>JAWHQI010000051.1:5000000-10000000 GCA_033032865.1 Dactylorhiza incarnata | reverse complement strand
TTAAATATATTATTTTATATGTACTACTCATTTCTGCATCTATGCCTATACTTGATTTTTGAAAAATTAAAATACAAAATTACAAAAACCAAATTACAAAAAATATTTTATTTTCTTCTATTCTTTGGTTATTTGTTTGATTTCTATTTATACATGCAAAAATCAAATACAACAAAAATATAAAACAAAAACAAGTATCAAAAATTATTATTTTGAACTTAACTTTTCTATTTACATGTATCTTGCGAAAGGGAGATTTGGGCTATCATCCCATCACATCTCCTAGTACCGGGCGAACCTCTCACAGGGTAGACCTCGGGAAGTCCAAGATCAAATTATAAGAGTTCAAACTTTAAATTAAAATTATTTTTCAAAAAATATCAAAAATACTGTATGGACATTATTGTAAAAATCAAGCATGATTTAATCTATTATTTAGAACTTCTATAATGTTGCAATTTATCTTTTCAAACTACTTTGAACATTGTTTTCATCATGCTTAGATATATCTATTAATATGTGCATCAATTATATTTTAAAGGTTCTGTAGAACTACGCTTAGCATGCCTCTAAGTATGAGTAAATGTTTTATGTTTGATAATGATATTTATTCACTCACTTAGTTTTGGTATTGTCTACATATGTGCTTAATCTAAGAATGCTTGTGTATGTTTTGTATTAGTACAATGAATTAAAATTGCACAAGTATCTTACCTATACTCCTTTATTTGCACTTTTAAAAGTTAAGAAAATTGGTTATGTTTTTCATAAACTATATTGGTTTGCAAAACAAGTGTATTCGGAGAACTTTGTACAAAACAAAAATCATAAAATAATGTGACAAAGATAACTCCACCAAGCACTACTTGAACCTCCTGATAAGTCTTAATAAGCGTTGTGAGGTTGAGCACCTTGGAAAGAATAGTAAAGTTTCTTGTGCAAACCATATCTTTCTTTCAAAATAAAAATCACTTACTCTTAAGTACACTGGATCACTAGTTTCAATATTAAAATAAAATAAAATATGTGATCCCCCAAGCACTACTTTGCACCTTGATAAGTCTTAATGAGCATTGTGTGTGCAAAGCACCTTGGTAGTTGTACTTTTTGTTTGTGCATTTAAAGTGTGTGGAAGTAAAATTATTTGTGTTTTATTGTGCTCTTACTTTACATATTTCTTGTATTTTTGATTAAAACATTTGTTTACTCTACTTAAAAATACACTTATGTGCACATCATTATCTTCCATAACACTTCTTCTTATGAGTATTGGATCCTAATGCTAATTTTAACCTACTCTTTATTTATGAAATGCACTAGATAACCTAGCATGCTTTCTACAATGTTTGGTATGTTTTGAAATTGTGAATTAAAGTAACATTGTAGTTATCTCTTTTTTATAACATTATTTCATGCTTGGTTCGTTTATTGCCAAACATAAAGATTTTAATTGAAAAATGATTTACAAAAACATCTTCTTTTTTGAAATTTAACTCATTTATCTTTTTATGGATCATCATTGATTACAATAAGATGTTTCTTGTATTTCTATAAGTCTTCCGCATCATAACCATATAATTGTTTTACCTTGCGCTTTCATGCTTACTTAAAGTCTTGTATTTTGTATCATCACTTGAATCTTAAAATTCCTTTCTTTCATCAAGTGGTAGACCTGCTTGGTAAACTTTATATTGGTTACTCTAAACATGAATACTTTTTTTTGCTAAAAATTCTGATTTATTTCTATGAAAATATTGTTATATTAAAAACTCTAATTCATTAATGGATGTCAAAATAGCTATGTGAGTGTTTTCATAAATTCAAATAAAAATATAAACCCATAGGCTATGAACTTATCACTAAATTTAAATACTTAATATTTTCCAATAATTATTATCCATGATTACATATCTCACCATAGCGGAGGCGTAGGGTTGTAGACATTAGATAACCTTATCTCTAGTCATATCTTGTCCTTAACCGGGGAGGGTTCCAGTGGGGCCTTGCGAGGCACTGGGGGGAAAGAGTGATAGGTTATGTTTCTGTCTAGTGTTTGCATATGGGACTAACACCCCAACCTACGACATGTTTGCAGCTCCTCATGACCATCCATAACTTAGTACGGGGATAGGGTGTAGACATATTATCTGGGCAGATTGGTTATTTGGAAATCATTACCTTTTATGCTTAAAACTCTTATATAATGTTGATTACTTGACAAATGTTATATTATTCATCCTTAAGCTAAACACTCTGATCTATCTCTATAAAAACTATTCTAAAAACTCCTTATCATTTCATTCTCTCTAAAAGCTCGATCATGCCTTTATCTTCTAATCAAAACTTTTCGCTGTTTTGTCTCCTTACCCACTTTTGCTAATAACAAAAGGGGGAGAACTAACATGATAAATATAATCCGCTATCAAAATAGAAACTACCATGATTAATTAAAGATGATAGCGTTTATATTAGGAGAGCATTCACTTAGGGGGAGCATGTATTTAGGGGGAGCAATTCTAAATGCTAAAATCGATAATTATCTTAAGTTATCACTCACACACACACACAACTAAGTTTCATCATGCTTATATATTAATGCTTTGATTTATCATTAATGGATTTGTTATTATCAAAAGGGGGAGTTTGTTGGAACATGGTCTTCCGCATCTCCTTGGTTTGAGAATAACAAATCCTATGTGTATTTGATCTTGTGTGTTTAAGTGTGCAGGATAACAAGTTCATATGACTCAAGGATAACATAAGAAGGTTGCGCCCATGTTTGAAGCGAAAACTCAAAACTGGCCGCTATAGTCGGCGGTAGCTCCAGCGGTAGCTGCTAGAGCAGGCGGTAGCGCTAGCGCAGGCGCTATCGCAAAACATAAGAAGAATCTTGGCAGGTTTCCTTGGAATAAAAGATTCGCACACACAGAATATTTCCTAATCTCAGATAGCGCCGACGGTAGCGATAGCGCTAGCGCTAGCTCAAAACACAAGAGGAATCTCAGCAGAGTTGCCACGGATTGAAGATTCTGCCACGCAGAATATGTCCTAAAATGGGATAGCGCCGGCGGTAGCACTAGCGCAGGTGCTAGCGCTGAGGCTATAAAAAGGACCCCTTGGCTCCATCTTCCTTACTCTTCTATAACCCTAAACTCTAGAGCTTCGTGCCACAGCATAAAGAGGAAGGTTCAGATAGATACTCCCACCAAAAGCTTAGAGAGAATTTATGAAGGAGGACTTCTTCACGCTTCATCCGACCGGTGACCACTTTAACAACGCTTATACTACAGCGGTCCAACGTCTCCAACTTCATAAGTTCTTGGAGGGAGTTTTTATTATTGATGTTTTTCTTTTCACATCTTTATTCTTGTAATCGTTAGTGAATTCGCCTCGTGTTGGCGACTAGGTCTGGGTAGGACTTAGGGCTGAAATTCACCTCGTGTTGGCGACTAGATCTAGGCTAGGTCTAGGTGGTGCCCGAGGCCATTTCCGGGGGAGGGTTTGCTAGAGCGGCTTGAGGCCGAATCTGGGGAGGATAGGCTAGGGCCACCGGTTCGTGGGGAAGCGAGTCGGGATAGAAAACAAAAAGAATTTACTATTCATCGCCACCGATTTCTAGCGTCATAGAAGTCAACTTTTGTAAAACTTTATTTGATATTAATAAAGCATGTCTCTACTTTATTTCAATTATTTTACTTGACTTCTTATTCTTGCATTATTACAAAGCTTTTTAAAATATAACTTAAGTGTTTTGAAAAACCTTATTCACCCCCCCCCCTCTAAGGGCGCCTACCGATCCAACACTAAGCTTGGTTTTACACAACTTTTTCAATATAATTGATGCACATATTAATAGATATATCAAAGCATGATGAAAACAATGTTCAAAGTAGTTTGAAAAGATAAATTGCAACATTATAGAAGTTCTAAATGATGGGTTAAATCATGCTTGATTTTCAATGAAGTCCATACAGTATTTTTGATATTTTGAAGAATAATTTTGACTTAAAGTTGAACTCATAAGATTGATCTTGGACTTCCCGAGGACTACCTTGTGAGAGGTTCGCCCGGTACTAGGTGATATGATGGGATGACAGCCCAAATCACCCTTTCGCAAGATACATGTAAATAGAAAAGTTATGTTCAAAATAACAATTTTTGATACTTGTTTTTGTTTTATATTTTTGTATTTGATTTTTCAAAATTGAAATAAAAGAAGAGGTGCAAAAATAAATAGTACACATAGATTAATATATTTTTAAGAATTTTTCAAAATTTTAAAAATACAGAAAAACAAATAGGTGCGCTAGCGCCGGCGTTAGCGCTAGTGCGTGAAACAGTACAGGATTTTTTATGATTTTGAAATTTTTAATTGTTGATCTTGATTAAGTGTCCCAATAGTAGTTTCATGCTGAAATTTCAGAATTTTGGGAGATGTTTAGATAGTAAAAATTGCATGAAACATTAGCGATTTTGCATATGACTTTACCAAATAAATTTGCATGAGATATCATTTATTATATCTCAATTTTAATTTTCTAAGGCTTATATTTATCAAACTAATGTAGTTTGAAAATGATAGGAAATGTAAGCATGAGAAGACACGAATGAACAAATCAAATATGCATGATTTTAGTGATTAAAAATAATGTTCATGCATAAGAATATCTTGGATAAGCCCTAGATGAGAATACCGAGCCTGTATATCTTGGTAAACACATAAAGCCTATCATGAACACAAATATTCTTTAGGTGGCAATGTTAGAATGATAAGTTTGAGATTAATGTTATACCAAGGTTTGATTGTGTTTCAACTTAGAGACCTGGAATGAAGTGATGATTTATTTGATTTGATATCAAGATGATTCAAAGGTCTAAACTTGAAATAAATCACAATACACACATAATACACCAACCATGGTATGTAATTATAATATCAATTATCATCAATTAATATATCAATTATAATTCACATAATTGTGATAGAAATAATTGTTATTAGAAGACTTTTGATATGACTTATGATATATGATGTTAGAGAATTTTAGCAAAGGACATCAATAGATCATGGTGGTGCATGTGAATTCAATATTCATTATGAAGGTAAATTCTTTCAATACATTTTAGTGATTTTCTTTTAATTATGAATTTTGAATATATATATATATATATATGTGATTTTTGATAAGTGAACAATAGTGATGGTTTAGATCATGTTTGACATCAAGGAGTGGACACAATATAATTTTTTGTTGTGAACAAAGACAATCATATTGAAAGTTGAGCTTTTATCTAGATCTTGAACTTTCTTTTAGATCATGTTATTTCTCTAAACCACTTGTTGGTGAAGGCTAAAAAAGCTTAATAGCCTAATTGCTAGATTTAATTTGAAATATCTTATAGTAAATTTATAGTTCAATTTATATGAATACTATATGATATTTATGGGTAATGAAGGTAAGATAGATAGAAAGGTCATCAGAATTAAATATGACTTTTGAATTTTGATCAATTTGATTTTATAAACATATTAAGCTTTTAAGAGATAAGATCATATTTTCAATACTGTATAGGATGACCATGACATGATGGCTTAAAAAGAAAACAAAAAGAAAATAAAGAAAAGACATTAAAGCACATCATGAAGTAGAAATTTGTATATTTCAATTTGAAAATATTCTACTTCAGGCATTTGGATGATACTAGTAGATGATAGATTTGGGCATCCAAAGGGAACCAAGTGTAACGGTTCCATGAGGTACCCAAATATAGTGTGATAATTTTTGGGGAGACGACAATGAATGAATTCTTTCAAGTGGAGCTAATGTTTCATTTTTTATTTTGGGTCTCCATTCATATTTTGATTTAATATTATGTATCAAATTTCCATATTCATTAAACTTAGGTTTACAATAATAATCACTTTTGAAATTATATTTCATAGGAAATTTGTGCACATTAGAATTTAATTTGGGAGATACATAATGTGGGTTAGATTTCAATATGTTTGTGTGATTAAACATTCTACTAGGTGTATGTTTAATATGTTTTAACATACTAGTAGAGGTTTTACACATGTTTGATGATAAACTACAAATAAGATATTTAAAATTATTTAATCCTTTTTGAAAGAGTGATTTTAAAGATTCTAGTTTATGAGAGAGAATATTATTTTTGTTTATCAATTTTTCGTTATGTTCTTTTGAAATTAAAAGTTCTTTCTCTAAATCCTTGAATTTTTCTATAATATTATTATAATCAAAATAAGGTGTATAGTTTTCAAATGAAGAGCATGATTGAGATTCAAACACATCCTTTTTGGATTCTTCATTCACATTTGCTTTCAATGTTTTATTTTCTAAATGTAATCTCTTATTAGCAATTTTTAATATCTTCATTCTACGTTTAGCAATTTTTTGTATATGGAAATAAGATCAAGAATTAGACTTTCTTACAGCGCAATCGGAAGAGGCAAGATGTGAACATGACGTTCCTTTGTCATCTTCTAGGCATTCCTTCTTTATAGATGAATTTTCATCTTCTCTTGATGAATTGCTCTCTTTGGCTAAGTCAATTTCCATGATTTCCATGGTTTTGCTACAAGAAAGATTTTCTTGAATAATGGTGGATGCTTGTATGTCCTTCTCTTCCTGTGTTTGTTCCATACCTACAGGAGGAAGATCATAAGTTATCACAAGAAAATTTCACATCTCGTATGCAGTAGGAAAAGTATGAATGAGTTTGGAAATATTTTGATCTAACGAACAAAATGGACTATTCATAGATTTTGCATTTAAAACCATTTCATTTTTATTTAATACGATAGGTGGCTTTTTAATAGTGATGTTCCAAACTTTTTCATCTAAAGCTTTAAGAAAAATTTCCATTAATATTTTCCATCCTTTAAAATTTCTTCCTTCAAATAGAGGTGGTGCTAGTGATTTCCTTCTTCATAAAAATTTACCCCACTAGTAGAAGCGAGATCATGAGACGCCATTATTCCTGGTTGTTAAGCCGATTGGAATAACCTGGCTCTGATACCACTTGTTGGATCGGTAGGTTCCCTTAGAGGGGGGTGAATAAGGGTTTTACAAACTTATATTATATTTTGAAATACTTGCTTATGATAAGAGATCAAAATAGTGATTTTGAATAAAGATCTAAATTGTTTTATAATAAAGGAGAGGATAATAAACAATTTAGAGAAATGAAGAACAAATCAATTTTATTGCACAAAGAGAGACATGATTATTATTAATAAAATTTATTACAAAATTTTGATTTCAATGACGCTAGAAATCAAAGCGAAATATGAAAGACTCTTTTTGTTTTCTATACCGACTCGTATCCCCACGAACCGGTTGGATTTAGCTGATCCTTCCCCGGATACGGCCTCAAGCCGCTCTAGCTAACCCTTCCCTGGATTTGGCCTCGACCACCCCCTAGACCTACACCTGAGACCTAGTCGCCAACACAAGGCAAATTTCTGCCCTAAGTCCTACACAGACCTAGTCGCCAACACGAGGCGAATTTACTACACGATTTAAAAGAAAAGATGTGAAATAAAAAGACAATAATATAAAACTCCCTATATGGACCTCTTGGAGAAGTGGACGAAGGCCCGCAGAGTATGATCATAGTCGATGCAGTCTTTCGTCACGATGATGACGCGTGTTGAAATCTTCTCCACGGATCTCCTTAAGACTTTATGGATTTGTGGGAGTATCTCTCTGAACCTTCCTCTCTCTATGATGTGGCACGAAGCTCTAGAGTTTAGGATCTCATGAGGATGAGGAAGATGGAGCCAAGGGGTCCTTTTTATAGACTTGGAGCTAGCGCCTACGCTAGTGCTACCTCCTGCGTTATCCCATTTTAGGATATATTCTGCGCGGCAGAATCATCAATCCGAGGATACAATTCTCTATTGCCTTCTATGCTACGCGTTACCGCCTGCGCTATCGGATACCGCTAGGCGCTATCTCCTTCTATATGTGCTCCCTGAATTGTGCTTAAGCATTCTTTTCGTCGATCGAATTTTAGTCGACCGGAGTTCGTCGAGCGGGATTCATCATTCGTCCATCGGAAATTCATCGAACAGAGAATCGTCGAACGCAAGATCGTCAAACGCAGATTCAATTTCGTCGAACCCATCTTCCATTCTCAGCGGCTTGATTTCGTCGATCGCAACAGCAAGTTCGTCGAATGGGCTTCATCATTCGTCGAGCGGAAATTCGTCGAACGCAAGTTCGTCGAACGCAAGATCTATTTCGTCAAACCCAGCTTCCATTTGCAGCGGTTCAGTTTCTTCTCAGTGGTTTCTTAGCGCTAGCGCAAGGCGTTAGGTGATACCGCCGGCGCTAGAAGGAGTGTTGAATTTGAAGGCTCAAATTTGGGGGCAACCTTCTTATATAATCCTTGAGTCATGTGGACTTTGTTATCCTGCACACTTAAACACACAAGATCAAATACACATAGGATTTGTTATTTTCAAACCTAGGAGATGTGGAAGACCATGTTCCAACATGACCTTCTGGGTCAGCTCAAACTGCTGCTTCGGGTGTGATGACTGGGTGAGGCCCACTCATCTGTTTTAACAGTGGTAAGCCAGGTCATATGGCCGAGATTGCAGTGGAGGCAAGAATGAGGCTGCGGCTTATGCGGCAGAGAAAGGGAAGGTGGCAGAGTCAACCGCATCCCATGCTGCTCCAGCCCAACCTAGAGTGTACAATCTTGGCCAGCAAGAGGCCATAAAGCAAAGAGATGTGGTGACAGGTATGCGCTAGTATACATCTTTTGTTGCATTTTATACTTCATACCTTCATCATTGCTTGTAACCATTTGTGTATTAGGCTTTGTTCTAATATTTAACTCTCCGGCAAGAGCGTTGTTTGATACGGGAGCTTCACATTCTTTTCTATCGGAGTCCTTCATACGACAACTTGGGGTGCCTTCGTCATTTAGAAAGGAACGTTTAGATGTGATGATGCCCAACGGCTGCTCGATGAGTGCGGATAAAGGCTGTGTTGTAAAGGTACGAATAGGAAGTCAAGATTTCGATTTGGAAGCACTGATACTGCCACTTTTGGAATTCAATGTGATCTTTGGTATGGACTGGCTGTCGGCGCAGCAGGCCTACATAGATTGCACTTCTAAGGAGGTCACACTGGGGTGGAATACCGAACGTGCGATGATATTTACTAGTATGCATGGATCGAGCAAGACGTTGATGTCTGATGTCCAAGTAGTCAAGGCAGTTCGGCAAGGCGCAGAATTGTGTGTTGTACTAGTGGGGGCTGCAAAGCCTCAGCCCAGTCTGAGTGACATTCCTATTATTTCAGAGTATCCTGATGTGTTTCCGAAAGATCTTCCAGGGGCGCCACCATAGCGAGAGATAGACTTCACTATTGAGCTGGTGCTAGGTGCCAAGCCTGTGTCACGCTCTCCGTACCGTATTGTGCCAAAGGAAATAGTAGAATTAAAGGTTCAATTACAAGAGTTACTAGAGCAAGGCTATATACGCCTAAGTACATCACCTTGGGGTGCTCCGGTCCTCTTTGTGAAGAAGAAGAAGGACAGAAGTCTACGTCTCTGTATCGACTACCGTGAATTGAACAAGCTGACCGAGAAGAACAAGTATCCGATTCTTCGAATCAATGACTTATTTGATCAGCTAGTGGGTTCGTCGGTGTATTTCAAGCTGGATCTTAAGTCTGGCTACTATCAGTTGCGGATTCGGGAATGCGACATCCCCAAAACGGCATTTAGTACCCGCTACGGGCACTACGAGTTTACTATTATGTTGTTTGGACTGATGAATGCACCGTTAGTGTTTATGGATCTGATGAATAAAACCTTTAGAGAGTACCTTGACTAGTTTGTGATAGTCTTTATTGACGATATTCAGGTATACTCTCAATCTGAATAAGAACACGCGATTCATTTATGCGTAGTTTTGGAGACCCTACGACGGAGTCAACTGTATGCCACGTTCTCCAAGTGCGAGTTATAGCTAGCTTCAGTAGCGTTCCTTGGTCATGTGGTTAGTGGTGAGGATATCATAGTAGATTCAGCAAAGATAGTTGCTATCCCGGAGTGGCCCATTTTGACGACTGTAGCGGAATTCAGGAGTTTCCTTGGACTTGCCGGCTACTATCGGCGCTTCGTGGAAAACTTTTCGCGGATTGCACTTCCTCTCACAACCTTGACAAGGAAGGATCAGAAGTTCGTTTGGTCACCAGTGTGTGCACGAGCTTTTGAAGAATTAAAGAGTCGTCTGACCACGACACCGATCTTGTGTTTGCCATGTGGTGTAGAAGGATATGAAATTTACAGCGATGCGTCAGGGAGAGGCTTAGGCTGCATACTTCTTCAGCATGGTCAAGTGATAGCTTATGGCTCTCTCTAGTTGAAAGTGCATGAGCAGAATTACCCGGTCCACGACTTGGAGTTGGCGGCCGTGATCGTCGCTCTGAGATTGTGGCAACACTACTTGTATGGCGTGAAGGTTGATATCTTTACGGACCATAAGAGCCTAAAATATCTGCTAAATCAAAAAGAGCTCAATATGCGACAACGATGGTGGATGGAGTTCCTGGGGGACTACACTTTCAAAATACACTATACTCCCTGGAAGGAAAATGTCGTCGCAGATGCTTTGAGCCGAAGGGCCTCTGCGCAGGCCAACTGGATTCAGATGCATGACTCACGTCTGATCAGTGACTTGGAAGCCTTGGAGATCTCCTATATGGAGAGGAGTTCTAGTGCAAGTGCGTGCTTGAACTGGACGAAGGTGCAATACGACCTCGCGGACAGAATACGACAGGCCCTAGAGCATGATTCGAGCATGCAGCGCTTTTTGGCGAAGTCTGAATTTAGGAATGCTGCAGAGTTTGTGTTAGACGACGGTCTGATGTGGAAAGACGATCGGTTGTGCGTCCCAAATGTGGGTAAGTTGCGGGAAGAATTGATGTATGAAGCGCACTTTATAAAGTACTCAATTCACCCGGGGAGCACAAAGATGTACCAAGACATGAAGAGTCTGTTTTGGTGGCCAGGATTGAAGAAGGACATCGCTCTTTATGTGGCAAAGTGTAAGACTTGCGCACTTGTAAAGGCCGAATGTCAGAAACCTGGAGGGTTCCTGAAGTCGTTGCCAGTACCGTAATTTAAATTTGAAGATATTTTTATGGATTTTGTGCACGATTTGCCGAGATCGCAGAGTGGAAATGATGCTATTTGGGTGATCGTGAATCGCTTGATGAAGGTAGCCCACTTTATTCCAAACCGGAGGGACGATTCAGTTGAAAAGTTAGCAAAGCTTTATGTTGATAGCATTGTGCGATTACACGACATGCCTCGTAGCATCGTCAGTGACTGAGATGGGCGCTTTACTTCGAAAGATTGGAGGCTAATCCACCAGTTGTTGGGTACAAAGTTGAAGTTTAGTACTGCCTTCCACCCTCAAACGGATGGACAGACTGAACGTACGAACAGAACTCTGTAGGACATGCTTCGTATGTGTGTCCTGGATTTCGGAAAGAAGTGGGAAGATCATCTTTTTATGATCGAGTTTGCTTATAATAATAGCTATCAGGAAAGTATAAAGATGGCGCCCTTCGAGGTCCTCTATGGTAGAGCTTGCCGCACTCCCTTAGCTTGGGCGGAGACAGGTGAGACGAAGCTGTTTAAGAGGAAGGAAGTCGAAGATGCAAATTCGGATATTCAAACAATCTGGGAGAGATTGTTGATTGTACAAGATAGGCAGACGAAATACTACAATGCCAAGCACAGAAATGTTGAGTTCCCCGTGGGCGACTGGGTTTACCCAAAGATCAAACCTTTCAAGGGTGTGTCCCGGATTCGGCGCTTGAAAAAGCTGAGTCCGAGGTACCTTGGACCGTTTGAGATTCTGGAGCGTATTGGTGAAGCTGCCTATCGGTTCGCTCTTTCGACAGAGTTGAGCGGAATGCATGATCTGTTTCACATATCTGTGTTGCGGAAAGCTGTGCCAGAGCCTAGCCAGGTCTTAGTAAAGAATCAGGTGTCGGTCGATGATGAGCTAAAGACGTTGGTCTCGCCTATTTGCATCGAAGACACTAATGTCAGGCAATTGTGGAATAAAATGATCTGAATGGTCAAAGTCCGCTGGAACAATTCTGGGTGTGAGGAGCTTTCGTGGGAGCGTTAGAAAACCATGCGAGATGAGTTCCCCGAAATGTTCTGTTGAGGTACAAGTTATGTTTTGTATCTTTTGTTTCTTTGCACTGTTTAAATTTCGGGACAAAAATTCATAAAGGAGGGGAGATTTGTAACACCTCAATTTCCAGTGCATTGACATCAGTAGGTTGTTAAGTTTGAGGGCTTAGTGTTGAAACTTTCTCGAGAAGTCAAAAGTAGAGAATACAAATTCTCGAGAAATCAAATGGCAGGGAATGCCATTTCTCGAGAAATAAAAAGGCAGGAAACGCCATTTCTCGAGAGGTAGTTGATGCAAGTTCTCGAGAATAAGAAAGGGAAGGAAATGCCAGCTCTCGGGAAAAAGAATGCCATTTCTCGAGAAATCAGATGCAAGTTCTCGAGAAAAAAAGGGCAGGGATTCAAAGTCATTCGTCGAACGCAGCTAGCTGTTCGTTGCACGCAGCTAGTTGTTCGTCGAACGCAGCTTCAAAGCCGTTCGTCAAACGCGGCTTGAAAGCCCGTTCGTCGAACGCAGCTAGCTGTTCGTCGAACGCAGCTAGCTGCTCGTCGAACGCAGCTTCAAAGATGTTCGTCGAACGTGGCTTCAAAGTTGTTCGTCGAACAAAGCTAGCTGTTCATCGAACGCAGCTAGCTCTTCGTCGAACACAGCTTCAAAGTCGTTCGTCGAAAGCAGCTTCAAAGCTGTTCGTCGAACGTAGCTAGCTATTCGTTGAACGGAGCTTCAAAGAAGTTCGTCGAACGCAGCTAATTGTTCGTCGAACGCAGCTTCGAATGCCGATCTTTGAACTCAGCTTTAAAGAATTCGTCGAACGCCGTCAGATTTCTTAAGCGGCTGTGGATAATTCAGCCACCGCCTAAGATAACTATTTATAATAGGTTTTTAGCTTTTCTTCTGATTTAGCTGAGAAAATATTCCCTTTCCACGACCAGAGAGCTGAGAGCTTGTGGAAAGAGATCCGTTAGGAGGGACAGACGTTCGTGGCTCCGAAAGGGCAATTTGCGAAGGAGATTTCTTGCGGGCTTGTGCCATCGTCGATTCCAGCCGATTATCTTGCTGCTAATCATGGTGCAGAAATGAACTGTAAGGGTAACGATTCTCCTCCCTTCATTTTTGGACATGTGCGTCCTTTGATTTGCATGCTTAGGAAGATTTCTACTAATTAGTTGATGGGTTCTTCTGGTGGGTTGATATTATCCCCACAAAATTTGCATATAGAGTCCGGAATGGTAGTACAGACATATGCATGCTGTGTGAAGCCCATCTGGATCGGTTGGTCTGGATTGGTGATGTTTATTGCTTGTAGCGTGCCGGAGAAGACTCCGTGTATATGTTGAGTTTCGAGTTCTTATATCGGGTTGTACAACAAATTGATCTGGAGGTGTTTCCCAGAAAGTACCCGAGAAAAGTGAGCAGAACTTGGTTCTGTTACTAACGCCATGCGTTAGAGTTAACATCGGCGGTAGCTCCAGGTGAGCAGATTGTGTGACCTAGTCTGGTTCTGAGTGGTTACGGTTAGACGGGCACAAGGGGAAGGCAAACCCGTGTCAGGCATAGTTGAGTACTGACATTTATGAGCGCGGGGACAAGCTGAACCGAACCCGTTCTATAGCCAGTCAGTGATGAGGTCGCTCCTCTGTGTTCACTGAGGTAATTTTGGATTAGAAACCGTAAGATAGTGCTAACCTTGATGGTCGCAGCTCATAGTGTACATCCAAGTTGAAAAAGTACTTGTCAATGGCGTGCCGAGAGTGCACAAAGCGTGTAAGCCTAAATCCAAGTTGAAAAAGGACTTATCGATGTAACCTGTTGTCACCTTGTGATGAATGCTTCTATGCGGTGCTTAGACGCACCTGTGATATATATATATACTGATGTTGCTTGTGTGCAGGGAAAGAGCACCGCCGCCCCGAGCATGGGGTGGGGTCATTATAAATTTGGGTCAGCTAAGGCTGACCGGTTACTTGTTTTCCCACCGCTTGGTGGATTTGTTTGTACATGCCCTGGCGAGACTAGCATGAAATAGCGGGCTGAAGCCCCTACTGCTGGCTGTACTGGCCCTCGAAGGCCAAAGCTTTTTTACTGTTTTCATGTGTGGCCGGCCTGCGCGCCGATGTTTTGAAGCCACCTTTATTATGTAAACAAGCATTGTAAAGAACCTGTATTGTATTTCATTCCTAGTGGCTGTTGTGGACATTGTATAAACTAGTTTTAATTAAAATTAAATGCTTCCGTTGTGTGACTCTGTGTGCTGAGATGGTTATGTTTTTTACTGTTTAATGCTAATTAAGTATCGCGTGGCGTCCCGGCCAGACCTACTGCTATATGCTATGTAAAAGGGTGGGTGTTACAGTAGAGGTGTATATGCCCTAGGACCCTAGTTTTACCCCTTGGGGTGCATATACAACTTTTTGAAGGATATGTGGTCAAAATCTATAGAATGGCCATGGAACCTAGGAGATGTGTTCATGGCATGTAATTATGCCCTAGAAAATTTTGAGAGAATTTTAGGAGAATTTATTCCCCCTAAATTAGGCCATAACCCCTTTAGGGAAATTTCTTATAAGAGATATTTACATGTTCAAATGGCCTTGGATGGTGATGAAACCTTGGTAGTGCCTTTTATAATCATATGATGGACCTCTGGTAATTTTTGTGTAATTAATTAGGTGATTTAACCAGTACTTCATTCGCAAGGCACCTATTTTGTCTTAATCTTAAGAAAAATAATTAAGGGTCCAAAACTCTCTGGAAAAATGTGCAACTTTATCATAGGACATTTTAGAGCACTTGGAAGATCTGTGAATTTTTGTAGAATTTTTGGAGATTATTATCAGTAGGCTACTTCACAACATGTACAAATTAGGATTTACTTGGATTAATTATTTGAGTGAGAAAATGTTTTCCATAAATTGTGAAACTCTGTCAGTAAGCTTTTCTGGACACTATAGAGATCTAGTAATATTTCCATAATTTTTGGGTAAGTAATTTTGATGGTTCCTTCATTAACCTCCAAATTTGGATAGATGCTAAACATTATAATTAGATGACAATTCCTAATTGTAAAATCGTGACACTTTGTACTTACTGTAATTTTGGCATGATAGATTTATCTTGATTTTATGGAAGCCATATCATAATTATACCTTACACTTCATGTTCATTTTCATACTTGGCAAATATTGGAGAAATTAAAATAGATGCTAAAATGTTAAGGAAAATTATGAATCTCTGGAGTTAGTCTTATAATGCCATGATAGCCCTCCAGTAATAATCTTGTGTCATGAGGATTAAAATTTGGAGTACACCTACTTATTAGCTTCATATAATTAGTTTGGTCTGCATATAGTAAAAATGTGAAACTTGGGTATTTAGGGGGCTACCAATTGGAAGTGGCGTGTAGTTGGTGCACATGGTCAGGTTGAAGAGATTGAAGGTCACCAAAAGGAGTTTAGGTGATGAGGGTGTGCTTGGTGAGTTAAGGGTAAAGTTGTACTCGGGATTGACGAACGATCGTCTTTCCCCTAGCGGGTCATAAAATACATATGGTAATCCAAGTGTAATAACAAGGAGGGTGTTCATTTGTGTAGATACCAACAACACTAAGTGTCTTAAGAAAGAGAGCTTTGGGGTGTCATCCCATTATAGTTCCTAGTACCATAGCGAGCCCCTTACAGGGTAATCCTCGGGAAGTCCAAGATAAAAAATAAATTGTAGGGATAAGTTGATGTACAAGATTAACTTAACAATACACACACCCACACCCTGTGGTTACGGGAGGTTAGTTGGTTTGGTTTTACTAGCAGTAGGTTCGGTGGTTGAAGCAGCGGACTAGTTAGTTCGGTGAGCTTGTGACTCAATAGTGTTTGTTGGTAGGGACGGGTTGGTCCGACGAGCCGTTGGCCCAGAAGGTTATGACGATGGGCAGGTTAAGCCGGGGAGTTTATGGATCGGGATATAGTAGAACATGTTTGCATGTGCATGAAGGTGGTGGGTCTTCGGTATTGGACGGTCGTTCATACCGACGTCAATGTGTTGACTCGGCGAGTGTGAAATTTGCACTTAACCATAAATGTCTGGTGGTCCAGCCAGTAAGAGTACGCAGATGATCCGCAGTTTTACGTTGACGCATATGATAGGTCTAGGTTAGGTAGTGTGAATACCAACCTAGAGGTGGGTGAGGCCCAACCCACCGCTTCCGTTTGCCACTACGGGAGTATCCTGGGAGTCTTGCTAGCTCCAAAAAGGGGGAACTAATGGTCTTTGCGCATAGAGTCGAAGTGTGTGAGTTGCACTTGTGTGAACATAACATTTAACTGCATAATTGCATGTCGTAGCATCAACATTGCATTTCAAACCCTACCCCTATCGTATAAGTAGGTTATGGGACTTCTTAAACGATAGGCCTTGCTAAACGACCCCTTGGTTTATAGGTTTGTATGGGCATTCCTATTAATCAATGGTTACTTTTCTATTATATACATGTTTTTATATACTGTCTCTACTTATTCTTTACCTGCTCTTACTATGCTCTATTACTGCTTCAATTATCTATATACACATGTGTAGTGGTAGAACTTTCCGTAGTTAGATTCACCGTCATCTGCTCTTTGTTATACCCCTCGTTGTCCTCCGCTTCATCCTCCCACACGGTGCCTAGGAGCCATTGAGGGTGGGGTGGGGAACATAAGGCTTAGTCTTTTTTACTAACGATCGGTGGACCATATCATTTTAGGGGAACGAAGAGACGCAGCAGCACCAGAGGCTGGTGCAGACGGAGACGGGCCAGTCTATTACAGGAGCACCAGATTCAGGATCAGGGAGTGATTAGTAGTTAGCTTCCGTGAGTGATATTGTAGTGAGGACATGATGTACATGGAATGAGCCCTTTATTGTTGTAACCTTTGTTATTTCAGTGTGGACATTTATTATATATAACATGTGATTTGTGGACTTGAACTTCTATTGCTTATTTATACTTTTCTTCCTCTGTGATCGATATGGCCGGCAGGATCATTGCTTTGTAGTGGCGACCTTCCCGTGTGATGGTGTCACCGCAAAGCGGCGGTTCTGGGCATAAGACCTGGGTTTTAAAAAGAAAAAAAATGGGGTCTTACACTCTACAATACACTACATGCGGAAGCTAAACACACATCTCTCTCAGCACCTATCTTGTAGCGGTGGTAATGCACGACATCTACTCCTCAAGTCCTGCCTCCTCTTTTAGTTGGGGCTCCAGCTCCTCGATCACCTACGGTCACAACCGACCGTTAGTCATAAAGATTAAGCTGATTTTTCCCCGCCTCCCCCCGCGACTCCTAGGCACCGAGCGGGAGGAAGAAGCGGAGGACAACAAAGTGGAGTAAACAAAAGCAGGTGACAGGGAAATCTAATCTAGCAAGTATATATATATATAAGACAAGCACTACTCAAGCAGTATAAACAAGTAAGCAGTAAAGAGCAGTAAAAGTAGTATGTGGTAAAGCAGTGCGCGTAAGTATAGCAAACGAGTAAATAATTCTACATTACCATCACATGAGTACCTTAACTTACATGAATGCCCATACAAACTTATAAGATAAGGTTTCCAAAAATATAACTTATCATATAAAAGAGCCCATACTAATTTATATGATAAGGGTCTACATTTAATGATCTAGGGTTTATGTATGAATGATATGCATGTTGAGATATGAGTCACACAAATGCAACACACCCACAAGACTTTGTACGTAAAGACCTTTTATTCCCAATTTTTGGAGCTAGCTTCACTCTCTGGTACCACCGTTGTGGCTACGACAGCAGTGGAGCGGGCAACTCCACTTCCTAGGTGGGTATACACACTACCAGGCCTAGACCATTCGTACGCCTCTGTACACGTCCTAGGTGCACTCTAGAGTCTTGAGCACTCTTTGCTGGTATCTACCAGTCTTTGAGGTCAAGTGTGCGTTTTTGGGGATCGTCCTCCAGACCACAGTATAAACAACCTACTGGCCCCTCAAACCCTCACACCCATCTAAGTCAACGTACCGTCGTTGGTGTGACGACCGGTCCAGTACCAAAGACCCACCACTGATTTGTTCTTATGCACATGCAATTTATCACCACCTGAGCCTTCAGCTCACAGGACTAACTCGTCCTGATATTCAACCTCCCAATCCTCCAGCTCGTAGGACCATGTCGTCCTGATATACTATTTCCCGAGCCTCCAGCTCGCAGGACTAACTCGTCCTGATATACAACTTCCCATCCCTTATCTCGGGATGAAGTTTACCATATCTGTTATTCATTTGGTTAGACTAATCTTGTCTAATTATTGTATACTTAGAAGTTTAGGGTGAATCCTGGACTTCCCGAGGTTTACCCGGTGAAGGGCTCGCAGCGGTACTAGGGAATGCAATGCGCTGAAACCCAAATCTCTCATTCCAAGAAAATTACTTTTATTGGTGGCTACCCCATTCTAAGACCCACTCTACTTATTACTCTTTATTATAACTTGACGCTTTATAAATTATCTCCAACTCTACCCTTAAGCTAACGTTCTCTTGAACGATGCTCAACACTTAAGATTTCCAATACTCTAAGTGGTGTGGGCCTTATGTGACTCCCAATATCCCTAATCACACTCTAAAGATATGTCATGAATACCTCAACTTGTTGTGTGATCACACTACTCTCAATGTGGTCCCTGCCCCTTTATGCATAGTGCGACATGAGTCCAAATTATTCTCCGACCCATAGCGTTAACGTTCTCCAAAAATTCCACAACTTCTATGGGCTAATATAAATGATATGTTACTGCCATAATTCAAATTTCACTAACTTTTTATGTGATCCTGCTGGTCAAATCACCACACTAGTTTTTACTATTCGTAGACCAACAAAGAGGTTGAACTAAATTTGAGTCCTATGATGCAATCTTGACCATATCATGTCCAAAATGAGTTCTAATTTTTACCACTGGCTCATAATGGATAACTTCTGGTTTGTCCAAAATATTGGTACACTTCATATTGATTTGATCTTTAATTAAATTTCCTAAATCAATTGGCATCTTCTAAAATGTGAAGGAGGTACCAAATCCATAAGTTCAATCTTGCTATATAATTTTCCAGAGGTAACTTATGACATAAAAATATGGATTCCAAAATCCCATAATTTTCCAGTAGCTTTATAATCATAGTTTCTATCATAAAAGGGTGAGAAGGTGGTTTTACACATCAAGCACTAGATTTTGACATTCCAAAATTCTGAGAAAATTACAGTTGCACTATGATGACATAAAAACACTAATTCCGGAATTTCATAATTTTCCAGCAGAATTATATCCATAATTTCTATTTATCATAAAAATGGTGACAAGGTAACCTTACACATCAAGTACAAGATTTTGACTTTCCAAAAATCTAAGAAAATTACAATGGCTCTATATGATATAAAAACACTAATTCCTGAATTTCATAATTTTCCAGCTGACTTATATCCATAATTTCTATTTGTCATTAAAATGGTGACAAGGTGACTTCACACATCAAGTACAAGATTTTGACTTTTCAAAATTCTGAGAAAATTACAGTGGCTCTATAATGACATAAAAAAATCATTAATTCCAGAATTTCATAATTTTTCTGCAGACTTATATCCATAATTTATATTTATCATAAAAATGGTGACAAGGTAACGTCACACATCAAGTACAAGATTTTTGACTTTACAAAATTCTGAGAAAATTACAGTGGCTCTATAATGACAAAAAAAATACTAATTCCAGAATTTCATTGTTTTCCAGGAATAATTCACTATAAATATTTCACAAAATATAAAGAGTGACAAAATGAATAAATGAAATTTTTCCATAAATACTATCTCCAAAATTCTACCAAAAATC
This sequence comes from Dactylorhiza incarnata, assembly GCA_033032865.1. Classification (NCBI taxonomy): domain Eukaryota; kingdom Viridiplantae; phylum Streptophyta; class Magnoliopsida; order Asparagales; family Orchidaceae; genus Dactylorhiza; species Dactylorhiza incarnata. The sequence goes on along the minus strand of JAWHQI010000051.1, from coordinate 9,979,916 downwards.
ACAGAGTTTCAAAATTGGATTCCTAACTATAATCCAGAGTTTAACAATTTCTCAAATATTTTGACTAATAAGTTTTCCATTATTCAGATTTGAGACATGAGGTAATCCTGATAATTCCTTGAGAAATAATCCCTAAAATTTTCTACCAAAACTTACAGAGATTTCGAATGGCATAACAAGTGATTCTCCAGAGTCTCAGAATTTATCTCATAATTTAATCATGAAAATTTCATAAATACACAAGTGTGACATATGGAAAATTAATCAAAATCATGAGATTCTTGATGCTAGAAGTCCTATGATTTTCTAGGGTGATGCATTATATCATAATTAGGGTGTGTGCAAAATTCCAGAAGTTAAACCCAAACCCTTTGGGCTAAATACACAAAATACACGTTTTTGCTATTGGAACACATATTCCCTTTTTGGTAGAGACATGCAATTGGAATTTACCTTACATGCAGAGATCCATTTGGTCTCAAATTTTAACCATAGTCTACTATTGGCTAAATAAGGGTGACAAACAAATTTGGGGCCAGTTGGAGCTATATTCTTCCAAAATGTCACTTATTTGAATTTACATATTTTGAATAAAACCTTAGAAAAATGATTTCCTAAAAATCTGATTTTAGGATGCATACTAGATGCAAGGCTCATGCATGCATGGCCAAAATTTCAATTCCATCATACCTACCATTTAGAGTATATACACAAAATGATTTCTGGTTTCTATTTTAACCAGCCTCACTAAAGTGATTGTTGTGGGTCCTATTTTGATCCAAATGGTCTTATTTAACTTTCAAATGAAAGTAGACATCAAGGCCTACAATAGTTATCTCAGGAAACTTTTCCTAAAAAAGCATCTCAAGGCCTCAAATTTCAGCATGAACATACAAGAGAAAGTGTGACATTTAATTTCATTTAATCAAATTGGTCTACAGATAGCCTATCACTGAAATCAATGGCTATGATTTCGTCTCCTAGATCCAGCCAATGACCTGGATTTTCCCAACCTGGGCCAACTTCTACCATGATTTCCCGGCCATCCTCGACCCACCTCTGTCGGCCACCACCTCCACCACCTCCGTTGAGGTGGTGGCTACCGCCAGGCGGCGACACGGGCACCAGAGTTGACTCCTCCGGCGATCCTGAGCTGGAGCAAAAGCTCGGAATTCGTCCCTCAAGATCACATGGGATCGGGATCAATTGAGACCGATTTCTCTCCTAAGAGGACCTAGATACTAGCACAAAGGGAGAGGGGGAGAAATCAAACCATAATTGGGCTTGGCGGTGGCAATTGGCCTTGGACCTTCTCTACTCCGGCGAGCTAGCTAGAACTCTTGATCCGGCACCAATCCCCCTACTCCAATACAATGGCTCGACTACTCTCCACCTTCTGAAGCTCTTGGAAGGGTCTAAATGAGCTGAGGAGGGCTCCAACCACGCCAGCCATTAAGTCATGGTTCGGCCAGCCTTGGTTGCTCCTCCCTGCTGCCAAATGGCACCCCTCCAGCACCAATTCGGCTGGGAATTAACTGGGGAGGTCAAATATAGTCTTGGGCAGATGATGGAGAGGCCAAGTGGCCTCCAATCCACTAATTCATCTTTGTCTCACTTGGAATTTGGGGGAAATCCCCAAATTGCCCCCTTGCATGTCATCCTTCTCCATTTTCATAGTGCATGGACAGTAATTTCACACTTGGCTGCTGGGTGGGCTTGTATCGAGGCCTTAGCCCAATTGAATTTGGCTTGGGCTTTCAATTTCTTGACCATTATTGACCTTGATGTTGACTTTGTCAATTGGATGGGTTGACTAGTCTAGAATGTTGATGCTGGGTCTCTTAACACCTCCCATTATTTATTGGATCATGGTGATGCACCAATTGGGCTAATTTAACTAATATGTGTGATTTTGACCAAAATTGGGGAAAAGTTGACTTTGGTCAATCTGGTCAAATTGAAGATCCCTTGATGGGGCTTTTGAGTCAATTAGGTCCGAAATGATGTTCTAAGAATAGGGGTGAAGTCAATATCATTCTTTGGGTGTCAATTGAATCCATAGAGGAAGGATTGACTTATGTTGATCTAAGTTTGACTTTGGTCAAATTGGACTAATTGAAGACCCCATGATGGGGCTTTTAGATCCATAGCACTCCTTTAGATGTTTACCAACTAGTGGTGGGGTCAATTTGGCCATTTGAGTCTGAATTGAACCCTATTGATTTGAATTGGGCTATTTTGACCTAGATTTGACTTTGGTCCACTTGGCTACATTGGTTGACTAATTGATGAGACTTTTGGTCAATTATGCCTCCTTTAGGGTTAACTACATGGTGGTGGGGTTAATTCACAAGTGTAAGTTCAATTTGAGCTAATTTGACATAAGTTGACCTGCCTCCTATAGTGGATCACATGTGAGTTCACTCAACTCAGTGCATCACAAGGTCACCACCAAGCTCAAACTCCCTCACTCACCACATGTCCAACCCTAATTGAAGTTAGGGGGTCTAGTACGAAATGGGACTTTACAAATCCCAATAAAACAAAGAATAATTCCGTCCCCAAAATTCAAGTTCGGGTCTACGGGGTTCCATGCTCAATGAAGATGAAAGCCCTCAAGCAGGTCTAGAATGATATCACAAGACTATCTGGTAATTGTTATATTGTCTCATCAATATCTCCACATATCCATCTTTCAAATTATATTCCACGGGTCCATTTTGTGAAGGGAGTACGATGTCTTCTTAATAATTAACTCTAACAAAATTCCCAGATCTTCCTACTGATACAGAAAGTCTATAAACAAAATGCCATAACAACCCATCAACAATAATTCGTAGTATGAATTCCTCAAATTTTTACATTCAAATTCTTCTTATGAAGGAAGCATGTCTTTTACTCAATGATCACTTCTAAGAAAATTTCCAAAGCTTTCTTCTAATATAAAAAAAAATCTATATAAAAAAATTCCATAACAATCCAGTAACAATAATTCACGGAATGAATTCCTCAAATTATAAGCTCACATTCTACTTGTGAAGGAAGTATCATATATATGGACATATATTCCAGGAAAATAACTAGAGGCCTATAATATTATTACAAGGTTAAGTCCAATTTCTAGAATATTCTGGTATCAATCATTCGAGATATGAATATTTTAAATTATAACTCCAAATTGCACATTGTGAATGAAGTTTACTCAGAGATCGAATCAAATAAAATTTCCATAGCTTCATACTGATATAAACGGACCTTGTACAAAATTTTCCTAGCATTTTATTATCAATAATTCAAGGAATTAATTTCTCAAACTATAGGTCCATATACTACTTTGTGAAGGAATCATGTTATTTAATCGAGGATTAATTCTAACAATTTTTTTTCGAGAGCTCTCTATTGATGTGAAATGTCTATATACAAAATTTCACAACATTCCAAAGGGCTTCGATCCTATATTTATTCATTTGGGGTCTATGTGACCAAAGCATGTGAAGTCAATCTTTCCTAGGGAAACTAACCCCAAGGTTAATGATTTTCACTATAGAGTATTGTATTATGATCCTAAGTTCATGGTTTAAACTTCATAAAAGTTGACCAAAGGACGACCCTTAAACTCTCATATAAACCTAGTGTTATATGGTCATGCTATAAGCACAACAATTTCCGTGCACTTGCTTGTAGAGTAAACTGACTTTCAGAGGTCCAATTGACCTTAAATTTTAACCATGGTTTGTTATAAGCATGTCCACCCTCCCAAAGGAGAACTGGTGTGATTTTTGGTCCAAATCACACATATTATACCCCATATATGATTTATTAAATTTCTATCAATACCATAGAGAAATGTGCCCAAATGATTCTGATCTTTGGGCATATAGTAGATCTAAGGTGCGTACACACATGGTTAAATTATCTGCCTCATATCATTTACTATGTACAGTTATTCGCATCTTAAGGTATGTCCTTCACTAGGCCCAACCTTACTAAATCTGACCTACTGAGAGTTGTAGGGCTCCAAATGAGGTGATCTCACTTTCTAAAGGTAGTAGGAACAAATCCCTACAAAATTTTTCTCAGCCTACTTTTCATTTTAAGGCCTCTAAGGGCCTCAAAATGGTTTATTTACTAGGGTAGAAACAACCTTGGTGTGCCCTAAGTAAAGGTTTTTCTATCGATCATTTAAACATAGGTCTTTCCAAAAATTCCTATTTTTGGGCGGTGTATGTATTTGTGCATGACTCATGTATGACCAAAATTTCATCCTACTTGGAGTTGTAGAACTCCAAGATTCACTAAGTTCAATTTGGGGTGCTGTATACACACCATTTTCCATAAATAAGGTCTAGGAAATCCAAGTTGGTACCAAGCTAATCCAATAAACAAAAGTATTATCCCCTATGCATTTTGGGCTAAGTTTCTTTGGTATAGTTAGGATATATTCGTCTTATTTATGAACTCAATCCTTTGGGTATCCGATCCTAGACTCGGAGTCTCATCCTGAGACCTATTGATATTCCACATACTTTAAGATCCTCGGGTTACCAATTATCATACCCTTCTCAAGGTTAGTACATACACAGCCCCACAATGGGCATTTTCCAAACACCAATCCTTATCCAACTGAACACAAGTCCTTATCCGATTTATGGTATCTGTCACGATGATTGGTTCAATGCAATCTAGTTGTTGGTTTGGAGATTTAAGTTTACGAGTTTCTTGTTATTTTTCTAATGAATATCTTGAGGCGATCCTATCTATTGGGTATGAAGTGATAATCTCACTTGGGAGGAGAATCAGGGACACCAAATTTTAAGCCTTAATTAACTACTTCTGTAACGCCTCTGATTTTTCCGGTATTTGTTTAATTCAGTGATGGCGTGTTAATGACGTCGGGGCGTTACTTCTAACGTCGAGTTAACGGCGCGTTGCTGTTTGCGCCTTTTCGCGTCCGTTTGGGTCAAGTCGACCAAATTTTGCGACGACCCGGAATTGGAAAATTTTACGTTAGGAAATTAGATTATTTAATTTTAGACTTGTCTATCAAGTTTCGTCGCGATCCGAGCCATTTTGGAGCCTCGGCGCATTTTATAAGTTTGGTATATATTTAAAGCTCGCCGTAACTTCCGCCATTCATATCTCAAAAATGGCACGTCGGATTTTGATTCCAACTTCGTCGTTGGATTCGTAGCGCCGCCGTTCACTTTAGGCGAAATTTTTGTTGGATTCGGCGTTTGTCTTTCTTTTAGTGATAAAATAATAATAATAATAATGAATTATGATAATTCAGAATGTATATATATACATTCATTCAAAGCATGCGTTGATCCTTCCCATTCATGCGTCGATTTCTCCAGCCTCTTGCATCGACTCCCTGCAGCATGCGTCGATTACTTCCCTCTCCCTTTATGCGTTGACTTCACCTCCAGCCTTGCGTCGATTTCTCCCCCTTGCGTCGACTTCTGCTCCAGCCCTGCGTCGACTTCCTTTCAGCAGCCTTTCAAAGCATGCGTCGACCTCTCCTTTTTGCATGCATGCATCTTTTATTAATAATAATAATAATGATATTATTATTATTAGAACTATGTGATGTTGCCTAAAAAGAAAACGAAACCAGCTTCTTCCTCATTCTGTCTGAACCAGACTGAAAAGCGAGCGACGGGAGTGGCGATTTCGTGAATCTTCCGGACGCCGCCGACGGAGCTCCGGTGGTCGAAATCGCGAGCCGAGCATAGATTCGGAAAGCTCTCGGCGAGAGCTTCGTCCTCGTGGTAATTTCCTTCCGTTTCGTGAAACTTTTTCGTTAGGTCTTTTGTACCCTAACCTTTTCTAACCCGATCTCTTGTAGATCTTGACTCATCTCGCCTTCTCGTAACTCGATCTACAATGGGGAGCGATTCAGAGAGTTTTTCCAGCAAAACCTAAGGCAAGTGGTGTTCTTGCCCTTGCTCTTTCTCTTTGCCACATAACCGCTCTAAGTCGGTGCTCTTGATCTAACTGCGTCATATCTCCATTTTATTCTCTTTTATTGCTGATAATAATTTGATATTATGTCAGTTAATAAAAGAGAAACAAAAAGATTTTTGTTAGCTTCAATCTCCTTGATTTTCTCATTTGCTACTTGCCTTATGGTATGATATGTTCTGTTGGGCCTCACCCCTTTCCCTTTGAAATTGCATGAAAATATGAATTCTGTTGGAGGTCGTACACGATGTTGGAGGTGGTACCGGTGCGATGCTCTTTAAATTAATATATTCTGTTGGAGGCCGTACGCGGTGTGGTTTTGCCCCCGGTGCGGTGCTCTTTTAAGCTTTTGATTAGGAGGCCGTACGCGGTGTGGTTTTTGCCCCCGGTGCGGTGTTCTCTTAAGCGTTTGATTGGGAGGCCGTACGTGGTGTGGTTTTTGCCCCCGGTGCGGTGCTCTTCTTTTGGATGAGCTGATCAGTCTCTATAATTCTGAACAAGAGTAACATGATTAATAATTTGAAAATGGATGGCTTTTCTTTTGCTTATGGCGAGTCTTGTCATCGCCTGTGTTCTCACCTTTGTTTGGTGAGCATATTCTGCTGATTTTTAGTTGCTCTGCTGTTTCCTTTTCTGCTGATGATTAGATACTTCTGCTGTTTCTTTTCCTGTCGATTACTTGCTGCTATCTTTGTCACGACTGACCCTTGCAGCTTCTGTTTCACTCCTGTCTCGCGGAGGTTTGCTTACTTTCTTATTTTCTGCACCACTTGTACTTGTTTCTGAGGTGTTCTTTCTTTGAATGCCTCAGGTTCTGGACATTAGCAGGTGTTAGTGCAGATCTTCTCTAGTTGTCGTCTTCCGACTCTCTTGAGTTAGAGTATTCTGTGGGCTTGTCGGCCCATGGGTTCATGTCAGGTGTTGACGCCCGTGGTGCCGTTTAGTTAGATTTTTGTTTCACTGCTGCGGTTACTTGTTGTTCACTTTTGAACACTTGTTCTGGAATGGTTAGATATTGGTTGGCTTTATGGCCCCTTGTTAGATATGTTAAGGTAATTGTTGCATTGCATATCATGTTTTGAAATGTTAATTTCACTACTTTCTGCGCGTGATAAATCTACTTTTATATATAGTAAATCCACACATTCGATCTTGCATGGTGCACCTCACTAGGTCTTCATGTTCACTTAGGCCACTAAGTAATTAAATCAAGTATTTTTCCGCTGCGTAAAACTATATTTTTAAAAGCGTGGACTAGTTGATCCACCTAGCCGAGGGACGCGGCTTATTAAAATTTTTTGCATAAATTATATTTAAATCTCCTTGAGTTAATAATAATATTTGCTTGACTGCGAAGAAGGATGAATTGCCTTAACGTCAGTAGGCGTCCCCTACGTGACGTGGCATCACAATGCGTAGCTTTCCCTACTCTGATAGCATTTTAAATGTTGGGAAAATATGGGTTGTGACAGATGGTATCAGAGGGAGGTTCTGTGAAAAAAGGTAGTTGGGTGGTTTGGCGTGTGAGCCAAACAACCACTATCCTAAGAAGAACCTCATAAGACCATTTCATTGTATACACACACCGATATGTCATCAATATGTCTTGACTGAAGCATGGACACAACACTCATAGCATGATAAGAAGTATACGGGGCATATTATGTAGTATGGGATGCATAATGTGTGTTTGTATATGGATCCACAATAGGTGGCAACATGTGACGGTTATGTAGTATGGGATGCATAACCACCATTACATGGATGCCCATTAGCACGTTTTCTTTTTTCGTTACATGTAATGTTATGTAGTATGGGATGCATAACATTACATGTGTACGCCGCTCATAACATGCATTAAGGCCTCTTTCTAGAATGCATAACACTGCATACATTCATATCATCACATAAGCACGCGTGCCAAGTTAAAGACATACCAGATGACATATGTACACACAAGATTTGAAAAGAAATTTAAATGTTCATGCACTCATGTCATAGCACAAGAGTCAATAGGATGATGGTGCATCATCCTAAGTTAATTATGGCATCATTTCATGAAATTCCAGAACAAGGTAACAGCAATAGCAGGTTGTTTTCTTTCCTGTTCCGAATCGATCCGTGAATTTTTCTGAGTCTGTTGGGCTTAAGCTTTGTAAGCCTGTTTCTGTTTGAATGTCCATCATTCTTGTAGACATGTCTCGTAGGAGAGTGACACGATCGACTCCCCTGCATGAGGGAGAGTCTTCTGGTGGTCAGAGTGAGTCCGTGATCGAAAGCCTGCGACAGAGCAATGAGGCTTTGTCGAGACAGTTGGTTGCGATGCAGGCTCAGATTCAGTCTTTGGTTTCTGCTTCCTCGGTGCAGCAGCCTGTTGTGCAAGAACCGATGGTGAATCCAGCCACTCCTGCTCCCCTAGTGCCTCCAGTGGCATTACCACAGGAGATGAACTTCATTTCACGCTTTCAGTGGTTGGGACCTCCTACCTATGATGGTAGGGCAGACTTCATGGCCCTGGATGACTGGGTAATTAGTATGGAGGAGATGTTCTCCTATTCAGGTGTCTCAGAGGCTTCGAAGGTGATGGTGGCTGCATTTCAGCTGAAGGGTTTGGCGAAAGGTTGGTGGATTAGGGAGAAGGAAGGTCTCGCCGAGGGGTGCTCTTAGGAGACGTTTAAGGGGTTGTTGCTTAAGAAGTTCCTCCCTTCGGTTGAGCGCGAACGATTGATGAACAACTTCCTGCATCTGAAGCAGAGGCAGCTCACCGTCAGTGAGTACGAGATCGAGTTCAGCAAGTTGTGTAGATTCGCCCCCGAGTTGGTGGCCTCGGAGGAAGGTAGAGTGAAGAGGTTTTTGGGTGGTCTCACTAGCGACGTCCAGCAGTGGCCTAGCGCCTATGGCCAAAGACATATGCTGAAGCGGTGGAGGCCGCATTGAAGGCCGAATATATTGAGAAGACGAAGATTCGTGGGCAGCAGACAAAGAGTGATAAGAGAAAGTTGGATGATCGGGAGAGTTCCAAGGCATCTCACTCGGACTCGAAGGAGAGGGGTGTGGGGCACTGTAGCTTCTGTGGCAAGCGGGGCCACCCATCCGAAAGGTGTTTCAAGAGGCTCGAGGCGTTGGAGCCGTTAAAGGTTAGTGCAATTCAGGACGTGCCCAAGGCGGTCCCAGTGTGCTCATTCTGCTCTAAGCCCGGGCATGAGGCGGCTCGGTGTTACAAGAAGTCTGGGTTTTATTTCCTGTGTGGACAAAAGGGACATCGTAAGGCCGACTGCCCGAACTCTCAGACCGTGACCTTAGCGGTTCCTCTGCAGACCTTGCCACCACCCCTCAGTCCGTGAGCAAGGCTAAAGGCAACCTCAATGTGCTGACTAGAGAGGAAGCTCAAACCTCAGCGCACGTGATATCTGGTTAGATTCTTCCCTCCTAACTTATTCTCTTTCTTCTAGACTTAGCTTACTCGTTGTATAATGATGCCTTGTCCGTTAAGTTTCCATCTATAGACCAGGTTGCGTCAGATCGGGGTATCTGGGAGTGCCCCATTTCTTTGGGTGGTGTCCAGGTTCTAGCGGATTTGAAGATGCTAGATCTGGCAAATTTTTGATGTGATTTTTGGAATGGACTGATTGTCCAGGTATGATGTCGTGATCAAGTATGAGGATAAGCGCATGATCTTCTCGTTGGATATTGACCAACCCTTGAGTGTGTTCAGACTCTCTGGTTATTTCTGCGGTTCATGCTCGTCCATCCTTAGAGTCTGGCAGCGAGTCCTTTCTCATTTCTGTTCTGTTCTGGAACTGCTCTCATTGTGCTACGTGCTCTGTTGTGAGAGAGTTTCAAATGTTTCTCCAGCTAGTCTTCTCAGTATTCCCCTTGAGAAAAAGGCGGAGTTTGTTTTAGGTCTTGAGCCAGATACTTGTCTTTTTGCGAGGGCACCTTGCCGCATGTCCCTGCGTGAGCTAGAAGAATATTTCTAGAATATTGTGAACAAATTGTACAGAGTTGAATGTGGTGACTATCAAGGTGAGTGTTCATCACCTCGAGTAGATGATTTGCTTGATCAGTTGCGAGATAGATCCGTATTCTCGGAGATTGGCCTTCGTTTAGACTTTTATCTGCGAAGGATCTGTGAGTCGGATGTTCCACGGGCTGCCTGCTCGTTCCCGTTATGGGCTTTATTTTAAGGTCCTAGTGGCGACCTTTGATTTAGCTAATGTCTCCTCTGCCTTCATGAATTCGATGAATAGAACGTTAACAGAATTTTCAGACCATCTTGTGGCCGTCCTTAGAAGTGGGGAAAGATACACTCTAAGAGTTCAGATGATCTTGCTGAGCATTTCAACATCCGAGGAAATAGGGAATTTTGTAGGGTTGGCAAGATGATATAGAAGAATTGTGTAATGATTCGTGTGATTAATTGTGTCCTTGGTTAGGTTTATGTAGGAGAATCCAAATTTTGTTTGGGGTGACTAGTGCGAAGGAGCCTTTCAGGAATTGAATGGAAGATGAGCACTGCTCCAGCTTTGGATCATACCTACCGAAGGAGTGGTGTACTATTTATGTAGATAAGTTGTACGTTTAGCCCAGGTAAACCCCCTTTCCTGCACCATGTACCTATCTTAATGTTGTTTTTTGCCCTTACGTCAAGTTTCGGGATGAAACTTTCTTTTAGGGGGAGTGGTTGTAACGCCCCTGATTTTTCCGGTATTTGTTTAATTCAGTGATGGCATGTTAATGACGGCGGGGCGTTACTTATAACCTCGAGTTAACGGCGCGTTGCCGTTTGTGCGTTTTCGCGTCCGTTTGGGTCAAGTCGACCAAATTTTGCGACGACCCGGAATTGGAAAATTTTACGTTAGGAAATTAGATTATTTAATTTTAGACTTTTCTATCAAGTTTCGTCGCGATCCGAGCCATTTTGGAGCCTCGGCGCATTTTAGAAGTTTGGTATATATTTAAAGCTCGTCGTAACTTCCGCCATTCATATCTCGAAAATGGCACGTCGGATTTTGATTCCAACTTCGCCGTTGGATTCGTAGCGCCGCCGTTCACTTTAGGCGAAATTTTCGATGGATTCGGCGTTCGTCTTTCTTTTAGTGATAAAATAATAATAATAATAATAATAATGAATTATGATAATTCAGAATGTATGTATATATACATTCATTCAAAGCATGCGTTGATTCCTTCCCCCTCATGCGTCGATTTCTCCAGCCTCTTGCGTCGACTCCCTGCAGCATGCGTCGATTACTTCCCTCTCCCCTTATGCGTCGACTTCACCTCCAGCCTTGCGTCGATTTCTCCCCCTTGCGTCGACTTCTGCTCCAGCCCTGCGTCGACTTCCTTTCAGCAGCCTTTCAAAGCATGCGTCGACCTCTCCTTTTTGCATGCATGCGTCTTTTATTAATAATAATAATAATAATAATAATAATAATGATATTATTATTATTAGAACTATGTGATGTTGCCTAAAAAGAAAACGAACCCAGCTTCTTCCTCATTCTGTCTGAACCAGAGAGAAAAGCGAGCGACGGGACTGGCGATTTCGTGAATCTTCCGGACGCCGCCGACGGAGCTCAGCTGGTCGAAATCGCGAGCCGAGCATAGATTTGGAAAGCTCTCGGCGAGAGATTCGTCCTCGTGGTAATTTCCTTCCATTTCGTGAAACTTTTTCGTTAGGTCTTTTGTACCCTAACCTTTTCTAACCCGATCTCTTGTAGATCTTGACTCCTCTCGCCTTCTCGTAACCCGATCTACAATGGGGAGCGATTCGGAGAGTTTTTCCAGCAAAACCTAAGGCAAGTGGTGTTCTTGCCCTTGCTCTTTCTCTTTGCCACATAACCGCTCTAAGCCGGTGCTCTTGATCTAACTTTGTCAAATGCCTGACAAGCTGGAACCCAAATCAGATAAGTGTTATCTGGTGGGATATCCTAAGGAAACGAAAGGATATTACTTTTACCTACCGTCTGAGGGCAAGGTGTTTGTCGCAAGGACGGGTGTCTTCTTGGAGAAAGAGTTCTTGTCAAGAAAGACGCAAAAGGTAGAACTTGAAGAAGTTCAAGAACCACAAGTAGTGAATGAACCAGAGTTGGATTCTGAGCCAGGACTACAAGATGTTGTAGCTAGAGAACCTGCTCAAGAGACACAAGTCCTACGTAGATCTGGTAGAAAAAAGATTTGAGCCTGAGAGATATGGATTTCTCGTGTCTCAAATAGGTAATGTGTTGCGTATGGATCATGATGATGAACCAGCAACCTACCAAGAGGCTATGAATGGACCGGACTCCGACAAATGGCTTGAGGCTATGAAATCCGAAATGGACTCCATGTATACAAACCAAGTTTGGAACTTGGTGGAACCACCTGAAGGGGTACGACCCATAGGGTGCAAGTGGGTCTTCAAGAAGAAGACCGACATGGATGGGAATGTACAGACATTCAAAAGGTGACTGGTGGCTAAGGGTTTCAAGCAAATTCATGGTGTCGACTATGATGAGACCTTTTCCCCTGTTGCCATGGTAAAGTCCATTAGGATATTGCTTGCTATTGCTGCGTATTATGACTACGAGATCTGGCAGATGGATGTCAAAACGGCTTTCCTAAATGGAAACCTCCATGAGGAAGTGTACATGACACAACCCGAGGGTTTTGTATCCCCAAATGAAGCCACTAAAATATGCAAGCTGAATAGGTCCATCTATGGATTGAAACAGGCCTCTAGAAGTTGGAATCTTCGTTTTGATGAGAAGATCAAAGAGTTTGGTTTTGTCAAGAATGAAGATGAACCGTGTGTTTACAAGCGAATCAGTGGGAGCATTGTTGTCTTCCTGATATTATATGTAGATGACATACTGTTGATCGGGAATGACATACCTACCCTGAAAGTTGTTAAGAACAACCTAGGGAACTGCTTTTCTATGAAGGACTTGGGTGAAGCGACTTACATACTCGGTATTAAGATCTATAGAGATAGATTGAAGAAGTTGCTGGGTTTGACCCAGCGTACATACATTGAGATGGTGTTGAAGCAGTTCAACATGCTTCAGTCCAAGAAAGGATTTTTGCCCATGTCTCATGGTGTAAATCTCTCTAAGGACCAGTGTCCAAAATCTTGCGAAGATAAGGACCGCATGAAGTTGATTCCATATGCTTCGGCAATTGGGTCAATCATGTATGCAATGTTATGTACTCGACCCGATGTCTCTTTTGCTTTGAGCATGACTAGCAGGTATCAGTCTGATCCTGGTGAATGTCACTGGATAGCCGTAAATAATATCCTGAAGTACTTGAGAAGGACTAAGGATGTATTCTTGGTGTATGGTGGAGAGGAAGAGCTCGTTGTAAGTGGTTACACGGATGCCAGCTTCCAAACTGATAGGGATGATTCGAAGTCTCAGTCAGGGTTTGTGTTTTGCCTGAATGGAGGACCTGTAAGCTGGAAGAGTTCCAAGCAAGAGACAGTTGCTGATTCTACAACTGAGGCCGAGTATATCGCTGTGGCAAACGCAGCGAAGGAGGTTGTATGGATTAGGAAATTCATCGGCGAGCTAGATGTAGTTCCTAGCATTGTTGGTCTCGTAGTTCTCTACTGTGATAACAATGGTGCAATTGCACAATCTAAGGAACCTAGATCCCATCAGCGCTCCAAGCACATACTTCGGCGGTTCCATCTTATTCGTGAGATTGTCGAACGAGGAGATGTGAACATTTGCAGAGTGCCGACTGAGGAGAATATTGCAGATCCACTGACAAAGCCTCCCGCGCAGAGAAAGCATGATGGTCATACTAGATCAATGGGTATACGATACCTGAGTGATCAACTCTAGTGGGAGTCTTGTGGGTTGCATGTAAAATATATATTCTGTTGGCTGTTTTTATTTATTCATATGATGAATTGTGTACCAATTATTTCCTTTTACAATTAATGACAAGTTCTTTTATTACGATATACTGTTTCTATATGATAGAATAAAATTCGTGATAAATACCCTTAGAATGTTTGCTTCCATAGGACATCAAGTACGTGACTTGAATGTGAGAGCCTATGATTTCGAAGCTTCATTCTTAAAAGGTCCCTGGTCGAGGTATCATCGTAGAAGCTAAGGGTGATGATGATACATTAAGACTAGCATGTGTGTTGACTGATGACCGGTTCTCACAGGTCATGATATTGTGATATCAAGTCATCACGTGGGTACTTGTTGGTGAACAAGTTGTACTGGACAGACCCAACCTGAGACTACTTTGTGGATTGTTACTTAAAAGGTGTCACAAGTAGGTCTCATTTGACAATGGTGTTGTGGTCCTTTGACCTGAAGTCACAACATTCTTCGAGTGAGGAAGAGCGTGCTTTGATGTCATCTAAAGTCTTCCTTGAAGAAGGTTGATGATAAGGGTGGTCGTTGGGTACGTTACGAATCATTTGGATGTTTGGGTGTGAGCAGATATGGGATTTGTCCTCCTATATAACAGGAGTTGCATCCATGGTCCCCTTGATGGAATTGGACTGGGAAATGCATGGCCATGCTTGGTTGAGTCAATATGTGATATTGAGCTCACCATTCTCTGAAGTCCATTCTAGATCAAGAAACTTGGATTGAGCTATTACGAGGGTGACACGGTCCATGCCTCTAGTTCTTTCCGGATGTAAGGGACAAAGGGACAAAGACAACGCAGGAACATTGGTCATAAAGGCTTATGAGTTATGAACTCTTATTGCTTGGGGAGCAATGATGCATTGCTAGATGCCGCTCATTGTTTGTGAGGTTTTTATTTGATACTTTCAAGATCAAGTGGGAGACTGTTGGAGTTACCATTGTGATCTAGAAGTGGTCAAACATGTAATGTCACTGCCAACGCGATATGAGCCTGCAGGGTCGCACGTAAGAGCATGTGGAGAAGTTGGAAGATTGACTATGTTGGTAAAGGTTACCAATCACCATATAGAATGGGGGAAGTCCAGCAAATGTTGCTGTCTAAATTCGTCGGGTTTACACGGATAGAATTCGTCGGATTCGTCGGATTCGTCGGATTGTTCCGTTGAATCCCGACGAATTGTTACAGAGATCCTTAACTCGGCAAAAGTTGCCGTCTGACATGATTCGTCGGGATTCGTCGGATTGTTCCGTGGAATCTCGACGAATTATTACAGAGATCCTTAACTCGGCAAATGTTGCCGTCTGACATGATTCGTCGGGATTCGTCGGATTGTTCCGTGGAATCTCGACGAATTGTTACATAGATCCTTAACTCGTCAAATGTTGCCGTCTGACATGATTCGTCGGATTCGTCGGGATTCGTCGGATTGTTCCGTGGAATCTCGACGAATTGTAACAGAAGCCCATATTCTGCTGTGTGGTCTGCGGATAACGATTCTTCTAGAAGTATGTTTATCCTTTGGGTATAAATATAACTTCTTTTAGGGTTCTCATGACTTACGAACAGAAGCCGACGGAAGGAGTTCCGCTCGAACCCTAGACGGAAGGAGTTCCGTCTGAATCGCCTCCGCCGACTTCCTCTCCGACGATTGTCGCCGGTGTTGTTCTTCCTGAAGCGGATCTAGCAATCCGTGGAAGCGCAAGGTGTAGTCTTCTTCTCCCGGCTCGTGTGGACTGCTGTAGAGACGTAGACATTATTCTACGTGAGAACTCTTGCAAAGCCGACGAAGGCAATCTTCTTCTTGGAGCATCTAGGTTGGATTTGATCCAATCCTGCCAAGGTAATTTCAAACCTAGCATTTTGATTAACTTCTTGATTCAATATTCATGGTCGATCCGAATCTTTTGGGTTGTTTCTCTTCATTTCCGCTGCGCCTACATTTGATGTATGGTTCTAGAAAAACCCAACAGTGGTATCAGAGGGAGGTTAACGATCATGAATGTTGTTTCAGAAGTTAGGTTATTCCAGTACGTGCAAATCTAGGTATTTGGAAGCGTTCTAAATGTCAAGATTTCTTCTTGGAATATCACATTTGATGTGATTTTGTATGGTTTCTGGTGGTGGGATTTCAAAAATTTGGTCGGGGCTCTGCCCCTAATTTTGATCGGTTAGCGAGACCACCGCCAGGGGCGCTGCCCCTTGGACCCCGTTAGGGGCTCTGCCCCTAAGACCCCGCCAGGGGCGCGGCCCCTTGGAACCCCGCCAGGAACGTCTGGGATTTCGTGGTAATTTCTAATTGTTAGAAATTATTGTCTCCTTAGCAGTAACCTCCCCTCAAGTGGTTAATGAACCCTTGTATTGTTTTGGATTTTGAATCCAACAATGAGAGACGAGCTTGTCTACTGCTTTAAGTCGAGTTGTCTTTGCCTTTGTCCAATGCATGTAAATCTGAAGATTTGGAAGAGTTCTAAATGTCCAGATTTAGCCCTTTCGTCTATCAAAGGTTGATAGTCTAATGTTGTGCACATAAGGGATGCATGTGGATTTTAGAAAGCTTGTTTTTCTGTTGATGTGCACTTGATCAAATATTGATCATGGTTAAGTGTTAACCTATTATTTAAAATTAAAATCCCTTCATCAAATATTAAGTGTTCGGATGCCTTCCGATGGATGACACTCTTCCTGCCTCGATCGATGAAGTGTGGGCTTGCCAAAGCAAGGTGCATTAATCTATCTTGGTAAGGGTGCGAGAGGATAATTGTGATATCCCACTGTCGACATCGGGTCTAACTTAACTAGGTGACCTCAAAGGTTGAGTGCCTAGAGGCATAGGGTTGGCATGCACTATATGATGGATGCGAATAAGGAGTTATTCACCAACCATACAAGAGTTGCATGAGGATGCAATTGGCAAGCGTTGCCTACCTAAATAACCGCATTATGAGAGGAACGCCAAAGCGGACTCGTGGTGTTGGTGAAATACGGATCTTGTCCACTAAGAGAGTAGCTCGCATGGACTCTCCGAATTGATAGTGAGGGCTATCAATTTGAATAAAATAGTGGGAGTATTTAATTGAAGTCCAAATTAAAATAAATTGTATTTTGAAATTAAGGTGCTGATTAAATTCTGCATGAATTCTTGTAGAATTCCATGGCAAGTGGTTCACATTCCACCTTGTCCCTGAGAGCTATCCTTGAGAAGGACAAGCTAAGTGGGACAAATTACATGGACTGGTATAGGAACCTGAGAATTGTTCTCAGGCAAGAGCGAAAGCTCTACGTCTTGGAAGAAGAAGCCCCCGAGGTGCCTACCGGGAACTCGTCCCGTGTTGATAAGGATGCTTATAAGAAGTATACCGATGACGCCTTAGACGTTGAGTGCCTTATGCTTGCCACCATAAACTCTGAGCTTCAGAAGCAACACGAGAACATGGGGTGCAAGGAGATTGACGAGCACCTAAAGAAAATGTTTCAAGGGCAAGCTCGTCAAGAGAGGTTCGATGTCACGAAGGCCTTATTTCAGTGCAAAATGGGAGCTCGAGACTCAGTTGGTACTCACGTACTCAAGATGATTGGGTATATTGAGAACCTGGAGAGACTAGGTTTTCCTCTGGGTCAAGAGTTGGCCACAGATCTTATCCTGCAATCGTTGTCGGATAGTTATGAGCAGTTTGTCTTGAACTACAACATGAATGAAATAGACAAGACACTGCCCGAGCTCCTAGGCATGTTGCGAACTGCGGAGATAAACATGAAGAAGGACAAGCCTGCTAGTCCCATATTGATGGTACATAAAGGCAAGGGTAAGGCCAAGGGCTTCAAGAAGACGAAGGTGGGACCTAAGTCACATCTTGAGCCCAAATCTTCTGCGCTGAAAAAGAAGAGCACCGTGAAGGAAGGGAAATGCCACCACTGTGGCAAGGCTGGTCATTGGAGGAGGAATTGTCCTTCGTACATTGAGGGTTTGCAGAAAATGAAGGGAGGTATGACTTCCGCTTCGAATATTTACGTTATAGAGATAAACCTTTCTGCTCCTTCATCTTGGGTATTGGATACCGGATGTGGTTCACATTTGTACAAATGTGAAGGAACTAGGAAGGAGGAGATTGCTGAGTAAAGGAGAGGTGGACCTGCGTGTCGGCAATGGAGCAAGAGTTGCTGATGTAGCCGTAGGGGTTTACCGTCTTTCTTTGCCCAGTGGGCTTGTAATAGAACTTAATAATTGTTATTATGTTCCGGCCATAACTAGAAACATTATATCCATTTCATGCTTAGACATGATTGGATTTTCTTTTATAATTAAGAACAATTGTTGTTCTATATTTAAGATTGATGTTTGTTATGTTGTAGCTCAATTGATTAATGGTCTTTATGTTTTGAACCTGGATCATCCGATCTATAATGTAGATAATAATAAAAGACTAAGAACAAATGACTCAAATCCTACATATCTCTGGCATTGTCGTTTGGGCCATATAAACGAGAAGCGCATATCCAAGCTCCATAAAGATGGAC
This sequence comes from Dactylorhiza incarnata, assembly GCA_033032865.1. Lineage (NCBI taxonomy): Eukaryota > Viridiplantae > Streptophyta > Magnoliopsida > Asparagales > Orchidaceae > Dactylorhiza > Dactylorhiza incarnata. The sequence continues at coordinate 9,961,556 of JAWHQI010000051.1, read as the reverse complement.
TATTGGACTCATGTGATTATGAATCATTTGAGCGATGCGAGTCTTGTTTATTAGGCAAAATGACTAAAGCCCCTTTCACTGGTTATACTGAGAGGGCTGAGGATCTTTTGGGTATAGTACATAGTGATGTATGCGGACCCATGAGTTCTATGGCTAGAGGTGGGTATTTCTACTTCGTTACATTTACTGATGATTTCAGTAGATACAAATACGTGTATCTTATGAAGTGCAAATCCGAAACTTTTGAAAAGTTCAAAGAGTTTAAAAATGAAGTGGAGAACCAATTGGGTAAGAAGGTTAAAGCACTCCGATCTGATCGAGGTGGCGAATACCTGGGTCATGAGTTCCGTGATCATCTGAAAGAGTGTGGTATTGTATCACAGCTCAATCCACCTAGGACACCGCAGCATAATGGTGTGTCTGAGATGAGAAATTGTACTCTGTTAGACATGGTACGGTCGATGATGAGTCATGCAGACTTGCCTGTTTCCTTTTGAGGTTTTGCTTTAGAGACTGCTGCAATAACACTGAATCGCGCTCCAACGAAAACGGTTCTAAAGACACCATATGAGATATGGACTGGGAAGCGTCCTAGTATGTCATTCATTAAAATTTGGGGCTGTGAGGCATACGTACGACGTCAAATGCCTGACAAGCTGGAACCCAAATCAGATAAGTGTTATCTGGTGGGATATCCTAAGGAAACGAAAGGATATTACTTTTACCTACCGTCTGAGGGCAAAGTGTTTGTCGCAAGGACGGGTGTCTTCTTGGAGAAAGAGTTCTTGTCAAGAAAGACGCAAAAGGTAGAACTTGAAGAAGTTCAAGAACCACAAGTAGTGAATGAACCAGAGTTGGATTCTAAGCCAGGACTACAAGATGTTGTAGCTAGAGAACCTGCTCAAGAGACACAATTCCTACGTAGATCTGGTAGACCAAGATTTGAGCCTGAGAGATATGGATTTCTCGTGTCTCAAATAGGTAATGTGTTGCTTATGGATCATGATGATGAACCACCAACCTACCAAGAGTCTATGAATGGACCGGACTCCGACAAATGGCTTGAGGCTATGAAATCCGAAATGGACTCCATGTATACAAACCAAGTTTGGAACTTGGTGGAACCACCTGAAGGGGTATGACCCATAGGGTGCAAGTGGGTCTTCAAGAAGAAGACCGACATGGATGGGAATGTACAGACATTCAAAGGGCGACTGGTGGATAAGGGTTTCAAGCAAATTCATGGTGTCGACTATGATGAGACATTTTCCCCTGTTGCCATGGTAAAGTCCATTAGGATATTGCTTGCTATTGCTGCGTATTATGACTACGAGATCTGGCAGATGGATGTCAAAACGGCTTTCCTAAATGGAAACCTCCTTGAGGAAGTGTACATGACATAACCCGAGGGTTTTGTATCCCCAAATGAAGCCACTAAAATATGCAAGCTGAATAGGTCCATCTATGGATTGAAACAGGCCTCTAGAAGTTGGAATCTTCGTTTTTATGAGAAGATCAAAGAGTTTGGTTTTGTCAAGAATGAAGATGAACCGTGTGTTTACAAGCGAATTAGTGGGAGCATTGTTGTCTTCCTGATATTGTATGTAAATGGCATACTGTTGATCGGGAATGACATACCTACCCTGAAAGTTGTTAAGAACAACCTAGGGAACTGCTTTTCTATGAAGGACTTGGGTGAAGCGACTTACATACTCGGTATTAAGATCTATAGAGATAGATCGAAGAAGTTGCTGGGTTTGACCCAGAGTACGTACATTGAGAAGGTGTTGAAGCGGTTCAACATGCTTGAGTCCAAGAAAGGATTTTTGCCCATGTCTCATGGTGTAAATCTCTCTAAGGACCAGTGTCCAAAATCTTGTGAAGATAAGGACCGCATGAAGTTGATTCCATATGCTTCGGCAATTGGGTCAATCATGTATGCAATGTTATGTACTCGACCCGATGTCTCTTTTGCTTTGAGCATGACTAGCAGGTATCAGTCTGATCCTGGTGAATGTCACTGGATAGCCGTAAAGAATATCCTGAAGTACTTGAGAAGGACTAAGGATGTATTCTTGGTGTATGGTGGAGAGGAAGAGCTCGTTGTAAGTGGTTACATGGATGCCAGCTTCCAAACTGATAGGGATGATTGGAAGTCTCAGTCAGGGTTTGTGTTTTGCCTGAATGGAGGAGCTGTGAGCTGGAAGAGTTCCAAGCAAGAGACAGTTGCTGATTCTACAACTGAGGCCGAGTATATCGTTGCGGCAAATGCAGCGAAGGAGGCTGTATGGATTAGGAAATTCATCGGCGAGCTAGATGTAGTTCCTAGCATTGTTGGTCCCGTAGTTCTCTACTGTGATAACAATGGTGCAATTGCACAATCTAAGGAACCTAGATCCCATCAGCGCTCCAAGCACATACTTTGGCGGTTCCATCTTATTCGTGAGATTGTCGAACGAGGAGATGTAAACATTTGTAGAGTGTCGACTGAGGAGAATATTGCAGATCCACTGACAAAGCCTCTCGCGCAGAGAAAGCATGATGGTCATACTAGATCAATGGGTATACGATACCTGAGTGATCAACTCTAGTGGGAGTCTTGTGGGTTGCATGTAAAATATATATTCTGTTGGCTGTTTTTATTTATTCATATGATGAATTGTGTACCAATTATTTCCTTTTACAATTAATGGCAAGTTCTTTTATTACGATATACTGTTTCTATATGATAGAATAAAATTCGTGATAAATACCCTTAGAATGTTCGCTTCCATAGGACATCATGTACGTGACTTGAATGTGAGAGCCTATGATTTCGAAGCTTCATTCTTAAAAGGTCCCTGGTCGAGGTATCATCTTAGAAGCTAAGGGTGATGATGATACATTAAGACTAGCATGTGTGTTGACTGATGACCGGTTCTCACAGGTCATGATATTGTGATATCAAGTCATCACGTGGGTACTTGTTGGTGAACAAGTTGTACTGGACAGACCCAACCTGAGACTACTTTGTGGATTGTTACTTAAAAGGTGTCACAAGTAGGTCTCATTTGACAATGGTGTTGTGGTCCTTTGACCTGAAGTCACAGCATTCATCGAGTGAGGAAGAGCGTGCTTTGATGTCATCTAAAGTCTTCCTTGAAGAAGGTTGATGATAAGGGTGGTCGTTGGGTACGTTACGAATCATTTGGATGTTTGGGTGTGAGCAGATATGGGATTTGTCCTCCTATATAACAGGAGTTGCATCCATGGGCCCCTTGATGGAATTGGACTGGGAAATGCATGGCCATGCTTGGTTGAGTCAATATGTGATATTGAGCTCACCATTCTCTGAAGTCCGTTCTAGATCAAGAAACTTGGATTGAGCTATTACGAGGGTGACACGGTCCATGCCTCTAGTTCTTTCCGGATGTAAGGGACAAAGGGACAAAGACAACGCTGGAACATTGGTCATAAAGGCTTATGAGTTATGAACTCTTATTGCTTGGGGAGCAATGATGCATTGCTAGATGCCGCTCATTGTTTGTGAGGTTTTTGTTTGATACTTTCAAGATCAAGTGGGAGACTGTTGGAGTTACCATTGTGATCTAGAAGTGGTCAAACATGTAATGTCACTGCCAACGCGATATGAGCATGCAGGGTCGCACATAAGAGCATGTGGAGAAGTTGGAAGATTGAATATGTTGGTAAAGGTTACTAATCACCATATAGAATGGGGGAAGTCCAGCAAATGTTGCTGTCTGAATTCGTCGGGTTTACATGGATAGAATTCGTCGGATTCGTCAGATTGTTCCGTGGAATCCCGACGAATTGTTACAGAGATCCTTAACTCGGCAAATGTTGCCGTCTGACATGATTCGTCGGGATTCATCGGGATTCGTCAGATTATTCCGTGGAATCTCGACGAATTGTTACAGAGATCCTTAACTCGGTAAATGTTGCCGTCTGACATGATTCGTCGGGATTCGTCGGATTGTTCCGTGGAATCTCGACGAATTGTTACAGAGATCCTTAACTCGGCAAATGTTGCCGTCTGACAAGATTCGTCGGATTCATCGGGATTCGTCGGATTGTTCCGTGGAATCTCGACGAATTGTAACAGAAGCCCCTATTCTGCTGTGTGGTCTGCGGATAATGATTCTTCTAGAAGTATGTTTATCCTTTGGGTATAAATATAACTTCTTTTAGGGTTCTCATGACTTACGAACAGAAGCCGACGGAAGGAGTTCCGCTCGAACCCTAGACGGAAGGAGTTCCGTCTGAATCGCCTCCGCCGACTTCCTCTCCGACGATTGTCGCCGGTGTTGTTCTTCCTGAAGCGGATCTAGCAATCCGTGGAAGCGCAAGGTGTAGTCTTCTTCTCCCGGCTCGTGTAGACTGCTGTAGAGACGTAGACATTATTCTACGTGAGAACTCTTGCAAAGCCGACGAAGGCAATCTTCTTCTTGGAGCATCTAGGTTGGATTTGATCCAATCCCGCCAAGGTAATTTCAAACCTAGTATTTTGATTAACTTCTTGATTCAATATTCATGGTCGATCCGAATCTTTTGGGTTGTTTCTCTTCATTTCCGCTGCGCCTACATTTGATGTATGGTTCTAGAAAAACCCAACATTCTCACCTTTGTTTGGTGAGCATATTCTGCTGATTTTTAGTTGCTCTGCTGTTTCCTTTTCTGCTGATGATTAGATACTTCTGCTGTTTCTTTTCCTGTCGATTACTTGCTGCTAGCTTTGTCACGACTGACCCTTGCAGCTTCTGTTTCCCTCCGGTCTCGCGGAGGTTTGCTTACTTTCTTATTTTCTGCACCACTTGTACTTGTTTCTGAGGTGTTCTTTCATTGAATGCCACAGGTTCTGGACAGTAGCAGGTGTTAGTGCGGAGCTTCTTTAGTTGTCGTCTTCCGACTCTCTTGAGGTAGAGTATTCTGTGGGCTTGTCGGCCCATGGGTTCGTGTCAGGTGTTGACGCCCGTGGTGCCGTTTAGTTAGATTTTTGTTTCACTGCTGCGGTTACTTGTTGTTCACTTTTGAACACTTGTTCTGGAATGGTTAGATATTGGTTGGCTTTATGGCCCCTTGTTAGATATGTTAAGGTAATTGTTGCATTGCATATCATGTTTTGAAATGTTAATTTCACTACTTTCTGCGCGTGATAAATCTACTTTTATATATAGTAAATCCACACATTCGATCTTGCATGGTGCACCTCACTAGCTCTTCATGTTCACTTAGGCCACTAAGTAATTAAACCAAGTATTTTTCCGCTGCGTAAAACTATATTTTTAAAAGCGTGGACTAGTTGATCCACCTAGCCGAGGGACGCGGCTTGTTAAAATTTTTTTGCATAAATTATATTTAAATCTCCTTGAGTTAATAATAATATTTGCTTGACTGCGAAGGAGGAATTGCCTTAACATTAGTAGGCGTCCCCTACGTGACGTGGCATCACAATGCGTAGCTTTCCCTACTCTGATAGCATTTTAAATGTTGGGAAAAAGCGGGTTGTGACAACTTCCCCATAAGGTTCTTCTCCTAGTCACTTTGGGTGTCATCATGCCTTAATCAGTCTATACCCGAGGTTGGTTTGGATTAGTATATTCTATGAAGTCATCTTGGTGCGTCAAACTAGAATGATGTCCTAGTTGAGTTGGCCTAACTCATTGATTAATGGACTATTTTGTGTGATTTTTACACATGGGCACACCACTGCATCCACTGCAAGTTTGTCCTCAAACTAACTCGAGTGGGGGTGTCCTAGGGTTTTGTGGACTTCTTTCTCGTTGGATTGTTTGTTCAAGTGATACCAATTATAAGATCCCTCTCCTGCACCAGGAGATTTCCCAGATCTTATGCCCAGAACTGCTACCTTACGGTGACGCTAACACACGAGTTAGCCGCCTCTGCAAGACGCCAATCTTGCCGGCAAGAACGATCAACCAGGCCAACATGAGATAAGAAGTAAAACTAGTAATATATAACCAAGTCCACAATCACATATTTTATATATGAGACAAAACAATATATAAGTCCATCAATGAGTACAAAGAAAGAGTAAGGGCTTATGCCCAGTACATGTCCGAAAGAAAAGACAATAAAATAAACTCTCTCTACACTACACTACATGCGGAAGTTAAACACACATCTCTCTCAGAACCTATCTTGTAGAGGTGGTAATGCGCGGCATCTGCTCCTCAGGTCCTTCCTCCTCTTTCAGTTGGGGCTCCAGCTCCTCAATCACCTATGGTCACAACCGACCGTTAGTCATAAAGACTAAGCCGATTTTGTCCCCGCCTCCCCCCGCGACTCCGAGGCACCGAGCGGGAGGAAGAAGCAGGGAAAAACAAAGTGGAGTAAACAAAAGCAGGTGACAGGGAAATCTAAGCTAGAAAATATATATATATATAAGACAAGCACTACTCTAGCAGTATAAACAAGTAAGCAGTAAAGAGCAGCCAAAGAAGTAAGTTGTAAAACAGTGCGCTCAAGTATAGGAAATGAGTAAATAATTCTACACCACCATCACATGAGTACCTTAACTTGCTCATACAAACTTAAAAGTTAAGGTTTCCAGAAAAATAACTTATCATATAAAAGAGCCCATACTAATTTATATGATAAGGGTATACATTTAATGATCTAGGGTTTATGTATGAACGATATGCATGTTAAGATATGAGTCACACAAATGCAACACACCCACATAACTCTGTACGTACAGACCTTTAGTTCCCAATTTTTGGAGCTAGCTTCACTCTCTGGTACCACCGTTGTGGCTACGGCAGCAGTGGAGCGGGCAACTCCACTTCCTAGGCGGGTATACACACTACCAGGCCTAGACCCTTCGTACAACTCTGTACACATCCTAGGTGCACTCTAGAGTCTTGCGCACTCTTTGCTGGTATCCACCAGTCTTTGGGGTCAAGTGTGCGTTTTCGGGGATCATCCTCCAGACCTCAGTATAAACAACCTACTGGCCCCTCAAACCCTCACACCCACATAAGTGAATGTACCGTCGTCGGTGTGACGACCGGTCCACTACCACAGACCTGCCACTGATTTGTTCTTATGCACATGCAATTTATCACCATCCGAGCCTTCAGCTCGCGGGACTAACCCGTCCTGATATTCAACCTCCCGAGCCTCCAGCTCGCAGGACCATCTCATCCTGATATACTATATCCCGAGCCTCCAGCTCGCAGGACAAACTCGTCCTGATATACAACTTACCATCCCTTATCTCGGGATGAAGTTTACCATATCTCTTATTCATTTAGTTAGACTAATCTTGTTTAATTATTGTATACTTAGAAGTTTAGGGTGAATCCTGGACATCCCGAGGTTTACCCGGTGAAAGGCTCACAACGGTACTAGGGAATGCAATGGGCTGAAACCCAAATCCCCCATTCCAAGACAATTACTTTTATTGGTGGCTACCCCATTCTAAGACCCACTCTATTTATTACTCTTTATTACTTGACGCTTTATAAATTATCTCCAACTCTACCCTTAAGCTAACGTTCTCTTGAGCGATGCTCAACACTTAAGATTTCTAATACTCTAAGTGGTGTGGGCCTTATGTGACTCACAATATCCCTAATCACACTCTAAAGATATGTCATGAATACCTCAACTTGCTGTGTGATCACTAAGCTCTCAATGTGGTCCCTGCCCCTTTATGCATAGTGCGACATGAGTCTAAATTATTCTCTGACCCAAAGCGTTAACGTTCTCCAAAAATTCCACAACTTCTAGGGGCTAATATAAATGATATGTTACTACCATAATTCAAATTTCACTAATTTTCTAAGTGATCCTGATGGTCAAATCACCACACTAGTTTTTACTATTCGCAGACCAACAAAGAGGTTAAACTAAATTTGAGTCCTATGATGCAATCTTGACCATATAATGTCCAAATGAGTTCTAATTTTTACCACAGGCTCATAATGGATAACTTAGGGTTGGTCCAAAATATTGGTACACTTCATATCGATTTGATCTTTAATTAAAATTCCTAAATCAATTGGCATCTTCTAAAATGTGAAGGAGGTACCAAATCCATAAGTTCAATCTTGCTATATAATTTTCTAGAGGTAACTTATGACATAAAAATATGGATTCCAAAATCCCATAATTTTCCAGTAGCTTTATAATCATAGTTTCTATTTATCTTAAAAAGGGTGAGAAGGTGGTTTTACACATCAAGTACTAGATTTTGACTTTCCAAAATTCTGAGAAAATTACAGTTGCACTATGATGACATAAAACACTAATTCCAGAATTTCATAATTTTCCAGCAGAATTATATCCATAATTTCTATTTATCATAAAAATGGTGACACGGTAACTTTACACATCAAGCACAAGATTTTGACTTTCCAAAATTCTGAGAAAATTACAGTGGCTCTATAATGACATAAAAACACAAATTTCATAATTTTCCGGCAGACTTATATCCATAATTTCTATTTATCATAAAAATGGTGACAAGGTGACTTCACACATCAAGTACAAGATTTTGACTTTCCAAAATTCTGAGAAAATTACAGTGGCTCTATAATGACATAAAAACATTAATTCCATAATTTCATAATTTTCAGCAGACAAATATCCATAATTTCTATTTATCATAAAAATGGTGACAAGGTAACTTCACACATCAAGTACAAGATTTTGACTTTACAAAATTCTGAGAAAATTACAGTGGCTCTATAATGATATAAAAACACTAATTCCAGAATTTCATAATTTTTCTAGAATAATTCACTATAAATATTTCATAAAATATAAAGAGTGACAAACTGAATAAATAAATTTTTTCCATAAAAAGTCTCTCCAAAATTCTAACAAAAATTACAGAGTTTCATAATTGGATTCCTAACTATAATCCAGAGTTTCAACAATTTCTCAAACATTTTGACTAATAAGTTTTCCATTATTCAGAATTTGAGACATGAGGTAATCTTGATAAATAATCTCTGGTATTTTCTACCAAAATTTACAGAGATTTTGAATGGCATAACAAGTTATTCTCCAGAGTCTCAGAATTTAGCTCAGAATTTATCTCTAAATTCTAATCATGAAAATTTCATAAATACACAAGTGTGACATTTGGCAAATTAATCAAAATCATGAGATTCTTGATGCTAGAAGTCCTAAGATTTTCTAGAGTGATGCATTATATCATAATTAGGGTGTGTGCAAAATTTCAGAAGTTAACCCCAAACCCTTTGGGCTAAATACACAAAATACAAGTTTTTGCTATTGACACACATATTCCCTTTTTGGTAGAGACATGCAATTGGAATTTACCTTACATGCAGAGATCCATTTGGTCTCAAATTTTAACCATAGTCTACTATTGGCTAAAGGGTGAAACCCAAAATTTGGGGCTAGTTGGAGAGATATTCTTCCGAAAATGTCACTTATTTGAATTTACACATTTTGAATAAAACCTTAGAAAAATGATTTCCAGAAAATCTGATTTTAGGATGCATACTAGATGAAGGGCTCATGCATGCAAGGCCAAAATTTCAAGTCCATTAGACCTACCATTTAGAGTATATACACAAAATGATTTCTAGTTTCTATTTTGACCACCCTCACCAAAGTGAGTGTTATGGGTCCAATATTGATCCAAATGGTCTTCTTTAACTTTCAAATGAAAGTAGACATCAAGACCTACAATAGTTATCTCAGGAAACTTTTCCTAATAATGCTTTTAAGGGCCTCAAATTTCAGCATGAACATACAAGAGAAAGAGTGACATTTAATTTCATTTAATCAAATTGGTCTGCAGATAGCCTATCACTGAAATCAATGGCTGTGATTTTGTCTCCTAGATCCAGCCAACGGCCTGGATTTGCCCGACCTGGGCCAACTTCTACCATGATTTCCCGGCCATCCACGGCCATCCACGGCCCACCAGTGCCAGCCACCACCTCCGTTGAGGTGGTGGATACCGCCACGCGGCAACACGGCCCCCGAAGATGACTCCTCCGGCGATCTCAAGCTAGAGCAAAAGATCGGAATTCCTCCCTCAATATCACATGGGATCGGGCTCAATTGAGCCCGATTTCTCTCCTAAGAGGACCTAGATACTAGCACAGAGGGACAGGGGGAGAAATCGATCCTTAGTGGGGCTTGGCGGCGGTGGCGACGGCGGTTGGCCATAGACCTTCTCTCCTCCGGTGAGCTAGCTAGAATTCTTGATCCGGCACCAATTCCCCTGCTCCAATACACTGGATCGACTACTCTCCACCTTCTGAGGCTCGTGGAAGGGTCCAAAATGAGCTGAGGAGGGCTCTAACCATGCCACCCATTAAGGCATGATTCGTCCAGCCTTGGTTGCGCCTCCCTGCTGCTAAATGGCACCCCACCAGAACCAATTTGGCTGGGAATTAACTGGGGAGGTCAGATATAGTCTTGGGCAGATGAGGGAGAGGCCAAGTGGCCTCCAATCAACTAATTCATCTTTGTCTCACTTGCAATTTGGGGGAAATGTCCAAATTGCCCCCTTGCATGTCATCCTTCTCCATTTTCAGAGGGAATGGACAGTAATTTCACACTTGGCTACTGGAAGGGCTTGGATTGAGGCCTTAGCCCAATTGAATTTGGCTTGGGCTTTCAATTTCTTCTTTTAGGCCTAAAATTGACCATAGTTGACCTTTATGTTGACTTGGTCAATTGCGTGGGTTGACTGGTCTAGAATGTTGAGCTTGGGTCCCTTAACACCTTCCAATGTTGATTGGGTCATGGTGATGCCCCAATTGGGCTAATTTTACCAATAGGTGTGATTTTGACCAAAATTGGGGAAAAGTTGAATTTGGTCAATTTTGTTCAAATTGATGATCCCATGATGAGGCTTTTGAGTCAATTAGGTCCCCCATGATGTTCTAAGAATAGGGGTTAATTCAATTTCATGCTTTGGGGGTCAATTGTATCCATAGAGGAAGGTTTGACTTTGGTCAAATTGGACTAATTGAAGACCCCATGATGGGGATTTTGGATCCAACGCACTCCTTTAGATGTTTACCAACTGGTGGTGGGGTCAATTTGGCCATTTGAGTCTGAATTGAACCCTATTGAGTTAAATTGGGCTATTTTGACCTAGATTTGACTTTGGTCCACTTGGCTGCATTGGTTGACCAATTGATGAGACTTTTGGTCAATTATGCCTCCTTTAGGGTCAGGGACATGGTGGTGGGGTTAATTTACAAGTGTTAGTTCAATTTGAGCTAATTTGACCTAAGTTGACCTGCCACCTATAGTGGATCACATGTGAGTTCACTCAACTCAGTGCATCCCAAGGTCACCACCAAGCTCAAACTCCCTCACTCACCATATGTCCTACCCTAATTGAAGTTAGTGGTTCTAGTAGGAAATGGGATGTTACAGCAGCAGCTAAGTAAAAGGGAGAGGAGACCTCTGCTGGATTGCTGGGACTCATCAACGAGCACTCCTCACGACCTACACTAAGGCGTGTAGAGAAACGTGTTGCTACAAAAGTGAGGTGAGAGTTCGTTGGAGAGTGAACGACCCTGACCAATCTCTAATCACAACTCAGGTTTAGCATAGGCCTCGGGATTTCAGACCAGGTGTGAGCCTTCCCTTTAATTTACTCGCATATAACAACTTTCATGATGTCATGCCAATTTTTAGTCATGGGTTTCGTAGATCAACGTTGCCACAGAGGGCGATGCGGGTGATCAGCTGGTAAATAAGCAAGATGGAGAGAGCAATCATGCCGACCCTGCTATCTTCCTCATTCCTGTTAAGTGAACATTATAATTCATCGCACTCAACTTGCGCCTCATGGCCATAAGTAACCATGTTTATCCTCGCAGTACCCAATTATTTCAACCTCGCACCGACCCCTCTTTAACCAAAGTCACCTATTCAAGACCTGGCCTAGGAGTTTGCCAAAATTACCATCGCCCCTGCGAGCACTGCTGCTGGCACCGCCGCAATCCTTGAAGCGCAGGGTCCTGACAAGGATCTCTCGCGAGCGGGTTCGGGGATGTCTCTCGTACTTCCTACCTCATGCCCCTTTGGCGGGTGGCCGAGTTTCTTCTACCATCATGACCGCGATCCCACCACGCATTGCAAGTGGAAGGATATTGAGGAGTCGCTTAGTAAGGGGGTTCATTCATGCCTTTCTTTAATTTTTCGAGTTATCGCTAACATTTTGCCTTTCTCTAGATGCTGACAACCCAAAATTTGACGAGTATGATTATGCAGTTATTTAATCAGCATCGCCTTCTCCCGACATGATCGACGAGTACTCGGGCGACCCCTCCAATGTTGTTGAGATGAAGGGTCGAGTGGCAGGCATCCTGTGGAAGCACGAGTATATGCTTTGGGAGCTCCAAAAGGAGAGGGATTTTGTGGACAATGACCCCTTCCCTCTCATCCTCGCTCTGGAACGACGAATGTAAGCCCTTGAGGAGGACTGAACTCTGCTCGCAGAAGAGGTGTACCAACTCAAAGGGGCATCGCGGCGTCGTTGGAGGACCACTTTAGGCAAATTGAAGATTGCGCGCTCTCCCTTCAACAGGTGATCGTCGCTGTCACAACCCGCATTTTCTCAGTATTAAATAATACGTTAGAGCAAGAGAAAATACGCGTCGTGATGCCACGTCGTGCATGGGACAACTGCAGACGCTCAGGCAGCTCTAACTTCATACTTTTCTTTAGAAAGTCATGAATTTTATGTTTTAAAACGAAATTTATGTTTAAGGTTTTCGATTACCGTGTCTCTCGATTTAATGGATCAACGAGTCCATAATAAGAAAGTATAGACTTACGCAGCGGAAAATACATAATTTATTTCAATTCACCTTATATGAGCATGATGAACTAACCAACATTCTGATGATATGCAACTTCTATATTTAGCATAAGTAAAAGGAATTTATTTTACGAGCTTCAAAGGTAGAGTGATAATGGTTTTAAAAGAGATGTCATTTAGAGAGAATTATGCAGTTTTGTATATAAAATAACTACTATGCATCCTGACATAAAACCTTCCCAAAAAGCAATTGCATAAATAGCAACAACGGTAGTAGCACAAAAAGAATAACAAGATAAGTCTAACATAGAAGGGAAATTCAGGATTGTTGGATCTTACGGCGCCCTTAGAGGGGGGGGGGGTGAATAAGGGAATACAAATCTTTTTATAATTTTATGGAAATTACTAAATTGTTTAAAGTAATATTAGAACACATAATAACAATTTAGCTAAAGGAAGAAAATATCAAAATTTGCAAGTTTAGGATTTAGAAACAAGTGCTAAATTGTTATATGATGAAATAGATTAAGATAACCAATTTAGACAAAGTGATTTGAATTGAAAGCTTTGTAACCAATATTATAGAGATAACGCCAAAAGTGAAAAATCCAGTAAACACAAATAGAGACATGATTGTATTTATATAAAAATGGTGTTTACATAAATTTGATTTCTATATCGCTAGAAATCGGAGCCGTACAAATGAAAATATATTTTCCTTTTTTATACCGACTCGTATCCCCACGAACCGGTTGGCTTTAGCCTATCCTTCCCCGGATAAGGCCTCAAGCCGCTCTAGCCAATCCTTCCACGGATATGGCCTCGATCCCCCTAGATCTAATCACCTGGAACTAGTCGCCAACACAAGGTGAATTTCCCCCTAAGTCCTACCCAGACCTAGTCGCCAACACAAGGCGAATTAACTAAACGGTTACAAAGAAAGTATGGAATGAATGAAAGATAAAGATAATAATAGTAAAACTCCCTATATGAGATTTCTGAAGATGAGGATGAAGGATCGTTGTAGTATGAGCGAGGTCGAAGCGATCGTCCTTCGGATGTAGCATGACGTAGCCCTCCTCCAGAATTCTCTTTAAGCGTTTTGTGGGAGATCCATCTTCGGCAGCATAACAGCACTGGAATTGTGGCACAAACAACCTCTCTGGGATGGATATGAAAATGATTGAAGTTGGCTTCAATTTATAGACCTTGGAGCTAGCGCCTGCGGTAGCATTCGTGTGGACCGGTTACGAAACCGTCGGAGGCGTGGCGCTGTGCACGAACTTGAGATAGCGCTGGCGGTAGCGATAGCGCCGGCGGTAGCGCTCGTGTGGAGCGGTTATGAAACTGTCGGTGGCGTGGCGATCTGCACGAGCTCAAGCTAGCGCCTGGCGTTAGTGTTAGCGCTGGCGGTAGCGCTAAGGAACCACTGAGACGAGGCTAACCGCTGAGACGGAAGCTGAGATGAAACCACTGAGACAGAACCAAGCTATCGCTAGCGCCTGGCGTTAGCGAAAGCGCTGGCGTTAGTGCTGGCGTTAGCGATAGCGCTGGCGTTAGTGCTGCTCCTTTCAAAAGATTGTTCCAAGCTACTTTATACATGTGGAGTATTGCACATATAGTTCCTGCACACTATAAACACGCTACAAGCAATATCAAATACAATATGGGATTTGTTATTCTCAAATAAAGGGATGTGACACACATGTCCAACAATCTCCCCCTTTTGATAATAACAAATCCTTTAAGCAAAAAATCAACAATAGTGTTTATAGATAAGATAAGCAAGATAATAGTGCAACTATAGTAAATGATATGCATGATAATACGCATACTCCCCCTAACTTAATGCTCCCCCTACATTAATGCAATTTATGTGTTACTCCCCCTAAATGATAGATTTCATGAATTAGTCTCCCCTTATTAATCTATATTTCTCATATATAGATTTCTTCAATTAATCTCCCCCTTTTGGTATTATCAAAAGAAGATGGTGTGAGGGTAGTAAGGAGGCATTCTTTAGGCTAGTTATATATCATGATCGAACTTTTGTAATATATGAAATGATAAAGAGTTTAAGCATAACATATATAAGAGATTTCAAATAAAAAGATAAGAGTTGTAAGCAAGCAGAAGATTATAATAAACATCTTTTTGTAAGCATGAAAAGCATAAGTAAAAATATGAGTTTTAGTTCAAAATTGAAAGATGTTTAAACCTTTTGAAATCTCAAAATTTTTTATTATGATACCAAACATGAAATGAACATATCAAAGAGAGATTATACTACAATGTTACTTAATTTTAAATTCAAGAAATACCAAAACAGTGTAGAGATCATGCTAGGTTATCTAGTGCATTTCTTATATAAAGAGTAGTATAGATAAAGCATTAGAATCCAATACTCATGAGAAGAAGTGTTATGAAAGATAATGATGTGCACATAAGTGTATTTTGGGTAATGTTAACAATTGATTTAAATCATCAAAATACAAGACATATGTAAAGTAAAGTGCATAATAAAACACAAGTAAATTACTTTCACACACTTTTAATGCACAAGGTTTTAAGAAAGTGGTGTAATAACCAAGGTTTGCACAAGACACTTTACTATTCTTTCCAAGGTGCTCAACCTCACAATGCTTATGAAGACTTATCAGGAGGTTCAAGTAGTGCTTGGTGGAGTTATATTTGTCTACATATATAATTTTTTGTTCATATTTGTGAGACAATATTCTCCGAATACACTTGTTTTGCAAACCAAAATTTTTAACTGAACCACTTTTCTAAATTTCATAAGTGCAATTCAAATGTAGTGTAGGCAATAAACTTATGCAAGTTTTAATTCATTGTACAAATACAATACACAAGCAAGCATTTTTAGATTTAGACACACATGTTGATTACCAAAATAAGTGAGTGAAATGTATCATTATCAATCATAAAACATTTACTCATACTTAGAGGCATGCTAAGCTTGGTTCTACACATTTTTTCAATACAATTGATGCACTTTAAATAGATATATCAAAGCATGATAAGCAAAACAATGTTCATAGTAATTTGAAGGAATAAGTTTTAACATTGTAAATAATTCAAAATAATAGAATTCATACATGCTTGATATTGGCAATAAAGATCATACATTTTTTTTTGTTTTATCATTTTTAAATCAATTAAAAGCAGAAAATCACAAAAACATATTTTTGTATTTTGAATTTTTGTAGTTGATTTTTTATAATATAAATAAAACAAAAATAACAAAAGTTAGAAACACAACAAATAAGTAGAACATATGAACTAACATATTTTTATAGATTTTTAGAAATTTTAAAAATCGGAAGAATCAAACACTCACGCTAGCGTCGGCGCTAGTGATAGCGCGGCAAAAAGTACGTGATTTTTTGAGAATTTAAAATTTTTGATTATTGATATTGATTAAGTGTCCTTAAAGTAGTTCCATGCTGAAATTTCAGAATTTTTGGAGATCTCTAGGTGGATCAAATTTGCATGAAACTTTGGCTTTTCAAATTCTTGTGTTTTACAAAACCATTTAAATATGAAGATATAAACTTTGAAGACACAAGAGGACATTTTTTATTAAACAACCCAAAATATGCATGATTTAAGTGATAAGTAAATAAAATGATCATGCAAAGAGTAATATAAGTACGTCCTAAAATTAAAGACTACCCCGACTAAATGTCTACACCCTAGCCCCGTACTAAGTGATGGATGGGCATGAGGAGCTGCACACATGCCGTAGCTTGTGGTGTTACTCCCATATGCGCACACTAGAGAACGCTCAACCTAGCACTCTTTCCCCCCAGTTCCTCGCAAGGCCCCACTGGAACCCTCCCTGGTTAAGGACAAGACATGACTTAGAGGTTAGGTCTCTAATGTATACAACCCTACGCCCCCGCTATTGTGAGATATGAAGTCATAGGTGAAATAATCTTTTGGACAACCTATGCTTTTAAATCTAAGGGTTGGTATATAAACTATGGGTTTTGTTTAATGTGATGAGTTATAAAGCCGCACAGTTTTTCTAGTTTTATGAGATGACGATATGTGATAACTAGCACAATTACTAATATTCAATAAGTGACAATCCTAGTATAATGAGTTTTGGGTTTAATGTCATGTCATAAGATTTATATTGAAATTGCATGTATTCCAAAATAGAATTTCAAATTATAGATCTAGAATAGAGTGATGATTAATTTTGATGTATATCTTCATTGCAAAGTTGATTCTAGAGTCTACAAATATGAGAGATACACGCAATCAATAGCAAAGCATATCAATACACCAAATAATGGAAAGAAAACATTATTCAAAATTTTTATCATAAGATTCATAATTATTATTATTGATTTGAGATATTTCTTGATAGAACATGAATTATGATTTATGATTATAGAGAATTTTGCATAGAATATATGTTAGATCATCATGATGTATGTAAATTCTAATTCTTCTAGACTTATGACAATATGATTTGGAGATTTTCTTTTGAATGAGCATGTTTGAATTGTAAGTCTAGAAAATGATGACCATGCTATCATATCAAAGACAAAGATCACAAATATATAGTTTTGAAATAGAATGTCATTCAATAATTGAATTTATTGATCTTTGGTTTTGCATCATAATATATGATTCATGAAACAATATTCATAAATATTCTAATGATTAATCCATAAACTATGTGTTTGTTGGAATTTTAGTATTCTATTATAATTTCAAATCACATAGTTATCATCAAATTTAAATAACATTGTACATGTTATACCTAGCATAAATATATAATCATAGACCAAGAAGTGATGCTAGAATGATGAGTTTGAATGCAATGTTATTACATAGGATTAATGGAGATAATGTTGCATGTAATATGAGAAGTTTTCAAATTAATTTTCTTTAGACCTAGAATGAAATGATTAATCTTTTGATTTGATCTTAATGATACAAGATGATTATAGGGTCTAAATTACATGCAAACATTGGTAACACACATCACACACATAATATCTAAATTAATATATGAATTAATTATACTAAGTATAGCATGTGATGAAAAATCCATAAACACAGAAATTTCCAAATCAAGCAAACTAAGATAGCTTTTAAAACAGAGTTAAAATAGGGCAAGTTGACAGCACCAAAAGAACTCAAATGAGCAAGCCTAGATTGCCGTTGGATGGAGAGCTCTTTCTAAAAATATATTAAACGCGAAAATCGGACGAGCGGATCAAAAGATATGGCTTTTGAAGTTTTGATCTAAAACTCGCATTTTAAAAAAAATTAAACACGCGTTTTGTGAATGTTTGTTTTCGATTTTATTTGATAATATTTTTCATTATAAGGGCTATCAAATGCAACAAATAGAAAAATAATCAAAACATTGCGCATTTTAATTTTTAGCTTAAGCCCTTTAATAAACCATTTAAATCCATATATTTTTTTTAAAATAATTTCATTAGTCTTGAAAATAATTTTATATTCAAATGATAATGTTAATTCAAGACATTGATGGGCAAAGGATTTACAAGGATATATTTAAACAATTTAAGATGAGAGATAAATCACTTTGAAAAATATATGACTTAATGTTCAATTTTTATTCAAATTTGATTTGATAAACATTAGGCTTAATATATGAAAGTCATATTTCATGATATATAAAGTGATCATAGCATGTTTGTTTAAAAAATATATAAAATAAACAAAAGAAAAGAGACAATAAGCATATCATGAAGTAGAGTATTGATATTTCATTTTTAATTGTTTCTACTTCATGCAAATGATTGGATACTAATTAATAAGAGATTTAGGTATCCAAAGGGGACCATGTGGGATGGTTCCTTTGGGAACCCAAATACATCGTGATGGCTTTTGGGAAGATAGTGATGAATGGGCCTTTACAAGTGGAGTTAGTGTTTTGTTTTTAATTTTGGGCCTCCATTCATACTTTGGTTGTTTTTCTTTTAAATTCATATTATGATTATTTGACATCTTTTTGGAATGATAGTTGTTGAAAAATAATTCATTTGGGATTTATGTTTATTCAAATTATTTTTCAAAATAGATTGATGTTGATAATCATAATGAATTTTATTATAACGGTTTTTTGAAAGTTTATAAGAGTGATTGTCTTTCTTTAGAAGTGATTGTTGAAAGAGTGGGTTACAATATGTTTTAAAAGATTGATTATTATTTTGATGATTTTCATTTCTACTCTTTCTTATAGACATACTCTTATAATATGAAGGATAATATTTTGTACTTTGATTTTCATGAAAATGAGTTTCTAAATTTGAGTCATGATTGAAAATATATTGAGATTTATAATAATGACTCTTAAGAATTTTGTGAGGGTCATAATTCTTTTTGAAACTAAACTCCTTTTGAGTTGATGTATGAAAATGATCCTTTTTAGAAATGATTTTGTAAGTTAATTTATCCTTGTTATTCAAAATCTTATGATGAAATTCATTACATGACATTTGAAATTTTTCAACAAAAGATTTTAATTGTATTAACTTACAAGATAAAACATCATTTTCAATTAACAATTTTTCATTATGCCTTTTAGAAATTAAGAGCCCTTTTTCAATTTCCATGAATTTTTCTTTTAATAAATTGCAATTAAGATAAGGAATAAGAATTTTAACTAAAGAGCGTGAAAGAGAATTTATCACATCAATATTTGATTCTACATTATCGTTTGCTTTTAAAGATTTATTTTCTAAACGTATTTTGGAATTAGCAATTTTTAACTTTAAAATTTTACGTTTAGCAATTTTAAGCATACGAGAAGTAGAAATAGAATTTGTTACAAAAAGAGAATATTTAGATTTTCTTACCTTGATATTGTTTCCGTCTTCTCTTTTGCTTGATGTGTTGCCAACAAATGAGTCCAACATTGTGGCGTTGTATTTTTCTTCCTCCAAACATGAGTCCTCATCGATTTCTTCTCTTGAATCCATAAGGAATTCCTCTTGTTCATCATCTGTGGAAGGAAGACTATAAGTATTCTCAAGAAATTTCCAAACTTTATAAGCAGTAGGAAATGTATAAATAAGTTTGAAAATATTTTGATCTAATGCACAATATAAACTATTCATTGATTTGGCATTTAAAAACATTTCATTTTTATTAAGAATACTTGGGGGCATTTTAATTGTAATATTCCATACTTCAATATCCAAAGATTTAAGAAATTTTTCCATAAGAAATTTCCACCCATTATAATTTTTGCCTTCAAATAAAGGTGGTGCTAAAGATTTTTCATTTATAAGAAAGTTTCCCCCATTAATAGAAGCGAGATCATGAGACGCCATTATTCCTGGTTTTTAAACCGTTTGGAATAACCTGCTCTGATACCACTTGTTGGATCTTACGGCGCCCTTAGAGGGGGGGGGGGGGTGAATAAGGGAATAAAAATCTTTTTATAATTTTATGGAAATTACTAAATTGTTTAAAGTATTATTAGAACACAAAATAACAATTTAGCTAAAGGAAGAAAATATCAAAATTTGCAAGTTTAGGATTTAGAAACAAGTGCTAAATTGTTATATGATGAAATAGATTAAGATAAACAATTTAGACAAAGTGATTTGAATTGAAAGCTTTGTAACCAATATTATAGAGATAACGCCAAAAGTGAGAAATCAAGTAAATATAAATAGAGACATGATTGTATTTATATAAAAATGGTGTTTACATAAATTTGATTTCTATATCGCTAGAAATCGGAGGCGTACAAATGAAAATAATTTTTCCTTTTCTATACCGACTCGTATCCCCACGAACTGGTTGGCTTTAGCCTATCCTTCCCCGGATAAGGCCTCAAGCCGCTCTAGCCAATCCTTCTCCGGATATGGCCTCGAGCCCCCTAGATCTAATCACCTAGAACTAGTCGCCAACACAAGGCAAATTTCCCCCTAAGTCCTACCCAGACCTAGTTGCCAACACAAGGCGAATTAACTAAAAGGTTACAAAGAAAGTATGGAATGAATGAAAGATAAAGATAACAAATAGTAAAACTCCCTATATGAGATTTATGAAGATGAGGATGAAGGATCGTTGTAGTATGAGCGAGGTCGAAGTGATCGTCCTTCCGATGTAGCGTGACGTTGCCCTCCTCCAGAAGTCTCCTTAAGCTTTTTGTGGGAGATCTATCTTCGACAGCATAACAACACTGGAATTGTGGCACAAGCAACCTCTCTGGGATGGATATGAAAATGATTGAAGTTGGCTTCAATTTATAGACCTTGGAGCTAGCGCCTGCGGTAGTACTTAGCGCTTGCGGTAGCATTCGTGTGGAGCGGTTACGAAACCGTCGGAAGCGTGGCGCTATGCATGAACATGAGATAGCACTGGCGGTAGCGATAGCGCCGGCGGTAGCGCTCGTGTGGAGCGGTTACGAAACAGTCGGTGGCATGGCGATTGATGGCGCAAATCTCGCACACCGCTATAGGCGGTAGCTAGACTGCAGCACGAAACGATAGTGTACCGATCGTTCAAGTAATATAAAATGGGAATGAATCCCCAAGTATCGATCTCGGAGGAACACAGTAAGGTGGAGTTAACGTTCGAGGAAGAACTTGAGATCGAAGTCCTAAAGGTCAGATGGAATGCGGGAAAGTTGGTTTGGCTTTTGGAAAATAAAAGAAAACAACTACAACTACTCCTATGCAGGCCTTGAGCGCACTGCTTCGCTAGGCGGGATGAAAACTAGGCAGGCCTTGTACGCGCTGCTTCACAAGGCGGATGGACGAGAAGGCTTGTGGAATCGAACTGTGCAGGCCTTGAGCGCACTGCTTCGTTAGGCGAATGGATTACACGGGCCGCTATGCCACGCTTCGCTAGGCGGATGGAAGAGAAGGCAAGCAGATGGAATGGTTCGCACCGGCGGAGTCGGAATGGATTGTACGGGCTGTTAGCACCGCTTAGCTTGGCGTATGGAAGAGTAGTCTTATGGAATGAGGGTCGCAAGCACCTCGTCGACAAGCACGCCACTAGCAATTGCTAGTGCGGCACACGAACATGACGGTGGGATGGAGGATGGAATGGGGCGCTCCTCACTTGCATAAACCACACATATCGATTTCACATAAACATGAAATGCTAGATATCATAATAAAGTTTAGCAAACATTATTCATACACCCAAATGTTAAAGGAAAACAATGCTACAGTATAAAGGGGGTTGAGATTACAACCAAAGCATGGAGACTCATCGGAGGTTCACGGCCGGAATCTAGGGTTGTCAATCCTCGTCCGGGCTCGGGCTCCAACTGCCGTCCGGGGTCCGGAAGAGCTGTCACCTTCTTCTACTATACCCGTCTTCTCCGTCAATCTTCTCTGGCCACGATCTCACCGGAGAACTTCATATATGCAGCAGGAAATCCCTCGAAATGGAGCTTTGGAGGTGCACGATCAATGGAGGAGGCCTAGAGGATGCTCCGGCTTGAGATTTGCAAGAGAATGGCGACCGGAGCTCCTCCCGAAGGTGGGCGGTGATGGAGCGGCGAGAATGGCGCTCTGGAGCGAGAAAACGGCGCTGAAGATGACCTAAAATCGAAGGAGTTCCGACTGTTTTCGCGGAGCAGCTATTTATAGACAAGTGCAGATTTTTGTTCATGCACGACCAAACGCACGACCGTGCGTTAAAAACACACGACCAAAACCAGAAAGCTATTTTGGGCCACAAATGAATGCGCACGATCGCAGTAGACCGTGCGTGAGTAAAACGCACGACCGTGCGATTCATGCAGACATGAAAACTGGGCATAATTGATGATCTACCCACCTGCACAACACCAAACAAGCTGGGGCACCTACCACCAGCACACAGAAATATATAATAGCAACAAAATAAAGACATTAGGAGCATCATGTGCTTACCCCCAGCAGAATAGTGCGCAATTGCACACCACAATGGGCCAAAATATGCACTTCGTGTGAGAAGAATGAACAAGTGAAATATAGGCATTAATGAACTGAAAGTGAAGTGCAAGTGCGTGAAAACTAGCCCAAATGAGTCCGAAAATATGTATATAATTGGGACTCATCAGCGATCTGCACGAGCTCAAGCTAGCGCCTGGCGTTAGCGTTAGCGTTGGCGGTAGCGCTAAGGAACCGCTGAGACGAGGCTAAACGCTGAGACGGAAGCTGAGATGAAACCGCTGAGACGGAACCAAGCTATCGCTAGCGCCTGGCGTTAGCGATAGTGCTGGCGTTAGTGCTGGCTTTAGCAAGAGCGCTGGCGTTAGTGCTGCTCCTTTCAAAAGATTGTTCCAAGCTGCTTTATACCTGTGGAGTATTGCACCTATAGTTCCTGCACACTATAAACACACTACAAGCAATATCAAATACAATATGGGATTTGTTATTCTCAAACAAAGGGATGTGACACACATGTCCAACAAGGATATGGGCGCCAACATACTAACATGAACCCATAACTCTAACAAGTCTTCAAAAGAAAATAACAATCTACCTCTCAAGCGAGAGTAAGAAGACAGCTAGCAAAACTGAAGGAAACAGATCTAGGTCAGCTCCACCTGCTTCTGATCCGAACCTGAGGCATTCAATAAGAAAAGAATGCCTCAGCACAAAGACATACAAGACATCTTAATCAAGGAGTATGAGAAATAATAGCAAAAAGGGGTTACCAACCCACCAGGAATAGTTGTGAGCATTAACAATTCCATAAAGAAATATTAGCAGCCAAAGTAAGGAAAGACTAGCACAAGGTGCGGTCAAATTGCATTTCAACAACGCCCAAAGGAAAAGGTATCGAGTTGCCCAAGAAGTGAATCACTATCCCAGCCAAAAACAGTACTGAGGCGGAGGCGTTCTTTCCAACCAACCATCAGACCAAAACATACAACCAAGGAACAAAAGCACTGCGGCGGTGGTTACAGCCCACACAACCAACAGTCTACACGTCCATGGAAAGAAAATAGGCACTGGTAGTGGTCACTTCGTCCACCCACAGTCCAAAAACAACCAACTGGGAATAGTGGTTCACAAAATCCTGACCAAAACAGACACCACAGAAAAACGCGAAAAGACAATTCCAAGAGAAACCTTATCTTACGACGAATTCGTCGAAATGCGTTCGATGAACCCAAGGGATATCGACGAATTCGTCGAAATACTATCGACGGATTCGTCGAAATACTATCGACAAAACTCAAAGGCACTCAGCAAAATTTCTTAAGGATGACGACGAAGTCGGCGAAAGCCTAATCCTATCGGCGAATTCGTCGAAATGATATCGACAAATTTGACTAAGACGAAAATGACGAATCGACTTCACTACCCGTCGGAAGCCTACAACTATTTCGGCGAAAGACTAACCAATCGACGAATTTGTCGAAATGATATCGACGAATTTGACTATAACGAAAATGGCGAAGTTAAAATTACAGGAATAGGTGGATTTATAAGTGACGAATTTCACGGGATATGAGTCATTTGACAGAAAAAGAGTCAAAAATACTTTGTCTAAATCATATAGAAGTAGAAAGAATGGTAAAGGGTGAATAATAACGTGGCAAGGAGGAAGATTCCACCATTTGCCTCAAATCTTTCGAAGAAGACGGCCTCCGACTTGCTCCACGTCGCAGATCGACCGCTAGAAAACCTTGAGGAACGATCTCTGAAACTTTTGGTGCGAAAAAGTGGGTTAGGGCTACCGGCTCTAACCTCAAAAATCTACGAAACTCAAAATACTTACCGCACACGCGAAGATCTCGGCGAGAGCTTTCCAGATCTATGCACGGTTGAAATTTTCATCCACCGGAGCTCCGTCGGCGGAGATCGAAAGGCTCGCGGAAAAACTTCTCTCTCCCGTCTCTCACTCTCTGGTTCGGCCAAAATAAAAAGGAGGAATAGGGTTTCACGGAGAAAAAGAGGGCTATTTAACGTACTTATAAAATTAATAATAATAATAATGATAATAATAATATTATTATTATATTATTGCTAAAAACTAAACGAACGCCGAAACTGATGAAATTCACACCAAAGGTGAACGACAGCGCTACGAATCTAATGGCGAAGTCAGAATCAAAATCTGACGTAGCGTTGTCTAGATATAAATTTCTGAAGTTCTTACTGCGATGGATAAATATCCAAATCTTCTAAAATTTACTGAGGCTCTAAAATCCCTCGAATCGCCATGAAACTTTAAGGGTCTATCCAAAATTTAATAATGTAATTTCCTAATGTAAAATTTTCCAATTTTGGGTAGTTTCAAAATTCGGTCGACACGACCCCACTGATACAAAGACGCACAACGACGACGCTCTGCTAACTCCGCGCTAACGTAACGCCCTACGTCATAATGACGTCATCAATATAATTAAATTAATAGCCGAAAATTCAGGGGCGTTATAGCCACTCCCTCTAAAAAGAAGTTTCGTCCCGAAACTGTGACAAGATAGGTCGAATACAAGAGCGAGTAACTAAAAACTAAAGGGTGAAAAACACTTACCAAAGAGGACTAGGAGAAAAGATGAGGATGAGATGTCCTCATAACAGATTCCAGTTCCGAAGTCGCGCTCTCGACGTCTTGGTTTCGCCAAATGACTTTGACCATAGGAATTGTCTTCTTTCGCAGCACGCGATCCTGAGACTCTAGAACACGAACGGGCTCTTCGACATAAGACAGATTAGGTTGCAACTGGGGCACCGAGTCAAGGACATGAAGATCACTACACACGCACTTTCTCAACTGGCTCACATGAAACACATCGTGAACAACTGGGAAAGAAGCGGGCAAATCCAGCCTATAAGCTGACACTCCGATGCGCTCAACAACCTGGAAAGGTCCCACATACCGGGGATCCAACTTGTGGTTCCTTCCAAATCTCTTAACACCTGGCATCGTAGAAACCTTCAGAAAAACCATGTCCCCAACTGCAAACTCCAGATCAACCCTTCTTCGATTAACATACTTCTCATATCGCTCCTGAGCAATGCGAAGCTTCTCGCGGATATGAGTCACAACAACATTCATCTCTTCCAAAGCTTCTGGGCCTAACAGCGGACTCTCACCAACCTCATCCTAAAACAGAGGAGTTCGACAACGCCTCCCATACAAAGACTCAAAGGGGGTCATCTGCAAAATCTCCTGATAACTATTATTATACACAAGCTCCATCAGTACAAGACACTTATCCAAAGCTCCACCATGATCCAAAGTATAACATCTGATCATATCTTCTATAATCTGATTCACTCTTTCTGTCTGACCATTTGTCTGGGGGTGGTAAGCGGTAGAGTATCTAAGGTCAGTGCCCAAAGCTCCCTGCAAATTCTGCCAAAAACGAGACATATACCTGGAATCCCAATCTAACACAATACTCATGGGCACACTGTGCAGCCTGATGACCTCATCCAAATAAAGCTCTGCTATTTTCTCCATGGAATAACCAATCTTAAAAGGCACAAAGTGGGCACACTTTGTCAATCTGTCCACTATGACCCACACAGAATCTTGTCCTCCGGGAGATCTCGGCAAACCAGTAATAAAATCCATTGAAATACTCTCCCACTTCCAGCTTGGAATATCCAAAGGATTCAATTTACCTCCAGTCCTCTTGTGATCAGCCTTAACATGCTGGCAGGTATAACATTCTGAAACATACTTAGCTATATTATTCTTCATACCTGACCACCAAACAATCTGTTTCAGGTCCTTATACATCTTTGTGGAACCAGGATGATAGGAAACATTAGAGTCATGTGCTTCACTACAGATCTTTGCTCTAATATCCTCAAACGCGATAATATAATATCTACCTCGATACTTCAAAGTATCCTTATCATCAATTGAAAAATCTTGTAGTTCACCTTTTTCAGTTCTATTCCGGAGATGCTGCAAATCAGGATCTTCCTTCTGATGCAGTCTAGTGAGGGTAATCCAAAAAGGCTCTTCAACTTCTAAACTCGTAGGCGCGGTACTACTACCGACTGAGATATCCATGAACATAAACTCCTCCACTAAGGACTGCACAGAAGATTGAATACATGCGCGGTCTTTCTAATCAGGGCATCGACCACAACATTAGCCTTACCCGGATGATACAGGATATCAACTTCATAATCCGCAACATACTCCAACCATCTGCGCTGGCGCAAATTCAATTTTTTCTGGGTAAAGACATATTTAAGACTCTTGTGATCTGTAAAGATTTTTAATGACACTCCATAAAGAAGATGTCTCCAATGCTTTAAAGCATAAATCACTGCCGCAAACTCTAAGTCATGCGTAGGGTAATTCCTTTCATGAACTTTCAATTGTCTTGACCCATAAGCGATCACCTTCCCTTCTTGCATCAAAACACAACCAAGACCAACGTGAGATGCGTCTACATAAACAGCATACTCTACTCCCTCGGCCAGTAAAGCCAAAACAGGAGCACTGCATAAACGTTTCTTTAATTCCTGGAAGGCTTCTTCGCAGGAATCACTCCAAACAAAAGCTGCATTCTTCTGGGTAAGCTTAGTCAGAGGTGCTGACAGCACCGAAAATCCTTGCACAAATCTTCTATATTAACCTGCCAACCCTAAGAAGTTCCTTATCTCCTTAGGCGTTGTAGGTGTCTTCCAATCCAAAACAGCAGAGATCATTGTTGGGTCTACAGAAATTCCGTCCTTACCCACTACATGACCCAGGAAAGACACTTGTGAAAGCCAGAAATCGCACTTACTCAATTTCGCATACAACCTGTGCTCTCTTAAGGTAGACAATACTAAGCGCAGATGCGTAACATGCTCCTCAGCACTCCTTGAGTATACCAACACATCATCGATGAAAACCACTACAAAATGATCTAGGAAGTATTTGAACAATCGGTTCATCATATATATAAACACAGAGGGTGCATTTGTCAAAACAAAAGACATTACTAAGAACTCATAATGTCCATAACGAGAACGAAAAGCGGTTCGAGGAACGTCTGACTCACGGATCATCAACTGATGGTAACCTGAACGAAGATCGATCTTCGAAAACACCGAACTACCACGCAACTGATCAAACAAATCATTGATTCGCGACAACGGATATCTATTATTTATGTTTACCTTATTCAACTCCCTATAGTCTATGTACAACCTCACAGAGCCCTCTTTCTTTTTCACGAACAACACTGGAGCACCCTAGGGCGAAGAACATGGCTTAATGAACCCACACTGCAATAATTCATCTAATTGGATACGCAACTCTTCCAGCTCACGCGGGGCCATATGGTACGATGCCTTAGCAATAGGACGAGTACCGGGCTCAAGATCAATAACAAATTCCACATCTCTTTCAGGCGGAAGTCCAGGAGGACTAACTGGAAAAATATCAGGAAACTCTTGCACCACAGGAACATCCTCATACACGGCAAACCATTAATAGTTTCTAACATAGAAACAAGGTAAACAAAACAACCAGAATCTAAATGTTTCCGAGCACATACCGCAGAAATAATCGGGGAAACCTAGCGCGGAAAGCCATACACACTCATGGGTTGACCATTATCCATCTTGAAATCCAAATGTTTAACCTTGCATTGGATAACCGCATCATAACTGGACAACCAGTCCATGCCCAAAATCACGTCGAAATCTTCCAGGTCTGGAATCTTCAAATCCGCAAAAGCTAAGAAATCGCCTAAGAGGATAGGGCAATTCTGGATACCCTGGTCCGACACCACGGAGTCGCCAGAAGGAAACTTAACGCGAAATGCATCGCCAATCTGATCGAGGATCAAACGATGACGCTCTACAATGGTCCTAGCCACGAACGAGTGGTAGCACTAGAATCAAAAAGGACACGCGCCCAACGGTTCTTTACTTTAAATTCTACTATAACAATCAGATACATAACTACCCGAACAAAAATTGAAACTAAGAATAAAGGCTAAGAGTTAAATTAAGGCCTAACCTGAAATAACTTGAGTGGAATTCTGTGCTTCTTCCCTAGTCATCACATTCAACATGTCGTTTCCTCTATCCTGATGCTGCGGCTACGGCGGCGGCAAAGCCTGAAGTGGCACGGGCTGCAGAGGCAGGTGGAAATGCGGGCATTTAGTCTTAACGTGACCCTTCTGTCCGCACTGAAAACACACTTTATCTTTAGACCAGCAATGGGCAACATCATGCCCATTTCTCTTACAGAAGGTACATGTCATATCTCCTCTGGGAGCGCTCTGTATTGCCGACAGTAGCTGCTGCTTCTTAGCTCCCAACCTTTTGAAACATTTCTCGAACAGATGGCCCGGGCGACCATAGAAGCTACAAGCTTTGCCACTTCTTTTCTTTGGAGCAGGGCTAGATACCTTGGGGCATTCCCCGCTTCAACTTTCCTCTTGTCCTTTCTCATTAACGCACCTCTATTCTTGGCTTTGTCGATGGCCTCTACTTTCAGTGCTGATTATACTACTTCAGCATAACTTTCAGATCTGTATGCGCTAGTCAATTGTTGAACGTCACTACGAAGTCCTCCGAGAAAATGCTTCACTCTTCCTGATTCTGAAGCTACTAAATCTGGAGCAAATCTGCTCAGCTTACTGAATTCAATCTCATACTCACTAACCGTGAGTTGTCTTTGCTTCAGGTATAGAAAATTATTCATCAGACGGTCTTGCTCGACCGACGGCAGGAACTTCTGTAACACCATTGCCTTAAATGATTCCCACGAACATCCGCCTACAATACTTTCTCTCTCCCTGTTCCACCAACTCTTAGCAAGTCCATTCAGCTGGTAAGCAGCGACCATCACCTTTTGGTCCGCAGAGATTGCTTAGTACGCGAACATCTCTTCAATGGCAACTAGCCAGTCATCCAACGCCATGAAATCAGCTCTTCCGTCGAACGTAGGGGGTCCTAATCGCTGGAAATGCGATATAATGTTCATCTCTGGTGGCAGCAGCACTAGAGGCACCAAAGGAGCGGGAGGGATAGGTACAGTCTGACCAACTATAGGGTCCTGCACCACAAGCTGCTACCCAGCGGCGGTAGTCAACAACGTCTAAATCTGCGATTGCATCGCGAATAATTGCCTGGACAGAGCCTCATTACTTTGTCGCAGACTCTCGATCATGGCTTCACTCTGAGAACCCGAAGACTCAACCTCAGATTGGGGGTCAACCTCATCGCAACACCCCTCCATGACATATCTATAAATACGAATAAACGGCTCATCAAAACCCTGACTTGGAATTGGAACAACTCAACTTAGCTCAAACCAAACAGGCAAAGACACTTGCTCTATCTACTACCTTGCTCTGGGATTTTATACAAATGATGTTATGCTTTAACTTAGGATGATATAATGCCATCCTTTGACTCTTGTGCATGTCACATGGATGTATGAATGTTTAAACCTTCTTTTCAAATCATGTGTGTACGAGTGTCATCGTATAAGTCTTTAGCTTAGCACGGGTGCTTTATGCGATGTTATGATATGTATGTTGTGCTATGCATTCTAAGAAAAGCCTTATTGCATGTTATGAGCGGCTTACACTTGAAATATTATAAACCCCATAATACATAATATTGCATGCAACGAAAATAAAAATGTGCTAATGGGCATCCATGTGATGATGGATATGCATCCCATACTACATGACCATCACATGTTGCCACCTATGGTGGATCCATATACAAACACATATTATGCATCCCATACTACATAATATGTCCCGTATACTTCTTATCATACTATGAGTGTAGTGTTCATGCTTCAGCCATGACGTACAAATGACACTTCGGTGTGTGTATGCAATGAGACAAGATGATTAACACTAAATCAGAAAAAATTCGTTCGACCAATTTGTCAAACAAACCTCGCTTTGATACCAACTATCACAACCCGCATTTTCTCCGTATTAAATAATACGTCAGAGCAAGAGAAAATATGCGTAGTGATGCCACGTCGTGCAGGGGACAACTGCAGACGCTCAGGCAGCTCTAACTTCATACTTTTCTTTAGAAAGTAATGAACTTTATGTTTTAAAATGTAATTTATGTTTAAGGTTTTCGATTACCGTGTCCCTCAGTTTAATGGATCAACTAGTCCATAATAAGAAAGTATAGGCTTATGCAGCGGAAAATACATAATTTATTTCAATTCACCTTATATGAGCATGATGAACTAACCCAGATTCTGATGATATGCAGTTTCTATATTTAGCATAAGTAAAAAGAATTTATTTTACGAGCTTCAAAGGTAGAGTGATAATGGTTTTAAAAGAGATGTCATGTGGAGAGAATTATGTAGTTTTGTATATAAAATAACTACTATGCATCCTAACATAAAATCTTCCCAAAGAGCAATTGCATAAATAGCAACAACGGTAGTAGCACAAAAAGAATAGCAAGATAAGTCTAACATAGAAGGGAAATTCAGGATATGTGAGTCAACATACTGACACGAACCCATAACTCTAACAAGTCTTGAAAAGAAAACAACAATCTACCTCTCAAGCGAGAGTAAGAAGACAACTAGCAAACCTGAAGGAAACAGATCTAGGTGAGCTCCATCTGCTACTGATCCAAACTTGAGGCATTTAATAAGAAAAGAATGCCTCAGCACAAAGACATACAAGACATCATAATCAAGGAGTATGAGAAATAATAGCAAAAGGGGGTTACCAACCCACCAGGAATAGCTATGAGCATTAACAATTCCATAAAGAAATATTAGCATCCAAAGTAAGGAAAGACTAGCACAAGGTGCGGTCAAATTGCATTCCAACAACGCCCAAATGAAAAGGTATCGAGTTGCCCAAGAAGTGAATCACTATCCCAGCCAAAAATAGTATTGAGGCGGAGTCGTTCTTTCCAACCAACCATCAGACCAAAACATACAACCAAGGAACAAAAGCACTGCGGCGGTGGTTACATCCCACACAACCAACAATATACACGTCCATGGAAAGAAAACAGGCACTGGTAGTGGCCACTTCGTCCACCCACATTCCAAAAACAACCAACTGGGAATAGTGGTTCACAAAATCCTGACCAAAACAGACACCACAAAAAAACCGGGAAAGATAATTCCAAGAGAAACCTAATCTTAAGACGAATTCGTCGAAATGCGTTCGACGAACCCAAGGGATATCGATGAATTCGTCGAAATACTATCGACGAAACTCAAAGGCACTTAGCAAAATTTCATAAGGAAGACGACAAAGTCAGCAAAAGCCTAATCCTATCGGCGAATTCATCAAAATGATATCGACGAATTTGACTAAGACAAAAATGGCGAATCGACTTCACTACCCGTCGGAAGCCTACAACTATTTCGGCAGAAGACTAACCAATCGACGAATTCGTCAAAATGATATCGACGAATTTGACTATAACGAAAGTGGCGAAGTTAAAATTACCGGAATCGGTGGATTTATAAGTGACGAATTTCACAGGACACGAGTCATTTGACAGAAAAAGAGTCAAAAATACTTTGTCTAAATCATATTGAAGTAGAAAGAACGGTAAAGGATGAAACGTGGCAAGGGGGAAGAGTCCACCACTTGCCTCAAATCTTTCGAAGAAGACGACCTCCGACTTGCTCCACGTCGCAGATCGACCGCTAGAAAACCTTGAGGAACGATCTCTGAAACTTTTGGGGCGAAAAAGAGGGTTAGGGCTTCCGACTCTAACCTCAAAAATCTACGAAACTCAAAATTCTTACCGCACACGCAAAGATCTCGGTGAGAGCTTTCCAGATCTATGCTCGGTTGAAATTTTCGTCCGCCGGAGCTCCGTCGGCGGCGATCGAAAGGCTCACGGAAAAACTTCTCTCTCCCATCTCTCGCTCCCTGGTTCGGCCGAAATAAAAATGAGGAATAGGGTTTCACGGAGAAGAAGAGGGTTATTTAACGTACTTATAAAATTAATAATAATAATAATAATAATGATAATAATAATATTATTATTATATTATTGCCAAAAACTAAACGAACGCCAAAACCGACGAAATTCGCACCAAAGGTGAACGACGGCGCTACGAATCTAACGGCGAAGTCAGTATCAAAATCCGACGTACCGTTCTCGAGATATAAATTTCCAAAGTTCTTACGGCCTTGGATAAATATACAAATCTTCTAAAAATTTACTGAGGCTCTAAAATCGCTCGAATCGCCACGAAACTTTAAGGGTCTATCCAAAACTAAATAATCTAATTTCCTAACATAAAATTTTCCAATTTCGGGTAGTTTCAAAATTTGGTCGACACGACCCCACGGATACAAAGACGCACAACGACGGCGCTCTGCTAACTCTGCGCTAACGTAACACACTATGGCATAATGACATCATCAATATAATTAAATTAATAGCCGAAAATTCAGGTGCATGCGTTATAGTCGCGACCCCGAGTATGCCCTTGTGAGGCGATGTCCGAGGATGCGGATAAGCAGTCGGGGTCCCCAAAGGTGAAATCCTCTGTGTATCTGAATTGCTCGCAATCGAGTTTTCTTTGGAACTGACTCGCAACTATTAATTTTTTTATGTGCGAACATTATTATTTCACTACACTAAACCCGGCCTCGCAGGGATTCATATTTTTCTCTTCACATGATATGGTTCGCATGCGTTAGTTTCCTTATCATTCTCCAATGTTAAGATTTGCAGAATAAGAGCGCTCATGCTTACTCATCAAGATAATGCTATGAAGTCTTCGCAGGCGGGTATGGGCGAGTGGGTGTGGGGTGAGCGGTTCGCATCATTAATTGTGATACCTCCCTCACGACCTTTATCTACAAATACCCCACCCCTTCTTTCCATACTCACCTACCATATTAATTGCCCTCTTGCTTTTCTATCCCCTTCGGCTCGCTCAATCTACTTGCCAATCCTTCTAAAGATGGACAAATCTTCCAACCCTGTTGATGGGCGAGGGAATTGTGTTGCTAACTTCATTGACCACCTCTTTCATGAGGGAAAATTGTCAGAGGAGGATTGCCTTACGTTCGAGGTCGCTTTCCAACTGGAGGGGTACTCAGCTCACTGCACAAGGGAATGAAAGCCATCAACCCATTCTATGAGTTCACGCCTTCCCTCCCCTACTTTGAAGTTGGGCATCGTCTCCCCTTATGGCCTAAGTAAAGCATTCTTAAATACTTTGGGACAGTGTCTGTGTAGGTTAATACAAACGGGATTGATATGATCATGGTGTTTGCTTGCTACATGCCCAAGGAGAGGATATAGTTCAACCTTACGGCTCCTGTAAGTTGTTTATCTATATGTAGACCTCGAATGGAGTCGCCTTTCTGACCGGATCGCAGCTCAAAGTCTGCGAGACCCTTAATAAATCCCACCACTGGAATAATAGGTTCCACTCAATCAAGAGGAACTTTGGCAACATCATGTATGCACAAATCCAGAAGAGCGAATATGTCTATTGCTCTCCTCGAGTGGATGGAGAAAGATAGAGTTGCTCAGTTGGTGATGAGGACTGCTGAAGGTGCCTTATCAAGGGTGGCGGGGGATCGAGACCCGCCATCAATAACCTACTGCAG
This sequence comes from Dactylorhiza incarnata, assembly GCA_033032865.1. Taxonomy (NCBI): domain Eukaryota; kingdom Viridiplantae; phylum Streptophyta; class Magnoliopsida; order Asparagales; family Orchidaceae; genus Dactylorhiza; species Dactylorhiza incarnata. The sequence continues at coordinate 9,927,228 of JAWHQI010000051.1, read as the reverse complement.
CGGAGAAATAGGCTCAGTGATGGGTTGGGGTGGCACCGAGCTGCAGCCCTTGTCAACGGTCCTGATGGGCGGCCCACTCGATAGATGCTGGCGTCGGCCAGGTAAAGGGGCCAGAGGTGGGGGACATGAGGTGGGGTGTTGGCTCCGGGCCATTACAGTGTCTTTCCATAGTCTTTTAGACTCGTCGAGCGCCGGTCTTAGGGACCAAATAATTTGCCACACTATTCTCCCCACCCCCTACTAGATTGGTGAGATGTAGTCTTTGCAATTCCTATGCGCTGGCAACCTTTCCACAAAAGGTTAGGAATAACTCCCTTCATGGCTATATGAGACCGTTGAGTATCCTCCCGACATGATACCCATGCGTCCCCTGTATTCTCCTCGTGCGTGGAGATATTGTTAAAAATTTTGACCAGTCGTTCCTCAACCCGATGAGTGCCTTAACTTAAGTATTGGTGCTCGCGTTCACATGAGGGGTTGCAATTATCCCTCGTAGACGTGGTGAAAGTCAATTGATATGCTTTGATACCAATTGAAAGTGAGGTTAGATCTTAGATTTACTCTAGAGGGGGGTGAATAGAGTATTAAAAACTTTTCACTTAATTTTTATAGTGGAATTAAAATAGTGTTACTTATATGTGTATGCAGAGTGAGTTATAAAATAAAATACAAACAAATCAGCACACAACACAGCACACAGAAAATCACAACACAGAGGACACAAGGATTTTTATAGTTGTTCCCCAATAAACCTGGTACGTCTACTCTTCTACCACACTTGGTAGGATCCACTAGGTTTTTGATCAGGTGCCCTATCACCAAGGGGTTTTTGATCAGGTGTCCACACACCAAGGATCTTTTAACCAGGTGCTCTAACCAAACCACAGGTTTTTGTTTAGGTGCCCTGCCACCAAGAGGCTAACTTTTGAAGGGAGTTATAACCCTGTATAAGAGGGGATAAGAAGGGTTATGAAGTTCTTCTCTGTTAATATTCTGAGAGAAGACTCTAGTGGATTGTTGATGTTGTAAAGCTCCTCTGTCTGATTGAAATTGCTTGAAAGATTGAGGATGGAGCTTTCACTTGAAAATACTAATCTTCCTATAGCTGGCGAATCTGATAAACAAAAGTTCTTCAAATTGTTTGTTGCTCTTTGAAGATTTGATCTAGCAGCTGATGACTAAGAGAGTAGAGTTGATGTTCTCAGTGAATGAGTGATGCTTGAGGAAGAAGAAGATGATCTGTTAGCTTTTTCTTTCTTCTTCCTGTATATTTTTCCTGACTGTTTCTTCTTCCTCTTTATTTTTCCTGTACAACTGTTTTGTGATATGTTCTGTGAAGCTGTCGTGAAAACTGTGTATATTGATACTGTATATCTTCTTCCTTATCTTTTTGAAAATCTCTGATAGATTTGAAATCAAATCCCTTAATTTAAGGAATAAAATATTCTGAAAGAGATATATCTTGTACTGCAAATCTGATACGCCATTTACCTTTTTCCTTTTCCATGAACGTGTCCTTTTCAGCTAAATGTCAACGGCTATATTCTTGAAATAATAAAAGGAAAGATATAATCCTTACTTATCGGATATAATAGAGTCATTGCAAATGAGAGATCTGAGTTCAGAGAATGAAATAAAATAATCCTTCTGAAATTCTGAACTGAAATAAGAATTCGTCGATCTCAAGAATTTTCGTCGATCTCAAGAATTTTCGTCGAACACAATGTTAAGTTCGTCTACCTCAACTGAATCTGGCTGGAAGAATTGAATTAGTTGAGCTGAGAAGAACTTTCATCGATCTGAACATCTGATACTTATTCTTTGAACGCATAGCTGAATAAAATCGTGGACCGCTGAGACTGGATAATTTCGTCGACCGCTGAGACGAGTTCGTTGACCGCTGAGATGAGAGACGCTGAGATAGAAGCAAGCCGCTCATCGAATGCAGAATGTAAGCCATTCGTCGAATGCAGAATGTAAGCCGTTCGTCGAATGCAGAGAGCAGTTCGTCGAACGCAATATTGAGTTCGTCGAACGCGGAAAACTTGTCTTTTCTTAAGTTCAAACAGCCTAAACCCTTGACCCTTTGACTATACATTGGGGTCAACATAGTCCTAATAAACAGATAGTGATTCTAGCCAAAATCAGTAATAGGGTTGTTCCAATAATCTCCCCTTATTTGGGTTAGGACACTATTTGACAAAATTTGAATAATCAAAACAAATAACAAAACAATAGAGCATATATATCTGATAGATTTTAAATATTTCAGCAGATATATAAAATTTGATACTCTGAGTTTTGAAATTTTTACATTGAAAATAAAACTAATAAAAAGAACCTTATGACTTTCTCGGAATTTTGACATTGTCTTTCTCTGAGTTCTGAATTCTGATTTTCTGAATTCTGATATTGTCTTCATCTTTCTGAATTTGATTATCTGAGCTGTAGCAATAACTGATACTGAATCTACTTTGAATCTATTGCTTCTTCTATATCAAGATCTGTATCTGAATCTGAACTTGAACATGAAAACTTTATCTGAATTTGCATTAAGCTGGAGAAAACATTGCATTTGAAATTTGCAACATATGTAGCTTCTTCATAAAGAATCTCTCCCTTTCATAAAGCATCTCCACCTGAGACTGGAGCTTCTTCAGCTTCTCCCCCTGCCTAGTTCATAGAACATCTCCCCCTGAGCAAAAATTGCATCATATGGAGCTTCTTCATAGAACTTCTCCCCCTGCCTAGTTTCAGGAAGTCCTGAAGCTAGCCCCTTGAAGAAGGGACATTTGATGGAGGTAGGAAGGATGCAATCTATATATTGTTATTGTTCCTGCAAAATAAAATAGAGATCAAGTGCAAAGGAACTAGAAAGAGAAGCAGTTTCTGTAGGCATTCAGTTAAAATAAAAAGATTTGATTATAATGAAAGGGCTCAGAAACAAAAAGGCTTCATCAAAACTGGGTTCGACGAAAAATAGATTTTCGTCGATCTCGGTTCGACGAAAAACTAGATTTCATCGATCTCAGTTCGATGAAGAGATGGGATAAGTAGAAAACTTAATTTTAATTTTTTTTTATCAGATTGAATCTCCATCTATCATGCCTAGCTGATTTATAAAGAAAATGTGTTTCTTTTCATCCAAGGGCTTGGTGAAAATGTCAGCTCTTTGCAAATCAGTAGAGATAAATTGTAGGCAAATTTTATTTTTATCCACATTATCTCTGATAAATTGGTGCCTAATTTCTATGTGTTTAGTCCTACTATGGAGAACTGGATTTTGTGCTATAGATATTGCACTAGTATTGTCACAAAATATAATTGAATTATTTAAGTTGACACCATTGTCTAGGAGCTGATTTTGTATCCACAATATCTGTGAGCAGCAACTGCCTGCAGCTATGTATTCAGCTTCAGCTGTTGATGTAGACACAGATGTTTGTTACTTACAAAACCAAGACACGAGCCTATCACCAAGAAACTGGCAAGTTCCTGATGTGCTTTTCTTGTCTACTCTGCATCCAGCATAATCAGAATCTGAGAATCCAGTTAATTCAAATTCTGATGATGTTGGATACCAGAGTCCTAGATTAGGACAACCATTTATATATCTTAAAATTCTTTTTAATAAAATTAGGTGAGATTCTTTGGGGTTAACTTGGAACCTAGCACAAATACAGGTGGCAAACATTATATCAGGCCTACTTGCTGTTAAATAAAGTAATGAGCCAACAATTGCTCTATATACCTTCTGATCAACAGGTTTCCCTGATTCGTCAGTATCAACAACAACATTTGAGGGCATGGGTGTTTTCATGGTGGAAGCATCAGACATACCAAACCTTTTCACTAATTCCTTAGCATACTTGGATTGTGATATGCATATGCCATTTGGAGTTTGCTTCACTTGAAGACCAAGGAAGTATGATAACTCACCCATACTACTCATTTCAAATTTAGATTGCATTGGATTAGAAAATCTTTTGCATAAATTTGAATTAGTAGAGCCAAAAATTATGTCATCTACATATATTTGAACTAGTAGAGTTTGATTATTATGTATCCTGGAAAATAGGGTTTTATCAATTATGCCTCTACAGAAATTAATCTTTAAAAGAAAATTAGCTAAGGTCTCATACCATGCTCTGAGAGCTTGTTTGAGACCATAGAGAGCTTTATTAAGCTTAAATACATAAGAGGAGTGAGTTGGAGAGATGAAACCTGGTGGTTGTTCCACATAGACTTCTTCTTTGATGTCTCCATTAAGAAATGCACTCTTCACATCCATTTGATATACCTTTAACTTCTTGAATGCAGTAAAGGCTAGAAAGATCCTTATAGCTTCAAGTCTTGCAACAGGAGCAAATGTCTGATCATAGTCAATTCCTTCTTCCTGTGAATATCCTTGAGCTACCAATCTTGCATTGTTTCTGACTATGTTGCCTTGATCATCTAGCTTATTCCTGAAGATCCACTTGGTGCCAATAACTGGATGGCCATTTGGTCTTGGAACCAATCCCATACCTTGTTCCTTTCAAATTGATTGAGCTCCTCTTGCATTGCAATAATCCAATTTGGATCTTGTTCTGCATCTTTTATGGATTGAGGTTCAGCCTGGGATAGAAAACAAGTGTGCATCTGATTTTGGTGTAGTTGATGCCTTGTTTGAACACCTACTGAAATATCACCAATGATTTGGGATATTGGACGATCTCTAACTGTGATGTGATCAACAGTTGGAGTTGGTTCAATAATGATATCCACTTGGGGAATTTGATCAGCTGTCATTTGAATTGAATTGTTAGCAAGATCTGGATGATCTTCTTCTTCACTGTCTTCAAGATTTTGTGTTGATGGAAGTGGTGATTCTTCTTTCTATAGATCTAGTCCATTGAGCTCGTCACATAGAGCTGGTACCTGCAAAATATTTTTGGTAGACGTGGTACTCCTCTCCTCAATTAACATGTTAGTCTCATCAAAAGATACATGCATGATCTCTTCTATCTTAATAGTAGATTTGTTGTAAACTCTATATGCTTTACTAGAAAGTGAATATCCAAGGAATATGCCTTCAGCATCTTTTGATTCAAACTTCCTGCGATACTTCTTGTCATTGTTATGCACATAGCATTTACAACCAAATATCTTAAAATAGTTAACCTTAGGCTTTTTATTCTTAAGTAATTCATAGGGAGTTTTGCCCTTAAATTTATGTATCAGGCTTCTATTCAACACATAATTAGCTGTGTTCACTGCCTCTGCCAAAAAAAGAGATTGGCAAGTGAGCATCAGCAAGCAATGTAGTTACTGATTCAAAAAGGGTTCTATTTTTCCTTTCAGCTACCCCATTTTGTTGAGGAGTTCTAGGAGCAGAGAAACACTGCCTGATCCCTTCTTTTCCATAAAATTCTCTCATCAGAAGAGATTCAAACTCAGTGTCATGATCACTTCTGATCAAAGCAACTAGAGTAGAGTACTCAATCTTGATGGACCTGAGAAAGTCTGTCAGAAAACTGAAGGTGTCAGACTTGTTCCTAAGAAAGAACACCCAAGTGAATCTTGAGAAGTCATCTACAATAACTAGAGAGTAATGCTTCCCTCCTAGACTTTGTATTGCAGTAAGTCCAAAAAGGTCCAAATGCAGTAAATACAAAATCCTAGGTGAATCACTCTTGGATAAAGATTTAAAACTACTTCTAGTTTGCTTACCTAATTGACAAGCCCTGCAGAGTCCTTCCTTCTTGTATGAACCAGAAGGCAGACCTATAACAAGATTGTCCTTAGAAAGCTTAGATATAGTTCTAAGGTTAATATGTCCAATCCTTTTATGCCATAATTCATTTGTTTTACTTATAGAATTAGATAAACAAATATCAGAATTAGCAGAGTCAAAATTGACTAAATAAATATTTCCATGTATAATACCAGATAACACATTAATGTTTTTATTATTGGTAATAAGACATAAGGAATGATTGAAAGTTACATGATAACCTTCGTCACATAATTGGCTTATGCTGATGAGGTTGTGCTTCAGACCCATGACATAAGCTACCTCCGTGAAGGTAACTGCTCCAACTTTGATCTTCCCATATCCTTTGGTTTTTCCACAGTTGGAGTCTCCAAAGATCACCTTGGGTCCAAGCTTTGCCTTGTAGTTTCTCAGGTTGGCCTTATTTCCTGTCATGTGTTTTGAACAGCCACTATCCAAATACCATTGTTCATTATTGCTTGGATAGCGGTGTACCTGCAAAACAGAAAAATAAACTAGTTGTTTTTGACCCAGCTACCTTGAGTCTTTTTGTATTACCACAAAACTCTAAAATAAAAGACATTTCAGGTTGGTCCTTATAACCTTATGGATGATATCTCCTTGGAGGTATTATCCATTCAGTGAAAGGATTGTTAGTATGTGAAGAATAAGAATATTTTAGATTTTCTGTATATTTTCTGTTCGACGAACTGGGCTGAGTTCGTTGATCGTCGTTCAACGAATGGACATGCTTTCGTTGAGCGCCGTTCGAATAATGTGTATACTGAAATTCTGGCTTCAGAGTTCGTCGATCTCCGTTCGACGAAGTGAATTCATTTCGTCGAGCTTCATTCGACGAATTCTGCTGAATTCCTTTATTCTTAGCAGCCTTACTTAAAATGTTTTTATTTACATCTATAACCTCTTTGCTCTTAGCATAAATGAATTTTATAGGTGTAGAAAGTATGTTTTCTTAATCAGAGATGGCTCACTTGATGATGCACCCAAGCCTTGTTTGCCACTTAATCTGGCATTTACTGTGCTTGTAATGTCCATCAGTTTGATGCTTCTCCCATTTAGGGATTCTTCAAATTTCTTAGCCTCGGATAGTTTATTCTCAATGAGAATAATATGTTCTCTAGAGGCAGCCAGTTCTTTCTTAAGAATAGCATTATCTTCACTTAATTTGTCCATTTCACCCAGCTTATTTCTGAGAGAGATTATTTCCTTCTCAGGTTTAATTAAGTCTAAGCAAAGAACTTTGAATTCATCTTTGAATTCAATTGAATTGAAATCAAAATTTGAGATTACCTGATCAGCATCATTGTCAGCTTATGATTCTGATTCTTCTTCATCTGAGTTGTTTGCTGAGGCATTGATAGCCTTCATGCAGAAATTCTTTTCTTCTTCATCATCTTTATCATCAAAAGAGCTGGATGAAGATGCACTTACTGACTCACTGCTTGAGTCATAAATGGCCATCAAGCACTGATCATTCTCCTTTGATTCTTCTTCATCATCAGAAGAACTGGATGAAGACTCTGACTCAGTCTCACTCCAAGTTTCAGCTACAAATCCTCTTCACTTATGCTTGTGCTTATGGGAGGAAGACTTGCTGGAGTGTCTTCTATCTTCCTTTTCTTTTCTCTTCTCCTTTTGATTCTCTGGATACTCTGGCAGAATGTGTCCAAGTTTCCTGCAGCCATAACAAATAATTTCCTTAGGATTTGATTTATCATACCTTGGCTTTTCTCTTGATCTGGAATCTTACTTTCTGAAGTCCTTAGCCATCTTGTAGAACCTTTTGCCTAGAAGGATCATGAACTCCTCATCTCTTGGAGCCTTTTCTTCCTCTTCAGCTTGAAAAGCTACGCTTCTCTCCTTCATGGATGCTGGAGATGAAGTAGATTGCTCGGCTTCTATGGTTTTGATAAGCTGCTCATAGGATTTGAGTTTGCCTAACAAGCTCTCAGTGGAGATCTCATTAAGGCTTCTGGCTTCCTTGATTGGACAGATCCTAGAGTCCCATGTGTTGGGGAAGCACAAAAGGATCTTATCATTGATCTCAGTGATGGAGATCACTTTGCCCAAGGTCTTCAGCTCATTGATTACGAGGCTGAGCCTATTATACATATCAGCAACTGTCTCAGATTCTCCCTTCTTGAAATTTTCATACTGGGAGATTAAGTGAGATCTTCTGTCCTTTCTTTCATCAGCTGATCCTTCAACCATATTGTTGAGTGAGATCCAAATTTCTCTTGCTGAAGTGCGTTCCACCACTTTCTGGAAAATGTCATCAGACATTGTCTGAGCCAAAATATTCATAGCTTTGGAATCATCAATTCTCTGCTTCTTCTGTGCTTCTGTCCATTCAGGTGGGGGAAAAACATTGTTGTTAGTGGTGGCTTCAGCACTTGTTATTGCTGTGGGAGTTGGAGGTCCGGTCAAAATAACATTAAAAATTTCCTCATCAATAGAATTCATGTACAATCTAATCCTTGCCTTCCATTGTGCAAACTTACTTAGATTGCACATAGGAGGTCTTGTGCTGGAATATTCTTTGTTTTGTGCCATGAGTTTTTTAAGAAAAATAAGCCTCTAAAATAGATTTAAGATCTAATTGATCTTTATGATTCAGGTGTTAGCCTGTAAATAATCAACCAACCTCTGATACCAATTGAAAGTCAATTGATATGCTTTGATACCAATAGAAAGTGAGGTTAGATCTTAGATTTACTCTAGAGGGGGGGGGGGTGAATAGAGTATTATAAACTTTTCACTTAAATTTTATAGCGGAATTAAAATAGTGTTACTTATATGTGTATGCAGAGTGAGTTATAAAATAAAATAAAAACAAATCAGCACACAGCACAACACACAGAAAATCACAACACAGAGGACACAAGGATTCTTATAGCAGTTCCCCAATAAACCTGGGTACGTCTACTCTTCTACCACACTTGGTAGGATCCACTAGGTTTTTGATCAGGTGCCCTATCACCACCAAGGGGTTTTTGATCAGGTGTCCACACACCATGGAGCTTTTGATCAGGTGCTCTAACCAAACCACAAGTTTTTGTTCAGGTGCCCTGCCACCAAGAGGTTAACTTTTGAAGGGAGTTATAACCCTGTACAAGAGGGGATAAGAAGGGTTATGAAGTTCTTCTATGTCAATATTCTGAGAGAAGCCTCTAGTGGATTGTTGATGTTGTAAAGCTCCTCTGTCTGATTGAAATTGCTTGACAGCTTGAGGATGGAGATTTCACATGAAAATACTAATCTTCCTGTAGCTGATGAATCTGATAAACAGAAGTTCTTCAGATTGTTTATTTCTCTTTGAAGATTTGATCTAACAGCTGATGACTGAGAGAGTAGATTTGATGTTCTCAGTGAATGAGTGCTGTTCGAGGAAGAAGAAGATGATCTGTTAGCATTTTCTTTCTTCTTCCTGTATATTTTTCCCGATTGTTTCTTCTTCCTCTTTATTTTTCCTGTACATCTATTTTGTGATATGTTCTGTGAAGCTGTCGTGAAAATTGTGTATATTGATACTGTATATCTTCTTCCTTATCTTTTTGAAAATCTCTGACAGATTTGAAATCAAATCCCTTAATTTAAGGAATAAAATATTCTGAAAGAGATATATCCTGTACTGCAAATCTGATACGTCGTTTACCTTTTTCCTTTTCCATGAACGTGTCTTTTTCAGCTAAATGTCAACGGCTATATTCTCGAAATAATAAAAGGAATGATATAATCCTTACTTATCTAATATAATAGAGCCGTTGCAAATGAGAGATCTGAGTTCAGAGAATGAAATAAAATAATCCTTCTGAAATTCTGAACTGAAATAAGAATTCGTCGATCTCAAGAATTTTCATCGATCTCAAGAATTTTCGTCGATCTCAAGAATTTTCGTCGAACACAATGTTGATTTCATCGACCTCAACTGAATCTGGCTGGAAGAATTGAATTAGTTGAGATGAGAAGAACTTTCGTCGATCTGAACATCTGATACTTATTCTTCGAACGCAGAGCTGAATAAAACCATCGACTGCTGAGACTGGATATTTTCATCGACCGCTGAGACGAGTTCGTTGAACGCTAAGATGAGAGACGCTGAGATAGAAGCAAGCCATTCGTCGAACGCAGAATGTAAGCCATTCGTCGAACGCAGAAAGCAGTTCGTCGAAGGCAGTATTGAGTTCGTCGAACGCAGAAAACTTGTCTTTTCTTAAGTTCTAATAGCCTAAACACTTGACCCATTGACTATACATTGGGGTCAACATAGTCCTAATAAACAGATAGTGATCCAGCCCAAATCAGTAATAGGGTTGTTCCAACAAGTGGGTCGCACAGCTCGCGTGTTCACCGTTTCCCTATAGTGAGCGAGTGGGAGGAGCCTATGGCCTGGGTGAGGCCGACCTGATTCACCTCCTCCCCCTATCCTAACTTGTCATCTCCCTCACCAAATTTTCTTCACTTCCCCGCCACCGGAGTAATCAACCTTCCCTTCCAGCTTGCGAGAGCCCGATCAGCGGAATCATCTCAGGGGCTTTTTCTAAAAAAAAACTTTAGAACCAACCACTTGGGTGATTAACCTTCCCTGCACTCCTGCGAGATCCTAGTTTGCGTAATCATCTCAGGGGCTTTTCCAAAACACATTTCAAACTGCCCCCTGACCAGCCCTACCGGCTTGCGATTTCCCAGTCAGTAGAATCATCTCAGAGGCTTTTCAAAAATACCCTTACAATCTGCCACCTGGGTGACCAACCTTCCCTGCCGACTTGTGAGAGCCCAGTCAGCAAAATAATCTCAGTGGATGATAGTGCATAGTGACTCACTGAGTATTCTTTAGAGGGGGTGAATAGAGATTTAAAAACTTTTTACTAATAAGTGCACAGAAAATCATTCCTAATTACTAGGCATTAAGATTCCAACCAGAATAAATATAATCACAGAATTATAGAAATAATCAAGAGACAAGCATAGAAAATTCACAAACACAAAAGACACAAGTGCTATAGTGGTTCCCCAAAAATATGGGCACATCCTGTAAGACCCCCCTCCCAGAACACAAGACACGGCCGAGGGGAGTTCTATGCCCAGGACAGCTGCCTTACGGAAGTGCCAGCACACAAGCTAGCCCCCTCCACAAGACGCCTATCCTGCCGACTACTTCCAATACCGTCATGCCAACCCATCAATAATAGAACAATAGAAGCCATTTATTCACAATTTAGTAATAATGTCCAAACAGTACAAAAGACATGAAGCTAACATGCATATCATCAGAGTATAAACTTTCCCTAAGGCTACATCCTAGCCACTCGCTCGACTCTGCCACTGACGGTAGCGAAGGTACCGAAATCACCAGCCATGCAAACTTGAACTGGCTGTCCTCCTGTGTAGTACGCTGCTGCTCCTAAAAGTAGTGGTGTAACAACCGTTAGTCATAAAGACTAAGTGGATTCACATCCTCTCCCCCGGCGACTCCAAGGCACCGAGCGAAAGGGAATGAAGAAAAGCTGCAATATAGTCAGTAATAGCAAAAACAGGTGACAAGGAAGGATGTAACTACAGCAGTGTATCAAATGTATGAAAGAACATCTAACAAGGAGTAAGACAGTGACAGAGTAAAAGCAAGTAGTATAACAGAACAGAGGTAAGCAGTATACAGCAGTTTCACAATGTACCTTAACTTATATGAATGCCCATTCAAACTTATAAGTTAACGTTTCCAATATGGACCCCATCATATAAAAGAGCCCATACTAATTTATATGATGGACCCGATGCAGTGCAATTCTATGATTATGAATGATGAATGCAATGCAATGATTATGATATGATGACTCACCCATGCATATTTGCTATGTCGACATAGACCATTAGTTCTCGCTTTTTGAGGGGTAGCTAACCGCTCAGGCATCTCCCGTCGTGGCCAGACGGAGACAGTAGAACGAGCTCCTCCACTTCTAGGAGGGTATGAACACTACCAGTCCTAGGCCTCTGTACACATCGACGCTAAGAACACACAGCGGAGACCCTGCGTACTGCTTGCCACATGCTGAGCCTTCAAGGACACAGAAGGGGACTTGGGTAGGTGAGCACCAAGAGTCCAACCCAATCGGTCTAGAGTCTAACCGCCAGCTTCTGTCGGTGTCACAACTAGCAAGCCCGTAGACCCGCCACAAGTAATCCTCCAACCAGGATCATCAAACCACCAAGCATACATCGTGCATACTCATGTAATTCCCATGCACCACTTGTGCTATCGAGCACCCGTGCTATCTGTACGCCTCGATGCTAAAAACACACAGTGGAGACCCTGCGTACTACTCGCAACATGCTGAGCCTTCAAGGACACAGAAGGGGCCTTGGGTAGGTGAGCACCAAGAGTCCAACCCAACCAGTCTAGAGTCTAACCGCCAGCTTCTGTCGGTGTCACAACTAGCAATCTTGTAGACCCGCCACAAGTAATCCTCCAACCAGGATCATCACACCACCAAGCATACACCGTGCACACTCATGTAATTCCCATGCACCACCCGTGCTATCGAGCACCCGAGGGCTCGTGAGAGGAACCTTAATACACTTTCTACAAATAATCAAGGTCGGTGCTAATTAGCATCCGAGGACTTACCCACCGGGTCCTTCACCTCTCAGGATATAACCATACCCTATAAACCACACCAACCATCACTGCTTTACCCACAGAGCTATCATAGCTCACTTGTAGTGGCATAGGTATATATAAGGGAATTACTATCTTGATCCTATTGGACTACTTGTGTGCGTAAATCTATGCTTGAGTTCACTATATAAATCTGCCCATACACCTTAACCCTCACCATCCTTGAACTCGATTCACAACTTACATCGATCACGACTAACTTCATCAGCATCATTAATGCCGGAATCATTGCCCCAGATGTTGACCTATTTGTATTATGCAACATGTATTTACTATGCTCTACTATTATATGATCGTTATACCTGATGCTACACATTTAGAACTCACCCAATTTCCATGCTAGTACCCTCACCATCAACTATCCCATGTCCTTTTTACGGCTCCACCTAAACTAACAATTGACGGTTCATTTAAGGAGTTATCTCAACAGGAATGAATCTAACATCATTATCACAAGTCAATACTAGCATGTACATGATTCAAACAAACCTCGGCCCAATTGGGCTTCACATTCAGTAGGGGTGAACATATGGTTATCTCAAATCTAATCATCTGATAGATTATCAAACGATGCGAGCATTCATATAAACACCTCCTATAATCTTCCATTCAATTGTGCATCACAATGTCCCAATTCAAAATCATAACATTCAACTACACATCACCCAGTTGACATGGGAACCCAGGAACTCTTACCCCACCAAAGGGGGGAGAACAAATGTTCTCTGGTTGCTAGCGCCGGCGGTAGCGCTACCGCCAGGCGCTAGTGTTCCTGCAATAAATACATTTATCATTATTTAGCATGAAATCCTTTGATTAAGTTTGAAGTACTCTGCGTTCGACAAATTGGAGGTGCGTTCGACGAACGGGAGGTGAACTGCGTTCGACGAACTCGTGGTTAACTGCATTCGACGAACTCGTGGTGAACTGCGTTTGGTGAACTCGTGCTGAACTGCGCTCGACGAAATCGTGGTGAACTGCGTTCGACGAACTCGTGGTGAACTGCGTTCGAAGAACTCGTGGTGAACTGCATTCGACGAACTCGTGCTGAACTGCGTTCAACGAACTTGTGGTGAACTGCGTTCAATGAACTCGTGGTGAACTGCGTTCGATGAACTCGTGGTGAACTGCGTTCGACGAAGAAACAAGTCTCACGCTAGCGCCGGCGGGAGCGTTACTGCCGGGCGCTAGCTAACAGGAAGCAGATCCTTGTCAATCACCCCCAACTATTCTTCCCTAGCAGCCCAGCTCTAAAACACTTACAGATTCCTCTCTTTACTAATGGTTGGAACTTCATTTCTATTCACGTGAATGTAATCAATATGATTTTTATCAACATTTATCCTTCAGAGCCTCTTTTGAGCTCAACTCCTCTCTTAATTTCTCTACGATTTAGCACCAAGGGAGAGGGGTCGGAAGTCACCTGATTTCCGGTCAATGATCGCGGTTGTCTCCTCAATGGCATGGCGGCGGTTGGACGAGCTGAAATCCTCCTCCAAGCTTGCTCCTTCAAAATCCCAGGTCAAAACCTCGAGGGGAGGTTGGAAAATGAAGAGGAACTAAAAGAAGAAGAAGAAGAAGAAGAGAGCAAGGAGAAGATGAACAACCCCATCTGATTGGGAGGGTTCAGCTCTTTAGGGAGAATGAAGTAGTGGGATTAGCTTAAGGTTGGATGATTAGTAAATATTTCCCCAAGCATAATCTTGAAACTCTACCATTAAATGTCGGCTTCCTATTGGTCCTAAACTCCACCAGGAGCTTTATCCTATGCATTTTATGTTGGGTTTTCTACAACCATACATCATATGTAGGCGCAGCGGAGATAAAGAGAACAACCCAAAAGAGTTTGGACCGGGCCATGAACATTGAATCAAGAAGCTAATAAAAAATACTAGGCATAAATTACCTTAGTGGAGTTGGATCGAATCCAACCTAGGTGCTCTAAGAGAAATCCGAAATCTGCCTTTGAGTTCTTCAAGGATCGAAATAGATCGATCCCTCTACAGAAGTTCACACAAGCGATGAAGAACCCTAGATTCATGTCGCACAAGAACTAGGTCCGAGAAGGAAGCTCGCAATGTCCTCACAGACTGCTAGGTCCGATCCAGAGGAGGCGGCGACCGGCGGCGACGTCTATCGGCGGCGGAACGATGATCGGCGGATGGAACGAGAATAGCCGGAATGCTTCCGTTGTTTCTCTCTCGCGAAAAGGCTCGGTCTGAAAAACCGTATATGTCGAAGCCCTAATCACGTCCTTTTATACGCAAGGCATAAAATTGACTATCCGCAGACCAGAGGGAAAAACAGAAAATCAATCCAGATTTACATTCGCCGAATTCGGCTAATCACATTAACCGAATTCGGCTATTCACTATAACCGAATCCTGTGAAACCATTTCGCCGAATTCGACTATACAAATTCGGCTGTATAAATTTGGCGAAACCCTTTCGTCGAACTGTCCTGATTCGGCTAATCATATTAGTCGAATTTCATTTAGTCGAATCAACTTAATTCGGTTAATCACATTAGCCGAATTTGACACAATTTGGTTAAACCCTTTAGCCGAATTTGTAATGTATAAACCCATTCGTTTAAACCCTTTAAACAATTTCCCGTTGAGACATTCTCAACTTAATTCCAAGCAGTCACAGGATTGGTCCTCCACTCATATCCAATACGAGTAAGTTCAACACAATTCTTTCTCCAATTTCTCCAAACGCTTTTATGTGCGACCCTATAGGCTCATATTGCGTTGGCAGCAAGACTAACTGTTGATTGCTTTGAGATCACCTCAGAAACTCCAACATTTTAAGCCACCACCAAACAGAAATCCCATGACTCTGACACGGCCTCTAGCGCTGGCGTTAGCACTACCGCCGGGCGCTAGCCCTCCTCAGCCGTCTTGGCGGCACCGCTGACACTGCTCGGTCATCTCGATGGAATGCTGAGACGATTCGCTAACGCCGGCGGTAGCGATACCGCCGGGCGCTAGCGATAGAGATCAAAATATAGCAATTTTGATTTTAATCCTAGCGAGCTACACATCTCTCCAGAAAACGTACAACTAGTCGATGGAAAGGTATTTTCGAGGGCAACAACTTTTACGTTGAGCACGAGGTCTGAATCTAGCCGGATCTTGCCTAAAAAGTGCCTTGAACCCAGCTGCGCGCCTTACACAGATTCAGAATTTAATAAATTTCTAGTTCATGCAACTCCAAGTGAAACATGTCACCTGAGGGGTCTAGCGCGGATGGCGATGTTACAAATCCAATAAACGAAGAAACAATTTCGTCCCCGAAATTTTGGTTGGGCCTATGGGGATCGAAGATCAGATTACGGAAGTCATTCTTCAGAGTATATTTAAATCCTGCTCACCACAAGTGAGGGTCTCGCTCATACACATTACCTCACCTCAATTTTTCCTTCATGTGCACCTTTATAATTCTCCACAAAAGTCGTAATCAAAATTACATACTAGAAGAAGCTTGAACGTCTCTTACCGTGATGCAGACCATCGTTGTGTTGGGTTTTTCTATGACCATACATCGTATGTAGGCGCAGCGGAAATAAACAGAAACAACCCAAAAAGGTTTGATCGGGCCATGAATATTGAATCAAGAAGTTAATAAAATACTAGGCAAAAATTACCTTTGCTGGATTGGATCAAATACAACCTAGATGCTCCAAGAAGAAGAGTCCTTGCGCCGGCTATGCGAGAGTTCTCACGTAGAATAATGTCTACGTCTTTACAGTGATACACACGAGCCGGGAGAAGAACGACTGCACCTTTGCACTTCCAAGAACTGCTAGGTTCGCTCCAGGAAGAACAATCACGGCGACGATCGCCAGAGGGGGGATCTGCGGAGGCGATCGAGACGGTGGAACACTTCCGTCGGCTAGGGTTCGTGAGGCGGAACTTATTCCGTCTCGTCTCTTCTTCTTCGCGTAAAGATCGTGGATGCTAAAGAAGAACCGTCGAACCGTCTATTTATACCCGAAGTATAAAAGACCTAAAAAATCGCTATCCGCAGTCCATACAGAAACAGTTTTCTGTAATAATTCGTCGGGATTCCACAGAACAACATTCGTCGAGATTTCACGGGACAATCCGATGAATTCCGACGAATCACATCAGACGGCAACATTTGCCGAGTGAAGGGTCTCTGTGTCAATTCGTCGGGATTCCACGGAATGATCCGACGAATTCCGACGAATCCAATCAGACAGCAACATTTGCCGAGTGAAGGATCTCTGTGACAATTCGTCGGGATTCCACGGAATGATCCGACGAATTCCGACGAATCCAATCAGACATATCCGACGAATTCAGACAGCAACAATTGCTGGACTTCCCCATTCTTTATGATGATTGGTAACCTTTACCAACGCAGTCAATCTTCCAACTTCTCCACATGCTTTTATGTGCGACCCTGCAGGCTCATACCGTGTTGGCAGTGACATTACATGTTTGACCACTTCTAGATCACAATGGTAACTCCAACAGTCTCCCACTTGATCTTGAAAGTATCAAACAAAAACCTCACAAACAATGAGCGGCATCTAGCAATGCATCATTGCTCCCCAAGCAATTAGAGTTCATAACTCATAAGCCTTTATGACCAATGTTCCAGCGATGTCTTTGTCCCTTTGTCCCTTACATCCGGAAAGAACTAGAGGCATGGACCGTGTCACCCTCTTTATAGCTCAATCCAAGTTTCTTGATCTAGAATGGACTTCCAGAGAATGGTGAGCTCAATATCACATATTGACTCAACCAAGCATGGCCATGCATTTCTCAGTCCAATTCCATCAAGGGGCCCATGGATGCAACTCCTGTTATATAGGAGGAAAAATCCCATATCTGCTCACACCCAAACACCCAAATGATTCGTAACGTACCCAACGACCACCCTTATCATCAACCTTCTTCAAGGAAGACTTTAGATGACATCAAAGCACTCTCTTCCTCACTCGATGAATGTTGTGACTTCAGGTCAAAGGACCACAACACCATTGTCAAATGAGACCTACTTGTGACACTTTTAAGTAACAATCCACAAAGTAGTCTCAGGTTGGGTCTGTCCAGTACAACTTGTTCACTAACAAGTACCCACGTGATGACTTGATATCACAATATCATGACCTGTGAGAACCGGTCATCAGTCAACACACATGCTAGTCTTAATGTATCATCATCACCCTTAGCTTCTACGATGATACCTCGACCAGGGACCTTTTAAGAATGAAGCTTCGAGATTATGGGCTCTCACATTCAAGTCACGTACTTGATGTCCTATGGAAGCGAACATTCTAAGGGTATTTATCACGAATTTTATTCTATCATATAGAAACAGTATATCGTAATAAAAGAACTTGCCATTAATTGTAAAAGGAAATAATTGGTACACAATTCATCATATGAATAAATATTAAACAGCCAACAGAATATTTATTTTACATGCAACCCACAAGACTCCCACTACAGTTGATCACTCAGGTATCGTATACCCATTGATCTAGTATGACCATCATGCTTTCTCTGCGCGAGAGGCTTTGTCAGTGGATCTGCAATATTCTCCTCAGTCGGCACTCTGCAAATGTTCACATCTCCTCGTTCGACAATCTCACGAATAAGATGGAACCGCCGAAGTATGTGCTTGGAGCGCTGATGGGATTTAGGTTCCTTAGATTGTGCAATTGCACCATTGTTATCACAATAGAGAACTACGGGACCAACAATGCTAGGAACTACATCTAGCTCGCCGATGAATTTCCTAATCCATACAGCCTCCTTCGCTGCATTTGCCGCAGCGATATACTCGGCCTCAGTTGTAGAATTAGCAACTGTCTCTTGCTTGGAACTCTTCCAGCTCACAGCTCCTCCATTTAGGCAAAACACAAACCCTGACTGAGACTTCGAATCATCCCTATCAGTTTGGAAGCTGGCATCCGTGTAACCACTTACAACGAGCTCTTCCTCTCCACCATACACCAAGAATACATCCTTAGTCCTTCTCAAGTACTTCAGGATATTCTTTACGGCTATCCAGTGACATTCACCAGGATCAGACTGATACCTGCTAGTCATGCTCAAAGCAAAAGAGATATCGGGTCGAGTACATAACAATGCATACATGATTGACCCAATTGCCGAAGCATATGGAATCAACTTCATGCGGTCCTTATCTTCACAAGATTTTGGACACTGGTCCTTAGAGAGATTTACACCATGAGACATGGGCAAAAATCCTTTCTTAGACTCAAGCATGTTGAACCGCTTCAACACCTTCTCAATGTACGTACTCTGGGTCAAACCCAGCAACTTCTTTGATCTATCTCTATAGATCTTAATACCGAGTATGTAAGTCGCTTCACCCAAGTCCTTCATAGAAAAGAAGTTCCCTAGGTTGTTCTTAACAACTTTCACGGTAGGTATGTCATTCCCGATCAATAGTATGTCATCTACATACAATATCAGGAAGACAACAATGCTCCCACTGATTCGCTTGTAAACACACGGTTCATCTTCATTCTTGACAAAACCAAACTCTTTGATCTTCTCATCAAAACAAAGATTCCAACTTCTAGAGGCCTGTTTCAATCCATAGATGGACCTATTCAGCTTGCATATTTTAGTGGCTTCATTTGGGGATACAAAACCCTCGGGTTGTGTCACGTACACTTCCTCAAGGAGGTTTCCATTTAGGAAAGCCGTTTTGACATCCATCTGCCAGATCTCGTAGTCATAATACGCAGCAATAGCAAGCAATATCCTAATGGACTTTACCATGGCAACAGGGGAAAAGGTCTCATCATAGTCAACACCATGAATTTGCTTGAAACCTTTATCCACCAGTCGCCCTTTGAATGTCTGTACATTCCCATCTATGTCGGTCTTCTTCTTGAAGACCCACTTGCACCCTATGGGTTGTACCCCTTCAGGTGGTTCCACCAAGTTCCAAACTTGGTTTGTATACATGGAGTCCATTTCGGATTTCATAGCCTCAAGCCATTTGTCGGAGTCCGGTCCATTGATAGCCTCTTGGTAGGTCGCTGGTTCATCATCATGATCCATAAGCAACACATTACCTATTTGAGACACGAGAAATCCATATCTCTCAGGCTCAAATCTTGGTCTACCAGATCTACGTAGGGCTTGTGTCTCTTAAGCAGGTTCTCCAGCTACAACATCTTGTAGTCCTGGCTCAGAATCCAACTCTGGTTCATTCACTACTTGTGGTTCTTGAACTTCTTCAAGTTCTACCTTTTGCGTCTTTCTTGACAAGAACTCTTTCTCCAAGAAGACACACGTCCTTGCGACAAACACTTTGCCCTCAGACGGTAGGTAAAAGTAATATCCTTTCGTTTCCATAGGATATCCCACCAGATAACACTTATCTGATTTGGGTTCCAGCTTGTCAGGCATTTGACGTCGTACGTATGCCTCACAGCCCCAAATTTTAATGAATGACATACTAGGACGCTTCCCAGTCCATATCTCATATGGTGTCTTTAGAACCGTTTTCGTTGGAGCGTGATTCAGTGTTATTGCAGCAGTCTCTAAAGCAAAACCCCAAAAGGAAACAGGCAAGTCTGCATGACTCATCATCGACCGCACCATGTCTAACAGAGTACGTTTTCTCCTCTCAGACACACCATTATGCTGCGGTGTCCTAGGTGGAGTGAGCTGTGATACAATACCACACTCTTTCAGATGATCACAGAACTCATGACTCAGGTATTCGCCACCTCGATCAGATCGGAGTGCTTTAACCTTTTTACCCAATTGGTTTTCCACTTCATTCTTAAACTCTTTGAACTTTTCAAAAGTTTCGGATTTGCACTTCATAAGATACACGTATCCGTATCTACTGAAATCATCAGTAAATGTAACGAAGTAGAAATACCCACCTCTAGCCATAGAACTCATGGGTCCGCATACATCACTATGTACAACACCCAAGAGATCCTCAGCCCTCTCAGTATAACCAGTGAAAGGGGCTTTAGTCATCTTGCCTAACAAACAAGACTCGCATCGCTCAAATGATTCATAATCAAATGAGTCCAATAGTCCATCTTTATGGAGCTTGGATATGCGCTTCTCGTTTATATGGTCCAAACGACAATGCCAGAGATATGTAGGATTTGAGTCATTTGTTCTTAGTCTTTTATTATTATCTACATTATAGATCGGATGGTCCAGGTTCAAAACATAAAGACCATTAAGCAATTGAGCCACAGCATAACAAACATCATTCTTAAATATAGAACAACAATTGTTCTTAATTATAAAAGAAAATCCAATCATGTCTAAGCATGAAATGGATATAATGTTTCTAGTTATAGCCGGAACATAATAATAATTATTAAGTCCTATTACAAGCCCACTAGGCAAAGAAAGATGGTAAACCCCTACGGCTACAGCAGCAACTCTTGCTCCATTGCCGACGCACAGGTCCACCTCTCCTTTACTTAGCAATCTCCTCCTTCCCAGTTCCTGCACATTTGTACAAATGTGAGAACCACATCCGGTATCCAATACCCAAGATGAAGGAGCAGAAAGGTTTATCTCTATAACGTAAATATTCGAAGCGGAAGTCATACCTCCCTTCATTTTCCGCAGACCGTCAATGTACGAAGGACAATTCCTCCTCCAATGACCAGCCTTGCCACAGTGGTGGCATTTCCCTTCCTTCACGGTGCTCTTCTTTTTCAGCGCAGAAGGTTTGGGCTCAAGATGTGACTTAGGTCCCACCTTCGTCTTCTTGAAGCCCTTGGCCTTACCCTTGCCTTTATGTACCATCAATATGGGACTAGCAGGATTGGCCTTCTTCATGTTTATCTCAGCAGTTTGCAACATGCCTAGGAGCTCGGGTAGTGTCTTGTCTATTTCATTCATGTTGTAGTTCAAGACAAACTGCTCATAACTATCCGGCAACGATTGCAGGATAAGATCTGTGGCCAACTCTTGACCCAGAGGAAAACCCAGTCTCTCTAGGTTCTCTATATACCCAATCATCTTGAGTACATGAGTACCAACTGAGTCTCGAGCTCCCATTTTGCACTGAAATAAGGCCTTCGTGACATCGAACCTCTCTTGACGAGCTTGCCCTTGAAACATTTTCTTTAGGTGCTCGTCCATCTCCTTGCACCCCATGTTCTCGTGTTGCTTCTGAAGCTCAGAGTTCATGGTGGCAAGCATAAGGCACTCGACGTCTAAGGCATCATCGGTATACTTCTTATAAGCATCCTTATCAACACGGGACGAGTTCCCGGTCGGCACCTCGAGGGCTTCTTCTTCCAAGACGTAGAGCTTTCGGTCTTGCCTGAGAACAATTCTCAGGTTCCTATACCAGTCCATATAGTTCATCCCACTAAGCTTGTCCTTCTCAAGGATAGCTCTCAGGGACAAGTTGGAATGTGAACCACTTGCCATGGAATTCTACAAGAATTCATGCAGAATTTAATCAGTACCTTAATTTCAAAATACAATTTATTTTCATTTGGACTTCAATTAAATACTCCCACTATTTTATTCAAATTGATAGCCCTCACTATCAATTCGGAGAGTCCATGCGAGCTACTCTCTTAGTGGACAAGATCCGTATTTCACCAACACCACGAGTCCGCTTTGGCGTTCCTCTCATAATGCGGTTATTTAGGTAGGCAACGCTTGCCAATTGCATCCTCATGCAACTCTTGTATGGCTGGTGAATAACTCCTTATTCGCATCCATCATATGGTGCATGCCAACCCTATGCCTCTAGGCACTCAACCTTTGAGGTCACCTAGTTAAGTTAGACCCGATGTCGACAGTGGGATATCACACTTATCCGCTCGCACCCTTACCAAGATAGATTAATGCACCTTGCTTTGGCAAGCCCACACTTCATCGATCGAGGCAGGAAGAGTGTCATCCATCGGAAGGCATCCGATCACTTAATATTTTATGAAGGGATTTTAATTTTTAATAATAAGTTAACACTTAACCATGATCAACATTTGATCAAGTGCACATCAACAGAAAAACAAGCTTTCTAAAATCCACATGCATCCCTTATGTGCACAACATAAGACTATCAACCTTTGATAGACGAAAGGGCTAAATCTGGACATTTAGAACTCTTCCAAATCTTCAGATTTACATGCATTGGACAAAGGCAAAGACAACTCGACTTAAAGCAGTAGACAAGCTCGTCTCTCATTGTTGGATTCAAAATCCAAAACAATACAGGGTTCATTAACCACTTGAGGGACGGTTACTGCTAAGGAGACAACAATTTCTAACAATTAGAAATAACCACGAAATCCCAGATGTTCCTGGCAGGGTTCCAAGGGGCCGCGCCCCTGGCGGGGTCTTAGGGGCAGAGCCCTTGCAGGGTGCGGGGAAGAGCCCCGACCAAATTTTTGAAATCCCACCACCAAAAACCACACAAAATCACATCAAATGTGATATTCCAAGAAGAAATCTTGACATTTAGAACGCTTCCAAATACCTAGATTTGCACGTACTGGAATAACCTAACTTCTGAAACAACATTCATGACCGGAACCTCGCTCTGATACCACTGTTGGGTTTTTCTATGACCATACAACGTATGTAGGCGCAGCGGAAATAAAAAGAAACAACCCAAAAAGGTTTGATCGGGCCATGAATATTGAATCAAGAAGTTAATAAAATACTAGGCAAAAATTACCTTTGCTGGATTGGATCAAATCCAACCTAGATGCTCCAAGAAGAAGAGTCCTTGCGCCAGCTATGCGAGAGTTCTCACGTAGAATAATGTCTACGTCTCTACAGTGATCCACACGAGCCGGGAGAAGAACGACTGCACCTTTGCACTTCCACGAACTGCTAGGTTCGCTCCAGGAAGAACAATCACGGCGACGATCGCCGGAGGGGGGATCTACGGAGGCGATCGAGACGGCGGAACACTTCCGTCGGCTAGGGTTCGTGAGGCGGAACTTCTTCCGTCTCGTCTCTTCTTCTTTGAGTAAAGATCGTGGATGCTAAAGAAGAACCGTCGAACCGTCTATTTATACCCGAAGTATAAAAGACCTAAAAAAATCGCTATCCGCAGTCCATACAGAAACAGTTTTCTGTAATAATTCGTCGGGATTCCACGGAACAACATTCGTCGAGATTTCACGTGGCAATCCGACGAATTCCGACGAATCACATCAGACGGCAACATTTGCCGAGTGAAGGGTCTCTGTGACAATTCGTCTGGATTCCACGGAATGATCCGATGAATTTCGACGAATCCAATCAGACAGCAACATTTGCCGAGTGAAGGATCTCTGTGACAATTCGTCGGGATTCCACGGAATGATCCGACGAATTCCGACGAATCCAATCAGACATATCCGACGAATTCAGACAGCAACAATTGCTGGACTTCCCCATTCTTTATGATGATTGGTAACCTTTACCAACACAGTCAATCTTCCAACTTCTCCACATGCTTTTATGTGCGACCCTGCATGCTCATACCGCGTTGGCAGTGACATTACATGTTTGACCACTTCTATATCACAATGGTAACTCCAACACGTTGTTGGTACAGGTAGGGACTTGTAACTCTGCTCATCATGATCAAATTTGTTTCCCCCTCAAATATGCACGAGCAGTTGGTTGCCCCAATTATTTACCATTCATACACGCACATGCTGTTCTCACAACCAAGTCGCGCTACCAAGCACTCAAGGACTTCCCCCGAGTCCTCACTCAATTCTTATTTATAAGTACATCCAGTGCTAATTAGCATCCAAGGACCTACCACTCGGGTCCTTACCATATACCCAGGATAGCATCCCATCCTTCCAGTTACACTAAACTGTCATTGTTATCAATAGCGAGCTGTCACGACTCTAACGCGGTGAAATGTATAAGTCATGGAATCACACCCTATGATCACTTCGAACTTGTATCACGGTGCACAATTTGATATTTAACAATTTGACCTTTTGGTAGTTCCCTCTATTCGAGTATGTCAACTCAGGTACCCAATTGAGGCAAATAGGGCAGTGGATCAGGCTCGTCCACTCCTAGGCCCGAATGACACCTCCCAGCCTAGACCTTACGTACGCCCCTAAGAACACACAGGGTATCCGCGTACTACTTGATACATCAATGCCTCTAAGTGAAACCCCAAGCTCTTGGCTCGGAGGACTTGACCAGTCCTTCTTGTGTAACATAGAACCTACCTTTTGCAGGACAGTGCCAGTCCTCCCAACATTATCTCGAGTCTACCGCTCGCAGGACTAACCCCGTCCTTCCTTATATTCCGATGCTATTAATCACGCGCACGTCACATTTATTCCGCACTACAATGTGGAGATTTATATCCTCCAACAAATTACACTGATTTGATAACTTCAACATATATGTTTCTGATATCCGTACTTCAAGTATGTGCGACCTCTTTACAGATCAAACACCAAAGTGAATACTATTGTGAACTCCTTTTCCAACCTCCACAATACCTTAATCGCCGACCAAGCATACTCATCATCGTTCATGTATTACTTAAACAAAACCTTGATGTCGTAGGTCGGCAACACACCATTTCATAATGAGATTTAGGGTAAAAACTCAAGTCGGTACATGGCTAGTCCAATAAATGAAGCGATAAGCCCCCGTACAATTGGACTAGGTTTATTCCACAACCCATATGATACATTCATCCCGTGTTTGGGTATGCTCCTTAGGGGCAGATATTCCTCGACTTAGGGTTCTTACACTATAAATCCCTGTACCGACGCACTTGTATTTTAGCCGTGATGTAGAAAATCGGATTTTTTTTCGGCGGCAACCTCGTTGCATCTCATAGTAAAGAGTACGTAAAAATAACATCCAATCATCAGTACCTCTTATGTATGTTTGAACTTGACATGAACCATGGTGCAAGGTTCGAGATGATTTCCCTTCGACACGGGTTAAGCGGACACCGAAGGTAAGGCATAATTCTCACTATGATAAACCAATCCCATCAATTCTAAGCTCTCTGCCAATGACCGTTCAATACATGTCTATTTTCAGATAAAGTTGAGATGTCAAATCGCCCAACAAGTTGTACTAATCGTGTTATCTTCATCATGAATGATTATCAATTAAACTTCTAAGCTTAAGGGAATCATGCTCTCCCAGTAACTCCAACAAACTGGAGCTCTTCCTAGGGCAGGTACGGTGATCTGTAACAACCCCCAAATCCTTGGGTAATTATCCAGAGAGGAAATTCAAAGCGTTAGTTCATGTTACTTGTAACTTAGGCATGCATAGTCTCTCTCTAGGTTGAATCCTCCAAAATTAATGTTGTTTTAATTTCCTAGTCTAATGCTACCACATCTTATTACTACTTACATTGTCATCATGACCCCAATCGTCCATAATCAGAATTTTATTATATCCTCTTGTATGTACAAAATATCACCAAGTCCCAGGGGATCATAAAGAGACAATGCTAATCCTTGGAACGTTCTATTTTCTTATTTTGATACTGAAGTTTTCTCAGATCAAAAACATGGTGCTAGCAGTTCACCCTGCTCAAAATGAACCAATCGTTCCAGGATTACCACCTTCCAGTGTTGAAGATTGTGAAGACTTGTAATTCCCTGAGCAATCTCTAGTCGGAAGGTCACTAGCCTAATAAATGAAGAGATCAGCCCCCCGGAGTTCTTGGGCTGAGTCTCTTCGACCACCAACATGGTACATTCATCCTATATCCGCACCCATTGTGAGGGCATACCATCTTCGACTCAGAGTTTTATCCTGCACTTAAACCCTCTTAGGCCCTTAGGGTTACTATTTACGACACCCTTTCCAAGGTCAACATGTGACCAAATCAGCAAATGGGCCTATTACATATTCAAATTCTTATTCAACCTCTGGTTTTCGTCATGGAGATAGCTTTAATACAACAAAATGGGAAGTGTCAGGTTATTGGCAACACGGTTAGGCTTACGAGTCCCCTACCACTCTAATAATAGTCTCTGGGCGCCAACTTTTTCCTCCAGATAACCTATTAGTCCGGGTAAGAGGTGGTGATATCGCTCAATAAGCCAAGCTGCTCATTATAGTGTAAGACTTTAAACATCAACTCTCACACTACACTCCTCCCATAATCACCTTGTGTGTCCTTATGTCTCAACCAAATCCATACATGAGGTCGACTTTTGACTAGGATACCCCACAAAACGTCTTGGTCAACTAGAATAAAGTGGTGTCCTAGTTAGGTTGGCACTAGTTCTACGGATTAGCGAATATACTTAATGTGAATCCCACATGGGCACACCACCGCTTCCGCTGCATCAGTTTATCCTCAAACTGATCTAGCTGGCAGGGGTGGCCTAGTGGTATAATGGACTTCTTTTATCTCAGGATCATTGCAAGCTGATACCATTTGTAAGACCCCCCTCCCGGAACACAAGACATGGCCGAGGGGAGTCCTATGCCCAGGACAGCCGCCTTGCGGAAGTGCCAGCATAAGAGATAGCCCCCTCCACAAGACGCCTATCATGCCGGCTATTTCCAATACCATCATGCCAACCCATCAATAATAGAACAATAGAAGCCATTTATTCACAATTTAGTAATAATGTCCAAACAGTACAAAAGACATGAAGCTAACAAGCTCCTGAATATCATCAGAGTATAAACATGCCCTAAGGCTACATCCTAACCACTCGCTCGACTCTGCAACTGACGGTAGCGAAGGTACCGAAATCACCAGCCCTGCAAACCTGTACTGGCTGTCCTCTTATGTAGTACGCTGCTGCTCCTAAAAGTAGTGGTGTAACAACCGTTAGTCATAAATACTAAGTGGCTTTACATCCTCTCCCCTGGCAACTCCAAGGCACCCGGCGAAAGGGAATGAAGAAAAGCTGCAATATAGTCAGTAATAGCAAAAACAGGTGACAAGGAAGGATGTAACTACAGCAGTGTATCAAATGTATGAAAAAACATCTAACAAGTAGTAAGACCGTGACAGAGTAAAAGCAAGTAGTATAACAGAACAGAGGTAAGTAGTATATATCAGTTTCACAACGTACCTTAACTTATATGAATGCCCATACAAACTTATAAGTTAAGGTTTCCAATCTGGACCCCATCATACAAAAGAGCCCATACTAATTTATATGATGGACCCGATGCGGTGCAATGCTATCATTATGAATGATGAATGCAATGCAATGATTATGATATGATGACTCACCCATGCATATTTGCTATGCCGACATAGACCATTAGTTCTCGCTTTTTGAGGGGTTGCTAACCGCTTAGTCATCTCCCGTCGTGGCCAGACGGAGATAGTGGAATGAGCTCCTCCACTACTAGGAGGGTATGAACACTACCAGTCCTAGGCCTTTGTAAACCTTGATGCTAAGAACACACAGCGGAGACCCTGCGTGCTGCTCGCAACACGCTGAGCCTTCAAGGACACAGAAGGGGACTTGGGTAGGTGAGCACCAAGAGTCCAACCCAACTGGTCTAGAGTCTAACCGCCAGCTTCTGTCGGTGTCACGACTAGCAAGCCCGTAAACCCGCCACAAGTAATCCTCCAACCAAGATCATCACACCACCAAGCATACACCATGCACACTCATGTAATTCCCATGCACCACCCGTGCTATCGAGCACCCGTGCTATCTGTACGCCTCGACGCTAAGAACACACAGTGGAGACCCTGTGTACTGCTCGCAACATGCTGAGCCTTCAAGGACACAGAAGGGGACTTGGGTAGGTGAGCACCAAGACTCCAACCCAACCGGTCTAGAGTCTAACTGCCAGCTTCTATCGGTGTCACGACTAGCAAGCCCGTAGACCCGCCACAAATAATCCTCCAATCAGGATCATCACAACACCAAGCATACACCATGCACACTCTTGTAATTCCCATGAACCACCCGTGCTATCGAGCACCCGAGGGCTCGCGAGAGGAACCTTAATACACTTTCTACAAACAATCAAGGCCGGTGCTAATTAGCATCCGGGGACTAACCCACCGGGTCCTTCACCTCTCAGGATATAACCATACCCTATAAACAACACCAACCATCACTGCTTTACCCACCGAGCTATCATAGCTCACTTGCAGTGGCATAGGTATATATAAGGGAATTACTATCTTGATCCTATAGTACTACTTGTGTGCGTAAATCTATGATTGAGTTCACTATATAAATCTGCCCATACACCTTAACCCTCACCATCCTTGAACTCGATTCACAACCTACATCGATCACGACTAACTTCATCAGCATCATTAATGCCGGAATCATTGCCCCAGATGTCGACCTCTTTGTATTATGCAACACGTATTTACTGTGCTCTACTATTATATAATCGTTATACCTGATGCTACACATTTAGAACTGACCCAATTTCCATGCTAGTAACCTCACAATCAACTATCCCATGTCAATTTTACGGCTCCACCTAAACTAACAATTGACGGTTCATTTAAGGAGTTATCTCAACAGGAATGAATCTAACATCATTATCACAAGTCAATACTAGCATGTACATGATTCAAACAAACCTCCGCCCAATCGGGCTTCGCATTCAGTAGGGGTGAACATATGGTTATCTCAAATCTAATCATCTGATAGATTATCAAATGATGCGAGCATTCATATAAACACCTCCTCTTATCTTCCATTCAATTGTGCATTGCAATGTCCCACTTCAGAATCATAACATTCAACTACACATCACCCAGTTGAACTGTGTTCGACGAACTCATGGTGAACTGCGTTCGACGAAGAAACAAGTCTCACGCTAGCGCCGACGGTAGCGTTACCGCCGGGCGCTAGCTAACAGGAAGCAGATCCTTGCCCAACACCCCCAACTATTCTTCCCTAGCAGCCCAGCTCCAAAACACTTACAGATTCCTCTCTTTACTAATGGTTGGAACTTCATTTCTATTCACGTGAATGTAATCAATATGATTTTTTTCAACATTTATCCTTCAGAGCCTCTTTTAACCTAACTATTCATCATCTTCCCCAATTTAGAAATTAGGGTATTACTCCTTCTCTCCTCCAATACTACCTCATATGACCATAGATTTTCACGAAATCAAATCCTATCCCTTCCTTTTGGAGAGAAGAAATGATTGAAGGAACTTTCGCGGCAACCGGTGCCCTACGATGAAAGATCCAGTTTGGTCCTTTCCTAAGAATCTCCATTAGCTCACAAGCCAAACTCTTTTGAGCTTAACACCTCTCCTAATTTCTCTACGATCTAGCATTAAGGGAGAGGGGTCGGAAGTCACCTGATTTCTGGTCGACGATCGTGGTTGTCTCCTCGGCGGCATGGCGACGGTTGGACGAGCTGAAACCTCCTCCAAGCTTGCTCCTTCAAAATCCTAGGTCAAAACCTCGAGGGGAGGTTGGAAAATGAAGAGGAAGTAAAAGAAGAAGAAGAAGAAGAGAGGAAGGAGAAGATGAACAACCCCATCTGATTGGGAGGGTTCAGCTCTTTAGGGAGAATGAAGTAGTGGGATTAGCTTAAGGTTGCATTAATGGTAAACCTTTCCCCAAGCATAATCTTGAAACTCTACCATTAAATGTCGGCTTCCTATTGGTCCTAAACTCCACCAGGAGTTTTATCCTATGCATTTTAAGCCACCACCAAGCAGAAATCCCGTGACTCTAACACGGCCGCTAGCGCCGACGTTAGCACTACCGCCGGGCGCTAGCCCTCCTCAGCCGTCTCGGCGGCACCGCTGAGACCACTCGGTCGTCTTGACGGAACGCTGAGATGATTCGCTAACGCTGGCGGTAGCGATACCGCCGGGCGCTAGCGATAGTGATCAAAATATAGCAATGTTGATTTTAATCCTAGGGAGCTACACAGCTCTCCAGAAAATGTACAACCAGTTGTTGGAAAGGTATTTTCGAGGGCTACAACTTTTACGTTGATCCCGAGGCCTGAATCTAGCCGGATCATGCCTAAAAAGTGCCTTGAACCCATCTGCACGCCTTACACAAATTCAGAATTTAATAAATTTCTAGTTCATGCAACTCCAAGTGACACATGTCACCCGAGGGGTCTAGCGCGAATAGCGATGTTACACATCCACTCTTCTACCACTGAGTCTTTTGATTTGTAGAATCTTAGAACCAAGGACTGAGTCTTTTGATAAGGAGACTCTTATAACCAAACCAGATCTTTTGAAAAGGAGATCTTGAACCAAACTGAATCCTTTGAAGAGGGATTCTTAAAATTCTTTATTCAATTTACAGAAATATGAAATAGAGTAAGCAAAAGAAGAAGAAGAAGGTGAAGTGTAATCTTCTGATTTAAATCCTCCTTCAAAATTAACCGAGGATTCTAGGCACTAAGCATTTTGGATCCTTTATCAAGATTGAATCCTTGCTTAGAAGAAGATGCAAGAATTATAAGCACTAATCCAGTATTGATCTCTGTGTACTTTGTTAGCTTCGTTCAGAGATGGAGGAAGAAGATGAAATGTTGTACATAGATTTGTCGGGTAAACTGAGAGAGATAGAAGAGAAGAATTAATTGCTCCTTTTTGGAGTTTTGTATGTATAATCTTATGTCGATTCACATGAATTGGTATTGAATGACTTTCCTTTTCTGATCCTTCTTCAGTTGGAATGTCCAAGGAGAATTATTGCTCTCTTTCTATCTATATTGACAGCACGCCAATAACCTTCCAATTTCAATACTTTAGAATCTCTGGAATTATTCTTTCTCTTCTTGTACATATGCAAACGTTATATTTCAAATATCTTCCATATATACCTTCTGAATAATCATTTGAATCTATTCCAAGAAGTTTCCAATTCTTTGACTTTGTTCGACGTTGCGACAAATAACTTTTGCCTTCATATCTACGCAACTTTGAATTCTATTAAAAGCAGCTTAAAAATATTCCTTAGCTTTGAACTCTGCTATCGACGTTGCGTCGATTCCTTATCGACGTATCCGTCGAGATAAATAACGTAGACTTCAAACTGTGACTTCTGCATTGAATACCATATATTGTTGCGTCGACTTCCAATGAAGTGTCGACAACCAGTCTGAGTTATTTTTCCTTATATTTGATGTTACTTCGACTTTCAATTGAAGTTGCGTCGACTTATTTTCGATGCAGATTTAACTCAAATAGTTTTTGATCTCCTTTTAACTATGCTTTGACACTATAAGCTGATTATGTCTTCCTAGGACATCTAAATACCCTATTACCCTCACTATACAATATGGGTAGAAAATCCTAGAGAATGAAATCACTGTTACAGACTTTGTAAGTGATTTCAACATGTTGAAAAATAAAAGAATATACATCAAAGCATATGTTAAAATAATTACAACATAAACTGAGATGGTATGGAAACTTCTGAATAATAGATATTGTGTTCATAAGAATGAGTTAGCCAAAGAAGCATTCTACTTTTTCTTTCTGAGGAATATAGATACAGCTTCATAGATTTTCCTGAAATTTGTTTCCACATACATGAAGTTAGCTAGTTTTGCCTTCTCTGGATTTTTTCGGATTTAGTCATGCCCTTTGAATAGCTTTTCTATGTCAGCGTTTGCATCAGAATAGACATCATTTACCTTGAATTCAAGGTTTATGATTTTAGCGGTCAGCTCATTTATTTCAATTAAGTCTAGCTCATCTGATTCTGGATCTAGTAATATGAAGGTTGATTACGTGATGCCAGGAATCAGAGCTCTTTTAAAAATAATCTTTCTTTTCTTTTGAGGCTAATCTGCTATATTTTGATCAAATCCATGACCCCTTTTGTGAAGTTGTCCTTTATCTTTCAGAACGTTTGCTTGAGGATTCTTTGTAGCATATTTTAAGGAAATGTGCTTGGAATTTTGATTGCTTCTTTTATCTGTTCTTCTTCGACTTCATCTTTTCCTTTCTTGACCCTTTCAATAAACTTCCTTCTATTTTCCTCAATTTCTCTTTGAGAGGCATCATATTCATACTGATCCCTTTCTTTAATCTCATCTAAGACTTTATCAAGATTTGGACCAGTATATAGCTTCATCAGAATATCAGGCACTTGAACTTTCTCATAGGTTTTATAATATGACCTGTCCTTTTTGTATTGATTTCTTTGTTCTTTAGAATAATTCTCCTAGATAGGTATTTGCCTTCCATAGTGAATTCCTCGAAATTCATTCCTTTCCCTTTGTACTTTTTTAGGAGATGGTGATCTGGTAGAACATAGGAAGGAGGAAGCGGAATAGGAGTAGGAGTAGGAGCAGGAGAAGGAGGAAGCAGAACAAGAATAGGAGGAGTAAGAAAAACAGGAGATATGGTTATTGATTCTTCAGAGGCAGGTTTTATTTCTGTGTTCTCAGTAATGGGACACTCTGTCCACACTGGAAATTCGTTCAAAATTATGCAATAGTCATCATCCTTTGAGAACAGATTAGACTCCCCGTGAACTAAAGACTCCCCCTAGAGTGCAAGCAGGAATCTGTTTGGAGAAGATGGTGTAGGTACAAGGAGGAGTTGGGAAATGATTGTCGATTCTCCTTCAGAGACATTAAAGAAATATTGGTTTTGAAGCTTCAATAGCATTATAAACTAAATTAGGTCGGGAACTACTGTCACCCTTCTCCCCTACTTTATATCATTGAAGAAGGATATGAAGACCCCAACTGGCAATGCCGACGATCGCAGTTCCTTCTCGGCTGCTTTTGTTTGAGCGGAGATATTCCTCAACCTTTGATGTTATTCAGATAAGTTCTGATAGTAGTCTTCTGAAAAATCCATGTATAAAGAGGAAAACTTAGAGAACATTATCTCCAAAGACAAGTCGATTACATCATGGATTTCTCTATCAGAGGCCATTGTTTGTCTGCATGTACCTATAAAGAAGAGAGAAGACAAGAGTAGAAAAGCAAGAAAATAGGATAGCAAGAGGGAGAGAATTCAAAAGCACAATGAAGTCTAATTACTGTGTTGCTTTTTGAAGATGATTCATTATAACTTAGGGTTGTATTCGAAGCAACATTGAAAAGAAGTAGATTCAGCGCACCAAAATAGGTTGAAGTAGCTTCTAGAAGCAAAGTCTGCGCGCGCTGGAAAAGTCGATGTTATGCCGAGTGGAAATCGACATAGCTTCGAATAAAAATAGTAACTATTAAGTTGGCGCATGCGTCGATAGGAATTTGACGTTGCGTCGAGTGCTATTGGAATGAACTATCCCATATAGCTCTCGAAGTTGACATCGAGAAGAAATCGACGGTTTGTCGATTTTTATTCGAAGCATCTTTGAATGAACATTTATATTTTTTCCAAATTTTTTGTTATTTTTCCCAGCAATACCTTTCTACTAAAAATAGGTTTTACTAGATAATAAAGTGACCTAGAGAGCTCCATCAAGCATTCCCAATGCATTGATGAAGAAATTGTGCTTGCTTTCATCAAGTGGCTTAATGCATATATCAGCCCTTTGATTATCAGTGGGAATGTATTGAAGATAGATCTTACCCTTCTCTACATTATCTCTGAGAAAGTGGTTCCATATCTTTATGTGCTTAGTTCTACTGTGGATAACAGGGTTTGATGCTATAGAAATAGAACTAGAACTATCATAGAATATTGTGGGGTTATCAAGAGTCAAGTTGTATTCCAACAACTGATTTTGTATCCATAATATTTGTGAGCAGCAGCTATATACTCATCTTCAGCAGTAGAAGTGGAGATTGAGGTTTGCTTTTTGCTAAACCAGGAAATAAGTCTAGCACCCAAGAATTGACAAGTTCATGAGGTCCTCTTTCTACCAATCCTGCACCGAACATAATTTGCATTTGAGTAGCCTAGTAGCTCAAATCCAAACTCTGTGGGATACCATAAGCCAAGTTCAGGTGCACCCTTTAGATATCTGAGTATTATTTGTACATAACTCATGTGTGATTCCTTGAGGTCAACCTGAAATATAGCACATATACAAGTAACAAACATTATGTTTGGCCTGCTAGTCGTAAGATAGAGAAGTGAGATAATGGATACTTTGTAAGTCTTTTGATCAAATGACTTACCTTTTTCAACTCTATCAAGTACAGTATTGGTAGCCATGGGGGTTTTCATGGCAGAGGCATTTTCCATCCCAAATCTCTTGGTAAGCTCTTTAGTGTATTTGAATTGAGATATGAAAATTGTTGGAGTTACCATTGTGATCTAGAAGTGGTCAAACATGTAATCTCACTGCCAACGCGATATGAGCCTGCAGGGTCGCACATAAGAGCATGTGGAGAAGTTGGTAGATTGACTGTGTTGGTAAATGTTACCAATCACCATATATAGAATGGGGAAATCCAGCAGGTTGTTGCTGTCTGAATTCGTCGGGTTTACACGGATAGGATTCGTTGGATTCGTCGGGATTCGTCGGATTGTCCCGTGAACACTCGACGAATTATTACAGAAACCCTTCAGTCGGCAAAATGTTGACGTCTGTCTGGATTCGTCGGGATTCGTCGGGTTGTCCCGTGAACACTCGACGAATTGTTACAGAGATCATTTTCTCGGCAAATGTTGCCGTCTGATCTGATTCGTCGGATTCGTCGGAATGTCCCGTGAAATCTCGACGAATGCTGTTCCGTGGAATTCCGACGAATCGTAACAGAAACCCCAATTCTAATGTGTGGTCTGCGGATAGCGATTCTTTTAGAAGCTGTTTATCCTTTGGGTATAAATAGGACTTCATTTTAGGGTTCTCATAACTAACGAAATAGAAGCCAACGGAAGGAGTTCCGCTCTCGCCTCACGAACCCTAGCCGACGGAAGTGTTCCGCCGTCTCTGAATTGCGTCCGCTGACCTCCTCTCCGGCGATCGTCGTCGTGTGTGTTCTTCCTGGAGCGAACCTAGCAGTTCGTGGAAGTTCAAGGTGCAGTCATTCTTCTCCCGGCTCGTGTGGATCACTGTAGAGACGTAGACATTATTCTACGTGAGGACTCGCATAGCCGACGACAGGAATCAACTCGTGGAGCATCTAGGTTGGATTTGATCCAATCCCGCAAAGGTAATTTCATACCTAGCATTTTCTTAACTTCTTGATTCAACATTCATGGCCGATCCAAAGTCTTTTGGGTTATTTCTCTTCATTTCCGCTGCGCCTACATTTGATGTATGGTTCTAGAAAAACCCAACAGTGGTATCAAAGCAGGTTCTGGTCATGAATTTTGTTTCAGAAGTTTGGTTATTCCAGTACGTGCAAATCTAGGTATTTGGACCCCGTTAGGGGCTCTGCCCCTAAGACCCCGCCAGGGGCGCGGCCCCTTGGAACCCCGCCAGGAACGTCTGGGATTTCGTGGTAATTTCTAATTGTTAAAAATTGTTGTCTCCTTAGCAGTAACCGTCCCTCAAGTGGTTAATGAACCCTTGTATTGTTTTGGATTTTGAATCCAACAATGAGAGACGAGCTTGTCTACTGCTTTAAGTCGAGTTGTCTTTGCCTTTGTCCAATGCATGTAAATCTGAAGATTTGGAAGAGTTCTAAATGTCCAAATTTAGCCCTTTCGTCTATCAAAGGTTGATAGTCTTATGTAGTGCACATAAGGGATGCATGAGGATTTTAGATAGCTTGTTTTTCTGTGGATGTGCATATTGATCAAATGTTGATCATGGTTAAGTGTTAACCTATTATTAAAAATTAAAATCCCTTCATCAAATATTAAATGTTCGGATGCCTTCCGATGGATGACACTCTTCCTGCCTCGATCGATGAAGTGTGGGCTTGCCAAAGCAAGGTGCATTAATCTATCTTGGTAAGGGTGCGAGCGGATAATTGTGATATCCCACTGTCGACATCGGGTCTAACTTAACTAGGTGACCTCAAAGGTTGAGTGCCTAGAGGCATAGGGTTGGCATGCACCATATGATGGATGCGAATAAGGAGTTATTCACCAACCATACAAGAGTTGCATGAGGATGCAATTGGCAAGCGTTGCCTACCTAAATAACCGCATTATGAGAGGAACGCCAAAGCGGACTCGTGGTGTTGGTGAAATACGGATCTTGTCCACTAAGAGAGTAGCTCGCATGGACTCTCCGAATTGATAGTGAGGGCTATCAATTTGAATAAAATAGTGGGAGTATTTAATTGAAGTCCAAATTAAAATAAATTGTATTTTGAAATTAGGGTACTGATTAAATTCTGCATGAATTCTTGTAGAATTCCATGGCAAGTGGTTCACATTCCACCTTGTCCCTAAGAGCTATCCTTGAGAAGGACAAGCTTAGTGGGACGAATTACATGGACTGGTATAGGAACCTGAGAATTGTTCTCAGGCAAGAGCGAAAGCTCTACGTCTTGGAAGAAGAAGCCCCCGAGGTGCTGACCGGGAACTCGTCCCGTGTTGATAAGGATGCTTATAAGAAGTATACCGATGACGCCTTAGACGTCGAGTGCCTTATGCTTGCCACCATGAACTCTGAGCTTCAGAAGCAACACGAGAACATGGGGTGCAAGGAGATTGACGAGCACCTAAAGAAAATGTTTCAAGGGCAAGCTCGTCAAGAGAGGTTCGATGTCACGAAGGCCTTATTTCAGTGCAAAATGGGAGCTCGAGACTTGGTTGGTACTCACGTACTCAAGATGATTGGGTATATAGAGAACCTTGAAAGACTGGGTTTTCCTCTGGGTCAAGAGTTGGCCACAGATCTTATCCTGCAATCGTTGCCGGATAGTTATGAGCAGTTCGTCTTGAACTATAACATGAATGAAATAGACAAGACACTGCCCGAGCTCCTAGGCATGTTGCGAACTGCCGAAATAAACATGAAGAAGGCCAAGCCTGCTAGTCCCATATTGATGGTACATAAAGGCAAGGGTAAGGCCAAGGGCTTCAAGAAGACGAAGGTGGGACCTAAGTCACATCTTGAGCCCAAATCTTCTACGCTGAAAAAGAAGAGCACCGTGAAGGAAGGGAAATGCCACCACTGTGGCAAGGCTGGTCATTGGAGGAGGAATTGTCCTTCGTACATTGAGGGTCTGCAGAAAATGAAGGGAGGTATGACTTCCGCTTTGAATATTTACGTTATAGAGATAAACCTTTCTGCTCCTTCATCTTGGGTATTGGATACCGGATGTGGTTCTCACATTTGTACAAATGTGCAGGAACTAGGAAGGAGGAGATTGCTGAGTAAAGGAGAAGTGGACCTACGTGTCGGCAATGGAGCAAGAGTTGCTGCTGTAGCCGTAGGGGTTTACCGTCTTCCTTTGCCCAGTGGGCTTGTAATAGAACTTGATAATTGTTATTATGTTCCGGCCATAACAAGAAATTTTATATCCATTTCATGCTTAGACATGATTGGATTTTCTTTTATAATTAAGAACAATTGTTGTTCTATATTTAAGAATGATGTTTGTTATGCTGTAGCTCAATTGTTTAATGGTCTTTATGTTTTGAACCTGGACCATCCGATCTATAATGTAGATAATAATAAAAGACTAAGAACAAATGACTCAAATCCTACATATCTCTGGCATTGTCGTTTGGGCCATATAAACGAGAAGCGCATATCCAAGCTCCATAAAGATGGACTATTGGACTCATTTGATTATGAATCATTTGAGCGATGCGAGTCTTGTTTGTTAGGCAAGATGACTAAAGCCCCTTTCACTGGTTATACTGAGAGGGCTGAGGATCTCTTGGGTGTTGTACATAGTGATGTATGCGGGCCCATGAGTTCTATGGCTAGAGGTGGGTATTTCTACTTCGTTACATTTACTGATGATTTCAGTAGATACGGATACGTGTATCTTATGAAGTGCAAATCCGAAACCTTTGAAAAGTTCAAAGAGTTTAAGAATGAAGTGGAGAACCAATTGGGTAAAAAGGTTAAAGCACTACGATCTGATCGAGGTGGCGAATACCTGAGTCATGAGTTCCGTGATCATCTGAAAGAGTGTGGTATTGTATCACAGCTCACTCCACCTAGGACACCGCAGCATAATGGTGTGTCTGAGAGGAGAAATCGTACTCTGTTAGACATGGTGCGGTCGATGATGAGTCATGCAGACTTGCCTGTTTCCTTTTGGGGTTTTGCTTTAGAGACTGCTGCAATGACACTGAATCGCGCTCCGACGAAAACGGTTCTAAAGACACCATATGAGATATGGACTGGGAAGCGTCCTAGTATGTCGTTCATTAAAATTTGGGGCTGTGAGGCATACGTACGACGTCAAATGCCTGACAAGCTGGAACCCAAATCAGATAAGTGTTCTCTGGTGGGATATCCTAAGGAAACGAAAGGATATTATTTTTACCTACCGTCTGAGGGCAAAGTGTTTGTCGAAAGGACGGGTGTCTTCTTGGAGAAAGAGTTCTTATCAAGAAAGACGCAAAAGGTAGAACTTGAAGAGGTTCAAGAACCACAAGTAGTGAATGAACCAGAGTTGGATTCTGAGCCAGGACTACAAGATGTTGTAGCTAGAGAACCTGCTCACGAAACACAAGTCCTACGTAGATCTGGTAGACCAAGATTTGAGCCTGAGAGATATGGATTTCTCATGTCTCAAATAGGTAATGTGTTGCTTATGGATCATGATGATGAACCAGCGACCTACCAAGAGGCTATGAATGGACCGGACTCCGACAAATGGCTTGAGGCTATGAAATCCGAAATGGACTCCATGTATACAAACCAAGTTTGGAACTTGGTGGAACCACCTGAAGGGGTACAACCCATAGGGTGCAAGTGGGTCTTCAAGAAGAAGACCGACATGGATGGGAATGTACAGACATTCAAAGGGCGATTGGTGGCTAAGGGTTTCAAGCAAATTCATGGTGTTGACTATGATGAGACCTTTTCCCCTGTTGCCATGGTAAAGTCCATTAGGATATTGCTTGCTATTGCTGCGTATTATGACTACGAGATCTGGCAGATGGATGTCAAAACGGCTTTCCTAAATGGAAACCTCCTTGAGGAAGTGTACATGACACAACCCGAGGGTTTTGTATCCCCAAATGAAGCCACTAAAATATGCAAGCTGAATAAGTCCATCTATGGATTGAAACAGGCCTCTAGAAGTTGGAATCTTCGTTTTGATGAGAAGATCAAAGAGTTTGGTTTTGTCAAGAATGAAGATGAACCGTGTGTTTACAAGCGAATCAGTGGGAGCATTGTTGTCTTACTGATATTATATGTAGATGACATACTGTTGATCGGGAATGACATACCTACCCTGAAAGTTGTTAAGAACAACCTAGGGAACTGCTTTTCTATGAAGGACTTGGGTGAAGCGACTTACATACTCGGTATTAAGATCTATAGAGATAGATCGAAGAAGTTGCTGGGTTTGACCCAGAGTACGTACATTGAGAAGGTGTTGAAGCGGTTCAACATGCTTGAGTCCAAGAAAGGATTCACAGGAAAGAAGAAGAAGACCGCTGGAGGCAATGGGCCTTCAACTTCTGGACAACAGGAGAGGGGCTATGCTCCCAAGGCTGAAGGGAAGAAGAAGGGATAAGGACCCAAGTGCTTTAGATGCGGAAAGCTCGGTCACATCAGGAAGGATTGTCGTGTGAATCTTCAGTTAGGGCATGCTGCTGCAGGGAAGGAGGAAGCTGAGGCCAGGTAGAATGATGGAGGATGGAGAGGAGCCTTCTCGACTTCTGTTGGAGCTGCGGATCCTGTCAACTATCAGGAGGACTGGATCATGGACTCATGGTGTGGTCATCACCTCACCGGGGACGAGTCGAAACTTTCTTCAGCGCAGCCCTACTCAGGTAATGATGTCATCATAACTGCTAATAATATTGTGTATAGTGTCGAGAATGTGGGGGTTGTTTCCTTGGGCAGTGATAGAGGGACACTAACTTTGAAGAGTGTCTATCATGTGCCCAGAATGAGGAAAAACCTCTTCTCCGTGACCAACGTTGTTGACGCTGGGTATCACGTTCTGTTAGGCCCAACAGAAGTGAGGTTTCTTCGATACGTTGAGGCAGTAAATGCCGAGGTCGTTCATGTCAGGAGAATGGCAAGAGACTTGTTCATTTTATCGACAAGTTCTTATGTCGACAAGATGAGGACAAATGATAGTGCCGTCATATGGCACGAGAGGTTGGGGCATGTAGGGATGGGTAAGTTGAAGGCTATTGCGATAAAAGGTCTAGTCAAGGGCCTGCCTAGTCTATCTTCTTATGGTGATGGTCATGTTTGCGCGGGATGTCAGTTCGGCAAGTCTCATCTACTGCTGTTTGGTAAGTCGCAGACAAGGAGTGGTGTGCCATTGGAGTGTATCCACGGTGATTTGATGGGACCGACTGCAACCCCAAGCCTCGGAGGCAGCAGGTATATGCTGGTGTTGATCGACGATTACACCAGATATGTCTGGGTCTATTTCCTGAAGGAGAAGGCGGAGGCATTTGCCAAGTTTGTGGAGTTCAAGGAGCTTGTGGAGGGTCGGCTAGGCCTGCGGGTTAAGAAGCTGAGAACTGACAACGGGGGGGGGGGGGGGGGGGGGGGGGGGGGGGGGGGGGCGGGGGGAGTTCACCTCTGGTGAGTTCTCTAGTTTTTGCAGGAAGGCGGGCATCCGGAGGAAGCTTACATGTGCACATACTCCACAACAAAAT
The DNA here is from genome assembly GCA_033032865.1 of Dactylorhiza incarnata. Classification (NCBI taxonomy): domain Eukaryota; kingdom Viridiplantae; phylum Streptophyta; class Magnoliopsida; order Asparagales; family Orchidaceae; genus Dactylorhiza; species Dactylorhiza incarnata. The sequence continues at coordinate 9,886,201 of JAWHQI010000051.1, read as the reverse complement.
GGAGTTGCAGAGCGGAAGATCCATCATCTGATGGAGACCTGCAAGTGTTAGCTGCATGCCAAGAGTATCCCAAGGTCCTTCTGGGCAGAGGGAATGTCTTGTGCTGCCTACGTCATCAACAGGATGCCTCTCAGTCCCATCAACATGTTGACCCCGCATGATATGATGTTCAAAGAAAAGCCAAGCGTGGCACACCTTCGGGTGTTTGGTTCCACCTGCTATGTGCACATTCCAAATGTGCTTCGGACGAAGCTGGATGCAAAATCAAGGAAGATGGTCTTCGTGGGATATGATGATCGGAAGAAGAGCTAGAAGTGCATGGACCCGGAGATGCGGAGATTTGTTGTATCTCGCGATGTCATCTTTGACGAGATGACGTCTTAAAAGGGAAGTTTTGGTGTTGAATTACCAGAAAGCAGGGTGGAGGAGCAGGAGAGAGCTGTGGAAAATCTTCAGGTGGAGCTGCCTTTGTCACCAGGGGGTCCATCCATTTCTAGTTCTGTGACGGAGGCTTCTGGATCATGAAGCAGGGGGAGCGATGCTCCTAGTACGTCTGGAAGGGAAGCTAGAGAAGAAGCAGCTAAAGGTAATGCGAGTCAGGGGAAGGAGCTGTGGAGATCGAAGTGAACGATCATTGCCTCTGATCGCTATACAGGAGGAAACATGGTGAGCTTTGTCTCGTGTTTCTTTGCTGGTCCCCTGGATGAGCGGGAACCAGTGAGCTTTGAGAAGGCCAAAGGCGTGAAGCAGTGGGATTCGGCTACGGAAGAAGAGATGACAGCTCTTGAGAAGAATGAGACTTGGTCTTTGGTGCCCAAGCCCAAGGGTATCACCACTGTAACATGCAAGTGGGTCTAGAAGCTCAAGAAGAAGGCAGACGACAGTATCGAGCGATACAAGGCTCGCCTTGTGGATCGTAGATTCTCACAGCAATACGGTGAAGACTATGAGGAGACATTCAGTTTGGTGGCAAAGATGACTTCAGTTCGGTTTGTGATTGCCTTGGCGGCGTTTTGGGGGTGGGAGATTTGGCAACTCGACGTAAAGAATGCTTTCTTGTACGACGAGATTGACAAGGATATCTTCATGATCCAGCCGCCAGGCTTCGTATCTAAAGATTTTCCTGACTATGTCTGTAAGTTGAAGAAGGCCCTGTATGGGTTGAAGCAAGCGCCGAGGGAGTGGTACGGAAAGATAGCAGAATATCTCCTATTCTGCAGATTTGGTACTTCAGAATCCTAACACAAGCTTGTTTGTCAAGAAGAGCGGGGAGCTTCAGGTCATCGTGCTGCTTTACGTCGATGATATGATCGTGACGGGGAATTCGAAGGAGGAGGTAGCAAAGCTTCAAGCCGAGCTATCTATCAGATTTGAGAGGAAGGACTTGGGTGAACTTTACCATTTCCTTGGACTCAAGTTGCAGAGGAAGGAAAGTGGAGTGCTGGTGTCCCAGGCTGGATATGCAGAGCGAATCGTGGGGCGATTCGGCATGATGGAAGGGAAGTGAATTTCTACACCTCTGGAGAAGGCCATGAAACTTCAGAAAGATGAGGGGAGGATTCTGGAAGATCTGCTAGTGTTCCGAGCTCTGGTTGGGAGCTTTATTTATCTGACGATCACTAGGCTGGATATTGCATATGCAGTTGGCAGGGTGAGCCGTTATATTGCGGAACCACGGATGCCTCATCTACTAGCGGCCAAGAATATTTTGAAGTATGTCAAGGCGACTTCGGATATGGGTCTCCTTTACAGGAGGGATGCGGGATTCGAGGTGCATGAGTACATGGATGCTGATTACGGGGGAGATTCGGATGATCGAAAATCGACGTCTGGATTCGTCTTCATGGCGGGCCCCACAGTTATATCATTGTGCAGCAAGAAGCAGGATTCTGTGTCTGTCTCTACCACGGAAGCAGAATACAAGGCTTCGGCCTTGGCAGCTCAAGAAGCCATCTGGCTTAGAAGGTTGGTGGGAGACGTCCATAAGGAGGTTCGGGGTCCGTCTGTGCTCCACGGCGACAATGAGAGTGCACTCAAACTGGTTACTAATCCAGTTTGTCACGCGAGGACCAAGCATATCGAGATCGAGCATCATTTCATTCGTGAGAAGGTGTTGGAGGGGTCTCTTTCGGTCGAGCATGTTCGGAGTCAGGACAACGTTGCTGACATATTCACAAAGGCTCTGGCAAAGAGGCTGTTCACTCGGCTGAGGAGTTTACTTGGGCTGTTTTCAACTTCCCACTTCAAGGGGGAGTGTTGAAAATGTTGAAGTGAATGTTGGCGGTCTGGGGGGAGGTCGCGTGGTGTGGCTAACCGCGCTGTCTTGCGGTCTCCATCTGCGGTCTGATCTCTTTGGCCTAGCTACAGGTCTATTCGGCTTGACCGCCGTCCTCTGTCCAAGGTGCCGAGGTGAGGCCGCGCAATCTGGTTTGTGTGACCGCGTGGCGAGCTGTTTCTCAGGAAGGTGAGGTCGTGCGGTCTATTTCATAAGACTGCATGGCGGGCTATTCTCTGTTCTGTGCGGTCTGGTTCATGGTAACCGCACAGGGTTGTGTTCTGGAATGGGCAGACCGGTCTGGTGAATTTCCGGGTTCCTGGTGGTGCGCATCAACTAAGATCATCTTAGTCGCGCGGTCTCCCCCTTTTTTTTGAGTTCGCATAAGATGGTTGAAAGAATATAAGGTTTGTTGTCTAAATCACCTAGAGGGGGGGGGGGGTGAATAGGTCTTTTAAATAGGACTTTTAAATTTTTGAGTTCGCATAAGCTTTAGCTGTTTTCAGAGTTAGTTCAAGCAAATCAGCAAACACAGAAAGCACACGATAATTTATAGTGGTTCCCTAAAGACAGTGTGTCTATGGGTCGTCCACTTTCCCCCTCCACCCTTCTAACAGTGTGTTAGACAGGGACAACTTCTCCAATCTCGGCTCAAAGAGCTTACAGCACAAGTTCCTCAGAACTTCTCGGATCAAGAATTATCCTACCTCAGGACACATGTCCCTACAACTCAGAGCATCTCCAGCTCCTACCTCAGGAACAGATGCCTTACAAACTCAGAGGATAATACCTCCTACAGCTCAGACAATAATGTCCTACAACTCAGGCTGTTATGCCCTACCTCAGACCTGCTCCAGATCCTACAGCTCAGACCTTCCCCAGGTCCTACCACTCAGAGGACTCCTCCTCCTACAGCTCAGACCACCTCCTGGTCCTACCTCAGGCTGTTAAGCCCTACCTCAGATCTGCTCCAGATCCTACACTCAGGCCTTCAGCCCTACAGCTCAGAACCCTCATGTTCCTACAATCTCAGACCAAAAGGTCTTACAGCTCAGGCAAAATGCCCTACAGAAAAATGATTTAGAAATATTCTATAGTAGAGGTACTCTCATGTAGATCCTGCACCGTCTGTGCTTCCTGTAGATGAATATGTCGATGCCAGCAACTAAATTGATCTTCCTCTTCGAAAGAGTGATGGAAGATCACCTTGCTCCTTCTTGCAAAGGAGCTAACTTTCTTTCTCTGTTTTCTTCTTCTTCTTGTTCAGTGAGCAGGAGGAAGAAGACGAGAGCTTCAGCTGTCAAAGTAACGGTTGATCTAGATTGCACACCATGGATTAATTCAAATGTGACCTAACTCTTCCTTTTATACATCTCCAATCTTCAAATGGACCCCACACAACTTTCTGCAACTAGTCCTAGCCACAGGTCCCGCCGCCCTACTTTTCCGTAGAGAAGGACTGCGGTCGACGAACGCGGAACACTCTGCATTCGATGAACCAGCTGTCCCCTGCATTCGACGATCTTGCCAGCTCAGCGCTCGACAATTTTGCCTTATGTGTCTTCTCAATGGCTCCGCTGAGACGGCTCCTCATCTCAGCATTTGTCGAAAGGCGTTCAGCGTTCGACATTCTTGCCTTGTGTGTCTTCTCAGTGACTCCGCTGAGATGGCTCCTCATCTCAACGTTTGTCGAACGGCGTTCAGCGTTCGACGATCTTGCCTTGTGTGTCATCTTAGCGGCTCCTTCTTTGATCCCATCTCAGTGGTCGATGAACGGCGTTCAACGTTCGACAAACACGCTGATTCTCAGCGTATAATGAACTTATCAGCGGAGGCACCTTCTTCTCAGCGGATGCGCTGAGACGGCTCCTGATCTCAGCGGTTTTGACCCCTCGTCTAAGCGGTTCTGCTGAAACTACATCATTTATGGGAGATGATTTCTCCACATCTAAGGGAATGTTTGGCCCTTCCATTTGAGTCACCTGCACCTGTATATCTTACACAAGTAAAGTTCATCAAATACAATATGTCCTTAGCATTGAGAGTGATGCCTCTTCAAATCAAGGTACTATTGAGGGCAATATACCCAACAATCTCCCCCTATTTGAAGAAGGCAGAACATCCCCAATGCTAAGGTACATTAACAATAAAAACCACATCACAAAAATGATCTGTGTAGCATAGGCCCTATCTCCCTCTTTCTAACATCCTAAGCATAGGTTCTTACTTAGCATTGGCCCTTTCTCCCCCTTTCTAGTTTCTTCAACTATTTATCCCATTAGGGATTGGGAGGCAACATCTATAGATCCCTTTGGATCAACTTATAGGTCAACCTATACATTTTTGGCATTTGCCATCTCCCCCTCAATCTGAGCAGGGAATTTGCTCCCCCCTTATTGGAGAGCAATTTTCTGTAATAGCTGAACCTGTTCAAATTGAACATCCCATTCTAGCTCATGAATACTATAGATAAAGGTACATAGTACATATGCCAATAGTAACAAACACAACATAATGATCAGAAGATGAAATATCATTTCAATTTAAATGTTCAGTACAGATATTTCAATCAATTCAACTGATGATTGTTCATTGAAAAAAAAATTTCAAGGCAGGTTCTTCTTAGATGGACCCTTGGAAGAGCATTCTCCATCTTTGGACTTCCTCTTCCTTGCTTCAACAGCAGCCTTGATATTCTCCTTTACATTGAAGTATAGAAGAGGCTTGGGAAGATATCTTGTGGGAATCCTTACAGGAGTTTCCCTTCTCACCATGTTTTCTTTGAGAATCCTTTCCCTTAAGGATTCCCTCTCAAGGTGCTTAATCCATTCAGCAGCTGAATAGACATGGTCAATATCCTTCATTTGATTGCCATGGCTCACCCAAGTATTGACAACAATTGTGTCCAACTCCAGATTGTCATCTTCATGGAGTGGATCCTCTAATCTTTCCATTCTTTTCTGGACCATATATTCTTCAGCAGTTTGAATGCCCTCTGACCTTCTCCTCTTTGCTGCTCTCTCATCTTCAATCAGATTTGATTGATGTATTATGGATTGGGAGAGAGTTTGAAAAGTGCTATCCACATCATCCAAAATACTTTTCTTGACCTTGTCAATGTGGGTCATGACATGGCTGCTAGATGTGTTAGCCACTTGTGCCATCCTTACAACTGCATTCTCCCAGACATTTTGGTTTTTGTAAAGATGATTCTTTACAAATGTGATGTCTTTGGTGGAGACCCCTTGATGATCAGCAAGTTTCTTCAGTACAGTGTACTGAGCAACAACTGTGCCTTTGGCCATTTCATACCATCTTGTCATTTGCAGGAGGATATGATATGATGCAGTTTTGACATCATTAACCTGCGTATTCAGCTCAGTCCTCACTGCAGCCACTCTTGACTCCATTCTTTGCTCACTAGCCTGGATCTCCTGAGTCAATGCAGTTCTTGTTGCATACAACTCATCCCTTATCTGAGCAGAGACATCATGGACCTTTTCAGCAACTATCTCTTTCATAGACAACATCTGACCCTCAATGAAAGATTTAATTGAGTTCAGCCGATCATATGTGTCTAGCATAGTAGCTGGCCTTTCCTGGGCCACTTATTTCTCCATTCCAGGTTCTTGTCTATGCAGATCTTCAGCAATTGGGTTGTGCTCCCCCTCACTAGCACCCCCACCAATATCACCAAAGAGAGGGCTATGCTCCCCCTCACTTGGAGCATCCCTATATGGAGAATTTTGACTAGGAGAACCTGAAAGATGATTGATGGTTTTGTTAGACACCTAGACTAGATTATTGTTATAGGGGAGAGGCCTAACTGAGAATCTAAATTACCATGGATAGGTGAGTTCATTGGTTCATCTTCAGCAGAGGGAATAGCTGGATCAGTATCAATCTTAGTTGGCTCAGTAGAATCAACTCTTCCTTGGAGAGCACCATCTTCACCAGTCCTGGGGACATCTTCTCCTTCTTCATCTTCCATGTGCTCTTGAGGTTCACCTATCTTATTGGAGGATTCAGCACCTCCTTCTACACTCTTCAGAGCTTTCTTCTTCTTCTCCTTCAACTCTGCCAACACAGAGGGTTGGCTCATGTGGAGTACCCTTGTGGATCTATCTAGAGTCTTAATATCCAACCTTTTCAGGTAGTGGATATTAATACCTTTGATTGAGGAGAATTCTCCAGGATATGCCTTCAGTAGGTAGAGAGAAATGATCCTTCCTAGGTTAGGAGCATGCAGGCATTGCTTAATCCTTTGGTACAGGACATTTCCCCAGCATGTCATTTTCTTTAAAATGATCCTTACAATCAGCTCAAACATGGGTTGAGAGATTGTGTCATGTGAGCCTGGCTTGCACAGGAGTGCTTTTCCCACAATGTCAAATAACAACTTCCCTTTTTGATTGATGAATTTCTTCTTCAATGAAGAAGTCTGGGGAGCACTGTATTCACACCACTTCAAGGCATGCTCCTTGTCTTCTGCAGATATTTCCTCTTCTTCCACTCTAGGAAGGTGCAGTACTTCTTCCAGTCTCTTAGGGGATAGTTTCACCCTAATTTCTCCAACCTTAGATGTTAAGCCATCCATAGAAGACGACTGCTTGTCATTTGCAAAGAACTCTAGCACTTCTTGCTTGAATATCTGAGAGGGTTCAGACAGCAAGAAGTCTAGTCCAGCATCAGAAATCAATGATATAACACTCAAAATCTCTGGTGAGGCATGGAGAAACCCATCCCTCACCAACTCACAACCTTCTTGCAATTCCTTCGCAGTCTTGGGTGCCATCTTAGTCTAATGAGAAAAAACGAAGACGCTGGGACTGAAGAGTAGAGGTTTCATCTCGGCGGCTGGGGTGGTGCGTGAGAATGTGAAGGGTCATTTAATGTCGTCGAGGGTTTATATAGTGGGCCAGAGTGTTGACCTAATCGACTCAGCGGTTCAGCTGAGACGGTTCAACTAATGCTTCAGCCTAGGGCTGAGTTGGTCGATCATAGCTAATGTTTTAAGGAGTAAGTTCGTCGAACTGAGCTCGACATTTGTCGAACCCAGACTTTACCGAGATTTTAGGCGAAATTTGAAGCTTAGCTAATGCATATTGTACTGGTTAATTATATCATCCTATTTTAAAACTATTATAGATAGTATTTGATGATAAATTCACAATAGGGAGGAGAGATACTTACCTTGAGGATTTAGTCCTCTACTGATGTTGACTTTATGAAGTCAACTTCCTTCCATTCATGTTCCATGGGCACTCACTATCCAAGTACCACTTATGTATGAGGCTGGTACTGGAACTATCCTGCAAAACAGAGTTTAATATCCCTTAGGAACCCAATGTTACTTGGGTCCTAGGTTCTTGTTAGCATGATCAAATGATCTAACTCTAGCTGCTCCCTTTACAGGAAGGCACTTCTTTGCATTAGGTACATTGGGGTTGTACCAACAATCTATGGCAAAGTGTCCCACTTTACCACAACACCAACATTCATGAATGTTGTATCTTCTTTTCTGAGCATTTCTTGAGGATTGTGCAGCATAGTCCTCATGTTCAGGAATAGATGCAGCAGCATTCTTCCTGTTCCTCTCATCAATTATTTGACTGAATGTCATTCTGTGAGCTGTCTTGATGCTCTTTGTCCTGATGGCATCAACTTGCAATGACTTGGCAACCATACAAGATTTGATGGCATCTGACACTAAGTACTCAAACATGTTTACAGAATTGGCACCAGTCATGTTCTTGACAGATCCAACCTTAGAAGGGCTTGCCTTCTCATTCTTGAATGAAGTGGCTGAAGTACCAAAAACAAATGGTCCATGTTGGGCCATTTGAATTTCCTCATGGGGACCCTTCATGACACTCAATCCCATTCCCTTTCTTCCACTATATGAAGGAGCATTTTCCTTCCTATAGCACCTCTCATTCTTCCAGTGACCATAAATGCTTTCATGGTCATACCTGTTGGAGGGAAGTATCATCTTTTGAAAGGTGGGTTGAGGCTTAGCCTTCTCCTTGCTCTTAACTCCACTCCCTTCTCCTACTTCCAATTTCTTGAATCCAAGTCCTCTCCTATTGGTTTGAGAGGAGAAGGTGTCAATGATAGGAAGCACAGATTTGGGCTTGGAGAATTGAGCCACCAGGCTCTTCTCCTTCTCAAGATTTTCCTCAAGGTCCTTGATGACCTTGTTCTTCAGGGAAATAATGCTTAATTGCATAATAGTTAACCCCTGTAAATGACTAATTTGTCTGCTCATCTGAGCCACCAGGGTGGTAGGTTCAGTGATGACATCCTTAGTCACTTTGAGAGCAACAATTTCCCTGGTATCACCCTTTGCCTTCTGCTCTTCTTCCTTCCTTGCAGACAGATGCATTTCATAAGAGAGCAGCTTTCCATAAAGAGTTTGGGGAGGAGTTTCAGTCAACTTAGCCACCTCCCTTATGGAATAAATTTTTGTGTCCCATTCTCTTGTTAGAGATCCGAGGAACTTATCATTCAGCTCATAATTTGTGAACACTCTCTCATAGGTCCTTAGTTCATTTATTATTTTAAAGAACCTTTCATAATACATGGAGATGCTCTCCTGCCCTTGCTGCCTGAAACCTTCATATTCCTGATTGAGGAGTGACTTCCTGTCATTCCTCACATCTTCAGTTCCTTCCATGTACACTATCAGTGTATCCCACATCTCCTTAGCAGATATACAGTGCACTAAAGTTTGAAAGGTTGAGTCATCAATAGCATTAACTATGATATTTTGAGCCCTTTTATCCATAGTAGCCAATGTTATCTCATCCTTGGTCATTTTAGTGTATGGTTTGCCTACATGCCTGGTAGGATCAACAGAAAAGGGTTTTGTGATAGTGAAGGGGCCTTCCTGAACAGTAATGTAGATTCTAGGGTCTGAGGCTTCCATGAACAGCCTAACCCTCTACTTCCATATGCCAAAATTGGCTTTATTACATATGGGCAGTTTCATTGAACTCATTTCCTTTTGCATTACACTGGAGGCCATTGGGTGACGACTTGACTAAACCTTTCAGGATCTGGTCAGACTGTTAAGTCCTTTTTGACCAACCTATCTCTGATACCACTTGAAAGAATATAAGATTTGTAGTCTAAATCACCTAGAGGGGGGGGGGGGGTGAATAGGTCTTTTAAATTTTATTTGATTAGCTTTAGCTTTTTTCAGAGTTAGTTCAAGCAAATCAGCAAACACAGAAAGCACACAATAATTTATAGTGGTTCCCCAAAGGCAATGTGTCTATGGGTAGTCCACCTTCCCCCTCCACCCTTCTAACAGTGTGTTAGACAGGGCCAACTTCTCCAATCTCGGCTCAAAGAGCTTACAACGCAAGTTCCTCAGAACTTCTCAGATCAAGAATGATCCTACCTCAGGACACAAGTCCCTACAACTCAGAGCTATCTCCAGCTCCTACCTCAGGCATAGCTGCCCTACAAACTCAGAGGATAACACCTCCTACAGCTCATACAATAATGTCCTACAACTCAAGCTGTTAAGCCCTACCTCAGATCTGCTCCAGATCCTACAGCTCAGACCTTTCCCAGGTCCTACCACTCAGAGGACTCCTCCTCCTAAATCTCAGACCACCTCCTGGTCCTACCTCAGGCTGTTAAGCCCTACATCAGATCTGCTCCAGATCCTACACTCAGGCCTTCAGCCCTACAGCTCAGAACCCTAAGGTTCCTACAATCTCAGACCAAAAGGTCTTATAGCTCAGGTAAAATGCCCTACAGAACTCTCCTGTAGATCCTGCACCATTTGTGCTTCCTGTAGCTGAAGATGTCGATGCCAGCTACTAACTTGATCTTCCTCTTCGACAGAGTGATGGAAGATCACCTTGCTCCTTCTTGCAAAGGAGCTAACTTTCTTTCTCTGGTTTCTTCTTCTTCTTGTTCAGTGAGCAGGAGGAAGAAGACGAGAGCTTCAGCCGTCAAAGTAACGGTTGATCTAGATTGCACACCATGGAATAATTCAAATATGCCCTAACTCTTCCTTTTATACATCTCTGATCTTCAACGGCTCTTAGCTGATCTGCTGAGAAGTATGGGAGAAGCTGGTGGACCCCACACAGCTTTTCTGCAACTAGTCCTAGCCGCAGGTCCCGTCACCCTACTTTTCCGTAGAGAAGGACTGCGCTCGACGAACATGGAACACTCTGCGTTCGACGAACCAGCTGTCCCCTGTGTTCGACGATCTTGCCAGCTCAGCGCTCGACAAACTCGCCTTGTGTGTCTTCTCAGTGGCTCCGCTGAGACGGCTCCTCGCCTCAGCATTTGTCGAACGGCGTTCAGCATTCGACGATCTTGCCTTGTGTGTCTTCTTAGCGGCTCCACTGAGATGGCTCCTCATCTCAGCATTTGTCGAACGGCGTTCAGCGTTCGACGATCTTGCCTTGTGTGTCTTCTCAGCGGCTCCTTCTTTGATCCCGTCTCAGCGGTCCACGAACGGCGTTCAGCGTTCGACGAACACGCTGATTCTCAGCGTATAATGAACTTATTAGCGGAGGCACCTTCTTCTCAGCGGATGCGCAGAGACGGATGCTTGTCTCAGCGGTTTTGACCCCTCGTCTCAGCGGTTCTGCTGAGACAACATCATTTATGGGAGATGATTTCTCCACATCTAAGGGCATGTTTGGCCCTTCCTTTTGAGTCACCTGCACCTGTATATCTTACACAAGTAAAGTTCATCAAATACAATATGTCCTTAGCATTGAGAGTGATGCCTCTTCAAATCAAGGTACTATTGAGGGCAATATACCCAACACTGGTCCTTGGCGATCTGCTGGTGTATGCGGTCTCTTGTGTTGGTCAACTTGGCGGGCTGTTGCCTTAGTCGAATGGGCTGTGTTCGCGGTCTCTGGAGGAGGTCTCGTGTGGTGAACACAGGTGGTGAGCGTCATGACCGGGCGGGTTGTCATGATCGCGCGACTTTCTGAAGGAGTGGCGATCTCCGGTCAGGTTTGAAGTCAGCAAGCTCACAGCGCAGAGCGATCTGCTGACCGCGCGGGTTGACCAGTCTTGGTCACGCTATCAGGGCGGTTACTTAATCTCATAGGGTGGTGAATGGATCAGGTCGCACGCCTATAGATAGGAGTCACTGTAACAGCTAAATTATCGCACCAAGTTTAAGCTGAGCTCGCGCCTATTTCTCGCGGTCTCATTTTTGTGACCGGCCGATTAGCTGATTGAATTTCCTTGTGCAGCTTCTGCGGACTGTGCGGGCAGCAGCGGTCACCTGTTCTTCTAAGGTATTCGGGCGGTCTCGTGGCTTGCAGTGCGGGTTGCTGGAGTTCGGGAGAATCAGTGGAGTTCGGGAGGTTGCAGAGTTCTCGGTTTGTGTTGTTCAAGTTGCAGGCAAGCTGTTCGGGCAGTCTCATTTTCTAGTCGCGCGAACTCCCAGGTCGTGCGGTCAAGCGGTCTCAGAGTTTCAGACCGCTGGTTATCTTTCCTTTAGCTTTGTAATTTCTTTTTGGTTTTGTGTACTGGCGAAATCATGTCTCGCCATGTATACCTCGCACTGTAATGAAGATTTTTGCTATCTTCAATAAAGATTGTATTGCTTTATGTGCTTCTGGATGTTTGGCTATAGCTTTGAGTTGTACAATTCCTGCTCACTCCTAGATCTACGGAAAATTTCACAATACCAAGCTCATGGAACTTGCTTGAGACCATATAGTGCTTTATCTAACGTATAAAAAAAAGAGGGATGAGATTGATTGAGAAAACCTAGAGGCTGCTCCACATATATTTCTTCTTGAAGAGTTCCACTCAAAATTGCGCTCTTCACATCCATATGATATACCTTGATTTTCTTATGAGTAGCATAAGCAAGAAACATCTTAATTGCTTCTAGTCTAGCCACTGGAGCAAAGGTCTTGTTGTAGTCAATTCTTTCTTCTTGTCTGTATCCTTGAGTAACTAGTCTAGCCTTATTTCTTACTATAACTCCATTTAAATCCATCTTGTTTTCAAAAACTCATTTTGTTCCAATAATTTGGTAGTTCTTTGGTCTTTCCACTAAATTCCAGACTTTATTTCTTTCAAATTGCGCAAGCTCCTCTTGAATGGCAGCGATCTAGTGAAGATCATTGTCTACTTCTTCAAACTTCTTAGGTTCATATTGGGATAGGAAGCGTTGCAATATAGACACATTTCTAAGTCGATGTCTGGTCTTCACTCCAATAGTCATGTCTCCTATAACTTGGGTATGACGGCGATCCTTTTTAGAGTTATTCTTGTTTTGGTTGAACAATTTAGTGGATTCATATGCTCATTGAATTCTTCTTCTTCATTTGCTGCAGTAGCATCATTTTCTTCTCATTGAATAGTGACTTGTTCTGGACTAAGTTCCTTGATGACATCATCATTTTCAACACAGTCTTCATCTGATTCACTATCAGTTTGTTGTTTTCCTTTTTCATGACACCCTGATGAGTGATTCATAATACTCAATCATTCACTTGATCTGCAAGTTGATCTTATTCCTCTAATGTAATATTGGTGGAAGTTTCCTTCCCCTTGGAAAACATGTTAGTTTCATCAAATACCACATGCTTTGACTCTTGAATTTTTAGAGTCCTCTTATTATAACACCTATAGGCCTGGCTTGATGAAGAGTATTCCAAGAATATTCCATCATCAGCCTTCTTGTCAAATTTGGCAAGTTGGCTCTTTGCATTGTTTTGAATGAAGCAAGTACACCTAAATATCATAAAGTATGCAACTATATGCGTCATTCCTTTCAATAGCTCATAAGGAGTTTTAACTTAGTCTTGTGGATGAGACTCCTATTCAGAACATAATTGGTTGTATTCTCTGCCTCAGCCCAGAAAAACTTTGGCAAATTGGATTCAACCAATAATGTCCTTCCTGATTCAATTAGGGTTCTATTTTTCCTTTTAGCCACCCCATTTTGTTAGGGGGTCTAGCAGCTGAAAAGCTTTGTCTTATCACTTCATCCTCACAAAATCTACAGATTAACTGATTCTCAAGCTCTATGCCATGATCACTCCTGATCATAGCAACCTGAGTATTGAATTCATATTGAATTTGTATAATGAATCATGAGAGGATCTTGAAAGATTCTGACTTAGTTTTTAGAAAGAACACCTAGCTGAATCTTTAAAAGTCATTTATAATAAATATTGTATAAGACTTGCCTGCTAAGCTTTGAATGGAGACAGGACAAGGGAGATCCATGTGCAATAGCTAGAGTGTTCTAGGGAAATCATCCTTACCAATTGATTTGAATGAAGATTTTCTTTATTTTCCTAGTTGGCAGGCTCTACAAGGATGTTCCATTTTGAACTTACCATTTAGTAAGCCTCTTATTAGGTTGTGCTTGGATATCTTAGCTAGTGTTTTAAAGTTTAAACGAGTATGTATCCTATGCCATAATTCATTATTTTTATTGGTTAGAATTAAACAAACAAACTTCAGATTTAGAGTAATAAAAGTCTGCTATATATACCTTACCTATTCTAAGGCAAGGTAATATTATTTGATAAGTTGATGAACTAACAATATGGCATAATGACTTAGTGAATAAAACCATCACTTGATGTGGTCCCTTTCTTCTACCATCATAAGGAGTTATGAAAGAATAAGTTTATCTTTCAGGATACCCCTTAAGCCGTAGAAGTGCTGCATTATTATCCAAACAATGTTTGGCCTTGTGTCCAATTTTAGAACAATAATATCATTTAGAATTGAAGTGAGAAATGAGAGAGGGAGATCTAGATATCTTAAAAACATTTGCTAGAAACATACTTCGAGAAGAAGTCGATGCATCTATAGAGTTGTGTCGAATGAAATTCGACGTGTCTGCATAGTTGTGTCGATAATAAGTCGATGCAGAATGTTGGTTGTGTCGAGTGTAATTCAACACACCTTTATACCTGTAACATCCCCTTTACTTCTAGGCCCTTAATGTGAATTAGGTCATGACAAGTGTAAATACATGTGGCCTAGGGCAAGAATTTGACATAGAAGCCTAGGTGACCAAGTGAAATCACCTAAACCACCCTTGATCAAACTAGGTCAACCAACCCTGGTATGACCCAGTTAGACCACAATGGGTAAAATTGACCTTGCCACTACATCCCTAACCCTAAGATTGAGTCAATTGACCATGTATCACATGAAGTAATCAACCAAATTAAGCAATTTGGCCAAAGTCAACTCTAGCCAAAATGAGGTCAACCTAGCCTAATATAGGTCAATTAGACTCAAATAGACCAAATTGATCTCACTCATGCCCTCCTAGCCCATAAGGGACGCCATTAGGTCAGAAATATTACATTGGGCTCACCCAATTTCATGAAATTGACCAAAGTCACTTTGGGTCAACTTAGCTCAATTCTACTCTAATTGCCTCAATTGGACTTCAATCAATCAAATTGACCCCATCACTACCTTCCAAACCCTATTAGAGAGTCAATGGACCATAAACCACACCATGGGGTCAGCCAAATCACCCATTTTGACCAAAGTCAAACTTCAGTCAATTTTGGTCAAATCAACCCCAAATGGATCAATTAGCCCAATGTGGACCGCATCATGACCCCATCAACCTTGGGAGGTGTCATAGGACCCATGAACACACAAATTGGGTCAACCATACCATTGGTTCACCATGTCAACAATGAAAGTCAACCTTGGTCAAAATAGAGCTAAAATGGGAAAATTAGGAAATTCAATTAATCTACATGGGCTAAGGCCCACATGGGCATCCCACCCTATAGCCCATGAACATAATTATCACCTATTTGCCTAAAAATTTGCGAACTCTCCTCCCAGTCAGAATGTTCAGTTCCAGCAGTCTCAATTATGGGAGACCGCCTACCTCCTTTTTGGCATTCATCCTTAGGCACGTACGGTCAGATTAAAGGGAGATCGCCAGACCGTATCGTCTGGATCTCTTCTTCTTTTTTGTTATTTGTACCCCTATTCTCTGCCCCGACTCTCCTGTATCCCAGGAAACTCGTAATTTTTGGATCTGCCCATTTGGGCATGCTCCGCGTCAATAAATAGAGGGGTAGGGGTACCAGAAAAGGTACTTTTTGTTTCGAGCCTCCAACTTATAACCTGTGTAAGCGGTATCTAATTTTGTAACTTCTCTACCTTACACTCTGACCTATTCTAGACCCTCTCCTATAACCTCTTTTGAGATTAATCGAAGAAGTTTTTCTCTTAGAGGTCATCCCTCTGGCATTCTTTGTCTCAAGTAGTATGCACTCCGCAGTCTCCACCCATCCCTTTCTAGTGTGAGTTTTGGAGGTGCAATTTTAGTACCAACAGAGCAAACACGTGACCTTCAGATCAGAGTGTCCAGTTGAAGTTAGAAGACAGTCGAGATGTCAGACCGCGATGGTCAGCCCGATCACTTCGCCGGCGGTCTCCCTTCTTCAGGGAGTGCGACCTCCATGGAAGCCCTTGAGCTTCGAGTGGATCTTCATATAACACAAGCTCACCTGGAGGCCGCTTAAGCTCACCAGGAGACTGCTCGGTAGTTTGAGTCCATGAATCAGATGTAGTCTAAACTCTCCCAGAGGATAATGCAGCAAGCCGATCAAGTCGCGACCCCTGATCGGTTGGCCACCGGTCACACTCTAGACCGCACGACCCCTTATCCCGATGCTCCCATGCGGTCTCAAGGGGAAGAATTCGTTGCCCGTAAAGCTTTCTTTAGGGGATCAATCCAGGGGTCTCCAGCTCGAGCCCTGAATTTCCAAGAGGATTTTGTTTATCCTCTTGCTCCCACTGTAGCCCCTCTTGCTCCTTCTAGTGTTTTTGAGGCAGAGGAGCCCTCCCATTTTTCTGATAGAATCCATTGGGAGCCACGTTTTTAGAGAGCCAAGAATGCCCATGTTCACTGGAGAGAGTAATCCCAGCTCTCATCTCCAGGCTTTTAAATCCGTAGTCTCTTTGAGGACTCTTTCAGATGTGATGAGGTGCAAGTTACTAATCACCTCTATAGATGGGCAGGCAAGGGAGTGGTTCTATAATCTACCTCCCCAATCCATCTTCTGCTTCACCGTCCTGAGGCAAGAGCTTCTTCGGAGGTTTTCCACCTCAAAGAAGAGGAAGAGTGGTCATGTGGCCCTCTTTAAGAATAAGCAGAATGAAGGCGAGTCTACAACTCGCTTTATTGACCGCTTCCAGAGAGATTTTGGAAATAAGGTATGTAGATCCCTCGTTGTATATGGTAGCCTTGATAAATGGCCTGCAGGAGGGACCTATCAAGTTCGAGGTCACAACCAGGGAGCCAAGATCATATCAAGAGCTGATCAGCATCGCAAATAGAATCATAGAAGGTGAAGTCACCAAACCCGTCTATGTTTCCAAACTAACATGCAAAGCCATCTAAAAAGGCTTCGCAGGTTTTCCTCTGGCCCCTCCATCAAAAATCCGCCACGTTAAGAGTTCCAATCTCCAGCTGAAAGAGGAAGGAACTTCCGTCATCATTATCTTCACTAGGGGCACCAGCCGTTTCAACCTCAAGTGTCTCTGCTGCCAGCTCTAGTCACCCCAGCTCCCCAGCAAATACCAGTCCATCAAATTCATTTTGTTCAGCCACCTCTCCCGCTTCCTCAGCCATCTTATAATGATTCCCAAGAGTCATTTACCAAACTCAATGTCCCGATGAGCGAGGTAGTCCAGGTCCCCTAGAAGCAACCTTTTTACAAAAGGCCAGCCCCCATGTAATCTAACCCGAAATTTAGAAATCCCTCTCTCCACTATGAGCATCATAGGCAGAGAGGCTACCTGACAGAAATTTCTAGGGCTCTACAAATGTTGGTGGAGAAGCTCGTGAAGGAGGGAAAACAATAGGGTCTAATGCAGAAAGCTGATCCCTCCAAAGCCTCCACCTCTAAGAGCAAGGAAGTGATAGAAGTTCAATGGGAATGTGAAGAGGTTAACGATGTTGGCCCCCTCGGTAACGTTGACTATCCAAGTGATTGCATGGATGCAAATGATGAGGGAGCATTAGGCTATCTATTTTGCATCCACGGGGGAATAGTAGTAGAATCCTCAAAGAAAGCCAGCCTGGCAAGAGTTTTTAGATCAGTGGTTGCCGCTACCTCATCCTATGCTCCGATCCGAGGGACAGTTACCTTTGGGAAGGAGGATCTTCCTCCAACCGCCAACCATTTCAACGACTTAGTCGTTATTAAGGCGGTTATCAAAAATTATACAGTTGAAAACATCTTGATCGATACTGGGAGTTCTGTTAACCTCCTCTTCAAGCCGGCCTTCGAAGCCCTTAAGACTGTAAAGAATCTCCTTTCCATTGAAGGACCTCTCTATGGATGTTCTGCAGATAGAAAGGAGGTGGAGGGAAATGTCACCCTCTCGGTTACTCTGGGAGGTATAACCAAGCTTGTCAAATTTATAGTCGTTGACGCTCCAAGTAGCTACAACGCAATTTTTGGAAGGCCGATTCTAAATGAGTATCAAGCGGTGGTTTCTACCTACCACCTCACTGTGAAGTTTTCCTCGAATGGCAAACAGTACCAGATCAGGAGCGATCTGAGGAAAGATCGAGAATGCTATGTCAAATCGGTCAATGTGACCGAATCTTTTCCCCCTAAGGTAGCTAAAACCTCTTCAACCTCTCGAGCCTCCAATCATGGGGAAGCCGTAGAAGAGGTCATAGAAGAAACAAGAGATGGAGTTCGCTTGGAACCTGCCCAAGCAACTCAAGCTGTGCCCATCAACAATGAAGATTACAGCAGGAAGCTCTCAATCAATGTTGAATTGCCCGAAGCTGAAAAGAGTTAGCCCATCTCCTGCCTTCTACAGAATCTGGATGTATTCGCTTCGTAAGAGGATGACATGTCGGGTGTTTATCAGGACGTTGCTTGCCACCACCTCAACATTGATCCAAATTTCACTCATGTCAAGCAAAAGAAAAGAGCGGTGGCGATGACCTTAGCTCAACCCATCCGGGGGAAAGTGGAGAATGTGTTGATTTCACAAAACTCAATAAAGCATCCCCGAAAGATTGCTACCCCTTGCCTCAAATAGATTCATTAGATGATTCTGCGGTAGGGTATTCTTGTATGAGTTTTTTAGATGCATTCTCAAGTTATCACCAAATAAGAATGCATAAGCCCGATATCCCTCACACCTCATTCATCTTGAATGATGGTTGTTTATTCTACCTCGTAATGCCTTTCGGGATAAAGAATGTTGGTGCTACCTATCAAAAAATGATGGACACCATTTTCAAAACTCAAAAGGGATGAAATATAGAGGTCTATGTCAATGACCTTCTAATAAAAACCAAGTTTTTCTCAGCTCACCTTAATGACCTAAATTAAACATTTGCAACCCTCTGGACCTTCAATATTAGGTTAAACCCACTAAAGTGTGTTTTTGGAGTTAGCAAAGGAAAGTTTCTCGGCCATCTCCTCACTCTAGAAGGGTTGGAGCCGAATCCTGATAAGATGAAGGAAATCCTAGAAATGTCACCTCCTAAGACCCCCAAGGAAGTTCAACAGCTAGGTGGTAGGATGGCAGGCTTGAGCCATATTATCTCCCGCTCAGGAGATAAAAGTGCTCCTTTCTTCAAAACTCTCTGTGGTGGAGCTAAGTTCGAATGGACATAGGAATGTGATGATGCTTTTAACCAGCTCAAAAAGCAGCTAACGTCCACCCCTTTACTCCAAAGCCCGACAGAGCGAGAAGATCTCTTCTTGTATCTTGGAATTGGCTCTGATGCTATAATCTCTGTGCTGGTAAGGGAATAAAAGAAGAAACAATTTCGTTTTTACTATGTGAGCAAAATCTTGAAGGATGCGGCAGCTCGGTAACCAATCCTTTAGAAGTTGGCCTTGATGCTTGTGTTCTCAGCACGAAGCCTAAGGCCTTATTTCCAAGCTCATTCTATTCAGGTTGTCCTTGATCTCCCATTAAAGAATGTGTTTGAAAAGCTAGAACACTCGGGTAGATTGGCAAAGTGGGCAATAGAGCTCAGTGAGTTCGATATCTCCTACATTCCTAGAGTGACAATCAAATCCCAGGTGCTAGCAGATTTCATGATCGAGGCAAAGGATGCTATCTCTAAAAAGGCAGTTGGAACACCTTTAGCATGGACAATCTATATCGATGGAGCCTCCAGAAGAAATTCATCGAGCGCTGGAGTTGTGTTGATTAACCCAAATGGGGTTAGATTAGATCGAACTCTCAAGTTTTACTTCACAACAACGAATAATCAGGCAGAATATGAATCCTTGATCACTGGTCTTAGATTTGTAAGAGAGCTAGGGATTGAAGATGTCCAAGTCAAAACTGATTCTCTTGTGATGTCATCTCAAGTGAATGGAACCTTCGAAACCAGAATCATATTTTGAAGCAACACTAAGCTCTAGTAAAGATTGATTTAGGAAATTTCAAGAGCTTCACTATTCAACAGATTCCAAGAGAAGAGAACGCAGAGGTTGACGAGTTGGCCAAATTCGCTCTCTTTTCAAGAGGAACAACTTCATAATTATTTCATCCGGCCATTGAAGAAGGTGACATTATGCTTGTAGATCAACGACCATCCTGGATGGATACTTTTGTTTTCTATCTCTCAAATGGAGAATTCCACTCGGTGGTAAAGGATAAGAGGTTTAAATTAAAAGCAACTTATTATTATCTTGTTTGTAGGAATTCTGTACAGAAAAACTTTTCTCTCGCCTTTGGCAAGATGTGTCTCTGAAGAAGAAATTCCAGTTATTCTTCAAGAAGTTCATTAAGGAGAGTGTGGCAGTCAATCAGGAGCTAGAACTCTAGAAAAGAGAACTCTATGGCAAGGTTACTTCTGGCATCAAATGAGGAAGGATGTAGAGAAGTTTGCGAAGAAATGTGTTCAATGTCAGAAATTTGCACCTCTTCAACATCAACTGACTCAGTAGATCTAGTCAATAGCTACCCCATGGGGAATGGATTTAATCAGGCCTTTTCCTTTGGCCAGTGGACATCACAGGTTTATTTTGGTAATGATTGACTACTTCAATTAGTGGACCGAGGCAAAGGCGTTGGCTAAAACTATTACTCAGGTTGTAAGGTATTTTATCTAGGAAGAGATCGTATGCAGACATAGAATTCCTATGGCGATTATCACAGATAATGGCCCTCAATTCAACAACTCTAGCCTTAAAATTTTTTGTGATCAAATCGACACTGAGCTGCATTTTGCCTCTGTACATCATCCTAGAAGAAATGGCTAGGGAGAACCTGCCAATAAACTAATAATAAACATCTTGAAGAAGAAAGTAGAGAACCTCAGAGGAAACTAGGCGGACCAGTTACCTTCAGTATTATGGGCGCTGAGAACAACTCCAACCTCAGCTACTAGAGAAACCCGCTTCAAACTGTATCATGGCTCAGAAGCTCATATTCCAGTTGAGTTTGAAGTAAGGAGCCCAAGTGTATTATTATCTCAACAACATCAAGATAGCTGGATGGAAGGAAATGATGATGAGTTGAAATGCAGCCTTGACCTCGTTAAAGAGATGAGAGATACAGCAACCATTAGGCAAGAAGAGGTAAAGAGGATAATGGCCGGATAGTTTGACAAAAATGTTAGAGTTAAATAATTTTCTGTTGGTGATCTTGTCCTCATGAAAGTTGAAGCAGCTGTAAGATCTGGCTCGATTGGAAAACTCAATCCAAATTGGGCAGGGCCATTCATTATCAAAGAAGTACTCAGGAATGGAGAATATCATCTCCAAACTCATGAAGGGGAAGATCTATTCCACACTTAGAGTGAGGATGATCTCAAGCATTTCTTTTCTTAAAAGCTTGTATTTTTTTGTTTCTTTCTTTCTTTTTTATTCGCAAGCATTGTGATGAAATGATTGTAACCTCTTGCATTACAAATATCGGAAAGGAAGCATCGAGATATATTAGTTGATTATCAAAGGCTAAAAATCCTACCAAGCAGGATATCGATGGATCCTACTTGCTACCCCGTCAAATTGAAGCTTGAGACGTAAATATACCATGACCACATGTAGCGGGGAGATTTCACACTTATGTAGTAGTAGCTCGCCAAGCTCATGCAGAGGAACTTTAGGATGCCGGGTCTTTGCTGACATCTGACACACCTCTGCATCAAGGGAGGTCTGGGTGAATGTTCAGCTCTGTCATTTATTTTAGGACATCGTTATAGTCTTGATGATCCCTAGAGCAAAGCAATGACTGGTGAAACTCCTCAGTATGACCGCACCTGCCCTACTGATCATCATGCCTTATAACCCTCGAATACTCATTGGTGTAAGGATAGCCAAGAAGTGGTCAGTGGCATCTATGACCGTCGTCTGAGCCCTTGAGTGGCTAGGGTGTTACAACCTTAATGATCTCTTGAGGAAAGCAATGCTTGTATAACCTCCACAGCATAACCACACCTACCCTTTTGATCATTTAGTGTTATTCACCTCTCTTCTCTCCCACTATGTTTAGGGTATTTATAACCTTAATGATCTCTTGAGAAAAGGAATGTCGGTATAGCCTCCGCGCCATAACCGCACCTGCCCTTTTGATCATTTATAGTTGTTCACCTCTCTTTTTATCTTTTTCTAAAAAGTGTTACGATTGTGATGATCTCTTGAGGAAAGCAATGTTGGTGTAGCTTTGGAGCATGACCGAACCTGCCCTTTTGATCATTTCAGATTGTACACCTCTTAAGTTATTTTTTCTTTGAATAAGCGGTCAGAGGATTTCGGAGACCCACAGTTTTACGACACTTGGCTATATTAGAAATGGGGCGGTCTGGAATATTTGAGACCGACTCCTGGGCTCTTCGGAGCTTTATAATAATCAAAGGCTATCTGAAACACTTAAAACTACTGTATAATTATGGCTCCGATCTATTGAGGGGTTGTTTGGAAAATTTGAGACCACCGCATGGGTTTTTCTATATGTTCATCAGTTAAGAATTATCTTGAAATATCTGGGATCATTAACTACAACTTTTCTAATATCTATTCTCATAACGGTTGGTCTGGAAAAATGGAGAACACAGATTCAGTATATCTCATTTCTCTTTCTGAAAATATATGAGGGTATTCATAAGGCTTGGTCATTCAAGCATCAATGACTCTATAGTAAATGAGATTATCGCCAAAATCTCATCCCTAAACACCTATTCAAATAGCGATCTAAAAAAATGAGATCGTTGGTTATCTGCCTCGAAAGGGTGAAAGTTCTTCGATCTAATTATCGTACGAGGAAGGAGCTGTCAAAATTATTGAAGATCGCACCTTTTACTCTTGCCTAAGGTCATTCGGGAATCCTCATTTATGAATTATTATGATTTATTAACTCTGTAGAAGATCTTAAAGGCTAAAGATCGCCATTTGACAAGCAATTGACGCAGTTATTTTACAATGAAATCATCTCATATATTTAAATTTTCTCATGATGCTTTAGGCGGTCTGGCGAGTATGGACATCCATTATTGTTTATCACGTTCTATGAGCACAAGTTGTTATACAACATCTACTCTTGTACAACTGCCTATTCGAGCTCGACTACATTTAAGACATTGAGATCGAATGCCAATTTTATCTCTAAAAAATGAGTTGTAATGAGATCGAAAATGACAAGATTGATGCAACGATAGAACAAGGAGAAAAATCTTTATTCCACAAAAGAGGCAAAGGTATGACCAAAAATTTGTATTCATTTGTCTGATTACATTAGCTCGCACGGTCTCACAGCCGACAGTCTGAATTTGAAAGACAAAAGATTACAATGTAGACAATTTTTCAATCAGTCTTGGATTTCTTCGGAGACCGCTTGCCAGATGACAAAGAGATGGCCCCTTTAGAAGATTCTTCTGAGCTTTCTGGGATTCTCGATCCTAAGCTTGAGGCCGTGGAAGAGCTGAGATCATCACCTTCAACTTATCGAGTCCCATTCTATTCATCCGTGTCCCCATCGATCTTAACATCTTCTTCGCCCCCGACCTCATTTTCAGTAATTGACTATTCGTCTATCAACCTGGCCGCGTTAGGAAAGAGATCGACGAATGTTATCCCTTTGTAGTCTTCAGTGAGACAACCGTGATCATGAAGTACTGTGATCGTCATTTTAGATGTCTCTTTCACATGCTGCATCATTGCATTTTGAAAATCTATATTATCCGCATGATAAGCTTCTTTCTTTAAGCGCTACAGAGAAGAAGATAATTAGGTCGCGCGGTCATAAAAAAAGGAAGATCGCAGGTAAGGTAAACTTACATGCAATTCTTCTTGTAGCTGTTCATTTTCTTTCAGGGCTCTTCGGAGAGACCACCCCATTTGATGATTCAAGACCATGCTCCTGGCGGTCACTTGCGCGTAGATGTCCGGGAGCTTATCGGTCTCCAAATCATATGCCTCCCTAACACTATCTTTTTCTTATAGAGCAGAGGTGATCATGAAAGCATGATGTGTCAACTTCCCACCCACAAAGGGAGGTCAGTAGACACCATCACACTCTTTCCTTTGGCACTCCACTTGAGAAGGGGCTTGCCCTTCGTGTTCTTCAACTTCTTCCCAAAGCCAGCCAAAGGAAAGGAAATGTTGGTGGTCACCGACTCAGGCTCTGCGGTCTCCTTTTCGTGGGTTCTCTTCTTCTTCTTTTCTCTCGAGTAAGCACCTCCTCAGCCGGTGCCACTGGATCGATCTCCGGGACCGCGAAGGTCGCTGAAAAAGGAAAGTGTTAGAATAATAAGATAAAAAGTAAAGAGTCTGCAAGAAGCAGCTTACTCTCTTCAGGAGTAATCTCAGCGACCTCTGGCCAGATTGCCAGGTAGTGTATGAGGTTGAATCGTTTGTCCGCCAGGAAAGCAAGAATTTTAATCTCCTCCTGGAGAAATATTTTGGGGCTGCGGAAGACCCCTTCAGCTCGGCAGGATGACATAGACTTGAGACCGCCAAGATAGCCCTCGAACACCAAGAACCTTTCCGTCCAGAAAGGGATCTTGTTCGGAAGGTTGAGGACCTTAATCCCATTACAACAAAAATATAGGAGGCCCTTGAATTTCTCCCTCTTCCTCCCCTCGTTCATCGACTTTACCGAGAAGGTCGTGCAGAACACATCGATGGTAAATTTAACTCTCACCGATCAAAGGTAGTTGATAAAAATAATCATGAGACCGATGGAGTTTGGCGGCAGCTGAGCGAGCAGCAAGCCATAATTCGTCATCACTTCCAAGAACTCCCAGGGGAGAGGTAGCATCAGGCCCCAATCGAAGTGATCGATTGGGATGATAAACTTACTATCCTCTCCAAAATTTAAGCCCTCTTCTTCTTTTGGTGGTCTCACGACAATTTGATTCTGGAACATATTTCTCAAGAAAGCCCAAGTACTCTTCTTTAGAAACAATGCTGAGCTTATGATCGGCAGCGAGGAAGATTTCTGCAGCTAAAGCATGAGCGATCACCATTTTATGAGATCGTTGAGATCGGTGCTTTGGTTGCATTCGAAAAACTATGAAATGAAGACTCTAAAGCCAGCTTTTTATAGAAGTCCGGGGATGATTTTGTAATGATTATTTTCTGGGAGACTGCCCAGTAATCCATACAGACCGTTGAACCTGCATAAGAAGAGAAAAGATAGCAAGCCATTTGGTCGGTTTCAATAAAGTGAGACCGCACCATCATTTCAAGCAGCAACACATAAATAAGTAAAGGAAAAAGAGACCGGCATCACAACAAAATAAGAGAACGCATAGCATGAGAAATCAGATTGACACAATATATTACAAGTTCAAATCAACCAGATATAAATGTTTCTAGACCGCATAAAACTAGCAACTAAAAGTTCATCTCCTCGCTAGATGCTTCCTCCCAACAAAAGTCACAATATCTTACATTTCATTTACAGCGGTCAGGACGGACGCAAGGTTATGATAAGCTGACATTATAGCTCGATGAATCTTTGCCATCTCCTTGTCCACCTGCTCCATGGGAATGACCACGATATCTGAGGTTGTTCTCTCTTCTAGGAAACTGCCAGAAGTCCCCAACTTCATCATCATTGGAGCTGAGCTCGGCCTGAGCATAGAGACCTCAGCGGCCAGCGCAGCGGACTTTCCTTTGTAATATTCTGCATCCTTCTCCTCCCTCCAAAGTGCCCTGGTGAGATCAGTAAGCTTCAGATCGCCCTCCTCGCGGACTCACTTTTTTTAGAGCGTAGTTTCTCCTCAAAATCAGTGGTTAGGGTATGGAGTTGGTCGTCGATTGCCCACTCCCGAGCTCGCATTATTTTGACATCCTCAAATATAGGCTTAAGGACATCAGCGAGCTGAGGAGGAATCATCAGCTGTTTCTATCGAATTTTCCCTTCTTCAGGATTTACATCGACCTCATCAATACCTGCGATCAGAAGCAAAGAATAGTTACCTCAACTACAAATAACTCAAAAATGAAAGAGCTCGCGCAAAGAGAATACATAGAAAGAAATCAAGACCGCTATCGCGCAAAGCATTCTCAACATCTTTTGAGACCACATTGTCAGCGGTCAGCAAAAGGTGGTCTGAATCTCTAAAGCGTTCCAGGTTTATTCTTTCCAACTCCCTTATTTGCGATCTCTCACCTACTTTTCTTCTCCTTTTTAATTCTGTATTACTGGCGATGATGTCATCCGTTTCAATAATAACGATCTCACACTGCTCTTTTTGAGACCTAGGTAAAAGAAGGTAATGGAAAGAATTCAAGCGATCTCATGGCTAGTTTTGCCATACCAGTCCATAGGGCAATGACCGTTGTCGCGCGGTATGTTGCTACCTTATCTAGCTGGGCTTCCTGGGCAGCAGAGATGTTCTTCAGACCGCAGGATAGCGCAGTCTTCTCCTTTTTGATCTGTCAATTTTTTTCTACTCTCTCCTATTCTTCCTCCTCGGTGGTCTTCTACTTTTTTTCTTATCCTTTTTCTCTCCCTTAGAAGCGATCATTGCTGCCTTTTCCTTTTTCTCCTTTTATTTTCCTGTAGCGACCTGTGCTGCCTTCTCTTCCTCTTCTTTTTTCTTCTCAGCGACGATCAGTATCACCTTCTCTTCCTTCTCCTTCCTGTCTTTCTCTGCAGCAATCTGAGCTGCTTTCTCCTCCTCTTCCTTCTTCTTTCCTGAAGCGATCTACGCTGCTTTCGCTTCCTCTTCCTTCTTCTTTTCGGCAGCGATCTGCATCACTTTCTCCTCCTCTATCCTTTTTTCCTCGGCAGCTACGCGCGCTGATGAGTAATTTATTTACTCATCTTTTAGTATAGTTTTATTATTATTTTAATATGAAATTATGTCTTTTATCTAAATTATATCATATAAATCTTTCCTATTTTAATTTCATAAGCTAACTTAAGTTTATTTTGTGTTTTCAGGTTTTCTGGACATTTGGAGCAAAAAGTACATTTACACGCCCCAGGTCACGGGCGTGACCAATGGGCGTGTAACCTGCGCGGTGTTCCAGACCTGCTTCCGCCACCCCGGGGTCGTTCCGTGAAGAATTCGCCAAGTACACGCCCAAGGTCACGGGTGTGACCAAGGGCGTGACCCATTGTCACGGCCGCAACCCGCTGAGATGAACCAGAACCGCTGAGATCAATCCTGCCATATCAATTAAAGTTACACGCCCCCGGTCACGGGCATGTCCAGGGGACGTGACATCCAGTCACGGGCGTGACTCGGCCCGCGCTTCTTCCCGCCATAGTTTCCCGCCAGCTGCAAGATTTAGAGATTACATCCCCAGGTCACGAGCGTGACCTAGGGCGTGACATGGATGAAGCACACACAATTACTCTAGAAGGCGCCCTCTCCGCTGTTGCTGCAATTATTGAGTAATTTATTTACTCATCTTTTAGTATAGGTTTATTATATTTTTACTAGGAAATTATGTTATTTATATGAATTATCTCATATAAATCCTTCCATTTATTATTTCATAAGCTAACTTGAGTCTATTTTGTATTTTCAGATTTTTTGGGTTGTTTTGAGCAAAATGTAAAATTACACGCCCCAGGTCAAGGGCGTGACCCATGGGCGTGTAACCTACGAAGTGCTACAGACAGGATTCCACCACCCCAGAGTCATTCCGTGAAGAATTCGCCAAGTACAAGCCCTAGGTCACGGGCGTGACTAAGGGCGTGACATCATAGTCACGGCTGAAACCCACCACCAGCTGCCAGCTCGCCTGCCACATTAGTTAAAGTTACACTCCCCAGGTGACGGGCGTGACCTGGGTGCGTGACCACTGGATATGAGTTGCGTTCGACGAAAACCCAGGCGATCGACGAACTGCTCCATTGCTGCGTTCGATGAATATTAGGCGATCGACAAACTGCTCCATAGCTGCGTTCGACGAATATTCAGGCGATCGACGAACTGCGCCCGGCTGCTGCGTTCGACGAAAACGCTGAGATCGACGAATGTTCAACAACGTTCTTTCTCGCCAAAGTTTCCCGCCAGCTGCAAGATATAGATTACACGCCCCAGGTCACGGGCGTGACCTAGAGCGTGACACGGCTGAAATGCTCGCATTTACGCAAGACCATGATGCGCAAATCCTACACACCGCTATAGGCGGTGGCTAGACTGCGGCACAACACGGCAGTGTACCGATCGTTCAAGTAATATAAAACGAGGAGTAAATCCCCGAGTATCGATCTCGGAAGGAACACAGTAAGGTGGAGTTAGATGTCGAGGAAGGACTTGAGATCGAAGTCCAGCGATAGGTGGAGTGCGGACGAAAGGGATTTGGTTTGTAGAAATAGAATAAAAGTTATCAACTACTCCTATGCAATGCCGCTATGCAATGCTTCGCTTGGCGGAATGGAGACTAGGCAGGCCTTGAACGCGCTGCGTCGCAAGGGCGGATGGACGAGTAGGCTAATGGATCGAACTATGCAGGCCTTGAGCGCGCTGCTTCGTTAGGCGGGATGGAATACACGGGCTGCTATGCCACGCTTCGGTAGGTGGATGGGCGAGCAGGCTAACGGAATGAGGGTCGCCGGCACCTCTTCGACAAGCACGCCACTAGCAATTGCTAGTGCGGCACCGGGCACGGTGGTGGAGTGGAAAATGGATGGGGGCGCACCTCATTAACACATATGAACTAAATAATTCCATAAACATGAAATAAACAATAATACACATAGTTCATAGCATTCATCATCTAAATATAGAGACTACAAACAACAACAACAACCACACAAGTAGAAGAAAAAGGCAAGAGATACGACCGAATCCGGAGTCTCGTTGTAGATTCACGGTAGGAATCGTTGGGTTGTCAATCCACATCCTAGCTCGGTCCCAACTGCGTCCGGGGTAGAGGAGGGCTGTCACACCTCCCAATAGACCCGTCTTTTCCAGCGCTTTACCATCCGGCCACGTCTAATGCGAAGAACTCCTTGCTTGGCGATGAAGATGGGTGGAGAATCTCTTCCTTGAAGCCCTTGGATGATGGAGGAGGCCTAGAGGGCGAAAAACCTGCGGAAGGGGCGAAAACGGCGGAGCTGGGCGGAAAAACGGCGAGGATCCAACCTAAAATCGCGAGCAGGGCAATTTATAGGCGCTGGACTGAACAGCGCGCACGGTCATTGGCGCACGACCAGTGGTCGTGCGCACTATCATCCTGTGATCGTGCGTCTGACTGGACGGATCCTGAAAGGGGAGAAAATTATAAAATACAATGTTCGCACGAGCAATGGCACACGACCAGTGGTCGTGCGCGCTGTCGTATGTGGTCGTGCGATAAGGGGAAACAGAACTCAGTTTTCAGGGGTTAAGTGCACACGATCAGTGGCGCACGACCAGTGGTCGTGCGCGATAGAGCCAGTGATCGTGCGCAGTGTTCCTGTATAGATTTGTACCGGGAACACCTGCACGACTCCTACTCCAGCATACAACACTAATCAAACCACTGAAAGTGACACTTAACCATGCATGAAAACTAATAATGAAGATAAACAAGAAATAACACCAAAACGGGCCTAGAAGTGCACATAGCATGGAATAACAAATATGAGCGAAAACATGCCTAAAGTGTAGTGCATAGACTAGAAAATCGGCCCAGATGAGTCCATAAATGTGTATATATTTGGGACTCATCACACCCCCAGACTTAGCTGTTTGCGCGTCCCGAGCAAACAAATTCTAAGCGAACGGGGAAAGAAAAGTGGATGGCTTAAAATTACAATACAGAGTACCATGCGAAGTCGCATGCTCACGTGCATAAGAAAAATAGTAGAGCAGATTTCTGATTATACACAAACAGTTTATATATTTCTAAAAGAGTAAAAGCATATTACAACTACTCAAAATGGTGAGCTACGGTGAATCATCCGGTCATGCATACGGAGAAAGTAAACTAAGCGCTGAGATGAGCATTGCTCAAGATTAGGGTGCCGGACAAACTCCACCGAAATCCATCAGTGTCGGTGACCATAGGCTCACCCAGTCACATTCTCTCTACGACACTAGATTGGTCCATAGCGTGAGTCGGTAGGACTTTCAGGTTTTAATTGAGGCTTGGGTTACGGTGAGGTAAACAATGATAAACAAAATGGCTTAAAACACATAACCCAAATGAGCTTTTAGAATAACTACCCGCGCACCAAAATCGAATGCAGGTGCACCACACCCCCAGACTTGTACTTTTGCAACATAGGTGTGTGCACCGCCTACTCCCAATACATAATTTTTCTACATGATTTTTCAATAAAGCTCATTTTTCTTTTTTTTTTCTTTTCCTTTTCATTTTCATTTTTTTTTCTTTCTATCTTCTTTTTCTTGTCTTTTTTCTTTCAGCAAAATTTTCAAATGAGCATATCCACAGATTCACATAATAAACACCACAATCAACACCCCCCACAATGTAAATAAAACTACAACTAAAGCTCAGATTTGGGTGTGCGACTAGGTTAGGCTTTTAGGCTTTGGTGTGATAAAAGTGGGGCTGAATCAAGAGGAAGGGGTAGGCACAAAGGGGCTAGCAAGGGTAGATGATAGGCATGAAATAAAAAGTTCAACCGGGCCAAAATAATGGCCTACGTCATTCTCACGCACTAGAACTATCCTATGCCAATGCTTCAAGAATCGCTTGGGGCAAGTTCTAGCCACCGAGAAAGATTCTCCTTTCTCCCGACTCAAGCAATACGAGTCTAGCGATCGTTTACACACATCCCTATGCTACCGTTTGATTCCACCGGATTCACCATTTTTTGAGTGTAGTAAACAATATTTACGCTAATAGAAAAAAATATAAACTAAAAGCATAAAAAGAAATTGAATCTACACGAATTTCTAAACGAGACATGAGCACTCGACTAGGAGCACTACAGGAGTCAACATTTTACTCTGCTACATAGTCCTAAGCCATCACCTAGAATTTCCTAAATAAGCAGGAGAATTAAATTCACAACAGAGCAGGCAAACAGATGAGTACGCGCTCAAGTGGGTGTTGTGGTGTGCAATGAAGATGAACAATACTAAATAAATGAAATAGAAATACTTCTAGCATGCAATGCAATAGTGCACATGAGTGAACACTCAGAACGACTCTCCCCCAGACTTAAACTAAACAACCCACATAATATATGACATGAAAATCAAAATAGGGCTAGGGAAAGAGAGTACCCAATGCTCAGAAATGAGCATACCAGAAGATTGGCGTGTAAACTAAAATGAATCGCGGCATCAGCCATCCAGAAAAGCTACCTGCATGGGTCAGCTCCGCAAAAACAAAAGAAAAAAGAAAACTGAAATAAAGTGCAATTAACTAAATAAAATTAGAAAAGAAATGAAAATGCAGAAAAGAAAGATAACTACTGGGGTTATTGTCATCCCAGCACGACTTATTCAAAACTTTATAATATCTAGCTAATGGGAATATGGAAGGAGAAGTGGACAGGTAACTGGCCCAATATCTGTGTCAGTAGCGGGTGCCTATACGGAGAAAGAACAATCACGCCTCTACCCGAATATAAATAAAACCTGCCCATCACAGGTAGAGGGAAAAGAAAGTAAGAAGAGGAGGAGGCCTGGTCCTCACTCATCTCACCAAAACTATCCTTGCCCAGCAAGGTATCATCTCCAGGGAGGCAGCAGGAGGAGAAGGAAAAGAGTGGAGCTTCCTCTACGGAGGGGGAATCAACCTCCTCACATAAGAGGATGCTCTCATCATTGACTTGAGCATCATGCTCCAAGTCCTCCTGAGGTACCTGTGAAGACTCAACCTGCACAGGCTCAGATAGAGAAAGGGGATCAAGAAATAAAAAAGAAGAAGAACATGAATAAAAATCAATCGGGGGAGTGATCCCGGTCTCACTCCCATCAGGTTGGGTAAGTAAAATAATGTTTGCATTGTCATCAATGCTACAAGATTCGGCAGGATCAACGGTGGCCAAGCTTAGGATTTGGACTTCCTCCACCGGTGCTGAGTAAAACTCCTCTTCACCTAGAAGGTTGTCCTCCTCCATAGGAGTAGGCACA
This sequence comes from Dactylorhiza incarnata, assembly GCA_033032865.1. Classification (NCBI taxonomy): domain Eukaryota; kingdom Viridiplantae; phylum Streptophyta; class Magnoliopsida; order Asparagales; family Orchidaceae; genus Dactylorhiza; species Dactylorhiza incarnata. The sequence goes on along the minus strand of JAWHQI010000051.1, from coordinate 9,854,432 downwards.
ACACTAAGATCAACGGCCTCCTCTTGTGACACATCATTGACAATATCGTCAGAGACGAATGTAGTATGCACAACAGGGGGAAGAATAGTGCTCGGATAAAAGTCGAGCACCGATTCCTCACAAAGAATCGAATCCACTAGAGGTGGTGGATGCACATGGAGAATAGGCTCAGCAATGTCGGTGCATAGATCAGCCGCACACCCGGTGACCGTGTCCATGCCATACCCTTCAAGATGTGAAGGTGACAAAGAAACATAAGCGGATGTTGAAGGTGTGCCGCCAGAGTTAAGAGTTGGGACGATCCGGATATCCGGCTCGTCATCCTCGTCCAATTGGCTAAGATACTCGGCACAGTCCTTCAAGACATGATCAGTGCTCCGACAAAACTGGCACTGCCTAGCGGGCTTCTTTGGCACAGCGGGTGCTGAAGCCGAAAAGAAGTATGACGGTAAAGGCTCAGCAGAGTAGCCATAAGACTTACGCGCACCATATGGAGTACCAGACGAAGTCGGTGCTCCATATGCTGGGCTATAAGAATTATGCTTACTATTCTCCGTAGGGCATTCATCACTAGAGTGGGAGGTATCTCTACACCAACGGCAACGGATATTGAGATGTGCCCACATAGTGTGAAGATAATACGATTCAAAAATAAAAACACTATTGTGCGAAATACCACACCTAACAATAATTACTAAAGCAACGTAATTAAAACAGGAAAATGGAACAAAAAGAAATAAAACAAAGAAATGCAATTTACAAAGGGAAGGGCTTCTCTCTCAGGTTCTCCCTCTCCAGAAAACTCACACGACTGTGTTCCCCGGCAACGGCGCCAAAAACTTGATGCGCAAATCCTACACACCGCTATAGGCGGTGGCTAGACTGCGGCACGGCACGGCAGTGTACCGATCGTTCAAGTAATATAAAACGAGGAGTAAATCCCCGACTATCGATCTCGGAAGGAACACAGTAAGGTGGAGTTAGATGTCGAGGAAGGACTTGAGATCGAAGTCCAGCGATAGGTGGAGTGCGGACGAAAGGGATTTGGTTTGTGGAAATAAAATAAAAGCTATCAACTACTCCTATGCAATGACGCTATGCAATGCTTCGCTTGGCGGAATGGAGACTAGGCAGGCCTTGAACGCGCTGCGTCGCAAGGGCGGATGGACGAGTAGGCTAATGGATCGAACTATGCAGGCCTTGAGCGCGCTGCTTCGTTAGGCGGGATGGAATACACGGGCCGCTATGCCACGCTTCGGTAGGCGGATGGGCGAGCAGGCTAACGGAATGATGGTCGCCGACACCTCTTCGACAAGCACGCCACTAGCAATTGCTAGTGCGGCACCGGGCACGGTGGTGGAGTGGAAAATGGATGGGGGCTCACCTCATTAACACATATGAACTAAATAATTCCATAAACATGAAATAAACAATAATACACATAGTTCATAGCATTCATCATCTAAATATAGAGACTACAAACAACTACAACCACACAAGTAGAAGAAAAAGGCAAGAGATACGACCGAATCCGGAGTCTCGTTGTAGATTCACGGTAGGAATCGTTGGGTTGTCAATCCACATCCTAGGTCGGTCCCAACTGCGTCCGGGGTAGAGGAGGGCTGTCACACCTCCCAATGGACCCGTCTTCTCCTGCGCTTTACCATCCGGCCACGTCTAATGCGAAGAACTCCTTGCTTGGCGATGAAGATGGGTGGAGAATCACTTCCTTGAAGCCCTTGGATGATGGAGGAGGCCTAGGGGGCGAAAAACCTACGGAAGGGGCGAAAACGGCGGAGCTGGGCGGAAAAACGGCGAGGATCCAACCTAAAATCGCGAGCAGGGCAATTTATAGGCGCTGGACTGAACAGCGCGCACGGTCGTTGGCGCACGACCAGTGGTCGTGCGCACTATCATCCTGTGATCGTGCGTCTGACTGGACGGAGCCTGAAAGGGGAGAAAATTATAAAATACAATGTTCGCACGAGCAATGGCGCACGACCAGTGGTCGTGCACGCTGTCGTATGTGGTCGTGCGATAAGGGGAAACAGAACTCAGTTTTCAGGGGTTAAGTGCACACGATCAGTGGCGCACGACCAGCGGTCGTGTGCGATAGAGCCAGTGATCGTGCGCAGTGTTCCTGTATAGATTTGTACCGGGAACACCTGCACGACTCCTGCTCCAGCATACAACACTAATCAAACCACTGAAAGTGACACTTAACCATGCATGAAAACTAATAATGAAGATTAACAAGAAATAACACCAAAACGGGCCTAGAAGTGCACATAGCATGGAATAACAAATATGAGTGAAAACATGTCTAAAGTGTAGTGCATAGACTAGAAAATCGGCCCAGATGAGTCCATAAATGTGTATATATTTGGGACTCATCAGACCGTGCCCCCTCTGCCAGCACCGATCACGCCCCTTACACGCCCTTGGTCACGGGCGTGACCGAGGGCGTGTAACATCAAAATTTTGCCTATTTAAAGGGAGCTTTACCAGATGTTTGAGGACGAAGTTTTGGAGTTCTAGCTTAGTTTTTGCACTGTTTTTGTAATTTTTAAGCTTGTACTCTTCTTCCTTCTTATCTTGCTATTTCAATTCAGAACTTGTAATTTCTCAATTCCTTAGTTGTAATCTCTTTTGCATTTCAATAAAATAGTTCTCTTTCTCTTTTCCAGTCTCTTTTATGATGTACTCTTTTATTTTCGATAATTCCTCTATCTCCATGAGTAGCTAAATTTCTATTAGTACACGGCCGAGAAAATCTAAGGAAAATATAATTCATAATTTGGTTTAGAACTTCTTTTTCTCTTATTTAGATCGCTTAAGATTTATCCTTGAATTTAAATTGATTGAGATTATATTATCGATATATAAATCTCATTCTTGTTTTCATAGTCTAATAACCGAGAGGTTTTGTGTTTGAATCGATCATTTCAAGGATAAAGAGATTTGAATGCACTCCTCCAGAGAGGACGACATAAATCTCCCGGATTGGAGTCATATCCAATAGAGGGGTTCACTTCGATAAGGCGAGTTTTAGGGGTTTCGATTCTAGAACGAGAGTTTGATTGATCTACCTAAACTCAGTTGAGCGTATCCTCGAGAGAGGTACGTTTATAATTCGGGAACCTCCACGGTTAAGCAATTCTTTTACAGAGAATTAGAAGTTTATTTCTTAATATATTTATTTTTTCAAGGTGATTCAAGGTTGACTGCTAGTCCTTTAAATCATAGTTTCAAAAAGTTATTTCTCTTTCTCGCAAACAACCAACTTAAGTTTTATTCGATAAAATAATAGAGATTTTCCGAAGTAAGAGTAATCAACCGCCCCGAGTCTAATACAACCTTATTTTAATAACCTATACTACATTCGATATGGTACACTTGCCGTTGCTGGGGACTATGATTGATATTTTGAAAAACGAAATATCTCTATTAATTTTATCTTTTCTTTTCTTATTTCTAAGGTGCAACTAAATTCCTGGAAATGACGCTTTGGGCTTGAATTCCCATCAAAGCCTCTAGTACCTTGCGAGCCCTTCACCGGGTTAACCTTGGGAAGTCCAGGACTAATTTTAATTCACCAAAATAAAAATAAAAATAAATCTGCAAAAAAAACTTTATATATTAAAAAAATATATAATTAGGCAAGAAGAAACCCTATAAAAAAATATATAATTAGTCTCCTCGGGTCATAAACCCTATAAAAAAATATATAATTAAAATTTTTATCTAAAATTTTATTTTATTTTATTTATCTTTTTCGCATCTTTCCCTCTTTTATTTTTGGTTTATGACCCGAGGAGACTCTTCAGTCAATCTAGAATTCTGTTTTGATCCGAAAATCCAGCTCACCTTGCGGCGTCGTCTTCGATTTAGTGATCTACCAATAATTCAAGAAGAGTCAATAAGAGAAACTAACGAAGGCTTAATGGATAACCCCGACCATAATAAGGCCCCGCTACGAACTATGTCCTATTATGCAAGGCCAAATTGGGAGGGAACACAATCTAGCATTATTTTCCCTGCGGTGGCGAATAATAATTTTGAAATTAAAACGAGTATCATTCAAATGGTACAGCAAACCGTCATCTTTCACGGCTTATCAGATGAAGATCCAAATTTACATTTATTAAATTTTTTGGAAATTTGTGATACGTTTAAAATCAATGGCGTTACCGATGACGCCATTCATTTGCGTTTATTTCCATTCTCCTTGCGGACTAAGGCCAAGTAGTGGTTGAGATCTCTTCCTAGAGGTTCCATCACTACATAGGCCGAGATGACGGAGAAATTTTTAAAGAAATATTTTCCTCTGGTGAAGTCCGCTAAATTACGTACGAACAATCTCTCATTTACGCAAATAGACTCGGAGTCTCTCTATGACACATGGGAGCGCTTCAAGGAATTATTACGGAGATGTCCTCACCATGCCCTTCCTTTATGGCAACAAGTTCAAACATTCTACAATGGTTTGAATCTCCAAATGAGGCAAATGATTGACGCGGCAGCCGGGGGAACTCTAAATAATAAAACCCCAGATGCCGCTCAAGAGCTTTTTGAGGATATGGCCATGAATTCTTATCAGTGGAATGTGCCACGATCGCGTCCTAACAAACCGACCGGACTCTTGAAGTTGAGGCCACCCCGAATTTAGCACATCAAGTTGAATGGCATACTAAGCAATTGGCGGAGATGTCTGCTTCCTCCGCCACTAATGGGGCTAATAACTATAATAATAATAATAATAATAATTTTAATCAAGAGCAAGTAGATTATATGGGGACACTACAAGATATAGACTTTACAACGACATTTTTATTGCGATGTTTTTTAAAGCGTCGCCGTTAGTTTTAAATATAGCAACGATTTTTTTCAAAAACTTCACCAATACAAAATTTTAGCATTGCCTACGTTTTTCATAAAAAACGTCAACATACATGTTTATCTTTTGTGACGATTATTTTTAAAACATTATCAAAACATAAGATCTTCAATCAATATTTTTCATCAAACAGCTTATAAGATATATATTCTGATCCGTCGAAGGGGATAATAGTGATATAGTGATTATTTATCAAATTATTTATCAAATAATTCATGGCTAATATGCAAGTATTAGCTACGGCTACCTATAATTTGTGGCAAAAAAGAAAGCATTAGTCATTGTTTGGTTGATTCGTTACAAATATGTTTGTATTAGGCACAGTTACCTAATATGTGACAATATTTTAGCCAAACGTTTTAAATAATATAGGCAATTATTAACCGCAACCCATAAATGACTATCTACACACCAAAATTATTATAAAACACATTATCCCTCGGTTTTCTTTACTCGCAAACCACAAGTTCTCCCTTCGCGAAACTGATCAACTTTGCGTCGTAGCCACTCTAAACACTAAAGGTCCCTGTCCCTATTGCACTTTCGAAGGTCATCATCCGGACTGTCCAACCGATGAATTTATATATATATTTCTTAAAAAATTATATATATATGAGCATCCTCGCACGGGCTATGCCCGTACTCGATGCTCTCGGGCGGCCTTCGACCACATAAAATGCAGGCTTCACGGCGCTGGAGTGTGAGCGGAGAGGCATTCGTGATGTTCATGGGCAAAGCTCGTTCAATCGAGAGTAGTGAAGATGGGCGCAACACGGGCTTTATGCGGGCGAAGGCCGCCCGAGAGAATCGAGCACGGGCGTAGCCCGTGCGAAGATGCTCGTGTGTGTATCTATACTGCTTTAAAATATATATAATGATTAGGCAAACATGTTAATTATTTGAGACCTACTTAATTTGCATCCAGATCATACCTATGATACATCACACCGTTCATCAACATCACGCGCCCCGCACAGTTTCCCGCTCACAACACTTCATTTACGTGCTCTTCTAACTCTAACACCCCGCACATTTTCCCTTCTTCCTATTTCAAGTGGCTTTCCACCTCCCGATTCCTAACCCTCCTCAATCCTTGCGCTCCCGTTAGAGCAAGCCATACGCCACTCCGGTAACCTATCTTCACGAGTAGATCTCACGCAAAGCAGGTCTATAATATAATATAATAATAATAATCCATACTATTCTAAAAAGAAATATGACATGACTTTAAAAAGCCGTGAATTTAAAAGCCATCCAACAAATATTAACCATTGATTCATCCATCAACATCTCTGATCCGCCTAAAAATTAAACAAAAAGGCCCTCTTTGGCGCTAAAAAACCCGACCACTCTTTCCGAGGCGTCGAAATACCACTGTCGCGAAGCCCTCGAAAATCCTCTACCGCGCAGCCCTCCACTTCGCTCCTCCGCAATCTTCATCTAGTGGCTCCATGGGCGCAACGATATTAAATAACCCTAATCATGGATTCAACCTCCTCTTCTGCTAGAATACCGCTCCATCGCCTGTGAGGACTTCCACCCTCTTAAACCTGTTAGATTTCACAGGTCAAACGCTCATCATCGGTATGCATCATGTTTTCTCTCCCTAAACCATTTCTCGAACGCTGCCCCGGACATTAACGACCTCAATCTAACTTCCTTCCGATTTCGCTGTGCAGGATTTGGGAGTAAAAGGATTGTGACACATTACCCCCTCACATCACGTAAGACCTTTTGATTCCTTTCCCACCCTCATTTCTGCACTATCATGCTTTCTCTAAATCCTCTTCTTCATGCCTTCATGATTTTTTTGTTATCCAGACACGTTCAATTATTCTAAAATATGGCAAGATTTTAAAAATCCTACTTCCTGCATTCAACATGCTTGATTTATTGCTTCAATGAGTTTGTTTAATATTGCTTCAAGGATTTTGTTTAATCTCTTTTTACCTCATATTACAGGTTTGCTCAAGTCACTCTTCACATCTCTTTTTTTGCTATGATTATAGGAATTGAATTTTACTAAAATCTAAGGTAGCGTCTCTAGGACACCCTGGCTTACTTACCAATGTAGGAGTTATACTTGATCTGTTGCAAGGGTTATTGTAGAATTCTCTGAATAGCTAACTACTTTGATTCATTTTTTATGATGCCAACTTTTAATGGAAGAAAACTTCTTTGATGTGATGAGTGCTGGACTCTCAGTTGTTTTTGTTTAATTCTAGGAAAATCTTTATCTATCTTTATTTAGATTAATTTTCTCGCAGTCTATTTTCCCTGAGAACACTTATGGAGTAGATAGTGGTAGCGATCCAAAAGTCATCCCAAATCTCACATTTCAAGAGTTCAAGGTTAGATATTAACAACTCTCTTAATAGTTTACAATGCCGCATCAGAGTGCCTCTTCTAAGCATTATTGTGTGTCCTATACTTTTATATAGATTATATCAATTTTTAGTATCTACCCATATTATTGTGTGTCCTGTATTTTTGGAGAGAGGTTGTACATACTCTTCCAAAAAAATGGCTGGTTCAAATTTAATTGTATAATAAAAAATGCTTCCATCCTTCACATAGGCATTTGGGTTCAATGAGTGAATTACTAGCAAATAAGATGAGGTTTTACCATACATTACTCTATTTTACTTACTGTTTTCTTCCAAATTTCAATGTATGGTAATGAACCAAATTTCAATGTAGGTAATGATCCAAATTGAATTATATTACCTGCAACAAAACGATAGACGACATTCTCTTTCAATTTATGTTTGTGGGTAACATAGATTTCTTCGCTTTACTCTTTTTGTATGATCTATTGTTTTGGTACGTCTTCATATTTCTTTCCCACCTTACATTTTGGATCTCCTTTTTAGGGATCATTCGCAGATTTCATTCTAAAGAAAGTGTAAAACCATAGATTTAAAGGTTTTTACACATTCTGTTGCAACAAGAACTTCTATTGTATCCATGTTTATTAACTAATACATCCCACCTCAATGAAGAAATAAAATGTAACAATTGCAACTCAATAACTCTAATAACAAATGACAACGATTTTATTGATTAATAAACAACTAGATACTGGAAAACAGAGTACCTCGTTTTTTAGATGACCACACATATTTCATGACGACATCCAAGCAGTTGTCTCCCCCACACATATTTCATGCTGCCCGCATGACAAATGTCGCCCCAATGAAAAATTTTCCCCACGAGAAATGTCGCCACCCACGAAAAATGTCGCCTTAGATCGGGCTGGAGGCCGGTGCCTGTCACTCGTATTTTAAAAAGAAATATGAAATGACTTTTAAAAGTCATGAAACTAATCATGACCCTCCATATAAATTTATACTTAAAAAAAACACACTCACGGCTTTTCAAATCCACGCCAACCTAAGTCTTCGCACCCCTCTCCTCCCCGACCTTGAGCGGCTCCTCCTCTGCGAAAGCCCCAGTGATTCCTCATCTGCGCGCCCTCCTCTACAGTATAGTGATCGTTTATCTCTGCATCAACAGATCCTCCTCCTCCTCCTCCATCGACTTCTCGCTCAGCGGAAGTCCTCCGACCACGGTATTTTCGCTCCTTCATTATCACGCCATTTACACTCGACCGGTCTTCCCCATTTCTCCTAACTAATCCTCTAACCTATTTAACAGATCTGCCTCCTCCGCCATCGAGTTCTCACTAACGTGCACCGGTCTCACAGTCACCGGTCTTGCCGCCCCCGGTCTCACCGACGCCGTTTCACTCGCAAGAACCGCCGATCAACGCTCTCCACTCCATCTCCGGCACCTGCAGCACACGGGCAACAGATCCTGCATGAAGAACCATCTCCATAAGGTATTTCTTCTTTTCTTTATTGTTACAGCTCACATTTCTTGCTCTTGCAGGAAGATCCATCTTCACGGTTGCCAAAGAAATACCCTGCTTTGATTTTGATTCTTCATTTATTTAGTCTTTGCTCTCAATGTGTTCTCATTATATGAATTATTTTATGTCAATGCTAGAAATTTTATAAATCCATGTTTTTTATTCTCATTTTCTGCTTCCAGGGAATCAACAATTTGATTAATTCATGCTCTCCATTTGCCCACATTCTACAATTGTATTTTCATGCAGTGAATGTGCTTGATGTTTTGCCCAAGTGAGATTTTGTTGGGTTGAGTTAGTTTGTGCAGGTTCTATTACACCTCTCCATTTTTAGAAATCATTTTTGTCTGAATGACCTTGCTTTTTAAGTCATAATTTTACATGATAATGAGTTCTATTTTATATATAGCAATGTCCTGATGACCAAAAGATAGCCAGCATGCCATATATGACGACGTTTTCATATATGGTGTGCATATATAAAATAGAACTGCATTACACCTAATATATATGGTGTGCATATATTTCTTTTATCTACTAACATGTGTGTCTTGGATTTCCATTTAATCCAGGTTACATATTATTTGGGTGCGTATTATTTGGATTACAATGGTTTTATTATGGTTTTAACAAATTATGGTTTTAGGATGTTTTCTCCCTCATCCTTTTGCACAGATTTTTTTATCTTATTTATGATGTCTCATTTCAAATGGAGTGGAGAGATTTCATGGTTCTCATAATATGCTCGCTTTGCTTAGGATTTGATGGAGCCATGTCCTGATGTCCACTCCATTTTTGAAGTTTCAAAATAGAACTACATTACACCTATTATTTAATCTGTGTATAATGAGATCCTTCTTCTTGCTATCTCATCTCGGAGGTCATGACCTTAATTATGGGATGCTGGTCCTACTCAACTGATGTTCTATAATTCATACCTGTATTTTGCTGAATAACTTTATATTTGGCTTACTGAGAGCTAAAATGTGACTTTGAATCATAATTCCCTATCAATTTTGTTCTTGGATGCACTTTGATTTGGAAGAATTTACTTTAGGCTATTTTCTTAGCCACTAGATTGAATCTTCATGATTTCTTAAGTATCAGATTTATTTAGCAAGTTATTGAATGACAACTTAGTACTCTTTATCATATTTCTATATCTTCAAATAGTTGTAATTACCAAGTTCAAAATATAAATTATTTAGGTTTAATATGCTTAAGTTTTACCACTTGGTTTCTATCTTTGGACTATAACAAACATTTCAAAATGGCTAAAAGTTGAAGAGAATGATTAAAATAAATTTTGATCCGTCCCTTTTTACAAAAAAAAAAACAAGAAGTTTGTTGTAGATCAGGTGAGGGAATTATGTAGTTCAAATATTACTGGGTTGGATTATTTTGTGTAAATATTACTAGACTAAGGTTTGCATATTCATGGTTTTCTTTATGGTTATATTTAACTACCTTTGTACGTATTGCTGTCATGGCTATTATTCCATCTGCAACGGTCATTAAAAACCATAAATAAAAGGTTTGTTAGATCATATGTTCTATTATTCATGCAATCAACAATGCCATGCATGTTCATAAATGTTTTTTTCTCTGTTATTATCACTGGAATTGCTCTTCTTTGGCAGATGGAAAGGAAAGTGGGTATGAGTTCCTAAATATTTTTAAACAAGCTGTTTTTTCTATTTTTAAATACTTTTTTTTGTTATTTTGAGCACATATTTTTATTTAATAAATTACAACAATTGCTCTGTAAGGCGAGAAATCATCTATCCAATTTATCTTTTTTGCTCATCCAGGAAGGCACATGAATATGTCATATTTGGTTCGGAATGTCGATTGTGCTTTCAAGAGATAGAGAATGGAGACGGAGAGTCATACGACCTCAATATCTTTTTTGCTCATCCAGGAAGGTACATGAATATGTCGATTGTACATCATTTACAAAATAATAGTCAGTCCATTAATCAATTTCTATTTTGATTATGATTCTTCCGGAATGCGTCTGCACCAATTCTTCTACTTAGGACCATAAATGTCGGTGAGATGAATGAAATACAGGTATTTTACCATTTAATTTAATTTTCTTAATCATTGGTGTTTCTTTTATTAACAAAATGTGCTTGCAATTTTCTATCTGATTGTAATCATGCTTTGTTCAATCTACGCATTTATATGATGTTCGTCAAAACAATATTTTGAATAACTATGTCTCATTTATACCAAACATAAACTATCAAACAAATTGAAAGCATGTAAAATTAGATCACTATACTAAAACATATATCTATCAGTGTCTTTAGAAGCTCCTTGATATACCGAATCTTTTCTTTTACCAAATTCTTGTTGTTGAGATACTACTATACAAGTAATGGTTTTTAACATATTTTTTGCATTTCGGATGCAGGTAGTAGCTTGACTTTCATGCTAGTGGATATTATCTAAAGAAGAGAGGAGAAGACATCAGTTGACTATCAAATGTGTACAAGAATGAGCATTTATAGATTTTTCTTTTTTGTAGATACTTTTTTCATGTATTTAATTTAATTAGAGATGAGCGTACTATTAGTCTGTATTGAGGGGTTTGGGCCATCTCCCACCCTTTTTTACTATTAATAAAATAATGAATATTAAACACACTTCTCTTTGCCATTGAGCATTTTATTTATTTTTGTGTTTGAATGTCTAAAATTGAATTAAAATAAAAAAGTAAATATTTGGTGGAGTTTTGATTAGTATTTAGATTACTTGAGAAGTATTATCACAATTTGTTTTCATTTTTTTAAATATATTACTTTGCGACATTTTTTGGAAAAAAAATGTTGTTGTACAGTTTTGGCATTGGTGACGTTGGCTAAGAAACGTTGTGGTAGGATGAACATCTTTCGTGACGTTTTTGAAAAAGTGTCACGATAAATCAACTATTTAGCATGACGTTTTTTTAGAATAGTGTCACTGTAGAACAATTGACAATCATGACGTTTTTGGAAGAAAAATGTCGCGGTAGAGTAACTAACAATCACGATGTATTTTTTTTTGAAAGCGTCGCAAAGAGCTACGGCGACATGCGCAATCACGACGATTTTGTGACGTTTTTATAAACGTCACCAAAATTATCACGAGGCTTTAAAATCGTCATTAAAGACATAAAAAAATGTTGCCGAAAGCAACTTTGTTGTAGTGGGAACTTCTATCGTCCTCCTTATAACCCAATTAATAATCTTCCTAATAATTATAATCCAGGTTTAAGAAACCACCCAAATTTTTCATGGAGCAACCAAAATAATGCTCAACGCCCCCCACAAGCGAATCCCCCCAGATTCGCTCCACCACAACCACCAAAGGCCCCTTCACTTGAAGAGGTCTTCACCAAATACGTCGCCGCTACTGATTCCAATATTCGGAACCTTTCCGGATCTATTAAAAGCCTAGAAAATCAGATTGGACAACTCGCCAAGATGTTCTCCGAACTCCAGCAGGGAGCTCTACCAGACAATACTGAGCCCAATCCACGGGAGAGCGCCAACGCTATAACCCTCCGCAACGGAAAGGAGGTAAAAAGTTCAAATTTGGCTTAGCCTGAGGTAACCATTTCAACTCCAACTTCGCATTTAAATTCTTCTGATTTAGCTCCGCGCATTATTCAAACGCCTTTTATTATGTAACCTTCAAAATTACAAAATGAGCGCACCGAGGAACAGTATAAAAAATTTATAAATATTTTAAAACAAATACAAATCAATGTACCATTTTGCGAGGCACTCTCTCAAATGCCTAAATACGCGAAATATCTCAAGGATTTATTATCAAATAAAAATAAACTTGAAGATATTTCGCGTGTTTCTCTAAACGCAGAATGTTCGGCAATAGTTCTAAATAAATTGCCGGAAAAATTAAATGATCCGGGACGGTTTTCCATCCCGTGTTTGTTCAGGAATTTATTAATTAAAAACGCCTTGGCCAATCTAGGGGCGAGCATAAATATTATGCCGTTCTCCTTATTTAAGAAGCTTGGTTTGGGCACCCCAGGCCCAACCTATATAAGCATCCAACTAGCGGATCGGTCCGTAAAGTATCCAATCGGGATCATTGAGGATGTGCTAGTGAAGGTTGACAAGTTTATCTTTCCGGTAGACTTTGTCATCCTCGATATCGAAGAGGACACCGAAGTACCACTCATACTCGGCCGACCCTTCCTAGCCACTGCTCGGGCTATAATTGACGTAAGTAACGGAAACCTTCTCCTACGAGTTGGGGAGGAAGAAGTTACTTTTGACATAAATAAATCAATGAGAAATGCGTTTCCAAACGACGACTCTTGTTTCACCTTAGAAACAAATTTTGAAGAGCAAATAACATCGTTTTCTGAAATAATTTCACCCTTATTTGAAAATCCGGAAATTGCAAATTTATTTTGTTTAGAAATAACTCGGCCGCCCATATTTGAAGAAGTAAAATTGAATACTTCTATAATAAAAACATCTTACGAGGAGCCACCTAGTTTAGAATTAAAACAATTACCGGAACATTTAAAATATATATTTGTAGAAAAAAATTCAAAATTGCCCATAATAATTTCTTCCGCACTTAACGATTCAGAAATTTCTGAATTAACTACAATTTTAAATAATCACCGCCATGCAATTGCATGGCAAATTTCGGATATAAAGGGGATTAGCCCCTCGTTTTGCACGCATAAAATAAATTTAGAAAATAATTCTCGCAGCGCTATTCAGCCTCAACGACGCCTTAACCCAAATATGAAGGATGTCAGTAAGGCCGAAATTATAAAATTATTAGACGCGGGAATTATTTATCTGATTTTTGATAGCACTTGGGTTAGCCCAGTGCAAGTCGTTCTTAAAAATGGAGGAATAACGGTAATCACCAACAAAAATAATGAGTTGATTCCGACCCATACTGTTACGGGTTGGCGTGTATGCATCGATTACAGAAAATTAAATGATGCTACCCACAAGGATCACTTCCCGTTACCCTTTATTGACCAAATTTTAGAACGCTTATCCGGTCATTCACACTATTGTTTTCTCGATGGTCTTTCGGGATATTTTCAAATCCCAATTGCTCCCGAAGATCAAGAGAAAACCACCTTCACATGTCCGTTCGGCACCTTCGCATATCGAAGAATGTCGTTTGGTCTTTGCAACGCGCTGGCTGCATTTCAAAGATGTATGTTGGCAATTTTTAATGAACTTATAAAAGACGTCATGGAAGTATTCATGGATGATTTTTCTGTTTTTGGCAATTATTTTACTAATTTTTAAATAATCTTGATCGTGTTCTTCAACACTGCGAAGACACGAATTTGGCACTCAACTGGGAGAAGTGCCACTTTATGGTCCGAGAGGGGTTAGTCCTCGGACATAAAGTTTCTAGTAAGGGGATCGGGGTCAATAGGGCCAAGATCGAGGTCATAGAAAAACTCCCCCCTCCTACTAATGTAAAATCTATTAGGAGTTTTCTTGGACATGCTGGTTTTTATAGGCGGTTTATAAAAGATTACTCAAAAATTACCAAACCGCTAACTCATCTTCTAGAAAAAGAATCTGTGTTTAATTTTGATGAGGAATGCTTAAAAGCGTTTAATAAAATTAAAAACGAACTAATAAAATCTCCTATTTTAATCGCGCTAAATTGGTCTCTTCCGTTTGAAATCATGTGCGGTGCGAGCAATTTTGCTGTAGGTGCAGTTTTAGGCCAACGGCTGAATAAATATTTTCAACCAATTTATTACGCAAGCAAAACACTAACATCCGCGCAAGCAAATTATACTACAACGGAAAAAGAATTTTTGGCAATAATTTTTGCATTTGATAAGTTTTGATCATATTTAACGCTTTCAAAAGTTATTATTTTTACAGATCATTCCGCTCTCCGGTATTTATTACAAAAAGGAGATGCAAAGCCTCGATTGCTCAGGTGGATACTCCTACTACAAGAATTCAATTTGGAGATCCAGGACAAAAGGGGAGCGGAGAATGTTGCAGCCGACCACCTCTCACGGTTAGAGAATCCGGCTGCAGGAGCGCTAGTGGAGGCCGAAATTGATGACAAATTCCCTGAAGAGTGCCTCCTTGCCATCGAAAAGGTAATGACTTCTTCCACCCCTTGGTACGCGAATTTGGCCAACTATTTAGTGGCCCGGGTCCAACCAAAAGATTTTTCAAGTCAACAAAACAAGAAATTCTTTTCGGATTTGAAAAATTATTTTTGGGAGGACCCCTTTTTATTTTGTGTCTGCGCGGACCAAGTGGTAAGAAGGTATATTTCGGGCAAGGAAGGCATCCAAATTCTGCGGCACTGCAACGAAGGGCCAACCGGTGGCCATTATCAAGCGAACCGGACCGCAAGAAAGGCGCTAGAATCGGGCTTCTATTGGCCCACCCTTTTCAAAGATGCTCCCAATTTTGTGAGTAATTGTGATCGGTGCCAACGGTCAGGTAACATTTCTAACCGAGATGAAATGCCCCCAAAATATTTTTCTAGAATGCGAAATTTTTGATCTTTGGGGAATAGATTTCGTAGGTCCCTTACCCTCCTCTTTTAATAATAAATATATCCTTGTTGCGGTCGATTACGTGTCAAGGTGGGCGGAAGCACAAGCTTTTCCCGCTAACGACGCGAGAGTCATCATAAATTTTTAAAAAAAATATTTTCACGATTTGGCCAAGTGGAGGTGGTGAATCGTGAACTTAAAAGAATTTTAGAAAAAACTATGTCCGTTAATAGGAAGGATTAGTCGCTAAAATTAGACGACGCACTATGGGCATATCGGACAACGTACAAAACCGCCATCAGATGTACACCGTACCGATTAGTCTATGGAAAAGCTTGCCATCTACCGGTGGAATTAGAACATCGCGCATTTTGGGCGCTAAAATTTTTAAATTTGGATTTAAACTTAGCCTCCGAGCATAGAAAACTGCAATTAAATGAATTAGACGTGTGACACGCAAACGCCTATGAAAATAATAAGATTTATAAGGAGCGCAAAAAGTTTTATCACGATAAAAAAATCAAAAATCCAAAATCTTTTTCACTGGGAGACCTAGTCCTTTTATTTAATTCTAGACTTAAGCTTTTTCCAAGTAAATTAAAATCACGATGGTCCGGTCCCTTCATAGTTAAAGAAGTTTGGCCATATGGAACGGTGCTAATAGAGCACCCGGAAAAAGGCTCTTTCAAAGTCAACTGACAACGTTTAAAATTATATCACCCCGGCGACCCAGCGTCCGGAAACATCGAAACCATTCACTTCCAAAATCTTTAAAATTGCCACTTAGTCAAGCTACGTGACGGTAAACAAAGCGCTTTTGGGAGGCAACCCAATGTTAACGTTATTTTTCTTGTTTGTTTTTCTAATTTAATTCTGTAGGTGTTTTGTCCGGTAACCCCGTCTACCGATCAGGGAAGCCCTCTTCACCCTTTAGTCATTATTTTTTCTTTCTCTATTGTCATTTTAGTTTTTGCCTTCATACATAGTTTTAAACATTGTGGACAATGTTTAACTTTAAGTATGGGGGTGCAGTTTTCCTGATTTAATATAGCTTAGTTTTTTTTAAAGAGAAAAAAAATAGAAAATCGTAATTAAATTTCTTGGAAAGGACGCTTTGGGCTAGAATTCCCATCACAGCCTCTAGTACCTTGCGAGCCCTTCACCGGGCTGACCTTGGGAAGTCCAAGAATAAAAAAAAAATTATTATAAAAAATGTATTTTAGGAAATGTTTCTTTTGTTTAGTTTGTCAAAACATCCCAACTTGCTAAATTGTAAGTTCTAAAGTAGACTTATTTTTTCATTTGGACTAAGAATTTTTTTTGCAAGAATAGTTTTTTGAAACTTTTGAGTAAAACTGTTGACTCATGTAGTGCTCCTAGTCATATGCTTGTATTTGAGTAGGGTCGTTGTAAAATTAAATTCTTGGCATAGATCTAAAATTATGTAATAATTTATTTCACTTTTAAATCAAATCCGGTCTTATCTAAAAGTAGTTTAGGTGAGTGTGTAGAAGATTGTTAGAAAGCTATTACTCGATTTAAATAGAAGGGTGTCCTTTCTCGATGTCTAGAACTTGCCCCAAGCTATTTTCGAAACATGTGCACTTTAGACAAATTAACCTTACGGAAGTGATTTAGGCCTTTCTTTGGATAGTTTGAGCCTTTGCACCCAACCTCGATGTACTACCATTGTTCACATAAATTTGAGCCTTACACCTTTATTTGAACCACCCTCATCATTTGGGCACCAAAACTAAAAAGCCGAAAATCCAAATGAACACTTGAAATTTTGAGCTAAAATTGAAAAAAAAAAGAAAAAAAATAGAAATATTTGGGTACGATTCTATGAAAAAAAAACAAAAAAAGAAAAAAAAGAAAAAATTATATAAGGGTATCAATTCAAAAGAAATGTTTTATATCAAAAGTCAATAATCTCATAACGATATGCGGCCTAGGTATTCACATGCTTACTTGGAATGATCCCAATTATGAAGATTCGTGAAATAAATAAAAGAGAATGAGAGTGTTTCTCTTAGAAAAATATGAGTATGGGGGTAAAGCTTCATTATTTTGTGGTAGTCATCATTTTCTTTTAGCTCAAAACTTTTTGTTTAAGTGGAATGCGCCTTCATGTTTATCATTGTTTACCTCTCCCTTAAACCCAAGCCTTAAAATATACCATATTTAAGTCCTAAAGATCCATAGAGTTGATTTAGTATGAAGTGCAGTGGACAAGGTGCAAACGAGCAAGCATATGGCCGTCGACATTGATGGATTTCTTTGGAGGCCACCCCGAGCATTCAAGTCTAGTAATTTAAATCTCAACAATCACGTTATTTTCTCCCTTTACAAAACTTTTTGATTGACCGTCGACTCATTTTAAAAGTGATAATAAATAATTATAACGCAGTTTAAATATTTCATTAATTAGTATATATGCCAAGAACGTCTTTTTACTAAAACATCTACGCATGTCAGCATAAAACTTCGCATTTTACTCTCTAGCTTTCATATTTCTTTCTAGCATTAATTTTTCCTACCCTTATGAAGAATGGTTTGCTCGGGACGAGCAATGAGCAAGTATGGGGGTGTTTGATGAGTAATTTATTTACTCATCTTTTAGTATAGGTTTATTATATTTTAATATGAAATTATGTCATTTATATGAATTATATCATATAAATCCTTCCATTTATTATTTCATAAGCTAACTTGAGTCTATTTTGTGTTTTCAGATTTTCTGGGCTGTTTTGAGCAAAATGTAAAATTACACGCCCCAGGTCACGGGTGTGACCCATGGGCGTGTAACCTATGAAGTGTTCCAGATAGGTTTCCACCACCCTGGAGTCATTCCGTGAAGAATTCGACAAGTACACGCCCCAGGTCACGGGCTTGACCAAGGGCATGACATCATAGTCACGGACGGAACCCACCACCAGCTCCCAGCACGCCTGCCACGTCATTTAAAGTTACACGCCCCAGGCCACGGGCGTGACCTGGAGGCGTGACCATTGGATATGAGCTGCGTTGTACAAAAACCCAAGAGATCGACGAACTGCTCCATTGCTGCGTTCGATGAATATTCAGGCGATCGACGAACTGCTCCATTGCTGCATTCGACAAATATTCAGGCGATCGATGAACTGCGCCCGGCTGCTGCGTTCGACGAAAACGCTGAGATCGATGAATGTTCAACAACGCTCTTTCCCGCCAAAGTTTCCCACCATCTGCAAGATTTAGAGATTACACGCCCCAGGTCACGGGCGTGACCTAGGGCATGACACGGCTTAAACGCTCGCATTTACGCCAGACCGCGCCCCCTCTGCCAGCACCGATCACGCCCCTTACACGCCCTTGGTCACGGGCGTGACCGAGGGCGTGTAACATCAAAATTCTGCCTATTTAAAGGGAGCTTTTCCAGATGTTTGAGGACTAAGTTTTGGAGTTCTAGCTTAGTTTTTGCACAGTTTTTGTCATTTTTAAGCTTGTACTCTTCTTCCTTCTTAGCTTGCTATTTCAATTCAGAGCTTGTAATTTCTCAATTCCTTAGTTGTAATCTCTTTTGCATTTCAATAAAATAGTTCCCTTTCTCTTTTCCACTCTCTCTTTTATGATGTACTCTTTTATTTTCGATAATTCCTCCATCTCCATGAGTAGCTAAATTTCTATTAGTACTCGGCCGAGATGATCCAAGGAAAATATAATTCATAATTTGGTTTAGAACTTCTTTTTCTATTATTTAAATCGCTTAAGATTTATCCTTGAATTTAAATTGATTGAGATTATATTATCGTTATCTAAATCTCATTCTTGTTTTCGTAGTCTAATAACCGAGAGGATTTGAGTACGAATCGATCATTTCAAGGATAAAGAGATTTAAATGCACTCCTCGAGAGAGGATGACATCAATCTCCCGGATTGTAGTCATATCCAATAGAGGGGTTCACTTCGATAAGACGAGTTTTAGGGGTTTCGATTCTAGAATGAGAGTTCGATTGATCAACCTAAACTCAGTTGAGCGTATCCTCGAGAGAGGTACGTTTATAATTCGGGAACCTCCACGGTCAAGCAATTCTCTTAAAGAGAATTAGAAGTTTTATTTCTTAATTTATTTATTTTTCCAAGGTGATTCAAGGTTGAGTGCTAGTCCTTTAAATCATTGTTTCAAAAAGTTATTTCTCTTTCTCGCAAACAACCAACCCATGTTTTATTCGATAAAATACTAGAGATTTTCCGAAGTAAGAGTAATCAACCGCCCCGAGTCTAATACGATCTTGTTTTAATAACCTATACTACATTCGATACGGTACACTTGCCGTTGTCGTTTGCGGATATAGTTTTGCTCCATCAGCAATCACACCCTTTATACGCCCCTTGGTCACGGGCGTGACCAAGGGAGTGTAACATCAAATTTCTTCCTATTTAAAGGGAGCTTCTCCAGAACTCAAGGGACAAATTTTTAGGATTAGAACTTTCATTTCATGTCTTTATTTTCATGTTTTAGTAGTTCTTATGCTCC
Source organism: Dactylorhiza incarnata (assembly GCA_033032865.1). Lineage (NCBI taxonomy): Eukaryota > Viridiplantae > Streptophyta > Magnoliopsida > Asparagales > Orchidaceae > Dactylorhiza > Dactylorhiza incarnata. The sequence continues at coordinate 9,834,616 of JAWHQI010000051.1, read as the reverse complement.
TTTCTTTTTGCAATTGTATTTTCATTTCAATAGTCGTAATTCTCAATTTCATAGCTTGTACTTTCTTTTGCAATTCAATAAAATTAGTTCCTATTTCTCTTATTCTATTCACTTTTCATTATGTACTCTTTTAATTCTTTCGATTCCTCCATCTCCATGGGTAGCTAAATTATTATTAGTACTCGATCGAGATGATCCAAGGAATAATATTGGTTTTGAAGTAATTTAGAATTGCTCTTTCTCTTTTCTAAAAACGCTTAAGATTTATCCTTGATTCTAATGAAATGAGATTATATTTTCGAAATATAATTCTCGTTCTTATTTTCATTCTTTAGTTAGCCGAACAAGCTCGTAAGGCGAATCGATCATTCAAGGATAAAGAGAGTTGCATGCAACCCTCGAATGAGGATGACATAAATCTCCCAGAATGGAGTCAAATCCAATAGTGGGATTCATCTCGTAAAGCAAGTATTGGGTTATTGATTATTGAATGAAAATTCAGTAGATAGTCCAAATCTTAGTTGGGCATATCCTCGACCCAAGGAACGTTCATATTTTGGGAATCCCCACGATCAAAGTTATTTTAGTAAGAGATTGCGATTTTATTTCTTCTTCTTATTCTTTATTCCGCGGTGATTCAATGATCGAGTGCTACCCTATTTACTCTTCTTTTTAATCTTATTTTTATTTCCTTTTTGCAAACCAACCCTCAAGTTTTAATTGATAAGATAATAGAGATTTTCTTGAAGTAAGAGTACTCAACCGCCCCGAGTCTATTACGGCCTTGGTTTTTATAACCTATACTACATTCGATACGGTACACTTGCCATTATCGTTTGCGGATATAGTTTTGCTGCATCAAGTTTTTGGCGATGTTGCCAGGGACATGGTTGATATTTTGAAAAAAGAAATATTTTTTAATTTTATCGTTCTCTTTCTGCCCCCCCCCCCCCCCTTTCTCTTAAAAAAATTTAAAAAGCGCAATCTAAATTCTCGGAAAGGACGCTTTGGGCTTGAATTCCCATCACAGCCTCTAGTACCTTGCGAGCCCTTCACTGGCTTGACCTTGGGAAGTCCGGGACTAACTTAACCCGCTTTTTGAAAAAAAATTATTTATATAATAAAAATATTTTCAAAATTCCATTCATTTAAGTGAAAGTTGTTTTTTTATTATAATTAAATGGAGTTACTTGAATTAGCCGTACAAGTTGTCGAGCTTCAAAGCCAAGTATATCTTTTGGAAGCGGCACGAAAACGCTAATTTAGTTGTTATTATTGTAATGCGCCTCATCAAAGTGAGGAATGTTATTTACATTCTTATTATCAAAAAAATTATTATGAAAAAAAATTTCCTCAATATTATGCAAATAATCTTGATAATAATTACGATCATAATTTTTCCTCTTTTAATGAAAATAATTTTTCAAACTTTGATGAAAATGTTTTTTCTAATTTTCACGAGAACAATTTTCCAGCTTCTAATAATTATTCTTCTAGCCCCGAAGTAATTCTTGTGGCAAGGTCACCCGGATAGCTCTCGGAGCGATAAAGATAAATCTTTCGATCCGAATTCTTGTTCATCTTCTTTTGCGCCGCAATCTTCTTTCTTTAATTTTGGGGAATCTCCACCGATTGAATTTGATACTTCCCCCCAAAATTTAGAGGAGAATTTAATTTCTTCTAGTGTTTCTTCTCCGTCTTTGGATAATTTAGTTATGGAGGAACATGTGGTTTCATGTAATCACATTATTTCTTTTACCAAGGATGAAGAAAACTTATTATACCAAGAATTTCTTAAGGTTATGGGCACCCTGGATGAAGTAGAAGAAGAACAAGTTTCTTCCCCTACTCCACCCGAATTTAATTTTCCTTGTCATGAATATTCACGAATTTCTTCTATCCAACCAAAAATTCATGAAAATTTTGTGTCCGAAAATTTTATTCCGCTTGGTAATGCACTAGATCTTCTTAATGAAAATTTTATTTTACTAAAGGAACAACCAGAGCTTAATTTTATATTTTCGTAAGCGCCTCGTCCTTGCAAAAAAATATCTGAATCGTTTACTTGTGATTTTTTAAAAACTAATAATTTCCAGGTTAAAGATGAGTCGTTGCTACCCCAAAGAATTGATGATCCATATGCCGCTCATCTTTATTTTTCCAAATCACCTCAGGTATGTATAGGTGATTTGGATTTGCAAATTCAATATCAAAGACAAATGAAGAATCACATGTTAAGCGGAGGAGTAGCCCGGCGACTGACGCCGGCACATTCGCCTTAGCGTGAATTAAGGGAGTTGCATGTCCACCTCTCTTTTAAATTTTCTTTTTCCTAACACTAACCGTCTAGCTTAAAGACGGGAAAAACAAAGCGCTCTTGGGAGGCACCCCTTGCTTATTTTTAATTTAATGTAATTTACCTTTAAAGTTTTTTTTTCAAGTATTCTTCATACTTAGTTTTAAACATTGAGGATAATGTTTAATTTTAAGTATGGGGGTGTAGCATAGCTTTTTTGTATTTTTAAATTTTTTTTTTAAAAAACATAAAAAAAAAATTTATAATTAAAATTAAATTTCTTGGAAAGGACGCTTTGGGCTTGAATTCTCATCACAGCCTCTAGTACCTTGCGAGCCCTTCACCGGGTTGACCTTGGGAAGTCCAAGAACTAAAAAAAAATATTAATGTTCATTTTTTTTAATTTTTTATCAAAACGTCCATGCTTGCTAAAATTGTAAGTTCTAAAGTAGACTTATTTTTCATATGGACTAAGAATTTTTTGTGCTAGAATAGTTGTTTTTTGAAACTTTTGAGTAAAATTGTTGACTCATGTGTTGGATCGGTCGGCACCCTTAGAGGGGGGTGAATAAGGGTTTTCAAAAAAACTTTAGATTATATTTAAAAACTTTGAATTATTGCAAGATTAAAGACATGAGATAAGTGAAGTAAAACAAAAAGGAGACAAGCTTTATTAATGATAAATATGTTTTACAAAACTTGATCTCGATGACGCTAGAGATCGGAGGCGAATAATAAAAAAGCTCTTTTTGTTTTCTATCCCGACTCGCTTCCCCACGAACCGGTGGCCCTAGCCTCACCCGGATTCGGCCTCAAGCCGCTCTAGCCAATCCTTCCCCGGATGTGGCCTCGAGCACCCCCTAGACCTAACCTAGATCTAATCGCCAACACGAGGCGATTTTCAGCCCTAAGTCCTACCCCAGACCTAGTCGCCAACACGAGGCAATTTCACTACCGTTTACAAAGAAAGATAAATAAAATAATAAAAACTTCCCTTAAGATGAACTTTTGAATATGGAGGTGAAGATCCGCTGTAGAATCAGCGTTTGTCGAAGCGGCCTTCGTTTGGCTTCGGCGTGATGGAATCCTCCTTCAGAAGTTGGCAGAGCTTCGCCGGGACCTCAAATTTTGGCCAAGATAGGCCTCTGGAATTCTAGTACTCTCTCTCTGAGGTGTATGCAATTGGTGTACGAAAACAAGAGGAGAGGGGGTCCTTTTATAGCCCAAGCGCTACCGCCGGCGCTAGCCCGGATTAGGAAATGTTTTGCGCGGCAGGATCTTCAATCCGCGGTAACATATTGCTCCATGCCTCTTGTGCGCCATGCTACCGCCAGCGTTAGTAGCTAACGTCGGGCGCTAGCTCTTTCTAAGAACGATGTCGGAATCACGCAGATCAACGCTAGCACCGGGCGCTATCGCTACCGCCGGCGCTAGTGAGCCTCTTTGAATTTTGGCCTCAATTTTGGGGGCAGTCATCATGAGTACTCCTTGAGTCATATGGACTATGTTAACCTGCACAATTGAACACACTAGATCAAATACACATAGGATTTGTTATTCTCAAACCTAGGAGACGCGGAAGACCGTGTTCCAACATCATGTAGTGCTCCTGGTCATATGCATGTCTTTGAGTAGTGTTAGTGTAAAATTAAATTCTTGGCATAGATCTAAAATTATGTTTTAATTAATTTGCGTAGTAATTATTTATTTTACTTTTAATTCGAATCTAGATTTATCCAAAAGTAGTTCAGGTGATTCTGTAGAAGATTGTTAGAAAGCTATTACTCGAATTGAACAAAAGGGTGTCCTTTTTCGATGTCTAGAACTTGCCCTAAGCTATTTTCAAAGCATATGCACTTTAGTCAAAATTAACCTTACGGAAATGATTCAGTCCTTTCTTTGGATAGTTTGAGCCTTTACACCTAACCTCAATTTACTACCATTGTTCACACAATTTTGAGCTTTGCACCATTATTTGAACCACCCTCACCATTTCGTCACCAAAACCAAAAATCCCAAACCCCAAATGAACACTTGAAATTTTGAGCTAAATGATTGAATATATTTAGTTGTTGTTTAAAAAAAGAAAATAAATTCATAGTGATATGCGGCCTAGGTATGCTTATGCATACTTAGAATGATCCCAACTATGAAGAAAAAAAATTATTATGGGTATCAATTCAAAAAAAATATTTCTTTATCAAAATGCAAAAATCTCATAATGATATGCGGCGTAGGTATGCACATGCATACTTGGAATGATCCCAATTATGATGAATTGTGATATAAATTTTGGTGAATGAGAGTGTTTCCCTTAGCAAAACATGAGTACCTGGGTAAAGTTTCTTTATTTTGTGGTAGTCATTTTAGCTCAAAACTTTTCGTTTAAGTGGTGTACACCTTCATTTTTATCAAATTTCACCTCGCTATTAAACCCAAGCCTTAATTTGCATCCTATTCAAGTCCTAAAGATCCATAGTGATGATTTAGTTTGAAGTGTAGTGGAGAAGGTGCAAACGGGAAAGCCTATGGCCGTTGACATTGATGGATTTCTTTGGAGGCCACCCCGAGCGTCTACATCTAGTAATTTAAATCTCAGCAATCATGCTATTTTCTCCCTTTTCATAACTTTTTAATTGACCGTCGACTCATTTTAAAAGTGATAATAAATAATTATAACGCATTTTTGAATTATTTCATAAATTAGTATTTATGCCAAGAACGTCTTTTTACTAAAATATCTACACATGCCGGCATAATACTTCGCATTTTACTCTCTAGTTTTCATAATTCTTTCTAGCATTAGTTTTTCCTACCCTTATGAAGAATGGTTTGCTCGGGACGAGCAACGAGCAAGTATGGGGGTGTTTGATGAGTAATTTATTTAGTCATCTTTTAGTATAATTTTATTATTTTTTTAATATGAAATTATGTCTTTTATCTAAATTATATCCTATAAATCTTTCCTATTTTAATTTCATAAGCTAACTTATGTTTATTTTGTGTTTTCAGGTTTTCTGGACATTTGGAGCAAAAAGTACATTTACATGCCCTAGGTTATGGGCATGACCAATGGGCGTGTAACCTGCGCGGTGTTCCAGACCTGCTTCTGCCACCTCGGTGTCGTTCCGTGAAGAATTCGCCAAGTACATGCCCCAGGTCACGGGCGTGACCAAGGCCGTGACCCATTGTCACGGCCGCGACCCGCTGAGACAAACCAGAACCGCAGAGATCAAGCCTGCACGTCAATTAAAGTTACACGCCCCCGGCCCCGGGCGTGACCAGGGGGCGTGACATCCAATCACGGGCGTGACTCGGCCCGCGCTTCTTCCCGCCAAAGTTTCCCGCCAGCTGCAAGATTTAGAAATTACATGCCCCAAGTCACGGGCGTGACCTAGGGCGTGACACGGCTGAAACACACACAATTACTCCAGAAGGCGCCCTCTCCGTTGCTGCTGCAATCATGCCCCTTACACTCCCCTTGGTCACGGGAATGACCAAGGGCGTGTAACATCAAATTTCTGCCTATTTAAAGGGAGCTTCTCCAGAACTCAAGGGACGAATTTTTAGGATTAGAACATTCATTTAATGTCTTTATTTTCATGTTTTAGTAGTTCTTATGCTCCTATCTTTTTGCAATTGTATTTTCATTTCAATAGTCGTAATTCTCAATTTCATAACTTGTACTTTCTTTTGCAATTCAATAAAATTAGTTCATATTTCTCTTATTCTATTCACTTTTTCATTATGTACTCATTTAATTCTTTCGATTCCTCCATCTCCATGAGTAGCTAAATTATTATTAGTACTCGATCGAGATGATCCAAGGAATAATATTGGTTTAGAAGTAATTTAGAATTGCTCTTTCTCTTTTCTAAAAATGCTTAAGATTTATCCTTGATTCTAATGAAATGAGATTATATTTTCGATATATAATTCTCGTTCTTGTTTTCGTTCTTTAGTTAGCCAAACAAGCTCGTAAGGCAAATCGATCATTCAAGGATAAAGAGAGTTGCATGCAACCCTCGAATGTGGATGACGTAAATCTCCCGGATTGGAGTCAAATCCAATAGTGGGATTCATCTCGTAAAGCAAGTATTGGGTTATCGATTATTGAATGAAAATTCTGTAGATATTCCTAATCTTAGTTGGGCGTATCCTCGACCCAAGGTACGTTCATATTTTGGGAATCCCCATGGTCAAAGTTATTTTAGTAAGAGATTGCGATTTTATTTCTTCTTCTTATTCTTTATTCTGCGGTGATTCAAAGATTGAGTGCTACCCTTTTTACTCTTCTTTTTAATCTTATTTTTATTTCCTTTTTGCAAAACCAACCCTCAAGTTTTAATTGATAAGATAATAGAGATTTTCTTGAAGTAAGAGTACTCAACCGCCCCAAGTCTAATACGACCTTGGTTTTTATAACTTATACTACATTCGATATGGTACACTTGTCGTAATCGTTTGCAGATATAGTTTTGCTGCATCACGCGCTGCCTTCTTCTCCTTTTCATTCCTCTCGTTATCTTCCTTCTCTTTCTTCTCCACCTTAGCCTTTTTTCTGATCGCCTCTTCCGCGATCTTACTATTCCGCTCCTCGGCTACCTCACGAAGGCTTTCAGTTTTGAAAGGGTGGATCACATGCAAGATCGGACGAACCAGACCGTTAGAAGAATCACCGTCAAGATAAGCAATCAATTCTGGGTGCGCTCCTTCAGAAGAAAGTGAGACCGCATAAGGAAAAGGAAGGTCGATTTGTCTACTTACCATCTCAGGAGCCTTCGCAGGAAGTTGCAGATCCCCACCTTCAGGGAGTGGGATGCCTCTTTAGCGGTAACCTCTTTACTTTTGCCATTTTTTCTTTTCTTGATAACCTGAATGGAAGGACTTGTACCTTTTCTCTTTGTTCCCTTTGCAGCTTCATGCTTATCCGGGATCTGATGCCTCAATTTTCCTGCTGAAGCCGCCTTCTTTTGCATTTGAGTTTTGATTGCTTCAGCAGAAGCGGTCTCTCTGGTCTATCCAGCGACCTGCCTGAGAGCTTCCTCTGATTTATGGCAGTCAATGGTAATGGACACACCTGGAAGTTCAAGCATAGGAGGCCCTGAAGAAGTGGCCGATAAGTGCACAATGTTTGAGACCGTCAAGACCGCATCCCCCAACAATTCAGTTGGTTTTCCTTCAAGAGCGCTGACGACCTCCTTCGCAACATCCATAGTTGCAACCTCTTTAGAAGATTTGACCGCCAACATCTTTTTAGAGCAAGCGATCTCCTTCTCTTTTCCTTTTCCCTTTGGGGAAGCCATCTTGGATAGCCCCTAGTAAGGTGCTCGCTTAGACAAACTCTTCAATATGGACGCCATTCCGAAGTCATCGCGGTCTGAGAAGCTGTGATCGCTGATACCTCAAGCTCGCAGTCCTTTTCAGAAGGTTCCAGATTCTAAAGCCTTGAAGCCATATTTATAGTTTCTCTTGCATTTATGATGGTCGCGGTCTCAGTGGTCAAAGTGGGCATTTCTGAAGTTCCAGCGAAACTTGAAAATGTAAGTGGATCATGTTTTGCCCGAAAATTCGCGACCTCTCGTTTCCTGTCAGAATGGTCAGTTCCAGCGGTCTCAATTATGGGAGACCGCCCAGAACGCCTGCCTCCTTTCTGGAATTAATCCTAAGGCATGTGTAGTCAGATTAAAGGTAGATCGCCAGACCGCGCGGTCTGGGTCTATTCTTCTTTATTGTTATTTGCACCTCTATTCTCTGCCCCAACCCTCATGTATATCGGGCAGCCTGTAATTTATGGATCTACCTGTTTGGGCGGCCTCGCGTTTATAAATAGAGGGGTATGGGTACCAGAAAAGGGGCTTTTTGCTTCGAGCCTCCAGCTTACAACATGTGTAAGCGGTCTCGAATTCTATCACTTTTCTACCTCTCACTCTGACCTGTTCTAGACCCTCTCCTATAACCTCTTTTGAGATTAAACGAAGCAGTTTTTCTCTCAGATTTCTTCCCTCAGGCATTCTCTATCTCAAGTAGCCTGCACTCCGCAGTCTCCCTCCATCCCTTTCTAGTGAGAGTTTTGGAGGTATAATTTTTGTACCAACACCACCCATGCCATCCAATTTTTGAGAATGATGGTGTTGGGAAAAACCCTTTTGATTTATCTAACAAATTATCTTAAAGTGATTTAATCAATTAGGTTGTATAAACCACATTGTATAGAAATGGTAAAATAGTCACTAGAAGTCCTAGATGTCACACCCACCTTAGATTGTCAAGACCAGGTCAAGATAAGCACAAATTCAATTAAGTAAAAACATGCGTCGAATAGAAGTCGACGCAACTTCGACTAGATGTCGACACAACTCTGACTGAAAGTCAAAGTAACTCAAAATTCCTGTCGAAGTATCAAGTCAAGTCGACGCACCATCGAAAGGAACTCGACGCAAAAGGAAGAGCCTGTCGAAGCCATCTTAGAAGTCAACACAACTTCAAATTCAATTCGACGCAAAAGATGAAGTGCAAGTCCAAGTCTTCAACTCAATGGATGCGTTGATAAGAACTCAACGCAACGTCGACGACTGTGTTCAGTCAAAGCTAAGAAGGAATTCGAAGATGCTTCTATAAGAATTCAGAAGTGCGTCGATATGAAGTATAAGGAATTCGACGCAATGTCAAATGTATACAGAAAAGGAAGGTTTTTTGCTGTCCTTTCTGGTCTTTTCCATTTGTTCTATAAAGCTGAAATCTGTTCTCTAACAGCTCGTTTATTGCCAAGAATGGAATGTAGTATTTCAGAGATACAACAAAGACATTCTTGGAAGTTATTCAAATAAGAAGGACGGGTCGGGAACAAAAATAGAAGGTAACAATTTATTGTCCAATGGACATTCCTTCTCAGGACAATCCATAAGAAGAAAAAATTCAAACACATATCAATAGAGAATAAGTATGCCGAGGAAGAAAGAAAATAGTGATAACCCATTATTCTCTCTGTCGAATAGGGCTTCTTCTTCCTCCTCCAACCCTAAGATAGAACAGAAGAACAATTCTCTACACAGGAAAAGATAACAACAAGACTGCTGCCTCTTCTTCTACATCATATAGTAGCAAGTCAACAAAAGAGCAGAGAGGATCAGGGTCAAAGCTTATATCCCTTGCAATCTCACAATCTTTAGCAAGGGTTCATCATATTCAGATCCTGAAATAAATAGAAGCAACAACATCCATATAGATAGTTGCTGAAGGATTCAAACTGAAGAATCCTATTCTCTTCTTCCTTATCTTCTATTATTCTTATTCTACAACTATAAAAGAGTTTTAAGAATCCCTTTTCAAATGATTCAGTGGTTCTAAGAGTCTTATTATCAAAAGACTCATTAGTTCTAAGAGTATCCTTATCAAATGACTCAGTGGTTCTGAGAGTCTCCTTATCAAATGACTCAGGCACTGTTAGTGCAATCCTACCATGGAGGTAGAAGAGTGGAGTACTAACATTTTGGGGATCCACTATAAAATTTATATGTCTTCTGCATTGCTTTTCTGTGCTGTCCAGTTTACTATTTTTTCTATTTCATATTTTATGTGCTTACTTTATTTTATTTTGGTAGCGATGATTGCATATCACTTAGTAGTTTTATTGTGTGAGCATAACTAGGGTATACATGTTTTAAGACTCTATTCACCCCCCTTTAGAGAATACTCATAGGCACATTGTGCACTTTCAAAGGATCTCCTCACCATTATTTCTTTATTTAAAATTATCTAAAACTATTTTATAAAGAAAATGAGTTCTATGGACTATGCATCAACAAGACCACCAGTGTGCAACTTGAATAAGTTTACACTCTGGAAGGCTAGATTAAAGCTCTATATGAACTCCATTGATGAAGACATCTTTGATGTTATCATTTCAGGCCCCACACCTCAAGTCAGACAAGATGCCAGTGGATCTACAACAAAGGAAGCTGTCCCAAGAAATGAGTAGATAGATGCTGAGAAAAAGCAGAAGGTATGCGATGCCAAGGCAATAAATATTTTGGTATCCATAATGGAAGATGACATTTTCCAAAAAGTTGCTGGCTGCCAATCAGCAAAAGAGATCTGGGAATCTCTTTCCAGAATTGTAGAAGGGAGTTCTGATGAAAGAAAGGACAGGAAGTCCCTTCCCATATCCCAGTATGAGAACTTTCAAAAGACTACTGAGGTGAATGTAGCTAAAATGCATGACATATTCAACTCTATAATAAATAAGCTGAAAGGTCTGGATAAGGAGATCTCTTTAATTGAAATAAACGATAAGCTTCTCATGTGCTTCCCAAGCTCATGGGACTCAAGGATCTGGTCTATCAGAGATTCCAGATGCCATAGAGAGATTTTTATTGATGCTTTGCTAGAAAAGCTCAAATCTTATGAGATGTTATTGAAGAGCAGGGGTGAAACAGAGGCTAAGGAGACATCCTCAACTCCCATCCAAATGAGTCTTTCCTTGAAGGTTACTGATGTAGAGTCCTCCACTCCTGAAGATGAGATGTTCAGTTTTTTAGCAAGGAGATTCCGAAAGTGGGTTAAGAAAGAAGATTCAAGAAGAAATGAGAGGAGCTTAAAACCTAGATTTGATAAGACTCCAAAGAAGAAAGTGATGTGCATCTCCTGCAATAAGATAGGGCATACACCTGAGTGTCCACAAGAACAACGGGGCAGGAGAAACAACAAAGAGGAGCAGAAGAAGAAGTCTTTCAGGAAGAAGCAAAAGAAGAAAGGTAAAGGTTTCATTGCTGAAACCTGGAGTGACTCTGAAGCAGAGCTAAGCTCCTCTTCATCAGAAAGTGATGAAGAAACTGCTGAAGCTGCCTTCCTGATGGCATTACTGATCTCATCAGATGTTGAAGAAGAACAGGTATCACTATTTGATAATTTTGTTTTTGATTCTGATGATTTTAAAATGTGCTTTAAAAAATTATGCAAAGATCATCTTGAGGTACAAAAAGAAATAGAAACAGTTAGGGTAGAACTTGAGAACCTTAAGAAAGATGAGTTATATCTGAGAAATCAATATTTAATAGATGAGATTCATAATAAGGAATCATAACTGATTGACATAAGAAATAAAAATTTAATACTAAAGGAAGAGCTAACAAAGGCAAATGCCTTTGAAGACTCAATCAATGGGAGGTGTCAAAAGCTCAAAGATATTACACAAATTTTCTCTATGAGATTTAGACACCTAGGTTTAGTAGCAGAGCCATCCATTAGCACAGCAATCCCTAATACACCAGCATAGAAAAATCTAGTTAGATTTGTTAGACCTAGTGACTATCAAACAAGTGAGAGGAGTGCAACATTTGAGGGTCAGGATAATAATTATCCTGATAAAATCACTGTATTTAATAAAGCAAACTAATGAATCTGAATAAAAAGGGTGTTATAAAAGAGAAAATTGTTAGGCACTCTGCTGATTTATTATATTTTGATACATTCTATACACATTTCAAGTACCAATATAATAAACCTAGATTTGATAAACTCATTCTCTGTTATCCAAAAGGATATCATGAAAGACCCTTATATTCTTTCATAGAACCTTATAATGGTAGAAGCATAGGGCCCAAGGTAACCTGGGTACCCTCTAATGTTTGAGTTACATGTGCAGGAAACTTAAAGTTCTTTTCTCAGAGAATGTGGAAGGAAAAGAAAGAAGTAGATGATCAATAATTAACTACACATGCAAAGGGAGTAATCTATAATAAAAAATCCCTTGTTGAGTTTATAGTTCATGAAAATAATAGTATAAATACTATTTTGAATAAAGAATCATTGCTGGAAAAACAACAAGATCTTTCTAAGAAAATTGAACTGTTTATTCAGAGTTACATCGAATAGAATTTGACGCATCATCTAATTCTATTCGGTGCCAGCTTCGTGAGCTAGCTAAATCAGATAATTCAAATAGAATTTGATGCAACGTCGATTTTATATCAACGCATACGTCGATTTAATTGTTGCTCGTCAAATTTGAAGATTCATCGAGTCATAATCGATGCAACATCGATATGAAAGTCGCGCGCAGTTTCACTTCTAGAAGCTACCTCTATACATTTTGGCGCGCTAACTATTAATCTTTATCGACGATGCTTTGAATAAAACCTTAAGTTGTGATGAATCATCTTCTTTTAAGCAACATAGGCATCAAATTCATTACGCTTTCGAATTCTCTCTTTCTTGCACTCTTGCTTTCTTTCTCTCCAGCTCTCTTGCATTTCTCTCTCTCTCTATCTCTCTCACTCTCTCTCTCTCTTTCTCCCTCTCCCTTCTCTTTATAGGTACTTCATCTCAGATTCAGTGGCTCCTCCTAAGACCAACTCTGGCTTCGATGTTGATGTGGACTCCTTCAATGCAGCTTCTGATAACTTTAAAGCCATTCTCAACTTATTTTATACTGCAGACTTGACAAAGCTGATTTCTAAAAGGTGCAAGATCCTTGATGTTGAACTGACAGAGTTCAAAGAAAATCTTCACATAGGAGGTGATGGATCCCTCAATGGGACAATCTATGTGACTGATATAAATATTACAGAGGAATTGTTCAGTCAAACATTTGACCTTATAGCTGGCAGTGATCAAGATGAGATGCAAGGGAAGAGACAAGTAAGGCTTTACAAATCATGCAGTTCAGGAAGGAGAAGGCCATCAATTTGAAGAAGATTGATCTAGCTGAAGAATACAGATTCCTAACTGATATAGTAAGGAAGGAGCTAATGTGCAAGATTTCAGCCCATGATGCCATTCCGAAGCAACAGCTCCAGATAATCGGATGTCTTCTCCTCAACAAAAAGATCAACTGGGGGGAGGTTCCTCCTGAAGATGATAGGTCATAAATATGCACATAAAGAAAATGCAAATATAAGAATGATGAGTGAGGTGCTACTCCATCATTACCCCATGGTATGCAAATCAAAAGGAGTGCCAATTCCACCTAGGAAAAGAATAAACTTTGGCATTTTCTCCAAGTGGACCAGGCAGATCCTAAAGCCTGGTCATGCTGCACCTTCACCTCCTTCTCCAACTCCACGGGATATAGAGACAACTATAACAGATCCTCCAAGGTATGACAATCCAGCACAGGACACTCCAGCAGCCCAACAAAATATTATTCCAGATGCTGATCCAGCTCAGTTCAACCAGTCCATTCCATCTACTCTAGGCCCAAAATCTACACCACAGATTTCCCCCCAACCACCACAACAACAACCATCCATCATAACTCCTACAAAAAATCCACCAGACATCCACTCTCTTGATGACAGATCTCCTTTAACCCAATCCGACATAACTCCACAAGATAATCAATCAATATCACCAATTCACCAAAATCATCCAGACATCAATGAGAAATTAACAGTAATTCCTCCAGTTATGCTATCCACACCTACTCTTACAACACCTCTTGTATCTACCACACATCACACTCCTTCCTTTAATATTGAGCAAGTAATTTCAAAAGAAGTAGGACTGGCTAAGAGCATATTTGCTGACTGCTGGTCACTCAAGCCAGAAAGTTCAATAAGAAGTACTCCCAGATGGAGACAGAGTTGCAAAAATCAAAAGAGTCCCTCCTGGCACTAAAATCAACTGTATCCTCCTCCATGATAAATAAATAATTCTTAACCTCCCTTGTAAGTAAGGTATAGAAGGGGGTGAAGATCCAAGAGGAAAAAATAATTGGTCAAGAAAATGTGAGTGGCCAGAAGAAGGAAAAGAGTGTGTAAGAAGAGATTGCCCCAAATATTGAATTTTGAAGTGTATGGTGAGGTCGGGCGGTCTGAGCATCAGACCGGGCGGTCTGGTAAACCCTGTAGGTCAGGCAATCGGGTAGGAAGACCGCACAGGTTGTCTTCCCGCTGTGGACTGGCAGTTAGCCAGTGACAAATGGCCTTTATTCATCAACCATCTGGGGTCAGTTATCTAGTTGTAATCGGGCAGTTAGCATATTAGGTTACCTCTAGGTGTTAGTGCTCTGGCCGGTTCTCTGCTTGCGGATTGGCAGGGTTAACTCAGCAAGTCGTGCGAGTTATTTGCTACCCATTGTCGCTGTGGGAGGTTATCCTATCATGTAGGTGGTGACTGCACTCCTCACCACTACTATAAATAGGACCTTCCGGATTGAAGTAAAAAACAAGAACTGTAAATGAGAGCTTGCGAGTTTAAGATTTGGATAGAACTTTCTATTCGCGCGGTTTGAGATTTACCTTTGTTATGTCTGCAGGTTGTGCGTCTTGCTTGTGGTTCTGATTTGATCAGAGGAGACCGCATCAGATAAGTTGGTATCAGTCAACGACGAGTAGTAGCAGGAGGTCGTGGTTAGAGACAAGGCAGTTTTCTCTTTGGCTCATTTCAGCTTTCATTAAAGGACCAGTCCATGGTGGGTAGGTGGTTTGCCTTTGCCGGACTGTTCAGTATTTAGTTCTTCAGCTGCTTGTTCGCGGTAAGAAGCGGCCAAGTGACTGCGGTCAGGAGGCCTTGCTTGGGCGAACAGAGTGAGCATTGAATAACGGGTAGTCCGCGTGTTGAGTTGTAGTTTGGCGACTTGGCGGTTTGTGTGGACAACTATGTTAGCCGGGTAGTTTGGCTGGTTCAGTTTGTAACCGCCAGCTTCTTGTAGTTTGTTTCTTTCTCCTTATTTGGTATACTGGTAAATCATGTCTCGCCATGTATACCACACAATGTACAGAAGATAGTTAATACAAGATTTTTCTTGTTCCTTCATTGTTCTGGTTTCCCGTGGTTGGTATGGTTGAAGTGTTCCTGCGACCTAGTTCCCACTTTTCCGCTTATTAGAAATTTTCAACATGGTATCAGAGGGACAGAGGTTTGATCAGTGATTCAGCCGCAGTTATCTTGCTTGGATTTCTAGAAGCACAGTTTTCAGTGGTATAGAAATGGAAGGAGGAGTAGCAAGAGGTCTTGGTATTGAGCTCCTGATGCAGACTAACTTTAAGTAGTGGAAGTCTTGCATGGAGAGCTATCTTTTGGGCGAGGACCTCTGGGATGTTGTTGGTGGAGAAGAAACTCAAGAAGTGCTTGTTGTTGGTGAAAATGCACATCTGGTGAGAACTTGGAGGAGAACTAATGCTAAGGCGGAGTTTACTATCAAGCGGGAAATCTCATCAAAATTGTTTGATCACATCATTGGATGTAGATCAGCTGCTGAGATTTGGACAGCCTTGAATGGCTTGTTCAAGAAGAATGTAGCTCGGCTACAGTTCTTAGAGAATGAGTTGGCAAAAGACACTCAAGGAGACTTATGCATATCAACGTTCTTCCTGAAGATGAAAAACCTCTGAACAGAGATTTCGGCTTTGGACCCAGATGAGCCTATCTCAGAAGCTAAGATGAAGAGGAACATAATCCACGGCTTGTGGAGGGAGTATGTGGCCTTTCATACTTCTGTTCAAGGCTGGGCCAATCAGCCATCGTTGCTGGAGCTGCAAAACATGCTTGCTGCAAAACATGCTTGCTGCAAAACATGCTTGCTGCAAAACATGCTTGCATCTCCTCCCTTTATCTTTAGACATGTGTGTCCTTTGATTTGCATGCTATGGAAGATTTCTACTAATTAGTAGATGGATTCTTCCGGTGGGTTGATGTTATCCCCACAAAATTTGCATAGAGTCCGGAATGGTAGTATGGACATAGACATGCTATGTGAAGCCCATCTGGACAGGTTGGTCTGGATTGATGATGTTGCTTGCTGTTCTATTCATTAATGCCAGGCATTAGAGCTAACGTCGGCGGTAGTGCCATATGTTGTGTTTTTCGGGTTCTGAGTACTAAGACGTGCTGTAGTGAGTTCTAGAGGTGTTGCCCAGAAATTACACAGAAATGAGCTAACGCCTAGCATTAAGAATAATGCCTAGTGTTAAGGGCTAACACCCAGCGTTATGAACTAATGCTTGAGACAGTAATCATTGAGTTTACTTATCGTGTTTAGACCTCGCCCCTAATGCTGAGGTGATGACCCTATGGGGTTATAGTTGAACGGGCACAAGGGGAAGCTGTACCCGTGTCAGGCGTAGGTGAATCCTGACATTTATGATCATGGGCACAAGCTGAACCGAACCTGTCCCATAGCTAGTTGGTGATGAGGTCGCTCCTCCGTGTTCACCTGGGGAATTGTGGAATAGAGACCGTAAGGTAGTGCTAGCCTTGACGGCCGCAGCTCATAATTTAAGACCAAGTTGAAAAGGGACTTGTTGATGGCGTGCCGAGAGTGCAAAAAGCATGGTGTGACTTGAAAGCGTGTGACTTGGTATCACCTAAGACTTGAAAGCATGTGACTTGATGTCACCATGTGATGAATGTTTCTATGCGGTGCTTAGACGCACCTGTGAAATATATACTGCCGTTGCTTGCCTGCAGGGAAGGAGCACCGCCGCCCCGAGCATGGGGTGGGGTCGTTAGAAGCCCAGGTTAGCTAAAGCTGACTGGTTACTTGTTTTCCCACCGCTTGGTAGATTTGTTTGTACCGGTCCTGGCGAGGCTAGCGGGAAATAGCGGGCTGAAGCCCCTGCTACTGTGTTGTGTTGTGCTGAGCTGGCCCTTGAAGGACGAGTTTATTTGTTTACTGTTTTCATGTGTGGCTGGCCTACGTGTCGATGTTTGTAAGCCACCTAGTGGATGTAATAACCAAACTTTGTTTTAATGTCGCTCCTAGTTGTAAAAGTTGACAATATATGAACTGGTTTTACTTGAAATTAAATGCTTCCATTGTACGACTCTTTGTGCTGAGATGGTTATATTCTTAACAATTCAATGCTAATTAAGTAATGCGCTCCTCTGTTCGTTTAATATGGCGTGGGGTCCCGGCCGGACCTACTGCTATATTCTATGTAACAGGGAGGGTGTTACAATATATATGTTAGATACATGCAATCAATAGCAAAGCATATCCATACACCAAATGTAAAGAAAATATTATTCATATTTTTATCATAAGATTCATACTTCCTAGGTGATAACATTATTGTTTTGAGATATTACTTGATAGAACATGAATTATGATTTATGATTATAGAGAATTTTGGATAGAATATATGTTAGATCATCATGATGTATGTGAATTCTAATTCTTCTAGACTTATGACAATATGATTTGGTGATTTTCTTTTGAATGATCAAGTTTGATTTTTAAGTCTAGAAAATGATGATCATGCAATCATATCAAAGAAAAAGATCACATATATAATGTTTTAAAATTTATAATAAAATTGCATTTGATAATTGAATTTATTGTTCTTTGGTTTTGCATTATGATATTTGATTTCATGATATATATTCTAATGCTTAATCCATAAACTATGTGTTTGTTGGAATTTTAGTATTCAATTTAAATTTCAAATCACATAATTATCATGAAATATGAATAACATTGTAAATGTTATACCTAGCATTAATATATAAACCTAGACTAAGAAGTGATGCTAGGATGATGAGTTTGAATCCAATGTTATTACATAAGATTAATGGAGATAATGTTGCATGTAATATGAGAAGATTTCAAAATAATTTTCTTTAGACCTAGAATGAAATGATTATTCTATTTGATTTCATCTTGTTGATATCAAGTTAATTCTTAGATCTAAATAAAATGAGATACATGCAAACAATAGAGATGCATATCACACACAAAACAAGATATGAAACTATAATATCAATAGCCATCACATATTTCATAATTCCTAAGGTTGATAGAATTAGTTGATTTAAGATAATTCTTGTTAGATCATGAATTATGATATATGATTATAGTGAATTATAGCATATGATATTAATAGATCATGATGGTGATTATATAGTTCATATTCATCCTTTTAATATGTAGTGACTGCTTTTAAAGTTAATATTATACTATATATATATAAAGGACAAAAAATGTTTTGGATGTTTTGAATTGTTTGGCAAATTTTCTTTTTGATTTTAATACAAGGTATCTGAACGTAGAAGATAACGATACTTAAAATAGTAAAATAATTTTTTCAGAAAATAATAATTAGAGAAATCAGATGTTTTAGGAAATTAGGCTACCGTCGGCGTTAGTGATAACGCCTGGCGTTAGCAACTCATGGTTTTTTATTTGCAATCTTGAGTTACAAATTTTGATTAAAAACACATGGTTTCTTTTATATCATTTGATTCTGATTTTTCTCGATTATGATTTTTCAATATATGGGCTATCATATGCAACAAAGAAATTAGACACATATACAATAAGTTGTGCATTTAATATTTTAAGTCTAAGCCCTTTTATAAACCATTTAAATCCATTCATTAAAATAATTTCATTAGTCTTGATAATATTTTAATATTCAATTTACGATGATAATTCAAGACATTTATGGGTAAAGGATTTAAAAGGATTAAACTTTAGAGAAAAGAGAAGATAAATCACTTAAAGCTTATGACTTTATGTTCATTTAATTTAATTTGATTTGTTAAACATTAGACTTAAAATTTGAAAGTCATATTTCATGATATATAAAGTGAACATAAACATGTTGGATCAAAAAATACAAAACAAACAAGAGTAAAAGAAATAATGCACATCATGAAGTAGAGTATTGATATTTCATTTTTAATTGATTCTACTTCATGCAAATGATAGGATACTAATGAATAAGAGATTTAGGTATCCAAAGGAGACCAAGTGGGATGGTTCCTTTGGGTACCCAAATACATCGTTGTGGATTTTGGGAAGATAATGATAAATGGACTTTTTAATTAAAGATGATTTGTCATTTCTCTTTATGGGTCTCCATTCATACATTGGTTGTTTATCATTTAAATCCATATAATGATTATGTGACATCTTTATATGATGATAGTTCTTCGAAAAATAATTCATTGGGGGTTTATGTTTAATCAATTTTTTTTTCAAAATAGATTGATGTTGATAATCATAATTAATTTTATTATATGGATTCTTTGAAAGTTTTTAAGAGTGATTGTATTTCTTTAGAAGTGATTGTTGAAAGAGTGGGTTATAATATGTGTTAAATGATTGGTTCTTATTTTGTTAATTTTCATTTCCACTCTTTCTTATTGACATACTCTAATAATGTGAAGGAAAAGATTTTAAAGTTTGATTTTCATGAAAAGGAGACATTAAATTTGAGTCATGATTGAAAATATATTGAGACTTATAATAGTGACTCTTAAGAATTTTGTTAGGATCACAATTCATTTTGAAAGTAAACTCCTTTTGAGTTAATGTGTGAAAATGGTCCTTCTTAGAAATGATTTTGTAAGTTAATTTATATTTGTTATTTAAAATCTTATGATGAATGACATTACTAGAAATTATAACTTTTTCAACAAAAGATTTTAATTGTCTTAACTTACAAGTTAAAGCATCATTTTCAATTATCAATTTTTCATTATACTTTTTAGAAACTAAGAGTCCTTTTTCAATATCCTTGAATTTTTCTTTTAATAGATTGCAATCTAAACAAGGAGTGAGAATTTTAACTAAAGAGCATGAAAGAGAATTTAACACATAAATATTTGATTCCACTTTATCATTTGCTTTTAAAGATTTATTTTCTAAACATAATTTAGAATTAGCAATTTTCAATTTTAAAATTTTACGTTTAGCAATTTTAAGCATACGAGATGTAGAAAAAGAATTTGTTACAAAAAAAGAAGTTTTTGAATTTCTTACATTTCTATGAGATGAGGCAAGATTTGAACCAAGGGTTCCTTTGACATCTTCTTCGCATTCCACTTCCATAGTTGAATTTTCGTCTTCTCTTTTACTTGATGTGTTGCCATCATTTGAGTCCAATATTGTGACGTTGCATTCTTCTTTCTTAGACAGATCTTCATCTAAGCATAAGTCCTCATTGGTTTCTTCTCTTGGATCCATAAGGAATTGCTCTTGTTCATCATCTGTGGAAGGAAGACTATAAGAATTCTCAAGAAAATTCCAAACTTCATAAGCAGTAGGAAGTGTATAAATAAGTTTGAAAATATTTTGATCTAGTGCACAATATATACTATTCATTGATTTGGCATTTAAAAACATTTCATTTTTATTAAGAATACTTAGGGGCATTTTAATTGTAATATTCCAAACTTCAATATCCAAAGATTTAAGAAATTTTTCAATAAGAGTTTTCCAGCCATTATAAATTTTGACTTCAAATAAAGGTGGTGCCAAAGATTTTTCATTTATAAGAAAGTTTCCCCCACTAATAGAAGCGAGATCATGAGATGCCATTATTCCTGGGTTTTTAAACCAATTTGGAATAACCTGGCTCTGATACCACTTGTTGGATCGATAGGCGCCCTTAGAGGGGGGGGGGGGTGAATAAGGGAATAAAAATTCTTTTTATAATTTTATGAAAATTACTAAATTGTTTTATAATAGGAGAAAGCAAAATAATAATTTAGCTAAATTAAGAGAATATCATAATTTTCAACTTTAGAAATAAGTACTAAATGGTTTTTGATGAAAGTGATTGAATAAACAATTTAGATAAAGTGATTTGAATTGAAAGCTTAGTAACCAATATAGAAGAGATTATGTCAAAAGAGAGAAATCAAGTAAACACAAATAGAGACATGATTATATATATTTAAAAGTGTTTACAAATACTTGATTTCAATAATGCTAGAAATCAGAGGCGACAAATATGTAAATAAATTTTCCTTTTCTATACTGACTCATATCCCCACGAACTGATTGGCTTGAGCCTAACCTTCCCTCGATAAGGCCTCAAGCCGCTCTAGACAATCCTTCCCAGGATATGGCCTTGAGCACCCCCTAAATCTAATCTCCTAGACCTAGTCACCAACTCATGCGGCGAATTCCCCCTAAGCAGCACAAGGACCTAGTCGCCAATAAAAGGTGAATTCTCTATACAGTTACAAAATGGAATGAAATGAAAATAATGATAAAAACAATAAAAACTCCCTATATGAGATCTTATGAAGTCAGAGATTGTAACGCCCCTAATTTTTGTTAATTATTTACGTGGCCGTTGTGACGTAGTTTTGGCGTTTGGGCATTACGTCAGCTCGTCAGGTTTAGTTTTGGGCCTTAGCCTAGTTAAAGTGTGTAATTTGAAATGAACATGTAAGATTTCGCGTCGTTTTAAGTTATGGGAGAATTTTTATGTAAATATTGTAATTAATCTTTGCATGAAATTCTCAGTCTGTGCTCGACGAACTGGGATCAGTCTGCGTTCGACGAACTGGGATCATTCTGCGTTCGACGAACTGGGATCAGTCTGCGTTCGACGAACTGGGATCAGTCTGCGTTCGACGAACTGGGATCAGTCTGCATTCGATGTATTGGGATCAGTCTGCGTTCGACGAACTCGCTGAGCCCTGCATTCGATGAACTCACTGAGCCCTGCGTTCGATGAACTCGCTGAAGTTGCGTTGGATGAATTCGTGGCTGAGTTCGACGAACTCCTGGAGGCTTGGTATTTATACTTTAAGCTTAGGTTTTATCATTTCATCTCCTTCCCCTTTCAGCCCACCTATAGTTTTGTCGGGCGAGAGAGCGAGAGCGGCGTGTCATGGAGCTTCTGGCTAGCGATTCGAGGGCTGCAGTGGTCGGAATCGTGTTTGGAGAGTTGATTTGGAAATCTCTCGGCGGGATCTTCATTCTAGTGGTAAGCTTTTCTCGTTTCGTGGAATTTTTGGATTTATGGTTGTGACCTAATTCCTCTTTTCGACCCGTAAGGTTTCAGGATTTCGTGCTCGAGTGAGTTCTTGGCCGATCCATAACTTTTGGAGCGGAGATCTTTGAGTTTACAAGGTTTAAGGCAAGTGGCTTTCTTCCCCTCTCCCTTTTTGGTGGAATCTCTGTTTTCTGTGCTTATGCATTCTTTGTTTGTTTTGGCTTGTGTTTTCTTGGTCGTGTCATTTTAATCCCGAACGCCTCCCCTTGAATTCCTTCTTTTTGTTGTTTCCTCCTGCCTTGGATTTCTCGAGAAATCAAGGGTTCCTGCCTTGGATTTCTCGAGAAATCATTGACCCTGCCCTTTCATTTTTCGAGAAATCATTGATCCTGCCTTTAACCTCTCGGAAAATCAGCTTGACCCTACCTTGATTTCTTGAGAAATCACTTTTTCATGCTTGGGGATTTCTCGAGATATGGCTTCTCCTGCTTTGATTTCTCGAAAAGTTATTATTTCTTGTTTCAGGAATTCTCGAGAAACCCCGTGTTTGCCCCTTAGCCCTCGAGAAGTGCCTAATCTACCCTCCTATTTCCTGAGACATGTTCTGGTTGCTACCCTTCATTCCTCGAGAAATACCTTCTCCTTCTCGAGAAATGGATGTCCACTCCTAAATCTGTGAGCTATGTCTCAGCCCTATTCCCTCTCTTGGAACTTTGAATCTTCTAAAGTGTGCAGGGGTATTATCCGCGTTTGTTTTGTGCCCTTTATCATGATTACTTCTCCTCTTTGAAACTTCATACCCGTTGCGGTTAGATAATTTATGTCTTCTCTTAGGCATAGTCTTATGCAGTGTTTACTCCATTTGTGACCCTATCCTTAGGGTATCCTGGTGAGTGTTTTTCTCGGGCTTCGTCCCATGCCATAATTAAAGGAATTAATTAATAAGACCATTGCCTTTGTCCTTGCACGGTGGGTCGTGTTTGTGGGGGGGGGGGGGGTGGCGGGGGGGGGGGGGGGGGGGGGGGGGGGGGGGCAGTTGGGAGTGTTATAGCCTTGCACGGTGGCCATTTTAGTGGTGAACCACAAGCTTGGCCTGTGGTCCCATAGGCCATGTTTGGATGGTTGCGGATAGAAACCCCCACCGGTTTTTGGCTTTGGGTGGCAGTGGATAATGTACCGCCCGCGTTTAATTTGAGCTGATCAATCTCTTTAAATAAATTTATCAAGATAAATGAACTTTGGTTATTCCTCTTTATGGTATTTGGTGCACTTGGTGCTTTGCTTAGTTCTTTGTTTGGAGCTTCTCTTTCAGTAAATATGGCTTGGGTTGGTACCCCTTATGCCTTATTTATTTTATTCTGCTTGTTTTCTGCCACTTGTAACTCCCTTGCTGATGTGTTCTTTGTTTTATTGAATGCCTCAGGTTCAGAGCCTTAGATGCTAGTGGTGTAGCCCGGAGTCTCCGGGAGTTTTAGTTGTTGTTTTACCCCACCGCTGCGAGGTAGTTGTGGTCAGTTTTCTTCTTGTGTTCAGACATGCTAGTTTGGAGCCAACAGGTTAGTGTCAGGTTGTTGACGCCCGTTGTGCCCTTTTGATACTTTATAGTTTACTTTCCAATTTAATGCCACTACTTTTTAGATCTTGTGTATCTTGCTCTCTGTGAAGGATTTATGTCTATGTGCATTATAGTTACAAAATGGTTTTTCTTTCATCCTCATTGCAATCTTTTTAACAGAAATCCTTATCTTTAAAGTCGCCTAAAGATATTTTCTATACATATACTACGCTTAGATATGTGCATATCATTTACTTTATGTCCTGTCATCACGTGCATGTAGGATCTTAAGTGAACAAAATCAAGTATTTTCCGCTGCAATTACATATAATTTCTCGGTGGACTAGCTGATCCACGAACTGAGAGACACAGTTCTTACCCCAAAAACTAATAAATGATTTGATCTATCATGTAAAAATGTTTTGATTAAATAAGTAATAGGTTTCCGCCTGAGCGTCTGCAGTTGTCTCCTGCATGATGTGGCATCATGATGCGTATTTTCTCTTACTCTGATATTCCTAAATTTGGAGAAAATGCGGGTTGTGACAGTTGGTATCAGAGATAGGTTGTTCGACAAGTCAGTCGGGCAACAAATTCTGATATAGTAGTTGTTTTGGTTTCATTGCATACACTCACCAATGTGTCATCAGTACGTCTTGGCCGAAGCATGAACACTACACTCATAGCATGATAAGAAGTATATGGGGCATATTATGTAGTATGGGATGCGTAATATGTGTCTGTATATGGATCCACCATAGGTGGCAACATGTGACGGTTATGTAGTATGGGATGCATAACCATCATCACATGGATGCCCATTAGCACGTTTTCTTTTTCGTTACATGCAATATTATGTAGTATGGGATGCATAATATTTTATGTGTACGCCGCTCATAACATGCATTAAGGCCTTTATTAGAATGCATAGCACAACATACATTACATAGCATTGCATAAGCACACGTGCGAAGTTAAAGACTTATATGATGACACACGTACACTCATGATTTCAAAATGAACAGAAAATTCATGCATTCATGACCCTTGCACATGAGTCAAGAGGGACGATGTAGTATCGTTACCAAATTTAGCATATCATCATGAAAATATCCCAGAGAAAGGTAGTGAAAATGGCAAGTATCTGTACATGTATGTTCTGAACCAAGCAGTGTAGTTCTAGTGTAAGGTTAAGTTTTAATTATAGGCTTATGTGTATTAGCAGAGATGGCATGCAAGTGAGTCGCAACTAGGTCGACTCCCCAGTCGGAGGGCGAGTCATCCGGAGCACAGAGTGAAGCTTTGATCGAGAGTCTGTGCCAGAGCAATGAGGCTCTGACTAGGAAGATGGTTGCGATGCAATCACAAGTTGAGGCGTTGTTGTCTGCCGGTGCTACGCAGCAACCCGTAGTGCAGGCCCCATAGTAGGACAGACAGTACCTACTCCTCCTGCTCCCTTGGTACCCCTAGTAGCGATACCTCCGGAAATGAATTTCATTTTGCACTTTCAAAGGTTGGGTCCTCCATCGTATGAAGGACGAGCTGATTTCATGGACTTGGACGATTGGCTTATAGCCATTGAAGCGATGTTCTCATATTCAGGAATCACCGTGGATCAGAATGTGATGGTTGCCGCTAACAGCTTAAGGGTCTCGCAAAGACTTGGTGGTTTAGGGAGAAGGAAGACCTTTCCGAAGGATGTTCGTGGGAAACCTTCAAAGGAATATTGTTAAGAAAGTTTCTGCCGTCGGTAGAGCAAGACCGGTTAATGAATGATTTCCTGCATCTGAAGCAGAGAAAGCTCTCGGTGAGCGAGTATGAGATTGAATTTTGCAAGTTGAGCAGGTTTGCTCCGGCCCTGGTAGCCTTGGAAGAAGGAAGAGTAAAGAGATTTCTGGGTGGTCTCCGCAGTGATATCCAGCAGCTGGCCAGTGCGTACAGGTCGGAGAAGTACGCCGAGGTAGTAGAAGCAGCGCTGAAGGTTGAGGCAATTGATAATGCCAAGAATCGAGGATCAATGATGAAGAAGGGAAAGAGAAAGGCTGGAGAAGAAGGAAATTCTGGTGCGCCTGCCTTGGTCTTGAATAAAGGAGGTGGCGAGGTCTGCAGTTTCTGTGGTCGCTCTGTCCATCCATTTGAAAGGTGTTTCAAGAGGAAAGGAGTTCAAAAGCAGCAGCGAGTGCTGGAAATTCAGGGTGCTCCGAAGGGAGAGGTGCTTTTCCCATTGTGCAAGCGGAAGGGGCATGATGTGGCCCAGTGTTGGACCAAAGATAAAGTCTACTTCCAATGCGTACACAAGGGGCACTTGAAGTTTCAATGCCCGCTAGTTCAACCCCCGCTGCAGCCAGTTCCGCTTCGAGCCTTGCCACCGCCGCAACATCAAGATAAAGGAAGAGGAAAGCTGAACATGTTAACACAGGAGCAAGCGCAGTCTTCGACCCAAGTGATCGCAGGTTATACCTTAAGCAAGTTGTTTAGTCATGATTCTTTTTAGTTTCGCTCTATTAGACTAGTTTCTTTTTCACGCTTATAGGGAGATTTAAGGTAAAGAATCGTTGGGCGCGTGTTCTGTTCGATTCGGGTTCTACCCATTCGTTCGTAGCAAGGGCTTTCATCGAGCGTCACCGTTTGACCCCTGAGATGGGCAATGATTCGTTCTTCGTTAAGTTCCCTTCTGGTGATTTGGTATCCTCGAACAAGTACGTCTGAAGTTGCCCCGTTCTCTTAGGAGTTTTCTTGGCTGTTGCTGATCTCAAGATGTTGGACCTAGAAGACTTTGACGTGATATTGGGTATGGACTGGTTGTCCAGTTATGATGCTGTCATCCGATGTAAGGAAAAGCTTATGGACTTTGTGATGGACAACGGTCATCCCATGAGCGTTTTTGGTTCTCCGTACAAGTGTTCCCCGATAATTTCTGCGGTATGTGCTCGAAAAATGTTAATTTCCGGTTGTTTGGCTTACCTTGCTTCTATAGTAGAAACTGTTACTGGATCGCCGTGTATTGAGGGTGTTCCGGTGGTGCGAGAGTTTCCTGATGTCTTTCCCATCAGTCTTCCTGGCCTTCCGCCTAATAAAGATGTGGAGTTCGTTATTGATCTTGAGCCCGGTACTCGTCCTATCGCTAAGGCCCCGTACCGTATGGCCCCGCGTGAGGTAGAAGAGTTGCAAACTCAGATAGATGAGCTGTTGCAGTGTGGTTTTATTAGGCTAAGTTCTTCGCCCTGGGGTGCTCCAGTGTTGTTTGTGAAAAAGAAGGACGGTTATATGAGTTTGTGCATAGATTATAGAGAATTAAACAAAGTGACCATCAAGAACAGGTATCCGTTGCCGAGGATAGATGATCTGGTAGCAGGATATTTTTGAAGATTGACATTCTATTAGGCTACCATTAGTTGAGGATCCGTGAGTCGGACGTTCCCCGGACTGCCTTTCGTTCCTTTTATGGTCATTTTGAGTTTCTGGTTATGTCTTTTGGTTTGACGAATGCACCCTCTGCGTTTATGGACATGATGAACCGTGTGTTCAAGGATTTTCTGGATCATTTTGTTGTGGTATTCATCGATGATGTGTTGGTATATTCTAGGAGTGCTGAGGAGCATGCTACGCATTTGCGCTTAGTATTGTCTACACTTAGAGAGCACAAGTTGTATGCGAAGTTGAGTAAGTCTGAGTCCTGGCTTCCTCAGGTATCCTTTCTGGGTCATGTGGTGAACAAGGATGGAATTACTGTAGACCCCGCTAAGATTTCTGCTATGTTGGATTGGAAGACGCCTTCACCTCCTAAGGAAATAAGGAGTTTCTTAGGGTTGGCTGGGTACTACAGGAGATTTGTTCAAGGGTTCTCAGTGCTGTCGGCACCTTTAACTAAGTTTACCCAGAAGAATACCGCTTTTGTTTGGAGCGATGAGTGCGAAAAAGCCTTTCAGGAATTAACGAGTCATTTGTGCAGTGCTCCTGTGTCGGCCTTGCCGATCGAAGGAGTAGAAAATGATGTTTATGTGGACGCATCTCAAATTGGACTAGGGTGTGTTTTGATGCAAGAAGGAAAGGTGATTGCCTATGGGTCTAGACAATTAAAAGTTCATGAAAAGAATTACCCTACGCATGACTTAGAATTTGCTGCAGTGAACTATGCTTTAAAGCTTTGGATACATCTAATATATGGAGTGTCATGCAATATTTATACGGACCACAAGAGTCTGAAGATTGTCTTTACCCAAAAAGAGCTGAATTCACGTCAGCGCAGGTGGTTGGAGTATGTTACGAATTATGAGGTTGACATCCTGTATCATCCGGGTAAGGATAATGTGGTGGTCGATGCCCTGAGCAAAAAGACCATGCATGTCTTCAATCTTTCTGTGCAATCCTTAGTAGAAGAGTTTATGTTGATGGATATTTCAGTTGGTAGTTGTACCGCGCCTTCGAGCTTAGAGGCTGAAGAGCCTTCTTGGATTACCCTTACGAGATTGCACCAGAAGGAAGATCCTGACTTGCAGCACCTCCGGAATAGGACCGAGAAGGGAGAATTACCGGATTTTTCGATCGATGATAAAGATACTTTGAAGTTCCAAGGTAGGTATGGTATCCCCGCATTGGATGATATTCAGGCAAAGATTTGTAGTGAAGCGCACGACTCTAGTGTTTCCTATCATCCTGGTTCCACAAAGATGTATAAGGACCTGAGGCAGATTGTTTGGTGGTCAGGTATGAAGAATGATATAACCATATTTGTTTTTGAATGTTTAACTTGTCAGCGCGTGAAGGCGGATCATAAGAGGCCTGGAGGTAAGTTGAACCCGTTGGATGTTCCAAGCTAGAAGTGAGTGAGTATTTGAATGGACTTCATTACCGGTTTGCCGAGGTCTCCCGGTGGACATGATTCTGTGTGGGTTATAGTTGACAGATTGACAAAGTGTGCTCACTTTGTGCCCTTTAAGACTGGCTATTCTATGGAGAAAATAGCAGAGCTCTATTTGGATGAAGTTATTAGATTGCATGGTGTGACCGTGAGCATTGTGTCGGACCGATATTCAAGGTATATGTCTCATTTCTGGCGGAGTTTGCAGGGAGCTTTGGGCACTGACCTTAGATACTCTACAGCTTATCATCCTCAGACAAATGGTCAGACAGAGAGAGTGAATCAAATTTTGGGGGATATGATAAGGTGTTATATTCTAGATCATGGTGGAGCTTGGGATAAGCGTCTTGGATTGATGGAATTTTCCTACAATAATAGTTATCAGGAGAGTTTGCAAATGGCCCCCTTTGAGGATCTGTATGGGAGGCGTTGTGACGCGCTATTTCCACACCGCTAATTAGCGGGCACGAAATGCGGTACGACGGCAGTGCACCGGTCGTTGTCAAGTAATAAAAGTAGGGAGTAGCTCCCCGAATATCGTTCTCAAAGGACCGCAAGTTAGGGAATACGATTTGCTCGTTAGGAAATTAATTATGGGGGTTCTAGGTTTAACAAAACAAGAGGGGGATTTGGTTGATTTTATAGAACGGGAAATGAGAAAACTAGACACTATGTGGGTCGCAATCACCGCTTCGCTTGGTGGATGGGTTCAGTGCAGGCCGCGATGCCGTGCTTCGCTTAGCGGATGGCCGGTGAGCATATGGATGAGGTGAGTGCAAATGTGAGGGTTGAGGGTCGAAGGCACCTCTTCGCTATCGCTTCCAGCTCTTGCTAGAGCGGGTGCTAGAATGTGTGGGTGTAAGTGGAGCGGGGGCGGAGCGCATCACAACAGAGCATAACGAAGAGACAAGATCATAAATAAACTTCCATTCATAGACAAATAGATGTTCATTCAGTTCATTACAACTATTAAGAGTACAAATCACAAAAAGAGAAAGGGTAGAAGTAACCACGAGATGAGAAGCCTCGCCGCGGATCGTGGTCGGAATGGGGGGTCGTCACGCCTCCTCCGAGCTCAGTCCTTGGTTGCTTCCGGGATGTAGAGGCTATCACTACCTCCAACTGCTGCCCGTCTTCTTCTCAGAGCTGGGTTCACTTCTTCTTCCCCCAATGGAGATGTCTTCCTCTTGGAATGCTGGCCGTAGATGGCGAAGAATGCTTCTGGGACCCTAGAATGCCCTTAGGATCAATGGATGAAGCTTTCTCAAGGGGAGGAATGGAAGGAGGGACCTTGGAGAGGTGGAACGGCGGAGTCGCGCGCAGAAATCGTGCTAAAAACCTTGCTGAATACCTAAAATCGCGGAACAGCGCCTTAAATAGGGAGCAGAATAAGTACTGCGCACGGTCAGTGGCGCACGACCAATGGTCGTGCGCGAAGGAATGCCTGTGATCGTGCGCAGTCAACCTGTAGCAGAGGGAAAATAGAAAACATCGCACGGTCAGGGGCGCACGACCAGTGGTCGTGCGCGAAGAAAGGCCTGTGATCGTGCGCATATCTTTGGTCCGATCTTGATCTGGGCTGGGAATTAACGCACGATCAATGATCGTGCGCGAAGGAATGCGCACGATTAGAGGCTTTTTAGGCCAAAAATCATCCCGCACCATCCCGAACGTGCACACGACCCCAGGACCTATAGGAAAAGTACACATAACCCCGATCCATGCACACCACCAGATCCATAACACAGGCATACCGTAATAAATAGGAAAAACATGCCACAAAGGGGAAGGGATTGCACAAAAGGCGCAGAAATGCCATGTTATCAATATAAGCGTATATGACAGCAAATGAAGTGCATTGACACTAAAACAAACCCAAATGAGGCCAGAAATCACTGTATAAACCAGACTCATCACACCCCCAGACTTACCTGTTTGCGCGTCCCGAGCAAACAAATTCGGCCGAGCGAGAAAAGTCATAGTAAGGTTAGAAATTGCAAGGGCGGAGTAATATGCGAAGTCTCATACGCATGTGCATAGAAATCTAGTAGACAAAATTTCGAAATATACATGTTAGTTTAAAATTTTCTAAGAGCGTATTTATTTATTACGTTTACTCAACAAGTGAATCACAGTGAATCATAAGGTTGTACATAGGAAGAAAGTAAACTGAACGCTGAGGCAAGCGTTGCCAAAGATCGGGACTCGGGACAACTCCATTGAAATCCATCAATGTCGGTGACCATAGGCTTGCCCGTTCGCACTCTCTCCACGGCACAGGTATGACTCACATGCGTGAATCAATAGGACTTTTAGGTTTGAGGTGAGGCTTGGGTTTAGGTGAGGTAAACAAAGATAAAAGCGACGGTTCAGACACTAAACCCAAATGAGCTAGCTCATAAAAACTATCCTCATCACCACACAAACATGCGGGTACACTACACCCCCAGACTTGGAATTAACAACATGGGTGTGTGCACCGCCTACTCCCAAACTGAAACTTATACGAATGAATTTTTCATTCAAACTCATATCCTTTTCTTTTCTTCTCGCATCTTTTCTCTTTTTCATTTTTTTTCTTTTTTTCTTTTCTTATCATTTTCAGCAAATAAACACTAAAACATATCCACAACTTCACACACATGTCACCACATCAACAACCCAACTTGCAAAAATAATAAACAGTTAGAGCTCAGATTTGGCTGTGTGACTAGGATTGGCTTTTGGGCTTTGGTGCGATACAAGTGGGACTGAATCAAAAAACGGGTAGGCACAACTGGGCTAACGAGGATAAATCGATAGGAAAGGGTGCAAAGGCTCAACCGGGCCAAAATGATGGCCTATATCACCTTCACACAATTGACCAACCGAATACCCATGTTTCAAGAATCGCTTGGGGCGAGTTCTAGCCACCGAGAAAGATAATCCTTCCTCCCGACTCGGGCAACACAAGACTAATGAACGTCTGCACACATTCCTATGCTACCGTTTGATTCACACAGGATTCACCAAATTGAGTAAAGTAAACAATATTTACGCTAATAGAAAAATGTAAACTAAAAGCATAAAAATAAATTAAATCTACACGAATTCCTACGAGACATGAGCACTCGACTAGGAGCACTACAGGAGTCAACAAAGTACTTCGTCTCGCAATCCTAACCCCGCACCGTGATTTCCCCTTCACACAACCGAGACTAGTTAGACTCGTCGTGCGCCTACAGTTAAGTGCGCTCACGTGGGTGTCGTGGTGTGCCATGAGATGAGCAATGCTACAATATAACACATCGTAAATCCTAGTATGTTGTGCACTGTGCATGTGCACGAGGTAATGATAACTCTTACTCCCCAGACTTATACTAAGCAAAAAAAAGCATGTTCGATAGCGGCATAAGCTTAAGAAGGCTAGGAGGAGAGATTACCCCATGCTCAGAAATGAGCATACCAGAAGATATGGCATTTTGTTCAGAAGGCGGTGATCCCGCCATGCTCCAATAGATGCGGACCTGCGATTAAAAGGGTCCCAGCACAACAAAAATAGCAAAGAAAACGACAAGAAAGAACGGAACCAAATGGTCCCAAATGGGTTGTCTCCCAAGAGCCCTTTTGTTTAACGTCCTTGAAGGTGGACCAAATACCTGTATTATAGTTTGATAGCACAAGTCTTATAATAAAAAGCTAAAGAGACAGTACTACGTAGCAAATAACATGAAACAAGAAGCACAGAAACATCACAGATGGCACACAGCACAGCCCGGAGATGAAAAGCTTCAGAAGTAATAGTTTTCTCGTGGGAACAATACTCTAGTTGACCAGATTAAGTTTTAACAAGGTGGACTACAATCACGTCTACCTTATCACCAAAAAGGGAAAACAACACGACCAAACAATTTAAACACACACCCACCAAGTCGAGAAGAGCTGTTTAGTCAACTAAATGTACCACTTGATGGTCAGGCAAGGCCGTGCTTCCCTCGTAGATCTTTAGGCGATGCCCATTCACCTTGAATTTTTCTCCTTTTTCTCCGGATATTTCGATTGCTCCGAAGGACGCAACATCGGTAACCACGAATGGACCACTCCAGCGAGTCTTCAGCTTTCCCGGGAACAGATGGAGACGGGAATTGTAAAGAAGGACACGGTCTCCAATTCTGAATTCTTTTTGCGCAATACGCTTATCATGCCACTGCTTTGTCCTTTCTTTATATATGCGGGCATTTTCATAAGCAAGCTGCCAAAATTCATCAAGTTCGTTCAACTGGGCGAGACGTCGGCTTTCTGCGGCATGGAGGTCCATGTTCAATAATTTGGTTGCCCACAGAGCTTTATGTTCTAGTTCCACAGGTAAGTGACATGCCTTTCCATAAACCAGCTGAAATGGGGACATCCCGATAGGGGTCTTGAAAGCTGTTCGGTATGCCCAAAGTGCATCGTCCACCTTCAATGCCCAATCCTTTCTATTAGAGTGTATTGATTTTTCTATTATCCGTTTAAGCTCTCTATTAGAAACTTCCACCTGTCCGCACATTTGCGGATGATAGGCTAAAGCGACTTTATGATGCACCCCAAACTTCTTCAATAGTTGAAGGAACAGTTTGTTACAGAAATGGCTGCCTCCATCGCTAATGATTGTCCGCGGCGCTCCGAATTTGGAGAAAATGTTCTTGTGGATGAACTTTAAAACTGTGCGGGCATCATTTGCAGCAACGGCTTCAGCCTCCACCCATTTCGAAACATAGTCCACTGCCACTATCATATAAAGCTTTCCATGGGACATTGGGAATGGTCCCATGAAATCAATCCCCCAGACATCAAATGGTTCACAGACCAACATGCTATTGAGAGGGATTTCAAACTTCCTTGAGATGTTCCCAGTCCTTTGACATTCGTTACATTCCTTCACGTGCACGTACGAGTCACAGAAGAGGGTGGGCCAATAAAAACCACACTGAAGAACCTTCTGTGCTGTCCGCGCAGACCCTATGTGGCCACCTGCTTCACGATCATGGCAATGGAGTAATATAGACTTTTGTTCCGATTCGAGAATACACCGGCAGACGATCCCAACAGCGCACGTGAGGAATAACAGCGGGTCTTCCCAAAAACAGTACTTCACATCTGAAAGAAATTTCTTTCTTTGCTGAAATAAAAGGTTCGGAGGGAGTTTACCACACGCCAGGAAATTAGCGATATCCGCAAACCATGGAGAGTTGCTCGGGACCGTTCCCACTGTGAACAGCCTCTCGTCCGAAAAAGAGTCAGAGATTGGTGGGGGGCTGAGCTGAGATAAATCTCCACACTCAAGCCTCGACAAGTGATCCGCAATCACATTCTCAACTCCCTTCTTGTCGCGGATTTCGAGGTCATACTCCTGAAGCATAAGGATCCAACGGAGGAGCCTTGGTTTGGCATCCTTCTTCTGCTTCAGATACTTTAGAGCAGCGTGGTCCGTGTGCACAATGACTTTGGACAGAATGAGGTAGGAATGAAATTTCTCAAGAGCGAAAATCACTGCTAACAGCTCCTTCTCAGTGGTTGTGTAGTTCTGCTGATCTCCATTCAGGGTACGACTGGCATAGTGAATTGTGTAAAAGATTCTGTCCATTCTTTGTCCCAAAACAGCACCAACAGTGATGTCACTGGCGTCACCCATAAGCTCAAAAGGGAGCGACCAGTCTGGGGATGTCAACACCGGAGCGGTCGTCAAACAGTCCTTCAACACGTTGAATGCATGCAGACATGCATCATTGAAATCGAACCTCTCGTCCTTCCCTAAGAGATTGGATAATGGCTTGGCTATAGAGGAGAAATTTTTGATGAAGCGTCGATAGAATCCTGCATGTCCCAAGAAACTGCGAATCCCTCTCACAGATGTTGGAAGAGGAAGCTTCTTGATGATGTCCACCTTGGCTTGATCAACCTCTATGCCCTTATTTGAAATCTTGTGTCCCAGTACAACTCCCTCTCGGACCATGAAATGGCACTTCTCCCAGTTCAACATGAGGTTTGTACTTTCGCAGCGCGTGAGAACCGTCGAGAGATTTCTCAAGCAGGAGTCAAAATCAGCACCGAAGAGAGTGAAATCATCCATGAAGACCTCCAGGAACTCCCCTACCATATCGTGAAAGATAGAAAGCATACATCGCTGAAAGGTGGCCGGGGCATTGCACAACCCGAATGGCATTCGTTTGAATGCGAAGGTGCCGGACGGGCAAGTGAACGTAGTTTTCTCTTGGTCCTTCGGGTCAATGAGAATCTGATTGTATCCCGAGTAGCCATCCAAAAAACAGTAATAGTCCTGTCCAGCTAACCTCTCGATCATCTGATCAATAAACGGGAGAGGGAAGTGATCCTTGCGTGTTGCGTCGTTTAGTTTCCTATAGTCGATGCACACTCTCCATCCTGTAACAATTCGAGTTGGCAACAGGTCACACTGCTCATTTTCAACAACGGTGATGACACCTTTTTTTGGGACAAGCTGCACTGGACTCACCCACTTGCTGTCACTGATTGGGTATATGATTCCGGCATCGAGCAGTTTGATCACCTCTTTCTTGACAACTTCCTGCATCCGAGGGTTGAGTCGCCGCTGAGGTTGTGCAGTCAGTTTGAAGCTCTCTTCCAGCAATATTTTGTGCATACAAACAGTAGGGCTGATACCTTTTAAATCCGTAATGTTCCAGCCGAAGGCGCCCTTATGCGTTCGCAAGAGATCTCCCAAACGTTGCTCATGCTCGAGTGGAAGCAGCGCCGAGATAATAACCGGATGAGTTTGCTGGTCTCCCAAGAATAAATATTTCAGATTTGCTGGCAGGGGCTTGAGGGACAAAGCTGGAGGGGCATCGAAATATGCCACAGATGTGCATTCCTCAGCAGACTTGCTGTCGCTGTCGATATTCCAAGAAGCATCCTCAACAACAATGCCCCAAAGAGATGGAGACCGAAGGTCGGGTTCATCCTCCACAAGCTCAAGTGCGTCAGCGTCTGCCTGATGATCTCTGCCAATGGCTTTATACATGTCAAAGGTAGTCAAATCGTCACCTAGACGGAGAGTCAACCTCCCCTTCTCAGCGTCAATCAGAGCGCGAGCTGTGGCAAGGAATGGCCTTCCCAAGATAAGAGGGATAGCAACATCCGAAGCAATATCCATAATTACAAAGTCAGCAGGGAATACCAAGTCATTGACCGAAACTGCTAGGTCCTCGACAACACCAATAGGTTTCTTAACAGACCGATCCGCCAACTGTAGACTGATGTTCGTGGGCCTCAAGTTACCAGATCCCAGCTCCCGGAAGATTGAAAGAGGCATCAGATTGATTGAAGCACCGGAATCTCATAATGCCTGATAGCAGCCCGAATGCCCAATGGTGCATGGGATAGTAAAATTCCCTGGGTCTTTACGTTTAACCGTCCAATGTTCAACAGCAAAAGTGACACCCTCAGTTGGGGTGGATATAGACTTGGACGTCTCAAGGCGCTTGTTCTGAACAAGAAGATCCTTTAGATATTTTGAGTAACTCGGAATCTGGGTGAGGACGTCCAGGAGAGGAATATTAACTTGCAGCCCTTTCATAATCTCTTGAAACTTCTGAAATTTTCTTTCCTTTTGCGTGTTCTTCAGTCTATGCGGAAATGGGGCGGTAGTGGATGATTGAGCAGGAGCTGGGCTAAGAAGCGGCAGAGGAGTCTCGGCGTCAGCAAGTATCTTATCCTTGCTTGATGGATTTCGCGACTCTTCTTGAGACTCATTTCTTCTGATGGGCTCCACAGGTAACCTTCCGCTTCTCAGCTGCATGACATTCAATGTCTCATTTGGGTGGACCACCATTTCCGATACCATAGATATGATGCTCACAACCATGGACTGGAGCCTTAGCAAAGCGCAGTTTTGGGCCTCTATACGTCCCAGGATACATTCGGTAAAAACACAAAATTTATCAACAGAAGGCTCAGGTGGGATACTGTCATCCGGTGGGCATGTTGTAAAGGTGATGCTCATGGTCTCACCACACCATGCGGGAGCACAACAGATCCCACTGGTTCGTGCAACCTTTTCAACAATTTGCCACGCGTCGGCACTTGTTCTGCTGAATAAAGATCCACCCGCAGCCATATAGAAGTATGGTCTATACCCAGCTGATACCCCGAAATAGAATATCTGAAGGCGTGCCAGTTCTGTGAGGCTATGCACAAACCAGAACATCTGAAGGAAATTGAACCTCTCCTATGCGTCAATCAGTGTTTCGTCTTCGCCCTGTGTAAACAATAACAGTCTATTGTGCATTTCCAGAAGATAGTGGCGTGAATAGAATTTACAGAGAAACTCTTGTTCCACTTTGCTCCAAGATTGACCTTCGTTTGCTTGTTTCTCCCGATACCAAACTCGAGCTTTTCCTGCCAATGAGAAAGCGAACAGCTGAAGCCTGACCCTTTCCGAATTGCCTTCAGCGTGCTGAAAAGTACTGCACACTTCAAGAAAATTTTGCAGATGGGACAATGCATCCTCACTAGGAGTCCCAGAAAATATGTCAGCTTGAGACACAAAGGTGATTAGTTCCGCAGATATTTCAAAGCAGTTGTTAGCCATGTCAGGTATGTAGATAAAAATAAAAGACTATAAGTATCCCAACAATCGCACACAGGCTAGCGAGACAAGGGAACCTACAAAAAAATGAAAAATATCAAAAAAAACAAAATACCCTTAGACTAATTTCCCAACAAACAAATTATAACCGCTTGCAGTCCACGACAACGACGCCAAAAACTTGACGCGCTATTTCCACACCGCTAATTAGCGGGCACGAAATGCGGTAGGACGGCAGTGCACTGGTCGTTGTCAAGTAATAAAAGTATGGAGTAGCTCCCCGAATATCGTTCTCAAAGGACCGCAAGTTAGGGAATACGATTTGCTCGTTAGGAAATTAATTATGGGGGTTCTAGGTTTAACAAAACAAGAGGGGGATTTGGTTGAATTTAGAGAACGAGAAATGAGAAAACTAGACACTATGTGGGTCGCAATCACCGCTTCGCATGGTGGATGGGTTCAGTGCAGGCCGC
The DNA here is from genome assembly GCA_033032865.1 of Dactylorhiza incarnata. Lineage (NCBI taxonomy): Eukaryota > Viridiplantae > Streptophyta > Magnoliopsida > Asparagales > Orchidaceae > Dactylorhiza > Dactylorhiza incarnata. Next base: position 9,797,168 of record JAWHQI010000051.1, on the reverse strand, counting down.
GATGTCGTTCTTCGCTTAGCGGATGGCCGGTGAGCATATAGATGAGGTGAGTGCAAATGTGAGGGGTGAGGGTCGAAGGCACCTCTTCGCTATCGCTTCCAGCTCTTGCTAGAGCGGGTGCTAGAATGTGTGGGTGTAAGTGGAGCGGGGGCGGAGCGCATCACAACACAGCAAAACGAAGAGACAAGATCATAAATAAACTTCCATTCATAGACAAATTGATGTTCATTCAGTTCATTACAACTATTAAGAGTACAAATCACAAAAAGAGAAAGGGTAGAAGTAACCACGAGATGAGAAGCCTCACCGCGGATCGTGGTCGGAATGGGGGGTCGTCACGCCTCCTCCGAGCTCAGTCCTTGGTTGCTTCCGGGATGTAGAGGCTGTCACTACCTCCAACTGCTGCCCGTCTTCTTCTCAGAGATGGGTTCACTTCTTCTTCCCCCAATGGAGATGTCTTCCTCTTGGAATGCTGTCCGTAGATGGCGAAGAATGCTTCCGGGACCCTAGAATGCCCTTAGGATCAATGGATGAAGCTTTCTCAAGGGGAGAAATGGAAGGAGGGACCTTGGAGAGGTGGAACGGCGGAGTCGCGCGCAGAAATCGCGCCAAAAACCTTGCTGAATACCTAAAATCACGGAACAGCGCCTTAAATAGGGAGCAGAATAAGTACTGTGCATGGTCAGTGGCGCACGACCAATGGTCGTGCGCGAAGGAATGCCTGTGATCGTGCGCAGTCAACCTGTAGCAGAGGGAAAATAGAAAACATCGCACGGTCAGGGGCGCAAGACCAGTGGTCGTGCGCGAAGAAAGTCCTGTGATCGTGCGCATATCTTTGGTCCGATCTTGATCTGGGCTGGGAATTAACGCACGATCAATGATCGTGTGCCTGATCGTGCGCGAAGGAATGCGCACGATCAGAGGCTTTTTAGGCCAAAAATCATCCCGCACCATCCCGAACGTGCACACGACCCCAGGACCTGCAGGAAAAGTACACATAACCCTGATCCATGCACACCACCGGATCCATAACACAGACATACCATAATAAATAGGAAAAACATGCCACAAAGGGGAAATGATTGCACAAAAGGCGCAGAAACGCCATGCTATCAATATAAGTGTATATGAACAGCAAATGAAGTGCATTGACACTAAAACAAACCCAAATGAGGCCAGAAATCACTGTATAAACCAGACTCATCACGTTGCTGAACTCCCTTGTTTTGGGCCGAGGTTGGTGAGAGTCCGTTGTTAGGACCAGAAGCTTTGGAAGAGATGAGCGTTGTCGTGACTCATTTCCGCGAGAAGCTTTGTATCGCTCAGGAGCGGTTTGAGAAGTATGCCAATTGGAGAAGGTTGGATCTTGAGTTTGCCGTTCGAGACTTAGTGTTCTTGAAAGTTTCTCCGATGTCGGGCGTTAAGATATTTGGAAGGAACCACAAGTTGGACCCCCTGTATGTGGGACCTTTCCAGATTGTTGAGCGCATCGGAGCGTCAGCTTATAGATTGGATTTGCCTGCTTCCTTCCCAAATGTTCACGATGTGTTTCATGTGAGCCAGCTGAGGAAGTGTTTGCATAGTGATCGGCTTGTTCTTGATTCAGTGCCCGTTTTGCAGCCCAATCTTTCGTATGTTGAAGAGCCTGTCCGAATCTTGGAGACTCAGGAGCGTGTGTTGCGGAGGAAGACGATCCCGTTGGTTAAGGTTCTTTGGAAGAATCAGGGTGTCGAAAGTGCAACATGGGAGCTGGATTCTGGCATGAGAGAGACTCATCCTAGCCTCTTCTCTTAGATTTCAGGTAAATCTTATGTCAGGTAACCTTTGGATTTGACTCTGTATCTTTCTTGATCTTTGGATTTCAAGTTTCGGGACGAAACTTCTTTTTGGGGGGAGTGAATGTAACGCCCCTGATTTTCGTTAATTATTTACGTGGCCGCTGTGACGTAATTTTGGCGTTTGGGCGTTACGTCAGCTCGTCAGGTTTAGTTTTGGGCCTTAGCCTAGTTAAATTGTGCAATTTGGATCGAGCATGTTAGATTTCGCGTCGTTTCAAGTTATGGGAGAATTTATATGTAAATATTGCAATTAATCTTTGCATGAAATTTTCAGTCTGCGTTCAATGAACTGGGATCAGTCTGCCTTCGACGAACTATGATCAGTCTGCGTTCTACGAACTGGGATCAGTCTACGTTCAATGAACTTGGACCAGTCTGTGTTCGACGAACTCGCTGAGCCCTGCGTTCGACGAACTCGCTGAGCCCTGCGTTCGACGAACTCACTGAAGTTGCGTTTGACAAATTCGTGGCTGAGTTCGACGAACTCCTGGAGGCTTAGTATTTATACTTTAAGCTTAGGTTTTATCTTTTCATCTCCTTCCCCTTTTGGCCGACCTAGAGTTCAATCGGGCGAGAGAGCGAGAGCGGCGTGTCGTGGAGCTTCCGGCCGGCGATTCGAGGGCTGCAGTGGTCGGAATCGCATTTGGAGAGTAGATTTGGAAAGCTCTCGGTGGGATCTTCATTCTAGTGGTAAGCTTTTCCCGTTTCGTGGAATTTTTGGAGTTATGGTTGTGACCTAATTCCTCTTTTCGACCCGTAACATTTTAGGATTTCGTGCTCGAGTGAGTTCTTGGCCGATCCATAACTTTTGGAGCGGAGATCTTCGAGTTTACAAGGTTTAAGGCAAGTGGCTTTCTTCCCCTCTCCCTTTTTGGTGGAATCTCTGTTTTCTGTGGTTATGTGTTCTTGGTTTGTTTTGGCTTGTGTTTTCTTGGTCGTGTCGTTTTGATCCCGTACCCCTCCCCTTGAATTCATTCTTTTTGTTGCTTCCTCCTGCCTTGGATTTCTCGAGAAATCATTACCCTGCCCTTTCATTTTTTGAGAAATCATTGATCCTGCCTTTAACCTCTCGGAAAATCAGCTTGACCCTACCTTGACTTCTCGAGAAATCACTTTTCCTACTTGGGGATTTCTCGAGAGATGGTTTCTCCTACTTTGTTTTCTCGAAAAGTTATTGTTTCCTATTTCGGGAATTCTCAAGAAATCCTATGTTTTCCCCTTAGCTCTCGAGACGTGCCTAATCTACACTCCTATTTCCTGAGACATGTTCAGGTTGCTACCCTTCATTCCTTGAGAAATGCCTTCTCCTTCTCGAGAAATGCTTGTCCACTCCTATGTTTGTGAGCTATGTCTCAGTCCTCTTCCCTCTCTTGGAACTTTGAATCTTCTAAAGTGTGCAGGGGTATTATCCACGTTTGTTTTGTGCCATTTATCATGATTACTTCTCCTCTTTGAAACTTTGTACCCGTTGCGGTTAGATAATTTATTTCTTCTCTTATGCTTCGTAATATGCAGTGTTTACTCCATTTGTGACCCTATCCTTAGGGTATCCTGGTGAGTGTTTTTCTCGGGCTTTGTCCCATGCCATAATTAAAGGAATTAATTAATAAGACCATTGCCTTTGTCCTTGCACGGTGAGTCATGTTTTGGGTAGCAGTGTGGAGTGTTGTAGCCTTGCACGTTGGCCATTTTAGTGGTGAACCATAGGCTTGGCCTGTGGTCCCGTGGGCCGTGTTTGGGTGGTTGGGGTTAGAAACCCCCACCCGTTTTTGGCTTTGGGTGGCAGTGGATAAAGGACCGCCCCCGTTTAATTTGAGCTGATCAATCTCTTTAAATAAATTTATCAAGATAAATGAACATTGCTTATTCCTCTTTATGGTATTTGGTGCACTTGGTGCTTTGCTTAGTTCTTTGTTTGGAGCTTCTCTTTCGGTAAATATGGCTTGGGTTGGTACCCCTTATGCCTTATTTATTTTTTTCTGCTTGTTTTCTGCCACTTGTAACTCCCTTGCTGAGGCGTTCTTTGTTTTATTGAATACCTCAGGTTCAGAGCCTTAGCTGGTAGTGGTGTAGCCCGGAGTCTCCGGGAGTTTTAGTTGCTGTTTTACCCCGCCGCTGCGAGGTAGTTGTGGTTAGTTTTCTTCTTGTGTTTAGACATGCTACTTTGGAGCCAACGGGTTAGTGTCAGGTTGTTGACGCCCGTTGTGCCCTTTTGATACTTTATAGTTTACTTGCCAGTTTAATGCCACTACTTTTTATATCTTGTGTATCTTGCTCTCTGGGAAGGATTTATGTCTAGGTGCATTATAGTTACAAAATGGTTTTTCTTTCATCCTCATTGCATTGTTTTTAGCAGAAATCATTATCTTTAAAGTCGCCTAAAGATATTTTCTATACATATACTATGCCTAGATATGTGCATATCATTTACTTTATGTCATGTCATCACGTGCATGTAGAATCTTAAGTGAACTAAATCAAGTATTTTCCGCTGCAATTACATATATTTTCTCGGTGGACTAGCTGATCCACGAACTGAGAGACACAGTTCTTACCCCAAACCTAATAAATGATTTCAAATGATGATCTATCATGTAAACATGTTTTGATTAAATAATTAATAGGTTTCCGCCTGAGCATCTGCAGTTGTCTCCTGCATGACATGGCATCATGACGCGTATTTTTACTTACTCTGGTATTCCTAAATTTGGAGAAAATGCGGGTGGTGACAGAGATGAAGGACCACTGTAGTATGAGCGAGGTCGAAGCGATCATCATTTGGATGTAGCGTGACGTGGTCCTCCTCCAGAATTCTCCTTAAGCTTTTTGTGGGAGATCCATCTTCGGCAGCATAACAACAATATAATTATGGGACAAGCAATCTCTCTGGGATGGTTGTCCAAAATGAGAAAGAAAGCTCCAATTTATAGAACTTCTCGCTAGCATCTGCGGTAGCTCCTAGTGCCTATGGTAGCGTTCGTGTGGAGCGGTTGCAAAACCATCGGTGGTGCGGCGTTGTGCACGAACTTGAGCTAGCGCAAGGCGGTTGCGCTAGCGCCTGCGTTAACCCCTAGCGCTGGCAGTAGTGCTTTAGTTCAGTTTGTTGGTTCAATGCTATTTTCTACCTGTGAAGTACTGCACTTATAGTTCCTGCACACTATAAACACACGACAAGCAAGATCAAATACAATATGGGATTTGTTATTCTCAAACAAAGGGAGGTGACACACATTTTAACAAGAAGCGACCAAGTGATTGCGGTCAGGCGGCCTTGCTTGGGAGAACAGATTGAGCAGAGAATAACTGGTAGTCCGCATGTTGAGTTGTGGTTTGGCGGCTTGGCGATTTGCGCGGATAACTCTATTAGCCGGGCAGTTTAACGAGTACAGTTTGTAACTGCTAGCTTCTTGTAGTTTGTTACTTTCTCTATATTTGGTGTACTGGTAAAACATGTCTCGCCATGTATACCTCGCAATGTACAGAAGATAGTTAATACAAGATTTTTCTTATTCCTTCATTGTTTTGGTTTCTCGTGCTTGGTATGGTTGAAGTGTTCCTGTGACCTAGTTCCCATTTTTTCAGTTATTAAAAAATTTCAACACCAAATGCCCCAGTTGTTGATGTTCATGATCCAAAAAACTCACTGTCTTTCAAACAAGAATAATCCAAGGGAGCCTTCTGTAGTAAACCATGGGGAGTTGATTGCTTCAACTCAGGGGGAGCTCCTAGAAGATGATCTGCACTTGGATGAGGTTGCAAAGATTGCTAAGGAGGTTGCTATGACTGTTGAACAAGATGCACAAACGTAGGGGGAGCCTCCCAAAGAAAATGAAACTCATCAAGTTGTTGTAAAGGCTACTGAAGAAGAAGATGAGCCACTGAAGTTTGCAACATGAAGTATAATAACACAAGTGTTCTCAAGGAAGAGGAAAGCTCCAGAAGAAGTATAGTACTGTACAGGTAAACAAATTATATTATATCATATGGTGGATACAATTATCATGATTATGAAGATCAATATGATTTCTTGAAAGCTCATCATATTGTATATTTGTATATAATATCATTATTGATTTGTGTATATGTGTTTGTATTTAATTTTATGTCAAAGTATGTTTGAAATCACTTAATCAAATTATAAAATTTGTTAAGATAAATAGGTGGAGATTGTTGGGAAAAACACATTTGATTTATCTAACAAATTATCTTAAAGTGATTTCATTAGTTAGGTTGTATTACCCACATTGTATAGAAAGGGTAAAATGGTCATTAAGATAAAACTTGCGTTGAATAGAAGTCCACGCAACTTTGACTAGATGCCGACGCCACTCTGACTGAAAGTTGAAGTAACTCAAAATTCCTGTCGAAGTATCAAGTCAAGTCGACGCAACGTCGAAAGGAACTTGACGTAGAAGGAAGAGCCTGTCGAAGCCATCTTAGAAGTCGACGCTACTTTGACTTCAATTCGACGTAGAAGATGAAGTTCAAATCCAAGTCTTCAACTCAATGGATGTGTCGATACGAACTCGATACAACATCGACAACTGAGTTCAGTCAAAGCTAAGAAGAAATTCGAAGCTGCTTCTATAAGAACTCAGAGGTGCGTCGATATGATGTATAACGAATTTGATGCAGTGTCGAATACAGAAAGAAAAGGAAGGTTTTTGTTGTCCTTTCTGGTGCTTTTCCAGATGTTCTACAAGGCTGAAATCTGTTCTCTAACGGCTCATTTATTGCCAAGAATGGTATGGAGTATTTCAGAGATATATCAAAGACATTCTTGGAAGATATTCAAATCAGATGGACGGGTCGGGAACAAAAATAGAAGGAAACATTTTATTGTTCAATGGACATTCCTTTTAAGGACAATCTAGAAGAAGAAAGAAATTCAAACACAAATCAGTAGAGAATAAGTATGTTGAGGAAGAAAGAAAACATAGATAACTCATTATTCTCTCTGTCGAACAGGGCTTCTCCTTCCTCCTCCTCCAACCCTAAGAAAGAACAGAAGGACAACTTCTCTGCACAGGAAAATATAACAAGATTGCTGCCTCTTCTTCTATATCACATATCAACAAGTCAACAAAAGTGCAGAGAGGATCAGGATCAAAGATATATCCCTTGCAATCATCACTATCTTATGCAAGGTTTCTTCATATTCAGATCCTGAAATAAGTAGAAGCAACAACATTGATAGATATAGCTATTGAAGGATTCTAACTGAAGAATCATATTCTCTTCTTCCTCGTCTTCTAATATTCTTATTCTACAACTGTAAACGAGTTTTAAGAATCCCTATTTCAAAGGATTCAGTGGTTCTAAGATTCTCCTTATAACAAGACTCAGTGGTTCTAAGAGCCTCCTTATCAAAAGACTCAGTGGTTCTGATTGTCTCCTTATCAAAAGACTCATGCACTGTTAGTGCAATCCTACCAGGGAGGTAGAAGAGTGGACTACCCACATTTTGGGGAACCACTATAAAATTTATGTCTCTTCTGCATTGCTCTTTTGTGCTGTCCAGTTTACTATTTTTCTGTGCTTACTTTATTCCTTTTTGGTATTGATGATTGCATAACACTTAGTAGTTTTATTGTGTGTGTATAACTAGGGTATAGAAGTTTAAAATATCTATTCACCCCCCTCCATAGAATACTCAGAGGCACAATGTACACTTTCAATTGGTATCAGAGGGAGATTGATCATTAAAAGGTTAACACCTTGATCAAAAGATCTCCTCACCCTTATTTCTGTATTTAAAATTATCTAAAACTATTTTATAAAGAAAAATGAGTTCTAAGGACTATGCATAAACAAGACCACCAATGTGTAACTTGAATAAGTTTACACTGTAGAAGGCCAGAATAAAGCTCTATTTGAACTCCATTGATGAATACATCATTTATGTTATCATTTCAGGCCCCCCAGCTCCAGTCAGACAAGATGCCAGTGGATATGCAACACAGGAAGCTTTCCCAAGGAATGAGTGGACAGATGCTGAGAAAAATCAGAAGGCATGTGATGCCAAGGCAATGAATATTCTTGTCTCCATAATGTCAGATGACATTTTCCAGAAAGTTGCTAACTGGCAATCATCAAATGAAATCTGGGAATCTCTTTCCAGAATTGTAGAAGGGAGTTCTAATGAAAGAAAGGATAGGAAGCCCGTTCTTATATCCTAGTATAAGAACTTTCAAAAGAAAGCTGTGGAGAATGTAGTTGAAATGTATGACAGATTCAGTTCTATAATAAATGAGCTGAAAGGTCTGGATTAGGAGATCTCTCTAACTGAAATAAATGATAAGAGTCTCATGTGCTTCCCAAGGTCATGGGAATCAAGGATCTGAGGTATCAGAGAGTCCAGATGCCATAAAGAGTTTTCTACTGATGCTTTGCTAGGAAAGCTCAAATCTTTTGAGATGCTATTGAAGAGTAGGCTGAAATATAGGATAAGGAGACAACCTCAAGTTGCCATCCAATGGAGTCTTGTCTTGAAGGTTACTGAAGGAGAGTCCTCCACTCTTGAATATGAGATGTTCAGTCTCTTTTTAAGGAGATTCAGAAAGTGGGTCAAGATAGAAGACTCAAGAAGAAATGAGAGGAGATCAAAACCTAGATTTGATAAGACTCCAAAGAAGGAAGTGATTTGCATCTCCTGCAATAAGCCAAGGAACATAGCCCCTGAGTGTCCACAAGAACAAAGGGACAGGAGCAGCAGCAAAGAGGAGCAGAAGAAGAAGTTTTTTAGGAAGAAAGACAAGAAAAAAGGTAATGGTTTCATGGCTGAAACCTGGAGTGACTCTGAAGCAGTGCTAAGATCCTCTTCATCAGAAAATGATGAAGAAGCTGCTGAAGCTGCCTGCCTAATGGCATTAGGGATCTCATCAGATGATGAAGAAGAACAGGTATCACTATTTGATAATTTTGTTTTTAATTCTGATAATTTTAAAATGTGCTTTAAGGAATTCTGCAATGATCATCTTGAGGTACAAAAAGAAATTGAAACAGTTAGGGTAGAACTAGAGAACCTTATGAAAGATGAGTTATATCTGAGAAATCAGGATTTAATAGATGAGATTCATAATAAGGAATCATAACTGATTGACATAAGAAATGAAAATTGCAAACTAAAGGAAGAGCTAACAAAGGCAAAGGCCTTTGAAGACTCAATCAATGGGAGGAGTCAAAAGCTCAAAAATATTACACAAAATCTCTCTACGAGATTTAGACACCTAGGTTTTGGAGCAGAGATCCACTAGCACAGAAGTCCCTAGTAGACCAGCCTGGAAAAATCCAGTTAGATTTGTTAGACCTAGTGACTATCAAACAAGTGAGAGGAGTGCAACATTTGAGGGTCAGGATAATAATAATCCTGATTAAATCACTGTTTTTAATAAAGCAAATTCTAATATTGATAAAAGATCTATATGGAAAATCAATCCAAACAAAACCAATGAATCTAAATAAAAAAGGGTGTTATAAAATAGAAAATTGTTAGGCACTCTGCTGATTTATTATATTTTGATGCATTCTATACACATTCCAAGTTCCAATATAATACTAGATTTGATAAAATCATTCTCTGCCATCCAAAAGGATATCATGAAAGACCCTTTTATTATTTCATAGAAACTTATAATGGTAGAAGCATAGGGCCCAAGGTAACCTGGGTACCCTCTAATGTTTGAGTTACATGTGCAGGAAACTTAGAGTTCTTTTCTCAGAGAAAGTGAAGGGAAAAGAAAGAAGTAGATGATCAATAATGAACTACACATATGCAAAGGGAGTAATCTCTACTAAAAAAATCCCTTGTTGAGTTTCTAGTTTATGAAAATAATAGTATAAATACTATTTTCAATAAAGAATCATTAATGGAAAAACAGCAAGAACTTTCTATGTAAATTGAACTTTTTATTCAGAGTTGCGTCAAATAGAATTCGACGCACCATCTAATTCTATTCGATTCCAGCTTCGAGAGCCAGCTGAATCAGATAATCCAAATAGAATTCAATGAAGCGTCGATTTTATATCGACGCATACATCGATTTAATAGTCGCTCATCAAATTTGAAGATGCATCGAGTCATAATCGACACAACATTGACCTGACAGGCGGATGCATTTTCACTTCTAGAATCTGCGTGTACACCTTGGCATGCTGACTATAAATCTTTGTCGACGGTGCTTCAAATAAAACTCTAAGTTGCGATGAATCATCTTCTTTTAAGCAACATAGGCGTCGAATTCATTACGCTTTCGAATTCTCTCTTTCTTGCTCTCGTGCTTTCTTTCTCTCCAGCTCTTTGCATTTCTCTCTCTCTCTCAATCTCTCTCTCTCTCTCTTCTCTTTGCAGGTAATTCATCTCAAATTCAATGGCTCCTCCTAAGATCAACTCTGGCTTTGATGTTGATGTGGACTCCTTCAATGCAGCTTCTGATAACTTCTAAGCCATTCTCGGCTTATTTCATACTGCCAGCTTGACAAAGCTGATTTCTATAAGGTGCAAGATCCTTGATGTTGAACCGACAAAGTTCAAAGAAAATCTTCACATAGGAGATGATGGATCCCTCAATGGGAGAATCATCAGGACTGATATAAATATTATAGAGGAATTGTTCAGTCAAACATTTTATCTAACATCTAGCAGTGATCCAGATGAACTGACAGTGGAAGAGACCAGTAAGGCTTTACAAATTATGCAGTTCAGGAAGGAGATGGCCATCAATTTGAAGAAGATTGATCTAGATGAAGAATATAGATTCCTAGCTGATATAGTAGGGAAGGTGCTATTGTGCAAGATTTCAACCCATGATGCCATTCCCAAGCAGCAACTCCAGATAATAGGATGTCTTGTCCTCAACAAAAAGATCAAATGGGGGGAGGTGCCTCCTGAAGATGATAGGTCATAAATATGCACATAAAGAAAATGCATATATAAGAATGATGAGTCGGGTGCTGCTCCATCATTACCCCATGGTATGCAAATCAAAAGGAGTGCCAATTCCACCTGGGAAAAGAATAAACATTGGCATTTTCTCCAAGTGGACTAGGAAGATCCTAAAGCTTGGTCAAGCTGCACCTTCACCTTCTCCTTCTCCAACTCCTCTTGATATAGAGACAACTCTAACAGATCCTCCAAGGGAAAATAATCCATCACATGACACTCCAGCAGCCCAACAAAATATCGCAACACAGTACATTCCATCTACTTTAGCTCCAGAATCTACACCACAGATTTCCCCCCAACCACCACACCAACAACCTTCCATCACTACTCCTACAAAAAATCCACCAGACATACACTCTCTTGATGACAGATCTCCTCTACAACAATCTGACATAACTCCAGAGGATAATCAATCACTATCACCAATCCACCAAAATCATCCAGAGTTCAATAAGAATTTCACAGAAATTCGTCCATTTATTCTATCCGCACCTACTCTGACCACACCTCTTATCTATACCACACACCCTACTCCTTCCTTTGATATTTAGAAAGAAATTTCAAAAGTAGTAAGACTGGATACTAGCATATTTGCTGACTTACTGGCCACTCAAGCCAGAAAGTTTAATAAGAAGTACTCCCAGATGGAGACATAGTCGCAAAAATCAAAAGAGTCCCTCCGGACAATAAAATCAACTGTATCCTCCTCTATGATAACTAAAGAATTTCTAACCTCCCTTGTAAGTATGGTTCAAAAGGGGGAGAATATCCAGGAGGGTGAAATAATTGGTCAAGAAAATGTGAGTGGCCAGGAGAAGGAAAAGAGTGTACAAGAAGAGATTTCACCAAATGCCCCAGATCTGATGTTCATGATCCAAACAAACTCACTGTCTTTCAAACAGGAATAGTCCAATGGGTGCCTTCTGCAGTAAACCAGGGGGAGATGATTACTTCAACTCAGGGGGAGCTCTTAGTAGATGATTTGCTCTTGGATGAGGTTTCAAAGATTGCTAAGGAGGGTGCTCTGACTGTTGAACAAGATGCACAATCTCAGGGGGAGCCTCCCAAAGAAAATGAAACTCATCAAGATACTATAAAGGCTGCTGAAGAAGAAGATGTGCCACTGAAGTTTGCACCAAGAAGTGTAATAGCACAAGTTTTCTCAAGGAAGAGGAAAGCTTCAGAAGATGTATAGTACTGTACAGGTAGACAAATTATATAATATCATCTGGTGGATACAATTAACATGATTATGAAGATCAATATGATTTCTTGAAAGCTTATCATATTGTCTATGTGTTTATAATGTCATTATTGATCTGTGTATATGTGTTTGTATTTAATTTTATGTCAAAGTATCTTTGAAATCACTTAATCAAATTATAAAATTTGTTAAGATAAATAGGGGAGATTATTGGGAAAACCCTTTTTATTTATCTAACAAATTATCTTAAAGTGATTTCATCAGTTAGGCTGCATTACCCACATTGTATAGAAAGGGTAAAATGGTCATTAGATGTCCTAGGATGTCACACTCACCTTAGAGTGTCAAGACCAGGTCAAGATAAGCACAAATTCAATTAAGATAAAACTTGCGTCGAATAGAAGTCGACGCAACTTTGACTCGATGTCGATGCAACTCTAAATGAAAGTCAAAGTAACTCAAAATGCTTGTCGAAGTATCAAGTTAAGTCGACGCAACATCGAAAGGAACTTATTGGGAACAATGCCCATAAATGTTTCTGATTTGAAGAAGTGCTCAGGTCAATGATAAAAGCACTATGTGTTTAATGGTATGCTTAGTTTATGCTTGCAGAGACTAAATCATATGTCCAATACTTTTCTAATCTCACTAAGTCTAAAATCATCGAGAAGGATTGGACATGTCGTCGAATAAGCTCTCAGACATCGTCGAGATGATACTCAGAGTTAAGCAAAATGTTCATATCAGCAATCATTGAGATAACATGGACAATTTGACGATATCATTATGACATCAAAGTGAACATGATGATATCATCGTAAGAACAAGAAGAATCGTACAAAGTCCAGTATTATTGTGTCAATCAAATTCACATGATGACATCGCTGTAAGGTCTAAGAAGACTTAAGTCAAAGTTCTCGGCCGTGTCGACGACATTATCGTGAAGAAGCCTAGTCGTCGAGAAAGCTAAAGGAGTTCTCTTGAAGACAGCTTATGGAAGAAGAATCACTTGTCTTCAAGTTTATCATGTCAATATTGTCGAGAGGACTGAATGGTTTCGATGATATCGTTGATAAGACAGTATGGTATCAACGACATCGTCGAGAAGATCGAATGGTTTCAACGACACCGTCGAGATGACTACAAGTTGTCAATAAGATTACGACGACATCTTTTTATGGTCCTAAGTGCAAGTGCAGCCGTGATATCTTGTATCGTCGATATATCTTTGTTTAAAGAAGACTTGAATATTTGTCCAAGTCCAAGATGGATCGGCGTAACGACAAGTTCTGTCGTCGAAATGTTGCAGATATCATTGAGACAGATCAAGACATTTCAAATCACACTGTTTGCATTTAATGCTGCCGTCTGGTGGTCCAATCAGCGCGTGTCGTTAAGGAATGGGCCTCAGACAGTTATATGACATCCTAGGAGACCGTTAGCTGACTCCTTAATCTTATAAAAGAGATAAGTGTCTGTCCTAATTCGACATAGCAAGAAACACATAGAATACACATGAATCAATAGAACAGTAAAACTGCGTTAAGAAGGAACAAGAACTAGAGAACAACATGATCTCCATCAAGTGTTCTCCATGTTTCAGTCAAGCAACATCGGCTGATAAGAAGTGTTCCAAATTGAAGAAGGGATTGAAGAGTGTTGGAACATGGTCTTCCGCATCTCCTAGGATTGATAATAACAAATCCTATGTGTATTTGATCTTGTGTGTTTAAGTGTGCAGGAAACAAGGTCCATATGACTTAAGGATGACATAAGAAGGTTGCCCCAAAAATTGGGCCAATAATACCAACATGCCCATTAGAGCCGGCGGTATCACCTAGCGCCCGGCGCTAGCGATGGTCAGCACAATCCCGGGAGTACATTTAGAATGCGCTAGAGCCAGGCGGTAGCGCGGAGCATAGAAGGAAAGAGGAAAATGTTTCCTCGGAGTGAAGATTCTCCCGCGCCGAATATGTCCTAATATGGGATAGCGCCGGCGTTAGTGGTAGCGGTAGCGCTGGCGCTAGTGCTGAGGCTATAAATAGGACCCTTCTTCTCTCGTTTCACTCAACCATCAGAGAGAGGTTAAGTGCTAGAGTTCTAGAGCCTGATTTGGCCGAAAGTTGATCTCCCACCAAAGCTCTGCGAATTTCTGAAGGAGGACTTCTTCATAACGAATCCAAATGACGTTCGCATCAACAACGCTTATCCTACAACAGATCATCATCTCCAACTTCAGAAGTTCTTTAAGAGGGAGTTTTTATTATTATCATTTCATATTCCATGTAAACCGTTAGAGAATTCGCCTCGTGTTGGCGACTACGTCTGGGTAGGACTTAGTGCTTAAAATCGCCTCGTGTTGGCGACTAGATCTAGGTTAGGTCTAGGGGTGCTCAAGGCCATATTTGGGGTTGGATTGGCTAGATTGGCTTGAGGCCGAATCCGGGGATGGATAGGCTTGGGCCACCGGTTCGTGGGATGCGAGTCGGGATAGAAAACAAAAAGAGTTTATTATTATTCGCCACCGATTTCTAGCGTTATAGTAATCAACTTTTGTAAAACCATATTTCATATTAATAAAGCGTGTCTCTACTTTATTTCAATGGTTTTGTTTGATTTCTCACCTTCTTAATCACTTATTATTTCAAGATATTCATAATATAAGAAAAGTTTTAAAACCCTTATTCACCCCCCCCCCCCTCTAAGGGCGCCTACCGATCCAACAAGTTGTATCAGAGTGGTTTTATTCCAATCGTCTTAACAACCGAGAATAATGGCGTCTCATGATCTCGCTTTTTCGGAGGGTCAGGGTGTTAGTCGACCACCTCTTTTTCTGTGTCAAATTCCAACTACTGGAAAAATCAAATGATGTGTTTTCTTATGACCATAGATGTGGAAGTATGGAACATTGTAGAAGTTTGGTACTCTCCTCCTACAATTGTAGTGGGAGAGGCGATGTTACTAAAACCTAAGGATAAATGGGATGATAACGATAATCTAAGGTGCAAAAATAATGCTAATGCAATGAACACTTTATATTGCGCTTTAAATAGAACTGAGTTTAATAGAATTTCTGCATGTGTAACTGCTTATGATATTTGGAATCAATTGGAAGTTACTTATGAAGGTACATCGCAGGTAAATGATGCAAAGCTATTCCAACAGGAATCTCAATATGAAAAATTCTGGATGGATACCGAAGAGGACATCAACTCGATGTACACTCGCTTCACCAAGATCGTCAATGCTTCAAAAGCACTTGGAAATATCTACTCAGACGGGGACTTGGCCAGGAAAATTCTTCGCTCTTTACCTCCAAGGTTCAATCCAAAGGTGACATCAATCTCGGAGTCGCACAACCTAAGAACGCTCCAGATCGCCTTATTGGGAATCTCAAAACCCATGAGGTAGAACTCCAGATTCAACAAGATGAATACAACAAATAGCCAAAGAAAAAGGAGTTGGCATTAAAATCAAAGAAGGAGATCATCAAAGATGATGATGATGATGAAGAAGGGCTCCTAGTGAAGAACTTCAGGAAGTTCATTAGGAATCTGGAGAGGAGGAACACCTTTCGAAAATACTTCCAAAGAGATGCTCGACGAAAAGGATCTTCCTCTTCATCAAAGATAGAAAAAGGAAGCGAAGACGAAGGAGAAAGACCACCACCGGAGTGCTACCACTGATGAAATTCCGGGGACATTCGGAACCAGTGCCCAAAGTATCAAAAGGAGCAAAAAGAACAATACAAAGCAAAGGAGAAAAGAAAGTATTGAAATACGCAACTTGGGATGATTCTTCCTCTGAAAAATCAAGCGAATCTGAGTTAAGCAGCGAGGAGGAAGCAAACTTATGCTTAATGGCAAAAAGTAACGATGACGACACCAGTGTTCTTAGCGACACTGAGGTAACTCCTCCCACCTTCGAAGAACTCTATGATGAATTTGTTCAAACTTGCAAATCCTATGATAAAAGTATAAAAGATAATATTATTTTAAATCGTGAAAATGAATCTATCATCAAAGAAAATCATAAGCTTACTAAAAAATTAATTTCCCTTGAAAAGAGAAAGTTTTCATGTCGAGAGTGTGATCACTCCTTATGTAAGGCAAAAGAACTTGAAGTTTCTCTTTCTAAGGCCCTCTCACAAATCAAAACTATTGCAAAAGAAAAGGGGGACTTAGACAGAAAACTAAAAACCACTCTCTTACAAATTGAAAATAACAAAATGGGCTTTGAAAATAAATGTGTTATGATTGTACAAGAAAATACATCTCTTAAAAAACAAAATCTTGATCTCAATATGGCCATAATAAAAAATTGGAATAGGTTAAAAATCCCTGGATATGATTTTGGGAAACCAATGTTATGGTTCTGGAAAGTTTGGGCTCGGATATCAAAGTGAGCCCTACCGCCCGACGCTAGCCACTAACGCCGACGGTAGCTCAACAGTTAAAAAATCTCATGTTTTTTCTAAAGTTCAAACATCATCCAGCAAGAGCAATGTAGAGATTCAGAAAAGGGTCTCAACCCCCTTTTTCGTGTGCAAATTGTCTTAAGTTTGGACACACGTCTAGCTCTTGCAGGAATATAAAACAACAATCGTTAAAACAAATCTGGGTACCTAAGAAATCCACTTAATCAATGGGTGGTACCTCTTGGGTATCCGGATCTTTACTCTTAACTTCTTTCTAGATTTGCAGGAAGGCTAAGGAAATGGAGGACATGTGGTACTTAGACTCAGGCTGCTCCAAGCACAGGACGAGCAACAAAGCAAAGTTCCTTTGCCCAAAAAAGAAGAAAGGAGGGATCGTAACATTTGGTGATAATGGTAAAGGAAGGATCATGGGAGTAGGTACAGTGGGTAACGAATCCTTTCTTATCTCAAATGTTCTTTATGTAAAATGATTAAAACATAACTTAATATTTATAAGCCAGTTGTCTGATAAAGGATTAGATGTATTATTTGAATCATCCACTAATCTTTGCAAAATATTTAATCCTAAAACAAAAGATGTTTTACTAACTGCACATAGAATTCACAACATTTATATAATTTCATTTCATGATCTTTCCAAATCATCTATAAAATGTTTTATAACTAAAAATGATGAGTTAGAACTATGGCATAGACGTTTAGGTCACGCTAGTACAAAACTCATTTTAAAACTAGACAAAAAGGATTTGATTAGAGGATTGACTAAATTGAATGGAAACTTGTCTTCACTATGTTCTCTATGTCAAAAAGGAAAATTTACAAAATCATCTTTTAAAAGCAAAAACAAAATCTCTACTTCAAAACCATTGCAATTAATTCATATGGATCTCTTTGGTCCCGTTAGCACCGCAAGTCTTGGTGGTAGAATATATACTTTCGTTCAAATAGATGATTTCTCTAGATATTGTTGGACTTTATTTCTCTCTTCCAAATCTGATGCATTTTGCGAATTCTCAAAATTAAGTACTCGTATTCAAAATGAACTAGATTTAAAAATAAAAAGCATTAGCTCAGATCATGGAGAAGAATTAATTTAAATCCTTTTGTGAAATGTTAGGTATTAAGAATGAGTTCTCCACTCCGCGCACACTTCAACGAAACGGTGTTGTAGAAAGAAAGAATAGGACAATCCAAGAACTAGCATGTACTATGCTCTCTGAATATAAATTACCTAATTCTTTTTGGGCCGAAGCCGTAAGCACATCATGTTATGTAATGAATAGAGTCATGCTTCGTCCATCTTTAAATCTCATACCATATGAACTATATTATCAAAAGAAACTTAACGTATCATATTTTAAAGTATTTGTTTAACTGTTTTATTCTAAATACAATAGATTCTTTAGGAAAATTTGATGAAAATGTGATGAAGAAATATTTCTTGGATACTCTTCAACTAGTAAAGCATATCGAATATTTAACAAAAGAACAAGTAAGGTTGAAGAGACTATTAATGTAAAATTTGATGAATTTATTCCTTGTGTAGAAAGACTTCCTACAGGTACAAATGATGAACCCTTGCCATCTTTGGAGCACGACGAAGAGGACCCTTCCAAATAAAAGGATAAGAAGGCCAAGGAAGATGAATATGTGCCACCAAGCGTCTTGAACTTCTCAAAAATCATCCAAAGGAGCTAGTCATTGGGGAACCATCTATTGGGGGTAAGAACTCGATCCTCTCTTCATGAAACATTTTCAAATATTTGCTTCATTTCCGAAATTGAATCTAAAAATGTTTCAACCGCTTTAAATGACGAATTTTGGTTTTTGGCTATGAATGAAGAGTTAGATCAATTTGAAAGAAATAAAGTTTGGAACCTAGTAGAACGCCCATCTAATCATCCTGTTGTTGGTGTAAAATGGATCTTTAAAAATAAATTAGATGGTGAATCTAGGATTACAGGAAATAATGCTTGCTTAGTCGCTCAAGGTTTTTCTCAAATCGAGGGGGTAGATTTTGAAGAAACTTTTGCACCCGTTGCTCGCTTAGAATCTATACGAATATTTTTGGCATTTGCGAGTTTTAAAAACATAAAATTGTTTCAAATGGATGTTAAATGTGCGTTCTTAAACGGGTTTATAAAAGAAGAAGTTTACGTAGAACAACCCCCCCCCCCCCCCCCCCCCCCCGGTTTTATAAACGAAAAAGTTTCCAAATCATGTTTATAAATTAGAAAAAGCGCTGCATGGTTTAAACCAAGCGCCCCGTGCTTGGTATGTTAGACTTACATCATTTTTGTTAAAACACAGTTATGTTATGGGATGTGCTGACAACACACTCTTCATTAAGCATGATAATAACAATTTAATTATCTTACAAATATATGTTGATGATATAATTTTTGGAGCTACTAATGAAGAGTTGTGTAATGAAGTAGTCTTAGTAATGAAAAATGAATTTGAAATGAGTCTTGTAGGAGAACTATCGTATTTTCTTGGTTTTCAAATTTCACAACGAAATGACAGTATCTTTATTTGCCAAACAAAATATGTCCACGATATGCTTAAACGATTCAGATTTGAAAACCTTAAACAAGCTTCTACTCCTATGAGTGCTTCCTTAAAACTAGGAAAAAAATGAATCTGGAATTTCCATTGATCAAACTTTATATAGAGGAATGATAGGATATATTCTTTACTTAAGTGCATCTAGACCAGATATAATGTTTGTCGTATGTCTATGTGCTCGCTTTCAAGCCAATCCAAAAGAATCTCATTTAAAAGCGGTAAAATATATTTTTCGTTATTTATTAGGGTCATCTAAATTAGGATTATGGTACAAACACAATGATTCATTTACACTTCACGACTATTTCAATTTGGATTACGCCAGTTGATCACTAGATTGAAAGAGCCCTTACGGTACTTGTCACTTTTTAGGACCCTCATTAGTTGCATGGTCTAGCAGGAAACAATCTTCCGTTGCACTCTCCACCACGGAGGCCGAATACATCGCACTTGGTAGTTGTTGTAAACAAGCATTATGGATGAGCCAAACTCTAGAGGATTTTGGTTTTCATCTCAAAAACATTGATCTTAAATGTGACAACAAAAGTGCGATAGACCTTACAAATTATCCCGTACACCACTCTAGATCCAAACATATAGATGTTCGCCATCATTTCATTAGGGATCATATTTAGAAAGAGCATGTAAAAGTAAGTTTCATTGGCACGGACTCCAAACTTGCTGACATATTCACTAAACCTTTCCCCGATGCAAGATTTTGATTATTATGACTTGAATTAGGTGACCTAGATCTTTCGGGTTGAAACGCAATAGTTTTATGCAATTTTTCATATCTAAACACCTTCACATCCTCTAAAATTTCTGCATAAAACTAATCTTTGGACACTTAACCAATATTAAAAATTCAATTTTTCAAAATCCTAAAAAATGGCATACTATTTCTCGCACTAGCACTAGCACCGGCGCTAGCGCACCTGTCTGTTTTTATGTATTTTTAAAATTTTCTAAGATACCTACAATTATGCTCTATTATGTGTACTACATAGTTTTGCAGTTATGTTTTGAATTGATTTTTGAAAAATTAAAACAAAAAAATTACAAAAGCCAAAATTACAAAAATATTTCTTTTACTCCTTTTTTTTCTTGTTCATTGGTTTAAAATCTATTTCTAAATACAAAAATCAAATACAAAAATATAAAAACACAAAAACTAACAAAAAAACTGTATGGAATGTATTGTGAAAATCAAGCATATTTTAAACTATCTTTAGAAAATCTACAATGTTCCAATTTATCTTGTCAAACTACTTTGAACATTGTTCTTTTCATGCTTTGATATATTTATTAATATGTGCATCAATATATTGTCAAAGTAGTGTAGAACCTAGCTTAGCTGCCTCTAAGTATGAGTAAATGTCTTATGGTTGATAATGATATTTCTTCACTCACTTTTTGGCTAAGTCTACATATGTTTTTTATCTAAAGATGCTTGCTAGTGTATTATAATTGTACAATAAATAAAAAATTGCACAAGTATCTTACCTACACTACACTTATTTGCACTATTAAATATAAAGAAAAGTGGTTGTACTTTCAATATTCAATTGGTTTGCAAAGCAAGTGTAATCTGAGAACTTTGTACAAAAATATTATGAAATAAATTGACAAAGATAACTCCACCAAGCAGTACTTGAACCTCCTGATAAGTCTTACTAAGCGTTGTGAGGTTGAGCACCTTGGAAAGATTAGTGAAGTGTCTTGTGCAAACCTTCTTTTTTTTTTAAAAACCACTTATTCTTAAGTAGACCAGATCAAAAAAAATTGATATTGAAAAATAAAATTGTATGATCCCCCACGCACTACTTTGCACCCCGATAAGTCTTAATAAGCATTAATTATGCAAAGCACCTTTGTAGTTGTACATTATTTTTTGTGCATAAAAGTGTGTGGAAGTAATCTTATTTGTATTTTATTGTGCACTTTACTCTACATTTGTCTTGTATTTTTGATTATAACATTTGTTTACTCATTTCAAAATACACTTATGTGCGCATCATTATCTTCCATAACACTTCTTCTCATGAGTATTGGATTCTATTGCTAATTCTAAAATACTTTATATATCTAAATGCACTAAATAACCTAGCAGGCTCTTTACAATGTTTGTTATGTTTTGACTTTATGAATTAGAATAGCATTGTAGTAGTCTCTTTTTCATACATCTCCTTCATGCTTGGTTACTTCATGATAATCTTTTCAAAGAAAAATGATTTACAAAAACATCTTTTTCATTTTATGAATCATCATTTCTTACAAAGAGATGTTTGTTGTATTTTTATATAAGTCTTCCGCAACATTACATTTACCTTGTATTCTTTTCATGCTTATCTCAAGCTTTCCAACTCAAATTTTATTTGGTAGACTTGCATGGTAAATGTTATATTATTCCTTTTTAAAGCTAAGAACTCTGCTTTATTTCTATGAACATACTTATGCTAACAACTCTGATTTATTTATTTGATAATTATTCTAAAAACTCCTTATCATTTTCTTCTCTCAAAGCTCGATCATGCCTTTATCTTATTATAAAAACTTTTATGAGTTTGTTTCGTTTACCCACTTTTGCTAATAACAAATGGGGAGAACTAACATGGTTAATTAGGGGGAGCATGTATTTAGGGGGAGCAATTATAATCACTAAAATCGATAATTATCCTAAGTCATCAATCTCACACACACACAAGTAGGTTTCATCATGCTCATATATTAATGCTCTGATTTATCATTAATGGATTTGTTATTATCAAAAGGGGGAGTTTGTTGGAACATGGTGTTCCATATCTCCTAGGTTTGATAATAACCAATCCTATGTGTATTTGATCTTGTGTGTTTAAGTGTGCAAGAAACAAGGTCCATATGACTCAAGAATGACATAAGAAGGTTGCTCCAAAAATTGGGCCAATAATTCCAACATGCCCACTAGCACCAGCGGTAGCACCTAGAGCCCAGCGCTAGCGATGATCATCGCAATCCTAGGACTACATTAAGAAGGCGCTAGCGCCAGGCTCTAGCGCGTAGCACAGAAGGCAAGACGAAAATGTTTCCTCGGAGTGAAGATTCTCCCGCGCCGAATATGTCCTAATATGGGATAGCGCCGGTGGTAGCGGTAGCGCTGGCGCTAGAGCTGAGGCTATAAATAGGACCCCTCTTCTCTCGTTTCACTCAACCATCAGAGAGAGAGGTTGAGTGCTAGAATTCCAGAGCTTGATTTGGCCGAAAGTTGATCTCCCACCAAAGCTCTGCGAATTTATGAAGGAGGGCTTCTTCACACTGAATCCAAATGACGTCCGCTTCAACAATGCTTATCCTTTAGCGGACCATCGTCTCCAACTTCAGAAGTTCTTCAAGATGGAATTTTTATTATTACCATTTCATATTCCTTGTACACCATTAGAGAATTTGCCTCGTGTTGGCGACTAGATCTAGGTTAGGTCTAGGGGGTGCTCAAGGACATATCCGAGGTTGGATTGGCTAGAGCAACTTGATGACGAATCTGGGAAGGATAGGCTAGGGCTACCGATTCATGGGGATGCGATTCAGGATAGAAAACAAAAAGAGTTTATTATTATTCGTCGGCGATTTCCAATGTTATAGAAATCAACTTTTGTAAAACCATATTTCATATTAATAAAGCATGTCTTTACTTTATTTCAATTGTTTTGTTTGATTTGTCACCTTCTCAATCACTTATTATTTCAAGATATTCATAATATAAGAAAAAGTTTTAAAACCCTTATTCACCCCCCCCTCTAAGGGCGCCTACTGATCCAACAAAGAGAAAAATGTGTTGTCCATGATATCATCAAAGGCATTCTATTCAAGTCCAAGAAGCCGATCATCATCCGGCTAAGAAGTTTTTCTCAAATATTTCTATGTAGGGCTTGCGGGCCTGAGCTTGTAGGTTCTGTTTCCGATCTGAGTTGTAGGGCTTAAGGGCCTGAGTTTGTAGGGCTTGAGGGCCTGAGTTGTAAGGCTTGAGGGACTGAGTTTTGTAGGGATTGAGAGACTGAGTTATAGGGCCTGAGGGCCTAAGATTGTAGGGCTTGCGTGCTTGAGTTTTTGGTGGAGTTTGCCGACCCTAGCACACAGCTAGAAAGGCATAGAGCGACAGTGGACTACTCAAGACACCGTGTCTTGAGGAACCATTATATATCTGGTGTTCTTATGTGTTGTGTTTCTGTGGTTTGTTGTTGTGCTGTGATATAGTTATTTAGTTCTTGTGCATAAATTTCAAAAACAGCCATATCACCTAATCCCCCCCCCCCCTCTAGGTGATAGTTCCATATATAACAAGTGATATCAGAAGGAGGTTGATCAAAAAGTGACTTAACAGTCAGATCTAGATCATGGAACTATTCATTATGGCTGGAGGTGATCATCACAGTGAAAAGAGATCCAAGAAGCTCTCAATCTGCTCCAAAGAGAACCTTCCCATTTGGAAAAAATGGGTAAGACTTTTCATGGAAGTTGTTGATCCCAGGGTATTTGTAGCTGTTCAAGAGGGTCCCTCCACCCCCATGCCTACTTCTACTAGTGATCCTGCTCAAAGAGTCCCAAAGAAATATGTTTCTCACACAAAAAATCCTTGCCAAGCAAGGTGTCATCCACAGCAAGTCCGCAGGAGGAGAAGGCAATGAATGAGGCTTCCTCTATGGAGGGGGGATCAACCTCCTCACATGAGAGGATACACTCATCATTGACTTGAGAAGAATGCTCCAAGTCCTCCTGAAGTACCTGCGAAGACTCAACCTGCGCAGGGTCAGATATAGCAGAAGGGGGGTCAAGAAATAAAAGAGAAGAAGAACATAAATAAAAATCAAGCGGGGGAGTGGTCCCGGACTCACTCCCAAAAGGTTGGGAAAGTAAAATAATGTTTGCATTGTCATCAATGCTACAAGGTTCGGCGGGATCAACAAGGGCCATGCCTAGGATTTGGACTTCCTCCACCGGTGCTGAGGAAAGCTCCTCTTCACCTAGAAGGTTGTCCTCCTCCATAGGAGTAGGCACAATACATAGATCGCCAGCTTCATCTTGTGACACATCATCAACAATGTCGTCGGAGATGAGAGTAGTAGAATGCACAACAGGGGAAGGAATGGTGCTTGGATAAAAGTCAAACACTGATTCCTCACAAAGAATCAAATCTACGCTAGGTGATGGATGCACAGGGGAGATAGGCTCGGCCATGTCAGAGCCTAGATCAGCCACGCATCTGGTGACTGTGTCCACATCATACCCTTCACAAGATGAAGGTGACACAGACACATAACCAGATGTTGAAGGTGTGCTGCCAGAAGTTGGACTCGGGACGATCCGGATATCTGGCTCATCATCCTCGTCCAATTGGCGAAGATACTCGGCACAGTCCTTCAGGGCGTGATCCATGCTTTGACAGAACAAGCACCATTTTATATTACTCCTTGGTCCTTGAGGGGCCGGGGAGGAATATAAAAATGGTGTATGCGGCGAGGACGAGTGGCCATAAGACTTGGGCACAGGGCATGAAGAACCATAGGAAAATGGTGCTCCGTACACCGGGCCACGAGAATTATGCCCACCATCTTCCGTAGGGCATCTATCACTAGCGTGAGAAATATCTCCACATAAACGGCAACGAATATTAAATGCAGCCCACATTATATGGAGATAGCAAGATTCAAAATAAAGACACTATCGTGCAAACTGTTACACCTAACAGTAATTTACTAAACAACCTATTTAAAAGCAGGAAAATAGAATAAAAAGAACTGAAATAAAAATAAACGACGCAATTTACAAATGGAAGGGCTTCTCTCTCAGATTCTCCCTCTCCAGAAAACTCACACGTCTGTGTTCCCCGGCAACGGCGCCAAAAACTTGATGGCGCAAATCTCACACACCGCTATAGGTTGTGGCGAGACTGCGGCACGAAACGGCAGTGTACCGATCGTTCAAGTAATATAAAACGAGGAGTAAATCCCCGAGTATCGATCTCGGAAGGAACACAGTAAGGTGGAGTTGACTATTGAGGAGGACTTGAGATTGAAGTCCTTAAGGTCGGATGGATTGCGGGAGGCTTGGTTTCGATTGCGGGAAACAAAATAAAATAGCTACGACTACTCCTATGCAGGCCTTTAGCGCACTACTTCGCCAGGCGGGATGGAAGACTACAAGGGCCGCAATGCACCGAATCGCTAGGCGGATGGACGAGTAGGCTAGCGGATGGAGTGGAGAGAGCGGCGGAATGAGGGTCGCAAGCACCTCTTCGCAAAGCACACCACTAACAATTGTTAGGGCGGCACAACACAACAAACAATCCACACCACAAGGCACACCTCAAATGCAAATATAACAAGATTACTCAATCACATAGACATGATTTCATACTAATGTTAACAAATAAAAGTATACTTCATCAAACATATAAGAAATCCAACTAAACTATCAACTACAAGAGGAGATGAGTGTGCGAAATCGACCGACTCCGAAGTCTTGTTGAGGATTCACGGAAGGAATCGCCGGGTTGTCAATCCGCGTCCAAACTCGGTCCTCAACTGCGTCCGGGGTAAAGAAGGTTGTCACTACCTTCCGGTGGACCCGTCTTCTTCGTGTCACGAATCGGAGGAATGATCACACAAGCTGCTCAGATCTTGAAGAAGAAGGCTAGGTTGACTCCTTTCTTGAAGCTCTTCGATGAAGGAGATGGCCGAGAGGAAGCTCCGGCGAAGATTTGGCGTTGAAAGCTTGCCCGGAGATCCTCCCTAAGGTGGGCGGTGAAGAAGGAGGCGAAACCCTGCAGAAAATGTGGAAAACGGCGGAGCTGGGCGGAGTCAGATGGTCGATCCCGACCTAAAATCGCGCATGTCTATTTATAGACGGAGCAGAATTAAACAACGTGCACGATCAGGCGCACGACCAATGGTCGTGCGCGAAGGAATGCATCTGATCGTGCGCGAAGAACCTGTTGCTCGAACCATATCTGCACAAAAGCGCACGGTCAGCGGCGCACGACCAGTGGTCGTGCGCGAAGAAGGCCAATGATCGTGCGCCATCGCTCGATCAGGGAAGGGAATTAACGCACGACCAGTGGTCGTGCGAGAAGGAAAACGCACGATCAGAGGCTTTTTCGACCGAAAATCCCCCAGGACCCATCCCGAGTGTCGCACAACCCTTGGACCTGCATGAAAATATACTAGACCACAGAAATACATGAAATCGCACCAAGATGGGGCATAAATGTGCACTAAGTAATGAAATGGTAAATGTGATCAAATAGAATTGAAAATAGGCCTAAAGTGAAGTGCAAGTGCATGAAAACTAGCCCAGATGAGTCCGGAAATCACTATATAAACTGGACTCATCAGTTTGTCCCTCCCCAACCAGCCCCATTATCGACTTCATCCTGCTGTCCATAAGGAGTTACAGATCCAGATTGAGGACCTATTGAAGAAGGGGTTCATTCAGACTAGTTTGAGTCCATGTGCTGTTCCAGCCTTGCTTGCCCCCAAGAAGGATGGAACATGGTGGATGTGTGTTGATAGCCGTGCTATCAACAAGATTACTATCAAGTATATGTTTCCTATCCCACGTTTAGATGACCTCTTAGATGTCTTGTCTGGCGCCACTATCTTTTCGAAGTTAGATTTAAGGAGTGGCTATCACCAGATTCGGATCCATGAGGGAGATGAGTGGAAGACTGTGTTTAAGTCCAAGGATGGGCTATATGAGTGGCTTGTGATGCCCTTTGGGTTATCCAATGCCCCCAGCGCCTTCTCCCGGATGATGACTCATGTCTTCCAGCCTTATATGGTGTCACAACCCGCATTTTCCCAAGAATATAATACATATTATCAGAGCAAGGGGAAAATATGCGTCGTGATGTCACGCCTGCAGGAGACGACTACAGACGCTCAGGCAACACTCCTTACGATAATTTTATAAAAAAAAACATATATGTGTTTGGATTAAAAGAGAGATTTTTCATTTTAGCTTAAGACTGCGTCCCTCGGTCCGGTGGATCATCTAGTCCACAAGGAGAAATCTATACATACCTAGCAGAAAATAGGTTTGTTTTTAGCCTACATGAGCATGAAAATAAACATCCCAGAACTGATATGCACATATTTATGTTTAGTATAGTAAGAAAGGATTTCCTACGATTTTCAAAATATGTGACATTTATTAAAAATCATGATATGCAAGGATGACATTTTTATATCAATAAAGTAACTAATGCATCCTAGCATAAAGCTTCCCAGAGAGCAAGTAGGTAAACAACAAAAAAAACAGCTAGCATGAGTCCCCAATTAGAACAGAACTCCAGAAGTAGCCCCCATCTAGAGCATAAATACCGCAGCCTCTAATTAGATAAACCCAAGGAGCAGCCCCCAAGTAAACAAATTCAAGGAGCAGCCCCCAGGAAAAGAAAACAATCCCGACAGCTTCAAATAAATAAAACTCAAGGAGCAGCCCCCTAATAAACCAACTCAAGGAGCAGCCCCCTAATAAAAGTATATCTGCAGCCCTCTAAGAGGATAACAGCAAACCAGCCCAAATTAAACCCCCAATAGATGCACAGGAGTAAGAGCAGCCCCTATATAAATAAAATAAATACAGGGAGCAAACCTGAATCAACAAGGAGCAGCCCCCATATAATCAACAAGGAATTAAACATACAGCAGCCCCAATTTAAAAGATCTGAATTTATGCTACCCAAGGCCAAGGTAGCATAACCCAAGCAGCAAGGATAACAGCAGCAGGGCAACAACAGTAGAGCAAAGCAACAACAGCCCTAAGTAATACCGACCCAAAAGGAGAGAAGGATTTCCAGCACAGAAATAAAGTTCATACCCAAGCATCAAGAATAAGAAAAATTTCCCGCCAAAATAAGTGATACCCAGCATCAGAAATGAGAAAGAAAGGAGGGAGAAGAAGAAGGAAGAGGTTTTCTTGCCTCAAAACCACCGGCAACCCCGCCAAATCGCGATAATCACCGCTAAAGCCGACTGCTAGCCCAGCCCCGGCGACGAAGACAGGGCTCGGCAACCTCCCAACACTCCTCCGACAGCCGAAACCTCAGATTTTTGGCGACCCCGACGAAGCCCTAGCTCCCTCTCTCTCTCTCTCTCGGGCCGCTCGATTTCGCACGGGAAGGAGGAAAAAAGATGAAATCGCAAAGATGAAGCTGCCCCCTTTTTCCACTTATATATACATATACATATGTAAATTTACACATATATTTATGCACACATATATCTTTTTTTCTTATACATCTATATATTTTATTTTTATCTTTATTTTTTTTGTATACCAATGAGCATATATACATATATACATGATGAGAGGGATAAATATAGAAGCCTTTATGCACCACTATACGCACACACAACCCATTACATATTCCTTGCACGAATACGAACATATATATATATATATATATATATATGTTTATATATCCCCCTACTTGCCTGCATAGATGATTCAGCCTAGGATTAACTCGCTGGACGATGACGCTCCCTAAAAGGTAACGCCCCTCTCATATACACTAAACTACGATAATTTCGTATTTAAACGGTTGATTTTATTGTGACCCCACTTAAAAGATTATAAGAAAACCTGGGGCGTTACAGCCACCCCTCCTAACAGAAAGTTTCGCCCCGAAACTTAGAACCGAAACTTAGAAGACACCGAATGTAAGGTACAAAGGGAGAGGTAAGCTCACACTCGCTAGATAGAAGCGCTAACCGAAAGGGGCTTAGAAAACAGATGCGGTTAAGATTACCCAAAAAGAAAAGGACATTACCAAGAACTCAAAATGTCCAAACCGAGAACAGAAAACAGGTCGCGGAACATCTGACAAGCGGATCCCCAACTAAAGGAAGCCTACACGAAGATCAGAGAAAACACCGAGCTAACTTCCTTCTTTACGAACAGGATGAGAGCACTCCAGGGCGAGGAACTAGGCCAGAAAAACCACACTGCAACCACCCATCTATCTGAGTGTGCAACTCTCGCAACACACGCGGGGCCAAAGTGTACGGTACCTTAGCAATAGGACAAGTACCCGGCTCAAGGTCAGAAACAAACTCCTCAACTCACACGGGCAGAAAACCAGGGAGACAACGGCGAAGACATCAGCGAACTCCCGCGCCACAGGGAAGATCTTCGATACACAACAAACCGAAAACGGTTTCTAGCGTAGAAACAAGGTAAGCAACACCATTGACAACTAAAGGCTCCTAGCACACACCATGGAAATAATCGGGGAAAACATAGCGCGGAAAGCCAAACACGCTCGAGGGTTGACCGATGTCCAGCTTAAAGACCAAACGCTTTACCTTGCGTTGGATAACAACATCAAACCTGGACAACCAGCCCGAACCCACAATCACGGCGAAAACTCCAGGCCTATCTAGCAACTTTAGATTAACAAAAGTTACGAAACCACCTAAGAGGACAGGACAACTATGAAATCCCTGATTCGACGCCAACGAAACAACGAGAGGGAACTTAACACTAAGGGGATCACCAACCCGATCGAGGGTCAAACCACGACGCTCTACTAAAGGCCTAGCCACGCATAAGTGGGTAGCACCAGAATCGAGAAGGACGCACGCCTAACGGTTATATACTTTAAACTCTGCTATAAGGTTGGATACTCAACTAAACGAGCGAAAACAAACTAGAACCAAAGCTGAAAGTTAATAATTAGATTAGAATCTAACCTGGAATCACCTGGGGGGAAAAACTGCTCAACAATCGATAACCTAACGATGACCGCCTGCGAAGCTCTATAGCCAAAACATCGAGTAAAACTCAAATCAAAGAGAAGGCACGCTCAACATCCTCTACCTTAACTCGCACAGAATTGAGATAATAAAAACCCAAATCCACATTCGCAAGCCAACGAATAAACTAGGTTAAAACCTTAACTTGAAAACACCTGGGCAGAAAAACTGCGCTTGTTTCACAACCATTTGCCTCAACAACGCCTCGATACTCCGATGCAACTCCGCAATTACCGCTTCACTGCGCGCACCCAAAGACTCACCCTCTGACTGGAGGGCCGACTCCGACGCACTACGCTCTGGATTCATCGACTGCAATTACGAACAACCACTTAGCTTAAGACACAACAGCTAGGAACTAGAATTTCCTAACTCGACACAGATCATACAAAGGGTAGATACTTGCTCTTGTTGTTACCTTGCTCTGGGAATTCATGAAATGATGTTATGCTTAACTTAGGATGATATACCATCATCCTATCAACTTACGTGCATATAATATAAATGCATGAATGTCAAATTTTAGTTCAAATCATGTGTGTATGAGCGTCATCATGTATGTCTTTAGTTTGGCACGTGTGATAATGCTATGTTATGATGTATATGCTGTGCTATGCAATCTAAAAAAAGCCTTAATGCATTCTATGATCGGCGTACACATGCGATCTTATGCATCCCATACTATATATTATCGCATGCAACGAAAAAGAAAATCTAATGGACACGCATGCGACCTATGTTAAGCATCCCATACTACATAACAGTTGTATGTTGTCACCTATGAGGATCCATATACAAACACATATTATGCATCCCATACTACATATTATGCCCCGTATACTTCTTATCATGCTATGAGTGTAGTGTTCATGCTTCAGCCAAGACATATTGATGACCCTTCGGTGTGTGTATGCGATGAATGACGATTCTCACTAGGCGGTTAACCGGGCCAACCAGATAATTCCCAGCAACCCGGCTAACCTCCCTCTGATACCAACTGTCACAACCCGCATTCTCCCAAGAATATAATACATATTATCAGAGCAAGGGGAAAATACGCGTCGTGATGCCACGCTTGCAGGAGACGACTACAGACGCTCAAGCAACACTCCTTACGATAATTTTATAAAAAAAACATATATTTGTTTGGATTAAAAGAGAGATTTTTCATTTTAGCTTAAGACCGCGTCCCTCAGTCCGGTGGATCATCTAGTCCACAAGGAGAAAACAATACATACGTAGCGGAAAATAGGTTTGTTTTTAGCCTACATGAGCGTGAAAATAAACATCCCAGAACATATATGCACATATCTATGTTTAGTACAGTAAGAAAGGATTTCCTACGATTTTCAAAATATGTGACATTTATTAAAAATCATGATATGCAAGGATGACATTTTTATATCGATAAAGTAACTAATGCATCCTAGCATAAAGCTTCCCTTAGAGCAAGTAGGTAAACAACTCAAAAGTAACAGCAGTACAACTAGCAAGTAATCTAAAGATACAAGCCATACGGGCGTCAACAACTGACACGAACCCGCAAGAAAGAAGGAAAACAACAAAAAAACTGCCTCTTACCTAAAAGAGAGGAAGGGCCTCGACCGGAGACCCGAACAACGCCGCGCTAACTCCTGCGGCAGCTAAAGACCTGAACCTGAGACATTCATAAGAAAAGAATGCCTCATCCCAAAAGGGTGCAAGAAAACCAAGATTTAGCAATATGAGAAATAAGAGAGTGCAGAAAAGAAAGCTAAGCAGGTAAACATCTCTAATCTTATAACAACCCGAGCCAGCTCAAATGAGTGCACTCGGTAAGAAGAAAAGCCTGCACCAGAAGGTAATAGTCAACGCAATCAAAGCCCACCACGTGTCCGCCATTGCAGCTCAGATGTGATAGTCATACATATACTATCATAATACACATATATAAGCATATGTGCTTAAGAACTTGAGACTGATCAGCTCAAAAGAAAACAGGGTGGTCCACTGCCACCCAAAAGGCCAAAACAGGGTGGTCCACTGCCACCCAAAAAGCCAAAACAGGGTGGTCCACTGCCACCCAAAAAGACAAAACAGGGTGGTCCACTGCCACCCAAAAATCCAAAACAGGGCATAATCATATACATAAGTATATGGATATATATATATAAGTATAAAACTATACCGCGGTGCAGTTTACCAGAGAATACTCAGAACGTTTAAACAACGAAGATCATAGAGACCGGGAACTGATGGCATGTCGGCAAGTGCACCGGTCGCTGTCAAGTAATAAATTTTGGGAATAGAATTCCCGAGTGTCGGTCTCTTGAGGAACACAGTAAGGTGGAGTTTATTATCGAGGAAGGACTTGAGATCGAAGTCCTGCGGGAGATGGAATGCGAACGAAAGGGGCTTTGAGGTTTGCAAACAAAAGTAAATACTACGCCTACTCCTATGCAATGCCGCTATGCAATGCTTCGATCAGCGGGATGGAAACTAGGCAGGCCTTGAGCGCGCTGCGTCGAAAGGGCGGTTGGACGAGAAGGCTAACGGGAACGAGCTATGCAGGCCTTGAGCGCGCTGCTTCGTTAGGCGAGTGGAATACGGGCCGCGATGCCACGCTTCGGTGGCCGAATGGGCGAGTAGGCTTACGGATTGAGGGTCGCAAGCACCTCATCGACAAGCACGCCACTAGCAATTGCTAGTGCGGCACCGGACACGGTAGTGGAGCGGAAAATCGATGGGGGTGCACCTCATTAACACAAATGAACAAAATGATTTCATAGACATGAAATTAACAATACTAACATAGTTCATAGCGTTCATCATCAAGATAAAAAGAGTACAAACAAATACAACCACATAAGTAGAAGAAAAAGGCAAGAGATACAACCGAATCCGGAGTCTCATTGTAGATTCACGGTAGGAAGCACCGGGTTGTCAATCCGCGTCCTAGCTCGGTCCCAACTGCGTCCGGGGTAGAGGAGGGCTGTTACACCTCCCAATGGACCCGTCTTCTCCAGCGATTTACCATCCGGCCACGTCTAATGCGAAGAACCTCTTTCTTAGCGATGAAGATGAGTGTAGGATCCCTTCCTTTAAGCCCTTGGATGATGGAGGAGGCCTAGGGTGCAAAAACCCTCTGAAAATGGCGAAAACGGCGGACTGAACGGAGCCAAAAGACGTAATCTCCGACCTAATTCGCGAACAGGTCATTATATAGGCGCTGAATTAAATAGTGCGCACGGTCATTGGCGCACGACCAGTGGTCGTGCGCACTAGAATCCTGTGATCGTGCACCTGTCTGGGTGGAACCTGCAAGATACAAAATTTATAAAATAAAATGTTCGCACGACCAGTGGCGCACGACCGGTGGTCGTGCGCACTAGCGTTGATGGTCGTGCGCAATACAGCAAATAGAACTCAGAATTTTAATGATAAGTGCGCACGAGCAGTGGCGCACGACCGGTGGTCGTGCGCACTGGCGTTGGTGGTCGTGCGCACTGCACCAAACAGAACTCGTGAAAAAGGGTTAAGTGCACACGATCAGTGGCGCACGACCAGTGGTCGTGCGCAATAGAACCGGCGATCGTGCGCAGTGTTCCTGTGCAGAATTGCACCGGGAACACTTGCACGACTCCTATTCCCGCACAACCACAGATCTAGCCACTGAAAGTGGCACTTAACAGCACATGAATACTACTAATGACAATAAGCACGAAAATCACACCAAAGTGGGCCTAGATGTGCACCTAGCGTGGATTATCAAATATAAACTATAACAAGGCTAAAGTGCGGAGAATTGACTAAATAACGGCCCGGATGAGTCCATAAATGTGTATATGATCAGGACTCATCACACCCCCAGACTTAACTGTTTGCGCGTCCCAAGCAAACGAATCCGGCGGAGCGTGAAAACGATAATTAACATAGAGAATTACACAAAGGAGTACGGTGCGAAGTAACATACGCATGCAAGTAGAGAATTTAGTAGAAGGAGATTCTAACTATGCTAACTAATTTACAAGAGTATTAAAGCGTAATTAAAGATTTAGACGTACTCAGTTGGTGAGTTATGAAGAATTTGACGATCATGCCCGGTATGAAAGTGACGAGACACTGAGGCGGGTGTTGCAAAAGATCGGGGCTTAGGAGTAACTCCGCTGAAATCCATCAACGTCGTGAACCATACGCTTGCCCGGTCACACTCTTTCCACGGCGCTAGCACTCTCGCAAGTCAAATCAGTAGGGCTTTTAGGAATAAGACGGGGCTTAGGTTACGGTATGATATTCAAAGTTAAACACGATGGCTACGCAACCCAAGTGAGCTAAAGAACGCTGCACCACTCAAGACCAACAAACAATGCTTGTGTGACACACCCCCAGACTCATCATGAAAACCAGGTGTGCACACGGCCTACTTCACAAATACCAACAGATTTTCTATTTAGCTCGGAAGGATTTTTTCCAAAATACTCTTTTTTTTTCTTTTAACATCTTTTACTTCTTTTATATATCCTCCGGTTGGTTCAAAATCAGCAGATAGACTTTATTTTCCTTTCATGACACAATGATTCCACACACCACACAAGTTGAGACTTATAAGCGCAGTCAAAAACAATTTGGTTGCGGGTGTAGGATAGGCTTCAGGCTTTGGTGGATGAAGAGGAGCTGAACAAAGGATTGGTAGGCACAAATTTGGCTTGCAACGGTGAACGAAATGGACATGGAATAACAAAGCTCAAACTAGCCAAAGGGTGGCCTACATCATGTTTAACTCGACGAGTAGCTCTCACCCATGCTTCGAGAGTCGCTTGGGGCAAGTTCTTAGCCCACGAGAAAGGTAAACCTTCCTCCCGACTCGAGCAACACACGACTAGTAATCGCACACACACAACACTGGGTTATCGTCAATTTCATTCAAATTCACCAATTGAGTGTAACCAATCTAAATCTACGCAGAAATACTAAACATAAATTAGATGCATAAAGAAAATCTAGTTCTACTCAAATTCTACCATAGCATGCGAAGTGACTAGAACACTACATGAGTCAACATCGCACTCCAAATAATAATTCCTACGTTAACAATCTATTTCACATTCCGACCAAAATAGTTCAAACGGAACAACGACAAAAAGATAAACACGCACTCAAGTGGGTGAAGTGGTGTGTGAAGCATGAAAATAATGATAATGACTGGAATAAATAAGAAACAACCTTCTAGTATGCAGTGCAACTCGTGCACAGTGGGTGACAACATACGCTCCCCCAGACTTAAGCTAAACAATATATCTAGAAATTTGAAGCAAAAAGAGGGGAGGAAGTGTTACCCAATGCTCAGAATTGAGCATACCAGACGATTGGCGTTTACGATCAAAAGCAGTCCGCAGCATCCGCCATCACAAGGAACAAAGACCCACATGAAAGTGACACCCTAGAAACAGCAAAAATAGTCAAAACTGAACTAGACATGCGAGAGCACTAAAAATTAAGAAATCTGGGTTATCACCCATGAAAGTGAACCTGTTCCTGCAATTAAAATTAAGCACTCGCACACAAGATAAAGGAAGCAAAATATGCTGAATTCATAAAACTATGCCCGGAGGAGCATCCAAAAGCAAAATGTTATTATTACAATTAACAAAAGAGAAGGAGTTCAAGCGACTCCACAAAAGACCGAAAAAACAGCAAGACAAAAGAAGATAACAAGGCTTCGAATAGCTCGCACACAGGGAGAAAGGTCACTCGTCGTCGCTGTCGCTATCTACAACCACAACGGACGGCGACCGTCTGGAAGATGATGCGGCCCGACCAGGAGGTGGGGGAATATTTAGTCCTCCCCGCAATGCTTGCTGATAGACAAAATCCGTTAGCCAGTACTGGTTTGCTTCCAGATCGGAGAGGCGCTGATTGAAACTTGGCACCTCCGGCGCTCTAGAAGAACTGCCCTCCTCCTTGGCTCTCCGCTCCTGCTGAAATGAATGACTCCGCGGCTATGGAAGGGCGATCTCGCGGTGAGTATTTGGCGGCTAAGCTGGCTCTCCGTGCTCCTCGTCGCCCTGCCTCTCCCTGGGCGCATCTCCCGGCATCACGACCACAAAGCGTCTACTACTCTTCTTCCCCACGACCCGTAATAGATGGAAGCTCACCATGGTGGCCCGAGTGATGAAGGAGGGCGCAGTCACCTGCACCATCGGAGGCAGATGACTCCAAACCCCCAGGCTTTTGGCAATGCGGGTAATATAGTAGGCACCACCAATGGCACCTGTGAGACCGTAAGTGGCCTCGTGGTGGAAGAAGAAAGCTAGCATGTAGCCAAGATGCAAAGGCTGCCGAAATTCCATACTATAAAGGGAGATCAGATCTTGCCACCCCACCACGTTCTGACTAAGGGCACGGGCGACAAGAGAGTGGCTAAGGACGTGCTGCAGGAAACGGAGAGAAGGCGCGACGATCCAGGTAGATTTGCTTTTCCTAGCAACATATTCTTCATCACGACCCGTGAGAGCACACCACGCAGCACGCGGGGTGACACCATCAGGGAAGGAGACATTCAAATCCAGAAAAGGAATCGCCGCAGCCTCGGCTTCGGTGTAAAAGCCTGCGTGCACCGCTAACTCGGATAAGGACAGAGTGAAGACCTTGCCCAACATTCGGAAAGAGCACTTCCCTGGACGTTGACCGGAGGGCAACACATCCCACTCAAACGTAGCAAGGAACTCCAAGGTAAGCTCCCGGTAGCCGAGGTCATTGCACTCGAACACCCCACTCCAATGATCGAAATAATAGCGTTGGCGGACGGCCTCCCCCAACTCCCCATTGTCGCCGATAGAGTTCAACTCGTTCCAATCCACGAGACGCTGTGATAGGAATGGCTTCTCCTTAAGAGAATTGAATCGCCGCGTGTGCGAATCCTTGGAAAAAGTAGCCATCCTAGCGAGGATCTGAGCAGGAGAGGCGGAAGAGCGGCCGGAGCGTTGGTAGACCTTTTGGCGATCTCTGGAGCTCATGGTGGTAGGAGGGCAAAGGAAAGAGAAGAATCGGAAGTGGGCTCACCGGAAGGAAGGAGGGCGCACGATCGGCGGCAAACCAGCAGAAACGGCGCACGGGCTTATTTGAAAACATAAAGGTCCTAACTAAACTAGACAAAATAAAATTTCAGGAAAAAGAAAGATAACTACTGGGGTTACTGTCATCCCAGCACGACTTATTTGAAAACATAAAGGTCCTAGCTAATGGGCCTATGGAAGAGAAAATGCACAGGTAACTGTTCCAATATCCGTTTCGGTTGCGGGTACCGATACGGTGATAGAACAGTCACCCCGCTACCTAAATAAAGATACCTGCTCCCCACAGGTAGAGGGTAGAGAATGTAAGAAAAGGAGGAGGCCTGGTCCTTACTCATCTCATAAAACACATCCTTGCTTAGCAAGGTATCGTCAACAGCAAGGTGGCAGGAAGAAAAGGCAATGAGTGGAGCTTCCTCAAAGGAGGGGGAATAAACCTCCTCACATGAGAGGATAACCTCATCATTGACTTGAGCAAAAAGCTCCAAGTCCTCCTGATGTACCTGTGAAGACTCAACCTGCACAGGCTCGGATGAAGAAAGGGGGTCAGGAAATAAAAGAGAAGAATGACATAAATAATCAATCATCAGGGGAGTGATCCCGGTCTCACACCCAGCAGGATCCAAGGATAGATCACTATCATCATCGTAAGTATCATGGCAAGGGGAACCCAAGAACTCAAGGGCCTCGGTGGTGAGTTGGACCTCCTCGTCCCATGAGGAAGTGCAAACCTCCTCATCAGAAGGAGTATCCTCCTCAACCCACCTCGGAGCATCCTCCGAGTCCGAAGCATCACCCCGCTCCTTTACTTTGATAGGATCATAAAGAGTGTGTGTAGAAAAATCGTGCAAAGAAACTGGAAAAACACAAAGATTTGGTTCCTCCGTAAAAAGATCTGCTAAAGCCTCCCCGATGGAAAGAATACTTTTCTCATCATGCTCAGGTGCATCTAGGAGCTCCCATTCCTCTCCTTGTTGGCTAATAGATGAGTGATCATCATCACTAGGAGTGAAGCCATACACAGGGAGTGAGGAATCCATGCACAAAACAGGCTCAAGGATAGAGGGCACAATTGCCTCCATGGGTAAAGAAGGAGTGATAGGGACAATGTCGTCCTGAGTGGAGGAGCGGCGGTCAGGCTTGAAAAGACTAGGATAGTCCTTCAATTCATGACCCTCTCCTCGACACAATAAGCACACAATGTTCCTACACTACCCAGCATTCGACTCATTCATTTGGTCTAAATAATAAACCATCTTATCATTAAAGCTAGGCGAAATACCCCATGACGACATTTTCAATAATTAAAGCAGATAAAATGAAGCAGGAATTCTTTGCAAGGAAAATCCACACAACTAATAAAGCTCCTTAGATTAAACTTGCCTAAAACTTTAAAATAGGGAAAGACGAAATAAAGGAAAACAACAGAAGATTAAAGGCAAAACAAGACATTCCTCATTAGCAAATAATGGTTTCGTTGAATCATCGAGCACTAGCAATGGAAATTTCCAATGAGTTTAGGATCTAATTCCCCGTACCCGCCGGGAATTAGGAAACAAAATCCCATTGAATTGAACCGGCTAGACCATCAGAACATAGCCAACAAAACCATCCAGATCTCACCCGAGGCGACAATGTGGTTCAATACAAGAGTAAAAAGATTACCACAACAGCTAGCCGACCCACAACTAATATGGCAGTCACTAAACAAAATAAATCTTATATTTGATACAGGGAAATAAACTTTAGCATTTGCACTAAAAGTGCGCAGTTGCTTAATAGCAATTGATAGAGTTACTAAAAGAATGAGGCTGCCCTTAAGTGAAATGGATATAGGGCTCGAACAAAACAAAGCATCCATATTTTAGCCAAGTACATATAATCAGGAATTTAATATGATTCAGAGTTGAGCCATGCGGTTATAATCAGGAAATAAGCTATCTAGGGTGTAGCCATGGAATTAAAATCGGAGTCAAGCTATCCTGATGTTAGCCGAGTAGTTATAAACAAAACAAAGCTATCCAGATGTTACCATCCAGAATCGGCCCAGGATCGGGACAAGCATTTAAGGCTTAGCCAAGAAATTATAAGGGATATGCAGAGTTAAACACGTAAACACGATTCGGGACTAGCATAACCAAACCCAAGGAGCAGCCCCCATAAAACAACCCTCATAAACAGCAGTCCCCTTCAAGAAAATTAACAGGGAAAGAAGGTAGAGTAGCCTCCAACAGAACCACAAAGTAACAACCCCAAATTCAAGTGCACATAGCAGCAACCCCCATTAAAGTGTCATAAGGTAACCCCCCCCCCCCCCCCCTCAAATAAACAAAAAAAGGAACAGCAGCAGCCCCAAAAGAAAGAAAACAAAGGGCAGCCCCAAATTAATTGATAGCAGAAGCCCACCATTTAAACAAGGAAACAGACAGCCCCAAATTAATAAGTGACCACGATTCCGAACTAGCCCATATGAACCCTGCGTATAACCACGACAAGCCCAAAATAAATATTAACAGGGACTTGGAGAAACTATTGGCACCTCCCAATCTAAAGGTTAACAGGAAAATGAATTAAGCTACTATCATAACCCCACATGTAAGTTAACAGGAGATGTAAAAAAAAATAGCTACAATGAGTCCCCAATTAGAACAGAACTCCAGAAGTAGCCCCCATCTAGAGCATAAATACCGCAACACCTAATTAGATAAACCCAAGGAGCAGCCCCCAAATAAACCAATTCAAGGAGCAGCCCCCAGGAAAAGAAAACAATTCCGCCAGCTCCAAATAAATAAAACTCAAGGAGCAGCCCCCTAATAAACCAACTCAAGGAGCAGCCCCCTAATAAAAGTGTAACTGCAGCCCTCTAAGAGGATAACAGCAAACCAGCCCAAATTAAACCCCCAATAGATGCACAGGAGTAAGAGCAGCCCCTATATAAATAAAATAAATACAGGGAGCAAACCTGAATCAACAAGGAGCAGCCCCCATATAATCAACAAGGAATTAAACATACAGCATCCCCAATTTAAAAGATCGGAATTTATGCTACCCAAGGCCAAGGTAGCATAACCCAAGCAGCAAGGATAACAGCAGCAGGGCAACAACAGTAGAGCAAAGCAACAGCAGCCCTAAGTAATACCGACCCAAAAGGAGACAAGGATTTCCCGCACAGAAATAAAGTTCATACCCAAGCATCAAGAATAAGAAAAATTTACAGCCAAAATAAGTGATACCCAGCATCAGAAATGAGAAAGAAAGGAGGGAGAAGAAGAAGGAAGAAGTTTTCTTGCCTCAAAACCACCGACAACCCCACCAAATCGCGACAATCACCGCTAAATACGGCTACTAGCCCAGCCCCGGCGACGAAGACAGGGCTCGACAACCTCCCAACAATCCTCCGATGCCCGAAACCTCAGATTTCCAGCGACCCCGGCGAAGCCCTAGCTCCCTCTCTCTCTCGGGCCGCTCGATTTCACACGGGAAGGAGGAAAAAAGATTAAATCGCAAAGATGAAGCTGCCCCCCTTTTTCCACTTATATATACATATACATATGTAAATTTACACATATATTTATGCACATATATATCTTTTTTTCTTATACATATATATATATTTTGTTTTTATCTTTATTTTTTTTTTGTATACCAATGAGCATATATACATATATATATACATGATGAGAGGGATAAATATAGAAGCCTTTATGCACCACTATACGCACACACAACCCTTTACACATTCCTTGCATGAATACGAACATATATATATATATGTTTATATATCCCCCTACTTGCCTGCATAGATGATTCAGCCTAGGATTAACTCGCTGGACGACGACGCTCCCTAAAAGGTAAACCCCCTCTCATATACACTAAACTATGATAATTTCATATTTAAACGGTTGATTTTATCGTGACCCCACTTAAAAGATTATAAGAAAACCTGGGGCGTTACATATGGGGAAATTTGTGGTAGTTTATTTCAATGACACCTTAATCAATAACACCTCCACTGCTGAGCACATCTCCCACATGAGAGTGATTCTTTCCACCTTGAGGAAGGAACTGTTATTCCTAAACCTTAAGATGTGTACTTTCTATGCCTGAGGTAGAGTTCTGGGGTTATATAGTCGGGTCTGAGGGTATACGAGTTGACCCCGGAAAGGTTCAAGTGATAAGGGACTGGCCCGAACCGACTAGTCTACGAGAGGTGCGTAGTTTCCATGGATTAGCTACCTTCTATCGCCGTTTCATACGAGACTTTAGTAGCATTATGGCACCCATTACTGATTGCATGAAGAAGGGCGAGTTCACCTGGACAAAGTCCGCCACCCATGCTTTTCAACGCATTAAGGAGCTTATGACTGAGGCACCTGTTTTACGTCTACCTAACTTTGCCAAAGTCTTTGAGCTTACTTGTGATGCTTCTGGTGCAGGAATAGGGGGTGTCTTAAGTCAGGAGGGTCACCCGATCAGTTATTTTATTGAGAAGTTAGCGGGCGCCATGTTAAATTATTCAAATTATGATCGGGAGTTCTAGGCGGTTGTTAGGTGCTTGCATCATTGGAGGCATTATCTCCTCTCCAAATAATTTGTGATCCTCTCCGATCATGATGCATTGCGATTTATAAATGGTCAGCACAAAATCAGCCCACGTCACGCTAAGTGGGTAGCCTTCTTGCAAGGATACACATTTAATCTTAAGCACCTTAAGGGTTCTAAAAACCGAGTTGCCGATGCACTTAGTCGCCTCACCCTATTGCAATCCACCATGCAAGTCCACGTTGTAGGGTTCGAGCGCATTAAGGATGAGTACGCCACGTGCCCAGATTTCCAAGAGGTGTATTTATCCGCCCAGGACAGCTCTCCCATGACTATTTCGGCCTTTACTCTTAGGGACAGTTATCTCTTTAAGCACAGGAAGCTATGTATTCCAGGGTCCTCTCTATGGCTCCACATTATTTGGGAGTTACATAGCGGAGGCTTAGGTGGACACTTTGGGCGGTATAAGATCATGACTCTCGTTGAGGAGAAATTTTATTGGCCTAAACTTAAGGCGATTGTTGGGAGGGTAGTGAGTAGTTGTCATACATGTCAAGTCTTGAAAGGCACAAAATCTAATGTTGGGTTATACACCCCTCTACCTATTCCTTCCATACCATGGGAAGACGTGAGCAAGGATTTCGTATTAGGCCTTCCCCCCACCCTTCGACGTCACGATTCTATCTTCGTAGTTGTGGACAGGTTTTCCAAAATGGCATACTTTATTCCGTATAGTAAGACTAACGACGCATCTCACGTAGAGAAATTATATATTAAAGAGGTCGTTAGCCATCGCGGAGTGCCGAAGACAATTGTCTCAGATAAGGATGTGAAATTTACTAGCTACTTTTGGAAGACCTTATGGATCTTAATGGGGACGAAATTATTATTCTCCGCTGCTTATCATCCGCAAACCGATGGGCAGACGGAAGTGGTCAATCGAAGTTTGGGGAACCTTCTTCGATGACTTATGAGCGATCACAAGGGCACATGGGATCTACTTCTTCCCCATGCCCAATTGGCGTATAATAACTCTAAGAATAGGTCCACGGGTATGTCCCCTAATGAGATTGTTCACGGGTATAAGGCTCCTGTGCCCCTTGACTTGGTTCCATTACCACCTACATATAAAGCAAGTCAATTTGCACAATCCTTCGCCCAACATATTCATGATTTACATGCACATATCCGAGCAACCTTGATCTCCTAATACGAATCCTATCAAACACATGCTAATCAACATAGGAGAGCGTCACACTTTAAAGTCGGCGATCAAGTCTTAGTCTGCCTAGTTCCTGAGCGAATGCCAACTGGCACCGTTAAGAAGTTAGCGCCAAAGAGAGCCTGCCCTTTCCGAATAATAAAGAAACTTGGCGATAATGCTTTTATTTTAGATTTGCCTGATGATTGGGGTGTTTCACCCATTTTTAATGTCTCGGATTTAACGATGTTTGTTTCGCCTCCACAAGAGTTGATTTCTTTGTCGTCTCCTCCTTCCACTCAAATTTCTAAGGGGTTGGGGAGTGGTAGTACGAATGATCTCTCTCCTATGGTTTCCACAGGTTTAGCATCGGATGGTAAGTTGCATTCTCTTTCTACTGCTGACATGTTTCCAAGGTTTCCCAAAACATTTCTTATACCTGACAGGATACTTGACACTGAGCCACTTACTACTGATGATGGTGCTACTCGCCGCTTTCTCATCCGTTGGCGAGATCAGTCCCCTTCTGACGACTCATGGGTACTCAAGTCAGAGCTTCAACATTTGGATGCTGCCCTTCTCCACCGCTATCTCCTGGACCACGCATCAGTGATACGTGAAATTGAGTGGGGGAGGATTGATGCTGTGGCATCTACAACACCAGAGGATGATAGACCAGAACTGGATGCACTGCAACATAAAGATTTCAGGCGGCATGACGAATCGATGGCCGCTAACGGAAAGCAACGTTACAACCTCCGTCCGCGGCATGCAAAGCCTATTTAAGGCCTCTCAAAAGCCTATATTTTAAGTTCTAATTATTTTCTTTAAAATGCGGAACATGTAATATTTTATTTTTATGCTTTTTATTTTTGGTGTGCTTTTAAACATTTTGGTGTGTTATTAGCCATCCGGATTGATGAAATCATCATCTTAATCTTGGATGGTTGGATCTATTTTGTAACTCATATATATAGGAGTGTTTTAAGAGAATGAAGAAGATTTGGAAAACCTAAAAACC
Source organism: Dactylorhiza incarnata (assembly GCA_033032865.1). Lineage (NCBI taxonomy): Eukaryota > Viridiplantae > Streptophyta > Magnoliopsida > Asparagales > Orchidaceae > Dactylorhiza > Dactylorhiza incarnata. The sequence goes on along the minus strand of JAWHQI010000051.1, from coordinate 9,753,573 downwards.
AGCCCCCTTCTCTCTTAGAGAAATTTCGGCCAAGGCTTGTGAGGAGCCGCCCCCCTTGTCTCCCTCTTCTCCATTTCAGCCCGTCTCTCATGGAGCATTCCGGTGTGGTTTCTTGGTGCGACTCCAAGGAAGAAGGACGGCAACCCAATTCGGTGTGACGCCGGTGGAAATAATGGAGAGAGTGATTCTCCCACAAGTTATCTAATGTGCTTTCCTCTATTGGTTGTGTAACATCTTCTCCATCTGCTATTGATTCTTTCTTTAGATTTGTGGAGGTTGAACCATCGTGTTCTCCGCGATTTTAAATCTCAATCGCTTTCGAATCTTTGATTAAAATTGTTATTCTCCGCCTTTCTATTTTCCGGATCGGGTAGGTCCATTTTGTTTGAGCGGATCTTGGCCAATAGCTTTGGTCATGCCCTCAAAAGGGATTGGCAACCTTTGCGTTATTTTTGGGAATTTGTTGACTCAATTTTGATCGCTGTTTTAGAGTCAACGCTTCTCCGAATGGATTGGTTTATGTGTGCGAGAGAATAGCATATTTGTGGGCGATAGAGGCTTGTGTAGGTGCGGCCGATCAAGACTGCGTTGTAGGCGAAATAGAGTTAGCTTGTAGTGATCTACTTAACGTCGTACGCTACATCAGGCGGTTTATACAAGATTTTTCTAAGATAACGAAACCGCTTACCCACCTCCTGGAATGGATTCCCCATTTATTTTTGATACTGCCTGCGTAGAGGTATTTAATTTTATAAAACAGGAACTTATCAATTCTCCAATTCTGGTGGCGCCAGATTGGTCCCTTCCGTTCGAGATAATGTGCGATGCGAGCGATATCGCGGTAGGAACCGTATTAGGCCAACGCGTTAATAAATATTTCCATTCAATCTATTACGTTTCTCACACGCTCACAGCCCACAGGATAACTACACGACAACGGAAAAGGAACTTCTTGCCGTCGTATTTGCCTTTGATAAGTTGAGGCCCTACGTAACACTTTCACAAGTAATTGTTTTCACTGATCATTCCACCCTAAAATATCTTTTAACCAAAATAGATGCCAAGCCCCGCCTGCTTCGATGGATGCTCCTTTTACAGGAATTTGATTTAGAGATCCGGGATAAGAAAGGGGAAAAAAATTTGTCAGCCGACCACCTCTCACGTTTAGAACACCCCGCTGAAGAAACGCTCCTCGAACCCGAAATAGATGATAGATTTCTTGAGGAGCACCTCTTAATTTTAAATAATATAAAAACATCTTCCACCCCTTGGTTCGCAGAATACGCGAACTATTTAGTTGCGCGGGTCCTTCCAAAAGATTTTTCGACTCAGCAAAAGAAGAAATTATTTTCTGACTTGAAAAACTACTTCTGGGAGGACCCCTTTCTCTTTCGTATCTGCGCGGACCAAGTGATACAAAGATGTGTTTCAAGCAAGGAGGGTGCGCAAATATTGCGACGCTGTCATGAGGGGACCGGCTGGAGGGCATTATCAAGCCAACCGGACTGCGCGAAAAGCGTTAGAGGCGGGCTTTAATTGGCCCACTCTCTTTAAGGATGCTCACACTTTTGTGAGTAAATGCGATAGCTTCCAGCGGTCGGGTAACATCTCTCATCGTGACGAGATGCCCCAAAACCTTTTTCTCGAATGCGAAATCTTTGATTTATGGGGCATAGATTTTGTAGGCCCCCTAACTTCCTCTTTTAATAATCGTTATATTTTTGTGGCGGTCGACTACGTCTCTAGGTGGGCATAAGCGCAAGCTCTGCCCACCAACGATGCGAGAGTCGTCGTCCATTTTCTGAAAAAACTATTTTCTTGCTTCGGCACGCCCCGTGCAATTGTAAGTGATAGGGGTACGCACTTTTGCAACGCCCAATTTACAAAAATTTTATCTAAATATGGCGTCACACACAAGCTCGCCACCGCCTATCACCCCCAAACGAGCGGCCAAGTAGAGGTAGTAAATCGCGAAATTAAACGCATTTTGGAGAAAATCGTTTCTTTAAATAGGAAAGATTGGTCCTTAAAACTCGATGACGCACTGTGGGCGTATCGTACAGCATTCAAGACCGCTATCGGTTGTACGCCCTATCGAATAGTCTATGGCAAAGCGTGTCATTTACAGGTAGAGTTAGAACACCGCGCTTTTTGTGTCTTAAAATTTTCAAATCTCGATTTGAACTTAGCCTCCGAGAGTAGGAAATTCCAACTAAATGAACTCGATGAATGGCGTGCGAACGCTTATGAGAGTAATAAATTTTATAAGGAGCGTTCTAAGTTCTACCATGATCGCAAAATAAAATTTCCCAAAATGTTTACGCCGGGTGATCTTGTCCTTCTTTATAATTCATGCCTTCATCTTTTCCGGGTAAGCTAAAATCCCGATGGTTCGGCCCCTTTGAAGTCAAAGAGGTTTGGCCATATGGGACCGTTCTTATCTCTCACCCCGATAGAGGCAAATTTAAAGTAAACGGGCATCGTTTAAAAATTTACCTTGCGGATGACCCAGTGAACGGAAATACTGAATCCTTCACCCTCCCCAATTTATAATCTCACCACGCCACATTCGTCAAGCTACCTGACGGTAAACAAAGCGCTCGTCCCCATATTTATCTAATATTTTATTATGCTTTGTTCTTTTTATATGTTTTTGCAAGGTTTCTTCAGGCCCCGCCAGCTTTATTTTAGGGAAGCATTTTTCCTCCCTCTTTCCTTCTATATATATTGCACTTTTATATTCTCTTCTCTATACTTACATTACAATATTGGGGACAATGATGGGATTTAAGTATGGGGGTGTTTTACCGTTTTCTTTTAAACAAACAAAATTTTTAAAAAAATATTTTATTTCATCTTGCCTACTTATGTAAATATAAGGTTGAACAAAACTACAGAACAAAACAAAAAATGTTTAAAACCACAAAAATTTTCAAAAAAAAAAACATGTTTTTCATTTTTTTTTACTTTGTCGTAGTACAAAAATATAAAAAACCAAAAAAAAATCCAAAAAAAATAAACCCTACTTTACTTTTATTCTTAAAGCATTTAGTTTCGAGAATATCTATTTGTGGCTTTTCATAATCGCTAGTTTTACTTTTTGTTTGTTTATCTAATATCGATAGATTTAAACGTTCGGGGTTAAGTTTTAAAGAATGTCTTGTGTTTTTAATTTAAATAGAGGCTTTGTTTTCAAGCACTACTTCTACTAGCTAAAATAGAGACATATGTATTATGTTGGCAAAACAACTTTAGACTGCAATTATCCCTACTTTATGTCTCAAGGAATATAGGAATATTCAAATTACTAAGGTTGCTCTCAAACCTTTTTTTTATTATTCTAGAATTTCTCTTGAAAACCCCTTGTATACACCAATGCAGCATGGCAAATAAAAATTAAAAGAAGAAAAAGATCTTATGTCAATGGGAATAAGAATTTGTTCCGTAAACATAGGCACCCAATAAATACTTTAAAAGATCTTATGTCAATGGGAATAAGATTTCGTTCCGTAAACATAGGCATTGGGTTAATAAAAATGAATTAGTTTTCCCTCACGGGGACACCAAAAAAGCTAAAATGAAGGAGTGGACGAATAAAAACCATCACCCCTAAAAACTCTTCTTTTTGCCAAGGCTTTTTACCCTTTTTTCCCTTAGCCAAATTATTGTTTCTAGTTCTAATTCAAAAAATCATTTGAGAGCATAATTAGTAACTTAAATTTTTTCCTTCATGTTTCTTTAAACAAAGGTTATTATAATTTCGATCTAATCTCGTTTACTAATGATTGCAATTTTGTTTGCTATTTGGTTAATTAAGAAGTCTTTTGGCTAGGACATTTCTTTCTACTTAAATCATTTGCATAATTTAGGACTTAACTCTTATTACTTCGAATTTTTATTTTTCAGTCTCTTATGATTAAAATAAAATTATAGCTAAAAATTAGAACTTATGTTAATCCCGTATAGATCTCTCTTACTTTTTCTCTGGAAGAGCAAAAGCTTAAGCATGAGGGTATTTGATGAGTAGTAAAATATATGTATTTTTAGTATAGTTATTAGAATAGTTTTAATTAATATTGTAAATTTTTTATGTAAATTAATAAATAAATTGCTTGTTTTATTATTTTTTTACAAACTTAGCTTTATTTTTGTTTTTGCAGATATTGGCAATTTTTGTCAAGTCATGCCCGTACCCCAAGGGCGTGTAATTTTAAAAACGCCAACTTTTCAGACGTTCGACGAACAGCGAACTCTCTCAGCATTCGACGAACTCTCCGCGTGTAACATCCCCCAAACAACTAGACCCCCTAAGTTGATTTTGTCATGATAGGTCATGACAAAACCATAGGAAGAGCTTAAGACCATGTGAGCTTGGATGAGAAGGAGAAATCACAGTGGTATGCATATAGCAGTTTTCAGATACCTAGCCTAGGTGTAGGGATACTTCGTAACCAACTGCACCAAAAGACTGACATATTGGTCAAGGCGCCTACCGCTCCTTTATAGAGTCGGCTATCCTCGGGCGGATCCACGGGGAAGTCAGTTAGACCCGCGGGGGACACACCCTTCCGCTTCAAATAGCACCGCAGCACCGGGGGAAATTCTGGCACCCCAACAATCCCCCCCTAGAAAAGACCCCGGGGTTTCGAACCCGCGACCCCCTCTGATACCACTTGTATGGATACGGCGCAACCAACTGCACCAAAAGACCGGCCTGTTGGTCAAGGCGCTTACCGCTCCTTTATGAGTCGGCTATCTTCGGGCGGATCCACGGGGCAATCAGTTAGACCCACGGGGGATACACCCTTCCGCTTTGAATAGCACCGCAGCGCCGGGGGGACACACCCTTCCGCTTCGAATAGACCACAGCGCCGGGGGCAATTCTGGCACCCCAACAATAGGGTTGGACTTTAGGGTCTTTCCTAGAACCTTGACTCCACCATAGCATCCCTAACCCATTAGGGGTCTCCTTGGAGCACTAGGGACCCATTGGGGTCAACCAAAGACGCCAATTTGGCTAAAGTCAACCTTAACCCTAAATTGGTCAAACTAACTCAATTAGGGTCAATTGGTCTCCACCATGCCAAATTTACCTTGCCCCTACCCTTATAGGGATATTAGGAGCTTAATGGACTAAAAAGCCCCATCATGGGACCTCCAATTTGACCAATTTACCTTATGTCAACCCTAGTCGTAATTTGGTCAAAAGTGACATATTAAGGGGCAATTCACCCACACCTTGCCAACTTGACCCTACCTATACCTCCCTAACCATTAAGGGAGACCATTGGAGCCTAATCCACTCATTGGGGTCAGCCTAATTGGTCAATTTTACCAAAGTCAAGGTTATCCTAAACTTGGGTTAGACCCAATTGAGGTGGTCCACCACCAAATGGAATTAAGTGCTACTGAAGTGGAAATTCAATTTCAGGAAATTTGGCCAGGAGAGAGAAGGCCCTAACTTGAAAGAGAGAGAAAGAAGGGGGAGTTAATGGACGAGAAAGAGAAACCTTTCATCTCCTCCAATAATGGCACCATTCATCTCCCCTTGGGGGAGAGGAGAAGTTTTCAACCCTTCCCCGACCACATTGATGCCCAAATTCACTCCCCCAAGTATAACCGAAATCTTCATTAATGGCCATTATTGGCAATCCGAGTAACTCCTCCCCTTTAGCCTCAATTGACCCCTTTAACATCTTCAGAGGTTGGAAAGGAGTGAAACCCCCCTCTTCCCCGAAGAAATCGAGCACCAGAAGCTAGGATTGACATGGCGCCTAAAGCTCCACCTCCGGCCATGGCAACTCGCCGGAATACATGCCACCAAGACCCCACACAAGTCTGATCCACCTCCTCTCCCTTAGGGCTAGATATTATCATGATTTGGGGCTTGGTCTGTGCACAATTGGGCTCGGATCGTGCTTCTGAAAGGGCTCGGTTCGAGCTCTCTTTCACCTCCTCTAAGCCCTGATTCCAACCACCTCCGGCCGGCCAACAACCCACTATCACCGGCCACCACATCAACGAAGGTTGTGGTGGCATTGGCTGGCCGGGAAATCATCCCATAAAGGAGCCCAGGACGGGCTGTCGCGCGTCGTCCATCCAACGGGGATGATGACTAAGAGCCGTCGGATCTGCCGTAGATTTAAATGATTATGTTATATCGTTATTCTATTAATTCATCGATCTGAGTAAAAGTAATTCGTCGAGCTGTATCCAGAGTTTGTCGAACAGAATTAATTCGTCGAACAGAATTAATTCAGCCAACTGAATCTGGAGTAAATGATTAGGTTATAACCTTATATCATTAATTCATCGTACGGAGTAGAAGAAATTTTGAGTTCGTCGAATTGATTGTTGAGTTCGTCGAACAGTACCCGGAGTTCGTCAAACGGAATTAATTCTCTAAAATAATTGTCGAGTTCATCGAACTGAACCCGGAGTTCGTCGAACGGAATTCATGTGTCGAACACACTCTGGAGTTCGTTGAACTGATAGTTGAGTTCGATGAACTGAACACAGAGTTCGTCGAACGGAGTTGATTTGCCGAACTAAATAGATTCGTCGAACTGGATTAGTTCATCGAACAAAGATCGGATTTCGCTGAGCGCACAGAAGCATGGCATTTGTCGAACGCAGAATAGAGTTCGTCGAACGCAGGTCGGATTTCGTCGAACGGAGAGACTTGTTCCAACACATTTTGTCATACTTCCTGCAGTATTTCATATTAATTACTAAACATATTAGAACCCCTCAAATGAAAAAGTGGTCAACACCAAAGTTGTAGCCCTTGGAGTCTAGTTTATTTTAAAATTAATTTCACCCCAAAAGGAGTTCTGTAGCTCCCTGTAGGTCCATTTTGGTGGGACTGGTCCCTAGTGTAGGACAACCACCATTTCTTGAATAAATTTTGATTAGTTTATGGGATTGACTTGAAAATTGAAACATAGGCTATTTACACCTACCCACACATCATACCCAAATATGAGAATTTTAGGAGAAACTTTTTCTAAGGTTTTTGTAATAATTTCATGAATTAAACAATAATTAATTATTGGGTCAAATGACCTCCAATGCCCTCCAAATTTTGGTGGGTACTTCTTAAGGTTATCACATGACCCTGGTAAAAATCTCAGCCCCATTGAGACCGATTTGCTTGGGTAATTTGTCAAACCATGTTAGGTCAAATTGGGTCAAAGTTAGGGCATGGTGTTTATCTTGGGATATGGTGGTCAGAACTCATCACCATTAGTTGAAACCTTGGCCACTAGTTTAGGATCACCTAAAACACCTCCATGAGTGGTTTGGGGTGGTGTAGTGTTGGACATGCCTTAGAACCATAGTATTACCCCTTGGGGTGCATATAGAGCTTTCTGAAGGACATGTGGTTAGAAGCTATAGAGTGGCCATGGAACCTAGGAGATATGTTCATGGGATGTATTTATGCCCTAGGGAATTTTGAGAGAATTTTAGGAGAACTTATTCCCCCTAAATTAGGTCATAATCCCTTTAGGTAAACTTCTTGTAAGAGATATTTACATGCGCAAATGATCCTGGATGAAGATGAAATCTTGGTGGTGCTTTAATAATCATAATATTGATCCCTAGTAATATTTGTATAATTTATTTAATGATTTATCTAATATTTCATTCTCAGGGCACCTATTTTGTCTTAATTTCAAGAAATATAGATAAGGGTCCAAAGTTCTCTGGTGAAATGTGCAACTTGGTGATATGACATTTCAGAGCACTGGGAAGCTCTGTGAATTTTTATATAATTTTTGGAAATTGTTATCAGTAGGCTACTTCACAACATGTGCAAATTAGGAATTATTTTGATTAATTATTTCAGTGAGTAAATGTTTCTCATAAATTGTGAAACTCTGTAATTAAGCTGTTCTAGAAGTAATAGAGGTCTGGTAATTTTTCTATAATTTTGGCCCAAGTATTTTTGGTAGTTCCTTCATAAATCTTCAAGTTTGGATATAAGTTAAATATTAAAAATAGAGGACATTTCCTTACTGTAAAATTGTGATATTCATTATTTACTGTTATTTTGGCATAATAGATTTATCTTAATTTTATGAGGATCATGTCTTGAGAATACCTTACACATCATGTTCATATTCATACTTGGCAATTATTGGAGAAATTTAAATAAATGATAAAATGTTGAGGAAAATTATGAGTCTTTGGATTTAGTCTTATAATGCCATGATAGTCCTCCAGTAAAAATCTTGTGTCATGTGGTGGAATATTTGGAGTACCTCTACTTATAAGCTTCATATAGTTAGTTTAGTCTGCGTATAGTAAAAATGTGAAATTTGGATATTTAGGGGCCTACTAGGAGGAATTGGTATGTAGATGGTGTGCATGGTTAGGTTGAAGAGGATGAGGTCACCAAAAGGAGTTTAGGAGATAAGAGTGCTAGGGTGGCTCAGGGCAAGGTCGTGCTTGGGATTGACAGAAGATCGCCTTTCCCCTAGCGTGTCATAAGCCACCTAGGATTAATACAAGTGAAAACATAAGAGGCTTAGGCATATGGGTAGAAACCCATAATATTAAATGCCTTGAGAAAGGGAGCCTTGGGGTGTCATCCCATTATAGTTCCTAGTACCGTAGCGAGCCCCTAACAGGGTAATCCTCGTGAAGTCCAAGATTAACCATAAATCGTAGGAGCAAGATTTTGTACAAGAGTAATTAATAACACACTCACTCACACCCCGTGGTTACGAGTGTACTTAGTCAGTTTGGTATTATGAGCGGTAGGCTCAGTGGTTGTAGCAGTAGACTAATTAGTCTGGTGAGCTTATGGCTCAGAGATAGATGGTAAACATGTTTACATGTGCATAAGGTGGTGGGTCCTTAGTGTTGATGGTCGTTGCACCAACATTAATGCTTGGGCATGGTAAGAGTGGATAACCCTTTTACGAAGACAAGTCTGGTGGTCTAACCAGCAAAAGTACGTAGGATCTCCGATGTTGTGTTCTTAGCATTGAGGCGTACGTTAGGTCTAGGTTAGGTAGTGCAAATACCGACCTAGAGGTGGACTACGCCCAACCCACCACTTCCGCTTGCCACTACGGGAGTATCCTGGGAGTCTTGCTAGCTCCAAAAAGGGGGAACTAAAGGTCTGTGCGCATTGAGTCATAGTGTGTGAGTTGCATTTTTGTGAACATAGCATATGCAACATAACTATGCATGTCATGGCATAAACATTGCATTTCAACCCCTACCCCTATCGTATAAGTCAGTTATGGGACTTCTTATACGATAGGCCCTGCTAAATGACCCCTTGGTCTATAAGTTTGTGTGGGCATTCCTATAAATCAACTGTTACTTTTCTATTATAAACATGTCTTTACTTACTGCACTTTACTAATTCTTTACCTGCTCTTACTTTACTTTACTTACTACTTCAGTCATGATATATATTGCGTAGTGTAGAAACATCCCCTGTACCCCTGTCACCTGTTATTGTTATACCCCTTGTTGTCCTCCGCTTCATTCTTCCCGCACGGTGCCTAGGAGTCACCGGAGGAGGGGTGGGGGATTGGTTTAGTCTTTTTGACTAACGGTCGGTGGACTTTATCATTTTAGGAGACCACGGAGACGGAGCAGCTCCAGAAGCCGGTGCAGATGGAGGCGGGGCAGTTTAGCACAGGAGCACCAGTGTCGGGATCCGTGAGTATTACTACTAGTTGATTTGCTTCTGCGAGTGTTTATGTAGTGAGGATTTGATGTATCGGGCAGGATCCCTTGTTATTTCTGTCTTTGATTTCTGCTATGTTTATGTGGAAATCTCTTTATGATGGTTTATTTATATGTGATGTGGACTTGGCTTCTATAAGTTTGTTTAAGCTTAACTTCTTTGTGATCAAAAAGGCCGGTAGGATCGGCATTTTGTAGTGTCAACCTTCCCGAGTGAGGGTGTCACCGCAAAACGCCTGTTCTGGGCATAAGACCCCGGAGTTGAAAAAGAAAAAAAATGGGGTCTTATAAAGTGGTATCAGAGTGAACCTCGATCCAGAGAAAAGAAAAGAAGTCCACAAACCCTGGGCCACCCCGCGCGAGCTTAGTTTGAGGACAAACTAACAGCGGAAGCAATGGTGTTCCCATAAGGGAAATCACATGAAAAGTCCACTTCTAACTGAATATTCTCCAGCTAAGTCCCTTACGAGTGTAATTTTCTTGTGCATCCCGCAACGAACCCTACACCGCAGCATGGAGTTCCACCGACTCCAAACGTCGTTCCACCACCACCGGCTCATACTCCGTTCCAGCAGACGGAGATGGGACAAACACTGACAGCCATACTGGAGACATTCACGGCACAGCAGACACCGGCTCCTCAGCAAAACCCTGGGGCCAACTGGCTGAGCATCTTCCGAGGCCTTTCCCTCCATCATATCTCGGGACGGAGGCAGTTGTGAGGACAGAGGTGTGGGTGGACATCATGGAAGAGATGCTGACAGGGATTTAGTGCCCTGCAGATATGGAGGTTCCACTGGTAGTCTCATGTATGGAGTCCCATGCAAAGAGATTGTGGAAGAGGTTCCTGGACACATCATATGCAGGAGTGGAGGCTGCGGATGTTTCTTAGGATGATTTCAAGGCAACACTGCTGGAGCATTTTGTGCTGCAGTCTGCAAGAGACGAGCTGGAAGACAAGTTTCTGCAGTTGAGGCAGGGGAACAGGACAGTTCTGGAGTATCACCGGGAGTCTACCCACCTATCCCGATTTGGAGTTTCATATCAGCTGGACGACGCAGGACACGCAAAGAGGTTCTATAAGGGCCTTTGTGATGAGCTGAGGCAGGCCCTCATCTTCGTCTCTGACGGCAGTATGACTAAGATCTTGGAGATGGCCAAGAAGCTAGAAGCTGACCAGCACCTTGTTCGAGGAAGGAAGAGGCCGACAGAAGACCAGGTACGGGGAGGCAGAAGGGACCATCCGATAGGTTGAGATGCTGGGGAGGTAACGATGGAGGCCCAACACCGCCAGGAGCAGAGACAGGAGCAGAGGGAGACGGTAGAATTGGCTCCTCAGCCTCTGCAGATGAGGGAGATGCCGAGGATTGGAGGAGGTGGGACACCTCTAGAGTGCTACCACTGCCACCAGACCGGCCATATCAGGAGAAACTGCCCTTAGAGGAATGCACCACCAGCACTACAGGCTGCCCCTCAGGGCCAGCATTTTGGGGGCCAAGGACGTGGACGAGGCCGTGGATTTCAGGGCGGAGATTGGAGGCAGAACAGGGAGCAGATGTATGCCCTGGACCTAGCACAGCCCCGGGTCCCAGCAAGGGTCATTACAGGTACTTTTGATGCCTTTTTATTTTATGAGTCATTAGTACGTAGTAAACCTTTGATTTACCCTAGCATTAAACCCAACAAACAAAAACCACCCTGGTATAGTACTCATCTGCGACAAGCTCGCATACACTTTATTCGATATGGGTGCCTCTCACTTGTTCATCTCAGAAGAGTACATAGATGATCTGTGCCAAGTACAACACTTCAAAGTTATCTACGGGAGAGTGCGATTCCCCGATGGATCAGAAGTTTTAACAAATGCAAAGTGCAACATGAATGTGGAGATTGGAGGGAAGTTGTTCAAAGCGCCGGCGACGCTTTTGAAGATGAATGACTTTGATCTGATCTTAGGCATGACCTGGCTGCATGGGAAACATGCAAAGATTGACTTCCCGACAAGGAGGATCATTCTAAAGCATGAAGATGGTGAAGTAGTGATCAAAGGTACTAAATCCGCCTCTCGTATTGTTTTATCACCAGTTTAGGCCGTCAAGGCCCACCTGTAGGGAGACGAGGTATATCAGGTGCTCTTCGAGGCGACGTAAGTCAAAGACTCGGTGTCAAATATCCCGATCATGCGAGAATTTGCTGACGTATTTCCGGAGAAGCTATCCGGACTACTTCAACACCGTGAGAAGGATTTCCAAATCCAACTGGTGTCGGGGGCTAAGCCGGTATCTAGGGCCCCCTACCGGATGGCTCCGAAGGAGCTGGTAGAGTTTCAGAGCCAGCTACAGGAGCTGGTGGAAGCAGGGTTTGTTAGGCCGAGTTCCTCACCTTGGGGAGCTCCGGTGTTGTTCGTGAAAAAGAGGATGGGACGCACAGATTGTGCATCAACTACAGAGCCCTGAATCGGCCAACAGTTCGGAATACGTATCTGTTACTAAGGATCAACGAGCTTTTTGACCAGCTGGATGGAGCCCACTACTTCTCGAAGTTGTATTTGAGATCAGGGTATTATCAGCTGCGGATCTAGGAGGAAGATATCCCGAAGACGGCTTTCAGCAGCCGATACAGATTACATGAGTTCACGGTGATTCCTTTCGGACTCACAAATGCACCTTCAGTATTTATGAACCTGATGAATCGGGTATTCGAGACTTATCTCGACATCTTCGTCATCGTGTTCATCGACGACATCCTCATCTATTCAAGGACGGAGGAGGAACATGCACGACATTTGGCTCTGTCATTGGAGAAGCTTCGGGAGCACCGTCTGTATGCCATGTTCAGCAAGTGCCAGTTTTGGCTGAAGGAGGTGGCCTTCCTAGGACACATCATTAGTGTAGATGGCCTTGCAGTGGATCCATCAAAGATCCAGGCAGTACAGGATTGGCAGCCGTTGAAGACGGTCACCGACGTGCGGAGTTTCTTGGGACTTGCCGGCTACTACCGGAAGTTCGTGCAGGGGTTTTCACAGAGAGCCCTCCCACTCACATCCCTGACAAAAAAGGATGCTTCTTGTACATGGACATCGCTGTGTGAGGCAGCCTTCCAGGAGCTGAAGGGTCGACTTACTACGGCTCCCATCCTTGCCCTTCCATCGGGGAGGGAAGGATTTCAGGTGTACACGGATGCGTCATACCAGGGGATGGGTGTCGTTCTGATGCAGAACGGGCACGTGATAGCTTAAGCCTCCCATCATTTGAAGACTCACGAGCATAATTACCCAGTGTATGACTTGGAGATGGGAGCAATTGTGTTCGCTCTCATGATCTGGGACACTATCTCTACGGTGTCCACTGCGACATATTCTCAGATCACAAGAATCTGAAGTATGTAGATGCGCAGAAGGAGCTGAACATCTGGCAGAGGCACTGGGTGGAGTTCTTATCAGATTATCAGTACATGATGCATTACCACCCAAGGAAGGCGAACATAGTAGCGGAGGCTCTGAGCAGGAGATCTAACACGTCAGGAGCAGAGCCCAAATTGATGGCCATGGAGCTAGTACGGATGTTTGAGGACATGCAGATCTCGTTAGTATCCGAGGATGATCCGGATCTATACGAAGAGTATTTAGCTGCGATGGGTACCACTTACGACATTCGAGACCGAATCAGGGATGGGCAGAGGCAGGATGCCAAGATAGAGCCGATTTTCATAGCTTTGGAGGCATGCTCAGCTGGAGACTATTCGTTGAAGGACGTCATGTTGAGTTTTAGAGGCCGAGTGTATATACCGGCAGGGAGCCAGATTGGGGAGAACATTATGACAGAGGCTCACTATAGTAGATACTCCGTGCACCCGGGTATCACCAAGATGACAGCAGATTTGAAGAGGACCATGTACTGGCCGGGTATGAAGAAGGACATCACCTACATTGTGACCCACTGCGAGTCTTGCCAACTCGTGAAGGCGGCGTGCCGAAACCCAGGAGGATTATTGCAGCCACTCCCAGTACAGGAGTGGAAGTTCGACGACATCGCTATGGACTTCGTACACGGTCTTCCCCGATCTCATGCAGGAAATGACTTGATTTGGGTGATCGTCGATAGATTGACGAAGGTGGCCAGGTTCATTCCAGTCAGGAAGGATGATCCGGTCGGTGTTTTGGTACGGAGGTTTGTAGAGCAGTTTGTCCGATATCATGGTGTGCCGAGTACGATCGTGTTAGATCGATATGGAAGTTTTACGTCAAGGGAGTGGAGAGCAGTGCAGGCCTACCTAGGCACCCGGGTGACTTTTAGTACGGCTTTCCACCCCCAGACAGATGGCAAACAGAGCGTACCAACCAGACCCTGGAGGATCTTCTACGCCTTTGCATTTAATACCGCGTGGAGACATAGGAGAGACTATTACCGTTAGTCGAGTTCTCATACAACAACAGTCACCAGGCTAGTATAGGCAGGGCACCTTACGAGGCATTATACGGATGGAGGTGCAGGACACCATTATCTTAGATTCAGGATGAGGATCCCAAGGCACTTGGCTCAGAGTTCGTGGAGGACATGGAGGCTCAGGTGAGGCTGATTCGAGATAGGATGCTGGAGGCCCAGAGAAGGCAGGACAAGTATTATAATGCGCGTCATCGTATGGTAGAGTTCCAGGTGGCAGATCGGGTCTTCTTGAAGATACATCTGATGCATGGAGTCTCGCGGGTTCGCGGCAGAAGAAGCTTAGTCCGAGATATATGGGGCCTTACAGGATCCTAGATCAAATCAGTCCCCTGGCTTACAGACTGGAGCTACCGCCGGAGTTAGAGTGACTCCAATAGCTACTGATCGGTCAGTTCACCTGGAGCCGATTTGGATAGACGATACAGAGTTGCGAGTCTTGCGACGCAAGAAGGTTCCGCTGGTCAAGGTCCTATGGAGGAATCAGGGTCAAGAGGAGCATACCTGAGAACCACTGGACCTGATGCAACAAAAGTACCCGGAGCTCTTTACGACAGGTATAGTTTAATTTTCCTGGGATGTTTCAATTACTTCCTTATAGTAGAAACCCCACAGGATTAACCTGAATTTCGAGGACGAAATTTTTATTTTTATGTATTGGGATTTATAACATCCCCCAAACAACTAGACCCCCTAAGTTGGTTTTGTCATGACTAGGTCATGACAAAACCATAGGAAGAGCTTAAGACCATGTGAGCTTGGATGAGAAGGAGAAATCCCAGTGGTCTGCATATAGTAGTTTTCAGATACCTAGACTAGGGTTAGACTTTAGGGCCTTTCCTTGAACCTTGACTCCACCATAGTATCCCTAACCCATTAGGGGTCTCCTTGGAGCACTAGGGACCCATTGGGGTCAACCAAAGAGGCAAATTTGGCTAAGTCAACCTTAACCATAAATTGGTCAAACTAACTCAATTAGGGTCAATTGGTCTCCACCATGCCAAATTGACCCTGCCCTTACCCTTATAGGGATATTACGAACTTAATGGACCAAAAAGCCCCATCATGGGACATCCAATTTGACCAATTTACCCTAGGTCAACCCTAGCCCAAATTTGGTCAAAAGTGCCA
The DNA here is from genome assembly GCA_033032865.1 of Dactylorhiza incarnata. Taxonomy (NCBI): domain Eukaryota; kingdom Viridiplantae; phylum Streptophyta; class Magnoliopsida; order Asparagales; family Orchidaceae; genus Dactylorhiza; species Dactylorhiza incarnata. Next base: position 9,738,292 of record JAWHQI010000051.1, on the reverse strand, counting down.
TATTAAGGGGCAATTCACCCTCACCATGCCAACTTGACCCTACCTAGACCTCCCTAACCCTTAAGGGATACCACTGGAGCCTAAGCCACTCATTGGGGTCAGCCTAATTCGTCAATTTGACCAAAGTCAACCTTATCCTAAATTTGGGTCAAAATGACCTAAGTTGCCCAAATCAAATCCAATCCATTTGGGCTAGACCCAATTGAGGTAGTCCACCACCAAATGGAATTAAGTGCTACTGAAGTGGACATTCAATTTCAGGAAATTCGGCCAGGAGAGAGAAGGCCCTAACTTGAAAGAGAGAGAAAGAAGGGGGAGTTAATGGAGGAGAAAGAGAAACCTTTCATCTCCTCCAATAATGGCACCATTCATCTCCCCTTGGGGAGAGGAGAAGTTTTCAACCCTTCCCCGGCCACATTGATGCCCAAATTCACTCCCCTAAGAAAAATCAAAATCTTCACTAATGGACATTAATGGCAACCCAATTAACTCCTCCCCATTAGCCTCAATTAACACCTTTAACATCTTCAGAGGTTGGAAAGGAGTGAAACCCCCTCTTCCCCAAAAAAATCGAGCATCAGAAGCTAGGATTGACATGGCGCCGAAAGCTCCACCTCCGGCCATGGCAACTCGCTGCAATACACTCCACCAAGCCCCCCACACAGGTCCAATCCGCCTCCTCTCCCTTAGTGCTAGATATTATCATGATTTGGGGCTTGGTCCGAGCTCAATTAGGCTTGGACCGTGCTTCTGAAAGGGCTCGGTTCGAGCTCTCTTTCCCCTCCTCTAAACTCTGATTTCGACCACCTCCGGCCGGCCAACCACCCTCTATCGCCGCCCACCACCTGAACGGAGGTGTTGGTGGCATTGGCTGGCCGGGAGGCGGCACAAGTGGTCGGGAAATCATCCCGCAAAGGATCCCAGAATGGGCTGTCACGCGCCGTCCATCCAACGGGGATGATGACTAAGAGTCGTCGGATCTGCCGTAGATTTAAAAGATTATGTTATAACATTATTCTATTAATTCGTCCATCTGAGTAGAAGTAATTCATCGAGCTATATCCGGAGTTTGTCAAATGGAATTAATTCATTGAATGGAATTAATTCAGCGAACAGAATCCAGAGTAAATGATTAGGTTATAACCTTATATCATTAATTCATCGTACGGAGTAGAACAAATTTTGAGTTCGTCGAACTGATGGTTGAGTTCATCAAACTTAACCCGGAGTTCGTCGAATGGAATTAATTCTCTGAAATAATAGTCGAGTTCGTGGAACTGAACCCGAAGTTTGTCGAATAGAATTCGTTTGTCGAACAAACTCTGGAGTTCGTCGAGCTGATAGTTGAGTTCGACGAACTGAACACGGAGTTCGTCGAACGGAGTTGATTCGCCGAACTAAATTAATTCGTCGAGCTGTATTAGTTCGTCGAACGAAGATCGGATTTTGCCGAGCGCACTGAAGCACGGCGTTCGTCGAAAGCAGGTCGTATTTCGTCCAACGCAGAGACTTGTTCCAACACATTTTGTCATGCTTCCTGCAGTATTTCATTTTAATTACTAAAAATACTAGAGCCCCTCAAATGAAAAAGTGGTCAACACCAAAGTTGCATCCCTCGGAGTCTAGTTTATTTTAAAATTGATTTCAACCAAAAAGTAGTTCTGTAGCTCCCTGTAGGTCCATTTTGGTGGGACTGGTCCCTAGTGTTGGACAACCACCATTTCTTGAATAACTTTTGATTAGGTTATGGGATTGACTTGAAAATTGAAACATAGGATAATTACACCTACCCACACATCATACCCAAAGATGGGAATTTTAGGAGAACCTCTTTCTAAGGTTTTTGTAATAATTTCATGAATTAAACAATAATTAAATATTGGGTCAAGACCTACAATGCCCTCTAAATTTTGGTGGGTACTTCTTAGGGTTATCACATGACCATGGAAAACATCTCAGCCCAATTAGGACTGATTTGGTTGGGTATTTTGTCAACCCAAGTTAGGTCAAATTGGGTCAAAGTTAGGGCATGGTGTTTATCGTGGGGTATGGTGGTCAGAACTCATCACCATGAGTTGAAACCTTGGCCACTGGTTTAGGATCACCTAAAACACCTCCATGAGTTGTTTGGGGTGGTGTAGAGGTGGACATGCCTTAAAACCCTAGTATTACCCCTTGGGGTGCATATAAAGATTTGTGAAGGACATGTGGTTAAAAGCTATAGAATGGCCATGGAACCTAGGAGATATGTTCATGGGATGCATTTATGCCCTAGGGAATTTTGAGAGAATTTTAGGAGAACTTATTCCCCCTAAATTAGGTCATAACCCCTTTAGGTAAACTTCTTGTAAGAGATATTTACATGCACAAATGATCCTGGATGAAGATGAAATCTTGGTGGTGCCTTTATAATCATAATATTGATCCTTGGTAAAATTTGTATAATTTATTTAATGAATTTTCTAGTATTTCATTCTTAGGGCACCTATTTTGTCTTAATTTTAAGAAATATAGATAAGGGTCCAAACCTCTCTGGAGAAATGTGCAACTTGGTGATAGGACATTTCAGAGCACTAGGAAGCTCTTTGAATTTTCTATAATTTTTTGAAATTGTTATCAGAAGGCTACTTCACAACATGTGCAAATTAGGAATTATTTGGATTATTTTATTTCATTGAGTAAATGATTCCTATAAATTGTGAAAGTCTGTAATTAAGCTTTTCTTGACATAATAGAGGTCTGGTAATTGTTCTATAATTTTGGCACAAGAATTTTTGGTATTTCCTTCATAAATCTTCATGTTTGGATAAAAGTTAAATATTAAAAATAGAGGACATTTCCTTACTGTAAAATTGGGATATTCATTATTTAATGTTATTTTGGCATTATAGATTTATCTTAATTTTATGAGGACCATGTCTTGAGAATACCTTACACTTCATGTTCATATTCATACTTGGCAATTATTGGAGAAATTTAAATTAATGATAATATGTTGAGGAAAAATATGAGTCTTTGGATTTAGTCTTATAATGCCATGATAGTCCTCCAGTAAAAAGTTATGTCATGTGGTGGAATATTTGGAGTACCTCTACTTATAAGCTTCATATAGTTAGTTTGGTCTGCGTATAGTAAAAATGTGAAATTTGGATATTTATGGGCCTACTAGGTGGAATTGGTATGTAGATGGTGTGCATGGTCAGGTTGAAGAGGATGAGGTCACCAAAAGGAGTTTAGGAGATAAGAGAGCTAGGTGGGCTAAGGGTAAGGTCATGCTTGGAATTGACGGAAGATCGTCTTTCCCCTAGCGTGTCATAAACCACCTAGGGTTAATACAAGTGAAAACATAAGAGGCTTAGGCATATGGGTAGATACCCATAATATTAAATGTCTTGAGAAAGGGAGCCTTGGGGTGTCATCCCGTTATAGTTCCTAGTACCGTAGCGAGCCCCTAACACGGTAATCCTCCGGAAGTCAAGATTAACCATAATTCGTAGGAGCAAGATGTTGTACAAGAGTAATTAATAACACACTCACTCAGACCCCGTGGTTATGGGTGTACTTAGTCAGTTTAGTCTTATGAGCGGTAGGCTCGGTGGTTGTAGCAGTAGACTAATTAGTCTGGTGAGCTTGTGGCTCAGTAATGTTTGCTGTGCTGGGAGGATTAGCCGGTGAGCTTATGGCTTGGAGATAGATGGTAAACATGTTTGCATGTGCATAAGGTGGTGGGTCCTTAGTGTTGATGGTTGTTGCACCGATATTAATGCTTGGGCTTGGTAAAAGTGGATAACCCTTTTACCAAGATAAGTCTGGTGGTCTAACCAGCAGGAGTACACAGGAGCTCCGCTGTTGTGTTCTTAGCGTTGAGGCGTACGTTAGGTATAGGTTAGGTAGTGCAAATACTGACCTAGAGGTGGACGAGGCCCAACCAACCGCTTCCGTTTGCCATTACGGGAGTATCCTGGGAGTCCTGCTAGCTCCAAAAAGGGGGAACTAAAGGTCTGTGCGCATAGAGTCGTAGTGTGTGAGTTGCACTTGTGTGAACATAGCATATACAGCATAACTCTGCATGTCATGGCATAAACATGGCATTTCAACCCCTACCTCTATCGTATAAGTCGGTTATGGGACTTCTTATACGATAGGCCCTGCTAAACGACCCCTTGGTCTATAGGTTTGTGCGGGAATTCCAATAAATCAACGGTTACTTTTCTATTATAAACATGTCTTTACCTCCCGCACTTTACTTATTCTTTACCTGCTCTTACTTTACTTTACTTTACTTACTACTTCAGTCTTAATTATATTGCGTAGTGTAGAAACATCCCATGTACCCCTGTCACCTGCTATTATTATACCCCTTGTTGTCCTCCGCTTCATCCTTCCCGCACGGTGCCTAGGAGTAACCGGGGGAGGGGTGGGGGATTGGCTTAGTCTTTTTGACTAACGGTCAGTGGACCTTATCATTTTAGGAGACCACGGAGATGGAGCAGCACCAGAGGCCGGTGCAGATAGAGGCGGGGCAGTCTAGCACAGGAGCACTAGTGTCGGGATCCGTGAGTGTTACTATTAGTTGATTTGCTTCCGCGAGTGTTTATGTAGTGTGGATTTGATGTATCAGGCAGGAGCCCTTATTATTTCTGTCTTTGATTTCAGTTATGTTTATGTGGACATCTCTTTATGATGGTTTATTTATAAGCGATGTGGACTTGGCTTCTATAAGTTTGTTTAAGCTTAACTTCTTTGTGATCAAAAAGGCCGGCAGGATCGGCGTTTGGGGGGCGAGCTCCTCTCGCCCCCGCCCCATGTAAGGGGGGGGGGGGGGGCGAGATCTTCCCCGCCCTCAGCCAGGGGGGCGAGCTCCCCTCGCCTCGGCGCCCCCAGCAGGAGGGGGCGAGACCCAGTAGCAGGGGGCGAGCTCCTCTCGCACCAGCCCCATGTAAGGGGTGGCGAGCTACTCTCGCCGTCGCCCTCAGCCGAGGGGGGGGGGGTGGGGGGGGGGGGGGGGGGGGGGGGGGGCGAGATCCCCTCGCCACCACGCCCCCAGCAGGAGGGGGCGAGATCCAATAGGGGGGGCGAGCTCCTCTCACCCCCGCCCCATGTAAAGGGGGGGGGGGGGGGGGGGCGAGCTCCTCTCACCCCCGCCCTCAGCAGGATGAGGCGAGACCAGCAGGGGGGCGACCCTGGCTCGGTCTCGCCCAGCCCCAGCAGAGGGGCGAGGGGAGGAGGCCTACGACCCCCCTCGCCCCCGCCCCATCAGGGGGGCGAGACCAGCAGGGGGCCGACCCCCGGGTCTCGCCCCACCACAGTTAGTGGGCTCGCCGAGCCCCGCGTGGTACCCCCTCTCGCCCAGTTCCGGGGGGAGGGTTTGGCCTGCGTTTAGCGCTGCAGAACAGCGGGATTTGGCTATCCGCAGCCAAATCCGAGGGTATTTTGGTAATCTGATTTTCCAGAGTTTGGTTATTTGCAGACCAAATCCAGAAATCCTATAAATAGGACCAAGGGGGCACCATTTGGAGGCAAGCTTTGTTCTAGGCTAGCCCCACTCTCTCCCTCTCCCTCCCCAAATCTCTCTCTAGTGGAGTGAGGAGAGCCTCCAGTGGTGCGCAAGCCCGGTATTGGTTTGGGAGGGGAAGCGCTCTAAAGATCTTTCGGGTATGTGGTGAGACCTCCTCGTCGAGCACTTAGTCCAGTTCATTGTTCCAACAACTTCAACCTAGAGCTCTCCCTTGGGGGGAGTAAGAGTTGGCCACCCCTCAACTTGTTGTTGGCCCCGAACTCCACAGAAGCCGAAATATCAGTTTCAACAAAGATTACATGGAGATAACAAGCTGACTCATGTAGGTGACTCGACTACAAGGCTGAAGCAGTGAAATATCATCTTGAGAACCACAAATGGTCATCAAGACGATTATGATTCGACTAGAAGAGCAAAGCAATGAAATTTCTTCTTGAAGACTAAAAAGACATTAAGACGATTCGTGTAAGTGATTCGACCAAAAGATTGAACTGTGAAATATCATCTTGAAGACCACCAAAGTCCCCAAGACGATTCATGTAGAGAGTTGAACTAAAGCTATACATAGTGCAAATTTGACCAGAAGAAATAAGTTCGACTAGACATCTATTCGAATTGCAGAAAGGCCAGAATTCAAATTAAAGCATGAGTTTAGCATCGCATCATTTATTGCCACCGCTGTACAACCCCGATGTTCGCCACTCGCGCTCAAGGAGGCGAGCCCAGAGGGGCGAACCCTGATCTCCGGCGAGGTTGGTCAAGGAAGGGCAAGGGACTGCGCAGGCGAGCGAGCCCAGCGGAGGGGAGTTAACCAGCTTCCTTGAAACTCGCCGAGGTGTCGCAGGCTCGCGAGCTCCACTCGCGAGGAAGGCCATCTTGGGGTACAGTTAGCCATTTTGGGGTGCGGATAGCCATTCTGGGATTCGCCGAGGTGGCGCAGGCTCGCGAGCTCCACTCGCGAGGAAGGCCATCTTGGGGTACAGTTAGCCATTTTGGGGTGCGGATAGCCATTCTGGGATTCGCCGAGGTGGCGCAGGCTCGCGAGCTCCACTCGCGAGGAAGGCCATTTTGGGGTGCAGATAGCCATTCTGGGATTCGCCGAGGTGGCGCAGGCTCGCGAGCTCCACTCGCGAGGAAGGCCATTTTGGGGTGCGGATAGCCATTCTGGGATTCGCCGAGGTGGCGCAGGCTCGCGAGCTCCACTCGCGAGAAAGGCCATCTTGGGGTACAGTTGGCCATTTTGGGGTGCGCCGAGGTGGCGCAGGCTCGCGAGCTCCACTCGCGAGGAAGGCCTCGGGGCAGGCCGGTTCGCCCAGTAAAAGTCCGGGAAGGGATTTTTACCAAGAGGCCCCTGGTGGTCTGCGGTTAGCTTCCTCAAACGGCGGAGTTTGGCTGTTAGCAGACCAATCCGGTGTGCGGATAGTGAGAATGGACAGCGGGATTTGGTTATCGACAGACCACAAAACTAAAATCTATAAATAGACCTCAAAGGGCACCTTGGAAGAGATCGGTTCATTATCTGAGCTCTTCTCTCCCTAGGTCGCTTTGGTTTGGGCTCTCCAGCTCTCCAAGGTGCCCGAGTCTTGGCTTTGGCTTGGGAGGGGAAGCGCTCAACGATCTTCCGGGTTAGTGGAGGGACCTCCTCGCTGAGACTAGGGTCTTTGTTCTTTGCTCGAATCGTCGGCCTTACCTCTCCCGAGGGACCGGTAAGGGCTAGCTGCCTCTCATTTCGGTGAGGGCCCCGAGCTCCACAAGAGACCGAGAAATCGGTTTCAACATTTTGGTGCGGTGAGCGTGGAGCGCGGCTGGTTCAAGAAAGTCCCAGAGAAGAGTTATGGCTGGAGATGAAGAGCAGGGCGAGGAGTTCGGCGAGACCCCTCAAGAGGCAATGGCTAGGATGTTCGCGGATTTCAGGAAGGAGGTGCTCGACACCTTGGGGTTCACGGTCACGGCTCTGCGGAGTGAGTTCGCGACCCCGGCACCTCAGGCGACCACTCCCCCAACAGCAGTCGGCGAGAGGGCACCAGGAGGAAGGGCTGGAAAAGAAGTTGCCATTGAACCAGGGCATGACAGGGAAGGGCGAGTGCTGTTCGCCAGTCCGGCGAGCCCGGTGTTAGCGAGCTCCGCGCCGGCGAATTCGGTGCCGACGAGCTCCGCCCCAGCGAGCACGACACAGGCGAGCGCACGCCAGGAAGACGCGACGACAGTCGGGGTGGTTCAGGCGAGCGTCGCCCTCGCGAGTGCGATCCCAAGCTTGGCGAGCGAGCTGGGTCCGCGAGCCGAGCGAGAGAAGATGGTAGGAGGGGGAAGCCCCTTCTGCGAGTTAGTGTTGTCTGCACCCGTTCCGGCAGGATTCGGAGAATGGGATAGAGTGTACTACAATGGCAGAGATGACCCAGTTCAGCATCTGCAGTCTTTCGAGGACTCGGTCTCCATCAGGCCGATGTCCGATGCCTTCAAATGTCGGCTCTTCGCCGTCACTCTCAAGGAGAAGGCCAGGGACTGGTTTCATTCTCTTCCGGCAGGCTCCATCTACGCGTTCGAGGACCTGCGCCATAGTTTCTTGTTGAGATTTTCAACTTCAAAGAGGAGGAAGAAGGACGCTGATTCCCTCTTCGCGGTGAAGCAGGAGTCCAGGGAGACGTTGGCTCAGTACGCGGATCGGTTCCAGGAGGAGGTGCAGCTCACTCAGGAGGTGCCCGGGTTTGCACTTCAACTCGCCTTCACGGTCGGGTTGAAGGAAAGTTTCTTCAAAATGGCATTGAAAAGAAAGGCCCCCGTCTCCTATGAGGAGCTGATGGAGAGGGTGGCGGAGGAAGTAGCAAGCGAAGAAGCCAACCCAGAGCTCACCAAGAGGCTGGCCAAGCTCGGTGAGCCGGAGGTGAGGCAGCAAGAGGTCAGAAGAAGAGAAGAGCTCCGGGCCCCGGAGGGGGGATGGAGGCCGCAGGGTGGAGGAGTGCAGGGGCAAGGAAGGGGTTATGGCCCAGGAAGGGGTAACCGTTTCGAGGGACAATGGAGACCCCCCCAGTTGGGGTGGAGGCAAGGCCCAATGCAGTTGCCTCCCCCACCTCAACAGGCCATGGCAATTGGCCGGGGAAGAGCAAGGGGAAGAGGAGAAGCGGAGGCGGCGGCCGCTAGGAGAAGAAGGAACAGGATAGCAGAGACCGGGGCAAGGGAAGCGGCGGTGCCCTATTGCATCTTCCACGATGTGGAAGGCCACTCCACGGACACCTGTCCAGAATTCCTGGAGGTGAAGAGGGGCCGAGCACCCGCGCCACCACCGCAGCAGCCATTAAGGATCGTGGAGGTGGAACCTCGGGAGGAGGATGAAAGATGTGAGGATAGAGCAGATCTGGGGAACAGAGGAGGGATCGGAGTGATCCATGGGGGGGTAGGGGTGGAGGCGACCCGCAAGGCTAGTCTCCATACCATTTACCGCCGGAGCGTGGCGTCAACATCCACCGCTCCACCCCCGACCGAGAAAATTATTTTCACCCAAAAGGACATGCTGAGCTACGAAGACCCGTTCTGCGACGCGCTGGTCATCCAGACGGCGATCGAGAACTTCACCGTCTCCCGGATCCTAGTGGACAATGGGAGTTCGGTCAATGTCATCTTCAAGAAGGCATTCGACAAGATGGAGGTGGAGCCCAGAAGGGTGTTGGCCTCGGATGGCCCTCTGTTCGGATTTTCGGGAGAGAGGAAGGAAGTAGAAGGAGGGGTAGGGCTCCATGTGACCCTGGGTGGGCAGTCTCGGAACTGTCGCTTTGTCATAGTGGACGCCCCGAGCAGTTACAGCGCCATCTTCGGACGACCACTCATCAGCGCGTTCCGTTGCGTCCCCTCCACTTTTCATCAGTGCCTCAAGTTCAACGATGGAGGGGTCCAGGTGCGGGTCCGGGGGGATCCCAAGGTAGCAAGACAGTGCTACGTGACGGCCGTCAACACCATCTCCTGGATGGGAGAAGCCGAGGAGTGGGATAAGGTGATGGAGGAGGTAGCCGAAGCCGGAGGTCTAGAGGTGGCTGAAGAGAAGAAGGGAGGTGAAGTTCATGCCCAGGAAGGGGTGGCTGAGGTACCCCGGGCGGAGAGAAAGGGAGAAGAGGAGAAGGCCCAGGAGGGAAGGGCGGAAGAACTTATGGTGGTAGAGGAGAAAGTCGAGGAAGAGACCCAGGCTCCCGCTTGTGCCGAAGAGGAAAGGGCTTGGGGAGAGCAGTCCCGGTTGGAGGCTGTGGACGAGGTCGTGGAGCTCGAGGTCACCACTCGGCTGGGGGTGGTAGAAAAAGTCCGGGTCAGCGGAGAACTCAGCCCAGGAGATCAAGCGGAGATTCTGGCTTGCGTGCAACAGAACGTGGACGTCTTCGCTTGGAGCGCCGCCGAAATGCCCGGAATCGATGCAGATGTGGCGTGCCATCGCCTCAACCTCGACCCCGGTGCCCGCCCCATCCGCCAGAAGAGGAGAGCCGTCGCAGACAAGCTAGAAGGGCCCATCCGCGAGGAGGTGGGCAAACTCCTGCAGGCCGGATTTGTATCGGAGATCCAGTATCCAGGCTGGGTCTCCAATGTCGTTATGGTGAAGAAGGGCGGAGGTAAGTGGCGTATGTGTATCGATTTTTCACTTCTTAATAAAGCATGCCCGAAAGATTGCTACCCCTTGCCCAGAATCGACGCGCTGGTTGACTCAGCCGTCGGTTTTACTGTAATGTCCTTCTTAGATGCTTTTTCAGGTTACCATCAAATCCGCATGCATCCCCCAGACATTAAGGACGTTTCCTTCATCACGGGGGATGGATGTTATTGCTATAAGATGATGCCCTTCGGGCTCAAGAACGCAGGGGCAACATACCAAAGGATGATGGATAGGGTCTTCCGCGAACAGAAAGGAAGAAATTTAGAGGTCTATGTCGACGACCTCATGGTTAAGAGCCGAGACCTCGGGACCCACCTGCGAGACCTCGAAGAGACATTCGGGACCCTGCGGCGGTACAAGATGAAGCTCAATCCCTTGAAGTGTGTCTTCGGGGCAAGCCGAGGGAAGTTCCTGGGCCATTTGCTCACCCCCGCGGGAGTGGAGCCCAACCCGGACAAAGTTAAAGCGGTGATGGAGTTAGAGTCGCCGAGGAACCCGAAGGAGGTCCAGAGCCTCACAGGGAAATTGGCTGGGCTCAGTAGATTCCTCTCCAAGGCGGGAGAAAAATGTGCACCTTTTTTCAAAGTGCTACGGGGAAGCAAGAAGTTCGAATGGACCCCGGAGTGCGAGAGGGCCTTCCAAGCCCTGAAAGAACAGCTCACTCAAACCCCTCTACTCCAGGGACCGAGACCAGGAGAGGACCTATCTCTATACCTAGGGGTAGGATCCGAGGTAGTAAGTTCCGTGCTAATCCGGGAGGAGGGGAAGAAACAGTTCCCAATCTACTATGTTAGTCGAGTGCTGAAGAAGGCGGAACTCCGATACCCAATCCTAGAAAAGTTAGCCTTCGCCTTGGTGGTATCGGCCCGGAGGCTCCGGCCTTATTTTCAAGCCCATTCAATTAAAGTAGTGACCGACCATCCGCTCCGCAAAATCATGGAAGGGGTGGAACACTCAGGAAGGTTGGCAAAGTGGTCCGTGGAGTTAAGCGAGTTCAATATCACCTTCGTACCCAGGACATCCATCAGGGCTCAAGCAGTGGCAGACTTCATGGCCGACTACGCGGCCGAAGTGGGGAAGCACGAGCCACCTCCCCCGGAAGCATGGAAGATGTTGGTGGACGGAGCGTCGGGAAAACACTCCTTCGGGGGGGGGGGGGGGGGGGGAATAGTCCTGGTGAGTCCTCAGGGGACTCGGATTGAGCAAGCCTTAAACATCCACTTCCCAATTACCAACAACCAGGCGGAGTACGAAGCAGTGATAGCGGGCCTTCGGCTGGCCCGGGAACTGGGTGTGCAGGACGTGGAGGTCTCCACAGACTCCATGGTGGCGGCATGCCAGATCAAAGGCGAGTTTGAAGCAAAGGATCCAACCCTCCTACTATACCTGGAGAAGGTTAAGGGAGTCATCGGGCAGTTCCGCACCTTCTCAATCAAACATGTGCCGAGGGAGGAGAGCACCCAGGCGGACCTCCTAGCCAAGTTCGGTCCTCGAGCGGGGGGAACGACTTCGGAACTCTTCCGGCCCTCCATCGAGGAGGGAGAGTCGATGGAAGTGGATCAGCAGGCCTCATGGATGGATCCATTCATCACCTTCCTATCCTCCGGACAGTTCCCTAAAGAGGATGTGGACAAGAGGCGTTTCAGGTACAAGTCCGCCTATTACTCTTTGCATGCAGGGGGGCTATATAGAAAGACTCTCTCAGGACTTCTTGCTCGTTGTGTCTCCGCGAAAGAGGTCCCGAGGGTGCTGGAAGAAATTCACTCCGGGGAGTGCGGCAGTCACTCCGGGAGTCGGACCCTGGAAGGAAGGGTGTTGAGACAAGGCTACTTCTGGCCCACTCTCAGCAAGGATGCAGCAGATTTCACAAGAAAGTGTCAGAAGTGCCAAGTCCATGCTCCGCTCCAACTCCTCCCTGCCCAGAGGCTCCGATCCATCACGGCTCCCTGGCCTTTCGCCATATGGGGGTTAGACCTGGTCGGCCCCTTTCCCCAAGCCAGCGGTCAGAGGAAGTTCCTGCTAGTCATGATCGACTACTTCTCCAAGTGGGTAGAGGCGAAGGCGCTAGCTAAGGTGACCTCTCAGGTTGTAAGGAATTTTGTGTGGGGGGAAATAATCTGCAGACATGGACTCCCTCTAGCCATAGTGACGGACAATGGGCCACAGTTCGCGAGTGAAGAGTTCGTCGGCTTTTGCACTCAGCTCGGCATTGACCTCAGGTTTGCCTCAGTCCACCACCCGAGGAGCAATGGTCAAGTAGAGGCGGCAAATAAGATAATCGTCAACCTGCTAAAAAAGAAAGTGGAAAACCTACGAGGAAGTTGGGTGGAGCAACTACCCTCCGTCCTCTGGGCCATGAGGACTACTCCGAACACCGCCACCGGGGAGACTCCATTCAAGCTCTCCCACGGGTCCGAGGCCGTTCTCCCCATAGAGTTCGAGGTGAAGACCCCCCGGGCGACCGCTGCACGCGAGGGGGATGAAGAGTGGCTAGAAGGTAACAGTGCCGAGCAGAGGCTATCCCTGGACCTGGTGGAAGAACTCCGAGACTTGGCCACCATCAGGCAGGAAGAGGTCAAGAGGCGGATGGCTCGATATTTCGACAAACATATCCGGGTCAAACACTTTCAGAAGGGGGACCTAGTCCTGAAGAAGGTCGATGCGGCCGGCAGAGGGTCCACAGTGGGTAAGCTTAACCCAAACTGGGAAGGCCCATATATCGTAAGCGAGGTGCTCAAGTCGGGGGGGTATCACCTCCGGGATGTGGAAGGGATACCCCTTGACCGAGCTCGAAGTGGGGATGATTTGAAACGATTCTACCCTTAAAAACTTTATTACGTCATTCAATCAATATCTTACTTTCGTTTGTTGTGTTTTTGACTGCTGCGGTGGCAAGGTTGGATATGTTGGTGCTGGAATGCCCCAGATCGATTCCGCTCCCGGGCTTTCACCTAGACGGGGGGTTCTGGTTGATCTCTGGAGAGGCTGGCAAGGTTGGATAGGTTAGTGCTGGAATGCCCCAGATCGATTCCGCTCCCGGGCTTTCACCTAGACGGGGGGTTCTGGTTGATCTCTGGAGAGGCTGGCAAGGTTGGATATGTTAGTGCTGGAATGCCCCAGATCGATTCCGCTCCCGGGCTTTCACCTAGACGGGGGGTTCTGGTTGATCTCTGGAGAGGCTGGCAAGGTTGGATAGGTTGGTGCTGGAATGCCCCAGATCGATTCTGCTCCCGGGCTTTCACCTAGACGGGGGGTTCTGGTTGATCTCTGGAGAGGCTGGCAAGGTTGGATATGTTGGTGCTGGAATGCCCCAGATCGATTCCGCTCCCGGGCTTTCACCTAGACGGGGGGTTTTGGTTGATCTCTGGAGAGGCTGGCAAGGTTGGATATGTTGGTGCTGGAATGCCCCAGATCGATTCCGCTCCCGGGCTTTCACCTAGACGGGGGGTTCTGGTTGATCTCTGGAGAGGCTGGCAAGGTTGGATAGGTTGGTGCTGGAATGCCCCAGATCGATTCCGCTCCCGGGCTTTCACCTAGACGGGGGGTTCTGGTTGATCTCTGGAGAGGTTGGCAAGGTTGGATAGGTTGGTGCTGGAATGCCCCAGATCGATTCCGCTCCCGGGCTTTCACCTAGACGGGGGGTTCTGGTTGATCTCTGGAGAGGCTGGCAAGGTTGGACATGTTGGTGCTGGAATGCCCTAGATCGATTCCGCTCCCGGGCTTTCACCTAGACGGGGGGTTCTGGTTAACCCCTGGAAAGGCTGGCAAGGCTAGCAATAAGGGTCAAGGACTAAGATAACAGGTTGGAATACTAGTCAGGGAATCTCAGCTCACGGGATGACTATCCATACTCACCAAAGTTAGGCTCGCCGGGCAGTGCTCGCGGGCGGTGATAACCCGGGCTCGCGAGACCCATGGAAAAGAAAACCTCGGCGAGGCGAGCCCAGGCGCGCGCGCTCGCGAACTCTCCGGGAGCACCACCACGTGACGATTAGTTATGAGGTTGGAAAAGAAATCCACGAGAAGAAATAAACACAAGCATGATCGTAAAGATTAACAAAAAGTTATAACTATATGTTCGACAGCAATCTCGCCAGCCCAAAAAATGATATACATTTGCGAAAAGGGGGAAAGAAGAAAAGAATTCATCCTAGAGGACCCTCGCCGTCTTTGCGAGTCCCCAACCAGGGCGCCATGGCGAAGAGGTCTGGACAGACGTCTTCTGCTGTGAACTCCATCGCGTCCTCGGCTAGGAGGCTTGCATCCTTAAGGGTAGTGAAAACAAGGTTGGCGACCTCCTGTGCATCCCGCCGCCTCTGCTCCTCACTTTCGGCAGCCCTCTGTTGAGAGCCGACTCGCCCAGGAGAGGGAGGTAGCGCGCCGCGAACCAGCTCATCCACTCGAGCCTTCAACATGATATTCTCCAACTCCAGCTCGCCGTTGCGAGCGAGGAGCTTGGTGGCCACGTCGGCATCCTGAGCATCAAACGGGTTAGGGGAAGGCCAGAGATCGTAAACAGCAAAGAAAAGAAACCCGGGGGTCGCGTACCATCTTGCCCTGCATCCCGGCGAGAAGGGTTTCCGTCACTTCTTCTTTCTCCTTGAGGCCCTTGATTTCCTCGCGAGCCTTCTTCAGCTCTTCCCTGTACGCGCGGATGTCCCGGTCCGCCTGCAGATATCGACGCCCCGCCATATGTGCGAGCTCCGTCGAGCGGAATTGGGCTCGCATTTCTTCATAGACCAACTGTCTGGGCCCCATCTCTTTGTAGGCGGCGGCGTCCTCGCGGCCATATAAGCCGAAGGAGATGGAGAACGCCTTCTCCCCGGCCTTACCGAGCTCCACCCAGGAAGGGTGAAGGGTGGAGCAGGAAATTCGGTTGGCATTGGGGTCCCAGGCGAGCAGGGGCTCACCAAGGAGGTCGGAAACTTTCTCGCCTAGACCAAAGTTCCTGTGACCTTTGGGTTGAGGGGTTACGGAGGAACTCCCAGCACCCTGGTTCACCGGGGGGTCAAGCTTTTCCGCAGGGGGAGGAGGCGAGCCGTCGGTCTCGCTCAGGTAGACGACTGCGCTCCTATCCTTAACAGCGGAGGTCTTTCCTTTCAGCTTCTTGGAGGAGCGCGAACTCGGCTGACTCGCAGAAGGGGGCCGCTTCTTGCCGGACCCAACGGCGGGAAGGTCGCGGCAAGCCTCTGCCGCCGCGGTCGCGAGAGTATCCACCGTGAGGGTGATGCCCTGCGCGTGCGGGGGATTGACGGGGACCTCGCGCTCACCTGTAAAGTAAGCGTTATACGATGAAGAAAGGGAAAAGAAAGTGAGGCGCGAGCGAACCCTACCTTCCCCTTGAGGAACGGAGAGTAAAGAATCGACGCTGCGCCGCAGATAGGCGACTTCGAAGTTCTTGCCGGAGAGGTATTGGAGGAGTTTGGCGTCGGCGCCGCCCAGCGAGCTCGGAGGGCGGTAAGTGGCGTCATCCCGCTGGATGGGGGTGAAGTGGAGGTTGCCGAAGGGTCCTTTCACCAGGAGGAACTTCTGGGTCCAATAATGGCTCTTGTTCACCGTCTCACAGACGGTGACGTGCTGGCTCGCGAAATAGGTAGTCCCATCTCGGAAGGCGCGGAAAGAAAATACCTTGCGGAAGACGAGGAGGCTGAACTCGATCCTCTCTTCCCGCAGATAGCAGGCGAACGCGACAATGTCCGCAATCGCATTTGGGGTCAACTGGCTCGGCAACACCCCATAATATCGCAACACCTACAAAGAACGATGAGAAAGTTGCGATAGCGAACACGAGGCAGCGAGAAGGTCGGGCGAAATACCTGACGGATTTCAGGCCACAGAGGGAGTCGCAACCCATTCTCAAAATGCGCAATGGGGATCGCGAGCTCGTCAGCCTCGGTCTCGTTTAAGGTGGAGTTCTCGCTTGGACAGCGAGCCGAGTAACCCTCCGGGAGATAGCGGTCCACCGCGAGCTTATACTCCTCGGCTGTGATGTTCGCGCAGTAGAACTCGTGGGCTTGAAACGATGAGGCGCATTTTGACCGCCCCTCGCTCTCGCCATCCGCTCCCACTTGCTGATTCGTCCGCATCGAGTCAGGAAAAGACGGCCTACGAGCAGCGAACGCGAACACGATCTTGCGAGAATGGAGACGAGCGTAGGCGCGAGAAGACGGGAGAAATAAATGCGACGGGCAGAGGATTGAATCCAAACTATTTATAGAGGGCTCTGATGGGCACGGGAATCGAAGCGTCAGGAGTGCGGATAACGGAAACAAAGTAAAATCCTACCCGATAGTACAGTAGTCTTGCGAACCCAAGCTCGCCGCGGCCAGCCTGCGAGGAAAAAGGGTCTATGCCTGGCGTTGCATAAAAACTCGCAAACGCTCCACGAGGGCGAACGTATCAAACACAGCGAACGGACTAAACAAACCACAGGCACACCGCCGAAACAAATAGAATAATAAGAGAAAAAACGATAAAAGGCGAGTCACGATAGACTCGCGAGTATTACCACACCAACTATTGTTCATACAGACGTCATAAAAGAAGCAAAAACAGCGGGGTAGTAGCATTCAACCCGTGGCGGTCTCAGGGGTAAGGAAGCCACTTCCAGCGACCCCGGCCTCGCTTCCCCGCACGCGGCGGCACTCTCGGATAATGGTAGTCGCGAAGCGCTTTAAACTCGCGCAGGATCAGGTGCGCTTGATCCTCGCCCCGCGAGATGTGCACGCCGGGTGAGGTAACATCGGCGCGAGGCACCGGCTCCGCCTCGGCGATCAAGCGCGCATTCGCGTCCTCCAACACGGCGAATCTCTCGTCAAAGACAGCCCGATCCGCGTCATACCGCTCTTCCAACTCGCGTAACATCATGCCGTGCTTCTGAAGCACCTCGGACACCCGACTCTTCATCCGCACGGGGTCGCCCGGGTCACCCAAGAAATCTTCAATCTGGCTGGGCGAAGGCGGTGGTGACATCTCCATCCTCCCGTGCTCTGACTCAGGGGTGGCCCCTGGGATTTCAGCGGAGAGAGTTAGTAGGATCTGAAGGCAAGCAAGAGATGGGAGCTCGCGAAAACATGCCAACCTGGCGAGGAGGGGGACTCGCGATGGGGCTTGCACGAGGACTCCGGCCGACCCCGGAAGTTTTCGCGGAATCCCGAGACGTGGGGTTTCCCCAGACCAGGAGGGTATACCACTCTCTCCGCGACTTTGACACCGTCGAGAAGCGAGCCACCTGGACTTCGCTTCCCCATCAGACCGAAGCCAGGGGTCACCACGCTAACCTTAGGCGGGACCGGCGAGTTCGCCGGTGTAGAGCCTTTCTCCTTGGGGCTCGGCGATGGGGTACCTACATGGACCACAAACGCGTAGATACCACCTGGACTTATGCAGGAATAATGGGGGAGGCGAGCGACTTACGAGGTTGCGAGAGAGGCGCTTGTTGGGACGAGGTCCCGACCCCAGCATCTAGCGATCCCAGCTTCGCGGGGGACGAAGCATGGGAAGTCGTCAGCGCGAGTCCCTCCATGCGGTCCTCGGGTGGAAAATTCTGCGAAAAGGAAGAGAATGAGCAAGGAGTCGATGAAAAGGCTTTAGGCAAAAGATACCTGTTGTGCGAGCTCGGTATTCGGCAGAGGGGACGAGTCAAGTGGCGATGTCGCGTCCTCCTCCGGCGACCTCCTAACCGACTTAGCTTTCTTAGTCTGGGGGGAAGAAGAGGCGGCAGGGTTGAATATCCAGGCGTTGTGCTCGGCGGCCCGAGCTTTCGCCATCTCCCAGGAAGCCTTCAGCCGTTCCAACGTGCTCTGCTTGGAAGACATCCTAAAGGAAGAAGGATTTCGGCAAAGAGCAAGGGGAAGGAAAGGCTCGATCACTAACCACGGTGGACGGTATTTATAGTTTCAGGCATGGGGCCCACCGGAAAGATTCCCGCCACGTCAGCAGAATCAGCGAACATCATGGGTTGGATGTATCTTCGCGAGCTTAGAACAACCTCGCGAAGAGCGGGGATTGTGTACAACCCCGATGTTCGCCACTCGCGCTCAAGGAGGCGAGCCCAGAGGGGCGAACCCTGATCTCCGGCGAGGTTGGTCAAGGAAGGGCAAGGGACTGCGCAGGCGAGCGAGCCCAGCGGAGGGGAGTTAACCAGCTTCCTTGAAACTCGCCGAGGTGTCGCAGGCTCGCGAGCTCCACTCGCGAGGAAGGCCATCTTGGGGTACAGTTAGCCATTTTGGGGTGCGGATAGCCATTCTGGGATTCGCCGAGGTGGCGCAGGCTCGCGAGCTCCACTCGCGAGGAAGGCCATCTTGGGGTACAGTTAGCCATTTTGGGGTGCGGATAGCCATTCTGGGATTCGCCGAGGTGGCGCAGGCTCGCGAGCTCCACTCGCGAGGAAGGCCATTTTGGGGTGCAGATAGCCATTCTGGGATTCGCCGAGGTGGCGCAGGCTCGCGAGCTCCACTCGCGAGGAAGGCCATTTTGGGGTGCGGATAGCCATTCTGGGATTCGCCGAGGTGGCGCAGGCTCGCGAGCTCCACTCGCGAGAAAGGCCATCTTGGGGTACAGTTGGCCATTTTGGGGTGCGCCGAGGTGGCGCAGGCTCGCGAGCTCCACTCGCGTGGAAGGCCTCGGGGCAGGCCGGTTCGCCCAGTAAAAGTCCGGGAAGGGATTTTTACCAAGAGGACCCTGGTGGTCTGCGGTTAGCTTCCTCAAACGGCGGAGTTTGGCTGTTAGCAGACCAATCCGGTGTGCGGATAGTGAGAATGGACAGCGGGATTTGGTTATCGACAGACCACAAAACTAAAATCTATAAATAGACCTCAAAGGGCACCTTGGAAGAGATCGGTTCATTATCTGAGCTCTTCTCTCCCTAGGTCGCTTTGGTTTGGGCTCTCCAGCTCTCCAAGGTGCCCGAGTCTTGGCTTTGGCTTGGGAGGGGAAGCGCTCAACGATCTTCCGGGTTAGTGGAGGGACCTCCTCGCTGAGACTAGGGTCTTTGTTCTTTGCTCGAATCGTCGGCCTTACCTCTCCCGAGGGACCGGTAAGGGCTAGCTGCCTCTCATTTCGGTGAGGGCCCCGAGCTCCACAAGAGACCGAGAAATCGGTTTCAACAACCGCAGATTGAACCAATCAAAGCTGAGAATTATGGAAATATGATATTTGACATAAAGGACATATGAGGAAGAGACTATTATCAAATGTCAATAAAAAGGAAGAGAAGGATTTCAGCAAACCGTAATCTTGAGATTGACAATCATTTCCATAATTATTTCTGAAGGAAGAGCTCGCCACCATCAATGTGCTTTTTGCTTTTAGAGCACAAGAAAACGAAGAAGTTCATTAAAGCCGATCATTCTAATTCTTCTGAAGAAAAGATTCAATCATCTTGCCGATCCAAATATTCAACATCTATTGCAAGAAGATTTCTAAAGAAGCCATTTCTGCAATAGGCTTCATGAAGACTCAAGCTTTACAAGATAAATTTTCTAAGTCTAAGACTTGTTTGTAAAATATTTTTTTACATATTCTTCTATAGGATTTCTGAGGAAATCGGAGTGTAGGATCTTTCAGATCTGAGTAATAGGATCCTTGCTAAGGATCTGAGGTTGGGGACTTTGTATAGTTCTTGAGGTTTGATTCAGGAGTGAATCTGAGTTGCAGTATCCAGTGATAGGATCTAAGGTAGGGAATAGGATACAATTCACAAACTGTAGTAGTCATGGACTCTGAGTTGTAAGATCTGATAGATTCTGAGCTTTTGGAGAAGTTAGCCTAGTCTCGCACACTACTAGGTAGGTGGAGGGGGAAGTGGACATACCCAAATCGGGGAACCACTATAAACACATGTGCAATCTGTGATGTGTTAGATTTCTTGTGATTTATCTTCTTCGACTTTTAATATTTGAAAAAAGATCAAACAACTATTCCCCCCCCCCCCCCCCCCCCCTCTAGGTTATTAGACATCCTTCAACTTACAATACCGACACCCAAGCAGATATTCATACATCTTATTTCCCTTTTCTCATTGTCCATGTTACTCCACTAGATAGTCTACCACTACTCCTTCCATGTCTATTGACACCTTCTTTTCCCCTAGTCCTCACATCCATCCAACTACTCCAGGGCTCACAGTGCTAGTTCTCAGGCTAGTTCTCTCCTCTTCATAAGAATTTGACAAAGAAGACATCTCAAACCTTAATATTCACATTGCTCTCCGCATATGGCTACAAATATGTACACAACAATCCATTCATGATGTAGTGTCATATGCGCAACTTTGTTCTTCTTGTGTGGACTTTACTTTAGCCATCTCGACTACTATTACCACGACTAACTATTTTGAAAATCTTGCATTACAATACTAAAAAAAAGTCATGGATAAGGAAATGTCAGCTTTTACATCTAGAGGTACTTGGACTCTCGTCCCTACTCCTCTTGGCGCTGATGTTATTAGTTTTCACTGGGTATTCGCCATTAAGTATCATCCTAATGGAACAGTGGATAGAAACAAGACTTGTTTGGTTGCATACAAATTCACACATGCCTATGGTGTTGATTTCTTTGACACCTTCTCTCGTGTTGCTTGCATCAGTACTATAAGAATCATCTTCTCTATGGTTGTCAAGAAGGAATGGAAAATGTATCAAATGGATGTTTAGAATGCCTTCTTCTATGGTGGCTTGCATGAAGATGTGCACATGGAGAACCTCCTAGTTATGTTGCTCATGGAGAGTCTCAAGTATGCAAGCTGGGAGAGGATATCTATGGCCTCAAATAAAGTCCTCGTGCATGGTTTGACAAATTTAGTTAGGTCATCTCTATCATTGGATTCTCCAAATGATCTGCAGACCACTCTTTTTTTATATGGAAGACAATCGACATGCCAGTTGTTCATGCAGTGTATGTTAATGATATACTTCTCACTGGAGCTGATTCATAAGTAACCAAAGACATGAGTTCTCCCAAATACTTATTGGGCATCGAGATTACAAAAAGGCACAACTTTGTTTTTCTCTCCCAATGCAATTATGCCCTCGATCTTCTTAGTGAAACAAGTCTCATTGGTACAAAAACTGCTTGATATCATATGGCTGTAAGAGAGGAAAAACATTAGAGTAAGACGTCTCCTCTCCTTCTAGATGCTACTCAATATTGGTAGTTAGTCGGTAAACTTATTTACCTTACTATAACAAGACCAGACATCTGTTATGTTGTTGGGAAGTATAGTCAGTTTATGCAAGTACCCATAGAGTGCCATCTTTGGACAACATTTAAAATATTGGATTATATTAAAGAGTCTCTGTGCAAAGGTCTATTATTTCAAAAGTGCAACCATCTGCGGATTCAAGCATATTTTGATGCTATTTATTCAAATGATAAAGGAGATCAAAAATCAACATCATGGTTCTACACATTGGTAGTTGGCAGTTGTATCCAGTTCAAGTGCCAAAGTTGAGTATATAAGTATGTCTCAAACTGCGTGTGAGTTAAAATGGTTGTGAGCTCTTCTGATGGACTTTGGAGAAGTACACATTCATCTTCTAACCATATTTTGACAAAAAAATAGTTATCCATACATACAAGAATACAATTTTCATTGAAATAAGGAAACATATCGAAGTTGACTATCACGTCATTAGAGAGGAGGTTTTAAAGAAGCAGATTTACACCCTATTTGTCTTGTTTGATAAAGAGTTGGCTGATATGTTTACAAAACTAGTCTCCTCATCCTTTTCAGATATTTGTGCCAAGTTGGGAATGATTGACAAATATTCTTTAGCTTGAGGGGGGGTGTTAAAGCACAATTTGGTGTCCTTACAGTTTATCAGGATGGAAGGAGGCCCTTAGTGTTCTCCCGATATTGTGTTGTTGAAGTTTGGGCAAACACCCTTGGTATAACCGCCATGTGTTACTGACCACTAGAGTACATGAGGACACCCTTGGTGTAACTGCCCAATGTTGGTGGCCTCTAGACTCCAAACGGACACTCTTGGTGTAACTTCCCGGAGTATTGTTAGCTTACCTCTGAGTGGTCTAGTATAGTCTAGGCGGACACTGTTGGTGTAACCGCCCAATATATTTCATTTGTATTTAGTCCCACATTGCCAGTTGTATTTTCTGTCATCTCCTCTATTCAATATAAAGAGGGGTGCTCTCATGTAATATTCAGATTTTTCGAAATAAGTTTTTTGTTATTTTAAAATTCTCCCAATCTAATGGAGTCATCAACCACCCGAGCCTAGGAGAAGAACTGGATAAGCTCTGGTGTGTAAATGTTGACTCACTTCTGGAGAACAAACTCCAGGCCAGCAGACAAGCTCAATAATGGAGAGAAATGTGGACACAGTAGCAGAGAAAGAGGGCAGGTCAACTTCAAAGCTAGAGTTGATCATCTCACTAGATTGAAAATAGGAAGAGAAGACTTTGTAAGAATGAGAGAACAAGTTGGAGGGATGATGGGAATTAAGTGTGCATGATATGTCACAGATTGATGAATGCCTTAAGTAGAAGATGAAATGAGAAGGTAACTTTAGTAATAGAATAGGTGGATCATTGATCGAAATCCATTTCATCATTTATCGACTATCCACGATCAATGAATGAGATGGAAATTAAAAAGTCAAAATTTTGACATTTTGATCAGCAGTCAACAATTACATATTGGTGTCCAATCAGTGCTCATTAATCTCTAGGTTGATGATCAACAATCGTCGATCTTTATAATAAAGAAGAGAGAAAAAGAATATAGGAGGGAGATCGATTCGTGGTCAACGATCAGTTTCTGCTAGTCGACGATCAACACTCAATGTTCTGCATTATGAAGAAGGGGATTGATCAACAATCAGTGATTCATTCATAGATTAGAGCTTATCAATCGTCGATCAATGATCATTTGTCGATTTTCAGAGAAGAAATAGAAAATGAAAGGGGTTTGAATTGAATTTTTTACAGGGGGTCATCCAAGTAGTGTTGAATCAAACTATTTAAGAGACCTTTTTAGGTTGCTCTTCTTAGCATGTTAAATACCATTGGTTGATAATATCAATTCAAATTTAGTTTATATTGATGAAAAAAATATATATCTATTGAGAAAAATTTTTGAAGGTGTTTTCTACTAGCCATGAGAGAAATAAGATGACAGAAAGAATAAATACTAGGTCTTATATTAAACTAATGCCTACTATCAAGCATGCCAAGCTTGTTAATGAAATATGTTAGCTTCATTTCATCTAAGGGCTTCGTGAAAATTTCACTCATTTGCTTCCCTATAGGAATAAATTTCATAGAGGTGCTGCACTTTTACACGTGATCCCTGATGAAATGATGCTTATCTCGATATGCTTGGTTCTAATATGGATTACATAATTAGAAGAGATTGATATTGCACTAGTGTTGTCATAATATATATGGATATTAGAAAGATCATACATATAGTCATGCATCTTATTACTTATCCAATGTAGTTGTGCACAACAAATTCCTATTATAATGTACTCAATTTTAGTAGTGGAAGTGAATCCTATATTTTTGCTTCTTACTGCTCCATGACACTAATCTTGAGCCTAATAATTGGCATGTTCCTAAGGTGCTCTTTTTATCTATTATATAACATGTATACTTTATATCTGAATAGCCCATTAGAGTAAACCCAGACTCCATTAGATACTATAGTCCTATTCCATGTGTGCCCTTCAAGTATCTTAGGATTCTCTTCATATGGGTAAGATGAGACTCCTTGGGAGAGACTTGGAATCTATCACTCAAACATGTAGAAAACATTATATCTGGTCTACTTGTTGTTGCTAGGTAAAGCAATGAGTCAATGAAGCCCCTGTAGAATTTGGAATCTACATATACCATTTTCATAATTATTTATAATAACATTAGTTTCCATGAGGGTCTTAAGAGGCGAAGCATTCTCCATTGCAAATTTCTTTAGGATTTCTCTAGAGTATTTGGATTGACCAATGAAGATACCTTCACTAGACTGCTTTACCTGAAGACCTGGAAAGTAAATTAGTTCTCCCATGTTGTGTACAACCGGTATTCGCCGAGTGGGTCCCTCAAGCAAACTAGCGAGACCTGGGTCAGCCAGATCATTCGCCCCGGCTAGGAGGTGGAAGTACCCCCGGGTTGGTGGGGGTAAGCTGCGGAAGAGAAGGAGCTAGGCGAGTGGTGCCCTCGCGGACCACTCTCCTGGAAGCGTGGGCATTCGCTCAGCTAAGCGGGTGCCCAGCGAGTGGTGCCCTCACGGACCACTCGCCCAAAAGGATTTAAGGGGGAAATGACCACAATACCCCTTGTGGGCTGCAAATAGCCCTCCAGAAAAGCGGAGTTAGGCTATTAGCAGACCAATTTGGGGTGCGGTTAGTAAAACTAAAAGGCGGATTCATGCTATTTGCAGACCAGCCTAGAAAAATCTATAAATAGACCCTTAAGGGCACCTTGGAGGAGATCCAATTTTAGAGAATCCTCTCCTCCAGGCTAGTTTTTGGTCGGCTGCTAGTGCCCTCCAAGGTGCCCGGTTGAGCTCTGGTTCGGGAGGGGAAGCTCTCTAAGATCTTCCGGGTGCGTGGTGGGACCTCCTCGCTTCAGCCTTGGGTCTTTCCTTATTCTCACATCCACCGTCAAGAGAGTCTAGTGAGGGAGAAGTAAGCATCGACTGCAACCCCAGTGGGTCTGAACTCCTGTTGCAGGTTTCAATATGTTGCTCATTTCAAATTTATTTTGCATTAGCTTAGCAAATTTAGTACAAAAAATTGTCATCTAAGCTTCCAAATTTAATGTAATCTACATAAATCTGAGCAATTAGTATCTTATTATTATCTTTACTAGTGAATATAGTGTTAAAATTTTGAGAGGGTTGGAGGTGAAGCAAATTAAGAGGACTGCTTTGCAACTTTCCACAAGAGTAGCAACACAATGACAATGGGAAGACGGGATAATGCACTTAAAATTTGACTACAGTTTCCTCTTTACATTGCGAGGAATACATGGCGAGACATGATTCATAAGAATAACGAAGGAGAGAAGCACAAGACAATAAAAACAACAAGCCCCGACAAGCTGCCAAATAGAAGCCGTCAGAGACCGCTGCACCACCAGACCGCACGGCGAACTACTGAGACCGCGCGAACAGAAGCAGGTGAGATGACCTGCGAGCTGCCAGACCGCACAGACTGCTACTTTATTCCACAGCTGAAAACAAAACCTGTCCGCACTTCAGACTGCCAGACCAAGAGGTCGCCCGATCACTGAAGCTACCCACGAACAGAACTAGAAAAAACTGCTCTAGCTGTTGCCTACCCATAATTCGAGATCTCCTGACCATTGAGGTCACCTGATCGCCAAGCTTGCTGCGAACAACACAAGAACTATAACAATCCAGATCGCAGACGGAGACCGCTAACGAACTGATTATTCAAGACACTGGAAAGTCACCAAGGAAACAAACCGCTCGCTGCTGGCTGCAGACAGTTCTCTGCTAGATATGATGGGCCCTGCACCCCTATTTATAGGCAAGAGGACAGATGTCATCACCGCTAAAAGAGAGATGCAATAACCACCCATCAACCTGCATGTGGTCTCACAACAGACCGCCCGGACACACAAACACTTAGACAACAATCGTCGAAGGAAAACCCGGCCAGAAGCATACCCGCAGATAGAGCGGACTCGGCGATCATCTTTCCTCAGATCGCCCAGTGCTAACAACAAGGAGACCAAAATTACTTGAGCATCCTGACCGATCAAAACAGATCGCCAGAACAGACCGCGCAGACCGCCCGACTTCCCTCTTCCAATTCAAAAATTCAACATTCCCCCTTGAAGCGGGAAGTGGAAGTTAGCCCAAGTAATCTCCTCAACCATGTAAACGGTCCCTTCGACAATAGCTTAGTAAAGATGTCCGCGATGTTATCCTTGCTCTGCACATGCTCCACAATCAGAGATCCCTCCAACACCTTCTCACGAATGAAATGGTGATGAATCTCAATATGCTTGGTCTGAGCGTGACACACAGGATTGTTCACCAACTTGAGAGCACTCTCATTGTCACCCCGAAGCAGAGTAGGACCTCGCACCTCTCCATGAATGTCCTCTACAAGACTCATAAGCCAGATGGCTTCCTGAGCTGCCAAAGCTGATGCTTTATACTCCGCTTCTGTAGTATAGACAGATACAGAATCCAGCTTCTTACTGCACCACGAGATCGCTGAAGGCCCCTCCACAAAGACGTATCCAGAAGTCGACTTCCGATCATCTGAATCTCCCCCATAATCAGCATCTGTGTACCCATGCAAGTAGAAGCTTGAGTTCTTCCCAAAGAAGATACCCAGATCAGAGGTAGACATCACATACTTCAAAATGCTCCTTGCCGCCAATAGATGAGGTTTCCGCGGCTCTACCATATACCGAGTCACCCAGCCCACCGCAAAAGCAATATCCGGCCTCGTGATTGTCAAGTATATCAGACCCCCGACCAAGGCCCGGAAAACCAAGGGATCAGGTAAAACCTTCCCCTCATCTCATCGAAGATGTATCCCAACTTCCAGTGGAGTAGAGCTTCTCTTCCCTCCTTCCATGCCAAATCGATTCACAATTCATTCACCATAACCCTTCTGGGAAACGAGCACACTGCTCTCTTTCCTCTCCACTTCGAGTCCAAGGAAATGGTGGTGCTCACCCAAATCCTTAATCTCAAATCTGATATCTAGCTCAGCACGAAGGCTAGCTACCTCCACTTCAGAATTGCCCGTGACGATCATATCGTCAACGTATAACAGCACCAAGACTTGAAGCTCCCCTGCCTTCTTTACGAATAAACTCGAATCAGAATCAGAAGCAAAGTATCCGCAGAACTGGAGGTATTCTACAATCTTGCCAAACCACGCCCGTGGTGCCTACTTCAAGCCATAAAGAGCCTTCTTGAGCTTGCACACATGTCTTGGGTGCTCTTCGGAAACATAACCATGTGGCTGATCCATGAAGATATCCTTGTCAATCTCGCCATAAAACAAAGCATTCTTCATGTCGAGTTGCCAAATCGTCCACCCTTGGCAAGATGCCAATGCGATCACCACCCGGACCGAAGTCATCTTGGCAACGGGGCTGAATGTCTCCTCATAATCCTCACCATACTTCTGAGAGAAATCTAGAGCTACAAGGTGAGCCTTGTACCGCTCAATACTTCCATCAGCCTTCTTCTTCAGTTTGGAAACCCACTTTGCAAGTCACCAGAGTAACTCACTCAACCTTAGGCACCAAGTCCCAAGTCTAATTCTTCCTGAGGGCAGCCATCTCTTCATCCATGGATCCTTCCCACTCCTTGACTCCAACAGTATTTTTATAACAAGATGGCTCTCTCTCATCTAGGGGACCTACGAAGAAATATGAGATGAAGCTCACCAAGTTTTCCCCTGTATACCGATCTGGTGGAATAATGGTCCTCTTGGACCTCCTCAGAGCTTTACTCTGGTCCACCTCTCCAGCTACTTGTTCTGAACTAGCTCTCTTCTCAAGTTGACTTAGAGCATCACCCCCCTGCTTCCAGAACCTGAAGCACCTGACCTAGAGCTAGAATCACCTGGAGCACCTGGAGAAACAGGCAACTCCACCAGAACTTCCCCTGTAGCTTCCCTTTGGCCACCATCCAACATGCTCTCTTGTAGCTCCACAGATGAGCTACCCTGGTATGATGTCAGCTCATTGAATACCACATCCCTTGAGACCACATATCTCCATGTCTCAGGATCCATGCATCTCCACCCTTTCTTCCGGTCATCATAACTGATGAATACTAGCTTCTTTGCTTTCGCATCTAGCTTCGTTCGAAGGGCATCCGGAACATGCACATAGCAGGTAGATCCGAACACTCGAAAGTGTTCCACAGAAGGCTTCTACTTAAAAATCAGCTTATGTGGAGTCTTCATGTTGATCAGACTAAGGGGCATCTTGTTGATGACAGAAGCTGCACAAGACATATCCTTCACCCAAAGGACTTAGGAATATTCTTGGCATGAAGCCATCACTTCACGGTCTCCGTCAAGTGACGGATCTTCCGCTCAGCAACACCATTCTGTTGTGGAGTGTGAGCACAAGTAAGCTCTCTCTGTATTTCATGCTTCCTGCAAAAATTGAAGAGAGCACTTGAGGTGAACTCCAGTCCATTGTTTGTTCTCAACTTCTTGATCCGCAGGTTAAGCTGACCCTCCACTAGCTCCTTGAAATCCACATATTTTCCGAACGCTTTCGACTTCTCCTTCAAAAAGTATACCCATGTGTACCTAGTGAAATCATCAACCAAGATCAGCATATACCTGCTACCCCCAAGACTAGCATTCTCAGTTGGTCCACATAGATCACCATGGATGCACTCCAATGGCACTCTACATCTGCTTTGTGACTTGTCAAATGGAAGATGATGAGATTTTCCATATTGACATCCAACACAAACATGACCATCTCCCATGGATGAAAGACTAGACAGGCCTCTCACTAGACCTCTCGTCACCATAGCCTTCAGCTTATCCATTCTGACATGCCCAAGTCTTTCATGCCAGATAGCAGTGCTATCATTTGTCCGCATCTTATCAACATAGGAACTTATTGACAAAACAAACAAGTCCTTCACCCTTTTTCCAACATGAGTGACATCGGCATTCACTACTGATATGTTGGGTTTTTTATACCCCTCGAACGGGATTACATATCACATATGCGCAGCGGAAATAACAAGAACAACCCAAAAGAAGCTAACGGATCTTGCGGTTTTCATGATTCAAGAGAATAAGCAAATCGAAATACAAGGTACCTTTGCGGGATTGAGTCAACACTCAACCAAGGTGCTCCCAAGAGAAATCTGAATTTCTGTCTTTGAGTTCTTCAAGAATCGAAATGGATCGATCCCTCTACAGAAGTCCACACAAGCAAAGGAGAACCCTAGCTTCTTGTCACACAAGAACTAGGTCAAAGAAGGATGCTCTCAACGTCCCCACGGACTGCTAGATCCGATCCAGGGGAGGCGGCGACCGACGGCGACGACTAGCGGTGGTGGAAGGTGATCGGCGGACGGGAAGAACGAGACCCTCGCGCGGAACTGTTCTGGTCGGTCGTTCACGTCAAAATCGCGAAAAGAAAAAGTCCACTGTAAACCTAGAATTGTAAGCCCATTTATACTAAAACGCATAAATCAAGCTATCCACAGACCAGAACATTTCTGTCCAGATTTACATTCGCCGAATTCGACTAATCACTATAACCGAATTCGACTCAGATTCGGCGAAACCATTTCGACGAATTCGTCTATATGTTATAGCCGATTCGACTATATAAATTCGGTATATCATTTCGTCGAAACCATTTCGTCGAACTGATATATTTCGGCTAAACCCTTTAGTCGAATTCGGTTAATCACATTAGCCGAATCGATATAGCCGAATTCCATTAGTCGAATCAACATAATTCGGTTAAACCCTTTAGCCGAATTTGACACAGTTCGGTTAAACCCTTTACCCAAATTTTTCTAGCATAAATCCATTCTTTTAAGCCCTTTAAACGATTTCCCGTTGAGACATTCTCAAGTTAATGCCAATCAGTCACAGGATTGGTCCTCCACTCATATCCAATATGAGTAAGGCCAACACAATCCTTTCTCCAACTTCTCCAAACGCTTTTATGTGCGACCCTATAGGCTCATATTGCGTTGGCAGCAAGACTAACTGTTGATTGCTTTGAGATCATCTTAGAAACTACAACATGATACGTTCTGAAGGAACTTCACTTTTGTTGGCCCGAACAAGAATGTGATAACCAGCATCTACAACATTAGTCACCGAGATGAGGTTTTTCTTCTTTCCCGGCACATGATAGACACTCCTCAACGTGAGTGGACCTTTATCACTACCCAAAGAAACTATACCCTCCTTCTCAACTGCATCTATAGTATTGTCAGCAGTAATGATAGCATCATTAACTGAGTATGCCTGCAATGAAGAGAACTTCGACTCATCCCCAGTGAGGTGATGACCACACCCAGAGTCCACGATCCAATCATCCTTATAGTTAATGGAGGCCATGGTCTGAATAAACGTTCCCGTCATGAAAGCTCCATCTCGCCAACTATAATCAACATTTGAATCCATCTCTACCTTTCCTGTAGCATGACCTGGCTGAAGATTAACCCTGCAGTCTCTTTTGAAGTGACCAGGCTGATTGCACCTGTAGCACCTTGGCCCTTCCTTCTTCTTCCCATCACGCTTAGGAGCCTTGCTCCTCTCTTGTTGATATGAAGTTGAAGGCCCATCAATATCAGGTGACTTCTTCTTCTTGTCCCATCTCTTCTTCTTCCCAGAAAAGAGAACCTCACTATCTCCTCCAGAGACAGTCTTCCCAGCCATTTGCTTTGCTAAGCTCTCCTGCGAAGCAAGCAAGTTCTCCAGCTCAAGCAACGAAGGCTGGTTGGCCCAGCCTTGGACAGAAGTAACGAAGGCAACATATTCCCTCCGTAGACCGCAGATTATGTGCCTCTTCAGCTTCACTTCAGAAATAGGCTCATCTAGGTCCAATGCTAAAATTTCAGCACATAAGTTCTTCATCTTTAAGAAGAACGAAGAGATAGACAAATCTCCTTGAGTTGCTTTCGCCAACTAATTTTCCAAGAACTGTAGCCTTGCTACATTCTTCTTGTTGAACAAGCCATCCAAGGCTGTCCAAATCTCAGCAGACCTACATCCAATAATGTGGTCGAACAACTTCGAAATGATAGCTCTCTTGAGAATGAACTCAGCCTTAGCTTTTGTTCTCTTCCAAGCCTTCACGAGCTCAGCATTCCCCTCAGCAGGAACAACAGGTTGTCTTGCTTCCCCTCCAACCACCTCCCAAAGATCCTTGCCAAGAAGATAACTCTTCATGCATGAGTTCCACTTCTTAAAGTTAGTCTGCGTCAGGAGTTCAATTCCAAGACCTCTCGCATAACCTCCTTCCATTGCTATCACACTGACTGCTAACCACCTTAAGGAACCTGAGTTAAGTAACAATGATTTCTGCTCAGCAACCTACCTCTGATACCATGTTAAAATTTTGAGACGGTTGGAGGTGAAGCAAATTAAGCGGAATGCTTCGCAACTTTCCACAAGAATATCAACACAATGACAATGGGAAGACAGGATAATGCACTTGAAAATTGACTACAGTTTCCTCTTTACAATGTGAGGTATACATGGCGAGACATGATTCATTAGATTCACGAAGGAGAGAAGCACAAGACAACAAAAACAACAAGTCCCGATGAACTACCAAATAGAAGCAGCCAGAGACCGCAGTACCACCAGACTGCACGGAGAACTCCTGAGACCGCACAAACAAAAGCAGGCAAGATGACCTGCGAGCTGCCAGACTATAAACCCAGACCGCACAGACTGCTGCTTTATTCCACTGCTGGAAAAAAAACCTGTCCGCACTTCAGACCGCCAGACCAAGAGGTCGCCCGATCACTGAAGCTACCCGCGAACAGAACCAGAAGGAACTGCTCTAGCTATCGCCTACCCGCAACTCGAGATCACCTGACTGTTGAGGTCGCCTGATCGCCAAGCTTGCTGCGAACAACACAAGAACTATAACAATCTAGATCGTAGACGGAGACTGCTGACGAACTGATTATTCAAGCCGCTAGAAAGTCACCAAGGAAACAAACCACTCGCTGCTGGTCGCAAACAGTTCTCTGTTAGATATGGCGGGCCCTGCACCCCTATTTATAGGCAAGAGGACGGATGTCATCACCGCCGAAAGAGAGATGCAATAACCGCCCATCAACCCACATGCGGTCTCGCAACAGACCGCTCGTACACACCAGCAATTAGACAACAATCGTCTAAGGAAAACCCAGCAAGAAGCATACCCACAGATAGAGCGGACTCCGCGATCATCTTTCCTCAGATCGCCCAGCGCTAACAACAAGGAGACCAAAATTACTTGAGTATCCTGACCGATCAGAACAGAACAGACCGTGCAGACCGCGCGGTCTCTGCGGTTATCAAACCACAGACCGCCCGACTTCCCTCTTCCACTTCAAAAATTCAACATATAGTCTTATACACTTGTGGCCTAATAAAGTGGTTCTCTAGGAAAAAGGTGGATATAGTCTCATACTAAATTCGAGGTGCTTTCTTAATACCATATTGGGCCTTATCTAGCTTATACTCAAATGAAGCATTAGAGGAAAAGACAAAACCTAGGAGTTATGCAACATGTACATTCTCTTGGAGCTTTCCATTAAGGAATACACTCTTGACATACATCTAGTATATTTTTATACTATGGTGTGCTGCATATGCTAAGAAAATTTGTATGACCTCATGTCTAGCAATAGGAGTAAAGGTTTGATTATAGTCAATCCCTTGCACATTCCTATAGCCTTGAGCCACAAATCTAGCCATATTTCTTATAAACACGCCATTAGGGTATAGCTCATTTCTATACACACACTTGGTACATATAATAGGATGGATCCTTGGCCTCTACACTAGCCTACATACATGTTGTCTCTCAAATTGCACTAATTCTTCTTACATATCAATGGTCCATTGTGTATCATTGTTTGCTTCCTAAAAGGTTTTGGGTTCAACCTGTAAAATGAAATTTTAAAAAAATACATTTCATTTGGTGCATAGGCCATGGTATTCACAGGATCATATAGTCTCTCAATCAACTAATATAGTGGGTGGTCCTTGATGTATCTGTATTATCTAGGGAACTATATTGGGAGGATATCATGTGTTCCTTCAAAATCTACAGTGTCATCAATCTCTATAGCTTAATCAGCTCCTTGAATTAACGCATCTTTTATAGAACCTTATTGAGATGCTTCACTTTCTTTTGCCACATGGGCTGTTAGTTCCTCATCATCACCCTCTTCTTTAGTTCGAATGATTTCTTTGATAGCTTTGTCTTCAACTTCCTTACCTAAGGAGATCCTCTCCATTTGCAAAACTAGATTAGAGGAAATTTTCTCCTCATAAAGAATATTAGACTCATCAAATGTTACATGGCCGTAATATTCTACACATTGATTCTTCCTATTGTAAGACATATATGTCTTGATATTATAGGAATAACTAAAATATATTCCTTCATCAGTCTTGGTTTCAAATTTAGTCAAGGTTGACTTACTATTATTCAAAATAAAGTAATTGAATTAATATCCTGAACTGTGTAATGTTTGAGACTCCTAATTTTAATAGTTCATAAGGAGTTTACCCATGTAATTTATTGATCAGTTATCTATTGAATACATGACAAGCAATATGTATAGCCTCTTCCCAAAAGTACATAGGCACCTTGCTTAAGCTAGTAATGTCATGCACGCCTCAATGATTGTTCTATTAATTATCTCACCAACTCTATTTTGTTATGGAGTTATAGAAGATGATAAGTATTATTGGGAAAATCCCTTTTGATTTAACTTAACAAATTAACTATAGGTGATTTTGCTCCATAGGATTATTACCCATGTTGTATAGTAAGGGTAATTTGGTCATAGAAGTTTTAGGAAGTCAGTTGAGTCAAAGTCACGAGAAATGCAAAGTGAAATCATGAAGAAAATTATCAAGAGTAATTATGTGTAGACTAGAAGTCGACACTGCGTCAACTGAAAGTTGATGTTACTCCGGCTAGATATTAGCGCAACTTCAGAAGTCAAGTCGATGTAACCCTAAAGCTGAAGATGATGCATGCGTCAATATGATATCGACGCAACATCGAGTATTTTACCATGTCGATCAAACTTCAATTCATAGGTAGATCTCGACACATCTGTTGGATCTTGAGGCACCCTTAGAGGGGGGTGAATAAGGGTTTTAGAAAACATTAGTATTTTAAGAAAAACTTTTGTGACTTTCTAATAAGTAAATTGAAACAAAAGTAAAGAGCTAGATATAAGAATTGAAATCAATTTTAATTAACATGAAAAGACATGATTATTATTTATAAAATTTGATTACAATATAAGATTTCTATGATGCTAGATATCAAGGCGAATATGAAATACTCTTTTCGTTTTATATACCGACTCTTCTCACTAAGAACTGGTTGGCTTTAGCCGATCTTTCCCCAAATACGGCCTCAAGCCGCTCTAGCCTTTCTATCCCAGATAGGCCTCGAGCACCCCCTAGATCTAGTCGCCAACACAAGGTGAATTCCTCTCTAAGTCTTACCCTGACCTAATTGCCAAGACGAGGTGAATTCAATACATGATTACAAAGATAAAGGTGAATACAAAAGACAAATATAAAAACTCCCTATGAGGTAATCTGAAGGAAATGACGATGAACATCTGAAGATTGTTGAAGTCGAAGCATGTGTTCTTCGCATTGAGTTAGCATTGATCCAAGCCTCCTTTGATTTCTTCTTTTGAAATAGAATGGGAGATCCTTTGTGGTTTGGAAATATGTCCCTCACAAATAATTCAGAGTGTTGGAATATGGCTCCTTGGAATCTCTTGTTGAAGAGAACGAATGTCACCTATTTATAGGACTACAAGCTAATGCTGGTGTTAAGGATAACATCAGGCGTTGACCTAGTATAAAAAGAACTTGATGCCTCGGATCTTCAAAATAGGAAGGAGATACTGTGTAAGACCCCATTTTTTTTTCTTTCCAAACACCGGGTCTTAGGCCCAGAACCGCCGCTTTGCAGTGACACCTTCACTCGGAAAGGTCGTCACCACAAAACGCCGATCCTGCCGGCCAAGTCGAACACAAAGAAAAGTGCATTAAAGAAGACAAGTCCACAGAATCAACATGAAAAATATAAAAATGTCCACATGATATAACTAATAAAAAGATAACAAGGGTTACAATAATAAAGAAGAAGGATGGGTTCATGCCCAGTACATCATATCCTCACTACAAGATGACTCGCAGAAGCTAACTCCTAATCACTCACTGATCCTGAATCACGTGCTCCTGTACTACACTAGCCTGCCTCCATTTGCACCGGCCTCTGGTACTACTCCGTCGCCGCGGTCTCCTAAAATGATAAGGTCCACCGACCGTTAGTCAAAAAGACTAAGCAAATCCCCCACCCCTCCCCCGGTGACTCCTAGGCACCGAGCGGGAAGGATGATGCGGAGGACAACAAGGGGTAAAATAAAAAAGCAGATGACGGGGCATGATCTACAGGAAGAGTTCTACCACTACTCAAGTATATATAATTATAAATAAAATAGTTAATAAGCATAGCAAGAGCAGGTAAGGAATAAGTAAAGTGCAGTAAATAAAGACATGTATATAATAGAAAAGTAACCATTGATTTATTGGAATGCCACACAAACCTATAGACCAAGGGGTCGTTTAGCAAGGACTATCGTATAAGAAGTCCCATAACCGACTTATACGATAGGGGTAGGGGTTGAAATGCAATGTTTATGCTATGACATGCAAGGTATGCTGTTATGCTATGTTCATACAAGTGCAACTCACCCACTTTTACTCTGTGCGCACAGACCTTTAGTTCCCCCTTTTTGGAGCTAGCAAGACCCCCAGGATACTCCCATAGTGGCAAACGGAAGTGGTGGGTTGGGCCTCGCCCACCTCTAGATTAGTATTCACACTACCCTACCTAGACCTATCGTACGCCTCAACGCAAAACTGCGGAGCATCTGCGTACTCTTACTGGCTGGACCACCAGACTTTCAAGGCTAAGTGCAAATTCCACACTTGCCGAGTCGACGTATTGACATCGGTGTGAACGACCGTCCAATACCGGAGACCCACCACATTCTTGCACATGAAACATGTTCAACTATATCCCGTGCCATAAAATCCCCAGGCTAACCTGCCCGTCATCATAACCTTCCGAGCCACCGGCTCGCCGGACCAACCCGTCCGCACCAACAACATTACTGAGTCACAAGCTCACTAGACTAACTAGTCTGCTGCTACAACCACCGAGCCTACCGCTCGTATAACCAAACCAACTAACCTCTCGTAACTACGGGGTGTGCGTGTCTGCGTTATTAAGTTCATCTTGTACATCAACTTATCCCTACAATTTATGGTTAATCTTGGACTTCCCGAGGATTACCCTATAAAGGGGCTCGCTACGCTACTAGGAACTATAATGGGATGGCACCCCAAAGTTCCCTTTCTCAAGACACTTAGTTTTGTTGGTATCTACCCATAAGATTACCCCTTCCTTGTTATTACACTTGGATTACCCTAAGTGACTTATGACTTTCCAAGATGATCTTTCGTCGACCCCGAGTGCAACTTACCTCTAACTCACCAAGCACACCTTTACCATCTATAATCCTTCTTGTTGACCATCACACCTTTTAAGCTAAACTAGATAAACCACTTACCTCCCATTACCTCCTAAGGATCCACTTGACTCAAATTTCACAGTTTTACTATACGCAGACCAAATGAGTTATATGGGTTGCATAAGAGGAGGTACTCCAAATGTTCATCCAATTGACCCAAGATTATTACTGGGAGTCTATCATGATATCATATGACTAAATCCAGAGAATCATAATTTTCCCTATTTATTTGGCAATTTATTTTTAATTTCCTTAATATTGGCCAAGTATGAAAATGAGCATGTAGTGTAAATAAATCTTATGATATGGCTTTCCAAAAATTATGATAAATCTATGATGACTAAATAACATCAGAAACAACATTTCATATTTTTACAATAAGAAATTGTCCTCTAATTTAATTATTTATCATCTATCCAAAATTGTAGTTTTATGAAGGAACCACCAAAAAGACCATCACTAAAATTATGGAAAATTTACCAAACTCTTGTATTCATCAGAAAAGGCTACTGACTAAGTTCTAGGATTTAAGGGAATCATTTTCTTACTTAAATAAATACTTTCAGAACACCTCAAATTAAATAAATTGTGAAGTAGCCTACTTATTTAATCTTCAAAAATTCTATAAAAATTTACAGAGCTTTCTAGTGCTCTAAAATATCCTATCACCAATTTGCACAATTTAACAATGAGTTTTGGACCCTCAAATATTTTTCTTAAGTCTAAATCAAAATAGGTGCCTTGTGAAAGAAGTACTGATTAAATCATTTAATAAAATTCACAAAAATTACCAGAGGTCTAAACCATGATTATAATGGAACCACCAAATTTTCATCATCATCCAAGACTTTTTGATCATGTAATCATCTCTTATAAGAAATTTCTCTAAAGGGATTATGATATAATTCAAAGGGACTAATTGCTCCCAAAATTCTTATAAAATTACCCAAGGCCTATTTATATCCTATGAACTTATCCACCAAGTTTCATAACCATCCAGGAACTTTTCACCACATGGCCTTCACAAGGTTCTAAATGCACACCTAGGAATAAAACTAGTGTTCTAGGGCTTAATCACCTCTACACCACCCCAAACCACTCATGGGGATACTTTAGGTGATCCTAAACCAGTGGACAAGGTTCCATCTCATGGTGAGGAGATTTGACCACAAAATTCCAAGATAAACACCATGCCCTCACTTTGTCCCAACTTGACCTAACTTGGGTTTACAAATTACCCAACCAAACAGTCCCAATTGGGCTGAGATTTTTACCGGGAAGATAACTTAACCCTAAAATGCACCCACCAAAATTTGGAGGACATTAGAGGTCTTTTGACCCACTAATTAATTATTAGATGATTTATGAAATTATTTCAAAAACCTTAGAAAAAGGGTCTCCTAAAAATCCCATATTTTAGTATGTTGTGTGGGTGCAAGAGACTAGTCTAGGTTTTAAATATCAAGGCCATAGCATCTACCAATAAAAAGATATGAAAGAAAGAGTGACTGCCCTACCCTAGGGACCAGTCCCACCATTTTGTCTCTACAGGGAGCTACAGTACTCCTTTCGGGCTGAAATAAATTTTAAAGTAAGTAGACTCTAAGGGCTACAACTTTGGTGTTGGGCACTTTTTCATCAGAGGTGATCTAGTATTTTCAATAATTAAAATAATCTACAGCAAAAAGGGTGTGACAGAAATTAATATAGCCTTTAATTATTAACTGAACCTGCGTTCGACGAATAATGCACAGCGCTCGACAAAAACAGAGCAACCTGCGTTCGACGAATTATTTCGTTCGACTAATAAATTTATAATCTGCGCCCGACTAAATTAATGACTAACTGCGTTCGACTAAATCAGTTCGTTCGACGAACAGAAAATTCGTTCGACTAATATTATTAAAACAGCGCTCGACTATTTTCTCTAATAACAGTACTCGACTAATTTCTCTAAAAACGGCGCTCGACTAATTTATATTATAACAGTGCTCGACTAAAGCAGACCAACTTTCGTTCGACGAATTATTTCATTCGACTAATAAAATATTTAACCGTAAACAATAAATAAAAGATCTGATGACTCTCCATCATCGTCCCCAATCATTGGATGGCTCGCGATAGCCCATCCTGGGATTCTTTACGGGGCGATTTCCCGGCCACCTACGCCTCATTCCGGCAGGCCAATGCCACCACCACCTCCGTTGAGGTGGTGGCCGGCGATAGGGGTGGTTGGCCGACCGGAGGTGGTCAGATCTGGTTTTAGAGGAAGGAAAAAGAGTAAGTATCGCACCCATTCGGAAGCACAATCCGAGCCCTTATGAGCACAGATCAAGCCCCTAATTTTGAAGAGATCTAGCACCAGGGGAGGAGAAGAGGATCGGACATGTTTGGGTGCTTGGCTCTTTGCCGCTTTCTTGTTGTCCATGGCCGTCCTGGAGCTTTTGGTGCCTTGCCGATTAAGGCCTCCTCTGCACGATTCTCTCTGGAGGGTTGGGGAAACTCTTCCTCTCTGAGTACTGAAGGAAATGGGGGGGGGGGGGGGGGGGTTCAATCGGGATGGGATGTCTTTATTCCTGATATCCATTAATGGCCATTAACCCAGACTTCGGTTTCTTCCAATTTTCTATTAATCCAGCCCCCCTGGCCATAGAAACCCCGGATTATATTTGTAACTGATGGGGGAAGGTGAATGCTCATCAATTGGGAGGGAAATGAAGCATCAATTGCAATAAATCTCCATGAATGCCCTCTTTCTCTCTCTCTGATTTGGGGGAAACTTCTCTTTTCTCTCTCCTAGTCACCAAACACAGATTCCAAGAGGTAAATTCAGAAATCAGCAGTCCCACTAGATGGTGGATCTCCTTAATTGGGCCTAGCCCAAATAGATTGGGCTAGATTAGGTTAAATTGGGGGTATTTTGACCTAAATTAAGCTTGAGTTTGACTTTGGTCAAATTGACCAATTGGGTTGACCCCAAAGGGTTGCTTGGGCTCCATTGACTTCCCTTAAAGGTTAGGAAGGTCTAGGTAGGGTCAATTTGACAAGGTGAGGGTGAATTGCCCCTTATTAGGGGACTTTGACCAATTTAGGGTTTAGGGCAAATTGGTCAAATTGGAGGCCCCATGATGGGGATTTTTGGTCCATTAGGATCCTAGTACCCATACAAGGGTAGGGGCATGGTCAATTTGGCACGGTGGGGGCCAATTGACCTTAATTGAGCTAGTTTGACCAATTTAGGGTTAAGGTTGACTTTAGTCAAATTGGCCTCTTAGGTTGACCCCAATGGGTCACTGGTGCTTCAAGGAGACCTCTAATGGGTTAGGGATGATATTGTGGGGTCAAGGTTCAAAGTGGGGGTCCTAAAGTCCAGCCCTAGGCTTGGCATCTAAAAATTGCTATTTGCAGACCACTTGGGTTTTCTCCTTCTCACCTATGTTCACAAGGTCTTGAGCTCTTCCTATGGTTTTGTCATGACCTAGTCATGACAAAACCAACTTAGGGGTCTAGCTATTTGGGGGATGTTACAAATCCCAATAAACAAAAAGAATAATTTCCTCCTCGAAATTCAGGTTAGGCTTGCGGGGTTTTCACCGAGAGTGACTGAACGTAACATTCCCTAAGAATTGAAACAATTCCTGGCATGAAGAGCATCGACTATATTTGCCACACCAGCTCCAATGCCTCCCAGGTGTGCTCCTCCTGTACATAATTTTTCAACATGATTTTTACCTATGGAATCTTCTTGCGTCGCAAG
The DNA here is from genome assembly GCA_033032865.1 of Dactylorhiza incarnata. Taxonomy (NCBI): domain Eukaryota; kingdom Viridiplantae; phylum Streptophyta; class Magnoliopsida; order Asparagales; family Orchidaceae; genus Dactylorhiza; species Dactylorhiza incarnata. Next base: position 9,698,073 of record JAWHQI010000051.1, on the reverse strand, counting down.
ACTCGCACTGTCGTATCGTCTATCCTGACCGGGGTGACCTAGCTACCTTGGTCAATCTATCCTCGATCTTCCACTATAACCTGGGCAGATTCTTATGCCTCTAAAGATTTCTTCACACGTTCAATTTCTTACTCCTTCAGGTGCGTCCGAGTAATCACTCATCTCTACTCTACAACTTTTCCAGTTCTTACTACTGATGGAACTAATCAAATTGTCTAGCGTCCCAATCATCCTTAAATTTTAATGGGGTACTAGTGAAACTTTATGAGTACATGTTAACCAACCACAATTAGTATCCATGTTGGTAAGACGACTACCAATCATTTTATACTTGGAGTTTGATTCATAAGGTATACAGGTAAAATTTTTTGAAACCCTAAGATTTTTCACAAGTCAATTTCATCAAGAAAATATCTTCACGTTTATTTCACCAAATTCCTATCACTTCCACATATGCTAGTCTTGATCACTTTCGAATGGTCCAAGGTAAGATAAACTTAGATTTTTCTTATCATAGTCGACTCAAACACTAGATTCTAAATTCAATAGGTCATCGTCTAAGATCTCTGGTTATCCGTCATCAAAGCTACCAAGGTATAAGGGCTATTATTGTAGTTAAAATTATCTACCAAGACAGGGCGTGATTTTTAACCAACCATAAGTTAATCACTTATGAAAGCCTCAAGTCACAAGAACCTCAAATATAACTACAACTTGTATGACCTAGTTTCGGTCTTCAAGTTCTAGACTAGGACATTGACATCCTTAAGTGATTAATCCTGGCGACTTTACATTTCCAATGATTCAACTAAGTTCAAGCTGTTGTTCTATCTACGATGTCCTTTCATTGTCCTGGTAACACCTCAGATCATCATTCCAGACCTACTTTTACACCATCTCATCTTTGTCCAAGTGACATCGAAAATGATCAACCTCAAAATCATTATTGTTCACGACACATATTTTTTCTAACTTAGGTCTAAGGGAAATCCAAGTCCATCATTAATTTGCCCAATAAACAAAAGGTAAGGCCCAATAAACAAAAGATTAGCCTCTATCTATTTTTGGGCGAAGTATCTTCAATATCACCATGTTATACTTGTCCCAGGTATGCAAGCAATCCTTAGGGCACACAACCTTAGACTTGGGGTTCTATCTTGAGACTTGTTGGTATACTCCACACTTTAGACTCTTCTAGGTATCCTCTACTATAACCTTATCAAGATCAACATGTCACCCAATCCCAAACGGGTCCCTTCTGAACTTCAATTCTTATCCGACCCTCAGTGTTTGTCATGGTGGTTGTCTTAATGTAATCATGACACGGATACGAGGATTGAGTTTATGAGTCTCATACCATTCTGCTTCTGAGTCAATCTCTCTTTCTCTAGTCTCTTTGGGGTATCCTCGTACCTCCACCAAAAGTTATACCTACGGTCTATTTCGGACTAGGTCACAGTATAAATTGTTAAGGTAAGTCACGTGTCCTAGTAGGGTTGAGTCTAACTCATTAACTAAGGGACTATCTACCGAGATCTTTGCAGCCCGAGGTATTCCCTGCCGGGGGCAAGGTTCGCCACAGGCTAAAATAGAAAACTTGACACTCGTAGGGGAAAACTAACCAAGAAGATTCAGTTAAAAGTGGACCTTTTTTTAATGGGATTCCCATATGGGCACACCACTGCTTCCGCTGCTAGTTTGTCTTCAAACTAAGCTCGCGCGGGGTGGCCCAGGGTTTGTGGACTTCTTTTCTTCGGATCGAGGTTACCTCTGATACCACTTGTAAGACCCCATTTTTTTCTTTCCAAACACCAGGTCTTAGGCCCAGAACCGCCGCTTTGCGGTGACACCTTCACTCGGAAAGGTCGTCACCACAAAATGCCAATCCTGCTGGCCAAATCGATCACAAAGAAAAGTGCATTAAAGAAGACAAGTCCACAGAATCGACATGAAAATATAAAAATGACCACATGATATAACTGAATAGAAAGATAACAAGGGTTACAATAATAAAGAAGAAGGAATGGCTCATGCCCAGTACATCATATCCTCACTTCAAGATCACTCGCGGAAGCTAACTCCTAATCACTCACTGATCCTGAATCCTGTGCTCCTGTACTGCACTGGCCTGCCTCCGTCTGCACCGGCATCTGGTGCTGCTCCGTTGCCGTGGTCTCCTAAATTGATAAGGTCCACTGACCGTTAGTCAAAAAGACTTTGCCAATCCCTCACCCCTCCCCCGGTGACTCCTAGACACCGAGCGGGAAGGATGAAGCGGAGGACAACAAGGGGTATAATCAAAAAGCAAATGACGGGGCATGATCTACAGGAAGAGTTCTACCACTACTCAAGTATATATAATTATAAATAAAACAGTTAATAAGCATAGCAAGAGCACGTAAGGAATAAGTAAAGTGCAGTAAATAAAGACATGTATAAAATAGAAAAGTAACCATTAATTTATAGGAATGCCCACAAGAACCTATAGACCAAGGGGTCGTTTAGTAAGGCCTATCGTATAAGAAGTCCTATAACCGACTTATACGATTGGGGTAGGGGTTGAAATGCAATTTTTATGCTATGACATGGAAGGTATGCTGTTATGCTATGTTCATACAAGTGCAACACACCCGCTTTGACTCTGTGCGCACAGACCTTTAGTTCCCCCTTTTTGGAGCTAGCAAGACGCCCAGGATACTCCCGTAGTGGAAAACGGAAGCAGTGGGTTCGGCCTCGCCCACCTCTAGGTTGGTATTCACACTACCCTACCTAGACCTATCGTACGCCTCAATGAAAAACCGCGGAGCATTTACGTACTCTTACTGGTTGGACAACCAGACTTTCAAGGCTAAGTGCAAATTCCACACTTGCCGAGTCAACGTATTGACGTCGGTGTGAACGACCATCCAATACAGGAGACCCACCACCTTCATGCACATGCAACATGTTCTACTATATCCCGAGCCATAAAATCCTCGGGCTAACCTGCCCGTCATCACAACCTTCCGAGCCACCGGCTCGCCGGACCAACCCGTCCGCACCAACAACATTACTGATTCACAAGCTCACTAGACTAACTAGTCTGCTGCTACAACCTCCGAGCCTTCCGCTCATACAACTAAACCAACTAACCTCCCGTAACTATGGGGTGTGCGTGTTTGCGTTATTAAGTTCATCTTGTACATCAACTTATCCCTGCAATTTATGTTTAATCTTGGACTTCCCGAGGATTACCTTGTAAGGGGCTCGCTACGATACTTGGAACTATAATGGGATGACACCCCAAAGTTCCCTTTCTCAAGACACTTAGTGTTGTTGGTATCTACCCATAAGATTACCCCTTCCTTGTTATTACACTTGGATTACCCTAAGTGACTTATGACTTTCCAAGACGATCTTTCGTCGACCCCGAGTGCAATTTACCTCTAACTCACCAAGCACACCTTTAACATCTATAATCCTTCTTGCTGACCATCACACCTTTTAAGCTAAACTAGGTAAACCACTTACCTCCCATTACCTCCTAAGGATCCACTTGATTCTCAAATTTCACAGTTTTACCATACGCAGACCAAATGAGTTATATGGGTTGCATAAGAGGAGGTACTCCAAATGTTCATCCAATTGACCCAAGATTATTACTGGGAGTCTATCATGATATCATATGACTAAATCCAGAGAATCATAATTTTCCCTATTTATTTGGCATTTATTTTTAATTTCCTCAATATTGGCCAAGTATGAAAATAAGCATATAGTGTAAATAAATCTTATGATATGGCTTTCCAAAAATTATGATAAATCTATTATGACTAAATAACATCAGAAATAACATATCATATTTTTACAGTAAGAAATTGTCCTCTAATTTAATTATTTATCATCTATCCAAAATTGTAGTTTTATGAAGGAACCACCAAAAAGACCATCACTAAAATTATGGGAAATTACCAAACTCTTGTATTTATCAGAAAAGGCTACTGACTAAGTTTCAGGATTTAAGAAATTCAATTTCGTACTTAAATAAATACTTTCAGAAAATCTCAAATTAAATAAATTGTGAATTAGCCTACATATTTAAGTCTTCAAAAATTCTATAAAAATTCACAGAGCTTTCTAATGCTCTGAAATGTCCTATCACCAATTTTCACAATTTAACAATGAGTTTTGGACCCTCAAATATTTTTCTTAAATCTAAATCAAAATAGGTGCCTTGTGAAAGAAGTACTGATTAAATCATTTAATAAAATTCACAAAAATTACCAGAGGTCTAAACCATGATTATAAGGGCACCATCAAATTTTCATCATCATCCAAGACATTTTGATCCTGTAATCATCTCTTATAAGAAATTGCTCTAAAGGGATTATGACCTAATTCAAAGGGAATAATTGCTCCCAAAATTCATATAAAATTACATAGGGCCTATTTATATCCTATGAACTTATCCACCAAGTATCATAACCATCCAGGAACTTTTGACCACATGGCCTTCGCAAGGTTCTAAATGCACACCTAGGAATAAAACTAGTGTTCTAGGGCTTAATTACCTCTACACCACCCCAAACCACTCATGGGGATACTTTAGGTGATCCTAAACCAGTGGACAAGGTTCTATCTCATGGTGAGGAGATTTGACCACAAAATTCAAAGATAAACACCATGCCCTAACTTTGTCCCAACTTGACCTAACTTGGGTTTACAAATTACCCAACCAAACAGTCCCAATTGGGCTGAGATATTTACCGGGAAGATAACTTAACCCTAAAATGCACCCACCAAAATTTGGAGGACATTAGAGGTCTTTTGACCCACTAATTAATTATTAGATGATTTATGAAATTATTTCAAAAACCTTAGAAAAAGTGTATCCTAAAAATCCCATCTTTTAGTATGTTGTGTGGGTGCAAGAGACTAGTCTAGGTTTTAAATATCAAAGCCATAGCATCTACCAATAAAAAGATATGAAAGAAAGAGTGACTGCCCTACCCTAGGGACCAGTCCCACCATTTTGTCTCTACAGGGAGCTACATTACTCCTTTCGGGCTGAAACAAATTTTAAACTAAAGTAGACTCTAAGGGCTACAACTTTGGTGTTGGGCACATTTTCATCAGAGGTGATCTAGTATTTTTAATAATTAAAATAAACTACAGCAAAAAGGGTGTGACAGAAATTAATATAGCCTTTAATTATTAACTGAACCTGCGTTCGACGAAAGTAAAACAGCGCTCGACGAACGCTGAACACATCTGCGTTCGACGAATAATGCACAGTGCTCGACGAAAATAGAGCAACCTGCGTTCGACGAATTATTCATTCGACTAATAAATTTATAATCTGCGCTCGACTAAATTAATGACTAACTGCATTCAACTAAATCAGTTCGTTCGACGAACTGAAAATTTGTTCGACTAATATTATTAAAACAGCACTCGACTAATTTCTTTAATAACAGCGCTCGACTAATTTCTCTAATAACATCGCTCGACTAATTTCTATTATAACAGTGCTCGACTAAAGCAGAACAACTTTCGTTTGACGAATTATTTCGTTCGAATAATAAAATATTTAACCGTAAACAATAAATAAAAGATCTGACGGCTCTCCATCATCATCCCCAATCTTTGGATGGCTCGCGACAGCCCGTCCTGGGCTTCTTTGCGGGGCAATTTCCCGGCCACCTACGCCTCTTTCCGGCAGGCCAATGCCACCACCACCTCCGTTGAGGTGGTGGTCGGAGATAGGGGTGGTTGGCCGGCCGAAGGTAGTCGGATCTGGTTTTAGAGGAAGGAAAAAGAGTACGTATCGCACCCTTTCGGAAGCACAATCCGAGCCCTTTTGAGCAGAAATCAAGCCCCTAATTTTGAAGAGATCTAGCACCAGGGGAGGAGAAGAGGATCAGACCTGTTTGGGTGCTTGGCTCCTTGCCGCTTTCTTGTTGGCCATGGCCATCCTGGATCTTTTGGTGCTATGCCAATTTAGGCCTCATCTGCACAATTCTCTCTGGAGGGTTGGGGAAACTCTTCCTCTCTTAGTACAGAAGGAAATGGGGGGGGGGGGGGGGGTTTCATTCGGGATGGGATGTCTTTATTCCTGATAGCCATTAATGGTCATTAACCCAGACTTCGGTTTCTTCCAATTTTCTCTTAATCCAGCCCCCATGGCCATAGAAACCCCATATTTCATTTGTAACTGATGGGGGAAGGTGAATGCTCATCAATTGGGAGGGAAATGAAGGATCAATTGCAATAAATCTCCATGAATGCTCTCTTTCTCTCTCTCCAATTTGGGGGAAACTTCTCTTTTCTCTCTCCTAGTCACCAAACACAGATTCCAAGAGGTAAATTCAGAAATCAGCAGGCCGACTAGATGGTGGATCTCCTTAATTGGGCCTAGCCCAAATAGATTGGGCTAGATTACGTTAAATTGGTGTATTTTGACCTAAATTAATCTTGAGTTTGACTTTGGTCAAATTGACCAATTGGGTTGACCCCAAAGGGTGGCTTGGGCTCCATTGACTTCCCTTAAAGGTTAGGAAGGTCTAGGTAGGGTCAATTTGACAAGGTGAAGGTGAATTGCCCCTTATTAGGGCACTTTGACCAATTTAAGGTTTAGGGCAAATTGGTCAAATTGGAGGCCCCATGATGGGGATTTTTGGTCCATTAGGATCCTAGTACCCATACAAGGGTAGGGGCATGGTCAATTTGGCATTGTGGGGGCCAATTGACCTTAATTGAGCTAGTTTGACCAATTTAGTGTTAAGGTTGACTTTAGTCAAATTGGCCTCTTAGGTTGACCCCATTGGGTCACTGGTGCTTCAAGGAGACCTCTAATGGGTTAGGGAGGATATTGTGGGGTCAAGGTTCAAGGTGGGGTCCTAAATTCCAACCCTAGGCTTAGTATCTAAAAATTGCTATTTGTAGACCACTTAGGTTTTCTCCTTCTCACCTATGTTCACAAGGTCTTGAGCTCTTCCTAGGGTTTTGTCATGACCTAGTAATGACAAAACCAACGTAGGGGTCTAGCTGTTTGGGGGATGTTACATACTGCATCTTTGGAAGCATTCATTTTAGGCAACCTTAACACTGGCATTGAGCCTAACGTTGGCATTAAGTCAAGTCATTCCATAAATGCTCCTGCAATCACGGCAACTTCCCTCCATGCCATATTCATCGAATATCAATGCCAGCGTTAAGTCTAAACACCTAGCGTTAAACCATTTTTATCATTTTAGCTTGTGGGCAAGTCCAGACCAACAATGTAGCATCCTAGTGTCAATATTATTCAAACCTGCATGCTAAAAACACAATGGCAAACAAGATCAAATACAAGTAGGATTTGTTATTTTCAAATCAAAGGGATGCGAAAAACCGTGTTCCAACAATCTCCCCCTTTTGATAATAACAAATCTAATAGTGATAAATCATAATCATAAATAAGAGATGTGTTTTAGAAAGATATATGACACTAAGCAACAAAGAGATAAGTGTTATAATTTAATTTTGTTAAAATGTGCTCCCCCTACTTAAGTGCTCCCCCTTAGTGTATGCTCCTATAAACTAGATTCATGCTCCCAATAAACTGGTGAATCTTACTCCTTTAATCATTAAGATTTATCATTTTATTCTCCCCCTTTTATTATTAGCAAAAGTGGGTGGAGGGACAACAAAACTAGAATAAAGAAGGCAAAAGTTGAGACAAACTAAGAGAGGATAAGAGTTTTGTTTTAAACATAAAGTAGTTCATGATTGAGCTAAGAGAGAGTAGCACAGTGGAAAAAGAATATGATAAGCGTGAGTAATAGTATCTCATGTATTTAAACACGACATTCTTCCACTTGTTAAAAAATAATGAACAAAAGAGTTTGAAAGATACAAGTGAAGGATAGATCTTAAAAATAAGCATGATAAAGCATGATAAAAATACATGATCAATAATGCGGAAAAGCAAAACAAAGTTACTAAGATTAATATTTTTGTAAAAATTATTTTTGTTTTGATTTGACTCTTCCAACAATATGTCTTGACTCTTCACATATGAGCATTAACTTTGAAAAACTTTCCATACATGATTTGACATATTCTAAAAGATAAGATCTACAATATAACTAATTTGTATTTCAAGTGAAGAAAACATTGCAGAAATCATGCATTGCATTCTAGTGCTTTTACTTAAGTTTTTAGAGAATCATGTAAATCTGCATTAGGATCCAATTCTCAAGAGTAGAAGTTTTATGAAAAACAATAATGTGTGCATAAAAGTGTTTTGATAAGAGTATAGAAGTGAGATAATCAAAACACATGACATATGTAATGAAATAGTAAAACAATATTAAGATTGTAATCTTATAATTACATTCACACATCAATTCTAGAAGAAAATTTCAAAGCACATAAAAATATTACAACTACCAAGGTGCTTCACCGACACAATGTTCATTATGACATATTAGGGAGCGAAGTACTGCTTGGGGGATCACATAAGCATTTTTTAAAAATTTCTATTTTAAGTGATCCAGTGTAAGAATAAAAGTGCTAAAGAAAGTGTGTTTGCACAAGATACTTTACAATTCTTTCTAAGGTGCTCAACCTCACAATGATCATTTAGACTTATCAGGAGGGTGAGTAGTGCTTGGTGGAGTTATCTTTTTCATTTTATTTCATATTTTTTAATTTTGGGACAAAGGTCTTCGAATTCACTTGTTTTTGCAAACACTAACAATATTGAAATAACACTTCAATATGTGCAAGAAATGTTTTGTTTGAAAGATGGTGTAGGTAATATAGACATAACTTAATAAATTAATGTTATTACACTACACAATCATGCAAGACTAAGATTATGGGAACATGTAGATTACAAAAATAGTGAGTGAATGAATCATTGATAAACATAATACATTACACATACTTAGAGGCATGCTAATAAATCTTACACAATTTTTTATAAACCATTTCATTGCACGTAATAAGATTAAGGTCAAGGCATGACAAGATAAAACAATATTTAGAAAACTTGAAATAAAAATTAGACATTGAAGAAAAATCTTTTAAGTGTATGCCACATCAGTTTTGACCATTTGTAATGAAAATACTAAGAAATTTTGCTCAAGTGAAGTCTTTATAATCAAAACATATTTTTGTAAATATTGATAACAAACAAATGACAAAAACATAATTTTCAACTTTTTTGGATTATTTGTTTTTTTTGTATTTACGAAATAAGACAAATATGAAACAATTCAAATCTGAGAAAATAAACAGAGAAAATGCATGAGAACAATATCATAAATTTTTAGAAAAAATAGATTGAAAATTTGGTCAAAGGAGCTAACGCCTGGCGTTAACTTCTTAACGCCCAAACAGAACATTGTTTTCTTAGGTTTTTGAAAAATAATTCATTGTATTAGAGTGGATATATATATATATATATATATAGGTCTTCTTGGTGTAGAAATTTCAGACATTTTAGAGATGAATAGAAGGCTCAAAATCGTTCAATAGTTTTTCATAAAGAAGTTGGAAATTATTTTGAAGAATGTTAATTCAAATAATGTAGTTAGGAGTGCATGAATACTGTTCTAAGTGATATAGAGATCAGATATTATTAAGTATTAAGATATTGAAGATTTTGCACATAAGGATAATGCTAGTTGTTAAATTTTAACACTGGCGTTGAATTCTAATGTTGGTGTTATCTCTTAACGCTGAGACAATAGATGAATTCATGCATTTTTGAAAAAAAACATTTCTTTGATTTTGAGTTATAATATAGGAACCTTCTTAGTGTAGAAATTTCAGACCTTTTTGAGATCATTAGAAGGCTCTTTAAGCATGTTTTAGTTTTTAAAAATGGTTTTTATATTTTTATTGATTTTTAAATACTTGTGTTTTACAAGATCATTAATGCTCAAAATGATAAAATATGCAAAACACATGATAAGCCTGTTCGATCGAAAACCAGAATGCATAGAAAAATGTAATCAAAACATTTTTTATATTTATGTCCTAGGTTATAATACCCTAAGTATATGCCTACACACTATCCCCGTACTATGTGATGGATGCGCATAAGGAGCTGCACACATGCCATAGGTTGGGGTGTTAATCCCATATATATGCACACACTAGAGAATGCTCAACCTATCATACTTTCCCCCTAGTGCCTCATAAGGCCCCACTATAACCCTAAGGACAAGACATGACTTAGAGGTTGGGTATTCTAATGCATACAATCCTACGCCCTCGCTATTGTGAGACACATAATGTGGGTGAATGATCATGGACATCCTAAGCATTTTGTCCTATGGAATCGATTTATAAACTATGGCTTTTATAAGAGATTGATTTCTAATTATATTTGATTTTAAAGTTACGTAGTTATTATGAATTTTCTCTTTCCAATTTTCTACTTTTATGTCATGAAAGTATAACATAACAATAGTAAGAAGTTATAAGTCATTAGAAGGGTACCCAGGAGCCTGTGACGTAAAAATATAGACACAAAATTGCTAAAAAAGAAAAAAATTAGGTAACTTCTAAACGGAGATGAATTTTGGCAATCTGAGGGGTCAAGTGAACTCAAATAAGCATAGCTCGTCTACCATTGCATAGAGCTTCTCAACCTCGTTTCGAAAAGCTATTGTGGGCGAAATTCTGACAAGCGGATCAAAAGTTATGATCGTTTGCAGTTTAGGTCAAAATCTCGCATATTTGTTTTTTTTTGGAATAAGTTACCAAAGGCCTATGTTATTTTTCTGAAAGTGGAGTAGAATGATAATAGTAGTAAAACACTTTTCAAAAGTTAATAATTAGAGATATTGGAATTTTTCAGAAAATCGTGCTACCACTGGCGTTAGAAACTATCATCAGGCGCTAGCAATAGAGTTAAGATTTTTGTTTTAAAACACATGATTATTGAAAATTTTCAATTCCGATTTTTCATGATTATTATTAGACATGATAGGTCTATCAAATGATGCAAGGATATTAAATACATAAGAAAAAAAGTTGCACATTTTATACATTTAGCCAAGACACCTAATATTCCTTTTAAATCCATTTTTGAGAATTATTTCATTGATCTTGATAATATATAACAAATTTAGTTTTCAATTTATAATGGTAATATAAGATACTTATAGGATTTAGAAGAATAAAAAGTATAGATAGTTCACTTGAGAAATGATATGACTTATATTCAATTTCATTCAATTTGATTCAGTTATGAATTTATGGCTTAATGTGTGAAAGTCATATCATATGTTTGTTGGAACATGGTCTTCCGCATCTCCGAGGTTTGAGAATAACAAATCCTATGTATTTGATCTTGTGTGCTTAAGCTTGCAGGATACAAGTTCATATGACTCAAGGATAACATAAGAAGGTTGCCACCCAGATTTGATCCAAGAATTCCAACATACCCACTAGTGCCGGCGGTAGCACCTAGCATAGGCGCTAGCGATGATTAACGCAATTCTAGGAGCATCTTTAGAAGCCGCTAGCGCCAGGAGGTAGCGGAGAGCGCAGGCGATAGCCTGGAGCACAAGAGGCAAGATGACAGAGTTTCCCTAGAATAAAAGATACGCACACGCAGAATAATTCTATAACGGGATAGCGCCGGCAGTAGCGCTAGCGCAGGCGCTAGCGCTGTAACATCCCCCAAACAAATATACACCTAGAGTGGTTTTGCCATGACTAGGTCATGAAAAAACCCTAGGAAGCTCTAAGAGACCACTTGGCCTTAGGCTTAAAGGGGAAGAGCACCTTGGTTTGCAAATAACAGTTTCCAATTACCAAGTTTAGGTTGGACTTTAGGGCCTCACCTTGACCCTTTGACCCCACCATAGCATACCTAACCCTTTAGGGGTTCCCTTAGAGCACCAAGGACCCATTTGGGTCAACCAAAGAGGCCAAGTTGAATAAAGTCAACATTAACCCTAAATTGGTCAAAGTAGCCTAATTAAGGTCAATTAGCCTCCACCTTGCCAAATTGACCTTGACCATACCCTTATAAGGATATTAGGGACCCAATGGACTAAAAACCCCCCATCATGGGGCCACCAATTTGGCCAATTTGACCTAAGTCAACTCTAGCCATGTTTTGGTCAAATTGCCCTATTGTGGGTCAATTGGCCTCCACCATGCCAAATTGACCCAACCTAGACCTTCCTAACCCTTAGGGTAGGCAAATGGCTCACTACCCACCCATTGGGGTCAAACCAAATGGTCAAATTTGTTGGATCTTATGGCGCCCTTAGAGGGGGGGGGGGGTGAATAAGGGTTTTATGGAATTTTTAATGTTAATCAAATTTATCAAAGTTTGTTACCAAAGTTTGGAATATTTTATAAGAAAATATATTTTGATATCTCAGAAAAGATTGTATTGAAGATTCCTTTTTTAAACAAGAGAAACACAAGTTTTGTTAACCGTTGCTAACGCCTGGCGTTAAGTGTTAACGATGGGCGTTAGCTCTCCAGAAAATATTCCTTAGCACAAAAAGATTGCCACATTGATTTTACTTAGGAAATCTTAAATGAAATACAATTCCAGAAAATCAGAGATAATAAAAACGATTATTGTATTTCAAAGATAATTACACAAATGTTAATTTTAATACATTAATGAAAATATAAATTAAAACATTCTTGAAGAGGAAATAAAATAAATTGTATAGAACATTAAAAGACATGATTTTATTTCATAATAAATTGAATACACAAATATTTGATTTCTATAACGCTAGAAATCAATGCGAGAATATGTGAAAACACTTTTTGTTGTTTCACCGGTCCTTCTCCCAAGGACCGGTTGGCTATAGCCTATCTTACCCCAAATAAGGCCTCTAGCCACCCCCTAGATCTACCCTCGACCTAGTCGCTATGCACAAGGCGGCAAATTACCCCCTAAGCCACACAAGGACCTAGTCGCCAACAACCGCATCAAATTTACCCATGGAATCCTTCTCAGAATCCGACGTTCTCCCCGAACGATTTCTCCACACCAAAATACAAAGAGAATAAAATAAAAGATTACAAGATAAAGTAATGAGAAACTCCCCAAGAAATTCTGAAGGTAAAGATGAAGGCGATGTAGATGTTGGCGTTCTTGAAATGATCAACCTTCATATGGAATTTGCATTGTAGACCTCCTTCAAAATCCTCTTTAGATCTTCATGATAGCCCAAAGGAGATCTCTCAAATGTTGTACACGAGCCTCTCTTAAAATTATTAGAATTCTGGAATCATCTCACAAATAATGAGAGGGGCTGCACTTTAAATAGCCACGAGAGCTAATGCGTGGCGTTAAGAGTTAACGCCAGCGTTAGTGAACGTGCACTGTCGTGGCTGAGATTGTGCAACCGTCGCGATCATGGCAGATTCATGGACTCAATGCGGGCATTAAGAGTCAACGTTGGCGTTGTCTCTGGCTTCTGGACGGATTCATTCTCGATGACATTTCATCTCGACAGATTCCTTCTCGACGGATGTTAACGCAGGGCATTAACTACTAACGTGGGGCGTTAGCTCTCTTTCCAGAGAGTCATCTCCATTCAATATACTACTCATAGGGATGTGTATCTATATTCCTATACAACCTGCACACTATAAACACACAAAATACAAGATCAAATAAAACACGGTATTTGTTATTCTTAAACCAAGAGATGCGGAACATAGGTTCCAACAATCTCCCCCTTTTGATAATAACAATACCTGTATGAGAAATTAGTGAACTTAAGACCATTTGTGTTTATAGATAAGTGCGGTAATAAGATATGCATGAATAACAGGTTAAAAGCATGATAGATTTTAAAGGGAGAATGCATACTCTTTCTATATGAATTCCTCCCCCTACATAATTGTTCTCTTATAATTTACTCCCCTTAAATATCTATTTGACTAGATTTCTCAATTTCTTCTCCTCCTTTGTTATTAGCAAAAGTGGGTAGGGATGAGTGTATATCTACTAAGATTAATTAGGAACCACTTATTGAAGGATTTTCATGATCGAGCATATGATAGTGTATGCACATCCTATATGATTACTCCCCCTACATAAATACTTTCTTTGAGTTTGAAATCATTATAATGTACTCCCCATAAATATTAGATTTATGTAACTTATTGTCCCCTTTTGGTAGTATCAAAAGAGGGTTTAGGTGAGAGTGTGCAATAAGGAGTAATATGTTCTATGTCGAGAAGAAAAATAGGATGCAATCAAAAGCTTGTTAAATACTACTTGTTGAGAAAAATATACGCATGATGGAACATATAGTAGTAAGCAACATAGCTGACATGATAGAGTAAGCATTCTATTTTAAGATACCACTTGTTGAAAAGAAAACCACGGCGTTAAAAATAATAGACATGAATGATCATTAGTGGTAAAATTAGCAGAAGAATATAATAAGCACTCTTAAACATAAACATCTTTATAGAAGAAAAAATCATATAAAGGATAATGAGTTTTAAAAATGAAAAGTTGATGTTTGAGTTAAAGATTCAAGAGATGCTATTTCATTAAGATAAAGTTGCAAGCATGATTTGATAATATCAAGAAAAGATACAAAGACTACAATGTAATAAAATTTGCATTTCAAGTAAACATAAACATTGTAGCGATCATGCTTTATTATCTAGTGCATTTACTTAAGTTTGTAGAGATTTGAGTAGATGAGAATTAGGATCCAATTCTCATGAGTAGAAGTTTTATGAAAGATAATGATGTGTACAAAATAGTGTTTTGATAAAGTATACAAGTGAAACAATCAAAAACACATGACATATATAATGAAATAACACAACATTAAAATACACAAATAATATTACTTCCACAATATTTCAATGTACATAAATAAAGAGTACAACTACCAAGGTGCTCTACACACACAATGCTTATTATGACTTATCAGGGTGCAAAGTAGTGCTTGGGGGATCACTTTTATACTTTTTAGCATTATTTTCAAATTTTATTTGTGATCCGGTGTACTAAGAGAATTGGTGTATAAATTGTTTGCTACAAGACACTTTATAATTCATAGCCAAGGTGCTCAACCTCACAATGCTCATTAAGACTTATCAGGAGGGTGAGTAGTGTTTGGTGGAGTTTTCCTTGTCATTTATTATTTGCTTTTTAGTTTAGTGACTAAGGACTCCGAATTCACTTGTTTTGCAAACATAGCATTTTAAACCACATTTCTCTAAAGAATAAGTGCAAGAAAGACAAAGAATTGTAATAACCAATTCAATGTTGTGTAGGTAATCTATTTAAGCATTTTAATTACTTATGTTATTACACTATACAATCATGAAGGAATAAGATTGTAAACACATGTAAGTTATCAAAAATAAGTGAGTGAATGAATCATTATCAAACATAATACATTACTCATACTTAGAGGCATGCTAAGCATTTCTACACATGTTTATCTACAATCAATTTCATTTCACATAACAAGATAATTTTCAAGGCATGACAAATACAAAACAATATTTTTTTAAGAAACTTGAAAGTTAAATTAAACATTGTATTTAATCTTTAATTGATATAATTAATCATCCTTGACAATGGCAATGAATAACAATGAATTTTTTTTTTATTTTTGAATTTTTCTATAAGTACAAAACAATAAACACACATAAAGAGAAAAAAACATATTTTTGTTCTTTGAAATTGTTTTATAATTTTGTATTTGTTTTTTAAATATTCAAATTTAAATATTTTCTGGAAACATAGAAGTCTTTTTAGCCCTATCAGTAAATGATATTCTATGCCAGAGAAATAAACCCAGAATAATGCATGAGAAAGTACATATTTGTTTTGAAAAGAAACAAAATTTGTTTTAAAGGAAATAAAAAGATAGAAAACTTTTTACAAACATAAAAATAAAACACACACAAAACATTAAAATAATAACAGAGATTATTCAAAAAAATGGAGCAAAGGAGCTAACGTCAGGCCTTAGCTTCTTTACGCCGAGACAGAACTGCAAATTTTATTGTTTTGAAAAAAAAAATTCACAATTCATTTGTATTATAAAGAGACCTTCCTTCAGTTGAAATTTCAGAGTATATTGATTAGATTTGAAGGCTCTTTTAGCATGTTTTTGGTGATTTTTCAAATACTTGTGTTTTGTAAAAATCATTAAAGCTCAAAATAATAAAATATGCAAACAAAAGATGCAATGTTAGAACAAAAACAAATATGCATCATTTAAGTATAAAGAGTGAGATAATATTCATGCAATGAATATAATATGAGTTTACCCAAGAATAATATACCCTAACTATATGTCTACACTCTATAGCCCCGTACTAAGAGACAGATGGACATGAGGAGCTGCACACATGCCGTAGGTTGGGGTGTTAATCCCATATGCATACAAAAGACGACGCTCAACCTAGCACTCTTTCCCCAGTACTTCGCAAGGCCCTGCTGGAACCCTCCCCGGTTAAGGACAAGACATGACTTATAGGTCTCTAATGCACACAATCCTACGCCCTTGCTATTGTGAGACACAAGTCATGGGTTAATGATTATGGATATACTAAGTGTTTTAGTCTAAGGATTGATTCATAAAACATATAGTCGATTTTAAAACCACATTGTACTCATGAATTTTAAAGTTCAAATTTCTCTACCTTTAGCATGTCACTATATTGATAATCCTAGTATAGACACTAAATTTAGCATATACCAAGAGGTGCAGCTAGGATAATGAATTTTGATGTTATGCAAAATATGCTAAATAAATATAATTGGTTTGCATGTAATCAATTATAGAGTTTTGAAAATTTATAGACCTAGAATGAAGAGGCAATTCTATTTGATTTCATCTTGTTAATGTCAAGTTAATTGTAATGTCTAAATATAATGAGATACATGCAAACAATAGAGATGCACATCACACACACTAAACATGATATAAAACTATAATACCAATCACAATCATATATTTCATAATTTCTAAGGTTGATAGAATTAGTTTATTTAAGATAGGTCTTGATAGATCATGAATTATGATATATGAATATAGTGAATTTTAGCATAGGATATCAATAGATCATGGTGGTGATTGTATGGTTCATATTCATCCTTGTAATATGTAGTGATTGCTTGTAAAGTAAATATTATACTACATATATATTAAGAGACACAAAATTGTTTTGGTTATTTTGAAAGGTTTTGTAAATTTTCTTTTTGATTTTAATTTGTAGAAATTAGACAAAACAAATACGAGGTATCTGAAAGTAGAAGATAATGATACTTAACATAGTAAAATAATTTTTCAGAAAATAATAATTAGAGTAAAAAGAATTTTTAGGAAAATATGCTACCACCAGAGTTAGTGATAACGCCTGGCTTAGCAACACATCGTTTATTATTTTATTTGATTCCGATTTTTCTTGATTATGATTTTCAATATAAGGGCTATTATATATGTAGCAATGAAAAATAGACATATATGCAATAAGTTGTGCATTTAATATTTTAGCCTAAGACCCCTAAAAGTCCATTTAAATCCAATTTTGAAAGTAATTTCATTAGTCCTGATAATATCATTTAGCAAATTTAGCTTTCAATTTATAATGATAATATAAGACATTTATAGGAAATGGATTTAAAAAGGATAAAACATAGAAAAAGAAAAGATAGATCACTAAAAAAATTATGACTTTATGTTCAATTTAATTCAATTTGATTTGTTAAACATTATGCATGAAATGAAAGGCGTATCTCATGATATATAAAGTGATTTATTTTCTATGTGATGTGGACTTGAACTTCTATATGTTTGTTTAAGCTTTACTTCTTTGTGATCAATATGGCCGGCATGATTGACGTTTTGTAGTGGCGACCTTCCCGAGCAAGGGTATCACCGCAAAGTGGCGGTTCTGGGAATAAGACTCTGTTTTGTAGCAAAAAATGGGGTCTTACAAACTGGTATCAGAGCAAACCTCGATCCGAAGAAAAGAAGTCCACAAATCATGGGCCACCCCATGTGGGTTTAGTTTGAGGACAAACTAAGCAGCGGAAGCAATGGTGTGCCCATATGGAGAATCACATGAAATGTCCACTTTTTTTAAACTGAATATTTAGGCAAACCCTCTTGCGAGTGTCAATTTTCCTTTTTAACCCACGACGAACCCTACCCCACAGCAAGGAGTGCCTCCAACTCCAAACGTCGTCCCACCACCACCGTCTCCTACTCCGTTCCAGCAAACGGAGATGGTAAAAACACGGATCGCCATACTGGAAACATTCAGGGCACAGCAGGCGCTGGCTCCTCAGCCAAACCCCGGGTCCAACTGGCTGAGCATCTTCCAAGGCCTCTCTCCTCCATCATACCTCAGGACGGATGCAGTTGTGAGGACTGAGGAGTGGGTGGACATCATGAAGGAGAAGCTAGCACGGATTCAGTGCCCGACAGAGATGGAGGTGCCACTGGTGGTCTCATGCTTGGAATCCCATGCAAAGAGATAGTGGAAGTCGCTGCTGGACAAATAATATGCAGGACTGGAGGTTGCAAATGTTTCTTGGGATGATTTCAAGGCAGCACTGCTGGAGCATTTTGTGCCGCAGTCCGCAAGAGAAGAGTTGGAGGACAGATTCCTGCAGTTGAGGCAGGGGAGCAAGACAGTTTTGGAGTACCGCCGGGAGTTTACCAACTTGGCCCAGTTTGCGGATTCATATCAGTTAGATGACGTAGGATATGTGAAGAGATTCTACAAGGGCCTCCGCGATGAGCTGATGCAGGCCCTCCTCTTTATTTCCGATGGCAGTATGGCCAAGATTTTGGACATGGCCAAGAAGCTGGAAGCAGACCAGCACATCATTCGTGGAAGGAAGAGACCGATGGAGGATCAGGGACGGGGAGGCAGAAGAGACCGGCAGAGAGGTCGAGATGCTTGGGAAAGAAGGACGGAGGTCTGACCCCACCAGGAGGAGAGGCAGGAGTAGAGGGAGTCGGTAATGATGACTCCTCAACCTCTACAGATGCAGGAGATGCCGAGAAATGTGAGGAGGTGGGCCACCTCCCCCACCAGAATGCTACCACTGCCACCAAATTGGCCACATCCGAAGGAAATGCCCACTGGGGAATGCACCACCAGCACTATAGGATGCCCCACCGGCTCAGCATTTCGGGGGCCGAGGCCATGGATTTCAGGGCGGAGACCGGAGACAGAACAGGGACCAGATGTATGCTCTGGACCTAGCTAAGCGCCGGGACCCCACAAGGGTCTTTACAGGTACTTTTAATGTCTTTCTGGTTTATGTTCATTAGTACTAGCAAACCTTAGTTTTACCTTAGCATTGAACCAAAACAAACAAAAATCACTCAGGTATAGTACTCGTCTGCGACAAGCCCGCATACACCTTATTCGACAAGGGTGCCTCACGCTCGTTCGTCTCAGAAGAATTCATGGATGATATGGACAAAGTCCAGCACTTCAAGCCCATACTCAGGAGGGTGCGGTCCCCGGACGGATCAGAGATAATAACGAATGCAAAGTGCAACATGAATGTGGAGATTAGAGGGAAGCTGTTTGAAGCGCCGACGACGCTTTTGAAGATGAAGGACTTTGATCTGATCTTAGTCATGAACTGGCTGCACGGGAACCAGGCATGGATTGACTGCCCGGCGAGAAGGATTGTTCTGAAGCACGAGGACACGGAAGTGGTAGTCGAAGGTATCATACCCCCTCCTGTCTCTTATTATCATCTATTCAAGACTTCAAGGCCCATTTATAGGGAGATGAGGTACCAGGTGTTGTTCAAGGCGATCGAGGTGAAGGATTTCGTGGCTAGTATCCCAGTAGTGCGGGATTTTACCGACGTATTTCCAGAGAAGTTGTCAGGGCTACCACCGCACCGTGAGAAGGATTTTCAGATCCAATTGGTGTTACATCCCCCAAAAAATAGACCCCCATGTTGGTTTTGTCATGAATAGGTCATGACAAAACCATAGGAAAAGCTTAAGATCGTGTGAACTTAGGTAAGAAGGACAAAACTCAAGTGGTCTGCAAATAGCAATTTTCAGATATCAGGCCTAGGGTTGGACTTTAGGGCCTCAACTTGATCCTTTGACCCCGCCATAACATCCCTAACTCATTAGGGGTCCCCTTAGAGCACCAAGGACCCATTGGGGTCAACCAAAGAGGCCAAATTGACCAAAGTCAACCCTAACCCTAAATTGGTCAAAGTAGCTTAATTAGAGCCAATTGGCCTTCACCATGCCAAATTGACCTTACCCCTACCCTGGTAAGGATACTAGGGGCCCAATGGACCAAAATGCCCCATCATGGGGCCTCCAATTTAGCCAATTTTACCATAGTCAACCCTAGCCCTAATTTGGTCAAAAGTGTCCTACTTAGGGTCAATTCACCCTCACCTTGCCAAATTGACCCTACCTATACCTTCCTAACCCTTGAGGGTGTCCAATGAGTCACTACCCACCCATTGTGGTCAACTAAAATAGTCAATTTGACCAAAGTCAACCTTATCCTAAAATTATGTCAAAATGACCTATTTTGCTAAAATTGAATCCAATCCACTTAGGCTAGACCCAATTGAGGTGGTCCAAAACCTAATGGGAGTTGAATGCTACTGAATTGGCCATTCAATTTTAAGGAATTCGTCCAGGAGAGAGAAAGCTCCATTTTCCCCAAAAATGGTGGAGAGAGAGAGAGGAGAATATTGGCATTCATGGCCAATTAAGCCCCCAATCGATGGGGATTCATCTCCCCTGGCAGTTACAAGGAATTTAGAGCATTTTCCAGCTCACCAAGGGGGCTGAATCAAGGGAAATCAAGGTGGCTGAAATCCTCCTTCATGGCCATTAATTGCAATTGATGGTTTGGCTCCTCCCCTCCCCCAATTGACCTCCTTAACACCTTCAGGAGTCGGTGAGGAATGAAACCCCCCTCTTCCCCGAAGAAATCAAGCACCAGAAGCCTAGATTGACCTGGCGCCGAAAGCACTACCTCCGACAATGGAAACTCTCCGGAATACGCGACACCAGGCCCCTAGGCAGGTCCGATCCGCTTCCCCTCTCCTGTTGCTAGATCCTCGACTGATTTGAGGCATGATTCGAGCTCAATTGGGCTCGAATCGCGCTTCCAAAAGGGCTCATTTCGTGCCCTCTTTCTCCTCCCCGAAACCCTTACTCCAGCCACCACGGGCCGACAAAGGACCTCCTATCACCGGCCACCACCTCAACGGAGGTGGTGGTGGCACTTGTCGGCAGGGGAGATGTGAGGGTGGCCGGGTAGTCATCCCGCAAAGGCACCCAGGATGGGCTGTCGCGAGCCGTCCATTACTTGGGTATGATGGCAGTGAGCTTTTGACTCGGTAGTGCTTGTTGGTACGGACGGGTTGGTCCGACGACCCGTTGGCTCGAAAGGTTATGATGACGGGCAGGTTAGCCCAGGGATCCTTGTGGCTCGGGATATAATAGGACATATTGTATGTTCATAAGGTGGTGGGTCATTAGTGTTGACGGTCGTCGCACCAACGTCGATACTTTGGCTCGGTAAGTGTGGTTAACACTTTACCAAGAAAATTCTGGTGGACTAGCCAGTAAGAGTATGCAGGAGCTCCGTTGTTGTGTTCTTAGCGTTGAGGCGTACGATAGGTCTAGGTTAGGTAGTGCAGATACTAACCTAGAGGTGGGTGAGGCCCAACCCACTGCTTTGGTTTGCCACTATGGAAGTATCCTGGGAGTTTTGATAGCTCCAAAAAGGGGAACTAAAGGTCTGTGCGCATAGAGTCGTAGTCTGTGAGTTGCACTTGTATGAACATAACATTAAACTACATACTTTGCATGACATAGCATAATATTGCATTTCAACCCTTACCCCTATCGTATAAATTGGTTATGGGACTTTTTATACTATAGGCCCTGCAAAACGACCCATTGGTATATAGGTTTGTGTGGGCATTCCAATAAATCAAGGTTACATTTCATTACAACCACTTACCTATTATTACTGCTTACTCACTACTATTTTACTTCCTACTGCTTACTAATTGTATTATATATTGCTTGCCAATAAACCCTTCCATAGTTAGACTCACTATCACCTGCCCTTGATTATACCCCTTGTTGTCCTCCACTTCATTCCACCCGCTAGGTGCCTAGGAGACACCGGGAGAGTGGTGGGGGATTCGCTGAGTCAAGTTTGACTGACGGTCGGTGGACCTTATCATTTTAGGGGACCGAGGAGATGTTGCAGCACCAGAGTCCGGTGCAGATGGAGGCGGGACAGTCTAGCATGGGAGCACCGATGACAGGATCTGTGAGTGTCTTAGTAGCTTTAGTAGATTATGCTTCCACGAGTGAAATTGTAGTGAGAAATTTATGTACCGGGCATGAGCCCTATAATATTTCTGTTATCTTTTATTTAGTTAATGTATGTGGACATCTCTTCTGATGACTTTATTTTCTATGTTATGTGGACTTGAACTTCCTTGAGTTTGTTTAAGCTTTTCTTCTTTTGTTATCGATATGGCCTGCATAATTGGCGTTTTGTAGTGGCGACCTTCCTTACTTATGGTGCCACCGCAAAGCGGCGGTTCTGGGCATGAGTCCCGGGTTTTTGAAAAAAAAATGGGGTCTTACAAACCGGTATCAAAGCAAACCTCGATCTGAAGAAAAGATGTCCACAAACCCTGGGCCACCCCGCGCGAGTTTAGTTTGAGGACAAACTAAGAAGCGGGAGCAATGGTGTGCCCATATGGGGAATTACATGAAAAGTCCACTCTTAACTGGATTTTTGTAGGCAAACCCGCTTACGAGTGTCAATTTTCATTTTTGCCCACGAGGAACCCTACCCCACAGCATGGAGTGCCTTTGATTCCGAACGTCATGCCACCACCACCAGACCCTACCCCGTTCTAGCAGTCGGAGATAGGACAGACACTGACTGCCATACTAGAGGCATTCAGGGCACAGCAGGCACCTGCTCCTCAGCCAAACCCCGGGGCCAACTGGTTGAGTTCATTCTGAGGACTTTCCCCTCCATTATACCTCAGGACGGAGACAGTTGTGCGGACTGAGGAGTGGGTGGACATTATGTACGAGATGTTGGCAAGGAAACAGTGCCCGACGGACATGACAGTACCCCTAGTGGTTTCATGCCTAGAATCACATGCAGAGAGGTGGTGGAAGTCACTACTAGACATCGCCTATGTTGGGTTGGAGGCGGCTGACATCTCTTGGGATGAGTTCAAGATGGTGCTACTTGAGCACTACGTACCACAGTCAGCAAGGGATGAGCTGGAAGACAGGTTCCTTCAGTTGAGGCAGGGTAGCAGGACAGTGGTGGAGTACCACCGGGAGTTGACAAACATGGCCCGATTTGTGGACTCCTATCAGCTGGATGATGCAGGCTACGCAATGAGATTATACAAGGGCCTCCATGATGAGCTGAGGCAGGCCCTCCTCTTTACATCTGATGGTAGCAAGGCCAAGATCTTGGAGATGGCCAAGAAGCTGGAAGCCAAACAGTACCTTGTTCAAGGTTGGAAGAGGTCGACGGAGAAGCAGGGATGGAGTGGCCGGAGGGACCAGCAGAAGGTTCGTTACATTGGGGAAAGAAGAGCGGAGGACCGACCCCGCCAGGAGGAGAGGCAGGAGCAGAGGGAGCAGGTAGTATTGGCTGCTCAGCCCTTAGAGATGCGGGAGATGCCGAGGATTGGAGGATGTGGGCCACCTACCCCACAGGAGTGCTATCACTGCCATCAACCAGGCCACATCCAGAGGAACTGCCCTCAGAGGAATGCACCACCTGCACTACAGGCTACCCCACCGGCCTAGCATTTCTGGGGACGAGGACTTGGTCGAGGCCGTGGATTTCAGGGCGGAGACCGGAGACAGAGCAGGGTCCAGATGTACGTTGTAGACCTAGCTCAGCCACGGGACACCGCAGGGGTCATTACAGGTACTTTTAATGTCTTTTGTTTTATGTTAATTAGTACTTAGTAAACTTTTGTTTTACCTTAGCATTAAACCAAACAAACAAAAACCACCCAGGTATAGTACTCGTCTACGGCAAGCCCGCATACACTTTATTTGATACGGGTGCCTCTCACTCGTTCATCATGGAAGAATTCGTGGACGATCTGGACCAAGTCCAGCACTTTAAGGGCATCCACAGGAGGGTGCGGTTCCCAGACGGATCAGAGATAGTTACAAATGCAAAGTGCAACATGAATGTGGAGATTGGACGGAAGTTGTTCGAAGCACCGACGACGCTCTTGAAGAAGAAGGACTTTGATCTGATCCTATGTATGAATTGGCTTTATTAGAAACATGCACAGATTGACTGCCCGGCAAGGAGGATTGTTCTAAAGTACGAGGACACAGAAACAGTAATCGAAGGTATCAAACCTCCCTCCTGTCTATTATTATAATCTATTCAGGCCGTCAAGGCCCACCTCTAGGGAGATGAGGTATACCAGGTGTTGTTCAAGGCGATAGAGGCGAAGGATTCTGTGTCTACTATCCCAGTAGTACAGAATTTTGCCGACGTATTCCCAGAGAAGCTACCAGGGCTGCCACCGCACTACGAGAAGGATTTTCAGATCCAGCTGGTGTCGGGGGCTAAGCCGGTATCTAGAGCTCCTTATCGGATGTCCATGAAGGAGCTAGTGGAGTTTCAGAGCCAGCTGCAGGAGATGGTGGAGGCAGGGTTCATTAGGACAAGTTCCTCACCTTGGGGAGCTCCAGTGTTATTAGTGAAGAAGAAGGATGGGACGCTCAGATTGTGCATCGACTATAGAGCCCTGAACCGGCTGACGGTTCAAAATACGTATCCGTTACCAAGGATCGACGAGCTATTTAACCAGCTAGAGGGAGCCCATTGCTTCTCGAAGCTAGATTTGAGGTCAGGGTATTATCAGCTGCGGATTCAGGAGGAGGACATTCCGAAGATGTCTTTCAGTAGCCGGTACGGGCTTTATGAGTTCACTGTGATGCCATTCGGACTCACAAATGCACCATCAGCATTTATGAATTTGATGAACCAGGTGTTCGAGCCTTATCTCAACATCTTCGTCATCATGTTCATCGACGACATCCTCATCTATTCGAGGATGGAGGAGGAGCATGCACGTCATTTGACACTAAAGTTGGAGAAACTACGGGAGCTCCGCCTGTATGTGAAGTTCAGCAAGTGTCAGTTTTGGCTGAAGGAAGTGGCCTTCCTAGGTCATATTATCAGTGTAGCTGGTCTGTCAGTGGATCCAGCTAAGATCCAGGCAGTATGGGAATGGCCACCGCAGAAGACGGCCACCGATGTGTGGAGCTTCCTAGGACTTGACGGCTACTACCGGAAGTTCGTACATGGATTTTCTCAGATAGCCCTCCCACTCACATCCCTGATGAAGAAGGATACTGCATTTATTTGGATGCCGCAGTGCGAGGCGGCCTTCCAGGAGTTAAAGGGCCGGCTTACGACGACCCCCATCCTTGCCCTTCCGTCGGGGAAGGAAGGATTTCAGGTGTATACGGATGCGTCCTACCGAAGGTTGGGTGTCGTTCTGATGCAGAACGGGCACGTGATAGTATACGCTTCCCTCCAGTTGAAGAACCATGAGCGGAATTACCCAGTGCACGACTTGGAGATGGGAGCGGTCGTATTCACTCTGAAGATCTGGCGGCACTATCTCTACGGCATCCACTGCGACATATTTTCAGATCACAAGAATCTGAAGTACGTGGATACGCAGAAGGAGCTGAACATTCAGTAGAGACGTTGGGTGGAGTTCCTATCGGGCTACCAGTACACAATGCATTACCAACCGGAGAAGGCAAATTTGGTGGCAGACGCACTGATCAAGAGAGCTACCATGTCAAGAGTAGAGTCCCGGCTGATGTCCATGGAGCTAGTACCGATGTTCGAGGACATACAGTTCTCCTTAGTATCTGAGGATGATCCGGAGCTCTATGAGGAGTACCTGACGGCGATGAGTACCACAGATGACATCCGAGACCGCATCAGGGTCGGGAAGAGGCAGGATGACAAGTTAGAGCCGATATTCAGATCCTTGGAGGCAGGCTCATCCAGAGACTATTCATTGAGGGACGGCCTGTTGTGTTTTATTGGCCGAGTATATATACCAGCAGGGGGCCAAATTCGGGAAGATATCATGACAGTGGCTCACTGTAGTAGGTATTTGGTGCACCAGGGTATCACCAAGATGACGGCGGACTTGAAGAGGACCATGTATTGGCCGGGCATGAGGAGGGACATCATTTATTTTGTGACACACTACGAGTCCTGCCAGCTCATGAAGGCGGAATGCAAGAACCCGGTCGGACTATTGCAGCAACTCCCAGTGCCGGAGAGGAAGTTCGACGACATCCTGATGGATTTCATACACGGTCTCCCCCGATCACATGCGGGGAATGACTCGATATGGGTGATCATTGACAGATTAACGAAGGTTGCCTGATTCATTCCAGTTAGGAAAGACACATCAGTCGGTGATTTAGTGCGAAGGTTTGTGGAGTAGTTTGTTCGATACCATGGCATGTTTAGGATGAACGTGTCTGATCGGGATGGTCGATTTACATCGAGAGAGTGGAGGGCGGTGCAACCTTACTTGGGAACACGACTGACATTCAGCACTGCATTCAACCCCCAGATAGACGGGCAGGCGGAGCGTCCAACCGTACCTTGGAGGATCTTCTACATCTATGCATCCTGGACCGCGGGGAGCCAAGGGAGAGACTGCTGTCATTGATCGAGTTCTCGTACAATAATAGCCTCCAAGCTAGCATAGGCATGACACCTTACGAGGCATTATATAGACGAGGTGCAGGACCCCATTGTCTTAGATCTAGGATGAGGATCCCAAGGCACTTGGCTCAGAGTTCGTAGAGGATAGGGAGGCTCAGGTGAGGCTGATTCGAGATAGGATGCTGGAGGCCGAGGGAAGGTAGGACAAGTATTATGATGCGCGACATCGTATGGTAGAGTTCCAAGTGGGAGATTGGGTATTCTTGAAGATACGTCCGATGCATGGAGTCTCGCGGGTACGCGGGTGTAAGAAGCTCAGTCTGAGATATATGAGGCCCTATAGGATCCTGGAGCGGATCGTCCCCTTGGCTTACAGACTGGAGCTACCGCCGGAGTTAGCAGGATTGCACGATGTCTTCCACGTCTCCTCACTCAGGAGGGCTCTACTACGGCCAGAGCAGCAGATATACTACAGAGGGGCCGATAGCTACTGATCAGTCAGTTAACCTGGAGCCGGTCCGGATAGATGACATGAAGATGCGAGTCCTGCGACGCAAGAAGGTTCCGTTGGTCATCGTCCTATGGCGGAATCATGGACAGGAGGAGCACAACTGGGAGCCACTGTACTTGATGCAGCGAAAGTATCTGGAGCTCTTTATGACCGGTATAACTTAATTTATGTTTGGGATGTTACATTTAATCACTTATTGTAGAAACCCCAAAGGCCTAACCTGAATTTCGGGGACGAAATTTTTATTTTTATGTATTGGGATTTGTAACATCCCCCAAACAACTAGACCACCAAGTTGGTTTTGTCATGACTAGGTCATGACAAAACCATAGGAATAGCTTAAGATCATGTGAACTTAGGTAAGAAGGACAAAACTCAAGTGGTCTGCAAATAGCAATTTTCAGATATCATACCTAGGGTTGGACTTTAGGGCCTCACCTTGAGCCTTTGACCCCACCATAACATCCCTAACTCACTAGGGGTCACCTTAGAGCACCAAGGACCCATTGGGGTCAACCAAAGAGGCCAAATTGACCAAAGTCAACCCTAACCCTAAATTGGTCAAAGTAGCTTAATTACGGCCAATTGGCATTCACCATGCCAAATTGACCTTACCCCTACCCTGGTAAGGATACTAAGGGCCCAATGGACCAAAAATCCCCATCATGGGGCCTCCAATTTAGCCAATTTTCCCAAAGTCAACCCTAGCCCTAATTTGGTCAAAAGTGCCCTACTAAGGCTCAATTCACCCTCACCTTGCCAAATTTACCCTACCTATGTTAAAAAACTTGAGGTCCGGAGATGAAGTGAAAACAATGTGGAACACACTTCACAAATCCTTTCACTAGTGTAGCACAACAATGACAATGAGAAGATCGAATAGTACTGTGTTATTAACTATCTCTTTACAAAGCGAGGTATACATGGCGAGACATGATTCATAAGAATTGCGGACGAGAGAAACACAAAAAAAGGGAAAACAAGCTACAACGACCTAACAACTTGAGATTGCCAGACCGCGCGAACAGACAAGCCAAATGAGAGCCCCTGAGACCGCGCTAACAGAGCACAAGCTGCACCTCCCAGACCGCAACCACAGACCGCTGACCTGCTGCTTTATTCCTCTACTGAAAAACAAACAGCTCGCCCTCCTTGATCGCCCAGACCGCACGGTCTTGATCACAGAAGAACCCGTGAACCCTGAACAAGGAAACTGCTATCTGCAACAGACCGCAACTCAAGACCGCCTGGTCACTTAAGACCGCCTGATCAACTGAGTTCGCTGCACCAGATCAAGAACAACTAAACACAGTCCGTCCGGACTAGTTTATTCAAAGATGGAAGAAGGGAGACAAGTTGACCGCGAGCTGCTAGCTGCTAACCTGCGAACACACAAACCGGTTAGACAAAATCTCAAACCGCGCGACCTCAAATTAAGACCGGCACAATCAAGCCAACTTGGGTTCTTACAGTTCTCGTTATTAATGACGGGCCCTGCATGCCTATTTATAGGCGAACAAATGGATGTCTTCACCGCACAAACCGGGATACAATAACCGCTCATCAGATCGCGAGCGGTCTCGTAAAGCAGACCGCCCGAACTCAGCATAGCTCTCAGCTCTTTATTAAACCTTATGGTTATAACCAAACCGCCCGGTCACCGCGGTCTCAACAAAGCAGACCGCCCGGTCTTCTTCCAAAGAAAGCAAACCAAGAACATCTGGCCGACTTAGGACAAGTCGCCAGACCAACCCGCGCAAGCCGCCCGGATAGATGACGGTCTCCCAAATTAGACCGCCTCAACCAAACCGCTGAGATTGAACCGACCGAAGAACCAGTGCAGACTGCGCGGTCTCTGCGGTCTCCAACCCACAGACTGCCCAGCACAACTCCACTTCCACATCAAAAATTTAACACTCCCCCTTGAAGTGGGAAGTGGAAGTCATCCCAAGCAAACTATGCAACCGACCAAATGGTCCCTTTTCCAGCGGCTTAGTAAATATGTCAGCAACATTCTCCTTGCTCTGCACATGCTCCACAGTCATAGATCCCTCCAACACCTTCTCAAGAATAAAATGGTGAAGAATCTCTATGTGCTTCGTGCACGCATGACAAACTGGATTGTTCACCAGTTTGAGAGCACTCTCGTTGTCACCACGTAGCAGAGTAGGACCTCGCACCTCTCTATGAATGTCCTCCACAAGCCTCCTAAGCCAGATGGCTTCCTGAGCCGCCAAAGCCGACGCTTTGTACTTCGCTTCTGTGGTAGAGACAAACACAGAATCCTGCTTCTTACTACACCATGACATAGCTGTAGAGCCTGTCATAAAGACATATCCAGACGTCGATCTCTGATCATCTGAATCCCCTCCATAATCAGCATCCATGTACCCGTGCAAGCAAAAGCCTGAATCTATCCCATAGAAGAGACCCAAATCTGAGGTGGATTTGACATACTTCAATATACTTCTAGCCGCCACAAGATGAGGTTTCTGAGGCTCTGCCATAAACCGACTAACCCTGCCAACTGCATAAGCAATATCTGGCCTCGTGATCGTCAAGTATATCAAGCTTCCGACCAAAGCCCGGAACACCAAAGGATCGGTATGAACCTTCCCTTCATCTCGCCGAAGATGAACTCCAACCTCCAGTGGAATAGAGCTACTCTTCCCCCCTTCCATGCCGAACCGCTTCACGATTCGATCTGCATAGCCCTTTTGGGAAACAAGCATTCCGCCCTCTCTCCTCTCCACTTCGAGCCCAAGGAAATGGTGGAGCTCACCCAAATCCTTCATCTCAAATCTGATAGCTAGCTCAGCATGAAGCCTAGCTAACTCCACTTCAGAATTCCACGTGACGATCATATCGTCAACATACAGTAGCACCAAGACCTGTAGCTCCCCCATCTTCTTTATGAATAAGCTTGAATCTGAATCAGAAGCAAAGTATCCGCAGAACTGGAGGTATTCTACGATCTTCGCATACCACGCCCGAGGCGCTTGCTTTAAGCCGTAAAGAGCCTTCTTGAGCTTGTAAACATATCTTGGGTGCTCTTCGGATACATAACCAGGTGGCTGATCCATGAAAATATCCTTGTCAATCTCGCCATATAAGAAAGCGTTCTTCACGTCGAGTTGCCAAATCTTCCATCCTTGGCACGCTGCCAACGCGATCACCACCCGAACCGAAGTCATCTTGGCAATGGGTTTAAATGTCTCTTCATAATATTCCCCATACTTTTGAGAGAAACCTCGAGCTACAAGGCGAGCCTTGTACCGCTCAATATTCCATCAGCCTTCTTCTCAGTTTGAAAACCCACATGCAAGTCACCGGAGTAACTCCCTCAACCTTAGGCACCAAGTCCCAAGTCTCATTCTTCCTGAGGGCAGCCATCTCTTCATCCATGGATCCTTCCCACTCCTTAACTCCAACGGCACTTTCATAACAAGATGGCTCTCTCTCATCTAGGGGAGCTGCGAAGAAACATGAGACAAAGATCACCAAGTTCCTGCCCGTATACCGATCAGGTGGAATAATGGTCCTCTTGGACCTCCTCAGAGCTTGACTCTGAACCACCTCTTCTACTGCAGCTTCTGGACTAGCTCTCCTTTCATGTAAACATGGAGCATCGCTCCCCCTGCTTCCAGAACCTGAAGCACCTGACCCAGAGCTAGAAATACCAGGAGCACCTAGAAAAACAGGTAACTCCGCCAGAACTTCCCGTGCAGCTTCCTCTGGTCCATCATCTACCCTACTTCCTTGTAACTCAACAGAAGATCTACCTTGGTATGATGTCAGCTCGTCGAATACCACATCCCTAGAGACCATATATTTCCGTGTCTCAGGATCCATACATCTCCACCCTTTCTTCCGGTCATCATAACCGACGAAGACTAACTTCCTTGCTTTCGCATCTAGCTTCGTTCGAAGGGCATCCAGAACATGCACATAGCAGGTAGAACCGAACACTCGAAAGTGTTCCACGCTTGGCTTCCCCTTGAACATCAACTCATGAGGGGTCTTCATGTTAATGGGACTGAGAGGCATCCGGTTGATAATATAGGCCGCACAAGACATTCCCTCTGCCTAGAAGGACTTTGGGATACTCTTGGCATGAAGCCAACATTTGCAAGTCTCCATCAGGTGATGGATCTACCGCTCTGCAATTCCGTTCTATTATGGGTGTGAGCACAAGAAAGCTCCCTTTGGAAGCCATGCTTCTTGCAAAAGTTAAAGAATGCCTTGGAGGTGAACTCCCCTCCATTGTCAGTTCTGAACCTCTTCACCTGCAGGTTTAGCCGACCTTCCACCAGCTCCTTGAACTCCACAAACCTCTCGAACGCCTCCAACTTCACCTTCAGAAAATATACCCAAGTATATCTGGTGAAGTCATTAACCAAAATCAGCATATACCTAATACCTCCAAGACTGGCAGTGTTGGTGGGTCCAAACAGATCACCATGGATGCACTCCAATGGTCTTTTAAATCTGCTTTGTGATTTGTCAAATGGAAGGCGTTGAGCCTTACCAAACTGACAACCTGCACAAACGTGACCATCCCCGAAAGATGACAAGCTAGGCAGACGTTTCACCAGTCTTCTTCCCGCCATCGCTTTCAACATATCCATCCCAACATGCCCAAGCCTTTCGTGCCAGATAGCAGTGCTGTCGTTAGCCCTCATCTTATCAACATAAGAACTTGTTGAAAGAACAAACAAGTCCTTCATCCGTCTCCCAACATGAGTGACCTCAGCTTTCACAGCTGAAACATTTCAGAGAAATTTCACTTTTGTTAGACCAAACAGAACGTGATAGCCAACATCCACCGCATTGGTCATAGAGAAAAGGTTCTTTTTCATCCCCGGAACATGATAGACACTCTTCAACGTAATAGTACCTCTATCATCGTTCAATGAAACCACACCCTCCTTCTCAACTGCATGAATAGTATCATCAGCCGTAATGATAACGTCATTACCTGTATATGCCTGCAAAGAGGAAAAGTTCGACTCATCCCCGGTGAGGTGATGACCACACCCAAAGTCCACTATCCAATCATCTTGATAGTTGATGGAAGCCATGACCCGAACACACATGCCTGTCATGAATGCACCTCCACCACCCCAACTACCTTCAGAATTGGAACCAGCCTCCTCCTTCCCTGCTGCATGCCCTGGCTGAAGATTGACCTTGCAGTCTCTTTTGAAATGACCAAGCTTGTTGCACCTGAAGCATCTAGGTCCTTCCTGCTTCTTCCCATCACGCTTAGGAGCATAGCTCCTCTCCTGCTGATATGAAGTAGATGGACCATCATCTCCAGATGTCTTCTTTTTCTTGTCCCATCTCTTCTTCTTGCCAGAGAAGAGAACCTCGCCTTCTCCCCCAGAGACAGACATCCCAGCCAATTGCTTAGCCAAACTTTCCTGCGAAGCAAGAAGTTCTCTAGCTCTAGCAATAAAGGCTGATTGGCCCAGCCTTGAACAGAAGTAACAAAGGCCACATACTCCCTCCGCAAGCCGCGGATTATGTGCCTCTTCAGCTTAGCTTCTGAGATAGGCTCAGCCGGGTCCAAAGCCGATATCTCGGCACAGAGGTTCTTCATCTTCAAGAAGACCGCTAAGATAAACAAATCACCCTGAGTTGCTTTCGCCAACTCATTCTCCAAGAACTATAGCCTATCTACATTCTTCTTATTGAACAAGCCATCCAAGGCTGTCCAAATTTCAGTAGCTGATCCACACCCGATGATGTGATCAAACAACTCCGGAATGATAGCTCTCATGAGAGTGAACTCCGCCTTAGCATTTGTTCTCCTCCAAGCATTCACGAGCTCAGCATTCCCTTCAGCAGGAACAACAGCTTGCCTTGCTTCTCCTCCTACAACCTCCCACAAATCCTCGCCAAGAAGATAGCTCTCCATGCAAGACTTCCACTTCTTGAAGTTAGTCTGCATAAGGAGCTCAATATTAATACCTCTAGCATATCCTCCTTCCGATGCTATCCCACTGATGGCTAACCACTAGAGAAACCCGAGAGAAGTACCAACAATTTCAGCTCAAAAACCTCGCTTCGATACCATGTTAAAAAACTTGAGGCCCGGAGATGAAGTGAAAACAATGCGGAACACACTTCACAAAACCTTTCACAAGTGTAGCACAATAGTGACAATGAGAAGACCGAATAGTATTATGGTATTAACTATCTCTTTACAAAGCGAGCTATACATGGCGAGACATGATTCATAAGAATCATATATGAGAGAAGCACAAAACACAAAGGGAAAACAAGTTGCAGGGACCTGACGACTTGAGACCGCCAGACTGCGCGAACAGATAAGCCAGTCGGGAGCCCCTGAGACCGCGTGAACAGAGCACAAGCTGCACCTGCCAGACCGCAACCACAGACCGCTGACCTGCTGCTTTATTCCTCTGCTGAAAAACAAATAGTTCACACTCCTTGATCGCCCAGACCGCACGGTCTAGATCACAAAAGAGCCCGCGAACCCTGAACAAGGAAACAGGTATCTGCAACAGACCGCAACTCAAGACCGCCTGGTCACTTAAGACCACCTGATCAACTGAGTTCGCTACACCAGATCAAGAACACCTAAACACAGTCCGTCCGGACTGGTTTATTCAAAGTTGGAAGAAGTGAGACAAGCTGAACGCGAGCTGCTAGCTGCTAACCTGCGAACACACAAACCGGTCAGACAAAATCTCAAACTGCGCGACCTCAAATTAAGACCGACACAATCAAGCCAACTTGGGTTCTTACATTTCTCATTATTAAGGACGGGCCCTGCACCCCTATTTATAGGCGAACAGATGGATGTCGTCACCGCACAAACTAGGATACAATATCCACCCATCAGATCACGAGCGGTCTCGTAAAGAAAATAGCCCGAACTCAGCATAGCTCTCAGCTCTTTATTAAACCTCGCGGTTACAACCAAACCGCCCGGTCACCGTGGTCTCAACAAAGCAGGCCGCCCGGTCTTCTTCCAATGAAAGCAGACCAAGAACATCTGGCCTACTTAGGACAAGTCACGAGACCAACCCGCGCAAGCCGCCCGGATAGATGACGGTCTCCCAAATCAGACAGCCTCAACCAAACCGCTGAGACAGAACGGACCAGAGAACTAGCGCAGACCACGCGGTCTCTGCGGTATCCAACCCGCTTACTCACCATCACAACTCCACTTCCACTTCAAAAATTTAACAACCTAGACCTTCCTAACCCTTGAGGGTGTCCAATGAGTCATTGCCCACCCATTGTGGTCAACCCAAATGGTCAATTTGACCAAAGTTAACCTTATCCTAAATTTAGGTCAAAATGACCTATTTTGCTCAAATTGAACCCAATCCACTTGGGCTAGAACCAATTGAGGTGGTCCACCACCTAATTGGGGTTGAATTCTACTGAATTGGCCCTTCATTTTCAAGGAATTCAGCCAGGAGAGAGAAAGCACCATTTTCCCCAAAAATGGTGGAGAGAGAGGAGAATAATGGCATTCATGGACAATTAAGCCCCCAATCGATGGGGATTCATCTCCCCTGGCAGTTTAAAGGAATTTAGAGCATTTTCCAGCTCACCAAGTGGGCTGAATCAAGGGAAATCAAGGTGTCCGAAATCCTCCTTCATGGCCATTAATGGCAATTGATGGCTTGGCTCCTCCCCTCCCCCAATTGACCTCCTTAACACCTTCAGGAGTCGGAGAGGAATGAAACCCCCCTCTTCCCCGAAGAAATCGAGCACCAGAAGCCTAGATTGACCTGGCGCCGAAAGCACTACCTCCGGCAATGGCAACTCGTCGAAATACGCGACACCATGCCCCCAGGAAGGTCCGATCCGCTTCCCCTCTCCTGGTGCTAGATCCTCGACTGATTTGAGGCATGATTCGAGCTCAATTGGGCTCGAATCACGCTTCCAAAAGGGCTCATTTCGTGCCCTCTTTCCCCTCCCCGAAACCCTTACTCCGGCCACCACGGGCCGGCAAAGGACCTCCTATCACCGGCCACCACCTCAACGGAGGTGGTGGTGGCACTTGCCGGCCGGGGAGATGTGAGGGTGGCCGGGTAATCATCCCGCAAAGGCACCCAGGATGGGTTGTTGCGAGCTGTCCATTACTTGGGGACGATGACAGTGAGCCGTCGGATCTGCCACAATCTGATATTCACAGATTTAAATAGTTATGATATATGATCATTTCTTTTGTCACACTTCATGCATTACTTTGATTTAATTATTAAAAATACATACCGCCCTCTGATAAAAAACTTCCCAACATCAAAGTTGTATTCTATGGTGTGTAGTTTAATTGAAAATTTGTTTCAGCCCAATAGGGGCATTGTAGCTCCCTGTAGAGACATTTTGATGGGACTGGTCCCTAGGGTAGGGCAGTCATCTTGTATTGAATAACTTTTGATAGGGAAATGCTATGGGCATGAAAATTTAAACCTAGGCTATTTGTACCAACCCCCTTAATATATCCCAGGATGGGAATTTTAGGAGAATATTTTCCAAAGGTTTTTGTAGTAATTTCATAATACACATATTATTTAATTTTAGGGTCTAATTACCTCCAATCCCCTCCAAATTTTGGTGGGTGCACTTTAGGGTTATTATATGACTCTGGTAAAATTTTCATCCCAATTGGGACTGATTTGGTTGGGTAAATGACTAACCCAAGTTTGGTCAAACTAGGTCAAACTAGGTTAAGGGTGCACATAATGAAATTAGGTGGTCAAATCTCATCCAAGTGGTGTGAGATTTTGGCCACTGGTTTAGGGTGACATAATATACCCGCGTGGGTAAAATGGGGTGACGTGGGTTGGATATTCCCTAGGATCCCAGTTCAAACCTTAGGGTTGAACTTTTTAGCCTTGTGAAGGACATATGGGCATATGTCCTTGCATGGCCATGAAACTTGGTAGATAAGTTCATGTGGTGTAAATATTCCCTAGGAAATTTTAAGAGAATTTTAAAACCTATTATTCCATCTGTTTTAGGTTATACTCATTTTTAGGAACCTCCTTCTGAGAGAGATTTATGTGCTCAAATTACCTTGGATGGTAATGAAAATTTGGTGGTACCTTCATAATCATGTAATAAATCTCTGGTAATTTTTGGGTAATTAATGAAATAATTTATTTAGCACTTCATTCACAAGCCATGTATTGGGTCTTAAGAATGTAATAAATAATTAAGGGCCAAATAGCCTCTGGAAATTTATGAAACTTGGTGGTAGGAGATTTTAGGACTATAGGAAGCTCTCTGATTTATTGTATAATTTTTGGAATTATTTAACAGTAGGTTCCATCACAATTTTCCCTAGAAAGAGTTTACTTGGAATAATTATTTATGTGTAAATTTGCCTTGATAAATTTTGAAATTTGGTCAGTAGACTTTTCTGATTAATATAAAGTTCTGGTAATTTTGCCATAATTTTTGGACAAGTAGTTTTGGTGATTCCTTCTTTAATTTCTAATTTTGGATAAATGTTCAATATTATAATTAGAGGTCAACACCTTGCTGTAAAATTGTGAGATTTTGAATTTGCTATTATTTTGACATCATAGACTTTCTATAATTTTATGGAGGTCATATCATAAGAGGATTTTATACTTCATGTTCAATTTCATACTAGGTCAAAATTGAAGAAAATTAAAATAAAGGCCAATAAAATAAGGAAAAATATGATCCTCCGGATTTAGGCTTAGAATAGCATGATAGACACCCAGTAATAATCTTGAGTCAGTTGGATGAATATTTGGGGTACCTCCCCTTATGTGACTCATATAACTCACTTGGTCTGCGTATAGTGAAACTGTAAGACTTGTGTATTTTATGGGTCCTTAGGTGGGAATGGAAGGTAGCTGGTGTACCTAGTATGGTTGAGAAGATGTGTGGTCACCATTAGGGGTCTATATGTTGGGTGTACCCGATAAGGTAAGAAGAAGGTTGTGTCCAGGACCGACAAAAGATCGTCTTTCCCCAAAGAAGGTCATAAAATACGTAGGGTAATTCAAGTGTAAAATTAAGTAGAGTGTATCTATGGGTAGTTACTGATAATACTAAGTACCTTGGAAAGGGAGCTTTGGGGTGTCATCCCATCATAGCCCCTAGTACCGTAGTGATCCCCTTATAGGGTAGTCCTCTGGATGTCCATGGTTAACCCTGAAATGTAGGAATAAACGGTGGAGCAAGATTAACTTAATAATCCACACACACCTTCACCCCGTGGTTACGTGAGGTTTGTTGTTTGGTCTTACGAGCGTTAGGATCAGTGGTTGTAGCAGTAGACTAATTAGTCTGGTGAGCTTGTGACTCAGTAGTGCTTGTTGGAACGAACGGGTTGGTTCAGATAGCCGTTGGCTCGGAAGGTTATGATGAAGGGCAAGTTAGCTCGGGGAGCCTTGTGGCTCAGGATATGGTAGGAAATATTGTATGTGCATAAGGTGGTGGGTCATTAGTGTTGACGGTTGTCGCACCAACATTGATACTTTGGCTCGGTAAGTGTGGTTAACACTTTACCAAGAAAAGTCTGGTGGACTAGCTAGTAAGAGTACGCAGGAGCTCCGTTGTTATGTTCTTAGCATTGAGGCGTACGATAAGTCTAGGTTAGGTAGTGCAGATACCAACCCAGAGGTGGGCGAGCCCAACCCACCATTTCTGTTTGCCACTACGGAAGTATCCTGGGAGTTTTGCTAGCTCCAAAAAGGGGGAACTAAAGGTCTGCGCGCATAGAGTCGTAGTGTGCGAGTTGCACTTGTATGAACATAGCATTAAACTACATGCTTTGCATGACATAGCATAACATTGTATTTCGACCCTTACCCCTATCGTATAAATTGGTTATGGGACTTTTTATACGATAGGCCCTACAAAACGACCCCTTGGTGTATAGGTTTGTGTAGGCATTCCTCTAAATCAAGGTTACATTTCTTTACTACTGCTTACCTTTTACTTCTGCTTACTCACTACTATTTTACTTCCTACTGCTTACTCATTGTATTATATATTGCTTGACAATAAACCCTTCCATAGTTAGACTCACTGTCACCTACTCTTGATTATACCCCTTGTTGTCCTCCGCTTCATTCCACCCGCTCGGTGCCTAGGAGTCACCGGGGGAGTGGTGGGGGATTGGCTGAGTCAAGTTTGACTGACGGTCGGTGGACCTTATCATTTTAGGGGACCGAGGAGATGCTGCAGCACCAGAGGCCGGTGTAGATGGAGGCGGGGCAGTCTAGCATGGTTGCACCGATGACAGGATCCGTGAGTGTCTTAGTAGCTTTAGTAGATTATGCTTCCGCGAGTGAAATTGTAGTGAGGAATTGATGTATCGGGCAGGAGCCCTTTACTATTTTTGTTATCTTTTATTCAGTTACTGTATGTGGACATCTCTTTTGATGACTTTATTTTCTATGTGATGTGGACTTAAACTTCCATAAGTTTGTTCAAGCTTTTCTTCATTTGTGATCGATATGGCTGGCATAATAAGCATTTTGTAGTGGCGACCTTCCCGAGTGATGGTGCCACCGCAAAGCGGCACTTCTGGGTATTTAGAGCTCGTTATCGGATGTCCCCGAAGGAGCTAACAGAGTTTCGAAGCCAACTACAGGAGCTGGTGGAAGCTGGGTTCGTCAGACCGAGTTCCTCACCCTGAGGAGCTCCAGTGTTATTGATGTTTAAAAAAATTTTGAGAGCGCCGCAAAGGCTTTTCGGGTGCGGATAGAATTCGACGGGCGCTTTCGAGGCATATTGCGAGTGCTCCTACTTCGAGGAACTAACCTTTATCCTACTTCGATGAATAGAAGTAACGGTCTTTCCTTCTTTCGGAATATCGACGATCACTCCTCGGCGGCGGCGCCGAATTCATTTAATTTTGTATAGAAAAGAAGAGTTTTAGCGAGTCTTTGTATCGTTATTATACTAACTAATCATTCGAAAAGGCAAGTATACCTTATCGCGTATAGTATAGGCAATTTTTTTTAGAAAATTATCAAGGTCGTATTTTTCCACGGATCTCGTCGAGTACTGCTAATTCGAGAATACTGCTATTATTTTATCAAAAAAAATGTGAATTAAAGAAATTAAAATTACATAATTGAAAGACAGAAATTGAAATTACAGAAAATGAAAGACAGAAATGCAATCTCTACCCGAACGGGTAGAGGGGAAGTAAATGCGTGAGCGAGTTCTACCCAAATGGGTAGACGGGAAATAAATGCATTGCAAGTTCTACCCAAATGGGTAGACGGGAAATAAATGCATGACAATAAAATAAAACTAAGTTATGAAGAGAAATAGCGAAAACATAAGTAATGAAAACATAAAACAACGAAAAGACGTACAATAAAAAAACGCATAAGCGATAACATAAAACGAAAGCGGAAAATAATGAAAACAATGAAGGAGGAAATTGCGAGAATTAAACATAACGAGAATAAAAATTGCTTCGAAATGAAAATTAACGAAAACATAATATTCCTCTCTAATCTCTACCGCGTCAAGGAAGAAAAGAACAAAAATTATGACGGCGAGTAAATTCGAACCAAAGCGAAAAAATAGATAACCAAAAGTTGAATTAAAGCGAAAATAAATGGAAACGTAATATTCGGCTCCATCGATTCCGTGTCAAGGAAGAAAAAGAGCAAAAGTTACGAAGACGAATAAATTTGAATTAAAACGAAAACCAAAATTACGGCAATAAATAAATTGCTTACGAAAGCTATGAAAAATGAAGAAAATGTAGGAATTGAAGCTAAGCTATGAATAAAATTGCAGTGCAGAAAAGAAATTGCAGAATTGAAACTACATTATGAATTAAAATGCTGGACAAAATTGAAATTACACGAAATGAAAACTAAACTTATGTATTGCAATAATTAAGGGGTTACAAGAAATAAAAACATTACAACACTTAAAAGAAAATACAAAAAGAAATTACAAGAAGAAATTACAACACTTAATTAATTACATAAAAAACAATAAAAGAAAATACAAAATGGTGGAGAAATATTGTGGAAGATCACCCCAAAAAGGGCAATCCAAGAGGAGCCAAGAGGTTCCAAGAGGAGAAATATTGAGGGGGGATGCCTCTATTTATAGACAAAATTGAGCTGCATTTAGCAAAAAAAAGAGTTGAGGAAGGGCTAGAATAACAGCTGGCGGTTTGACTTCAAAGTGGCCGATTTTGACTTGAGAGCAGTGGGGTGCGGATAGAGGGCTGGCAGGTTGAGCTGGAGGGCTGGAGTTACGAGCTGGCAGGTCTACTGGAGTGAGCTGGAATGAATTGGAATGTGAGCTGGCGGGTATACTAGAATGAGCTTGAATGAGCTGGCAGGTCTCAGCGGTTCTGTGTCGGTCTCAGCGGTTTTGGGCCTCAGCGGTTCTGGGCCTCAGCGGTTCTGGGCCCGTCTCATCGGTTCTGGGTCTCAGCAGTTCTGGGTCTTAGCGGTTCTGGTTCTCAGCGATTCTGGGCTACAGCTAGTGGATTAAATAGAGGCAAAAATGTCTGGACTGGTTTCGATCCCGCGCCACTAGAAAGACTAACCAGACCATACCCACTGAGCCAAGCGCTCATATATGCAAGCACAAGAACTATATTATATATATTATATATATTTACAGAATTTTTATATTAATACATATTCAATAACCAGCTTAATTATATTCAATAAATATTTACATATATTTTTAAATACTTTATATAAATATTTACATATATATTTAAATACTTATTTACATATATATTTAAATACTTTATATATATATATTTAAATACTTATTTACATATATATTTAAATACTTTATATATATATATATTTAAATACTTATTTACATATATATTTAAATACTTATTATATATATTTACATATATTTTTACATACTTAAATAGTTCCTTTTTACATATAAATATATAAATATTAAAAATTACCTAAAACAAATCATTTATTCAATAATTTACATGAAATATGTACAATATTACTTAAAACCATGCTAAAAACTATACTAAAATACGTATAATTTACTATTCATCAAATACCCCCATACTTAAGCTTTTGCTATTCCAGAGCAAAAGTAAGGGATACCTATAAGACGTTAAAAAAATTTCTAAGTTACTAAAATTTTATTTAATCAAAAGTAAGATCGAAATTAATTTTGGAGATTAAAAGAGGTTGTCCTAAATTGTGAAAATGATTTAAAAAGAGCGAAAAGGTTTTAGCCGCAAGACATCTAGAGTTAGCTAAATAGCGAACAAATATTGCAATCACTAGCACCTTGATTAGATAGAATTATAAAAACTTTAACTTTTTGAAGAAATTTTTAAGAATAAATAAAACATACTAATTATGGTCTCTCAAAATTGTTAATTTATATCTACATTTCAATTTTATTGGCTAAGGGGTAGGGGAAACTTGGTAAGAGAAGATGATTCTTTATTTGGTGGTGATGGATTTTATCCTGTCACCCAACTCAATTTTTCTTTTGGATTTGTTTAAGGGAATGAAATCTTACTCCCAAAATGAATTTTTTTCAATCTTCAAAAATAACCCAATGTATATGTTTAGGGAACGAAAATCTTATTCCCATGCCATATAATCTTTTAATAAAATTGGGTGCCTATGTTTACGGAATGAAATCTTATTCCCATTGAGATAAGATCTTTTAGAATAAAAAACCAAGAAAGGGGATAAGGGGTAAGGTTTGTAGACATTTCTAGAGTTTATATTAAGAAGATCTTGAGAGCAAATTTTAGTAGATTAGACTATTCCTAAAGTTTCACAAGTTTGAAGTAAGAATAATTAAATCTAAAAATGGTTTGCCAATATAATACAAAAAGTAACTATTTAGGGTTAACTCGAAGTAGTGCTAAAAAGTTTATTCTCTAATTGAATTAAAATCACAAAATGTCCTTTACAACTAAAATTCCAAAAGTTTAAATCTACAAACTGTGATAAAAATAAAAGAAGTAGCAAATAAAAAATAATGAAAACGCTTATAAATAAACTTAACCTAGCTTTGAAAAAAACAAATGGCTAAGTAGGTGTTTTATTCTATTTTTTGAATTTTTTTGTTAAATTTTCATCAAATTTGTTTTGGTTATTTACTTATGATTTTTTTTCTTTTTTGATTTTGTTATAAATGTACACATTAATACTAAAAAAAAAGTAGAAAATAAGAGAAAAAAATTTCTTTTGGATTTTGTGGTTTTTTTTTATATGCATAAGTATATACATATCAAAACTAAACTTAAAAAGGGAAAAACTAAAGATTAATACAATTAAGAAAAATAATAATAATAAAATCTATTTTTTGATTTTTTTTTCTAAGTTTTTCATCATTATTTTTTTTGGATTTTTGATTTTGTTATATAAAAAAATGGAAACAAGAAAAAAAAATCTAAGTTTATATATTTTTTCTTGGGTTTTTTCTAAGTAAATTTTTTTTCATTTTTATGGATTTTTCAAATTTTATCTATATATACATTAATAAAGAAACAAAAGAAAAGAAGAAAAGAAATAAAAAAAACATCATCATTTTTTTTGAAGCTTTTCTAATATGGGAGGGACCAAAATAATTACAAAAAGAGGAAAACACCCCCATACTTAAAAGTCAACATTGTCCCCAATGTTGAAAATAAGTATGAGGACCAAAATTATATATTCAAAAGCATGAAAAAGTAAAATGCAAGTAAGAAATTAGCAGGGGAAAAAGCGCGTCCCTGTTTTGGAGACGGGATAACCGGATTAATATCTGCAAAATATGATAAAAACAAAATAATAAAAGTTATTTACAATGGGGGGGGGGGGAAGAAAACATTTATAAAAGAAAACAAAACATCTTTTTATTTAGATTTTTAAAAAAAATTCATCATATTTTTTGTGGTTTTTTTTTGAAATATGCATATATAAAAACATACCGAAACTTAAAAAAAGGAATAAATAAAGAATAAAGAGAAGCTTTTAGATAGAAAGCAAAGAAAAAAAAGTGAAATAAGAAGATAAAAGCAATGGGATAAAAGCAATGGGGTTTTCCCTTTTCGAAATATCGACAAAAATTCCCTTTCAGGTCTGTTGAATAATCCTACTTTGGGAAAACGATCTATTATTTTATCTTAAAATTCCTACAATTCTTTTTGATTTATATTTCAAAGCTTTTAATTATATGAGTTTGTCATTATTTCCGTTTTTTCAAAGCTTTTCGATGTTTTAAAATATATGTATTTGAGAACAAATTAAAATTTAAGAACGAGAAAAGAAAAGAGGGACTGAAAATAAAATAGAAGAAGGAGAAAGATCGAGATTTGAAAAGAAAACATATATTTTTGGGGTTTTGAGTGTTTTTTAATTTTTTTGGATTTTTAATATGATGAAATCAATAGTGTATTCTCTTTTCAAAATATCGACAAAGCTCCCCAGCAACGGCGCCAAAAACAAGATGTTTAAAATTTTTTGAGATCGCCGCAAAAGCTTTCTGGGTGCGGGTAGAATTCGGCGGGCGCTTTCGAGGCGTCTCGCGAGTACTCCTACTTCGAGGAACTAACCTTTATCCTACTTCGATGAATAGAAGTAACGGTTTTTCCTTCTTTCGGAATATCGACGATCACTCCACGGCGGCGGCGCCAAATTCATTTAATTTTTTATAGAAAAGGAGAGTTTTTGCGAGTCTTTGTATCGTTATTATCCTATCTAATCATTCGAAAAGGCAAGTATACCTTATCGCGTATAGTATAGGCTAATTTTTTAGAAAATTATCAAGGTTGTATTTTCCACGGATCTCGTCGAGTACTACTACTTCGAGAATACGGTTATTGTTTTATCAAATAAAAACGTGATTTAAATAAATTAAAATTACATAATTGAAAGACAGAAATTGAAATTACAGAAAATTTAAGACAGAAACGCAATCTCTACCCGAACGGGTAGAGGATTGCCCGAACGGGTAGAGGGGAAGTAAATGCATGAGCGAGTTCTACCCAAATGGGTAGATGGGAAATAAATGCACTGCAAGTTCTACCCAAACAGGTAGATGGGAAATAAATGCAAGACAATAAAATAAAACTAAGCTATGAAGAGAAATAGCGAAAACATAAGTAATGAAAACATAAAACAATGAAAAGACGTAAAATAAACAAACACATAAGCGATAACATAAAATGAAAGCGGAAAATAACGAGAACAATGAAGGAGGAAATTAAGAGAACAAAACATAACGAGAACGAAAATTGTTTCGAAACGAAAATAAACAAAAACATAATATTCTGCTCTAATCTCTACCGCGTCAAGGAAGAAAAAGTACGAAAATTATGACGGCGAGTAAATTCGAATCAACACAGCGAAAATAAATGGAAATGTAATATTCAGCTCCATCGATTCCGTGTCAAGGAAGAAAAAGAGCGAAAGTTACGAAGACGAATAAATTTGAATTAAATGAAAAACCAAAATTACGGCAATAAATAAATTGCTTACGAAAGCGAGAAAAATGCGGAAAATGCAGGAATTGAAGCTAAGATATGAATAAAATTGTAGTGCAGAAAAGAAATTGCAAAATTAAAACTACGTTATGAATTAAAATGCTGGACAGAATTAA
Organism: Dactylorhiza incarnata; assembly: GCA_033032865.1. Lineage (NCBI taxonomy): Eukaryota > Viridiplantae > Streptophyta > Magnoliopsida > Asparagales > Orchidaceae > Dactylorhiza > Dactylorhiza incarnata. The sequence goes on along the minus strand of JAWHQI010000051.1, from coordinate 9,653,216 downwards.
AATTACACGAAATGAAAACTAAACTTATTTATTGCTATAATTAAGGGGTTACAAGAAATAAAAACATTACAACACTTAGAAGAAAATATAAAACAAAATTACAAGAAGAAATTACAACACTTAATTAATTACATTAAAAACATAAAAAGAAACTACAAAATGGTGGAGAAATATTGTAGAAGATCACCCCAAAAAGGGCAATCCAAGAGGAGCCAAGTGGTTCCAAGAGGATAAATAGTGAGGGGGGCAGCCTCTATTTATAGACAAAATTGAGCTACATTTAGCAAAAAAAAGAGTTGAGGAAGGTGCTAGGATATCATCTGGCGGTTTGACTTCAAAGTTGCCAATTTTGACTTGAGGGTTGTGGGGTGCGGATAGAGGGCCGGAAGGTTGAGCTGGAGGGCTAGAGTTGCGAGCTGGCAGGTCTACTGGAGTGAGCTGGAATGTGAGCTGACAGGTATACTAGAATGAGCTGGAACGAGCTGGCAGGTCTCAGCGGTTCTGGGTCGGTCTCAGCGGTTCTGGGTCTCAGCGATTCTGGATCTCAGTAGTTCTGGCTTGGTCTCAGCAGTTCTGGGTCTCAGCGGTTCTGGGCCTCAGCGGTTCTGGGCCGGTCTCAACGGTTCTGGGTCTCAGCGGTTCTGGGTCTCAGCGGTTCTGGGCTGCAGGTAGCGGATTAAATAGAGGCACAAATGTCTGGCCTGGTTTTGATCCCGCGCCACTAAGAAAGACTAACCATACCATACCCACTGAGCAAAGCGCTCATATTTGTAAGCACAAGAATTATATTATATATATTTACAGAATTTTTATATTAATACATATTCAATAACCAACTTAATTATATTCAATAAATATTTACATATATTTTTAAATACTTTATATAAATATTTAAATTCTTATTTACATAGATATTTAAATACTTATTATATATATTTACATATATTTTTACATACTTAAATAGTTCCTTTTTACATATAAATATATAAATATAAAAATTACCTAAAACAAATTACTTATTCAATAATTTACATGAAATATGTACAATATTACTTAAAACTATGCTAAAAACTATACTAAAATACGTATAATTTACTATTCATCAGTTATTCGTGAAGAAGAAGGATGTGACCCTCAGACTGTGCATCGACTACAGAGCTCTGAATAGGGTGACGGTGCGGAACACATACCCTTTACCGAGGATAGACGAGCTATTTGACCAGCTAGAGGGCGCCCACTACTTCTCGAAGATGGATTTGAGATCAGGATATTACCAGCTGCGGATTTAGGAGGAAGACATCCCAAAGACGGCTTTCATCAGCCGATACGGACTATATGAGTTCACTGTGATGCCGTTCGGGATCACGAATGCACCTTCTGCATTTATGAGTCTGATGAACCGGGTGTACGAGCCATATCTCAACATCTTGGTCATCGTGTTCATCGATGACATCCTCATCTATTCAAGGATGGAGGAGGAATATGCACGCCATTTGGCACTAACATTGGAGAAGCTTCGGGAGCACCGCATGTACACGAAGTTCAACAAGTGTCAGTTTTGGCTGAAGGAGGTGGCCTTCCTGGGCCACATTATTAGTGGAGCTGGTCTAGCAGTGGATCCAGCGGAGATCCAGGCAGTACGGGAATGGCCACCGCTGAAGACGGCCACCAATGTACGGAGCTTCTTGGGTCTTGACGGTTATTACCGGAAGTTCGTACATGGGTTTTCCCAGATAGCCCTCCCTCTCAAATCCCTGACGAAGAAGGATACTGCTTTCGTTTGGACACCGCTGTGTGAGGCAGCCTTCCAAGAGCTGAAGGGCCGGCTTACGACGACCCCATCCTTTCACTTCCATTGGGGAAGGACGAATTTCAGGTGTACACGGATGCATCAAACCATGGGATGGGTGCTGTTCTGATGCAGAACGGGCACGTGATAGCGTACGCTTCCCGCCAGTTGAAGAACACCGAGCGGAATTACCCAGTGCATGACTTGGAGATGGGAGCGGCCATATTCACTCTGAAGATCTGGCGGTACTACCTCTATGACATCCACTGCAACATATTTTCAGATCACAAGAATCTGAAGTACGTGGATACGCAGAAGGAGATGAACATTCGACATAGACGCTGGGTGGAGTTCTTAATGGACTACCAGTACACCATGTATTACCACCCGGGGAAGTTTGAATGTGGTGGCAGACGCACTGAGCAAAAGAGCTACCACGTCAGGAGCAGAGCCCAAGTTGATGGCCATGGAGCTAGTACGGATGTTTGAGGACATGCAGATCTCCTTAGTATCCGAGGGCGATCCAAAACTTTATGAGGAGTACCTGGCGGCGATAAGTACCACATATGACATCCGAGACCGCATTAGGGATGGGCAGATGCAGGATGCCAAACTTGAGCCGATATTCAGAGCCTTGGAGACAGGCTTAGCCGGAGACTATTCGCTGAAGGGCGGCCTATTAGGTTTTAGAAGCCAAGTGTATATACCGGCAGGGGGCCGGATTTGGGAGGACATCATGACGGAGGCTCACTGCAGTAGGTGTTCGGTGCATCCGGGCATCACCAAGATGACGGAGGACTTGAAGAGGACCATGTATTGGCCGGGCATGAAGAGGGATATCACCTTTTGTAACACCCTCCCTATTACATTGCATATAGCAGTAGGTCCGGCCGGGACCCCACGCCATATGAAACGAACGGAAGAGCGTGTTACTTAATTAGCATTAAACAGTTAATAACATAACCATCTCAGAACATAGAGTCACACAACGGAAGCATTTAATTTCAATTAAAACCAGTTTATACAATGTCCACAACAGCCACTAGGAATGAAATATAATACAAGTTCTTTACAAGGTTTGTTTACATAATAAAGTTGGCTTCCAAACATCGGTGTGCAGGCCGGCCACACATGAAAACAGTAAACAAAAACTTTGGACATCGAGGGCTAGTACAGCACAGCAGCAGGGGCTTCAGCCTGCTATTTCCCGCTAGTTTCGCTAGGGCCTGTACAAACAAATCCACCAAGTGGTGGGAAAACAAGTAACCGGTCAGCCTTAGCTGACCCAGATTTATAATGACCCCACCCCATGCTCGGGGCGGCGGTGCTCCTTCCCTGCACGGAAGCAACAATAATATATATATATATATATATATATATATATATATATATATATATATATATCACAGATGCGTCTAAGCACCGCATAGAAGCATTCATCACAAGGTGACAACAGGTTACATCGACAAGTCCTTTTTCAACTTGGATTTAGGCTTACACGCTTTGTGCACTCTCGGCACGCCATAGACAAGTACTTTTTCAACTTGGATGTACACTATGAGCTGCGACCGTCAAGGCTAGCACTACCTTATGGTTTCTAATCCAAAATTCCCTCAGTGAACATGGAGGAGCGACCTCATCACTGACTGGCTATGGAACGGGTTCGGTTCAGCTTGTGCACACGCTCATAAATGTCAGTATTCAACTATGCCTGACACGGGTTTGGCTTCCCCTTGTGCCCATCTAAGTGTAACCACACAGGGTCACACAATCTGCTCACCTGGAGCTATCGCCGACGTTAACTCTAAAGCCCGGCGTTAGTAACAGAACCCAGTTCAGCTCACTTTTCTCGGGTACTTTCAGGGAAACACCTCCAGATCAATTTGCTGTACAACACGGTACAAGAACCCGAAACTCAACATATACACAGAGTCTTCTCCAGCACGCTACAAGAAATAAACATCACCAATCCAGACTAACCTATCCAGATGGGCTTCACACAGCATGCCTATGTCCGTACTACCATTCCGGACTCTATATGCAAATTTCGTGGGGATAATATTAACCCACCGGAAGAACCCATCTACTAATTAGTAGAAATCTTCCTAAGCATGCAAATCAAATGACGCGCATGTACATAGATGAAGGGAGGAGAATCGTTACCCTTGTCGTTCATTTCTGCACCCTGATTAGCAGTAAGATAATCGGCTGGAATCGACGATGGCACAAGCATGCAAGAAATCTCCTTCGCAAATTGCCTTTTCGAAGCCACGAACGTCTGGCCCTCCTAACGGATCTCTTTCCACAAGCTCTCAGCTCTCTGGTCATGGAAAGGGAATATTTTCTCAGCTAAATCAGAAGAAAAGTCGAACACCTCTCATAAATAGTTTTCTCAGGCGGTGGCTGAATTATCCATAGCCGCTTAAGAAATCTGACGGCGTTCAACAAATTCTTTAAAGCTGAGTTCGACGATCAGTGCTCGAAGCTGCGTTCGACGAACTGCTTTGAAGCTGCGTTCGACGAACAACTAGCTACGTTCGACGAACAGCTTTGAAGCTGCGTTGGACGAACAACTTTGAAGCTGCGTTCGACGAATAGCTAGCTGCGTTCGACGAACAACTAGCTGCATTCGACAAACGGCTTTGAAGCCGTGTTTGACGAATGGATTTGAAGCAGCGTTCGACGAATAGCTAGCTGTATTCGACGAACAACTAGTTGCATTCAACGAACGGCTTTGAAGTCGCGTTCGACGAATGGCTTTGAAGCTGCGTTCAATGAACAACTAGCTGTGTTCAACGAACAGCTAGCTACGTTCGACGAACGGCTTTGAATCCCTGCCTTTTTTTTTCTCGAGAATTGGCATCTGATTTCTCGAGAAATGGCATTCTTTTTCTCGAGAGCTGGCATTTCCTACCCTTTCTTATTCTCGAGAACTTGCATCTCCTACCTCTCGAGAAATGGCATTTCCTGCCTTTTTATTTCTCGAGAAATGGCATTCCCTGCCTTTTGATTTCTCGAGAATTTGTATTCTCTACTTTTGACTTCTCGAGAAAGTTTCAACACTAAGCCCTCAGACTTAACAACCTACTGATGTCAGTGCACTGGGAATTGAGGTGTTACAAATCTCCCATCCTTTAAGAAATCTCATCCCGAAATTTAAACAGTGCAAAGAAACAAAAGATACAAAACATAACTTGTACCTCAACGGAACATTTCGGGGAACTCATCTCGCATGGTTTGCTCACGCTCCCATGAAAGCTCCTCACGACCGCAATTTTTCCAGTGGACTTTGACCATTCAGATCATTTTATTCCGCAATTGCCTGACATCAATGTCTTCGATGCAAATAGGCGAGACCAACGTCTTCAGCTCATCATCGACCGACACCTGATTCTTTACCAGGACCTGGCTAGGCTCTAACACAGCTTTCCATAGCACAGATATGTGAAACACATCATGCAGTTCGCTCAACTCTGTCGAAAGAGCAAGCCGATAGGTAGCTTCACCAATACGCTCCAGAATCTCAAACAGTCCAAGGTACCTCAGACTCAGCTTTTTCAAGTGCCAAATCTGGGACACACCCTTGAAAGGGTTGATCTTTAGGTAAACTCAGTCGCCCACGGCGAACTCAACATTTCTGTTCTTGGCATTGTAGTATTTCGCATGCCTATCTTATGCAATCAACAATCTCTCCTGGATTGTTTGAATAGCGGACTTTGCATCTTCGACTTCCTTCCGCTTAAACAGCTTCGTCTCACCTGTCTCTGCCCAACCATAGAGGGCCTCGAAGGGCGCCTTATTTATACTTGCCAGATAGTTGTAACTATAAGCGAACTCGATCATAAAAAGATGATCTTCCCACTTCTTGCCAAAATCCAGGACGCACATACGGAGCATGTCCTCCAGAGTGCTATTCGTACGTTCAGTCTGTCCATCTGTTTGGGGTTGGAAGGCAGTACTAAACTTCAATTTTGTACCCAACAACTAGTGGATTAGCCTCCAATCTTTCGAAGTAAAGCGCCCATCTCGGTCACTGACGATGCTACGGGGCACGTCGTGCAATCACACAATGCTATCAACATAAAGCTTTGCTAACTTTTCAACTGAATCGTCCCTCCGGTTTGGAATAAAGTGGGCTACCTTCGTCAAGCGATCCACGATCACCCAAATAGCATCATTTCCACTCTGCGATATCGATAAACCGTGCACGAAATCCATAGAAATGTCGTCAAATTTCCATTCCGGTACTGGCAATGACTTCAGGAACCCTCCAGGTTTCTGACATTCAGCCTTTACAAGTGCGCAAGTCTTACACTTTGCCACATAAAGAGCGATGTCCTTCTTCAATCCTGGCCACCAAAACAACCTCTTCATGTCTTGGTACATCTTTGTGCTCCCCGGGTGAATTGAGTACTTTGTAAAGTGCGCTTCGTACATCAATTCTTCCCGCAACTTGCCCATATTTGGGACGCACAACCGACCGTCTTTCCACATCAAACCATCGTCTAACATAAACTATGCAGCAGTCCCAACTTCAGACTCGGCCAAAAAGCGCTGCATGCTCGAATCAAGCTCTAGGGCCTGTCGTATTCTGTCCGCGAGGTCATATTTCTCCTCCGTCCAGTTCAAGCACGCAATTGCACTAGAACTCCTCTCCACATAGGAGATCTCCAAGGCTTCCAAGTCACTGATCAGATGCGAGTCATGCATCTGAATCCAGTTGGCCTGCGCAGAGGCCCTTCGGCTCAAAGCATCTGCGATGACATTTCCCTTCCTGGGAGTATAGTGTATTTCGAATGTGTAGTCCCCCAGGAATTCCATCCACCTTCGCTGTCGCATATTGAGCTCTTTCTAATTTAGCAGATATTTTAGGCTCTTATGGTCCGTAAAGATATCAACCTTCCCGCCATACAAGTAGTGTCGCCACAATTTCAGAGCGAAGATCATGGCCGCCAACTCCAAGTCGTGGACCGGGTAATTCCGCTCATGCACTTTCAATTGGCGAGAGCCATAAGATATCACTTGACCATGCTGAAGAAGTACGCAGCCTAAGCCGCTCCCTGACGCATCGCTGAAAATTTCATAGCCTTCTACACCACATGGCAAACACAAGATCGGTGTCGTGGTCAGACGACTCTTTAATTGTTCAAAAGCTCGTGCACACGCGGTGACCAAACGAACTTCTGATCGTCAAGGATGTGAGAGGAAGAGCAATCCGCGAAAAGCTTTCCACGAAGCGCCGATAGTAGCCGGCAAGTCCAAGGAAACTCCTGACTTTCGCTACTGTCGTCAAAACGGGCCACTCCTGGATAGCAACTATCTTTGCTGGATCTACTGCGATACCCTCACCACTAACAACGTGACCAAGGAACGCTATTGAAGCTAGCCAGAACTCGCACTTGGAGAACTTGGCATACAGCTGACTCCGTCGCAGGGTCTCCAAAACTACGCGTAAATGAATCGCGTGTTCTTCTTTAGATTGAGAGTATACCAGAATATCGTCAATAAAGACGATCACAAGCTGGTCAAGGTACTCTCTAAAGGTTCTATTCATCAGATCCATAAACACTGATGGTGCATTCATCAGTCCAAACGGCATAATAGTAAACTCATAGTGCCCGTAGCGGGTACTAAATGCCGTTTTGGGGATGTTGCATTCCTGAATCCGCAACTGATAGTAGCCAGACTTAAGATCCAACTTGGAATACACCGACGAACCCACTAGCTGATCAAATAAGTCATCGATTCGAGGAATCAGATACTTGTTCTTCTCGGTCAGCTTGTTCAATTCACGGTAGTCGATACAAAGATGTAGACTTCCGTCCTTCTTCTTCACAAAGAGGACCGGAGCACCCCAAGGTGATATACTTGGGCGTATATAGCTTTGCTCTAGTAACTCTTGTAATTGAACCTTTAATTCTGCCAATTCCTTTGGCACAATATGTTACGGAGGGCGTGACACAGGCTTGGCACCTGGCACCAGCTCTATAATGAAGTCTATCTCTCGCTGAGGTGGCGCCCCAGGAAGATCTTTAGGAAACACATCAGGATACTCTGAAATAATAGGAACGTCACTTAGAGTAGGCTAAGTCTTTGTAGCTCCCATTAGTACAACACACAACTATGCGCCTTGCCGAACTGCCTTGACTACTTGGACAACAGACATCAACGTCTTGCTCGATCCACGCAAACCGGCAAACATAGTCGCAGGTTCGGTATTCTGCCCAGTGTGACCTCCTTAGAAGTGCAGTCTATGTAGGCCTGCTGCACCGACATCCAGTCCATACCAAAGATCACATCGAATTTCGAAAGTGGCAGTATCAGTGCTTCCAAATCGAAATCTTGACTTCCTATTCGTACCTTTACAACACAACCTCGATCCGCACTCATCGAGCAGCCATTGGGCATCATCACATTTAAACGTCCCTTCCAAAATGATGAAGGCACCCCAAGCTGTCGTATGAAGGCCTCCGATAGAAAAGAATGTGAATCTCCCGTATCAAACAACGCTCTTGCCGGAGAGTTAAATATTAGGACAAAGCCTAATACACAAACGGTTACAAGCAATGATGAAGGTATGAAGTATAAAATGCAACAAAAGCTATATACTAGCGCATACCTGTCACCACATCGCTTTGTTTTATGTCCTCCTGCTGGACAAGATTGTACACTCTAGGTTGGGCTGGAGCAGCATGGGATGCGGTTGACTCTGCCGCCTTCCCTTTCTCTTCCACGTAATTCGCAGCCGCCTTCTTGCCTCCACGACAGTCTCGGGCCATATGACCCAGCTTACCACCGTTAAAACAGATGAGTGGGCCTCACCCAGTCATCACACCCGAAGCCACAGTTTGAGCTGACCTAGAAGGTCGTGCTCTGTTCCTCCATCTGGCTCGCCCAGACTATGCAGAGCTCGACACTTTGAACTCTGGATTTATCACTTGTAACTCCTTCCTGCTCTGGGACAACTTCATATCCATTTCTAAGGAACGAGCCGTATTGACCTGGGTCATAAACCCCTGTGTCATTGCCCCCGACAAAAGGAACCGCAACTCTTCTCGCAGACCTTCATAGAACCGATTGGTCTTCTGAGCTTCATCGGCAAAGGTCACTCCTGCGTATCGCCCCAACCGACTAAACTCATGCAGGTAATCATCAATCATACGATCACCTTGAGTTAGACGGTTGAACTGATTTTCCATCTCGATTTGCTAAGCAGGTGGGCGATACCGCGCCAAGAACAATCTCGAAAACTCATCAAATGAGATGTCCGCCAGTTGCCTTCCAGCTAGGTGATGCAGCTCTATCTCATCCCACCACAACTGCGCCTCCCCATCAAGTAGGAAGGTTGCCAAAGTAACTTTCTGCCCTTCCTCCGTATCAGTGGCCTTCAAGGTCTTGCGCACCCTTGATAGGCAATCCTCAGCTTGCGCCGGGGTTCCTTCCCCCGTGAATGTAGGAGGATGGAAACTCAGAAAGTACTGCAGCTGTTGGTCCAGAGCTCTTCGTGCCCTCACCGGCACTGGCATTTCAGCCGCCGGTTCAGCTGCCACAACCGGCACTGGGGCCACTCCAAGAGTAGGAGGCAGTCCAGGGATATGCCCTCCAGGTTGTGCAGTGAAAATAACAAACCCTGCTTCTGCTATCATCCTCACTGTTTCAGCAGAAGGAGGAGTAGGCACCTCAGCTGGTGCACTGCTCGCAGACGAATGCGGGGGTCGAGATGGCCCGCTCCACTCCCAGCTTCCTAAACATGTGCACAAAACACAATTAGCGACTAAGAGATAACATGGATCAATAAAGGAACACAGAAGTTCCATCCCAATGCTACACACATACATGTAATTCATTAACAAAGTGGACATGTACTGGTTATTCACATGACTTAACGGCGACGCACACACGTGCTCACCACCCCTTAGAAGAATTTGACCACGAATTCAGACGGAAAGGGACCGAGACCCGGAGCTGATACCAATTTGTAACACCCTCCCTGTTACATAGCATATAGCAGTAGGTCCGGTCGGGACCCCACGCCATATGAAATGAACAGAAGAGCGCGTTACTTAATTAGCATTAAATAGTTAATAACTTAACCATCTCAGCACACAGAGTCACACAACGGAAGCATTTAATTTCAATTAAAACCAGTTTATACAATTTCCACAACAGCCACTAGGAATGAAATACAATACAAGTTCTTTACAAGGTTTGTTTACATAATAAAGGTGGCTTCCAGACATCGGCGCGCAGGCCGGCCACACATGAAAACAGTAAACAAAAGCTTTGGCCTTCGACGGCCAGTACAACATAGCAGTAGGGGCTTCAGCCCGCTATTTCCCGCTAGTCTCACCAGGCCCTGTACAAACAAATCCACCAAGTGGTGGGAAAACAAGTAACCGGTCAGCTTTAGCTGACCCAAATTTATAACGACCCCAACCCATGCACGGGGTGGCGATGCTCCTTCCCTGCATGCAAGCAACAACAGTATATATATCACAGGTGTGTCTAAGCACCGCATAGAAGCATTCATCACAAGCTGACAACAGGTTACATCGACAAGTCCTTTTTCAACTTGGATTTAGGCTTACACGCTTTGTGCACTCTCGGCACGCCATCGACAAGTACTTTTTCAACTTGGATGTACACTATGAGCTGCAACCATCAAGGCTAGCACTAACTTACGGTTTCTAATCCAAAATTCCCTCAGTGAACACGGTGGAGTGAACTCTTCACTGACTGGCTATGGAACGGGTTCAGTTCAGCTTGTGCCCGCGCTCATAAATATCAGTATTCAACTATGCCTGACACGGGGTTGGCTTCCCCTTGTGCCCGTCTAACTGTAACCATACAGGGTCACACAATCTGCTCACCTGGAGCTACTGTCGGCATTAACTCTAACGACCGGCGTTAGTAACAGACCCCAGTTCTGCTCACTTTTCTCGGGTACTTTTTGGGAAACACCTCCAAATCAATTTGTTGTACAACATGGTACAAGAACCCAAAACTCAACATATACACGGAGACTTCTCCGGCACGCTACAAGCAATAAACATCACCAATCCAGACTAACCTATCTAGATGGGCTTCACACTACATGCCTATGTCCGTACTACCATTCCGGACTATATATCCAAATTTCGTGGGGATAATATCAACCCACCGGAAGAATCCATCTACTAATTAGTAGAAATATTCCTAAGCATGCAAATCAAAGGACGCACAAGTCCAAAGATGAAGGGAGGAGAATCGTTACCCTTGTCATTCGTTTCTGCACCATGATTAGCAGCAAGATAATTGGCTGGAATCGACGATGGCACAAGCACGCAAGAAATCTCTTTCGCAAATTGCCCTTTCGGAGCCACGAACGTCTGGCCCTCCTAACGGATCTCTTTCCACAAGCTCTCAGCTCTCTGGTCGTGGAAAGGGAATATTTCTCAGCTAAATTAGAAGAAAAGCCAAAAACCTCTCATAAATAGTTTTCTCAGGCAGTGGCTGAATTATCCACAACCGCTTAGGAAATCTGACGGCATTCGATGAATTATTTAGAGCTGATTTTGATGATCGGCGTTCGAAGCAGCATTCGACGAACAGTTAGCTGCGTTCGACGAACAGCTTTGAAGCTGTGTTCGAGGAACAGCTAGCTACGTTCGACGAACAGCTTTGAAGCTGCGTTCGACGAACGGCTTTTAAGCTGCGTTCGACGAACAGCTAGCTGCGTTCGACGAACAGCTAGCTGCATTCGACGAAAAGCTAGCTGCGTTCGACGAACGACTTTGAAGCCGCGTTCAACGAACAACTTTGAAGCTGCGTTCGACAAACAGCTAGCTGCGTTTGACGAACAGCTAGCTGCGTTTGACGAACGGCTTTGAAGCCGCGTTCGACGAACGGCTTTGAAGCTGCATTCGACGAACAGCTAGCTGCATTCAACGAACAGCTAGCTTCGTTCGACGAATGGCTTTGAATCCCTCCCTTTCTTTTTTTCTCGAGAACTGGCATCTGATTTCTCAAAAATTGGCATTCTTTTTCCCGAGAGCTGGCGTTTCCTGCCCTTTCTTATTCTCGAGACCTTGCATCTCCTACCTCTCGAAAAATGGCATTTCCTGCCTTTTTATTTCTCGAGAAATGGCATTCCCTGCCTTTTGATTTCTCGAGAATTTGTATTCTCAACTATTGACATCTCGAGAAAGTTTAAACACTAAGCCCTCAGACTTAACAACCCACTGATGTTAGTGCACTTGAAATTGAGGTGTTACACCTTTTTTGTGACCCACTGCGAGTCTTGCCTGCACGTGAAGGCGGAATGCAAGAACCCGGCTGGGCTACAACAGCCACTCCCAGTGCCGGAGTGGAAGTTCGACGACATCGCGATGGACTTTATACATGGTCTTCCCCGATCACATGCAGGAAATGACTCCATATGGGTGATCGTTGATAGATTGAAGAAGGTGGCCCGATTCATTCCAGTCAGAAAGGACACATCGGTCGGTGATTTGGTACGAAGGTTCGTGGAGTAGTTCTTTCAATATCATGGCGTACCTAGGACGATTGTGTCGGATCGGGATGGACGATTCACATCGAGAGAGTGGAGAGTAGTGCAGGCTTACTTGGGCACATGACTGACAGTCAACACTGCATTCCACCCCCAGACAGATGGGCAAACGGAGCATACCAACTAGACATCGGAGAATCTTCTACGTCTATGCATTCTGGACCGCGGGGAACCATGGGAGAGACTGTTGCTGTTAGTCGAGTTCTCGTACAACAACAGTCACCAGGACAACATAGGCATGGCACCTTACAAGGCGTTATACGGACGGAAGTGCAGGACTCCACTGTCTTGGATCCAAGATGAGGACCCTAAGGCACTCGGCTCAGAGTTCGTGGAGGATACTGAGGCTCAGGTGAGGCTGATTCGAGACAGGATGCTGGAGGCCCGGAGCAGGCAGACCAAGTATTTTGATGTGTGGCATCGTATGGTGGAGTTTTAGGTGGGAGATCTGGTATTCCTGAATATACGTCTGATGCATGGAGTCTCGCGGATACGCGGGCGGAAGAAGCTCAGTCCGAGATATATGGGGCCCTATAGGATTGTGGAGCGGATCGGCCCCTTTTCTTACACACTGGAGCTACCTCCAGAGTTAGCGGTATTTCATGATGTCTTCCACGTCTCCTCCCTTAGGAGGGCTCTACTACGGCCAGACCAACAGATATCTACAACAGAGAGGCCGGTAGCTAATGATTGGTCAGTTAACCTGGAGCCGATCTGGATAGACGACATGGAGATGCGAGTCCTGCAGCGCAAGAATGTTCCGTTGGTCAAAGTCCTATGGCGGAATCATAGATAGGAGGAGCACACCTGGGAGCCACTAGACTTGATGCAGCAAAAGTATCCGGAGCTCTTTACGATAGATATAACATAATTTCAGTTTGGGATGTTACATTTAATCACTTGCTATAGGAACCCCACATGCCTAACCTGAATTTCAGGGCCAAACCTGTAAGGAGGGTGAAATGGGTGACCTTTGGAGATGGCCAAAATTTTCACCATGATTGGTGTTAATGGAGGAATCCCAAGCTTCATCTCCTCCCCACCAGGATTTGGATCTATAAAAGGGCTCAAGGGGTGGAGGGAATGAGTTTTCCCCCATTTTCTAGAAGAATTCTCATACCTAGGCACATACTGGCATGGCACCCAAGAACTCTCGACCAACCATGGCGGACCGCCGATCGACACTGCTACAAGCCGCAATTCTGGTCCTCCCCTCTTGTCTATTTCTTAGTGGGTAGATCTTGTCATTTTGGCCACTAGATTTGGGACCAATTGGTCTTGAATCCGGAATGGCCAAAAGCTTGTGATCAAGCTTTCTTCCCTCGTTTAAAATTCTGATTCTGCCGCCTCCGACCGGCCAACCACCGTACATCGTCGGCCGCCACCTCAACGGAGGTGGTGGAGGCATTGGCCGACCGGGAGAGCGTCTAGGTGGCCGGGAGATCACCTCCTAAGTTTCTACAGGGCTGGCCAACCGTGGTCATTGGCTGATTGGAGAAGGTGAAGGGATGCCCTTCATTTGTGCTTTAAGATTTATGAAAGTTATGTAGTGTTATATTTAATATTCTCATTTCTGTCCCTTTACTGGCAGTAGTTAGAAATAATTATAGAAAATACTTACTTCCCCCCTGATAAAACAGTGGCCCACACCAAAGTTGTTGCCTTTGGTGTGTACTTTAAATTAAAATTTGTTTCAGTTCAAAAGGAGAATGTAGCTCCCTGTAGAACCATTTTGGTGGGTCTGGTTCGTAGGGTGGGATAGCCACTATTTCTTAAATAACTTTTGATGGGGTAATGATATTGGCTAGAAATTTGGAACATAGGTTGTTTATACCTATTCCTTTAACATGTCCAAGTATGGGATTTTTAAAAGAATATTTTTCTAAGGTTTTTGTAATACTTTAATAATTCATATATTATTTAATTATGGGGTCTAATGACCTCCAATCCCCTCCTAATTTTTTGTGGGAGGTCCGTAGGGTCATGTTGTGACACTGATAAAAATTTCAGCCCAATTGGGACTGATTTGTTTAGCTAATTAGTTAACCCAAGTTTGGGCAAACTAGGTCAAACTAGGTCAAAAGTGCACACGATGGAATTAGGTGGTAAAATCTCGTCAAAGTGATATGATATTTGTGCCACTGGTTTAGGATCATGTAAGACACCTCCCATAAGTAAATTGGGGTGATGTGGGGTGGATAAGCCCTAGGACGCTAGTTCTTACCTTAGGGTTACACTTTAAGCCTTGTGAAGGACATAGGGGCATATGTCCTCGAATGGTCATGAAACTTGGTAGATAAGTTCATAGGGTGTAATTATGTCCTAGGAAATTTTATGAGAATTTTAAGAACAATTATCCCCTCTGATTTAGATTAAAACCTTTTTAGAGAACTTTCTTATAAGAGAAATTTACATGCTCAAATTATCTTGGATGTTGATGAAAGTTTGGTAGATTACATACAATCATGATATAGACCTCTGGTAATTTTTGTGTAATTTAATTATTGATTTAATTAGTACTTCCTTCACAAGTCATTTATTTTGCCTTAAGATTACGAAAAATAAAAAGGGCCAAATATTCTCTGGAAAATTGTGAAACTTGGTGAGAGGACATTTTAGGGCATTAGAAAGCTTTGTGAGTTTCTGTACAATTTTTGGAATTATTTATCAGTAGGTTGCTTCACAATGTTCCCTAGTTTGGAATTACTTGGAATATTTATTTATGTGACTAACTAGTTATGATAAATTCTTAAATTTGTCCCGTAGTCTTTCCTGATTAATATAAAGGCCTGGTAATTTTCCCATAATTTTTGGACAAATATTTATTATGGTTCCTTCTTTAAATTCTAATTTGGGGTGATTATTCAATATTATAATTAGAGGCCAACCCCTTATTGCAAGATTGTGACATTCAGTTTTTACTATTATTTTGACATCATTGATTTATCATAATTTTATGGGGCCATATCATGACCAGTAGGGTGAAATGGAAGGTAGATATTGTACCTAGTCTGGTTGAGAAGATGTGAGGTCACCACAATGAGTTTAGGTGATGAGAGTGTTCTTCGTGAATTAAGGGTCAAGTTGTGCTCAGGATTGACGAAAGATCATATTTCCCGTGGGGAGATGGAAAACACTTAGGATGTTAATTCAAGCGTAATGATAAGGAGGGTAATTCTAATGGTTAGTTACCAATAACATTAAGTGCCTTGGAAAGAGGGATCTTTGGGGTGTCATCCCATCATAGCTTCTAGTACCACTGCGAGCCCCTCACAGGGTAGTCCTCGGGAGGCCCATGGTTAACCCTAACTTATAGGAATAAGAAGATATTCAGGAATAACATAATAATACACACACCCACACCCCGTGTTTACGGGAGGCTAGTTGGTTTGGAATCACAAGAGGTAGACTCGGTGGTTGTTGGCACGGACAGGTTAGTCCGGCGAGCCGGTGGCTCGGAAGGTTAATACGAAGGACGAGTTGGTCCGGGGAGCTTATGGCTCGGGATACAAATAGGTATCATAAATGTATGTGCATATGGTGGTGGGTCTTTAGTGTTGACGGTCGTCGCACCGACGTCGATACTTTGGCTCGGTAAGTGTGGATGGCAATTTACCAAGAAAAGTATGGTGGATTAGCCTGCAAGAGTACGCAGGAGCTCCGCTATTGTTTCTTTAACGTTGAGGCGTATAATAGGTCTAGGTTAGGTAGTGCAGATACCAACCTAGAGGTGGGCAAGGCCCAACCCAACGCTTCTGGTTGCCACTATAGAAGTATCCTGGGAGAGTTGCTAGCTCCAAAAATGGGGAACTAAATTAAGGTCTTTGCGCATAGAGTCGTAGTGTGTGAGTTGCACTTGTATGAACATAACATCTATCTTCATGCCTTACATGACATAGCATGAACATTGCATTTCAACCCCTACCCCTATCGTATAAATTGGTTATGGGACTTTTTATACGATAGGCCCTGTTAAACGATCCCTTGGTCTCTAGGTTTGTGTGGGCATCCCTATAAACCAATGGTTACTTTTCTTACTTACTATGCCTTACTTTACTTCACTATACTTACTGTCATACTTACTGTTCTACTTTTATACATATATATGCCTGTGTAGTGGTAGTTATTCCTGTAGCTAGGTCCTGTCACCCACTTTGTTTTATACCCCTTATTGTCCTCCGCTTCGTCCTTCCGCTCGGTGCCTAGAGACATGGGGGATGGATGGGGGGAAACAAGGCTTAGTCTTTTTGACTAACGGTCGATGGACCTTATCATTTTAGGGGACCAAGGAGACGCAGCAGCACCAGAGGCCGGTATAGATGGAGGTGGGGCAATCTAGCACGGGAGCACTGATGACAAGATCTGTGAGTGTGCTGTTAGTTTTTATAGATTATGCTTCCGCGAGTGACTTTTGTAGTGAGGCTATGATGTACTGGGCATGAGCCCATCTACTGTTATCCTTTATTCAGTTACTATATGTGGACATCTCTTTGATGGTTTTATTTTCTATGTGATGTGGACTTGAACTTCTATATGTTTGTTTAAGCTTTACTTCTTTGTGATCGATATGGCTGGCAGGATCGGCGTTTTGTAGTGGCGACCTTCCCGAGCGAGGGTGTCACCGCCAAGCGGTGGTTCTGGGCATAAGACCCGGTTTTATAGCAAAAAATGGGGTCTTACAAATTAGCACTTCATTCACAAGCCATCTATTTTGTCATAGGAATATGTTAAATAAATGAGGGCCAAATATACTCTAGAAAATTGTGAATCTTAAGGATAAGACATTTTAGGGTATTAGAAAGCTCTGTGAATTTTTACCATAATTTTTGGACAAGTATTTTTGGTGGTTCCTTCTTTAATTTCTAACTTTGGATAATTACTCAATAATATGATTAAAGGCCAATACCTTACTGTAAACTTGCGACATTCTATATTTACTGTAATTTTGATATCATAGCTTTTCCATAATTTTGTGAAGGCCAAATTATAAGAAGATCTTACACTTCATGTTCAATTTCATACTTGGCCAATGTTGGAGAAATTATAATAATTCCAATTAAATAAGGAAAAATATGTTTCTCTGGATTTAGTCTTAAAAAATCATGATAGACCTCCAGTAAATATCTTGAGTCATTTGAATGAATATTCGGGGTATCTCCTCTCATACAACTCATATAACTCATTCGGTCTGCGAATAATAAAAATGGTAAAATTGAATGAATTGAAGACCAGTAGGTGGGAATGGAAGGTAGTTGGTGTACCTAGCAAATTTGATGAGACTGGAGGTCACCAAAAGGAGTTCATGTGATGAGAGTGTGCTTGGTGAGTTAAGGGTAAAGATGTGCTCGAGATTGACGAAAGATCGTCTTTCCCCTGGAGAGTTAGAAAACACTTAGGTGGATAATTCAAGTGATATGTTAAGAGGGGTATTCTTATGGGTATATACCAATAACACTAAGTGTCTTGAGAAAGGGAGCTTTGGGCTATCATCATATCATAGCTCCTAGTACCGCTGCGAGCCTCTCACAGGGTTGACCTCGGGAAGTCCAAGGTTAACCATAAATTGTAGGAGTAAGATGTTGTACAAGATTAACTTAATAATGCACACACCCACACCTCGTGGTTACGGGAGGTTAGTTGGTTTTGTTTTATGAGCGGTAGGCTCGGTGGTTCTAGCGGCAGACTAGTTAGTCCGGTGAGTTTGTGACTCAGTAACGCTTGTTGGTACGGATGGGTCGGTCAGGCAAGCTGGTGGCTCGGAAGGTTATGCTGATGAGAGGGTTAGCCCGGTGAGATTATGGCTCAGAGATAGATGGTAAACATGTTTGCATGTGCATAAAGGTGGTGGGTCTTCGGTATTAGATGGTCGTTCACACCGGCGTCAATACGTTGACTCGATAAGTGTGGAATTTGCACTTAGCCATAAAGGTTTGGTGGTCCAGCCAGTAAGAGTATGCAAATGCTCTGCGGTTTTGCGTTGAGGCGTACGATAGCTCTAGGCTAGGTAGTGTGAATACCAACCTAGAGGTGGGCGAGGCCCAACCCACCGCATTCGTTTGCCACTACGGGAGTATCCTGGGAGTCTTGCTAGCTCCAAAAAGGGGGAACTAAGGGTCTGTGCACATAGAGTCAAAGTATATGTGTTGCACTTTTGTGATCATAGCATTAACTAGCATAACTCTACATATCATAGCATAAGCATTGCATTTCAACCCCTACCAATATCGTGTAAAATGGTTATGGGACTTTTTATACGATAGGCCCTGCTAAACGAACCCTTGGTCTATAGGTTTGTATGCGCATTCCTATAAATCAATGGTTACTTTTTCTATTATACAACTGCTTTACTTACTGTTCTTTACTTGTTCTTTATCATACTTTATATTACTGCTTCTATTGTCTATATACGCATGTGTACTTGTAGACACTTCCTATAGATAGATTCTCCATCATCTGCTTTGTTTTATACCCCTTGCTTTCCTCTGCTTCATCCTCCCGCTCGGTGCTTAGGAGCCATTGGGGGAGGGGTGGGGAACGTGAGGCTTAGTCTTTTGACTAACGGTCGGTGGACCATATCATTTTAGGGGATCGAGGAGATGCAGCAGCACTAGAAGCCGGTGCAGATGGAGGCGGGCCAGTCTAGTACAGGAGCACCAGTTCCAAGATCAGTGAGTGATTAATAGTTTGCTTCTGCGTGTGACCTTGTAGTGAGGACATAATGTATAGGGCATGAGCCCTTTTATTATTGTAACCTTTGTTATTTCAGTTATACCATGTGGACATTTTTATATATAACATGTAATTTGTGGACTTGAACTTCTATTTGTTCATTTATACTTTTCTTCTTTTGTGATAGATATGGATGGCAGGATCGGCACTTTGTAGTGGCGACCTTCACGTGTGTTGGTGTCACCGTAAAGTGGCGTCTTACATAACGTATAAATCGGTATGAGACTTTTTATATGATAGGCCTTGCTAAACGACCCTTTGATCTATAAGTCTATATGGGCTTTCCTATAAATCAATGGTTACTTTTATATTATATACTTGTCCTTACTTACTATTCTTTACTTGCTCTTTACCATGCTTTATTTATTGCTTCAAATGTATATATACACTTGTGTAGTGGTAGACATTTCTTCCAGACTAGATCCGCCGTCATCGGCTTTATTTTATACCACTTGCTGTCCTCCGCTTCATCCCTCCCGCATGGTGCCTAGGAGCCACTGGGGGATGGGTGGTGGGAAATGAGGCTTATTCTTTTTGACTAACGGTCGGTGGACCAAATCATTTTGGGGGACCGAGGAGGCGCAACAGCACTAGAGGTCAGTGCAGATGGAGGCGGGCCAGTCTATTACAGGAGAACCAATTTCAGGATCAGTGAGTGATTAGTAGTTTGCTTCCGCGAGTGACCTAGTAGTGAGGACATGATGTATAGGGCATGAGCCCTTATTATTATTGTTATCTTTGTATTCAGTTATTATCTGTAGACATTTACCATTTATGGTTTTATATTTCATGTGATGTGAACTTGAGATTCTCTATATGTTCAAATATACTTTTCTTCTTCTGTGATCGATGTGGCCAGCAGGATCGGCGTTTTGTAGTGGCGACCTTCTCGAGAGTTGGTATCACTGCAAAGCGGGGTTCTTGGCATAAGACCCGGTTTCGAAGCGAAAAAATGGGGTCTTACAAACTGGTATCAGAGCAAACCTCGATCTGAAGAAAAGAAGTCCACAAACCCTGGGCCACCCCGCACGAGTTTAGTTTGAGGAAAACCTAAGCAACGAAATTAATGGTGTGCCCATATAGGGAAATCACATGTAAAAGTCCACTTTTAAATGAATCTCTTGGCAAGTTTACTTGTGTAGCCCGCGACAAACCCTGCCCCTAGCAGGAAATACCTTCATCTGCAAAGATATCTTTAGATTGTGCTTTCCATGACAATTTATACTAAGCCCTAGTCTGAAATAGACCGTAGGTATAATTTTGGTGAAGGTACGAGGATACCCCAAAGAGGCTAGAGAAAGAGAAATTGACACATAAGCAAAATGGTATGGGACTCATAGACTCAACCCTCGTATCGGTGACATGATTACATTAAGACAACCACCATGACAAACATCGAGGGTCGGATAAGAATTGAAGTTCAGAAGATACCCATTTGGGATTGTGTCACAGGTTGACCCTGATAAGGTTGTTATAGAGGGTACCTTGAAGAGTCTAAAGTATGGAGTGTACCAACAAATCTCAAGAAGGAACCTTAAGTCTAAGGTTGTGAGCCCTAAGGATTGTTTGCATACTTGGGACGAATATAACATGGCGATATCAAAGATACTTAGCCCAAAATGGATAGTGGCATATCTTTTGTTTTTTGGGGCTTACCTTTTGTTTATTGGGCAAATTAGTTACTAACTTGGGTTTTCCCTTAGATTTAATTTAGAAAGTGTTGAGTCATGAACATAATGATTTTGAGGTTGATCTTATTCAATATTACCTGGGCAAAGATGGGATGCTGTGAAAGAACATTTGGAATGGTGACTTGTACAATTACCAGGACAATAGATAGACATCGTTGATCGAACAATGATTTGACCTTAGTTGAATCATTAGAAATGTAAGGTTGTCATTTTAACTAAAATAGTAATCTTCAAACCTTGGAAGCCATGATGATGAATAACCAGAGATCTTAAACGATGAATTATTGTATTTAGAATATAAAATTTAAGGTTACTATGGTAAGAACTATCTAATTCTTACCTTACTTTGGACAACACGAAAGTGACCAAGACTAACAAAGGGTAGATGATAGAAATTTTGAGAAATAAACATGATGATATTTCATGCTTGAAATTGACTTGTGAAAAACCTTAGGGTACCAAGATTTTACCTGTATACCTTATGAATCAAACTTCCTATAGAAAGTGATTAGGAGTCATCTTACAAACATTGATACTAGTGTTGGTTGGTTTACATATGTTCATAAGATTCACAAATGCACCCCCTTAAATTTTGAGGATGATTGGGACGCTTGATGATCCGATCAGTTCCATCAATGGTGAGAAATGGATATGTTGTAGAGTGGAGATGATTGATTACTCGGACGTACGTGAAGGAATAAGAATCTAAAAGTGTAGGGAAAACTTTATAGAGGCGTTGTCTACCCATACACATGAGAGCTTTAGTCACCAGAAAAATGGTGTATTCTAGAGCGTATATTTCCCCAGAATAAAGAAAGTCGACATAGGTTTTGTGATGCACGGTGATTTATGTCGACTTGTGAAGGCCAAGTGCAAGTGTCTTTAGGGAACTACCACGATTACTGCCCATGTTAGAATGGAAGCTCGAGCATATAATTATGGATCACATACACAAGTTACCACATCCCCACTCCGGACACAAGTTATTTGGAACAACGAGGATAGATTGACCAAGGTAGCTAGAGTCACCCCGGGCCAGAAGGATGCTCCCGTGGGTGTTTGATGGGATTTGTTGAGTAGTTTGTTCGTTATCGCGGTGTGTCTAGGACGATCGTGTCTGATCGGGATGGATGGTTTATGTCCAAGAAGTGAAGATCAGTCCAGGATTATCTCGGATCTTGGTTGACGTTCAGCACACATTTCCACCCTCAGAGGGACAGAGGCGCAGAATTCCACCATCATGGACCCACGATGAGGATTTAAAGGCACTCGGCTTTGAATTTGTGAAGGACACAGATGCCTAGGTGCAACTGATTCGAGTTAGGATGCTAGAAGCCCAGAACAGGCAGGACAAGTATTACGATGTGTGGCTTCGTGTAATAAAGTTCAAGGTTGGGGACTGGGTGTTCCGAAAGATACGTTGGATGCAAGGAGTCTCGCGGGTTCGTAGGCGGAAGAAGTTCAATCTGAGATAAATGGGGATCTACAACATCCTGGAGTGGATCGGCCAATTGGCTTATAGACTGGAGTTACCGCCAGAGGTTGCGGGTTTGCATGATGCCTTTCACTTCTCCTCCCTTAGGAGGGCTCTGCTATGGCCGGAGCAGCAAATATCTATTACAGATGGGCCAGTAGCTTATGAACGATCACTTCGCGTGGAGCCGGTCAGGATAGGTGGCACGAAGATGCGGGTCTTGCGACACAAGAAGGTCCCGCTGGTCAAGGTCCTATGGAGAAAACACGGACAGGAGAAGCTTATCAGGGAGCCACTAGAACTGATGTAGCATACATAGTCGATCCTCTTCGCATCATGAATAACTTCAATTCATAGAGGATGTTACGTTCAGTCACTCTTGGTGAAAACCCTGCAAGCCTAACCTGAATTTCGTGGATGAAATTTTTTTTATTTATTTATTGGGATTTGTAACATCCCCAAACAATTAGACTCCTGGAGTGGTTTTGTCATGACTAGGTCATGACAAAACCCAAGGAAGCTTGAAAAGACCACTTGGCCTTAAGCTTGAAGGAGAAGAGCACCTTGGTCTGAAAATAGCAATTTCCAGTTACCAAGCTTAGGGTTGGACTTTAGGGCCTCACCATGACCCTTTGACCCCACCATAGCATACCTAACCCTTTAGGGGTTCCCTTAGAGCACCAAGGACCCATTGGGGTCAACCAAAGATGCCAAGTTGACCAATGTCAACATTAACACAAAATTGGTCAAAGTAGCCTAATTTGGGTCAATTGGCCTCCACCATGCCAAATTGACCATCACCCTACCCTTATAAGGATATTAGGGACCCAATGGACTAAACATCCACCATCATGGGGCCACCAATTTGACCTAAGTCAACTCTAGCCCTGTTTTGGTCAAATTGCCCTATTGTGGGTCAACTTGCCTTCACCTTGACAAATTGACCGTACCTAGACCTTCCTAACCCTTAGGGGAGGCCAATGTGTCACTACCCACACATTGGGGTCAACCCAAATGGTAAAATTGACCAAAGTCAACTCCACCCAAAATTTAGGTCAAATTGACCTATTTTGACCTAATCAAGTCAAATCCACTCAGGCTAGACCCAATTTAAGCGGTCCACTAGATAATGGGGCTTGGAGTTACTGAATTGACTATTCAATTTCAGAGAATTCGATCAGGAGAGAGAAAACACCATTTTCCCCAAAAATGGAGGAGAGAGAAAGAGAGGGATTAATGGCATTCATGGCCAAGGGAGGTCGATTGATCTCCCAATTCATGAGGATTCATCTCCACTGACTGTTACAAGAAGGTTAGGAGTTTTTCCATGTCATATGGTGGCTGAATTGATGAGATTTCAGTTTTTCCAAAGAAGCCAAAATGGCCACGGCCGAAATTCCTCTCCTCAAATTCCCTATATACAGCCCTCCCCATTCAAATCTAACTTCACCATTATCTTCAAAAGGTGGATGGAAGTAAAAATCGACTCTTATATCAATGCTTTTGGTGGAGAATGGAGAAATTGGGAAGCTCGCCAGAGAAGGGAAAAGCCATGGCCGACCACCGCCGCCATTGTCGTCGGGCTCCAATAAAGGTCCTCCCCTCCTCCTCTATTTCATTGGATAAATCTTAGATCAAAATAGGAGAAAAATCAGGCTCAATTGAGCCAGATCCGGTGAGAAAAAATCTGAAATTTCAATGGATTTTCTTCTCGTTGGGTTCGACGGAATCGGCCCCTCCGGCGGCCGTGCCGCCGCCCGTCGTTAGCCACCACCTCAACAGAGGTGGTGGTGGTGGTGGTGGTGGCCGGCCATGGAAGTGGACGGGAGGCCGAGAAAATGAGGGAGGAAGTGGTGCAGGCGCGACGAATCTGGACCGTCGGCTAGAGGAGGAAGATGAAGCATTGTCGTTGATCTGTACAGGAAAATATAAAAGTTTATATTAATATTCCATTTTCTGTATTATTACTGGCAGTAGATAGAAATAATTATTAAACATACTTAGGCCCCCATGCTGGAAAATGTTCAACACCAAAGTTGTAGCCCTTGGAGTCTACTTTATATTAAAACAGATTTCAGCCCAATTGGATCAGTGGTTCGACCACAACACTCAAAATGGTGCAACATGTCCAAAAGGCTGACCAGACCTTGATCTGAGTGCCCACACTAAACCAGCAATCCTTATGGCTTGAAATTTGGAGCATAGTCTAATTCTACTTACCCCCTAATCATATCCAAAAATGGGAATTTTTGGATAAACCTTTTTCTACAATTTTTGTAAACATTTAATAATTCATATATAAATTAATTTTAGGGTCTAATGACATCCAAACCCTTCCAAATTTTGGTGGGTAGTTCTTAGGTTCATAACATGACTCTGGTATAAATTTCACCCCAATTGGGACTAATTTGGTTGGGTAATTAATTAACCCAAGTTTGGTCAAACTAGGCCAATGTAGGTCAAAAGTGCTCTTGGTGGATTTAAGGGATCAACCCTCATCCAAAAGTGATGAAACTTTGGTCACTATTTTAGAATCACATAAAACACCCCCATGAGTGGTTTGGGGTGGTTTGGGGTGGATGGGCACTAGAACCCTAGTTTTAACCCTAGGGTTACACTTTGAGCCTTGTGAAGGACATGTGGTCATATGTTCTTGAATGGACATGGAACTTGGTAGATAAGTTCATAGGGTGTAAATATGCCCTAGGTATTTTTATGAGAATTTTTGGAACACTTGTCCCCTCTGAATTAGGTTATACCATTTTTAGGGCACTTTCTTATAAGAGGAATTTACATGCTCAATTTACCTTGGATGTTTATGAAAGTTTGGTAGTGCTCATATAATCATTATATAATCCTCTAGTAGTTTTTGTGTAATTTTTGAATTGGTTTATTGACTACTTCATTCACAAGCCAACTATTTTGCCTTAAGATTATGGTAATTAAATAAGGGCCAAATATTCTCTAGAAAATTGTGAAACTTGGTGATAGGACATTTTAAGGCATTAGAAAGCTCTGTGAATTTTTGTATAATTTTTGAAAGTATTTACCAGTAGGATACTTCATAATGTGCCCTAGTTTGAGTTTTCTTGGAATATTTATTAATGTGACCAAATGGTTTTGATAAATTTGAAACTCAGTCTTTAAACTGTTTTGATCATTATAGAGGTCTGGTAATTTAACCATAATTTTTGGACATGTATTTTGGTGGTTCATTCTTTAATCTCCAATTTTGGATATTTATTCAATATTATAATTAGAGGCCAATACGTTGCTGTAAAATTGTGACATTCTGTATTTACTGTTATTTTGATATCATAGACTTTCCATAATTTTGTGGAGGCCAGATCATAATAAGAACTTACCCTTCATGTTCAATTTCATACTTGGCCAATATTGGAGAAATTATAATAAATGCCAAATAAATAAGGAAAATTATGGCTCGGAGAAATTTTGATATCATCCCATCGCACCTCCTAGTACTGCTGCGAGCCCCTCATAGGGTAGACCTCGGGAAGTCCAAGATTAACCCCAAATTGTAAGAGTAAAACTTTTATGCAAGATTGTCTTAATAATCCACACACCCACACCCCTTGGTTACGGGAGGTTAGTTTGTTGGGTCTTACAAGCGGTAGGCTCGGTGGTTGTAGCAGTGGACTAATTAGTCTGGTGAGCTTGTGACTCAGTAATGCTTGTTGGTGTGGACGGGTTGGTCCGGCGGGCCGGTGGCTCGGATGGTTATGGAGACAGGCGGGTTAGCCTGAGGAGATTATGGCTCAGAGAGTCATAATTGCATGTGCATAAAGTTAGTGGGTCTTCGGTATTGACGGTCCCTCAGACCGACGTTGATATGCTGACTCAGCAAGTGTGGATTTACACTTAGCCATGAAAAGTCTGGTGGTCCATCCAGTAAGAGTACGCAGATGCTCTGCGGTTTTGAGTTGAGGCGTACGATAGGTCTTGGTTAGGTAGTGTGAATACAAACCTAGAGGCCCAACCACCCACTTCTGTTTTCCACTACGGGAGTATCCTGGGAGTCTTGCTAGCTCTAAAAAGGGGGAACTAAAGGTCTGTGCGCATAGAGTCGAAGTGTGTGAGTTGCACTTGTGTGAACATAACATAAACTACATAATTCTGCATGTCATGACATAAGCATTGCATTTCACCCTTACCCCTATCGTATAAATCGGTATGAGACTTTTTATACGATAGGCCTTGCTAAACAACCCCTTGGTCTATAGGTTTGTATGGGCATTCCTATAAATCAATGGTTACTTTTATATTATATACTTGTCTTTACTTATTGTGCTTTACTTGCTCTTTACCATGCTTTATTTATTGCTTCAAATGTATATATACACTTGTGTAGTGGTAGACATTTCTTGTAGACTAGATCTGTCGTCATCTGCTTTGTTTTATACCCCTTGTTGTCCTCCGCTTCATCCCTCCCGAACGGTGCCTAGGAGCCACTGGGGATGGGTGGTGTGAAATGAGGCTTGGTCTTTTTTACTAACGGTCGGTGGACCATATCATTTTAGGGGATCGAGGAGATGCAGCAGCACTAGAGGTCGGTGCAGATGGAGGCGGGCCAGTTTATTACAGGAGTATCAGTTTCCGGATCAGTGAGTGATTAGTAGTTTGCTTCCGTGAGTGACCTTGTAGTGATGACATGATGTATGGGGCATGAGCCCTAATTATTATTGTTATCTTTGTATTCAGTTATTATATGTGGACATTTACCATTTATGGTTTAATATTTCATGTGATGTGGACTTGCGCTTCTCTATATGTTCAAATATACTTTTCTTCTTCTGTGATCGATATGGCCGACAGGATCAGCTATTTGTAATGGCGACCTTCCCGAGAGTTGGTGTCATCGTAAAGCGGCGGTTCTTGGCATAATACCCTGTTTCGAAGCGAAAAAAATGGGGTATTATAAGCGCTCACTCCTATAAAAGGAGGCCTCTTCTGTCGTTTTCCTTACACAAGTTTGAGAGAGGTTGAGTGCTAGAATTCCTAAGCCTTATTCTGCCGAAAAGTGATCTCTCACTAAAGTTCCATGAATTTCTGAAGGAGGATTTCTTCACGCTGGATCCGGCCGAAGATCGCTTCATCAATGCTTATACTACAGCGGTCCTTCGTCTCCAACTTCAAAAGTTCTTCAAGAGGGAGATTTTAATATTATTGTCATTTAATTTCAAATCTTTTCCTGTAATCGTTTAGTGAATTTGCCTCGTGTTGGCGACTAGGTCTGGGTAGGACTTAGGGCAGAAATTCGCCTCATGTTGGCGACTAGATCTAGGTTAGGTCTATGGGTGATCGACGCCATATCCGGGGAAGGATTGGCTAGAGCGGCTTGAGGCCGTATCCAGGGAAGGATAGGCTAGGGCCACCGGTTCGTGGGGATACGAGTCGAGATAGAAAACTGTTGGGAATTGTATCCACAATTACCTTGATTTGAAGAAGTCTCCTTGAACTAAGTTGAATTGAGAATGTATTTGATGTTGTTTTCTAGTGATGTGTTTGCAGGTTTTAAATGGCTAAGTACAAACCAATGTCAGGTTTCAATGAGTCGTTAAACACATGCCTATGCAATGTAATTCCTCATTGTATGGACCAAGGTGTTGACTCATGTGGAATCTCTCTATTGGGATGTACTTTATATTCAAACACAAAGGAAGAGCTAAGAGAAGTTGCTGCTGGTCTTATGATCTAGAAGAAGAAATATTTTTCTTAAGGAGTTTTCATTCGACGAATTGTGGCAAGTTCGTCGAGCTAATGTTCAATGAACTGAAGAGGATTCGTTGATCGCAGTTTGTCGATCGCGTTCGTCGATCGCCGTTCGACGAAATGAAGAAGTTTTTCGATCTCTATTTTGCTGATATTTGAAGTTGTTTCCTTGACCGTCGTTCGTCGATCTCCGTTTGACGAACTCTCATGACTTCGTCGATCGCTGTTATTCTGAAGCTAAAGTGATTTCGTCGATCGCCGTTCATCGACATCCGTTAGATAAACTGAAGTTGTTTCGTCGAACGCAATTTTACTGAAGCTAAAGTTGTTTCATCGATCGCGTTCGTCGATCGCCGTTCGACGAATAAAAGAGCTTTCGTCGACTGCTGGAATTGAAGTAATTTCGTCAAGCTCCATTCGACGAAATTTCTTCTCAGCGGCCCTTGGCCTTGTCTCAGCGGTCCTTGGCCTTGTCTCAGCGGATTTTCTCAGCCAGAAATTGTTCTAGCGTGTTTTTCAAATTGTTGTCGGCCTTTCCATTAGGGCTTCCGCAATGTACGCTACACGTGGAAGGATTTCCCTAAAGCTCGCTTATAGCCGTTGGGGAAGAGGTCTATATATATTCCCTTAAGTTATTTCGTAAACCCTAATCATTCAAAATAGAATTTCTTTCTAAGTCTGTCGGCCGATCTTTTCTCACGCAAGTTCTTCGTCTCCGACCAGAAAGATTTTTGCGATTCTTCTTCGCCAAGAGCAGTCGACAAGATCAAAGCTAATCAAAGATCTAATCTCTTCTTGATCCAGTCGACTCTAAGTTTCAGATCACGCCATTAACGACTTCAAGATTTCTTCTTCCTCCATTTTCAAAGGACTGAACTTATTTTTCAGGAAGAAGATATTTATCTTTTCAGATCTGAAGAAGAACTTCATCAGAAGTTTTAAGTGTATTTTGTAATACACCCTTTCATCTTTTTGTAGGAGGTTTGTCTCCTAAGTGTTCAGATCAAGTTTTCTCAAGGCAAGATTTCTTCTTCCTTCTTTCTAGATCCAGATTCCGATTCATTCAAGGAAGAATAAGATCTCTCATTTCAGATCTGATCAAGTCAAGTCTCAAGGAGATTTTAAGAAGATTGTTTCACAATCTAAAGTTTTGGTAAATTTTCTTTACAATATTTTTATAGGATAAATTTGTTCTCTGAGTTGTAGGAAGCTTGCTTCCGAGTGCAGGAGTTTTACTCCGAGTTGTAGGAGCATTGTCTCCGAGTTGTAGGAAATTTTTCTTTCTAGTTGTAGGAGAGTTGTCTCCGAGTTTGTATGAAGTTTTTCTTCCGAGTTTTGTAGATCTTTGTTTAGGGATCGAGTTGTAGGAGTGGTGACTCCGAGTTGTAGGATTATTCATAATATGAGAATAGTTAAGTAGCCTAGTCTAGTCGATCGTGCTAGATAGGTGAGGTGGAAAGTGGACTACCCACATCAGGGAACCACTATAAATCCTTGTGTTGTGCTGTGCTCTTTTGATTTCTGTGCGCTTTACTTAAAGTCTTTAATTCCGCAAAAAGCCATAGAATCCACCTATTCTCCCCAATCTAGGTGATTTAGGTTGCAACTAGACACTTTCAATTGGTATCAAAGCTAGGTTGTTCGATAAAGGTTAACACCTTAAACAAGATCTCTACAAGTCTAGTTACAAGAGCAAGTATGTCTGGAATGGAAAAATCCAAGGATTCCGTCAAGTTTCCCATCTGCTCTAAGGAGAACTTCCCCATGTGGAGATAAAGATTGAAATTCTACATGGAATCCACCGATCCAAGAATTTTTCAGATAGTTGAGGAAGGTCCCCATGTTCCGATGAAACCGTCTTCAACAAACTCAACCATTCAAATTCCAAAGAAGATGCTGGAGTTAGCTAAGGATGAGATTGCTCTCGTCGCCTTGGACAAGAAGGCAAAGAACATCATTGCCGGTGCAGTGGACGATTCTATGTTGCAAAACCTTATACACTGCAAGTCTGCCAAGGAGATGTGGGATTCTCTAGTTGTTCTTATGGAAGGTACAGAAGAAGTGAGGGATGATCGACGATCGTTGCTAAACCAAGAATATGAAGCATTCAAGCAAGATCCAAGAGACTCCATTTCTGGTACTTATGAGAAGTTCTTTAAGATCGTAAACGGTCTTACGAATTATGACCGAGAATTCACCGTCGGAGAATTAAATGACAAGTTCTTGAGATCCCTGACGAAAGAATGCGATACCAAGTCAATTGCCATCCGGGAATTCGAAAAGTTGGCTACCATGGAGCCACATATACTGTTTGGGAAACTTCTCTCCCATGAACTAAAGTTCAGCATCAGAAAAGCAGAAGAAGAAGGATGCTCGACTTCTGGACGTGAGAAGTCTGTAGCGTTGAGAGCCGAAGGGTCAAGAAGAAATAAAGCTACATCATCTGTCAGGAGACAATCCTCGGATGAAGATGATGAATCAGATGCTTTCCCATCAAGCTCTGATATGTCTGATGGAGAGTTCTCTTCGCTCTCCAAGAAATTCTGGAGGTTGCTCAGAAAAAGAATCCAAATGAGAAATCAATCCTCCTTATCAGATCATAGAAGATCAAGACGTGATGATAAACATCACAAGAAGGAACACAACAACGACATGTATAAAACTAATTAGAATAAACATATTTCGACTGATATTATTTGTTATTGCTGTAATAAGCCAAGGCATTTAAGTACGGAATGTCCATACAAGAAGAAACAAGGATCGAGGAAGGAAGAGAAGAAATCCTTCAAGAGTAAGAGGAAAGAGGAAATGAGCTTCTTAGCAAAGAAGACCAAGACTCTTAGCGACAGCGACTCTGGCGAGTCAAGCTCAAATGATGAAGCCTACTTTGGGATTATGGCAAATTTAGATTCCGATAACTATGACATGCCTTATGAAGGGAAGGTAAACTCGCACACTCCTCTTTCTGATTCTGAAACCGGATCCAATGTGAATGAAGGTTATTCTTCAAAAGAAGACTTAGATCTAATGGTTCAGTATAAAGTTGTATTGGTTTAATTTGACAAATGTCGCAAGGTAGTTAAATCTCAAGCAGAAAAGATTGAATCTCTCAAGATGGTGGAATCAGATTTGAGGGAGGAAATTGAAAAATTAACTCCACTCAAAGATGAAATCCAAATCTTGAAAGACGAACTTAAAAGCTCCACTGAGTTATTAAATCTTAAGGAGAAATTTATAAATGAACTAGAAGATAAATTAATGGTGGAAAGGAAGCTCGTAGAAAGCTTCTCGAAGCCAAAGACTATTCTTCCACTCATTGATAAATTTTCTGCTCCTGCGAAGGGTAGTGGCCTTGGTCATGAGGCTGAAAGTAGTAAGGCTCCTGAGAAAAGAGCCGTGAAAGGAAAGGGAAATGCTAATCAAAGTCAACCTTCATTCAGGAAGGTAGTTTTTCCGACAAACCCCTTTGACTTTGAGGCATCCTATGGTCACTTTTCTAGACTAACACATGTTGAATCTAGCAACAGATATCAAGGATGGAGTAGACCCCGAAACTTTGACACAACTCCATTCAAAGCTCCTCATGAAGAAGTAATCCTCAAGGATCATGGTCCATTTGTACATGGATCGGTTGTCAAGAAAGCACCAAAGATTAAATCTATTGTCGCTATGCCTCTTGAGAAGAAGGAGCCATGCGTATGTTGCAATCACGAGGCTTCTACTTCTAAGAATGTTGCTCCTAATAGACCTCCCATTCAAAAGGTGAAGCAGGAGAACAAGAGACGATACAATCGATTTGATTGTTGGTGTTGTGGCAAAGTTGGTCACTTCGCCATAGATTGCTGGTTTAATCCTAGAAATTATAAGACTCCACTAGTTAACAATGCAAGGTCGACCACTCGCAAGGTTAACAATCTAAGTGGAAGTCGTCTAACCCGGAACCTAGGACCCAAATCTGTTTGGGTTCCTAAGGGAAATTAATCTGTGATTGCAGGTATGTCCAAAGGCCAACCAAAACTCTAATCAGGCATTTGGACAGTGGATGTTCGTGGTACATGACCAGAACAAGAAGTATATAGCAAGATTGCTAAAAAGCTTAGGAAATCAGTCCAGGCACTGAAATTCTAAGGGGATAAAAGATTGAGGGGGAGATGATTCAATATCTTCAAAGTATACTCCCAAATGAGGACTCCTATGCAGTTGCTGTGGGGGGCATTCTATTGATCTCTCATGCTTTTTCTTCCCTATCTGAAGTAGTCAGAAAGGGGGAGAGAAGTTGAAGTTGAGAGAAAGTTGAAAGGGAGAGAAGGTTGAAAGGGAGAGAAGGTTGAAAAGCTAAGTTTTTAACTCTCCTTATTTCTTTATGAATTTATTAATACTTTCTCTCTGTGCAATTCAACATAGTACATAGGTTCTGACTTCTTCAAATAGGGGGAGATTGTTGGGAATTGTATCCACAATTACCTTGATTTGAAGAAGTCTCCTTGAACTAAGTTGAATTAAGATTGTATTTGATGTTGTTTTCAAGTCATGTGTTTGCAGGTTTTAAATGGCTAAGTACAAACCAATGTCAGGTTTCAATGAGTCATTAAACACAGGCCTATGAAATGTAATTTCTCATTGTATGGACCAAGGTGTTGACTCATGTGGAATCTCTCTATTGGGATGTACTTTATATTCAAACACAAAGGAAGAGCTAAGAGAAGTTGCTGCTGGTCTTATGATCTAGAAGAAGAAATATTTTTCTTAAGGAGTTTTCGTTCGACGAATTGTGGCAAGTTCGTTGAGCTCCGTTCGACGAACTGAAGAGGATTTGTCGATCGCAGTTCGTCGATCGCGTTCGTCGATCATCGTTCAACGAAATGAAGAAGTTTGTCGATCTCTGTTTTGCTGATATTTGAAGTTGTTTCCTTAACCGCCGTTCGTCGATCTCCGTTCGACAAACTCTCATGACTTTGTCGATCGCTATTATTCTGAAGCTAAAGTGATTTCATCGATCTCCGTTCATCGAGCTCCATTCGACAAACTGAAGTTGTTTCGTCGAACGCAGTTTTACTAAAGCTAAAGTGGTTTCGTCGATCACGTTCGTCGATCGCCGTTCGACGAATTAAAGAGCTTTTGTCGAACGCTGGAATTGAAGTAATTTCGTCAAGCTCCGTTCGACGAAATTTCTTCTCAGCGGCCCTTGGCCTTGTCTCAGCGGTCCTTGGCCTTGTCTCAACGGTTTTCCTCAGCCGACAAATGGTTCTAGCGTGTTTTTCAATTTGTTGTCGGCCTTTCCATTAGGGCTTCCGCAATGTACGCTACACATGGAAGGATTTCCCTAAAGCTCTCTTAGAGCCGTTGGGGAAGAGGTCTATATATATTCCCTTAAGTTATTTCGTAAACCCTAATCATTCAAAATAGAATTTCTCTCACAGTCTGTCGGCCAATCTTTTCTCACGCAAGTTCTTCATCTCCGACCAGAAAGAGTTTTGCGATTCTTCTTCGCCAAGAGCAGTCGACAAGATCAAAGCTAATCAAAGATCTAATCTCTTCTTGATCCAGTCGACTCTAAGTTTCAGATCACGCCATTAACGACTTCAAGATTTTTTCTTCCTCCATTTTCAAAGGACTGAACTTATTTTTCAGGAAGAAGATATTTATCTTTTCAGATCTGAAGAAGAACTTCATTAGAAGTTGTAAGTGTATTTTGTAATACACCCTTTCATCTTTTTGTAGGAGGTTTGTCTCCTAAGTGTTCAGATCAAGTTTTCTCAAGGCAAGATTTCTTCTTCCTTCTTTCTAGATCCAGATTCCGATTCATTCAAGGAAGAAGAAGATCTCTCATTTCAGATCTGATCAAGTCAAGTCTAAAGGAGATTTTAAGAAGATTGCTTTACAATCTAAAGTTTTGGTAAATTTTCTTTACAATATTTCTGTAGGAGAAATTTGTTCTCCGAGTTGTAGGAAGCTTGCTTCCGAGTGTAGGAGTTTTACTCCGAGTTGTAGGAGCGTTGTCTCCGAGTTGTAGGAAATTTTTCTTCCGAGTTGTAGGAGTTTTACTCCGAGTTGTAGGATAGTTGTCTTCGAGTTTGTAGTAAGTTTTTCTTCCGAGTTTTGTAGATCCTTGTTTAGGGATCGAGTTGTATGAGTGGTGACTCCGAGTTGTAGGATTATTCATAATCCGAGAATAGTGAAGTAGCCAAGTCTAGTCGGTCGTGCTCTATAGGTGAGATGGAAAGTGGACTACCCACATCGGGGAACCACTATAAATCCTTGTGTTGTGCTGTGCTCTTTTGATTTCTATGCGCTTTACTTAAGGTTTTAAATTCCGCAAAAAACCATAGAATCCACCTATTCACCCCCCCCCCCCCCCCCCTCTAGGTGATTTAGGTTGCAACTAGACACTTTCAAAAACGAAAAAGAGTTTTATTATTATTCACCTCCGATTTCTAGCGTTATAAGAAATCAAGTTTTGTAAACTCTTATTTTCATATTAATAAAATGTTGTCTCGATTTTATTTGCTTGATTTCTTATCTTAATCTCTTATATTTTCAAATATATCAAAGTATAATATTTGTATTTAAAAACCCTTATTCACCCCCCCCCCCTCTAAGGGCGTCTACCGATCTAACAAGTGGTATCAGAGGGGTTTTATTCCAATCGACTTAACAACTTGGAATAATGATGTCTCATGATCTCGCTTTTCCAGAGGGTCAGGGTATTAGTAGACCACCTCTTTTTACTGGGTCAGATTTTAACTACTGGAAAAAAGGATTATGTGTTTTCTTATGACCATGGATGTAGAGGTTTGGAATATGGTAGACGTTCAGTACTCTCCTCCTCCAATTGTAGTAGGAGAGGTTACGATTCAAAAACCTAAGGATAAATGGGATGACAACGATAAACTAAGGTGCAAAAACAATGCAAAAGCAATGAACGCTTTATATTATGCTTTAAATCGAACTGAATTTCAATGAATTTCTGCATGTGTAACTGCTTATGATATTTGGAACCAATTAAAAGCTACTCATGAAGGTACATTGCAGGTAAAAGATACAAAGCTATTCCAACTAGAATTGGAATATAGAAAATTTAGGATGGATGTTGAAGAAGACATCAACTCGATGTACACATGCTTCACCAAGATAGTCAACGCTTCAAAAGCTCTTGTAAAGATCTACTCGGACGAGGACTTGGTCAGAAAAATTCTTCACTCTCTACCACCAAGGTTCAATCCAAAGGTGACGGCCATCTCGAAGTCACACAACCTAAGAACGCTTTAGATCGAGAACCTTATTGGGAATCTCAAAACCCATGAGGTATAACTCCAGATTCAACACGATGAATACAACAAGAAGCCAAAGAAAAAGGCGTTGGCACTAAAATCAAAGAAGGAGAACATCGAAGATGATGATGAAGAAGAAGAAGGTATCCTGGTGAAGAACTTCAGGAAGTTCATTAGAATTCCGGAAAGAAGGAACACCTTCCAGAAATACTTCCAGAGAGATGCTCGACGAAAAAGATCTTCCTGTTTATCAAAGAAAGAAAAAAAAAAGTGAAGACGAAGAAGAAAGACCACCACCGGAGTGCTATCACTGCAGAAAGACCAAGCACATTCGGAGCTAGTGCCCGAAGTATCAAAAGGAGCAAAAATAACGATACAAAATGAAGGAGAAAAAGAAAGTGTTAAAAGTCGCAACTTGAGATGATTCTTCCTCTAAAGAATCAAGCGGATCAGAGTCAAGCAGCGAGGAGGAAGAAAACTTATGTTTAATCGCAAAAAGCAATGATGACGACACCAGTGTTCTTAGTGACTCTAAGGTAACTCCTCCCATCTTCGAAGGACTTTATGATGAATTTGTTCTAACTAGCAAAGCCTATGATAAAAGTATAGAAGTTAATCGTGAAAATGAATCTATCATCAAAGAAAATAATAAGCTTACAAAAAATTAATTTCCTTTGAAAATAGAAAGGTTTCATGTCAAGAGTGTGAGCACTCATTATGTAAGGCAAAAGAACTTGATGTTTCTCTTTCTAAGGCCCTCTCAGAAATCAAAACTATTACAAAAGAAAAGGGGGATTTAGAGAGAAAACTAAAAACCTCTCTCTTACAAATTGAAAATAACAAAAAAGGCTTTGAAAATAAATGTGTCATGCTTGTTAAAGAAAATTTATCTCTTAAAAAACATACTCATGACCTCAATGTGGCCATCAAAAAATTTGGAATTGGTTAAAAATCTCTGGACATGATTTTGGGAAACCAATGTTATGGTTCTGGAAAATTTTGGCTCGGATATCAAAGTGACCACTACCCCCCGGTGCTAGCCACTAACGTCGGCGGTAGCCCATCATTTAGAAATACTTTTATTTTTCTAAAAATCAAACCCCATCTAGTAAGAGCAGTGTAGATTTTTCAGAAAAGGGTCTAAACCCCCTTTATTTCGTGTGTAAACTGTCATAGGTTTGGACACACGTCTAGCTCTTGCAGGTAAATAATACAGGGATCTTTAAAGCAAATCTGGGTACCTAAGGCATCCACCTATTCTATGGGTGGTACCTCTTGGGTATCCGGATCTTTACTCTCATCTTCTTTCTAGATTTGTAGGAATGCTAAGGAAATGGAGGACGTGTGGTACTTGGACTCGTGCTGATCCAAGCACATGACAGGCAACAAATCAATGTTACTTAGCCAAGAAAAGAAGAAAGGAGGGATCGTAACCTTTGGAGATAACGGTAAAGAACGGATCATGGGAGTAGGTACAGTGGGTAACGAATCCATTCTTATATCTAATGTTCTGTATGTAAAGGGATTAAAACATAACTTAATATATATTAGTCAATTGTATGATAAAGGATTGGATGTCTTATTTGAGTCATCCACAAATCTTTGCAAAATATTTAATCTTAGCACAAAAGATGTTTTACTAACTGCACCTAGAATTCACAACGTTTATATAGTTTCCTTTCATAATCTTTCCAAATCAACTATAAAATGTTTTATAACTAAAAATGTCGAGTTAGAACTATGGCATAGACATTTAGGTCATGCTAGTACAAAGCTCATTTTAAAACTAGCCAAAAAGGAATTGATTAGAGGATTGCCAAAATTGAATGGAAATTTATCTTCACTATGTTCTCCATGTCAAAAAGGAAAATTTACAAAATCCTCTTTTAAATGCAAAAACAAAATTTCTACTACAAAACCGTTGCAATTAATTCATATGGATCTTTTTGGTACCGTTAGCACCGCAAGTCTTGGTGGTAGAAAATATACTTTTGTTCTAATAGATGATTTCTCTAGATATTGTTGGACTTTTTTTCTCTCTTCCAAATCTAATGCGTTTTGCGAATTTTCAAAATTATGTACTCGTATTCAAAATGAACTAGATTTAAAAATAAAACGCATTCGCTCATATCATGGACGAGAATTTGAAAATGAAAATTTTAAATCTTTTTGTGAAATGTTAGGTATTAAGCATGAGTTCTCCGCTCCACGCACACCTCAACAAAACGATGTTGTAGAAAGAAAGAATAGGAATATCCAAGAACTAGCACGTACCATGCTATCTGAATATAAATTACCTAAGTCCTTTTTGGCCGAAGCCGTAAGCACATCATGTTATGTAATGAATAGAGTCATGCTTCGTCCATCTTTAAATCTCACACCATATGACCTATATTATCAAAAAAACTTAACGTATCTTATTTTAAAGTATTTGGTTGTAAATGTTTTATTCTAAATACAAAAGATGCCTTAGGAAAGTTTGATGAAAAATGTGATGAAGGAATATTTCTTGGATACTCTTCAACTAGTAAAGCTTATCGAATATTTAACAAAAGAATGAGTAAGGTTGAAGAGTCTATTAATGTAAAATTTGATGAATTTATTCCTTGTGTAGAAAGACTTCCTACAGGTACAGATGATGAACCTTTGCCATCTTTGGAGCACGACGAAGAGGAAACTTCCAAAGAAGAGGAGGAGGAGGCCAAGGAAGATGAATATGTGCCCCTAAGCGTCTTAAACTTTTCAAAACATCATCCAAAGGAGCTAGTTATTGAGGAACCATCTATTGGGGTAAGAACTCGATCTTCTCTTCATGAAACGTTTTCAAATATTTGCTTTGTTTTCGAAATTGAACCTAAAAATGTTTCAACCGCTTAAAATGACGAATTTTGGTTTTTGGCTATGAATGAAGAGTTAGATCATTTTGAATGAAATAAAGTATGGAACCTAGTAGAACGTCCATCTAATCATCCCGTTGTTGGCAAAAAATGGATCTTTAAAAATAAATTAGATGGCGAATCTAGGATTACAAGAAATAAAGCTCGCTTAGTCGCTCAAGACTTTTCTTAAATCGAGGGGGTAGATTTTGAAGAAACTTTTGCACCCGTTGCTCGCTTAGGATCTATACGAATATTTTTGGCATTTGCGAGTTCTAAAAGGATAAAAATATTTCAAATTGTTGTTAAAAGTGCTTTTTTAAACGGGTTTATAAAAGAAGAAGTTTACGTAGAACAACCCCTCCCCCCCCCCCCCTCCCCGGTTTTATAAACGAAAAATTTCAAAATCATGTTTATAAATTAGAAAAAAATGCTTTATGGCTTAAAACAAGCATCACATGCATGATATGATAGACTTACATCATTTTTGTTAAAGCACGGTTGTCATGGGAAGTGTCGACAACACATTCTTCATTAAGCATAATAATAATGATTTAATTATCTTACAAATATATATCAATGATATCATTTTTGGAGCCACAAATGAAGAGTTGTGTAATGAAGTAGTCTTAGTAATGAAAAATGAATTTAAAATGCGTCTTGTAGGAGAACTCTCTTATTTTCTTGGTTTTCAAATTTCACAACGAGATGATGGTATCTTTATTTGTCAAAAAAATATGTTCACGATATGCTTAAACGATTTGGATTTGAAAATCTTAAACAAGCTTCTTCTCCTATGAGTGCTTGATGCGCGTTCGGCAAGTGCACCGGTCGCTGTCAAGTAATAATTATGGGAATAGTTTCCCCCAATGTCGATCTCTTGAGGAATGCAAGTTCTGGTGAACGAAACGTGTGGTGAGTCGATTATTACACGAGCGAATAAAATAAAACAGGGGCATTGTGATTGGTGTCCTAAGCTATTGTGGAAATGAAAGAAATGCGGGTCGAAAAGCACCGCTTCGCAAGGTGTGGGTGAGTGCAGCAGCCGCGATGCCGTGCTTCGATAAGCGGGTGGAATGGCCACAGAGCGAGGTTTTGTGAGGGTTGTATTCACCTCTTCGCCAACATCACCACTAGCTATTGCTAGATGGCCTCACACACAAACAACTTAGAATATCACAACAACATGGAAAGCTACTCTCACCACCACAGCATCATTGCACATGAACAACAAGCTGTCACCGCTCCAACGATCTACAAAATTTCTATGGCCTCCACGATGAAGAATGGTTGAACTAGTAGCGGAGAATACTTGAAAATGCTCCCGGATGGAAGAATGGTGAAGGAGATCGCCGGAAATGGTCTCCTCTCGTCTCCTCCGGTGGAAGGGATGAAAATGGCGGGATTCCTGGCTTTTCCCGCGAGGGGGATAGGGGGCCCCATTGACTGCAGCTTTTCTTACTTTAAATACTAAACAGGCAGAGTTTTGGTCACGCACGGGCGAATGCACGATCGTGCGCTGCCCGTGCATTATTTAATGATAAAAACAGACTTGAAGACGAAGCTGCACCGCCCGTGCGATTTACTAACGCACGGGCGAACCCGCCCGTGCGTAAAAACGCACGGATAAATTCGGATCGCCTGTTTTCTTCCCAGATGAGAACGCACGACCGCAACTGTCCGTGCTTTAAGGAAACGCATGACCGTGCGTTGTACACAATCATGAATTCTGTGGGGGGAAACTGGATGATCCGACCGCCTGCACACAAGATAAAACAGCTGGGAAAACACCTCCAGCACCAGATAAACACAGAAAAAGGATTGGGGAACACCATGTGCTTACCCCCTATAACAAGGAGCGCAAATGCACACCGAAACGGGCCTAAGAGTGCACCTAGCAAGGAATAACAAATATGATTGAAAACATGCCTAAAGTGTAGTGCATTTTGTAGAAATACGGCCTAGATGAGTCCATAATTGTGTATATAAATGGGACTCATCACACCCCCAGAATTAACCATTTGCACGTCCCGGGCAAACTACTCAGCTCTCCTGTCGGAACAATTGGATGTTAGAGTGTGATTGAGCGGTGGAGACTTATGCGAAGTCGCATGCTCACGTGCGTAAAAATACACTAGAATAGAATTAAACTCTAGAATAGAATAACTATTTCTAGAACAGTAATTTGAAATCTACTTTACTTGGATGGTGAATCCCAATGAATCTTTCGGTCGGGCACAATGGAAAATTGCGTGACTAATGAGTCGAGTATTACTCGAATCAATGCTCGGGATAATCTCCTAAGAAATCCATCAAAGTCGGTGTCCATAGGCTTGCATGTTCGCACTCTCTCTACTGCATGAGACGACTCGTATCTAAAATCAATAGGACTTATAGGTTAAGATTTGGCTTATGTTGAGTTTAGGCTAGATAAGTAGAAAGATGATGGGAATCACACTCAACATAACCTGACCACTCAAGAGAATAAAAATCACCAATACAACATTTTCAAGAACTACACAACACCCCTATACTTCAACTGAACCTAGGTGCGTACTAAGTCAATCATACTTTGTTTTTGTCGTGAGAAAGCAATTGAAAGTTCTTTTTGTACAAAATTTTTTTTCTTTTTCTCTTCTCAACAAATAAATCTTTTATAAGCACTTTATAAACTTCTCTTTTAGCATTCTCAAAGCTACCATACACATCAATGATAACACCAAACGTGATAGATATATAAATTTCATTCAAACACATATGTTTGTGCGAATATAGGTTTGGCTGTAGGGCTTTGGTGAAATTTAAGTGGAGCTAAGCAAGAAGGATAGGTAGGCACAAGTGGGTTTCCAAAGGTGATTACATTGGTTAGGATTTCAAAAGCACAAACGGATCAAGAAATGCCCTATATCACACTTTAAAATGAGTACTTCAACGCAAGCGTTTCAAGAGTCGCCTAGTGCAAGTTCTAGCCACCGAGAAAGGTTGTCCTTCCTTCTGATCCTAGTAATAAGCTACTACTAATCTTGCTACACTCGACCCTATGCTACCATTGGATTCACTGGATTCACCACTAGAGTAAAACAAATTGCAACTACTATAATAGAAATAATTAAATTATAACATTGAATTTTATTCTACTCTAATTGAATTTCTAGGCGTGACGGGAGCACTCAACTATAGCACTACTCGAGTCGACATTTTTCTCCACCACTCACTCCTACACTAACAATCCAATTCTTATGAGCGGGGAACCTCGCAGCAATACCCAATAAGCACGCGTGATCAAGTACGCGTGAACTTGGTGCAAATGTGTGCAACATAATTGAAAATCCTAACTCAGCACATTCTAACATGCTATGCAAAGTGCTGCACGTGCATAACCTATCTCTCCCCCAGACTCGATCAAAACTATATTAAATAGAGAATTCATGAATAAGGATAATAGGGGTAGAGTGGACCTATTCTAATGAATAAGCATGCCAGAAGTGCAGCAATTCCTTCTTTAATGTGCTCCTTCCTCATCTCCCAAGCGAGAGTTTAAACCTGCGATGTTAGCAAAAAAAAACTAACAAACAAAACATAATAGAGATTAAATAAGCACACGGAACCGGGTGGTTCCCATGGGTTGTCTCCCAAGAAGCCCTTTTGTTTACTGTCCTTAAGGTGGACTAAATACCTGTATTAAAGCAGTTTATAAAGTCTAGGAATAAGCAAAAGTCAATAAATCCTAATTATTATTACAAGCTCAAAACAAATCAGCTATAAGCTGATTTGAAGTAGTAACAACTGATGAAAGAAAAAGGTCCGGGGACCTGGTAGTAGGGGTGGAAATTATGTAGGATGCTCAGCCTCCAACCCCAAATCTCCTCCGTTTTTGCTCTCTTCTTCTCCTCCAGTATTATGTCTTCAAGGAAAAACCGCTTGCCCCCTTGTAACCAATCCTCAAAGGGAAGCACCAATGATGATGAGGAAACTAGATGTTCCTTCACCGTACCTTCCTCATCCCGCCAGGCTTTCGGCTCCTCCATGCATAAGGTCTGGTCAACCGAAGGAGGGGCATCCTGCATCCTTGTACATAAAGAAACGGGGTCAGGAAATAAATTGGAAGAAAAACTAAAGGAAATCTCATCTGAGGGGATAATCTCGGCTTCATCCCACATAGGGTGCAGCAATGATGAACTGATGATATCATCAAGGATTTCACTAGACTCAACAGTGTACGCAATGGCCTCCTCTATAACTTGGACTTCCTCACACTGGACCGAAATGGTTGTTTCAGCACAATTGAGACTGTCCTCCTCCATGAGAGTGGGCACGACACCGCACAAGTCTGCAACATCCTGCAAATTGACCTCAATGACAATATCAGAAATAGATGTAGATTTGTGTGTAGTGGGAGAAGACGTGCTTCTTAAGAGTTCGAGCTCACACTCCACACAAGGGCATAAATCCACGCAAAGTGGTACATGAAATGAAGAGGTATGGGGGTCGCATCAGAAACAAAGTCACGAGGGCTACTGATGCACGTTTCGATTCCAGAGACTTGAAGAAGTGAAGGTGGAAGGGATACATAACCAAAGGAAGGTGCTGTGCTCGCAGAATTCGAAGATGGGACGATCCAGATATCTGGCTCATCGTCATCCTCCAGTTGGCGAAGATAATCAGCACAGTCCTTCAAGGCATGCTCTCTACTTTTGCGAAATGAACACTGCTTCACCAGCTTCGCCGGCACCCAAGGTGCGGCGGCCGCATAAAAGTGTGACAACAAAGGCGCAGTAGAGTTGCCAAAAGATTTATGGGCTCCGTACAGTTTCTGAACGACACCATA
Source organism: Dactylorhiza incarnata (assembly GCA_033032865.1). Classification (NCBI taxonomy): domain Eukaryota; kingdom Viridiplantae; phylum Streptophyta; class Magnoliopsida; order Asparagales; family Orchidaceae; genus Dactylorhiza; species Dactylorhiza incarnata. The sequence continues at coordinate 9,610,279 of JAWHQI010000051.1, read as the reverse complement.
CTCTTTGGGACACCTATCACTAGCGTGGGATGTGTCCCCACACCAACGACATCAGATATTCAAATGTGCACACATGTTACAGAAGAAGAAAATAACATGATAAATAATAAATTAAAAGATTTAATGACTCAATTGAAAATAATCGATTCACAACCAAAATCTCATCACGCCTGCATTCCCCGGCAACGGCGCCAAAAACTTGATGCGCGTTCGGAAAGTGCACTGGTCGCTGTCAAGTAATAATTATGGGAATAGTTTCTCCGAATGTCGATCTCTTGAGGAATGCAGGTTCTGGTGAACGAAACATGTGGTGAGTCGATTGTTACACGAGCGAATAAAATAAAACAGGGGTGTTGTGATTGGTGTCCTAAGCTATTGTGGAAATGCGAGAAATGCTGGTCAAAAAGCACCGCTTCGCAAGGTGTGGGTGAGTGCAGAGGCTATGATGCCGCGCTTCGGTAAGCGGGTGGAATGGCCATAGAGCGAGGTTTTGTAAGGGTCGTATTCACCTCTTCGCCAACATCACCACTAGCTATTGCTAGATGGCCTCACACACAAACAACTTAGAATATCACAACAACAAGGAAAGCTACTCTCACCACCATTGCATCATTACACATGAACAACAAGCAAGGATCTATAACATTAATCTAACGAGCGTTCATTACAACAATACAAAGAGAAAGCACAAGCATCAAAGTTTAGAAAGGACCAAGAAGACGATGTCACCGCGTCTTGGGTTCTCGGCCGGAATAAGAGGTTGTCGGGCTATCTCCGGGCTCGGCCCTCAGATGGTGTGCGGACTCAAAGGAGGCTGTCACCGCTCCAACAATCTACAACATTTCTATGGCCTCCACGACGAAAAATGCTTGAATTAGTGGCGGAGAATACTTGCAAATGCTCCCGGATGGAAGAATGGTGAAGGAGATCGCCGGAAATGGTCTCCTCTCATCTCCTCCGATGGAAGGGACGGAAATGGCGGGATTCCTGGCTTTTCCCGCGAGGGGGATCGGGGGCCCCATTGACTGCAGCTTTTCCTACTTTAAATACTAAACAGGAAGAGTTTTGGTCACGCATGGGCGAACGCACGATCGTGCGCTGCCCGTGCATTATTTAATGATAAAAATAGACTTGAAGACGAAGCTGCGCTGCCCATGCAATTTACTCATGCACGGGCGAACCCGCCCATGCGTAAAAAATGCACGGATAAATTCGGATCGCCTGTTTTCTGCCCAAATGAGAACGCACGACCGCAACCGTCCGTGCGTCAATGAAACGCATGACCGTGCGTTCTACACAATCATGAATTCTAGGGGGAAACTGGATCATCCGACTGCCTGCACACAAGACAAAATAGTTGGGAAAACACCTCCAGCACCAGATAAACACAGAAAAAGGATTGGGGAGCACCATGTGCTTACCCCCAATAACAAGGAGCGCAAATGCACACCGAAATGGGCCTAAGAGTGCACCTAACAAGGAATAACAAATATGATCGAAAACATTCCTAAAGTGTAGTGCATTGGCTAGAAATACGGCCCAGATGAGTCCATAAATGTGTATATAAATGGGACTCATCAGTGCTTCTTTAAAACTAGGAAAAGATGAATCTGGAATTTCTATTGATCAAACTTTACATAGAGGTATGATTGGATCTCTTCATTACTTAAGTGCATCTAGACCAGATATAATGTTTGTCGTATGTTTATGTGCTCGCTTTCAAGCCAATCCAAAAGAATCTCATTTAAAAGCGGTAAACGTATTTTTCGTTATCTATTAGGGTCATCTAAATTAGGATTATGGTACCCACACAATGATTCATTTACACTTCATGGTTACTCCGATTCAGATTACGTCAGATGTTCACTAGATCGAAAAAGCACTGGCGGTACTTGTCACTTTTTAGGACCCTCATTAGTTGCTTGGTCTAGTAGGAAACAATCTTTGGTTGCACTCTCCACCACGGAGGCCGAATATATTGCTCTTGCGAGTTTATGTGCGCAAGCTTTATGGATGAGCCAAACAATAAAGGATTTTGGTTTCCATCTCAAAAACATTGATCTCAAATGTGACAACAATGTGCCATAGATCTTACAAATAATCTCGTACACCACTCTAGATCCAAACACATAGATGTTCGCCATCATTTCATTAGGGATCATATTAAGAAAGAGCATGTAAAAGTAAGTTTCATTGGTATGGACTCCTAACTTGCTGACATATTCACTAAACCTCTCCCTGATGCAAAATTTCGATTATTACGACTTGAATTAGGTGTCCTAGATCTTACGGGTTAAAGCACATTCTTAAACGCAATGGTTTTATGTAATTTTTACATATCTAAACATCTTCAAATCTTTTAAAATTTCTACATAAAACTAAACTTTGGACACTTAACCAGTATCCAAAATTAGATTTTTCAAAATCCTAAAATTTAGTGTACTGTTTCCCACGCTAGCGCTAGCGCACCTGTTTATTTTTCTGTATTTTTAAATATTAAAAAATCTCTAAAAATATGCTCCATTATATGTACTCTTTATTTTTGTATTTCTATTTTTGATTGATTTTTGAAAAATTAAAACAAAAAAAAATACAAAAGCCAAATTACAAAAAAAAATATTTCACTCCATTTCTTTGTTTATGTGTCTGATTTCTATTCCTATATGCAAAAATCAAATACAAAAATTTAGAACATAAAAATTATCAAAAATATCTTTGGAACTTAACTTTTCTATTTACATATATCTTGAGAAAGGGAGATTTGGGTATCATCCCATCACATCTCCTAGTACTGGGCGAACCCCTCACAGGGTAGACCTCGGAAAGTCCAAGTTCAATTGTAAGAGATCAAACTTTACAACAAAATTTTTAAATATCACAAAAAAACTGTATGAATTCTATTGTTCATATCAAGCATGGTTTAATCTATCATTTAGTCCTTCTTCAATGTTGAAATTCATCTTTTCAAACTAGCTTGAACAATGTTTTTATCATGCTTTGATATATCTAATCTCATGTGAATCAAATTGTATTTAAAAGTTGTGTAGAACTATGCTTAGCATGCCTCTAAGTATGAGTAAATGTTTTATGGTTGATAATGATACTAATTCACTCACTTATTTTGGCAAAGTTTACATGTGATTTTAATCTAGGAATGCTTGCTTTTGTATTGTAAGTGTATAATGAATTAAATTTGCACAAGTATCTTACCTACAATACTTTTATTTGCACTCTTAAAACTAAGAAAAGTGGTTGTGCTTTCAAAATTTCATTGGTTTGTAAAACAAGTGTATTCGGAGAACTTTGTACAAAACAAAAAAATGAATGAAATAAAACGACAAAGATAACTCCACCAGCACTACTTGAACCTCCTGATAAGTCTTAATGAACATTGTGAGGTTGAGCACCTTGTAAAGAATAGTAAAGTGTCTTGTGCAAACCATATACTTTTTCTTTATACCACTTGTTCTTTTCAATGTGCGTTGAAGGGTGTGAAAGTAAAATTATTTGTGTTTTATTGTGCACTTTACTCTACAAATGCCTTGCACTTTTTTGATTAAATCATTTGTTTACACTATTCAAAATACACTTATGTGCACATCAATATCTTCCATAACACTTCTTCTCATAAGTATTGGATCCTAATGCTAAAATTCTATACTCTCTTTATATATAAAATGCACTATGATAACCTAGCATGCTCTCTACAATGTTTGGTATGTGTTGAATTTATGAATTATAAATAACAGTGTGGTAGTTTCTTTTTGATATCCTTCTTTCAAGCATGGTTACTTTTTGGTAATCTTTAATGATTCTAACAAGAAAAATGTTCTACAAAAACATCTTATCATTTTGGACTTTCACTAATATTTTCTCTTATGAATCATCATATTTACAAAAAGATGTTTCTTGTATTTCTATAAGTCTTCCGCAACATTTACCTTATGTTTTTTATGCTTATCTCAAGTCTTACAATTCAGATTTCCTTTTCTTCAACAAAGTGGTAGGCTTGTTTGGTAAATGTTATATTGTTCTCTTTATGCTAAAAAACTCTGATCCATTTCTATGAAAATATTTTTGCTAAAAACTCTGATCTATTCCTATGAAAATATTTATGCTAAAAACTATGATCTATTTCTATAAATAAATTTAAATAAAACTCCTTACCATTTTATTTCCTCTAAAATGCTCGATCATGCCTTATCTTTTTATCAAAAAATCCATTTTTATGTCTATTGCTTCCTTGCCCACTTTTGCTAATAACAAAAGGGGGAGAACTAACATGATAAATATTCATCGCTATCAAATGGGAAAACTAACATGACTAATGATTAAGATGATAGCTTATATACTAGGGGAGCATTCACATAGGGGGAGCATGTATTTAGAGGGAGCAATTCTATACGCTAAAATCGACAATTATCCTAAGTCATCACTCACACACACACACAAGTAGGTTTCATCATGCTTATAAATTAATGCTTTTTTTATCATTAATGGATTTGTTATTATCAAAAGGGGGAGTTTGTTGGAACATGGTCTTCCGCATCTCCTAGGTTTGAGAATAACAAATCCTATTTATTTGATCTTGTGTGCTTAAGTGTGCAGGAAAAAAGTCCATATGACTCAAGGATAACATAAGAAGGTTGCCCCCAGATTTGATCTAAGAATTCCAACATGCCCACTAGCACCGGCGGTAGCACCTTGCGCAGGTGCTAACGAGGATTAGCATAATTCTGGGAGCATCTTTAGAAGGTGGTAGCAGATAGCACAGGCGGTAGCCCGGAGCACAAGAGGCAAGATGGCAGAGTTTCCCTAGAATGAAAGATACGCACATATAGAATAATTATGTACTGAGATAGCGCCGGAGGTAGCGCTAGCGCTCACTCCTATAAAAGGAGGCCTCTTCTCTCGTTTTCCTTACACAAGTTTGAGAAAGGTTGAGTGCTAGAATTCCATAGCCTTATTCTATCGAAAAGTGATCTCCCACCAATGTTCTGTGAATTTCTGAAGGAGGATTTCTTCACGCCTGATCCGACCGAAGATTGCTTCATCAACGCTCATACTACAATAGTCCTCCGTATCCAACTTCAGAAGTTCTTAAAGAGGGAGATTTTAATATTATTGTCATTTAATTTCACATCTTTCTCTACAATCATTTAGTGAATTCACCTCGTGTTGGCGACTAGGTCTGGGTAGGACTTAGGGCAAAAATTCGCCTCATGTTAGCAACTAGATCTAGGTTATGTCTAGGGGGTGCTCGAGGCCATATCGATGGAAGGATTGGCTAGAGCGGCTTGAGGCCATATCCGAGGAAGGATAGGCTAGGGCCGCCGATTCGTGGGGATATGAGTCGGGATAGAAAATGAAAAGGAGTTTTATTATTATTCGCCTCTGATTTCTAGCGTTATAAGAAATCAAGTTTTTTAAACTCTTCTTTTCATATTAATAAAATGATGTCTCAATTTTATTTGCTTGATTTCATATCTTAATCTCTTATATTTTCAAATATATCAAAATATAATATAAGTTTTTAAAAACCCATATTCATCCCCCCCCCCTAAGGGCGCCTACCGATCCAACAATATTATACAAAGTGACAATAGCATAATGGTTGAAAAAAGATAAGAAAACAAACAAAAAGGAAGTTAAGCATATCATGAAGTAGAATAATGATATTTCATTTTTAATATTTATACTTCAAGCATATGATTGGAAACTAATGAATGAGATATTTAGGTATCCAAAGGGGACCATGTGGGATGGTTCCTTTGGGTACCCAAATACATCGAGTTGGCATTTGGGGAGATAAGGATGAATGGACACTTTCATTTGACATTAGCGCGTCATTCTTAAGTATGGGTCTCCATTCATACCTTGGACAAATATTATTTTTATTTTTCAAATTTCCATAGTCATTTACTTGAATATTTGGATAAAAATGATTTTTGAATTTATTATATAGAGAAAATTTGTTTGCATTTAAGTTTATGTTGGGAGAACAATTATGTTGTCAATGATAATGATGATAGAGATTTGGAATTTCATTTACAAGCTTTTGTTGTTTTTCATTTCCTATGTTTTGCTTAGATAAATTATGAAAATTCATATTTAACTTACCTTTGGATTTTGCTTGATATTTTGAATTTATGTGTTGAGAATTTTTCTATAATTTCCTTAACCAAGTTAACTTTATTTTCTAATTCATAATTCTTAACTTTGAGATTATGTCTAGTTTTATTATAAGCTATTGTGCTATTCTTAAGATTGGAAACAATAGAATCAATGTGAGTTTGATAGTTATTTCTTAATTCCTCAAATGTTTCATCCATCTCTTTAATTTCAATTTTATAATTTTTACACATAGCACAATTAGTTTTCAATGATGAATTTTGTAAAGACAATTTATCATTATGTTCTCTTACAAAGATAAGTTCCTTTTCAAGTTCCTTGTATTTTCTTTTAATTCATTAAATTCTATACAAGGTGTAATATTTTCTACTAAAGTGCCATGGAGAAAACTTGATAAATCAAAATTTGATTCTACATTAACGTTTTCATTTAAACCTTTATTTTCTAAGCACAATTTGCAATTAGCATTTTTTAATTTCTTATTTTTGCGCTTTGTAATTTGTAGAAATTGTAAAGTAGAAATAGAATCACAAACAATAAGGGAATTTGATTTCCTTACAGTGCTTTGGATGAGGAATGGTTTGAACATAAGGTTCCTTTGACATTTTCTTCTTCCTCTTCCATTGATGCCTTATCATCATCCCTTTCGTTTGATGTGTCTTCCATGGATCCATTGTCTGAGGAGCTTACTTAAATACTTGTGCAGGCTTGCATATACTCTGGTTCTTGTGATTGTTCCATACCTACCAAAGGAGAATCATAAGTTCTTTCAAGAAAATTCTAAATCTCATATGCGGTAGGTAAAGTATAAAGAAGTTTGAAAATATTTTGATCTAATACACAAAATAGACTATTTATAAATTTTGAATATAAAACCATTTCATTTTTATTTAATATGCTAGGTGGCTTTTCAATAGTAATATTCCAAACTTTTTCTTCTAAAGCTTAAAGAAAAATTTTCATTGATATTTTCCACCCTTTTTAATTTTTTTCTCATAAATAAAGGTGGTGCTAAAGATTTTTCATTATAAAAAATCATCCCCACTAGTGGATGCGAGATCAGGAAGCGTCTTTATTCCCAGTTGTGAAGCCGTTTTGGAATAACCTCGCTCGGATACCACTTGTTTGATCATGAGGCACCCTTAGAGGGGGGTTGAATAAGAGTTTTAGAAAACTTTAGGATTTTAAGAAAAACTTTTGTGATTTTCTAATAAGTAAATTGAAATAAAAATAAAGAGCTAGAAAAAAGAATTGAAATCAATTTTAATTAACATGAAACGACATGATTATCATTTATAAAATTTGATTACAAAATTTGATTTCTATGACGCTAGAAATAAAGGCAAATATGAATTACTCTTTTCGTTTTCTATACTGACTCTTCTAACTAAGAACCGGTTGGCTTTAGCCGATCTTTCCCCAAATATGACCTCAAGACACTCTCCTTTCTATCCCCAGATAGGCCTCGAGCACCCCCTAGATCTACTACCTAGACCTAGTCACCAACACAAGGCGAATTCCTCCCTAAGTCCTACCCAGACCTAGTCGCGAACACGAGGCGAATTCACCACACGATTACAAAGATAATGGTGAATACAAAAGACAAATATAAAAACTCCCTATGAGGTAATTTGAAGGAGACAACGAAGAATCACTGAAGATCGTTGAAGTCAAAGTGTGCGTTCTTCGCATTGAGTTAGCATTGATCCAAGCCTCCTTTGATTCCTTCTTTTGAAATAGAATGGGTGATCCTTTGTGGTCTGGAAATATGGCCCTCACAAATAATTCAGAGTGCTGGAATAGGGCTCCATGGAATCTCTTGATGAAGAGAATGAATGCCACCTATTTATAGGACTGGAAGCTAACGTCGGCGATAGGCTAATGCCAGGTGTTGACTTAGTATAGAAAGAACTTAATGGCTCGGATCTTCAAAACAGGAAGGAGATACTGCATCTTTGGAAACATTCATTTTAGGCAACCTTAACGCTGGCGTTGAGGCTAACGCTGGCTTTAAGTCAAGTCATTCCCTGCCATTACGACATCATCCCTCCATGCCATATTCATCGAATGTCAATGCCGGCATTATGTCCTAACACCTGGCGTTAGACCACTTTATCAATTCAGCTTTTGGGCAAGTCCAGACCAACAATGTAGCATCCTAGTGTCAATATTGTTCAAACCTTCATGCTAAAAACACAATGTCAAATAAAATCAAATGCAAGAAGGATTTGTTATTCTCAAATCAAAGGGATACAGAAAACCGTGTTCCAACAACATCTTCTTCTAGAAGTCGACATAGCATCGAATAAACACAGAACGGAAAATTCAGAAGATACGTCCAGAGTTATTTGAAGAATATTAATATGGTATTCTTTTTGAATCTTTAGAGCTGTTGGAAGAGAGCATAAGGAAAGAATTCTCCATCTAATTTTAGAAGAATATATATGGAAGAAAATTGAAGAGGTTGTCGAGATTTATGAAGATAAATATAGAAGAATATTATTTCATTCTTCCTAAAGATAAGTTTCTAGATTAATAAGAATTTGAAATCTCTCATAGATTCATATACTCAGATTTTAAGAAGAGATTATATAGAAGATTACACAACATAACAAATAAAAAAAACGTAGCTGACAATAGTCCTTCTTCTCCTTTTCTTCTCTTCATTACTGCTGAACATCTGGAAGAATGGATATAAGCATATATTCCTTGCCCTTTCTTCTAATCAAGGATTCATCATTTTAAAAATATCCAAAATACTTAGTGCCTACAATCCTCAGAGAATTTTGCTGATAGAGGATTTCATTCAGAAGAATATTCTTCATCTTCTTATTCTTTCTCTTACTCTCTGCCTCTCAATTCTGAAAACTGAGTGAAGAGTTTTAAGAATCCCTCATTAAAGGATTTAGCCTTGGTTTTAGGATTTTCCTTATGAAAAGACACAGTTTTAGTTCAAAATCTCTATACCAAAAGATCTGGATTTGGTTCTAAGAGTCTCCTTATCAAAAGTCTCAGTCTCTGGATGTAAAAGTCTCCTTATCGAAAGACTCACTGGTTCTAAGAGTCTCCTGGTCAAAAGACTTAGTTGTTTTAAGAGTCTCCTTATCAAAAAACTCATACACTATGATAGTGTATTCCTACCAAGGTGGTAGAAGAGTGGACTACCCAGAATTAGGGGAACCACTATAGCTTTTATGTCTTTTGTAATTGCTATTTTTTGTTATCTACTTTACTTTCTTGCATCTTTATTTCATCATTTACATACTCTATTTGTGGTTGTGACTGTGAATGCAAAACAGAAACTACATTAATAATTATAGAAAAGGTTTTTTTAAATCTCTATTCACTCCCTCTAAAAAATTCTCAGAGGCTAAGTCACAACTATTCACCATTTCAATCGGTATCAGAGTTAGGTCGATCAAGTAAAGGTTAACACCTTGATCATAAAGTTCTAAACAGTTTCAAAGCTACACTCATTATATATATATATATATATTTTTTTTTTCAAAATGAGTTCAAATAATTTTAAAAGATTTGCATCAACTAGACCTCTAGTGTATAACTTGGAAAAGTTCAAACTCTGCAAGGCCAGAATAAAATTATACATGAATTCTATCGATGAAGGCATTTTCAATTCTATTTTTATAGGACCACCAATGCCTTACAAAAAAATGCCAGTGGGAACTCAACACTAGAACTTGTTCTCAGGGCAGAATGGATAGAAGCAGTAAAAAGAAAATAAAATACTGGGATGTCAAGGTAATGAATATCTTGGTATCTAACATGTCAGATGAAGTATTTCAGAAATTTGTTGATTGTCAATATGTAAAGGAAGTGTGGGAATCCCTATCAAGGATTCTTGATGGAAGATCTGATGAAAGAAAGGACAAGAGGTCCCTTCTCATATCCCAATATGAGAACTTTCAGAAGAAGTCTGAAGAAAATATTGCTTTAATGTATGAAAGGTTCAGCATCATAATCAATGAGATCAAAGGACAGGACAAGGAGATCTCATTGACTAAGATAAATGACAAGTTTCTCATGACCTTCCTAAGTACTTGGGATTCAAGGATTTAGGCCATCAGATAGTCCAGATGCCATTGTGAGATCTCCACGGATGCCCTACTAGGCAAGCTGAAGTCCTATGAGCTGCTGCTAAAAAGTAGAGTTGAGACAGAAGGAAAGGAGAAAGTCTCAATTCCTAAAGAAAGAACCATTGCATTGAAGGCAGCTGAAGGAGAGTCTTCAACCTCTAAAGAAGAGATGATTAATCTCTTTGCCAGAATGTTTAGAAAGTGGATCAAGACTGAGGACAACTGATATTTAATTTTTGTATTTTTGAAATTTAGTGAAGGGTTGAGATTTTCTCCAAAACTATATCCGATAAAGGCAAGTGTACCTTATCGTCTATAGTATAGGATATTTGGAAATACCAAGGTCGTATTCCACAGGGCGCGTTGATTACTTCTACTTCGAGGAAAATCACTATTATCTTATCTAATGATATTTTGGAGGTTTTGATTACTTAGTTAAAAAGAGACATTTTCCAAACTTAGTGAATGATTAAAACGATAATAAAAAGACTTAATGCTCAACATAGTGGAGGGGAAAAAGGAAAGAAAACTTAACGTTGCATGAAAGGAGAAGTACTTAAGGAGAAAGAGCAAATGAAAGAGAGCAAGCTAATTTTTATTGAAAATCAAAACTATTACAATCTTAAAGAGAGATTACAAAGCTAGGAAAATGAAGATTACAAGTTTAAAAAGAGCTAGTACATGAAAGTTAAACTAAAACATTGCATGAATTGAAAAGGAAGACATGAAAGCTTAATGACATGAACAATTGCATTGAAGAACTCACTAACAGCTCTAGCAACACCTCCCCCACTCCAAAATTCTGAACCCTGGACTCAAGGAGAACCTCTGAATTTATAGGAAAAAATTTCAGATTACACGCCCTTGGTCACAGGCGTGACCAAGGGCGTGACTGCACTATTCACATCGGATCCGACAACGGCGTGGGCTTTCTGGACGGCGCGGCGAGAAATGACATGTCACGGGCGTGACATGTCGGGTCACGGCCGTGACTTTGGACGGCTGCATTAAATGCAGCGTGGGCTGGAATTTGGCGCGGCGGCGAAGCAGAGATCACGCGGGCAAGTCACGGCCGTGACATGTGGGTCATGGGCGTGACTCAAGTTGACTTCTCTACTGCAGCTCCATGTCTCGACGGCAGCTCTACGTGGAAGATTCTAAGATTACACGCCCCCGGTCACGGTTGTGACTTTGGGTCACGGGCGTGACCTGGGGCGTGACTTGGTGTGGACTGGTTCAAACAGCGTGGCATCGATTCTGGACTGATCTTTAGGTTACACGCCCTTGGTCACGGGCGTGACCGAGGGCGTGACATGCCATTTTTCCCGATTTGTCCCAAAATTCTGCAAAAATTGAAATTAAGCTAAGGTAGAATCAAAATTACAAAAAGAACTACTTATAACCTAAAATTGTCATAAAAAGGAAAAATCATATTAAATATTTACAAAATTTTCTATTAAAAAGTTATAAAAATACTACTTATCAAATACCCCCATACTTGAGGTTTTGCTATTCCAGAGCAAAAGTGTGAGGCATAATTTATAAGACATCGTTAAAAAAAAATTTTAATTTAAAACTAAAATTTCATTTAACCAAAAGTTAAGTTAAGAGTAAATTCAAGGGGGAGTTAAGTCCTAGATTAGGATCATGATTTGAAAAGAGGGAAAATGTTTAGGCAAGAACTTCTCAAGAAAATTAAGTAGTTTGACAAAATTGTAGAAATTATAAAACTAAATTAAATTAAAATTATAAGAACTCTATCTTAAAAGAATCTTAAGGAAAAGTAAATTACTAAATATTGCTCTCTCCATAATTTTCAACTAAAACTAGAACAATGATAATTGGCTAAGGGGGATTTCATAAAATTTGGCATAAGAAGAGAAATTTTTGAATGGAGGAAATGGAATTTATCATGAAATTTCCTTTTTTTTCTTTCTCTTTTTGTTTCTCTTCTAATAAAAACCCAAAATGTATATGGTTTAGGAGTAATGAATTTTATCCTCTTACTCCATGCCATATAATCTTTTCAAATATTTTGGGTGCATATGTTTTAGGGAATAATGAATTTTATCCTCTTATTCCCATGACATATGATCTTTTAATACATTTTTTTATGCCATCAAAGGGGGTATGGTAGGGGAAAATAAATCTAGCTAGCTTTAAATCATATTGAGAGCAAATTCTAGTAAAATTAAAATTCCTAAGATCTAAGAAGTTAGAAGAAAATATAATTGAAATCTAAAGAGGTTTAGGAAATTTACTACAAAATGAAGCCATTTAAAAATAAAAAGAGAAGTCATGCTAACAAAATTCTCGAATCAATTTAAAATCATAAGATGATTCTTAAATCAAGATTACCTCAAATTTAAAATTAACAAACTATGATAAGCAAAATTTTAGCCAATTAAAAACTTAAACATGCTTATAAACATTCTCAACTAGATTTCTAAGAAATCACAAAAACACAAGGAGGGATATAAGAATTTTTGGAATTTTTGATATTAATTTTTTTTTGAATTTTTTGATATTATCTTTTTTTTTTTGAATTTTTCTCATTAAAAACTATTTACAAAGAAAGGAAACTAGCTTTAAAATTTAACAATTCTTGTAAGTCTTGGACTTCCCAAGGGCTACCCGGTGAAGGGTTCGCAAGGTACTAGGAGGTGTGATGGGATGAAATCCCAAACGTCCCTTTCCAAGATTTAAATTTTCGATTTTCTAAATTTTTTTTTGAGTTTTTGGATTTTACAAGTGCTTAAATAATGGAAATCATAGAAACAAAATTAAAATTTTCTTTTTGTTGTTTTTTTTTTCTTTTCATTTTTTTTTTGAAAATTTTCTTTTTAAAACTATTTACAAATATTTACAAAGGGCTATTTACACCCCCATACTTAAAGTTAAACATTGTCCCCAATGTTTAAAAATAAGTATGAAGTAAGAAAAGGTAAAAAGAAATGCAAAAATGAAAGAAGAGAAGGAAAAAGGGCTTCCCTGATTTTTTTGAAGCTTTTGTGGGGAAGCCGTGATTACCTGCAAAAGTTGTTAAAGAAGAAAAGAAAAGACAAGAGAAAAATAACAAAAGATAACTTTGGGGTGCCTCCCAAAAGCGCTTTGTTTAAGGTCGCGTAGCTTGACCCACTTGCCGATCATATTATTGGTTGAAATACAATCGAATCACTCTTTTCATTAGTTAATTCTCCCGGAAGATATAATTTAAGTCGGTGGCCGTTTACTTTGAAGGTACCTTTTTCCGGGTGGGAAATTAAAATTGTCCCATAGGACCAAACCTCTTTAACAATAAAGGGTCCGGACCATCGGGATTTTAGTTTTCCCGGAAAAAGGCGAAGGCGGGAATTATAAAGGAGGACGAGATTGCCCGGCGAAAAAGTTTTTGGAAATTTTATATGCTTATCGTGATAAAACTTCGTTCGCTCCTTATATAATTTATTGCTCTCATACGCATTCGCTCGCCACTCATCTAATTCGTTCATTTGGAATTTTCTTTGTTCTCCCGCTAGAGTGGAATCGAGGTTTAAAAATTTAAGAGCCCAAAATGCGCGGTGTTCTAATTCGACCGGAAGGTGGCAAGCCTTGCCATAAACCATTCGATACGGTGTACAACCGATAGCGGTCTTGTACGTCGTTCGATAGGCCCATAGCGCGTCATCGAGCTTTATTGCCCAATCCTTCCGATTGATAGATACTGTTTTTTCTAAAATCCATTTTAATTCTCGATTAACAACTTCGACTTGGCCGCTCGTTTGTGGGTGATATGCGGTGGATAATTTGTGTGTGACACCATATTTTGCTAAGATTTTTGTGAATTGAGTATTGTAAAAATGGGTGCCCCGATCACTCACAATAGCGCGCGGCGTGCCAAATCAAGAAAATAATTTTTTTAAGAAATTAACGACGACTCGCGCATCATTGGTGGGGAGAGCTTGCGCTTCCGCCCACCTTGATACGTAGTCGACCGCCACTAGAATATATTTATTTGAAAAAGATGGAGGGAGAGGACCAACAAAATCGATACCCCAAAGGTCGAAAATTTCGCATTCTAAGAAAATGTTTTGGGGCATCTCATCCCGACGAGAGATGTTCCCGGACCGCTGGCAGCTGTCGCAGGTACTCACAAGGGTGTGAGCATCTTTGAAGAGCGTGGGCCAATAAAAGCCCGCCTCCAACGCCTTCCTCGTGGTTCGGTTCGAATGATAATGACCACCGGTGGGTCCCTCATGACAATGACGTAAAATTTTAAGGCCTTCCTCACTTGAAACACATCTTCTCACAATCTGGTCTGCGCATACTCGGAATAAAAAGGGGTCCTCCCAAAAGTAATTCTTTAAATCAGAAAAGAATTTCTTCTTTAGATGACTCGAGAATTCTTTTGGCAGGACCCGGGCTACTAAATAGTTAGCCAAATCCGCAAACCATGGGGTAGAAGATGAATTAAAATTTTTGAGAGCTAGGAGGCGCTCTTCGGGAAATTTATCGTTGATGTCGGCCTCTATTAATGCTTCCGAGGAGGGATTTTCTAAACGAGAAAGGTGATCGGCCGCCATGTTTTCGGCTCCTCTTTTGTCCCAGATCTCTAAGTCAAACTCCTGCAAGAGGAGGATCCATCGCAAAAGACGAGGCTTGGCGTCCGATTTGCTTAAAAGATACCTAAGTGCGGAGTGATCCGTGAAGACGATTACTTTCGAGAGGGTGATATAGGACCTAAACTTATCGAAGGCGAAAACGATTGCTAGAAGTTCCATCTCGGTCGTGGTGTAATTTGCTTGTGCCGACGTGAGTGTTTTGCTCGCATAATAGATAGGGTGGAAATACTTACTCACCCGCTGGCCTAAAACGGCACCAACCGCAATGTCACTCGCGTCGCACATGATTTCAAAAGGGAGCGACCAATCCGGCGCGACTAGAATCGGGGAGTTTATAAGTTTTTCTTTGATAAGTTTAAAGGCCAAATGACATTCATCGCTAAAAATAAATGAGGATTCCTTTTCAAGAAGATGGGTTAACGGCTTTGTGATTTTGGAAAAATTTTGTATAAAGCGCCGATAGAACCCCGCGTGGCCTAGGAAACTCCTAATAGCTTTTACGTTTGTGGGAGGGGGAAGTTTTTCAATTACTTCAATCTTGGCCCTATCAACCTCGATCCCCTTGCCCGAAATTTTATGGCCAAGGACTAGTCCTTCCTTGACCATAAAATGGCATTTTTCCCAGTTAAGCGCTAAATTCGTTTCCTCACATCGCTGCAACACGCGCTCGAGATTTTTTAAACAGTTTTCAAATGAACTCCCGTACACGGAAAAATCGTCCATAAATACTTCCATCACCTCCTCCACTAACTCGTCAAAAATTGCCAGCATACATCTTTGGAATGTAGCTGGCGCGTTACAAAGACCAAATGGCATCCTTCGATAAGCGAATGTGCCAAAGGGACAAGTGAAAGTGGTTTTCTCTTGGTCGTCGGGCGAAATCGGAATTTGGAAGTATCCCGACAAACCATATAGAAAACAGTAGTAGGAGTGACCCGAAAGGCGTTCTAAAATTTGGTCGATAAATGGTAGAGGGAAGTGATCCTTACGGGTGACATCATTTAATTTCCGATAGTCGATGCACATCCGCCAACCCGTAACAGTACGGGGTGGGATCAATTCGTTATTTTCGTTCGCAACTACTGTGACACCACCTTTCTTTGCCACGACTTGTACTGGGCTAACCCAAGTACTGTCCGATATCGGGTAGATGATTCCCGCGTCCAGAAGTTTAATAACTTCGGTCTTAATGACTTCTTTCATGTTAGGGTTTAGTCATCGTTGAGGCTGGACTGAATTTCGGGAATTATCTTCGAGAAATATTTTATGAGTGCAGAAAGATGGGTTTATTCCCTTAATGTCTGATAATTGCCACGCAATTGCGTGGCGGTGCTTTCTTAAGACTATAGTCAACTCAGAAATTTCTGAGTTGCTAAGATCGGATGAAATGATGACGGGTAGCTTAGACTCTGTTGGGGAAATGATTTCTCTTAACCCCTAGAAATGAGTTAAAGTAAGAGTTTTATGAATGAAAAACAAGACTAAGTAAATATGCGTCGAATAGTATTCGACGCAACGTCGAAATAAAGTCGACGTTTTCTTCAGGATATGTCGAAATAACTTTAGAATGATTTCGACGTATGTGTTGTCGACGCTACTCTTATTTCTAGTCGACGCATATAAAGAAGTCGACGCACCTTAGTCGACGCACCTTCCTTATTCTTCTCTCGACGTCCAGCCAGGATGAATTCGACGCTTACGTCGAATAGTAATCGACGCACGTCGATTTATATGACAGATTTAAATATGCGCCAGATCGCTTTCCTTCTTTCAGTAGATCTAATTTATATGGAATAAAGTAAATATTTATAGTCGTTCTGAATCATTCTCCTTCTATTTGATTCTTGGCTAAAATGTGACTAACTCTATTTTGGATATTATTTGAAATCTGAATTAATATTCTCCATTTATGTTATATCTGCTATGGAAATATTTCTCTCCTCCTAAATCTCTGGCTGCTAATTAATTCCTCTCCTATAGTGCTATCTTATTACACAGAGCTATAAAATAAGGAGGAGGTCGGCAGGAAATGCAGTTGAGTGATCTACCACACATATTTGATATAGAGGAAAAGCTCCCAAAAGAAAAGAGAGATATTGAGAAAAAAAAGCTCTGCAGCAATATTCAACCATTTCTTCTTCTTCTGCTCACTGCTGCAAAATCTGATTGCTCTCACTAAAACAGAGATAGGCTACAAATCTTCTTCTCTCTATAGAAGAAAGATTTAATTCACTTCTTGTGCTTCCAATCTTCTTGCTAGGAAGAAGATTCATTATTGTTTCTTACTTTCTTTCTTTCTTACTTATATATTGTAAAAGAGTTTTTAGAATCTCTCTTCAAAAAATTCAGTGTACTGGTTCTAAGAGTCTCCTTGTCAAAAGACTCAGTTGGTTCTAAGAGTCTCCTTGTCAAAAGACTCAGGGTGGTTCTAAGAGTCTCCTTATCAAAAGACTCAGTACAAGATAGTGAATTCCTACCAAGGGGGTAGAAGAGTGGACTACCCAAAGTTTGGGGAACCACTATATTTTCTTGTGTTGTGCTGTGATTTTCTCTCTTGCATTTACTTTAGTTACTTGTCTAATTCTTGTTGGTGTGTGGGAAGCTCTAATCTGTGATCATACACATATATATATATATATATTAACTTTGCACAAAATATTTTAAATCTCTATTCACCCCCCCTCTAGAGAATTCTAGTGAGGTTAACTGTGCACTTTCAATTGGTATCAGAGGGAGGTTGATCTAAAAAGGATAACTCCTTGATCAAAAAGATCCTACCTCTTATATATATATATATATTTTCAAAACTATTTTTCACATGGCACAAATCAAAGATTATGCTTCCACCAGACCACCAATTTGCAACCTTGAAAAGTTTGCACTTTGGAAGACAGGAGTTAGAATTTATTTAAACTCTATTGATGATGAATTGTTTAATATTATCTTGACAGGTCCCCCCAAGCCATTTAGGAAGGACTCAAGTGGAAAAGTGACTGAAACACTTGTTCCAAGAGCTGAATGGACAGAGGATGAGAAGAAAGCCCAAGGACATGATGCCAAGGCTATGAATATTCTAGTCTCAACCCTCTCAGATGAAATTTTCCAAAAGATTGCTGATTATGAGTCAGCTAAGGAAGTATGGGAAGCTCTCACCAAAATGGTAGAGGGAAGTGCTGATGAGAAAAAGGATAGAAAGGTATTACTGATCTCCCAATATGAAAACTTCCAAAAGAAAGAAAGTGAAAGTGTTGCTGACATGTACTCAAGATTCAGCCTCATAGTCAATGAATTGAGATCACTTGAAAAGGACATATCTCTCACTGAGATAAATGATAAATTGCTGACTTGCTTTCCCAGCTCTTGGGATTCAAGGATCTGGCCAATTAAAGACTCCAGAAGTCAAAAAGAAATATCAACAGATGTTCTATTGGGTAAATTAAAATCCTATGAACAACTATTGAAAACCAGAGCTGAGAAAGAAAAGGCATCTCCACTCTCAAGAGAAAAGAGTATTGCATTGAAGGCTATTGAAGGTGAATCATCCACTAATGATGAGGAGCTAATCAGCTTGCTGGCTAGAAAGTTCAAGAAGTGGATCAAAACAGAAGGATCCAGAAGAAGAGACTCAAAAACCAGGTATAACAAAACACCCACTAAAGAGATTATCTGTTACACTTGCAGGAAACCTGGACACATTGCTCCTGAATGTCCCAAGGAGAACAGCAGCAAGAAAGATCTGAAAAGAACAGATCCAAAGAAGAAAAAGAAAGAAAGAGGATTCATTGCTCAATCCTGGAGTGATTCAGAATCTGAAGAAAATACCTCATCAGATAATGATCAAGAAGAGGTCAAGCAAGAAGAAACATGTCTGATGGCCACTGAGAAGCTTGATGATACATCTATGGTAAATGTACTTGATAATATAGATTTCTCCTCTACTGATTTCAAACACGATTTCAAAGAATTCTGTTTAGATCTAATCAAATCTGAAAAGGAAGTAAAAGAATTAAGGATGGAATTAAAAAATCTAAAACAGGTAAATACACACCATAAAAATTATAAACTCAATCTAGAACTCTCAGAGGAAAACCTAAGCAAAATCCATTTAGAAAATCTAACACTAAGAAAAGAGCTAGCAAAGGCTAAAGCCTTTGAGGACTCTCTAAATGGAAAAGGTCAGAAGATCAAAAATATTTCTGAGAATCTCACTAATAGATCTAGTCAACTAAAACTAAAAACTAATGAAGCTTCTAAATCTCAATCATCCAGCAAACCTGTCTGGAAACATCCCATTCACTTTACTAGGGAGAATCATCTAGCAGAAGCAAGATCACAAGTAAGTCAAGAAATAACCACTATTCTCAATAAACCTAATCCCATCATAAATAAAGGAATCTTAGGAAAGAATCCTCACAAAAATTTTGAACACGCGTCGAACTCTTATCAACGTGCGTCAATTTCTAATCGACGCTTACACCAAAATGCGTCGACTAACACTCAACGCAACTCTTCTTATACTTCGACTGAAAATAAACACAGAATAAAGAAAGCGTCGACTCCATATCAACGCAACCTTAAACATACGTCGAATTCATATCGACGCAATCAATCTGACAGAAATGTCTCTCTGTTCAAAAAGTCTCCCTCCCTTTCCTTTTATTATGAACACCATTTTTGTGACATCACCAAAACAGATTGGTATGATAGACCAATGCCCCAAAAGGAGGAAGGATATCCTGTAAAACCTACTTATTCCTTCATTAGTTCTTTCACTGATTATAGGAAGGGACCCCAGCTGAGCAGGGTTCAAACTAATATTTGAAATTTTATGTGCAGATGTATCACATCTCCAGGCTTGTGTGGTACTTGGACAGTGGATGCTCCATGCACATGACAGGATGCAAAAACCTGTTAATCAACTTTGAGGATAGACTTGGACCATCAGTAACCTTTGGAGACTCTAGCTATGGGCCAAACCAAGGGCTTTGGAGATTTCAATGAAGGGAAAGTCACCTTCAAGAATGTGGCAGTAGTCAAAGGACTAAAGCATAATCTGATAAGTATAAGTCAGATATGTGATAATGGTAAGCATGAGGTAAAATTCACCACACTATTCTGCCATATTATTGATATCAAGACTGGTGCCACAATACTTAAAGGAATTAGAAAAGGAAAAGTATATGTAGTGGACTTTAGTTCTTCACCCACAGAAGTCTTTTTATTCAATAATATTATTGATAAAAGTGAATTATGGCATAGGAGACTAGGTCATTTAAACTACAAAACAATTAGTAAACTAGCAAAAGATAACCTAGTTAGAGGCTTACCAAAGGGTAGATACTCTAAGGATTCTCCATGCAGACCTTGCCAACTAGGAAAACAAACCAAATCATCCTTCAAACCAATTGGTAAGGATGACTCTCCAAGGATCCTTCACTTGCTACACATGGATCTTTTTGGTCCCATATCCACTCAGAGCTTAGGAGGAAAATCCTATACCTTAGTCATTGTAGATGACTTCTCTAGATTCAGCTGGGTATTCTTTCTAAGGGCTAAGTCTGAAACCCATCAGACTTTCTCAAAATTCATAAAACAAATTCAATCTGAACTCAATAGTCAGGTATCCATAATCAAAAGTGATCATGGGACTGAATTTGAAAATCAGTTTATGAGTGGTTTCTGTGAAGAATTAGGTATCAAACAAAGTTTTTCAGCCCCTAGAACTCCTCAGCAAAATGGAGTGGCTGAAAGAAAGAATAGAACATTAATAGAATCAGGAAGGACATTACTTATAGAATCAGGTTTGCCAAAAACTTTCTGGGCTGAAGCAGTCAACACTGCCAACTATGTACTAAATAGAAGCCTAATACACAAAACTAAATCAAAAACTCCATATGAGCTCTTGAAAGGAAAAATACCCATAGTTAAATATTTTAAGATCTTTGGATGTGCTTGCTTTATCCTAAATAATGGAAAAGATCATCTTGCCAAGTTTGACAAGAAATCTGATGATGGAATATTTCTAGGATATTCAGCATCTAGTAAAGCCTATAGGTGCTATAACAAAAGAACTCTTAATATTGAAGAATCTATGCATATTGTATTTGATGAAACTAACATGCTGCTTAAGGGGGAGGAGACTTCCACCAGTTCTTTCCCACAGGAAAATAACAGTATAGAAACCCAGCTTGAGCAACTAGCTCTAGATAAAGGAAAGGAAAATTAGTTAGAAGAACCAAGTGAAGAGTCTGAACAAGAAACCTCAGAAAAGAGCATTCAAGACCCACTTCCACAAGAGGACATGGTTCAGGAAGAACAATTGAACAATGATCCCATTGAGAATGAAGAAGAAGAACACCTGACAAATTCAAGCAGGACATGAATCAATTTGAAAGATCATCCACAAGCTCAAGTAATTGGAGATCTCAACACAGGAGTAAGAACAAGACATCAGGTCTCAAATGGGATGATGCTCCAATGCTTTCTATCACAGGTTGAACCAAAGAAATTTGAAGAAGCCAATTGTGATCCTCACTGGATTATGGCCATGCAAGAAGAATTAGGCCAGTTTGAGAGAAACAAGGTATGGAACCTAGCTGAAAGACCAAGAAACTACCCTGTAATTGGTACAAAATGGGTATACAGGAATAAACTAGACTCCACTGGAGTAATTGTGAGAAACAAGGCAAGACTTGTAGCACAAGGATATAGACAAGAAGAAGGGATAGACTACAACCAGACCTTTGCTCCAGTAGCCAGATTAGAGGCAATCAGGCTCTTTCTTGCCTATGCAGCTTTCATGAAGATGAAAGTTTATCAAATGGATGTCAAGAGTGCTTTTCTAAATGGAGATCTGCAAGAAGAGGTATATGTGGAACAACCACCAGGTTTTGCTAATCCCTTTTTTCCTAACTTTGTTTATAGACTTAACAAAGCTTTATATGGTCTTAAGCAGGCTCCTAGAGCTTGGTATGAAACTCTATCAAATTTTCTTTTAGAAAACTCCTTTGAAAGAGGCAAAGTAGACAAGACATTATTTACAAGAACTCATAAAAACCAACTCCTCCTTGTTCAAATATATGTAGATGACATTATCTTTAGCTCAACCCATCCTAAACTATGTAAAAAATTTGCTAATCTTATGCAATCCAAATTTGAGATGAGTAGTATGGGTGAACTCTCTTATTTCCTAGGACTCCAAGTAAAACAAAGTAGTGAAGGAATTTTTATCTCCCAATCAAAATATACTAAAGAACTAATCAAAAAATTTGGTATGGAGTAAGCATCTACCATGAAAACACCCATGACAACCAATGCCATCATAGAAAAAGATGATAAAGGAAAATCAGTAGATCAAAAGACTTATAGGGCAATCATAGGATCTCTTCTATATCTAACAGCTAGTAGACCTGATATCATGTTTGCCACTTGCATATGTGCTAGATTCCAAGTTGATCCAAAGGAATCCCATCTCACCTCTGTCAAAAGGATTCTTAGATATCTAAAAGGAACCCCTGAACTAGGACTATGGTACTCAGCAGAAACAAACTTTGAACTAATAGGTTTCTCAGATGCAGATTATGCTGGATGTAGGGTTGATAGAAAAAGCACATCTGGTACCTGCCAATTCCTAGGTGACAGATTAATCTCATGGTTTAGTAAGAAACAAACCTCAGTCTCAACCTCAACAGCTGAAGCTGAATATATAGCTGCTGGGAGCTGTTGTTCACAAATCCTATGGATGCAAAATCAACTACTTGATTACAAATTGGAAATACATAACTCTAAGATCTATTGTGATAGCTCTAGTGCTATTTCCATAGCATCCAACCCAGTCCTTCATAGTAGGACCAAACATATAGAGATCAGACATCACTTCCTTAGAGACAATGTTGAGAAGGGTAAAATAACCTTAGAATATATTCCCACAGACAATCAAAGAGCAGACATTCTTACAAAACCTTTAGATGAAACCAAGCATAACTATTTCATCAACACCTTAGGAATGCTTGATGGTAGTCTGTAACTACTATTGTGGGGAAGCCTAAAAGAAATGAGGAAATCTAAGAAAGTGTTTAAATATGCGTCGAATACTTATCGACGCACACTTGAGAAGAACTCGACGCTGGCGTTGATTTCTTCCCTGCAAAGATACATCGATAACCTATCGACGCTCCGTCGAATTGATATCAACGCAGGGCTATGAACACGTCGACATATGGCTTCGTGGACAAATCTCCACGTAGCGTCGACTTTATATCGACGCATAGGTCGACATTCATTCGACGTACCGTCGACTTCTGCCTACAATTGGAATCGAATCCTCCCTTCCTCTTTTTGACGATTGGATTACCTAATATACCTTGATTTCTGTTTCCTTTCTCGATGTTTCATCTCCTTTTAAATAATGCTACTTATTTCATAACAATATACTCTCCTAAAACCCGCCAAAACTTCGTCTTCTACCTTTGTCTCTCTTTCTCTGCAACAATGGCACCACCTTCTGATCACTCGGCCCTCATCAAACAGATGAATGATGCTCTTGAACGATTAGTAGGTGATTTCCAGACTCTTCTGAAAAACTTCGCCAATGAATGCGCTGCCCTGATCAACACCTGTGCAGTCAAACTCGAAACCCTCTCTTCTTCTCTTCCTGAGCTGAATGCTCTCATTCAAGAACGGCCTCTGTCGCCAGAGGGGTTTAAATCCTTTATGAAGGATGTAAACCAGGGGGAGAGTTGCTCCTGAAACCCTTCTTATCAGGTCATCTATCTCTCTTAAAAGCTCAGGATTAAATTCTTTTTCAATTCTACACATTATAGATTACATCAATCTCTTTCATTATAGGTTCCACTCCTCTCAAATCACTCTGACTATACCTTCATCAAACATTTTGGTGAATCCTCCTCTTACAAATCTGAAGGGGAGCATGCTGTGGACTCAGCATTCAGAGTTGAAGATCCATACAATCAGGTGGAGATTCCTATAGCAAAGATCCCAGAAATTCAGGGGGAGGAAGAACCAGCCATCTCAGATGATTGGAATGGCCAAATGTGGATTAATGCACCCTTCTGTGAAGAGGAATATCAGCATCATTCCCCTAGTTTCTCTGCCATTTATATCAAGCTTAAGACACCTCTGCTTGAGTATATCCCTGCAATAAAGCTTGGAGAAGACAATCATCCCTCCACAGAGTCCACTCTACCTCCCTCTACTACAGACCATCTAAGAACTCTTCTCAAAATAGCTCCTTCTCCACCCAAAGAGAAAACTCTTCCTTCCTCTCTACCTTATCCTCAACTACCTCTTCCTCCCTAAATAACAAAATCCACCAAACAGATGATACCTAGGCAAAGTCCAAAAGGACAGATGAAAAGGAAAAGAGAAGCCATTCCCCACTGGCAAAACTTCTCCAAAGAACAAAGAAAAGAATATGCAAAAGAAAAGAAATATAGAAAGGCAGTTGAAGAAATAAAAAGGTTTGAGAAGGTACCCATTCCTTCTAATCCTGTAAAGGATTACTATGATCCTGACATGGAGAAGAGGCATGAAGAAATGACAAAAAGAGATCTGTATGAGTTTGAAGCAGCAATGAAAGATGCTGAAGATAAAAGGAAAGCTTGGATGGAAAAGATTAACAAGGGAATGACTAAGGAACAAATCCTTGCTGAATCTTCTATCAAAATTCCAAATAAGTTGTTTGATATTGAAGCTTATCAAAAGAAAAATCCTCAGGCAGGGATTATCCTGGATAAGGGTCAAAAGAACAAGAAGGGTATAGGATGTACAGAAGATACATACATTCCCTACAAAAAGCCAGCAAGACCTGCAAAGCTAGATTCCTGGAAAGGGAAAGGAAAAATGGCTGAGAGTCTTAAGAAGCAGCAATCAGAAACAAAAACAAAATATAGGCCCAAGGTTGATAACAAGGAACCACCTGAGATCAAGCCTACTGAAAAGAAAATTCAGAACATTACAATTGAGATGATTGATGAAAAGGCAGCAATCATCCTCAGCAAAGGCTACTCCATAAATGACACTATCCCTAATGGTGATAAACTCTTGGAAAAACTGCATACAATCATCAGGAATGTTCAAGAAAGAACTGATAGAGCCAGGGGATACATTTTTGATGCCATTCATGACTTATCTAGGAAACTTTATTCTGCTTTTGTCAACTTCATGTACAAAAAGAAGTTTCTAGTTTAATTCTTGTGAAAGATAAATACTTGACATATGCTTTCTTTTCCTAATCTCTTTTTGGTTACTCAATATATCTCTTATTCTTACAAATTATGTGCTGAGTTGATTTTATGCTAGTACAATTTCTCTCTAAATAGGGTTAAGACAAATAGGGGGAGATTGTTGGGGAAATGATTTCTCTTAACCCCTAGAAATGAGTTAAAGTAAGAGTTTTATGAATAAAAAACAAGACTAAGTAAATATGCGTCGAATAGTATTCGACGCAACGTCGAAATAAAGTCGACGTTTTCTTCAGGATATGTCGAAATAACTTTAGGAAGATTTCGACGTATGTGTTGTCGACGCTACCCTTATTTCTAGTCGACGCATATAAAGAAGTCGACTCACCTTAGTCGACGCACCTTCCTTATTCTTCTCTCGACGTCCAGCCAGGATGAATTCGACGCTTACGTCGAATAGTAATCGACGCACGTCAATTTATATGACAGATTTAAATATGCGCCAGATCGCTTTCCTTCTTTCAGTAGATCTAATTTATATGGAATAAAGTAAATATTTATAGCCGTTCTGAATCATTCTCCTTCTATTTGATTCTTGGCTAAAATGTGACTAACTCTATTTTGGATATTATTTGAAATCTGAATTAATATTCTCCATTTATGTTATATCTGCTATGGAAATATTTCTCTCCTCCTAAATCTCTGGTTGCAAATTAATTCCTCTCCTATAGTGCTATCTTATTACACAGAGCTATAAAATAAGGAGGAGGTCGGCAGGAAATGCAGTTGAGTGATCTACCACACATATTTGATATAGAGGAAAAGCTCCCAAAAGAAAAGAGAGATATTGAGAAAAAAAAAGCTCTGCAGCAATATTCAACCATTTCTTCTTCTTCTGCTCACTGCTGCAAAATCTGATTGCTCTCACTAAAAGAGAGATAGGCTACAAATCTTCTTCTCTCTATAGAAGAAAGATTTAATTCACTTCTTGTGCTTCCAATCTTCTTGCTAGGAAGAAGATTCATTATTGTTTCTTACTTTCTTTCTTTCTTACTTATATATTGTAAAAGAGTTTTTAGAATCTCTCTTCAAAAAATTCAGTGTACTGGTTCTAAGAGTCTCCTTGTCAAAAGACTCAGTTGGTTCTAAGAGTCTCCTTGTCAAAAGACTCAGGGTGGTTCTAAGAGTCTCCTTATCAAAAGACTCAGTACAAGATAGTGAATTCCTACCAAGGGGGTAGAAGAGTGGACTACCCAAAGTTTGGGGAACCACTATATTTTCTTGTGTTGTGCTGTGATTTTCTCTCTTGCATTTACTTTAGTTACTTGTCTAATTCTTGTTGGTGTGTGGGAAGCTCTAATCTGTGATCATACACATATATATATATTAACTTTGCACAAAATATTTTAAATCTCTATTCACCCCCCCCTCTATAGAATTCTAGTGAGGTTAACTGTGCACTTTCAGACACTTTTTCCAAAAACAAGTATTTAAGGTGAGGGGGGAGTTGTTTCAACTCCAATACGGGTGGTTCTTCATAAGAAGTCTTGATTTTTAATTTTTCTAAAAATAATGGTTCGGGTGGTGTGGGGTGAGAAACTTCTTCTTCATCACAAAAGAGCTCTACGGGCTCGGAATCACTACTCGCCGATGAAACTAACTCGAGGGATGAATCGAACTCACAACACTCTTCTAAGTAAAAACATGAATCGTCATTTTCTAGCATGTTCCGCATCGAGGAATTTATGCCGAAAGTAACTTCATCGTCTCCAACCCGTAGGATGAACTTTCCGTTACTTACGTCGATAATAGCGCGGGAGGTGGCAAGGAAGGGGCGGCCGAGTATGAGGGGTACTTCGGCATCCTCTTCGATGTCAAGAATGACAAAATCCACTGGGAAGATGAATTTGTCAACCTTGACGAGCACGTCCTCCACTATTCCTATCGGATATTTTAAATAACGATCCGCTAATTGGATACTCATTCGAGTGGGCCTTGGATTTCCTAGACCTAGCTTTTTTAACAAAGAAAACGACATAAGGTTGATGCTTGCTCCAAGATCCGCTATGGCGTGTTTTACTAACGAATTGCCAAAAAGACATGGGATGGAAAACCGTCCCGGGTCATTTGCTTTTTTCGGCAATTTGTTGAGTACAACCGCGGAGTATTCTGCGTTTAAAGAAATATGCAAAATATCTTCTAACTTTTTCTTATTGGAGAGCAACTCCTTAAGATATTTCGCATATTTAGGCATTTGTGAGATAGCCTCGCAGAAAGGTACATTAATATGGATTTGTTTTAAAATATCTAAAAACTTTTTATAATTTTTTCGGCGCTTTCATTTTTAAATTTCGATGGATACGGAATATTAGAAGTAGGAGAGCGCGGATTTAAAATAGAAGTGTGCAGAGCTATCGTAGCGGGCAAATTCGAAGATGAATTAAAAGTAGGAGGAGGAGGAGAGGAAATTACCTTGGGGTCGTCCTGTTTTTGAACCACCTCCTTCCCGCTTTGGAGTGTAATCGCGTGCGCGCTCTCCTTTGGATATTGCTCGGTGTTCCCCGGTAGTGCTCCTTGTTGACGCTCAGAAATCATCTTTGCGAGCTGGCCCACTTGATTCTCTAAATTTTTGATCGATCCGGTAAGGTTCCGGATGTTCGTTTCATTTGTAGCAACATATTTTGCAAAAACCTCTTCAATCGGAGAGAGTTTTTGCTGTTGCGGTGGAAAACCGGGTGGATTATAATTTTGAGAAATCAAATTTGGAGGCGGAGTTAAGTTAAGAAGTTGATTAGGGGGAGGTTGATTTAAATTCATAGGATGCTGAGCATTTCCTTGGTTGCTCCATGAGAAATTCGGATGATTCCTATAACCCGCATTGTAGGTGTTATTATACGGAGCGGTGTTCGGGTTATAGGAAGGCCGAGGTGGATTTCCCATGTAGTCAACATGTTCTTCAATTTAAACATTATTAGCCCAAGGAGGAGTGGCGGAGGAAGCAGACATCTCCGCCACTTGCTTTGTTAAGCGCTCAACTTGTAAAGCTAAATTTGCGTTTGCGTCTATTTCAAAAATTCCGGTCGGCTTATTAGGCCGTGCTCGGGGCATGTTCCATTGGTACGCATTTGTGGCCATCTCTTCGAAAAGCCCTTGAGCGGCGATCGGGGTTTTATTATTTAATGTCCCCCCGGCGGCCGTATCAATCATTTGCCTCGTTTGGAGATTTAAGCCATTATAAAATATTTGCACTTGTTGCCAAGTGGCAAGTGCGTGGTGAGGGCATCGACGCAAAAGCTCCTTGAAGCGCTCCCATGTGTCATAGAGAGTCTCCGAGTCGATTTGCATGAACGATGCAATATCCGTGCGCAATTTAGCGGTCTTTGAAGGCGGGAAATATTTATTAAAAAAATTTTCTGCCATTTCGGCCCATGTAGTGATGGATCCCCTAGGTAGGGAGCCCAGCCACTGCTTGGCCTTAGACCGCAAAGAAAAAGGAAAAAGACGTAATCGAATGGCGTCATCGGTGACGCCATTGATCTTAAAAGTGTCGCAAATTTCAAGAAAGTAAGAGATATGTGAATTTGGATCCTCGTCCGATTGACCATCAAAGGTCACCGATTGTTGCACCATTTGTATGATGCTGGACTTGATCTCAAAATTATTGTTCGCCACCGTGGGGCGAACAATACTCGATTGTGTGCCTTCCAAATTCGGCCGCGCATAATAGGACATGGTCCGTTGCGCGTCCTCATTAGGATTTGGCTCGTTAAGATTAGGAGGATTAAGATTATGATCCATATTTGCTGCGTTAGTGTCCCCGATTGACTCTTCGGATTCTATTTGATTTCCCTGATCACGAGAACGGCGGTGCCTCAAAAGGGTTCGCTCGATCTCCGGATCAAAAGGAAGAATCGAAGTGATACCTCGGGTCATACACTAAAAAGAGAAGAAAGGAAGAAGAAAAACTAATTTTTTTTTCTTTTTGAAATTTAGAAAAAGCAAAGTAAAATAAAAAAAAAACATGATAAAATTAATAGCTATCCTCTTTTCAAAATATCTACGCAAAGTCCCCGGCAACGGCGCCAAAAACTTGATATTTAATTTTTGTATTTTTGAAATTTAGTGAAAGGTTGAGATTTTCTCCCAAACTATATCCGATAAAGGCAAGTGTACCTTATCGTCTATAGTATAGGATATTTGGAAATACCAAGGTCGTATTCCACAGGGCGCGTTGATTACTTCTACTTCGAGGAAAATCACTATTATCTTATCTAATGATATTTTGGAGGTTTTGATTACTTAGTTAAAAAGAGACATTTTGCAAACTTAGTGAATGATTAAAACGATAATAAAAAGATTTAATGCTCAACATAGTGGAGGGGAAAAAGGAAAGAAAACTTAACGTTGCATGAAAGGAGAAGTACTTAAGGAGAAAGAGCAAATGAAAGAGAGCAAGCTAATTTTTATTGAAAATCAAAACTATTACAATCTTAAAGAGAGATTACAAAGCTAGGAAAATGAAGATTACAAGTTTAAAAAGAGCTAGTACATGAAAGTTAAACTAAAACATTGCATGAATTTAAAAGGAAGACATGAAAGCTTAAAGACATGAACAATTGCATTGAAGAACTCACTAACAGCTCTAGCAGCACCTCCCCCACTCCAAAATTCTGAACCCTGGACTCAAGGAGAACCTCTGAATTTATAGGAAAAAATTTCAGATTACACGCCCTTGGTCACGAGCGTGACCAAGGGCGTGACTGCACTATTCACATCGGATCCGACAGCGGCGTGGGCTTTCTGGACGGCGCGGCGAGAAATGACATGTCACGGGCGTGACATGTCGGGTCACGGCCGTGACTTTGGACGGCTGAATTAAATGCGGCGTGGGCTGGAATTTGGCGCGGCGGCGAAGCAGAGATCACGCGGGCAAGTCACGGCCGTGACATGTGGGTCACGGGCGTGACTCAAGTTGACTTCTCGACTGCAGCTCCATGTCTCGATGGCGGCTCTACGTGGAAGATTCTAAGATTACACGCCCCCGGTCATGGGCGTGACTTTGGGTCACGGGCGTGACCTGGGGCGTGACTTGGTGTGGACTGGTTCAAACAGCGTGGCATCGATTCTGGACTGATCTTCACGTTACAAGCACTTGGTCACGGGCGTGACATGCCATTTTTCCCGATTTGTCCCAAAATTCTGCAAAAATTGAAATTAAGCTAAGTTAGAATCAAAATTACAAAAAGAACTACTTATAACCTAAAATTGTCATAAAAAGGAAAAATCATATTAAATATTTACAAAATTTTCTATTAAAAAGTTATAAAAATACTACTTATCAACAACACCAGTAAGAAGGAGTACAAGAAGCAATCCTTCAGAAAGAAGGACAAGAAGAAAGGAAGAGGTTTCATAGCTGAACCCTAGAGTGACTCAGAATCTGCGTCCTATTCCTGATCTGAAAGTGAGGAAGAAGTTGTTGCTGAAGAAGCCTACTTGATGGCTTTGGAGGCTTCCTTAGATGCTGAAGAAGATCGGGTATCATATTTTGTTAATTTTGATTTCTCTTCCAATGAATTTAAATCTTGCTTTAAAATTTTGTTCCAATATCAACTAGAGGCATACGATCAAATAAAAATACATAGGAAAGAGTTAAAAAAACTTAACAGTAAAAGGCTAGAAGAAAATCATCACTATGTTAATTATCAACCTAGGAATGAGGTAGGAAAGCTAGAAAAACAAATACAAGAACAAACTTTAGAAAATAAGTCACTAAAAAAAGAGATTACCAAGGCAAAAGCCTTTGAAGACTCACTGAATGGAAGGATTCAAAAGCTAATGGACATTTCTTAGAATCTCTCAATGAGGTTCAAAAAACTGGGTCCAGGAGCTGAGTCAATAAGCTAAGGAAAAGCCTTAAGCATACCAGCTTGGATAAATCCTATAGCTTTTGTCAAAGCTTAGGAAATGCAACCCATTATCATTATAGATGATGATAATGAAAAAACTACAATATTCAATAGGTTTAGCTCTTCTAAGTATCAGGGTTTTCTAGGAAAGAAGTGTTGAATTTTGAAGTGTAAGTGGAGAGTCTGGCGGTCTGCCTTTTGGAGAATGCGACATCGCATGGCCTGCGGGAGTTTGGTATTTGCAGACATCATTAGTTGCCAGTGTGTTCAGTACTCGCAATGTACGGGCGGTCTGATAGTGAAGTCGGGCGGTCTACAAGTGTTGTTGTTTTGCCCAAGTATTCTTATTCTGATAGTGACCGCGTGGTCTAGTTCTGGTGACTGCGCGTCCTAATAAGGCAAGTGTCTGTATCTCTTATGGGCGATGACGATATCCGTTCGTTTGCCTATAAATAGAGGTGCATGACTAGCCATTCGAAAAATGCAAGAACTGTAAGAAACTAAGTGTGGATTGATTGTGTCGGTCTCAATTTTAAGGTTGCGCTGGTTGAAGCTTAGTGACCGGTTTGTTGTGTCCACAGGTTAGTTACCAGCGGTCTCCGTCAGTATTCTTCCTTTCTTTCCAGCTTAAATAAATCAGCTCGCCAGCAGTCTTGTCTGGGCGATCTGTGGCTGTGGTTCTTAATCTGTTTGCAGCGAGATCAATTAATCAGGCGACCTTCAGTGGTCAGGAGGTCTTGAGTTGTGATCTTGCAAAAGTGAGCAGTTCTTCTTCTTCTGTTCGCGGGTTACTTCTGAAATCTAGAGACCATGCGGTCTGGGCGATCAAGAAGTACGAACAGGGCATTGTTGTAGTAGTTCAATAAGAAGCAGGTTGTGCGGTCTATGACTGGCGGTCTGGAAGAGTTCAAGTCTGCGACCTGTTCTATTCATGCTGTCTCAGGGAAGATGGCGGTCTTACTGAGTTCGAGATGTCTGTGCGGTCTTAGATCTTCTATCCGTCAGAAGCTTTGTCTGTTGCTTTGTCTTCTCATCTTGTTTTCTCTTATACATCATGTCTCGACATGTATACAACGCATTGTAAAAAGATAGTCAATTTAAATAAAGATCTTCTTGTCTTTCTTTGTCACTGGTTAACTATTTTGAATTGAATTAAAGTCTTCCGCTGTATTGTCTTCGATCCTACTCTGAAATTTTAACATGGTATCAGAGGTAGGTTTGAGGCAGTGATCAGCCACAGAATCTTGCTTCAGTCTCTGAAAGTTTGTTAACCAGTGTGATAGCAATGGAAGTAGGTTATACAAGAGGACTTGGTATTAAGCTCCTTACGCAGACTAACTTCATGAAGTGGAATTCATGCATGGAGAGCTATCTTCTTGGCAAAGATTTATGGGAGGTAGTTGGAGGAGATAATAGACAAGCAGTTGTAGCTCCTGAAGGGAATGCTGAGCAAGTGAAGGCTTGAATGAGGACAAATGCTAAGGCTGAGTTCACTCTCATGCGTGTTATCATTCCGGAGCCGTTTGACCACATAATTGGATGTAGGTCAGCTGCTGAGATTTGGACAGCTTTGGATGGCTTGTTTAACAAGAGGAACATAGCTCGGCTACAGTTTCTTGAAAAGGAGTTGGCGAAAGCAACTCAGGGAGATTTGTCCATTTCATCTTTCTTCTTGAAGATGAAGAACCTATGTGCGGAGATATTAGCTTTGGACCCAGATGAACCTATTTTAGAAGCAAGGTTGAAGAGGCACATAATCCATGGCTTGTGGATGGAGTATGTGGCCTTTGTCACTTCTGTACAAGGTTGGGCCAATCATCCATTGTTGCTAGAGCTAGAAAACTTGCTTTCTTCACAAGTGAGCTTGGCAAAGCAAATGGTTGGGATATCGGTCTCTGGAGGAGAAAGTGAGGTTCTCTATTCTGGCAAGAAGAAGAGATGGGACAAGAAGAAGAAGTCATCTGTTAGCGATGGACCTTTAACTTCATATCAGCGGAAGAGGAGCAATGCTCCTAGGCATGATGGAAAGAAGAAGGAAGGACCAAGGTTCTACAGGTGCAATCAGCTTGGTCATTTCAATAGAGATTGTAGAGTCAATCTTTAGCTAGGGCATGCTGCAGGAAAAGAAGAATTTGTTTCCAATGCAGGAGATAGATAGGGTGATGGAGCTTCTATGATGGGCACATGTGTTTGGGCTATGGATTCTATCAACTATCAGGATGATTGGATTGTGGACTCGGGTTGTGGTCATCACCTAACCGGAGATGAGTCAAAGTTCACTTCTTTGCAAGCATACTCAGGTAATGATGGCATCATTACTGTTGATGAAACTATACATACGATTTAGATGGAGGGTGTAGTTTCTTTAAATGGAGATAGAGGTCCACTCACGTTGAAGAGTGTCTATCATGTTCCGGGGATAAAGAAAAACCTCTTCTCGATGACCAACGTTGATGATGCTGGCTATCACATTCTGTTTGGTCCAACAGAAGTGAAGTTTCTTCGAAACGTGTCAGCGGTGAAGGCTGACATCACTCATGTTGGAAGACAGGTGAAGGACTTGTTTGTGTTAACTACAAGTTCCTATGTTGATAAGATGAGGACTAATGATAGCACTGCTATCTGGCATAAAAGACTTGGACATGTTGGAATGGATAAG
The DNA here is from genome assembly GCA_033032865.1 of Dactylorhiza incarnata. Classification (NCBI taxonomy): domain Eukaryota; kingdom Viridiplantae; phylum Streptophyta; class Magnoliopsida; order Asparagales; family Orchidaceae; genus Dactylorhiza; species Dactylorhiza incarnata. The sequence goes on along the minus strand of JAWHQI010000051.1, from coordinate 9,576,682 downwards.
ATGGAGGCTATGACTGGAAGAGGCCTTGTTAGAGGTTTGTCTAGCTCGCCATCTTTCGGAGAAGGTGATGTTTATGCAGGTTGTCAATATGGTAAGGCTCATCGATTCCATTCGACAAGTCACAAAGCAGATGCAAAGCACCATTGGAGTGTATTCATGGTGATCTGTTTGGAGCTACTGCAACTGTCAGTCTTGGAGGTAACAGGTATATGTTGATCCTGGTTGATGACATCACTAGATATACTTGGGTATATTTTCTGAAGGAGAAGTCGGAAGCATTTGAAATGTTTGTGGAGTTCAAGGAGCTAGTAGATGGTCAGCTAAACCTGCGGATCAAGAAGTTCAGAACCGACAATGGAGGGGAGTTCACCTCAAATGCATTCTTCAACTTCTGCAGGAAGCATGGCATCCAGAGGGAGCTCTCTTGTGCTCACACTCCACAACAGAATGGAGTTGTAGTGCGGAAGATCCATCATCTGACGAAGACCTGCAAGTGTTGGCTTCATGCCAAGAGTATCCCAAAGTCTTTCTGGGCAGAGGGAATGTCTTGTGCAACTTATGTCATCAAATGAATGCCTCTTAGTCCAATCAACATGAAGACCCCTCATGAGTTGATGCTCAATATAAAGCCTATGGTGGAACACCTTTGAGTGTTCAGATCTACCTGCTACGTGCATGTTCCTGATGCTCTTAGAATAAAGCTAAATGCGAAAGCAAAAAAGCTAGTCTTCGTCAGTTATGATGACCGGAAGAAGGGCTGGAGATGCATGGATGCTGAGACACGAAGAGTTGTGGTCTCAAGGGATATGGTTTTTGAATAACTGACATCATACCATTGTAGCTCTTCTGTTGAGTTAGAAGAAATCAGGTCAGATGGTGGTCTTAAAGAAGCTACTAAGGAGGTTCTGGTGGAGTTACTTGTTTCTCCAGGTTCTCCAATTGCTTCTAGCTCTGGGTCAGGTGCATCAGGTTCTGGAAGCAGGGGGAGCAACGCTCCAAGTATGCCTGAAAGGAAAGCTAGTTCAGAATTGGTAGCTAAAGTGGTGTTTCAGAGAAAATCTCTGCGGAGGTCCAAGAGGACAATTATTCCACCAGATCGGTATACAAGGGGAAATTTGGTGAGCTTCGTCTCATGTTTCTTCACAGGTCCCCTGGATGAGATAGAGCCATCTTGTTTTAAAAATTTTGTTGGAGTCAAGGAGTGGGAAGAGGCCATGGATGAAGAGATGGCTTCCCTCAGGAAGAATGAGACTTGGGACTTGGTGTTGGATCGGTAGGCACCCTTAGAGGGGGGGGGGGTGAATAAGGGTTTTAAAAACTTATATTATATTTTTAAATACTTGCTTATGATAAGAGATAAAAATAGTGATTTTGAATAATGATCTAAATGGTTTTATAATGAATGAGAGGATAGTAAACAATTTAGAGAAATGAAGATGAAATCAATTTTATTACACAAAGATAGACATGATTATTATTAATAAAATTGATTACAAAATTTGATTTCAATGACGCTAGAAATCAAAGCGAAATATGAAAGACTCTTTTTGTTTTCTATACTGACTCGTATCCCCACAAACCGGTTGGCTTTAGCAGATCCTTCCTCGGATACGGCCTCAAGCCGCTCTAGCCAATCGTTCCCCGGATATGGCCTCAAGCACCCCCTAGATATACACCCTAGACCTAGTCGCCAACACGAGGCGAATTTCTGCCCTAAGTCCTACCCAGACCTAGTCGCCAACACGAGGCGAATTCTCTAACGGTTTACAAAGAAAAGATGTGAAATAAATAACAACAATATAAAAACTCCCTATATGGATCTCTTGGAGAAGTAGACGAAGACCCGCAGAGTATGATCGTAGTCGATGCGGTCTTTCGTCACGATGATGACGCGTGTTGAAATCTTCTCCACGGATCTCCTTAAGCCTTCATAGATTTGTGGGTGTATCTCTCTGAACCTTCCTCTATAAGATGTGGCACGAAGCTCTAGAATTTGGTAGTGGAGAGGGATGAAGAAGACGGATCCAAGGGGTCCTTTTTATAGCCTCAGTGCAAGCGCCTGCGCTAGCGCTACCACCGGCGCTATCCCGGATTAGGCATTATTCTGCGCGGGGGAATCATCAATCAGAGGAAACATTTCTCTCTTGCCATCTGTGCTCCGCGCTACCGCCTGCGCTATCCGCTACCACCAGGCGCTAGCTCCTTCTATATGTGCTCCAAAATTGCGCTTAATCATCGCTAGCGCTGGGCGCTAGGTGCTACCACTGACGCTAGTGGGCATGTTGGATTTGTTGGCTCAAATTTTGGGGCAACCTTCTTATGTAATCCTTGAGTCATATGGACTTTGTTTCCTGCACACTTAAACACACAAGAACAAATACACATAGGATTTGTTATTCTCAAACCTAGGAGAAGCGGAAGACCATGTTCCAACAAACTCCCCCTTTTGATAATAACAAATCCATTAATGATAAATCAGAGCATTAATATATAAGCATGATGAAACCTACTTGTGTGTGTGTGAGAGTGATGACTTGGGATAATTATCGAATTTAGTATTTATAATTTCTCCCCCTAAATACATGTTCCCCCTAAGTGAATGCTCCCCTAATATGTAAGCTATCATCTTAATCATTAGTCGTGTTAGTTTTTCCCATTTGATAGCGATTTATATTTATCATGTTAGTTCTCCCCCTTTTGTTATTAGAAAAAGTGGGTAAGGAAGCAAATCAGAAATTTTTTTGATAATATGATAAATCCATGATCGAGCTTTGAGAGAGAAGGAAATGATAAGGAGTTTTAGAATAATTTTTATAGAGATAGATCAGAGTTTTTAGCTTAAAGATGAACAATATAACATTTGCCAAGTAATCAATATTAGCTTGTTAGTTTTCCCTTTTATATAAGAGTTTTGAGCATAAAATGATGTAGGGGTACCGTGACGACGTAGACGTTACGCTAACGGAATAAACATTCGTCACAGAGAATAAAACAACATGGAGGGATCCGACCAAAAGCGAACGAAAAGGGGTCGGTTGGCCCTCCAAATCCGAAAGATAAAAAATATGCGGGACTCGATACAACGTCCTTAGGACCTACCTCTCCAACAAGCACACAACTCACCGTAAGCCGGACTCGATACAACGTCCTTAAGACCTACCTCTCCAACAAGTACACAACTCACCGCACCTACACAAGCATCTATTCCATCACTCGATTCATTTCAAAATGCAGCGGCAATTTTCTTGGAGCGGTGGTGAACATTCAAGCGGCGATAAAACGTTAGTTGAGATTAACTCCCTTGTTAGCGCCAAGTACGCCAATCTTGGAGAGCAAATCAAGGCTTGGCCAAGTTTCTCTCCCGCACCGGATCTACCCGATCCGAACAACACGAGATTCAATAACAACACTTAGATTTCAGATTTTTGCAAGCGAGAAAATTAAAGCCACAGATAAAACGATTCGACAAAAACCTCCACAAACTAAGGCGTAGAAAGAATCACTAGCAAGGAAAGGGGTTACCCGACCAAGAAGATGAACACACAAGATAAGGTGGGAGAATCTCTCTCTCCATGATTCCACCAGCGTCGCACCGAACGGAGAAGCACCCTTTCTTCCTTGGAGTCGCACCGCGGAAGTCTCGCCGGAGTCGCACCGAAGAGGTTGGAGGGAGGCAGCCTTGGAGTCACACCAAGAGAAAGGGGGGCGGAAAGGGAGGAGCACCACCTTGGCCAAAATTTCCCAAGGGAGATTTAGGGTTTGCTTTAATCTTCAATACTCATTCCATCATAAGGACCCCTTTAAATAGGAGTTTACACAAAATAATAACCATCCATGATGGAGATGAAATCTCATCCATCCGCATGGTTAAATACACACCAACATGAAATTAAAAAGTCAAAATTAAAAATTACAACCATTTTAATAAATATAAAATTATCATCATGAAATAATTTTATATTTATTAATATAAAATAAAAGTGCATGCATAAAAAGTTTAAATCTTCATGGCGGTTTTGGCACGCCGTGGGCGAAGATTATAACACGGATTTCCAACAGCATCATCATGGCGCCTTAGATCTTTGCACGCAACGCCTCGGCAGCCGGGTCATCATCATCAAGGAGTGTCGGAGGGGACGCGCCATCAATCCTCCCCCACTCAAAATCAAGTATCTCCGATGCGTGGTCCGAAATGTAGCGGCGGAGAAGATCTGCATCCAGTCATTGAAGCTCTGTCGCGAGGACCCAAGAATCGTCTGAAGGAGGGTGATCACGCCAATGGATGAGGAAGCGGTAAGTAGCACCCTCCGAGGTAGTAAGTGGCTCCGCAGACAGTATCATGTCCGGAGTGAGAAAAGTCTTCGGAAACCTGGGAAACATATCAGCAGTAGGAATAAAAGTATGCGACTTACCATCCGGTGAAATACCTGTGGGAACCGATACAGAGAGGTCATCCGTACTACCCCTCCCCAACCCATTAGAAGATTTTGTGGAAGGAGAAGACGTCAAGTAACTCAACTCATGTGGAGGCGATACGAACATCGTTAAATCTGAGACGTTAAAAATAGGGGAGATTCCCCATTCGGCAGGCAAATCCAAAACAAAAGCGTTGTCAACTATTTTCTTGATGATCCGAAAAGGGCCGGCGCACTTAGGTGCTAACTTTCTAACGGTGCCAGATGGCAATCGTTCGGGAACTAATCGTACTAAGACCAAATCGCCAACCTTGAAGTGTGACACTCTCCGATGTATATTGGCGTGTGCCTGATAAGAATCATACTGAGCAGCCAAGGTAGCTCGTATACGTGCATGAAGGTCGTGAATATGTTGGGCGAAGGATTGTGCAAATTGACTTGCCTTGTATGTTGGGGGCAAGGGAACCAAGTCAAGAGGCTCAGGGGCCTTGTACCCGTGGACAATCTCATTTGGCGACAAACCGGTTGACCGAATTTTGGAATTGTTGTAGGCTAACTGAGCGTGGGTAAGAATAAGATCCCATGTGCCGATATGATCACTAACGAGACATCTAAGAAGGTTCCCTAGGCTCCGGTTAACCACCTCAGTTTGCCCATCGGTTTGAGGATGATAGGCGGAGGAAAACAATAGTTTGGCACCCATTAGGATCCAAAGTGTCTTCCAGAAGTAGCTCGTATACTTAACATCCCTATCCGAGACAATTGTCTTCGGCACTCCTCGGTGACTAATGACTTCCTTAAAATATAGCTTTGCGATATGAGATGCGTCGTCGATTCTAGTACATGGTATAAAGTATGCCATTTTGGAGAACCTATCCACAACTACGAAGATAAAATCGTGACGACGAAAAGTGGTGGGTAGGCCTAAGACAAAGTCCATGCTCACATCCTCCCAAGGTACGGATGGTATAGGTAACGGAGTATATAACCCGACATTGGTTTTGGTGTCCTTGGAAACATGGCAAGTACGGCAACTACTCACTACCCGTCCTACCATTGCCTTTAGATTTGGCCAATTAAACTTTTCCTCAACCAGGGTGATAGTCTTATCCCTACCGAAGTGGCCACTCAACCCGCCACTATGCAGTTCCCAGATGATATGGAGGCGTAAAGATGACTGCGGAATGCATAATTTCCCATGCCTAAAGAGGTAACCATCCTTGATAACGAACGCAGTAATAATGGTGGGGGAACTATCCTGGGCAGAAAGGTAAGAATCCTGAAAATCTGGGCATGTAGCGTACTCATCTTTGATTCACTTGAACCCGACAACGTTAACCTCCATAGTGGTGACTAAAAGGGTTAGGAGACTAAGAGCGTCCGCGACCCGATTGTCCGCTCCCTTATGATGTTTGAGATTAAACGTGTAACCCTGTAGGAAGGATACCCACTTGGCGTGACGCAGGCTGATTTTATGTTGGCCATTGATAAATCGTAATGCTTCGTGATCGGAGAGGATCACGAACTCCTTAGAGAGGAGATAATGTCGCCAGTGGTGCAAGCATCTAATGACCGCATAAAATTCCCTATCATAGTTGGAATAATTCAATTTAGCGCCCGCCAACTTTTCACTGAAGAAACTCACAGGGTGCCCTTCCTGACTCAAGACATCTCCTATCCCCACACCCGAAGCGTCACAAGTAAGCTCAAAGACTTTCGAGAAGTCGGGTAGACGTAAGACGGGTGCCTCAGTCATAAGCTCTTTGATGCGTTGGAAAGCGAAGGTGGCGGACTTCGTCCAAGTAAACTCACCCTTTTTCATGCAGTCACTAATTGGGGCCATGATGCTGCTAAAGTCTTTGATGAAACGGCGGTAGAAAGTTGCCAACCCATGGAAGCTCCTCACCTCACGTATCGTGGTCGGCACGGGCCAGTCCTTAGTCACCTTAACCTTGCTAGGGTCGACCCTAATGCCCTCTGTTCCAACGATGTAGCCTAAAACTCCACCTCCGTAACATGGAAAGTGCATTTCTTGAGATTCAGAAATAAAGTTTCCTTCCGTAGGGTGGAAAGAACCACTCTCATGTGGGAGATGTGCTCGGTGGTAGTAGTGCTGTAAACCAAGATGTCATCAAAGTAGACAACTACGAACTTCCCCATGAATGGCTGAAAGACATGCATCATCATCTGGGAGAATGTGCTGGGGGCATTGGATAGTCCGAAGGGCATCACAAGCCACTCGTATAACCTGTCCTTAGACTTGAATGCCGTCTTCCACTCATCTCCCTCGCGGATCCTTATCTGGTGATAGCCGCTCCGTAAATCTAACTTAGAAAATATCGTGGCGCCAGACAAGACATCTAGAAGGTCATCTAAGCGCGGTATAGGAAATCGGTACTTGATGGTGATTTTGTTGATAGCGCGGCTATCAACACACATCTGCCACGTACCATCCTTCTTGGGGGCAAGAAGGGCTGGCACCGCACAAGGACTCATGCTAGTCCTGATGAACCCATTTTTCATCAAATCCTCGATCTGAGTCTGCAGCTCTTTGTGGGCCGCGGGATGAAGCCTATAATGGGGTTGTTTCGGCAGGGACGAACCCGGAATGAGATCTATCGCATGCTGTATGTTCCTCAATGGAGGTAACACAGAAGGCAACTCGTCTGGGTACACATCCTTATATTCGTCCAAAAGTGCTCGTAACTCCCTAGGCAACTCCTCCAACGCTTCCGATTCACCCTTCGCACTCATAAGAACTAAAGCGTACATAACTCCCTAAAGAAAAGGATCCCTCACAAACTCTTTCCTACCAACTAGGCTCAAAGCCTTCCTCTCGGCCGGGACAGTAGTGTCCTTAGCTAAAGCTACTGCCTCCTTCGGAACGGTCGGTCTCAATGTGATGGTCTCACCGTTGAATTTGAATTCATAAGTATTGGCTCGACCGAAATGTGTGACATCACGGTCATAAAGCCAAGGGCGGCCTAATAACACGTGGCACGCGTCCATGGGAAGGACGTCACACCAGACCTCATCCGTGTAAGATTTAAAGTTAAGAGGGACCAGGCAACGCTTGCTAACCAGGACGGTAACCTTGCTAATCCAAGCTACCTGGTAGGGTGTGGGGTGTGGTTCTGTGGTCAGATTCATATGCTTAACGACGTTCTCAGAGATAACATTCACACAGCTACCGCTATCAATAATGAGCTTGCACACCTTATCACCGCTCTTAAAGATCAGAGAAAAGATGCTCGTCCTCCTCCAGTCATCTAGTGGACGTGGAGTTGTCAGAATACAACTCATCACCATGAGGGGGGATCGTCTTCCAAATTGCTTGGGACCCCTTCGGGGTCGCTCTCCTCAGCGGCCTCATACACATAATCAGTAGAATCGGCGGCCATGTCTAAGAGGGCAACGGCCTTAGTCTTAGTTGGGCATTCAAAGGCATAGTGGCCTTGAACATCGCAAGAATAACACATGGTATTGGCCTTGCTAACTTTCCCAATGGGAACACGCTCACTCGTGGTGTTCCTAGTGTTTCTAGCGGTGATCACGACGGATTTAGACTCGGTGGTTCTAGATTTTCCCTTGTCCGGATAGGTGGAAGAAGACGCTCCAATGGTGCCCTTATTCCTCGTGTGGGAATAACGGGAGTGAGCCTTGGCGGCTAAGTATTTTTCAATGTCTAGGGTGGCATTGAAAGTCGTGTTCAGATCTGTGTGCCCATAGCGCAAGAGCTTCCGCTGGATGTCGGGTTGAAGCCCCTTCCAAAACCTGGATAATGTGACCTCTAGGGGTTCCCTAAGCTCGCAACGCACCATACGGTCTTTCAACTCTCCCATATACTCGGCCACCGACTTTGAACCTTGCCGCAGGGTGGCTAGTTCATCGAACATTTGTGTTCGGTGGTAAGCGGGAACGTATTGGTCGGTGAGCAAATTTTTCATCACCGCCCATCTGATAGGTGGGACTTCCTGTCCGGCTCCTAACCTCCTTTCCTCATTCAGCCAAAAGGTTTTCGCACGATCTGTCAACTTCATGCGGGCGACTTGGACCTTTTGAAGATCCGTGAGATTGTGCCACTGGTAGTAACATTCCATATCAACTACCCAACTAAGGAAGACCTGGGGGTCTCCCATGCTATCGTAGGTGGGGGCATCAATCTTGATGGCTCTAGTGATATCGAAACCACATTCGGGGCGGCGTTCTCGAGGGGGCACTCGGGGGTGGTCCCCATCAGAATCCGAATCAGTGACCGGTTGGTGTCGGTTGGGCCCCTCAACATCACCGGGTGGTGGTGGCGGTTCTCCTTGATTCCGTAAGATTTGTTCTAACATCATCCTAAGGTCAGTCAGCTCGGTGCGTAGGCCTGCTATGGCCTAGGTGTTGGGATCGTTGTGCTGATTCGCGGCCATCCTAGACGTAGACGGTGTCGTGTACTCCGTGCCTAGCCTAGTTCGCATTCAGGTTCAGGAAAATTTTGGGAAGATGATTTTTCCTAGGGCTGTAGCTAGATTGAACATAGGATATTTTATAGATTCCTGATGTGCGTAATACGGAGATCGTTAAAAAAAAAAATTTGAAGTTTGACAAAAATTCCAGATTTCAGACCGCTATTCACACACCACCTAGACAGAATTACGATGCTTCCAATTTTTAGGCCGACCTAACGAGGACGAATCGAAAAAGTTTCAGTTTTAATGTTGCTAGAAATACATGCAGGAAGCTACAGAAAAAATTTCAGAATTTTCTGACCAGTTTTAAATTTCTGAGATTTTGCTAAACGCAGACCAATACGAAAATTTTCAGATTTTCCTATTGATTAGAACGACCAACAAGGATCGCAGCGAGGATGTTTGCAATGTGGGAGTTGAAACGACCGGCTTTGATACCAAATTGATGTAGGGGTACCGTGACGACGTGAACGTTACGCTAACGGAACAAACATTCATTTACAGAGAATAAAACAACATGGAGGGATCCGACCAAAAGCGAACGAAAAGGGGTCGGTTGGCCCTCCAAATCCGAAAGATAAAAAATATGCGGGACTCGTCCTTAGGACCTACCTCTCCAACAAGCACACAACTCACCGTAAGCCGAACTCGATACAACGTCCTTAAGACCTACCTCTCCAACAAGCACACAACTCACCGCACCTACACAAGCATCTATTCCATCAATCGATTCATTTCAAAACGCAGCGGCAATTTTCTTGGAGCGGTGGTGAACATTCAAGCGGCGATAAAATGTTACTTGAGATTAACTCCCTTGTTAGCGCCAAGTACGCCAATCTTGGAGAGCAAATCATGGCTAGGCCAAGTTTCGCTCCCGCACCGGATCTACCTGATCCGAACAACAAGAGATTCAATAACAATACTTAGATTTCAGATTTTTGCAAGCGAGAAAATTAAAGCCATGGATAAAACGATTCGACAAAAACCTCCACAAACTAACTAAGGCGTAGAAAGAATCACTAGCAAGGAAAGGGGTTACCCAACTAAGAAGATGAACACACAAGATAAGGTGGGAGAATCTCTCTCTCCACGATTCCACCGGCGTCGCACCGAACGGAGAAGCACCCTTTCTTCCTTGGAGTCGCACCGCGGAAGTCTCGCCGGAGTCGCACCGAAGAGGATGGAGGGAGGCGGCCTTGGAGTCACACCAAGAGGAAGGGGGGCGGCAAGGGGGGAGCACCACCTTGGCCGAAATTTCCCAAGGGAGATTTAGGGTTTGCTTTAATCTTCAATACTCATTCCATCATATGGACCCCTTTAAATAGGAGTTTACACAAAATAATAACCATCCATGATGGAGATGAAATCTCATCCATCCGCATGGTTAAATACACACCAGCATGAAATTAAAAAGTCAAAATTTAAAATTACAACCATTTTAATAAATATAAAATTATCATCATGAAATAATTTTATATTTATTAATATAAAATAAAAGTGCATGCATAAAAAGTTTAAATCTTCATGGCGGTTTTGGCACGCCGCGGGCGGAGATTATAACGCGGATTTCCAACAGCATCATCATGGAGCCTCAGATCTTTGCGGCGTAGCGCCTCGGCAGCCGGGTCATCATCATCAAGGAGTGTCGGAGGGGACGCGCCATCATAAAAAAAGTAATGATTTCCAAGTAACCAATCTACCCAGACAATATGTCTACACCCTAGCCCCGTACTAAGTGACGGATGGGCATGAGGAGCTGCATACATGTCGTAGGTTAGGGTGTTAGTCCCATATGCAGACACTAGAAAAACTCAACCCAGCACTCTCTCTCCCCAGTGCCTCGCAAGGCCCCACTGGAACCCTCCCGGGTTAAGGACAAGACATGACTTAGAGGTTAGGTAATCTAATGTCTACAACCCTACGCCCCCGCTATGGTGAGATATGTAATCATGGGATAATAATAATTGGAAACATTTAGCATTTGAATCTAATGATGAGTTCATAGCCTATGGGTTTATATTTTTATTTGAATTTTTAAAGAAAAGGTCACATAGCTAATTTGAAATCCATTAATAAATCAGAGTTTTAGCATTACAATCTTTTCATGTTTAGAGCAACCAATATAAAGTTTACCAAGCAAGTCTGCCACTTATTGAATGAAGGGAATTTTAAGATTCATGTGACAATGCACACACAAGAAAAGACTTTAAGTAAGCATGAAAGTGCAAGGTAAAAACAATTATATGGTTATGATGCGGAAGACTTATAGAAATACAAGAAAACATCTTTTTATAAACATGATGATTCATAAGAAGATATATGAGTTACATTCCAAAAATGAAGATGTTTTTGTAAATCAATTTGCATTTAAACTCTTTAAGTTTGACAATAAAGTAACCAAGCATGAAATAATGTTTTCAAAAAGAGATTACTACAATGTTATATTAATTCACAAATTCAAAACATACAAAACATTGTAGAGAGCATGCTAGGTTATCTAGTGCATTTATATATATAAAGAGAGTGTATAATTTTAGCATTAGGATCCAATACTCATGAGAAGAAGTGTTATGGAAGATAATGATGCCCACAAAGTGTATTTTGAAAAGAGTAAACAAATGTTATAATCAAAAATACAAGACAAATGTATAGTAAAGTGCACAATAACACACAAATAATTTTACTTCCACACACTTCAATGCACAAAGAAAATGTACAACTACCAAGGTGCTTTGCACACACAATGCTCATTAAGACTTATCAGGGTGCAAAGTAGTGCTTGGGGGATCACACACTTTATTTTTCAATATATATATTTTTGTGATTCGATGTACTAAAGAATAAGTGGTGTAAAATGTGGGTTTGCACAAGACACTTTACTATTTTTTCCAAGGTGCTCAATCTCACAACGCTTATTAAGACTTATCAGGAGGTTCAAGTAGTGCTTGGTGGAGTTTTCTTTGCCAATTTATTTCATGATTTTTTTTGTACAAAGTTCTCCGATTACACTTGCTTTGCAAACCAATTGAATTATGAAAGTACAACCACTTTTCTTAATTTTTAAGAGTGCAAGTAAATGTAGTGTAGATAAAATACTTGTGCAAATTTTAATTCATTATACAATTACAATACACAAGCAAGCATTCTTAGATTAAAAGCATATGTAAACTTTGCCAAAATAAGTGAGTGAATGAGTATCATTATCAACTATACAACATTTACTCATACTTAGAGGCATGCTAAACTTAGTTCTACACAACTTTTACAATATAATTTTATGCACATATGAGTAGATATATGAAAGCATGATAAAGACAATGTTCAACGTAGTTTGAAGGAATGAATTGTAACACTGTAGAAGGTCTAAATGATCGGTTAAATCATGCTTGATTTTCAATGAAGTCCATACAGTATTTTTGATATTTTGAAGAATAATTTTGATTTAAAGTTTGAACTCATAAGATAGATCTTGGACTTCCCGGGGTCTACCCTGTGAGGGGTTCGCCGGGTACTAGGAGATGTGATGGGATGATAGCCCAAATCTCCCTTTCGCAAGATACATGTAAAAAGAAAATGTAAGTTCAAAAAAGATACTTGTTCATACTTGTTTTGGTTTAGGGTTTTTTGAATATAGAAATGGAAAACAAATAAATAACCAAAGAAAGGAAGTAAGAAAAATATTTTTTTGTAATTTGGCTTTTGTAATTTTGTATTTTAATTTTTCAAAAATCAATTATAGGCATAGATGTAAAAATGAATAGTACATATAAAATAATATATTTTTAGTGATTTTTCAGAATTTTAAAATTACAGAAAATCGGATACTTGAGCTAGCGCCGACGTTAGGTCCTAGCGCCTGCGTTAGCTTACAGAGAGTGCTTATTTTAATCATATTGCCTAGATTTTCTTCGATTTTGCTTCCGATTTTGCTTAATTATGTTTGTGCAATGTAAGGCCTGTCTAATGAAGTGACGAGATGAGAAGAAATCGCAAAAACTTGTGGAAGTTAAAATTTTAGAACATGGGTTTCATATTCATTAAAGCTTCATATTCATTAAACCTTAATTCTTGAGTTTTGCACAACCATTTAAGCTTAATCTTATAGGATATGCAAACAAAGAAGATATGATTGAACAAAATAGATATGCATGATTTTATTGATAAGTATGAGATGATGTTTTTGCAAAGAGTAACATGGATATGCCCAAGATAATAACATACAAAACCTAACATAGATATTAATTTTCTTTAGGTGACAATGTTAGTATGATAAATTTGAGATTAATGTTATGCCAAAGTTTGATAGTGTTTCAACTTATAGACCTAGAATGAAGTGAAGATTCTATTTGATTTGATCTTGTTGATATCAAGATGATTCTAAGGTCAAAAATAGAAAATGTAAGTTCAAAAAAGATACTTGTAAATAACCAATGTAATTTCAAAAAAGATACTTGTTCATACTTGTTTTTGTTTTATATTTTTGTATTTCATTTTTGCATATAGAAATGGAAAACAAATAAATAACCAAAGAAAGGAAGTAAGGAAAATATTTTTTTGTAATTTAGCTTTTGTAATTTTGTATTTTAATTTTTCAAAAATCAATTATAGGCATAGATGCAAAAATGAGTAGTACATATAAAATAATATATTTTTAGTGATTTTTCAGAATTTTAAAATTACAGAAAATCGGATACTTGAGCTAGCGCCGGCGTTAGGTCCTAGCGCCTGCGTTAGCTCACTGAGAGTGCTTATTTTAATCATATAGCCTAGATTTTCTTTGATTTCACTTCCGATTTGCTTAATTATGTTTGTGCAATGTAAGGCCTATCTAATGAATTGAAGAGACGAGAAGAAATCGCAAAAAGTTGCGGAAGTTAAAATTTTAGAACATGGGTTTCATATTCATTAAAGCTCCATATTCATTAAACCTTAATTCTTGAGTTTTGCACAACCATTTAAGCTTAATATTATATGATATGCAAACAAAGAAGATATGATTGAACAAAACAGATATGCATGATTTTATTGATAAGTACGAGATGATGTTTTTGCAAAGAGTAACATGGATATGCCCTAGATAATAACATACAAAACCTAACATAGATATTAATTTTCTTTAGGTGACAATGTTAGTATGATAAATTTGAGATTAATGTTATGCTAAAGTTTGATAGTGTTTCAACTTATAGACCTAGAATGAAGTGAAGATTCTATTTGATATGATCTTGTTGATATCAAGATGATTTTAAGGTCTAAACTTGACATAAATCACAATACATACATAATACCCCAACCATGATATGTAATTATATAATTCAAGCAAAAACATTTTGATAATTGAGCTTTCTTTTAGATCTTGATCTTTCTTTTAGGTCATGTTATTTCTCTAATTTGGTTGATGTGGGCTATAGAGCTTAATAGCATAATCTTGATTAACATATCTTATAGCAAATTTATAGTTCAATTTATATGAATACTATATGATATATATAGGCAATGAATATAAGAAAGAGAGATAGGTCATCAAAATAAAAATAATGATTATGAATTTTGATGAATTTGACTTATAAACTCATTAATTTTTAAGAGATAAAATCATATTTCCAATAACATATAAGATGACCATTATATGATAGCTTAAAAAATAAGAGAAAAAAGAAAATTTAAAAGACATGAAAGCATATCATGAAGTAGAAAATTGTATATTTCATTTTGAAAATATTCTACTTCATGCATTTGGTGATACCTAATGAATAAGAGATTTAGGTATCCAAAGGGGACCAAGTGTGGTGGTTCCTTTGGGTAACCAAATATAACGTGTAGGTTTGTGGGTAGATATTGATGAATGGGTCCTTTCATGTGAAGTTAATGTTTTAGTTTTAATTTTGTGCCTCCATTCAAACTTTGGTATAGTGTTATTCTTATATGTGAAATTTCCATTGTCATAATCTTTATATTGATGATTATGATTGTGAACATGATTTTGTAAATAATGGTGATTTTGATTTTGATTTACAAATCATTTATGTTCTTTACTCCCATTATTAAACTTAGTTAAGATGTTCATATTCATATTCAACTTGGTTTTAAATAGAGTTTGATATTGTGAATGTGTATTTACAATTTTCATGAGCAAGTTGATTTTTGATTTTAATTCATCATTCTTGATCTTTAGATTATGCCTAGCTTTATTATACACTATTGCGCTGTTTTAAGAGTAGAAACAATAGAGTCAATATTATTTTGATAGTCATTTCTAAATTCCTCAAATGTTTCGTCCATCTATTTTATTTCAATTTTATAATTTTGGCACGTAGCAAAATAACTTTTCAAAGATGAATTTTCTGAAAATAATTTTTCATTATGTTCTTTTACACAAATAATTTCTTTTTCAAGTTCTTTAAATTTTTCTTTAATATTATTACAATCAAAACATGGTTTTATATTTTCAAATAAAGTGCAAGGTGGAGAATAATCAAACACATCAATCTTTGTTTCTACATAATTTTAGCTTTTATGTTTTTTTTTCTAAACGTAATTTTGAATTTAAATTTTTTAATTTCTTAATTTTACGCTTAGAAGTTTGTAGCAATTGTAATGCAGAAATAGAATTGCAAAAGATGGAATTTGATTTCCTTACAGCGCTTTTGGACACGATGAAATTTGAGCATAGAGCTACTTTGTTATCTTTATCTTTTTGGCATTCGTCTTTCAAAGACACGATTTCTTCTTTTCCACTTGATGTGCTCTCCATTGATTCATAACGAGAGGAGTTTTCTTGAACATTTTTTCACGCTTGTATGTTCTCCAATTCTTGTGTTTGTTTTATACCTGCAGATGGAGAATCATAAGTTATCTCAAGAAAATTCCACATCTCGTATGCAGTAGGATAAGTATGAATGAGTTTGGAAATATTTTGATCTAACGCACAAAATAGGCTATTCATAGATTTTGCTTTTTAATAGTAATATTCCAAACTTTTTCATCTAAAGCTTTAAGAAAATTTTCCATTACTATTTTCCATCCTTTATAATTTCTTCCTTCAAATAAAGGTGGTTTAACAGATTTTTCTTCTTCATAAAAATTTACCCCACTAGTAGAAGCGAGATCATGAGACTCCATTATTCCCGGTTGTTAAGCCGATTGGAATAAAACTGCTCTGATACCACTTATTGGATCGGTAGGTTCCCTTAGAGGGGAGTGAATAAGGATTTTAAAAACTTATATTATATTTTGAAATACTTGCTTATGATAAATGATAAAAATAGTGATTTTGAATAAAGATCTAAATTGTTTTATAATGAAGGAGAGGATAGTAAACAATTTAGAGAAATGAAGATGAAATCAATTTTATTACACAAAGATAGACATGATTATTATTAATAAAATTGATTACAAAATTTGATTTCAATGACACTAGAAATCAAAGCAAAATATGAAAGACTCTTTTTGTTTTCTATACCGACTCGTATCCCCACGAACCGGTTGGCTTTAGTCGATCCTTCCCCGGATACGGCCTCAAGCCGCTCTAGCCAATCCTTCCCCAGATATGGCCTCGAGCACCCCCTAGATCTACACCCTAGACCTAGTCGCCAACACGAGGCAAATTTATACCCAAAGTCCTACCCAGACCTAGTCGCCAACACGAGGCAAATTCTCTAACGGTTTACAAAAAAAGATGTGAAATAAATAACAACAATATAAAAAATCCCTATATAGATCTCTTAGAGAAATAGACGAAGACCCGCAGAGTATGATCGTAGTCGATGCAGTCTTACATCACGATGATGACGCGTGTTGAAATCTTCTCCACAGATCTCCTTAAGCCTTTATAGATTTGTGGGAGTATCTCTCTGAACCTTCCACTATAAGATGTGGCACGAAGCTCTGGAATTTGGCAGTGGAGAGGGATGAAGAAGAAGGATCCAAGGGGTCCTTTTTATAGACTCAGCGCTAGCGCCTGCGCTAGCGCTACCGTAGGCGCTATCCCGGATTAGGCATTATTTTGCGCGGGGGAATCTTCAATCCGAGGAAACATTTCTCTCTTGCCTTCTGTGTTCCGTGCTACCACCTGCGCTATCCGTTACCGCCAGGCGCTAGCTCCTTCTATATGTGCTCCGAAATTGCGCTTAATCATCACTAGCACCTGGCGCTAGGTGCTACCGCCGGCGTTAGTGGGCATGTTGGATTTGTTGGCTCAAATTTGGGGGCAGCCTTCTTATGTAATCCTTGAGACATATGGACTTTGTTTCCTGCACACTTAAACACACAAGATCAAATACACTTAGTATTTGTTATTATCAAACATAGGAGATTCGGAAGACCATGTTCCAACACTTGGTGCCTAAGATTGAGGGTGTTACTCCAGTGACATGCAAGTGGGTTTTCAAGTTGAAGAAGAAGGTTGATGGTAGCTTTGAGCGATACAAGCCTCACCTTGTAGCTCGAGGATTCTCTCAGAAGTGAGGGGAGGATTATGAAGAAACCTTCAGCCCTGTTGCCACGATGTCTTCTGTTCGGGTGGTGATCGCATTGGCAGCTTGCCAAGGGTGGAAAATTTGGCAACTCACTTGCAAGGACATTTTCATGGATCAGCCACCTGGTTATATTTCTAAATTCTACCCAAGACATGTGTGTAAACTTGAGAAGGCTCTTTATGGCTTGAAGCAGGCGCCTCGGGTGTGGTATGGAAAGATAGTAGAATACCTCAAGTTCCGTGGATACTTTGCTTTTGATTCTTATTCAAGCTTGTTTATAAGAAAGACGGGGGAGCTTCAGGTCTTGGTGGTGTTATATGTTGATGATATGATCGTCACGGGAAATTCTGAGATGGAGGTAGCTAGAATTCGAGCTGAGTTAGCTATCAGATTTGAGATGAAGGACTTTGGTGTGCTCCACCATTTCCTTGGACTCAAAGTGGAGAAGAAAGAGGGTGGTATGCTTGTATCCCAGAAGGGCTATGCAGATCAAATTGTGAAGCGATTCGGCATGAATGGTGGGAAGAGCAGCCTACTCCACTAGATGTTGGTACGATACTTTGACGTGATGAGGGGAAGGTTCTTTCTGATCCTTTGGTGTTCCGGGCTTTGGTCAGAAGTCTGATATACTTGACGATCACGAGGCCAGATATCTCTTATGCAGTTGGCAATGTGAGTTGGTTTATGAAGGAGCCTCGGAAACCTCATCTTATGGCGGCTAGGAGCATTCTGAAATATGTAAAGTCCACCTCTGATTTGGGTCTCTTCTATGGGAAGGACTCGGGCTTTTGCTTGCATGGATACATGGATGCTGATTATGGGGGAGATTCAGATGATCGGAGATCGACCTCTGGATATGTCTTTATGACAGGCTCTACAATTATATCATGGTGCAGCAAGAAGCAGGAATCTGTGTCTGTCTCTACCACGAAAGCAGAGTACAAAGCATTAGCATTGGCAGCTCAGGAAGACATATGGCTTAGGAGGCTTGTGGAGGACATTCATACGGAGGTGCGAGGTTCTACTTTGCTTCGGGGTGACAATGAGAGTGCTCTCAATCTGGTGAACAATTTAGTTTGTCATGCTCAAACCAAGCACATAGAGATTCAATATCATTTCATTCGGGAGAAGGTTTTGGAGGCATCTCTTATGGTTGGGCATGTGCAGAGCAAGGATAATATCGTAGACATCTTTACGAAGCCACTGCCGAAGGGACCATTTGATCAGTTGAGAAGTTTACTTGGGCTAATTTCCACTTCCCACTTCAAGGGGGAGTGTTGAATTTTGAAGTGTAAGTGGAGAGTCCGGGTGGTCTGCCTTTTGGAGACCGTGAGCTCGTGCGGCCTACGGGAGTTTGGTGATGGTGGACAGCATTAGTTTATAGTGTGTTCAGTACTCACAGTGTTTGGGCGGTCTGATAGTGAAGTCGGGCGGTCTGTAAGTGTTGTTCTGGCGAACTGTCTTGGTTGGTCCATTTTGCCCATGTATTCATGTTCTCATAGTGACCGCGCGGCCTGGTTCTTGTGACTGTGCGTCCTAATAAGGGAGGTGTTTGTATCTCTTATGGGCAGTTATGACATCCGTTCATTTGCCTATAAATAGAGGTGCAAGGCCAGCCATTTGAAAAATGCAAGAACTGTAAGAACCTAAGTGTGGATTGATTGTGCCGGTCTCAATTTTGAGGTCACGTAGGTTGAAGCTTATTGACCAGTTTGTTATGTTCGCAGGTTAGAGGCCAGCGGTCTCTGTCAGTATTCTTCCTTTCTTTCTAGCTTGAATAAATTAGCTCATCAGCGGTCTTGTCTAGAAGGCCTGTGTTTGTGGTTCTTGATCTATTTGCAGCGAGCTCAGTTGATCAGGAGACCATCAGTGGCAGGCAGTCTTGAGTTTCAATCTTGCAACAGTGAGCAGTTCTTCTTCTTCTTCTGTTCGCGGGTTACTTATGTGATCTAGAGACCGTGCGGTCTGGGCGATCAAGAAGTGCGAACAGGGCTTTGTTTCAGCAGTTCAATAAGAAGCAGTTTGTGCGGTAGGTGACTGGCGGTCTGGCAGAGTTCAGGTCAGCGACCTATTCAGTTTTTGCGGTCTCAGGGAAGCCGGCGGTCTTGCTGAGTTCGAGCGGTCTGTGCGGTCTCAGATCTTCTAGCAGCCAGAAGCTTGTTATGTTGCTTTGTCTTCTCATCTAGTTTTCTCGTCTAAATTATGTCTCGTCATGTATGCAACGCATTATAAAAAGATAGTCAATTTGAAAAAAGATCTTCTTGTCTTTCATTGTCACTGGTTAACGGTTTTGACTGGAATTGAAGTCTTCCACTGTATTTTCTTTGATCCTACTCCAAAATTTTAACAAGAAGCACATAAAAATTAAAGGTTCAAAATTTTAGAATTCTGAAAGGTAGAAATATGCATCGACATCATCTCAACGCAACCTCATACATGCGTCGATTTCCCCTCGACGGAACCAGATAGTCGCATCAATTTCTAGTCGAAGCAAATTTTCAGTTAACAATTTCAACAGATTCAATAAAAAGTTGCTTATGAATTATTCTTTTCATAAACTAAAGTGTAATTATTGTTGTAAAAGTGGACACAATGCTAAAACCTGTTGGTTTAATAGACTACCACTCTACCATCCTAAGGGGTATAATGAAAGGCATGTTTACACTTTCAATTCACCATATCATGGTAGAAGCAATGAGCCCAATGTAATCTGGGTCTCTGCTGATGTTTGAGTTACATGTGTAGGATGGATATCATAGGACATCCCTACTAAAGGAAGGCTAATGTAGATATAATGGATTTTAATTTTAGTTAAACTAAAATCCTCTCTCTTAAAAAATTATACAAATAATAGTGCTCCCTCAGTAAGTGGTAAAGTATCAATCAAACCAATTTGCAAGAATGATTCTCAAAAATACTTTATTAACTACACATGAATCTGTTCAAACTACAAAGAACTCAGGAGGAGAGTCATTTAAGTATATTTGTAGTGGATATTTCTGTAAGATTCAGCTGAGTGCTCTGTCTGAGAGCTAAGTCTGACATCTTCAAGATTCTCTCAAGATTCATTAGACATGTTTAATTTGATTTCAACACTAAAGTTACTATGATCAGAAATTGCACAGAGTTTGAAGATTAGTTAACATGTAGAGTCTATAAGGATGAAGGGATAAGGCAGCCAAGTACAAGGGATCGACTACAACCAGACAAAAGTTTTGAAAGAGCTCTCTAGTTCACATATATTATCTAATGAATCCTACCATCCAATGGAAAGTTATTGCTGGGAAAAACAACAAAAATTTGGAGAGAAAAAAGTTCATTCAGAGCTGGGTCGAATACAAATCGACACACCATTTATTTTTACTCGATGCCAACTTTGAGAGTTGTCTAGGATAGTTAATTTGAATAGCAGTCAACGCAGCGTCGAATTTATATCAACGCATGCATCGACTCAATAGTTGTTACATTTATTTGAAGTCACATCGATTTCCAATCGACACAACGTTGACATTTAGAGCACGCACATAATTTTTGTCTCAAAGCTGTATAGACCTATTTTGGCATGATGCATCTATTTTATTCGTTGCTTCAAGGTAAAACCTATGGTACGACGAATCATCTTCTAAAAGCAACACAGTCATTAGACCTCATTACACATTCAAATTTTCTACATCTTGCTCTCCTATATTCTTGCTCATGTTTTCTCTCATATTTGTTGAGTGTCTTTATAGGCATATACATGGCTCCAAAAGTGAACTGAGGATTCAATGTTGATTTGGATTCATTCGGCGCTGCAGCCAATGCCTTCAAAGGAATTCTGCAACT
Organism: Dactylorhiza incarnata; assembly: GCA_033032865.1. NCBI lineage: Eukaryota > Viridiplantae > Streptophyta > Magnoliopsida > Asparagales > Orchidaceae > Dactylorhiza > Dactylorhiza incarnata. Next base: position 9,555,511 of record JAWHQI010000051.1, on the reverse strand, counting down.
CTTCAGCAATTTTGGACTGAATTATTTAATTTCAACCAGATGTATCTTATATAAAGTAAAGCTTTCACTGTTCTTAGAACAGGTTAAAATTTAAGAGGATGGAACACTAAGAGGGATCATTGCTGAGACAAAAGTTAAGATAATAGGCGGCATCATTCAAGAAACCGTCCTACTACCTTTTTCCACAAGTTGAGGCATTCCTCTCAAATCCTCTAGAGCTTTCTATTCCACCAAACAAGGCCTTTCATGCACCACCTCCCTCATTAATTCTCCCTCCCACTAATGCTCCTACTTACTCTACTATGTAAATCTCTTCTCCTCTCAATCTACATTCAATAATCATTCAGGAAACACAGATGGACACCGACACAATCTCAACCCTTATGAATGAGCATGCTTTTCACATTAACACGACATTTGAAACCATGCAAACACAGCTTGGTGAGGTCACTATCTCTGTACAGTCCTTGCAGCCAAGAATGTCCTCCTCCTCTATGACTAGATCATTCTAAACCTCCCTTGCTAATGAGGTTAAAAAGGGGGGAAACAAGAGAAGGATCAGGTGGATCAGGTTGATAAATAATGGAGATTGAGATTGAACATGCTAGACATGGTGCATATATTCAGGGGGGATTGAGATTGAACATGTTGGACAGGGTGCACATATTCAGTTGGAGATAGAGATTGAACATACTAGACAGGATGCACATATTTTGGGGGAGGAAGATGGTAATAAAACTCCTAATCAAGTTACTGAACTTGAAGATGATGAAGAGGAGTCACCTCTAAAATTTGCAAAAAAGGGTTATATATGTTAGATATTCAGAAAGAGGGAAGCAAGTCATTTCTTCCCAAAGAATTGAAAGAATTTTATAGAGAAAAAGGAAGTTATCTCTGAGTGTAGTCTCATAGTTAGTTGAATTTGAAATAAAGATGTCCAGAGGAATTTGCAGCATTCCTCCAACACCTCTGCCAAAAGATCTAGATGATAAAAGAACAAAGAAACAAAGGTTGAATGCTGATGCTAAATTTGTAAAGGGCAAAGTTTAAAATTCTATCTTGAAGACACAAGTTTTCATTTGCCTGCTCATGTTTTCTTCTTTCTCGTAATTTATAAAAGATGTACATTTTTGTGTTATTCTTTTATACTGTTAAATTTTTTGTAAAATTTGTTAAGATAAATAGGGGAGATTGTTGGAAAAACTCCTTTTGATTTAACTTAATAAATTAACTATATCTGATTTTACTACCTAAGATTATTACCCATGTTGTATAGTAAGGGTAATTTGCTCATATATGTTGAACCAGGAAACCAAGGTTCAACCTCTGAGCCTACAACCCATGACTCTAGAGGAGTTCGGACTTGTGTGGTTTTCCCTTAATTCTCCTTTGTTCAATCTCTAGACTGGGCAATCGGGACTAAGAAGCTCGCTCACGAAGGGTGGAAAACTAAGAACAGGCCCTTGAGCTGCAGTGAGGAGGTCCCGCCACTAACCTGGAAGATCTAAAGAACTTCCCCACCCAGGTGAATTGCTGAGGTGGGCACATTGGAGAGTGTTAGAGAGTTCTTATCCAGCCACCTGGAAACCACGGTGAGCAGCAAGTCAGACTTCTCCAGCTAACCAAGGCTAACCAGAGGAGAGAGAAACAAGTGAGAGATTCTCTCCAAAGGTGCCATTGGGGTCTATTTATAGTTTTCTTAAAATGGTCTGTGGATAGCTAAATCCCGCCTCTTGGTTTTACTAAAAACAACCCACATTGGTGTGTTAATAGCGGAATCCCTCTGTTTGGAAAAGCTAACTGCACGCCAAAATGGAAATCCCTAAAAATCATGCCGTCAAACTAAAGGGCGAGTACAGACTAAGACAAGTCGGCTCGTCGGGGTGGCGAGTGCCCGATGGAGCTGGGACACACCACTCGCACACAACTAGGGGGCAAGTGCCTGTTGCAAGTGAGTGCGAGCAGAGGTGGCCCACTCGCCTGGCTGACTAGCCCAGACCTAGTTCTACTCCAAATCACCAAGTTGCTTGACACCCCTACATGACAAACATGGGGTTGTATACAATCCCCGCTCTTTGCTAGTTTGTATCTAGCTCAGAAAGATAGTTCAGCACCGTATGTTTGGCGAGTGCCTCGACTTTAAGTAGAATCTTTTGGTAGCCACCACCGGGGGCTATATATACTAGGAGGGAAGACCCCCCCCCCCCCCCCCCCCCCGCCCTTATCCTTGAACCCACACACCTTCTCTCTCGCTGCCTCCTGGTTGACCACCATGCCGCTCTCTCAAGAACTCTAGGCTCATCTCACCGCTGCCAAAAAGAAGAGCGAGCCGACTTCAATCGGTCTCCTGGTGCTTATTGCTGGGAACACTTCACAAGCTACCACGAAGCGAGTGGTGAAACGGGGAACCAAGAGGGCGAGCTGGGTGTCCATTAGAGAGGGAACCACTTTGGCCGAGCTTCCCTCACAGCCCGGATTCACCTTGGGCCTCGAGGTCTCAGAATAGGTGAGCTTTTCCATTAATGTTTTTCCTTGCGACATCATCTACGAGGTCAAGACGTTACTGAAACATAAAACTTGTAGGTCAACGCGGCCATGGAAGGAGGCACAAGTGGTCTGCAGATCGACGAGTAGGAGGAGGCGAGTCGTCAAGTCAACCCTGAAGTCCCCTCTGTTGCTAGTAAGCGGACGTTGTTCATTGTTGCGCTTAGTTCGTGTATAATAGGTATACTACCATATTCAAATTTGCAGTGCCTGATTTCATCAATCTCGTGCCTTCTCCTCCGTGATAGAAGTAGCCAACCCGGGACCTTTTCGAGGAGTTTGCCAGGACTATTCTAGTCCGTCCGGTCTCTGCTGCTAGTGCAGGTGAGCCTTCTGAGATGCGGGGTGCCGGTAGGACTCCCATGCGAGTGGGATCTGGGAAGTCCCTAGTGCTTCCCCTCTCTTTCCCCTTCGGTGGGAAGCCCACCCTCCCTTCTACTCAGGATCGTGATCCTGCCTCATATCACGAGGGAAAAGCTATCAAAGACTCGCTCAGTAGGGAATTATTCTCGCTCCTTCTTTCTTTTGATTCGCCGCTAATGATAAAAAACTTCCTTCTTCAGACAATACCCAAAGGGATGATGAATATGATGAGTGAATGCAATAGTTGGCACCGCCTTCTCCAGACACTATTGGTGAGTACCTCGGCGATCCCTCCAACACTGCCGAGATGAAGGATCGAATGGCAAGCATCCAACGAAAGCATGGGTACATACTCTGCGAGATCTTAGAGGAGAGGGCTTCGACAAACTTTGATCCCTTCCCTCACATCTTTGCCATGGAGTGGCGAATGGAGGCTCTTGAAGGGGACTACACTCTACTCATGGAAGAGGTGCAGAGGCTATCAAGAGGTTCTCCGGTGTCGATGGAGGAACACTTTAGGCGGATCGACAAATTTGCATTTGCCCTACAATGGGAGATCGCCAATGCTCGAGAGCACGCCTTCACGAGGCGAGGATCAAGGGGACGAATGAGCAGTCGGGGTCCCAGGGGATGAAGTCGGCCATGTTTTTAGCCTGCTCGCCTTTGATTGTTTTTTCTTTCTGCTCTAGTCATGTTTTTTCTGAAAACATTATGCTTTGATGTGTAACCCTGTCTCACAGCGATCTATGCTTTTTTTCTTTGTTTCTGATGTAGCTCGCATTTTATTTTGCTCATTTTTTTCTTTATCGCTATATAATGATGAGATTTTGCTAGCCCAGAGTACTCGCTCATACTCATCATCGTAAGACTTGTTAATCGCGAAACACCCTAGCCCTTCTTTTTCTATAAATATCCCCCCCCCCCCCCCCCCCCGCTACCATTTCGGTACTCACCTACCGCATTGATTGCACCCATGCCCTAGTTTTTTATTCGACACGCGCGCTTCACTCACACTCTTCTCAAAAATGACTAAATTTGACCATATAGACGGGCGAGGAAATTGTGTGGCCAACTTCGCCGACCATTGCTTCCCTGAGGGGAGAGTGTCGAAGGAGGATCGGCTCGCTTTTGTGGTGGATTACCTCCCTGCGGGATATACCGCTCACTTCCCTAGGGAGCGCAAAGCAATCTACAGCTTTCATGAGGATGAAATCGCCTTCCCCCTCTCACACTTTGAGGCGGGTCTCTGCATCCCGTTGTGGCCTGAAGTGAAGTAGTTACTCAAGTACTTTGTGGCAGTGTCCGCGCAGCTCAACACCTATGCAGTTTCCATGCTCATGGATTTCTCGTGCTATATGCGCGAGTGAAGGATCGAGTTCAACCTCGCTATCTTTCACAAGTTATTTACCTTCCGGGAAATCGCGAATGGGGTCGCTTTTTTGACCGGCTCACGGGTCAAGGTCTGCGAGACCTCCAACAACGTGCACCACTGGAATGACCGATTCCTCTTTGTCAAGGTGAACTTCAGAAACACTCCTTATGTGTCTATTCAGAGAAGCGAGTCGATTAATTGCGCTTCTCGCGTGGAGAGGGACATGGAGGACTTCTGCAAGTTCTTCTTCGAGGAGAACTTTAAGGTCTCCTATCTGCGGCGACGTCTCAACTCACTCCCTCCTTTTCTACAAGGTGAAGGTATGCTTCCTCTGATATGTGAAATCTCGCTTTTTCTTTACTCGCCACCTCCACCCCACATCTTAACATATTACTTTGTTACAGGGGAACGCCTGATCCTACTGAACCCGCCGTACACAGGTGGCATGAAGTTGACCTCTCCACTTGTCCTGGCAAAAGCAGTTGCGAAAGCTTGCGCTGGCGACTTGGGCAAGCTCAAGTCTGGCAGTGGCAAAGGTAAGAGGGTTGTGGTTTACCACAATCCCCCACCCCCGTCTAACTCGCGAAAGAAGTTTAAAAAAGCCTTGGCGTCATAGAAGACCCCGACGAGCTGCCAGGATTCCGTGGCCCATGTCGATACTGGGAAGAGTGAGTGGACATGTCAGACTTGCACCCACACTTCGGCCTTGGGGAAAAGTCCCTGGATAGCGCTGGCGACCCTTTGCTTGCATGGGAGATGACTGGGAAGAAGGTCTTCCTTTTTACTTGCCTCCCCTCCTGGGTCGAGTAGGGCAAGGCTGGCGAACACGCTTACGCCCTCGCCTATAGGCTGTATGGTAGGGAGGAGGTCGCCACCTTTGAGAATTCATCTATGCGGGAGCTTGCCTATGATAGCTTGTGATCCCAGATGCGCGCCACTGAGCTTTCTCACATGGCATCTCATCGAGGCCTCTCCATCACGTAGCGGTTCTACATGGCCGAAGCCACTCAAGTGCTCGTGGAGGAGCGGGCTGGGGACCTCGAAATGCGACTTGAGGTCGTCAAGAAGCTCTTAGGGCAGGTTCCAAAGGAGGAGGTAGATCTCATCAACCTACTCCCCACCCCTCTCTTTTCTTTTCTCGTTCTCTTTTTTCTTAACACAGGAAGTTAAGGTCGCAACCCAGATGGTGATCCAGAACGATGATCTGGAGGCCGAAGTGAAGGCCCTCAAGGCACAGCTCGCCCAAGCTGTCATGGGGTTTTTGCCAGCAGAGCGCGAGGGGGCGCAACCTGTCACCCCTACCGAGATGGAGGTGACGTAAAGGCTCATGGTGATCATGGCCACTGAGGCTATGCTCGCCATGCTGCGAGATGTGAACGCATTCGGGGCGGGTTGGGAGAACATCACAGCGGAAGATTTGATTCCAGCACTCTTCATTCCCGACCCCCGGTGGGCTCATCCTCCGACTCTCATGCCTACTCGCCGGGCGATGATGATTAAAATTCCGCTTGCACGAAATAAAATCCGAACTAGCAATCCGAGAAGGCAAGTATACCTATCGAACTGTAGTATAAGAACACAAGTGTCGTATTAAAATCCGAGAACCGTTGATTACATATACTCAAACGAATTACTATTATTTTATCTTAATAATTTTTGGAAGGTTTTGTCTGCTAAGTTGAAATAAAAGCTGGATAAAAGTACGGCTAAACGATGATTAAGAAATAGCACTCGATCTTGACTTACTTTGGCTTAAGTTGATCAAAATTCAAAAGCAAACTTAAAACTTAATAAAGTAAGGGTATCTTGACCGTGGGGGTTCCTATAGTTTGAACATGCTTCTCTCGAAGATATACCCAACTGAGTTTACGAAAATCCGACCGAACTCTCGTCCCGTATTCGAATACCTAAAACTCGCTTTAAGTGGTGAACCCCGCTATTGGGTTTGACTCCAATCCAGAAGATTTACGTCATTCTCTCTCGAGAAACGTGTGTAACTCTCTTTACTCTTAAGTGCTTACTTCAGACTATCGGCCTCTCGGCTAGCCAAGAATGAAAGCAAAGGTGGGGATTATATATCGATAATATAGCTCCACTAAATTTTAATTAAGAGTGAATATAAGGCCCAACACTTTAGAAAGTTAAAGAAGACTAAAGGATCATAACTTGATCAACTCATCCTCAGATCATCAAGATCGAGTACTATAAGGATTTAGTTACTCATGGTGGAGGGGTGGGAGAGAGAAATGATGAAGATTTTAAGAGAACAAAAACATACAATTTTTATTAAACAAAAATTCAACTGAGATTACATTTGCATGGAAAGCCTACTAAGCATTAGTAATACACTATGAAAGGAAATTACAAAGGCATTACAACATTCATATGAAAACTAGAAAAGGAAATGCATTGAAATAAGAGAGAGAGAGAGAGAGAGAGAGAGAGAGAGAGAGAGAGAGAGAGAGAGAGAGAGAGAGAGAGAAAGAGAAAGAGAATAAAATGACATGAAAATCACTGAAAATAGAGTAGTAGCACCAGTTCTCTCTCCAAAAACTCAATGGGGAAAGCTTGGAGGTCATTTCAATTTATAGAAATTTTTCTGCCTCGGTCACTCCCTCAGTCACGCCCGTGACTAGGGGCGTGACATTGTTTAATCAATTCTGCAGCTTGGATCAGGTTCGGTACACGATTCTAACGCGATTTGATGGGTCACGCCCGTGACTGAGGGCGTGACCATTTCGGTGGTTAGTCCGGTCATGGGGGCTGGAGGCGATCATGGGCGCTGGCGGCTGGCTGACGTGCCAGTCACGGGCGTGACTGGAAGCACGCCCATGTAATAGTGGCGTGACCAATTCGGTGGTTAGCTGGTCGAATCTGAGCTGGTCACGGGCGTGACTTGCGTGTCACGGGCATGACTTGTGTGTCATGGCCATGAACTTTGGGCGTGTCTGACCAGATCTTCTGAATTATGGTGGCAGCAGCTTAACTGGAAACAGCAACTTACACGCCCTAGGTCACGGGCGTGACCTAGGGCGTGACTTAGGAAATTTTGCATTTTTGACCTGAATATTCAGAAAACTTAAGTTAGCACTAAAAATAGGAAAATGAACCAAAATTGCATTTAGGTAAACAACAATAAGCAAAAAGTAAGAGTAAATAACCTAAAAATAACCTAATTAAACTAACTAGATTTAGCATTATCAAATTCCCCCAAGCTTACACTTTGCTTGTCCCCAAGCAAAGAAATATGCTTAGCTAATAAAACAAAATGACTAATCAAAAAGATTTAATTATGCTAAACACGAGTACCTTGCGAAATTCCAAGTAGGGAGAATAGTGAAAAGGAAACCTAAAATAAGTACTTTATTTAAGCTTAATTTTTATACCCTTTACTAACAAAAATTAATCATCCAAAATTTTAACTAAAAAGTTTTAAAATAAAATTGAGCAAAGTAACAAGTGAGATAGTTCATTAAATTGTTACTAAACCCTAAGAGACAAATTATAATTATATCATTCTAAGAACAAGGATCTAAATTCATACCCAAGACTTAACTATTCTACTTTTCTTCTTTACTTAGCTAAAGCAAATTTAGGAGCATGAATCAAGAGGACTTTATTAGGACCGAAATGTTTGGTTTAGGCATTTGATTTGGAATGGAAATCGAAGATAAAAGTGATTGCTATAATCACACTAAACCATAAACATGAGTTTTATAAAATTTTCGATATGAATGATAAGAGGCAATCCTTCATTATAAGCATATAGCATATTTTCTTTCTTTCTCTTTCATAGCCATTTTTTTTATTTATTTTGAAATTTTGGCAAAGATAACTAATACAAATATGCTTAAAATATCTTCTTTTTGAGCAAATTCTTTTCTTTGAAGCTCTCCATGCAATAAACCAATCACACTCTTTTAGAAATTTAAATAAAACTCAAAGTGTTAGTGTGATTCAAATAGGTTTGGAAATTTTGGCTTTGGTGAAAAATTTGATAAGTGGTGGTGACAATAAAACATGGGAAAAGGCTCAAAAGAGGCTAACAAAGGGTTTCTTTTTAAGGGTTGGCATGAAGGCTCAAACTTAAAAAAAATGGCCTAAATCATTTTCATTGCTCTCTAAATTTATTTAAAGCATGAGTTTTGAAGGATTTCAAAAAGTAAGCCCTAGATATTAAATAAAGACTAATGAACTTATCCTGAAAATAAGAATAATAAGCGTCTAGGGTTATTCACATTTACTACACAAATCAAAAGTTAACCCTGCAAAATATATCTAAAAATGAAGAGGAAAATAGTGGATGAAGAATTTTTACGAAAGTAAAGAAGATAAAAGAGAAAACGATAAGAAAAAACTTTTCAGATTAACATGCTACCTAGAATTAGAACACTACATGAGTCAACAATTTACTTGTGAAACATAACTAAAAGTAGGATTAGAAATTTTGAAATTAACTAAGGCTATATAAAATATTTTGGGAAAAATAAAACATAAAGAAAGGGGTACTATTGATTTTACCAAAATCTAATTTAGACTACTAAAACAAAAGAAAAGAAGACATTATCCCCCAAGCTTACGATAGACATTGTCCTCAATGGAAAAGGAGAGTGAAGGAAGGGGTAACTAAGAAAAGAAATTAAAACTGAAAAACTGAAACAGGCACTTCCCTGGATTTATGGGCTTGAAAGGAGGTGTGATGCCGCTCCCACTTGTTGGCGCTTTGAATTTTCATGAAATATCATCTTGAATTTTTCTTGAAACCAGCAATGTTGAAGCAGGCGATCGCCGAAGTTGAGAGTATCGGAGCCGCCCAGGGCCAAAGAAAAATTAAAACAACAAATTTTAAAAACCTTGGGTTGCCTCCCAAGAGCGCCCTCTGTTTAATGTCGTTTGAGATCGACTAAAAGAATATAGTTCAAAAGTTAATCCAAATTATTACAGTCCAGACAAAAGAAGTTTTTCACTGTCCATGTCAACATTGTCACCAGAAAAATAAAGTTTTAGACGCTGCCCATTAACCTTGAAATCCCCCTTATCTGGGTGTGATATCAAAACAGTTCCATACGGATAAGCTTCCTTTACATTAAAAGGACCTGACCATCTAGATTTTAACTTTCCAGGAAATAAACGTAGACGAGAATTATAAAGTAATACTTGGTCGCCTGGTTTAAATGTTTTCGAGTGCCTTAAATTTTTATCGTGAAAGCATTTCATTCGTTCCTTATATAATTTATTATTTTCATACGCATTGGAGCGCCACTCATCGAGTTCGTTGAGTTGGAATTTTCGAAGATCGGCGGTGGAGTGGGGATCAAAATTTAAAAATTTAAGGGCCCAGAAAGCACGATGTTCTAATTCGACTGGTAAATGGCACGATTTCCCATATATTAACCGATACGGTGTACAGCCGATGGCGGTCTTGTACGCTATTCGGTAAGCCCATAGAGCATCGTCTAATTTATGTGACCAGTCCTTACGTGAGGTGGAAACAGTTTTTTCTAAAATACATTTGATTTCTCTATTCACTACCTCGACCTGGTCGTTAGTTTGAGGGTGGTAAGCAGTTGAAAGCTTATGTGTAACGCCATATTTTAAAAGTGTTTTTGCAAATTGTGCGTTACAAAAGTGCGAACCCCTATCGCTAACGATGGCCCTAGGAGTACCGAATCGAGAAAATAATTTTTTTAAGAAAATAATAACGACTCGGGAGTCATTGGTAGGAAGAGCTTGGGCCTCTGCCCATCGAGTCACGTAGTCTACCGCAACTAAAATGTATTTATTACCATGGCTAGAAGGAAGAGGACCTACATAATCAATTCCCCAAAGGTCAAAAACATCGCACTCGAGGAAATAATTTTGCAACATTTCATTTTTATTTGAGATATTTCCGGTCCGTTGGCAGCTATCGCACCGTCTCACAAACGATTGGGCATCTTTAAAAAGGCTAGGCCAATAAAAGCCTGCACTTAGCACTTTGTGAGCGGTCCGATTAGCTTGATAGTGCCCACCAGTCGGTCCTTCGTGTAAGTGTTTGAAAATATTTGTCCTTTTTCGAAAGAAACACATCTCCTTACTACTTGGTCTGCACAAACTCGAAACAGATACGGGTCCTCCCAAAAATAATTCTTCAGGTCAGAGAAGAATTTCTTCTTTTGCTGATAGGAAAATTCTTTTGGGAGGACTCGAGCTACTAAGTAGTTGACGAAGTTTGCAAACCAAGGAGAAGGAGTAGTGTTGATTGATAATAACTTCTCGTCGGGAAAATAATCATTAAAAGTTTGTTCATTTAAATCTTCAATAAATTGGTTATCTAATCGTGAAAGATGGTCCGCGGCCAAATTCTCAGCCCCCTTTTTATCTCAGATTTCCAAGTCGAACTCCTGGAGGAGTAAGACCCAGCGAAGTAAGCGTGGTTTGGCATCCGGTTTAGAAAGTAAATATTTGAGGGCCGAGTGGTCCGTAAAAACAATAATTTTTGAAAGTGTAATATAAGGTCGAAATTTGTCGAATGCAAAAATAACTGCTAATAATTCTTTCTCCGTTATGGTATAGTTCTCTTGCGCGGATGTAAGTGTTTTACTTACGTAGAAAATAGGGTGGAAGTTTTTAGATATACGTTGTCCTAAAATGGCTCCCACCGCAAAGCTACTTGCATCGCACATGATTTCGAATGGAAGGTCCCAGATTGGAGCTATCATAATTGGCGCATTTATTAGCTTATTTTTGATTAATTGAAAAGCAGATAAGCATGTATCATCAAAAATAAATGGAGTGTCTTTTTCTAAAAGATGAGTGAGGGGTTTGGTAATTTTCGAAAAATCTTTTATAAATCGCCGGTAAAAATCGGCATGTCCTAGAAAGCTTCTTATGGCCTTAACGTTGGTTGGCGGTGGCAGTTTTTCGATCATTTCTATTTTTGCTTCATCGACCTCAATTCCTCTTGCTGATATCTTATGACCTAAAACCAATCCCTCCCGTACCATGAAATGGCATTTTCCCAGTTCAGGGCGAGATTGGTCTCCTCACACCGTTCTAACACTTTTTCTAAATTTTCTAAACAAAAATCGAAGGAATCACAAAACACGGAAAAGTCGTCCATAAATACCTCCATAATACTTTCTACGTACTTGTCGAAAATGGCCAACATACACCGTTGAAATGTTGCCGGCGCATTACATAAGCCAAACAACATTCTTCGATAGGCGAAGGTGCCGAAAGGACAATTAAACGTCGTTTTCTCCTGGTCCTCGGGCGAGATGGGAATTTGGAAGTAGCCCGAGAGACCATCGAGAAAACAATAAAAGCTATGGCCGGATAATCGTTCTAAGATTTGATCGATGAATGGCAAGGGGAAATGGTCCTTGCGGGTGGCGTCGTTCAATTTGCGATAATCAATACACATACGCCACCCAGTCACCGTCCGTGTTGGGATTAAGTCATTATTGTCATTTAACAGTACCGTGATACCTCCCTTTTTAGGAACTACTTGAACGGGGCTTACCCATTTGCTATCTGAAATTGGATAGATAATTCCTGCGTCTAATAATTTCACGACCTCACCCTTTACTACTTCTTTCATGTTTGGGTTTAATCGGCGTTGAGGTTGAATAGAATTATGTGAATTATCTTCCATTAGAATTATATGCATGCAGAAAGATGGACTTATGCCCTTAATATCAGAAATCTGTCAAGCAATTGCTTGGCAGTGCTTTTGTAAAACTTTTAGCAATTTGGCATTTTCAGATCCACTTAAATGGGCCGACACTATTACTGGTAACTTAGAGTCTTTTTCTAAAAAATCATATTTTAAATGATTGGGTAGTTCTTTAAGTTCTAATGTGGGACGTTCCTCGTATGAAGATTTGAAAGACTTTTCTTTTTCAAAAGTAATTTCTTCAAAAAATTTTGATTTAATTTGAAAATTTGAGGGGGCGGGAGCAATGACCATTTTCATTTCTTGTAATATTTCAGTGGAGGTGTTTGAAGATGAACAAAAAGAAGAAGAACCATTTTCAGAAATACAAAAAGAAGGGTCTTCACTTAACACATCTAAGAAAAAACACGAATCGTCATTTTCTAGGGTATTTTTCATAGAGGGTGTTATGGAGAAGGTTACTTCATCATCTCCAACTCAGAGGAATAGCTTACCATTACTCACATCAATGATAGCACGGGAGGTGGCAAGGAAGGGGCGGCCAAGGATTAGGGGAACCTCGACATCCTCTTCAATGTCCAAAATGACAAAATCCACCGGGAAGATGAATTTGTCTACTTTTACGAGCACGTCCTCCACAATTCCCAGCGGATATTTTATCGTCCTATCTGCTAGTTGTATACTCATACGTGTGGGGCTAAGGGTGCCCACTCCTAACTTCTTAAACAAGGAGAATGGCATTAAGTTGATGCTTGCTCCTAAGTCGGCCAACGCGTTCTTTACAAATAGATCACCAAAGAGGCACGGGATAGAAAAACTACCCGGATCGTTAGCCTTTTTCGGTTATTTATTTGTTAGGACGGCGGAACACTCAGCATTTAAAGTTATGTGCGATAGATTTTCTAGCTTTTTCTTATTAGTTAGAAGATCCTTCAGGTACTTAGCGTACTTGGGCATTTGTGATATCGCTTCATGGAAGGGAATATTGATGTGTATTTGCTTAAACATTTCCAGGAAGCGATGATATTGATCATCTAATTTTTCCTTGTTGAGTTGAGAAGGATAAGGCGGGGCGGAGTTGTTTTTGAAAATATGAGGTGGAGTGATAAAATCTGTTTGAGTGAGTGGTGTTTTTAAAATAGGGGCGGATCTTGCCTCGGGCTCTTCGCTAACCGGACCGGATACTTGCTTCCCACTCCGAAGAGTTACAGCTTTCGCTTGCTCTCTCGGGTTGGGCTCGGTGTTAGCGGGAAGAGTCCCGGGCGGTCGCTCGGATATTATTTTGGCGAGCTGCCCGATTTGGTTTTCTAGATTTTTAACGGATCTGGCTAAGTTCCGGACGGTTGCTTCGTTCGTACTTATATATTTTGAAAACATCTCCTCCAAAGATGGAGGTTTTTGAAAGTTAACAGGGGGTGGAGGTGGTGAAAATTCATTTTGTAGAGGCGGGCGAGTTGTGTTTGCAGGATTACTCCAAGAAAAGTTCGGGTGATTACGCAGCGCAGGATTATAATTATTCGGTAATTGAAAACCAGGTGCATGAAAATTAGAAGCAGTATAATTATTATAAGCATTTCTATTGCCTACGTAATCAGCTTGTTCGGAGGTGGCTTTTGCGAATTCCCAAACCTGAGGTGCGGAAGGAGCATTCATTTCAGATATCTTTTTGCTAAGCATTTCCACATGTAGTGCCAGCTGGGAGACGTTATCCACTTCGTACATACCTGCAGGTTTGTTTGGGCGGGATCATGGCACATTCCACTGATAGGTGTTCATGGCCATATCCTCAAATAGTTCAAGAGCGGCTTCCGGGGTTTTGTTATTTAAGGTACCACTGGAAGCGGCGTCTATCATTTGCTTAGTATGTTGATTTAGCCCATTATAAAACATCTGCACTTGTAACCATACAGGCAGAGCGTGATGAGGGCAACGTCTTAAGAATTCTTTATACCTTTCCCAGGTATCATATAGCGTTTCAGAATCTATTTGGCAAAAAGAAGAAATATCATTTCTAAGCTTAGCAGTTTTCGCAGGTGGAAAATACTTAGTTAGAAATTTTTCAGTTAACTGGGCCCAAGTGGTGATAGAACCTCTAGGTAGAGTTGACAACCACTGCTTAGCCTTTGTTCTTAAAGAAAATGGGAAGAGTCTTAGCCTAATTGCATCATCCGTAACACCATTTATTTTGAAGGTGTCACAGATTTTAAGGAAGCTAGCAATATGTGCATTCAGATCTTCATCTTGTAATCCGTCGAACTGCACGTATTGCTGCACCATGTGAATTATGCTTGGCTTTAGTTTGAAATTATTATTATTTATGGCAGGGCGGACTATACTAGTTTCCATCCCTTCTAGGTTAGGCCTTGCATAATGCGACATAGTCCATTCAGGGGCCGCAACCATGTTGGGGACTTCATTTTGGTTAGGTTCGCCCATATTAACAACCGACTCCGAATCCTCAGCCAGTTCTTGGAATGTAGGATCTTGAACTTGCGATTTTCTCCGAAGAGTACGCTCAAGTTCTTGGTCCAAGTCTACAAGTTCTGATGGATTCGCTCGGGTCATAAACTAGAAAGAGAGAAGGGAAAATAAGATTGAGAAATTCGAAAAAGAAAAGGTCTCTCTTTTTTTTTGAATTAATTTTGTTTTTCAAAAAAGAGAAGAGAAAAAAGAGTTGATAAAAGTAATAGATTCTTTCTTTCAAAATATCAACAAAATGCGAGTCCCCGGCAACGGCGCCAAAAACTTGATGATTAAAATTCCACTTGCACGAAATAAAATCCGAACTAGCAATCCGAGAAGGCAAGTATACCTATAGAACTGTAGTATAGGAACACAAGTGTCGTATTAAAATCCGAGAACCGTTGATTACTTATACTCAAACGAATTACTATTATTTTATCTTAATAATTTTTTGGAAGGTTTTGTCTGCTAAGTTGAAATAAAAGCTGGATAAAAGTACGGTTAAACGATGATTAAGAAATAGGACTCGATCTTGACTTACTTCGGCTTAAGTTGATCAAAATTCAAAAGCAAACTTAAAACTTAATAAAGTAAGGGTAGCTTGGCCGTGGGGGTTCCTATAGTTTGAACATGCTTCTCTCGAAGATATGCCCAACTGAGTTTAGGAAAATCCGACCGAACTCTCGTCTCGTATTCGAATACCTAAAACTCGCTTTAAGTGGTGAACCCCGCTATTGGGTTTGACTCCAATCTAGGAGATTTACGTCATTCTCTCTCGAGAAACGTGTGTAACTCTCTTTACTCTTAAGTGCTTACTTCAGACTATCGGCCTCTCGGCTAGCCAAGAATGAAAGCAAAGGTGGGGATTATATATCGATAATATTGCTCCACTAAATTTTAATTAAGAGTGAATCTAAGGCCCAACACTTTAGAAAGTGAAAGAAGACTAAAGCATCATAACTTGATCAACTCATCCTCAGATCATCAAGATCGAGTACTATGAGGATTTAGTTACTCATGGTGGAGGTGTAGGATAGAGAAATGATGAAGATTTTAAGAGAACAAAAACATACAATTTTTATTAAACAAAAGTTCAACTGAGATTACATTTGCATGGAAAGCCTACTAAGCATTAGTAATACACTATGAAAGGAAATTACAAAGGCATTACAACATTCATATGAAAACTAGAAAAGGAAATGCATTGAAATAAGTGAGAGAGAGAGAGAGAGAGAGAGAGAGAGAGAGAGAGAGAGAGAGAGAGAGAGAGAGAGAGAGAGAGAGAGAGAATAAAATTACATGAAAATCACTGAAAATAGAGTAGTAGCACCAGTTCTCTCTCCAAAAACTCAATGGGGAAAGCTTGGAGGTCATTTCAATTTAAAGAAATTTTTCTGCCTTGGTCACGCCCTCAGTCACGCCCGTGACTAGGGGCGTGACATTGTTTAATCAATTCTGCGGCTTGGATCAGGTTCGGCGCACGATTCTGACGCGATTTGATGGGTCACGCCCTAGGTCACGCCCGTGACTGAGGGCGTGACCATTTCGGTGGTTAGTCCGGTCATGGGCGCTGGCGGTGATCATGGGCGCTGACGGCTGGCTGATGTGGCAGTCACGGGCATGACTGGAAGCACGCCCGTGTAACAGTGGCGTGACCAATTCGGTGGTCAGCTGGTCGAATCTGAGCTGTTCACGGGCTGGTCACGGGCGTGACTTGCGTGTCACGGGCGTGACTTGTGTGTCACGACCGTGTACTTTGGGCGTGTCTGACCAGATCTTCTGAATTATGGTGGCAGCAGCTTAACTGGAAACAGCAACTTACACGCCCTAGGTCACGGGCGTGACCTAGGACGTGACTTAGGAAATTTTGCATTTTTGACCTGAAAATTCAGAAAACTTAAGTTAGCACTAAAAATAGGAAAATGAACCAAAATTGCATTTAGGTAAACAACAATAAGCAAAAAGTAAGAGTAAATAACCTAAAAATAACCTAATTAAACTAACTAGATTTAGCATTATCAGGCGACAAAAGCGACGGCGAGTGAAGATCTACTACTGGCTTCCCATTCTCATTCTTTTCTTTTTTTACTATGTAAAGGGGCAAGTCCCCAATCATTTTTGTTGTGTATGTAAGGGGGAGACCCCAAATTTTGGTAATATATGAATGAAATTTTCCAAGTGTTGTTATTTTTCATGTTCTTTTTTTGTTCATACACATGGCGACTCGCATTAATTGATAGAACTCAGTGAGTGCCTCATCTTAGGGACCCAGACAGACTCTCTTGTGATTCTAGTGAGAGCTAGGGACTTAGAATACTGGAGACTTGCAAAAACTAGGCTCTGTGGTCGCCGTTTGCTCGCCTTTCTTCGACATGGGCTAGTAGCAGTTCTCCACCTGAGATTCGGCGAGGGCATTGTGCCTACTCCCTGGTCGCAAACTGCACCACCCGCACGCTCTCTATGGTCTATACGAGAGAGAGTGGTTAGGGTGAATGACCGGGGCGAGACCAACTCGGCTCGCCCCTTTCCCCTATTCATTTTGATACCTCCTCTCTTCCAAGCCCCTCTGCTTCTTAGGTGATCTTCCTGTCCTACCGGCCTTAAAGTGCTTGGTGAGTAGGATCATTCATGGGGACTGTTAAAACCAAGACTTGAGAACAAGACTTAGTCTCTCTGGAGTTCGGGCCCTCAACAAGTTGGGGGGTGACCTCTGATGCGATAATTTCGGCAAGTGCACCGGTCGCTGTCAAGTAATAATTGTGGAGAATAAATTCCCCGGATGTCGGTCTCTTGAGGAATGCAGGATGGGTGAACGAATCGCGCAGTGATTATTGTTACACAAGCGTTTCACAAACACAAAGAGGGGTTTTTGGTTGGTTTTCCTAATTTTAACAACAACAACAGAGATGCGGGTCGAGAACACCGCTTCGCAAAGTGAGGTGGATGCAACGGCCGCGATGCCGTGCTTCGTGAGGCGGATGAAGTGAACTCAAGTGCGGAAGGGTGAGGGTCACAAACACCTCTTCACAACCGTCGTTAGCTCTTGCTAACACGGAGCAAACACCTTGCGTGTGTGTGCGAGTGAGTGAGTGAGAACGGAATGAATCATGAGCAAACCATGGAGAAAAACAAAGAAATATTCATTTTCATCAAAGTAAATATCACAATATTCATCTAGTACATGGTTCAAAGAGTGCAATGAAGGGAAAGAAGAAAGAAATAACCGGCGGTGAAGACTAGCGGCCGTTCACGGCCGGAATGGTAGGTTGTCGGGCTACCTCCGGACTCGGACGGACAATGCTTCCGGCGTAGAGAGCTGTCACAATCTCCCTACGTGCTCCGTCGTCTTCGACTCAAGGTCTCTTCTTCTTCTCACCGGGCGGAAAGCGAAAATGGTTGCTTGGAGGCTTGCGGACGATGGAGAACACTCACGGACGATGGAGGAAGGCTTGGAATGGATGGAGGAGGCTTCCCCTTGCGTAGAAGATGAAGTAGGGGCGTTCCAGGGCGATGGTCGGCGGCGTACGGAACAGGAACCTCGCTCCCAGAATGATCGATCCGCCCTAAAATCGCAACAGGCGTTTAAATAGGCGCTGGATTGAATACTGCGCACGATCATTGGCGCACGACCAGTGGTCGTGCGCACTGGAATTCTGCGATCGTGCGCACTGCCTGGACAGAACCTGCAAGAGACGAAATTATAAAATAAAATGTTCGCACGACCAGTGGCGCACGACCGGTGGTCGTGCGCGCTATCGTCGGTGGTCGTGCGCAATAGGTGAAACAAAACTCATAAAATTACTGGTGAGTGCGCACGAGCAGTGGCGCACGACCGGTGGTCGTGCGCACTGGAGACGATGATCGTGCGCACTACAGCAGACAGAACTCAGAAATTTAATGGTCAATGCGCACGAGCAGTGGCGCACGACCGATGGTCGTGCGCACTGCACCAGACAGAACTCGTGAAAAAGGGTTAAGTGTGCACGATCAGTGGCGCACGACCGGTGATCGTGCGCACTAGAACAAGTGATCGTGCGTAGTGTTCCTGTGCAGAATTGCACCGGAAACACTTGCACGCCTCCTATTCCAGCATAAACACGGATCTAGCCACTGAAAGTGGCACTTAACAGCATATGAATACTACTAAAGATAATAAACACGAAAACACACCAAAGTGGGCCTAAATATGCACCTAGCATGGGTTATCAAATATAGACTATAATAAGGCTAAAGTGCGTGATATTGACTAAATAACGGCCCGGATGAGTCCATAAATGTATATATGATCAGGACTCATCAACCTCGCACTTACTTCTCCCAAGGGAGAGCTCTAGACTAAGAGGCTAAGGAACTAGGAATAAGACCAAGGGCTTAGCGAGGAGGTCCCACCACACACCCAGAAGATCTTAGAGCGCTTCTCCTCCCAAGCCAATGCAGGGCTTGGGCACCTTTGGGCGGCTCTCCTCACCCACTAAAGAGACTTGGGGAGACAGAGACCAAAGAGAGAGATCTGCCTCCAAAAGGTGCCACCTTGGTCCTATTTATAGATTTCTGGACTTAGGTCTGCTAATAGCCACAATATGGCCTGCGATATTACAAAAAAACACCCGGATTTGGCCTGCCAACAGCCAAATCCTGCTGTTCCGAGGTGCTAAAGGCAGACCGCCCCCTCTCCTTGGGGCTAGGCGAGACCGGGGGTCGGTCCCTCTCCGGCTCGCCCCCTAGCTGGGGCGGGGCGAGCCCGGGAGGTCGGCCACCTCCGGTTCGCCCCCCGCTAGGGCGGGGCGAGCCCGGGAGGTCGGCCACCTCCGGCTCACCCCCTGCTGGTTTGGGGCGAGCTTGGTAGGTTGGCCACCTCTGGCTCGCCCCCCTACTGGGGTGGGGTGAGCCCGGGAGATTGGCCACCTCTGGCTCGCCCCCTGCTGGGATGGGGCGAGCCAAGGAGGTCGGCCACCTCTGGCTCGCCCTCCTTACTAGGGCGGGGCGAGCCCGGGAGGTTGGACACCTCTGGCTCGCCCCCCATACTCGGGTGGGGCGAGCCCGGGAGGCCACCCGCCTCACCGGCTCGCCCCCCTGCTTGCTGGTCGAGCGGGAGGCCTCCTGCCTCCACCGCTCGACCCCTACGGGCTGGTCAAGCGGGAGGCCTCCGCCTCCACCGCTCGTCTCCTTCTTCTTTCCTGGGGCAGCGCTGAAAACTGCTGGGCCTAAAGACATCTTAGGCCCCGGGGACCCACTCGGTGAATACAGGTTTGTACACAATCCACGCTCTTTTCGAGCGGGGCACACGCTCGGAAAGAAAAGTCCAACCCCGCTTATTCGGCGAGTGGTGCTGTGAGCTTGGCTAGCCAAGCCACTTTGGGGGAAAAACACTTAGCCTCCCCGAGAGGCCTCCACACCTCGGCGGCTAGCGAGAGCCCGGCTAGCGGAGCCACCTCGGGGGAAAACACTTAGTCTCCCCGAGAGGCCTCCCCACCTCATCGGCTAGCGAGAGCCCTACTAGCGGAGCCACCTCGTGGGAAAAATACTCAGCCTCGCCGAGAGGCGTCCCCACCTCACCGGCTAGCGAGAGCTCGGCTAGCGGAGAAACCTCGGGGGAAAACACATTTAGCCTCCCCGAGAGTGCTCCCCACCTCGCCGGCTAGAGAGAGCCTGGCTAGCAGAGAAACCTTGGGGGGGAAACACTTAGCCTCCCCGAGAGGCCTCCCCACCTCGCCGGCTAGCGAGAGACGGCTAGCGGAGCCACCTCGGGGGAAAAACACCTAGCCTCCCCGAGAGGCCTTCCGACCTCGCCGGATAGCGAGAGCCTGGCTAGCGGAGCCACCTCAGGGGGTAAAACACTTAGCCTCCCCGAGAAGCCTCCCCACCACGCCGGCTAGCAAGAGCCCAGCTAGCGGAGCCACATCGGGGCAAAAACACTTAGCCTCCCCGAGAGGCCTCCGCACCTCGCCGGCTAGCGAGCGCCCGACTAGCGTAGCCACCTCAGGGGAAAAACACTTAGCCTCCCCGAGAGGCCTCCCCACCTCGCCGGCTAGCAAGAGCCCGACTAGCGGAGCCACCTCGGGGGAAAAACCCTTAGCCTCCCCGAGAGGCCTCCCCACCTCTCCGGCTAGCGAGAGCCCGGCTAGCGGAGCCACCTCGGGGGAAAAACACTTAGCCTCCCCGAGAGGCCTTCTGACCTTGCCGGCTAGCGAAAGCCCGGCTAGCAGAGCCACCTTGGGGGAAAACACTTAGCCTTCCCGAGAGGCCACCCCACCTCGCCGGCTAGCGAGAGCCCGGCTAGCGGAGCCACCTCGGGGGAAAACACTTAGCCTCCCCGAGAGGCCTCCCCAACTCGCCGGCAAGCGAGATCCCGGCTAGCTGAGACACCTCGGGGGAAAATACTTAGCTTCCACGAGAGGCCTTCCGACCTTTCCGGCTAGCGAGAGCCCAGCTGGTGGAGCCACCTCGGGGGAAAAAAACTTAGCCTCCCCGAGAGAACTCCCCACCTCGCCGGCTAGCGAGAGCCCAGCTAGCGGAGCCACCTCGAGGGAAAAACACTTAGCCTCCCTGGGAGGTCAACCTGCCCTGCCGTCTAGAGAGAGCCCGGTCACCAGAACCATCCAAAGGGAAATATACTAAGCCTCCTTGGGAGGTCAACCTGCCCTGCCGGCTAGAGAGAGCCCGGTCAGCAGAACCATCCGAGGGGAAAAATCACTTAGCCTCCCTGGGAGGTCAACCTGCCCTGCCGGCTAGAGAGAGCCCGGTCAGCGAAACCATCCGAGTGGAAAAATACTTAGCCTCCCTGGGAGGTCAACCTACCCTGCCGGCTAGAGAGAGCCCATTCAGCGGAACAATCCGAGGGGAAAAATACTTAGTTCCCTGGGAGGTCAACCTACCCAGCCGGCTAGAGAGAGCCCGTTCAGCAGAACCATCCGAGGAAAATAATCATTTATCCTCCCTGGCAGGTCAACCTGCCCTGCCGGCTAGAGAGAGCCCGGTTAGTGGAACCATCCGAGGGGAAAATTACTTAGCCTCCCTGAGAGGTCAACCCACCCTGCCAGCTAGAGAGAGCCTAGTCAGCGGAACCATCCGAGGGGAAAACTACTTAGCCTCCCTTGGAGGTCAACCTGCCCTACCGGCTAGAGAGAGCCCGGTCAGCGGAACCATCCGAGGGGAAAAATCACATAGCCTCCTTAAGAGGTCAACTTGCCCTTCCGGCTAGGGAGAGCCCGGTCAGCACAACCATCCAAGGGGAAAAATACTTAGCCTCCCTGGGGGGTCAACCTGCCCTACCGGCTAGAGAGAGCCCGGTCAGCGGAACCATCTGAGGAGAAAAATCATTTAGCCTCCCTGGGAGGTCAACCTGCCCTGCCAGCTAGAGAGAGCTCGGTCAGCGGAACCATTCGATGGGAAAAATACTTAGCCTCCCTGGGAGGTCAACCTGCCCTGCCGGCTAGAGAGAGCCCGATCAGCGGAACCATCTGAGGGGAAAAATACTTTGCCTCCCTGGGTGGTAAACCTGCCCTGCCGGTTAGAGAGAGCCCGGTCAGCGGAACCATCTGAGGGGAAAAATCACTTAGCCTAACTGGGTGGTCAACCTGCCGTTTGGCTAGAGAGAGCTTGGTCAGCGGAACTATCCGAGGGGAAAAATACTTATCCTCTCTGGGAGGTCAACCTGCCCTGTCGGCTAGAGAGAGCCCGGTCAGCGGAACCATTCGAGGGGAAAATCACTTAGCCTCCCTGGGAGGTATAATGCCCTGCCGGCTAGAGAGAGCCCGGTCAGCGGAACCATCCAAGGAGAAAAATACTTAGCCTCCCTGGGAGGTCAACTTGCCCTGCCGGCTAGAGAGAGCCCGGTCAGCGGAACCATCAGAGGGGAAAAATTCTTAGCCTCCCTGGGAGGTCAACCTGCCCTGCCGGCTAGAGAGAGCCCGGTCAGCGAAACCATCCGAGGGGAAAAATCACTTAGCCTCCTTAAGAGGTCAACATGACCTGCCGGCTAGGGAAAGCCCGGTCAGCGGAACCATCCAAGGGGAAAAATACTTAGCCTCCCTTGGGGGTCAACCTACCCAGCCGGCTAGAGAGAGCCCGTTCAGCAGAACAATCCGAGGGGAATAATCACTTATCCTCCATGGGAGGTCAACCTACCCTGCCGGCTAGAGAGAGCCCGG
Source organism: Dactylorhiza incarnata (assembly GCA_033032865.1). Taxonomy (NCBI): domain Eukaryota; kingdom Viridiplantae; phylum Streptophyta; class Magnoliopsida; order Asparagales; family Orchidaceae; genus Dactylorhiza; species Dactylorhiza incarnata. The sequence goes on along the minus strand of JAWHQI010000051.1, from coordinate 9,532,962 downwards.
TCAGTGGAACCATCCGAAGGGAAAAATACTTAGCCTCCCTGGGAGATCAACCTGCCATGCCGGCTAGAGAGAGCCCGGTCAGCGGAACCATCCAAGGGGAAAAATCACTTAGCCTCCCTAGGAGGTCAACCTGCCTGCCGGCTAGAGAGTGCCCGGTCAGCGGAACTATCCAAGAGGAAAAATATTTAGCCTCCCTAGGAGGTCAACCTGCCCTGTCAGCTAGAGAGAGTCTGATCAGTGGAACCATCTGAGGGGAAAAAGCACTTAGCCTCCCTGGAAGGTCAACCTGCCCTGCCAGCTAGAGAGATCCCGGTCAGCGGAACCATCCGAGGGGAAATATACTTAGCCTCCCTGGGAGGTCAACCTGCCCTGCCGGCTAGAGAGAGCCCTGTCAGCGGAACCATCCGAGGGGAAAAATACTTAGCCTCCCTGGGAGGTCAACCTGCCCTACCGGCTAGAGAGAGCCCGGTCAGCGGAACCATTCGAGGGGAAAAATACTAAGCCTACTTGGGAGGTCAACCTGCCCGCCGGCTAGAGAGAGCCCGGTCAGCGGAACCATCAGAGGGGAAAAATACTTAGCCTCCCTGGGAGGTCAACCTACCCTGCCGGCTAGAGAGTGCCTGGTCAGCGAAACCATCCGAGGGGAAAAATCACTTAGCCTCCCTGGGAGGTCAACCTTCCCTGCCGGCTGGGGAGATCCCGGTCAACAGAACCATCCGAGAGGAAAAATACTTAGCCTCCCTGGAGGTCAACCTGCCCTGCTGGCTAGAGAGTGCTCGGTCAGCGGAACCATCTGAGGGAAAAAATACTTAACCTCCCTTGGAGGTAAACCTGCCCTGCCGGCTAGAGAGAGCCCAGTCAGCGGAACCATCTGAGGGGAAAAATCACTTAGACTCCCTAGGAGTTCAACCTGCAGTGTCGGCTAGAGAGAGCTCGGTTAGCGGAACCATCCGAGGGGAAAAATACTTATCCTCCCTGGGAGGTCAACCTGCCCTGTCGGCTAGAGAGAGCCTGGTCAGCGGAACCATCCGAGGGGAAAATCACTTAGCCTCCCTGGGAGGTCAACATGCCCTGCCGGCTAGAGAGAGCTCGGTCAGCAGAACCATCCAAGGGGAAAAAATACTTAGCCTCCCTGGGAGGTCAACCTGCCCTGCCGGCTAGAGAGAGCCCGGTCAGCGGAACCATCCGAGGGGAAAAATACTTAGCCTCACTGGGAGGTCAACATGCCCTGCCAGCTAGAGAGAGCCCGGTCAGCGGAACCATCTGAGGGGAAAATACTTAGCCTCCCTGGGAGGTCAACCTGCCCTGCCGGCTAGAGAGAGCTTGGTCAGCGGAACCATCCGAGGGGAAAAATACTTAGCCTCCCTGGGAGCTCAACCTGCCCTGCCGGCTAGAGAGAGCCCGGTCAGCGGAACCATCTGAGGGGAAAAATCACTTACCTCAATACATTCTGGCCTAATTAGTCGGGGATAAAATTAACTTTAACTAAGAACTTGCCGATACAAGGTTCACTCAGAATGCTCACTCTTGGAGATTGTTCTATTTATGTCGCTGCATTGTTGACCTTTGGCCTCATCTCCATAAACTCTGGGCAGGTGGATGACGCGTGACCTTCCTCTTGATGGAAGTCATAGTAAGGTAACTCCACTCGGACGCCCCCTCTTCCTCCCGTTCGATTTCTTCTTCTTCTGTGGCTGATCGTCATGGTTTGCTGAGGTGGTGGAGAGGGTGCCTTCGGTCCTTGCCTCCACCATGAGAGGTCGGTCCCCTCTTCCTCAAAGTTGTCCTCCTCTTGGTCGAACTTCCTCTTGGGACCCCCTACCCTCCCCCCCTGCTGCCTTGCCTCCGGCTCACTCAGCTTGGCCAACCTTCTTGCGAACTCCGGGTTGGCCTCCTCAATCTCGATTTCTTCTGCCACCCTTTCCATCAATTCTTCAAAGGATATGGGGACTTCTGCTTCAAGCTCATCTTGAAGAACCCCTTCCGCAGCCCCACTGTGAAGGAGAGCTGGAGGGTAAACCCTGGTACCTCTTGGACAAGCAAACCCTATTCCTGGAACCTATCCACATAGTGAGCCAATGACTCCATTGGCTTTTGCTTGATTTAGAAGAGTACTTCGACATCCCTCTTCCTATTCCTTGACGCCGAGAAGGGTAGCAGGAAACCTCGACGCAAGTCTTCGAAGGCATAGATAGACCAACAGGGGAGCTGGTGCAACCAATCCCTCGCCTTCTCCTTCAAAGTGGTCATGATCAGTCGGCACATGAAAGCGTCTGACATGGGCCTGATGGAGACCATGTCCTCAAACCACTGCAGGTGCAGGACTATGTCATCTTTGCCGGAGTAGTGAGACATCTCCGGCCATCTGAACCCCCTGAAACTAGGGCCGAGAGGATCAACTCACACAAAGGACGTCCCTTGCTCGCCCCCCTTTAGGGCTGGGCGAGTGGGGGCTGGCCGCTTCCCTACTCGCCCCTTGGGACTGGGCGAGTGGGGGAATGGCACCTCCCCACTCGCCCCCTTGGGGCTTCGCGAGTAGGGGCATGGCACCTCCCCACACCCCCCTCCTGGTACCTCCTTCCTGGATTGCTATCCAGGAGTGCTCTCGCCCACCTGCTGGGGCGGGCCCTCCGGACCACCACCCTTCTTGCCTTTACCTATCATGGAGAAAGTTAGCTGCAAGGTCTGCAGGACCTCCTGCCTGAAATTTTCAAACATCTCCAACGTCACTCCAGCCATAGAAGACTGCGAGTGGCCTGGGTCGGATCCTCCTCCACTCCATCCATGGAGCTCAACTTGAGATTTTCTTCTGCTGGTCACTCTCCACGCTCACCGCACCATAATGTTGAAACCAAGACTTGAGAACAAGACTTAGTCTCTGTGGAGTTTGGGCCCTCAACAAGTTGTGGGGTGACCTCGCACTTACTTCTCCCAAGGGAGAACTCTAGACTAAGAGGCTAAGGAACTAGGAACAGACCAAGGGCTCAGCGAGGAGGTCCCACCACACACCCGAAAGATCTTAGAGTTCTTCCCCTCCCAAGCCAATGCCGAGATTGGTCACCTTTGGGCGGCTCTCCTCACCCACTAAAGAGACTAGGGGAGAGAGAGGCCAAAGAGAGAGATCTGGGTCCAAAAGGTGCCCCCTTTGTCCTATTTATAGATTTCTGGACTTGGTCTGCCAATAGACACAATCTGGCCCGCGAGATTACGAAAATACCCTCTGATTTGGCCTGCCAACAGCAAAATCCCGCTGTTCCGAGGCACTAAACGCAGACCGCCCCCTCTCCTAGGCAAGACTGGGGGTCGGCCCCTCTCCGGTTTGCCCCCTAGCTGGGGCGGGGAGAGCCCGGGAGGTCGGCCACCTTTGGCTCGCCCCCCGCTGGGGTGGGGCGGGGCGAGCCCGGGAGGTCGGCCACCTCCGGCTAGCCCCCCTGCTGCGGCAGGGCGAGCCCGGGAGGTCGACCACCTCCGGCTCGCCCCCCTTACTGGGGCGGGGCGAGCCCGGGAGGCCACCCGCCTCACCGGCTCGCCCCCCTGCTTGTTGGGCGAGCGGGAGGCCTCTTGCCTCCACCGCTCGCCCCCTACGATCTTAGTGAGCGGGAGACCTCCACCGTTCGCCCCCTTCTTCTTGCATGGGGCAGCGCTGAAAAACTGCTGGGCCTAAAGACATCTTAGGCCCCGGGGACCCACTCGGCGAATACAGGGTTGTACAGGGACCTCTTAGTACAACCTTACAACCTGCCCCCTGAGTGGTCAACCTGCCTCGCCAACTTGTGAAATCCCAATCGGCGGTACCTACTCAAGGGTCTCTCGTCATTATTTCTTCATGCCTCCTGAGTGGTCAACCTGTCCATGACGATAGCTAGGGGAAGTCCATGTCGGCAGATTATCTCCCCCCAAATGAAGTTATGCACCACGTGCGAGGTTATCTTTGCTAGCGCCCTTACCTCCAACCACTTTGAGAAGTAGTCGATCATAACTAGGAGGAACCTCCTTTGCCCACGGGCCTGGGGGAATGGGCCAACCAGGTCCATTCCCCATATTGTGAAGGGCCATGGTGTCGTGATGGTCCTGAGCCTTTAAGCTGGTAGGAGTTGTAGTGCGGCGAAGAGTTGACATTTCATGCACTTCCTTGAATATTCTGCCACGTCCTTGCTGATTGTAGGCCAGAAGTAACCTGGCCTTAGCACTCTTTTCTCCAAGGTCTGACTCTGGAATAACTCTCGCACTCTCCAAAGTGGATCTCTTCCAGAACCCTCGGATCTTCCTCTTCGGAGACACACCTTGCGAGGAGCCCGGATAGGGTTTTCTGATACAAGGCCCCCTCTGAAGTACATAGTAGGCAGACTTGTACCTAGATAATCGCTTATCCAGAACCTCCTTTGGTTATTAACCTGAGGTCAGGAAAATGATGAATGGGTCCATCCACGTGGGCCGCCAATCGATCTCCATCAACAAGCCATCTTCGATTGATGGCCAGAACAATTCTGTCACCGTCCCTCTGGAACGAGTCACGTGCTTTGCCAGGTGGTCTGCCTGAGTGTTTTCTTCTCTTGGCACATGTTGAATGGAGAAAGTTTAGAACAGCCCAATCAACCCTTTGATCTTTGTCAGGTACCGCTAGAGAGTCGGCTCCCTAGTCTCAAACTCTCCCTTGATCTATGACACTACCACCATGGAGTCTGAGGGTACCTTCACATCGTGGACTCCTAAATCCCTTGCCAAACATAGCCCTTCTATCACTGCCTCATACTCCGCTTGGTTGTTGGTAAGTGGAAAATGAATGTCTATTGCTTGCTCAATCTTTGTCCCCTAGGGACTCATCAAGATCACTCCTCCTCCCAGGGAGTACATTCCTGATGCCCCATCCACCAACATCTCCCAGGCTAAGTGCTCGCGGGATTGGGACCCTTCCACCTTAACCACATACTCTGCCAAGAAGTCAGCTACAGCTGGCGCCTTCATCAACAGTCGGGGTATGAAGGAAATTTCAAACTCACTCTGCTCCACCGACCATTTTGCCAATCTTCTTGAATGCTCAACCCCTTCCATGATGTTGCGGAGGGGATGGTTGGTCACTACTTTGATTGAATACACCTAGAAATATGGTCGAAGCTTTTTGGCTGAGATAATCTGGGCGAACGCCAACTTCTCAATGATGGGGTATTTGAGTTCTGCTTTCTTCAAGACCCTGCTTACATAATAGATGTGGAGTTGCTTCCTACCCTCTTCTCGAACAAGGACCAAGCCTATCGCCTCAGCACCCACTCTCACATAAAGATCTAGATCCTCTCCCTTCCTAGGCCCTTGGAGTAGGGGTTCCAGCATGAGCTGCCTCTTTAACTGCTCGAAGGCCTCCTTGCACTCTAAAGTCCATTCAAACTTCTGACTTCCCCACAACACCATGAAAAAGGGTGAGCACATCTCTCCTACCCAAGAGAGGAACCTTCTTAACCCTGCCAACTTCCATGTTAGTCTATGGACCTCCTTTGCATTCCTAGGGGACTCTAAGTCTAAGATCACCCTCACCTTGTTGGACTTGGGTTCTACCCCTGCAGGGGTGAGTAGGTGACCTACAAACTTTCCCCTTCCTACCCCAAAGACACACTTCAAAGGTTTATGCCTCATTTTGAATTTCTACAGGGTAACAAAGGTCTCTATCAGGTCCTGAAGGTGAGACCCTACGTCCATGTTCTTCACCATTAGGTCATCTACAAAGACCTCTAAATTTCTACCCTTTTTCTCCCTGAACACCCGATCCATCATTCATTGGTACGTGGCTCCTGCGTTTCTTAACCCGAATGGCATCGTTTTATAGCAACAACACCTATCGTCCGTGATGAAGGAAATGTCCTTAACATCCGACGGGTGCATTCAGATCTGATGGTATCCTGAAAAGCATCTAAGAAACTCATCACAGGGAAAACGACGGATAAGTCTACTAGGGTGTCGATTCGAGGCAAAGGATAACAATCCTTGGGGCATGCTTTATTCAACAAGGAAAAATCAATACAAATCCTCGACCTCCCATCTCCTTTCTTTACCATTACAATATTGGAGAACCAGCTGGGGTATTAGATCTCCGACATAAAACCTGCCTTCAATAGCTTCTCCACTTCTTCTCGGATGGGTCCGACCAGAGTAGTTGCCACAGCTCTCTTCTTTTGGCGGATGGGGCAGACACTTGGGTTGAGGTGGAGTCAATGATACGCCACGTTCGCATCGATCCCGGGGATGTCCACAGTGCTCCATGCAAAGATGTCAATGTTATACTGGATACACTCGCGGATCATCTCCTACTCCTCCTCGCTCAGGTTCCTGCTGACCTGCACTTTCTACGGCCTCCCATCTATGGTAATGACCTCCTTCATCCTGACTTACTTTGCTGCCTCCATCCTGGCTTGTCCTTCGATTGCTTTTTCAACCTCCTATGCTTCCTCTTTCTAAGTGATGGTGTTGATGGTTGTGTCGTAGCACTATCTAGCCACTTAGGGTCTCCCCTGACTCGGATCTGGACCCCCAACCCCCCCCCCCCCCCCCCCCCCCAAACACATATAATGTTATACTTTAAATATTGATGAAAGGAGGAGGGCACGCATCGGAATGAGCTGATGAGGGGTCGTCCAAAGATGGTATTATAGCTACTCGGAGCATCAACAATGACGAACCAATAGTTCTTAGATGATCCCCCCAGGGTCACGAGGAGCTCGACTCCTCCCTCCACTTCCTTCCTTTCTCCAGAGAATCCAAAGAGAGGTCCTTCCGAGGAGATTACCCACTTTTCCTCAATGTTCATCTCATCGAAGGCCTTCTTGAAGATCATGTTGATGGAACTCCCATTATCTACAAGGATTCTGGAGACCGTGAAGTTCTCAATTGCAGTTTGGATTACTAGCTCATCACAGAATGGATCTTCATGCTCGGGTATGTCCTTGTTGCTAAAGGTGATCTTATCCTTAAGGGGGTGATGTCTTGGAGGTAGAGGCGACACTCCGGCGATAGATGACATGGAGAATCCGCTTTTGGGTGGCCTCGATCCCCCCCCCACACACACCGTGGATCACCCTGATCCCTCCTCGGGTACCCACATCAACCCGATCATCTCACCAGTCCTCTACCTAGGCTTCTTCTCCCCTTCTGACATCCAGAAGTTATTACTGCCCTATTGGGTCTCTCCTCCCTCCCCTCATTTCCAAGAACTCGGGACATGTAGTTGTTGCGAGACCTTCCTCCTGGTGGAAGCCATTGTCTTGTAATGCCACCCTACCCCTTTCTGCCCCTCCTTGGCTTAAGACATTCCAAACCTTGGAATAGTATTGATTATATCACTATAAAGATCATCTGAGATAACAGTTTGGTCTCAGCTGAACAGCTGAGACTCAGTTGTATAGCCGCTGAGAAGAAGACTGTCTCAGCTAGAGTAAACCGCTGAGAAGACTACCCGTCCCAGCGGATCCGCTGAAACACAGATTATTTCAGACGTTGAGACTGAAGCCTATCTCAACCCATCTGTTGAGATAAACTCATATATGAACTTTAGTCTGACGGGATCTATTTTTGCAGAAGTTCCTAGAAAGCAAGATAAGTTTTTCTATTCTTGTCCAGGTTGTGACCAGGCACTCCTTAGAGACGTTAAAGATTGCTGGAAGTATAAAAGAGATATCTAGGCAAATGGAAGAGTACAGATTGATGGTAAGAATATTGTTGAACCTGTGCTGAAGATCATCAACTTCTTCCTACGAATTAATCTCTCTCTCGCTCTCAAGCCAGAAGCAGATCAATCTAAGAGAGATAGCTAGTTCTTAATGATTGTCTTCAGAAGATCAAGTTGATCTTCCTCCATTTACTGAAGAAGAAGATCAGGTCAAGCAAGGATTGGAGCTGCTATTATTCAGCCCTACTCCAAGATAGAATTTGCTATACACTACAACAGAAGATTCAAGCTGAAGGTTTATCTAATTAGTCTTCTGTTGTAATAATAGACTCATTAATCTCTGTAAGAACATTATTTTTCTGAGTTGTAGGGTTGTACTCCAAGCCTGAGCAATTAGATTTCATTAAAAATCTGAGGTAGGACTTGAGATAAGTCTGAGGTAGGAAACTTGGAGAGTTTCTAAGCTGTAGAATTTGGAGGACTCTGAGGTAGGGCTTCTTGATAAGTCTGAGTGTAAGCTTGATGGCCTGAGGTGGGGTTTTGGAGAAAACTTGAGAAGTCCTGAGGGATTTGTGTTGTCTGCTCATTGAGCTGAGTTATTAAAGGAGATTGCCTTGTCTAACACACAATTAGAAAGGTGGAGAGGGAAAGTGGATGCACCCAGACCTTGGGGAACCACTATAAATAGTTGTCCTTTTCTGTGTTTTCTTCCACTTTGCTCAAATATCTAAAACGGCTAATTATAAATAGAAAAAGCAAAGAAACCTATTCACCCCCCCCCCCCCCCCTCTAGGTGAGTTAGACTACCACTAGGTTAACTCTCAAATACCTTTATGCGTTAAGGAAAACACAATCGCTATGTACCTTATATTGTATGTTAGGTAGTTATCTCCTTCATTTAACTCGAAGTACAAAATATTTCTTCGTATTCTGATATATTGCTACTTTTTATGGATCTTGCGATAATAACTCGAAAGTCTAAGAAAATTCCTAATGTTTGTCGATGACTTTCATGATTTCAATATTTGCATGTATAGAACTTGGCAGACATCCAACTATATCCCAAAAATTAGTTTACTAATCTCCTCATTTACTATTGGCATAGCCTTAGAGCTATATAAAAATGGATAACCACCCTTGAAATGCTCTCTTCTCTTAATCCGCTAGTGGAACTTACAGGAATCAAAACATGGCGTTGACAATCTACCCTATTCAAGATGAACAAATGTTTCCTGAGTCACAAACTCTAGCATTGAAGAATTATGATGATTTAAGATGGGAAAGGCTCATTGCAGCAAAGAAAGGTGAAACAAGTTGCATAGATTTTCCATTTCTAGGACAACCCAAGTCGATATATAACTGGCCCAATAAATCAAAAAACAAGATACACCCCCATATATCTTGGGTTGAGTTTCTGCCGCCCACAAATGTGGAAAACTCCATCTATGCGCATAATCCTCAAGAACACACAATACTCGACTTGAAACTCTACCAACTGATTACTTACAACAAAGCACTTTGTATGAAAACCCTGAGCCTCGTTGATATACTATATGTTCCAATCCCTCAGAATTATAGTTTATGTCAATTATTCAAGGGTCAATATATGATCGGACCTAGAAAATGGTCTCTCTTCAGATAGAAATTCTTTTTTGACAGTTGATATTATATCACGGAGACAGATTCTATGGGAAAAAAGGGAAGTATTGACTAATAAGCACAAAATCTAAGCTTACAGGTCTCCTACTAATCCGATAGTAGATTACAAGAATCAGGTCTCCTTGAGTTGGTTTTATTAGCTTGGTTATGTGGTGATTGTTGGATCTTCAAGCGCCTTCAGAGTGGGGGTGAATAAGGGTTTTATAAAATTTCTTTTTCAACTTAATGATTAGATCATAATATTGAAAAAATATTTGTGCAAACTTGAATTAAAATCTTTAATAAAGAAAAATAAGAAACATGGTTTTATTTCAACAATATTTAAAATACAAAAATCTGATTTCTATAATGCTAGAAATCAAAGGCGATAAATCTAAAAAGGTCTTTTTAGTTTCTATACCGACTCTCCCTAAGAGCTAGTTGGTCGTAGCCTATATCTCTAGATTAGCCTTGGGCTACCCCTAGACTTATCCCCTATATCTAGTCACCACACACATGAGGCAAATTCCTCCCTAAGCCTCACACAGAACTAATCACCAACTGTTTGCCCGGAAGCTCCGCGACCTCATTTCTCAGCCAGGATGAACCTTCCCAGCAGTCTCAAATTTGTTAGACCGTCCAGACCGGTCCTTTTTGCTCAGCCGGTAGCTCCTGCTCGGCGGTCTCAAATATTCGAGACCGCGTAGATTGCTCCTCGCTAGCTCCAAAATCTGCCTAAGTATCAGGCGATCAGGCTTCAGTCAGACCGCATGACCGGGCGGTCTGACCTCCTTTCTCCTTTTTTGTTATTTGCACCCCCTCTCTCTGCCCCGACTCTCCTGTATCCCGGGCAGCCTGTAATTTTTGGACCTGCCCATTCGGGCAGCCTCCGCGTCTATAAATAGAGGGGTAGGGGTACCTGAAAATGGACTTTTGGACCTCGAGCCCCAGCTTACAACCTGTGTAAGCGGTCTCGAAATTTGTCACTTTTCTACCTCGTATCCTGCTCTATTTCTAGTCCCCCCTGTTTTACTCTTCAGAGATTTATACGAGTAGATTTTGTTGGGAAAATGATTTCTCTTAACCCCTAGAAATGAGTTAAAGAAAGAGTTTTATGAATGAATAACAAAGACAAAGTAAATATGCGTCGAATGGTATTCGACGCTACGTCGAAATAGAGTCGACGTCTTCTTCAGGATATGTCGAAGTAACTTTAGGAAGATTTCGACGTAGGTCCTGTCGACGCTACTCTGATTTCTAGTCGACGCATACAAAGAAGTCGACGCACCTTTGTCGACGCACATTCCTTATATCTCTCTCGACGTTGGGCTAAGATAAATTCGACGCTTACGTCGAATAGTAATCGACGCACGTCGATTTGTTTGACAGATTTAAATCTGCGCCAGATCTCTTTCCTTCTTTTCTGAAGATCTGATTTATATAGAATGATGTTAATATTTTATAGCCGTTCTGAATCATTCTTTCCTTCTATTTGACTCTTGGCTAAATTGATGAAATCTGTTTTGGATATTATTTGAAATCTAAATTAACATTTTCCATTTATGATTAAATCTGCTATGGAAATATTTCTCTCTACCTAAATCTCTGGCTGCTAATTGATTCCTCTCCTATAGTACTATCTTATTACACAGAGCTATAAAATAAAGAGCAAGCCGACAGGAAACAGCAGAAGATTATCACATGGCACAAATCAAAGAGCTTATCACCCTCAGGGATGGTGTCATTTAAGGAGTAGCCCTTGCTGATAATGATTGCTGCCTTTTCATCAATCATTTCAATAGTAATATTGTGAGATTCTTTTTGAGCAGGTTTGGGCTCAGGAGGTCCTTTGTTGTCAACCTTTGGCCTATAGGGTTTCTTCTTTTCAGGTTCTTGTTCCTCAGGGACTTCATGCATTTTTCCTTTTCCTTTCCATGGAGAGTTGAGCCATTTGTCTAGCCTTGGAGGTTTTGATGGCTTTTTGTAGGGTATGTATGTATCTTCTGTACATCCTATACCTTTCTTGTTCATTTGACCTTTATTCAGAGTAATCCCTGCTTGAGGATTCTTCTTTTGATAGGCTTCAACATCAAACAATTTATTTGGAATTTTGATAGAAGATTCAGCAAGGATTTGTTCCTTAGTCATTCCTTTGTTGATCTTTTCCATCCAAGCCCTCCTTTTATCTTCCACTTCTTTCCTAGCTGCTTCATATTCATATGCTTCTCTTTCTCTTATCTCTTCATGTCTCTTTTCCATGTCAGGATCATGATAGTCCTTTATAGGATTAGAAGGAATGGGTACCTTCTCAAATCTTTTTATTTCTTCAATAGCCTTTCTATATTTCTTTTTTTTTGCATACTCCTTCCTTTCTTCTTTAGAGAAATTTTGCCAGTGAGGAGTGACTTCCCTTTTTCTTTTTATCTGTCCTCCTGCACTCTGCCTAGGAGTTATTTGTTTAGAGAGTCTTGCTGCTTGAGGAGGTAGAGGTAGCAAAGGAGGTAGAGAAGAAGGTAAGGGAGGAAGAGGAGGAGATTTCTTTTTGGGTGGAGAAGGAGTTATTTCAAGAAGAGTTCTTAGATGATCTGTAATAGAGGGCAGAGAAATATTTGGTAGGTTGATTTCTGTAGATGAATGAATGTCTCCTCCAGACTCTTTTGTAGGGATATCCTCAAGCAAAGGAGTCTTAAGCTTGATATAACTGGCCGAGAAACCAGGAGAATGATGCTGAAGTTCTTCCTCGCATAAGGGTGTGTCAATCCATATTTGCCCATTCCAATCATCAGAGATGGCTGCTTCTTCCTCCCCCTGGATTACTGGCAGATTCTCTACAGGAATCTCCCCCTGGATACTAGGAATATCAATTCTGAATGCTGAATCCACAGCATGCTCCCCTTCAGTGTTGTAAGAGGAAGATTCACCAAAGTGTTTGTTAAAGGTGTAGTCAGAATGATTTGAGAGGACTGGAACCTGGTGAGAGGGGTTTCTGGAGCAACTCTCCCCCTGGTTTATATCCTGTATGAAGGATGTAAACCTTTGTGGCGACAGAGGAACTTCTCGAAGAAGGATATGCAGCTCAGGAAGAGATGCAGATAGAGTGGCCAGCTTTGCTTCACAGTGGACGATCATATTGGCACATTCATCAGAGAAGCTTTGTAGACGAGTCTGAAAGTCTTTAAGGAGATTTTTCAGAGCAGCATGTATTGCTTGGATGTGGTCGGCTTGAACAGGGGTAGGTGCCATTGTAGAGAGAGAGAGAGGTAGACGAAGAAGTTTTTGGCGGGTTCAGAGATGTATTCGTTATGAAATACGAGGTGCTATTTAAAGTAGATGAAGCGTCGAGAAAGGAAACATAAATCGAGGAATTCAATAGGCAGAAAAAGGAAGTAGGGATTTGATTCTAAATGTAACCTGAAATCGATGTTGCGTCGATTTAGATGTCAGCGTAAGCATAGATATGGATTTGATATCTTCAAGCTTTGTTGAGATATGCGTCGATGAAAATTCGACGGTACGTCGATGGATAGTCGACGTATCAGTAACTGAAGGAGGTCAGTATTAGCGTCGAGATCAACTCGACGGTGCGTCGACTTTGATTCGACGCATCTCCAGTAAGTTTTTCTTAGAAGCTCTGATTTGTTTAGATTTTCTCAGCAATCATGCTTTACAGACTTCCATCAAGCATTCCTAGGGTGTTGAGGAAGAAATTATGCTTGGTTTCATCCAAAGGTTTTGTAAAGATATCTGCTCTTTGACTGTCTGTAGGTATATATTCTAAGGTTATCTTACCTTTTTCTACATTGTCTCTAAGAAAGTGATGTCTAATTTCTATATGTTTGGTTCTGCTATGAAGAACTGGGTTAGATGCTATGGATATAGCACTGGAGCTATCACAGTAAATTTTAGAGTTATTGACTTCTAGTTTGTAATCAAGGAGCTGATTTTGCATCCACAGGATCTGTGAACAACAGCTCCCAGCAGCTATATATTCAGCTTCAGCTGTTGAGGTGGAGACTGAGGTTTGTTTCTTACTAAACCATGAGATTAACCTGTCACCTAGGAATTGGCAAGTGCCAGAGGTGCTTTTTCTATCAACCCTACAGCCTGCATAGTCTGCATCTGAGAAACCTGTTAGCTCAAAGTTGGTTTCTGCTGAATACCATAGCCCTAGTTCAGGAGTTCCCTTAAGGTATCTAAGAATCCTTTTAACAGAGGTGAGATGGGATTCTTTTGGATCAACTTGGAATCTAGCACATATACAAGTGGCAAACATTATATCAGGTCTACTGGCTGTTAGATATAGAAGGGATCCTATGATTGCCCTATAAGTCTTTTGATCCACTGATTTTCCTTTATCATCTTTTTCTATAATGGCATTGGTTGCCATGGGTGTTTTCATGGTGGAGGCTGACTCCATACTAAATTTTTTGATTAGTTCTTTAGTATATTTTGATTGTGAGATAAAGATTCCTTCACTACTTTGTTTCACTTGAAGTCCTAGGAAGTAGGAGAGTTCACCCATGCTACTCATTTCAAATTTTGATTGCATTAGATCAGCAAATCTTTTACAAAGTTTAGGATGAGTGGAGCTAAATATGATGTCATCTACATATATTTGAACAAGAAGGAGTTGGTTTTTATGAGTTCTAGTGAAGAGTGTTTTGTCTACTTTTCCTCTTTCAAAAGAGTTTTCTAAAAGAAAGTTAGAGAGAGTGTCATACCAAGCTCTGGGAGCTTGCTTAAGACCATATAGTGCTTTGTTAAGCTTATAAACAAAAGTAGGAGAAGAAGGATTGACAAAACCTGGTGGCTGCTCTACATATACCTTTTCTTGAAGGTCACCATTCAGAAAAGCACTCTTGACATCCATCTGATATACCTTCATCTTCATAAAAGCTGCATAGGCAAGGAAGAGCCTAATTGCTTCCAATCTGGCTACTGGAGCAAAGGTTTGATTGTAGTCTATTCCTTCTTCTTGTCTGTATCCTTGTGCCACAAGTCTTGCCTTGTTCCTGACAATTATTCCAGTGGAATCTAGCTTGTTTCTATATACCCATTTTGTGCCAATCACTGGGTAGTTACTGGGTCTTTCTACTAACTTCCATACTTTATTTCTCTCAAATTGGCCTAGCTCTTCTTGCATGGCCAAAATCCAATGAGGATCACAGTTTGCTTCTTCAAACTTCTTTGGTTCAACTTGTGATAAGAAGCATTGAAGCATTACTCCATTTGAAACTTGATGCCTTGTTTTTACTCCAGTATTGAGGTTTCCAATTACTTGAGATTTTGGGTGATCTCTCAAATTGATCCCTGTTCTCCTGGGATCTGCTAGTTGTTTTTCTTCTTCATTCTCAATGTGATCATTATCAAACTGTTCTTCCTGGACCAAGTTTTCTTGTGGAGATTGGTTTTGAAAGCTTCTCTCTGAACTTTCTTCATGTTCTTGTTCAGATTCCTCACTTGGTTCCTTTAGCTGGTATTCTCTTTCATTTTCTTTGTTCTCTAGAGCTAGTTGCTCAAGCTGGATTTCTATGCTTTTGCTTTCCTGTGAAAAAGAGTTGGTGGGAGTATCCTCCCCCTTAATCAACATGTTAGTTTCATCAAACACAATGTGCATAGATTCTTCAATTTTCAGAGTTCTCCTGTTATAGCACCTATAAGCTTTACTGGATGATGAATATCCCACAAATATTCCATCATCAGACTTTTTGTCAAACTTTGCAAGATGATCTTTTCCATTATTTAGAATAAAGCAAGCACACCCAAAAATTTTAAAGTATTTGACAATAGGTGTTTTTCCCTTCAGGAGTTCATAAGGAGTTTTTAACTTAGTTTTATGAATGAGGCTTCTATTTAGAACATAATTTGCAGTATTGACTGCTTCAGCCCAAAAGGTTTTTGTTAATCCTGATTCTGCAAGCAAGGTCCTTCCTGATTCTATTAAAGTTCTATTCTTCCTCTCAGCAACTCCATTTTGTTGAGGAGTTCTAGGTGCTGAGAAATTTTGTTTGATTCCTATTTCATTACAAAAATTACTCATAGCCTGATTTTCAAATTCAGTTCCATGGTCACTTCTTATTATGGATACCTGACTGTTGAATTCAGATTGAATTTGTTTTATGAATTTTGAGAGAGTCTGATGGGTTTCAGACTTGGCCTTTAGAAAGAATACCCAACTATATCTAGAGTAGTCATCTACAATAACTAGGGTATAGGATTTTCCTCCCAAGCTTTGAGTGGATATGGGACCAAAGAGGTCCATGTGGAGCAAGTGAAGGATCCTTGGAGAGTCATCCTTACCAATTGGTTTGAAGGATGATTTGGTTTGTTTTCCTAGTTGGCAAGGTCTGCATGGAGAATCCTTAGAGTATTTACCCTTTGGTAAGCCTCTCACTAGGTTATTTTTTGCTAGTTTACTAATTGTTTTGTAGTTTAGATGACCTAGTCTCCTATGCCATAATTCTCTTTTATCAATAATATTATTGAATAAACATATTTCTGTGGGAGAGGAACTGAAGTCTACTACATATACTTTACCTTTTCTAATTCCTTTAAGTACTGTGGCACCAGTCTTGATATCAATAATATGGCAGAGTAGTATGGTGAATTTTACCTCATACTTACCATTATCACATATCTGACTTATACTTATCAGATTATGTTTTAGTCCTTTGACTACTGCCACATTCTTGAAGGTGACCTTCCCTTCAATGAAGTCTCCAAATCCCTTGGTTTGGCCACAGCTAGAGTCTCCAAAGGTTACTGATGGTCCAAGTCTGTCCTCAAAGTTGTTTAGCAGGTTTTTGCATCCTGTCATGTGCATGGAGCATCCACTGTCCAAGTACCACACAAGCCTGGAGATGTGGTACATCTGCACATAAAAATTTTAAACATTAGTTTGAACCCTGCTCAGCTGGGGTCCCTTCTTATAATCAGAACTAATGAAGGAATAAGTAGGTTTTTCAGAATATCCTTCCTCCTTTTGGGGCATTGGTCTATCATACCAATCTGTTTCGGTGATGTCACAGAAATAGTGTTCATAGTGTAAGGAAAGAGAGGGAGACTTTTTGAACAGAGAGACATTTTTGTCAGATTGATTGCGTCGATATGAATTCGACGTGCGTGGAGAGGAAGTCGACGCCTTTTGGCATAAGCGTCGATTAAAAATCGACGTACGTTGATAACGATTCGACGCAGATTGATTGCGTCGATATGAATTCGACGTAGATTCAAAATTCTTGTTAGGATTCTTTCCTAAGATTCCTTTATTTATAATGGGATTGGATTTGTTGAAAAGAGTGGTTGTTTCTTGACTTTCTTGTGATCTTGCTTCTTCTAGATGATTTTCCCTGGTGAAGTGAATGGGGTGTTTCCAGACAGGTTTGCTGGGTGCTTTAGACTTAGATGCTTCATTAGCTTTCAGTTTTAATTGATTAGATCTATTAGTGAGATTTTCAGAGATATTTTTGATTTTCTGATTTTTTCCATTTAGAGAATCCTCAAAGGCTTTAGCTTTTGCTAGCTCTTTTCTTAGTGTTAGATTTTCTAAATAGATTTTGTTTAGGTTTTCCTCTGATACCAATTGAAAGTGCACAGTTAACCTCACTAGATTTCTCTAGAGGGGGGGTGAATAGAGATTTGAAATATTTTGTGCAAAGTTAATATATATATATATATGTATAATCACTGATTAGAGCTTCCCACACACACCAACAAGAATTAAAACAATAAAGCAAATGTAAGAAAGAAAATCCACAGCACAACACAAGAAAATATAGTGGTTCCCCAAACTTTGGGTAGTCCACTCTTCTACCCCCTTGGTAGGAATTCACTAACTTGCACTGAGTCTTTTGATAAGGAGACTCTTAGAACCACCCTGAGTCTTTTGATAAGGAGACTCTTAGAACCAATACACTGAATTTTTTGAAGAGAGATTCTAAAAACTCTTTTACAATAGTGAATAAGAATGAAAAAGAAAGAATGGAATAAAGCCAATAATGAATCTTCTTCCTAGCAAGAAGATTTGAAGCACAAGTTAAGAATTGAATCTTTCTTCTATAGAGAGAAGAAGATTTGTAGCCTTTCTCTCTTTTAGTGAGAGCAATCAGATTTTGCAGCAGTGATCAGTGAGCAGAAGCAGAAGTGGAAATGGATGGAAGTTGCTGCAGAGCTTTTTCTCAATGTCTCTCTTTTCTTTTGGGAGCTTTTCCTCTATATCATAAATGTGTGGTGGATCACTCTTCTGCTGTTTCCTGTCGACTTGCTCTTTATTTTATATCTCTGTGTAATAAGATAGTACTATAGGAGAGGAATCAATTAGCAGCCAGAGATTTAGGTAGAGAGAAATATTTCCATAGCAGATTTAATCATAAATGGAAAATGTTAATTTAGATTTCAAATAATATCCAAAACAGATTTCATCAATTTAGCCAAGAATCAAAATAGAAGGAAAGAATGATTCAGAACGGCTATAAAATATTAACATCATTCTATATAAATCAGATCTTCAGAAAAGAAGGAAAGAGATCTGGCGCAGATTTAAATCTGTCAAACAAATCGACGTGCGTCGATTACTATTCGACGTAAGCGTCGAATTTATCTTAGCCCAACGTCGAGAGAGATATAAGGAATGTGCGTCGACAAAGGTGCGTCGACTTCTTTGTATGCGTCGACTAGAAATCAGAGTAGCGTCGACAGGACCTACGTCGAAATCTTCCTAAAGTTACTTCGACATATCCTGAAGAAGACGTCGACTCTATTTCGACGTAGCGTCGAATACCATTCGACGCATATTTACTTTGTCTTTGTTATTCATTCATAAAACTCTTTCTTTAACTCATTTCTAGGGGTTAAGAGAAATCATTTTCCCAACAATCTCCCCCTATTTGTCTTAACCCTTTTTAAGGAGAAATTGTCTTAGCATAAAATCAACTCATATCAAAATAATTTGCATAAATGAGAAATATATTGATTGGAAAAGAAAGTTAATAAAGAGAGCTTATGACAAGTATTTGTCTTAAACTAGAAACTTCTTTTTGTACATGAAGTTGACAAAGGCAGAATAAAGTTTCCTAGACAAATCATTAATAGCATCAAAAATGTATCCCCTGGCTCTATCAGGTCTTTCTTGGACATTCCTGATGATGGTATGTATCTTCTGTACATCCTATACCTTTCTTGTTCATTTGACCTTTCCTGTATCTTCTGTCCCCATATATATATATTTTTCAAAACTATTTTTCACATGGCACAAATCAAAGATTATGCTTCCACCAGACCACCAATGTGCAATCTTGAAAAGTTTGCAATTTGGAAAACAAGAATCAGAATCTATATGAACTCCATTGACACTGACTTGTTCAATATTACTGTAACAGGTCCACCAAAGCCCTATAGAAAGGATGCAAATGGCAACATCACACAAACACTTGTTCCAAGATCTGAATGGACAGAAGATGAGAAGAAGGCAAGAACTCATGATCTAAAGGCCATGAACATACTTGTCTCAACTCTCTCAGATGATATCTTTCAAAAGGTTGTCGACTGTGAATCATCCAAGGAAATTTGGGATGCCCTCACAAAGATGGTGGAAGGAAGTGCTGATGAAAAGAAAGACAAGAAGGCCCTATTGATCTCTCAATATGAGAACTTTCAAAAGAAGGCTGAAGAAAGCATCTCTGAAATGTATGACAGATTCAGTCTGATCATCAATCAACTCAGAGACTTGGATAGAGAAATCTCTCTCACTGAGATAAATGACAAATTACTGATGAGTCTCCCTAGTTCATGGGACTCAAGAATTTGGGCAATAAGAGATACAAGAGGACAAAAAGAGATCTCAACAGATGCTCTCTTAGGAAAACTCAGATCCTATGAGCAGTTGCTGAAAACTAGAGAGGAGAAGGAGAGAAGAGAAAACACCCCAAGTTCCTCAAAAAGCAGGAACATTGCTCTAAAGGCAACAGAAGAAGGAACCCCTGTCACTGAAGAAGAATTATTCAGTTTCTTGGCCAGAAGGTTTAAGAAATGGGTCAAGAAAGATGGACCAAAAAGGAGGGAGTCAAGACCAAGGTATGACAAAACACCCACTAAAGAAATAATTTGCTATTCCTGCAGAAAACCTGGACACATTGCCCCAGAATGTCCAGAGAATGCTGAAACAGAGAAGGATCTGAAAAAGAAAGATCTGAAGAAAAAGGGAAAGAAGAAAGAAAGAGGCTTCATTGCTGAAGCCTGGAGTGAAACAAACTCTGAGGATAGTTCATCCTCTAAAAGTGACAATGAAGGATCCAGACAAGAAGACATCTGCTTGATGGCCTTTGAAAATACAAAGATTGATGATAAATCATGGAGTGAAACAGGATCAGAAGAAGATCTATCCTCTGATGATGAAAAAGAAAAGAACCTCATTCTCATTGAGGAATCTGAGAATGAGGATGAGGTAAGTATGTTTGATGATATTGACTTTCAAAGTGATAGCTTTAAAAATGATTTTATGAAAATGTACCTAGATCACCTAAAAACAAATCAAGAAATTGAGGATCTAAAAGAACAAATCATTGTAGCTAAAAATCAGAAAAACATAGAAATTAACTCCTCTAAAGATTATGAATCAATAGCTAGCAGAATAAAGAAGGAAACAGAAAGGGCTAATATAGAAAATCAGTTCCTTAAGAATAAAATATCCCAGGCAAAAGCTTTTGAAGAGTCAATAAAAATAAGAAGCCAAACTCTTAAGGAAATTACTGAAAAACAAACACTAAGACCCAAACATCTTGGGCTAGGGGCTGATCCTTCAATCAGCCTAACTTCATCCAACAAACCTGCTTGGATGAGCCCTGTAAAATTCACTAAACCTGTAAATTTGTTAAACCAAGAAAAAGACCCACAGGATAAGGGAGAAAAAGAAACCAAGGAAGTTGATGAAACATCTTACTATTCAGCTGATGATTCACATACTTCATCTGAAGAAACAATCAATCCAAGAAGAACAACACATAAAGGAGCAAAAATAGAGAAAGGCAAAATGAAAATTTGTGAAGACACAGATACGTCGACTTCATATCGACGCATGCATGATAATGCGTCGACTTATTCTCGACGTAACCTCTCGGATGCCTCGACCTCTACTCAACGCTTGAATAAAGACAAGTCGACATCAATTCGACGCAACTTTCCTCATGCGTCGACACCAGATCAACGCAATCTGAGGAATACGTCGATAACAAATCAACGCAATTATCAACATACGTCGAATAGGTATCGACGCAACAATACATTCTCTCCAAAAGTCTTTCATCCTAACCCTCATTCAGGAACCAGTCATCCTAATCATGAATTTTATCCAAATAAACATTTCAATCCCAAACAAAATATTAATCTTAACCAAAAATCCCATCTATATTCAAATCAACACCTTTATCCTAACCAAAACATTTATCATACTCTAAATTTAAATTCCCTTAATACTAGGATAA
Organism: Dactylorhiza incarnata; assembly: GCA_033032865.1. NCBI lineage: Eukaryota > Viridiplantae > Streptophyta > Magnoliopsida > Asparagales > Orchidaceae > Dactylorhiza > Dactylorhiza incarnata. The sequence goes on along the minus strand of JAWHQI010000051.1, from coordinate 9,512,193 downwards.
TCAAGTGCTATGTATGTAACAAAGCTGGCCACACTACCAAGCAATGCTGGTACAATTAATCAAACTCTCTATAAAATCTAGTTCAAAACTATCTTAGAAAACATTAGGCCAAGAAAGAAATAAAGAGAAATAAAAATTTCTTTTGGTCACTTCTAATCGACGCACCGTCGACAACCAAAATCGATTAAAATCGACGCATACGTCGATGGAAAACCCTAAACCCGGCGTCGAATTCAACTCGACGTAACGTCGACTTTATGATAAAGAGCGGCAACTTTAGAATATTTTTTGGTCACATCCACTGGAATACCGAAAAAGCCTCGAATTGAGCCCTGTCTCGACGCTTCACCTGACTTAAAAAGACTCTTCAGAAACCTCCTCTTCTCTGCATCTCTTATCCTCCGTGCTCCGTTGTCTACCCAATCCTTCTTACTTCTCTAATCTTCAATGGCTCCCAAAATCAACTCGGGTTTCGACATCGACCTCGAATCCTTCCAAGCAGCAGCAGAGAACTATAAAAGCATCATTTCTCTCTTCACTGAAGCAGGACTGAACAAGCTCATCTCCACTAGGTGCAAGCTCCTGGAAATTGAGCTCACTGAGCTCATAACTCATGTTCAGGTTTCCGAACAAGGAGAAATCCAAGGAACCCTCTATGAGACTCCAGTCTCCATTTCTGCAGACCACATTAGGGCCACCTTTGACCTCCCATCAGGTGGTGAATCCATTGAGCTCACACCTGATGAAGTCAAGCAATTACTCATCACCATGAAATTCTCAAAAGAAAGACCAATCCATCTGAAAAAGATAGACTTCTCTGATGAATATAGGCTGTTGGCTGATATAGTAGGGAAAGTTCTACTGTGCAAGATCTCAGCCCATGATGCAGTGCCCAAACAGCAGCTGAACATCATGGGGGCTCTTGTGCTGAAGAAGAAGGTGGATTGGGCCAGCTGTCTTCTCAAAATGATAGCCTCCAAATATTCCCACAAGGAAAATGCTTATATGAGAATCATGAGTCAGGTTCTCTTCCATTCCTTCCCTGACCTCTGCAGGTCAAAAGGAATTCCCATCCCTCCAGGAAAAAGGATGTCCATAGCCCTATTTTCTAAATGGGCCAGGCAAATCCCTAAGCCTGGTTCCATTCCTGAAAGGACTCCTTCTCCTCCTCAAACAAATCTCTCCTCTCTCCCATCATCATCCACACAAATACCACCTCAATCCTTTGCTCAGCATTCTTCTATTCCTCTACCTCCTCCAGATGATAGATTCACCTCTCCACACTCATTATCTACTCCTCCTCCATCTCCTTCACACCCTTCACACCAAGAATCATCTACATCCACTGAGGCTCTCATCACTCAGTGCATAAAATCAGCAGCTGAAAAATTCCAAGCAATGCTAGATGAGCACTGTTCCCAACTTCATTCCTCCATCCTTCACATGCACACCCAAATAGATGGGGTCAGTGCCTCTGTGCAAGTTCTAAAGTCATCTCTCTCTTCCTCTAGAGTGACTAAGTCTTTCTTAACCTCCATAGCCAAGAAGGTCAAGAAGGGGGAGAATCTAGATGAAGAGCAACCTTCCAATCCTAAATCTCTCTCTCACAAGTCCTCTCCTCAAAATTCTGACAAGATCCTTGGGAATGAGACAGTACCTGAGCCTCTTAATTATGAACAAACAATAGAGGTACTCAGCATAGCAAGAGAGGTTGCAGAACAAGTGATAATACTACAAGGGGAGGATAACAGAGTAGAAAATGAGGCTGCAAGGAAAGATGGTGAACTTCAAGGGGAGCTGGAAGCTATACTAACTGATGAACAAACCAAGGAACTGGAAGCTGAGTTTGTGAATACAGCTGCAAATGAAAAAGAGCAGCAAGAAGTTGTGTTAACTGAAGCTGGGACTCAGGGGGAGCCAACTGCTGTAACTCAGGGGGAGCTGAGAATACTAACTGCTGATGAGCAACCCACCAAGGTCTTCAAAAGAAAAAGAAAGACTCCTCCTACACCACCTGAGTAGTTTTTGAGAACAATGCTGATATATTTTATTGAAAAAGAACTGGTATAAATATGAAATTTGTCTATATGATTCTGGAATATCTGCTTATATGATCTCCCTCTCTAAATTTCACTTTTGATTAAGTGACATACTTCTTATCTTTTCAAATTATATGCTGAGTTGATTTTATGCTAAGACAATTTCTCCTTAAAAAGGGTTAAGACAAATAGGGGGAGATTGTTGGGAAAATGATTTCTCTTAACCCCTAGAAATGAGTTAAAGAAAGAGTTTTATGAATGAATAACAAAGACAAAGTAAATATGCGTCGAATGGTATTCGACGCTACGTCGAAATAGAGTCGACGTCTTCTTCAGGATATGTCGAAGTAACTTTAGGAAGATTTCGACGTAGGTCCTGTCGACGCTACTCTGATTTCTAGTCGACGCATACAAAGAAGTCGACGCACCTTTGTCGACGCACATTCCTTATATCTCTCTCGACGTTGGGCTAAGATAAATTCGACGCTTACGTCGAATAGTAATCGACGCACGTCGATTTGTTTGACAGATTTAAATCTGCGCCAGATCTCTTTCCTTCTTTTCTGAAGATCTGATTTATATAGAATGATGTTAATATTTTATAGCCGTTCTGAATCATTCTTTCCTTCTATTTGACTCTTGGCTAAATTGATGAAATCTGTTTTGGATATTATTTGAAATCTAAATTAACATTTTCCATTTATGATTAAATCTGCTATGGAAATATTTCTCTCTACCTAAATCTCTGGCTGCTAATTGATTCCTCTCCTATAGTACTATCTTATTACACAGAGCTATAAAATAAAGAGCAAGTCGACAGGAAACAGCAGAAGAGTGATCCACCACACATTTATGATATAGAGGAAAAGCTCCCAAAAGAAAAGAGAGACATTGAGAAAAAGCTCTGCAGCAACTTCCATCCATTTCCACTTCTGCTTCTGCTCACTGATCACTGCTGCAAAATCTGATTGCTCTCACTAAAAGAGAGAAAGGCTACAAATCTTCTTCTCTCTATAGAAGAAAGATTCAATTCTTAACTTGTGCTTCAAATCTTCTTGCTAGGAAGAAGATTCATTATTGGCTTTATTCCATTCTTTCTTTTTCATTCTTATTCACTATTGTAAAAGAGTTTTTAGAATCTCTCTTCAAAAAATTCAGTGTATTGGTTCTAAGAGTCTCCTTATCAAAAGACTCAGGGTGGTTCTAAGAGTCTCCTTATCAAAAGACTCAGTGCAAGTTAGTGAATTCCTACCAAGGGGGTAGAAGAGTGGACTACCCAAAGTTTGGGGAACCACTATATTTTCTTGTGTTGTGCTGTGGATTTTCTTTCTTACATTTGCTTTATTGTTTTAATTCTTGTTGGTGTGTGTGGGAAGCTCTAATCAGTGATTATACATATATATATATATTAACTTTGCACAAAATATTTCAAATCTCTATTCACCCCCCCTCTAGAGAAATCTAGTGAGGTTAACTGTGCACTTTCAGATTTTCTCTTCTCGTTTTTCCTCTCTCCCGTCTCTCATCTTAAGTAACCTGCACTCCACTGTTTCCCCCCATCTTTCTCTTAGTGTGAGTTTTGGAGGTTCATTTTTTGGTACCAACAGAACGAACACGCGACCTTCAGATTGGAGTGTCTAGGTGAATTCTGCAGACTTCGAGATGGCAGGCCACGGGATGCGAGTTTGCCCATCTTCTAGTGGTCGACCTCCCATCGACTCTACTCCTCTGGATTCCCTCGAGCGTCGTTTCGAGTTGCGTGTTGAGCAGGCTCTCCGGGAGGCCGCTCGAGCTCGGCAAGAAGTTGCCCAGGCTCAGCAGGAGATCACGCGATCCCAACAAGAGATCGCGCGATCTCACTAGGAGACCACTCGCGATTGTCAGGAGATCATTTGAGCCCAGCAAGACACCTCCAAGCAGATGGAGGCCATGGGTCAAGTTTTGGCGGCGATCTCCCAAAGGATTCTACCCCAGCCCGGTCAGGCCGGCACACCTGACCGCATGGCCAGCGATCATCCCTCTGACCGCGCGACCTCTCAGCCTGTGGATCCTATGCGGTCTCAGCAGGAGGAGTTCGCAGCCCGCCAAGGTTCTTTCAGGGCAGCAGCTCAGGGGCCTCCAGCCCAGACCCTGAACTTCCAAGAGGATTATGCTTATCCTCAGGCCCCTGCTGCTCCACTCTCCACTCCTTTTCCTCCCCCTTTTTCTGCTCCTTTCCCTGCTTCGTTTTCTGATCCTACAGGTGAAGTTTAGGCAGAGGAGCCCTCGCCTTTCTCTGATAGAATTCATTGGGAACCAATTCCTCACGGCTTCAGAGAACCCCGTCTCCCCGCGTTCACTGGGGAGAGTGACCCAGTTTCGCATTTCCAGGTCTTCGAGTCAGTTGTTGCTCTTAGTACCATTTCAGATATAGTGAGGTGCAAACTGCTAATCACCTCCTTTGATGGGCCTGCCATGGAGTGGTTTTACAAGCTACCCTCCTAGTCCATCTCGAGTTTTGCCATTCTGAGGCATGAACTCCTTTTAAGGTTTAAGACAGCAAAGAAAAGGAAGAGTGATCCTGCGGCCCTCTTCAAGATCAAGCAGGGCGATAATGAGGCGACGTCTCGCTTCATTGATCATTTTCAAAAGGAGATTCTCGGGATCAGGGATGTTGAACCCGCTCTATACATGGCTGCATTAATAAATGGTTTGCAGGAAGGCCCGCTCAAGTTCGAAGTTACTACCACGGAGCCGAGCACCTACCAAGAGCTGATCAGCATCGCAAACCGTTACATAGAAGGGGAAATCAACAACCCCGCCTATGTCTCCAATTTGACTAGTAGGTCTGTCCAGAAAGGTTCCGCGGGATTCTACCCGGCTCCGCCGTCATCCAAGTTGAACCAAGATTTCCTTCCTCCCGCTCCAAAAAGGGGAAGGAACTTCCAGAACAATCGTTTCCACCAGGGGAATCAACCTTTCCATCCTAAAGGGCCTCTGATGCCGACCCCGGTTGTTCCAGTTCCGCAAGTCACTCCCATCCACCATATCCAATATGTTCAGCCCCCTCTCCTGACTACCCAGCCATTCTACAATGATTCCCAAGAATCCTTCACAGACCTGGGGGTTTCAATTAATGAGGTAGTTCAGATCCTTCAGAAGCAGCCTTTCTTCAGAAAGCCTGCCCCTCTCAACTCCGACCTAAAGTCTCGAAACCCGGCTCTTTACTATGAATATCATAGGGAAAGAGGCCACCTGACCGAAGATTGCAGGGCCCTTCGCGTGTTAGTAGAGAGGCTGTTGAAGGAAGGAAAGCTTCGCGATCTCCTCCAAAAGAGCGATCCCTCCAAAGCTTCAACCACCAAGAGCAAGGAGGTGGTTGAAGTTCACTGGGAGTGTGAGGAAGCTGATCATGTTGGCCATCTCAGCAACATCAGATTCCCTAGTGACTGCGTGGATGCGAACGATGAGGGTTCCCTGGGCAACCTTTTCGGCATCCACGGAGGTGCAGGACCAAAATCTTCAAGAAGAGCAAGTTTGAAAAGAGTTTACTGTTCAGAGGTTGCTGCTACCTCCTCTGCCCCAGTCCGGGGGACGGTCACTTTCGGTGAAGAAGATCTCTCTCCAACTTCCAACTCCTTCGACGATGCGGTTGTCGTCAAAGCAGTAATAGAAAATTACACTGTAGAGAAAATTCTGATTGATACTGGGAGCTCGGTTAATGTACTCTTCAAGCCCGCCTTCGAAGCCTTAAAGACGGGAAAGTCTCTTCTTTCCACTGAGGGACCTCTCTATGGTTTCTCAGGGGAAAAGAAGGAGGTAGAGGGAGTCGTTACCCTATCAGTAATTCTGGCCGGCATCGTCAAGCTTGTGAAATTCATAGTCGTTGATGCTCCTAGCAGCTACAACGCAATTTTTGGGAGGACCGTTTTGAACGGGTATCTGGCAGTAGTGTCTACCTACCATCAGGTGGTGAAATTCGCTCTGAATGGCAAGCAACATCGGATTAGGAGCGATCCGAAGAAGGCTAGGGAATGTTACGTCAAGACGGTCAATGTGATCGTATATTCCCCTTCCCAGGTGGCTGAGGCGGCTTCAGTACCTCAAGTTCTTGATCTAGTTCCAATTGTGGAGGAAGCTGAAGAAGAAGATGCGAGAGATGGAGTTCGCTTGGAACCTGCCCAAGCAACTCAAGCCGTTCCCATCAGCGAGGAAGATGAGAGCAAGAGCCTCTCCATCAACGCTGAATTGTCTGAAGCTGACAAGAGTCAGCTAATCTCTTGCCTCCTGAAGAACCTAGATGTCTTCGCTTGGTCAGCGGATGACATGCCAGGAGTTGATCCCAATGTCGCCTACCATCACCTCAATATCGATCCCAACTCCATCCCTGTCAAGTAGAAAACGAGAGTTGTTGCAACGACCCTTGCCCGGCCCATCCGGGAAGAAGTGGAAAAGCTGCTGATGGCCAAGTTTGTTCAAGAAATTCAATACCCTGAATGGGTATCAAATGTTGTAATGGTTAAGAAGTCTGGTGGGAAGTAGAGAATGTGCATCAATTTCACCAAACTCAATAAAGCTTGCCCTAAAGATTGCTACCCCTTGCCTCGGATAGATTCTTTAGTAGATTCTACTGTTGGCTATTCTTTCATGAGTTTTTTAGATGCGTTCTCAGGCTATCATCAAATAAGAATGCACAAGCCCGATATCCCACACACTTCGTTTATCACAAATGATTATTGTTTTTGTTATCTTGTGATGCCTTTTGGGCTTAAAAACGCTGGAGCAACGTATCAAAAGATGATGGATACTGTTTTTAAAAGCCAAAAAGGAAGAAACCTTGAGGTTTATGTTGATGACCTTTTGATAAAAAGCAAATCTTGTTCTTCTCATCTTAATGACCTCTCAGAGACGTTTGCAACCCTCTGAACCTTTAACATGAGATTAAATCCGTTGAAATGCATTTTTGGGGCAAACAAGGGGAAATTTCTTGGTCATCTCCTCACTCCGGGAGGATTAGAGCCCAATCCAAATAAGGTAAAAGCTATAATGGAGATGTCACCTCCTAAGTCCCCTAAAGAAGTTCAGCAATTAGGGGGAAGGATGGCAGGTCTGAGCCGCTTCATCTCTTGTTCGGGAGATAAAAGTGCTCCTTTTTTCAAGACCCTCCGCAGAGGGGCAAAGTTTGAATGGACACAGGAATGTGATGATGCCTTTAATGAGTTGAAAAAGCAATTGACATCAACTCCTCTGCTCCAAAGCCCAAGGGAGGGAGAAGATCTTTTCTGTACTTGGGAGTTGGCTCTGATGCCGTCAGTTCGGTTTTATTTCGAGAAGAGAAGAAAAAGCAGTTCCCAGTTTACTATGTATGCAAAATTTTGAAAAATGTAGAGACCCATTATCCGATCCTCGAGAAGTTAGCTCTAATGCTCGTGACCTCAGCAAGGAGGTTAAGACCCTACTTCCAAGCTCATTCGATCCAGGTGGTCACTGATCTTCCATTGAAGAATGTCTTAGAAACGCCAGAGCATTCAGGAAGGTTAGCTAAATGGGCAATAGAGATCAGCAAATTTGATATCTCTTATGTGCCAAGGGTAGCGATCAAAGCTCAGGTTCTAGCGGACTTCAAGGTGGATGCATGCGAGACATTGTCGAAGAAGGAAGTTGGATCATCTCTTGCTTGGACAATTTTTGTGGATGGAGCTTCGGGGAAAAATCATCTGGGGCAAGAGTCATCTTGATCAATCTGAACGGAGTCAGATTAGATCAAGCCTTGAAGTTTAATTTCACAACAACTAACAATCAGGCAGAGTATGAGGCTTTATTGGCTAGTCTAAGGTTTGCTAAGGAATTGGGCATTGAGGACGTCCAGGTCAGGACAGATTCTCTGGTAATGTCATCTCAGGTTAATGGGACTTTTGAGACCTGAGATCCTATACTGAAAAATTATCTAGCCTTGGTGAAAGGTGAGATAGGAAGGTTCAAAAGCTTTTCCATTCACCACATCCCGAGAGGAAAGAATACGGAAGTAGATGAATTGGCAAAGTTCGGTCTTCTTTCGGGAGGAACAACCTCGGAGTTATTTCATCCAGCAATCGAAGAAGGAGAGGTTATGGAGATAGATCAATGTCCATCTTGGATGGATCCATTCGTTCTTTACCTCTCAAACGGAAAGCTCCATTCGACGGTAAAAGATAGGAAAAAGCTAGGTAAAAGATAGGAAAACTTTCCTATCGCCTCTAGCCCGGTACGTCTCAGTGGAAGAAATCCCAATTGTTCTTCGGGAAGTTCATTCAGGAGAGAGTGGCAGCCAATCTGGAGGTCAGACATTGGAGAAAAGAATTCTAAGACAAGGGTATTTTTGGCCCCAAATGAGGAAGGATGCAGAGAAGTTCGCTAAAAAGTGCGTCCAATGCCAAAAGTTTGTGTTGGGGAAATGATTTATCTTAACCCCTAGAATTGAGTAGAATATAAATTCTAAGAATGAAAAATTAGGCTAAGTAAATATTCGTTGAATAGTATTCGACGCAACGTCGAAATGTAGTCGACGTTTCTCTCAGAATGAGTCGAAGTAACTCTAAGAAGAATTCGACGTAACCTTTGTCGACGTAACTCTGACTTCTAGTCGACGCATCTAGTGAAGTCAACGTATCTTAATCGACGCACCTTCCATATTATTCTCTCGACGTCTAGCCAGTCTGAAATCGACGCTTCCGTCGAATAGTAATCGACGCACGTCGATTTCTATGTCAGATTCAAATCACGCCAGATCTCTTTCCTTCTTTCTAAAGATCTGAATTTTATGGAATGATTTTATTCTTTTATAGTCGTTCTGAATCTGTCTTTCCTTCTAATTGATTCTTGTCTAATTTGATTAATGTTTATTTGGATATTATTTGAAATCAGAATAAACTCTTTCGTTCTACAGATAAAATTAGTATGGAAATTTTTCTCTCTTATTAATTCTCTGATTGCTTATTGATTATTCTCCTTTAGCAATATCTTTTAAAACACAGTTATACATAAGAAGGAAGTCGACAGAGAATGACAACTAGTGATCCACCATATACATTTGAAAAAGAGGAAGAGCTCCCAAGTGAAAAGTGAGAAAGCTGAGAAAAGAGATAGTGTGCTGTAGCAAAGAAAAAGCCTTCATCTTCTCCTCCTTCTGAAGCCATTCTGCTGCAAATTCTGAAAGCTCTCACAAAAGAGAGAAAAGCTTACAATCTCCTTCTCACTATAGAAGAGAGATTACATTCACTATTCTTGTGCTTCTAATCTTCTTGCTAGGAAGAAGATTCTTTCTTGTTTAAATTACTTCTTCTACTTCTTCTTATCTTCATTTCATTTTCAAACAGTGTAAAAGAGTTTTTAGAATCTCTCTTCAAAAAATTCAGTTGTACATGTTCTAAGAGTCTCCTTGCCAAAAGACTCAGGCTGGTTCTAAGAGTCTCCTTATCAAAAGACTCAGTGCAAGATAGTGAATTCCTACCAAGGGGGTAGAAGAGTGGACTACCCAAAGTTTGGGGAACCACTATATTTCTTTGTGTTGTGCTGTGATTTTCTTCTTGCTATTTTCTTTCTTTACTTGCTTAATTCTTGTTGGTGTGTGGGAAGATTAAATCTGTGATTATTACACTTATATATATATATATATAATTGCACAAAGTATTTTTAAATCTCTATTCACCCCCCTCTAGAGAATTCTGGTGAGGTTAACTGTGCACTTTCAATTGGTATCAGAGCCAGGTTGAACTAAAAGGGTTAACTCCTTGATCAAAAAGATCCTACCTCTTATATATATTTCTAAAAATTATTTTTCACATGGCACAAATCAAAGATTATGCTTCCACCAGACCACCAATTTGCAACCTTGAAAAGTTTGCACTTTGGAAAACAAGAATTAGGATCTATATGAATTCTATTGATGAAGATTTGTTCAATGTTATTTTGGCAGGTCCTCCTAAGCCCTATAGAAAGGACTCAAGTGGTAAAGTGAGTCAAACACTTGTCCCAAGGGCTGAGTGGACAATTGAAGAAAAGAAGGCAGGAACAAGTGATGCAAAAGCTGTAAACATTCTTGTCTCAACCCTCTCAGATGAAATCTTTCAAAAGGTTGTGGAATGTGAATCAACCAAAGTTATCTGGGAGGTTCTTACAAAGATAGTAGAAGGAAGTGCTGATGAAGGGAAAGATAGAAAGTCTCTATTGATCTCCCAATATGAGAACTTTCAAAAGAAGCATGAAGAAAGCATATCTGAGATGTATGATAGATTCAGTCTGATCATCAATCAATTAAGGAGCCTGGATAGAGAGATCTCTCTCACAGAGATCAATGACAAACTGTTAATGAGTCTCCCAAGTTCATGGGACTCAAGAATATGGGAAATAAGAGATACAAGAGGACAAAAGGAAATCTCAACAGATGCCATCTTAGGAAAACTCAAATCCTATGAGCAACTGTTGAAAACCAGAGAAGAGAAGGAAAGAAGAGGAAGCACTCCAACCTCCTCAAAAGATAGAAACATTGCTCTGAAAGCAACAGAAGAAGAGACCCCTGTCACTGACGAAGAATTATTCAGCCTTCTGTCCAGAAGATTCAAGAAATGGGTCAGGACAGATGGGTCTAGAAGGAGAGAATCAAAACCAAGGTATGATAAAACTCCTACTAAAGAAATCATTTGTTATTCCTACAGGAAAACTGAACACATTGCACCAGAATGTCCAAAAAATGTTGAGAAAAAGAAAGATCTGAAAAAGAAAGATCTCAAGAAAAAGGGGAAGAAGAAAGAAAGAGGCTTCATTGCAGAAGCCTGGAGTGAAACAGATTCTGAGGACAGCACCTCATCCAAAAGTGACAATGAAGAGTCTAAGCAAGAAGACCTATGCTTAATGGCTCTTGAAAGCTCAAAGGACGAACATGGTGCTAAATCATGGAGTGAGACAGAATCAGAAGGAAGCATCTCTTCTGAAGATGATAAAGAAAATATCCTTATTCTCATAGAGGAATCTGAGGATAAGGATGAGGTAAGCATTTTTGATGACATAGATTTTCTGTGTGATGATTTCAAAAATGATTTTAAAGGATTATGTTTAGATCAACTAAAAGCTAAACAAGAAATTAAGAATCTAAAAGAACAAATTAATGTCATTAAAAACCAGAGAAATATAGAGGATACTTGTTCTAAAAATTTTGAGTTAAGTGCTAACATCAGAGAAAAAGAAATAGAGAGGGCTAAAATAGAAAACCAGCTCCTTAAGAATAAGGTATCCCAAGCAAAAGCTTTTGAAGAATCAATAAAAATGAGAAGCCAAACACTTAAAGAAATCACAGAAAAACAAATAAGAAGACATAAAAATCTTGGGCTAGGAGCTGACCCCTCAGCTAGTCTAATTCCATCCAACAAACCTGCTTGGATGAGCCCTGTTAAATTCACTAAACCCACTAAATCAATAAACCAAGAAGAAGACTCACAAAATAAGGAAGAAGACTCCCTCAATGAGATGAACCACTTTGATGAAACATCATACTATACAGATGAAGACTCTCAAACTACTTCTAAGAAGGCAACTAAGCCAAAAGAAACAACTCATAAAGAAATAAAATCAGAAAAAGGGAAGAATCAAATTTGTGAAAACACAATTGCGTCGACTTCATATCGACGCATGAATGATAGTGCGTCGAATTCTACTCGACGCAATCTCTCAGATGCTTCGACCTCAACTCGACGCTTGAATAAAAGTACGTCGACTTCCAATCGACGCAACTTCTTACATGCGACGATTGTAGATCAACACAATCTGGAGAAAGCGCCGAATATAAATCGACGCAACTATCAACATACGTCGAATAGATATCGACGCATAAAACTCAGAGCAACACAATTACAGGTCATGTCTATTCTCCAAAAACATTCCATCTTAACCCCCATTCAGGACCCATTCATCCTGATCATAATTTCTATCCTAATCAAAACTTTTATCCTAATCAAAATTTCTATCCTAATCTAAGCTTTTACCCTAATCAAAATTTTTATCCTAATCAACACTTTTATCCCTCTCGAAACTCAAATTCTCTTAATCTAAAGACAATTAGGTGTTATATTTGCGATAAAATTGGCCACACTGCCAAATAGTGTTGGCATAATCAATCAAATTGCTCATAAAATTAGTCCTAGGGTAACTTAGAAAACATTAGGATTAGGAAGAAAGAATCCCTCAAGAAAAACCTGGAATCTTCAGACAAAGTAAAAGTCACGTCGATTTCTTAAATCAACGCATACGTCGATAGGAGACTCCATCTTCTCAACTCAAACTATATCGACGCTTACATCGAATCCCACTCGACGTAACGTCGACTTCATGAAAAAGTGCGGCAATACTAAATTTTTTTCGGTCGCATCTACTAAAGTACCGAATAAGCCTCGAATTGTGTCTCGTTTCGACGTTTCACCTGACTTAATTAAACTCTTCCGTTAGAAATCCTCTCGCACTCTGCATCTTTCATCCTTCTTACCTCTCAGTCCAGCCATCTCTTCCTCTCTCTCACTGACCTAAAATGGCTCCCAAGATAATCTCTGGTTTCGACATTGACCTCGAATCCTTCCAGGCCACCGCCGAAAATTATAAGAGCATCATAGCTCTCTTCACTGAAGCTGGCCTAGATAAGCTCATCTCCACAAGATGCAAGCTCCTGGAGACAGAACTCACAGAGCTAATGGCTCAAGTTCAGATATCTGAACAAGGAGAAATCACTGGAACAATATATGAGACACCTGTCTCAATCTCTGCTGAACATATTAGGAACACCTTTGATCTTTCATCAGGTACATTCCAATATTATCCTTGTTCAAATCAAATATGGAAAGCAAGTTATTTTCTAAAAGAGTAACTAAATAAATAGGGAAAGCAAGTTATTCTGATTCCTTTACCATTCCCTTATCAGGTGATGAACCTGTGGAACTCACCCCTGACGAGATCAAGAATGTACTAATCACAATGAAGTTCTCAAAAGATAGACCAATCCATCTGAAGAAAATAGATTTTTCTGATGAGTATAGGCTACTGGCAGACATAGTAGGAAAAGTACTACTATGTAAGATCTCTACCCATGATGCAGTGCCCAGGCAGCAACTGAATCTTATGGGGGCCCTTGTGCTGAAGAAGAAAATAGACTGGGGCAGCTCCTTACTCAAAATGATAGGCTACAAATATTCTCACAAATAGAATGCCTACATGAGTATTATGAGTCAAGTCCTCTTCCACTCCTTCCCTGACCTATGCAGGTCAAAAGGAATTCCTATCCCTCCTGGCAAAATGATGTCCATTGCTCTCTTCTCAAAATGGACCAGGCAAATCCCCAAGCCTGGTGCCATTCCTGAAAGGACTCCATCTCCTCCTAACTCTCATGCTCATCCATCTTCACCTCCTCCTCCTCCTCATACAGACATCTCTTCTGTACCACCATCATCCACACCTTCACAAATACCAACTCAATCACCTGCTTAACCCTTCTCTATTCCTCCACCTCCTCCATCAAATACACCTCATCAAAATGATACAGTCCCCTCTCCACCTTCATCACATACACCTCCTCCTCCATTGTCTCCTCCTCCTCTAACACAACATGAACCATCTCCATCCACTGAAAACCTCACCACCCAGTGTATCCAATCAGCAGCCCAAAAATTTCAGGACATGCTGGATGGACACTGCTCTCAAATTCACTCCTCCATCATGCACATGCAAACCCAAATAGATGGGGTCAATGCCTCTGTGCAAAACTTGAAATCCTCTATCTCTTCATCTAGGGTCACCAAGTCTTTCTTAACCTCCTTGGCTAAGAAGGTCAAGAAGGGGGAGAAGTTAGATGAAGAGCAGCTCTCCAACCACAAAAATCCCTCTCACAAAACCCCTCATTCTTCAAAATCTGACAGTTTAGCTCTACTCAAGACCATTGGGAGTGAAGTAGTACCATAGCTACATACTGAAGAGCAGATATCAGATGTACTGATTATAGTAAGGGAAGCTGCACAACAAATGGATCTATTGCAAGGGGAGGCAAGTAGAGCAGAGAATGGAGATGAAGAGGAAGCTGAAGCTCAGGGGGAGCCAGATGCTGTTATACCTGAAACTGGAGATGAGAAAGAAACCGAAGAAGAAGTAGAAGGCCCAAAGGAAGTTCCATCCCAGGGGGAGCAACCTGCTGTGACTCAGGGGGAGCTGAGTGAACTACCTGCTATTGAGAAGGAGGAACCCACCTCTCCAAAAACAGTAGTATTAACTAGGAAAAGAAAAACTCCTCCTACTCCTCCTGAATGATGTGTTGAACAATATTGATACAATCTATATACTTATTATGAAGTCTGTTTATATGATTTCTCCCTTCTTCTGATTACTTAGCATATCTCTTCTCTATAAAAATGCTTTGCTGTGTTGATCAAAAGCTGATACAATTTCTCTCTAAATAGGGTTAAGACAAATAGGGGGAGATTGTTGGGGAAATGATTTATCTTAACCCCTAGAATTAAGTAGAATATAAATTATAAGAATGAAAAATTAGGCTAAGTAAATATGTGTCGAATAGTATTCGACGCAACGTCGAAATGTAGTCGACGTTTCTCTCAGAATGAGTCGAAGTAACTCTAAGAAGAATTCAACGTAACTCTGACTTCTAGTCGACGTATCTAGTGAAGTCGACGTATCTTAATCGACGCACCTTCCATATTATTCTCTCAACGTCTAGCCAGTCTGAAATCGACGCTTCCATCGAATAGTAATCGACGCACGTCGATTTCTATGTTAGATTCAAATCACGCCAGATCTCTTTCCTTCTTTCTAAAGATCTGAATTTTATGGAATGATTTTATTCTTTTATAGCTGTTCTAAATCTGTCTTTCCTTCTAATTGATTCTTGGCTAATTTGATTAATGTATATTTGGATATTATTTGAAATCAGAATAAAGTCTTTCCTTCTACAGATAAGATTAGTATGGAAATTTTTCTCTCTTACTAATTCTCTGATTGCTTATTGATTATTCTCCTTTAGCAATATCTCTTAAAACAGAGTTATAAATAAGAAGGAAGTCGACAAAGAATGACAACTAGTGATCCACCATATACATTTGAAAAAGAGGAAGAGCTCCCAAGTGAAAAGTGAGAAAACTGAGAAAAGAGATAGTGTGCTGCAGCAAAGAAAAAGCCTTCATCTTCTCCTCCTTCTGAAGCCATTCTGCTGCAAATTCTGAAAGCTCTCACAAAAGAGAGAAAAGCTTACAATCTCCTTCTCACTATAGAAGAGTGATTACATTCACTATTCTTGTGCTTCTAATCTTCTTGCTAGGAAGAAGATTCTTTCATGTTTAAATTACTTCTTCTACTTCTTCTTCTTATCTTCATTTCATTTTCAAACAGTGTAAAAGAGTTTTTAGAATCTCTCTTCAAAAAATTCAGTTGTATTGGTTCTAAGAGTCTCCTTGCCAAAAGACTCAGGCTGGTTCTAAGAGTCTCCTTATCAAAAGACTCAGTGCAAGATAGTGAATTCCTACCAAGGGGGTAGAAGAGTGGACTACCCAAAGTTTGGGGAACCACTATATTTCTTTGTGTTGTGCTGTGATTTTCTTCTTGCTATTTTCTTTCTTTACTTACTTAATTCTTATTGGTGTGTGGGAAGCTTAAACCTGTGATTATTACACTTATATATATAATTGCACAAAGTATTTTTAAATCTCTATTCACCCCCCTCTAGAGAATTTTGGCGAGGTTAACTGTGCACTTTTAGTTTGCTCCCGTACAGAATCAACCGGCTCAACAACTAAAGTCTATAGCAACCCCATGACCGTTCGCAGTTTGGGGAATGGATTTGGTTGGGCCTTTTCCCATGGCAAGTGGGCAACGCCGATATATTATAGTCATGATTGACTATTTTAGCGAATGGATAGAGGCGAGGGCATTGGCTAAAATAACTACCCAGGTCGTGAAAAAATTTATCTGGGGGGGAGATAGTATGCAGACATGGTATTCCAATGGCTATTATAACAGACAATTGTTCTCAATTCAATAATCCGCAGCTCATAGAATTCTGTGGCCAGATTGGAACTGAGTTGCATTTTGCTTCTGTGCATCATCCTAGAAGTAACGGGCAAGTTGAGGCTGCCAATAAACTCATAATTAATCTCTTGAAGAAAAAGGTGGAAAATCTCCGGGGAAATTGGGCGGAGCAATTATCTTCAATACTATGGGCTTTGAGAATGACTCCTACCTCAGCTACTGGGAAACACCTTTCAAGCTATCACATGGTTCAGAGGCTCTAATTCCTGTTGAATTCGAGGTTAAAAGTCCAAGGGTGTTATTATCTCAGCAAAACCAGGATGACTGGATGGAAGAGAACGATGAAGAACTGAAATGCAGTCTTGATCTTATCGAAGATCTAAGGGACACGACCACAATCAGGCAAGAAGAAGTGAAAAGAAGGGTGGAGAGACTATTTGATAAAAATGTCAGAATTAAAGAGTTCGTCGTTGGAGATCTGGTTTTGAAAAAGGTAGATATGGCAGCAAGATCTGGCTCGGTGGGAAAGCTTAATCCAAATTGGGCAGGGCCGTTCGTGGTAAAAGAAGTGCTCAAGTGCGGCGCATATCGTCTCCAAGCTTATGAAGGAGAAGAACTACCTCACACGTGGAGTGGAGATGATCTTATGCGCTTCTTTTCTTAAATACTTGTAGCAATTTCCTTTTCCTTTTTAGTGTTTTCCTTTAAAACATAGTGGTGATGTTTATTCTTCTTTTTATTGATATATATGATAAGAGAAAGGTACAAAAAATAAATTGTAATTAAGGCTTGAATCCTGCCGTAGAGACATCAACGGATTCTACTTCATCCTACTTGACTTGAAGCTTGAGATGTAAATCTGTCAGGACCACAGGTAGCTGGGAGTTTTCGCATCTGTGTAGCAGTAGCTCGCCTAGCTCATGCGACGGATGGTTAGAATGCTGGGTCCTCGCTAATATCTGTCACAACTCAGAACCAGGAGAGGTCGGGTTGAATGTTCAGCTCTGTTATGCGTCATGAGAGGACATTGTTACAGTTTAAATGATCTTCTAGGGAAAGCAATGTCGGCACAGCCTCCGCGGTATGACCACACCTACCCTATGGATCATTTCTTGTCTATAACTCTTGAATACTCATTGGATTGTGGATAGCCAATGTTCGGTCAGAAACATCTATGACCGCAGTTTAAACCTTAAAAGAGGGGCGGTCTTAAAATTATGAGACCGCCAGTTTTGGCTTCTGTGGTTCTCTGCGATCTCCAAATATGTTAAGACCGCCAGTTTGATCTCCCCCAGGAATTGGGTGTTTGAGATTGCTGGTTGAGTTCTCCATTTCATCAGTGGTTCTCTGCGATCTCCAAATATGTTGAGACTGCCAGTTTGATCTCCCCCCAGGACTTGGGTGTTTGAGATTGCTGGTTGAGTTCTCCATTTCTTTAGTGGTTCTCTTCGATCTCCAAATATGTTGAGACCGCCAGTTTGATCTCCCCCAAGACTTGGGTGTTTGAGATTGCTGGTTGAGTTCTCCATTTCTTCAGTGGTTCTCTGCGATCTCCAAATATATTGAGACCGCCAGTTTGATCTCCCCCGGGACTTGGGTGTTTGAGATTGCTGGTTGAGTTCTCCATTTCTTCAGTGGTTCTCTGCGATCTCCAAATATGTTGAGACCGCCAGTTTGATCTCCCCCAGGACTTTGGTGTTTGAGATTGCTGGTTGAGTTCTCCATTTCTTAAGTGGTTCTCTGCGATCTCCAAATATGTTGAGACTGCCAGTTTGATCCCCCCCAGGACTTGGATGTTTGAGGTTGCTGATTGAGTTCTCCATTTTAGAAGTTGGTCTGTTAAGCGATCTTAAATATGTTCTAAGGCATTCGAAAAACCCAGAGATCTCGTATATTGTGCGCGGTCTGGAGAATATAAGACCGCATGATCTCTGATTAATGTTATCTTGAGTTCGGAAGCAAACTGACATTATAAAGATCGGCATTTGTGATCGCTATGGAAAGGATGTCTCAAAATTTAACTTATGGGCTATCAATCAACCATTATTAAAACTCTTATGAAGCGATCTCTTAAATTGGAAGATCATAAATTTTTATATCCGCTTAAAATTACTCAGCCTTTTTTATCATGGTAAGCGGTACCTCTTTATTGTACGGTCTGAAAAGGTGAGATCGCTTCTCTTCAAATTATCAGCCTACCGTGTTAAGGTCAACAAAAGTCTGAGGCATTGAGATCGAATGCCAATTCAATTTCATTGTAAGAGATCGCCAATATAAAAGTAAAATATCAGAAGCGAGTAATCATTCATTGAAAGAAGGTATAACAGTTCAATTCTCATATTCATTCAAAATGGTTTGGTACATCAGACCGCCCGGTCTCAAAAACAAGAATAAAAGATACAAAGTTATCTATTTCTTCTTTGATCTCTTGGGTGAGCGCTCATCTGGAGAAGTGGAAACGGCCTCGTCAGATGACTTCTCCGATTTCTCTTATTGAACTTTTCATCCAGAGCTCGACGCCGCCCCCGAACTTGTGTCATTACCCACTACATACTGGATACCACTCTGCTGGTCCACATCAACGATTTTGACGTCTGCCTCCTCATCGGCAGTCTCATCAGCGGTCTCCGACTGTTCAGCAATTTTCCTTGCCGCATCTGGGAAAAGATCTGCAAAAGTTGTATCTTTAAATTCTTCGGTGAAGCCGCCACGATTACGAATCTCAGCGATCACTTGATTGGCGGTCTCCTTCACATGATGCATCATGACCTTCTGTAATTCTGGGTTATGAAGATCATAAGCCATTTCTCTAGCTCACTGTAGAAAAAACATATTCAGATCGCGCGATCATAACGGGCAAGTATTAATTGATATGACAAGTTTGTCTTACCTGCAGGTCTTCGACCTCCTTCAGAGCACCTCTAAGAGACCGTCCCATGTGATGATTTAAGACCGTGCTCCTAACAGTTGCTTGAGCGCAGATATCAGGTAACATGTCGGTCTCAATATCATACACCTCAGCGGTGTTCTTCTTCCCATATAAGGCCACAGTAACAGCAGTAGCATGGCGAGTTAGTTTCCCGCTCCAAAGTGGGAGATCGGTGGAGACCTTCACACTATTCCCCTTAGCACCCCATCTGAGAAGAGGCTTGCCCTTTATGTCTTGTTGACCTCTCATAAAGCCATGAAGAATGAACGGTTCGGGAGCGGTCTGAGAGGTGTCACCGGTCTCAGCAGTCTGGCGGACTCCCTCCCTTCTTAGTCTTCTTTCCCTTTGAGTGAGAACTTCTTCTGGTGGGGATACCAGATCTCTTGTTGGGATTACAAAGGAGGCTGAAAATGCAGAAATTAATAAAAGGAAAAATGTAAAAGAGATAAAGAAGATCAATGAAAAGATACTCACTTTCCTCCGGGTGAACTTCAGCGACCTCAGGCCAGATCGCCAAATAGTGGACGAGATCCAGCCGTTTTCCTGCTAGAAATTCTAGTAGATGTAACTCTTCCGCTGAGATCGTCTTGTTTTTTTGGAAAATCTTATCAGGTCGCGCGGAAGGTTAGCTCTTGAGACCGCCGAGATCGCCCTCGAACACAAGGAATCTTTCCGTCCAAAAAGAAACCTTGTTGGGAAGGTTCAGAACCTTGATCCCTTCAGTAGAGAAGTAAATTAACCCTTTAAACTCTTCTTTTTTCGGACCTTCTTTTAAGACCTTAGCAGTGAAGGTCGCACGAAACAGCGCCATGGTAAATTTTATTTTCTCCGATCTCAAGTAATTAATAAAGACGTTAATAAGGACGATTGAGTTGGGCGGTAGCTGGGCGAGCACCAACCCATAATAATCCATTATCTCTAGAAATTACCAGGGGAGAGGGATCTTCAGTCCATGATCGAAATGATCAATAGGGATAATAAACTTGTTCTCCTCCCCAAAATTGAGCCCCTCGACCTCGGTTGGCGGTCTCACGACGATCTGGGTTTGGATCATGTATTTCTTTAGAAAGTCGATGAACTCATCTTTGGAAAGGTGAGAGGGCTTATGGTCGGCTTGTAAGAAAACACTAGCAGCGGAAGCTCGCACGGACACCATGATTCGAGATCGCTGTGACCGGTGCTTAGGATGCATGCAAGAAATATAAAGTAATGGGGTTTGAAAACAGCTATTTATAGAGAGCAAGGGATGATTTCGTCATCATTACTTTTTCGGAAACCGCCGAGTAAATTCATCTAGACCGCACACACCTGCATAAAAGTTAAAAAAGGCGCAGATTTTCTTTCGGTCTCAATAAAGAGAGATCGCAGCATCTCAGCTCAGGTAATATAAATAAATAGCACATGATAGCAGAAATCGTCGCAAATAGAATAAGGATCGTAGGAAGCAGAAATCAAACACATCACACAATAATTGTTCAGGTACCATATTACAAGATCGCATGAAATAAAATGTTTAATGCTTATTTTAAGGTCGTTTCCTCCCCACGAAAGCTGCAATATCTTGCATTTCATTGACGACACTAAAGACCGACGCAAGATTTTGGTTAGCAAACATTGCAGCTCTGTGGATCCTGGACATCTCTTTGTCAACAGTTTCCATAGGGATGACCATAATCTCGGACGACGGTCTTTCTTCTGGGTGATCTCCAGGTGGTCCTGACCTCATTGACATTTTGGAGGATCCGCCTCTCAGAACAGCGATCTCCGAAGATAAAGCAGCAGCTTTCCCTTTATAATACTCAGCATCCTTTTCGGCTTTTCGAAGTGCTTGAGTGAGTTCGCTAATCTTCTGACCGCTGTCTCCGCAGGACACACGAAGCTCCTGTTCGAGACCGCGAATCTGTTCATGGTAAGCTCACTCCCGAACCAACATGGACCGAACATCCTCAAACACTTGGCTAAGGATGTTGGTAAGCTGGTCGGGGATCGTGATCTTCGGTGGCAGAAGCTCCCCTTCCTCGATCTCATCACCTGCGGTCAAGAAAACGTCAAGGTTAGCCCAATTATCAAAAGCTCAAAAAATCATAGGGTTTGCATGAAATGAGTACTTGGAAAGGAATCAAGACCGCAGTCATGTAAAACATTTTCAATATTAACCGTGACCGCGGGTTCGGCGGTCAGTAAGAGGCGGTCTGATCCCCTTAAATGTTCAAGGTTCATTCTTTCCAATTCCTTCTTTTGCAACCTTTCTCCTTCTTTTCTTCTTCTCTTCAACTCCGCATTACTAACAAGGATATCGTTAGTTTCAATGACGACGATCTCATGCTTTCTTTTTGGAGATTCAGGTCGAACCACTAGTAAAGAAAGAAATTCTAGCGATCTGGTCATCGGCTTCGCCTTACCAGTCCGCAAGGCAGTGATCACTTCCGCTCGATCTTTTGCCGCCCGATTCAGTTTCTCCTCTTGAGCAGCAGAAAGGATTGGCTGACCGCTTAAGAGTGAAGCCTTCTCCTTGGCGATCTGACGGCTCTTCTCCTTGGCTTTTCGTTCGGCAACCTTCTTCTTTTTCTTTTTCTTCTTCTTCTTTTCACCGGTCAGCGAGACCGCCTCCACCTCCTTCTCCTGAAGCTCCGCGGCGGCCAGGGTAGTCTCCTTTTTCTTCTCCTTTTCCTTTTCTTCTCTTTCCCTTCTTTCTTTTTCCTTCTTCTGCTCATCAGCGAGTAGGACTGCCTTCTTTTTCTCCTCCTCTTCTCTAGTCCTCCTCTCCTCCTCTTTCCTTTGCTCGACAGCAAGCAGAGCCACCTGCTTCTCCTTCTCTTCTTTCTCTTTCTCTTCTCTTCTCCTCCTCTCCTTCTCCTTCCTTTGCTCGGCAGCAAGCAGAGCCGCCTGCTTCTCCTTCTCTTCTTTCTCTTTCTCTTCTCTTCTCTTCCTCTCCTCCTCCTTCCTCTGCTCGGCAGCGAGCAGAGCCGCTTTCTCCTCTTCTACTCTCATCTCTGTTTCTTCTCTTTCCTTTTTCTCCTTTTCCTCTCGTTCTCTCCTTTCTTTCTCCTCTCTCAGCTTGATCTTTGCGGCGGCAATCTCTTTCTCCTTCTCCGCGATCTCTCTTTCAGAGGCAGCCACCTTGAGGTTTTCAGCCTCGAAAGGATCAAGCACCTGCAATGATGAACAAGAAAAATCATTAGAAGAACCTTCATCAAGGTAGGCATTTAATTTAGAGTCTGCCTCCCTTGAAAAAGTGGAGACCGCAGAAGGGAAAAAGAGACCGGTCGCGTTATCAACCTTTGAAAAATTTACCGAAGAGTCTTGTGGACCGCCACTCTCAGAGAGTATGATCGACTCCGGGACAATCACATCCTTTGACCCAGCACCTTTGAACCTTTCGCAGTCTGGTCAGAAGGATCTGAGTTTTTCCTTTTACTTGTTTTCTCAGAATCCTGGATATCAGCGATCTTCTACCTAAGCTTTTCTGCCTCAGCCCTTTTTTCCCGCATCCCAGCTAAGATAACTTCTGTAGAGGCGGTCTTGTCTGGCTGAACGGCGGTCTGACAAAGAGCTTACACAGTCTGCCGATAATTGAAAGAAATGGAAAGATCAGGAAAAATCAATTCAGGCTCTGAAGAGTCAGATGTTAGATTAGCAGCAATGTTGGGAAGCGAGACCGAATTTTTTGGTGAGGCAGGCGCTTTCAGCGGGGAAGCTCACGTGGTCTCATTCGATGAGCTTGAATTCACTACAGTTTTCTCAACCTTCACCACTCTCTTCGAGGTGGCGGCCTTCTTCTTCTTGGAGGAGTCCTCTTTTGAGGCTGAATGGCCCAGAACGGACAGCAATGACGACATCGTAGAGGTCAATTCAATCTAGTTTTTATGTGACCGCTTATAAGCTAAGCTCGCATGATTTTCAGGAAATAATGATTTCTCAAGCCCAGGAAGCGGTATTTATAGCCCAGGGCGCATTTATGGCGGTCGCGATCTCAGCGGTCAAAGCTAACATTTTCGATGTTCCAGCGCAACTTAAAAATGTGCGGGGATTATGTTTGCCTGGAAGCTCCGTGACCTCATTTCTCAGCCAGGATGAACCTTCCAAGCAGTCTCAAATTTGTGAGACCGTCCAGACTGGTCCTTTTTGCTCAGCTGGCAGCTCCTACTCGGCGGTCTCAAATATTCCAGACCGCGTAGACCGCTCCTCGCCAGCTCCAAAATCTGCCTAAGTATTAGGCGATCAGGCTTCAGTCAGACCGCATTACCGGGTAGTCTGACCTCCTTTCTCCTTTTTTGTTATTTGCACCCACTCTCTCTGCCCCGACTCTCCTGTATCCCGGGCAACCCGTAATTTTTGGACCTGCCC
Source organism: Dactylorhiza incarnata (assembly GCA_033032865.1). Taxonomy (NCBI): domain Eukaryota; kingdom Viridiplantae; phylum Streptophyta; class Magnoliopsida; order Asparagales; family Orchidaceae; genus Dactylorhiza; species Dactylorhiza incarnata. Next base: position 9,488,853 of record JAWHQI010000051.1, on the reverse strand, counting down.
GTTCGGGCAGCCTCCGCGTCTATAAATAGAGGGGTAGGGGTACCTGAAAATGGACTTTTGGACTTCAAGCCCTAGCTTACAACCTGTGTAAGCAGTCTCGAAATCTGTCACTTTTCTACCTCGTATCCTGCTCTATTTCTAGTCCCCCCCTGTTTTACTCTTCAGAGATTTATACGAGTAGATTTTCTCTTCTTGTTTTTCCTCTCTCCCGTCTCTCGTCCTAAGTAACCTGAACTCCACAGTTTCCCCCCATCTTTCTCTTAGTGTGAGTTTTGGAGGTACATTTTTTGGTACCAACACCAACCATGGGCGAATTCTCCCTAGGTCGCTCATGAACCTAGTCGCTAACCATCGGGAAAATTTCTCCACTTCAATAATAGAGTAACAAAAATAAAATACAAGTTGATAAAAGATATTCAGAAAATAAAGACTCCTTATATCATATCTGAAGGTGGTGACGAATACACGCAAGAGATTTTTATTATCATTGATCTATTTATAGCTCTATGAGCTACTGCCGACGGTAGGACTTACCGTACCACGATACCCGTTAAGGAATGAGATTCGCACATATTTTGGTCCAAGAAAGGAAGTAGATCTCTTGTTTTAGGGAACAGCTACTGCCCCACAGAAGACTTAACGCGCTGCTTAGCGTTGAATTTGATTCCTCCAAAATGAGATCACTTGCTCCTTTAGTCGCTTAAATCAGCTTATGTTTGTTAAGGTTACTATATAGTTACTGTCGGGCAGTAGGGTTAATGTGTCGTGGTATCACTTTCTAAACATAAACTTTGCTCCTGTCAATCCTTGCATTCCTATACAATTTGCCAACTATCATTTTGTAATCAAACCTGCCGCTAGCGGTAGTAATGATCGCCCCGTAATAGTGCTCAATTTAGAGCAGGACATCCATCGTTTAGCCTCTTTCAATGTGTGATAGCATATGTATGTCCTGCACACTATAAACATTAAAAAATAGATCAAATACATAATGGTATTTGTTATTCTCAAACCAAGAGATGCGGAATGCATATTCCAACAAACTCCCCCTCATGATAATAACCAATACCCGAATGAGAAAACAGTCAATTTAAGAGTATAGTTGTATTTATAGGTAAGCGCGGTAAAGGATAAGCATGAAGAACATGTATGTAGTGTGATAGATTTAAATACACAAAACATAATGACTTTCTAAATTGTAAACTCCCCGTATATATGTTCCCCCTACAAGTAGACTCTCCTTACAAGTACTGATGTTATACCATTAGATATCTATATTTTCCAAGTTGAATAATTGATTTCTCTTTTCAATTTTATTCTCCCCCTTTTGGTAATATCAAGAGGTGGGTGGAGTAAAGTAATTATATCATAAGTTTGATTTGCACTTTTTTGTAATATAGGTTTCCATAATAATGTAAAGTGAAAGATAATCATGATCGAGCGTAAGAGTTTAAAATTAGCAGAAACATATGTGAATATAATGCAAATAGCATATAAGGGATAGAATCATGAAAGTTTAAGATCTTCCTTTTTGATAAAAAATCAAACAAGGTGAAATGTAGAGTTTTCAATGATAAGATATAGAGGATGCATATCATCATATAAATGCAGGAACACAAAACAAAAGGAAGGATATGTAGAGAATTGTTTGGAAAGATATGTGATATTGAATTATAAAAGAATAGCATTTGAAACGAAGAGATGTATTTCCATTACAGAAGTTAATGAAAATGTTTATTGAATATTTTTTTGAAAGTGTAAGTAGCCAATCAAGAACAAAATATCAAGAAAAGATTTCAAACTACATTGCCAGGTGAAATGCAATTTAAACATAAACAAACATTGTAGTGATCATGCTTTGCTATCTAGTACATTAACTTATGTTTGTAGAAAAATATGGAATTTTGCATTTTGTGTCTAATTCTCATAATCTCATGAGTGGAAGATTTATGAAATACAATGATGTGTACATATTTGTGATTTTGATTTATTATACATGAGTAATAATCAAGATATAACATGTAATGAAATAATTATAACATCATCAAATATGCAAAGCAAAATTACTTCCACATGGGTCAGTGCACAGTAGTACAACTACCAAGATTTTTTGCACACACAATGCTCATCAAGACTTATCAAGGAGCAAAGTAGTGCTTAGTGAATCACATAGCATTATGTCTAACTTTATTTTTGTGATTAGGTGTACTAAAGAGAAGTATAATAAAGTGATGTTTTTAAGTTGTTTGCACAAGACACTTTACAATCCTTTCCAAGGTGCTCAACCACACAATGCTTATAAAGACTTATCAGGAGGAGAAGTAGAGCTTGGTGGATTTATCCTTGTCATATATTTATTTGATTTTTATTTTGATAACATGGGGGTCTCTGAATTCACTTGTATGAAAATATATGAGATTATTGTTCAACTACACTTCACAATGAAAATATAGAAATGAAAGATACAACAAAATTGATTTTTACTGCTGCCACTAGCATTAGATCCTACCGCGTTGCGTTAGCAGGCAGAGATGTTATTTTTCTCTTTAATATCATGTTTTTCGACATTTTTCGGTTCTGATTTTTTGTGATTGTGATTCACCATTATAAGTAGCACCTATTACAGTAAAGAATTCAGAAAATAATCAAATGGTTACGATTTTTAATTTTTAGCCTAAGACATCCAAAATGCACAACTCTAACCTAAGCCAGGTAAATTATGCATCATGGAGTGGTTTGGTGAATATGTCCAAGTTATGATTCAGTACCAATAAAGCATACTTTAACATTTTCTTTCTTTTCAATAAATTAAAGTATTTTCATGTTTATGAGAGCTCAAAATAAAACAAAGAGAAGGTGCAATACTTTTAAGTTCAATAATCATATGGTTATAATCCAAGAGGTGGAATAAAACATGATGAAAGATCAAATGTCATATTGAGAATACATGTTCCAATAAGTACTCATGAAATGTGCATGAAATAAATTAATGCTTACATAATTATCTTAATCATTAAAACATATCAACTATGCACGAAATAAATAGTCATGAAGTGTAAAATAAATTTCATGCAATGAATATGATATATGTACCTCAAGATCAAAATACCCTAAATAAATATCAACACACTAGACCCATACAAAGTGACGAATGGGCTTGAGGAGCTACACATATGCCATAGGTTGGGATGTGAGTCCAATATGCAAACACAAGAGGTCGCACAACCAAACACACCCCCACACCACCCCTCCCCCCCCCCCCCCCCCCCACCCCCACCACCCCGTTCCTCCTAAAGCCCCTGGAATCCTCCTCGGTCAAAGAAAAGACATGACTTATAGGTTAGCACATATATTGCACACAATCATATTCCCCCACTATTGTGAAACACATAATATATGGAGATGACCATAAGCATACTCGACATTTAATCCCGACCTAACACACAACCTTTGGCTTTGATGTATCATGAATTTTAGAAATGTTGTTATAGTGGAGATAATTATTTTTAAAGTTATTTACGAATTTTTATTCATACAATCAAAGATATAGATATCATTATTTTCAAATTTCAATACTCAAGTGTTAATGTAGCGTAGTATGACATAATGAATGAAACAACTAGCATAGACACATACTAAGAGGTGATGCTAGAATGATGAGTTGTGATGATAAAATACATAGTTATGCCATTTATGATCCAGTTCAATATATATTACCTGATTGATTCTAGAGTCATGATACCAAATGAGATGCATGCAATCACAAGGCATAATGTATTCATATAAAGATATAGATACCCCAAATATGATAAGATTGGTGGAATGCATGGTTTAATATCTAAATATAAGTTATAATAATTGTTGGGAAAATGACCCTCAATGTTTTCCTTAATTTGAAGAAGCCACACACTCAATGCTAAGTGCAAGTTGTATTTGATGAACCCCATTCTGCTTAATGATCATGCAGGAATAGGTCATACCATGGTGTGATGTATGTTCAGTAGGTCTGCTGTCTCAACCGCTAAGTTGAGCTCTCAGTCTCAGCTGAACTGCTGAGACAAGGCCAGGAGCCGCTGAGAAGATGTCTGGGCCTACTGAGCTGCAGATAGAAGAAATCTGCTAAGACGGCTGTCTGTCTCAGCGGATCCGCTGACACGAGACAAAAGTAGCCACTGAGACAGCAGGCCATCTCAGCCCAACTGCTGAGACAACTTCAAAATGATCTGGCGGGTTCTGCTATTTACACAGGTTACAGAAAAGCTTCTTAGGGTCCACCAATCACTCACATACCTGTGAGAAGGATAGTTAAGAGCCGTTGAAGACTATCTGAATATAAAAAGGATAAGTTAGGGCTTTGTAAGCATCCATCTTGAAATATTACTCTCCAGTACACAAAAAGAAAAGAACAATACTGTTCAATTGTCGGCAGCATTGAAGCTTCATTTTTTTCTGATTACCTGAGGCTGCAAGGAGAGAAGAGATTGCTCTTGTTGTTCAACTCAAGAAAGAGCAAGCAGATCCAGCCCATCATCTGAAGGAAGGGATCAAGAAGAATCTGGTTGGGGCATTCCTATTCCTCCCTGGTTCAAGACTACAACAGCAGTTGTCCAGAAGCAGAAAATCACCATCTCTTGTCTTCTGATTGTAATTCCACCTTATTACTCATGTAGGAACTTAATAGTTCTGAGCTTGTACGGCAGCTGTGCCTGAGTGTGTAGGAACTTAATAGTTTTGAGATTGTAAGGCTGTATTTCCTGAGCTGTAGAGCTGAGAGGTCAGCTTGAGTGTAGGATCATTGTGTGATCTGAGGTAGGTAGTTGTGCCTGAGGTAGGGTTTGGGAAAACCTGAGAGATCCTGAGGGATCTGTGTTGTAGGCTCTTGGAGCTGAGTTTAGAGAAGTTGGCCTTGTCTAACTCATTGTTAGAAAGGTGAAGGGGGAAAGAGGACTACTCAAGGCACCCTGTCTTGAGGAACCTCTATAAATCCTTGAGTGTTTTCTGTGCTTGATAACTTGCTAACCTAAACTAAGAAAACAGCAAGCCTAAAATAAAAGAAACCTATTCACCCCCCCCCCCCCCCCCCTCTAGGTATATAAGACTATACCCTAAATAAACTATCAAGTGGTATCAGAGGGAGGTTGGTCAAGAAAGACATAACTGTCTGACCAGATCCTATAAGGATTATTCTTAAAATCTATATCCAATGGCTTCCAATGGAATGCAGATGGAGATGAGCTCTATGAAGCTGCCCATATGCAACAAAGCTAATTTTGGCATATGAAAGCAGAGGGTTAGACTGTTTATGGAAGCATCTAACCCTAGGATTTATATTACTGTCAAGGAAGGTCCTTTCACCTTCCAAACTGTCTCCACAATAGATCCAACCAGAAAAGTGGACAAGCCTTTCAATGAGTTAACCAAGGATGAACTCACTCTATTCACTGTCGACAAAAGAGCCCAGAACATCATAGTCAATGTTATTGATGATTCCACATTTCAAAACTTAGTACACTGCATAACTGCCAAGGAAATGTGGGATACATTAGTAGTATATATGGAAGGGACAGCAGAAGTGAGAGATCATAGAAAGTCACTCCTCAACCAAGAGTATGAAGCCTTCAGGCAGCTCAGCCAGGAGAGCATCTCTATGTGCCATGAGAGGTTCTTAAGAATAGTTAATGAGCTAAGAACCTATGAGAGAGTTTTCAGTGATTATGAGCTGAATGACAAGTTCCTTAGATCTCTAACTAGAGATTGGGACACAAAGATTTGTGCCATAAGGGAGGTGGCCAAACTAGGTGAAACTCCCACTCACACATTATTTGGTAAGCTGCTCTCTTATGAGATGCAGTTATCTGCTAGAAAGGAAGAGGACACCTCCTCAAGGGCTCACCAAAAGGATAGATCTGTGGATCTCAAGGTAGAAAACTCCAAGAAGAGCAAAGGCGGGATGGTGTCTCCTCCAAAGAGAATTACAGAATCTAAGAAATCTGAAATCAGCACCTCAGATAGCTCTTCCTCTGATGAAGAGTTTGCTGCCTTCTCAAGGTAGTTCAAGAAGTTGATAAGGAGAAAGCAGTGGAAAAACGAGCCCGCCTCCTCCTCACACTTCAAGAAAGATTACAGAAAATTTGAAAGGTAGCACCCAAAGGGTGACAGGATGATTCTAAATCTTGTAAACATGTTTCAAATAACATCATTTGCTATTGCTGTAGTAAGCCTGGACATGTCATAGCTGACTGTCCAGTCAAAAGAAAGGAGAAGGGTGATAAGAAGCATCACCACCAAAAGGATAGGAAGGGTGAAAAATCCTTCCTTGCAAAGAAAGGAAAAAAGCTGGAGTGAGTCTGAATCCTCATCCTCAGATTCAGATGCTGAAGACGAAGCATATATTGGGATGTTTGCAGCATAAGAGGAAGATAATTATCCTGCTGCCAGAATTGAAATCAGGGCCCCTTTATCACACTCAGACAGTGATTTAGAGGAGGATGAAGAGGACAGTGTAAAGCAAGGCCTCGTGGCCTTCACTGATGAGGAGGACATTCAGAACATCTCTGAAAATGAACGGGTATTAATTCTCTCAATCACCTCTTCTGATTATGAGACTGGTCCAGATAGTGAAATCCCTTCATCAATTGATAGAAGTGATTCAGAATCTGAAGAACATGTCAATCAATTGATTGACAGATATGGTGCTCTCTTGGAAGCTCTGAAAAAGAGCAAAAAGCTAGCAAATAGGCCAGCCCAAGAGATTGATTCCCTTAAGATGGAAAAGCAAGAATGCACTGAATCATCTACCAAGATGAGTCAGATGTATAGGGAAATTATCCATCTGAAGGGGATAACAATCACCTATCTGAGCACCATATCCATGAAGAATAAGGTCATCAAGGATCTTGAGGAGAAGCTTGTGAAAGAAGAGCCTGGTAGCTCAATTCTGCAAGCCCAAATCTGTACTTCCCATTATAGACTCCTTCTCCTCTCAAACCAATAGGAGAGGACTAGGATTCAATAATATGGAAGTAGGAGAAGGGAGTGGAGATAAGAGCAGGGGTAAAGCTAAGCCTCAAACCACCTTTCAAAAGGTGTTACTCCCTTCCAACAGGTATGACCATGAAAGTATATATGGTCACTAGAAGAATGGGAGTTCCTATAGGAAGGAAAATAATCCCTCCCATAAAGGAAGAAAGGACATGGTATTGAGTGCTATGAAGGCTCCCCATGAGTAAATTCAAATGGCCCAACCTGGACCATTTGTATTTGGTACATCAGCCCCTTCATTCAAGAATAAGAAAGCAAGCTCTTCTAAATTTGATTCAGCCAAGAACATGACTGTTGTCAAAATAGTGGACATGTCTAATTGCTCAGTGTCTAATGCCATCAAAACTTGCATTGCCAAAAAGCCAAAGCAAGTTGATGCCATTAATACAAAGACTACTAAGACTGTCCACAGATTGACTTTTAGCCAAATCCTTGCTTAATGAAATAAGAGAAAAGTTGTTGTCTCTCCTCCTGAACATATGCACAGTGTTGCACTCCCCTCAAGAAATGTTCAAAAGAGGAGATACAACATTCATGAATGTTGGTGCTGTGGTAAAGTGGGACACTTTGCCATAGATTTTTGGCACAATCCCAATGTGGCATGTGCAAAGAAGAGCCTTCCTACAAAGGGTACAACTAGTGTGAGGTTATTTCATCATGCTGACAAGAACCTAGGACCCAAAGCTACTTGGGCTCCTAAGGGTAACAAAACTCCTTCTTGCAGGATAGTTCAAGTACCAGTCAAAACCAAATATGGTACTTGGACAGTGGGTGCTCAAGGCACATGACAAGAACAAGAAATTTTCTACAGGACTACAAGGCTATGAAGAATGGACCCAAAGTTATCTTTTGGGGATCTGAAAGAGGAATCACCAAGGGATATGGTATGATCTCCAATGGCATGGTTACAATCACAAGGGTAGATTTTGTTGAAGGGTTACAACACAACATGTAAGCATAAGTCAACTATGTGACTTAGGCTATGTCATTGAATTCCACAATGACAAGTGCTTGATCAAAAAGTCTAATGACTTGGAGACCATTCTCTCAGGCACTAGGAGTGGGAATGTTTATTTGCTTAGATTTTATTTGCAGTAATTCGGTTTCATCAGTGTGTCTTTTGGCTAATGAGAATGAGTCTCTTTGTGTTCAATGGCACAAGAGACTTGCTCACATTAACTACAAGACAATGTATAGATTATTATCTAAAAATCTTGTTAGGAATAGTCCCAATTTAAAATGTATTAAATGTGGTCCCTGTCATGCTTGTCAAATGGGTAAGCAAATAAGGACCACCTTTAAAAGTATTGGCTCCAAAGACACTGAAAGATGTCTATATCTATTGCATATGGACTTGTTTGGTCCTTTGCCAATTCAGAGCCTAGGTAGGAAGTTGTACACTTTGGTGATTGTTGATGATCACTCAAAATACACATGGGTATTCTTCCTTAAGAAGAAGTCTGATACTTTGAATGTCTTTATTAATCATGTTAAAGCAATTCAGAATGACTTACAATGTGTTGTGGTCAGGACTAGGACTGACCACGGCACAGAATTTCAATCTGAAGCCATGACAAGGTTCTGTCAAGAATTTGGTATCACCCAAGAGTTCTCCTCCCCAAGGACTCCACAAAAAAATGGTGTGGCTGAGAGGAGGAATAAGACCTTGATAGAAGCTGGGAGAACATTGCTTAGTGACTCCTCACTCCCAGAATACTTCTAGGTTGAGGCAGTCAATACTGCATGTTATGATCTCAATAGAGCTTCCATCAATAAGGTTCATGGAATTACCCCCTATGAGATTCTAAAAGGCAAACAACCTACAATTTCATATTTTAGAATCTTTGGCTCCAAATGCTACATTTTAAATAATGGAAAATCTCAATTAACAAAGTTTGCAAAGAAATATAATGTGGGGGTTCTTGTTGGCTATAGCTCACATAGTAGAGCTTATAGAGTATATAACAAGAAAAATCATGTTGTAGAGGAATCTATGCATGTAGTATTTGATGAGACCAGCCTAACATATAAGGGCTGGTCTAGCACTTCTATTTTGACAGAAAATGAGAAGGACATGGAAAGGATGTCTATGCAAGACACACCCAGCAGTAGCAAGGCATATCTAGATGCAAAAATCCTTGAAGTTGAAGAGGTCCAAGGTGCTGAAGACAATATTGAACCAGCAGAAATGCTACAGCAAGCTTAGGACATAATGCCTCCTGCAGTAAGGCACCTAAGAGATCATCCAAGAGAACTAATCATTGGAGACCAGAACCAAGGTGTGCTGACCAAAAGTAGGGCTCATAATGAGGCCCTATTCTTGAGCTTCCTATCATAAATGGATCCCAAGAAATTTGAAGAAGCCAACCAAGACACCTTTTGGATTCAATCAATGCAAGAAGGAGTCCTGCAATTCCAAAGATGCAAGGTTTGGAAATTGGTGCCAAGACCTCAAGGACACAATATTATAGGCACCAAATGGATTTACAGGAACAAGTTAGATGAAAATGGCACAATCATAAAGAACAAGGCAAGGTTGGTAGCCAAGGGCTATAGACAGGAAGAAGGGATAGACTTTGATCAAACTTTTGCCCCTGTTGCAAGGTTAGAAGTAATTAGGTTGTTCCTTGCATATGCTGCCCACAAGGGGTTCAAAGTGTATCAAATGGATGTCAAATCAGACTTCCTTAATGGTGACTTAAAGGAAGAGGTATATGTTGAACAACCATCAGGTTTTGTGCATCCATCCCTATCTAGTCATGTATATTTACATAGGAAAGCTATTTATGGTTTAAAGAAAGCCATCAGGGCTTGGTATGAGACATTGTCTAACTTTCTCATCAAGAATAAGTTCTTGAGGGGAAAGATAGATAGTACATTATTTCTTAGGGAAACAAGGGGCAAGTGTCTCCTAGTCCAAATATAGGTTGATGACATCATATTTGGGTCTACTGATGACAACCTCTGCAAAAGGTTTGCCAACCTCATGCAGGGGGAGTTTGAGATGAGCAGTATGGGAGAGCTCAACTACTTTTTAGGCCTCCAAGTGAAACAGTCTGATGAGGGGATATTCATCTCTCAGACCAAGTACACTAGGGAGCTTATCAAGAAGTTTGGGATGGAATCAGCTTCCACCATGAAAACTCCCAAGGGGCCCTCCATTTCCCTGGACAAGGATGAGAAGGGCAAGGCCTTTGATGAATCCATGTACATGTGTATCATATGACCCCTATTATATTTAACTGCTAGTAGACCAGATATTATGTATGCTACATGTGTGTGTGCTAGGTACCAGGCATGTCCTAATGAATCACACCACTCAGCTGCATAGAGGATTTTAAGATACCATTAGGGCAGCCTACATCTTGGCCTTTGGTACCCTAAGAACAATGATTTTGTACTAACAGGATTTTCAGATGCAGATTTTGCAAGCTGCAAAGAAGATAGGAAAAGAACAAGTGGCACTTGTAAATTCCTAGGAAGAAGGTTGATATCATAGAGTAGTAAAAAGCAGACAAGTGTGGCTATTTCCACTGCTGAGTCTGAATACATTGTTGCAGGGAGTTGTTGTGCACAGCTATTGTGGATTCAACACCAGCTAGAGGACTACAACCTCAAGGTAAGTGTGTCTCCTCTTTATTGTGACTCATCTAGTGCTATCTCTATTACTAAAAATCCTGTAGCAGGACCAAACACATAGAGATAAGGTATCATTTCATAAGAGAACATGTTGAATGTAAAGATATCTGACCTGAATTTGTCACAATAGACAATCAAGTTGCTGATATCTTTACAAATCCATTGGATGAGGCCAATTTTAATGATTTCAAAATTGAACTAGGAATGTTAAATGTTGAATAGTGTAAAATACTTCACTCTTTCAATCATGTAAAATATAATGCTTGACTTATTGTAACTTAAAGTGTTGACACATCAACCCTATTAGTGACATGATTAGGCCTTTAAACAATCATATCTCAATAATGGTTAGGAAGTAAGACCAGCTAAAACAGAACAGTCTGTTTTAGCTGAGCCGCTGAGACAGCTGGGAAAGTCTCAGCTAATCCGCTGAGATGGCTAAACCAGTCCCAGCGGCTGACAGTGCTCTGTCCCATCGACTTGGTTGCCATCTCAGCAGTTCCGTTGAGATGGGTTTATCTCATTAAATTAAGTCTAAATGCAACCCTCAATTGACCCATTACCTCTTCCAATTATAAGAGAAATTAAACCTAATTTTAAGGGTTATTTATACCAAAATCTTAGGTCATATAAATAGTTCATCATGTTAATAAGAGGTACACGACCCTTCCTTCCCAGCCGTCAAGATGAATCACCTTCTCTCCCGTCCCAGCGTATACTACCTCCATATCAATGGATCCCAAAAGCTCTAAGGATCTTCTTGAAGGCTATGAGATTGTCAAAAATGGCTTTGCCCATGCTTCTGAAGATATCAAGGGAGTGATTCAACTCCTTGAAGACCAAGGACCAGAATTCCTTCTCTCTGAACCCAGCCCAATTCTCAGAACTGAAGTTCTGGAATGGTTCAACAATTCCTGATTATCCTCCTCCAAGTCATCTATCAAATCCAAGATAGGAGAAGAGAGGATAAAAGTAACCCCAGCCAAGATAGAGAAAGCCTTTTATCTACCCTTCTGCAGTTCAAGTGAAGTGGAAGAAATTTCTGAGAAGGACAAGAAGACAACATTGAAATGGACTGAATACAATGATACCAAGATTGGATCATTAAAGAGAAAATTGTTCAATCAAAAGGGGACGCTGTTATCAGACATTGTGGGCAAAGCACTACTCTGCAAACCTGGATCCCATGACACCATCTCACAATATATGTTTGACATCATGGCCAGGATTATACTCAAAAGAAAAACATCTTGGGGAGTGGTGATCTTCCAAAGGATCAAGGAATGCTTGTAAGCTCCCAATTTGGGAAGAATCCTGTCCTTGTATCTCATCCAATCTTACCTTGACAAGTTCAACAACTCCAAAGGAATAAACCTTCATTATCTCAAGAGAATGGACATCAAAACACTAGACAGGTTTACAATGGTGCTTCCCATGAGTCAGCCCTCTAAGGTTAAAGGAAAAGAGAAATCAACTACCAAATCCTCTAAGAAAACTAGGCTGATACTGTCAAGTTCTGAGTCTGACACCTCAGATAAAGATGATAATGGTGGTGATAACTCCCAAAGCCCTTTTTCCAAGAATGCTCCACAGGAAGACATTCTTCATCCACAGTAGCTAAACACAAACATACCACCTGGTAACTACTCTTTGAAAACTCAAACCTCTCATTAAATTAATAGATAATAACCAACCAATTAGGTTGTCAATTCTGACATTTGAATAATGTGGATCATAGTTCCTTAAGGACAAATGAGTGAACCAACTGAGGGGGAGAATCAATAAGAACCATCCCAAATTGATATTACAAAAATCAATGATGCTGATGTGGACACAAGACCATCACCTCAGAATTTACAATGTAAGATTGACACATTTATCTTCAATATTGAAGAAAAAATAAGAAATAATCCTGATAATGAACTAGCCCTGTGGTCATTACGTTCACAAAGAACATCCAGTGCACCATCTGAGGAGGAGAAGCACCAAGGGCCAACTACTGAAAAAGATGATGTTCTTGGTAAGTCTGACACTCTTATCTTTAGATTTTCAAAGTAATTAACTCTAACTTCAACTAATTGTCTCAGCCTTCCTGGACACATCTGACAAGGATGCTCTATCTGAGGGGGAGGAGCAAGGAAATAATGGTAAGGATTATATGGATGATGATCAGCTCCCCCGTGATCACATTGATGAAATGGCATCAGGTGCTGAGCTGGTGGATGCCCTAGCTGCAGTCCTGCATGAACCTCCAGTCCATCTATTGCTCAATATTATTAATACTCCAAGCTCACTAAGGCCCCCATCCCCAGTGATAAACATTCAGCAAGCTTCCACCTCTAACTTCTCTATTGAGAATCTTCTCAATGTTATCTCCCTGCTGCTACAGTCTCACCTAACTTCTATAAAGACACGTGTAGATCAATTGGTTACATCAGTCAGGGGATACATTGATTAGTCCATCATGAATGTGAAAGTTGAGGTCATGACTAAGGTCTAGGAGATAAAGGAGAACACTGCCATGCTCAATAAACAGATGACCAAGTGGTTTGAACTTGCTGAGAGGATGGTACTCACTCAAAATACAATTCTAAGGTCCATGGACAAACAACTCAGAATATATGAAGAAGATATGTCATATGTCAAAAACTATGTCAGCAAAACAAATGAGGTGATAGAGAAATCAACAAACCATTTTCAAGATCATATCTATTCCACTGGCATGTAGTTGGATCAAGAAGCTGACAGGAGCAAGGGTGAGCTGAAAGCTGACATTGCCAATGTCTCTTAATTCATTGCAGCCTCAGTCACAGCCTCTCACTTCAATTCAGAAATAGGCAAACTGCAAGATGTGCTTCACTCTGATGTTGAAAATGCCTTCCAAACCCTATCTGGCATAATCTACACAGCTAAACAGTTGGAGCCTATGTTCTGCATCTCTTGGTTTGAGAATAACAAATAGTGTGTTGTATTTGATCTTGTATTTTGTGTGTGTTTATAGTGTGCAGGTTATACAGGAACTATAGCTACACATCTCTATGAGTAGTATACAGAATGGAGATGACTCTCTGGAAAGAGAGTTAATGCCCTGCGTTAGTAGTTAATGCCCCGCATTAACTTTCGTTGAGAAGGAATTAGTCGAGAAGAAATGTCATCGAGAATGAGTCTGTCGAGAAGCCAGAGACAACGCCAGCGTTGACTCTTAATGCCCGCGTTTAGTCCGCGAATCTGCCACGATCTTGACGGTTGCGCAATTTTAGCCACGACAGTACATGATCCTTAACGCCAGCGTTAACTCTTAACGCCACGCGTTAGCTCCCGTGGCAATTTAAATTACAACTCCTCTCATTCTAAATGAGATGATTCAAGAATTCCAATAATTTTAAGAGAGGCTCGTGTACAACATTTGAGAGATCTCCCTTGGGATATCATGAAGATCTAAAGAGGATTTTGAAGGAGAAGGTCTACAATGCATATCTTATACGAAGGACGATCGTTTCAAGAATGCCAACCTCTAAATCGCCTTCGTCTTCACCTTCAGAATTTCTTGGGTAGTTTCTCTTTACTTTATCTTGTAATCTTTTATTTTATTCTCTTTGTATTTTGGTGTGGAGAAATCGTTCGGGGAGAACGTCGGATTCCGAGAAGGAATCTGTGGGTAATTTGTCTTGTGTTGGCGACTAAGTCCTTGTGCGGCTTAGGGGGTAATTCACTGCCTTGTGCGTGGCGACTAGGTCAAGGGTAGATCTAGGGGGTGTCTAGAGGCCTTATCTGGGGATAGATAGGCTATATCCAACCGGTCCTTGGGAGAAGGACCGGTGGAACAACAAAGAGTGTTTTTACATATTCTCGCCTTGATTTCTAGCGTTATAGAAATCAAACATTTGTGTATTCAATTTATTATGAAAAAAATCATGTCTTTTAATGTTCTATTCAATTGATTTTATTTCCTCTTCAAGAATGTTTTAATTTATATTTCATTAAAGTATTAAAATTAACATTTGTGTAATTATCTTTGAAATACAATAATCGTTTTCATTATCTCTGATTTTCTGGAATTGTATTTCATTTAAGATTTCATAAGTAAAATCACTGCGGCAATCTTTTTGTGTTAAAGAATATTTTCTGGAGATCTAACGCCCAGCGTTAACACTTAACACCAGGCGTTAGCAATAGTTAAAAAAAAGTTTTGTTTCTCTTGTTTAAAAATGAATCTTCAATACAATCTTTTTTGAGATATCAAAATATCTTTTCTTATAAAATATTCCTAAACTTTGATCACAAACTTCGATAAATTTAATTAAGATTTAAAATTCCATAAAACCCTTATTCACCCCCTCCCCTCTAAGGGCGTCGTAAGATCCAACACGTGGTATCAGAGCGTAGGTTATTCCAATACGGCTTCACAACCGGGAATAATGGCGCTCCATGATCTCGCATATTCTAGAGGGGATAATTTTTATGAAAATGAAAAATTATTATGTCCACCATTATTTATGGGTGAAAATTATAATGGGTGGAAAACAGTTATGGAAAATTTTCTTAAAACTTTGGATATTGAAGTTTGGAATATTACAATTAAAATGCCCCCAATTATTCTAAATAAAAATAAAATGTTTTTTAAATGCCAAATCTATGAATAGTCTATATTGTGCTCTAGATCAAAATACTTTCAAACTTATTTATACGCTTCCTACTACTTTTGAAGTTTGGAAATTTTTTGAGAATAGTTATAGTCTTCCTTCCACAGATGATGAACAAGAGGAATTCCTTATGGATCCAAGAGAAGAAATCGACGAGGACTCATGCTTGGAGGAAGATCTATCTAAGAGAGAAACAATATTGAACTCAATTGATGGCAAAACATCAAGCAAAAGAGAAGACGGAAACTATAGCAAGGTAAGAATATCTAAATCTTCTCTTTTTGTAACAAATTCTATTTCTACATTTCGTGTGCTTTAATTTGCTAAACGTAAAATTTCAAAGTTGAAATATGCTAATTCCAAATTACATTTAGAAAATAAAACTTTAAGAGCAAACGCTAAAGTAGAATCTTATATTGATGTTTCAAATTCTCTTTCATGCTCTTTAATTAAAAATGTTAAACCTTGTTTTGATTATAATACTTTTAAAGAAGAACTCAAGGTTTTGGAAAAAGGTAGAGCATAATGAAAATTTGAAAAAAGAAAATGATAATTTAAAGGATAAACTAGAATCATAAAAAATGTTTATTCAAAATTTTTCATATAATAAAAAATCTTTTATTTCTAGTTTATCAAATTATCAAAAGTCTAAAAGCTTATTTCATATTATAAGAGTATATCTAAAAGAAAGAGTGGAAATAAAAATCATCAAAATAAGAACCAATCATTTAAAACATATTGTAACCCACTCTTTCAACATTCAATTCTTAAGAAAGACCATCACTCTTAACAAATCTCAAAGAATCAATATAATAAAATTCATTATGATTATCAATATCAATGTATTTTGAAAAATAATTTGAATAAACATAAATCCCAAATGAATTATTTTTCAAACAACTATCATCCCAAAAAGATGTCAAATAATCATAATATGAATTTAAAAGATAAACAACCAAAGTATGAATGGAGGCCCAAAATTAAAAAATTTCACACTAACTCCACTTGTAAAGGCCCATTCATCACTATCTCCCCAAAAGCCAACACAATGTATTTGGGTACCCAAAGGAACCATAACACTTGGTCCCCTTTGGATACCTAAATCTCTCATTCACTAGGAATCATTGTATTGCATGAAGTAGAAATAAATTAAAAATAAAATATCATTATTCTACTTCATGATATGCATAATTGCTTTTTCTTTTGTTTATTTTTTATTTTTGAGCCAACACACTATGATCACTTTATATATCATGAGATATAACTTTCATTTTAAGCCTAATGTTTAACAAATCAAATTGAACATAAAGTCATAATTTGTTAAGTGATCTATCTTTTCTTTTTCTATGTTTTATCCCTGTTAAATTCATTGCCTATAAATGTCTTATATTATCATTATAAATTGAATGCTAAATTTGCTAAATGATATTATAAAGACTAATTAAATTACTTTCAAAATTGGATTTAAATGGACTTTTAGGGGTCTTAGGCTAAAATATTAAATGCACAACTTATTGCATATTTGTCTATTTTCTTTGTTGCATATAATAGCCCCTATAATGAAAAATCATAATTGAAAAATTACAAAAATGATGAATTTGATTTCACACACTCCACCTTGATCTATTAATATCCTATGCTAAAATTCACTATTATCATATATCATAATTCATGATCTATCAAAAATTATCTTAAATCAACTATTTCTATCAACCTTAGGATTTATGAAATATATGATGGCGATTGGTATTATAGTTTCATATCTTGTTTAGTGTGTGTGATGTGCATCTCTATTGTTTGCATGAATCTCATCATATTTAGACCTTAAAATTAACTTGACATTAACAACATGAAATCAAATAGAATTGCCTCTTCATTCTAGGTCTATAAATTTTCAAAACTCTATAATTGATTACATGCAAGCCAATTATATATATTTAGCATATTTTGCATAACATCCAAATTCATTATCCTAGCTGCACCTCTTGGTATATGCTCAATTTAGTGTCTATGCTAGGATTATCAATATAGTGACATGCTAAAGGTAGAGAAATTTGAACTTTCAAATTCATGAGTACAATGTGGTTTCAAAATCCATTATATGTTCTAAAACTAAAACAAACTCATGTTTTATGAATCAATCCTTAAACTAAAATGCTTAGTATATCCATAATCATTAACCCATGACTTGTGTCTCATAATAGTGAGGGCGTAGGATTATGTGCATTAGAGACCTAACCTCTAAGTCATGTCTTGTCCTTAACCGGGGAGGGTTCCAGTAGGGCCTTGCGAGGCACTGGGGGGAAAGAGTGCTAGGTTGAGCGTCGTCTTTTGTATGCATATGGGATTAACACCCCAACCTACGGCATGTGTGCACCTCCTCATTTCCATCTGTCTCTTAGTACGGGGCTATAGTGTGTAGACATGTAGTTAGGGTATATTATTCTTGGGTATACTCATATTATATTCATTGCATAAATATTATCTTACTCTTTATACTTAAATCATGCATATTTGTTTTTGTTCTAACATTGCATCTTGTGTTTGCTTATTTTATTATTTTGAGCTTTAATGATTATACAAAACACAAGTATTTGAAAAATCACCAAAAACATGCTAAAAGAGCCTTCAAATCTAATCAATATACTCTGAAATTTCAACTGAAGGAAGGTCTCTTTATAATATAAATGAATTGTGAAAATTGTTTTTCAAAACATCAAAATTTGTAGTTCTGTCTCGGCGTTAAGAAGCTAACGCCTGGCGTTAGCTCCTTTGCTCCAAATTTTTTTTGGTTTTAAATAATTTCTGGTATAATTTTAATTTTTTCTGTGAACTATATTTTTTCTGTTTGTAAAAAGTTTTCTATCTTCTTATTTCCTTTAAAACAAAAATTTATTTCTTTTAAAAAATATATGTATTTTCTCATGCATTATTTTGGGTGTTTCTCTCTGGCATAGAATATCATTTACTGAAAGGGCTATTAAAGACTTCTATGTTTTCTAGAGAATATATATAAAAAAACAAATACAAATACAAAATTACAAAACAATGTCAATGAACAAAAATATGTTTTTTTTCTCTTTATGTGTGTTTATTGTTTTGTGCTTATATACAAAAGATCATTAAAAAATTTATAAAAAAAATTGATTGTTATTCATTGTCATTGTCAAGGATGATTAATTATATCAATAAAAGATTAAATATAATGTTTAATTTAACTTTCAAGTTTCTTAAAAAAATATTGTTTTGTATTTGTCATGCCTTGAAAATTATCTTGTTATGTGAAATGAAATTGATTGTAGATAAACATGTGTAGAAATGCTTAGCATGCCTCTAAGTATGAGTAATGTATTATGTTTGATAATGATTCATTCACTCACTTATTTTTGATAACTTACATGTGTTTACAATCTTATTCCTTCATGATTGTATAGTGTAATAACATAAGTAATTAAAATGCTTAAATAGATTACCAACACAACATTGAATTGGTTATTACAATTCTTTGTCTTTCATGCACTTATTCGTTAGAGAAATGTGGTTTCAAATGCTATGTTTGCAAATCAAGTGAATTCGGAGTCCTTAGTCACTAAACAAAAAAATAAATAATAAATGACAAGGAAAACTCCACCAAGCACTACTCACCCTCCTGATAAGTCTTAATGAGCATTGTGAGGTTGAGAACCTTGGTTAAATAATTGTAAAGTGTCTTGTATCAAACAATTTATACACAACTTCTCTTAGTACACCGGATCAAAAAAAATAATGCTAAGAAGTATAAAAGTGATCCCCCAAGCACTACTTTCCACCCTGATAAGTCTTAATAAGCATTGTGTGTGCAGAGCACCTTGGTAGTTGTACTCTTTATTTATGTGCATTGAAATATTATGGAAGTAATATTATTTGTATATTTTAATGTTGTGTTATAACATTATATATGTCATGTGTTTTTGATTGATTCACTTGTATACTTTATCAAAATACTATTTTGTACACATCTTATCTTTCATAAAACTTCTACTCATGAGAATTGGATCCTGATGCTCATCTATACTATTCTCTACAAACTTAAGTAAATGCACTAGATAGCAAAGCATGATCACTGCAATGCTTATGTTTACTTGAAATGCAAATTTTATTATTTTATAGTTTTTGTATCTTTTCTTAATATTATGAAATCATGCTTGCAATTTTATCTTAATAGAATAGCATCTCTTCAATCTTTAACTCAAACATCAACTTTTCAAATTTAAAACTCATTATCCTTTATATGATTTTATCTTCTAAAATGATGTTTATGTTTAAGAGTGCTTATTATATTCTTCTGCTAAGTTTACCACTTATGCTCCCTCATGTACATTTTTTTAACACCGTGGTATTCTATTTTTTCAACAAGTGGTATCTTAAAATATAATGCTTACTTTATCATGTCAGTTATGTTGCTTACTACTATATGTTCCATCATGCTTATATTTTTCTCAACAAGTAGTATTTAACAAGCTTTTGATTGCATCCTATTTTTCTTCTCGACATAGAACATATTACTCCTTATTGCATACTCTCAGCTAAACCCTCTTTTGATACTACCAAAAGGGGAGAATAAATTACATAAATCTAATATTTAGGGGGAGTACATTATAATGATTTCAAACTCAAAGAAAGTATCTTTGTAGGGGGAGTAATCATATAGGAGGTGCATACACTATCATATGCTCGATCATGACAATCCTTCAATAAGTGGTTCCTAATCAATCTTAGTAGATATATACTCATCCCTACCCACTTTTGCTAATAACAAAGGGGGAGAAGTATTTGAGAAATCTAGTAAAATAGATATTTAGGGGGAGTAAATTATAAGAGAACACTTATGTAGGGGGAGGACTTCATATCGAAAGAGTATGCATTATCGCTATCAAATCTATCACGCTTTTAACCTGTTATTCATGCATATCTTATTACCGCACTTATCTATAAACACAAACTGTCTTAATCTCACTAATTTCTCATACAAGTATTTGTTATTATCAAAAGGGGGAGATTGTTGGAGCCTATGTTCCGCATCTCTTGGTTTGAGAATAACAAATACTGTGTTGTATTTGATCTTGTATTTTGTATGTGTTTATAGTGTGTAGGTTGTACAGGAACTATAGCTACACATCCCTATGAGTAGTATTCAGAATGGAGATGACTCTCTGGAAAGAGAGTTAACGCCCTGCGTTAGTAGTTAACACCCCGCATTAACTTCCGCCGAGAAGGAATCCGTCGAGAAGAAATGTCGTCGAGCATGAGTCCGTCAAGAAGCCAGAGACAACGCCAGCGTTGAATCTTAATGCCCAAGTTGAGTCCATGAATCAACCATGATCTGGACGGTTGCGCGATTTCAGCCATGACAGCACACGATCAATAACGCCGGGGTTAACTCTTAATGCCACACGTTAGCTCCCATGGCTATTTAAAGTACAACTCCTCTCATTCTAAATGAGATGATTCCAGAATTCAAATAATTTTAAGAGAGGCTTGTGTACAACATTTGAGAGTTCTCGCTTGGGCTATCTTGAAGATCTAAAGAGGATTTTGAAGGAGAAGGTCTACAACGCATATCCCAAATGAAGGACGATCATTTCAAGAATGCCAACATCTACATCGCCTTCATTTTCACCTTCAGAATTTCGTGGGGAGTTTCTCTTCACTTTATCTTGTAATCTTTTATTTTGTTCTCTTTGTATTTTGGTATGGAGAAATCGTTCGGGGAGAACGTCGGATTCCTGGAAGGAATCCGTGGGTAATTCGCCTTGTGTTGGCGACTAGGTCCTTGTGCGGCTTAAGGGGTAATTCGTCGCCTTGTGCGTGGTGACTAGTTCAAGGGTAGATCTAGGGCATGGCTAGAGGCCTTATCTGGGGATAGATAGGCTATAGCCAACCGTTCCTTGGGAGAAGGACTGGTGAAACAATAAAAAGTGTTTTTACATATTCTCGCCTTGATTTATAGCGTTATAGAAATCAAACATTTGTGTATTCAATTTATTATGAAATAAAATCATTTCTTTTAATGTTCTATTCAATTGATTTTATTTCCTCTTCAAGAATGTTTTAATTTATATTTCATTAAAGTATTAAAATTAACATTTGTGTAATTATCTTTGAAATACAATAATCGTTTTCATTATCTCTGATTTTCTGGAATTGTATTTCATTTAAGATTTCATAAGTAAAATCACAGTGTCAATCTTTTTGTGCTAAGGAATATTTTTTCGAGATCTAACACCCAGCGTTAACACTAAACGCTAGGCGTTAGCAACAGTTAACAAAAAGTTTTGTTTCTCTTGTTTAAAAAGGAATCTTCAATGCAATCTTTCAGAGATATCAAAATATCTTTTCTTATAAAATATTCCTAAACTATGATCACAAACTTCGATAAATTTAATTAAGATTTAAAATTCCATAAAACCCTTATCCACCCCCCCCCACCCCCTCTAAGGGCGCCATAAGATCCAACATAAACAAGATCTACATCAGCAGATATTTGAAGAAGCCAGAAAGGGGGAGGTTACAAATGCAGTCATCAATTCTGACCTCACACTGAAAGTTCTACAAGGTACAAGGATAGCTCTGAATATTCCTATCCTAGATGTTAATAGGGCAGAAGACTGTGATTTCCCTCATCAAGAGGCAATATCACAAAATGAGAGATTGAAAAAGAGAAGAGAAAGAGAGCATGTATTGCTCACTGAGGAATTCATGGCCAAACAAAGGGATGAACATAGTAGAGACCCTGATTTTGAATACTAGAGTGATGACTCCAAAGAGATAATTCTAAATGCCTGGCTAAGCCATGGCCAAATAGGTAAAGACATTGATAAGCTATATCCATCTAAGGAATGGATAAATCATTTAGAGAGGAACTCAAAAAGAGATAAAGTATTCAAAACCAATCTAGTAAGAAAAGATAACCCAAGAAGGATGCCTTCTCAATACATCCCAAAGCCATTTCTGTATTTTAAAAGGCAAGAGAACAAGAGGAAGATAGCTGAGATTGAAGCAGCAAATGCTGAAAAGAACACAGCCACAAATCTCCCTGAAGACATGGTTGTACCTGCTGAAGATAAGGAGCCTAGAGTTCAAGAAGAAATGGAAGCTGCAGCAGACCAACTGGCCTCAGCTAAAGGAAAATAAGCAGCTGCTGATTTTCCTGAATGCTCTTCTTCTAAGAAAAGAAAACTCTAAATGAATGTATAAACATCTTTTGAATATGTAAATGCAAATTAAACTATGACTTATTACTCTATCTGAACTGCTTATGAATGGAATGGTGAAATTATCACCTCATATCATTAACTAATCTGATCTTTAGTTAAAAGTTTACTCTACTATTATTTATTGAGTTAATCTGTAATGCACTATCATGTGTACTTAATCATATTATAGTACTGTTAAACTATGGTTGTGACATACTTGGCATAAATATCTGGTGTTATAATTTTATCTTAAATTTTATAACAATGTCTATATGTGTATGATGTAATGATTATCATATTATGAAGTTGCATGACAAATATTGTATGGTATGTACTTTAGCATTTGAGGGAGTTCTACCTTCTTCAAATAGGGGGGATTGTTGGGAAAATGACCCTTAATGTTTTCCTTAATTTGAAGAAGCCACACACTCAATGCTAAGTGCAAGTTGTATTTGATGAACCCCATTCTGATTAATGATCATGTAGGAATAGGTCATACCATGGGGTGATGTATATTAAGTAGGTCTGCTATCTGAACCACTGAGATGAGCTCTCAGTCTCATCTGAACTGCTGAGACAAGGCCAGGAGCCGCTGAGAAGGTGTCTGGGCCTGCTGAGCTGCAGATAGAAGAAATTCGCTGAGACGAGTGTCTGTCTCAACGGATCCACTGAGATGAGACAGAAGTAGCCACTAAGACAGCAGGCCATCTCAGCCCAACCGCTAAGACAACTTCAAAATGATATGGCAGGTTCTGCTGTTGGTGCAAGTTACAGAAAAGCTTCTTAGGGTCCACCAATCACTCCCATACCTGTGAGAAGGACAACTAAGAGCCATTGAAGACTATCTGAGTATAAAAAAGATAAGTTAGGGCTTTGTAAGCATCCATCTTGAAATATTACTCTCCAGCACACAAAAAGAAAAGAACATTACTGTTCCATTATCGGCAGCCTTGAAGCTTCATTTTCTTCTGATTACCTGAGGCTGCAAGAAGAGAAGAGATTGCTCATGTTGTTCAACTCAAGAAAGAGCAAGCAGATCCAGTCCATCATCTGAAGGAAAGGATAAAGAAGAATCAGGTTGGGGCATTCCTATTCCTCCCTAGTTCAAGACTGCAACAACAATTGTTCAGAAGCAGAAGATCACCATCTCTTGTCTTCTGATTGTAATTCCACCTTATTACTCCTGTAGGAACTTAATAGTTTTGAGCTTGTAGGGCATCTGTGCTTGAGTGTGTAGGAACTAAATTGTTCTTAGATTGTCGGGCTGTATTGCCTGAGCTATAGAGCTGAGAGGTCAGCTTGAGTGTAGGATCATTGTGTGATCCGAGGTAGGGCAGTTGTGCCTGAGGTAGGGTTTGGGAAAACCTGAGAGATCCCGAGGGATCTATGTTGTAGGGTCTTGGAGCTGAGTTTGGAGAAGTTGGCCTTATCTAACTTATTGTTAGAAAGGTGAAGGGGGAAAGAGGACTACTCAAGGCACCCTTTCTTGAGGAACCTCTATAAATCCTTGAGTGTTTTCTGTGCTTGATAACTTGCTAACCTAAACTAAGAAAATAGCAAGCCTAAAATAAAAGAAACCTATTCACCCCCCCCCCCCCCCCCCCTCTAGGTATCTAAGACTATGCCCTAAATAAACTATCAATAATGATGAATTATTTTATAACTAATATGTGGCATGAAATATTCATGCATTAATGATGAAGCCTTATCAAATAAGATAAATATAATTCAAATGTAAGTGAGCTAAACACACCGAAAGGTTTAAGTGTCAATGATAATGATGCCAAATATTTGAATGCTTAAGTGTGATAAAAATAATTGATGTTTTAATTCATTTTTGATAGATTCATGATAAATTACAACACATGATTAGAGATAGATAAACAAGATATAACAAGTATTCATAAAATGAGATTGATAGTACATAGTGATGTATGTGATGTAATACATGAATAATCATATTCATCCCTATTAATTTATTATAGTATATGCTTAAGCAAGATGAATATGTCATAATATATATGAAATGTGACCATGTTTGACTCAATAAAAAGAAAGACAAAACATACATTAATAAAGAATAAAACAAAAAGGTTATTTTTATTTTTATATCAATCTAGGCACATCGTGAGGTATAATTTTGTGTGTTTCATTTCGATTTGTTTCTACTTCATGAATTTTGATGGTTACTAATGAATGAGAGTTTTAGGTATCCAAAGAGAACCAAGTGTGATGGTTCCTTTGGGTACCCAAATATTACGTAGTGATTTATTTAGTGAAAAAGATGAATGAACCCTTTCAAATGGAGTTAATATGTTGCTTTTTAACTATGGGCCTCCATTCATACCATGGTTGAATATTTCTCAAATTTCCATAGTCATTATTTTTATATTGAGATTAAGAATAGAATTGATTTTTAAACCTTATTGATAGGAAATTTATGCGCATTCACTTTTACATTGGGTGAAGATTGATTTTGTAAATGATGGTGATGATAGTGATTTGGAATTTGATATGTTACATGTTTGTGTACATTGAACTTGTTTCCTAATTAAGGTAAATTGTCGTCAATTATGATAATAATAATGGTTCTTAGAATATTGATTTTTTTACATGATGTTTCTTCAAATCTCTAGTTTTATTTATCATGTCTTCATATTCTGGACATAAATTGATGGAGTGCTTTTTAACTAGTTGTGAGTGTGATTTAAGTTTAGATTACAACTTGTTAATTTTTTAATAAGATCATGTTTTGCTTCATTATAAGTGATCGTGTTATTCTTAAGAATGGTAGCTATAAAATTCATATGAGTTTTATAATCAGTTCTTACGTTTTCAAACGTCCCATCCATCTCTTTAATTTCAATTTTAAAATCTTGACAATTTGAACACTTAGCTTTCAAGGATAAATTTTCTGAAGTTAAAAACTCATTTTTCTCTTCTAAATTTTTTATTTTATATCCTGCCTTATCTAATGCGATGGAAATTGAATCGAGTTTTTCTTTTGAGTTTACAGTGCTTTCTTGCTTGGGATTTTGGTTTGAACAATAAGTTTCTTTAACATCTTCTACTTTGCTGGATATGCTTGTCGTGTTGCCATCCGAGCATGATATTGTGAAGTTGCATTCCTCTTTCTTTGATGAGTTTGATAATTCATTCTCCAAACATGATTCCTTATTTGTTTCTTCTCTTGGATCCATAGGAAATTGCTCTAGCATATCAATTTGATATCATTCATCAACTGTAGAAGGAAGACTAAATGTTTTCTCAAGAAATCTCAAATTTTTCATAAGAAGTAGGAAGTAAATAAATTAATTTTAAAATATATTTTATAATTGCACAAAATAGAATATTCATGGCTTTAGCATTTAAAATGCACTCGTTCCTATTCAACTCATTTGGTGGGTTTTTTTATGATATTCCATACTTCAATATCTACAGACATAAGAAATCATTTCATTAAGATTTTCCACCCTTCATAATTTGTACAAGTAAATAAAGGTGGTGTTAATGATTTTTTATTATTTGAAAATTCATCCCCTCTAGTTGATGTGAGATTATGATGCACCATTATTTTAGGTGATTAACCTTTTTGAAATAACCTAGCCCTGATACCACTTGTTGGATCTTCAGGCGCCCTTAAAGGGGGGTGAATAAGGGTTTTGTAAAATTTCTTTTTCAACTCAAAGATTAGATCATAATATTAAAAATAAACATTTGTGTAAACTTAAAATAAAATTTTTAATAAAGTAAAACAAGAAACATGATTTTATTTCAAAAACATTTAGAATACAAAAATCTGATATCTATAATGTTAGAAATCAAAGGCGATGAAACTAAAAATTTCTTTTTGGTTTCTATATCGAATCTCCCCAAGAGACGGTTGGCCATAACATATATCTCCCAAGATAGGCATATGGCCTCCCCTAGACCTATCCCATTGATCTAGTCACCACACACACTAGGTGAATTCCTCACCAATCCTCACACGGACCTAGTCGCCAACCACGGGCAAATTATTCATAGGTCGCTCACGGGCCTAGTCGATAACCGCCAAGAAAATTTCTCCACTTCAACAAAAGAGTAACAAAAATAAAATACAAGTTGATAAAAGATATTAAGAAAATAAAGAATCCTTATATCATATCTGAAGGTGGTGATGAAAAAACTCGAGAGATTGTCGTTGTCAATGCGTTCATGCTTCGCATGTTGACTAAGTGTTGCAGAGAAGCCACTTCAAAACCTTCTATGATCCTTCAATATGGCATTAGGGAATCCTTAGAATGATTAGAAAGAGAGTGCATAAGAGTCTCTACAAATTGGTTCGGAGTCAACCTTCGTCGTTTTTTAAAAGAGAGCCAACCAGCTCTATTTATAGCTCTATGAGCTACCGCCGGCGGTAGAACTTACCACACCATGATACCCGATAAGGAATGAGATTCGTGCATCATTTGGTCCAGGAAAGGAAGCAGATTTCTTGTTTTAGGGAATAGCTACAACCCCGCGGTTGGCTTAACGTGCCTCTTTAGAGTTGAATTCGATTCCTCCAAAATGATTTCACTTGCTCCTTTTGACGCTTAAATTAGTTGTTGATTGTCAGGGTTACTATATAGTTACCGTCGGGCATTAGGTTTAATGTGTCACAGTAGCACTTGCTAAGGATAGACTTTGCTCCCACCAATCCTTACATTCCAATACAAGTTCTCAGCTTTCGTTCAGATATCAAACCTACTGCTAGCAGTAGTAGTTACCGCCCCACGGTAATGCTCAATTTCGAGCATGTCATCCATCTTTATCTTCTTTCAATGTGTGATTGCGCATGTATGTCCTGCACATTATATACACTCAAAAGCTGGATCAAATTCATAATGGTAATTGTTATTATCATACTAAGATATGTGGAATGCATATTCAAACAGTGATGATATCACCCAAGAAGTGGTGTGGAAATATCAAAGTGTAACCCTTAAACACTTACACTTGCATTTGAACTCTTTCACGTAGTCATTTGGGGTATCTTGCTACTTCAGTCAATCTATACCTGAGATCAATATCAGACTAAGATACATCACACGATTGCATGTTAAGTTAAACCACAATGGTATGCTAATCAGGTTAGCAATATTCATAGGGATTAGTGGAACATACTAATATGAATCCACACATGGGCACGAAAATGCTTTCACTGCATCAGTTCATCCTCATTCTAAATGGGTAAGCAAGATGCCTACGTGGGTGCAATGAACTTCATTATAGATGGATTGTGTGTAGGTTGATAGAGGTTGTAAGATTCTTCCCTCATGGGAGTTGAGAACGGCCGAGGGGAGTCTTATATGTAGAACATCCACCTTGCAGTAGTTCCAGCACTCGGACCAACAACTACTACAAGATGCATATCATGTCGGCAATTACCAAACATAACAAGCCAACTTATAAGAAATATTATGTTGTTAAAACTTGAAGTCCACATATCACAAAGGGTATATAAAGTTCACAATATACATAAAATGGAAGCATAAAAGACTACGTTAGTCCTCAAAATATCTCTAGCCAATACATCAAAATTATAAACAACTCTTGGATCTCTCAACGTCCTCCGATGGGGGCATCAAAATGTGGTGAGTTATTAAGTCAGGACCTGTCTCCTTGGTCTGGCTGCCCTCTAAGGTGGAGTGTTGTTGTAGGGTGTGCTCCTAAAATGGTGGTAGCAATAAACTGTTAGCCAACGACTCAGTGGTTTCCCTTCCTCTCCACCAGTGACTCCTAGGTACTAGATGTGAGGAAGGAATATGGAGCTACAAAGTTAGCAAATATAGCAAGCAGATGAACAGTTGACAGTGTATGCATAAGAATCAATTAATCAAGTCAGAGACAAAAGTATATAACATAGTATATGAACAATAGCAGTGTATGAAAGAGCAAGTAATATCAACGAAGTATATAAATGACAATAATTAACTTAACTTATAAAAATACTCATATAAATTTATAAGTTAAGGATCTTGAGCAGTAAAAGACAATAAATAACTAATCATATAAAAGCGCTTATATAAACTTATATGATGTGGATCTTGTTATGAAATGCAATGAATGATATATGAATGTTAACTTACCTATGAATTACACACACAACTCTATGCCGACATAGACTATGCCAACTTATTAAGTGGGTGGGGAACCTCATAGGTATTATAGTTGTGGTAAGATAATGAGAGAGGATCAGACAACCTCCGCTTTTGGGTGAGTGGCATACAATAAACTAAGGCCCCCAAGTATGGCTCTCGGCCTGTACTAATTGCTCATATGCTAAACTAGCGAAGTCTTAAAGTATAGCGTGTATAAGGGTCCACTGGGAAACATCACTAAGATGCCAGCTCAGCAGGTATACATGACCATTATCCCCATAGCCTAGAGTCTATCCCAAAGCTCTCCATCAGTGTGCTATGTTCGATCAAGCCGGTAGACCAACCATAAGCAATCACAACAACCAAGATCAATATATACAGTGTTACACCAACACCCATAAATTCACCCATATATAAAAAACCATGCTATCCAGCACTCAAGAACAATAAACCAAGACCTTAGTATAAACTGCAACTAGGATATATATACATGCTATATAAATGGCTTTTATCATGCACTTCCACTACTACTTAGTTATCATCAACCCTAAATATCTGGGGATCATCTCTTATGAGGTGAAGTATAGTAAACATGGAGAACATTACTTGTGATCCTAAATAAATTACTCGTGCAAGACGTGACGTAGGGTTTTCACAATAAATCTTAACTAGTGAAGTGTTTATGGTCACTAATTATTAGTTCAACCAGTTCGTGTTTCACCGTGTCATTGAGCACACTATGGATAACATAGATCCACTCCATGTCCAATAATTCCTAACCACACCACCTCGCATACTAGGGCACACATTCGCCAAGTATCCTAGGCTTATGCAAAAGTCCTACACTTGGGAACTTTACTGCCATTCTACTAATTCTCTTTCACTACATAATGATGTAACATTTAACTTCACTAGTTGAAGTGTGTGTTAGGCTATTAAGGAGATCATCATTTAGTTACCGATCATAATTAAGCTCATTTGTGAACATGTATGAATTTATCATGATCAAAGTAAACGTGCTTATAACTTATGCAATATTTGTTCTTTTAGTACAAGACATCATAATCCTTACAAAATTACATTTAATTACATCAATATTAACATGTTCAAGATCAATCATACTTCTGAAATTTAGCTATAAACACAAGTTATATACATCATGAAGATTCTAGCCATGTGTGCATGCAGTAACTTGTAACTTTCTTAAACATGATCATATTGTTTATCTCCAACAAGTAAGCATGAGTACATTAACATTATAGTCATTTAAATTCTCTAGAGTTTAGCAAGTAAGGGCTTTACCACAAGGTTATGTAATTCTTCAAGACAACAAGGTTACTACGTTATGAGAGATCAACCTTAAACATACAGGTAGAGGATTACATTTCTTCTAAACTTGATCATGTGATATAAGACATGGAAACTTAGGGGAATATCACATATTGAATTTTTCTAAACCTCTAGAATTTAACAAGAAATATGCATGTTTATAATGGTCATGATCACTTATAGAAATCAAGGTTAAACTAGTCTTGAACAAGCTCAATTTCACTATTAAAGGTCATGTGGATCATCAATTCTAAAAATCAGAGAAGTCACAACCTTAAGCCATCTGATTTAAAATCAAGTCATCATTATTAACATGGAGGTAATGAAAATAAATAATTTTTGATGAGTCCAATCTAATTTCATATTTGATTAAGCACAAAAGGGGTAGATTTTGTAAAATAGGTAAACCTAGGTGAAATCATTTCCAAAAGATCCAAAACATTATCATGAGTCAATCATGTCATAGTAAAGGTCCCATAATTTATTCTTGCATTTATTTCAAATGTACATCCCTTCTAATTTGAGAAATACACATTTTATAATCATGAAATTTTTCCACAAACATTGGACAAATATTTTCCCAAACTTATGAAACAGTATGGAGATGTTTATAATGTCATCAAGCACATTTGTTTCAAGTTTCAAAATCATCAGATCCATATCGAAGGAAATATACACAAAATACAAATTTCCTCGACTTAGTGTAACAGCCACTTTGAATTTAATTTTTGGAAGCTACAGACCTCCCCAGAACATTAATAACCCCAATATGGAAATCTTAGACCAATGACTACAACTTTCATGTTGGCGACTTGGTTTAGATATGTCTCTAAGTCTCCTAATTTTACAGTTTTAGGTGACTACTCAGTGTGACATATATTCACATAAGGTTATTAAGGCCATAATTCTATGATTTTTGCAAATATGTAAAGACTAATGAAATCAACTCCAAAGGACCTTAAAATTTTATCATGAGTCAAACATGTCACAAGGAATGTGCCATAAATTGTGTTACATTTATTTCAAATGTATATCCCATTTAATATTCGATATACACACATTTAATAATCATTAAATATTTCCAAAAACAATAGAAAATTATTTCCCAAAAATTATGAGACTTTCTGTAGATATTTATAATGTCATCAAGCACATGTGTTTCAAATTTAAAAATCATCATAGCCATGTCAAAGGAAATATACATAAAATACAAATTTCCTAAACTTAGTGTGACAGTCACTTTGAGTTTACATTATAGGAGCTATTGATGAGCAAAATTTATATAGTGTTTTAGGCCCTTTTCTAGCGTAGTTTTCCTGTCTTTTCGCTCATGCTTTAGTCGTTTTCATCATAAAATCCTTTATAATCAAAACACATGTCTTGTGAGAGCATTTTATTAGATAGGTCACTGTTGAAACCAGAATTTGTTCTCTTGTGGAGCTCTGGCCCTCAAGAAATTGAGGGGCAGCTAGCACTTTCTGATTCCTCGGAAGGAACAGACCGAAGACTCAAAACAAGACAAAGACCCTTTGTCGTAGTGAGGAGGTCCCACCACACACCCGGAAGATCTTTGAGCGCTTCCCCTCCCAAGCCAAAGCTTAGACTGGGCACCTTGGAGAACCTGAGAGCTAAACCGAGATAACCTAGAGAGGAAGAAGCTCAGAGTACTGAGAATGGAATCCTCTCCAAAGGTGCCCTTCAAGATCTATTTATAGTTTTTTGCTTATGATCTGCTAATAGCGGGATTCCGCCTTACTCTTTTGCTATACGCAGCCCAAAATGCTCTGCAAACAGCCAAACTCCGCTGTTTCGAGAGGCTAACTGTAGACCACCAAGGGATTTCAAGTAAAAAACATCCCTGGACCCTTACTGGGCGAGCCACCCGCACGGGCCCCCTCTCGAGAACTGAGAGGCCTAGCTCGCCCGCCTTCCCGCGGGCGACCGACGAGGGCTTCGCCCGCTCACCTACCTGCGAGCATCCGGCGAGAGCCTAGCTCGCGAGCCTTCCTGCGAGCACCGGGATCGCCCTCTTGCGAGCACCTGGCTCGCCCTCTTACTTATCCTTCTTGCCTGTTGACCCCTTATCCTATGCTCACCTCTTGGCGAATACCAGGGTTGTATACAATCCTCGCTCTTTGCAAGGCTATCCTAGGCTCGCGAAGAAACATCCAACCCCTGGTGTTCGCCAGCCCTTTGGTGACGTGGTGAGAATCTTTTGGTGGGCCCCATGCTCAATGCTATAAATACCCTTCTCTCTGGCCGGCACATGAACATTTTTCTCCCTTTCACTGCCTTTCTCCATACTCACCGAGATGTCCAAAAGGGAGGAAATACTGGCCCGCCTCAAGGCCTCGCAGGCGACTCAAAAAGCCAAAGCCACCGAGCTCGCCCCCTGGATTTCCCAGCAATCTACTCTGCCCCCGCCTCAGACCAAAAAGGCAAGGACCATCCGGCGGCCGTCCGGGGAGGATGAGTCTGAAAGTCCTCTGATACTAATTGAGCGTGAGGTTAGATCTTAGATTTACTCTAGAGTGGGGGTGAATAGAGTATTCAAAGTTTTTAACTTATTTTTATAGCGGAATTAAAATACTGATATATATAAGTATAACATAGTGAGTGTAAAAACAAAATACAAATCACAGCATAGCACAGTACAGAAAATAAACACAAACACAGAAGACACAAGGATCTATAGTAGTTCCCCAATCAACCTGGGTACATCTACTCTTCTACCACCCTTGGTAGGAATCCACTATGTTTTTGATCAGGTGCCCTATCACCAATGGGTTTTTTAATCAGGTGCCCAAACACTAATGGGTTTTTGATCAGGTGCCCAAACACCAACTACAGGTTTTTGATCAGGTGCCCTGCCACCAAAGGGTTAACTTTTGAAGGGAGTTATAACCCTGTACAAGATGGGATAAAGAGGGTTTATGAAGTTCTTCTCTGTCAACAAGCTGAGACAAGACTAGTGGATTTGTTGTTGTGAAGCTCCCCCTGTCTGGTAGAATTTCTTGACAGATAATGGATGGAGCTTCCTCTTGAATATAAATGATCTTCCTTGATAGCTGATGAATCAGAGAGACAAAAGTTTCTTAGATTGTTGTTGCTCTTTGAAGATTAGAAACTTGCAGCAGAAAACTGAGATAAGATTTGTGTTGTTGTTCTCAGAGAATGAGAGTGCTGCTGTTGAGGATGAACTCTGAAAAGCTTTTTCTTTCTGTATTTTTCTCTCGACTGTTTCATCTCTATTATTTTTCTATCTTCTTGCTGTAATGCTGTACTACTTTTTCTTTCTTTTTCCTTAGAGAATATCTGGATGATTTGAAATTCAAATCTTCTAATTAAGGAATAAAATATTCTGAAAATATATTCTTGGAACTGCAATCTGATTCAGCAAATAAACTTTAATCCTTTTTTTCCTTTTCCATGAAAGAGTCCTTTTCCAAAATGTGTCAATGGCTACTTTCTCGAGAGAAGAGAATGGAAAGGAAATAATAAAAGGAAAGAATCAAAACCTGACTTATCTGATAATGAATAAGTCCAAATAATAGAATAGATCCGTTGCAGATTAGTCGATCTGAGTTCAGAGAAAATTGACCACTGATCCTTCAGAAATTTTGAGCTGAGGAGAAAATTCGTCGAGCTGAGAACTGAGTTCGTCGAACTGAATGTTGAGTTCGTCGAACTGAATCTAGAGTTCGTCGAACTGAATTAATTTGTCGAACACAATCTGGAGTTC
Organism: Dactylorhiza incarnata; assembly: GCA_033032865.1. Taxonomy (NCBI): domain Eukaryota; kingdom Viridiplantae; phylum Streptophyta; class Magnoliopsida; order Asparagales; family Orchidaceae; genus Dactylorhiza; species Dactylorhiza incarnata. The sequence goes on along the minus strand of JAWHQI010000051.1, from coordinate 9,455,099 downwards.
GTCGATCTCAAACTGGAATTCGTCGAACTGAGAGATAATCAGCTGAATCTGGCTGGAAGAACTGAGTTCGTCGATCTGAGAAGCACTTTCGTCGAACTGAACATCTTGTTACTTATTCGTCGAACACAGAGCTGAGTTCGTCGATCTCAAACTAGAATCAGTCTATCAGAGCAACGACCCTCCGTCGGCCTTACTTTGTGCCCTACTGCAGACGACCGGGCAGATTGGCCCTATTCCACGCCAACCCTGTTGCTTCCTCCATGCTGAAGAATAAACTGCTGGACTGGCTGGAGAACGGAGTGCGTCGAGCTGGAGAGCAAGTTCGTCGAATGCAGAGAGAAGTTCGTCAAATGCAGAATAAAGTTTGTCGAACGCAGAGACTCAGCCAAGTTCGTTGAACTGGAGCACAACGTTCGTCGAACGCAGGATGGAGTTCGTCGAACACAGGATGGAGTTTGTCGAACGTAGGATGGAGTTCATCGAGCGCAGAGACTTAGAGTTTTTCCTAAGTTCCCCTTAGACTATACATTGGGGTCAACATAGTCCTAGCCAACAGATAGTGATCCTAGCCCAAATCAGTAATAGTGTTGTTCCAACAATCTCCCCCTATTTGGGTTAGGACACTATTTGACAAAATTAAAGCGAACAAACAAAGAGCATATATATCTGACAGAAATAAATTTCATTTCCGCAGATAAGAAATATAGTACTCTAGGTTTAGAAAACTTTACATTGAAATCAAATAATCATGAGTTTTTGTCTTTCTCTGAAAGAGGCTTGAAAATGTTTTAACTTTAAAATTCTTGTCTTTCTGAATTCTGACATTGTAGAAAACTGAGAAAAATCCTTGCCTTCAGCTTTTGGCTTTGTTTATCTGAGCTGTGTCTGTCATATCTGAATCTTCTTTATCAAAAATTGTATATGTTATATCAAACATTATAACTGAATTTGCATTTGCATGATCTGGAACTTCTTCAAATAACTGAAACTGCTTCTATCAAAACCATATCTGAAACAGTATCAATCATCACTGAATCATCATTCACTACATCAAAAGGAGCTTCTTCATAAAGCATCTCCACCTGAAACTGGAGCTTCTTCATAAAGCATCTCCCCCTGCCTAGTTTCAGGAAGACCTGAAGCTAGGCCCCTAGAAGAAGGGACAGTTGTATAGGAGGTAGGGAAGGATGAAATTTTAGAAGAAAGATTGCCATTGTTCCTGAAAAATGTCTGTGGTAGAGGTGGTATTCCTCTCCTCATTTAATATGTTAGTTTCATCAAAAGATACATGCATGGACTGTTAAATTTTTTTTATTTGAATCGTTTAGGAGTAAGCATGAGTTTCATCAACTGAGTTATAGCCAAACAACCACAATGCCACACAACAACACAATAGACTTTATTGAATCACAAAATTCATTTACAGTGCGAGACATACATGGCGAGACATGATTCATAAGAATCACGAAGGAGAGAAGAACAAAACACCAAAAAACAAGTCTGGCGGTTTGACAAGCAGAGACCGCACAGACCGCTCGACTCCAGAGATCTCCCGGCTTGACCTGAGACCGCACGAACAGAAAATAGACAGGCCGCCTGCACTGCAAGACCGCCACCTCAGACCGCACGAACTGGAGCTTTATTGAATTGAACGAAGAACAGCTGTCGTCAGACCGCAACTAAGATCGCCTAACTGCTGAAGGTCGCATGATCGCTGAGCTCGATGCGAACAGCACAAGAACACCATAAACTATTTCGCAGACAGACCGCTGCCGAATTGTTTATTCAAGCCGCTGAGAATTACCAAGGAAGGAGACCGCAACCTGCTGACCGCAAACCTGCGAACACAACAAACAGTCAACTCGCTTCCGAGACCGCCCGACCTCAAAGTTGAGACCGCACGAATAAACCCAGGCTCTAGTTCTTACAGTTCTCATTATGAATGACGAGCCAGGCACCCCTATTTATAGGCGGGTAGACGGATGTCGTCACCGCACAAATCGGGATACAGTCACCACCTGTCAGATTGCCAACAGTCTCACAAGGCAGACCCCGCGATCAGACCACTTGGACAACCTTCCGTCCAAGACCATAGAACAGCTGGCAGATCGCGCACAAGCCGCGCGAACACAAGACCGCGCACAAACCGCGTGGGCACAAGAACGCTCCTTCCTTAGAATACCAGGAGCAAACCAAGAACCATCTGGCCGACTTCAAACAAGTCACCAGATCGCCAAGCACAAACCGCCTGATCACAGCGGTTACAAGAAAACAGACCGCCCGGTCACATCCACTTCACTTCAACAAATTTAACACTCCCCATTGAAGTGGGAAGTGGAAATTAGACCGAGTAAACTCCGCAACCGGGTAAACGGTCATTTTGCCAGCGGCTTTGTGAAGATGTCTGCAACATTGTCCGCACTCCGAACATGCTCGACCATAAGAGATCCTCCCAACAACTTTTCATGAATGAAATGGTGTTCAATCTCAATATGCTTGGTCCTCGCGTGACAGACTGGATTACTAACCAGCTTAAGAGCACTCTCATTGTCCCCACATAGCATAGTGGGACCTCGAATCTCCTCATGAACGTCCCCTACCAACCTTCTGAGCCAAACGGCTTCCTGAGCTGCCAAGGCCGAAGCCTTGTATTCCGCTTCTGTGGTAGATACAGACATTGAGTCCTGCTTTTTGCTGCACCATGAAATAGCTGTGGGGCCCATCATAAAGACAAAACCAGACGTTGATCTCCGATCATCCATGTCTCCCCCGTGATCAGCATCCATATATCCAAGCAACTCCAAGCTTGACCCTCTCCTATATAGGAGACCCAAATCAGAGGTCGACTTCACATATTTCAGAATTCCTTTTGCTGCTAGAAGATGAGGCTTCCGTGGCTCCGCCATGTACCGACTCACTTTGCCAACTGCATACGCAATATCAGGCCTCGTGATGGTCAAGTAGATCAAGCTCACAACTAGAGCTCGGAACACCAACAGATCAGATAGAACTCTCCCCTCATCCTTCGGAAGTTTATGATGTTGTTCCAGAGGTATAGAGCTGCTCTTCCCTTCCTCCATGCCAAATCGTTGAACGATTCGCTCCGCATATCCGGCCTGAGAAACGAGCACTCCGCTCTCCCGCCTCTGAACCTCGAGTCCAAGGAAATGGTGAAGCTCACCCAGATCCTTCATATCAAATCTGATAGCAAGCTTGGCTCTCAGCCTTGCTACTGCCTCCTTTGAGTTCCCGGTGACAATCATGTCATCCACATACAGCAAGACAATGACCCGAAGTGCCCCCTCCTTCTTGACAAATAAGCTAGAATCAGAGTCTGAAGCAAAGATCCCGCAGAATAGAAGATACTCCGCGATCTTTCCATCCCACGCCCGAGGCGCTTGCTTCAAACCATACAGGGCTTTCTTCAGTTTGCAGACGTAGTCCGGACACTCCTCCGACATGAAGCCCGACGGTTGGATCATAAAGATATCCTTGTCGATCTCGCAGTATAAGAAGGCATTCTTAACGTCGAGCTGCCAAATCTCCCATCCACTTGAAGCCGCCAAGGTAATAACAAATCGGACCGAAGTCATCTTTGCCACTGGACTAAACGTCTCATCATAATCTTCACCATACTGTTGTGAGAACCCGCGAGCTACAAGGCGAGCCTTGTATCGCTCGATCGTACCGTCAGCTTTCTTCTTGAGTTTATAGCCCCACTTGCATGTCACAGGGGTAATGCCCTTGGGCCTGGGCACTAGAGACCAAGTCTCATTCTTCTTGAGAGCATCCATATCCTCTTGCATCGCAATGTCCCACTGCTTCACGTCTTTGGCCTTCTCAAAGCTCGACGGCTCCCTCTCATCCAAGGGACCAGCAAAGAAACATGAGACGAAGCTCACCATGTTTCCTCCCGTGTATCGATCTGGTGGTTTAATAGTCCTCTTCGACCTCCTAAGAGGTTGCACCAGACTAGCCACCTCCTCAGCTGCTTCTTCTGTGCTAGCTCTTCTTCCAGATGAACTTCGAGCATCGCTCACCCTGCTTCCAGAACCTGAAGCCTCCATCTCAGAGCTCGACACAATAGGAGCTCTTGGTGAAACAGGCAACTCCACTTGAAGATTTTCTGCAGCCTTCCCTTCTTCATCAACCTTGTTCTCCGATAGTTCAACTCCTGAACTCCCCTTGTAGGAAGTCACCTGATGTAGCGACACGCGTTCGACTATGCTAATGGAAAACCTATCATCACAGAAAAAAAAATAAACAGGAGGGCTCCGACCAAAAGCGAACGAAAGGGGGTCGATTGGCTCCCAAATCCGAATGATAAAATTTAAGCCGGACTCGATACAACGTCCTTAAGACCTACCTCTCTAACAAGCACACAAACTCACCGTAAGCCGGACTCGATACAACGTCCTTAATACCTACCTCTCCAACAAGCACACAACTCACCGCACCTACAGAAGCATCTATACTTTCAACTTGAGCCGTTTCAAACACAGTAATATTATTATTTTGGAGCAGCGACAAATGATAAATAGCGATCGAAATTTTAGTTGAGATTAACTCCCTTGTTGACACAAATTGTGCCCACCGTGGAGAGCAAGTCAAGGCTATGCCGAGTTTGCTCCCGCAACGGATCTAACCAATCTGGAATACAAGAGGTTCAATAACAATGAAATCGAATCAGATTTTGCAAGCGATTCATTTAAAATCATGGAAAGGACGGTTCGAATAAACCTCCATAAATCTCACAGAAAGAAGTCACAAGAGGGAGAAAGAGATTACCCAACCAAGAGGATCAAACACACAAGATAAGGTGGGAGATTCACTCTCTCCACGGATCCACCGGCTTCACACCGAATGGGGCTGCAACCTTCTTCCTTGGAGTCGCACCGTAGGAAGCCACGCCAGAGTCGCACCGAACGGGATGGAGATCGCAAGGTAGTCTTCACACCACAAGGGGGGCGGCGGCAAGAGGAGTCCCTCCTTGGCCGAAATCTCTAAGAGGAGAATAGGGTTTCTTTTTTTTTCTTCAATGCTTAATCTCATCATAAAGTCCTCCTTATATAGGAGAACAACAAGTCCTTAACCATCAATGATGGAGATGTAATCTCTTCCATCCGTATGGTTAAATACACACCAACATAAATAAAGAGTTCAAAATTAAAAATTACAACCATTTTAATGAATATAAAATTATCACCAAGCAAGAAATAATTTTATATTCATTAATATAAAATGAAAGTGCATAAATAAAATATTTTAATTCTTAAAGGCGGCTTTACCACGACGCAGGCGGAGGTTGTAACGCGGTCTTCCTTCAGCATCATCATGGCACCTAAGACCTTTGTGTCGCAGCGCCTCGGCAATCGGGTCATCATCAAGGAGTGTCGGAGGGGCCGCGCCATCAATCCTCCCCCACTCAAAATCACGTATCTCCGATGCGTGGTCTGAGAGATAGCGGCGGAGAAGCTCGGCGTCCAAACATTGAAGCTCCGTCGCGAGTACCCATGAGTCGTCTGAGGGAGGTCGGTCACGCCAACGGATAAGGAAATGGTAGGTAGCACCATCAGGAGTACCAAGTGGCTCAGCAGCGAGAATCACATCTGGAATGAGAAATGTCTTGGGGAACCTGGGAAACATGTCAGCAGTAGGAATAAAAGAAGGTAACGTACCATCCGATGTTATACCTACGGGGACCGAAGGAGAGAGATTATCCGAACTACCACTCCCCAACCCATTAGAATTTTTTGTGGAGGGAGACGAAGACAAAGAATCCAACACATGTGGAGTCGAAACAAACGGCGTCAAATCCGAGACATTAAAAATAGGGGATATACCCCAATCAGCCGGCAAATCCAACACGAAAGAATTGTCACCTAGCTTCTTTATAATCCGAAAAGGGCTGGCGCGCTTTGGTGCTAACTTTTTAACGGTGCCAGTTGGCATACGTTCGGGAACTAACCGGACTAAAACCAGATCGCCGACTTTAAAATGTGACACCCTCCTATGTAGATTAGCGTGCATTCGATAAGACTCGAATTGATCGGTCAAGGTAGCTTGTATACGTGCATGTAAGTCATGAATATGTTGGGCGAAGGATTGTGCGAACTGACTTGTCTTGTACGTTGGGGACAACGGAACCAAGTCAAGAGGCACAAGGGCCTTGTACCCGTGAACAATCTCGTTTGGAGACAGACCGGTGGACCGATTTTTGGAATTATTATATGCCAGCTGGGCGTGGGGGAGAAGAAGATCCCACGTGCCTTTATGATCGCTCACTAGACATCTAAGAAGTTTTCCTAGTCGTGGAATAGGAAACCTATATTTGATGGTAATCTTGTTGATAGCGCGGCTATCAACACACATCCGCCATGTACCATCCTTCTTGGGGGCAAGTAAGGCTGATACCGCACATGGACTCATGCTAGTCCTAATGAACCCCTTCTTTAACAGGTCCTCAATTTGGGCCAGTAACTCCTTGTGGGCGGAAGGATGGAGTCGATAATGGGGCTGGTTGGGCAAGGAAGAGCCTGGGACCAGATCTATCGCATGCTGAATATCCCTATGCGGGGGTAGTGACGACGGCAATTCCTCCGGGTACACGTCCCTATACTCTTCCAACAGTTCCCGTAACTCTCTGGGCAAATCATCCAAAACACTAGAATCAGGCTTCGCACTCATAAGTATTAGTGCATACATCTCTCCATCAAGAAAGGGATCCTTCACAAACTCTTTCCTACCAACTAGACTCAACGTCTTCCTCTCAACTGGGATAGTGGTGTCCTTAGCCATAACTACTGGCTCCTTCGGAATGGTCGGCCTCAAGGTGATGGTTTTGCCATTGAATTTAAATTCATAAGTGTTGGCTCTACCAAAATGCGTCACATCACAGTCATAGAGCCAAGGACGGCCTAACAACACGTGAGAAGCGTCCATCGGCAGGACATCACACCAAACCTCATCAGTATAGGATTTGAATGAGAGGGGGACCAGGCACCGCTTGGTGACCGGGATGGTGATCTTGCTAATCCATGCTACCTGATATGGGGTCGGGTGTGGTTCCGTGGTCAAGTGCATACGTGTGACGGCGCTCTCAGAAATGACATTCACGCAACTACCACTATCAATAATCAGCTTGCAAAGCTTCTCACCACTCTTAAAGATCAGAGAAAATATGCTCGTCCTATTCCAATCATCTAACGGATGAGGAGTGGTCAAGATACAACGCATCACCATAAGGTGGTGATCGTCCTCTAAATCACTTGGGACCCCATCTGGGTCTCCCTCCTCTTCAGCCTCATATACGTAGTCAGCAGGGTCGGTCGTTGAATCTAAAACTGCTATGGCCTTAGTCTTTGTTGGGCATTCGAAGGCATAGTGACCTTGAACGCCGCACGAATAACACGTAGTGTTGGCCTTGCTAACCTTCCTTATGGGGACACGCTCACTCGCGGGATTCCTACCGTTTCTAGCGGTGATCACTACAGTCTTCGACTCAGAAGACCTAAACTTTCCCTTATCCGGATTCATGGAGGAAGACGCTCCAACCGTGGTCTTGCTCTTTGTGTCGAAATAATGAGAGTGGGCCTTCGAAGCAAGATGCTTTTCAATGTCAAGGGCGGAATTGAAAGTCGTGTTCATATCCGTGTGACCATAGCGCAGGAGCTTCCTCTGAATATCAGGTTGAAGCCCCTTACGAAATCTAGATAGGGTGACCTCGGGAATCTCCCTAAGATCACAACGCACCATACGGTCCTTCAGCTCTCCCATATACTCAGCTACCGAATTGGATCCCTGCCGCAGGGTGGAAAGCTCGTCGAACTTCTGTGTTCGGTGGTACGCAGGGACGTACTGGTCGGTCAGCAAATTCTTCATCATCGGCCAACCTATAGGTGGGACTCCCTGCCCGGCTCCTAATCATCGCTCCTCATTCAGCCAATAAGTCTTCGCATGACCTGTTAACTTCATCCTGGCAACTTGGACCTTTTGAGGGTCCGTCAGTTTGTGCCATTCGAAATAACATTCAATTTCCACTACCCAAGTAAGGAAGACCTGGGGTCTCCCAGACCATCGTAAGTGGGGGCATCAATCTTAACGGCCCTAGTAATATCAAAGCCACGCTCGTAGCGGTGTTCTTGAGGGGGAACTCGTGGAGAGTTCCCTTCGGAATCTGAATCATGGGCTCGTTGGTGCCGGTTGGGCTGCCCAACAATAATAGGTGGTGGTGGCGGCCCTCCTTGATTCAGAAGGATTTGTGCTAACATGGTCCTAAGCTCAGTCATCTCGTTATGTAACCCCTCTATAGCCTCAGTGTTATGATCCCCGTGCTCATTTGATGCCATCCTAGACGATGAAGGTGTGTTATACTCCGTTCCTAGCCTATTGCGCATATAGGGTTGGACAAAATTATGAAGTGAATTTTTGTAGTGCAGATTAATAGGAAATATTTTGGCAGGAAAATATATTCGGGATGTGACTAACAGTGAGAACTTCCAGAATTGTTTTTTTTAAATTGCGACAGAAATTGAAAGTTTTGGCCCGCTATTCGCAGACCAACTAAATAGAATTACGACGTTCCCAATTTTCAGGCCGACCTAACGAAGACGAATCGAAAAATTTTCTGTTTTAATGTTGCTGGAAATACGTGCAGGAAGCTATAGAAAAAATTTCAGATTTTTTTGACAAGTTTTAAAATTCTGAGATTTTACTAAATGCAGACCAATCCGAAAATTTTCAGATTTTGACCGTTCTAACGAACGCACCGACTAGAGGACGGATAGCCAACAGATCTGAGAGTAAGGATGGTGTCGACATAGAACTCAACACGACCGACTTTGATACCAAATTGGGGCTGCAACCTTCTTCCTTGGAGTCGCACTGTAGGAAGCCACGCCGGAGTCGCACCGAATGAGATGGAGATCGCAAGGTAGGCTTCACACCACAACGGGGGGGGGGGGGGGGGAGGGGGGGGGGGGGGGGGGGGGGGGAAGAGGAGTCCCTCCTTGGCCGAAATCTCTAAGAGGAGAATAGTGTTTCTTTTTTTTTCTTCAATGCTTAATCTCATCATAAAGGCCTCCTTATATAGGAGATACAACAAGTCCTTAACCATCCATGATGGAGATGTAATCTCATCCATCCGTATGGTTAAATACACACCAACATAAATAAAGAGTTCAAAATTAAAAATTACAACCATTTTAATGAACATAAAATTATCATCAAGCATGAAATAATTTTATATTCATTAATATAAAATGAAAGTGCATAAATAAAATATTTTAATTCTTCAAGGCGGCTTTAGCACGCCGCGGGCGGAGGTTGTAACGCGGTCTTCCTTCAGCATCATCATGGCACCTAAAATCTTTGTGTCGCAGCGCCTCGGCAACCGTTTCATCATCAAGGAGTGTCGGAGGGGCCGCGCCATCATCACCTCATCGAACACCACATCCCGAGATACAAAAGATCTTCGAGTCTCAGGATCCATGCATCTCCATCCCTTCTTCCGCTCATCATATCCAACAAAGACTAGCTTCCTTGCTTTCGCATCTAGCTTTGTCCGAAGAGCATCAGGAATATGCACATAACAGGTTGACCCGAACACCCGAAGGTGTGCAACACTTGGTTTCTCCTTGAACATCAGTTCGTGAGGGGTCTTCATGTTGATAGGACTTAGAGGCATCCTGTTGATGACGTAAGCCGCACAAGACATTCCCTCGGCCCAGAAGGACTTTGGAATAATTGGCATGAAGCCAGCATTTGCAAGTTTCCATCAGATGACGGATCTTCCGTTCTGCAACGCCATTTTGCTGTGGAGTATGGGCACAAGTGAGCTCTCTCCGAACGCTGTGTTTCCTGCAAAAACTTGAAAACTCACCAGAGGTGAACTCTCCACCATTGTCAGTTCTCAATTTTTTCACCCACAGGCCTAACCGACCTTCAACCAGCTCCTTGAACTCCATGAACCTCACAAAAGCTTCCGACTTCTCTTTCAAAAAATAAACCCAGACATATCTAGTGTAATCGTCAATCAACACCAACATATATTTGTTACCTCCAAGTCTTGGGGTGGCAGTCGGTCCCATCAAATCACCGTGAATGCACTCCAACGATGCTTTGCATCTTGTTTGTGATTTATCAAATGGAATTCGATGAGACTTACCAAACTGACATACCGGACAAACATGACCGTCTCCATAGGAGGACAAGCTAGGCAAGCCCTTGACAAGGCCCCTTACCGCCATAGCCTTCAATTTGTCCATGCCTACATGCCCCAACCTTTCATTGCAGATAGTCGCACTATCATTGGTCTTCATTTTATCAACATAGGTACTTGTCGATAACACGAACAAGTCCTTTACCCTCTTTCCAACATGAATAACATCTGCCTTTATCTCCGGTTGAGTTTTAAGAAATTTCACTTCTGTTGGGCCAAACAGAACGTGATAACCGGCATCGACCGCATTGGTCACAAAAAAGAGATTCTTCTTCATACCAGGCACGTGATAAACACTCCTCAAGGTGAGTGGACCCTTATCACTGCTCAAAGAGACAACACCTTCTTGTTCTACTGAATGAACAGAATTATCAGCCATTATGATGGCATCGTTACCTGAGTAAGGCGCCAAAGAAGAGAACTTTGATTCATCACCGGTGAGATGATGTCCACACCCTGAATCAACAATCCAATCCTCTTCGAAGTTGATGGCAGCCAAGGCCTTAACGGGCATAGCCGTCATATTAGCCGCAAATGATCCTCCCCATCCAGCTTCATCAGACTTTGGCTTCTCCTTCTCCGCTGCATGACCCGGCTGAAGATTAACCCGATAATCCTTCTTGAAGTGGCCGGTCTTATTGCACCTAAAGCACCTTGGTCCCTCTCCCTTCTTCTTCCCATCAGACTTAAGAGCATAACCCCTATCCTGCTGACCTGAAGTAGAGGGTCCATCATAACCCGGCTTCTTCTTCTCCCACTTCTTATTCTTCTTCCCAGAGAACAACACATCACTATCTCCCCCAGAGATAGAAGTCCCCGCCATCTGTCTTGCCAAACTTTCTTGCGAAGCAAGTAAGTTCTCTAGCTCCAACAGAGATGGTTGGTTTGCCCAACCCTGAACTGAAGTCACAAAGGCAAGAAACTTCTTCCGCAACCCGCGGATAATATGCCTCTTTAGTTTTGCCTCTGAGATGGGCTCATCAGGGTCCAATGCAGAAATCTCTGCTGTGAGGTTCTTCATCTTGAGAAAGAAGGTAGAAATAGAAAGATCACATTGAGAGGCCTTCGCCAACTCATTTTCCAGAAACTGTAGCCGAGCTACATTCTTCTTATTAAACAACCCATCCAAAGATGTCCAGATCTCAGCAGCAGATTTACATCCAATGATGTGATCAAACAGCTCTGGTGAAATAGCCCTCTTGAGTGTGAACTCTGCCTTAGCATTAGTCCTCCTCCAAAGTCTCACCTCTGGCATATTATCTCCTGCTAGAAACACCTCTTGTGTGTCTTCTCCTCCAACTATCTCCCAAAGATCCTCGCCAAGTAAGTAACTCTCCATACATGACCTCCATTTCTTATAGTTAGTCGATGTAAGGAGTTCAATACCAAGCCCTCTTGCGTATCCACCTTCCATGGCAATCTATGTGGTCTCTTCTTCACAAAGACGATGACAACTCAAGTTGATCACTGCTTATCCACTCCAACAACCTGGCTCTGATACCATGTTAAAAATTTTTTGATTTGAATCGTTTGGGAGTAAGCAGGAGTTGCATCAACTGAGTTATAGCCAAACAATCACAATGCCACACAGCAACACAATAGACTTTATTGAATCACAAACTTCATTTACAGTGGGAGACATACATGGCGAGACATGATTCATAAGAATCACGAAGGAGAGAAGAACAAAACACCAAAAAACAAGTTTGGCGGTTTGACAAGCAGAGACCGCACAGACCGCTCGACTCCATAGATCGCCCGGCTTGACCTGAGACCGCGCAAAACAGAAAACAGACAGGCCGCCTGCACTGCAAGACCGCCACCTCAGACCGCACGAACTGGAGCTTTATTAAATTGAACAAAGAACAGCTGTCGCCAGACTGCAACTCAGATCGCCTAACCGCTGAAGGTCGCCTGATCGCTGAGCTCGATGCGAACAACACAAGAACACCATAAACCAGTTCGCAGACAGATCGCTGTCGAATTGTTTATTCAAGCTGCTGGGAATTACCAAGGAAGGAGACCGCAACCTGCTGACCGCAAACCTGCTAACATAACAAACAGTCAACTCGCTTCTGAGACCGCCCAACCTCAAAGTTGAGATCGCACGAATAAACCCAGGCTCTAGTTCTTACAGTTCTCGTTATGAATGACGGGCCATGCACCCCTATTTATAGGCGGGCCGACGGATGTCATCACCGCAGTAACCGGGATACAGTCACCACCCGTTAGATCGCCTGCGGTCTCACAAGGCAGACCACGCGATCAGACCACTTGGACAACCTTCCGTCCAAGACCGCAGAACAACAGGCAGATCGCGCACAAGCCGCGCGAACACAAGACCGCGCACAAACCGCGCGGGCACAAGTATGCTCCTTCCTTAGAATACCAGGAGCAAACCAAGAACCATCTGGCCGACTTCAAACAAGTTGCCAGATCGCCAAGCACAAACCACCTGATCACAGCGGTTACAAGAAAACAGACCGCCCGGTCACATCCACTTCACTTCAACAAATTTAACATGGACTCTTCTATTTTAAAAGTTGATTTGTTATAAACTCTATATGCTTTACTAGAAAGAGAGTATCCAAGGAATATACCTTCAGCAGCTTTTGCTTCAAATTTCCCTAGATATTTCTTATCATTGTTATGCACATAGCATTTACAACCAAAAATCTTAAAATAGTTAACCTTAGGCTTTTTATTCTTAAGTAATTCATATGGAGCTTTACCCTTAAGTTTATGTATCAGACTTATTTTCAACACATAATTTGCTGTGTTCACTGCCTCTGCCCAAAAAGAGAGTGGCAAGTGAGCATCAGCAAGCGATGTAGTTGCTGATTCAATTAATGTTCTATTTTTCCTTTCAGCAACCCCATTTTGTTGAGGAGTTCTAGGAACAGAGAAACATTGAATGATCCCTTTTTTTCCACAAAATTCTCTCATCAGAAGAGATTCAAACTCAGTGCCATGATCACTTCTGATCAATGCAACTAGAGTAGAGTACTCAATCTTGATGTACCTGAGAAAGTCTGTCAGAACACTGAAGGTGTCAGACTTGTTCCTAAGAAAGAACACCCAAGTGAATCTTGAGAAGTCATCTACAATAACTAAGGAGTAATGATTCCCTCCTATGCTCTGTATTGTAGTGAGTCCAAAGAGATCCAAATGAAGTAAGTACAGAATCCTAGGTGAATCACTCTTGGATAATGATTTGAAACTACTCTTGGTTTGCTTTCCTAGTTTACAAGCCCTGCAGAGCCCTTCCTTCTTGTATGAACCAGAAGGCACACCTCTTACTAGACTGTCCTTGGAGAGCTTAAAGATAGTTCTAAGGTTAATTTGTCCTAGCCTTTTATGCCATAATTCATTTGTTTTACTTATTGAATTAAATAAAAAATATCTAAATTGGCAGAGTCAAAATTGACTAAATAAATGTTTCCATGTCTAATACCAGATAACACATTAAAGTTTTTATTATTATTGGTAATAAGACATAAGGAATAGTTAAAAGTTACCTGATAACCTTCATCACATAGCTGGCTTATGTTTATGAGGTTATTCTTGAGACCCTTGACATATGCTATCTCTTTGAAGGTAACTGCTCCAACTTTGATTTGTCCATATCCTTTGGTTTGTCCACAGTTGGAGTCTCCAAAAATCACTTTGGGTCCAAGCTTTTCCTTGTAATTGCTTAAGTTGGCCTTGTTTCCTGTCATATGCTTTGAGCAACCACTATCCAAATACCATTGTAATTTTATGTTTGGATAGCCTTGTACCCGCAAAACAAAAAACATTCTAGTTGTTCTTGACCCAGACTACCTTGGGTCCTTTTGTCTTTCCACAAAAATCTGAAATGAAAGACATATCAGGCTGATCCTTATAGACTTGTGGATGATATTTCCTTGGAGGAATGATCCACTCAGTGAAAGGATTTTTAGTTTGTTGAGAATAAGAATTCTTTTGATATTCAGTATATTTTCTGTTCGACGAATTTGGGTGAGTTCGTCGATCGTCGTTCGACGAATTGACGTGATTTTGTTGAGCGCCCTTCGAATAAAAACTATACTGAAGGTCTGTCTTCAGAGTTCGTCGATATCTATTCAATGAATGAAGTAATATCGTCGAGCGCCGTTCGATGGATAACTATACTGAAATTCTGTGTTCAGCTTTCGTCGATCTCCGTTCGACGAAATGATGTGATTTCGTCGAGCTTCGTTCGACAAATTATGTTGAATTCCTATATACTTAACAGCTTTGCTTGAGATATTTTTATCTACTTCTACTGCCTCTTTGCTCTTGGCAGAAATGAATTTTACTGGTGTAGATAAAATGTTTTTCTTAAGGAGATGTGGCTAACTTGATGATGCACCCAAGCCCGGTTTGCCACTTAGTCTGGCATTCACTGTGCTTGTGATGTCCATCAGTTTGATACTTCTCCCATTTAGGTATTCTTCAGATTTCTTAGCCTCAGATAATTTGTTCTCAATGAGAATAATATGTTTTCTAGAGGCAGCAAATTCTTTCTTATGATTGGCATTATCTTCAGTCAGTTGATTCATTTCAACCAACTTATTTCTGTGAGAGATTATCTCCTTCTTAGATTTAATTAAATCTAGACAAAGAGTTTTGAATTCATCTTTGAAGTCATTTGAATTAAAATCAAAGGTAGATATTACCTGATCACTGTCATTGTCTGATTCTGATTCTTCTGGATTACTTCCCGAGGCATTGATAGCCATCATGCAGAAGTTTCTTTCTTCTTCATCATCTTCATCATCACTAGAGCTGGATGATGATGCATGTTCTGACTCACTGCTTGAGTCATAGACAGCCATCAAGCATTGATCTTTGTCATTTGCATTCTCTTCATCTTCAAAAGAGCTAGATGAAGACTCTGAGTCTGTCTCACTCCATGACTCAGCTACAAAGCCTCTTCCCTTATGTTTGTGTTTATGGGAGGATGGCTTGCTGGAGTGCCTCTTTTCTTCTTTCGCTTTTCTCTTGCCCTTCTTTTGGTTCTCTGGAAACTCAGGTAGAATGTGTCCAGGTTTCCTGCAACCATAACAAATAATGTCTTTAGTATTTGTTTTGTCATACCTTAGTTTTTCTCTTGATCTGGAATCCTTCTTTATGATGTCCTTTCTAGCCATTTTGTAAAATCTCTTGGCTAGGAGACTCATAAACTCCATTTCTCCTAGAGCTTTGTCTTCCTCTTTAGTTGCTTGAAAAGCAATACTTCTTTCCTTCTTGGAGGCTGGAGAGGAGGTAGATTGTTCAGCTTCTCTGGATTTGATAAGCTGCTCATAGGATTTTAGCTTGCCTAACAAGGTCTCATTAGAGATCTCATTAAGGCTTCTGGCATCCTTGATTGGCCAGATCCTTGAGTCTCATGTGCTGGGGAAGCACATTAGGATCTTATCATTGACTTCAGTGATTGAGATCACTTTGTCGAGAGACTTAAGCTCATTGATTATGAGACTGAGTCTGTTGTACATTTCAGCAACTGTCTCAGTTTCTCCCTTTTTGAAGTTTTCATATTGGGAGATGAGATGAGATCTTCTGTCTTTTCTCACATCTGCAGATCCTTCAACCATGTTGTTGAGGGAAATCCAAATATCCCTGGCTGAGGTGCAGTCCATAACCTTTTGAAAAATGTCATCATACATTGTTTGTGCCAAGATATTCATTGCTTTGGCATCTGCACTTCTTTGTTTCTTTTGAGCATCTGTCCACTCAGGAGGTGGAACAGCATTATTGTTGGATGCGCATCAGTACTTGTTGTTGATGTAGGAGTAGGAGGTCCTATCAAAATAACATTGAAAATATCCTCGTCAATAGAATTCATATATAACTTGATCCTTTCCTTCCATAATGCAAACTTATTTAGATTGCACATAGGAGGTCTTGTGCTTGAGTATTCTTTGTTCTGTTCCATGAGTTTTTTAGAAAAATAAAACTCTAGATGAAATTAAGATCTAATTGATCTTTTGATTCAGGTGTTATCCTATAAACAATCAACCAATCTCTGATACCAATTGAAAGTCCTCTGATACTAATTGAAAGTGAGGTTAGATCTTAGATTTACTTTAGAGGGGGAGGGGGTGAATAGAGTATTAAAAGTTTTTAACTTATTTTGATAGCGGAATTAAAAAAAAAAAATATATATATATATATATGTGTGTGTGTATAACAAAGTGAGTGTAAAAACAAAATACAAATCACAGCACAGCATAGTACAGAAAATAAACACAAACACAGAAGACACAAGGATCTATAGTAGTTCCCCAATCAACCTGGGTACATCTACTCTTCTACCACCCTTGGTAGGAATCCACTAGGTTTTTGATCAGGTGCCCTATCACCAATGGGTTTTTGATCAGGTGCCCGAACACCAAAGGGTTAACTTTTGAAGGGAGTTATAACCCTGTACAAGATGGGATAAAGAGGGTTTATGAAGTTCTTCTATGTCAACAAGCTGAGAGAAGACTAGTGGATTTGTTGTTGTGAAGCTCCCCCTGTCTGATAGAATTTCTTGACAGATAATGGATGGAGCTTCCTCTTGAATATAAATTATCTTCCTTGATAGCTGATGAATATGAGAGACAAAAGTTTCTCAGATTGTTATTGCTCTTTGAAGATTAGAAACTTGCAGCAGAAAACTGAGATAAGATTTGTGTTGTTGTTCTCAGAGAATGAGAGTGCTGCTGTTGAGGATGAACTCTGAAATGCTTTTTCTTTCTGTATTTTTCTCTCAACTGTTTCATCTCTATTCTTTTTGTTGGATCTGTAGGCGCCCTTAGAGGGGGGGGGGGGGGGGGTGAATAAGGGTTTTAAGATTTTCGAAATTATTTAGAGAAATTAATTTCATTTAGGTAGGAATCAGTGAAAATTATTAAGCACGAATCAGTGATAAAGAAACAAACATATTTTCATTGATCACTAACTTGAAATAAATGTGTTACAAAAACTTTTCCCAATAACGCTTGGAAAGAGGCGAACAATGAAAACTCTTTTGGTTTTCTATACCGACCCTTCTCCTAAGGACCAGTTGGCTTTAGCTTATCTCTCACTAGATAAGGCCTCAAGCCGCTCTAGCCTTTCCCTCACCGGAAAGGACTCGAGCACTCCCTAGATCTACAGCCTAGACCTTGTCGCCAATGTAAGGCGAATTTTGCCTAGTCACCGCAAGGCGCTAGTCGTCGTGTGGCGAGTTCCTCTACTTAACAAAAGTTATAAAGATTACAATTTGAAAACTAAAACAAGACAAAAACTAGGACTCCTTCAAATGAAGAACTTGATGTCGATGCAGATGCGATCGGATCAGTCTTCAAGTTCTTTTGCATTCACGATCATTGACGGAGTTCTTTGGGCTGCTTGGGAAGGCTCTCACGGGTGCTCTGAAAATATGGCTTCGAATCGTTCTGGAACAGCAAGCAACAACGGAGGAGGCGCGCGTCTTTTTATAGATTCAGCCACTACCGCCTGCCGTAGTACTACCGCCCCGCGATATCCACATAAGGTAATGAAGCACACGGATCGTGGTAGTTTAAGCAACATTCTGAGTGCCAAACACTAGCGCGCCGCGGAACTGCTAACGCCCCGCGTTAGCGAGATTTCCTTCCTTCAGCCAATATCATCATCCAAATCTGCTCCTCAATCAACTTCATACGGGATGTTTCCAAAAGCTACCACCGGGCGTTAGACCTAACGCACCGCGATAATACATGCCAAACATAGCGACCTGTCGACATTCCTTTTTCTCCACTGTTTCCTTTCTGTCAATATTTTCCATATATGCTAATGCCAGCGATAGTGCTAATGCTCTGCGGTAGAGCACATTTCTTTTCGTCGGGCGCATCTTTGTCGAACCGTCCTTACATTTCATCGATCGCATTTTCATCGAACTGGATTCGACTTTCGTCGATCGAAAATTCATCGAACACAGTGATAAGCATTTCATCGAGCACAACCTTCATTTCGTCGACCTCTATTTCGTCGATCGCTAGCGCCAGCGGTAGTTCTAGATCGTCGCGGTAAAGCATGCATTTCATCGAGCGTCGTGGTAGAGCATGCAGTTCGTCGAACTCAGGTGTCATTTTGTCGAGCGCCAGTTCATCCAACGCAGCACTAGCGCCAGCGGTAGTACTGACGCTATGCGGTAGCAACAACCAAACGCATTTCATGGAAATTTGAAAGCACAGAATCTTGCATACTATAAACACAAAACAAGTATGATCAAATACAATAGGATTTGTTATTGTCAAACCAAGAGATGCGGAAAGCATGTTCCAATAAACTCCCCCTTTTGATAATAACAAATCCCCTTAGAAAGAAATAATTCAATTTATAGGAATTTGTGTTTATAATAGAGAACTAGTATGAAAATTAGGCATGTTCAAATGCTCCCCCTAAATGAATTCTCCCCCTAA
This sequence comes from Dactylorhiza incarnata, assembly GCA_033032865.1. Lineage (NCBI taxonomy): Eukaryota > Viridiplantae > Streptophyta > Magnoliopsida > Asparagales > Orchidaceae > Dactylorhiza > Dactylorhiza incarnata. Next base: position 9,436,448 of record JAWHQI010000051.1, on the reverse strand, counting down.
GTGAATGCTCCCCCTACAACAAAACTTCCTATGAACTTGACTCCCCAAAACATGTTAATTTCTTTCAAATTTATTCTCCCCCTATTGGTATTATCAAAAGAGGGTGGAGAGGTAGGCCAACAAAAAGTGCAATAACTGTGTAGAGAGGGAATGATCATAATAAAGAGTTAAACGTTCAAAAAAAATACAATAGATAGGAGAGAGAAAAAAAGGAATGTGAAGAAATAGTCATAAAAAAACCACTTGTTGGGAAAATGCATTCATGATCGAGCGAACAAGTAGTAAAGATGCGGAAAGCATGACGAAATATTTTTTTAAGTGAACATCTATATAGGAATTGTGAAGCATAGTAAATGATTAAGAATTTTAGACATAACAAAATAGATGTTGTAGCATTTTAAGTACACACAATAATTTTAGTTGTAACATAGGCATATACTAGTTTTGAAAGGTATGCAATACATAGTTCTCATGGCGTAGCGGAAAAAAAATGTAAGCATGATACAAGATATCAAGACAAGATGGAAGAATACAATGTTCTAAATTGAGAAAACAAGTAAACTTATACATTGTATTGATCACGCAAGGCAATCTAGTGCATTTACTTAAGAATTTAGAGAATACATGCGATATGCAATAAACTCCAATTCTCATGAGTAGAAGTCTTACAAGTGAAAATGAAGTGCACAAAATAGTGTTTTTAATAAAAGTATACATATGAGTTAATCAAAACACATGTCATGTATAATGGAATAAACATAATAATATTGAACAAGCATTTTTAGAGTTACCTTGTCCCACAAAGCTATATAAAATTTTCAATGCACATAGAAAAATAGTACAACTACCAAGGTGCTCTACCACACAATGTTTATTAAGACTTATCAGGGTGCAAAGTAGTGCTTGGGGAATCACAATTATTATTTTGAATTTTAGTTTTTTTTGTGATTCGGTGTACAAGAAGAAGTAGTGTAAAAGGAAAATGTTTGCAACAAGGCACTTTATAATTCTCTCCAAGGTGCTCAACCTCACAATGCTCATTAAGACTTATCAGGAGGGTGAGTAGTGCTTGGTGGAATTATCTTTGTCAATTATTTATTTGAATTTTTGCTTAACGACAAAGGTCTCTGAATTCACTTGTATGTGCAAACAAAAGATTTTGGAAAGACATACTTCTTCAAAAATTAGGTGCATGAAAAAAAATTTACTTGTGGTGTAGGTAAAATTAAGCATGCCTAACAATAATATTAAGTTGTTACACTACACAATCATGAAGGATAAGATTAAATTCATATGTAGTATATCAAAAAAGTGTGTGTGAAAAAATCATTTGCAAATATAAGCCATTTACTCATACATAGAGGCTTGCTATGCAATACTACACATGATTTCTATAATCAATTTCAAAGCACACATAAGATAATGATCAAGGCATGATACAAAACAATGTTATTACGATACTTGAAATAGAGAACGAAACATTGTATACAAAACTTGGCAAGATAAACCATATCATCCTTGAAACATAGAAAATTACATCAGTTTTTATAAATTTTGAGCTTTTTTTTAAAATAAAATGGATAAAAAGCATGTTTTTTATGTTTTAATTGATTTTTCAATTTTGTAGTTGGTTTTGATATATAGAAAAATAGAGCATTTTTATGGTTGAATTTTGATTTGTTTTACAGTTTTTTTGTGTTTAGAATTTTTTAAACGAAACTAACAGGGACTGAAAAATAAGAAATGAAAGAGAAAACTGGAAATTCAGAAATATTCACTAATGCCAGCGGTACTATGCTATCGCCGGGCGTTAGTGAGAGAACTCAAATTTTTGGGAAAACGTGAAATTTTTCAGAATTTTTCTTATGAATATAGTTATGCAGATTGGTGACACTGTGATTCAGTACAAAAATCAGATATGCGTGGTCACAAACATACGGGCTTTGCATGATTAAGTATGAATGTCCAAGACCCCTAGTTCTAGTCTAAGTAGAGCAAATCGGGAATCGGGTAGAGGCTTGGTAAAGATGTCCGTAAGTTGCGATTCAGTTCCAATGAAATTTACATGAATATGTTCCTTTTAATGTGATCCCTAATGAAGTGGTGTCTTACATCTATGTGTTTAGATCGTGAGTGATGAACAGGGTTGTTTGTTAAGTCAATAGCACTCTTGTTGTCACACTTAAGTTCAATATTAGTTAAATGGACACCAAAATCTTCTAAGGTTTGAGTCATCCATAGTGCTTGGGCACAACAACTTCTTAGTGCAATATATTCTGCCTCGGTGGTGGAGAGGGCAACAGCGTTTTCTTTTCTACCAGATCATGCAACTAGAGAAGGGCCTAAGAAATGACAGGTACCACTAGTGCTTTTCCTATCTAATTAACAACCCGCATAATCAGAATCAGAATACCCATGCAATACAAAAGAATCATTATTTGGATACCAAAGTCCTAATTTTGATGTGCCTATTAGATATCGAAAAATTCGTTTCACCGCTTTTAAATGAGATTCTTTTGGATTTGCTTGAAATCTAGCTCATAAGCATATGACAAACATAATATCGGGTCGAGATGCACTAAGGTATAATAGGGATCCAATCATTCCTCTATATAAAGTTTGGTCAATTGAAATTCCGGCTTCATCTTTTCCTAATTTTAGTGATGCGCTCATTGGAGTACTAGCTTGTTTTAAATTCTCAAACCCAAAATGTTGTAGCATATCATGGACATATTTGGATTGACATAAAAATATTCCATCATTTCTTTGGGTTATTTGAAATCCTAAAAAATATGTTAGTTCACCCACTAGGCTCATGTCAAATTCATTTTGCATCACTAAAACAACTTCTTTACACAACTCTTCATTAGTGGCTCCAAAAATAATATCATCAACATATATTTGTAAAATAATCAAATCATTATCAAAATGCTTAATGAAGAGCGTGTTATCGGCACTACCCATTTTATAGCCGTGCTTTAATAAAAAAGAAGTTAAGCGTTCATACCAAGCACAGGGCGCTTGTTTTAGACCATAAAGCGCTTTTTCTAATATATAGACATGATTTGGAAATTGTTCATTAATAAAGCCAGGGGGGTTGTTCAACATAGACTTCCTCTTTAATTATCCCATTTAAGAAGGCACTTTTAACATCCATTTGAAATAATTTAAACTTCTTATAACTCGCAAAAGCTAGAAAAATTTTAATTGATTCAAGGCGAGCAACGGGTGCAAATGTTTCATCAAGATCTACCCCCTCGATTTGAGAATAACCTTGTGCCACTAATCGAGCTTTGTTCCTAGTTATTCTAGATTCTCCATCTAATTTATTTCCATTTGACACCGATAACCGGGTGATTAGATGGTCTGTCAACTAGTTTCCAAACCCTATTGCGTTCAAATTGATTCAATTCGTCATTCAAAGCGGTGGAAACATTTTTCGGTTCTATTTCGGAAACAAAGCATAAGTTTGAAAAAGATTCATTAAAAGAAGAACGTGTAGTTACCCCTCTTGAAGGTTCTCCAATTATCAGCTCCCTTGGAAGATCTATTGTAAAATGAAGCACACTTGGAGGCACGTGCTCCTCTTGCACCATCTCTACTTCTTTTTCTTCTCCAAGTGGATCATCATCCTCATGCTCCAATGGTGAAAGAGGTACATCTTCATTTTCTGCACAAGTAGAATCTACAGAAGGCACAAGCTCATCAAATTTCACATGAATAGACTCTTTAATTGTAACGCCTTAATTTTAAAGAAAATGATTTTGGTCTGCGAATAGCGGTTTTGGGGTGCGGTTAGAGGGTGCGGTGTGCGGTTGGGGAAGTGGGTCTGCGGATAGCAGGAATGGGTTAGGGTTTTGATAAAACCCCTAAAATCCATTCTCCCCTCTCCTGATCTCCCTCTCCCTCCCGATCCCTCTCGCTCTCGTTCACACAGGGCGCCGCTTCCCCTCTTCCCGATCTCCCTCCCCCTCCCGATCTCCCCTCCTCTCTCTCGATCTCTCTCTCCCCGTCGGCCTGGAGCAAGGAGGAGCAGCCCCCGAGCCCCTTTCTTCCTCTCTCATCGTCGGCCTGGGGTAAGGAGGAGCAGCCCCCGAGCCCCCTTTTTCCCTCTCCCCGTCGGCCTGGAGCAAGGGCATCCGAGCAGCCCTCTCCCTCTTCTCCCCTTCTCTTTCTTGTTCTGCTGCTGGAAGGAGAAGCCCGAGGAGACCTCTCCTCTCCTCCCCTCTCTTTGTCCCAGCCGCAGCCGGCTAGGAGAAGGCCGACCCCTTTTGGTTGGGTGTCGTTGTGTGCACGACTGTGGAGTTGGAGCTTGGCCGGCCAAGTGCGGGGAAGAACTCACGTGGTCATTTCGGAGCTCGGACCGGTGTGTAGTCCTTTCCCTCCGTGTACAATCTCAGATCCATGGCTTCGAAGCGACGTCTAAGGGTAACGATCTCTTCTACCCTCATTTGGACGTGTCCTAGTCCTTTTCCGTGCATCGTTGAGGCCCCTACCCAAAAGGGTGAGGTCGTGGCCTCCGACGGGTCGATTCGTGTTATCCCCGTCAAATCTTGCATACATGTAGAGTCCATGCATGAAATGGATGTAGGCGCGCTGTGTGAAGCCCATCTGAGACGGTTAGTCCGGATTGGTGATGCTTTTTGATATTATGTGTGCCGGGGAAAACTCCGTGTTTATATCCTGCTTCGTAGGACTAGAGGGTGCTACTGCATGCGCAGCAACACCTGGGGGTGTGCCCCGGGAAGCACCCAAAGTCAGAACAGAAATGGATTTTCTGTTCACTACCGCCGGCGTTATCGTTATCGTCGGGCGGTAGCTCCCAGACTTGGTTCTGGTGATTTTGTGTGTTCTGAGCCAGTGGGAGTGCTACTGCTTGTGCAGCAATGCCCGGGGGTGTGCCCCTGGAAGCACACACAGCTAGAAGCCAAAATATGGTTTCTGTGCGCTATCGGCAGGCGTTAGCGTTAACGCTGGCGGTTGCTCCCAGACTGAGTTCTGGTGATGTTGTTGTGCCCACCTGTTGAGAGGACCTGAGGCCCGTGTGCCCGACCTGTGAGGGTGTCCTGGTGGATGACTTAGCGGTCGTAGAGCTGGCTAATTGAGAGTACCTGGGCCGAGGGGACGCCATACCGCTTTTCGTGTTGTACAATGAGAGCTGTGAACAACGGGCATTTGGCGAACCTGAAACCGCACCATTGCAGCACCTGATTAGTAAGGCTCGTACAGCATGTCAGGAAGCAACGGGAAAGATTCTTCGGACTACGGGATGTTCACAATTAAAAGCACGGGAGAGCCGTGGTATTCGGGCCACCGACTTTAGCCTCGAAAGGCAAATCCATCGAGAATGGATGGTGGTGGAAGGCGGAGTACACCAAAGAGTGCCTGAGAGCACGAGACGTGGAGGCCATTCCCACGTTTGTGATTGTTGCATATGTATGAATTGTTGTGGGCTTTGCTAGTCGCACTCTTATATATATATGCTGCTGAGGTTGTTTTGCAGGGATGGTTAGAGCTGCCACCCCCTCGAAGGGGTGGGGTCGTTATAATTTGGTCAGCTTTAGCTGACCGTTGCCCTATTTTGCCACCGTTTTTGGTGGGCTTGTTGTACAGGTGCTGGACCGAGCGGGAACATAGCGGGCTCATAGCAGGCTGAAGCCCTTGTGCTGCTGCGGCCCTTGAAGGCCTTTTGATGTTCTTTTGCTTTTCATGTATGGCCGGCCTGCGCGCCGATGTTGGTAAATTGTAAGGCCGTCGTGCCTCTTTTGTTGTGTAAAACCTTTTATTCCTATTAATAGTAGTGGACATACCCGGGTTCGGGTTTTGGTGGTTTATATATCTTGTCTCTCTCTTTTGCTTCCGCATAGAATGCTCTGAGTTAGGTTCGTTGTTTAGAGTCGTTCGATATTTCAATTAAGTGGCGTTCCCGTTTGTTTTGTAGTATATGGCGTGGGGCCCCGGCCGGACCTTCTGTTATATGCTCCCAAACGGATGGGGATGTTACAAATTGGTATCAGCTTCTAGGGTTCCGTGTCCTTCTAAGGAATTCGTGGACGAATTCTTTTAAGGGGTGGTGAGCACTTGTGTGCGCTACTGTCGAGACGTAAAATAAACTCAAAAATGTCCACTTAGGAATAAAATGTAACAACAAACCAACAATTATTGCATGATTTTGGAACCTGAGTGTTCCTTTTGTTGTTAGTTGCGACTATGCTGTCGCCTAACTGTGTGTTGCACTCGTGTAGGGCACTCGAAGTGCAGCGGGACCGTCGCGTCCCCGTGACGTGGTTGAGAGTAGCGGGTCTGCTGAGGCTCCTACACCTCTGTCTGCTTAGATGGATCGGCTAGTTACAGAAGCCGTTCTAGCTGCGTTGAATGGCCAGCCTGGAAGGCAAGGTCAACCGCCGGTGCAGTAAGTGGCCCCATAGCCACTAAGAGTGGAGCAAGTCCCCGTGAGGCGTGCTGCTGAGCAACAGCTGAAGCACTTCCTGGGATTTCGACCTCCTCCGTTTACCGGGGTTGAATCCCCAACTGAGGCTGAGGACTGGCTGTCGCATATGGAGCGAATTCTGACAGCGACACAGTCGGATGAATCGCAGAAAGTAACCTTCGCTACTTTCTTGTTGGAAAAGGAAGCCGAGCGGTGGTGGGATGAGGTAGAGAGGCGCCAGTTTGCGGGAAGCCGACTGGTTGATGTGCCGATGGAAGAGTTCTCAAGAATCTTCCTGGCAAGGTATGTGCCTCCGTCGCAGCAGATCGCGATGGAGAACCAGTTCCTGGCTCTGATGCAGGGTGATAGACTGGTTGATGACTACCTGTATGAGTTCACCCCCCTCGGGCATTACGCTGGAACTTCTTTCGACGACGAGGGGAGAAGGGTGAACAGGTTCTACGGAGGCTTGCGTAGTGAGTTGCGGTACCTTCTGGCAGGGCCGTTGATGCAGGGTTTCACGACCCTCGTTAGTTCATCCCGAGCGCTTGAGCAGGACATGCTCAGGGAGAAGGGCAAGGTGGCTGTGGTCGAGGCAGTGCCGGAGGGCAAGGCGCTGAGTGCGGCAAAGTTGCGGAGGTTGAATCGCTGGAAGAAGACTCGATTATCTGGGTCATCTCCCTCTACTTCGGGCGCGTCGTCTGGACGTGGCCCTCTTATTTTTTTTACTTGTGGCAAGCCTGGCCATTTCTCTTGAGATTGCCGCAGTGGGCTTCCAAGGTCAGAGAAGAAGACTGGGCCATCTTATTCTGAGAAGGGGAAGGAGGCTGAGTCCACTGCCTCCCGTATGGCTCCCCCGCAGCCCAGAGTCTTCAGTCTTGGTCAGCAGGAGGCTATCAAAGCCAAGGACGTCGTGACAGGTATAATTTAAGATATAGTCCTTACTGTTTTATATACCTGTTTTAGTGTTCATGTTAACCTTGTTTGGCAACGTAGGCTTTGTAAATGTTTTAGGCGTTCCAGCGAGAGGGCTTTTCGATACTGGGGCTTCGCACTCCTTCTTATCGTCGGACTTCGCCCAACGTATTGGTGCACCGTCGATTGCTTCTGCAGATGGACTGGAGGTCCTACTGCCGAATGGATATTCGATGCGAGTGGAGAGGAGTTGTTGCGTGAAGGTCCTAGTTGGAAGCCAGGAGTATGACCTGAAAGCATCGTTACTCCCCCTGGTTGAGTTCGATGTAATCTTCGGCATGGACTGGCTGTCGGAACAGCATGCGTGCATCGATTGCACCACCAAGGAGGTGAGGGTTGGGCAGTGTGCCGATCGTGAGACGGTCTTTGCGGGCATGCGTGGATCGAGCAAGATGCTGATGTCTGCTCTCCAGGTGTCCAAGGCAGTGCGTTAGGGAGCAAAGTTATTCTTTGCCCTAGTGGAGGCTTCAACGTCGAGGCCCAGCCTAGTGAATGTTCCGGTAGTTTCAGAGTTCCCCGATGTGTTCCGGAGTGATCTCCCCGGTGCTGCACCGCAGCGGGAGATAGATTTCACGATTGAGTTGGTGCCAGGCACTAAGCCTGTGGCCCGCTCGCCATATCGTATGGCTTCGAAGGAGTTGGCGGAGTTGAAGCTGCAGTTGCAGGAGCTGCTTGAGTAGGGTTACGTGCGTCCGAGTTCCTCACCTTGGAGTGCACCGGTCCTCTTTGTCAAAAAGAAGGACGGTAGCCTGCGGATTTCCATCAATTATCGGGAGCTGAACAAGCTGACCGAGAGGAATAAGTATCCTCTTCTGAGGATAGACGACTTGTTCGACCAGCTCGTTGGTTCGACAGTATACTCGAAGCTGGACTTGAAGTCCGACTATTATCAGGTGCGGATCAGGGAGTGCGACATCCCGAAGACTGCCTTCAGTACAAGGTACGGGCAGTATGAGTCCACCGTGATGTCGTTTGGGCTGTCTAATGCGCCTTCGGTGTTTATGGACTTGATGCACCGGACTTTCCGAGAGTACCTCGACCGGTTTGTGGTCGTCTTCCTTGACGACATACTGGTCTACTCTCAGTCCGAGGAGGAGCACGGTGATCACCTGCGAGTAGTCTTGGAGGTTCTGAGGAGGAACCAGCTGTATGCCAAGTTCTCGAAGTGCGAGTTCTGGCTACCTTCCGTGGCGTTCTTAGGCCATGTGGTTAGTGGAGCGGGTGTGGCGGCAGATCCAGTGAAGGTTGCTGCCATCAGGGAGTGGCCTGTTCTTTCTACTGTAGCGGAGGTCCGTAGCTTTCTCGGGCTGGCCGGCTATTACAGGCGCTTCGTAGAGAACTTCTCACGGATCGCGCTGCCTCTTATGACGCTGACATGGAAGATGCAGGAGTTTATTTGGACGCCCGCGTGTGCGCAGGCTTTCGAGGAGTTGAAGCGGCGACTTACCACGGCTCCGATCTTATGTTTTCCTTGCGGCACGGAAGGCTATGAGATCTACACCGACGCTTCTGGGAGCGGCCTTGGTTGTGTTCTGCAGCAGCATGGCAAGGTAATAACGTACGATACTCGCCAGCTGAAGGTGCACGAGCAGAACTATCCGGTCCACGACTTGGAGTTGGCGGCCGTGATATTTGCCCTGAAGCTCTGGCGGCATTATGTGTATGTCTTGAATATCGACATCTTCACGGACCATAAGAGCCTGAAGTACCTTCTGACGCAGAAGGGGATGAATATGCGGCAACAAAGGTGGATGGAGTTCCTTGGGGACTACACCTTCGAGATCCACTATACTCCCGGGAAGGGAAATGTTGTCACAGATGCGCTCAGTCGCAGGGCTCCAGCGCAGGCCAACTAGATTCAGATGCATGATGAGCACCTGATACGTGACCTGGCGGCCTTGGGTATTTCTTGCGTGGAGAAGCGGAGCAGTGCCGGTGCCTGTTTTTGTTGGACTGAGGTGCAGTACGACCTTGAAGATAGAGTCCTCCAGGCTTTAGAACTCGATCTGAGTTTAAGGCGCTACGCGGAGGAGGCTGGTGGTGGGCCGGATGCCCAGTTTCAAGTGCGTGACGGGTTGCTGTGGAGAGGCAACCATTTGTGCGTCCCCATGGTGGGTGAGCTGCGCGATGAGTTGATGTACGAGGCGCATCGTACCAGGTATTCAGTTCATCCGGGGAGCACGAAGATGTACAAGGACATGAAGGTCCTTTTCTGGTGGCCAGGTATGAAGAGGGACATCGCTCACTACGTGGCCAAGTGCCACACTTGTGCGCTAGAGAAGGCAGACTGTCAGAAGCCCGGTGGCTTTTTGAAGTCATTACCGGTTCCAGAGTGGAAATTTGATGACGTTTCCATGGATTTCGTGCATGGGCTGCCGAGATCGCAGCGCGGGAACGATGCCATCTGGGTAGTCGTAGACCGGCTGATGAAGGTGGCGCACTTTATCCCCAACCGGAGGGATGACTCGGTGGAGAAGTTGGCGAAGCTGTATGTTGATACAATAGTACGATTACACGGTGTGCCCCGTAGCATTGTCAGTGATCGAGATTGACACTTTACTTCGAGCGACTGGAGGCTAGTCAACCGTCTATTGGGTATGAAGCTGCAGTTTAGCACGACCTTTCATCCTCAGACGGATGGCCAAACTGAGCGTACCAATAGGACGATGGAGGACATGCTCCGGATGTGCGTCCTGGATTTCAGCAAGGGGTGGGAAGATCACCTCTTTCTTGTTGAGTTCGCGTACAACAACAGCTACTAGGCGAGTATTCAGATGGCGCCTTTCGGGGCCCTCTATGGCAGGAAGTGCCGCACACCCTTAGCTTGGGCGGAAACGGGCGAGACGAAGCTCTTCAAGAGGAAGGACGTCGAAGAGGCGACTTCGACGGTGCGTATGATCCAGGAGAGGCTTTTGGTTGCGCAGGATTGGCAGGCGAAGTACTATAATGCGAAGCACCGCGACGTCCAGTTCACCGTTGGCGATTGGGTATACTTGAAGATAAAGCCTTTCAAAGGAATGTCGAGGATCCGACGCTTGAAGAAGCTGAGTCCGAGGTATGTAGGGCCATTCGAGATCACCGAGCTCATCGGCCAAGCAGCTTACCGACTTGCTTTGTCGACGGAGCTGAGTGGACTGCATGATGTCTTCCATATCTCTGTGTTGAGGAAGGCGGTGCGAGATCCCGATTCTGTGTTGGAGGCCGTTAGTGTGCCAGTGGAGAGTAGCCTAACTACTAAGGTGACTCCGGTTTGCATTATTGATGCCGACGTTCGGCAGTTGCGGAGAAAGACCATCAAGATGGTGAGAGTCTGTTGGGACAATTGTGGCCGCGAGGAACTCTCTTGGGTGCCAGAAGAGATCATGCGCGAGGAGTACCCTGACTTGTTTACTCAGGTATGACAAATTTCATTTCGTTGTTTGTGCTTTAAATTTCGGGATGAAATTTCTTTAAGGGGGAGAGAATTGTAACGCCTTAATTTTAAAGAAAATGATTTTGGTTTGCGAATAGCGGTTTTGGGGTGCGGTTAGAGGGTGCGGTGTGCGGTTAGGGAAGTGGGTCTGCGGATAGCAGGAGTGGGTTAGGGTTTTGATAAAACCCATAAAATCCATTCTCCCCTCTCCCGATCTCCCTCTCCCTCCCGATCCCTCTCGCTCTCGTTCGCACAGGGCGCCGCTCCCCCTCTTCCCGATCTCCCTCCCCCTCCCGATCTCCCCTCCTCTCTCTCGATCCCTCTCTCCCCTTCGGCCTAGAGCAAGGAGGAGAAGCCCCCGAGCCTTCTTCTCCCTCTCTCGCCGTCGGCCTGGGGTAAGGAGGAGCAGCCCCCGAGCCCCCTTTTTCCCTCTCCCCGTCGGCCTGGAGCAAGGGCATCCGAGCAGCCCTCTCCCTCTTCTCCCCTTCTCTTTCTTGTTCTGCTGCTGGAAGGAGAAGCCCGAGGAGACCTCTCCTCTCCTCCCCTCTCTTTGTCCCAGCCGCAGCCGGCTAGGAGAAGGCCGACCCCTTTTGGTTGGGTGTCGTTGTGTGCACGACTGTGGAGTTGGAGCTTGGCCGGCCAAGTGCGGGGAAAAACTCACGTGGTCATTTCGGAGCTCAGACTGGTGTGCGGTCCTTTCACTCCGTGTAAAATCACAGATCCATGGCTTCGAAGCGACGTCTAAGGGTAACGATCTCTTCTACCCTCATTTGGACGTGTTCTAGTCCTTTTCCGTGCATCGTTGAGGCCCCTACCCAAAAGGGTGAGGTCGTGGCCTTCGACGGGTCGATTCGTGTTATCCCCGTCAAATCTTGCATACATGTAGAGTCCATGCGTGAAATGGACGTAGGCGCGCTGTGTGAAGCCCATCCGAGACGGTTAGTCCGGATTGGTGATGCTTTTTGATATTATGTGTGCCGGGGAAACTCTGTGTTGATATCCTGCTTCGTAGGACTAGAGGGTGCTACTGCATGCGCAGCAACGCCTGGGGGTGTGCCCCGGGAAGCACCCGAAGTCAGAACAGAAATGGAGTTTATGTTCACTACCGCCGGCGTTAACGTTATCGCCGGGCGGTAGCTCCCAGACTTGGTTCTGGTGATTTTGTGCGTTCTGAGGCAGTGGGAGTGCTACTGCTTGTGCAGCAATGCCTGGGGGTCTGCCCCGGGAAGCTCCCACAGCTAGAAGCCAAAATAAGGTTTCTGTGCGCTATCGCCAGGTGTTAGCGTTAACGCCGGCGGTAACTCCCAGACTGAGTTCTGGTGATGTTGTTGTGCCCACCTATTAAGAGGACCTGAGGCCCATGTGCCCGACCTGTGAGGGTGTCCTGGTGGATGACTTAGCGGTCGTAGAGCCGGCTAATTGAGAGTACCTGGGCTGAGGGGACGCCATACCCGCTTTTCGTGTTGTACAACGAGAGCTGTGAACAACGGGCATTTGGCGAACCAGAAACCTCACCATTGCAGCACCTGATTAGTAAGGCTCGTACAGCATGTCGGGAAGCAACGGGAAAGATTCTTCGGACTACGGGATGTTCACAATTTAAAGCATGGGAGAGCCCTGTTATTCGGGCCACCGACTTTAGCCTCGAAAGGCAAAGACATCGAGAATGGATGGTGGTGGAAGGCGGAGTACACCAAAGAGTGCCTGAGAGCACGAGACGTGGAGGCCATTCCCACATTTGTGATTGTTGCATGTGTATGAACTGTTGTGGGCTTTGCTAATCGCACTCTTATATATATATATATATATATATATATATATATATATATATGCTGCTGAGGTTGTTTTGCAGGGATGGTTAGAACTGCCACCCGCTCGAAGGGGTGGGTCGTTATAATTTGGTCAGCTTTAGCTGACCGTTGCCCTGTTTTGCCACCGTTATTGGTGGGCTTGTTGTACAGGTGCTGGATCGAGCGGGAACATAGTGGGCTCATAGCAGGCTGAAGCCCTTGTGCTGCTGCGACCCTTGAAGGCCTTTTGATGTTCTTTTGCTTTTCATGTATGGCTGGCCTGCGCGCCGATGTTGGTAAATTATAAGGCCGTCGTGCCTCTTTTGTTGTGTAAAACCTTTTATTCCTATTAATAGAAGTGGACATACCCGGGTTCGGGTTTTGGTGGTTTATATATCTTGTCTCTCTCTTTTGCTTCCGCATAGAATGCTCTGAGTTAGGTTTGTTGTTTAGAGTCGTTCGATATTTCAATTAAGTGACGTTCCCGTTTGTTTTGTAGTATATGGCGTGGGGCCCCCGCCGGACCTTCTGTTATATGCTCCCAAACGGATGGGGATGTTACATCAACCTTTTTAGATTTTTTATTATACACTCTATATGCTTTGCTAGTGGAAGAGTAACCAAGAAAAATACCTTCATCACATTTTTCATCAAATTTAGCTAATGCATCCTTGGTGTTTAGGATAATGCATTTACAACCAAAGACATGAAAATACGATACATTAGGTTTCTTTTGAAAGTATAATTCATATGGGGTTAATTTCAAAATAGGGCGAAGCATAACACGATTTATGACATAACATGATGTATTTACGGCTTCGGCCCAAAAATGTCTAGGCAACCCATACTCCGATAGCATGGTGTGTGCAAGTTCTTGAAGAGTTCTATTTTTTCTCTCCACCACACCATTTTGTTGGGGGTTGCGTGGAGCGGAAAATTCGTGTTTAATACCTAGATTATTACAGAAAGTGGTGAAGCTATCGTTTTCAAATTCCCCTCCATGATCTGATCGTATGCATTTGATTTTTAGATCTAATTCATTTGGAATACGATTGCAAAGTTTTGAAAATTCAGAAAACGCATCGAATTTGGAGGTAAGAAATAAGGTCCAAGTAAATCTAAAAAAATCATCAATTAAAACATAAGTGTACTTTTTACCACCAAGACTACATGTGCTAATGGGTCCGAAAAGATCATGTGAATTAGTTGTAAGGGTCTTGAAGTCGATATTTCCTTTTTACTCTTGAACGATGTTTTTGAAAATTTTCCTTTTTGGCATGGCGTGCATAAAGAAGATAGATTTCCATTTAGCATAGGCAAACCTTTAATGAGTTTATTCTTTGACAATTTTAAAATTAATTTGATGCTTAAGTGACCGAGACGCCTATGCCATAATTCAAGTTCTTCATTTATTGATATAAGACATTTGAGCGACCCACGTGATAGATCATGAAAGGCAATTAGATACACATTGTGAATTCGTGTTGCAGTGAGTACAATACTATTGGTTTTAGGATCTATAGTTTTGCATAAATCAGTAGAAGACTCAAATAAAATATTTAGACCTTTATCGCAAAGTTGACTAATAGAAATCAAGTTATGTTTCAAACCATCTACATATAAGACATTAGTAAGAGAGAAAGAATCGTTACCCACAGTACCGAAGCCTAAAATCCTTCCCTTTCCATTATCCCCAAATGTCACCATTCCTCCTTTCTTCTTAGTGAGGCTAAGGAAATTTGCTTTATCTCCCGTCATGTGCTTGGATAACCCTGAGTCCAAGTACCACATGTCTTCCTTTTCCTTAGCCTGCCAACATACCTAAAAAGAAGATGAGAGTAAAGATCCGGATACCCAGGTGGTTCCTCCCATAGAATAGGTGAAACCTTAGGCACCCAGATTTGCTTGACTGAACATCGTCCCTTCATCCTGCAGGAGTCCAAGATATGCCTGAAGTGATGGCACTTGGCACATAACACAAAAGGGGTTGAGACCTTTTTCAGTTTTAGTTGTGGAATCTTACTGGAGGATGGGGAATCAGCAGAATAAATTTCAGATTTGTGTTTATTCGAAGAATTATGAGTTTTGTTACTACCGCCAGCGTTAGAGGTTACCGTCGGGCGGTAGTTAGCAGAGACAAAACCAAGTCCAGTTTTTGCACTATCATGCCTTTGGTTGGCCAAAATCATATCAAGACTTTTCTGGCCAACACCGAATTTTTCTATGGCTAAGTTAAGGTAATGGATTTTAGCTTTTAAGGAAAAATTTTCACTAACTAAATTTCTGCATCTATTTGCAAAAATTTTCTTTTCATTTTCAACATTAGAAAGGGAGAGTTTCAAATTTCTTTCTAAGTCTCTCTTTTGTTTCGAGAGTGATTCGATATTGGAGAGAGCATTAGAAAGATCAGTTTCAAGTTTGTTAGTCCTTGCCAAGAGATCATCATTCTTTTGTCAAGACTCCATCTCCTTTCCCAAGGCAAAAACTTCCTTACTTAATTTTTTATTTTGTTTCAAAAGATTTTTTTTTCAGTTTTAAGTAGATCAAGATCTCTTAAATTTCTGCCAAAAGATTTGTAAGTTCTTAAGTATTCAGAATAAAGATCATCATAGTTAGAGGGGATTCCCTCAGTGTCGCATTGGACACTGCACTCGTCGTCGGTTGATTCATTGCTTTTCCCCATAAGGCACAAGTTTGCCTCATCTTCATCGCTTGAGCTTGAAATACTTGAGCACCCGGAGGAAGATTCATCCCATGTTGCAGCCTTTAAGACCTTCTTCTTCTCCTTTCCTTTAACCCGTTTTTCTTTTTGCTCCTTCAGGAATTTTGGGCATTGACTTCTAATATGCCCTGTCTTCCTACAGTGGAAGCAGTCGGGAGGTGGCCTCTCTTCGTCTTCGTCGCTAGACTTCTCCTTCTTCTCTCTTTTGGATGAGGAGCCCTTTCGGAAAAATTTCCGGAAGGTGTTCCTCCTTTCCGGGTTCTTCATGGACTTAGTGAAGTTCTTCACGAAGAGACTTTCCTCGTCATCTTCCTCATCGTCATCTTCTTTTCTTGACTTCATTGCCAAGGCTTTCTTCTTTGGTTCCTTATTGTACTCCTTTTCTTGAATCTTGAGTTCTACCTCATGGGTTTTAAGGTTCCCAATGAGGCTCTCAATTTGGAGCCACCTAAGATCATGCGATTCGGAAATCGCCGTCACCTTTGGATTGAACTTTGGTGGGACTGATCGAAGAAGCTTTCTCACCAAGTCGCCGTTTGAAAATGTTTTTCCAAGAATTTTTGAGGCATTAACGATCTTTGTGAATCGAGTGTACATGGCATCGACGTCCTCATTTGGATCCATCCTGAACTTCTCAAATTCAGATTCCAGTTGGAATAGTTTTGAATCTTTGACCTGCGAGGTACCTTCATGCGTTATTTCTAATAAGTTCCAAATATCAAAAGCAGTTTCACATGCACTTACTCTATTAAATTCAGACCTATCAAGAGCACAGAACAGAGCATTCATCGCTTTCGCATTATTCTTACACCTAGTCTTATCTCCATCGTCCCATTTATCCCTAGGTTTTTCCATGGTTACTTCTCCAACAATGTATGTAGGATAAGTGTATGGAGTTTCAATACTTGCCCATACATCTAGATCTAAGTTTATCAGAAAACAACGCATACGCGTTCTCCAGTAAATATAATCAGTTCCAGTAAACAACAGAGGTCTACTTATTCCCTGCCCCTCATGGAAAGCGAGATCACGGAGCGCCATTATTCCCAGTTGTTAGACCGAATTGGAATAACCTATCTCTGATACCACTTGTTGGATTTGTAGGCGCCCTTAGAGGGGGGTGAATAAGGGTTTTAAGATTTTCGAAATTATTTAGAGAAATTAATTTCTTTTAGGTAGGAATCAGTGAAAATTATTAAGCACGAATCAGAGATAAAGAAACAAACATAATTTCATTGATCATTAACTTGTAATAAATGTGTTACAAAAACTTTTCCCAATAACGCTTGGAAAGAGGCGAACAATGAAAACTCTTTTAGTTTTCTATACCGACTCTTCTCCTAAGGACCAGTTGGCTTTAGCCTATCTCTCACTAGACAAGGCCTCAAGCTGCTCTAGCCCTTCCCTCACAGGAAAGGCCTCGAGCACTCCCTAGATCTACAGCCTATACCTAGTCGCCAATGCGAGGCGAATTTCCCCCTAGTCCCCGCAAGGCCCTAGTCGCCGTGTGGCGAGTTCCTCTACTTAACAAAAGTTATAAATATTACAATTTGAAAACTAAAACAAGACAAAAACTAAGACTCCCTCAAATGAAGAACTTGATGTCAATGTAGATGCGATCGGATCGGTCTTCAAGTTCTTTTGCATTCACGATCGTTGACGGAGTTCCTTGGGCTGCTTGGGAAGGCTCTCACGTGTGCTCGGAAAATATGGCTTCGAATCGTTCTGGAACAGTAAGCAACAACGGAGGAGGCGCACGTCTTTTTATAGATTCAGCCACTACTGCCTGCGGTAGTACTACTGCCTGCGGTAGTACTACCGCCCCGCCGTATCCATATAAGGCAATGAAGCACACGGATCGTGGTAGTTTAGGCAACATTCTGAGTGCCAAACACTAGCGCGTCGCGGTACCGCTAACGCCCCGCGTTAGAGAGATTTCCTTCCTTCAGCCAATATCATCTTCCAAATTAGCTCCTCAATCAACTGCACACGGGATGTTTCCAAAAGCTACCGCCGGGCGTTAGACCTAACGCGCCGCGATAGTACATGCCAAACATAGCGACCCGTCTACATTCCTTTTTCTCCACTATTTCCTTTCTGTCAATAGTTTCCATATATGCTAACGCCAGCGATAGTGCTAACGCTCTGCGATAGAGCACATTTGTTTTCGTTGGGCGCATCTTTGTCGAACCATCCTTACATTTCATCGATCGCATTTTTGTCGAACTGGATTCGACTTTCGTCGTTCAAAAATTCGTCGAACGCAGTGATAAGCATTTCGTCGAGCACAGCCTTCATTTCGTCGACCTCCATTTCGTCGATCGCTAGCGCCAGCGGTAGATCTAGCGTGCCGCGGTAAAGCATGCATTTCATCGAGCGCCATGGTAGAGCATGCAGTTCGTCAAACTAAGGTGTCATTTCGTCGAGCGCCAGTTCGTCGAACGCAGCACTAGCGCTAGTGGTAGTACTGACGCTATACGGTAGCAACAACCAAACTCATTTCATGGAAATTTGAAAGCACAGAATCCTGCATACTATAAACACAAAATAAGTATGATCAAACACAATAGGATTTGTTATTGTCAAACCAAGAGATGCGGAAAGCATGTTCCAACACTTTTTCTATCTTCTTGCTGTAATGCTGTAATACTTTTTCTTTCTTTTTCCTTATAGAATATCTGACTGATTTGAAATTCAAATCTTCTAATTAAGGAATAAAATATTCTGAAAAGATATTCTTGGAACTTCAATCTGATTTAGCAAATAAACTTTAATCCTTTTTCCTTTTCCATGAAAGTGTCCTTTTCCAAAATGTGTCAACGACTAATTTCTCGAGAGAAGAGAATGGAAAGGAAATAATAAAAGGAACGGATCAAAACTTGACTTATCTGATAATGAATAAGTCCAAAAAATAGAATAGATCCGTTGCAGATTAGTCGATCTGAGTTCAGAGAAAATAGACCACTGATCCTTTAGAAATTTTGAGCTGAGGAGAAAATTCGTCGAGCTGAGAACTAAGTTCGTCGAACTGAATGTTGAGTTCGTCGAACTGAATCTGGAGTTCGTCGAACTGAATTAATTCGTCGAACACAATCTGGAGTTCGTTGATCTCAAACTAGAAGTCATCGAACTGAGAGATAATCTGCTGAATCTGGCTGGAAGAACTGAGTTCTTCGATCTGAGATGCATTTTCGTCGAACTGAACATCTTGTTACTTATTCGTCGAACACAGAGCTGAGTTCGTCAATCTCAAACTGGAGTTCGTCGAACTAAAGAATAAACTGCTGGACTGGCGGGAGAACTGAGTGCGTCGAGATGGAGAGCAAGTTCGTCGAACTCATAGAGAAGTTCGTCGAACGCAGAATTAAGTTCATCGAACGCAGAGACTCATCAAAGTTCGTCTAATTGGAGAACAACGTTCGTCAAACGTAGGATGGAGTTCGTCGAACGGAGGATGGAGTTTGTCGAACGCAGGATGGAGTTCGTCGAACGCAGAGACTTAGAGTTTTTCCTAAGTTCTAGCTAACTCAGACAGCCCAAAACCTTGACCCTTAGATTATACATTGGGGTCAACATAGTCCTAGTCAACAGATAGTGATCCTAGCCCAAATCAGTAATAGGGTTGTTACAACAGGGTCATCACCACTGTCCACGTCCCCCCACCATGAGCTCACCTCGCAGGTTCTACTGTCAAGTTCCATAATCTATCCATTACTCGTCTAACACCGCTGCCTTACTTGCAGACTCCTCCTGAAGAGAATATCCTTGGGCAGACGCCCTCGGGGTCTCGCCCCGCGTCCCCTGGGAGGGTCGACCTCCCTCCTTCGGATGTGGGGACCTCTGGCCTGCGAGTCTCCTCCTCGCATCCTGATAAGTTGTCCGCCTCGCCACCTTTTGCATTTTTGTCTGCTGAGAACGCATTTTTTCTTACACAGTGACCCCTCTCGCGACTCCAGAGAGGTGAACCACCTCTCCAATGGGCTCGCCACCCCCACCTGAAATGATAATCATCACCCCTGGGTTTGGCATCCTAGGTCAACGCAGCCTGGGAGGGTTGCTGCTCACCTAACCCGGGGTCGCAGACAGTTCGACGCACCGCCCTGGCCTGGGGAAGTCTATCACCATTGCCTTCGCCGAAGCCTTCAAGGGACAGCCGAGCTCTTCTCGCCCGCAATCCCGTACCATTGGCATTTCGCCAGGTTAGACAATCTCTAACGAATGCCTCCTTCTTACCCTCATTGTTGATTCCTTCCTTGCAGGTGTTCCCCCGACCCCGCCTGCCGAGTCGGAGCATGGTGAGGAGGAGATATCACCACTGCCCTCGCTGGGCCAGGTCGCAGATTTCCTAGGGCACCGCAGCAACCCAGAGCAGATGAAGAGGCGGGTCACCGAGCTATTCGAGAAGTATGTCCTTATGCTGCAAGAGCAATATGATCAGAACCGGATGGACAGGGCCGCTTATGAAGAAAGGTTTGCTGCGATGGAGGATGCAAATGCGCGGGTCCTTGCCGAGATGCACCAGGTCGCTCGCGGCGAGGTCACCTCTGCTCGGGAGCACCTCATGCGGATCGAGGACCAAATGCGCCTGATCCAGCATGATGCCCAGTCAGTTCGCGAATACCACTACCCTAAAGTGCCCCCGCGGTCCGGGGTGCGAGGCTATGGTCGCTGGAAGTGGCTCAACTATTGAACATGTTTGTTATCATTATGTGTTGCTCGCTCTTACAACTCCCCCCCCCCCCCTTTTGGGGGTTTTGAACAATTTATGAATGTAATAAGGTTAATTTTTTGCTCGCTCGCGAGCTTTCTATTTAGCTTTCGAGTGCTTATGTTGCTATGCTCGTGCGCTTTTGACTTTATGTTTTATATTACTGTCTTGCTTCACGCCTTGCGGGCTATCGCCTAGCCATTGCAAGCTTTACTTCTTTCTGTGCAGCTCGGCTAGCTCATGGCGAGTCAGAAGATGTCGCCAAGACGCAAGCCCATCCGGAGCAGATAAGGTCCCAGAAGCCGAAACGTCACCGCGCGATCCAGCTATCCGTACCCCCCCCCCCCCCCCCCCCGGGCGCTTCGAATTCTTCCCACCCTTTTCATTTCTATAAATAGCTGTCGGTTTTTTCTTTCTAACCACCTCATTAACTATTCTCCAGCCTTTCTTCTCTCTTCCAGGCTCTCTCGCAAATCTTAGCTCGCACTTGCGCTTCTTCTTGCTCGCTACTATTAATGATATGGTTGTCGAGGGTGAATCTGAGGGGTGAGCCAAGTGCGTAGGGGCGTATCGCGATTACCCCTTCTTCTGCTCCTCGCTCACCAACAAGGAGTTCCTCATGATGGTGGACAAAAACATTCCCTCGGTGTTTGTAGCTCGCCTCCCAGAGACCACCGCCTCCATAAATGAGTCGTACTCCGACGAGCTCGCCATTCCCATCGCCCATTTTTAGGATGGGTTGTGACTACCCTTCTAGCCAGAAGTGCACCAGGTACTCTACTCTACCCTTGCTTTTCTCGCTCGCCTCGCAAAGAGTGTGCTAATATTCCTTTGGTGAATCTCTCAAGTACTCAAGTACTACAGCGTCTTGCGAGCCAGCTGATGCCGAACACGATTGCTGTGGTGGTCGCGTTTGCCAGCTACCTTCACAAGGAGAAGATAGAATTCAGCCTGCTCATCTTCTACAAGGTCTTCTCCTTCCGCGCTTATAAGGACGGGACCACCCACTTCACGAGCCAGCATGTTACTGTCTGCGAGACAGTTAACAAGAGCCACTACTGGCATCAGAAGTACGTCCTTGACAAAGGACCGTTCAGCAACATCCCTTTTTCCCCCGTCCAGTGGGACGAGGCTACCTACCGCCCCCCTGCCTCACTCGGCGGGGATGACACGAGGCTCTAATAGTACCTGGATGAGAAGAACTTCGAGGTCGCATTCCTCCAACATAAGGTGGACTCGCTCCTTCTGGTGCTCCAAGGCGAAGGTTTGACTCGCACTCGCGTGCTTAACATTTCCTGTACTTTTCTAACTCCGGTTACTAACTCTTACCAATATCGCCTTTGCTGGAGAGCGGGATCTTCCACTCCCCCCCCCCCCCCCCCCCCCCGCATGCGAGGATCGCGGCCCTCTCCTCTGGCTCTCTAGCCACCGTGGCCACCGAGGCATGCCGAGAACCTCTCGGCTTGACCCCTGGAAGAAGCGGCCACCTCGAGCGAGCCAGCTCGCCGCGACGCCCCCAACCAAGAAAAGGAACAAGGAGGCCCCCTCCACAACTAAGGGGAAAGAGGTCGTGGACCTCAAAGAGGTAGAAGTTCCACTCCCTCCGCCTGCGAGTCAAAAAGCTGCGAAGGAGAGCAGCGAGGCCGCGGATGCTTCAGGCGAGCCCAAGCTGGCGAGCCACAAGCACTTCGGTCTCATCGCGAGGCTTTTGGACGCGCTCGGTGAGCTGCTGCTCGTATGGGATCCTGACCACAACAGGATTTCATGCTCTTCGCTCCTCCCCTCCTGGGTCGAGGGCGACAAGATCGGGCGTAAGGCGTTCGCCCTCGCCTTCGGGCTGTACGGCCGTGAGGACGCCATCGGTTTCAGCGCCCAAAGGTCCAGGGTGCTTGTTTATGAAGCCATGCGAGCCCAGTTCCGGGCCATGGAGCTTACCCACATGGTGGGCCAGCGATACCTGACATCGGACAGGGATGCTAAGGACCTCCAGTGCGCGCTCCAAGAGTCCGCAGATGAGGTCGCGCACCTTAAAGGAAAGAGGCCCTATCAGATGGTCTTCTCGCTAGCCTCCAAGGCGGCATGGTAAGTAATTCACTCAGATTTTCTGCCTCACTCGCTTCAAGTTGTTTTGTTTTGACTTACATTTTCCTTTTGCTGGATGCCCAGACTAGGAGCCAACTCCTCTCGGGGAATGCCAACTTGGAAATGGAGAACGCGTTCCTGAAGACGCAGGTCTGCGAATTGACTAGAGCTGTGCTCCCCCCCCCCTGCCCTCTCCGCGAGTTGGGTCTCGCCAACAATCGCAAGACGAGAAGGAGGCGACCCGCAATAATTCAATGGGAGTCGCCAACTTTGTCTTTGACACACTCAAGGGGGCAAGCCTGCTGGTTACGGACGCGATGGAGTTCACTGCCGAGGACGTCGTCCCCGATTTGTTCGCGCCGATTCCGGAGCCCAAAAATCGTGGGAGCAAGGAGGGGTTGTCCGCCTAACAGCCCTGACTTTTTTGTTTTTCAATGTATATTTTCATTTTGACTGGCGAGTTCGCCGTTACATGTAATGACCACCTTTCAAGAAATGGAATGAAGTATTTTCTCTTTATATTGTCATCTTTGTCCTGCTTGCATCGACGCCTTAGCCATGCTCGCGTTAAAACATTTAATCGTGCTCTCCCCAATACACTTAGCCGCGCTCGTATTTCTACGCTTAGCCATGTTCGCGCTCGCACGCTTTTTCCTTTGCAATGGTTACAAGGTTTACCAAATTATTACTTGTTCATTTTGTCTCGCTGCCCTACCTCGCATAGACCCAGAAGAGTGTTCGCGTAGCCTCTCTTGCTTAGTTGTTCGTTAGATAAACTTCTTGCCCTCCTTCACACCTGGGTAGAACGTGGTTAGACCCACGCCTCTGGCTTGCCCCGTAGGGGCCCTGGCGAGCGGGGTTGGCGTTACTCTGCCTCGCTCGCTCAACCCCTGCGTGCGACTAGTGCTGCTTGTTAACTACAACGCCGACGGACCTCCCTGACTCGCTGATTTATGCATTGCACATAAATTCTCCAAGTGTTTTTTGTGAGCATGGGCCCGACCCGACAAGCCTTGCGATCACCGAATTCAGCCGTCCTGCTGTTACTATTGGACTTGGGCATTTTCCACCAGATGTTGCTTTTTTACTTTCATGCGAGCAAGCCCCGGGGCTCGCCCCTGCCTAGGCCTTGTCTCGAGAGATTTTGCGAACCAAGCCCATCAACACGAACAACTTACTCGCCATCCTCTCTGCGAGATCAACCTAACCCACCAGCTAGTGAGAGCCCTGCAGCGGGGTCGTCCGGGGCAATTCTACATAAAAACTTGTCACCTTGTCAGCCTCTCCGCGAGATCGACCTGATCCACCATCTAGCGAGAGCCCGACAGCGGAATCGTCCGGGGCAATCCAGCACAAAAACTTGTCACCTTGCCAGCCTCTCCGCGAGATCAACCTGACCCATCGGCCCGGCAGCGGGATCATCCGGGGCAATCCAGCACAAAAACTTATCACCTTACCAGCCTCTCTGCGAGGTCAAACTGACCCACCGGCTAGAGAGAGCCAGGCAGCAGGACCGTCCGGGGAAATCCAGCACAAAAACTTGTCACCTTGCCAGCCTCTCCGCGAGGTTGACCTGACCCACCGGCTAGTGAGAGCCCGACAGCGGGACCGTCTGGGGCAATCCAGCACAAAAACTTGTCATCTTGCCAGCCTCTCTGCGAGGTCGACCTGACCCACCGGCTAGTGAGACCCTAGCAGCGGGACCGTCCAAGGCAATCCAGCACAAAAACTTGTCACCTTGCCAGCCTCTCCGCGAGGCCGACATGGCCCACCGGCTAGTGAGAGCCTGACATCGGAACCGTCCGGGGCAATCCACCACAAAAACTTGTCACCTTGCCAGCCTCTCCGTGAGGTCGACCTGACCCATCGACTAGTGAGAGCTCGGCAGCGGGAATGTCCGGTGTAATCTAGAAAAAACACTTGTCACCTTGCCAGCCTCTCCACGAGATCAACCTGACCCACCAGCTAGCGAGAGACTGACAGCGGGATCGTCCGGGGCAATTCAGCACAAAAACTTGTCACCTTACCAGCCTCTCCGCGAGATCAACCTGCCCACCGGCTTGTGAGAGCCCGGTAGTGGGACCGTCCGAGGCAATCCAGCATAACCACCTTGAGGACCCATGCCTAGAAGAAACAGTGAAAACAACATGTGATGGGTCAATTAAGTAATCAATCAATAAAAAGTTTAAGGATAGAACCGCTTCATTTCATCCCCGCTCCTGGCCAGGCTGAGGGGTACCCCTTCCACATCTCGGAGGTGGTCCCTCCTGACCTGGGCACCTCATCTACAATATAAGGCCCTTCCCAGTTGGGATTGAGTTTTCCTACCGCGGCCCCTCACCCATCCGCGTCCACCTTTTTGAGGACCAGATCTCCTTTTTCGAACTGCTTTACTCAGATGTGTTTGTCAAAGTACCGAGCCATCCGCCGCTTGACTTCCTCCTGCCGGACGGTGGCTAAGTCACGGAGCTCTTCCATCTGGTCCAGAGAAAACATTTGCTCTTCTCCATTCTCTACCAGCCACTCTTCATCCCCTTCTCCAGCGGTGACCACCCAGGGGCATTTCACCTCGAACTCTATGGGAAGGACAACCTCGGACCCATTGGAGAGCTTGAACGGAGTCTCTCCTGTGGCCGTGTTCAGAGTGGTCCTCAAGGCCCAGAGGACCAAGGGTAACTTATCTACCCAGTTGCCCTTGAGTTTCTCATCTTCTTCATCAGCAAGTTCACGATAATTTTGTTTGCTGCCTCCACTTACCCATTGCTCCTCGGGTGGTGGACCTACGCAAACCACAGATCTATGTTGAGTTGGGTGCAGAAGCTGACGAACTCATTGCTGGCAAACTGTGACCCATTTTATGTAACTATGGCTAGTGGAAGCCCGTGCCTGCAAATTATCTCACCCCATATGAAATTTCTAATGACTTGGGATGTTACCTAGGCTAGTGCCTTCACCTCCAGCCACTTGGAGAAATAATCAATCATCACCAGCAAAAAATTTCTTTTGCCGCTTGCTAGGGGGAACGGACCCACCTGTTGGATCTTGCGGCGCCCTTAGAGGGGGGGGGGGGGGGGTGAATAAGGGCTAATATTTAATTTGATAATTTTCTAAAATATTAAGATAATTTTGCAATGATAAACAAGTAGATTTTTTTTCACAACCAAAATAATCACTTAGAAAATTATGAGGAAATTGGAAATCAAATTTTATTTTCACAAGTGATGAATACAAAGAACTACTGATCTTAATAAAGCTTAAGACCAAGGCTATGATAAAAATAAAGTTCTTTTCAATTCACCGGTCCTTCAACCAAGGACCGGCTGACAATAGTATATCTCTTCCTAGATCTTACTACTAGCCTCCCCCTAGATCTCTCCACGATCTAGACGCTGCACACAAGGCGGCGATTTAATCCTAAGCCTCACAAGGACCTAGATGCCACACGCAAGGCAGCGATTTTCCCCTAAGCCACACAAGGACTTAGACGCCACGCACAAGGAGGCGATTTCCTCTACGGATTACAAGATGATAAAATAAATTACAAAATAGAGATTAAGATATGAGATCTCCCTAAATCCATGGCTCTGAAAATGGCGTTGAATGCTTGCAAAGGTTGCCTGAGATTCTATGCATGAACCGTCGCTCCTTCGATCTTGAACGTTCGTG
This sequence comes from Dactylorhiza incarnata, assembly GCA_033032865.1. Taxonomy (NCBI): domain Eukaryota; kingdom Viridiplantae; phylum Streptophyta; class Magnoliopsida; order Asparagales; family Orchidaceae; genus Dactylorhiza; species Dactylorhiza incarnata. The sequence continues at coordinate 9,410,663 of JAWHQI010000051.1, read as the reverse complement.
CCGAAAAGGGAGTTCTCGAATTTCTGGAGCTCTCTGATGAAAAGCACTTGGGAATTGGTACTCCAGAATAGTGTGTAACTTCTTCTCCACGAAAAATGAGTCATTATGTAGTTTGTTGATGTCTCGACTATATCTAACTAGCGTTAGCTGACGTTATCTCCTCCAGCTGCCACATGTCCCATGCGAATGAAGTGTGCGCTCGAGGAGATGGTTTCTGCTGAGACGTGGGCTGTCGGATTCCGATATCACTGTCGAAATTCCGATAGTGGACGGAACTTTCAGAACGTTTGGAAACCCCTGAGACATGGGCTGTCGGATTCCGATATCACTGTCATAATTTCGACAGTGGATGGAACTTGCAGAATGTGTGGAAACCGCTGAGCTATCGGTGACGACACCTAGCTGTCGCAGATGACAGTGATTTTTCTGAACTATTCATTCTGAGCTCCAAACAATAATTAGCATAGTTGCATACCTATTATACCTACACACCATAGAGAAAATAGGATCAAACACACCCGGGATTTGTTATTAGCAAACCAAGGAGTTCAGAAAACATGTTCCAACAGTCTCCCCCTTTTGATAATAATAAATCCACTTTGAAAGAAATCAGAGTGTCCTATTAAGTGATAACGTTATTCGGATGAAGTTCCCTATATGTATTCTCCCCCTAAGTGTGTACTCCCCCTAAGTGTGTACTCCCCCTAAATATGATAAGAAATTAATGTGGTTAGGAATGATTTCTTTCTTTCTTACAAGAATAATCTCCCCCTTTTGGTATTATTAAAATAAATTAGGTTAAGGGAAAATAGGATGCATTCTGTAAGAGTTATAAACCATGATTGACCCTATGTAAAAGATATAATTTTTAAGGGATTAAACATAGTATAGAAGAGATTTATCAATAAATAAATTAGATTTTTAGGTCAGCGAAAGATTAGAAGAACCATTGGATTGTAAGCATGAAAATTATAAGTATAAATATGAGTTTGAGTTCAAATTGTAAAGATATTGTAACCTTTGTCAAATCTCATAAGTTTTCATAAATTTATCAAGCATGATATGAATATATCAGAAAGAGAATATACTACAATGTTACTGAATTTGAAGTGTAAGAGATACCAAAAACATTGTAGACATCATGCTAGGTTATCTAGTGCATTTCTTATATAAAGAGTAGTGTAGATACAGCATTAGAATCCAATACTCATGAGAAGAAGTGTTATGAAAGAGAATGATGTGCACATAAGTTTATTTTGAGCAATGTTAACAATTGATTTAAATCACAAAATACAAGACATATGTAGAGTAAAGTGCACAATAAAACACAAGTATATTTACGTTCACACACTTTAATGCACATATTTTTAGAAAAAAATGGTGTATAAACCAAGATTTGCACAAGACACTTTACTATTCTTTCCAAGGTGCTTAACCTCACAATGCTTATGAAGACTTATTAGGAGGTTCAAGTAGTGCTTGGTGGAGTTATATTTGTCTATTTTTATTGTTGATCACATTTGTGAGACAATATTCTCCGAATACACTTGTGTTGCAAACCCAACACATTTTTAAAGTCAACCATTTTTCGTAAATTTTTAAGTGCAATTCAAATATAGTGTAGGTAATAGACTTATGCAAGGTTTAATTCATTGTACAATTACAAGACACAAGCAAGCATTTGTAGAGTTAAAAACACATGTAGATTACCAAAATAAGTGAGTGAAAAAGTATCAATATCAATCACAAAACATTTACTCATACTTAGAGGCATGCTAAGCTTGTTTCTACACATAGTTTGCAATACATTGTTGCACTTACTTAGATATGTCACAGCATGATAAACAAAACAATGTTCATAGTAATTTGAAGAAATGAGTTTTAACATTGTAAATATTTCTAAATAATAGAATTCAGACATGCTTGATATAAGCAATAAAGATCATATTTTTTTTGTATTTTTTTTAAGTTGTTTAATAAAAAACTTTTGGATGTGTGAGCTTTTAAATTTTTGGATGTTGTAATAAAAATAAAACAAAAAATTAGAAAAATAGCCAGAAATACGAAACAAAATAGTGCATATAAACGGAAATATTTTTGAGTAATTTTCGAAAACAAAAATTTTTAAAAGAAATTTGACCTTTTGAGGATGTCGGAAAATGACATCTAGGTGTCGTCGACGACAGCGGAAAAACTATAAAAGATCACGAATCCGAGGAAAGCAGATCTGGGAGGCATTTCCTGTAGGGTTTGCGCGAGAGGAGCTGTCGGAAGTCGCCGAAAATCCAAGTGTTTAGGTAAGTTTATGGTTTTTGGTTAATTTTTGGTGAAATTTTTGAAATTAAAACTTGATTTAAGGATTCCTTTTTATTTTTGTGAAGTTTTAGAAAGGAAATCCTAGATCTAAGTGTAGATTGAAAAAAAAATTGTTGAAAGGAAATCTTAAAAAAAATTAGATCTAAGTGAAGATCCTAGATCTAAATGTTGATGAAAGGAAATCCTAGATCGAAATATTGATGATTTTTTTTAATTTATGTGAAGGTTGTTCGATTAAAGAGATGGCTTCAAGTTCTAGAGCAAGTATAAGTACTTCTGGTGACTCCCATTCGTCATACCAAAGTTATCCGGGCATTGAAAGGTCACTTATTGGAGAAGCTAAGGTGGTGGAGTTTGACCTTCCACGACACGAACACATATATGATCTACTCGCTGAGGCAGGTATCATTTCCGTTATAATTCCAGACATGTTCTCATCAGTGTTAATTCGAGAGTTTTACAATCATTTGGAAGATCCAAATTATACAGATTTGAATGGTGGTGTATGATCAAAAATCCAAGGACAATATGTGGAAATTACCCACATAGATTTGAGAAATGAATTTGGACTGATTGAGAGAGAGCATGTGATTGACGTAGTAGAAAATTATAGAAAAGAACGAGATTGGACGCTCCTCAATATGATATTGCATGGAAATTCTATGAATAATGTAATTAAGACTACTACGACGCTCACACTGGATGCACAGGTGGTGCAAGAAATCCTATGGAATACAGTCATGTACAAAACCAGTGACTCAAGAAGTATTACGCACAACTTAGCCTTGTGATGTATTTTATTTTAGAAAGAGAGTCATTTGGCATTGCAGATCTACTATTATCCATTATGCGTTATACATTTAGATTGAAGAGTCCTACTTGGAAGAAGGTTCATGGCTTGCCGATGGGAGCAATCATCCAATGTATATTATATAAGAAATATTCTTGGATAAACCAAGAGTTTTATTTGAGTGATTGTATTCCCGGTGTTTTTACTATGGATACTATGCGACCTAGTCGATCTCAGCGTGAGCCATCGGTAGAGATGAGAAATCCACGAATCTCATGTGGAGGATCTATACACGAAGCTGTGGACGAGTTACGTGACTCACTTGAGGAGCATAGGAAGTCGTTTGAGGAGCACAAGAAGGATGTGAAGAAGAAGATGGGCAAGATGCAGAAATTTATGAAATTTCTGGTGAAAGGTTTAAAGCTAAACCTACTCCTGTTGAGGCCACTGAATGGGAAGATTCGGAAGCGGAGTCGCCACGTTAGTTGACTAGACGAACACGACATGGAAGAGATGCTGGTTAGAGCTCCAGAGGGGATCATCCAGAGAGTAGTAGTGCTGAGAGCAGAGATTTTTGAGTGGTTTTCTGCAGGTTTTGATGTTCTGGTAGATGTCGTTGGCGACAGGTAGCTGTCATGGATGACAGTGAAGTTTTAGTTTTTTTTTTGTTTTGTTAGTTTGTTGTGTTTGAAATCTTAGTTATAAGTTATCTACAATTAATGTTTGTATTAAACTTTCAGGTAGTGGAAAGTTGATGATGTTGAAATTAGGATTAATTCTCTGAGTGGATTTGGTAATTTTCATTCGATTTTAATTTTAAATTTTTTTTTAATTTAAATTATTATGATCAATTTGATATATCTAGGATTCCTAATTCTAGTCTTAGCATTGAAAAGCGGGAATCCGGAAGTGGTTTTGTGAATATATTGGCAAGTTGCGAATATGTGCCTATAAATGAAATTTTAATGTGATTTTGCTTTATATGGTCTCGTATAAAATGATGTCGAACATTGATGTGTTTAGACCTAGAATGATGTACTAGGTTATTTGTTAAGTCAATCACACTTTTTTTGTCACACCATAATTCTATAGTTTGATGATTTATGTTATAGTCTTCTAATGTTTGCTTCATCCAAAGGGCTTGTGCACAACAACTACCTAGTGCAATGTACTCGGCCTCGGTGGTTGAGAGGGCAACAGAATTCTATTTCCTACTCGAACAAGAAATGAGTGAAGGGCCGAGAAAGTGACCAGTGCCACTAGTGCTTTTGCGATCTAGTGAACACCCAACATAATCAGAATCGGAATAACCATGTAAAATAAAATTTTCACTATGTGGATACCATAAACCTAGTTTAGAAGTTCTAATTAGATAACAAAAAATACGTTTAACCACTTTTAAATGTGATTCTTTTGGATTAGCTTGAAATCTAGCACATAAACACACAGCAAACATAATGTCAGGTCTTCAAGCAGTTAAATATAATAATGATCCAATCATTCGTCTATATATAGTTTGATCTATGGAAATTCCACTTTCATCCTTTCTTAACTTTAAAGAAACACTCATAGGGGTATTAGCTTGTTTAAGATTGTCAAACTCAAATCTCTTTAAAACATCATGAATGTACTTAGATTGATTAATAAAAATGCACAACCCTCATATTTTTTGAGTCGGTGTGAGTCGACACAGATGAGGTCGTGGCAGAGAGGGTGATCGTTGTGTAGCGAACCAAACCAACAAAGGTCGTCAAGACCAAAAAGAGAAGGCCCGAGGGGGGGGGGGCAGATCTGCTTGGGCGAGTGAACCTTGGATCCACTCGCACAAGGCCCCGGGCGAGTGGACCCTTGGTCCACTCGCCCAAGGACCTGGGCGAGTGGACCCTTGGTCCACTCGCCCGAGTGGGGGGGGGGGTGAGTGGACCTTGGGTCCACTCGCCCAAAGTAGGGGGCGAGTGGACCTAGGGTCCACACGCCCCAAGCCCGTGGGCGAGTGGACCTATGGTCCACTCGCCCGGGCAGCTGGGCGAGTGGACCAAGGGTCCACTCGCCTGGTGGGTTGAGTGGACCGCAAGGTCCACTCGCCCAGTCAGGGTGGTGGACCTTGGTCCATTCATTCAACCCCCGGTAAGGGGAGGCGTGGACATCTCAAGCTCCACTCGGCCCCCTCCCCCCTCCTGTTTCGGTCGTTCGGGTTGGTTGTTGGGCTTCGGATAGTAGATTTTTGGCTATCCGCAGCCCAATTTTTGGGAAGTCTATAAATTGACCCCCATGGGCACCTTGGGAAGGGATGTTGGTACCCCCCCCCCCCCCCCCCCCCCACCCCCCCCCCCCCCCCCACCCCCCCCCCCCCCCCCCCCCCCCACCCCCCCCCCCCTCCCTTGCGTGTGAGCAAGCTCTACCGCTCCCCTCCCCCTGTCATTGAAGGTGGACGGTGAGGTGATCCTTAGTGCCCTCCAAGGTGCCCAGGCTCAGCATTGGCTTGGGAGGGGAAGTTCCATATGAACTTCCGGGTATGTGCTGGGACCTTTAATGAGTCCCTATTATATATTTATTTTCGGACTCATTTATGCTAGTTTTCTTGTTTTTATGCTTCAGTTTTGTTCATATTTCCCTTATTCATGCTTTTTATTGTAGTACATAGTTTGCATGTTTTTGTGTGCAATTGCGCACTTTGTTGTTGGGGGTAAGCACTGCATGCTCCCCATTGTATCATCTTTATCTTTGTGCTGCTGGTAGTACTTTCCCAGCTTGTGTCTCTTGTATGCAGGTGACCTGATCGTCCCGTTCTCCCCAAAGTAATTTCTGTGCATATCGCACGGTCGTGCGTCTCCTTGACGCACGGTCGATGGCGGTCGTGCATTTGTATCTGGGCAGAAAACGGAGCGTCGGAGTTTACTCGTGCATTTTGATGCACGGGCAGATTCGCCCGTGCGAGAGTAAAACGCACGGTCGACCTGTGTCTTGATGATTTTAGAGCGTCGGAATTTACCGGTGCATTTGAATGCACGGGAGGTGTGGGTCGTGCATGAGCAAAATGCACGGGCGCTGGCCTTCTTCCCCTGCACGCCTGCTGAGCTTAAGTATCGCACAGTCCACGCACGGTCGTGCGTTCGACCGTGCGTGACCAAATTTCTAACATTTTCCTATAAAAGCTGCAGATTCGACCTAAAATGAGAGAGTTCCGTACGCATTGTACAGCTGCACTGATTTCGCCATCTCCACCAGGGTTTCATCCCTTTGGCCTCCTCCTTCATCCTAAATCTTCAAGGGAGATCTAGCCACCATTTCCTTCAAGCAAGAGGAAGTTTGCAACCTCCACTGAATCGTGAGACGAAGAAGACGGGTCCATTGGAGAGTAGTGACAACTCTCTCTACCCCGGACGCAGTTGCTGAACGAGCTTGGACGCGGACTGACAACCCAGCGATTCCAACCGTGAATCTCCAACGAGCATTCGGATTTGGTCGATTTCTTGCCTTGTTCTTCTCTTATTGAAGTGTATATGTGTAGATCTTTGTATTTTGATGAAGTAGAGCACTTAAACTAGTTTGTATTAATATATATTTCATGTCTATGTGAAATGCTTTGTGGTTTATGTTGTTTGAGGTGCGCCCCATTCCATCCTCCATCCTGCCATACGTTCGTCGGCGCACTAGCTATTTCTAGTGGCGTGCTTGTCGTAGAGGTGCTTACGACCCTCACTCTGTTTGCCTACGCGTCCATCCGCCCAGCGAAGCGTGGCATAGCGGCCCGTGTAATCCACTCTCCCTACGAAGCAGCGCGCTCAAGGACTGCATAGTTCGATTCCGCTTGCCTACTTGTCCATCCGCCCTTGCGACGCAGTGCGCTCAAGGCCTACCTAGTCTCCATCCCGCCAAGCGAAGCATTGCATAGCGGCATTGCATAGGAGTTGTGTAATATTTTCTCTTTATTTTCCACAAACCAAACCCAACTCTCCCGCATTCCATCCGACCTTTAGGACTTCGATCTCAAGTCCTTCCTCGAACGTTAACTCCACCTTACTGTGTTCCTCCGAGATCGATACTTGGGGATTCATTCCCGTTTTATATTACTTGAACAATCGGTACACTGCCGTTTCGTGCCGCAGTCTTACTACCGCCTATAGCGGTGTGCTAAGATTTGCGCATCAAGTTTTTGGCGCCGTTGCTGGGGAACACAGTCGTGTGAGTTTTCTTGAGAGGGAGAGCCGAGAGATAGTAGTTCTTCCAGTGTGTATAGCCGCTTTGTTATTTTTGTTTGCTTTTTAAGTATTTATTTTTTGATATTATTTCTTCCTCTACTGTTCTGTTTTAAAGTTTTAGGCAAGTTTAATCCAAGGAGTTTTCCTAGTCTGTGTAAATTTCCTTGCAAAGAATTTCAGTTTCAATATATCTGCTTTTATTGTTGAAAATGTCTTCATGGGATATTTCTCCTGGCACTTACGACATGATGGTCTATTATATATACCAAATGAAGGAGTTAAATGCTAGGCAATGTAGGAACTTTGTTTGCTTGTTGTGTCGAGGAGAGGGTCATGAATTGAAGGACTGTCCGAGTCTTTTCAATCCTGACCGCTGCTCCTCCACTCATGACAACATTGTCCCTATCACTCATTCTTTACCCATGGAAGCAATCATTCCCTCTACCCCCGATCTTATTTCGTGCATGGACTCCTCACTCCCTGTGTATGGCTTCACTCCTAGTGATGATGATCACTCATCCGTTGGCCAACAAGGAGAGGAATGGGAGCTCCTAGATGCACCTGAGTGGGATGAGGAAAGTATTCTTTCCATCGGGGAGGCATTAGTAGATCTTTTTGTGGAGGAACCAAATCTTTTTGTTCCTCCAGTTTCTTTGCAAGATTTTTCTACACACATTCTTTATGATCCTATCGAAGTGAAGGAGTGAGGTTATGCTTCTGACTCGGAGGATGCTCCAAAGTGGGATGAGGAGTTTGTTTTCCCCGAAGGGGAGAATGAATACTTTGAACACGATGGTGCACCTCGGTGGGATAAGGAGGATACTCTCTCTGATGAGGAGGTTTGCACTTCCTCATGGGACGAGGAGGTCCAACTCACCACCGAGGCCCTTGAGTTCTTGGGTTCCCCTCGCTATGATACTTATGATGATGATAGCGATCTTTCCTTGGATCCTGCCGGGAGTGAGACCGGGACCACTCCCCCGATTGATTTTTATTCATGTTCTTCTTCTTTTTTATTTCTTAATCCCCTTTCTCTATCTAAGCCAGTGCAGGTTGAGTCTTCACAGGTACTTCAGGAGGACTTGGAGCATTTTGCTCAAGTCAATGATGAGTGCATCCTCTTGTGTGAGGAGGTTGATCCTTCCTCCATAGAGGAAGCCCCACTCATTGCCTTCTCCCCCTGTTGCCTCCCTGGAGATGATACCTTGCTGGGCAAGGATAGTTTTGGTGAGATGAGTGAGGATTCCTCCTCTTCTTACTTTTTATTCCCTCTACCTGTGACGAGCAGGTATTATTTATATTCGGGTAGAGGCGTGACTGTTCTTTCTCCGTATAGGTACCCGCTACCTACACGTATATTAGAACAGTTACCTGTCCACTTTTCTTTTCATAAGCCTATAAGCTAGAACTGTATAAAATCCGAATAAGTCGTGCTGGGATGACAGTAACCCCAGTAGTTATCTTCCTTTTATTGCATTTTCATGTTCCTAGTTAGAATAGTTAGTTAATTTCTATTCAGTTTTAGCATTTCTGCCTTCTTTTGTTTTTGTGGAGCTCACCCCTGCAGGTACTTATTGCAAATTCTGAATGGCGGGTTTGCTTGAGTTTTTCACGCGTCTTCTGGTATGCTCACTTCTGAGCATTGGGTACTCTCTTTCCCTAGACTTCATTTTTAATTTCATGGTTGTATCTTGTGTTGGATTGTCTAGATTAAGTCTGGGGGAGAGCCTCTATGTGTACCCATTGCACGTGCACATCTCATTTGCATGCTAGAAGTATTTATTTTTAGTTTTATTATTTGTTCATATGCACCGCACAACACTACACCCACTCGAGCGTGCACTTAGCTGTTGGCACGTCTTGAGCTGAACTCATTTCTTTTTGTGTGATTTGGAAAATCATTGTGTTGGCTTAGGATTGTGAGTCGGAGTAAAATGTCGACTTCTATAGTGCTCCTAGTCGAGTGCTCATGTCTCGCATAGAAATTCTTGTAGATTCAATTTCTTTTTATGCTTTTAGTTTATATTTTTCTATTAGCGTAAATATTGTTTACTACGCTCAAAAATTGGTGAATCCAGTGTGAATCAAACGGTAGCATAGGGATGTGTGTAGACGTTCGTTAGCTTCGTATTGCCCGAGTCGGGAGGAAGGATTATCTTTCTCGGCAGCTAAGAACTTGCCCCAAGCGATTCTTGAAGCATGGGTATACGGTTAGTCAATTGCGTGAATGTGATATAGGCCATCATTTTGTCCCGGTTGAGCCTTTGTGCCTATGCCTATCGCTATATCCTCGTTAGCCCAGTTGTGCCTACCCTTTCTTTGATTCAGCCCCTCCTTTTTCTCACCAAAGCCTAAAAGCCAATCCTAGTCGCACACCCAAATTTGAGCTTTAGTTGGTTATTATTTTCATGGTTGGGGTGTGGATGTTATGATATTTTTGTGAAAAAGTGGATGCGCTTCATTGCTTATCTTGCTGAAAATATTTTGAAAAGAAAAAAAAATGAAATGAGAAAAAGAAAAAAGTAAAAAAAAAGGGATTTGTGCTTAATTGAAAAATCTATGTGTAAATATATGTTTGGGAGTAGGCGGTGCACACACCCATGTAGTCAAGTCCAAGTCTGGGGGTGTGGTGTACCCGCATTTCTTTTTGTGGTGCTTGAGGATAGTTCTTTGTGCTAGCTCATTTGGGTTTAGTGTTTGAGCCATCGTCTTTATCATTGTATACCTCACCTAAACCCAAGCCTCATCTAAAACCTAAAGTCCTATTGATTCACGCAGTTGAGTCAAACCTGTGCCGTGGAAAGAGTGCGAACGGGCAAGCTTATGGTCACCGACATTGATGGATTTCAATGGAGTTTGTCTCGAGCCCCGATCTTTGGCAATGCTCGCCTCAGCGTTCAGTTTACTTTCTTCCTATGTATGACCTTATGATTCACCGTGATTCACTTTTTCAGTAAATGTAATATATAGATACGCCCCTAGAAAAGTATAAACTAATATGTATAATTAGGAATTTTGTCTACTGTATTTCTACGCGCATGAGCATGCGACTTCGCATGGTACTCCGCTTTAAAATTTCTATGTCAGCTTATGTTTTTCTTATCCGCTTGAGGGATTTGTTTACTCGGGACGCGCAAACAGGTAAGTCTGGGGGTGTGATGAGTCCCTATTATATATTTATTTTCGGACTCATTTAGGCTAGTTTTCTTGCTTTTATGCTTCAGTTTTGTTCATATTTCCCTTATTCATGCTTTTTATTGTAGTACATAGTATGCCTGTTTTTTTGTGCAATTGCGCACTTTGTTATTGGGGGTAAGCACTGCGTGCTCCCCATTGAATCCTCTTTATCTCTGTGTTGCTGGTAGTACTTTCCCAGCTTGTGTCTCTTGTATGCAGGTGACCTGATCGTCCCGTTCTCCCCAAAGTAATTTCTGTGCATATCGCATGGTCGTGCGTTTCCTTGACGCACGGTCGGTGGCGGTCGTGCGTTTGTGTCTGGGCAGAAAACGGAGCGTCGAAGTTTACTCGTGCATTTTGACGCACGAGCAGATTCTCCCATGCGAGAGTAAAACGCACGGTCGATCTGTGTCTTGATGATTACAGAGCGTCAGAATTTACCCGTGCGTTTGAATGCACGGGCGGTGTGGGTCGTGCGTGAGCAAAATGCACGGGCGCTGACCTTCTTCCCCTGCACGCCTGCTGAGCTTAAGTATCGTACGGTCCATGCACGGTCGTGCGTTCGACCGTGCGTGACCAAATTTCTAACATTTTCCTATAAAAGCTGCAGATTCGACCTAAAGTGGGAGAGTTCCGTACGCATTGTATAGCTGCGCCGATTTCGCCATCTCCACCAGGGTTTCGTCCCTTTGGCCTCTTCCTTCATCCTAGAGCTTCAAGGGAGATCTAGACACCATTTCCTTCAAGCAAGAGGAAGTTTACAACCTCCACCGGATCGTGAGACGAAGAAGACGGGTCCATTGGAGAGTAGTGACAGCTCTTTCTGTTGGAACATGGTCTTCCGCATCTCCTAGGTTTGAGAATAACAAATCCTATGTGTATTTGATCTTGTGTGTTCAAGTGTGCAGGTGTACTAGGTCCACATGACTCAAGGAGTACGCATGATGACAACCCCAAAATTGAGGCCAAAATTCGAACAAGCTCACTATCGCCGGCGGTAGCAATAGCGCCCGGCGATAGCGTTGATTAGATCCATTTCAGAAGCAATTTAAGAAAGATGTTAGCGCCTGGCGGTAGCGGATAGCGCTAACGGTAGCGTGACGCACAGAAGGAATAGAGCAAGATGTTGCCGCGGATGGGAGATTCTGCCGCGCAATTTGTTACTTAATCCGGGCTAGCGCCGGCGGTAGCGCTAGCGTCGGCGGTAGCGTGAAGGCTATAAATTGGATGCCTTGGCTCCAAACTCTTCATCCTCTTGAGATCCAAAAACTCCAGAGCTTCGTGCCACAGCAGAGAGAGGAGAGATCAGAGAGATACTCCCACCAAAAGCTTAGAGAAGGAATTTCTGAAGGAGGATTTCTTCACGCTTCATCCGATAGGCGACCGCCTCAACAAACGCTTATACTACAGCAGTCCAACGTCTCCTACTTCAGAAATTCTTAGAGGGAGTTTTTATTATTGTTTTAATTTCAGTTTAGTTCTCTTTTTCTTGTAAACGGTTCGTTAATTCGCCTCGTGTTGGCGACTAGGTCTGGGGTAGACTTAGGGGGTAATTCGCCTTGTGTTGGCGACTAGGTCTAGGGTGTAGATCTAGGGGGTGCTCGAGGCCTTTCTGGGGATAGATTGGCTAGAGCGGTTTGAGGCCGTATCTGGGGAGAGATCGGCTAAAGCCAACCGGTTCGTGGGGATACGAGTCGGTATAGAAAACAAAAAAGAACTATAATTATTCGCCTCGATTTCCAGCGTCATAAAATCCATTTTTGTAATCAATTTTATTAATAGTAATCATGTCTCTATTTTTGTAATAAAATTGATTTTGTTCTTCAGTCATCTAAATTGTTTATTATCCTCTTTTTCATCATAAATCAATTTAGATCGCTATTCAAAAATATTACTTTAATCTTGCAATAATTCAAAGTTTTCTAAATATTTACTTAAAATTTTGAAAACCCTTATTCACCCCCCCCCCCCCTCTAAGGGCGTCGACCGATCCAACAAGTGGTATCAGAGGGGTTTTATTCCAATCGGCTTAACAACCGGGAAAAATGGCGTCTCATGATCTCGCTTCTACTAGTGGGGGAAATTTTTGTGAAGAAGAAAAATCACCTACACCACCTTTATTTGAAAGGACAAATTATAAAGGATGGAAAATCTTAATTGAAAAAATTATTAAAACTGTAGACATCGAAGATTGGAATTTAGCAATAGCAAGACCTACAAATGAATCAGATAAAAAGGAACTCCAATTAAATGCAAAAGCTAAACATTATTTATTTTGCGGTCTATCTAATGAAATTTTCAAATTCATATATTGCTTTTCTAGTGCATACAAAATATGGCACTTTCTTGAAGAAATGTATGATCTTCCTCTCGCAGGTGTGGAACAAACACAGGAGGAAAAGAACGTACAAGCATCCATTATCATTCAAGAAGATCTCTCTCGGAGCAAAGCCATGGAGAATATTGAAATAGAGAAAGAGAACAATACATCAAAAGAAGATGAAAACTCATCTGTGATCGAGGAAGGACCAAAAGATAACAAAGGAACATTATGCACACATTTTGCCTCTACCAAAAATGCTGTAAGAAAGTCAAAATCCTCTTCTTGTGTGATAACTTCCATTTCTAGTTTCAATATACTAAAAACTGTAAACGTAAGATCAAGAAATTGAAAATCACTATTAAAATTTTACATTTAGAAAATAAGAGATTAAAGCTAATGTTAATTTATAATCAAATTGTGATGTGATTTCACCATCTTGTCCTTTACTTGAAAACACAAAACCGTGTTTTGATTATTATAATATTAAGGAAAAACTCATGAAACTTGAAAAGGATTTTACTTTAGTAAAAGAACAAAATGAAAAATTATGTTTAGAAAATTCTTCCTTGAAAAATGATTGTGCTAAGTGCAAAGATTTTAAAATTGAAATTAAAGAGATGGATGAAACATTTGATGAGTTTAAAAATGAGTATCAAAATCATATTGAATCTTTTGTCTCCACTCTTAAAAATAGCACAACAACTTATAATAAAGCTAGGCATAATCTAAAAATAAAGAATGACGAATTAAAATCAAAAATCAACTTGCTTATGAAAATTATAAATACAAATTCAAAACATACAAATTTAGAATAACAAGCAATATCTAAAAGCAAGTTGAATACAAATATCTTAACTAAACCTAATAATGGGAATAAGAAACAAAATGTTTTTTCATATCAAAAACCAAATCATCATTATTTACAAAATCATGTTTCTCCCAACTTAAAATTGAAATTACACAAATTTCCTTTAAATGATAATTTCAATTATAATCTTCAAAGGAAAGAAAATCATCATGGAAATTTGATAAATAAGAATAATATTAAACCAATGTTTGAATGGCGGCCAAAAGTTAAAGATGAAACACAAACTCAAATCAAAAGGGCCAATTCAATCACATCTCCCCAAAAGCAAACACGATGTATTTGGGTGCCCAAAGGAACCGTCACTCCCGGTCCTCTTTGGATACCTAAATCTCTTATCCATTAGTATCCCATCATTTGCATGAAGTAGAAACCTAATAAAAATGAAATATCATGATTCTACTTCATGATTTGCTTAAATTTCTTTTTGTTTATTCTCTTTTGTTTCTTCTTAAACTATCATGCTATGATCACTCTATTTATCTTGAAAAGTCATATCATTTTGTTTAGTGATCTACTTATCCGTTTTATTTTTACCTTTTTAATCCATTACCCTTAAATGTCTTGAACTATCATTATTAATTAAATATTGAAACTATTATCAAGACTAATGAAATTATTTTAAATGGATTTAAATAATAAAGGGCTTAGGCAAACAAAAAATTAAAATGCAAAATGTGTTGATTATTATCTATCTTGTGTGATGAATATGATAGCCCATATATTTGAGAAAATTTACAATAACTCTTCAAACTAACCAAAAATAGCTTCTCACTTCTTTCATATTCACTATTCACCTGACAATCTTTCTTTAAAATATTCTGAAAAATGTTGAATATGACTTGTGCTACATGCTTCACCATCATAATTATGTAATATCAAAAGATCTTTAAATTCAAACATTAAAAAAGATCCACTTAGTTCTAACATTTGATTGGTGATCATAATAAGTACATGAATGAATTAATGAAGTATGACTTACATGTATCTCATTTGATTATAAACCATAGAATCAACTTTATATTAATAAATCAAATGAAATCATAGATTCATTCCATGTAAAAATATTAAATCACGTTCTTGAATACATGCAACATTATCTCAATTAATCTTGTGGTATAACAATTGCAATCAAACTCATTATTCTAGCATTATCAACTAATAGATATTATTCATGCTAGTTATCTCATATTACCATAATGAATTAATTATGAAGTAAAATAAAATAAAATTGAACGATAAAATAACTATGTGACTTTAAATTGTTTCCATTGGACTAAAATGCTTATGAATGTGCATGATATTCTTTTGCATGAACATTATTTTCTAATTAAAATTATGCATATGTGTTCCTTCATGTCTTCTCGTGCTTACATTTCCTATCATTCTTCAAACTACATTAGATTGATAAAAGTCTAGAAAAAAATTTGAATTCACATACATTATGATAATCTATCTTATAGCTCATGCAAAGATCTCGTTTGTTATGACTTGAGATAGGTGTACTAGATCTTTCATGTTAAAACATGCTTACAAATGCAATTTTCTTCATTTTTAACCATCAAAAACATTTCCAAAAATTCTGCAAATTCAGCATGAAACTACTAATGGGACACCTAATCAAGTTCAAGCATCAAAATTTTCAAAACCCTAAAAAATCACTTACTGTTTTCTGCGCTAGCGCTAGCGCCGGGGCTAGCGTCGAGGTTCTTTTTTCTGTAATTTTAAAAAATTTAAAAATCCCTAAAAATATATTAATCTATGGGTACTATTCATTTCTGCATTTTTGCTTTTATTATATTTTTTGAAAAATCAAATACAAAAATAGAAAATCCAAATTACAAAAAATATGTTTTGCTTTCTTTTTTTGTCATTTGCTTAAAGCCTATTTTTTCTTAAAAACAAATACAAAAATATAAAACAAAAAATTATCAATGTTATTTTTGAACTTAACTTTTTACTTGTATCTTGCGAAAGGGTGATTTGGGCTATCATCCCATCATATCACCTAGTACCGGGCGAACCTCTCACAAGGTAGTCCTCGGGAAGTCCAAGATCAATTTTATAAGTTCAAACTTTAAATAAAGATTATTTTTCAAAAATATCAAAAAACACTGTATGTACTTTATTGTAAAAATCAAGCATGAATTAATATATTATTTAGTACTTCTATAATGTTGCGATTTATCATCTCAAACTACTTTGAACATTGTTTTCTTTATGCTTAGATATATCTATTAATATGTGCATCAATTATATGTTAAAGGTTGTGTAGGATCAAGCTTAGCATGCCTCTAAGTATGAGAAATGTTTTAAGTTTGATAATGATAGATATTCACTCACTTTTTGGCATTGTCTACATATGGTTTAATTTAAGAATGCTTTGTGTATGTTTATGTATTAGTACAATGAACTAAAATTGCACAAGTATCTTACCTACACTCCTTTATTTGCACTTGTAAAAGATAAGAAAAGTGGTTATATTTTTTCATAAATTATATTGGTTTGCAAAACAAGTGTATTCGGAGAACTTTGTACAAAACAAAAATCATAAAATAAATAACAAAGAAAACTCCACCAAGCACTACTTGAACCACCTGATAAGTCTTAATAAGCGTTGTGTGGTTGAGCACCATGGAAAGAATAGTAAAGTGTCTTGTGCAAACCATATCTTTCTTTCAAAATAAGAAAAAACACTTACTCTTAAGTACACCGGATCACTAGACTCAAACAGTAAAATTAAAATCCGTGATCCCCAAGCACTACTTTGCACCCTGTTAAGTCTTAATGAGCATTGTGTGTGCAAAGCACCTTGGTAGTTGTACATTTTTTTGTGCATTAAAGTGTGTGGAAGTAAAATTATTTGTGTTTTGCTGTGCTTCTACTTTACATATCTCTTGTATTTTTTGATTAAAACACTCGTATACTCTACTCAAAAATACACTTATGTGCACATCACTATCTTCCATAACACTTCTTCTCATGAGTATTGGATCCTAACGCTAATTCTATGCTACTCTTTATTTATGAAATGCACTAGATAACCTAGCATGCTTTCTACAATGTTTGGTATGATTTGAAACTGTGAATTGAAATAACATTATAGTAATCTCTTTATGATAATATTATTTCATGCTTGGTTATTTATTATTTTTTGTCAACCATAAAAGATTTTCATTGAAACATGATTTACATAAACATCTTCTTTTTGAAATTAAACTTATACATCTTTTTATGGATTATCCTTGATAACAATAAGATGTTTCATGTATTTCTACATATCTTCCGCATCATCACCATATAATTTTTACCTTGCGCTTTCATGCTTATATCAAGCCTAAAATCTCAATTTTTCTAAAAAACAAATGGTAGACTTGCTTGGTGGAATTTATATTGGTTGTTCCAACACGCATATCATTTCTTATGCTAAAAACTCTTATTTATTTCTATGAAACTTTCATGCTAAACACTCCTCCAACAAGTAAAATATCGCCTATAAAAACATCCTCTTTTTATTGAATTTCAAATCAATATTTTCTTCTCTAATTGCTATAAGGATGTTGTTTCTTTATTCCAAAAGGCTTTAACTCTTATCTTTATAAAGTTAGT
The DNA here is from genome assembly GCA_033032865.1 of Dactylorhiza incarnata. Classification (NCBI taxonomy): domain Eukaryota; kingdom Viridiplantae; phylum Streptophyta; class Magnoliopsida; order Asparagales; family Orchidaceae; genus Dactylorhiza; species Dactylorhiza incarnata. Next base: position 9,393,381 of record JAWHQI010000051.1, on the reverse strand, counting down.
TTTTTTTTGAAATTCCAAAACATCTTCTTTTTGAGCTTGAACTCTCATTTATTACTATGATGTTTTTTTTTTGAAATCTTCCGCAATACTCAAACTCTGATTCATTCATTTCAATATAGCTATGTGAGTTTTATTTCAAAACAATTCAAATAAAAATATAAACCCATATGCTATGAAATTTCCCAATAGATTTAAATGCTTAATGTTTCCAATAATTATTATCCTTGACTTCATTTCTCACCATAGCGGGGGCGTAGGGTTGTAGACATTAGATAACCTTATCTCTAGTCATGTCTTGTCCTTAACCGGGGAGGGTTCTAGTGGGGCCTTGCGAGGCACTGGGGGGAAAGAGTGCTAGGTTAAGTTTTGTCTAGTGTTTGCATATGGGACTAACACCCCAACCTACGGCATGTTTGCAGCTCCTCATGCCCATCCGTCACTTAGTACGGGGCTAGTGTGTAGACGTATTGTCTGGGTAGATGGGTTACTTGGAAATCACTATTTTTTATGCTTAAAACTCTTATATAAAGGGGAAATCATTACTTTTGCTCAAACTAAAAACTCTGATATATTTATACAAAAATTATTCTAACAAATGGCTCTAAAAACTCCTTATCATTTCCTTCTCACTCAAAAGCTCGATCATGCTTTATCTTATTATCCAACATTTCTGTGGTGCATCCCTACCAACTTTTGCTAATAACAAAGGGGGAGAACTAACATGATAAAATGCAAAAGGGGGAGAACTAACATGAACTAACATGCATGATTGATTAAGGTGATAGCATACATATTAGGGGCATTCACATAGGGGGAGCATGTATTTAGGGGGAGCAATTCTAAATACTAAAATCAATAATTATCCTAAGTCATCACTCTCACACACACACAAGTATAGTTTCATCATGCTTATTTATTAATGCTTTGATTTATCATTAATGGATTTGTTATTATCAAAAGGGGGAATTTGTTGGAACATGGTCTTACGCATCTCCTAGGTTTGAGAATAACAAATCCTATGTGTATTTGATCTTGTGTGTTCAAGTGTGCAGGTGTACAAGGTCCACATGACTCAAGGAGTACACATGATGACTGCCCCCAAAATTGAGGCCAAAATTCGAACAAGCTCACTATCGCCGGCGGTAGCGATAACACCGGGCGATAGCGTTGATTAGCGCCATTTCGAAAGCAATTTAAGAAAGATGTTAGCGCCTGGCGATAGCGGATAGCGCCGGCCGTAGCGTGACGCACAGAAGGAATAGAGCAACATATTGCCGCGGATGGGAGATTCTGCCGCGCAATTTGTTACTTAATCCGGGCTAGCGCCGGCGGTAGCGCTAGCGCCGGCGATAGCGTGAAGGCTATAAATTGGAGGCCTTGGCTCCGAACTCTTCATCCTCTTGAGATTCAAAAACTCCAGAGCTTCGTGCCACAGCAGAGAGAGGAGAGATCAGATAGATACTCCCACCAAAAGCTTAGAGAAGGAATTTCTGAAGGAGGATTTCTTGATGCTTCATCCGACAGGCGACCGCCTCAACAAACGCTTACACTACAGCGGTCCAACGTCTCCTACTTCAGAATTTCTTAGAGGGAGTTTTTATTATTGTTGTAATTTCAGTTTAGTTTTCTTTTTCTTATAAACGGTTCGTTAATTCGCCTCGTGTTGGCGACTAGGTCTGGGGTAGACTTAGGGGGTAATTCGCCTTGTGTTGGTGACTAGGTCTAGGGTGTAGATCTAGGGGGTGCTCGAGGCCTTTCTGGGGATAGATTGGCTAGAGCGGCTTGAGGCCGTATCTGGGGAGAGATCGGCTAAAGCCAACCGGTTCGTGGGGATACGAGTCGGTATAGAAAACGAAAAAGAACTATAATTATTCGCCTCAATTTCCAGCGTCATAGAAATCCATTTTTGTAATCAATTTTATTAATAGTAATCATGTCTCTATTTTTGTAATAAAATTGATTTTGTTCTTCATTCATCTAAATTGTTTATTATCCTCTTTTTCATCATAAATCAATTTAGATCGCTATTCAAAAATATTACTTTAATCTTGCAATAATTCAAAGTTTTCTAAATATTTACTTAAGTTTTTGAAAACCCTTATTCACCCCCCCCCCCCTCTAAGGGCGCCGACCGATCCAACACTATCTACCCCGGACGCAGTTGCTGACCGAGCTTGGACGCGGACTGACAACCCAGCGATTCCAACCGTGAATCTCCAACGATCCTTCGGATTCAGTAGATTTCTTTCCTTGTTCTTCTCTTATTGAAGTGTATATGTGTAGATCTTTGTATTTTGATGAAGTAGAGCACTTAAACTAGTTTGTATTTATATATATTTCATGTCTATGTGAAATGCTTTGTGGTTTATGTTGCTTGAGGTGCGCCCCATTCCATCCTCCATCCCGCCATCACGTTCGTCATCACACTAGCAATTGCTAGTGGCGTGCTTGTCGAAGAGGTGCTTACGACCCTCACTCCGTTTTCCTACTCGTCCATCCGCCCAGCGAAGCATGGTATAGCGGCCTGTGTAATCCACTCGCCCTACGAAGCAGCGCGCTCAAGTCCTGCATAGTTCGATTCCGCTTTCCTGCTCGTCCATCCGCCCTTGCGATGCAGTGCGCTCAAGGCCTGCCTAGTCTCCATCCCGCCAAGCGAAGCATTGCATAGCGGCATTGCATAGGAGTAGTGTAATATTTTTTCTTTATTTTCCACAAACCAAACCCAACTCTCCCGCATTCCATCTGACCTTAGGACTTCGATCTCAAGTCCTTCCTCGAACGTTAACTCCACCTTACTGTGTTCCTCCGAGATCGATACTTGGGGATTCATTCCCGTTTTATATTACTTGAACGATCGGTACACTGCCGTTTTGTGCCGCAGTCTTACTACCGCCTATAGCGGTGTGCTAAGATTTGCGCATCAACCTCCATGCTGCAGTTTTTGGGGTCCGTTTGTGGACTTAGATGCTCTTTAAGGGTCAGGTTCTTCAGTTATTGGTTACTGATCAAGAGTCTAGCTCGGGTCAAGTAAGGGTTAGCTGCATCCCCCTTGCGAACGTCGAGACCAGTTCTCTGGTTTCAACATTATGGTGCAGTGAGCGTGGAAGCAGCTAGTTCGGAAAGCCCTGAGTAAGCCTCATGGCTGGAAGCAATGAGCTGGGGGACTCACCCCTGCCGGCAAGTGCATGAAGGAAGGTGACTTCGATGAGTTCAGGAAGTCAATCCAGGATGTCTTGCGGTTTGCACTCCCCCCTCAGTGCGAGTGCTCGGCATCGCCAATACCCGTGCTCGCCTCGCCATCTTTGATGGAGATAGAGCAAGCATGTCAGAAAGGGAAGGGGCCAGCCTCGGAGGAAGGCTTGAACCTCCAAGTGCGAGCGCTCTTCAATAGCTCCCCTGGGGACAGCCACCCCGAGTGAGGCGGTAGGGAGGATGCCTCCGTCTCACCAGGAAGGAGGCGGAGTCCCTGTGCCAGATTCAACAAAAAACACGGGGAGACACAAGGAAGCTACGCAGATCAGTTCCAGAGGAAAGTCTCCCACCTCCAAGTTGACCAGGGAAGCAGGAAGGACCAGGAGAAAGGAAAGGAATGAGAAGGCAGAGAAAGTGGAGGAGGTGATAAAAGAGATGGCCAAGATGCATGTGGCCGAGTAGGCGCAAGGAGGCGTGTTGTAATAGATATGTAACCTCCCCATGTTGAATAAAACGTAGGTAGAGATAGAACCTTAGGTAAAGCCTCTAGAAGGTGTCAGATTCCTCTGCCTCCATGTGAAGGTAAGCACCTAAGATGTGAATGGGTACTCCGCCCCCCCAGTTGGTAGTATCCCCGACTAGAGACCATTCTCTGGGCTTAACGCGCTATTTCCACACCGCTAATTAGCGGGCATGAAATGCGGTACGACGGAAGTGCACCGGTCGTTGTCAAGTAATAAAAGTATGGAGTAGCTCCCCGAATATCGTTCTCAAAGGACCGCAAGTTAGGGAATACGATTTGCTCGTTAGGAAATTAATTATGGGGGTTCTAGGTTTAACAAAACAAGAGGGGGATTTGGTTGATTTTATAGAACGGGAAATGAGAAAACTAGACACTATGCGGGTCGCAATCACCGCATCGCTTGGTGGATGGGTTCAGTGCAGGCCGCGATGCCATGCTTCGCTTAGCGGATGGCCGGTGAGCATATGGATGAGGTGAGTGCAAATATGAGGGGTGAGGGTCGAAGGCACCTCTTCGCTATCGCTTCCAGCTCTTGCTAGAGCGGGTGCTAGAATGTGTGGGTATAAGTGGAGCGGGAGCGGAGCGCATCACAACACAGCATAACGAAGAGACAAGATCATAAATAAACTTCCATTCATAGACAAATAGATGTTCATTCAGTTCATTACAACTATTAAGAGTACAAATCACAAAAAGTGAAAGGGTAGAAGTAACCACGAGATGAGAAGCCTCGCCGCGGATCGTGGTCGGAATGGGGGGTCGTCACGCCTCCTCCGAGCTCAGTCCTTGGTTGCTTCCGGGATGCAGAGGCTGTCACTACCTCCAACTGCTGCCCGTCTTCTTCTCAGAGCTGGGTTCACTTCTTCTTCCCCCAATGGAGATGTCTTCCTCTTGGAATGCTGGCCGTAGATGGCGAAGAATGCTTCCGGGACCCTAGAATGCCCTTAGGATCAATGGATGAAGCTTTCTCAAGGGGAGGAATGGAAGGAGGGACCTTGGAGAGGTGGAACGGCGGAGTCGCGCGCAGAAATCACGCCAAAAACCTTGCTGAATACCTAAAATCGCGGAACAACGCCTTAAATAGGGAGCAGAATAAGTACTGCGCACGGTCAGTGGCGCACGAACAATGGTCGTGCGCGAAGGAATGCCTGTGATCGTGCGCAGTCAACCTGTAGCAAAGGAAAAATAGAAAACATCGCACGGTCAGGGGCGCACGACCAGTGGTCGTGCGCGAAGAAAGGCCTGTGATCGTGCGCATATCTTTGGTCCGATCTTGATCTGGGCTGGGAATTAACGCACGATCAATGATCGTGCGCCTGATCGTGCGCGAAGGAATGCGCACGATCAGAGGCTTTTTAGGCCAAAAATCATCCCGTACCATCCCGAACGTGCACACGACCCCAGGACCTGCAGGAAAAGTACACATAACCCCGATCCATGCACACCACCGGATCCATAACACAGGCATACAGTAATAAATAGGAAAAACAAGCCACAAAGGGGAAAGGATTGCACAAAAAGCGCAGAAATGCCATGCTATCAATATAAGCGTATATGAACAGCAAATGAAGTGCATTGACACTAAAACAAACCCAAATGAGGCCAGAAATCACTGTATAAACCAGACTCGTCACACCCCCAGACTTACCTATTTGCGCGTCCCGAGCAAACAAATCCGGCGGAGCGAGAAAAGACATAGTAGGGTTAGAAATTGCAAGGGCGGAGTAATATGCGAAGTCTCATACGCATGTGCATAGAAATCTAGTAGACAAAATTTCTAAATATACATGTTAGTTTAAAATTTTCTAAGAGCGTATTTATATATTACGTTTAGTCAACAAGTGAATCATGGTGAATCATAAGGTCGTACATAGGAAGAAAGTAAACTGAACGCTGAGGCAAGCATTGCCAAAGATCGGGACTCGGGACAACTCCATTGAAATCCATCAATGTCGGTGACCATAGGCTTGCCCGTTCGCACTCTCTCCACGGCACAGGTATGACTCAAATGCGTGAATCAATAGGACTTTTAGGTTTGAGGTGAGGCTTGGGTTTAGGTGAGGTAAACAAAGATAAAAGCGACGGCTCAGACACTAAACCCAAATGAGCTAGCTCAGAAAAACTATCCTCATCACCACACAAACATGCGGGTACACTACACCCCCAGACTTGGAATTAACAACATGGGTGCATGCACCGCCTACTCCCAAACTGAAACTTATACGAATGAATTTTTCATTCAAACTCATATCCTTTTCTTTTCTTCTCGCATCTTTTCTCTTTTTCATTCTTTTTTCTTTCTTTTTTCTTTTCTTATCATTTTCAGTAAATAAACACTAAAACATATCCACAACTTCACACACATGTCACCACATCAACAACCCAACTTGCAAAAATAATAAACAGCTAGAGCTCAGATTTGGGTGTGTGACTAGGATTGGATTTTGGGCTTTGGTGCGATACAAGTGGGGCTGAATCAAAAAACGGGTAGGCACAACTGGGCTAACGAGGATAAATCGATAGGAAAGGGTGCAAAGGCTCAACCGGGCCAAAATGATGGCCTATATCACCTTCACGCAATTGACCAACCGAATACCCATGTTTCAAGAATCGCTTGGGACGAGTTCTAGCCACCGAGAAAGATAATCCTTCCTCCCGACTCGGGCAACACAAGACTAATGAACGTCTACACACATTCCTATGCTACCGTTTGATTCACACCGGATTCACCAAATTGAGTAAAGTAAACAATATTTACGCTAATAGAAAAATGTAAACTAAAAGCATAAAAATAAATTAAATCTACACGAATTCTTACGAGACATGAGCACTCGACTAGGAGAACTACAGGAGTCAACAAAGTACTTCGTCTCGCAATACTAACCCCGCACCATGATTTCCCCTTCACACAACCGAGACTAGTTAGACTCGTCGCGCGCCTACAGTTAAGTGCGCTCACGTGGGTGTCGTGGTGTGCCATGAGATGAGCAATGCTACAATACAACACATCGTAAATCCTAGTATGTTGTGCACTGTGCATGTGCATGAGGTAACGATAACTCTTACTCCCCCAGACTTATACTAAGCAAAAAAAAACATGTTCGATAGCGGCATAAGCTTAAGAAGGCTAGGAGGAGAGATTACCCCATGCTCAGAAATGAGCATACCAGAAGATATGGCGTTTTGTTCAGAAAGCGGTGATCCCGCCATGCTCCAATAGATGCGGACCTGCGATTAAAAGGGTCCCAGCACAACAAAAATAGCAAAGAAAATGACAAGAAAGAACGGAACCAAATGGTCCCAAATGGGTTGTCTCCCAAGAGCCCTTTTGTTTAACGTCCTTGAAGGTGGACCAAATACCTGTATTATAGTTTGATAGCACAAGTCTTATAATAAAAAGCTAAAGAGACAGTACTACGCAGCAAATAACATGAAACAAGAAGCACAGAAACATCACAGATGGCACACAGCACAGCCCAGAGATCGCGGCACGCATCAGCTATATGCTGATTTGTGGTGGTTCTCCCCAGTCACGCGAGATGGGCAGGAGGTGAAAGCTTTAGGGCCCAAGGAAGATGTCTCTCCCTTGCCCCTAACCTCCTCCTTCTCGCGTTGGAGGGCTGCAGAGTGCGCAACATGCAGGATTCTTTCCCGCTTCAGCTTTTCCACCGAAGGAGAACGCCACCGAGCACCAAGGGTGGGAGGAGCGATAGTGTTTGTCGGATTGGGATCAGCCGGGGGCTTCATTTCTGCACCCTCAAGAGGGGGTAGATCAGACCAATGAACCTATTTAGATTGTTTACATTTCTTGTTCTCAATAAAGACATTGTTTGGAAGGCTCGTCGCTCCGCCTTCTCCCAAGACTTCCAACGCCTTGGTCTCATTGCTTTTCCCTTCTATCTCCAACTAATTATTTGTGAGCTGCTTCGCTTCTTCTTTCAGCAGAGTGATACTTTTCTCCTCTCTAGGATTCTTCACGTCAAAGTCAGATTTTTCCTCATTAGACCTGCACTTACTTTTACTTACAGAGAAGTTAGGAAGATAAGATAATCCAGAAAGATTCGCTGCATTGGAAGGTAGAGTGACACAGCCCGTGGCGATGTGGAGGGTTGCGCCGCTCTCCTTCAGAAAAGGAACCCCCAAGATTGGCATGGAATCATTTTCCATGGGGCCGAGAATCTGAAAGTCAGTGACCACATTCATTCCATTAAGATTTACTACAACCTCAAGAATCTCACTTTCAGTTTCGATAGTCACTCCATTAGCCAATACCAGCGACTTCCGGTCCTCAGAGTTCATTGTTAGGTGCAACCTCTCAACGTCTTGCTGAGCAAGAATGTTGCGAGATGCACCAGAGTCGCAAAGCGCGGCAACCTCGATGTTATTGATAGTACATTCAACAATGCAAGGGCTCACTTGACCACCATCCGCGTCAGCAATGCTCTTGCCTTGCTCCCGTGGGTTCTTTTCAGTATTGCTTGGAAGAGCGCCTTGCGTACGCTCGGATAGTACCTGGGCCAATTGGCCTAGCTGCATCTCCAAGTTCCACATTGACGCAGTTTGATTGGCCATATTTGTTTGAGCCAGATCAACAAATTTTTCCATCATTTCTTCCAATGCGCTCTTCCTCTGCGGTGGTGCACTTTGAGCAAACCCCGGTTGTGGCGGCCTTGGTTGGCTACAAGAGGCTTGCGCATCAAATTGATGCGAGCCTCCTTGCCATCGTTGGTTAGGCACGTTTTGTTTCCATGAGAAGTTCGGGTGACTCCTCACGGCCGGGTTATAAGCGTTGTTAAATGGTATTCCCCGATTTTGATCATTCAAATAATTCACACTTTCATCAAAAGTTAATTCAGCGGGTTGCTCACCTGAGGGGCACACATAAGCATGATGCCCTAGGTTTCCACATCCTTGATACAAAATGGCCATTACTGGGGCAGGAGGGCCCTGCAGGCCTCTTAAGTAGCATGACGTTGTCATAAGGTGTCGATGCCACCTCGGCAGATGCGCCCAATGTGCTCACCTCAAAGAGTCCACAAGCATTCCTTGGGGCGTTTCTCCCAGCAGTCCAGAATGAGCTATGAGTGGCGGTGTCCTGGAGAATCCTCAGTGCGTCCTCGGGTGTATGGTTCATCAGGGTGCCGCCTGCAGCTGCGTCAATCATGGCCCTATAATTTTGCTCAATTGCAAAGTAGAAATTTTCCACCAAGCTCCAAGGCTGTAGCTCATGCTGAGGGCACTTCCGGAGGAGGTCCGTGAACCTATCGCATGCTTCCGCAAGGGTCTCCTGATCGTGTTGCCGGAAGGTTGCGATTTCTCTCCGCAAGTTTAAAACCTTGTCCACCGGGTGGAATTTTGCCAAAAACTTCGTCTACAGAGCATCCCAGGTGGTAGCTGCGCCGAGTGGTATTGTGTGGAGCCAAGCCTTAGCCTTGTCGCGGAGGGAGAATGGAAACAACCTGAGTTTCACCGTCTCATCAGCAATTCCTGCGTACCGAAATGTACCGCAAATCTCCGCAAATTCAGCTAGGTGAAGATGGGGGTCTTCACTGGTTAACCCGGAGAATTGGGTATTATTGCGGATCATATTCAGAATGGCCGGCTTTATCTCAAAATTATTGTTAGTAATAGCCGGGCAAAATCCGGGGTACACACTCCCACAGTAGGAGTGGTGTAATCCCTCATGGTCCTAGGACGTGGCCTAACCACTTCGTTCTCATCAGCCGCTTGAGCTGCGGCCGGTGCATTTCCCACTCCTGGATTAGCCTGATTTTCATTAACATTCATGGTGGCAGCCGCACGTAGACGTGCCCGCAAAGTACTCTCTATCTCAGGATCAAATGCTGCAAATTCACCAGGATGATGTCTATACATGCGCACACTATACCAAAAAGAGAAATATCAAAAACAAAAGCACCCTTAAACTAATTTCCCCAACAAATAAATCATAACCGCTTGCAGTCCCCGGCAACGGCGCCAAAAACTTGACGCGCTATTTCCACACCGCTAATTAGCGGGCACGAAATGCGGTACGACGGCAGTGCACCAGTCGTTGTCAAGTAATAAAAGTAGGGAGTAGCTCCCCGAATATCGTTCTCAAAGGACCGCAAGTTAGGGAATACGATTTGCTCGTTAGGAAATTAATTATGGGGGTTCTAGGTTTAACAAAACAAGAGGGGGATTTGGTTGATTTTATAGAACGGGAAATGAGAAAACTAGACACTATGCGGGTCGCAATCACTGCTCCGCTTGGTGGATGGGTTCAGTGCAGGCCGCGATGCCATGCTTCGCTTAGCGGATGGCCGGTGAGCATATGGATGAGGTGAGTGCAAATGTGAGGGGTGAGGGTCGAAGGCACCTCTTCGCTATCGCTTCCAGCTCTTGCTAGAGCGGGTGCTAGAATGTGTGGGTGTAAGTGGAGCAGGGGCGGAGCGCATCACAACACAGCATAACAAAGAGACAAGATCATAAATAAACTTCCATTCATAGACAAATAGATGTTCATTCAGTTCATTACAACTATTAAGAGTACAAATCAAAAAAAGAGAAAGGGTAGAAGTAACCACGAGATGAGAAGCCTCGCCGCGGATCGTGGTCGGAATGGGTGGTCGTCACGCCTCCTCCGAGCTCAGTCCTTGGTTGCTTCTGGGATGAAGAGGCTGTCACTACCTCCAACTGCTGCCCGTCTTCTTCTCAGAGCTGGGTTCACTTCTTCTTCCCCCAATGGAGATGTCTTCCTCTTGGAATGCTGGCCGTAGATGGCGAAGAATGCTTTCGGGACCCTAGAATGCCCTTAGGATCAATGGATGAAGATTTCTCCAGGGGAGGAATGGAAGGAGGGACCTTGGAGAGGTGGAACGGCGGAGTCGCGCGCAGAAATCGCGCCAAAAACCTTGCTGAATACCTAAAATCGCGGAACAACGCCTTAAATAGGGAGCAGAATAAATACTGCGCACGGTCAGTGGCGCACGACCAATGGTCGTGCGCGAAGGAATGCATGTGATCGTGCGCAGTCAACCTGTAGCAAAGGGAAAATAGAAAACATCGCACGGTCAGGGGCGCACGACCAGTGGTCGTGCGCGAAGAAAGGCCTGTGATCGTGCGCATATCTTTGGTCCGATCTTGATCTGGGCTGGGAATTAACGCACGATCAATGATCGTGCGCCTGATCGTGCGCCTGATCGTGCGCGAAGGAATGCGCACGATCAGAGGCTTTTTTGGCCAAAAATCATCCCGTACCATCCCGAACGTGCACACGACCCCAGGACCTGCAGGAAAAGTACACATAACCCCGATCCATGCACACCACCGGATCCATAACACAGACATACAGTAATAAATAGGAAAAACATGCCACAAAGGGGAAAGGATTGCACAAAAGGCGCAGAAACGCCATGCTATCAATATAAGCGTATATGAACAGCAAATGAAGTGCATTGACACTAAAACAAACCCAAATGAGGCCAAAAATCACTATATAAACCAGACTCATCAGGGCTCAGTTATGCCAGTAGATGGGAGACTCATCGGGTCGACTCTCCACATGCGGAGTGGCTTAGGAAGGTGTTGGGTTCCTTTGCCCCCAGGTGAAGGTAAGCACCTAGGATGTGGATGGGTACTCCGCCCCCCAGTTGGTAATATCCCCGACTAGAGACCATTCTCTGGGCTCAGTCTTGCCAGCAGATGGGAGACTCATCAGGTCGACGGATTGGTAATATCCCCGACTAGAGACCATTCTCTGGGCTTAGTCATGCCGGTAGATGGGAGACTCATCGGGTCGACTGATTGGTAATATCCTCGAATAGAGAACATTCTTCAGGCTCAGTCATGCCGGCAGATGGGAGACTCCTCGGGTCGACTGATTGGTAATATCCCCGACTAGAGACCATTCTCCGGGCTTAGTCATGCCGGTAGATGGGAGACTCATCGGGTTGACTGATTGGTAATATCCACGCCTAGAGACCATTCTCCAGGCTCAGTCATGCCGGCAGATGGGAGACTCATCGGGTCGACTGATCGGTAATATCCCCGACTAGAGACCATTCCTCGGGCTCAGTCATGCCAGCAGATGGGAGACTCATCGGGTTGACTCGCTGCTTGTGTAAGTTACTTGGAGAGATGATGAGCTCCTCTACCTCCAGGTGAGCTAGGGCCCTAGGACGTGGATGGGTATTCCACCTCCAGTTAGTTTGAAAAGTATTGAGTTCCTCTGCCTCCAGGTAAGCTAGGCCCCTAGGACGTGGATGGGTACAACGCCCCCAGCTGGTTTGGGAAGATGCTGGGTTCCTCCGCCTCCAGGCAAGCTAAGCCTCTAGGACGTGGACGGGTACTCCGCCCCCAATCAGTTCGGAAAGGTGTTGAATTCCTCTACCTCCAGGTAAGCTAAGCACCTAAGGCGCAGATTGGATCTCTGTCTCAGTTTCTTTGATAAGAGGGTGGAGTTCCTCTGCCTCTAGGTGAAGGTAAGCACCTAAGACGCGGATTGGATCTCTTCCTCAGTTGCTTTGAAAAGATGGTGGAGTTTCTCTGCCTCTAGGTGAAGGTAAGCACCTAAGACGCGGATTGGATCTCTGCCTTAGTTGCTTTGATTAGATGGTGGAGTTCCTCTTCCTCTAGGTGGAGGTAAGCACCTAAGACGCGGATTGGATATCTGCCTCAGTTGTTTTGATAAGATGGTCGAGTTCCTCCACGTCTAGGTGAAGGTAAGCACATAAGACGTGATTTAGATCTCTGCCTCAGTCGCCTCAATAAGATGGCTGAATCCCTCTGTCCCTCGGTGAGGGTAAGCAACCGAGAAATGAACCGGTTCTCCGCCCCCAGATAGTTCGAGAAACTGTTAGTTCCCTCCCACTATGGGTGAGCTCGGCTCCCTAGTAGGTATGGAGTTCCCTCCCACTCCAGGTGAGCTCGGCTCCCTGGTAGGTGTGGAGTTCCCTCCCACTCCAGGTTAGCTCGGCTCCCTGGTAGGTGTGGAGTTCCCTCCCCCTCCAGTTGTGCTCGGCTCCCTGGTAGGTGTGGAGTTCCCTCCCACTCTAGGTGAGCTCGACTCCCAGGTAGGGGTGGAGTTCCCTCCACTCCAGGTGAGCTCGGCTCCCCGGTAGGTGTGGAGTTCCCTCCCCCTCTAGGTGAGCTCGGCTCCCTGGTAGGTGTGGAGTTCGCTCCCACACCAGGTGAGCTCGGCTCCCTGGTAGGTGTGGAGTTCCCTCCTACTCCAGGTGAGTTTGGCTCCCTGGTAAGTGTGGAGTTCCCTCCTCCTCCAGGTGAGCTCGTCTCCCTGGTAGGTGTGGAGTTCCCTCCCCCCTCCAGGTGAGCTTGGCTCCCTGGTAGTTGTGGAGTTCCCTCCCCTCCAGGTGAGCTCGGCTGCCTGGCAGGGGTGGAGTTCCCTCCCCCTCCAGGTGAGCTCGGTTCCCTGGAAGGTGTGGAGTTCCCTCCCCCTCCAGGTGATCTCGGCTCCCTGGTAGGTGTGGAGTTCCCTCCCACTCTAGGTGAGCTCGGATCCCTGGTAGGTGTGGAATTCCCTCCCCCTCCAGGTGAGCTCGGCTCCCTGGTAGGTGTGGAGTTTCCTCCCCCCTCCAGGTGAGCTCGGCACCCTGGTAGGTGTGCAGTTCCCTCCCCCTCCAGGTGAGCTCGGCTCCCTGGTAGGGGTGGAGTTCCCTCCCTCTCCAGGTGAGCTCGGCTCCTTGGTAGGTGTGGAGTTCCCTCCCCCTCCAGGTGAGCTCGGCTCCCTGGTAGGTGTGGAGTTCCCTCCCACTCCAGGTGAGCTTGGCTCCCTGGTAGGTGTGGAGTTCCCTCCCACTCAGGGTGAACTCAGCTCCCTTGTATGCGTGGAGTTCCCTCCCCCTCCAGGTGAGCTCGGCTCCCTGGTAGGTGTGGAGTTCCCTCCCCCCTCCAGGTGAGCTTGGCTCCCTGGCAGGTGTGGAGTTCCCTCCCCCTCCAGGTGAGCTCGGCACTCTGGTAGGGGTGGAGTTCTCTCCCCCCTCCATGTGAGGTCGGCTCCCTGGTAGGTGTGGAGTTCCCTCCCCCTCCAGGTGAGCTCGGCTCCCTGGTAGGGGTGGAGTTCCCTACCCCTCCAGGTGAGCTCAGCTCCCTGGTAGGTGCGGAGTTCCCTCCCCCTCCAGGTGAGCTGGGCTCCCTGGAGGTGTGGAGTTCCCTCCCACTCCAGGTGAGCTCGGCTCCCTGGTAGGTGTGGAGTTCCCTCCCCCTCCAGGTGAGCTCGGCTCCCTGGTAGGTGTGGAGTTCCCTCCCACTCCAGGTGAGCTCGGCTCCCGGGTAGGTGTGGAGTTCCCTCCCACTCCAGGTGAGCTCGGCTCCCGGGTAGGTGTGGAGTTCCCTCCCCCTCCACGTGAGCTCGGCTCCCTGGTAGGTGTGGAGTTCCATCCCCCTCCAGGTGAGCTCGGCTCCCTAGTAGGTGTGGAGTTCCCTCCCCACTCTAGGTGAGCTCGGCTCCCTGGTAGGTGTGGAGTTCCCTCCCCCTCCAGGTGAGCTCGGCTCCCTGGTAGGTGTGGAGTTCCCTCCCCACTCCAGGTTAGTTCGGCTCCCAGGTAGGTGTGGAGTTCCCTCCCCCTCTAGGTGAGCTCGGCTCCCTGGTAGGTTTGGAGTTCCCTCCCCCTCCAAGTGAGCTCGGCTCCCTGGTAGGTGTGGAGTTCCCTCCCCCTCCAGGTGAGCTCGGCTCCCTGGTAGGTGTGGAGTTCCCTCCCCCTCCAGGTGAGCTCGGCTCCCTGGTAGGTGTGGAGTTCCCTCCCACTCCAGGTGAGCTTGGCTCCCTGGTAGGTGTGGAGTTCCCTCTCCCTCCAGGTGAGCTCATCTCCTTGGTAGGTGTGGAGTTCCCTCCGCCTCCAGGTGAGCTCGGCTCCCTGGTAGGTGTGGAGTTCACTCCCCCTCCAGGTGAGCTCGCCTCCCTGGTAGGTGTGGAGTTCCCTCCCCCACCAGGTGAGCTCGGCTCCCTGGTAAGTTTGGAGTTCCTGCCTTCCACCTCAGATCGAGCTCGGCTCGACCATTGGTGTTGAGTTCTTTTCCACCTAAGGTCAAGTTCAATTCGACCTAAGGTGTTGAGCTTTCTCCACCTCCAGTGGAACTCGGCTCATAGGAGGGTTGTTAAGTAGAGAAAGGTTTGCCTTCCACCTCAGGTCGAGCTCGGCTCGACTAGAGGTGTTGAGTTCTTTTCCACCTAAGGACAAGTTCAATTTGACCTAAGGTGTTGAGCTTTCTCCACCTCCAGTTGAGCTCGGCTCATAGGAGGGTTGTTTAGTGGAGAAAGGTTCGCCTTCCGCCTCAAGTCAGGTTCAACTGAAAAATTTGGCAGGAGTATCCCGTTGACAGAGCCCTTCATTGATTCCTCTAGGGTCCCACCTACTCGTCAAATAGGTGGGTTGGACTTTCTTTCCGAGCTTAAGGCAAGCTCGAAAAGAGCAGGGATTGTGTACAACCCTCATATTTTTCGAGTCGGTGTGACCCGACACGGATGAGGTCGTGACGGAGATGGTGACTGCGAGGCAGCAAACCAAATCATCGGAAACCGTTAAGGATCTAGAAAGAGAAGGCCAGGGGGGAGATCTCCTTGGGTGAGTGAACCTTGGGTCCACTCGCCCAAGGACCTGGGCGAGTGGACCCTTGGTCCACTCGCCCGAGTGGGGGGGGGGGGGGGGGGGGCGAGTGGACTTTGGATCCACTCACCCACGGTGGGGGCGAGTGGACCTAGGGTCCACTCGCCCCAAGTACATAGGCGAGTGGACCTATGGTCCACTCGCTCGGGGGTGAGTGGACCATAGGTCCACTCGGCCAGGCAGCAGGGCGAGAGTGGACCGCAAGGTCCACTCGCCCAGTCAGGGTGGTGGACCTCGGTCCACTCATTCGACCCCCGTCAAGGGGGGGAGTGGACGTCTCAAGCTGCACTCGTCCCCCCTCCTGTTTCGGTCAGTCGGGTTGGTTGTTGGGCTGCGAATTATAGATTTTTGGCTATCCGCATCCCAATTTTTGGGAAGTATATAAATAGGCCCCCATGGGCACCTTGGGAAGGGATGTGGTACCCCCCTCCCTCGCGTGTGAGCAAGAACTACCCCTCCCCTCCCCTTGTCATTGAAGGTGGACGGTGAGGTAATCCTTAGTGCCCTCCAAGGTGCCCAAGCTCAGCATTGGCTTGGGAGGGGAAGTTCTTTGTGAGCTTCCGGGTATGTGGTGGGACCACGCTGCAGCTTAAGGGGTCCTTTCTTGGACTTAGGTTTTCTCTAAGGGTAAGGGTCTTCAGCTCTTAGTGACTGGTCAAGGGACTCGCTCAGGTCAAGTAAGGTTTAGTTGCATCCCCCTTGCGAATGTCGAGACCAGTTCTCTGGTTTCAACAAAAAATGCAATCATGTTTTTGTGTAATTTGAAAACCTAGAAAATATGTAAGTTCTCCTACCATGCTCATTTCAAATTCATTTTTCATCACTTTAACATCATCATTACATAACTCTTCATTGGTGGATCCAAAGATAATTTCATCAACATAGATTTGCAAAACAATTATATCATCATTTACATACTTAATGAATAGTGTACTATCAGCACTACCCATTTTAAAATCATTCTTTAATAAATAAAGCATTAATCTTTCATACCATGCTCGGGGTGCTTGTTTCAAACCATAAAGAGCTTTATATAACTTATACACATGATTGGGATATTTATCATTAACAAAGCCAGGAGGTTGTTCTACATAAACCTCTTCCTTAATATAGCCATTTAAAATGCAGTTTTAACATCCATTTGTAATAATTTAAATCGTTTATAACTAGCAAATGCAATGAAAATCCTAACTGCTTCAAGACGTGCTACGGGTGCAAAGGTTTCATCAAAATCTATTCCTTCAATTTGAGAATAACCTTTTGCTCCATCCTAGCTTTGTTTCTAGTTATCCTAGATTCACTATCTAATTTATTTTTGAAAATCTATTTTACTCCTACAACAGGATGATCAATAGGTCTTTCTACAAGATTCCAAACCTTATTTCGCTCAAATTAATTAAGTTCTTCCGTCATAGCTAAAAACCAAGATTCATCATTTAAAGCGGTTGAAACATCTTTTGGTTCTATGTTGGAAATAAAACAAAGGATTGAAAATAAATCATGTAGAGAAGCACGTGTACTTACCCCTCTTGTAGGTTCTCCAATGACCAAGTCTTGCGGATGATCAGTAGTGAATCTAAGTTCGCTTGGTGGCACAAATTCCTCAACTTCTTCTTGTACTTCTTCCTCTTTTTCTTCTTTTTCATTTTCAAGTATGTCTTCTTCATCATCATTTCTTTTCAACGGAAGTTCTTCACCATCACCTACATATTTATTCTCCACTACACATGGAACAAGTTCATCAAATTTAACATGAATTGTTTCTTCAACTACTTTAGTCCGTTTTTTATAAACTCTATAAGCCATACTAGTTGAAGAATAACCAATGAAAATACCTTCGTCACTTTTTTCATCAAATTTACCTAAAGTATCTTTTGTAATTAAAATAAAATATTTACACCCAATTACTTTGAAATAAGATACATTAGGTTTCTTTTGAAAATATAATTCATATGGAGTAAGTTTCAACATAGGATGTAGCATGAAACGATTTATAACATAACATGCAGTACTAATAGCTTCGGCCCAAAAATATTTTGGTAGTTTAAATTCAGATAACATAGTGCGTGCTAGTTCTTGAAGTGTTCTATTTTTCCTTTCCTCTACACCATTTTGCTGTGGTGTACGAGGAGCGGAAAATTCATGCTTTATCCCAAATTCAGTACAATATGAAATAAATTTTTTATTATCAAATTCACCACCATGATCTGATCGTATACATTTAATTTGTAAATCTAATTCATTTTGAATGTGAGTGCATAGCTTAGTGAATTCAATATACGCATCAAATTTGGATACTAGAAAATAGTCCAACAAAAACGAGAATAGTCATCAATTAAGACAAAAGTATATTTTCTACTTCCTAGACTTTGAGTTGAAATTGGACCAAACAAATCCATGTGAATTAATTGCAAAGGCCTAGAAGTATACATAATATTTTTGAGTTTAAAAGATGATTTTGTAAATTTTCCTTTTTGACATGGCGAGCACAATGAAGAAAGCTTTCCATCTAATAGTGGTAAACCCTTAATCAATTTGTTTTTGGAAAGTTTCACTACATGTTTAGTACTAGAATGTCATAGTCGCCTATGCCACAATTCTAACTCATCATTCTTTGAAATAAAACATTTAAGTGATGAATGAGAAAGTTCATGGAAGGTAATCATATAAACATTATGAATTGTTGGTGCAGTAAAAATTACTTCATGAGTTTTTGAATCTATTATGTTGCAAAGGTTTGACAATGACTCAAAAAAAACATTCAAGCCTCTATCACATAATTTACTAGTAGATATTAAATTGTGTTTCAAACCTGTAACAAATAAAACATTAGAGATTTTGAAAGAATCGTTACCAACTTCACCAATTCCCATGATCCTTCCTTTTCCATTGTCGCCAAACGTTACAACTCCTCCTTTCTACATCTCCAGGCTAAGGAACTTTGATTTATTGCCCGTCATGTGCTTTGAACAACCTGAGTCCAAATACCACACATCTTCTTTATCCTTAGCCTACCTGCATACCTAACAAGATGATGAGAGTAAAGATCTGGTTACCCAAGTAGTTCCTCCCATAGTATAGGTGGACGCCTTAGGTACCCAGACTTGCTTAATATTACATGATCCCTTCTTCCTGCAAGAGCCCGTGATGTGACCAAATCTATTACATTTGGCACACACAACAAAGAGAGATGACACTCTTTTCTAGGTTTTCTGTGGACTATTACTGGAAGAGGATGTTGTAGCAGTGGTATTATAATCATTTTTATTATTAACCTTCCATTTACTTGATTTTTCACTATCGTCGGCGATAGTAACTGTCGGATTCCGACAACTTCCAGCAACGTATCCAAGTTCAAACTTAGCAGTTCCATAGCATTGGTTGGCTAACATCATATTCAGTGATTTCCGGCCAACTCCAAACTTATTTATAGCCAAGTTTAAATCATGGACTTGAGTTTTCAAAGCGATGTTTTCTTTGACTAACATAACACACCGATTTGAAAATCCTTTCTTGTTATTATCCAATTGGGAATGAGAAGATTTCAAAGATCTTACTAAATCCCTCCTTTCTTTGATAAGAAAATCTACTTTAGATTTGGATTTAGAAAGTTCTTGTTCTAATTCTTTAATTCTTATCAAAGAGCGATCACATTCTTGACAAGCAATCTTCTCCTTCTCAAAAACTTTCAATTCATTTGTTAGTTTTCTGTTTTCTTTTGAAAGAATTTTATTTTCAGATTTTAGACAATCAACATTTTTAAGACTTTTTTGAAGAAATTTACAAGTACGGAGAAATTTATCATAAAGCTCATCATATGTTGGAGGAGTTATCTCAGTGTCGCTCTGGGCACTTCAATCATTCTCGGATGATGCGTCTCTTTTTCCGATTAAGCACATATTTGCTTCTTCATGACCTTCGGGACTTGAATCGTTTTCTCCTTCCGATGATGTGTCGTCCCATGTTTCCGCCTTCAGAACCTTCTTTTTGCATCTCTTATTTTGTCTTTCTCTTTTTGCTCTTTCAGAAACTTTGGGCACTTGCTCCTTATATGTCCAATTTTCTTACAATGATAACATTCCTGTAGTGGACGCTCATCATCTTCCTCTGTTTCACTCTTTCCTTTTCCCTTCTTATATGAAAAATCCTTCTTGTTAAAGTACTTCTTAAAAGTGTTCCTCCCTTGCGGATTTCTCATAAACTTCTTAAATTTTCTCAGAAACAAACTTTCTTCATCTTCTTCCTCATCTCCATCAGTCTCACTTTCAACTTCTTTCTTAGACTTTAGTGTCAATGCCTTCTTTCTTGGCTCCACATTGTACTCTTGCTGTTGGATTTTCAGTTCCACTTCTTGTGTCTTCAAGTTTCCAATTAAACTCTCTAGTTGAAGAGACTTAAGATCATGAGATTCCGAGATGGCGGTCACCTTCGTATTGAACTTCGGGGGAAGTGATCTTAAGATTTTTCTAACTAAATCTCCATTTGAAAAATTCTTTCCAAGGACATTGGAATTGTTGACGATCTCGGTAAATCTGGTGTACATTGTATCGATGTCTTCATCAACCTCCATTCTGAACTTTTCAAATTCAGACTCGAGTTGTTTGGAGTCCTTCACCTATAAAGTACCTTCATGAGTAACTTCTAATAATTTCCAAATTTCAAACGCAGTTTCACATGCACATACTCTATTAAAGTCATTTCTATCTAACGCACAAAATAGAGTGTTCATTACTTTTGCGTTATTCTTACATTGTAACTTATCATTATCATCCCATTTATCCTTAGGCTTATCCATTGTTACACTACCAAGGACTAATGTCGGTGTAGTATAACTCGTCTCTACCATGTTCCGGACTTCGATATCTAGCGCAATCAGAAAACAACGCATACGAGTTTTCCAATAGTTATAGTCCATGCCCGTGAATAAAGGTGGTCGACTAATCCCTTGACCCTCTACAAATGCATGATCGTTATGCGCCATTACTCCCGGTGGTAAAACCGTTTTGGAGCAACCTACCTTTGATACCAAGTGTTGGATCTTGCGGCGCCCTTAGAGGGGGGGGGGGGGGTGAATAAACAAGTAGATTTTTTTTCCACAACCAAAATAATCACTTAGAAAATTATGAGGAAATTGGAAATCAAATTTTATTTTCACAAGTGATGAATACAAAGAACTATTGATCTTAATAAAGCTTAAGACCAAGGCTATGATAAAACTAAAGTTCTTTTCAATTCACCGATCCTTCAACCAAGGACCGGCCGACAATAGTATATCTCTTCCTAGATCTTACTATTAGCCTCCCCTAGATCTCTCCACGATCTAGACGTTGCACACAAGGCGGTGATTTAATCCTAATCCTCACAAGGACCTAGACGCCACGCGCAATGCGGCGATTTTCCCCAAAGACAGACACAGACTTAGACGCCACGCACAAGGCGGCGATTTCCTCTACGGATTACAAGATGATAAAATAAATTACAAAATATAGATTAAGATATGAGAACTCCCTAAATCCACGGCTCTGAAAACGGCATTGAATGTGTTGGGATCATTGCCCATAATGTCTTAGATTTGGAGAAGTCCATTCCTATGTCAAAGATATATCTCAGAATGTATTTGATATACTCTCTAGAATCAATGTGCAGGAGATCAGGCCAGGCAAAAAGTTCTTGGAATTCATTCATGTTCACAAGCGTCGAGACATCATACATCGCTCGACGCCTGTGACCCAGAAGCGTTGACTCATGTCTACTACTCAAATAGACAAGGTCGCCGCTGAAGTTCTGAGACAAAGTTTGGAAGCGTCGAGTCAAGTTATATCGTTTGACGCCATGGAAAGAGAAGTGTCGACTTAACTTCTGTCAGCTCAGCGTCAACCAGAAGTGTCAAGATATGAAAGCATAGTTAAGAAGCGTCGAGCCCCTGTACGTTGCTCGATTTCTTCAGATACAAAGCGTCGACTAAGTGATGATTGCTCTACGCCTGAGAAGGAGGAGTCGAGAGCTTCCGTCTAAGGAGAATGCATTGAGCGTCTAAATACCGCTCGACGCCTAATTGAAAAAGCGTTGACAGAGATGTTAAGTGATCAACGCCTCTTCTACAAATACTCTGAACTGAGGAATATCGTCTACAGCTAGCGGAGCCTTTGTTTCCATTGAAGATCGTTGAAGACGTAACGTCATGATGATGTAGGGGAGCGTAACAGTCATAGCAGATGACGGGCTATAAATAGAAGGCATGACCTATGGGTTAAGAAGTGAACAAGTTAAGAGAAGTAAGAAAAGTTTTTCCTATCTCTCAAAAGCCATTATCGTCTCCATCAGTTTGAGAAAGTTTGAGTTAAGAATCTGGAGAAGTCATCTTTTCTTTCAGAACCAATCTAAATTGAAGATTTCTTTCAGCAATCTAGTGCTGATACCTCTCTCTGGAAGAAGAAGATCAAGAAGGAAGAATCTGTCTTCCTAAGAAGAAGAACAATCATCACAGCCTGTCGAATCAAGAAGATCATTTGCTGCTGCTGTTCTATTGAAGATTTGTGTCTAATCATTCAGGCAGATTAAGAAGGCTCAACAATCTCAAATCCGAGTCTAAGTATTTGTTATACTCTTTATAAATTCCTGTAGGATCTGAGTTGTCAGATCTGAGTGTTGGATCTATCAAGGATCTGAGTTGTAAGATCAGTTGTGATCTGAGTTGTAGGATTCAGGGGTGAATCTGAGTTGTAGGCCTAGTTATAAAGGCTGAGGTAGGATCTATGTGATCTGAGTTAGTAAGATCTGTGAGATCTGAGACTGTAAGATCAGTTGTGATCTGAGTTGTAAGACCTGTTTGTGGTCTGAGATCTGGAGGAGCTATAACCTATATCTAGCACACTGCTAGAAGGGGAGAAGGGGGAAAGCGGATTACCCAAGATAAGGGGAACCACTATAAAAATCTGTTTGTTCTTTTCTGTGTATGTTTTTATTTCTTGAAAGATCTGATCAGTTTTATCTTGGATATTTTCAAGAACTGCAATAGTTTTTAAATAACCTATTCACCCCCCTCTAGGTGATTAGCTACCCTTAATTAAAGTCTTTCAAGTGGTATCAGAGGTAGGTTGTTCAAGAAAAAGGTTTAACAGCCTGAACAAGTTCTTCTAAGGGTAGTTTTTTGAAGTCGTGATGGCTAATACAGAAGGAAGGAAAGAATTCACATCTATGAAGCTTCCAATCTGCAGAAAAGAAAACTTTGGGATTTGGAAAGAAAGGGTCAGACTTTTCATGGAAGCATCTGATCCTAGGATTTACATAACTGTTCTAGAGGGACCTTTTGTCCCTATGAAAGTTTCATTTACAGATGGAAGTATAAAGACTCCTAAAACCTATTCAGAGATGACCAATGATGAAGTGATTCTGGCCTCCATGGATAAGAGAGCTCAGAACATCATTGTTAGTGCTATTGAAGATTCAACCTTCCAAATTTAATCCATTGCAAAACTGCCAAAGAAATGTGGGAATCTCTTATTATCTATATGGAAGGGACTGAAGAAGTTAGAGATGACAGGAAGTCACTTCTAAATCAGCAATATGAAGCCTTCAGACAAGACAAGAAAGATTCAATAGCAGTCTGCTATGAAAAATTCTTCAAGATTGTAAATGGTCTAAAGACTTATGGAAGAACTTTCTCAGATTATGAGCTGAATGATAAATTCTTAAGATCACTGAACAAAGAATGGGATATCAAGATCTGTGCAATCAGAGAAATGGGAAATCTGGGAAACATTCAGCCACAAAATTTATATGGGAAACTCTTGTCCCATGAACTTCATCTGAATACCAGAAAAGCTGAGGAAGGACACAGCAGGGAAAATCCTATTGCTCTGAAAGCAGAAAGCTCCATGAAAAGCAAAGAAAGAATGTCATTATCCCCCAGGATTCCATCTGAATCAGAAGAATCAGAAACCAGCAATTCTGATTCTGAAATATCAGATGGTGAATTGGCACTCTTTACCAAGCAGCTAAAAAGAATGTTGAGAAGAAAACAACACTGGAAAACTAGACCCTCCCAGTTATCCAGATCTAAGAAGCATTCCAATTCTTCAGAGGGATTCAAACAAGACTCCAAGAAGGATAGGTACAATTCTAAACACAATAAAATTTATTCAGAAGAAATTGGGTGTTTTGGTTGCAGGAAATCAGGACACATGATTGCTGATTGTCCTTCAAAGAGAAAGAACAACAAAAAATCTGATGAAAGAAAGCACAAATCTGACAAAAGACATGAGAAGAGTCTAATAGCCAAAAAGGGCATGGTCACTCTGAGTGATAGTGAATCTCAGTCATCAGACTCAGATAGTGAGGAGGCACTCATAGCACTGATGGATGCCAATGAAAATGAAGACAGTCTAAATGATTGACCTATGATAAAAGCTCCACTATCAAGGTCTGATAGTGAAGAGGATGAAGAAGAAAATGCAGGACTCATAGCATTGAGTGATCAAGAAGATCAGGAGACAACTACTGATATAAAGGTACTTGATAAAACTCCTCTATCTGATTCTAATTCTGAACCTGAAATAGATTCATTCTCTTCTGATGAAAATGACTCTCAATCTAAACTTCATGTAGATGAAATTATTGAAAAATATCAATTAATTCTCAAAGCACTTAAGAAGAGCAAAAGGCATAATAAAAGGTTACAAAAAGAAATATCTGAACTAAAGCAAGTTGGTTCTCAAAACTCTGAGACAGCTGAGAGGCTGAATCAGACAAGTAAAGAACTTAGCAAACTAAAAGTCATGTCTATTATTCACATACAAACTTTGAGTATCAAGGAAAAGTTAATAAAAGAACTTGAAGCAAAACTCCTAGCAGAAAGGAAACTCGTAACAAAGTTCTCAAAACCACAAACTATTCTTCCTATAATAGACACATTTTCTGCACAATACAGATATGGCATAGGATATGATAGGAATGCAGATAAAAACCCTAAAAGTAATGACAAGGCACCTATACAACCTTTAAAGTTTAACAAAGCCATGCATATCACAAACAAGCATGATCAAAAAGGTGTGCATATGTTTTATAAGGGTGAATGTTCTAATAGCAAAGATGATTTAATTCAACCAAGTAACAATAATGCCAAACCTCTATGCAAAGAAAAAGAATTAACTCATCATGACTCCTTTGTATTTAAAGCAAATACTAAATTCAAAAGAAAGGAACTAAGACCTGAAGTAAAAACCACTGATGAAAAGAAAACTCAACCAGTAAAAGTTACTAAAACAAATTACACAGCTTCTGTGAATAAGGCAATTAAGCAAAATATAAGTCAACATAAAGAAATAAGAAGACCTCCAAGGAGATATAATAGATATGAATGCTGGTGCTGTGGAAGGGTTGGGCATTTTGCACTTGACTGTTGGTTCAACCCAACTGTTTCAAGATTCAACTCTGGGAGACCAGTATTCAGACCTATGGCAACTCTCACAGCACCAAGGATTATTCAACAACTAAATGTTCTAGCTCATACTAATAAGGTTCTAGGACCCAACTTGGTGTGGGCTCCTAAGAAAAGGTAATTTCTTTTTGCAGGGTTGTCCAAAGACCAATCAACTTCCAATCTGGTACTTGGACAGTGGGTGCTCTATGCATATGACAGGAACAAAAAGTCTGCTGAATAATTACACTCCTGTAAGGAATGGACCAAAGGTTATCTTTGGAGGGTCTGAAAGAGGTAAAACTAAAGGTTATGGTAATATGTCAAATGGAATTGTCACTATCACCAAAGTTGCTCATGTTGATGGATTGCAACACAATCTCATTAGCATAAGTCAATTATGTGATATTGGGTATGACATTTCATTCCACAAGGATGAGTGCTTGATTAAGAAAGAAAATGAGATAATTCTCTCAGGCACTAGGAGTGGCAACATTTACTGCTTAAATTTCATATGTTATGATCTAGTTAACTCCATATGCTTAGTAGCTGAAAATAAAGTTTCTAGTAGTGTTCAATGGCATAAAAGGTTAGCTCACATAAATTATAAGACTATAAATAAACTTATCTTAAAAGAGCTAGTGAGAGCTGGGCCTAAGTTGAAGTGTGTGCAGGAGGGTCCTTGACATGCTTGTCAAATGGGTAAGCAGACCAAGTCATCTTTCAAACCAATTGGTGAGAAGTATTCCATTAGATGTCTATACCTACATCACATGGATTTATTTGGACCAATGTCAATCCATAGCTTAGGAGGAAAATCATACACCCTTGTAATAGTTGATGATTATTCCAGATTCTCTTGGGTATTTTTCCTCAAACGTAAATCAGACACTTTAGAAATATTTACCAGTTTTGTTAGGCAAATCACCAATGAAATAGAAAACTCTATAGCCAAAATTAGAAGTGATCATGGGACTTAATTTCAGTCAGGAGCAATGACCAAATTTTGTGAGAATCTAGGAATCTCTCAAGAGTTCTCATCTCCTAGAACTCCCCAACAAAATGGGGTTGCTGAAAGAAGAAATAGAACCCTTATTGAAGCTAGCAGGAGTATGCTGAGTGATTCTTCTCTTCCTGAGTATTTCTGGGCTGAAGCTGTAAACACAGCATGCCATGTGCAGAATAGGGCACTTATAGACAAAAGACTAGATAAGACCCCATATGAGGTATTGAAAGGTAGAAAACCCACTTTAGCCTATTTTAAAATATTTGGGAGTAAATGCTTTGTATTAAATAATGGAAAGCACCATCTCACTAAATTTGCTGAAAAAGCTCATGAGACAATCTTTGTTGGGTATAGCTCTCAAAGTAGAGCCTATAGAATTTTCAACAAAAAGTCTAATAGGATAGAAGAATCTATACATGTTGTATTTGATGAAACCAGCCTTATTTATAAGGATCTGGGAAGTTTATCTAGTTGTGTAGGTTCTACACAGAAATTGAAGGAGATGAATATCAATGAACAGCAAAATGAGGAGAATGAAGAAACTAATGAGACTATAATTGTAATTAGAGAGGATGAACTTCAAGCAGAAGATAATTGTGAAGAATCCATTGTTGTTGAAGAACCACCTCATCCAGAACCTCTAGAAGAACCTACACAAACAGATGCACCAGATTCTCAAAGGGAAAATGAAAGGTGGAGAAATGCAACCAAACATCTGAAGGATCATCCAAAAGAACAGATCATAGGAAATCCAAATGATGGTGTGCAAACCAGAAGAGGAAACTCAATACACGAGGCTTTGCATCACAACTTTCTTTCCAAAATAGAACCTAAAAGGTTTGATGAAGCCAATAAAGACACTTCATGGATATCAGCTATGCAAGAAGAGCTAAATCAATTTGAAAGGTGCAAAGTCTGGATATTGGTCCCAAGACCAAAGAAACGCAAAGTTATAGGGACCAAATGGGTATTCAGGAATAAGCTGGATGAGAATGGTGTGATCATCAAAAACAAAGCTAGGTTGGTTGCCCAAGGATATAGACAGGAGGAAGGCATAGATTTTGATCAAGTATTTGCTCCTGTGGCAAGATTGGAGGTAATCAGGTTATTTCTGGCATTTGCAGCACACACTGGTTTCATAGTCTATCAAATGGATGTAAAGTCAGCATTCCCTAATGGAACAATATTGGAAGAAGTATATGTTGAACAACCCCCAGGTTTTATTGACTCTACTCATCCAAATCATGTCTATCTTTTTTTTAAAAGCATTGTATGGTCTGAAACAGGCACCTAGAGCCTGGTATGAGACATTATCTAGATTTCTTATTGAGAACAAAATCTCAAGAGGAAAGATAGATAAGACATTGTTTCTTAGGATAGTTAAAGGTCATATTATTCTAGTACAAATATATGTAGATGATATAATATTTGGCTCTACTAATAATAATCTTTGCAAAAGGTTTGCAAACCTTATGCAAGGGAAATTTGAAATGAGCAGTATGGGTGAGCTTAAATACTTCTTAGGACTTCAAGTGAAACAGTCTGAGGAAGGAATTTTCATTTCTCAGACCAAGTACACAAAAGAAATTATTAAGAAGTATGGAATGGAAAATTCCACTATCATGAAGACACCAATGGCAGCAAATATGTCACTGGACAAGGATGAAAAAGGGAAACCTATTGATGAAACCTTGTACAGAGGCATCATTGGCTCATTGCTCTACCTAACTGCTAGCAGGCCAGACATTATGTTCTCAACATGCGTGTGTGCTAGATATCAAGTGAACCCTAAAGAATCTCACTACACCACTGTCAAAGGAATCCTGAGATATCTGAAGGGCACTCTTAATCTTGGCCTTTGGTATCCTAGAAGCAATGATTTTGAACTAATTGGCTTTGCAGATGCTGATTTTGCAGGATGCAAGGAGGATAGAAAAAGTACATCAGGTACATGTCAATTTCTTGGCAAAAGACTAATATCTTGGAGTAGCAGGAAGCAGACCAGTGTGGCTATATCTACAGCAGAATCTGAGTATATCTCAGCTGGAAACTACTGTGCTCAGCTACTATGGATTCAACACCAACTCCAAGACTATAAAGTTCAGCTAAGTAAATCTCCTCTATTTTGTGATTCAACTAGTGCCATTGCAATAGCCAACAATCCTGTATCTCATAGCAGAACTAAGCACATAGAAATAAGATATCACTTCATTATAGAACATGTAGAAAATGGAGATATCTCAATTGAATATGTTCCCACTGAAAAACAGGTTGCTGACATATTTACTAAACCCTTGGATGAAACAAAATTCAATAATTTTAAAATTGAATTGGGTATGTTAAAAATGGATTAAAAGGTGTATTGAATTAAATAAATGAAAACAATGATTGAGTCTTATAAGGCAATTGGAGAAGATATCTGCCGTCGAAAGAATATACATGGCGTCGAGAAGACACCTGGCGTCGACTGAAGATATATGGCGTCGAGCGGTATCAACGCTTATGCGAATATAACTGGGCCATCTCGACAGGATCAAGTTGAACCATTAGATCAATCTTGTCAAACAAGTTCGGCGCGGGGCTATTCATCTTCTTGAATTAGAACTTCTATAAATAGGGAAGACACTTCGTTATTGCATATGCCCTAGTTCTTTAAATTTGAAATTAGCTGCCCTAGAAAATCTCTTCATCATTTCTTTCTCTCTTCGATCATCGACAACAATGCCTCCCAAAAGCAGTGAGTACCTCTATGAAGGAAGTGAACTTGTTTGAAATGGATTCCAATCAGCTTCAGTGGAGATCAAATCAATAATCGAATTAATCTACAATGCAGGACTGGAATTTGTGCTGTCCGAATCAACTCTCATCTGGAAACGAGATGTATTAGAGCTATACTCTAACATAGTACTAGATTCCGTCAATTCAAAGATTAAGACCAGTGTGAATGGTAAGAAGATTAAGATATCTCCTTGTAGACTTGCTAAGGCACTAGAACTGCCTAGGTTAAAAAGGACTGAAGAAGAAGAAGAAGAAGTGACCTCTGAATAGATTAAATTAGCACAAATCTGGTGCGGAATTGAAACGTCACGAGAAATCACTGGAAGTATTCTGAGAAAAGGAATGAATTCAAAAGGTAAATTGATAACAGATGTGATAGGAAAGGGACTGCTGTGCAAGACTGGATCACATGACAAAATTTCCAGAAAAATGTGTATTCTACTGACAAGGATAATTCATTCTCTAAGAACAGATTGGGGAAGAGTTGTGTTTGACAGTATAGTTGAATGTATCCAAGTACCCAACATGGGTAGGATATTGTCTTTGTATTTAGTAAAAGTCACTCCTGACTCTTTGAATAATAAACTTGGATCAAAGATAAACCACATGAAGAAAATGGATATGAGAATGATAGAGATATGGGACAAAGTCTTATCAAATCCTCCTCCAGCAGATTCTTCTCCCAAGCAGAAGAAAGCAAAGAAGCAAAAGAAGAAGAAGGTTTCTTCAAGTTCTTCAAGTTCATCCAGCTCATCCTCCTCCAAAAGAAAATCTAATTCTACTCCAATTCATGACCCAAACCTCACAACATCTGAAGATGAAGAAAGGAACAATGCAAGAGACAGTTCTCCTGATTCTCCAAAGGATGAGGGTGAGAAAGGAGAAGAGGAAAGAGGAAGTCTTCATGTATCCCCTGCCAGACTTGAAGGGGTTTTCCTAAATGAAAAAGAGACTCAAGATGAGATTTCTGCTCAGAACAATTCTGAAATGAGCAAAGCAGCAGTTGAGGGGGATTCTCAGGATGAGATCCCTGCTCAGGATAAAATTTGTCTGGTCAATGCAGAGACAGAGGGAGAACATCAAAATGAATTCCCAGCTGAAGATAATGCACCATTGGAGGGGGAGTCTCAGGTTGAGATCCCTGCCAAAGAGAATTCTGTAATTGATGCTATGGAGGTAGAAGGAGAGCCTGAAGCACCAAAGAAACCTGCTGAGAAGGTTATCAAGATAGAATCCTCTAGCTCCCATATGAGGCAGGGAGATGATTCCTTTATCAGAGAAGAGAGCAACAAAGGTGATGAAATGGAAAAGGGAATCCATGTGGATCTTAGTCCTATTCTACCTCAGTTGGAGGTGTTGCTGAATAATCAAAGAAGATTATTAGAACAATAAATTGAGGAGAATAATACAAAAATGATATAGATTTCCAACTGAAACTGCTTAGATTTGAAGTGAATCATCAGATATCTGCATTGAGAAAGGAGATGGTAAAGTTCTTTAAGAGAGCTGGCGTTTCAGTTGATTATACAACTGAACAGCTTGATGTAATCAAAGAAACATCAAAGGCTATTAAAGAATCTCAAGCTGGTATTACAAAGACAGTGGATGATGTTCAGACAAAACAAGGAATACTAAGTAGCAATATGCAGGTTCTGTATAAAGAACAGGTAGCACAAATCTTAACAGGTACAAATAAGATTGAAGCTAGACTGCAACAGCAGAATGCTGATATCTTGGCTAAAATTGATGAGAGCTCCACAGTTCTAAAAGATCAAGCAAAGTTGCATGCAGATACTATAGATGATCATCTCCTTAAAGTAAAGAAAACCATTGAGGGTGGAGTTACTCACTTGGAAGGTCAAGTCAGATTTCAGAAGAATACTTTGAGAGATCACATTGTTGAAGAAGTCCTAAAGAGGGAGAGGTCAATGATTCAAGCTAGTTCTGAACATGCTGTGTGGACCTCAAACTCTATAAGAGAAACTCTTGGATATCCTCTCATAAACTATGAGAATGATCAAGTCTCTGAGACAAGGCCAGCCTCTCTTACTCAGGTTCAAAAGCAGATTGCTAAAATGTATAGTCCCGAGGATAAAAATAAAAGAGAGAATTTTACTAGTGAGCAAGTAGAATCAAGTAAAAGAAAGTTTAGAGAAGAGGTTCAATCAAGAGTTGATTTTGAACATTGGTCTCCATCTTCCAGAGAATTGATTCTGTCAGCATGGGAAGCTGTGAAAAATAACCCGGAGGAAAGAGGAAAGTGGTATTCTGAAGCTGAATGGTTAAAGCATAGGGATCAAGAGGAACTGAAGATCAAATTCAAGGCTGACAAAATGCTGGGAAGGTCCAGGCAGGAGAGATGGAGCTAATCAGATACTTTCCAAAGCCATTTAACTATTTCAAAAGGAGAAAGGAAGTTGCTGAAGCACTCTCCAAAAGAGCCAAAAGAGGAATTGATTTCAAGGATCCTGGGCAGCTTTAGAAATTTAATCTTTACTTTTTACTCTCAGAAGAATGTAATTGATATATTTTTGAACAATCTTGATGAATTCCCAGTGTTAACTATTTTTCATGATCATATATATATATGCCTGTGATATGATTTTGTCTCTCTTCATGACATGTCTTATTTTGAATTGCTTATGTTTTTATGCTTATATGAGAAATCATGTCTGAGATAATTTCTGTGGATATAATGTTTTGGTAATCTAAGTTTTTAAAGTTTGACATTCTTTATTTTGATTACCTATGTAGAGATCAGAACACACTATTTATTTTTGAAAAGAGAGATATATCATTGACTGAGATTATGACTTCTTCAAATAGGGGGAGATTGTTAGGATCATTGCCCACAATGTCTTAGATTTGGAGAAGTCCATTCCTAAGTCAAAGATATATCTCAGAATATATTTGATATACTCTCTAGAATCAATGTGCAGGAGATCAGGCCAGGCAAAAAGTTCTTGGAATTCATTCATGTTCACAAGCGTCGAGACATCATACATCGCTCGACGCCTGTGACCCAGAAGCGTTGACTCATGTCTACTACTCAAATAGACAAGGTCGTCGCTGAAGTTCTGAGACCAAGTTTGGAAGCGTCGAGTAAAGTTATATTGCTTGACGCCTTGGAAAGAGAAGTGTCGACTTAACTTCTGTAAGCTCAGCGTCAACCAGAAGTGTCAAGATATGAAAGCATAGTTAAGAAGCGTCGAGCCCCTGTATGTTGCTCGATTTCTTCAGATACAAAGCGTCGACTAAGTGATGATTGCTCTACGCCTGAGAAGGAGGAGTCGAGAGCTTCAGTCTAAGGAGTATGCGTCGAGCGTCTAAATACCGCTCGACGCCTAATTGAAAAAGCGTTGACAGAGATGTTAAGTGCTCAACGCCTCTTCTACAAATACTGTGAACTGAGGAATATCGTCTACAGCTAGCTGAGCCTTTGTTTCCATTGAAGACCGTTGAAGACGTAACGCCATGCTGACGTAGGGGAGCATAACAGTCATAGCAGATGACGGGCTGTAAATAGAAGGCATGACCTATGGGTTAAGAAGTGAACAAGTTAAGAGAAGTAAGAAAAGTTTTTTCCTATCTCTCAAAATCCATTATCGTCTCCATCAGTTTGAGTGAAGAATCTGGAGAAGTCATCTTTTCTTTCAGAACCAATGTAAATTGAAGATTTCTTTCAGCAATCTGGTGCTGATACCTCTCTCTGAAAGAAGAAGATCAAGAAGGAAGAATCTGTCTTCCTAAGAAGAAGAACAGTCATCACAGCCTGTCGAATCAAGAAGATCATTTGCTGCTGCTGTTCTATTGAAGATTTCTGTCTAATCATTCAGGCAGATTAAGAAGGCTCAACAATCTCAAATCCGAGTCTAAGTATTTGTTATACTCTTTATAAATTCCTGTAGGATCTGAGTTATCAGATCTGAGTGTACGATCTGTCAAGGATCTGAGTTGTAAGATCAGGTGTGATCTGAGTTGTGGGATTCAGGGGTGAATCTGAGCTGTAGGCCTAGTTATAAAGGCTGAGGTAGGATCTGTGTGATCTGAGTTAGTAAGATCTGTGAGATCTGAGACTGTAAGATCAGTTGTGATCTGAGTTGTAACACCTGTTTGTGGTCTGAGATCTGGAGGAGCTATAACCTCTATCTAGCACACTGCTAGAAGGGGAGAAGGGGGAAAGTGGATTTCCCAAGATAAGGGGAACCACTATAAAAATCTGTTTGTTCTTTTCTGTGTATGTTTTTATTTCTTGAAAGCTCTGATCAGTTTTATCTTGGATATTTTCAAGAACTGCAATAGTTTTTAAATAACCTATTCACCCCCCCCCCCCCCCCCCCCCTCTAGGTGATTAGCTACCCTTAATTAAAGTCTTTCAGAATGCTTTCAAAGGTTGCATGAGATTCCGTGCATGAACCGTCTCTCCTTCGATCTTGAGCGTTCTTGCCGAAAAGGGAGTTCTCAAATTTCTGGATCTCTCTGATGAAAAGCACTCAGGAATTGGTACTCCAAAATAGTGTGTAACTTCTTCTCCACAAAAAATGAGTCATTGTGTAGTTTATTGATGTCGTCGACTACATCTAACTATCGTCAGCCGATGTTATCTCCTCCAGCTGCCATGGGTCCCTTGCGAACAAAGTGTACGCTCGATGTGACAGTTTCCGCCAAGACGTGGGCTGTCGGATTCTGATATCACTGTCGGAATTCCAATAGTGGACGGAACTTGCAGAACGTGTGGAAACCGCTTAGACGTGGGCTGTCGGATTCCGATATCACTGTCAGAATTCTGACAGTGGACGTAACTTGCAGAACGTGTGGAATCCATTGAGCTGTCAGTGACGACACCTAGCTGTCACAGACGACAGTGATTTTTCTGGACTATTCATTCTGAGCTTCAAACAATAATTAGCATAGTTGCATACCTATTATACCTGCACACCATAGAGAAAATAGGATCAAACACACCCAGGATTTGTTATTAGCAAACCAAGGAGTTTGGAAAACATGTTCCAAGACCACCAAGTCCAACCCCCATATTGCAAAGGGCCAGGGCGCTGTGATGGTTCGGAGTCTTTGGGCTTGCAAGAGATGGAGAGGAGCGAACAACTGTCACTTTGAACACCTCCTTGCGAACTCCGCTACATCGTTGCTGAGGGTAGGTCAGAAATAGCCTTGCCTCAGCACTCTCCCTTCCAAGGTTCGGCTCCCAGAGTGACTGCCACACTCTCCCGAATGAATCTCCTCCAGGACCCTCGGGACCTCCTCCTCCACCACACATCGGGCTAGGAGCCCCGAGAGTGTCTTCTGGAATAGTCCCCCTGCGTGCAAAGAGTAGTATGCAAACTTATACCTGAATCGCCATTTGTCCACATCCCCCTCGGGGAACTTCCCGGATGCCAGGAAGATAATGATAGGATCCATCCATGACGCCCGCTGGTCTACCTCCATCCGCTCCCCCTTCTCGATGGATGGCCGGATAAGATCTGACACCGTCCCCCCTGCCCTATGACCAAACTTGGCTAGGAGGTCCATCGCGACACTCTTCTCCCTTGGCACATGATGGATCGAGAAGGTCCAGAACTATCCTATGAGCCCCTTGACCTTTTCCAAGTACTACTGAAGAGTCGACTCCTTTACCTCGAACTCCCCCCTAACCTGGCAGGCCACTACCATGGAGTCCTTCGAGACCTCCACATCTTGCACTCCTAACTCCCGGGCTAGTCGCAGGCCCGCTATCACTGCCTCGTACTCGGCCTGTTTAATTGTGAGGGGAAAATGAATATTGATTGCCTGCTCGATCCTCGTCCCTTGGGGGCATACCAAAACCACCCCTCCCCTGAAAGAATGCTTTCCTGAGGCCCCGTCCACCAACATCTTCCAGGCCACCGAGTTGGTTAGCTGGCACTCTTCCACCTCGGTCACATAGTTCGCCAAGAAGTCCACCACCGCCTCGGCATTTATGGACAACCTGGTCACGTATGAGATATCAAATTTACTTAGCTCCACTGACCACTAAACCAGCCTTCCCGAGTGCTCCAACCCCTCCATGACATTGAAGGGGATGGTTAGTTACCATCTTGATAGAATGAGCCTGGAAGTAGGGCCTGAGTTTCTGAGCCAAGTCCACGAGGCCGAAAGCCAATTTTTCCAAAATGGGGTACCAGAGCTCGGCCTTCCGCAATACTCGACTGACAAAGTAAATTTGAAGCTGCTTTTTCCTTCTTCTCGGACCAACACTGAGCTTACCGCCTCGGGTCCTACCACCAGGTATAGGGATAGGTCCTCTCCTCCTCTCGGCCCTTGCACCAATGGGGCTTGGTTCAATTGTTCCTTCAACGCTTGAAAATTTCTTTTAAACTCAGGGGTCCATTCAAACTTGTGGTTCCCCCGCAGTACCTTGAAGAAGGGAATCACTTCTCGCCCGCCCTGGAGAGGAACCTACTAAGTCCAGCCATCTTCCCCGAGGCGTTGAACCTCCTTCGTATTCCTTGGAGACCTCAACTCTATGATGGCCTTAACATTGTCTGGATTAGGCTCCACTCCCGCTGGGGTGAGCAAGTTGCATAAAAACATCCCCGGGCTAGCCCGGAAGACACACTTCTCAGGGTTGAGATTCATTTTGAACTTCAGTAGAGTCCCAAACGTCTCTTTGAGGTCTCGGCTTTTTATCATCCGCTGATATGTCGCCCCTACATTTTTCAACCCAAAGGGCATCATTTTGTAACAATAGCACCCATTCCCCGTGATGAAAGAGACAACCTTGATGTCGGGGGGGGGGGGGGGGGGGGGGGGGGGGTGCATGCGGATCTGATGATAATCTGAAAAAGCATCTAAAAAGACATCATAGAGAAACTGACGGCTGAGTCAACCAGTGAGTCGATCCGAGGCAAGGGGTAGCAATTCTTAGGGAATAATTTATTAAGTAAAGAAAAGTCAATGCACATTCTCCACTTACCTCCCCCTTCTTTACTATAACCACATTAGAGACCCGGCCTGGGTACTGGATCTCCGATACAAACCCTGCTTGGAGGAGCTTGCCCACCTCCTCTTGGATGAGCCCTTCCAACTTGTCAGCAATGGCTCTCTTCTTTTGTCAGATGGGTCGGGTGCCGGGATCGAGGTTGAGGCGATGGAAATCCACATCTTCATCGATCCTAGGCATCTCCGATGCGCTCCAGGTGAAGACATCCACATTCCCCTGCACGCAGACCAGGATTTGCTTCTGCTCCTCTGGGCTGAGCTCCCCGCTGATCTTGACTTTTTCTACCACCCCAGCCTGGGTGGTGACTTCGAGCTCTACAACCTCATCCACGGCCTCCAGCCGGGACTGCTCCCCCCAATCAACCTCCTTCTCCTTGCCTTGAGTTAGCGCTTCGGTCTCCTCCTCCCTTCTCCCTTCTCGAGCCTCCATCAATGCTTCTGCCCCTTCCTCCTAGGCCTGACCTTCTCCTACTCATTCCTCCTCTCCTACCTCTTCGAGCCTCGCCGGCTCCCCCATCTAGATTGGAGTAATAGCCAATAGCGAGATTCACCCCGTAAAGCAAGTTTTAGGTTATTGATTATAGAATGAGAATTCAGTAGATATTTCCTAAGCTCAGTTGGGTGTAACCTCGACCCAAGGTGCATTCATAATTTGGGAATCTCCACGGTCAAAGCAATTTCATTTAGAGAATGCAATTTTGTTCTTTTTTCTCATTTTTATCTCTGAGGTGATTCAAAGATCGAGTGCTAATTGTTCTTGTTATTGTTGTAATCACTATTTTAATTTCTCTTCTGCAAAACCAATCAATGTTCTATTGATAAAATAATAAAGATTTTCGGAAGTAAGAGTATTCAACAACCCTGAGTCTAATACGACCTTTGTTTTTATAACCTATACTACTTTCGATACAGTACACTTGCCGTTGTCGTTTGCGGATATAGTTTCAACATCATCATGTTTTTGGCGCCGTTGCTGGGGAGTTAGGTTGATATTTCGAGAAAAGAAATATCTATTAATTTTATCGTCCTCTTTCTTCTCCTCCTTTCTCTTAAATTTTTTAAAAATCTTAAAAGGCGTAATTTAAATTCTCGGAAAGGGATATTTGGGGCTTGAACACTCATCGCATCTCCTAGTATCTTGCGAATCCTTCACAGGGTAGACCTCGGGAAGTCCGGGACTAATTTAACCGGCTTTTTGAAAGAAAAAAAACATTTTATATAAATTATTTCTCTTCTCTATTCCCCCTCTAAAAATTCCATTCATTTAAGTGAAGGTTGTTTACTTTTTATTTAATGAGGTTATCTGAATTGGCCGTAAAAGTTGTCGAGCTTCAAAACCAAGTTAATCTTTTAGAAGCCGCACGAAAGCGCCAAATTTGTTACAATTATTGTGGTGCGCCTCATCAAAGTGATTTTCATTATTATTCTCAAAATTTATATTATGAAAATGATTTTTCACAATCTTATGAAAATAATTTTGATAATATTTATGATCATAATTTTTCCTCTTTTCAAGAAAATAATTTTTCCAACTTTGATGAAAAGGTTTTTTCTAATTTTCACGAGAATAATTTTTCAGTTTTTAATAATTTCTCTTCTAGCTCTGAAGTAGATTATTCTTGGTGGCAAGCTCGCCCGGATAGTTTTCAGAACAATGAAGATGAATCTTTAGATCCGAAATTTTGTTCTCCCTCTTTTGCGCCGCAAGTTTCATACTCTAATTTTGGGGAATTTCCACCAATTCAATTTGATACTCAACACAAAAATTTAGATGAGAACATTATTTTGTCTAGTGCTTTTTCTCCATCTTTGGATAATTTAGTTATGGAGGAACATGTGGTTTCATGTAATCCCATAATTTCTTTTACCAAAAATGAAGAAAAATTATTGTTCCAAGAATTTCTTAATGTTACGGGCACCTCGGATGAAATAGAAGAAGAACAAGTTTCTTCCCCTATTCCACCCCTAATCATCTTTTGCTTGTCATGAATTTTCGCAAAATTCCTCTATTCCACCAAAAAAACTTGAAAATGTTGTGTCCGAAAATTTTATTCTGCTTGATATTGCACTGGATTCATCTACAGAAAAACTTATTTTATAAAATGAACAACCGGAGCTTAATCATATATTTTTGCAAGCGCCTCCTCCTTGTGAAAAATTTTCTTACTCGTTTATTTGTGATTCTCTATACTCTAATAATTTTCAGGTTGAAGATGAGTCGTTGCTACCCCAAATCATTAATGATCCATAAGCCACTCCTTTTTATAAATCCAAATCACCTCAGGTATGAATAGATGATTTGGATTTGCGTATTCAAGTCCAAAGACAAAAGGAGAATCACATGTTAAACGGAGGAGTAGTCGGGCGACTGATATCGGCACATTCACCTAAATGTGAATTAAGGGAGTTGTCTGTGCACTTCTCTTTTCAATTTCCATTTAGCTAACAATAACCGTCTAGCTTAAAGACGGGAAAAAGAAAGCGCTCTTGGGAGGCACCCCTTGCTTATCTTTAAATGTTCATGCATTTTTATGCATTTTCCTTTCACATATTCTTCATCATTAGTTTTAAATATTGGGGACAATGTTTAATTTTAAGTATGGGGGTGTAGCATAGCTTTCTAGGCTTTCTTTTCAATTTATAAAAAGAAAAATTATATATTAATAAAAATCATTAAAAAATCTAATATCTTGGAAAGGGAGATTTGGGCTTGAACTCCCATCGCACCTCCTAGTACCTTGCGAACCCTTCACCGGGTAGACCTTGGGAAGTCCCAGAATTAAAAAATATATATATATTTATATATATATATATCTCCCTTTTACTTGTTGTTTTTATTTTTCTAGAAATCTAGTTTGAGGTCTGATTATAAGTACTCCTACATTTCTGATTTAGCTAATACTTTGTTTTATCAGAATTTGTTAAATTTAATTTTGAAGTAATTTAGTTTTATGAAATATTTTATGTTTTTAATTTGATTAGAGAATCTATTTAGCACTACTTCTCCTTTTAATTTTAAATAGCTTCACTTTGTGGTAAATTGGCTAAACATCTCTAGATTTTTATTATATTCTCTTTTAACTTCAAGATCTTAGGAAATTTCATTCCACTAAAAATTTGCCCTCAAAATAGTTTAATTTATAAACTAGAAGTATTTCTTTACCCTTACCCTTTGTTGGCAAATAAAAAAAAATGTAGAAAAAAGATCATATGTCATGGGAATAAGAGGATAAAATTCATTACATCTAAACATATATATTTTGTGTTTTTTATTGAAGAGAAATTTTAAAAAGATTACATGGCATGGAAAATAAGAGGATAAAATTCATTATTTTCCTAAACATATACAATTTCGTATTCAAATAAGGTGAGAGGATAAAATTCATCACCTTTATTTTAGTATCTCTTCATTTTTCCATTTCGTTGAAACCCATCCCTAGCCAATTCTATTGATTCTAGTCCTAAATAAAATTATTAAGAGAGCAATATTTTAGTAGGTGTCTTTTCCTTAAGCTTCTTCTATGTTAGAGTGTCGATAATTTCAATCTAATTTTGTTTGAAAATTTCTATACTTTCGGTTGCTAAATAGATATCTTGAGAAGTATCTAGTTAAACAAATTTCTCTTTTTAAATTATCACCATAACTTATGACTTAATTCTTGAATTCCTAGAATTTACTTTTAACTTACTCTTGGTTTAATGAAATTTTAGTTAATTAGAAATAATATCGATGTCTTGTAATTCTTCTCTCATTCTTTTGCTCTGGAATAGCAAAAGCTCAAGTATGGGGGTGTTTGATGAGTAATTTATATACTCATCTTTTAGTACAAGTTTAATTTATTTTTAATATGAAATTATATAGTTTACATGCTTTTTCTTATTTAATTTATTATCTTTTCAATTCTATAATCTAACTTAGACTTATCTTATGTTTTCAGGTTTTCTGGACATTTTGAGTGAAATGTGCAAGTACACACCCAAGGTCACGCCCGTGACCAAGGGAGTGACAGCCAAAGACATGTTCCAGACCTGATGTCGCCTCATTGGGAGCATTCTGTGAAGATTAGCTAGGTACACGCCCTAGGTCACGGGCGTGACCTGGGGGCGTGACCAATGGTCACGTCCATGACCCACCTCCTTCAGCCAGAACAACCCGCCACATCAATTAAAATTACACGCCCTTGGTCACGGGAGTGACCAAGGGCGTGACATCCAGTCACGGGCGTGACTCGCCCCATGCTTCTTCCCGCCGAAGTTTCCCGCCAACAGCCAGTTTTAAAGTTACACGCCCTAGGTCATGGGTGTGACCTAGGGCGTGACGCGCACAAAACGCCCGCAATTACTCCAAAATACGCCCTCTCTGTTGCTGCTTCGATCACGCCCCTTACACGCCCTTAGTCACGGGCGTGACCAAGGGCGTGTAACACTAAATTTTCAGCTAATTATAGGGAGCTTCTCCAGATGATCAAGGATGAATTTTAGGAGTTAGATTCTTCATTTCTTATGTTGTTTTCATGTTTTTAGTAGTTCTTATAATCCTTCTTTCTTTCTCGCAATTGTACTTTAATTTCAATAGTTATAATTTTCATTTCAATAGCTTGTATTTCTTTTCATTTTGCAATTAATAAAATAGTTGTTCTTATTCTCTTATTCTCTTCTTCTTTCATAATGCACTCTTTTATTTGTATTAATTCCTCTATCTCAATGAGTAACTAAATCTCTATTAGTACTCGATCGAGATGATCGAAGGAATAATATAAGTCTTGAAATAATTTAGAGTTGCTCTTTCTCTTTTCTAAAATGCTTAAGATTTATTCTTGATTTTAATTAAGCTAACGAGATTATATTTTCGATATATAATTCTTGTTCTTGTTTTCGTACTTTGGTTAGCCGAGAGGCTCATAATGCGAATCGATCACTCAAGGATAAAAAAGAGTAGAATGCAAACCTCGAGAGAGGACGACGTTACCCTTCTGGATTGGAGTAAAAGCCAATAGCGGGATTCACCCTGTAAAGCAAGTTTTTGGTTATCGATTATAGAATGAGAATTTGGTGGATATTTCCTAAGCTTAGTTGGGTGTATCCTCGACCCAAGGTGCGTTCATAATTCGGTAATCTCCACGGTCAAAGCTATTTTATTTAGAGAATGCGATTTTGTTCTTTCTTCTTGTTTTTATATCCGAGGTGATTCAAAGATCGAGTGCTAATTGTTCTTGTT
Source organism: Dactylorhiza incarnata (assembly GCA_033032865.1). NCBI lineage: Eukaryota > Viridiplantae > Streptophyta > Magnoliopsida > Asparagales > Orchidaceae > Dactylorhiza > Dactylorhiza incarnata. The sequence continues at coordinate 9,352,662 of JAWHQI010000051.1, read as the reverse complement.
ATTATTTTAATCACTATTTTAATTTCTCTTCTGCAAAACCAATCAAAGTTCTATTGATAAAATAATAGAGATTTTTTGAAGTAAGAGTATTCAACCACCTCAAGTCTAATACGACCTTGGTTTTTATAACCTATACTACTTTTGATATGGTACACTTGTCGTTGTCGTTTGTGGATATAGTTTCAGCATCATCACTGGTGCGCCGGCTGGTGGCGAACCACCGAAGCCTGCCTCTCGCTCCTCATATCCTGCCATGTCTCTTCCTTAGAGCTTTCTTGAACTAGCAGCACTCCACGCTCACCGCACCAAAAATGTTGAAACCAGGACTTGGTCTCTTGTGGAGCTCGGGCCCTCAAGAAATTGAGGGGCAGCTAGCACTTATTGATTCCTCGGAAGGAACAGACCGAAGACTCAAAACTAGACACAGACTCTTGGTCACAGCGAGGAGGTCCCACCACACACCCGGAAGGTCTTTGAGCGCTTCCCCTCCCAAGCCAAAGCTGAGACTGGGCACCTTGGAGAGCCTGAGAGTTAAACTAAGATAAGTTAGGGAGGAAGAAGCTCAGAGTACTGAGATTGGAATCCTCTCCAAAGGAGCCCTTCAAGATCAATTTATAGTTTTTTGCTTATGGGCTGGTAATAGCGGGATTCCGCCTCACTCTTTTGCTATATGTAGCCCAAAATGGTCTGCCAATAGCCAAATTCCGCTATTTGGAGAGTCTAACTGCAGACCACCAAGGGTTTTCTGGTAAAAAACATCCCTGGACCCTTATTGGGCGAGCCACTCGCATGGGCCCCCTCTTGCGAACTGAGAGGCCTGGCTCGCCCGCCTTCCTATGTGCGACCGATAAGGGCTCGGCCCGCTATCCTACCTACAAGCAGCCGGCCAGAGCCTGGATCGCGAGCCTTCCTGCGAGCACCGGGCTCACCCTCTTGCGAGCACCTCGCTCGCCCTCTTTCTTATCTTTTTGCCTATTGACACTTTATCCTCTCGTCACCTCTTGTAAATACTGGGGTTTTACAGGCATATTTTAGACATTTAATGCAATAGGGAGACCTTTTCTCCCTCTTATTCTATTTTTATGTTTAGATGTGTTGTGAGTGGTTGTACGAATGTATTTTCTGGGTGTCTTGAATTGCTTTTCCAGCAGGTATAGTGAGTGTGTTGTTATCCTTGTGCATCTCGGGCTTTCTTTAAGGAGGAGGCTAATACTCATGCATTTTTCTTCACGCACAAGCTGTGGCCCCCTCTGCGCACGACCACTGATCATGCACGGACATTTGCACATATTTGGCTTGATCCCCCCTCGATCGGCTTGATGTGTCCACTACGCGTGCATTTTTCCTTCGCCCATGAATGGAGGCACCTCGGCGCACAACCACAGGTCATGCGCGGCTTATTGCAAAAAATGACCCGATGATCACTTGAGCGTATGCACAAGGATAATAACATGACCACTGGTCGTGTGAGGCTAAACCTCCCCCCCCCCCCCCCCCCCTCCACAAACCTCTGTTATTTTTGCCAGCCCAGGTTTCTTCTTGTATGAGCAGTGTCCTATTCCTTCGCGCACGACCATTGGTCGTGCGACTTATCATGCACTAGCTAAATTTTTGCTCTGCCAATAAATAGTCTACCTCATTTTTTCAGTGGGGAGTCCACGATTTTTGTCGTTGTTTCGCCACTTTTCGCCGCTATAGTTTTTCAAGAGCTAGGGTTCATCCCCTAGGATTTCCACATCTTCCAGAAGCTCAAGTAAGAAGAAGAAGCCCTTCTCTCACCATAATCTAGGGATCTGGACAAGAAGACGTGGATGGTGCGAACCATTGAGAAGATGGGTCCATTTGGAGCTCGTAATATGAGTTCTTCTACCTCGAATGGTAGCCGATGAGAGAGGAATTCATGGAGTTACTATCCGGAGTCCACCTTGCCTCGAAGAAATACTCTCATGCACTGTTTGTATCTCTGTATTCCTCTCCCATAATCTAGGTCAAGTGGTTGTGATTTCTTTTCTAATATTTCATGATGGTGGAATGGTTTTGTGCTTGAACTACTATTATTTTCTATGAAAGTAATATATGTTGTTTTCCATTTTATTGGAGTAGCCTAGGTGGCTTAGCTGCTTGTTTTTGTTTTTTCCCCTTGTTTCGTGATTGTTGTTGTGAAGAAGAAGAAAGTGGTGGCTTCGTTGCCTAGTTTTGGCGCAAGGATTGTTGCGAAGCGAAGGTCGACGACCTGCAGAAAAGTGAAGCGGAGAACGACAACCCGCGGAGGTGCGAAGCGGTGCTTATGACCCACATTAATGTTAATTTTATTTTCATGCATTAGGCTATGTGAAACTGACCCAGCCACTGCCCCACCCCCCACCCCCCGTAAATCCAACCATAAAAGACTTCGATCTCAAGTCTCTCCTAGTTATCGAATCCACCTTTTCGTGCTCCATGAGAGATTCGATACTCGGGAGTTACTCCCCGTATTATTATTACTTGACAACGACAGTGGGTGCACTTGCCCTACCAGTCGGATTGCATGTTAAGGTTTTGGCGTCATTGTTAGGGAGCATGACATGTGTGATTTTTCATTTAGGGAAGTCAAGGGATCGAATTCTTTTCCATCTGTTTATTGCATTCTCTTTTAAGTTGTTGTTTTAGTTCTTTTAAAATTTTATTTTTCCCCTTTTATCATCAGTTCTTCTTTGTTCGTGTGTGGAGAAATTTTATTTTCATCTGTTGATTTATGCACACCAGTTTTCATAGAAGCGTGGTAATTCACACTCCTTATCATGTATTATACTGCATAAAAATGCAAATTGTGTGGGAGTATTTATCATGGGAGTGAGGTGTGGGAGAAGAGAAATATAGCACATACACGAATGGAACCACACAGCGGGCACTATGTAACACCCCAGGTTTTGCTGAGTGCGGAGGCTGGAATGCCTAAGGCTAGTACAGGTTTTCTGTATCTGGGAGCTAGCGCCGGCGTTATGTGTTAACATAGGCATTAACTGCCCCGTTGTGTAAAGCACATATTGCGATGGTGTTCATCGAAGGGAGTTCGTCGAAGGGAGTTCAGCGAAGGGAGTTCGTGGAAGGGAGTTCGACGAAGGGAGTTCATTGAAGGGAGTTCGACGAAGGGAGTTCGTCGAAGGGAGTTCATTGAAGGGAGTTCGTCGAAGAGAGTTCGGGACCATCGGGTCGTTGAGTTGGCTTCGTCGAAGGGAACTTCGTCGAGGAGCTAACGCAGGCGTTAGCACTAACGCTGGAGTTTATTCGATGGGAGTTTCATCAAAGGGAGCTCGTCAAAGGGAGTTCGACGAAGGCAGTTTGTCGAAGGGAGTTCGACGAAGAGCTAACGCGGGCACTAGCGCTAACTTCGACGTTAGCTGACGGAACCTGTTCCTTAAGTAGCATTTCCTAGACGTCCGATCTGTTTGTATCTTGATCCTACGGTTTAGATAAGTGCGTCCTAAGGTTTTATTTGGGGTAGAGAAGTTCTATTCTCTTTTCATTAAGTCCTTTGTGCTTTTGGAGGCTTAGGAGAGAGGTAGGGTTTGGAGGAAGAAGAAGGCTAGATCCGCCATTGTTGGAGCACCGGAGCTCCGTTCGCCGATCCGAGACCAGATCCGTGGAGAGGACTAGAAAGCGCTTCTTTCTATCCATGCCTTTCAACCGATCCATGGCGAGGAAGAGAACTCTTAGGGTAACGACATCTCTCCTCAAATGAGAGGGGTTTGGGTCACCTTGGTTCAAGAAGAACCATCGGGTTGACTGAGTCCATCCCCGACATGATTTTGCACTAGAGATCCGCTCCGTTAGTGGATTAGGCATTTTGGGTGAAGCCGAAATCGTGTCCGGTTGTCCGATTCGGTGATGTTGCTTAACGTGCATTTTAGGGATTTTGCTAGAAATCCGATGACGGCGAAAACGTCGTATGTGTTGCCCTTATGTTCGTGTGAGAATGAACGTTGGTTTGGAAAGGGTAATTTTTATGTGTATGTGAAGGCGTGACTTTGCCTTTGTGGTCGGCTGGCTAGCCCGTGAATGCTTGGATTCATGTGAGGAGAGTGTCCAAGCAAGACAAGCCCCCTTTTGGAGTAACTGGCGAGAACAAGTATGAAGATGCGCCCATTGGCAAGATGAGCCATGTAAGGGGTGAGGTCTCAGTGGAGTTCTTGGCTTTTGGCTTAGTGATTGTGGCGAGAACAAGTATGCTAATGTGCCCGTTGGCAAGATGAGCCATGTAAGGGGTGAGGTCTCAGTGGAGTTCTTGGCCTTGGGCTTGTACGGCCGTGGGGAAATGATAGGTACCCTTGGTTTGTTATGAAATGTTGATGTGTGTTGTTATGTTAGAAGCATACACGTCATAGGGTGCCTTGGGTGAAACCTAGGTTTGCATACATGCTGCATTGCTAGATCCCCTTACTTTTATTTCTCAGCATAGAAACGTGGATGATGATTGTGATACTCATGCCTGTCGTGTTAATGTTAATACTGTTTATTACATTTGCATACGAAGTGCTGACTTGCAGGGTGATGTCATTCCCCGGGGTCCGCTAGGACGGCCAGGAGGCGGGGTGTTGTTACACTGTTGTTGGTCAGTCAAAGCTGACCCTCGTTATACCATTCTTTGTGATTTGGATGCAGGGCAAGGATCGCAAGCTAGACCTAGCTCGCCGGCCAGAAAGGCCTAAGCTTCATGAAGTGCACTTTTCATGCTATCTTGTTTGATTATGATGTCTTTACCTGTTTCGGCTTGCATGCCGAGGTATCTTAGGATTGTGATGATCTGTTGGACATTTCTATGCCCTGTTTGTTTTGACTTGAGTATGAGTTTTGTAAGGCCTTAGGGCCGTAGCACTCCTATGTAGATGTGGACAACTTCTGTGGTTTATTTAATGTTTCTATTGTGTTGGTTCTGAGTTCTGAGATGGTTAAATCTATATCACGTTTTAATACTAAAGCTGTGGCGATTATATGTTGTGGGGTCCCGGGCGGACCTATATCATATAGTCATGGCATGGGAGGTGTTACAATTTGGTATCAGAGCTAGGTTAGTGTTCTTGTTGAGGTTTAGCATGTTCGGATCGCATTAAGAGGTTGTCCATATAGGAGTACCTTGCGGGACCATGAGTGTCCTTGTGTTCGAGTCTTGCGAATAGAGTTTGATTCATTTTTCCTTGCTTCTGCTAGGATAGTGGCGACGATGCGGGGACGTCGAGACGTCAAGAGGAGCTGCCAGCAAGCAGTGCAATGGCCCCAGCCCTTGTGAATATGGGTGTGTCCCCGACAGACTTTTGTCGTATGCTAGCAGAGGCAATGATAGCTGCTCAAGCTGCGGCAATGCCACGGATTGCGATGCCTATCGTGCAGGCTGCGACTCCTGTTACTCCGGTCACTGTGACGACGGAGGTGGGAGTAAGGCAGGTAGAGCCGTTAGCCAAGAGAGCGGTTGGGCAAGGAGATCGTCAGATGAAGTACTATTTGAGTTTCCATCCTCCGACGTTTAAAGGAGTTGGCACTCCGATGGACGCCGAGGATTGGTTGGCAAGAATTCAGGAACTCCTGAAAGCGGCAGAGACCCCAGAGGACAAGTTGTCCCAGTTCGCAGCATTTATGTTAGAAGGCGACGCCAAGCTGTGGTGGGTTAATCATGGAGGTCGTCATTTCCCTAGACGTGCCCCGTCCATGGAAGAATTCGGGAATGCCTTCCTAAAGCGCTATATCCCCTCTTCGACGAGGTTAGCCCTTCAGCGGCAGTTCTTGCACTTGGTGCAGCACGAGAAGACAGTAGATGAGTACTTGCAAGAGTTTACTCAGTTGGGTCATTACGTGGGGACGACCATGGCAGACGATGAGGAGAGGGATAATCTCTTCTATCATGGTCTAAGAGAGAATTTAAGGCAACCTCTGATAGCCTTAAAGAATGTGGGATCCAATGAGTTAGTTGAAGCTGCTTGAACTTTGGAGAATGATATGGAGCGAACCCAGCAGCGCAAGGGCGTGGCGGCAAAGCAGGGAGAAAGTAAGCCATCTCAGTCTCAGGGGAAGTCTGAGAAAAGTTGGTGGAAGAAAAAGTCCCGTCCTTTTAGGACTGGCGAGAGGAGCGGTGCAGTTTCTGGAGAGTTCCATTCCAAGGGGCCAGTGACATGCTACAAGTGTGGAAAAGTGGGCCACATAGCTCGGTTCTGTTTCTAGAGTGGAGTTGAGCCAGAGCAGAGGCAGGAGCAGTCAGTGCGTTCCGGTCCTAGTGTTGGGGAGAAAGGGAAGGCGGCGGAGTCCAGTGCTTCCCGTTTCCCTCCTGTGTAGACTAGAGCGTACAACCTTGGGCAGCAGGAAGTGATTCGTCAACCTGACGTGGTAACAGGTATGTTGGGAAAATGATTTCTCTTAACCCCTGAAAATGAGTTGAATATGAATTCCAAGAAAGGAAAATTAGGATAAGTAAATATGCGTCGAATAGTATTCGACGCAACGTCGAAATAAAGTCGACGTTTCTATCAGAATGAGTCGAAGTAGCTCCAAGAAGAATTCGACATATCCTATGTCGACGTAGCTCTGACTTCTAGTCGACGTATCTTGAGAAGTCGACGCACCCTAGTCGACGCACCTTCCTTATTCTCCTCTCGACGTTCTGCCAGGACGAATTCGACGCCTACGTCGAATAGTAATCGACGCACGTCGATTTCTATGATTAATTCAAAAATCGCCAGATCTCTTTCCTTCTTTCATAGATCTGATTTATATGGAATCAAATTATTCTTTATAGCCGTTCTGAATTATTCTTTTCCTCTAATGAATTCTTGGCTAATTTGATTAAATCCATTATGGACACTATTTGAAATCAGAATGAATACTTTCCTTCTATAGATATAATTGTTATGGAAATTTCTCCTTCTTTCTAATACTCTGCCTGCTAATTGATTACTCTCCTATAGTGTTATTTTAATGAACAGAGCTATAAATAACAAGGTGGTCGGCAGAAAGAAAACAAGTAATCCACCATTTAACATTTGAAAAAGAGGAAAAGCTCCCAAGTGAAAAAGAGAGAGAATTGAGAAATAGTGCTGCAGCAAAGATCAAGCTTCCTTCTCCTTCTCACTCTGAAGCCATACTGCTGCAAACTCTGATAGCTCTCACAAAAGATAGAAGAGGCCTACAATCTCCTTCTCACTATAAAAGAGAGATTTCATTCACTACTTCTTGTGCTTTCAATCTTCTTGCTAGGAAGGAGATTCATTCTTGTCTTAAATACTTCTTCTTCTCTTTCTTATTTTCATTTTTCACATATTGTAAAAGAGTTTTTAGAATCTCTCTTCAAAAAAATTCAGTTGTACTGGTTCTAAGAGTCTCCTTTTCAAAAGACTTAGTTGGTTCTAAGAGTCTCCTTATCAAAAGACTCAGGGTGGTTCTAAGAGTCTCCTTATCAAAAGACTCAGTGCAAGATAGTGAATTTCCTACCAAGGGGGTAGAAGAGTGGACTACCCAAAGTTTGGGGAACCACTATATTTCCTTGTGTTGTGCTGTGATTTCTTTTCTTGCATTTACTTTCTTTACTTACTTAATTCTTATTGGTGTGTGGGAAGCCTTAATCTGTGATCACCACATATATATATAATTGCACAAAATATTTTAAATCTCTATTCACCCCCCCCCCCCTCTAGAGAATTCTAGTGAGGTTAACTGTGCACTTTCAATTGGTATCAAAGCGAGGTTGATCTAAAAAGGATAACTCCTTAATCAAAAAGATCCTACCTCTTATTCTTATATATATATATTTATGAAAAATATTTCTGTACACATGGCACAAATCAAAGATTATGCTTCCACCAGACCACCAATGTGCAATCTTGAGAAGTTTGCAGTTTGGAAAACAAGAATTAGGATTTATATGAATTCTATTGATGAAGATTTATTTAATGTTATCTTGACAGGTCCCCCCAAGCCTTATAGAAAAGACTCAAGTGGTGAAGTGACTCAAACACTTGTCCCAAAGGCTGAGTGGACAGTTGAAGAGAAGAAGGCAGGAACATGTGATGCAAACGCTGTAAATATTCTGGTCTCAACCCTCTCTGATGAAATCTTTCAAAGGGTTGTTGATTGTGAATCAGCCAAAGAAATTTGGGAGGCTCTCATAAAGATGGTAGAAGGAAGTGCTGATGAAAGAAAAGATAGGAAGGCTCTATTGATCTCTCAATATGAGCACTTCCAAAAGAAGAATGAAGAAAGCATCTCTGAGATGTATGACAGATTTAGTCTGATCATCAATCAACTAAGGGGCTTGGATAGAGAAATCTCTCTTACAGAAATCAATGACAAATTGCTGATGAGTCTCCCAAGTTCATGGGACTCAAGGATATGGGCAATAAGAGACACAAGAGGACAAAGGGAAATTTCAACAGATGCTCTCTTAGGAAAACTCAGATCCTATGAGAAACTGCTGAAAACCAAAGAAGAGAAGAAGAGAAAAGAAAACACTCCAACTTCTTCAAAAGACAGGAACATTGCATTAAAAGCAACTAAAGAAGGAAGCTCTATCACTGAAGAAGAACTATTCAGTTTCCTAGCCAGAAAATTCAAGAAATGGGTCAGGACAGATGGATCAAGAAGGAGAGAGTCAAAACCAAGGTATGACAAAACTCCTACTAAAGAAATTATTTGTTATTCTTGCAGGAAACCTGGACATATTGCTCCAGAATGTCCAGACAATGCTGAGACAAAGAAAGATCTGAAAAAGAAAGATCTCAAGAAAAAGGGGAAGAAGAAAGAAAGAGGCTTTATAGCAGAAGCTTGGAGTGATACAGACTCTGGGGACATCTCCTCTTCTAAGAGTGACAATGAAGAGCCTAAGCAAGAAGATCTGTGCTTGATGGCCCTTGAAGGCTCAAAGAATGATGATGGTGCTAAATCATGGAGTGAGACAGGATCAGAAGAAAGCATATCTTCTGAAGATGAAGAAGAAGATAGCCTTATTCTCATAGAGGAATCTGAGGATAAGGATGAGGTAAGCATTTTTGATGAAATAGATTTTCAAAGTGATAACTTCAGAAATGATTTTATGGGAATGTGTCTAGATCAACAAAAAGCTACACAAGAAATTAAAGATCTAAAAGAACAAATCAATGTGGCTACAAACCAGAGAAATAGAGAAGTTAAATGCTCTAAAGATTATGAATTAAGGGCTAACATCATAGAAAAGGAGGTAGAAAGGGCTAAAATAGAAAATCAGCTCCTTAAGGATAAGGTATCCCAGGCAAAAGCTTTTGAAGAATCAATAAAAATGAGAAGCCAAACTCTCAAGGAAATCACTGAACAACAAACAAGGAGACATAAAAATCTTGGTCTAGGGGCTGATCCCTCAACCAGCCAAGTTCCATCCAACAAACCTGCTTGGATGATCCCTGCAAAATTCACAAAACCCATCAAATCAAACCAAGAACAAGACTCACTAAATAAGGAAGAAGACTCCCTCAAGGAAATAAAGCAATTTGATGAAACATCATATTATTCATCTAATGACTCTCAAACTTCATCTGAAGAAGCAACTAAGCCAAAAGAAACAATACATAAAAGAAAAAAATCAGAAAAAGGGAAAAAGAAAATGTATGAAGATACAGTTGCGTCAACTTTATATCGACGCATGAATGATAGTGCGTTGACTTTTACTCAACGCAACCTCTTTGATGCCTCGACCTCTACTCGACGCTTGAATAAAAGTACATCGACTTCCAATCGACGCAACTTTTTCCATGCGTCGACATCAGATCAACGCTATCGGGAGAAAGCGCCGAATATAAATCGAAGCACCTATCAACATGCGTCGAATAGATAACGACGCACAAAAAATCAGAGCAACTTAAATGTCTATCCTCCAAAAACCCTCTATAATTCCCATTCAGGATCCATTCATCCTAACCATGATTTCCATCCTAATCAACACACCTATCCCAACCAAAATTTCTACCCTAAACCTGGTAACCAAAATTCCCATCCTAATCAAACTTTCTATCCTAATCAACCCTTCTATCCTTCTCTAAACTCAAATTATCATAAGAATAAGATAATCAAGTGCCATATATGTAACAAAACTGGCCACCTTGCCAAACAATGTTGGCACAACCAATCAAACTATCTGTAAAAATTAGTCCAAGACTGACTTAGAACTAGGAAGAGATAAAAAGAACTAAACACCTAAAACTCTTCAGGAAAATCAAAAGTCACGTCGACTTCTAATCGACGCACCGTCGATGACTCAACTCAATAAGTGAAATCGACGAATACGTCGATTACAATCAACACATACGTCGATACGAAACCCTAGCATCTTAACGCGGGTTGTATCGACACTTACGTCGAATTCCACTCGACGTAACGTTGACTTCATGAAAACGAGCGGCAATACTAAAATATTTTCGGTCACATCCCCTGAAGTAACGAATAAGCCTCGAATTGAGTCCCATTTCGACGCTTCACCTGACTTAAAAAGACTCTTCAGTTAGAAACCTTCACTACTCTGCATCCTTTATCCTTCTTGCTCCTTAGTCCAGCCATTTCCTCCTCTCTTTCACTGACCTAAAATGGCTCCCAAGATAAACTCTGGTTTCGACATTGACCTCGACTCCTTCCAAGCCGCTGCAGAAAATTATAAGAACATCATAGCTCTCTTCACTGAAGCTGGATTGGACAAACTCATCTCCACAAGATGCAAGCTCCTGGAAACAGAGCTCACTGAGCTGATGACTCATGTTCAGATATCTGAACAAGGAAAAATCCAGGGAACAATCTATGAGACACCAGTCTCAATCTCTGCAGAACATATTAGGACCACCTTTGATCTTCCATCAGGTATATCCTAATATTATCTTTGTTCAAATAAACAGGGAAAAGGATGGCAATAGCTCTATTCTCCAAATGGACCAGGCAAATCCCTAAGTCTGGCACCATTCCTGAAAAGGCTCCATCTCCTCCTAACTCTCCTGTTCATCCATCTCCTCCTCCTCCTCCTCAAAGAAACACTCCTTCTCTACCACCATCATCTACTCCACTAGTCTCTTCAACTCTCACAACTCCTACTCTACCTACCTCTTCTCAAACACCTGCTCAAACAGCAGTTTCTCCATCTCTTCCTCCTCCTACTTTCTCATCCTCTCCACCTCCTTTATCACCCATACCACATGTATCAACTAACTTCTCTCCAGCTTCATCACCACCTCCACCACACTCTCCTCATAACCAACCACAACATGAACCATCTGCATCCACTAAAGCTCTCCTCACTCAGTGCATTGCATCAGCAGCTCAAACATTCCAAGCAATGTTGGATGAGCACTGCTCCCAGATTCATTCATCCATCCTACAGATGCACACCCAAATAGATGGGGTCAGTGCCTCTGTGCAAAGTCTGAAGAACTCTCTCTCTTCCTCAAGAGTTACCAAGTCTTTCTTAACCTCCTTGGTCAAGAAGGTCAAGAAGGGGGAGAAGCTAGATGAAGAGCAGCCCTCCAATCTTAAATCTCCCTCACACAAATCCCCTCCTTCTTCAAAATCTGACAGTCTTGCACTGCTCAAGACAATTGGAAATGAGAAAGTACCTGAGCTACATATTGAAGAACAAACAATAGAGGTACTCAAAATAGCAAGAGAGGCTGCAAATCAAGTGGTACTATTACAAGGGGAGGCAAGCAGCGCAGAAAATGAAGCTGAAAAGGAAGATGTTGCAGATGGTGAGAAAGACAAAGAAACTGAAACTCAGGGGGAGCTGGATACTGCTATGAATGAAGCTGAAAATGAAAAAGGACAGCCAGATGCTGTGTTGGCTGAAGCTGAAGCTCAGGTGGAGCCAAATGCTGTTTTAACTAATGCTGAAATAGAAATAGAAGGCTCTGAAGTTCCATTCCATGGGGAGCACACCACTGTGACTCAGGGGGAGCTAAGGGTACAATCTGCTACTGAGAAAGAGCAACCCACCAAAGTATTCAAAAGAAAAAGAAAGACTCCTCCTACCCCTCCTGAATAATGATTGAAAATAATGCTGAGATACTTTACCTTATAGTTGAATACTAAACATGAAGTCTGCTTATAAAATTCTGGGAAGTTTGTTTATATGATTTCTCTTTCTAATTTCTCTTCTGATTGTTTGACATATTTCTGTTCTATATAATTGCCTTGCTGAAGTTAAGTAAATGCTAGTACAATTTCCCTCTAAATAGGGTTAAGACAAATAGGGGGAGATTGTTGGGAAAATGATTTCTCTTAACCCCTGAAAATGAGTTGAATATGAATTCCAAGAAAGGAAAATTAGGATAAGTAAATATGCGTCGAATAGTATTCGACGCAACGTCAAAATAAAGTCGACGTTTCTATCAGAATGAGTCGAAGTAGCTCCAAGCAGAATTCGACGTATCCTATGTCGACGTAGCTCTGACTTCTAGTCGACGTATCTTGAGAAGTCGACGCACCCTAGTCGACGCACCTTCCTTATTCTCCTCTCGACGTTCTGCCAGGACGAATTCGACGCCTACGTCGAATAGTAATCGACGCACGTCGATTTCTATGATTAATTCAAAAATCGCCAGATCTCTTTCCTTCTTTCATAGATCTGATTTATATGGAATCAAATTATTCTTTATAGCCGTTCTGAATTATTCTTTTCCTCTAATGAATTCTTGGCTAATTTGATAAAATCCATTATGGACACTATTTGAAATCAGAATGAATACTTTCCTTCTATAGATATAATTGTTATGGAAATTTCTCCTTCTTTCTAATACTCTGCCTGCTAATTGATTACTCTCCTATAGTGTTATTTTAATGAACAGAGCTATAAATAACAAGGTGGTCGGCAGAAAGAAAACAAGTAATCCACCATTTTACATTTGAAAAAGAGGAAAAGCTCCCAAGTGAAAAAGAGAGAGAATTGAGAAATAGTGCTGCAGCAAAGATCAAGCTTCCTTCTCCTTCTCACTCTGAAGCCATACTGCTGCAAACTCTGATAGATCTCACAAAAGAGAGAAAAGGCCTACAATCTCCTTCTCACTATAGAAGAGAGATTTCATTCACTACTTCTTGTGCTTCCAATCTTCTTGCTAGGAAGAAGATTCCTTCTTGTCTTAAATACTTCTTCTTCTCTTTCTTATTTTCATTTTTCACATATTGTAAAAGAGTTTTTAGAATCTCTCTTCAAAAAAATTCAGTTGTACTGGTTCTAAGAGTCTCCTTTTCAAAAGACTCAGTTGGTTCTAAGAGTCTCCTTATCAAAAGACTCAGGGTGGTTCTAAGAGTCTCCTTATCAAAAGACTCAGTGCAAGATAGTGAATTTCCAACCAAGGGGGTAGAAGAGTGGACTACCCAAAGTTTGGGGAACCACTATATTTCCTTGTGTTGTGCTGTGATTTTTTTTCTTGCATTTACTTTCTTTACTTACTTAATTCTTGTTGGTGTGTGGGAAGCCTTAATCTGTGATCACCACATATATATATAATTGCACAAAATATATTAAATATCTATTCACCCCCCTCTAGAGAATTCTAGTGAGGTTAACGGTGCACTTTGAAGGTACAAAATTTCAGAGTTTCGTTTAATAGTTTTAACCTTTTTGCGACCTTTCATATTCGTTATATGCATATTAGGCTTCGTGATAGTGTCTGGCTACCCCTCTAGAGTGTTGTTCGACACGGGAGAGTCATACTCTTTTCTCACAGAAACCTTTACCCAGAGGATCCGTGGTGTGACTATCGAGGCAGAGGCAGAGCTTAGTGTGCGCATGCCGAATGGGTCTTTCATGACCACTGGAAGGAAAGGACGCATTGTGCTGAGGATTTGCGAGTGTGATTTCGAGTTGGTAGCAGCAATTCTACCACTAGCTGAATTTGACATCATCCTGGGGATGGACTGGCTTGCAGAGCAACGAGCTAGTATTGACTGCCTGTTTAATGTGGTGACCTTAAGGAGTGAAGGAAGAGCGGAGGTCAAGTTTGAGGGCCTATGCGGAGTGGCCTGCTTCCTGATTTCTGCCGTGCAAATGGTGCGTGCGGTGAATCAAGGAGGTGAGGCATTTGTCACTTTGTTGGAGACTCACTCCACAAAGTTGGCGATCGGAGAAGTGCCAGTGGTTGAGGAATTCGAGGATGTGTTCCCTGAGGAGCTTCTGGGAGCGCCTCCTCAGCGTGAAATCGACTTTTCAATTGAGTTGGTGTCGGATGCGAGGCCGGTTTCGCGTCCTCCATTTAGGATGGCACCGAAGGAACTGGCCGAGTTAAAGGTGCAGTTGCAAGAGTTGCTCGAGCGGGGGTACATTAGCCCAGCTCCTCCCCATGGAGTGCGCCGGTGTTGTTCGTTAAGAAGAAGGAATGTAGCATGTGGCTGTGCATAGACTATCGCGAGTTGAATAAATTGACCATCATGAATAAGTACCCAATTCCACGAATCGATGATTTGTTCGATCAGCTGGTGGGTTCGACGGTGTACTCCAAGTTGGATTTGAAGTCGGGTTACTATCAGTTAAGGATTCGAGAAGAGGATACTCCCAAGACAGCGTTTGGGACGAGATATGGTCATTTTGAGTTCTCGGTGATGCCATTCGGTTTGACGAACGCACCATCAGTGTTCATGGATTTTATGAACCGAGTGTTTTGACAATAACTGGATTCGTTCGTGGTGGTGTTCATTGACGACATCTTAGTGTATTAAAAGTCGAAGGCGGAGCATGAGTCTTATCTGAGAATAGTGTTGCAGACATTGAGGGAGAACCAGCTTTATGCGAAGTTCTCAAAGTGCGAGTTTTGGATCGGGAAAGTGGCATTCTTGGGACACGTGATTAGTGGAGAAGGGGTGGCGGTGGATCCTACGAAGATTGAAGCCATTAGAGATTGTCCTGTACTGAGCACCATGGCAGAAGTCCGGAGTTTCCTTGGACTATCTGGTTATTACAGAAGGTTCGTTGAGAACTTTTCGTGGATGGCTCTTCCCCTCACCACTCTTACCCGAAAGGACCAGAAGTTTGTGTAGACGCCGGAGTGTGCCCATGCGTTCGAGACCTTGAAGGAAAGATTGATGTCTGCTCCAATCCTAAGTCTTCCTAGTGGGACTGAGGGATTCCAAATTTTCAGCGATGCGTCAGGTTGCGGTTTGGGTTGCTGACACGCTATTTCCACACCGCTAATTAGCGGGCACGAAATGCGGTACGACGGCAGTGCACCGGTCATTGTCAAGTAATAAAAGTAGGGAGTAGCTCCCCGAATATCGTTCTGAAAGGACCGCAAGTTAGGGAATACGATTTGCTCGTTAGGAAACTAATTATGGGGGTTCTAAGTTTAACAAAACAAGAAGGGGGTTTGGTTGATTTTATAGAGCGGGAAATGAGAAAACTAAACACTATGCGGGTCGCAATCACCGCGTCGCTTGGTGGATGGGTTTAGTGCAGGCCGCGATGCCGTGCTTCGCTTAGCGGATGGTCGGTGAGCATATGGATGAGGTGAGTGCAGATGTGAGGGTTGAGGGTCGAAGGCACCTCTTCGCTATTGCTTCCAGCTTTTGCTAGAGCGGGTGCTGGAACGTGTGGGTGTAAGTGGAGCGGGGGCGGAGAGCATCACAACACAGCATAATGTAAAGACAAGTTCATAAATAAACTTCCATTCATAGACAAATAGATGTTCATTCAGTTCATTACAACCATTAAGAGTACAAATCACAAAAAGAGAAGGGGTAGAAGTAACCACGAGATGAGAAGCCTCGCCGCGGATCGTGGTCGGAATGGGGGGTCATCACGCCTCCTCCGAGCTCAGTCCTTGGTTGCTTCCGGGATGCAGAGGATGTCACTACCTTTAACCGCTGCCCGTCTTCTTCTCAGAGCTGGGTTCACTTCTCCTTCACCCAATGGAGATGTCTTCCTCTTGGAATGCTGGCCGTAGATGGCGGAGAATGCTTCCGGAACCCTAGAATTACCTTAGAATCAATGGATGAAGCTTTCCCAAGGGGAGGAATGGAAGGAGGGACCTTGGAGAGGTGGAACGGTGGAGTCGCGCTCAGAAATCGCGCAAAAAACCCGCTGGAATACCTAAAATCGCGGAACAGCGCCTTAAATAGGGAGCAGAATAAGTACTGCGCACGGTCAGTGGCGCACGACCAATGGTCGTGCGCGAAGGAATGACTGTGATCGTGCGCAGTCAACCTGTAGCAAAGGAAAAATAGAAAACATCGCACGGTCAGGGGCGCACGACCAGTGGTCGTGCGCGAAGAAAGGCCTGTGATCGTGCGCATATCCTTGGTCCGATCTCGATCTGGGCTGGGAATCAACGCACGATCAATGATCGTGCGCCTGATCGTGCGCGAAGGAATGCGCACGATCAGAGGCTTTTTAGGCCAAAAATCACCCCGCACCATCCCGAACGTGCACACGACCCCAGGACCTGCAGGAAAAGTACAAATAACCCCGATCCGTGCACATCACCGGATCCATAACACAGGCATACAGTAATATATAGGAAAAATGTGCCACAAAGGGGAAAGGATTGCACAAAAGGCGCAGAAACGCCATGCTATCACTATAAGCGTATATGAACAGCAAATGAAGTGCAATGACACTAAAATAAACCAAATGAGGCCAGAAATCACTGTATAAACCAGACTCATCACACCCCTAGACTTACCTGTTTGCGCGTCCCGAGCAAACAAATTTGGCGGAGCGAGAAAAGACATTGTTGGGTTAGAAATTGCAAGGGCGGAGTAATATGCGAAGTCTCATACGCATGTGCATAGAAATCTAGTAGACAAAATTTCTAATTATACACAATAGTTTATAATTTTCTAAGAGCGTATTTATATATTACGTTTACTCAAGAAGTGAATCACGGTGAATCATAAGGTCGTACATAGGAAGAAAGTAAACTGAACGCTGAGGCGAGCGTTGCCAAAGATCGGGACTCGGGACAACTCCATTGAAATCCATCAATGTCGGTGGCCATAGGCTTGCCCGTTCGCAATCTCTCCACGGCACTGGTATGACTCAAATGCGTGAATCAATAGGACTTTAGGTTTGAGATGAGGCTTGGGTTTAGGTGAGGTAAACAAAGATAAAAGCGACGGCTCAGACACTAAACCCAAATGAGCTAGCACCGAAAACTATCCTCATCACCGCACAAACATGCGGGTACACTACACCCCCGGACTTGGAATTAACAACATGGGTGCGTGCACCGCCTACTCCCAACTTATACTTCTACAAATGAATTTTTCATTCAAACTCATATCTTTTTCTCTTTTTCATTTTTTTTCTTTTCTTATCATTTTCAGCAATAAAACATATCCACAACTTCACAAACATGTCACCACATCAACAACCCAACTCACAAGAATAATAAACAGCTAAAGCTCAGATTTGGGTGTGTGACTAGGATTGGCTTTTGGGCTTTGGTGCGATACAAGTGGGGCTGAATCAAAGAATGGGTAGGCACAACTGGGCTAACGAGGATATATCGATAGGAAAGGGTGCAAAGGATCAACCGGGCCAAAATGATGGCCTATATCACATTCACGCAGTTGACCAACCGTATACCCATGTTTCAAGAATCGCTTGGGGCGAGTTCTAGCCACCGAGAAAGATAATCCTTCCTCCCGACTCGGGCAACACGAGACTAATGAACGTCTACACACATTCCTATGCTACCGTTGATTCACACCGGATTCACCAAATTGAGTAAAGTAAACAATATTTACGCTAGTAGAAAAATGTAAACTAAAAGCATAAAAAGAAATTGAATCTACACGAATTCCTACGAGACATGACCACTCGACTAGGAGCACTACAGGAGTCAACAAAGTACTTCGTCTCGCAATCCTAACCCAGCACCATGATTTCCCATTCACACAACCGAGACTAGTTAGACTCGTCGCGCGCCTACAGTTAAGTGCGCTCACGTGGGTGTCGTGGTGTGCCATGAGATGAACAATGCTACAATATAACACAGTGTAAAGCCTAGTATGATGTGCACTGCGCTTGTGCACGAAGTAACGATAACTCTCACTCCCCCAGACTTATACTAATAAAAAAAAACATGTTCGATAGCGGCATAAGCTTAAGAAGGCTAGGAGGAGAGATTACCCCATGCTCAGAAATGAGCATACCAGAAGATATGGCGTTTTGTTCAGAAGGCGGTGATCCCACCGTGCTCCAATAGATGCGGACCTGCGATTAAAAGGATCCCAGCACAACAAAAATATAGCAAATAAAATAACAAAAAAGAACGGAACCAAATGATCCCAAATGGGTTGTCTCCCAAGAGCCCTTTTGTTTAACGTCCTTGAAGGTGGACCAAATACATGTATTATAGTTTGATAGCAAAAGTCTTAACAACTGAATAAAAAAAGATAGACACCCAGATGAGTGTCGCACACAAACATGTTTCACAAACTAAACTTGAAAAGCTGAAGCAAAAAATAGATAAAACAGAAAATAGATAAAATTAGGATCAGGGATGCTGGACGGGGTGCAGTGGGTGCAACACGAGCAGGAGGCTGAGGCATGTCCAGCCCGCCCCGAACAGCTTGCTGATAGATGAGGTCCTGCATCCAAAACTGCGACGCCTCCAGATCGGAGAGACACTCACTTAAGTATGGGACGCCCTGCATCGCATAATTGCTGAAGTGCTGCCCTGATGGCTGCTGAGGTTGCTGCTCAGGTTGTCGCGACCCCTGTGACTACTGTGGCGGCTCCGCCGCCCTACGTCCTCCCCTTGCCGAATACTCTGGCTGCTCGTCCCTATCCTCCTCCTCATGGCTACCAACACCACCATCACTCAGACCAGTCACCACATAGGATCGGTTGCCCTTTCGCCCCACCACTCACAGCAGGTGGAATCTCACCATTGTTTCCTGCGTGATCATGGAAGGAGAGGTAACCTTCTCCATCGGGGGTATCCGGTCCCACACTCCCAACCCTTTCGCGATTCGGGTGACGTAATATGCACCCCCAATCGCTCCAGCGAGGCCATATGTGGCCTCATGGTGGAAGAAGTAGGCCAGCATGAACCCCAGATGAAGGGGATACCGCTGCTGCATGCTATAAAGGTACAAAAGATCATGCCAACCTACCACATTCTGGCTTAAGCCACACGCGGCGATAGAATGACTGATCAGGTGCTGCAGGTACCTCAAGGTGGGAGATATGATCCTTGTTGATTTGGCCCGGCGAGCCACATACTCTTCATCAGTGCCGATGAACGACCGCCAGACGCTTTGCGAGGAGGCATCATCCGGCAACATCGTCGCCAAGTTCTGGAAATCCAACCTTGCGGCCTCGCCTTCCATGTAAAATCCAGCGTGGGTGGCAAGCTCGGGAAGTGTCAGGGTAAATACATGCCCCATCATCCGGAAAGAACAAACAAGAGGCCAGAATCCCGCCGGACTGACCTCCCACTCAAATGTGGAGAGGAACTCCAACGTCAGCTCCTTGAATACTAGCTCGGCACATTCGAAGACGTTCCTCCAGTTGTCGAAGGAGTAGAGGAGAATAACTGCTTCCATCAGAGCGCCTCCATCTCCAATCGACCGGAGTTCCTCCCAGTCAACAAGACGCTGCGAGAGGAAGGGCTTGCCCCTAAGTGCGGTGAAGCGGTGCGTGTGCTCTGCCTTTGAGAACTTGGCCATTCTCCCTAGGATTTGAGCGGGAGCGGCAGAGGAGGAGCGAGATCTTTGAAAAACCTTGGCAACGCGGCGGCTCCCGGATGGCTCCATGGACACGCAAGCTTGAAGGAGGAGAGGAGGAGAGGGAAGCTTACCGGAGAAGATGGAGTGAGGAGGAGAAGAGCTCCCAGACGGCGCACGCTCAGCGACCAAAAAACGAGAACCCTAGACGCACGCACAGGAGCCGGCCGAAAGGTTTTAAAAGAAACTGGGCCCGCGCACGACCAGTGGTCGTGCGCCGATAAATAGGGCGCACGACCAGTGGTCGTGCGCGAAGGAATAATTTGCGCGCCCAGTTTCAGAATTAACAACTTACCGCCGTGCCTCATAAGTGCATCCAAGGTGTCCTCACCCCTAACACAAGACCGTTAGTCACAATTAATAGATAAAAAGTTCTATATATATATAAAAAAATTCATTACGCCACAACAAAATGAACACCACAATTTAAAGTAATTCTAACGAAGATAACTATTGGGGTTTTATGTCTCCCAACTAGACTTATTCAGCTACTTCCGTATGCTAGCTGACCGGTCTATGGAAAATGAAGTGAACAGGAAGCTGTTCCAATGTCCGTTTCGGTAACGGGTGACCATAAGGTGACAGGGTCGTCCCCCCTCTTCCTGAACAAAGATACCTGCACTGATCGTCAGGTAGGGGCAGGTAATAAGGTGAAGGGATCTCAGTATTTGTTTTCACATGCAGATGATCCAAGGCATCTCCGGCCCGCATAGCAGGCTCGATTACATCCAGGATCAGATCCAATGTACAAACCTGCAGTGAATCAGACACAGGAATGGGGTGAAGAAACAAATTAGACGAATAACATAAAAGACTTTCTTCTTCAGGAGAGATCCCGGAATCACTCCTGATGGGTTGAGGTGGCGAGGAATTGTCGGCATCACCAAAAACACTGCAGGATCTAGCGGAATCGTCAGCGGCCACTTCCACGACTTGGACCTCCGCAAATGATGCTGAGGTCTCCATCTCCGCACTTTGAAGTACATCCTCCTCTCTCGGAGTGGGCACAACGCTGCAACTCACTACCTCTTCCTGCAAGACATTCTCATCGATACTGTCAAAAACAATTGTAGTAGCACACATAAGACTAGAAGAATTAGTGTTTGAAGAGAAATCAAGCACCGCATCCTTAGAAAGAATTGAATGAACATGTGGTGATATACGAACGGGAGAGGCATGCGCAACCATGTCGGGGCATAGATCACCAATAACTTTGATCTGCATATCCGCATCAACCCCTTCAAAACATGAAGGTGATATGGATACGAAACCAGAGGAGGGGAGGGTGCTGTTAGAGATAGGAATTGGGACGATCCGGATGTCCGGCTCGTTGATGAGTCCCGATTATATACACATATATGGACTCATCTGGGCCATTTATCTAGTCATTCCACTGCACTTTAGCCTTGTTTTAGCTTATATTTGTTATCACTTGCTATGTGCACTTCTAGGCCCATTTTGGTGTGTTTTCATGTTTGTCTTCATTAGTAGTTTTCATGCACTGTTAGGTGCCACTTTCAGTAGCTGGATTCGTGGTTGTACGCTAGAACAGGAGTCGTGCAGGTGCTTCCGGTGCAATTCTGCACAGGAACACTGCGCACGATCACTGGTTCTATTGCGCACGACCACTGGTCGTGCGCCACTGATCGTGTGCACTTAACACTTTTTTCATGAGTTCTGTTTGATGCAGTGCGCACGACCATCTACGCTAGTGCGCACGACCACCGGTCGTGCGCCACTGTTCGTGCGCGCTTATCATCAATTTCTTGAGTTCTGTTTCAATCAGTGCGCACGACCACCTACGATAGTGCGCACGACCACTGGTCGTGCGCCACTGGTCGTGCGAACATGTTATTTTATAATTTCTGTCTTTGCAGGTTCCGTCCAGGCAGAGCGCACGATCACCGGATTCTAGTGCGCACGACCACTGGTCGTGCACCAATGACCGTGCGCACTGTTTATTCCAGTGCCTATAAAATGACCTGCTCGCGATTTTAGGTCTGATCCCGAATTTCAGCCGCCGTTTTCCGCCTGGTTCCGTCCAGATTCGCCCCTCCACCGTCGCCCACCATATGGAGGTGCTCCGGTCTTGCTCTTCACGCCAATCTTGAGCCGGAGTTTCCTCTCGGCCTCCTCCTTCATCCAAGAGCTCCAAAGGAAGACCTAACCGCCATTACCATCAAGCAAGAGGAAGTTTGCAACCTCTACCGGATCGTGACACGAAGAAGACGGGTCCATTGGAGAGTCGTGATAGCTCTCTCTACCCCGGACGTAGTTGCAGACCGAGCTTGGACGCGGATTGACAACCCGGCGATTCCAACCGTGAATCTACAACGAGACTTCGGATTCGGTCGATTTCTTGCCTTGTTCTCTTCTTATTGATTGTTGTAATTGTTAGATCTTTTGTATTTTGATGAAGAACACTATAGACCTTGCTATTTAAAGTTATTTCATGTCTATGTGAAATACCCTTTTTTGTTTATTTGTGTGCTTGAGGTGCGCCCCATTCCATCCTCCATCCCGCCGTCACGTCCGGTGCCGCACTAGCAATTGCTAGTGGCGTGCTTGTCGAAGAGGTGCTTGCGACCCTCATTCCGTTAGCTTACTCGCCCATCCGCCTACCGAAGCGTGGCATAGCGGCCCGTGTATTCCATCCCGCCTAACGAAGCAGCGCGCTCAAGGCCTGCATAGTTCGATCCGTTTGCCTACTCGTCCATCCGCCCTTACGAAGTAGCGCGTTCAAGGCCTACGTAGTCATCCATCCCGCCAAGCGAAGCACTGCATAGCGGCATTGCATAGGAGTAGTTATAGTTGTTTTCTTTTATTTTCCAAAAGCCAAATCACCTCGTTTCCGCATTCCATCCGACTCAAGGACTTCAATCTCAAGTCCTTCCTCGAAACCTAACTCCACCTTACTGTGTTCCTCAAGAGACCGACACTCGGGGATTTTCCCCATTATTATTACTTGCGCGACCGGTGCACTTGCCGAATCATCGCATCACTCGTCGTCCTCGTCCAGTTCACGCAGATACTCAGCACAATCCCTTAAAGCACGATCTGTGCTTCGACAAAACAGGCACTGTTTTGCATTCGTCTTTGGTCCAAGTGGGGTCGGAGATGAATTCAAAAATTGTACATGCGGAGTGGCAGAATAGCCATAAGCCTTAGGCACAGTGTATGTGGTACCGTATGATGACAATTCCTGATACCATGGGCCTTGGGGACTAGAGCTACTCTCTCCCGATGGGCATCTATCACTAGCATGGGATGTATCCCCACACCCACGGCAGCGGATATTAAATCCAGCCCACATTGTATGAAGATAACCAGATTCACCAGAAAAACGCCCTTGTGCACAACACTACGCTTGACAATGAATGAATAAAACAGCCCATCGTTTAGACACGAGGAACAAATTAGGAAACTAAAAATCCTCACAATTAATTTTCCTAACAACAATTTCATATAACGCTTGCGATCGCCGGCAACGGCGCCAAAAACTTGACACGCTATTTCCACACCGCTAATTAGCGGGCACGAAATGCGATACGACGGCAGTGCACCGGTAGTTGTCAAGTAATAAAAGTAGGGAGTAGCTCCCCGAATATCGTTCTCAAAGGACCGCAAGTTAGGGAATACGATTTGCTCGTTAGGAAACTAATTATGGGGGTTCTAAGTTTAACAAAACAAGAAGGGGGTTTGGTTGATTTTATAGAGCGGGAAATGAGAAAACTAAACACTATGCGGGTCGCAATCACCGCGTCGCTTGGTGGATGGGTCTAGTGCAGGCCGCGATGTCGTGCTTCGCTTAGCGGATGGCCGGTGAGCATATGTATGAGGTGAGTGCAGATGTGAGGGTTGAGGGTCGAAGGCACCTCTTCGCTATTGCTTCCAGCTTTTGCTAGAGCGGGAGCTGGAACGTGTGGGTGTAAGTGGAGCGGGGGCGGAGCGCATCACAACACAGCATAATGTAAAGACAAGTTCATAAATATCCTTCCATTCATAGACAAATAGATGTTCATTCAGTTCATTACAACCATTAAGAGTACAAATCACAAAAAGAGAAGGGGTAGAAGTAACCACGAGATGAGAAGCCTCGCCGCGTATCGTGGTCGGAATGGGGGGTCGTCACGCCTCCTCCGAGCTCAGTCCTTGGTTGCTTCCGGGATGCAGAGGCTGTCACTACCTTTAACTGCTTCCCATCTTCTTCTCAGAGCTGGGTTCACTTCTCCTTCACCCAATGGAGATGTCTTCCTCTTGGAATGCTGGCCGTAGATGGCGGAGAATGCTTTCGAAACCCTAGAATGACCTTAGGATCAATGGATGAAGCTTTCCCAAGGGGAGGAATGGAAGGAGGGACCTTGGAGAGGTGGAACGGCGGAGTCGCGCTCAGAAATCGCGCCAATAACCCGCTGGAATACCTAAAATCGCGGAACAGCACCTTAAATAGGGAGCAGAATAAGTACTGCGCACGGTCAGTGGCGCACGACCAATGGTCGTGCGCGAAGGAATGACTGTGATCGTGCATAGTCAACCTGTAGCAAGGGAAAAATAGAAAACATCGCACGGTCAGGGGCGCACGACCAGTGGTCGTGCGCGAAGAAAGGCCTGTGATCGTGCACATATCTTTGGTCTGATCTCGATCTGGGCTGGGAATTAACGCACGATCAATGATCGTGCGCCTGATCGTGCGCGAAGGAATGCGCACGATCAGAGGCTTTTTAGGCCAAAAATCACCATGCACCATCCCGAACGTGCACACGACCCCAGGACCTGCAGGAAAAGTACAAATAACCCCGATCCGTGCACATCA
Organism: Dactylorhiza incarnata; assembly: GCA_033032865.1. NCBI lineage: Eukaryota > Viridiplantae > Streptophyta > Magnoliopsida > Asparagales > Orchidaceae > Dactylorhiza > Dactylorhiza incarnata. The sequence goes on along the minus strand of JAWHQI010000051.1, from coordinate 9,328,157 downwards.
TCGGATCCATAACACAGGCATACAGTAATATATAGGAAAAATATGCCACAAAGGGGAAAGGATTGCACAAAAGGTGCAGAAACGCCATGATATCACTATAAGCGTATATGAACAGCAAATGAAGTGCAATGACACTAAAATAAACCCAAATGAGGCCAGAAATCACTGTATAAACCAGACTCATCAGTTGCGTGCTTGTGCAGCATGGCAACGTGATAGCTTATGGGTCGAGGCAGCTAAAGCCTTATGAGAGAAATTTCCCCGTCCACGACTTGGAGTTGGCAGCGGTAATTTTTGCTTTGAAGTTGTGGCGGCATTACGTGTATGGTGCGAAGGTTGAAATCTTCACGGACCACAAAATCTTGAGGTCTCTTTTAGATCAGAAGGATCTTAATATGAGGCAGCGTAGGTGGGTCGAGTTCCTGGAGGACTACGACGTAGCGATTCAGTATACGCCAGGCAAGGCCAATGTGGTGGTTGATGCCTTGAGTAGGCAGTACTCTGGGCAAGGAAATTGGATTGAAGCGCATGATGAGTGTTTGGTGTGAGAGTTTGACTCTCTTGCATTATGTGTGTGGCTAAGGGTGAGTCCAGCGCAGCTCAACTGAACTGGATCGAGATGCAGTGTGATCTAGTAGATCGAATTCGAGAGGCAACCAGTGCAGACAAAGATTGTCAGCGATTGGCATTGGAAGCTCAGCAAAGCGAAGGCAGTGTATTGGAGATGGTCAGTGGACTTTTAAAGAGAAATGGAAGGGTGTTTGTCCCTCATTTTGGCAAGCTCCGTGAGGAGTTGATGTTTGAGGCTCACTTCACGAAGTACTCCATTCATCCAGGAAGTACGAAGATGTACTTGGATTTGAAGGAATCCTTTTGGTGACCTGGAATGAAGAGGGATGTAGCTTTGTATGTAAGTCGGTGTCAGACGTGCACCTTAGTGAAGGCGGAATGCCAAAGGCCGGGTGAATTCTTGAAACCTCTTCCTATCCCCGAGTGGAAATTCGATGACATCTCCATGGATTTTGTGCATGGTTTACCTTGATCACGGTAAGGTAATGATGCGATTTGGGTTATTGTGGATCGCCTGACCAAGGTAGCCCACTTCATTCCAGTTGGATTTCGTTTAACTCTAGTTCTCTAGTTGTTTTAGTAGTTTTCTTATATTTTCGTTTGAGGCTTGTAATAATTTGACTTTATTTTATTTAGACATTGCTTGATGGTCATTCGTGCACCGTCATCTATGTTTTGAATGTTAAGTGTTTGTGTGGATATCTCTTTCTTTTCCTGCAACCTGGGTTGTGATGTGTTGATCTTTTTCCTGTGTGATAAATCTATTTTACTAACTATTCTATATATATATTTGTATATTGTTTTCGTTTTGTTTTTGATTATCTCCCATAAGAATCCGGCATCATATATCATTAGCTTGGCTGAGTCGGAACCGGGAGCAGATTTTCAAGCTAAATGGTCAATTACAACTGCTTTTGGAATGCCCCATTCTCGGGTATGGGTAACGAGTCTCAATCACAACCCCATTTTCTTGCATTCCTCACATATTTCAACATGCTTGTGTGCATTGAGGACAATGCTTAGTTTAAGTATGGGGGGGGGGTAGTTTTCCGTTAGCCATGCTTGTGCTACACTCACATTTTGAATTCCGTTAGAGTTGTTTTATTTCAAAATCTGCTCCAATTTTTGCTTAAAATTTTAAACTTTTTTCACTCATTTTCTTCTTACATTCGCACCCACGACGCTTTAACTTTAATTATTGTTAGTCTGTTGTTTTCCAAGTATCATTAGATGTGTAGATTAGATTAATTTATAATCAAAATTTTGAAATTGGTTAGTGAACCTGATGAGTAGTTTTTATACTCATCCTTTAGTATAGTTTTAATATAGTTTTAATATGAAATTACATAAATTATATGATTTACATCAAGAAAATTACTCATTTTTCAATTCCATGAACTAACTTATGTTGATCTTATGTTTTCAGGTTTTCTGGGCATTTTGAGCAAAAAGTGAAAATACACGACCAAGGTCACGGGCGTGACCAATGGGTGTGTAACCTACGAGGTGTTCCAGACCTGTTTCCGCAACCCGGGGGTCATTCCGTGGAGATTCGCCAATTACACGCCCCAGGTCACAGGCGTGACTAATGGCGTGACCCAGTGTCACGGCCACAACCCACCACCAGCATCCAGATCAGCCTGCCACGTCAATTAAAATTACACGCTCCAGGTCACGGGCGTGACTAGGGGGCGTGACATTTTGTCATGGGTGTGAGTCATCCCGCGCTCCTTCCCGCCAAAAGTTTCCTGCCAGCAGCCAGTTTTATAGTTACACGCCCTAGGTCATGGGCATGACCTAGGGCGTGACGCGCACGTAACGCCCGCAATTACTCCAGAAGGCGCGCTCTCCGCTGCTGCTTCGATCACGCCCCTTACATCCCCCTTGGTCACGGGCGTGACCAAGGGCGTGTAACACCAAAATTTCAGCTATTTAAAGGGAGCTTCTCCAGATGATCTGGACGAATTTTTGGAGTGATAGCTTTAGTTTTTGCACTGTTTTCTTATTCTCAAGCTCTTGTTCTCCTCTTTCTTCTAAACTTGTACTTTCATTTGAAAGCTTGTAATTATCAATTCCTTAGTTATAACATCTTTGCAATTCAGTAAAATAGTTATTTTCTCTCTTATTCTATTCTCCTTTTCATCATGCACTCATCTATTTTCGTTAATTCCTCCATCTCTATGAATAGCTAAATTTCTATTAGTGCTCGGCCGAGATGATCGAAGGAAAATATAATTTATGCTTTAATTTATGCTTCTCTTTCTCTTCTTTAGAATGCTTAAGATTTATCCTTGAACTTTATTCTATTCAGATTACATTTTTGATATATAATTCTCATTCTTGTTTTCATAGTCTAATAACCGAGAGGTTCTGAATTCGAATCGATCATTTCAAGGATAAAGAGAGTTGAATGCACTCCTTGAGAGAGGATGACATAATTCTCCCGGATTGGAGTCAAATCCAATAGAGGGGTTCACTACGAAAAAGCAAGTTTTAGGGGTTTTGATTCTAGAGCGAAAGTTCGAATGATCAACCTAAACTCAGTTGAGCGTATCCTCAAGAGAGGTGCGTTTATAATTCGGGAACCTCCACGGTCAAGTAATTTCTTTAAAAGAATTAGAAGTTTTATTTCTTATATTTATTTTCCAAGGTGATTCAAGGTTGAGTACTAGTCTTTTAACTCATAGTTTTAAAATAAGTTATCTCTCTTTCCTGCAACAACAAACCCCATGTTTTATTTGATAAGATAATAGAGATTTTCCAAAGTAAAAATATTCAACCGCCCCGAGTCTAATACGACCTTGGTTTATACAACCTATACTACATTCGATACGGTACACTTGCCTTTATCGTTTGCGGATATAGTTTCAGCTTAATCAAGTTTTTGGCGCCGTTGCCAGGGAACTAGGTTGATATTTCGAAAAAATAAATATCTATTAATTTTATCGTCCTCTTTCTTCTCCTCTTTCTCTAATAAAATTTTAAAAATCTTAAAAGGGGTAATTTAAATTCTCGGAAAGGGCGCTTTGGGCTTGAACTCCCATCACAGCTCCCAGTACCTTGCGAACCCTTCACAGGGTAGCCCTCGGGATGTCTGGGACTAACTTAACCCACTTTTTGAAAAAAATATTTAAATATTTTAAATCAAAATATTATAATAATTTTGATTTTTCCTTCTTCACCTTTCTATTCTTTTCCACATCTTTTCCTCTTTTCTTTTGGTTTATGACCCGAGGAAACTCTTCAATTAATCTTGAATATTGTTTTGATCCATAAATTGAGCGCACCTTGCAGCGACATCTCCGATTTAGTGATCTACCAGTAATTCGAGAATAGTCAATCGGAGAGACTAACGAAGGTATAATGGAAGACCTCGACCATAATGAGGCCCCACTACGGACTATGTCCTATTATGCGAGGCCGAATTAGGAGGGAACACAATCTAGCATTATTCGCCCGGCGGTGGCGAATAATAATTTTGAAATTAAAACGAGTATCATTCAGATGGTACAGCAAACCGTCGTTTTTGATTGCTTACTAGATGAAGATCCTAATTTACATCTTTTAAATTTTTTAGAAATTTGCGATGCATTTAAGATAAATGACGTCACCTATGACGTCATTCGGTTGTGTTTATTTCCTTTGTCTTTGCGGACTAAGGCCAAGCAGTGGTTGGGATCTCTTCCTTAAGGTTCCATCACTACATGGGCCGAGATGACGGAGAAATTCTTAATGAAATATTTTCCTCCGGCAAAGTCCGCCAAATTACGTACGGACATTCTCTCTTTTAATCAAATAGTCTCAGAGTCTCTCTATGACACATGGGAGAGCTTCAAGGAATTATTGCGGAGATGTCCTCACCATGCCCTTCCTTTATGGCAGCAAATTCAAACTTTCTACAATGGTTTGAATCTCCAAACAAGGCAAATGATTGATGCGGCAATAGGGGACTCTTAATAAAAAAAAACCTTGAGGCCGCTCAAGAGCTTTTTGAAGAGATAGCCATGAACGCATATCAATGGAATGCGCCACGGACGCGCCCTAATAAGCCAGCCGGACTCTATGAAGTCGAGGTAGCCACTAATTTAACGTTACAAGTAGAGAGATTAACTAAGCAAGTGGCAAAGATGTCTGCTTCCTCCGCCACCAATTGGGCTAATAATAATAATAACAAAAATAATAATAATTTCATTCAAGAGCAATTAGATTGTATGGGGAACTCTTATCGTCCTCCTTATAACCCGAATTATAACATTCCATTTAATAATTCCTATAATCTGGGTTTAAGGAACCACCCTAATTTTTCATGGAGCAACCCCAATAATGCTCGACGTCCACCATAAGTGAATCCTCCCAGATTCGCTCCACCACCACCATACAAGCACTCTTCATTTGAAGAGGCCTTCACCAAATACGTTGCCTCCAATGAGTCCAACATCTGGAATCTATCCGGATCTATTAAAGCCTTAGAAAATCAGATTGGACAACTCGCCAAGATGTTCTCCGAACGCCAGCAAGGAGCTCTGTCGGGCAATACTGAGCCCAATCCCCGGGAGAGTGCCAACACAATAACCCTCCGTTGCGGAAAGGAGGTAAAAACTTCAAAATTGGCCAAGCCTGAGGTAAACGTTTCAACTCCGCCTTCGCATTTAAATTCATCTGATTTAGCTCCGCGCAATATTCAAATGTCTTCTATTCCGTATCCTTCTAAATTAATAAATGAGCGCAACGAGGAGCAATACAAAAAATTCATAAATATTTTAAAACAAATTCAAATCAACGTACCATTCTGCGGGGCACTCTCTCAAATGACTAAATACACGAAATATCTCAAGGATTTATTGTCAAATAAAAAGAGACTTGAAGATATTTCGCGTGTTTCTCTTAACGCAGAATGTTCGACGATTGTTTTAAATAAATTATAGGAAAAATTAAATGATCCGGGACGGTTTTCCATCCCGTGTTTGTTCGGTAATTTATTAATTAAACACGCATTGGCCGATCTAGGAGCTAGCATAAATCTTTTTCCATTCTCCTTATTTAAGAAGCTTGGTTTGGGCACCCCAAGCCCAACTAATATAAGCATCCAACTATCGGATCGGTCCGTTAATATAAATCAGTCAATGAGAAATGTGTTTTCAATCGACGACTCTTGTTTTACCTTAGAAACAAATTTTGAAGACGAAATAACATCGTTTTCTGAAATAATTTCTACTTTATTTGAAAATCTGGAAATTGCAAATTTATTGTCTAAAAGAAATAACTCAGACGCTCAAATTTGAAGAAGTAAAATTGAATGATTTTAAACTAAAAACATCTTACGAGGAGCCACCGAGTTTAGAATTAAAACAATTACAGGAACATTTAAAGTATATATTTTTAGAAAAAGATTCAAAATTGCCCGTAATAATATCTTCCGCACTAAACGATTTAGAAATTTTCGAATTAATTAAAATTTTAAATAATCACCGCCACGCAATTGCGTGGCAAATCTCTGACATCAAGGGAATAAATCCCTCGTTTTGTACACATAACATAAATTTAGAAAAAAAATCTCGCAGCACTATCCAGCCTCAACGACGCCTTAATCCCAATATGAAGGACGTCGTTAAGGCCAAAATTATAAAATTATTCGACGCAGAAATTATTTATCCAATTTCCGATAGCACTTGGGTTAGTCCGGTGCAAGTCGTGCCTAAAATGGGCGGAATAACGGTAATCACTAACCAAAATAACGAGTTGATTCTGACCCGTACTGTTACGGGTTGGCGGTTATGCATCGATTATAGAAAATTAAATGATGTCACCCACAAGGATCACTTTCGGTTGCCCTTTATTGACCAAATTTTAGAACGCTTATCTGGTCATTCACACTACTGTTTTCTCGATGGTCTTTTAGGATATTTTCAAATCCCAATTGCGCTCGAAGACCAAGAGAAAACTACCTTCACTTGTCCGTTCGGCACCTTCGCATATAAAAGAATGTCGTTTGGTTTTCGCAACACGCTAGCTACAATTCAAAGATGTATGCTGGCAATTTTTAATGAATTAGTAGAATACGTCATGGATATTTTTATGGACGATTTTTTCGTCTTTGCCGATTCTTTTACAAAATGTTTAAATAATCTTGATCGTGTTCTTCAACGCTACGAAGACACGAATTTGGCACTCAACTGGGAGAAGTGCCACTTTATGGTCCAAGAGGGACTAGTCCTCGGGCATAAAGTCTCAAGCAAGGGGATCGAGGTCGATAAGGCCAAGATCGAAGTCATAGAAAAACTTCCCCCTCCTACCAATATTAAATCCATTAGGAGTTTTCTAGGACACGCGGGTTTCTATAGACGGTTTATAAAAGATTTTTTAAAAATTAGAAAACCGCTAACGCAACTTTTAGAAAAAGAATCTGCGTTTACTTTTGATGAAGAGTGTTTAAAAGCGTTTAATAAAATTAAAAACAAACTTATCAATTCTCCTATTTTAATCGCACCAAATTGGTCTCTTTCGTTCAAAATTATGTGCGATGTGAGTGATTTTGCGGTAGGTGCAGTTTTAGGCCAATGGGTGAATAAATATTTTCACCCGATTTATTACGCAAGCAAAACGCTAACATCCGCGCAAGCAAATTATACAACAATGGAAAAGGAATTTTTGTCTATTTTTTTGCGTTTGAAAATTTTTGATCTTATTTAACGCTTTCAAAAGTTATTGTCTTTACAGATCACTCCGCTCTCCGGTACTTACTACATAAAGGAGATGCAAAGCCTAGACTACTAAGGTGGATCTTCCTACTACAAGAATTCGATTTGGAGATCTAGGACAAAAGGGGAGCGGAGAATGTTGCGGCCGACCACCTCTCACGGTTGGAGAATCCGTCTGAAGGGGCGCTAGTGGAGGCCAAAATTGACAACAAATTCCCTGAAGAGCACCTCCTCGCCATAGAAAAGGTAACGACTTCTTCCACCCCTTGGTACGCAGATTTGGCCAACTATTTAGTGGCCCTGGTCCTACCAAAAGATTTTTCAAGCCAATAAAAGAAGAAATTCTTTTCGGACTTGAAATTTTATTTTTGGGAGGACCCCTTTTTATTTCATGTCTGCGCGGACCAAGTGGTAAGAAGGTGTATTTCGGGCAAGGAAGGCGTCCAAATTTTGCTGCACTACCATGAAGGACCAGCCGGTGGCCACTATCAAGCTAACCGGACCGCAAGGAAGGTGCTAGAGGCGGGCTTCTATTGACCCACGTTATTCAAAGACACTCACAATTTTGTGAGTAATTATGATCTGTACCAATGGTCATGTTTTTGACCGGCCACCCCGTCTACCAACCCGGGAAGCCCTCTTCACCCTTTAGTCACTTATTTTTGATCTTCCCTTTTGTCTACTTTTAATCACTTTAGTTTTCTGTTTAAAAAAACAAAACAAAATGTAATGCTTGTTTTATCTTCATACTTAGTTTTAAATATTGGGGACAATGTTTAATTTTAAGTATGAGGGTGTAGCTTAGCGTTCATTGTATTTTTATTTGAAAAAGAAAAAAATAAAAATAAAAAAATATATATATTTATTAATTTCAAAAAAATCTAATTTCTTGGAAAGGGAGGTTTGGGCTTGAACTCCCATCGCACCTCCTAGTACCTTGCGAACACTTCACCGGGTATCCCTCGGGAAGTCGAAGAACTAATAAAAAAAATATAAAACTAATAATAATAAATACGCCTAGCCTTGTGTTTTATCTTTCTAGAAATCTAGTTTGAGGTTTGATCATAAGTAATCCTACATTTTTTTAATTTAGCTAATACTTTGTTTTATCAGAATTTGTTAGATTTAAATTTGAAGTAATCTAGTTTTAAGAAATATTTTATGTTGTTAATTCAATTAGAGAATTTATTTAGCTTCACTCCTCTTTTTAATTTTAAATGGCTTCAAATTGTTGTAAATTTGCTAAACATCTCTAGATTTTTATTATAGTCTCTTTTAACTTTAAGATCTTAGGAAATTTCATTCTACAAAAAAATGTTGCCCTCAAAATAATTTAATTTATAAACTAGAAGTATTTCTATACCATTACCCTTTGTTGGCAAATAAAAAAAATGTAGAAAAAAGATCATATGTCATGGGAATAAGAGGATAAAATTCATTATCCCCTAAACATATGCACCCAAAATCATTTTAAAGATTATATGTCATGATGTAGGAAGATAAAATTCATTACATCTAAACATATACATTTTGGGTTTTTGATTGAAGAGAATTTTTTTAAAAAAGATTATATGGCCTGGAAAATAAGAGGATAAAATTCATTATTTTCCTAAACATATACAATTTCATATTCAAATAAGGTGGGAGGATAAAATTCATCACCTTTATTTTAGTCTCTTCATTTTGCCATTTCGTTAAAACCCATCCCTAGCCAATTTCATTGTTTCTAGTCCTAAACTAAATTATTAACAGAGCAATATTTTGGTATGTGTCTTTTCCTTAAGTTTATTTTATGTTAGAATGTTTATAATTTCAATCTATTCTTGTTTGAGAATTTCTATAATTTCGTTTGTTAAATAGTTATCTTGAGAAGTACTTAGCTAAACATTTTTCTCTTTTTAAATTATCACCATAACTTATAACTTAATTCTTGAATTTCTAGAATTTGCTTTTAAATTACTTTTGGTCTAATGAAATTTTGGTTAATTAGAAATAATATCAATTTCTTATAATTCTTTCCTTATTCTTTTGCTCTGGAATAACAAAAGCTCAAGTATGGGGGTGTTTGATGAGTAGTTTTTATACTCATCCTTTAGTATAGTTTTAATATAGTTTTAATATGAAATTACATAAATTATATAATTTACATCATGAAAATTACTACTTTTTCAATTCCATGAACTAACTTAGGTTGATCTTATGTTTTCAGGTTTTCTGGGCATTTTAAGCAAAAAGTTCAAATACACACCCAAGGTCACGGGCGTGACCAATGGGAGTGTAACCTGCGAGGTGTTCCAGACCTATTTCCGCCACCCCGGGCTCATTATGTGGATTCGCCAATTACACGCCCAGGGCACGGGCGTGACTAAGGGCATGACCCAGTGTCACGACCGCGACCCACCACCAGCATCCAGATAAGCCTGCCACATCAATTAAAATTAAACGCCCCAGGTCACGGGCGTGACCAGGGGGCATGACATTTAGTCATGGGCGTGAATCATCCCATGCTCCTTCCCGCCGAAAGTTTCCCCCCAGTAGCCAGTTTTAAAGTTACACGCCCTAGGTCACGGGCTTGACCTAGGGCGTGACGCCCACATAATGCCCGCAATTACTCCAGAAGGCGCCCTATCCACTACTGCTTTGATCACGCCCCTTACACGGCCCTTGGTCATGGGCGTGACCAAGGGCATTTAACACCAAAATGTCAGCTATTTAAAGGGAGCTTCTCCAGATGATCAGGGATGAATTTTTAGAGTGATAGCTTTAGTTTTTGCACTGTTTTCTTATTCTCAAGCTCTTGTTCTCCTCTTCCTTCTTGTACTTTAATTCCAAAGCTTGTAATTTTCAATTCCTTAGTGGTAACTTCTTCGCAATTCAATAAAATAGTTCTTTTTTCTCTTGTTCTATTCTCTTTTTCATCATGAACTCTTCTATTTTTGTTAATTCCTCCATCTCTATGAGTAGCTAAATTTCTATTAGTACTCGGCCGAGATGATCAATGGAAAATATAATTTATGCTTTAATATATTGCTTCCCTTTCTCTTCCTTAGAATGCTTAAGATTTATCCTTGAACTTTATTAGATTGAGATTATATTTTGGATATATAATTCTCACTCTTGTTTTCGTAGTCTAATAACCGAGAGGTTCTGAATTCGAATCGATCATTTCAAGGATAAAGAGAGTTGAATGCACTCCTCGAGAGAGGATGATATAATTCTCTCGGATTGGAGTCAAATCCAATAGAGGGGTTCACTACGATAAAGCGAGTTTTAGGGGTTTTGATTCTAGAGCGAAAGCTCGGTTGATCAACCTAAACTCAGTTGAGCGTATCCTCGAGAGAGGTACGTTTATGATTCAGGAACCTCCACGGTCAAGTAATTTCTTTAAGATAATTAGAAGTTTTATTTCTTATATTTATTTTCCAAGGTGATTCAAGGTTGAGTACTAGTCTTTTAACTCATAGTTTTAAAATAAGTTATCTCTCTTTCTTGCAACAACCAACCCCGGGTTTTATTTGATAAGATAATAGATATTTTCCAAAGTAAAAATATTCAACCGCACCGAGTCTAATATGACCTTGGTTTTTACAACCTATACTACATTCGATACGGTACACTTGCCATTATCGTTTGCGGATATAGTTTCAGCTTCATCAGAACGGTAGATTTGTGGAGTGCTTATAATCAAGTACCCATATTCTTGGATATAAATAGAGTTAGAGTTAATTTTTTTGCATATGTTAAATTCATTGTATTGTCTTTAACTATTGTTGGTTTTACATCCACTCTACGTTAGAACACGATCGAGTCTGACGCTAGTGTAGAGTTCTGTGTAGTTTCGTTAGTGTTATATTTTAGGCTCATGACGAGGGGGAAACCTTTTTCTGTGTCAAGAACTCGCTCTTAGCGATCTTCTAAGCATTTGCACTTAATTTTAATTAACTCTACCTATAGGATTTAGGCCTTCACTTGGATAGCTTGAGCCTTCATATCTGATCCTATATTCAATGCCATTGCAACCCATTTTATGCATACACCCCTCCTCTTGTTGCATGGCAGTACAATATTTATCTATATTTTAGTATAATATTTACGAATTAAATAAGTACTTTTAATATTATTTTATCTTTATTTCTTTATAATTAGATTATTTTTGCATTTTCATGTAATATGGTCTGTTGGTAACAATTTGGAGCTAACAGCCGTGATCAAGAGAAGATATAGATCAATTTTGGTAAAAAGTCAAAAGTTCCCGCCCAAGGTAACGAGCATAACATAGTGTCATAACCCGCATTTTCTCCGAATTTAGGAATACCAGAGTAAGCAAAAATATGCATCATGATGCCACACCATACAGGAGACAACTGCAGACGCTCAGGCGGGAACCTAATACTTAATTAATCAAAACATGTTTACATGATAGGTCATCATTTGAAATCATTTATTAGGGTTTGGGGTAAGAACTGTTTCTCTCAGTTCATGGATCAACTAGTCCACCGAGAAAATATATGTAATTGCAGCGGAAAGTACTTGATTTAGTTCACTTAAGGTCCTAAATGCACGTGATGATAGGACATAAAGTAAATGATATGCACATATCTAGGCGTAGTATAGGTATAGAAAATATCTTTAGGCGACTTTAAAGATAAGGATTTCAGTTAAAAGGAATGCAATGAGGATGAAAGAAAAGTCATGTTATAACTATAATGCACCTAGACATAAATCATTCCCAGAGAGCAAGATACACAAGATCTAAAATAGTGGCATTTAACTGGCAAGTAAGCTATAAAGTATAAAATGGGCACAATGGGCGTCAACAACCTGACACTAACTCATTGGCTCCAAACTAGCATGTCTGAACACAAGAAGAAAACTAACAACAACTACCTCGCAGCAGCGGGGTAAAACAGCAACTAAAACTCCCGAAGACTCCGGGCAACTCTGCTAGCTGCTACGGCTCAGAACCTGAGGCATTCAATAAAACAAAGAACGCCTCAGCAAGGAATTTGCAAGTGGCAGAAAAATAAGAAGTAAAGTAAATAAGGCATACGGGGTACCAACCCAAGCCCAACACTTACAGGAAAGGAAGCTCTAAGAACATAACTAAACAACGCACCAAGTGCACCAAATACCATAAAGAGGAACAAGCATGGTTCATTTATCTTGTAATTTTTATTTAAAGAGACTGACCAGCTCAAATTAAGCGGGGGCATTCCTTTACCCTCTGCCACCCAAAGCAAAAAATAGGGGGGGTTTCACAATCACCAACCACCCAAACATGGCCCACGGGACCACAATCCAAGCCTACGGTTCACCATTAAAATGGCCTCCGTGCAAGGCTACAACAAATCCCCACTGCCCCCAAAACACGACCCACATTGTAAGGACAAAGGCAATGGTTCAAATTAATTAATTTCTTTAATTAGGCACGGGATGAAGCCCGCGAAAAACAATCACCGGAAAATACCCTAAGGATAGGGTCACAAATGAAGTAAACATTGCATAAGATGATTCATAAGAGAACCCATAAGTTATTTAACCACTACGGGTATGGGTTTTCAAAGAGGAGAAGTAATCATGATCAAGGGCATAAAATAGACATAGACAACACCCCTGCACACTTTAGAAGATTCAAAGCTCTAAGAGAGAGAAGAGGTCTAAGACATAGCTCAAAGACTAAGGAATGGACAGGCATTTCTCGGGACTTTAAGGGCAATATACAAGGGTTAGAGAACAAGAGATTCTAGAGAAATCCAAGGGAAATAAACTTTTCTCGAGAAGTCCCAAGCAGGGGCTATGATTTCTCGAGAAATTAGATGCAGGGAACAAGCTGCTTCTCGAGAATTGAAAGGCAGGGGTTAAGTTTCTCGAGAAGTGAAAGGGCATGGATCAGCTATTTCTCGAGAAATAAAGGGCAGGGATCAGCTTTCTCAAAAAAAGGAGCAGGGATAAACTGTTTCTTGAGAAATAAAGGGCAGGGATCAAAGCCAGGTCGTTCGTTGAACGCGCCGTTCGACGAACTCGGGTCGTTCAATGAATGCCAGGCCATTCGTCGAATGCGCCGTTTGACAAACTCGGGCCGTTTGACGAACGTCAGGCTGTTCGTCGAATGCGCCGTTTGACAAACTCGGGCCGTTCGACGAACGTCAGGTCGTTCGTCGAACGCGCCGCTCGACGAACTCGGGAAGATACCAGGGCAGGCAAAAAAGAAATCTAAGACTGCAGGCAAAAGAAACCAGGGCAACCGTAGGTTGTCCAGGGAAAACTCCAGATATGCTAACTATCAAACATGCGCTCAAGGTACAGGCTAAAAACACAGCCATAAAAAGGAAAAGAAGAGTGATTCAACAAACAAGAAGGAAGGAGGGAAAAAAATAGCCACTTGCCTTAAACCTTGCAAGCTCGAAGTTCTCTGCTCCAAAGCTATGGATCGGCTAAGAACTCACTCAAGCACAACAACCTGAAACTTTTCAGATCAAAAAGGAGGAGTTAGGTCACTACCTTAACTCCAAAAATTCCACGAAATGGGAAAATCTTACCACTATAATGAAGATCTCGCTGAGAGCTTTCCGAATCCACTCTCCAAACACGATTCTGACTACTACAGCCTTCAAATCGCCTGCCGGAAGCTCCACGACACGCCGCTCTCCCTCTCACGCCCGATTGTTGGTTTGGTTCAACGAAGGAAGAAGATGAAAGGGGAGAGAATTTTAGGTATTTATATAAACCATAATTTAATATTTAATTAATTAAATAATTCTCCCTTTTAGTTAAACTGCGAGGGCGACCAAAACACCTCGGATCTTCATGAAAATCGCACCTAATCTGAAAATCGGTGCTACGAATCCAACGGCGAAGTCAGAATTCAATTCTGATGATCCAAACTCAGGATAAAGCCTCCCGAAGCTGAGATCTTAATAACTACTCAAAATCTTCTCTATAGCTCGAAACAACATGAAATCTCGTACGCTCGATCTAAATTACATACTTTAACTAAGTTAAGGCCCAAAACTAAACCTGACGAGCTGACGTAACGCCCTTACGCCAAAAATTACGCCACAGCGGTCACATAAATAATTAACAAAAACCAGTGGCGTTACAATCACTCCCCTAAAAGGAAGTTTTGTCCCGAAACTTGAAATCCAAAGATCAAGAAAGATACTGAATCAAATCCAAAGGTTACCTGACAGGAGATTTACCCGAAAACTAAGAGAAGAGGCTAGGATGAGTCTCTCTCATGGTAGACTCCAGCTTCGATGTTATGCTTTCGACACCCTGATTCTTCTAAAGAACCTTAACCATCTGGATTGTCTTCCTCCGCAACACATGCTCCTGAGTCTCCATGATTCGGACAGGATTTTAAACATACGAAAGATTGGGCTGCAAAATGGGCACCGAATCAAGAACAAGCCGACCACTACGCAAACACTTCCTCAGTTGGCTCACATGAAACACATCGTGAACATTAGGGAAGGAAGCAGGCAAATCCAATCTATAAGTTGACACTCCGACGCACTCAACAATCTGAAAAGGTCCCACATACCGGGGATCCAACTTGTGGTTCCTTCCAAATCTCTTTACGGCCGGCATCGGAGAAACTTTCAAGAACACTAAGTCTCCGACGGCAAACTCAAGATCCACCCTTCTCCGATTGGCATACTACTCATACCGCTCCTGAGTAATACGAAGCTTCACGCGGATATGAGTCACGGTAACGCTCATCTCTTCCTAAGCCTCTGGGCTTAACAACGACCTCTCACCAACCTCGGCCCAAAATAAGGGAGTTCGGCAATGCCAGGATGAAAAGAAACACTTGAGTCATGCGCTTCACTACAGATCTTTGCTCGAATATCTTCGGATGCGGGAATGCAATATCTGCCTCGATACATCAGGGTATCTTTATCATCGATTGAAAAGTCTGGCAGTTCCCCTTTCTCGGTCCTACTCCGAAGATGCTGCAAGTCATTATCTTCCTTCTGATGCAGTCTTGTAAGGGTAATCCCAGAAGGCTCTTCAGCTTCAAGACTCGAAGGTGCGATACTACTACTGACTGAGATATCCATCAACATAAACTGCTCTACCAAGGACTACACAGAGAGATTGAAGACATGCGCGGTCTTTCTGCTCAGGGCATCGGCAACTACAATAGCCTTACCCGGATGATACAGGATATCAACTTCATAATCTGCCACATACTCCAACCACCTACGCTGGCGCAAATTCAGCTCTTTCTGGGTAAAGACATACTTCAGACTCTTATGATCCGTGAAAATCTTGCATGACACTCCATTTAACAGATGTCTCTAAAGCTTTAAAGCATAAATCACTGCAGTAAATTCTAAGTCATGCGTAAGGTAATTCTTTTCATGAACTTTCAATTGTCTAGACCCATAGGCAATCACCTTTCCTTCTTGCATCAAAACACACCCTAGTCCAATGTGAGATGTGTCCATATAAATAGCATACTCTATTCCTTTGATCGGCAAGGCCAACATAGGAGCACTGCACAAACGCCTCTTTAATTCCTTAAAGGCTTCTTCGCACTTATCGCTCCAAATTAAAGTGGTATTCTTCTGGGTAAGCTTAGTTAAAGGTGCTGATAGCACTGAGAACCCTTGAACAAACCTCTTGTAGTACCCAGCCAACCCTAAGAAACTCCTTATCTCCTTAGGCATTGAAGGCGTCTTCCAATCCAACACAGCAGAAATCTTAGCGGGGTCTACAGTAATTCCATCCTTGTTCACCACATGACCCAGAAAGGATACCTGAGGAAGCCAGAACTCACACTTGCTCAGCTTCGCTTACAACTTGTGCTCTCTAAGAGTAAAAAATACTAAGCGCAAATGTGTAGCATGCTCCTCAGCACTTCTGGAATACACCAACACATCATCGATGAAGACTACAACAAAATGATCCAGAAAATCCTTGAACACGCGGTTCATCATGTCCATAAACGTAGAGGGTGCATTCGTCAAACCAAAATACATAACTAGAAACTCAAAATGACCATAACGGGAATGAAAGGCAGTCCGGGGAATGTCCGACTCACGGATCCTCAACTTATGGTAGCCTGATCGAAGGTCAATCTTCGAAAACACAGTGCTACCATGCAACTGATCAAACAGATCATCTATCCTCGGCAACGGATACCTTTTCTTGATGGTCACATTGTTTAACTCTCTATAATCTATGCACAACCTCATAGAACCATCCTTCTTTTTCACAAACAACATTGGAACACCCTAGGGAGAAGAACTTGGTCTAATTAATCCACAATGCAACAACTCATCAAACTGAGTTCGCAACTCTTCTAGCTCACGCGGGGCCATACGGTACGGTGCCTTAGCGATAGGACGAGTACCAGGCTCAAGATCAATAATAAACTCCATATATCTATCAGACGGAAGACCAGGAAGACTGACAGGGAAGACATCAGGAAACTCTCGCACCACCGGGACACCCTCAATACACGACGAACCACTAATAGTTTCTAACACCGAAATAAGGTAAGCCAAGCAACCGGAATTTAACAGTTTCCGAACACATATCGCAGAAATTATCAGGGAACTCTGGCACGGAGATCCAAAAATGCTCATGGGATGATCGTTGTTCATCACAAAGTCCAGACGCTTTTCCTTGCATCGGATGACAGCATCATAACAGGACAACCAGTCCATACCCAATATCACATCAAAGTCTTCTAGGTCCAACACCTTGAGATCAGCAACAGCCAAGAAATCTCCTAAGAGAATGGGGCAACTTCGGACGCACTGGTTCGAGGACACCAAATCACCAGAAGGAAACTTAATGAGGAACGAATCCTTGCCCAACTCAGGGGTCAAATGGTGATGCTCGACGAAAGCCCTTGCTACGAATGAATGGGTAGCACCCGAGTTGAACAGAACATGAGCCCAATGATTCTTTACCTTAAATCTCCCTATAAGCGCGAAAAAGAAACTAGTCTAACACAGCGAAACTAAAAGGAATCAAGACTTAACAGTTGGCTTAAGGTCTAACCTGCGATCACTTGGGTCGAAGACTGCGCTTGCTCCTGGGTTAACACGTTCAACTTTCCTCTTCCTTTATCCTGATGCTGCGGCAGTGGCAAGGCTCAAAGCGGAACTGGCTGCAACGGGGGTTGAACTCGCGGGCATTGAAATTTCACGTGCCCCTTCTGTCCGCACTGGAAGCAGACTTTATCTTTGGTCCAACACTTGGCCACATCGGGCCCCTTCTGCTTGCACAACTGGCAAAGCACCTCACCCATCAGAGCACCCTGGATTTCCAGCACTCGCTGCTGCTTCTGAACTCCTTTAATCTTGAAACACTTTTCAAACGGATGGCCAAAGCGGCCACAGAAACTGCACACCTCGCCACCTCCTTTATTCAAGACTGAGGCAGGCGCACCAGAATTTCATTCTTCTCTAGCCTTTCTCTTTCCCTTCTTCATCATTGATCCTCGGTTCTTGGCATTATAAATTGCCTCCACCTTTAGCGCTGCCTCAACTAACTTGGCGTACTTCTCCGACATGTACGCGCTGGCCAGCTGCTGGATGTCGCTGCGGAGACCACCCAGAAATCTCTTCACTCTTCCTTCTTCTGAGGCTACAAGGACCGGAGCAAACCTGCTCAAATTGCAAAACTCAATCTCATACTCGCTCACTGAGAGTTGCCTCTACTTCAGATGTAGGAAATCATTCTTCAATCGGTCTTGCTCTACCGACGGCAGAAACTGTTGGGTTGCTGTCAGCAATTGCTTGTTGGGGACTCGGCGCAACCAACTCGACCAAAAGCCCGGACTATCGGTGAAGGCGCTACCTATCCTTAATAGAGCTGGTTGCGTCGTATCCCTACAAGTGGTTATCAGACGGGGATGCGGGTTCGAAACCCCGGGGTCATTTCTGGGGGAATTGTTGGGGTGCCAGAATTGCCCCCGGCGCTGCGGTGCTATTCGAAGCGGAAGGGTGTGTCCCCCGTGGGTCTAACTGACTGCCCCATGGATCCGGCCGAGGATAGCCGACTCTATAAAGGAGCGGTAGGCTCCTTGACCAACAGGCCGGTCTTTTGGTGCAGTTGGTTGAGCCGTATCCCTACAGAAACTTTCTTAACAACATTCCTTTGATGGTTTCCCTCGAACATCCTTCGGAAAGGCCTTCCTTCTCCCTCAACCACCAACTCTTTGCAAGACCATTAAGCTGGTATGCGGCAACCATCACCTACTGATCCACGGTGATTCCTGAATACGAGAACATCTCCTCAATGGCTATAAGCCAATCGTCTAAGGCCACAAAGTCGGCTCAACCGTCATACGATGGAGGACCCAACCTTTGAAAGTGCGAAATGAAATTCATTTTCGGAGGTATCACTACTGGGGTACCAAGTGAGTAGGAGGGGTAGGTAAAGTATGTCCTACTACGGGGGCCTGCACCGTGATTTGCTGCCTAGCACCTGCAGATAACAATGCCTCAACTTGCGACTGCATCGCAACCATCTTCCTAGTCAGAGCCTCATTGCTCTGGCGCAGACTCTCGATCAGAGCTTCACTCTGCGCTCCAGATGGCTCGCCCTCCAAATGAGGAGTCGACCTAGTCGCGACTCACTTACGCACCATTTTCGCTAAAATGCAAAAACCTACAATCAAAACTTAACCTTACACTAGAACTACACTGCTTGATTCAGAACATACATGCATAGATACTTGCCATTTCCACTACCTTTCTCTGGGATATTTTCATAATGCTATGCTAAATTTGGGCGAATGATACTACATCATCCCTCTTGACTCATGTGCAAAGGTCATGAATGCATGAATTTTCTGTTTATTTTGAAATCATGGGTGTACGTGTGTCATCATATAAGTCTTTAACTTCGCACGTGTGCTGATGCAATGCTATGTAATATATGTTGTGCTATGCATTCTAATAAAGGCCTTAATGCATGTTATGAGCGGTGTACATATGAAATATTATGCATCCCATACTACATAATGTTGCATGTAATGAAAAGGAAAAACGTGTTAATGGGCATCCATGTGATGATGGTTATGCATCTCATACTACATAACCGTCACATGTTGCCACCTATGGTGGATCCATATACAAACACATATTATGCATCTCATACTACATAATATGCCCCGTATACTTCTTATCGTGTTATAAGTGTAGTGTTCATGCTTCGGCCAAGACGTACAGATGACACATCGGTGTGTATGCAATGAAACCAAAATAACTATACTATATCAGAATTTGTTGCTCGACCGACTTGTCAAACAACCTAGCTCTGATAGCAACTGTCACAACCTGCATTTTCTCCGAATTTAGGAATATCAGAGTAAGAGAAAATACGTGTCATGATGCCATGCCATACAGGAGACAACTGCAGACGCGCAGGCGGGAACCTAATACTTAATTAATCAAAACATGTTTACATGATAGGTCATCATTTGAAATCATTTATTAGGGATTGGGGTAAGAACTATGTCTCTCAGTTCATGGATCAACTAGTCCACCGAGAAAATATATGTAATTGCAGCGGAAAGTACTTGATTTAGTTCACTTAAGGTCCTAAATGCACATGATGACAGGACATAAAGTAAATGATATGCACATATCTAGGCGCAGTATAGGTATAGAAAATATCTTTATGTGACTTTAAAGATAAGGATTTCAGTTAAAAGGAATGCAATTAGGATGAAAGAAAAGTCATTTTATAACTATAATGCACCTAGACATAAATCATTCCCAGAGAGCAAGATACACAAGATCTAAAAGCAGTGGCATTTAACTGGCAAGTAAGCTATAAAGTATCAAAAGGGCACAATGGGCGTCAACAAACTGACACTAACCCATTGGCTCCAAACTAGCATGTCTGAACACAAGAAGAAAACTAACAACAACTACCTCGCAGCAGCGGGGTAAAACAAAAACTAAAACTCCCGAAGACTCCGGGCTAATCTGCTAGCCGCTATGACTCAGAACTTGAGGCATTCAATAAAACAAAGAATGCCTCAGCAAGGAATTTGCAAGTGGCAGAAAAACAAGAAATAAAGTAAATAAGGCATAAGGGGTACAAACCCAAGCCCGACACTTACAGGAAAGGAAGCTCCAAGCACAGAACTAAACAACGCACCAAGTGCACCAAATATAATAAAGAGGAACAAGCATGGTTCATTTATTTTGTAAATTTTATTTAAAGAGACTGATCAGCTCAAATTAAGCGGGGGCGGTCCTTTATCCTCTGCCACCCAAAGCCAAAAACGGGTGGGGGTTTCACTATCCCCAACCACCCAAACATGGCCCACGGGACCACAGGCTAAGCCTACGGTTCACCATTAAAATGGCCACCCTGAAAGGCTACAACAAATCCCCACTGCCCCCCCAAAACACGACCCACCGTGTAAGGACAAAGGCAATGGTTCAAATTTATTAATTTCTTTAATTAGGCATGGGATGAAGCCCGCAAAAAACAATCACTGGAAAATACCCTAAGGATAGGGTCACAAATGAAGTGAACATTGCATAAGACGATTCATAAGAGAACCCATAAGTTATTTAACCACTACGGGTACGGGATTTCAAAGAGGAGAAGTAATCATGATCAAGGGCACAAAACAGACATAGACAACACCCCTGCACACTTTAGAAGATTCAAAGCTCTAAGAGAGAGAAGTGGTCTGAGACATAGCTCAAAGACTCAGGAATGGACATGCATTTCTCGGGACTCTAAGGGCAATATACAAGGGTTCTAGAGAAGTCAAGGACAGAGAACAAGAGATTCTGGAGAAATCCAAGGGAAATAAACTTTTCTCGAGAAGTCCCAAGCAGGGGCTATGATTTCTCGAGAAATTAGATGCAGGGAACAAGCTGCTTCTCGAGAATTGAAAGGCAGGGGTTAAGTTTCTCGAGAAGTGAAAGGGCAGGGATCAGCTATTTCTCAAGAAATCAAGGGCAGGGATCAGCTTTCTCGAAAAAAGAAGGGGCAAGGATAAACTATTTCTCGAGAAATAAAGGGTAGGGATCAAAGCCAGGCCGTTCGTCGAACACGTCGTTCGACGAACTCGGGCCGTTCGACGAACGTCGGGCTATTCATCTAACGCGCCGTTTGACAAACTTAGGTCGTTCGACGAATGCCAGGTCGTTCATCGAATGCGCCGTTCGACGAACGCCAGGCCATTCGATGAATGCCAGGCCGTTCGATGAATGACAGGCCGTTCGACAAACGCCAGGCCGTTCGTCGAACGCACCGCTCAACAAACTCGGGAAGAAACCAGGGCAGGCAAAAAAAGAAATCCAAGACTGCAGGCAAAGGAAACCAGGGCAACTGTAGGTTGTCCAAGGAAAACTTTAAATATGCAAACTATCAAACATGCGCTCAAGGTACAGGCTAAAACACAGCCATAAAAAGGAAAAGAAGAGTGCTTCAACAAACAAGAAGGAAGGAGGAAAACAAATAGCCACTTGCCTTAAACTTGCAAGCTCGAATTTCTCCGCTCCAAAGCTATGGATCGGCTAAGAACTCACTCAAGCACAACAACCTGAAACTTTTTGGATCAAAAATGAGGAGTTAGGTCACTACCTTAACTCCAAAAATTCCATACAACGGGAAAAGCTTACCACTACAATGAAGATCTCCCCGGGAGCTTTCCGAATCCACTCTCCAAACACGATTCCAACTACTACAGCCTTCGAATCGCCGGCCGGAAGCTCCACGACACGCCGCTCTCGCTCTCACGCCCGACGGCTGGTTTGGTTCGACGAAGGAAGAAGATGAAAGGGGAGAGAATTTTAGGTATTTATATAAACTCTAATTTAATATTTAAATAATTAAATAATTCTCCCTTTTACTTAAACTATGAGGGCGACCAAAACACCTCAGATTTTCATGAAAATCGCACCTAAACTGAAAATCGGCGCTACGAATCCAACATCGAATTCAGAAATCAATTCTGACAAGCCAAACTCAGGATAAGGCCTCCCGAAGCTAAGATCTTAATAACTACTCAAAATCTTCTTTATAGCTCGAAACGACGTGAAATCTCGCACACTCGATCTAAATTACATACTTTAACTAAGCTAAGGCCCAAAACTAAACCTGATGAGCTGACGTAACGCCCTTACGCCAAAAATTACGCCACAGCGGTCACGTAAATAATTAATGAAAACCAGGGCCGTTACACCTAGGGCGTGACATGAGTTCATGGCCACAACCTTTTCTAGCAATCTTGAACTTGGTTTGAGCTCGGTTTAAAATTACATGCCCTTGGTCATGGGCGTGACCAAGGTGCATGATCTCAAATAATGGACATGTCTCCTCCAATGGTTGAGATGTACCTGCCAGTGCATTTTAAGTTTACATACCCAGGGTCTTGGCCATGACCCAAAGTCGTGACCATGTCACGCCATCTCTAGATGGTTTCAAGCCAATGTTCCAGCCTATGCTCAGTTTTAATGCCACACGCCCTCGGTCACGGGCATGATCGAGGGCGTGACCCGTCCAACAATAGTAGGAATTAACTCCAGATTGAGCTGTTCCGCAGACTGTTCCAGATCCATCCTGGCATGCCATAGGTCAAAGGCGTGACCTAGGGCATGTAACTTCAAGTTACTTCATATTTTGGAAGTTTCCTTCCCAACATTCCCGGGGTTTTTAAGTGGTTGTTATTCACAAACACGCCCTAGGTCATGGGCATGACAAAGGGCATGACTTCCCAATTTTTTAACTATAAAATCCAGTTGCTGCCAAGTGATCATCATCCAGTCACTGCTTTAGATTGGATCATTTTCTTCCATTTTATTGTATTTTCTTTCGTGCAATTTTACATTATGTCTTGCATTTCTAATTCCTAGTTTAGAATTTATTTTTCTTGCAATTATAATCTCTTTTCTTAGTTATAAAATTCTTCTTTCTTTATAACATGTCTAGCTAATCTTCTTGCTTTTGATTGGATGATTTCATTCTCAAAATAATTATTTAATTTCTTTTTCATAGCTATTGATTTAGAAAGCTTGATTGACCATTGATTTTTACTTTATTCATTTCATATTACTAGTGTATGATAGTTAATTTAGATCCGTATTCTAGTTGATCGAGAGATCCATGAATACGAGAAGATCACTCATCGGTAAAAGGAGTTGCATGCACCCCTCGAGAGAGGATGACATAAATCTTCTAGATTGGAGTCAAATCCAATAGTGGGGTTCACATCGTAAAGCAAGCTTAGGGGTTTTGACTGGCCGAGGGGTCTTAATCGATCAACCTAAGGTTAGTTGGTAGTATTCCTTGAGAGAGGTGCTATCATGATTTAGGAACCTCCACGGTTGAGTTATTTTCATCAATTGCTTATGAAATTTAGATTTACTAATTATTTTACTTAAGATTGATTCTCGATCAAATGCTTTCTTTCTTTAAATATTTTATTCTCAAAAATCAATTTTATTTACCAATAAAATAATAATAATTTGCGTTAGTATGATTAATCAATAGTGCCGTAGAATAAGACCCTTGATATTTTTCTTTTAAAATATCATATACGATGAATGATAGGTAATCTTGCATATAATTCATTGAATTTGGAGAAAATAATAATATCTCAAATTTTACAATCAAGTTTCTGGCACTGTTGCCGGGGAAATTTTGTTGATATTTCGAAAGCGGAAATTTTATTACTTTTATCATTCTCTTTTTCTTCCCCAACCCTCAAATTCCCACTTTCATTTTTCTCCTCCAATTCAATTTAATTAAGTAATGGTTGTTTTTATTTTATACAAAAATGTTATCTCATTTGACCGCTAAAATTGTCGAGCCAACATATAAAATTAACATTTTTGAAGCCGCAACAAAGCGTCAAATTATTTGTATTTTTGTGGTGCAAATCATTCTGGTGAGGAATGTTCATTTTATTATCAAATAATTTTTGTCATCACAATGATTTTTCTATAACATATCATTCTTATAAAACTCCTTCTTCCTCCAATACTAATTATTCATGGTGGTCAGATCACCCAAATAGTTTTCAGTGTGATGAAGAAAATTTATTTAATCGTGATTTTCATTACTCCTTCATTACCCTAAAAAAATTTCTTCTAATCTTGGGAATTCTTCGGATTTTCTTTGTCCAACTTTAAATAATTATTCCTAAGATCAAGAAGATATATTATACCAAGAATTTAAAAGATCCATGGAGACACCGGAGGAAAAGTAGAAGAACTTGTTTCTTCTCCTACTCTTCCCAAATCCCCTCCTATTTTTCATGAGATTTCACACACACAAACTATTTATTTTGAAAAAGAAATTCATGAATATATTGTGTCCCAAGAAATTATTCCAATTGGTATTCCACATGATTTTTTGGATAACAATATTTCATTTAACATTAAACAACCCGCACTTACTCGTGTATTTTCACAAGAAACTCCTCCCTGTGAAAATTTTTCTGCTACGCTTATTTTTTATTCATGTGATACTAATTATTTTCATGTAGCAGATGATATGATGCAACCAATCCTCTTCAATGAACCATTTGTCACTTATCTCCAGAAATCCAAATTACCTTGGGTATGTATAGGTAATTTGGATTCATAATTTCAAGCTAACAGATAACAAATGAGCCAAGAGTATAACGGAGGAGTCATCGGGAAAAGTTCATCGACATATTCACCTCAACGTGAATTATGGGAGTAGCATGTGCATTTTAATTATAAATATCAATTTAGCTAACCCAAAATGTCTAGCTAAAAACGGTAAATAAAGTGCTCTTGGGAGACTGTCCTTGCTTATCTTTATTTTTCTTGCACTTTTCTTTTTATCCATTTTCCTTACAAGTTTTCTTCAAATTTAGTTTATAAACATTGGGGATAATGCTTATTTTTAAGTGTAGGGATGTATTCTGTTAGGTTTTTGTTTTTATTTAAAATTTCCAAAAATATTAGAAAACCTTTTACTAAATCATAAAAAAATTGTTTCACTTTTCTTTGTTTTCAATTTTGTTTTAAAAAAACAAATACACAAAAATGTTTTTTTTTTATTTTAAAATTATTATGTCTTTGTGTCTTATTTTTCTTTCTATGCCAAATAAAATATTAAAATTAAAAAATTAATTTCTTGTGAAATGGTGGTGTTGGGCTTTCATCCCATAAAACTGCCTAGTACCTTGAGAGCCCATCATACGGTATTCCTTGGGAAGTCCATGATCTAAAAAATATAAGGTATTCCAAGCCAAGCCGCACCTCCCCATGGGGGGTGCGGCAAAACAGCACCCCCCCCCCCCCCCCCATAGGGGGTGCGCTCAAACTACACCCCTCCCCCCATGGGGGGTGCGGGCAAACTGCACCCCCATGGGGGGGCATGGCCAAACAGCACCACCCTCCATAGGGGGTGCGGCCAAACCACACACCCCATGGAGGGTTCGGCCAAACCACACCCCCCATGTTGGGGTGCGGCAAAACCACACCACCCATAATGGGGTGCGGCCAAGTCCCCCCGTACTTTGCAAGGGAGGCGGTCGAAACCACACCCCCTTGGCAGGAGCTGTCAGGGCCCATTTTCTCCTTGGGAGGCACGTTTTCCCATTTCCCGAGTTGCGTGACCTTCGGAGGGTGCATCATCGTGTTCATTACAACCGCTCTCCAATGATGTCCGTATGTTACATTGGTCCTACATTTGCTCAGAATGCTCCTGTGTTTGTTGCGCGCTCAGAATGCTCCCGTGTTCGTTGCGCGCTCAGAACGCTCCCATGTTCGTTGCGCGCTCAGAACACTTCCACATTCCCGACATGCGCGCAGTTAACCTTTCTTAATTTCTCAGATAGTAGGTCTCGTTCGTCGCCTTCATCACCTTCAACGAAGTTGCCCGAACCGCCCAATTTGCCCAAACTACCCGAAGGGAGAAACGGTCATTTACAAAAAATGGCGATCGAGGCAGCAATTCGGGAGGATGATGTGTCAGAGGAACTGTCAGATGCAGCAAGATCTGCTCATCCCGCTCGTCTAACCAGGGGACCAGTTGACAACCCCCATCACCAACGCCAAGAAAGAATTGGCCCCAGGAAAGTTATAGGAAGAACCACTCGCGAAGAAATTCGTGAAGTAATCGCCGAACAATATGGTCAAATCGGACGACGGGCCGCCTTTGTCCAGTGCCCACTTCACTGTGGCTCGCCATTAGCACCCGAGGTTCTAGCGCATCCGGTACCGCATGGCTTCAAGCTCCCAAACATCGAGACGTTCGACGAACTAGACGATCCGCTAGAGCATGTCAACCACTTTACCACCATCATGAGGATCTGCAACGCCCCAGACCAGTTATTGTGCCAAGTGTTACCGGCAATGCTAAAAGGACAGGCGTGAACCTGGTTTCATTCTCTCAGAGAAGGAGCCATCAACACCTTTGCAAAGCTGGCTCGACAATCCATAGATCAATTCATTGCAAACCGAAGGACCATTTGGGGCCCTTCCCACATTTCATGAATACAACAGAATGAGGGTCAGACACTCAAGGATTTCTTTTGCTGCTTCACTAGTGAGGCACGACAGATCACATGAGTAGATCCAGAGCTTCTACGGAGAGTTTTTCTCAGAAGGCTCCGTCCTGATGGCTTTTACTCTGCACTAATGCGGGAAACTGTGCCCAGCTACCCAGGCCTTGTTCATCGAGTCGAGGCCCATATTGCAGTTGATGAGGCAATTGAAGCGCACCGCCAGCAGTTCGAGGGGACCTCAAAGAGGAAGAGGGAAGAGCCGCCACCGTAGCCGATTCCCAATAAGAACAACAATAATCGCGATAACTCCAGCCTAGACCGAGGATCTCACCAGCATCAGGACTACACTCCCCTGAAGCACTCGTATATCATCGAGATTGCATACAGAGATAAGCTGAAGGATCATGATAGTTATCATCGAAATGATATGGAAAATTCGATGATATCGTTGTGACATGCAAAGCTCACACGAAGATATCGTCGTAAAGAACAAGAAGAATCAATCGAGTTGAATATCGTCGTGTCAATATGTATCACACGACAATATCGCGGAAAGACTTAAGTCAAAGTATTCGGGAGTGTCGATGACATCGTCGTAAAGAAGTCATGTCGCTAAGAAGACTAAGAAAGAATCTGTAAAGGCACCCGATAGAAGAAGAATGGATTATCGTCAAAATGATCAATATGTTATCGACGAGAAAAAGAACTATCAAGATGATATCGCCGAAAAAATAGTATGGTTTCAACGACATTGTCGGGAAGACCAGAAATTTCCAACAAGATTACGACAACATCTTCATATCTTCGTAAGTGCAAGTGTAGGTGGGATATCAATTATTGTCGAGATATTATTCTCTAAAGAAGACTTGAAGATTTGTTCAAGTCCAAGATGGATCGTCGTTGTTGGAACAACCCTATTACTGATTTGGGCTAGGATCACTATCTGTTGACTAGGACTAAGTTGACCCCAATGTATAGTCTAAGGGTCAAGGCTTTGGGCTGCTAGAACTTAAGGAAAAGAATAAGTTTTTGCGTTCAACGAACTCCATTCTGCATTCGACGAACTCCATCCTGCGTTCGACGACCGGCGTGCTCTAGTTCGACGAACAAGCCAAGGTTCTACGTTCGACGAACTCCATTCTACGTTCGACGAACTTCTCTCTGTGTTCGATGAACTTGCTCTCCAGCTCGACGAACTTAGTTCTTCCAGGCAGTTTCAGCAGATTATCTCTCAGTTCGACGAACTCAACATTCTGTTCGACGAACTCAGTTCTCAGATCGACGAAATTTCTCCTCAGTTCATTATTTCAGAAGGATCATTTTAATTTTATTTTCTGAAATCAGATCGACAATCAGCAATGGATCTATTCCTATCAGATAAGTCAAGGATATTATCTTTCCTTTTATTATTCTCTTATCTCGAGAAAGTAGCCGTTTATCGGAAAAGGATAAATTTATTTAAAAGGAAAAAGAATTAAAGATTGGCTTGGAGTTCCAAGAAATAATCCTCCTGATAATTCTATTCCTTATTCAGAGGATTTGAAATTCAAATCATAGATATATTGTCAAAAGAAAAAGAAAGACAGAAGAAGAGCAGTACCAGTAGTAGGAAGAAAAGAGAGAAGAAACAGTCGAGAAGAAGAAAAAGAGAAATATACATAAAGCCAAAATGATTTCAAAGTTCATCTTCTTCAAGTAGCACCCTCTCAATCTCTGAGAACATCAACATTATTCTCTCAGTGATTCAGCTGCAAGTTTATAATCTTCAAGAGCAATAATAATCTGAGAAACCTTTATCTCTCAGATTTATCAGCTATCAAGGAAGATCTACATTCAAGAGAAAGCTCCATCCTCAACTGTCAACTATTTTCTATCAGACAGGGGGAGCTTTACAACAACAAATCCACTAGTCTTCTCTCAGATTATTTATAGAGAAGAACTTCATAAACCCTCTTTATCCCATCTTGTACAGGGTTATAACTCCCTTCAAAAGTTAAATCATTGGTGGCAGGGCAGCTGATCAAAAACCTATGGTTTGGTTTGAGCACCTGATCAAAAGCTTAGTGGTGTTTGGCACCTGATCAAAAACCCATTGGTTATAGGGAATCTGATCAAAAACCAAGTTGATTCTTACCAAGGGTGGTAGAAGAGTAGATGTACCCAGGTTTGTTGGGGAACTACTATAGATCCTTGTGTCCTTTGTGATTGTGTTTATTTTTCTATACTGTGCTGTGTTGTTTTCTTTATTTGTTTTTATAACTCACTCAGTACATATATATATATATCACTATTTTAATTCCGCTATAAAAATAAGTGAAAAACTTTTTAATACTCTATTCACCCCCCCCCCCCCCCTCCCTCTAGAGTAAATCTAAGATCTAACCTCACTTTCAATTGGTATCAGAGGTTGGTTAATTTCTTACAGGCTAACACCTGAATCCAAAGATCAATCAGATCTTAAATTTTCTCTAGAGTTTTATTTTTCTAAAAACTCATGTCACAGAACAAAGAATACTCAAGCACAAGACCTCCTATGTGCAATCTAAATAAGTTTGCATTATGAAAGGCAAGGATCAAGTTATATATGAATTCTATTGATGAGGATATTTTCAATGTTATCTTGACAGGACCTCCTAATAATAATATTGTTCCACCCCCTGAATGGACAGATGCTCAAAAGAAGCAAAGAAGTGATGATGCCTAAGCAATTAATATATTGGCACAGACAATGTCTGATGACATATTTCAAAAGGTTGTGGAATGCACCTCAGCCAAGGATATATGGAATTCCCTCAACAACAAGGTTGAAGGTTCTGCAGAAGAGTCAGAGTCATCATCCAGCTCATTTGAAGATGAAAATGATGCAAATGAAAAGGATCAATGCTTGATGGATGTTTTTGACTCATGCAATGATTCAAATCATGCATCATCATCAAGCTCTAGTGATGATGAAGAAGAAAGAAACTTCTGCATGATGGTTATCGATGCCTCCGAAAGTAATTCAGAAGAATCAGAATCAGACAATGACAGTGATCAGGTAATATCTACCATTGATTTCAATTCAAATGAATTCAAAGATGAATTTGTTGGAACCTTAGTCTTGATTTGAGTTAGGATCCACATTTAGTATCTAAGTTTATATCATAACATATCTTACAACTTTGATTAAATCCTATTAAGAAAGAAGGCTGAAAAAAGATATATTTAATTGGCTGAAATAATAAGAGAAAGAATAAAAATACATAAGTTCTCTGCGTTCGACGAATGTCCATCTGCGTTCGATGAACGGCGTCCTGCGCTCGACGAATGGCATGCATTCTGCGCTTGACGAAATCTAGTGGTTCAGCGTTCGACGATCCCGTCTCAGCGGTTCAGCGCTCGACGATCCCGTCTCAGCGGTTCAGAGGTTGACGAACAGATTATCTCAGCGATCGACGAACCCATCTCAGTGGTCGAAGAATTTGTCTAAGTGCAGGGCTCAACTAATTATCTCAGCAGTCGATGAACAGACCTCAGCTCAGGGGTCGACGAAATCCTGCGTTCGACGAACGACCATCTGCGTTCGATAAACAGCTCAATACTTCAGCGGTCGACGAAATCATCCAAGCTCAGCGGTCGACGAATCCTTCCATTCGATGAACTCAAGTCTACGTTCGACGAATATTCAGCAGAAGTTCAGAACAGTGAATTTAATGATCAGGTCGACGAATCAAATGATGAGCTCGACGAACTTGAACCTCAGCTCGACGAATTTCTCCAGTATTATTTAATATCATTAAATATTATATATATGCTGACAGAGTTATTTATAAAGCAACATTTATTATTTATATTTATTATTTATATTTATATATTTCTATATATATATTGTTG
Source organism: Dactylorhiza incarnata (assembly GCA_033032865.1). Lineage (NCBI taxonomy): Eukaryota > Viridiplantae > Streptophyta > Magnoliopsida > Asparagales > Orchidaceae > Dactylorhiza > Dactylorhiza incarnata. The sequence continues at coordinate 9,297,539 of JAWHQI010000051.1, read as the reverse complement.
ATCTGACATTACAGCGTGCAAGCATTAAATGATATAGCCGTTGACAACAAAGCATTAAATGTTGTAGCCGTTGCAGCAAGCTAAAGAAAGAAATTGTTCTGCTCGAGGTTCTGGAAAAAGAAAGAGATATTACTCCTTTCCTCTTTGGTCGGCAAGGATTCAAATCTGTCGAATTGCTCTACAGATTAAATATACAGAGCCGAGAAGAAGCAGTAGAATAAGATATAGGAATATACAGGAAGAGAAACCGAGCAAAAAGAAGAACAGATCAAATTATATTATCTTCTTTTTGCTAAAAATCTTTCTTGCAGATCTTCTATACATATCCTGAGACACCAAACACTATCAATTACTTAGGATCTAAACTGCAAGAAGAAGAAGAAGAGTTATTTACAATCAAGAGAAGGAGCTCCATCCACAAGCTGTCATCAAACTAAATCAGACAGGGGGAGCTTTCTTCAACATTATTATCAAGATCCAACTGAACAACTCATCAGGATCTTCAGGTGTCTTCTTAGAAAGAGAAGAACACCAAACCTTTTTCTGTTTTCTTTATTTCTCCTATCTTGTAAAGGGTTAAAACTCCCTTCAAAAGTTTACTCCCGGTGATAGGCCACCTTAGCAAAAACCTGCATCTTGGTTTATAAGCACCTGATCAAAAGCTTATAGGTGAATTGGGCACCTGATCAAACCTCCATTAGTGTGTGGACACCTGAACAAAAACACCTTGGTGTGAGGGCACCTTATCAACAACCTCCAGTGGATTCCTACCAGTGGGTAGAAGAGTGGATGTACCCAGTTGAGGGGAACTACTATATTTTCTTGTGTCGTTTGGATGTGCTTTGTTTTTTGTTTTATTTCTTATTTGTGTTGTGTTTATTTATGCACTCTCACTGTTTGATTTTATTACTCAGCAAACTCATATATATTTATATATAACATTACTTTGAAAGTAAAGTTAAACAAGACCTTTAACAAATATAATAAGAACTAAACTCACTTTCAATTGGTATCTGAGGAGGTTGATTTTTCATACAGGCTAACACCTGAAATCACAAAGATCACTTAGTTCTTATTTTGTTTTTAAAAAAGGTTTTTCCAAATGGCACTAGCAGATTTTTTAATTTCATATCCACCTGTTTGTAATTTGGATAGATTTGATTTATGACAAGTTAGAATTAAGTTATATATGAATGCCATAGATGAAAATGTTTACAAATCTGTTTTGACAGGACTTCCATCCTCAATTTCCTCTACAGAAGAAGAAGAAAAGCTGAAATGTGATGATGCCATGGCTATGAAAATATTGGCTACATCCATGTCAAAAGACATTCTTCAAAAAGTGGCTGACTGCACTTCAGCAAAGGGCATCTGGAACTCCCTCTCAAGGATGGTAAATGAATCCACCTTTACTTCTTCTACTAACATCATTTTTGATGCAGAACCATCTTCAACTCTAAGTGAAGAAGAAGAAGAAGAACAAAAAGCCAGAGCTTTCTGTATGATGGCAATATATGGCTCAAACTACAAATCAGATGCTGAAGCTGAATCAGAAAAGGTAAAAGAGGTAATATCAAATCCCAACCCTACCTTTGAAGATTTCAAATCTGATTTTAAAATTCCTTGTACAGATTTAATACATTTGGAAAATAGAATAAAAAAGGAGCTAACTATAAACAAATTAATTCCTGATAAACATAAAGAAAATATGAAAATATCAGAAGAACAAATTATCTGTTTAGAAAATAAGTTCATTAAAGCTGGTAAGTTTAAACAAACTTTTAAAGAAAAAGAAAAACTTTATATTCAGCAACATCAAAATAAACTTTTAAATTTATATTTCAATGAAATAAAAAGGCCAAAATATCTAATTATAAGGCATTTTCTTTTATCTATTTTAAAAATTTTATAACTAAATAAGCAGTTATATGATTCCATTGAATTTTTCTATCCTAAAAACAAGTCAGATAACTTCACTTTCTTACATATTTCTCCAAAATCAAGTTGAGCATTCTACTCAGATTGCATAGATCAAAAATGATCAAAGCACTAAGTGTGAGTCTCTTCTGATTAAGGGGATTCTATAGAAAGAAGCTATCATACTTTGTCTTTCTGATTTTAAAATTCTTAGAATCCTATAACAGCCGGCAATTCATTTTATTAAATTCCTATTTAAATCAAGATTTAGGAAATCAGAAATTGCTTAGCTTTAAAAAGAAAAATAAATAATCTCTGACCCTTAAGCTTCAAAGACCTTTTTTGCTTAGGAATCCTAAACCCAATAGGGGGAGATTGTTAGAACCTAGTCTTAATTTAGATTAGGATCCCAACTCAAATAGGGGGAGATTGTTGGAACCTTAGTCTTGATTTGAGTTAGGATCCACATTTAGTATCTAAGTTTATATCATAACATATCTTACAACTTAGATTAAATCCTATTAAGAAAGAAGGCTGAAAAGAGATATATTTAATTGGCTGAAATAATAAGAGAAAGAATAAAAATACATAAGTTCTCTGCGTTCGAAGAACGTCCATCTGCGTTCGAAGAACGGCATCCTGCGCTCGACGAATGGCGTGCATTCTGCGCTCGATGAAATCCAGTGGTTCAGCGTTCGACGATCCCGTCTCAGCGGTTCAGGGCTCGACGATCCCGTCTCAGCGGTTCAGAGGTCGACGAACAGATTATCTCAGCGGTCGACAAACCCATCTCAGCGGTCAAAGAATTTTTCTAAGTGTAGCGCTCAACTAATTATCTCAGCGGTCGACGAACAGACCTCAGCTCAGCGGTCAACGAAATCCTGCATTCGACGAATGGTCATCTGCGTTCGATGAACAGCTCAATACTTCAGCGGTCGATGAAACCATCCAAGCTCAGCGGTCGACGAATCCTTCCGTTCAACGAACTCAAGTCTGCGTTCAACGAATATTCAGCAGAAGTTCAGAACAGTGAATTTAATGATCAGGTCGACGAATCAAATGATGAGCTCGACGAACTTGAACCTCAGCTCGACGAATTTCTTTAGTATTATTTTATATCATTAAATATTATATATATGCTGACAGAGTTATTTATAAAGCAATATTAATTTTTCCTATTTATATATTTCTATATATATATTGCTGATCTGACATTACAGCGTGCAAGCATTAAATGATATAGTCGTTGACAGCAAAGCATTAAATGTTGTAGCCGTTGCAGCAAGCTAAAGAAAGAAATTGTTCTGCTCGAGGTTCTGGAAAAAGAAAGAGATATTACTCCTTTCCTCTTTGGTCGGAAAGGATTCAAATCTGCCAAACTGCTCTACAGATTAAATATACAGAGCGGAGAAGAAGCAACAGAATAAGATAGAGGAATATACAGGAAGAGAAACAGAGGAGCAAAAAGAAGAACATATCAAATTATATTATCTTCTTTTTGCTAAACATCTTTCTTGCAGATCTTCTATACATATCCTGAGACACCAAACACTATCAATTGCTCAAGATCTAAACTGCAAGAAGAAGAAGAGTTATTTACAATCAAGAGAAGGAGCTCCATCCACAAGCTATCATCAAACTAAATCAGACAGGGGGAGCTTTCTTCAACATCATTATCAAGATCCAACTGAACAACTCATCAGGATCTTCAAGTGTCTTCTTAGAAAGAGAAGAACACCAAACCTTTTTCTGTTTTCTTTATTTCTCCCATCTTGTAAAGGGTTAAATCTCCCTTCAAAAGTTTACTCCCGGTGACAGGCCACCTTAGCAAAAACCTGCATCTTGGTTTATAAGCACCTGATCAAAAGCTTATAGGTGAATTGGGCACCTGATCAAACCTCCATTGGTGTGTGGACACCTGAACAAAAACACCTTGGTGTGAGGGCACCTTATCAACAACCTCCAATGGATTCCTACCAGTGGGTAGAAGAGTTGATGTACCCAGTTGAGGGGAACAACTATATTTTCTTGTGTCATCTGGATGTGCTTTGTTTTTTATTTTATTTCTTATTTGTGATGTGTTTATTTATGCACTCTCAGTGTTTGATTTTATTACTCAGCAAACTCATATATATTTATATATAACATTACTTTGAAAGTAAACTTAAACAAGACCTTTAACAAATATAATAAGAAATAAACTCACTTTCAGAATTCAGAGCTCTTTGTTTAGATTTAATTAAATCTGAGAAAGAGATAATCTCTCTCAGAGGCAAGTTGGCTGAAATGAACCAACTAAGTGAAGAAAATGTCAATCCTAAGAAAGACTTGGCTGCCTCTAGAGAATGCATTGTTCTCATTGAGAACAAGTTATCTGAAGCTAAGAAGTTTGAAGAATCCCTCAATGGGAGAAGTATCAAACTGATGGACATCACAAGCACCGTGAATGCCAGACTAAGTGGCTAACTGGGCTTGGGTGCATCATCAAGTGAGACACATCTTATTAAGAAAAACATCTTATCTACACCAGTAAAATTCATTTCTGCTAAGAACAAAGAGGCAGTAGAAGTAGATAAAAATATCTCAAGCAAGGCTGTTAAGAATAAAGGAATTCAACAGATTCGTCGAACGGAGCTCGATGAAATCACTTCATTTCGTCGAATGGAGATCGACGAACTCTGAAGACAGATTTTAAGTATAATTATTATTCTAACGGCGCTCGACGAAGGCACTTCACTTCGTCGAATGGCGATCGACGAATTCACCCGAATTCGTCGAACGAAAAATGTACTGAATTTTAGAAGAATTCTTATTCTCAATATACTAAGAATCCTTTTACTAAGTGGATAATTCCTCCAAGGAGATATCATCCACAAGGCTATAAGGATCAGCCTGAGATATCTTACATTTCTGAATTTTGTGGAAAAACAAAAGGACCCAAGGTAGTCTGGGTCAAGAACAACTAGAATGTTTTCTATTTTGCAGGTACAGGGCTATCCAAAAATAAAAGAACAATGGTACTTGGATAGTGGGTGCTCAAACCATATGACAGGAAACAAGGCCAACCTAAGCAACTACAAGGCAAGGCTTGGACCCAAAGTGATCTTTGGAGACTCCAACTATGGACAAACCAAAGGTTATGGACAGATCAAAGTTGAAGCAGTCACCTTCAAAGAGGTAGCTTATGTCAAGGGTCTGAAGCACAACCTCATCAGCATAAGCTAGTTATGTGATGAAGGTTATCAGGTAACTTTTAACCACTCCTTATGTCTTATTAACAATAATAAAAACTTAAATGTATTATCTGGTATTAGACATGGAAACATTTATTTAGTCAATTTTGACTCTGCCAATTCAGATATTTGTTTATTTAATTATATAAGTAAAACAAATGAATTATGGCATAAAAGGCTCGGGCATATTAACCTTAGAACAATATCTAAGCTTTCTAAGGACAATCTTGTTAGAGGACTGCCTTCTGGTTCATACAAGAAGGAAGGACTCTACAGGGCTTGTCAATTAGGTAAGCAGACCAAGAGTTATTTTAAATCTTTATCCAAGAGTGATTCACCTAGGATTTTGTACTTACTGCATTTGGATCTCCTTGGACCCACTGCAATACAAAGTCTAGGAGGGAAGATTTATACTTTAGTTATTGTAGATGACTTCTCAAGATTCACTTGGGTGTTCTTTTCTTAGGAACAAGTCTGACACCTTCAGTTTTCTGACAGAATTTCTCATGTCCATCAAGATTGAGTACTCTACTCTAATTGCATTGATCAGAAGTGATCATGGCACTGAGTTTGAATCTCTTATGATGAGAGAATTCTATGGAAAAGAAGGGATCGGGTAGTGTTTCACTGCTCCTAGAACTCCTCAACAAAATGGGGTAGCTGAAAGGAAAAAATAGAACCTTAATTGAATCAGCAACTACATTGCTTGTTGATGCTCACTTGCCACTCTCTTTTTGAGCAGAGGCAGTGAACACAACAAATTATGTGTTGAATAGAAGCCTGATACATAAGCTTAAGGGTAAAACTCCTTATGAATTACTCAAGAATAAAAAGCCTAAGGTTAACTATTTTAAGATATTTGGATGTAAATGCTATGTGCATAACAATGATAAGAAGTATCTCAGGAAATTTGAAGCAAAATCTGCTGAAGGTATATTCCTTGGATATTATCTTTCTATTAAAGCATATAGAGTTTATAACAAATCAAATCTTAAGATAGAAGAGTCCATGCATGTATATTTTGATGAATCTAATATGTTAAATGAGGAGAGGAATACCACCTCTACCAAAAATACTTTGCAGGTACCAGTTCTATGTGAAGAACTCAATGGACTAAATCTACAGAATGAAGAATCTCTACTTCCATCAATTCAAACTCTTGAAGACAGTGAAGAAGAGGATAATCTAGGTCTTGCTGACAATTCAAATCAAATGACAGCTGAACAAGTCCCTCAAGAAGAAATTATTGCTGAACCAACTCCAACTGTTGATCACATCACAGTTAGAGATCATCCAATATCCCAAATCATTGGAGATATTTCACCAGGAGTTCAAACAAGGCATCAACTACACCAAAATCAGATGCACGCTTGTTTCCTATCACAAGTTGAACCTCAATCAATAAAAGATGCAGAACAAGATCCAAACTAGATTCTTGCAATGCAAAAGGAGCTCAACCAATTTGAAAGAAATAAGGTTTGGGATTTGGTTCCAAGACCAAAAGGCCATCCAGTCATTGGCATAAAGTGGGTCTTCAGGAACGAGCTAGATGATCAAGTCATAATCATCAGAAATAAAGCAAGATTAGTAGCCCAAGGATATTCTCAGGAAGAAGGAATTGATTTTGATCAAACCTTTGCTCCTGTTGCTAGACTTGAAGCTATAAGGATCTTTCTTGCCTTTGTTGCATTCAAGAAGTTCAAAGTCAATCAGATGGATGTGAAGAGTGCATTCTTGAATGGAGATATCGAAGAAGAAGTCTATGTGGAACAACCACCAGGTTTTATCTCTCCAACTCACTCTTCTTATGTATTTAAGCTTAATAAAGCTCTCTATGGTCTCAAACAAGCTCCCAGAGCATGGTATGAGACCTTAGCTAATTGCTTTTTGGAGAACAAATTCTGTAGAGACACTGTTGATAAAACTTTATTTTTCAGGATACATAAAAATCAAACTTTACTAGTTCAAATCTATGTATATGATATTATATTTGGATCTATTGATTCAAATCTATGCAAAAGGTTTTCTAAACTAATGCAATCTAAATTTGAAATGAGTAGTATGGGTGAGTTATCTTACTTCCTTGGTCTTCAAGTGAAGCAAACTCCAAATGGCATATTCATATCACAATCCAAGTATGCTAAGGAATTAGTGAAAAGATTTGATATGTCTGATGCTTCCACCATGAAAACACCCATGCCCACCAATGCTGTTGTTGACACTGATGAATCAGGGAAACCTATTGATTAGAAAGTATATAGAGCAATTGTTGGCTCATTACTTTACTTAACATCTAGTGGACCTGATATAATGTTTGTTATATGTATTTGTGCTAGGTTCCAAGTTAAACCCAAAGAATCTCACCTAATTTTATTAAAAAGAATTTTGAGATATATAAAGGGTTGTCTAAATCTAGGACTCTGGTATCCAACAACTTCAGAATTTGAATTAACTGGATTCTCAGATTCTGATTATGCTGGATGCAGAGTAGACGGGAAAAGCACATCAGGAACTTGCCAGTTTCTTGGTGATAGGCTTGTGTCTTGGTTTTGTAAGAAACAAACATCTGTGTCTACATCAACAGTTGAAGCATAATATATATTACAGAAGGCAGTTGCTGCTCATAAATATTGTGGATACAAAATCAACTTCTAGATTATGGTATCAATCTAAATAATTTAATTATATTTTGTGATAATACTAGTGCAATATCTATAGCACAAAATCCAGTACTCCATAGTAGGACTAAACACATAGAAATTAGGCACCACTTTATCAGAGATAATGTGGATAAAAACAAAATTTACCTACAATTCATTTCTACTGATTTACAAAGGGCTGATATTTTCACCAAACCATTGGATGAAAAGAAACATATTTTCTTTATAAATCAGCTGGGAATGATAGATGGAGATTCAATTAATTAAAAATTATATCTTTTATTTATCCCTCATTGTTCCACTGTGTGAAATAAGTTCAGTAAGTTTGTTGTCTAAACAGCTCAGACAAGCTCTCAGTCTTAACTGAAACTGCTGAGACAAGTTCTCAGCGGAACCGCTGAGACAAGGCCTAGGGCCACTACAAAGATGTCTGTATCCGCTGGGACGGGACAGAAAATCTGCTGAGGCAGCTTTCAGTCTCACGGTTGAGCAGCTGTTTTCTCAACGGTTCAGCTAAAATAGGGAAACTTTTCCAACTGATTATTCAGCACACCTTTGAACCTATTCCATTGTATGGAATTTCATTATAATCAAATCTTTTATTTCATTTTAACTGTATGCCTACAGAAATTGCCTCCCTCCAGTTCCCTTTGCACTTGATCGTTTTTTTTCTTTTGCAAGAACAATGGCAATATTTCTTCTAAAATTGCATCCTTCCCAGCCTCCTATACAAATGTCCCTTCTTCTAGGGGCCTAGCTCCAGGTCTTCCTGAAACTAGGCAGGGGGAGATGTCTTGAAGAAGCTCCTTTTTGACAGGGGAGATGTTTTGAAGAAATCTCCTTTTTGATAGGGGGAGATACTTTATGAAGTAGCTCATGTTTCAGGGGGAGATGCTGTATGAAGAAGCAAAAATCAGTACTTGATGAAGAAGCTCCTTTATGATAGGTTTCAGTTATTTGAAGAAGCTCCAACGGCTTTAGTTTGAAGATTCTGATATGACAGATGCAAATGCAAATTCAGAAATAATTCAATATGACAGATTCAGTTCTAGTTATTGCTACAGCTCAGATAAACAAAGCAAAAGCTGAAGGCAAGGATTTCTTTCAATTCTCTACAATATCAGAATTCAGAAATCAAGAATTTGAAAGGCAAATCACATTCAAGCCTCCTTCAGAAAAAGACAAAAGGTTCGGATTATTTGCTTTTATTATTTCTATTTTCAATGTAAAATTTCAAAACTCAGAGTATCATATTTTATATCTGCTGAAACATTTAAAATCTGTCAAATATATATGCTCTGTTGTTTTGTTGTTTATTTTATTATTCAATTTTGTCAAATAGTGTCCTAACCCAAATAGGGGGAGATTGTTGGAACAACCCTATTACTGATTTGGCCTAGGATCACTATCTGTTAACTAGGACTAAGTTGACCCCAATGTATAGTCTAAGGGTCAAGGCTTTAGGCTGCTAGAACTTAAGGAAAAGAATAAGTTTTTGTGTTCGACGAACTCCATACTACGTTCGACAATCTCCATCCTGCGTTCAACGAACGGCGTGCTCCAGTTCAACAAACATGCCAAGGTTCTGCGTTCGATGAACTCCATTCTGCGTTTGACAAACTTCTCTCTGCGTTCGACGAACTTGCTCTCCAGCTCGACGGACTCAGTTCTTCCAGGCAGTTTCAGCAGAATATCTCTCAGTTCGACGAACTCAACATTCTGTTTGACGATCTCAGTTCTCAGATCGACGAAATTTCTCCTCAGTTCATTATTTCAGAAGGATCATTTTTATTTTATTTTCTAAACTCAGATCGACAATCAGTAACGGATCTATTCTTATCAGATAAGTCAAGGATATTATCTTTCCTTTTATTATTCTCTTATCTCGAGAAAGTAGCCGTTTGGCGGAAAAGGAAACATTTATTGAAAAGGAAAAAGAATTAAAGATTGGCTTGCAGTTCCAAGAAATAATCCTCCTGATTATTCTATTCCTTATTCAGAGGATTTGAAATTCAAATCAGAGATATATTGTCAAAAGAAAAAGAAAGACAGAAGAAGATCAGTACCAGTAGTAGGAAGAAAAGAGAGAAGAAACAGTCGAGAAGAAGAAAAAGAGAAATATACAGAAAGCCAAAAAGTTTTCAGAGTTCATCTTCTTCAAGCAGCACCCTCTCAATCTCTGAGAACATCAACATTATTCTCTAAGTGATTCAGCTGCAAGTTTAAAATCTTCAAGAGCAACAATAATCTGAGAAACCTTAGTCTCTCAGATTCATCAGCTATCAAGGAAGATCTACATTCAAGAGAAAGCTCCATCCTCAACTGTCAACTATTTTCTATCAGACAGGGTGAGCTTTACAACAACAAATCTACTAGTCTTCTCTCAGATTATTGACAAAGAAGAACTTCATAACCCTCTTTATCCCATCTTGTACATGGTTATAACTCCCTTCAAAAGTTAAATCATTTGTGGCAGGGCACTTGATCAAAAACCTGTAGCTTGGTTTGAGCACCTGATCAAAAGCTCACTTGTGTTTGGGCACCTAATCAAAAACCCATTGGTGATAGGGCACCTGATCAAAAACCTAGTGGATTCCTACCAAGGGTGGTAAAAGAGTAGATGTACCCAGGTTTATTAGGGAACTACTATAGATCCTTGTGTCCTCTATGATTGTGTTTATTTTTCTGTATTGTGCTGTGCTGTATTCTTTATTTGTTTTTATAACTCACTAAGTACACATATAAATATCACTATTTTAATTCCGCTATAAAAATAAGTGAAAAACTTTTTAATACTCTATTCACCCCCCCACCCCCCCCACCCCCCGCCCCTCTAGAGTAAATCTAAGATCTAACCTCACTTTCAATTGGTATCAGAGGTTGGTTGATTGTTTACAGGCTAACACCTGAATCCAAAGATCAATTAGATCTTAAATTTTCTCTAGAGTTTTGTTTTTCTAAAAACTCATGGCACCGAACAAAGAATACTCAAGCACAAGACCTCCTATGTGCAATCTAAATAAGTTTGCATTATGGAAGGCAAGGATCACGTTATATATGAATTGTATTGATAAGGATATTTTCAATGTTATCTTGACAAGACCTCCTAATAATAATGTTGTTCCACCCCCTGAGTGGACAGATGCTCAGAAGTTGCAAAGAAGTGATGATGCCAAAGCAATGAATATATTGGCACAGACAATGTCTGATGACATATTTCAAAAGGTTGTGGAATGCACCTCTTCCAGGGATATCTGGAATTCCCTCAACAACATGGTTGAAGGTTCTGCAGAAGAATCAGAGTCATCATCCAGCTCATCTGAAGATGAAAATGATGCAAATGAAAAGGATCAATGCTTGATGGCTATTTATGATTCATGCAATGATTCAGATCATGCATCATCGTCCATCTCTAGTGATGATGAAGATGACGAAGAAAAAAGAAACTTTTGCATGATGGCTATCAATGCCTCAGGAAGTAATTCAGAAGAATCAGAATCAGACAATGACAGTGATCAGGTAATATCTACCTTTGATTTCAATTCAAATGAATTCAAAGATGAATTCAGAGCTCTTTGTTTAGATTTAATTAAATCTGAGAAAGAGATAATCTCTCTCAGAGGCAAGTTAGCTGAAATGAACCAACTAAGTGAAGAAAATGTCAATCTTAAGAAAGATTTGGCTGCCTCCAGAGAACACATTGTTCTCATTGAGAACAAGTTATCTGAAGCTAATAAGTTTGAAGAATCCCTCAATGGGATAAGTATCAAACTGATGGACATCACAAGCACAGTGAATGCCAGACTAAGTGGCTAATTGGGCTTGGGTGCATCATCAAGTGAGCCACATCTTATTAAGAAAAACATCTTATCTACACCAGTAACGACAAGTTATGTTGTCGAGACGCTGCAAATATCGTCGAGACAGGTCAAGACATTTCAAATCGTGTTGTCTGCATTTAGTGTCGCCGCATGATGGTCCAATCAGTGGGTGTCATTAAGGAATGGGCTCCTGACACTTAAGGTACATTCTAGGAGACTGTTAGCCGGCTCCTCAGAGATATAAAAGGAATTGGTGTCTTCCCTAATTAATTATAGAGAATACTCGTAAGCTTTTCAATAAAACAATAATGCGGCTGCGAGAAGAAGGAACAAGAATGAGAGAAATACAAAATCTTCATCAAGTTCTCCAAGTTTCAGTTTGGCAACATCGGCTGATAAGAAGTGTTCCAGAATAGATTGAAGAGAAGTCTGTGTTGTCCAAGGAAAGATCAAAAGCACTCTCATTAATTCCAAGGAGCCAATCACCATCCGACTAAAGAATTTTCTTGTATTATTTCTCTATTGCTTTGTGGAGCTTGAGGGCTTGAGGGCTTGAGGGCCTGGGACTTGTAGGGCTTAAGGGCCTGAGCTTTGTAGGTCTTGAGGGCCTGAGATTTTATGGTGCTTGAGGTCCTGAGACTTGTAGGGCGTGAGGTCTTGATTGTAGGTCTTGAGGGCCTGAGATTGTAAGGCTTGTGGGCCTGAGTATTTGGTGGAGTTTAGCCGACCCTAGCACACTGCTAGAAAGGCGCAGAGGGAGAGTGGACTACTCAAGACACCCTGTTTTGAGGAACCACTATACATCAGTTGTTTTTGTTTGTGGTATTTCTGTGATTGCTTGGTGCTCTGTGATAAAAATAGCTTAAGCTCTTGTGCATAAAATTCAAAAATAGGCATATCACCTAATCCCCCCCCCCCCTCTAGGTGATAATTCCATAACTAACAACTGGTATCAGAGGTAGGTTGATCAATGAGTGACTTAACAGTCAGATCTAGATCTTGGAACTATTCACTATGGCTGATCGGCACAGAGAGATGAGATCCATGAAGCTTCTAACCTGCACTAAAGAGAACTTCCCTTTTTGGAAGGAAAAAGTAAGAATTTTATGGAAGCAGCTGATCCCAGGATATTCGTGGCTGTTCAAGAGGGTCCCTTCATCCCCATGACTGAATCCACCATAGATCCAACTCAAAGGGTACCAATGAAGTATGATGAAATGAGCAAGGATGAGCTTGCTCTGGTAAGCCAAGATAACATGGCACATAATTTTATTGTAAGTGCCATTGATGACTCAACCCTTCAAAATCTCATTCACTAAAAAATGGCCAAGGAGATGTGGGACACCGTAGTTGTCTATATGGAGGGGACTGAAGAAGTAGGGGATGACAAAAAATCCCTTCTAAATCAGGAGTATGAGGCCTTCAAGCAAGACAGGGCTGAAAATATCTCTAACTGCTATAAGAGATTTTTCAAAATAGTAAATGGGCTACAGAACTATGGAAGGGAGTTCACAAACTCAGATATAAATGATAAGTTCCTTAGTTCCCTCACTAAGGAATGGGATATCAAGATTTGTGTTATTAGAGGAATGGGTCAACTGGGCAACATGGAGCCAAAGAACCTATATGGAAAGTTGCTCTCCCATGAGCTTCAGCTCAACACCAGAAAGGCCGAAGAAGAAAGCTCAAGGGAGAACATCAGAGAAAGATCTGTGGCTCTCAAGGCTAAGATCATGAGTAGATCAAAGGACAAGACACAAGCATACCAAGACAGATCTGAGAGTAGTGAAGGTTCTGATGATAGCACATCAGAATCTGACAATACTAATAGAGAGATGACTCTCCTCTCAAAGAAGCTATGAAAATTGATCTCCAGAAGAAGAAGAGACAGTTACAGACCCTCTTCTTCAAGGTCTAGAAGATCTGGTCACAATAACAAATCTAACTCCTCAAGGGAGGACATGTACAAATCAAAAACTGGTAAATTTGATTTAACTAATACTGTTTGTTATTCATGTAATAAAGCAGGACACATGCTTGCTGACTACCCTTCCAAAAAAAGGGAATCAGGGAATTATGAAGAAAAAAGAAGGTCAAGGGACAAGAAGAAATTTGAAAAAGGGTTTCTGGCAAAGAAAATTAGAACCTTGAGTGATTCTGACTCTAGCTCCTCAGAAACTGAGGTGGAAGCCCTCATTGGCCCTATGGCCCTCAATGAAGAAAACCAGGATTACAATAACTCTCCTAAAAAGGTCCAAATCAGAGCCGCTCTATCTGCCTCTGATTTTGAATTAGTGGCAGATTCTCTGCATGATGATGGGTGTGAATCTGCTGCCAACAGAACATCCTCAAGATCTCATTATGAGATTGAATCTGAGCTGATTCAGCAATATGAAACCTTGTAGAAAGCTTTCAAGAAAAGCCAGGAACTCCTCAAAGTTCAAGCTAAGGAGTTGGACTCCTTGAGAACTACCCACTCTGAGCTCCAGGAGAAAGTTGAGAAGCTAGCTACTATGAGCAAGGAAATGTACAGACTCAAGGAGGCCACAAAGCTCAAGAGTGCTGAACTAGCTCAGAAGAACAAGGTCATCAAGGACTTGAGGAATTGTTGTTGGCTGAAAAGAAAATTGTAGCCAGCTTCTTAAAACCAAAAACTGTACTTCATGTTATTGACAGCCTCTCTGCACCATTCAGAGCTGGTGTAGGATTCAATAAAGAAACAGTCAAGGGTAAAGCCTCTGGAGTGCTTCTTCTATGAAAACTCAAGTTGGCATAAAAAATGAACCTCCAGGACTCACACTAAAAGAGAGGAGAAGGAACTGCGGAGTGTTGGTTACTTAGGACGAAGATGCCAAAGGAGAGATCAAGATAGGGAAAACTACTGAAATTGATCTCAATAAAGGGAACAACAAAGGGGGTCCAAGACAGGCTAGATGGAGAGGTAGAAAAATTATAGAATTCGAGACCGCTTACACAGGTTGTACGCTGGAGGCTCGAAGCCAAAAGTCTATTTTCAGGTACCCTTACCCCTCTATTTATAGACGCGGAGGCTGCCAAAATGGGCAGATCCAAAAATTACGGGCTGCCTGGGGTACTAGAGAACCAGGGCAGAGGAAGGGTGTGCTAATAACAAAAAAGGAACAAGAGACCAGACCGCGCGGTCTGGCGATCTGGCAGAGACTTGATCATCTGTGCCTTTGGAGGAAGCACTAGAGGGGAAGCAGGCAATCTGGGCGGTCTCTCAAATCTGAGACTGCTGGAGGGGTCCCTTCTCACTAGAGAAGAGGTCGCGGAATTCCAGGCAAACATGATCCCTGAACATTTTCAAGTTGCGCTAGAACTTCGGAAATGTTCACTTTGACCGCTGAGACCGCGACCACCATAAATGCGCTGGGCTCTATAAATAGGGCTTCAGGGCTTTAGAATTCATAATCTTCTGAAAGAAATAGCGAGCTTAAACCTCAAGCGATCACCAGAAACTATAAAAAATGATCTCTGCAATGGTAACTGTACTATCTTGTCTGAATAAGCAATCGCCAGGAGCGGCTTCTCCAAAGAAAAAGGAGAGTGCTAGCCTGAAGAAAAAGGGAGAAAGGCTCCCCAGACACTAGCTGAAGCGGATACGACAAAAGATTCTGCTCAATCTTCCCCGAAGAAACAACCTAAACTGTCGAAGAGCGCGATCTTATCAGTCTCTAACATTTCTGGTCGGTCAACTAGTTCTTCAGATCCTCCCGTGCTGAACTTTCCTGATCTCTCTAATTCTTTTTATTGTTAGAAAATTATTGAGATCCTCAACCAGACCATTGTCCCATCTGGCGAGACCGCTTCAACTGAAGCTATTCTGGCTGGAATGCATGAGAAGAAAGTTGAGGCTGAGAGAATTAGGTAGAAGATCGCAGATTCTCAAGAAGCTGTGAAAACAAAAATGAGAAAGCATTCAAGTTCTTCTACTAAAGCTACCAAGAAAAAGAAGAGTGAGGAAAGCAAAGTTGTGACCGCCCCAGAGGTGATCACTCTTCCTGAAAGCGGCGATTTTAGACATCCTATAGATGTTCCTAGGGAGACAAGTGGTGGGGTTCGTCTCTTTTTCCCTTCTGCGATCTCAGCTTCTTCAAGAGAAGCAGACTCTGAGCTGATGGCTTATCTTGATGAAGATTCTTCTAATGATTTCTCTTGCTCAATCTTGCAGGTGCTTGACCCCTTTGAATCTGAACGTCTTTGGGCGGCCGGCGTAGAGGAGGAGATAGCTGAAAGTGAGTAATTGTGATCGGTACCAACAGTCAGGTTTTTTGCCGGCCACCCCGTCTACCAACCAGGGAAGCCCTCTTCACACTTTATTCACTTATTTTTTATCTTCCTTTTTGTCTACTTTTAATCACTTTAGTTTTCTGGTTAAAAAAAACAAAAACAAAATGTAATGCTTGTTTTATCTTCATACTTAGTTTTAAACAATGGGGACAATGTTTAATTTTAAGTATGGGGGTGTAGCTTAGCGTTCATTGTATTTTTATTTGAAAAATAAAATATATATATATATTTATTAATTTTAAAAAATATCTAATTTCTTGGAAAGGGAGGTTTGGGCTTGAACTCCCATCGCACCTCCTAGTACCTTGCGAACCCTTCACCGGGTAGCCCTCGGGAAGTCCAAGAACTAAGGAAAAAAATATAAAACTAATAATAATAAATACGCCTAGCCTTGTGTTTTATCTTTCTAGAAATCTAGTTTGCGGTTTGATCATATGTAATCCTACATTTTTTAATTTAGCTAATATTTTGTTTTATCAGAATTTGTTAGATTTAAATTTGAAGTAATTTAGTTTTAAGAAATATTTTTATGTTGTTAATTCAATTAGAGAATTTATTTAGCTTCACTTCTCTTTTTAATTTTAAATGGCTTCAAATTGTTGTAAATTGGCTAAACATCTCTAGATTTTTATTATAGTCTCTTTTAACTTTAAGATCTTAGGAAATTTCATTCTACAAAAAAATGTTGCTCTCAAAATAATTTAATTTATAAACTAGAAGTATTTCTTTACCATTACCCTTTGTTGGCAAATAAAAACATATAGAAAAAAAGATCATATGTCATGGGAATAAGAGGATAAAATTCATTATCCCCTAAACATATGCACCCAAAATCATTTTAAAGATTATATGTCATGATGTAAGAGGATAAAATTCATTACATCTAAACATATACATTTTGGGTTTTGATTGAAGAGAAATTTTTTAAAAAAAGATTATATGGCATGGAAAATAAGAGAATAAAATTCATTATTTTCCTAAACATATACAATTTTGTATTCAAATAAGGTGGGAGGATAAAATTCATCACCTTTATTTTAGTCTCTTCATTTTGCCATTTCGTTAAAACCCATCCCTAGTCAATTTCATTGTTTCTAGTCCTAAACTAAATTATTACGAGAGCAATATTTTGGTAGGTGTCTTTTCCTTAAGTTTCTTTTATGTTAGAATGTTTATAATTTCAATCTATTCTTGTTTGAGAATTTCTATAATTTCGTTTGCTAAATAGTTATCTTGAGAAGTACTTAGCTAAACATTTTTCTCTTTTTAAATTATCACTATAACTTATGACTTAATTCTTGAATTTCTAGAATTTGCTTTTAACTTACTTTTGGTCTAATGACATTTTTGTTAATTAGAAATAATATCAATTTCTTATAATTATTTCCTTATTCTTTTGCTCTGGAATAGCAAAAGCTCATGTATGGGGGTGTTTGATGAGTAGTTTTTATACTCATCCTTTAGTATAGTTTTAATATGAAATTACATAAATTATATAATTTACATCATAAAAATTACTCCTTTTTCAATTCCATGAACTAACTTAGGCTGATCTTATATTATCAGGTTTTCTGCGCATTTTGAGCAAAAAGTGCAAATACATGCCCAAGGTCACGGGCGTGACCAATGGGTGTGTAACCTAAGAGGTGTTCCAGACCTATTTCCGCCACCCCGGGGTCATTCCGTGGAGATTCGCCAATTACACGCCCCATGTCACGGGCGTCGCCCCAGGTCACGGGTGTGACCAGGGGGCGTGACATTACGTCACAAGTGTGACTCATCCCGTGCTCCTTCCCGCCAAAAGTTTTCCGCCAGCAGCCAGTTTTAAAGTTACACGCACTAGGTCACGTGTGTGACCTAGGGCGTGACGTGCATGTAATGCCCGCAATTACTCCAGAAGGCGCCCTCTTCGCTGTTGCTTTAATCATGCCCCTTGGTCATGGGCGTGACCAAGGGCGTGTAACACCAAAATTTCAGCTATTTAAAGGGAGCTTCTCCAGATGATCAGGGATGAATTTTTTGAGTGATAGCTTTAGTTTTTGCACTATTTTCTTATTCTCAAGCTCTTGCTCTCCTCTTCCTTCTTAACTTGTACTTTAATTTCAAAGCTTGTAATTTTCAATTCCTTAGTTGTAACTTCTTTGCAATTCTATAAAATAGTTCTTTTCTCTCTTGTTCTATTCTCTTTTTCATCATGCACTCTTCTATTTTCATTAATTCCTCCATCTCTATGAGCAGCTAAATTTATATTAGTACTCGGCCGAGATGATCCAAGGAAAATATAATTTATGCTTTAATTTATAGCTTCTCTTTCTCTTCCTTAGAACGCTTAAGATTTATCATTGAACTTTATTGGATTGAGATTATATTTTGATATATAATTCTCATTCTTGTTTTCGTAGTCTAATAACCGAGAGGTTCTGAATTCGAATCGATCATTTCAAGGATAAAGAGAGTTGAATGCACTCCTTGAGAGAGGATGACATCATTCTCCTAGATTGGAGTCAAATCCAATAGAGGGGTTCACTACGATAAAGTGAGTTTTAAGGGTTTTGATTCTTGAGCAAAAGTTTGATTAATCAACCTAATATCAGTTGAGCGTATCCTCGAGAGAGGTACGTTTATAATTCGGGAACCTCCACGGTGAAGTAATCTCTTTAAGAGAATTAGAAGTTTATTTCTTATATTTATTTTCCAAGGTGATTCAAGGTTGAGTACTAGTCTTGTAACTCATAGTTTTAAAATAAGTAATCTCTCTTTCTTGCAACGACTAACCCCAAGTTTTATTTGATAAGATAATAGAGATTTTCCAAAGTTAAAATATTCAACCGCCCCGAGTCTAATACGACCTTGGTTTTTATAACCTATACTATATTCGATACGGTACACTTGCTGTTATCATTTGCGGATATAGTTTCAGCTTCATCAGAACAGTAGACTTGTGGAGTGCTTCTAATCAAGTACCCATATTCTTGGATATAAATAGAGTAAGAGTTAATTTTTCTGCATATGTTAAATTCATTGTATTGTCTTTAACTATTGTTGGTTTTACATCCACTCTACATTAGAACACGATCGAGTCCTACGCTAGTGTAGAGTTGTGTGTAGTTTCGTTAGTGTTATATTTTAGGCTCATGACGAGGGGGAAACCTTTCTCGGTGTCAAGAACTCGCTCTTAGAGATCTTCGAAGCATATGCACTTAATTTTAATTAGCTCTACCTATAGGATTTAGGCCTTCACTTGGATAGCTTGAGCCTTCATATATGATCATATATTCAATGCCATTGCAACCCATTTTATGCGTACCCCCTCCTCTTGTTGCATGGTAGTACAATATTTATCTATATTTTAGAATAATATTTATGTATTAAATAAGTACTTTTAATATTATTTTATCTTAATTTCTTTCTAATTAGATTATTTTTTGCATTTTCATGTAATATGGTCTGTTTGTAACAATTTGGAGCTAATTGCCGTGATCAAGAGAAGATTTAGATCAATTTTGGTAAAAATTCAAAAGTTCCCGCCCAAGGTAACGGGCATGACCTAGGGCTTGACAAGTGTTCATGGCCACAACCTTTTCCAACAATTTTGAACTTGGTTCGAGCTCGGTTTAAAATTACATGCCCTTGGTCACAGGGCGTGACCAAGGGGCATGACCTCAAACAATTGCCATGTCTCCCCCAATGGTTGAGAAATACCTGCCAGTGCATTATAAGTTTACATACCCAGGGTCATGGACATGACCCAAAGTTGTGACCTTGTCACGCCATCTCTAGACAATTTCCAGCCAATGTTCCAGCCTATGCTCAGTTTTAATGCCACACGCCCTCGATCACGGACATGATCGAGTGCGTGACCCGTCCAGCAATAGTCGGTATTAACTCCAGATTGAGCTATTCCGCAGACTATTCTAGATCCATCCTCGCATGCCCTAGTTCAAAGGCGTGACCTAGGGCGTGTAACTTCAAGTTACTTCAGTTTTTGGAAGTTTCCTTCCCAACGTTCCCGGGGTTTTTAAGTGGTTGTTATTCATAGACACGCCCTAGGTCAGGGGCATGATAAAGGGCGTGAATTTCCAATTTTTCAACTATAAAATCCAGTTGCTGCCAAGTGATCATCATCCAGTCCCTTCTTTAAATTGGATCATTTTCTTCCATTTTATTGTATTTTCTTTCGTGCAATTTTACTTTATGTATTTCATTTCTAATTCCTAGTTTAGAATTTATTTTTCTTGCAATTATAATCTCTTTTCTTAGTTATAAAATTCTTCTTTCTTTATAACATGTCTAGCTAATCTTCTTGCATTTGATCGGATGATTTCATTCTCAAAATAATTATTTAATTTCTTTTTCATAGCTTTTGATTTAGAAAGCTTGATTGACCATTGATTTTTACTTTATTCATTTCATATTACTAGTGTATGATAGTTAATTTAGATCCGTATTCTAGTTGATCGAGAGATCCATGAATACGAGAAGATCACTCATCGGTAAAAGGAGTTGCATGCACCCCTCGAGAGAGGATGACATAAATCTTCTAGATTGGAGTCAAATCCAATAGTGGGGTTCACATCGTAAAGCAAGCTTAGGGGTTTCGACTAACCGAGGGGTCTTAATCGATCAAACTAAGGTTAGTTGGTAGTATTCCTTGAGAGAGGTGCTATTATGATTTGGGAACCTCCACGGTTGAGTTATTTTCATCAATTGCTTATGAAATTTAGATTTACTAATTATTTGACTTAAGATTGATTCTCGATCAAATGCTTTCTTTCTTTAAATATTTTATTCTCAAAAATCAATTTTATTTACCAATAAAATAATAATAATTTGCGTGAGTATAATTACTCAATAGTCCCGTGGAATACGACCCTTGATATACTATGAACGATAGGTAATCTTGCATATAATTCATTGAATTTGGAGAAAATTATAATATCTCAAATTTTACAATCAAGATTCTGGCGCCGTTGCCGGGGAAATTTTGTTGATATTTCGAAAGCGGAAATTTTATTACTTTTATCATTCTCTTTTTCTTCCCCAACCCTCAAATTTCCTTTTTCATTTTTCTCCTCCAATTCAATTTAATTAAGCAATGGTTGTTTTTATTATATACAAAAATGTTATCTCATTTGACCGCTAAAATTGTCGAGCCTACATATAAAATTAACATTTTCGAAGTCGCAACAAAGCGTCAAATTATTTGTATTTTTTGTGGCGCAAATCATTATGGTGAGGAATGTTCATTTTATTATCAAATAATTTTATCATCACAATGATTTTTCTATAGCATATCATTCTTATAAAACTCCTTCTTCCTCCTATACTAATTATTTATGGTAGCCAGATCACCCAGATAGTTTTCGGTGTGATGAAGAAAAATTATTAAATCGTGATTTTAATTACTCCTCCATTACCCTAAAAAATTTTCTTCTAATCTTGGGAATTCTTCGGATTTTCTTTGTCCAACTTTAAATAATTATTCCCAAGATCAAGAAGATATATTATACCAAGAATTTAAAAGATCCATGGAGACACCGGACGAAAAGTAGAAGAACTTGTTTCTTCTCCTACTCTGCCCAAATCCCCTCCTATTTTTCATGTGATTTCACACACACAACCTATTTATTTTGAAAAAGAAATTCATGAAAATATTGTATCCCAAGAAATTATTCCAATTGGTATTCCACATGATTTTTTGGATAACAATATTTCTTTTAACATTGAACAACCCGCACTTACTCGTGTATTTTCACAAGAAACTCCTCCCTGTGAAAATTTTTCTGCTACGCTTATTTTTTATTCTTGTGATACTAATAATTTTCATGTAGCAGATGAGATGTTGCAACCAAACCTCTTTAATGATCCATTTGTCGCTCATCTCCAGAAATCCAAATTACCTTAGGTATGTATAGGTAATTTTGATTCATAATTTCAAGCTAACAGATAACAAATGAGCCAAGAGTATAACAGAGGAGTCATCAGGCAAAGGTCATCAGCATATTCACCTCAACGTGAATTATGGGAGTAGCATGTGCATTTTAATTATAAATATCTTTTTTGCTAACCCAAAATGTCTAGTTAAAAAACGGTAAATAAAGCGCTCTAGGGAGACTGTCCTTGCTTATCTTTATTTTTCTTGCACTTTTGTTTTTATGCATTTTCCTTACAAGTTTTCTTCAAATTTAGTTTATAAACATTGGGGATAATGTTTATTTTTAAGTATAGGGATGTATTCTCTTAGGTTTTTGTTTTAATTTAAAAATTCCAAGAAAATTAGAAAACCACTTTTCTTTGTTTTCAATTTTGTTTTAAAAAAACAAATACACAATAATGTTTTTCTTTTATTTTAAAATTATTATGTCTTTGTGTCTTATTTTTCTTTCTATGCCAAATAAAATATTAAAATTAAAAAATTAATTTCTTGTGAAATGGTGGTGTTGGGCTTTCATCCCATAAAACTGCATAGTACCTTGAGAGCCCGTCATACGGTATTCCTTGGGAAGTCCATGATCTAAAAAATATAGGGTATTCCAATCCAAACCGCACCTCCCCATGGGGGGTGTGGCAAAACAGCACACCCCCCCACCCCCATAGGGGGTGCGGCCAAACTGCACCCATCCCCCTATGAGGGGTGCGGCCAAACCGCACACCCCCCCCCCCCCCCCCCCCCGTGGGGAGCGCGGCCAAACAGCACCACCCTCCAAGAGGGTGTGGTTTGGGGGTGCGGCCAAACCGCACACCCCATGGAGGGTTCGGCCAAATCGCACCCCCCCCCCCATGTTGGGGTGCGGCAAAACCACACCCCCCATGATGGGGTTCGGCCAAGTCCCCCCGTGCCTTGTAAGGGATGCGGTTGAAACCACACACCCCTTGGCAGGAGCTGTCAAGGCCCATTTTCTCCTTGGGAGGCACGCTTTCCCATTTCCGGAGTAGCGCAACCTTCATAGGGTGCATCATCGTGTTCACTACGACCGCTCTCCAATGACGCACGTCTGTTCCATTGGTCCTCCATTCGCTCAGAATGCTCCCGTGTTCGTTGCACGCTCAGAACGCTCCTGTGTTTGTTGCGCGGTCAGAACGCTCCCGTGTTCGTTGCGCGCTCAGAACGCTCCCATGTTCGTTGCGCGCTCAGAACACTTCCACATTCCCGACACTCGTGCAGTTAACCTTTCTTAATTTCTCAGATTGTAGGTCTCGTTCATCGCCTTCATCACCTTCAACGAAGCTGCCCGGACTGCCCAATTTGCCCAAACTACCCGAAGGGAGAAACTGTCATTTACAAAAAAATGGCGATCCGTGTGCTCCAAATTGACCAGCATGATTCGCCCATCAGGTTGTTATGGTGGTTGCAACAGAAAAATTAGCGGGTAACCCCTGCACAAGGATATAAAAGGAGCTCAGGTCCTTCATTTCAAGACACCTTACCTTCTACACCTGAGAGAGCTCTATTAAAGATTTCCTCTGAGTTCTCCTTCAGTGCTTGAAGATGTTTTTCGGCGTTTGAAGATATCCCTCAAGGTTTCAAGGATTTCCTTCGAGTGCTTGAAGATTTCCTTCACTTCAGAATACAATCTTCTTAAGCAATTGGGAATCCTTCAGGTCCAGAAAGGTGACTTAATCATCTCTCTTTTGTTCTCACTTTTGTTCTCAGAAGAAGAAGTGTTCAGCTTTCCGAGAGGTATCCTGTCACTCTCAATTTTCTCTCTCTCTCTCTCTCTCTCTCTCTCTCTCTCTCTCTCTCTCTCTCTCTCTCTTTCCACCATTGTAACGAGTAGAGTCTTGTCATGCTCAAGTTCTTAGTTTCTCATTGTAATCCCCTAGAAGATAGTGGAATTTGGCCGGCACAGCTCCGGTCGCATGGTTTTCCACCCTTTCCGGGTTTCCACGTTAAAATTTATCATTTACTAACTTCTTTCATTGATTGTTTGCGCGCTCAGTTCGCTTATGAGCTAAGGTGGTTCAATTGTACTAGTCTACCAGAGCATATGAGCTCCCGTAACAGTTTGGCGCCGTCTTTGGGAATGGTGTTCCTCTCTGCGAAGACTTTCCAAAGTCAGAATTCATTTTGCAGCAATACTCGTAACTGATAGCAATGGACAAAAGGAGTGCCCTCGCCACTAAAGGATCAATCCCAGAGGGGCGCATCAATCCAGCTCCCTCGCATTCACTCATAAACGCACCTCCCGCAGAAGAAGCAGGAAATGCTCCCATGATAACGCAGGAAGTGCGCATATGTCAAGTAGAGGAGCATCAAATTGAGATGATAACCCTACTGAGAAATTTCGAGGCTCCTCGAGCTCCTGCTCCACCACCAATATTGAATGTTCCGCTCCCCCAAGCCTCGAATCATGCTCCGATCGAGACAGCAATTCAGGAGAATGATTTGTCAAAAGAATTGTCAGATGCAGCAAGCTCCGCTCATCCAGTTTGTCCAACCAGGGGACCAGGAGACAACCCCCATCACCAACGCCAAGAAAGAATATGCCCCAGGCAAGTTATAGGAAGAACCACTCACGAAGAAATTCGCAAAGTAATCGCCGAACAATACAGTCAAATCGCACGACGATCCGCCTTTGTCCAGCGCCCACATCACCACGGCTCGCCATTAGCACCCGAGGTTCTAGCACATCCGGTACCGCATGGCTTCAAGCTCCCAAACATCGAGACGTTCGACAAAATAGATGATCCGCTAGAGCACGTCTACCACTTCACCACCATCATGAGGATCTACAATGTGCCAGATCAGTTGTTGTGCCAAGTGTTCCCGGCAATGCTAAAAGGACAAGCGTGAACCTGGTTTCATTCTCTCAGAGAAGGAGCCATCAACACCTTTGCAAAGCTGGCTTGACAATTCATAGATCAATTCATTGCAAACCGAAGGACCATTCGGGGCGCTTCCCACCTTTCAGGAATACAACAGAATGAGGGAGAGACACTCAAGGATTTCTTTTGCTGCTTCACTAGTGAGGCATAACAGATCCCAGGAGTAGATCTTGAGCTTCTACTAGGAGTTTTTCTCAGAGGGCTCTGTCCTGATGGCTTTTACTCTGCACTAATGGGGGAAACTGTGCCCAGCTACCCAGGCCTCATTCACCGAGTCGAGGCCCATATTGCAGTTGATGAGGCAATTGAAGCGCACCACCAACAGTTCGAGGGGAGTTCGAAGAGGAAGAGGGAAGAGCCACCACCACAGCCGATTCCCAATAAGAACAACAAGAATCACGACAACTCTAGCCGAGACCGAGGATCTCACTAGCATCAGGACTACACTCCCCTGAACACTGCCAGAACTAATGTTCTCCTTGCCATCCGTGATAGCAACACACTTCGCAGTCCTGAGCTGCTTGCATCGAACATAGGAAACCAATCACAATATTGTGACTTCCATCATGGGCATGGACACTGTTGGGAACAGTGCCCAGCAATGTTCCTGATTTGAAGAAGTGCTCAAGTCACTGATAAAAGCATTATGTATTTGATGGTGTGTTCAGTTTATGCTTGCAGAGACTAAACAATATGTCCAGTACTTCTCAAATTCCATTAAGTACAATATCGCCGAGAAGGACTGGACATATCGTCGAATAAAGCACTCGTATATCATCGAGATTGCATACAGAGATAAGCTGAAGGATCATGACAGTTATCATCGAAATGATATGGACAATTCGATGATATCGTTGTGACAGCAAAGCTCACACGACGATATCATCGTAAAGAACAAGAAGAATCAATTGAGTTGAATATCGTCGTGTCATTCTGTATCACATGACGATATCGCGGAAAGACTTAAGTCAAAGTATTTGGGAGTGTCGACGACATCGTCGTAAAGAAGTCTTGTCGCTGAGAAGACTAAGAAAGAATCTGTAAAGGCAGTCGATAGAAGAAGAATGGATTATCGTCGAAATGATCAAAATGATATCGACGAGAAGTAAGAATGATCAAGACGATATCGCCGAAAAAAATAGTATGGTTTCAGCGACATTGTCGAGAAGACCAAAAGTTTCCAACAACATCACGACAACATCTTCATATCGGCGTAAGTGCAAGTGCAGGTAGGATATCAATTATTGTTGAAATATCATTCTCTAAAGAAGACTTGAAGATTTGTTCAAGTCCAAGATGGATCGTCGTAACGACAAGTTATGTTGTCGAGACGTTGCAAATATCGTTGAGACAGGTCAAGACATATCAAATCACGTTGTCTGCATTTAATGTCGCCGCATGATGTTCTAATCAGCGGGTGACGTTAAGGAATGGGCTCCTGACACTTAAGGTACATTCTAGGAGACTATTAGCCGGCTCCTCAGAGATATAAAAGGAATACGTGTCTTCCCTAATTAATTATAGAGAATACTAGCAAGCTTTTCAATAGAATAGTAATGCGGCTGCGAGAAGAAGGAACAAAAATAAGAGAAATACAAAATCTTCATCAAGTTCCCCAAGTTTCAGTTTGGCAACATCGGCTAATAAGAAGTGTTCCATAATAGATTGAAGAGAAGTCTGTGTTGTCCAAGGAAAGATCAAAAGCACTCTCAATAATTCCAAGAAGCCAATCTCCATCAGGCTAAAGAATTTTCTTGTATTATTTCTCTATTGCTTTGTAGGGTTTGAGGGCTTAGGGCCTGGGACTTGTAGGGCTTCAGGGCCTGAGCTTTGTAGGTATTGAGGGCCTGAGCTTTGTAGGTCTTGAGGGCCTGAGCTTTTATAGTGCTTGAGGGCCTGAGACTTGTAGGGCTTGAGGTCCTGATTGTAGGTCTTAAGGGCCTGAGATGGTAAGGCTTGTGGGCCTGAGTATTTGGTGGATTTTGCCGACCCTAGCACACTGCTAGAAAGGCGTAGAGGGAGAGTGGACTACTCAAGACACTCTGTATTGAGGAACCACTATACTTCTGTTGTTTTTATTTGTGGTATTTATGTGATTGCTTGGTGCTCTGTGATAAAAATAGCTTAAGCTCTTGTGCATAAAATTCAAAAATAGGTCTATCACCTAATCCCCCCCCCCTTCTAGGTGATAGTTCCATAACCAACAACTGGTATCATAGGTAGGTTGATCAAAGAGTGACTTTACAGTCAGATCTAGATCTTGGAACTATTCACTATGGCTGATCGGCACAGAGAGATGAGATCCATGAAGCTTCCAACTTGCACTAAAGATAACTTCTCTATCTGGTAGGAAAAAGTAAGACTTTTATGGAATCAGCTGATCCCAGGATATTCGTGGCTATTCAAGAGGGTTCCTTCATCCCCATTACTGCATCCACCATAGATCCAACTCAAAGGGTACCAATGAAGTATGATGAAATGAGCAAGGATGAGCTTGCTCTGGTAAGCCTAGATAACAGGGCTCATAATGTTATTGTAAGTGTCATTGATGACTCAACCCTTCAAAATCTCATTCACTACAAAATGGCCAAGGAGATGTGGGACTCCCTGGTTGTCTATATGGAGGGAACTGAAGAAGTAAAGGATGACAGAAAATCCCTTCTAAATTAGGAGTATGAGACCTTCAAGCAAGACAGGGCTGAAAATATCTCTAACTGCTATAAGAGATTTTTCAAAATAGTAAATGGGCTGAAGAACTATGGAAGGGAGTTCACAAACTCAGATATAAATAATAAGTTCCTTAGATCCCTCACTAAGGAATGGGATATCAAGATTTGTGTTATTAGAGAAATGGGTCAACTGGGCAACATGGAGCCAAAGAACCTATATGGAAAGCTGCTCTCCCATGAGCTTCAACTCAACACCAGAAAGGCTGAAGAAGAAAGCTCAAGGGAGAACAATAGAGAAAGATCTGTGGCTCTCAAGGCTGAGAGCATGAGTAGATCCAAGGACAAGACACAAGCATACCAAGACAGATCTGAGAGCAGTGAAGGTTCTGATGTCAGCACATCATAATCTGACAATTCCTATAGAGAGATGGCTCTCCTCTCGAAGCAGCTATAAAAATTGATCTCCAGACGAAGAAGAGATAGTTACAGACCTTCTTCAAGGTCCAGAAGATCTGGTCACAATAACAGATCTAACTCCTCAAGGGAGGAGAGGTACAAATCAATAACTGGTAAATTTGATTTAACTAATACTGTTTGTTTTTCCTGTAATAAAGCTGGACGCATGACTATTGACTGCCCTTCCAAAAAGAGGGAATCAGGGAATCATGAAGACAAAAGAAGGTCAAGGGACAAGAAGAAATCTGAAAATGGGTTTCTGGCAAAGAAAATTAGAACCTTGAGTGATTCTGACTCTAGCTCCTCAGAAACTGAGGTGGAAGCCCTCATTGGCCTTATGGCCATCAATGAAGAAAACCAGGATGACAATAACTCTCCTGAAAAGGTACAAATCATAGCTCCTCTATCTGTCTCTGATTCTGAATCAGTAGCAGATTCTCTACATGATGATGGGGGTGAGTCTGCTGCCAACAGCAGATCCTCAAGATCTCATTATGAGATTGAATCTGAGCTGATTCAGCAATA
Source organism: Dactylorhiza incarnata (assembly GCA_033032865.1). Lineage (NCBI taxonomy): Eukaryota > Viridiplantae > Streptophyta > Magnoliopsida > Asparagales > Orchidaceae > Dactylorhiza > Dactylorhiza incarnata. The sequence goes on along the minus strand of JAWHQI010000051.1, from coordinate 9,269,121 downwards.
TGAAACCTTGTGGAATGCTTTCAAGAAAAGCAAGAAACTCCTCAAAGTTCAAGCTAAGGAGTTGGACTCCTTGAGAACTACCCACTCTGAGCTCCAGGAGACAGTTGAGAAGCTAGTTGCTGTTGAAATTTTGAAGTGTAGTGGAGGTGACCGGGCGGTCTGATTTTTGGTGACCGTCGAGACCGCGCGGTTTGTGTTTATATATTGCCAGTATGGCTCTGTCGGTCTGTTCTGGCGGACTGCTAGTTCTGCCGGTCTGTTCTTGCGGACTGCTGGTTCTACCGGTCTGTTGTTTGTAGCTGCGGTCTGTTCCCGAGTTGGTCTGCTGGTTAGCCTGTCTTCTTTGTTGGAAGACCGGGCGGTCTGTTCTTATGTCTGACCGCTAGTCCGGGCGGTTTGTGCTTGGAGATCTGGCGACTTGTTTTAAGTTGGCCAGATGATTCTGGTTTGCTCCTGGTGATCTAAGGGAGGAGCGATCTTGTGCCCGCGCGGCTTGTGCGTGGTCTCGTGTTCGCGTGACTTGTGCGCGATCTGCCTGCTATTCTGCAGTCTTGGTCGAATGATCGTCCAAGTGGTCTGATCGCGCGGTCTGTCTTTTGAGACCGTTGGTGATCTGTCAGGTGGTGACTGTATCCCAGTTTGTGTGGTGACAACATCCGTCTACCCGCCTATAAATAGGGGTGCATGGCCCGTCATTCATAACGAGAACTGTTTGCGGTCAGCAGGTTGCGGTCTCCTTCCTTGGTGATTCCCAGCGGCTTGAATAAACAGTTTGGCAGTGGTCAGTCTGCGAACTGGTTTATGTTCGTTCTTGTGCTGTTCGCAGCGAGCTCAACGATCAGGCGACCTTCAGCGGTTAGGCGATCTGAGTTGCGGTCTGGCGACAGCTTCAGTTCTTCATTTCAATAAAGCTCTAGTTTGTGCGGTCTGAGGTGCGGTCTTGCAGTGCTGGCGGTCTGTCCAACTTCTATTCGCGTGGACTCAGGTCAAGCCAGGTGACTTCTGGAGTCGAGCGGTCTGTGCGATCTCAACTTGTCTAGCCGCCAGATTTGTTTTGGTGTGTTTTGTTCTTCTCATCTCCATGATTCTGATGAATCATTTCTCGCCATATATACCTCGCACTGTGAATAAAGTTTGTGATTCAATAAAGTCTCTTGTGTTGCTGTGTGGCATTGTGGTTGTTTGGCTTTAACTCAGTTGATGCAACTCCTGCTTACTCCTAAACGGTTCAAATCAAAAATTTTAACATGGTATCAGAGCTAGGTTGTTGGAGTGGATAAGCAGTGTTCAACTTGAGTTGCCATCGTCTTTGTGAAGAAGAGACCACATAGATTTCCATGGAAGGTGGATACGCAAGAGGGCTTGGTATTGAACTCCTCACATCGACTAACTATAGGAAATGGAGGTCATGTATGGAGAGCTATTTACTTGGCGAGGATCTATGGGAGATAGTTGGAGGAGAAGACACCCAAGAGGTGTTTCTAGCAGGAGATAATATGGCAAAGGTGAGACTTAGGAGGAGGACTAATGCTAAGGCAGAGTTCACACTCAAGAGGACTATCTCACCGGAGCTGTTTGACCACAATATTGGATGTAAATCTGCTGCTGAGATTTGGACGTCTTAGGACGGGCTGTTTAATATGAAGAATGTAGCTCGGCTATAGTTTCTTGAAAGTGAGTTGGCGAAGGACTCTCAAGGCGATCTTTCTATTTCTACCTTCTTTCTCAAGATGAAGAACCTCACAGCAGAGATTCTTGCATAGGACCCTAATGAGCCCATCTCGGTGGCAAAACTGAAGAGGCATATTATCTGCTGGTTGTAGAAGGAGTATCTTGCCTTTGTGACTTTAGTTCAAGGTTGGGCAAATCAACCATCTCTATTGGAGCTGGAGAACTTACTTGCTTCGCAAGAAAGTTTGGCCAGACAGATGGCGGGGACTTCTATCTCTGGGGGAGATAGTGATGTGTTGTTCTCTGGAAAGATGAAGAAGAAGTGGGAGAAGAAGAAGCCAGTTCAGGATGGACCCTCTACTTCAGGTCAGTAGGATAGAGGTTATGCTTCTATGTCTTATGGGAAGAAGAAGGGAGAGAGACCAAGGTGCTTCAGGTGTAATAAGACCGGCCACTTCAAGAAGGATTGTCGGGTTAATCTTCAGTCGGGACATGTAGCAGAGAAGGAGAAGCCAAAGTCAAATGAAGCTGGATGGGGAGCAGCCTTTGCGGCTAATATGACGGCGATGCCCGTTAAGGCCTTGGCTGCCATGAACTTTGAAGAGGATTGGATTGTTGATCCAGGGTGTGGACATCATCTCACCGGGGATGAATCAAAGTTCTCTTCTTTGGCGCCATACTCAGGTAACGATGCTATCATTACGGCTGATAATTCTGTTCATGCTGTCGAACAAGAAGGTGTTGTCTCCTTGAGCAGTGATAATGGTCCACTCACTTTAAGGAGTGTTTATCACGTGCCTAGTATAAAGAAGAATCTCTTCTCTGTGACCAATGCGGTCGATGCCGGTTATCACGTTCTGTTTGGCCCAACAGAAGTGAAATTTCTTAAAACTCAACCGGAGATAAAGGGAAATGTTATCCATGTTGGAAAGCGGGTAAAGGACTTGTTCGTGTTATCGGCAAGTACCTATGTTGATAAGATGAAGACCAACGATAGCGCGTCTATCTGGCATGAAAGGTTGGGGCATGTTGGCATGGACAAATTGAAGGCTATAGCGGTAAGGGGCCTTGTCAAGGGATTGCCTAGCTTGTCTTCTTATGGAGACGGTCATGTTTGTGCTGGATGTCAGTTTGGTAAGTCTCATCGACTTCCATTTGATAAATCGCAAACAAGATGCAAAGCGCCGTTGGAGTGCATTCACGGTGATTTGATGGGACCGACTACCACCCCAAGCCTTGGAGGCAACAAATATATGTTGGTGTTGATTGACGATTACACTAGATATGTCTGGGTGTATTTTCTGAAAGAGAAGTCGGCAGCCTTTGCGAAGTTTGTGGAGTTCAAGGAGCTGGTGGAAGGTCAGTTAGGCCTGCGGGTAAAAAAATTGAGAACTGACAATGGTGGGGAGTTCACCTCTGGTGAGTTCTCAAGTTTTTGCAGGAAACACGGCGTTCGGAGAGAGCTCACTTATGCCCATACTCCACAGCAGAATGACGTTGCGGAGAGGAAGATCCATCATCTGACGGAAACCTGCAAATGCTGGCTTCATGCCAAGAGTATCCCAAAGTCCTTTTGGGCAGAGGGAATGTCTTGTGCAGCTTACGTCATCAACAGGATGCCTCTAAGTCCTATCAACATGAAGACCCCTCACGAACTGATGTTCAAGGAGAAGCCGAGTGTTGCACACCTTCGGGTGTTCGGGTCAACCTGCTATGTCCATATTCCTGATGCTCTTCGGACAAAGCTAGATGTGAAAGCAAGGAAGCTAGTCTTTGTTGGGTATGATGAACGGAAGAAAGGATGGAGATGCATGGATCCTGAGACACGGAGATCAGTGGTATCTCGGGATGTGGTGCTCGATGAAGTGACTTCCTACAAGGGGAGTTCAGGAGTTGAAATATTGGAAAGCAGGGTTGATGAAGCAGGGAAAGCTGCGGGAAGTCTTCAAGTGGAGTTGTCTGTTTCACCAGGAGCTCCAGTTGTGTCAATCTCTGAGATGTAGGCTTCAGGTTCTGGAAGCAGGGGGAGCGATGCTCCAAGTTTGTCTGGAAGAGGATCTTGCACAGAAGAAGCAGTTGAGGAGGTGGTTAGTCAGGTGCAACCTCTTAGAAGGTCGAAGAGGACTATCAAGCCACCAGATCAATATACAGGAGGAAACATGGTGAGCTTCGTCTCAAGTTTCTTCATTGGTCCCTTGGATGAGAGGGAACCGTCGAGCTTTGAGAAAGCCAAAGGTGTGATGAAGTGGGATATTGCTATGCAAGAGGAGATGGATGCTCTCAAGAAGAATGAGACTTGGTCTCTAGTGCCCAGGCCCAAGGGCATTACCCCTGTGACATGCAAATGGGTGTATAAACTCAAGAAGAAAGCTGACGGCACGATCGAGTGATACAAGGCTCGCCTTGTAGCTCGCGGGTTCTCACAGCAGTATGGTGAAGATTATGATGAGACATTTACTCCAGTGGCAAAGATGACTTCGGTCCAATTTGTTATTTCTTTGGCGGCATCTTGTGGATGGGAGATTTGGCAGCTCGATGGGAAGAATGCTTTCTTATACGGAGAGATTCACAAGGATATCTTCATGATCCAGCCGCCGGTTTTCATCTCGGAGGATCGTCTGGACTACGTCTGCAAACTGAAGAAAGCCTTATATGGGTTGAAGCAAGCGCCTCGAGCGTGGTATGGGAAGATCGTGGAGTATGTTCTATTCTGCGGGTTCTTTGCTTCAGACTCTGATTCTAGCTTGTTCGTCAAGAAGGAGGGGGCGCTTCGGGTTATTATGCTGTTGTATGTGGATGACATGATTGTCACCGGGAACTCGAAGGAGGCGGTAGCAAGGCTGAGAGCTGAGCTTGCTATCAGGTTCGAGATGAAGGATCTGGGGGAGCTTCACCATTTCCTTGGACTCGAGGTCCAGAGGCGGGAGAGCGGAGTGCTCGTTTCTCAGGAAGGATATGCGGAGCGGATCGTTCAACAATTCGGCATGGAAGAAGGAAAGAGCAGCTCTATACCTCCGGAACAACATCATAAACTTCAGAAGGATGAGAGAAGAGTTCTATCTAATCCGTTGGTGTTCCGTGCTCTGGTTGGGAGCTTGATTTACTTGACCATCACGAGGCCTGATATTGCTTATGCAGTTGGCAAAGTGAGTCGGTACATGGCGGAGCCACGGAAGCCTCATCTTCTGGCGGCAAAAGGAATTCTGAAATATGTGAAGTCGACCTCTGATTTGGGTCTCCTATTTAGGAGAGGGTCAAGCTTAGAGTTGCATGGATATATGGATGTTGACTACGAGGGAGACGTGGATGATCGGAGATCAATGTTTGGTTATGTCTTTATGATGGGCCCCACAGCTCTCTCTTGGTGCAGCAAAAAAGCAGGACTCGGTGTCCGTATCTACCACAGAAGCAGAATACAAGGCTTTGGCCTTGGCAGCTCAGGAAGCCGTTTGGCTCAGGAGGTTGGTGGAGGATGTTCATGAGGAGGTTCGAGGTCCCACTATGTTGCGCGGGGACAATGAGAGTGCTCTCAAGTTGGTTAATAATCCATTTTGTCACGCGAGGACCAAGCATAATGAGATTGAGCCCCATTTCATTCGTGAAAAGTTGTTGGGAGGATCTCTTCTGGTCGAGCATGTTCGGAGTGCGAACAATGTCGCAGACATCTTCACAAAGCCGCTGGCGAAGGGACCGTTTACACGGTTGCGGAGTTTACTCAGGCTAGTCTCCACTTCCCACTTCAAGGGGGAGTGTTGAATTTTTGAAGTGTAGTGGAGGTGACCGGGCGGTCTGATTTTGGGTGACCGCCGAGACCGCGCGGTTTGTGTTTATATATTGTCGGTCTGGCTCTGCCGGTCTGTTCTAGCAGACTGTTAGTTCTGCCGGTCTAATCTGGCGGACTGCTGGTTCTGCCGGTCTGTTGTTTGTAGCTGCGGTCTGTTCCCGAGTTGGTCTGCTGGTTAGCCTTCCTTCTTTGTTGGAAGATCGGGCGGTCTGTTCTTATGTGTGACCGCCTGTCTGGGCGGTTTGTGCTTGGTGATCTGGCGACTTGTTTTAAGTCAGCCAGATGATTCTAGTTTGCTCCTGGTGATCTAAGGGAGGAGCGATCTTGTGCCCGCGCGGCTTGTGCGTGGTCTCGTGTTCGCGCGACATGTGCGCGATCCGCCTGCTATTTAGCGGTCTTGGTCGGATGATCATCCAAGTGGTCTGATCGCGCGGTCTGCCTTATTAGACCGCTGGCAATCTATCGGGTGGTGACTGTATCCCGGTTTGTGCGGTGATGACATCCGTCTACCCGCCTATAAATAGGGGTGCATGGCCCATCATTCATAACGAGAACTGTTTGCGGTCAGCAGGTTGCGGTCTCCTTCCTTGGTGATTCCCAGCGGCTTGAATAAACAGTTTGGCAGTGGTCAGTCTACGAACTGGTTTATGTTCGTTCTTGTCCTGTTCGCAGCGAGCTCAGCGATCAGGCGACCTTCAGCGGTTAGGCGATCTGAGTTTCGGTCTGGTGACAGCTTCAGTTCTTTGTTTCAATAAAGCTCCAGTTCGTGCGGTCTAAGGTGCGGTCTTGCAGTGCTGGCGGTCTGTCCGATTTCTGTTCACGCGATCTCAGGTCAAGCCGGGCGACTTCTGGAGTCGAGCGATCTATGCGGTCTCAGCTTGTCTAGCCGCCAGATTTGTTTTGGTGTGTTTTGTTCTTCTCATCTCCGTGATTCTGATGAATCATGTCTCGCCATGTATACCTCGCACTGTGAATAAAGTTTGTATTTCAATAAAGTCTCTTGTGTTGCTGTGTGGCATTGTGGTTGTTGGCTTTAACTCAGTTGATGCAACTCCTGCTTACTCCTAAACGGTTCAAATCAAAAAATTTAACAGCTGCTGTAAGCAAGGAAATGGACAGACTCAAGGAGGCCACAAAGCTCAAGAGTGCTGAACTGGCTCAGAAGAACAAGGTCATCAAGGACTTGAGGAAATGTTGTTGGCTGAAAAGAAAATTGTAGCTAGCTTCTTACAACCTAAGATTGTACTTCATGTTATTGACAGCTTCTCTACACCATTCAGAGCTGGTGTAGGAATTAATAAAGAAACAGTCAGGGGTAAAGCCTCTAGAGTGCTTCTTCTATGAAGACTCAAGTTGTCACAAAAAATGTACCTCTAGGACTCACACTAAAAGAGAGGAGAAGGAACTGTGGAGTGTTGGTTACTTAGGACGAAGATGCCAGAGGAGAGATCAAGAGAGGGAAAAACTGCTAGAATTGATCTCAAAAAAGGGAACAACAAAGGGGGTCAAAGACAGGCTAGAGGGAGAGGTAGAAAAATGACAGAATTCGAGACCACTTACACAGGTTGTAAGTTGGAGGCACGAAGCCAAAAGTCTATGATCAGGTACCCCTACCCCTCTATTTATAGACTGATGCGATATTTCGGCAAGTGCACCGGTCGCGCAAGTAATAATAATGAGGAAGATCCCCGAGTGTCGGTCTCTCAAGGAACACAGTGAGGTGGAGTTAGGTTTCAAGGAAGGACTTGAGATCGAAGTCCTTGGTCGGGGTTACAATGGATGGTTGGTTTGGTTTGCAAATAATAAGATAAAATATTACAACTACTCCTATGTAGTGCCGCTATGCAATGCTTCGCTTGGCGGGATGGAAAACTACGTAGGCCTTGAACGCACTACTTCGTGGGGCGGATGGACGAGTAGGCTAGCGGAATGAGGGTCGCAAGCACCTCTTCGACAAGCACGCCACTAGCAATTGCTAGTGCGGCACCGAACACGATGGCGGAATGGAAATTAGATGGGGGCGCACCTCAATAAGCACATATGAACTAAATGATTCCAAATAAATGAAATTAACATTAAGCAATATTGTTCATAGCACACATCATCAAAAATATAGAGATTACAAACATTACATCACACAAAGAGAGAAAAAGGCAAGAGATACGACCGAATCTGGAGGCTCGTTGTAGATTTACGGTAGGAAGCACCGGGTTGTCAATCCGCGTCCTAGCTCGGTCCCAACTATCGTACGGGGTAGAGAAGGCTGTCAGTACCTTCCAATGGACCCGTCTTCTCTAGCGTTTTACAATCTGGACACGTCCGATGCGAAGATCTCCTTCCTTGGCGCTGAAGATGAGTGTAGAATCTCCTCCTTGGAGCTCTTGGATGATGGAGGATGCCTAGGGGCAAAAAACCTGTGGAAGGGGCGAAAACGGCGGACTGGACGGAGTTCCGATCAATCTCCCCGCCCTAATTCGCGAGCAGGTTAATATATAGGCGCTGGAATAAACAGTGCGCACGATCAGTGGCGCACGACCAATGGTTGTGCGCGCTGGAGGTCTGTGATCGTGCGCCTGCCTGGGTGGAGCCTGCAATGTAAGAAATTTATAAAATACCATGTACGCACGACCAGTGGCGCACGACCGGTGGTCGTGCGCACTATCGTAGGTGGTCGTGCGCACTGTCCGAGACAGAACTCATAAAATTGATGTTAAGTGCGCACGAACAGCGGCCACGACCAGTGGTCGTGCGCAATAAAACCAGCGATCGTGCGCAGTGTTCCTGTACAGAATTGCACCGGGAACACCTGCACGACTCCTGTTCCAGCACAACCACGAATCCAGCCACTGAAAGTGGCACTTAACAAAGCATGAAAACTACTAAAAATGAAGAACATGAAATAACACCAAAAACGGGCCTAGAGGTGCACTTAGCATGGAGTATCAAATATGAGCTGAAACAGGGCTAAAGTGCAGTGGAATGACTCGAAAAGCGGCCCAGATGAGTCCATAAATGTGTATATGATCAGGACTCATCATAGACGCGGAGGCTGCCCAAATGGGCAGATCCAAAAATTATGGGCTGCCTGGGGTACTAGAGAACCGGGGCAGAGGAAGGGTGTGCAAATAACAAAAAAGGAACAAGAGACCCGACCGCGCGGTTTGGCGATCTGGTAGAGACTTGATCGTCTGTGCCTTGGGAGGAAGCGCTGGAGGGGAAGCAGGCAATCTGGGCGGTCTCTCAAATCTGAGACCGCTGGAGGGGTCCCTTCTGACTGGAGAAGAGGTCGTAGAATTTCAGGCAAACATGATCCCCAAACATTTTCAAGTTGCTCTAGAACTTTGGAAATGTTCACTTTGACCGCTGAGACCGCAACCGCCATAAATGCGCTGGGCTCTATAAATAGGGCTTCAAGCTTTAGAATTCATAATCTTCAGAAAGGAACAGCGAGCTTAAACCTCAAGCGATCACCAGAAACTATAAAAAATGATCTCTGCAATGGTGACTGTACTATCTTGTCTTAATAAGCAATCGCCAGGAGCAGCTTCTCCAAAGAAAAAGGAGAGCGCTAGCCTGAAGAAAAAGGGAATAAAGGCTCCCCAGACTCTAGCTGAAGCAGATACGTTGAAAGATTCTGCTCAATCTTGCCCGAAGAAACAACCTGAACTGTCAGAGAGCACGATCTTATCGGGCTCTAACATTTCTGGTAGGTCAACTAGTTCTTCAGATCCTCCCGTGCTGAACTTTCCTGATCTCTCTATTTATTTTTATAGTCAGAAAATTGTTGAGATCCTCAACCAGACCATTGTCCCATATGGCGAGATCGCTTCAACTGAAGCTATTCTAGATGGAATGAATGAGAAGAAAGTTGAGGTTGAGAGAATTAGGCAGAAGATCGTTGATTCTCAAGAAGCTGTGAAAACAAAAAAGGGAAAGCATTCAAATTCTTCTGCTAAAGCTACCAAGAAAAAGAAGAGTGAGGAAAGCAAAGTTGTGACCGCCCCGGAGGCGCTCAGCCTTCCTGAAAGCGGCAATTTTAGACATCCAATAGATGTTCCTAGGGAGACAAGTGGTGGGGTCAGTCTCTTTTTCCATTCTGCGATCTCAGCTTCTACAAAAGAAGCGGACTCCGAGTTGATGGCTTATCTTGATGAAGATTCTTCTAATGATTTCTCTTGCTCGATCTTGCAGGTGCTTGACCCCTTTGATTCTGAACTTCTTCGGGTCACCGTCGCAGAGGAGGAGACCGCCGAAAGTGAGTAATTGTGATCGGTACCAACGGTCATGTTTTTGACCTGCCACCCCGTCGACCAACAAGGGAAGCCCTCTTCACCCTTTAGTCACTTATTTTTTATCTTCCTTTTTGTCTACTTTTAATCACTTTAGTTTTTTGTTTAAAAAAACAAAAAAAAATGTAATGCTTGTTTTATCTTCATACTTAGTTTTAAACATTGGGGCAATGTTTAATTTTAAGTATGGGGGTGTAGCTTAGCGTTCATTGTATTTTTATTTGAAAAAGAAAAAACAATACATATATATTTATTAATTTCAAAAAATATCTAATTTCTTGGAAAGGGGGGTTTGGGCTTGAACTCCCATCGCACCTCCTAGTACCTTGCGAACCCTTCACCGGGTTGCACTCGAGATGTCCAAGAACTAATAAAAAAAATATAAAACTAATACTAATAAATACGCCTAGCCATGTGTTTTATCTTTCTAGAAATCTAGTTTGAGGTTTGATCATAAGTAATCCTACATTTTTTTTATTTAGCTAATATTTTGTTTTATCAGAATGTGTTAGATTTAAATTTGAAGTAATTTAGTTTTAAGAAATATTTTATGTTGTTAATTCAATTAGAGAATTTATTTAGCTTCACTTCTCTTTTTAATTTTAAATGGCTTCAGATTGTTGTAAATTGGCTAAACATCTCTAGATTTTTATTATAGTCTCTTTTAACTTTAAGATCTTAGGAAATTTCATTCTACAAAAAAATGTTGCTCTCAAAATAATTTAATTTATAAACTAGAAGTATTTCTTTACCATTACCCTTTGTTGGCAAATAAAAAAAATGTAGAAAAAAAAGATCATATGTCATGGGAATAAGAGGATAAAATTCATTATCCCCTAAACATATGCACCCAAAATCATTTTAAAGATTATATGTCATGATGTAAGAGAATAAAATTCATTACTTTAAAACATATACATTTTGGGTTTTTGATTGAAGAGAAAATTTTTAAAAAAGATTATATGACATGGAAAATAAAAGGATAAAGTTCATTATTTTCCTAAACATATACAATTTCGTATTCAAATAAGGTTGGAGGATAAAATTCATCGCCATTATTTTAGTCTCTTCATTTTGCCATTTTGTTAAAACACATCCCTAGCCAATTTCATTGTTTCTAGTCCTAAACTAAATTATTAAGAGAGCAATATTTTGGTAGGTGTCTTTTCCTTAAGTTTCTTTTATGTTAGAATGTTTATAATTTCAATCTATTCTTGTTTGATAATTTCTATAATTTCGTTTGCTAAATAGTTATCTTGAGAAGTACTTAGCTAAACATTTTTCTCTTTTTAAATTATCACCATAACTTATGACTTAATTCTTGAATTTCTAGAATTTGCTTTTAACTTACTTTTGGTCTAAGGAAATTTTGGTTAATTAGAAATAATATTGATTTCTTATAATTCTATCCTTATTCTTTTGCTCTGGAATAGCAAAAGCTCAAGTATGGGGATGTTTGATGAGTAGTTTTTATACTCATCCTTTAGTATAGTTTTAATATAATTTTAATATGAAATTACATAAATTATCTAATTTACATCATGAAAATTACTCCTTTTTCAATTTCATGAACTAACTTAGGCTGATCTTATGTTTCCAGGTTTTCTGGGCATTTTGAGCAAAAAGTGCAAATACACGCCCAAGGTCATGGGCGTGACCAATGGGAGTGTAACCTACGAGGTGTTCCAGACCTGTTTCCGCCTCCCCAGGGTCATTCCGTGGAAATTCATCAATTACACGCCCCAGGTCACGGGCGTGACTAAGGGTGTGACCCAGTGTCACGGTCGCGACCCGCCACCAGCATCTAGATCAACCTGCCACGTCAATTAAAGTTACATGCCCCAAGTCACGGGCGTGACCAGGGGCGTGACATTAAGTCACGGGCGTGACTCATCCCATGCTCCTTCCCGCCAAAAGTTTTCCTCCAGCAGCCAGTTTTAAAGTTACACGCCCTAGGTCACGGGCGTGACCTAGGGCATGACGCGCGCATAATGCCCACAATTACTCTAGAAGGTGCCCTCTTCACTGCTGCTTTGATCACGCCCCTTGGTCACGGGCGTGACCAAGGGCGTGTACCACCAAAATTTCTGCTATTTAAAGGGAGCTTCTCCAGATGATCAGGGACGAATTTTTGGAGTAATAGCTTTAGTTTTTGCACTATTTTCTTATTCTCAAGCTCTTGTTCTCCTCGTCCTTCTTAACTTGTACTTTAATTTCAAATCTTGTAATTTTCAATTCCTTAGTTGTAACTTCCTTGCAATTCAATAAAATAGTTCTTTTTTCTCTTGTTCTATTCTCTTTTTCATCATGCACTCTTCTATTTTCGTTAATTCCTCCATCTCTATGAGTAGCTAAATTTCAATTAGTACTCGGCCGAGATGATCCAAGGAAAATATGATTTATGCTTTAATTTATAGCTTCTCTTTCTCTTCCTTAGAACGCTTAAGATTTATCCTTGAACTTTATTGGATTGAGATTATATTTTCGATATATAATTCTCATCTTGTTTTCGTAGTCTAATAACCGAGAGGTTCTGAATTCGAATCGATCATTTCAAGGATAAAGAGATTTGAATGCACTCCTCGAGAGAGGATGACATAATTTGATGTAGGCTTGGGTGTTCGGGTCGCTCTCACTTGCGCGATCGATTGGGTCGCGAGATTGTTTCTAAATAACACCTAATCAGATGAACAAACGCAGCCACCTACGGGTGGGTCCTTCACAACTATCACGCAAAGACAACCACAAGAAGATCCTCCAAAAAAGCAAAACTCCGGATATAGGAGGATCTTCCCTAACAAAGGCAAAAGAAAATCGCCACTCCTCGTCGAGTAAAAATAATTCAAGATCGTTCAACTATCACAAATGAGAAGGATCGCGAAAAGATAAATGTCGGAAAATTCGTCACAATTCCTATCCACCACAAATAACTATTGAAGAATCGCTCAAGAGGTAGAAAGCGTTACCCTCCCGGAATAGTAGATCCGGGTTGTAGAAAGTCCTACGTTATTCACGGAGGTGGTCGCCGGAGGGGAGTCCTTGAAGATGTGCACCGTCGCCTTCAAATCCCGCCGCTACGAACAAGCCCAAGACCGCCTTGATGCGTGAGAGAATGTAGAGGGAGAAACGAGGGAGAAGGGTGGGCGGGTTTCCACGAGGAGGGGGGCGGCCGACAGCTAGAAGGAGGAGGAGAGGAGGGGGTCATCCTGGCCGAACTTGGAGAGGGGGAGAAGGTAGGGGGCGGCCAAGGAAGAGGGAGAGGGAAAATCAAGAGGAGAGAATTAGGGCTTTCAATTTCTTATTTCATTCCTTGTTAAACCAAATCCTCCAAAACATAGCCTTATATAGGCTTTACAATCACAGCGGTTAAACGCAGTCCAAATTAAAACAATAAAACAAACATGACAAGTTCTAATAAAATAAAATAAAGCATGACAATTTTAATTAATAATTATAAGGATAATTATTAATTAAAATATTCTTATTTTAAAAGCATGATAAAATTAATTAATAATTATAATTAAATTATTATAATTATTAATTAATGTTCTTATGCCGCGGACGGAGGTTGTAGCGGTGATGGCGAAGAACGTCGCGGCGTTGGCGTAGAACGTCACGGCGAAGGCGAAGAAACGACGTGTCTTCGAACTTGCAGCAACGACCGTCCCAATCCACGAACTCTCTATGTCGGGGATCAACGACCTTCATCAAGATCATCAGGCCAGTAGCAGTTTCATCAGTATCCCCAACCAAGTGGATGTGGGGGTCTTCATCAGCAACATCCCCTACCAAATGAGGCTCGGTGAAGGGGTCTTCATCATCTGGGGTAGGCAAAAGAGAGGGGCTGAAGGGATGGTCCCCATCAATCCTCCCCCGCTCGAAAAAACACATCACGGATGAGTCAGCACTGTCAAATGTAGGTCCTGGTAAGAGTATTCCTCCTGATTTCCTGTCAAACAAAAGGTTGGCCACAGGGGCCTTGATCAAAGCATAGGAAAATGAAGAGGAAAGTGCAACAATTTCATAAGACGTCTTACCTCCAGAGACCGTCAAAGGAGTGAATAACATGCTACCCGTCTCACCTCTCAACCCAATAGAAATTTTTGTGGAGGGGAATGAAGGGGGATCTAGATGCAGTGGAGCTAGAAAGAGTGAAAAATATTTTGAGTCATTGAAAATGGGGTTTGGTCCCCTCTCAGCAAAAACTCTCAAATGTAAAGCAAAACTTTCTAGAATGACAACTATTCGACGAACAGTGGGGACAATACTGACATTGCCATCTAAGTTGCCAATTGGAAACTGTCCAGGGGAATGATCTACTAAAACCGAGTCTTCCTTATTGTGGGATTCTCCAACGGGTGCGGTGACTTCAAAGTGAATGGACCCAGATGGGTCGGCTAGCACCAATTCATCATGTTTGGGTGGATTAAGACCTCTTGTGTTGGGGAAATGATTTATCTTAACCCCTAGAAATGAGTAGAATATGTATTCTCGGAGTGAAAAATTAGTTTAAGTAAATATGCGTCGAATAGTAATCAACGCAACGTCGAAGTGTAGTCGACGTATCTCTCATACTGAGTCGAAGTAATTCTAAACAGAATTCGACGTAACCAAAGTCGACGTAACTCTGATTTCTAGTCGACGCACTCAGTAAAGTCGACGCACCTCTATCAACGCTCCTTCCAAATTTTCTTCTCGACGTCTAGCCAGGCTGAAATCGACGCTTACGTCGAATAGTAATCAACGCACGTCAATTTCTATGACAAATTCAAAAACACGCCAGATCTCTTTCCATCTTTCTGTAGATCTGAATTTTATGGAATTATATTATTCTTTTCTAGCCGTTCTGAATCAATCTTTCCTTCTAAATGATTCTTGACTAATTTGATTAAGATTATTATGGACATTATTTGAAAATAGAATGATCTTTTTCCTTCTACAGATATAATGATTATGGAAACTTTTCACTCTTACTATTTCTCTGACTGCTAATTGATTATTCTCCTATAGCAATATTTTGAATAAACAGTGCTATAAATACACATGGAGGTCGGCAAAGAGAAATAACAAGTGATCCACTCCATCCATTTGAAAAGGAGGAAAAGCTCCCAAGTGAAAAGTGAGAAAGCTGAGAAAAGTGAAAGAGTGCTGCAGCAAAGAAAAAGCCTTCTTCTTCTCCTCCTTCTGAAGCCATACTGCTGCCATTTGTGAAAGCTCTCACTGAAAGAGAGAAAGGCCTACAATCTCCTTCTCACTATAGAAGAGAGATTTCATTCACTATACTTGTGCTTCTAATCTTCTTGCTAGGAAGAAGATTCTTTCTTGCTTCAATTGTTTTTCTTCTACTTCTTCTTCTCATTCTTATTTCATTTTCAAATTGTGTAAAAGTGTTTTTAGAATCTCTCTTCAAAAAATTCAGTTGTAGTGGTTCTAAGAGTCTCCTTATCAAAAGACTCGGGCTGGTTCTAAGAGTCTCCTTATCAAAAGACTCAGTGCAAGATAGTGAATTCCTACCAAGGGGGTAGAAGAGTGGACTACCCAAAGTTTGGGGAACCACTATATTTCTTTGTGTTGTGCTGTGTCTTTCTTTCTGCTATTTCTTTCTTTACTTGCTTAATTCTTGTTGGTGTTTGGGAAGCTTAAATCTGTGAATATTACACATATATATATATTTATTAACTTTGCACAAAATATTTTTAAATCTCTACTCACCCCCCCCCCCCCCCTCTAGAGAATTCTAGTGAGGTTAACTGTGCACTTTCAATTGGTATCAGAGATAGGTTGATCAAAAAGGGATAACTCCTTGATCAAAAAGATCCTACCTCATATATATATATATATATATATATATATATATATATATATATATTTCTAAAAAATTTTATGGCACAAATCAAAGATTATGCTTCCACCAGACCACCAATTTGCAACCTTGAAAAGTTTGCACTCTGGAAAACAAGAATTAGGATCTATATGAATTCTATTGATGAAGAATTGTTTAATGTTATTTTGACAGGTCCTCCCAAGCCTTATAGAAAGGACTCAAGTGGTAAAGTGACTCAAACACTTTTCCCAAGGGCTGAGTGGACAGCTGATGAAAAGAAAGCCCAAGCATGTGACTCCAAGGCTATGAATATATTAGTCTCAACCCTCTCAGATGAAATCTTCCAAAAGATTGCTGAATGTGGGTCAGCTAAGGAAATATGGGAAGCTCTCACTAAAATGGTAGAAGGGAGTGCTGATGAGAGAAAGGATAAAAAGGCATTGCTCATCTCTCAATATGAAAACTTCCAGAAGAAAGATAGTGAAAGTGTTGCTGACATGTATGCCAGATTCAGCCTCATGATAAATGAGTTGAGAACACTTGAGAAGGACATATCTCTCACTGAGATAAATGACAAATTGCTAACTTGCTTCCCTAGCTCTTGGGACTCAAGAATCTGGCCAATTAGAGACTACAGAAGCCAAAAGAAATCTCAACAGATGTCCTGTTGGGAAAATTAAGATCTTATGAACAGTGGTTGAAAACAAGATCTGAGAAAGAAGAGAAAGAAAAGACTCCTTCACTCTCAAAGGAAAAGAGTATTGCCTTAAAGGCTACTGCAGGTGAACCCACTATAAGTGATGAGGTGATGATCAGTCTACTGGCCAGAAGATTCAAGAAGTGGATCAAAACAGAAGGATCTAGAAGAAGAGACTCAAAAACCAGGTATGACAAAACTCCTACTAAAGAAATTATATGTTACTCTTGCAGGAAACCTGGACACATTGCACCTGAATGTCCTAAAGAGATCAGTAATAAGAAAAATCTGAAAAGAACAAATCTAAAGAAGAAGAAGAAAGAGAAAGGATTCATTGCTCAATCATGGAGTGATTCAGAATCTGAAAGAAGTACCTCATCTGAAAAAGATCAAGAAGAGGCTAAGAAGGAGGAAAACTGTTTGATGGCTACTGAGAAGCCTGAAGATAAATCTCTGGTAAATATATCTGATGATATAGATTTTTCTTCTACTAAATTAAAAAAAAATTCAAAGAATTTTGCTTAGATCAAGTCAAATCTGAGAAAGAAATAAAAAGACTAAGAAATGAATTGAACAATCTCAAACAAATGGATACACAATATAAAAACTATGAGCTCAGTCAAGAACTCTCTAGATCAGAGGAGCAACTAGATAAAATCAATACTGAAAATGAAACACTGAGAAATGAGCTAGCAAAGGCAAAAGCCTTTGAAGATTCTCTAAATGGCAGAAGTCAAAAGCTCAAGAATATCTCTGAAAATCTCACTGATAGATTTAGACAACTAGAGTTTAATACTGATTTAGAACCTAGACCTCAATCATCCAGCAAATCTGTTTGGAGACATCCTATCCACTTCACTAGGAAGAATAATCTGATAGGAGAAAATTCACAAGAAAATCCAAAAACAACTATTGTTTTTAATAAAAATAATTTCACTATATATGAAGGAATCCTAGGTAAATATCCTCAGAAAAGAAATAAAATTGCGTTGAGTTATTATCAACGTGCGTCGAGTTCTACTCGACGCAACTTAAATGATGCATCGATTTTTAATCAACGTACACCCCAAAGTGCGTCGACTTCCAACAAACGTCAACTTCATGAAAAAGAGCGGCAATACTAAAATATTTTTGGTCATATCTATTGTAGTACCGAATAAATCTCGAGTTGTGTATCGTCTCGACGTTTCACCTGACTTAAATAAACTCTTCAGTTAGAAATCTGCACACTCTCTGCATCTCTCATCCTTCTCACTTCTCAGTGCAGCCATCACTTCCTCTCTCACTGACCAAAATGGCTCCCAAGATCAACTCTGGTTTCGATATTGATCTTATCTCTTTCCAAGCCGCCGCCGAAAACTACAAGAGCATCATAGCTCTTTTCACTGAAGCCGGTCTAAACAAACTCATTTCAACAAGATGCAAACTCCTGGAAATCGAACTCACTGAGTTGATGAATCATGTTCAGATATCTGAACAAGGAGAGATTACAGGAACAATCCATGAAACACCTGTCTCAATCTCTGCAGAACATCTTAGGGATACCTTTGATCTTCCATCAGGTACACACAAACACTATCCTTGATCAAATCAAAGGAAAAGCAAATTATTTTCTAAGAGTAGCTAAATGAATCTCCATCAACATTCCCTTTATCAGGCAATGAACCTGTGGAACTCACTCCTGAGGAAATCAAAAACTTATTAATCACCATGAAATTCTCCAGAGATAGGCCAATCAACCTAAAGAAAATAGACTTCTCTGATGAATATAGGCTCTTGGCATACATAGTAGGAAAAATACTACTATGCAAAATCTCTGCTCATGATGCAGTGCCCAAGCAGCAACTGAACATTATGGGGGCCCTTGTGCTGAAAAAGAAGATAAACTGGGGCAGCTGCTTACTGAAGATGATAGGCCACAAATATTCTCACAAAGAGAATGCCTACATGAGGATCATGAGTCAGTTACTCCTTCACTCCTTCCCTGACCTATGTAGGTCAAAAGGAATTCCCATTCCTCCTGGAAAAAGGATGTCCATAGCCCTCTTCTCAAAATGGACCAGGCAAATCCCCAAGCCTGGTTCCATTCCTGAAAGGAATCCCTCTCCTCCTAATTCTCCTGTGCATCCATCTTCTCCTCCTCCTCAACATACAGACATCTCTTCCCTACCAACATCATCCACACCAATAGTCTCCACTACCCTCACACCTCCTACCTTAACTACATCTTCACATACACCAATTCAATCACCACCTCTTCCTCCTCCTACTATCACATCCTCTCTACCTACATCATCTCACATACCTCATATATCAACAATCACTTCTCCACCTTTATCCCCTCCACCATTATCTCCTTCACCAACACACCCTGAACCATCTCCATCCACTGAAACTCTCATTACTTAGTGTATCCAGTCAGCAGCCCAAAGATTTCAAGAAATGCTGAATGGACACTGCCTTCAAATTCACTCCTCTATCAGGCACATGCAAACCTAGTTGGATGGGGTAAATGCCTCTGTGCAAGTACTAAAAACCTCTGTGTCTTCATCTAAGGTTACTAAATCATTCTTAACCTCCTTGGCTAAGAAGGTCAAGAAGGGGGAGAAGTTAGATGAAGAACAGCTCTCCACTCACAAATCTCACTCACATAAATCCTCTCCAACATCAAAATCTGATAGTCTTGCTCTGCTTAAGACCATTGGGAATGAAATAGTACCTGAGCTACATACTACAGAACAGCTAACAGATGTACTTTCTATAGCAAGAGAAGCTGAACAATAAGTAGTTCTCTTTCACGGGGAGGCAAGTAGAGTAGAGAAAGAAGTTGAAAAAGAAGCTGAGGCTGAAGGTTTGGCTGAAAGTGAAAAAGAAAAAGAAGTTGAAGCTCAGGGGGAGCCAGATGCTGTCATAGCTGAAGATGGAGCTGAGAAAGAAGCTGAAGAAGCAGAAAAAGAAAGTATAAAGGAAGTTCTATCTCAGGGGGAGCAGACTGCTTTGACTCAGGGGGAGCTAAATGAACATCTTGCTACTGAGAAGGAACAACTCACCTCTATAAAAAGACCTGATCTCCCTTTTAGTATTCTCTAGGAAGAGAAAAACTCCTCCTACTCCTCCTGAATGATATGTTGAACAATTTTGAGCAGAGCTCTATGTTTAATGCTTAAGTACTGCTTGATCTGTACAAAAAGTCTGTTATATGATTATCTTCTGATCACCTAATATATCTCTAAATATGCTTTGATGTGTTGATTAAAATCTGATAAAATTTCTCTCTGAATAGGGTTAAGACAAATAGGGGGAGATTGTTGGGGAAATGATTTATCTTAACCCCTAGAAATGAGTAGAATATGTATTCTCAGAGTGAAAAATTAGTTTATGTAAATATGCGTCGAATAGTAATCAACGCAACGTCGAAGTGTAGTCGACGTATCTCTCATACTGAGTCGAAGTAATTCTAAACAGAATTCGACGTAACCAAAGTCGACGTAACTCTGATTTCTAGTTGACGCACTCAGTAAAGTCGACGCACCTCTGTCAACGCTCCTTCCATATTTTCTTCTCGGCGTCTAGCCAGGCTAAAATCGACGCTTACGTCGAATAGTAATCGACGCACATCGATTTCTATGACAAATTCAAAAACACGCCAGATCTCTTTCCATCTTTCTGTAGATCTGAATTTTATGGAATTATATTATTCTTTTCTAGCCGTTCTGAATCAATCTTTCCTTCTAAATGATTCTTGGCTAATTTGATTAAGATTATTATGGACATTATTTGAAAATAGAATGATCTCTTACCTTTTACAGATATAATGATTATGGAAACTTTTCACTCTTACTATTTCTCTGACTGCTAATTGATTATTCTCCTATAGCAATATTTTGAATAAACAGAGCTATAAATACACAAGGAGGTCGGCAAAGAGAAATAACAAGTGATCCACTCCATCCATTTGAAAAGGAGGAAAAGCTCCCAAGTGAAAAGTGAGAAAGCTGAGAAAAGTGAAAGAGTGCTGCAGCAAAGAAAAAGCCTTCTTCTTCTCCTCCTTCTGAAGCCATACTGCTGTCATTTGTGAAAGCTCTCACTGAAAGAGAGAAAGGCATACAATCTCCTTCTCACTATAGAAGAGAGATTTCATTCACTATACTTGTGCTTCTAATCTTCTTGCTAGGAAGAAGATTCTTTCTTGCTTCAATTGTTTTTCTTCTACTTCTTCTTCTCATTCTTATTTCATTTTCAAATTATGTAAAAGAGTTTTTAGAATCTCTCTTCAAAAAATTCAGTTGTAGTGGTTCTAAGAGTCTCCTTATCAAAAGACTCAGGTTGGTTCTAAGAGTCTCCTTATCAAAAGACTCAGTGCAAGATAGTGAATTCCTACCAAGGGGGTAGAAGAGTGGACTACCCAAAGTTTGGGGAACCACTAGATTTCTTTGTGTTGTGCTGTGTCTTTCTTTCTGCTATTTCTTTCTTTACTTGCTTAATTCTTGTTGGTGTGTGGGAAGCTTAAATCTGTGAATATTACACATATATATATATTTATTAACTTTGCACAAAATATTTTTAAATATCTATTCCCCCCCCCCCCCTCTAGAGAATTCTAGTGATGTTAACTGTGCACTTTCATCCTGAAACACCTACTAATTCATTATATGAAATTAAATTCAGGTTCATCCTAGGGCGATCCCAACAATTAAGATCAGCTAGCATGGGAAGGACAACCCAACGAAACCACTCAACCCGCCCCGCGGCGGTAACGGGCTCCATGCCATACTTCCAGATCGGGGCTGAAGTATGGCATGGGAAGGACAACCCAACGAAACCACTTCAGCCCCGATCTGGAATGGGTGAATGTTCAGTGGGGGCGCTAACACTAGCCTAGGGTCCACTAGTGCAGATAATGTGCTCATACAACTACTACCCACAGATAATGGATTGGACCATTTGTCCTCCCCACTAAATGTCACGGGAAACGCACGAGCCCTAATCCTACCATCAAAAATGTGAGGAGTCGATACGGCTCGCCCTATCTCCTCAACCGTCTCACCATCAGCATCAGATTCACTCAGCCCACTTTTTGAATTTTCTTCAACCTCCTGAATGTCCTCGGGGTGGCCAACAGAAGGCTCCCGAAGGCTAGCGGGATCAAGTAGAGTTTGGCTAATCAGAGCAGCATCAATTTTAGGCACTAAGTCAGTCGAGGGTGCCTCAACTGGGATAATGTCTATGGGCAGACTGGGACTAATAGGGTCGGGCTCTGGCCCCATACTCAAACTCGGTGTGTTTGCCTCAGAGTGGCTAACACAAACTAAGGGATGATTTTGACTAACAGTGTCAAAATCCCCATGTGTGTCTGCACCGGGTGGTGTCGACTCAACCGTGATGTGAGCGTCTCCAGATGGGACTTTGGGCTTCCTGGGCGGGCTGGACCAAAGATATGTTAATTGACCCCCATGTGTAAAGTCTAGGGTGTTATTCTGGGCGTCAAAACTAACGTCATGGCTAGCGAGCCATGGGTTTCCCAGCAAAATATGGGAGTCCTTCATAGGAAGGACGTCACACCAAATGAGCTCAGAATAGGCTTGGATGGTGAGGGGCACCAAACATCGCATGGACACTAAGATAGTGCTCTCATCCGGACATACGAGACGATAAGGGCAAGGATGTGGCGCAGTGGTCACCAACATCCTAGATACTGCATTATCCGTGATAGCGTTAGTATGGCAAACACTATCCACCACGAGTCTGCACCACTTCTCACCATGTTTAAAATTTGCTCAAAATCGGTGTTTCGGGTCGCGGCTGAGCCTAATCACCTTCACAGCGTCATTCTGACCCTTACCAAACTCCTTTAAATTAGCCGGTGGTGCAGTTATTTGTGAGAGTGCCAGGGGATACCCCGGTTAAGCCTAGTAGTCATTACTAGTGAGAGTTCATGTGCTGACACGGAGAAAATTATAATGTCTCCAATTTTCAGGCCAACCTAACGTGGTCGAATCGAAAAATTTTCTGTTTTAATGTTGTTGGAAATAAGAGCAGGAAGCTACAGAAAAATTTTCAGATTTTTTTGACAAGTTATAAAATTCTGAGGTTTTTACTAAATGAAGACCAATCTGAAAATTTCAGAAATTTGAATTTTGAATTTAAAATTTTGAATTTTGAATTTGAATTTTGAATTTTCACAATTTTGAATTTTGAAATTGAATTTTGAATTTTCAAAAAATTGAATTTTGAATTTGAATTTTGAATTTCAAAAAATTTGAATTTTGAATTTGAATTTTGAATTTCAGAAATTTGAATTTTGAATTTCAAAATTTTGAATTTTGAATTTGAATTTTGAATTTCAAAATTTTGAATTTTGAATTTCAGAAATTTGAATTTTGAATTTCAAAAAATTGAAATTTGAATTTCAAATTTTGAATTTTGAATTTGAATTTCAAAATTTTGAATTTTGAATTTCAAAATTTTGAATTTTGAATTTGAATTTTGAATTTGACTTTCCAGAATTTAAAATATTTTTTTTATGTTCCTGTAGAAAATAGTACGCAGATTTGCAAAAATTTTTTGTTTTTAATTTTCGCTGAAAAATAAAAACTTTAAGGCCGCTAATCGCACACCAGAAATTTAGATCACGCCAAAATTTTACGAAAGATAATTTTATTACCGTCTAATAACTAGGGTAAGTAAAATATTTTCTTTGATTTTCTTACAGAAAATAATAAGTAGAATTACCAGAATTGTTTTTTTGAATTTCGCAGAAAAATGAGAATTTAAGGCCGCTATTCGCAGACCGACGAAATTTTTTTTTAAAAATTTTTTAGCGCAAAATCATGTGAAGATTGCGAGTACCGGCGTTCTAAGAAAACCTAAGGAATGGTTCTATTAAGAAATTGACACGAACCTCGCTTTGATACCAAATTGATGTAGGCTTGCGTGTTCGGGTCGCTCTCACTTGCGCGATCGATTGGGTCGCGAGATCGTTTCTAAATAACACCTAATCGGATGAACAAACGCAGCCACATACGGGTGGGTCCTTCACAACTATCACACAAATACAACCACAAGAAGATCCTCCGAAAAAGCAAAACTCCGGAAATAGGAGGATCTTCCCCAACAAAGGCAAAAGAGAATCGTCACTCCTCGTCGAGTAAAAATAATTCAAGATCGTTCAACTATCACAAATGAGAATGATCGCAAAAAGATCAATGTCGGAAAATTCGTCACAATTCCTATCCACCACAAATACCTATTGAAGAATCGCTCAAGAGGTAGAAAGTGTTACCCTCCCGGAATAGTAGATCCGGGTTGTAGAAAATCCTACGTTATTCACGGAAGTGGTCGCCGGAGGGGAGTCCTTAAAGATGTGCACCCTCACCTTCAAATCCCGCTGATACGAACAAGCCCAAGACTGCCTTGATGCGTGAGAGAATGTAGAGGGAGAAACAGTAGAGAGAGGGAGAAGGGTGGGCGGATTTCCACGAGGAGGGGGGCGACCGGCGGCTAGAAGGAGGAGGAGAGGAGGGGGGTCGGCCTGGCCGAACTTGGAGAGGGGGAGAAGGTAGGGGGCGGCCAAGGAAGAGGGAGAGGGAAAATCAAGAGGAGAGAATTAGGGCTTTCAATTTCTTATTTCATTCCTTGTTAAACCAAATCCTCCAAAACATAGCCTTATATAGGCTTTACAATCACAGCGGTTAAACGCAGTCCAAATTAGAACAATAAAACAAAGATGACAAGTTCTAATAAAATAAAATAAAGCATGACAATTTTAATTAATAATTATAAGGATAATTATTAATTAAAATATTCTTATTTTAAAAGCATCATAAAATTAATTAGTAATTATAAATAAATTATTATAATTATTAATTAATATTCTTGTGTCGCGGATGGAGGTTGTAGCGGCGATGGCAAAGAATGCCGCGGCGTTGGCGTAGAACGTCGCGGCGAAGGCAAAGAAACTGTTGGATCGATTGGCGCCCTTAGAGGGGGGGTGAATAAGGGAATAAAAATCTTTTTTAAATTTTTACTAATTTACTGAATTATTATGAGTAATTTAGAATGAAATAAAAATTTAACTTAAAAGAGGAAACAATTGTAATTTGCAATTTTATAACTTATGCCAAATGATAGAAATCAAGTAAACACAGAAAGAGACATGATTATTTTATATAGAAAATATGTTTACATAAATTGATTTCAATGTCGCTTGAAATCGGAGGCGTATAAAGTAATACAATTTTTTCTTTTCTATACCGACTTGTATCCCCACAAACCGTTGGCTTTAGCCCATCCTTCCCTGGATAAGGCCTCAAGCCGCTCTATCCAATCCTTCCCCTGATATGGCCTCGAGCCCCCATAGATCTAATCACCTAGAACTAGTCGCCAACACAAGACGAATTCCCACCTAAGTCCTACCCAGACCTAGTCGCCAACACAAGGCGAATTCACTAAACGGTTACAAAAATATATGGAATGAAAATGAATATAACAATAATGAAACTCCCTATATGAGATCTCTGAAGTTGAGGATGAAGGATCATTGTAGCATAAGCGAGTTTGAAGCGATCGTTCTTCGGATGCAGCGTGGTGGCTTCCTTCTCCAAAAATCCTCTTTGAATTTGAGTGGGAGGTGAACTTTCGGCAGAGTAGCAGCTCTGGAAATAAGGCACAAGTAATCTCTCTGGAAGCACTAACTAAAAATGAGAAAGAGCCCATCATTTTATAGAACTTGACGATAGCGTCTGCGGTAGCTCCTAGCGCCTACGATAGCATTCGTGTGGAGCGATTGCAAAACCGTCGGCGGCGTGGCGCTGTGCACGAACTTGAGATAGCGCCTGGCAGTGGCGCTAGCACTGGCGGTAGCGGTTGCAAAACCGTCGGTGGCGTGGCGGAACAAACTTTCGTCGAACGAAATTTTCATCGAATGAAAATTTTCGTCGAACGGAGCTTCAAGTTCGTCGAACGGAAATTTTTGTCGAAAGAAATTTTCGTCGAACGAAAATTTTCGTCGAACGGAGCTTCAAGTTCTTCGAACGAGCTAGCGCTAGCGGTAGTGCATTGTTTGAGATTTTTGAATTCAGCTGCTTTCTACCTGTGGAGTATTGCACCTATAGTTCCTGCACACTATAAACACACGACAAGCAAGATCAAATACAATTTGGGATTTGTTATTCTCAAACAAAGGGATGTGACACACATGTCCAACAATCTTCCCCTTTTGATAATAACAAATCCTCTTAGCAAGAAATCAACAATAGTGTTTATAGTATATGATAAGCAAGATGATTGTGCAACTATAGTATTTGATAAGCATGATGATATGCATACTCCCCCTATCTTAATGCTCCCCCTACATAAATGCAATTTATGTTTTACTCCCCCTAAATGATAGATTACATGAATTATTCTTCCCTTAATCTTCTATATTTCTCATATATAGATTTCTTCAATTAATCTCCCCCTTTTGGTATTATCAAAAGATGGTAGGGTGAGGGTAGTAAGGAGGCATTCTTTAGGCTAGTTATAAATCATGATCGAGCTTTTGCAATATATGAAATGATAAAGAGTTTAAGCATAGTATAAATCATGATCGAGCTTTTGTAATATATGAAATGATAAAGAGTTTAAGCATAGTATATATAAGAGATTTCAAATAAAAAGATACGAGTTGTAAGCAAGCGGAATATTATAAGAAACATCTTTTTGTAAGCATGAAAAGCATAAGTAAAAATATGAGTTATAGTTTAAAATTGAAAGATGTTGAACCTTTTTGAAATCTCAAAGTTTTTCATAAAGATACCAAGCATGAAATGAACATATCAAAAAGAGATTATACTACAATGTTACTTAATTTTAAGTTCAAGAAATACCAAAACATTGTAGAGATCATGCTAGGTTATCTAGTGCATTTCTTATATAAAGAGTAGTATAGATAAAGCATTAGAATCCAATACTCATGAGAAGAAGTGTTATGAAAGATAATGATATGCACATAAGTGTATTTTGGGCAATATTAACAATTGATTTAAATCAATAAAATACAAGACATATGTAAAGTAAAGTGCACAATAAAACACAAGTAAATTACTTTCACACTTTTAATGCACATAATTTTTAACAAAGTGGTGTTGTACAACCCCAATATTCGCCAGGCCAGGAGGCATGGTTTAAGAGGGCAACAGGATGAAAGAAGTAATAAGAGAGGGAGGCCTTAGGGCCAAAGACCTCGCAAGAGGGACCTTGGGGAAGTCTCTCTCGGAGGGCTCGCTAAAAGGCGAGCGAGAAGGGTCGGCGGCGAGATAAACGCTCGTAGGCAATTTGAAGAAGTTTCCTGAGTTCGACGAAAGGAGTACTGCGTTCGACGAACTCTCCCGAGTTCGTCGAGCCCGCCTGAGGTCGTCGAGCTCACCCCTATTCGGCGAAATCATCAGAGGTCGACGATGTGTTCTATGCTCATTAAAGCCAAAGGGGCGGTCTCGTAAGAGGAGTCGCGAGATCCAGACCTCGACAGATATCTCCAAAAGACTGGGCCGAGCGAGGGCTGGCAAATCAATACCTCGCAGGCCGCTGGCAGAAGAGACCAATGTTCAGTAAAGAGATGTCCAGCGAAATGTGTTCGGTGCGCGGCAAAGTCAATGGGCGATCTCGCAGGAAGGCTCACAAGTTTAGAGCCTCAGTGTCCGGCGAGCTCAATTAGGCGTTCGACGAATGTCGAACGGAGCTCAGCATTCGTCGGACGGCGCTCGACAAATTACAGCAGGGAAGCAGCGGTCGGCGAACCGCCCGTCTCAGCAGTCAGCGAACAATTCAACATTCTATATTCGTCGAGCTCGTATGTGATCGATGAAGTGCTCTGCGTTCGACGAAGGGTGTGTTGAGCTCGACGGAGTCAAGGGGCGGTCTCGCAAGAGGATTCGTGAGACCGGACCTTAGCAGATACCGCCAGAATGGGTCGGCGAGGTCCTCGCAGGGTGATCGCCTAGGAGAGGCATCGCGAGCAGGACTCGCGAGAAGGCCTGCGAGAGCTTCAGTAGTAATGTTCTCGCAGTTTCTTGCCCATAAGTTGATAGGGCCAAATTACCCTTTCACCCTTGGTGGTCTGCCTTTAGCCTCTCCAAACAGTGGGGTTTGGCTGTTAGCAGACCCATTTGGGGTGCGGATAGCAAAATCAAAAGGCGGGATCCTACTATTTGCAGGCCAGATCAGAAAACTTATAAATAAGACCTAAAGGGCACCTTTGGAGAGGACTTCACTTCAGCTTCTCTCTCCTCAGGCTTTCTTTGGTTAGCATTTCCAGAGCTCTCCAAGGTGCCCGAGTCTCAGCTTTGGCTTGGGAGGGGAAGCGCTCAACGATCTTCCGGATTAGTGGAGGGACCTCCTCGCTGTGACTAAGGTCTTAGTCATTTTTCTAGTCTTCAGTCTACCTTCTCTGAGGGATCAGTAAGGGCTAGCTGCCCCTCATTTCGGTGAGGGCCCCGAGCTCCACAGGAGTACGAGAAATCGGTTTCAACATTTTGGTGCGGTGAGCATGGAGCATGGCTGGTCCAAGAAAGTTCCAAGGAGTAGATATGGCGGGAGGCCGAGGATGTTCGCAGATTTTAGGAGGGAGGTGCTTTACACCTTCGGTCTGATGGTCGCGGCACTGCGGAGTGAGTTTGCGACCCCAGCACCTCAGGCGACCCTTCCCCCAGCAGCGGTTGGCGAGAATGCCCCGGGGGGAGGGCCAGAAATGAAATTGCCGGAAGTTCAGTTCAAGACTTGGAGGGGCGAGTGCTATTCGCCAGCCCGGCGAGCTCTGTGTCGGCGAGCTCTGTGCCGGCGAGCGCAGCGTAGGGGAGCGCATGCCCGGTGGATGTAGCGACTGTGGGAGTGGTCCAAGCAAACACCATTCTCGCGAGTGCAGTCCCCGCGAGCCCGAGTCTGGCGAGAGAGCTCGGGGGCGTGTGGAGCGAGAAAGGGCGGCAGAAGGGGGAAGTCCCTTCTGTGAGTTGGTACTTTCTGCACCTGTCCCGGCAGGGTTCGGAGAGTGGGACAAGGTGTACAACAATGGCAGGGATGATCCTGTCCAACATCTCCAGTCTTTTGAGGACTCGGTCTCTATCAGGCCGATGTCAGATGCTTTCAAGTGTCGGCTCTTCGCCGTCACCCTTAAAGAAAAGGCCAGGGACTGGTTCCATCAGCTCCCTACAGGGTCGATCTACGCCTTTGAAGATTTGCGTCGAAGTTTTCTGTTACAGTTCTCAACTTCAAAGAAAGG
The DNA here is from genome assembly GCA_033032865.1 of Dactylorhiza incarnata. NCBI lineage: Eukaryota > Viridiplantae > Streptophyta > Magnoliopsida > Asparagales > Orchidaceae > Dactylorhiza > Dactylorhiza incarnata. Next base: position 9,240,600 of record JAWHQI010000051.1, on the reverse strand, counting down.
GAAGAAGGACGCCGAGTCTCTCTTCAAAGTGAAGCAGGAGCCGAAGGAGTCGTTGTCTCGCTATGCGGACCAGTTCTAGGAAGAAGTGTTGCTCACTCAGGAGATGCCTGGGTTTTCACTCCAGCTCGCCTTCACGATCGGGCTGAGGGAAAGTTTCTTCAAGATGGCTCTGAAGAGAAAGGCCCCCGTCTCCTACGAGGAGTTAATGGAGAGGGTGGCGGAGGAAATCGAGAGTGAGGAGGCCAACCCGGAACTCACCAAGAGGTTAGCAAAGCTCAGTGAGCTGGAGGTCAGGCATCAAGAGGTGAGGAGAGGGGAAGAGCCCAGGGCCCCGGAAGTGGAGTGGATGCATCATGGCGGAGGAATGCAAGGCCAGGGAAGGGGTTACGCCCCGGGGAGGGGTAACTTCAATGGGGGTCAAGGAAGACCCCATCAGTTGGGATGGAGGCAGGGTCCGAGGCCGATGTCTCCTCCACCACAACAAGCCATGGCAATCAGGCGCGGAAGAGGAGGAAGAGGAAGGAGAGAAGAGGCGAGAATATGGAATAGGATGGCGGAGGGCGAGGCGGGAGAGGTGACATTGCCGTATTGTGCCTTCCATAATGAGAAAGGTCACGCGACGGCCACCTTCCCAGAGTTCCTAGAGACAAAAAGGGCCCGAGTGCCCATGCCGCGACAACAACAACCGGTAAGGATTGAGGAGGTTGGGCCTCAGGAAGAGGAGGAAAGGTGTGAGGACCGAGCCGATTTGGGGTCCCGAGGGGGATCAGAGTGATCCATGGGGGGGGGGGTAGGGATTGAGGCAACCCGCATACTATCTACCATCGTAGCGTGGATTTGACATCCTTGGTCCCGCCCTCGACAGAGAAGATTTCCTTTACCCAGAAGGACATGCCAGGTTATGAGGACCCATTCTGTGATGCGTTGGTCCTTCAGACAGCGATCGAGAACTTCACCATTTCCAGAATCCTGGTGGATAACGGGAGTTCGGTCAATGTCATTTTCAAAAAGGCATTTGATGGGATGGAGGTGGAGCCGCGAAGGGTGTTGGCCTCGGATGGTCCGTTGTTCGGATTCTCCGGGGAGAAGAAAGAAGTAGAAGGGGGAGTAGGACTCCACGTGGTCTTTGGGGGGCAGTCCAGGAACTGCCGCTTTGTCATAGTGGATGCTCCCAGCAACTATAACGCCATCTTCGGAAGGCCGCTCATCAGCGCGTTCTGCTGTGTCCCCTCCACATTCCACCAGTGCCTTAAGTTCAATGACGGAGGAGTCCAAGTCTGAATCAGAGGAGATCCGAAGGTAGCAAGGCAATGCTACGTGACGGCAGTCAACACCATCTCTTGGATGGGAGAGGCAGAAAGATGGGACCAGGAGGTGGGTGAGACAGCAGGGCTTGAAGGAGAAGGTCGGAAGGAGGAGAGGGAGCAGAGGTCAGAGGAACCGATGGAAGAAGAGGAGGTAGAGGATCAGGCCCAGGGAGGGGCGGCAGAAGAGTTGATGGTGGTCGGAGAAGAAGGAAAAGAGGGGGAGGTCGAAGCACTCGCTAGTGGCGAAGAGAAGGAAGGAGATTGGGGAGAACAGTCCCGGTTGGAGGCCGTGGAGGAGGTCGTGGAACTCGAAGTCACCACCCGAGCCGGTGTAGCGGAGAAGGTCAGGGTCAGCGGGGAGCTCGTCCTGGAGGAGCAGAAGCAGATCCTAGCCTGCATTCAGGAGAATGTAGATGTCTTCGCTTGGAGCACCGCGGAGATGCCCGAGATCAATGCGGATGTGGCTTGCCACCGCCTCAATCTCGACCCCGGCACCCGTCCCATCCGTCAGAAGAGGAGGGCCATAGCAGACAAGCTGGAAGGACCCATCCGAGAGGAGGTGGGTAAGCTCATTCAGGCAGGGTTTGTATCAGAGATCCAGTATCTAGGCTGGGTATCTAACGTGGTCATGGTGAAGAAGGGGGGAGGTAAGTGGAGAATGTGTATCGACTTTTCCTTACTTAATAAATCATGCCCCAAGGATTGCTACCCTCTGTCTATAATGACGCGCTGGTTGACTCAGCCGTCGGTTTCCCTATAATGTCTTTTCTAAATGCCTTTTCAGGTTATCATCAGATTTGCATGCATCCCCGGGACATTAAGGATGTCTCCTTCATCACGGGGGATGGGTCTTATTGTTATAAGATGATGCCCTTCGGGCTCAAGAATACAGGTGCCACATACCAGAGAATGATGGACAGGGTCTTCCGAGAACAAAAGGGGAGAAACTTGGAGGTCTACGTCGATGACCACATGGTAAAGAGTCGGGACCTTGGATCCCACCTCCGAGACCTTGAAGAGACCTTTAAGACTTTGCGGAAGTATAAGATGAAACTCAACCCCTTGAAGTGTGTCTTCGGGGCTAGCCGAGGGAAATTCCTAGGTCACCTGCTCACCCCGACGGGGGTGGAGCCAAACCCGAACAAAGTCAAAGAAATAATGGAGTTGGGATCGCCCAGGAACTCGAAGGAGGTTCAGAGCCTTACTGGAAAGCTGGCCGGGCTCAGTAGTTTCCTCTCCAAGGCGGGAGACAAATGTGCCCCCTTTTTCAAGGTGTTGAGGGGAAACAAAAAATTCGAATGGACCCCGGATTGTGAGGAGGCTTTCCAGGCCTTGAAAGAACAACCTATCCCTGTACCTGGGGGTAGGGTCCGAGGCAGTAAGCTCAGTGCTGATCCGGGAAGAAGGGAGAAAATAGTTCCCCATCTACTACGTCAGCCGAGTGCTGAGGAAGGCAGAGCTCCGGTACCCGATTCTAGAAAAGTTGGCCTTCGCACTGGTGGTGGCGGCCCGGAGGCTCCAACCTTACATTCAGGCACATTCGATCAAGGTAGTAACTGATCACCCACTTTGCAAAGTCATGGAGGGGGTAGAACATTCGGGAAGATTGGCGAAGTGGTCCGTGGAGCTGAGTGAGTTCAATGTCACGTTCGTGCCCAGGGCGTCGATCAAGGCCCAAACGGTGGCAGACTTCATGGCTGATTACACAACCGAAGTAGGGGAGTATGAATCTCCCCCCTCAGTGGCATGGAAGCTGTTGGTGGATGGTGCGTGAGGAAAGCATTCCTATGGAGGGGGAATCATCTTAGTGAGCCCCCAAGGGACCAAGATCGAGCAAGCTTTAAACATCCACTTCCCGATTACCAACAACCAAGCAGAGTACGATTCGGTGGTAGCGGGCCTGCGGCTAGCTCAGGAACTGGGAGTGCAAGATGTGGAGGTCTCGACGGACTCCATGGTGGTAGCATGCCAAGTCAGGGGAGAGTTTGAGGCAAAGGACCCGACCCTCCTGCGGTACTTGGAGAAGGTCAAGGGGGGCATCGGGCATTTCTGCACTTTCTCCGTCAAGCACGTGCCAAGAGAAGAGAGCACCCCCGCAGACCTCTTGGCCAAGTTCGGTCCCCGAGCAGGGGGAACAGTTTTGGAACTCTTCTGACCCACCATCGAGGAAGGAGAATTGATGGAGGTGGATCAGCGGGTCTCGTGGATGGATCCCTTCATCACTTTCCTATCATCGGGGAAGTTCCCTAAAGGAGACATAGACAGACGTCGCTTCAGGTATAAGTCAGCTTATTATTCCTTGCATGCAGGAGGGCTATATAGGAAGACTCTCTTGGGACTCCTGGCCCGTTGTGTTTCCGAGGAGGAGGTCCTGAAAGTCCTGGAAGAAATTCACTCCAGGGAGTGTGGCAGTCATTCGGGGAGCCGAACCCTGGAGGGGAGGGTGTTGAGACAAGGCTACTTCTGGCCCACCCTCAGTAAAGATGCGGCGGAGTTCATAAGAAGATGTTCAAAGTGCCAGCTCTACGCTCCACTCCAACTCCTCCCAACCCAAAGGCTCCGGACCATCACGGCTCCTTGGCCCTTTGCTATATGAGGGTTGGACGTAGTTGGCCCTTTCCCTCAAGCTAGTGGCCAAAGAAGATTCAACTTGTCATGATCGATTACTTCTCCAAATGGGTAGAAGTGAAGGCGCTCGCCAAGGTAACATCTCAGGTTGTGAGAAATTTTGTGTGGGGGGAAATAATTTGCAGGCACGGCCTCCCCCTGGCTATAGTGACGGACAATGGGCCACAATTTGCTAGCGAAGAATTTGTTAGCTTCTGCACCCAGCTTGGCATCGACCTCAGGTTCGCATCGGTTCACCACCCAAGAAGCAACGTCCAGGTGGAGGCGGCAAACAAAGTAATCGTCAACCTACTAAAGAAGAAGGTGGAGAACCTCCGGGGGAACTGGGTAGAGCCGCTACCATCCGTTCTCTGGGCCATGAGGACTACCCCTAACACCGCCACCGGAGAGACCCCGTTCAAACTTTCTCATGGGTCCGAAGCAGTCCTTCCCATAGAGTTCGAAGTAAAGACCCCCAGGGTGATCGCCGCAGGTGAAGTGGATGAAGAGTGGCTGGTGGCCAATGATGAGGAACAAAGGCTATCCTTAGACCTGATGGAGGAACTCCGGGACCAGTCCACCATCAGGCAGGAGGAAATCAAGCGACGAATGGCCCGATATTTTGACAAGCACATCCGAGTAAAACATTTTCAGAAGGGAGATCTAGTCTTGAAGAAGGTCGACGCGGCCGAAAGAGGGGCCGCGGTAGGTAAGCTCAACCCCAATTGGGAGGGTCCATACATTGTAAGCAAAGTGCTCAAGTCGGGGGGTATCACCTCCGAGATGTGGAAGGCGTACCTCTCGGCCGAGCCAGAAGTGGAGACGATTTGAAGCGGTTCTACCTTTGAAAGTTTTATTATGATATTAGTAGAATATTTTACTTCTTCACTTGATAGTTACAACTGTTATGCGAGGACAAGCAAGATGACAAGTATTGGTGCTGGAATGCCCCAGATCAATTCTGCTCCTGGGCTCTCACTAGACGGGGGGTTTCAGGTTGATCTCTGGAGAGGCTGGCAAGGTGACAAGTATTGGTGTTGGAATGCCCCTGATCGATTCCGCTCCCGGGCTCTCACTAGACGGGGGGTTTCAGGTTGATCTCTGGAGAGGCTGGCAAGGTGACAAGTATTGGTGCTGGAATGCCCCAGATCGATTCCGCTCCCGGGCTCTCACTAGACGGGGTGTTTCAGGTTGATCTCTAGAGAGGCTGGCAAGGTGACAAGTATTGGTGCTGGAATGCCCCAGATCGATTCCGCTCCCGGGCACTCACTAGACGGGGGGTTTCAGGTTGATCTCTGGAGAGCCTGGCAAGGTGACAAGTATTGGTGCTGGAATGCCCCAGATCGATTCCGCTCCCGGGCTCTCACTAGACGGGAGGTTTTAGGTTGATCTCTGGAGAGGCTGGCAAGGTGACAAGTATTGGTGCTGGAATGCCCCAGATCGATTCCGCTCCCGGGCTCTCACTAGACTGGGGGTTTCAGGTTGATCTCTGGAGAGGCTGGTAAGGGGACAAGTATTGGTGCTGGAATGCCCCAGATCGATTCCGCTCCCGGGCTTTTACTAGACGGGGGGTTTCAGGTTAATCTCTGGAGAGGCTGGCAAGGTAACAAATATCAAGGCTGGAATGCATCTTGTCCAACCCTAAGCACTCCGGGGTATCCGGTGCTCGGCAGAAAGGTCGCCGGCACAGGGTAGGAGGCGAGCTCTCGCCGAAAAGGAAAGTACCTCGCGAAACCTAGAGGAAATGCATACCTAAAGGGTAATAATCCTAAGGCAAATGGCGAAAGGCCAGAGCGGCCAAAAATGTCCTATGCCTATCTATTCGATAACGTGAGGTGCGAGAACGACCATCGCGAGAATAACTTTTGCGAAGATGAATATCGAGGCAAGCGAGAATGTGATATCAGCATGAAAGACAATATAGCAGAAAGGGCGAGCACAGTACAAGGCCAAAAATATGCATCTAGGCATTTCACGGTTTGTTTTACAAGAGGTGGCGATCTCGCCAGCCCAAAACGAAATAGGAAATAAAAAAACAAAAATTACAAGCATCAGGAATCGCTTGCGAACCCTTCCTCGTCATCGCTTCTCTTCACTGGGGGAAGCGGGATAAAGAGCTCCGGGATGATGTCTTCCAGAGTCATGTCGGCCGCGTCGTCGGCTAGGAGGCCGGCCGCCTTCATCGTCTGAAAGATATAGTGAGCTGACTCGGTGGACTCCAAGCAGATCTCCTCGTCTCACGATCGCCGCTCTTCCTTCAGACGGCGGGCAGAAGGGGGAACAACGGCACAGGCGAGCTCGCAATTTAGAGCTTTTAGCCCGGCCACCTCGCCTTCCAGGTTCTGGATGCGAGCGTCGGCTCTTCCGGCGGCATCGACATCCCGCAAGTAAGATAAGTTAAAGAAGCGAAATGGCCGATGGAGAGGAAGGTAACGAGGTCTAGATAACTCACCGCACTGCTCTATGCAGCGAGCAGCTTCTCCTTCAGCTGCGCGTTCTCGGTGAGAAGCCCCTGATAGGCTCTTGCGAGCTCCACGTTCTGAAGCTCCAGTTGCAGGCAGCGCCTCCCCGTCATGTGGGCGATCTCGGCAGAGCGCAACTGAAACCTCGCGCTCTCGAAAGCGAGAGTCCTCGCGGTCTCGTCTTTGTAAGCCCCCGCGTCCTCGTGCCCATAGAGGACGAATGAGAAATCAAAGGCATGACCGCTGACGGTCTCCTTCTCCACCCAGGTGGGGAGGATGGTGGAGATGTCCACTCGGTTGGTCTCCGGCATCCAGTTCACCAAGAGCTCGCCAGTCTCATCTCGGTGCCTATGGCCGAGACCAAAGTTATAATGGTTGACGGGGATGGGTGGATCAGAGGTTCTGGCAGCCTCCTGGCTGGGTTCGTCATCCTCACCTCCCGCGGAGAGGCCGGTGAGGTCGAACTCATCGAAAGCGGTCTCGCGAGGCTCCTTCCCCTTCGAGGAGGCGAGCGAGACCCTGCTCTTCTTACTCTTTTTCTTCGGCGGGGATTTTGGGGGAAGGCCATGGCTACTAGAAGCCCCCGATCTCTTGCGAGAGGCGGGCTCACCTGTTGTGACGGCGCCTCGGCAAGCCTCCACCACCATGGTCGCGAGAGCAAGGGTAGCGTCGGTCTTCCGATTGCTCGCGTAGGGAGGATGGATGGAGAGAACCCGCTCGCTTGAAAAATGTTGGAGTTACAATAAATACGGAGTTACTTGGAAATAACAATAGTTATTGAGCGAGATCTTTACCTTCCCCAGCGAGCACGGGAAGCAGCGAGTCGAGGTTGCGGCAGAGATGAACAACCTCGAAGTTCTTCTTACAGAAGAACTGATAAAGGACGGCGTCATGGCCGCCGAGGGCAGTGGGTCGGTAAGTGGTCTCGCCATGTTGGACTGGCGAGATTGGGATATTGCCGAAGTTCCCCTTGACGAAGAGGAACTTTTGGGCCCATAAGTGGGCCTTGTTGACGGTCTCGTCAACTTTAGGACCCGAGCCCACGAACTAGGCCGTCCCATCCTTATAGGCGCGGAAGGAGAACAGCTTCCGAAAAACCAGAAGGCTGAACTCGATGCGCTCCTCGCGCATGTAGCATGCAAAAGCGGTGACCACCGCCATGGCGTTAGGGGGGAGCTGACCCGGAACAACACCATAATGCTTGAGCACCTGGCGAGCGACAAGAAAATCCGGATTTATTTTATACAATGAGCGAGACTCTACCTGCAGAGAATAAGAAATGAGCGAGTGCGATTATTACCTGGCGAACTTCCGGCCACAAGGGGAGACGCAAGCCGACCGCGTAATGAGCGGTGGGGATGGCCAGCTCGTCGACAAGTGGCGCGTTGATCACGTCATTCTCGCTAGGACGGCGGCCTCGAATGGAGGGGTGATGTAGTCGGCAACCGCGGTGAAGTATTCCTTGTCTGTCATGATGCAATGGAAGAAGCTATGATCGGTGAAAGCCTTAGCAATCTTTCGCCGACCCTCCGACTCGCTAACATCGCCGCCCATTTCGAAAAACCTGCGAGAAAGGAAGTAGAGCGAGAATGGGAAGGAGAGAGAGCTCTGAAGCAGAGGAGGAAGAAGGGTGACAGTAAATGCGGTGGTTGACTCAGCTCGGACAGCCTATTTATAGCAAAAGTAAAAGGGCGGGAAGAAGCCCAAGCGCCGGTGAGCGAGGTTAGCCAAAAACATCACATCACGACCGCGTGCGAGAAAGGCCTGCGAGGTTAATATAAGCAATATCTTTGCGAGAACAGCGCAAGCGAACATAATAGCGTAAAAGGGGGGGAGCCGCCACGAGATACATTCAGCGAGAACGGAGACCCCCGCGAACACAAAATAGTATGAAAATGAAACGGACATATTAGCAGCGATCGAGAACTAATAAAAAGCTAGTAGTAATTATTGTCAGACGAGATAAAATTAGTATATGAGTTGCAAACCATTGCGAGATTGTCCAGAATAGCGGCACTCAATAACAAGTAATAAGAGTTCGCGACAACATAAAAGTTAGCGAGAATCATGGGGCAACCATTTCCACCTGCCCCCACCTCGTGACCCGGACCGCGGCAGTACCCTAGAATTATAATAATCCTCGGCCACGCGGCCCTCCCGGTCCATGAGGAAAACGTAATCCCTCATCCTCGTTATATGCACCTCCGGCATCGTAACGTTCTCATCGTGATCGCATTGTCTCGTGGCCCGGAGCCTCGCACACTCCTCCATCAAGACAGCATGCCTATCCTCGGCGGCTTCTCTGACCCGCCTCGCCTGCATGTTGAGGTCCATCAGCATCCGACCATGTTTTCTCAGCAACTCTGCGGCTCGTTGTTTCATCATCTCAGGATCTCGCGGATCCCCTAATAAGTCTTCCACTTGGTCAGGAAGGGGGGACATCTCGTCGTCGCCCAACTCAGAATCGGTAGGCGGATTTTCAGGATTCTCTGCGAAATATTACGAAAAGGTTAGATAGCGCGCTTGAGTTCGCGCAGGGCAGGGGGGTCGTCGGAATGCTTACCCAGAGGGGGGCGAGAGGTCTCAGGGCGGCCCTGGAAGATGTTGCCATAGTTGGGAAAAAGAGATTTACCCAGACCAGGAGGACAAGTAGCGCTGTTGATCGGAGGGATCTTTGGCGGCACAGAGCCGCCGGTCTCCTCGCTCGTCAGAAGTTGGAACCCTGGCCTATCCATAGTTTTGTCGGGAGGAGGCGGAGATGTAGGCCGCAACGCCGGGCGAGACGGGGACTTCAGGGGCAAGACTGTAAGAAGCAGGGAATGAAGGTCAGTTGACAAAAGGAGGACTGGCATGCGAGCTTAAAGGCGTACCCGCGACACTTTTCCCAGCAAGATTCGTATCCGCCGGCGTACTTCTGTGAGACCCACCAGCAGGTTCGCCAGCGTCCTCGTTCGGCAATGCATCCTGCGAGTAGGCATGAATCATAGGCAAACTTATTGACTTAAGCTAGAGGGGTAGCTCATACCTTCTCGTGGAGACGGCTATCCGGGGAGGAGTCAAGCAGCATGGAGCCATCTCCGGTTCGGCAAGCCGCCTTCGCCTTCTTAGTCTTTGGCGACGGAGCGGGAGGCGGCAGATTCATCCAGGCGAGGACCCTGGTCGTGGAGGGTAGCCCACCGGCTTTCACAGCCCTCAGGCGAGCCTCAGCTTCTTCGGAAATCGGCATCTCCTGGCAGCTATAGTTTACGAGGCAAAAAGAAAGAAAAGGAAGTGGCGGCGCACGCCACTGAGGACTTGGGATGATGTTTATAGCCCTCAGGGTAGGCCCTACCAAAGATTCCCGACAGATCATCAAGGGACTGGCGAACACCAGGGTTTGGATGTTTCTTTGCGAGCCTAAATAGCCCCGCGAAGAGCGGGGATTATGTACAACCCCGATATTCGCCAGGCCAGGAGGCGTGGTTTAAGAGGGCAACAGGATGAAAGAAGTAATAAGAGAGGGGGGCCTTAGGGCCAAAAACCTCGCAAGAGGGACCTTGGGGAAGTCTCTCTCTGAGGGCTCGCTAAAAGGCGAGCGAGAAGGGTCGGCGACGAGGTAAACGCTCGCAGGCAATTTGAAGAAGTTTCCTGAGTTCGACGAAAGGAGTACTGCGTTCGATGAACTCTCCCGAGTTCGTCGAGCCCTCCTGTGGTCGTTGAGCTCACCCCTGTTCGGTGAAATCATCAGAGGTTGACGAAGTGTTCTATGCTCATTAAAGCCAAAGGGGCGGTCTCGCAAGAGGAGTTGCGAGATCCAGACCTCGGCAGATATCTCCAAAAGACTGGGCCAAGTGAGGGATGACAAACCAATACCTCGCAGGCCGCTGGCAGAGGAGACCTTTGTTCAGTAAAGAGGTGTTCAGCGAAACGTGTTCAGTGCGCGGCAAAGTTAGTAGGCGATCTCGCAGGAGGGCTCGCGAGTTTAGAGCCTCAGCCTCCAGTGAGCTCAATTCTGCATTCGACAAATGTTGAACGGAACTCGGCATTCGTCGGACGGCGCCCAACGAACAAAATATGTTCTATAGCAGCAGTTGACGAACCACCCGTCTCAGCGGTCAGCGAATAACTTGATGTTCTGTATTTCTTCGAGCTCGTCTGTGATCGACGAATTGCTCTGCGTTCGACGAAGGGTGTGTTGAGCTCGACGGAGTCAAGAGGCGGTCTCGCAGGAAGGCTCGTGAGACCGGACCTCGGCAGATACCGCCATAATGGGCCGGCGAGGTCCTCGCAGGGCGATCGCCTAGGAGAGGCATCGCGAGCAGGACTCGTGAGAAGGCCCGCGAGAGCTTTGTTAGTAATGTTCTCGCAGTTACTTGCCCATAAGTTGATAGGGCCAAATTACACTTTTACCCTTGGTGGTCTGCCTTTAGCCTCTCCAAACAGCGGAGTTTGGCTGTTAGCAGACCCATTTGGGGTGCGGATAGTAAAATCAGAAGGCGGGATCCTGCTATTTGCAGGCCCGATCAGAAAACCTATAAATAAGACCTAAATGGCACCTTTGGAGAGGACTTCACTTCAGCTTCTCTCGCCTTAGGCTTTCTTTGGTTATCATTTCCAGAACTCTCCAAGGTGCCCGAGTCTCAGCTTTGGCTTGGGAGGGGAAGCGCTCAACGATCTTCCGGGTTAGTGGAGGGACCTCCTCGCTGTGACTAAGGTCTTAGTCATTTTTCTAGTCTTCAGTCTACCTTCTCTGAGGGATCAGTAAGGGCTAGCTGCCCCTCATTTTGGTGAGGGCCCCGAGCTCCACAAGAGGCCGAGAAATCGGTTTCAACAGCTGTAATAACCAAGGTTTGCACAAGACACTTTACTATTCTTTCCAAGGTGCTCAACCTCACAATGCTTATGAAGACTTATCAGGAGGTTCAAGTAGTGCTTGGTGGAGTTATATTTGTCTACATATATAATTCTTTGTTCACATTTGTGAGACAACATTCTCCGAATACACTTGTTTTGTAAACCCAAATTTTTAACTTAACCACTTTTCTAAATTTCATAAGTGCAATTCAAATGTAGTGTAGGCAAAAAACTTGTGCAAGTTTTAATTCATTGTACAACTACAATACACAAGCAAGCATTTTTAGATTAAAACACACATGTTGATTACCAAAATAAGTGAGTGAAGGGTATCATTATCAATCATAATACATTTACTCATACTTAGAGGCATGCTAAGCTTGGTTCTACACATATTTTTCAATACAATTGATGCACTTTAAATAGATATATCAAAGCATGATAAACAAAACAATGTTCATAGAAATTTCAAGGAATAAATTTTAACATTGTAAAGAATTCTAAATAATAGAATTCATTAATGCTTGATATTAACAATAAAGATCATACAGTTTTTTTATTATTGTTTTGAAAATTTTTTAAAGAAATAAAAACTGAAAAAATCACACAAACATATTTTTGTATATTTGAATTTTGAATTTTTGTAGTTGATTTTTCATAATGTAAATAAAATAAAAAAAAAATAGAGAGAAACACAAAAATAAATTTGTACATATAAACTAACATATATTTTTTAGAAATTTTAAAAAACAGAAAAATCACAAACCCACGCTAGCGCCGGCGCTAGTGATAGCACGGCAAATAATACACGATTTTTTAAGAATTTTAAATTTTTTTATTTTTGATATTGATTAGGGGTCTTAAGAGTGGTCTTATGCAGAAATTGTGTAATATTCAGAGATGTCTTGATTGCTCAAATTGCATAAAACATTAGCGTTTTACATGTTATTCATCCTAAGATGTCTAAGACTCCTAATTCCAACTTTAACATTTGAAACCTTGCATCGGGAAGAGGTTTAGTAAATATATCAGCAAGTTGAGAGTCCGTGCCAATGAAACTAATCCTTACATTTTCCTTTTTAATGTGATCCCTTATGAAATGATGACACACATCTATATGTTTGTATCTAGAGTGGTGTAACGGATTATTTGTGAGATCAATGGCACTTTTGTTGTCACATTTTAATTCAATAAGTTTTAGATGAAAATCAAATTCCTCTAAAGTTTGGCTCATCCATAGTGCTTGTGCACAACAACTCCCTAATGCAATGTATTTGGCCTCCGTGGTGGAGAGTGCAACAGAGTTTTGTTTCCTACTAGACCATGCAACTAATGAAGGTCCTAGAAAATGACAAGTACCACTAGTGCTTTTTCGATCAAGTGAACAACCGGCATAGTCTGAATCGGAGTAGCCGTGAAGTGTAAATGAATTATTGTGCGGGTACCATAATCCTAGTCTAGATGACCCAATGAGATATCTAAAAATTCATTTTACCGCTTTTAAATGAGATTCTTTTGGATTGGCTTGAAATCGAGCACATAAGCATACGTCAAACATAATATCAGGTCTAGTTGCACTTAGATAAAGTAGAGATCCTATCATACCTCTATATAAAGTTTGATCTATAAAAATTCATGATTCAACTTTTCCTAATTTTAGTGATGCACTCATTGGTGTAGAAGCATGTTTAAGGTTTTCAAATCCAAAATGTTTTAGCATATCATGGACATATTTAGTTTGGCATACGAAGATACCATCAATTCTTTGTGATATTTGAAAACCAAGGAAATAAGAAAGTTCTCCTACAAGACTCATTTCAAATTCATTTTTCATCACTAAAATGACTTCTTTACACATCTCTTCATTAGTAGATCCAAAAATAATATCATCAACATATATTTGTAAAATAATTATATCATCATTGTTGTGCTTAATGAAGAGAGTATTATCCGCACTTCCCATAATATAACCGTGCTTTAATAAAAATGATGTAAGTCTTTCATACCATGCACGGGGCGCTTGTTTTAAACCATAAAGCGCTTTTTCTAGTTTATAAACATGATTTGGAAATTTTCACTAATAAAACCGGGGGGTTGTTCAACATAAACTTCTTCTTTTACAAACCCGTTTAGAAAAGCACTTTTCACATCCATTTGAAATAGTTTTATTCTTTTAAAGCTTGCAAATGCTAGAAAAATTCTTATAGACTCTAATCTAGCAACGGGTGCAAAAGATTCATCAAAATCTATCCCCTCAATTTGTGAATATCCTTGTGCTACTAAGCGTGCCTTATTCCTAGTGCTTCTAGACTCACCATCTAATTTATTTTTAAAAATCCATTTTACACCTACAACCGGGTGATTAGATGGTCTTTCAACAAATTTCCAAACATTTTATCGCTCAAATTGTTCTAACTCTTCATTCATAGCCAAAAACCAAAATTCATCATTCAAAGCGGTAGAAACAGTTTTTGGTTCAATTTCGGAAACAAAACAAATATTTGAAAAAGATTCATGAAGAGAAGAGCGAGTTCTTACCTCGATGGATGGTTCACCAATTATTAATTCCCGTGGATGATCCTTTGTGAATTTTAAGGTACTTGGAGGTACATATTCATCTTTCTTGGCCTCCTCTTCTTCTTCTTTGGAAGGTTCTTTGTCACCATGCTCCAAAGGTGGTAATAGATCATCCTCGTTGCCTGCGGAAAGTTTTTCTACACAAGGAACAAACTCATCAAATTTTACATTTATTGACGCTTCAACTCTACTAGTTCTTTTATTAAAAATTCTATAAGCTTTACTAGTTGAAGAGTACCCAAGAAAAGTTCCTTCATCACATTTTTCATCAAACTTTCCCAAGTTATCTTTTGTATTCAAAATAAAACATTTACAACCAAAGACTTTGAAATAAGATACATTAGCCTTCTTTTGAAAATAGAGTTCATATGGTGTGAGATTAAGAGATGGGCGAAGCATGATTCTATTCATAACATAACATGATGTATTTACGGCTTCGGCCCAAAAGGACTTAGGTAATTTATATTCATATAACATAGTGTGTGCTAGTTCTTGAAAGTGTCCTATTCTTTCTTTCTACAACACCATTTTGTTGTGGTGTGCGTGGTGTAGAGAACTCATGTTTAATGCCTAACATATCACAAAAGGATGTAAATTTTTCATTTTCAAATTCTCCTCCATGATCCGAGCGAATGCATTTAATTTTTAAATCACTTTCATTTTGAATAAGAGTACATAATTTTGCAAATTCGCAAAACGCGTCGGATTTGGAAGAGAGAAATAATGCCCAACAATATCTTGAAAAATCATCTATTAAGACATATGTATATAATCTACCACCAAGACTTGGAGTGCTAACGGAACCAAAAAGATCCATATGAATTATTTGCAAGGGTCTTGTAGTAGAAATGAAATTTTTACTTTTGAAAGAGGATCTAGAAAATTTACCTTTTTGACATGGTGAACAAAGTGAAGGTAAAGTTCCATTTAACCTAGGCAATCCTCTAATTAAATTGCTTTTGGCAAGTTTTACAATGAGCTTTGTGCTAGCATACCCTAGTCTTCTATGCCAAAGTTCTAACTCATCGTTTTTAGTGATAAAACATTTTATAGATGATTTAGAAAGATCATGAAAAGAAACTGTATAAACATTATGTATTCTTTATGCAGTTAGTAAAATATCTTTTGTAGTAGGATTAGATATTTTGTATAAGTTAGTGGAAGATTCAAATAACACATCTAATCCTTTATCACATAATTGGCTAATAGAAATTAAGTTGTGTTTTAATCCTATAACATAAAGAACATTAGATATAGTAAAGGATTTGTTACCAACTGTACCAATTCCCATGATCCATCCTTTTCCGTTAACGCCAAACGTCACGATCCCTCCCTTCTTCTTTTCTAGGCTAAGGAACTTAGCTTTATTGCCCGTCATGTGCTTGGAGCATCCTGAATCCAAGTACCACACGTTTTCATTGTCCTTAGCCTGCCTGCACACCTAGAAAGAATATGTGAGTAAAGATCCGGATACCCAAGTGCTACCACCCATTGAATAAGTGGAAGCCTTAGGTACCCAGATTTGTTTTAAAGTATTTTGTTTTATTTTCCTGCAAGAACTAGATGTGTGACCTAACCTATAACAGTTTGTACACGAAATAAAGGGGGTTGAGACCCTTTTCAGGAAAATTTTCTTACTGGAAGATATTGGATTTACAGAAGAAACACATTTTGAAAAAAAGTATTCAGGTTTCTGGTATGAGGTGCTAGCGCCGGCGTTAGTGGCTAGCGCTGGGCGGTAGCCCTCACCTCGATATCCGAGCCCAAATTTTCCAGAACCATGGCACTGGTTCCCTAAAATCATTTCCAATGATTTTTGGCCAATTCCAAATTTTTTAATGGCCATGGTGAGATCATGAACTTGTGCTTTAAGTGAAGAATTTTCTTTCACAAGCATGACACACCTATTTTCAAAACCTTTTTTGTTATTTTTGATTTGAAAAAGAGAGGCTTCTAATTTCCTTTCTAATTCTTCCTTCTCTTTTGTAAGAGTTTTGGCGTGAGAGAGGGCTTTAGAAAGTGACTCTTCAATATCTTTTGCCAATTTAGTGGAGTGATCACACTCTTGGCAAGAAACCTTTCTCTTTTCTAAAACAATTACCTTTTTGGAAAGCTTTTGATTTTCTTTAATAAGAGATTCATTTTCACGATTCAATAAAATACTATCTTTCATATTTTATCAAAAGCTTTGCAAGTTTCAAGGAATTCATTATAGAGTTCATCATAAGTGGGAGGAGTTACCTCAGTGTCACTAAGAACACTGGTGTCGTCGCCGTCGTTTCCATGTCCCATGAGGCACATGTTTGCTTCCTCATCTTCGCTTGATGAAGACCCACTTGATTCTTCGGAGGAGGAGGAGGAGGAGTCATCCCATGTTCTATCTTTTAGCACCTTCTTCTTCTCCTTCCCTTTGTGCCGCTTTTCCTTCTTCTCCTTCAAGAACTTTGGGCACTGGCTCCGAATGTGCCCGGTCTTCCTACAATGAAAGCACTCCGGTGGAGGTCTTTCTTCTTCATCGTCGCTCTCCTTTTCCTTCTTTGAGGATGACTTTTTCCATCTTGCATCCTTTTGGATAAATTTCCAGAAAGTGTTTCTCCTTTCCGGATTTCGCATGAACTTTCGGAAGTTCTTCACCAAAAGGCTTTCTTCATCTTCATCCTCATCCTCTTGGCACTCCTTCTTTGATGTTAATTCCAACGCTTTCTTCTTTGGCTCCTTGTTGTATTCATCATGTTGGATTTTTAGTTCTACCTCATGGGTTTTGAGATTCCCAATGAGGCTCTCAACTTGGAGCGTCCTTAGATTATGCGATTCTGAAAAGGCCGTCACCTTTGGGTTGAATTTTGGTGGAAGGGAACGAAGAATCTTTCGGACTAAGTCGCCGTTGGAGAAGGTCTTTCCAAGTGCTTTGGAGGCATTGACGATCTTGGTGAAGCGCGTGTACATGCCATCAACATCTTCACTTTCGTCCATCTGGAATTTTTCATATTCCGACTCAAGTTGGAAAAACTTTGAATCTTTAACCTGCGATGTACCTTCATGAGTAACTTCCAAATGATTCCAAATTTCATATGCAGTAGTACATGCAGAAATTCTATTAAATTCATTTCTATCTAACGCACAAAATAAAGCATTCCATTTATCTTTTGGTTTATCTAAAGTTATCTCTCCAACTACAAATATAGGAGGAGAGTATTCCTCTTCTACCATATTCCATACCTCAATATCTAGGGTCATAAGAAAACATCTCATCCTATTTTTCCAGTAATTATAATCTGACCCGGTAAAGAGTGGAGGTCTACTAATTCCCTAACCCTCGGAAAAAGCGAGATCATAAGATGTCATTATTCCTGGGTTTTTAAACCGTTTGGAATAACCTAGCTCTGATACCACTTGTTGGATCGATTGGCGCCCTTAGAGGGGGGGGGGGGGGTGAATAAGGGAATAAAAATCTTTTTAAATTTTTACTAATTTACTAAATTGTTTTGAGTAATTTAAAATGAAATAACAATTTAACTTAAAAGAGGAAACAATTGTAATTTGCAATTTTATAAATTATGCCAAATGATAGAAATCAAGTAAACACAGAAAGAGACATGATTATATTATATAGAAAATGTGTTTACATAAATTGATTTCAATGTCGCTTGAAATCGGAGGCGTATAAAGTAATACAATTTTTCCTTTTCTATACCGACTTGTATCCCCACAAACCGGTTGGCTTTAGCCTATCCTTCCCTGGATAAGGCCTCAAGCCGCTCTAGCCAATCCTTCCCCGAATATGGCCTCGATCCCCCTAGATCTAATAACCTAGAACTAGTCGCCAACACAAGGTGAATTCCCCCCTAAGTCCTAACCAGACCTAGTCGCCAACACAAGGCGAATTCACTAAACGGTTACAAAAATATATGGAATGAAAATGAATATAACAATAATGAAACTCCCTATATGAGATCTCTGAAGTTGAGGATGAAGGATCGATGTAGCCTAAGCGAGGTTGAAGCGATCGTTCTTCGGATGCAGCGTGGTGGCTTCCTTCTCCAGAAATTCTCTTTGAATTTGAGTGGGAGATGAACTTTCGGCAGAGTAGCAGCTCTGGAAATATGGCACAAGTAATCTCTCTGGAAGCACTAACTAAAAACGAGAGAGAGCCCGTCATTTTATAGAACTTGACAATAGCGCCTGCGGTAGCTCCTAGCGCCTGTGGTAGCGTTCGTGTAGAGCGGTTGCGAAACTGTCGGCGGCGTGGCGCTGTGCACGAACTTGAGATAACGCCTGGCGGTAGCGCTAGCGCTGGCGGTAGGGGTTGAGAAACTGTCGGTGGCATGGCGGAACAAACTTTCGTCGAACAAAATTTTCGTCGAATGAAATTTTCGTCCAACGAAATTTTCATCGAACGAAAATTTTCGTCGAACGGAGCTTCAAGTTCGTCGAGCGGAAATTTTTGTCGAACGAAAATTTTCGTCGAACGGAGCTTCAAGTTCATCGAACGAGCTAGCGCCTGGCGGTAGCGCTAGCGCTGGCGGTAGTGCATTGTTTGATATTTTTGAATTCAGCTGCTTTCTACCTGTGGAGTATTGCACCTATAGTTCCTGCACACTATAAACACACGACAAGCAAGATCAAATACAATTTGGTATTTGTTATTCTCAAACAAAGGGATGTGACACACATGTCCAACAGAAATGACGTGTCTTCGAACTTGCGGCAACGACCGTCCCAATCCACAAACTCTCTATGCCGGGGATCAACGGCTCCATCAAGATCATCAGGCTAGCAGCAGTATCATCAGTATCCCCAACCAAGTGGATGTGGGGGTCTTCATCAGCAACATCCCCTACCAAATGAGGCTCGGTGAAGGGGTCTTCATCATCTGGGGTGGGTAAAAGAGAGGGGCTGAAGGGATGGTCCCCATCATAATTCTCCTGGATTGGAGTCAAATCCAATAAAGGGGTTCACTACGATAAAGCGAGTTTTAGGGGTTTTGATTCTAGAGCAAAAGTTCGATTAATCAACCTAAACTCAGTTGAGCATATCCTCGAGAGAGGTACGTTTATAATTCGGGAACATCCACGGTGAAGTAATTTCTTTAAGAGAATTAGAAGTTTATTTCTTATATTTATTTTCCAAGGTGATTCAAGGTTGAGTACTAGTCTTTTAACTCATAGTTTTAAAATAAGTTATCTCTCTTTCTTGCAATGACCAACCCCAAGTTTTATTTGATAAGATAATAGAGATTTTCCAAAGTAAAAATATTCAACCGCCCCGAGTCTAATATGACCTTGGTTTTTACAACCAATACTACATTCGATACGGTACACTTGCCGTTATCGTTTGCGGATATAGTTTCAGCTTCATCAGAACCGTTGACTTGTGGAGTACTTCTAATCAAGTACCCATATTCTTGGATATAAATAGAGTTAGAGTTAATTTTTCTGCATATGTTAAATTCATTGTATTGTCTTTAACTATTGTTGGTTTTACATCCACTCCACGTTAGAACACGATCGAGTCCGACGCTAGTGTAGAGTTGTGTGTAGTTTCATTAGTGTTATATCTTAGGCTCATGACGAGGGGGGAACCTTTCTCGGTGTCAAGAACTCGCTCTTAGCGATCTTCGAAGCATATGCACTTAATTTTAATTAGCTCTACCTATAGAATTTAGTCCTTCACTTGGATAGCTTGAGCCTTCATATCTGATCCTATATTCAATGCCATTGCAACCCATTTTAAGCATACACCCCTCCTCTTGTTGCATGGTAGTACAATATTTATCTATATTTTAGTATAATATTTACGTATTAAATAAGCACTTTCAATATTATTTTATCTTAATTTCTTTCTAATTAGATTATTTTTGCATTTTCATGTAATATGGTCTGTTGGTAACAATTTGGAGCTAACAGCCGTGATCAAGAGAAGATTTATATCAATTTTGGTAAAAAGTCAAATGTTCTCGCCCAAGGTAACAGGCATGACCTAGGGAGTGACATGTGTTCATGGCCACAAACTTTTCCAGCAATCTTGAACTTGGTTCGAGCTCAGTTTAAAATTACATGCCCTTGGTCACGGGCGTGACCAAGGGGCGTGACGTCAAACAATGGTCATGTCTCCCCCAATGGTTGAGAAGTACCTGCCAGTGCATTTTAAGTTTACATTCCCAGGGTCATGGCCATGACCCAAAGTCGTGACCATGTCACGCCATCTCTAGACGGTTTCCAGCCAATGTTCCAGCCTATGCTCAGTTTTAAAACCACACGCCCTCGGTCACGGGCATGATCGAGGGTGTTACCCATCCAGCAATAGTCGGAATTAACTCCAGATTGAGCTGTTCCGCAGACTGTTCCAGATCCATCCTGGCACGCCCTACGTCAAAAGCATAACCTAGGGCGTGTAACTTCAAGTTACTTCAGATTTTGGAAGTTTCCTTCCCAACGTTCCTGAGGTTTTTAAGTGGTTGTTATTCACAGACATGACCTAGGTCAGGGGCATGACAAAGGGAGTGACTTCCCAATTTTTCAACTATAAAATCCAGTTTCTACCAAGTGATCATCATCCACTCCCTGCTTTAGATTGGATCATTTTCTTCCATTTTATTGTATTTTCTTTCGTGCAATTTTACTTTATGTCTTGCATTTCTAATTCCTAGTTTAGAATTTATTTTTCTTGCAATTATAATCTCTTTTCTTAGTTATAAAATTCTTCTTTCTTTATAGCATGTTTAGCTAATCTTCTTGCATTTGATCGGATGATTTCTATCTCAAAATAATTATTTAATTTCTTTTTCATAGCTTTTGAATTAGAAAGCTTGATTGACCATTGATTTTTACTTTATTCATTTCATATTACTAGTGTATGATAGTTAATTTAGAATCGTATTCTAGTTGATCGAGAGATCCATGAATACGAGAAGATCACTCATCGGTAAAAGGAGTTGCATGCACCCCTCGAGAGAGGATGACATAAATCTTCTAGATTGGAGTCAAATCCAATTGTGGGGTTCACATCGTAAAGGAAGCTTAGGGGTCTCGACTGACCGAGGGGTCTTAATCGATCAACCTAAGGTTAGTTGGTAGTATTTCTTGAGAGAGGTGCTATCATGATTTGGGAACCTCCACGGTTGAGTTATTTTCATCAATTGCTTATGAAATTTAGATTTACTAATTATTTGACTTAAGATTGATTCTCGATCAAATGCATTCTTTCTTTAAATATTTTATTCTCAAAAATCAATTTTATTTACCAATAAAATAATAATAATTTGCGTGAGTATAATTACTCAATAGTCCCGTGGAATACGACCCTTGATATTTTTCTTTTAAAATATCATATACTATGAACGATAGGTAATCTTGCATATAATTCATTGAATTTGGAGAAAATAATAATATCTCAAATTTTACAATCAAGTTTCTGGCGCCATGCCGGGGAAGTTTTGTTGATATTTCGAAAGCGGAAATTTTATTACTTTTATCATTCTCTTTTTCTTCCCCAACACTCAAATTTCCTTTTTCATTTTTCTCCTCCAATTCAATTTGATTAAGTAATGGTTGTCTTTATTTTATACAAAAATGTTATCTCATTTGACCGCTAAAATTGTCGAGCCTACATATAAAATTAATATTTTTGAAGTCGCAACAAAGCATCAAATTATTTGTATTTTTTGTGGTGCAAATCATTCTGGTGAGGAATGTTCATTTTAATATCAAATAATTTTTGTCATCACAATGATTTTTCTATAGCATATCATTCTTATAAAACTCCTTCTTCCTCCGATACTAATTATTCATGGTGGCTAGATCACCCAGATAGTTTTCGGTGTGATGAAGAAAATTTATTTAATCGTGATTTCTATTACTCATCCATTACCCTAAAAAAAATTCTTCTAATCTTGGGAATTCTGCGGATTTTTTTTGTCCAACTTTAAATAATTATTCCCAAGATCAAGAAGATATATTATACCAAGAATTTAAAAGATCCATGGAGACACCGGATGAAAAGTAGAAGAACTTGTTTCTTCTCCTACTCTGCCCAAATCCCCTCCTATTTTTCATGAGATTTCACACATACAACCTATTTATTTTGAAAAAGAAATTCATGAATATATTGTGTCCCAAGAAATTATTCCAATTGGTATTCCACATGATTTTTTGGATAACAATATTTCTTTTAACATTGAACAACCCGCACTTACTCGTGTATTTTCATAAGAAACTCCTCCCTGTGAAAATTTTTCTGCTATGCTTATTTTTTATTCTTGTGATACTAATTATTTTCATGTAGCAGATGAGATGTTGCAACCAAACCTCTTCAATGATCCATTTGTCGCTCATCTACAGAAATCCAAATTACCTTAGGTATGTATAGGTAATTTGGATTTATAATTTCAAGCTAACATATAACAAATGAGCCAAGAGTATAATAGTGTAACACCCCAAAAATCGTAGTTCAGCGAGGTAGGCGGAGTGGTAGTGCTGCGCTTGGAGTAGGCTGAAATTTCACTGTCCATAGCAGTGCGCACGACCATTTCTCCTCTTCTCGCACGACCACTGGTCGTGAGCCAGTGATCGTGCGCTCTTGTCAAGGCAAAGAGAGCCGTCGGGATGCTCACTGTCCAAAGCAGTGTGCACGACCATTTCTCCTCTTTGCGCATGACCACTGGTCGTGCGCCAGTGATCGTGCGCCCTGTTTATTCTGTTCCGTAAAAACGAGCGGAGTTGACGATCCGGCCGATCAAAAGTTTTGGAATTTGATCCAACGGCTGTGAGCTGTTGCTGGGGGGTCTTAGGGCTTTGGAGAGGGGTTAATCCCTCATATTTCCATAGCCTTTCTCTCTCCTAAGCTTGAGAAAGAAGAAAGGGCAAGGAGGAACAAGAAGGAGATTCCGCCATTGACGGAGCTCCGGAGCTCCGATTCGCTAGGCGTTTCCAGATCTTGAAAGTACATCCCGGTGAGGTTCTTTCGCTCCGATTGGAATCTCGGATCTATGGCGGGGAAGAGAGCTCCAAGGGAAACGATTCTTTCTCCCATTCTTAGGACGTGTTCTTTGTCCTCTCTTTCTTTTAAAATGCTTGCATGAGGACTCCCTTTCACCAAATGGGTGAAGTGTAGGATTTCCTCTAGTTCTTCGAAACTCCGGGTCGATTGTGTCCGTCCCCGGCATATTGCATTTAGAAATCCGGTAGTCGTGCGGATTTAGGCATTGTGTGTGAAGCATATTCGTGGTCGTGAGCCCGAATCGGTGATGCTTGATTTGCGATGTTGCATTTAGGTTTAGGCCTAGAAAGCGTGCCGAAGAATGACTCCGTGAGATCATCTATAGTATTGCGGGACTTGGGTTTGGCGTCGTGTGAAGATCCAAACGAAAGCCCCTTGCTTGGAGAGTGGTGGAATGCAAACCTTCACCACAAAATTGAAGTGAGTCGTTGTATACCTCCTTCGTTGGTTGTTCTAGTGAAGCCTAGGGCCACTTGTTTGGTTTAGGTGCATAACTTATCGTGATTGGGAATGCCCGTCGGTGTTTCCTTGCAAACGGGCCGAGGTAAAGCTACACCCGCATCGTTATTGTTAACGCGATGATTTGAGCAACGGGCCCAAGCTTGTACTGAACCCGCACCATGCTTATCGGCGAGAGGGGAAAACCTCAGAACGTCGTGTGATCATGGGATAGACCTGTTTGGGAGGGTTCCTCAAATAGGTAAATGCTCAAGCGTTCACTAAGCTCTTTAGTTTAGCTGGTTATGTGTGGTCGTGAGAACCCACGGTCATGGTTTTGGATTGATGTTATGATTAGCCTCATGCATTGCTTAGGCGGTTGTGGGGAACCTTCGGGTGAACCCAACCAACATCATGTGCATTCCCAGGATCAACTCTATTTGTTGCTACACCTAGAAGATTGTTTGTGCTTGAAACCTCACCTTGTGTAGTTTGCACCTTCCTTAGTACTACTTGCTGCTAGTACGACTTGTTTGCAGGGAAGAAGCTCCGCCACCCCGAGAAAGGGGTGGGGTCGTTATAATTTGGTCAGTTGTGCTGACCGTTGCTTTGTTTGCCACCTCTTGGTGGAATCTTCTTATGCAGGTGCAGGTGAGCCTAGCGGGAAATAGCGGGCGGTGGCCCTTTTTGCTGCGTTGGCCCTCGAAGGCCAGCCTCTTTTCTGCTTTTCTTGTATTGCCGGCCTGCGTGCCGAAGTATGTTAAGGGAGTTTTGTACATTTTGGAATGTAAGGCCTTAAGGCCGTAACTCTATACTTTATTGTTTCATTCCTGTGATACTGCACTATTCTAAAAGAAATGTTAGATCTTTATGCTTCCGCTTATGTTTAGTATCCTCTGGTGTACTTCTTTTCTGTATATCTCCTTTTAACGCCTAGCTAGTGTGGTTAGTATAGCGTGGGGTCCCGGCCGGACCTACTGTTATATTATTTGTACTGGCAGGATGTTACAATTTGGTATCGGACTTAGGGCGTCGATCCGTAGTTTAGCGAATTCGGGACGAATTCCTTTTAAGGGGTGGTGTGCACGGGATGTGCATTCACCTAAAACAACAAAAACTAATAAGAATGTCCACTTAGGAATGGAAAAACATACTTGTTTGAGGAACCTGAGCATTCCATGAATGTTGTTTGCTATGTTTTCGGTCACTAAATTGTGTATTGCACAATTATAGGTGACTAGGAGTGCTGCGGGGCAGCCTCGACCCCGTAACATCGCTGGAAGTAGTGCGTCGGCTGAGGTGCCAGCGACCACTCCTCCTGCTGAGATGATCAGGTTAATCGCAGAAGCTGTCTTCGCGATGATCAATGCTCAACCTCAAAGGCTTGCACAACCTGCTACGCCTATTACAGATGCGGCCCCGGTGATCGAACCTGCAGTGGAACCTGCGGTGGAACCGAGGATGGAGACCCCTGTGCCAGTGGCTGCAGTGGAACCTGCGGTGGTGCCAAGGGTGGAGCATCGTGTAGAGCGTGTAACTGTTGCGTGAGCGCGTGATCAACAACTGCATCACTTTCTAAGTTCCATCCTCCAACTTTCTCGGGGACCGGATCCCCAACGGAGGCGGAGGACTGGCTATCAACGGTTAGAAAAACTCTAAAGGCGACAGCAATGAAAGAAGCTATGATGGTCACCCTAGCCACCTTTCTCCTTAACGGAGAAGCAGAGCTTTGGTGGGCCGAGCAGGAAGCGCATAAGTTTGAAGGTAAGGATATTACCGAGATCACTTTTGCGGAGTTCTCAAAGTCGTTTCTTCAGAGATATATTCCCTCTGCCCATTGCATTGCGTTGCAGAACCAGTTCTTGAAGTTAACTCAAGGAGATAGCTCGGTGGACGAGTACTTGCACGAGTTCACTAGATTGGGCCGCTATGCGGGGTTTTTGGTGGAAGATGAGGAAATGAAGACGAACAAGTTTTATGAAGGTCATCGGGATGAGTTGAGGCTGCTCCTTGCAGGACCAATGACTTTTGGCTTCCATTTGATGGTGCAAAGCGCCAGATCTCTGGAGTTGGACATGAAGAGTGTAAAAGCAAAGGGCGTGGCAAATAAACCTGAATTTCATGCGCCGACCTCTCAATCCAAATCTGAGTTCAGGAGGAACAAAAGGAAGTTCAAGTCTGCAGAACCAACTCGCTCAAATGTGTCGGGAGCTACGACTGCACGTGGTCCAATTACATGTTTCACTTGCGGAAAGGTGGGACACAAAGAAAGCGTGTGTTGCAGTGGTCCCCCGAGGCCAGAGAACCGAGCGATGGACTATGCTCGTGCTGCGGGTCATGCGGAAAAGGGCAAAGCTGCTGAGTCTGCTGCTTCCTAGCACATTCCGACCCAGCCAAGAGTTTACTCGCTTGGCCAGCAAGAAGCCATACGACAAACTGATGTCATCACAGGTATGAATTAAATGTTAGCTTTTACATAGCTATGTGTGATTAATACTGTTGTGCGACTTTATGTTTGATTTGTGTGCAATTAGGTTTCGTCCTAATTTTTAACTATCTGGCGAGAGCTCTATTTGATACGGGAGCATCGCACTCCTTTCTGTCTACAGGCTTCGTGGTGCGAATCGAAGTGCCATCAACCTTAGCAAAAGATAGATTGGAGGTAGTGCTACCTAACGGGTCTCGCATGAGTGCGGATAGGATGAGCCGTGTGAAGGTGCGGATCGGAAATAAAGATTTCGACTTGGAAGCGACGTTATTACCATTTGCTGAATTTGATGTGATCTTCGGCATGGACTGGCTCTCGGAGTAGCGAGCATGCATAGATTGCAATTCAAAGGAGATCACTCTGGGAAAGAACACCGAAGACGAAACCATGTTCGCAGGTATGCGAGGAGCGAGCAAGACACTGATGTCTGCTCTCCAGGTGGTTAAGGCGGTGAGAAAGGGCGCGGAATTGTTCTTCACTTTGTTGGAGGCTTCGGAGCCAAAGCCCAGGTTATGCGATGTCCCAGTTGTAGCGGAGTACGCCGATGTGTTTCCTAACGAACTCCCTGGGGCTCCGCCTCAGCGGGAGATTGCCAGGTGCCAAACATGTGGCCCGCTCACCGTACCGGATAGCGCCAAAGGAATTGGCAGAGCTGAAGGTTCAATTGCAAGAGCTGCTAGAGCAAGGCTACGTACGTCCAAGTTCATCGCCTTGGAGTGGACCGGTCCTCTTTGTGAAAAAGAAGGACGGTAGCTTGCGTCTATGTATCGACTATCGAAAGCTGAATAAGTTGACCGAGAAGAACCGATACCCGATTCCAAGAATCGACGACATTTTGGTGTACTCTCAGTCGGAGGAGGAGCATGCAGAGCATCTGCACGCAGTTTTGAGCACCCTGAGGAGGAGTCAATTATATGCCAAGTTCTCCAAGTGCGAGTTTTGGCTATCGTCAGTAGCATTCCTGGGTCATGTTGTTAGTGGGGATGGAATTGCGATTGATACATCGAAAATAGAAGCGATCTGAGCGTGGCCTATGTTGAAAAATGTAGCGGATGTCCGAAGTTTCTTAGGACTTGCCTGCTATTATAGGCGCTTTGTGGAGAACTTCTCGAGGGTCGCACTCCCTCTCACTAAACTGACTAGGAAAGATCACAAGTTCGACTGGTCGCCCGAGTGCGCTCGAGCTTTTGAAGAACTGAAGAGCCGTCTGACCACGGCGCCCATTCTATGCTTGCCATGTGGTATGGAAGGCTACGAAATTTATAATGACGCCTCGGGAAGTGGTTTGGGTTGCGTCCTAGTGCAGGTCGGAAAGGTAATTGCCTACGGCTCCCGACAACTGAAGGTTCATGAAAGGAACTACCTGGTCCATGATTTGGAGCTAGCGGCCGTGGTTTTCGCCCTTAAGCTTTGGAGGCATTACTTGTATGGCGTGAAGATCGATATCTTTACTGACCACAAGAGCCTCAAGTTCCTGTTGGATCAAAGGGAGTCGAATATGCGTCAGAGGAGGTGGATGGAGTTCCTTGGGGACTACACCTTCGACATCAAATATACTCCTGGTAAGGGAAATGTAGTTGCGGACGCGTTGAGTCGTCGGGCTCCTGCTCAAGCAAATTGGATTTTGATGCACGATGAGCGTCTAATCCGCGAGCTAGAAGTTATGGAAATCATTTGCGTCGATAGAAGATCGTCTCCTTCAGCATGCTTGAACTGGATGGAGGTTCAATACGACCTCGCCGACCGAGTTCGACAAGCATTGGAGCTGGATGAGAGCATGAAACGCTATAAAGCGGAGACTGTTGATGGGTCAAACGCTGATTTCTCTTTCGAGGATGGCCTTATGTGGAAGAATGGCAGATTGTGCGTCCCAAGTGTTGGTACATTACGGGCAGAGTTGATGTACAAGGCTCATCATACCAAGTACTCGATCCATCCTGGGAGCACGAAAATGTACATGGATATGAAGAAACTCTTCTGGTGGCCGGTTATGAAGAAAGACATTGCCCTCTACGTGGCCAAGTGTCATACTTGCGCGTTGGTGAAGGTGGAATGTCAACGTCCCGGTGGATTTCTGAAGTCATTGCCGATTCCGGAATGGAAGTTCGATGATATTTCTATGGATTTCGTGCACGGATAGCCGAGATCGCAACATGGAAACGACGACATCTGGGTGATCGTGGACCGATTGACGAAGGTATCACACTTTATTCCGAACCGGAAGGATGATTCTGTGGAGAAGCTGGCAAAGTTGTACGTCGATAACATCGTGCGGTTGCACGGGATTCCCCGTAGCATTGTCAGTGATCGCGATGGGCGGTTCACATCAAATGATTGGAGGTTGATTCATCAATTATTGGGTACCAAGCTGAAGTTTAGCACGGCCATCCACCCGCAAACGGATGGACAGACCGAAAGGACCAATAGAACGATGGAGGACATGCTGAGGATGTGCGCCCTGGACTTCGGAAAGAGATGGGAGGACCATCTCTATATGATTGAATTTGCTTACAACAACAACTACCAAGCAAGTATAAAGATGGCCCCTTTCGAGGCTCTTTATGGTAGGAAATGTCGCACACCGTTATCTTGGGTTGAAACGGGCGACACTAAGTTGTTGAAATGCAAGGATGTGGAGGAGGCAAATACATCGATTCGGGCTATTCGGGAGCGATTGCTCATTGCCCAAGATCGGCAGGCAAAATACTACAATGCAAATCATCGGAATGTCGAGTTCGCCATTGGCGATTGGGTTTATCTCAAGATCAAACCGTTCAAAGGAGTATCGAGGATCCGACGCTTGAAAAAGCTAAGTTCGAGGTACTTAGGACCGTTCGAGATCTTGGAGCGCATTGGTGAAGCTGCCTACCGACTTGATCTATCTTCGGAGTTGAGCGGGTTGCATGATGTATTCCACATCTCTGTGTTGCGGAAGGCTGTAAAGGAGCCAAATCTTGTTGTTGCGGTCAGCGAAGTATCGGTAGATGGTGGGTTAGCGACGAAAGTCAAACCCATTTTCATTGAAGACACTGAAGTGAAGAAGTTGCGGAACAAGTCCATTCAGATGATGAAAGTCCGTTGGAATAATTGCGGGTGAGAGGAACTCTCTTGGGAAAGAGAGCAGTCGATGCTTGCGGAGTACCCCGAGCTATTTCTCTCAGGTAATTATAACCGTATTTTCTGCTATTACTGTTTTTGAAATTTTGGGACAAAATTCTTTTAAGGGAGGTGGAGTTGTAACACCCCAAAAATCGTAGTTCAGCGAGGTAGGCGGAGTGGTAGTGCTGCGCTTGGAGTAGGCTGAAATTTCACTGTCCATAGCAGTGCGCACGACCATTTCTCCTCTTCTCGCACGACCACTGGTCGTGAGCCAGTGATCGTGCGCTCTTGTCAAGGCAAAGAGAGCCGTCGGGATTCTCACTGTCCAAAGCAGTGTGCACGACCATTTCTCCTCTTTGCGCACGACCGCTGGTCGTGCGCCAGTGATCGTGCGCCCTGTTTATTCTGTTCCGTAAAAACGAGCGGAGTTGACGATCCGGCCGATCAAAAGTTTTGGAATTTGATCCAACGGCTGTGAGCTGTTGTTGGGGGGTCTTAGGGCTTTGGAGAGGGGTTAATCCCTCATATTTCCATAGCCTTTCTCTCTCCTAAGCTTGAGAAAGAAGAAAGGGCAAGGAGGAAGAATAAGGAGATTCCACCATTGACGGAGCTCCGGAGCTCCGATTCGCGAGGCGTTTCCAGATCTGGAAAGTGCATCCCGGTGCGGTTCTTTCCCTCCGATTGGAATCTCGGATCTATGGCGGGGAAGAGACCTCTAAGGGTAACGATTCTTTCTCCCGGTCTTAGGACGTGTTCTTTGTCCTCTCTTTCTTTTTCTATGCTTGCATGAGGACTCCCTTTCACCAAATGGGTGAAGTGTAGGATTTCCTCTAGTTCTTCGGAACTCCGGGTCGATTGTGTCCGTCCCCGGCATATTGCATTTAGAAATTTGGTAGTCGTGCGGATTTAGGCATTGTGTGTGAAGCCTATTCGTGGCCGTGAGCCCGAATCGGTGATGCTTGATTTGCGACGTTGCATTTAGGTTTAGGCCTAGAAAGCGTGCCGAATAATGACTCCGTGAGATCATCTATAGTATTGCGGGACATGGGTTTGGCGTCGTGTGAAGATCCAAACGAAAGCCCCTTGCTTGGAGAGTGGTGGAATGCAAACCTTCACCACAAAATTGAAGTGAGTCGTTGTATACCTCCTTCGTTGGTTGTTCTAGTGAAGCCTAGGGCCACTTATTTGGTTTAGGTGCGTAACTTATCGTGATTGGGAACACCCGTCGGTGTTTCCTTTCAAACGAGCCTAGGTAAAGCTACACTCGCATCGTTGTTGTTAACGCGATGATTTGAGCAACGGGCGTAAGCTTGTACCGAACCCGCACCATGCTTATCGGCGAGAGGGGGAAACCTCGGGACGCCGTGTGATCATGGGATAGACCTATTTGGGAGGGTTCCTCCAATAGGTAAATGCTCAAGCGTTCACTAAGCTCTTTAGTTTAGCTGGTTACGTGTGGTCGTGAGAACCCACGGTCATGGTTTTGGATTGATGTTATGATTAGCCTCATGCGTTGCTTAGGCGGTTGTGGGGAACCTTCGGGTGAACCCAACCAACATCATGTGCATTCCTAGGATCAACTCTATTTGTTGCTACACCTAGAAGATTGTTTGTGCTTGAAACCTCACCTTGTGTAGTTTTCACCTTCCTTAGTACTACTTGCTGCTAGTACGACTTGTTTGCAGGGAAGACGCTCCGCCACCCCGAGAAAGGGGTGGGGTCGTTATAATTTGGTCAGCTGTGCTGACCGTTGCTTTGTTTGCCACCTCTTGGTGGAATCTTCTTATGCAGGTGCAGGTGAGCCTAGCGGGAAATAGCGGGCGGTGGCCTTTTTTGCTGCATTGGCCCTCGAAGGCCAGCCTCTTTTCTGCTTTTCTTGTATTGCCGGCCTGCGTGCCGAAGTATGTTTAGGGAGTTTTGTACATTTTGGAATGTAAGGCCTTAAGGCCGTAACTCTATACTTTATTGTTTCATTCCTGTGATATTGGACTATTCTAAAAGAAATGTTAGATCTTTATGCTTCCGCTTATGTTTAGTATGCTCTGGTGTAGTTCTTTTATGTATATCTCCTTTTAACGCCTAGCTAGTGTGGTTAGTATAGCGTGGGGTCCCGGTCGGACCTACTGTTATATTATTTGTACTGGCAGGGTGTTACAAATAGAGGAGTCATCAGGCAAAGGTCATCAGCATATTCACCTCAACGTGAATTATGGGAGTAGCATGTGCATTTTAATTATAAATATCCTTTTAGCTAACCCAAAATGTCTAGCTAAAAACCGTAAATAAAGCGCTCTTGGGAGACTGTCCTTGCTTATCTTTATTTTTCTTGCACTTTCTTTTTATGCATTTTCCTTACAAGTTTTCTTCAAATTTAGTTTATAAGCATTGAGGATAATGTTTATTTTTAAGTATAGGGATGTATTCTCTTAGGTTTTTGTTTTTATTTAAAAATTCCAAAAATATTAGAAAACCTTTTACAAAATCATAAAAAAAATTGTTTCACTTTTCTTTGTTTTCAATTTTGTTTTAAAAAAACAAATACACAAAAATGTTTTTCTTTTATTTTAAAATTATTATGTCTTTGTGACTTATTTTTCTTTCTATGCCAAATAAAATATTAAAATTAAAAAATTAATTTCTTGTGAAATTGTGGTGTTGGGCTTTCATCCCATAAAACTGCCTAGTACCTTGAGAGACCGTCATACGGTATTCCTTGGGAAGTCCATGATCTAAAAAATATAGGGTATTCCAAGCCAAACCGCACCTCCCTATGGGGGGTGCGGCAAAACAGCACCCCCCCCCCCCCTCATAGGGGGTACGGCCAAACTACACCCCTCCCCCCATGGGGGGTGCGGCCAAACCGCACACCCCCCCCCCCCCCATGGGGGGAGCGGCCAAACTGCACCACCCTACAGGGGGTGTGGCAAAACCGCACCCCCATGGGGGTGCGGTTTGGATGTGCGGCCAAACCGCACACCCTATGGAGGGTTCGGCCAAACCCCACACCCCAGGGAGGGTTCGGCCAAACCGCACCCCCCATGTTGGGGTGCGGCAAAACCACACCCCCCGTGATGGGTGCGGCCAAGTCCCCCCGTGCCTTGTAAGGGATGCGGTCAAAACCACACCCCCCTTGGCAGGAGCTCTCAGGGCCCATTTTCTCCTTGGGAGGCACGCTTTCCCATTTCCTGAGTAGCACGACCTTTAGAGGGCACATTCTCGTGTTCATTACGACCGCTCTCCAATGATGCCCGTCTGTTCCATTAGTCCTCCATTCGCTCAGAATGCTCCCGTGTTCGTTGCGCGCTCAGAACGCTCCCGTGTTCGTTGCGCGCTCAGAACGCTCCCATGTTTGTTGCGCGCTCAGAAGACTTCCACATTCCTAACACACGCGCAGTTAACCTTTCTTAATTTCTCAGATTGTAGGTCTCATTTGTCGCCTTCATCACCTTCAACGAAGCTTCCCGAACTGCCCAATTTGCCCAAACTACCCGAATGGAGAAACGGTCATTTACAAAAAATGGCGATCCGTGTGCTCCAAATTGAGCTGCGTGATTCGCCCATCAGGTGATTATGGTGGTTGCAACGGCAAAATTACCGGGCTACCCCTGCACAAGGCTATAAAAGGAGCTCAGGTCCTTCATTTCAAGACACCTTACCTTCTACACCTGAGGGATCTCTATTGAAGATTTCCTCTGAGTTCTCCTTCGGCGCTTGAAGATCTTTTTTGGCATTTGAAGATATCCCTCGAGGTTTCAAAGATTTCCTTCGAGTGCTTGAAGATTTTCTTCACTTCAGAATACAATCTTCTTAAGCAATTGGGAATCCTTCAGGTCTAGAAAGGTGACTTAGTCATCTCTCTTTTGTTCTCAGAAGAAGAAGCGTTCAGCTTTCCGAGAGGTGGCATGCCACTTTCATTGCTCTCTCTCTCTCTCTCTCTCTCTCTCTCTCTCTCTCTCTCTCTCTCTTTCCACCATTATAACGAGTAGTGTTCTGTCGTGCTCGAGTTCTTAGTTTCTCATTGTAATCCCCTAGAAGATAGTGGAATTTGGCCGGCACAGCTCCTGTCGCGCGGTTTTTCACCCTTTCCGGGTTTTCCACATTAAAACTTGTCATTTACTAACTTCTTTCATTGATTGTTTGCGCGCTCAATTCATTTATGAGCTAAGGTGTTTCAATTGGACTGGTCTACCAGAGCACCCGAGCTACCCGCAATAGTTTGGCTCCGTCTTTGGTAACGGTGTTCCTCTCTGTGAAGACTTTCTAAAGTCAGAATTCACTTCGCAGTAATACTCGTACCTGATAGCAATGGCCAAAAGGAGTGCCCTCACCACTAAAGGATCAATCTCAGAGGTGCGCATCAATCCAGCTCCCTCGCATTCACTCATAAACGCACCTCCTGCAGAAGAAGCAGGAAATGCTCCCATATAATGCTGGAAGTGCGCATGCGTCAAGTAGAGGAGCATCAAATTGAGATGCTAACCCTACTGAGAAATCTCGAGGCTCCTCGAGCTCCTGCTCCACCTCCAATGTTGAATGTTCCACTCCCCTAAGCCCCGAATCATGCTCTGATCGAGATAGCAATTCGGGAGGGTGATGTGTCAGAAGAACTTTGAGATGCAGCAAGCTCCGCTCATCCCGCTCGTCTAACTAGGGGACCAGGAGACAACCCCCATCACCAACGCCAAGAAAGAATTTGCCCCAGGCAAGTTATAGTAAGAACCACTCGCGAAGAAATTGCGAAGTAATCGCTGAACAATACGGTCAAATCGGACAATGAGCCGCCTTTGTCTAGCGCCCACTTCACCACTGCTCGCCATTAGCACCTGAGGTTCTAGCGCATCCAGTACCACATGGCTTCAAGCTCCCAAACATCGAGACATTCGACGAAATAGACGATCCACTAGAGCACGTCAACCACTTCACCACCATCATGAGGATCTACAATGCCCCAGATCAGTTATTGTGCCAAGTGTTCCCGGCAATGCTAAAAGGACAAGCATGAACCTGGTTTCATTCTCTCAGAGAAGGAGCCATCAACACCTTTGCAAACCTGGCTCGACAATTCATAGATCAATTCATTACAAACCGAAGGACCATTCAGGGCCCTTCCCACCTTTCAGGAATACAACAGAATGAAGGAGAGACACTCAAGGATTTCTTTCTCCACTTCACTAGTGAGGCACGACAGATCCTAGGAGTAGATCCTGAGCTTCTACGGGGAGTTTTTCTCAGAGAGCTCCATCCTAATGGCTTGTACTCTGCACTAATACGGGAAACTGTGCCCAGCTAGCCAGGCCTCGTTCACCGAGTCGAGGCCCATATTGCAGTTGATGAGGCTATTGAAGCACACCGCCAGTAGTTCAAGGGGAGCTCAAAGAGGAAGAGGGAAGAGCCGCCACCGCAGCTGATTCCCAATCAGAACAACAAGAATCGCGACAACTCCAGCCGAGACCGAGGATCTCACCAGCATCAGGACTACACTCCCTTGAACACTACCAGAACTAATGTTCTCCTTGCCATCCGTGATATCAACACACTTCGCAGTCCTGAGCCGCTTGCATCGAACATAGGAAACCAGTCGCAATATTGCGACTTCCATCATGGGCATGGACACTGTTGGGAACAGTGCCCAGCAATGTTCCTGATTTGAAGAAGTGCTCAAGTCACTGATAAAAACATTATGTATTTGAGGGCGTGTTTAGTTTATGCTTGCAGAGATTAAACAATATGTCCAGTACTTCTCAAATTCCATTAAGTACAATATCGTCAAGAAGGACTGGACATATCGTCGAATAAAGAACACGTATATCATCGAGATTGCAAACAGAGATAAGATGAAGGATCATGACAGTTATCATCGAAATGATATGGACAATTCGATGATATCGTTGTGACAGCAAAGCTCACACGATGATATCGTCGTAAAGAACAAGAAGAATCAATCGAGTTGAATATCGTCGTGTCAATCTGTATCACACGACGATATCGCGGAAATACTTAAGTCAAAGTATTCGGGACTGTCGATGACATTGGCGTAAAGAAGTCTTGTCGCTGAGAAGTCTAAGAAAGAATCTGTAAAGGCAGCCGATAGAAGAAGAATGGATTATCGTCAAAATGGTCAAAATGATATCGACGAGAAGTAAAAATGATCAAGACGATATCGCCGAAAAAAAATAGTATGGTTTCAACGACATTGTCGAGAAGACCAGAAGTTTCCAACAAGATTACGACAACATCTTCATATAGTGGTAAGTGCAAGTGCAGGTAGGATATCAAGTATCGTCGAGATATCATTCTCTAAAGAAGACTTGAAGATTTGTTCAAGTCCAAGATGGATCATCGTAACGACAAGTTATGTGGTCGAGACGTTACAAATATCATCGAGACAGGTCAAGACATTTCAAATCGTGTTGTCTGCATTTAATGTCGCCGCATGATGGTCCAATTAACGGGTGCCATTAAGGAATGGGATCCTGACACTTAAGGTACATTCTAGGAGACCGTTAGCCGGATCCTCAGAGATATAAAAGGAATAGGTGTCTTCCCTAATTAATTAAAGAGAATACTCACAAGCTTTTCAATAGAATAGTAATGCGGCTGCGAGAAGAAGGAACAAGAATAAGATAAATACAAAATCTTCATCAAGTTCTCCAAGTTTCATTTTGGCAACATCGGCTGATATGAAGTGTTCCAGAATAGATTGAGGAGAAGTCTGTGTTGTCCAAGGAAAGATCAAAAGCAATCTCTTTAAGTCCAAGAAGCCAATCTCCATCCGGCTAAAGAATTTTCTTGTATTATTTCTCTATTGCTTTGTAGGGCCTGAGCTTTATAGGTTTTAAGGGCCTGAGCTTTTATAGTGCTTGATGGCATGAGACTTGTAGGGCTTGAGGTCCTTATTGTAGGTCATGAGGGCCTGAGATTGTAAGGCTTGTGGGCCTGAGTATTTGGTGGAGTTTGCCGACCCTAGCACCCTGCTAGAAAGGCGCAGAGGGATAGTGGACAACTCAAGACACCCTGTCTTGAGGAACCACTATACATTTATTGTTTTTGTGTGTGGTATTTCTGTGATTGCTTGGTGCTCTGTGATAAAAATAGCTTAAGCTCTTGTGCATAAAATTCAAAAACAGGCATATCACCTAATCCCCCCCCCCCCCCCCCACCCCCCCCTTCTAGGTGATAGTTCCATAACTAACAATTGGTTTCATAGGTAGGTTGATCAAAGAGTGACTTAACAGTCAGATCTAGATCTTGGAACTATTCACTGTGGCTGATCGGCACAGAGAGATGAGATCCATGAAGCTTCCAACCTGCACTAAAGAAAACTTCCCTATCTCGAAGGAAAAAGTAAGACTTTTATGGAAGCAGCTGATCCCAGGATATTCGTGGTTTTTCAAGAGGGTCCCTTCATCCCCATGACTGCATCCACCATAGATCCAACTCAAAGGGTACCAATGAAGTATGATGAAATGAGCAAGGATGAGCTTGCTCTGGTAAGCCTAGATAATAGGGCACATAATGTTATTGTAAGTGCCATTGATGACTCAACCCTTCAAAATCTCATTCACTACAAAATGGCCAAGGAGATGTGAAAGTGAGGTTAGATCTTAGATTTACTCTAGAGGGGGGTGAATATAGTATTAAAAAGTTTTTCACTTAATTTTATAGCGGAATTAAAATAGTGATACTTATATGTGTATTGCAGCGTGAGTTATAAAAAAAATAAAGAAACACAACACACAACATAGTACAGAAAAATAAACACAACACAGAGGACACAAGGATCTATAGTAGTTCCCCAATAAACCTGGGTACATCTACTCTTCTACCACCCTTGGTAGGAATCCACTAGGTTTTTGATCAGGTGCCCTATCACCGATGGATTTTTGATCAGGTGTCCAAACACCAATGAGCTTTTGATCAGGTGCTCTAACCAAACTATAGGTGTTTGTTCAGGTGCCCTGCCACCAAGCAGTTAACTTTTGAAGGGAGTTATAACCCTGTACAGGATAAGATAAAGAGGGTTTAGATGTTCTTCTCTGTCAATAATCTGAGAGAAGACTAGTGGATATTGATGTTGTAAAGCTCCCCCTGTCTGATTGAAATTCTTGACAGTTTGAGGATGAAGCTTTCTCATGAATGTAGAATATCTTCCTTGATAGCTGATGAATCTGAGAGACAGGTTTCTCATATTGTTTGTTGCTCTTGAAGATATAGAAACTTGCAACAGAGACTGAGAGAAGGTGTTGATGTTCTCAGAGAATGAAAGGTGCTACTTGAGGAAGATGAAGATGATCTGTGAATGCTTTCTTTCTTTCTTTTCTTCCTGTTACTTTTCTCTCGACCGAGTTCTGATATTTTTCTCTTTGTTACTTTGCTTGCAATAATACTGATACTGTTCTACTTCTTTCTTTCTTTTTCTCTTTACAATATATCTCTGATTTGAATTTCAAATCTCTGAATAAGGAATAAAATATTCTGAATTGAATGTTTCCTTGGAACTGCAAACTGATATTTAATTCCTATTCCTTTTTAATTAATGTATCCTTTTTCGCTAAATGGCTATTTTCTCGGGAGGAGAATGGAAAGGAATAAAATAAAAAGGAAAGATAATATCCTTGACTTATCTGGAATAAATAGAGCCGTTAATGATAATCTGAGTTCAGAGAATAGAATAAAAATAATCTGTCTGAAATACTGAACTGAATAGAAATTTCGTCGATCTGAATAATTCGTCGAACACAATCTAGAGTTTGTCAATCTGAAACATAAACTGCTAAATCTGCCTGGAAGAACTGAGTTCGTCAATCTGAGCATCTTGTTACTTATTCTTCGAGCGCAGAGCTGAGTTCGTCGAACGCTGAGACTTGGGAGGTTCGTCGAACGCTGAGACTTAGTCAACCGCTGAGACTGAAGTTCATCAACCGCTGAGACTGAACAAACTTATCGACCGCTGAGACTTGCCAAGTTCGTCGAACGCAGGAGCATGACATTCGTCGAACGCAGAAAACTTATCTTTTCCTTAGTTCTATCAGCCTAAAACCTTGACCTTTTAGACTATACATTTGGTTCAACTTAGTCCTAATAAACAGATAGTGATCCTAGCCTAAATCAGTAATAGGGTTGTTCCATCAATCTCCCCCTATTTGGGTTAGGACACTATTTGACAAAAATTGAATAATAAAACAAACAACAAAACAACAGAACATATATATTTGACAGATTTTAAACATTTCAGCAGATATAAAATATGATACTCTGAGTTTTGAAATTTTACATTTAAAACAGAAATGATAAAAATAAATAATCAGAAACTTTTTCTTTCTGAATTCTGACATTGCCTTCAGCTTTCTGAACTTGATTATCTGAGCTGTATCTGCATATCAACCAATATTTCTGAATCTGCATTTGCATCTTTTGCTTTGCTTAGAAATCCTTGCCTTCAACATTTTTCTTTGTTTATCTGAACTGAATATTGCTTTCTGAAAAAAAATTGGAACTTAAGTTGGAGGTGACTTCACCAAATCAACTTGAACTGGAACTTGAACTGGAATTGAAACTAAAAAGCTTTGTAATCTGAATCTGCATTTTTCAGCTTTAGCTTTTGTTGATCTGAACTGTAGCAATAACTGAATCTGCTTTGCTACCAATCTGTTATATCTGAATTTCTGAATCAAAATTGTTGTGAGCTTCTTCATCTAGAACTGATTTTTCTTTTTCATACAGCATCTCCCCCTGAAACTTGAGCTTCTTCAAAAAGCATCTCCCCCTATCAAAAAGAGGAGAGCATCTCCCCCTAACAAAAAGGAGTTTCTTCAAAACATCTCCCCCTGCCATAAAGGAGCTTCTTCATGAAACATCTCCCCCTGCCTAGTTTCAGGAAGGCCTGAAGCTAGGCCCCTAGAAGAAGGGACAGTTGTATAGGAGGTAGGGAAGGATGCAATCTTTTTGAAAAAAATTGTTATTGTTCCTGCAAAAGAAAATAGAGATCAAGTGCAAAGGAACTGGAAAGAGAAGCAATTTCTATAGGCATACAGTTAAAATGAAATAAAAGATTTGATTATAATGAAAGATTAGAAACATAGGCTTCATCAAAACTGCGTTCGACGAAAAATAAGTTTTCGTCGATCTCAGTTCGACGATCTAGATGACTTCGTCGATCTCCGTTCGACGAACGACTAGATTTCGTCGAGCTCAGTTCGATGAAGTGATGGGATAAGTAGAAAATTTAATTTTTAATTGATTGAATCTCCATCTATCATTCCTAGCTGATTTATAAAGAAGATATGTTTCTTTTCATCCAAAGGTTTGGTGAAAATATCAGCCCTTTACAAATCAGTATAAATGAATTGTAGGCAAATTTTATTTTTATCCACATTATCTCTGATAAAGTGGTGCCTAATTTCTATGTGTTTACTCCTTCTATGGAGTACTGGATTTTGTGCTATAGATATTGCACTAGTATTGTCACAAAATATAATTGAATTATTTAAGTTGATACCATAATCTATAAGTTAATTTGTATCCACAATATTTGTGAGCAGCAACTGCCTGCAGCAATATATTCTGCTTCAGCTGTTGATGTAGACACAGATGTTTGTTTCTTACAAAACCAAGACACAAGCCTATCACCAAGAAACTGGCAAGTTCCTGATGTGCATTTCCTGTCTACTCTTCATCCAGCATAATCAGAATCTGAGAATCTAGTTAATTCAAATTCTGATGTTGTTGGATACCAGAGTCCTAGATTTGGACAACCCTTTATATATCTCAAAATTCTTTTTAATAAAATTAGGTGAGATTCTTTGGGGTTAACTTGGAACCTAGCACAAATACATGTAGCAAACATTATGTCAGGTCTACTAGTTGTTAAGTAAAGTAATGAGCCAACAATTGCTCTATATACTTTCTGGTCAACAGGTTTCCCTTATTCATCAGTATCAACAACAACATTGGATGGCATGGGTATTTCCATGGTGGAAGCATCAGACATACCAAATCTTTTCACTAATTCCTTAGCATACTTGGATTGTGATATGAATATGCCATTTGGAGTTTGCTTCACTTGAAGAACAAGGAAGTAAGATAACTCACCCATACTACTCATTTCAAATTTAGATTGCATTAGGTTAGAGAACCTTTTGATAGATTTGAATTAGTAGAGCCAAATATGATATCATCTACATATATTTGAACTAGTAAAGTTTGATTTTTATGTATCCTGAAAAATAGGGTTTTATCAACAATGCCTCTACAGAAATTGTTCTCCAAAAGAAAATTATCTAAGATCTCATACCATGCTCTGGGAGCTTGCTTGAGGCCATAGAGTTCTTCTTTGATATCTTCATTCAAGAATGCACTCTTCACATCCATCTGATATACTTTGAATTTCTTGAATGCAGCAAAGGCCAAAAAAATTTTGATAGCTTCAAGTATTGCAACAGGAGCAAAGGCCTGATCATAGTCAATTCCTTCTTCCTGTGAATATCCTTGGGCTACCAATCTTGCTTTGTTTCTGACTATGTTGCCTTGATCATCTAGCTTGTTCCTGAAGACCCACTTGGTGTCAATGACTGGATGGCATTTTGGTCTTGGAACCAAATCCCATACCTTGTTCCTTTCAAATTGATTGAGCTCCTCTTGCATTGCAAGAATCCAATTTGGATCTTGTTCTGCATCTTTTAGGGATTGAGGTTCAATCTGGGATAGGAAACAAGTGTGCATCTGATTTTGGTGTAGTTGATGCTTTGTTTGAACACCTGCTGAAATATCTCCAATGATTTGAGATATTAGATGATCTCTAACTGTGATGTGATCAACAGTTGGAGTTGGTTCAACAATAGTTTCCACTTGAGGGACTTGTTCAGCTGTCACTTGATTTGAGTTGTCAGCAAGATCTGGATTATCCTCTTCTTCACTGTCTTCAATTATTTCATTCGATGGAAGTAGAGAATCTTTATTCTGTAAATCCAATCCATCAAGCTCTTCACATGGAGTTGGTACCTGCAAAGTATTTTTGGTAGAGGTGGTGTTCCTCTCCTCATTTAACATGTTAGTTTCATCAAAAGATACATGCATTGACTCTTCTATCTTAAGAGTAGATTTGTTGTAAACTCTATATGCTTTACTAAAAAGAGAATATCCAAGGAATATACCTTCAGCAGATTTTGCTTCAAATTTCCTGAGATACTTCTTATCATTGTTATGCACATAGCATTTACATCCAAATATCTTAAAATAGTTAACCTTAGGCTTTTTATTCTTGAGTAATTCATAGGGAGTTTTACCCTTAAGCTTGTGTATCAGGCTTCTGTTCAACACATAATTTGTTGTGTTCACTGCCTCTGCCCAAAAATAGATTAGCAAGTGAGCATCAGCAAGCAATGTAGTTACTGATTCAATTAGTGTTCTCTTTTTCCTTTCAGCTACCCTCATTTTGTTGAGGAGTTCTAGGAGCAGAGAAACATTGCCTGATCCCTTCTTTTCCACAGAATTCTCTCATCAGAAGAGATTCAAACTCAGTGCCATGATCACTTCTCATCAATGCAACTAGAGTAGAGTACTCAATCTTGATGGACCTGAGAAAGTCTGTCAGAACATTGAAGGTGTCAGACTTGTTCCTAAGAAAGAACACCCAAGTGAATCTTGAGAAGTCATCTACAATAACTAGAGAGTAATGCTTCCCTCCTAGACTTTGTATTGCAGTGGATCCAAAAAGATCCAAATGCAGTAAGTACAAAATCCTAGGTGAATCACTCTTGGATAAAGATTTAAAACTAATCTTGGTCTGCTTACCTAATTGACAAGCCCTACAGAGTCCTTCCTTCTTGTATGAACTAGAAGGCAGTCCTCTAACAAGATTGTCCTTAGAAAGCTTAGATATAGTTATAAGGTTAATATGTCCAAGCCTTTTATGCCATAATTCATTTGTTTTACTTGTAGAATTAAATAAATAAATATCAGAATTGGCAGAGTCAAAATTGACTAAATAAATGTTTCCATTCTAATACCAGATAACACATTTATGTTTTTATTATTGGTAATAAGACATAAGGAATGGTTAAAGGTTACCTGATAACCTACATCACATAACTGGCTTATGCTGACGAGGTTGTGCTTCAGACCCTTGACATAAGCTACCTCTTTGAAGGTGACTGCTCCAACTTTGATCTTCCCATATCCTTTGGTTTGTCCACAGTTGGAGTCTCCAAAGAACACCTTGGGTCCGAGCTTTGCCTTGTAGTTGATCAGGTTGGCTTTATTTCCTGTCATGTGCTTGAACATCCACTATCCAAATACCATTACTCTTTTAATTTTGGATAGCTCTGTCCCTGCAAAACAGAAAACATTCTAGTTGTTCTTGACCCAGACTACCTTGGGTCCTTTTGTTTTTCCACAAAATTCTGAAATGAAAGACATCTCAGGCTGATCCTTATAACCTTGTGGACGATATCTCCTTGTAGGAATTATCCACTCAGTGAAAGGATTCTTAGTATGTGAAGAATAAAAATTCTTTAGATTTTTAGTATGTTTTCCGTTCGACGAATTTGGATGAATTCGTCGATCGTCGTTCGACGAAGTGAAGTGCTTTCATCGAGCACCGTTCGAATAATAACTATACTGAATATCTGTTTTCAGAGTTCGTCGATCTCCGTTCGACGAAATGAATTGATTTCGTCGAGCTCCGTTCGACGAATTCTGCTGAATTCCTTTATTCTTAACAGCCTTGCTTGAAATGTTTTTATCTACTTCTATTGCCTCTTTGCCCTTGGCAGAAATGAACTTTACTTATGTAGAAAGTATGTTCTTCTTAATAAGAGGTGGCTCACTTGATGATGCACCCAAGCCCAGTTTGCCATTGAGCCTGTCATTCACTGTGCTTGTGATGTCCATCAGTTTGATACTTCTCCCATTTAGGGATTCTTCAAATTTCTTAGCTTCAGACAACTTGTTCTCAATGTGAACAATGTGTTCTCTGGAGGCAGCCAATTCTTTCTTAAGAATAGCATTTTCTTCACTTAGTTGGTTCATTTCAGCCAACTTATTTCTGAGAGAGATTATCTGAAATACTGAACTGAATAGAAATTTCGTCGATCTGAATAAATTCGTCGAACACAATCTGG
Source organism: Dactylorhiza incarnata (assembly GCA_033032865.1). Taxonomy (NCBI): domain Eukaryota; kingdom Viridiplantae; phylum Streptophyta; class Magnoliopsida; order Asparagales; family Orchidaceae; genus Dactylorhiza; species Dactylorhiza incarnata. Next base: position 9,197,672 of record JAWHQI010000051.1, on the reverse strand, counting down.
AGTTCGTCGATCTGAAACATAAACTGCTAAATCTGCCTGGAAGAACTGAGTTCGTCGATCTGAGCATCTTGTTACTTATTCTTCGAGCGCAGAGCTGAGTTAGTCGAACGCTGAGACTTGGTAGGTTCGTCGAACGCTGAGACTTAGTCAACCGCTGAGACTAAAGTTCATCAACCACTGAGACTGAACAAACTCATCGACCGCTGAGACTTGCCAAGTTCGTCAAACGCAAGAGCATGTCGTTCATCGAACGCAGGAAGCATTTCGTCGAACGCAGAAAACTTATCTTTTCCTAAGTTCAATCAGCCTAAAACCTTAACCATTTAGACTATACATTGGGGTCAACTTAGTCCTAAAAAACAGATAGTGATCCTAGCCCAAATTAGTAATAGGGTTGTTCCAACAAGATGTGGGACTCCATGGTTGTCTATATGGAGGGGACTGGAGAAGTAAGGGGATGATAGAAAATCCCTTCTAAATCAGGAGTATGAGTCCTTCAAGCAAGACAGGGCTGAAAATATCTCTTACTGCTATAAGAGATTTTTCAAAATAGTAAATAGGCTGAAGAACTATGGAAGGGAGTTCACAAACTTAGATATAAATTATAAGTTCCTTAGATCCCTCACTAAGGAATGGGATATCAAGATTTGTGTTATTAGAGAAATGGGTCAACTGGGCAACATGAAGCCAAAGAACCTATATGGAAAGCTGCTCTCCCATGAGCTTCAGCTCAACATCAGAAAGGCTGAAGAAGAAAGCTCAAGGTAGAACATCAGAGAAAGATCTGTGGCTCTCAAGGCTGAGAGCATGAGTAGATCCAAGGGTAGGACACAAGCATACCAAGACAGATCTGAGAGCAGTGAAGGTTCTGATGTCAGCACATCAGAATATGACAATACGAACAGAGAGATGGCTCTCCTCTCGAAGCAGCTATGAAAATTGATCTCCAGAAGATCTGGTCATAATAACAGATCTAAATCCTCAAGGGAGGACAGGTACAAATCAAAAACTGGTAAATTTGATTTAACTAAGACTGTTTGTTATTCATGTAATAAAGCAGGACACATGATTGCTGGCTGCCCTTCCAAAAAGAGGGAATCAGGGAATCATGAAGACAGGAGAAGGTCAAGGGACAAGAAGAAATCTGAAAAGGGGTTTCTGGCAAAGAAAATTAGAACCTTGAGTGTTTCTGACTCTAGCTCCTCAGAAACTGAGGAGGAAGCCCTTATTTGCCTTATGGACATCAATGAAGAAAACTAGGATGATAATAACTCTCCTGAAAAGGTACAAATCAGAGCTCCTCTATCTGCCTCTGATTCTGAATAAGTGGCAGATTCTCTACATGATGATGGGGGTGAGTCTGCTTCCAACAGCACATCCTCAAGATCTCATTATGAGATTGAATCTGAGCTGATTCAGCAATATGAAACCTTGTGGAAAGCTTTCAAGAAAAGAAAGAACTCCTCAAAGTTCAAGCTAAGGAGTTGGACTCCTTGAAAACTACCCACTCTGGGCTCCAGGAGACAGTTGAGATGCTAGCTGCTGTGAGCAAGGAAATGGACAGACTTAAGGAGGCCACAAAACTCAAGAGTGTTGAACTGGCTCAGAAGAACAAGGTCATCAAGGACTTGAGGAAATGTTGTTGGTTAAAAAGAAAATTGTAGCCAGCTTCTTAAAACCTAAGACTGTACTTCATGTTATTGACAGCTTCTCTGCACCATTCAGAGCTGGTGTAGGATTCAATAAAGAAACAGTCAAGTGTAAAGCCTCTGGAGTGCTTCTTCTATGAAGACTCAAGTTGGCACAAAAAAGAACCTCCAGAACTCACACTAAAAGAGAGGAGAAGGAACCTCGGAGTGTTGGTTACTTAGGACGAAGATGCCAGAGGAGAGATCAAGAGAGGGAAAACTGCTGGAATTGATCTCAAAAAAGGGAACAACAAAGGGGGTCCAAGACAGGCTAGAGGGAGGGGTAGAAAAGTGACCGAATTTGAGACCGCTTACACAGGTTGTAAGCTGGAGGCTCGAAGCCAAAAGTCTATTTTCAGGTACCCCTACCCCTCTATTTAAAGACGCGGAGGCTGCCCAAATGGGCAGATCCAAAAATTATGGGATGCCTGGGGTACAGGAGAACCGGGGCAGAGGAAGGGTGTGCTAATAACAAAAAAGGAACAAGAGACCAGACCGCGCGGTTTGAAGGTCTGGCAGAGACTTGATCGCCTGTGCCTAGGGAGGAAGTGCTGGAGGGGAAGCAGACAATCTGGGCGGTCTCTCAAATCTGAGACCGCTAGAGGGGTCCCTTCTGACTGGAGAAGAGGTCGCGGAATTCCAGGCAAACATGATCCCCGCACATTTTCATGTTGCGCTAGAACTTCTGAAAGGTTCACTTTGACCGCTGAGACCGCGACAGCCATAAATGCACTGGGCTCTATAAATAGGGCTTCAGAATTCATAATCTTCAGAAAGGAACAGTGAGGTTAAAACTCAAGCGATCACTAGAAACTATAAAAAAATGATCTCTGCAATCGTGACTGTACTATCTCGTCTTAATAAGCAATCGCCAGGAGCGGCTTCCCCAAAGAAAAAGGAGAGCACTAGCCTGAAGAAAAAGGGAATAAAGGCTCCCCAGACTCTAGCTGAAGTGGATACGTCGAAAGATTCTGCTCAATATTCCCCGAAGAAACAACCTAAACTGCCGGAGAGCACGATCTTAACGGTCTCAAACATTTCTGGTCGGTCAGCTAGTTCTTCAAATCCTCCCGTACTGAACTTTCCCGATCTCTCTATTTCTTTTTATTGTCAGAAAATTGTTGACATCCTCAACCTGACCATTGTCCCATCTAGCGAGACCGCTTCAACTGAAGCTATTCTGGCTTGAATGCATGAGAAGAAAGTTGAGGCTGAGAGAATTAAGCAGAAGATCATTGATTCTCAAGAAGCTGTGAAACCAAAAAATAGAAAGCATTCAAGTTCTTCTGCTAAAGCTACCAAGAAAAAGAAGAGTGAGGAAAGCAAAGTTGTGACCACCCCGGAGGCGATCACTCTTCCTGAAAGCGGCGATTTTAGACATCCTGCAGATGTTCCTAAGGAGACAAGTGGTGGGGTCGGTCTCTTTTTTCCTTCTGCGATCTCATCTTCTTCAAGAGAAGCGGACTCCTAGTTGATGGCTTATCTTGATGAAGATTCTTCTAATGATTTCTCTTGCTCGATCTTGTAGGTGCTTGACCCCTTCGAATCTGAACACCTTTGGGCAGCCGCCACAGAGGAGGACATTGCCGAAAGGGAGTAAAAGACCGTTGTAGAGGAGCCAGGTTAAAGGCAGAAACCGAGAAGAAAGAGAAGGAAAAGAAAGAGAAAGAAGAAGAAAATGAGAGGACAGCGCGAGTTGCTGAAAAGAAGAAAGAAGAGCAAAAGAAAACTGCTCTGCTCATCACAGAGAAGAAAACAGAAAAAGAGAGAAAGTGTTAGTTAATGGTTGTCGACTTATCACCTAGAGGGGGGTGAATAGGTATTTCAAATTATTTTATTCTCCTTTTGGTGTTCTTGATTTTTGGTTAATAGATCTAGAGATTAAAAGCACTGCCCAGAAAACACATAAGAATTTATAGAACTCCGGCCTGCAAGCCTTACAACTCAGACCCGCAAGTCCCTGTAGCCTAGGCCCACATGCCCCTTCACTGCACCCGAGCCCGCAAGCTCGACACTCAGGCCCTCAAGCCCTACACAGCACAGACCCGCAAGTCTTGCCTCTTGGACCCGCAAGTCCCTGCAGCCTAGGCTCGCAAGGCCCTTCACTACACCCAAGCCCGCAAGTTCGACACGTTTGGACCCGCAAGTCCCTACAGCCTAGGCCCGCAAGCCACTTTACTGCACCCGAGCCCGCAGGCTCAGCACGTTTGGACCTGCAAGTACTCTGCCCTAGCCCTCAAGCCTCACAGATCTCAAGCCCTCAAGTTTGACACTTAGATCTGAAACCAGATCTTACATATTTGGCCTGCAAGCCTTTACAAGAAATATATAAAATAATTGTTCTTCTGCCTAATGGAGATCGGCTTCTTGCTTGAAGAAGATGCTTCAGATGTAGGCATTGGTAGCACAGATCTTTTTCAATCCTTCTCATTTAGCCTGATGTTGACTAGCTTCTGGACTTGAACGATACAAAATAGTCGATGTGGCTTGAATGCAACTTTAGAGAACGCTGGATGAGCATTTTTGTTCTCCTCTTCTTATTCTTGATTCTTCTCCGCAGCTTTTACTATTGTATTGCTCGGCGGGATACTTTTTCGTTCCTTCGTTCTCCTTCTTTTCTTTAGGGCATCACTGTTCTCTTTTATAGGATAAAGGGGCCGCTTAACGGTCTCATATGATGTCCTTCTCTGACAGATGCCCATTGTTGGAATCTTAGGTTTGATTTGAGTTAGGATCCACCTTTAATGTCTAAAGTTTATATCATAATATATCTTACAACTTAGATTAAATATCCTATTAAGTTAAAAGGCTGAAAATAATATAAGAGAAAATATTATAAGAGAAAATAATATAAGATAAAATAAGAGAAGAAATATATTTCATATATTCACTGTGTTCGACGAACGGCCTTCGGCATTTGTCGAACGGCGCTCAGCATTCGTCGGACGGCGCTCGACGAACAGATTACATTATAGCAGCGCTCGACAAATTATCAAGGAAGCAGCGGTCGATGAATTCCAAGAAGAACAGCGGTCAACGAATTCCAACCAGAACAGCGGTCAACGAACCTTCAGTGAGGCGCTCGACGAATTTCAGCAGATGTTCAGAAACAATAAATCACATGTTCCGGTCGACAAATCAAGATGAGATCGACGAAATATTGTCAGCAATATTATTATATTCTTATACAGCTCGACTAACATTATTATATATGCTTTTTAGCCATTGCAGCATTAATTAATACAGCCGTTGCAGACATTAAATAATGTAGCCATTGCAGCAAAGCCAAAGAAGGAAATTGCTCTGCTCGAGGATCTGGGAAATAAAGGATATATTTATTATATTCCTTTCTGGTCGGCAAGAATTCAAATGAGCCGAACATCTTCTCGAGAATAAATATACAGAGAAGAACAGAGCAAAGCAGCAGGAAGACAGAACAGATATTAATATTGTTGTACAGGAAAAGAAAGAAGAAGAAATACAGAGGAGCAAAAAGAAGAAGCAGATCATATATTATTATCTTCTTTTTGCTAACATCTTTCTTGGCAGATCATCTTCATCCTGAGACACCAAAACACTATCAATTGCTCAGGATCTAAACTGCAAGAAGAAGAAGAAGTGTTATTGCAATCAAGAGAAGGAGCTCCATCCACTAGCTGTCATCAACTTAAATCAGACAGGGGGAGCTCTCTTCAACATCTTCATCAAGTGTCTTCTCAGCCAAGAGAAGAACAACATTTGTTTTTGTTTTCTTTATTTCTCCCATCTTATAAAGGGTTAAAACTCCCTTCAAAAGTATACTCCCGGTGACAGGCCACCTTAGCAAAAACCTGCAGCTTAGTTTATAAGCACCTTATCAAAAGCTTATAGGTGAATTGGGCACCTGATCAAAACTCCCATTGGTGTGTGGACACCTTATCAAAACCCCTTGGTGTGAGGGCACCTTGTCAACAACCTCCTAGTGGATTCCTACCAGTGGGTAGAAGAGTAGATGTACCCAGTTGAGGGGAACTACTATATATCTTGTTTCATCTGGTTTGCTTGTTGTTTTATTTTCTTATTTGTTGTGCTATGATATTTATGCTCACTAACTGTTTGTGTTTATTACTCAATCAGCAAACTCATATATATTTATATATATATATCACTTATTTTGAAAGTAAAAAATTAAGCAAGATCTTTTAATAAGATAAATAAGAACTAAACTCTCCTTTCACCCATAACTTAAGAGCGCACGCTAATTGGACAATCAGGCGGCGGCATTAAATGCTGATAACGCATCTGGCAACTTTTGAATCTGTCTCGATGATATTTCTATGGTTACGACGATATGGACAATATCTCGATGACAGGACTTGTCGTTGTCTTGAACTAGCTTCTTCATCAATTCTTCTTCAGATAGAGATATCTCGACGACACGGGACATCCCTTCTGCACTTGCACTTAAGACGACCTGAAGTCATCTAACTGATGTCGATGTAATCTTCTTGATTGCTTGATATCGTTGTGACCACCTTATCTTGTCGACGACATAATAGATATCAGGTCGACAGACCATTCTTCAGCAATTGCCCATCTTCATATGACCTTCTTTAGTCTTCTCGACGTCAATGCTTCTTTACGGCGATATCTTTGACATCAGTCTTACTTAGCCTTTTCAATGACAAGGCTTCTTTACGATGATACCTGTCTTGTTTAGACTTATCGACCACATGCCTCTTTTATGATGATATATGTTCTTACTTAGCCTAATCGACGTCACCGCTTCTTTACGACAATATTCGTTCTAACTTAGCCCTATCGACGTCAAGGCTTCTTTTCGACAATATCGTCGACATCTTGTCTTGTGTTTGTGCTCGAGTCTTCTTCTTCATCTCGGCATTCTGATATCGTTATGAGGTGATGTAGTGTTGATATCATAATGATATTATCATACGCATGTTGTCTCGACGATAGTCGATATGATCACTCTGCTTTGCTCTGCATATCATTTCAACGACATGCATAAACTTGTCGACGATATGTCCAGTCTTTTTCGACGATATTGTATTTAGGCAAGTTATTGAAGTACTTGACATATACCCTAATCTCTGCAAGCATGAACTAGATATGACATTAAATGCACAATGTTGGAATAACCCTATTACTGATTTGGGCTAGGATCACTATCTGTTGACTAGGACTAAGTTGACCCCAATGTATATTCTAAGGGTCAAGGTTTTAGGCTGCTAGAACTTAAGGAAAAGATCAAGTTTCTGCGTTCGATGAACTCCATACTGCGTTCGACGAACTCCATCCTCTGTTCGACGAACGTTGTGCTCCAGCTCGACAAACTTGCCAAGTCTCTGCATTCAATGAACTTCTCTCTGTGTTCGACGAACTTGCTCTCCAGCTTGACGCACTCAGTTCTCCAGCAATTCCAGCAGTTTATTCTTCAATTCGACGAACTCCAATTTGAGATCGACTAACTCAGCTCTGCGCTCAAAGAATAACTATCAAGATGTTCAGATCGACGAAATTCATTCACAAATCGATGAACTCAGTTCTTCCAGCCAGATTTAGCAGATTATCTCTCAGTTCGACGAACTCCAACTTAAGATCGACGAACTCAGCTCTGCGCTAGACGAATAAGTAATAGATGTTCAGTCCGACGAACTCCAACTTAAGTTCGACGAACTCAACCTTCAGATCGACGAACTCTTATTTCAGCTTGACGAATTTTCTAGACAGATCAGTTATATATTATTCTCTGAACTCAGATCAACTAAATCAGCAACGGATCTATTCTATTATTTATTCCAGATAAGTCAAGGATTATACCCTTCCTTTTATGTATTCCTTTCCATTGTCTTCTCTCGAGAAAGTAGCTGTTTGGCTTATTTGAAAAGGATACATTTATTGAAAAAGGAAAAGGAATTAAAGATTTGCTTGCAGTTCCAAGAAATAATCCTTCTGATTATTCTATTCCTTATTCAGAGGATTTGAAATTCAAATCAGAGATATATTGTCTAAGAAAAAGAAAGACAGAAGAAGGGTAGTACCATAAGAAGAAGATGGAGGAAGAGACAGTCGGCAGAGAAGATACATTCTAGAGATATACAGAAAGTCAAAAAGAAAGATCATCTTCCTCAAGCAGCACCCTTTCATTCTCTGAGAACATCAACAAGATCATTCTCTCAGTTTTCATCTGCAAGTTCTAATCTTCAAAGAGCAACAACAAATCTGAGAAACTTTGTCTCTCAGATTCATCAGCTATCAAGGAAGATATCTCTTTCAAGTGAAAGCTCCATACTCTTATTGTCAACCATTTCTATCAGACAGCGGGATCTTTACAACAACAAATCCACTAGTCTTCTCTAAGCTTGTTGACAGAGAAGAACTTCATAAACCCTCTTTATCCCATCTTGTACAGGGTTATAACTCCCTTCAAAACTTAACCCTTCGGTGGTAGGGCACCTGATCAAAAACCTGTAGTTCGTTTGATCACCTGATCAAAAGCTCAGTGGTGGCAGAGAACCTAATCAAAAACATGTAGTTGGTGTTTAGGAACCTGATCAAAAACCCATTGGTGATAGGGCACCTGATCAAAAACCTAGTGGATTCCTACCAAGGATGGTAGAAGAGTAGATGTACCCAGGTTGATTGGGGAACTACTATAGATCCTTGTGTCTTCTGTGTTTTGTTTATTCTCTGTACTGTGTTGTGTTGTGTGTTCTTTATTTGTTTTCATAATCACTCTGTTATATACATATAAATATCACTATTTTAATTCTGCTATAAAAATAAGTGAAAAACTTTTAATACTCTATTCACCACCCCCCCCCCCCCCCCCCCCTCTAGAGTAAATCTAAGATCTATACCTCACTTTCAACTTCTATCAGAGGTTAAATAAAAATCAAACATTACTAGTTCAAATTTATGTAGATGATATTATATTTGGCTCTACGGATTCAAATCTATGCAAAAGGTTATCTGACCTAATGCAATCTAAATTTGAAATGAGTAGTATGGGTGAGTTATCTTACTTCCTTGGCCTTCAAGTGAAGCAAACTCCAAATGGCATATTCATATCACAATCCAAGTATGCTAAGGAATTAGTGAAAAGATTTGGTATGTCTGATGCTTCTACTATGAAAACACTCATGCCCTCCAATGTTGTTGTTGATAATGATGAATCAGGGAAACCTATTGATCAGAAAGTATATAGAGCAATTGTTGGCTCACTACTTCACTTAACAGCTAGTAGACCAGACATAATATTTGCTACATGCATTTGTGCTAGGTTCCAAGTTAACCCCAAAGAATCTCACCTTATTTTACTAAAAAGAATTTTAAGATATATAAAGGGTTGTCCAAATCTAGGACTCTGGTATCCAACTGCATCAGAATTTGAATTAACTGGATTCTCAGATTCTGATTATGTTGGATGCAGAGTAAACAGGAAAAGCACATCAGGAACTTGCCAGTTCCTTGGTGATAGGCTACTGTCTTGGTTTTGTAAGAAACAAACATCTGTATCTACATCAATAACTGAAGTAGAATATATTGTTGCAGGCAGTTGCTGCTCACAAATATTGTGGATACAAAATCAACTTCTAGATTATCGTATCAATTTAAATAAGTCAATTATATTTGGTGACAATACTAGTGCAATATCTATAGCACAAAATCCAGTACTCCATAGTAGGACTAAACACATAGAAATTAGGCACCACTTTATCATAGATAATGTGGATAAAAATAAAATTTGCCTACAATTTATTCCTACTTACTTGCAAAGAGCTGATATTTTTACCAAACCATTGGATGAAAAGAAGCATATTTTCTTTATAAATCAGCTAGGAATGATAGATGGAGATTCAATCAATTAAAAAAATTATATCTTTTATTTATCCCTCAATGTGTGAAGTAAGTTCAGTCGGTTTGTTGTCTAAACAGCTGAGACAAGCTCTCAGTCTCAACTGAACAGCTGAGACAAGCTCTCAGTCTCAACTGAAACAGCTGAGACAAACTCTCAGTCTCAGCTGAACCGCTGAGACAAGGCCAAGGGCCGTTGAGAAGTTGTCTGAATCCACTGAGACTGGAAGCTGTCTCAGCCCAACCGCTGAGATGATACCTATTAGATCAAAGGATCGACGAAGACAAGCTCGTTCGTCGAACTGAGATCGACAAAAATTAATTTTTCAGTGAACGCAGTCTGATGAAGGCTAAGTCTTTTCGACTTCTGATCTATTTCATTAGAATCAAATTTGGATTTTTTTTACTTTATGCCTACAAAATCTGCTTCTCCTTCCAGTTCCATTGCACTTGATCTCTTTTTTTTGCAAGAACAATGGCAATCTTTCTTCTAAGATTGCATCCTTCCTAGCCTCCTCTTCAAATGTCCCTTCTTTTAGGGGTCTAGCTTCAGGTCTTCCTGAAACTAGGCAGGGGGGATGTTTCATGAAGAAGCTCCTTTTGATAGGGGGAGATACTTTATGAAGAAGCTCCAGTTTCAGGGGGAGATGCTTTATGAAGAAGCAAAAAAATTTTGATAGAAGCAGTTTCAGTTCTTGATGAAGAAGCTCCGACAGTTTTAGTTTTTGTTTCAGATATGACAGATTCAAATGCAGATTCAGTTATGGTTTGTGATGTAGAAGCAGCTCCAGATTCAGAAATAATTTTTGATATAGCAGATTCAGTTTTTGATAAATAAGATCAATAAAGAAGATCAACAAAGCAGATTCAGTTATTGCTACAGCTCAGATCAACAAAGCAAAAGCAGAAGGCAAGGTTTTCTTTCAGTATTCTACAATGTAAAGTTTTCTAAACCTAGAGTACTATATTTTATCTGCTGAAATGATTTAAAATTTCTGTCAGATATATATTGTCTATGTTTGTTTTTTATTTGTTTATTATTCAATTTTGTCAAATAATGTCCTAACCCAAATAGGGGGAGATTGTTGGAACAACCCTATTACTGATTTGGGCTAGGATCACAATTTGTTGACTAGGACTAAGTTGACCCCAATGTATAGTCTAAGGGTCAAGGTTTTAGGCTGCTAGAACTTAAGGAAAAGATCAAGTTTCTGCATTCGACGAACTCCATACTGTGTTCGACGAACTCCATCCTGCATTTGACGAACGTTGTGCTCCAGTTCGACGAACTTGCCAAGTCTTTGCGTTTGACGAACTCTATTCTGTGTTCGACGAACTTCTCTCTGTGTTCGATGAACTTCTCTCTGCGTTCGACGAACTTCTCTCAGCGTTCGACAAACTTGCTCTCTAGCTCGACGCACTCAGTTCTCTAGCCAGTCTAGCAGTTTATTCTTCAGTTCGATGAACTCCAGTTTGAGATCGACGAACTCATCTCTGCGCTAGAAGAATAAGTATCAAGATATTCAGATCGACGAAATTCATTCTCAGATCGACGAACTCAGTTCTTCCAGCTAGATTTAGCAGATTATCTCTCAGTTCGACGAACTCCAACTTGAGATCGACGAACTCAGCTCTGTGCTCGACAAATAAGTAACAAATGTTCAGTCCGACGAACTCCAACTTAAGTTCGACAAACTCAACCTTCAGATCGACGAACTCTTATTTCAACTCGACGAATTCTCTAGACAGATCAGTTATATATTATTCTCTGAACTCAGATCAACTAAATCAGCAACGGATCTATTCTATTATTTATTCCAGATAAGTCAAGGATTGTATCCTTCCTTTTATTGATTCCTTTCCATTGTCTTCTCTCGAGAAAGTAGCCTTTTGGCTTATTGGAAAAGGATATATTTATTGAAAAGGAAAATGAATTAAAGATTTGCTTGCAGTTCCAAGAAATAATCCTCTTGATTATTCTATTCCTTATTCAGAGGATTTGAAATTCAAATCAGAGATATATTGTCTAAGAAAATGAAAGACAGAAGAAGAGTAGTACCAGAAGAAGAATATAGAGGAAGACACAGTTGACAAAGAAGATACATTATAGAGATATACAGAAAGTCAAAAAGAAATATCATCTTCCTCAAGCAGCACCTTTTCATTCTCTGAGAACATCAACAAGATCATTCTCTCAATTTTCAGCTGCAATTTCTAAACTTCAAAGAGCAACAACAAATCTGAGAAACTTTGTCTCTCAGATTCATCAGCTATCAAGGAAGATATCTCTTTCAAGTGAAAGCTCCATCCTCTTACTGTCAACCATTTCTATCAGACAGGGGGAGCTTTACAACAACAAATCCACTAGTCTTCTCTAAGCTTGTTGACAGAGAAGAACTTCATATTCCCTCTTTATCCCATCTTGTACAGGGTTAATACTCCTTCAAAAGTTAACCCTTTGGTGGCAGGGCACCTGATCAAAAACCTGTAGTTGGTTTGAGCACCTGATTAAAAGCTCAGTGGTGGCAGGGCACCTGATCAAAAACCTGTAGTTTGTGTTTGGGCACCTGATCAAAAACCTATTGGTGATAGGGAACCTGATCAAAAACCTAGTGGATTCCTACCAAGGGTGGTAGAAGAGTAGATGTAACCAGGTTGATTGGGGAACTACTATTGATCCTTGTGTCTTCTGTGTTTTTGTTTATTCTTATGTACTGTGTTGTGTTGTGTGTTCTTTATTTGTTGTCATAATCACTCTGTTATACACATATAAATATCACTATTTTATTCCGCTATAAAAATAAGTGAAAAACTTTTAATACTCTATTCACCCCCCCCCCCCCCCCCCTCTAGAGTAAATCTAAGATCTAAACCTCACTTTCAACTTCTATCAGAGGTTACTTTCACACAATGCTTTCATCATTGAGTTGAGTGCTTCATTAAATCAGGAACATTTTAGGGCACATTTCCCAACAGAAAGGCTGCTCTGCTCGCCATCGAGAAGAAAAAAGAGGAAGAGAGAAAGACCGCTATGCTCACCGCAGAGAAGGAAAAGGAGGAAGAGAGGAAGGCTGCTCTGCTCGCCACTGAGAAAGAAAAGGAAAAGATTTCCGATGGGGAGAGAGTTCGGCAGGTCAAAAAGGAGATGGATGCACTTTCTTGTGGTCTGGCGAACCCCTCCGTTGACCTTGAAGACAAGATAAATAAAGCAGCGACAGACCATGCATCGGCAGTCTCTACTCTGCGTTCCGGTAAGGCGAATATGGTTATGAGGTCGCTGGAATTCCTTCCTTTACCTGTTGTTCGACCTAGATCTCTAGAAAGAAAACGTGAGATCTCCATCATCGAAACAGATGACATTCTTGTTAGTAATGAAGATTTGAAAAGAAGAAGAAAGGAGGGAGAGAGATCGCAAAAGAGGGAATTGAAAAGAATGGATCTCGAGCACTTGAGGGGATCAGACCGCCTTTTGCTGACCACAGAACACGCGGTCACAAAAGATACTGAAATAACGCTACATGATTATGGTCTTGATTTCCTTCCAAGTATTCTCTTTACGCGGACTCTTCAATTTTTGAACTGCTTGTAGTTGGGCTAACTATCAAATTCTTCTGATCGCAGATGATGATATCGTAGAGGTTTCTGAGGAAGGAGAGCTCCCCCCCCCCCCCCCCCCCCCCCCCCCCCCCCCCCCCGCAAAATATGGCGATTCCTCCCTGGCTCACTAATATCTTTAAGCTAATGTTTGAGCATGTCCGCTCCATGCTGATTCGGGAGTGATCACAAAATTATCAACTCCAAGCTTGAGACGATCAACTCCAGGCTCAGACTGCCAACTTCGAAGAAAGGCTGCGCGCTAATGAGAAGCGAGTCCGCGAGGAGTGCGATCTGAAGAATGTCGAGCTCGTTTGAGCGCTTCAGAAAGCTGAAAAAGACGCTGAATACTACAACGGGAAAGTCGCAGCTCTGTCCGCTGAGGTCTCCATCCTGATGGGTGGTCCTGCAAAAATGGCAATGAGGCCAGGGACTTCTGGCGATCACGCAGAGGAGAGACCGACTTCAGAAATTGTGTTCATCCCTATGGAGCAGGTGGATAGGGAAATGTCCAAAATTCATCGAGCTGCAATGTCTGCTTATCATAGTCTTCCGTCTGGCCTAACCGCTATGAATGAGATGCAAGACATTGCGTCTTTTGTAGGAAGAAAATGCCCGAATAGGAGATAAATTGCTCCTTCATGCGGTCTTGAACTTTTAAGGACTTGAATAATTTAAACATATTTGTAATATATATACAGACAATAATTTTTATTTATATGCGATCTTTATGATGTTGTGATGTCGATCTCTTATTATTGTGTTTCTCGTTTTACTTTTATTCATATACTTGTCATGCTCTAGGATTCAACGGTCTCTTTTCAATGAGACCGATTGTATAGTGGTATTTCTAATCTTATGCAGGTATATCATCGGTCTACGCAATTTTACTGGGCGATCTCAGAGGAAGTCATCATTACAAAAATATCCTTGGATTACTATAAATAGCTGGCCTTGGAATTTTCTTTTTATACTTTTCGAATGCGCCCTAAGCACCGGTCTCAGCAAACTCCAATTATGGTGTCCGTGCGAGCTTCTTCTGCCAAAGTCTCTTGGAGGCCGATCACAAACCCAGTCGTCTTTCCAAGGATGAGTACCTGTCCTTTCTTACAAAACATATGATCCAAAACCAGATCGTGGTGAGACCGCCTAAAGAAGATGGAGGATTAAATTTTGGAAAAGAAAATAAGTTTGTTATTCCCATCGATCACTTTGATTATGGGCTGAAATTTCCTCTCCCTTGGGAAATTCTGGAGGTGATGGAATACTATGGATTTGTGCTCGCTCAGTTGCCTCCAAACTTGATCGGTCTTATTAACGTTTTCATAAATTATCTGAGATCGGAAAAAATCAGGTTCACCATGGCACTCTTCAGTGCGACCTTCACTGCAAAGGTGTTAAAAGAAGGACAAAAGAAAGAAGAGTTTAAAGGTTTAATATATTTTTCATGTGAAGGTGTAAAAATTTTGAATCTTCCCAATAAAGTCCATTTCTGGACAGAAAGGTTCCTTATTTTTGAAGGCGATCTCAGCGGTCTCAGTAGCCGGCCTTCCCTGAGAGCAGAAGGCATCTTCAGGAAGAACAAGACGATCTCAGCTGAGGAGTTGTGAATTTTGGCCTTCCTGGAAGGCAAACGACTGGATCTTCTTCATTATCTAGTGATCTGGCCTGAGATCGCTGATATTTCTCTGGAAGAAAGTGAGTAATTTCCCTGCGATTTTATGGGATCTTTCCACATTTTTTCCTATCTTTTTAAACTCTTTTCCAGCAAACTTAACGATCCCTGCAGCCAACCTGGTGGCACCAGCTGAAGAGGTGCTCACCCAGAGGGAAAGAAGAAAAAGAAGAGAAGAAGAGCGTGAGACCGCTGGGATTGGTGGTATATCTGAGACCGCCAGCGACCAGTTTCCTATGGTCGGTTTCATGAAGAAATAGAAGGACATCAAGGGAAAACCCCTTCTTAAATGGGGTGCAAAAGGGAAGGTCGTGAAGGTGTCCACCGATCTCCCTCTTTGGAGAGGAAAACTAACCCGCCACAACTTTGCGGCCACCTTGGCCCTTTATGGGAAGAAAAACCTCAAAGAAGCATTTAATTTTGAGTCTGATATGCTTCCGGATGTCGGCGCTCAAGCGACTGCTAGGAGCACGATCTTAAATCACCATATGGGGCGGTCTCTGCGAAGAGCCCTGAAAGTTATCGAGATCCTACATGAGGAGCGAAGAGTAAGATAACTTTACTTGAGGTATATAGCTCCTTTTATGTGACCGCGCGATCTAATTATTTTCTTCTGCAGTAATCAAAAGAAGCAGCGTATGATCCAGACAATCTTGAATTCCAAAACGCTTTAATGCTACACATAAAAGAGACTGCGGAGCAGGTGATCTCAGAACTTCGCGACCGCGGTGGTCTTACTGAAGAGTTTAAAGATATCAAATTTGTCGATCTTTTCCCTAATGCTGCGAGGGTAATAGACGAACACTAGATCCCGACTGGTGAGGTCATTGCTGGAGGAGAAGAAGAGGAAGCAGATGTTGATATTGAGGGAAATGCTGACAAAGCGAGTGGAAGCCAGTATATTGTTGGTAATGATACAAGCTCTACCATGAACTCAAGCTCTAGATCTAAAGTTTCTGCCAGAGATTCAGAAGAATCTTCAGACGAGACCGACCCTTCTTCATCTGATGAGCGATCTCCCAAAAGAACAAGAAGCAAGTAGATCTAATTGTAATCTGTACTTTTTGCGTCTACAGATTTTGTGAGCGCACGATTTGATGTAATGATCATTGAAATAGAAAAATTGAAATTTGGTATACCTTTGTCTTTTCTGCGAATGAATGTTTTTCTTGAATTTTTCTTTTAAATGTCGATTGCACTATTCGTGACCTCGTTATAATGAGATAGAACTAGCATTCGATCTCATTGCCTTAGATTTTATCAGCTTGAGATAATTGCCTTGTACATTTTATACTTAGTTCAATAAAGGCGACCTCATACTTTTCAGATCGCATTATTGGTAGGTAGAAAATCAGCTTCAATTAAGCAAGAATGAAATCACGAGATAGCTACTGATGGACAAGATTTCTTAAGACTCGCGGTCTCTGTCTATAATGCGTTTATATGAGACCGCTTATCATATTCGCGATGTACTGCTTTTAAGATCTTGCCAAGATAACGTCAATTCATAGATATTGATTGCTGATAACTTCAAACAGGTACATAAGATATGATCTTCCGCGACTGTGACCGCCCCTTGAAAAAATGCATCTCCTTCAAAGTAGATAGTCTGCGATCTTTAATTCTTTAGGCCATTCCTTGGATATTTAGAAAATATCTATATTGATAACCAGCGATCTTCAATGTTTTTGATAATTATAAGATATTTATAAGTCGGACCCATGATCTGTATGAGACCGCTTGTCACACTGCGATCTTGAATTTAAAAAATCTTCAAAGATAAAAGATCATAATCCTCATGATCCCTGAATAGTCTCTAATAAGAGCAAGAATGGCGATCTTCTAATGATTCAGACCGTCTCTTCTTTGGCTTGGAACCATAAACATGTTGTAAAGCTCAGCCAATTGAAAATTTTACAAGGTTTTAAGGACTTTTAGTCGGCGGTCTCAATTGCTCTATACCGCCCCATTCTCAAAATGATCCAATATTGAGACCGGCAGTCTTCAAAAAACCTCAGACTGTCCCTTTGCAATAAAAGCTTGATAGATATAATTTGTAATGATCTAAAAGGCAGGTGCAGCCATACCAGCATTGCTTTCCTCAAAAAACCATCAAAATCCTAGTATCTTCAGAGAGAGAGAGAGAAAGAAATTACTAGGTCAGAATGATTAAAAAAGGGCAGGTGAGGTTATGCCGTGGAGGCTATACCGACATTGCTTTCCCCAAGAGACTATCTAAGGTTATACCATATAACCAACCGCCTCTTGGCTATCCTCACACCAATGAGCATTTGAGGGTCACAGAACAAGATGATCCATAGGGTAGGTGCGCTCATAACGCAGAGGTTACACCGGCATTGCTTTCCCTGGAAAGATCATCAAGGCTGTAATGATGTCCTACTATAATGCATGACAGAGCTGAACATTCACCTAGACTTCCCTTGATGCAGAGGTGTGTCAGATGTCAGCTAGGAACCGGCATCCTAAAGTTCCTCCGCACGAGCTTGGCAAGCTAATGCTACACAGATGTGAAATCTCCTCGCTACCTGTGGTCCTGGCAGATTTACTTCTCAAGCTTCAAGTCGAGGGGTAATGAAGTAGGATCCGTCGATACCTCTCTTGGTGGGACCTTAGCCTTTAATAGTTAGCTAACTTTTCCCAAGGATTTCTTTCCAATATGCATGAAGCAAAAGTTTACATTCACATTATCATAATGCTTGCAAAAAAAAGAAACAGAAAAATACAAGCTTTAAGAGAAGAAACGCTTGAGGTCATCTCCACTCTAGGTGTGAGATAAATCCTCCCCTTCATAAGATTGGAGACGATATGCTCCATTCTTGAGCGCTTCCTTAACTATGAATGTCCCTGCCCAGTTTGGGTTAAGCTTCCCAACCGAGCCAGATCATGTTGTTGCGTCAACTTTCTTGAGGACCGGGTCTCCAACAGCAAATTCTTTAACTCTTACATTTTTGTCAAAAAATCTGGCCATCCTCCTTTTTACTTCTTCTTGTCTGATAGTTGTCGTATCCCTTAGTTCTTCAATGAGATCAAGTCTACATTTCAACTCTTCATCATTTTCTTCCAACCAACCATCTTGATGTTGTTGGGATAATAATACTCTCGGACTCTTAACTTCAAATTCAACGGGAATGAAAGCTTCTGAACCATGAGATAATTTGAAAGGAGTCTCTCCAGTGGCCGAACTTGGAGTTGTCCTTAAAGCCCATAATACTGAAGGTAGTTGTTCTGCCTAATTACCTCTAAGATTTTCCACTTTCTTATTCAAGAGGTTAATTATGAGTTTATTGGCAGCTTCTACCTGACCATTGCTTTGTGGGTGATATACAGAGACGATCGCAATTTAGTGTCAATCTGATCACATAAATTTATAAGATTTGAGTTGTTGAATTATGGTCCATTATCTGTGATGATTGCCATGGGAATTCCGTGTCTACAAACTATCTCCCCCCAGATGAAATTCCTCACTATCTGAGTAGTAGTCTTAGCTAACGCCTT
This sequence comes from Dactylorhiza incarnata, assembly GCA_033032865.1. Taxonomy (NCBI): domain Eukaryota; kingdom Viridiplantae; phylum Streptophyta; class Magnoliopsida; order Asparagales; family Orchidaceae; genus Dactylorhiza; species Dactylorhiza incarnata. Next base: position 9,179,342 of record JAWHQI010000051.1, on the reverse strand, counting down.
CGCTTCAATCTGAAAGTCCTCTGATATCAGTTGAAACCACTGATACCAATTGAAAATGAGGTTAGATCTTAAAGTTACTCTTGAGGGGGGTGAATAGAGTATAAAAAGTTTTTCACTTATTTTTATAGCGGAATTAAAATAGTGATATATATATATATATGTGTGTGTAGTGAGTGAGTTATAAAAACAAATAAAGAAAACACAGCACAGCACAGAAAAATAAACACAAACACAGAAGACACGAGGATCTTTAGTAGTTCACCAATAAACCTGGGTACATCTACTCTTCTACCACCCTTGGTAGGAATCCACTAGGTTTTTGACCAGGTGCCCTATCACCAATGGGGTTTTGATTAGGTGCCCAATACACCAACTGAGCTTTTGATCATATGCTCAAACCAACTACAGGTTTTTGATCAGGTGCCCTGGCACCAATGGTTTAACTTTTGAAGTGAGTTATAACCATGTACAAGATGGGATAAAGAGGGTTATGAAGTTCTTCTTTGTCAATAATCTGAGAGAAGACTAGTGGATTGTGTTGTTGTAAAGCTCCCCCTGTCTGATAGAAATGGTTGACAGTTGAGGAAGGAGCTTTCACTTGAATGGAACAAATCTTCCTAATAGCTGATGAATCTGAGAGACAGAGGTTTCTCAGATTATTATTGCTCTTGAAGATTAGAACTTGCAGCAGAAAACTGAGATAATAATGTTGATGTTCTCAGAGATTGAAAGGTGCTGCTTGAGGAAGATGAACAATGAAAGCTTTTTCTTTTTCTTCCTGTATGTCTTTTTCCCGACAGTTTCTTCCCCTTTTCTTCTTTCTATCTTATTGTACTGTTGTTATACTTTTTCCTTTCTTTTTCCTATCTTGTTGCTGACCTTTTTCATTTTCCTTGACAATATATCTCTGATTTGAATTTCAAATCCTCTGAATAAGGAATAGAATAATCAGAATTGATTGTGTCTTGGGACTGCAATCTGAATCTTTAATCCTTTTTCATTTTTAAAATGATATCGTTTTCCAATAAGCCAAACGGCTATTTTCTCGAGAGAAGACAATGGAAAGGAATAAAATAAAAAGGAAGGATATAATCCTTGACTTATCTGGAATATAGATTCGTTGCTGATTTAGGTTGATCTGAAATTAGAGAATATAATAAAAATGATCTGTCTGAAATAATGAACTGAGGAGAAATTTCGTCGACCTGAGAACTGAATTCGTCGAACTGAATGTTGAGTTCGTCGACCTGAATGATAAACAACTGAATCTGCCTGGAAGAACTGAGTTCGTCGATCTGAATGTCTTGATACTTATTCGTCGAGTGCAGAGCTGAGTTCATCGAATGCTGAGAGTTGGCAAGTTCATCGAACGCTGAGACTTGGCAAGTTCGTCGAACGCTGAGACTTGGCAAATTCATCGAACGCGGGATGGAGTTCGTCAAACGCAGTATGGAGTTCGTCGAACGCAGAAACTTATTCTTTTCCTTAAGTTCTAGCAGCCTAAAACCTTGACCCTTAGACTATACATTGGGGTCAACTTAGTCCTAGTCAGCAGATAGTGATCCTAGCCCAAATCAGTAATAGGGTTGTTCCAACAATCTCCCCCTATTTGGGTTAGGACACTATTTGACAAAAATTAAATAATAAAATAAATAACAAAACAATAGAGCATATATATCTGACAGATTTTAAACATTTCAGCAGATATAAAATATGATACTCTGAGTTTTGAAATTTTACATTGAAAACAGAAATAATAAGAACAAATAATCAGAACCTTTTATCTTTCTCTGAAGGAGGCTTGAATGTGATTTGCCTTTCAAATTCTTGCTTTCTGAATTCTGACATTGTAGAGAATTGAATGAAATTCTTGCCTTCAGCTTTTGGCTTTGTTTATCTGAACTGAAACTGTCATACTAATTCTGCATTTTTCAGCTTTTTGTTTTTGTTGATCTGAACTAAATCTGTCATATCTCAAACTAAAATAAAAACTGCTGGAGCCTCTTCATCAAGAACTGATTTTTGCTTCTTCATACAGCATCTCCCCCTATAACTTGAGCTTCTATATAAAGCATCTCCCCCTATCAAAAAGGAAAGCATCTCCCCCTATCAAAAAGGAGCTTCTTCAAAACATCTCCCCCTGCCTAGTTTCAGGAAGACCTGAAGTTAGGCCCCTAGAAGAATGGACATTTGTATAGGAGGTAGGGAAGGATGCAATTTTTGATGAAATAATGTCATTGTTCCTGCAAAAGAAAAATAGAGATCAAGTGCAAAGGAACTGGAAGGAGAAGCAATTTCTATAGGCATAAAATCAAAAAAAAAATAGAATAAAAGCTTGATTATAATGATATTCCATACAATGGAATAGCTTCAGAGGTGTGCTAAATAATCAGCTAGAAAAGTTTCCATGTCTCAGCTGAACCGTTGAGAAAACATATGCTCAACCGCTGAGACTGAAAACTATCTCAACGGAATTTTCTGTCCCGTCCCAGCGGATCCAGACAGCTTCTCAGTGGCCTTAGGCCTTGCCTTAGTGGTTCCGCTGAGAGCTTGTCTCAGCTGTTTCAGTTGAGACTGAGAGCTTGTCTCAGCTATTCAGTTGAGACTGAGAGCTTGTCTCAGCTGTTTAGACAGCAAACCTACTAAACTTAATTCACACATTGAGGGATAAATAAAAGATATAAAAAAATTTAATTGATTGAATCTCCATCTATCATTCCTAGCTAATTTATAAAGAAGATATATTTTTTTCATCCAAGGGTTTGGTGAAAATATCAGCCCTTTGCAAATCAGTAGAAATGAATTGTAGGCAAATTTTATTTTTATCCACATTATCTCTGATAAAGTTGTGCATAATTTCTATGTGTTTAGTCCTACTATGGAGTACTGGGTTTTGTGCTATAGATATTGCACTAGTATTGTCACAAAATATAATTGAATTATTTAAGTTGATACCATAGTCTAAAAGTTGATTTTGTATCCACAATATTTGTGAGCAGCAACTGCCAACAGCAATATATTCTGCTTCAGTTGTTGATGTAGACACAGATGTTTGTTTCTTACAAAACCTATACACAAGCCTATCACCAAGAAACTGGCAAGTTCCTGATGTGCTTTTCCTGTCTACTCTGCATCCAGCATAATCAGAATATAAGAATCCAGTTAATTCAAATTCTGATGCAGTTGGATACTAGAGTCCTAGATTTGGACAACCCTTTATATATTTCAAAATTCTTTTTAATAAAATTGGGTGAGATTCTTTGGGGTTAACTTGGAACCTAGCACAAATACATGTAGCAAACATTATGTCAGGCCTACTAGTTGTTAGGTAAAGTAATGAGCCAACAATTGCTCTATATACTTTCTAATCAACAGGTTTCCCTGATTCATCATTGTCAACAACAGCATTGGAGGGCATGGGTGTTTTTATGGTGGAAGCATCATACATACCAAATCTTTTCACTAATTCCTTAACATACTTGGATTGTGATATGAATATGCCATTTGGAGTTTGCTTCACTTGAAGACCAAGGAATTAAGATAACTCACCCATACTACTCATTTCAAATTTAGATTGCATTAGGTTAGAAAACTGTTTGCATAGATTTGAATCAGTAGAGCCAAATATGATATCATCTACATATATTTGAACTAGTAATGTTTGAATTTTATGTATCCTGGAAAATAGGGTTTTATCAACAATGCCTCTACAAAAATTGTTCTCCAAAAGAAAATTAACTAAGATCTCATACCATGCTCTGGGAGCTTTCTTTAGACCATAGAGAGCTTTATTAAGCTTAAATACATAAGAAGAGTGAGTTGGAGAGATGAAACCTAGTGGTTGTTCCACATAGACTTCTTCTTTGATATCTCCATTCAAGAATGCACTCTTCACATCCATCTGATAGAATTTGAACTTCTTGAATGCAGCAAAGGCAAGAAAATTCCTTATATCTTCAAGTCTAGCAACAGGAGCAAAGGTTTGATCAAAATCAATTCCTTCTTCCTGAGAATATCCTTGGGCTACTAATCTTGCTTTATTTCTGATGATTATGCCTTGATCATCTAGCTTGTTCCTGAAGACCCACTTGGTGCCAATGACTGGATGGCCTTTTAGTCTTGGAACCAAATCCCAAACCTTGTTCCTTTCAAATTAGTTGAGCTCCTCATGCATTGCAAGAATCCAGTTTGGATCTTATTCTGCATCTTTTATGGTTTGAGGTTCAACATGTGATAGGAAACAAGTGTGCATCTGATTTTGGTGTAGTTGATGCCTTGTTTGAACACCTGCTGAAATATCTCCAATGACTTGGGATATTGGATGATCTCTAACTGTGATGTGATCAACAGTTGGAGTTGGTTCAACAATGGTTTCCACTTGAGGAATTTGATCAGCTGTCATTTTATTTGAATTATCAGCAAGATCTGGATTATCTTCTTCTTCACCGTCTCCAATTATTTCATTTGATGGAAGTAGAGAATCCTTACTCTGTAGATCCAATCCATTAAGCTCTTCACATAGAGCTAGTACCTGCAAAATATCTTTGGTATAGGTGGTATTCCTCTCCTCACTTAACATATTAGATTCATCAAAGGATACATGCATGTACTCTTCTATCTTAAGAGTAGATTTGTTGTAAACTCTGTATGTTTTACTAGAAAGAGAATATCCAAGGAATATACCTTCAGCAAATTTTGCTTCAAATTTCCTGAGATACTTCATTGTTATGCACATAGCATTTACAGCCAAATATCTTAAAATAGTTAACCTTGGTCTTTTTATTCTTGTGTAATTCATAGGGAGTTTTACCCTTAAGCTTATGTATCAAGCTTCTGTTCAACACATAATTTGTTGTGTTCACTGCCTCTGCCCAAAAAGAGAGTGGCAAGTGAGCATCAGCAAGCAATGTAGTTACTGATTCAATTAGTGTTTTATTTTTCCTTTCAGCTACCCCATTTTATTGAGGAGTTCTAGGAGCAGAGAAACACTTCCTGATCCCTTCTTTTCCACAGAATTCTCTCATCAGAAGAGATTCAAACTCAGTGTCATGATCACTTCTGATCAATGCAACTAGAGTAGAGTACTCAATCTTGATGGACCTGAGAAAGTTTGTCAGAACACTGAAGGTGTCAGACTTGTTCATAAGAAAAAACACCCAAGTGAATCTTGAGAAGTCATCTACAATAACTAAAGAATAATTCTTCCCTCCTAGACTTTGTATTGCAGTGGGTCCAAAAAGGTCCAAATGCAGTAAATACAAAATTCTAGGTGAATCACTCTTGGATAAAGATTTAAAACTACTCTTGGTCTGCTTACCTAATTGACATGCCCAGCAGAGTCCTTCCTTCTTGTATGAACCAGAAGGCAGACCTCTAACAAGATTGTCCTTAGAGAGCTTAGAGATAGTTCTAATGTTAATGTGTCCAAGCCTTTTATGACATAATTCATTTTTCTTACTTATAGAATTAAATAAACAAATATCTGAATTGGCAGAGTCAAAATTAACTAAATATATGTTTCCAGGTCTAATACCAGATAATACATTTATGTTTTTATTATTGGTAATAAGACATAAGGAGTGGTTAAAAGTTACCTGATAACCTTCATCACATAACTAGCTTATGCTGATGATGTTGTGCTTCAGACCCTTGACATAAGCTACCTCTTTGAAGGTGACTGCTCCAACTTTGATCTGTCCATAACCTTTGGTTTGTCCACAGTTGGAGTCTCCAAAGATCACTTTGGGTCCAAGCTTTGCCTTGTAATTTCTTAGATTGGTCTTGTTTCCTGTCATATGCTTTGAGCAACCACTTTCCAAGTACCATTGTTCTTTTATTTTTGGATAGCCCTGTACCTGCAAAACAGAAAACATTTTAGTTGTTCTTGACCCAGACTACCTTGGGTCCTTTTCTCTTTCCACAAAAATCTGAATTGAAAGACATCTCAGGTTGATCCTTATAGCCTTGTGGATGATATCTCCTTGGAGGAATTATCCACTCAGTAAAAGGATTTTTAGTATGTGAAGAATAAGAATTCTTTTGATATTCAGTAAATTTTCCGTTCGACGAATTTGGATGAATTCATCGATCGTCGTTCGACGAAGTGAAGTGCTTTCGTCGAGCGTCGTTCGAATAATAACTATACTGAAGGTCTATCTTCAGAGTTCGTCGATCTTTGTTCGACGAAATGAAGTGATTTCGTCGAGCTCTGTTCGACGAATTCTGTTGAATTGCTTTATTCTTAACCGCCTAGCTTGAGATATTTTTATCTACTTCTACTACCTCTTTGCCCTTGGCATAGATGAACTTTACTAGTGTAGATAAAGTATTCTTCTTAAGAAGATGTTGCTCACTTGATGATGCACCCAAGCCCAGTTTGCCACTTAGTCTGGCATTCACTGTGCTTTTGATGTCCATCAGTTTGATGCTTCTCCTATTTAGGGATTCTTCAAATTTCTTAGCCTCAGATTACTTGTTCTCAATGAAAACAATATGTTCTTTTGAGGCAGCCAATTCTTTCTTAAGATTTGTATTATCTTTAGTCAGTTGATTCATTTCAACCAACTTATTTCTGAGGGAAATTATTTTCTTCTCAGATTTAATTAAATCTAAACAAAGAGTTTTAAAATCATTTTTAAAATCATTTGAATTAATTTCAAAATTAGATATTACTTGATCAGCATCAGTTTCAGATTCTGATTCATCTGAATAATTTGTTAATGCATTGATAGCCATCATGCAGAAGTTTCTTTCTTCTTCATCATCACTAGAGTTGGATGATGATGCATGTTCTAACTCACTGCTTGTGTCATAGATAGCCATCAAGCATTGATCTTTGTCATTTGATTCATTTTCATCTTCAGATGAGCTGGATGAAGACTCTGACTCTTCTGCAGAACCTTCAACCATGTTGTTGAGGAAATTCCAGATATTCATGGCTGAGGTGCAGTCCACAACCTTCTGGAATATGTCATCAGATATTATTTGTGCCAATATGTTCATTGCTTTGGCATCTGCACTTCTCTTCTTCTTGTGAGCTTATGTCCACTCAAGAGATGGAACAGCATTATTTGTTGTTGCTTCAGCACATGTTGTTGCTGTAGGAGAAGGAGGTCCTGTCAAAATAACATTGATGATATCCTCATCAATAGAATTCATATATAATCTGATCCTTGCCTTCCATAATGCAAACTTATTTAGATTGCACATAGGAGGTCTTGTGCTTGAGTATTCTTTGTTCTGTGACATGGATTTTAGCAAAAGAAACTCTAGAAGAGAATTTAAGATCTAATTGATCTTTTCATTTAGGTGTTAGCCTGTAAAGAATCAACCAACCTCTGATACCAATTGAAAGTTCTTTGATATCAGTTGAAACCTTTGATACCAATTGAAAGTCCTCTGATATCAGTTGAAACCTCTGATACCAATTGAAAGTGAGGTTAGATCTCAAAGTTACTCTAGAGGGGGGTGAATAGACTATTAAAAGTTTCTCACTTATTTTTATAGCGGAATTAAAATAGTGATATATATATAGGTGTACTGAGTGAGTTATAAAAACAAATAAAGAAAACACAGCACAGCACAAAATAAAAAACACAAACACAGAAGACACAAGGATCTATAGTAGTTCCCTAATAAACCTGGGTACATCTACTCTTCTACCACCCTTGGTAGGAATCCACTAGGTTTTTGATCAGGTGCCCTATCACCAATGGGGTTTTGATCAGGTGCCCAATACACCAACTGAGCTTTTGATCAGGTGCTCAAACCAACTATAGGTTTTTGATCAGGTGCCCTTCCACCAATGGTTTAACTTTTGAAGTGAGTTATAACCCTGTACAAGATGGGATAAAGAGGGTTATGAAGTTCTTCTCTGTCAATAATCTGAGAGAAGACTAGTGGATTGTGTTGTTGTAAAGCTCCCCCTGTCTGATAGAAATGGTTGATAGTTGAGGATGGAGCTTTCACTTCAATGGAACAAATCTTCCTGATAGCTGATGAATATGACAGACAAAGGTTTCTCAGATTATTGTTGCTCTTGAAGATTAGAACTTGCAGCAGAAAACTGAGATAATAATGTTGATGTTCTCAGAGATTGAAAGGTGCTGCTTGAGGAAGATGAACACTGAAAGCTTTTTCTTTTTCTTCATGTATGTCTTTTTCCTGATTGTTTCTTCCTCTTTTCTTCTTTCTATCTTGTTGTACTGTTGTTATACTTTTTCCTTTCTTTTTCCAATCTTGTTGCTGACCTTTTTCATTTTCCTTGACAATATATCTCTGATTTGAACTTCAAATCCTCTGAATAAGGAATAGAATAATCAGAATTGATTGTGTCTTGGAACTGCAATCTGAATCTTTAATCCCTTTTCCTTTTTAATAAATGATATCCTTTTCCAATAAGCCATACGGCTATTTTCTCGAGAGAAGACAATGGAAAGGAATAAAATAAAAAGGAAGGATATAATCCTTGACTTATCTAGAATATAGATTCGTTGCTGATTTAGGTTGATCTGAAATCAGATAATGGAATAAAAACGATTTGTCTGAAATAATGAACTAAGGAGAAATTTCGTCGACCTGAGAACTGAATTCGTCAAACTGAATGTTGAGTTCGTCGACCTGAATGATAAACAACTAAATCTGCCTGGAAGAACTAATTTCGTCGATCTGAATGTCTTGATACTTATTCGTCGAGCGCAGAGCTGAGTTCGTCGAACGCTGAGAGTTGGCAAGTTCGTCAAATGCTGAGACTTTGCAAGTTCGTCAAATGCTGAGACTTGGCAAATTCGTCGAATACGGGATGGAGTTCATCGAACGCGGGATGGAGTTCGTCGAACGCAGTAGTGATCCTAGCCCAAATCAGTAATAGAGTTGTTCCAACACAATCCATTTACTGAAATAATCAATCATGACTAAAATGAATCTGCGTTGCCCGCTTGCCAAGGGAAAAGGTCCAATCAAATCCACCCCCCAAACTGCAAACGGCCATGGGGTGGCTATTGACCTAAGCTGCTGAGCTGGCTGATGCTGAAGGGGGGAAAACTTCTGGCATTGAACACATTTCTTTGCAAATTTTTTGGCTTCTTTCCTCATTTGGGGCCAGAAATATCTTTGTCTTACAATCCTCCTTTCCAAGGTTCTAGCTCCCGAATGACTACCACATTCTCTTGAATGAACTTCTTGAAGGATAGTTGGAATTTCTTCTTTGAATATACATCGTGCCAGAGGCGAAAGAAAAGTTTTCCTGTAAAGAATTCCTACAACAAGATAATAATTGGCTGCTTTAAGCTTAAACCTTTTTCTATCTTTTACCGTGAAGTGAAATTCTCCAGTCGAGAGGTAGAGTATGAAAGTATCCTTCCAAGATGTACATTGATCTATCTGCATAACTTATCCCTTCTCGATAGCTGGACGAAATAACTCTGAGGTAGTTCCTCCTGAAAGAAGACTAAATTTTGCTAGCTCATCCGCCTCCTTATTCTTTTCTCTTGGGATATGCTGGATTGTAAAGCTCTTGAACTTGCTTATCTCAATTTTTACTAGGGCTTGATATTGCTTCAAAATGTGATCTCTAGTCTCGAAGTTTCCATTTACTTGAGACGCCATTACCAGAGAATCTGTTTTGACTTGAACATCTTCGATTCCCAATTCTCTTGCGAATCTGAGACCAGCGAGCAAAGCTTCATATTCATCTTGGTTGTTTGTTGTCGAGAAATAAAACTTCAAGGCTTGATCTAGTCTAACTCAATTTGGATTGATCAAAATAACTCAAGCTCCAGAAGATTTTTTTCCTGAAGCTCCATCAACAAAAATTGTCCAGGCGAGAGGAGCTCCGAGCTCCATCTCTGAACTAGTCTCCTTCACATCGATCATGAAATATACTAATACCTGAGCTTTGATTGCTACTCTAGGTATATAACAAATGTCAAATTCGTTGAGCTCTATTGCCCACTTTGCCAATCCACCTGAATGCTCCGGCTTCTCTAAGACACTCTTTAGCGGAAGGTCGGTTACAACTTGAATTGAATGGGCTTGGAAATAAGGTCTCAACCTTCGCACTGAAGTCACGAGCATTAGGGATAACTTCTCGAGGATTGGGTACCGGGTTTCCCCACTCAATACTGAGGACCTCGAGCTTTCGGACTCCCCTCGCTACAACTCATATGATACCGACAGTGATTTATGCTTGGATCCTGCTGGGAGTGAGACCGGGACCACTCCCCCGATTGATGTTTATTTAAGTTTATCTTCTCTTTTATTCCCTAACCCCCCTTCCGTGTTTGAGCATATGCGGGTAGAGTGTTCAAAGGTAGTCCAGGAGGACTTGGAGCTGTATGCTAAAGTCATTGATGAGAGCATCATCATATGCGAGGAGATTGATCCCCCCTCCATTATGGAAGCTCCATCAATGGTCTTCTCCTCCTGCTTTCTCCCTGAAGATGACACCTTCCTGGGCAAGGATAGTTTTGGTGAGTTGAGTGAGGATTCCTCCTCCTCTTCTTACTTTTTATTCCCTCTACCTGTGAAGAGCAGGTATTTTTATTTAGGTAGAGGAGTAAATGTTTTATCTCTATATCGGTACCCGTTACCGAAACGAATAATGGAACAGTTACCTGTTCACTTTTCTTTTCATAGACCCATTAGCTAGAACTGTTAAAATTCTAAATAATTCATACTGGGAGGACAATAACCCAAGTAGTTATCTTAATTTTTCCTGTATTTTTATTTTATCTAGTTTTGTTTAGTTAGTTCTTTTTCATTTTAGTTTTTCTATTTTCTTTTGTTTTGGCGGAGCTCACCCCTGCAGGTTCTTTTTCTGGATGGGGATGCTGCAGCTTTGTCTTGGTTTACACGCGTCTTCTGGTATGCTCACTTGCTGAGCATTGGGTACTCTCTTCCCTTAGCTTTATTTTGAATTTCATAGCCATATATTGTGTTGGATTGTTTAGTTTAAGTCTGGGGGAGAGTCGTTTTATGTACCCACTCACATACATTATTGCATAGCATGCTATAAGCTTTTATTTAAGATTTTTATTCATTTTCTGTGCACACCGCATGACCCACTTGAGCGTGTAATTAGCTGTTGGTGCGTCATGAATTGAACTCATTCCTTTGTGTGATTGGAAAAATAATTGTGCTGGCTTTTAAATTATGTAGTGGAGTAAAATGTTGACTCCGGTGTTCCTAGTAAAGTACTCACGTAAGTATAGAGATTTGTGTGGATAAGATTTCTTTTTTATACCTTTAGTTTTATACAAATCTATTAGTGTAAATATTATTTACTCTACTTAAATGGTGAATCTGGTGCGAATCAAAAGGTAGCATAGGGATGTGGGTAAAGTATCGTTAAATGCGTATTGCTCAAGCCGGGAGTAAGGATAATTTTTCTCGGTGGCTAAGAACTTGCCTCAAGCGATTCTTGAAGCATTGTCATAGGATAGTTCTGTTGCGCAAGAATGACGTAGGCCATCATTTTGGCCTAGTTGAGCCTTTGTTCCATTCCTGATATCTTCCATCGCTAGCCCCATTGTGCCTACCTCATTCTCCTTGTTCAGCTCCACTATTGTTCGCCAAATCCTAAACGCCAATCCCAGTGCACACCCAATTCTGAGCTTTAGACTTGTTGTATTTTCATTATTGGGGTGTTGATGTGGTGAATTTTATTTATGGAAATTGTGGATGTGCTAATTGGAAAATTGCTGAGAAAAGAAAAGAAAAAAGGGGAAATGAAAAAGAAAAAAAGGGGAAAAATAAAATATTTCGATGAAAAAGTTAAAGGAAAATTTCTGAAAATATTTGTCTTGGGAGTAGGCGGTGCACACACCCATGTTGCAAAGTACAAGTCTGGGGGTGTGGTGCACTCGCATGTTTTATGGCGCGTGGGTAGTTTCTTTGTGAGCTCATTTGGGTTTAGGTGTACTAAGCCTTGTTGAAATTGTTGAAGTGAAGTGGAAGGTGACCGGGCGGTCTGAATTTGGGTGACCGCAAAGACCACGCGGTTTGGGTTAGTGTTCTGCCGATATGGCTCTGCCGGTCTGTTCTGGCGGTCTGCTGGTTGGCCGGTCTATTCTTGTTTGCTGCGGTCTGTTCCCGAGTTGCTCTGCTTGGTTGGCCTATCTTCTTTATTGGAAGAACGGGCGGTCTGTTCTGTGTAACCGTTGTGTCCGGGCGGCTTATGCAGGTCGGTCTGGCAACTTGTCTGAAGTCGGCCAGTTGTCCTTGGCTTGCTCTTGAAGTTCTAAGGAAGGAGGGTCTTGTGTCTGCGCAGCTTGTGCGCGATCTTGTGTTCACGCGACTTGTGCGCGATCTGCCTGATGATCTGCGGTCTTGGACGGAAGGTTGTCCAAGTGGTCTGATCAAGCGGTCTACTTTGTGAGACCGCTGGCGATCTGGCGGGTGGTGATTGTATCTCTCCTGTGCGGTGAAGACATCTATCTACCCGCCTATAAATAGGGGTGCATGGCCCATCATTCATAACGAGAACTGTAAGAACTAGAGGCTGGGTTAATTCGTGCGGTCTCAACTTTGAGGTCGGGCGGTCTCGGAAGCGAGTTGACTGTTTGTTGTGTTCGCAGGTTTGCGGTCAGCAGGTTGCGGTCTCCTTCCTTGGTGATTCCCAGCGGCTTGAATAAACAGTTCGGCAGCGGTCTGTCTGCGAACTGGTTTATGGTGTTCTTGTGCTGTTCGCATCGAGCTCAGCGATCCGGCAACCTTCAGAGGTTAGGCGATCTGAGTTGCGGTCTGGCGACAGCTGTTCTTCATTCAATTCAATAAGCTCCAGTTCGTGCGGTCTGATATGGTGGTCTTGCAGTGCAGGCGGTCTGTCTGTTGTCTGTTCGCGCGGTCTCAGGTCAAGCCGGGCGATCTCTGGAGTCGAGCGGTCTGTGCGGTCTCTACTTGTCAAACCGCTAGATTTGTTTTTTGGTGTGTTGTGTTCTTCTCTCCTTCGTGATTCTTATGAATCATGTCTCGCCATGTATGTCTCGCACTGTAATCAAGTATTGTGATTCAATAAAGCTTTGTGTTGCTGTGTGGCATATTGTGGTTGTTTGGCTATAACTCAGTTGATGCAACTCATGCTTACTCTTAAACGATTCAAATCAAAAATTTTAACATGGTATCAGAGCGAGGTTCTTGGAGTGGATAAGCAGTGATCAACTTGATTTGCCATCGTCTTTGTGAAGAAGAGACCACATAGGTTTGCCAAGGAAGCTGGATACGCAAGAGGGCTTGGTATTGAACTCCTCACATCGACTAACTACAAGAAATGGAGGTCATGTATGGAGAGTTACTTACTTGGCGAGGATCTATGGGAGATAGTTGGAGGAGAAGACACACAAGAAATATTTCTAGCAGGAGATAATATGGCAAAGGTGATACTTTGGAGGAGGACTAATGCTACGGCAGAGTTCACACTCAAGAGGGCTATCTCACCAGAGCTGTTTGATCACATCATTGGATGTAAATCTGCTGCTGAGATTTGGACGTCTATGGACGGGTTGTTTAATAAGAAGAATGTAGCTCGGCTACAGTTTCTTGAAAATAAGTTGGCGAAGGCCTCTCAAGGTGATCTTTCTATTTCTACCTTCTTTCTCAAGATGAAGAACCTCACAGCAGAGATTTCTACATTGGACCCTGATGAGTCCATCTCGGAGGCAAAATTGAAGAGGCATATTATCCGCGGGTTGCGGAAGGAGTATCTTGGCTTTGTGACGTCAGTTCATGGTTGGGCAAATCAACCATCTCTGTTGGAGCTGGAAAACTTACTTCCTTCACAGGAAAGTTTGGCAAGACAGATGGCGGGGACTTCTATCTCTGGGGGAGATAGTGATGTGTTGATCTCTGGGAAGAAGAAGAAGAAGTGGGAGAAGAAGAAGTCGGGTCATGATGGACCCTCTACTTCAGGTAAGAAGGATAGGGGTTATGCTCCTAAGCCTGATGGGAAGAAGAAGGGAGAGGGACCAAGGTGCTTCAGGTGCAATAAGACCGGCCACTTCAAGAAGGATTGCCGGGTTAATCTTCAGTCGGGACATGCAGCGGAGAAGGAGAAGCCAAAGTCTGATGAAGTTGGATGGGGAGGAGCCTTTGTGGCTAATATGACGGCTATGCCCATTAAGGCCTTGGCTGCCATCAACTTCGAAGAGGATTGGATCGTGGATTCAGGGTGTGGGCATCACCTTACCGGGGATGAATCAAAATTCTCTTCTTTGGCACCTTACTCAGGTAACGATGCAATCATTGCGGCTGATAATTCTGTTCATGCAGTAGAACAAGAAGGTGTTGTCTCTCTGAGCAGTGATAAGGGTCCACTCACATTGAGGAGTGTTTATCACGTGTCGGGTATGAAGAAGAATCTCTTCTTTGTGACCAATGCGGTCGATGCCGGTTATCACATTCTGTTTGGCCCAACAGAAGTGAAGTTTCTTAAAACTCAACCGGAGATAAAGGGAGATGTTATTCATGTTGGAAAGCTGGTGAAGGACTTGTTCGTTTTGTCGACAAGTACTTATGTTGATAAAATGAAGACCAATGATAGCACGGCTATCTGGCATGAAAGGTTGGGGCAGGTAGGCATGGACAAATTGAAGGTTATGGCGGTAAGGGGCCTTGTCAAGGGCTTGCTTAGCTTGTCCTCCTATGGAGACGGTCATGTTTGTGCGGGATGTTAGTTTGGTAAGTCTTATCGACTTCCATTTGATAAATCACAAACAAGATGCAAAGCGTCGTTGGAGTGCATTCACGGTGATTTGATGGGACCGACTGCCACCCCAAGCCTTAGAGGCAACAGATATATGTTGGTGTTGATTGACGATTACACCAGATATGTCTGGGTGTATTTTTTGAAAGAGAAGTCGGAAGCTTTTGCGAGGTTCGTGGAGTTCAAGGAGCTGGTTGAAGGTCGGTTAGGCTTGCGGGTAAAAAAATTGAGAACTGACAATGGTGGGGAGTTCACCTCTGGTGAGCTCTCAAGTTTTTGCAGGAAACACGGCGTTCGGAGAGAGCTCACTTGTGCCCATACTCCACAGCAAAATGGCGTTGCAAAACGGAAGATCCGTCATCTGACGGAAACTTGCAAATGTTGGCTTCATGCCAAGAGTATCCCAAAGTCCTTCTGGGGAGAGGGAATGTCTTGTGCGGCTTACGTCATCAACAGGATGCCTCTAAGTCGTATCAACATGAAGACCCCTCACGAACTGATGTTCAAGGAGAAACCAAGTGTTGCACACCTTCGGGTGTTCGGGTCAACCTGTTATGTGCATATTCCTGATGCTCTTCGGACAAAGCTAGATGCGAAAGCAAGGAAGCTAGTCTTTGCTGGATATGATGAGAGGAAGAAGGGATAGAGATGCATGGATCCTGAGACTCGAAGATCTTTTGTATATCAAGATGTGGTATTCGATGAGGTGACTTCCTACAAGGGGAGTTCAGGAGTTGAACTATCGGAGAGCAGGGTTGATGAAGAAGGGAAGGCTGCGGAAAATCTTCCAGTGGAGTTGCCTGTTTCACCAGGAGCTCCTGTTGCATCAAGCTCAGAGATGGAGGCTTCAGGTTCTGAAAGCAGGGGGAGTGATGCTCCAAGTTCATCTGGAAAAGGAGCTAGCACAGAAGAAGCAGTTGAGGAGGTGGCTAGTCAGGTGCAACCTCTTAGGAGGTCGAAGAGGACTATTAAGCCACCGGATCGATACACAGGAGGAAACATGGTGAGCTTCGTCTCATGTTTCTTTGCTGGTCCCTTGGATGAGAGGGAGCCGTCGAGCTTTGAGAAGGCCAAAGGCGTAAAGCAGTGGGACATTGCTATGCAAGAGGAGATGGATGCTCTCAAGAAGAATGAGACTTGGTCTCTAGTGCCCAGGCCCAAGGGCATTACCCCTGTGACATGCAAGAGGGTCTATAAACTCAAGAAGAAGGTTGACGGTACGATCGAGCGATACAAGGCTCGCCTTGTAGCTCGCAGGTTCTCACAGCAGTATGGTGAAGATTATGATGAGACGTTTAGTCCAGTGGCAAAGATGACTTCGGTCTGATTTATTATTGCTTTGGTGGCTTCAAGTGGATGGGAGATTTGGCAGCTCGACGTTAAGAATGCCTTCTTATACGGTGAGATCGACAAGGATATCTTTATGATCCAACCACCGGGCTTCATCTCGGAGAAGTGTCCGGACTACGTCTGCAAACTGAAGAAAGCCCTGTATGGGTTGAAGCAAGCGCCTCGGGCGTGGTATGGAAAGATCGCGGAGTATCTTCTATTCTACGGGTTCTTTGCTTCAGACTCTAATTCTAGCTTGTTTGTCAAGAAGGAGGGGGCGCTTTGGGTTATTGTTCTGCTGTATGTGGATGACCTGATTGTCACCGGGAACTCGAAGGAGGCAGTAGCAAGGCTGAGACCCGAGCTTGCCATCAGATTTGAGATGAAGGATCTGGGTGAGCTTCACCATTTCCTTGGACTCAAGGTTCAGAGGCGGGAGAGCGGAGTGCTTATTTCTTAGGCCGAATATGCCGAGCGGATCATTCAACGATTTGGCATGGAGGAAGGGAAGAGCAGCTCTATACCTCTGGAATAACATCATAAACTTCGGAAGGATGAGGGGAGAGTTCTATCTGATCCATTGGTGTTCCGAGCTCTGGTTGGGAGCTTGATCTACTTGACCATCACGAGGCCTGATATTGCTTATGCAGTTGGAAAAGTGAGTCGGTACATGGCGGAGCCACGTAAGCCTTATCTTCTAGCGGCAAAAGGAATTTTGAAATATGTGAAGTCGACCTCTGATTTGGGTCTCCTATATAGGAGAGGGTCAAGCTTGGAGTTGCTTGGATACATGGATGCTGATTACGGGGGGAGACGTGGATGATCGGTGATCAACATCTGGTTTTGTCTTTATGACGGGCCCCACAGCTATTTCTTGGTGCAGCAAAAAGCAGGACTCGGTGTCTGTATCTACCACAGAAGCGGAATACAAGGCTTAGGCCTTGGCAGCTCAGGAAACCGTTTGGCTCAGGAGGTTGGTAGAGGACGTTCATGAGGAGGTTCGAGGTCCCACTATGCTACTCGGGGACAATGAGAGTGCTCTCAAGCTGGTTAATAATCCAGTTTGTCACGCGAGGACCAAGCATATTAAGATTGAACACCATTTCATTCGTGAAAAGGTGTTGGGAGGATCTCTTATGGTCGAGCATGTTCGGAGTGCGGACAATGTTGCAGACATCTTCACAAAGCAGCTGGCGAAGGGACCGTTTACTCGGTTGCGGAGTTTACTCGGGCTAGTTTCCACTTCCCACTTCAAGGGGGAGTGTTGAAATTGTTGAAGTGAAGTGGAAGGTGACCGGGCGGTCTGAATTTGGGTGACCGCAGAGACCGCACAGTTTGTGTTAGTGTTCTGCCGGTCTGGCTCTGCCGGTCTATTCTGGCGGTCTGCTGGTTGGCCGGTCTGTTCTTGTTTGTTGCGGTCTGTTCCCGAGTTGCTCTGCTTGGTTGGCCTGTCTTCTTTGTTGGAAGACCGGGCGGTCTGTTCTGTGTAACCGCTATGTCCGGGCGGCTTATGCAGGTCGGTCTGGCGACTTGTCTGAAGTCGGCCAGTTGTCCTTGGCTTGCTCTTGAAGTTCTAAGGAAGGAGGGTCTTGTGTCCGCGCGGCTTGTGCGCGGTCTTGTGTTCGCTCTACTTGTGCGTGATCTGCCTGCTGATCTGCGGTCTTGGACGGAAGGTTGTCCAAGTGGTCTGATCGCGCGGTCTACTTTCTGATACCGCTGGCGATCTGGCGGCTGGTGATTGTATCTCTCTTGTGCGGTGATGAGATCCGTCTACCCGCCTATAAATAGGGGTGCATGGCCCATCATTCATAACGAGAACTGTAAGAACTAGAGCCTGGGTTAATTCATGCGGTCTCAACTTTGAGGTCGGGCGGTCTCGGAAGCGAGTTGACTGTTTGTTGTGTTCGCAGGTTTGCGGTCAGCAGGTTGCGGTCTCCTTCCTTGGTGATTCCCAGCGGCTTGAATAAATAGTTCGGCAGCGGTGTGTCTGCGAACTGGTTTATGGTGTTCTTGTGCTGTTCGCATCGAGCTCAGCGATCAGGCGACCTTCAGCGGTTAGGCAATCTGAGTTGCGGTCTGGCGACAGCTGTTCTTCGTTCAATTCAATAAGCTCCAGTTCGTGCGGTCCGAGGTGGCGGTCTTGCAGTGCAGGCGATCTGTCTGTTGTCTGTTCGCGCTGTCTCAGGTCAATCCGGGCGATCTCTGGAGTCGAGCGGTCTGCGCGGTCTCTGCTTGTCAAACCGCCAGATTTGTTTTTTGGTGTGTTTTGTTCTTCTCTCCTTCATGATTCTTATGAATAATGCCTCGCCATGTATGTCTCGCACTGTAATCAAGTATTGTGATTCAATAAAGCTTTGTGTTGCTGTGTGGCATATTGTGGTTGTTTGTCTATAACTTAGTTGATGCAACTCATGCTTACTCCTAAACGATTCAAATCAAAAAATTTAACAAGCCTTTGTGTTTATCTTTGTTTACCTTACCAGAACCCAAGCCCCATTTAAAACCTAAAGCCCTATCGACTCATGCTATGAACCAATCTAGTGTCGTGGAGAGAATGTGACCGGGTGAGCCTATGGTCTCCGACACCGATGGATTTCGGTGGAGTTTGTCCCGAATCCCAACTTTGGCAGTGCTCATCTCAGCGATTATTTTACTTTCTCCGTATGCGTGACCAGATGATTCACCGTAATTCATTCATTTTTGAGTAGTAGTAATATTTATATACTCTATTAGAAATTTATAAACTATGTGAATAATTAGAAATCTTCTCTATTATTTTCTATGCTCGTGAGCATGCGACTTCGCATGGTACTCCATTTTGTAATTGTAAGCTAACTATTCCATTTTCCCACATGCTTAGGATTTGTTTTCTCGGGACGTGCAAACAGGTAAGTCTGGGGGTGTGATGAGTCCCTATATAGTTATTTTCGGACTCATCTGGGCTTGTTTTCTTGCATTTGCACTACACTTTCAGTCCTGAATTGCTTATATTCTACTCATACACGCTTTCACTTTAAGTGCAATGTTTTGGCCCATTGTGGTGTGCAATTGCGCGCTTTATTGTTGGGGGTAAGCACATTGTGCTCCCCATTCTTTTTATGCTATTATGCTTGTGCTGGAGGTGTGTTCCCAGCATTTGGATTTGTTGTGCAGGTGGGCAAATCTCTAT
Organism: Dactylorhiza incarnata; assembly: GCA_033032865.1. Lineage (NCBI taxonomy): Eukaryota > Viridiplantae > Streptophyta > Magnoliopsida > Asparagales > Orchidaceae > Dactylorhiza > Dactylorhiza incarnata. The sequence continues at coordinate 9,160,146 of JAWHQI010000051.1, read as the reverse complement.
TTTGCCTAGATTTCATATCTGCATGAATCGCACGGTCATACATTTCCTTGACGCACAATCCGTGCGACCGTGCGCTTTCATCTATGGCTCAGAATGGTGTTCTGTCCCTGATCGTGAAATTTGTTCACGCATGGGCAGTTTGCACGTGCGCGAAGGAAATGCACGATTTCCTGTTGTGAGCATGTTTTCGAGCTGTCTGGATTTGCCCGTGCATTTTTACGCATGGTCGGTTTTGACCATGCGTGAGTAAAATTGCACGGGCGATCTGCTTCATCTTCCTGGACTTTCTGTACATTTAATATCGCATGGTCTACGCACGGTCGTGCGTTCGACCGTGCATGACCAATTTCTGACTATTTTTCTATAAAAGTTGCAGACTTCGCCCTAGATCTATCAATCTTCTCCACCGTTCCCGAAGAGTTCCAGTTCCATCATTTTCGCCGCTCCATCGCCGCCCACCTTAAGGAGGAGCTCCGGCCACCATTTCCTTGTAAATCCAAAGCCGAAACATCCTTTCGGCCTCCTCCATCATCCTCAAGCTCCAAGAAGAGGGATCTATCCCTACATCTGTCATCATCCAAGGAGAAGGAAGCTTTGGTCTTGTGGCTGGATCGTGACACGAAGAAGACAGGATATTGGGAGGTAGTGACAGCCTTCTCTACCCCGGACGTAGTTGAGGACCGAGCTTGGATGCGGATTGGCAACCCAGCGATTCCAACCGTGAATCTTTAACAAGGCTTCGGATTGGGTTGATTCCTTTGCTTTTCCCCTCTTTGTTTTGATGGTTGTATATATCAAATTCCTTACATTTTGATGATGTGCACTATAAACCATGATTTGTAATGTTAGTTTCATTTCTATGAAATTATCTTGTTTATATGTGTGTATGAGGTGCGCCCTCATTCCATCCTCCACTTCGCCATCACCCTCCATTCCATTACGCTATCCTACTCATCCATTACGCGAGCCTACTCTTCCATGCGCCAAGCTAAGCGGCGCTAACAGCTCGTATAATCCACCTCGACTCCACCGGTGCGAACCACTCCATCTGCTTTCCTTCTCGTCCATCCGCCTAGTGAAGTAGTGAATAACGGCCTGCATAGTTTCCATCCGCCCGATGAAGCAGCGCATAGCGTCCTGCATAGGAGTAGTTTAGTTCTTTTCTTTTATTTTCCCTAAACAAAATCACCCCTACACGTTTCACTCGACCTAAAGGACTTTGATCTCAAGTCCTTCCTCGAAAGTAAACTCCACCTTACTGTGTTCCTTAGAAATTCGATACTTGGGGATCACTCCCATTTTATATTACTTGAACGGTCGGTACACTGCCATTTTGTGTCGCAGTCTCGCTCCTGCCTATAGCGGTGTGCTAGATTTGCGCTGTCAGGTTTTTAGAGTCCCATTTATATAGTGATTTTCGGACTCATCTGGGCTTATTTTCTTGCATTTGCACTACACTTTCAGTCTGAATTGCTTATATTCTACTCGTACGATTTCACTTTAAGTGCAATATTTTGGCCCATTGTGGTGTGCAATTGCGCGCTTTATTGTTGGGGGTAAGCATATTGTGCTCCCCATTCTTTTTATGCTACTATGCTTATGCTGGAGGTATGTTCCCAGCATTTGGATTTGCTGTGCAGGTGGGCAGATCTCTATTTTTCCTAGATTTCATATCTGCATGAATCGCACGGTCGTGTGTTTCCTTGACGCACGATCGGTGCGACCGTGCGCTTTCATCTATGGCTCAGAATGTTGTTCTATCCCTGATCGTGCGATTTGTTCACACACGGACAGTTCACCCGTGCGCGAAGGAAACACACGATCTCCTATTGTGAGCATGTTTTCGAGCAGTCTGGATTTGCCCGTTCGTTTTTACGCATGGTCGGTTTCGACCGTGCGTGAGTAAAATCGCACGGGCGATCTGCTTCATCTTCCTGAGCTTTTTGTACATTTAATATCACACGGTCGTGCGTTCGACTGTGCGTGACCAATTTTTGACTATTTTTCTATAAGAGCTACAGACTTTTCCCTAAACTGATCAATCTTCTGGCCCGATCCCAAAAGGTTCCAGTTCCACTATTTTCGCCGCTCCATCGCCGCCCAGCTTAAGGATGAGCTCCGGCCACCATTTCCTTGCAAGTCCAAAGTCAGAGCATCCTCTCGGCCTCCTCCATCATCCTCAAGCTCCAAGGAGAGGGATCTAGTCCTACAACCATCATCATCCAAGGAGAAGGAATCTTTGGTCTTATGGCTGGATCGTTACACGAAGAAGACAGGCCATTGGGAGGTAGTGACAGCCTTCTCTACCTCGGATGCAGTTGAGGATCGAGCATGGAAGCGGATTGACAACCCAGCGATTCCAACCGTGAATCTTTAACAAGGATTCGGATTGGATCGATTCCTTTGCTTTCCCCCTCTTTGTTTTGATGGTTATATATGTTAGATTCCTTACATTTTAATGATGTGCACTATAAACCATGATTTGTAATGTTAGTTTAATTTTTATGAAATTATCTTGTTTATATGTGTGTATGAGGTGCGCCCCCATTCCATTTTCCACATCGCCATCACCCTCCATTCCATTACACTAGCCTACTCATCCATTACGCGAGCCTACTCTTCCATCCACCAAGCTAAGTGGTGTTAACGGCCCGTATAATCCACCTCAACTCTGCCTGTGCGAACCATTCCATCTGCTTGCCTTCTCGTCCATCCACTTCGCGAAGCAGTGCATAGCGGCCTTCATAGTTTCCATCCACCCGGTGAAGCAGCGCATAGCGGCCTGCATAGGAGTAGTTTAGTTCTTTTCTTTTATTTTCCATAAACCAAATCACCCCCTACACGTTTCACCCGACCTAAAGGACTTCGATCTCAAGTCCTTCCTCGAAAGTAAACTCCACCTTACTGTATTCCATAGAGGTTCGATACTTGGGGATCACTCCCATTATATATTACTTGAATGATCGGTACACTGCCGTTTCGTGTCGCGGTCACGCTCCTGCCTATAGCGGTGTGCTAGATTTGCACTGTCATTCCCCCAAAGTCATAAGGTTCTGTCCCTCATACGGTCATCCTCGGTTTGAAGACTAACACTCTTCACCGTCGACTTCGGAGCATGTTCCCCCTTTAACCAAACACGCCGGAAGAAACATCATATGGAGTATTGGAGTCACAAGACACCAGGTCATCACTACAATGTTTTGCATAACAGAATGATAATTTAAAAATAACCAGGAAAATAGAGCCACGAGATGCAAAAGCGCCAACACAATGTTGTACGTATTGAGAAGAGACTGCAGAAGATGAAGTGAAAGCAACCTCGCATTCATCCTTAGGCAACGACTCCGATCCAAGTCGGCACAAAGAAGATGGTAAAACCTATGAACTCCTCCATGCAGTAGTCCAGACTCCGAAGTTTTGGGCGGGGGGGGGGGGGGGGCTTATGATGTGTACCCATAGATTCATAGGCACTTCTGGGGTGCGTTTAGAGGAGGTTACACTAAGGAGAAGTGGAGTTAGTGGGGTCAAAGTCCAACACATGATCATAGAGGTGGAGGAATCTGTCGGCACGTGATTCACGCTTTGTCAGCATCGGGCACGATCAAGACCGCATCCCACTACTAGGGTGCAGTTAGCCCGCCTTAAGGGGTGCGGCCACATCACCCGTGGTGGGGTGCGGCCAAACCGCACCCCACCCCCCCCCCCCCCCCCATGGGGGTGTGGCCAAACCACACCTCCCCATGGGGGGTGCGGCCACACCACACCTCCCCATGGGGGGTGCGGCCAAACTGCAACCCCCCTGCGGGGTGCGGCCAAACTGCACCTCCCCATGGGGGGTGCGGCCAAACCGCACCTCCTCATGGGGGGTGCGGCCAAACCGCACCTCTATATGGGGGGTGCGGCCAAACCGCACCCCCATAGGGGGTTCGGCCAAACCGCACCCCCATACGGGGTTCGGCCAAACCGCACCCCCCCCCCCCAAGTTGGGCTGCGTAAAAACCGCACCCCCCATGAGGGGGTGCGGCCAAGTCCCTTCGCGCCTTGCACAGGATGCAGCCAAAACCGCACCCCCTTGGCAGGCGCTGTCGGGGCCCATTTTCTCCTTGTGAGGCGCATTTTCCCATTTCTCGAGTGACGCGGCCTTCGGAGGGCGCATCCTCATGTTCATTGCGACCGCTCTCCAACAGCGCTCGTCTATTCCATTGGTCCTCCATTCGCTCATAATGCTCTCATGTTCGTTGTGCGCTAAGATTGCTCCCTTGTTCGTTGCACGCTCAGAGCGCTCCCATGTTCGTTACGCGCTTAGAACACTTTTGCATTCTGGACACGTGCGCAGTTAACCTTTCATAATTTCTCAGATTGCATGTCTCATTCGTCATCTTCATCACCTTCAATGAAGCTACCCGAACCGTCCAATTTGCCCGAACTACCCGAAGGGTAAAACGGTCATTTATGAAAAATGGTGATCTGTGTACTCCAGATCGAATAGCGTGATTCGCCCGTCAGGTGGTTAGGGTGTTTACTACGACAAAATTACAGGGCTACCCCTACTCAAGGCTATAAAAGGAGCTCATGGCCTTCATTTCAAGACACCTTACCTTCTACACCTGAGAAAGCTTTGTTGAAGATTTCCTCTGAGTTCTCCTTCGACACTTGAAGATCTCCTTCGGCCTTTGAAGATCTCCCTTGAGATTTCGAAGATCTCCTTCGAGTGCTTGAAGATTTCCTTCACTTTGGAAGTTAATTTTCCTAAGCAATTGGGAATCCCTCGGGTCCAGAAAGGCGACTCAGTCATCTCACTTTTGTTATAACTTTTGTTCTAACTTTTATTCTCAGAAGAAGAAGCATTCCGTTTTCCTAGAGGTGGCATGTCACACTCATAGTTCTCTCTCTCTCTATTTCCACCATTGTAATTAGTGGTGGCCTATCACGCTCGAGTTCTTAGTTTCTAATTTTAATCCCCTAGCAGATAATGGAATTTTGTCGGCACAGCTCCGACCGCGTGGTTTTTCACCATTTCCGGGTTTTCCACGTTAAAAATCCTCTTGTCATTTACTAACTTCTTTCAATGAATGTTTGTGCGCTCGGTTCGCTTCCGAGCTAAGGTGGTTCAATTGGACCAGTCTACCAGAGCACCCGAGCGACCCGCGATATCATGAATCAAGTTTGTAGAAATTAGGCTAAAAATCTTTAGATTTTACTTATATTAACTTTAGCTCATAGATTTTAAAGATTTTTCAATTTATTTTCTATGCTCTCAAAACATACACCTTTGGAATTTTAAAGTCATTACACCCTAGCCCTTCCCCTACCTTTTATTTAACCTATTGATTAGCAATATTTAAAAAAATTATAAAAGATCATATATCATGAATGTGAGGATAAAATTCATCATTCCTAAACATATGCACACAAAGTTTATATTAGATTATATGTTATGGAGATAATAGGATAAAATTCATCACTCCTAAACATATATATTTGGGAAGTTTTAGAAAGAAGAAAAAAATCTTAAAAAGAATATATGTCATGGAAATAAGAGGAAAAATCATCATTTACTACACATATATTAAATATTTTCTTCTTTGCCAAATTTTTCCCCATTTAGCCAATATCAATTCATAACCAAGATATTTATGAGAGAGCTTAGTAAATATTTTGAGATTTTCAATAAATTTTTTAATGTAGTTAAATGTTTTTATAATTTTAATTTATATTCTTTTGCTTAAATAAATACAATCTTATTTATGAAAATTCAGTTAGAGAATTTTGGAACTAATATTTATTCCACGCATATCAATTTATGAATCATGACTTATTTCTTATAAATCTAAATTTTATCTCAAAACATAATTTGATATGAGTCATGTATTATTTAAAGTGCATAATTAGTAGTAAATCTTTTTAAAAAAGTTTAATAAATATTTCTCATACTTATAAAATAGTTTTGCTCTGGAATAGCAAAAGCTTAAGTATAGGGGTATTTGATAGTGAAATATTTATTTATATTTTAGTATAATATTTATGTATTAAATAAGTACTTTTTATTTTATTTTATCTTAGTTTCTTTCTAATTAGCTTATTTTTGTATTTTCATGTAATCAGGGCTGCTAGTAACAATTTGGAGCTAACAGCCATGATCAAGAGAAGAATTAGATCATGGATGTGACATGTGTTCGCAGCCACAACCTTCACCAGCAATCCAGAACTCGGTTCCATCTCGGCTTAAAATTTCCCTCCCTTGGTCACGGGCGTGACCAAGGGGCATGACCTCAGATCACTTCCATGTCTCCCCAGTGGTCGAGAAGTACCTGCCAACGCATTTTAAGTTTACAGGCCCAAGGTCACGACCATGACCAAAAGTCGTGACGTTGTCATGCCATCTCTAGATGGTTTCCAACCCGTGTTCTAGCTTGCGCTCTATTTTAATGTTACATGCCCTCTGTCATGGGCATGACCGAGGGCGTGACCCATCTAGCAACAGTTGGAATTAACTCCAAATTGATCCATTCCGCAGACCATTCTCGATCCACCCTAACACGTCCTAGGTCATGGGCGTGACCTATGGCGTGTAACTTTGAGTTACTTCAGATTTTGGCGATTTCATTCCCAATGTTCCTGGGGTTTTTAAGTGGCAGTTATTCCCAGACACTCCCTAGGTCTCGAGCGTGACCAAGGGCGTGACTTCCCAATTTTTCCGCTATAAAAGCTAGTTGCTATCAAGTGATCATCATCCAGTCCCTGCTATAAATTGGATCATTTTTCTTCCATTTTGTAGTATTTTCTTTTTACATTATGTGTTGCATTTCTAATTCCTAGTTTAGAATTTATTTTTCTTACAATTGTAATCTCTTTTCTTAGTATAAAATTATTCTTTCTTTTTAATGTCTAGCTAATCTTCTCACATTTGATCGGATGATTTCTTTCACAAAATAATTATTTAATTTTTTTTTCATAGCTTTTGATTTAAAAAGCTCGATTAACCTTTGATTTCTAATTTATTTATTTCATATTGCTAGTTTATGATAGTCAATTTAGATCTGTATTCTAGTTGATCGAGGGATCCGTGAATATGAGAAGATAACTCATCGGTGAAAGGAGTTGCATGCTCCCCTCGAGAGAGGATGACATAAATCTTCCGGATTTAAGCCAAATTCCAAAGTGGGGTTCATATCGTAAAGCAAGCTTGGGAGCTTCGACTAGCCGAGGGGTATTAATTAATCAACCTAAGGTTAATTGGTTGTATTCCTCGAGAGAGGTGTTATCATGATTTGGGAACATCTACGGTCGAGTTATTTTCATCAATTGCTTATGAAATTTAGATTTACTAATTATTTTACTTAAGATTGATTCTCGATCAAATGCTTTCTTTCTTTAAATATTTTATTATCAAAACTCAATTTTATTTGTCGATAAAATAATAATAATTTGTGTGAGTAGAAGTACTCAACAGCCCGTGGAATATGACACTTGATATTTTTCTTTTAAAATATAATATACTATGAACGATGGGTAATCTTGCCTATAGTTCATAGAATTTGGAGAAAATAATAATATCTCAAATTTTACTATCATTGCACCTACACCATATTATTACCAAAGCCTAAAAGCCAAAATCCATATCACACTTAGTTGCGAGCTGCATTTAAAATATTTTTTGAGCAAATTGCGGTGGTGGATTGAGATTTTGTTAGGTATGGTGTATTCATTGCCTATTTGGTGTGCAATTAATTTAAATGTTGAAAATCTGTGCAAAAATGAAAATGCTAAAAAGAAAAAGAAGAGGACAAGAAAAAATGGAGGGAGAAAAAAATTAAATTTTATTTTTTGCGGTGTTTTGGTAACTGGTGAGTGACCCCATGTAGGCGTCACTCACCCATTTGTTTCCATTGGTAGCTATTTCGATGTGAGCTCTTGATTTTCACTTAAATGTGAAATAATCCTTGAATTTATCATTGCAAACCCCACCTTAAGCCTAAGCCTATAATCTCATCCGACCTAAGGACTAATGATTCATAGAGTTAGTTAGTATTGAATGTAGTGGAGAAGGTGTGACCGGGCGAGCCTATGGCCATCGTCATCGATGGATTTCTTTGGAGGCCACCCTAGTAGTTCTAAGCTTATAATATCACACACAGTGTTACTACTTTCTCTTCCATTATGCTTAGGGCGGATCGTTAGTTCTTTCGCTTAGGAGTGGATATAGATATTCGATAGTTGGTATAAATACATTTTAGTTATTCTTTGTGCTTAGAAATTTTCTTTAACCTACTTTTTATTCTACATGGACACGAGACTTCTCGGTCCACTTTCTTATTTCGATTTTGATTTGTAATTAGTCTATCTTACTCCCTGTAGATAGATGGATTGCTCGGGACGAGCAATAATTTAAGTTTGGGGGTATTTGATGAGCAAAATTCATATTGTATTTTAGGCCCTTCTCTAGCTTAGTTTTCCTATCTTTTCGCTCATGCTTTAGTCATTTTTATCATAAAATCCTTTATAATCAAAACATATGTCTTGTGAGAGTATTTGTGTTAGATAGGGCATATTTCAGTTATTTTATGCATGAGGGAGACCTTTTCTCCCTCTCATTTTATTTTAATGTTTAGATGTGTTGTGAGTGGTTGTACGGATGTATTTCTTAGTGTCTTGAACTGTTTTTTCTGCATGTACAGTGATTGTGTTGTTATCCCCACGCATCTTGGTCCTTTTTCAAGGAGGAGGCTAATAATCATTTCTTTTTCTTCATGCACGAGTCGTGTCCCCCTCTGCGCATGACCACTGGTCGTGCGCGGTCATTTGCACATATTCGGCTAGATCCCCCCTTGATCGGCTTGATGTGTCCACTACACGTGCATTTTTCCTTCGCGCACGCACGACCACAGGTCGTGCGCAGCTTATTGCAAAAAATGACTCGAGGATTGCACGAGTGTACACGAGGATAATAACACGACCACTGGTTGTGCGAAGCTAAACCTTTTTCCCCCAAAACCTCAGTTTTTCCCGCCAACCCAGGTTCCTCCTAGAATGAGTAGTGGCCTTTTCCTTTGTGCATGACCACTGGTCGTGCTCCTTCTCATGCGTTGGCTAAATTTCTGCTCTGCCTATAAATAGTCCACGTCATCTTTTCAGCTGGGAGTCTGCGATTTTTCCCTTGTTTTGGCGTTTTTTACCGTTTTAGGTTTTCAAGACCTAGTGTTCATCCCCTAGGCTCTCCCCATAATCCAGAAGCTCAAAGAAGAAGAAGAAGCCCTTCTCTTGTCTCAATAGAGGGATTTTGACAAGAAGGCGCAAACGGTGCTGACCATTGAGACGACATGAGTTCTTCTACCCAAAAGGTAGCCGATTAGTGAGGCATTCACGGAGTCGCTATCCAGAGTCCACCTTGCCTCTACAAAATAGTCTCATGCACTGTTTGTATCTCTCTACTCCTCTCCTACAATCTAGGTTGTAACATCCCATTTCCTACTAGACCCCTTAACTCCAACTTGGGTGAGACAAGTGGTGAGTAATGTGGGTTTGGGCTAGGTAGTGACCTTAGGACACATTGAGTTGAATGAACTCACATGTGGTCTGCTATAGGATTTAAGTCAACTTAGGTCAAACTGAACGTGGAGTTCGTCGAACCCAGGAAGGCCTTCGTCAAACGCAGGCTGGGCGAGCTGAGAACGCCATTCGTCGAACCCAGGAAGGCGTTCATCGAACGCAGACTGGTCGAACTGAAACACGTAGTTCGTCGAACCCAGGAAGGCGTTCGTCGAACGCAGATTGGTAGAACTGAAACACGTCGTTCGTCAAACCTAGGAAGGCGTTCGTCAAATGCAGACTGGTCGAACTGAAACACGTTGTTCGTCGAACCCAGGAAGTCGTTCGTCGAACGCATATTGGTCGAACTGAAACACGCCGTTCGTCGAACCCAGGAAGGCATTCGTCGAAGGAAGACTGGTCAAACTGAAACACGCTGTTCGTCGAACCTAGGAAGGAGTTCATCGAATGCAGACTGGGCGAGCTGAGAAAGTCGTTCGTCGAACCCAGGAAGGCATTCGTCGAACGCAAAATGGAGATTTGTCGAACACAGAAAACTCGAATTTTCTTAAGTCTTAGTCGCAGATAGTGATCCTATACCTAATGACCAGCCTTGCCCCTATTCCCAGCATGAAGTGACATGCAAAGGGGTAAAAGGGTCTTTTCCCCACTTTTCCATTAAGGACAAGGAAGAAAATGGGGAGGGCTTGCCATGTGGCCCTCCTCTCCTCTGCCCAAAGCATTCCCTGAGCCCCACATTAACTCCCAGCCAAATTCTTGCTGAAACAGTGCCATGTGGCCCTCCATTCCTCTGCCCAAAGCCTTCCCTGAGCCCCCACATCAATTCCCAGCCATTTTATGCTGACTGAGTGCCACTTGGCAGCTCGAAGGAGCAACCAAAGCTTGGTCGAGCAATGCTTTAGTGGGGCTTGCACTTAGAGCCCTCCTCTCCTTCATTCAAGTCCACCATCAGCTTCGGAGAGGTCCAAGAAGTCGAAATAGCCACTTGGGGTGGAGCTTTTACTGGAGGAACGAGGATTTGAGCAGGATCGCCGGAACTCGCCGCCACCATGCCGCACCGCCACAATACTAACTGTCAACCCTACTTCAGGTCCGGTTTCTCCCCCTCTCCCTCTGTGCTAGTATCTAGGTCCATTTAGGGGAGAAATCGGGCTCAATTGAGCCCGATCCCATGTGAGATTGAGGGAGAAATTTTGATTTTTCTCTTCCGCTCGGGATCACCGGAGGAGTCGCCTCTGGTGGCCGTGTCGCCGCCTAGCGTTAACCACCACCTCAACGGAGGTGGTGGAGGTGGTGGCCGGCAGTGGTGGGCCGTGGATGGCCGGGAAATCAAGGAGGAAGGTGGCCTAGGTCGGGAAAATCCAGGCTATCGGCTAGAGGTAGGAGACGAAATCCTGGCCCTTGATTTCTGATGTGATGATAAATGCAGACCATGTTAACTTAATTAAATGAAATAAATGTCACACTTTCTCTTGTATATTCATGTTGGAATTTGAGGGCCGTAGATGCCTTTTTAGGAAACATTGCCTGAGATAACTATTGTAGGTCTTGATGTCTACTTTCATTTGAAAGTTAAATCAGACCATTTGGATCAGTGTATGACCCACAGCACTCACTTTAGTAAGGCTGGTCAAAATAGAAAACAGAAATCATTTTGGATATATATCCTAAAATATAAGTCTGATGGACTTGCAATTTTGGTCATGCATGCATGTGACCTGTGCCTAGCTTGCACCCAAAAATCAGATTTTTGGGTGATGATTTTTCCAAGGTTTTAATCAAAATATGTAAAATCAAATAAATGACATTTATGGAAGAATATAGCTCCAACTGACCCCAAATTTGGGTGTCACTCTTATCTAGCCAAGTGCAAGTTGTGGTTAAAATATCAGACCAAATGGATCTCTGTAGGTAAGGTAAATTCCCATTGCATGTCTCTACCTAAAAGAGAATGGGTGTGCCAATAGCAAAATGATATTTTGTGTATTTAGCCAAAATGGCTTAGAGCTAGAATCTGAAATTTTGTACACACCCTATTTATGGTTAATGCATCACCCTAGGAAATCTTCGGACTTCTAGCATCAAGAATCTCATGATTTTTATTATTTTGCCTTATGTCACACTTGTGTATTAATGAAATTTTCATGATCAGAACTTGGAAATAAATTATGAAACTCTGGATGTTCACTTTTTATGTCATTTCAAATCTCTGTATATTTTGGTAGAAAATTCCTTCGATTATTTCTCAAGGAATTATTAGAATTACATTATGTCTCAAATCTGAATGATGAAAAATTTACTAGACATATTATTTGAGGAAGTGCTAAAATCCTGGATTATGTTTAGGAACTCAATTATGAAACTCTGCGAATTTTGTTAGAATTTTGGAGGTAGTATTTATGGAAGAAATTTCATTTATTCAGTTTAGCACCCTTTTTAAATTGTGAGATATTTATGGTGATTTATTCCTGGAAAATTATGGAACACTGGATTTAGTGTTTTCATACCATTATAATGACACTGTATTTTTCCCAGAATTTTTGAAAGTCAAAATCTAGTACTTGTAGTGTAAAGTCATTTTGTCACCCTTTTCATGATAAATAGAAATTAAGGGTTTTAATCTGCTGGAAAATTATGGAACTTTGGAATTAGTGTTTTTATATCATTATAATGTCACTGTATTTTTCCCAGAATTTTTGGAAGTTAAAATCTAGTACATCATGTGTAAAGTCATCATGTCACCTTTTTATGATAAATAGAATTGAGGTCAAACCAATATGGAGTATATCAATATTATGGTCAAATCCTAAATTCTCCATTGTGAACCTATGGTAAAAGTTATAACTCACATAGATATGGTATTGATAGGAGAGCATCATCGGGGTCAAACCTAGGTTGATTTCACCATGGTCTGCGGATAGTAAAAACTTAATATGATGATTTGACCAACAAGATCACATAGAAAATCAATACGATTTGGATTATAACAGTAACATATCATTTACATCAGCCCCAAAAGTTATGGAACCTTTGGAGTGCATTCGTACTATGATTTTGGTAATTATTAAGAATCATGTCGCACTATACATAAAGGGGGCAGTTATCAACTTAGGAGATCATGAAGAATATTCAACATGATAAAGTGTCCATGATGTATCACTAGGGTGTGATTAGAGACATTTGAGAATCATTTAAGATCTACACCACTTAGAGTATCGGAAATCTTAAGTGATGAGCATCGTTCAAGAGAGCGTTAGCTTAAGGGTAGAATTGGTGATAATTTATAAAGCGTCAAGTAATAAAGAGCAATAAGTAGAATGGGTCTTAGAATGGGGTAGCCACCAATAAAAGCAATTGTCTTGGAATGGGGGATTTGGGTTTCAGCCCATTGCATTCCCTAGTACCGTTGCGAGCCCTTCACCGGGTAAACCTCGGGAAGTCCAGAATTCACCCTAAGCTTCTAAGTATACAATAATTAGACAAGATTAGTTTAACTAAAGGAATAAGAGATATGGTAAACTTCATTCCGAGTTAAGGGATGAGAAGTTATATATCAGGACGGGTTAGTCCTGCGAGCTGGAGGCTCAGGAAATTGTATATCAGGACGAGATGGTGCTGCGTGCTGGAGGCTCGGGAGGTTGTATATCAGGACGGGTTAGTCCTACGAGCTGGAGGCTCGGGTGGTGATAAATTGCATATGCATAAGAACAAATTAGTGGAGGGTATTCGGTACTGTACCGGTTGTCACACCGACGGTAGTACGTTGACTTAGGTGGGTGTGAGGGTTTGAGGGGCCAGTAGGTTGTTTATACTGCGGTCTGGAGGACGATCCCCGAAAACGCACACTTGACCTCAAAGACTGATGGTTATCAGCAAAGAGTACGCAAGACTCTAGAGTGCACCTAGGACGTGTACAGAGGCGTACGAGGAGTCTAGGCCTGGTAGTGTGTATACCCACCTAGGAGTGGAGTTGCCCGCTCCACTGCTGCTGTAGCCACAACTGTTGGTACCAGAGAGTGAAGCTAGCTCCAAAAAACGGGAACTAAAGGTCTGTGATCATAGAGTCGTGTGGGTGAGTTGCACTTGTATGCATATCATGGCATGCATATCATATCATACGTAAATCTAGAACATAATTTGCAGACCCTTATCATATAAATTAGTATGGGCTCTTTTATATGATAAGTTACAATTCCAGAAATCTTAACTTATAAGTTTGTATGGGCATTCATATAAGTTAAGGTACTCATGTGATGGTAGTGTAGAATTATTTACTTCTTTGCCATACTTGCGCGCACTGCTTACTACTTACTTCTTTTACTGCTCTTTACTATTTACTTGTTTATACTGCTATAGTACTGCTTGCCTATATATATATATATACTTACTAGCTTAGATTTCCCTGTCACCTGCTTTTGTTTACTCCACTTTGTTGTCCTCCGCTTCTTCCTCCCGCTCGGTGCCTAGGAGTCGCGGGGGGAGGCGGGCATAAAATCGGCTTAGTCTTTATGACTAACGGTCGGTTGTGACCGTAGGTGTTCGAGGAGCTGAGCACATATACGACCAGTCAGGACATGATGGCAGGATCTAGGGAGCAGAAGCCGCGTAGTACTTCTACTACAAGACAGGTGTTTGAAGATTTGAGAGTTTGTTTAGCTTCCGCATAGATGTAGAGTGAGAGAGTGAGATTCTGTTCTACTTTGGATATGTACCGGGCATAAGCCCTTTTACTCTTTCATTTATTATACTCATTGATGGACAGATTACATTTGGATATGTTTATACATATGTGTGTGATTGTGGACTTGTTTACTTATTTTCTTCTTATTCTTGTTGGCCTAGTTGATCGTTCTTGCCGGCAGGGTCGGCGTCTTGCGGAGGCGGCTAACTCGTGTGTTAGCGTCATCGTAAGGCGGCGGTTCTGGGCATAAGATCTGGGAACTCTCCTGGTGCGGGAGGGGGTCTTACATAGGTAGAGTGGTTGTGATTTCTCTTCTAATATTTGATGATAATGGAATGGTTTTGTGCTTGAACTACTATTATTTTCTATGAAAGTAATATATGTTGTTTTCCATTTCATTGGAGTAGCCTAGGAGGTCTAGTTGTTTGTTTTTGTTATTTCCCCTTGTTTCGTGATTGTTGTTGTTGTGAAGAAGAAAGTGGTGGCTTCGTTGCCTAGTTTACGCACAAGCGTTGTTGCGAAGCGGAGGACGGCGACCTGCGGAGGTGCGAAGCGGTGCTTGCAAATTGCATTAGTGTTAATTTTATTTTCATGCATTTGAGTAAGTGAAACTCAACCACCCCACCCCACCCCCCCACCCCCCCACCCACCCCCCCCCCCCCCCCCCCCCCACCCCACCCCGGTAAATTCGACCATAAGAGAATTCGATCTCAAGTCTCTCATAGTTATTGAATTCTATGCTCCGCGATAGATTCCATACTCAGGAATTACTATCCGTTTTATTACTACTTGATAATGACAGTAGGTGCACTTGCCCTACCGCATTGAGTGCACGTCATTTACATTCCACCCCAAAAAATTGTTAAAATTTTGGATATGGATCGAAGACAATAGCGGAAGACTTCAATTCAATTCAAATCAGTTAACCAGTGACAATGAAAGACAAGAAGATCTTTATTCAAATTGACTATCTTTTCACAATGTGTTGCATACATGGCGAGACATGATTTATAAGAGAAAAACTTAGATGAGAAGAACAAGCAACACAAGCATCTGGCGGCTAGAAAACAGAGACCGCCCAGACCGCTCGAACTCAGCAAGATTGTCGACTTCCCTGAGACCGTGCGAATAGGAGAGGTCGCTGACCTGCAAACTGCCAGCCTGCCAATCACAGACCGCACAACATGTTGCTTATTGAACTGCTGAAAAACAAAGTTGTACGCACTTCTTGATTGCCAAACTGCACGGTCACAAGATCAAAGAAGTAACCTGCGAACACAAGACGAAGAACTGCTCACTGCTGCAAGACCGCAACTCAAGACCGCCTGACCGCTTAGGTCGCCTGATCAACTGAGTCCGCTGCAAACAGACCAAGAACATCAAACACAGTTCGCCCAGACAGACTGTTGACGAGTTGGTTTATTCAAAGCTGGAAAGAAGGAAGAATGTTGATGGTAGACCGCTGGCCGCTAACCTGCGAACACAACAAACTGGTCAACAACTTCAAACCGTGCGGCCTCAAAATGAGACCGACACAATCAAACCAACTTTAATTCTTACAGTTCTTGCATGCTAATGGATGTCCCAGCACTCCTATTTATAGGCAAGTGAACGGATGTCATCACCGCCCACGAGGGATACAATCACCTTCCTTATTGAAATGCGTGGTCCCCAGAACCAGACTGCGCGGTCTTCATAAGACCTTATTACACTTAAGCAAAAATGTCCAAGTAAGACAGCTTGCCAAGAACAACCCGGCAGACCGAAGTACCAGACCGTTGAAGCGACCTCCAAAACTAGACTGCCTGATCTCAACCAAAACAGGAACACTTGAGCACAACCAGCAAACCACAATAGTTCGCCAACACCAGAGACGCGCGATCTCAAAGCCAGATCGCCATACCAGATCTCGCGCAGTCTCTGCGGTCTCCAAAGTCAGACCGCCCGGACACTTCACTTCCACTTCAAAAATTTAACAAAAATGAGCAACCCCAATATATAAAGTATAGACCAAGAGATATAACTTTCAAGTTGAGCCCTTGTTCTGCATGTGGTTCTAAGTGCCCTAAAAATTCAGTTGAATATGAATGCCCCTATGTGACAAAAATTGAATTAATTCAAATAATTAACGTTGGAGCCAAAGGTCTGCGATTATCATCACATGCAGAAATATTGGCGCACATCCAGCGGTTGTTGTTCATCTTCAACCTCTAGCCAACGACTCAGATTGAGACTGGTAAGAGGTTGACATTTTGGCCATCCCACTGCTGACCAGCCGCCGCCACGGCGCGCCACGACCCCTACTAGTTGTGTCATCCTCCATCGCACCTAGGGGTGGTCCTCCGGTGACCTATTGTCGTCGGAGGTGGGAAATCCAAATAGATTTCTTTCTAGTGTTTCTCCTCAGATTTTCATGAAATCAAAATCCAATTAGGCTCAATTTTTTCCTAATTCGATATAGGAACCTAACACCAATGGAGAGGTCGGGAATCTCACCTTAATAATGGCTAACGAGCGAGTAATCCTCCTTGGTGGCATGGTGGTGGTTTTTTCTGGCGGTCTTGCTCCAAATCCTCTTCCTGAGCTCGGTTTCTCCAGCAAAATGGGTGGCTCGACTGCTTGAGGTGTGAGGAAGAGTTGTTGGGTTTTCTATACCCCTCGAAAGGGATGACATATCAAATATGCGCAGCGGAAATAACAAGAACAACCCAAAAGAAGCTAACAGATCTTGCAGTTTTTCATGATTCAAGAGAATAAGCAAATCGAAATACAAAGTACCTTTGCGGGATTGAGTCAACACTCAACCAAGGTGCTCCAAGGAGAAATCCAAAGATCTGCCTTTGAGTTCTTCAAGAATGGAAATGGATCGATCCCTCTATAGAAGTCCACACAAGCAAAGGAGAACCCTAGCTTCTTGTCGTACAAGAACTAGATCGGAGAAGGATGCTCCCAACGTCCCCACAGACTGCTAGATCCGATCCAGGTGAGGCGGCGACCGACGGCGGCGACTAGCGGCGGCGGAAGGCGATTGGCGGAAGGGAAGAACGAGATGCCCTCGCGCGGAACACTTCCAGTCAGCTTCTCGTCCAAAATCGCGAAAGGATTAAGTTCTTCGTAAACCTAGAATCGCAAGCGCTTTTATACATAAACGCATAAATCAGGCTATCCGCAGACCAGAACATTTTTGTCCAGATTTACATTCGCCGAATTCGACTAATCACTATAACCGAATTCGACTCAGATTCGGCGAAACCATTTCGACGAATTCGTCTATATAAATTCGACTATATAAATTCGGCGAAACCCTTTCGTCTAACTGATATGATTCGGCTAAACCCTTTAGTCGAATCTGTCATAATTCGGTTAATCACATTAGCCGAATCTCATTAGTCGAAAACAACATTATTCGGTTAATCACATTAGCCGAATTTGACACAATTCGGTTAAACCCTTTAGCCAAATTTGTCAAGTATAAACCCATTCGTTTAAACCCTTTAAACAATTTCCCGTTGAGACATTCTCAACTTAATTCCAAGCAGTCACAGGATTGGTCCTCCACTCATATCCAATATGAGTAAGGCCAACAAAATCCTTTCTCCAATTTCTCCAAACGCTTTTATGTGCGACCCTATAGGCTCATATTGCGTTGGCAGCAAGACTAACTATTGATTACTTTGAGATCACCTCAGAAACTCCAACAGTCTCCCACTTGATCACAAAGTATCAACAAAAGTCTCACAAACAATGAGCGGCATCTAGCAATACATCATTGCTACCCAAGCAATAAGAGTTCATAACTCAACAAGCCTGTCATGACCAATGTATCAGTGTTGTCATGTCCCTTTGTCCTTTACATCCGGATAGAACTAGAGGCATGGACCGTGTCACCCTCATAATTGTTCAATCCCAATTTCCTGATCTAGAATAGACTGTCTGAAATTGGTGAGCTCAATATCATATATTGACTCAACCAAGCATGGCCATGCATTTCTCAGTCTCATTCCATTAAGGGGCCCATGGATGTAACTTCTGTCATACAGGAGGACAAATCCCATTTCTGCTCACACACAAACATCCAAATGATTTGTAACATACCCAACAACCACCCTAATCGTCAACCTTTCTCAAGAGAAGACTTTAGATGGCATCAAAGTACGCTCTTCCTCACCTGATGAATGCTATGACTTCAGGTCAAAGGACCACAAACACCATTGTACTGGTTCTAAGAGTCTCCTTATCAAAAGACTCAGGCTGGTTCTAAGAGTCTCCTTATCAAAAGACTCAGTGCAAGATAGTGAATTCCTAGCAAGGGGGTAGAAGAGTGGACTACCCAAAGTTTGGGGAACAACTATATTTCTTTGTGTTGTGCTGTGATTTTTATTTTGCTATTTCTTTCTTTATTTACTTAATTCTTGTTGGTGTATGTGGGAAGCTTAACTCTGTGATTATTACACACACATATATATATATATATATATATATATATATATATATATTTGTTAACTTTGCACAAAGTAATTTTAAAACTCTATTCACCCCCCCCCCCCCCCCCTCTAGAGAATTCTAGTGTGGTTAACTGTGCACTTTCAATTGGTATCAGAGGGAGGTTGATCAAAGAGGGGTAACTCCTTGATCAAAAAGATCCTACCTCATATATATATATATATTTCTAAAAACTATTTTTCACATGCCACAAATCAAAGATTATGCTTCCACAAGACCACCAATGTGCAATCTTGAAAAGTTTGCACTTTGGAAAACAAGAATTAGAATCTATATGAATTCTATTGATGAAGATTTGTTTAATGTTATTTTAACAGGCCCTCCAAAGCCCTACAGGAAGGACTCAAGTGGTAAAGTGACACAAACACTTGTCCCAAGGACTGAGTGGACAGATGATGAGAAAAAGGCAAAAGCATGTGATGCTAAAGCTGTGAACATTCTTGTCTCAACCCTCTCAGATGAAATCTTTCAAAGGGTTGTTGACTGTGAATCAGCCAAACTGGGAGGCCCTTACCAAGATGGTAGAAGGAAGTGCTGATGAAAGGAAAGATAGGAAGGCTCTATTGATCTCCCAATATGAGAACTTCCAAAAGAAGAATGAAGAAAGTATATCTGAGATGTATGACAGATTCAGTCTGATCATCAATCAATTAAGGAGCTTGGATAGAGAGATCTCCCTCACAGAGATCAATGACAAACTGTTAATGAGTCTCCCAAGTTCATGGGACTCAAGAATATGGGCAATAAGAGATACAAGAGGACAAAAGGAAATCTCAACAGATGATCTCTTTGGAAAACTCAAATCTTATGAGCAACAACTGAAGACCAGAGAAGAGAAGAAAAGAAGGGAAAACACTCCAACCTCTTCAAAAGATAGAAATATTGCATTAAAAGCAACAGATGAAGAAACCTTTGTGACTGAAGAAGAACTATTCAGCCTCCTGGCCAGAAGATTCGAGAAATGGGTTAGGCCAGATGGGTCTAGAAGGAGAGAGTCAAAACCAAGGTATGATAAGACTCCTACCAAAGATATTGTTTGTTATTCCTGCAGTAAAACTGGACATATTGCTCCAGAATGTCAAGAAAATGCTGTGAAAAAGAAAGATCTGAAAAAGAAATATCTCAAGAAGAAAGGGAAGAAGAAAGAAAGAAGCTTCATTGCAGAAGCTTGGAGTGAGACAGATTCTGAAGACAGCACTTCATCTAAAAGTGACAATGAAGAGTCTAAGCAAGAAGACCTATGCTTAATGGCTCTTGGAAGCACAGAAGAAGAATATGTTGCTGAATCATGGAGTGAAACAGGATCAGAAGGAAGCATCTCTTCAACAACAAAAGCAAATAGCCTTATTCTCATAGAGGAATCTGAGGATAAGGATGAGGTAAGCATTTTTGATGAAATAGATTTTCTATGTGATGATTTTAAAAATGATTTTGAAAGACTCTATTTAGATCAACTAAAAGCTAAACAAGAAATTGAGGATCTGAAAGAACAAATTAATATGAGAAAAATAGAGGATACATGTTCAAAAAATTATGAAATAAGGTGTAAAATCTATAAAACAGAAAAGGAAAATGATAGTGCTAAAATAGAAAATCAACTCCTTAAGACGAAGGTATCCCAGGCAAAAGCTTTTGAAGAATCTATAAAAGTCAGAAGCCAAACACTTAAAGAAATCACTGAAAAACAAATAATCAGACATAAGAATCTGGGGTTAGGAGCTGATCCCTCAACTAGTTTAATACCATCTACCAAACCTGCTTGGATGAGCCCGGTTAAATTCACTAAACCCATCAAATCAACAAACTTAGAAGAAGACTCACAAAATACAGAAGACCTCACCTTCAAAGAGATGAACCACCTTAATGAATCATCATCATACCATTCAGAAAAAGACTCTCAAACTACCTCTGAGAAAGCAACTATGCCAAAAGAAACAAGTTATAAAGAAACAAAACTCCAATCAGAAAAAGGGAAAAATAAAATTTGTGAAGATAAAATTGCGTCGACTTCATATCGACGCATGAATGATAGTACGTCGAATTCTACTCGACGCAATCACTTAGATGCTTCGACCTCAAATCGACGCATGAATAACAGTATGTCGACTTACAATCGACGCAACTACTTTTATGCATCGATTCCAGATCAATGCAATCTAGAGAAAGCGTCGAATACATATCGACGCAACTCTCAACATACGTCGAATAGATATCGACGCATAAAACCTCAAAGCAACTTAAATACAGGACATGGGTATTCTTCAAAAACATTCTATCTTAACCCCCCCATTCAGGACCCTTTCATCCTGATCAAAATTTTTATCCTGATCAAAACTTCTATCCTAATCAAAAATCTTTTCATAATCAAAACTTCTATCCTAATCGCCATCTCTATTCCTCCCTAAACTCAAATTTCCTTAATCAAAAGAAAATTAGGTGTTACATCTGCAATAAAATTGGCCACACTGCCAAACAATGTTGGCATAATCAATCCAACTGTTTATAAAATTAGTCCAAGGGTGACTTAGAAAACCTTAGGATTAGGAAGAAATAACCCCTCAAGAAAAACCTGAAATTTTCAGGCAAAGTAAAAAATCAAGTCGATTCCTTAATCGACGCATCGTCGATAACTAAAAATGATTAGTAAACTCGATGTATGCGTCGACTCATATCGACGCATACGTCGATAGGAAACCCTATCAGACTATACCGACGTATACATCGACTTCCACTCGACGCAACGTCGACTTCATGAAAAAGAGCGGCATTACTGAAACATTTTCAGTCACATCTACTATTGTACCGAATAAACCTCGAGTTGTGTCTCGTGTCGACGTTTCACCTGACTTAAATAGACTCTTCAGTTAAAATTCAGCACGCTCCTTTGCATCTCTCAGTCCAGCTATCTCTTCCTCTCTCTCACTGACCTAAATGGCTCCTAAGATCAACTCTGGTTTCGACATTGATCTTGAATCCTTCCAAGCCGCCGCCGAAAATTATAAAAGCATCATAGCTCTCTACACTGAAGCTGGTTTAGACAAACTCATTTCCACAAGATGCAAAATCCTAGAAACAGAACTCACTGAGTTAATGAATCATGTTCAGATATTTGAGCAAGGAGAGATCACAGGAACACTCTATGAGACACCTGTCTCAATCTCTGCAGAACACCTTAGGGTCACCTTTGATCTTCAATCAGGTACACAACAACACTATTCTATTTCAAATCAAAAGGAAAGCAAATTATTTTCTAAGAATAGATAAATGAATCTTCATCATCATTCCCTTATCAGGTGATGAACCTGTGGATCTCACCCCTGAGGAAACCAAGAATCTATTACTCATCATGAAGTTCTCCAAAGATAAACCAATCCACCTGAAGAAAATAGATTTTTTTGAGGAATATAGGCTATTGGTAGACATAGTAGGAAAAGTACTATTATGCAAGATCTCTGCCCATGATGCAGTGCCCAAGCAGCAACTGAACATCATGGGGGGCCCTTGTGCTGAAAAAGAAGGTTGACTGGGCCAGCTGCTTACTGAAAATGATAGGCTACAAATATTCTCACAAAGAGAATGCCTATATGAGGATCATGAGTCAGGTACTCCTCCACTCCTTCCCTGACCTATGTAGGTCAAAAGGAATCCCCATTCCCCCTGGAAAAAGGATGTCCATAGCCCTCTTCTCAAAATGAACCAGGCAAATTCCCAAGCCTGTTGCCATTCCTGACAGGACTCCCTCTCCTCCTAACTCTCCTAGCCATCCATCCTCACCTCCTCCTCTTCATACAGACACCCCTTCTCTACCAACATCATCCACACATATAGCTTCTACTACTCCCACACCTCCTATCCTACCTACATCTCCACATACACCAGCTCAACCCTCCTCTAATCCTCCACCCCCTCCATCAAACTCACCTCATCACAATGATACAGTCCTCTCTCCACCTTCCTCACCTCCACCTCCACCATTATCTCCTACTCCAACACATCTTGAACCATCTCCATCCACTAAAACTCTCATCACCAAGTGTATCCAGTCAGCAGCCCAAAAGTTTCAAGAAATGCTGGATGGACACTGCTCCCAACTTCACTCTTCCATCATGCACATGCAAACCCAAATAGATGGGGTCAAGGCCTCTGTGCAAAGCTTGAAGTCCTCTATCTCTTCCTCTAAGGTGACCAAGTCTTTCTTAACCTCCTTGGCTAAGAAGGTCAAGAAGGGGGAGAAATTAGATGAAGAGCAGCCCTCAAGTCACAAATCTCTCTCACACAAGTCCCTTCCTACTTCAAAAGCTGATAAGACAATTGGGAATGATTTAGTCCCAGAGCTACATACTGAGGACCAGATAACAGATGTACTCTCTATAACAAGAGAAGCTATACAACAAGTAGTTCTCTTTCAAGGGGAGGCTAGCAGAGCAGAGAGAGAAGTTGAAAAGGAAACTTTTGTTGAAAAAGAAGCTGAAGCTCAGGGGGAGCCAAATACTGACATAATTGAAGCTGGAGCTGAGAAAGAAACTGAAGAGGCAGAAGTAGAAGGCTTAAAGGTAGTTCCTTCTCAGGGGGAGCAAACTGCTGTGACTCAGGGGGAGCTGAGTGAACCACCTGTTACTAAGAAGGAGCAACTGTCTTCTTTAAAAACTTTAGTATTCACTAGGAAAAGAAAAACTCCTCCTACCCCTCCTGAGTGATGTGTTGAAAAATGTTGATATACTCTTTCCTCTATGATTAAATACTGTTTATGAAGTTTATGTATATGATTCTGTTTTCTTCTGATTACTTAACATATTTCTTCTCTATATAAATGACTTGCTGTGTTGATTAAAAACTGGTACAATTTCTCCCTGAATAGGGTTAAGACAAATAGGGGGAGTTTGTTGGGGAAATGATTTATCTTAACCCCTAAAAATGAGTAAAATATAAATTCTAAGAATGAAAAATTAGTCTAAGTAAATATGCGTCGAATAGTATTCGACGCAACGTCGAAGTGTAGTCGACGTTCCTCTCAGAATGAGTCGAAGTAACTCTAAACAGAATTCGACGTAACCTATGTCGACGTAACTCTGACTTCTAGTCGACGTATCTAGTGAAGTCGACGTATTTTAGTCGACGCACCTTCCATATTCTCCTCTCGACGTCCAGTCAGTCTGAAATCGACGTTTCCGTCGAATAGTAATCGAAGTACATCGATTTCTATGTCAAATTCAAAACACGCCAGATTTCTTTCCTTCTATCTGTAGATCTGAATTTTATGGAATGATATTATTCTTTTCTAGCCGTTTTGAATCAGTCTTTCCTTCTAAATGATTCTTGGCTAAATTGATTAAGTTTATTATGGATATTATTTGAAATATCTTTCCCTCTACAGAAATATTGATTATGGGATCTTTTCTCTCTTACCATTTCTCTAACTGCTAATTGATTATTCTCCTATAGTATTCTTTGAATAAATAAAGTTGTAAATAAGAGGGAAGTCGGCAGAGAAAAATAAGAAGAAATCCACTCCATCCATTTGAAAAGGAGGAAAAGCTCCCAAGAGAAAAGATAGGAAAATTGAGAGAAGTGATAGTGTGATGAAGTCAACAACAAGCCTTCTTATCCTTCTTCTTCTGAAGCCATACTGCTGCAATCTCTGATAGTTCTCATTGAAAGAGAAAAAGGCCTATAATCTCCTTCTCACTATAGAAGAGAGATTTCATTCACTATTTCTTGTGCTTCTAATCTTCTTGCAAGGAAGAAGATTCTTTCTTGTTTCAGTTACTTTTTCTACTTCTTCTTACTCTTATTTCATTTTCAAATTGTGTAAAAGAGTTTTTAGAATCTCTCTTCAAAAAATTTAGTTGTACTGGTTCTAAGAGCCTCCTTATCAAAAGACTCAGGCTGGTTCTAAGAGTCTCCTTATCAAAAGACTCAGTGCAAGATAGTGAATTCCTACCAAGGGGGTAGAAGAGTAGACTTCCCGAAGTTTGGGGAACCACTATATTTCTTTGTGTTGTGCTGTGATTTTTATTTTGCTATTTCTTTCTTTATTTACTTAATTCTTGTTGGTGTGTGTGGGAAGCTTAACTCTGTGATTATTACACACACATATATATATATATATATTTTGTTAACTTTGCACAAAGTAATTTTAAAACTCTATTCACCCCCCCCCCCCCCTCTAGAGAATTCTAGTGTGGTTAACTGTGCACTTTCACAACACCTTCTCAATATATGTACTTTGGGTCAAACCCAGCAACTTCTTCGATCTATCTCTATAGATCTTAATACCAAGTATATAAGTCGCTTCGCCCAAGTCTTTCATAGAAAAGCACTTCCCTAGGTTGTTCTTAACAACTTGCAGGGTCGGAATGTCATTCCCGATCAATAGTAGGTCATCTACATACAATATCAGGAAGACAACAATGCTCCCACTAATCTTCTTGTAAACACAAGGCTCATCTTCGTTCTTGATGAAATCAAACTCTTTGATTTTTCTCATCAAAACATAGATTCCAACTTCGAGAAGCTTGTTTCAATCCATAAATGGATCGATTCAACTTGCATATTTTAGTGGCTTCATCTGGAGATATAAAACCCTCGGGTTGTGTCATATACACTTCCTCAAGGAGGTTTCCATTAAGGAAAGCCGTTTTGACATCCATTTGCCAGATCTCGTAGTCATAATACGCAGCAATAGCAAGTAGAATTCTGATGGACTTGACCATAGCTACAGGGGAAAAGGTTTCATCATAGTCAACACCATGAATTTGCCTGAAACCTTTAGCCACTAGCCGGCCTTTGAATGTCTGTACATTCCCATCCATGTCGGTCTTCTTCTTGAAGACCAACTTGCACCTTATGGGTTGTACCCATTCAGGTGGTTCCACCAAGGTCCAAACTTGGTTTGTGTACATGGAGTCCATTTCAGATTTCATGGCCTCAAGCCACTTCTCGGAGTCAGGTCCATTCATAGCCTCTTGGTAGGTTGCAGGCTCATCATCATGATCCATAAGCAACACATTACATATTTGAGTCATGAGAAATCCATATCTCTCAGGCTCAAATCTTGGTCTACCAGATCTACGTAGGACTTGTGTTTCTTGAGCAGGCTCTCCAGCTACAACTTCTTATAGTCCTTGCTCAGGTCCCAATTCTGGTTCGTTCAATGTTTGTGGCTCTTGAACTTCTTCAAGTTCTACCTTTGCAGTCTTTCTGGATAAGAACTCTTTCTCCAAAAAGACGCCAGTCCTTGCGGCAAACACTTTGCCCTCAGACGGCAAGTAGAAGTAGTATCCTTTGGTTTCCCTAGGATACCCCATGAGATAACATTTATCCAATTTGGGTTCCAGCTTGTCAGGCATTTAATGTCGCATGTATGCCTCACAGCCCCAAATCTTGATGAACGACATACTAGGATGCTTCCCAGTCCATATCTCATATGGTGTCTTTAGAACCGTTTTCGTTGGAACTCGATTTAGTGTGAAAGCAGCAGTCTCTAAAGCAAAACCCCAAAAGGAAATGGGCAAATCTGCATGACTCATCATCGATCGTACTATGTCTAACAAGGTACGATTCCTCCTCTCAAAAACACCATTATGTTGAGGTGTTCCGGGCGGAGTGAGCTGTGATACAATACCACACTCTTTCAGATGATCACGAAACTCATGAATCAGATATTCGCCACCTCGATCATATCGGAGTGCTTTTATCCTTTTCCCAGTTGGTTCTCCACTTCATTTTTAAACACTTTGAACTTTTCAAAGGTCTCGGATTTGTTCTTCATAAGAAACACGTATCCGTATCTACTGAAATCATCAGTAAATGTAACGAAGTAGTAGAACCCACCTCTAGCCATAGAACTTATGGGTCCGCATACATCACTATGTATTATACCCAAGAGATCATTAGCCCTCTCATTACAACTAGTGAAAGGAGCTTTTGTCATCTTGCCTAATAAACATGACTCGCATCTCTCAAATGATTCATAATCAAATGAGTCCAGTAGTCCATCTTTCTGGAGCTTGGATATGTGTTTCTCATTTATATGGCCTAAACGACAATGCCAAAGGTACGTAGGATTCGAATCATTTGTTTTTAGTCTTTTAGTATTTTCTACATTATAGATCGGATGGTCTAAGTTCAAAACATATAAACCATTAAATAATTCGGCAACGCCATAACAAACATCATTCTTATAAATAGAACAACAATTGTTCTTAATTACGAAAGAAAAACCAATCATGTCCAAACATGAAATAGAAATAACGTTTCTAGTTATGGCCAGAACATAATAACAATTATCCAGTTCTATTACAAGCCCTGTGGGCAAAGAAAGACAGTAACCACCAACGGCGACGGTAGCAACTCTTGCTCCATTCCCGACACGCAGGTCTACCTCCCCTTTACCCAGCATTCTTCTCCTTCTCAGTTCCTGCACATTTATACAAATGTGAGAACCACATCCAGTATCCAATACTCAGGATGAAGGAGCAGAAAGGTTTATTTCTATAACAAAAATACCTGAAGCGGAAGTCATACTTCCCTTCTTCTTCTGTGGATCTTCTAGATACTGAGGACAGTTCCTCCTCCAGTGCCCTGCCTTACCACAATGGTGGCACTTCCCTTCCTTAGCCAAACATTTCCTTTTCAGTGCGGAAGACTTGGGATCAAGAGGAGACTTAGATCCAATCTTCGTCTTCTTAGATCCCTTGGCCTTGCCCTTGCTCTTATGCACCATCAATATGGGGCTGGCAGGCTTGACCTTCTTCATGTTATTTTCGGCAGTTCACAACATGCCAAGGAGCTCGGGCAGTGTCTTTTCTATTTCATTCATGTTATAGTTTAAGACGAACTGCTCATAACTGTCCGACAACGATTGCAGGATCAGATCCGTGGCCAACTCTTGGCCCATGGGAAAACCCAGTTTTTCAAGGTTCTCTATATACCAAATCATCTTGAGAACGTGAGTCCCTACTGAGTCTCGAGCTCCCATTTTGCACTGGAATAATGCCTTGGATATGTCAAACCTCTCTTGCCGGGCTTGCCCCTCAAACATTTTCTTGAGGTGCCCGATTATCTCATAACCACACATGCTCTCGTGTTGCTTCTGAAGCTCAGAGGACATGGTAGCAAGCATGAGGCATTCCACATCCAAGGTATCATCTTGATACTTCTTGTAAGCATCTCTATCTGCTCTCGAAGCATTTTCGGTCGGCTCTGTGGGGGCTTCACCTTCCAAGACATAGAGCTTGCGCTCTTGCCTGAGAACAATTCTCAGGTTCCTGTACCAGTCGAGGAAGTTCGTCCCGTTGAGCTTGTCCTTCTCAAGAATAGCTCTCAGGGACAGGGTGGAGTGAGATCCACTTGCCATGAAAATTCTACAATGAATTTTGCAAAGTGAAATTTTAGTACTATATTTCAAAATACATTTTATATAATTTTTAATAAGGACTTTTATTAAAGAGCTCCCACTATTTTAATCAAATCAATAACCCTTGATATCGATTTGGAGAGTTTATGCGAGCTACTCTCTTAGTGGACAAGATCTGTATTTCACCAACACCACGAGTCCTCTTTGGCGTTCCTCTCATAATGCGGTTATTTAGGTAGACAATATTTGTCAATTGCATCACTATGCAACTCTTGTATGGTTGGTGAATAACTCTTTATTCGCATCCATTATATGGAGCATGCCAACCCTATGCCTCTAGGCACTCAACCTTTGAGGTCACCTAGTTAAGTTAGACCCGATGTCGACAGTGGGATATCACAATTATCCGCTCGCACCCTTACCAAGATAGATTAATGCACCTTGCTTTGGCAAGCCCACACTTCATCGATCGAGGCAGGGAGAGTGTCATCCATCGGAAGGCATCCGTATACTTAATATTGGATAAGGGATTTTATTTTTCAATAGATGAACATTTCATCGTGATTAACATTTAATCACCATGCACATACACAAAATAAATGCATCCCCTATGTGCACATAAATGGATTATCAACAGTTTGATAAAAGGGGGTTAAATATGAATACTTATAACACTTCTAGATCTTCAGATTTACATGCATTGAACACATGCAAAGCAACTCCACTTATGCAGTAGACAAGCTCGTCTCTCATGTCAGATTCAATAATCTAAACATTTGGTTTCACAAACCATTTTTAGGGACGGTTACTGCAGAGGAGAAACATCCTCTGAAACATGAAAATCGCAGCGCAATAACATGCGTTCCTGGCGGGGTTCCAAGGGGTCGCGCCCCTGGCGGGGTCTTAGGGGCAGAGCCCCTAACGGGTTCCAAGGGGCAGCGCCCCTGGCGGTGGTCTCGCGGGCAGAGCCCTTGTGGGGTGCGAGGCAGAGCCCCGACCAAATTTTTGAAATCCCACCACCAGAAATCACACAAAATCACATCAAATGTGATATTGCAAGAAGAAATTAGGGTATTTAGAATGCTTCTAAATGTCCCAATTTACACGCACTTGACCGCAACCTGGCTCTAATACCACTGTAGGGTTTTCTATACCCCTCGAAAGGGATGATATATCAAATATGCGCAGCGGAAATAACAAGAACAACCCAAAAGAAGCTAACGGATCTTGCGGTTTTTCATGATTCAAGAGAATAAGCAAATCGAAATACAAAGTGCCTTTGCGGGATTGAGTCAACACTCAACCAAGGTGCTCCAAAGAGAAATCCAAAGATCTGTCTTTGAGTTCTTCAAGAATCGAAATGGATCGATCCCTCTATAGAAGTCCACACAAGCAAAGGAGAACCCTAGCTTCTTGTCGGACAAGAACTAGGTCGGAGAAGGATGCTCCCAACGTCCCCACGGACTGCTAGATCCGATCCAGGGGAGGCGGCGACTGACGGCGGCGACTAGCGGCGGCGGAAGGCGATCGGCAGATGGGAAGAACGAGATGCCCTCGCGCGGAACACTTCCGGTCGGCTTCTCGTCCAAAATCGCGAAAGGATTAAGTTCTTCGTAAACCTAGAATCGCAAGCGCTTTTATACATAAACGCATAAATCAGGCTATCCGCAGACCAGAACATTTTTGTCCAGATTTACATTCGCCGAATTCGACTAATCACTATAACCGAATTCGACTCAGATTCAGCGAAACCATTTCGACGAATTCGTCTATATAAATTCGGCTGTATAAATTCGGCGAAACCCTTTCGTCGAACTGACATGATTCGGCTAAACCCTTTAGTCGAATCTATCATAATTCGGTTAATCACATTAGCCGAATCTCATTAGTCGAAAACAATATTATTCGGTTAATCACATTAGCCGAATTTGACACAATTCGGTTAAACCCTTTAGCCGAATTTGTCAAGTATAAAATCATTCGTTTAAACCCTTTAAACGATTTCCCATTGAGATATTCTCAACTTAATTCCAAGCAGTCACAGGATTGGTCCTCCACTCATATCCAATATGAGTAAGGCCAACACAATCCTTTCTCCAATTTCTCCAAACGCTTTTATGTGCGACCCTATATGCTCATATTGCTTTGGCAGCAAGACTAACTATTGATTGCTTTGAGATCACCTCAGAAACTCCAACAAGAGTGTAAGAGGTTCAAATGAGAGAATTAAAGGCTGAGGGTGGAGAAGCCATTTGGGGGTGTCGGGTTTGGCCTTGGAAGCTCCTCCCTTGCTCCAATAGGCTTCTTTTCTGCTTCCAGCAAATCGGAATTGAAGAGGGAGTTCTTCTCATTTTCTTGAGAGCACTTGCAAGCTCCATGTGAAACTCCCCCAAGTTCCACTTATTATTTCATGCAAGGTCAACAATTTTATTCATGCTTGTTGACTTGTTGACTCTCCCTTGGGTGATGTGGCATGCTAAGGTGGACCTCCTAAGTACATAATTGAATTAGATAAGTGATTAGGGCATAAGGGGTGGGGCATTAAGCTTTGATATTCATATAAGCACACATTTGACCATGGCTTACATTGATGTTGACAATGGTCAAAGTGATGATGTGACATGCCCGACATGTTGGTCATGGACACCATGACACTTCATGTTAAACAATTGGCTTGGTGAAAGTGCACATTTTACCTCACTAGAATTCTCTAGAGGGGGGGTGAATAGAGATTAAAAATATTTTGTGCAAAGTTAATATATATATATGTGTATGATCACAGATTAGAGCCTCCCACACACCAACAAGAATTAAACAAATAAAGAGAATAAAAGCAAGTAAAGAAATCACAGCACAACACAAGAAAATATAGTGGTTCCCCAAACTTTGGGTAGTCCACTCTTCTACCCCCTTGGTAGGAATTCACTATCTCGTACTGAGTCTTTTGATAAGGAGACTCTTAGAACCACCCTGAGTCTTTTGACAAGGAGACTCTTAGAACCAACTGAGTCTTTTGACAAGGAGACACTTAGAACCAGTACACTGAATTTTTTGAAGAGAGATTCTAAAAACTTTTTTACAATGTTTAAGTAAGAAAAAGAAAGAAGAAAGAAATAAGAACAAGAATGAATCTTCTTCCTAGCAAGAAGATTGGAAGCACAAGAAGTAGTTAATGAAATCTCTCTTCTATAGTGAGAAGGAGATTGTAAAAAAGTTTTTCTCTCTTTTGAGAGAGCTTTCAGAGTTTGCAGTAGAATGGCTTCTGAAGAAGAAGGAGAAGATGGAGGCTTTTTCTCTGCAGCACACTATCTCTTTTCTCAGCTTTTTCTCTCTATTCTCTTGGGAGCTTTTCCTCTATTTCAAATGTATGTGGTGGATCACTCAACTAACTTTTTCTGCCGACCTCCTCTTTATTTATAGCTCTGTTAATTAAAAATAATACTACATGAGGATAATCAATTAGCAGTCAGAGAAATAGAAAGATGAAAATGTTTCCATAATATTTATTTCTGTAGAAGGAAAGGATGAATTCTGATTTCAAATAATATCCAAAATAGAGTTAATAAGATTAGCCAAGAATCAAATAGAAGGAAAGAATGATTCAGAACGGCTATAAAATATTAACATTATTCCATACAAATCAGATTTTCTGAAAGAAGGAAAGAGATCTGGCGTATATTTAAATTTGTCATATAAATCGACGTGCGTCGATTCCTATTCGACGTAAGCGTCGAATTCATCCTGGCTGGACGTCGAGAGGAGAATAAGGAAGGTGCGTCGATTAAGGTGCGTCGACTTCTCCATATGCGTCGACTAGAAATCAGAGTAGCGTCGACAACACATACGTCGAAATCTTCCTAGAGTTACTTCGACTCAATCTGAAGGAAACATCGACTATGTTTCGACGTTGCGTCGAATATTATTCGACGCATATTTACTTAACCTTGTTTTTCTTTCTTAGAATTCATATTCAACTTAATTCAAGGGGTTAAGAGAAATCATTTTCCCAACAATCTCCCCCTATTTGTCTTAACCCTACTTAGAGAGAAATTGTATTAGCATAAAATCAATCCAGCACAGCATTTGTATAGAAAAGAAATATATCAGATAATCAAAAAGTGAAATTTAGAAGAAGAGATCAAATGTTCCAGAATCATATAAACATATGTCATGTTCATTCCAATTAGTACTCAAAAATATATCAGCATTGTTTTCAAATATTACTCAGGAGGGGTAGGAGGGGTCTTTCTCTTTCTCTTGAATACTACTGTTTTAGGAGAGGAGAGTTTCTCTTTCTCATTTGTAGGAAGTTCTCCTAGCTCCCCCTGGGTCTCAGCCATTTGCTCCCCCTGAGTCTCAGCTTCATTTATAATAGTATCCTTAGCTCCTTCTTCAGCTAACACAGCTTCCAGCTCCCCCTGAAGTTCAGTTTCTTTATCTTTCTCACCATCTTCCTTTGCAGCCTTATTTTCTGCTCTGCTTCCCTCCCCTTGTAGTAGTGCCATTTGATTTGCAGCATCCCTTGCTATGTTGAGTACCTCTATTGTTTGTTCATCATTATGTAGCTCAGGTACTGTCTCATTCCCAAGGATTTTGTCAGGTTTTGGAGGAGGGGACTTGGGAGAGAGAGATTTAGGATTGGAGAGTCTTTCTTCATCTAGATTCTCCTCCTTCTTGACCTTCTTGGCTAAGGAGGTTAAGAAAGACTTAGTCACTCTAGAGGAAGAGAGAGATGACTTCAGATCTTGCACAGAGGCACTGACCCCATCTATTTGGGTGTGCATGTGAAGGATGGAGGAATGAATTTGAGAGCAATGCTCATCCAGCATCACTTGGAATTTTTCAGTTGCTGATTTGATGCATTGAGTGAGGAGAGCCTCAGTGGATGCAGATGATTCATGGTGTGAAAGGTGAGGAGGTGATGATGGAGGAAGAGGTGATGGAGGAGGAGAGAAGTGAGTTGATACATGAGGTATGGGTGATAATGGAGGTAAAGAAGATGGGAAAATAGGAGGAGGGAGAGAAAGAGATACTGTTGTCTGAGCAGGTGATATTTATTTTTACGGTTTTGAAATTTTAGTGAAGGGTTGAGATTTTCTCCAAAACTATATCCGATAAAGGCAAGTGTACCTTATCGTCTATAGTATAGGATATTAAGAAATACCAAGGTCGTATTCCACGGGGCGCGTCGATTACTTCTACTTTGAGGAAAGTCACTATTATCTTATCTAATGATATTTTGGGGTTTTGGTTCTTAGCTAAAAAAAAGAGAAATTGCAAGCTAAATTAAGGGTTTAGATGATGATAAAAGAGGCTAGTACTCAATCAAAAGCCACCTTGGAGTGAGAAAAGACAAGTAAAAAGAAATTAAATCTAATTCCGTTTAAATTGAACTACTTGACCGTGGAGGTTCCCGAAGCTCGAACATGCCTCTCTCGAGGTTAATGCCCAACTAAGATTAGGAAAAATCAACCGGACTCTCGTCCTATAATCGATTACCTAAAACTTGCTTTACGAGGTGTACCCCACTATTGGATTTGACTCCAATCCGGGAGATTTACGTCATCCTCTCTCGAGGGGTGCGTGCAACTCTCTTTACCCTTGAGTGATCGATTCATACTTTGAGCCTCTCGGCTAACTAAATATGAAAACTTAAGCGAAAACCATATATCGAAAGTATGGCCTCACTAATTAAAAATCAAGGATAATTCAAGTGTTTATAAAAACGGAAAAAGAAAACTTTAGAAAATCATAACTTGTCTAACTCATCCTCGGATCATTTTGATCGAGTACTAATGAGGATTAGTTAATCATGGTGGAGGGGGAAGAGGAAGAAAAATAAAAATGCATATTAAGAAATTTTAGCTAAGGAGGAGACAAAATAAAGAGAACAAACTTTTTTTTTTATTTAAATGAAAAACTATTACAAGACTTAAGAAAGGAAATTGCAAGCTAGGAAAAACAAGATTACAAGCTTAAACTAGACTATTGCACTAAAGGAAAGCTAATACATTGCATTAGAAAAGGA
The DNA here is from genome assembly GCA_033032865.1 of Dactylorhiza incarnata. Taxonomy (NCBI): domain Eukaryota; kingdom Viridiplantae; phylum Streptophyta; class Magnoliopsida; order Asparagales; family Orchidaceae; genus Dactylorhiza; species Dactylorhiza incarnata. Next base: position 9,126,027 of record JAWHQI010000051.1, on the reverse strand, counting down.
AGAGAGCATGAAAATAAAGAGACATGAACATGAACATGAAAAAGGAGAACTACTCAAGATTGGCTCCAGCAGCACCTTCCCCACTCCAAAATTCTGAACTTTGAACTCAAGGAGAGCCTCTGAATTTATAGGCAAAAATTTCATGTTACACGCCCTCGGTCACGGGCGTGACCTAGGGCGTGTAATCTCTGCAGCATCGGATCCGGTCGCGGCGTGGGCTTGGCGTGACGGCGGGAGAAAATCGCACATGTCACGGGCGTGACAATTGGGTCACGGGCGTGACTCAGGAAGGCTTCATTTAATGCGGCATGGGCTAGCCAGACGCCGCGGCGGCGTGCTTGGATCACGCGGGAAGGTCACGGGCGTGACTTTGGGTCACGGGCGTGACTCAAGTTGACTTCTCAACGGCAGCTTCTCGTCTCGACGGCGGCTCCACGCGGCAGATGCTGAAATTACACGCCCCCGGTCACGGGCGTGACTTTGGGTCACGGGCGTGACCTGGGGCGTGACTGGGTTTGGACTAGCTCAACAGCACGGCTGCGACTCTGGACTGATCTTCAGGTTACACGCCCTTGGTCACGGGCGTGACCGAGGGCGTGACATGTGATTTTTCCCGATTTGTCCCAGAAATCTGCAAATATTAAAATTAGGCTAAGTTAGAATCAAAATTACAAAAAGAACTACTTATAACCTAAAATTGACATAAAAAGGAAAATTCAAATTAAATAATTACAAAATTTTCTATTAAAAACTTATATAAAAACTACTTTATCAAATACCCCCATACTTGAGGTTTTGCTATTCCAGAGCAAAAGTGTGAGACATAATTTATAAGACATCCTTAAAAAAAATTTTAATTTAAAACTAAAATTTCATTTAACCAAAAGTTAAGTTAAGAGTAAATTCAAGGGGGAGTTAAGTCCTAAATTATGATGATGATTTGAAAAGAGGGAAAAAATGTTTAGGCAATAACTTCTCAAGAAAATTAAGTAGTTTGACAAAATTGTAGAAATTATAAAACTAAATTAAATTAAAATTATAAGAACTCTATCTTAAAAGAATCTTAAGGAAAAGTAAATTACTAAATATTGCTCTCTCCATAATTTTCAACTAAAACTAGAACAATGATAATTGGCTAAGGGTGATTTCATAGAATTTGGCATAAGAAGAGAAATTTTTGAATGGAGGAAATGGAATTTATCATGAAATTTACCTTTTTTTCTTTTCTCTTTTTTTTTGTTCTCTTCTAATAAAAACCCAAAATGTATATGGTTTAGGAGTAATGAATTTTATCCTCTTACTCCATGCCATATAATCTTTTCAAATATTTTGGGTGCATATGTTTTAGGGAATAATGAATTTTATCCTCTTATTCCCATGACATATGATCTTTTAATACACATTTTTTTTTATGCCATCAAAGGGGGTAGGGTAGGGGAACAATAAATCTAGCTAGTTTTAAATCATATTGAGAGCAAATTCTAGTAAAATTAAAATTCCTAAGATCTAAGAAGTTAGAAGAAAGTATAATTGAAATCTAAAGAGGTTTAGGAAATTTACTACAAAATGAAGCCATTTAAAAATAAAAAGAGAAGTCATGCTAACAAAATTCTCTAATCAATTTAAAATCATAAGATGATTCTTAAATCAAGATTACCTCAAATTTAAAATTAACAAACTATGATAAGCAAAATTTTAGCCAATTAAAAACTTAAACATGCTTATAAACATTCTCAACTAGATTTCTAAGAAATCACAAAAACAACAAGGAGGGAAATAAGAATTTTTTGAATTTTTGATATTATCTTTTTTTTTGAATTTTTCTCATTAAAAACTATTTACAAAGAAAGGAAACTAGATTTAAAACTTAACAAATTTTTTTGCAAGTCTTGGACTTCCCAAGGGCTTCCCGGTGAAGGGTTCGCAAGGTACTAGGAGGTGTGATGGGATAAAATCCCAAACGTCCCTTTCCAAGATTTAAATTTTTCTGTTTTCTATTTTTTTTTTTTGAGTTTTGGGTTTTACAAGTGCTAAAATAGAAGAAAAACATAAGAAAATATATATATATTTTTTTTTTTTTTGAAAATTTTCTAATTTAACAACTATTTACAAGAATTTACAAAGGGCTATTCACACCCCCATACTTAAAGTTAAACATTGTCCCCAATGTTTAAAAATAAGTATGAAGTAGGAAAAGATAAAAAAAAATGCAAAAACGAAAGAAGAGAAGGAAAAAGGGCTTACCTGATTTTTTTGAAGCTTTTGTGGGGAAGCCGCGATTACCTGCAAAAGTTGTTAAAGCAGAAAAGAAGAGACAAGAGAAAATAACAAAAGATAACTTTGGGGTGCCTCCCAAAAGCACTTTGTTTAAGGTCGCGTAGCTTGACCCACTTGCCGATTATGTTATATGATGAAGAAAAATCGCATCACTCTTGTCATTAGGTACGTCTCCCGGAAGATACAATTTAAGGCGGTGCCCGTTAACTTTGAAGGAGCCTTTTTCCGGGTGGGAAATTAGGATTGTCCCATAGGACCAAACCTCTTTAACAATAAAGGGTCCGGACCATCGGGATTTTAATTTTCCCGGAAAAAGGCGAAGGCGAGAATTATAAAGGAGGACGAGATCGCCCGGCGAAAAAGTTTTCGGAAATTTTATATGTTTATCGTGATAAAACTTTGTTCGCTCCTTATATAATTTATTGCTCTCATACGCATTCGCTCGCCATTCATCTAACTCGTTTATTTGAAACTTCCTTTGTTCACCCGCTAAAGTGGAATCGAGATTTAAAAATTTAAGCGCCCAAAATGCGCGGTGTTCTAATTCGACCGGAAGGTGGCAAGCCTTGCCATAGACCATTCGATATGGTGTACAACCGATAGCGGTCTTGTACGCCGTACGATAGGCCCAAAGCGCGTCATCGAGCTTTATTGCCCAATCCTTCCGATTAATAGAAACCGTTTTCTCTAAAATTCGCTTTAATTCTCGATTAACCACTTCGACTTGGCCGCTCGTTTGTGGGTGATATGCAGTGGATAGTTTGTGCGTGACACCATATTTTGCTAAAGTTTTTGTGAATTGAGTATTGCAAAAATGGGTGCCCCGATCACTCACAATAGCGCGCGGAGTGCCAAATCGAGAAAATAATTTTTTTTAAAAGTTAACGACGACTCGCGCATCGTTGGTGGGGAGAGCCTGCGCTTCCGCCCACCTTGACACGTAGTCGACCGCCACTAGAATATACTTATTTGAAAATGAAGGAGGGAGAGGACCAACGAAATCAATGCCCCAAAGATCGAAAATCTCGCATTCTAAGAAAATATTTTGGGGCATCTCATCCCGGCGAGAGATGTTGCCCGACCGCTGGCAGCTGTCGCAAGTACTCACAAGGGTGTGAGCATCTTTGAAGAGCGTGGGCCAATAAAAGCCTGCCTCCAGCGCCTTCCACGCGGTTCGGTTCGAATGATAATGACCACCGGATGGTCCCTCGTGACAATGTCGTAAAATTTTAAGACCCTCCTTACTCGAGACGCATCGTCTCACCACTTGGTCTGCGCATACACGGAATAAAAAGGGATCGTCCCAAAAGTAATTCTTTAAATCAGAAAAGAATTTCTTCTTTTTCTGACTCGAGAATTCTTTTGGCAAGACCCGGGCTACTAAATAGTTAGCCAGATCTGCAAACCAGGGGGTAGACGACGTATTAATATCTTCGAGAGCGAGGAGGCGCTCTTCGGGAAATTTATCATCGATGTCAGATTCTATCAAAACTTCCGAGGCGGGGTTTTCTAAACGGGAGAGATGATCGGCCGCCAAGTTTTCGGCTCCTCTTTTGTCCCGGATCTCTAAGTCAAACTCCTGCAAGAGGAGGATCCATCGCAAAAGACGAGGCTTGGCGTCCGATTTGCTTAAAAGATACCTAAGTGCGGAGTGATCCGTGAAGACAATAACTTTTGAGAGGGTGATATATGACCTAAACTTATCGAAGGCAAAAACGATCGCTAGAAGCTCCTTTTCGGTTGTGGTGTAATTCGCTTGTGCCGACGTGAGTGTTTTGCTCGCATAATAAATAGGGTGGAAATACTTACTCACCCGTTGGCCTAAAACGGCACCAACCGCAATGTCACTCGCGTCGCACATGATTTCAAAAGGAAGCGACCAATCCGGCGCGACTAGAATCGGGGAGTTTATAAGTTTCTCTTTGATGAGTTTAAAAGCCAAATGGCATTCATCGCTAAAAATAAACGAGGATTCTTTTTCAAGAAGGTGGGTTAACGGCTTTGTGATTTTTGAAAAATTTTGTATAAAGCGCCGATAAAACCCCGCGTGGCCTAGGAAACTACGAATAGCTTTTACGTTTGTTGGAGGGGGAAGTTTTTCAATCACTTCGATCTTGGCCTTATCGACCTCGATCCCCATGCCCGAAATTTTATGACCAAGGACTAGCCCTTCCTTGACCATAAAATGGCATTTCTCCCAATTAAGTGCTAAATTCGTTTCCTCGCATCGCTGCAACACGCGCTCAAGATTTTTTAAACAATTTTTAAATGAATTTCCGAACACGGAAAAGTCGTCCATAAACACTTCCATCACCTCCTCTACTAACTCGTCAAATATTGCCAGCATACATCTTTGGAATGTAGCTGGCGCATTACAAAGACCAAATGGCATCCTTCGATAAGCGAAGGTGCCAAAGGGACAAGTGAAAGTGGTTTTCTCTTGGTCCTCGGGCGAAATCGGTATTTGAAAATATCCTGACAAACCATCGAGAAAACAGTAGTAGGAGTGACCTGAAAGGCGCTCTAAAATTTGATCGATGAATGGTAGGGGGAAGTGATCCTTACGGGTGGCATCATTTAGTTTTCGGTAATCGATGCACATCCGCCAACCCATAACAGTACGGGTTGGGATCAACTCGTTATTCTCATTAGCTACTACCGTAATGCCACCTTTCTTTGGTACGACTTGTACTGGGCTAACCCAAGTACTATCCGATATCGGGTAGATAATTCCCGCGTCCAATAGTTTGATCACTTCGGCCTTAACGACTTCTTTCATGTTAGGGTTTAGCCGTCGTTGAGGCTGGACCGAATTTCGGGAATTATCTTCGAGGAAGATTTTATGAGTGCAGAAGGAAGGGTTTATACCCTTTATATCCGAAATTTGCCACGCAATTGCGTGGCGGTGCTTTCTTAAGACAATAGCCAACTCGGAAATTTCTGAGTTGCTAAGTTCGGATGAAACGATGACGGGTAGCTTCGACTCTTTTTCTAAAAATAAATACTTAAGGTGAGGGGGAAGTTGCTTTAGTTCCAAAACGGGTGGCTCTTCATAAGATGTTTTGATTTTTAATTTTTCTAAAAATAGTGGTTCGGGTGGTGTGAAACGAGTGACTTCTTCTTCTTCCAGACAAAAGAGCTCGGCGAACTCGGACTCGTGACTCGAGGTGGAGACTAACTCGGGAGGGGAATCGAATTCCCAACACTCTTCCAGGTAAAAACATGAATCGTCGTTTTCTAATGTGTTCCGCATCGAGGAATTTATGCCGAAAGAAACTTCATCATCTCCAACCCGAAGGAGGAGCTTTCCGTTACTTACGTCAATAATGGCGCGGGAGGTGGCAAGGAAGGGGCGGCCGAGTATGAGGGGTACTTCGGCATCCTCTTCGATGTCAAGAATGACAAAGTCCACCGGGAAGATGAACTTGTCGACCTTGACGAGCACGTCCTCCACTATTCCTACCGGATATTTTAAAGAGCGATCCGCTAATTGAATACTCATTCGAGTGGGGCTTGGATTTCCTAGACCTAGTTTCTTAAATAATGAAAAAGGCATGAGATTGATACTTGCTCCCAGATCCGCTAAAGCGTGTTTTACTAACGAATTGCCAAATAAACACGGGATGGAAAACCGTCCCGGGTCATTCACTTTTGTAGACATTTTGTTGAGTACAACCGCGGAGCATTCTGCGTTCAAAGAAATATGCGAAATATCTTCTAATTTTTTCTTATTGGAGAGCAACTCCTTAAGATATTTCGCATATTTAGGCATTTGAGAGATAGCCTCGCAGAAGGGTACATTAATGTGGATTTGCTTTAAAATATCTAAAAACTTTTTATAATTCTTTTCGGCGCTCTCGCTTTTAAACTTAGATGGATACGGAACATTAGAAGTAGAAGCGCGCGGAGCTAACGTAGTAGGTAAAATTGAAGATAAAATAGGAGGAAGAGGAGGAGAGGAAGTTACCATGGGTTCGTCCTGCTTAGAAGCCACCTCCTTCCCGCTTCGGAGTGTAATCGCGTTTGCGCTCTCCCTTGGGTTGGGCTCCGTGTTTCCCGGAAGGGCTCCTTGCTGTCGCTCGGAGATTATCTTTGCTAGCTGGCCCACTTGGTTCTCTAAATTTTTGATCGATCCGGTGAGGTTCCGGATGTTCGCTTCAGTTGTAGCAACATATTTTGCAAAAACCTCTTCAAGCGGAGAGGGTTTTTGCTGTTGCGGTGGAAAACCGGGTGGATTAAAATTTTGAGGGGGAGTTAAATTGAGAAGTTGATTTGGAGGTTGATTTAAATTTAAGGGACGCTGAGCATTTCCTTGATTGCTCCATGAGAAGTTCGGATGATTCCTATAACCCGCGTTGTAGGTGTTATTATACGGAGCGGTGTTCGGGTTATAGGAAGGCCGAGGTGGATTTCCCATGTAATCAACTTGCTCTTCAAGTAAAATATTATTAGCCCAAGGAGGAGTGGCAGAGGAAGCAGACATCTCCGCCACTTGCTTTGTTAAGCGCTCAACTTGTAAAGCCAAATTTGCGTTAGCGTCTATTTCAAAAATTCCGGCCGGCTTATTAGGCCGCGCTCGGGGCATGTTCCATTGATACGCATTTGTGGCCATCTCTTCGAAAAGCTCTTGAGCGGCGATCGGGGTTTTGTTATTTAATGTCCCCCCGGCGGCCGCATCAATCATTTGCCTCGTTTGGAGATTTAAGCCATTATAAAATATTTGCACTTGTTGCCAAGTGGCAAGTGCGTGGTGAGGGCATCGACGCAAAAGCTCCTTGAAGCGCTCCCATGTATCATAGAGAGTCTCCGAGTCGATTTGCATGAACGATGCAATATCCGTGCGTAATTTAGCGGTCTTTGAAGGCGGGAAATATTTATTAAGAAATTTTTCCGCCATTTCGGCCCATGTAGTGATGGATCCCCTTGGTAGGGAGCCCAGCCACTGCTTGGCCTTAGACCGCAGAGAGAAAGGAAAAATACGTAATCGAATGGCATCATCGGTGACGCCATTGATCTTAAAAGTGTCGCAAATTTCAAGAAAGTAAGAGATATGTGAATTTGGATCCTCGTCCGGTTGACCATCAAAGGTCACCGATTGTTGCACCATTTGTATGATGCTGGACTTGATCTCAAAATTATTGTTCGCCACCGCGGGGCGAACAATACTCGATTGTGTGCCTTCCAAATTCGGCCGCGCATAATAGGACATGGTCCATTGCGCGTCCTCATTAGGGTTTGGCTCGTTAAGATTAGGAGGATTAAGATTATGATCCATATTTGCTGCGTTAGTGTCCCCGATTGACTCTTCAGATTCTACTTGATTTCCTTGATCACGAGAACGGCGGTGCCTCAAAAGGGTTCGCTCGATTTCCGGATCAAAAGGAAGAATCGAAGTGCTACCACGGGTCATACACTAAAAAGAGAAGGAAAGAAGAAGAAAAAGAGAGAATATTTTTTGTTCTTTTTAGGCGGATTAAGTTAGTCTTGGACTTCCCAAGATCTACCCGGTGAAGGGTTTGCAAGGTACTAGAGGCTGTGATGGGAATTCAAGCCCAAAGCGTCCTTTCCAAGAATTTTAATTTCACCCTTAAGATTTTCAAAAATAGAAAAACTAAAATAAAAACAACATGATAAAATTAATAGCTATCCTTGTTTCAAAATATCTACGCAAAAGTCCCCGGCAACGGCGCCAAAAACTTGATATTTATTTTTACGGTTTTGAAATTTTAGTGAAGGGTTGAGATTTTCTCCAAAACTATATCCGATAAAGGCAAGTGTACCTTATCGTCTATAGTATAGGATATTAAGAAATACCAAGGTCGTATTCCACGGGGCGCGTCGATTACTTCTACTTTGAGGAAAGTCACTATTATCTTATCTAATGATATTTTGGGGTTTTGGTTCTTAGCTAAAAAAAAGAGAAATTGCAAGCTAAATTAAGGGTTTAGATGATGATAAAAGAGGCTAGTACTCAATCAAAAGCCACCTTGGAGTGAGAAAAGACAAGTAAAAAGAAATTAAATCTAATTCCGTTTAAATTGAACTACTTGACCGTGGAGGTTCCCGAAGCTCGAACATGCCTCTCTCGAGGTTAATGCCCAACTAAGATTAGGAAAAATCAACCGGACTCTCGTCCTATAATCGATTACCTAAAACTTGCTTTACGAGGTGAACCCCACTATTGGATTTGACTCCAATCCGGGAGATTTACGTCATCCTCTCTCGAGGGGTGCGTGCAACTCTCTTTACCCTTGAGTGATCGATTCATACTTTGAGCCTCTCGGCTAACTAAATATGAAAACTTAAGCGAAAACCATATATCGAATGTATGGCCTCACTAATTAAAAATCAAGGATAATTCAAGTGTTTATAAAAACAGAAAAAGAAAACTTTAGAAAATCATAACTTGTCTAACTCATCCTCGGATCATTTTGATCGAGTACTAATGAGGATTAGTTAATCATGGTGGAGGGGGAAGAGGAAGAAAAATAAAAATGCATATTAAGAAATTTTAGCTAAGGAGGAGACAAAATAAAGAGAACAAACTATTTTTTTTTATTTAAATGAAAAACTATTACAAGACTTAAGAAAGGAAATTGCAAGCTAGGAAAAACAAGATTACAAGCTTAAACTAGACTATTGCACTAAAGGAAAGCTAATACATTGCATTAGAAAAGGAAGAGAGCATGAAAATAAAGAGACATGAACATGAACATGAAAAAGGAGAACTACTCAAGATTGGCTCCAGCAGCACCTTCCCCACTCCAAAATTCTGAACTTTGAACTCAAGGAGAGCCTCTGAATTTATAGGCAAAAATTTCATGTTACACGCCCTCGGTCACGGGCGTGACCTAGGGCGTGTAATCTCTGCAGCATCGGATCCGGTCGCGGCGTGGGCTTGGCATGACGGCGGGAGAAAATCGCACATGTCACGGGCGTGACAATTGGGTCACGGGCGTGACTCAGGAAGGCTTCATTTAATGCGGCATGGGCTAGCCAGACGCCGCGGCGGCGTGCTTGGATCACGCGGGAAGGTCACGGGCGTGACTTTGGGTCACGGGCGTGACTCAAGTTGACTTCTCAACGGCAGCTTCTCGTCTCGACGGCGGCTCCACGCGGCAGATGCTGAAATTACACGCCCCCGGTCACGGGCGTGACTTTGGGTCACGGGCGTGACCTGGGGCGTGACTGGGTGTGGACTAGCTCAACAGCACGGCTGCGACTCTGGACTGATCTTCAGGTTACACGCCCTTGGTCACGGGCGTGACCGAGGGCGTGACATGTGATTTTTCCCGATTTGTCCCAGAAATCTGCAAATATTAAAATTAGGCTAAGTTAGAATCAAAATTACAAAAAGAACTACTTATAACCTAAAATTGACATAAAAAGGAAAATTCAAATTAAATAATTACAAAATTTTCTATTAAAAACTTATATAAAAACTACTTTATCAGCAGGTGTTTGAGAAGAAGTAGGTAAAGTAGGAGTTGTGAGGGTGGTAGAGGCTATTTGAGTGGATGATGGTGGTAGAGAAGAATTGTCTCTTTGAGGAGAAGGAGGAGGAGAAGGGTGAGCAGAAGAGTTAGGAGGAGTGGGAGTCCTTTCAGGAATGGAGCCAGGCTTGGGGATTTGCCTGGTCCATTTGGAGAAGAGGGCAATGGACATCCTCTTTCCAGGAGGGATAGGAATTCCTTTTGACCTACAGAGGTCAGGGAAGGAGTGGAAGAGTACTTGACTCATAATCCTCATGTAGGCATTCTCTTTGTGAGAATATCTAGAGCCTATTATCTTGAGTAGCCATGAGGCCCATTCTACTTTCTTCTTCAGCACAAGGACCCCCATGATGTTCAGTTGGTGTTTGGGTACTGCATCATGTGCTGAGATTTTGCATAGTAGAACTTTCCCTACTATATCTGCCAGTAATCTGTACTCATCAGAAAAATCTATCTTTTTCAGATGGATTGGCCTATCTTTTGAGAATTTCATGGTGGTGAGTAAATGCTTGATTTCATCAGGTGTGAGTTCAATGGATTCATCACCTAATAGGGGAGTAATTAAGTCATGTTTAGTCATTCCTTTTAGAAGCTCATTTTCTTTCCTTATTTCATTTAAACAAAGATGATATTAGGATATACCTGATGGAAGATCAAAGGTGGTCCTTATGTGTTCTGCAGATATTGATACAGGTGTCTCATAGATTGTGCCTGAAATTTCCCCTTGTTCAGTTATCTGAACATGAGCTATGAACTCAGTTAGTTCTGTCTCCAGAAGCTTGCATCTTGTTGAAATGAGCTTATCCAAACCAGCTTCAGTGAACAGAGTTATTATGCTCTTAAAGTTGTCGGCGGCGGCTTGGAAGGATTCCAGGTCAATGTCGAAGCCAGAGTTAGTTTTGGGAGCCATTTTAGGTTGGAGAGAGAGGAAGAGGTGGCTGGACTGAGGAGCAAGAAGGATGAAAGATGCAGAGGTCGTGAAGGTTTCTAACTGAAGAATCTATTTAAGTCAGGTGAAGCGTCGAAACAGGACTCAACTCGAGGGTTATTCGGTACTTCAGTGGATGTGACCGAAAATGATTCAGCCTTGCCGCTCGTTTTTATGAAGTCGACGTTACGTCGAGTGGGATTCGTCGTGAGCGTCGATATAGTCTGCTTTGGGATGAAGAGATTTCTAGTCGACGTACGCGTCGATAATAGTCGACGTATGCGTCGATTATGCTTATTGATCTGAGTCGTCGACGGTGCGTCGATTATAAGTCGACGTGACTTTTAATTTTTCAGAATAGTTCTATGTGCTTATTTCTTTTTGTCTCTTCCTATTCCTAAAGGTTTCTAAGTCAATTTTGGACTGATTTCCTTTTACATATAATTTGATTGATTATGCCAACATTGTTTGGCAAAGTGGCCGAGTTTGTTACATATATAGCATTTGATTGTCTTAGAGTTGTAAGGATTTGATTTTAGAGAAGGATAGAAGTGTTGATTGGGATAGGAATATTGTTTAGAGTAGAAATTTTGATCAGGATGAATGGGTCCTGAATAGGGGTTTAGATGAGAGATTTTTGAAGGGAAGACATTTACGTTGCTCTGAATATGTGTGCGTCGATATCGATTCGACGCATGTTGATAGTCGCGTCGATTTCTATTCGGCGCTTTCTCCAGGTGGCGTGGATCTGATTTCGACGCGTAAAAAAAGTTGCGTCGATTGGAAGTCAACGTACTTTTGTTTAAGCGTCGAGAAGAGATCGATGCATCTGAGAGATTGCGTTGAGTAGATGTCGACGCACTATTATGCATGCGTCGATATGAAGTCGACGCAACTGAATCTTCATAGATTTTTACTATTCCTTTTTTTGTTTTTACTTCTTTATGAGTTGTTTCTCTTGGTTTAGTTATCTCTTCAGATGAAGTTTGTGAGTCATCAGCTGAATAATATGATGTATCATCAATTTCCTTGGAGAGGTGTTCTTTCTTATGTTGTGATTCTTTTTCTTGGTTGTCTAATTTGACAGGTTTAGTGAATTTTACAGGGCTCATCCAAGCAGGTTTGTTGGATGGAATTAGGCTAATTGAGGGGTCAGCCCCTAGCCCAAGATTCTTGTGTCTTATTGTTTGTTTTTCAGTGATCTCTTCAAGAGTTTGGCTTCTCATTTTTATTGATTCTTCAAAAGCTTTTGCCTGGGTTACTTTATCCTTAAGGAACTGATTTTCTATTCTAGCCCTTTCTATTTCCTTTTCTATTCTGCTAGCTATTGATTCATAATCTTTAAAGGATTTAATTTCTGTGTTTCTCTGGTTTTTAGCTACATTGATTTGTTCTTTTAGATCTTTAATTTCTTTTGTTGCTTTTAGTTGATCTAGATACATTCTCATAAAATCATTTCTAAAGTTATCACTTTGAAAATCTATTTCATCAAACATGCTTACCTCATCCTCATCCTCAGATTCCTCTATGAGAATGAGGTTCTTTTATTTTTCATCATCAGAAGATATGCTTTCTTCTGATCCTGTTTCACTCCATGATTTATCATCATTCTTTGAGTCTTCAAAGGCCATTAAGCATAGGTCTTCTTGCCTAGATTCTTCATTGTCACTCTTAGAGGATGAACTATCCTCAGAGTTTGTTTCACTCCAGACTTCTGCAATGAAGCCTCTTTCTTTCTTCTTCCCCTTTTTCTTCAGATCTTTCTTTTTCAGATCCTTTTCTGTTTCAGCATTCTCTGGACATTCTGGGGCAATATGTCCAGGTTTCCTGCAAGAATAGCAAATAATTTCTTTAGTGGGGGTTTTGTCATACCTTGGTTTTGACTTCCTCCTTTTTGATCCATCTGTCTTGACCCATTTCTTAAATCTTCTGGCCAAGAAACTGAATAGTTCTTCTTCAGTGACAGGAGTTCCTTCTTCTGTTGCCTTTAGAGCAATGTTCCTGTCTTTTGAGGAAATTGGAGTGTTTTCTCTTCTTTCCTTCTCTTCTCTAGTTTTCAGCAATTGCTTATAGGATCTGAGTTTTCCTAAGAGAGCATCTGTTGAAATTTCTTTTTGTCCTCTTGTGTCTCTTATTGCCCATATTCTTGAGTCCCATGAACTAGGGAGACTCATTAGCAATTTGTCATTAATCTCAGTGAGAGAGATTTCTCTGTCCAAGTCTCTTAGTTGATTGATGATCAGACTGAATCTGTCATACATTTCAGAGATGCTTTCTTCAGTCTTCTTTTGGAAGTTCTCATATTGAGAAATCAATAGAGCCTTGTTATCTTTCTTTTCATCAGCACTTCCTTCCACCATATTTGTGAGAGCATCCCAAATTTCTTTGGATGATTCACAGTCAACAACCTTTTGAAAAATGTCATCTGAGAGAGTTGAGACAAGTATGTTCATGGCCTTTAGATCATATGTTCTTGCCTTCTTTTCATCTTCTGTCCACTCAGATCTTGGAACAAGTGTTTGTGTGACATTGCCATTTGCATCCTTTTTATAAGGCTTTGGGGGACCTGTCATAGTAATATTAAACAAGTCAGCATCAATGGAATTCATATAAATTCTAATTCTTGTTTTCCAAACTGCAAACTTTTCGAGATTGCACATTGGAGGTCTGGTGGAAGCATAATCTTTGATTTGTGCCATATGATAAAATAGTTTTGAAAAATATATGAGAGGTAGGATCTTTTTGATCAAGGAATTATCCTTTTTAGATCAACCTGGCTCTGATACCAATTGAAAGTGCACAGTTTACCTCACTAGAATTCTCTAGAGGGGGGGTGAATAGAGATTAAAATATTTTGTGCAAAGTTAATATATATATATATATATATATATATGTGTATGATCACAGATTAGAGCTTCCCACACACCAACAAGAATTAAACAAATAAAGAGAATAAAGCAAGTAAAGAAATCACAGCACAACACAAGAAAATATAGTGGTTCCCCAAACTTTGGGTAGTCCACTCTTCTACCCCCTTGGTAGGAATTCACTATCTTGTACTGAGTCTTTTGATAAGGAGACTCTTAGAACCACCCTGAGTCTTTTGACAAGGAGACTCTTAGAACCAACTGAGTCTTTTGACAAGGAGACTCTTAGAACCAGTACACTGAATTTTTTGAAGAGAGATTCTAAAAACTCTTTTACAATGTTTAAGTAAGAAAAGGAAAGAAGAAAGAAATAAGAACAAGAATGAATCTTCTTCCTAGCAAGAAGATTGGAAGCACAAGAAGTAGTTAATGAAATCTCTCTTCTATAGTGAGAAGGAGATTGTAAAAAAGCTTTTCTCTCTTTTGAGAGAGCTTTCAGAGTTTGCGGTAGAATAGCTTCTGAAGAAGAAGGAGAAGATGGAGGCTTTTTCTCTGCAGCACACTATCTCTTTTCTCAGCTTTTTCTCTCTATTCTCTTGGGAGCTTTTCCTCTATTTCAAATGTATGTGGTGGATCACTCAACTAACTTTTTCTGCCGACCTCCTCTTTATTTATAGCTCTGTTAATTCAAAATAATACTATAGGAGGATAATCAATTAGCAGTCAGAGAAATAGAAAGATGAAAATGTTTCTATAATATTTATCTGTAGAAGGAAAGGATGAATTCTGATTTCAAATAATATCCAAAATAGAGTTAATCAGATTAGCCAAGAATCAAATAGAAGGAAAGAATGATTCAGAACGGCTATAAAATATTAACATTATTCCATACAAATCAGATTTTCTGAAAGAAGGAAAGAGATCTGGCGTATATTTAAATTTGTCATATAAATCGACGTGCGTCGATTCCTATTCGACGTAAGCGTCGAATTCATCCTGGCTAGACGTCGAGAGGAGAATAAGGAAGGTGCGTCGATTAAGGTGCGTCGACTTCTCCATATGCGTCGACTAGAAATCAGAGTAGCGTCGAAAACACATACGTTGAAATCTTCCTAGAGTTACTTCGACTCAATCTGAAGGAAACGTCGACTATGTTTCGACGTTGCGTCGAATATTATTCGACGCATATTTACTTAACCTTGTTTTTCTTCCTTAGAATTCATATTCAACTTAATTCAAGGGGTTAAGAGAAATCATTTTCCCAACACTTGGGTGGGGTAAATTTGATCATGTGAGGGTTAATTGGGGTCAATTGAGTAAAGTTGATCATTGTTGACCAAGGTCAAAATTGATGATGTGGCATGCCCATTCATGGTGGTCATGACCCTATTGACTCCTTATGGTGTCTATTAAGTTATGGTGGGGTCATGTGAGGGTTAAATTGGTGTCAATTGTCCAAGGTTGCCCTAGTTTACCTAGGTTTGACTTAACCCACTTAATATTGACTAATCAAGTCAATTAGGATGCTAATGACCCATTCATGATCACCATAGAGTCCTTGGCCCACTACCTAGTCCAAGTTAGATCAATGTGACATATGTCACTCATGGGGTCTAGTACAAAAGAGGGGATGTTACAAATGAAACCTAATAAGGTAGAAGAAATAGATAGAGATACAACCCATGCTAGATACCTATCCTCGGATATGGGAAAGGTAGCTAGCCTCCCACGCAATCCTTAGTTGTCGTCCGTGGTCCAAGAGGGTTGTCACTACCTCTCATTGTTACTCGTCTTCTCGAGGGTTTGCAACGTCCACGTCTCAATCCCAATCATCCTTGCTTTGAGGCTCTAGATGACATGGAATCTTCTCCCTAGAGCATATGGATGATGGAGGAAGCTTAGGGGATGACCCTTTCCTTGAAAAGGTGAAACAGAATGGAAGAAGAGCTAATCCCGAAGGGACCTAAAATACTTCGTTAAAAATAGTATTTATAGCCCGTCAGCGATTTTTGTCATGATCAACTAGGTGCACGGACGTGCATCAGATCGTGTGTGAAGGAATGAAAAAGCGCGCGAAACGAGAACCCTAGCAGCCAAAATTCGATCGTGCGCAAATAGCCTTGCACGGTCGTGTTAGGCACTAAACGCACGAGCATTTGCAGAGTTTTGATTTCATGAGGAGTCGACAACAAATGTACACGCGCGGTCGTCCGAGAACAGAACCACACGGTCATATGAAATCTATAAATGCAAACCAACCATTCGAAATGGACTCGCACGGTTGTGCACGACCAAATCGTACGAGCGATTTTAGGACATTGGATTTCGCTGTATTTCAGTCGTGAAGCTAAGCGATCGTGCGGAATATGACTCGCACACCCGTGTTGTCTAGGCAAAAGTTCTAAAACCGCGCCACGGCAAAAGTTCTAAAACCGCGCCACGGACTCCCCGAGGCAACCAATGGAGGCCACAATAATAATATCTATAATCATCAAATAAATGCATGAGATATAAAAGATGAGAGGGAGAGACAATCTCCCCCGAGCATGGTATGCATGAAAAGTAACCTAGTTAGCTCAAGGATGCTCCTATATAAACTTTTGATAATTTAAATGGAATGATATGAAAATCTAGAAATTCAGGAGCTAAGCAATGCAAATAAAAGTCAATTAAGTGACGTAAACACTACATGAAATGCAGTCATCAACCAGATGCCTGACAAGTGACAAAATCAGTGCAGACTCGGGGCTGGGATCCGGTCCAAGCCTTGCCTAGGCCGAGCACCAGGCCGACGGGTGCTTAAGCATGTGCCCGGGCCGGGCAGGTCGGGCCTTCAGCTTAAAGGGGCTTTGTGAGCCCCCCTTGGCCCCGACCTAAAAGGGCTCAGACCCTAGCTTTATTTGCATCTCTAGACCGGAAGGATGCATTTTATTTAACACAAATCATTTATATCTCGAGCTATGTCAATCATTATATTTTGTAGTCTGTGCTAGATAGGTTTAAATTATGTCTATTATAGTTGCTTTTAATATTTATTTATAATTCATGAGAACTTTTCGGTTAATGGTGACTTTTTTTTTAAATTTTGGAGTAAATATATTTATCTTGAAAGATAACTATTAGAATTGGTTACTCAGAAATATAAATATTCAAAATTGATGGGAACTAAAAATAATAATTTTGTATATTCTGAAGAACGTCTATGGAAGCTAGCCGCTCTAAATTTGTCATTTTGTTTTTTTATTTGCATGTCTTGATCTTTACATTTTTATAAAGCCCCTCAAAAATCACTCAAATTTTGACTTGCTCTAAATCATATTAAAATATTGTCTAGTTAGGAATGACTTGATCAAAATTTGATTTAAGTCGGCATGAAATTTGATTCAGATAGGCTTGAAAGCATAGTAATCATCCGATTTTATATCATTTATGGAGATCTTTAGTACACCAATTTTTTTTTAAAATGATAATATAATTACAAAGCACCTTGATACATATATATGTTAATTTTTAAATTTTTATTATTTAAAATATTCTATATTTCAAGTAAATTTTGTGTTGCGCTAAACTCGAAAACTTTGATTTCAAGCCGAGACCGACTTGCTTGAAATAATCTTTTTAGATGTTGTGATAAGTTATTTTGTTGAAATGGGTGAATTTGTTGATGCTTCGTTGCAAAAACATTCCCTTATCCACACGAACATTTCTAAATGACTAAAGATTAAAATTCTAGCTATTTAGCCAGCAATTACTCATGCACTTTGAGAGAGGGTGCCAAATATTTTTAGGCTACATTATAAGTGTTATACACTCATAAAGGTCTTGGGATGCGCCTAGAGAAAACTCCACTAAAGAGAGGTGGGGTCAACGGTCAACGTATAATCGCTCGAGTTGAAGAAACCGCCGCCCAGTCCACAACCAACCGCCCGTGCAAAGACGCACGGAGAACGCACCGCGGGGCCGCACTCAACCATGCGCGCCAGCGCCGCGCGCGGCGATGTCGCGCGCAACTGCAGGCACTACCGCGCGCGTTACCGCGCGCGGTAGCTGGCGCGCCACCGCCACGACGCGCGTGGTGGTACCAGCGCGGCGCTACTGCGCGCTAGCATGCGCGGTAGCGCCGAACCCCCCCCCCCCCCCCCCCCCCCCCCCCCCCGTCGGGCCTCACTCCTGTCGACTGATTTTGACTGAATTGATGCGATCCCAAAAATGCCCCCAGCCTCTCACGACATCAAAAGAGACTCGCTGCTGCTGTTTTCTCCGCTCACTATTTCTCTCCTCCCATCCGCGAACCAGCGCCCCCTCTCCTCCCCCGACCATTTCCTCTCTTATACGCTTCCGCCTCCCGCAAGAGCTGCAACTCGCCAAGCCAAGCGTGCCGATCTCTATCTCTTCCCCAGGTTTTACGACGGTGGTGACGATTTTCCTTCCGCCACGATTTCGCCGCTCCCAACTCTCCTCCCCCCCAACCTCTCACAACCCGCCGCTTCCAGCCGCGATCCGGCGCCCCACTCTAAGACGTGTCACCGCCACCCCGACTCCCAATCCCGCACCTCTAAACTCCACCACATCCCACAACCAGTCGCTCCTCCTTCAGATTCGGCGGCTCTCCCAAAACAGAGGAAATTTCAGAAGCTACAGTAAAAACAGAGTAATTTAGCACAAGGGTCTAAATCACCTCAGAGAAGATCAAGAAAAATAGATGGAGCAAGGAAACGCATGGATCTTCGGGGAGAACCTCTTGGATCTCCGCGGAGAGCCAAAAGGCTCTCCTCCGTGGTCAGCATACTGAGAGTCGTCTTCTTTTCTTGCTCAAGTGGCCGCGGAGAGCCATTTGGATCTCTGCGGAGAGCCAAAAGGATCTCTATCGCGGAGACTTGGATCTCCGCGGAGAGCCAAATGGCTCTCCGCGGAGAGCCAAATGGCTCTCCGCTGAGAGCCAAAAGGATCTCCCCGGAGAGCCAAAAGGATCTCCGCGGAGAGCCATTTGGATCTCTGCGGAGAGCCAAAAGGATCTCTATTGCGGAGACCCTTTTGGCTCTCCGCGGAGACCTTTTGGGATCTCCGCGGAGATCCTTTGAGCTCTCCGCGGAGAGCCAAATCTACGCGGAGAGCCATTTGGCTCTCCGCAGAGACCTTTATAATGGATTTTCAAATTTTTATATATGATGGGCCTATTCTTCAAAGTCATGTAGTACGTTTCCATATGACTCAACTCCTTGATCAAGTAGCTAGACTTAAAAGACTCTACGATAAGCTGATTTTTTTGACTAATTTGATGTATGTCAAAAATTAATTTTTGTTGATTAAATCTTCAATGATTTGCTGAATTTATGTATGCTCTTTGTTTGATCTGAGTCTTTATTATCCAATTATATAAGTTTTTTTAATTTATTTTTGAATTCTTAGGCCACTGACTTTGCCTGATCCATCGCAGATTGTTTGCATGTTAGTCATCAGCACCAATGAACGGTATCGACCTTGTGCTGCGGGACATTGCGAAAACACAACGATCGGTGGAGACCCTCGTCCGTTGCTGCCCTGAAATTCCGCCGGAATCGATTCCGACCCAAACGTCGTCATTCTATTCGTCAACATTCGATCGCCCCACTAGTGAGTCGTGCATTTGTGGCAAGCAATCTGGCACGTTTGAGCAAGCTGTCATTCCATGTCAAAAATCTCATTCAAGGTATAGTGTATTATGTTATCACTCTCCGATCTTTTTCTTGGTTCACAAACTGCATATTTGATCTTTTGCAAGGTGCAACCTGAAGCTAAAATGCAGTTTTCTGGCATACCACCTTAGTTAGGTTGTCTTTTACCTCCCAATTCAATAAAATCATGATTTTTAAATTAAGCATTTTGCAGATAAATGTCCAACAAAACATGTTTAGTTCAAAACATGTATTATCGTTTCACATTTAGCTACCATGTACATTAGAAACAGCAAGTAAATGTTAAATTAATCTATACATGCTTGATGTTTATGAATCTTTCTAATTCTCCAAACATCGAATTCAATTCCATCTACAGAAATCTGAATCCGAAGACCAGTGCGAGAGAATGCCTCGTGGATCGATTAGCTCCGAATTCATTTGCAGAGCAAGATAGAATTTTTAGACTCATCACCATGTGAAATTGTAAGTATGGTGCTCAGTACTGAGAAGATCAGCACAGTGGATCTCATTGTATCATTCATGAAAATGTAAATTGAAGTATGGATGTCTTAAAGATTTAATCTCTGTCATTTTTGGGAACAAAATTTCAAAATTTAATATATAATTTTTGGATTAAAAGGAGAAAAGTAGTTGAAAAGTGATAGCAACTTTTGGATTGTGATTTCCTTATCTTTTCTTTGATGATTTGGAGAAAGTATTGCCTCTCACTGCAGCAGCCATGAATGATTACGCTGGTTACTTACATGGACTATAGAGAGCCACTAGTGGTTCATCAAAATCTTTTAACACTCATGTAGCATGTAGGACTGTACGTATATATAAATCTCGTGTCGTCTGACTGTAATGAATCGATTTTAAGTTGGATGCATATATTTTAACATGATTTTTACATAATTATCGTATTATTCAATTCCAGATTTGTTCATCTTCTCAAGGAGTTTGAATAGTTTATTATATTTTTAATCACAATCAATAAATATTCATCATAATGACACATAATAGCCCAATAATTTCTCAAACTAGCTACAAAAAGTATTTGACCGGTACAATTTGATATTAATCTTCTAGTTTTCAAAATTTGCTTCCATTAGGAGAAATTTGATCATCATACTAAATATTCAACATAATTACATATATCAACATTAGTTGTGCTGAAAAAGATTTAAAATCATTTTGGTATCAAAGATGATAATAATATGAACAACTATAATGACACATTGTAATCAAGTAAACCATTATAAAATGACTTATTGTTATAATGATCTATTATAATAAAACTCATTGGACCACAAACTAAGACATTTATGAGAATAGTGATAATCTATAACATCATGAGTCAATTTAGAATGATATTCACAATACATTTCAAGATTTTTATATTGATAAGAGTAATGAAGCTTATTAAAGTAAATTATCACTTTGCTTTAGTATTGAATGAATGGTTTAACTTGCTTGATGAAAAATATAAGAATTTGTGAGTAAAGAAAAATTGAGAATATTGTTTGGTTGTTATTTTCATTAAGCTCGTTCCATGAATTCATCATAATGCTCTAATATTGATAAAATATTAGTCTATGAAGGCGTTTTTTGTGAGAATGCGCAGCAACAATCTACTTTAACGGTTACATCGAAAACGTCGCTGAATCAATGATTAATCATCGTACCGTTGTCTTATTTCCTCTCTCTCCCTCCATTTTTTTTCTTCCTTTCCCTCTTTTCTCTTCCTCTCTCACCCTTTCCTTCTCCTCCCCCTCTTTTTTCTCCTCCCCTCTTTTTCTTTCTCTTCCCTCCCCCTCCCCCCTTTCCCCCCATCATACCAGAGTAGAACCCGGCGCCCCCCCCCCCCCCCAAGGGTGCGGCCCAGCCGCACCCCTCAAGGGGTGCGACCAAACTGCACCCCTCTTAGGGTGCGGCCCAGCCGCACCCCTCCTCGGGTGCGGCCAAGCCGCTGCACCCCTCTAGGGGTGCGGCCGAGCCGCACCCCCCCCCCCCCACCCCTTGGGGTGCGACCGGGCCGCACCCCCCCCCCCACCCCTTGGGGTGCGACCGGGCCGCACCCCACTTGGGGTGAGGCCACGCCCCGTGCGGATATGGCCAGACCGCCCCCTCCTGCATAGGGTCCTGCGGAGTGCCCGGTCGGAACCCAGTTCCCCCTCACGGGGCGCGACTTCCCTTTTTTCCGTACCCGCGCTAGCGCACGCTCAGAACACTTCTGAGCGCGCTCAGAATGCCTCCACGCGCGCTCAGAACGTCTCCGCGCTCACGCACGCTCAGAACGCCTCTGCGCTCACGCGCGCTCAGAACGCCTCCGCACTTGCGCACACCCAAAACGCTTCTGAGCGCGCTCAGAACGCCTCCGCGCTCACGCGCGCTCAGAACGCTTCCCCAGTCGCCTAGATTGCTTCTCCGTTCGTTGCACGCTCAGAACGCTTCTGAGCGCACTCAACTCACTTTTTGTCTTTCTGACTTTTCACATTTTGTCTTTTTAGAGTGCTCTCATTTTGTCTTTTCAGCATGCTCACTTTTTATCTTTTCAGTTTCTCAGATTTCATGAACAGCTTGTCGCCTTTTTCGCCTCCAACAAAACTGCCTGAACTGCCGAAGGGCAAGATGGTCATTTACGAAAATGGCGATCTGTGTGCCCCGAACCAGAAAATATGATTCATCCGCCAGGTATTTATGGAAGTTACAACGGCGCAATTACCGGACTACCCCCGACCAAAGCTATAAAAGGAGCCCCAGGGCTTCATTTGAGAGAAGCTTGTCTGCTGCACCCGGGAGAGCTCCTTGCAGACTTTTGCGGAATTCTCCTTCGGCGCTTGAAGATCTCCTTCGCGGACTTGAAGGTTTCCTTCGTCCCGAAGGGAGACACCGCTTCTCACTTTTGTTCTCCGGAGCCTTCTCACTTTTGTTCTCAGGAGCCTTCTCACTTTTGTTCTCCGGAGCCTTCTCACTTTTGTTCTCCAACATTCTCAGAAGGAAAAATACTTAGTTTTTCGAGAGGTGACCTGTCACCCTCGGAGCTCTCTCTCTCTCTATTATTGTAACAAGCAGCGGCCTATCGCGCTCGAGTTCTAAGTACCAGATTGTAACCCCCAGAAGATAATGATGTTTGGTCGGCACAGCTCCGGCCGCGTGGTTTTTTAACCTTTCCGGGTTTTCCACGTTAAAAAATCTCAGTGTACTCAACGAATCTCAAACTGACTGTTTGCGCGCTTGGTTCGCTCCCGAGCTAAGGTGGTTCAAGTAAACTGGTCTACCAAGAGCCCTAAGCGACCCACAACAGTTTGACGCCGTCTGTGGGAACTATTCCCAAAACTCTTTAAGGACAACTACAATGGCAAGGAAGAGTGCTCGCACTATTGAAGGACCAATGCCGGAAGGACGCATCGACCCAGCTCCCTCCCACTCGCTCATCAACGCGCCTCCCACAGAAGAGGCAGTGCCTGCTCCCGCAACTAGGCTGGAAGGGCGCATGCAGCAGATTGAAGAACAACAAGCCGAGATGTTGGCTCTCGTAAGGAATCTCGGGGCTCCTCAAGTTTCGGTTCAACCGCCAGCGTTGAACGCACCGCCACCCCCAGCTCCGAGTCATGCCCCGAATGAAGAGGCCGTTCGAGAGGAAAAAGCTTCAGAGGGATTCTCCAACGCAACAAGTTCCGCTCACCATGCCCCGCCAGCCAGAGACCCAGAAGCTGACCATCGTCATCATCACCCAAGAAGAGCTGCCCCTGATCGAGCAATAGAAAGAACCACGCGAGAAGAAATACGTGATCTGAAAGAAGAAGAGTACGCCCAAGCAGAGCGACGCGCAGCTCTCGCCCGCCATCCCGCGCACCACGACTCCCCACTATCACCTCAAGTCCTGGCCCATCCAGTTCCAAACGGTTTCAAGCTTACCAACATCAAAACGTTCGACGGGACGGACGACCCGTTGGAACACGTCAATCACTTCACCACCATCATGAGGATTTACAGCGCCCCCGACCAACTCCTCTGTCAAGTGTTTCGGGCAACTTTAAAAGGACAAGCGCGCACCTGGTTCCACTCCCTGCGAGATGGGGCCATCAACAACTTCGCATAAATGGCGCAGCAGTTCGTGGACCAGTTCATCGTAAATCGTAGGATTGTCCGAGATCCCTCCCATCTCCCAGGAATCCGCCAAAATGACGGAGAGACTCTCAAGGATTTTTTCCGACGCTTCACCTCGGAGGCTCGACAGATCCCAGGAGTCGATCCCGAACTCTTGCGGGGAGTCTTCCTTGGAGTACTCCGCCCAAGTGGCTTTTACTCAGCTCTCATGAGAGAAACCGTACCAAGTTACCCCGACCTCGTTCACCGAGTTGAAGCTCAGATAGCCGCCGACGAGGCCATCGAAGCACACCGCCGGCAGTTCGAGGGGAGCTCAAAGAGGAATAAAGACGAGTCGTCGCTGCAGACAGTTCCCAACAAGAACAACAAGCATCACGACAATCCCAGCCGAGACCGAAGATCTCGCCAACATCAAGACTACACTCCCCTGAACACAATCAGGACTAACGTTCTCCTTGCCATCCGCGATCATCCCTCTCTCTAGAGGCCTATGGCTCTTGCACCAAATTCTGGAGACCAATCCAAATACTGCGACTACCATCGAGGTCGCGGGCACAAAACAGAAGATTGTTCGCGACTGAGCGCAGAAATCGAACGATTCGTACATCGGGGACTCCTTGAAAAATTTCTCCAAACCAAGGATCCTGAATCAACAAGTCAAGAATGATCCAGCAGGGGAGCAATCCCCAGAGCGACAGTGCCGAATAATAGCATGTTCTACGCCTGACGTATTCACTTGTATCTCGTGTTTTCAGCATCAATGTAACAAACAAATATTATTCTATTTATTACTCTTCATCATGCACCCAAACCACAAGCGTCATTTTCAATTGTATTGTTTCTCCCAGAACAGAGTGTTCAGATTGTCCGACAACGGACTTTGACCTCTCCCAGAACAGAGTGTTCAGATTGTCTGACAAAGGACTCTGCCCTCTCCCAGAACAGAGTGTTCAGATCCGACAAAGGACTCTGCCCTCTCCCAGAACAGAGTGTTCAGATTATCCAACAAAGGTCTCTGCCCTCTCCCAGAACAGAGTGTTCAGATTATCCAATAAAGGACTCTGCCCTCTCCCAGAACAGAGTGTTTAGATTGTCCAACAAAGGACTCTGCCCTCTCCCAGAACAGAGTGTTCAGATTGTCCGACAAAGGACTCTGCCCTCTCCCAGAATAGAGTGTTCAGATTGTCCGACAACGGACTTTGACCTCTCCCATAACAGAGTGTTCAGATTTTCTGACAAAGGACTTTGACCTCTCCCAGAACAGAGTGTTCAGATTGTCCGACAAAGGACTATGCCCTCTCCCAGAACAGAGTGTTCAGATTGTCTGACAAAGGACTTTGACCTCTACCAGAACAGAGTGTTCAGATTGTCTGACAAAGGACTCTGCCCTCCCCCAGAACAGAGTGTTCAGATTGTCCGACAAAGGACCCTCTCCCAGAATAGAGTGTTCAGATTATCCGACAAAGGACTCTGCCCTCTCCCAGAACAGAGTGTTCATATTGTCCTACAAAGGACTCTGCCCTCTCCCAGAACAGAGTGTTCAGATTGTCCGACAAAGGACTCTGCCCTCTCCCAGAACAGAGTGTTCAGATTGTCCGACAACGGACTTTGACCTCTCCTAGAACAGAGTGTTCAGATTGTCCGACAAAGGACTTTCACCTCTCCCAGAACAGAGTGTTCAGATTGTCCGACAAAGGACTCTGCCCTCTCCCAGAACAGAGTGTTCAGATTGTCCAACAAAGGACTTTGACCTCTACCAGAACAGAGTGTTCAGATTGTCTGACAAAGGACTTTGACCTCTCCCAGAACAGAATACTCAGATCGTCCAACAAGGGACTCTGGCCTTTACCAGAACAAAGCACTTGTATATTGTTGGAACATAGTCTTCCGCATCTCCTAGGTTTGAGAATAACAAATCCTATGTGTATTTGATCTTGTGTGTTCAAGTGTGCAGGTTAACATAGTCCATATGACTCAAGGAGTACTCATGATGACTGCCCCCAAAATTGAAGCCAGAATTCGAAGAGGCTCACTAGCGTCGGCGGTAGCACCTAGCGTCGGGCGCTAGCGATGAAGAGCGCAATTCTGGGAGCTGTTATAGAAGGCGCTAACGACAGGCGGTAGCGGATAACGCCGGCGGTAGCGCTGAACACAGAAGGAATAAAAGCAACGTTGCCGCGGATTGAAGATCCTACCGGGCAAAAAGTTTCTTAATCAGGGATAGCGTCGGTGGTAGCTACTAGAGCTGGCGGTAGCATGGCGCACAAAAGGCAGAGAGCAAAACGTTGCCGCGGATGGGAGATCCTGCCAAGCAAAATCTTTCCTAATCCGGGCTAGCGTCGGCGGTAGCGCTAGCGCCAGCGGTAGCACTTGGGCTATAAAAGGACCCCCTCTCCTCTTGTTTTTGTACACACCTATTGCATACACCTTAGAGAGAGAGTGCTAGAATTCCATAGGCTTGTCTTAGCCGAAATTTGAGGTCCCAGCGAAGCTCTGCCAATTTCTGAAGGAGAATTCCATCACGCCGAATCCAGACGAAGTCCGCTTCAACAAACGCTGATTCTACAACGGATCTTCATCTCCGACTTCAGAAGTTCATCTTAAGGGAGGTTTTGTTATTTTATTTCTCTTTCTTCACTATAAACGGTAGTGAAATCGCCTCGTGTTGGCGACTAGGTCTGGGGTAGACTTAGGGCTGAAATTCGCCTCGTGTTGGCGACTAGATCTAGGCTAGTTCTAGGGGGTGCTCGAGGCCACATCCGGGGAAGGATTGGCTAGAGCGGCTTGAGGCCGAATCCGGGGAGGATAAGGCTAGGGCCACCGGTTCGTGGGGAAGCGAATCGGGATAGAAAACGAAAAGAGCTTTTTTATTATTTGCCCTCGATCTCTAGCGTCATTGAGATCAAGTTTTGTAAAACTTATTTAACATTAATAAAGCTTGTCTCTCTTTATTGTTTTACTTGATTTCTCATTGTATTAATCTTGCAATATTTCAAAGTTTTCTAAATATAATCCTAAGTTTTTGAAAACCCTTATTCACCCCCTCTCCCCTCTAAGGGCGCCGACCGAATACTTTAGGTTCAAAGCGGTGGAAACGTTTTTAGGTTCAATTTCAGACACAAAGTTTTCACCGCTTCAAAGTTTTCTAAATATAAAAGTGAACACTACCGCCCGGCGCTAGCTACTAACGCCGGCGGTAGCTCTAATGTTAAAAATTCTTCTGGTTTTTCTAATGTACAAACATCATCCAGCAAGGGCAACGTAGAAACTCAGAAAAGGGTCTCAACCCCCTTTATTTCGTGTGCTAATTGTCTTAAATTTGGACACACGTCTGGCTCTTGCAGGAATATAATAAATCAACGATCATTAAAACAAATCTGGGTACCAAAGAAATCCACCTACTCTATGGGTGGTACCTCTTGGGTATCTGGGTCTTTACTCTCATCCTCTTTCTAGATTTGCAGGAAGGCTAAGGAAACAGAAGACGTGTGGTATTTGGACTCAGGCTGCTCCAAACACATGACGGGCAATAAAGCAAAATTCCTTAGCCTAGAAAAGAAGAAAGGAGGAATAGTGACATTTGGCGATAACGGTAAAGGAAGGATCATGGGAGTTGGTACAGTGGATAACGCATCTTTTCTTATATCAAATGTGCTTTATGTGAAAGGATTAAAACATAACCTAATATCTATAAGTCAACTGTGCGATAAAGGTTTAGACGTACTTTTTGAATCTTCCACTAACCTTTGCAAGATTGTTAATCCTAAAACAAAAGATGTGTTATTAACTGCACCTAGAATTCATAATGTTTACATAGTTTCATTTCATGATCTTTCTAAATCTTCTATAAAATATTTTATAACGAAAAATGATGAATTAGAATTATGGCATAGACGTTTAGGCCACGCTAGTACAAAACTCATCTTAAAACTAGCAAAAAGAGAATTGATTAGAGGATTGCCTAAGTTAAATGGAAATTTATCTTCATTATGCTCTCCATGCCAAAAAGGCAAATTTACTAAGTCATCTTTTAAAAGCAAAAATAAAATTTCTACATCAAAACCTCTGCAATTAATTCATATGGATCTTTTTGGTCTCGTTAACACTGCGAGTCATGGTGGTAGATTATACACTTATGTTCTCATAGATGACTATTCTAGATATTGTTGGACTTTATTTTTCTCCTCCAAATCTGATGCGTTTTGCAAATTTTCAAAAGTATGTACTCGCATTCAAAATGAATTAGATTTAAAAATAAAATACATTCGCTCAGATCATGGAGGTGAATTTGAAAATGAAAATTTTAAATCTTTTTGTGACATGTTAGGTATTAAGCATGAAACCCTAAAAACCCTAAATTACCTAAGTATTTTTGGGCAGAAGCCGTAAGCACTCCATGCTATGTAATGAATAGAGTTATGCTTCGCCCATCATTAACTCTCACACCATATGAACTCTACTATCAAAAGAAACCTAACGTATCGTATTTTAAAGTATTTGGATGTAAATGCTTCATTCTTAATACCAAAGATTCTTTAGGAAAATTTGACGAAAAATGCGATGAAGGAATATTTCTTGGTTATTCTTCAACTAGTAAAGCATATAGAATATTTAATAAAAGATCAAGTAAGGTTGAAGAGTCAATTAATGTCAGATTTGATGAGTTTGTTCCTTGTGCAGAGAAGCTCCCTACAGGTACCGATGATGAACCTTTGCCATCCTTGGAGCACGACGAAGAAGAACCGTCCAAAGAAGAGGAGGAGAAGCCCAAAGAAGATGAATATGTACCTCCAAGCATTCTAAACTTCTCCAAAAATCATCCAAAGGAGCTAGTCATTGGGGAACCTTCTACTGGGGTAAGAACTCGGTCCTCTCTTCATGAAACATTTTCAAATATTTGCTTTGTGTCTGAAATTGAACCTAAAAACGTTTCCACCGCTTTAAAGGGGGGGGGGGGTGAATAAGGGTTCTTCTTAAAATAATGAATTAATTATTCTACAAATATATGTTGATGACATCATTTTTGGAGCCACTAATGAAGAGTTATGTAATGAAGTAGTCTTAATAATGAAAAATGAATTTGAAATGAGTCTTGTAGGAGAACTATCATATTTTCTTGGTTTTCAAATTTCACAAAGAACTGATGGTATTTTTATTTGTCAATCAAAATATGTTCACGATATGCTTAAACGATTTGGATTTGAAAATCTTAAACAAGCTTCTACTCCCATGAGTGCTTCTTTAAAACTAGGAAAAGATGAATCTGGAATTTCTATTGATCAAACACTATATAGAGGAATGATAGGTTCTCTTCTTTATTTAAGTGCATCTAGATCAGATATAATGTTTGTCGTATGTTTATGTGCTCGCTTTCAAGCCGAT
This sequence comes from Dactylorhiza incarnata, assembly GCA_033032865.1. Classification (NCBI taxonomy): domain Eukaryota; kingdom Viridiplantae; phylum Streptophyta; class Magnoliopsida; order Asparagales; family Orchidaceae; genus Dactylorhiza; species Dactylorhiza incarnata. The sequence continues at coordinate 9,097,310 of JAWHQI010000051.1, read as the reverse complement.
CCAAAAGAATCTCATTTAAAAGCGGTAAAATGTATTTTTAGTTATCTAATAGGGTCATCTAAACTAGGATTATGGTACCCACATAATGACTCTTTCACACTCCACGGCAATTCCGATTTGGACTACACCGGGTGCTCACTAGATAGAAAAAGCACTAGCGGTACGTGTCACTTTTTGGGACCCTCTTTAGTTGCATGGTCTAGTAGAAAACAATCTTCGGTTGCACTCTCCACCACGGAGGCTGAATATATTGCACTTGGTAGTTGTTGTGCATAAGCGTTATGGATGAGCCAAACACTAGAGGACTTTGGATTTCATCTTAAAAACATAGATCTTAAATGTGACAATAAGAGTGCAATAGACCTCACATATAACCCCGTACACCATTCTAGATCCAAACACATCGACGTTCGCATCATTTCATTAGGGATCACATTAAGAAAGAAAATGTAAAAGTAAGCTTCATTGGGACGGACTCTCAACTTGCTGACATATTTACTGAACCCCTTCCAGATGCAAGATTTCGATTATTATGACTTGAATTAGGTGTCCTAGATCTTTCAAATTAACACAAATTCAAAAAAAATGCAATTTTTTGGTGTTTATCCATCAAAACCATCTCCTTAAATTCTGCAATTTCAGCAAGAAACTCCTAATGGGACACCTAATCAAGACCACCAATCAAAATTTCCAAAATCCTAAAAAATCGTTCACTGTCTCCCGCGCTAGCGCTACCGCAGGCGCTAGCGTCCATGTTCTATTTTCTGTATTTTTTAAATTTTGACAAATTTCTAAAAATATATTAATCTATATTTTCTACTTAGTTTTGCACTTCTGTGTTTCTTTATTTTTTGAAAAATCAAATACAAAATTACAAAAACCAAATTACAAAAAAATATGTTTTTCTTTTTCGCTTGTGTTGTTTCCTTTGCTTAAAATTCATCTTTATGCAAAAATCAAATATAAAAATTACAAAAGTAAAAATTACAAAAATATGCTAAAATCAAATACAAAAATATAAAACTTTAAAACTATCAAAAAAAAATTGTATGATTTTTTGTGAAAATTCTAAAAATATATTAATCTATATTTTCTACTTAGTTTTGCACTTCTGTGTTTCTTTATTTTTTGAAAAATCAAATACAAAATTACAAAACCAAATTACAAAAAAATATGTTTTTCTTTTTCGCTTGTGTTGTTTCCTTTGCTTATAATTCATCTTTATGCAAAAATCAAATATAAAAATTACAAAAATATGCTAAAATCAAATACAAAAATATAAAACTTTAAAACTATAAAAAAAACTGTATGATTTTTTGTGAAAATTCAAGCATGATTTAATCTATTATTTAGAAACTCTACAATGTTGCAATTTATCTTTTCAAACTACTTTGGACATTGTCTTTCTTCATGCTTTGATATATCTATTCAAATGTGCATCAGTTATAGTTTAAAAGTTGTGTAGGATCAAGCTTAGCATGCCTCTAAGTATGAGAAATACTTTATGTTTGATAATGATATTTATTCACTCACTTTTTTTTGGCATTGTCTACATATGAATTTAATCTAAGAATGCTTGTGTATGTTTTGAAGTAGTACAAATAAATTAAAATTGCACAAGTATCTTACCTACACTCCTTATTTTGCACTCTTAAAAATTAAGAAAAGTGGTTATGTTTTTCATAAATTCTATTGATTTGCAAAACAAGTGTATTCGGAGAACTTTGTACAAAACAAAATTATAAAATAAATGACAAAGATAACTCCACCAAGCACTACTTGAACCTCCTGATAAGCCTTAATAAGCATTGTGAGGTTGAGCACCTTGGAAAGAATAGTAAAGTGTCTTGTGCAAATCAAATCTTTCTTTCAAAAATAAGAAAAACCACTTACTCTTAAGTACACTGGATCACTAGTCTCAAAATTCAAAATAAAATATGTGATCCCCCAAGCACTACTTTGTACAATGATAAGTCTTGATGAGCATTATGTGTGCAGAGCACCTTGGTAGTTGTACTTTTTATTGTGCATTAAAGTGTGTGAAAGTAATCTTATTTGTGTTTTATTATGCTCGTACTTTACATATATCTTGTATTTTTGATCAAAACATTTGTTTACATTCCTCAAAAATACACTTATGTGCACATCATTATCTTCCATAACACTTCTTCTCATGAGTATTGGATCCTAATGCTAATTCTATATTACTTTTTATTTATGAAATGCACTAGATAACCTAGCATGTGTTCTACAATGTTTTGTATGTCTTTGGAATTATGAATTAAAGTAACATTGTAGTAATTTCTGTTTGATAAACATTATTTCATGCTTGGTTATTATCAAATTTAAAGATATAACTGCAAAATGATTTACAAAAACATCATCTTTTGTGAACTTTAACTCATATTTTTTGGATTATCATTACTATTTGATGTTTTTGTATTGTTATAAGTCTTCCGCATCTTAACCATATAAGTGCTTTACCTTGCGCTTTTATGCTTACTTAATATCTTGTATTCTTTGCATCATCACTTATTCTTCAAAATTCCTATCTCTCATTACGTGATAGATTTCCTTGAAACACTTTTTTGGTTACTTCAAACATAAAAATATTTTATGCTAAAAACTCTGAAAATTTTGTAATGTTTATAACTCTGATCTATTTCAATGAAAAACAACTCTAAAACTCCTTATCATTTACTTAAAAAGCTCAATCATGCCTTATTTTCTATTTACAAATTCTTTGGTACTTTGTTTCCCTACCCTTTTTTGCTAATAACAAAGGGGGAGAACTAACATGATAAATATAACCCGCTATCATAAACCCAACATGACAAATTCAGATGATAGCTTACATATTAGGGGAGCACTCACTTAGGGGGAGCATGTATTTAGGGGGAGAAATTCTAAATGCTAAAATCAATAATTATCCTAAGTCATCACTCTCACTCACACACAAGTAGAGTTTCATCATGCTTATCTATTAATGCTTTGATTTATCATTAATGGATTTGTTATTATCAAAAGGGGGAGTTTGTTGGAACATAGTCTTCCGCATCTCCTAGGTTTGAGAATAACAAATCCTATGTTTATTTGATCTTGTGTGTTCAAGTGTGCAGGTTAACATAGTCCATATGACTCAAGGAGTACTCATGATGACTGCCCCCAAAATTGAAGCCAGAATTCGAAGAGGCTCACTAGCGCCGGCGGTAGCACCTAGCGCCGGGCGCTAGCGATGAAGAGCGCAATTCCGGGAGCTGTTATAGAAGGCGCTAACGCCTGGCGGTAGCGGATAACGCCAACGGTAGCACTGAACACAGAAGGAATAAAAGCAACGTTGCCGCGGATTGAAGATCCTATCGCGCAAAAAGTTTCTTAATCAGGGATAGCGCCGACGGTAGCTACTAGCGTTGGCGATAGCATGGCGCACAAAAGGCATAGAGAAAAACGTTGCCGCGGATGGGAGATCCTGCCGCGCAAAATCTTTCCTAATCCAGGCTAGCGCCGGCGGTAGCGCTAGCGGCGGCGGTAGCGCTTGGGCTATAAAAGAACCCCCTCCCCTCTTGTTTTCGTACACACCTATTGCATACACCTCAGAGAGAGAGTGCTAGAATTCCAGAGGCTTGTCTTAGCCGAAATTTGAGGTCCCAGCGAAGCTCTGCCAATTTTTGAAGGAGAATTCCATCACGCTGAATCCAGACGAAGTCCGCTTCAACAAACGCTGATTCTACAACGGATCTTCATCTCCGACTTCAGAAGTTCATCTTAAGGGAGGTTTTGTTATTTTATTTCTCTTTCTTCACTGTAAACGGTAGTGAAATCACCTCGTGCTGGCGACTAGGTCTGGGGTAGACTTAGGGTTGAAATTCGCCTCGTGTTGGCGACTAGATCTAGGCAAGTTCTAGGGGGTGCTCGAGGCCACATCCGGGGAAGGATTGGCTAGAGCGGCTTGAGGCCGAATCCGGGGAGGATAAGGCTAGGGCCACCGGTTCATGGGGAAGCGAGTCGGGATAGAAAACGAAAAGAGCTTTTTTATTATTCGCCCTCGATCTCTAGCGTCATTGAGATCAAGTTTTGTAAAACTTATTTAACATTAATAAAGCTTGTCTCTCTTTATTGTTTTACTTGATTTCTCATTGTATTAATCTTGCAATATTTCAAAGTTTTCTAAATATAATCCTAAGTTTTTGAAAACCCTTATTCACCCCCCCCCCCCCCCTCTAAGGGCGCCGACCGATCCAACATATATGTCATACAGAAACGACAAGCTCGATCTCCAACACAACCATTGGGCAGCAAGCCCACAATGTAACCGTTCAAGGCGAGATAGAAATCTCTCCCACAACTAGAGCTGTTGAAACCGATTTCTCGGTCTCTTGTGGAGCTCGGGGCCCTCACCGAAATGAGAGGCAGCTAGCCCTTACCGGTCCCTCGGGAGAGGTAAGGCCGATGATTCGAGCAAAGAACAAAGACCCTAGTCTCAGCGAGGAGGTCCCTCCACTAACCCGGAAGATCGTTGAGCGCTTCCCCTCCCAAGCCAAAGCTAATACTCGGGCACCTTGGAGAGCTAGAGAGCCCAAACCAAAGCGACCTAGGGAGAGAAGAGCTCAAAGATAATGAACCGGTCTTCTTCCAAGGTGCCCTTTGAGGTCTATTTATAGATTTTAGTTTTGTGGTCTGTCAATAACCAAATCCCGCTGTCCATTCTCACTATCCGCACACCGGATTGGTCTGCAAACACCCAAACTCCGCTGTTTGGAGAGGCTAAACGCAGACCACCAGGGGCCTCTTGGTAAAAATCCCTTCCTAGACTTTTACGGGGCGAGCCAGCCCGCTTCGCGACCTCCCTCGCGAGTGGAGCTCGCGAGCCTCGGGGTCGTCGAACCCCAGAGGTCTTATCGGCACATTATATGGCTCGCTCGCCCGCACTACCTCGGCGAGTCCCCGGATGACTATCTGCTCTCCCTCTAGGCGGGCTCGCCTAGCGAACTCCTTCCTCGAATGGTTGGGCTCGCCAATAGCGACCCGGCCAAGCCGACCTCCCTCGCGAGTGGAGCTCGCGAGCCTCTGGGTCGGCGAACCCCAGGATGGCTATCCGCACCCCAAAATGGCTAACTGCACCCCAAAATGGCTAACTGTACCCCAAGGTTCCGGGCTCGCTCGCCTGCGCAGTCTCTTGCTCTTCCTTGGCCGGCCTCGCCGGAGTTCAGGGTTCGCCCCTCTTGGCTCGCCTCCTCGAGCGCGAGCTGCTGATTTCTTCCTGGCGAATATCGGGGTTGTACACAATCCCCGCTCTTCGCGAAGACTAATGTCCTCGCGAAGAATCGTCCAACCACGGATATTCGACCGCCCCCAGATGACCTGTCAGGAATCTTTGGTGGGACCCACCATGCAGGTTATAAATACCGTCCCGAACCCCCTCCGGTGCGCGTCGCTTCTTTTCCTTCCTTTCTTGTCTTAGCTGCCGGGAGATGCCGATTTCCGAAGAAGCGGAGACTCGCCTGAGGGCGTTGAGAGCCGGCGGGCTACCTTCCACGACCAAGGTACCCGCCTGGATGAGCCGGCCGCCCCCCGCCCAGTCGCCAAAAGTCAAGAAGGCGAAAGCGATTCGCCTCTCTGGGGACGACTCCGTGGTGCTGGACTCCTCTCCGGACGATCGCCGCCCCGAGAAGGTATGAGTTATTCGAATTCACGCCGATAAGTTGCTCTTCATTCTTTTCCCCTCGCAGGATACTTTGTCGAGCGAGATCGTTGAGGAACGTGCTGAGGGGTCTCGGAAAAGCCAACAGGTGGACACGAACCTCGCTGGGAAAGACACCACCGGTACGATCTGGATCTCGCCTGCCGTAATACTTGTCAACCCTATATGATCTCCTACCCTTTTCTTACAGTCTCGCCCCTGAAATCCCCGATCCGCCCGTCGTCGCGGCCTCCATCTCCGGCCCCTCCGGGTAGGATCGCTGACAAGCCCGGGTTCCAGCTCCTGACGAGCGAGGAGACCGGTGGCTCCGCCCCTCTGAAGATTCTCCTGACCAATAGCACGGCTTATCCTGCCGGCCTGGGCAAGTCTCTTTACCCCCATTATGGAAACGTGTTCCAGGGCCGTCCTTCGGGTTCTCGCCCCCCTCTCGGTAAGCGTTATGGCCTCGCCGACCTCCTGCGTGACCTCGTGCTCATTATCTGACGTGAGATCTTGCAGATAATGCCGAGAATCCGCACACCGATTCTGAACTAGGCGACGACGAGATGTCCCCCCTCCCTGATCAGGTGGAGGAATTTTTAGGTGATCCGCGAGATCCCGAGACGATGAAACAGCGAGCCGCGGAACTCTTGAGGAAGCATGGGCGAATGCTGATGGACCTCAATATGCAAGCGAGGCGGGATAGGGAAGCCGCGGAGGATAGGCACGCGGTCCTGATGGAGGAGTGTGCGAGGCTCCGGCAAGCGAGACACCGCGATCAGGATGAGGTCGCCACGACACCGGAGGTACACATAGCGAGGATGAGGGACTACGCCTTCCTCACGGATCGGGAGGGTCGCCTGGCGGAAGAATATTATAATTCTAGTGCACCGCCGAGGTCAGGGTCGCGGGGTGGTGGCCGGTGGAAATGACTCCCCCACGATTCTCGCTAACTGCTTTGTTGTGCTCTTTTTATCATTAATGGGTATTGCTGTTTTAGACAATCTCGCCATGGCTCGCAACTCGCATCTTTGCCACATATGTTGGCTTTGTTTCTTCTGACAATTATTATTAGCTTTTTATTGTTTCTCGCTTGGTGCTAGCGAGTCTTTCATTTTCACATTATATTGTGCTTGGGCGGACCCTCTGTTCTCGCCAAATTTATCTCTCGAAAGTGTCGTTCGTACTAACCTCACAGGTTTCTTTTTCTCGCCCGCGGACATGACGTGATGTTTTTGTTGATACTCGTGCTCGCTGACGCTTGGACTTCTTCCCGCCTTTTTGTTTTGGCTATAAATAGGCGGTCTTTATTGAGCCAACCACCGCATTTATTCTCGATCTTCTTCTCCTTCTGCTGCAGAGCTCTCGCTCTTTCTCGTTCTCGCGTTCTTCCCCTTCTCGCAGATCTTCCAGATGGGCGGCGACGCGGAGTCAGAGGGTCGGCGGAGGGTCGCAAAGGCCTTTGCCGAACACAGCTTCTTCTCTTGCAATCTGACCGACGAAGAATACTTTAGCGCGATCGCTGATTTCATTCTTCCCCCGTTCGAGGCACGCCGCCCTAGCGAGGACGACGTGATCAATGACCCGTTGGTCGACGAGTTGGCCATCCCGATCGCCCACTTCGCGGTCGGTCTGCGCCTTCCTTTGTGGCCAGAAGTTCGCCAGGTAACAATCGTTCTTGTTTGTTGTTTATTTTGCCACTCGAGCCTCGCTCGCTGCGTGGATTGATCTTGTTCTCGCTACCTGTTAGGTGCTTAAGCATTATGGCGTGGTTCCCGGCCAGCTCACACCCAATGCCATGGCGGTGGTCATCGCCTTCGCCTGCTACCTCCGCGAGGAGCGGATAGAGTTCAGCCTTCCTATCTTCCGGAAGCTGTTCTCCTTCCGCGCCTACAAAGATGGGACAGCTTATTTCGTGGGCACAGGCCCGAAAGTGGTTGAGACCGTCAACAAGGCCCACTTCTGGGCCCAAACGTTTGTCGTCGTCAAGGGGAACTTCGGCAACATTCCCTTCTCGCCGATTCAACATAGCGAGACCACCTATCGGCCCACCGCCCTCGGCGGCCATGACGCCCTCCTCCATCAGTTCTTTTGTAAGAAGAACTTCGAGGTCGTTTACCTCCGCCGCAACCTAGACTCGCTGCTTCCGGTCCTCGCCGGAGAAGGTAAAGATCTCTGTCTAACCTATTCGTCTCAATTCGCAAGCCTATCGTACTCATCCCTATGATTCTGTTTCTAGGCGAGCGAGATCTCCCCCTCCATCCACCTTACGCGAGCAACCGGAAGACCGATGCCACAATGGATCTCGCTACCATGGGGGCGGAAGCCTGCCGAGGAGACGTCACCCCGGCCGAGCCCTCCTCCCGCAAGAGATCGGGGGCCTCCGGCAGTCATGGTGCCGTCCCGAAGTCCCCGCCAAAAAAGAAAAGCAAGAAAAGCGCGGCCTCGCTCGCTTCGTCGAAAGGTAAGGAAACTCGCGAGGCTGCCTTCGACGAGTTTGACTTTACCGGCCTTTCGGCGGGCGAGGACGAAGATCATGGCCAGGAGGCGGTCAGGGCCTCGGTCCTCCCCATCCCGGTGAACCATTATAACTTCGGGCTCGGCCAGAGGCGTTGGGACGAGACTGGCGAGCCCCTTGTCACCTGGAAGCCAGAGACAAACAGGGTGGACATCTCTTCTATCCTCCCCTCCTGGGTGGAGAAGGAGACCGTCAGTGGTCACGCCTTCGACTTTTCGTTCGCGCTTTATGGCCGCGAAGATGCAGGGTCTTACAAGGATGAGACCGCGAGGACCCTTGCTTATGAGAGCGCGAGGTCCCAGCTGCGTTCTGCCGAGCTCGCCCATATGACTGGGAGGCGTTGCTTACAGCTGGAGCTTCAGAATGTGGAGCTCGCGAGGGCCTACCAGGGGGTTCTCGCCGAGAGCACACAGCTGAAAGAGAAGCTGCTCGCCGTGGAGGCAAGAGTGGTGAGTCATCTAGGCTTCCAACTTCGTATTTTCCCCCAACCCCTTCATCTCTCTAACCTGACTTGCTCGCAGGATGTCGAGGTCGCCGGAAGGGCCAACGCTCGCATCAAGGACTTGGAGAGCGAGGTGGCCGGGCTGAAGGCCCTAAATAGCGACCTCACTCGCGCCGTGGTTCCCCCTTCGCCTCGTCGTTTAAAAGAAGACCGGCGGGCGCGAGACGAAGAAATTCGTTTGGGGTCGATAGAGTCGGCTCGCTACATTTTCTCGGTGGCGAAGGCGATCGGCCTTTTGGCGGATAATGCGGCTGACATGACTCTGGAGGATATTGTTCCAGAGCTCTTCCTCCCTCTCCCGCCGGTGAAGGACAGCGATGATGAAGAAGGATCTGCGGGCGATTCCTGAAGCTCGCCGCCCTTCCCCCTTTTGTGTTGTAACGCGTTATAATTTTTGATCGGCGAGATCGCCAAAGATTGTAACTGAATTATTAAACATAGAATGCAGATTTTGTTTTCACTGTGCTCTCCTTTTCTCGTTGTTATTTTCATTTTTCGACCGTCTCGCCCTTGCTCATCTCGTGATTCGTTTTCGCGGATGTCATTCTCGCGCCGCTCGTTATTGAATAGGCGCGCGCGGGACGCTCCGGCTGCTCGGGTCTCTCGCCGTCTGCCTTGGGCTCGTTGCGCCTTTAGCTACGCGTATTTTCCTTAGGTTTCGTAGGGTATTTTTCCTCTTGGCGAGAGCTAGCTTCTTACTCAGTGCATGCAACCTTTCTGCCGAGGACTGGATATTTGGGATCATATGAGATTGGTCCTTGTCACTTGCGTATTGTCGCACGCGACCTCCCTTAGCCGAGCGAGCACGCCCGACGAGCGAGAAGGAGTTTGCCAGCGTAAGACTTATCACCCTATCATTTTCTCCAGAGACCGTCCTGAACCACCCGTCTAGTGAGAGCCCGGGAGCGGAATCGATCCGGGGCATCCCAGCACCAATACTTATCCAACCCTGCCAGCCTCTCCAGAGATCAACCTGAACCCCCCGTCTAGTGAGAGCCCGGGAGCGGAATCGATCTGGGGCACTCCAGCACCAATGCTTATCACCTTGCCAGCCTCTCCAGAGATCAACCTGAACCCCCCGTCTAGTGAGAGCCCGGGAGCGGAATCGATCTGGGGCATTCCAGCACCAATGTGTCCAACCTTGCCAGCCTCTCCAGAGATCAACCTGAACCCCCCGTCTAGTGAGAGCCCGGGAGCGGAATCGATCTGGGGCATTCCAGCACCAATGCTTATCACCTTGCCAGCCTCTCCAGAGATCAACCTGAACCCCCCGTCTAGTGAGAGCCCGAGAGCGGAATCGATCTGGGGCATTCCAGCACCAATGTGTCCAACCTTGCCAGCCTCTCCAGAGATCAAACTGAACCCCCCGTCTAGTGAGAGCCCGGGAGCGGAATCGATCTGGGGCATTCCAGCACCAATGCTTATCACCTTGCCAGCCTCTCCAGAGATCAACCTGAACCCCCCGTCTAGTGAGAGCCCGAGAGCGGAATCGATCTGGGGCATTCCAGCACCAATGTGTCCAACCTTGCCAGCCTCTCCAGAGATCAACCTGAACCCCCCGTCTAGTGAGAGCCCGGGAGCGGAATCGATCTGGGGCATTCCAGCACCAATGCTTATCACCTTGCCAGCCTCTCCAGAGATCAACCTGAACCCCCCGTCTAGTGAGAGCCCGGGAGCGGAATCGATCTGGGGCATTCCAGCACCAATACTTATCACCTTGCCAGCCTCTCCAGAGATCAACCTGAACCCCCCGTCTAGTGAGAGCCCGAGAGCGGAATCGATCTGGGGCATTCCAGCACCAATGTGTCCAACCTTGCCAGCCTCTCCAGAGATCAACCTGAACCCCCCATCTAGTGAGAGCCCGGGAGCGGAATCGATCTGGGGTATTCCAGCACCAATGCTTATCACCTGGACAGCCTCTCCAGAGATCAACCTGAACCCCCCGTCTAGTGAGAGCCCGGGAGCGGAATCGATCTGGGGCATTCCAGCACCAATGTGTCCAACCTTGCCAGCCTCTCCAGAGATCAACCTGAACCCCCCGTCTAGTGAGAGCCCGGGAGCGAAATCGATCTGGGGCATTCCAGCAGCAATGCTTATCACCTGGCCAGCCTCTCCAGAGATCAACCTGAACCCCCCGTCTAGTGAGAGCCCGGGAGCGGAATCGATCTGGGGCATTCCAGCACCAATACTTATCACCTTGCCCGCCTCTCCAGAGATCAACCAGAACCCCCCGTCTAGGTGAGAGCCTGGGAGCGGAATCGATCTGGGGCATTCCAGCACCAATGCTTGTTACCTCGACACAGCAGCAGTTAAAAGCATAACAAATGAAAGTAAGACATTGATTTAAACAACATAATAAAACTTTCAAGGGTAGAATCGTTTCAAATCATCCCCACTCCGAGCTCGGTCGAGAGGTACCCCTTCCACATCCTGGAGGTGATACCCCCCCCCCCCCCCCCCCCCGACTTGAGCACCTCGCTTACGATATATGGGCCCTCCCAGTTGGGGTTAAGCTTACCCACCGCGGCCCCTCTGCCAGCCGCATCGACCTTCTTTAGGACTAGGTCCCCTTTCTGGAAGTGCTTGATCCGGATGTGTTTGTCAAAGTATCGGGCCATCCGCCGTTTGACCTCTTCCTGTCTGATGGTAGCCAAGTCTCGGAGTTCTTCCACCAAGTCCAAGGACAGCTTCTGCTCTGCATTGTTACCTTCCAACCACTCTTCATCCCCCTCGCTCGCGGCGATCACCCGGGGGGTCTTCACCTCAAACTCTATGGGGAGAACGGCCTCGGACCTGTGAGAGAGCTTGAATGGAGTCTCCCCGGTGGCGGTATTCGGAGTAGTCCGCATGGCCCAGAGAACGGAGGGTAGTTGTTCTACCCAACTTCCTCGTAGGTTCTCCACTTTCTTTTTTAGCAGGTTGACGATTATCTTGTTCGCCGCTTCCACTTGCCCATTGCTCCTCGGATGGTGGACTGAAGAGAACCTGAGGTCGATGCCGAGCTGAGTGCAAAAGCCGACAAACTCTTCACTCGCAAACTGTGGCCCATTGTCCGTCACTATAGCTAGAGGGAGTCCATGCCTGCAAATTATTTCTCCCCACACAAAATTCCTCACAACCTGAGAGGTTACCTTAGCAAGTGCTTTCACCTCTATCCACTTGGAGAAGTAGTCGATCATGACCAGCAGGAACTTCCTCTGGCCGCTGGCTTGGGGAAAGGGGCCGACCAGGTCCAGCCCCCATATGGCGAAGGGCCAGGGAGCCGTGATGGTCCGGAGTCTTTGGGCTGGGAGGAGCTGGAGTGGAGCATAGAGCTGGCATTTTTGACATTTCCTTGCGAACTCGGCCGCGTCTTTGCTGAGAGTGGGCCAGAAGTAGCCTTGCCTCAATACTCTTCCTTCCAGGGTCCGACTCCCGGAGTGACTGCCGCACTCCCCGGAGTGGATTTCTTCCAGCACTCTCGGGACCTCCTCCTCGGAGACACAACGGGCCAGGAGTCCCGAGAGAGTCTTCCTATATAGCCCCCCTGCATGCAAAGAGTAATAGGCGGACTTATACCTGAAGCGTCTTTTACCCACATCATCTCCAGGGAACTGCCCAGAGGATAAGAAGGTGATGAACGGATCCATCCATGAGGCTTGTTGATCTACCTCCATCAATTCTCCTTCCTCGATGGAGGGCCGGAAGAGTTCCGAAGTCGTCCCCCCCGCTCGGGGACCGAACTTGGCTAGGAGGTCCGCCTGGGTGCTCTCCTCCCTCGGCACGTGCTTGATTGAGAAGGTGTGGAACTGCCCGATGATTCCCTTGACCTTCTCCAGGTATAGTAGGAGGGTTGGGTCTTTTGCTTCAAACTCTCCTCTGATATGGCATGCTACCACCATGGAGTCCGTGGAGACCTCCATGTCCTGCACACCTAGTTCTCGGGCTAGCCGAAGGCCCGCTATCACTGCTTCGTACTCGGCCTGGTTGTTGGTGATTGGGAATTGGATGTTTAAGGCTTGCTCAATCCGGGTCCCCTGAGGACTCACCAGGACTATTCCCCCTCCATAGGAGTGTTTTCCCGACGCTCCGTCCACTAACATTTTCCAGGCTTCTGGGGGAGGTGGCTCGTGCTCCCCCACTTCGGCCGCGTAGTCAGCCATGAAGTCCGCCACTACTTGAGCCCTGATGGATGTCCTGGGTACGAACGTGATATTGAATTCGCTTAATTCCACGGACCACTTCGCCAACCTTCCTGAGTGCTCCACCCCTTCCATGATTTTGCGGAGCGGATGGTCCGTTACTACTTTAATTGAATGGGCTTGAAAGTAAGGCCGGAGCCTCCGGGCCGACACCACCAATGCGAAGGCTAACTTTTCTAGGATCGGGTACCGGAGTTCCGCCTTCTTCAGCACCCGGCTGACATAGTAGATTGGGAGCTGCTTCTTTCCCTCTTCCCGGATCAGCACGGAACTTACTGCTTCGGATCCTACCCCTAGGTATAGAGATAGGTCTTCCCCTGGCCTCGGTCCCTGGAGCAGAGGGGTTTGGGTGAGCTGTTCTTTCAGAGCCTGGAAGGCCTTCTCGCACTCCGGGGTCCATTCAAACTTCTTGTTGCCTCGCAGTACTTTGAAGAAAGGTGCACACTTTTCCCCCGCCTTGGAGAGGAATCTGCTGAGCCCTGCCAATTTCCCTGTGAGGCTCTGAACCTCTTTCGGATTTCTTGGCGACCCCAGCTCCATCACCGCTTTAACTTTGTCGGGGTTGGGTTCCACTCCTGCGGGGGTGAGCAAATGGCCCAGGAACTTCCCTCGGCTCGCCCCGAAGACACACTTCAAGGGATTGAGCTTCATCTTGTACCGCCGCATGGTCCCAAATGTCTCTTCGAGGTCGCGGAGGTGAGTCTCGAGGTCTCGGCTCTTAACCATGAGGTCGTCGACATAGACTTCTAAATTTCTTCCTTTCTGCTCGCGGAAGACCCTATCCATCATCCTTTGGTACGTAGCCCCTGCGTTCTTGAGCCCAAAGGGCATCATCTTATAGCAATAACATCCATCCCCCGTGATGAAGGAAGCATCCTTGATGTCTGGGGGATGCATGCGAATTTGATGGTAACCTGAAAAAGCATCTAAGAAAGACATTACAGAAAAACCAACGGCTGAATCAACCAGCGCGTCGATTCTGGGCAGGGGGGTAGCAATCTTTCGGGCATGATTTATTAAGAAGTGAGAAGTCGATACACATACGCCACTTACCTCCTCCCTTCTTCACCATAACGACGTTAGAGACCCAGCCTGGATACTGGATCTCCGATACAAATCCGGCCTGCAGGAGTTTGCCCACCTCCTCGCGGATGGGCCCTTCTAGCTTGTCCGCGACGGCCCTCCTCTTCTGACGGATGGGGCGGGCACCGGGGTCGAGGTTGAGGCGATGGCACGCCACATCCGCGTCGATCCCGGGCATTTCCGCGGCGCTCCAAGCGAAGACGTCCACGTTCTTCTGTACGCAAGCCAGAATCTCCGCTTGATCTCCTGGGCTGAGTTCTCCGCTGACCCGGACTTTTTCCACCACCCCCAGCCGGGTGGTGACCTCGAGCTCCACGACCTTGTCTACAGCCTCCAACCGGGATTGCTCTCCCCAAGTCCTTTCCTCTTCGGCACAAGCGGGAGCTTGGGTCTCTTCCTTGACTTCCTTCCCTACCCCCATCAGCTCTTCCGCCCTTCCCTCCCGGGCCTTCTCCTCTTCTTCCCTTCTCTCCACCCGGGGTACCTCAGCTACCCCTTCCTGGGCATGAACTTCATCTCCCTCCTTCTCTTCGGCTACCTCTAAACCTCCGGCTTCGTCTGCCTCCTCCATCATCTTATCCCACTCCTCTGCTTCTCCCATCCAGGAGATGGTGTTGACAGCCGTCACGTAGCACTGTCTTGCCACCTTGGGATCCCCCCTGATCCGCACCTGGACCCCTCCGTCGTTGAACTTGAGGCACTGGTGAAAAGTGGAAGGGACGCAGCGGAACGCGCTGATGAGGGGTCGTCCGAAGATGGCGCTGTAACTGCTCGGGGCGTCCACTATGACAAAACAACAGTTCCGGGACTGCCCACCCAGGGTCACATGGAGCCCTACTCCTCCTTCTACTTCCTTCCTCTCCCCCGAAAATCCGAACAGAGGGCCACCTGAGGCCAACACCCTTCTGGGTTCCACCTCCATCTTGTCGAATGCCTTCTTGAAGATGACATTGACCGAACTCCCATTGTCTACTAGGATTCGGGAGACGGTGAAGTTCTCGATCGCCGTCTGGATGACCAGCGCGTCGCAGAACGGGTCCTCGTAGCTCAGCATGTCCTTTTGGGTGAAAATAATTTTTTCGGCCGGGGGTGGAGCGGTGGATGTTGATGCTACGCTCCGGCGGTAGATGGTATGGAGACTAGCCTTGCGGGTTGCCTCCACCCCTACCCCCCCATGGATCACTCCGATCCCTCCTCTATTCCCCAGATCTGCTCTATCCTCACATCTTTCCTCCTCTTCCTCTCGAGGTTCCACCTCCACGATCCTTAATGGTTACTGCTGTGGTGGCGCGGGCGCTCTGCCCCTCTTCACCTCCAGGAACTCCGGACAGGTGTCCGTTGAGTGGCCTTCTACATCGTGGAAGATGCAATATGGCACCGCCGCTTCCCTTGCCCCGGTCTCTGCTATCCTGTTCCTTCTTCTCCTAGCGGCCGCCGTCTCCGCTTCTCCTCCCCTTCCCCTTCCTCTTCCCCGGCCAATTGCCATGGCCTGTTGAGGTGGGGGGGGTAACTGCATCGGGCCCTGCCTCCACCCCAACTGGGGGGGTCTCCATTGTCCTTCGAAACGGTTACCCCTTCCTGGGCCATAACCCCTTCCCTGCCCCTGCATTCCTCCTCCTTGCGGCCTCCATCCCCCCTCCGGGGCCCAGGGCTCTTCCCTTCTTCTGACCTCTTGCTGCCTCATCTCCGGCTCACTGAGCTTTGCTAGCCTCTTGGTGAGCTCTGGGTTGGCTTCTTCGCTTGCTACTTCCTCTGCCACCCTCTCCATCAGCTCCTCATAGGAGACGGGGGCCTTCCTCTTCAACGCCATCTTGAAAAAGCTTTCCTTCAACCCGACCGTGAAGGCGAGTTGAAGTGCAAACCCAGGCACCTCCTGAGTGAGCTGCACTTCCTCCTGGAACCGATCCGCATACTGAGCCAACGTCTCCCTGGACTCCTGTTTCACCGCGAAGAGGGAATCAGCGTCCTTCTTCCTCCTTTTTGAAGTTGAAAATCTCAACAAAAAACTTCGGCGCAGGTCCTCGAACGCGTAGATAGAGCCTGCCGGAAGTGAATGAAACCAGTCCCTGGCCTTTTCCTTGAGAGTGACAGCGAAGAGCCGACACTTGAAGGCATCGGACATCGGCCTGATGGAGACCGAGTCCTCGAAGGACTGCAGATGCTGAACTGGGTCATCTCTTCCGTTGTAGTACACTCTATCCCATTCTCCGAATCCTGCTGGAACGGGCGCAGACAACACCAACTCGCAGAAGGGACTTCCCCCTCCTGCCCTCTTTTCTCGCTCGGCTCGCGGACCTAGCTCGCTCGCCAAGCTTGGGATCGCACTCGCGAGGGCGACGCTCGCCGGAACCACCCCGACTATCGCCGCATCCTCCTGGCGCGCGCTCGCCTGCGCCGCGCTCGCTGGAGCAGAGCTTGTCGGCACCAACCTCGCCGGCACGGAGCTCGCCAACACCGGGCTCGCCGGACTGGCGAACAGCACTCGCCCTTCCCTGTCATGTCCTGGTTCAACGGCAACTTCTTTTCCAGCCCTTCCTCCTGGTGCCCTCTCGCCGACTGCTGTTGGGGGGGTGGTCGCCTGAGGTGTCGGGGTCGCAAACTCACTTCGCAGAGTCGTGACCGTGAACCCCAAGGTGTCGAGCACCTCCTTTCGGAAATCCGCGAACATCCTAGCCATCGCTTCCTGAGGGGTCTCGCCGAACTCCTCGCCCTGCTCTTCATCTCCAGCCATAACTCTTCTCTGGGACTTTCTTGAACCAGCCGCGCTCCACGCTCACCGCACCAAAATGTTGAAACCGATTTCTCGGTCTCTTGTGGAGCTCGGGGCCCTCACCGAAATGAGAGGCAGCTAGCCCTTACCGGTCCCTCGGGAGAGGTAAGGCCGATGATTCGAGCAAAGAACAAAGACCCTAGTCTCAGCGAGGAGGTCCCTCCACTAACCCGGAAGATCGTTGAGCGCTTCCCCTCCCAAGCCAAAGCTAAGACTCGGGCACCTTGGAGAGCTAGAGAGCCCAAACCAAAGCGACTTAGGGAGAGAAGAGCTCAAAGATAATGAACCGGTCCTCTTCCAAGGTGCCCTTTGAGGTCTATTTATAGATTTTAGTTTTATGGTCTGTCAATAACCAAATCCCGCTGTCCATTCTCACTATCCGCACACCGGATTGGTCTGCAAACAGCCAAACTCCGCTGTTTGGAGAGGCTAAACGCAGACCACCAGGGGCCTCTTGGTAAAAATCCCTTCCTAGACTTTTACGGGGCGAGCCAGCCCGCTTCGCGACCTCCCTCGCGAGTGGAGCTCGCGAGCCTCGGGGTCGTCGAACCCCAGAGGTCTTATCGGCACATTATATGGCTCGCTCGCCCGCACTACCTCGGCGAGTCCCCGGATGACTATCTGCTCTCCCTCTAGGCGGGCTCGCCTAGCGAACTCCTTCCTCGAATGGTTGGGCTCGCCAATAGCGACCCGGCCAAGCCGACCTCCCTCGCGAGTGGAGCTCGCGAGCCTCTGGGTCGGCGAACCCCAGGATGGCTATCCGCACCCCAAAATGGCTAACTGCACCCCAAAATGGCTAACTGTACCCCAAGGTTCCGGGCTCGCTCGCCTGCGCAGTCTCTTGCTCTTCCTTGGCCGGCCTCGCCGGAGTTCAGGGTTCGCCCCTCTTGGCTCGCCTCCTCGAGCGCGAGCTGCTGATTTCTTCCTGGCGAATATCGGGGTTGTACAAGAGCCGAGCGACGACTTCCGGCACGTCACACGAAGATGATAGTGATCCAAATTGCCGCAAAGGAAAATCGAAACCTCCGAACTCCTCCGCGCCGAAATTCAGACTCTGAAGGTTTGGGGGCTTATGTTATACACCCATAAAGGCCTTGGGGTGCGCCTAGAGAAAACTCCACTAAAGAGAGGTGGGGTCAATGATCAACGTATAATCGCTCGAGTTGAAGAAACTGCCGCCCAGTCCACAGCCAACCGCCCGTGCAAAGACGCACGCAGAAAGCGCCGCGGGGCCGCACTCAACCATGCGCGCCAGCACCGCGCGCGGCGATGCCGCGCGCAACTGCAGGCACTACCGTGCGCGGTACCGGGCTCGCCACCGCCACGACGCGCATGGCGGTACCGCGCGGCGCTACCGCGCGCTAGTATGCGCGGTAGCGCCGAACCCCCCCCCCCCCCCCCCCCCTAGGGGTGCGGCCCAGTCGCACCCCTCCTCGAGTGCGGCCAAGCCGCTGCACCCCTCTAGGGGTGCGGTCGAGCCGCACCCCCCCCCCCCCCCCCCTTGGGGTGCGACCGGGCCGCACCCCCCTGTGGGTGAGGCCACGCCCCGTGCGGATACGGCCAGACCGCCCCCTCCTGCATAGGGTCCTGCGGAGTGCCCGGTCGGAACCCAGTTCCCCCTCAGGGGGCGCGACTTCCCTTTTTTCCGTACCCGTACTCGCGCACGCTCAGAACACTTCTGAGCGCGCTCAGAACACTTCTGAGCGCGCTCAGAACGCCTCCACGCTCACGCGCTCTCAGAACGCCTTCGCGCTCACGCACGCTCACAACGCTTCTGAGCGCGCTCAGAACGCCTCCACGCTCACGCGCGCTCAGAACGCCTTCGCACTTGCGCGCACCCAAAACGCTTCTGAGCGCGCTGAGAACGCCTCCGCGCTCACGCGCGCTCAGAACGCTTCCCCAGTCGCCTAGATTGCTTCTCCGTTCGTTGCGCGCTCAGAACGCTTCTGAGCGCGCTCAGCTCACTTTTTATCTTTCTGACTTCTCACATTTTGTCTTTTTAGCGTGCTCATATTTTGTCTTTTCAGCATGCTCACTTTTTATCTTTCCAGTTTCTCAGATTTCAGGAACAGCTTGTCGCCTTTTTCGCCTCCAACAAAACTGCCCGACCTGCCCGAAGGGCAAGATGGTCATTTACAAAAAATGGCGATCTGTGTGCCCCGAACCAGAAAATATGATTCGTCCGCCAGGTATTTATGGAAGTTACAACGGCGAAATTACCGGACTACCCCCGGCCAAAGCTATAAAAGGAGCCACAGGGCTTCATTTGAGAGGAGCTGGCCTGCTGCACCCGGGAGAGCTCCTTGCAGACTTTTGCGGAATTCTCCTTCGGCGCTTGAAGATCTCCTTCGCGGAATTGAAGGTTTCCTTCGTCCCGAAGGGAGACACCGCTTCTCACTTTTGTTCTCCGGAGCCTTCTCACTTTTGTTCTCCGGAGCCTTCTCACTTTTGTTCTCCGGAGCCTTCTCTCTTTTGTTCTCCAACATTCTCAGAAGGAAAAATACTTAGTTTTCCGAGAGGTGGCATGTCACCCTCGGAGCTCTCTCTCTCTCTCTCTATTATTGTAACGAGCAGCGGCCTGTCGCGCTCGAGTTCTATGTACCAGATTGTAACCCCCAGAAGATAGTGAAGTTTGGTCGGCACAGCTCCGGCCGCTTGGTTTTTTACCCTTCCGGGTTTTCCACATTAAAAAGTCTCAGTGTACTCAACGAATCTCAAATTGACTGTTTGCGCGCTTGGTTCGCTCCCGAGCTAAGGTGGTTCAAGTAAACCAGTCTACCAAGAGCCCTAAGCGACCCGCAACAATAAGGATTTTCTATCATGTTACTATTTGCAATGATTTTCTCAATCATTTCAATCGAGATAGGAAGGGATACCTAATAGTTTCTTATTTATTGCACAAGACAATACAAAACTTAAATAACAAATGTTATACGACTACATTGTTATATTCTCCATGCATGTGTGTGAATTAAAACATAATAATTTACCTCATTTTTAGAAAGTATGAAAATTACATACATTTTAATATTTAAAAATATACCATTTTATTATCTTACACATATTCATTTACTTATGAGAAATACTCAGTTATAAGCTGCATATTGACATGCAAATAACGAATTTTAAGTACATAAATATCATAATTTTATTCAGTTATAATATAATCAAAGGAACCGTACTATTTTTTATATGTATTCTAAAATAAAATCTAAAGAGCATTTGTACTGTAGGCACATTTAATATTCAAAGTACAGAAACAATTCCCAGATCTTAAATTGGAAATCCTCGCCCAACTACAATTTAACACTTTGCCTGCACTTCATCTTCTTTCTTCATCAAAGGCCGCACAGGTGGTCTCATCATTTCATTTCTAACAACTTCATCAACCTCTTGTTCTCTTCTTCCATTAATCATCTTCACATCAACACCTTTCTCTATTGCACAGTGGCTTCCTTCTTCTAAATCCAACCCCAAATTAATAATCACAACCCCAGCTACATTCACTCTCGGCAATGGCGTCAGAACAACCTCACTTCTTTCCTCACTTTCCTTCGTACAAAATCCATCGTTCTCTACATCATACAAATTCACAGTCCTCACCTCCTGTGCCAAAGAACATGACCAACAAAACAACCACTGAATGAAATCACTGAGAGCTAAAAATCCACAGCAGAAGCCATTACCAGGAAGCTTAAATCTTCTCCTCATCTGAATCCTCCAGAATCCTCCATAGAGAACCCCAAGCAAGCAGAGAACAATCCCTGCCATCTCAACTAAGCATCTGATTGTATCATTGTATATATTGAGAGCTGTTATACTGAATACCAAGACTGGTGCACAACAGAGGAGAATGAAAGTGATGATATGAACATACATGTTTCCAAATCCCAGCCTCTCCATATTCCATCCGAATAGGCAGAATGTGCAGAAAAACGAGAGGAAGAAAACTATATTATCATCCCAACAATCAAGGAGTCCTCCGGCCCATTCAGGTGAAGCCACTGCCACTCTATTATTGTATAGCTTCAACTCATTCTCTACACTAACAACTCCATAATTCTGCTGAAGTACCTCGTCAGTCTCCGATTTGTTCTTCCTCCCCAAAGGGCCGAAAAATTTGTAGACACCGGCAATGATCGGCGAGCCGGTTCCCAGAGCAATGAATAGGATCTGTGGCAAATCTGGTCTTGTCTTGCTAGTAAATGTCCAGTAGAGAGCACAAAGGCCATACTGAGACCAGCAAGTGATTTGAAGAAGGATGACAACAAACATCATATGAGCTCTCTCATGTGGCCTTCTTGTCCCATTCTTGCAGTATATGCTTCTTAGCTGGACGATATCTTTTGATCGATATCGGCATAGGAGAACCATGTGGTGGGAGATTCTGGGGTGCTGATACAAGCACATGATGGTGAAGAGTGCATTGAGGATTTGGTTCAAGATCTCTGTCCATTGTTTTCGATCCGAGTTTTTTCGGATGATATGGTTGAGGAGCCCAGTCATAAGGAGGAAAAGAGCAATAAAGCAGGTGGCAACAAAGAAGAGCCAGACTAGAAGAGCTATGTTCATTGGGTGTTTGACCCAGTTCTTGCAGTATGTGAACAAAGTCTCCCACTTCATTTTTCTGACAAAAGGGCCACGGAAGCGGCCGCTGCCATTGTTGGTGTTTGGTGTGGAATCAGGTGGTGATGGATTACTGTTTATGGCTTTGATCTGGCTCTGGCTCCGGCGGCCGAAGGAGAAGGAACAGGATACAGAACCGACTGTAAGAAACACATCTTTTGATGGAGTAGCTCTTAAGAAATCAAGGAACCGGTTTTCACGGAGCTTCTGATATTGGAGTCCCTTTTCTTCTTCTTTGGTTTCACTCTCTGCACTTATCTCCATTCTTTTCTATAACAGTGTATTTGGCTGTAGAAATATCACTTTAATAATGTGTTTTAAACTGTTATAAGCACTAAGACATTGGAATAAAAATTCAACATATGATTTATATATACAAAAATCATTGATGAAAATTTCATACTTGTATAATTTTTCCCCTAACAAGAAGATATTTTAAGGCACAACATTATTTAGTGATATTTATGTAAGTAAAACAGAAATCTTTAGATAGAAATTATGTTAACCTGCACTCTTGCAGTTGATCTGAAGTAATGAAGTTGACGTTCAAATCTTGTACATGTAGATGTATGTATATATCTGTGTGATTCTCCGATCCCAACTGTATGAATTAGTTTGAACAGATGGCTGAAAAGGAATATTTAGGAAATTTGGAGAAGGAGGCAGAAGAAGAAGAAGGAGAAGCATCAACCGCATAGGAGGAGAATAAGGCAGAAAAGAGGCAGAAACGGAAGAAAAGAATAGCCGATTGGCAAAGGACAGGCACTGCGGTCAGGAAAAAAATGTCAAAACTGCCTAAACACGTCATTCACGCCGAATTTTCAAAAGAACAAAAACCAACAATTTTACTTCACTACAAATTCCGACTAGATAAAGGTACAAATGAACATAGGAATTGGAATTTGGAGATCAAAGTCAATTCATTCTAACAAAGAAAATCAATAAATACAATAACTGAAGCTAAGGAAAAAAAATTTTCTTCATTTTGAAATTTTTTCGCTCCCAATTCTGTTGTAGCTTGCAGTTTGAATCCCCCCCCCCCCCCACACTCTTTTTTGCTTCAGAGGTAGGCGTGCATGCACGCACAGAGCAGGCACGCGCGTGCGTGCGAGAGAGAGAGAGAGAGAGAGAGAGAGAGAGAGAGAGAGAGAGAGAGAGAGAGAGAGAGAGAGAGAGAGAGTTGCAGTACCTCCAAATCTTTCTTCTTCCTTTTTCTTTATTATGTGAAGGAAACCATGAAATTTCATTTCCTCGCCTATTAGGAGTAAAAGGGGGCCAAGCATAAGAGGGAAAACAGGGAGTGGTGGATTCTTTAATAAATTCAAAAATATTCCAAAGTGAAATTTATTGTCATTTTATGGTGTCAGCCAAGTCATAAAGAAGCAGATGCATTCGTCGTGCCCTTTGGAGTTGTATCCATACCATATCGCTTTTTAGGTAAAAATTTACATTTTTTTTACAAATAAAAATAGGAATATTGATTCATATTTTTTTACGGTCATTTTAAGTACTCATATGTATATGTTTTGAATAAAAGGTAAGTGCTCATATGCGGGCGCAACCCGCTCATAGGCGAGTGCAGCCCGTGCGGATGTCAGCGAAGCCCGTGCGGAGCTGCTCGTGTGTGTGTACACACACACAAGAGTGACAGTGCAAAACCCATGTGCCCTGTGCCAAAACGGTACCCGGGCCAAAACGGTACCCCGGCTCGACGGGTCTCCCGCCGAACGTAATCCTTGAGTGTGCACGGGGCATGGGGTTCCGTCATGCATTGTCACTCGTATAATATATAAATATCAACCTTTTAAAAACCGGACCGGACCGGCCGGTTCAACCGGTTGGACCGCCAACCGGTTCTACGGCCGGTCCGGTCAAGTGCTTAGAACCGCACCCGCTGAAAACCGCCCCAGAACCGGTTAACCGGGCGGTTGGACCGGTTAACCGGAAACCGGGCCGGTTTACAGGCAACCCGGCGGTTCACATTTGTGGGCCAATTCACCGTTCAATTTCATTTAAGTGGCTGAGATCATCTATTGGCATTAGGTTTTACATTTAGTTTTACCGATTTCTTTAGGTTTTACTTTTAAGGTTTTCTACTTTTCTTTAGTTTTACCGATTTCTTCCACGTTACAGTTTTTCAGACGGCGCAGCCCACACGAAAATCCCTCTTCTTCCTTCCAGCCACTGGCGACTTCGACGGGGAGTATCATCGTCTTCCTCACGTCGACCAGCGATTTCGACGACGAGGCGACTTCGACGGGGAGTATCATCCTCTTCCTCACGTCGACCAACGACTTCGACGACGAGACGACTTCGACGGGGAGTATCATCCTCTTCCTTCATCTCGACGTCGGCGACGGAAACCCCAAATCCCGGTGAGTTACGATATCTGGAAAGACAAATTTTCATTAATAAGTTTGTTCATTGTGCTCTTTCATCCTCTTCTTCCTCATAATTAATGTGTTGAACGAACTCATTTTGTGAAGAGAAATTTTCATTAATGTGTTGAACCAACATTATAAGGTGTAGGCATTTTGTGTAGTTGATAATTTTGTCAACTGTAGGCTTACCAATGTTGATAATTTTGTCAACTGTAGGCTTAATTCGGGAATAGGGAGACGGGAACAAAGTTGATGCATCCTCTTCTTCCTCACTTCGACCGACGACTTTGACAGCGAGGCGACCACCGACGACTTTGCTGCATCCTCTTATTGCAGTGGCGACTGGAGCCTCGAAATCTTTGGGGAAGGTAACTAACTAACTATAAAATATAAATCACTGATCTTATATTATATGGCTAATTTTTTAATGGCTTGATTTGCTCGAAGTGTGATTCTGATAATCTGAGTTACGCAACGTGATATCTTATAGTTATATGGCTAATTTTGTATAGTTGCTCGAAGTGTGATTTACTGATTTGCTAATTTTGTATAGTTGCTCGAAGTGTGATTTACTGATTTGCTAATTTTGTATAGTTACTCGAAGTGATATCAATAAATTAGTCGATCGGTTAATTATGTGTACATGAATGTTTATAGAGAATGGAAGCTCCATCAGAGCCATCTAATACTTTTTTGCAATCTGTTCGTGAAAAAAATGATCCCGCTTGGAATCATTTTACTCCAATTCAGAGTTCTGGTGAGAAGAAAATAAAGCAATATAAATGTTTACATTGTGGTGTGGTTTATAAGGGAGGAGGGATTAATAGAATGAAGCAACATCTAGCTGGACTGAAGGGAAATATCGCGGCTTGCAAAAAAGTTGATCATGACATTAGAAATCAGATGTTAGAGAATTTAAAGGAGATTAGTACCAAAAAAACAAGAATCACAAGAATCTCTGGGTAGTGTAAATTCATATGATGATCCAGTTAATGATGAGCGAACATCATCTTTTGCTAAGTCACGACAATCAAGTATACATGATAAAGGTAAAAGAAAACTTGATCAAGTTGAAAGTTACTTCGCCCCTAGAACATCTGCAGGATCACAACCATCTTTAAAAAGCGTCTTGGCATCAAAGGAGGCAGTGCACCGTGCTGACATGACCATAGCTCGATGGTTCTTTGATAGTTGCATACCAATTAATGCTTTAAATTCAGTTTTTGCCCAAAAAGCTATTGATGCAATTGCTTCAATTGGACCTGGTTATAAGCTACTTTCTTATCATATGATGAGAACTAATTTATTGAGAGATTGCAAAGAAGAATGTCGGCTTCTTACACACTCGTACAGAGAAAGTTGGAGAGGAACTGGATGCACATTAATGGCGGATGGTTGGACGGATAAGAGGAGTAGAACATTGATTAATTTTTTAGTTTATTCACCACGTGGTGTCTCTTTTTATAAGTCACTGGATGCTGTTGGAGTTGGAGAACACTTCTGGTCAGGGCGTCGAAAGACGTTCGACGAACGGAGAAGGGTTCGTCGAACAGCGTTCGACGAACGGAGAAGGGTTCGTTGAACGGCGTTCGAGGAATGGAGAAGGGTTCGTCGAACTCCGCCTGCGTTCGACGAACGAGTCCTTAAGAAAAAGCCGTCTCAGCGGATGTTGCTGAACCGTCTCTGTTGGAACCCGGATACCGGTCCAACCTGTTCGAGACTTGGGAAGTAGCTTGAGTTACTTCTCTCTTCGTCGGACCCCTAGATCTAAGTATTCCGAGCTAAGAATTGACCCTCACCGGTTGGTAGGTAGCTCCCTAAGAATGACCCACTGGCTGCAGCGAGGAGGTCCGCCACTAACCCGGAAATCTCACTTGATTTCCCCTCCCAAAAACCAGAAGCTGAGCCTATCTCAGGCAGCACAAGGAAGAATGCACGGGCTCTCAAAGGGAGGGTGGATCTGTGCCGATCTGACATAATGGGTCCTATTTATAGGGAAAGACTTCCCAGGGGTAAAATGGTCCTAAAGGCCTGCGGATAACGTCCTCCGCCTTAATCAAATTACTATATGCAGACCAAAGTGGTCTGCGAATAGCCTCCTCGCGCCTTTTCACATATACTAACCGCACCCCCTACTGGTTTGCGGCTAGTGAGGGAGGGTTGATGAGACAGAGTGGTCCGTACTCGCCCTTCCCTCACGGAGATTGCGGCCGAGACAACTAGGTCCAGACCTATTCGCCAAGGGTGGGCTCTCCTGAGGCGGTCTCGTCTCGCCCTGGATGAAGGGGAGCTTGACATGCTGGACGCGGCAGGGAAGGGTGTATTCACTTCCTTTCCCTGGGAGAGTAAGACCGTCTCTGGTCTACTCGCTGAAGGGTGTCGATCTGCTCGCTGAGGCCTACGGTCCTACTCACCGAATACGGGTTGTACACAATCCCCGCTCTTTGTGAGCTCGCTAGAGATCAGAAAGAATAGTTCAACCCCTTATTCGGTGAGGTTGCGCGCTGGCTGACTTTTCCTCTATAAATAGAGTGGGGGTACGCCTTTCATCCCGTATGCTGAAATGTCTTCAAAGGGGGGTCTTCTGCAGCCGCCGACGGGGGGCTCGTTGATGACGAGCCTGAGGCTGCAGCCATCCTTGACATCATTGGAGAGTTTCTGACGCCTCGCCCTCCTGATTCCGCGAGGTAGAAGAAGTCCAAGCGGAAGAGAGTCGACCTGGAGCCACGCGAGAGATCTTCCACAGATCCGGAATCCACGGCGAGGTGCGGACCCTTGCTTGGGAAAGTGACGACCTCGCCCATTCATGAAGAGCTCGTCGCTGACTCATCTCGTCAGCAAGGTGGGGGCGAGGTCGGAATCACAACAGGTGGGCTCGAGGAGGCGAGACTGCCTCCAGCGGATCAGGGCGCCCGCTGTTTCCTCAAGTTCGTCCAACCATGACACCTGGTAAGGGCACTATCTTCTCCCCCCACTGGGCTGAATTTGTACTGACCTTTTGTTATCTACAGTGCTTCCTAGCCGCCTGGTTCAGCCTGGCCCATTCGGCGCGACGCTTTCGATGGGTCTTGGGACCGCGTCCTCCTCGGCCCCAGGGCAGATTTTGACACTCCTTCCTCCTCCCTCGCAGTAGCCTCCTCAGTAGTCTGGGGTAGGTCAGCCGACCTGCCCAACTACCAGGGGGAAATCCTTGATGATAGGGCCTTTATCCAGGGGGACAGGTGTGGTTCTCCGCTTGTCTGCCTCTACTGGGAGGTTGCGGTCAGATCCGCCTCACCACCAGGAAGGGGACAATACTCACGGGGGTACTCGCCTTGCTTACCATTGACGCCTTCTTCGTTTCTGTCGCTTACCCTTGTCATTTATCTCCTTTCAGGTAGTCGGGAGTCTCCCTCTTCCTGTCGTCCGCCATCGACGAACTCACAGCTGGGGTCGCCCCCGCTTGTGGCATCTACTCCTTTGAGGGAGCTACTCGCGGACCCGCCGGGTTTAAACGAGGGGTCGTGGGCTCGCTTGATTACTGTCCTTCGAGCCCACGATTCTTTTCTGTTGTCTGCGCTGCCCGCCGAGGTGAACGCGCGACTGGTTGACCTCGGGGACCGCCTCTCTGAAGTGGAGGAGTTTCAACAGCAGGTGCAGGGCGAGGACGGTCTCTTTGACAGGGTGACTGATTTGGAGACGAGGTTGTATGAGGTGGAGGTTCGGCAGCAAGCTACCGAAGAAGATCTTCATCGCTTCTCGCAGGTGGCTGGCACCGTGGGCGAGGCCTCCTTACTGGAAGAACATATCCGCCGAGGCGAGGATCTAATCCAACAAAGTGAGGAGAGTCTGGGGCAGGCCCGTGAAGACCTGCGAGCAGCTCGCGGCATTGTTTAGAGAGCTCGCCATCCTCAGCGAGCGCGCCGCCTAGGTCGCAGCCCGCGACGTCGCGGCGGAGCTCATTAGGCTGTGCTTTTTCTTTTGATGTTTTTTGCCATTTTTTGACGCTTGACATGTAAGGGTACTCGCGGCCTCCTGGGCCCTTGTAATGTGTATGTGATATTTTTGTGTCTTTTGTGTATTGGCGCTATGCGCTTAGAGAGTCTGTTAAAGGCTTTTCGTACCCGCGTTGTATTCTCTTTGTGTTAGGGTCGCTGCCTCTTACTCGAGCGTCGTTGAACTAGCTACTCGTTTAGGCATATTCGCATAGGTGGTTGTCCAGTTCACGCGCGACCAGGCCGGATGGGGAGGAGTCTATAAATAGAGGGGCCTCTAGAGTGGGTGGGTACGTTCCCACACCTCCCTCTCCCCCAAGCATTTTTCTCCGAACCTTGCCTGTTAGACCTTCCCCTCTACTCGCCACCCGCCATGGGGAAAGAGTCATCTGAAGACGGGCGTGCCTTCTGTGTCCACAATTTTCGAGCGCACAACTTCCCCAGCTCGCAGACCCTGGGCGAGGAGCTGACGGACGTCGAGAACCGTTACCTGCCACCGGGCTATTCAGCGAGGCGGCCAACTCCTGGTGAGTTCCTCAACTCCCTCTACGACAGGGAACTCGCCATCCCCTTGGCCCATTTCCAGGTGTGGTTGAGGCTGCCCCTATGGCCTGATGTGCGCCAGATCTTTCGATACTTCGGGATGATCCCCATGCAGGTCAACCCTAACGCGATCAGCGTCTTGGTCGCCTATGCCTGCTACCTGCGCGAGGAGAAGATCGAATTCGACCTTTCCGCTTTCCGCAAGGTCCTGACCTTGAAGGCGACTGGCGACGACACCCTGTTTTTCACCAGCGTTTGCGTTAAGGTTGCCGAGACGCTCAACAAGGTCCATCATTGGACCAATAAATTCGTCCTGGTGCGAGGCGACTTTGGGAACATCCCCTTCGCCCCCATTCAGAAGGCAGAGACGGAGTACAGACCGCCTCGCTTGAAAGGGGACGCTCTGAGCCTCTATACTTACATGAAGGATAAGGTTATGGATGTGGTCTTCCTGCTGCGAGGCGTGGATCAGCTCGCCTTCGTGAACCCTGGAGCGGGTAAGTCCTGGGCAATACTCGTCGTGCTTCCCCCTCCCCTGATCCTCTGCTCTTGGTAGGGATCTGAATTAATATTCCCCCTCTTGCAGGTTAGCGCGCCGTCCCCACTCGTCCTCCTTGCGACGCCTCGCGACGTCGGTCAAGCGAGCCTCACCTCGAGGGGGCTCTTGGAGCGGCGGTGGTTTCGGTGGACAGTGGGACGCCCCCGCCGACGGACAAGGGGAAAGGTCGGGTTGACCCCGAGGCCGCCTCGGCTAGCGAGCCAAGGCGAAAGAAGTAGAAGACGGGGAGATTGTAACATCCCAACTTTAAAATAGGGTCTAGCCGGTTCGGTTGAACCCTTGGAAGAGCTTAGGCTAGGTCATAGGACAACCACGACTCGACCTTCACCACCTAATGGTGGTCATTTGGAGAAATAACTGTTTTGGGTAGCATTGTGCTTCGCCGCAACGTCAAAATTATTTATTGAGCATACGTGCTCCGAATTGAATTCTGTCAGTTGCGTTAGACTCGTATAGTTGATACGAGTGCAACGGAACTCCTTTCGTTTCGATCCGAGGTCATATGTAGAATATGACTATTTTGAGTATCGTAGCGCGTCACGACGATGCAATTTCAGAATATGGAGCATACGTGCTCCGAATCGACTTCTGTCAGTTGCGTTAGACTCGTATGGTCGATACGAGTGCAACAGAACTCGTTTCGTTCCAATCTGAGGTCGTTTCGAGAAAATGACTATTTTAAGTAATATCGAGCGTCGCAACAACGCCATTTTCAAATGTTAAGCAAACGAACTTCGAATTGAATTCTGTCAGTTGCGTTAGACTCGTATGGTCGATACGAGTGCAACAGAACTTGTTTCGTTCCAATCTAAGGTCGTTTGGAGAAAACGACTATTTTGAGTAATATCGAGCGCCGCAACAACGCCATTTTCAAATGTTAAGCAAACGAGCTCCGAATTGAATTCTGTCAGTTGTGTTAGACTCGTGTGGTCGATACGAGTGTAACAAAGTTCGTTTCGCTCGATTCCGACGTCGTTTGGTCAATTAAATAAAAATAAACATTCGTAAAAATATAAGAATTTCGAGAAACGCAAACGCTTGACGTCAACCCCGTCACATCGATATTGATCCGACACTCGACGACTCGGACCTACTATGACTTTGACCCACCTAGGGGACCCACCCGATGGTTGACTTTGGTCAAACCTCTTTAAAATGCTATTTTGATTATTTTAAAAACCCCTCCACCACTCCCCAAACTCAACACCTACCAATGCCATCATGGGCCCCCCTCATGGGCTCTGATTTTTAGCAAGGTGGTTGGGCCTTGGGCAAAGCCAAGAGGAGGCTCTCTCTCTCCTTCTCCTCTTCTCTTTCTCTCTCTTTCCCAAACCAAACTCCAAGCCTCAAGATGGTGCCACTTGGGTGTACTCTCCCCTCTAGATGACTGCCATCTGCCCTAGCTTTTTGGGATGAACCCAAGCCTTCTCCTCCATGGGGGATTAGTCCCACGCCATGAAGAAGAAGAGGGGAGACTCCTCCAGCCCCTATAAAAGGAGCCCCCTCCCTCCAGCTCAACACACTCCTCTCCCCCAGCTCAGTCGAGCCCAAGCCACCCCCTGCCGGAGCCCCACCTCGCCGGAAAACACGAGCCGAGCCTCCACCACCCTCCACCACCTTCCATGGCGGATCTCGTCGAGAGCTCCCGGAGGCCTCCAAACAAGGTGGGACCTTCTCCTCTCCTCCCTACCTAACTGCCGGACGCATCGCATGCGAAATCCGGCGACCGGAGCGCCGCCGCCGCCCTCCCTCTCCTCCGTTCAAATTTGATAAAATTAACTCCGGCGGTGGCCGGCGGCGGCAGGCCGCCGGACCACCGCCGGAGGGAGCGCCCGCCCCCGTAGAGTTGGCTGGGGGCGGAGCCACGGCCGGCCGGTGGCCGGACGCCGGCGGGGAAAGCCCGCAAGGGGGGAGGCGGCGTACAGGAACGCAGTTCTGTCAAATTTTTTTGATAAAAATATTTTGATAATATTTTTATTATTATATTTTGTACATTTGATTTTTCCGGGTCTTATATAGAGCCCAAATGCAAAAACTTTGAACATCAAAGTTGCTCATCTTGGCAAGGGCTAGCTCCTGTAAAAATTTCATAATTTTTGGAGGAGGCTAAGTATTTTTAGAAATTAAAATACTATAATTTTTGGGGTTTTTGAATTTTCAGAGGGCCGTAACAGTGATGGAAAATTTTGAGAAAATTTGGGAAGCTTACTACTACTGACCTACATCTACTGTAATTAATTTGGAATTTTTGAAATAAGTTGACTATTTTTAGATGCTTAAAATTCATGTTACGAATTAATAATGCATCACGCTCTCCTCCAGCACGTCTTCAAAAAATTCCGGGAAGCTTGGGCGGCTGGATCGCACCCTCTAATTAAGTTTGGGTACTTTTAAAAGTAAAAATGTCGACGCGCAGTTAAGGTCACAATCGCGAGGCGACGCCGCCAATTCGATAACGTCCGGATATTTAAAATATGAACCCAAGGCATACGGAAATAAGGAATTCCACGAAAAATAAGGAACCTCATAAAATATAAGTAAACTCCTATGAACGGAGAAGGAACAAAATTTCCTCCTATGAACGGAGATGGAACAGAATTTCCTCCTATGAACGGAGATGGAACAGAATTTCCTCCTATGAACGGAGATGGAACAGAACTTTCCTCCTAAAAACGGAGTCGACTTTGAAGCCTCCTGTTATGGAGTGATTGGACTACTAACCTGTTTATTTCCTCCAGTCTCGTACTGGTCCTTATTTACTGCTTTCAGTATCTTTAAATCCAGTCTCGCACTGGTCCCCCGCATCTACTTTTGTACTTTCAATTCTCCAGTATCGCACTGGTCCTGATATTATGGCCTCTGCTTTCGGCCTATTTTACTGCTTGATATTATGGTCTCTGCTTTCGGCCTATTTTAATGCTTGATGTTTTGGCCTTTTCCTCTTTATTGCCTATAATTTAGAGTTGACGTGAATATGGGTCATTCCTTCAGGGTCAACCCTAAATAGAGCCCCACAGGACGCCGCTTGTAGAGCAGAGCGGACAGATCGATGTTTTGGTTCTTCCTTCGTTATTGCCTATTAATTTAGCGTCGACCTGAAGATGGGTCATTCCTTCAGGGTCAACCATAAATAGTGCCGAACTGTCCGCCGCTTGTAGAACAGAGCGGACAGATCGACGTTTTGGCCTTTTCTTCTTTATTGCCAATAATTTAGAGTTGACGTGAAGATGGGACATTCCTTCAGCGTCAACCCTAAATAGTGCCGAACTGGCCGCCGCTTGTAGAGCCGAGCAGACAGTTCGATGTTTTGGTCTCTTCTTTAATGCATTTAATTTAGAGTTGACGTGAAGATGGGGCATTCCTTCAGCGTCAACCCTAATTAGTGTCGAACTGTCCGCCGCTTGTAGAGCCAAGCGGACAGATCGATGTTTTGGCCTTTTCCTTTTTATTGCCTATAATTTAGAGTTGACGTGAAGATGGGACATTCCTTCAGCGTCAACCCTAAATAGTTTCGAACTGGCCGCCGCTTGTAGAGCAGAGCGGACAGTTCGATGTTTTAGTTTTTCTTCTTTATTGCATTTAATTTAGAGTTGGCGTGAAGATGGGGCATTCCTTCAGCATCAACCCTAAATAGTTCCGAACTGTCCGCCGCTTGTAGAACAGAGCGGACAGATCGATGTTTTGGCCTTTTCTTCTTTATTGCCTATAATTTAGAGTTGACGTGAAGATGGGACATTCCTTCAGCGTCAACCCTAAATAGTGCCGAACTGGCCGCCGCTTGTAGAGCCGAGCGGACAGTTCGAAGTTTTGGTCTTTCTTCTTTATTGCATTTAACTTAGAGTTGACGTGAAGATGGGGCATTCCTTCAGCGTCAACCCTAAATAGTGCCGAACTGTCCGCCGCTTGTAGAGCCAAGCGGACAGATCGATGTTTTGGCCTTTTCCTCTTTATTGCCTATAATTTAGAGTTGACGTGAAGATGGGACATTCCTTCAGCGTCAACCCTAAATAGTGTCGAACTGGCCGTCGCTTGTAGAGCAGAGAGGACAGTTCGATGTTTTGGTTTTTCTTCTTTATTGCATTTAATTAAGAGTTGACGTGAAGATGGGGCATTCCTTCAGCATCAACCCTAAATAGTGTCGAACTGTCCGCCGCTTGTAGAGCTGAGCGGACAGATCGATGTTTTGGCCTTTTCTTCTTTATTGTCTATAATTTAGAGTTGACGTAAAGATGGGACATTCCTTCAGCGTTAACCCTAAATAGTGTCGAACTGGCCGCCGCTTGTAGAGCAGAGCGGACAGTTCGATGTTTTGGTTTTTCTTCTTTATTGCATTTAATTTAGAGTTGACATGAAGATGGGGCATTCCTTCAGCGTCAACCCTAAATAGTGTCGAAC
Source organism: Dactylorhiza incarnata (assembly GCA_033032865.1). NCBI lineage: Eukaryota > Viridiplantae > Streptophyta > Magnoliopsida > Asparagales > Orchidaceae > Dactylorhiza > Dactylorhiza incarnata. The sequence goes on along the minus strand of JAWHQI010000051.1, from coordinate 9,064,098 downwards.
TGTCCGCCGCTTGTAGAGCCGATCGGACAGATCGATATTTTGGCCTGTTCTTCTTTATTGCCTATAATTTAGAGTTGACGTGAACATGGGTCATTCCTTCAGCGTCAATCCTAAATAGTACCGAACTGGCTGCCGCTCTCGCAGCAGTGCAGACAAATTGATGTTTTTGGGTTTTATTCCGTATTGACATTAATTTAGATTTGACGGGAACACCTTGTGCCTTGAGAAATAATTCCTACGGGAATGAAATGTTGCCTTCGAGAAATAATTTCTACGGGAATGAAACGTTGCCTTCGAGAAATAATTCCTACGGGAATGAAACATTGCCTTCGAGAAATAATTCCTACGGGAATGAAATGTTGCCTTCGAGAAATAATTTCTACGGGAATGAAATGTTGCCTTCGAGAAATAATTTCTACGGGAATGAAATGTCCCTTCGGAAAATGTGCCTTTGGAGAATATAGGATGACCGATGAGTTTTTACTCTAAGGCAACCCGCACGACGGATGGTCTGGGAGGGAAACCCTGCGAAACTAATAGAACTACGTGGGTCTGAGACCGTATGCAGGATGATACGGAGTACGTAGGCGGTGGTCGTGGGAAGACTGCCTCGGCCCAATAAGAGTCCAGATATCCCCTCCCTTATAAATGTTATTTTATGTCTGTTTGTTAGTAGGGGTTGGATTCTGTTGGTGGTTCTAATAACTTGTCTTTAGCACAGGTGACAGGTGCGGATAAGAGACCACACCCAAGTATGGAGGAAGCCACGGAGCAGGCTACGTCAGGTACAAGTTGTTAAGCCGCATCCCTTTTGTTGTGCCCCACCTCACGACATCTATATATTGGCAATGAATCCTTGATGGACAGGATTTAATGCGGCAGAGGTATGTAAATTATTCGAACAGGTCTTGAGTTTAAGGTTTCTGTGATAGTTAATCTTCCGCTATAATACTACGTCTTCCGCTAAGTGCAATAAAGAGCACTCTTTGATGATGTCTTCCGCTAAGTATTATAAAGTGCACTCTTTGATGATGTCTTTCGCTAAGTGTTATAAAGTGCACTCTTTGATGATGTCTTCCGCTAGAATACTGTTTCCCTACTATGTTGATGTGTAGTGACTTTCGCTTAACACCACTACAATGCATGACCTTGGAGTGTTCAAGGAAGGGGGTTGACGAAGCTAGTACCTTCACCCTTCGTGATCGCTCCGACGTCGTGCAAAAAGGGTGGTGTGCGATAAGATCCCCCGGTCGGACCGTCGATTCTGGAGGGGGGTCTTACAAATGGATCAGAGCGCAACCGATCTTGTCGACCTATTCGTGATCACAGAAACACCTATTGCTCCGCTAATCGCTGTAGCGTGGTTCGGGACGAACCACTGCAGCGGAAGCGGTGGTGGACCTAAAAGGTAAAAGTTGGCAACAAACTTGGCATATATATGAACATTTTCAGTCGAACTTATCAAATTCAGTTTTAGTCATGTAAAATGTTTTTTTTATGACTCAGATCGAAACTTAAATGTCTTTTACTACATCTGATCTCGAACAATCATCTATCTTATTCCCATAAAACACTCTCTTTAAACCCTACAAATGATCATTTCAAATTTTGAACTCTGGGTTTAAGCCTCTTTGTTTTATTGGGAGTAGATGCTCGTTTTCAAAATTCCATTCGAGGTGAACTAATCAAATGGAATTTTGTGTTCAATATAAGAACTTCATTACTAATTTCTAATCCCAGGTTTAAGCCTCTTTGTTTTATTGGGATTAAAATTCTCGTTTTCAAAATTTCATTTAAGGTAAGCTAACTAAATGAAATTTTGCGTGTATATGGAGAATTGCTCTAACGATTGCAAATATGAATTTGCTTTGACTTGATCGATTTGACGATCTATGAAAATAAAGTCGTGCAATCGTAAAAGAACTATGATAAAATGTTAGTCTTGTCAATAACGTTAATATTTCAGGAAATGATTACTGAGGCGACGTGCTGGATTGAGTAAATTTGTGGCAAATTTATAAAAGCTTGTATACAAACCATCCTAAAAGTACAATGTTAGCATTCACGGGACTTGCGATGTTTGCATACTCAGCCAGCCGGGAAGCCTCGTTAAAAAGGGTAAGCCACTGAGGACCTGAAGGTGATGGTTACCTATTTTATTGCTTGCTTGCATTGGGAAAAGTGGCGGGTCGGTCATGCCCGTAGATCGTACGTACCGGTGCGGGAAGGTTGACGGCTCTAGGCGACAGGGAGGTGTGCACCCCGGGAGCTCGGTTGTATCTTATATGCTCAGTTGGGTCCCTCCGCTGGTTGGCCAAATTCAGTTATTGCCAGATGTCTCCTACGTCCGAGGGTACACGGGGTTGTACGTTGGGGCCTGGGTAGTGCGGTAAATCCACACCCAGAAGTGGCAGGACCGGCCACTGTCACCGACGGCCACATCGGTGAGGCCCGTGGGGTTCGCTACCCTGCAAAAAGAAGCGGTCAAAATATGGCAACATAAGAACAAACTGGTAAAATACTATATGTGATTACCGTGGCGGGTCAGTCATGCCCAAGGACCGTTCATACAGGAATGGGAAGGTTGACAACTCATGAGGCACTAGGGAGAGTGTGAACCCCGGGAGGTTATTAATTATTTCCCCGAAGGGTCCCTCCGCTGGATAGCCTAATTTTGTAATTGACGGATGTTGCTCACATCCAGGAGTACACTGGGTTGTACATTAGGGCCTGGGTAGTGCGGTACGTCCACACCCAGAAGTGGCAGGACCGGCCACTGTCACCGACGGCCACATCGGTGAGGCCCGCGGGGGTCGCGACCCTGCTGGAAGAAAAGCGGTCAAACTGTTGCATGGTTTGCATATGCATCATTTGCATCAAAACATACATATCTGCATATACCACTAACATATAACCTTCGTATGGGAGTTGATTATATGTTTATGGATTTTTACTGCTTAATTGCAATTTTATCTGTTCCACTAACATATAACCTTCGTATGAGAGTTGGTTATATGTTCATGAATTTACTCTGCTTATTTACAATTTTCATCTGTTCCACCAACATATAACCTTCGTATGGGAGTCGGTTATATGTTGATGGGTTTTACAAAAGCTTGTGCAAGTTATAACTTTTATATGTTCCACTGACACGTAGCCCCGTAAGAGAGTTAGCTATATGTTGATGGATTTTTACTATGTGCCTTTCGGACACAACTCATAAATTTTGCGTTTCAAATATGCAAACGTTGGAGGTATTCAGCTTTGCTAGAATTACTTACTCGATATAATTATCTAAGCTGGTAATTCCTTTAGCGAACAACTTGCGGCACAAAATATTCTCACGAATAGTATATATCAGAGTTACGGCAGAGCAGACATGGCTACGCTCAAGCTACCCCGTAGTTTACTTAAGCTACTTGTATATTGCATGGCAGGAGCCATCAACACAGCTCGTTAGGTAAAACCAAACCTAGAGACCCTTAAAATTTGGGATCGTTCGACACCTATAGTGGTCTACAGTATGTCCCATTTTGAATCCCCGTGACCCACTCGTATTTTCAGGGACGAAAATTTTCTTTGTTTTATTGGTTTGTAACATCCCAACTTTAAAATAGGGTCTAGCCGGTTCGGTTGAACCCTTGGAAGAGCTTAGACTAGGTCATAGGACAACCACGACTCGACCTTCACCACCTAATGGTGGTCATTTGGAGAAATAACTGTTTTGGGTAGCATTGTGCTTCGCCGCAACGTCAAAATTATTTATTGAGCATACGTGCTCCGAATTGAATTCTGTCAGTTGCGTTAGACTCGTATAGTTGATACGAGTGCAACGGAACTCCTTTCGTTTCGATCCGAGGTCATATGTAGAATATGACTATTTTGAGTATCGTAGCGCGTCACGACGATGCAATTTTAGAATATGGAGCATACGTGCTCCGAATCGACTTCTGTCAGTTGCGTTAGACTCGTATGGTCGATACGAGTGCAACAGAACTCGTTTCGTTCCAATCCGAGGTCGTTTCGAGAAAATGACTATTTTAAGTAATATCGAGCGTCGCAACAACGCCATTTTCAAATGTTAAGCAAACGAACTCCGAATTGAATTCTGTCAGTTGCGTTAGACTCGTATGGTCGATACGAGTGCAACAGAACTTGTTTCGTTCCAATCCAAGGTCGTTTGGAGAAAACGACTATTTTGAGTAATATCGAGCGCCGCAACAACGTCATTTTCAAATGTTAAGCAAACGAGCTCCGAATTGAATTCTGTCAGTTGTGTTAGACTCGTGTGGTCGATACGAGTGTAACAAAGTTCGTTTCGCTCGATTCCGACGTCGTTTGGTCAATTAAATAAAAATAAACATTCGTAAAAATATAAGAATTTCGAGATACGCAAACGCTTGACGTCAACCCCGTCACATCGATATTGATCCGACACTCGACGACTCGGACCTACTATGACTTTGACCCACCTAGGGGACCCACCCGATGGTTGACTTTGGTCAAACCTCTTTAAAATGCTATTTTGATTATTTTAAAAACTCCTCCACCACTCCCCAAACTCAACACCTACCAATGCCATCATGGGCCCCCCTCATGGGCTCTGATTTTTAGCAAGGTGGTTGGGCCTTGGGCAAAGCCAAGAGGAGGCTCTCTCTCTCCTTCTCCTCTTCTCTTTCTCTCTCTTTCCCAAACCAAACTCCAAGCCTCAAGATGGTGCCACTTGGGTGTACTCTCCCCTCTAGATGACTGTCATCTGCCCTAGCTTTTTGGGATGAACCCAAGCCTTCTCCTCCATGGGGGATTAGTCCCACACCATGAAGAAGAAGAGGGGAGACTCCTCCAGCCCCTATAAAAGGAGCCCCCTCCCTCCAGCTCAACACACTCCTCTCCCCCAGCTCAGTCGAGCCCAAGCCACCCCCTGCCGGAGCCCCACCTCGCCGGAAAACGCGAGCCGAGCCTCCACCACCCTCCACCACCTTCCATGGCGGATCTCGTCGAGAGCTCCCGGAGGCCTCCAAACAAGGTGGGACCTTCTCCTCTCCTCCCTACCTAACTGCCGAATGCATCGCATGCGAAATCCGGCGACCGGAGCGCCGCCGCCGCCCTCCCTCTCCTCCGTTCAAATTTGATAAAATTAACTCCGGCGGTGGCCGGCGGCGGCAGGCCGCCGGACCACCGCCGGAGGGAGCGCCCGCCCCCGTAGAGATGGCTGGGGGCGGAGCCACGGCTGGCCGGTGGCCGGACGCCGGCGGGGAAAGCCCGCAAGGGGGGAGGCGGCGTACAGGAACGCAGTTCTGTCAAATTTTTTTGATAAAAATATTTTGATAATATTTTTATTATTATATTTTGTACATTTGATTTTTCCGGGTCTTATATAGAGCCCAAATGCAAAAACTTTGAACATCAAAGTTGCTCATCTTGGCATGGGCTAGCTCCTGTAAAAATTTCATTATTTTTGGAGGAGGCTAAGTATTTTTAGAAATTAAAATACTATAATTTTTGGGGTTTTTGAATTTTCAGAGGGCCGTAACAGTGATGAAAAATTTTGAGAAAATTTGGGAAGCTTACTACTACTGACCTACATCTACTGTAATTAATTTGGAATTTTTGAAATGAGTTTACTATTTTTAGATGCTTAAAATTCATGTTACGAATTAATAATGCATCACGCTCTCCTCCAGCACATCTTCAAAAAATTATGGGAAGCTTGGGCGGCTGGATCGCACCCTCTAATTAAGTTTGGGTACTTTTAAAAGTAAAAATGTCGACGCGCAGTTAAGGTCACAATCGCGAGGCGACGCCGCCAATTCGATAACGTCCGGATATTTAAAATATGAACCCAAGGCATACGGAAATAAGGAATTCCACGAAAAATAAGGAACCTCATAAAATATAAGTAAACTCCTATGAACGGAGAAGGAACAAAATTTCCTCCTATGAACGGAGATGGAACAGAATTTCCTCCTATGAACGGAGATGGAACAGAATTTCCTCCTATGAACGGAGATGGAACAGAACTTTCCTCCTAAAAACGGAGTCGACTTTGAAGCCTCCTGTTATGGAGTGATTGGACTACTAACCTGTTTATTTCCTCCAGTCTCGTACTGGTCCTTATTTACTGCTTTCAGTATCTTTAAATCCAGTCTCGCACTGGTCCCCCGCATCTACTTTTGTACTTTCAATTCTCCAGTATCGCACTGGTCCTGATATTATGGCCTCTGCTTTCGGCCTATTTTACTGCTTGATATTATGGTCTCTGCTTTCGGCCTATTTTAATGCTTGATGTTTTGGCCTTTTCCTCTTTATTGCCTATAATTTAGAGTTGACGTGAATATGGGTCATTCCTTCAGGGTCAGCCCTAAATAGAGCCCCACAGGACGCCGCTTGTAGAGCAGAGCGGACAGATCGATGTTTTGGTTCTTCCTTCGTTATTGCCTATTAATTTAGCGTCGACCTGAAGATGGGCCATTCCTTCAGGGTCAACCATAAATAGTGCCGAACTGTCCGCCGCTTGTAGAACAGAGCGGACAGATCGACGTTTTGGCCTTTTCTTCTTTATTGCCAATAATTTAGAGTTGACGTGAAGATGGGACATTCCTTCAGCGTCAACCCTAAATAGTGCCGAACTGGCCGCCGCTTGTAGAGCCGAGCAGACAGTTCGATGTTTTGGTCTCTTCTTTATTGCATTTAATTTAGAGTTGATATGAAGATGGGGCATTCCTTCAGCGTCAACCCTAAATAGTGTCGAACTGTCCGCCGCTTGTAGAGCCAAGCGGACAGATCGATGTTTTGGCCTTTTCCTTTTTATTGCCTATAATTTAGAGTTGACGTGAAGATGGGACATTCCTTCAGCGTCAACCCTAAATAGTTTCGAACTGGCCGCCGCTTGTAGAGCAGAGCGGACAGTTCGATGTTTTAGTTTTTCTTCTTTATTGCATTTAATTTAGAGTTGGCGTGAAGATGGGACATTCATTCAGCATCAACCCTAAATAGTTCCGAACTGTCCGCCGCTTGTAGAACAGAGCAGACAGATCGATGTTTTGGCCTTTTCTTCTTTATTGCCTATAATTTAGAGTTGACGTGAAGATGGGACATTCCTTCAGCGTCAACCCTAAATAGTGCCGAACTGGCCGACGCTTGTAGAGCCGAGCGGACAGTTCAAAGTTTTGGTCTTTCTTCTTTATTGCATTTAACTTATAGTTGACGTGAAGATGGGGCATTCCTTCAGCGTCAACCCTAAATAGTGCCGAACTGTCCGCCGCTTGTAGAGCCAAGCGGACAGATCGATGTTTTGGCCTTTTCCTCTTTATTGCCTATAATTTAGAGTTGACGTGAAGATGGGACATTCCTTCAGCGTCAACCCTAAATAGTGCCGAACTGGCCGTCGCTTGTAGAGCAGAGCGGACAGTTCGATGTTTTGGTTTTTCTTCTTTATTGCATTTAATTTAGAGTTGACGTGAAGATGGGGCATTCCTTCAGCATCAACCCTAAATAGTGCCGAACTGTCCGCCGCTTGTAGAGCTGAGCGGACAGATCGATGTTTTGGCCTTTTCTTCTTTATTGTCTATAATTTAGAGTTGACGTAAAGATGGAACATTCCTTCAGCGTCAACCCTAAATAGTGCCGAACTGGCCGCCGTTTGTAGAGCAGAGCGGACAGTTCGATGTTTTGGTTTTTCTTCTTTATTGCATTTAATTTAGAGTTGACATGAAGATGGGGCATTCCTTCAGCGTCAACCCTAAATAGTGCCGAACTGTCCGCCGCTTGTAGAGCCGATCGGACAGATCGATATTTTGGCCTGTTCTTCTTTATTGCCTATAATTTAGAGTTGACGTGAACATGGGTCATTCCTTCAGCGTCAATTCTAAATAGTACCGAACTGGTTGCCGCTCTCGCAGCAGTGCAGACAAATTGATGCTTTTGGGTTTTATTCCGTATTGACATTAATTTAGATTTGACGGGAACACCTTGTGCCTTGAGAAATAATTCCTACGGGAATGAAATGTTGCCTTCAAGAAATAATTTCTACGGGAATGAAACGTTGCCTTCGAGAAATAATTCCTACGGGAATGAAACGTTGCCTTCGAGAAATAATTCCTACGGGAATGAAATGTTGCCTTCGAGAAATAATTTCTACGGGAATGAAATGTTGCCTTCGAGAAATAATTTCTACGGGAATGAAATGTCCCTTCGGAAAATGTGCCTTTGGAGAATATAGGATGGCCGATGAGTTTTTACTCTAAGGCAACCCGCACGACGGATGGTCTGGGAGGGCAACCCTGCGAAACTAATAGAACTACGTGGGTCTGAGACCGTATGCAGGATGATACGGAGTACGTAGGCGGTGGTCGTGGGAAGACTGCCTCGGCCCAATAAGAGTCCAGATATCCCCTCCCTTATAAATGTTATTTTATGTCTGTTTGTTAGTAGGGGTTGGATTCTGTTGGTGGTTCTAATAACTTGTCTTTAGCACAGGTGACAGGTGCGGATAAGAGACCACACCCAAGTATGGTGGAAGCCACGGAGCAGGCTACGTCAGGTACAAGTTGTTAAGCCGCATCCCTTTTGTTGTGCCCCACCTCACGACATCTATATATTGGCAATGAATCCTTGATGGACAGGATTTAATGCGGCAGAGGTATGTAAATTATTCGAACAGGTCTTGAGTTTAAGGTTTCTGTGATAGTTAATCTTCCGCTATAATACTACGTCTTCCGCTAAGTGCTATAAAGAGCACTATTTGATGATGTCTTCCGCTAAGTATTATAAAGTGCACTCTTTGATGATGTCTTTCGCTAAGTGTTATAAAGTGCACTCTTTGATGATGTCTTCCGCTAGAATACTGTTTCCCTACTCTGTTGATGTGTAGTGACTTTCTCTTAACACCACTACAATGCATGACCTTGGAGTGTTCAAGGAAGGGGGTTGACGAAGCTAGTACCTTCACCCTTCGTGATCGCTCCGACGTCGTGCAAAAAGGGTGGTGTGCGATAAGATCCCCCGGTCGGACCGTCGATTCTGGAGGGGGGGTCTTACAGAGATCTTCTCATCCTCCGGCGAGCCCGCCTCCTGAACCCTCATCCCACACAAATTTTGGGTTGGGGATGAGGAGCGAGGACCCTAAAGGTAACCCGCTGTTGATATGGGACCACGACGCGAACAGGGTCCTGGTGAGTTCGCTCCTCCCCTCCTGGGAGGATTTCGAGGAGGTAGGCGATCAGGCGTACAACCTGCTCTACGGGTTGTATGGCCGAGAAGACGCCGGAGTTCTCGCAGAGGCTCCTATTCGCGAGCTAGCCAACCTCACCAGCCGTTCCGCTCTCCGCACAGCCGAGCTGGCTCACCAGATTGCGCGGAGGGGGCTTCAATCGAATAGGCGACTTCGCGAACTGGGCGCCGCCTACAAAGAGCTGGAGAAGAAGTTGGCGGCAATGGAGGAGGAACTTGCCGGGTCCAAGGCTAAGGAGGTTGTTCCCCCCGAGGTGAGTATCCTTGTTCGTTTACTTCTCACTCGCTGGCCGACGCTATCGTCTGACCTTTGTAAACGCAGGAGTCCACCGTTGCGTTGGTGACGCGGGTCTCTGAGCTGGAGGCGTAGCTAGCCGCCTCGCAGCGGGAGGCCAACTACTTGGGGACTCGCCTCGCTGAGGCGGAATCGGAAATAGATGAGCTCCGGCATCCCAGCAGAGGGGAGTCGTCTACAGCTCCGCAGCTCCTTCACTTCACCCCGGCTCAGGTCGCCGAGATGCATAGGCAGCTGGCCATCAAGACAGCGGTGTTTACTCGGGAGCGGCTCCGGCGGTGATTTCTTCTTACTACGGAGGGGGCCAAAGTCGATCTCGCGGACCTTCTCCCGGAACTATATCGCGAGGCGGTGAGCCCCATCCCGGCGAGAACTCCAAGTGACGGCTCATCTGGCGAATCGGAAGAGGGGGACCAGGGCGAATAGCTCATTTTTATAGTGTGTCAGCCCTGTAATAATATTTTCTCTTGGGAATGCTTTCGGCGTACTCGCCCTTTCTGTTTGACTGAATGGGCGCGCTCGCCCTATTTTAATCCGCTCAATCTTTTCTCTTTCCTTGTCGTAAATCTCGCCTGACGCGCTCGTTATTATTTTTTATTACTTTTATCATATTTTTGTGGCGCGCTTGCCTATGTAGCGTACTCGCGCCTAGGGGGTAATCGCTCGCGGCGAGGGCTCGCGCGAGAGCTCTCCTCGCCTTAATCAGGTGTGTTTTTGCTTATGCCTTCGCGGAGTATGAGGCGGTTGGAGTGTGCTTCTCGCTCCTGTTATGGCTTTTCGCGAGATGGTTGATGAATAGACGAGTAATTTCGCTATTCATGAGTCTGGGAGGTTTTTAGGGTACTCGCCTCGCATCCCCTTCCCTTATGAGATTGCTTTTTTGGGGTTGGCCCTTAGGGTCTGGGACTCACCCGATGGGGCAAGTAGCCAGCCTGCAGGGGAGGAGCCCAGTGCTACGTCCTGGTCTACAACAACAACACATCTCAAGGGCTTCAACTCACTCGAGGGGGCAAGTAGCCAGCCTGCAGGGGAGGAGCCCAGAGCTACGGCCTGGTCTACAGCAACAACACATCTCGAGGACATCAACTCACTCGAGGGGGCAAGTAGCCAGCTTACAGGGGAGGAGCCCAGTGCTACGGCATGGTCTACGGCAACAACACATCTCGAGGACTTCAACTCACTCGAGGGGGCAAGTAGCCAGCCTGCAGGGGAGGAGCCCAGTGCTACGGCCTGGTCTACGATAACAACACATCTCAAGGACATAGAACTCACTCGAGGGGGCAAGTAGCCAGCCTGCAGGGGAGGAGCCCAATGCTACGACCTAGTCTACGGCAACAACACATCTCGAGGACATCAACTCACTCGAGGGGGCAAGTAGCCAGCCTGCAGGGGAGGAGCCCAGTGCTACGGCCTGGTCTACGGCAACAACACATCTCGAGGACTTCAACTCACTCGAGGGGGAAAGTAGCCAGCCTGCAGGGGAGGAGCCCAGTGTTACGGCCTGGTCTACGGCAACAACACATCGCGAGGACATAGAACTCACTCGAGGGGGCAAGTAGCCAGCCTGCAGGGGAGGAGCCCAGTGCTACGGCCTGGTCTATGGCAACAACACATCTCGAGGACATCAACACACTCGAGGGGGCAAGTAGCCAGCCTGCAGGGGAGGAGCCCAGTGATATGGCCTGGTATACGGCAACAACACATCTCGAGGACTTCAACTCACTCGAGGGGGCAAGTAGCCAGCCTGCAGGGGAGGAGCCCAGTGCTACGGCCTGGTCTACGGCAACAACACATCTCGAGGACATAGAACTCACTCGAGGGGGCAAGTAGCCAGCCTACAGGGGAGGAGCCCAGTGCTACGTCCTGTTCTACGACAACAACACATCTCGAGGACTTCAACTCACTCGAGGGGGCAAGTAGCCAGCATGCAGGGGAGGAGCCCGGTGCTACGGCCTGGTCTACGACAACTCTCTGCTCGAGAACATAGAACTCACTGCTCGGTATCTGTCGCCCAGGTGGTGAAGCGTTATGAGTTTGCCATGGACAGTGTTATTGTTTTTAAGCATAACAAAAAATAAACTAAGTATTACATTAATGCTAGGAGTAGAAACGCTTCAAGTCGTCTCCACTCCAAGTGTTTCCTAGGAGTTCTCCCTCGACATTTTGTAGACGGTACCCGCCTGTTTTCAATACCTTGAAGACAATGTAGGGGCCTTCCCAATTGGGGTGGAGTTTACCTATTGCTGCAGATCTCCCTGCGGCGTCTACTTTTTTGAGGACCAAGTCTCCTTTGTCGAATTGCTTGACTCGGACATGCTTGTCGAAGTGTTTTCCATCCTCCTCTTGATTTCTTCCTAGCGGATCGTGGCCTGGTCGCGGAGCTCCTCCACAAAATCCAAGGCGAGTCGTTGCGCGTCTTCATTCTCAAGTCTCCACCCCTCGTCTCCTTCTTCCGTCGCCACCACCCTAGGGCTTCGGACTTCGAATTCTATTGGGATGAGAGCCTCCGAGCCATGTGATAGCTTGAATGGTGTTTCGCCGGTTGCTGCGGTGGGGGTACTCCTCAGGGCCCAGAGGACTGAGGGGAGTTGCTCCACCCAGTTCCCTTTCAGGTTTTCTACCTTCTTTTTGAGCAGGTTGACGATGATTTTATTGGCCGTCTCCACCTGACCGTTGCTCCTCGGATGATGGACTAAGGCGAAGCGGAGATCGATGCCAAGTTGACTATAGAAGTCGGTGAGTTCAAGGCTTGCGAATTGCGGACCATTGTCGGTGACGATGGCGAGGGGTAGACCATGTCTACATACGATCTCCCCCCAAATGAAGTTCTTCACCACTAGGGAGGTCGTTTTTGCCAGGGCCTTCACCTCCATCCACTTGGAGAAATAATCGATCATCACCAGGAGATATCTCCTTTGCCCACTTACCGGGGGGAATGTGTTGGAACCATAGCTTTTGATTTGAGTTAGGATTCATCCTCTTATTAAATCTAATAAATCTAAATTAACACAAATTAAATATGATACGATCGAATCGGAGAATATACTTAAGCAAATAATATAAGTTCTCTTCATTCGACAAATGTCGAACGACGCTCGACAAATAGCCAGACAGCGCTCGACAAATATTCATCAGAACAGCGTTCGACAAATGACGAACGGCGCTCGACGAATCCAGTCAGAACAATTGGAGTGGGCAGGCATTCTCTGAACGGCGCTCGACGAACTCATCCAGACTTAGCAGGTCGACGAGATAAATCAAGATCGACAAAATATCTTATTTGCAGAGAACTGCTCAGCACATCAAAAGGCGCTCGACAAATGCCGTTCAGTGCTCGACAAAATTCTAGCCAGAGCTCGACTAATATTTTATTTTGCTATCTTTCTTTATAATATTTAATCTAGCCGTTACAGCATTAAAAGCATATTGCCGTTTCTGTATTGTCAAATCGGCAACTCCTCTTTCCGAGGAACAAAATTAAAGAGATTTTATCTCTTTCCTTTTTCCCGAGCAAGGATTCAAAAGCTTTCTCCAGACTATATATTCATGAGAAGAGCAGAAAGAAAAATACAGATATAGGAGAGACAGAGAAGAATATACACAGCAGCAAATCTATTTTTCTTGCTAATATTCTCTTGCAGATCTCATACATCCTGAGACAACAATCACGACCAATTGCTCAGGATCATCACTGCAAAAGAAGGAAGAAGCATTTGAACAATCAAAAGGAAGAGACCTCCAGAACTGTCATTCATCTATATCAGACAGGGGGAGCTCTTCATCATCTGATCCTTTCAACACCACATCAGGATCATCAAGAGTCTTCTTATACAGAGAAGAACAATTTAATTTCTGCCTTTATTTTTCCTCTCTTTACCCCATCCTGTACAGGGTTATAACTCCCTTCAAAAGTTAATCTCGGTGACAGGGCACCTTAGCAAAAACCTGCAGTTTGGTTAGAGCACCTTATCAACAGCTCACCTGGTGAGAGGGCACCTTAATAAGAACCTCACAATGGATTCCTACTAGTGGGTAGAAGAGTAGAAGTACCCAGTTGAGGAGAACTACTATACATCTTGTGTCATCTGGATGATTGTTTTATTTTTTTTGCACTCTTACTGCTTGTGTAAATTATTCTTTCAGGAAACACATATAAATATACATATCATTTATTTTTGAAACCAAAACTTAATCAAGATCTTTTAATAAAGTAAATAAGAACTAAAACACTCCACTCTCAATTGGTATCAGAGGGGTGTTGATCTCTTTACAGGCTAACACTTGGATCACAAAGATCACTTTAGTTCTTTCATATGTTCAACACAGTTTTTCAAAATGGCTCCATCAGTTTTCTTTATTACAGATCCACCTTTATGTAACTTGGATAGATTTGAGCTATGGCAAATTAGAATTAAATTATATATGAATGCCATAGATGAGAACATTTACAAATCTATTTTGACAGGACTTCCCCTCATGTCATCAAAGGCAGTTACACCTGCATTACCTAGTTCCATGGGTATCAAGTCTCCTTCGAGAGCAATGAAAGGGCCTGGTTACAAAAGAAAACGTGGCAACAGAGGGACTGATGTCACTGCCTGTGTTTGCAAAATGAAGCCAGATAAATTCAAAGCTGGTACTGATGATGGGCGGACTGATAAACATAAAGAACCTTCCCCATCTACAGAACCTTCTCCATCCTCAGAAGCAGACGCCAAAGCCATGCAGATCTTGACTCAGTCAGTGTCAAAAGACATTCTTCAAAAGCTTGAAGACTGCACCTCTGCAAGAGGAATCTGGACCTCCCTCTCTAGGATGGTAAATAAATCTTCTTCCATCTCTTCAACTAACTGTATTTTTGATGCAGAACCATCAACAAACCTAAGTGAAGAGGAAGAAGAAGAAGAACTTAGAGCTAAAACTTTCTGCATGATGGCCATAAATGGGTCATATCACAATCCAGATGCAGAAGCAGAAAAGGTAAATGAGGTAATATTAATTCAAAACCCTACCTCTAAAAATTACAAATTTTCTTTTAAAATAACTTTTACCAATATAATAAAATGTAACATAAAAATAAAGAAGTCAGCAAATATAAATCATTTGATTCCGGAACATAACAAACCTAAAGAAGAACAAAATGACCTTTTAAAACATAAACTTGAACATTTTTTTAAAGAAAAAACAAATTGATTGTGTTCAACAATTTCAAGAAAGATTTTCAAATTTATATTTTAATGAAATAAAAAGGCTAAAACTGCTAAACCTTTCAACTCTAATAAAACTCAAAGAAGTTCTCAAATTAACTTCTCACCATTAAACTCCATCCCAATTTAAACAGCAAATCTAAAATTTACATGGATTGTTTTCATCATAAAAACTATGTTAAGACAACTTTGTATTCTTACAGACTTCTCCAAGTCAGTTTGAGCATTCTACTGTAGCTGCATTGATCAGTATTGATCATAGCACTGAGTGTGAGTCTCTTCTGATAAGGGGATTCTATGAGAAAGAAAATGTCTGCAATGTTTTTATAATCTAAAGCGTTCCTTAAAATCCATTAACAGCTGTAGCAATTCAAGATATTAAAAACATATTAACTCAAATCTAGATCAAATGAGCTGCTTAAATAAAATAATTTAAAGAGTCTACAGAAGAAAATTAAAAACTAAAACCAAGTGAGAGAGAAAAGAAGAACATCAGAGAAGCCAAGTGAGAGAGAAAATGAGAAACACAAATCTCAAACAAAACTTAAAATCTGTATAAAGGTTGCTGCAATTAGAAATTTTAAATAGGCTGAAATTAAAAAAAAATTTGCTGATGCAACTGAAAATTCTAAAAGCCATTTTAAGATTACCAGGTCACTAGTTTTGATTTAATCCCAACTCAAATAGGGGGAGATTGTTGGAACCATAACATTTGATTTGAGTTAGGATCCATCCTCTTATTAAATCTAATAAATCTAAATTAACACAAATTAAATATGATACGATCGAATCGGAGAATATACTTAAGCAAATAATATAAGTTCTCTTCATTCGACAAATGTCGAACGACGCTCGACAAATAGCCAGACAGCGCTCGACAAATATTCATCAGAACAGCGTTCAACAAATGTCGAACGGCGCTCGACGAATCCAGTCCGAACAATTGGAGTAGGCAGGCATTCTCTGAACGGCGCTCGACGAACTCATCCAGACTTAGCAGGTCGACGAGATAAATCAAGATCGACAAAATATCTTATTTGCAGAGAACTGCTCAGCACATCAAAAGGCGCTCGACAAATGTCGTTCAGTGCTCGACAAAATTCTAGCCAGAGCTCGACTAATATTTTATTTTGCTATCTTTCTTTATAATATTTAATCTAGATGTTACATCATTAAAAGCATATTGCCGTTTCTGTATTGTCAAATCGGCAACTCCTCTTTCCAAGGAACAAAATTAAAGAGATTTTATCTCTTTTCTTTTTCCCGAGCAAGGATTCAAAAGCTTTCTTCAGACTATATATTCATGAGAAGAGCAGAAAGAAAAATACAGATATAGGAGAGACAGAGAAGAATATACACAGCAGCAAATCTATTTTTCTTGCTAATATTCTCTTGCAGATCTCATACATCCTGAGACAACAATCACGACCAATTGCTCAGGATCATCACTGCAAAAGAAGGAAGAAGCATTTGAACAATCAAAAGGAAGAGACCTCCAGAACTGTCATTCATCTATACCAGATAGGGGGAGCTCTTCATCATCTGATACTTTCAACACCACATCAGGATCATCAAGAGTCTTCTTATACAGAGAAGAACAATTTAATTTCTGCCTTTATTTTTCCTCTCTTTACTCCATCCTGTACAGGGTTATAACTCCCTTCAAAAGTTAATCTCGGTGACAGGGCACCTTAGCAAAAATCTGCAGTTTGGCTAGAGCACCTTATCAACAGCTCACCTGGTGAGAGGGCACCTTAACAACAACCTCACAGTGGATTCCTACCAGTGGGTAGAAGAGTAGATGTACCCAGTTGAGGGGAACTTCTATACATCTTGTGTCATCTGGATGATTATTTTATTTTTTTTGCACTCTTACTGCTTGTGTAATTATTCTTTCAGGAAACACATATAAATATACATATCATTTATTTTTGAAACCAAAACTTAATCAAGATCTTTTAATAAAGTAAATAAGAACTAAAACACTCCACTCTCAGAATGGTCCTACCAGATCCATCCCCCAAATGGCGAAGGGCCAGGGGGTGGTGATTGACCGGAGACGTTGGGCTGGTTGTAACTGGAGCGCGGCGTAGAGTTGGCACTTTGAGCACCTCTTCGCGAACTCCTCTGCGTCTTTCCTGATGGTGGGCCAGAAGTACCCTGCTCGGAGTACTCTCTTCTCCAGGGTTCGGCTTCCCGAATGACTACCGCACTCGCCTGTGTGAATCTCTTCCAGGACCCGGGAGGCTTCCTCCTCGGACAGGCACCTAGCCAGGGGACCAGATAGAGTCTTCCTGTAGAGCACCCCGTCAGTTAGTAAATAATAAGCGGACTTGTACCTGAACCGCCTCTTGTCCTGAACCTCCGCGGGCAGCTGGCCCGTGGTCATGAATGTAATGAGAGGGTCCATCCACGACGAGGGCTGATCAATGTCCATCATCTCACCTTCCTCAATAGAGGGTCGAAACAAACCCGTGACTATTCCTCCGACCGCGGGGCCGTATTTGGCTAGTCGGTCTGCTTGGGCGTTCTCCTCCCTCGGGACGTGCTGTATGGAGAAGGACTTGAAGGAGCCCACCAAGCCTTTGACCTTTACCAGGTAGCGTTGCAACATTGGATCCCTTGATTCGAACTCTCCTCGGGCCTGGGAGGCGACCACCATAGAGTCGGAGTGGACTCTTATTTCGTGAACTCCCAGCTCTCGTGCTAGATGAAGCCCTGCGATGACGCCCTCATATTCCGCCTGATTGTTGGTGACAGGGAAATGAAACTGGATTGCCTGCTTGATCCTGGTGCCCTGGGGACTGATAAGGATGATGCCTCCCCCGCACGAGTTCTTCCCTGATGCTCCGTCTACGAACATTTCCCAAGCCACTCGTCGGGGTGCCTCCTCCTCACCTACCTCCATGGTATAGTCGGCCAGGAAGTCTGCCACCGCCTGGGCTTTCATGGCTAGTCGAGGGACGTACGTGACGTCGAACTCGCTGAGATCCACCGACCATTTGGCTAATCTTCCTGAATGTTCTATCCCATCCAGAATGCTGCGGAGAGGATGATCAGTCACCAGCTTGATCGGATGAGCCTGAAAGTAGGGTCAGAGTCTCCGAGCCGAGATTATCAAGCCAAATGCTAACTTTTCTAGGATGGGGTAGCGTAATTCAGCCTTCCGCAGGACCCGACTTACATAGTAGATGGGGAGTTGCCGTCTCCCTTCCTCGCGGACCAAGACCGAACTTACCGCTTCCGCCCCTACTCCGATGTACAAGAAGACATCTTCTCCTTCTCTAGGCCCTTGTAATAAGGGAGCCTGGGCCAACTGAATCTTTAGGCTCTCGAAGGCCCCCTGACACTCCGTAGACCACTCGAACTTCTTATTGTCCCAGAGGGTTTTGAAGAAAGGCGAGCACTTCTCTCCTGCCCTAGAGAGGAACCGGCTCAGCCCGGCCAGACGGCCCGTTAGGCGTTGAACCTCTTTGGTGTTTCTAGGTGGTTCCATCTCCATGATTGCCTTGACTTTATCGAGGTTTAGCTCCACTCCCGCCGGGGTCAAAAGGTGACCCAAGAACTTTCCCTTTCCAGCTCCAAAAACACACTTGGCCGGATTCAGCCTCATCTTTTATTTCTGAAGTGTGGCAAAGGTCTCTTCTAAGTCTCGGAGGTGTTCCTCCACACTTTTGCTTTTCACCATGAGATCATCGACGTAGACCTCCAGGTTTTGCCCCTTTTGCTCCTTGAACACCCTGTCCATTATTCGTTGGTAAGTGGCTCCTGCGTTCTTAAGCCCAAAGGGCATCATTTTATAACAATAGCATCCGTCGTTGGTGATGAAGGAAACGTTTTTTACGTCGGGTGGGTGCATGCAGATTTGATGATAACAAGAAAAAGCATCTAAAAAACTCATGACAGGGAATCCGACGGCCGAGTCTACTAGCTCGTCGATTCTAGGCAAGGGATAGCAATCCTTGGGGCAAGCTTTATTAAGGATAGAAAAGTCGATACACATGCGCCACTTCCCCTCCCCCTTCTTCACCATTACAACATTGGAGACCCAGCCTGGGTACTGAATCTCCGACACAAACCCCGCCTCCAGCAGCTTCCTGACCTCCTCCCTGATGGGCCCGGCCAGGGTGGTGGCGGTCGCCCTCTTCTTCTGTTGAATGGGGTGGACTCCTTTATCCAAGTTGAGATGATGGCAGGCGACGTCCGCGTCGATGCCTGGCATATCGGCTGCGCTCCACACGAAGATGTCAGCATTCTTCTGGATGCAGGACATAATCTTCTCCTTGTCCTCCTCTTCCGCGCTCCACGCTCACCGCACCAAAAATGTTGGAACCCGGATACCGGTCCAACCTGTTCGAGACTTGGGGAGTAGCTTGAGTTACTTCTCTCTTCGTCGGACCCCTAGATCTAAGTATTCTGAGCTAAGAATTAACCCTCACCGGTTGGTAGGTAGCTCCCTAAGAATGACCCACTGGCTGCAGCAAGGAGGTCATGCCACTAACTTGGAAATCTCACTTGATTTCCCCTCTCAAAAACCAGAAGCTGAGCCTGTCTCAGGCAGCACAAGGAAGAAAGCACAGGCTCTCAAGGGGGGGGTGGATATGTGCCGATCTGAGACATAATGGGTCTTATTTATAGGGAAAGACTTCCCAGGGGTAAAATGGTCCTAAAGGCCTGCGGATAACGTCCTCCGCCTTAATCAAATTACTATATGCAGACCAAAGTGGTCTGCGAACAACCTCCTCGTGCCTTTTCACATATACTAACCGCACCCCCTACTGGTCTGCGGCTAGTGAGGGAGGGTTGATGAGAGTAAGACCGTCTCTGGTCTACTCGTTGAAGGGTGTCGATCTGCTCGCTGAGGCCTACGGTCCTACTCACCAAATACGGGTTGTACAGTCTCAGCGGATATACATGCCGTCTCAGCGGATGTTGCTGAGCCGTCTCAACGGATGTTGTTGAACCGTCTCAGCGGATGTGGTTCTGAGTCCGGTTTGGCGCCCTATTTAAAGGGTGTGTAACCCTGGTTTAGGGTTAAGCCTAAAAGTGTGCAACAGTGTTTTGAGCGGTTGTTCTTGGCGGCGGTTCCTCTGTTCTTGTCAGAAGAGGATTGAGTGAGGTAGGATCGGTTCCTTGATCCTTGTAACCTTGTAAGCTGTAATCCGATTTGGTGAATAGAATATTGAGAAGAGAAAGGAGAGAGGGGACGTAGCCCAGATTGGGGTGAACCTCTGAAAATCTGTGTGTCTTCTGTGATTGATCTGTGTTCTTTGTGAATTATTTTCTTTCGAATTTCTCATCTCGGCACACCCTATTTCTTTACATTTGGTATCAGAGCCAGGTTCTTGATCCTGGAAATGGGTTCTGGCGGCGTGCGAATCGAGATCGAGAAGTTTGATGGAAGTCGATTCGATCTATGGAAGATGAAGATGGAGGATATGTTGATTGATCGAGATCTATGGTCTGCGATCGAAGATGATCCTCCCGTTCCTAAGGTTGTAGAGTAGGATGCGAGCGCATCGAAGGGAAAATCTGTCGAGGCGACTATAGATGTTGCAGCGGAGGCTACGACCTGGACGAAAACCAATCGGAAGGTAAAAGGCCTGATCTGGTTATTCCTAGCAGATTCAATCTTGACTAATGCCATGGAGGAGACTTCAGCACGAAGTCTGTGGCGTAAGTTGGAATCCCTCTACCAGAGCAAGTCCCTGGTAAACAAATTGCTCTTGAGGAAGAAATGGTATAAACTTTGGATGCGTGAGGGCGATTCGTTTTCAGAGCACTTGATTCAATTCAATACCATTGTGAGTCAGTTAATCTCTATTGGTGAGAAGATCTCGGATGAGGATAGAGCCATCACCTTGTTGTGCTCGCTGCCAGATTCATGGGACAATCTGATTGTCGTGATTGGGGGGAGTGGTGACAAGGAACTGTCAAATGATACTGTATGTGCAGCTCTTTTATCTGAGGAGACCAGGAGAGGAGGTTCTGAGGCGACGAGCAAAGGTGCTTTGAGTGTATCTAGATCCCGTCCTCAACGAAGGGAGCGCAAGCATGGTGGATATCGAGATAAGTCTCGAGGTAGATCCAAGAGCCAGGAGAGGGAGAAGAGTAAGAAGCTCGTTCGGTGCTAGAAGTGCAATGAGACTGGTCATGTGAAGTCTCAATGTCCGAACAAGGCCGTTCAGAACAAGGAGACACCGACAACTTCTGGTACGAAGAAGGAGGGCGGGGCGGTGACATGTACATCGCTGCCGCGTGCGTTGCTCAGAGAGATTCTGATATGTGGTATGTAGACACAGGAGCATCATACCACGTGACCCCTCATAGGTACTGGTTCTGTGAGTATGAGAGGTTTGATGGTGGAGATGTGATGCTGGGTGATGATTCTGCTGTGCAGATTATTGGGCGTGGCAAGGTGATGTTGAAGTTGTCTAATGGGATCACAAGGTCTCTTCCCAATGTGATGCACATTCCAGGGATGAGCAGGAATTTAATCTCGGTGGGTTCCATGGCGGATGCTGGATTGCACTTCAGCTTTGACAAACAATCTTGCAAAATGACAAGAGGGGCAATGGTGATTGCCAGTGGAGTGAGACATGGAACACTGTATACTCTACTTGATGATACAGTGGTTCCAAGTGGGGCTCTTATCTCTGAGAGCCAGGAGGTTGACCAGGAGGAAGTGTCCAGGCTGTGACATCATTAGCATGGGCATATTAGTGAGAAGGGGATGTCGACCATGGCATCTGGTCAGATGGTGGAAGGGGTGCCGGAGTGCTCCACAAGCCTTGGGTTCTGTGAACATTGCCTGCTTGGCAAACAGACCAGAGTAAGCTTTCATGGGACGAGCATGAGGGCAACTGAAGTGCTGGAGTTGATACACAGTGATGTGTTTTGGCCAACTCCAGCTCCATCTCTTGGCGCCGCAAGGTACTATGTGTCCTTTACTGATGACCTCTCACGTTACTCCTGGATCTATTTTCTTAGGTCCAAGTCAGAGGTTCTAGACAGGTTTAAGGAATTTAAGAACCTGGTGGAGAACCAGTTGGAGAGAAAGGTGAAGGTCCTCCGTTCTGACAATGGAGGTGAGTATTGCTCTGATGCTTTTGAGCAGTACTGTACTGAGCAAGGGATTGCACGGCAGAAGACCACACCGTATACTCCAGAGCAGAATGGAGTGTCGGAGAGGCTGAACAGAACCTTGATGGAGAAGGCCAGGTGCATGCTCAGTTGGGCAGGCTTGGGGAAGGAGTTCTGGGCTGAAGCAGTGGCGACTGCAAATTACCTGAAGAACAGGTCCCCTACATCTGCTGTGGAGGGATGTACACCCTTTGAAGCTATCTTCAAGAGAAATCCAAATTTGGCCTATGCTCGTGTGTTTGGGTGTGATGCATATGTTCACATTCCAAAGGAGAAGAGGGGGAAGCTTGATGTTAAATCTGAGAAGTGCATCTTTGTGGGTTACAAAGAAGGCATAAAAGGGTACAAGCTTTGGAACCATGTGACCAGGACTGTAACATTCAGCAAGGATGTGGTGTTTCATGAAACCAGTCTACAGGCAGTCACACAAGCTGAGAAGGCTAAAGAAGCAGAGAAAGAGACAGTGGTGGTGGAAGGAAGTTTTGAGAAAGGAGCTACCATTGTTGGGGCTGAATCTGATTCTGAATCAGATGATTTGGAGGTGGTGAGAAGTGCTGATGAGTCAGAAGATGAAACTGAGGAAATTCCACTGTTGAGGAGATCAACAAGGGAAAGAAGGGCACCAGTTAGATATCCCCAATGTACAGTGGCTGCACAATGTTGCCTAAGTATGCTTGGTGATGAAGATCCAACCTCTGCCAGTGATGCTAGATCAAGGGCTGATTCAAATCAGTGGGAGCTAACCATGGTGGATGAAATGGAGTCTCTGAGGAAGAATCAGACTTGGTGTCTGTGTAAGCTTCCAAAGGGGAGGAAGGCCATTAGAAGCAAATGGGTTTTCAAGCAAAAGGTGAAGGGTGATGGCACTGTGGAGAAATACAAGGCAAGGTTGGTTGCAAAGGGATTCTCCCAGGTCGAAGGTGTTGATTATGATGAGATTTTCTCACCGGTAGCCAAGATGACGTCGATCAGACTGGTACTCTCTATTGCGGCAGCGCGTGACTTAGAGATTGAACAGATGGATGCGAAGACGGCGTTTC
Source organism: Dactylorhiza incarnata (assembly GCA_033032865.1). Lineage (NCBI taxonomy): Eukaryota > Viridiplantae > Streptophyta > Magnoliopsida > Asparagales > Orchidaceae > Dactylorhiza > Dactylorhiza incarnata. Next base: position 9,041,182 of record JAWHQI010000051.1, on the reverse strand, counting down.
TTCACGGTGATCTGGAGGAGGAGATATACATGAAGCATCCAGAAGGATTCGAAGCCAAGGGAAAGGAGGATCAGGTTTGCAGGCTGATGAAGTCCCTGTATGGACTAAAATAATCTCCGAGGATGTGGTACCAGAAATTTGACACCTACATGCTGGAGTTAGGTTTTGAAAGATCGAATTTGGACCACTGTGTGTACATCCAGAGAAAGGGAGAGCAGTTCATCTTCCTGACACATTACGTAGATGATATGCTACTGGTGGGCAATAGTGTCAGGATGATCCAACAAATGAAGAAGCTGCTCTCAGCCAAATTCGAGATGATGGATTTGGGACCAGCAAGTGTCATCTTAGGAATGCAGATTTCCAGGGATCGAAGCAAGAAGAAGCTTTGGTTGGGGCAGCAGAGGTACGTCGAGGAGATGTTGAAGAAGTTCAATATGATGGACTGCAAGCCAGTGGGAGCACCAATGCCAGTTGGGTGCAAGTTATCTGCAGAGTTGAGACCGAAGACACATGATGAGGTCGAGGACATGGCGAAGGTCCCTTATGTTAATGCTGTGGGAAGCTTGATGTATGTCATGGTCTGCACTCGCCCTGACATTGCTCAAGCAGTGGGAGTGTTGAGCCGGTATATGGCTACACCAGGAAAGGAACACTGGAACGATGTGAAGCGTGTGTTCAGGTATCTCTGAGGAACTTCAAATTACTCCTTATGTTTTGAAGGAGCTGGTGAAGGAGGAGTCCTGGACGTGGTTGGGCACGTGGACTCGAATTGGTGAGGTGATCTGGATAGCAGGAGATCCACCGGTGGGTACGTGTTCACACTGTTTGGAGGTGCAATCAGTTGGATGAGTCGGAGGCAATGTGTGGTGGCACTCTCGTCGACGGAGGCAGAGTACATGGCTCTTACTCATGCAAGCAAGGAGGCCATATGGCTGAGGAGGCTAAGTTTGGAGCTCGGGTTTGAGCAGGGGCCAGTGAAGTTGTGGTGTGATAGCCAAGGGGCTATTCAGCTAGCCAAGAATCCAGCCTTCCACGCACGAACCAAACACATTGACATCCAGTATCATTTCATCCGGGAGAGGGTGGAGAAGAAGGTAGTTCGACTGGAGAAGGTGGACACGATGGAGAACAGCTCTAATTTTCTTACCAAGGCGGTTCCTGTTGCCAAATTTCAGTGGTGTGCAACGGCCGTAAGGTTGAAGAGGAAGGTTGGAGGAGCAGCTCTCGTCGGAGGAAGATGTTCACCATGTGGGAGAATGTTGGAGTTGGAGAACACTTCTGGTCAGGATTCTTCGAACGGCGTTCGACGAACGGAGAAGGGTTCATCGAATGGCGTTCGACGAACGGAGAAGGGTTTGTCGAACGACGTTCGACGAATGGAGAAGGGTTCGTCGAACTCCGCCTGCGTTCGATGAACGAGTCCTTAAGAAAAAGCCGTCTCAGCGGATGCTGCTGAACCGTCTCAGCGGGTTTACATGCCGTCTCAGCGGATGTTGCTGAATCGTCTCAGCGGATATACATGCCGTCTCAGCGGATGTTGCTAGACTGTCTCAGCAGATATACATGCCGTCTCAGCGGATGTTGCTGAGCCGTCTCAGCGGATGTTGCTGAACCGTCTCAGCGGATGTGGTTCTGAGTCCGGTTTGGCGCCCTATTTAAAAGGTGCGTAACCCTGGTTTAGGGTTAAGCCTAAAAGTGTGCAACAGTGTTTTGAGCGGTTGTTCTTGGCGGCGGTTCCTCTGTTCTTGTCAGAAGAGGATTGAGTGAGGTAGGACCGGTTCCTTGATCCTTGTAACCTTGTAAGCTGTAATCCGATTTGGTGAATAGAACATTGAGAAGAGGAAGGGGAGAGGGGACGTAGCCCGGATTGGGGTGAACCTCTGAAATTCTGTGTGTCTTCTGTGATTGATCTGTGTTCTTTGTGAATTATTTTCTTTCGAATTTCTCGTCTCGGCACACCCTATTTCTTTATAGATGCATCTGATGTCACAAAAGATTCTATGACTCTATGCATGTTATTTTCAGAAGTTGTTGAATGGGTCGGTTCGACAAGTGTTGTTCAAATGGTAACTGATAATGCTGCAAACTACAAGAAGGCAGGAGAGTTACTTCATGCAAAATATGGCAATATATATTGGTCACCATGTGCAGCTCATTGCTTAAATTTAGTTTAAAAAGACATTGGAAATTTGAGTCATGTGAGTGAAATTGCAGTAAGTGCTTCAAAGGTTACCATATTTGTTTACAATCATATTTTTCTTTTATCTTGGTTGAGAAAATGAGAAGGGTGGAGTGAAATTGTACGTCCATGAGCGACACGATTTGCTACTACATTTATTACTTTAAAAAGTTTACATGAGCGCAAACATGATTTGCAAGCTTTAGTAACTAGCAAGTATTATACCGACTCAAAACTTGCAAAAACAATTAAAGGAGGCAGTTGCTGTCATTTTAGATGGTAAATTTTGGAACATGTGTTTGATAATGACAAAGGTTGCGGGGCCACTAATAAGAGTATTGCGAATTGCTGATTCCGATGAGAAGCCATCACTTGGGTATGTTTATGATGGAATGTATCGGGCAAGAAAAACTATTAAAAATATATTCAAAAATGTCAAGAGATTGTATAAGCCATATACAATTATCATCAAAGCTAGATGGGATCACCAGCTTCGCCAAAGACTCCATTCTGCAGCATATTTTTTGAACCCTGCTTTCCAATATGATCAAGTTAATTATTCTCAAAAGTCTGAAGTTGTGCAAGGCTTAATTGAGCTTATTGGAAATAAAGATATTTGCAATAAAGCTTCAATTGCAGTGAATGAAGTTAGGATATATCGGGATCAACTATAAAGCTTTGGAAAACCCCTCGCAATCAAAATGTCAAAAGAAATGCAACCTGGTGAGTACAATTACATAAGTTAATTTTCCAACCACCTATTATTTTTTATGTTTTAAATTTGGTTCTATAATTTCTTAGATGAACGGTGGAGAATGTTCGGTTCAAGTGCCCCTCAACTGCAAAAAAAATAGCTATTCGCATTCTTAGTCAAACTTCTTCGTCATCTGGTTGTGAAAGAAATTGGAGTGTCTTTGAGCAAATACATACAAATCGAAGAAACCATCTCGAGCATCAAAGACTCAATGATTTAGTTTATGTTCATTACAATCTTAATATGAGGGATAGGTATGAATATTTATTGGTTATTTAAACAAATTCAAATTTGTAATTTATTATTGTCAATTGATTACTTGACTTATGCATCGTGGATCCTCGATAGGGCATACTTCAAGAAAAAGAAATATGATCCTCTTGATTATACTAGTATTGATTCAATGAATTTCTGGGTAGTTGAGGAGGTGCCAACTCCAAAACTTAACTACAATGAATTGGGAAATGAAATCTATGAGGAATATGCTATACCAGTTGATGGCGAAACTCAACCAAGTGACCAACAAAATGAACAAGTAAATGGTAAGTTCTTGTATTTGCTAAATAAATGTTTGTGTATATTGTTTTATAATATGTATGTAATCATGTAAATGAATTAATTTTAATTTATTTTTGTAGATTATGAGTGTGCTCAGATTGCTCTCGAACATGTGGATCTTGAAGCTTTCGAATGGGAATCATTTAGTCGTTATGATTTCGATGATATTATATGATTGAGATGGAGTAGTGAAATACTCAAATACTATATATTTCACTAGTTTTTGAAAACTATTATGTCTTAACTCTTAAGATAGTTTAACAGATATGTTTTGTAAGATTAGTTTTCGATGATATTACGACTTTATCACAAGGTATAAGTGTGTAACATTTTATTTATCATATGTTAACATTAGTTATTTTATTATTTGAGTATGCTTATGTGTAAAGCCCCTAAACGGTTTAAATCCGGTTCAACCCCGATTCGACCGGTCTAACCGGTTGAACCTTGAACTTCTCCTTCCTCCGGTTCAATCAATGATATAATATAAATTATATTATAATTTTTAAATTATATAAATTAGATATATAACATAAATTATATTATAAATTTTAAATTATCTAAACTATAATATAAATTATATTATGCCTGGCGGATGATTGGCCACTGTTCATCCGCCAGTTTTTAACTTTGATATAGAATTACAGATAATAATTTTAGTTTTTAGCCTTTCTCTCTCCTCTTTTTTTTTTTTGCATGATGCGGGTCGTTCAACGCTCTCCTGGACCGGTCGAGCTGAACCGCCTTAGCTCGAGAGTGAGCTGAACGCGCAAACAGTCAAAAATGAGAACCAACAGTAGACAGTAGGATTTTTACGTGGAAAACCCGCAAAGGGAAAAAACCACGGGGCCTAGCCCAGTTCTGAATGATCCACTAGTGTCGTGAGTTACAGAGAGTTGTTTTTTGAGGGTGACATGCCACCGCTCGTTACAGAGATTTTGCTAAGTCCTCGGGAGCCGAGCATGGTGATGCGTGCTCTGAGACAGCTTTGGGTGGAGCAGTGCGAAGCGGCCTGGAGTGGAGCGCTGCGGAGCGGCCTGGAGCGGAGCGCTGCGGTGCGGCCTGGAGCGGAGCGCTGCGGTGCGGCCTGGAGCGGAGCGGCCTGGAGCGGAGCGCTGCGGAGCGGCCTAGAGCGAAAGAGCCTGGAGCGGAGCGCTGCAGAGCAGCCTGGAGCGGAGCGCTGCGGAGCGGCCTGGAGCGGAAGAGCCTGGAGCGGAGCGCTGCGGAGCACCCTGGAGCGGAGCGCTGCGGAGCGGCCTGGAGCGGAGCCCTGCGGAGCACTACGGAGCGGCCTGGAGGGGAGCGCTGCGGAGCGGCCTGGAGCGGAACGCTGCAGAGAGGCCTGGAGCGGAGCGCTGCGGAGCGGCCTGGAGCGGAGCGCTGCGGAGCGGCCTGGAGCGGAGCGCTGCTGAGTGGCCTGGAGCGGAGCTCTGCGGAGCGGCCTGGAGCGGAGCGCTGCGGAGCGTTCTGGAGCGGAGCGCTGCGGAGCGGCCTAGAGCGGAGCGGAGCAGCGCTGCGGAGCGGCTTGGAGCCAAGTCGCTGAGATCCTCCCCAAGTCCTTGAAGCAAAACTAGAATGCTGAGGGAGATCTCTAAGGGGAGCTTGAAGGCCGATGAAGATCTTCCGAGAGTTCTCGCCGGAAAACTCAAGAGCTCCTTCTTCTCCCTCTGCCAAAAAATCTCCAAATGGAGGCCTGACCCTCCTTTTATAGTTTTTGAGGAGGGCGTTCTGGTAACTGCGTCATGCTGATTATTGGACGAGGGAATGAGGATGCTTGTTTCGGGGCACGTGGATTGTCAACTTTGTATTTATGACGAGTTTGCCCTTCGGTCACGCTGGGCAGCTCGGGCAGCCCGGGCAGCCTCCCTGGTGGTGGTGGTGGCCGGCGCGCTTCGCGAAACAAGCATGAGCGGAAGCGCTCTTACGGAGCAGGAGCGAGCGGAAGCGCTCTTACGGAGCAGGAGCGAGGGGAGGCGCTCTTCCGGAGCAGGAGCGAGCGGAAGCGCTCTTACGGAGCAGGAGCGAGAGGAAGCGCTCTTCCAGAGCAGGAGCGAGCGGAAGCGCTCTTCCGGAGAGGAAGCGAGCGGGAGCGCTTCTTGCGGAGCAGGAGCGAGCGGAAGCGCTCCTGCGGAGCAGGAGCGAGCGGAAGCGAGCGGGAGCGGGAGCGGGAGCGCTTACTGCGGAGGAGGAGCGAGGGGAAGCGCTCTTCCGGAGCGGAAGCGAGCGGAAGCGAGCGGAAGCGCTTCCTGCGGAGCAGGAGCGAGCGGAACCGCTCTTCCGGAGCAGGAGCGAGCGGAAGCGAGCGGGAGCGCTTCCTGCGGAGCAGGAGCGAGCTGAAGCGCTCTTCCGGAGCAGGAGCGAGCGGAAGCGCTCTTACGGAGCAGGAGCGAGCGGAAGCGCTCTTCCGGAGCGGAAGCGCTCTTACGGAGCGGGAGCGAGCGGAAGTGCTCTTACGGAGCAGGAGCGAGCGGAAGCGCTCGTACGGAGCAGGAGCGAGCGGAAGTGAGCGGGAGCGCTTCCTGCGGAGCAGAAGAGAGCGGAACCGCTCTTCCGGAGCAGGAGCAAGCGGAAGCGAGCGGAAGCGAGCGGCAGCGCTTCCTGCGGAGCAGGAGCGAGCTGAAGCGCTCTTCCGGAGCAGGAGCGAGCGGAAGCGCTCTTACGGAGCAGGAGCGAGCGGAAGCGCTCTTCCGGAGCGGGAGCGAGCGGAAGCGCTCTTACGGAGCAGGATCGAGCGGAACCTCTCTTACGGAGCAGGAGTGAGCGGAAGCGCTCTTCCGGAGCAGGAGCGAGCGGAAGCGCTCTTACGGAGCAGGAGCGAGCCGAACCGCTCTTACGGAGCAGGAGCGAGCGGAAGCGCTCATACGGAGCAGGAGCGAGCGGAACCGCTCTTACGGAGCAGGAGCGAGCGGAACCCCTCGTACGGAGCAGGAGCGAGCGGAATCGCTCGTACGGACCATTAGCTAGCAAAAGCGCTCTTACGGAACATGAGCGAGCGCAAGCGCTCTTACGGAACATGAGCGAGCAGAAGCGCTTTTGAGCGGTTCTTAAGGAACAAGTGGAAGCGCGAAGCTGCTTAGCTGCGGGATTAAGACCAAACATAAAATTGGGGCCGTCAAGCGGGTCCGGGCGAGGCTGTGATGAGAAACACTTGGTCCGACTCAACCCAAACCCTTTTAGTGGGACCCCAACAATTGCCCCCCAGTTTTCGGAGGCCGAGATTTGCAATCGATAGTCCGAAAATTTCTACCGCTCATCGGGAGTCCGCGGGGGAGTGTTTCGACATGACGGCCCTCGCGCTCTATAAATTGCGCCAGGCGATTACAGAATCGAGGTGGAAAAAATTCTCGGAGCCTTTGCGAAGGAGGATCCCCACTGTCCGGACGAAGTAAATTACTACGGTCGCAAGAGAGGAGGTTTTTGCTCGTGGCGAAGAAGATCACGCGGAAGCTCGCTCGTTACGTAGCATGCAAAAAGGGGCGCAGGGGAGCGCACCTGAGCACGCCGCACCTCAAAGCGACGCGCCAGGCCCGGAAAATGCGCAAAAGACGCGGGAGGCGCGCACCTGAGCTTACCATAACTCAGAAAAGGCGCAGCGCTGCTACATGCATTCAAAAACCACTTTGTTAAATTACCTCATGATTATGTGCAGTCAAGAATGTATACTCCAACTTCCTCAGGAATTCCTTCGACACTAAACTCGACTACAGGAGGAGACTCAAACAAACAATCCCTTTAAGAAGTGAAATTTATCAGCTTCCGCTCAAACGAATAATTTCAAAGTTCATTATTTGATTCCTCCATTGAGTTGCTTCAGCCATGGCTGATAAGCTGTAGTATTTAATTTCCTGTCCAGCTTCTTATAATTCCATTAGAGTAGAACAAAACTGTACACAAACTCCTCATCTGTAACTGGAATCCACCTTGCTCCTTAGGTCATCCCTGTTAGTGAAGCTGCTGCATCCTCTTTTCTTGTTAATATTTAGCCTGTCCATCAACTCCCTTACTTTCTGAACATCATTCCACCTGTCGTCCAGTGCATGACGTTTCTATCAGGCGTTTTCTCGAACACGTAGAAAGCACTTTTCAGGCAACCAGTCTTAGCATAAATGACAATGAGGGAGGTCCCAAGTTGAACTCCGGTAGACAATTGGTTCCTCACGATGTAAGAATGGATGGATTTGCCTAGAAGGGCTGAAAATGCGCATGGTTCGCGGCACTGGCGCGCGCGGGCAGTGCGCGGCACTGGCGCGCGCGGGCAGTGCGCGGCACTGCCGCGCGGGCATTGCGCGGGCAATGCGCGGGGAGTGCGCGGGCAGTGCGCGGGCAGTGGGCGGCACTGCCGCGCTCGGGCAGTGGGCGGCACTGCCGCGCTCGGGCAGTGTGCGGCACTGCCGCGCTCCGGCAGTACGCGGAACTCCCGCGCGCGGGCAGTACGCGGCACTGCCGTACGCGGGAAGTGCGCGGCACTGCCGCGCGCGGGCAGCGCCCACCGCGGCACTGCCGCGCTCGGGCTGCGCCCACCGCGGCACTGCCGCGCGCGGGCTGCGCCCACCGCGCCCAGGGCGGCCTTGCCGCGCACGGGTTGCGCGGCGCTGCCGCGCCCGGACAGCTGGGATCGCGTCGGCTGCTTCCCGCTTTCCTGTTCTTCGCCCCCATCGGAAGGCTGCGGTATGATCGCCCCTATGCTACTCCCCTTCCTCTCTGGTTTGCTAGGGTTCTACGAGCGCTCTGTTGGAAATTCTGGCCCGTTGAGGCAACTTGGCAAGAGCAAAACTCGGCTAGCATCCCTTGCGCTTACCACTGTAATCCTGTTCTTTCCAGCTTGCATTACTCTGTCCATGGACGAAAGTGGTTCAGTTTCTGCTATGGATTTCTGTTTGGGAACTGGGCTCCTCCTCATTACTCTACGTGGAGCTTGGGAGCTCCGATCCTTCTGAAAACATGATTGTGGAATTTGTTGCTGGATTTATGAGCAACAGTCTTGGTTTGACATCGGATGCCTGCCACATGCTCTTCGATTGTGCTGCTCTTGCCATTGGGCTCTATGCTTCCTACATCTCACGTCTATCGGCAAACAACCACTTCAACTATGGCCGGGGAAGATTTGAAGTGCTGTCAGGCTATGCCAATGCAGAGTTTTTGGTTCTAGTTGGTGCACTCATTGTCGAGTCAATGGAGAGGATTCCCGGTCCTCAACAGATCTCCACCAGTAGCTTGTTGACTGTTTCCGTTGGTGGACTGGTGGTCAATGTCGCCGGACTAGTGTTTTTCCATGAGGAGCATCATCATGCCCATGGCGGAGGCGGTTCGTGCTCTCATTCCCATTCGCATTCTCAGTCAAACTTGACTAAGCAAACTCATTCTATTTGGCATCCCCATTCTCACCCGCATTCTCACGATGTCAATGATCATAGTTCGGGAGTAGTCGAGCATCACGATTCTTGTTCAAACTACAAGGTCCACTCTCATTCCAGTTCATGTGAGTATTCTCATGGAAGCCATGATCATGCGCTGCGGATAGGCGCGAGTGCAGAGAGGCGTCACTCCCCTAAAAGGGAGTGGTAAGTACGGTCAAGGATACGCTCCAATATTTCATTTGCGGCTTTAAATATTTCTTTTTGCTAAGCCTGAAGGCGTATGTTTGAGCCGTCATGCAGAGGGATGCTTGCTCCCTTGTCCTGGCTGTGCTAGTGGACCCGGAGTGCATTTTTATTAAATGACACGGGAGACTCGATATTCGTCTTGATTGATATCCATAGGAGGACTTGGGGCTTTCACTTTGGTGAAGATATTATGCAGTCCGGGAGCGAGATGCTTTGTAGCGTGGGAGCGAGGTGCCCTGCGACGCGGGAGCCAGATGCTCTGCATCGTGGGAACGGGGTGCCCCGCAACGCGGGAGCGTGATGCTCTGCAGCGTGGGATCGGGGTGTCATGCAACGCGGGAGCGTGACGCTCGGCAGCGTGGGAGCGAAGTGCCCTGCAACGCGGGAGCATGATGCTCTGCACTGTGGGAGCGAGGTGCCCTGCAACGCGGGAGCATGATGCTCGGTCGTGTGGGAGCGAAGTGCCCTGCGACGCGGGAGCGTGATGCTCTGCAGCGTGGGAGCGAGGTGCCCTGCAACGCGGGAGCGTGATGCTCGGCAGCGTGGGAGCGTGATGCTCGACAGCGTGGGAGCGAGGTGCCCTGGAACGCGGGAGCGTGATGCTCGGCAGCGTGGGAGCGAGGTGCCCTGCAACGCGGGAGCGTGATGCTCGGCAGCGTGGGAGCGAGGTGCCCTGCAACGCGGAGCGTGATGCGCGGCAGCGTGGGAGCGAGGTGCCCTGCAACGCGGGAGCGTGATGCTCGGCAGCGTGGTAGTGAGGTGCCCTGCAACGCGGGAGCGTGATGCTCTGTCGCGTGGGAGCGAGGTGTTTTGCTTCATAGTTCAGCCGAATTCCCCAGAGTTTGGAAAGCTTGTTATTCAGGGTTGATGTCGGGGTTAGCGGTCTTCACCCCAGGAGCCTTGCTTTGGGGGTTCTGTGTTGCTAACGGAAGTCAAAAAACTGCCGAAGCGTCATTGAAGAAAAGAAAGCATACATGCGCGCGCAAGTTTTCATAATGCTGCTTATTATATTAAAGGAAACATCCAAAAGCAGGAAAAGGAGATTGTAGATAAAAGAGGCGCGTGGTTTGCACTCTCTACCGTGGGAGAGACCTCGGCCCAGGGTTTCTGCTTCATGCACGTCAGGCCAAAGCGGGGTCCTCGGCCGGATTTTTGTTCCGCGGTGCGAGCTGGTCCGGGGCTGGATCTTGCTCAAATCTTCTGAGTACACCTTGTCGGACCATGCGCTCGATCTCGTCCTTCAACCGGTTGCAGCCTTCGGTCCTATGGCCGTATCCGCGGTGGAATTCACAGTACTGCGACTGATTTCCCCTATTTGGAGCAAGCGGCTCGGGCCTGCGAAGCTCCTCGCTATCGCGGATGGCAAGGAGCACGTTGGTTCTGGTGGTGTTTAAGAGAGTGTAGTCCTGATGTTGTCGAATTCTCCGGTCTTGGCGGGGGTTTTCACGATTCTCGTTGTTTCTCCCGAGATCTGGTAGTGGTTCCTGGTCCCTTTTCCTTTTCAAGCTTCCTTCGAACTGTTGACGATGTGCTTCAATTGTTTCGTCCACTGCAATCTGAGCTTCGACCCGGTGTACGAGGTAGGGATAGCTAGACACAGTCTCCCTCATTAAGGCTGAGTAGAAGCTGCCTGGTCGGAGTCCTCCTAAAAAGACGCCACGTAGAAGCTCGGGATCGACCCCTGGAATCTGTCGTGCCTCAGTAGTGAAGCGGCAGAAGAAATCCTTGAGATTTTCGCCCTCCTTCTGGCGCATTCCAGACAGGTGGGAGGGATCTCGAACAACCCGACGATTCGAGACGAACTGGTCGATGAATAGCTGAGATAACTCTGCAAAGTTGTTTATCACACCTTCCCTCAGAGAGTGGAACCATGTGCGGGCTTGTCCTTTTAGTGTTGTCGGGAACACTTGACACAAAAGCTGGTCAGAAGCATTATAGATCCTCATGATGGTGGCGAAATGGCTGACGTGCTCCAGCGGATCGTCTGTTCCATCGTAAGCTTCGATGCTTGGTAGTTTAGAACCGCGCGGGACAGGGTGTGCTAGCACTTGTGGAGTCAGCGGAGAGCCATGTCGGATGGGTCGTCGTGCAACTACAGCCCGTCGCCTTCCGACACCATATTCCTCTTCGATCATCTCGCGCACCCCTCCGCGGGTGATCCTTACATTTCCATGCTCTCTGTTTGCTTCCCCCGCTTGGGGACCGTGCTGCCTTCCCTCTAGATGCCCCCCGGGCTGCACCGGGTGGGAAGAACTGTCAGCATTGGAAAATTCGCCCTCAGCATTAGCTTCCGCGCGAGCGACGTTTTCAAGTCGAGCCTGATCAGGGATTGTCGGAGGCCAAGCAATTTGGCCGTCAACGAGAATGGGGGCGCGGGTAGCCCCGAGGTTCCTCAGTAGATCAAGCATCTCGGCTTGCCGCTCTTCTATCATGAGCATGCGTTCCTCAACAGCAGCTGCCACCGCCACACCGACACCTTCGAGCGGCGGCATGCCAAAGCCGAGCGAGTTGCCAGGAGCGTGTTCAACATGCACCTCAGGAGCTGCTCTGTTTGCAGCGCGGGAGCTTCTTCTGGTCATCACTGTTGGTCAAGAGTACTACTGATTAGCACTATCATCCAAGAATCTTCAGAGAGTTGGGAACTTCGTTCCCACAGACGGCGTCAAACTGTTGCGGGTCGTTCAACGCTCTCTTGGGCCGGTCGAGCTGAACCGCCTTAGCTCGAGAGTGAGCCGAACGCGCAAACAGTCAAAAATGAGAACCAACAGTAGACAGCAGGATTTTTACGTGGAAAACCCGGAAAGGGAAAAAACCACGGGGCCTAGCCCAGTTCTGAATGATCCACTAATGTCGTGAGTTATAGAGAGTTGTTTTTCTAGGGTGACATGCCACCGCTCGTTACAGAGATTTTGTTAAGTCCTCGGGAGCCGAGCATGGTGAAGCGTGCTCTGAGACAGCTTTGGGTGGAGCAGTGCAAAGCGGCCTGGAGCGGAGCGCTGCGGTGCGGCCTGGAGCGGAGCGCTGCGGTGCGGCCTGGAGCGGAGCGCTGCGGTGCGGCCTGGAGCGGAGCGCTACGGAGCAGCCTGGAGCGGAGCGCTGTGGAGCGGCCTGGAGCGGAGCGGCCTGGAGCGGAGCGGCCTGGAGCGGAAGAGCCTGGAGCGGAGCGCTGCGGAGCAGCCTGGAGCGGAGCACTGCGGAGCGGCCTGGAGCGGAGCGCTGCGGAGCACTGCGGAGCGGCCTGGAGCGGAGCGCTGCGGAGCACTGCGGAGCGGCCTGGAGTGGAGCGCTGCGGAGCGGCCTGGAGCGGAGCGCTGCAGAGAGGCCTGGAGCGGAGCGCTGCGGAGCGGCCTGGAGCGGAGCGCTGCTGAGAGGCCTGGAGCGGAGCGCTGCGGAGCGGCCTGGAGCGGAGCGCTGCAGAGAGGCCTGGAGCGGAGCGCTGCGGAGCGGCCTGGAGCGGAGCGCTGCAGAGAGGCCTGGAGCGGAGCGCTGCGGAGCGGCCTGGAGCGGAGCGCTGCGGAGAGGCCTGGAGCGGAGCGCTGCGGAGCGGCCTGGAGCGGAGCGCTGCGGAGCATTCTGGAGCGGAGCGCTGCGGAGCGGCTTGGAGCGGAGCGGAGCAGCGCTGCGGAGCGGCCTGGAGCCAAGTCGCTGAGATCCTCCCCAAGTCCTTGAAGCAAAACTGGAATGCTGAGGGAGATCTCTAAGGGGAGCTTGAAGGCCGGTGAAGATCTTCTGAGAGTTCTCGCCGGAAAACTCAACAGCTTCTTCTTCTCCCTCTGCCAAAAAGTGTCTCCAAATGGAGGCCTGACCCTCCTTTTATAGTTTTGAGGAGGACGTTCTGGTAACTGCGTCATGCTGATTCTTGGACGAGCGAATGAGGATGCTTGATTCGGGGCACGTGGATTGTCAACTTTGTATTTATGACGAGTTTGCCCTTCAGTCACGCTGGGCAGCTCGGGCAGCCCGGGCAGCCTCCCTGGTGGTGGTGGTGGCCGGCGATCGCCACCGGCGATCGCTGCCGGCGATGGACGATAGCGGCGCGCTTCGCGAAACAAGCATGAGCGGAAGCGCTCTTACGGAGCAGGAGCGAGCAGAAGCGCTATTACGGAGCAGGAGCGAGCGGAAGCGCTCTTATGAGCAGGAGCGAGCGGGAGCGCTTCCTGCGGAGCAGGAGCGAGCTGAAGCTCTCTTCCGGAGCAGGAGCGAGCGGAAGCGCTCTTACGGAGTAGGAGCGAGCGGAAGCGCTCTTCCGGAGCAGGAGCGAGCGGAAACACTCTTACGGAGCAGGAGCTAGCGGAAGCGCTCGTACGGAGCAGGAGCGAGCGGAAGCGCTCTTCCGGAGTGGAAGCTAGCGGGAGCGCTTCCTGCGGAGCAGAAGCGAGCGGAACCGCTCTTCCGGAGCAGGAGCGAGCGGAAGCGAGCGGGAGCGCTTCCTGCGGAGCAGGAGCGAGCTGAAGCGCTCTTCCGGAGCATGAGCGAGCGGAAGCGCTCTTACGGAGCAGGAGCGAGCGGAAGCGCTCTTACGGAGCAGGAGCGAGCGGAACCGCTCTTACGGAGCAGGAGCGAGCGGAACCGCTCTTACGGAGCAGGAGCGAGCGGAAGCGCTCTTCCGGAGCAGGAGCGAGCGGAAGCGCTCTTACGGAGCAGGAGCGAGCGGAACCGCTCTTACGGAGCAGGAGCGAGCGGAAGCGCTCATACGGAGCAGGAGCGAGCGGAACCGCTCTTACGGAGCAGGAGCGAGCGGAACCGCTCGTACGGAGCAGGAGCGAGCGGAAGCGCTCGTACGGACCATTAGCGAGCGTAAGCGCTCTTACGGAACATGAGCGAGCGCAAGCGCTCTTACGGAACATGAGCGAGCAAAAGCGCTTTTGAGCGTTTCTTAAGGAACAAGTGGAAGCGCGAAGCTGCTTAGCTGCGGGATTAAGACCAAACATAAAATTGGGGCCGTCAAGCGGGTCCGGGCGAGGCTGTGATGAGAAACACTTGGTCCGACTCAACCCGAACCCTTTTAGGGGGACCCCAACATGGCAAAATCATTAAATCGGTCCCTCAAGTCCTCTTTTTTGAAATCAGTCGCTCAACTTTTTCTCTTGATTTTGGTTCTTAAAGTTTGTCTAAGTTCTGTTTTAAGCACCACTTAACATTTCCGCTCCAGTTGTGGGGGCAAATAATTCAATGTTATTTTTTTTAAAATAATCTAAGCCTAAACATTCAGAACATGGCTTTTTTTTTTCATTTTCATTTAATTCTAGCCTAAACCTCAAGAACGGCGGGCGACGGGACTTCTCTAGGCGAAATATGGCAACGAACCTCCTCCAGGATGCAGATTTCGGCGACGAACCTCCTCCTCCCCGACCTCCAGGATTCCCTCGCAGACGATCAACCTTGATGGGTACTCATGATAAGAGTCTAGTATTTATAAAGGTATCTGACGGAAATGTTCATAAAAGGCAGCAAAATATTTCCAAAGACGGGTCGTTTCCAAAGACAGGTCGTTTCCAAAGACGGATCGTTTCCAAAGGCGGATTATTTCCAAAAGACTCTCTCCCTCCGAAATTAGCAGGAAACGCAAGACGCGCAAAACCGCCGCGGACGCGACGGAGTTTCTCCCTCCCGTCGCGGGAGGGATCCTCACCCCCGCGCCACGCCCCTTGGGGGTGCGGCTGATCCGCACCCCGCAAGGGGTACGGCCGAACCATACCCCGCGAGGGGTGCGACCGAACCGCACCCCGCGAGGGGTGCGGCCAAGCCGCACCCCGCGAGGGGTGCGGCCAAGCCGCACCCCGCGAGGGGTGCGGCTTTGGCCGCACCCCCTTGGGGTGCGGCCCTGGCCGCACCCCCTTTGGGGTGCGGCCGCGCCGCACCCCCTCGGGGTGCGGCCTTGGCGCACCCTATGCGGGGTGCGGCCAAGCCGCACCCTATGCGGGGTGCGGCCAAGCCGCACCCTATGCGGGGTGCGGCCAAGCCGCACCCTATGCGGGGTGCGGCCAAGCCGCACCCCCTCGGGGTGCGGTCAAAGTCGCCCCCCTCTTGGGTGCGCCCGTGCCGCACCCCCTTGAGAGGCGGGCGTGTCGTACTCCCTTGAGTTCGACCACGTCGCCCTCCACTCCCTGCGCACGGTACGGCCGCCCCGTCTCTCCTACTTTCCCGGCGGAGGGGACTTGCGGGAAGCCCTCACGGGCGTACTTTTCATCAGGAACACCACGCACTTATTTTCTCCTTAAGGGTGCGGCTTGCCGTCCCCCCGTTCACACGGAACACCTCGAGGCATAACCTGAACGCCCTCGCATTTCGTCGCGCACTTGAAACACTTCAGCGCTAGCGCGCGCTCAGAACGTTTCTGAGCGCGATCAGGAAGCCTTCTCACTTTTTGTCTTTCCGGCTTCTCACTTTTTGTCTTTCCGGCTTCTCACTTTTTGTCTTTCCGGCTTCTCACTTTTTGTCTTTCCGGCTTCTCACTTTTTGGGTTTCAGGCTTCTCACTTTTCAGGAACAGTTAGTCGCATTTTTCGCCTCCAACAAAACTGCCCGAACTGCCCGAGCTGCCCAAGCTGCCCGAGGGGCAAGGCGGTCATTTACGAAAAATGGCGATCCGAGGGCCCCGAATCGGAGAATATGATTCGTCCACCAAACATTTATGGAAACTGCAAACGGCGAGATGCCCGGACTACCCCCGGCCAAAGCTATAAAAAGGGCCCTGGTGCTTCATTTGAGAGGACCTTGACTTCTGGACCCAGGAGAGCTCCTTGCAGACTTTTGCTGAATTCTCCTTCGGCACTTGAAGATCTCCTTCAGGACTTGAAGATCTCCTTCGGGACTTGAAGATCTTCTCACTTCCGAAAGGCGACCAGCATTTCTCAGAAGGGAAAGGCGACTGGCCTTCCCGCTTCCGAAAGGCGACCAGCATTTCTCAGAAGGGAAAGGCGACTGGCCTTCCCGCTTCCGAAAGGCGACCAGCATTTCTCAGAAGGGAAACGCGACTGGTCTTCCCGCTTCCGAAAGGCGACTAGCAATCTCAGAAGGGAAAGGCGACTGACCTTCCCGCTTCCGAAAGGCGACTAGCAGTCTCAGAAGGAAAAAGGACTTAGTTTTTCCGAGAGGTGGCTTGTCACCCTCGAAGCTCTCTTTCTCCAAGCATTGTAACGAGCAGCGGCCTGTCGCGCTCGAGTTCTAGCTTCCAAATTGTAACTCCTCCAGAAGATAGTGAAGTTTGGTCGGCACAGCTCCGGTCGCGTGGTTTTTTACCCTTTCCGAGTTTTCCACATTAAAAAGTCTCTCGGTACACAACGAACCTCTAATTGACTGTTTGCGCGCTTAGCTCGCTCACGAGCTGAGGCGGTTCAAGTGAACCGGTCTACCAAGAGCCCTAAGCGTTCCGCAACAGTTTGGCGCCATCTGTGGGAATGGATTCCCAAATCCGAAGCAAAGGATTCCCGAGCGCAATCCCCCCTTCGCCGGAATTCTCGAAGCCAGCAAGAGTGGACACCTCCCCTGAACTGTCCGACGCATACAGCTCCTCGATTCCAGAAAGCCAGGCGAAGAGAGCGCTCACTACTGCACCCATCCGGCCCCCTTGGCCGGAATCGGCAGGCAAACCGGCCCCTCCGGCAGGAGGGCAGGATTCGAGCAATGACAAACACCAACAAAGGCGATCACCCCTCTCCAAGTCAATTTTGGAATACCCAGTTCCGTCATGGCTAAAGCTCCCGTACAACAAGGAATTCCACGGAGCAGAAGATCCATATGAGCACGTTAATCATTTTCTGATAATGACACGGGAGCTCGGACTTCCCGACCCAGCTAGCTGCAAAATCTTCACCAAAACGCTGCATGGAGACGCTCTCCACTGGTATCAATCCCTACCTAACGGAGCGATCCATAGCTTCTCCGAGTTGTCCCGACTGTTCATCGAGCAACACGAGTCCTACTCGGCAAAGATCCAGGAAGGAGAAAAGCCTGGTGCAAGCAAACAACCCCTCCTAGGAGAGGGGGAACGGAGCGTGCAATCAGAGAGAGTCAGCCCAAATTTTCACCGAGAACGCCCCTGCGCGTGGATGGATTTCATCTTGGATGCAAGCATAGGGAGTCCGCCCTGTGAGCTGAGGAAGGCGCTGATAACCCACCGCATCTCCTTCAACGTCCTATTTTTGGCAACAATAGTTCGACTCAAACTCCTAAGCGGGAACCTCAAGCTTAGGGCTAGCAAGGCAGAGCTCCCAGATGGAACCACGGTACCCACTATAGGCGTCATCACCCTCCCCGTCCAAGTAGGAGCGCACGCTGAACCGATCCAGTACGATATACAATTCATCGTCGCCGAAGCAGACTCCCCTTACGACGCAATATTCGGGAGCCTCCTACTGGACGCCATGGACCACGACGTTTCCATGTCAGGACACATGGCCAGCAAAGGAAGTACCATCAAGAGCGCAATGCATAGTCTCAGCACGTCCGCCCCATGGCTCCCCTGGATCAGCAGCAACCCGTCGCCAAAATCAAGGGCCGAGATACAGGGTTCACGAGAAGGCCAAGCAGCTCCTGTGATAGCTGGAAAAGAAAAACTTCAGACACTGACAGACCCGCCGCCCCTCGATACAAGCCGCAAGAGAAAGGGACAGCAACGACAACCTGAGGGAGCCGAACGGCCCGCTCAGAACCAAACAAACCGCCCTCAAGACCTAGCAAGCCAAGGCCCTCGGAACTTCACCCCGCTAAACACACCACGCGAGCATATACTGTCCGTAATCTGTCATAGCAAGCTCATCCACTGGCCCAGGAAGCTCTCCTTGCACAAGGGAGCTTCGTCTCAATTCTGCCACTTCCACAAAGGCCGAGGACACCAAACGAAGCAATGCGCCCGACTGAAAGAAGAAATCGAACGTCTTATCCAACTAGGATACCTGGAGGCCTTCCGCAAGAAGACGCAGGCCAGCGAAGGCCAATCTCCGGGGCGCCGTCGCCCACCAAGCTGAACGACTGAAAAGATTCGGACAAACGCAACGCAAGCAAGACTCGACGCCATCTTCTCTAAAGCCTGTATCAGAAACTTACCGCAAGACTGCATCTGCGAATGTATCAGTATTAATTTTCTAATAAAATCCTACTTGCTCTGATCCATTCTGCTGCAGGTACCGCTTCGGGGCCCTGCCCCGGGGACTCTGCACCGCCGTCGATTGAAGGTTCGCCCTTCTCCTCCGCCGTCGAGTCCCGGTGTCGTAGGGGCCTGCCCCCCCCTGCGTTCACCCCCGGTTTGAATACCCCCGCTATTCGCCGGCCAAAGCCGCGAGCGCAGACTCGTGCAAAAAGCCGCGGGCTCAGAACCGTGCCAAAAGTCGCGAGCAAAGGCTCGTGCACCAAAGCCGCGAGCACAGACTCGTGCACCAAAGTCGCGGGCAAAGGCTCGTGCAACGAAGCCGCGAGCACAGACTCGTGCACCAAATCCGCGAGCACAGACTCGTGCACCAAAGCCGCGAGTGCAGACTCGTGCGAGAAAGCCGCAAGCACAGACTTGCGCAAACTAACTCGTTATATATGTATTCATTTAAAAGCCGCGGGCTCCGACTCGTGCAAAACTCATTTTGAAAATAACCAAACCATGCAGGTGCTAACAACCAGATAAACAGATCGAACAAAGAAGTAAACACGACGAACTCAATAAGAGGGTACAACCGCGTCAGCTCAACGCTGCGCGCAAAGCAGACAACCGTACAGAAAGCGGAAAAGCAAAATGCAAACAAAACTCAGAACGACACACGAGCAAACAACAGCACGGAAATCAAGAAAACAGAGGGCGATTGGCATCAATCCTCGGCTGCGTCCGAGCACTCATCCTCTGAAAGATCTCCCGCCCCAAGACCAGCAGTGTCACACCCGAACTTCTTCCCCACCAAGCGAAGAGTCTTCTGAATACCGCGCTGGAAGGCGACCTCACGCTCGTCCTCCAACAGTTGCTCGACCTCCTTCGTCATGACCTCGGCACGGATCTCCTCCGCCATCTGGAACCGCTCCTCAACGAAAGCGAGAGAGTCTCGGAACTCGGCCACTCCGGCCGCCTTAGCATCCTCAAGGCAGCGCTCGACCGACGACAGCCGCTCCACCTCGCTCCGGAGAAAGCCCAGCTCCCCCTCCATGCGGAACATCTCCCCTGGGCCTCAGATAGCTGACGAAGCGCGTCCTGGGCAAGCGCCTTGTCTCCACCATACGCCTCCTGCAGCTTCTCAACCTCGGACTGGGAAGAAGAAAGGTCCGCCTCCAGCTGCTTGATGCGGGACAGATCGCGATCCCTCCTCTTCTGCAAAGCAGACATGTCCCTCTTCATCATGCTCAGCTCCTCCTGGAGAGAGATGTAACTGTCCTTGAGGCCCACATAGCAGTCGTTCCACGTAAGAGCAACGTTGGTCAGAGCGTTCGCCTGCCAACACGAAGGAAACAATCAGGAAACACGAACAACAATGGCAGAAACAAGTCAAGACCCAAACAAGGAGAGATTGACTTACCGCAGAAGTCATCGCCTGGAGGGACGAGGAAACTCGCCGCGACGGCGGATGAGGGGGAGGTGGCGGCAAGTCTCCCTGCGCAACCTGCTCAGCAGTTGGGGATGCCAGAATCTCGACCTCCGGGTCGGGAGCAATCGGCTCCCCCCGACGGCGGCTCGGACCGGCCTCATGATCATGGCTCCTAGGCTCCGGTGGAGCAGAACCCGAACCAGGAGTTCCATTCCTGAAAACAATCTTTCTCTTTTTCCCACGCTCCAGGGGAACCGCAGCCTCCCGCTCAGGGTCCCAAGAAAGCCCCACCGCGAGCAGCCGACTCTCCTCCACACAGTTGTACACGCTAAACAAAGCCTTTGACAGCCCATCTCGGCCAGGGAAGCCGGGGAGAGGAAGAAACTCATCCTCCCCACCGGTCAGTCGGCGGCAGCGTCCAGGAAGCGACCTCCAAAGCTCGGGCAGCTCCCAACGATTCCGAACGTATCCATAAGGGTATTCCCGTGGCGATAATCCGTCTTCTCGCCAAAGTGGAACCAACTTTTGTTGCTCCGCACCTCAATCCGTCCGCCCAAGTCGGTTGTAGCCTCACACCAATCCTTGAAAAGTTTGAGTGAAAAGCGCATACTGTGTTCCCGAAAAAGCACCACCAGCCCCATGATATTCGACATTCCAGCAGGCGTGAACTGGGTGATCGGGACGCCGCAGAACCGGAATATTTCAATAGCCTCCTCCGGTGGAGGAATACGGAATCCAGACTTCAGGCAACTCTCGGAGAGTGTTATGTAACCCGTAGGCGGATTTTGAACGCGCTCCTCCGCCCCTGGAATCTTAATCTCGACACTCGGAGGCAATCCGAACCGCTTGCGCCACACCTCGATTCGCGCGCCATCTAGAGAAGAGCGTAAACGCATCGACCTCGATTGGCCGCCCCGCTTCGAAGCCTGCAAGGAAGAGCAAGCACATAAAAACGAGCGTTAAAAAGAAACCGTATCAGAAAATCCAAAAGGTTACAAGTCATCTCTCCGCACACCAAGCACGCAAGCACCGGAGACCCGCACTGTTGGAGTTGCCATTGTGATCTAGAAGTGGTCAAACATGTAATCTCACTGCCAACGCGATATGAGCCTGCAGGGTCGCACATAAGAGCATGTGGAGAAGTTGGTAGATTGACTGTGTTGGTAAATGTTACCAATCACCATATATAGAATGGGGAAATCCAGCAGGTTGTTGCTGTCTGAATTCGTCGGGTTTACACGGATAGAATTCGTCGGATTCGTCGGGATTCGTCGGATTGTCCCGTGAACACTCGACGAATTATTACAGAAACCCTTCAGTCGGCAAAATGTTGTCGTCTGTCTGGATTCGTCGGGATTCGTCGGGTTGTCCCGTGAAGACTCGACGAATTGTTACAGAGATCATTTTCTCGGCAAATGTTGCCGTCTGATCTGATTCGTCGGATTCGTCGGATTGTCCCGTGAAATCTCGACGAATGATCTTCCGTGGAATTCCGACGAATTGTAACAGAAGCCCTTATTCTGATATGTGGTCTGCGGATATCGATTCTTCTAGAAGCTGTTTATCCTTTGGGTATAAATAGGACTTCGTTTTAGGGTTCTCAGCACTAACGAAAAGAAAAAGCCGACGGAAGGAGTTCCGCTCTCGCCTTACGAACCCTAGCCGACGGAAGTGTTCCGCCGTCTCTGAATCGCGTCCGCCGACCTCCTCTCCGGCGATCGTCGCCGTGTGTGTTCTTCCTGGAGCGAACCTAGCAGTTCGTGGAAGGTCAAGGTGCAGTCATTCTTCTCCCGGCTCGTGTGGATCACTGTAGAGACGTAGATATTATTCTACGTGAGGACTCGCATAGCCGACGACAAGAATCAACTCGTGGAGCATCTAGGTTGGATTTGATCCAATCCCGCAAAGGTAATTTCATACCTAGCATTTTGTTAACTTCTTGATTCAACATTCATGGCCGATCCAAAGTCTTTTTGGGTTGTTTCTCTTCATTTCCGCTGCGCCTACATTTGATGTATGGTTCTAGAAAAACCCAACAGTGGTATCAGAGCCAGGTTCTGGTCATGAATTTTGTTTCAGAAGTTTGGTTATTCCAGTACGTGCAAATCTAGGTATTTGGAAGCATTCTAAATGTCAAGATTTCTTCTTGGAATATCACATTTGATGTGATTTTGTTTTGTTTTTGGTGGTGGGATTTCGAAAATTTGGTCGGGGCTCTTCCCCGCACCCTGCAAGGGCTCTGCCCCTAAGACCCCGCCAGGGGCGCGGCCCCTTGGAACCCCGCCAGGAACGTCTGGGATTTCGTGGTAATTTCTAATTGTTAGAAATTGTTGTCTCCTTAGCAGTAACCGTCCCTCAAGTGGTTAATGAACCCTTGTTCTGTTTTGGATTTTGAATCCAACGATGAGAGACGAGCTTGTCTACTGCTTTAAGTCGAGTTGTCTTTGCCTTTGTCCAATGCATGTAAATCTGAAGATTTGGAAGAGTTCTAAATGTCCAGATTTAGCCCTTTCGTCTATCAAAGGTTGATAGTCTTATGTTGTGCACATAAGGGATGCATGTGGATTTTAGATAGCTTGTTTTTCTGTGGATGTGCACATTGATCAAATGTTGATCATGGTTAAGTGTTAACCTATTATTAAAAATTAAAATCTCTTCGTCAAATATTAAGTGTTCGGATGCCTTCCGATGGATGACACTCTTCCTGCCTCGATCGATGAAGTGTGGGCTTGCCAAAGCAAGGTGCATTAATCTATCTTGGTAAGGGTGCGAGCGGATAATTGTGATATCCCACTGTCGACATCGGGTCTAACTTAACTAGGTGACCTCAAAGGTTGAGTGCCTAGAGGCATAGGGTTGACATGCACCATATGATGGATGCGAATAAGGAGTTATTCACCAGCCATACAAGAATTGCATGAGGATGCAATTGGCAAGCGTTGCCTACCTAAATAACCGCATTATGAGAGGAACGCCAAAGCGGACTCGTGGTGTTGGTGAAATACGGATCTTGTCCACTAAGAGAGTAGCTCGCATGGACTCTCCGAATTGATAGTGAGGGCTATCAATTTGAATAAAATAGTGGGAGTATTTAATTGAAGTCCAAATTAAAATAAATTGTATTTTGGAATTTTGGTACTAATTAGATTCTGCATGAATTCTTGTAGAACTCCATGGCAAGTGGTTCACATTCCACCTTGTCCCTAAGAGCTATCCTTGAGAAGGACAAGCTTAGTGGGACGAATTACATGGACTGGTATAGGAACTTGAGAATTGTTCTCAGGCAAGAGCGAAAGCTCTACGTCTTGGAAGAAGAAGCCCCCGAGGTGCCGACCGGGAACTCGTCCCGTGTTGATAAGGATGCTTATAAGAAGTATACCGATGACGCCTTAGACGTCGAGTGCCTTATGCTTGCCACCATGAACTCTGAGCTTCAGAAGCAACACGAGAACATGGGGTGCAAGGAGATTGACGAGCACCTAAAGAAAATGTTTCAAGGGCAAGCTCGTCAAGAGAGGTTCGATGTCACGAAGGCATTATTTCAGTGCAAAATGGGAGCTCGAGACTCAGTTGGTACTCACGTACTCAAGATGATTGGGTATATAGAGAACCTGGAGAGACTGGGTTTTCCTCTGGGTCAAGAGTTGGCCACAGATCTTATCCTGCAATCGTTGCCGGATAATTATGAGCAGTTCGTCTTGAACTACAACATGAATGAAATAGACAAGACACTGCCCGAGCTCCTAGGCATGTTGCGAACTGCCGAGATAAACATGAAGAAGGCCAAGCCTGCTAGTCCCATATTGATGGTACATAAAGGCAAGGGTAAGGCCAAGGGCTTCAAGAAGACGAAGGTGGGACCTAAGTCACATCTTGAGCCCAAATCTTCTGCGCTGAAAAAGAAGAGCACCGTGAAGGAAGGAAAATGCCACCACTGTGGCAAGGCTGGTCATTGGAGGAGGAATTGTCCTTCGTACATTGAGGGTCTGCAGAAAATGAAGGGAGGTATGACTTCCGCTTCGGATATTTATGTTATAGAGATAAACCTTTCTGCTCCTTCATCTTGGGTATTGGATACCGGATGTGGTTCTCACATTTGTACAAATGTGCAGGAACTAGGAAGGAGGAGATTGCTGAGTAAAGGAGAGGTGGACCTACGTGTCGGCAATGGAGCAAGAGTTGCTGCTGTAGCCGTAGGGGTTTACCGTCTTTCTTTGCCCAGTGGGCTTGTAATAGAACTTGATAATTGTTATTATGTTCCGGCCATAACTAGAAACATTATATCCATTTCATGCTTAGACATGATTGGATTTTCTTTTATAATTAAGAACAATTGTTGTTCTATATTTAAGAATGATGTTTGTTATGCTGTAGCTCAATTGTTTAATGGTCTTTATGTTTTGAACCTGGACCATCCGATCTATAATGTAGATAATAATAAAAGACTAAGAACAAATGACTCAAATCCTATATATCTCTGGCATTGTCGTTTGGGCCATATAAATGAGAAGCGCATATCCAAGCTCCATAAAGATGGACTATTGGACTCATTTGATTATGAATCATTTGAGCGATGTGAGTCTTGTTTATTAGGCAAGATGACTAAAGCCCCTTTCACTGGTTATACTGAGAGGGCTGAGGATCTCTTGGGTGTTGTACATAGTGATGTATGCGGACCCATGAGTTCTATGGCTAGAGGTGGGTATTTCTACTTCGTTACATTTACTGATGATTTCAGTAGATACGGATACGTGTATCTTATGAAGTGCAAATCCGAAACCTTTGAAAAGTTCAAAGAGTTTAAGAATGAAGTGGAGAACCAATTGGGTAAAAAGGTTAAAGCACTCCGATCTGATCGAGGTGGCGAATACCTGAGTCATGAGTTCCGTGATCATCTGAAAGAGTGTGGTATTGTATCACAGCTCACTCCACCTAGGACACCGCAGCATAATGGTGTGTCTGAGAGGAGAAATCGTACTCTGTTAGACATGGTACGGTCGATGATGAGTCATGCAGACTTGCATGTTTCCTTTTGGGGTTTTGCTTTAGAGACTGCTGCAATGACACTGAATCGCGCTCCGACGAAAATGGTTCTAAAGACACCATATGAGATATGGACTGGGAAGCGTCCTAGTATGTCGTTCATTAAAATTTGGGGCTGTGAGGCATACGTACGACGTCAAATGTCTGACAAGCTGGAACCCAAATCAGATAAGTGTTATCTGGTGGGATATCCTAAGGAAACGAAGGGATATTACTTTTACCTACCGTCTGAGGGCAAAGTGTTTGTCGCAAGGACGGGTGTCTTCTTGGAGAAAGAGTTCTTATCAAGAAAGACGCAAAAGGTAGAACTTGAAGAAGTTCAAGAACCACAAATAGTGAATGAAACAGAGTTGGATTCTGAGCCAGGACTACAAGATGTTGTAGCTAGAGAACCTGCTCACGAAACACAAGTCCTACGTAGATCTGGTAGACCAAGATTTGAGCCTGAGAGATATGGATTTCTCGTGTCTCAAATAGGTAATGTGTTGCTTATGGATTATGATGATGAACCAGCAACCTACCAAGAGGCTATGAATGGACCGGACTCCGACAAATGGCTTGAGGCTATGAAATCCGAAATGGACTCCATGTATATAAACCAAGTTTGGAACTTGGTGGAACCACCTGAAGGGGTACGACCCATAGGGTGCAAGTGGGTCTTCAAGAAGAAGACCGACATGGATGAGAATGTACAGACATTCAAAGGGCGACTGGTGGCTAAGGGTTTCAAGCAAATTCATGGTGTTGACTATGATGAGACCTTTTCCCCTGTTGCCATGGTAAAGTCCATTAGGATATTGCTTGCTATTGCTGCGTATTATGACTACGAGATCTGGCAGATGGATGTCAAAACGGCTTTCCTAAATGGAAACCTCCTTGAGGAAGTGTACATGACACAACCCGAGGGTTTTGTATCCCCAAATGAAGCCACTAAAATATGCAAGCTGAATAAGTCCATCTATGGATTGAAACAAGCCTCTAGAAGTTGGAATCTTCGTTTTGATGAGAAGATCAAAGAGTTTGGTTTTGTCAAGAATGAAGATGAACCGTGTGTTTACAAGCGAATCAGTGGGAGCATTGTTGTCTTCCTGATATTGTATGTAGATGACATACTGCTGATCGGGAATGACATACCTACCCTGAAAGTTGTTAAGAACAACCTAGGGAACTGCTTTTCTATGAAGGACTTGGGTGAAGCGACTTACATACTCGGTATTAAGATCTATAGAGATAGATCGAAGAAGTTGCTGGGTTTGACCCAGAGTACGTACATTGACAAGGTGTTGAAGCGGTTCAACATGCTTGAGTCCAAGAAAGGATTTTTGCCCATGTCTCATGGTGTGAATCTCTCTAAGGACCAGTGTCCAAAATCTTGCGAAGATAAGGACCGCATGAAGTCGATTCCATATGCTTCGGCAATTGGGTCAATCATGTATGCAATGTTATGTACTCGACCCGATGTCTCTTTTGCTTTGAGCATGACTAGCAGGTATCAGTCTGATCCCGGTGAATGTCACTGGATAGCCTTAAAGAATATCCTGAAGTACTTGAGAAGGACTAAGTATGTATTCTTGGTGTATGGTGGAGAGGAAGAGCTCGTTGTAAGTGGTTACACGGATGCCAGCTTCCAAACTGATAGGGATGATTCGAAGTCTCAGTCAGGGTTTGTGTTTTGCCTGAATGGAGGAGCTGTGAGCTGGAAGAGTTCCAAGCAAGAGACAGTTGCTGATTCTACAACTGAGGCCGAGTATATCGCTGCGGCAAATGCAGCGAAGGAGGCTGTATGGATTAGGAAATTCATCGGCGAGCTAGATGTAGTTCCTAGCATTGTTGGTCCCGTAGTTCTCTACTGTGATAACAATGGTGCAATTGCACAATCTAAGGAACCTAGATCCCATCAGCGCTCCAAGCGCATACTTCGGCGGTTCCATCTTATTCGTGAGATTGTCGAACGAGGAGATGTGAACATTTGCAGAGTGCCGACTGAGGAGAATATTGCAGATCCACTGACAAAGCCTCTCGCGCAGAGAAAGCATGATGGTCATACTAGATCAATGGGTATACGATACCTGAATGATCAACTCTAGTGGGAGTCTTGTGGGTTGCATGTAAAATAAATATTCTGTTGGCTGTTTAAAATTTATTTATATGATGAATTGTGTACCAATTATTTCTTTTTACGATTAATGGCAAGTTCTTTTATTACGATATACTGTTTCTATATGATAGAATAAAATTCGTGATAAATACCCTTAGAATGTTCGCTTCCATAGGACATCAAGTACGAGACTTGAATGTGAGAGCCTATGATTTCGAAGCTTCATTCTTAAAAGGTCCCTAGTCGAGGTATCATCGTAGAAGCTAAGGGTGATGATGATACATTAAGACTAGCATGTGTGTTGACTGATGACCGGTTCTCACAGGTCATGATATTGTGATATCAAGTCATCACGTGGGTACTTGTTAGTGAACAAGTTGTACTGGACAGACCCAACCTGAGACTACTTTGTGGATTGTTACTTAAAAGTGTCACAAGTAGGTCTCATTTGACAATGGTGTTGTGGTCCTTTGATCTGAAGTCACAACATTCACCGAGTGAGGAAGAGCGTGCTTTGATGTCATCTAAAGTCTTCCTTGAAGAAGGTTGATGATAAGGGTGATCGTTGGGTACGTTACGAATCATTTGGGTGTTTGGGTGTGAGCAGATATGGGATTTGTCCTCCTATATAACAGGAGTTGCATCCATGGGCCCCTTGATGGAATTGGACTGAGAAACGCATGGCCATGCTTGGTAGAGTCAATATGTGATATTGAGCTCACCATTCTCTGGAAGTCCGTTCTAGATCAAGAAACTTGGATTGAGCTATTATGAGGGTGACACGGTCCATGCCTCTAGTTCTTTCCGGATGTAAGGGACAAAGACAACGCTGGAACATTGGTCATAAAGGCTTATGAGTTATGAACTCTTATTGCTTGGGGAGCAATGATGCATTGCTAGATGCCGCTCATTGTTTGTGAGGTTTTTGGTTTGATACTTTCAAGATCAAGTGGGAGACTGTTGGAGTTGCCATTGTGATCTAGAAGTGGTCAAACATGTAATCTCACTGCCAACGCGATATGAGCCTGCAGGGTCGCACATAAGAGCATGTGGAGAAGTTGGTAGATTGACTGTGTTGGTAAATGTTACCAATCACCATATATAGAATGGGGAAATCCAGCAGGTTGTTGCTGCCTGAATTCGTCGGGTTTACACGGATAGAATTCGTCGGATTCGTCGGGATTCGTCGGATTGTCCCGTGAACACTCGACGAATTATTACAGAAACCCTTCAGTCGGCAAAATGTTGTCGTCTGTCTGGATTCGTCGGGATTCGTCGGGTTGTCCCGTGAAGACTCGACGAATTGTTACAGAGATCATTTTCTCGGCAAATGTTGCCGTCTGATCTGATTCGTCGGATTCGTCGGATTGTCCCGTGAAATCTCGACGAATGATCTTCCGTGGAATTCCGACGAATTGTAACAGAAGCCCTTATTCTGATATGTGGTCTGCGGATAGCGATTCTTCTAGAAGCTGTTTATCCTTTGGGTATAAATAGGACTTCGTTTTAGGGTTCTCAGCACTAACGAAAAGAAAAAGCCGACGGAAGGAGTTCCGCTCTCGCCTTACGAACCCTAGCCGACGGAAGTGTTCCGCCGTCTCTGAATCGCGTCCGCCGACCTCCTCTCCGGCGATCGTCGCCGTGTGTGTTCTTCCTGGAGCGAACCTAGCAGTTCGTGGAAGGTCAAGGTGCAGTCATTCTTCTCCCGGCTCGTGTGGATCACTGTAGAGACGTAGATATTATTCTACGTGAGGACTCGCATAGCCGACGACAGGAATCAACTCGTGGAGCATCTAGGTTGGATTTGATCCAATCCCGCAAAGGTAATTTCATACCTAGCATTTTGTTAACTTCTTGATTCAACATTCATGGCCGATCCAAAGTCTTTTTGGGTTGTTTCTCTTCATTTCCGCTGCGCCTACATTTGATGTATGGTTCTAGAAAAACCCAACACGCACCGCCAGCCTCACCCGCACGCGAGAAACAGCCGCACGCGAAGGCACAGTCCGCACGCAGGAGCCCGCGCGCACCGACCACACGCAGGCACCCGCGCGCGGGAGCGCGCAGCGCGGCACCTGCGCGCGGGAGCGCGCAGCGCGGCACCCGCGCGCGGGAGCGCGCAGCGCGGCACCCGCGCGCGCGGGCGCGCAGCGCGGCACCCACGCGCGCGGGCGCGCAGCGCGGCACCCGCGCAGCGCGGCACCCGCGCGCGCGGGCGCGCAGCGCGGCACCCGCGCGCGCGGGCGCGCAGCGCGGCACCCGCGCGCGCGGGCGCGCAGCGCGGCACCCGCGCGCGCGGGCGCGCAGCGCGGCACCCGCGCGCGCGAGCGGGCGGGAACAACGCCCGCGCGTCCCGCGCGCAGGGGCCGCACCCGCGCGCAGGAGCGCGCAACGCGGTGCCCGCGCGCAGGGGCCGCACCCGCGCGAAGGGGCGCGCTCGCGCCAGCCGGGCGCCCCACCGCCGGCCCCGGCCGGGCGCAAGCATGCCCAGGTGCCGCCCCTCCGTCGGCGCCGGCCGCGCGCGATCACGCCCGGTCACCGCCTTTTCGACCGCTCCGGCCGCGCGCAAGGGTGCCCGGGCACCGGCCGCCCGCGCACCGCTCACCGCGCCCTCTCGTCCGCCGCTGGCCGTTTGTTCCCTCCGCTCCTTTTTCAAAAAAGTAGAAGGCAAAATCAACTTACCCCAACCATCGTTCAGCGCCAAACCGGTTCCGCCACGCAAGCGTTCAAAAAACCCTCGCACTCCTTCTCAAGTTCTGGACTCCGACGGTTTTGGGGGGCTTATGATGGGTACTCATGATAAGAGTCTAGTATTTATAAAGGTATCTGACGGAAATGTTCATAAAAGGCAGCAAAATATTTCCAAAGACGGGTCGTTTCCAAAGACAGGTCGTTTCCAAAGACGGATCGTTTCCAAAGGCGGATTATTTCCAAAAGACTCTCTCCCTCCGAAATTAGCAGGAAACGCAAGACGCGCAAAACCGCCGCGGACGCGACGGAGTTTCTCCCTCCCGTCGCGGGAGGGATCCTCGCCCCCGCGCCACGCCCTTTGGGGGTGCGACTGATCCGCACCCCGCAAGGGGTACGGCCGAACCATACCCCGCAAGGGGTGCGGCCAAGCCGCACCCCGCGAGGGGTGCGGCCAAGCCGCACCCCGCGAGGGGTGCGGCCAAGCCGCACCCCACACGGGGTGCGGCCTTGGCCGCACCCCCTTGGGGTGCGGCCCTGGCCGCACCCCCTTTGGGGTGCGGCCTTGGCGCACCCTATGCGGGGTGCGGCCAAGCCGCACCCTATGCGGGGTGCGGCCAAGCCGCACCCCCTCGCGGTGCGGTCAAAGTCGCCCCCCTCTTGGGTGCGCCCGTGCCGCACCCCCTTGAGAGGCGGGCGTGCCGTACTCCCTTGAGTTCGACCACGTCGCCCTCCACTCCCTGCGCACGGTACGGCCGCCCCGTCTCTCCTACTTTCCCGGCGGAGGGGACTTGCGGGAAGCCCTCACGGGCGTACTTTTCATCAGGAACACCACGCACTTATTTTCTCCTTAAGGGTGCGGCTTGCCGTCCCCCTGTTCACACGGAACACCTCGAGGCATAACCTGAACGCCCTCGCATTTCGTCGCGCACTTGAAACACTTCAGCGCTAGCGCGCGCTCAGAACGTTTCTGAGCGCGATCAGGAAGCCTTCTCACTTTTTGTCTTTCCGGCTTCTCACTTTTTGTCTTTCCGGCTTCTCACTTTTTGTCTTTCCGGCTTCTCACTTTTTGTCTTTCCGGCTTCTCACTTTTTGGGTTTCAGGCTTCTCACTTTTCAGGAACAGTTAGTCGCCTTTTTCGCCTCCAACAAAATTGCCCGAACTGCCCAAGCTGCCCGAGGGGCAAGGCGGTCATTTACGAAAAATGGCGATCCGAGGGCCCCGAATCGGAGAATATGATTCGTCCACCAAACATTTATGGAAACTGCAAACGGCGAGATGCCCGGACTACCCCCGACCAAAGCTATAAAAAGGGCCCTGGGGCTTCATTTGAGAGGACCTTGACTTCTGGACCCAGGAGAGCTCCTTGCAGACTTTTGCGGAATTCTCCTTCGGCACTTGAAGATCTCCTTCAGGACTTGAAGATCTCCTTCGGGACTTGAAGATCTTCTCACTTCCGAAAGGCGACCAACATTTCTCAGAAGGGAAAGGCGACTGGCCTTCCCGCTTTCGAAAGGCGACCAGCATTTCTCAGAAGGGAAAGGCGACTGGCCTTCCCGCTTCCGAAAGGCGACCAACATTTCTCAGAAGGGAAACGCGACTGGCCTTCCCGCTTCCGAAAGGCGACTAGCAATCTCAGAAGGGAAAGGCGACTGGCCTTCCCGCTTCCGAAAGGCGACTAGCAATCTCAGAACGGAAAGGCGACTGGCCTTCCCGCTTCCGAAAGGCGACTAGCAGTCTCAGAAGGAAAAAGGACTTAGTTTTTCCGAGAGGTTGCTTGTCACCCTCGAAGCTCTCTTTCTCCAAGCATTGTAACGAGCAGCGGCCTGTCGCGCTCGAGTTCTAGCTTCCAAATTGTAACTCCTCCAGAAGATAGTGAAGTTTGGTCGGCACAGCTCCGGCCGCGTGGTTTTTTACCCTTTCCGGGTTTTCCACGTTAAAAAGTCTCTGCGTACACAACGAACCTCTAATTGACGGTTTGCGCACTTAGCTCGCTCACGAGCTGAGGCGGTTCAAGTGAACCGGTCTACCAAGAGCCCTAAGCGTTCCGCAACAAACCTCCAGGCGGAACAAGGTCTGGCTTGCCCTTTCTCCGACGATCATCCAGGTTGCCATTGTCGCCCCGGTACTCCTCCCTGACATTCATAGTTATGCCCCTTTCTCCGACGATCATCCCTGGAACTCCTCCCCGAACTCTAGATTTCAAGCCAACTTGAGGTAATAGTGATGATATACAACATTACATTAAATTTGGTATTGCATTAATTTGAAAAAAATTGTGAAAAAATTGACCGACATAAAATTTTTGCCCTCCAGATTTCGGGAGTTATGTTATATTCATATAATTAGTGTTATGTTACATTTCAAGTTGGTGCCAAAATTTGTGGAATAATTGTTGTTAATGATGTAATTAGGGGGAAAATTTGTAGGGCAATAATTTGGAATCTCAGAAATTTGTTCAAATATTTGTGCGGGAATTGTTATAGGTCATCACATTCTCAGATATTTGTGCAAAAATTGTTTTCAGAAATTGTACTCCTATATGTTATTGGTGTTGCTAAGTTTTCAAAAAAAAATCTCCTATATATATTTAGTTCTCGCTAAATTTTCAAAAACAATTCAATGTAGTTACTATGAAAATAAACGATGAAATTGTTGAAATTTTTTAAGCATTCTATCGCTTAATAAATAAAAAAACTCAAAATTAATCATATGAATTCACATACTCACATGCGATAATTTAGATTTATTTTATTTGAAAAAAAATAATTTAATATAATTGATAATATATTATTTAAATTACATTATAGATTATATATATATTAGATATTATTACTATATTATATATATAATATTATATGATAGTTAACATATTATATATATATATATATACTAGCCGCTCCGCACGGGCTCCGCACGGGCTCCGCCCGTGCTCGCTGCTCCACGGCGGGCTTCAGCCGCCGCTCCTCAGCGCGTGCTCGCTGCTCCACGGCGGCCTTCGGCTGCCGCTCCTCGGCGCGTGCTCGCTGCTCCACGGCGGCCTGCGGCCGCCGCTCCTCGGCGGCCTGCGGCCGCCTTCGGCTTCGCCCGTGCTCGCTGCTCCACGACGGCCTTCGGCCACCGCGACGGCGGCCTTCGGCCGCGACGGCGGCCTTCGGCAAATTTGAATAGGCTGAGACGTCTGCGTTCGACGAACGGGTCGCAGCGTTCGTCGAACGGCGGGGGCCCCTGCGTTCGACGAACGGCGGCACGCCTGCGTTCCACGAACGCTGAGACCCAACCGCTGGGACGAAGTCCTGCCCTCGCCGAACGCAGGAGGGCCGCCGTTCGTCGATCGGCTTTACGCGTTCGTCGAACGCAGGAGGACTCTACTGACAACCGCTGAGACGCCTGCGTTCGACGAACGCGTGCCGCCGTTCGACGAACGCGTGCCGCCGTTCGTCGAACGGCAGGACCCCTGCGTTCGACGAACGCCGACACTCCTGCGTTCGACGAACGCTGAGACCCAACCGCTGGGACGAAGTCCAGCCCTCGTCGTGCGCAGGAGGGCCGCCGTTCGACGAACGGCGTTACGCGTTCGTCGAACGCAGGAGTGCAATGACCGACGGCACGCGTTCGTCGAACGGCGGCATGCGTTCGAGGAAAGCGTGCCGCCGTTTGACGAACGGCGGCCCTCCTGCGTTCGACGAATGCGTGCCGCCGTTCGACGAACGGCGGCCCTCCTGCGTTCGACGAACGGTCAGGCTGGGGTGCGGATAGGCTTCGGTTGGACCGGCAGGCTGGGGTGCGGATAGGCTTCGTCTCAGCCGGCTGGGCCCACAACATATACATATGAGTACTCAAAATGACCGCAAAAAATTTTAATTTCTATTTTATAAAAAAAATCAAAAATATATATATATATATATTTAAAAAAAAATCATTTTAAAGTAGATTTAATAGATTTTAGTAGGTGTAATGATAAGCTATCATAGTAGGTTTAGGAGCTCTAGTAAAAACTTTTGGCTGCCTCTCATTTTCATAATTTTTTTTAATGTTGAGATATAGTGTTATTACACAAATAGCTCTTATATTTTATTAATTTCCATTTTTTTATCATATACGTTAAGTTATTGGAGTAAAAGTAAGGTTATATTTGGGCAATTTGAATGTTGCACCAAAGACAACTTCTTGCATTTAGTAGTTAAAGATATTAGATAATGTTATTTATTATATATATATAATTAAATTATACTATCAGATAACATTTTATATAACGTTAGTGTTTTTATAACTAATAATTATTTTAAACGTTTATATTATAAACGTTATTTGATACCTTTCTAATATTATTATAATTATTAAATTAATATTTAACGTTAATATTATATAAAGGTTTTGTAAGTTATGATTTTTATATATCATAATATATATATAGTTAATTATAATATAGAAAGGAGAAAACGTTTGATATTATAAAACGTTTTTATATAAATATTAATAAGAAGTATTATTAATGCATAATATTAATTATTATAATTAAATGTATTAAATATTTTAATAAATCCTAAAATGAAATTTGAGCCTATAAATAGCTCTTCAAAATATGAGATGAGATACACACAATCTCTCTCTCTCATCTTCTTCCTTGTGTTCTCATATTTTCGATATTATTATCTTGTAATTCTACGTTTGCTTCATCCAGTGGAAGTTCGGATGCTCTGTGCTTCTTCGGTGTCCACGCACATCGGAGTTACGAGATCTAGCCGAGTGTTGTACCTTGGAGAAGTGAGCATCGGTTGAAAGCCCTGCCGGAGGGTGGTGCAATTTCTTTAGGGCAGTGATCACACGCCTTACCCATGCTCGATTTCTTACTTTATTTTTAATTGTATTTTATTTCATGTATTTCTAAATATTTGTATTTTGTTCCGAAAAATTATATTACAAATATTTTATTATTTATTTCTAGAGAATATTTTAGAAATAATATCATTATATAAGCAAAATTTCCAACAATTTAAAGAAGTTGATTTCCACATCATAATCTCTTGCGAAATGGTCATGTTGGGCTATCATCCCACAAACCGCCTAGTACTAGTGAGAACTCATCATTGGGTATTCCTTGAGAAGTCCAAGAATAATAAATAAATAAATATTTTAATATTTATTAAGTATGTTTACAAGTGCTTGATAATTTTGTAATAAATATAATATTTAATATTAATGTAATTGATTTAATATTTAATCGTACACAATAGTTAGCGTCAATATTATATATATTTGTTAATGTTATTATGATATGATAATTTAAATATTATAGGTTTCTTTAACTAATATAATTATTATTAATTATAATATAAATAACATAATTATTATAATATAACAATTATTATAATATAATGTTATTAATATTTAAATAACATAACTATACAATATTCTTATAAACATTTAGATTGTATAATATCATAAATGTTCATATCATATAGGCGTGCAAAAAAAGCATGAGCCTGGTTGCCCGACCCGGGTCTGCCCGGGTCTGAGCCCGTTAGGCCCAGGTCTGGTTAGGCCCGGGCCAGGCCCAGGCCAGGCCTAAGTGGGCTCACAAGGCCCACTTTTTTAAGCGAAGCCTGGCCTGGTGCCCGGCCCGAGCCGGGCCCAGGCCCGCCCGGGCACCAGGCCCGGTAATATACTGGGGCGTTGCCCCAGCATTTAATTGCTGGGCCGCCGCCCCAACTTTAAATTACTGGGGCCGCGTGGCCCCAGCTTTAATTGGTGGGGCCACGTGGCCCCAACTTTTAATTGCTGGGGCCGAGTGGCCCCAGCATTTAAATTAATTGTCGGGGCCAGCGTGGCCCCAGCAATTAAATTAATTGTCGGGGCCAGCGTGGCCCCAGCAATTAGGCCCTAGCATGATTTTTTTAGAGGGAGCCGACCAGGCCTGGGCCTGGCCCGGCCTGACTGGGCCTAGTCTGGTGGGCTCCCTCAGGCCCCTCTTTTTAAGAGGGGCCCGGGCCCGGCCTGGGCCCGGTTTGTCTGAGGCCCGGCCTGGGTCTGGCAAACAAAAAGCTTGGGCCTAGTAGGCCCGGGTCTGGCCTGGGCCCGCCGGGCCTTTTTTGCACGCCTAATATCATAAATTTTGTAAATGCAAATGTTTATAAAATAAAGAATTATATGATAAATGATATTATTAATATAATATAAACATTTATTTTCTTATAAACAATATAAGTGTTTATATCATAAATATTAATATTAAATATTATTAATATTTATATTAAAAGTGATATATCTCTGATTATTTATTTAAATGAAATATTATGGATTTTATAATAAATCAAATTAGTTCTACTACTTTGATACATAGCAATATGTGACATGTTAGTGCAGAAGATGTAAATTTTGAATTAATGAAAAATGATAAAAAAAGATCTATTACTTAAGAAAAATATTTTATCTAATATTAGATACGAAATTTATATCCACTCTAATTTGCAAGAAAATATTTTAAGAACATGGAAAAACATATACACCATTGTATTTTATTTATTCTAATGTTTGTGATTCAACTCGTCAAACTGATAGACATAAAAATAAGTATATTGCAGCATTCACAGATTACTTCAAAAAAATCTTTTTAAATTTATTTATTAAGAAAAACTATTTATTTTAAAAAAATAAAGCCGAAGTTGAAAATCAAATCAATTTCACCAGAAAAAAAAATTCAGTCTAGAAAATCGATCTTTCGGATTCTTAAAGTGGGGGGTACTTGTACAACCCTCATATTTGCCGAGCTGGTGTGACCCGACGCAGATGAGGTCGTGGTAGATCGACTAGTTGGAGGTAAGCGAAGACCGACCAAACCAAGAGAAGGGCCCGTGAGGAGGCTTCCCAACTTGGGCGAGTGGACCATGGGTCATGGTCCACTCGCCTAAGGCTCTGGGGGAGTGGACCAATGGTCACTCGCCTAAGGCTCTGGGCGAGTGGACCAATGGTCCATTCGCCCAAGCCAGGGGGCTGAGTTGACCTATGGTCCACTCGCCCCGAGCTGCTGGGCGAGTGGACCTTGGTCCACTCGCCCGGTTGGCTGAGTGGATCGTAAGGTCCTCTCGCCCAGTTCAACTGGTGGACCTCGGTCCACTTTTCTAGCCTCCGGCAAGGGGGGAGTGGACGTCTCGACTTCCACTCGCCCCATCTCCTGTCTCGATCGTTCAGGTTCGTAGTTGAGTTGCGGATAGTAGGTTTTTAGTTATCCACAGCCTAATTTTGGGAAGTCTATAAATAGACCCATATGGGCACCTTGGGAAGGGATGGTCTCTCCTCTCTCTCGCGTGTGTCTTTTGAGCAAGCACTCCCCCCCCCCCCCCCCCCCCTTGTCAGCTAAGGTGGACGGTGAGGTGGCCTTTAGTGCCCTCCTAGGCTCAGCATTGGCTTGGGAGGGGAAGTTCACTTTGAACTTCCAGGTGTGTGGTGGGACCTCGTCGTTGCAGCTTAAGGGGTCTGTTCAGGTACTTCTAGCGTTCTCAGGTTCAAGGTCTTTCGGTTCTCAGCAACTAGTCAAGGTTCTAGCTCAGGTCAAGTAAGGGTCAACTGCATATCCGTTGCGAACGTCGAGACCGGTTCTCTGGTTTCAACATTCTGGTGCAGTGAGCGTGGAAGCAGCTGGTTTCGGAAAGCTCTGAGCAAGTCTCATGGCTGGAAGAGAAGAGCCAAGGAACTCACCTCCTCCCAACAAGTCGCGACTATTGGAAAGGGAAGAGGAGGCAGAGAAGGCGGATTATGTGTTGGATGATTTGACCAAGTTGGAGGTGGCAGAGGAGGTGAAAGAGAGAGAGAGAGGTCGTCAGCGGCCGGAGAAGATACGAATCAGTGGGAGGCTGAGCGAGCAGGATCAAGAGAAGATCCGAAGATGTGTCCAGCAGAATGTGGACATCTTAGCATGGAGCGCTGCTGAGATGCCAGGTGTCGATGCGAATGTAACATGTCATCGCCTCAACCTCGACTCAAGCATCCGCCCCATCCGCCAAAAAAAGAGAGTTATGCCGCCCACCCTCGCTGGGTCGATCAGAGAGGAGGTGGGGAAGCTACTAGAAGCAGGGTTCGTAGAAGAAATCCAATGTCAAGGATGGGTTTCTAATGTGGTGATGGTAAAGAAGGGGAGCGGGAGGTGGAGAATGTGTGTGGAGTTCTCTCTGTTGAACAAGGCATGTCCTAAGGATTGTTATCCTTTGCCTCGGATTGACGCATTAGTAGACTCAGCTGTCGGCTTCCCGGTGATGAGCTTCTTGGATGCGTTCTCTGGCTACCATCAAATCTGAATGCATCCGCCCGATGTTAAGGATGTTTCTTTCATCACAGACGACATGTGTTATTGTTATAAGATGATGCCTTTCAGACTGAGGAACGCAGGAGCAACCTACCAAAGGATGATGAACCGAGTCTTTAAGGAGCAGAAGTGGCGCAACCTTGAAGTCTATGTGGACGACTTGATGGTCAAAAGCAGGAACGTAGAGCCCCACCTGCGGGATTTGGTGGAGACCATCGCTACCCTTCAGAGGTTCAAGATGAGGCTTAACCCTTCTAAATGTGTCTTCGGAGCAAGTCGAGGAAAGTTCCTAGGTCACAAACTCACCCCGGAGGGGGTCGAACCCAATCCGGACAAGGTCAAAGCCATCCTGGAGTTGGAGTCGCCGAGGAGTGCGAAGGAGATTCAAAGGCTGACATGGAAGTTAGCAGGGTTGAGCCAGTTTCCCTCCAGAGCAGGAGAGAAGTGCTCTCCCTTCTTCAGATCCCTGCGCTAGGGTCAAAAGTTTGAGTGGACGCCAGAATATGAGAAGGCTTTTTAGGCGTTGAAGGAGCAACTGATGCGGGATCCTTTGCTCTAGGGACCGAGAGAAGGAGAAGACCTTTTTCTCTACCTGGGGTAGGAGTTGAGGCGGTGAGCTCGGTCCTGGTCCGGGAGGAGGGAAAGTGTAACATCCCCCAAATAGCTAGACCCCTAAGTTGGTTTTGTCATGACTAGGTCATGACAAAACCATAGGAAGAGCTCAAGACCTTGTGAACATAGGTGAGAAGGAGAAAACCCAAGTGGTCTGCAAATAGCAATTTTCAGATACCAAGCCTAGGGTTGGACTTTAGGACCCCACCTTGAACCTTGACCCCACAATATCATCCCTAACCCATTAGAGGTCTCCTTGAAGCACCAAGGACCCATAGGGGTCAAATTAAGAGGCCAATTAGACCAAAGTCAACCTTAATTCAAAAATTGGTCAAACTAACTCAACTAAGGTCAATTGGCCCCCACCATGCCAAATTGACCCTGCCCCTACCCTTTTGTGGGTACTAGGAGCCTAATGGACCAAAAAGCCTCATCATGGGACTTGCAATTTGACCAATTTACCCTTGCCCTAATTTAGGTCAAAATGATCTAATTTGCCCAAATTGGACCCAATCCACTTGGGCTAGACCCAATTAAGGTGGTCCACCACCTAATGGGGATTGAATTCTGCTGAGGTGGCCATTCAATTTGGAGAGACTCGGCCAGGAGAGAGAAAGCCCATTTTGGAAGAGAGAGAAAGAAGGGGGAGTTAATGGAGGAGAAGGAGAAACCCCTCAATCTGAGCAATTAATGGCTCCATTCATCTCCCCTTGGGGAGAGGAGAAGTTTTCAGCTTCTTCCCGGCCTAATTGATGGCCAATTCATCCCCCCTAAGTGTAACCGAAATCTCCACTTATGGCCATTAATGGCAATCCGAGTAACTCCCCACCCTTAGCCTCAATCGACCCTTTTAACATCTTCAGAGGTTGGAAAGGAGTGAAACCCCCCTCTTCCCCGAAGAAATCGAGCACCAGGAGCAAGGGTAGGCTTGGCACCAAAAGCTCCAGCATCGTCAATGGCAACTCGTCGGAATTCACGCCACCAAGCCCCCACACAGGTCCGACCCTCTTCTCCTCCCTTAGTGCTAGATCTCTTCATATTTCGGGGCTTGATCCATGCACAATAGGACTCGAATTGTGCTTCCGAAAGGGTGCGATACATACCCCTTTTTCCTTCCTCTAAAACCAGATCCGACCACCTCCGACCGGCCAACCACCCCTATCACCGGCCACCACCTCAACGGAGGTGGTGGTGGCATTGGCCGGCCGGAAAGAGGCGTAGGTGGCCGGGAAATTGCCCCGCAAGGAAGCCAAGGACGGGCTGTCGCGCACCGTCCAGAGATTGGGGACGATGATAGAGAGCCGTCAGATCTGCTATTTAATGTTTATATTTATATCATTTATTTCATCGAGCGCTGTAAGAAATTCGTCGAATGAATAATTCGTCGAACGGGAGGTGTTCAACTTTAGTCGAGCGCTGTTATAATAATAGAATTTAGTCGAGCGCTGAATATTAAAATTTAGTCGAACGAAAGGTTCGTCGAGCGTTGTTTAAATCTATATTAGTCGAGCGCTGTTATGCTCTGATTTAGCCGAGTGATTATTTCGTCGAACGTTGATGTGTTCAGCGTTCGTCGAGCGATGTTATACGTTAACTTAGTCGAACACAGTTAGATGTCAACTTAGTCGACCGCAGGAAATAATTCGTCGAACGAATATTTCGTCGAACGCAGAGTTGTTCTGCCTTCGTCGAGCGCAGTTAAGATCGTCGAACGCAGAGTTGTTCTGCTTTCGTCGAGCGATATTTAACTTTCGTCGAACGCAGAAATAGTTATATAAATAAATGTTTATGCAATTTCTGTCACTTATTTTGCTGTACCTAGATCTAATTATTAAAAATACTTAGGCCCCTCTACAGAAAAAGTGGTCAACACCAAAGTTGTAGCCCTTGGAGTCTACTTTATTTTAAAATTGATTTCAACCCAAAAGAAGTTTTGTAGCTCCCTGTAGGTCCATTTTGGTGGGGCTGGTCCCTTGTGTAGGACAGTCACCATTTCTTGAATAACTTTTGATTAGGAAATGATATGGACTTGAGATTTGAAACATAGTCTACTTATACCTACACACACATCATATCCAAAGATGGGATTTTTAGGAGAACCTTTTTCTAAGGTTTTTGAAATAATTTCATAAATCATCTAATAATTAATTAGTGGGTTAAATGACCTCCAATACCCTCCAAATTTTGGTGGGTGATCCTTAGGGTTACTGTATGACCTTGGTAAAATTATCAGCCCAATTGGGACTGTTTTGTTTGAGTATTTTGTAAACCCAAGTTAGGACAAATAGGGTCAAAATTACGGTATGGTGTTTACCTTGGGGTATGGTGGTCAAAACTCATCACCATGAAGTGAAACCTTGGTAACTGGTTTAGGATCACCTAATACACCTCCATAAGTGATATGGGGTGGTGTGGAGGTGGGTAAGCC
The DNA here is from genome assembly GCA_033032865.1 of Dactylorhiza incarnata. NCBI lineage: Eukaryota > Viridiplantae > Streptophyta > Magnoliopsida > Asparagales > Orchidaceae > Dactylorhiza > Dactylorhiza incarnata. The sequence goes on along the minus strand of JAWHQI010000051.1, from coordinate 9,000,413 downwards.
CTAGAATACTAGTTCTATTCCTAGGTCTGCATGTAGGACCTTGTGAAGGTCATGTGGTCAAAAGTCCCTTGATGGTTATAAAACTTGGTGGATAAGTTCATAGGATGTAAATAGGCACTGAGTAATTTTATAAGAATTTTAGGAGTCAATATTCCCTTTGAATTAGGACATAACCCCTTTAGGGAAAAATATGATTCTCTGGAATTAGTCTTATAACATCATGATAGACCTCCAGTAAATAGCTTGGGTCAGTTGGATGAATATTTGGAGTACCTCTAGTTGTGAGCGTCATATAACTCATTTGGTCCGCGTATAGTAAAACTGTGAAATTTGAGAATCAAGTGGATCCTTAGGAGGGAATGGGAGGTAAGTGGTTTACCTAGTTTAGTTGAGAAGGTATGATGGTCAACAAGAAGGATTATAGATGGTAAAGGTGTGCTTCGTGAGTTAGAGGTAAGTTGCACTCGGGGTCGACGAAAGATCGTCTTGGAAAGTCATAAGTGACTTAGGGTTAATTCAAGAGTAATGACGAGGAGGGTATCCTTACAGGTAGATACCAACAACACTAAGTATAATGCCCCAGGTTTTTCTTATAATTAATTTTGAGTAGGGTTAAGGTAATATTGATAGTTTAAGCATTAAAGTTATCGTTGCGTGGTACTAATGCGAGAGGGCGTTACCTTTTCGTGGTCGTCATCGTCCGACGAGTTAATTCTAGATGGGGGGCATATATGTATGTAAATGTGTGTATATATATGTATATATGTAAACATATGTAATTATAAGCATGTATAAAAAATATATATAAATACGAGTGACAGGCACGGGCCTCCGGCCCGATCCAAGGCGACATTTGTCGTGGAGGTGACATTTGTCGTGGGGGAGACATTTGCCGTGGGGGAGACATTTGTCGTGGGGGCGACCTTTGCCATGGGGGAGACATTTATCATGGGGGAGACCTTTGTCGTGGGAGGCGACATTTGTCGTGGGGGCGTCATTTGTCATGGGGGGGGCAACATTTGTCTTGGGGGGCAACATTTGTCGTGGGTGCGACATTTGTTGTTGGGGCATCATTTGTCGTGGGTGACGACATTTATGGTGGGAGGCGACATTTGTCGTGGGGGCGACATTTGTCGTCGGGGGGCAACATTTGTCGTGGGGGCGACATTTGTCGTGGGGGCGACATTTGTCGTGGGGGCAACATTTGTCGTGGGGGCGACATTTGTCGTGGAGGACGACATTTATCGTGGGTGCGACATTTGTCGAGGGGAGACGACAAACCTCTAGGAAAAATGCATCAATATAGGAAAGTTGTGAAACCTCATTTCTATTTATTAGTTGAAACTGCAAGCTCAGTTTGATAAACTGCAAGCTGCGCTGAAATCAGAACAACATTCAATAAAGTTCTCGTTAATGAAGAATATACTAACGAAGTCAAAACAGAATAAAAGAGAACGCATGAAATATTTCTATAGTTTATAGCAATTTTTATAGGAATATCAGAGGAGTCAAAAGTAAGAAAGCAGATAAATGAACCTCATTTTCTAAAGTTTGACCAATTTACACGGCCACAAATGATCAGCCCGATAGCAAGTTCACGTTAATGATGATGCCTTGTCTTGCTTCATATACCTACAATTGAGAAGTCATATGAATCAATCAGGCAGGCGATAAAAGGAAAGTCCAAAAAATAAATATTCATCATAAACAAATTTCTCTTACCAGAGAATCAATTCAACTACTTTTTTAGCTAGAGTGTGTGATCTATCTCTAGTTTCTCCTTGCATAAATCTTTAAGAAAATGATCAGCCCGATAGCATGTTCCCATTTCTAATCCTTCACCATTAGATTGGTAAATGCATCAACGTGTCCAGATGCCTTCAGGACAGGCATAACGTATGGGCAACAGCCTCCAGCAAGAAGAAAAAGCAAGAAAAACATATGATCTAGCATTTTCAATGTTATAACAAAAGTTATTCAGGAAAATGAGGAAAAGCAGAAAAACATATATTACTCTAAGAATTATCCACAGATGTAGCTGACTCCAACAAAGCTTTAGAGCACCCTTGAATGCTTGCAGACCGCAATATATAAGGACTGGCATTTGCAATACTGAAATAGTCAAAAGTATTACCTATGAAGTTTGAATTTGCAATACTAAAAAAGGAGAAGCACCAAAAAGTATGAGCACAGTCAACTCGAGAATTTAGAAACAGCTTGTAAAGTGAGAAGGGCAATATATCACGCTAGAATAGAGTATGAGACTAAATTGGATACACGCTATAAAAGTAAATATGTTATGTTGCGCCCGTATGAAATCAGATCATTTCGCATCCAAACCTGTTATAGTTGAATGAAAATCTTGATTGCAAGGACATAATAGCAGGCAAAATCAAGTTAAAAATAGATTATTTATATGAACATATAAAAACCATAGAAGGTGAAAATTATCAAGCAAAATCAAGTGATAAACAACTTAGATTTGATATGCAGTCAATAATTTTGAAAATCATGAAAATTAGTAAATGGATGTAGAACTATTCACAGAAATCATGAAAAATAGTAACCGATAGCAATTTCCCGCTACTTAGATTTGAAATCACATGATAATAGGAAATGGATGTAGAACTATTCACAGAAATCATGAAAATTAGTAACCGATGGAATTTAGTTGGTTCACAAACCCACAGTCTATAATTTCGTCGGGGGCAGCAACATCCGTCGTGGTCGGCGGCATCTGCCGTGACGACATCCGTCGTGGGCGGCATCCGTCGTGGGCGGCGGCATCCGTCGTGTGTGGCGGCATCCGTTGTGGGCTAAACTTTTGAGATACATGCATAAATTCAATCGACGTAGATAATAATGCTATGAAGGCCTTCCAATTCCCAATTGGTGTAATGCTATGAAGGCCTTCATCCTCTTTAATCTAAGAGGATAAAATACTATATTAGATAATATACAAAAAGCGGAATTGATTAAAAAAACGCAATCCTAGGGTGAGCGGGAGGGAGCGGGAGAAACATAATGACGTTGGGGGTACCATGGTGGAGATCCAACTGAGCGTCCAGTGGAATTAAAAACAAAAAAGCAACACGATTCTAATTGTAAAACTAAAACAATTAGAGATCATAGTAGAACGAAGATATCGATAAACTCAATTTTTTGGACCCTCTTAACATATCCAAATACAGCTCAGATTATATCTCAACATATGTGATCTCAAACCATATTAACATATGATTAAATGAATATACACACCTTGGAGTTCCCATGGATCCCTGGTATGCATGTCAACTTACATCATGCCTCCACCTGCTGTTCCCACACTATAAATTCAATAAATTGGATTAATCTACTGAAATCAATAGGTTCGCATAAGAAAACTTATATCAATAAGGGAGTGGCTCTTGTGCGATTCTGGCTTAGAAATCCAGAACTTTGATCCACCTGGATAATTAAACCTATAAAATGAAATCAGAATGGGAAGAACTTAATATTAACACTTGTGGGTGAAGAAAATGAGGGAAGCAATCATATTGATTCTTTTATTCTTTGAAAGTGGAACATTGCCATTATACAAAGACCATCATGCATCAAAAAAGACTGAGAGGCATCTCTTGAAACCTGATGGAGATTGAATGTTGATGTAGAAGGCGGATGAAGGATCTGGGGTGAGTAAAAGAAAATTGAATCGAGAAGAGGCCTGCAGTTTCTTCTCTATAGAGGCCGAAGATGCAGATGGGGATGGGAGAGGTGTCATGTAGAATTCCTGGCAGATGAGAAGTCACAGTAGAGGAGCTCAATGGAGTGGAAGAGAACAGAGAAGTTGTATGCGGTCGAGCAGAGGGAAGGAACACCTAGGGCACGTTAGAAGGAGAGCGAGGAAATGAAAAAAACACAAATGTTCCCAACCCCGATTGCAAGAAGTGGGATACGTAGGGCAAAGGAGAGGGGAGGTTACACCTAATCTAACGGAAGGCTAGATCTTTGATTGAACAGTGGAGATCATTGGAATGGCTTTGTAAGGAGGAAGGAGAAGAGCATAGATTCGGTGGCGGAATGCAGATATCGTGGTCAGAGGTTCTAACAGAGAGTGAGAGAGTCCAGTAGAAGAGGAGAGAGAGAGAGAGAGAGAGAGAGAGAGAGAGAGAGAGAGAGAGAGAGAGAGAATAGCAGAATGAAGATACCTTCTTCGTTGTTGATCTAAGGAGGAAGGCGAAGAGTTGAGGAGACGACTACGGGCAGAGGGATGTGTTAATCTAGCGGAAGAGGAGGCTGCGTCGACCTACCGGCTGGTTGAAGATCGGGACGCCGAACTGTGTTGCCGGTGCGGGAGGGAGCGGGGAGAGAACGGGAGCGAGGGCTAGGGATCGGGATGGCGATTGCATCGTGAGTGCTGGTTGCGGGTTTTGGGTTTTTGCGCTTTTTAATCGGACGGGCTCTGTTTTTCGTAGCCACACATCTGATGGTCCCAATTTTTTAGCTATTTTTGATCTCATGCTATTCGCAGACCACTATATTTCTTTTTATAATAGTATAGATATATATAAGCATACTATTATAAATGTATACAAATACATATATTCATATGTGAATGCATGCTTGAAGTTTTATAGGGGAAGGGTTTTGTGTAGGGTGCTACATTTATTATATATATATATATATATATATATAAGTCTTATTTATACAAAACCATATACATATATATACATTATATGGTGTACAGGTTATATAAAGGAAGAAAAAAAGGAGCTTATATATATACGTATAAATATAAATTATATATAAGTATTGGTGCAAAAGTTTTATAAGAGCATAACTATATATATATATATGCAGAGAGTTTTTTTGGGGGATCGGAAGTTTTTTTTCATTTCTTTTCATTCCTCCCCTTTCCCCGTGGAAGCCTGGAGCTGTTTAGGAGGTTTAGGGTTTCCGTCGGGCAAGTGTCGCAAGGCGCCGGAGCCGTTGGTAAAGGGAGGTTCAAGATCGCCGGGGGCTCGTCTCGTCGCCGGAGCGGGGTTGCGGAGGATCCTAGTTGGCTTCGGCAGTGGCGGTGAAGCGTCCTGGCAGTGGTTTTCGCTTCGGCGAGTGGTGTCGGCTCCCGATTCAGGCAAGAAAACCGCATCTCCTTCTTCCCCCTTCGTTCCTTGTTTGAGATGGTTTAGGATTCATGATTTTCCAGTTAGGATTTTGATGGGGAGGCTTGGAATGAGAGTGGGAACTGCAGAGTTATCATACAATGTGAATGTACTATAGAGAAAAAAAAAGCCTTGGCATGTTGAAAGTTGGTTCTTTTTTTTTCGAAGTTGTCATGCCAGTTGTAATATAATGGCGACAAAGGGCCTGTTATTTAGACGATGAGAGCTGGAATGAGTGGGAATTTCAGAGTTTTCAAACAATTTTTAGTGTTAGCTTTGTCCCTCGCTGGAGATCGAGCAATCGCCAATCAGATAAATAGAGCTGACATTTTAAAACTCACAGATGAACTCTATAAAATTATCATTGGTTATAAAATAATATTGGTTTTTACCTAAGCAACTTCTTTTTCAATCCCTTGTTTCCCAGGTTGCTTCCCTTCCTTCTCTGTTTTCACCTTAGTTTTCTGCTGCTTGTCTTCTTTGTTTTTGTATTGTGCGGTATTGAATGATTCTGAATTTTCCAAATGCAAGAATTTGGGTCGTCCCCTTTGCCTATTTATTTAGTGGCAGATCTTCTCCCAGAATACTACTGCTGCAGATCGTTCGTCCAGATGAAAAGCTGATGAAGAACCTGTTAAGGCTTCTGCTGCTTAATCATTCTATACCAGTATTTAGCTGTGCAAAAAATAAAAATAGAAAAAGTAGGTTGGCTTTCTATTTTCTGTTGTACCCAACTCCATGTAATTCTGTGCATTCTTTATTTCAAGCTTCAAGACACCTGAAAGCTTATGCAGGCATTATTTGCTTCCTGTCATCTTGGTTGGCAAGAACCATTTCCTTTTGGTTGTCAATGCAGCAATTCTTTCCTTTGCACTTTTTGCTGCTCTTTCACTTTGCAATCATAATGGCCGTGGATCCTTATTCCAAAGCTTGCCATATCAATAGTTTTTTTTTCCTCACCCATTTGGCCTCTTGTGAATAAGTAATGCCCTAGACATTGTAGAGTACCCCCTGTTGCCTGAAGAGTATCCATTTTTGCTTCTGGGGCTACTTCCTGTTCCTAGTGAGGGCGTTGCTTCTGCAGCATTATTAGCATTTCATTTCAGTGATTATTCTGAAAGAGTTCTAATTTCTTTTAGTTATTTGTAAAATCTAAGATCTATATATTTCTTATCTGTACCTCTTTAATTATGCTGCCAACTGGGTAATTATGCGAAAACTCAATTAAAGGATTTTCTTGGCATGGTTTAATACTTAAAGATATTCTATGTTTAATAGTATCAACTTCTAAAGTTTTAAATTTGTACTTCTTGTCCTATAGTTAGAATTTTTCTTAGGGTGCTGATTGGATTTTACCCAGCTAGTTTCACTTGAGTGAACAAGTCCTTCAATACCATCTTTTAATTCAATGAATACCCCATAATTCTTCTACTTCTTTAAAACGCGGAGCATTTTCTTTAGCAATTCTTTCCGGTGCTTCTTGTCTTGTTATCACACCATTCGCGATTTTGTTTAGATTTAAAACAATCATTTTCAGTAAACCCGGCGTGCATGAAGTAAATCATATTGTACAAAGGAGTTGTACCATCACCAATCCTCCTTGAAGAAGGGTAGTTAGGATCCCATTCCAATCATTGACAATTTCATCCTTACAGAAAAGTGATCATTTATGGTGTCTTGTTGTGCCTTACTCATCGTACTGTTACAAGAAGTTCTCTAGGAATCAAGTTTGGACTCGCTAGGTGTTTTCAAATGAACCGTTGAGTATTGTTCAGATGTTTGGCCTTCGTGTTATGTTTCCCTTCGTCTCGTTCCGACACCAGACCTGTCATGGTGTCGGCTTCCTGAAATCCTGTTTTTTTTTCTGCCTGGCATCCTCTGTTTGCTATGTTGGATATATGAGCTAAGTATGCTTTGTTGTCTAATCCTCCGGGATAGTTGTGGAGAGTGGTTCTTGATCTCTATGATCTTCGTTGTCTAATGTCCTGAGTGTTCTCGGGTTACGCCCCGTGTCTTGATTGAAATTAAATTTAATTATTTAGAACTTTTGTCTTAAGCCTTGTGTGGTGGGTAGTTTTTGGGTGGCAGTGGATAAAGGACCACCACCCGGTATTGGCTGTTTGGGTGGCAGTGGATAGAGTACCACCACCCGGATTTGGTTTTTGGGTGGCAGTGGATAAAGGACCACGACCCGGTTTTGGGCTGCGGGCGTTAGTGAAAGATACCACCGTCGCAGTACACCTTCTTTTGGGGGACGCTTTTCCCTCGAGCTGATCAGTCTCAAGTTCTTAAGAACATATGCTTATATGTGTATTATGATAGTATATGTATGACCATCACCTCTGAGCCGCAAAGGCGGACACGTGGTGGGCTTTGATTGTGTTGACTATTACCTTCTGGTGCAGGCTTTTCTTCTTACCGAGTGCACTCGTTTGAGCTGGCTCGGGTTGTTGTAAGATTGTAGATGTTTATCTGCTTAGCTTTTCCTTCCTGCACTCTTTTACTTCTGATACTGCTAATCTTGGTTTTCTTGCACCCTTTTGGGCTGAGGCATTCTTTTCTTATGAATGTCTCAGGTTCAGGTCTTTAGCTGCCGCAGGTGTTAAAGTAGCGTCGTTCAGGTCTCCTGTAGAGGCCCTTCCCCTCTTCTAGGTAAGAGGCAGTTTCTTTTTTTTGTTGTTTTCCCTCCTTCCTGCGGGTTTGTGTCAGTTGTTGGCGCCCGTATGGCTTTTATGTTTAGAGTACTTGCTGTTTGCTTTGCTGTTACTTCTGAGTACTTTACCTACTTGCTCTCTGGGAAGCTTTTTGCTAAGATGTAGTAGTTACTTTATTGATATAAAAATGTCATCCTTGCACATCATGATTTTTAACAAATGTCACATATTATGAAAATCGAAGAAAATCCTTTCTTACTGTACTAAACCTAGATATGTGCATATCATTTCTGGAATGCTTATTTTCTTGCTCATGTAGGCTAAAAACAAACCTATTTTTCGCTGCGTATATATAGTTTCCTACTTGTGGACTAGATGATCCACCAGACCGAGGAACGTGGTCTTAAGCTAAAATAAAAATTTCTCTTTTAATCCAATCACATATATGTCTTTTATAAAATTATCGTAAAGAGTGTTTGCCTGAGCGTCTGTAGTCGTCTCCTGCAGGCGTGGCATCACGACGCGTATTTTTTCCCTTGCTCTGATATTACGTATTATATTTTTGGGAAAATGCGGGTTGTGACACTAAGTTTCTTGAGAAAGAGAGCCTTGGGGTGTTATCCCATTGTGGTTCCTAGTACCGTAGCGAGCCCCTTACAGGGTAACCCTCGGGAATTCCAAGATTAACCATAAGTCGTAAGAGTATAGAAGATGCTCAAGATTAACTAATAACGCATTCACTCACACTCCGTTGTCACAGGAGTTTAGTTGGTTTGGTACCCCGGGCTGTAGGCTCGGTGGTGGTTTGTGCGGATGGTTGATCCAGTGAGTTTGTGACTCAGATATGTTTTTTTGGCTTGGCTAGTTAAGCCCAGGTGGTTTATGTTTGGAGTCTGTAGATAGATAGTAGAACATGTTGCATGTGCATGAAGGTGGTGGGTCTCCGGTATTGGATGGTCGTTCACACCGACGTCAATACGTTGACTCGGAAAGTGTGGAATTTGCACTTAGCCTTGAAAGTCTGGTGGTCCAGCCAGTAAGAGTACGCAGATGCTCTGCGGTTTTGCGTTGAGGCGTACGATAGGTCTAGGTAGGGTAGTGTGAATACCAACCTAGAGGTGGGCGAGGCCCAACCCACCGCTTCCGTTTGCCACTACGGGAGTATCCTGGGTGTGTAGCTAGATCCAAAAAGGGGGGAACTAAAGGTTTATGCGCATAGAGTCGAAGTGGGTGAGTTGCACTTGTATGAACATAGCATAAATCGCATACCTTGCATGTCATGGCATAAACATTGCATTTCAACCCCTACCCCTATCGTATAAGTCGGTTATGGGACTTCTTATACGATAGGCCTTGCTAAACGACCCCTTGGTCTATAGGTTTGTATCAATGGTTACTTTCATTTTATATACATGTCTTTACTTACTGCACTTTACTTATTTTTTACCTTCTCTTATTATGCTCTTTTACTGCTTCGGTTATGTACATATATACTTGAGTAGTGGTAGAACTCTTCCTGTAGATCATGCCTCGTCATCTGCTTTTTGATTATACCCCTTGTTGTCCTTCGCTTCATCCTTTCCGCTCGGTGCCTAGGAGTCACCGGGGGAGGGGCGGGGGATTGGCTTAATCTTTTTGACTAACGGTCGGTGGACCTTATCATTTTAGGGGATCGAGGAGACGCAGCAACCCTAGAGGCCGATGCGGACAGAGGCAGGCCGGTGCAGTACATGAGCACAGAATTCAGGATCAGTGAGTGATTAGGAGTTAGCTTCCGCGAGTGATCTTGTAGTGAGGATATGATGTACTGGGCAGGAGCCCTTCCTTCTTCTTTATTATTGTAACCCTTGTTATCTTTTTATTCAGTTATATCATGTGGACCTTTTTATATTTTTCATGTTGATTCTGTGGACTTGTCTTCTTTAATGCACTTTTCTTTGTGATCGATTTGGCCGGCAGGATCGGCGTTTTGTAGTGGCGACCTTCTCGAGTGAAGGTGTCACCGCAAAACGGCGGTTCTGGGCCTAAGACCCGGTGTTTGGAAAGAAAAAAAATGGGGTCTTACAAGTGGTATCAGAGGAAACCTCGATCCGAAGAAAAGAAGTCCACAAACCCTGGGCCACCCCGCGCGGGCTTAGTTTGAGGACAAACTAGCAGCGGAAGCAGTGGTGTGCCCATATGGGAATCACATTGAAAAAGGTCCACTTTTAACTGAATCTTCTTGGTCAGTTTTCCCCTAAGAGTGTCAAGTTTTCTTTTGTAGCCTGTGGGGAACCTTGCCCCCCGGCAGGGAATACCTCTGGCTGCAAAGATCTCTTTAGATAGACCTTTTGTCAATGAGATAGACTCAACCCCACTAGGACACATGACTTACCATGACAATTTATACCATGCTCTAGTATGAAATAGACCGTAGGTATAAATTTGACTAAGGTACGAGGATACCCCAAAGAGGTTAGAGGAGGAGCTTAATGCGGGAACCTAAGACATAAACTCGGATGTCCCTACTTCACATACCAAGGATTATCCAAACTGATAGGACTACCTTAAGAGAGATTGACACATAAGCAGAATGGTAGGGGACTCGTAGATCTAACCCTCGTACCAGTGACATGTTTATATTGATACAACCATCACACTAAGCACTGAGGGTCGGATAAGAAATTCATGTTAAGAAGAGACCTATTTGGGATTGGGACACATGTTTAAGGATGTCGTAGAGGGTACCTTGAAGAGTTTAAAGTATGGAGTATACCAACAAGTCTCAAGATAGAACCCCAAGTCTAAGGTTGTGTGCCATAAGGATTGCTTGCATACCTGGGACGAGTATAACATGGTGATATTGAAGATACTTCGCCCCAAAATAGATAGAGGCTAATCTTTTGTTTATTGGGGCTTACCTTTTGTTTATTGGGCAAATTAATGACGGACTTGGATTTCCCTTAGACCTAAGTTAGAAAAATTTTGTGTCGTGAACAATAATGATTTTGAGGTTGACCATATTCGATCTCACTTGGACAAAGATGAGATGATGTAAAAGTAGGTCTGGAATGATGATCTGAGGTGTTACCAGGACAATGAAAGGACATTGTAGATAGAACAACAACTTGACGTTAGTTGAATCATTGGAAATGAAAATCGCCAGGATTAATCACTTAAGGATGTCAATGTCCTAGTCTAGAACTTGAGGACGGAAACTAGGTCATACAAGTTGTAGGTATATTTGAGGTTCTTGTGATTTGAGGCTTTCAGAAGTGATTAACTTATGGTTGGTTAAAAATCACGCCCTGTCTTGGTAGATAATTTTAACTACAATAATAACACTTATACCTTGGGAGCTTTGATGACGGATAACCATAGTTCTTAGACGATGACCTATTGAATTTAGAATCTAGTGTTTGAGTCGACTATGATAAGAAAAATCTAAGTTTATCTTACCTTGTACTATTCGAAAGTGATCGAGACTAGCATATGTGGAAGTGATAGGAATTTGGTGGAATAAACGTGAAGATATTTTCTTGATGAAATTGACTTGTGAAAATTTTAGAGTTTCAAAAGATTTTACCCGTATACCTTATGAATCAAACTCCACGTAAAAAATGATTGGGAGTCGTCTTACCAACATGGATACTAATTGTGGTTGGTTAACATGTACTCAGAAAGGTTCACAAGTGCACCACCATTAAAATTTAAGGATGATTGAGACGCTAGACAATCCGGTTAGTTCCATCAATAGTAAGAACTGGAAAAGTTGTAGAATATAAATGATTGATTACTCGGACGTACCTGAAAGAGTAAGAAATTGAATGTGTGAAGAGAACTTTAGAGGCATAGGAATCTGCCCATGTTAGAGTGAAAGATCGAGGATATAATTATGGATTTCATACACATGTTACCACATCCTCACTCCGGGCACATGTTTATTTGGAACATCGAGGATAGAATGACCAAGGTAGCTAGGTTACCCCGGTCAGGATAGATGATACGACGATGCGAGTCTTGTGGCGCAAGGAGGTCCCGCTGGTCAAGGTCCTGTGGAGAAATTATGGACAGGAGGAGCACACCTGAGAGCCACTAGAACTGGTGTGGCAGAGATAGTCGATGCTCTTCGAGCCAGAAATAGTTTCAATTCTTAAGGGATGTTACATTCAGTCACTCTTGGTGAAAAACCCCGCAAGCCTAGCCTGAATTTCGAGGACGAAATTATTATTTTTGTTTATTGGGATTTGTAACATCCCCCAAATAGCTAGACCCCTAAGTTGGTTGTCATGACTAGGTCATGACAAAACCATAGGAAGAGCTCAAGACCTTGTGAACATAGGTGAGAAGGAGAAAACCCAAGTGGTCTGCAAATAGCAATTTTCAGATACCAAGCCTAGGGTTGGACTTTAGGACCCCACCTTGAACCTTGACCCCACAATATCATCCCTAACCCATTAGAGGTCTCCTTGAAGCACCAAGGACCTATAGGGCTCAAATTAAGAGGCCAATTAGACCAAAGTCAACCTTAATTCAAAAATTGGTCAAACTAACTCAACTAAGGTCAATTGGCCCCCACCATGCCAAATTGACCCTGCCCCTACCCTTATATGGGTACTAGGAGCCTAATGGACCAAAAAGCCTCATCATGGGACTTGCAATTTGACCAATTTACTCTTGCCCTAATTTAGGTCAAAATGATCTAATTTGCCCAAATTGGACCCAATCCACTTGGGCTAGACCCAATTAAGGTGGTCCACCACCTAATGGGGATTGAATTCTGCTGAGGTGGCCATTCAATTTGGAGAGAGTCGGCCAGGAGAGAGAAAGCCCATTTTGGAAGAGAGAGAAAGAAGGGGGAGTTAATGGAGGAGGAGAAACCCCTCAATCTGACAATGAATGGCTCCATTCATCTCCCCTTGGGGAGAGGAGAAGTTTTCAGCTTCTTCCCGGCCTAATTGATGGCCAATTCATCCCCCCTAAGTGTAACCGAAATCTCCACTTATGGCCATTAATGGCAATCCGAGTAACTCCCCACCCTTAGCCTCAATCGACCCTTTTAACATCTTCAGAGGTTGGAAAGGAGTGAAACCCCCCTCTTCCCCGAAGAAATCGAGCACCAGGAGCAAGGATCGGCATGGCACCAAAAGCTCCAGCACCGTCAATGGCAACTCGCCGGAATTCACGCCACCAAGCCCCCACACAGGTCCGATCCTCTTCTCCTCCCTTAGTGCTAGATCTCTTCATATTTCGGGGCTTGATCCGTGCACAATAGGGCTTGGATTGTGCTTCCGAAAGGGTGCGATACGTACCCCTTTTTCCTTCCTCTAAAACCAGATCCGACCACCTCCTGCCGGCCAACCACCCCTATCACCGACCACCACCTCAACGGAGGTGGTGGTGGCATTGGCCGGCCGGAAAGAGGCGTAGGTGGCCGGGAAATTGCCCCGCAAGGAAGCCCAGGACGGGATGTCGCGCACCGTCCAGAGATTGGGGACGATGATAGAGAGCCGTCAGATCTGCTATTTAATGTTTATATTTATATCATTTCTTTCGTCGAGCGCTGTAAGAAATTCGTCGAATGAATAATTCGTCGAACGGGAGGTGTTCAGCTTTAGTCGAGCGCTGTTATAATAATAGAATTTAGTCGAGCGCTGAATATTAAAACTTAGTCGAACGAAAGGTTCGTCGAGCGCTGTTTAACTTTGTATTAGTCGAGCGTTGTTATGCTCTGATTTAGTCGAGCGATTATTTCGTCGAACGCTGATGTGTTCAGCGTTCGTCGAGCGATGTTATACGTTAACTTAGTCGAACACAGTTAGATGTCAACTTAGTCGACCGCAGGAAATAATTCGTCGAACGAATATTTCGTCGAATGCAGAGTTGTTCTGCCTTCGTCGAGCGCAGTTAAGATCGTCGAACGCAGAGTTGTTCTGCTTTCGTCGAGCGATATTTAATTTTCGTCGAACATAGAAACAGTTATATAAATAAATGTTTATGCAATTTCTGTTACTTATTTTGCTGTACCTAGATCTAATTATTAAAAATACTTAGGTCCCTCTACATAAAAAGTGGTCAACACCAAAGTTGTAGCCCTTGGAGTCTACTTTATTTTAAAATTAATTTCACCCCAAAAGGAGTTCTGTAGCTCCATGTAGGTCTATTTTGGTGGGGCTGGTCCCTAGTGTAGGACATGCACCATTTCTTGAATAACTTTTGATTGGGAAATGATATTAACTTGAGATTTGAAACATAGTCTACTTATTCCGACACACACATCATATCCAAAGATGGGATTTTTAGGAGAACCTTTTTCTAAGGTTTTTGAAATAATTTCATAAATCATCTAATAATTAATTAGTGGGTTAAATGACCTCCAATACCCTCCAAATTTTGGTGGGTGATCCTTAGGGTTACTGTATAAGCTTGGTAAAATTATCAGCCCAATTGGGACTGTTTTGTTTGAGTATTTTGTAAACCCAAGTTAGGACAAATAGGGTCATAGTTAGGGTATGGTGTTTACCTTGGGGTATGGTGGTCAAAACTCATCACCATGAAGTGAAACCTTGGTAACTGGTTTAGGATCACTTAAGACACCTCCATGAGTGATATGGGGTGGTGTGGAGGTGGGTAAGCCCTAAAATACTAGTTCTATTCCTAGTTGTGCATGTAGGACCTTGTGAAGGCCATGTGGTCAAAAGTCCCTTGATGGTTATGAAACTTGGTGGATAAGTTCATAGGATGTAAATAGGCACTGGGTAATTTTATAAGAATTTTAGGAGTCAATATTCCCTTTGAATTAGGACATAACCCCTTTAGGAAAAAATATGATTCTCTGGAATTAGTCTTATAACATCATGATAGACCTCCAGTAAATAGCTTGGGTCAGTTGGATGAATATTTGGAGTACCTCTAGTTGTGAGCGTCATATAACTCATTTGGTCTGCGTATAGTAAAACTGTGAAATTTGAGAATCAAGTGGATCCTTAGGAGAGAATGAGAGGTAAGTGGTTTACCTAGTTTAGTTGAGAAGGTATGATGGTCAACAAGAAGGATTATAGATGGTAAAGGTGTGCTTGGTGAGTTAGAGGTAAGTTGCACTCGGGGTCGACGAAAGATCGTCTTGGAAAGTCATAAGTCACTTAGGGTTAATTCAAGAGTAATGACGAGGAGGGTATCCTTACGGTTAGATACCAACAACACTAAGTGTCTTGAGAAAGGGATCCTTGGGGTGTCATTCCATTGTGGTTCCTAGTACCGTAGCGAGCCCCTTACAGGGTAACCCTCGGGAAGTCCAAGATTAACAATAAGTCGTAAGAGTATAGAAGATGCTCAAGATTAACTAATAACGCATTCACTCACACTCCGTTGTCCCAGGAGTTTAGTTGGTTTGGTACCCCGGGCTGTAGGCTCGGTGGTGGTTTGTGCGGATGGTTGATCCGGTGAGTTTATGACTCAGATATGTTTTTTTGGATTGGCTAGTTAAGCACAGGTGGTTTATGTTTGGAGTATGTAGATAGATAATAGAACATGCTGCATGTGCATGAAGGTGGTGGGTCTCCGGTATTGGACGGTCGTTCACACCGACGTCAATACGTTGACTCGGCAAGTGTGGAATTTGCACTTAGCCTTGAAAGTCTGGTGGTCCAGCCAGTAAGAGTGCGCAGATGCTTCGCGGTTTTGCGTTGAGGCGTACGATAGGTCTAGGTAGGGTAGTGTGAATACCAACCTAGAGGTGGGCGAGGCCCAACCCACCGCTTCCATTTGCCACTACGGGAGTATCCTGGGAGTCTAGCTAGCTCCAAAAAAGGGGAACTAAAGGTCTATGCGCATAGAGTCGAAGTGGGTGAGTTGCACTTGTATGAACATAGCATAAACCACATACCTTGCATGTCATGGCATAAACATTGCATTTCAACCCCTACCCCTATCGTATAAGTCGGTTATGGGACTTCTTATACGATAGGTCTTGTTAAACGACCCCTTGGTCTATAGGTTTGTATAGGCATTCCTATAAATCAATGGTTACTTTCATTTTATATACAAGTCTTTACTTACTGCACTTTACTTATTCTTTACCTGCTCTTATTATGCTCTTTTACTGCTTCGGTTATGTACATATATACTTGAGTAGTGGTAGAACTCTTCCTGTAGTTCATGCCCCGTCATCTGCTTTTTGATTATACCCCTTGTTGTCCTCCGCTTCATCCTTTCCGCTCGGTGCCTAGGAGTCACCGGGGGAGGGGTGGGGGATTGGCTTAGTCTTTTTGACTAACGGTCGGCGGACCTTATCATTTTAGGGGATCGAGGAGACGCATCATCCCTAGAGGCCGATGCAGACGGAGGTAGGCCGGTGCAGTACAAGAGCACAGGATTCAGGATCAGTGAGTGATTAGGAGTTAGCTTCCGCGAGTGATCTTGTAGTGAGGATATGATGCACTGGGTAGGAGCCCTTCCTTCTTCTTTATTATTGTAACCCTTGTTATCTTTTTATTCAGTTATATCATGTGGACATTTTTATATTTTTCATGTTGATTATGTGGACTTGTCTTCTTTAATGCAATTTTCTTTGTGATCGATATGGCCGGCAGGATCGGCGTTTTGTAGTGGCGACCTTCCCGAGTGAAGGTTTCACCGCAAAGCGGCGGTTCTGGGCCTAAGACCCGGTGTTTGGAAAGAAAAAAAAGGGGTCTTACAGAAAGATGCAGTTGCCGATGTACTACGTTAGCCGAGTCCTGAAAAAGGCAGAGCTCAGGTATCCCGTCCTGGAAAAGTTGGCGTTCACTTTGATCATCTCGGCCCGGAAACTCCGTCCCTATTTCCAGGCTCACTCGATCAGAGTAGTGACCGATCACCCCCTTCACAACATTATAGAAGCAGTGGAGCACTCAGGCAGGTTGGCAAAGTGGTCAGTCGAGCTTAGCGAGTTCGATGTCATCTTCATCCCCCGGCTATCAATGAAAGCGCAGGCGGTAGCAGACTTCCTGGCAGAGTATGTGACCGAGGTGGATGAGTCGGAACCCACCAGGTTGATAGCATGAGAGCTGTTCGCAGACGGGGCATCAGGAAAGAACTCCCTCGGCGGAGGGATGATCCTGGTCAGTCCGCAGGGGACAAGGATCGAACAAGCGATAGACATCCTATTCCCCGTGACCAACAACCAAGCCGAGTATGAAGCAGTGGTGGCTGGGCTTCGTCTGGCGAGGGAACTGGGAATCTGAGATGTGAAGGTTTTCACGGATTCGATGGTGGTGGCCTCCTAGGTTCAAGGATAGTTCGAGGCAAAGGAACCGACCCTCCAAAGGTATCTGGTGAAGGTTAGGGATCTCATCAGGTGGTTTCGCACTTTCTACATCCAGCATATCCCGAGAGAAGAAAATGTCTGAGCAGATCGGTTGGCAAAATACGGCTCTCGCATGGGAGGAACGGTGACTGAGTTGTTCCGCCCATCCATCGAGGAAGGAGAGCTGATGGAGATCGATCAAAGAGCCTCATGGCTGGATCCAATCCTTACCTTTCTGGCCTCGGGCAAAATCCCGGAGGAGGTACCAGATAAGAAGCGATTCAGGTACAAGTCAGCGTACTACCTAATGCGAGAAGGGAGCTTGTACAGGAAGACCCTGACCGGGCTCCTAGCAAAGTGCGTGATGGAAGATGAGGTTCCAAAGGTCTTGGAAGAAATCCACTCCGGGGAGTGCGGAAGCCACACCAGAAGCCAAACCTTAGAGAAGAGAGTGCTGAGGCAGGGATACTTCTGGCTGACCCTTCGAAAGGACACTATGGAGTTTACGAAGAAGTGTCAGAAGTGCCAGCTTTTCGCACCACTCCAACTCCAACCCGCGTAAAGGCTCGGGACAATCACAGCACCCTGACCCTTCTCCATCTAGGGAATGGACTTGGTCGGCCCATTCCCTCAGGCCAGCGGTCAAAGAAGGTTCCTATTGGTCATGATAGACTTCTTCTCCAAGTGGGTGGAGGTTAAAGCTTTGGCAAAAATAACCTCGCAGGTAATAAGAAATTTTATTTGGGGAGAAATAATTTGCAGATACGGGCTCCCCTTCGCCATAGTGATAGACAATGGACAACAGTTCGCTAGTGGGGAACTCATTAGCTTCTATGGTCAGTTGGGCATCGATATCCATTTCGCCTCCGTTCATCATCTTCGAAGCAACGGGCAGGTGGAGGCGGCAAACAAAGTCATAGTCAACCTGCTAAAGAAAAAAAGTGGAGAACTTGAAGGGGAATTGGGTGGAGCAGCTTACCTCAGTCTTGTGGGCCTTGAGAACGACACCCAACACGGCGACGGGAGAAACACCGTTCAAGCTCTCTTACGGATCCGAGGTCGTACTCCCAGTTGAATTTGAGGTCAGGTCCCCCCGGGTCGTGGCCGCCCAGGAGGGTGGCGAAGAATGGAGGGTAGACAATGAGGAGGAACAACGACTCTCGCTGGATGTGGTTGAGGAGCTCAGAGACCTTGCAGCGATTCGACAAGAGGAAGTGAAGCACCGGATGGACAGGTATTTTGATAAAAACATTAGAATCAAGCAATTCGTCCCAGGAGATCTGGTCCACGAAAAGGTCGACGTCGCGGGAAGGTCGGCAAACGTAGGAAAGCTCTAGCCCAATTGGGAGGTACCCTATTTAATCCTGGAAGCCCTGAGGTCAGGAGGTATAGCCTTCAAAATATTAAGGGAATTCCCCTCGGCAATACTTGGAGTGGCCACAATCTCAAACGTTTCTATCCCTAATGAATATTGAGTTTCTTCTCGAAAAGATCTCTTACCTCAGCTTATAATTGTTACTCTAGCCTGTGAAAGTAGAAGTTGGTAAGGCTTCAAGAAGAGGGATTGGTTTTGGAAGGTGTTGAGTTCCTCTGCCTCCAGGTGAGCTAAGGCCCCTAGGACGTGGTCTGGTTCTCCGCCCCCAGGTGGTTTGGGAAGGTGTTGAGTTCCTCTGCCTCCAGTTAAGCTAAGGCCCCTAGGACGTGGACTGGTTCTCCGCCCCCAGTTGGTTTGGGAAGGTGTTGAGTTCCTCTGCCTCCAGGTGAGCTAAGGACCCTAGGACGTGGACTGGTTCTCTGCCCCCAATTGGTTTGGGAAGGTGTTGAGTTCCTCTACCTCAAGGTGAGCTAAGGCCCCTAGGACGTGGACTGGTTCTCCGTCCCCAATTGGTTTGGGAAGGTGTTGAGTTCCTCTGCCTCCAGGTGAGCTAAGGCCCCTAGGACGTGCACTGGTTCTCCGCCCCCAGTTGGTTTGGGAAGGTGTTAAGTTCCTCTACCTCCAGGTAAGCTAAGGACCCTAGGATATAGGATCCCTCTCCCGCACCAGGAGAGTTCCAGGATCTTATGCCTAGAACTGCCGCCTTACGCTGACACCACCACACGAGTTAGCCGTCTCTACAAGACGCTGATCCTGCCGGCAAGAACGATCAACCAGGCCAACAAGAGATAAGAAGAAAAACTAGGTAAAATAAACCAAGTCCACAATCACACACACATATATATGTCAAAACAGTATACAAGTACATCAATGAGTACAATAAATGAAAGAGTAAGGGCTTATGCCCGGTACATGTCCAAAATAAAGTAAAACAAGTAATAATTCTCTCTCATTATCTCTATGCGGAAGCTAAACACTCTCATCATCAAGCACCTGTCTCGTAGTGGAAGTAATGCGCGGCACCTGCTCCTCAGTTCCTGCCACCTTGTCTGTCTGGTCGTGCTGGTGCTCCATCTCCTCTGACTCCTACGGTCACAACCGACCGTTAGTCATAAAGACTAAGCCAGTTTTGTCCCCGCCTCCCCCTACGATTCCTAGGCACCAAGCAGGAGGAAGGAAGCGGAGGACAACAAAGTAGAATAATCAAAAGCAGGTGACATGGGGATCTATGCTAGCAAGTATATATATATAACAATGTACTACACTAGCAGTATAAATAGGTAAGCAGTAAAGAACGGTAAAGAAGTAAGTAAAGCAGTGCGCGCATATATAGTAAACAAGTAAAGTAATCTACCACACATGAGTATCTTAACTTATATGAATGCTCATACAAACTTATAAGTTAAGATTTCCAGAAATATAACTTATCATATAAAAGAGCTCATACTAATTTACATGATAAGTGTCTGCAAATTATGTTCTAAGGTTTATGTATGATATGATATGCATGTTATGATATGATATGCATGTTATGATATGATTCATACAAGTGCAACTCACCCACACGACTCTGTGATCACAGACCTTTAGTTTCCAATTTTTGGAGCTAGCTTCACTCTCTGGTACCACCGTTGTGGCTGCGGCAGCAGTGGAGCGGGCAACTCCACTTCCTAGGCGGGTGTACATACTACCAGGCCTAGACCCTTCATACGCCTTTGTACACGTCCTAGGTGTACTTTAGAGTCTTGCGTACTCTTTGCTGGTATCCACCAGTCTTTGAGGTCAGGTGTGCGTTTTCGGGGATCGTCCTCCAGACCGCAGTATAAACAACCTACTGGCCCTTCAAACCCTCACACCTGCCTAAGTCAATGTACTATCGTCGGTGTGACGACCGGTCCAGTACTGAAGACTCGTCACTAATTTGTTCTTATGCACATGCAAGTTATCTCCACCTGAGCCTTCAGCTCGCAGGACCAACCTGTCCTAATTTACAACCTCCCGAGCCTCCATCTCGTAGGACCTTCCCGTCCTGTTATGCAACCTCCCGAGCCTCCAGCTCGCAGGACCATCCCATCCTGATATACAACCTCCCAAGCCTCCAGCTCGCAGGACCATCCCGTCCTGATATACAACCTCCCGAGTCTCTAGCTCGCAGGACCAACTCGTCCTGATATACTATTTCACATCCTCTAACTAGGGATGGAGTTCACCATATCTCTTAGTTCACTTAATTAGACTATTCTTGTCTAATTATTGTTATACTAGAAATTTAGGGTGAATCCTGGACTTCCCGAGGTTTACCCGGTGAAGGGCTCGCAGCGGTACTAGAGAATACGATGGGCTGAAATCCAAATTCCTCTTTCCAAGACATTTACTTTTATTGGTGGCTACCCTTTTCTAAAGTCCCACTCTCCTTATTACTCTTTATAACTTAGATATTTTATGATTTATCCTTCACCCTATTTTTAAGCAAACGTTCTCTTGAACGATACTCAACACTTAAGATCTCTCATCCTCTAAGTGGTGTAGGTCTTGTATGATCCTCAATATCTCTAATCACACTCTAATGATATAACATGAGCACCTTACCATGTTGTGTAATTATTATGCTCTCAATGTGATCTCTGCCCCTTTATGTATAGTGTGACACGAGTTTAAATTATTCCCTAAACTATAGTGCTAACATTCTCCAAAAATTCCACAACTTCTAGGGGCTAATATAAATAATATGTTACTGTCATAATCCAAACTTCACTAATTTCTAAGTGATCCTGCTGGTCAAATCATCACACTAAGTTTTTACTATTCGCAGACCAACAATGAGATTGAACTATAAGTCCTATGATGCAATCTTGATCATATCAAGTCCAAATGAGTTCTAACTTTTACCACAGGTTCATAATGGATAATTTAAGGTTTGACCAGAGTTTTGATATATTTCATATAGGTTTGACCTCTATTTAAAATTCATTACTCAATTGACATCTTCCAAAATGTGAAGGAGGTACCATGTTAGTAGTTTCTATCTTATTAAAAATATTTCCAAAGGTGAAAAATGACATAAAAACATGTTTTCCAAAATTTCATAATTTTTCAAAAGATTTATGATCATAATTTCCATTTAACATAAAAGGGTTGAAAATATAATTTTACACATCAAGTACAATATTATGACTTCCAAAAATTCTGAGAAAATTACTACAGCACTTTAGTGACCTATAAACATCTTACCAACAGTTTCATAATTTTTCAGAGAATTTATAAGCAAGATTTCTATTTAACATAAAAAGAATGAAAAGATGACTTTACACATCAAGTACTACTTTGTCTTCCAAAAATTCTAAGAAAATTACTATAGCACTATAGTGAACTGAAAACATCAAATCCAAAGTCTCATAATTTTCCAGGAATGTTTCACCATAGATATTTCACAAATAAGAAAAGTGACAAACTGAATAAATGGAATTTTACCCTAAATAATATCTCCAAAAATTCTACCAAAAATTGCAGAGGTTCATAATTAGATTCCTAATCACTTTCCAGAGTTTCAACAATTACCCAAACATTTTGCCTAGTGAATTCTCAATTATTCAGAATTGTGACTTGAGGCAAATTTGATAATTCCTAAAGAAATAATCTCTGAAATTTTCTACTAAATTTTGCAGAGATTCTAAATGGTATGACAAGTGATTCTCTAGAGTTTCACAATTTTCCTCAAGGTACCAACCATAAATATTTCATAAGTACACAAGTGTGACATAGATCATATTGATCATATTCCTAAGGTTCTTGGTCCTAGAAATCCTAAGTTTTTCTGAGGTGGTGTATTATAACATAAGAAGAGTGTGTGCAAAATTTCAGAAGCTAACACTAAGTCATTTGAGCTAAATACACCAAATACCTCTTTTGGTTATTGGCACACCATAACACCTTTTAAGTAGAGACATGCAAATGGAATTACCCCACATGCAAAGGTCCATTTGATCTCAAATTTTAACCATGATCTTAATATTTGCTAATTAAGGGTGACATCCAAATTTGGGGTCAATTGGGGTTACTGTAACTCCAAAAATATCATTTATTTGATTTAACATATTATGAATAAAACTTTAGGAAATTTATCTCCTAAAAATCTAATTTTTGGATATAAGCTAGATATAGGACTCATGCATGCCTAGTAAAAATTTCAGGTCCATCAGACCTACCATTTAAAATATATACACAATGTAATTTCTGGCCTCTAATTGGACCAGTCTCACCAAATTGGATGTTGGGGGTTCTACAGTGCCCCATATGGGTTGATTCAAATTTCTAATTAAAGTAGACCTCTAGATCAACAAAAGCTATTTCAGGACATTTTTCATGAAATGACCTATAAGGGCCTCAAAATCTAGCATGAACATACATGTGATGGTGTGACAAATCATTTCAGTTAATTATATGTGGCCTGCGATTATCATGCCAATGAAATCAAGGGCTGTGATTTCATCCCCTACCTTCAGCCAACAGCCAAGATTGCCCCGACCTGGGCCATCTCCCAAGCTGATTTCCTGGCCATTGACGGCCCACCACTATTGGCCACCACCTCCACCACCTTCCTTGAGGTGGTGGCTACCGCCAGGCGGCGACACGGTCGCCGGAGACGACTTCTCCGACGATACCGAGCGGAAGCAAAGGCTCGAGAAAAATCGCTCTACCTCACATGGGATCGGGCTCAATTGAGCCCGATTTCTCTCCTAATTGGACCTAGATGCTAGCACAGTGGGAGAGGGGGAGAAACCGGACCTTCATGGGGCTTGAGGTTGAGGAGAGCTCAGAATCGCCATGGTCGACCACCTCCATGCTTGCCCATGCCGATCCTCCATTCCTCCATCAATTTTGTTGACCAGGGCTCGATTTCGACTGACTTCCTCCTTCTGAAGTTGATGGTGTCATTAGATTGGAGTGAGGAGGTCTCTATGTGGTGTTTCCATTAAGGGAGAGCTTGGGTTCACCTTGGTTGCTCCTCCTAGCTGCCAAATGGCATCAATTCAGTGTAAATTCGGCTGGGAAATGATGGAGGGCTCAGGAATAAGCTTTGGGCAGAAGAATGGTGTTGAAACCAATAAATTGGTCTCTCGAGGAGTTCGGGCCCTCAACAAGTTGAGGGGTGACCTCACACTTACTCCTCCCAAGGGAGAGCTCTAGGATAAGAGGCTAAGGAACTAGGAACAAGGTCAAGGGCTTAGCGAGGAGGTCCCACCACACACCCGGAAGATCTTAGAGCGCTTCCACTCCCAAGCCAATGCTAAGCTTGGGCACCTTTGGAGGCTCTCTCCACCCAACAAAGGAACTTAGGGGGAGAGGAGGCCAAAGAGAGATCCTCCCAAATGGTACCCCCTTGGGCTTATTTATAGTTTTTGTACCCCAGATTTGGCTTGCAAACAACCAGATCCCGCTGTTCCGAGGCACTAATCGCAGTCCAGAACACCTTCCCGAGGCCGGGCGAGAGGGGGGCGACCTCCTCCCTTGCTCGCCCCCCTCACTGGGTTGGGCGAGCTGGGAGGGCGCCTCCCTCCTAGGCTCCCCCCCCCCCCCCCCCCCCCCCCCGCTGGGGCGGGGCGAGCCGGGAGGGCGCCTCCCTCCTGGGCTCGCCCCCTGCTGGGGCGGGGCGAGACCATGAGGCCGCGCCAGCAGGGGGCGAGCCCAGGAGGCCGCCTGCCCGGGTCTTGCCCCCTTGCTGGGGTGGGGGCGAGAGGGGGGCAGGCCGCCCCTCCTCCCCTTGCCCCCTTGCTGATTGGGCAAGCGGGAAGCTCCCGCCTCCACCGCTCCCCCCTCTCTTCCTGTCATGGATCTTGCTGGAGAACAATGTCTTAAAAACTACTTGGGTCCCCGGAGCCTACTCGACGAATACAGGGTTGTACACAATCCCCGCTCTTTTCGAGCGGGGTACACGCTCGGAAAGAAGAGTCCATCCCTGTCCATTAGGCGAGTGGTGCTGAATGAAATTGAGAAGACCCCACATCGTCCCTGTGAAAATTTGCTCAAGCTTCCCAGAGAGTCCATCCTACCCTGCCGGCTAGTGAGAGCCCGGCTAGCGGAGCCACCTCGGGAGAAAAATACTTACCCTCCCCGAGAGGCCTTCCTACCCTGCCGGCTAGTGAGAGCCCGGCTAGCGGAGCCATCTCGGGGGAAAAATACTTACCCTCCCCGAGAGGCCTTCCTACCCTGCGGGCTAGTGAGAGCCCGGCTAGCGGAGCCATCTCGGGGGAAAAATACTTAACCTCCCCGAGAGGCCTTCCTACCCTGCCGGCTAGAGAGAGCCCGGCTACCGGAGCTACCTCGGGGGAAAAATACTTACCCTCCCCAAGAGGCCTTCCTACCCTGCCTGCTAGTGATATCCCGGCTAGCGGAGCCATCTCAGGGAAAAAATACTTAACCTCCCTGAGAAGCCTTCCTACCCTGCCGGCTAGTGAGAGCCCGGCTAGCGGAGCCACCTCGGGGGAAAAATACTTACCCTCCCCGAGAGGCCTTCCTACCCGGACGGCTAGTGAGAGCCCAGCTAGCGGAGCCATCTCGGGGGAAAAATACTTAACCTCCCTGAGAGGCCTTCCTACCCTGCCGGCTAGTGAGAGCCCGGCTAGCGGAGCCACCTCGGGGGAAAAAATACTTACCCTCCTCGAGAGGCCTTCCTGCCTTGCCGGCTAGTGAGAGCCCGGCTAGCGGAGCCAACTCGGGGGAAAAATACTTACCCTCCCAGATAGGCCTTCCTACTCTACCGGCTAGTGAGAGCCTGGCTAGCGGGGCCACCTCGGGGGAAGAAACACTTAGAGAAGTTCCGGCCACCGAGCGGTTCCGGCCCTGCCAGCTAGGTGGGAGCCTGGTCAGCGGGCCAGCATCGGGTTAAGTACTTTGCAAAACTTTCTGCCACCGAGCGGTTCCCGGCCCTGTCAGCTAGGTGGGAGCCTGGTCAGCGGGCCAGTATCGGGGCTAAGTTCCTTGAGACCTTCCAGCCACCGAGCAGTTCCTGGCCCTGCCAGCTAGGTGGGAGCCTAGTCAGCGGGCCAGCATCGGGGCATAGTACCTTGAGACCTTCCTGCCACCGAGCGATTCCCGACCCTGCCAGCTTGGTGGGAGCCTGGTCAGCGGGCCAGCATCGGGGCTAAGTACCTTGAGACCTTCCTACCACCGAGCGGTTCCCGACCCTGCCATCTAGGTGGGAGCCTGGTCAGCGGGCCAGCATCGGGGCTTAGTACTTTGCAAAAATTTCTGCCACCGAGCGGTTCCCGGTCCTGCCAGCTAGGTGGGAGCCTGGTCAGGGGGCCAGCATCGGGGCTAAGTACCTTGAGACCTTCCTGCCACCGAGCGGTTCCCGGCCCTGCCAGCTAGGTGGGAGCCTAGTCAGCAGGCCAGCATCGGGGCTTAGTACCTTGCAAAACTTTTTGACACCGAGCAGTTCCCGGCCCTGCCAGCTAGGTGGGAGCCAGGTCAGCGGGCCAGCATCGGGGCTTAGTACTTCTGAAACATCCGGCCACCGAGCGGTTCCCGGCCATGCCAGCTTGATAGGAGCCTGGTCAGCGGGCCATCATAGGGGCTAGGTACTTTGAGAACTTCCGGCCACCGAGCGGTTCCCCGCCCTGCCAGCTAGGTGGGAGCCTGGTCAGCGGGCCAGCGTCGGGGCTAAGTACCTTGAGAACTTCCAGCCACCGAGCGGTTCCTGGCCCTGCCAGCTAGGTGAGAGCATGGTCAGCGGGCCAGCATCGGGGCTATGTACCTTGAGAACTTCCAGCCACCAAGCGGTTCCCGGCCCTGCCAGCTTGGTGGGAGCCTGGTCAGCGTGCCAGCATCGGGGATAAGTACCTTGAGAACCTCCGTCCACCGAGCGGTTCCCGGCCCTGCCAGCTAGGTGGGAGCCTGGTCAGCAGGCCAGTATCGGGGCTAAGTACCTTGAGAACTTACGGCCACCGAGCGGTTCCCGGCCCTGCCAGCTTGGTGGGAGCCTGGTCAGCGGGCCAGCATCGGGGCTAAGTACCTTGAGAACTTCCGGCCACCGAGCGGTTCCCGGCCTTGCTAGCTAGGTGCGATCCTGGTCAGCGGGCCAGCATTAGGGCTAAGTACCTTGATAGTTTATGTAGGAAGTAGTCTTAAAACCTAGAGGGGGGGGGGGGGGGGGGGGGGTGAATAGGTTTCTTTTATTTTAGGCTTATTGTTTTCTGGTTTTAGGTTAGTAAAAGTATCAAACACATAAAACACACAAAGATTTATAGAGGTTCCTCAAGACAGGGTGTCTTGAGTAGTTCTCTCTCCCCCTTCACCTCTCTAAGAATGAGTTAGATAAGGCCAACTTCTCCAAACTCAGCTCCAAGAGCCTACAGCACAGATCCCACAGGATCTCTCAGGTTTTCCCAAACCCTACCTCAGGCACAGCAACCCTACCTCAGAGGAATCCACCTCCTACAACTCAGACCACCTCCTGGTCCTACCTCAAGCTGACCTCTCAGCTCTACAAATCAGGCACAATCAGCCTTACACACTCAGGCAATAAAGCCTTACAAACTCAGAACCCAAAGGCTCCTACAAATGATACAATAAGGTTTACAGATTGAAGGAAGAAGAGATCAAGCATGTTCTTCTTCTTCTTCTTCTTAACAGTTGTTGTTGCAGGCTTGAACCAGGGAGGAGAAGTACAGCTCCAACTTGATTCTTCTTGATCAGCCCTTCAGATGATGGACTTGATCTACTTGCTCTATCTTGAGATGAATCAAGACAAGCAATCTCTTTTCTCCTTGCAGCCTTGTGTGAACTCAGTTCTTGGCTGCCGACAATGGAACAGTATGTTCTTGAGTTTGTGTGCTGGAGAGTAATAGCAAAAGTCCTTTGATAAAACCTAACTTATTCCTTTTATACATCACTGACCCCAACGGCTCTTAGTTGTCCTCCTGATAGGTATGGGAGTGATTGGTGGTCCCCAATATGCATTTCTGCAGCTTGCGCCAAAAGCAGAACCCATCAGATCACGTTTGAACTGTCTCAGCGGTTGGGCTAAGATGGTCAGCCGTCTCCACAATTGCTTCTGTCCCGTCTCAGCGAATCCGCTGAGATAGACAGTTGTCTCAGCGATTTCTTCTATCTGTAGCTCAGCTTGCCCAGATGCCTTCTCAGCGGCTCCTGGTCTTGTCTCAGCGGTTCAGCTGAGACAGAGAGCTTGTCTCACCTGATCATGCATTACACCATGGTGTGCCCTTGTCCTGC
Source organism: Dactylorhiza incarnata (assembly GCA_033032865.1). Classification (NCBI taxonomy): domain Eukaryota; kingdom Viridiplantae; phylum Streptophyta; class Magnoliopsida; order Asparagales; family Orchidaceae; genus Dactylorhiza; species Dactylorhiza incarnata. The sequence goes on along the minus strand of JAWHQI010000051.1, from coordinate 8,972,750 downwards.
ATACTTATGAGATAGAAATGGGGTTTATCAAATACTACTTGTACTTATCATTGAGTGTGAGGACTCTTCAAATCAAGAGAACATTGAGGGTCAATTTCCCAACAATCTCCCCCTATTTGAAGAAGGCAGAACACCCTCAAATGCTAGAGTGCATTACTCATAAATTCTTGATATGTGTTATTGCAATAATGAGTTCAACATATCATGCTTAGTGCATCAGTTATTATAAGACATATGGTTGATATGAAAAGATTCTACCATAGAGTTTAATCAATCCAGTAGTAAGATTTGATAAACATAACAATGCAACATAGATTGAATTATCCAATCATAAAGCTAAGTTCGACGAACACAAACTGAGTTCGTCGAACACAAAGCTGAGTTCGTCGAACTCAAAGCTGAGTTCGTCGAACTCAAACTGGAGTTCGTCGAACACAAAGCTGATTAACAATCCATTAATTTCAATCCAGATAGAATAGCAATTCAAAGCTCAGTTTGCATTCATAAAATCATGAGTCATTATAGTTCAATATTAATTGAATACATCAACTGTTTCAATAGTCATTCATTTAGAATTTTCTTTTCTTAAAAGAGGAGCACTCAGGAATATCAGCAGCTGCTTCTTTTCCTTTAGCTGAGACCAGTTGGTCTGTTGCAGCATCCATGTCTTCAGCAACCACTTCTTCTTGGACTGGAGGCTCCTTATCTTCAGCAGGTACAGCCATGTCTTCAGGCAGATTTGTGGTTGTATCCTTTTCAGCATTTGCTGCTTCAATCTCAGCTATCTTCCTCTTGTTCTCTTGCCTTTTAAAATACATGAATGGCTTTGGGATGTATTTAGATGGCATCCTTCTTGGGTTATATTTTATTACAAGGTTTGTTTTGAATACTTTATCTCTTTTTGTGTTCTCCTAAATGCTTTATCCATTCCTCAGATGGATATAGCTCGTCAATATCTTTGCTTATTTGGCCATGGCTTAGCCAGGCATTTAGGATTATCTCTTTGGAGTCATCACTCCAATATTCAAAATCAGGGTCTCTACTATTTTCATCCCTTTGTTTGGCCATGAATTCCTCAATGAGCAACACATGTTCTCTTTCTCTTTTCTTTTTCAATCTCTCATTTTGTGTTATTGCCTCTTGATGAGGGAAATCTCAGTCTTCTGCTCTATTAACATCTAATATAGGAAGATTCAGAGTTATCCTTGTACCTTGTAGGACTTTCAGTGTGAGGTCAGAATTGATGACTGCATTTGTATCCTCCCCTTTCTGGCTTCTTCAAAGATCTGTTGATGGAGGTCTTGCTTAGCTGTTGTTATTGTGCCAGAGAGAGTTTGGAATACATTCTCAAGGTCATCTTGAAGTACATCTTTTAGCTTGCCTACTTCTTCATTCAGATGGGAAGAGGTGGCTCTTGCAGCAATGGATTGAGAGACAGTTGCAATTTTTGCTCTCAGCTCTTCCTTGTACCGGCCAGCTTCTTCATTTAACAGCATAGCAGTTGAATAGACATACTCTTGAAGATGATTGGTTGACTTCTCTATCACCTCATCTATCTTACTCACATAATTCTTGACATATCCCATGTCCTGTTCAGACAGCTGGAGATGTTTGTCCATGGATCTTAGAATGGTATTTTGAGAAATTACTAATTTTCCAGCAAGGTCAAACCACCTGGTCATCTGTTTGGTGAGCATGTCAGTGTTTTCCTTTATTTCTTTGACCTCAGTCATGATCTCAGCTTTCACATTCAAGATGGGCTGATCAATGTATCCCCTGACAGATGTAATTGATTAATCTACATGTGACTGCATGGTGGTGAGATGGGACTGTAGTAGCATGTTTATGGCACTGAGAAGAGCCTCATTGGGTGAGGTGGAGGAAGAGGCTTGATGAATGTTAACAGCAGCTGGGGCATCATCCTGCTCATCTTCAGTGTCAGCATCTTGATGGTCACTTAGATTGACATCATCATCATTATCATCCTCCTCCCCCTCAGAGAGAGCATTCTTTTCTTCCAGGAATACTGGGACAATGAGTTGGAGTTAGATTGAACTACATAGAGGTTCTAAGGATAATAATGTAAGATTTACCTAGAACATCATCTGTCTCTACAGGAGGAGCATTCTGCACCTCCTCCTCAGATAAATCAACTTGAATGGAAGAATCTAGGAATTCTAGAAGAAGAATTGTAAAGTTAGATTGTATGATTCTTAATGTTTAGGCTGGGTTTTTAGGGCTTTACCTATAACCTGATCTTCATCAGCTGACGGCTCTTTTGGCTGCTCCCCCTCAGATGGGGCATCAGATGAATCTTGTGAAGGTAATGAACACATGGCTGGTGCATTGTCAGGAATGTGTCTTATTCTTTCTACAAGATTGAAGATAATTGAGTCAATCTGACCTTGTAATATTTGAGGTGATGGTCTTGGGTTCACATTAATATCATTGATTTTTGTAATATCAATGTGTGATGATTCTTGTTGATACTCCCCCTCAGATGAAGCACACACCAGTTGTTAAGGATCTTGAAAGTGGAGGTCAGATCTTAAGTTACTCTAGAGGGGGGGGGGGGGGTGAATAGAGTATTAAAAATTTTTATTTAGTTTTATAGCGGAATTTAAAATACTGTTAAGTATATGTGTAATCAGTGAGAGTTAAAGATAAAGACAGAAACAGTAAAAAGAAAATCACACAGCACAAGCACAGAAGAATAAGCAAGCACAGAAGACACAAGGTGTAACGTCCCAAGGCCCCGGCCTTACAATCGGGACAACGTCCACCGACTGCCTCGCCTGGCGACCGTTACCGGGCTGCAGCCCAAGCACCCCAGAGCCTCTCCGCGCCACTATTTCTCAGCAACGGCGCATTGTTGAGGCCGGGTCTTGAACTCGCAACCTCCTTGATAAGGAGTTTTCAAACCACTCCTCACCACCAATTGAGCTGCAGCAGCCAAGCACAGTAAAAAGAAAATCACACAGCACAAGCACAGAAGAATAAGCAAGCACAGAAGACACAAGGTGTAACGTCCCAAGGCCCCGGCCTTACAATCGGGACAACGTCCACCGACTGCCTCGCCTGGCGACCGTTACCGGGCTGCAGCCCAAGCACCCCAGAGCCTCTCCGCGCCACTATTTCTCAGCAACGGCGCATTGTTGAGGCCGGGTCTTGAACCCGCAACCTCCTTGATAAGGAGTTTTCAAACCACTCCTCATCACCAATTGAGCTGCACTTTTTTTGTAACGTCCCAAGGCCCCGGCCTTACAATCGGGACAACGTCCACCGACTGCCTCGCCTGGCGACCGTTACCGGGCTGCAGCCCAAGCACCCCAGAGCCTCTCCGCGCCACTATTTCTCAGCAACGGCGCATTGTTGAGGCCGGGTCTTGAACCCGCAACCTCCTTGATAAGGAGTTTTCAAACCACTCCTCATCACCAATTGAGCTGCACTTTTTTTGTAACGTCCCAAGGCCCCGGCCTTACAATCGGGACAACGTCCACCGACTGCCTCGCCTGGCGACCGTTACCGGGCTGCAGCCCAAGCACCCCAAAGCCTCTCCGCGCCACTATTTCTCAGCAACGGCGCATTGTTGAGGTCGGGTCTTGAACCCGCAACCTCCTTGATAAGGAGTTTTCAAACCACTCCTCATCACCAATTGAGCTGAAAACTCCTTATCAAGGAGGTTGCGGGTTCAAGACCCGGCCTCAACAATGCGCCGTTGCTGAGAAATAGTGGCGCGGAGAGGCTTTGGGGTGCTTGGGCTGCAGCCCGGTAACGGTCGCCAGGCGAGGCAGTCGGTGGACGTTGTCCCGATTGTAAGGCCGGGGCCTTGGGACGTTACACAAGGAGCTATAGTAGTTCCCCAATAAATCTGGGTACGTCTACTCTTCTACCACCCTTGGTAGGAAACCACTAGGAGGGTTGATCAGGTGCCCTAGCACCAAGGGGTTTTTGATAAGGTGTTCACACACCAATAAGCTTTTGATAAGGTGCTTAAAAACCACACAAGGATTTTTTGATAAAGTGTCTTGCCACCACTGTGTAAACTTTTGGAGGGAGAATTAACCCTGTACAAGATGAGATAAAGAGGTTTAGAGTGTTCTTCTCTGTCAATGATCTGAGAGAAGACAAGATGGTGTTGAAGCTGAAAGCTCCCCCTGTCTGATAAGAGTTGATGACAGTTTGTGGACAGAGCTTTCTCTAACGCAAGTCTTTTGTAGCAGATTATCTAGAAGAAATGAATCTTCAGATTGTTGTTGCTCTTTGAAAGACTTTAACTCACAGCAGTTCTGAGAGGTTGAGTGTTGTTCTCAGAATGATGAGGGTGCTGCCTTGAGTAAGAAGAAGACTGGGAAAAATGAATAATGTTCTGTCCTTCTTCTTCTTTCTCTAACACTTCTCTTTGTTCTTCTTGTTCTGTAAAATCAGAGAGACCGAGAAAAAATTTGTGAATATATCTCTGTTCTCTGTCTGAAGGAAAAATCGACTCCTGTGTTCTATTTCTTCGTTGATGACTTGTGTTCTTGTAAATTCAAATCATCTGCTTTTAAGGAATATATTATTCTGACTTAAATCCTTCTTGGAACTATGCAGCCACCCAAAACCAGTTTTGCAAGTCCTTTCAATTCCTTTTGTCGTGAAAGATGCATTGGCATTAAATGTCAACGACTATTCTTTTTCTTGGAATAGAAAGAATATAAGGATATAATAAATAAGAAAGATATCCTTACATAACTGACTGAATACGTCCAAAAAGAATTAAATATATCCGTTATTCTGTCGATTTGTGTTCAGAGAACTGATATCCAACTGAAAATATTAATCTGAGCTTCAGAAAGGAATTTGTCGAGCGCTGGCTGAAATTCGTCGAGCACTGCCTGGAATTTGTCGAACACTGATAGACAATTTGTCGAACGCTGCTAGCCATTTGTCGAGCTTGAATTTTCCTAAGTTCTGACTAATCTAATCAGCCTAAAAACTTGACCCTAAGACTATACAATGGGGTCAATACATATCCTAATCAACATATAGTGATCCTAGCCCAAATCAGTAATATGGTTGTTCCAACAGATCTGGGTTCCACATTAATTAAATGTCAGACTTGACTAACTATTGTTATTAGTTATGATTAATGAGTTAGGAGGAGTTGAATTAGTTACCAGGAGTTATGACTTTGTCCAGCTGTTGTGGATGGACAGGTTCAGTTGGTAGGTCATTTGGGGTGGCCTCTTTGTCAAGAATGTTGAGTGACCCAATGTCAGCACTAGCATCTTCATGTTTGTCTGAATGATCAGACTCAGAACTGGACATGATCAATCTTGTTTTCTTGGAAGATGAGGGGGTTGTCTTCTCTTTTCCTCTAGTTTCAGAGGGCTGACTCATAGGCAATACCCTGGTGAATCTATCTAAAGTTTGTATGTCCATTCTCTTGAGATAGTGAAGATTTGCTCCTTTTGATGTGTCGAACTTGTCAGGGTGGGTTTGTAGGAGGTATAGGGAGAGAATTCTACCCATATTGGGTGTCTGTAGGCATTCCTTTATTCTTTGAAAGATGATCTCTCCCCAAGAGGTTTTATTTTTCAGAATTACTCTTGTCATGAGGTCAAACATGTACTTTGAGATTGTATCATGGGACCCTAGTTTGCAAAGAATGGCTTTTCCCACAATATTTGATAAAAGTTTTCCCTCTTGGTTGAAAAATTTCCTCTTCAATGAGCCAATTTTGGCATCATTGTACTCAGTCCATTTTAGAGCCTTTATCTTGTCTTTTTCGGAGATGTCATCCTCCTCACTTGGACTGCAGGGTGGAAGATGTAATGCTTTTTGTAGTTTTGTTGGGGTTATCTTTATTCTATCTTCTCCAATCTTTGACTTGAGGGAGTATTTGGAGGTTGACAACTTGACATTACCAAACCATTCCAGAACTTCAGTTCTGAGAATGACACTGGGTTCAGATAGTAGAAATTCCAGACCTTGGTCTTCTAGGAGTTGAAGCACTCCCTTAATTTCTTCTGGAGCATGGGCAAACCCATCTCTTACTATCTCATATCCTTCAAGAAGATCTTTAGAGCTTTTGGGAGCCATTGCAGTGGTGGAGGAATGCGCTGGGATGGAAGAGTAGGTTTTTCGTCTCGACGGCTGGAAGAGAAGGGTCGTGTGCTTTTCACTAAGCAAATAGGCTATTTATATGGCTTAAGACCTAGGTAAAATTAAACCTAGTAATTGGATTTGATTGCTCTTATTATTGTAAGTGTAAATGAAAGGACATCATAAGTTGAGTTCGTCGAACACAAATTGAGTTCGTCGAACATAAAGCTGAGTTCGTCGAACTCAAAGCTGAGTTCGTCGAACTCAAACTGAGTTCGTCGAACTCAAACTGAGTTCGTCGAACTCAAACTGAGTTCGTCGAACTCAAACTGAGTTCGTCGAACTCAAACTGAGTTCATCTGAACTACATCATAAGGCTAAGTTCGTCGAACTCAAACTGAGTTCGTCGAACTCAAAGCTGAGTTCATCTGAACTACATCATAATGCTGAGTTCGTCGAACTCAAACTGAGTTCGTTGAACTCAAAGCCGAGTTCGTCAAACTCAAAGCTGAGTTCATCTGAACTACATCATAAATCTGAGTTCGTTGAACATAAAACTGAGTTCTTCGAACTCAAGGCTGAGTTCATCGAACTCAAACTCGACGTTCATCGAACCCAGGAAAGAGTTCATTGAACGGAGACTTTTCCCAGCTGACCAAGTGCAAACTGAAGCTCAGCTGAAACAGATTGTTCTGGTTAAGCTGATCATACTACTTTAAAATCATTAGAGATGAGATTACTTGAATGCCTAATCATGTCTCTTATAGGGTTGATGTGTCAACATTTTAAGTTATATCAAATCAAGATTGGAATAATGAAGTGTTTTACACTATTCTATATTTAACATTCCTAGTTCAATCTTGAAGGCATTAAAATTGGCCTCATCCAATGGCTTAGTGAAGATATCAGCCACTTGACTGTCAGTGGGGACAAATTCAAGGCAGATATCTTGAGATTCTACATGTTCTCTTATAAAATGATATCTTTTTTCTATATGCTTAGTCCTGCTGTGAGAGACAGGATTCTTAGCAATAGAGATAGCACTGGATGAGTCACAATAAAGAGGAGAGTTACTTACCTTGAGGTTGTAGTCTTCTAGCTGGTGTTGAATCCACAATAGCTGTGCACAACAGCTCCCTACAACAATGTATTCAGACTCAGCAGTGGAGATAGCCACACATGTCTACTTTTTGCTGCTCCATGATATCAACCTTCTTCCTAGGAATTGACAAGTACCACTTGTGTTTTTCATGTCTTCTTTGCAGCCTGCAAAATCTGCATCTGAAAATCCAGTTAGTTCAAAATCATTGTTCTTAGGGTACCAAAGGCCAAGATGTAGGCTGCCTTTAAGGTATCTCAGAATCCTCTTTGCAGCTGTGTAGTGAGATTCCTTAGGACATGCTTGGTACCTAGCACACACACATGTAGCATACATAATATCTGGTCTACTAGCAGTTAAATATAACAGGGATCCAATGATGCACCTGTACATGGATTCATCAAAGGCCTTGCCCTTCTCATCCTTGTCTAGGGAAATGTTGGACCACATGGGAGTTTTCATGGTGGAAGTTGATTCCATCCCAAACTTCTTGATAAGCTCTCTAGTGTACTTGGTCTGAGAAATGAATATACCTTCATCAGACTGTTTTACTTGGAGGCCTAAAAAGTACTTGAGCTCTCCCATACTGCTCATCTCAAACTCCCTCTGCATTAGGTTGGCAAACCTTTTGTAGAGGTTGTCATCAGTAGAACCAAATATTATGTCATCAACATATATTTGGACTAGGAGACACTTGCCCCTTGTTTCCTTAAGAAATAATGTGATATCTATCTTTCCCCCTCAAGAACTTGTTCTTGATGAGAAAGCTAGACAATGTCTCATACCAAGCCCTAGAGGCTTGCTTAAGACCATAAAGGGTTTTCCTAAGTAAACATGACTAGAGAGGGTAGGATGTACAAAACCTAATGGTTGCTCAACATATACCTCTTCCTTCAAGATATCCATTTGATACACTTTGAACCCCTTGTGGGCAGCATAGGTAAGGAATAGTCTAATTGCTTCCAACCTTGCAACAGGGGCAAAGGTTTGATCAAAGTCTATCCCTTCTTCCTGTCTATATCCCTTGGCTACCAGCCTTGTCTTGTTCTTTATGATTGTGCCATTTTCATCTAACTTGTTCCTATAAATCCATTTGGTACCTATGATATTGTGTCCTTGAGGTTTTGGCACCAATTTCCATACCTTGCATCTCTTGAATTGTAAAAGCTCTTCTTGCATTGCTTGAATCCAAAAGGTGTCTTGGTTGGCTTCTTCAAACTTCTTGGGCTCCATATGTGATAGGAAGCTCAAGAATAGGGCTTCATTAAGAGCCCTGCTTCTGGTCAATACATCTTGATTCTGATCTCCAATTATTTGTTCTCTTGGATGATCCCTTAGATGTCTTACAGATGTAGGTAGTCTGTTCTCAGCTTGTTGTGTTGTTTCTGCTGGTTCAGCAGTGTCTTCATCAGCATTGACTTCTTCCTCTTCAGGGATTGCAGCATGAGAATAAGCTTTGCTGCTGCTGGGTGTGTCTTGTATAGACATCCTTTCCAAATCCTGTTCATTTCCTGTCAAGACAGAAGATCTAGACAAGCCCTTATATAAAGGCTGGTCTCATCAAATACTACATGCATAGATTCCTCTGCAACATGAAATTTCTTGTTATACACTCTATAAGCTCTACTATGTGAGCTATAGCCAACGAACATCCACGTTGCATTTCTCTGCAAACTTTGTTAATTGAGATTTTCCATTGTTTAGAATGTAGCATTTGGAGCCAAAGATTCTAAAGTATGAAATTATAGGTTGTTTGCCTTTCAGAATCTCATAGGGAGTTATTCCATGAACCTTATTGATGGAAGCTCTATTGAGAACATGACATGCAATATTGACTACCTCAGCCCAGAAGTATTCTGGGAGTGAGAAGTCACTAAGCAGTGTTCTCCCAGCTTCTATCAAGGTCCTATTCCTCCTCTCAGCCACACCATTTTGTTGTGGAGTCCTTGGGGAGGAGAACTCTTGGGTGATACCATATTTTTGGCAAAACCTTGTCATAGCTTCAGATTGAAATTCTGTGTCATGATCAGTTCTAGTCCTGACCACAGCACATTGCAAATCATTCTGAATTGCTTTGACATGAGTTATAAAGACATTTAGAGTACCAGACTTCTTCTTTAGGAAGAATACCCATGTATATTTTGAGTGATCATCAACAATCACCAAAGTATACAACTTCCCACCTGGGCTCTGAATTGGCAAAGGACCAAACAAGTCCATATGCAAGAGATAAAGACATCTTTCAGTGTCTTTGGAGCTAATACTTTTAAAGGTGGCCTTTGTTTGCTTGCCAATTTGGCAAACATGACAGGGACCACTTTTAATACATTTTATATTAGGAATATTCCTAGCAAGGTTTGTAGAGAATAATCTATACATTGCCTTGTAGTTAATGTGAGCAAGTCTTTTGTGCCATTGAACACAAAGGGACTCATTCTCATTAGCTATTAGACAAACAGATGTAAGAGATTTACTACAAATAAAGTCTAAGCAATAAACATTCTCACTCCTAGTGCCTGAGAGAATGGTCTCTAAGTCTTTAGACTTTTTAATCAAGCACTTGTCATTGTGGAATTCAATGACATATCCTAGATCACATGGTTGACTTATGCTTACTAGGTTGTGTTGCAACCCTTCAACATAAGCTACCCTTGTAATTGAGACTATGCCATTAGAGATCATACCATATCCTTTGGTTATTCCCTTTTCTGATCCCCCCCCCCAAGATAACTTTGGGTCCATTCTTCACAACCTTGTAGTCCTGTAAAAGATTTCTTGTTCCTGTCATGTGCCTTGAGCACCCACTGTCCAAGTACCAAATTTGGTTGAGGCTGGTACTTGAACTAACCTGCAAGAAGAAGCTTAGTTATCCTTAGGAGCCCAAATAGCTTTGGGTCATAGGTACTTGTTAGCATGATGAAGTGACCTTACACAAGTTGTACCCTTTGCAGGAAGGCTCATCTTTGCATATGGCACATTAGGATTGTGCCAACAGTCTATGACAAAGTATCCTACTTTACCACAGCACCAACATTCATGAATGTTGTATCTCCTCTTCTGAACATTTCTTGAGGGGTGTGCAGCACAGTCCACATGTTCAGGAGGAGAGACAATAGCTTTTCTCTTGTTTCTTTCAGCAAGGATTTGGCTGAAAGTCAATCTGTGGACAGTCTTAGTGGTCTTTGTATTAATAGCATCAACTTGCTTTGGCTTTCGGTCAATGCAAGTTTTGATGGCATTAGACACTGCGCAATTAGACATGTTCACTGATTTGACAGCAGTCATGTTCTTGGCTGAATCAACCTTAGAAGGGCTTGCTTTCTTATTCTTGAATAAAGGGGCTGATGTACCAAATACAAATGGTCTAGGTTGGGCCATTTGAATTTCCTCATGGGGAGCCTTCATAGCACTCAATCCCAAACCCTTTCTTCCACTATGGGAAGGAGTGTTTTCCTTCCTATAGGTACTCCCATTCTTCCATTGACCATACATGCTTTCATGGTCATACCTATTGGAAGGGAGTAAAACCTTTTGAAAGGTGGTTTGAAGCTTAGCCTTACCCCTGCTCTTTTCTCCACTCTCTTCTCCTACTTCCATTTTATTGAATCCTAGTCCTCTCCTGTTGGATTGAGAAGAGAAGGATTCAATAATAGGGAGCACAAATTTTGACTTGGAGAATTGAGCCACTAGGCTTCTTTCTTTCACAAGCTTCTCCTCAAGATCCTTGATGACCTTGTTCTTCAGGGATATGGTGCTCAGATGGGTGATAGTTATCCCCTTCAGATGGCTAATTTCCCTATACATCTGATTGATCTTGGTAGAAGATTCAGTGCATTCTTGTTTTTCCATCTTAAGGGAATCTATCTCTTGGGCTTGCCTTTTGGCTAGCTTTTTGCTCCTTTTCAGAGCTTCCAAGAGAGCATCATACTTGTCAATCAATTGATTGACATCTACCTCAGCTTCTGAATCACTTCCACCAATTGATGAAGGTGCTCCAGATTCTAGGCCAGTCTCATAATCAGAAGAGGATAAGGAATGAATTAATACCTATTCATTTTCTGAGATGTTCTGACTGTCCTCATCATCAGTGATGGCCATTAGGCCTAGCTGAACATTGTCCTCTTCATCCTCCTCTATATCACTATCTGAGTGTGATAGAGGGGCCCTGACTCCAACCTTGGCAGCAGGATAATCTTCACCTTCTTCTGCTGCAAACAGCCCTATGTAGGCTTCTTCTTCGTTCTCTGAATCTGAAGTTAAGGATTCAGATTCACTCCAGCTTTTTTCTTTCTTTGCTAGGAAGGATTTTCCACCCTTCCTATCCTTTTGGTGATGGCGCTTCTTGTCACCTTTCTCATTTCTTTTGGCTGGACAGTCAGCTATGACATGTCCAGGTTTGCTGCAGCAATAACAAATAATGTTATTTGAAATATGTTTACTAGATTTGGAATCATATCTGTCACTCTTTGGGTGTTGTCTGTCTGGTTTCCTGTGGTCCTTCTTGGAGTGTGATGAGGAGGAGGGTTTGTTCTTCCATTGCTTCCTCATCATCTTCTTGAACTGCCTTGAGAAGGCAGCAAACTCTTCATTAGAGGAAGAGCTATATGAGGTGCTGATTTCAGATTTTTCAGATTCAGCACCTCTCCTTGGAGGAGACACCATCCTGCTCTTGCTTTTCTTGGAGCTGTCAGCTTTGAGAGCTACAGATTTCTCCCTTGCCTGAGCCCTTGTTGAGGTGTCCTCTTCCTTTCTTGCAGACAGCTGCATCTCATAAGAGAGCAGCTTTCCAAACATTGTATGAGTGGGGGTCTCACCAAGCCTAGCCACTTCCCTGATAGCACAGATTTTTGTGTCCCAATCCCTTGTTAGAAATCTAAGGAACTTATCATTCAGCTCATAATCAGTGAACACTCTCTCATAGGTTCTCAGCTCATTGACTATTCTGAAGAACCTCTCATAACACATAGAGATGCTCTCCTGGCTGAGCTGCCTGAAGGCTTCATACTCTTTGTTAAGGAGTGACTTTCTCTCATCCCTTACTTCAGCTGTCCCTTCCATATATACTACTAATGTGTCTCACATTTCCTTTGCAGTAGTGCAGCGTACCAAATTTTGAAATATGGAATCATTAATAGCATTAATTATGATGTTCTGGGCTCTTTTGTCCATGGTGAACAATGCAAGTTCATCCTTGGTCAAGTCATTGAAGGTCTTGGGCACTCTTCTTGTTGGATCTATGGTGGAGGCAGTTTGAAAGGTGAAAGGCCCTTGCTTTACAGTTATGTAGATCCTTGGGTCAAATGCTTCCATAAACAATCTAACCCTTTGCTTCCAGATAACAAAGTTTTCTTTGTTGCATATAGGCAACTTCATGGATCCCATCTCCTTCTGCAATCCAGAGGAAGCCATTGGATTGTTAAGACTATTCCTTTATAGGATCTGGTCAGACAGTTATGTCCTTCTTGACCAACCTCTCTCTGATACCACTTGATAGTTTATGTATGATGTAGTCTTAAACACCTAGAGGGGGGTGAATAGGTTTCTTTTATTTTAGGCTTGTTGTTTTCTGATTTTAGGTTAGTAAAAGTATCAAGCATAGAAAACACACAAAGATTTATAGAGGTTCCTCAAGATAGGGTGTCTTGAGTAGTCCTCTTTCCCCCTTCACCTTTTTAACAATGAGTTAGATAAGGCCAACTTCTCCAAACTCAGCTCCAAGAGCCTACAACACAGATCCCACAGGATCTCTCAGGTTTTCCGAAACCCTACCTCAGGCACAGCAGTCCTACCTCAGAGGAATCCACCTCCTACAACTCAGACCACCTCCTGGTCATACCTCAAGCTGACCTCTCAGCTCTACAACTCAGGCACAATCAGCCTTACACACTCAGGAAATAAAGCCTTACAAACTCAGAACCCAAGGGCTCCTACAAATGATACAATAAGGTTTACAGATTGAAGGAAGAAGAGATCAAGCCTGTTATTCTTCTTCTTAACAGCTGCTGTTACGGACTTGAACCAGGGAGGAGAAGTACAGCTCCAACTTGATTCTTCTTGATCAGCCCTTCAGATGATGGACTTGATCTACTTGCTCTATCTTGAGATGAATCAAGACAAGCAATATCTTTTCTCCTTGCAGCCTTGTGTGAACTCAGTTCTTGGCTGCCGATAATGGAACAGTATGTTCTTGAGTTTGTGTGCTGGAGAGTAATAGCAAAAGTCCTTTGATAAACCCTAACTTATTCCTTTTATACATCACTGACCCCCAACGGCACTTAGCTGTCCTCCTGACAGGTATGGGAGTGATTGGTGGTCCCCAATATGCATTTCTGCAGCTTGCGCCAAAAGCAGAACCCGCCAGATCACGTTTGAACTGTCTCAGCGGTTGGGCTGAGATGGTCAGCCGTCTCAGCGGTTGCTTTTGTCCCGTCTCAGTGGATCCGTTGAGACAGACAGTTGTCTCACCGGTTTCTTCTATTTGCAGCTCAGCTTGCCCAGATGCCTTCTCAGCGGCTCCTGGTCTTGTCTCAGCAGTTCAGCTGAGACAGAGAGCTTGTCTCAGCTGATCATGCATTACACCATAGTGTGCCCTTGTCCTGCATACTTATGAGATAGAAATATGGTTTATCAAATACAACTTGTACTTAGCATTGAGTGTGAGGACTCTTCAAATCAAGGGAACATTGAGGGTCATTTTCCCAACATACCTTGAGAACTTCCGGCCACCGAGCGGTTCCCGGCCCTGCCAGCTAGGTGGCAGCCTGGTCAGCGAGCCAGCATCGGAGCTAAGTACCTTGAGAACTTTCGACCACCGAGCGGTTCCCGGCCCTGCCAGCTAGGTGGGAGCCTGGTTAGCGGGCAAGCATCGGGGCTAAGTACCTTGAGACCTTCCTGCCACCGAGCGGTTCCTGGCCCTGCCATCTAGGTGGGAGCCTGGTCAGCGGGCCAGCATCGGGGCTTAGTACTTTGCAAAACTTTCTGCCACCGAGCGGTTCCCGGCCCTGCCAGTTAGGTGGGAGCCTGGTCAGCGGGCCAGCATCGGGGCTAAGTACCTTGAGACCTTCCTGCCACCGAGTGGTTCCCGGCCCTGCCAGCTAGGTGGGAGCCTGGTCAGCGGGCCAGCATCGGGGCTTAGTACCTTGCAAAACTTTTTCCCACCGAGCGTTTCCCGGCCCTGCCAGCTGGGTGGGAGCCTGGTCAGCGGGCCAGCATCGGGGCTTAGTACTTTGCAAAACTTTCTGCCACCGAGCGGTTCCCGGCCCTGCCAGCTAGGTGGGAGCCTGGTCAGCGGGCCAGCATCGGGGCTTAGTACCTGGAAAACTTTCATAACTTTGATTATCATATTACATGTAAGAAAAACTAAGTCTGAAATAAACCATCATACTACATGGACTTAAAGAAAAAACTAAGTTTGAAGACTAAAACTTGGTCTTCTACTCCCAGGTCTGATCTTCCTCGACCTCTTCTGGTTGTTGTTGTTGCTGCCTCGAACCCCTCACCTCCCTTAATTCCAGGAACTCAGGGCAGACGGACGTCGTGTGACCCTCCTCATCGTGGAAGTCACAGTAGGGTAACACAACCATGTCCCATCTTTTTCCTCTTCTTTCTGCTTTCCTGGCTCTCCTCCTTCTTCCTCCGCCAATTGTCATGGTTTGCTGAGGTGATGGAGGGGGTGCCCTCGGCCCCTGCCTCCATCCTGGGGGGTCGGCCCTCTCTCCCGGGAAGTTGCCCTCTTCTTGGTTGGACATCCCCTTGGGAGCCTCTACCTTCCCCCCTGTTGTCTTGCCTCTGGCTCACTCAGCTTGGCCAACCTTCTTGCGAACTCCGAGTTGGCCTCCTCACTCTCAATTTCTTCTGCCACCCTTTCCATCAACTCCTCAAAAGACAAAGGAGCTCTCCTCTTGAGGTCCATCTTGAAGAATCCCCCCTGAAGCCCCACGATGAAAGCGAGCTGGAGGGTGTAGCCTGGTACCTCTTGGGTGAGGAGAACCTCTTCCTGGAACCGGTCCACGTAGCGAGCCAGTGACTCCCTTGGCTCTTGCTTGATCTTGAAGAGTGCTTCGGCATCCTTCTTCCTCTTCCTTGACGTCGAGAAGCGTGGCAGGAAACCTCGACGCAAGTCTTCGAAGGCATAGATAGACCCCCGGGGAGCTGGTGGAACCAAACTCTTGCCTTCTCCTTCAAAGTGGTCGCGAAGAGTAGGCACTTGAAAGCGTCCGACATGGGCCTGATGGAGACCATGTCCTCAAACCACTGCAGATGCAGGACTGGGTCATCCTTGCCGGAGTAGTAAGACATCTCCAGCCCTCCGAACCCCTTTGGAACTGGGGCCAAGAGGATCAGCTCACATAAAGGACTTCCCTTGCTCGCCCCCCTTTGGGGCTGGGCGAATGGGGGTATGACACCTCCCCACTCGCCCCCTTGGGGCTGGGCGAGTGGTGGCCTGGCAACTCCCCACTCGCCCCCTTGGGGCTGGGCGAGTGGGGGCCTGACACCTCCCCACTCGCCCCCTTGGGACTAGGCGAGTGGGGGCCTGACACCTCCTCACTCGCCCCCTTGGGGCTGCGCGAGTGGGGGCCTGGCACCTCCCCACTCTCCCCCTTGGGGCTGGGCGAGTGGGGGCCTGGCACCTCCCCACTCGCCCCCTTGGGGCTGGGCGAGTGCGGGCCTGGCACCTCCCCACTCGCCCCCTTGGGGCTGGGCGAGTGGGGGCCTGGCAGCTCCCCACTCGCCCCCTCCTAGGGGACCGGGCGAGTGGGGGCCGAACGCCTCCCCACTCCCCCCCCCCCTCCCCCACTGGTACCTCCTTCCTGGATTGTTGGTCGGGAGTGCTCTCACCCACTTGCTTGGGCGGGACCTCCGGACCACCTCCTCTCCTGCCTTCGCCTATCGTGGCGAAAGCTACCTGCAAGGTCTGCATGACCTCCCGCTTGAAATTTTCAAACATCTCCAACATCACTCCAGCCACCGGGGGCTGCGAGTGGCCTGGGTCGGATCCTCCTCCACCTCCAGCCATGGAGCTCAGCTTTGAGATTTTCTTGTGTTGGTCACTCTCCACGCTCACCGTACTATAATGTTGAAACCAATAAATTGGCCTCTCGAGGAGTTCGGGCCCTCAACAAGTTGAGGGGTGACCTCACACTTACTCCTCCCAAGGGAGAGCTTTAGGCTAAGAGGCTAAGGAACTAGGAACAAGGCCAAGGGCTTAGTGAGGAGGTCCCACCACACACCCGGAAGATCTTAGAGCGCTTCCCCTCCCAAGCCAATGCTAAGCTTTGGCACCTTTGGAGGCTCTCTCCACCCAACAAAGGAACTTAGGGGGAGAGGAGGACAAAAGAGAGATCCTCCCAAATGGTGCCCCCTTGGGCTTATTTATAGTTTTTGGAATCGGGTCTGCAAATAGCCAGATTCTGGCCTACGGGATTACGAAAATACCCCCGAATTTGGTCTGCGAACAACCAGATCCCGTTGTTCTGAGGCGCTAATCGCAGTCCAGAACACCTTCCCGGGGCCGGGCGAGAGGGGGGCGACCTCCTCCCTTACTCACCCCCCTCACTGGGTTGGGCGGCTGGGAGGGCGCCTCCCTCCTGAGCTCGCCCCCCCCCCCCCCCCCCCCCCCCCCCCCCCCCCCCCTCCCCGCTGGGGCGGGGCGAGCTGGGAGGGCGCCCCCCTCCTGGGCTCGGCCCCTGCTGGGGTGGGGCGAGCCGGGAGGGCGCCTCCCTCCTGGGCTCGCCCCCTGCTGGGGCGGGGCGAGCTGGGAGGGCTCCTCCCTCCTGAGCTCGCCCCTGCTGGGGCGGGGGCGAGACCAGGAGGCCGCCCGCCTCGGGTCTCGCCCCCTTGCTGGGGCGGGGGAGAGAGGGGGGCAGGCTGCCCCTCCTCCCCTCGCCCCCATTGCTGGTTGGGCGAGTAGGAAGCTCCCGCCTCTACCGCTCCCCCCTCTCTTCCTGTCCTGGATCTTGCTGGAGAACAATGTCTTAAAAGACTACTTGGGTCCCGGGAGCCTACTCGGCGAATACAGGGTTGTACAAATGAAGTGTCAAATGGCCTCCATTCCCAAACTCCTCTTATTCTTTAATGGAAATTGGGGGAAAAGTCCCTACAACCCCCTTGCATGTCACTCCTTTCAAATTTCAGGGGGAAATCATGGTAACTGTGCACTTGGGATGCTGAGTGGGCTTTGATTGAGGCCTTAGCCCAATTGGATTTGGTTTGGGCTCTTAATTTCTTCATCTTGGCCTAAGGTTGACCAAGGTTGACCTTGATGTTGACTTGGTCAATTGGGTGGGTTGACTGGTCCAAAATGTTGACCTTGGGTCCCTTAACACCCCCCAATGTTAATTGGGTCATGGTGATGCCCCAATTGGGCCAATTTAACCAATATATTTGATTTTGACCAAAATTGGGGGAAAGTTGACTTTGGACAATTTGGTCAAATTGATGATCTCATGATGGGGCTTTTGAGTCAATTGGGTCCCCCCATGATGTTCTAAGGCTATGGGTGAAGTCAATTTCATGTTTGGGGGTGAATTGAATCTATTGGGGAAGGATTGGCTTAGGTTGACCTAAGTTTGACTTTGGTCAAATTGGACTAATTGAAGACCCCATGATGTGGCTTTTGGGTCCAAAGCACTCCTTTAGAGGTTTACCAACTAGTGGTGGGGTCAATTTGGCCATTTGAGTCTGAATTGAACCATACTAAGTTGAATTGGGCTATTTTGACCTAGGTTTGACTTTGGTCAATTTGGCTAAATTGGCTGACCAGATGATGGGGCTTTTGGTCAACTATGCCTCCTTTAGGGTTAGGGACATGGTGGTTGTGTTAATTCACCTCTGCAAGTTCAATTTGAGCAAATTGGTCTAAAATGACTTGCCCCTATAGTGGCTCACACTTGAGTTCTCTCAATTCAAGGTGACATAAGGTCACTACCTAGCTCAAACTCACTTTTCTCACCACATGACCTACCCTAGTTGAAGCCAAGGGGTCTAGTAGGAAATGAGATGTTACATAGGACGTGGACTGGTTCTCCGCCCCCAGTTGGTTTGGGAAGGTGTTGAGTTCCTCTGCCTCCAGGTGAGCTAAGGCCCCTAGGACGTGGACTGGTTCTCCGCCCCCAGTTGGTTTGGGAAGGTGTTGAATTCCTCTGCCTCCAGGTAAGCTAAAGCCCCTAGGACGTGGACTGGTTCTCCTCCCACAATTGGTTTGGGAAGGTGTTGAGTTCCTCCGCTTCCAGGTGGGCTAAGCCCTTACGAAGTGTTGAAGTTCTCCACCCTCAGTTGTTCCGGGGCAGTGCTGAGTTCCATCCATCTAAGGTTGTGTTCGACTCGTCGAGAGATGTTGAGTTTTTCCTCCACCTCAGGTCGAGTTTAGCTCGACCAAAGGTGGTGAGCTTTCTCCACCTCCAGTTGAGCTCGACTCACAGGAGGGTTGTTAAGTGGAGAAAGGTTCGCCTTGCACCTCAGGTCGAGTTCGGATCGACTAAAGATGTTGAGTTTTCCTCCACCTCAGGTCGAGTTTAGCTCGACCAAAGGTGTTGAGCTTTCTCCACCTCCAGTTGAGCTCGGCTCACAGGAGGGTTGTTAAGTGGAAAAAGATTCGCCTTCCACCTCAGGTCGAGTTTGGCTCGACTAGAGATGTTGAGTTTTCCTCCACCTCAGGTGGAGTTTAGCTCGACAAAAGGTGTTGAGCTTTCTCCACCTCTAATTGAGCTCGGCTCACAGGAGGGTTGTTAAGTGGAGAAAGGTTCGCCTTCCACCTCAGGTCGAGTTCGGTTCGACTAGAGGTGTTGAGTTTTCCTCCACCTCAGGTCGAGTTTAGCTCGACCAAAGGTGTTGAGCTTTCTCCACCTCCAATTGAGCTCGACTCACAGGAGGGTTGTTAAGTGGAGAAAGGTTCGCCTTGCACCTCAGGTCGAGTTCGGATCGACTAAAGATGTTGAGTTTTCCTCCACCTCAGGTCGAGTTTAGCTCGACCAAAGGTGTTGAGCTTTCTCCACCTCCAGTTGAGCTCGGCTCACAGGAGGGTTGTTAAGTGGAGAAATGTTCGCCTTCCACCTCAGGCCGAGTTCGGCTCGACTAGAGGTGTTGAGTTTTTCTCCACCTCAGGTCGAGTTTAGCTTGACCAGAGGTGTTGAGCTTTCTCCACCTCCTGTTGAACTCGGATCACAGGAGGGTTGTTAGGTGGAGAAAGATTCGTCTTCCACCTCAGGTCGAGTTCGGCTCGACTAGAGATGTTGAGTTTACCTCCACCTCAGGTCGAGTTTAGCTCGACCAAAGGTGTTGAGGTTTCTCCACCTCCAGTTGAGCTCGGCTCATAGGAGGGTTGTTAAGTGAAGAAAGGTTCGTCTTCCACCTCAGGTCGAGTTCGGCTCGACTATAGGTGTTGAGTTTTCCTCCACCTCAGGCCGAGTTTAGCTCGACCAAAGGTGTTGAGCTTTCTTCACCTACAGTTGAGCTCGGCTCACAGGAGGGTTGTTAAGTGGAGAAAAGTTCGCCTTCCACCTCAGGTCGAGTTCGGCTCGACTAGAGGTGTTGAGTTTTCCTCCACCTCAGGTCAAGTTTAGCTCGACCGAAGGTGTTGAGCTTTCTCCACCTCCAGTTGAGCTCGGCTCATAGGAGGATTGTTAAGCGGAGAAAGGTTCGCCCTCCACCTCAGGTCGAGTTCGGCTCGACTAGATGTGTTGAATTTTCCTCCACCTCAGGTCGAGTTTAGCTTGACCGAAGGTGTTGAGCTTTCTGCACCTCCAGTTGAGCTCGGCTCACAGGAGGGTTGTTAAGTGGAGAAAGGTTCGGCTTCCGCCTCAAGTCAAGTTCAGCTGAAAAGCTCAGCAAGCGTAACCCGTTGGCAGGGCCCTCCGTGGATTATTCTAAAGCTCCACCTACTCGTCAAATAGGTGGGTTGGACTTTCTTTCCAAGCTTGAGACAAGCTCGAAAAGAGCGGGGATTGTGTACAACCCTCATATTTGTCGAGCTGGTGTGACCCGACGCAGATGAGGTCATGGTAGATCGACTAGTTGGAGATAAGCGAAGACCGACCAAACCAAGAGAAGGGCCCGTGAAGAGGCTTCCCAACTTGGGCGAGTGGACCATGGGTCCACTCGCCCAAGGCTCTGGGGGAGTGGACCAATGGTCTACTCGCCCAAGGCTTTGGGGAGTGGACCAATGGTCCACTCGCCCGAGCTAGGGTGCGAGTGGACCAATCGCCCAAGCTAGGGGGCGAGTGGACCTAAGGTCCACTCCCCCGGTTGGCTGAGTGGACCGTAAGGTCCACTCGCCCAGTTCAGCTGGTGGACCTCAGTCCACTTTTCTAGCCTCCGGCAAGGGGGGATTGGACGTCTCGACATCCACTCGCCCCCTCTCATGTCTCGATCGTTCAGGTTCGTAGTTGAGCTGCGGATAGTAGGTTTTTGGCTATCCGCGGCCCAATTTTGGGAAGTCTATAAATAGACCCCCATGGGCACCATGGGAAAGGCTGGTCTCCCCTCTACCTCGTGTGTGTCTTGTGAGCAAGTACTATCCCCCCTCCCCCCCCCCCCCCCTGTCAGCTAAGGTGGACGGTGAGGTGGTCCTTAGTGCCCTCCAAGGTGCCCAGGCTCAACATTGACTTGGGAGGGGAAACTCTCTTTGAACTTCTGGGTGTGTGGTGGGACCTCCTCGTTGCAGCTTAAGGGGTCTGTTCAGGTACTTCTAGCGTTCTCAGGTGCAAGGTCTTTCGGTTCTCAACAAATAGTCAAGGTTCTAGCTCAGGTCAAGTAAGGGTCTGCTGCATACCTGTTGCGAATGTCGAGACCGGTTCTCTGGTTTCAACAGTACTGATCTAAAGTCTTTATTCTCAAACTAAAATTGATAGGTCTTAAAATGATCAATTTTATTTTTATTAATTATGTCTCCGCTAACTATAGTGCAAATGTGTTTTTCATTACTAATTATCAAGTAAATAAAATTTCTAATAATATTATTTTAAAAGCCCGTGATGTGATCTACCGTGAAAATAAAACAAAAGATCACATTAACATTCAAGTATAGTCATACTTCACATTTACTTGTCAATTCTCTTGCTTATTGATTGTTTAATTGATTCTGATATATCTAAGGGAATTGTTAAAAGCACCGCAGTTTTGGCCATGTGCACCGCAATTTTACCCGTCTTTTGGAAATACGCCTTGTACATGCATATTTAGGAAAAGTGTTCAACACAAAAGTTGTAGATCTCGTCAAGATCTACAACTTTCGTGTTGAACAATTTTCTTAAAAATGCACGCACAAGGCGTATTTCCAAAAATTCACTGTAGTTACGCTTATGTTTCAATCAGGGCGGCAATACGCCTTACAGTTTTGGCTATGTGCACCGCAATTTTATGAGTTATTACACGCCTTTTGGAAATACGCTTTGAATATGCATTTTTAGGAAAAGTGTTCAACACGAAAGTTGTAGATCTCGACGAGATCTTTACAACTTTCGGTTGAACACTTTTCCTAAAAATGCATATTCAAAGCGTATTTCCAAAAGGCGTGTAATAACTCATAAAATTGCGGTGCACATAGCCAAAACTGCGGTGCTTTTAACAATTCCCATATCTAATTCAAAGATGAATAAGTTTATGAGATTCAAGTACAAGTCCGTGAATCAAAGAATAAAGAATGTGATATCACAAAATATGCAGAGTTAGAATTAAATCTGACTGATAATCTCACAAAGGGTTTGTCCCAAAATGAGATAAAAAAACATCGAAGGGAATGAGGCTTAAGCCCACATAATTTTGCTACCAATGGTGGATACCCAACCTATGTGATTGGAGATCCCATGAATTAGGTTCTATGTGGTAGAAACGAAACTATTGATGTAGCCAAGTGAGGAGCACAAATTAGAGAAGATAGATGTATCTTTCTCTCCCCATTCCTATGGTGAAAAGTGCTCCACGTAACGGTATAAGTTGTGACGTTTAGTCCTTAATGGTTGTCAAAGGCATATTTTTGCGAGATATGTGTTGCGAATAACTCTTGAGGCGCCACCTTTGTGGGGGTAGTCGTGAGGCCGTGACTTTGGGATTCAGGCTGAGCCCTAATAACCTCCATGAAAATCAAGGGATGTGCATGGCCATTAAAGCGCCCACCGCCATAACCCAAAGAAAGACCAATTTAGTGTGTGTTTATTTTATCTATTGGTCAAAAGAATATAATTCAAGACTTCTAGCACATTATGTTCTTCAATAGAGATGATAAGTACTAAGTATAGGTTCAAGTAACAATTCCACATATATCCATTGCATTAGATACAACTGGATGAGGCAAATGTTTATTTACGAATTATTATATATATTAGTTTTATAATTGTTCGATATTTTTCACTTTAGTGGGGAATTGTTGAATTTTTTAAGTATTCATTACTTAATAAATAAAAAGCTCAAAACTAATCATATGAATTCACACTCACATGCGATAATTTAGATTTATTGTTTGAAAAATAATAATTTAATACACTTGATAATATTTTATTTAAAATTACATGATAGATTATATATATATATATATATATATTAGATAATGTTATTTATTATATATATATATTTAAATTATTCTATAAGATAACATTTTATATAACGTTAGTGTTTTTATAACTAATAATTATTTTAAACGTTTATATTATAAACTTTATTTGATACATTTCCAATATTACTATAATTGTTAAATTATTTAACGTTAATATTATATAAAGGTTTTGTAAGTTATGATTTTTATATATCATAATATATATACATATATATAGTTAATTATAATATATAAAGGAGAAAACGTTTGATATTATAAAACATTTTGATATAAATATTAATATTAAATATTATTAATACATAATATTAATTATTATAATTAAATGTATTAAATATTTTAATAAATCTGAAATAAAATTTGAGCTTATAAATAGCTCTTCAAAATATGAGATGAGATACACACAATCTCTCTCTCATCTTCTTGTGCTCTCATATTTTCGATACTGTTATCTTGTGATTCTACGTTTGCTTCATGCAGTGGAAGTTCGGGTGCTCTATGATTCTTCGGTATCCGCGCACATCGGAGTTTCGGGATCTAGCCGGGTGTTGTACCTTGGAGAAGTGAGTATCAGTTGAAAACCATGTCGGAGGGTGGTGCAACTTCATTAGAGCAGTGATCACACGTCTTACCAAGGCTCGATTTCTTACTTTATTTTTCATTGTATTTTATTTCATGTATTTCTAAACATTTGTATTTTGTTCCAAAAAATTATATTACAAATATTTTATTATTTATTTCTAAAAAATATTTTAGAAATAATATCACTATATAAGCAAAATTTCCAACAGAAATTTTCAGAAATATTGATAATGATAGTGAAGATAGTACACTAGACATCCACTTTTAGAATGAAGAATAATTGTTTGATGATGGTGATACTAATATCGAATCTTTAGGCCATAGTCATAGCCATGGTTTCAATGACTCATCAGTCACTCTAAATGGTAATAGGGATGAAGAATATGTGAGTGATTCAATTCAATCGCTTAGTGGCGGTGATGAAGGGTGGTTCTCATGTAAGTAAAAAATCATCGACAATCTATTTTTACAATGTTGAAAGATATGAAAGAAAAGAAATGGGAACCTGGTCTAGTGTTTAAATCAAAAGAGCATTTTAAGGATGTAGTCACAACCTACTCAATTCATATGGGTGTAGGTTTGAAACTAATGAAGAATGATAATAGAAGAATCAGGTATACCTACAAGCCCGGTTGTAATTGGCAAATATATGTTGCACCAATGAAGAACCAGGATACATGGGAAGTAAGAACTGTAAAAGATAAACACTCATGTAGTAGAGAATTCAACAATAAACTTTTTAGTGCGAAATGGTTGGGTAAACGTATAGAGTCAAAGGTTAGAGAGAACCCAGGCATAAAAGTAAAACAAATTGTTGGAAAGGTAAAAGAGAAAAAATGGGTGGTAGGGATTACTGAAGATAAGGCAGGAAGAGCAAAGGCTAAAGCAAGTGCAACCCTAGAAGGTAGTGTTGTGGACCAATACAACTATATGAATCAATATTGTGCTGAACTACTGAGATCAAACCAAGGAAGTTCAGTGTTCCTCAAATTTAATTGGCCTCCAGAATTTTATAAAGATTCTATAATACCCCCGTCACGGTCTATTATACCACGGTTTGAGAGGGTGTATGTATTTCTCGTCGGATGCCGAGAATCATTCAAACTATGTAGGCCTATTTTGGGGTTGGATGGATGTTTTTGAAAGGGTATTATGGTGGACAATAGGGGTGTGCAAAAATAACCGAAGAACCGAGAACCGGACCGGAACCAAGCCGAACCGAATGATTTGGGTCGGTTCCAAATAGGCTCGGTTCGGGTCCGGTTCTCATAATACCAGAACCGACAATTTGGTTCGGTTCCTGGTTCCAAGGGTCGGGTACCCAGAACCGACCCGAGAACCGAATATCAATGCTAAGAAAAATATTTTGAAACAACTATTATAGTCATATCACTTGATACAAGAAAATAATTGAAAATATAGTCGTATGGCTAAAGAGAATAGGTATTGTATTCATGTAGTTGTATGACTTCAATATTATAGAGAATCATGATACAATTATTTTGAGACATTGATAGTTATATTACAAATAATCATGAGTTGAAAGAGACATTTTTTTAATTATTTTGAGACATAGGTAGAACCGAGAACCGAACCGAAGCAAGCGGTTCGGATCTGGTTCTATACTTTAGGACCATGA
Organism: Dactylorhiza incarnata; assembly: GCA_033032865.1. Classification (NCBI taxonomy): domain Eukaryota; kingdom Viridiplantae; phylum Streptophyta; class Magnoliopsida; order Asparagales; family Orchidaceae; genus Dactylorhiza; species Dactylorhiza incarnata. Next base: position 8,947,799 of record JAWHQI010000051.1, on the reverse strand, counting down.
GTCGGTTCCGGTTCCACAAGTTTGGAACCGAACATACATGGGTCGGTTCTTGGTTTTGGGTGGAACCGAACCGAACCGACCCGAGTTGCACCCCTAGTGGACAACTATTGACAGCTATTGGCAGAGATCCCAACGATCAAATGTTACCGGTAGCATACGCAATTGTTGAAGTTGAGAATAAAGATTTATGGAGTTGGTTTCTTGGCAATCTTACAAGAGATATTGGATCTCACGGAATCACATATATATCAGACCAGCAAAAGGTATGATTTATTATGCATTTCTTACTATTTAACTTGTAGGGATTAAGTTTTATTTAACCAATTTACTTTTTCTTACATGTAGGGATTAGTACACACTTTTAAAGAATTATTGTCATGTGTGGACCATCACTTCTGCGTTCGACATTTATATAATAATTTCAGAAAGAAATTTCCTAGTAAAAATTTGAAGTGCCTGTTATGGAAGGCCTCCGACACAACTTATGAAGAAGATTGGGTTATGACTATGAATGAGATTAAAGGTATATTGAACCAGTCATATGAGCATCTAAGTGCAATAGATAGAAATTTGTGGTGCAAGCACTCATTTAGTGAATATCATGTATGTAGTGTTGTTGTCAACAATATGTCGGAAACATTCAATCGAGTTATTTTAGATATGAGAGACAAACTCATACTTACAATGCTTGAGGACATTTGAGTATATATATAATGTGTAGATGGGCTAACGTTAGATAAAAATTGAGAAACAAGTTGGTGAGGTGAACACTAAAATTGCAAAAAAGGTTGATGAAGAGGCAAAACTAAGTGGGATGCAGATGCCACTGTGGTCAAGTGACAGAATATTTGAAGTAGTACATGTGCCAGTAAAATTTGTGGTTTCATTGAATAATTTTTTTTGTTCATGTGAAAAATGGAGACTTAGTGGCCTACCTTGCCGTCATGATATAAGTTGCATGAATTACTTGAATCTAGATATAGCCACATTTGTGTCTGATTGCTTTAAAAAAATGCATATATATAGCATGTTACAGTCATAGTATATTGCCTACCAATAGACCAAATCTTTGGCCAACTATGCCAACGACACAAATTCTACCAACGATTCAGCGACGGGCTCCTGATAGGCCAAAACAATGAACTATGGATGTCAACGAAGAGAGAAATCCCACAAGGCTGAGTCTAGCGCATAACACTATTACTTGTTCAAAATGTGGAGTAGTGAAAGGACACAATAAGAGAAATTGCAAATCAAATTGAGGTATTTAAATTTGGTATTACTATTGTTCATATTATTTATATTTCATTTGAAAAAGATAAACTTAAATGTTTATTTTTCGGGTTAAATCTTGTTAAAATTGGAGCAATCAAAGTTGAAGTTGAAGAATGAAATTTGTGATAATTATGGATTATGATTGATATCTTCGAAGTTTACTTTTTTGTGTCACATGTACTCACTTTGATTTTGTTAATTTTAAGTATTTCATATTGACGTATTTCCATTCAATGTAAGCATGTATGAGCAAGGAATTTCACATGAAATAGGTCATTACAAGCACCGATACAAGGAAAAATATATATGAATATCAAACCATTTTCTATTAACAAATAATAAATTGAAGTAAATAATTCAAATTATTGTTTGGGTAAAGTTAATTAAAAATACTCTTCCGGCCAATTGTGAAAGCCAATCCGAAGGCAGTTTTGAAATCATGACAATATACAAGAAAATTGGGGAATGATTAACCGCAACTAGTTGCGGTCTTGTAATTTTCAAGGAAGAAGATTGACAATTTATAAGATCGTCTTGTAATATTCATTTCCAGTTAATAATTTCGTAATAGTATTATGCTATTTAGAAAATTTAAAATCACATGTTGCTAGTTTGTTAATTTTTATGTTTATGGATCATCAAATAAATTGCTATCCGTTAGTATATTCTGTTAATTAGGACTGATTTCAATATTTTTCAAAAGTTGGGGACTGATTTCATGCAAATATAGCTTGAGGGATTGATTTCAAAAAGGAGAAAGACTTGAGGGACTGATTTAGTGGTTTTGCCTTTTTTTTACTGTCGGCCTGCTCCACTGCCGGCTGCCCTACTGTTAGTACCTTGTGTTTTAAATGTCATTTTAGAATTAAAATAGTGTACGGTTTTCAAAGCCGAAAATTTCTATTAATAACAACTCCAATGAGAATCTTTATATTTAGTTATCCTCATTGTACCATGTTCTCTAAATATGGAGAACATGGTTCGAGCAACTCCAACCATGTTCTCCATATCTAAAGAACATGGTATTTATTATTTATGTATATATATATATATACAAGTGATAGGCACGATCCTCCGGCCCTATCCAAGGCAACATTTGTCGTGAGAGCGACATTTGTCGTGAGAGCGACATTTGTCACTGCGGGCGACATTTATCGTGGGCGGCGACATTTATCGTGGACGGTGACATTTCTCGTGGGCGGCGACATTTCTCGTGGGATGCGACATCTGTCGTGGGCTGCGACATCTGTCGTGGGCGGCGACATCCGAGGCGTGCGGCGACATCTGGCGTAGACAACGACATCTGGCGGGGGCGACAAAATGCATGTCATCTCTTTTTAACTAATAATGACTAACACATCATTACTGAACTTGTATGTCATCACTCTTCTAGTGTAACTCAAACATTGTCTGATTTCCTTTGCCCTCCTGAAACTATCAGATATCTTACCACTCTTCAACTTTTTAAAATTCTTAGTGACTTTTCCTTAAATCCATCAGCCAACTCTTTAAATAAATGGTTTGCTAGTGGAAGGGTTGAGTATATTTAGTAAAACCCTAGAAAAGATTAATCATGATGGAAAAAATAACTGATCAAATCGACATTGTTATGCACTAATGCGGTAATGCCTACACTCTGACCACATATATGATCAACACATTCATTTTACAGGAATTGAATAAGTCATTACTAATTTTTTATGGGGTAAGGAGCCCAACACATAATCATCATTAGATACAACATGAGCAGAAAACATGAAAGCATTGCAACAAATTATATAAATAAAGAGTTATTTGCTCCGCTTGACCCTCTACCAGCCAATACTACGAAGCAACCCTATAAACATTCATCACATAGTCTACTGTGCTTTGCTTAGCCACTACTTGACTAATACCTCAAAACACACCTAGAGTATGTGAATTTCAAAATGATAAGCAAATATGCTTTTTGTACTGACCTAAGAGAAGACGGTTGCGAGAGATCGGATTCTATTGTTGCAGTTTGTTACGCGCTCGCGCTATCTCATTTTATTATTACTATTTTTCTTTTAAATGTATTAGGTTTGATGTGAGCCCCCTCCTCCCTATATAAGGAGGAGGTATGTGAGTGTTAGTTTTATCTTTGATCATTAGGGATTTGGGCTCTCATTTGAGAGAGGGATCATTGGACCCAGCCTCCTTGATCTTGGTCGGACTTCGATCAGGATTGTATCCGCGTTTCTTCTTCGATTAATGTAACTTGCTTCTTGTTCGTATTATTTGGTCCGACCTGCCGCTCCGCCCGCTGACCTAGCCGTCGGAGTCTTCCTCTCTGCCGAGCAGTTCCCGAATCAAACGATGCGGCCCGTGCGGTTGGCGGAGCCTGATCGGCTCCCATTCGCTGTCCCGCTCGCCAGATCGGCGTCACGTTCAGCCCGCTCATCCTCCCGTTCAGCCCGCTACGCGTTCTCCAGCCTGCCGATCCAGCACCTGCTTGTCGATCCAGCGCATGCCGACGATCCTGCGGGAAAGCCCTCGATCCAACGCCGACACCCTCGATCCAGCGCCGATCCCGCGGCTGTTCCATCGTCGATCCAGCGATGACCCAGCGCCGATCCAATGTGGAAGCCCTCGATCCAGCGCATGCTTGCTTCGCCGACGATCCAGCGACGCTCCAGCGCCGACGCCCTCGATCCAGCCCTCGATCCATCCCTCGATCCAGCGGCTGTTCCGCAGTGCCATCTGCTCCGTCTTCGGGCCGTCGTCGCTGCGCCCAGCCGACTTCCCGCTTTTCGCCGCCAGCTCGCACCTATCCGCCCTCTCTGACACGCTCCGGCGACATCTATCCCTTGTGCACCCTCATATGCCAAAGGGGAGGATGGAATCCCGCGTGGAAGCCCTCGAACACTCCCTCACCACAATCAACTCTCGTCTCGAGGCACAGACCAAGCAGTTCGCCGCGATTCTGACCATACTCCAGAAATTGCAGCCCACCCAGCACTCCGGGCCCTCTACTGTAACGTCCCGATTCGAGCTAGACCCCTTGTGCGCGTTTTTGAGTCAAGCGAGTTGACTCGAGCTCGGGGTGTACTGAGGGCCAGGCTTGCAGCTGAGCCGGTGAAGTGCACTCGATGAATGCGGCGAGTTCCATTTCTATTCTTTGTCCTGATGTTTGCTGTATCGGAATCCAAGCCGTCCGGAGAGCATAATTTGAGCAACAAAACTCGAAGTAAGCGTGCCGCCTGGAAGGAATTATAGTGCGTACGTTAGCTCAAATGGCATGGTTTTCAAATAGCGTAATTATCTGAAAGGTGAAATTGAGTAAACGGTCTCGGAATTCACCTCAGTCAGTTTTGTTAGATTCTTGAAGCCCATACGGGGCCAACGAAACTGTCCGCGCTCGATTCCAATAAGTATCGAAGAATTTTGTCATTCAAGCATGGTCTGCGAATAACGTATTTATCCACGATGGTGAAATTGACCAAACGACCTCGCATTTGACCCCAATCAGTCTTGTTAGACTCGTAACAATAGTATGAGTTCAACGGATTTATTTGTTTGCGATTCCGGCGTCGTTTGAAGGATTTTTGACATATAAGTAAATTAGGCAGTTAACGCTTCGGAGAGCGCAAAAAGAGCAAACGGACTCGGAATTGACCTCTGATCATTTCGTTGGATGTGTGTCAACGAGACGGTCGTAACGAGCCCTTCCAGGATAAATTCCGAGATTCCTAGAGAAATCTACACGGGTTTGATTGAAATCCAATCAATCCTCTTTAAATGAAATAATAATAATAATAATAATAAGTATTATATATATAGATATTGCTTAGGTTAGAAATTTTACCCGATCCCCCTCCTAGCAGCGCCGTCAAGCTTTCTCCCCTCTCCACCGTGGCTGAATCCTCTCCTCTTCGGTCATCTTCTCCAAGCAGCTATGGTCGAAGCTCCTCCAAGTGGCCATGGCCGACTAGCAGCCCACCTCCTCTGATCATCAACTTCCTCCAGGAGGCTGACCACTACGATATCGCGACGGAGAACGAGATCCACGACCATAAAGGTGAGCTTCCTCCCCTCTCCCTTGGTGCTAGTTTCTTAGATCAAACAGAGCGAGATGTCAAACTCAATTGAGTTGATTTGAGAGCAAGCCATGGAGGGATGGCTGAAATCTGTATTATTTATTCCGGTCACCGATTTGCCGCCCGTTGATGCACCTCATATACGAGAAAGGGGCGGTGGTATTGGATGGTCGGACGGGAAATAAGGTGGCTGATGTGGGAGATTTTTATAGACTCCAGGTCGGGCAATTCACAGCCCCAGGCTGGAGGAAGAAGATGACCGGACGTTGTTCGATCAACACTTAGATCCGTGTAGTTTATATTAGTTATTGGTAAATAATATGTTTAGCGCGCGGCGAGGAAGGCGTACGGATTCATATTAATTTGGCGATTTACCTTGTTTTGTTTATCGGAAGATGTTTGAAATTGGTAGATAAATGTTTGATGACAATATGGACACCCCTCTTAAATTTCATAATTTTTGGATATAGGCTTGCTGTGATTTTGTCAATATTATGTTACTAAATTTGTGCCGTAAATTGTTATCATGACTATTCCGAATGAGCTGAGATATGGTGTAAACGCTCAAGATGCTAACCATGACATATAGTAGAAGTTTTAGAAGTCTTGGGTTTGATATAGCCACTTGATTAATCACTTGTTTGGTGATGCTCTAGGACAATAAGTATGTGCATGAAACTTTAGGCAAGTAGTGATTTGAACAGTGCTCCGATTTACATTGTATGTAAAAGTTATTATTATGATTCTAATACAATATTGGAGGTGATTGATCTAAATATTGTGGCAAATCATGTAATGAACCTAAAACTTGCTAATTGGAGGTCGTTTGTACATATTCTCATGATGGTAAGACACGACTTGACTGTACTCATAGAAATAGAATACTTAACCGTCTACTTCAAGGTTGATTCTTCAATGATTTGGGACTTGTAAATAACAGTGTTTATGATCAGCTTTTTATATACTCATACCAGTCAACTAATGCTGACTAGAAGACATGCGAGTTGCCACTAATGTAGTGGATTATATTTAAATGATGTCAGGGTATGCACCTGAGGATCATACAGTTCGTGATGTGTCATTAGATGAATAACTACATTGTAACACCACTCTTTTTTTACCCAAGTGTTCGGATGCGATGAACGATTGATGGCGTAGTATGAATTAGCATTTAAATATATATGTTGAATCTAACAGGGTTGGGTAAGAAATAACCCTTGACTAAAAGTCGAGCTTAGTCATTGACGCTTAGTTTGGAGGATATGATATTATGCACAAGTAGTCCTTAGGTTGGGATCGTAGGAAGTGAAATCTCAGGACTTGTGTACCTCACTGCTTAGAGTATGCTAACTCCCTACAGGTAGCATTGAGGGCTTGGTTTAGTGATTGGGATGGGTCGACATCCTAAGTTAATGTGGGAAGGGACTCGGTTTGGAGCCCTTGCTTGCTTAAGAGCGTGAGTTAGTCCTGCGAGCGGTAGGCTCAGGATATAAGGAAGGACTGAGTTAGTCTGGCTAGCGGTAGACTCGAGACCCTATTGGGAGGACTGGGGTTGTCCTGCAAAAGGTAGGTTCTATGTTATATAAGAAGGACTGGTCGAGTCCTCCGAGCCAAGAGCTTGGTGTTTCACTTAGAGGCATTGTTGTATCAAGTAGTACGCGGATACCCTGTGTGTTCTTAGGGGCGTACGTAAGGTCTAGGCTGGGAGGTGTCATACTGGCCTAGAAGTGGACAGCTCGGCACACTGCCCTGTTTGCCTCAACTGGGTACCTGAGCGGAGACTCGAATAGAGAGCTAGAGGTGGTGCTTACCAGATAGTACGTGGATACCCTGTGTGTTCTTAGGGGCGTACGTAAGGTATAGGCTGGGAGGTGTCATACTGGCCTAGAAGTGGACAGCCCGGTCCACTGCCCTGTTTGCCTCAACTGGGTACCTGAGCGGAGACTCGAATAGAGGGCTATAGGTGGTGCTTACCAGATAGTACGTGGATACCCTGTGTGTTCTTAGGGGCGTACGTAAGGTCTAGGCTGGGAGGTGTCATACTGGCCTAGAAGTGGACAGACCGGTCCACTGCCCTGTTTGCCTCAACTGGGTACCTGAGCGGAGACTCGAATAGAGGGCTAGAGGTGGTGCTTATCAGATAGTACGCGAATACCCGGTGTGTTCTTAGGGGCGTACGTAAGGTCTAGGTTGGGTGGTGTTACACAAGCCTAGAAGTGGATAGCCCGGTCCACTGCCCTGTTTGCCTCAACTGGGTACCCGAGTTGACACACTCGAACAGAGGGAACTACAAAAGGTCTGTACGTAAATAGTCAGAGTGCGTGAGTATGCATGGGTGAGTCATGATGTCATAATCATTGCATTGCATCGCATTGCATTGCACCGCATAAGATCCTCATCAGATAAATTTGTATGGGCACTTTTATATGATGAGTTACTATTTCTGCACCAGACCCTTAACTTATAAGCTTGTATGGGCATCCTTATAAGTTAAGCTCAATTCAGTTCCTTATATATATTTTTCCTTGATACGCTGCTAGATGTAAGTGCTTTTAGATACATGTTGTTAGCTGTTGATATATAACTGCTAGATGTAAGTGCTTTCATATACATGTTGTTAGTTGTTGTTATATAACTGCTAGATGTAAGTGCTTTTATATACATATTGTTAGCTGTTGATATATAACTGCTAGATGTAAGTGCTTTCATATACATGTTTGTTAGCTGTTGTTATATAACTGCTAGATGTAAGTGCTTTCATATACATGTTGTTAGTTGTTGATATATAACTGCTAGGTTAGTAATGCCTCATTGTCACCTGCACATTGTACTTACTTTTATATTGCAACTTTTCTTTCTCACCTTCCACACGGTGCCTAAGAGTCGCCGGGGTGAGAGAATGTGAAGTCACTTAGTCTTTATGACTAACGGTTTCTACGCCTTAATTTTAGGAGGACACCCCGCAGATGGAGCGACAGCAGTAAACGGTGCAGGAGGACAACCAGGCCAGAGAGGCAGGGCCTGAGACTACGATACCGTCTCTTTTCTTTTGTCACAGACGTGAGCTTTTGAGCGCTTTGTTGTAGCCTTCGGGCAAGTTTTGTACTCTGATATTCAGGAGCCTTCTGTGTTCCTGCTTTGTTTTTTTTGTGGACTTTATATACTTAGTGTGAATGTGACTTCTGTGGTTTCTTTTATTATGGGTTGGCACTTTGATTTTGGTCTTAGCCGGCAGGATATGCGTCTTGGGGTACAGGTTAGCCTGTGCGCTGACGCTACCGCAAGGCGCCTGTTCTGGGCATAAGACTCCCCTCGGCCGTGTTTTGTGTTCCGGGAGGGGGTCTTACATCTACCACCTCTGTTGTGGGATCCCCCAGCACCGTGCTTCTCGATGCTTTCGCAGCGGTGGAAGTGCCTACTCCACCATACCGTGGGCCTGACATGCCTACCTTCAACGGGTCTGACCCCCTCGGGTGGATTGCCCGCGGCGAGCAGTTCTTCGACATTCACCAGACCGCGCCGACACAACGGGTCTCCACCGCGATCATCGACATGGAAGGGTCGGCCCTCCATTGGGTCCGTTGGCTCCGCCAGACCTCTCCCGACCTCACCTGGACAGCTCTCTCTGAGGCCCTCATTCAGCGGTATGACGCCCGCTACTCCGGCCCCATGATCGAGCGACTTTGCGGGATCCGTTACACCGGCTCCATTGACTCGTACATTGATGCCTTCGTGGAATTAGTCACCCATGTCCCTGGTCTTCCCCCAGACCATTACTTGGGGTTCTTCATGAATGGCTTGCAATCCCACTTCCGCTCCCGTCTCCGCACTCTCCAACCGTTAACGGTTCACCACGCCATTGACCTCGCCCCCCTGGTGGAGGAAGAATTTCTCGCAACGTCCGACGACATTCCTTCCCCATCACCTCCCTCTCAGCATCCTTCCTACACATATTTTTCGACCAATCCGAAACCTACACCTCCTCCACCTCCTCTGCCCCGGCCACCATTGATGGGTCCTCGCAACAACCGACATGTCCCTACCCACCGCCTCTCCAACCAAGAGTACAACGACTTACGAAGCAAAGGCATGTGCTTCCGCTGCAAGCACCCCTACTCTCCTGGTCATGAGTGCTCCGTGAAGGAGTGTCGAGTCCTCATCGGCGACGACGTGGTCGCGCTCTCCGCCGCTGACTTCAACGCCCTGCTGCTCTCGGACGGACAACCGGATGACGCCCCGGGCACCTTGACGGCATCCCACTACTGACCGACAGGCGGCGGGCCGACCTTGGGGTCAAGGTCGTTTTTCTGACAGGGTGTATTGTTACACGCACGCGCCATCTCATTTTATTATTACTGTTTTTCTTTTAAATGTATTAGGTTTGATGTGAGCTCACTCCTCCCTATATAAGGAGGAGGTATGGGAGTGTTAGTTTTATCTTTGATCATTAGGGATTTGGGCTCTCATTTGAGAGAAGGATCATTGGAGGACCCAGCCTCCTTGATCTTGGTCGGACTTCGATCCGGATTGTATCAGCATTTCTTCTTCGATTAATGCAACTTGCTTCTTGTTCGTATTACAGTTTCACTAATGTATTTCATGTTTGTCTATCCATCAACTCTGTCTTCTTGATTTGATGTAGCTGCATTTTCACCAATGATCATGTTGGTCTATGGTTAGAAAACTATTGAAGGAGAAAAATAAACTAAAGTAATCAAGCATGCATTTTTCTAGTGGGCAAATTCCTTAATTTTTTCAATTCATTGGATGAAGTTGATTAAAATACCTCATGCTTGTGCTTTATGATGATTCCTGAATTTTTCATTAGTGTCATTAGTGTGTTTCCATTAGTGGATGCTTCATGTATCTTAGAAATATCAGAAACTATTTATAAGAAGATCAAATGAAGTATATTTTTTTCCAGAAATGAACCAATCTCACATACCTATAAGTCTCATCCGAAAATCAAATGATTACTGAAGGCATGCACTGATTACACACATGCAATAGTATTGCACATTTAAGGTTTTGATTACTTAAGGTGTGCACTGGTTGCAAAAGCTGCAGTTCCTTATATGAGATATTGATGCCGAACCTCATTCCTTTGTGCCCATTGCCATGAACACTAGAATAAGTACTCCAAAGTGACTCCTCTGGTTTAACTTCTCCGCTCAACTGTGATACTTTATTGCATGTATTTGATTAAATGGATGTTTCTTGCACCCATCCCATTTCCAAGCAACCATCGTGAACCAGACTGTTGCTGAATCGAAATTCCCTAATTCCTTTTCCTTTCCAGATCCAGCCTTCACAATTAAACAACAACAACAACAACACTCAAGCCTTTATCCCACCATAGTGGGGTCGGCTATATGGATCCTCTATCGCCATTGTGCCCTATCTTTAAGCATAGTCTCATTAATGCCTAAGTACATCATGTCTTTCTTTATAGTTTCATTCCAAGTCTTTTTTGGTCTACCCCTCCCCCGTTTAACATGTCTAGTGACTAAACTCTCACAACGCCTAACAGGTGCCTCTAATTGTCTCCTATGTACATGTCCAAACCATCTTAAATGAGCTTCTCGCATCTTCTCTACAATTGGCGTCACTCCTATCTTATCCCTGATACATTCATTCCTAATTTTATCCAGTCTAGTGTGACCACACATCCACCTAAGCATTCTCATCTCCGCGACTCCCATTTTTTGCTCGTGTACACCATTCACTGCCCAACACTCAAAACCGTAGAGCATTGCAGGCCTAATTGCAGTACGGTAAAACTTGCCTTTAAGTTTTAGTGGTACTTTACGATCACATAGGATCCCAGACGCGCCTCTCCACTTCAACCAACCTGCTTGGATTCTATGAATCACATCTTTATCTACACCTCCATCTTTTTGAATTATCGATCCCAGATATTTAAAGCACTCACTGCGGGAAATATCTTGGTCACCCAATTTAATGACGGAGTCATCTGACCTTCTTGCACTACTAAATTTAAGCTTTATATACTCTGTCTTTGTCCTGCTCAACCTAAAATCCTTCTTTTCTAAAGTATCTCGCCAAGATTCCAGTTTCGCGTTTACACCCTCGCGCGTCTCATCGACCAAAACAATATCATCTGCAAATAATAAACACCAAGGTATTGCTTGCTGGATATGTCCGGTGAGCCTTCACAATTAAAATGAAAAAAAAATGTTTAGCATCCGAACTGCAAAAATAAGAAGAAAGACTATAACACCAAAACATATGTTTATTACTTCAGTGTTTAGCATCCGAAAATTTACCCTTTTCGTTCACATATTTGATATATTATAATCATAGATTGAACAAACAAAAATATTAAATTGTAAGAATTAGAGGTTGATATTGCTTAACTATATGGTGAATTAAATACTTGTAATTTGGGGTAATAGTTCAATTGAGATGTCTAGAATGAAGCTTTCTTTACCAAATTTGTGTACAGTTGTCTCAAAAGAATTCTGAAGAGGCACGAAATAAAAGAACTCACTCTTAATATCACCTACACCAATTAAATGAAATTCAAAAGACGATCAAGGAGCATGAATCATGGCAAACAATTAATATTGTACCAATAAATTTCTCCAAGGAGCATGAATCAGGTGCCTCAAAAAGATCAAGCAGCAATAGAATGGTCTCATATACTCTTTGTGATGCGGAGCAGAGGCGAGGACGAGCTTTGGGCCCATTCGGGGCTGATTTGGCGACTTACCATATATGACGTGCCCGGATTGACGATCCGACTCCGTGGATGCGTTCGGATTCGTGTTGCGAGTCGATTTCATATATTACTTTATATACTTTGGTTTATTATTGTTGTATTTAAGTGGATTTTCCCCCCGGCCAATCATAGCCGTTGATTGGGATGCTCTAGCTTTGTTTTTATTATAAATAAGAGAGTAGTGGGCTGATTGGAGGCATTGCAGATTTTGGAGAAGAGAAATCCCGAAATCCGGCGATCCCTCCACGGTGCCGACTGACGACTCCTAGGTTTGTATCTTCCTCCCCAAGGTATCCCCTAACCCTAACCCTCTTTTCCCCTTCCCAAACTCCCTCCCGCAGCCACCAACAGCCCCCCAAACAGCTAGGGTTGGCTGTCCAGAAGGCAGTCCAGAACTCCCGTAATCTTCCAATTCAATGTTACTATTCAAAAATTAAAAACACTATTCCTAGCATATAGTTTCCCCCCTCCCTGTTCCACCGCCAGCCACCCTGCAGCGCCAGCCAGCCGCCTCTCCTCCTTCCTTCCACTGTTGCCGCCAGCCTCCCTGCAGCCCCAGCCACGGACACCCATTTTTGTTGTCCAGCAAAGCAGCCCCCTTCTCAGCCTGCTGCCGGCTGCCCAGTTCAGCCACCGCTACCCTCCTCCAAGCCCAGCCGCCTCCCCCCTATAGCCGCCGCCCTCCCCCTCCTTCCCTACAACCACCACCCCTCTCCTCTACGTGGGACCACCTCCACCCTCTCGTCCAAATCAGTCCAGATCTGGACAAATCCAGCCCGGATCCGCTCCTAAATCGTCGGATCAATCCAACCCTACCCAGATCTATTTCCTAGTGGCCAGATCTATCCATTTCCGGTCCGATCTCACCTTTCTCCGCCAAGGACAGCCACCGCAACTCCGTCGCGCCTCCAGTTCCACCTTCGGTCGCCGATCTACATACTCGGACCCGGATTCTTCATTGCCTTGGTCAGCCCACTACTTTGTGAGTCTTATTTGTATTGGATTATTATTTTCAGCATATTTATATTGGATTGGATCTTATACCTGTTTTGAATATCTTGCATAGTAGTTGTTTGTTTGATTATTATTGTGATTTGCAGGGTTATTCGCCGCGCGCTCGTGCTTTGGCCCTCCACGCGGAGGAAAGCTTAAGCTTGTCTTCGCCCTAATAAATATTCTGTCTTGTCTTGAATTATCTGCGTGGGATGATATTTTAATTATTATCTAACTGTGGCTTATCAGTCGGGCTTTGCATAGCATGTAGGGTTAGGTCACAGATTTTCCGCCGCCTATAGATTCGTCCTGCGTCAATTGGTATCAAAGCGAGGTTGTAGAGGCTGCGGCAAGGGGTTTTGGTGGTGTGCGGATGTGAGTGGGAGGGAAGGGCGGCGGGAGGCTAACAGGGAGCTGGCGACTGGTTTGCTGGGAGGAGGGCGGCTAGATGGCTACAGGAAGGGGGGGAGGGGTTCAGCAGGGGCGGCGGCTTGCTGGAGGAAACAGAGAGGCTGGCGGTGGAACAGGGGAGGGGAAACCTTATAAATGAACAGTACATTTCATTTTTGAATAGTGACACCTTCAAGGTTCCGGGCTGGAATTCTGGACAGCAAAATGGTGACTGATTTTGGGGCTGGGGAGGCTGAGAGAGAGGGCGTGAGAGGGGGGAGAAGGGGCGGCTAGGGAAGGGGAGCAAGGAAAACACAAAGATACAAAGGTCACTTACCCAAGGAGTCGTCACCAAGGGGTTCCACGGAGTCGGCACCGCGGAGGGGATCACCGGAATGAAGGAAGAAGCTCTCCAAACATTCAGCAATGCCCTAAAACTGCAATCATATGTCCTATTTATAATGAAATAAAATTAGGGCAACCAAGATGAACGGCAATGATTGGCCGTTGATCTCGGCGCCAAAACAACACTAAATAATATTCAAAATACATCATGCTATATATGAAAATTCATCAGAACGACGAGCCGGACGCAACCGCGGTGGCGGATCGGCGATCCGGTCACGCCATATATGGTAAGTCGCCAAATCAGCTCCGAATAGGCCCAAAGCTCGTCCACGCCTATGCTCCGCATCAATCTCCCCGGCTTGAAAGAATTCATCTCCCGATGAATAGGGGTCAGAATCCTCTCGCCGCATGCCAGGTAAAACTCGAAGAGGCCCACCAGAGGTCGTCCAAGTGTCGACGCTGAAAAGTGGCCGCACCAATCAACTCCTCCGGACTGAAAAATTTCCATCCCCGATGAGTGGAGACGGACGTGCTGAAGTCGAAGTCTGGGGGCGAATCGATCAACCTCATCTCTCAACACACTAGTAGAAGGATCCGGTGGGATCTGAGGTGCCAATGGTGAAGCCGTTGGGGACAACATCCCGGGTAAGTAAGGGTCAGAGGTGGGCTGAGAGCGGGGCAATGAATGTGGTGGCAATGGCTCGGGGGTAGGCTGAGTGATGGGTGGTAAAAACGGTGGTAAAGGCTCGGGAGGCCCGCCAAGATGTCGGCCCGAATACTCGTGAGGTGCAACGGATGGCTTCAGGTCCTCGACATTGAACACAATATGGGTACCCATGCTCGCGGGGATGTCCAGCTCATAAGCATTTGTCCAGCTCATAAGCATTTGTCATAAGCATTTGTCCTGCGTCAATTGGTATCAGAGCTACGTTACGCGCTCTTTTCGATACGCAGTCGTAGAGTCTATAGGATTTTTTTTTTATTATGTCTAGGTGTCAAAATTATGCCTCCCCTCGCCTTAGAGGTCTCGAGTCCACTAGCACCCGCTCTCACAGAGCCCCGTCAGGGAGATCTTCACGTTACTACGACGATTATTCTCAATCGCAGCGCACCACTTTTAGAGATCGTGTTGACTTACCGACACGAGACCACTACACTAGAGACGATCAGTATGATGATTGTCGTCGTTCTTATCCGTACACGCGAGCGGATCATGTCGATCCTTCGACACGACTCGGTTACCTTAGGAACGATTATTATGAGGATCATCGTTCCGAGAGAGATATTGAGAGTCAGTTTCGTACTGCTGCCCCTTCCTTTGTCGGCTCATCGAGTCCCGAGTCTTTCAGTTATTGGCTCGTGGATATTGAGTATTATCTTGACCATTTTGAGGTATTCGGTGAGCGTCGCGTCAAGTTTGCGAAACTTAGACTTTTAGATCAGGCGAGGGCATATTGGGCTAGCATTGAGAGGACACGCGAGCGAGACCGTCTACATCGCATCACTAGTTGGGTGGACATGAAGCGTACATTGTGTCAGAGGTATCTGCCTTCTTCGTATCAGAGTCGCTTGCTCGACCAATTATTTTCCCTTCAGCAAGGATCCATGTCCGTCGCTGAGTACAGGGATCGCTTTGATGAGTTAGTTGTGAGGAGCGATATCCGATAGGACCCAGCCATGACCTCTTGTAGATTTCGGTCTGGCCTTCGATCAGACATTCGTACTGAGGTGGTTTATCATAGCTCGAAATCCCTCGAGCAGACGTATCAGCTTGCCCTTCGTTATGAACAGTCTTTGAGATCCGCAAAAGCTGGTCGATGGGATTCTCACCTTGACCTCCGCAGTACGAGCCCCTCCCACACTGAGGACACCACTTTGCCTATCATTGTTCCATCAGACATGACTGAAGTAATACCTGATGCGGATTGCTCTCACCCCAGTGAGGTGCTTAGCCCAGTGCGTGACTTATCTCTAGTTTCTGACCCGTCTTTTGTGACCCCGACTGAGAGCGAACCTGAGCGGCCTATTGAATCTGCAGTGTTGTGTCCTTCACCCACACCTCTTTCTCTGCCATCCACCGAGTTAGTTAGCACCCCGACCACAGACCCACTTCCTGACACCGCACATACGGATCCATTCTTGAGTGTAGGTCTATGTCACTCTCCCCTTGTCATTACCCTGAGTCACATCACGACCGAGAGACCAGAGCCTGGTGTTGATCTCATAGTGGCTATGTCATCCATTCACGGGGACACTACCCCTCACGATGGTACTCATCTGGAGGACCATGACCCTAGTGACGAGTTCCATGACGAGCCCCCAGTTGAGCCTCCTGATGATCCACCACATCCTG
This sequence comes from Dactylorhiza incarnata, assembly GCA_033032865.1. Classification (NCBI taxonomy): domain Eukaryota; kingdom Viridiplantae; phylum Streptophyta; class Magnoliopsida; order Asparagales; family Orchidaceae; genus Dactylorhiza; species Dactylorhiza incarnata. Next base: position 8,931,640 of record JAWHQI010000051.1, on the reverse strand, counting down.
GTGAACATGAGATTCAGGTGAGGCGCTTGTTTACGAGTTTCGAATTGTTGACGTCTCCTCCCCTATCATCTCTGGCCTTGTCCCAGAGGATGGGTCGTGAGTGGAGTAAGACGTATGTAGGGACTACCTTGAGCACACTAGAGTCTACTCATATTTTGAGGACCCACTTTATGACACATCACACTCGTGATGAATTTTGGGACACACCACCCAGTGACCCACCCGATGAGTTCTTTGTTGTCGGGGACACTCACCACACCATAGAGCCACATTTTCTAGTCGGTGCACATGATTTTCACTTAGGCGGTCGTCGCATTCGCGATGACTTTTCTTACACGCCTCCTGGCGAGCCCCCTGATTTGTCACGTTCACTGAGAGACACTTGAATCTTTACGAGCTTGTATTTGAGTATAGATATCTCACGCGATCATCTGAACACTCGTCGTACACTGGATGAATTTTTCTACACTCCCCCAAGAGAGCCTCCTGATAGGCCACCTCCTTTGGTAGATTTTCAAGTGGCTATTATCCTTTTTCGTAGCGAGTATATTGTGTCCGTCGTGTCTCATTTACATCATTTGCATGAGTCTGTTGAGTCGTTTCGTCATCATTTGCATGAGTCTGTTGTGTTGTCTGTTCATCGTTTGCATGTGTGTCAAGAGTCGGTCTGACGAATAATCCATATTGGTAATAAATCTTATAAATCACATGCGGATGTTCACTGGCAAGTGCGGGTACTTCATGAAGGCGAGCAGGTGATGGTGAAAATCTGCGTTGTGAGGCTCCGTGCGAGGCTTGCTAAAAGCATGAGCGTTAGGCGAATGGATCCCTATATAATCATGAGACAGATCGAAGCAAACATCTACGATCTTGATATCCCTGCAAGTATGGGTATCCACCTGATATTTAGTGTTGAAGATATGACGTCGTACTACGAGCCTCGCGAGTATGTGGACCCAAGCAGTGGGGACTTCCAGCCGCCCACACCTCCACTCCCGTTGCCTTACCACCCTCATAGCTCACCCAAGTCTGATGGCCACCACTACTCACCCACTTCTGACACCCACCACCTGGACACTCGTCTTCTTTGGTTCTACCCACGGCGCCGCCGATCGCACCGGGATCCACCACTCGTGAGTTGAGCGTTGAGAGCATCACGGAGACCATATTCCGTCAGTATATTCCTACTACAGACGTTGATGACATCTGGGTACTTGCAGCAGAGCTTGATCGATTCACCCCTGGACTTCGACTTCAGTACGGCCGTCTCCATTCACCGGAGATGACGACTTTTCAGTCAGGGGGAGTTGATTGGCGAGACCACTTTTCAGGGACGACACTTGGACGACCTCTGGCGGGCATCTTCGAGTTTTACCTGCATTCAGCCAGAGAATTCTGACCCCTATTCATCGGGAGATGAATTCTTTCAAGTCGGGGAGATTGATGCGGAGCAGTGGCGAGGACGAGCTTTGGGCCCATTCGGGGATGATTTGGCGACTTACCATATATGACGTGCCCGGATCGACGATCCGACTCCGTGGATGCGTTCGGATTCGTGTTGCGAGTCGATTTCATATATTACTTTATATACTTTGGTTTATTATTGTTGTATTTAAGTGGATTTTCCCCCCGGCCAATCATAGTCGTTGACTGAGATGCCCTACCTTTGTTTTTATTATAAATAAGAGAGTAGTGGGCTGATTGGAGGCATTGCAGATTTTGGAGAAGAGAAATCCCGAAATCCGGCGATCCCTCCACGGTGCCGACTTCGTGGAACCCTAGGTGACGACTCCTAGGTTTGTATCTTCCTCCCCAAGGTATCCCCTAACCCTAACCCTCTTTTCCCCTTCCCAAACTCCCTCCCGCAGCCACCAACAACCCCCCAAACAGCCCCCCAAACAGCCTGGGTTGGCTGTCCAGAAGGCAGTCCAGAACTCCCGTAATCTTCCAATTCAATGTTACTATTCAAAAATTAAAAACACTATTCCTAGCATATAGTTTCCCCCCTCCCTGTTCCACCGCCAGCCACCCTGCAGCGCCAGCCAGCCGCCTCTCCTCCTTCCTTCCACTGTTGCCGCCAGCCTCCCTACAGCCCCAGCCACCGACACCCATTTTTGTTGTCCAGCAAAGCAACCCCCTTCTCAGCCTGCTGCCGACTGCCCAGTTCAGCCACCGCTGCCCTCCTCCAAGCCCAGCCGCCTCCCCCCTATAGCCGCCGCCCTCCCCCTCCTTCCCTAGAACCACCACCCCTCTCCTCTACGTGGGACCACCTCCACCCTCTCGTCCAAATCAGTCCAGATCTGGACAAATCCAGCCCGGATCCGCTCCTAAATCGTCGGATCTATCCAAACCTACCCAGATCTATTTCCTAGTGGCCGGATCTATCCATTTCCGGTCCGATCTCACCTTTCTCCGCCAAGGACAGCCACCGCAACTCCATCGCGCCTCCGATTCCACCTTCGGTCGCCGATCTACATACCCGGACCCGGATTCTTCATTGCCTTGGTCAGCCCACTACTTTGTGAGTCTTATTTGTATTGGATTATTATTTTCAGCATATTTATATTGGATTGGATCTTGTACCTGTTTTGAATATCTTGCATAGTAGTTGTCTGTTAGATTATTATTGTGATTTGCAGGGTTATTCGCCGCGCGCTCGTGCTTTGGCCCTCCACGCGGAGGAAATCCTAAACTTGTTTTCGCCCTAATAAATATTCTGTCTTGTCTTGAATTATCTGCGTGGGATGATATTTTAATTATTATCTAACTGTGGCTTATCAGTCGGGCTTTGCATAGCATGTAGGGTTAGGTCACAGATTTTCCGCCGGCTATAGATTCGTCCTGTGTCACTTTGTACTTTATTTATTCATGGATAACAATTTCTGGTACATATTAGAGAGGATTCATCACTCCAATTGTGATGATGCACAACTCCTTTTGCATTTCTCTTCATAGATCCAAATCATCTTAAAATACCATAGCAGATTTTACTCTTATAGTCCTACAAAGGTAGATGCTACTCTTCGAAGGTAAATAATCATCAATATTCATCTTCCAATATCCAAAGTTATTCCTTCAAACTTGTCAATCCTTAATTTCCCATTCTTGATATTGCTTCCACTTTTCATGTGCAGCATCACAACATGACATTGATACTAATTGTTGGGGAAAAGTGATATATTGAGCAATAAGAGCAAGCAAAAACTATGAGAATGATGTAATAAAATGTTGAGAAAGAGATTTACTTGGAGTCACTTATTTATATTGAGCAATGAGAGCAAGCAAACTTGATGTGGCAGAGTGCCGATTATCATGTGCATATAAGAAAGCAAGCTTCCTATACACAATTAAATAGGGCTTTGAATGGGAATCATCAGGAAGCAGGTTGTGGGTAGTAAAAATAGTGTCTCTAATATCTTCAGTAAATCATTGGAGCATTCGGAGAAATACCTAGCGTGCAGTAAAGTTGATTTTTTTTTGTTTATTAGTAGTTGCATACAAACACGTTGACAAAGCCTGACATCAAAATAAAAATAAAAATGATGAAATTTAGCCAACGTCCAACCCAACCCCAACATTCATCCATTAGCAAAGATCGATGGGATACTCTCTCGAAATTCCAAGGAGAAGAACCGGACCAACAATTAATTCAGAAACGAAGGAGAAGAAAGAGAGTTACCGGATCAAGAGTGGCAGAAATTTCTCGAATCTGAGCCCTCCTCGCTGGAAGATTGGATTCGCGATGGAAATTTACCCTAGGAGAAGGCATCAGCGAACAGCTTTGAGCCGAGACTTTGCGAGGAGAGGAGATCATGGGAGGGCCTTTGTCAGGAGCTGAGGAGGGAGTGAGATTGGGAGAAGAAAGACCTAATCGTGAGATGGGAGGGAATTTATTATTTTGATGGGATTTTGGGGGTTTGATGTACCTCAGTAGACCGCTCGATGATGATTTAGATTTCGGAGGGGAGATAACTGAAGAGGAGTTGCACTCGTCATGCACTGCGACTGGAGCAGGGAGAAGAACACTAGGGAATTTCGGTAGAGGCGTTGGACTACTGAGCTCGGGAGCTCGCCGAAGAGCAGTTGCGTTTGAAGCAGGAATCATCGGGATCCATTGTGTCACTGTCTGGAGCGAGGTAGAAGCGAGATCGGGGAGGATGAGGCTGTCTTGAGGGGCTGCGGGTTTATGGTAGCCGGGTTTTAGATTATTGGCTTTAAATGGACGGTTGCTATATTATGAAGCCATATCCGACGACCTGAATTTTTTGTTGGATTTTTTATCTCATGCTAATCGCAGACCACCATATTTCTTTTTAATATATATATATATACGAGTGACAGGCACGGGGCTCCGCCCCTATCCAAGTTGACATTTGTCATGGGGGCGACATTTGTCGTCAGGGGAGACATTTGTCGTCCAGGGCGGCATTTGTCGTCGGGGGCAGGATTTGTCGTTGGGGGAGGCATTTGTCGTCGGGGGCGGCATTTGTCGTGGGCGGCGACATTTATCGTGGGCGGCAACATTTGACGTGGGAGACGACATTTGTCGTGGGTGGCGATATTTGTCGTGGGGGGGGGGCGACATTTGTTGTGGGGGCGATGTTAGTTTTGGGGGCGATATTTGTCGTGGGGTCGGCATTTCTCATTGGGGTGACATTTGTCGTGGGCGGCGACATTTGTCGTGGGTGGCGACATTGGTCGTGGAGGGCAACATTTGTCGCGGAGGCGATGTTAGTTTGGGGGGCGACATTTGTCGTGGGAGGAGACACATGTCATGGGTGACGGGATTTATCGTGGGGGACAACACTAGGCGTGGGTGACGATATTTGTCGTGGGGGGGCGATACTTGTCGTGGGGGCGATATTAGTTTTGGGGGCGATATTTGTCGTGGGGGAGACATTTGACATTTCTTCTTTTTGATTCTGAGATTATTTGATCTCTGATTCCCAAGTACAGTTGGGCAACCATATCATGGTTGATTTGTCACCAAGTGAATTAGAAAAAATGCAACGCATCTATTATTTCATTAGACGAGAAGAGAGAGATCTAGGGGAGAGCAAGAAGAAGAAAGACGGCTAGGGTTTGAGAGGAGAGAAAGAGAGAGGGAAATACCTGAATTATAATATTGCCTGCCATCACAAGAGGGTCCCCGGGCCTATTAATACCCGGGGACAAGGGGGCTGGCCGCCCCCCCCCCCCCCCCCCCCCCAGTAGGGGTTGAACCGGTGTGGTTCAGCCCCTATTCTCTATTTATTGCTGCGAGGGGGCTGAACCGGATGGTTCAGCCCCGTTGTCTTGTACCTCCTTGCGACGTCTTGAATATTGTTGGCATGTGAACTGTAATGGATGCGGCGGCATAACATTCCCTCCCCCATCAAGAGCCACCTTGTCCTCAAGGTGAAAATCCGGGAAGTGCTCGCGGAACTCCAGAAGATCGACCCAAGAGTTGTGCGTATCAGATAGGTGCTTCCACTTGACGAGGACCTCGAAGCGGTACTCCGTGCCCCGCTTCTTCCACTTGGTAAGTAAGATGGTTTCTGGTGACGGTCGCAGTTCCCCGCTGCTAGTGGCCTCCGGAAGGACGGGGTCGGCCTGCACCAAATCCCCAAGTTTCCTTTTCAGCACGGAGACGTGGAAAGTTGGGTGAATGCGCGACCCCTCTGGGAGTTCCAAGGTGTAAGCAACTGGGCCCACTCGCCTGATGATTCTGAAGGGTCTGTAGTACCGTGGAGCCAATTTCTGATTGGCCCGACGAGCGACCGAGAGCTGTCTGTAGGGTTGGAGACGGAGGAAAACCTCATCCCCCACAACAAATTCCCGTTCCCTACGATGCTTATCCGCTTGGACCTTCATGCGATCCTGCGCTGTCCGAAGATTGTCCCGCAAGAGGGTGAGCGTCTGGTCCCGCTCCTGAAGTGTCCGGCCCACTGCCGGCAGAGATGTACTATCTGGCTCATAGGAACTCAACGTGGGAGGTGGGCGGCCGTAGACCACCTCAAAAGGGGTGAGCTTGCTCGCGGTATGGAACGATGTGTTGTAGCAATATTCCACCCAGTGTAACCACTGGGTCCAAGTCCGCGGTTCATCCATCACAAAACATCTCAAGTAGGTCTCAACACCGCGATTGAGCACCTCTGTCTGCCCGTCGGTCTGAGGATGGTTGGCAGTGCTCATGTGCAAAGTGGTGCCTTGCAGGCGAAATAACTCCTTCCAGAATTTGCTGGCGAACACCAGATCTCTATCTGATATGATGGCGCGAGGAACCCCGTGGAGACGCACTATCTCCCTGGCAAAAAGGTCCGCGACGGACTCGCCTGTGTAAGGGTGGCTCAAAGCCAAGAAGTGGCCGTATTTGGAGAGCTTGTCGACCACTACGAGAATGACTGATTTGCCCTGAGACTTGGGTAAGCCGTCGATGAAGTCCAAAGAGATGGTATCCCAAATCTAATGAGGAATTGCCAGGGGAGTGAGCAATCCGGCCGGGGACGTCGTCTCGTATTTCTGCCGTTGACAGATGTCGCATTCCCTGACAAACTTTTGAACATCTCGCCGCATTCCCTTCCAGGATACATTCGCCCTTACCCGTTGTAGGGTCCGTAGGATACCGGCGTGGCCCCCGGTAGGAGAGGAATGGAACTCCCGTATCATGATGGTGCGCCAAGGTGACGTGGCGGGAATGACGAGCCGGCCCTGATAGTACAACCGCGCGCCCTGTAGGTGATAGCCGGCCTCGGTAGGGAGACCGTGCTGTAGTGCCTCGACAATGTCACGGAGAGCTGGATCCTGTTGTACTGCCACCTGAACCTCATCTAAGGAATCAATCAGCGATCCGGAAACATGTGCTAGGGATCCCTCTGGTAACCGAGATAAGGCGTCTGCCACCACATTCTCCTTCCCCTGCTTGTAGACAATCTCGTAGTCGTAGCCTAGCAGCTTCGTCAACCATTTCTGCTGGAGGGGAGAGGTCAGACGCTGTTCCAAAAAATGCTTCAAGCTCTGGTGGTCCGTACGGACTTGAAAGTGCCGCCCCAATAAATAAGGCCGCCACATTGCCACCGCATGAAGGATGGCTAGCATCTCCTTCTCATAAGTAGATAGCCCCAAAGTCCGGGGCGCTAAAGCCTTGCTGAAATAAGCTATCGGCCGGCCCTCTTGCATCAACACCGCGCCGATTCCGACTCCTGAAGCGTCGGTCTCCACCACAAAGTCTTTGGAAAAGTCCGGCAGCGCCAGCACCGGAGTAGTCGTCATGGCCCGTTTCAGGGCCTGGAATGCCGCCTCTGCTTCTGCCGTCCAGTCAAAGGCGTCCTTCTGCAACAGCTGGGTCAAGGGTCGGGCAATCTTCCCATAGTCCTACACGAACCGGCGGTAGTAGCCAGTCAACCCGAGAAAGCCCCGTAGGGCCATATCGTCGTGGGTTGTGGCCAGGTCACCATGCTCTTGATCTTCTTTGGGTCTGCCTGAACCCCACGGGAGGACACTAGGTGGCCCAAGTACTCGACTTCCTCCTGCCCAAAAGAGCATTTGGAGCGCTTGGCGTACAGCTTGTGCTCCCTCAAAATACTCAGAACATGGTGGACGTGCTCCAGATGATCTTCCCAGTTCCTGCTATAGATCAGTTCCTGCTATAGACTAGAACGTACCGACGGAGTAATGGCCGGAAGATCTCGTTCATCACTGCCTGGAAAGTAGATGGGGCATTGGCCAGCCCAAACGGCATCACCAGGAACTCGTAGTGACCGTCATGGGTGCGAAAGGTCGTCTTGTGGATGTCCTCCTCTTTCATCCGAATCTGATGGTACCCAGACCGGAGGTCCAGCTTGGTGAATAGGCTAGCTCCGTGCAGCTCGTCCAGCAACTCCTCAATCATCGGGATAGGAAATTTATCTTTAATAGTGGAGCCATTCAGGCCCCGGTAATCCACACAAAAGCGACACGAGCCATCCTTCTTTTTCACAAGGATGATCGGTGAGGAGAAAGCACTAGTGCTGGGACGGATGATGCCAGTGGATAACATCTCGCGTACACTGCGCTCGATCTCTGCCTTCTGGATATGCGGGTAGCGATAAGACCGGATATTAGTCGGATCTGATCCGGTCTTCAACTGGATCTGGTGGTCCCGGAACCTAGAGGGTGGCAAAGAAGACGGCTCCTGAAAAACATCCTCGAACTGTGGCAGCAACCCCTGTATCTGCTCTGGTTCGGCTGCTATGCCCGGTTCCAGGGCCTCGATCCCCAGAATCATGGCTATAGTACTGCCCTCCTCCTCCATCCTCTGTAAGCTCCGAATGGAAATCTCCTTTAGCGGCGGTGATCTAATGCCATGCAGGCAATGCTCTATTCCCAGATGCGTAAACTCCAATGTCATCTTTTCCCAGTCCGTCGTGACCCTCTTGAGCTGGCGGAGCCACTGCACACCCAAAACCATGTCAGACCCCCGAATCGGCAAAAGGTAAACATCCGTCTGGCATACATAACCCTGAAGTCGCAGCTCCACCCCTTTTAGGACCCCCTCACACCGCAGCTTGCTGCCGTCCGCGACCATGACCTGGAAGGAAGCTCCCCGATCTACTGCACACCCTGCCTTCAGTGCTGCTGCGGGCGTGATAAAATTGTGGGTGCTCCCACTATCGATCAAGATGGTCACCCGCTCGTGTCCCAGTCTCCCTGAAACGCGTAACGTGAGCGGTGCGGGACATCCCTCCATGGCTTGCTGGCAGATTCCAAACTCTGCCAGGTCCAGTTCCTCCACCTCCTCACAACTGATGGGTTCTTCCTCGTCCTCCTCCTCTCGTAACATAAAGACTTGTACCTTCTGACATCGATGTCCGGGAGTGAACTTTTCGTCGCAATTGAAACATATCCCTTGTCCCTCCTGGCCTGTAGCTCTGGCCAAGTCAACCGAGTCACAGTCGGTCGTACTGCAGGTGGCGGGTCTCGCCGTCCGGCTCCTGGTGCTGCAGGTACTGCTGGAGTTGGCCGTGTTGTCCCCCGATTGCGCTGGCGGTTGAACCGCTCCTCCTGTCTCCGAGCTAGACTAATGGCATGGCTCAAACTGGACGGCAGAAATGCGTGGACTTCATCCCTCAGATGGTCCTTCAGTCCCGAAATGAAACAACTGAGAAGGGTCTTTTCGCCCCAGTTGACCCGATTTGCTAACCGTTCGAACTCAGTGCGGTACTCCATGACCGTTCCCTTCTGCCTGAGCTTCTGCAGGGTGGCCTCCATATCCTCATACTCCAGGGGGCCGAAACGGGCCATAAACCCTTCCACAAAATAGTCCCATGGGGCGTAGCCCTGGTTGCGGACAAACCACTGCGCCCACTGGTACGCGTCATCCTCCAAATGAAACGAGGCCAACTGCACCCATTGATCCTTGGGGATCTCCTGGTAGGTAAAGAACAACTCGGCCTTTTGTACCCACTCCAAGGTGTCGCCGCCGCGGAATTTTGGAAAATTCATCTGATGACTAGCTTTTAGTCATCGTTTCTTGGTTAGTTTAGTTCAATTTTCTTATATTTTAATTATAGTTTCTTTGCATTTTATGGCTATTTTACTTTATGTTGTCATTTTAATGTTGTTACTTTATGTTTATGAAAGTTTTATTTTTCTTTTGTTTTTTTTATATAAAAAATGATGTTTGTATTTTATGTTTGCTTTAGTTCCTATAAAATTAATGTTTGTTATATTGTATGCTGGTTATCTAATGTTTGTTATATTTAATTATGTTATGTTAGGTTGTCATTTTATATTTGTTAAGTTATTTTGTTTTTATTTTATGTTGTTACCTCATGTGTGTCATATTTTATGTTATTATTATTATTATTATTAACTAATTACTTGTTTTGTTGTAGGTTGGTGCAACCCGAGCTCAAGCAAGCAGCCCCTTGTGCTAGCCGAACCTCTACATGCAGCCCCCTTTATTTGAAGCAGCCCCTTGTGCTGGCCGAACCTCTACATGCAGCCCCCTTTATTTGAAGCAGCCCCCACATGTGTTGGCCGAAATTCACCATGCAAACCACCACCTTTGCATGGCACATGTGCTGGCCGAAATTCCTCCTCCCTCCTCTCTCCTATTTTTAAATGAAATCTCACTTCTCTCTCTCTCTCTCTTTTATTCCCCATACATCCCCCCATCTCCTCTTTATTTTCCTCTTTAAAATAATACATTGGAGGTGGTCTTTCTCTTCCTTCCCCTCTCTCCCCATTAAATACATTCATCCCCCTTCTCCCATGCTCATGGCCGAAACTCCCCTTGTCTCCCCTCTCCTTTTCTTATTTCTAGAATCTTCCCCTCCATCTATAAAAGGAGCCCATGCTTCATGCTTGAGGAGGACTTTTTGGCAAGCAAGAGAGTAAGAGAGCAAGAGAGAATTGTATTTTTGCTTTAGTTTTCCAAGTTTTATAAGTTTTCTTTTTAGAATATTGCAATCTTGTTCTTAGTATAATAGTATTGCTCTTTTTATTTACTTGTACCTTTCTTCTTCAAATTAATGAAAATGTTCTCTTTCTACAATATTGTCGTTTCAATTTCCATTATGCGTAGCTAAACTTCCGTTAGCGTTTGATCATGATGATCCATGAATTGAGATGAGATTATTTTTTTTTATGTCTTAGTTTTGCTTTTGTTTAAATTATTCTTGATCCTTCTTTGATTTATTTTTGTGTCAACTCCGTATTTCCGGTATACGGTAGTAGGCCCTTGATCTCATTTCATAATAGTCGAGAGACTCATTGATTTGAAAGATCGCTCAAAGAAGGAAGGAGTTGCACGCACCCCTAGAGATAGGATGACGTAAATCCTCCAGATTGGAGTCAAATCCAATAGTGCGGTTCACTTCGATAATGCGGCTTTAGACCTGTTTGTTTTACGAAGAGATTCCGATCAAACCGTCTATAAGTTAGGAGATTTAGTGCTCTAGCGAGACTATCTCTCATTTTCGGAACCGCCACGGTCAAGAATTATTTTGCAATCGTAGAACTAATTTTATTTATCTCTCGTCTCTTTTCATGGTGACTCTTTGATCAAACGCTAATTTTCTTTTTTGAATTTCCGTTCAAGTAATCTCGTAGTTTATTTTAAAAAAATTCTCAAAACCATCAACCATTCGTACGGTAGGATAATAGTAGAAAGCGTGAGTAGTAATACTTGACAGCCCCGTGTTTTAAATACGACCTTGGTACTACAATTTGATAGGTACACTTGCCTCATCGGGTTGATAGTAAATTAATCACCAAGTTTTTGGCGCCGTTGTCGGGGAGACTTTTTGTCAATATTAAGAAAACGCTGTCGCTATTACTTCTGCAAAAAATAAAAAAAAATTATTATATATTATAATCAACCCACATCATCGTTTTTCTATCGTTTTGGGCTTGAATTCTCATCATAGCCTCTAGTACCGTTGCAAACCCTTCACAGGGCAGATCTCGGGAAGTCCAGGACTAATATAATAAAAAAAAACAAAATATAAAAAAATATAAAACAACAAAAAAATAATTATCTTCTTTAATTTTGGTTTTTCATTTTCGTTTATTTTTTCCCTCGTTCCCTTTTCTTCCTTGCTAGTGCATGACCCGCACGAATCCGTCGTTACTTGTTGATTTGGACCCGGAAATCGAACGCTCCTTGCAGAGAAATTTACGATTCAGGGGTTCCACCTCTCAAGATACGGTTGAGGATTCTAACGGTGATTGTGTTTTTAATTCTAAAATTATGGGTGATCCCAATCCAGAAGTTGACCAGCAACGGACCATGTCCTATTATGCTCGGCCTAACTTGGAGGGTACAGAATCCAGTATTGTTCGACCTGCAATAGCGAACAATAATTTTGAGCTTAAGCCCGGCACTATACAAATGGTGCAGCAATATGCGCAGTTCGACGGATTACCAGATGAAGATCCGAACTTACATATTGCTAGTTTCCTTGAAATCTGTGATACCTTCAAAATCAATGGTGTCTCAGACGATGCGATTAGGCTAAGACTCTTCCCCTTCTCTTTAAGAAACAAAGCCAAACAGTGATTGAGTTCTCTCCCAAGAGGATCAATCACTACTTGGGACATTTTAACAGAAAAATTTCTTGCTAGGTATTTTCCCCCCGCCAAAACTGCTAAATTTCGAACTGATATTTGTTCTTATAGTCAAATCAATTCTGAGACCCTCTATGACACTTGGGAGAGGTTCAAAGAACTTTTAAGACGCTGCCCCCATCATGCTCTGCCTGTATGGTTACAGGTCCAGACATTCTATAACGGGCTAAATCAAGCAACCCAGCAAATGATAGACACCGCTTCCGGTGGTTCTTTGAACCGAAAAACTCCGGAGGGTGCTCTTGAGCTTATCGAGGATATGGCGATGAACACCTATCAGTGGAATTCGCCTAGGTCTCGCCCAATTAAACCTGCAGGTATCTATGAAGTGGACTCCGTGTCCCAACTGGCGCTTCAAGTGGAAATGCTGAACAAGAAAGTAACGGAGATGACTGCTGCCTCCGCTAGTCAGGTACATGAAAATGCAATTGCTGCTGTTGTCGAGCAGGTGGATTATCTGGGGAACATACCCAGGCCTGCTCAAAACAATTTTTCTAATTTTTCTGCTTTTTCTGCTCCTCCTGGTTTTAATGCTGCGTCTAATTCGTATCACCCCGGATGGCGTAATCATCCAAATTTTTCATTGAGTAATCCCGCAAACGCCACACGTCCACCACACGATTTTACTCCACCGCCACCACAAAATCAAAATCAAAATTTTCCAAAACCTCCATCTTTGGAGGAAGTGTTTTCCAAATATATGAATTCTAATGACGCAACTATTAGAAATCTAACAGGGTCGATGAAAAATCTTGAAACAACAGTCGGCCAACTAGCTAAGGCTTTCTACGAGAGACCACCTGGGACTCTTCCCTCAAATACTGAACCAAACCCAAGGGAACACGCGAAAGCGATCACCCTTCGGAGCGGCAAAGTAGTCCACGAGCCCGCCACAAGGGAAGAGCCAGAGGTTATTGCCTCTCATGCTGATAAGGAACAAGTAATCATTAAGGAAACTGATTTAGGAAGCGAAAAAGAAAAAAATATGTTTGAAAAAGAAAAAGATAATCTTCAAGGTAATGAGGTTTTAAGAGAATTTCCTCCGCCGCCCTACCCCGCTAAGTTTAAGCAAGATAAGTTAGACGATCAGTATCATCGCTTTCTTGAAATGTTTAAACAAATTCATATAAATTTACCATTTCATGAAGCGATTAGTCAAATGCCTAAGTACGCCAAATATTTGAAAGATTTGCTAACAAACAAAAAGAAGCTGGAAAATCTATCTCATGTAACGCTAAATGAAGAGTGCTCGGCGGTTATAAAAAACGCTAATCTCCCTAAAAAGATAAAAGATCCGGGTAGCTTTTCTATTCCATGTGTTTTTGGTAATCTTTTCATGAAAAACGCGTTAGCAGATTTGGGTGTGAGCATCAATTTGATGTCTTTTTCTTTGTTTAAGAAGTTAGGATTGGGCACTCTAAGCCCTACACGTATGAGTATCCAATTAGCTGATCGGTCGATCAAGTACCCATTAGGTATCGTTGAGGACGTGTTAGTGAAGGTCGACAAATTCATCTTCCCGGTGGATTTTGTCATTCTTGATATTGAGGAAGACGTCGATGTCCCTCTTATCCTTGGTCGTTCCTTTTTAGCCACCTCTCGAGCGGTTATTGATGTGAGTAACGGGAAGCTTCTTCTTCGTGTAGGGGATGATGAGGTCGCATTTTCTATTAATGATTCAATGAAAAACTCTTTAAAAAACGATGACTCATGTTTCTTTCTTGATGAGTTCAATGATAATTCTTCACTTCTTCTTTCTAATGTTTCTTCAAATGATTTTTCTTCCTCCTTTTCTGAAAGTTATCCAAATATTTTTGAAGACACGGTTATGTCCGTGCAAACAAATTTTGAAAACCCACCAACTGTTAGACAAAAAATTTTTGAAAATCTTATTTTTGAAAAAGAAAAAGTTTTAAAAAATTCTTACGATGAACCACCTTCTCTTGAACTCAAACCACTCCCCGATCATCTTAAGTACGCCTTTTTAGAAAAAAATTCTAAATTGCCCGTTATAATCTCGGCTTTTCTTTCTCAATCCGAGAACGATCAACTGATCGAAGTGCTACAAAAGCATCGTCGAGCTATAGCGTGGCAAATTTCCGACATTTCGGGCATAAGCCCTTCTTTTTGCACCCACAAAATCTTTGTTGAAAATGATTCAAAACCTGTAATCCAACCTCAACGTCGTCTTAATCCAAACATGAAAGAGGTCGTAAAGGGAGAGGTGCTTAAGTTGTTAGATGCAGGGATAATTTATCCAATCTCAGATAGTAAGTGGGTGAGTCCAGTCCAGGTAGTGCCTAAGAAGGGTGGGATCACGGTAGTAGCGAACGAGAATAACGAGTTAATCCCGACTAGGACGGTAACGGGATGGAGAATGTGTATCGATTATCGTAAGCTTAATGACGCCACTCATAAGGATCACTTTCTCCTCCCTTTTATCGACCAAATTTTAGAACGATTATCTGGGCATAGTTTTTATTGCTTTCTCGACGGTCTCTCGGGGTATTTCCAAATCCCTATCGCACCCGAGGACCAAGAGAAGACAACATTTACTTGCCCTTTCGGAACTTTCGCTTACCGTAGGATGTCTTTCGGCCTTTGCAACGCACCTGCTACCTTTCAGAGGTGTATGTTAGCCATCTTCGATAAATATGTAGAAAATATAATGGAAATATTTATGGATGACTTCTCTGTTTTTGGTGATTCATTTTCATTATGTTTAGAAAATTTGGCTAAGGTTTTAGAACGCTGTGAAGAAACTAACTTAGTTTTAAACTGGGAGAAATGCCATTTCATGGTGAGAGAAGGGTTAGTCTTAGGTCACAAAATTTCTGCTAAGGGAATCGAGATTGATCAAGCTAAGGTCGAGGTAATCGAAAAACTGCCGCCGCCTACGAACATTAAAGCAATTAGAAGTTTTCTAGGTCACGCGGGGTTTTATCGGCGCTTTATCAAGGACTTTTCAAAAATCACAAAGCCTCTAACCCAACTCTTAGAAAAAGATATCCCTTTTAATTTTGACGAATCATGTTTAGCTGCTTTTGAATTGATAAAATCTAAATTAATTAATGCTCCGATTATGATTGCTCCGGTCTGGGATTTGCCGTTTGAAATAATGTGCGATGCGAGTAACCATGCGGTAGGTGCGGTGCTAGGACAACGGATTGATAAAAATTTCCACCCAATCTATTACGCTAGCAAGACTCTTAACTCGGCGCAAGAAAACTACACAACAACTGAAAAAGAACTTATAGCTATTATTTTCGCTTTTGATAAATTCCGACCTTATATTACGCTCTCTAAAGTTATCGTTTTTACGGATCATTCCGCTTTGAAGTACCTCCTTTCTAAACCGGACGCCAAGCCGCGTCTCATCCGTTGGATCCTCTTACTTCAAGAATTCGACTTGGAGATCCGGGATAAGAAAGGAGCGGAAAATCTAGCGGCTGATCATCTTTCTCGATTAGAAAACCCCGAAATAGGTATGCTAAACGAAAATTTTCTTAATGATTCTTTCCCGAATGAACAACTTTTAAATATTTTCTCTTCTACCCCCTGGTTTGCCGATCTGGCCAACTATCTTGTGGCCCGTGTCCTCCCAAAAGAGTACTCGCCTCAGCAAAAGAAGAAATTCTTTTCTGAGTTGAAATATTATTTTTGGGAGGACCCCTTTCTATTTCGCATATGTGCGGACCAGGTGGTAAGAAGATGCGTTTCCCGGGAAGAAGGACAACAAATCTTAAAACATGTTCATGAAGGTCCGACTGGCGGGCATTATCAAGCAAACCGCACCGCCCACAAAGTTCTTAGTGCTGGCTTTTATTGGCCAAGCATATTCAAAGATGCTCAAATCTTTGTGAGCGGATGTGATCGGTGCCAGCGGACCGGAAATATTTCTAGTAAAAATGAAATGGAACAAAATTAGTTTCTCGAGTGTGAAGTTTTGACTTATGGGGAATCGATTTTGTAGGTCCATTTCCGTCAAGTTTAGGTAATAAATATATTTTAGTCGCTGTTGATTACGTTTCTAGATGGGCAGAGGCCCAAGCTTTACCAAGTAACGACGCTCGAGTCGTTGTTTCGTTCTTAAAAAAATTATTTTCTCGCATGGTTTTCCTCGTGCGATCGTTAGTGATAGGGGGAGTCATTTTTGCAACGCCCAGCTCGCAAAAGTTTTAACTAAGTACGGAGTTACGCATAAATTATCCACCGCATATCACCCCCAAACTAACGGTCAGGTCGAGGTAGTCAATCGCGAAATTAAAAGAATTCTAGAAAAAACTATTTCTACATCTCGCAAAGATTGGTCGTTAAAGCTAGACGATGCTCTTTGGGCCTATCGGACGGCGTACAAGACCGCTATCGGTTGTACTCCCTTCCGTTTGGTCTATGGAAAATCGTGTCATCTTTCGGTAGAAGTAGAACACCGCGCGTATTGGGCTCTGAAATTTTTTAATTTTAATCCGCACTCAGTCGGCGAGCATAGAAAAAATCAATTGAATGAACTCGACAAGTGGCGAGCGTTTGCTTATGAAAATAACAAACTGTTTAAAGAACGTACAAAATTTTATCACGATAAGAACTTGCGCCACCCTAAAACGTTTAAACCAGGCGATCAAGTTCTTCTCTTTAATTCACGTTTACGTCTTTTTCCTGGAAAGCTTAAATCTCGATGGTCTGGACCGTTTACGGTCAAAGAGGTTTCTCCGTACGGAACTGTTTTAATTTCGCACCCGGATAAGGGTGAATTTAAAGTGAATGGTCATCGACTGAAACTATATTTCTCTAATGATTTGGTGTCTCCTGAAAAGGAGCAGGTTTTATTCATTTCGTAATTTTTATCTTGTTGTGGAACTTTGTTTTTAAAGTGGAACTTTTATTATGGACTTATTATTATCGAACTTTTTATTCGAACATTATGTATTGTTTAAATAAGAACAATCTTGGGATCTCGCCCAAGTTCTTTTTCTGCATTTTTTTTGTATTATGTTCTTCCTCCTGGTGGCCCAAACGCTTCAAAGTTCGTGATTGCCGCTCCAACGTTGCTGACTTCAAGAAGGATCAAATCATACCTGCTGATGATCAAGTCACTAAAGTGCAAGCATGGGGGAGCGAATCCACATTCGGCCTCACAAACCCGGGGAAGTCCTGTTCTTTTTTTTTCCTAGTTATTATTTACTGCATTTCTTGTCTTTCCCTATCTCCTCCTCTTTCTCATTTTCTTTTTCATTGAGGGCAATGAAAAGCTTAAGCATGGGGGAGGGTTTCATTATTTAGGGTTTAGGGTTTCATTGTTTTTCTCTTTTTCTCTTTTCTAAAAAAAATATAAAAATCAAAAATATTGTAGTTTTCTCCACTTTGTCTTTAAGGTTTATTAAAAAATCCAAAAAAAATTAGAAAATACAAAACCAAAAAAAAAAAAAATATAAAATCTATTTGAAAATCAATGTCAAAAAATTATTTTCTATCTTTATTTTTTTTTGCGTCTTCTAGGGTGTGTATGCCCGAGCGGTTCTTTTGTCCTAGGTAGAATTTTCTTGAATAGGTTTTCTAAACTTATTAGTTTAACATATTTTAGTTTTACATTTTTTCCAATCTCTAAATATAGACATCAGTCTTTTAAGGACTACAAGTTAGCAAATTGTAGTTTTTTGTTTTATTCGGCGTTATTACCTAGGAACGGTTGCTAAATAGCGTTATCACTTTTTCATTTAGGGATAATTCTTTCTTGGTGTCTAGAACTTGTCCCTAGCTACTCTCGAAGCATGTGCGTAGTTTTGATTTTCACGAACTTTAGAAATGATCTAGGCCACCCTTTGACCCGTTTGAACCTTTTTGCCCACCTAAACATTACACCATTGCAAACTATTTTGGGCATTTTCCTTTTCTTTGTCTAAGCTCCACTTTTCACTTTTTCACCAAAGCCAAAATGCCTAACCCTTTTTCCACACTAAACCTTGAGCGTTATGTTTACTCATTTTCTTTGTGATGAGGTTTATGTTTGAAAAATGAAAAGAACTTGAAAGTTTACATTTGGAGCTCCCTATTAGAAAAAGTAGTACCAAAAAGAAGAATACCATCATCAAAAAAATTATGTGAAATCAAAAGAAGAAAAATGAAGTTCATTCTTGGCCAATTAAGAAAAGAAAAAAATTACATGGCCTTATTTTTATTTTTGAAAAATGTTGTACTTTTCAACTCTTGTTTTCATGCTCAACTTTGGTTAAGTGTGTTTAGTTTCTTTTACCTTTGAATTACCACTCCTAATCATTTACCTAAACCAAAGTACTACGCCTATTAAGTCCTAGTGATCTTTAGAACGTGTTACAAATTTGCGTAGTGGAGAGAGTGTAAACGGACAAGCCTATGGCCACCATCATTGATGGATTTCTTTGGAGGTTATTTTGAGGTGATTTAGGGGTAGTCGCCATTTTAGCAACCTAGTAATTCGTCTAATACGCCGTTTATTTTGAAACTCTATATTTTTGGTGTTCTTATGTTCCAAAACTTTTTGGATGTCTTGTTTTAGGGATTTAGAATTGTGTAATCCTTCTTTATGTTTCAATAATATTTTTAGGTCTCCTCTTCAAGTTTTCTATTTTGGATATCTCACCTCACTAGTTGCTAGCATAGAAATTAGGATAGTTTAATTTTCCATTTTGGTTTTCTTAATTATGCAACTTAAAATTATTTTTCTTTTTGTTCCCCCTCTATTTCGATTTCCATTTGCTTGGGGGCAAGCAAACTCTTAAGCATGGGGGAGTTTGATGACTAGCTTTTAGTCATCGTTTCTTGGTTAGTTTAGTTCAATTTTCTTATATTTTAATTATAGTTTCTTTGCATTTTATGGCTATTTTACTTTATGTTGTCATTTTAATGTTGTTACTTTATGTTTATGAAAGTTTTATTTTTCTTTTGTTTTTTTTATATAAAAAATGATGTTTGTATTTTATGTTTGCTTTAGTTCCTATAAAATTAATGTTTGTTATATTGTATGCTGGTTATCTAATGTTTGTTATATTTAATTATGTTATGTTAGGTTGTCATTTTATATTTGTTAAGTTATTTTGTTTTTATTTTATGTTGTTACCTCATGTGTGTCATATTTTATGTTATTATTATTATTAACTAATTACTTGTTTTGTTGTAGGTTGGTGCAACCCGAGCTCAAGCAAGCAGCCCCTTGTGCTAGCCGAACCTCTACATGCAGCCCCCTTTATTTGAAGCAGCCCCTTGTGCTGGCCGAACCTCTACATGCAGCCCCCTTTATTTGAAGCAGCCCCCACATGTGTTGGCCGAAATTCACCATGCAAACCACCACCTTTGCATGGCACATGTGCTGGCCGAAATTCCTCCTCCCTCCTCTCTCCTATTTTTAAATGAAATCTCACTTCTCTCTCTCTCTCTCTTTTATTCCCCATACATCCCCCCATCTCCTCTTTATTTTCCTCTTTAAAATAATACATTGGAGGTGGTCTTTCTCTTCCTTCCCCTCTCTCCCCATTAAATACATTCATCCCCCTTCTCCCATGCTCATGGCCGAAACTCCCCTTGTCTCCCCTCTCCTTTTCTTATTTCTAGAATCTTCCCCTCCATCTATAAAAGGAGCCCATGCTTCATGCTTGAGGAGGACTTTTTGGCAAGCAAGAGAGTAAGAGAGCAAGAGAGAATTGTATTTTTGCTTTAGTTTTCCAAGTTTTGTAAGTTTTCTTTTTAGAATATTGCAATCTTGTTCTTAGTATAATAGTATTGCTCTTTTTATTTCCTTGTACCTTTCTTCTTCAAATTAATGAAAATGTTCTCTTTCTACAATATTGTCGTTTCAATTTCCATTATGCGTAGCTAAACTTCCGTTAGCGTTTGATCATGATGATCCATGAATTGAGATGAGATTTTTTTTTTGTCTTAGTTTTGCTTTTGTTTAAATTATTATTGATCCTTCTTTGATTTATTTTTGTGTCGACTCCGTATTTCCGGTATACGGTAGTAGGCCCTTGATCTCATTTCATAATAGTCGAGAGACTCATTGATTTGAAAGATCGCTCAAAGAAGGAAGGAGTTGCACGCACCCCTAGAGATAGGATGACGTAAATCCTCCGGATTGGAGTCAAATCCAATAGTGCGGTTCACTTCGATAATGCGGCTTTAGACCTGTTTGTTTTACGAAGAGATTCCGATCAAACCGTCTATAAGTTAGGAGATTTAGTGCTCTAGCGAGACTATCTCTCATTTTCGGAACCGCCACGGTCAAGAATTATTTTGCAATCGTAGAACTAATTTTATTTATCTCTCGTCTCTTTTCATGGTGACTCTTTGATCAAACGCTAATTTTCTTTTTTGAATTTCCGTTCAAGTAATCTCGTAGTTTATTTTAAAAAAATTCTCAAAATCATCAACCATTCGTACGGTAGGATAATAGTAGAAAGCGTGAGTAGTAATACTTGACAGCCCCGTGTTTTAAATACGACCTTGGTACTACAATTTGATAGGTACACTTGCCTCATCGGGTTGATAGTAAATTAATCACCATCATCCGAGTCCTCTTCGGTTGCATGTACGCCCGCTGATTTGCCCCTCCATTCCTCCCGAATTCCGGTTCGTGTCCTCCATGCCGGAATGGGTCCGCCATGAGATTTGGTCGCCCATAGTAATCGTGTTGATCCTCCTCTTCAAATACGTGTCTTGGAGGGTTTTCCCGCCAAGGATCTCCTTGCCTCATCCGCATCGGGGCCCCAAAGGGTGGTGGCATGGGCAGAATTCCGTTTCCAACTCCGGTCGGGTCTCCCATAGGTGGCGGCTGCCTGAAATTCTGCTCCGGGGCTCCAATTTGACGTCCGGCAGCCCCTCCGGCGATCCCACCACCGGCGGCCACCCCTCCAGGGCCGGACCACCTCCCGGCGACCTGCTGGTGGGGAGTGGAGGTCGGTCCGGCCGGCGGCCTGGCGGCAGCGGCGCCCGCCCAGGCGCTGGGCGGAAACGGCGTCGTCTGCCCTAGCGCGCCTAGCGCGAAAATGGGCGCTCCCTGGCCGCCCGTACGTGCTGATTCCTGGCCGGGGTAGGCGTAGGGCATCACGCCAGTCCCCCCCCCGTGCCTCCTCCGTTGATTGGCGGCGCTGGATTTGACGTTTCTCCGGTGTAATCGCTGTTTCCGTTCGATTTTCCCCGTAGGGACTGCGTTAACAACGCCTTGAGTTCATCCAAGCGTCCTTCCATCCGTTCCTCCAGATTTTTGGTGGTTGTCTTGACTTGTTCCTCGATGCCAGCCACCGAATCCGCCAAGGTGACGTAGTTCTCCTCGATGGCGGCGAGGCGAGCGATTTCAGCTTCGGTGCGTGTGGTAACCATGGTCGTAGGAGCGATGCTCTGATACCAATTGATATGAACGGGCTAGAGTAGACGAGAAGAGAGAGATCTAGGGGAGAGCAAGAAGAAGAAAGACGGCTACGGTTTGAGAGGAGAGAAAGAGAGAGGGGAATACCTGAATTATAATATTGTCTGCCATCACAAGAGGGTCCCCGGGCCTATTAATACCCGGGGACAAGGGGGTTGGCCGCCCCCCCCCCCCCAATAGGGGCTGAACCGGTGTGGTTCAGCCCCTATTCTCTATTTATTGCTGCGAGGGGGCTGAACCGGATGGCTCAGCCCCGTTGTCTTGTACCTCCTTGCGCCGTCTTGAATATTGTTGGCCTATGAACTGTAACGGATGCGGCGGCATAACAATCTCATCATTCCAACACAATAAACATTTCATGACTCAATAACTCGATGGCAGAAGAATGCGAATTAAGAGAAATATGAGATGTATTTAGAATAACAAAGTTGACAATGATTCATGATGACCAAATAGATAGTACCTTGATCAGTCCAAGGTGACATTCATCGTGGGCGGCGACATTTATCGTGGGTGGCGACATTCATCGTGAGCGACGACATTCATTGTGGGCGGCAACTTTCGTTGTGGGCGGCAACTAACCCCAAAACCCTTCTAAAGTATATGAGGTCACGGAACATAACAAAAAATAGATAAAATAGAGTTGAGTTTACACTCATTTTACAACTTCAACAGAGCGTTAATTCAACTCGTTTTACAACTTAAACCAAAGTTTGAGTGCGCCTTTACGCTAACTACCACGAATAATTGTGTCGTCATCGAATAAAATCTAAGATCTCTTACATCTACTCGCTCATCAACAATAAATGAAGAATCATTAGAAATCCTATAAAAAACTTGCAATGGGATTCCCAAAGATCATCGTCAGCGCATAAACCACAAATTTAATCCAAAAGGCTGATTCAATATATCGACCTCGTTAACACAAAATGACAGTAAATTATCATCTACATCCAGATCTAAGAGAAGTCAGAACAGAAGAGAAGAGAACGCATGAAATATTTCTATATTTTGTAGAAATTTATAGAGGAAGAATATGTGAATGAGGATTGAGCAATGATATTGATTTGAAGGAGGCTTTTATGTTTTAATGAAGGAATTAATTAAAATTGTAATTAGCAAAATATATATATATATATATATATATAATTGCTTAATTGATGACAATATTTTCTACCCAATCAATCCTAAAATTGTTTGCAATTAAAATTACCATAGACAACATATTTCAAGAATTAATAGAGGGGAGAGTTTGAAAGAAAGCACCTTAATCCCTTCTGTATTAATATGGCTCATCACCTAGACCCCAAGAAGGTGAAGCAAGCGTTCCACAGCTTTTCACAGTCACTCAATTAATAATTTTATAGATTCAAGGAAATGTATCCGGAGAAGCCGAGAAGGTGAAGACCAGTCATCGCCCAAAGGAGAAAACTCAAACTCTCCAAACTTTGGATAATGAAGAAATAGAGAGGGGGTAATCTAAGTAAAAAAAGAATATTTCCAAACAGCAGAAAGAGAAGA
This sequence comes from Dactylorhiza incarnata, assembly GCA_033032865.1. Classification (NCBI taxonomy): domain Eukaryota; kingdom Viridiplantae; phylum Streptophyta; class Magnoliopsida; order Asparagales; family Orchidaceae; genus Dactylorhiza; species Dactylorhiza incarnata. The sequence continues at coordinate 8,908,635 of JAWHQI010000051.1, read as the reverse complement.
GGCGCACCTGCTCAACATTATCTCTTCCGAAGTCACCTGCTCCTCAGCAGTGTTGTCGGATGCTCCTCCACCCTCTACCTGCTGTAATGAATACCCTCCATGGTTCGCGCGCATCCTCTTTGCATCGATTGAAGAGGCGCACCTGCGGAGCTAGATGACGAATGAAGAGGGGATATCTCTCAGTTTCTTTCTTGGGACGAAGACCGAAATTGGGAGGACGCCTCTTCCGCTTCTTGCTTGGGGCGTATTAAGGGTTAGGGTACGTGTAACGATACAAGATTTGTAATACTAATATAAAACACAAGAATGGCCAAGGAGAGGTGGCCGGAGACGAGGGAGAAGACGAATGGCCGGAGGTGGCCGGAGCTGGGAGAGAAGAAGGGGTACGGAAATACAGAAAAAGAAACTAAAACTTTATTAAACTCTTTCATATCTATTACAAGCATAATGACCCCTATTTATAACCCCTATTATACATCATTATAACCTCTATCATTTGGACATGTGGCCCCTGGTTATTACAGGTTGTTACATTGCCTTCGCCTTTTAAAATGACGCCCTCGTCGTTTGGTCATCTAAAAAAAAAATTTCTTCACTTTGACCCTCAATTTGAGCCGCTTCAATTAATTCTTCCGGGATCGAAGACAAAATTTCTGAAAGGTAAGCCATAATAGTTGCGAACAAACTCTGCGGAAGCAATCATTGATAATGTTTTCAAAGCATATTTGTAAGAATTAATTTTTGCAAGATTATTTCCGCCAGGGTCGAACACTTGATTTCTTGTTGTTTCTTGATTGTTCAAAACGAATTCTGTCGGAGCTATCATAGGCAACATTTTCACAAAATAATGCTCTTCCAACACATCCTCATAATCGTTCTTGATTGCGGCGGTGCTAGACGGCAAGACGAAATCATATTCAGCTTGAGTCGGTGGCTCGTTGATTTGTGCAAGATCTTTATGGTGAACATCTTTAGTTATTGTTGGCGTTGAAGTGATGAATGTTGGAAGGCGCTCCTCAAGAGTTATGGGAAGAGTATCTTGTTTCTCTTCCTCAACAAGAACAACACTTATATCATTAAGCTTTTGCAAACCATTTTGAGTCGGCATAGTCGATTCGGTGGTAACATTGCTTTGTTCAAGAGATGTATTGTGAACATCCTCTATTCTTACGGGCGATGAGTTGATGACTCGTGGAATTTGTTCCTCTAGAATTATTGGAAGATAATCTTGTTCCTCTTCCTCAATAAGATCAAGTCTTATATTCTTAAGTTTTTGCAAAGTTTGATTTATCGCCTCCTCATGATTTCTTTCGCAGGCCATGACCTTGGCAAAGGAAGAGTGTCGTTGTTGTGCGGTATCAATGAGACGTTGAAAATTGGCGTCCATGCGCTGCTGAAAAGTATCAAAGCTGCGTTCCATATGTTGCTTGCAAGCCTCAATAACAGCGTATAAATCAGCATATAAATCCTCTGCCATTGTAAAAGATTGAGGGAGAAACCACAGTGATTCTTGATTATTATATTTTGTTCCAGCCTCGATAATGTTGCAGATTGCACTAGAACCACTTTAATCTAAATGACAAGAAAACAACACGGGAAAACGGGTGCCAGATTTCTTGTTTTTTTTTCAGCAACTTGGCTTCTGTTTTTTTCAAAAACAATAATCAACGGCGCAGAAATCGAATTGGCACAACGGAATGTTTCGGTGATCGGCACTGGTTTTTTGATCATTGGTTCTTTGATCTCTGGTTCTTGATCATGGCGATATAAAGAAGCAAATGCAGCTGTGGTCGGACGGCGGGGGAGGCGGCACAGCGGACGCGGTGAGGCGGCGCAGCGGCATTGGCGGCGCAGCGGCAGAGGCGGCAGAGCGGCGGGCTGGCGGTTGGGTGATCGGAAGATGTCTTTCTTGACCTGGAGAGGGTTTGATCCAAGAACAGAAAGCTGCTCTGCTTCAATCCTTAGACCAGCGGTGGTGGAGGATGAACAGGACGGCGAAGGTGGACGATGAACCGGTGGTTGTCGATCTTGGGTAGAAGAAAAGCGTCTTCCCCGATATTCTTCGCGGAAGGGGAGAGCACAAGACGAGAGCGACGAGATGTAGACGCGATCGGCAGTGGTTCTTGATCAGAAATGGTATCGATGCGGCGGCGTAGGCGGCGGCGTAGGCGGCGGCGTAGGCGGCGGCGTAGGCGGCGGCGTAGGCGGCGGCGTAGGCGGCGGCGTAGGCGGCGGCGTAGGCGGCGGCGTAGGCGGCGGCGTAGGCGGCGGCGTAGGCGGCGGCGTAGGCGGCGGCGTAGGCGGCGGCGTAGGCGGCGGCGTAGGCGGCGGCGTAGGCGGCGGCGTAGGCGGCGGCGTAGGCGGCGGCGTAGGCGGCGGCGTAGGCGGCGGCGTAGGCGGCGGCGTAGGCGGCGGCGTAGGCGGCGGCGTAGGCGGCGGCGTAGGCGGCGGCGTAGGCGGCGGCGTAGGCGGCGGTCTTGGGTGGAAGAAGGTCGGAGGAGAGCTCTGGACGAGAGCACCAATGTAACGATACAAGATTTGTAATACTAATATAAAACACAAGAATGACCAAGGAGAGGTGGCCGGAGACGAGGGAGAAGACGAATGGCCGGAGGTGGCCGGAGCTGGGAGAGAAGAAGGGGCACGGGAAACACAGAAAAAGAAACTAAAATTTTATTAAACTCTTTCATATCTAGTACAAGCATAATGACCCCTATTTATAACCCCTATTATACATCATTATAACCTCTATCATTTGGACACGTGGCCCCCTGGTTATTACAGGTTGTTACAGTACGTCACAGAACGTTCACCTGGATTTAGTAATTTATGTTTACGGGTACAAAAATTTAGTAAAGATTTGAAGAAATCGAAGTACCTGAATTGAAGAAGATGAAGAATTGTACTGTTGGGCAGTTCATCTCAAAAACCGCCACCTGAACAGGTACAACAGCCCAAACCTACATCTCAATTCATAAGAGAAGAACGCACATTATAATCACCGAGAAATTGCACACGTATTCCGCAGTATTTGCAGAGTAAGGTAAAGTGCTCACCGGAAATCATCGTCGTTGTTTCTTTCTGAAAACATTCCCAAAATATTTTGAGAAAAAGAGATAATTCGCTGAGTTAACATCTAATGGAAAACCCGTGGAAAAAAACAAACGAAAATTTGTGGGAGAAAATGAGAGTATGATACCTAGCAACTTCTCACTTCTCACTAACCATCATCGAAAATGTGCAGGTAAGAGGAGAGAGGTAAAACCTGTGGAAAAATACACGAACGCAAAGAACGACAGCACCTCCTTTGTCAGGCCTGGGCTGTCACCGGGGTTCACCAACAGAGGAGTCGGCGAGAAAATCCGTCGAGGACATCATCTAGTGAGTTGAATCTGCGAGAAAATAAGGGGAGATTACCAGCGTGAGCCGGAGAAGGTGTCCCGATAGAGGTGGGCGGACGCTTATGCATATGCCGACCACTATTGAGCTGTTGATTTGGATGTAGGATCTAGGAAATTTTTTTTATAGGTGTAGCGTTGCTATCTCTAGATCCGAAATTGATTTTGTAGGATAGTATGTACATTTTTTAACAAAATAAAAATCTTAATATCGATTCATATTTTTTTACGATCATTTTAAGATCTCATATGCATATGTTTTGGATAAAGGTTGTAAAAATATTACTGTAGAAAAATTGTTTTTGTTAGTGTTAAATACAACTGTATTTTTGCCTGCAAAAAAGGTCTGAAAACACAGCTTTTTGGAACTGTATTTTCAATTACAACTGTAGTAAATAGGGAAAATACAGTCCCGCAGCTAGAGGTAGCAACGCTACACCCATAACGGTTGGAGGAGGGTTTTGGTAGGGCTCCCTGTTGGAGGAAGATGTAAGACGACACTCTTGGGAATATGCGAAGAAAGAGGCACGCGGGGGCATGGAAATGACGATATTAGGCAATCGATTTTAAAATAATTTGAAATTTGTGAACTGTTGGTATAGATGAAGGAAGGGTAAGACGTGGATAGAGAATGTTGCATCAAAGATGGCTTTACCTTAATATAATAGTATAGATATGTAAATTATATTTATATGTATACGAGCAGCTTGGCACGGGCTTCGCCCGTGCTCGCTGACTCTTAGCGGGCTGCGCCAGCATTCGAGCTGGTTATTCGAGCTGATTGTGCCCGCATTCGAGCGGATTGTGCCCGTCTATAATTGGGTTGCGCCCGCATATGAGCACTAACATTTTATTCAAAACACATGCATATGAGTACTTAAAATGACCGTAAAAAATATGAATCAATATTACTATTTTTTTGTAAGAAAATGTAAATTTTTACCTAAAAAATCAATTTCTCTCTCACTTTCTCTTCTGTCCCCCTCTCCCTCCTATCCCTAAATGTAGGTATTCACCCGGCCAGCGACGACAGTACCCAGCCGGCGACGACGGGCTACGCCCTCCCCCGGCTGGATTCGCGCAGGCGGGCTTCGCCCGCCCCCGGCCAAGCGCGATAGTACCCGGCCCGCCCCCAACGGTCTATGCCCACATCAAGCAGGTTGCGCCCACAACATATACATATGAGTACTCAAATTGACCTCACAAAAAATTTAATTAATATTTTATAATTGTTTTTTTTTCAAAAACATTTATATTTTAACAAAAAATCATTTTAAAGTAAGTCTAGGAGGTCTAATGATTACCTACCATAGTAGGTGTAGGAGATCTACTAAAAAGCTTTTGGATTTTAGGAATTTCCATTATTATTCTTAATATAGGGATATAGTGTAATTACACAAATAACCATTATATATATATGAAATTCCATTTTTTCATAATATATGTTAAGTCATTGGAATAAAAGAATGAGGCTATATTTGGCAATTTTGAAAGTTGCACCAAAGGCAACTTCTTGTATATAGTAGTTACATATATATATAATAATAATTATAATTATAATGATAAATTATTATTTTTATTAATCTTTTTTGTATTACATTATTTTATTATATTTTATTGATTTTTTAAGTTTTTTTTTATTTTAAATTTAATTACATAACTAAAATACAACAAACATTACATAATTCAATATAAAAATATTACATTTGGAATTAATACTAAGATTATGGGAGGTCATCATCGGGTTTGCTATGACTTTTGAATGCACTTCCCCCGTGTTGTTCTCCGCCATACTCGGGTACTCCATAGTCACTTCCTCCATACTGGTTTCCTCCGTGCTGGTCTCCTCCGAACTGAGGTCCTTCATTGGTCTCCTCCATATTGGCTTCCGTCGTACTGCTTTCTTGATACCGGTTTCCTCCAAATTGAGGTCTTCCAAGTTGAGGCCCTCCAAATTAAGGTCCTTCATGTGGGTCTCATCCATACTGGCTACCTCCATTTTGACTTCCTCCATGTTGAACTCCTCCAAACTGAGGTCCTTCATATTGGTCTCCTCCATAATGACTTCCTTCGTAACCACTACCTTCATATTCGATTCCTTCGAGTGATGAAGATCCTTCAAATAGTAGTTTTTTAATGTTTCTATTTATAAGGACTTGTTTTTTCTGTCAAAAATACTGCCGCTCTAGAGTTCTTTTAATGTCATCCAAATATATAATCATGATATCGTGATCTTGTTTAGTGCTCTGAAGCTCTAGTTTTCTCTTATCATTTTCGAGTTTTAACTTCATGAGTTGTTGCATAGAAGACCTATCATTTGCTCGTTGTTCTTGCCATCTCTTTAAAATCTCTAAGTTTTCTTTATTTTCTTTAGTCTGTGCCTCAATATCATAACTCTTACCACTCACTTTTCTCCTCATCTCTTTTTCTTCCTTTCTTCCAATAGGTCGATTAATGGAATTTGAGATCGGAAATTCTTCATCACCATTACTAGCAGGATTAATTTCATTGATGTCTGTATTTAAGTCTATACTTCTCCGTTGACTGAGATAGTTAGAATCTAAAGTTTGTGAAATGATAATATTCTGAGAGTTCATACATTTGTAGGCTCGGACGTATCTATCAACCTTCCTGTATTTTTTAAGATAAACCAAACATGATCAAGCAAGAACCTCTTCTTCTCTTTCAGATAGTCTCCATATAAAATATTGGCTTGATTGAGCTACAAAAAAATAATTACTATAATAACATTTTAATTAAAGGATATAATATTTAAAATATAAATAAATACTTACAATATCGAGTTCAGATGCACAGCTGAGGTTTCGTTGTTCAATTTGTCGAATATACCATCGGAATTTGCTAGTCTTCTTACTTACTAAAAATGACCAACGACATGAGAGAGATTTTGGGGTTCTCTGTCCTAAGCAAGTATTAGGCCTTGTGTTGTGAAATATGACTGGATTTCTTTCCCACATCTTGTGCTTTTTTTATTGCTCCTCATAACCGGGTCTTCTGAGACCTCAAGTCAAGCATAACATAGTGCATGATCTTCTTTAGGGGAGAATGCTAGTACACGATTGAAAGACAGACGAGAAAGTGAGAGAGAAAGAGTGTTGGGTACTTATAGAACCATGTGGATGAGGAGAAATTGATGTGTGAGTGGAGAAAAACATCCAATGCTAGGATAAAAACAAAGATCTGGAATTGATGCATGACATGATTGATGAGGAGAAAGTAGTAAGACCTCCCCCCCCCCCTCCCCCGGAATTAGACATGGGCAAGGAAACCATAATTTTTTTGTCATTTTACTAATTGACTTACCCCATTTAATTCCACTAATATCCCTTGTATATATAATTCAAGTAATTACAAAAAATTATAGGAAAATGTTCACCAAATATTTCCTAAATTTTAGGCCTGGTTTATTGATGCAGGCCTACGTGCCGAGGTAATTCCAACATTTTTAAGCGATGATTCTCTCAATCTTTTTCGACCGACCACACGCGCGCAAGTAATCGTAGCCACTCCAATATATGATTTTAATAGCAACACATGCACAATATTCACCAAGAAAAAACCCGACCAAAAGGGCGATTCGGAAAGAGGTTAGTTTTACTCGCAACAAGACGTAAGCACACGATTTACCCAATCCTTTTTAAAATCACAAGAAAATTTGGAGAGAACAAAAGTAAATGATCTCGATGAAATCCCAAAGATCGCAACAAGGCATCGATGGCAATGTCGGCCTCTTCCACTGAAAATCTCGTAGAAAAGGACATTCAAGATGGAGTAGAGAAATTGTTACCCAAGCACTCAAGATAACTTTATGGAGGTCCCTCAACCATGGATCCACCGGAGACACTCCGGACGGAAGAGGAGGCACGAGCTCTGCCGGAGTTACATCGGGAGGAGACGGAGGTGGCGCTGCTGTCGACTCCGGACAAGCGTAGGTGGCCGACGTAGCCGACGGTGGCTGCTTCGCACAAGCGCCGCGACACAAGCGGGGGAAAAGGGAAGGGCCGAACCCTAAGAAAAAAACTCGATGGATTTTTGTTTTCTGTCTAAAAAATATCCTTCATTCCTCCCTCATTCAACATATATATAATGTTTTATAATTGAAGAAAAAACATTAAAACAAAACATGGACTTAACATGATTGAGCTTAAACTAAAACATTAAACTAAATATTAGCTTAAACTAAAACATTAAACTAAATATTAGCTTAAACTAAAACTGTCGAGATTGATTAAACTAAAAATAACACTAGTAATGGCCATCCCAGAGCTATGCAACCACACATGGTCGTGCACGAAGGCCATAATGATGTTTGCGGTTGCGGCTGGCATCAATAATGTCTGGCGGGATGACTCCATATCCATCAATTCTCCCCCGCTCAAAAGCACTCATCACCGGTGAGTGGTCACGACGATATTGATGAAGGAGAAAATCATCTAGTCGTTCCAATTCAGCTTCCAGGACCCAAGAATCATCTAAGGCGGGGCGATCACGCCAATGAACAAGGTTGTGATGTATGCCACTATCTGTATAAGTGAGAACTTCATCGTCCAAAATCCTGTCAGACACAAAGAAGTTTTGAGAAACCATAGAAAAGCGTTAGCAGCAAGCGGAGTAGCCATCATATCAATAGCTGGTGTAAGAACGGAAGGATCCGAGGTGGAGAGATACACGGGAACTAGCTCACCACCCACCCCAAGAGAAGATGTAGACGAAGAAGATAAAGGAGAGTGAAGTAATTTTGGCGGTGGAGAGACATAAGACGTTAAATCCGAAACATTGAAAATATGGGAAATACCCCAATCAGTGGGAAAATCTAAAACAAAAGCTTTGTCACGCAATTTCTTGATAATTTTAAATGGGTCGGCTCTCCTATGGGCCCACTTCTTTACGGTGCCCGAGGGTCACCAGTCAGGAAGTAAGCAGACCAAAACAAAATCGCCAACATTAAAGTTGGACGCTCTTCGATTTATATTAGCATACGATTGATAATAAGCATATTGGGTGGCTAACGTTTCTTGAATGCGTTTGTGGAGATTGTGAATGTGTTGAGCGAAATCTTGTGCAAAGTGACTTGATTTATAAGTAGGAGGTAGTGGAATCAAGTCAAGTGGCACGACAACTTTGTAACCATGCACAATATCATTCTGTGATAGACCGGTAGATCGATTTTTAGAATTATTATAGGCGAGTTGGGCGTGGGGTAGGAGCAAATCTCAAGTACCATTGTGGTCACCCACAAGACACCGCAAAAGGTTCCCCAAGCTTCTATTAACGACCTTCGTTTGCTCATCTGTTTGTGAATGATAGGCCGCTGAAAACAATAGTTTAGTTTCCATTAATTTCCATATAGTTTTCCAAAAATAGCTTGAGAATTTAGCATCTCGATCGGTGACTATGGTCTTAGGTACCTCACGATGACTAACAACCTCTTTAAAATGTAATTTGGTGATGTAAGAGGCGTCGTTCGTCTTACTACACAAGATGAAATAAGTCATCTTGGAAAAAAGGTCTACAAAAACTAGAATAGAATCATATTGGCGAACGGTCGAAGAGTCTTCCACGGGATGGAAGGAATAGGAAGAGAAGTATACAACCTGACATTATTCTTAGTACCTTTGGCTAGTTGGCAAGTGCGACAACTCCGAACAATTTTGGTAACTAGTGAATTTAGTCTTGGCCAATAGAACTTATCCTCCATTAACGTAATCGTTTTATCACGACCAAAATAACCACCAAGGCCACCACTATGTATCTCCCAAATAATAAAGTGGTGAAGTGAAGAGAGTGGGATACACAATTTGGAGTGCCTAAAAAGATACCTGTCGCGAATGTAATGAGCAGATATGTAGAGGGGGAGTCATAATGGATGGATAAGTAGACATCCTTAAAAACCGGACATTGCGCATACTCATCTTTAATTCTTCCCAAAAAAATTAGACAAGTATTTTTGGTGGTTCTTTCTTTAATTTCTAATTTTGGATAAATATTCAATATTATAATTAGTGGTCAACACCTTGGTGTAAAATTTTGATACTCTGGAATTACTATTATTTTGACATCATAGACCTTCCATAATTTTATGGGGGCCATGACATGGGAAGATCTTATACTTCATGTTCAAATCTCATTCCTGACCAATATTGGAGAAATTAAGTAAATGTCAAGTAATTAGGGAAAAATATGATTCTCTGGATTTAGGCTTAGAATATCTTGATAGACACTCAGTAATAATCTTGAGTCAGTTGGATGGATATTTGGGGTACCTCTCCTTATGCAACTCATATAACTCATTTTGTCTGCGTATAGTAAAACTATAAATCTGGAGTATTTGATGGATCATTAGGTGGGAATGGAAGGTAGTTGGTGTACCTAGTCTAGTAGAGAAGTTGTGTGCTCACCATTGGAAGTCTATATGTTGGGTGTGTTGGATCTTGCAGCGCCCTTAGAGGGGGGGGGGGGGGGGTGAATAAGGGCTAAAATTTACTTTGATATTTTTCTAATATATTATGATAATTTTAACGGATAAACAAGTAGATTTTTAGACAACCCAAATAAGCACTTAGAAAATCATAAGAAATTGGAAATCAAATTTTATTTCCACAAGTGATGAATACAAAGGATTGTCGATCTTAATAAAGCTTAAAATCAAGGCTATGATAAAAATAAAATTCTTTTCAATTTACCGGTCCTTCAACCAAGGACCGGCAGGCTATAGCGAATCTCTTCCTAGATCTTGCTACTAGCCTTCCCCTAGATCTCTCCACGATCTAGACGCTGCACACAAGGCGACGATTTCCTCCTAAGCCTCACATGGACCTAGACGCCATGCACAAGGCGGCGATTTCCTCCTAAGCCACACACGGACTTAGACGCCACGCACAAGATGACTATTTTCTCTACGGATTACAAGATGAATAAATGAAATACAAAATAGAGATTAAGATATGAGAACTCCCTAAATCCACAACTCTGAAAACAACGTTGAATGCTTGCAAAGGTTGCTTGAGATTCCGCGCATGAACCGTCGCTCCTTCGATCTTGAACGTTCTTGCCGAAAAGGGAGTTCTCGAATTTCTGGAGCTCTCTAATGAAAAGCACTCGGGAATTGGTACTCCAGAAAAGTGTGTAACTTCTCCTCCATGAAAAATGAGACAATATATAAAATCTTGATGTCGTCGACTACATCTAGATGTCGTCCGTCGACGTTATCACCTCTAGTTGACACGTGTCCCATGCGAACGAAGTGTGCGCGCGACGTGACGATTTTCGCTGATATATGGAGCTGTCGTTGACGACATCGATGTCGGAATTCCGACAATGCATGGAACTTGCAGAACGTGTAGTAACCACTGAGTCATGGGCTGTCAGATTCCGATATCAAGCTATCGTAGACGACAGTGATTTTTCTAGAAATCGCTGAGACTGGAACCGCTGAGAATGGGATGTCGTCGACGATATCTAGCTGTCGAAGACGACAGTGATTTTTCTGGACTATTCATTCTGAGCTCCAAACAATAATTAGCATAGTTGCATACCTATTATACATGCACACCATAGAGAAAATAGGATCAAACACACCCGGGATTTGTTATTAGCAAACCAAGGAGTTCGAAAAACATATTCCAACAATCTCCCCCTTTTGATAATAACAAATCCATTTTGAAAGAAATCATAGTGTCCTATTAAGTTATATAAGATAAGCAAGACTAAATAATTGGTTGTGCGATAACGTTATTCGGATGAAGTTCTCATATATGTATTCTCCACCTAAGTGTGTATTCCCCCTACATAGGATAAGAAATTATTGTGTTTAGGATGTTCAACTGCTTATATGTAATCTCCCCCTAAGTATGTACTCCCCCTAAATATGATAAGAAGTTAATGTGTTTAGGAATGATTTCTTTCTTTCTTACAAGAATAATTCTCCCCCTTTTGGTATTATTAAAAGAAATTAGGGTTAGGGAAATAATGATGTAATCTTTTGGAGTGAGGAACCATGATTGAACTTTTGTAATAAAGGTAATGTTGAAGAGTTTAAACATAGAAGTGTAGAGATTTCACAAGAAATAAATACGAGATTTAGGCTAGCGGAAGATTATGAAAAACATTGGATTGTAAGCATGAAAATCATAAGTAGAAATATGAGTTTGAGTTCAAATTGAAAAGTTTTGTAACCTTTGTGAAATCTCATAAGTGTTCATAAATTTATCAAGCATGAAATGAATATATCAGAAAGAGAATATACTACAATGCTACCGAATTTGAAGTGTAAGAGATACCAAAGACATTGTAGATATCATGCTAGGTTATCTATTGCATTTCTTATATAAAGAGCAGTATAAAGATAACATTAGAATCCAATACTCATGAGAAGAAGTGTTATGAAAGATAATGATGTGCACATAAGTGTATTTTGAGCAATGTTAACAATGGATTTAAATCACAAAATACAAGACATATGTAGAGTAAAGTGCACAATAAAACGCAAGTATATTTTCGTTCACACACTTTAATGTACATATAGTTAGAGAAAATGGTGTAAAAACAAAGATTTGCACAAGACACTTTACTATTCTTTCCAAGGTGCTCAACCTCACAATGCTTATGAAGACTTATCAGGAGGTTCAAGTAGTGCTTGGTGGAGTTATAGTTGTCTACATATATAATTTTTTGTTCACATTTGTGCGACAACATTCTTCGAATACACTTATTTGCAAACCCAAATTTTTTTAAACTTAACCACTTTTCAAAATTTCATAAGTGCAATTCAAATGTAGTGTAGGTAATAAATGTAAGACCCCCCTCCCCAGACTGAACCGGGTTCCGGGAGGGGGGATCTTACTGCCCAAAGAAGACCACCCAGCGCTTTCCGGGTGGCGACGTCCCACCCACTCAAGCACTGAGCGGTCTCTTTGTCAGGCACAAGAATCATTACATCACATCAGATCGCACAGCGGAAGCAGATATTATAAAGGAAACAAGCACACTGCTTATATTATACATTTAAATATGGCCGGAGCCTATCGTTTTACAAAATATTGCCTGAAGGCTACATAGTCCAAACAACAAGGGTCCCTAGGCTAGTCTTTATTCTCTTGCACTCACGTCTCTGAAGATAGGAGGAGAGGCTGGGGTGTCCGATCGGGCCATCTCTAAGGCTCGTAACTCATCCTGCGGTGTGGGGGCTCCTCGCTGTCCCGTCTCCTGTGATTGGTTATAAGAAATAACCGTTAGTCACAGAGCTAAGCAGAAAATACATCCCCTCCCCGGATCCATATCCAGGGGGCGGCTAAAGAACAGAAATGAAATAGCCGAAGCAAGGAAAAGGGTTAGTAGCAGGTGAATACGTATATATAGACGCATATATATATAGATAGGGCCGTATGCCCTAAGACCCGTATTTGCGCCGTATAGTAACCACACAATACTATGTCGCGCAGACGCACACCCAGGTATTCAAACCCGTACGCACACAAAAGACCCTGTGTCGACACAGTTTAGACCGCTTTAGTTCAAGCAGGGGAGCTAACCCCGCGGACCTCACCGATGTGGCCGTCGGTGACAGTGGCCAGTCCTGCCACTTTTGAATGTAGTCGTACCGTAGCATTCAGGCCCTCTTGTACTACTTGGATGTGAGCGACATCCGGCGAGCCGATTTGTAGGCCGACCAGTGGAGGTAACACTGCAGGCTCGGAGGGTAATAACCCGCTATGCACATCTCCCTGTCGCCATGAGTCGTCAACCCACCCGCACCGGTACGAACGGTCTGCGAGCGTGACCAACCCGCCACTCCCAAACAATCTTCACTCGCTTTACATAAAAACAAGCATTTAAGTTACGTGGCAATCCTACTCGACCGGTCACACGACCTCTGACCGGGAGGCTTAGCGGTATGAGGGCTCCTTGCTTGGGGCTAACCTGGGAAGTGGAACTCAACTCCGGGTTTTCCCCAACTAAGGCCTCGCAGGAGGGAGGATAAGCACCGCATTGTTGCCACGACCGTGCTGCAATAGCCAGTAAATTAGGACGAAAGCAGGGGCCATAATAGTATAAGCAGAATAGTAGGCCGAAAGCAAATGCCATAGTAGTATGAGCAGAATAGTAGGCCGAAAGCAAAGGCCATAATAGTATAAGCAGAATCGTAGGCCGAAAGCAAAGGCCATAATAGTATAAGCAGAATAGTAGGCCGAAAGCAAAGGCCATAATAGTATAAGCAGAATAGTAGGCCGAAAGCAAAGGCCATAATAGTATAAGCAGAATAGTAGGCCGAAAGCAAAGGCCATAATAGTATAAGCAGAATAGTAGGCCGAAAGCAAATGCCATGATAGTAGGACCAGTGCGAGACTGGATTTAATTGGGAGTACAGAAGCAAATGCGGGGGACCAGTACGAGACTGGATTTAAACGAAGGTATACAATGTAAATGCGGGGGGACCAGTACGAGACTGGATTTAAACGAAAGTACAGAATGTAAATGCGGGGGACCAGTGCGAGACTGGATTTAAACGAAAGCACAGAATGTAAATGCGGGGGACCAGTGCGAGACTGGATTTAAATGAAAGTACAGAATGTAAATGCGGGGGACCAGTGCGAGACTGGATTTAAACAAAAGCACAGAATGTAAATGTGGGGGACCAGTGCGAGACTGGATTTAAACGAAAGTACAGAATGTAAATGCGGGGGACCAGTGCGAGACTGGATTTAAACAAAAGCGGCACAGCCGGCCTGGGCCATGCCGGCTTGCTGTGCCGCCGCCTCCTCAAGCAGGGCCCTCCCCGCCGCCCCTGGTTGGGGCGCCGGGGAGGGGGCGACCCTCCGGCGGTGTTCCGGCGGCCTGGAGCCACCGGCCGCAGCTGGAGGAGGGGATTATTCCCCTACAGGAAAGTGGGGGGGGGGGGGGGGAGGGGGAGAAGGGGACTCGAGCGCCATCGGGGCGGCGTCGTCCGACGGCCCAGCCGCCTCTCCTTCGTCCGCGACGAGGTCCCCGAGTGGGGACCTGTTCTCCAGCGCCACCACCGGTGCTGGGGGGGGGGGGGGGGGGGGGGTTGGCTTCCACGGCCAGCGCCGCCACCCGAGCAAGCTCGGGGTGGCGCTGGCGGTGCTCCGGCGACGGGGAGGGGGCTGCTTGCCTCCAGGAGATAAGAAGGGGGGGGGGGGGGGGGGCGATTCTACCTGAGGCGGAGGTGGTGGGGCTCGAGAGGTTGAGGGGCGGTGGCCGGCCATGCGGGAGGAAGAGGAGGGTGGCGGCTTGGGTTGGCTCCGGCTGGCTCCGGCGAGGGGGGGGGGGGGGGGGGGGTTGCTGGGTTAGTCGGCAGGGGAGGGAGTGGAGAGGGAGGGGGAGAGTGGTGTGCTGAAAGGGGGGCTTGGCCCTCCTTTTATAGGAAGGGGGAGATATTTTCTCCCCCCCCCCTCCCCTCCCTTCTCTCTCTCCACGTGGAGTTAAGGGAGGGGGAGTGGGGGGAGATATTTTCTCCCCCTCCCCTCCCTTCCCTTCTCTCTCTCTCGCCTAATTTGCCCTAATAGGGGGGGGGGTCTTGGTTTGACCGGGGTCCACCTAGGTTCTTCAGGGTTGATTCCGGATTCGTGCACCTCGTAGTTTATACGTTGCATTGGGGTGGCCCGCATAGTGCCCAAATGGTATATTCTCCACACAACCTTGGGTGGAGGCGGGACAAGTTCTATTACTCCCGTATTGGTTACCAGGGCCTAGCGGATTTGACGAAAGTCAAATCGGGATTCGCACGACCACTATCCATAATAACGAGGCGGTGGTGCGCGACGATACTCCAAATAGTCGTTTTCTCCAAATGACCTCGGATCGAGGCGCAACGAATTCCGTTGCACTCGTATGGTTCATACGAGTTCAACGGATCTGACGGAAGTCAAATCCGAGTTCGTACGACCACTATTCATACCAAGGAGGTAGTGGCGCGCTACGATACTCAAAATGGTCATTTTCTCCAAACGACTTCGGATCGAGGCGCAACGAATTCCGTTGCACTCGTATGGTTCATACGAGTTCAACGGATCTGACGGAAGTCAAATCGGGGTTCGTTTGGTCACTGTACCCCAATGACTTAGTCGCGGCACGCAACGATACTCAAAATGGTCATTTTCTCCAAACGACTTCGGATCGAGGCGCAACAAATTCCGTTGCACTTGTATGGTTCATACGAGTTCAACGGATCTGACGGAAGTCAAATCGGGGTTCGTTTGGTCACTGTACCCCAATGACTTAGTCGCGGCGGGCAATGCCACTTAAAATGGTAGTTTTCTATCGCTCGGGTCTACTTTTATTGGGCTTACTAGGGTCTAGTGGCCCAATAAAAGTCGGGATGTTACAATAAACTTGTGCAAGGTTTAATTTATTGTACAAATATAAAACACAAACAAGCATTTTTAGATTTAAACACACATGTTGATTACCAAAATAAGTGAGTGAAAGGTATCATTATCAAGCATAATACATTTACTCATACTTAGAGGCATGTTAAGCTTATTTCTACACATATTTGTCAATACAATTGATGCACTTTAAATAGATATATCAAAACATGATAAACAAAACAATGTACATATTAATTTGAAGAAATAAATTGTAACATTGTAAATAATTCTAAATAATAGAATTCATTCATGCTTGATATGAGCAATAAAGATCATATTTTTTATAATTTGGGGAATTGAAAAAAAGAAAGAAAAAAATTGAATGTGCGAACTTTTAAATTGATGTTTCAAAATAAAATAGTGCATATAAAAAGAAATATTTTTGATTAATTTTTGAAAACAAAAAAAAACTTGTCAAATGAAATTTGACTCATTTTTTGGATGTCGGAAAATGACAGCAAGGTGTCGTCGACGACATCAAAAAAACGATAAAAGACCGTGAATCCGAGAAAATCAAATCTAGGAGGCATTTCCTGTAGGGTTTGCGCGAGAGCTACCGTCGGAAGTCGCCGGAAATCTAAGGATTGAGGTAAGTTTAGGGTTTTTTGTTAATATTTTGTTGAGATTTTTGAAATTGAAACTTAATTTGAAGATTCCTTTTCGTTTTTGTGAAGTTTTAGAAAGGAAATCCTAGATCTAAGAGAATGTATGGGTTTGCGATAAATTTTGGTAATAATTTTTGAATAAAAACTTGGTTTAAGTAGGTCATTTTGTGTTTGTGAAGTTTTGAGAAGAGATCTGAGATGTATGTGTAGATCTAAGAAAATACTAGGTTTCATGATACAAAGTGTAGTTAGAATATTATAGATTTCATCTGTTTGAAGTTTTTATGATGTCGTTAAACGACATCTAGCTGTCGTCAACGACAGCGAAAAAGAACAGAAATTTTCTTTTTTTTTGTAGGATTTTGTATTGTTTTTTTTAGATATGGAGGAATGAAATGCTACATCTTTGTGTTTGTTTAAAAAAAAAATTGTTTTTGATGTGAAGGTTGGTCGAGTAAAGAGATGGCATCAAGTTCTAGAGCACGGAGAAGTACTTCTGGTGACTCCCATTCGTCATACCAAAGTTATCCGGGCATTGAAAAAGTCACTTATTGGAGTAGCTAAGGTGGTGGAGTTTGACCTTCCAAGACACGAACACATATATGATCTACTCGCCGAGACAGGTATAATATCCGTCATAATTGCAGACATGTTCTCATCAGTGCTAATTCGAGAGTTTTACAATCACTTGGAAGATCCAAATAATACTGATTTAAATGGTGGTGTAAGATCAAAAATCCAAGGACAATATGTGGAAATTACCCACATAGATTTGAGAAACGAATTTGGACTGATTGAGAGTGAGCACATGATTGATATAGTAGAAAACTATAGAAAAGAACGAGATTGGATGCTCCTCAATATGGTATTGCATGGAAATTCTATGAAGAATTTAATCACAACTACAACGACGCTCACACCTGATGCACAGGTTGTGCAAGAAATCCTAAGGAATACGGTCATGTACAAAGCCGGTGACTTGAGGAGTATTACGGCACAACTTAGTTTTGTGATGTATTTAATATTAGAAAGAGAGTCATTTGATGTTGCAGATCTCCTATTATCCATTATGCGTTATACATTTAGATTGAAGAGTCCGACTTGGAAGAAAGTTCATAGCTTGCCGATGGGAGCAATCATCCAACGCATATTATATAAGAAATATTCTTGGATAGACCAAGAGTTTTATTTGAGTGATTGTATTCCCGGTATTTTCACTATGGATACTATGCGACCTAGTCGATCTCAGCGTGAGCCATCGGTAGAGATGAGAAATCCACAAATCTCACGTGGAGGATCTGTATGCGAAGCTGTGGATGAGTTACGTGACTCACTTGAGGAGCATAAGAGGTCGTTTGAGGAACACAAGAAGGATATGAAGAAGAAGAAGATGGGCAAGATGCAGAAATTTATGAAATTTCTGGTGAAGGGGTTAAAGCTGAAGCCTACACCTGCTGAGGCCGCTGAATGGGAAGAGGCAGAACCAGAGCCACCGTGACAGTCGATAAGACGAACGCGAAATGGAAGAGATGCTGGTCAGAGCTCCAGAGGGGATCAGGAAGAGAGTAGTGGTGCTGAGAGCAGAGATTTTTGAGTGTTTTTTTTACAGATTTTGATGTTCTGGTAGATGTCGTCGGCGACAGCTAGATGTCGTGGACGACAGTGAAGTTGTAATTTTTCTTTCAGTTTTCTGTGTTGTAACTTATATGGAGAAGTTATATTCAGTTAGCTTTTGTATGAAGCTTTCAAGTAGTGTGAATTTGATGAATTTTAATGATGTTTTAATTACATGGTGTGGAGTTAGCATGTTTGAAATAATTTTTTTTTTATTTTGTTTTTGTTGAAATTTAATTTGGTTATTTAATTTGATATGTCTAGGATTCCCAATTCTAGTCTTAGCATTGAAAAGCGGGAATCAGGAAGTGGTTTTGTGAATATATCGGCAAGTTGTGAATCCGTGCCTATAAATGAAATTTTAATGTGATTTTGTTTGATGTGATCTCATATAAAATGATGGCGAACATCGATGTGTTTAGACCTAGAATGATGTACTGGGTTGTTTGTTAAGTCAATAGCACTTTTGTTGTCACACCATAATTCTATTATTTGATGATTACTGTTATAGTCTTCTAAAGTTTGTTTCATCCAAAGAGCTTGTGCACAACAGCCACCAAGTACAATATACTCGGCCTCGGTGGTGGAGAGGGCAACAGAATTCTGTTTCCTACTCGACCAAGAAATGAGCGAAGGGCCTAAAAAATGACAAGTGTTACTAGTGCTTTTGCGATCTAATGAATACCCAACATAATCAGAATCAGAATAGCCATGCAAAATAAAGTTATCACTATGTGGATACCATAAACCTAGTTTAGAAGTACCAATTAGATAACGAAAAATACGTTTAACCGCTTTTAAATGTGATTCTTTTGGATTAGCCTGAAATCTAGCACATAAACATACAGCAAACATAATGTCAGGTCTTGAAGTGGTTAAATATAATAATGATCCAATCATCCCTCTATATAAAGTTTGATCTATAGAAATTCCACTTTCATCCTTTCCCAATTTTAATGAAACACTCATAGGAGTATTAGATTGTTTAAGATTGTCAAAACCAAATCATCAATTACATACTTAATGAAGAGTGTACAATCAGCACTACCCATTTTAAAATCATTCTTTAATAAATAGAGCATCAATCTTTCATACCATGCTCGAGGTGCTTATTTTAAACCATAAAGAGCTTTATATAACTTATAAACATGATTAGGATATTTATCATTAATAAAGCCAGGTGGTTGTTTGACATAAACCTCTTCCTTAATGTACCCGTTTAAAAATGCAGTTTTAACATCCATTTGTAATAATTTAAATCGTTTAAACTAGCAAATGCATTGAAAATTCTAACTGCTTCAAGACGTGCTACAGGTGCAAAAGTTTCATCAAAATCTATTCCTTCAATTTGAGCATAACCTTTTGCCACAAGCCTAGCTTTATTTCTAGTAATCCGAGATTCACTATCTAATTTATTTTTGAAAATCCATTTTACGCCTACAACAGGATGATCACTAGGTCTTTCTACAAGCTTCCAAACCTTATTTCTCTTAAATTGATTAAGTTCTTCTGTCATAGCTAAAAACCAAGATTCGTCATTTAAAGCGGTTGAAACATCTTTTGGTTCTATGTTGGAAATAAAACAAAGGTTTGAAAATAAATTATGTAGAGAAGCACGTGTACTTACCCCTCTTGTAGGTTCTCCCATGACCAAGTCTTGCAGATGATCAGTAGTGAATCTAAGTTCGCTTGGTGGCACAAATTCCTCAACTTCTTCTTGTACTTCTTCCTCTTTTTCTTCTTTTTCATTTTCAAGTATGTCTTCTTCATCATCATTTCTTTTCAACGGAAGTTCTTCACCATCGCCTGCAGATTTATTCTCCACTACACATGGAACAAGTTCATCAAATTTAATATGAATTGTTTCTTCAACTACTTTAGTCCATTTATTATAAACTCTATAAGCCTTACTAATTGAAGAATAACCAATGAAAATACCTTCGTCACATTTTTCATCAAATTTACCTAAAGTATCTGTTGTATTTAAAATAAAACATTTACACCCAAATACTTTGAAATAAGATACATTAGGTTTCTTTTGAAAATATAATTCAAATGGAGTAAGTTTCAACATAGGATGTAGCATGACACGATTTATAACATAATATGCAGTACTAACAGCTTCGGCCCAATAATATTTTGGTAGTTTAAATTCAGATAACATAGTGCGTGCTAGTTCTTGAAGTGCTCTATTTTTCCTTTCCACTATACCATTTTGTTGTGGTGTACGAGGAGCGGAAAATTCATGCTTTATCCCAAATTCAGTACAATATGAAATAAATTTTTCATTATCAAATTCACCACCATGATCTGATCGTATACATTTAATTTGTAAATCTAATTCATTTTGAATGCGAGTGCATAGCTTAGTGAATTCAATATACGGATCAAATTTGGATACTAGAAAAATAGTCCAACAAAAACGAGAATAGTCATCAATTAAGACAAAAGTATATTTTCTACCTCCTAAACTTTGAGTTGAAATTGGACCAAACAAATACATGTGAATTAATTGCAAAGGCCTAGAAGTAGACATAATATTTTTGCTTTTAAAAGATGATTTTGTAAATTTTCCTTTTTGACATGGCGAGCACAATGAAGAAATCTTTTCATCTAATAGGGGTAAACCCTTAATCAATTTCTTTTTGGAAAGTTTCACTACAAGTTTAGTACTAGAATGTCCTAGTCGCCTATGCCACAATTCTAACTCATCATTCTTTGAAATAAAACATTTAAGTGATGAATGAGAAAGTTCATGGAAGGTAATCGTATAAATGTTATGAATTCTTGGTGCGGTAAAAATAACTTCATGAGTTTTTGAATCTATTATTTTGCAAAGGTTTGACGTTGACTCAAATAAAACATTCAAGCCTTTATCACATAATTGACTAATAGATATTAAATTGTGTTTCAAACCTTTAACAAATAAAACATTAGAGATTTTGAAAGAATCGTTACCAACTTCACCAACTCCCATGATCCTTCTTTTTCCATTGTCTCCAAACGTTACAACTCCTCCTTTCTTCATCTCCAGGCTAAGGAACTTTGATTTATTGCCCGTCATGTGCTTTAAACAACCAGAGTCCAAATACCACACATCTTCTTTATCCTTAGCCTGCCTGCATACCTAACAAGATGATGAGAGTAAAGATCTGGTTACCCAAGTAGTTCCTCCCATAGTATAGGTGGACGCCTTAGGTACCCAGACTTGCTTAATATTACATGATCCCTTCTTCTTGCAAGAGTCCGCGATGTGACCAAATCTATTACATTTGGCACATGCAACAAAGAGAGATGATACTCTTGTCAAAGTTTTTTGTGGACTATTATTGGAAGAGGATGTTGCAGCAGTAGTATTATACTTATTTTCATTATTAACTTTCCATTTACTGGAATTTTCACTGTCGTCGGCGACAGTGGCTGTCGTTTTCCGACAGCCTCCAGCAACATATCCAAGTCCAAACTTAGCAGTTCCATGGCATTGGTTGGCTAATATCATATTCAGTGATTTCCGGCCAACTCCAAACTTATCTATAGCCAAGTTTAAATCATGGACTTGAGTTTTCAAAGCGGTGTTTTCTTTGACTAACATAACACACTGATTTGAAAATCCTTTCTTGCTATTATCCAATTGTGAATAAGAAGATTTCAAAGATCTTACTAAATCCCTCTTTTCTTTGATAAGAAAATCTACTTTGGATTTGGATTTAGAAAGTTCTAGGTCTAATTCTTTAATTCTTATCAAAGAGCGATCACACTCTTGACAAACAATCTTCTCCTTCTCAAGAACTTTCAATTCATTTGTTAGTTTTCTGTTTTCTTTCGAAAGAATTTTATTTTCAGATTTTAGACTATCAATATCTTTAAGACTTTTTTGGAAAAATTTACAAGTACGGAGAAATTCATCATAAAGCTCATCATAAGTTGGGGGAGTTACCTCAGTGTCGCTCTGGACACTGCAATCGTTCTCAAATGATGCGTTGCTTTTTCCCATTAAGCACATATTTGCTTCTTCATGACCTTCGGAACTTGAATCATTTTCTCCTTCCGATGATGTGTCGTCCCATGTTTCCTCCTTTAGAACTTTCTTTTTGTATCTCTTATTTTGCTCTTTCTCTTTTTGCTCTTTCAGAAACTTTGGCACTTGCTCCTTATATGTCCAATTTTCTTAAAATGATAACATTCCAGTGGTGGACGTTCATCATCTTCCTCAGTTTCACTCTTTCCTTTTCCCTTCTTATATGAAAAATCCTTCTTGTTAAAGTACTTCTTAAAAGTGTTCCTCCCTTGCGGATTTCTCATAAACTTCTTAAATTTTCTCACAAACAAACTTTCTTCATCTTCTTCCTCATCTCCATTAGTCTCACTCTCAACTTCTTTCTTTGACTTTAGTGCCAATGCCTTCTTTCTTGGCTCCACACTGTACTCTTGTTGTTGTATTTTCAGTTCCACTTCATGTGTCTTCAGATTTCCAATTAAACTCTCTAGTTGAAGAGTCTTAAGATCATGAGATTCCGAGATGGCGGTCACCTTCGGATTGAACTTCGGGGGAAGTGATCTTAAGATTTTTCTAACTAAATCTCCATTTGAAAAATTCTTTCCAAGGACTTTGGAATTGTTGACGATCTTGGTAAATCTGGTGTACATCGTATTGACGTCTTCATCAACCTCCATTCTGAACTTTTCAAATTCTGACTCGAGTTGGAACAGTTTGGAGTCCTTCACCTGCGAAGTACCTTCATGAGTAACTTCTAATAATTTCCAAATTTCAAACGCAGTTTCACATGCACATACTCTATTAAACTCAGTTCTATCTAACGCACAAAATAGAGCGTTCATTGCTTTTGTGTTATTCTTACATTGTAACTTATCAGTATCATCTCATTTATCCTTAGGCTTATCCATTGTTACACTACCAAGGACTAATGTCAATGGAGTATAACTCGTTTCTACCATGTTCCAGACTTTGATATCTAGTGCAATTAGAAAACAAAGCATATGAGTTTTCCAATAGTTATAGTCCATACCTGTGAATAAAGGTGGTCGACTAATCCCTTGGCCCTCTACAAATGCGTGATCGTTATGCGCCATTACTCCCGGTGGTAAAACCGTTTTGGAGTAACCTGGCTCTGATACCAAGTGTTGGATCTTGCGACGCCCTTAGAGGGGGGAGGGGGGGGGGGGGGGGGGGGGGGTGAATAAGGGATAAAATTTACTTTGATATTTTTCTAACATATTATGATAATTTTAACGGATAAATAAGTAGATTTTTAGACAACCCAAATAAGCACTTAGAAAATCATAAGAAATTGGAAATCAAATTTTATTTCCACAAGTGATGAATACAAAGGATTGTCGATCTTAATAAAGCTTAAAATCAAGGCTATGATAAAAATAAAATTCTTTTCAATTTACCGGTCCTTCAACCAAGGACCGGCTGGCTATAGCGAATCTCTTCCTAGATCTTGCTACTAGCCTCCCCTAGATCTCTCCACAATCTAGACGCTGCACACAAGGCGGCGATTTCCTCCTAAGCCTCACACGGACCTAGACGCCACGCACAAGGCGGCGATTTCCTCCTAAGCCACACACAGACTTAGACGCCATGCACAAGGCAACGATTTTCTCTATGGATTACAAGATGAATAAATGAAATACAAAATAGAGCTTAAGATATGAGAACTCCATAAATCCACAGCTCTGAAAACGACGTTGAATGCTTGCAAAGGTTGCTTGAGATTCCGAGCATGAACCGTCGCTCCTTCGATCTTGAACGTTCTTGCCGAAAAGGGAGTTCTCGAATTTTTGGAGCTCTCTGATGAAAAGCACTCGGGAATTGGTACTCCAAAAAAGTGTGTAACTTCTCCTCCACGAAAAATGAGACAATATATAAAATCTTGATGTCGTCGACTACATCTAGATGTCGTACGTCGACGTTATCACCTCCAGTTGACACGTGTCCCATGCGAATGAAGTGTGCGCGTGATGTGACGGTTTCCGCTGAGACGTGGAGCTGTCGTCGACGACATCGATGTAGGAATTCCGACAATGCATGGAACTTGCAGAACGTGTGGTAACCGCTGAGTCATGGGCTGTCGGATTCCGATATCAAGATATCGTAGACGACAGTGATTTTTCTGGAAACCGCTGAGACTGGAAACCGCTGAGACTGGAACCGCTGAGACTGGGATGTCGTCGGCGATATCTAGCTGTCGCAGACGACAGTGATTTTTCTGGACTATTCATTCTGAGCTCCAAACAATAATTAACATAGTTGCATACCTATTATACCTGCACACCATAGAGAAAATAGGATCAAACACACCCGGGATTTGTTATTAGCAAACCAAGGAGTTCGGAAAACATGTTCCAACAGGGTGTACCCGAAAAGCTAAGGGGTAAGGTTATGTCCGGGACCGACGAAAGATCGCATTTCCCTTTAGAAGGCCTTAAAATATGTAGGGTGATCCAGGTGTAATGATAAGGAGGGTATACTTGTGGGTAGTCACTAATAACATTAAGTGCCTTGGAAAGGGAGATTTGGGGTGTCATTCCATTGTAGCTCCTAGTACCGTAGCGAGCCCCTTATAGGGTTGTCCTCGGGAAGTCCAGGGTTAACCCAAAAGTGTAGGAATAAATGGTGGTGTAAGATTAACTTAATAAAACACACACTCACACCCCGTGACCACAGGAGGTTAGTTTGTTTGGTTTTACGAGCGGTAGGCTCGGTAGTTGTAGCAGCAGATTAATTAGTTTGGTGAGCTTGTGGCTCAGTAGTGCTTGCTGGTACAGACAGGTTGGTCCGGCGAGCCGTTAGCTTGGAAGGTTATGATAATGGGCAGGTTAGCCCGGGGAGCCTTGTGGCTCGGGATATAGTATGACATATTGTATGTGCATAAGGTGGTGGGTAATTAGTGTTGACGGTCATTGCACCGACGTCGATACCTTGGCTCGGTAAGAGTGGTTAACACTTTACCAAAAAACATCTGGTGGACTAGCCATTAAGAGTACGCAGTGTAATATCCCCCAAAAAACTAGAACCCTAGAGTGGTTTTGTCATGAATAGGTCATGATAAAACCCTAGGAAGCTTGAAGAGACCACTTGGTCTTAGCCACGAAGAAGGGAACCACAGTGGTCTGCAAATAGCAATTTCTAGTTAACAAGCCCATGGTTGGACTTTATGGCATCACCTTGACCCCTTGACCCCACCATATCATACCTAACCCTTTAGGGGTTCCCTTAGAGCACCAAGGACCCATTGGGGTCAACCAAAGAGGCAAAATTGACCAAAGTCAACCCTAACCCAAAATTGGTCAAATTAGCCTAATTAGGGTCAATTGACCTCCACCATGCCAAATTGACCTTTCCCCTACCCTTATAAGGTTATTAGGGACCCAATGGACTAAAAAGCCCCATCATGGGGCCACCAATTTGGTCAATTTGACCAAAGTCAACCCTAACCCCAAATAAGTCAAACCACCCTATTTAAGGTCAATTAGGGTTCAATTGGACCAATTGACTTTCCCCAAGTTCCATTGATCACTAAGAGAGGCCAATGGGTCAACATTAACCCATTGGGCCTAGTTAATTTCACCAATTTGACCAAAGTCAACACTTGGTCAATATTGCCCAACTTGGGTTAATTAAGCCCAAAGCTCAATCCCTTTGGGCTAAGCCCAATTTCAATAGCCCAAATGATTAGTCACCATTGAAATTACATGAAATTCCATCCAATTTCCGGAGGGGGTGACTAGGAGAGAGAAATTGGTAGTTTCCCCCAATTTAAAGAGAGAGAAAGTGGCCATTCATGGTGAATTCATGGCATTCAAGGCAAATTGATGGCGATGGCCACCACGACGGCCAACTTGGTGATGAAGATGACGACCATGGCGCACTTGGTGATCATGAGATTGTGGCGGAAGATGATGATGATGAACCGCCAGACAAAGTCTTATGGCGCCGTAGCGATCACGGCTACAATCTTCGCCCACGCAACAAGATTTAATTTAATTTATCTTGCTAGTTTATGGTCTGCAATTATCCAATTATATGATTTGCTTTTAATTATTTTATTTCTGTCATTTTTTATTTGTGGTGTGCGTTTAGTCACTGTTATGGGCTGCTATTAGACGTTTGGATGTAAGCCTTATATAAGGCCAAAAACTCTTTCTATGTTGGAGAATATTATTGAGATTAAACCAAAATTTGCTTCCTAAAACCTAATATCCTCTCTCCCTCTATCTCTCAGATTTTCCACCCCCTCTATCTCCCTCTTCCTCTCATTGCCGCCGCCCCCCTTGAGGGATCTCTTCCAAGGTTCGGCCGCCCCCTCTTTCTCTTCTCCCCTCCTCCATATTCTCTCCTCCACACTATTCTTCGATCACCTTTCATCTCTCTATTTCCTCTTTCATCCGCGGTTCCAAAATATCTTGTGCAAGAAGTAAAGGTTGTGGTGATCTTCTACGACGTGAAGCGGGGAAGACGGATGTGTTCTTCATCCTCGGTGCACTTCTTGTGGATTTCAACGGAAGGCGATCATTTCTTGTGGATCCAACATCTCGCGTCTACTTTTCCGAGAGGGGTAACAAAAAATACTACTCAAGAGATCTTCCTTTTTGATAGTTCTTGTGGTGGATGATTTTTGCGTGGCTTTTCGAAGCTTTATTTATCGTGGTAGTTTTATAATAGATTTGTGGTTTTCGTTTGGTTTTCAGATAACTCTCGAGAGGATTGGCGACCCTCGTTCTTTTTTCTAGTTGGGATAGATCCTACCACTTTCGAATCGTGTTTATTTTTTGTGGATCTGTTTTGGTACAACTCCAAACTCGTCAGAATCAATATTATTCCTTTTAGCCGGAGCGGAGTTTGGCCTATAGCCATTCTCCGAACCAGGTACGGTGTGGCTACCCGTACGTTAGCGCGAAAGATAAATAAAAATAATTGTGACGGGTGCGTTTCGTTAGCGTGTGGTAAAGAGGGCGTAGAACGTAGCTAGAGACGTTGTTGCGTCGTCCGTGTATGATCGATTTGGTCGGCCTACATCAATTTGGTATCAGAGGGAGGTTCGTGTCAATTTCTAAATTGAGACATTCCTTGGGATTTTCGTAGAACGACGGCACTCACAATTTTCACACGATTTGGCACTCAAAAATTTAAAATAAAATTTCGTCGGTCTGCGAATAGCGGCCTAAAATTCTCATTTTCTGCGAAATTCAAAAAAAAAAAATTCTGGTAATTCTACTTATTATTTTCTGTAAGAAAATCAAAAAATATTTTACTTACCCTAGTTATTAGGCGGGAATAAAATTATCTTTCGTAAAATTTTGGCCTGATCTAAATTTCTGGTGTGCGAATAGCGGCCTTAAAATTTTTATTTTTCAGCGAAAATAAAAAACAAAAAAATTCAAAATTCAAAAATTTTGAAATTCAAAATTCAAATTCAAAATTCAAATTTTTGAAATTCAAAATTCAAATTTCTGAAATTCAAAATTTAAATTCAAAATTCAAAATTCAAATTATTGAAATTCAAAACTCAAATTTCTGAAATTCAAAATTCAAAATTTACATTCAAAATTTTCGGATTGGTCTGCATTTAGTAAAAACCTCAGAATTTTAAAACTTGTCAAAAAATTTGAAAATTTTTCTGTAGCTTTCTGCTCTTATTTCCAACAACATTAAAACAGAAAATTTTTCGATTCGACTACGTTAGGTTGGCCTAAAAATTGGAGACATTATAATTTTGTCCGTGTCAGCACACGAACTGTCACTAGTAATGACTACTAGGCTGAATCCGGGGTATCCCCCGGCACTCTCACGAATAACTACACCACCGGCTAATTTAAAGGAGTTAGGTAAGGGTCGGAATGATGCTGTGAAGGTGATTAGGCTCAGTCGCGACCCGAAACACCGATTTCGAGCAAATTTTAAACATGGTGAGAAGTGGTGCAGACTCGTGGTGGATAGTGTTTGTCATACAAACGCTATCACGGAGAATGCAGTATCTAGGATGTTGGTGACCACTGCGCCATATCCTTGCCCTTATCGTCTCGTATGTCCGGATGAGAGCACTATCTTAGTGTCCAGGCGATGTTTGATGCCCCTCACCATCCAAGCCTATTCTGAGCACATTTGGTGTGACGTCCTTCCTATGAAGGACTTCCATATCTTGCTGGGACACCCATGGCTCGCTAGCCATGACGTTAGTTATGACGCCCAGAATAACACCCTAGACTTTACACATGGGGGTCAACTAACAAATCTTAGGTCCAGCCCGCCCAGGAAGCCCAAAGTCCCATCTGGAGACGCTCGCGACACGGTTGAGTCGACACCACCCGGTGCAGACACACATGGGGATTTTGACACTGTCAGTCAAAATCAGCCCTTAGTTTGTGTTAGCCACTCTGAGGCAAACACACCGAGTTTGAGTATGGGGCCCGAGCCCGACCCTGTTAGTCCCAGCCTGCCTATAGACATTGTCCCAGTTGAGGCACCCTCGACTGACTTAGTGCCTGAAATTGAGGCTGCTCTGATTAGCCAACCTCTACTTGATCTCGTTAGCCTTAGGGAGCCTTCTGTTGGCCACCCCGAGGAAATTGAGGAGGTTGAAGAAAATTCTGAAAGTGGGCTGAGTGAATCTGATGCTGATGGTGAGACGGATGAGGAGATAGGGCGAGCCTTATCGACTCCTCACATTTTTGATGGTGGGATTAGGGCTCGTGCGTTTCCTGTGTCATTAGGTGGGGAGGACAAATGTTCCAATCCATTATCTGTGGGTAGTAGTTGTGTGGGCACATTCTCTGCACTAGTGGACCCTAGGCTAGTGTTAGCACCCCCACTGAACCTTCACCCATTTAAAGTTGCTTGAGTTTCCCCTACTTCAGCCCCGATCTAGAAGTATGGCATGGAGCCCGTTACCGCCGTGGGGCGGGTTGAGTGGTTTCGTTGGGTTGTCCTTCCCATGCTAGCTGATCTTAATTGTTGGGATCGCCCTAGGATGAACCTGAATTTAATTTCATATAATGAATTAGTAGATGTTTCAAGAGGTCTTAATCCATCCAAACACGATGAATTGGTGCTAGCTGTCCCATCTGGGTCCATTCACTTTGTAGTTACCACACCCGTTGGAGAATCTCGCAATAAGGAAGACTCGGATTTAGTAGATCATTCCCCTGGACAGTTGCCAATTGGCAACTTAGATGGCAATGTCAGTATTGTCCCCACTGTTCGTCGAATAGTTGTCGTTCATCGGGGCATCCCCAAAATGATAGTGACTGATAGGGACGTTACATTTACTAGCTATTTCTGGAAAACACTTTGGAAGCTTTTGGGAACTAAACTTATGTTTTCGTCGGCCTATCATCCCCAAACGGATGGGCAAACGGAAGTGGTTAACCGAAGCTTGGGTGGTTTGCTTCGTTGCCTCGTGGGTGATCATAAAGGTACGTGGGACCTTATTCTTCCTCATGCTCAACTAGCTTATAATAATTCAAAGAATAGGTCCACTGGATTATCACCAAATGAGATCGTACATGGATATAAGGTGCCCGTGCCTCTTGACTTGGTTCCGCTTCCACCATCTTTTAAATCCAGTCAATTTGCATAGGACTTCGCCTCGCACGTTCACAATCTCCATAAGCACATTAGTGAGACGTTAGCTAAACAATATTCTATTTATCAATCGAATGCTAACGTACATAAGCGAGCAGTCCCCTTGAATATTGGTGATTTGGTAATGGTTCGTCTAATCCCGGAACGGATGCCGTCGGGCACCGTAAAGAAATTGGCGAATAGGAGAGCGGTCCTTTTCAGGTTTTAAAGAAGCTAGGCGAAAATGCATATCTATTAAAGTTACCCGCTGATTGGGGAAGTTCCCCTGTTTTTAACGTTTCAGATTTAACGCTTTATGTCGCTCCGCTACCTGAACTATCTGTCTCTCCATTTAATATTTCCACTATATCTTATAATGGGGTGGGGGGTGAGATGGTTTCTGGATCGCTCTCTCCTTCGGTGTCTACGGGAGGCATGTTGCATACTGATGATGAAACATGTTTTTCTTCTTTGCCTAACGCATTTCCAAGGTTCCCCCAGACCGATTTCTTGCCTGACAGGATTTTGTAGGATGTAGTGTTTCCCACTCCCGACGGTGACATTCACAGGTTTTTGATCCGGTGGCGAGGTCGCCCTACTTCAGACGACTCTTTGCTCTCTGCCTCGGAGGTGGAACTTCTGGACGCGGATCTCCTACGCAGTTACTTACCTGCACACTCATCGGTGATGAGTCCTTTTGAGCGGGGCAGGATTGATGGCGATGGCCACCACGACGGCCAACTTGGTGATGAAGATGACGACCATGGCGCACTTGGTGATCATGGGATTGTGGTGGAAGATGATGATGATGAACCGCCGGACAAAGACTTGCGGCGCCGTAGCGGTCACGACTACAATCTTCGCCCACGCAACAAGATTTAATTTAATTTATCTTGCTAGTTTATGGTCTGCAATTATCCAATTATATGGTTTGCTTTTAATTATTTTATTTTTGTCATTTTTGATTTGTGGTGTGCGTTTAGCCACTGTTATGGGCTGCTATTAGACCTTTGGATGTAAGCCTTATATAAGGCCAAAAACTCTTTCTATGTTGGAGAATATTATTGAGATTAAACCAAAATTTGCTTCCTAAAACCTAATATCCTCTCTCCATCTCTCTCTCAGATTTTCCGCCCCCTCTATCTCCCTCTTCCTCTCATTGCCGCCTCCCCCCTTGAGGGATCTCTTCCAAGGTTCGGCCGCCCCCCTCTTTCTCTTCTCCCCTCCTCCATATTCTCTCCTCCACACTATTCTTCCACCACCTTTCATCTCTCTATTTCCTCTTTCATCCACGGTTCCAAAATATCTTGTGCAAGAAGTAAAGGTTATGGTGATCTTCTACGGCGTGAAGCGGGGAAGACGGACGTGTTCTTCATCCTTGGTGCACTTCTTGTGGATTTCGATGGAAGGCGATCATTTCTTGTGGATCCAACATCTCGGGTCTACTTTTCCGATAGGGGTAACGGAAAATACTACTCAAGAGATCTTCCTTTCTTTGATAGTTCTTGTGGTGGACGATTTTTGCGTGGATTTTCGAAGCTTTATTTATATTGGTAGTTTTATAATAGATCTGTGGTTTTCGTTTGGTTTTTCGATAACTCTCGAGAGGATTGGCGACCCTCGTTCTTTTTTCTAGTTGGGATAGATCCTACCACTTTCGAATCGTGTTTATTTTTGGTGTATGTATTTTGGTACAAATCCAAGCTCGTCGGAATCAATATTATTCCTTTTAGCCGGAGCGGATTTTGGCCTATAGCCATTCTCCGAACCAGGTGCGGTGTGGCTACCCGTATGTTAGCGCGAAAGATAAATAAAAATAATTGTGACGGCTGCGTTTCGTTAGCGTGTGGTAAAGAGGGTGTAGAACGTAGCGAGAGACGTTGTTGCGTCATCCGTGTATGATCGATTTGGTCGGCCTACATCACAAATTGACCCCCCATTCATCTCCCACACCCTCCATTAATCTCCCCATTGAATTCTAAGACGTTTTCAAGCCTTTCCCATGCCATCCGGTGGTGGATTCAAGAGTTTTCAAGTGAAACTGAAATGGCCATTAATGGCACTGCACCATTAAGCCTCCCCCTCCTCAAATTGACCCTTCCATCACCTTCAGAAGGGGGATATCAGTTGAAATCGAGTCTTAGATCATTGCATTTGGTGGAGAATCAAGAGATCGTCAAGGAGCACAACTTGAAGGGGGCGACCATGGCAAATCCGGGAAACAACCACCATCAAGCCCGATTGGAGGTCTGGTTCTCCTCCTCTCTCTCTATGGATATATCTTAGATCAAAATAGGTGAGAAATCAGGCTCAATTTAGCCCGATCCAAGGGGAAAATTTTGAAATTTTCCATGAAAAAGACTTGGTCGGGTTCGCCGGAAACCGCACCTCCGGCGGTCGTGCCGCTGCTCGACGATAGCCACCACCTCAACGGAGGTGGTGGTGGTGGTGGTGGCCGGCCAGGGAGGTGGCCGGATGGCCGGGAAATGAAGGAGGAAGTGCTACAGGTCGGTGCGATCCCGACCCTTGGCTGGAGGAGGAAGATGAAGGGATGCCCTCGAAATTGCTTCAAGATCTGTGCTGGATCATATGATATAAATGTTTATTTAATGTATTTTCTGTCACATATTTTGCTGTACATATATTAATTTATTAAAAATACTTAGGGCCATCTACAGAAAAAGTGGTCAACACCAAAGTTGTAGCCCTTAGAGTCTACTTTATTTTATAATTTGTTTCAGCCCAAAAAAAGTTCTGTAGCTCCCTGTAGGTCCATTTTGGTGGGACTGGTCGCTAGTGTAGGACAACCACCATTTCTTGAATAACGTTTGATTGGGAAATGATATGGGCATGAAAATTGAAACCTAGACTATTTGTATCAACCCCCTTAACATATCCAAAGATGGGAATTTTAGGATAAAAGTTTTCTAAGGTTTTTGTAATAATTTCATAATTCAAATGTTAATTAATTAATGGGTATAATGACCTCCAATCCACTCCAAATTTTGCTGCGTGCTCTTAGGGTTATTATATAACACTGGTAAAAATTTCAGCCCAATTGGGGCTGATTTGGTTAGGTTATAAATTAATCCAAGTTTGGTCTAACAAGGTCAAATTAGGTCAAAAGTGTATTTGTTGGTGTTAGATGGTCAAAACTCATCACAATGATGTGAAACCTTGGCCACAAGTTTATGATCACCTAAGACACCCCCATGATTAATTTGGGGTGATGTGGGGTGGGTGTGCCCTAGGACCCTAGTCTTAAACTTAGGGTTGCTCTTTGAACCTTGTGAAGGACATTGAGTCCAATTTTCTTGAATGGTCATGGAACTTGCTGGATAAGTTCTTAGGGTGTAATTAGGTCCTAGGTAATTTTATAAGAATTTTAGAAGCAATTATCCCCTTTGAAATATGTCATAACCAATTTAGGGAAATTCCTTATAAGAGAAATTTACATGCTCAAATGGTCTTGGATGATGATGAAACTTTGGTAGTGCTTTTATAATCATATTATAGACCTCTGGCAATTTTGTGTAATTAATGAAATGATTTAACCAGTACTTCATTCACAAGGCACTCATGTTGACGCCAGGAAAATCCTAGGCTCCAAAATTTGGATCAATGCAGCCGGAGGCTACTCGCCCAGTAGTCCAACGAGATGACTTGGCTGGAAACAACGAAGAAGCTAGAAGAGCAACAAACAGGACCCCAGGTGCTGCGACAGGGAGGTCCCACCACGTACCCGGAAGCTCAAGGGAGTCTTCCCCTCCAAAACCAAAAATGGCCGAGCTTGGTACAAGGAAGGCAGGGACCTGGCGAGTATCTCGCCTGAGGGGGTCAACCTCGTCCAAAAGTGTCCTCTTTCTTGTACCCCTGGGGGTCTATTTATAGACAAATCCTGGGGAGGGGGTACCTGACCATACTCGCCCATACTCGCCTCTGCTCGCCCAGCTCGCCCTCTACTCTCCTAGCTCTCCCCTTGCTCGCCAAGCTCGCTGTAACATCCCCAATCCTTCTAGACCCCTAGATGGTGTTAGGGCATGGGTGGTGTGCAGAGTGGCCACTAAGGCCCTTGGGCCAAGTAGAGTGTGCTAAGTGCACACCAAGGGCACAAAATCAACATAGCCCAATACCACTCCCTTAGGCCAATTGACCCACAATTCAACAAATTGACCTCCCCCATACCACCCTAACCACTAAGGAAGACCATTACCTTGAGAATTGCACTTGGGTGGGACCCAATTGCTTGAAATTGACCAAAGTCAACAATAGGTCAACATTAACCAAACTAAGTCAATTAGGGTTCAATTGACCCTCAAATGTTCAAATTGACCTTACCACCACACTCTAAACACCTTAAGGAACCCAATGGACCAAAAAGCCACCTCATGGTGGGACCAATTGACCCCAATTGACCAAAGTCAAACTTTACCCAATTTTGGTCAAATCTATACCCTTTGTTTAAATTGAACCAATTGGAGCCCCACCATGAACCAACCAACCTTGGGTAGTGTCAAGGGACCCAAGACCACCAAGTGGGCCCATCCCACTCATCATGTTGACCAAGTCAAAGTCAAAGTCAACTCTAGGTCAATCATGGTCAACATAGCCCAATATAAGTGACTTAGCCCTCATGCACTTGAACCAAATCAAGCCTTGGGACCCCACATAAATAGATGACCATGGCAGCTGGCTAAACCTAGGTGAGTCCATGTCACCACATTTGAATTAAGAGGAAAGGAGGAGAGAGAGAGTAAGGGGACAAAAAGAGAAAAGCAAAAGGAAAAGCAATCACCCCCTCCTCCACACTCCTCCTCCAATCAGCCTTGGGCCCTCCCCTGATTGCTGTGGGTCTGGGCTTGACCCAGGTGGAAGCAAGGAGCCAGCTGGAGCAGGAGGGTGGCAGCCATGGGAGGACCGAGGAGGCTCCATTTCAAAACCAATCAAAGAGGCCTCCTCACTTCATTCCAGCCTCACCACTAGCTTCAGGAGGCCGAGAGCAGACGGGAACACCCCTTGGAGCAGAGCTTTTGGTGGAGAATCGCGGCTGTGAGCAGGATCGCCGGAGCTAAGCTTTCCATGGCCAACCGCCGCCGGAGCCGCCGCCACGCACCAACAATGGTTCGTTTCTCCTCCCCTCCCCTCATGCTAGCTTCCCATCTCATAATGCTGAAGGATCGGGCTCAATTGAGCCTGGATCCATTTTCGAAATCCATGATTTTTGGATCGATTTGTGACACCCAGGATCGTCGGAAACCCCCCTCCGGCCGCCATGTCGCCGGGAGTTGTAACCCCGACCACCATGAAGGTGGTGGCGGTGGTGGCCGGCCATGGTGGCCACCAGGTGGCCGGGAAATGGGGGAGGAAGTCGGCCCAGGACGGGAGAATCCCAGCCGTTGCTGGAGGAGGAAGATGACGCGCTGCCGCCGGATTTATTTCAAGATTCGTGCGCAGCTCCTTTTATTTAATTAAGTTAATTCAATGAATGGATTTTCTGGTTCTATTTTTCAGCCAACTTCAAATAAAAATTAAGGCCACTTAATGGCTGATTTAGAAAACGTGCCCAACATGAAAGTTGTAGGCCTAGGTCTTAACCTTCATTTGGCTTTAAGTTTAGGTCATTTGGTGACCTACAGCTCCCTAGGGAGCTGTTTTACTAGGACTGGTCCTACACTATGTCAGTCCATTAGAAAAATTAGCTAGGTCAAACCCTTCAATCTTTTGAGCTGTCCTTTTAACCATGGGTTGGTATACCCTGGGGGCACCCCCTGCCAAAGGGACAACCCTTGGTGGACAATTTTACCTAGGGTTTTTGTGATAATTAGAATATTTAAATTAAGTTGATTTTTGGAGCATATGATGTCTAAATGACACCAAACTTTGGTGGCATACTCTTTGGTACATGAGTAGTGCCTACCTAAAATTTCACTCCATTTGGAGTTGATTTGATATGGAAAATTGGAAACCCTAATGAGGGCCTTTAAGGGTCAAATTAGGGTTTAGGTCATTTTGAGGAGTTGAGTGTGCTAGCCTCCTCCCATCTTGTTGGATATGTGGGTATGGATATACTAATGCTTGTGTCACACCCTAATGGTCCATTTGGAGACATTAGGGTGGTGTGACCTAAAACCCTAAGGGTAAACCCTTAAGGGTGCAAAGTGAGACTTGTGAAGGGCATGGGAGCAAATGTTCTTGCCTTGGCTCAGAACTTTGGAGATATGTTTGTAGGAGCATGCAATGACTTAGTTAATTAAATGAGAATTTTTGGAGGTACTTAAGTATTTTTCTTCCTAATAAATGAAATAGCCACCCTTTCCTTAATAAAATGAAATGCATGGTCTTATGACCTTGTATGACTTTGTCATACTGTCAATGGCTGAAATAGGGTGAAATAAGGCTATGGTAATTTTGTTATGATTTATTGAAGTATTATTCCTTGTGTAGGAAATTCTAAGTACTTGCTAGCTTAAGGGAATTTAATTTTCATAAATGCCAAATCATAGGGATAAATTGTGAAACTTAGTTATCTGTCATTTAATGCTATTATATGCCCATGATAATTATTTGGAGGCTTGTAGAATTATATTTCTTATACCTCATGTAGAAATTGGAATTTACACCACTTGAGTATTTAATCTTTTAAAAATATTAAATCATAGGGCAATGATGTGATACTTGGTTAACTGTAGTTTTAGGTTAATATATGCCCATGATAATTATTTGGAGGCTTGTAGAATTATATTTCTTATACCTCATGTAGAAATTAGAATTTACACCACTTGACTATTTAATTTTTTTAAATTATCAAATCATGGGGCAATGATGTGATACTTGGTTAACTGTGGTTTTAGGTTAATATATGCCCATGATAATTATTTGGAGGCTTGTAGAATTATATTTCTTATACCTCATGTAGAAATTGGAATTTACACCACTTGACTATTTAATATTTTGAAAATATCAAATCATGGGGAAATGATGTGATACTTGGTTATCTGTTGTTTTAGGTTAATATATGCCCATGATAATTATTTGGAGGCTTGTAGAATTATATGTCTTATACCTCATGTAGAAATTGGAGTTTACAAGACTTGAGTATTAAATCATTTTAAAATATCAAATCATGGGGCAATGTTATGATACTTGGTTAACTGTAGTTTTATGTTAATTTATGCCCATGACAATAGTTTGGAAGCTTGTAGATGTGTAATTCAAGTACCTCATGTAGAAATTGGTAATTGCTACCATTGCATGTTTAATCATTGTAAAATATCAAATCACATGGTAATGACACAATAATTTGGCAGAGGACTCTAGGTCCCCATATGGACACTTGGTAATTTTTGTAGAATTTTTAGAAGTGAAATACTATTTTTTCTAATTATAGTGACATTTTGGTAATTATACAATTATGATGATATAGTAGGCAAAATTACATCCTAGGGTCATGATACTCAGTGAACCACCATGTTATAGAATACTACCTTACGAATAACTTTCATGTAGCATGAAGAATCATTTTGAGGGTAGTTCATGTGTAATTTGCCTTAAGGCCTTAACTACTTTTAATTATATTAAATACCAATTTAATATGGAAAATTATGGAAATTAGAACATACCCTATTAAGGTCAGTGGGAACCTTGGATAATTATTAGAGACCTTGGTGATGAGTATTTAAAAGGGTTCCCTCATGGGGTTGATGGATAGTTTAATTTGGTGGTTTGCGTTTAGTAAAAACAGAATTTTGAGTTTTAGACAATTCAGACCCCTAAGTAGTGTTTGGGAGTTATATCCAATCAGTAAATGAGATGTAGCACACCATGATTCAAGGAGGGTCAATCCTAGGGATAGTTGTGGGGTTGTGCTAGAGTTAATGTAGAAGGAATGAAGGTACGTCCAACCCGATTGGGTGGGACGGGAGATGAGCTAAGTCACTTTAAATCTATGGAATAATGAGGGTGAACCAAACA
Organism: Dactylorhiza incarnata; assembly: GCA_033032865.1. Classification (NCBI taxonomy): domain Eukaryota; kingdom Viridiplantae; phylum Streptophyta; class Magnoliopsida; order Asparagales; family Orchidaceae; genus Dactylorhiza; species Dactylorhiza incarnata. Next base: position 8,871,053 of record JAWHQI010000051.1, on the reverse strand, counting down.
TTAATCACCAACTAAAGTAATTGTCTTGAAGAGGATTGTGGGGTTGAGCCCATTGATCCGTAGTACCGTTAGGGGCCCCTTACGGAGTACACTGCGGGAAGTCCAAGATTCACCCTAAAGATAACACGAACTAAATTGTAGGCAAGAGTAGCCTAAGTGGGTATGTAGGCTGGTATGGATCTCCTCCGGGAAGGAGATGGGTTGGATCATCTTGTGTGTTAGTCCCTGAGCTGGAAGCTCGGGTGGACATGTTAACACCTATTACTTATTCAAATAGTGGCGAGTCTTCGGTACTAGGCTAGTCGTGTCACCGACGATAGTACGTTGACTCAGGTGCGGGTGAGGTTTAGAGGGCCGATAAGTTTGAGTACCGCGGTCTGGAGGACAATCCCTAATAACCCACCCCGACCTTAAAGTCTGGTGGATTCCAGCAAGAGTACGCAGGAGCTCCGCTGTTGTGTTATTAGCGTTGAGGCGTACATGAGGTCTAGTCTTGGTAGTGACCATACCCGCCTAGGATGTGGAGTGCCCAATCCACTGCCACCATGAGCCACGACGGTCGGTACCCGAAAGGTTGGCTTCCTTTCAAACAAATTGGGAACTATAAAGGTCTGTGCGCATAGAGTCGTGTGGGTGAGTCACATTGCATAAATTCATTAAAACATCATAACCATAGCATAACATAACATACACATTAGCATACCCCCATCATATAAATTAGTATGGGCTCTTTTATATGATGGGTTACCTGGACATCTTAACTTATATGTCATATGGGCGTTCATATAAGTTAAGGTACGAATCTGTGATGGTAGCTTAGATTTACTTACTGCACTGCATTTCCTTTCTACTTACTGCTTACTTCATTGCTCTACTTTACTGCCTTATACCTGCACTATACTGCTAGCTAGATTTTACTGCTTTACTTATACCTGCTAGAGTAGTGCCATGTCACCACCTTCTTGTTTACCCCTTGTTTGTCCTCCACTTCTTCCTCCCGCTCGGTGCCTAGGAGTCGTGGAGGGAGGCGAGGACAAAACGGCTTAGTCTTTATGACTAACGGTCGGTGTGACCGCAGGAGTCCGAGGAGACGGAGTTGTCCCGCACGCAGTAGGACGAGATGGCAGGACCTGAGCAGCAGATGCAGTGCACTACCACGATGCCACAGGTTGATGATTAGTTAGCTAGTCTTCTGCATTTCTGAGAGTTTTGATGTAGTATTCCGCATGTTGTAGTGAGAGAGAGATAGTACCCTATTTTAGATATGTATCGGGCATAAGCCCCCTTTTTGCTTGTACTTCTCTTTTGGACTTTTTGTTCTCATTATATACTTATATATGATGCTGTGATTGTGGACATGCCTTCTCTTATGTACTTACTTTTTGGCATTATTTACTTATGATCGTAAAGCCGACAGGGTTGGTGCTGAGCGGTGTTGGTCGACCCGAGTGTCGGTGACACCGCAAGGCAGCAATTCTGGGTGAAGATCCACCTCAACCGTGCGATGCGGGAGAGGTTTGAGTTTTCAAGTACCCAAACGGGTTTTGGAAAAAGAGATCTTACAAATGGTATCACTGAACGAACGATCATAAGAGAACAGTCCACAACATACTGGGTCACCCCGCTCGAGTGTAGTTTGCGGACAAACTATGCAGCGGAAGCTGTGGTGTGCCCATGTATGAAATCATATAAGACAGTCCACTAAGCAGCAAGTTAGGTCAAATTTTGACTTACTTAGACAATTTAGTGACGCACCCTAGTCTAAAGAGCGACCTCGGGTCTAGATTTGGTTGAAGGTTAAGGATACCCAACGTAGCTAAGGGAAGAAGTTAGTATAAGTCTTGACGTTGAGACTTTCACACTAAAGGTTACGCTTTATGATCAAGTGGTAGGACCATCTCGAGGAGATCGGGTGTCTGTGGTCTTATTTAGAGTAATAGAAGACCCATAAGCATAACCCCTTACCATAACTTGATACTTCCCATTACAGTACATTGAGACAACCACCATAAAATACCAGAGGTCGAATTGGAATTTGAATATTTTGTTTTGAAAATGCCCCTTTCCTAGTTAATCATATAGGGAACTCGGAAAAGTTAGCATAATTTATAGCATTGGGAGCCTAAGTTTTATCATAACTTTAGGTCTCAGGGTGGAACACCAAGTCAGAGATTATATGCCCTAAGGTTTATGTATGTATGTAAGATGAATATACCGTAGAAGTATTGAAGAGACTTAGCCCAAATCGGTAGGGGCTTATCCTTTTGTTTATTGGGCCAATAAAATACCGACTTGGATTACCCCCTAGACTTTGTTTAGAAAAGGTTATGACATTTTTGTAGTAATCTCGAGTTTTGGAGTATTCAATGAAACTCAGGTGATGACGAGATCTTATTCATACACTTTTGATTTGTGGACCAACCCTCCTTAGAAGTTTGAGACCCTTGGAGAATTACTTCACCTTAAATAACAGGGAGTGTTTATACCAAGTTGTGATCGCTTTAGTTATACGAGCAAGTTAAGTGAATGGTACACTTCAAGAGTGAGCGTATACTCATCTTATTGCTCCAAGGCTGATTCTAAGTCGGCAAAAGTGATCAACTTACTAATCAATTGATTATACGTAAAGGGTTGTCCAGTGTATGGGCATAAGACTCTCGGAATCAAGAAAGTCAGGTTAAGAATTTAGAGAATATCACTAACTTCCTGACCCAAGCAATGTGGTCTCGTCTTTTATATGGACATTTGGTCATCAAGCTCTTACCGGTCATAAGGGAAGAACGTCATAAACAGCGAATTCAGTGCAAGACCAAGTAAAATTTAGAATGGATAGAGGTAAGTCTGAACTATAAGTTCTCATGACCATATGAAATAATCAGTTTATCGTAACAAACTCGCTAGTGTATTGTTGTAAATACACCTTCTTAACCTCGACTCATCGAGTTGTAGAGTTATCCAAACAATTAATAATCATTGACGTCCGAACAAATGTCTCGATTTAGTCAAGTTTTGAAAACAAGAAAGAATGCCAGGTTTAGTAGCTTGGGATAAATGTGTCACATCATGGAATTTTGAAGTTTGGAGTCAAGTTTTCGCAAGTAAAGATTACAACTAGAGTTTCTTGCACTCCAGGGCTTTCAAGGCTAATGTTCGGATAGTTTTTTTTAAAAATAAAATTCAAGCCCTCTCCGTAGTAAAAATTTAGTTAAGATCATTTTACTCTTAGAGTTGGTTTATGCATCACCAGAGAGCTTAGGAAGGTGACTCTTTGGATCTTGTAATACGATGGTATAATCTATTTGGGCTAAGATGGAGAATCTTACTATGTTCGAATCTCGGGAAAGATGACAACGACCGTCATGTGTTGAAATATTGAGGAATGGGGAGTTAAAACGATTGATTAGTGCCGTTACTATCAACTCCCGCTTAAGATTGTTAACTTTACTTGATGATACGTAGCGACGTAATTTTTGGATGACATAACTAGGAGAAGGGTCGTTATGATGAAATCTTTAATTCATAATTTATAGCATAAGTGAGATGAGACCTCTTGTCTTTGAAAGTTTAGCCCACCCGATATTGGAAATCTAAAGTGAAAATTGTCGAATGATATATTGAAGATATATAATCTACATGCAATCCTCCGATCTTAAGAACCAGAAAATTACGATGTCTCCAAAAATTTATAACCCCAGTTAGGAAGATTCAGGAATAAGGGAGACAAGTTTGATCTTCAGATATAAATGGTGGAATTTCTCGAGGATTAATGGGTTTTAATGAGTCACCCTTCATGTTGAAATCAAACTGTGCCAAAACATGTTATGATAAAAAGGGTTTTACCCTCGTGAGTTACGAAACAAAGAGATATGGAAAGTAGTTGGGAGTCATTTCGGGAACATCATTTTAAACTACAGACGTATGTTCCTCAAGGAAAGCTTGGAAGATATCTACATTTATTTAACGTGTAGAAGCGTTAACCTCGTGTAACATTCGTAGGACATAAGCGACTCTGGTCCAAGTATAATCAAGGTTTTTGTTATTGTTTTGTAGCTGATAAACCTGACCTTGTATCTGCGGAGTCGGAAACGGTTTATCGGCCGAGACCTCATATGTTAAGGGATAAGGTCTCTTGGTGTAGGTGATGTTGAACACCTACGTGTAAGAGAGTCGTATAGTGAAGAATCAGAATAGGCAATGACGGTTGGCTAAATGATCACGTCCTGGCTAATCGATTTATGAGCAGAGTTCTAAGTAAACATGGTTCGTGAATATAACCTTATGAAGTTAAGTTGAACTCGAAGGTTTTGATGTCATCTAGCGCGGCACGATAATATAAATTAACTCGGTAAGTTCTTATGTATTTCCGATAGATCCTTCTGTTGGAGCATGCGTTTCGCACTCCTCCGGTTTGATAATAACAAAGTCCCGTTTGTATTTGATTCTATTTTTATTAATGGTGTGCAGGTAACAGGTATGAGATGTTCACATTTCTGCTGGAGCTAAATTTGAATGTAGGAAAATTTCACTGTCGGAAAATTCCGACAGCTGATGTCGCCTAGGCGACAACAGAGAAATTACAACTACTTCCCTCCACGGCAGCACGACGAAAGGCAGTTTTGAGCTGTCGGAAATCCGACAGCGCAAAATTGCCGGTCGTGGTGGTGTCGTGGGCAGTTGTTGAAGCCTCCGAGCTGTCGCCTGGGCGACATCGCTGTCGGATTTCTGACAGCTCAAAACTGCCTTTCGTCGTGCTGCCGTGGAGGGAAGTAGTTGTAACTTCTCTACTGTCGCCTGGGCGACATCAGCTGTTGGAATTTTCCGACAGTGAAATTTTCCTACATTCAAATTTAGCTCCAGCAGAAATGTGAACATCTCATACCTGTTACCTGCACACCATTAATAAAAATAGAATCAAATACAAACGGGACTTTGTTATTATCAAATCGGAGGAGTGCGAAACGCATGCTCCAATAATCTCCCCCTTTTGATAATAACAAATCCGTATAAAAAGAAATCATGTCTATTTAGATTGTTGATTTTAACATTTGGTGTGTGCACAGAAATAACATGATATATTTCTCTTAAAATAAATAAACTCCCCTTAGATGAAAGCTCCCCTTAAATGAATGCTCCCCCTAAATGTATGCTCCCCCTAAATGTATGCTCTCCCTAAATGTTAAAGTAAGTTGAAATGATGTATTGGTTAGGTGGAATATTTAGGTGTAATATATTTGAGAGTTCTTGAATATACCTATAATTCTCCCCTTTTAGTATTAGCAAAATGTAATATGAGATAAAGGAGTAATTCTTAAGGGAAAAGATATAGGATGTAGAAATGAAGAGTAAGCGGAAGCACTTTGTTGGAAATGATTGAAGTTCATGAAATAATAGGTATATGCCATAGTATGAATAAACTCATGAAGAGACGGTATAGCCATATGAAGTAAGAAAATAAAATAACTTAAACATGATTAAGTTCATTTGAAAGTATCATAGAAAGACACAACAGTGGATAGAAATTTGGAATATTTTCGGTCCAATTCTCATGAGATGAATGTTTATATAACATAATGATGTGTACATGTGATACTTAGATCAAACATATGAAGTTATTTAATGTACATGATCATGAAATGGAGAACATAATATAAGCATATAAAGTCAACTTTTACGTTGAAGATATAGCACAAGAAGAATAACAAACCATTTTTCTTTTGCACAAGACACTTTACAATTCTTTCCAAGGTGCTTAACCTCACAATGCTCATTAAGACTTATCAGGAGGGTAAGTAGTGCTTGGTGGAGTATCCTTGTCTTTAATTTTAACCTTATTTTTTTTGATCACATATTTTGTGATATCTTAATTTTGAGATATTAATAATTTTTTAATTGACCAAAGATCTCCGAATTCACTTGAATCGCAAAAGATGGTGTATATTTTGTTGTGCTAACAAATCAAGGTTGAAAGTTGTATTTATGAAGTGCTATTTTATTATGTTAAAGCAAATATGATTCATGTATATATTAAATAAAAAGACATACGTATTGATCAAAATAAGTGAACGTGATAGTTCATTATGATAGATGAACAATTTCTCATACTTAGAGGCATGCGAAAACAATTTCCAATGGTCTAAACAACTAAGTAGGAGTGTCAATACAGTGATAGCTTGGAAATGAAATCATATAATCATGTAAGAGCCATTTGATAAAATGAAAAGCACATGGTTTGGCACCAATTCATGAGTTGTAGCATTAATAAGGACATACAACTATTGTAAAGCATCAAAGGGACCAAAAACTGAAGATTAATCAAATCGTGAGCTGTCGGAAATTTCCGACAGTCACTGTCGCCTGGGCGACAGCCAAAAATATAAATACGGCTTTGGACCGAGTCAAAACCTATTGTGCATCATTTCCTGGAGTTAAAAACGAGAGGAAGCTGTCGGAGTTCGGCGACATCCTAGATCTAAGGTATGGTTTTTGATTTTCAAGTGTTTTGACTCAAAATTTTTTAGGGATTTTTGATTTTAGAAAGGGGAGATGATAAAAGATGTTTGTTTTTTATTTTCCCTTTGATGAATGGTGTAGATCTTGGAAGTTTTGTGTTTTAAAAGAGTAGATCTAGTGTAAATCAAGGGGATCTTGTTGGATCTTGGTGAAAAATGTTTTGTTTTTGTGATTTTCGTGGTTGAAGGTTTGCATTTGTACATAGTTTATTTTTCAAAATGGAGGATTTTCCTTTTGGAAGAGGGTTGAAGATGATGAATAGTAAAGGATATGGAGAAGATGTAGATTTGAAAAAAAAAATATATATATTTTTTTAAACTTGATGTTGAATTAAACTTGATTTTGAGTAGATCTGGAAGTGTATGTACAAAATTTCGAGAGAAGTTCACTAGAGTACTGTCGGAATTTTCCGACAGGCACTGTCGCCTGGGCGACAGTGTTCCTGTGCACAGCACATGTTTAATCCATTTTTGATATGTTATTTGCAGAATGGCTTCCAGTTCTAAAGCGCGAAGGAGTACTTCGGAAGACACGCATAGTTCGTATCAAGTTTTTCCTGGGGTGGAGAAAGCCATAGTTGGAGTAGCGAAATATGTTGAATTTGATTCGCCGAAGCACAATCATATCTATGATCGGCTTGCGAATGCAGGTATACTTTCAATAATCACAGCAGATTCGTTCTCCTCCTTTTTGATTCGTGAATTTTATAATCATTTGGAAGACCCAAATTTCACTTAATTGGATGGGGGAGTTAGATCAAGAATCCAGGGTCAACATGTGGAAATAACACATGTTGATCTAAGAGAGGAATTCAGACTACTGATGAGTGAAAATATGCCGAATATAGTGGAGAGTTATAGAAAAGATAGAGATTGGACCCTTGTAAACATGAGTTTACATGGGAGTCAAAAGAAGACTCTAACCACTGAAGTTACGTCACTCACTCCGGATGCTTTTTTAGTTCAAGATATATTAAGGAACTCAGTCATGTTGAAGAGTGGAGATACAAGGAGTATCACGGCTCAGTTGACCCTCATTACTTACTTCATTATGGAGGATGAACCTTTCGATGTGGCGGACTTCATACTCTCCCAGATTCGGTATGCGTTTAGATTAAAGCATCCAAAATGGGTGAAGGTTCATACGCTGCCAATGGGGGCGATAATTCAGCGTATATTATATAAGAAGTACGGATGGATAGCTCAAGATTCATATTTTGATGATTGTTATCCGGAGATATATTATACGGGTACTATGAAAGTGAAGAAGACGCATAAAAAGGCCCATCCTGGAATTGAGATTAGAGAGCCGCCAATGCCTAGGGCAGGATCACTTCGAGAGTCTATTGATGATCTACGTGATTCACTAGAGGATCACAAGAAAGAAGTGAAGAAGGATCGGAGTAGAATGCAGAAGTTCATGAAATTTCTTGTGAAAGGTCTGAAGCTAAAGCCAACTCCGGAGGAAGAGGCCGAATGGCAAGTTCCAGACGAAGAACCGCCACGCCAATCGGTGAGGCGGACTCGACGTGGTAAAGCCGTGAGACGAGGACCTCCAGAAGACTGTCCAGAGAGCAGCGGGGCTGGTTTTGAGGATTCTGAGTAGTTTCATCAGGCTGCTGCTGCTGACTGATGTCGGAAATTTCCGACATCTACTGTCGCCTGGGCGACGTTGAACTTCTTCAGATGTTGATTTCTGTTAATGAACTTGAATTTATGTTGTTTTCTACTATTTTTATGGAACAATATTGATGTAATATTAATGATGTGTGAATTTTTGTTAAGTCATTTTAAATTCTATGGTTTGATTTTAAAATTTAGGCTTTTTCTTTTTAAAATGTATAGGTTTTGTGTTTTTTTTTTTAAATTCTATAGGTTTTAAGTAGTGATATATTCATTGTGAAATGTCTAGGATTCCCAATTCTAGCCTAAGCATAGAAAAATGGGAATCCGGTAACGGTTTAGTGAATATATCCGCTAGTTGATTTTCCGTGCCTATAAAGTTGATTTTTATATTACTCTTCTTAATATGATCCCTTATAAAATGATGTCGGACATCTATATGCTTAGATCTAGAATGTAATACAGGATTGTTAGTTAAGTCTATAGCACTTTTATTGTCACACTTTAATTCTACACTACTTTGTTGCATGCCAAAATCTTCTAACGTTTGTGACATCCAAAGAGCTTGGGCACAACAACTACCTAGTGCCATATATTCGGCCTCGGTAGTAGAGAGGGCAACAGAATTCTATTTCCTACTCGACCATGAAATAAGTGAAGGGCCGATAACATGACAAGTGCCACTAGTGCTTTTCCTATCTAAAGAACATCCCGCATAATCGGAATCCGAAAAACCATGTAAAATAAAGGAATCATTATGAGGATACCATAATCCTAATTTAGATGTTCCTATAAGATATCTAAAGATGCGTTTCACCGCTTTTAAATGTGACTCTTTAGGATTAGCTTGAAATCTAGCACATAAACATACGACAAACATAATGTCAGGTCTAGATGCGGTTAAATACAATAAAGACCCTATCATACTTCAATAAAGGGTTTGTTCAATTGAAACACCACTTTCATCTTTTCCTAATTTTAGTGAAGTACTCATAGGAGTGTTTGCATGCTTAAGATTTTCAAATCCAAATCTTTTTAACATATCATGAATATATTTGGTTTGACATATAAAAATACCATCATGTTTTTGTGTAATTTGAAAACCTAGAAAATATGAAAGTTCTCCAACCATACTCATTTCAAATTCATTTTTCATAATTTGAACTACTTCATTACACAACTATTCATTAGTGGCTCCAAAAATAATATCATCAACATAAATTTGCAAAATAACTAAATCATGATCAATTTGCTTAATGAAGAGTGTAGAATCAGCACTTCCTATTTTATAATCGTGCTTTAACAAATATTGAGTTAATCGATCATACCAAGCACGAGGCGCCTGTTTTAATCTATAAAGCGCTTTATCTAATTTATAAACATAATTTGGATATTTCTCATTTATAAAGCCAGGGGGTTGTTCTACATAAACCTTTTCTTTTATATACCCGTTTAAAAATGCGATTTTGACATCCATTTGATATAATTTAAATCTTTTAAAACAAGCAAATGCAAGAAATATCCTAACCGCTTCTAATCTTGCTACGGGTGCAAAAGTTTCATCAAAATCTACCCCTTCAATTTGTGCATAACCTTTTGCAACTAATCTGGCTTTATTTCTAACAATTCTAGATTCATTATCCATTTTATTTTTAAAAATCCACTTAACACCAACTACAAGACGATTTTTGGGTCGTTCTACAAGATTCCAAACCTTATTACGTTCAAATTGATTAAGTTCTTCATTCATAGCTAAAAACCAAAATTCATCATTTAAAGCGGTGGAAACATCTTTTGGTTCTATTTCAGAGACAAAATAAAGGTTTGAAAATAAAACATGTAGCGATGAACGAGTACTAACCCCTTTTTGCGGATCTCCAATGATAAGCTCCTTTGGATGATCCTTTGAAAACCTCAATTCACTTGGAGGCACATATCCTTCTCATTCTTCTACTTCTCTATCTCCTTCTTCTCATTCTCCTTCTCTTTCTTCTTCTTTTCCTTCTTCATTTTCTCCAAGTTCTTCATCATCATTCTCCACCGTGGGAAGGAGTTCATCTTCTTTTCCTGTAATTTTCTTTTCTACACATGAAGCAAACTCATCAAACCTAACATGAATAGATTCTTCAACTATTTTTGTTCTTTTATTAAAAATCCTATAAGCTTTACTAGTTGAAGAATAGCCAATAAAAATACCTTCATCACATTTTTCATCAAATTTTCCTAAGGAATCTTTAGAATTCAAAATAAAACATTTACAACCAAAAACTTTGAAATAAGAAACATTTGGTTGTTTATTAAAAATTAATTCATAAGGAGTTAATTTTAAAATAGGGCGAAACATTACTCTATTAATTACATAACATGCCGTACTAACCGCTTCAACCCAAAAAGATTTTGGTAATTTAAATTCAGATAACATCGTACGGGCTAACTCTTGAAGAGTTCTATTTTTCCTCTCCACTACACCATTTTGCTGTGGTGTGCGTGGAGCGGAAAATTCATGTTTAATTCCTAACTCCGTACAAAAAGAAATAAACTTTTCATTTTCAAATGGCGACAGCTCGGAGGTTTCAACAACTGCCCACGACACCACCACGACCGACAGTTTTGCGCTGTCGGAATTCCGACATCGATGTCGCCCAGGCGACAGCTCGGCGGTTACAGCAACTGCCCGCACGACGACACTCCAGCGGCAGTTTAGCGCTGTCGGAAAATTCCGACAGTCGATGTCGCCCAGGCGACAGCGATTTTCTATAAATTGACTCCTTGTGTTCGTGCATTCTATGCATTGAAAATTCCAAGTCCCTTCCTGAGTGCATACGAACCGGAGAGCTCCAGAACCTCTTCAACTCCTATTTGTGCAAAGAAGGATTGAAGATTGAAGACGAGATCGGGCGCGCTTCTACATCAACGATCATCTCGAGGCTTCAACCATCCTTTCAGAGATCCGAAATTCTAGGGAGTTGTTCTTTTCATATTGTATTTTCATTTACACACATTTCATTTTGTATTGGTAGAGAAATCGTCGTCTTGCGTGTGGCGTCTAAGTCCTTGCGTGGCTTAGGGGAAAATCGCTTCCTTGTGCAGAGCGTCCAAGTCCTTGCGTGACTTGGTGGGAAATCGTGGCCTTGTGTGCTACGTCTAGATCTTGGAAGATCTAGAGGATAGGCTTGGGCTTGGTCTTGGGAGAGACAAGTGATAGCCTTCCGATCCTTGGGAGAAGGATTGGTAAACCAAAATTGTTGAATTTTTTATTAATTGTGCCTTGATCTTAAGCATTGTTAAGATCATTTTTTTTGTATGCAAATTTCATGATAAATATAATTATGCTATTTTCACTAATTGCAAATTTGTTTGCTTAAATCTTTATCTTAGAAATTTGTGTTTGGTTTAATACAAAAATTGCATTGGTTTAAAATTATTTATAAGTAACTTTTTAGAAAAGAAAAATCTGTTTAAAAATTATTAAGTAAAAAGTTATATTTTTAAACACACCCTTATTCACCCCCCCCTCTAAGGGCGTCACACGATCCAACACCTTCTTCGGGGAGTGTAGTGATTTTGATAACACCTGCGCCTGGTTAGCTTGTTTTGATTTCTCTGAAGTGTCTATTTTCTATTTATCACCGGGATGGAGTAAGTAGAACCCACATTGTGATTAATGGCACGATGGTCTAAGCGGCGGGTTAAACCTCCAAACAACCCCTAGTGGGAATATTGCCGACAATCTTAGCAAGTAATAGTAGAAGTGCGATGAGAAATTTTGGTAAAGAATGTTGCTCCGGTTTGAGTTCTCTTATAGTAGAGGTCCGAGTTCTTCCGTGGAAGGAGATTCTGAGGTCCGAGTATTGTAGTTCAAGCATGGGCAAGAGGAGCACAGCTGGGTGCCCTTGGACTTCATGCAACAATGTTTCCCGAAACTCTTCACCTCAGGTGCAAATTAATCGTCTTTGAAATCCTTTACTCTTATAAGTACTTGCAACCCGTAGACCCAAACCTAAATTTCGAGGACGAAATATTTCTTTTGTTTATTGGGATTTGTAACATCCCCAATCCTTCTAGACCCCTAGATGGTGTTAGGGCATGGGTGGTGTGCAGAGTGGCCACTAAGGCCCTTGGGCCAAGTAGAGTGTGCTAAGTGCACACCAAGGGCACAAAATCAACATAGGCCAATACCACTCCCTTAGGGCAATTGACCCTCAATTCACCAAATTGACCTCCCCCATACCACCCTAACCACTAAGGAAGACCATTACCTTGAGAATTGCACTTGGGTGGGACCCAATTGCTTGAAATTGACCAAAGTCAACAATAGGTCAACATTAACCAAACTAAGTCAATTAGGGTTCAATTGATACTCAAATGTTCAAATTGACCTTACCACCACACTCTAAACACCTTAAGGAACCCAATGGACCAAAAAGCCCCCTCATGGTGGGACCAATTGACCCCAATTGACCAAAGTCAAACTTTACCCAATTTTGGTCAAATCTACACCCTTTGTTTAAATTGAACCAATTGGAGCCCCACCATGGACCAACCAACCTTGGGTAGTGTCAAGGGACCCAAGACCACCAAGTGGGTCCATCCCACTCATCATGTTGACCAAGTCAAAGTCAACTCTAGGTCAATCATGGTCAACATAGCCCAATATAAGTGACTTAGCCCTCATGCACTTGAACCAAATCAAGCCTTGGGACCCCACATCAATAGATGACCATGGCAGCTGGCTAAACCTAGGTGAGTCCATATCACCACATTTGAATTAAGAGGAAAGGAGGAGAGAGAAAGGGGACAAAAAGAGAAAAGCAAAAGGAAAAGCAATCACCCCCTCCTCCACACTCCTCCTCCAATCAGGCTTGGGCCCTCCCCTGATTGCTGTGGGTCTGGGCTTGACCCAGGTGGAAGAAAGGAGCCAACTGGAGCAGGAGGGTGGCAGCCATGGGAGGACCGAGGAGGCTCCATTTCAAAACCAATCAAAGAGGCCTCCTCACTTCATTCCAGCCTCACCACTAGCTTTAGGAGGCCGAGAACAGACGGGAACACCCCTTGGAGCAGAGCTTTTGGTGGAGAATCGCGGCTGTGAGCAGGATCGCCGGAGCTAAGCTTTTCCATGGCCAACCGCCGCCAGAGCCGCCGCCACGCACCAACAATGGTTCGTTTCTCCTCCCCTCCCCTCATGCTAGCTTCCCATCTCATAAAGCTGAAGGATCGGGCTCAATTGAGCCTGGATCCATTTCCAAAATCCATGGTTTTTGGCTCGATTTGTGACACCCAGGATCGCTGGAAAACCCCCCCTCCGGCCGCCATGTCGCCAGGAGTTGTAGCCCCGACCACCACGAAGGTGGTGGCGGTGGTGGCCGGCCGTGGTGGCCACCAGGTGGCCCGGAAATGGGGGAGGAAGTCGGCCCAGGATGGGAGAATCCCAGCCGTTGGCTGGAGGAGGAAGATGACGCGCTGCCGCCGGATTTACTTCAAGATTCGTGCGCAGCTCCTTTTATTTAATTAAGTTAATTCAATGAATGGATTTTCTGGTTCTATTTTTCAGCCAACTTCAAATAACAATTAAGGCCACTTAATGGCTGATTTAGAAAACGTGCCCAACATGAAAGTTGTAGGCCTAGGTCTTAACTTTCAGTTGGCTTTGTGTTTAGGTCATTTGGTGACCAACAGCTCCCTAGGGAGCTGTTTTACTAGGACTGGTCCTTCACTAGGTCAGTCCATTAGAAAAATTAGATAGGTCAAACCCTTCAATATTTGGAGCTGTCCTTTTAACCATGGGTTGGTATACCCTAGGGGTACCCCCTCCCAAAGGGACAACCCTTGGTGGACACTTTTACCTAGGGTTTTTGTGGTAATTAGAATATTTAAATTAAGTTGATTTTTGGAGCATATGATGTCCAAATAACACCAAACTTTGGTGGCATACTCTTTGGTACATGAGTAGTGCCTACCTAAAATTTCACTCCATTTGGAGTTGATTTGATATGGAAAATTGGAAACCCTAATGAGGGCCTTTAAGGGTCAAATTAGGGTTTAGGCCATTTTGAGGAGTTGAGTGTGCTAGCCTCCTCCCATCTTGTTGGATATGTGGGTATGGATATACTAATGCTTGTGTCATAACCTAATGGTCCATTTGGAGCCATTAGGGTGGTGTGACCTAAAACCCTAAGGGTAAACCCTTAAGGGTGCAAAGTGTGACTTGTGAAGGGCATGGGAGCAAATGTTCTTGACTTGGCTCAGAACTTTGGAGATATGTTTGTAGGAGCATGAAATGACTTAGTTAATTAAATGAGAATTTTTGGAGGTACTTAAGTATTTTTCTTCCTAATAAATGAAATAGCCACCCTTTCCTTAATAAAATGAAATGCATGGTCTTATGACCTTGTATGACTTTGTCATACTGTCAATGGTTGAAATTGGGTGAAATAAGGCTATGGTAATTTTGTTATGATTTATTGAAGTATTATTCCTTGTGTAGGAAATTCTAAGTATTTGCTAGCTTATGTGAATTTAATTTTGATAAATGCAAATCATGGGGATAAATTGTGAAACTTAGTTATCTGTCATTCAATGCTATTATATGCCCATGATAGGGCAATGATGTGATACTTGGTTAACTGTAATTTAAGGTTAATATATGCCCATGATAATTATTTGGAGGCTTGTAGAATTATATTTCTTATACCTCATGTAGAAATTGGAATTTACACCACTGGACTATTTAATCTTTTTAAAATATCAAATCATCGGGCAATGATGTGATACTCGGTTAACTGTAGTTTTAGTTTAATATATGCCCATGATAATTATTTGGAGGCTTGTAGAATTATATTTCTTACACCTCATGTAGAAATTGGAATTTACACCACTTGACTATTTAATCTTTTTAAAATATCAAATCATGGGGCAATGATGTGATACTTGGTTATCTGTAGTTTTAGGTTAATATATGCCCATGATAATTATTTGGAGGCTTGTAGAATTATATGTCTTATACCTCATGTAGAAATTGCAGTTTACAAGACTTGAGTATTAAATCTTTTTAAAATATCAAATCATGGGGCAATGTTATGATACTTGGTTAACTGTAGTTTTATGTTATGTTATGCCCATGACAACAGTTTGGAAGCTTGTAGATGTGTAATTCAAGTACCTCATGTAGAAATTGGTAATTGCTACCTTTGAATGTTTAATCACTGTAAAATATCAAATCACATGTTAATGACACAATAATTTGGCAGAGGACTCTAGGTCCCCATATGGACACTTGGTAATTTTTGAAGAATTTTCAGAAGTGAAATACTATTTTTCCTAATTATAGTGGCATTTTGGTAATTATACAATTATGGTGATATAGTAGGCCAAATGACATCCTAGGGTAATGATACTCAGTGAACCACCATGTTATAGAATAATACCTTACTGATAACTTTCATGTAGCATGGAGAATCATTTTGAGGGTAGTTCATGTGTAATTTGCCTTAAGGCCTTAACTACTTTTAATTATATTAAATACCAATTTAATATGGAAAATTATGGAAATTGGAACATACCCTATTAAGGTCAGTGGGAACCTTGGTTAATTATTGGAGACCTTGGTTATGAGTATTTAAAAGGGTTCCCTTATGAGGTTGATGGATAGTTCAATTTGGTGGTCTGCGTTTAGTAAAAACAGAATTTTGAGTTTTAGACAATTCAGACCCCTAAGTACTGTTTGGGAGTTATATCCAATCAGTAAATGAGATGTAGCATACCATGATTCAAGGAGGGTCAATCCTAGGGATAGTTGTGGGGTTGTGCTAGAGTTAATGTAGAAGGAATGAAGGTACGTCCAACCCGATTGGGTGGGACGGGAGATGAGCTAAGTCACTTTAAATCTATGAAATAATGAGGGTGAACCAAACATTAATCACCAACTAAAGTAAATGTCTTGAAGAGGATTGTGGGGTTGAGCCCATTGATCTGTAGTACCGTTAGGGGCCCCTTACAGAGTACACCACGGGAAGTCCAAGATTCACCCTAAATATAACACGAACTAAATTGTAGGCAAGAGTAGCCTAAGTGGGTATGCAGACTGGTATGGATCTCCTCCGGGAAGGAGATGGGTTGGATCAGCTTGTGTGTTAGTCCCTGAGCTGGAAGCTCGGGTGGACATGTTAACACCTATTACTTATTCAAATAGTGGCGAGTCTTCGGTACTAGGCTAGTCGTGTCACCGACGGTAGTACGTTGACTCAGGTGAGGGTGAGGTTTAGAGGGCCGGTAAGTTTGAGTACCGCGGTTTGGAGGACAATCCCTAATAACCCACCCCGACCTTAAAGTCTAGTGGATTCCAGCAAGAGTACGCAGGAGCTCCGCTGTTGTGTTATTAGCATTGAGGTGTACATGAGGTCTAGGCTTGGTAGTGACCATACCCGCCTAGGATGTGGAGTGCCCGATCCACTGCCACCGTGAGCCACGACGGTCGGTACCCGAAAGGTTGGATTCCTTTCAAACAAATTGGGAACTATAAAGGTCTGTGCGCATAGAGTCGTGCGGGTGAGTCATATTGCATAAATTTATTAAAACATCATAACCATAGCATAACATAACATAAACATTAGCATACCCCCATCATATAAATTAGTATGGGCTCTTTTATATGATGGGTTACCTGGACATCTTAACTTATATGTCGTATGGGCGTTCATATAAGTTAAGGTACGAATCTGTGATGGTAGCTTAGATTTACTTACTGCACTGCATTTCCTTTCTACTTACTGCTTACTTTATTGCTCTACTTTACTGCCTTATACCTGCACTACACTGCTAGCTAGATTTTACTGCTTTACTTATACCTGCCAGAGTAGTGCCATGTCACCACCTTCTTGTTTACCCCTTGTTTGTCCTCCGCTTCTTCCTCCCGCTCGATGCCTAGGAGTCATGGAGGGAGGCGAGGACAAAACAGCTTAGTCTTTATGACTAACGGTCGGTGTGACCGCAGGAGTCCGAGGAGATGGAGTTGTCCCGCGCGCAGTAGGACGAGATGGCAGGACCTGAGCAGCAGATGCAGTGCACTACCACGATGCCACAGGTTGATGATTAGTTAGCTAGTCTTCCGCATTTCTGAGAGTTTTGATGTAGTCTTCCGCATATTGTAGTGAGAGAGAGATAGTACCCTATTTTAGATATGTATCGGGCATAAGCCCCCTTTTTGCTTGTACTTCTCTTTTGGACTTTCTGTTCTCATTATATACTTATATATGATGCTGTGATTGTGGACATGCCTTCTTTTATGTACTTACTTTTTGACATTATTTACTTATGATCGTAAAGCAGACAGGGTTGGTGCTGAGCGGTGTTGGTCGACCCGAGTGTCGGTAACACCGCAAGGCAGCGATTCTGGGTGAAGATCCACCTCAACCGTGCGATGCGGGAGAGGTTCGAGTTTTCAAGTACCCGAACGGGTTTTGGAAAAAGAGATCTTACACTCGCCCCTTTGCTCGCCAAGCTCGCCCGCTTGCTCGCCAAGCTCGCCCCTTGCTCGCTAAGCTCGTCCCTTGCTCACCAAGCTCGCCCCTTGCTCGCCCAGCTCGCCCCTTGCTCGCCAAGCGAGGTCTGCGAATAGGCGTCTCCATAGGCCTTTTTGATCTCGAAGAATTACGGGTGGTAAAACTCATTTTGTCTTAGGCTTAATAAAAATAATTGAGCGTCTAATACTCTCTGAATTATTGTGCAAATTGGTGATAGGGTATATAAGGGCATTAGGTAGCTCTTCGATTTTTTGTAGAATTTTTGGAACTTGTTATCAATAGGTCACTTCATAACATGTCCTAATAAGGATTCTCTTGAAATATTTATTTGGGTGACAAAATGATTTTTATAAATTGTGAAACTCAGTCAGTAAACTTTCTGAACATTATAAGGGTCCGGTAATTTTTCATAATTTTTGGATAAGTTTTTTTATGGTTCCTTTATTAACCTCCAATTTTGGATAGATGCTAAATATTATAAATAGAGGACAATTCCTGATTGTAAAATTATGATATTCTGTATTTACTGTTATTTTGTTATCATAGATCTTCCATAATTTTATGGGGGCCATATCATTAGAAGATCTTATACTTCATGTTCAATTTCATGCTTGGCCAATGTTGGAGAAATAATAATAAATGCAAATAATTAAGGAAAAATATGATTATATGGATTTAGTCTTAAAATATCATGATAGACCTCCAGTAAATATCTTGAGTCAGCTGGATGAATATTTGGAGTACCTCCTCTTATGCAACTCATGTAACTCATTTGTTCTGCGTATAGTAAAACGGTAAAACTTGAGTAATTTGTGGATCATTAGGTGGGAATGGAAGGTAGAGGATGTACCTGGACTGGTTGAGAATATGTGAGGTCACCAACAGGAGTCTACATGTTGAGGGTGGCCGATAAGCTAAAGGGCAAGGTTATGTTCGGGACCGACGAAAGATCGTCTTTCCCCTTAGAGGGTCATAAAACACTTAGGGTAACCCAAGTGAACTGTTAAGAGGGATATTCTTATTGGTAGATACCAATAACACTAAGTTTCTTGAGAAAGAGGGCTTTGGGCTATCATCCCATTGTAGCTACTAGTACCGCTGCGAGCCCCTTACATGTTAATCCTCGGGAAGTCCAAGATAAACCATTAATTATAGGGATAAGTTGATGTACAAGATTAACTTAATAATACGCACACCCATACCCCATAGTTACGGGAGGTTAGTTGGTTTGGTTGTACGAGCGGTAGGCTCGGTGGTTGTAGCGACTGACTAATTAGTCTGGTGAGCTTGCGACTCAAGGGTGTTGGTGCGGACGGGTTGGTCCGGCGAGTCAGTGGCTCGAAAGGTTATGGTGATGGGCGGGTTAGCCCGGGGAGCTTATGGCTCAGAAATAGATGGTAAACATGTTTGCATGTGCATAAAGGTGGTGAGTCTTCGGTATTGGATAGTCGTTCACACCGACGTCAATATGTTGACTCGACAAGTGTGGAATTTGCACTTAGCCATGAAAGTCTTATGGTCCAGCCAGTAAGAGTACGCAGATGATCCACAGTTTTGCGTTGAGGCATACGATAGGTCTAGGCTAGGTAGTGTCAATACCAACCTAGAGGTGGGCGAGGCCCAACCCACCGCTTCCGTTTGCCACTACAGGTGTATCCTGGGAGTCTTGCTAGCTCCAAAAAGGGGGAACTAAAGGTCTGTGCGCATAGAGTCGAAGTGTGTGAGTTGCACGTGTATGAACATTGCATAAACTGCATAACTCTGTATGTCATGGCATAAACAATGCATTTCAACCCTTACCCATATCGTATAAATTTGTTATGGGGCTCTTTATACGATAGGCCCTGCTAAATGACCCCTTGGTCTATAGGTTTGTATGGGCATTCCTATAAATCAATGGTTACATTTCTGTTGTGTACTTACCTTTACTTACGGTTCTTTACTTGCTCTTTACCATGCTCTATTACTGTTTCAATTATTTATATACACATGTGTAGTTGTAGATATTTCCTGTAGATAAGATCCACCGTCATCTGCTTTATTTTATACCCCTTGCTGTCCTCCGCTTCATCGTCCCACACGGTGCCTAGGAGCCATTGGGGGTGGGGTGGGGAACATAAGGATTAGTCTTTTTAACTAACAGTCGGTGGACCATATCATTTTAGGGGACCGAGGAGATGCTGCATCACCAGAGCCGGTGCATATGGAGGCGGGACAGTCTAGCATGGGAACATCGATGACAGGATCTGTGAGTGTCTTTTAGCTTTAATGGATTATGCTTTCGCGAGTGAAATTGTAGTGAGGAATTGATGTACAGGGCATGAGCCCTTTATTATTGTAACCTTTGTTATTTTAGTTATACCATGTGGACATTTATTATATATAGCATGTGATTGTGGACTTGAACTTCTTTTTTTCGTTTATACTTTTCTTCTTCTATGATCGATATGGCCGGCAGGATCGGCATTTTGTAGTGGCGACCTTCCCGAGTGAATGTGTCACCACAAAGCGGCGGTTCTGGGCATAAGACCCGGGTTTTCAAAAGAAAAAAGGGGTCTACAAACTGTTATCAGAGCAAACCTCGATCCGAAAAAAAGAAGTCCACAAACCCTGGGACACCCCGCGCGAGTTTAGTTTGAGGAAAAACAAAGCAGCGGAAGCATTGGTGTGCCAATATGGGGAAATCACATGGAAAAATCCACTTTTAACTGAATCTTTTTATCCAAATCTCCTTACGAGTGTCAAATTTTCTTTTGTAGCCTGCGATGAACCTTGCCCCCAGCAGGGAATACCTCCGGCTGCAAAGTTCTCTTTAGATAGTCCTTTAGTCAATGAGTTAGACTCAACTCCACTAAGACACATGACTCACCATGATAATGTATACCATGCCCTAGTCTGAAATAGACCATAAGTATAATTTTGGTGAAGGTACGAGGATACCCCAAAGAGGCCAGAGAAAGAGAGATTGACACATAAGAAGAATTGTAGGGGACTCGTAGATCTAACCCTCGTACCGGTGATATGTTTACACTGAGACAACCACCATGACAAACACCGAGGGTCGGATAAGAATTCAAGTTCGTAAGGGACCCGTTTGAGATTGGTTCACATGTTGACCTTGATAAGGTTGTCGAAAAGGGTACCTTGAAGATTCTAAAGCATGGAGTGTACCAACAAGTCTCAAGATAGAACCTCAAGTCTAAGGTTGTGTGCCCTAAGGATTGTTTGCATACTTGGGACGAATATAACATGGCGATATCAAAGATACTTAGCCCAAAATAGATAGTGACTTATCTTTTATTTATTAGGGCTTATCTTTTGTTTATTGGGGATTACCTTTTGTTTATTGGGCGAATTGGTTACTGACTTGGGTATCCCTTAGATCTAATTTAACAAGTGATGTGTCGTGAGCATGATGATTTTGAAGTCGATCTTATTCGATGTTACTAGGGCAAGGATGAGATAGTGTAAAAGTAGGTCTGAAATGATGATCTGAAGTACTACCAGGACAATGAAAGGACATCGTAGATAGAACAACAATTTGACCTTAGTTGAATCATTAGAAATGTAAAGTCACCAGGATTAATCACTTTGGGATGTCGATGCCATTCTAGAAGTTATGGACGGAAACTAGGTCATGCAAGTCGTAGTTATATTGGAGGTTCTTGTGACTTGGGGCATTCAGAAGTGATTAACTTATGATTTGTTAAAATTCACGCCATATCATGCTAGAAAATCTTAACTACAATAATTGCCCTTATACCTTGGGAGCTTTGATGATGAATAACCAGAGATCTTAGACGACGACTTATTGAAATTAGAATATAGTATTTAAGTTTACTATGATAAGAACGATCTAAGTTTATCTTACTTTGGACAATCCAAAAGTGATCAAGACTAGCATATGTGGAAGTGATACAAATTTGGTGAAGTAAACGTGATGATATTTCCTTGATGAAATTGACTTGTGGAAAAAATTTTAGGGTTTCAAAAGATTTTACCCGTATACCTTATGAATCAAACTCCATATAGAAAGTGATTGGGAGTCATCTTACAAACATTGATACTAGTGTTGGTTGGGTAACATATGCTCATAAGATTCACGTGTACACCCCCTTATAATTTTGAGGATGATTGGGATGCTTGATGATGCGATCAGTCCCATTAAATGATAAGAATTGTATAAAATCATAAAGTCGAGTTGGTTGATGACTCAGGCATACTGGTGGGAATAAGAAGCTGATTATGTAGAGAATTTTTTATAGAGTCGCTGCCTACCCACACAAATCAGAAACGTAGTCACCAAAAAATTGGTGTATTCTGAAACATGTATTTCCATGGAATGAGGAAAGACAACATAAGTTTTGTGACGTACCGTGAGGCTTGTCAGTTGGTGAAGGCCAAGTGCAAGAGTCTTTGGGGAGCTACTATAGTCACTGCCCATGTTAGGGAGTGGAAGCTCGAGGATATAATCATGGATTTCACACACAGGTTACCACATCCCCACTCCGGGCACAAGTTCATTTGGAACATCAATGATAGATTGACCAGGATAGCTAGGGTCACCCTGGGATGGAAGGACGCTCTCATTGGTGTTTGATGGGATTTGGTGAGAAGTTTGTCCATTATCGTGGTGTGACTAGGATGGTCATGTCGGATCGGGATGAACATTTTATGTCTAAAGAGTGAAGATCAGTCCAGGCTTATCTCGGCTCTTGGTTGACGTTCAGCACAACTTTCTACCCTCAGAGGGATGGAGGTACAAGACTCCACTGTCTTGGGTCCAGGATGAGGATCCCAAGACACTCGGCTCGGAATTTATGGAGGACATAGATACCCAGGTGCGACTAATTCTAGTTAGGATGTTGGAGGCCCAGAGCAGCCAGGTCAGGTATTACGCTGCGTGGTATTGTCAGGTAGAGTTCTAGGTTGGAGACCGGGTGTTCCGGAAGATACGTTCAATGCATGGAGTCTCGCGGGTACGCGGGCAGAAGAAGCTCATTCTAAGATAAATGGGGCTCTACAGGATCCTGGAGCGGATCGGCCCGTTGGCTTATAGACTAGATCTACCGCTGGAGTTAGCGGGATTGCACGATTACTTCCATGTCTCCTCCTTTAGGAGAGCTCTACTATGGTCGGAGCTGCGAATTTCTACTATAGTTGGCCCGATAGCCTCTGATCGATTGATTCACCCGGAGCCGGTCTGGATAGATGACACCGAGATGCGAGTCTTGCGGCGCAAGGAGCTCCCGCTGGTCAAGGTCCTGTGGAGAAATCATGGATAAGAGAAGTTTATCAGGGAGCCACTAGAACTGATGCAGCAGAAGTATCAAGAGCTTTTGCTTCAGGTATAATTAATCTCTTATGGGATGTTACATACAATCACTTGCGGTAGAAACCCCGCAGGGCAAACCTAAATTTCGGGGACGAAATTATTTTTTTGTTTATTGGGATTTGTAACATCCCCCAAACAAATAGACCCCTAGAGTGGTTTTGTCATGACTAGGTCATGACAAAACCACCCTAGGAAGCTTGAAGAGACCACTTGACCTTAGCCAAGAAGAAGGAAACCACAGTGGTCTACAAATAGCAATTTCCAGTTAACAAGCCCAGGGTTGGACTTTATGGCATCACCTTGACCCCTTGACCCCACCATAACATACCTAACCCTTTAGGGGTTCCCTTAGAGCACCAAGGACCCATTGGGGTCAACCAAAGAGGCCAAATTGACTAAAGTCAACCCTAACCCCAAATTGGTCAAAGTAGCCTAATTAGGGTCAATTGACCTCCACCATGCCAAATTGACCTTTCCCCTACCCTTATAAGGTTATTAGGGACCCAATGAACTAAAAAGCCTCATCATGGGGCCACCAATTTGGTCAATTTGACCAAAGTCAACCCTAGCCCCAAATAAATCAAACCACCCTATTTAGGGTCAATTAGGGTTCAATTGGACCAATTGACTTTCCCCAAGTTCCATTGATCACTAATAGAGGCCAACGGATCAACATTGACCCATTGGGCCTAATTAATTTCACCTATTTGACCAAAGTCAACACTAGGTCAATATTGTCCAACTTGGGTTAATTAAGCCCAAAGCTCAATCCTTTTGGGCTAAGCCCAATTTCAATAGACCAAATGATTAGCTGTAAGACACCATTTTTTTCTTTTGGAAACCCGGGCCTTATGCCCAGAACCGCCGCTTTGCGATGACACCATCACTCGGGAAGGTCGCCACTACAAAACGCTGATCCTGTCGGCCATATCGATCACATAAGAAGAAAAGTATAAACGAACAAATAGAAGTTCAAGTCCACAAATCACATGCTATATATAATAAATGTCCACATGGTATAACTGAAATAACAATGTTACAATAATAAAGGGCACATGCCCTGTACATCATGTCCTCACTACAAGATCACTCGCGGAAGCTAACTACTAATCACTCACTGATCCTGAAACTTGTGCTCATGTACTAGACTGGCCCGCCTCCATCTACACCGGCCTCTGTTGCTGCAGCATCTCCTCGGTCCCCTAAAATGATAAGGTCCACCGATCGTTAGTCAAAAGACTAAGCCAATTCCCCACCCCTCCCCCAGTGACTCCTAGGCACCGTGCGGGTAGGATGAAGCGGAGGACATCAAGGGGTATAAACAATAGCAGGTGACATGGACATAATCTACAGGGAATGTTTCTACAACTACACATATGTATATAGATAATTGAAGCAATAAGTAAAACATGGTACTGTGAAATTTTTTCTAAGGACCTTGTGAGAGCAAGCAGGAATAACAACTAGAGTTACAAGCCAAAACAACCAGAAACAATTTGGGGCAAACAATTGATCTTTATTGATTTTCTAACTTCAGTTACAGGGCAAGACATGCTTGACGAGACATGATTTCGTCAGCACAACACTCCAGAACCAATACAGAGAAGAATACTGAAAGACTTCAGACCGCACAACCCGCGCGACCTCTCTTGCACAGACCGCGCGAACTCCCTTGCGATCTCCTCCTGTTGCTAGACCGCAACACCCTGCCGACCTCAGACCACCACCAAACCGCTGCACAGACCGCTCCCTTCTTTCGACCTCCTGATCTTCCCAAACTCCAGCAACACAACTCCAAGCCGCAGACCGCCCGAACACTTTCAGAGGAAGAGGTGATCGCTGCTGCCCGCACTATCCGCAGAAGCTGCACAAGAAGAATTCGATCAGAGACCGCCCGGTCAGAAAACACAGACCGCAAGAAAGACGCGAACTCAGCTTACACTTGGTGTGTTCTAGTTGTTGCTACAGTGGCTCCCTATTTATAGGCGTGAGACCTGATCCAGTCACCACCCCATGAGATAGAGTCACCACCCATCAGATCGCGCGACCTTACCGGTCAACCCGCGCGATCACTGCAACCCTCCTGCTTCATTTTGGTGAGCGCCGACTTCACTCCAGACCGCGGGAGATCGCAACTCCCTTAGTCTGAACACGACTCCACACGGAGATCGCCAGACCGCCTAGAAGTCACCCACCACCTGTGTTCGCCTGAGACCGCAAACACAGCCAGCTCGCCCTCCTGGTCTCCTCCTGAGACCGCGAACTGAGACCGCGCGACTACGAATGACTTAGTCCGCGAACTCCTTCAGAACCCTCTAGAAATCCACCAGACCGGATTCAAGAGCCAACCCGTGCGGTCACGCCAGACCGGCACGTCCTTGAAGAGAACAACTTGTCACGCAGTCAGAGACAGACCGCGCGACCCTGAGGATGATCAGCCGTCATGCGGTCATAGTCAGACCGCACGACCTTCTCCTCCAGCAGCCCTTGGACCAGACCAGCGGTCAACCCTGGAAGCCGCAGCTGACCAATAGACCAGATCGCCATTGTCAGACCGCCAGACCGTGTGGTCACGCCAGACCGCCCGGTCTCTTCCCAGACCGCCCAGGTCCAAAAGCCTCCTCCACTTCCACTTCAATAATTTCAACACTCCCCCTTGAAGTGGGAAGTGGAAACTAGCCCAAGTAGCTCCCTTAGCCGTGTGAACGGCCCCTTTGCCAGCGCCTTTGTGAAGATGTCTGCGACATTGTCCGCACTCCGCACATGCTCGACCGAAAGAGATCCCTCCAGCACCTTCTCCCGTATGAAGTGATGCTCGATCTCAATATGCTTGGTCCTCGCGTGACAAACTGGATTGGTTACCAGTTTGAGAGCACTCTCGTTGTCACCGCGTAGCAGAGTCGGCTCCCGAACCTCCTTGTGGACGTCTCCTACCAACCTCCTAAGCCAGATGGCTTCCTGAGCTGCCAAGGCCGAAGCCTTGTATTCCGCTTCCGTGGTAGAGACTGACACGGAATCCTGCTTCTTGCTGCACCATGATATAGCCGTAGGGCCCGCCATGAAGACGAATCCAGATGTCGACTTTCGATCATCCGAATCTCCCCCGTAATCGGCATCCATGTATCCATGCACCTCGAAGCCCGCATCCTTCCTGTATAGGAGACCCATGTCCGAGGTCGCCTTGACATACTTCAGAATGTTCTTGGCCGCTAGCAGATGAGGTACTCGTGGTTCCGCCATAAACCGACTCACCCTGCCCACTGTATATGCAATGTCCGGCCTCGTGATCGTCAGATAGATTAAGCTCCCAACCAGAGCTCGGAACACCAACGGATCTTGCATGATCCTTCCCTCATCCTTCCGAAGCTTCATAGCTTTATCCAGAGGTGTGGAAGTGCACTTCCCTTCCTTCATGCCGAATCGCTCCACGATTCGCTCCGCATAGCCGGCCTGGGTCACCAGCACTCCACCTTCCTTCCTCTGCACCTCAAGTCCAAGAAAATGGTGAAGCTCACCAAGATCCTTCATCTCGAACCTGATAGCCAGCTCGGCCCGAAGCTGCGCTACCTCCTCCTTCGAGTTCCCCGTCACGATCATATCGTCGACGTAAAGCAGCACGATGACTTGAAGCTCCCCGCTCTTCTTGACGAACAAGCTTGAGTCTGAGTCTGAAGCAACAAATCCACAGAATAGGAGATATTCTGCGATCTTCCCGTACCACGCCCTCGGCGCTTGCTTCAACCCATACAGGGCCTTCTTCAGCTTGCAGACATGCTCCGGAAAATCTTCAGACACAAAACCTGGTGGCTGGACCATGAAGATGTCCTTGTCAATCTCGCCGTACAAGAAAGCATTCTTGACGTCGAGCTGCCAAATCTCCCATTCACTGAACGCCGCCAAGGCAATGATGAAGCGAACTGAAGTCATTTTTGCCACCGGACTGAAAGTCTCCTCGTAGTCTTCACCGTATTGCTGCGAGAACCCCCGAGCTACAAGGCGAGCCTTGTACCGCTCGATACTACCGTCAGCCTTCTTCTTCAGCTTGTAGACCCACTTGCATGTAACAGGAGTGGTGCCCTTAGGCTTGGGCACAAGAGACCAGGTCTCATTCTTCTCAAGAGCTGACATCTCTTCTTGCATTGCAACATCCCACTCCTTCACGCCTCGGGCCTTCTCAAAGCTAGACGGCTCCCTCTCATCCAAGGGACCAGCAAAGAAACATGAGACAAAGCTCACTGCGTTTCCTCCTGTATAGCGATCAGGGGCGATGATCGCTCGCTTCGACCTCCTCAGCTCCTTCCCCTGAACCGCATTATCTCCAGCTGCTTCTTCCCTAGCTCCCCTTCCAGACGTGCTAGGAGCATTGCTCCCCCTGCTCTCTGAACTAGAAGCTCTCGTCTCGGAACTAGAGGGAGATGGACCACCTGGTGACACAGGTAGCTCCACCTGAAGATTCTCCACAGCTTTCTCTGGCAACTCCACCCTGCTCTCTGGTAACTCCACATCAGAAGACCCCTTGTAAGATGTCACCTCATCGAACACGACGTCGCGAGATACAACAAATCTCCGCGTCTCCGGGTCCATGCACTTCCACCCTTTCTTCCTCTCATCGTATCCCACAAAGACTAGCTTCCTAGCCTTCGCTTCTAGCTTTGTCCGAAGAGCATCAGGGATGTGCACGTAACAGGTGGAACCGAACACCCGAAGGTGTGCCACGCTTGGCTTCTCCTTGAACATCATCTCATGCAGGGTCAACATGTTGATGGGGCTCAGAGGCATCCTGTTGATGACGTAAGCAGCACAAGACATTCCCTCCGCCCAGAAGGACTTTGGGATACTCTTGGCATGCAGCCAACACTTGCAGGTCTCCGTCAGATGACGGATCTTCCGCTCTGCAACACCGTTCTGCTGTGGAGTATATGCACAAGTAAGCTCCCTCCGGATGCCTGCCTTCCTGCAAAAACTGGAGAACTCAGCAGAGGTGAACTCTCCTCCGTTGTCCGTCCTCAGCTTCTTGATCCGCAGATTCAGCCGACCTTCCACGAGCTCCTTGAACTCCACAAACTTGGCAAATGCTTCCGCCTTCTCCTTCAGGAAATATACCCAGACATATCTGGTGTAATCATCGATCAACACCAGCATATACCTGCTGCCTCCGAGGCTTGGGGTAGCAGTAGGTCCCATCAAGTCACCGTGGATGCACTCCAACGGCACACTACTCCTTGTCTGCGACTTGTCAAATGGTAGTCGATGAGACTTGCCGAACTGACATCCCGCGCAAACATGACCTTCTCCGTAGGAAGATAGACTTGGCAGGCCCTTGACCAGACCTCTCACCGCCATAGCTTTCAGCTTGTCCATCCCTACGTGCCCCAACCTCTCATGCCATATAACGGCACCATCATTCGTCTTCATCTTGTCGACGTAGGAACTTGTTGATAAAACAAACAAGTCCTTTGCCCGTCTCCCGACATGGACGACCTCGGCCTTTACGGCCTCTACATTTCGCAGAAATTTCACTTCTGTCGGGCCGAACAGAACGTGATACCCAGCGTCAACAGCGTTGGTTACGGAGAAGAGGTTTTTCTTCATCCCGGGCACATGATAGACACTCTTCAAGGTAAGTGGCCCTCTATCACTGCCCAAAGAAACAACCCCCACCTTCTCGACTAGATGCACAGTATTATCAGCGGTGATGATAGCATTGTTACCTGTATAGGGTTGTGCTGATGAAAGCTTCGACTCATCTCCGGTGAGGTGATGACCACACCCCGAGTCCACGATCCAGTCCTCTTGATAGTTGATAGTAGCCGAGGCTTCAACCGAAGCCGAGAAGGCTCCTCCCCATCCTCCATCAATGTGTCTGGCCTCCACTTCCACCTTTCCAGCAACATGCCCCGATTGAGTAACAACTGGGCATTCCTTCTTGAAGTGCCCAACCTTCCCGCACTTGAAGCATCTCGGACCTTCCCCCTTCTTCTTCCCGTCAGCCTTGGGAGCATACCCCCTTTCCTGCTGTCCAGAAGTTGAAGGCCCATAGCCTCCCGCGATCTTTTTCTTCTTCTCCCACTTCTTCTTTTTCCCTGAGAAGAGCACCTCGCCGTCTCCCCCAGTCACTGACACTCCCGCCATCTGCCTTGCCAGACTTTCCTGCGAAGCTAGCAGATTCTCCAGCTCTAGCAGAGACGGCTGATTTGCCCATCCCTGCACTGACATCACAAAGGCAACATATTCCTTCCGCAGGCCGCGGATGATGTGCCTCTTCAGCTTCGCCTCAGAGATAGGCTCATCAGGATCCAGTGCTGATATCTCAGCGCAGAGGTTCTTCATCTTCAGAAAGAAGTTTGAGATAGAAAGATCACCCTGAGCCGACCTTGCCAGCTCATTCTCCAAGAACTGTAGCCTCGCCACATTCTTCTTGTTAAACAGCCCATCCAGGGCTCTCCAGATTTCGGCAGCTGATCCACACCCTAAGATGTGATCAAATAGTTCCGGTGAAATGGCACGCTTCAAGGTGAACTCGGCTTTATCATTGGTCTTTCTCCACGCCCTCACAGCCGGACCATTATCACCTGCTTCCGTTGCCTTCACCTCTTCAGTTGCATCTCCTCCAACAACCTCCCAGAGGTCCTCCCCTAGAAGATAGCTCTGCATACATGACCTCCACTTCTTAAAGTTGGTCGAAGTAAGCATATCAATCCCAAGACCTCTTGCAAATCCGCCTTCCATTGTTTTCCCTCTGGTTCCTTCTTCACAAAGGCGATGGCTACTCTAAGTTATTCACTGCTCTAACCACTCCAACCTCCCTCTGATACCATGTGAAATTTTTTCTAAGGACCTTGTGAGAGCAAGCAGGAATAACAACTAAAGTTACAAGCCAAAACAACCAGAAACAATTTGGGGCAAACAATTGATCTTTATTGATTTTCTAACTTCAGTTACAGGGCAAGACATGCTTGACGAGACATGATTTCGTCAGCACAACACTCCAGAACCAATACAGAGAAGAATACTGAAAGACTTCAGACCGCACAACCCGCGCGACCTCTCTTGCACAGACCGCGCGAACTCCCTTGCGATCTCCTCCTGTTGCTAGACCGCAACACCCTGCCGACCTCAGACCACCACCAAACCGCTGCACAGACCGCTCCCTTCTTTCGACCTCCTGATCTTCCCAAACTCCAGCAACACAACTCCAAGCCGCAGACCGCCCGAACACTTTCAGAGGAAGAGGTGATCGCTGCTGCCCGCACTATCCGCAGAAGCTGCACAAGAAGAATTCGATCAGAGACCGCCCGGTCAGAAAACACAGACCGCAAGAAAGACGCGAACTCAGCTTACACTTGGTGTGTTCTAGTTGTTGCTACAGTGGCTCCCTATTTATAGGCGTGAGACCTGATCCAGTCACCACCCCATGAGATAGAGTCACCACCCATCAGATCGCGCGACCTTACCGGTCAACCCGCGCGATCACTGCAACCCTCCTGCTTCATTTTGGTGAGCGCCGACTTCACTCCAGACCGCGGGAGATCGCAACTCCCTTAGTCTGAACACGACTCCACACGGAGATCGCCAGACCGCCTAGAAGTCACCCACCACCTGTGTTCGCCTGAGACCGCAAACACAGCCAGCTCGCCCTCCTGGTCTCCTCCTGAGACCGCGAACTGAGACCGCGCGACTACGAATGACTTAGTCCGCGAACTCCTTCAGAACCCTCTGGAAAGCCACCAGACCGGATTCAAGAGCCAACCCGTGCGGTCACGCCAGACCGGCACGTCCTTGAAGAGAACAACTTGTCACGCAGTAAGAGACAGACCGCGCGACCCTGAGGATGATCAGCCGTCATGCGGTCATAGTCAGACCGCACGACCTTCTCCTCCAGCAGCCCTTGGACCAGACCAGCGGTCAACCCTGGAAGCCGCAGCTGACCAATAGACCAGATCGCCATTGTCAGACTGCCAGACCGTGTGGTCACGCCAGACCGCCCGGTCTCTTCCCAGACCGCCCAGGTCCAAAAGCCTCCTCCACTTCCACTTCAATAATTTCAACAGGTACAGAATAAGTAAGGTACAGTAGGTAAAGACGTGTATATAATAGAAAAAGTAACCATTGATTTATAGGGATGCCCATACAAACCTATAGACCAAGGGGTCGTTTAGCAAGGCCTATCGTATAAAGAGTCCCATAACCAATTTATACGATAGAAGTAGGGGTTGAAATGCAATGTTTATGCCATGTCATGCAGAGTTATGCAGTTTATGCTATAATCATACAAGTGCAACTCACACACTTCGACTCTATGCGCACAAACCTTTAGTTCGCCCTTTTTGGAGCTAGCAAGACTCCCAGGATACTCCCGTAGTGGCAAACAGAAGTGGTGGG
Source organism: Dactylorhiza incarnata (assembly GCA_033032865.1). Lineage (NCBI taxonomy): Eukaryota > Viridiplantae > Streptophyta > Magnoliopsida > Asparagales > Orchidaceae > Dactylorhiza > Dactylorhiza incarnata. The sequence goes on along the minus strand of JAWHQI010000051.1, from coordinate 8,839,686 downwards.
TTGGGCCTCGCCCACCTCTAGGTTGGTATTCACACTACGTAACCTAGACCTATAGTACACCTCAACGCAAAAATGCGGAGCATCTGCATACTCTTACTGGCTGGACCACCAGACTTTTATGGCTAAGTGCAAATTCCACACTTGCCGAGTCAACGTATTGACGTCGGTGTGAACGACCGTCCAATACCGAAGACCCACCACCTTCATGCACATGCAAACATGTTCTACTATATCCCGAGCCATAAACTCCCCGGGCTAACCTGCTCTTCATCATAACCTTCCGGGCCAACGGCTCGCCGGACCAACCCGTCCGTACCAACAAGCATTACTGAGTCACAAGCTCACCGGACTAACTAGTCCGCTGCTTCAACCACCGAGCCTACCGATCGTACAACCAAACCAACTAACCTCCCATAGCTATGAGGTGTGTGCGTTATTAAGTTAATCTTGTATATCAACTTATCCCTATAATTTATGGTAAATCTTGGACTTCCCGAGGATTACCCGGTAAGGGGCTCGCTACGGTACTAGGAACTATAATGGGATGACACCCCAAGGCTCCCTTTATCAAGACACTTAATGTTATTGGTATCTACCCATATGCATAGCCCTCTTACCATTTCACTTGTATTAACCCTAGGTGGTTTATGACTCTCCAGGGGAAAGGAGATTAATCGCCAATTCCGAGCACAACTTTACCCTTAACTCACCAAGCACACCCTCATCACCTAAACTCCTTTTGGTGACCTTCAATATCTTCAACCTGACCATGTACACCAACTACATGCCACTTCCACTTGGTAGGCCCCTAAATATCTAAATTTCACATTTTTACTATACGCAGACCAAACTAACTATATGAAGCTTATAAGTAGAGGTACTCCAAATATTCACCCACATGACACAGGATTTTTACTGGAGGACTACCATGGTATTTTAAGACTAAATCCAGAGAATCATATTTTTCCTCAACATTTTAGCATTTATTTAAATTTCTCCAACGTTTGCCAAGTATGAATATGAGAATGAAGTGTAAGGTATTCTAATGATATGGGTCCCATAAAATTAAGATAAATCTATCATGCCAAAATAACCATAAGTACGGAATGTCACAATTTTACAATCAGGAATTATCCTCTAATTGTAATATTTAGCATCTTTCCAAAGTTGGAGGTTAATGAAGGAACCATCAAAAATACTTATCGAAATATTATGGAAAAATTACTAGACCTTCGTATTAGTCAGAAAAGTCTACTGGCCAAATTTCAAAATTTATAAAGTCAAATTAATCACATAAATGAATAATCTAAAGAAACCCTTTCTAGGGAAAATTGTGAAGGAACCTACTGTTAAATAGTTCCAAAAATTATGAAAGAAATACTAGATCTCCAATATGATCATAAAGGCTTGCTGACTGAGTTTCACAATTTATGGGAATCATTTTCTCACCTAAATAAATATTCTAAATAGATCCTAATATGAACATGTTGTGAAGTAGCCTACTGATAACAATCTCCAAAAATTATATAAACATTTGCAGAGCTTTCTAGTGCCCTGAAATGTCTTATCACAAAGTTGCACATTTTTCCAGAGAGTTTTGGAGCCTTAATTATATTTCTTGAGATTAAGGTAAAATAAGTGCCTTGTGAATGAAGTGCTGGTTAAATCACCTAATTAATTACACAAAAAATACCAGAGGTCCATCATATTACCAAATTCCCTAGAGCAAATTCCCTAGAACATCTCCTGGGTTCCATGGCCATTCTATAGATTTTGACCACATATCCTTCACAAAGCTTTATATGCCCCCAAGGGGTAAAACTAGGGTCCTAGGGCATATCCACCTCTACACCACCCCATCTTACTCATGAAGGTGTTTTAGGTCATCCTAAACCAGTGGCCAAGGTTTCAACTCATGGTGATGAGTTCTGACCACCATACCCCAAGATAAACACCATTCCCTAAATTTGACCCAATTTGACCTAACTTGGGTTGACAAATTACCCAACTATATCAGTCCCAATTGGGCTGATATTTTTACCAAGGTCATACAATAACCCCAAGGAGCACCCACCAAAATTTGAAGGGCATTGGAGGTCATTTGACCCACTAATTAATTAATATTTAATTTATGAAATTATTACAAAAACCTTAGAAAAAGGTTCTCCTAAAATTCCCATCTTTGGGTATGATGTGTGGGTAGGTGTAAATAGCCTATGTTTTAAATTTCAGGGCCATACCATTTACCAGTAGAAAGATATTCAAGAATTTGTGACTGCCCTACCCTAGGGACCAGTCCTAGCAAAATGACTCCTCAGGGGGCTATAGTGCCCCTACCTGAAATAAATTTTCACATAAACTAGACACCAAGAGCTACAACATTTATGTTGGGCACTTTTTCATTTGAGGGGTTCTAGTATTTCTAATAATTAAAATAAAATACAAGTCTCTGCGTTCGACGAAATCCGTTATGCGTTCGACAAACGTCGTGCTTTAGTTGGACGAAATCAGTTCTCCAGCCAGTTCAGCAGATTATCTCTCAATTCGATGAACTCCAGATTTAGTTTGACGAATTAATTCAGTTCGACGAGTTAATTCCGTTCGACGAACTCCAGATTCAGTTCGACGAACTCAACTATCAGTTCGACAAACTCAAGAGTGTGTTCGACGAATGAATTCCATTCAACGAACTCTGGATTCAGTTCGACAAACTCAACTATCAGTTCGACAAACTCAGCCTACAACTCAACGAATTTCTTCTACTCAGATCGACAAATTAATGAAATAACGTTATAACATAATCATTTAAATCTGCGAATAACTGATCACGGCAGATCCGACGGCTCATAGTCATCATCCCCGATGGATGGACGGCGTGCGACAGCCCATCCTAGGATTCTTTGCGGGACGATTTCCCGGCCACCTGTGCCTCTTCCCGGCCGGCCAATGCCACCACCACCTACGTTGAGGTGGTGGCCGACGATATGGGGTGGTTGGCCGACCGGAGGTGGTCGGAATCGGGGTTTAGAGGAGGCGGAAGAGAGCACAAATCGAGCCCTTTCGGAAGCACGATCCGAGCCCAATTGAGCTCGGATCAAGCCCCAATTTATCATAAGATCTAGCACTAAGGGAGAGGAGGCGGATCGGACCTGTGTGGGGGTTTGGTGGCATGAATTCCGGCGAGTCGCCATGGCCGGAGGTGGATCTTTTGGCGCCATGTCGATCCTAGCTTCTGGTGCTCGATTTCTTTGGGGAAGGTGGGGAAACTCCTCCTCTTCATCCACTGAAGGTGTTATAAGGTCCAATTGGGGGAGGGGAAGAGCCAAACCATCAATCACCAATATCACCATTAATGGTGAATTTTGGTCAACTGAATTCCTCTTGATTCAGCAACACATTACCTATTTGAGACACGAGAAATCCATATCTCTCAGGCTCAAATCTTGGTCTACCAGATCTACGTAGGACCTGTGTCTCTTGAGCAGGTTCTCCAGCTACAACATCTTGTAGTCCTGGCTCAGAATCCAACTCTGGTTCATTCACTACTTGTGGTTCTTGAACTTCTTCAAGTTCTACCTTTTGCGTCTTTCTTGATAAGAACTCTTTCTCCAAGAAGACACCCGTCCTTGCGACAAACACTTTGCCCTCAGACGGTAGGTAAAAGTAATATCCTTTCGTTTCCTTAGGATATCCCACCAGATAACACTTATCTGATTTGGGTTCCAGCTTGTCAGGCATTTGACGTCGTACGTATGCCTCACAGCCCCAAATTTTAATGAATGACATACTAGGACGCTTCCCAGTCCATATCTCATATGGTGTCTTTAGAACCATTTTCGTTGGAGCGCGATTCAGTGTCATTGCAGCAGTCTCTAAATCAAAACCCCCAAAGGAAACAGGCAAGTCTGCATGACTCATCATCGACCGTACCATGTCTAACAGAGTACGATTTCTCCTCTCAGACACACCATTATGCTGCGGTGTCCTAGGTGGATTGAGCTGTGATACAATACCACACTCTTTCAGATAATCATGGAACTCATGACTCAGGTATTCGCCACCTCGATCAGATCAGAGTGCTTTAACCTTTTTACCCAATTGGTTTTCCACTTCATTCTTAAACTCTTTGAACTTTTCAAAAGTTTCGGATTTGCACTTCGTAAGATACACGTATCCGTATCTACTGAAATCATTAGTAAATGTAATGAAGTAGAAATACCCACCTCTAGCCATAGAACACATGGGCCCGCATACATCACTATGTATAACACCCAAGAGATCCTCAGCCCTCTCAGTATAACCAGTGAAAGGGGCTTTAGTCATCTTACCTAATAAACAAGACTCGCATCGCTCAAATGATTCATAATCAAATGAGTCCAATAGTCCATCTTTATGGAGCTTGGATATGCGCTTCTCGTTTATATGGCCCAAACGACAATGCCAGAGATATGTAGGATTTGAGTCACTTGTTCTTAGTCTTTTATTATTATCTACATTATAGATCGGATGGTCCAGGTTCAAAACATAAAGACCATTAAACAATTGAGCTACAGCATAACAAACATCATTCTTAAATATAGAACAACAATTGTTCTTAATTATAAATGAAAATCCAATCATGTCTAAGCATGAAATGGATATAATGTTTCTAGTTATGGCAGGAACATAATAACAATTATTAAGTTCTATTACAAGCCCACTGGGCAAAGAAAGACGGTAAACCCCTACGGCTACAGCAGCAACTCTTGCTCCATTGCCGACGCGCAGGTCCACCTCTCCTTTACTTAGCAATCTTCTCCTTTTCAGTTCCTGCACATTTGTACAAATGTGAGAACCACATCTGGTATCCAATACCCAAGATGAAGGAGCAGAAAGGTTTATCTCTACAACGTAAATATCCGAAGCGGAAGTCATACCTCCCTTCATTTTCTGCAGACCCTCAATGTACGAAGGACAATTCCTCCTCCAATGACCAGCCTTGCCACAGTGGTGGCATTTCCCTTCCTTCACGGTGCTCTTCTTTTTCAGCGCAGAAGATTTGGGCTCAAGATGTGACTTAGGTCCCACCTTCATCTTCTTGAAGCCCTTGGCCTTACCCTTGCCTTTATGTACCATCAATATGGGACTAGCAGGCTTGGCCTTCTTCATGTTTATCTCGGCAGTTCGCAACATGCATAGGAGCTCGGGCAGTATCTTGTCTATTTCATTCATGTTGTAGTTCAAGACGAACTGCTCATAACTATCCAGCAACGATTGCAGGATAAGATCTGTGGCCAACTCTTGACCCAGAGGAAAACCCAGTCTCTCCAGGTTCTCTATATACCCAATCATCTTGAGTACGTGAGTACCAACTAAGTCTCGAGCTCCCATTTTGCACTGAAATAATGCCTTCGTGACATCGAACCTCTCTTGACGAGCTTGCCCTTGAAACATTTTCTTTAGGTGCTCGCCAATCTCCTTGCACCCCATGTTCTCGTGTTGCTTTTGAAGCTCAGAGTTCATGGTGGCAAGCATAAGGCACTCGACGTCTAAGGCGTCATCGGTATACTTCTTATAAGCATCCTTATCAACACGGGACGAGTTCCCGGTCGGCACCTCGGGGGCTTCTTCTTCCAAGACGTAGAGCTTTCGCTCTTGCCTGAGAACAATTCTCAGGTTCCTATACCAGTCCATGTAATTCGTCCCACTAAGCTTGTCCTTCTCAAGGATAGCTCTTAGGGACAAGGTGGAATGTGAACCACTTGCCATGGAATTCTACAAGAATTCATGTAGAATTTAATCAGTACCAAAATTTCAAAATACAATTTATTTTAATTTGGACTTCAATTAAATACTCCCACTATTTTATTCAAATTGATAGCCCTCACTATCAATTCGGAGAGTCCATACGAGCTACTCTCTTAGTGGACAAGAACCGTATTTCACCAACACCACGAGTCCGCTTTGGCGTTCCTCTCATAATGCGGTTATTTAGGTAGGCAACGCTTGCCAATTGCATCCTCATGCAACTCTTGTATGGCTGGTGAATAACTCCTTATTCGCATCCATCATATGGTGCATGCCAACCCTATGCCTCTAGGCACTCAACCTTTGAGGTCACCTAGTTAAGTTAGACCCGATGTCGACAGTGGGATATCACAATTATCCGCTCGCACCCTTACCAAGATAGATTAATGCACCTTGCTTTGGCAAGCCCACACTTCATCGATCGAGGCAGGAAGAGTGTCATCCATCGGAAGGCATCCGAACACTTAATATTTGATGAAGGGATTTTAATTTTTAATAATAGGTTAACACTTAACCATGATCAACATTTGATCAATGTGCACATCCACAGAAAAACAAGCTTTCTAAAATCGACATGCATCCCTTATGTGCACAACATAAGACTATCAACCTTTGACAGACGAAAGGGCTAAATCTGGACATTTAGAACTCTTCCAAATCTTCATATTTACATGCATTGGACAAAGGCAAAGACAACTCGACTTAAAGCAGTAGACAAGCTCGTCTCTCATTGTTGGATTCAAAATCCAAAACAATACAAGGGTTCATTAACCACTTGAGGGACGGTTACTGCTAAGGAGACAACAATTGCTAACAATTAGAAATTACCACGAAATCCCAGACGTTCCTTGCGGGGTTCCAAGGGGCCGCCCCCCTGGCGGGGTCTTAGGGGCAGAGCCCCTAACGGGGTCCAAGGGGCAGCGCCCCTGGCGGTGGTCTCGCTGACCGATCAGCGAGCGGGGTCAAGGTGCAGAGCCACACAAAATTTTGAAATCCCACCACCAGAAACCACACAAAATCACATCAAATGTGATATTCCAAGAAGAAATCTTGACATTTAGAACGCTTCCAAATACCTAGATTTGCACGTACTGGAATAACCATACTTCTGAAACAACATTCATGACCGGAACCTAGCTCTGATACCACTGTTGGGTTTTTCTAGAACCATACATCATATGTAGGCGCAGCGGAAATAAACAGAATAACCCAAAAAGAATTTGGATCGGGCCATGAATATTGAATCAAGAAGTTAAGAAAATTGCTAGGTATGAAATTACCTTTTAGGGATTGGATCAAATCCAACCTAGATGCTCCAAGAAGAAGATTCCTGTCGGCGGCAAAGAGAGTTCTCACGTAGAATTATGTCTACGTCTCTACAGAGATCCACACGAGCCAGGAGAAGAAGACTGGACTCTTGCACTTCCACGGATTGCTAGATCCACTTCAAGAAGAACAACACCGACGACAATCGTCGGAGAGGAGGTTAGCGGTGGCGAACGGGCGGCGGAACTCCTTCCATCTAGGGTTCGGGCGGAACACCTTCCGTCGGGTCTTCTTCCATGAGGCGTAAGAAGAGCGTCATGAACCCTTAAGATTAAGTTCTATTTATAGCCGAAGTATAAACAGACCTAAAAGAATCGCTATCCGCAGTCCATACAGAAAAAGAACTCTTTCTGTATAAATTCGTCGGGATTTCACGAATCAGCATTCGTCGAGTTTACACGGGATAATTTGACGAATTCCGACGAATCACATCAGACGGCAACATTTGCCGAGTTAAGGATCTCTATAACAATTCGTCGGGATTCCACGGAACAATCCGACGAATCCGACGAATTCCGACGAATCATATCAGACGGCAACATTTGCCGAGTTAAGGATCTCTATAACAATTCGTCGGGATTCCACGGAACAATCCGACGAATCCGACGAATTCCGACGAATCATATCCGACGAATTCCGACGAATTCCGACAGCAACATTTGCTATACTTCCCTGATTCTATATGGTGATTGGTAACCTTTACCAACACAGTCAATCGTCCAACTTCTCCACATGCTCTTATGTGCGACCCTGCAGGCTCATATCGCGTTGGCTGTGAGACTACATGTTTGACCACTTCTAGATCATAATGGTAACTCCAACATCATCCTCCCACACGGTTCCTAGGAGCCATTGGGGGTGGGGTGGGGAACATAAGGCTTAGTTTTTTTTACTAACGGTCGGTGGACCATATCATTTTAGGGGACCGAGGAGATGCTGCATCACCAGAGGCGGTACAGATGGAGGCGGGATAATCTAGCACGTTAGCACCGATGACAGGATCCGTGAGTGTCTTTTAGCTTTAGTGGATTATGCTTCTGCGAGTGAAATTGTAGTGAGGAATTGATGTATAGGGCATGAGCCCTTTATTATTGTAACCTTTGTTATTTTAGTTATACCATGTGGACTTTTATTATATATAACATGTGATTGTGGACTTGAACTTCTTTTTGTTCGTTTATACTTTTCTTCTTCTGTGATCGATATGGCCGGCAGGATCAGCGTTTTGTAGTGGCGACCTTCGCGAGTGAAGGTGTCACGGCAAAGCGGCGGTTCTGGCAATAAGACCCGGGTTTTCAAAAAAAAGGGGTCTTACACGCAGGAGCTCCGATGTTGTGTTCTTAGCATTGAGGCGTACGATAGGTCTAGGTTAGGTAGTGCAGATACCAACCTAGATGTCACAACCCGCATTTTCTCCGAATTTAAGAATATCAGAGTAAGAGAAAATACGCGTCATGATGCCACGTCATGCAGGAGACAACTGCAGACGCTCAGGCGGAAACCTCTTACTTATTAATTCAAAACATGATCACATGGAAATTTATCATTTGGGAACCATTTATTAGAGTTTTAGGGGAAGAACTGTGTCTCTCAGTTCGTGGATCAACTAGTCCACCAAGAAAAATATATTATATTTGCAGCGGAAAATACTTGATTTGACTCATTTTAAGGTCCTATATGCACGTGATGACAGGGCATAAGGTAAATGATATGCTCATGTCTAGGCGTAGTATAAGTGTAGAAAATACCTTTAGGTCACTTTAAATATAAGGGTTTTGCAGTTAAAATGATGTGATATGGAGATGAAGAAAGTCATTTTATAACTATAATGCACCTAGACATAAATCATCCCCAGAGATTAAGATGTATCAGATCATAAAGTAGTGGCATAAAACTGGCAAATAAGCTATAAAGTACCAAAAGAGGCACAATGGGCGCCAACAAATTGACACTAACCCATTGGCCTAAACTAGTATGTCTGAACAAGAAGAAAGCTGACTACAACAACTACCTCGCAGCAGCGGGGTGAACAGCTACCAAAACTCTGAACTTCAGGCTACACCACTAGCCGTTACGGCTCCGAACCTGAGGCATTCAATAAAACAAAGAACGCCTCAGCAAGGAATTACAAGTGGCAGAAAACTAGCAGAAAAACAAGCAAGGCATAAGGGGTACCAACCCAAGCCAAATTTACCGAAAGAGAGCTCTGAACAAAGAACCAACAAGCATCAAGTGCACTAAATATCAAAAGAGAAACAACACGTTCATTTATTTAGTTTTATCAATTATAGAGACTGATCAGCTCGAATTATACGGGAGCGGTTAACTACCTCCGCTACCCCAAGCCCAAAAGCAGGTGGGGGTACCACTAGACCCAACCACCCAAACACGACTACCGTGTAAGGCTATAACGTTTCCCCCACTGTCCCCCAAACACAACTACTGTGAAGGGCTAAAGACAGTAGTTCTTATTACTTAAATTTTATTTAAACACGGGACGCAGCCCGAAAGGATAATCACTGGAAGGCCCTAAGAAAATAGGGTCAAGGCAGAGTACACCTCGATTAATATGAATCATAAGAGTAACTCAAATGTTAACATACCACAACGAGTAAAAGAATACAACAAGAGGGTTCAAAGATCAGGAGCACCGAAGGGACACTGGCAATCATCTTGGTGCACTAGAGAGGACAAAAGATTAAAACATGGAAATCGCAACAAAATCACATGCGCACCTGGCGGGGTTCCAAGGGGCCGCTCCCCTGGCGGGGTCTTAGGGGCAGAGCCCCTAACGGGGTCCAAGGGGCAGCGCCCCTGGCGGTGGTCTCGCTAGAGACAAAAGGATTTCTCGAGGGATGAGGGAATGTCTCGAGAGCTCAAGGATTTCTCGAGAGGAGCATTTCTCGAGAGGAAGGCAGTTTCTCGAGAGATGAGGGAATGTCTCGAGAGCTCAAGGATTTCTCGAGAGGAGAATTTCTCGAGAGGAAGGCAGTTTCTCGAGAGATGAGGGAATGTCTCGAGAGCTCAAGGATTTCTCGAGAGGAGCATTTCTCGAGAGGAAGGCAGTTTCTCAAGAGATGAGGGAATGTCTCGAGAGCTCAAGGATTTCTCGAGAGGAGCATTTCTCGAGAGGAAGGCAGTTTCTCGAGAGATGAGAATGATTTCTCGAGAGATAGGCAATTTCTCGAGACATCTGGAATTAGCAAGAAGAAAGAAAATGGGAGTTTATCCAGTTCACGGTTTTCTCCAGGGAAAAACTATCCGATGCTTAGCGAGGAAGAACAATCAGGAATGCTTACTACCAAACCAACACTCCAAGACTTAAGTTAAACCGTGTGACATGAAATCGACACAAGCAAAACAATACTTCAAGAAACGAAAGGGAAGGAGGAGGAAGCCACTTGCCTTAAACCTCGCAAACTCGAAGATCTCCGCTCCGAAAGCTATGGATCGGCTAGGGAAACACACGAGCACAGATTCCTGAAACTTTTTGGATCAAAAGGAGGGGTTAGGTCACCACCAAAGCTCCCAAAACTCCACGAAACGAGAAAGGCTTACCGCTAGAACGAAGATCTCGCCGAGAGCTTTCCAAATCTTCAAACCAAACTCGATTCCGACCACTACAGCCCTAGGAATTGCCGGTTGAAGGCTCCACGAAGCTCCGCTCTCGCCCTAACCCTCGGCGGCTGCTTTTGATCGAGGAAGAGGATGAATAGGGAAAGGGGAAGGCTTTAGGCTTATATATAAACCTAAATTTATTATTTAAATAATTAATTAATTCCCCAATTTACTTAAACTGCGAGGGCGACCAAAACACCTCGGATTTCTATGAAATTCGCACCCTAGCTGAAAAACGGCGCTACGAATCCAACGACGAAGTCAGAATTCCATTCCGACAAGCCAAACTCCGGATAAAGCCTTCCGAAGCTAAAATCTTGACATCCACTCAAAATCTTCACTTTAACTCGAAACAACGCGAAATCTCGCACGCTTGACCTAAATCACAAGCTTTAACTAAGCTAAAACTCGAAACACTACCAGACGAGCTGACATAACGCCCTTACGCCAAAATTACGTCACAGAGGGTACGTAAAATAATTAACAAAAATCAGGGGCATTACACTAGAGGTGGGCGAGGCCCAACCCACCGCTTTCGTTTGCCACTATGAAAGTATCCTGGGAGTTTTGCTAGCTCCAAAAAGGGGGAAAAAGGTCTGTGCGCATAGAATCGTAGTGTGTGAGTTGCACTTGTATGAACATAACATTAAACTAGATACTTTACATGACATAACATATCATTGCATTTCAACCCTTACCCCTAACGTATAAATTGGTTATGGGACATTTTATACGATAGGCCCTGCTAAACGACCCCTTGGTCTATAGGTTTGTGAGCATGCCTATAAATTAAGGTTACATTTCTTTACTATCGCTTTACTTATTAACACTGCTTACTTGCTATAGTTTTACTTACTACTGCTTTACTCATTGTACTATATATTGCTTACCAATAAACCCTTCCGTAGTTAGACTCACTATCACCTGCTCTTGATTATACTCCTTGTTGTCCTCCGCTTCATTCCTCCCGCTCGGTGCCTAGGAATCACCGGGAGAGTGGTGGGGGATTGGCTTAGTCTTTTTGACTAACGATCGGTGGACCTTATCATTTTAGGGGACCGAGGAGATGTTGCAGCACCAGAGGCCGGTGCAGATGGAGACGGGGCAGTCTAGCACGGGAGCACCATTGACAGGATCCATGAGTGTCTTTTAGCTTTAGTATTTTATGCTTCCGTGAGAGAAATTGTAGTGAAGAATTGATCTACAGGGCATGAGCCCTTTATTATTACCGTACCTTCGTATTCAGTTATTATATGTGGACACCTCTTGATGGTTTTATTTTTTATGTGATGTAGACTTGAACTTCTATAAGTTTTGTTGGAACATGGTCTTCCGTATCTCCTAGGTTTGAGAATAACAAATCTTATGTGTATTTGATCTTGTGTGTTTAAGTGTGTAGGAAAACAAAGTCCATATGACTCAAGGATTACATAAGAAGTTTGCCCCCAAATTTGAGCCAACAAATCCAACATGCCCACTAGCGCCGGCAGTAGTACCTAGCGCCCGGCGCTAGCGATGATCTGCGCAATTTCGGAGCACATATAGAAGGAGTTAGCGCTTGGCGGTATCAGATAGCACAGGCGGTAGCGTGGAGCACAGAAGGCAAGAGAGAAATGTTTCCTCGGATTGAAGATTACCCCGCGCAAAATAATTCCTAATCCAGGATAGCGCTGGCAGAAGCGCTAGCGCTAAGGCTATAAATTGGACCCCTCTTCTCTCGTTTCATGTAGCCATCAGAGAGAGAGAGAGATTGAGTGCTAGAATTACAGATGCTGATTTGGCCAAAACTTAATGTCCTACCAAAGCTCTACGGAATTATAAAGGAGAATCTCTTCACGCCGGATCCAAACGACGTCCGGTTCTACAGCACTTATTCTACAGCGGATCTTCGTCTCCAACTTCAGAAGTTCTTCAAGAGAGAGTTTTTATTATTATCATTTCATATTTCTTGTAAACCATTAGAGAATTCGCCTCGTGTTGGCGACTAGGTCTGGGTAGGGCTTAGGGAAGAAACTCGCCTCGTGTTGGTGACTAGATCTAGGTTAGGTCTAGGGGGTGCTCAAGACCATATCTGAGGTTGGATTGGCTAGAGCGGCTTGAGGCCGAATCTGGGGAAGGATAGGCTAGGGCCACCTGTTCGTGGGGATGCGAGTCGGGATAGAAAACAAAAAGAGCTTACTATTATTCGCCACCGATTTCTAGCGTTATAGAAATCAACTTTTGTAAAACCTTATTTCATATCAATAAAACACGTCTTCACTTTATTTTAATTGCTTTGTTTGATTTCTCACTTTCTTATTCACGCATTATTTCAAAGAAAATTAAAATATAACTTAAGTTTTAAAAACCCTTATTCACCCCCCCTCTAAGGGCGCCTACCGATCCAACAAGTTGTATCAGAGCAGTTTTATTCCAATCGGCTTAACAACCAGGAATAATGACATCTCATGATCTCGCTTCTATTAGTGGGGTAATTTTTTATGAAGAAGAAAAATCTCTTAAACCACCTTTATTCGAAGGGAGAAATTATAAAGGGTGGAAATTTTTAATTGAAAGGTTTATTAAAAATTTAGATATCAATGCATGAGATATATCAATAGTTAGACCAGCGGATGAATCAAATAGACAGGAACGTCATCTAAATGCAAAAGCTTTAAATAGTATTTTCTGTGCTTTATCTCACAAAATTTCAAAATTAATATATTGTTTTTCTAGTGCATACAAAGTCTGGAAATTCCTTGAAGAAATGTATGGTTCTCTATCTACAGGTATGGAACAAATGCAAGAAGTGGAGAACATACAAGATTGCTCAAATGATCAAGAAAGCTCCTCTCATGATGGATCAATGGAGTGCACATCAAATGGAAAAGAAGAAGTCCCATCTTTGCAAGAGGAATGCCAAATAAATGAAGACAACAAAGAAAATTCGTGCTCAAATCTCACAGCATCCAAAAGCACTGTAAGAAAATCAAATCCTCTTACTGTTTGCAATTCTATTTCTACTTTACAATTGCTACAAATTACAAAGTGCAAAATTAAGAAATTAAAAAATGCAAATTACAAATTGCGCTCAGAAAATAAAAATTTAAAAGCAAGAGTTAAAGTAGAATCAAATTTATCTAGCTTTACCCATGTCACTTCAATTGAAAATACAAAACCTTGTTTTGACTGTAATGATATTAAAGAAAAATCTAAGGAACTTGAAAAAGAAATTATTTGTGTAAAAGAACATAATGAAAAATTATTTTTAGAAAATTCATCTTTGAAAAGTGATTGTGCTACGTGCCAAAATTATAAAACTGAAATCAAAGAGATGGACGAAACATTTGAGGAATTTAGAAACGATTATCAAAATTATATTGATTCTATTGTTTCCACTCTTAAAAATAGCACAATAGCTTATAATAAAGCTAGTCATAATTTAAAGATTAAGAATGATGAATTAAAATCGAAAATCAGCGTGCTTATGAAAATTATAAATAAAAATTCACAATATCAAGAACTATCTAAAAACATGTTGAATATGAATATGAACATGAATATTTTAACTAAACCAAATAATGTAAATCAAAGTCAAAATCATAATTATTTCCAAAATCATGTTTCTCCAAACTTAACAACAACATTACACAAATTTCCGAATCATTACAATCATAATCATCAATATAAAGATTATCACAATGGAAATTTGACATATAAGAATAACATTAAACCAAAGTTTGAATGGAGACCCAAAATTAAAAATGAAACACTAACTTCACATGAAAGGACCCATTCATCATTAACTAGCCACAAACTTACACGTTATATTTGGGTACCCAAAGGAACCACCACACTTGGTCCCCTTTGGATACCTAAATCTCTTATTCATTAGGTATCACCAAATACATGAAGTAGAATATTTTCAAAAAAATGAAATATATAAATTTCTACTTCATTATATGCTTTATTGTCCTTTTACTTTTCTTGTTGTTTTTCCTATCTTGTTTTTGCTATCATGGTATGGTCATCATATAGACACAAGAATTTATCACTTAATGATTCATAAATCGAATTACCAAATTGTAAAGTCATTTTTAAAGACCAATCTTTTCTTCCTAAACTCATTACATATCTTATATCACCAACATAAACTGAATTCAAAATTTTTCATGTGATATGATTTCAAACACATACTACTTCATAGGATGTTAAATTTGCTCAAACATCTCCACTTCATATGAACTCAAATTTATAAATAAAATGCAAAACAAAATCTTCAAAATACTACCAAAGAAGGACCAGATAACAAGAGTCAAACATCCAAAAATAAGAAAATTAAACATTACAGATAGCGCCAGCGCTAGCGGGTAGCACCAGTGCTAGCTGACAGTAACCAAGAACATAGGTTTAAATTCCTGCATTATTACAAAACTCAAAACTTTGTTCCCCTTAGGATATTCCTACTCCTCTACTCTGTCTCGTCTATCTCCTCCACACTAGCACTTGGAGATCGTCTTCTGCGACTCCTCCGAATCGAATGACACGGTGGATCCTGTACTGGGCTATCCCACTCTCTTCGCTCCGGTGTTGATGGATTTAGCTTTAATGCCTTGATCATAAACTTCAACATTTTTTTCATGCCGGGCATACCCTTCTTTACCTTCGATATATCCTCCTCCACCCGTGTCATCCGCTCTCCCATCTCTTCTCGAAAGGATTCAAATGAATCATCTAGAGCCCCTCGGGATGATGCTCCTCGACAGAGTGGTGGTCGAGTAGATGTTGATGGTTCATCTGGAAGGGATATAGCTCGTAGGTGTGAGGTACTGTAGATAGGGGGAAAACAATCTATCAAGTAAAAACCAATCTCAATAGAAGGGTACCTATGAATAATAACCCTCTGTATTATGCCACCGAGCGGAAGGTTGTTGTATTTCTGATGAGAAGGATCCCACAACTTGTATGTATATCTGATCAATGAAAGCAACAAGTCTGCTACATCGAATCTCTCCCCCTCAAGAATAAAATACGAGACAAGACTAAGCTGTGCAGTAATCTTTGCCGTGTCATCCAATTTCAGCATGATAGTGTGGCGAAAATGTCCTGTACTGTAAGGGCATCCACTGTAAGTGACCCCACCGTTTGGATCAAACTCCTGCATTCCCTGTGGTGGAGTACCATATTTAGATTAGTTCAATCCCTATCAACTCAAAACTTTCAACCACATCCAACTTATTTGGATGCTCGGTTAACCCAAACGTCTCCCTCAAGGTGTAAGACCCCATTTTTTTTTCAACATCCGGGACTTATGCCCAGAACCACCGTTTTGCGGTGACACCCTCACTCGAGAAGGTCGACACTATAAAACACCGATCCTACCGGCCTTATCGATCACAAAGAAGTTAAGCTTAAACAAACTTATAGAAGACAAGTCCACATCACATAAATGGTAAATCATCACAAGAGATGTCCACATAAACATAACTGAAATCAAAGAAAGAAATAATAAGGGCTCCTGCCCGATACATCAAATCCTCACTACATAACACTCGCGGAAGCAAATCAACTAGTAATAACACTCACGGATCCCGACACTGGTGCTCCTGTGCTAGACCGCCCCGCCTCCATCTGCACCTGCCTCTGGTGCTGCCCCGTCTCTGTGGTCTCCTAAAATGATAAGGTCCACCGACCGTTAGTCAAAAAGACTAAGCCAATCCCCCACCCCTCCCCCGGTGACTCCTAGGCACCGTGCGAGAAGGATGAAGCGGAGGACAACAAGGGGTGTAAACAATAGTAGGTGATAGGGGTACATGGAATGTTTCTACACTACACATGTGTATATATATAATTGAAGCAGTAATTGAGCATAGTAAGAGCAGGTAAAGAGTAAGTAAAGTGCAGTAAGTATAGACATGTATATAATAGAAAAGTAACCATTGATTTATAGGAATGCCCACACAAACCTATAGGCCAAGGGATCGTTTAGCAAGGCCTATCGTATAAGAAGTCCCATAACCGACTTATACTATAGGGGTAGGGGTTGAAATGCAATGTTTATGCCATGACATGCAATGTATGCTGTTGAATGTTGTGTTCACACAAGTGCAACTCACACACTACGACTCTATGCGCACAGACCTTTAGTTCCCCCTTTTTGGAGCTAGCAAAACTCCCAGGATACTCCCGTAGTGGCAAACGGAAGCGGTGGGTTGGGCCTCGCCCACCTCTAGGTTGGTATTTGCACTACCTAACCTAGACCTAACGTACGCCTCGACGCTAAGAAAACAATAACGGAGTGTTGGATCGGTCGGCGCCCTTAGAGGGGGGGGGGGGTGAATAAGGGTTTTCAAAAACTTTATATTTATTTAAAAAACTTTGGAATATTGCAATAATAAAACAAGAAGTCAAGTAAAACAAAAAGAGAGACAAGCTTTATTGATATTAAATAAGTTTTACAAAACTTGATCTCAATGGCGCTAGAGATCGGAGGCGTATAATAAAAACTCTTTTTCGTTTTCTATACCGACTCGTATCCCCACGAACCGGTTGGCTTTAGCCGATCTCTCCCCAGATACGGCCTGAAGCTGCTCTAGCCAATCTATCCCCAGAAAGGCCTCGAGCACCCCCTAGACCTAGCCTAGATCTAGTCGCCAACACGAGGCGAATTTCAGCCCTAAGTCCTACCCCAGTCCTAGTCGCCAACACGAGGCGATTTCACTTAAACGATTACAAGAAAAGATGTGAAATGAAAAAGACAATAATATAAAAACTTTCTCTATTTGGATCTCTTGGAGAAGTAGACGAAGACGCAGAGTATGATCGTAGTCGATGCGGTCTTTCGTCACGATGATGAAGCGTGTTGAAATCTTCTCCATGGATCTCCTTAAGACTTCATGGATTTGTGGGAGTATCACTCTGAATCTTCCTCTCTCTGCTGTGGCACGAAGCTCTGGAGTTTGGGATTGTAGGAGGATGAAGAAGACGGAGCCAAAGCATCCAATTTATAGCCTTCACGCTACCGCCGGCGCTAGCGCTACTGCCGGCGCTAGCCCGGATTAGGAAACGTTTTGCGCGGCAGGATCTTCAATCCACGACAACATTTTGCTCTATGCCTCTTCCAACCGCCAGCGCTAGTAGCTACCGCCGGGCGCTAGCTCCTTCTTAAATTGCTTCCGAAATGGCGCTAATCAACGCTATCGCCGGGCGCTATCGCTACCGCCGACGATAGTGAGCTTGTTCGAATTTTGGCCTCAATTTTGGGGGCAGTCATCATGTGTACTCCTTGAGTCATGTGGACTTAGTAAACCTGCACACTTGAACACACAAGATCAAATACACATAGGATTTGTTATTCTCAAACCTAGGAGATGCGGAAGACCATGTTCCAACACGGAGCTCCTGCGTACTCTTGCTGGTTAGACTACCAGACTTGTCTTGGTAAAAGGGTTATCCACTCTTACCGATCCCAAGCATTAATGTCGGTGCAACGCTCATCAACACTAAGGACCCACCACCTTATGCACATGCAAACATGTTTACCATCTATCTCCGAGCCATAAGCTCACCAGACTAATTAGTCTGCTGCTACAACCACTGAGCCCATCGCTCATAAGAACAAACTTACTAAGCATCTGTAACCACGGGGTGTGAGTGAGTGTGTTATTAATTACTCTTGTACAATATCTTGCTCCTATGATTTATAGTTAATCTTGGACTTCCCGAGGATTACCCTATAAGGGGCTTGCTATGGTACTAGGAACTATAATGGGATGGTACCCCAAGGCTCCCTTTCTCAAGACAATTAATATAGTGGGTATCTACCCATATGCCTAAGCCTCTTATCTTCTAACTTGTATTAACCCTAGGTGGTTTATGACACGCTAGGGGAAAGACGATCTTCTGTCAATCCCAAGCACGACCTTACCCTTAGCCCACCTAGTTCGGTGACCTCGTCCTCTTCAACCTGACTATGCACACCATCTACATACCACTTCCAGTTGGTAGGCTCTTAAATAGCCAAGTTTTATATTTTTACTATACGCAGACCAAACTAACTATATGAAGCTTATAAGTAAAGGTACTCCAAATATTCAACCACATGACACAAGATTTTTTACTGGAGGACTATAATTGCATTATAAGAGTAAATCCAAGGACTCATATTTTTCCTCAATATTTTAGCATTTATTTAAATTTCTCCAATATTTGCCAAGTATGAATATGAACATGAAGTGTAAGGTATTATCAAGACATGATGTTCATAAAATTAAGATAAATGTATCATGCCAAAATAACAGAAAATAATGAATATCACAATTTTACAGTAAGGAAATGTCCTCTATTTTTAATATTTAACTTCTATCCAAACTTGAAGATTTATGAAGGAACTACCAAAAATACTTGTGCCAAAATTATAGAAAAATTACCAGACCTCTATCATGACTAGAAAAGCTTAATTACAGAGTTTCACAATTTATGGTAATCATATCCTCACTGAAATAATTAATCCAAATAATTCCTAATTTGCACATGTTGTGAAGTAGCCTACTGATAACAATTTCCAAAAATTATATAAAAATTCACAGAGTTTCCTAGTGCTCTGAAATGTCCTATCACCAAGTTGCACATTTTGCCAGAGAGTTTTGGACCCTTAATTATATTTCTTAAGATTGAGACAAAACAGGTGCATTGGGGATGGAGTACTAGTTAAATCATAAAATAAATTATACAAAAATTACCAGGTGTCTAAAATATGATAAAAAAGGCACCACCAAGATCTCATCTTCATCCAAGATCATTTGTGCATGTAAATATCTCTTAAAAGAAGTTTACCTAAAGGGGTTATGACCTATTTCAAAGGGGATAATTGCTCCTAAAATTCTTATAAAATTACCTAGGGCCTAATTACACCCTATAAACTTATCCACCACGTTCCATGACCATTCAAGAACATTTGACCCCATGTCCTTCACAAGGTTCAAGAGCAACCCTAAGGTTAAAACTAGGGTCCTAGGGCATATCCACCTCTACTCCACCCCATCTTACTCATGAAGGTGTTTTAGGTGATCCTAAACTAGTGGCCAAGGTTTCAACTCATGGTGATGAGTTTTGACCACCATACCCCAAGATAAACACCATGCCCTAACTTTGACCCCATATTACCTAACTTGGGTTAACAAATTACCCAACCAAATCAGTCCCAATTGGGCTGAGATTTTTACCAGGGTCATGTGATATCCCTAAGAAGTACCCACCAAAATTTAGGGGGCATTGGAGGTTATTTGACCCAATAATAAATTAATATTTAATTTATGAAATTATTACAAAAACCTTAGAAAACGGTTCTCCAAAAATTCCCATCTTTGGGTATGATGTGTGGGTAGGTGTAAATAGCCTATGTTTCAATTTTCAAGTCAATCCCATAAACCAATCAAAAGTTATTCAAGATATGGTGGTTGTCCTATACTAGGGACCAGTCCCACCAAAATGGACCTACATGGAGCTACATAACTCCTTTTGGGGTGAAATTAATTTTAAAATAAACTAGACTCCAAGGGATACAAATTTCATGTTGGGCACTTTTTCATTTGAGGGGTTCTAGTATTTTTAATAATTAAAATGAAATACTGCAGGGAGTATGACAAAATGTGTTGGAACAAGTCTCTGCGTTCGATGATATCCGACCTGCGTTCGACGAACTCTGCTCTGCGTTCGACGAACGTTGTGCTTCAGTGCGCTCGACAAAATCTGATCTTCGTTCAACGAACTAATCCAGTTCGACAAATTACTTCAGTTCAGCGAATTAATTCCATTCGACAAACTCCGGGGTCGATTCGACGAACTCAACTATTTTATTTTATTTTTTGGTGAATTAATCCCGTTCGACGAACTCCGGGGTCGGTTCGATGAACTCAACAATCATTTTGACGAACACCAGAGTGTGTTCGACGAATGAATTCCGTTAGACGAACTCCGGGTTCCGTTCGACGAACTCAACTATTAGTTCGGTGAATTTCTTCTACTCAGATCGATAAATTAATTAAATAAGAACATAACATAATCATGAAATAACAATATAACATATAACATAATCACGTAAATCTGCGAATAACTGATCACGACAAATCCGATGGTTCTTAGTCATCATCCCCGTTGGACGGACGGCGCGCGACAACCCGTCCTGGGCTTCTTTGCGGGATGATTTCCCGGCCATCTGTGCCGCTTCCCGGCAAGCCAATGCCACCACCACCTCCATTGAGGTGGTGGCCGGCGATAGGTGGTGGATGGCCGGCCGAAGGTGGTTGGAAGCAGAGTTTAGAGGAGGGGAAAGAGAGCTCAAAACGAACCCTTTCGGAAGCACGATCTGAGCCCAATTGAGCTCGGATCAAGCCCCAAATTATGAAAAGATCTAGCACTAAGGGAGAGGAGGCGGATCAGACCTGTGTGGGGGCTTGGTGGCGCGTATTCCGACGAGTTGCCATGGCCGGAGGTGGAGCTTTCAGCGCCATATCGATCCTAGCTTCTGGTGCTCGATTTCTTCGGGGGAAGAGGGGGGTTTCACTCCTTTCCAACCTCTGAATATGTTAAAGGGGACAATTGAGGCTAAGGGGGAGGAGTTACTCGGAATGCCATTAATGTCCATTAGTGAATGCATTGGTTATACTTGGGGAGTGAATTTGGGCATCAATGTGGCCGGGGAAAGGTTGAAAACTTCTCCTCTCCCCAAGGGGAGATGAATGGTGCCATTATTGGAGGAGATGGAAGGTTTCCTCTTCCTCTCCATTAACTCCCCCTTCCTTCTCTCTCTTTCAAGTTAGGCTCTCTCTCTCCTGGCCGACCTTCTTCAAATTGGATTACCAACTCAGCATCATTCAATCCCCATGAGGTGGTGGACCACACCAATTGGGTCTAGCTCAAGTGGATTGGGTTTAATTTGGGGAAATTGGGTTATTTTGACCTAATTTAGTACAAAGTTGACTTTGGTCAAATTGACCAATTGGGTTGACCCCAATGGGTCGCTTAGGATCCAATGGCCTCCCTTAATGGTTAGGAAGGTGTAGGTGGAGCCAATTTGGCAAGGTGAGGGTGAGTTGCCCCTTAATATGGCACTTTGACCAAAATTAGGGCTAAGTTTGACTTAGGGTAAATGGGCCAATTTAGAGATCCCATGATGGGGCGTTTTGGTCCATTAGGTTCCTAATATCCCTATAAGGGTAGGGGCAGGGTCAATTTGGCATGGTGGAGGCCAATTGGCCCTAATTGAGTTAGTTTGACCAGTTTAGAGTTAAGGTTGAGTTTAGCCAAATTGGCCTCTTTGGTTGACCCCAATGGGCCCCTAGTGCTCCAAGGAGACCCCTAATGGGTTAACGATACTATGGTGGAGTAAAGGTTCAAGGAAAGGCCCTAAAGTCCAACCCTAGGCTAGGTATATGAAAACTGCTATATGCAGACCACTGGGATTTCTCCTTCTCATCCAAGCTCACATGGTCTTAAGCTCTTCCTATGGTTTTGTCATGACATAGTCATGAAAAAACCAACTTAGGGGGTCTAGTTGTTTGGGGGATGTTACAAATCCCAATACATAAAAATAAAAATTTCGTCCTGGAAATTCAGGTTAAGCCTGTGGGGTTTCTACTACAAGCAAGAACATGTAACATCCTAGAAAAAATTAAATTATACCTGTCGTAAAGAGCTCCGGGTACTTTTGCTGCTTCAGGTCCAGTGGTTCCCAGGTATGCTCCTCTTGCCCATGATTCCTCCATAGGACCTTGACCAGCGGAACCTTCTTGCATCGCAAGACTCGCAACTCCGTGTCGTCTATCCGAACCGGCTCCAGGTGAACCAACCGATCAGTAGCTACTGGCCCCTCCATAGTAGATATTTGCTCCCCTGGCCATAGTAGAGCCCTCCTAAGCGAGGAGACATGGAAAATGTCGTGTAGTCCCTCTAACTCTAGCGGTAGCTCCAGTCTGTAAGCCAGGGGAATGATCCGCTCCAGGATCCTGTAAGGCCCCTTATATCTCAGACTGAGCTTCTTCCACCCACCAACCCGCGAGACTCCATGCATCAGACGTATCTTCAAGAAGACCCGATCTCCCACCTGGAACTCTACCATACGATGACGTGCATCATAATAGTTGGCCTGCCTGCTCTGGGCCTCCAAAATCCTATCTCGAATCAGTCTCACCTGAGCCTCCGTGTCCTCCACAAACTCTGAGCCAAGTGCCTTGGGATCCTCATCCTGAATCCAAGACAATGGTGTCCTGCACCTCCATCCGTATAAAGCCTCGTAAGGTGCCCATCCTATGCTAGCCTGGTGACTGTTGTTGTATGATAACTCGACTAATGGTAACAGTCTCTCCCATGGCTCCCCGCGGTCCAGAATGTAAAGGCGTAGAAGATCCTCTAGGGTCCGGTTGGTATGCTCCGTTTTCCCGTCTTTCTGGGGGTGGAAAGTTGTACTAAAAGTCAACCGGGTGCCCAGGTAGGCCTGCACTGCTCTCCACTCCCTCGACGTAAATCGTCCATCTCGATCCGACATGATCGTCCTCGACACACCATGATATCAGACAAACTGCTCTACGAACCTCCGCACCAAAACACCGACAGAATCGTCCTTCCTGATTGGAATGAACCTGTCCACCTTCGTCAATCTGTCGACGATCACCCAAATCGAGTCATTTCCCGCACGAGATCGGGGAAGACCGTGTATAAAGTCCATAGCGATGTCGTCGAACTTCCACTCCGGTACCGGGAGTGGCTGCAATAATCCTTCTGGGTTCTGGCATTCCGCCTTCACGAGTTGGCAAGATTCACAGTGGGTCATAAAGTAGGTGATATCCTTCTTCATACCTGGCCAGTACATAGTCCTCTTCAGATCCGCTGTCATCTTGGTGATACCCGGGTGCACGGAGTATCTACTATAGTGAGCCTCTGTCATAATGTCCTCCCGAATCTGGCTCCCTGCCGGTATATACACTCGGCCTCTAAAACTCAATAGGTCGTCCTTCAACGAGTTGTCTCCAGCTGAGCCTGCCTCCAAGGCTATGAAAATCGGCTCTAGCTTGGCATCTTGCCTCTGCCCATCCCCGATTCTGTCTCGAATGTCATAAGTGGTACCCATCGCCGCTAAATACTCCTCGTATAGCTCTGGATTGTCCCCGGATACTAAGGAGATCTGCATGTCTTCGAACATCCTTACTAGCTCCATGGCCATCAGCTTGGGCTCCGCTCCTGACGCGGTAGCTCTCCTGCTCAGAGCATCCGCTACTACATTCACCTTCCCTGAGTGGTAATGCATCGTGTACTGGTAGTCTGATAAAAACTCCACCCATCGCCTCTGCCGGATGTTCAGCTCCTTCTGCGTATCTAGGTACTTCAGATTCTTATGATCTGAGAATATGTCGCAGTGGACACCATAGAGATAGTGTCGCCAGATCTTGAGAGCAAATACAACTGCTCCCATATCCAAGTCATGCACCGGATAATTCCGCTCATGATTCTTCAACTGGCGGGAGGCGTATGCTATCACGTGCCCGTTCCGCATCAGAACGACACCCATCCCCTGATAAGACGCATCCATGTACACCTAAAATCCTTCCCTCCCCGATGGAAGGGCCAGGATGGGGGCCGTAGTAAGTCGACCCATCAACTCCTAGAAGGCTGCCTCACACTGCGGCGTCCATGTGAAAGCAACATCCTTTTTCGTCAGGGATGTGAGCAGGAGGGCTATTTGTGAAAACCCCTGCACGAACTTCCGGTAGTAGCCGGCAAGTCCCAAGATACTCCTCACGTCGGTGGCCATCTTCAACGATGGCCAATCCCGTACTGCATGGATCTTTGCTGGCTCCACTGCTAGACCAGCTCCACTGCTAGACCAGCTCAACTGATGATATGGCATAGGAAGGCCACCTCCTTCAGCCAAAACTGGCACTTGCTGAACTTGGCATACAGACGGTGCTCCCGAAGCTTCTCCAATGTCAGAGCCAAATGCCGTGCATGTTCCTCTGTACTATACCTGGGTGGTTTTTGTTTGTTTGGTTTAATGTTAAGGTAAATCTAAGGTTTACTATGCACTAATGAATCATAAAACAAAAGGCATCAAACGTACCTGTAATGACCCTTGCCGGGTCCCTGGACTGTGCTAGGTCCAGGGCATACATCTGCTCTCTGTTCTGCCTCCGATCTCCGCCCTGAAATCCACGGCCTCGTCCACGTTCCTGACCCCCGAAATGCTGGGCCTGAGGGGCAGCCTGTAGTGCTGGTGGTGCATTCCTCTGAGGGCAGTTTCTCCTGATATGGCCGGTCTGATGGCAGTGGTAGCACTCCGGAGGTGGCCCACCTCCTCCAATCCTTGGCATCTCCCGCATCTGTAGAGGCTGAGAAGCCAACACAACCAGCTCTTTCTGCTCCCGCCTCTCCTCCTGGCGGGGTCGGACCTCCGTCCTTCTTTCCCCAGCATCTCGACCTCTCGGCTGGTCCCTTCTGCCTCCTCGTCCCTATTCTTCTGCCGACCTCTTCCTTCCTCGAACAAGGTGCTGGTCGGCTTCTAGATTCTTGGCCATCTCCAAGATCTTAGTCATACTACCGTCAGAGACGAAGAGGAGGGCCTGCCTCAGCTCATCACGAAGGCCCTTATAGAACCTCTTTGCGTATCCTACGTCATCCAGCTGATACGAAACTGCAAACCAGGATAGGTGGGTAAACTCCCGGTGATACTCTAGAACTGTCCTACTCCCCTGCCTCAACTGCAGAAATCTGTCTTCCAGCTCGTCTCTTGTAGACTGCGGCACAAAATGCTCCAACAGTGCTGCCTTGAACTCATCCCAAGAAACATCCGCAGCCTCTAGTCCTGCATATACTGTGTCCAGGAAGCTCTTCCACCACCTCTTTGCATGAGACTCTAAGCACGAGACCACCAGTGGCACCTCCATATCTGCCGGGCACTGAATCCCTGTTAGCATTTCTTCCATGATGTCCACCCACTCCTCAGTCCTCACAACTGCCTCCGTCCCGAGATATGAGGGGGGGGGGGGGGGGGAGAGGCCTCGAAAGACGCTCAGCCAGTTGGCCCCAGGGTGTTACTGAGGAGCCGGTGCCTGCTGTGCCCTGAATATCTCCAGAATAGCAGTCAGTGTTTGTCCCATCTCCGTCTGCTGAAACGGAGCAAGAGCTGGTGGTGGTGGGACAATGTTTGGAGTCAGTGGAACTCCATGCTGTAGTGTAGGGTTCGTCGCGGGCTACACAAGAAATTACACTCGTAAGGGACTTAGCTAGAGAATATTCAGTTAGAAGTGGACTTTTCATGTGATTTCCCTTATGGGCACACCATTGCTTGTAAGACCCTTTTTTTTTTGAAAACCCAGGTCTTATGCCCAGAGCCGCCTTTTTGCGGTGACACCCTCGCTCAGGAAGGTCGCCACTACAAAACGCCGATCCTGCCGGCCATATCGATCAAAGAAGAAGAAAAGAATAAACGAACAAATAGAAGTTCAAGTCCACAATCACATGTTATATATAATAAATGTCCACATGGTATAACTGAAATAACAATGTTACAATAATAAAGGGCACATGCCCTGTAAATCATGTCCTCACTACAAGATCACTCGCGGAAGCTAACTACTAATCACTCACTGATCCTGAATCCTATGCTCCTGTACTAGACTGGCCCGCCTCCGTCTGCACCAGCCTCTGGTGCTGCTGCGTCTCCTCGATCCCTTAAAATGATATGGTCAACCGACCGCTAGTCAAAAAGACTAAGCCTTATGTTCCCCACCCCACCCCCAATGGCTCCTAGGCACCGTGTGGGAGGATGAAGCGAAGGACAACAAGGGGTATAAACAATAGCAGGTGACAGGGGCATAAACTACAGGGAATGTTTCTACAACTCCACATATGTATATAGATAATTGAAGCAGTAGGTAAAACAGGGTAAAGAACAAGTAAAGAACAGTAAGTATAGACAAGTATATAATATAAAAGTAACCATTGATTTATAGGAATGCCCATACAAACCTATAGACCAAGGGGTCGTTTAGCAAGGCCTGTCGTATAAGAAGTCCCATTACCGACTTATACGATAGGAGTAGGGGTTGAAATGCAATGTTTATGCCATGACATGCAAGGTATGCTGTTAAATGTTATGTTCACACAAGTGCAACTCACACACTACGACTCTATGCGCACAGACCTTTAGTTCCCCCTTTTTGGAGCTAGCAAGACTCCCAAGATACTCCCGTAGTGGCAAACAGAAGCGGTGGGTTGGGCCTCGCCCGCTTCTATGTTGCTATTCACACTACCTAAACTAGACCTATCGTACGCCTCAATGCAAAACCGCGGAGCATCTGCGTACTCTTACTGGCTGGACCACCAGACTTTTATGGCTAAGTGCAAATTCCACACTTGTCGAGTCAACGTATTGACGACGGTGTGAACAACCGTCCAATACCAAGACCCACCACCTTCATGCACATGCAAACATGTTCTACTATATCCGGAGCCATAAACTCTCCGGGCTAACCTGCCCGTCATTATAACCTTCCGGGCCAACGACTCGCCGGGCCAACCCATCCGTACCAACAAGCATTACTCAGTCACAAGCTCACCGGACTAACTAGTCCGCTACTTCAACCACCGAGCCTACCACTCGTAAAACCAAATCAACTAACCTCCCATAACCATGGGGTGTGGGTGTGTGTATTGTTAAGTTAATCTTGTATAACATCTTACTCCTACAGTTTATGGTTAATCTTGGACTTCCCGAGGATTACCCTGTAAGGGGCTCGCTACGGTACTAGGAACCACAATGGGATGACACCCCAAGGCTCCCTTTCTCAATACACTTAATGTTATTGGTAGCTACCCGCAAGAATACCCTTCTTGTCATTTCTCTTGAATTACTCTACATATTTTATGACCATCTAAGGGGAAAGACGATCCTTCGTCAATCCCGAGTACAACTTTACCCTTAACTCACCAAGCACTCCCTCATCACCTAAACTCCTTTTGGTGACCTTCAATCTCTTCAACCTGACCATGTACACCAACTACATGCCACTTCCACTTGGTAGTCCCCTAAATATCCAAATTTCACATTTTTACTATACGTAGACCAAACTAACTATATGAAGCTTATAAGTAGAGGTACTCCAAATATTCATCCAACTGACTCAAGATATTTACTGGAGGTCTATCATGATGTTTTAGAACTAAATCCAGAGATTCATATTTTTCCTTAATTATTTGCATTTATTATCATTTCTCCAATATTTGCCAAGTATGAATATGAGCATGAAGTGTAAGGTATTCTTCTGATATGGCTCCCACAAAATTAAGATAAATCTATCATGCAAAAATATCAATAAGTAATGAATATCACAATTTTACAGTAAGGAAATGTCCTCTGTTTTTAATATTTATCATCTATCCAAACTTGAAGCATTATGAAGGAGCTACCAAGAATACTTATGCCAAAATTAGGGAAAAATTACCAGACCTCTACTGTGTCCAGAAAAGCTTAATTACAGAGTTTCACAATTTATGGGAATCATTCCCTCACTGAATTTATTAATCCAAATAATTCCTAATTTGCACAAGCTGTGAAGTAGCCTACTGATAACAATTTCCAAAAATTATGTAAATATTTACAGAACTTTCTAGTGCTCTGAAATGTCCTATCACCAAGTTGCACATTTTTCCAGAGAGTTTTGGACCCTTATTTATATTTCTTAAGATTGAGACAAGATAGGTGCCTTGAGGATGAAGTACTAGTTAAATCATAAAATAAATTATACAAAATTACCAAGCGTCTAAAATATGATTAAAAAGACACCACCAAGATTTCATCTTCATCCAAGATAATTTGTGCATGTAAATATCTCTACAAAGAAGTTTACCTAAAGGGGTTATGACCTAATTTAGGGGGAATAAATTCTCCTAAAATTCTCTCAAAATTCCCTAGGGCATAAATACATCCCATGAACATATCTCCTAGGTTCCAAGGCCATTCTAGGGCTTTTGACCACATGTCCTTCACAAAGCTCCATATGCACCCCAAGGGGTAAGACTAGGGTTCTAAGGCATATCCACCTCCACACCACCCCAACTTACTCATGAAAGTGTTTTAGGTGATCCTAAATCAGTGTCCAAGGTTTCAACTCATGGTGAGGAGATTTGACCACAATATCCTAAGATAAACACCATACCTTGTTTTGACCTAGTTTGACCGAACTTGGGTTAGCAATTTTCCTAACCAAATCAGTCCTAACTGAGTTGAAATTTTTACCAGGGTCATGTGATAACCCTAAGAAGTACCTACCAAAATTTGGAGGGCATTGGATGTCATTTGTCCCAATAATTAATTAATATTTAATTTATGAAATTATTACAAAAACCTTAGAAAAGGATTATCCTAAAATTCCCATCTTTGGATATGTTATGGGTGTAGTACAAATAGCCTAGGTTTCAATTTTCAAGTCAATCTCATAACCCAATCAAAAGTTATTCAAGAAATGGTGGCTGTCCTACACTAGGGACCAGTCCCACTAAAATGGACCTACATGGAGCTAAAGAACTCCGTTTGGGATGAAATTTTTTAAAATAAATTAGACTCCAAGGGCTACAACTTTGATGTTGACGACTTTTTCTGTAGAGGGGCCTAAGTATTTTTAATAAATTAATCTATATACAGCAAACTAAAAGACTGAAATACGAAATAATATAACAAAACTGCATCACACATCTTGATGCAAAAATGGACGGCATCCCACTTTCTTCTTCCTCTAGCCGACGACTGAGATTGCTCTAACCTTGGAGGTTTTGGAAGTGGTTTTCCCGGCCACCCACGCCCTACCCCGGCCGGCCAATGCCACCACCACCTTCCTTGAGGTGGTGGCCGGCGATGGGGGGTCTTGGCCGGCCGATGGTGGCCGGAACCGGTAGTTTAGACAAGAAGAAAAACCTCAAAAAATGGAGATTTCGGCCATGTTGATTGAGAACCAATTTGCCCCAATCCTTGCCGATTTTTGATGTAGATCTATCCACTAGAGAAGAGGAGAAGAACCAGACCTTTAATCGGGCTCGAGGGTGGTTATTTCCCAGATTTGCCATGGCCGCCCCCTTCAAGTTGTGCTCCTTGCCGATCTCTTGATTCTCCACCAAATGCAACGATCTAGGACTCGATTTCAACTGATACCCCCTTCTGAAGGTGATGGAAGGGTCAATTTGAGGAGGGAAAGGCTTAATGGTGGAGTGCCATTAATGGCCATTTCGGTTTCACTTGAAACCTCTTGAATCCTCCACCGGATGGCATGGGAAAGGTTGTATAACATCTTAGAATTCAATGGGGAGATGAATGGAGGGTGTGGGGATATTAATGGGGGTCAATTTGCCTTGAATGCCATGAATTCACCTTGAATGGCCACTTTCTCTCACTTCAAATTGGGGGAAACTCCCAATTTCCCTCTCCGAGTCACCCCTCAAGAAATTGGATGGCATTTCATGTAATTTCAGTGGCGACTAATCATTTGGGCCATTGAAATTGGGCTTCGCCCAAAGGTATTGAGCTTTGGGCTTAATTAACCCAATTTGGGCAATATTGACCAAGTGTTGACTTTGGTCAAATTGGTGAAATTAATTAGGCCCAATGGGTCAATGTTGACCCATTGGCCTCCCTTAGTGACCAATGGAACTTGGGGAAAGTCAATTGGTCCAATTGAACCCTAATTGACCCTAAATATGGTGGTTTGACTTATTTGAGGCTAGGTTGACTTTGGTCAATTTGGCCTCTTTGGTTGAGCCTAATGGGTCCTAAATGCCCTAAGGGACCCTCCAAAGGGTTAGGTGTGCCATGGTGGGGGTCAAAGGGTCAAGTTGCGGCCCTTAAGTCCAACCCAATGCTTGTTAACTTGAAATTGCTATTTGCAGACCGATGTGTTTTCCTTCTTCCTGGCTAAGCCAAATGGTCTCTTCAAGCTTCCTAGGGTTTTGTCATGACCTAGTCATGACAAAAACACTCTAGGGGTCTAATTGTTTGGGGGATGTTACAAATCCCAATAAACAAAAAAATAATTTCATCCTCAAAATTCAGGCTAGGCTCGCGGGTTTTCACCGAGAGTGACAGAACGTAACATCCCCTAAGAATTAAAGTTATTTCTGACTCAAAGAGCACCGACTATCTCTGCCATAATAATTCTAGTGGCTCTCAGGGGAATCAATACATCGGAGGCTACCAGGCCATCTATAGTAGAAATTTGCTGCTCTGACCGTAGTAGAGCTCTCCTAAAGGAGGAGACATGGAAGATGTCGTGCAATCCTGCTAACTCCGGTGGCAACTCCAGTCTACAGCCAACGGGCTGATCCACTACAGGATCCTATAGAGCCCCATCTATCTCAGACTGAGCTTCTTCCGCCTGCGAACCCACAAGACTCCCTGCATCGGACATATTATTCAGAACACCCGATCTCCAACCTGGAACTGTACTGCACGATGCCACACATCGTAATACTGACCTGGCTGCTCTGGTCCTAAATGCCCTAAGGGACCCTCCAAAGGGTTAGGTGTGCCATGGTGGGGTCAAAGGGTCAAGGTGCGGCCCTTAAGTCCAACCCTATGCTTGTTAACTATAAATTGCTATTTGCAGACCGCTGTGGTTTCTTTCTTCCTGGCTAAGGCCAAGTGGTCTCTTCAAGCTTCCTAGGGTTTTGTCATGACCTATTCATGACAAAACCACTCAAGTGGTCTAGTTGTTTGGGGGATGTTAAAATTGCTTCCGCTGCTAGTTTGTCCTCAAACTAAGCTCGCGCGGGGTGGCCCAGGGTTGTGGACTTCTTTTCTTTTCTCCGGATTGAGGTTTGCCTCTGATACCACTTTGTAAGACCCCATTTTTTTCAACTCCGGGGTCTTATGCCCAGAACCGCCATTTTGCGGTGACACCTGATGAGTCCTAATTATATACATATTTTCGGACTCATTTGGGCTGATTTTCTAGTCTTTGCACCTCACTTTAGGCCTGTTTTCATTTATATTTAATAGCCGTCAATTATTCCACTCTTAGTGCACATGTATGCCCATTCTTGGTGTGATCCCTTGTTTTCCTGTAGTCCTGGAGGTTTTCATGCAGGTTCATGGATCGTGCGATGCTCGGAGTCTGTTTGGGGGCAATTTCTGCCTGAAATGCCACTGATCGTGCGTTTCCTTCATGCACGATCAGTTGCTCGTGCGCCTTTGATCGTGCGAGTTCATTTGCTGCCCAAAAATAGCTTCGGATTTTAGTCGTGCGTTTGCTACGCACGATCGCGTGCACGGTCGTGCGCTTTATATTTTTTCTACAGTTTTGTTTTGCAGGTTTCGGGCACAGAGCGCACGATCACCAGCTTTCAGTGCGCACGATCAGATGATCGTGCGCCACTGATCGTGCGCCCTATTTTCTATAAATATCCAGCCCGCGAAATTAGGTAAAACGACCATTCTGCTCCGCCGTTTTCGAGTCCTGTTCGCCTCTTCTGCCCCCTGCCCTCTTTTTGGCTTCAGCGCCTGTTGTGCCAAAGAGGCCCGTTAGGCAGTGCTTGTTTTGTCAGAGCATGGATCATGCCTTGAAGGATTGTGCTGATTATCTTCGCCAATTTGACGAGGATGACGAGCCGGATATCCGGATCATCCCAAATCCTATTTCTGGCAGCACACCTTCAACATCTGGTTATGTGGCCATATTACCTTCATCTTATGAAGGGTATGATGTGGACATGGTCACCAGATGTGTGGATGATCCGGGAACTGACATGACAGAGCCCATCTCCCTTGTACATCCATCTCCTAGTGTAGATTTGATTCTTTGTGAGGAACCAGTGCTTGACTTTTATCCAAGCACTATTCCTCCCCCTTTTGTGCATTCTACTACATTCATTTCTGACGACATTGTTGAGGATGTGTCGCAGGATGAGGCTGGCGATCTAAGTGTGCCTGCTCCTATGGAGGAGGACAACCTTCTAGGTGAAGAGGAGCTTTCCTCAGCACCGGTGGAGGAAGTCCAAATCCTTAGCTTGGCCACTGTCGATCCCGCCGAATCTTGTGGCATTGATGACAATGCCAACATTATTTTACTTTCCCAACCTGAGGGGAGTGAGTCCGGGACCACTCCTCCGCCTGATTTTTATTTATGTTCTTCTTCTCTTTTATTTCTTGACCCCCTTTCTGCTTTATCTGAGCCTGTGCAGGTTGAGTCTCCACAGGTACATCAGGAGGACTTGGAGCTTCCAACTCAGGTCAATGATGATAGCATCCTCATGTGCGAGGAGGTTGATCCCTCCTCCAATGAGGAAGCTCCCCCATTGATCTCTTTCTCCTGCTGCCTCCCTGGAGATGACACCTTGCTGGGCAAGGATTTATTTTGTGGTGAGACGAGTGAGGACCAGCCTTCCTCCTCTTCTTACTTCCTATTTCCTCTACCTGTGTTAAGCAGGTATTATTATTTAGGTAGAGGGGTGACTGTTCTATCACTGTATCGGTACCCGCTACCGACACGGATATTGGGCCAGTTACCTGTCCACTTCTCCTTCCATACTCCCATTAGCTAGAAACTTCTACTTGTTGAATAAGTCGTGCTGGGAGGACAATAACCCCAGTAGTTATCTTACTTTTTCCTGCATTTCTTATTTCATCTTGTTTAGTTTAGTTAGCTGTATTTAATTTTATTTTTGTACATTTTCTTTTGTTTTTGCGGAGCTCACCCCTGCAGGTCATTCTTCTGGCGGATGCTGCAGCTTTGTCTTGGTTTACACGCGTCTTCTGGTATGCTCACTTGCTGAGCATTGGTTACTCTCTTTCCCGAGACTTCATTTTGAATTTCATGGTTCTATCTTGTGTTGGATTGTTTAGTTTAAGTCTGGGGGAGAGATATTTATTGTACCCACTGCACGTGCACATCTCAGTGCATGCTAGAAGTATTTTATTTCAGTTATTTTATTTGTTCATCTTCATCGCACACCACTCCACCCACTTGAGCGCGCACTCACTTGTGTGTGTGTTTCCGTTCACACTTATCTTGGTTTGGAATGTGAAATAGGATGTTAGCTTAGGAATTGCAAATCGAAGTGCGATGTTGACTCTTGTAGTGCTCTAGTCGCATCCGCATGCTCTAGTAGAAATTTGAGTAAAATTAGATTATTTCTATGCATTTAATTTATGATTAGTGTTTTTGCGTAGTTTTAAATTAATTATACTCAATTGGTGAATGTGAATGAAATTGGCGGTAGCACGGTGTTGTGTGTAGGCAAGCGCTAGTTGTGTGTTGCTCGAGTCGGAAGGAAGGTTTACCTTTCTCGTGGGCTAAGAACTTGCCCCAAGCGACTCTTGAAGCATGGGCGAGAGCATCTCATTTTGTTAAACGTGATGTAGGCCATCTAGTTGGCTAGTTTGAGCTTTGATTTCCATGACCCATTCGCTTACCCTTGCAAGCCAATTTATGCCTACCCCTCCTTTGTTTCAGCTCTTCTTTCAATCACCAAAGCCTGAAACTTATCCTATTATCGCAACCAAGTAGCGAGTTAACTGATATCATATTTCTTGATTTGGTGTGATGTTTGGAACCTTTGTGATGCGAAAGAAAAAGTGTATTGTGTGCTGAAAACATTGTTGTAAACCAACCGGGGATAAAAGAAATAGAAAAAAAAATGAAGTTAAAAGAAAAATCTGAAAAGATTTGGAATGAAAAGAAATCCCTTTGAGCATAATAGAAAATTCAGTTGGTATTTGTTGGAGTAGGCTGTGTGCACACCCAGTTTTAAAGCCAAGTCTGGGGGGGGGGGTGTCACACTAGCATCGTTTTTGGTCTTGTTTTGGTACATCATTATCTTTTGACTCAATTGGGTTGCGTAGCTGTCTCGTTTATCATTGAATATCATACTGTAACCTAAGCCCCATTATAACCTGAAAGTCCTATTGATTTAACTTTTGAGTTTGCTAGCGTCGTGGAGAGAGTGTAACCGGGCAAGCTTATGGTTCTCGACGTTGATGGATTTCAGCGGAGTTATCCTCGAACTCCGGTCTTTAGCAACACCCTCCTGAGTGTCTTGTTTACTTTCACGCCGGCCACGACCGCACAAATTCTTCATGATTCACCATCTGAGTATAAATAAATCTCTATTTACGCATTTATACTTTTGTAAATTAGTTAGCATAGTTAGAATCTCCTTTTATTGAATTTCTATTTGCATGTGTATGATACTTCGCACCGTACTCCTATTTTGCAATTCCCTTCACTAACTACCATTTTCAAACTCCGTCGGATTTGTTTGCTCGGGATGCGCAAATAGGTAAGTCTGGGGGTGTGATGAGTCCTAATTATATACATATTTTCAGACTCATTTGGGCCAATTTTCTAGTCTTTGCACCACACTTTAGGCTTGTTTTCATTTATATTTAATAGCTGTCTATTATTCCACTCTTAGTGCACATGTATGCCCATTCTTGGTGTGATCCCTTGTTTTCCTGTAGTCCTGGAAGTTTTCATGCAGGTTCATGGATCGTGCGATGCTCGAAGTCTGTTTGGGGGCAATTTCTGCCTGAAATGCCACTGATCGTGCATTTCCTTCACGCATGATCAGTTG
Source organism: Dactylorhiza incarnata (assembly GCA_033032865.1). Classification (NCBI taxonomy): domain Eukaryota; kingdom Viridiplantae; phylum Streptophyta; class Magnoliopsida; order Asparagales; family Orchidaceae; genus Dactylorhiza; species Dactylorhiza incarnata. The sequence continues at coordinate 8,804,367 of JAWHQI010000051.1, read as the reverse complement.
CTCGTGCGCCTTTAATCGTGCGAGTTCATTTGCTGCCCAAAAACAGCTTCAGATTTTAGTCGTGCGTTTGCTACGCACGATCGTGCGCACGGTCGTGTGCTTTATATTTTTTCTACAGTTTTGTTTTGCAGGTTTCGGGCACAGAGCGCACGATCACCAACTTTCAGTGCGCACGATCAGTTGATCGTGCGCCACTGATCGTGCGCCCTGTTTTCTATAAATATCCAGCCCGCGAAATTAGGTAAAATGACCATTCTGCTCCGCCGTTTTTGAGTCCTGTTCGCCTCTTCCGCCCCCCTGCATCATCTTCCACCACCAGGAGGTGCTCCGGGCTTGTTCTTCACGCCAATCTTGAGCCGGAGCTTCCTCTCGGCCTCCTCCTTCATCCTAGTGCATCAAAGGAAGATCTATCCGCCATCGCCATCAAGCAAGAGGAAGTTTGCTACCTCTACCGGATCGTGAGACGAAGAAGACGGGCTCATTGGAGAGTAGTGACAGCTCTCTCTACCCCGGACGTAGTTGCGGACCGAGTTTGGACGCGGATTGACAACCCGGCGATTCCAATCGTGAATCTATAATGAGCCTTTGGATTCGGTCGATTTCTTGTCCTGTTCTTCTCTTATTGATGTATATGTAGTTAGATCTAACATTATGATGAAGTAGCACTTAACTTTATTTGCATTTCTATACATTTCATGTCTATGTGAATACTTTACTGTTTGAGTTGATTGAGGTGCGCCCCATTCCATCCTCCATCCCACCGTCACGTTCATGTGCCGCACTAGCAATTGCTAGTGGCGTGCTTGTCGACGAGGTGCTTGCGACCCTCATCCGTATGCCTACTCTTCCATCCGCCTAGCGAAGCGTGGCATAACGGCCCGTGTAATCCACTCGCCCTACGAAGCAGCGCGCTCAAGGCCTGCATAGTTCGATTCCTATTGCCCACTCGTCCATCCGCCCTTACGAAGTAGCGCGCTTAAGGCCTACGTAGATTCCATCCCGCCAAGCGAAGCATTGCATAGCGGCATTGCATAGGAGTAGTTTTAGTTGTTTTTTTTTCCACAAGCCAAATCCCCCGTTTCTGCATCCATCTGATTAAAGGACTTCAATCTCAAGTCCTTCCTCGATAGATAGCTCCACCTTACTGTGTTCATTTGAGATCGATACTTGGGGATTCATTCCCATTTTATATTACTTGAACGATCGGTACACTGCCGTTTCGTGCTGCAGACTAGCTACCGCCTATAGCGGTGTGCGAGATTTACGCCATCAACACCCTCACTCAGGAAGGTCGACACTACAAAATGCCGATCCTGCCGGCCTTATCGATCACAAAGAAGTTAAGCTTAAACAAACTTATAGAAGACAAGTCCACATCACATAAATGGTAAATCAAGGTGCTGCCCCGTCTCCGTGGTCTCCTAAAATGATAAGGTCCACCGACCGTTAGTCAAAAAGACTAAGCCAATCCCCCACCCCTCCCCCGGTGACTCCTAGGCACCGTGCGGGAAGGATGAAGCAGAGGACAATATGGGGTGTAAATAATAGCAGGTGACAGGGGTACATGGAATGTTTCTACACTACACATGTGTATATATATAATTGAAGCAGTAAAAGAGCATAGTAAGAGCAGGTAAAGAATAAGTAAAGTGCAGTAAGTATAGACATGAATTTAATAGAAAAGTAACCATTGATTTATAGGAATGCCCACACAAACCTATAGACCAAGGGGTCGTTTAGCAAGGCCTATCGTATGAGAAGTCCCATAACCGACTTATACGATTGGGGTAGGGGTTGAAATGCAATGTTTATGCCATGACATGCAAGGTATGCTGTTGAATGTTATGTTCACACAAGTGAAACTCACACACTACGACTCTATGTGCACAGACCTTTAGTTCCCCCTTTTTGGAGCTAGCAAAACTCCCAGGATACTCCCGTAGTGGAAAACGGAAGCGGTGGGTTGGGCCTTGCCCACCTCTAGGTTGGTATTTGCACTACCTAACCTAGACCTAACGTACGCCTCGGCGCTAAGAAAACAACAGCAGAGCTTCTGCGTACTCTTGCTGGTTAGACCACCAGACTTGTCTTGGTAAAAGGGTTATCCACTCTAACCGAGCCCAAGCATTAATGTCGGTGCAACGATCATCAATACTAAGGACCCACCACCTTATGCACATGCAAACATGTTTACCATCTATCTCCGAGCCATAAGCTCACCAGACTAATTAGTCTGCTGCTACAACCACCGAGCCCACCGCTCGTAAGACCAAACCGACTAAGCATCCATAACCACGGGGTGTGAGTGAGTGTGTTATTAATTACTCTTGTACAACATCTTGCTCCTACAATTTATGGTTAATCTTGGACTTCCCGAGGATTACCCTATAAGGGGCTCGCTATGGTACTAGGAACTATAATGCAATGACACCCCAAGGCTCATTTTCTCAAGACATTTAATATAGTGGGTATCTACCCATATGCCTAAGCCTCTTATCTTTTCACTTGTATTAACCCTAGGTGGTTTATGAAACGCTAGGGGAAAGACGATCTTCCGTCAATCCCAAGCACAACCTTACCCTTAGCCCACCTAGCACTTTTATCTCCTAAACTCCTTTCGGTGACCTCGTCCTCTTCAACCTGACTATGCACACCAAACTAACTATATGAAGCTTATAAGTAAAGGTACTCCAAATATTCAACCACATGACACAAGATATTTTACTGGAGGCCTATAATGGCATTATAAGAGTAAATCCAAGGACTCATTTTTCCTCAATATTTTAGCATTTATTTAAATTTCTCCAATATTTGCCAAGTATGAATATGAACATGAAGTGTAAGGTATTCTCAAGACATGATCCTCATAAAATTAAGATAAATCTATCATGCCAAAATAACAGTAAATAATGAATATCACAATTTTACAGTAAGGAAATGTCCTCTATTTTTAATATTTAACTTCTATCCAAACTTGAAGATTTATGAAGGAACTACCAAAAATACTTGTGCCAAAATTATATAAAAATTACCAGAGCTCCATCATATCCAGAAAAGCTTAATTACAGAGTTTCACAATTTATGGGAATCATATCCTCACTGAAATAATTAATCCAAATAATTCCTAATTTGCACATGTTGTGAAGTAGCGTACTGATAACAATTTCCAAAAATTATATAAAAATTCATAGAGCTTCCTAGTGCTCTGAAATGTTCTATCACCAAGTTGCACATTTTGCCAGAGAGTTTTGGACCCTTAAAATTATATTTCTTAAGATTGAGACAAAATAGGTGCCTTGGGGATGGAGTACTAGTTAAATCATAAAATAAATTATACAAAATTTACCAGTGTCTAAAATATGATCAAAAAGGCACCACCAAGATCTCATCTTCATCCAAGATCATTTGTGCATGTAAATATCTCTTAAAAGAAGTTTACCTAAAGGGGTTATGACCTATTTCAAAGGTGATAATTGCTCCTAAAATCCATATAAAATTACCTAGGGCCTAATTACACCTTATAAACTTATCCACCAAGTTTCATGACCATTCAAGAACATTTGACCCCATGTCCTTCACAAGGTTCAAGAGCAACCCTAAGGTTAAAACTAGGGTCCTAGGGCATATCCACCTATACTCCACCCCATCTTGCTCATGAAGGTGTTTTAGGTGATCCTAAACCAGTGGCCAATGTTTCAACTCATGGTGATGAGTTTTGACCACCATACCCCAAGATAAACACCATGCCCTAACTTTGACCCCATATTACCTAACTTGGGTTAACAAATTACCCAACCAAATCAATCCCAATTGGGCTGAGATTTTTACCAGGGTCATGTGATATCCCTAAGAAGTACCCACCAAAATTTAGAGGGCATTGGAGGTTATTTGACCCAATAATCAATTAGTATTTAATTTATGAAATTATTACAAAAACCTTAGAAAAAGGTTCTCCTAAAATTCCCATCTTTGGGTATGATGTGTGGCTAGGTGTAAATAACATATGTTTCAATTTTCAAGTCCATCCCATAAACCAATCAAAAGTTATTCAAGATATGGTGGCTGTCCTACACTAGGTACCAGTCCACCAAAATGGACCTACATGGAGCTACAGAACTCCTTTTGGGGTGAAATCAATTTTAAAATAAACTAGACTCCAAGGGCTACAACTTTCATGATGGGCACTTTTTCATTTGAGGGGTTTTAGTCTTTTTAATATTTAAAATGAAATACTGCAGGGAGTATGACAAAATGTGTTGGAACAAGTCTATGCGTTCGACGAAATCCGACCTGCGTTCGACGAACTCTGCTCTGCGTTCGATGAACTCTGCTCTACGTTCGATGAACGTCGTGCTTCAGTGAGCTCGACGAAATCCGAACTTCGTTCGATGAACTAATACAGTTCGATGAATTACTTTAGTTCGGCGAATTAATTCTGTTCGACGAACTCCGGGGTCGATTCGACGAACTCAACTATTTTATTTTATATTTTGGTGAATTAATTCCGTTCAACGAACTCCGGGGTCGGTTCGACGAACTCAACAATCAGTTCAACGAACACCAGAGTGTGTTCGATGAATGAATTCCGTTCGACAAACTCCGGGTTCCGTTCGACGAACTCAACTATTAGTTCGGTGAATTTCTTCTACTCAGATCGACAAATTAATTAAATAAGAACATGACATAATCATGAAATAACATTATAACATATAACATATAACATAATCACGTAATTCTGCGAATAACTGATCATGACAAATTTGATGGTTCTTAGTCATCGTCCCCGTTGGACGGACGACGCGCGACAGCCCGTCCTGGGCTTCTTTGCAGGATGATTTCCCGGCCACCTGTGCCGCTTCCCGGCCAACCAATGCCACCACCACCTCCATTGAGGTGGTGGAAGGCGATAAGGGGTGGTTGGCCGACCGGAGGTGGTTGGAATCAGAGTTTAGAGGAGGGGAAAGAGAGCTCGAAATGAGCCCTTTCGGAAGCACGATCCGAGCCCAATTGAGCTCAGATCAAGCCCCAAATTATGAAAAGATCTAGCACTAAGGGAGAGGAGGCGGATCGGTCCTGTGTGGGGGATTGGTGGTGCATATTCCAGTGAGTTGCCATGGCCGGAGGTGGAGCTTTCGGTGCCATGTCGATCCTAGCTTCTGGTGCTCGATTTCTTCGGGGGAAGAGGGGGGTTTCACTCCTTTCCAACCTCTAAAGATGTTAAAGGGGTCAATTGAGGCTAAGGGAGAGGAGTTACTCCGATTATAGGTGACTAGGAGTGGTGCGGGGCAGTCTCAACCCCGTAACATTGCTGAAAGTAGTTCGTCCACTGAGGTACCAACGACCACTCCTTCTGCTGAGATGGTTAGATTGGTCGATGAAGCGGTCTTCGCGATGATCAATACACAAGCTAGATGGCTTCTACAGCCTACTACTCCTACTCCAGAGGTGGCCCCAGTGCCTGTTACTGCAGTGGAGCCGAGAGCGGAAGCTGTTGTAGAGCCCAGGGTGGAACCGAGAGTGGAAGATGTAGCTGCGGGGAGAGCACGTGACCAGCAGTTGAAGCACTTTCTAAGCTTCAACCCTCCAACCTTCTCTGGGACCGAGTCCCCAACAGAGGTTGAGGATTGGCTGGCAACAGTAAAGAAAACTCTAAGGGCAACAACAACTGAAGAGGCGATGAAAGTCACCTTAGCCACTTTCCTTCTGAATGGAGAGGCAGGGCTTTGGTGGGATGAACTGGAAGCGCACAAGTTGGATGGTGGAGTTATTACCGAGGTCTCGGTTGCAGAGTTCACAGGTCTGTTCCTCCAGAGGTTTATTCCTTCTGCTCAGCACCGTGCATTGCAAAATCAGTTTCTGCGGCTAACTCAAGGCGACTGTTCGTTGGACGACTACATGAATGAGTTCACGAGACTGAGTCGCTATGCAGGATCTTTGGTAGAAGATGAGGAAGATAAGATGAATAAATTCTATGAAGGCCTTCGTGATGAGTTAAGGCTGCTTTTGGCAGGCCCTATGACTATTGGTTTCCAGGTTATGGTGCAAACTGCCAGATCACTGGAGCTAGATATGCAGAGAGTGCAACGCGCAAAAGTCCTCAATAAGAAGCCAGAATTTCTCACGCCGACCTCTCAATGGAAGCCTGAGTTCAGGAAAAATAATAGGAAGTCTAGGTTCGCGGAACCAGCTCCTTCTAATGTTTTGGGAGCAACTACTGTGCGGGGTCCTATCACGTGTTTCACCTGCGGGAAGGTGGGACACAAAGCCGCGGTGTGTCGAAGTTGTCCCCCGAAGGCAGGAAATCGAGTGGTGCACTATGCTCGTACGATGGGTTCATCTTATGCGGAGAAAGGCAAAGCTGCGGAGTCTTCTGCTTCCCAACAAACTCAGACCCAACCGAGAGTCTATTTGCTTGGCCAGCAAGAAGCCATCCGACAAAATGACGTCGTCACAGGTATGAAGTAAAATTTAGCTTTTATAGCTTAACTTGATTTATACTGCATGTACGACTATACCTTTGTTGATGTGATTTTAGGCTTCGTTCTAATCTTCAACTATCCGGCGAGAGCTCTCTTCGATATGGGAGCATCACACTCCTTCTTGTCTAAGAAGTTCGTGTTGTGAATCGGAGTACCATCTATCCTGGTGAAGGATAGATTGGAGGTAGTGCTGCCCAATGGATCTCGGATGAGCGCGGATAGGTTGAGTCATGTAAAGGTGCGGATTGGGAATCAGGATTTCGACTTGGAAGCGTCACTACTACCACTAGCTGAGTTTGACGTAATCTTTGGCATGGACTGGCTCTCGAAGCAGCGAGCATGCATCGATGCAATCGAAAAGAGGTTACTTTGGGAAAGAACACCGATGATGAGACCACATTTGCGGGTATGTGAGGAGCGAGCAAGACGCTGATGTCTGCTCTCTAGGTGGTCAAGGCGATGAGAAAAGGAGGGGAATTGTTCTTCACGTTGTTGGAGGCCTCGACGCATAAGCCCAGTTTAAGTGATGTCCCAGTAGTGGCAGAGTATGTGGACGTGTTTCCTAACGAACTCCCTGGGGCTCCGCCCCATCGAGAGATCGATTTCTGTATCGAGTTGGTGCCAGGTGCCAAACTTATGGCCCACTCACCGTAACAGATTGCGCCAAAGGAGTTGGCAGAGTTGAAAGTTCAGCTGCAGGAACTGCTAGAGCTAGGCTATGTACATCCAAGTTCATACCCTTGGAGTGCACCAGTCCCCTTTGTGAAAAAGAAGGATGGGAGTTTGCGTCTATGCATAGACTATCGAGAGCTGAATAAGCTGACCGAGAAGAACCATTATCCGATTCCAAGAATCGGCGAATTATTCGACCAACTGGTTGGATCGACGGTATACTCAAAGGTAGACTTAAGATCCGGCTATTATCAGCCTCATACAAGGGAATGTGATATTCCAAAGACGGTGTTCAGTACCTGTTTTGGACACTATGAGTTCACGGTAATGCCGTTCGGTCTCTCCAACGCACCGTCGGTATTTATGGATTTGATGAATAGAACGTTCCGAGAGTACTTGGACCGATTTGTGATCATCTTCATCGACGACATTTTGGTATACTCTTAGTCTGAGAAGGAGCATTCAGAACATCTGCACGCAGTGTTGAGCACCTTGAGGAGGAGTCAGCTATATGCCAAGTTCTCCAAATGTGAGTTTTGTCTACCATCAGTAGCATTCTTGGGTCATGTCGTTAGTGGTGAAGGAATAGCAGTCGATTTGTCAAAGATTGTGGCAATCCGAGAGTGGCCTGTGCTAAAAAATGTGGCTGTAGTCTAAAGTTTCTTAGGACTTGCCGGTTATTATAGGCGCTTCGTGGAGAACTTTTTGAGGATCGCACTTCCTCTCAGTAAGGTAACTAGGAAAGATCGGAAGTTCGGTTGGTTGCCTGAGTGCGCACGAAATTTTGAGGAGCTAAAGTGCCGTCTGACCACGACACCCATTCTATTCTCGCCATGTGGAACAGAAGGCTATGAAATATATAGCGACTCCTTGGGGAGTGGGTTGGGTTGCGTTCTGGTGCAGTTCGGAAAGGTGACTGCTTTTGGCTCCCGACAGTTGAATGTACATGAGAGGAACTACCCGGTCCATGACATGGAGTTAGCGGCCGTGGTATTCGCTCTTAAGTTATGGAGGCACTACTTATATGGCGTGAAGATCGACATCTTTACCGACCACAAAAGCCTCAAGTACCTGCTGGATCAGAAGGAGCTGAATATGCAATAGAGGAGGTGGATGGAGTTCCTGGGGGACTACAACTTTGATATTCGTTACACTCCTGGAAAGGGGAATGTGGTTGCAGACATGCTGAGCCAGCGGGCTCCCGTGCAGGCAAGTTGGCTTTTGATGCATGATGAGCGTCTAATCCATGATCTGGAGTCCCTGAATATCACTTGTGTCGATAAGAGAACGTCTACTACTACATGCTTGAACTGGACGGAGGTTCAATATGACCTTGCAGACCGAGTTAGCCAAGCTTTGGAGCTGGATGAAAGCATGAAATGTTACAAGGCGGAGAATTTGGATGGGTCTAACACTAAGTTCTCTTTCGACGATGGCCTTCTATGGAAAGGTGCGAGATTGTGCGTCCCAAAAGTTGCCAATTTATGGGGAGAATTGATGTATAAGGCTCACTTTACAAAGTACTCGATTCACCCGGGGAGCACGAAGATGTATATGGATATGAAGAAACTCTTCTGGTGGCCAGGTTTGAAGAAAGACATTGCTCTCTACGTGGCAAAGTGTCATACTTGCGCGTTAGTGAAGGCCGAATGTCAAAGGCCTGGTGGGTTTCTGAAGTCTCTACCGATTCCGGAGTGGAAGTTTGACGATATATCGATGGATTTCGTGCACGGGTTCCCGAGATCACAGCATGGGAACGACGCCATCTGGGTGATCGTAGATCATTTAACAAAGGTATCACACTTTATTCCGAATCGGAAGGATGATTCTGTTGAAAAGCTCGCAAAGTTATACGTTGAGAGTATCGTACGATTGCACGGAGTTCCCCATAGCATCGTGAGAGATCGCGATGGGCGTTTCACATCAAATGACTGGAAACTGATCCACCAACTATTGGGTACCAAGCTGAATTTTAGCACGGCCTTCCACCCGCAAACGGATGGACAGACCGAGAGTACCAATAGGACGATGGAAGACATTCTCCGGATGTGCGCCCTGGATTTCAAAAAGAGATGGGAGGATCATCTCTATATGATTGAGTTTGATTACAACAACAGCTACCAAGCAAGTATCAAAATGGCTCTGTTCGAAGCCCTTTATGGTAGGAAATGTCGCACGCCGTTAGCTTGGGCTGAAACGGGCAACACGAAGTTGTTGAAGCGCAAGGATGTGGATGAAGTGAACACGTCAATTTGGGCAATACGAGAGCGGTTGCTCATTGCTCAAGATAGGAAGGCAAAGTATTACAATGCGCATCACTGGAACGTCGAGTTTGCCGTTGGTGATTGCGTGTACCTAAAGATCAAACCGTTCAAGGGAGTATCGAGGATCCAGCTCTTGAAAAAGCTGAGTCCAAGGTACGTAGGACCGTTTGAGATTCTAGAACGCATTGGTGAGGCTGCCAATCGACTTGCTCTATCTGATGAGTTAAGCGGGATGCACGACGTATTCCACATCTCCATGTTGAGAAAGGCTGTGAAAGAGCCTACGCATATTGTTGCGGTTGATGAGGTGCCGATTGATGTTGGGCTAGAGACGAAAGTCAAGCCCATGCGCATCAAAGATACCAAGGTGAAACAATTGCGGAACAAAGCCATTCGAATGGTAAAGGTCCGTTGGGACAACTGCGGAAAAGAGGAACTCTCTTGGGAAAGAGAGTAAACCATGCTTGTGGAGTACCCCGAGCTTTTCCTTTCAGGTATAATCTATATTTGTACCTTTCTGTTTTCGGAATTTTAGGCCGAAATTCTGTTAAGGGGGGTGGAGTTGTAACATGCTGCTGGGAGCTAGCGCCGACGCTAGTAGCTAATGCCTGGCGCTATCCAGTTCGACGAACGCTAGCCAGTTCGATGAACGCTAGCCAGTTCGACGAACGCTAGCCAGTTCGTCAAACGCTAGCTAGTTCGTCGAACGCTAGCCAGTTTGACGAATGCTAGCCAGTTCGACGAACGCTATCGCGCGTTACAGATCCATGATTTGAAATCGTGGCCGTCAAATCCTTAGGTTTTTAGATATGATGGCTGGGAGTTATTCCGGGATTCCTTAAGCCTTGACCAGAGAAGATATTTCCTGATTACTTTAAGTCTTATCTCTCTCTTCAAGCTTGAGAAAGAAGAAGCCAAGGAGGAAGAAGGAGCCATATTCCACCATGGACAGAGCTCCGAAGATCCGAATCGCGAGCCGGTTTCGATCCCCTTTGGTTACTTACATATAGCATCTGGAATTATAGTACGGATATAGGCATTGTGTGTGAAACCCATCCAGACAGTTTGGTCTGGATTGGTGATGGTTATAGTGTTAATTATGCCGGAGAAGACTCCGTGAATTGTATGTGCTATTTTTTGGTTCTCTGTGCGGTAGTGTACTGCAGGGAGTCCTGGAGTTAACCTTCAGGAAATACCTGAAGTTATGGGCGGATTCGATGATCTGTCACTACCGCCCGGTGCTAGGGCTAGCGCCGGCGGTAGCTCCCAGGGAGCTGTTTTGTTGAGGTGTGATACCTCCTTTCGTTGCTCGGGCTGAGGTGAAGTCGTACCCGCGTCGAACGATTGATGCCGATGATTTGAGCACGGGCAAAGCTGATCCAAACCCGCTCCCATACCGAATCGGTGAAGAGGTAGCTCCTCGGAGCACCGTATGATGTTGGGATTAGTCCGTAAGGCAAGGTAGTCTTGATGGTCAAAGCTCATGCGAACTCTTTGTTTAAGGAGTTATTAGGTGTAGCTCGGAGAGTACACCGTGAGAGTGCCTTGAGAGCACGAAATGTGTGGCCGTGTGTGCCCACGTTAGTGTTGATTGCTTATATCTATGGTGATTGAACGCACCTTGTCAATCTATACCTATATTGTATGCATGCTGGGAAGGAGTACCACCACCCCGACATTAGGGGTGGGGTTGTTATAATTTTGGTCAGCTTTAGCTGACCGGTTACTTGTTTGCCACATTTTGGTGGATTGTTGATGCAGGCGCAGTGAGCCAAGCGGGAAATTGTGGGCGGTGGCCCTTTTTGCTGAGTTGGCCCTCGAAGGCCAGCCTCTCTTCTGCTTTTTATGTATTGCCGGCATGCGTGCCGATGTATGTTCGAGTTTAATACATTGTTCAACGTAAGGCCTTAAGGCCGTAACTCTTTTGTTTCGTTCCTGGGATAGTGGACAGTTCTAAATGATGTTTTAATCAAATCCTTCCGCTTACGCTTTAATTACTCTCGTGTAGTTGTAGTTCTTTTCTGATTATCACCTTATGATGCTTAGCTAGTGTGTATAGTATGGCATGGGGTCTCGGCCGGACCTACTGTTATATTATTTGTACTGGCAAGGTGTCACAAAGCTGACCACTTAGCTCTACAACTCAGTCCAATCAGCCTTACACACTCAGGCAATAAAGCCCTACAGTCTCAGAACATATAAGTTCCTACAGATGATAAAATAAGGGATTACAAATAGCAGGAAGAAGAGGTCAAGCCTTAGTCTTCTTCTTCTTAACTGTTGTTGTTGCAGACTTGAACCGGGGAGGAGAAGTGCAGCTCCAACTTGATTCTTCTTGATCAACCCTTCAGATGATGGACTGGATCTACTTGCTGTTTCTTGAGATGAATCAAGATTAGCAAACTCTTCTCTCCTTGCAGCCTTGTGTAAGCTCAGTTCTAGGCTGCAGACAATGAAACAATATTGTTCTTCTTGCTTGTGTGTTGGAGAGTAAGATCAATAGCAAAAAGTCCTTTGCTCAACCCTAACTTATTCCTTTTATACTCCATTGTTCTTCAACGGCTCTCAGCCGTCCTTCTGACAGATATGGGAGTGATTGGTGGACCCCACTATGTCTTTCTGCAGCTTGCGCCAAAAGCAGAACCCGCCAGATCACTTTTGAATCTGTCTCAGCGGTTGGGCTGAGATGGCCAGCCGTCTCAGCGGTTGTGTCTGTCCCATCCTAGCAGATCTGCAGAGACAAATAGTTGTCTCAGCGGTTTTCTTCTATCTGCAGCTCAGCTTGCCTAGACACCATCTCAGCGGCTTCTGGCCCTGTCTCAGCGGTTCAGCTGAGACTGAGAGCTCGTCTCAGTGGTTTTGACTGTAAACCAACTGATCATTCATCATACCTTGGTATGTCCTAGTCATGTATTGTCATGAGATAGAAATAGGGTTTATCAAATACAACTTGTACTTAGCATTGATTGTGAGGCCTCTTCAAATCAAGGGAACATTGAGGGTCAGTTTCCCAACAATCTCCCCCTAATTGAAGAAGGCAGAACACCCTCAAATGCTAGAGTACATTACTCATTAATTCTTGATATGTGTCATTGCAATAGTGAGTTCAACATATCATGCTTAGTGCATCAGTCATTTTAAAACAGATGGTTGTTATGAAAGGATTGTACCACAGAGTTTAATCAATCCATCAGTAAGATTTGATAAACATAATATTACAACATAGATTAAATTATCCAATAAACCATGGTAAGGTTTAGTTATAACTCAGATTTATCTATGATACAAGCTGATTACATTAACAATCCATCAATTGCAATCCAGATAGAATGGTAATTCAAAGCTCAGTTTGCATTCATATATTCATAAGCTACTTTAGACAAAGTAAAAGTAAGTTTGCATCCACAGAGTCATAATTCATTATAGTTCAATATTAATTAAATACATAAACTGTTTCTACATCCATTCAAAGCTTCCTTTTCTTATAATAAGAGCATTCAGGAAAATCAGCAGCTGCTTCTTTTCCTTTAGCTGAGGCCAGTTGGTCTGCTGCAGCATCCATGTTTTCAGCAACCATTTCTTCTTGGACTGGAGGCTCATTTTCTTCAGCAGGTATGATGGACAAAACTATGCTTGCAAACGATAACGACAAGTGCACCGTATCGAATGTAGTATAGGTTGTTAAAACAAGGTCGTATTAGACTCGGGGCGGTTGAATACTCTTACTTCCGAAAATCTCTATTATTTTATCGAATAAAACTTGTGGTTGGTTGGTTGCAAGAAAGAGAAATAGCTTAATTAAATTAATGAGTTAAAGGTTAGTACTCAACCTTGAATCACCTCGGGAAAATAAAATATAAAAAAGAACAACTTCTAAATCTCTCATGAAAATGCTTGACCGTGGAGGTTCCCGATTTATGAACGCACCTCTCTCGAGGATACGCTCAACTGAGTTTAGTTGATCAACGAACTTTTGTTCTAGAATCAAGATCTAAAACTCGCCTTATCGTAGTTTGACTCCAATCCGGGAGAATTATGTCATCCTCGCTTGAGGGGTGCATTAAACTCTCTTATTCTTGAAATGATCGATTCGAATCGAAACCTCTCGGTTATAAGATTGCGAAAACAAAGATGAGAATTATATATTGATAATATAATCTCAATCCAAAAATAGTTCAAGAATAAATCAAGATTATTCTACGGAAGAAAGAGAAGCTAAAATTTAGATCAAGAATTATATTTCCCTTGGATCATCTCGGCCGAGTACTAATAGAGTTTAGCTACTCATAGAGATGGAGGAAATGATGAGATTGAAGAAGTGCATAATGAAAATAAGAAGACAAGTAAGAGGGAAAGAACTATTTTATTACTTAGCAAAAGAAATTACAACTAGAAAATTTAGAGTTACAAGCTTTTGAAATGAAAGTGCAAGAAGAAAAGGACATACAAGATTAAAATCAGTGCAAGAAAATAGGCTGGAACTCCAAAACTTTCGTCCCCAAACATCTGGAAAAGTTCCCTTTAAATAGCTGAATTTTTGGTGTTACACGCCCTTGGTCACGCCCGTGACCAAGGGCGTGTAAGGGGCGTGATTTGCTGTGAGCGGAGAAGGCGCCGTCTGGCTTCAATGCAGGCGTTACGGACGTGTCACGCCCTAGGTCACGCCCGTGACCTAGGGCGTGTAATCTCAATTAAGTGCTTCTGGCAGGAAGCTTCGGCGGGAAATTGGCGCGGGAAAAGTCACGCCCGTGTGCTGGATGTCACGCCCTTGGTCACGCCCGTGACCGAGGGCGTGTAATTTTAATTGACGTGGCGGCGTGCTCCGGATGCTTGTGGCGGGTCGTGGCCGTGACATTGGGTCACGCCCTTGGTCACGCCCGTGACCTGGGGCGTGTACTTGGCGAAAACTTCACGGAGCATCCCCGGAGTGGCAGAAGCAGGTCTGGAGTATTTCGTAGGTTACACGCCCATGGTCACGCCCGTGACCTGGGGCGTGTAATTTTAACTTTTTGCTCAAAACAATCCAGAAAACCTGAAAACACAAAACAAACTTAAGTTAGCTTATGAAATAACAATGGAAGAATTTATATGATAAAATTCCTAAAAATAACATAATTTTATATAAAAAACATAATAAACCTAAACTAAAAGATGAGTAAATAAATTACTCATCAAATACCCCCATGCTTGCTCATTGCTCGTCCCGAGCAATCCATTTTTCACAAGGGTAAGAAAAATTAATGCAAGATAGAATTATGAAGACTAGAGAGTAAAATGCGAAGTATTATGCTAGCATGTGTAGATATTTTAGTAAAAAGATGTTCTTGGCATAAATGCTAATTTATGAAATACTTCAAAAATGCGTTATAATTATTTATCATTACTTTAAAAATGAGTCGACGGTCAATCAAACAGTTATGTGAAGGGGGAAAATAACGTGATTGCTGAGATTTAAATTACTAGATGTAGACGTTCGGGGTGGCCTCCAAAGAAATCCATCAATGTCGACGGCCATAGGCTTGCCCGTTTGCACTTTCTCCACTACACTTCGAACTAAATCGACTCTATGGATCTTTAGGACTTAAATAGGGTACATTTTAAGGCTTGGGTTTAAGGGTGAGGTAACAATGATAAACATGAAGGCGCATTCCACTTAAACAAAATTTTTGAGCTAAAAGAAAATGATTGCCACCACAAAATAATGAAGCTTTACCCCCATACTCGCATTTTTTCAAAGGGGAAACACTCTCATACTCTTTTATTTAAATCATGAATCTTCATAATTGGGATCATTCCAATTATGCATGTACATACCTAGGCCGCATATCATTATGAGATTATTGCTTCTTGAGATCTAAACACATTTTTTTTGAATTGATACCCATAATTTTTTCATAGAATCGTACCCAAATATTTTTTTTTCAATTTAGCTCAAAATTTCAAAGTGTTCATTTGGGTTTTGGGCTTTTTTAGCTTTGGTGCCGAAATGATGAGGGTGGATCAAATAAAGGTGTAAGGCTCAAATTTGTGTGAACAATGGTGGTAAATCTAGGTTGGGTGCAAAGGCTCAAACTATCCAAAGAAAGGCCTAAATAATTTCCGTAAAGTTAATTTGTCTAAAGCGCACATGTTTTGAAAATAGCTTGGGGCAAGTTCTAAACATCGAGAAAGGACACCCTTTTGTTCAATTCGAGTAATAGCTTTCTAACAATCTTCTACACACTCACCTAAACTACTTTTGGATAAGACCGGATTCGAATTTAAAAGTAAAATAAATTATTACTACGGAAATTAATAAAACACAATTTTAGATCTATGCCAAGAATTTAATTTTACACCAAAACTACTCAAAGACAAGCATATGACTAGGAGCACTACATGAGTCAACAATTTTACTCAAAAGTTTCAAAAACTATTCTAGCACAAAATTATTTTTTAGTCCATATGAAAAACAGTCTACTTAGAACTTACAATTTAGCAAGTGGGAGTTTTGATGAATAAAAAAAAACATTTTCTAATAGATTTTTTTTTTGTTCTTGGACTTCCCAAGATCTGCCCGGTGAAGGGTTTGCAAGGTACTAGAGGCTATGATGGGAATTCAAGCCCAAAGCGTCCTTTCCAAGAAATTTAATTTCAGTTTTTTTTTATAATTTTTTTGGTTTTTTTCAAGTAAAACTACAAAGAAAGCTATGCTACACCCCCATACTTAAAATTAAACATTGTCCCCAATGTTTAAAACTAAGTATGAAAGATAAAACTAAAAAAAACATGACATTAAAGAAAAATCAAGATAAATTACTAAAGTGTAAAGAGGGCTTCCCTGAATGGTAGTCGGGGTTGCCGGTGAAACACCTGCAGAGTTAAATTAGAAAAACAACCAAGAAAAGAAGGACAAAAATAAAGAGGTTAACATTGGGTTGCCTCCCAAGAGCGCTTTGTTTACCGTCGCGTAGCTTGACTAAGTGGCATTTTCTTAAATATTTGTTAAATGCATTGTTTCGATATTTCCGGTCGCTGGGTCGCCGGGGTGGTATAATTTCAAACGTTGTCCGTTAACCTTAAAAGATCCTTTTTACGGGTGCTCTATAAGCACGGTCCCGTACGGCCAAACTTCTTTTACTCTGAAGGGACCGGACCATCGGGTTCTTAATTTCCCCAGAAAAAGCCTAAGTCTAGAGTTAAACAGTAGAACAAAATCTCCCGGTGAAAAAGTTTTTGGATGTTTAATTTTTTTATCATAATAGAATTTAGTTTGCTCCTTATAAAATTTATTATTTTCATAGGCGTTCGCGCGCCATTCTTCTAGTTCATTTAGTTGTAGTTTTCTTTGTTCGGAGGCTAAATCTAAATTCAAATTTAAAAATTTTAGCGCCCAAAAAGCGCGATATTCTAATTCTACCGGCAAATGACAAGCTTTACCATAGACTAACCGGTACGGCGTACATCCAATGGCAATTTTGTAGGCTGTCCGATAGGCCCAGAGTGCGTTGTCTAATTTTAAAGCCCAATCCTTTCTATTAACGGAAACGGTTTTTTCTAAAATTCTCTTAATTTCGCGATTCACCACCTCCACTTGGCCATTTGCTTGTGGGTGGTAGGCGGTAGATAGCCTGTGTGTAACTCCATATTTTTCTAAAATTTTAGCAAGTTGGTTGTTACAGAAATGTGTGCCCCGATCAGTAATTAGTGCTCGGGGTGTGCCAAATCGTGAAAATAATTTTTTTAAAAATTGTACGACGACTCTCGCGTCGTTGGTGGGAAAAGCTTGCGCTTCCGCCCACCTAGACACGTAATCGACCGCAACAAGAATATATTTATTATTACAGGAAGAGGGTAAAGCACCTACGAAATCAATTCCCCACAAATCAAAAATTTCGCATTCTAGAAAACTATTTTGGGGCATTTCGTCCCGGTTACTAATGTTCCCTGACCGTTGGCACCGATCGCAATTTCTCACAAAATTGTGAGCGTCTTTGAATAAGGAGGGCCAATAGAAGCCCGCCTCTAGTACCTTCCTTGCGGTCCAGTTCGCTTGATAGTGACCACCGGTTGGTCCCTCGTGGCAGTGCCGTAAAATTTTGATGCCTTCCTCGCTCGCAATACACCTTCTTACCACTTGGTCCGCGCAGACACGAAATAAAAAGGGGTCCTCCCAAAAATAATTTTTCAAATCTGAAAAGAATTTCTTCTTTTGCTGACTTGAAAAATCTTTCGGTAGGACCCGGCCCACCAAATAATTGGCCAAATCCGCGTACCAAGGGGTGGAAGAAGTTGTTACCTTTACGATGGCGAGGAGGTGCTCTTCAGGGAATTTGTCGTCAATTTCGGCCTCCACTAGTGCTCCTGCCGCCGGATTCTCCAACCGTGAGAGGTGGTCGGACGCAACATTCTCCGCTCCGCTTTTATCTTGGATCTCCAAATCGAATTCTTGTAGTAGGAGGATCCACCTTAGCAGTCGAGGCTTTGCATCTCCTTTTTGTAGTAAATACCGGAGAGCGGAGTGATCTGTAAAAACAATAACTTTTGAAAGTGTTAAATATGATCTAAATTTGTCAAACGCAAAAATTATTGCCAAAAATTATTTCTCCGTTGTTGTATAATTTGCTTGTGCGGATGTTAGCGTTTTGCTTGCGTAATAGATTGGGTGAAAATGTTTATTCACCCGTTGGCCTAAAACTGCACCTACAGCAAAATCGCTCGCATCGCACATGATTTCAAACGGAAGAGACCAATTTGGCGCGATTAAAATAGGGGAATTTATTAGTTCATTTTTGATTTTGTTAAACGCTTTCAAACATTCGTCATCGAAATTAAACGCGGATTCTTTTTCCAAAAGATGAGTTAGCGGTTTCGAAATTTTTGAGAAATCTTTTATAAACTGTCTACAAAAACCCGCATGTCCTAGAAAACTTCTAATAGATTTTATATTGGTAGGAGGGGGAAGTTTTTCTATGACCTCGATCTTGGCCCTATCGACCTCGATCCCCTTAATGGAAATTTTATGCCCAAGGACTAATCCCTCTTGGACCATAAAGTGGCACTTCTCCCAGTTGAGTGCCAAATTCGCGTCTTCGCAGCGTTGAAGAACACGATCAAGATTATTTAAACAATTTTTAAATGAATCGCCAAAAACAGAAAAATCGTCCATGAAAATTTCCATGACATCTTCTACAAGTTCATTAAAAATTGCCAGCATACATCGTTGAAATGTAGCTGGCGCGTTGCAAAGACCAAACGACATTCTTCGATATGCGAAGGTGCCGAACGGACAGGTGAATGTGGTTTTCTCTTGGTCTTCGGGCGCAATTGGGATTTGAAAATATCCCGAAAGACCATCGAGAAAACAGTAGTGTGAGTGACCGGATAAGCGTTCTAAAATTTGGTCAATAAAGGGTAACGGAAAGTGATCTTTGCGGGTAGCATCATTTAATTTTCTATAATCGATGCATACTCGCCAACCCGTAATAGTATGGGTCGGGATCAACTCATTATTTTCATTTGTGACTACCGTTATTCCACCCTTTTTAGGCATGACTTGCACTGGGCTAACCCAAGTGCTATCAGAGATTGGATAAATAATTCCCGCATCTAATAATTTTATTATTTCGGCCTTAACGACGTCCTTCATATTTGGATTAAGCCGTCATTGAGGCTGAATAGTACTGCGAGAATTATTTTCTAAATTAATTTTGTGCGTGCAAAAGGAGGGGTTAATCCCCTTGATGTCAGAAATTTGCCATGCAATTGCATGGCGGTGATTATTTAATATTTTTATTAATTCGGAAATCTCCGAATCGTTAAGCGCGGAAGATATAATCACAGGAAATTTTGAATTTTTTTCTAAGAAAACATATCTTAAATGTTCCGGCAGTTGTTTCAATTCCAAACTCGGTGGCTCCTCGTAAGATGTTTTTATTTTAAAAATATTTAATTTTACTTCGTCAAATTTGAGCGGCCGAGTTATTTCTTTTAGACAAAATAAGTTTTCAATTTCCGGATTTTCAAATAAGGGTGAAATTAATTCAGAAAATGACGTTATTTCTTCTTCAAAATTTGATTCTAAAGTGAAGCAAGAGTCGTCATTAGAAAACGAATTTCTCATAGTTGTTAATGCTAAAAGTTACTTCTTCATCCCCAACTCGTAGGAGAAGTTTGCCATTACTAACATCAATGATTGCCCGAGAGGTGGCGAGGAAAGGATGTCCGAGTATAATTGGGACTTCGGCGTCTTCCTCAATGTCTAGGATGAAAAAATCTACCGGGAAGATAAATTTGTCAACCTTGACAAGCACGTCCTCAATCACCCCTATCGGGTATTTAATAGATCTGTCCGCTATTTGGATGCTAATATTGGTTGGGCTTGGAGTGCCCAAACCAAGCTTCTTAAATAATGAAAATGGCATCAAATTTATACTAGCGCCCAAATCTGCCAAGGCGTGTTTTATTAAGAAATTACCGAACAAGCACGGGATGGAAAACCGTCCCGGATCATTTAATTTTTGTGGTAATTTATTTAATAAAATTGCCGAGCATTCAGCATTTAAAGATATACGCGAAAAATTTTCAAATTTATTTTTATTGGAAAGTAGATCTTTTAGATATTTTGCGTATTTGGGCATTTGGGCGATTGCTTCGAAAAATGGCACGTTAATTTGAATTTGTTTAAAAATTTCAGTAAATTTTCTATATTGCTCCTCATTGCGTTCATCTTTAAATTGTGAAGGATAAGGAATAGAAGGATTTTTAAGAATACACGGAGCTAAAGCAGAAGGAGGTGGAGTAGGAGTAGAAATAACTTGCGGAGATGAAGTTGGAACGTTTACCTTAGGCTCGACCAAATTTGAACTTTTTACCTCCTTTCCGCTGCGGAGGGTTATAGCGTTGGCACTCTCCCGTGGATAGGGCTCAGTATTGCCCGACAGAGCTCCCTGCTGGCGTTCGGAGAACATCTTGGCGAGCTGTCCAATTTGATTTTCTAGTCTTTTAATAGATCCGGAAAGGTTCCGGATATTGGAGTCAGTAGTGGCAACGTATTTGGTGAAGACCTCTTCAAGAGAAGGGGACTTTGGTGGTTGTGGTGGAGCGAATCCGGGGGGATTCACTTGTGGGGGGCGTTGAGCATTATTGGGGTTGCTCCATGAAAAATTTGGGTGGTTCCTTAAACCCGGATTATAGCTATTAGGAATATTATTATTTGGGTTATAAGGAGGACGATAGGAGTTCCCCATATAATCTACTTGTTCTTGATTGTAATTATTATTATAATTATTATTATTATTAGCCCCGTTAATGGCGGAGGAAGCAGACATCTCCGCCATTTGCTTAGTAAGCCATTCTACTTGATGTGCTAAATTCGGTGTGGCCTCGACTTCAAAGAGTCCGGTCGGTTTATTAGGACGCGACCGTGGCGCATTCCACTGATAAGCATTCATGGCCATCTCCTCAAAAAGCTCTTGAGCGGCATCTGGGGTTTTGTTATTTAGAGTTCCCCCAGCTGCTGCATCAATCATTTGCCTCGTTTGGAGATTCAAACCATTGTAGAATGTTTGAACTTGTTGCCATAAAGGCAGGGCGTGGTGAGGACATCTCCGCAATAATTCCTTGAAGCGCTCCCATGTGTCATAGAGAGACTCCGAGTCTATTTGCGTAAACGAGAGAATGTCCGTACGTAATTTAGCGGATTTCGCCGGAGGAAAATATTTAGTTTAAAATTTCTCCGTCATTTCGGCCCATGTAGCGATGGAACCTCTAGGAAGAGATCCCAACCATTGCTTGGCCTTAGTCCGCAAAGAAAATGGAAATAAACGCAAACGAATGGCATCATCGGTGACGCCATTAATTTTAAATGTGTCGCAAATTTCCAAAAAATTCAATAAATGTAAATTTGGATCTTCATCTGGTAACCCGTCAAAGATGACGGTTTGCTGTACCATTTGAATGATACTCGTTTTGATTTCAAAATTATTATTTGCCACTGCCGGGCGAATAATACTTGATTGTGTTCCCTCCCAATTTGGCCTCGCATAATAGGACATAGTCCGTAGCGGAGCCTCATTATGGTCGGGGTCACCCATTATATCTTCGTTAGTCTCTCCGACTGACTCTTCGCGAATTATTGGTAGATCACTAAATCGGAGACGTCGCCGCAAGGTGCGCTCGATTTTCGGATCAAAACCAAATTCAAAATCAATTGAAGAGTTTCCTCGGGTCATAAACCAAAAGAAAAGAAAAGAAACGGAAAAAGAAAAAGGGAAAAATAAGATTTTTAGATAAATAAATTTATTTTTATTTTATTATATTTTTATTTTTTTTATTATTATTAGGTGAATTAAAATTAGTCCTGGACTTCCCAAGATCTACCCGGTGAAGGGTTTGCAAGGTACTAGAGGCTATGATGGGAATTCAAACCCAAAGCGTCCTTTCCAGAAATTTAGTTGCACCTTAAAATTAAGAAAAAGGAAAAAAAGATAAAATTAATAGATATTTCGGTTTTCGAAATATCAACCGTTTTCCCCGGCAACGGCGCCAAAAACTTGATGGACAAAACTATGCTTGCAAACGATAACGGCAAGTGTACCGTATCGAATGTAGTATAGGTTGTTAAAACAAGGTCGTATTAGACTCGGGGCGGTTGAATACTCTTACTTCAGAAAATCTCTATTATTTTATCGAATAAAACTTGTGGTTGGTTGGTTGCGAGAAAGAGAAATAGCTTAATTAAATTAATGAGTTAAAGGTTAGTACTCAACCTTGAATCACCTCGGGAAAATAAAATATAAAAAAGAACAACTTCTAAATCTCTCATGAAAATACTTGACCGTGGAGGTTCCCGATTTATGAACGCACCTCTCTCGAGGATACGCTCAACTGAGTTTAGTTGATCAACGAACTTTCGTTCTAGAATCAAGATCTAAAACTCGCCTTATCGTAGTTTGACTCCAATCCGGGAGAATTATGTCATCCTCGCTTGAGGGGTGCATTCAACTCTCTTATTCTTGAAATGATCGATTCGAATCGAAACCTCTCGGTTATAAGATTGCGAAAACAAAGATGAGAATTATATATCGATAATATAATCTCAATCAAAAAATAGTTCAAGAATAAATCAAGATTATTCTACGGAAGAAAGAGAAGCTAAAATTTAGATCAAGAATTATATTTCTCTTGGATCATCTCGGTCGAGTACTAATAGAGTTTAGCTACTCATAGAGATGGAGGAAATGATGAGATTGAAGAAGCGCATAATGAAAATAAGAAGACAAGTAAGAGGGAAATAACTATTTTATTACTTAGCAAAAGAAATTACAACTAGAAAATTTAGAGTTACAAGCTTTTGAAATGAAAGTGCAAGAAGAAAAGGACATACAAGATTAAAATCAGTGCAAGAAAATAGGCTGGAACTCCAAAACTTTCGTCCCCAAACATCTGGAAAAGTTCCCTTTAAATAGCTGAATTTTTGGTGTTACACGCCCTTGGTCACGCCCGTGACCAAGGGCGTGTAAGGGGCGTGATTTGCTGTGAGCGGAGAAGGCGCCGTCTGGCTTCAATGCAGGGGTTACGGACGTGTCACGCCCTAGGTCATGCCCGTGACCTAGGGCGTGTAATCTCAATTAAGTGCTGCTGGCGGGAAGCTTCGACGGGAAATTGGCGTGGGAAAAGTCACGCCCGTGTGCTGGATGTCACGCCCTTAGTCACGCCTGTGACCGAGGGTGTGTAATTTTAATTGACGTGGCGGCGTACTCAGGATGCTTGTGGCGGGTCGTGGCCGTGACATTGGGTCACGCCCTTGGCCACGCCCGTGACCTGGGGCGTGTACTTGGCGAAAACTTCACGGAGCGTCCCCGGAGTGGCAGAAGCAGGTCTGGAGTATTTCGTAGGTTTCACGCCCATGGTCACGCCCGTGACCTGGGGCGTGTAATTTTAACTTTTTGCTCGAAACAACCCAGAAAACCTGAAAACACAAAACAAACTTAAGTTAGCTTATGAAATAACAATGGAAGGATTTATATGATAAAATTCCTAAAAATAACATAATTTTATATAAAAACATAATAAACCTAAACTAAAAGATGAGTAAATAAATTACTCATCAAGGTACATCCATGTCTTCAGGAAGATTTGTGGTTGTGTCCTTTTCAGCATTTATTGCTTCAATATCAGCTGTCTTCCTCTTGTTCTCTTGCCTTTTAAAATACTTGAATGGCTTTGGGATGTATTTAGAAGGCATCCTTCTTGGGTTATCTTTTCTTACAAGGTTTGCTTTGAATACTTTATCTCTTTTTTTGTTCCTCTCTAAATGCTTTATCCATTCCTCAGATGGATATAGCTTATCAATGTCTTTGCTTATTTGGCCATGGCTTAGCCAGCCATTTAGAATTATCTCTTTGGAGTCATCACTCCAATATTCAAAATCAGGGTCTCTACTATTTTCATCCCATTGTTTGGCCAAGAATTCCTCAGTGAGCAACACATGCTCTCTTTCTCTTCTCTTTTTTAATCTCTCATTTTGAGCTATTGTCTCTTGATGAGGGAAATCCCAGTCTTCTGCCTATTAACATCTAGTATAGGAAGATTCAGAGCTATCCTTGTACCTTATAGGACTTTCAGTGTGAGGTCAGAATTGATGACTGCATTTGTATCCATCCCCTTTCTGGCTTCTTCATAGATTTGTTGATGGAGGTCTTGCTTAGCTATTTTTATTGTGCCAGAGAGAGTTTGGAATACATTCTCAAGGTCAGCTTGAAGCACATCTTTTAACTTGCCTACTTCTTCATTCAGATGGGAAGAGGTGGCTCTTGCAACAATGGATTGAGAGACAGTTGCAATTTCTGCTCTCAGCTCTTCCTTGTACCTACCAGCTTCTTCATTTAACTGCATAACAATTGAATAGACATACTCTTGAAGATGGTTTGTTGACTTCTCTATCACCTCATCTGTCTTACTTACATAATTCTTGACATATCCCATGTCCTGTTCAGACAGCTGGAGATGTTTGTCCATGGATCTTAGAATGGTATTATGAGAAATTACTGATTTTTCAGCAAGGTCAAACCATTTGGTCATTTGTTTGTTGAGTATCTCAGTGTTCTCCTTTATTTCCTTAACCTCAGACATGACTTTAGCCTTCACATTTCTGATAGACTGATCAACATATCCTTTGACTGATGTAGCTAGTTGATCTATATGTGACTGCATGGAAGTGAGATTGGACTGTAGTAGCAGGTTGATGGCATTGAGAAGGTTCTCATTTGATGAGTTGGAGGTGGAGGCTTGCTGAATATTTATCACTTGGGTTGGGGCTCTTGGTTAGCTTGGAGGATTGATAATATTTAGCACTAGATGGGCTGGTGGTTCAGGCAGGACTGTAGCTGGGGCATCCACCAGCTCAGCACCTGATGCTATTGCATCAATGTGATCAGGGGGTGGCTGATCATCATCCATATCATCTTTATCATTATTTCCTTGCTCCTCCCCCTTAGAGAGAGCATCCTTGTCAGATGAGTCCAGGAAGGCTGAGACAAATAGTTGAGGTTAAAGTTGAATTACCTAGAGATTCTTATGATAAGAGTGTTAGATTTACCTATAACTTCATCTTTCTCTGTAGGTGGCTCTTTCTACACCTCCTCCTCAGATAAATTAACTTGAATGGATGAGTCCAGGAATTCAAGAACTTCATCTTCTTCAGCATTTGTCCCTTGGTACTTCTCCCCCTCAGATGGTGCACTGGATGTTCCTGGTGAAGGTAATGACCACAGGGCTGGTTCATTATCAGGAATGTTTCTTATTATTTCTTCAAGATTGAAGATAATTATGTCAATCTGACCTTGTAAATTCTGAGGTGATGGTCTTGTGTTCACATTAGCATTATTGATTTTTGTAATATCAATGGGGGATGGTTCTTATTGATGCTCCCCCTCAGATGGAGCACACACCAGTTTTTGAGGATCTGGGGTCCATATTATTTAAATGTTATATTTGACTAACTATTGTGATTATCTATGATTAATTATTTAAATATGTTGTGAGGAGTTGAGTTAGTTACCAGAAGTTATGACTTTGTCCAGCTGCTGTGGATGGACAGGTTCAGTTGGCAGGTCATTTAGTGAAGCCTCCTTATCAAGAATGTTGTGTGACCCAATGTCAGCACCATCATCTTCATCTTTATCTGAGTGATCAGACTCAGAACTAGACATGATCAGCCTAGTTTTCTTAGAGGATTTGATAGTCATTTTCTCTTTTCCTTTAGCCTCTGTAGGCTGACTCATTGGAAGGACCCTGGTGAATCTGTCTAATGTCTTGATATCCATTCTTTTGGATAGTGAAGGCTTGATCCTTTGGAGTTGTTGAACTTGTCTGGGTAAGATTGGATGAAATATAGGGACAAGATTCTTCCCAAATTGGGAGCTTGCAGACATTCCTTCAACCTTTGAAAGATCACAACTCCCCAAGAGGTTTGTTTTTCTAGAATTATCCTAGTCATGAGGTCAAACATGTACTGGGGTATATTATCATGTGAACCAGGTTTGCATAGGATAGATTTTCCCACAATGTCTGATAATAACTTCCCCCTCTGATTGAAGAACTTCCTCTTTAATGATCCAGTCTTGGCATCATTATATTCAGTCAATTTCAATGCTTTCTTCTTGTCCTTCTCAGAGAGTTCTTCTTCCTCATTTGAGCTGCATGAAGGAAGATGAAGGGCTTTCTATATCTTGGCTGGGGTGATTTTTATCCTCTCTTCTCCTATCTTGGATTTGATGGATGACTTGGAGGAGGGTATCTTGGCATTACTAAACCATTCCAGAACTTCAGTTCTGAGAATGGGGCTTGGTTCAGAGAGAAGAAATTCTAATCCTTGGTCTTCAAGGAGTTGAATCACTCCCTTGATGTCTTCAGAAGCATGGGCAAAGCCATTTCAGACAATCTCATAGCCTTCAAGAAGGTCTTTAGAACTTTTGGGAGCCATTGCTATTGTAGACGAATGCGCTGGGACGGAAGAGAAGGTGATTCGTCTCGGCGGCTGGAAGAGAAGGGTCATGTGCCTTTCACTAAGCAGATTTGATTTTTATATGGCTTGAGACTTAGGTAAAATTAAACCTAGTAATTAGATTTAATTGCTCTTATAATTGTTAGTGTAAGTCAGTCAGTTGGGGTTGCACTTAGACAATTTATAATGACTCCAACCCGTCTCAGCGGAACCGCCGGGATGGTGACCTATCCGCTGGGACAGAACACTATCAGCCGCTGGGACAGATTTAGCCATCTTAGCGGTTCAGCTGAGACTTTTCCCAGCTGTTTCAGCGGCTCAGCTGAAACAAATTGTTCTGGTTAAGCCGATCTTACTACCTTAAAATCATTAGAGATAGGATTACTTGAAGGCCTAATCATGTCACTCATAGGGTTGATGTGTCAACACTTTAAGTTATATCAAGTCAAGCAACATATCATACATGATTGAAAGAATGAAGTGTTTTACACTATTCTACATTTAACATTCCTAATTCAATTTTGAAAGCATTAAACTTGGCCTCATCCAATGGCTTAGTGAAGATATCAGCCACTTAATTGTCAGTGGGGACAAAATCAAGGCAGATATCTTGAGATTCTACATGTTCTCTTATAAAATGATATCTTATCTCTATATGCTTAGTCCTGCTATGAGAGACAGGAATCTTAGCAATAGAGATAGCACTAGATGAGTCACAATAAAGAGGAGAGTTACTTACCTTGAGGTTGTAGTCCTCTAGATGGTGTTGAATCCATAATTGTTGTGCACAACAGCTCCCTGCAGCAATGTATTCAGACTCAGCAGTGGAAATAGCCACACTTGTCTGTTTTTTGCTGCTCCATGATATCAACCTTCTTCCTAGGAATTGACAAGTGCCACTTGTGCTTTTCCTGTCTTCTTTGCAGCCTACAAAATCTGCATCTGAAAATCTCATTAGTTCAAAATCATTGTTCCTAGGGCACCAAAGGCCAAGATGTTGGCTGCCTTTAAGGTATCTCAAAATCCTCTTTGCAGCTGAGTAGTGAGATTCCTTAGGACATGCCTGGTACCTAGCACACACACATGTAGCATACATAATATCTGGTCTACTGGCAGTTAAATATAATAGGGATCCATTGATGCACCTGTACATGGATTCATCGAAGGCCTTGCCCTTCTCATCCTTGTCCAAGGAAATGTTGGACCCCATGGGAGTTTTCATGGTGGAAGCTGATTCCATCCCAAACTTCTTAATAAGCTCCCTAGTGTACTTGGTCTGAGAGATGAATATACCTTCATCACATTATTTTACTTGGAGGCCTAAAAAGTACTTGAGCTCTCCCATACTGCTCATCTCAAACTCCCCCTGCATTAGGTTGGCAAACCTTTTGCAGAAGTTGTCATCAGTAGACCCAAATATTATGTCATCAACATATATTTGGACTAGGAGACACTTGCCCCTTGTTTCCCTAAGAAACAATGTGCTATCTATCTTTTCCCTCAAGAACTTGTTCTTGATGAGAAAGCTTGAAAATGTCTCATACCAAGCCCCGGGGGCTTGCTTAAGACCATAAAGAGCTTTCCTAAGTAAGTAAACATGACTAGAGAGGGTAGGATGTACAAAACCTAATGGTTGCTCAACATATACCTCTTCCATCAAGTCACCATTAAGGAAGGCTGATTTGACATCCATTTGATACACTTTGAACCCTTTGTGGGCAGCATAGGCAAGGAACAGCCTAATTGCTTCCAACCTTGCAACAGGGGCAAAGGTTTGATCAAAGTCTATCCCTTCTTCCTGTCTATACCCCTTGGCTACCAGCCTTGCCTTGTTCCTTATGATTGTGCCATTTTCATCTAACTTGTTCCTGTAAATCCATTTGGTACCTATGATATTGTGTCCTTGAGGTTTTGGCACCAATTCCCATACCTTGCATCTCTTGAATTGTAGAAGTTCTTCTTGCATAACTTGAATCCAAAAAGTGTCTTGGTTGGCTTCTTCAAACTTCTTAGGCTCCATTTGTGATAGGAAGCTCAATAATAGGGCCTCATTGTGAGCCATGCTTCTGGTTAATACACCTTGATTCTGATCTCCAATTATTTGTTCTCTTGGATGATCGCTTAGACGTCTTACAACTGAAGGCAGTCTGTTCTCAGCTTGCTGTGCTGTTTTTGCTGATTCAGTTGTGTCTTCATCAGCATGGACTTCTTCCTCTTCAGGGATGGCAGCATCAGAATATGCTTTGCTACTGCTAGGTGTGTCTTGTATAGACATCCTTTCCAAGTCCTTTTCATTTCCATATCCCTTGGTGATTCCTCTTTTAGATCCCCCAAAGATAACTTTGGGTTCATTCTTCACAGCCTTGTAGTCCTGTAGAAGATTTCTTGTTCCTGTCATGTGCCTTGAGCACCCACTGTCCAAGTACCAAATTTGGTTGAGGATGGTACTTGAACTATCCTGCAAGAAGGAGTTTAGTTACCCTTAGGAGCCCAAATAGCTTTGGGTCCTAGTTCCTTGTCAGCATGATGAAATGGCCTCACACTAGCTGCACCCTTTGCAGGAAGGCTCATCTTTACACATGGCACATTAGGATTGTGCCAATAGTCTATGGCAAAGTGTCCCACTTTACCACAGAACCAACATTCATGAATGTTGTATCTCCTCTTCTGAACATTTCTTGAGGGGTGTGCAGCACTGTGCATATGTCCAGGAGGAGAGACAACAACTTTTTTCTTGTTTCCTTCAGCAAGGATTTGGCTGAAAGTCAATCTATGGACAATCTTAGTAGTCTTTGTATTAATGGCATCAACTTGATTTGGCTTTTGGGCAATGCAAGTTTTGATGGCAATAGACACTGAGCAATTAGACATGTCCACTGATTTGACAGCAGTTATGTTCTTGGCTGAATCAACCTTAGAAGGGCTTGCTTTCTTATTATTGAATGAAGGAGCTGATGTACCAAATACAAATGGTCCAGGTTGGGCCATTTGAATTTCCTCATGGGGAGCCTTCATAGCACTCAATCCCATGCCCTTTCTTCCCCTATGGGAAGGAGTGTTTTCCTTCCTATAGGTACTTCCATTCTTCCAGTGACCATACATGCTTTCATGGTCATACCTCTTGGAAGGGAGTAATACTTTTTGAAAGGTGGTTTGAGGCTTAGCCTTACCCCTGCTCTTTTCTCCACTCCCTTCTCCTACTTCCATTTTATTGAATCCTAGTCCTCTCCTATTGGATTGAGAAGAGAAGGAGTCAATAATAGGGAGCACAGATATTGGCTTGGAGAATTGAGTCACTAGGCTTCTTTCTTTCACAAGCTTCTCCTCAAGATCCTTGATGAACTTGTTCATCATGGATATGGTGCTTAGATGGGTGATAGTTATCCCCTTCAGATGGCTAATTTCCCTATACATCTGACTCATCTTGGTAAAAGATTCAGTGCATTCTTGTTTTTCCATCTTAAGGGAATCAATCTCTTGGGCTTGCCTCTTGGCTAGCTTTTTGCTCCTTTTCAGAGCTTGCAAGAGAGCATCATACTTGTCAATCAATTGATTGATATCTACCTCAGCTTCAGAATCACTTCCACCAATTGATGAAGGTGCTCCAGATTCTAGGCCAGTCTCATAATCAGAGGAGGATATGGAATGAATTAATACTTGTTCATTTTCAGAGATGTTCTGACTATCCTCCTCATCAGTGATGGCCATGAGGCCTAGTTGTACATTGTCCTCTTCATCCTCCTCTATATCACTATCTGAGTGGGATAGAGGGGCCCTGACTCCAACCTTGGCAGCAGGATAATCTTCATCTTCTTCTACTGCAAACAACCCTATGTATGCTTCTTTTTCATTCTATGAATCTGAAGTTGAGGATTCAGATTCACTCCAACTTCTTCCTTTCTTTGCTAGGAAGGATTTTTCACCCTTCCTATCATTTTGGTGATGATGCTTCTTATCACCATTCTCCTTTCTTTTGGCTGGACAGTCAGCTATGACATGTCCAGGTTTACTGCAGCAATAACAAATAATGTTATTTGAAATATGTTTACAAGATTTGGAATCATACCTGTCACCCTTTGGGTGCTGTCTTTCAGATTTCCTGTGGTCTTTCTTGGAGTGTGATGAGGAGGAGGGCTTGTTCTTCCCTTGCTTCCTCATCATCATCTTCTTGAACTGCCAAGAGAAGGCAACAAACTCATCATCAGAGGAAGAGCTATATGAGGTGCTGATTTCAGATTTTTCAGATTCAACACTTCTCCTTGGAGGAGACACCATCCTGCCCTTGCTTTTCTTGGAGCTGTCAGCTTTGAGAGCTACAGATTTCTCCCTTGCCTGAGCCCTTGTTGAGGTGTCCTCTTCCTTTCTTGCAGATAGCTGCATCTCATAAGAGAGGATCTTTCCAAACAGTGTATGAGTGGGGGACTCACCAAGCCTAGCCACTTCCCTGATAGCACAGATTTTTGTGTCCCAATCCCTTATTAGAGATCTAAGGAACTTATCATTCAACTTATAATCAGTGAACACTCTCTCATAGGTTCTCAGCTCATTGACTATTTTGAAGAACCTCTCATAGCACATAGAGATGCTCTCCTGGCTGAGCTGCCAGAAGGCTTCATACTCTTGGTTGAGGAGTGACTTTCTATCATCCCTCACTTCAGCTGTCCCTTCCATATATACTTCTAATGTGTCCCATATTTCCTTGGCAATTGTGCAGTGTACCAAGTTCTGAAATGTAGAGTCATCAATTGCATTGACAATTATGTTTTGTGCCCTTTTATCCATAGTGAACAATGCAAGTTCATTAAGTCATTGAATGTCTTGAGCACTCTTCTTGTTGGATCTATGGTGGAGGCAGTTTGAAAGGTGAAAGGCCCTTGCTTTACAGTTATGTAGATCCTTGGATCAGATGCTTCCATAAACAATCTAACCCTTTGCTTCCATATGCCAAAGTTTTCTTTGTTGCATATGGGCAACTTCATGGATCCCATCTCCTTCTGCAATCCATAGGAAGCCATTGGATCGATAAGACTATTCCTTTATAGGATCTGGTCAGACATTATGTCCTTCTTGACCAACCTAGCTCTGATATCACTAGATAGTTTATATAGGATGTAGTCTTAGACACCTAGAGGGGGGGGGGGGGGGGGGTGAATAGGTTTCTTTTATTTTAGGCTTAATATTTTCTGAATTTAGGTTAGCAAATTATCAAGCACGGAAAGCACAAAGAGATTTATCGAGGTCCCTTAATATAGGGTGTCTTGAGTAGTCCTCTTTCCCCCTTCACCTTTCTAACAATGAGTTATACAAGGCCAACTTCTCCAAACTCAGATCCAAGAGCCTACAGTACAGATCCCACAGGATCTCTCAGGTTTTCCCAAACCCTACCTCAGGCACAACACCCCTACCTCAGGCACAATAGCCCTACCTCAGATCACACACTGATCCTACCTCAAGCTGACCTCTCAGCTCTACAACTCAGGCCAATCAGCCTTACACACTCAGGCAATAAATCCCTATAGTCTCAGAACATATAAGTTCCTATAGATGATAAAATAAGGGACAAATAGCAGGAAGAAGAGGTCAAGCCTTGGTCTTCTTCTTCTTAACTGTTGTTGTTGCAGACTTGTACCAGGGAGGATAAGTGCAGCTCCAACTTGATTCTTCTTGATCAGCCCTTCAGATGATGGACTGGATCTACTTGCTCTTTCTTGAGATGAATCAAGATTAGCAAACTCTTCTCTCCTTGCTGCCATGTGTAAGCTCAGTTCTAGGTTGCCGACAATGATACAATATTGTTCTTCTTGCTTGTGTGCTAGAGAGTAAGATCAATAGAAAAAAGACCTTTGCTCAACCCTAACTTATTCCTTTTATACTCCATTGATCTTCAACAGCTCTCAATCGTCCTTCTGACAGATATGGGAGTGATTGGTGGACCCCACTATGTCTTTCTGCAGCTTGCGCCAAGAGTAGAACCCGCCAGATCACTTTTGAATCTGTCTCAGCGGTTGGGCTGAGATGGCCAGCCGTCTTAGCGGTTGTGTCTGTCCCGTCCCAGCGGATCCGCTGAGACAGACAGTTGTCTCAGCAGTTTTCTTCTCTCTGCAGCTCAGCTTGCATAGACACCATCTCAGCGGCTTTTGGCCTTGTCTCAGCGCTTCAGCTGAGACTGAGAGCTCGTCTCAACAGTTTTGACAGTAAACCAACTGATCATTCATTATACCTTGTCCTAGTCCTGTATTGTCATGAGATAGAAATATGGTTTATCAAATACAACTTGTACTTAGCATTGATTGTGAGGCCTCTTCAAATCAAGGGAACATTGAGGGTCAGTTTCCCAACACATAGCATATCATTGCATTTCAACCCTTACCCCTATCGTATAAATTGGTTATGAGACATTTTATTCGATAGGCCCTGCTAAACGACCCCTTGGTCTATAGGTTTGCGTGAGCATGCCTATAAATTAAGGTTACATTTCTTTACTACTGCTTTACTTATTACCACTGCTTAGTTGCTACAGTTTTACTTACTACTGCTTTACTCATTGTACTATATATTGCTTACCAATAAACCCTTCCATATTTAGACTCACTGTCACCTGCTCTTGATCATGCCCCTTGTTGTCCTCCACTTCATTCCTCCCGCTCAGTGCCTAGGAGTCACGGGAGAGTGGTGGGGGATTGGATTAGTCTTTTTGACTAACGGTCGGTGGACCTTATCATTTTAGGGGACCGAGGAGATGCTGCAGCACCAGAGGCCGGTGTAGATGGAGACAGGGCAGTCTAGCACCTAAGCACCATTGATAGGATCCATGAGTGTCTTGTAGCTTTAGTATTTTGTGCTTCCGCGAGAGAAATTGTAGTGAGGAATTGATGTATAGGGCATGAGCCCTTTATTATTACTGTACCTTCTTATTCAGTTATTATATGTGGACACCTCTTAATGGTTTTATTTTCTATGTGATATGAACTTGAACTTCTATAAGTTTGTTTAAGCTTTACTTCTTTGTGATAGATATGGCCGGCAGGATCGGCGTTTTGTAGTGGCGACCTTCCCGGGCGAGGGTGTCACCGTAAAGCGGCGGTTCTGGGCATAAAACCCGGGTTTTGAAAGAAAAAAAAGGGTCTTATATTAATAAACCGTAGAGCCTCATGATCGGATAGGAGAACGAATTCCTTGGGATGAAGATAATGTCGCCAATGTTGGAGGCTACGAATAACCTCATATAATTCCCTGTCGTAGTTAGAATTGTTTAGCTTTTCACTAAAATACCCAATGGGGTGCCCTTCTTGACATAATACGCCGCCAATTCCTATGCTGGAGGCATCACAAGACAACTCAAAGACTTTACTAAAATTCGGGTGGTGAAGAACCGGCGCTGCCGATATTTTTGTTTTAATTATTTGGAACGCATGGTTGGTCGATTTGGTCCTTGTAAAGTCAACTTTCTTTAAACATTCCGTAATAGAAGCCATGATACTACTAAAATCTCGAATAAAGCGGCAATAATAAGTGGCAAGGCCATGAAAGTTACGCACATCATGAAGGGTTTTAGACTCGGGCCAATATTTAATGACTTGGACCTTTCCCGGGTCCACATGGGTACCCTCCGAACTCACAATATAACCTATGAATTCCACAGAATGTGCAAAAAATATTCATTTCTTAAGATTGACAAATAATCTCTATTCACGCAACGTGGTGAACACAATCTTGAAGTGAGAGTAGTGATCCGTAGGAGAGGTGCTAAATACCAAAATGTCATCAAAGTAAATGACAATGAACTTAAATTGATGCAGGCCTACGTGTCAAGGTAATTGCGATGGATTTAAGTCATGATTCTCTCAATCTTTTTCGACCGACAACACGCGCGCAAGTAATCATAGCCGCTCCAACATATGACTTTAATATCAACACAAGCACAATATTCACAAAGAGAAAACCCGACCAAAAGGGAGATTCAGAAAGAGGTCGGTTTTACTCCCAACAAGACGTAAGCACATGATTTACCCAATCCTTTTTAAAATCACAAGAAAATTCGGAGAGAACAAATGCAAATGATCTCGATGAAATCCCTAAGATTGCAACAAGATTTCAAAGGCAATGCCAGCCTCTTCCACCAAAAATCTCATAGAAAAGACGGACACTCAAGATGGAGTAGAGAAATTGTTACCCAAGCACTTAAGATAATTTTGTGGAGGGTCTCTCCACCACGGATCCACCAGAGTCACACCAGATGGAAGAGGAGGCATGAGCTCCACCAGAGTCACACCAGGAGGAGACGGAGGTGGCATTGCTATTGACTCTGGACAAGCGGAGGTGGCCGACGGTGGCTGCTTCGCATAAACGCGCAAGACAAGCGGGAGAAAAGGGAAGGGTTGAACCCTAAGAAAAA
This sequence comes from Dactylorhiza incarnata, assembly GCA_033032865.1. Classification (NCBI taxonomy): domain Eukaryota; kingdom Viridiplantae; phylum Streptophyta; class Magnoliopsida; order Asparagales; family Orchidaceae; genus Dactylorhiza; species Dactylorhiza incarnata. The sequence continues at coordinate 8,769,570 of JAWHQI010000051.1, read as the reverse complement.
AACTCATGGGATTTTTGTTTTTTGTCTAAAAAAACATCATTCATCCCTCCCCCATTTAACATATATATAATGTATTACAATATAAGAAAAACATTAAAACAAAACATGGACTTAACAGGATTAAGCTTAAACTAAAACATTAAACTAAAACTGCCGAGATTGATTGAACTATAAACAACAATAGTAATGGTCATCCCTGAGCTATGTGACCACGCGTGGCCGTGCACGAAGGTCGTAACAATGTTTGCGGTTGCAGCGGGCATCAACAAGGTTTTGCGGGATGGCTCTATCTCCATCATTTATTATCATATGCATCATGCATGTACAAAATTTTATCTTCATCAGTGTAATATTTTGAGAGGAATAGACAAAAATATTAAGATCCCTCAGTTTGTGACATGGCATTTTCAAAATAAGATTTAGGGAGTAACAAGGCATTACAGAAAATGTGTCTATACATTTTGGAAAGCGCAGACCAAGGGCTTCAACTTTCATGTTGAACTCAAGGTATGGATCTGAACGGAGGGTGCTTAAAAATGGCACGGAAGACTGCTGTGCGGTGCCTGAAAATGGCACAGAAGGTATATCTAGTCGATTGAATAGACGTCTAGTCGATCAACTAGAGGTCTAGTCGATTTCTTCTAGTCGATAGACTAGATGGACTAGTTGAATTTTGACTTAGACTAATTTTGAGATTTAGTCATTTTTCTGAGTTTAAGATTCTTAGTAATTAGAAAAGTGTTACACCCACTCATGTTGACCATGACTCATCCATGATCACCTTAGGGCCTCATGACTAATACCTAGTCCAAGCCGACTCACAGTGACGCAAATCACTCAAGGGGTCTAGTTCGAATTGAGATGTTATAAAAGTGTTGTGTGAGTGGAGAAAAAATCCAATGCTGGTGTTGCGAACAGTGCCCTGCAATGTTCCTGATTTGAAGAAGTGCTCAGCTCAATGATAAATGCAAGTTATATTTGACATACCATCTAGTTCATGCTTGCAGGAATCGACAATATGTCATGTACTTTAGCCATTTTACCAAGTACTATATCGTCGAGAAGAACAGGCGACATCGTCGACAAAGCGTGCTTGTCGTCGTAATGACTGGCCGAGCAGTAGCCGCTGAGAAGCAAAGTATTCGTCGACCGCTGAGACATGGCGAGATCGTCGAACGCAGAATGCTGTTCGTCGAACGCAGAGAAGCCACAAGACATCGTCGTGTGGAACTCATGTCGTCGAGAGAACATATGATTATGATGACATGATGCAAGAAGGAAGCTCACGACAACACTGTCAGAGAAAGAAGATCGTAGTATATACAGAATCGCCAGGATATCTTGTATCGTCGAGATACCTCCATCAGTGGCAGAAGGAAGATCGCGATGATAAAGTCAGAGACAGCTTGTCGTCGTAATGATGCAGATATCTTCAAGACAAAATTCAAATCTTGCGGACGCGCTGTCAGCAATTAATGTCGCCGCCTGATTGTCCAATCTGCGCCGGCTATGATGGAAGGGCGTCTGACAGGAAAGGAAAGTGAATATGACCGTTATACGGCTGGTCCATTCTATAAAAGGGAATAGTGTTGCCCTAGAAAAAGGGGCTTGCTGTGCAAGAAAAAGAACGTGAAAAAGAATCCCGCCTCTCTTCAGTAGAACAATATTTTTTCAGCGGAGAAGAAAGAGAACAAGATTCAGGAGTTCTCATAAGAATCAGTCATCTCTATTGACTGAGAAGTCGCCGTTCAACATCAGGCAAAAGAAGAAGAGGCTGAAGAAGATCCAGAGCTGAAACTCAAAATCAAGAAGCATCTTCTTCATCCTTAAGAAGCTGATCTTCATCAAGGCTAAGTAGCCAGATTTCATTTGGCTGAAGAAACAGCTTATTTTTTTACTGTATTCTGTTGTAAGGCTTGTGGGCCAAACCATCTAGCTTGAGGGCTGGAGAGCTGTGAGGCTTGAGGGTCAGGGCAGTGCACTTGTGAGTGCATCTTGTCGAGCTTGCGGGCTCGGGGGCAGTAGGGGCTTGCTGGTCTAGGCTGTTGGGACTTGCGGGTCCGTGTGGTAAGGCTTGAGGGCCTGAGTGTCGAGCTTGCGGGCTCGGGGGCAGTAGGGGCTTGAGGGCTTAGGCTGTTGGGACTTGCAGGTCCGTGTTGTAAGGCTTGAGGGCCTGAAGCTTTTGGAGGAGTTTGCCGAGCCCAGCACACTGCTGGGTAGGCGCAAAGGGAGAGAGGACTACTCAAGACACCCGGTCTTGAGGATCCTCTATAGATCGTTGTGTGCTTTCTGTGGCTTGTTCTTTATTTCTTAGATCTATTAACCAGAAAGTAAGAAAAACCTAAAGGGGGATATTATACAAAGAAAAACCTATTCACTCCCCCTCTAGTTGATTAAGTAGACACCCCATAAACAACAAGTGGTATCAGAGGGAGGTTGTTCAAAGAAAAGCATAACAGCTTGAACAGATCTGCCAGTGGGTGTCTAAGCATCATTAGTATGGAGTCAAGAATAGCCATCTGCTCCAGAGAGAACTTTGCCATTTGGAAAGTAAGAGCAAGAATATTCATGAAGGAGATGTATCCAAGAATGTTTTTGATTATTCAAAAAGGTCCCTCCATGACAATGATAAAAGATGAAACTCTTCTTGCCAGCTTGGACAAAGAAGCTAGAAGCATTCTAGCTGGTGCAGTAGATCTGGCAACACATCAGAAATTGAGTCGTTGCTCATCAACAAAGGACATGTGGGACTTCTTAGAAGTTCTCATGGAAGGGTCAGAGGAAGATTTTGAAGAAGAGACCTCTCATGAAGAGGTATGCATCAGAGCACCACTGACTACTTCAGACAGTGAATCAGAAGTTGATGAATGCTCTGGAGCAAAAGAGAGGATAAGAGCACCCCTGTCCCCTACAGACTGTGACTCTGAGGATGAAGAGGTTCATGGACTGATGGCTCTATCAGATGAAGAAGATCATAATGAATTGCATCATGATCAGGTATGCACCACTCACACATCTTTACTACCTGCTTCATTTAAGAAAACCAAGAGTTTATCATAAAATTATTTATCTTCTGAAGATGATGCAGAAGACTGCTCATCATGCAACAATAAGAACCATGCTGATCTATTAGAACAGTTTGGTAATCTCTTAGATGCTCTGAGGAAGAGCAAGAGGCTTGTTAAGAAACAAGCTAGGGAGTTAGAATCACTCAAGCCTCATAGGGTTGAGTCAGATGGGGAACTGGGTATGTCCTACTGTAAGGACACCAATCCACATGAGCTCAAGAAAGTCATAGACAAACTTTATGATGAGAGAAGCCAAAGGGAAGAACTTATTAAGAAACTTGAGAGTGATCTTCTTAAGAAAAGAAGCTTGGTTGCTCAATTCTCTAAGCCCAAAACTGTTCTCCCCATCATTGACACCTTCCCATCCTATAAAAATAAGAGGGGGTTAGGCTACAAGGAAGGGACAACAGATGCTAAGAATGGAGAAAAGGGAAAAACTAAAGCAAAGCCTCACACCACCTTTCAGAAGGTAGTGCTTCCCTCAAATAGGTATGATCAGGACAGTGTCCATGGTCACTGGATGAATGGAAGCTCCACTAGTCATAAAAATGCTCCTGACAATGGAAAGAGAAAGGGCATGGGGTTGAGTGCATTAAAGGCTCCCCATGAGGAAATTCAAATGGCCCATCATGGACCATTTGCATTTGGAGTTCCAGCCCCCACTCTCAAGGATAAAGGGGCAACATCTTCTCAATCACCCTCGGATAAGAAGCAGACTAGTAGCCCCAGTATAATCAATTCTCACTTGAACATATCTGATGCCATCAACACCACGTCAACCACCAAGCTGACATCTGTTGCTGACAAACAGATAAAGTCAAGAAGAAACGATGATACTAGAGCAGCTAGTCAGCTCTTGACTAAGAGAGATTGGAAGAATGCTGTTACCTTCTCTACTGAACATACTTCAAAAAGTGCTCAGAAAAGGAGGTACAACATCCATGAGTGTTGGTGCTGTGGCAAAGTGGGACACTTTGCCATCGACTGTTGGCACAACCCTAGTGTGCTTAATGCAAATGTGAGATCTTCTGGAAGGGCTGCGGTGAGTAGAGGGATCTCCTATTATGCTAACAAGAACCTAGGACCCAAGTCACCTTGGGTTCCTAAGGGATATTAAATCGGTCTTGTGGGGTAGTCCATTTAGCCATTAAAAGGCAAACAAGGCTAATGGACAATAAAGTGCTCCAGACTTAGCTCAGGACTAAGAAGAACTTACCACATACCAAGGTGCACTAATCTAGGGGGAGATGGAAGTAAAGATAAGTGAACATTCCATCGAAGGGGAGCAACTGGCTCAAGGAGACTTAGAGGCCAAGTTGAAGGTAACCATGTTAATGTTTATCACACAAACACATCGTCATCCAATATTGTAAAGGTAATCTTTCAAAAACCATATCGTCGGAATGGTCATTAGTATCGTCGAAAGACCCGCATTACGACGATACCCAATCATCAGCGGACTCTTAATTAGGTCTAAGATCAATCATTACAGCTAAACTCAAGTTAGTCAGACATTTAACAAATGACACTTCAACTTCCAACTCGGACACTATAAATAAGGTCAAATGTCTTAAGGTTAAAATGCTCTCTAAATTTGCCCTAAAAAGCCGTCGTGTTCCCCACACCATCTAAGAGTGAACGAGTCGACTGAGCTGAAATCCTCTGGAATCAAAAATTATGGTGCCAAAGAAGGAAGATCTTCTATTCGAAGGATGTGAAGTGGTGAGGAATGGATTCTCTGAAGGCTCAGAAGAAATCCAGGGCACCATTAAGCTGCTCGAGACCATCGGCCTGGAATAAGCCCTCTCTGAGCCCACAGTAATATTAAGAAGAGAAGTGCTGGAGTTCTACTCGAATGCCAAGGGTGGCTCAAAGGGAACATCTGTGAAGAGCATAATCAACGGGATAAGTGTCAAGGTAAACCCTAAAAGATTGAACACGGCTCTTCGGATGCCGGTCTTTGCCAAGGGGGAGGAAGATGAAAAGATCACCCAGGAAGACCTTGACAAGGCTCTAGCATGGTGCGGACACTCCGGCAAGACCTATGGGTCTCTAGAAAGGAAGAGCTTCAATCAGCAAGGAAAGCTGATGGCAGACATAGTGGGAAAGGCCCTCCTATGCAAGGTAGGGTCGCATGATAGAATATCCAAGCCCATGTTCGAAATAATGGCAAGGATAATTCTGAGTAAGAAGACAGAAACTACGGAAGATGCAAAGAGGAAGGGAGAAAGCTCATCTGAAGAGAGTAAGTCAGGGAACAGTTCTCCTCCATCAGGCTCAGAGGCAGCTGCAGAAAAAAGGAATGTCGCCCTCCAGACCTCTGATCTAAGTCAAGAATTCAGGATATCTGCAGGCACAGATCCAAGAAGTGCTGAAACTGAGGGGGAGAAAAATAATGAGATCCCTGCTCAAGTAGAAACAGTGATCCAAAAGATCATAGGGGCTGAGGATGCTGAACATTCAGAGTCTGCAATGCAAGAGGACAATCAAGAAATCCCTGCTGATGGAACTAGCAGTGATCAGCAAGGTCCTGAAAAGGTGAGTAAGCCGAGCCACTCACTAATAGGAAAATCTCTATCTCCAATACTGGAAGGGGATGAAGAAGATGATCAAGAGGGATCATCTATAGAGAATAGACAAGAAGAGCCCTCCCTTCTATCTCAAATAAAGATGCTCCTGGATGAGCGAAGGATAAAACTAGAAAGACATGTCACCTCTGCCATCAATGATCTAAGAAAGGAACTGTCTGCTGAAATTTCAAACCTAAGAAATGATGTGAAAAGCCTACAAGATTACAATACCCGATCTCACAAAGCTCTAATTAACCTAGGGATCAATCAATCATCGATTATCGGCGGCTTAGAAAAGACCTATGTTGCATCAACCAAGAGAATGGCTGAACACAAAGCTGACATCAAAGAAAATCTAGATCAACAAAATAAAGATTTAGATTGTCATCTGCTGGAAACCAAGAATCACTTGGAAGCTGGAATTCACATGCTCAAAAACAAGATATTGGCCTCCGAAGAGAACCTCCAAAAAGGGACATCTGAAGAAATCATAAAGGGGGAGAGATCAATGATAAAGGCTAGCTATGATCATGCCATCTGGACCTCGAACACTATCAGGGAAGCAATGAATCTTCCTTCCCTGTGTTATGATGAGCCTACCGAAGGTCCCTGTACAGATATGGAGAAAGAAACAAGTCAGACTGAAGAAATTAGAAAGAGAAAGTACAGGGAAGAGATGGAGAAAAAGGAGCAGGAAGTCGGTACCAAGAAAGCAAAGAGAGCTGCTGATACGAATGCACCAGATATATAGATGGTTAAATATAGAAATGTCAAAACTCTTCTGATCATTCGGCACTAATTATAAATGAAGAATTATTTGTCAAAATTCTGTGTTTACTTAATTTTGCTGAAATGTCATCATTACGTGCTTATCTGCTTAAATGTTAATATCTGTTATGAGAATGGCACTTATCATTGTTGGGAACAGTGCCCTGCAATGTTCCTGATTTGAAGAAGTGCTCAGCTCAATGATAAATGCAAGTTGTATTTGACATACCATCTAGTTCATGCTTGCAAGAATAGACAATATGTCATGGACTTTAGCCATTTTACCAAGTACTATATCGTCGAGAAGAACAGGCGACATCGTCGACAAAGCCTGCTTGTCGTCGTAATGACTGGCCGAGCAGCAGCCGCTGAGAAGCAAAGTATTCATCGACCACTGAGCCATGGCGAGATCATCGAACGCAGAATGCTGTTCGTCGAACGCAGAGAAGCCACAGGACATCATCGTGTGGAACTCATGTCGTCGAGAGAACATATTCTTACGACGACATGATGCAAGAAGGAAGCTCACGACAACACTGTCAGAGAAAGAAGATCGTCGTATATACAAAATCGCCAGGATATCTTGTATCGTCGAGATACCTCCATCAGTGGCCGAAGGAAGATCGCGATGACAAAGTCAGAGACAGCTTGTCGTTGTAATGATGCAGATATCTTCAAGACAGAATTCAAATCTTGCGGACGCGCTGTCAGCAATTAATGCCGCCGCCTGATTGTCCAATCTGCGCCGGCTATGATGGAAGGGCGTCTAATAGGAAAGGAAAGTGAATATGACCGTTATACGGCTGGTACATTCTATAAGAGGGAACAATTTTGCCCTAGAAAAAGGGGCTTGCTGTGCAAGAAAAAGAACGTGAAAAAGAATCCCGCCGCTCTTCAGTAGAACAATATTTTTTCAGCGGAGAAGAAAGAGAACAAGATTCAGGAGTTCTCATAAGAATCAGTCATCTCTATTGACTGAGAAGTCGCCGTTCAACATCAGGCAAAAGAAGAAGAGGCTGAAGAAGATCCAGAGCTGAAACTCAAAATCAAGAAGCATCTTCTTCATCCTTAAGAAGCCGATCTTCATCAAGGCTAAGTAGCCAGATTTCATCTGGCTGAAGAAACAGTTTATTTTATTACTGTATTCTCTTGTAAGGCTTGTGGGCCAAACCGTATAGCTTGAGGGCTGGAGAGCTGTGAGGCTTGAGGGCCAGGGCAGTGCACTTGCAGTTGGGTCTTGTCGAGCTTGCGGGATTGGGGGCAGTAGGGGCTTGTGGGTCTAGGCTGTTGGGACTTGCAGGTCTGTGTGGTAGGGCTTGAGGGCCTGAGTGTCGAGCTTGCAGGCTCGGGGGCAGTAGGGGCTTGAGGGCCTAGCCTGTTGGGACTTGCGGGTCCGTGTTGTAAGGCTTGAGGGCCTGAAGCTTTTGACGGAGTTTGCCGAGCCCAGCACACTGCTGGGTAGGCATAGAGTGAGAGAGGACTACTCAAGACACCCGGTCTTGAGGAACCTCTATAGATCGTTGTGTGCTTTCTGTGGCTTGTTCTTTATTTCTTAGATCTATTAACCAGAAAGTAAGAAAAACCTAAAGGGGGATATTAAACAAAGAAAAACCTATTCACCCCCCACTAGGTGATTAAGTAGACACCCCATAAGCAACAGCTGGGATAAAAACAAAGCTTCGAAATTGATGTAAGACATGATTGATGAGGAGAAAGTGATGTGTTAGTGAAGAAAAAATCCAATGCTGTGATAAAAATAAAGCTCCAAAATTTATGCATGACATGATTGATGTGGAGAAAGTGATGTGTGAATGGAGAAAGAATAAATGTTGAGAATAAAACAAAGCTTAGAAAGTGATGAGGACAATACTTTCAAAACAATCTATATAAACACTACTTCCGGCTAACCACATATACTTCCCTCATACAAATAATGAACTATGGAGCAGGGTCATCCCATTTGGGATCTTCATCATCTTCAGATGATGAATTATTCTCTCAACAACTTCTTCAGTGGGAAGAAGACACAGATGAATGAGAGAAAGAAGATGAAATTTTAGCTTGTACTTATACCTCCAATAAGGCCAAAATTATAGCTCAACTTCAAGATGATGCACGTTCGAGATGTAGAGGTTCAGTACCTGGTCACATGGTAATCAATCAGGGGTGGATTGAAGGTAACACTAGACTGTGGAATGATTACTTCTCTGAGCATCCCACATATGGGGAAACATTTTTTCGAAGAAGATGTCGCATGCAAAAGAATCTATTCCTTCGTATTGTCATCGTAGTGCAGGAGCATTCTAATTTCTTAAGTCAAAAGAAGGATGATGTTGGTATGCTCGAACTGTCAACTTTACAAAAAAATACAGCAGCATTTAGTATGTTGACATATGGAACACCAGCTGATAATTGAGATGAATATATTCAAATTGGTGAGTTAACCGTGATTCAATGCTTGAAGAGATTCAGGACAATTGTACACGTGTACAAAGATGAATATTTGAGATATCTGAATGCGAATGATGTATCAAGATTATTACAAAAAGGTGAAGAATGAGAGTTTCCAGGGATGCTGGGAAGTCTAGATTGTATGCATTGGCAATGGAAGAACTGCCCAACAGCATAGGCATGCCAATATTCAGGACGTCATTGTGGGCCAACAATCATTCTCGAGGTAGTATCATCGTATGACTTGTGAATATGACACATATTTTTGTTTATCAGGCTTGAACAATGATATCAATGTCATGCATTTTTCTCATGTATTTGTCAACTTAGCAAAATGTATTATGCCTCCTACACATTATACAATCTTGGGGAAAAATTATGATATTGGTTATTACTTAGCCGACGGAATATATCTGAAATGATCAACATTAGTTCAAACTATTTCTCAGTCACAAGATTAAAAAAACAACACTTCGCAATGATACAAGAAGTATGCCGAAAAGAAGTAGAGCAAGCATTTGGAGTTCTTCAATCACAGTTTGCAATTATTAAGAGGTCATGCCATTTTGGGGATAAACATGTGTTACATGATATCATGACTGCTTGTATTATAATGTACAATATGATTATCGAAGATGAGTGAGATGAAAATGAATATGTCGCTATTTCTACTCCACCATTCACTCCGAATGTTGAAGAGATGGACATAACTGAAGCCGAAAGATTTCGTCAGTTCCTAAATCGGCATAAAAAGATCAAAGACAGAGATGCACATTTTACACTTCGAGATGCACTGATTGAACATTTGTGGGCATGACATGACAATGAAGCAGTGCAATTTTAAAAAAATTATGCACTTTAATTTGAATGTATTTTGATTTATGTGCAAGTTTAATCAGTAAAATGTTTTATCTTCTTTTTTATATAATAATTAATAATTAGAAGGTATTCAATATTAGTCTCGTTTTGTATGTCTCAAAAAACAATTTTATTGATATATCATGTCATAATTGAAATAATATATTGGCGGCTATGGAGATTATAGATTAATACGGAAATTTCATAAACAAACTAATTAAGTAATTAAAAAAACAAATGCCGCTTCTGGCATTTCCTCTCCCCTTCCTCTAAATTTAGTGGAGGAGAGAGAGAATCAACATTTGTTTCGAAGCATTTGTCGATCGGTTGGAGGGAATTTTTTTGGCAAAATGGCAATGTTGGGAAAATAAAGAACGATTGGAGATGCTCTAAGAGGGAGGGGTTACAATGTAACAACCTAAAATTTTAAGCTAACCAAAAAAATAAATAAAAATAATTATAACATTTCCCGATGATGAAAAAAATAAAATAATGTTGATTTTTCATCGTCTTGAATTTTTGAGTTCGAGTTTTCCGACATTTTTGTGGCGAACAAATATTCGAAGTTTAAACTTTATCTTTCATTGGTATTTTATTTTTTTAAACTCCTATAAACACATGTATAGTTATTTAAGAAAATATATGTAGATTATATGTATGTTATTCAAGCTTTAGAAAACACGACCGGACCGGCAGATCGAACCGCCGACCGGACCCCGTCCGGTCCGATCAGGTGTTCTGCCTGGTACGTTATTGGCCTGCCTGGGAATCGGCCGGTTCGACCGGTAAACTGGGAACCGTGTCCGATTCCCCATAACCGGGCGGGCTAATATTTGACCCTCCGATTTAATCGAACACGCCAGGGACTTGGGGAGAGGGATAATAATCTAGGGTTATTACTTTTAGCTTTTCACTTTTTACTGGCGGTAGGATGCGAAACCCGAACGATGCAGGTGAAACTTCTTCTTCCTTGCACCGATAGGCCCCATCTTCTCCCCTCCCCCACAACCTCAGTTCATTAATTCGTTCTTCCTCACAACCCGGTAGCTTCTTCTTCTTCTTCCATGAATCATTGTGTTGCATACCTGCATGTGACTCCAACAATGGCGTAAGAGTATATGAGAATTTCATATTTGATTTTTGCCATCAGAAGTCTTCCTCCATCTCAATTGTTTTTCTTATTAAGGCTTGGGCTTTCTGATAGGTAGAACAATCTGATGGAGATTGTGATTTCGAGTAAACACTTTCAAAAATGGGACGCTTCATGCTCCATTTTTTGACCATATCAAAAATGTTGTCCAAAATTTTTTTGTTCCCGGTTCGTAAAGCAAATTTTAGTGTTTTAAATTATTGCCACGGGGAAATTAAGGGAGGACCCGGGAGAGGTTGGATCCAATTATCTTTAACTAATTTAAGGAATGTATGATGCGTAATCCACATGTTTTGAATACGAAATAGAGAGGGGCTAAATCTAATTGTTTTGTCTATTCAGATTGGAAAGAGATAGTGATCTAATTCTGTGTTATTTACTTATTTAGTTGTTCAAGGTTAGTCATAAATATTGTATCTTGCTGCCCCTTGCAAACAAATTAGCGACAAAAATGCAACCCGGTGAGAACATAAATTAATTTTGTAAATGTTTAATGTTTTAATTTTTGAATTTTCAGTTATCATAAACTAATAATGATCTTTGTATTGTTTTTTTATCTAGATGAATAGTGGACAATGTTTGAACCTAGTGCTCCTCAATTGCAAAAATTTGCAATTCATATTCTTAGCCAAACATCATCTTCTTCGGGTTTTGAAAGAAATTGGAGTGTTTACGAAAAAATTCACACCAAAGAAGAAACCGTTTGGAGCACCAAACATTAAATGATCTTGTATATGTTCGTTATATTCTTAATATGAGAATTCAGTATGACTTTCATTTCATATCTCTTTTAAATTTTAAATATTAATAGTTTTATATTTTGTATATTTTTAATAATATTTTACACTTCTATTATTCCATGTTGGTTTTACTGTTTTAGTTTTACTTGTACGAAAAGGAGTTGCGATCCTTTAGATTACACATGTATTGAATTGATGGATATTTTTTGGTAGAGGAGGAATGAGTGTCGAAGCTCACATATGATGATCTAGAAAATAAAATTTATAATGAATCTCAATAGCTACAGAACAAAACATTAATACTACAATACCAACTCAAAGTAAGTGTATATATAGATGCATGCCAATATTTATGCATAATTGCTTAGTTTAAAATGTTTAAATAGAACTTAATTATATATATTGAACATTTCGATGATGAACAAATTGGTATACTGAACCATTTGTTGTGCACACCGACTTAGAGAAATTTGGAGATGAGCGTATTGCAGATTTTGATGGTGTGGCAATGACTTTGTTGGAGGATTTCACTCATTAAACTATTATTTGAATTTGTGATAAATAATTAGATATAAGTAGATCGTTAATATTTTGAGACAATCATTTTATGCGACAATGTCACAAAACATTATTATATAACATTGTGTTTCATGATATGTAATATGTTTTGACTTTGGACAATATGACATATAAATACATAATGATTGCTCTAATGATTCTATTGTTTGTTTTATAATGTTACATTTTTAAAGTTTACTAAAATAATAGCATAAATGTATAATACAACATTGCGGTTCGACCCCGGTCCGACCCCAACCGGTCGGACCTTGAGCCTTTAGTCTCATCGGTTCGATCTCCGGTCGGGTTCTTAAAAGCTTTATGTTATTTGTATATAATCTCCGAGTATGATTAATTTTTACACTCACATGTTTGATGATATGTGTAAGAGAAGTTTCACCCAAGTTCTTTGTCAGCCTGCCCATATCCTGTCTTCCTCCCATATCCAAATTTATAGCGATTATTTGGTGAAAAAGCTGAGATTACTAATAGAACACACAGACGGGCTGAGCCCACTTAGATGCAGACGCAAAACGTGTTCATTGCTACAAGCATTGTATTTCACGTGTTATCGTGAATGGCGGAAACATAGTAATGAGGAAAGAACTCAAAAGTTTGTGTTTTTGTTGTAATACATGTATTGGTAGCTTCCATTGATTTAGATTTTTCTCGCTGGAATGTTCATTTTTATATTTATTGAATGGTATTGATAGTTGTTTGTATATTTGAATATCTTTTAATTTTACTATGCAATTTCCCTCTACGGAAATGTTGAACTGGCGCATTTATAGGAATGAGGAAAGAACTTTTAACATTCAATGATAGTTGTTTTTTGAAATTTCAAGTGATTTCGCTTTCTGAAGAAGCCATCACAACAAGCAGTTATGCATACTATGTTCCAGTGAAATTGATCACCGGAATATTCACGCCAGCCAGCTAACATTGTATTTCATGTGATTTGGCTTCTTTTGCTCCAAATGTTGGTTTGGCGCTCAACTAAAACGATTCAAAGGATATGGTATTCCCTGCACATCATGCCCATTAACACAGGAAAGCTATTGATCCACGTTTTTCTCCATGCAGTTGCAATGCATTACAAAAAAAATTGGTGGTACATGTGTGAAGGTACTGAATGATCGTGTTTCTCTTTTGGATTGCCGGAAAAGGACACGATAAATGTTGAGTTGGAGCTCCTTAATGATGATCAACATGTTTTCAGCATCAACATTGTAGGAGGTGATTATCTGCTCAAAGGTTGAATTCAAACTTTTTTCTTACAATAATTCTACTTTCTTCATATTGACACCATTACAGTTTCAAACTTTCACGCTGTCTGCTAACTTGCATGATTTCTACAGACTCTAAAGCCATGACATGGATGAATGCCAACTTCGAAGTCTTAGATATAAGGTTAGACCAAAAGTTTCTATAGATGAATGTTGTTACAAATGATTTGCATTGTTATGCATACTATGTTCCAGTGAAATTGATCACCGGAATATCCAGCCTAGACGCCAGTCAGCTAACATTGTATTTCAAGTGATTTGGCTTCTTTTTCTCCAAATGTTGGTTTGACGCTCAACTAAAATGATTCGAAGGATATGATATTCCCTGCACATTATGCCCATTAACACAGGATAGTTATTGATCCACGTTTTTCTCCATGCAGTTGCAATGCATTACAAAAACAATTGGTGGTACCTATGTGAAGGTACCGAATGGTCCGGTATCATGAATTTAGTGTTTGTTGGTCTCTATAGTGGCAGATATTGTTCATCTATTCAACTAATGTGTGAGCATAAGGATGCATTGTTCATCAAGAGAGCGAGTTTTTCTGAACCTTCTTCCTTGTGCCATTTTTTTCAACATTTACAACCACATTAAATCCTATTTTATTGCATATGCCCCAGACAAAAAGGATACAAATATGTATTACTTTCATTGCGGCTCTTAAATTTGTTATTTCCTAATTAAAATTAATAATGGAGCAATGATTTTATGCTTATGATTTCAATATTGGATGGAAATTCATAGAGTTGGTATGAATTGTTTGTTGAAATCTTTTTAGCTTCGTGCAATTTTTTTCTGAAATTTTAAGTGTCATGATGTGTTTTGATTAATTTTTTAAATGAATTTGCTGCAGTTAGAAGGCAGTGATCCAAGGAAGACTAACTTAAATGATACCAGAGGTTGTTTTATCATTGTGCATAGATTGATGAGTAATATAATCATAGAAGGATGAAATCATCTAGATTGCAGTAGCTCATGAGTCCTAGATGCCTATAAATAGGCGTGGATACATGAAATCAATATAGCTTGAGGAGTAAGGGTCGATGCTTGGGGCTCGAGCGAGAAGAAGACCAAGCAAGCTTGAACAAGAAGAATACCATGCGAGCTGGAGGAGAAGACCACGTGAGTTGGACAAAAAAGTACAAGCACGCTGGACAAAGTACACTTATGAGGGGAAGTTGAAGGTCACCCGTGGAGTTAGGGCTTTGAACTTGCTGGGAAAAGAACATGCCAAGAGGTGAAATTCTTGGAGAAAATTTGTAGTGGCTATTGTGGGAAGTTCTTAACTAGAGCTAGAAGAAGGTTGTGAGTTTAAGGAGTAAAATAAGTGTATTGTAATGAATGTGTTATAAACATTAATGTGTAGCAGTCTGATATTGTGAAAACTTATATTTAACGATTTGTTTTCTTTAATAAAATCTCTACTTTGTTGCCGATTCTTTTGGGCTTTCCATTTGCTTAGAACAATAAGATTCTTTTGTGCCCTCCATTTGCCTATTCTGTTATACACAATTATTTTTTCATTTTTATTTAGTAAATGAATTACCTATAAATTTCAAAGCTCATTCATGGGGGAAGTGGATTTTAAAGCTTCTCTTTAATCATTTTATGTTCTTTATCTGCCATTAACTGTGCTATTATTTCCACATCTTCCACATCAATTTCATTGTAGACCTTAGTTATACTTTAATTTCTTCATTAACCACTTTATCTAAATCTTTTCTCATTTAATATGAGCTTTTTTTCTTCCTTATCAGTTGAATTTATGAAAAAGGGAAAACTCCTAAAATTTATATTGTCCTGGCTATAAATCATATGATCATATTACTGCGGACATAGCCCGCTCGAATGCGAGCGAAGCCCGCTAAGAGTCAGCTACTGAAGAAAGAGCTTAAAGAGTAATGTAATGGGGACGAAGACTGATGAGACTATAACATATATAAAGCTATTTTGGTCAAACGTAAGTCCAACTGGCTTATATATGATGTGTCTGTACATCAAATAGTTGTATATCTGAACATAACTTCATTAATTTATTGTGGTGTGCCAGTGTGGTGTGGTGTGGCTAGCGTATTTTAACTCTATATGATAGATATGCTAATATAGATTTCCAGACTACAATATATTGAGGCGTTCATATTTAAGCTTTATTAAATGCATGCTGTGAAATTATCGGTTCAGTGTTGCGGTTAACGTCTTTTTTCCTCGATGAATCTTCCTCCGCAGGCAAAAAATGCCAAGTTGAAAAAAGTTCATAATACTCTTCCCTTGGATCAATGGTGGGTATTAGCAAGTCTATGAAATTATCTCTTCCCTAGGATAAATGAACTCCACGGAGATCCAAAAGGTTCTCTGCGGAGATCCAGAAGGTTCTCCGCAGAGAGCAAATGGTTCTCCGCGGAGATCTAAAAGGTTCTCCGTGGAGATCCAAAAGGTTCTCCGCGGAACACCATTTGGATCTCCGTGGAGAGCCATTTGGATCTCCGCAGAGATCCAAATGACTATCCGCGGAGATCCAAATTGTTTGCGCGGTGATAAGAATTGTAAGAGCATTCCTCACTCCCTCCCTCAATTTTTTCTTCCTTTCCCTCTTTTCTCTTCCTCTCTCCCCCTTTCCTTCTCCTCCCCCTCTTTTTTCTCCTCTCCCTCTTTTTCATTCTCTTCCCTCTCCCTCCACCCTTTGCCCCCTCATACCAGAGTAGAACCCGGCGCCCCCCTCTCAGCTTCCGCTGCGCAGCTATTTGATCGGACAGTCGAAATAAAAAGTTTGGTGTGCTTTTCCAATATGCTTATTGGATTGCTTGTTTCAGCTGCTGGCAATCCACGATGGAAGGATCCAATGACCAAAAATAAAAGCTTTCTTTTTAGCTATTTGATCGGAAGGTCTAAATAAAAAATTGGGTATGCTTTTCCAATATGCATATATATATACAAATATATATCAATATATATATATATATATTTGTATATATATATTTGTGTATATATATATATATTTGTGTACATATATATTTGTGTGTGTATATATATATTTGTGTATATATATATATATATTTGTGTATATATATACGAGTGCCTCACACGGGGCTCCGCCCCTACTGACCTGCGCAACAGTACGTGCCCCCCATGAGGGTGTCGCCCGCCCCTAACATAGGGCTCCTCCCGTACGATCAACCATGATAGTAGCCGGTGGAGACGACGGGCTTCGCCCACCCCCGACGAACTTCTAGTATACACTCGAGCTAAATA
The DNA here is from genome assembly GCA_033032865.1 of Dactylorhiza incarnata. NCBI lineage: Eukaryota > Viridiplantae > Streptophyta > Magnoliopsida > Asparagales > Orchidaceae > Dactylorhiza > Dactylorhiza incarnata. The sequence goes on along the minus strand of JAWHQI010000051.1, from coordinate 8,752,868 downwards.
AAAAATTTATAGCGCGAATACTATTTTTTGAGTTTTGAGGCCCAAATATATCTTATATGAAAAAGTGATCAACATGAAAGTTGTAGATCTCATCGAGATATACAACTTTCATGTTGATCAACTTTTGATTTGAAGCCGTTTAGGGGCAAGATTTGGGCCCCGAAAAAAGTCACGTCGACTTTTTGTGGGCCCAAATCGAGGGCCTAAACGACTTGAAATCAAAAAGTGATCAACATGAAAGTTGTAGATCTCGATGAGATATACAACTTTGATGTTGATCACTTTTTCAGATAAGATATATTTAGGGCTCAAAAATAAAAAAAACTGAAAATAAAAATGTTGGTCTGCGAATAAGAAATTAGAAATTTATAGCGTGAATGATGTTTTTTTAGTTTTGAGGCCCAAATATATCTTATTGAAAAAGTGATCAACATGAAAGTTGTAGATCTCATCGAGATATACAACTTTCATGTTGATCAACTTTCGATTTGAAGCCATTTATGGGCACGATTTGGGCCCCGAAAAAAGTCACATCGACTTTTTTTGGGGCCCAAATCGAGGGCCTAAACGACTTGAAATCAAAAAGTGATCAACATGAAAGTTGTAGATCTCGATGAGATATACAACTTTGATGTTGATCAGTTTTTCCAATAAGATATATTTAGGGCTCAAAAATCAAGAAAACTGAAAATAAAAATGTTGGTCTGCGAATAACTGCAAGCGCAAAACTTATATGCTAGGCCTTTAGTCCCACATCGTGAGAATACAAATAATTTTCGTGTTTAAGTAGCAGGATATGAGTGTTTATATAAAATATGAAATGGGGCGGGCTATGTAGAGCGGGTGGGCCTATATGCAGGCCTACTTTGATATATATGCAGACCCGGCGTGCATATTATATATGTAGACTGAGTTTCTCCTGGTCAAATTTTTTCAAAATCAGAAGGGTAAAATAGTAATTTCCCATTGTAGGGTAGGAGTCCTATGAAAATATAAGTTTAAGGCACCTTACTACTCTAGGTTTAGGAGACCTACGAAAATTTGGAGAGAGAGAGTCAAGATTAAAAGGTTTAAATCCGACGGTGGTTGAATTACTGAGCCAGATCTGATGGCCTATATTATTTGTTGGAATTTCGAACTCATGCTATTAGCAGGCCATATCATTTCTTTATATATGGTAGCTAAATAAAAAATTTATAGCGCGAATACTATTTTTTGAGTTTTGAGGCCCAAATATATCTTATATGAAAAAGTGATCAACATGAAAGTTGTAGATCTCATCGAGATATACAACTTTCATGTTGATCAACTTTTGATTTGAAGCCGTTTAGGGGCAAGATTTGGGCCCCGAAAAAAGTCACGTCGACTTTTTGTGGGCCCAAATCGAGGGCCTAAACGACTTGAAATCAAAAAGTGATCAACATGAAAGTTGTAGATCTTGATGAGATATACAACTTTGATGTTGATCACTTTTTCAGATAAGATATATTTAGGGCTCAAAAATCAAAAAAACTGAAAATAAAAATGTTGGTCTGCGAATAAGAAATTAGAAATTTATAGCGTGAATGATGTTTTTTGAGTTTTGAGGCCCAAATATATCTTATTTGAAAAAGTGATCAACATGAAAGTTGTAGATCTCATCGAGATATACAACTTTCATGTTGATCAACTTTCGATTTGAAGCCGTTTATGGGCACGATTTGGGCCCCGAAAAAAGTCACATCGACTTTTTTCGGGGCCCAAATCGAGGGCCTAAACGACTTGAAATCAAAAATTGATCAACATGAAAGTTGTAGATCTCGATGAGATATACAACTTTGATGTTGATCAGTTTTTCCAATAAGATATATTTAGGGCTCAAAAATCAAGAAAACTGAAAATAAAAATGTTGGTCTGCGAATAACTGCAAGCGCAAATCTTATATGCTAGGCCTTTAGTCCCACATCGTGAGAATACAAATAATTTTCGTGTTTAAGTAGCAGGATATGAGTGTTTATATAAAATATGAAATGGGGCGGGCTATGTAGAGCGGGTGGGCCTATATGCAGGCCTACTTTGATATATATGCAGACCCGGCGTGCATATTATATATGTAGACTGAGTTTCTCCTGGTCAAATTTTTTCAAAATCAGAAGGGTAAAATAGTAATTTCCCATTGTAGGGTAGGAGTCCTATGAAAATATAAGTTTAAGGCACCTTACTACTCTAGGTTTAGGAGACCTACGAAAATTTGGAGAGAGAGAGTCAAGATTAAAAGGTTTAAATCCGACGGTGGTTGAATTACTGAGCCAGATCTGATGGCCTATATTATTTGTTGGAATTTCGAACTCATGCTATTAGCAGGCCATAGTATTTCTTTATATATGGTAGAGATATATTTGTGTGTGTATATATATATATATATGTGTGTGTGTGTGTGTGTGTATATATATACACAAATATATATATACACAAATATATATATATATATACAAATATATCTATACTATAAAGAGAATAGTGCATTCTCTGCTAACACCATCAGACAAATCTGGACCGTCCGATCAAAGCCTAATCAAAATCTGGCTGTCCGATCTAAGCAGGGAGGGCTGCTAATAGCGATTCAAGCAAAAATTCCAGTTTCCCGAACTCCAGAAAACCCGATACTCTTCTTTCCGCCCACGCATGCCTTCACGACATCACCACGCCGCCGCCGGCGGGCTGCCCGGCCCCCACCGGCGGGTTCGCCAGCCGCCGGCGAACTCGCCGGCAGTTGTCCGGTGGCGCGGGGGCAGGGCCACCGCTGGCGGCAGCCCTGCCCGTGCGGCCCAGTTTTGGGGCTCACGGGCAGGGCCGCCGCCGGCGGTGGCCCTGCCCGCTCGTCGGCGTACATATCCCGGCGAGTTCGCCGGCGTCCGGCGAACCCAGCGGTGGACGCTGGTCAGGCCGCCGGCGGCTCGCTCGGCGGCGTAGGCTTTTGGCGGGCGGGCGGCGTAGACATCGCGAGAGGATTCTCCTGTTTCCCATTTATCCCACATCGCCAAATAGAGAATATCATTCGTGTATATATAATATCAGACTGCAACGCATAATAAATATTAAGATTATTAAGTGATGGTGCATGTTCTTGGGCTGCCACCTTTATTTGGCTGCTCTTATTGGGCCCGACTTCAACTGTTTGGTATTTCGTGGGCTCTGGCTTTGTCTGCTCTTCTTGGGCCCAGCCAATTTTTTTTGAACCTTTTTTTGAACCTGTTTTTTTTAGCCTTTTTTTTAACCTTTTTTTATCCTTTTTTTTACCAAGCAGCTGGGTGCTGCCGTGCGGGTCACGACGGCCGGAGGCCGTTTCGGGAGAGCGAAGACTGGCGAGGGGGCGAAGATTATTTAAAATTTAATGAATGTCAAATTATTTAAAAATTAAAATAAGTGACGGAGGCGAAGACCGACGAGGGGCGGGCGAATACCGGCGAGGGGCGGGCGAAGCCCGCCGACGCCGAGGGGGCGGGCGAAGCCCGCCTTGAATCTCAAGCGGGCGAAGCCCGCTTTGTTGCGGGCGAAGCCCGCATTGATGCGGCCGAAGGCCGCCCGAGAGCATCGAGCACGGGCGTAGCCCGTGCGAAGATGCTCGTATATACATATATATATGTGTGTATATATCTATATATATATATGTATATATATATCTATATATGTGTATATATATATGTAGATATATATATATAAAAGCCCGCCGACGCCGAGGGGGCGGGCGAAGCCCGCCTTGAATGCCAAGTGGGCGAAGCCCGCTTTGTTGCGGGCGAAGCCCGCTTTGTTGCGGGCGAAGCCCGCTTTGTTGCGGGCGAAGCCCACATTGATGCAGCCGAAGGCCGCCCGAGAGCATCGAGAACGGGCGTAGCCCGTGCGAAGATGCTCGTATATACATATATATATATATATATATATATATATATATAAGTGTGTGTATATATCTATATCTATAGATATATGTATATATATCTATATATGTGTATATATATGTGTAGATATATATATATATACACATATATATATATATTTGTATATATATATGTGTGTATGTGTATATATATATGTGTGTATATATATATATTTGTGTGTATATATATTTTTGTGTATATATATATATGTGTGTGTGTATATATATATTTGTGTGTATATATATATATATATTTGTGTATATATATACATATATTAGCCCTGTCCAAAAAGCCCGACCGGGCCTGAAGGGCCCGGGGTTTTGCCAACCGGGCCCGAGCCTTGCTTTAGCCGGGCTCAGGCACCAGCCCCAGTAGGGGGCCTGTTAAGGCCCATAGGGTCAGGTCGGGTCTGGCTTTTTACTTATATTTTTTTTAAAATTTTTTTAAATAATATCTTTATTTTAAAAAAATTTACAATAAATGAAATGAATTGATAATTTGAGATGGACAAAAAAAATTAATTTTTATTAATATTGGAAAAAGATAAATTACACATTTACATCAAATTTGAAATTTTTTTTACTGAAATCAAATTTATTATTATTATTATTAATTTTAAATAAAGAAAATTAAAAAACTCACTAATTTAACAAAATACATATTTTATCGGATATGACTGGCGATTGTGCGAAGCATTTAATCATCTCGTAAATTTATTGCGTCCGATGAGCTAACCTTTATCGATAAAATGTGTTATTTTCTCTTCGCAACATCCAAGTGATCCTTGTAGCAGATGTAGATTTCCAGTGATTCTTCGTTGAGACGATTCCTCCGCTCGTTCAAAACCCTGCTACTAAGAGAAAAAATAGACTCCGAAGCTACCGTACTAGCTTGGATTGTTAGTAAATCACGGGCCATATAAGCCAAAATAGGATATGTATTAACTTTATCTTTCCACCATTTTAAGAGATCGAAGTTTTCAATCTCCTCCGTACTCATAAAATCACGAAATTATGTTTTAGTATACAATCCTAATTCATTTAAACTACTAGAACTAGATGTGCGCATTTTTTTCCTAGAAGCTAATTCTAAAATTTTATTTTTAGAAGTATCTTTTGTTCTGAGTTGCGATATTTCTTCCCGGGGCCGCGAGCCGTATAAGTTATCATAATAGTTATAACATTCGGTAAAAATTGAATTAAATTTTAAAATACTAACGTCATCAAAATCCGCGAAAGTTATATTTAAGTTTAAATTATTATTAATTGCTTCTATCAAATTTTCTACGCCGTCTACGCCGAATAGAGGATTTAAAGCGGCGGGACATGAAAACATGACAGACATTTTTCTATAATATTTTAAAAAATTTGCTTCTATTATTTCAATTAAAGTACGCCACCCTTCGTTTTGCTTATAATAGTTAAATTTTTGTGCGATATTTACAAAATTTTCAATTACTAGAGAGCTAATTGGATAATAAACGCTAGATAAAAAGTTGTCGCCCAATAAAAACATTTTAATAAATCCATATAAATTTCTAATCCGTCCCAATCGTTATCGTTCAAATTATGAATATTTAGCATAATATAATATTCCATAAGAAGTGGTTTTTGTTGGAACACTCTTTTTAACATTTTGTATGTTGAGTCCCATTTAATGAGCATATCAAATTAAGGTTATAAATATTTTTGACATTGAGCGTTTACAAATTTTTTAAAATTTTGTCTCCATTGCCTAGAACTATAAATAAATAGTAACATAAAATGAATTTTATTAATATATGGTTCCATATAAGATAAACTATCTTGTACCACTTGTTATACATCCATAAAGGCCTTGGAGTGCGTCTAGAGAAAACTCCACTAAAGGGAGGTGGGTCAACGGTCAACGCATGATCGCCCGAGTTGAAGAAACAGAACCCACTCTCTCCATGACCAACCGCCCTCATCGAACCGCCTGCAACCGCACGGTAACGCTACTGCGCGGCGCTACCGCACGGTAGCGCGCAGGCCGCCCCTTCACGGGGGCGCGGCCTAACCGCACCCCTCTTGGAATGGTCGAGCCCCCTCCGAATGGAGGGGTTCGGTGGTGTCTGCCCTCTCCAGGCTCGTTGTGCGTCCTTTGGGCCCCATATTTCAATCGGAGCGCTCCCACGCTCATAACGTGCTCAGAACGCCTCTAAGCGCGTTCGGAGCACTTCCGTGTTCGTTGCACGCTCAGAACGCTTCTGAGCGCGCTTGCGCGCCCGGAGCACTTTCACATTTCGGGCACGCTCACCTTTTGTCTTTCTAGCGTGCTCACTTTTTGTCTTTCCGATGCCCTCACTTTTTATCTTTCTGATACGCTCACATTTTGTCTTTCTAGCTTCTCAGATTGCAGGAACGACTTATCGCCTTTTCTCCTTCAACAAAGCTGTCCGAACTGCCCGAACTGTTGGATCTTACGGCGCCCTTAGAGGGGGGGGGGGGGTGAATAAGGGAATAATTTTTTTTTATAATTTTATGGAAATTACTAAATTGTATAAAGTAATATTAGAACACAAAGTAACAATTTAGCTAAAGGAAGAAAATATCAAAATTTGCAAGTTTAGGATTTAGAAACAAGTGCTAAATTGTTATATGATGAAATAAATTAAGATAAACAATTTAGACAAAGTGATTTGAATTGAAAGCTTTGAAACCAATATTATAGAGATTACGCCAAAAGTGAGAAATCAAGTAAACACAAATAGAGACATGATTGTATTTATATAAAAATGGTGTTTACATAAATTTGATTTCTATATCGCTAGAAATCAGAGGCGTACAAATGAAAATAATTTTTCCTTTTCTATACCGACTCGTATCCCCACGAACCGGTTAGCTTTAGCCTATCCTTCCCCGGATAAGGCCTCAAGCCGCTCTAGCCAATCCTTCCCCGAATATGGCCTCGAGCCCCCTAGATCTAATCACCTAGAACTAGTCGCCAACACAAGGCGAATTTCCCCCTAAGTCCTACCCAGACCTAGTTGCCAACACAAGGCGAATTAACTAAATGGTTACAAAGAAAGTATGGAATGAATGAAAGATAAAGATAACAATAGTAAAACTCCCTATATGAGATTTCTGAAGATGAGGATGAAGGATCACTGTAGTATGAGCGAGGTCGAAGCGATCGTCCTTCGGATGTAGCGTGACGTAGCCCTCCTCCAGAATTCTCCTTAATCTTTTTGTGGGAGATCCATCTTCGGCAGCATAACAACACTAGAATTGTGGCACAAGCAACCTCTCTGGGATGGATATGAAAATGATCGAAGTTGGCTTCAATTTATAGACCTTGGAGCTAGCGCCTGGGTAGTACTTAGCGCCTGCGGTAGCGTTCGTGTGGAGCGGTTGCGAAACCGTTGGCGGCGTGTCTCTTTGCATGAACTTGAGATAGCGCCTGCGGTAGCGATAATGCTGGCGGTAGCGCTCGTGTGGAGCGGTTACAAAACTGCCGGCGGTGTGGCGATCTGCACGAGCTCAAGCTAGCGCCTGGCGTTAGCGTTAGCGCTGGCGGTAGCGCAAAGGAACTGCTGAGATGAGGCTAACCGTTGAGATGGAAGCTGAGATGAAACCGCTGAGACGGAACCAAGCTATCGCTAGCGCCTGGCGTTAGCGATAGCGCTGGCGTTAGCGATAGCGCTGGCGTTAGTGCTGCTCCTTTTAAAAGATTGTTCCAAGCTGCTTTATACTTGTGGAGTATTGCACCTATAGTTCCTGCACACTATAAACACACTACAAGCAATATCAAATACAATATGGGATTTGTTATTCTCAAACAAAGGGATGTGACACACATGTCCAACAATCTTCCCCTTTTGATAATAACAAATCCTTTAAGCAAGAAATCAACAATAGTGTTTATATATAAGATAAGCAAGATAAAAGTGCAACTACAGTAAATGATATGCATGATAATGTGCATACTCCCCCTATCTTAATGCCCCCCTACAAAAATGCAATTTATGTGTTACTCCCCCTAAATGATAGATTTCATGAATTAGTCTCCCCTTAATCTTCTATATTTCTCCTATATAGATTTCTTCAATTAATCTCCCCCTTTTGGTATTATCAAAAGAATGAGGGGTGAGGGTAGTAAGGAGACATTTATATATCATGATCGAGCTTTTCGAAATATAAATAATGATAAAGAGTTTAAGCATATCATATATAAGAGATTTCAAATATAAAGATAAGAGTTGTAAGAAAGCGGAAGATTATAATAAACATCTTTTTGTAAGCATGAAAAGCATAAGTAGAAATATGAGTTGTTCAAAATTGAAGTTGTTTTAACCATTTTGAAATCTCAAAGTTTTTCATAAAGATACCAAGCATGAACATATCAAAGAGAGAATATACTACAATGTTACTTAATTGTAAATTCAAGAAATACCAGAACATTGTAGAGATCATGCTAGGTTATCTAGTGCATTTCTTATATAAAGAGTAGTATAGATAAAGCATTAGAATCCAATACTCACGAGAAGAAGTGTTATGAAAGATAATGATGTGCACATAAGTGTATTTTGGGCAATGTTAACAATTGATTTAAATCATCAAAATACAAGACATATATAAAGTAAAGTGCACAATAAAACACAAGTAAATTACTTTCACCCACTTTTAATGCACAAGGTTTTTATAAAGTGGTGTAATAACCAAGGTTTGCACAAGACACTTTACTATTCTTTCCAAGGTGCTCAACCTCACAATGCTTATGAAGACATATCAGGAGGTTCAAGTAGTGCTTGGTGGAGTTATATTTGTCTACATATATAATTTTTTGTTCATATTTGTGAGACAACATTCTCCGAATACACTTGTTTTGCAAACCAAAATTTTTAACTTAACCACTTTTCTAAATTTCATAAGTGCAATTCAAATGTAGTGTAGGCAATAAACTTATGCAAGTTTTAATTCATTGTACAAATACAATACACAAGCAAGCATTTTTAGATTTAGAAACACATGTTGATTACCAAAATAAGTGAGTGAAATGTATCATTATCAATCATAAACATTTACTCATACTTAGAGGCATGCTAAGCTTGGTTCTACACATTTTTTTAATACAATTGATGCACTTTAAATAGATATATCAAAGCATGATAAGCAAAACAATGTTCATAGTAATTTGAAGGAATAAGTTTTAACATTGTAAATAATTCAAAATAATAGAATTCATACATGCTTGATATTGGCAATAAAGATCATACAGTTTTTTTGTTTTATCATTTTTAAATCAATTAAAAATAGAAAATCACAAAAACATATTTTTGTATTTTTGAATTTTGAATTTTTGTAGTTGATTTTTTTATAATATGAATAAAACAAAAATAACAAAAGTCAGAAACACAATAAATAAGTAGAACATATGAACTAACATATTTTTATAGATTTTCAGAAATGTTAAAAATTAGAAAAATCAAACACTCACGCTAGCGCTGGCGCTAGTGATAGCACGACAAACAGTACATGATTTTTTGAGAATTTAAAATTTTTGATTATTGATATTGATTAAGTGTCCTTAAAGTAGTTCCATGCTGAAATTTCAGAATTTTTGGAGATCTCTAGGTAGATCAAATTTGCATGAAACTTTGGCTTTTCAAATTCTTGTGTTTTACAAAACCATTTAAACATGAAGATATAAACTATGAAGACACAAGAGGACATTTTTTATTAAACAACCCAAAATATGCATGATTTAAGTGATAAGTAAATAAAATGATCATGCAAAGAGTAATATAAGTACGTCTTAAGATTAAAGACTACCCCGACTAAATGTCTACACCCTAGCCCCGTACTAAGTGATAGATGGGCATGAGGAGGTGCACACATGCCGTAGGTTGGGGTGTTACTCCCATATGCACACACTAGAGAACACTCAACCTAGTACTCTTTCCCCCCAGTGCCTCGCAAGGCCCCACTGGAACCCTCCTCGGTTAAGGACAAGACATGACTTAGAGGTTAGGTCTCTAATGTATACAACCCTACGCCCCCGCTATTGTGAGATATGAAGTCATAGGTGAAATAATCTTTTGGACAACCTATGCTTTTAAATCTAAGGGTTGATATATAAACTATAGGTTTTGTTTAATGTGATGAGTTATAAGGCCGCATAGTTTTTCTACTTTTATGAGATGACGATATGTGATAACTAGCACAATTACTAATATTCAATAAGTGACAATGCTAGTATAATGAGTTTTGGGTTTAATGTCATGTCATAAGATTTATATTGAAATTGCATGTATTCCAAAATAGAATTTCAAATTATAGATCTAGAGTAGAGTGATGATTAAGTTTGATGTATATCTTCATTGCAAAGTTGATTCTAGAGTCTACAAATATGAGAGATACATGCAATCACTAGCAAAGCAAATCAATACATCAAATAATGTAAAGAGAACATTATTCAAAATTTTTATCATAAGATTCATAATTCCTATTATCGATTTGAGATATGTCTTGATAGAACATGAATTATGATTTATGATTAAAGAGAACTTTTGCATAGAATATATGTTAGATCATCATGATGTAAGAGAATTCTAAACCTTCTAGACTTATGATATAGTGATATATTGATTTTCTTTTGAAAGAACAAGATTGATTTGTAAGTCTAGAAAAATGATGATCATGTAGTCGTATCAAAGACAAAGATCACATATATAATGTTTTGAAATTTATAATAAAATTTGCATTCATTAATCGAATCTATTGATCTTTGGTTTTGCATGATAATATATGATTTATGATACAATATTCATATATATTTTAATGATTAATCCATAAACTATGTGTTTGTTGGAATTTTAGTATTCTATTATAATTTCAAATCACATAGTTATCATTAAATTTGAATAACATTGTAAGTGTTCTACCTAGCATAAATATATAAGCATAGACCAAGAAGCAATGCTAGGATGATGAGTTTGAATGCAATGTTATTACATAGGATTAATGGGGATTATGTTGCATGTAATATGAGAAGTTTTCAAATTAATATTTTTTAGACCAAGAATGAAATGACTTAAACTTTTGATTTGAACTTAATGATACAAGATGATTCTAAGGTCATAAAGAACATGCAAACAATGGTGACACTCATTTCACACAATATACAAAGGATATCATGTGATGAAAAATCCATAAACACAGAAATTTCTAAATCAAGCAAACTAAGATAGCTTTTAAAACAGAGTTGAAATTGGGCAAGTTGACATCACCAAAAGAACTCAAATGAGCAAGCCTAGTTTGCCGTTGGATGGAGATTTTTGTGCTCTTTCTGAAAATATATTAAACGCGAAAATCAGGCGAGCGGATCAAAAGATATGGATGTTTGAAGTTTTGATCGTAAACTCGCATTTTTGAAAGATTAAACATGCGTTTATATGAATTTTTGTTTTCAATTTTTTAGATACTATTCTTCATTATAAGGGCTATCATATCCAGCAAACAAAAATAGAAAAGAATCAAAAACGTTGCGCATTTTAATTTTTAGATTAAGCCCTTTAATAAACCATTTAAATCCAATCTTTAAAATAGTTTCAATAGTCTTGATAGTAATTTCAATATTCAAATTTTAATGATAATTCAAGACAATTAAGGGTAAAGGATTTAAAAGGATAAAGTATAATCAAAGATGAGATATAGATCACTACGAAAAATATATATGACTTAATGTTCAATTTTAATTCAAATTTGATTTGATAAACATTAGGCTTAATATATGAAAGTCATATTTCATGATATATAAAGAGATCATAGCATGTTTGTTCAAAAAATAAAAAGTAAATAAACGAAAAGAGACAATAAGCATATCATGAAGTAGAGTAGTGATATTTCATTTTTATTTGTTTCTACTTTATGCAAATGATAGGATACTAATGAATAAGAGATTTAGGTATCCAAAGTTGACTATGTGTAATGGTTCCTTTGGGCACCCAAATATGACATAACGACCTTTTAGGAGACAAGGGTAAATGTGCCTTTTCTAATAAAGTTGATGTATCATTTTTCTTTAAGGGTCTCCATTCATACCCTGGTGGTTTATATTTTAAATTCATATTATGATTATATGACATCTTTATATGATTATATTTGTTTGAAAAATAATTCATTTGTGATTTATGTTTATTCAAATTATTTTTCAAAATAGATTGATGTTGATAATCATAATGAATTTTATTATAACGATTCTTTGAAAGTTTATAAGAGTGATTGTCTTTCTTTAGAAGTGATTGTTGAAAGAGTGGGTTACAATATGTTTAAAAAGATTGATTATTATTTTGATGATTTTCATTTCTACTCTTTCTTATAGACATACTCTTATAATATGAAGGATAATATTTCGTACTTTGATTTTCATGAAAAGGAGTTTTTAAATTTGAGTCATGATTGAAAATATATTGAGATTTAAAATAATGACTCTTAAGAATTTTGTGAGGGTCATAATTCTTTTTGAAACTAAACTCCTTTTGAGTTGATGTATGAAAATGATCCTTTTTAGAAATGATTTTGTAAGTTAATTTATCCTTGTTATTCAAAATCTTATGATGAAATTCATTACATGACATTTGAAATTTTTCAACAAAAGATTTTAATTGTATTAACTTACAAGATAAAACATCATTTTCAATTAACAATATTTCATTATGACTTTTAGAAATTAAGAGCCCTTTTTCAATTTCCTTGAATTTTTCTTTTAATAAATTGCAATTAAGACAAGGAATAGGAATTTTAACTAAAGAGCGTGAAAGAGAATTTATCACATCAATATTTGATTCTACAATATCGTTTGCTTTTAAAGATTTATTTTCTAAACGTAATTTGGAATTAGCAATTTTTAACTTTAAAATTTTACATTTAGCAATTTTAAGCATACGAGAAGTAGAAATAGAATTTGTTACAAAAAGAGAAGATTTAGATTTTCTTACCTTGCTATAGTTTTCGTCTTCTCTTTTGCTTGATGTGTTGCCAACAAATGAGTCCAACATTGTGACGTTGTATTATTCTTCCTCCAAGCATGAGTCCTCATCGATTTCTTCTCTTGGATCCATAAGGAATTCCTCATCGATTTCACTCTTAGATTTATCATCCTCCAAGAGTGAGTCCTTGTCGATTTCTTCTCTTGGATCCATAAGGAATTCCTCTTGTTCATCATCTGTGGAAGGAAGTCTATAAGTATTCTCAAGAAATTTCCAAACTTCATAAGCAGTAGGAAATGTATAAATAAGTCTGAAAATATTTTGATCTAATGCACAATATAGACTATTCATTGATTTGGCATTTAAAAACATTTCATTTTTATTAAGAATATTGGGGGCATTTTAATTTTAATATTCCAAACTTATATATCCAAAGATTTAAGAAATTTTTCCATAAGAAATTTCCACCCATTATAATTTTTGCCTTCAAATAAAGGTGGTGCTAAAGATTTTTCATTTATAAGAAAGTTTTCCCCATTAATAGAAGCGAGATCATGAGACGCCATTATTCCTGGTTTTTAAGCCGTTTGGAATAACCTCCCTCTGATACCACTTGTTGGATCTTACGGCGCCCTTAGAGGGGGGGGGGGGGGGGGGGTGAATAAGGGAATAAAAATCTTTTTATAATTTTATGGAAAGTACTAAATTGTTTAAAGTAATATTAGAACACAAAATAACAATTTAGCTAAAGGAAGAAAATATCAAAATTTGCAAGTTTAGGATTTAGAAACAAGTGCTAAATTGTTATATGATGAAATAGATTAAGATAAACAATTTAGACAAAGTGATTTGAGTTGAAAGCTTTGTAACAATTATTATAGAGATAACGCCAAAAGTGAGAAATCAAGTAAACACAAATAGAGACATGATTGTATTTATATAAAAATGGTGTTTACATAAATTTGATTTCTATATCGCTAGAAATCAGAGGCGTACAAATGAAAATAATTTTTCCTTTTCTATACTGACTCGTATCCCCACGAACCAGTTGGCTTTAGCCTATCCTTCCCCGGATAAGGCCTCAAGCCGCTCTAGCCAATCCTTCCCCGGAAATGGCCTCGAGCCCCCTAGATCTAATCACCTAGAACTAGTCGCCAACACAAGGCGAATTTCCCCCTAAGTCCTACCCAGACCTAGTCGCCAACACAAGGCGAATTAACTAAACGGTTACAAAGAAAGTATGGAATGAATGAAAGATAAAGATAACAATAGTAAAACTCTCTATATGAGATTTCTGAAGATGAGGATGAAGGATCACTGTAGTATGAGTGAGGTCGAAGCGATCGTCCTTTGGATGTAGCGTGACGTAGCCCTCCTCCAGAATTCTCCTTAAGCTTTTTGTGGGAGATCCATCTTCGGCAGCATAACAGCACTGGAATTGTGGCACAAGCAACCTCTCTGGGATGGATATGAAAATGATCGAAGTTGGCTTCAATTTATAGACCTTGGAGCTAGCGCCTGCGGTAGTACTTAGCACATGCGGTAGCATTCGTGTGGAGCGGTTGCGAAACCGTTTGCGGCGTGTCTCTTTGCACGAACTTGAGATAGCGCCTGCCGTAGCGATAGCGCTGGCGGTAGCGCTCGTGTGGAGAGGTTACGAAACTGCCGGCGGCGTGGCGATCTGCATGAGCTCAAGCTAGCGCCTGGCGTTAGCGTTAGCGCTGGCGGTAGCGCTAAGGAACCGCTGAGACGAGGCTAACCGCTGAGATGGAAGCTGAGACGAAACCGCTGAGACGGAACCAAGCTATCGCTAGCGCCTGGCGTTAGTGCTGACATTAGCGATAGCGCTGGCGTTAGTGCTGCTCCTTTCAAAAGATTGTTCCAAGCTGCTTTATACCTGTGGAGTATTGCACCTATAGTTCCTGCACACTATAAACACACTACAAGCTATATCAAATACAATATGGGATTTGTTATTCTCAAACAAAGGGATGTGACACACATGTCCAACACGAACTTCCCGAGGGCGAGATTGTCATTTACGAAAAATGGAAATCAGTGTGCTCCGAACCGAAAAATTTGATTCGTCCGCCAGGTGTTACGGTGGTTACAACGGCGAAATAACCGGGCTACCCCCGGCCAAAGCTATAAAAGGAGCCCCAGGGCTTCATTTCAAGGGACCTTGCCTTCTGGACACGGGAGAGCTTCTTGCAGACTTTCGCGGAATTCTCCTTCGGACTCGAAGATTTCCTTTTTCCCGAAAGGCGAATCAGCGTTCTCACTTTTGTTCTCTAGGGCGTTCTCACTTTTGTTCTCCACCTTTCTCAGAAGGAGAAAGGGCTTAGTTTTTCTGGAGGAGGTCTGTCACCTTCGGAATTCTCTCTCTCTTTCTTTCTCTCTATTATTGTAACGAGCAGCGGCCTGTCGCGCTCGACTTCTAAGTCTCAAATTGTAACCCCCAGAAGATAGTGGACGTTTGGTCGGCACAGCTCTGGCCACGTGGTTTTTTACCATTTCTGTGTTTTCCACGCTAAAAAGTCCCAGTGTAATCAACGAATCTCATATTGACTGTTTGCGCTCTTGGTTCGCTCCCGAGCTAAGGTGGTTCAAGTAAATCGGTCTACCAAGAGCCCTAAGCGACCCGCAACAGTTTGGCACCGTCTATGGGAATTAATTCCCAAAAGTTCAGCAAAGATTACTGAAAGTGACACTTACTGCCAACCGCAATGGCCAGAAGAGGTGCTCGCACCACTAAAGGTTCAATCCCGGAGGGGCGCGTCGACCCAGCTCCCTCCCACTCACTCATCGATGCGCCTCACGCAGAAGAGGCAGTGCTTACGCCTGCGACGGTGCTAGAAGGGCGTATTCGGCAAATGGAAGAGCAACAAGCCGAGATGCTGACTCTCCTAAGAAACCTGGGGCACCTCGAGTTCCCATTCAGCCTTCAGCATCAAACGCTCCGCCACCCCTAGTTCCGAATCATGCTCCGGTCGAGGGATCCGTTCAGGAAGATGAAGTCTCTGAAGATTTCTCCGACGCTGCAAGCTCCGCATATCCTTCTCCGCTGGTCAGAGGACCGGAGGTTGACCCCCATCACCCTCGTAAAGGAAGAGCTGCTCTTGGCTGAGTAGTAGAAAGAACCACGCGAGAGGAGATACGTGACATGATAGCGGAAGAGTACGGTCATGCAGGGCGACCCGTAGCCCTCGCTCTCCGCCCTGCGCTTCACGGCTCCCCCCTATTGCCTCAAGTCTTGGCTCATCCAATTCCGAACGGCTTCAAGCTTCCCAACATCGAAACGTTCGATGGGACGGACGACCCCCTGGAACATGTCAATCACTTCACCACCATCATGAGGATTTACAATGCTCCCGATCAACTCCTTTGTCAAGTGTTCCCTGCAACCTTAAAGGGACAAGCACGCACTTGGTTCCACTCCCTGCGAGATGGGGCCATCAACAACTTCGCAGAAATGGCGCAGCAGTTCGTGGACCAGTTCATAGCCAATCGTAGGATTGTCCGAGATCCCTCCCATCTCTCGGGAATCCTCCAGAACGACGGGTAAACTTTGAAGGACTTTTTCCGACGCTTCACCTCTGAGGCTCGACAGATTCCGGGAGTCGACCCCGAACTCCTGCGAGGAGTTTTCCTCGGAGGCCTCCGCCCAAGTGGTTTCTACTCAGCCCTAATGAGAGAAACCGTGCCGAGTTACCCTGACCTCGTTCATCGGGTTGAAGCTCAGATAGCTGCTGACGAGGCCATCGAAGCGCACCGTCGATAGTTCGAAGGAAGCCAAGGAAGAAAGAGGGGGTCAGATCAAGCCCCTCATGGATGAGAAGAGCGGCGTGACGAGGGACGCCGTAATGATGAACATCGTCGCGACCCCCGAAGAGACCTGGGTCCGCAGCCTCCCAGGGTCTACACTCCGTTGAATACCACCAAAACAAATGTACTCTATGCCATTCAGAACAACCCAGAGCTCTGCGCACCTCGGGCGTTAGCCCCAGAACCAAGGGGCGATCAGTCCAGTTATTGCGAGTTCCATCAGGGGACCGGGCATACCACCGAAGAGTGTACCAGAATTAAAGACGAAATCGAACGTCTAGTCCGCCAGGGACTCCTAGGGAGATTCCTACAAGGCCATGTTCCCAATCAGCCTCAGCAGCCTAGGGATGCAAGGGAGCAGCCTCCCGCTCCCCGAGGCGCGGAAGGAGGAAGGCCGATGGTGGGAGAAATCAAAACGATCGCTGGACCTCCCGTCCTAGCGGCGCAAATCCTCTCGATTGCCAAACCCCCAAGAGGCCACGAAGACAAGAAGCTCAAACAGGACATTACAATCGCTTTCGGAGATGAAGACCTGCAAGGATTATGGCTACCGCACCAGGATCCCCTCGTAATCAGCGCATGGATCGGGGACCCTTGCTTTAATGTGAAGAGGATATTGGTCGATAACGGAAGCTCAGTTGATGTTTTGTTCCTTTTTACCTTGCAAAGTATGAAGCTCACAAAGGATCAGCTCAGCCCTGCAGCCGGGCCCGTCTACGACTTCGACAACCGACCTGTCCCTATTCAAGGCATGATCACTCTCCCAGTCACATTAGGCGAGTTTTCGAGACAGTCAACATACAACATCTAGTTCGTGGTGGTGGAATCCACTTCTGCCTATAATGCCATCTTCGGGAGACCGCTCCAGTCTATCTTTGGAGCAGTCCCATCAATTCTGCATCTGGGTATGAAGTTCTCAACCACCGCCGGCGTAGGGGTCATAAGAGGGAACCAGGAGGCAGCCAGAACCTGCTATCTGATGCAAGCTCAACCAGCAAAGGAAACCGCTCTCAACATCAATAACTTTGATCTGCGAGACGAAGTTACTCTGCAGCGAGGAGCGCCCGTCGAAGGACTAGTAGAAGTACCGCTCTCCCATCAAGACCCAACTCGAACTGTTCAGGTTGGGTCGCTCTTGTCACAAGAAGAGCGGGAAGAGTTCACAACCTTCCTACAGGAGAACGAAGACATTTTTGTTTGGAGCCCAGAAGACATGCCCGGGGTAGATCCCGAAGTCATTTATCACTCTCTAAACATCAACCCCGCCTGCAGGCCTGTAATTCAAAAGAAGAGGAACTTTGCCCCCGAGCGGTTGAAGGCGATCGAAGAGGAAGTAGCTAAACTCCTGGAGGCACGATTTATACGCAAAGCAGAATACCCCACGTGGCTCGCCAACGTGGTCATGGTAAAAAAGGCCTCGGGGAAGTGGAGAATGTTCGTCGACTACAGCAACCTGAACTAGGCGTGCCCAAAAGATAGCTTCCCCCTCCCAAGGATTAACCAGCTCGTCGACGCGACGGCCGGCCATGAGCTACTTAGCTTCATGGATGCTTATTCTGGCTACAACCAGATAAGGATGAATCCCACAGATGAGGAACATACCGTCTTCCGCACCGACAGAGGAGTCTACTGCTACAAAGTGATGTCGTTCGGCCTTAAGAATGCCGGATCCACCTATCAGAGACTGATGAACAAGGTCTTCAAGGACCTCATTGGAGAAACGATGGAGGTATATGTGGACGACATGTTAGTCAAAAGCGTCCACCGTTGCGACCACTTGAAAGACTTGGGAAAGTGCTTTCTGCTTCTCCGTCGCTTCCAGATGCGGCTCAACTCCAGCAAATGCACATTTGGTGTTATGGAGGGAAAGTTCTTGGGTTTCATGGTAACCCGTCAAGAGATTGAGGCCAACCCTAAGAAGATCAAGGCGTTGGAGGATATGTCGCAACCTCGTTCAATTAAGGAAGTGCAACGTCTGAACGGGAGGATCGCCGTGTTATCTCGTTTCTTGTCGCGGACAGGAGACAAGTACCTCTCTTTCTTCAAGATTCTTCGGGGAGCGCGCCACTCTGGGTTCCAGTGGACTGACGAGTGCCAGGCGGACTTCGAACTTCTCAAACAGTACCTGGCTTCGCCACCGTTTCTATCAAAACCCATCCCCGAAGAAACTCTGTTCTTGTACCTAGCAGTCTCACCTACGACTCTCAGCTCGGTACTCATGAAAGACGAAGGAGGAATGCAATGACCAGTCTACTACCTCAGCAAGGTCCTCATCGACACCGAAACCAGATACCCGGCAGCGGACAAGACAGCCTTGGCCCTCGTCTTCTCCGCCAGAAAGCTTCGGCCCTACTTCCAAGCTCATACAATGAAAGTGTTAACTCACCTCCCGTTACGACCAATCCTCCCGAAACCAGAGGTCTGGGGAAGACTAGTGAAGTGGGCCGTTGAACTCGGCGAGTTTGACATCCAATTCCTGCCCCGACCAGACATCAAGTCACAAGTACTCGCCGACTTTGTCGTAGAGTACACCATCCCACCAGAAGCAGCTCCTATCGAAGAATCCACTAGCCCCCGTTGGACTCTCTATGTCGACGGTGCGTCAGGAGCTGAAGGGGTCGGAGAGGGACTGGTCCTCATAAGTACCTACGAGATCACCTTGGATTACGGCCTCCGGTTATAATTCCCCGCGACAAACAACATTGCAGAGTACGAGGCGCTGATCGCCGGTCTCCGACTCGCCATCGATTGCAAAGCAGAGAACCTAACGGTCTATGCAGACTCTCAACTCGTAGTCTCACAAGTCGAAGGAGACTACGTGGCCAAGAGCGACCAGATGGTGAAATAGCTCGCATTCGCAAAACTACTCCTCCAGATGATCCCGTCATATCAAATTCTACACATTCCCCGGGAGCAAAATTCCAGGGCAGATGCTATATCCAAGCTCGCTACTTCACCCTCCAGCTACCAGTCTCGAAGACACCGAATAGAAGAGATCGTGATTCTGAGTATTCAAGGGCCGTGGTAGATTGCAACCATCCACCAGGAAGAGTCATCCTGGATGACCCCCTTACGAGCTTACCTCAAGCACGGACACCTCCCTGAAGACCGCCTAGAAGCGCGAAGATTACGGATGCGGGCGGCATCATTCACTATCATGGACGGGAGCTCTACAAGTGGGCGTTCACAGGACCATATCTAAAGTGCCTACCGGCGGGCGAGTCAGGCTACGCCCTCAGAGAAGTGCACGGGGGAGTCTGCGGAGAACATCTAAGCGGAAAGGCGCTGGCACAAAAGATTCTACGCCAAGGCTTCTATTGGCCAACAATGAAGAGGGACGCAGCCGAGCTGGTCTAAAAGTGCAGGAGCTGTCAACTGCATGCCAACGTGCCTCATCATCCCCTAGTCGCGTTCTCCACACTCCAAAGTGTGTGGGCGTTCGCGCAATGGGGAATCGACCTCCTCGGCCCCCTACCTCTAGATTCCGGGCAGAGGAAGTTCATCATCCTAGCCATCGATTACTTCACCAAGTGGATAGAAGCAGAGCCCCTAGCCAAAATCACAGAAGAGAATGCTAAACAATTTGTCTGGAAGAACATCGTCTGCCGCTTCGGTATCCCAGCAACAATCATTGCCGACAATGACACTCAGTTCACCGGGAAGTCCTTCACTAAGATGTGCGAGGACCTGGAGATCAACCTTCATCATACTGTCGTAGCTCATCCGCAAACCAACGGGCAAGTAGAAGTTACGAACCGCACCATCCTCAAAGGGTTGAAGACGTGATGAGTCCCATTTATATATACATTTTTGGACTCATTTGGGCTGGTATTCTAGTCTATGCACCACATTTTAGGCACATTTTCATTCATATGTACTATTCCAGTCTAGGTGCACTTTTTAGCCCATTCCGGTGTGCAATTGCGCTCCTTGTTGTTGGGGGTAAGCACATGGTGCTCCCCTTCTCTTCTTCTATGTTTTTCTGATGCTGGACGTGTATTCCTAGCCATTGTATCTTGTATGCAGGTGACCGGATCGTCCCGTTTTCCCCAGAAGTAATGTCTGTGCATATCGCACGGTTGTGCGTTTCCTTGACGCACGGTCGGGCGCGGTCGTGCGTTTGTGTCTGGGCTGAAAATGGAGCGTCGGAGTTTATGCGTTTTGACGCACGGGCGGATTCGCCCGTGCGTGAGTAAAACACACGGTCGACCTGTGTCTTCCTGATTTCAGAGCTTCGGAGTTTACCCGTGCGTTTGAACGCACGGGCGGTATTAGTCGTGTGTGAGCAATTCGCACGGGCGGCGCAACATCTTCCCCAAGCCACATTTTATGAGTTAATAACGCATGGTCCGTGCACGGACGTGCGTTCGACCGTGCGTGACCATTTTTCTGCCTGTTTAGTATAAAATGCAGGAATCGAGGCAGTCAAAGGAGGACGATTGGATACGGATGGGAGCGATTCAGAGAGCGGGAAATCAGTTCCTTCCCGCTGCTCTTGAGGGATGAAGGCTTCCCCTTCATCTCCACCACCATAGAGGCCATTTCCGGTGATTTCCACCTCCATCCTTCCATCCGGGAGCACTAGGAAGCTTTCTCCACCATTAGCTCAAGCATTCCTCGCCGAGAGACCAGAGAAGCGCTGAAGATCGTAGGAGCGGTGACAGCCTCCTTCGAGTTAGCTCACCATCTGAGGGTCGAGCCCGGAGAGAGCCCGACAACCACTCCTTCCGGCCGAGAACCCAAGACGCGGTGACTTCTTCTTTGTGGTCCTCTCTAACCTTTGATGCTTGCACTTGTTTATGTGTTGTATGAATGCTTGTTAAGTTAATCTTAAGGATTATTGCTTGTGTTCATGTCCAATGTTGATGTGGTGGCAAGAATAGCCCTTTTTCCTAGTGATTTTCTAAGTTTTGTTGTGTGTGAAGCCACTAGCAATTGCTAGTGGTGATGTTTAGAGAAGAGGTGTGTGCGACCCTCAACCGTCATAGTTACATTCCATCCACGCGCCTCCCGAAGCACGGCATCGCGTCCGTTGCATCCATCCCACCTTGCGAAGCGGAGTTTTGACCTGCATCTCTTATTTATGCAATAGTCTAGGTCACCAATCACAACGCCCTTGTTCTTACTTTCTTTCACTCGTCATAACAATCGCCTCACTCTATTTTCTTATTACCACATCCTGTATTCCTTGAGAGATCGATATTCGGGGAGTTCCTCCCTATTTTATTACTTGACAACGACCGGTGCACTGCCGTCATATCGCATTTCATGCCTGCTAATTAGCAGTGCCGAAATAGCGCATCAAGACGCTCCTAGAAGAAGCGGGGGGACAATGGGTGGACGCGCTCCCAAACGTACTATGGGCATATCGAACAACAGAGAGGACTCCCACAGGAGAGACGCCATATAACCTCTTTTACGGTACTGAAGCTGTCATCCCCATCGACATCGGCATCCCGAGCACTCGTGTGTTAACCTTCGATCCTAGCAAGAATGACGGGCAGCTTCGAGAAAACCTCGACCTAATTCCCGAAGTCCGGGACGACGCCGCCCAGCGTGCCGCCTCTTACCAAAGGCGTGTAGCCCGGCTCTATGACAGAAGGGTGAAGCCTAGGCCAATCAACGTAGGAGATCTCGTCCTACGCAGCATCGAGGCGGCTGGAAAGCGCCCCCAAGGAGATAAACTCTCACCCACTTGGGAAGGCCCGTACGTTGTTACTGCGGTCGTAAAACCCGGAACATACAGGCTCAGAACAGCGGAAGGAAAGACTCTACCACGCACCTGGAACACCCAGAACCTGCGCCACTTCTATCAGTAACATCAAGTCTTCAATCAAGTAAAAAGCCGCGAGCTCAGACTCGTGCAAACTTATGCTATATTATGTATTATATGCAAAGCCGCAAGCTCAGACTCGTGCAAACTTATCTTATATTACGTATTATATGCAAAGCCACGAGCTCAGACTCGTGCGAACTTATTTTGTATTGCAAAAACTGTGCGCAAAACAACTTTTTACGATAAAAATATATATGCTTTGACATCTATATTCAATTAAGAAAGATCTTTATTTCGGGGCCCTGCCCCGGGGACTTCGCACCGCCGTCGATTGATGGTTTGCCCTTCTCCTCCGCCGTAGAGTCCCGGCGTCGTAGGGGCCTGCCCCCTTACGTTCGCCCCCGGTTTGAATACACCGGCTATTCACCGGCCATCTCAGAGCCCTGCCCTGGGGACTTCGCATCGCCGTCGATTGAAGGTTCGCCCTTCTCCTCCGCCGTAGAGTCCCGACGTCGTAGGGGCCTACCCCCCTTGCGTTCGCCCCGGGTTTGAATACACCAGCTATTCACCGGCCACTTTGGGGCCCTGCCCCGGGGATTTTGCACCGTCGTTGATTGAAGGTTCGCCCTTCTCCTCCGCCGTCAAGTCCCGGCGTCGTAGGGGCCTGCCCCCCTGACGTTCGCCCCCTGTTTGAATACACCCGCTATTCACCGGCCAAGCCTATATTATGTAAAAGCCGCGAGCTCAGACTTGCGCAAACTAATTTATTATTATTATGAAAAACCCGCAGGCTCGAACCCGCGCAGACTCATCCGTTATCTTGTAAAAGTCCATCAAGCGGTTCGGGTGTCAACACTAAATAACAAGCTAGCAACAATCTCAAAGTATGCACACCCTTCCTCCGACAGTAATTCCTACCCAAGGCACCACGAAGAGAGCAATGATCAAAGCCGCCACAGAAAAATCGAAACCTCCAAACTCCTCCGCGCAGAAATTCGGACTCCAAAGGTTTGGGGAGCTTATGTTATACATCCATAAAGGCCTTGGAGTGCGTCTAGAGAAAACTCCACTAAAGGGAGGTGAGGTCAACGATAAACGCATGATCGCCCGAGTTGAAGAAACTGAACCCACTCTCTCCATGACCAACCGCCCTCGTCGAACTGCCCGCAACCGCACGGTAATGCTACCGAACTGCGCTACCGCACGGTAGCGCATGCGGTAGCGTGCAGGCCGCCCCTTTACGGGGGCGCGGCCTAACCGCACCCCTCCTCTTGGGGTGCGGCCAAGCCGCACCCCTAGTTGGGTGCGGCCAAGCTGCACCCCTAGTGGGGTGTGGCCAAGCCGCACCCCTAGTTGGGTGCGGCCAAGCCGCACCACTAGTGGGGTGCGGCCAAGCCGCACCCCCTTGCGGTGAGGCCTAACCGCACCCCTTGGGGTACGGTCGATCCCCCTCCGAATGGAGGGGTTAGGCGGTGTCCGCCCTCTCCAGGCTCGTTGTGCGTCCTTTGGGCCCCGGATTTCACTCGGAGCGCTCCCGCGCTCATAACGTGCTCAGAACACCTCTAAGCGCGTTCAGAGCACTTCCGTGTTCGTTGCACTCTCAGAACGCTTCTGAGCGCGCTTGCGCGCCCGGAGCACTTTCACATTTCGGGCACGCTTACTTTTTGTCTTTCTAGCGTGCTCACTTTTTGTCTTTCCGACGCGCTCACTTTTTGTCTTTCTGATACGCTCACATTTTGTCTTTCTAGATTCTCAGATTGCAGGAACGGCTTGTCGCCTTTTCTCCTTCAACAAAGCTGCCCGAACTACCCGAACTGCCCGAACTGCCCGAGGGCGAGATGGTCATTTACGAAAAATGGCAATCCGTGTGCTCCGAACCGAAAAATATGATTCGTCCGCCAGGTGGTTACGGTGGTTACAACGGCAAAATTACCGGGCTACCCCCGGACAAAGCTGTAAAAGGAGCCCCAGGGCTTCATTTCAAGGGACCTTGCCTTCTGGACCAAAGAGAGCTTCTTGCAGACTTTCGCGGAATTCTCCTTCGGACTCGAAGATTTCCTTTTTCCCGAAAGGCGACTCAGCGTTCTCACTTTTGTTCTCCAGGGCGTTCTCACTTTTGTTCTCCACCTTTCTTAGAAGGAGAAAGGGCTTAGTTTTTCTGGAGGAGGTCTGTCACCTTCGGAATTCTCTCTCTCTCTCTTTCTCTCTATTATTGTAACGAGTAGCGGCCTGTCGCGCTCGACTTCTAAGTCTCAAATTGTAACCCCCAGAAGATAGTGGAAGTTTTGTCGGCACAGCTCCGACCACGTGGTTTTTTACCCTTTCCGGGTTTTCCACGCTAAAAAGTCCCAGTGTAATCAACGAATCTCAAATTGACTGTTTGCGCGGTTGGTTCGCTCCCGAGCTAAGGTGGTTCAAGTAAACCGGTCTACCAAGAGCCCTAAGCGACCCGCAACACCACTAAATTTAAAACATGGCAAATACATAAGTATTAAAAAATGCACTGTTTAACATTGGTTTAAATCGTGTTTTAACCACTCAATTGCAACATTATTATTAGTAGCGTTATCAAAAGAAATACTCATAATTTTATCTTTAATTTTAAATTCTCGCACATATTTAATAATTATTTGATATATAGCTTGACCTGTGTGCGAGACTTCAAACTTTCAAAACAAATTATACATTTATTTTGATCCCATGAAACGGGATCGACCCAATGACCAGTGATACAAATATACGATAGTCCTAATTTTATGCTACTAGTCCAAACGTCACTCGTTAAACTCACACGTCCTTCAAAATTTTCAAAATAATTTATTATAGATTATTTTGCTTCTAAATAAAATATGACTGTGTCACACCTAAGAAAGGATCTATTGACCTGTTGATATTTTGGTTGAAGCACATGATATATGTATTCGGTCTCTTCCTCATTGTCGTAGTGGCTGAACGACAACCCACGTCTGATGACGTTCTTCATCTACAGCTCTCGTTGCCGAAGTTGATCGTACGTCCAAATTTGCCCTACTCCCGATATTTATGCTTGACTGGACTCAGGAGCTTGTTTCGAAACGCAAGACTTGAATTGTCTTGCTAGTGTCGAGTTGCCAGTAAGGGTCAACAACTTCGAGCATAATTTGCACCTCACCTTAAATTCGTCGCCGAATTTAACTTCGAGAGAGTGATGAGATGAGAGAGAGCATGAGTTGGAGAGAGAGAGAGTGGCAAGAAGAGAGAGAGGGGGGGGGATCGGTTATGAGGGGGGATCGATTATGAGGTGGTGGGGATTTTATAAAAAAAAATTTAAATTTTTAAATTTTTATTTTTTTTTATAAGCCTAGGCCCTAGGCTAGGGCCTAGGCCCTAGGCTAGGGCCTAGGCCCTAGGCTTAGTACTAGTAGGCTGCCAAAATTGGCAGCCTACTAGTATTAGCATAGCAACAACAATGCTGTCATGCCAGCAGCTAGTGAGCCGTTGGGATCAATGGCTCAAAGAGCCGTTGATCCCAACGGCTCATAATAATATGCCTGGGCCCGGGCTGGCCTAAAAAATCAGGCTTTGCCTGGCCCGGCCTGGGTCAGGAACCGGGCCAGGCATTTAATCTGTATGGGGGCCCTGGAAGGCCCCCGAGCCCGGGGAGGGCTAGCCCGGTACCGGGCCTAGACGAGCTTTTATCGGGCCGGGCCCAGGTCGGCCCTCCGGGCCCGATTTTTTTGGACACGACTGACATATATATATATATATATATAGATGTATGTATATATATATGTATGTATATATATATGTATATGTTTATATATATATGTATGTATATATATATGTATATATATGTATGTATATGTATATGTATGTATATATATATATGTATGTATATATATATGTATTTATATATATGTATTTATATATATGTATTTATATATGTATATATATGTATGTATATGTATGTATATGTATTTGTATGTATATGTATATGTATGTATATGCATATGTATATGTATGTATATGTATACGTATATGTATGTAGATGTATGTAGATGTATATGTATATGTATATGTATATGTATATGTATATGTATACGTATGTATATGTATACGTATGTATATGTATACGCATGTATATGTATAAGTATGTATATGTATACGTATGTATATGTATACGTATGTATATGTATACGTATGTATATGTATATATATATATATATATGTATATGTATGTATATGTATATGTATGTATATGTATCTGTATGTATATGTATGTATATGTATATGTATGTATATGTATGTATATGTATATGTATGTATATATATAATGTAGGGTATATGGCAAGGTAATTGAGACATCAGAAGATCACATCCGTTCATCTGCCTCCAAGAAAAAGCGCTGCTCCCGCTTAAATATCTCCAACACTGATGGCTTGCCCCTTTTCATCCCCATCGGTTCCTCTCCTTGCCGCAAAATCACTCCTCCACGCATCACTCCTCCATGCAACAAGCGAGCTGTAGTTCCGGCTCTAGATTCCTGATTCCTCCCGCATCTTAACCTTGCTACCGCCCTACGAAGCAACGCCGGCATGGATCTCGGCTCTCTTCCCCGATCTCCCCTCTCGTCTCCTCGCCGCTCTGCTCCCCATATTGCTCAAAAAATGCACACCTCTATCCTCCCCCTAATTTTCTCTCCAGCATTTACGCAACTTCGCCTCTTTAGTACTCGCAAAAACAAAATGTATCAGAAGCCACAAGATCTCGAGTTATAGTGCATCTTTCGTCTTCTTCTTGGTTAGCATTCGTCCATTGCCACTCCACCAGCCTTTTTGAGCCTTGATTTCCGTAAGAGGCAGAGTAAATGGCACGCAATCGTTCCTCTTTCAAGGTTAGTCTCGCTAAAGAAACTTACTCAATGAATATGGAGGATGATTTTAATGGCCATAGACATAATGCTCAGTTGTAGAATAGCATTAGTGCTTGAGGAATTGCTGAAGAAGCATATGTAAGTGTATATTTGGGTAAATAACGGGTTCAGGGACATAACGGGTCTAGTACGGGTACAAGGATATCCGTTACCCGTTCTATATTAGGGTTTGCCTATATAAACCCGGCTATGGGCAACAGTAAGTGGTTTCCACCTTGATCCGCAATCGGATGCTTCGAGCAACAATCTCCACAATCTCGAATCTTGCCCCTTGAGTTTGCTCCCTCTCCCGTACGTGCATCAAGAGGTGGAACTCAACCGTAACTACTGGTTTTTTGGTGCCTGCTGATGCGCAAATCTCGCACACCGCTATAGGCGGTAGCTAGACTGCGACACGAAACGGCAGTGTACCGATCATTCAAGTAATATAAAATGAGGAGTAATCCCCGAGTATCGAATCTCGAAGGAACACAGTAAGGTGGGGTTTACTTTTAAGGAAGGACTTGAGATTGAAGTCCTTTAGTCGGATGGGTGCGAAAGTGGGTGATTTGGTTTGTGGAAAATAAAGAAAAACAACTATAACTACTCCTATGCAATGTCGCTATGCAATGCTTCACTTGGCGGGATGGAGACTAGGCAGGCCTTGAGCGCGCTGCTTCATAAGGGCGGATGGACGAGTAGGCAAGCGGAATCGAACTGTGCAGGCCTTGAGCGCGCTGCTTTGTTAGGCGAATAGATTACACGGGCCACTATGCCACGCTTCGCTAGGCGGATGGAAGAGTAGGCATACGGATGAGGGTCGCAAGCACCTCGTCGACAAGTACGCCACTAGCAATTGCTAGTGCGGCACACGAACGTGACGGTGGGATGGAGGATGGAATGGGGCGCACCTCAAGCAACTCAAACAATAAAGCATTTCACATAGACATGAAATATATAGAAATACAAACTATTTTAAGTGCCACTTCATCATAATAATAATGATCTACAACATATTGATGAGTTTGGTTTATACAGTGATTTCCGGCCTCATTTGGGTTTGTTTTAGTGTCATTGCACTTCATTTGCTGTTCATATACGCTTATATTGATAGCATGGCGTTTCTGCGCCTTTTGTGCAATCCTTCCCCCTTTGTGGCATATTTTTCCGATATATTACTGTATGCCTGTGTTATGGATCCGGTGGTGTGCACGGATCGGGGTTATTTGTACTTTTCCTGCAGGTCCTGGGATCGTGTGCACGTTCGGGATGGTGCGAGGTGATTTTTGGAATAAAAAGCCTCTGATCATGCGCATTCCTTCGCGCACAATCAGGCGCACGACCATTGGTCGTGCGTTAATTCCCAGCCCAGATCGAGATCGGTGCGATGGTATGCCCACGATCACAGGCATTTCTTCGCGCACGACCACTGGTCGTGCGCCCCTGACCGTGCGTTGTTTTCTATTTTGTCTTTGCTACAGGTTGACTGCGCACGATCACAGGCATTCCTTCGCGCACGACCATTGGTCGTGCGCCACTGACCGTGCGCAGTACTTATTTTGCTCCCTATTTAAGCCGCTGTTCCGCGATTTTAGGGATTCTGGCACAGTTTGAGGCGCGATTTCTGCGCGTGACTCCGCCGTTCCACCTCTCCAAGGTCCCTCCTTCCATTCCTCCCCTTGGGAAAGCTTCATCCATTGATCCTAAGGTCCATCTAGGGTTCCGGAAGCATTCTCCGCCATCTACGGCCAGCATTCCAAGAGGAAGACATCTCCATTGGGTGAAGGAGAAGTGAACCCAGCTCTGAGAAGAAGATGGGCAGCGGTTGGAGGTAGTGACAGCCTCTACACCCCGGAAGCAACCAAGGACTGAGCTCGGAGGAGGCGTGACGACCCCCCATTCCGACCACGATCCGCGGTGAGGCTTCTCATCTCGTGGTTACTTCTACCCCTTCTCATTTTGTGATTTGTACTCTTAATGGTTGTAATGAACTAAATGAACATCTATTTGTCTATGAATGGAAGTTTATTTATGAACTTGTCTTTACGTTATGCTGTGTTGTGATGCGCTCCGCCCCCGCTCCACTTACACCCACACGTTCTAGCACTCGCTCTAGCAAAAGCTAGAAGCGATAGCGAAGAGGTGCCTTCGACCCTCAACTCTCTCATTTGCACTCACCTCATCCATATGCTCACCGGCCATCCGCTAAGCGAAGCACGGCATCGCGGCCTGCACTAAATCCATCCAACAAGCGACGCGGTGATTGCGACCTGCATAGTGTTTAGTTTTCTCATTTCCCGTTCTATAAAATCAACCAAACCCCCCTCTTGTTTTGTTAAACTTAGAACACCCCATAATTAATTTCCTGACGAGCAAATCGTATTCCCCAACTTGCGGTCCTTTGAGAACGATATTCGGGGAGCTACTTGATAGTATCTAGTTGCGGCCTAAATCACCTAGAGGGGGGTGAATAGGTGGATTTTATGTCTTTACGCGGAATTAAAAATATAGCACAGAAAAGCACACAATAAAGCACAGCACAGACACAAGGATTTTATAGAGGTTCCCCGATGTGGGTACTCCTCTTTCCCGCCTCGCCTATCTAGCTCTTCGAGGCTAGATTCGGCTACTTCACCAAACTCAGATTAAAATAATCTTACACCTCGGAGTAAGAACTCCTACAACTCGGAGTGCACCACTCCTACAACTCGGAGTAACAACAACTCCTACAACTCAATCCTTAACCAAGGATCTACACAACACTCGGAAGCAAGCTTCCTACAAAGTTTATAAAATTGTTTATTACAACACAACGTAGATTGGAAACAATCTTCTTAAACTTCAGATGAAGTTCTTCTTCAGATCTTGAGAAATAGATTTCTTCTTCTTAGCAGTGAACTTCAGTCCTTTGTGAATGAAGAATGAAGAAATCTTGAAAACGATTTGAAGCTAGATCTGAGAACTTGAATCGACTTGATCAACAGAAGATGAGAGCTAATCGGATCTTGATCTTGTCGATTGAATCTTTAGAAGACGAAACAAGAATCGCTGGCTTTGTCGGAGACGAAACACTTGCGTGAGAACAGTCGGCCGTCAGAAGTAATTTGCGATTTCTTTTTCAATTCTCGATTAGGGTTATCTGGAAATAATCCTTAGGTATTTATAGAGACTTCTTCCAACGGTCATAAGCGCGAATTATGGATCTAACTCCACGTGTACTGTACATAGGAGAAGCCCTAGGAAACGCGCATTCAAAAACGAACCGGAAGAATTACTGCAGACCGATTCGGTTAAATGGTATAACCGAATGGCAATAACCGAATCGAATTCGGTTAAATGATATAACCGAATTGCAATAACCGAATTCGGTTATTCTAATTCTTCAAGGAAATTTCGAACTATGATTCACCGAATTCGATTATATCCATCCCAACTATATAGTCGAATTCGACTATATGTTTCTGAATGATATAACCGAATTTTACTTGGGAAAAATCCCTTTCTATGAAAAGTTCACCATCAGCTCCAGTCCTCCTTCTCTTGCACTTAGGAAATGAGGTACATCCCAATAGAGAGATCTCACATGAGCCAACACTTTGGTCTATACAATGAGGGATTACATTGCACAAGCCTGTTTTTGACGACTCATTGAAACCTGACATTGGTTTGTACCTAGAGTGGAATGACCTGTCACAACACAGCTAAAGTGCATAATCAAATACAATTACAATTCATCCTAGTTTGAAGGGGACTTCTTCAAATCAGGGCTATTGTGGATACAATACCCAACAATCTCCCCCTATTTGAAGAAGTCAGAACCCTATCTACTGAGGTGAATTGCTAGGAGAAAAATAAATATAAGCAAGTAAAGAACTGAACTATGAAGCTATATATAGTCATCATAAACAAAAACTTAAGTCCACCAAAAATTAATTAGACAACAATATATAAATGTTCTTAAAAGAGAAATAGAGTCTAGCGATCAAGCATCCATCATTTCTCTTTTGTCTTTTCCTTTTGAATTTTCTTCAATTGTCTGGTAAAATATGCCCTGGGTTTTGGATAGTATCTTGGAGGAGGAGAAGGAGGCTTTTCATCATCTTGATGGTTCCTGTAGTGAATTCTTCTCTTGAGCCTAGCCATCTCCCATTTGTGGATCTCATCTCTATCGTAGTGATTGTCGACAGACTCATTTGAGTTCATAACAAGATTATAAGTGTCCAAAATAATATTCCTGGATTCCGGACTCCACAGTTCTCCAACAATCTTCCTAAGATGAGGTGCTCTTGGTTCTAGAAGTCTGGGACCTGCAGCCCTTCTAGCATCATGCATAAAACCACCTGAGCTTGATCCTCCTTGATCAACTCTAGCTCTCTTCCTGGAGAATTCTTCTTCATCGTCTGACCAATGATAAACTTCAGGAGGAATAAGAGGTTCAGACGGAGCAGCAACCTGAATGTCCGGATGGAATACTTCAGAAGGAAATGCTGGCTGCGCAAAAGATTGACCTGTCCCTTGGAAACCATAGGCAAAGCCTCTTGATAGCTCATTATGCAACCAAACCTGATTTTGGTGCAGATAACCATATAGGTCTTGAAATTTGCTATCAATACTTCTTGAAACTTCAGCAATCTGAGATTGAACATTTAACTGAGATTCTTGAATCCTTCCTTCTAACTCTCTATTTAAGTCCCAGATTTGAGTTTGAATTCGTTCATGCAGTCTTTCCTCCCCCTTTCTGACTTCTTCAGTTAGGGTTTGGATGATCTCTGTCTTGAAAGCCTGTAGAGAGTTCTGAACTGAAGATCTTCCCTGTTGATCATGCTGAAACATGTACTCTTGATTTTCAGAGAGCTTTGTAGTATTCTCACAAACGGCATGTAATCCATCCCCAACATACTTAAGGGAGGATGCACCCAGAGAGAAGTACTCATCCTGTTTTTCTGTTACCTTGTCCATGCTATGAGCTAGAGATTGCAAGTGATTGCCCATACCTTTGTCTATAGCTCTGGTCTTGTCAAAGATTTGATGAATGGCAAATTCAAAGTACTTTTTCTGTTTGACAAGCATTTCTTCCATACTAAGTAGCATTGAGTCGACGGCAGAGGGAGGTTGATTTTGCAAGCGAGAAGAGATTCCAAAATCATCTTCTGCTACGAGGAAATCTGCTGAATCCACATCCTTCATATAGTGATAAAACTGTTGAGTATCAAGAGTTTCTTCATTTGGAGCTGGAGGAGGAGAGGGTTCTTCATTTCTCCTGTCTTCGACTGTTATTTGGATTTTGTGCACCTTGGGAGCTTGCACAGATTTTCCCTTAACTTTTGAAGTTGAGGCAGAGGGCCCTGCAGCACTGTTATCTTCTATGAGGATAGTAACATGTTCAGGGGTTGTAGGAAGGTCTGCCTGCTCTTGCTTATCTTCTTCAGGAGCAGAGAGATCAGAATGAACATGCTCCCCCTCAATTTGAGCGGGGATAGCAGCCTTAGGAGGAACAGCTTGACTTTTCTCTGATTGACCTGTCTTCACAGCATCAATATCAGGATCATCTCCCCCTTCATCATCTCCATTACTGTCGATGTGGCTATCAGCATTTTCTTCTTTATTAGATTCAGGCAGCTTGGAACACTCCCCCTTGGAGGGTTCACCTTCTCTCTCATTCAGGTCTTCACCCTGCTTCTCATTTTCTTTCTCACTATCTAGGTTCTCATGGTGTTCCTCAGCTTCCTGTTCACTGTCCTTCTGACTGGATGGATCACTTTCTGTTTCACTGTCATATTCAGTGCGGGGAATTTTCTTAACTTTTGGAGCCCTGGGAGATATCACTCTTGACTCACCAACTTTCCTGGACCACCTCTCAATCATAGAGGAGTCAATTCTTTTGAAATGATGGAGGGGAGTTCCATTCTTCATGCTGAATCTTGTTTTATCCAGACGGTAGAGATATAGAGAAAGAATTCTCCCAAAATTTGGGGTATTTAAACTAGCGGAGATTCTGTCAAATAACACTCTTCCCCAGTCAACCCTTTTTCTGCAGATAACTGAACCCAGCAACTTGAACATATCATTGGAGAGATAGTCGTGAGAGCCGACTTTATAGAGGAGAACCTTTCCCATAATATCAGATAGCAATTTTCCTTCCTCATTCATCTGCTTTCGATAAATGGATTTTGTTCCTTTGGGCAAACCACAAAATCGGAGAGCTTGTTTGAAATCCTTTGGAGATAGAGTATCTGTTTCTGAAACTTCTGGTAGCTTGAGAAGCTTGGTCAGACTTGAAGAAGTAATCTTGATTTGGACATCACCAATCCTGCTTTTTATCACAGACCCTCTCTTTCTCAGTTCTGCATGCTTGAAGAATTTTAGAACTTCTGATTCAAGCACCTTGCAGGGATGTTCTAGAACATAGCCCAGACCGGCCACCTCAAGAACGAGAACAATGTTTCTGAATTCATCAACTGAGGTGTCGAAACCAGTTCTGACTAGCTCACTCCCGAAGAGCAGCTTCTCTGACGATTTCTTAGGCATTGCAAGGGAATGTCGAGCAAGAATCTGTTGAAGAAGATGAGGAATCGGACGAACCAGAAGTTGAAGGAGGCGAGGAAGCGAGGATTCGAGCGAACCAGTTGAGTGTCGGTTGAAGAAGACGATGAATCGATGGAAACTATCAATCGTCGGTCGGAGAAGAGGAGCACGAACTGACGCACGAATCGGAAGTTGAAGAGCCGCGCGATTCGAAGTCAAGGGTTTCGTATTTCTCTCTTAAGAACATTTATATATTGTTATGAAGATTTAGAGAGAGCGCGTACCTGAGATTTGAACCGTGACCCTTCGAATTCCATTTAGGGAAGAATTGAATTCCAGAAAATTCGTCATCCGGCTAAAGGAAATTAGTCGAATTCGGTTAATCGATATCGCCGGATTCGGTTAAGTAGAATCGCCGGATTCGGTTAAATAGAGTCGCCGAATTTGGTTAAATGAAGGTTCGACAAAACATCTTTTTGTCTTCTGAGATTCTGAGAGTCTCTAAGAGTCTTTGTTTAGCATACCAAGCTCCATTTTGAAATAATTGAACTTTGATTCGTCGAGCGGCTTAGTGAAAATATCTGCAATTTGCCGATCCGTCGGGACATAGCTAAGATCAATATCCTTGTGCTCCACATGCTCTCGGATGAAGTGATAACGAATCTCTATGTGCTTTGTCCTGCTGTGAGACACGGGGTTGTTGGCAATTGCTATGGCGCTTGATGAATCACAGTACATAGGAATTTCTTTGAGCTTTAGGTTGTAATCCTCAAGTTGGTTCCTTATCCAGAGCAATTGTGCGCAACAACTGCCTGCAGAGATATACTCCGATTCAGCAGTTGAGATAGCAACACAATTTTGCTTCTTACTACTCCAGGAGATGAGCCGTTTTCCTAAGAATTGGCACGTTCCTGAAGTACTTTTCCTGTCATCTTTGCTTCCTGCAAAATCAGCATCTGAAAAACCAGTGAGTTCGAAATCATTACTTCTTGGGTACCATAAGCCAAGATTTGGTGTGCCTTTAAGATATCTCAAAATCCGCTTTGCAGCTGAGTAGTGAGATTCCTTAGTGTTCACCTGAAATCTAGCACAAACACATGTTGAAAACATTATATCCGGTCTACTTGCAGTAAGGTAGAGCAAGGATCCAATTATGCTTCTAAACTTGGTTTCATCAAAAGGTTTCCCTTTCTCATCCTTGTCTAGAGACATAGCTGAACCCATTGGAGTCCTCATAGAGGTTGCGTTCTCCATTCCGAATTTCTTAATTAACTCTTTGGTAAACTTTGTCTGAGAGATGAAAATTCCATCTTCAGATTGCTTTACCTGAAGTCCTAAGAAATACTTCAGCTCTCCCATACTACTCATTTCAAATTTCCCTTGCATTAAGTTGGAAAACTTTTTGCAGAGGTTGTCATCGGTAGATCCGAAAATAATGTCATCGACATAGATTTGCACTAGCAAAATCTTGCCTTTTACTTCCCTAAGAAATAATGTCTTGTCTATCTTGCCTCTTGTGAATTTGTTTTCAAGGAGGAAGCTAGACAACGTCTCATACCAAGCACGGGGAGCTTGCTTGAGACCATATAAAGCTTTTCGAAGAAAATATACATAATCAGGGAATGAGGAGTCTACGAAACCTGGGGGTTGTTCTACGTATACTTCTTCCTTTATATCACCATTAAGGAAGGCCGACTTCACGTCCATTTGATAGACTTTAAATCCTTTGTGAGCAGCATACGCTAGAAACAACCTGATCGCTTCAAGCCTTGCTACGGGAGCAAAAGTTTGATCGAAGTCGATCCCTTCTTCTTGTCTATACCCCTGAGCAACAAGTCGGGCCTTATTTTTGATGATCACACCATCCTCGTCCAACTTGTTTCTGAATACCCATTTTGTTCCAATGACATTCTGTCCTTTGGTTCTGGGTACAAGCGTCCACACTTTGCATCTCTTAAATTGATTGAGTTCTTCTTGCATTGCTATGATCCATGAAGCATCGTTCTTTGCTTCATCGAATTTCTTTGGCTCAACCTGTGAAAGAAAACTTAAGTGTAAAACTTCATTAGCTGTACCTCTTCTTGTTCTTACACCAACATGGGTATCTCCAATAATTTGCTCTGCAGGATGGTCCCTTAAGTGTCGGATCATTCCAGCATTTGGATTTCCACGGAGTTCCTGCACTTCCGGTACATCTTCATCTTCTTGAGGTTCATCTTCCTCATGTGCGGATGGAATGTTGACTTCAACAGACTTTGGAGCATCTTCCTTTACAGCTTCTTCCAAGTTTATGTCCTTGAACCTTGCATCTGCATCTTCAACAAAAACACTAGAAGAACTGCTTTGAAGCATACTAGTTTCATCAAATATAACATTAAAAGTTTCTTCTACAACCAGGGTTTTCTTGTTGAAAATCCTATATGCCTTACTATGGCTACTATATCCTACGAAAATACCCTCAAAACATTTTTCACTAAACTTAGTTTTGTAATATTTCCCGTTATTAAGCACGAAGCATTTACTGCCAAAGATTCTAAAATAAGACAAGGTTGGCTTCTTGCCCTTCAGGAGTTCATAAGGGGTCTTATGATGGTTCTTGTTGATTAGTGCTCTGTTTTGCACGTGGCAGGCAGTGTTGATTCCTTCAGCCCAGAAGTATTCTGGGAGAGAAGAGTCACTCAACATTGTTCTGCAAGCCTCTATGAGTGTTCTATTCTTTCTCTCAGCTACTCCATTTTGTTGTGGAGTACGAGGAGAGGAAAACTCATGAAAGATACCTAGGCTTTCACAAAATTCGGTCATAGCCCCAGACTTGAATTCTGTACCATGGTCACTTCTGATTTTGACCACAGAGCATTCTAATTCATTCTGAATTTGCCTGACGAATGAGGTGAAAGAATCATAGGTGTCTGACTTGTGTTTTAGAAAGAATACCCAAGCAAAACGTGAGTAATCATCGACAATGACCAACGTATAAGACTTGCCTCCTAAACTTCGGATTGGCATGGGACCAAACAAGTCCATATGGAGCAGATATAAGCATCTGGTGGAATCTTTGCCAATAATGCTCTTAAAGGTAGCCCGAGTCTGCTTACCCATTTGGCAGGCATGACAAGGTCTCTCTTTAATGCACTTAACATCTGGAGCATCACGAACTAAGTTGTGAGAGAATAACATACTTATTGTTTTGAAATTAATATGTGCTAGTCTCTTGTGCCACTGGTCACAGAGAGATGCACTATCTTTTGCTAAAAGACACACTGGTGTAGAAGAGTCTAAACAAAGAAAATTTAAACAAAAGATATTTCTACTCCGAGTGCCTGTTAAAATAGTTTCTGACGTATCAGACGACTTTATTAAGCACTTTTCCTTGTAGAATTCTACCATATAGCCTTTGTCACAAAGTTGACTTATGCTAATGAGATTATGTTGCAATCCTTTAACATAAGCCACGTCTGTGAAAGAGACTGTACCATTAGTGATCATACCGTAGCCTTTTGTGATTCCCCGATCAGATCCGCCAAAAATAACTTTTGGACCATCTTTCACGGGTGTATACTCTTGTAACAAACTTCTTGTTCCGGTCATGTGCCGAGAACATCCACTGTCCAAGTACCATATTGGATTTGAATTGGCCTTTGGACATACCTGCAATCAATAATCAATTGCCCTTAGGAACCCAAACAGATTTGGGTCCTTGGCTTCTTGTCAGATGACCACCAACTTGAGTGTTAACAGTGCGAGGAGTCACTCTTGCATTGTTACCTCGTGGGGTCTTAACATAACTGTAATTAAACCAGCAATCTATGGCGAAGTGACCAACTTTGCCACAGCACCAACAATCAAATCGGTTGTACCTTCTCTTGTTCTCCTGCTTTACCTTTTGAACGGGAGGTCTAGTAGGAGCAACCTTCTTAGAGGTGGATGCCTTGTGTTTGCAGCAAACACAGGGTTCCACCTTCTCATTAGGCTTAGCACTAACAGATTTAACTTTTGGTGCTTTCTTTGCAACTGATCCATGAACAAATGGACCATGGTCTTTGAGAATTACTTCTTCATAAGGCGCCTTGAAAGGAGTCGAGTCAAAGTTTCGAGGTCGGCTCCATCCCTGATATCTATTGCTAGATTCAACAGGTATTGGTCTAGTGAGATGACCATAGGATGTTTCAAAGTCAAGCGGGTTTGTCGGAAAAACCACCTTCTTGAATGAAGGTTGACTTTGATCAGCCTTCCCTTTACCTCTTTTGGCTTTTATCTCGGCAGCCTTACTACTTTCAGCCTCATGACCAATGCCACTAGCCTTCCCAGGAGTGGAGAACTTATAAATAAGAGGAAGAACATTTTTTGGCTTGTTGAAGCTTTCTGATATTTTCTTCTCTGCCACCAGCTTTTCTTCCAGTTCAGTTATAAGTTTCTCTTTCAGAA
This sequence comes from Dactylorhiza incarnata, assembly GCA_033032865.1. Taxonomy (NCBI): domain Eukaryota; kingdom Viridiplantae; phylum Streptophyta; class Magnoliopsida; order Asparagales; family Orchidaceae; genus Dactylorhiza; species Dactylorhiza incarnata. The sequence goes on along the minus strand of JAWHQI010000051.1, from coordinate 8,714,562 downwards.
TTGATGATTCAGTAGAGCTTCTTAATTCCTCCTTCAAGGATTGGACTTCATTTCCGAGGGGAGTTAATCTTTCGATTTCCTCTCTCAGAGCCGATTCCACGTTCTTGAGAGAGACAATTTCCTTTGCTTGAGATCTGACAACCTTGCGGCATTTGTCAACACTTTGCAAAAGAGCTTTGTACTGAGTCATTAATTCTGACTCATCCTGTGAATAATAGTCTTCATTTTCTCTGGATGCAGTTTCACACTCAGAGGCAGAAAGAGGAGTATGAAGATTTACCTTTGCCTTATATGAGGTGTCGCTTGCTTCATCATCCGTTTGTGCCATAAGCCCAAAGTAGGCTTCTTCATCAGTGCTTGACACCTCTGAGTCGCTGTCACTCAAAGTCTTTGGCTTCTTTGCAATAAGGCTCTTTTCTTTCCTTTTACCTTTGTAGGATTTCTTATCCTCTTTCTTTGAGCCTTCCTTTTTCTTGTATGGACACTCCGCAATCATGTGTCCTGGCTTATTACAGCAATAGCAAACGATATCGTTAGAAGAATGTTTACTAGGTTTAGATTTATACCTGTCATTTTCATGCTTCTTTTTGTGATGATCCTCATTACGGTTTGATCTTCTATGACGAGAAGACGAGGTTTGACCTCTCGAGTTCCTTTGTTTGTTAAAGAACTTTTTGAACTGCTTGGAGAGTAAGGAGAACTCTTCATCTGACATTTCTGAGCCTGAGGGGCTAGCATCAGATTTATCTTCATCAGAGGAGGATCTCCTGACAGGTGAGAGAGCCTTGCCTTTTCTTGAACTTACAGCTTTAAGTGCAGTGGACTTCTCCCTTCCAGAGGCTCTGGTTCCTTCTTCTTCAGCTTTACGGGTGTTCAACTTCAATTCATGGGACAAGAGCTTCCCAAACAACATTTGTGGCTCCGTTGATCCGAGTTTTCCGAATTCTCTAATGGCTATAACTTTAGTGTCCCATTCTTTGGTCAGGGATCTTAGGAATTTATCATTGAGTTCGCCAGTAGTGAATTCACGATCATAGTTCCTAAGACCATTTACGATCTTAAAGAACTTCTCATAAGTATCAGAAATGGATTCACCAGAGCGTTGCTTGAAGGCTTCGTATTCTTGGTTCAGCAATGATCTTCGATCATCCCTTACTTCATCTGTTCCTTCCATCAGAACAACCAGAGAGTCCCACATTTCCTTGGCGGACTTGCAGTGAAGAAGATTCTGCAACATGGAATCATCGACTGCACCTGCAATGATATTCTTTGCCTTCTTGTCCAGAGAGACCAGTGCAATCTCATCCTTTGTGAGTTCCAGCATCTTCTTGGCGACCATAATTGTAGAGTTTATGGAAGATGGTTTCATAGGAACATGAGGACCTTCTTCCACAATCTGAAATATTCTTGGATCAGCAGCCTCCATGAAGAATCTGACTCTCTCCTTCCACATAGGAAAATTCTCTTTTGTGCAGACTGGAAGCTTGACGGAATCCTTGGTCTTATCCATGCCAGACATACTTGCTCAGGCAACTAGATAAGGAGGTCTTGTTCAAGGTGTTAACCTTATAGCGAACAACCTGCCTCTGATACCAATTGATAGTATCTAGTTGCGGCCTAAATCACCTAGAGGGGGGTGAATAGGTGGATTTTATGTCTTTACGCGAAATTAAAAATATAGCACAGAAAAGCACACAATAAAGCACAGCACAGACACAAGGATTTTATAGAGGTTCCCCGATGTGGGTACTCCTCTTTCCCGCCTCGCCTATCTAGCTCTTCGAGGCTAGATTCGGCTACTTCACCAAACTCAGATTAAAATAATCTTACACCTCGGAGTAAGAACTCCTACAACTCGGAGTGCACCACTCCTACAACTCGGAGTAACAACAACTCCTACAACTCAATCCTTAACCAAGGATCTACACAACACTCGGAAGCAAGCTTCCTACAAAGTTTATAAAATTGTTTATTATAACACAACGTAGATTGGAAACAATCTTCTTAAACTTCAGATGAAGTTCTTCTTCAGATCTTGAGAAATAGATTTCTTCTTCTTAGCAGTGAACTTCAGTCCTTTGTGAATGAAGAATGAAGAAATCTTGAAAACGATTTGAAGCTAGATCTGAGAACTTGAATCGACTTAATCAACAGAAGATGAGAGCTAATCGGATCTTGATCTTGTCGATTGAATCTTTAGAATACGAAACAAGAATCGCTGGCTTTGTCGGAGACGAAACACTTGCGTGAGAACAGTCGGCCGTCAGAAGTAATTTGCGATTTCTTTTTCAATTCTCGATTAGGGTTATCTGGAAATAATCCTTAGGTATTTATAGAGACTTCTTCCAACGGTCATAAGCGCGAATTATGGATCTAACTCCACGTGTACTGTACATAGGAGAAGCCCTAGGAAACGCGCATTCAAAAATGAACCGGAAGAATTACTGCAGACCGATTCGGTTAAATGGTATAACCGAATGGCAATAACCGAATCGAATTCGGTTAAATGATATAACCGAATTGCAATAACCGAATTCGGTTATTCTAATTCTTCAAGGAAATTTCGAACTATGATTCACCGAATTCGATTATATCCATCCCAACTATATAGTCGAATTCGACTATATGTTTCTGAATGATATAACCGAATTTTACTTGGGAAAAATCCCTTTCTATGAAAAGTTCACCATCAGCTCCAGTCCTCCTTCTCTTGCACTTAGGAAATGAGGTACATCCCAATAGAGAGATCTCACATGAGCCAACACTTTGGTCTATACAATGAGGGATTACATTGCACAAGCCTGTGTTTGACGACTCATTGAAACCTGACATTGGTTTGTACCTAGAGTGGAATGACCTGTCACAACACAGCTAAAGTGCATAATCAAATACAATTACAATTCATCCTAGTTTGAAGGGGACTTCTTCAAATCAGGGCTATTGTGGATACAATACCCAACACTACTCCCTACTTTTATTACTTGACAACGAACGGTGCACTGCCGTCGTACCACATTTCGTGCCCGCTAATGAGCGGTGTGGAAATAGCGTGTCAAGTTTTTGGCGCCGTTGCCGGGGACTGCAAGCGGTTATAATTCGTTTTTGTTGGGAAATTAGTTTAAGGGTATTTTTGTTTTTGATATTTCTCTTTTTGGTGTAGTGTGCGCATGCATAGGCATCATCCTGGTGAATTTGCAGCATTTGATCCTGAGATAGAGCGTACTTTGCGTGCGCGTCTACGTGCGGCTGCCACCATGGATGTTAATGAAAATTAGGCTAATCCAGGAGTGGGAAATGCACCGGCCGTAGCTCAAGCGGCTGATGAGAATGAGGTGGTTAGGCCACGACCTAGGACCATGGGGGATTACACCACTCCTACTGTGGGGAGTGTGTACCCCGGATTTGGCCCGGCTATTACTAACAACAATTTTGAGATAAAGCCAGCCATTCTGAATATGATCCGCAATAATGCCCAATTCTCCGGGTTAACCAGTGAAGACCCCCATCTTCACCTAGCTGAATTTGCAGAGATTTGCGGGACATTTCGGTACGCAGGAATTGCTGATGAGACGGTGAAACTTAGGTTGTTTTCATTCTCCCTCCGCGACAAGGCGAAGGCTTGGCTCCACACAATACCAACCGGCGCAGCTACCACCTGGGACGCTCTGCAGACGAAGTTTTTGGCAAAATTCCACCCGGTGGACAAGGTTGTAAACTTGCGGAGAGAAATCGCAACCTTCCAGCAACACGATCAGGAGACCCTTGCGGAAGCATGGGATAGGTTCACGGACCTCCTCCGGAAGTGCCCTCAGCATGAGCTACAACCTTGGAGCTTGGTGGAAAATTTCTACTTTGCAATTGAGCCCAATTATAGGGCCATGATTGATGCTGCTGCAGGCGGCACCCTTATGAACCATACTCCCGAGGACGCACTGAGGATTCTCCAGGACACCGCCACTAATAGCTCATTCTGGACTGCTGGAAGAAACGCCCAAAGGAATGCTCGTGGACTCTTTGAGGTGAGCACATCAGGCGCATCTGCTGAGGTGGCATCAGCACCTTATGACAACGTCGTGCTACTTAAGAGGCCTGCCCTCCCTCCTGCTCCAGTAATGGCCATTTCGTGTCAAGGATGTGGAAACCTCGGGCATCATGCTTATGAGTGCCCCTCAGGTGAGCAACCCGCTGAATTAACTTTTGATGAAAGTGTAAATTATTTGAATGATCAAAATCGGGGAGTACCATTTAACAACGCTTACAACCCGGCCGTGAGGAGTCACCCGAACTTCTCATGGAAACAAAACGTGCCTAATCAATGATGGCAAGGAGGCTCGCATCAATTTGATGCGCAAGCCTCCGGTAGCCAACCGAGGCCGCCACAACCGGGGTTTGCTCAAAATGCACCACCGCAGAGGAAGAGCGCATTGGAAGAACTGATGGAAAAGTTTGTTGATCTGGCTCAAACAAATATGGCCAATCAAACTGCTTAAATGCGGAACTTGGAGACGCAGCTAGCCCAATTGGCCCAGGTACTCTCCGAGTGTACGCAAGGTGCTCTTCCAAGCAATACTGAAAAGAACCCGCGGGAGCAAGGCAAAAGCATTGTTGACGCGGATGGTGGTCAAGTGAGCCCATGCGTTATTGAATGTACTATTAATAATATTGAGGTTTCCGCGCTTTGCGACTCTGGTGCATCTCGCAACATTCTTGCTCTGCAAGACGTTGAGAGGTTGCACCTAACAATGAACTCTGAGGACCGGAAGTCGCTGGTATTGGCTAATGGAGTGACTGTCGAAACTGAAGGTGAGATTCGTGAGGTTGTAGTAAATCTTAATGGAACGGCTGTGGTCACTAACTTTCAGATTCTCGGCCCCATGGAAAATGATTCCATGCCAATCTTGGGGGTTCCTTTTCTAAAGGAGAGTGGCGCAACCCTCCACATCGCCACGGGTTGTGTCACCCTACCTTCCAATGCAACAAACCCTTATGGATCATCTAATCTTCCTAATTTCTCTGTAAGTAAAAGTAAGCGCAGGTCCAATGAGGAAAAATCAGACTTTGACGTGAAGGATCGTAGAGAGGAGAAAAGTATCACTCTGCTGAAAGAAGAAGCAAAGCAGCTCACAACGAAAGAGTTGGAGATAGAGAGGAAAAGCAATGAGACCAAGGAGTGGGAAGACATGGGAGAAGGCGGAGCGATGAGCCTTCCAAACAATATGTTTATTCAAAACAAGAAATGTAAACAATCTAAACAGGTTCATTGGGCTGATCTACCCCCTCTTGAGGGTGCAGAAATGATGCCCCCGGCTGATCCCAATCCGACAAACACTATCACTCCTCCCACACATGGTGCTCGGTGGCGCTCCCCTTCTGTGGAAAAACTGAAGCGGGAAAGAATCCTGCATGCTGCGCGCTTTGAAGCCCTCCGGCGCGAGAAGGAGGAGGTTAGGGGCAAGGGAGAGACATCTTCCTTGGGCCCTAAAGCTTTCACCTCCTGCCCATCTCGCGTGACTGGGGAGAACCACCACAAATCAGCATATAGCTGATGCGTGCCAGGATCTCCGGGCTGTGCTGTGCGCCATCTGTGATGTTTCTGTGTTTTTTGTTTCATGTTATTTGCTGCATCGTACTGTCTCTTTAGTTTTTTTTTATTATAAGACTTTTGCCATCTAACTATAATACAGGTATTTGGTCCACCTTCAAGGACGTTAAACAAAAGGGCTCTTGGGAGATAACCCATTTGGGACCATTTGGTTCCATTCTTTCTTGTTATTTTCTTTGCTATATTTTTGTGTGCGGGGATCCCTTTTAATCACAGGTCAACATCTATTGGAGCACGGCGGGATCACCGCCTTCTGAACAAACGCCATATCTTCTGGTATGCTCATTTCTGAGCATGGGGTAATCTCTCCTCCTAGCCTTCTTAAGCTTATGCCGCTATCGAACATGTTTTTTTTGCTTAGTGTAAGTCTGGGGGAGTGAGAGTTATCGTTACCTCGTGCACATGCACATTGCACAGCATACTAGGATTTACACTGTGTTATATTGTAGCATTGTTCATCTCATGGCACACCACGACACCCACGTGAGTGCACTTAACTGTAGGCGCGCGACGAGTCCAACTCGTTTCGGTTGTGTGAATGGGAAATCACGGTGCTGGGTTAGGATTGCGAGACGAAGTACTTTGTTGACTCCTGTAGTGCTCCTAGTCGAGTGCTCATGTCTCGTAGGAATTCGGGTAGATTCAATTTCTTTTTATGCTTTTAGTTTATATTTTTCTACTAGCGTAAATATTGTTTACTTTACTCGAAATTTGGTGAATTCGGTGTGAATCAAACGGTAGCATAGGAATGTGTGTAGACGTTCATTAGTCTCGTGTTGCCCGAGTCGGGAGGAAGGATTGTCTTTCTCGGTGGCTAGAACTCGCCCCAAGCGATTCTTGAAGCATGGGTATACGGTTGGTCAACTGCGTGAATGTGATATAGGCCATCATGTTGGCCCGGTTGAGCCTTTGCACCCTTTCCTATCGCTATATCCTTGTTAGCCCAATTGTGCCTACCCGTTTTTTGATTCAGCCCCACTCTTATCGCTCCAAAGCCCAAAAGCCAATCCTAGTCACACACCCAAATCTGAGCTTTAGCTGTTTATTATTTTTATGAGTTGGGTTGTTGATGTGGTGACATGTTTGTGAAGTTGTGGATGTGTTTTAGTGTTTATTTGCTGGAAATGATAAGAAAAGAAAGAAAAAAAATGAAAAAGAGAAAAGATGCGAGAAGAAAAGAAAAAGATATGAGTTTGAATGAAAAATTCATTCGTATAAGTATAAGTTTGGGAGTAGGCGGTGCACGCACCCATGTTGTTAATTCCAAGTCTGGGGGTGTAGTGTACCCGCATGTTTGTGTGGTGATGAGGATAGTTTTCTGTGCTAGCTCATTTGGGTTTAGTGTCTGAGCCGTCGCTTTTATCTTTGTTTACCTCACCTAAACCGAAGCCTCATCTCAAACCTAAAGTACTATTGATTCACGCATTTGAGTCATACCAGTGCCGTGGAGAGAGTGCGAACGGGCAAGCCTATGGTCACCGACATTGATGGATTTCAATGGAGTTGTCCCGAGTCCCGATCTTTGGCAAAGCTCGCCCTAGCGTTCAGTTTACTTTCTTCCTATGTACGACCTTATGATTCACCGTGATTCACTTTTTGAGTAACCGTAATATATAAATACGCTCTTAGAAAATTATAAACTAATATGCATAATCAGAAATTTTGTCTACTAGATTTCTATGCACATGCGTATGAGACTTCGCATATTACTCCGCCCTTGCAATTTCTAACCCAACTATGTCTTTTCTCGCTCCGCCGGATTTGTTTGTTCGGGACGCGCAAACAGGTAAGTCTGGGGGTGTGATGAGTCTGGTTTATACAGTGATTTCCGGCCTCATTTGGGTTTGTTTTAGTGTCATTGCACTTCATTTGCTGTTCATATACGCTTATATTGATAGCATGGCGTTTCTGCGCCTTTTGTGCAATCCTTCCCCCTTTGTGGCATATTTTTCCGATATATTACTGTATGCCTGTGTTATGGATCCGGTGGTGTGCACGGATCGGGGTTATTTGTACTTTTCCTGCAGGTCCTGGGATCGTGTGCACGTTCGGGATGGTGCGGGGTGATTTTTGGCCTAAAAAGCCTCTGATCGTGCGCATTCCTTCGCGCACGATCAGGCGCACGACCATTGGTCGTGCGTTAATTCCCAGCCCAGATCGAGATCGGTGCGAAGGTATGCGCACGATCACAGGCATTTCTTCGCGCATGACCACTGGTCGTGCGCCCCTGACCGTGCGTTGTTTTCTATTTTGTCTTTGCTACAGGTTGACTGTGCACGATCACAGGCATTCCTTCGCGCACGACCATTGGTCGTGCGCCACTGACCGTGCGCAGTACTTATTCTGCTCCCTATTTAAGCCGCTGTTCCGCGATTTTAGGGATTCCAGCACAGTTTGAGGCGCGATTTCTGCGCGCGACTCCGCCGTTCCACCTCTCCAAGGTCCCTCCTTCCATTCCTCCCCTTGGGAAAGCTTCATCCATTGATCCTAAGGTCCATCTACGGTTCCGGAAGCATTCTCCGCCATCTACGGCCAGCATTCCAAGAGGAAGACATCTCCATTGGGTGAAGGAGAAGTGAACCCAGCTCTGAGAAGAAGACGGGCAGCGGTTGGAGGTAGTGACAGCCTCTACACCCCGGAAGCAACCAAGGACTGATCTCGGAGGAGGCGTGACGACCCCCCATTCCGACCACGATCCGCGGCGAGGCTTCTCATCTCGTGGTTACTTCTACCCCTTCTCATTTTGTGATTTGTACTCTTAATGGTTGTAATGAACTAAATGAACATCTATTTGTCTATGAATGGAAGTTTATTTATGAACTTGTCTTTACGTTATGCTGTGTTGTGATGCGCTCCGCCCCCGCTCCACTTACACCCACACGTTCTAGCACTCGCTCTAGCAAAAGCTAGAAGCGATAGCGAAGAGGTGCCTTTGACCCTCAGCTCTCGCATTTGCACTCACCTCATCCATATGCTCACCGGCCATCCGCTAAGCGAAGCAAGACATCGCGGCCTGCACTAAATCCATCCACCAAGCGACGCGGTGATTGCGACCCGCATAGTGTTTAGTTTTCTCATTTCCCGTTCTATAAAATCAACCAAACCCCCCTTTTGTTTTGTTAAACTTAGAACCCCCCATAATTAATTTCCTGACGAGCAAATCGTATTCCCCAACTTGCGGTCCTTTGAGAATGATATTCGGGGAGCTACTCCCTACTTTTATTACTTGACAACGACCGGTGCACTACCGTTGTACCGCATTTCGTGCCCGCTAATTAGCGGTGTGGAAATAGCGCGTCACATATACACATCAATAAGAGAAGAACAAGGCAAGAAATCGACCGAATCCGAAGGCTCGTCGAGGAGTCACGGTTGGAATCGCTAGGTTGTCAATCTGCGTCCAAGCTCGGTCCTCAACTACGTCCGGGGTAGAGAGAGCTGTCACGACTCTCCAATGAGCCCGTCTTCTTCGTCTCACGATCCGGTAGAGGATGCAAACTTCCTCTTGCTTGATGGCGATGGCGGCTAGATCTTCCTTTGAAGCTCTAGGATGAAGGAGGAAGCCGAGAGGAAGCTCCGGTTTAAGATTGTCGTGAAGAACAAGCCCGGAGCACCTCCTGGTGGTGGAAGATGATGCAGGGGGCGGAAGAGGCGAACAGGACTCGAAAACGGCGGAGCAAAATGGTCGTCCAACCTAATTTTGCGGGCTAGATATTTATAGAAAATAGGGCGCACGATCAGTGGCGCACGATCAACTGATCGTGCGCACTGAAAGCTGGTGATCGTGCGCTCTGTGCCAAAAACCAGCAAAACAAAACTGCAGAAAAAAATATAAAGCACACGACCGTGCGCACGATCGTGCGTATCAAACGCACGACCATAATCCGAAGCTGTTTTTGGGCAGCAAATGAACGCGCACGACCAGAGGCGCATGATCAAGTGATCGTGCGTGAAGGAAACGCACGATCAGTGGCATTTAAGGCAGAAATTGCCCCTAAACAGACTCCGAGCATCGCACGATCCCATGAACCTGCATGAAAATGTCCAGGACCACTGGACTACAAGGAATCACACCAAGAACGGGCATACATGTGCACTAAGAGTGGAATAATAGACGGCTATTAAATATAAATGAACACACGCCTAAAGTGTGGTGCAATGATGAGTCCCGATTATATACACATATATGGACTCATCGGGGCTGTTTATCTAGTCATTCCACTGCACTTTAGCCTTGTTTTAGCTTATATTTGTTATCATTTGCTATGTGCACTTCTAGGCCCATTTTGGTGTGTTTTCATGTTTATCTTCATTAGTAGTTTTCATGCACTGTTAGGTGCCACTTTCAGTAGCTGGATTCGTGGTTGTACGCTAGAACAGGAGTCGTGCAGGTGCTTCCGGTGCAATTCTGCACAGGAACACTGCGCACGATCACTGGTTCTATTGCGCACGACCACTGGTCGTGCGCCACTGATCGTGTGCACTTAACCCTTTTTTATGAGTTCTGTTTGGTGCAGTGCGCACGACCATCTACGCTAGTGCGCACGACCACCGGTCGTGCGCCACTGTTCGTGCGCGCTTATCATCAATTTCTTGAGTTCTGTTTCAATCAGTGCGCACGACCACCTACGATAGTGCGCACGACCACCGGTCGTGCGCCACTGGTCGTGCGAACATGTTATTTTATAATTTCTGTCTTTGCAGGCTCCGTCCAGGCAGAGCGCACGATCACAGGATTCTAGTGCGCACGACCACTAGTCGTGCGCCAATGACCGTGCGCACTGTTTATTCCAGCGCCTATAAAATGACCTGCTCGCGATTTTAGGTCAGCCCCCGATTTTCTTCCGCCGTTTTCCGCCCGGTTCCGTCCAGATTCGCCCCTCCACCGTCGCCCACCATATGGAGGTGCTCCGGGCTTGCTCTTCACGCCAATCTTGAGCCGGAGTTTCCTCTCGGCCTCCTCCTTCATCCAAGAGCTCCAAAGGAAGACCTAGCCGCCATTACCATCAAGCAAGAGGAAGTTTGCAACCTCTACCGGATCGTGACACGAAGAAGACGGGTCCATTGGAGAGTCGTGACAGCTCTCTCTACCCCGGACGTAGTTGCGGACCGAGCTTGGATGCGGATTGACAACCCGGAGATTCCAACCGTGATTCTACAACGAGACTTCGGATTCGGTCGATTTCTTGCCTTGTTCTCCTCTTATTGATTGTTGTAATAGTTAGATCTTTTGTATTTTGATGAAGAACACTATAGACCTTGCTATTTAAAGTTATTTCATGTCTATGTGAAATACCCTTTTTGTTTATTTGTGTGCTTGAGGTGCGCCCCATTCCATCCTCCATCCCGCCGTCACGTTCGTATGCCGCACTAGCAATTGCTAGTGGCGTGCTTGTCGAAGAGGTGCTTGCGACCCTCACTCCGCTAGCCTACTCGTCCATCCGCCTAGCGAAGCGTGGTATAGCGGCCCGTGTAACCCATCCCGCCTAACGAAGCAGTGCGCTCAAGGCCTGCACAGTTCGATTCCGCTTGTCTACTCGTCCATCCGCCCTTTCGACGCAGCGCGCTCAAGGCCTGCCTAGTCTCCATCCCGCCAAGAGAAGCATTGCATAGCGGCATTGCATAGGAGTAGTTGATAGCTTTTATTTTATTTTCCAAAAGCCAACCCAACTCCCCGCATTCCATCCGATTTAAGGACTTCAATCTCAAGTCCTTCCTCGAAACCTAACTCCACCTTACTGTGTTCCTCAAGAGACCGACACTCGGGGATTTTCCCCATTATTATTACTTGCGCGACCGGTGCACTTGCTGAATCATCGCATCAAGTTTTTGGCACCGTTGCCGGGGAACACAGACATGTGAGTTTTCTTGAGAGGGAGAGTTGAGAGAGAGAAGTTTCTTCCAGTGTTTATAGCCGCCTTTTTATTTTTGTTTGCTTTTTAAATTTATATTGTTTGTTATTATTTCTTCTCTCCTATTTTAAAGTTTTAAGCAAGTTTAATCCAAGGAGTTTTATTAGTTTGTGTAGATTTCCTTGCAAAGAATTTCAGCCTCTTTATATCTGCTTTTATTATTGAAAATGTCTTCATGGGATATTTCTCCTGGCACTTACGACATGATGGACTATTATTTAGACCAAATGAATGAATTAAATGCTAGGCAGTGTAGGAACGTTGTTTGCTTGTTGTGTCGAGGAGAGGGTCATGAATTGAAGGACTGTCCTAGTCTTTTCAATCCTGACTGCCGCTCCTCCACTCATGACAACATTGTCCCTATCACTCATTCTTTACCCATGGAGGCAATTGTGCCCTCTACCCCCGAGCTTGTCTCGTGCATGGACTCCTCACTCCCTGTGTATGGCTTCACTCCCAGTGATGATGATCACTCATCTGTTGGGCAACAAGGAGAGGAATGGGAGCTCCTAGATGCACCTGAGCATGATGAGGAAAGTATTCTTTCCATCGGGGAGGCTTTAGCAGATCTTTTTACGGAGGAACCAAATCTTTGTGTTTTTCCAGTTTCTTTGCACGATTTTTCTACACACATTCTTTATGATCCTATCAAAGTAAAGGAGCGGGGTGATGCTTCGGACTCGGAGGATGCTCCAAAGTGGGTTGAGGAGGATACTCTCTATGATGAGGAGGTTTGCACTTCTTCATGGGACGAGGAGGTCCAAACCACCACTGAGGCCCTTGAGTTCTTGGGTTCCCCTCGCCATGATACTTACGATGATGATAGCGATCTATCCTTGGATCCTGTTGGGAGTGAGACCGGGACCACTCCCCCGATTTCTGATTATTTTTGTCCTTCTTCTCTTTTATTTCTTGACCCCCCTTCTTCACCTGAGCCTGTGCAGGTTGAATCTTTACAGGTACCCCAGGAGGACTTGGAGCATGTTGCTCAAGTCAATGATGAGTGTATCCTCATATGTGAGGAGGTTGATCCCCCCTCCGTAGAGGAAGCTCCACTCATTTCCTTCTCCTCCTGCTGCCTCCCTGGAGATGATACCTTGCTGGGCAAGGATAGTTTTGGTGAGTTGAGTGAGGATTCCTCCTCTTCTTATTTTTTATTCCCTCTACCTGTGACGAGCAGGTATTATCTATATTTAGGTAGAGGGGTGACTGCTCTGTCTCTGTATCGGTACCCGCTACCGATGCGCATATTAGAACAGTTACCTGTGCACTTTTCTTTTCATAGGCCTATAAGCTAGAACTGTACAAAATCTGAATAAGTCGTGCTGGGATGACAATAACCCCAGTAGTTATCTTACTTTTCATGCATTTTATTTTATTCAATCCTGTTTAGTTAGCTGTAGTATTGTAGTTTATCTTTTTCTGTTTCTTTTGTTTTGCGGAGCTGACCCCTGCAGGTACTTCTTCTGGATGGCGGATGCTGCAGCTTAGTCGTGGTTTAAACGCCAATCTTCTGGTGTGCTCATTTCTGAGCACTGGGTACTCTCTTTCCCTAGCTTTTTCTGATTTTCATGTCATATATTCTGTGGATTGTTTAGTTTAAGTCTGGGGGAGAGTAGTTTTGTTTACCCGCTCACGTGCACTATTGCACTGCAAACTAGAAGATTTTATTTAAAATGTTTTGTTTATTTTCATTGCACACCACAGCACCCACTTGAGCGCGTACTCGTCTGTATGCGTGCTCTGTAGTGAATTTAATTCTTCTGCTTATTTGGGAAAGTTTAGGTGATGGATTAGGACTATGCAGCAGAGTAAAATGTTGACTCTAGTAGTGCTCCTAGTCGAGTGCTCGGTTGCATAGAAATTCGTGTAGATTAGACTTCTCTTTATACTTATGGTTTTATATTTTTTCTATTAGTGTAAATGTTGTTTACTCTACTCAAATGGTGAATTCGGTGGAATCAAACGGTAGCATAGGGATGTGTGTATACGATCGCTAGATTCGTATTGCTTGAGTCGGGAGAAAGGAGAATCTTTCTCGGTGGCTAGAACTTGCCCCAAGCGATTCTTGAAGCATGGGTATACGGTTAGTCAATTGTGTGAATGTGATATAGGCCATCATTTTGGCCCGGTTAAGCCTTTGTGCCTATCCCTACCGCTATATCCTCGCTAGCCCAGTTGTGCCTACCCGTTCTTTGATTCAGCCCCACTTTTATTTCACCAAAGCCCAAAAGCCAATCCTAGTCGCACACCCAAAATTTGAGCTTTAGCTGTTTATTATTTTCATGAGTTGGGTTGTTGATGTGGTAATATGTTTGTGAAGATGTGGATGTGTCCTTTTGTTTATTTGCTGAAAATGATAAGAAAAGAAAAAAAAATGAGAAAAAGAAAAGAAGTTAAAAAGAAAGGAAAGAGAAGGAATGTTTACTTGAAAATCTTTATGTATAGATTTATGTTTGGGAGTAGGCGGTGCACGCACCCATGCTGTTAAGTCCAAGTCTGGGGGTGTTGTGTACCCGTATGTTTGTGTGGTGAATGAGGATAGTTTCCTGCATTAGCTCATTTGGGTTTAGTGCTTTAGCCGTCGTTTTTATCTTTGTTTTTCCTCACCTAAACCCAAGCCTCATTTAAAACCTAAAGTCCTATTGATTCACGCATTTGTGTCAAACCAGTGCCGTGGAGAGAATGTGACCGGGCAAGCCTATGGTCACCGACACCGATGGATTTCGGTGGAGTTTGTCCGGCATCCCAATCTTGAGCAATGCTCATCTCAGCGTTTAGTTTACTTTCTCCTTATGCATGACCGAACGATTCACCGCTTTTCACCATTTTGAGTAGTTGTAATATGCTTTTACTCTTTTAGAAATATATAGACTGTTTATATAATCAGAAATCTTCTCTACTATTCTTCTTATGCACGTGAGTATGCGACTTCGCATGGTACTCTATATTGTAGTTTTAAGCCATCTACTTTTCTTTCCCCGTTCGCTTAGAATTTGTTTGCTCGGGACGCGCAAACAGGTAAGTCTGGGGGTGTGATGAGTCCCGATTATATACACATATATGGACTCATCTGGGCCGTTTATCTAGTCATTCCACTGCACTTTAGCCTTGTTTTAGCTTATATTTGTTATCACTTGCTATGTGCACTTCTAGGCCCATTTTGGTGTGTTTTCATGTTTATCTTCATTAGTAGTTTTCATGCACTGTTAGGTGCCACTTTCAGTAGCTGGATTCGTGGTTGTACGCTAGAACAGGAGTCGTGCAGGTGCTTCCGGTGCAATTCTGCACAGGAACACTGCGCACGATCACTGGTTCTATTGCGCACGACCACTGGTCGTGCGCCACTGATCGTGTGCACTTAACCCTTTTTTATGAGTTCTGTTTGGTGCAGTGCGCACGGCCATCTACGCTAGTGCGCACGACCACCGGTCGTGCGCCACTGTTCGTGCGCGCTTATCATCAATTTCTTGAGTTCTGTTTCAATCAGTGCGCACGACCACCTACGATAGTGCGCACGACCACCGGTCGTGCGCCACTGGTCGTGCGAACATGTTATTTTATAATTTCTGTCTTTGCAGGCTCCGTCCAAGCAGAGCGCACGATCACAGGATTCTAGTGCGCATGACCACTGGTCGTGCGCCAATGAACGTGCGCACTGTTTATTCCACCGCCTATAAAATGACCTGCTCGCGATTTTAGGTCAGCCCCCGATTTTCTTTCGCCGTTTTCCGCCCGGTTCCGTCCAGATTCGCCTCTCCACCGTCGCCCACCATATGGAGGTGCTCCGGGCTTGCTCTTCACGCCAATCTTGAGCCGGAGTTTCCTCTCGGCCTCCTCCTTCATCCAAGAGCTCCAAAGGAAGACCTAGCCGCCATTACCATCAAGCAAGAGGAAGTTTGCAACCTCTACCGGATCGTGACACGAAGAAGACGGGTCCATTGGAGAGTCGTGACAGCTCTCTCTACCCCGGACGTAGTTGCGGACCGAGCTTGGACGCGGATTGACAACCCGGCGATTCCAACCGTGATTCTACAATGAGACTTCGGATTCGGTCGATTTCTTGCCTTGTTCTCCTCTTATTGATTGTTGTAATAGTTAGATCTTTTGTATTTTGATGAAGAACACTATAGACCTTGCTATTTAAAGTTATTTCATGTCTATGTGAAATACCCTTTTTATTTATTTGTGTGCTTGAGGTGCGCCCCATTCCATCCTCCATCCCGCCGTCACGTTCGTATGCCGCACTAGCAATTGCTAGTGGCGTGCTTGTCGAAGAGGTGCTTGCGACCCTCACTCCGCTAGCCTACTCGTCCATCCGCCTAGCGAAGCGTGGCATAGCGGCCCGTGTAACCCATCCCGCCTAACGAAGCAGTGTGCTCAAGGCCTGCACAGTTCGATTCTGCTTGTCTACTCGTCCATCCGCCCTTTCGACGCAACGCGCTCAAGGCCTGGCTAGTCTCCATCCCGCCAAGCGAACCATTGCATAGCGGCATTGCATAGGAGTAGTTGATATCTTTTATTTTATTTTCCAAAAGCCAACCCAACTCCCCCGCATTCCATCCGATTTAAGGACTTCAATCTCAAGTCCTTCCTCGAAACCTAACTCCACCTTACTGTGTTCCTCAAGAGACCGACACTCGGGGATTTTCCCCATTATTATTACTTGCGCGACCGGTGCACTTGCCGAATCATCGCATCATGCAAAGACTAGAAAATCGGCCCAAATGAGTCCAAAAATATGTATCTAATTGGGACTCATCACCTGCCGCCGCTCAACCGCCTCCTAAGAGGAGTTTCTCTCATATCGTCACTGCAGATCGCTCCCTCCCAGTCGCCGATCGTCATCGTCACCGGGAGTCTCCTCCCTGCTTGCATCCTCTCCTTCGCAGCCCTGCTGGCCGGCTATCACCGTTGCCATGTTCCCGCAGTCGACGCCACAACACGTTCTCTTGGCGTTACTGTAGCCGCAGGTCTAGCCTCTGCCTCCTATGTCGCTGGCGTGAGGGCACGTTGCATAAGATCGCACGAAGATGCAACCACTTTCTTGTCTTTTCCGTCTCCTGGTTGTGATCTCGCGCCGCCGCCTCCGTCAGAAATAGCGTCGCCGTTCTCACTCGGGTTCTACCGCCACTCGCCGGATCAAGCGTTGCGCCGCCGCCGTGAACGCCTTCCCGGAGCACCTCGCCGTCCAGATCCCTCCCAGTCGTCGTTGTCAGTCTCTCGCCGACGCCGTCTTCCACGATCACGGAGTGCATCCCTAAGTGCTACCGCCAGCGCTATCAGTTAGCGCCTGGCGCTAGCGGCTGAACTTGCTACCGCCCAGGGTACCGCCCCGGATACCGCCGGTGCTAGCGACAGAGTCCCTTTTCCTCTGTTTGGTGACCTGATCTCGTCTGTTGAGCGGACAATGATGAAGGGGAACAATCTATCATCCCCCATTCCGATGATCTAGTTGGAGAAGTTCACGGCGACTGAGTTCAACGACTGAAAGTTGAATACTCAGTTCGGGATGAAGTATCTGAACGTGTTCTACACAGTTCAATCTGATCGTGCTGGGGTCTCTGGGACTGATGATGAAGCTTAGTGGTTTGCTGATGAAGACTTCTGCCGCGACTACCTGCTGAACTGCCTGTCCTCCAGTCTGGCAAAGATGTACCTGGAGATGAAGACAACTATGGAGATCTGGGATGCACTGGAGGAGCACTTCAGCCAAGAGGAGGATCTGTCCAAGGCGCACTTGGTCGACAAGTTTCACTTCTTCACTTTCGATGAGGAGAAAGCCATTCTCCCTCAGGTACATAAATTTTAAAGTTTAGTAGTTTCTCTGCATAGTGAGAATATTTCTTTGCCAGATAGTTTTATTGCTGGCACAATTGTGTTTAAGTTGCCTTCCACATGGTATAATTTCAAAACTGAAATGTACCGCAAGAAGATGCAGGTGGGTCTAAACGAACTCAAGCATTTTATATGCATTGAGGAGAAAAATAGGATTTGATACACTTTAGAAGTTGTTAGCAAGCAGAAGGTTGCTGCTAACATGATTTCCAACTCTAAACGCGTGCCGAACCCTAGGAAGTACAAACCCAACCCTAGTAGCTTCCAGATTGCAGGCCCTAGTAAACACATCAAAAAGTATAAGGGCAAGTGCTTTAACTGCAACAAGTGGGGACACAGTGCATCTGATTGCAGGATTCCTCACAAGAAAAGGGGCAAAGCACCGCAGGAAGGTAACCATGCTAATATGGTTAGCCTCACTGAGCCATCCAACTTTGTCGCCATGGTTGGAAACGAGAAGGTCAGTACTGAGTTGTACATTGACTCAAGGGCAACGTGCCATATTTGCAACAACTCTACTCTGATGACAGGACTCAGTGATGCGAGAGAATCGGTGACCGTTGCAAATAGTGAGACTGTAGATGTTCTGAAGGTGGGGAATGTGTAACATCCCCCAAACAGCTAGACCCCTAAGTTGGTTTTGATATGACTAGGTCATGACAAAACCATAGGAAGAGCTCAAGACCATGTGAATTTAGGTGAGAAGGAGAAAACCCAAGTGGTTTGCAAATAGAAATTTCAGATACCAAGCATAGGGTTGGACTTTAGGGCCCGACCTTGATCCTTGACCCCACCATAGCATCCCTAACCCATTAGGGGTCTCCTTGGATCCCCAGGGACCCATTGGGGTCAACCTAAGAGCCAAATTTGACTAAAGTCAACCTTAACCCTAAATTGGTCAAACTAACTCAATTAAGGTCAATTGGCCCTCACCATGCCAAATTGACCCTGCCCCTACCCTTGTATGGGTACTAGGAACCTAATGGACCAAAAATCCCCATCATGGGACCTCCAATTTTACCAATTTACCCTAAGTCAACCCTAGCCCTATTTTGTTCAAAGTACCCTAATAAGGGGCAATTCACCCTCACTTTGTCAAATTAACTCCACCTAGACCTTCCGAACCCTTCATGGAAGCCAATGGAGCCCAAGCCACCATTTGGGGTCAACCCAATTGGTTAATTTGACCAAAGTCAAATTTGCCCTGATTTAGGTCAAAATAACCTAGTTTGCCCAAATTGGACCCAATCCATTTGGACTAGGCCCAACTAAGGTGGTCCATCATCTGGTCGGCCTGGTAATTACTGAAATTACCTCTTAATTTCTGTATTTGCTGATTAGGAGAGAGGAAAAGGAAGTTTCCCCCAAATCGGAGAGAGAGAGAAAAGTGTATTCATGGAGAATAAATGTTGTGACCCTTCAATCCCTCCCCAATTGATGTGCATTCATCTCCCCCTTCAGTTACCAACGATTTTCTGGAGTTTTCCATGGCCAAGGGGGCTGATTAAGAGAAAATTTAGTGGTAACCGAAATTTGGGTTAATGGCCATTAATGGTTTTTAGGAATAAAGCCATCCAAGCCGATTGAACCCCCCCCCCCCCCCCCATTTCCTTCAGTGCTGAGAGAGGAAGAGAATCCCCAAGCTTTCAGTGAGGATCGTGCAGAGGAAGCCTAGATCGTCATGGCACCAAAAGCTCCAGGTCGGCCATGGCCAGCAAGAAATCGGCAAGGAATCAACCCTCCAAACAGGTCTGGTTCTTCATCCTTCTCTCTGTGGATAGATCTCATCATGTTGCTTGCAAGGATTGGGGCCAATTGGTCCCAAATCGGGTAGACCAAAAGCTACAGTTTCGGAGCTTTAATTCCCGCCACCAAATCCTTGTTTCGACCACCTCCGGCCGGCCAAACGCCGCTAATCGCCGGCCACCACCTCGACGAAGGTGGTGGTGCCATTGGCCGGCCGGGGCGGCGCATAGGTGGTCAGGAAAACAAGAAGGAAGGCAGCCCAGGTCAGGGCAATCTTAGCCGTCGGCTGGAGGAAGAAGACGACCAGCAGTCGTCGGGTTGCTTCAAGATATGTGCAAGATCTTTTTATTAATTGTTTTAATGTTTACGTTTATATTCATTTCATTTGTCGAACGCAATTACGAGTTCGTCGAACGAAATTGTTTCGTCGAACGGATCTTGAGTTCGTCGAACAGAGTTGGAGTTCGTCGAACAGAGAGGAAATTAGCTGAACAGGCTGGAGAGATGTTTTCGTCGAACGGAAATATGGCATTCGTCGAGCGCAGACTATATTTCGTCGAACGCAAATTTTATAAGGTTTCGTCGAATGCAGGTCACAATTCGTCGAGCGCAGTAAACTTTTCGTCGAACGCAGAAACAGTGGTTTAATTAAATGATTTATTAATTTCTGTCACACCTTTTGCTGTGGTTTATTTTAATTATTAAAAATACTAGATTACCTCTGATACCACTTTGTAAGACCCCATTTTTATTTTTTTCATGTTGATTCGGTGGACTTGTCTTCTTTAATGCACTTTTCTTTGTGATCGATTTGGCCGGCAGGATCGGCGTTTTGTAGTGGCGACCTTCCCGAGTGAAGGTGTCACCGCAAAGCGGCGGTTCTTGGCCTAAGACCCGGTGTTTGGAAAAAAAAGGGGTCTTACAGAATGCGACGCTACTACTCTCCTAAGGTAAAACCTTAACTCTCAAAAATGTTAAGTTTATTCCTTAGCTAGATGCTAACTTAGTGTCTAGTAGCTTACTTTGTGATGCTGGTATGTCTTTTAATTTCTATAGTGGTAGAGTAACACTGTCAGTTAACTCACACTATTTTGGATATGCCTACGTCCAAAATAGGATGTACAGACTAAGTCTAGCAAACGAATTAGTTCAACAAGTTCAAACAAACTTAGTTAGCCTTAAGAATCTACAAGAGAGACTAGGACACGTAAACTATAGGAAAATGTTCCAAATTGCTAGAACTCACCAGATCGCTTTAGACACTATAGAAAAACTAGATAAATGTGAAGTGTGTGCTCAGACTAAGATCACTAGGAAACCTTTTAGTGTGGTTACTAGGAGCACAACACCCTTAGAACTAATACATTCCGACATCTGTGACTTCAAAAGTTTTGTCACTAGAGGAGGTACGAAGTATTTGATCACCTTTATAGATAACTGTTCTAGGTTTTGTCACATCAATATCTTTAAAACTAAAGACGAAGCATTTGAAAAATTCTGTATTTTCAAAAATAGGGTATAAAACCAATTAGACATGAAAATCCAGAGGTTCAGAAGTGATAGAGGAGGAGAAAATATGTCCAGTGAGTTCAAATGATTCCTTGCCCAACATGGAATCATAGCAGAAACCACTAATCCTTACTCACCCTAGTCTAATGACATAACTGGGCGTAAAAATCGAACGTTAACAGAAATGTTAAACTCTATGCTCTTGACTGCAGACATGCCTTCTGTTTATTGGGGAGAAGCAGTCTTAACTGCAAATCACATTTTAATTAAAGTTCCTCATGCTAAGTTGAGGTTACACCCTACAAGCTTTGGTTTAAGAGACCCCCGTCTTTTACTAGACTTAAGACCTGGGGCTGTATAGCCTATGTCAGGGTTCCTGACCCTAGACGGTCTAAGATTGAACCTAGGACCAATACATGTGTCTACCTAGGTTGTGCTGATGATAGTGCAGCAGATAGATTCCTAGATATTTCTTATAATATCATTTGAAAGTGCACAGTGTACCTCTGAGAATCCTCTAGAGGGGGTGAATAGAGATTTAAAAAATTATTCCTATTCTAACTGTGAAGACAATACACTATTCTAAGAATTATGCACAATCAAGATCTCAGGCAAAATAAACTAGTACTGAATTATAAAGTAGAAAACAGTAAAGTAAACTAGCTATAAGGACAACACAGAAAATTTATCCAACCAGAAGACACACAGAATTTTTTATAGAGGTTCCCCAAAATGTGGGTACTCCCCTCTTCTACCACCTGGTAGGGATGCACCAACAGTGCCTGAGTCTTTTAATAAGGAGACTCTCAGAACCACCAGATCTTTTGATAAGGAGATCTTGAACCACTGAATCCTTTGAAAGAGGGATTCTCAAAACTCTCTACCAGATCTTTTGATAAGGAGATCTTGAACCACAGAATCCTTTAAAAAGGGATTAATCAAACTCTTTTACAGAATGAGAAAGAAAGAAGAGAAAGAAGGTTGTAGGAATTCTGTTCTCAGAATTCTTGAGAGGGTTGTATGAAGAACAACCAATTATGTTCCACAGGATCTGCTCTTGATTAGCCCCTGCTTTTGATATTGATGAGTTGCAGGTGCTTTGTATGTCAGATCCTCTTTGCTTCTGCTGATTGAGTCTGGCTGCTATAAGATTGTGATGATGAGCAGCTTTCAGATCCACTATTCTATTAGATGAAGAACAGCAAGAGCTTTTTCTTTTCGTTTCTCTTTTCTGTATATCAGTTCCTGAGAGAGAGAGAGAGAGGAGTAGAGAAAGCCCCAGCAAGAAGGAGATGGCTGATTGTAATTAATTCCTTATGTGTTTCTTTCTTCTCTTCTCCTTTTATTCTCTCTGTTCCATTTCAAATTTGTTTCCCTTTCTAGTATGCCTTGAAAAGGTAATGTGCTGATGACATTCTATTTCTTTTCTATTTAATTCTCATCCGGACCAACTACAAGGAATATGGTTCCAAGAAACCTTTTGTGTCCTTCTTTAATGCTCCTTTCTATTTCAGGCAATTATTGAGCCGTTGGGGAACGGTCTTGAAGGATGTGGGCCATGAAAGAAGGATCAGAGAGACAGCTGAAATGATTACCTTTTACAGACTGTATTCGACGTAACGTCGAATTCATTTCTTCTCTTATCGACGTAGCTTCGAGTTCTTCTAGGAGCTGCTTCGATTTCATATGTGCTCCGACTGAAATCCGCTAGTCGATGTTGCGTTGATATCTTATCGACGTGTACGTCATGTTGATCTGCCTGGCTTTGAGCTTCATCTTCTGCGTTGAGATGAAGTCAACGTTACGTCAACTTTAGATGGCTTCGACAGATAACATCTTTTGCGTCGAGTTGAAGTAGAAGTTGCGTCGACTTCACTAGTTACTCGGACAAGTCCCTGCCCTTTACATCGATATCAATTCGTCGTAACGTCGACTTGAGTTATATAGACAAAAGGTTTGATCCACCTGGACTTCTAGTTAGAGCAGCGTCGATATGGACTCGATGTTGCGTTGAATTCTATTCGACGCAAATGTTAACTTAGCCCAATTTTGCTTCCCTTGATCTGGTCCTGATACCCTATGGAGAGTATGACATTTAAAGACATCTAATGACCAGATTACCCTTACTATACCATGGGTAACTTATTCCTAGAGGATAACATCACTTTTAGTTAATTTGTTAAGTTAGTTCAAGGGTTTTCCCCAACAATCTCCCTCTATTTATCTTAACAAATTTTACAGTTTGTTCAGAATTATTTTATACAATTTCATAGCATAATCAAGCATGCATGCTAGATAATATAGACACAAAGGGGAAACAACTGAAACTATAGACAGTAGATTTTCATATCAAGAAATTGTGTAGCATTATTTTTCCCACCAAATGTAATTTCACAGAACAACCAACAATTCATCTGGTACCTGAAGTTCAGAGATCCTTCTCAGGAGTTCTTCTCTTTCTTGAGACTACTTTTGAGGAGGCTTTTCTTGAGGCAAACATCAGTGGCTCATCATCTTTTTCAGCAGTGTCTTTGAGAGGCTCCCCCTAACATTGTACATTTATTCTAGCTTCCTGGGCAGCTTCCTCTGCTATCTGAACAACTTCATCTAAAAGCACTTTCAGTTGGGTCTCACCTTGAGCTGCAATTGTGCTTAAGCAGACATCTCTGCATCTAGATCCCTCTGGACATCTAGTATAGGCTCCCCTTCATCTGTCAGAAACTGCATGACATCTGTCATCTCTTTGTCACTTGCCTCCCCCTGAAAATGTGCATCTATTTTATCATTCAATATTTCTAGGGCAAGCTCCCCCTGAATTATTGCATCTATTTTTCCATGGACATCATCATCCAACCTTTCTGGGTGCTCCCCCTGAGTCTGTGCACCCTGAAAGGTAGTCACTTTCTCATGAGCAGGTTCATCATTATCATTACCCTGGTCTTGTCCATTCATAACAGAAGGAGGTAATTCTTCCTCTAGTATGTTCTCCCCCTTCTTGACTATTGAAACTAGAGAACTAGTCTTTACGTTCGCAAGGGAGATGCAGCTAACCCTTACTTGACCCGAGCTGGACCCTTGACCAGTTACATAGAACCAAAGAACCTTACCCTTGAAGAACACCTAAGTCCACAAACGGACCCCTTAAGCTGCAGCGTGGAGGTCCCACCGCATAACCGGAAGTTCAACGAGTGCTTCCCCTCCCAAGCCAATGCTGAGCCTGGGCACCTTGGAGGGCACTAAGGACCACCTCACCATCAACCTTCATTGACAGGGGGAGGGGGGTAGTGCTTGCTCACAACACTCACGCGATGGAGGGGAGGTACCAATAACCCTTCCCAAGGTGCCCATGGGGGTCTATTTATAGACTTCCCAAAATTGGGTTGCGGATAGCCAAAATTATGCTATCCGCAGCTCATCCACGAATCTGGACGATCAAAACAAGAGGGGGTGAGTGGAGGATGAGACGTCCACTCCCCCCCCTCCCCTTGCCGGGGGTCTGATGGGTGGACCGAGGTCCACCACCTGAACTGGGCGAGTGGACCTTACGGTCCACTCAACCTACCGGGCGAGTGGACCATATGGCCACTCGCCCAGCTGCCCGGGCGAGTGGACCTATGGTCCAACCGCCCTGGGCGAGTGGATCACAGATCCACTCGCCTGCAGTCTTGGGGGCGAGTGGACCTTGGGTCCACTCTCTCCCTACCTTAGGCGAGTGGACCCAAGGTCCACTCGCACCCCAACTCGGGCGAGTGGACCAGTGGTCCACTCGCCCGGGGCCTTGGGCGAGTGGACCCGAGGTCCGCTCGCCCAAGAAAGCTTGCCCCCCACGGGCCTTCTCTTTTAGATCTTTGACGACCTCCGATTGGTCGATCATCTGCGTCGCAGAACCTCATCCACGTTGGGTCACACCGACTCGGAAAATATGAGGGTTGTACACAATCCCCACTCTTTTCGAGCTTGCCTTAAGCTCAGAAAGAAAGTCCAACCCACCTATTTGACGAGTAGGTGGGGCCTTAGAGGAATCCACGAAGGACCCTGCCAACGGGGTACTCCTGTCGAGTTTATATGTTGAACCTGACTTGAGGCGGAAGGAGAACCTTTCTCCACTTAACAACCCTCATGTGAGCCGAGCTAAGCTGGAGGTGGAGAAAGCTCAACACCTTAGGTCGAATTGAACTTGACCTGAGGTGGAGAAAAACTCAACACCTCTAGTCGAGCCGAGCTCGACCAGAGGTGGATGGCAAACCTTTCTCCACTTAACAACCCTCTTGTGAGCCGAGCTCAGCTGGAGGTGGAGAAAGCTCAACACCTTAGGTCGAATTGAACTTGACCTGAGGTGGAGAAAAACTCAACACCTCAAGCTCGACCAGAGGTGGAAGGCAAAACTATCTCCACTTAACAACCCTCCTCTGAGCCGAGCTCAGCTGGAGGTGGAGAAAGCTCAACACCTTAGGTCGAATTGAACTTGACCTGAGGTGGAGAAAAACTCAACACCTCTAGTCGAGCCGAGCTCGACCAGAGGTGGAAGGCAAACCTTGCTCCACTTAACAACCTCCCTATGAGCCGACCTCAGCTGGAGGTGGAGAAAGATCAACACCTTAGGACGAATTGACCTTGACCTGAGGTGGAGAAAAACTCAACACCTCTAGTCTAGCCGAGCTCGACCAGAGGTGGAAGGCAAACCTATCTCCATTTAACAACCCTCCTGTGAGCCGAGCTCAGCTGGAGGTGGAGAATGCTCAACACCTTAGGTCGAATTGAACTTGACCTGAGGTGGAGAAAAACTCAACACCTCTAGTCGAGCCGAGCTCGACCAGAGGTGGAAGGCAAACATTTCTCCACTTAACAACGCTCCTGTGAGCCGAGCTCAGCTGGAGGTGGAGAAAGCTCAACACCTTAGGTCGAATTGAACTTGACCTGAGGTGGAGAAAAACTCAACACCTCTAGTCGAGCCGAGCTCGACCAGAGGTGGAAGGCAAACCTTTCTCCACTTAACAACCCTCCTGTAAGCCGAGCTCAGCTGGAGGTGGAGAAAGCTCAACACCTTAGGTTGAATTGAACTAGACCTGAGGTGGAGAAAAACTCAACACCTCTAGTCGAGCCGAGCTCGACCAGAGGTGGAAGGCAAACCTTTCTCCACTTAACAACCCTCATGTGACCGAGCTCAGGTGGAGGTGGAGAAAGCTCAACACCTTAGGTCGAATTGAACTTGACCTGAGGTGGAGAAAAACTCAACACCTCTAGTCGAGCCGAGCTCGACCAAAGGTGGAAGGCAAACCTTTCTCCACTTAACAACCCTCCTGTGAGCTGAGCTCAGCTGGAGGTGGAGAAAGCTCAACACCTTAGGTCGAATTAAACTTGACCTGAGGTGGAGAAAAACTCAACACCTCTAGTCGAGCCGAGCTCGACCAAAGGTGGAAGGCAAACCTTTCACCACTTAACAACCCTCCTGTGAGCCGAGCTCAGCTGGAGGTGGAGAAAGCTCAACACCTTAGGTCAAATTGAACTTGACCTGAGGTGGAGAAAAACCCAACACCTTTAGTCGAGACGAGCTCGACCAGAGGTGGAAGGCAAACCTTTCTTCACTCAACAACCCTCTTGTGAGCCGAGCTCAGCTGGAGGTGGAGAAAGCTCAACACCTTAGGTCGAATTGAACTTGACCCGGGGTGGAGAAAAATGAACATCTTCCCACACCAACTAGGGGCGGAGAACCGGTCCACGTCCCAGGTTCTTACCTTCTCCTGGAGGCAGAGGAACTCAACCATCTTATCAAAGCAACTGGGGGCAGAGAACCAGTCCACGTCCTAGGTACTTACCTTCACCTAGAGGCAGAGGAACTCAACCATCTTATCAAATCAACTGGGGGCAGAGAACCAGTCCACGTCCTAGGTGCTTACCTTCACCTAGAGGCAGAGGAACTCAACAATCTTATCAAATCAACTGGGGGCAGAGAACCAGTCCACGTCCTAGGTGCTTACCTTCACCTAGAGGCAGAGGAGCTCAACCATCTTATCAAAGCAACTAGGGGCAGTGAACCAGTCCACCTCCTAGGGGCTTAGCTTACTTGGAGGTAGAGGAATTCGACACCTTTCTGAACCAATTGGGGGCGGAGTACCCATCCACGTCCTAGGGGCTTAACATGCATGGAGGCAGAGGAACCTAACGCCTTCCCAAACCAGTTGGGGGCGGAGTACCCGTCCGCGTCCTAGGGGCCTAGCCTACCTGGAGGCGGAGGATCTCATCATCTCTCCAAGTCACTTACTCAAGTAGTAAGTCGACCCGATGAGTCTCCCATCTGCCGGCATGACTGAGCCCAGAGAATGGTCTCTAGTCGGGGATCTTACCAACTGGGGGCGGAGTACCTATCCACGTCCTAGGTTCTTACCTTCACCTGGAGGCAGAAGAACTCAACACCATCCCAAGCCACTTAGTCGAGTAGCGAGTCGACCCGATGAGTCTCCCATCTGCCGGCATGACTGAGCCCGGAGAATGGTCTCTAGTCGGGGATCTTACCAACTGGGGGCGGAGTACCCATCCACGTCCTAGGTTCTTACCTTCACCTGGAGGCAGAGGAACTCAACACCTTCCCAAGCCACTTAGCCAAGTAGCGAGTCGACCCGATGAGTCTCCCATCTGCCGGCATGACTGAGCCCGGAGAATGGTCTCTAGTCGAGGATCTTACCAAATGCGGGCAGAGTACCCATCCATGCCATAGGTGCTTACCTTCACCTAGAGGTAGAGGAACTCAACACCTTCCCGAGCCACTTAGACAAGCAGCGAGTCGACCCAATGAGTCTCCCATCTTACGGCATGACTGAGCCCGGAGAATGGTCTCTAGTCGGGGATCTTATCAAATGGGGGCGGAGTACCCATCCACGCCCTAGGTGCTTACCTTCACCTGGAGGTAGAGGAACTCAACACCTTCCCGAGTCACTTACCATATGCGTTACCTGAAACCTTTTTCATTCATCATCGAGGTGCTACCTGCTTATTACAACGCGCCTCTCTGGGTCTACCTGGTCACATGCACCTTGACCATCTCCTTCATTACTTCCTCCATCTTCTTTGTCTTCTTATTCCTTTTCTTTCTCCTGGTCCTTCCTGCTTCCTTCGTCAACCTGGAGGCGGAGGAATTGTTCCTAAATCCGATCCGCGTAGCTCCCCAGCGGCTCCCCCTGCCTCTATCGAATCAAGAACAGGGCCTCTGTTCCCTTCCACCTCTTCTTCGAGGTGGAGAATCTCAGCTTGCAGAAAGGATCTTCCCACCCTCCCTGGTGAGATAGGGTACTCTCCAAATCCCCTGTAACACCCCAAAAATCGTAGTTCCGCGAGGTAGGCGGGGTGGTAGTGCTGCGCTCGGGATAGGCTAGGAATTCCATAGCAGTTCTCTGCGCACGACCATTTCTCCTCTTCGCGCACGACCAGTGATCGTGCGCCAATGATCGTGCGTTAGTCGCAAGGATTCGGAGTTCTGTCTCGAACAGTGCGCACGACCAGTGTCCTCTTCGCGCACGACCAGTGACCGTGCGCATGTGATCGTGCGTTAGTCGCAAGGATTCGGAGTTCTGTCTCGAACAGTGCGCACGACCAGTGTCCTCTTCGCGCACGACCAGTGACCGTGCGCATGTGATTGTGCGCCCTGTTTATTCTGCTCCGCGATTTTGAGCGGAGAAGGAGATCGGTCCGTCCAAATCTATTGGAATTTGATCCAACGGCTGCGATGGATGGCTGGGGGGGTTTAGGGATTGGTAGAGGAGTTAAACCCTCATTATTTCCAAGGCTTTCTCTCTCTTAGGTTGGAGAAAGGAGGAGGAGGCAAGGAGGAAGAAGAAGGGGAATCCGCCATTGCCGGAGCTTCGGAGCTCCGTTCGCCGATCCGAGACCGGCAGTGCGTAGAGGGCATCAAGGCGCTTCTTCTCCACCGTTTGTTTGCAAGCTTCTCATGGCTAGGAGGAGATCTCAAAAGGTAACGACATTTCTCCTCCCGGTCTTTAGGATGCGTGTTTGGCATCTCTTCTTTTTCTGCATTTTGGCACCGGATCCGTCGAGTGAGAGGGATCCGGGTCGCCTTGGTTCAAGAGAAACCACCGGGTTGATTGTGTCCGTCCCCGGCATGTTTTGCACTAGAGATCCGCTCCGCTAGCGGATTAGGCATTGTGGGTGAAGCCGGATTTGTGGCCGTTGGTCCGATCCGGTGATGTTGATTTACGCACATTTTAGGGGTTTTGTTAGAAATCTGATTACGGCGAACTCGTCGTTGTGATGCCCTTGTAGCTTCGTGTGGTAACGAATGTTGGGTTTAGGGCGGAGAAATAATGTGCGGATTATGGGGCTTGTGATGCCTAGTGTTGTGCGAAGGCGCGATTGGTCTTTGTGGTCGGCTGGCTATCCCGTGAAGACCGAGATTCACGTGTGGAGAGTGTCCCGGCAAGATTAGTCCCTTCGATTGTTGACTGACGAGAATGTCTGTGCTACGGTTGAGTCCGTTGACGGTCGCCAGGCGAGGCAATCGGTGGACGTTGTCCCGAGAGTAAGCCCAGGGCCTTGGGACGTTTTGATTGGCCAGAATTCTTAGAATCGGTCTTGGTGCGTTGTTGGCGGCCCGAGCGTGTGAGCTGTCAGACAAGCCCGATGGCATGGTGGGCCAGGCGAGGTGGGTCTCAGCGAGAGCGCTTGGCCTTGGGTTTTGATGACCTTGTGGGGAAGTAATGAGTACCCTTGTGTTGGTGATGTATGATGATATGTTAGATTCATACGCTTTAGGGCGCCTTGGGTGAAACCCGGGCTTGCACTCATTTTGCATTGTTAGGCCCCTTTTATTACCTGCTCAACATAGAAACGTGGATGATGCTTGTGACACTCATGCCAGTATTTATGTTGCTTTCCTTTATGTACATTTGCATACGAAGTGCTGACTTGCAGGGTGAAGTAGTTCCCCGGGGTCCGCTAGGATGGCCGAGAGGAGGGATGTTGTTACACCGCTTGTGGTCAGCCATAGCTGACCCTCGTTTACCGCTCTCTGTGATTTGGTTGCAGGGCACGAATCGCAGGCTGGAGCCAGCGCGCCGGCCAATAAGGCCTAAAGCCTCACGAAGTGCTTAGTTGATTTCCTGCATCACTTTCTTCGTACTTTGTTATATCCGGCTTGCATGCCGAGGTAGCTTAGGGAAAAACTATCCTTCCCCTTTTGTTGGGATGTCTTTTATTATGGAATGTTTGATGTTTTGGACATTGTTTTGTAAGGCCTTATGGCCAGTTGGACTCCTTTGTAGTATGAACAATCTCTGTGGCTTAGTTGTTTCCGCTGTGTTGTCTGAGTTATGAGATTGGGTAGTTAATATCATCTTTTAATACTAAAGCTGTGGCGGTTATATGCTGTGGGGTCCCGGCCGGACCCATATTATATGGTCATTACAGGGGAGGTGTTACATCCCCTCACCGGGGCAGCTGGTCCTAGGTGAGTTGTTGAAGAGCACTCGCGCTTGGAGGCTCGAACCTTCCTCTGAGGCAGGTTCCTTCCTTTCTCGACATGCTTGATCCGTCTCTATCAAAGATGGCAAGGAGAGCACAGGTGCGGGTGGTGTCGAGCACTCGTCGCGAGGGGGGAGTGCGACCCGCATGAGCTCCAGAACCGACTCCTTGATCTCTTCAAAATCCCTTTTCTTCACGCACTTGCTGGTAGGGGTGAGTCCTCCGGCTCATCGCTTCTAGCCATGAGACTTGCTCAGAGCTTTCCGAACTAGTTGCTTCCACGCTCACCGGACCATAATGTTGAAACCAGAGAACTGGTCTCGATGTTCGCAAGGGGGATGCAGCTAACCCTTACTTGACCCGAGCTGGACCCTTGACTAGTTACTTAGAACCGAAGAACCTTACCCTTGAAGAACACCTAAGTCCACAAACGGACCCCTTAAGCTGCAGCTTGGAGGTCCCACCGCATCCAGAAGTTCAACGAGAGCTTCCCATCCCAAGCCAATGCTGAGCATGGGCACCTTGGAGGGCACTAAGGACCACCTCACCGTCAACCTTCACTGATAGGGGGAGGGGGGTAGTGCTTGCTCACAACACTCACGCGAGGGAGGGGGGTACCAACAACCCTTCCCAAGGTGCCCATGGGGGTCTATTTATAAAATTCCCAAAATTGGGCTGCGAATAGCCAAAATTCTGCTATCCGCAGCTCAACCACGAATCTGGACGATCAAAATAAGAGGGGGGTGAGTGGAGGATGAGACATCCACTCCCCCCCTTGCTGGGGGTTGGATGGGTGGACTGAGGTCCACCACCTAAACTGGGCGAGTGGACCTTACGGTCCAATCAACCTACCGGGCGAGTGGACCATAGGGCCACTCGCCCAGCTGCCCGAGCGAGTGGACCTATGGTCCACCCGCCCCGGGCGAGCGGACCACAGGTCCACTCGCCTGCAGTCTTGGGGGCGAGTGGACCTTGGGTCCACTCGGTCCCTACCTTAGGCGAGTGGAACCAAGGTCCACTCGCCCCCCCACTCTGGCGAGTGGACAAGTGGTCCACTTGCCCGGGGCCTTGGGCGAGTGGACCCGAGGTCCACTCCCCCAAGAAAGCTTGCCCCCCCGGGCCTTCTCTTTTCGATCTTTGACGACCTCCGATTGGTCGTTCTTCTGCATTGCGGAACCTTTCCTATCACAACCTCATCCACGTGGGTCACACTGACTCAAAAAATATGAGGGTTGTACATTGACCTTGCTGGCCAGTGAGGTTAAGAACTCTTTTGACACCATGGAGGAAGACACAAATTCTTTACAGCTCTGAAAGGATCTTTGAAATCTTAATAACTCACCATCCATCTGTGAGTATTTTCTATCAAATTCCTAGCCTGAGAGGCCACTTGATCTGCAAAGGTCGAGGAGGCAATGGCCACAGTCTTAGAAATGATCTGCTCAAGATCAATTGTGGGTGGATGTGATGCAGATGGAGGAGGTGATGGAGGGAGTTCTTCTTGAATGGGGGAGAGAGGCTGATAGAACTCTGGTCAGACATGAATAGGTGGAGTAGGTGGATCATGCTGAAGATCTGGAATGTGGGTGGATGGTAGTTGATGGGATGATTGTGAAGATGGCTCAGGTAATGAGGTGGGTTGGAACTGTTGTTGTTGTTGTTGTTGCAGTTGTTGTTATTTTTGTTGCTGTTGTTGTTGCTGTTGTGGGGTTTCTTTTTGATGATGATCCCTTTCTGGGTCTGGTGGAGGAGAAGATGGAGGAGGAGAATTTTGAGCTTGACCAGGCTTTGAGATTTGCCTGGTCCTTTTGGAAAAGATTCTAATTGTAATTCTTTTCCCAGGAGGAATGGACACTCCTTTTGACTTGCAAATACTTGGGTAGTGTTTGAAGAGCACTTGGCTCATTATTCTCTTATAGGCATTCTCCTTGTGAGAGTACTTATGCCAAATCATTCTTAGTAGGCATCTTCCCCAATTGATCTTCTACTTCAGAACAAGTTCTCCCATAATCTGTTGCTGCTGCTTAGGGATTGCATCATGGGCAGAGATCTTGCATAACAAGACTTTTCCAACAATGTCAGTTAGAAACCTGTATTCTTCTGTCACATCATTTTTTTAGATTAATTGGCTTCTCCTTTCTGAACTTGATTATTTCTAGAACATTCTTTGCTTCTTCTGTTGATAGTTCATCTGAATCATTCCCTGTGGGCAGATCAAATGTTTGGGAGAGAATCTCCTCAGATACACTGATGTCTTGGCCAGATATTGTCCCTTGGAGAGCACCACCATCTATCACTGAAATAGTATCCTTGAATTCTGTAAGTTCTACTTCTAGAATCTTACATCTTGTGGATATGAGCTTTGTTAATCCAGCAGAATCAAATAGACCAAGGATTGGACTTGAAATTTTCTGCGGCCGCATTGAAAGAGTCAATGTCTACATCGAATCCTGAGTTCACCTTTGGTGGAGCCATTTAATTATGATTGTAACTACAAACACAAAGAGAATGAGAGAGAAAGAGGCATGCGAGAGCAAGGAGAGCAAGGGAGCAAGAGAAATAGTATTCGAAAGCGTAAATGTTTCGAAGCAGTAATTGCTTAAAAGCAGATGAATCGCCGCTACTTAGGGTTTATGTAGACACACCTTCGATATTACTTATTATTTGGCTCGCAAAGCTGTTTCGAGATTGCTTATAGATGCAATTCAGCGCGCATTGATATATCGACCTTGCTTCGACTAGTACTCGACGTAGCTTCGATATTATACGGAAACCCTGCGTCGATGTAATCCTGTCGACGTTGCGTCGACTTCCAATCAATGTGACTTCGAGTTTAATCAGCAATTATTAAGTTGACGCATGCGTCGATAAGAACTTGACGCTGCGTCGAATTCTATTCGTATCATCTGCTCTGTGTGCTTTTCGATGTTGGCGTCGAGTGTAAGTCAATGGTACGTCGACTTCTATTCGACGCATCTCTTAATAAACATATCAATTTCTTTTAGATGATTCTTGCTGTTTTTCCCAGCAATTTTACTTATTGAAAATAGATCATAATATGATGATATAAGTGTTAAGGAGGATTCAAGATAGAAATTACTCCCTTGACTAAATCTTGTTTCTTAATCAAACTCTACATCTTCCTCCCCACTCCACTTTCTCCTGAGTGGGACCCTTCCTAGCCCTGCAAAGGTATTTCAAACATTAGAAGGGACCCAGGTTACCTTGGGCCCTTTACTTTTACCATTGTAGTGTTTAATGAAAGAATAGGAGGGTCTTTCATGATACCCTTTGGGATGATAGGGAATGGTTTTCCCAAACCCATTGTTTTAAAATTTGAAGTGGGTATAAAATGTATCTAGATATAATAAATCAGAAGAGTGTTTTATTGTCCTAGGTCTTGACTTACCCTTTTGATTGTGGTTATTTAGTTTCCCTATGTTGTTTTTACCAGAGGGTTTCTCTTTCTTATTGAGATGTATTTTGTTGGGTTTATCTATCCTATCTGAGCAGCTACCAACCTTACCCTTAATTGATTTGCTCTTCTCACTGGGTTGATAATCTCTGGGTCTACCAAATGACACTAAATTTTTCCAGGCAGGCTTGCTAGGTGGTTCTGTGTTGGTGGAGGGCTTTGATCCTAACCCTAAGTGGTTAAATCTCATTGAGAGGTTTTTAGTGATGTCTTTGATCTTCTGACTCCTCCCATTGAGTGAGTCTTCAAAGGCCTTTGCCTTTGCTAGCTCTTCTTTTAAATTTGTATTTTCTTCTCTAAGTTTAATCAATTCTACCTCTTTATCATTAATTTTATTTGTTAGTTTTTTATTTACTAGATGCATTTCATCTTCCTTAAGGTTCTCTAGTTTAGTTCTAGCTATGTTTAATTCTTTTTCTACCCTAAGATGTTCAATGCAGAAATCTTTAAAACAAGTTTTAAAATCATCAGATGTAAAGTCAAATTCATCAAAAACTTATACCTGATCATCTTCATCATCTGATGCCATTCCAAGAGCCATCATGCAGGCTACTACTACTTCTTCTTCATCATCACTCTCAGATGATGATGAGCTCTCTTCTACTTCAGAATCACTCCAGGTTTCATCAATGAAACCCTTTGCTTTCTTCTTGTCTTTCCCTCTGGAGGACTTCTTCTTCTTCTTCTTCTCATCTTTAGTGCTGCTCCTGTTCCTTTGCTCTTGAGGGCACTCAGGAGCAATGTGTCATGGCTTGTTGCAGGTAAAGTAGATGATCTCCTTCCTTGGAGTCTTATCATATCTAGGCTTTGAGTCTCTATCTCTTCTCCTTGAGTCTTCAGTCATGACCCACTTATTGAATCTCCTTGCTAGGATATTGAACATCTCATCTTCTGGAGTAGAGGGCTCTCCTTCAGCAGCTTTCAGAGCTAAGTTCCTTTGGACAGGGGCTGGAGTAGTTTCCCTCTCTTCTGACTCAACCCTGGTCTTTAGTAGCATCTCATAAGACTTAAGCTTTCCTAGCAAAGCTTCAGTGGAGATCTCTCTATGGCATCTGGATTCTCTAATTTCCCGGGTTCTTGAATCCTATGAGCTAGGGAAGCACATAAGGATTTTATCATTGATCTCAGTTAGAGATATCTCCTTGCTTAGGCCTCTGAGCTCATTAATAATAATGCTGAATCTGTCATACATGGCATCAACAGATTCTTCAGCCTTCTTTTGAAAGTTCTCATACTGGGATATGAGAAGGGACTCTCTGTCCTTCCTTTCATCAACACTTCCTTCACCCATTGTGGTGAGGGAATCCCAGATTTCTTTTGCTGATTGGCATTCAACAACCTTCTGGAAAATGTCATCTGACATTGTTGAAACCAGAATGTTCATGGCCTTGGCATCACATGCCTTGACCTTCTTCTCAGCCTCTGTCCACTCCTTTCTTGGGACAGCCTCAGTTGTTGAGGTTTCTCCTTCTTTTTGTCTAACTAGAGCAGGAGGACCTGTGAGAAGGACATTATATATGTCTTCATCAATTGAATTCATATAAAGCCTTATTCTGGCCTTGCAGAGTGTGAACTTGTTTAAGTTACATACTGGGGGTCTTGTGGAAGCATAATCCTTAGTACTCATTTTCCTTATAAAATATATTTATAAAAAAAGAAATAAGAGTATGAGGTCTTTTTGATCAAGGTGTTAACCTCTTAATGATCAACCTTCCTCTGATACCAATTGAAAGTGCACAGTGTACCTCTGAGAATCCTCTAGAGGGGGGGGGGGGGGGGTGAATAGAGATTTAAAAAAAATTATTCCTATTCTAACCCTGAAGACAATAAACTATTCTAAGAATTATGCACATTCAAGATCTCAGGCAGAATAAACTAGTACTGAATTATAAAGCAGAAAATTGTAAAGTAAACTAGATATAGGGTCAGCACAGAAAATTTGTCCAACTAGAAGACACACATAATTTTTTATAGAGGTTCCCCAAAATGTGGGTACTCTGCTCTTCTACCACCTGGTAGGGATGCACCAACAGTGCCTGAGTCGTTTGATAAGGTGACTCTCAGAACCACCAGATATTTTAATAATGAGATCTTGAACCACTGAATCCTTTAAAAGAGGGATTCTCAAAACTCTCTACCAGATCTTTTGATAAGGAGATCTTGAACCACTGAATCCTTTGAAGAGGGATTAATAAAACTCTTTTACAGAATGAGTAAGAAAGAAGAGAAAGAGGGTTGTAGGAATTCTGTTCTCAGAATTCTTGAGAGGGCTATATGAAGAACAACCAATCATGTTCTACATGATCTGCTCTTGATTAGCCCCTGCTTTTGATAATGATGAGTTGTAGGTGCTTTGTATGTCAGATCCTTTTTGCTTCTGCTGATTGAGATCTGTCTGCTATAAGATTGTGATGATGAGCAGCTTTTAGATCCACTGTTCTATTAGATGAAGAACATCAAGAGCTTTTTCTTTTCATTTATGTATATCAGTTCCTGGGAGAGAGAGGAGTAGAGAAAGCCCTAGCAAGAAGGAGACGGCTTGTTGGGGACTCAGCGCAACCAACTCGACCAAAAGCCCGGACTATTGGTGAAGGCGCCACCTATCCTAATAGAGCTGGTCACCCAAGCAGGATCCACAGGGCAGCCAGTTAGGCCCACGGGGGACACACCCTTCCACTTCGAATAGCGCAGCATGCCCTGGAAATTGCTGACCGCAGCCCAAGAATCCCCCCAGCAACGACCCGGGGTTTCGAACCCGCGACCCCCTCTGATACCACTTATTGGGGACTCAGCGCAACCAACTCGACCAAAAGCTCGGACTGTTGGTTAAGGCGCTACCTATCCTTAATAGAGCTGGTCACCCAAGCAGGATCCACGGGGCAGCCAGTTAGGCCCACGGGGGACACGCCCTTCCGCTTCAAATAGGGTGAAAGTGGAGGTCAGATCTTAAGTTACTCTAGAGGGGGGGGGGGTGAATAGAGTATTAAAACTTTTTATTTAGTTTTATAGCGGGATTTAAAATACAGTTAAGTATATGTTTAATCAGTGAGAGTTAAAGATAAAGACAGAAACAGTAAAAAGAAAATCACACATCACAAGCACAGAAGAATAAGCAAGCACAGAAGACACAAGGAACTATAGTAGTTCCCCAATAAATCTGGGTACGTCTACTCTTCTACCACCCTTGGTAGGAATCCACTAGGAGGGTTGATCAGGTGCCCTAGCACTAAGGGGTTTTTGATAAGGTGTCCACACACCAATAAGCTTTTGATAAGGTGCTTAAAACCACATAAGGATTTTTTGATAAGGTGTCTTACCACCACTGTGTAAACTTTTGGAGGGAGAATTAACCCTGTACAAGATGAGATAAAGAGGTTTAGAGTGTTCTTCTCTGGCAATGATCTGAGAGAAGACAAGATGGTGTTGAAGCTGAAAGCTCCCCCTGTCTGATGAGAGTTGATGACAGTTTGTGGACAGAGCTTTCTCTAACACAAGTCTTTTGTAGCAGATTATCTGGAAGAAATGAATCTTCAGATTGTTGTTGCTCTTTGAAAGACTTTAACTTGCAGCAGTTCTGAGAGGTTGAGCGTTGTTCTCAGAATGGTGAGGGTGCTTCCTTGAGTAAGAAGAAGACTGGGAAAAATGAATAATGTTCTGTCCTTCTTCTTCTTTCTCTAATACTTCTCTTTGTTCTTCTTGTTCTGTAAAATCAGAGAGACTGAGAAAAAATTTGTGAATGTATCTCTGTGCTCTGTCTGAAGGAAAAATCGACTCATGTATTCTATTTCTTCTTTGATGACTTGTAATCTTGCAAATTCAAATCATCTGCGTTTAAGGAATATATTATTCTGACTTAAATCCTTCTTGGAACTATGCAGCCACCCAAAACAGTTTTGGCAAGTCCTTTCAATTCCTTTTGTCGTGAAAGATGCCTTGGCATTAAATGTCAACGGCTATTCTTTTTCTTGGAATAGAAAGAATATAAGGATATAATAAATAAGAAAGATATCATTACATAATTGACTGAATACGTCCAAAAAGAATTAAATATATCTGTTATTTTGTCGATTTGTGTTCAGAGAAATGATATCCAACTGAAAATATTAATCTGAGCTTCAAAAAGGAATTTGTCGAGCGCTGGCTGAAATTCATCGAGCACTGCCTGGAATTTGTCGAACACCGACAGACAAATAGTCGAACGCCGCTAGCCATTTGTCGAGCTTGAATTTTCCTAAGTTCTGACTAATCTAATCAGCCTAAAAACTTGACCCTAAGACTATACAATGGGGTCAATACAGATCCTAATCACATATAGTGATCATAGCCCAAATCAGTAATAGGGTTGTTCCAACAATCTTCCCCTATTTGGGTTAGGACACTATTTGACAATTAATCAAATAAATACAATAGAAAACATAAACAGCAGAGCATAAAATATATGTATCTGACAGAATGAAAATTCATTTCAGCAGATTGAATAAAACTAGTACTCTGAGTTCATTACAATCAAAATGTTTAATCAATAACAAAAATAACTAAGTCTGAACCTCTTTTACTTCTTTGCTGATGGAGGTTTGAAGATGATTATCCTGTTTGGATCTTCAGACTTCTTCTTGCTTAAATAGAGATCTTGATCTCCCAGTATAGTTTGAGATTTGACATGAGGGACAAAAGCTTCTGGGTGCTTTTCAAGATATTCTTCAGCATTGTATAACTCTTTGGAGTTGTACTTGTCAAGTTCTTTCCTTCTATAATCAGACATGGTAGAAATGTTTGTAAAATCTTTACCTTCTGATTTTGCTTTGTTAATCTAGGCATAAGCAATTGATTCTTTGAGTCTTGCCATTTGAGATAATCTTTCTTCTTCAGGATCTGGAAGATAAGGAACATATTATGAATTATCAACTTGATCTTGAAGATCACTTTGAGGATTTCTGATCTTGTGAAAAGATCCATCAGAGATATGAAGTTTGTATTCTAAAGAAATTTGAGATGAAACAATGACTTGACTTTCTTGTAAAGCAACTGCTGAGTTCTTAGGAGGATTGTTGGCTGATCCTGAATCTTGAGATCCACTGGAACTACCAGAAATCCTTGAATGTTGAGAGCTGAGCTTCTGGGAGAAGGATGATGGTGCTGCTGAGCCTGCTGTTGGAGGAGGAGGAGGATGGTTATATTTGACAGGTTTGTCAGAATAGTAACCAGTTTTCCTCATCTTCTTCCTTCTTGTGTTCTCATTCCTTGA
This sequence comes from Dactylorhiza incarnata, assembly GCA_033032865.1. Taxonomy (NCBI): domain Eukaryota; kingdom Viridiplantae; phylum Streptophyta; class Magnoliopsida; order Asparagales; family Orchidaceae; genus Dactylorhiza; species Dactylorhiza incarnata. Next base: position 8,675,764 of record JAWHQI010000051.1, on the reverse strand, counting down.
GAATTTCATCCAATGAGGTGTATCTTTGTCAAGAGTAATATTATGAAGAACATAATATGGGATATCATTCTCAGGATTTGGAGGCTTGGAAACTGCCTTTGAATTTGCTTTTCTTTTCTTTCTCTTCCTTGATAGAGTATCATCGGAATCACTGTCATTTTCTTCTTCATCAGAATCAGAAGGAGTTGGATTATCATATAAATCATTGATCATTTTAAGAGCTTTGATTCTTTGCTCTTCAGCTTCATAAGCTTCATCTTCTGCTCTCCAGATTTCATCAAAGTCTGGAATTGGTGATTCATCAAAGACAAAAGTTGGGAATTCAAAATTATTGATAATTTGTTCTGGAACTTGAACAAGAGCTGGAACCGCTCTTTGAACTGCAAAGCTATTAATAATCTTTTTCAGCAAAATTTTGTCAATTGGAGCAGTATAGGGGACAATTGCTCTAGAATGAATTTGATGTTTTTGCAGAGCTGAGGAGGCAAAACTGAACTTGGATAGTAAGGAAATAATATCTAGGGATGGATGAATATAGGTATTATTTATCTTTTCTATGATTGGTACTTCTGGAGTTTCTTCACACATATCTACATCAGATGTTTGAAGAGTTTGTTCAGCATCCTCTTCAAAAACTGTATCTGAACCAAAAACTGTATCCTCTGAAATTATGCCTTCTGGAACTTCTTCATAAGGCATCTCCCCCTGCCTAGCTTCAGGGAGACCTGAATCTAGGCCCCTAGAAGAATGGACAGCAATAGAGGAAGGAAGGGAAGAAAGCTTAGCAGATAAGGTAGAAATAGCTTGGAGGACTGGAGCAAATTTTGCATCCAGGAGTTGGTTTATTTTAGGAAGAATGTGATCAAAAATTTGATCAGTAATAGAGGTGAGGTTGAGAGATAGATAGTCTGATGGAAGTGATGTAGATGGTTGTAAAGTGGATGGGATGAAAGTTGGTAGAAGGATATCTCTGACAGTTTCAGAATGTGTGGAAATGCTATCTGGATGGTTTCAACTTGAGGGATGAATTGGTGACTGATGTTCATCATGTATTGGAGATGGAGGTGGAATAGGTGATTGAGGTAGAGTTGAGGAATTAAGATTAGTGTTGACAGGAGATGGAGGAGAGGAAGGCATTGGTTCTGGAGATAGAGGGGAAATATCATTGATAGGTGGTATATTAGTTGAAGGAGGTGGTGGAGAGTTTGGAGGTAGAAATTGTTCAGGAGACTGTTGAGCAGGTGGAGATGGGATATGAGAAGGAGAAGGAACTGAGGGAGGAACTTACGGAAGGGTAGAGGGAGTGACTTGGTCAGTCCTTGTGTCCTCAGATGTTTTCCTTTTCCTAGAAGCATCAGCTTTTGTATTCTTCTTGGGGATTACCCTATCCCATTTAGCAAAGAGTGCTGAGGTCAGCCTATTGCTGGCATTTATAGTCACCTTGGGTGACACCAGAAGGTCTGGATGCCTTTCCTGCAGGAAGATACCTATAACTCTTCCAAAACTAACACTATCTTTAGAATTTTTCTTTTTAATCAATTCAAAGAGAATTGATCCCCAGTTAATTTTCTTCTTCTCCATCAAGGCCACCTTCAACAGAAACCTTCAGCAAAAAGGAAGAAGAAGATTTACAGCATTACAGCAAGATAGAAAGATTATAGAAGAACACAGTCGAAAGAGAAATAGCAGAAAAGAAAAAGCTTTTCAGATCTTCATCCTCAACAGCAACAATCTCATTCTCTGAGAACAACAACACAAATCATTCTCTCAGTTTTCAGCTGCTGATTTCTTAATCTTCAAGAGCAACAATAATCTGAGGAACTCTTTGTCTCTCAGATTCATCAGCTATCAAGGAAGATTTATTCTACATTCAGAAGGAAGCTCCATCCATTATCTGTCAAGAAATTCCATCAGACAGGGGGAGCTTCACAACAACAAAACCACTAGTCTTCTCATAGCTTGTTGACAGAGAAGAACTTCATAAACCCTCTTTATCCCATCTTGTACAGGGTTCTAACTCCCTTCAAAAGTTAACCCTTTGGTGGCAGGGCACCTGATCAAAACCTGTGATTGGTTTGAGCACCTGATCAAAAGCTCAGTGGTGTTTGGGCACCTGATCAAAACTTCATTGGTGTTTGGGCACCTGATCAAAACTCCATTGGTATAGGGCACCTGATCAAAAACCTAGTGGATTCCTACAAAGGGTGGTAGAAGAGTAGATGTACCCAGGTTGATTGGGGAACTACTATAGATCCTTGTGTCTTCTGTGTTTGTGTTTATTTTCTGTACTATGCTGTGCTATGATTTGTATTTTGTTTTCACTCACTCTCTTATACACATATATATCAGTATTTTAATTCTGCTATAAAATAAGTTAAAAACTTTTTAATACTCTATTCACCCCCCTCTATAGTAAATCAAAGATATAACCTCTCTCTCATTTAGTATCAGAGGACTTTCAATTGGTATCAGAGGTGCCAGACATCTTCTCATCCTTTGTCTGAACAGTATGAACCCATTCTTTAATCTCTGCAACTGGTATTTTCTGCCTGGTGCTCAAAAACTTCTTTAGATGTTGGTCTTCCAGTAGTTGAAAAACATCCTTGAAGATTTGGTCAGATTGTGCAATAGAATCCATGTCAATATCAAAACCTGCGTCAAACTTCATTGAGTGCAGAGAGGCCTGAGAAATCGCCATTATTCCTGCAAAGAAAACGAAGATCAATTGCAGAGGGGAACTGGAGGGAAAGACGATTTCTGTAGGCGCAAACTTAGAAAGAGATAAAATAAAGCTTATATAGAAAGATCGAAGAATGAGGGCGCATTCGTAGACCGCTGTTCGACAAAACCTAATAAAATTAGAAGTCGAAAAGGCTTTATTTCTTCGTCAGACTGCATACGAAAACAACTTTTTCGTCAACCACCGTTCGACAAATGAGATTTCCTTTGTCGATTCTGAAGTTAAAGGTTCTCATCGATCATCGTTCGACGAATGATTCAAATTCGTCATTCTTTGTTCGACGAATTTATGGGATAGATAGAAAATTTAATTTTTAACCGATTGAGTCTCCATCTATCATTCCTAGTTGATTTATAAAGAAGATGTGCTTCTTTTCATCCAAGGGCTTGGTGAAAATGTCAGCTCTTTGCAAATCAGTAGAAATGAATTGTAGGCAAATTTTGTTTTTATCCACATTGTCCCTAAGGAAGTGGTGCCTAATTTCTATGTGTTTAGTCCAACAATGGAGAACTGGATTTTGTGCTATAGATATTGCACTAGTGTTGTCACAAAATATAATTGAATTATTTAAGTTGACACCATAGTCTAGGAGCTGATTTTGTATCCACAATATCAGTGAGCAGCAACTGCCAGCAGCTATGTATTCAGCTTCAGCTGTTGATGTAGACACAGATGTTTGTTTCTTACAAAACCAAGACACAAGCCTATCACCAAGAAACTGACAAGTTCCTGATGTGCTCTTCCTGTCTACTCTGCATCCAGCATAATCTGAATCTAAGAATCCAATTAATTCAAATTCAGATGATGTTGGATACCAAAGTCCTAGATTAGGGCAACCCATATCTTAAAATTCTTTTTAGTAAAATAAGATGAGATTCTTTAGGGTTTACTTGAAACCTAGCACAAATATATGTCGCAAACATTATATCTGGCCTACTAGCTGTTAAATAGAGTAGAGAGCCAACAATTGCCCTATACACTTTCTGATCAACTGGTTTCCCTGATTCATCAGTATCAACAACAGCATTAGAGGCCATGGGTGTTTTCATGGTAGAAGAATCAGACATTCCAAATCTTTTCACTAATTCCTTAGCATACTTAGATTGGGAAATGAAGATTCCTGATGGGGTTTGCTTCACTTGAAGACCAAGGAAGTATGATAATTCACCCATGCTACTCATTTCAAATTTAGATTGCATTAGTTTAGAAAACTTTTTGCATAAATTTGAATCTGTAGAGGCAAAGATAATATCATCTACATATATTTGAACTAGTAAGGTTTGATTTTTATGTATCCTGAAAAATAATGTTTTATCTACTATGCCCCTACAGAAATTATTTTCCAAAAGCAAATTAGCTAAATTCTCATACCATGCTCTGGGAGCTTGTCTGAGACCATAAAGAGCTTTATTAAGATTAAATACATAGAGGAATGAGTTGGAGAGATGAAACCTGGTGGTTGTTCCACATAGACTTCTCCTTTGATGTCTCCATTTAGAAATGCACTCTTCACATCCATTTGATATACTTTGAACTTTTTATATGCAGCAAATGCAAGGAAGATTCTGATTGCTTCTAACCTTGCAACTGGTGCAAAAGTTTGATCATAGTCTATTCCTTCTTCCTGTGAGTACCCTTGAGCTACTAGCCTAGCTTTGTTTCTCACAATATTGCCTTGATCATCAAGTTTATTCCTGAAGACCCACTTGGTGCCAATAACAGGATGGCCTTTTGGTCTTGGAACCAAATCCCAAACCTTGTTCCTTTCAAACTGGTTGAGTTCCTCTTGTATTGCAAGGATCCAGTTTGGATCTTGTTCTGCATCTTTTATGGTTTGAGGTTCAACTTGTGATAGGAAACAAGTATGCATCTGATTTTGGTGTAGTTGATGCCTTGTTTGAACACCTGCTGTGATATGACCAATTACTTGTGAAATTGGATGATCTCTAACTGTGATGTGGTCAACAGTTGGAGTTGGTTCAGCAACAGTATCCATTTGGGGAATTTGTTCAGTTGTTGTGTCCTGTGGAGGATGTTCTGCTGTTACTTGATTTAGGTTAACAGCAAGATCTGGATGATCTTCTTCTTCACTATCAGCAAGAGTTTGAGGTGATGGATGCAGTGAATCTTCTGTCTGTAGATTTAATCCATCAAGCTCTTCACATAGAGCTGGTACCTGCAGATTGTTTTTGGTAGAAGAATTCTTCTCCTTGTAAAACATGTTGGTTTCATCAAAGGAAACATGCATAGACTCTTCTATTTTAAGAGAAGATTTATTAAATACCCTATATGCTTTGCTAACTAATGAATATCCTAAGAAGATTCCTTCTTCAGATTTTGGTTCAAATTTTCTATGGTACTTTTTATCATTGTTATGAACAAAACATCTACATCCAAAAGTTCTAAAATAATCAACTTTAGGTTTCTTCCCTTTAAGTAATTCATAGGGAGTTTTACCCTTAAGTTTGTGTATCAAACTTCTATTCAGAACATAATTTGTTGTGCTGACAGCCTCTGCCCAAAAAGATAGGGGCAAGTTAGCATCTACAGGCAATGTTCTTGCTGATTCAATTAGAGTTCTATTTTTCCTTTCAACTACCCCATTTTGTTGAGGAGTTCTAGGAGCTAGGAAGCAATGCCTGATACCTTCCATCTCACAGAATTCTTGCATGAGAAGAGACTCAAACTCAGTGCCATGATCACTTATGATCAATACAACTACAGTAGAGTACTCAATCTGTATGCTCTTAAGAAAGTCTGTAAGAACTTTAAAGTTATCTGACATTTCATTCAAAAAGAACACCCAAGTGAATCTAGAGAAGTCATCTACAATGACTAGAGTGTAAGAATTCCCCCCTAAACTCTTTATTGCTATAGGTCCAACAAGGTCCATATGTAGCAAATACAAGATTCTAGGTAAATCACTTTTAGATAATGATTTAAAGCTGTTTTTGGTTTGCTTGCCTAACTGACATGCCCTACAAAGATCTTCTTTCTTATATGATTCTGATGGTAAGCCTCTAACAAGATTATCCTTAGCTAGTTTAGCAATGGTCCTAAGGTTTACATATCCTAATCTTTTATGCCATAATTCACTAGGTTTGCTTAGCTCATTAAATAAACAAATTTCTGATTTGGATGAGTTGAAATTTACTAAATATATATTTCCTTGCCTAATACCTGATAGAACAATAACATTATCAGAGGATTTAATAATGCATTCTGATTTATTAAATGTTACCTGATAACCTTCGTCACATAACTGACTTATGCTGATGAGGTTGTGCTTCAGATCCTTGACATAGGTTACTTCCTTGAATGTCACTGCTCCAACTTTAATTTGACCATAGCCTTTGGTTTGTCCACAGTTGGAGTCTCCAAAGATCACCTTGGGTCCAAGCTTTGCCTTGTAGTTGTTCAGGTTGGCCTTGTTTCCTGTCATGTGCTTTGAGCAGCCACTATCCAAGTACCATTTTTGATTTAATCTTGGATAGCTGTGTACCTGATCAGTATCATCTTCTGTTTCTGATTCTGATTTCTCTTCATCAGAATTGTTGGTTGAGTCATTGATTGCCATCATGCAGATATTTCTTTTTTCTTCATCATCACTGGAGCTGGATGATGATGCAGATTGTGACTCACTGTCTAAGTCATAAATAGCCATCAAACATTGGTCATTGTCTTTTGTTTCCTCTTCATCAGATGAGCATGATGAAGATTCTGACTCAGACTCTGTATCATTCTAGGATTTTGCTACAAATCCTCTTCCCTTCTTTTTGTGAGAGTGGGAGGAAGATTTGCTAGAGCTCTTCTTTTCTTCCTTTTCTCTTCTCCTGTCCTTCTTGTCCTTTTTGTTCTGATTATCTGGACAGTCAGGAGCAACGTGTCCTGGTTTCCTGCAACCAAAACATATAATTTCATTAGAGTGATTTTTGTCATACCTTGGCTTGTCATGGCTTCTGGATGACTTTTTCCTGAAATCTTTTCTTGCCATTTTATAGAATCTTTTGGCTATCAGACTCATAAACTCCTCATTGTCAGGAGCTTTTCCTTCTTCTTCTGCATCCTTGAAGGCTATGCTTCTTTCCTTCTTGGGTGCTGGAGATGAAGTAGATTCTTCTGCTTCCCTAGCTTTGATAAGCTGCTCATAAGACTTGAGCTTGCCCAACAAAGCTTTAGTGGTGATCTCATTGAGACTTCTGGCTTCCTTGATTGGCCAGATTCTGGAGTCCCATGTGCTGGGGAAGCACATAAGAATTTTTTCATTGATCTCTGTGAGTGAGATCACTTTGTCCAGAGACTTCAGCTCATTTATTATGAGGCTGAGCCTATTGTACATATCAGCAACACTTTCTGATTCTCCCTTCTTGAAGTTCTCATATTGAGAAATCAGATGAGATCTTCTATCTTTTCTTTCATCTGCTGAGCCTACCACCATGTTGTTGAGAGATTCCCAAATTTCTCTTGCTGAGGTGCGCTCAACAACCTTCTGGAATATGTCATCTGACATAGTTAGGGCTAGAATGTTCATGGCCTTTGCATCTGCATTTCTCTGCTTCTTCTGAGCTTCAGTCCACTCAGGAGGTGGAACAACAGTATTGTCTATTGCTGCATCAGTACTTATTGATGTTGTGGTAGCTGGAGGTCCTGTCAAAATGACATTGAAAATTTCTTCATCAATGGAGTTCATATACAGCCTAATCCTTGCTTTCCATAGTGCAAACTTATTGAGATTGCACATAGGAGGTTTTGTGCTGGAATATTCCTTGTTTTGTGCCATGAGTTTTAAATAAGATAAAAATAAAGAGAAAGACACTCTGAGGAAATTTAAGATCTGGTTGATCTTTGTGATTCAGGTGTTAGCCTGTAAAGAATCAACCTACCTCTGATACCAATTGAAAGTGGAGGTCAGATCTTAAGTTACTCTAGAGGGGGGGGGGGGGGTGAATAGAGTATTAAAACTTTTTATTTAGTTTTATAGCGGAATTTAAAATACTGTTAAGTATATGTGTAATCAGTGAGAGTTAAAGATAAAGACATAAACAGTAAAAAGAAAATCACACAACACAAGCACAGAAGACACAAGGAGCTATAGTAGTTCCCCAATAAATCTGGGTACGTCTACTCTTCTACCACCCTTGGTAGGAATCCACTAGGAGGGTTGATCAGGTGCCCTAGCACCAAGGGGTTTTTGATAAGGTGTCCACACACCAATAAGCTTTTGATAAGGTGCTTAAAAACCACACAAGAATTTTTTGATAAGGTGTCTTGCCACCACTGTGTAAACTTTTGGAGGGAGAATTAACCCTGTACAAGATGAGATAAAGAGGTTTAGAGTGTTCTTCTCTGTCAAAGATCTGAGAGAGGACAAGATGGTGTTGAAGCTGAAAGCTCCCCCTGTCTGATGAGAGTTGATGACAGTTTGTGGACAGAGCTTTCTCTAACACAAGTCTTTTGTAGCAGATTATCTGGAAGAAATGAATCTTCAGATTGATTTTGCTCTTTGAAAGACTTTAACTTGCAGCAGTTCTGAGAGGTTGAGCATTGTTCTCAGAATGATGAGGGTGCTGCCTTGAGTAAGAAGAAGACTGGGAAAAATGAATAATGTTCTGTCCTTCTTCTTCTTTCTCTAATACTTCTCTTTGTTCTTCTTGTTCTATAAAATCAGAGAGACTGAGAAAAAATTTGTGAATGTATCTCTGTGCTCTGTCTGAAGGAAAAATCGACTCATGTATTCTGTTTCTTCTTTGATGACTTGTAATCTTGCAAATTCAAATCATCTTCTTTTAAGGAATATATTATTCTGACTTAAATCCTTTTGAAACTATGCAGCACCCAAAACAGTTTTGGCAAGTCCTTTCAATTCCTTTTGTCGTGAAAGATGCATTGGCATTAAATGTCAACGGCTATTCTTTTTCTTGGAATAGAAAGAATATAAGGATATAATAAATAAGAAAGATATGTTGGATCTTGTGGCGCCCTTAGAGGGGGGGGGGGGGGGTGAATAAGGGCCTTTTAAAAATTATGATTTTTTACTTAAGAATTTTAAAACAAATTTGACTTTTCTAAAAATTACTTATAAAAATTTCAAACCAATGTAATTTTAAAATTAATTCAAACACAAATTTCTAAGTTAAAGATTAAGCAACCATATTTGCAATTAAAGAAAAAGTCATAATTTTATAACCATGAAATTCACATACAAATAATATGATCATAACAATGCTTAAGATCAAGGCACAAATATGATAATAAACCTTTTACAATTTGTGTTTACCAATCCTTCTCCCAAGGATCGGAAGGCTATCACTTGTCTCTCCCTAGACCAAGCCCAAGCCTATCCTCTAGATCTTCCCAAGATCTAGACGTAGCACACAAGGCCACGATTTCCCACCAAGCCACACAAGGACTTGGACGCTCCACACAAGGAAGCGATTTTCCCCTAAGCCACGCAAGGACTTAGACGTCACGCACAAGGAGACGATTTCCCTACCAATAAAAAGTGAAGTGTATATAAATGAAAATACAAAATGAAAAGAACAACTCCCTAGAAATTTAGATCTCTGAAAGGAAGGTTGAAGCCTCGAGATGATCGTTGATGTAGAAGCGTGTCCGATGTCGTCTTCAATCTCAAACCTTCTAAGCACAAATGGGAGTTGATGAGGTTCTGGAGCTCTCTGGTTTGTATGCACTCAGGAAAAGACTTGGAATTCTCAAAGCTTTGAATGCACGAACAAAATGAGCCAATATATAGATTTTCACTGTCGCCTGGGCGACATCACTGTCGGAATTCCGACAGCGCTAAACTGCCGCTCGTAGTGCTGTCGTGCGGGCAGTTGCTGTAACCTCCGTGCTATCGCCTGGGCGACATCGCTGTCGGATTTTCTACAACGCAAAACTGCTGTTCGTCGTGCTGCCGTGCAGGCAGTTGTTGTAACTTCTCTGCGGTCGCCTGGGCGACATTAGCTGTCGGAAAATTCTGACATCAAAATTCTTCATTCAGTCAAATTGAGCTCCATTCAGAATTGTGAACATCTCATACCTGTTACCTGCACACCATTAATAAAAATAGAATCAAATACAAATGGGACTGTTATTATCAAACCGGAAGAGTGCGAAATGCATGCTCCAACAATCTCCCCCTTTTGATAATAACAAATCCGTATAAAAAGAAATCATGTCTATTTAGGTTGTTGATTTTAACATACGGTGTGTGCACAAAAATAACATGATATATTCCTCTTAAATGTAATCTCCACCTAGATGAATGCTCCCCCTAAATGAATGCTCCCCCTAAATGTTATAGTAAATTGAAATGATGTATTGTTTAGGTGGAATATTTAGGTGTAATAGTTCTTTGATTTCTTGAATATACTTATAATTCTCCCCCTCTTGGTATTAGAAAAAGGTAATATGAAATGAATGAGTTGTTCTTAAGGGAAGAGATAAGATGTAGAAAATAAGAGTAAGCGGAAGCACTTGTGTTGAAAATGATTGAATGTCTTGAAATAGTAGTAATATGCCATAGTATTGAATAAACTCATGAAGAGATGGTATAGCCATATGAAGTAGTAGAATAAAACAAAATAACTTAAACATGATTAATGTCATTTTAAAGTATCATAGAAAGACACAAGTGTGTATAGAAATCTGGAATCTTTTCGGTCCAATTCTCATGAGATGAATGTTTATATAACATAATGATGTGTACAAGTGATGCTTTGATCAAACATATCAAATTATTTAATTTACATGATCATTGGAATAGAAAACATAATATAAGCATATAAAGACAACTTTGACCTTGAAGATATAGCACAATAAGAATATAATACCATTTTTTCTTTTGCACAAGACACTTTACAATTCTTTCCAAGGTGCTCAATCTCACAATGCTTATTAAGACTTATCAGGAGGGTAAGTAGTGCTTGGTGGAGTATCCTTGTCCTCAATTTAAACTTTTTGTTGATCACATATTTTGTGATATCTTAATTTTGAGATATTTATAATTTTTATTTTTAATTGACCAAGGATCTCCGAATTCACTTGAATCGCAAAAGATGGTGTATAGTTGGTTGTGCTAACAAATCAAGGTTGAAAGTAGTATTTATGAAGTGCTATTGTATTATGTTAAAGCAAATATGATTCATGTATATATTAAATAGAAAGACATATGTATGGATCAAAACAAGTGAACGTGATAGTTCATTATTATATATAAATAATTTATCATACTTAGAGGCATGCGAAAACAATTTCCAATAGTCTAAACAACTTAGTAGGAGTGCCAATACGATGATAGAGTGGAAATGAAATCATAGAATCATGTAAATAGCCATTTTAAAAAAAAAGCACATGGTTTGGCATCAATTCATGAGTTGTAGCATTAATAATGACATATAACTACTGTAAAGCATCATAGGGACCAAAACTGAAGATTAAGCAAATCGGGAGCTGTCGGAAATTTTCGACAGTCACTGTCGCCTGGGCGACAGCTAAAAATATAAATACGGCTTAAAACCGAGTCAAACCCTATTGTACATCATTTTCTGGACTGAAAGGCGAGAGGAAACTGTCGGAGTTCGGCGATAACCCTAGATCTAAGGTATATTTGTTTGATTTTTAAGTTTTTGACTCCAAATGTTTTTAGAGATTTGTGATTTTTGAAAGTAGAGAAGAAAAATGTGATTTTCATTTTACTTTTGATGAATGGTGTAGATCTTTGAAGTTTTGTGTATTAAAGGTGTAGATCTAGTGTAAATCAAGTGGATCTTGGTGAAATATGTTTGGATTTTGTGATTTTTGGGGTTTAAGTTTTGTATTTTTTTACATGGTTTAATTTCAAAAACTGAAGATTTTCCTTTTGAAGAAGGTTGAAGAAGATGAATAGTAAAGGATATGTGAGAAGATGTAGTTTTGTTCTAGGAAAATTTTTTTAACAGAAATATAGCTTGATTTTGAGTAGATCTGGAAGTCTAGTTGAAAAATTTATATAAAAAAAAATTCATTGGAGTACTGTCAGAATTTTCCGACAGTCAATGTCGCCTGGGCGACATCGTCCCAGTGCACAGAACTTGTTTAACTTACTTTTGTTTTGTTATGTATGCAGAATGGCTTCCAGTTCTAAGGCACGTAAGAGTATGTCTGAAGATGCGCATAGTTCTTATCAAGTATATCCTGGGATTGAGAAAGCAATAATTGGAGTTTCAAAATATATAGAATTTGACTCTCCTAAGCACGATCATATCTATACTCGTCTTGCTAATGCAGGTATAATATCAGTAATCACAGTAGATATGTTCTCATCTTTTTTGATCCGAGAATTTTATAATCATTTGGAAGACCCGAGTTACAGTGAATTGGATGGGGGAGTGAGATCGAGAATCCAAGGTCAACAAGTGGAAATAACACATGTTGATCTTAGAGATGAATATAGTCTTATTATGAGTGATCATATGCCAGATATAGTAGAGAGCTATAGAAATGATATAGATTGGACTCTTGTAAACATGAGTTTACATGGAAGTCAAAAGAAGACCCTAATCACGGAAGTTTCTTCACTCACTCCTGATGCCTATTTAGTCCAAGATATATTGAAAAACTCAGTTATGTTAAAAAGTGGAGATAAAAGGAGTATCGCAGCACAATTGACGCTTATTACATATTTTATTATGGAGGAGGAACCCTTTGATGTAGCGGACCTCATCCTTGCCCAGATTCGGTATGCTTTTAGAGTAAAACATCCAAAATGGGTGAAGATTCATACCTTGCCAATGGGGGCTATAATTCAACGTATTCTATATAAGAATTATGAATGGATAGGTCAAGATTCGTACTTAGATGATTGTGTTTCGGAAATATACTATACGGGTACCATGAAAGTAAAGAAATCTCATAAAAAGTCTCATCCTGGAATAGAGATTATCGAGCCTACAATTCCTAGGGGAGGATCACTACGAGAGTCTATAGATGATCTTCGTGATTCATTTGAGGAACACAAAAAAGAAGTGAAGAAAGATCGCAGTAGAATGTAGAAATTTATGAAATTTCTGGTGAAGGGACTGAAATTAAAGCCGACTCCTGAAGAAGCGGCCGAATGGGAAGTTCCAGATGAAGAACCGCCATGCCAATCGGTTAGGCGGACTTGTCGTGGAAAGGACGTAAGACGTAGACCTTCAGAAGACTGTCTAGAAAGCAGCGGGGCTGGATATGAGGATTCTGAGTAGTTTTCAGCAAGGTGCTGCTACTGACTGATGTCGGAATTTTCCGACATCCACTGTCGCCTGGGCGACAGTGAACTTGCCCAGATTTCATTTTCTGTTAATGAACTTAAACTTATGTTGATTTCTACTGTTTTTCTGGAACAATTTTTATGTAATATTAATGATGTGAGAATTTTTCTTAAGTCATTCAAATTCTATGGTTTGATTTAAAATTTAGTTTTTCTTTTTAAAGTTTATAGGTTTTGTGATATTTTTAATTTTATAGGTCATAAGTAGTGATATAATCATTGTGAAATGTCTAGGATTCCCAATTCTAGCCTAAGCATAGAAAAATGGGAATCCGGTAACGGTTTAGTGAATATATCTGCTAGTTGATTATCCGTGCCTATAAATGAAATTTTAATCTGATTATTTTTAATGTGATATCTAATAAAATGATGTCTCACATCAATGTGCTTAGACCTTGAATGGTGAACCGGGTTGTAAGTTAAATCAATTGCACTTTTGTTATCGCACTATAGCTCTATTGTTTGTTGTTTAATGTTAAAGTCATCTAAAGTTTATTTCATCCAAAGAGCTTGTGCACAACAACTACCAAGTGCGATGTATTCGGCCTCGGTGGTTGAGAGGGAAACAAAATTCTGTTTCCTACTCGACCACGAAATGAGTGAAGGGCCTAAAGAGTGACAAGTGCCACCAGTGCTTTTCCTATCTAGTGAACAACCGGCATAATCAGAATCAGAATAGCCAAAAAGAGTAAAATCATCGCTTTGAGGATATCACAAACCAAGTTTAGATGTGCCAATTAAATATCTAAAATTTCTTTTTACCGCTTTTAAATGTGATTCTTTGGGATCAGCTTGAAATCTAGCACATAAACAAACTGAAAACATAATATCCAGTCTAGAAGCAGTTAAATATAAAAGTGAACCTATCATGCCTCTATATAAAGTTTGATCTATTGATATTCCACTTTCATCTTTTCCTAATTTTAAAGATACACTCATAGGAGTATTTGCTTGTTTTAGATTTTCAAATCCAAATCGTTTTAAAACATCATGAATATAATTTGATTGGTTAATAAAAACTCCATCATGTTTTTGAACAATTTGAAATCCTAAGAAATATTTTAATTCTCCTACCATACTCATCTCAAATTCACTTTCCATCATTTTTACAACATAATTACACAACTCTTCATTAGTGGCTCCAAAAATAATATCATCAACATAAATTTGTAAAACAATTAAATCATCATCTACTTGCTTAATAAAGAGTGTACAATCAACACCACCCATTTTGAAACCATTTTGTAATAAATATATAGTCAATATATCATACCATGCTCGTGTTGCTTGTTTTAAACCATACAAAGCTTTTAGCAATCTATATATGCGATTAGGAAATTTTTCATTTATAAATCCTGGGGGTTGTTCAACATAAACTTCTTCTTTAATCAACCCGTTTAAAAATGCAGTTTTAATATCCATTTGCAATAATTTAAATCTTTTATGACTAGAAAATGCAACAAAAATTCTAACTGCTTCCAATTGTGCTACGGGTGCAAATGTTTCATCCAAGTCTACCCTTTCAATTTGATTATATCCTTTCGCTACAAGCCTAGCTTTGTTTCTAGTGACCCTAGAGTCACTATCTAATTTGTTTTTGAAAATCCATTTGACCCCTACCCCTGGATGATCACTAGGTCTATCAACAAGAATCCAAACTTTATTTCTTTCAAATTGGTTAAGTTCTTCATTCATAGCTAGAAACCAAGATTCATCATTTAAAGCGGTGGCAACATCTTTTGGTTCTATATTTGAGACAAAACATAAATTTGAAAAACTTTCATGTAAACTAGAACGTGTACGTACCCCACTTAATGGTTCTCCAATAACAAATTCTTGCGGATGATCTTTTGAGAACCTTAGCTCGGTTGGAGGTACATATCCTTGTTCTTCTTCTTCTTCACCATCTTTTTCGTCTTCTTTCTCTACTTTTTCTTCATCATTATCATCATCATTTTTCCTCAGATTTTGTTCCACATCTTCTTCATTTTTCTCAGTACCTGCAACTTTAAAATTTTCTACACAAGAAATGTTTTCATCAAATTTTACATGAATAGATTCTTCAACCACTTTAGTACGTTTATTATAAACTCTATAGGCCTTGCTAGTTGAAGAATAGCCAATGAAAATTCCTTCATCACATTTTCATCAAATTTGCCTAAGTTATCTTTTGTATTCAAAATAAAGCATTTACAACCAAAAACTTTAAAGTAAGATACATTTGGTTTTCTTTGAAAATAAATTTCATAAGGAGTTAATTGTAATATAGGACGAATCATGACATGATTAATAATATAGCATGCAGTACTAACCGCTTCGCCCAAAAATATTTTGGCAATTTAAATTCACAAAGCATAGTACGTCCTAATTCTTGAAGTGTTCTATTTTTCCTCTCCACTACACCATTTTGTTGTGATGTGCGAGGAGCGAAAAATTCGTGTTTTATCCCAAATTCATTACAATATGAAATAAATTTTTCATTATCAAACTCTCCTCCATGATCTGATCTAATGCATTTTACTTTTAAATCAAGTTCATTTTGAATACGTGAAATTAGTTTTACAAATTCATCAAAAGCATCAGATTTTGAATTTAAAAACAATGTCCAACAAAATCTAGAATAATCATCAATAATAACAAACGTATATTTTCTACCTCCTAGACTTTGTGTAGAAATTGGACCAAACAAGTCCATATGTAATAAATGTAAAGGTCTAGTAGAAGAAATAACATTTTTGCTTTTAAAATATGATTTTGTAAACTTTCCTTTTTGGCATGGTGAACATAATGAAGAAAGCTTTCCATTCAAATTTGGTAAACCTTTTATTATTTTATTTTAGAAAGCTTTACTATGCGTTTAGCACTAGAATGTCCTAGTCTCCTATGCCATAATTCAAGTTCATCAATTTTTGAAATAAAGCATTTAAGTGAAGAATGAGATAAATCATGAAAAGTGATTGTATAGACATTGTTTATTCTTGGTGCAGTAAGTACAATTTCATTTGTTTTGGAATCAATAATTTTGCAAAGGTTTGAGCTAGAGTCAAATAACACATTTAGATTTTTATCGCATAGTTGACTAATAGAAATTAAATTATGTTTTAAGCCTTTAACATATAAAACATTTGAAATTTTAAATTCTTCGTTACCTACTACTCCAATGTCTTTGACTTTACCCTTGCCATTATCTCCAAAGGTCACTGTTCCACCTTTCTTCATTTCCAGGCTAAGGAACTTTGATTTATCGCCTGTCATGTGTTTTGAACATCCAGAGTCCAAATACCACACTTCTTCCTTGTTCCTAGCCTGCACGCACACCTAAAAAGATGATGAGAGTAAAGATCTGGTTACCCAAGTGGTCGATCCCATGGCATAGGTGGATGCCTTAGGTACACAGATTTGTTTAACATGAACTTTTCCTTTCTTCCAACATGAGTCCGAGATGTGACCAAATCGATGACATTTGGCACATGCAATGAATGGTGAGGAACCATTTTTCAATGGTTTCTCTGGACTCTTGCTGGAGGAAACATCTTTATGTGTGGACTTAGAAAAATTTTCATTTTAAAAAATAGGTTTTCTGAACCTGGAGCTGTCGCTGGTTCCGACATCAGCTGTCGGAAATTTCCGACAGCTTCCAGAGCTTCCAGAAATGTATCCTAGCCCAAATTTTGCTGTCCCATGGCATTGGTTGGCTAAAATCATATCCAGAGATTTTTTCCAACACCAAATTTTCCAATTGCCATGTTCAACTCATTTACTTTGGAATTTAAAATTGAATTTTATTTTACTATCATGCCACATCTATTTGCAACATTTTTCTTATAATTCTCTAATTGAGAATGAGAAGTTTTGACCACTTTTTCTAAGTCCTTTTTCTCTTTTAGAAGTTGATCAATTTTTTGATCGGACTTAGAAATAGTGTTTTCAAGTTCTTTTATCCTTGTCGAAGAGTGATCACACTCTTGACAAATTACCTTCTCTTTCCCAATAGTTTGTAAATCATTTGATAATTTTTTATTCTCTTTTAAAAGACCTTTATTTTCAGACTTTAAAAAATCAATTTCCTTTAGGCTTTTATCCAAAAATTTGCAAGTTTTTATAAATTCAGAATATAAATCTTCATAAGATGGAGGAGTTACCTCAGTGTTGCTTTGGACACTACTATCGTCGTCAGATGTAATGTTGCCTTTTGCCATCAAGCATACATTAGCCTCCTCTTCCTCCTGTGTTGAGGAATCACTTTCTTCACCAGATGAAGAATCATCCCAAGTCTCTGCCTTTAACACTTTCTTCTTGTAACTTTTATCGTGCCTCTTTGCTTTTTGCTCTTTCAGATACTTTGGGCACTTGCTTCTGATATGACCAATCTTCTTGCAATGGTAGCACTCCGGTAGCGGACGCTCCTGTTCATTCTCCATTTTTCCTTTGCCTTTTTGATAGACAAAATCGTTCTTTTTGAATTTTTTTTAAATGAATTTCTCCTCTCCGGATTTCTCATAAACTTTTTAAAGTTCCTCACAAATAGTCCTTCCTCATCTTCCTCACTTTCTTCAGATTCAGTCTCAACTTCCCTTCTTGATTTCAATGCCAAAATCTTCTTTTTGGGCTCCAAATTGTACTCTTGGCTTTGGATTTTCAACTCCACCTCATGATTTTTTAGATTCCCAATGAGGCTCTCCAATTGTAAGGTCTTAAGATCATGTGACTCAGAGATTGCAGTCACTTTAGGATTGAACTTCGGGGGAAGTGATCTTAATATTTTCCTTACTAAATCTCCATTGGAGAAAACCTTACCCAGCACCTTTGAATCGTTCACGATTTTAGTGAATCGTGTGTACATTGTATCAATTTCTTCATCCACCTCCATTTTGAATCTTTTGAATTCTGACTCCAGTTGAAATAGCTTTGAACCTTTACCTGCGAAGTACCTTCATGAGTAATTTCTAAAAGATTCCAAATTTCATATGCAGTATCACAAGCACAAACTCTATTAAATTCAGTGCGATCTAGTGCGCAAAATAAAGCATTCATGGCTTTTGCATTGTTTTTACATTTTAATTTATCATTGTCATCCCACTTGTCTTTGGGTTTGTCCATTGTTACATTTCCTACAACATATGTTGGGGAAGTATAACTCGTCTCAACCATATTCCAAACTTCCATGTCGAGAGCTATTAGAAAACACCGCATTCGGGTTTTCCAATAGTTATAGTCTGTACCCGTAAAAAGTGGTGGCCTATTAATTCCTTGCCCCTCAACGAACGCGTGATCATTGTGCGCCATTACTCCCGGTGGTAAAACCGTTTTGGAGCAACCTCGCTCTGATACCACGTGTTGGATCTTGTGGCGCCCTTAGAGGGGGGGGGGGTGAATAAGGGCCTTTTAAAAATTACGATTTTTTACTTAAGAATTTTAAAACAAATTTTACTTTTCTAAAAATTACTTATAAAAATTTCAAACCAATGTAATTTTTAAATTAATTCAAACACAAATTTCTAAGTTAAAAATTAAGCAACCATATTTGCAATTAAAGAAAAAGTCATAATTTTATAACCATGAATTTCACATACAAATAATATGATCTTAACAATGCTTAAGATCAAGGCACAAATATGATAATAAACTTTTACAATTTGTGTTTACCAATCCTTCTCCCAAGGATCGGAAGGCTATCACTTGTCTCTCCCTAGACCAAGCCCAAGCCTATCCTCTAGATCTTCCCAAGATCTAGACGTAGCACACAAGGCCACGATTTCCCACCAAGCCACGCAAGGACTTGGACGCTCCACACAAGGAAGCGATTTTCCCCTAATCCACGCAAGGACTTAGACGTCACGCACAAGGAGACGATTTCCTTACCAATAAAAAGTGAAATGTATATAAATGAAAATACAAAATGAAAAGAACAACTCCCTAGAAATTCAGATCTCTGAAAGGAAGGTTGAAGCCTCGAGATGATCGTTGATGTAGAAGCGTGTCCGATCTCGTCTTCAATCTCAAACCTTCTAAGCATAAATGGGAGTTGATGAGGTTCTGGAGCTCTCTGGTTCGTATGCACTCAGGAAAAGACTTGGAATTCTTAAAGCTTTGAATGCACGAACAAAACGAGCCAATATATAGATTTTCACTGTCTCCTGGGCGACATCACTGTCGGAATTCTGACCGCGCTAAACTGCCGCTCGTAGAGCTGTCGTGCGGGCAGTTGCTGTAACCTCCGTGCTGTCACCTGGGCGAGATCGCTATCAGAATTCCGACAGCGCAAAACTGCTATTCGTCGTGCTGCCGTGCGGGCAGTTGTTGTAACTTCTCTGCTGTCGCCTGGGCGACATTAGCTGTCGGAAAATTCCGACATCAAAATTCTTCATTCAGTCAAATTGAGCTCCATTCAGAATTGTGAACATCTCATACCTGTTACCTGCACACCATTAATAAAAATAGAATCAAATACAAACGGGACTTTGTTATTATCAAACCGGAAGAGTGCGACATGCATGCTCCAACAAGATATCCTTATATAACTGACTGAATACATCCAAAAAGAATTAAATATATCAGTTATTCTGTCGATTTGTGTTCAGAGAACTGATATCCAACTGAAAATATTAATCTGAGCTTCAGAAAGGAATTTGTCGAGCGCTGGCTGAAATTCGTCGAGCACTGCCTGGAATTTGTCGAACACTGACAGACAAATCGTCGAACGCCGCTAGCCATTTGTCGAGCTTGAATTTTCCTAAGTTCTGACTAATCTAATCAGCCTAAAAACTTGACCCTGTGACTATACAATGGGGTCAATACAGATCCTAATCAACATATAGTGATCCTAGCCAAAATCAATAATAGGGTTGTTCCAACATAGGGCAACACGCCGGGGCTGTTGAAACCGATTTCTTGGTCTCTTGTGGAGCTCGGGGCCCTCAGCGAATTGAGGGGCGACTAGCCCTTACTGGTCCCTCGGAAGAGATAGGCAGATAACCCGGACAAAGAGTAAAGACCCTGGTCTCAGCAAGGAGGTCCCTCCACTAACCCGGAAGATCGTTGAGCGCTTCCCCTCCCAAGACAAAGCTAAGACTCGGGCACCTTGGAGAGCTAGAGAGCCCAAACCAAAGCGACCTATGGAGAGAAGAAGGCTCAAAGATTCTGAAACCCGGTCCTCTTCCAAGGTGCCCTTTAAGGTCTATTTATAGATTTTGGTTTTGTGGTCTGTCAATAGCCAACTCCCGCTGTCCCTTCTTACTATCCGCACCCCAAATTGGTCTGCTAACAGCCAAACTCCGCTGTTCGGAGGGGCTACCCGCAGACCACCAGCGGTTTTTTGGTAAAGGACCACCCCAGGCGCCGGCGAACCAGAGACCCCTGACCTGTTCAGCGAACACCGATCTCGCCGAAAGATCTGGCTGGCTCGCCAAAGCCGCCTAGCGAACTCCTCCGACCAGCTGGCTCGCCTGCCTCTATGGCTCGCCTTCCGAACCGCTCCTTAGCGGGCCGAGCTCGCCAAAATGGCTAACTGATACGTTTTTTAATTTGTAATTGCTCTCTCTCTTTGAAAGAGAGAAGAAAGAGAAGAAAGCTCTTTCTTTCTTTTCGATTCAACCTTGGGCGGACGTTTTCGAACAGTCCCGCGAGTAATTCTACTTTGAGGGATTACCCATTATCCTATCGAAGGATAGAAGTAACGGACTCTTTCTCTTTCGAAATATCGAGGATTACTCCTCGGCCGCGTCCTTTGAAGGCTAAATGAAAAGATTGAAAAGGGGCTTTTATATGAAAATATATGTTGAAATGAAAATTGAAAGCTTTTTGAAAATATTGTTGCAACAATTTTTTGAGTAGTTGCAACAATTCTTTAAGAGCGTTTTAAAACTTCTTTTACCTTTAGCTAGTTGCAACAACCAAAGAGGTGTTGCAACAAATATTTTTAGTGTTTTTTAAAAGAGAGTTTTAAAAAGTGCTTTAGAGAGAAAGCTTTTGGGTTTATGTAATTATCCGGACTAAAATCAATAAAGGCAAGTGGACCTTATCGATAGTAGTATAGGATATTTCTTTTGAAATATCAAGGTCGTATTTTTCCAAGGTCGTATCGATTATTTCTACTTCTTAGGAACGCGCTATTATTTTATCGAGAAGAGTTTGAAATTGATTTTTATGATTTTATAGAAAAGCTAGTGACGAAAATGATAACTATCGCGGGCTTGGTGTGCGTTTAGCAAAAACCAAGAAAAGCGATGAAAAGAAAAAGAACGAAAACGTTAATTTAAAAAGTAGTTTTGCTTAGAATTATTTAGGGTTTTATAAAACGATAATGATAACTACGGCGATAATAAGCGATTGAGCGGGTAGCGGAATTAAGCAAAAAGCAAATATATAAAAAAATAAAAGACGCACTAATTGAAAACTCACGCACTCTACGGAATTAAAATGAAAGTTGTAAATTGCAGAAATTGAAGAAATGCGATCCCTACCCAAATAGGTAGAGGGGAAATAAATGCGTGAGCAAGTCCTATCCAAACGGATAGGCGGGAAATAAATGCGTGAGCAAGTCCTATCCAAATGGATAGGCGGGAAATAAATGCGTGAGCAAGTCCTATCCAAACGGATAGGCGGGAAATAAATGCGTGAGCAAGTCCTATCCAAACGGATAGGCGGGAAATAAATGCGTGACGAAAATGGAAACTATTCGATTACAAAAAAAAGGCGCAAAATCTATCCACCTACACACACACATACTTAAAATGAAATATATGTTAAAGAAAACAAAATCTATATTAGCACACACACACACACATACTTAAATAAAAACTACTAAAACACTAAAAAGACTTAAAAATAATTATTATGAAACAAAAACTACTAAAATGAAAACTACTAAAGATTACTAACAAAACAAAATACTAAAAACACTAAAATAAAAACCACTAAAACACTAAAAAGAAAACAAAATACCCTCCAACACACACTCACAAACAATAATTAACCATCTAAAAATTACAAAAAAGTTAAAAACATAAACATTACTCTCATACACTCACACACACAAATTAAAATGGACAATTTAATTTACATAACAAAATCTAATTGATGAAAAAAAAGGAAGAACAAAAGAGAACAAACACTCTTTACACCAAAACAAAGAGAGAGAGTTACAAAACAAGAGAGCTAATTTATTTCCATTGCCATCAAAAAGGGGTTACAAACAAGAGAGAGAAAATGCAAACAAAGAGAACTAAAAACCTTAAACACCAAATGGATCACAACCTCAAGGTTTAACTCTCCAAATTGTGAACCTTAAATACAATGGCCTACCCCTCTTATTTATAGGCAAAAGAGTGGGGTGCCAATAGCAAAAAAAAAGAGAAAATTGGGGGGAAGCAGCTGACATTTGACTAAGGTAGCCAATTTTGACTTTGGCATTTGCTGGAAGGAGTTCTGGCGGGTTGGGGTGCCAATAGCAGGAAGCTTCTGGCGAGTTTCGGGCTGGGACAGCTGGCGGGCGCGTGAGAGCTTGGAGTCGGCAGGCGGGTTCCGGGCTAGCGAGTTAGCGGGCTGGCGCGGGTCTGCGGATAGCGGGATTAATCCAAGCAAAATGCTGCCCCGCCTGGTTTCGAACCAGCCACTTCCCTGTTGGAAATCAAGCTCCTATCCACTAGGCCAAGCAAGCCTTGATGTAAACACAAGAACATAAATATACATATTATATATATTCACAGAATTTTTCTTTTATAAATTAACTTTAATATAAAATAACTTAATAATATCAATAAAAAAAATGATTTTTATTAACTTAATATATATATAAAAATATTATAGTTTTTATTTACATATATTTTAGATACTTTAAATATACATTTACATATATATTTTTACAAAATTACTAACATAAATATTTACATACTTATTATATAGTTTTTATTTAATATATATATACTATTATTATTTACATTTTATATATTATACATATATATTTACACATATACATATATTATACATATGAATTTATACATATACATATATTATACATATGAATTTATACATATACATATATTATACGTATGAGCATTTTATTATATTTATAACATATTTATTATTCAATATTATTATTATGTTATTAATATACAATACTACTATATTATTATATATATATATATTCATCCTATTTATCTATCAAGCTTATTATTTTTATATTATTTATATAATATTACTATTTTTCATTCATATTTACATATAAATATATGCTTATTTAATATACTTATTATTTACATACATATAACCATATTATTTATATTTTAAATATTATATATATATATATATTTATAATAAATTTCTTATACAATAATATATCAAAATTTTATTCTTTTACATATATAATTACTTATTTTTACAAAATAAATAAAGAAGTGATTATTCCAATGATTTAAAAGCAATATGTACAAAATTCCCCAAAATTAGGCTAGAAACGATACTAAAAAAATGCATAATTTGTTATTCATCAAACACCCCCATACTTAAGCTTTTGCTATTCCAGAGCAAAAGTAAGGGATACCAATAAGACGTTTAATAAAATTTCTAATTTACTAAAGTTTTTATTAGATCAAAAGTAAGATCGAAATAAATTTAGGGTATTTAAAGAGGTAAGTCCAAAACTATGAAAGTAATTTAAAAAGAGCGAAAAAAAATTTTAGCGAGACTTCTAAAGTTAGCTAAATAGCGTCGATTATTGCAGTCTTTGGTACCTTTTAATTAGAATAGAATTATATAAAACTTTAACTTTTTTAAGAAAGTTTTTAAGAATAAATAAAGCCTACTAATTATGCTCTCTCAAACTTTTTTAAATTAAAATCTAGGTACAATTTTATTGGCTAAGGGGTAGGGGAAAAAGGGTAGCCTTGGCAGAAAGAAGAGTGCTTGGATTTAGGGGTGATGGATTGTATCCTCTCACCCCACCTTTTTGGTGGTTTTGCTTTGATACCCAACATTGGTTTACGCGGGATAAATGAAATCTTTTCTCAACTTAACCCAATGCCCGTGTTTACGGAATTTTATTCCCATTGACAAGGGATTTCTTTTAACAATATTGGGTGCCTGTGTTTACGGAATCTTTTTATTCCCATTGACACAGGATTTCTTTTAAAACTCCTTCTTTTACTTTTTTATGCCAAGCTAAAGGGGTGTTTATAAGGGGGGGTTTCAAGAGAAATTCTAGATTAATAAAGAAAGATTTTGAGAGCAAGTTTAGTAGATTAAAAACATTCCTAAAGTTTCACAAGTTTAGAGTTAGAATAATTGAATCTAAAGATGGTTTGCCAATATAATACAAAAATGAATCTATTTAGGGTGAACCCGAGGTAATGCTAAAAGTTCTGTTCTCAAATTAAATTAAGATCGCAAGATTTTCTTTACTACTGAAAATTCCTCGATTTAAATTTTTCAAACTATGAAATAAATAAAATCGATTTAGTAAATCAAAAATAATGAAAAGCGCTTAGAGATAAAACTAACCTCGCCTTGGGAATAACAAAAACCTAAGTAGGGGTTTTATTTTATTTTTGGGTTTTTTGATAAGTTTTTCAAATATTTTTTTTTGTTTTTAAGATATGATATTTTTTTGGATTTTTGATTTTCTTTATAACAAAATGCATATATAAATACAAAATATTTTTGATTTTTCTAAGATTATATTTTTTCTCTCATCATATTTTTTTTATTGTTTTAATTTTGTTAAAAATATGTACATAAAAAAAGGGAAAAAAGAAAGAAAGAAAAGAAATAAAAGAACATAAATATTTTTGGTGTTATGACAAAATTAATTTTGTTATAACAAATTTTTAAGTACTTTTTTCATCATTTTTTTTATTTTGATTTATAACAAAAAAACATATGTAAATACATATATATTTACATTAATACTAAAAAAAGGAAAAAGAAAGAAAAAGAAAGACATATATTTTTTGAATGTTATGACAAAATTTTTGTGAATTTTGTTATAACAAATTTTTTAGTAAAACTTTTCATCTTTTTTGTTTTGGATTTTGATTTAATAAATAAGGTTTATTTATATACAAATAAAGACATAAATATAAAACATATATTTAAAAAAATTTTTGGATTTTTCATTTGATTTCCTATTTACATATTAAATTGTTTTTACAAAAAGAAAAGAAAAAAGAAAAGAGGAAAAACACGCCCCCATACTTAAAACCAACATTGCCCTCAATGTTGAAGTTAAGTGTGAGGAACGAAAATATTTACAAAAAAGATGAAGATTTTAATTACAAGAAAGAAAAAATATATACAAGGATAGTTACAAAAAAAAAGGAACTCCACGAATATATACAAAATTGTTTTTTTGGGGTTGTTTTAGTTTTTCGAAATGTACAAAACACGAATACAATACGTATAAAAGAAGTAAAAAAAAACATATATTTTTTGGTATGATAAAAATAAATTTTTATTATCTTTTTATGTTATTATTTATATTATATGTATTTTTTTGTTGTTTTGGTTTTAATTTTAAAATATGCATGTTTTAAAATATATCTAAATTTTAAGAAAGATAAAATAAAGTAAAATAAAGAAAAGGCTTTAAGATAAAAACCAAGGAAGAATGAAGAGAAATAAAAAGGTAAAAGCAACGGGGTTTTCTCGTTTCGAAATATCGACAAAAATTCCCTCTCGGGTCTGTCGAGTAATCCTACTTTGAGAAACTTCCTATTGTCTTATCTTAAAATTCCCAAAATTCTTTTTGATTTTTGTTTTAAAGTTTTTGCATTATTTTATTTTGTTTTATGTTTCTTTTTTTGAAAAAGAATGATAATTTAAAATATGCATAATTATTAATATTATTTTTTTTTCATTTTATTTTTTTATTTTTTATTTATTATTATTATTTATTATTATTATTTTTGTTTAAGTTTTTATTTTTTTTTTTGAAATGAAAATTTATTTCATCATTTTTTTTTGTTTTATAAAAAAAGGGGCGTAATTGGATAAATATGGGGGTGCCTCCCACGAGCGCTTTGTTTACCGTCACGTAGCTTGACTCGTTGGCGGGGTGGGGTCTTTTTAGAGGTGGGGGAGGGGTATGGAATTTAACTTCCCTCCCAGTTGATCCCCCGCGTGGTAGAGTTTTAGTCGGTGACCGTTAACTTTTAAGTCGCCTTTTTCCGGGTGGGTGATAAGGACGGTCCCGTATGGCCAAACCTCTTTCACTTGAAAGGGGCCGGACCAACGGGATTTTAGTTTCCCCGGAAAAAGACTAAGACGTGAGTTATATAGGAGGACGAGATCGCCCGGCGCAAATGATTTTGGATATTTCATTTTCCGGTCGTGGTAAAATTTCGAGCGTTCCTTATAAAATTTATTACTCTCGTAAGCGTTCGCACGCCATTCATCGAGTTCGTTTAATTGGAATTTCCGGTTTTCGACGGTTAAATTATGATCGAGATTTAAGAGTTTTAACGCCCAAAAAGCGCGGTGCTCTAATTCTACGGGCAAATGGCACGCCTTGCCGTAGACTAATCGATAAGGCGTACAACCGATTGCGGTCTTGTACGCCGTACGATATGCCCATAGCGCGTCGTCTAATTTAAGTGCCCAATCCTTCCTATTAGTTGAAACGGTTTTTTCTAATATGCGTTTGATTTCCCGATTTACTACCTCCACTTGGCCGCTCGTTTGGGGGTGATAGGCGGTGGCGAGCTTATGCGTGACGCCATATTTGGTTAATATTTTTGCAAACTGGGCGTTGCAAAAGTGCGTACCCCTATCACTAACTATCGCACGGGGCGTACCGAAGCGAGAAAATAATTTTTTAAGAAATTTGACGACGACTCTCGCATCGTTGGTGGGGAGAGCTTGCGCTTCCGCCCACCTAGATACGTAGTCGACCGCCACTAAAATGTAGCGATTTGTATATGAAGGAGGTAGGGGGCCTATGAAATCTATGCCCCATAAATCGAAAATCTCGCATTCTAAATAAAAATTTTGGGGCATCTCGTCGCGACGAGAGATGTTACCCGACCGTTGACAGCTATCGCATGCGCTCACAAAAGTGTGAGCGTCTTTGAAGAGAGCGGGCCAATAAAAGCCCGCCTCCAGCGCCTTCTGCGCGGTCCGGTTGGCTTGATAATGCCCCCCGGCTGGCCCTTCGTGGCAGTGCCGCAAAATTTGTGCACCCTCCTCGTTCGAAACGCATCTCCGCACGACTTGGTCCGCGCAGACGCGAAATAAGAAAGGGTCCTCCCAAAAGTAATTTTTCAAATCAGAAAAGAATTTCTTCTTTTGCTGTTTTGAAAAGTCTTTCGGGAGCACCCGCGCAACTAAATAGTTGGCGTTGTCTGCGAACCAAGGCGAGGGAGAAGTTTTTAAATTATTTAAAGCTAAAAGACGCTCCTCGGGAAATCGATCATCGATTTCCGGTTCGAAGAGCGCTTCCGCGATTGGGTGCTCTAAACGAGAAAGGTGGTCGGCCGCTAAATTTTCGGCCCCCTTCTTATCGCGGATCTCTAAATCAAATTCTTGTAATAGGAGGATCCATCGAAGAAGGCGGGGCTTAGCGTCCATTTTTTCTAATAAATATTTTAGGGCGGAGTGGTCGGTAAATATTATAATTTTAGAAAGCGTGACGTAGGGCCTAAACTTATCTATGGCGAAGACGACGGCAAGGAGTTCCTTTTCCGTTGTCGTGTAATTAGCCTGTGCGGCCGTGAGCGTGCGGGACGCGTAGTAGATAGGATGAAAATATTTATTAACGCGTTGGCCTAATACGGCCCCTACCGCTATATCACTCGCGTCGCACATAATCTCAAACGGAAGGGTCCAATCGGGCGCCACCAGAATGGGAGAATGGATAAGTTTATTTTTTATGGCATTGAATGCCTCTACGCACGCGTTATCAAAAATAAATGGAGATTCCTTCTCCAGGAGGTGGGTAAGCGGTTTTGTTATTTTGGAAAAGTTTTGAATAAACCGCCTATAGAAACCCGCGTGGCCAAGAAAACTACGGATTGATTTTATATTTGAGGGCGCGGGGAGTTTTTCAATTATTTCGACCTTGGCCTTGTCGACCTCCATCCCTCTTTCAGAAATTTTGTGCCCGAGAACTAAGCCTTCTCGAACCATAAAATTACACTTTTCCCATTTTAAAACCAGGTTCGTGTCTTCGCATCGTTGGAGGACTCGATCTAAATTTTGGAGGCAGTTTTGGAAGGAGCTTCCAAAAACTGAGAAGTCATCCATAAAGACTTCCATAATATCCTCTACGAGCTCTCCAAAGATCGCCATCATACATCGTTGAAATGTAGCTGCCGCGTTGCAGAGGCCGAATGGCATCCTTCGGTACGCGAAGGTACCGAAGGGGCACGTAAAGGTTGTTTTCTCCTGGTCTTCGGGGGAGATAGGAATTTGTAAAAATCCCGATAGACCGTCGAGAAAACAATAATAAGGATGACCCGATAGTCGCTCCAAAATTTGATCGATAAACGGTAACAGAAAGTGGTCTTTGCGGGTGGCATCATTTAATTTTCGGTAATCGATGCACACCCTCCAACCCGTAACAGTACGAGTTGGAATTAATTCGTTATGTTCATTTGCCATTACCGTTATACCGCCCTTTTTAGGCACGACATGAATGGGACTAACCCACGTGCTGTCGGATATAGGGTAGATAATCCCCGCATCCATTAATTTTATTACTTCAGCCTTAACGACCTCCCGCATATTTGGGTTTAATCGTCGCTGAGGCTGGATGGTTTTGCGGGAATTATCTTCTAAGAAGATTTTGTGCGTGCAAAAAGAGGGATTTATCCCCCTAATATCGGAAATCTGCCATGCTATTGCATGGCGATGCGTGGACAAAACTTTAACTAATTCGGAAGTTTCGGAATCAGATAAAGAAGACGAAATAATAACCGGGAGTTTTAAGTCCGCGGCGAGAAAAGCGTATCTTAAATGGTCAGGGAGTGGCTTAAGCTCCAAGACTGGGGGTTCTTCGTAAGAAGTTGTTATTTTTAAATTTTTAGAATTAAAAGATTCGAAAGGCGAATCTGGCGGTAGCTCGTCCAAAGGGGCGAGGCCCGCCAAATCCGGTTCGTCTAAATTTAAAGAGAGTAATTCATAAAGCGAAGAACACTCATCCTCGAACGCGGATTCTAAGTGAAAGCAAGAATCATCGTTCGATAAAGAATTTCGCATCGAGGGATTAATAAGAAGGGTAACTTCGTCATCCCCTACCCGAAGGAGGAGGCGACCGTTACTCACATCAATTAATGCGCGGGAGGTCGCGAGGAAAGGGCGACTGAGGATAATTGGCACCTCGGCATCCTCCTCGATGTCGAGAATGACGAAGTCTACCGGAAAGATAAACTTGTCAACCTTGACCAGAACGTCCTCCACTACCCCGATAGGATATTTTATCGAGCGATCCGCGAGTTGGATGCTCATTTTTGTTGGGGTGGGAACACCCAAATCTAGTTTTTTAAAGAGGGAGAAGGGCATCAAATTGATGCTCGCTCCCAGGTCCGCTAGGGCGTACTTTATTAATAAATTGCCGAATAGACACGGGATGGAAAACCTTCCCGGGTCGTTTAGTTTTGGCGGCAATTTATTAAGTAGGACCGCCGAGCATTCCGCATTTAAGGAGACACGCGAAATACCCTCGAGCTTCTTTTTATTAGAAAGGAGCTCCTTAAGGTATTTCGCGTATTTCGGCATCTGAGAGAGTGCCTCGCAGAAGGGGACATTAATTTGAATTTGTTTAAAAATTTGTAAAAACTTTTTGTAATGTTTGTCCTCCTTCTCTTTATTAAGTTTTGCGGGGTACGGAATTTGCGGGCTCGAGACGCCCGGCGCTAATATTTTTTCCGTATCTACTAAAATAAAAGACGAGGGTGCATGGGTCGGAGGCGAAACAGTTACCTGATGCTCAACCCGCAATGGGGAGTCGACCTCCTTGCCGCTGCATAAGGTAATGGCGTGGGCATTTTCACGCGGGTTCTGCTCCGAGTTCCCAGGTAGTGCTCCAAGTGGCCGCTCGGAGACCATTTTTGCAAGCTGTCCAACCTGCATTTCTTAATTTTTTAGCGATCCGGTTATATTCCGGATATTTGCGTCGTTGGAAGCCATGTATTTTGCAAAAATCTCCTCGAGCGGAGAAGGTTTTGGAGGAGGAGGCGCAAAACCCTGCTGAAATCCTTGGGGATATCCATGCGGAAATCCTTGCGGGATCGCAGGTGGAGGGCGTTGCGCATTATTAGGGTTACTCCAGGAGAAGTTCAGGTGGCTCCTCCAACCCGGGTTATAGTTATTACTATATGGGTTGAAGGGCGCCCGCACTTGATTGCCCACGTAATCCACCGATTCCTCGCTTAAATTATTGTTATTATTAATATTATTATTAAGATTATTATTATTAAGATTATTAAAATTATTATTATTATTATTTGGATTATTAAAATTATTATTATTATTATTATTAGGATTATTAGCCCAAGCGGGAGTGGAGGAGGAAGCAGTCATCTCCGCCACTTGCTTACTTAGCCGCTCTACCTGCGAGGCTAAGTGAGTAGTGGCATCCACTTCGAAAATACCAGCCGGTTTAGGAGGACGCGACCTTGGCACGTTCCATTGGTACGCGTTCATGGCCATTTCTTCGATCAGAGCTTGAGCGGCCTCCGGGGTTTTGTTGTTTAACGTTCCCCCGGTGGCTGCGTAGATCATCTGTCGAGTCGAGAAATTTAAGCCGTTATAGAACGTTTGTACCTGAAGTCAAGTTGGTAGCGCGTGATGAGGACACCTATGCAAATATTCTTTAAAACGTTCCCAAGTCTCGTAGAGAGACTCGGAATCGAATTGAATGAAGGATGCGATATCAGTGCGTAATTTAGCGGTTTTTGACGGAGGAAAATATTTAGTTAGAAAATTCTCCGTCAATTCGGCCCACGTGGTTATGGACCCTCTCGGAAGAGAAGTCAACCACGATTTCGCCTTTGTCCGCAGGGAAAAGGGAAATAAGCGCAAGCGGATGGCGTCATCGCTGACGCCATTAATCTTAAAGGTGTCGCAAATTTCTAAAAAATTATTAAGGTGTTGGTTTGGGTCCTCATCTGGCAAACCGTCGAACTGAATCGACTGTTGTACCATTTGGATTATACTGGATTTGATTTCGAAATTATTATTAGCTACCGCGGGGCGGGTGACGCTCGATCCTGTATCCTCTAAATTTGGCCTAGCATAATAGGCCATGGTCCGCTGTGGGGCCGCATTTAGATTAGGATCGCCCATCACACCTAAATGTATATCGCCGACGGATTCTTCGGGATCTATTTGTAGATTTTGATTACGAGATCGGCGACGCTCGAGAAGCGTGCGCTCGATTTCGGGATCAAAAGGTAAAATTGGATTATCCGAAGATTCTCCTCGGGTCATACACTATTCTTTAATTAATTTTTTTTTTTTTGGAAGAAAGAGTTTTCTTGTTTTTCTTTTTATAGATTAATTTTTTTTTTGATGTTTTTTGTTTTGGAAATATTTTTACAAAGAAGAAAAAGAAGGAAAGAAAGAAAGAGTGGGGAAATATTTTTTTGATTTTCTTTTAGTAAGTAGAAAATATCGCTATATATATATATATATTTTTAGAGATTTTAGATTTTTCCTTTTTCTTAAATAGAGATTTTTTTTCTTAAATTTTTTGTTTTGTAGGATAAGAGAAATATATATTAGAAAAAGGGTTGAAATATAAGATAAAATTAATAGCGTTTCCGATTTCAAAATAACGACACAAGTCCCCGGCAACGGCGCCAAAAACTTGATACGTTTTTTAATTTGTGATTGCTCTCTCTCTTTGAAAGAGAGAAGAAAGAGAAGAAAGCTCTTTCTTTCTTTTCGATTCAACCTTGGGCGGACGTTTTCGAACAGTCCCGCGAGTAATTCTACTTTGAGGGATTACCAATTATCCTATCGAAGGATAGAAGTAACGGACTCTTTCTCTTTCGAAATATCGAGGATTACTCCTCGGCCGCGTCCTTTGAAGGCTAAATGAAAAGATTGAAAAGGGGATTTTATATGAAAATATATGTTGAAATGAAAATTGAAAGCTTTTTGAAAATATTGTTGCAATAATTTTTTGAGTAGTTGCAACAATTCTTTAAGAGCGTTTTAAAACTTCTTTTACCTTTAGCTAGTTGCAACAACCAAAGAGGTGTTGCAACAAATTTTTTTAGTGTTTTTTAAAAGAGAGTTTTAAAAAGTGCTTTAGAGAGAAAGCTTTTGGGTTTATGTAATTATCCGGACTAAAATCAATAAAGGCAAGTGGACCTTATCGATAGTAGTATAGGGTATTTCTTTTGAAATATCAAGGTCGTATTTTTCCAAGGTCGTATCGATTATTTCTACTTCTTAGGAACGCGCTATTATTTTATCGAGAAGAGTTTGAAATTGATTTTTATGATTTTATAGAAAAGCTAGTGACGAAAATGATAACTATCGCGGGCTTGGTGTGCGTTTAGCAAAAACCAAGAAAAGCGATGAAAAGAAAAAGAACGAAAACGTTAATTTAAAAAGTAGTTTTGCTTAGAATTTTTTAGGGTTTTATAAAACGATAATGATAACTACGGCGATAATAAGCGATTGAGCGGGTAGCGGAATTAAGCAAAAAGCAAATATATAAAAAAATAAAAGACGCACTAATTGAAAACTCACGCACTCTACGGAATTAAAATGAAAGCTGTAAATTGCAGAAATTGAAGAAATGCGATCCCTACCCAAATAGGTAGAGGGGAAATAAATGCGTGAGCAAGTCCTATCCAAACGGATAGGCGGGAAATAAATGCGTGAGCAAGTCCTATCCAAACGGATAGGCGGGAAATAAATGCGTGAGCAAGTCCTATCCAAACGGATAGGCGGGAAATAAATGCGTGAGCAAGTCTTATCCAAACGGATAGGCGGGAAATAAATGCGTGACGAAAATGGAAACTATTCGATTACAAAAAAAAGGCGCAAAATCTATCCACCTACACACACATACACATACTTAAAATGAAATCTATGTTAAAGAAAACAAAATCTATATTAGCACACACACACATACTTAAATAAAAACTACTAAAACACTAAAAAGACTTAAAAATAATTATTATGAAACAAAAACTACTAAAATGAAAACTACTAAAGATTACTAACAAAACAAAATACTAAAAACACTAAAATAAAAACCACTAAAACACTAAAAAGAAAACAAAATACCCTCCAACACACACTCACAAACAATAATTAACCATCTAAAAATTACAAAAAAGTTAAAAACATAAACATTACTCTCATACACTCACACACACAAATTAAAATGGACAATTTAATTTACATAACAAAATCTAATTGATGAAAAAAAGGAAGAACAAAAGAGAACAAACACTCTTTACACCAAAACAAAGAGAGAGAGTTACAAAACAAGAGAGCTAATTTATTTCCATTGCCATCAAAAAGGGGTTACAAACAAGAGAGAGAAAATGCAAACAAAGAGAACTAAAAACCTTAAACACCAAATGGATCACAACCTCAAGGTTTAACTCTCCAAATTGTGAACCTTAAATACAATGGCCTACCCCTCTTATTTATAGGCAAAAGAGTGGGGTGCCAATAGCAAAAAAAGAGAAAATTGGGGGGAAGCAGCTGACATTTGACTAAGGTAGCCAATTTTGACTTCGGCATTTGCTGGAAGGAGTTCTGGCGGGTTGGGGTGCCAATAGCAGCTCGGGTGCCAATAGCAGGAAGCTTCTGGCGAGTTTCGGGCTGGGACAGCTGGCGGGCGCGTGAGAGCTTGGAGTCGGCAGGCGGGTTCCGGGCTAGCGGGTTAGCGGGCTTGCGCGGGTCTGCGGATAGCGGGATTAATCCAAGCAAAATGCAGCCCCGCCTGGTTTCGAACCAGCCACCTCCCTGTTGGAAATCAAGCTCCTATCCACTAGGCCAAGCAAGCCTTGATGTAAACACAAGAACATAAATATATATATTATATATATTCACAGAATTTTTCTTTTATAAATTAACTTTAATATAAAATAACTTAATAATATCAATAAAAAAAACGATTTTTATTAACTTAATATATATATAAAAATATTATAGTTTTTATTTACATATATTTTAGATACTTTAAATATACATTTACATATATATTTTTACAAAATTACTTACATAAATATTTACATACTTATTATATAGTTTTTATTTAATATATATATATATATATATATATATATATATATATACTATTATTATTTACATTTTATATATTATACATATATATTTACACATATACATATATTATACATATGAATTTATACATATACATATATTATACATATGAATTTATACATATACATATATTATACGTATGAGCATTTTATTATATTTATAACATATTTATTATTCAATATTATTATTATGTTATTAATATACAATACTACTATATTATTATATATATATATATTCATCCTATTTATCTATCAAGCTTATTATTTTTATATTATTTATATAATATTACTATTTTTCATTCATATTTACATATAAATATATGCTTATTTAATATACTTATTATTTACATACATATAACCATATTATTTATATTTTAAATATTATATATATATATATTTATAATAAATTTCTTATACAATAATATATCAAAATTTTATTCTTTTACATATATAATTACTTATTTTTACAAAATAAATAAAGAAGTGATTATTCCAATGATTTAAAAGCAATATGTACAAAATTACCCAAAATTAGGCTAGAAACGATACTAAAAAAATGCATAATTTGTTATTCATCACTAACTGTACCCCAGAAATGGCTATTTGTACCCCAAGGTCCTGGACCTGCCTAGCGAGCTACTCCGACCGGCAGGCTCGCCAAAGCCACCTAGCGAACTCCTCCGACCAGCTGGCTCGCCTGCCTCTATGGCTCGCCTGCCGAACCGCTCCTCAGCGGGCCGAGCTCGCCAAAATGGCTAACTGTACCCCAGAAATGGCTATTTGTACCCCAAGGTCCCGGACCTGCCTAGCGAGCTCCTCCGACCGGCAGGCTCGCCAAAGCCACCTAGCGAACTCCTCCGACCGGCTGGTTCGCCTGCCTCTATGGCTCGCCTGCCGAACCGCTCCTTAGCGGGCCGAGCTCGCCAAAATGGCTAACTGTACCCCAGAAATGGCTATTTGTACCCCAAGGTCCCGGACCTGCCTAGCGAGCTCCTCCGACCGGCAGGCTCGCCAAAGCGACCTAGTGAACTCCTCCGACCGGCTGGCTCGCCTGCCTCTATGGCTCGCCTGCCGAACCGCTCCTTAGCGGGCCGAGCTCGCCAAAATGGCTAACTGTACCCCAGAAATGGCTATTTGTACCCCAAGGTCCCGGACCTGCCTAGCGAGCTCCTCCGACTGGCAGGCTCGCCAAAGCCACCTAGCAAACTCCTCCAACCGGCTGGCTCGCCTGCCTCTAGGGCTCGTCTGCCGAACCGCTCCTTAGCTCGCTCCCTAGGTTGTGCGAACCAGGGACCCTTCCTGGCGAACATCGGGGTTGTACACAATCCCCGCTCTTCGCGAGGTTGCTTCGAGCTCGCGAAGAAATGTCCAACCCTTGGTGTTCGCCGATTCGGCTGACGTGGCAGGAATCTTGTGGTGGGCCCCGCGCCCAAAACTATAAATACCGCCCACCGTGGCTAGTGATCAAGCTTTTCCTTCCCCTTCTTCCTCGCAGAAAACAACCTCTCAGAATGTCCTCCAAGCCGAGCGCGCGAGATCGACTGAAAGCTTCCAGAGAGATGGCGAAGGCCCAGGCCGCCGAGCGCAACGCCTGGATGTTCAACCCCGCCACACCCCCTTCCCCCCAGCCTAAAAAGGCCAAGACGGTTCGGAGGTCGCAGGGGGAGGACGTGTCGTCACCTCCTGCCTCGCCTCCGCCGCCGGATACCGGGCTCGCCCAACAGGTATTCTTCATCTAGGCTTTTTATACCGACTACCCACTTACTCCTTCTCTTCTCGTAGAACCCTCCGCCTGAGGAATGCATGGCGGGCCTCACGCTGACCTCTTCTCATGCTCCGTCCCCCGCGAAGCTGGGATCGCTAGACGCTGGGGCCGGGACTTCGACCCAACAGGCGCCTCTCTCGCAACCCCGTAAGTCATACGTATCCTCCTTTATCTCTGCTTGAGTCCATGCGATATCCATGCGTTTGTGGCCTATGCAGATACCCCACCGCCGAGCCCCAAGAAGAAAGGCTCCACACCGGCGCGCTCGCCGATTTTGCCTAAGGTCAACTTGGAGACCCCCAACTTCGGTTTGGTGGGCAGGCGAAGTCCAGGCGGCTCGCTTCTCGATGGCGCCCAGGTCGCGGAGAGAGTGGTGTACCCCCCTGGTCTGGGAAACCCATGTCCCGGGGTTCCGCGGAAACTTCCAGGGTCGACCGGAGTCTTCTCACAAGCAACGTCGCGAGTCCTCCTCCCAAGGTTAGTACATTTGTCCGGGCTCACCTTTTCGCTCGCCCCCTGATCCTACTAGTTCATCCTTCGCAGACATTTCGGAAGCCACGCCTGAGTCAGAGCATGGGAGGGTGGAGATGTCACCGCCGCCCTCGCCGGGCCAGATGGAAGACTTCTTGGGCGACCCGGGCGACCCCGAGCGAATGAAGAGACGGGTGTCAGAGGTGCTTCAGAAGCATGGTATGATGCTACGCGAGCTGGAGGAGCGATATGACGCGGACCGGGCTGTCTTCGACGAGAGATTCGACGCGATGGAAGATGCGAATGCGCGCTTGATCGCCGAGGCGGAGCCGGTGATTCGCGCAGACGTCACCTCGCCCGGCGTGCACATCTCGCGGGGCGAGGATCAAGCACACCTAATCCTGCGCGAGTTTAAAGCACTTCGCGAATACCACTATCCGAGAGTGCCGCCGCGTGCGGGGAAGCGGGGTCGGGGTCGCTGGAAATGGCTTCCTTACCCCTGAGACTGCCGCGGTTTTTTAATTCTACTATCCCCTTGTTTTTATTTCTTTCATGACGCTTCTGTTGAACAATATCTGGTGTGGTAATATTCGCGAGTCCATCGTGACTCGCCTCTTATCGTTTTTTATTTTTCCCTTCATTTCTGTGGTGTGTCTGTGGTTCATTTAGTTCGTTCGCTGTGTTTGATACGATCGCACTCGTGGAGCGCTCGCGAGCTTCTGTGCGACGTTGTGCCCAAACCCCCTTTCCTCGCGGGCCGGCCTTGGGCGGGGTTTAATTACCGCGCAGCGGCGAGCCCGGGCTCGCAAGACTGCAGTCCTACCGAGTAGAAATCTACTTTATTTTCGCTATCCGCACTCCCGACGCTTCGATTCCCGTGCCCATCCGATTTTCCTATAAATAGTTCGGATTCACTTTTCCATCCGTCGCATTTATTTCTCAAGTCCTCTCGCGTTTACGCTCATCTCTGTTCTCGCAAGTTCGTGCTCGCGTTCGCTGCTTGCAGGCTGCCTCTTCCTGACTCGATGCGAACAAATCAGTTAGTGGGGGCGGATGGCGAGAGCGAGGGGTGGTCAAGATGCGCCTCAGCGTTTCAAGCCCATGAATTCTACTGCGCGAACATCACGGCAGAGGAGTACAAACATGCCGTGGATCGTTATCTCCCGGAGGGTTACTCGGCTCGCTGTCCGAGCGAGAGATCTACATTAAACGAGACCGAGGCTGACGAGCTCGTGATCCCCATTGCGCACTTCGAGAATGGGTTGCGACTGCCTTTATGGCCTAAAATTCGTCAGGTACTTCGCTTAGCCTTCTCGCCGCTCCCTGTCCGCTATCGCAACTTTCTCACTATTCTTTGTAGGTGCTGCGGTATTATGGGGTGTTGCCGAGCCAGTTGACCCCGAATGCGATCGCGGACATTGTCGCGTTCGCTAGTTACCTGCGGGAGGAGAGGATCGAGTTCAGTCTCCTCGTCTTCCGCAAAGTGTTTTCCTTCCGCGCCTTCTGAGACGGGACCACCTACTTCGCGAGTCAGCACGTCACCATCTGCGAGACGGTGAAAAAGAGTCACTACTGGACACAGAAGTTCCTCCTGGTGAAGGGGCCCTTCGGCAATCTCCACTTCACCCCCCTCCAGCGGGATGACGCCACTTACCGCCCTCCGAGCTCGCTGAGCGGCGCCGACGCCAAACTTCTCCAATACCTCTCCGGAAAGAACTTCGAAGTCGCCTATCTGCGGCGCAACGTTGACTCGTTAATCGTCGTTCCTCAAGGGGAAGGTAGGGCTCACTCTCGCCCCACTCTCCTTTCCTCTCTCTTCGCTGTGTAACGCTCTTACTCTACAGGTGAGCGCGAGATCCCTGTTAATCCTCCGCACGCACAAGGCATCACTCTTACGGCAGACACTCTCGCGACCGCGGCGGCAGAGGCTTTCCACGATCTTCCTACCATCGGGTCCGGCAAGAAGCGGCCCCCGTCTGCGAGTCAGCCAGGTTTGCGACCCTCCTCCAAGAAGTTGAAGGGGAAAACCCTCGCTGTCAAAGATAAGAGCGCGGTCATTTATCTGAGCGAGACCGACGGCTCGCCCCTTTCCCCTGCGGAAAAGCCGGACCCCCCGGCGAACCAGGGCGCTGGGAGTTCTTCCGTAACCCCCCAACCCAAGGGCCACAAGAACTTCGGTCTGGGTGAGAAAGTTTCTGATATCCTCGGCGAGCCCCTGCTCTCTTGGGATCCTAACGCCAACCGGATTTCTTGCACCACCCTTCACCCCTCCTGGGTGGAGCTCGGTAAGGCCGGGGAGGAGGCGTTCTCTATCTCCTTCGGCTTATACGGTCGCGAGGACGCTGCCACCTATAAAGATATGGGTCCAAGGCAACTAGTTTATGAAGAAATGCGAGCCCAGTTCCGCTAGACGGAGCTCGCACATATGGCGGGGCGCCGCTATCTGCAGGTGGATAGGGATATCCGCGCGTACAGGGAGGAGCTTAAGAGAGCTCGCGAGGAGATCAAAGGTCTTAAGGAGAGAGAGGAGGTGTCGGAAAGACTTCTCGCCGGGATGCAGGGCAAGATGGTAAGTGGCCCTTGGGCCTCTTTTCTTTGTTGTTTGCGACCTCTGATCTTTGCCTAACTCATTTGATGCTAACTCAGGATGCCGACGTAGCAACCAAGCTCCTCGCTCGCAATGGCGAGCTGGAGTTGGAGAATACCATGCTGAAGGCTCGGGTGGACGAGCTGGTTCGCAGCGTGCTACCTCCTTCTCCTGGGCGAGCCGGTTCTCAACAGAGGGCTGCCGAAAGCGAGGAACAGAGGCGGCGAGATGCACAGGAGGTCATTAACCTCGTCTTCACGACACTTAAGGGTGCGAGTCTACTAGCTGAAGACGCGATGGAGTTTACAGCCGAAGACGTCTGCCCCGACCTCTTCGACTTGGCGCCATGGTTGGGGGCTTGCAAGAATGGCAAGGGCCCCCCAGAATGAA
The DNA here is from genome assembly GCA_033032865.1 of Dactylorhiza incarnata. Lineage (NCBI taxonomy): Eukaryota > Viridiplantae > Streptophyta > Magnoliopsida > Asparagales > Orchidaceae > Dactylorhiza > Dactylorhiza incarnata. The sequence goes on along the minus strand of JAWHQI010000051.1, from coordinate 8,636,278 downwards.
CTCCCTTAGCTCCTCCCCCCTTCCTTTCGAATGTACATTATTCTTTTTGTGCTGGCGAGGTCGCCGCCGAACATAGAAAAATCTTGGAGAATGATAGTTATGATGATGATTTCTTTTCGTTGTTATTTATGCGCATGCTCGTGTCTCTTTTTTTTCTCTCTCGCATTTGGTCTCTTTCTTCCGAACTCTCAAGACCCGTTGTTATGCGGCAGTGCTTCTGGGGGGCTCGCGAATGCGCGTGTCAGGGCTCGCCTCGCCGGGGTTCTCCCCTTATGGGTCTCGCGAACCCGGGCTGTCGCCGCCCGCGGATATTGCCCGGCGAACTTGACCTTGACGAGCTGGGACACCGACATTCTGCGAACTAAAACCCCCTGACTTGTAACACCCTGCCAGTACGAATAGTATAACAGTAGGTCCGGCCGGGACCCCACGCCATACAAGCCACACTAGCTAGGAGTTAAAAGGTGATAACCAGAAAAGTAACAACTAAACGAGAGTACAAAACGTAAGCGGAAGCATTAATTAAAACATTCAAAAAGAACTGTCCACTATCATAGGAATGTAACCAGAATAAGAGTTACGGCCTTAAGGCCTTACATTCATCCAATGCACAAAACTCCATAAGCATACATCGGCACGCAGGCCGGCCATACATGAAAAAGCTAAAAAAAGGGAGGCTGGCCTTCAAGGGCCAACTCAGCAAAAGGGGTCACCGCCCGCTATTTCTCGCTAGGCTCACCTGCACCTGCATAAGACATTCCACCAAGCGGTGGCAAACGAGGCAACGGTCAGCACAGCTGACCAAATTATAATGACCCCACCCCTTTCCCGGGGTGGCGGAGATTCTACCCTGCAAGTAAGCCATACTAGCACAAGTAATAATCTAAAGAAAGTGCAACAACACAAGGTGAGGTTTCAAGCACAATCAATCTTCTAGGTTGAGCATCAAAAGAAAGGAACCTAGGTATGCACATGATGTTGGTTGGGTTCACCCGAAGGTTTCCCACAACCGCCTAAGCAATCGCGTGAGGCTAAACATAACATCAAATTCACAACACTCCACCCTAAGGGTCACAACCTTAGGTGGGAAACAAGAGCTTTTGGTCGGTCTAGGTATGACACCTTCCACGACCTCTCCCATGATCACACGGCTTTCATGAGGAAGGGACCTCTCGCCGATCTGCATGGAAACGGGTTCGGTTCAGCTTTGCCCGTGCTCTAATCGTCGCGATCTATCGCACGACGCGGGTACGGCTTCACCTCGGCCCGTAAGGGTTTAGCACTTTCAAGTGCTACACTAAGTATACGCTACGCACCTAACCCATTCACAAGGATCTAGGCTTCGCGAATTCTCAACAAGGGAGGTACATACGCTCCGCATCAATTTCGTGGTGAAGGTTTGCCTTCATCTAAACCTCAAAGCATGGGGCTTTCGTTAGGATCTTCACAAGACGCCTACTCTTAACTCCCGCAATACTATAGGTGAGTTCACGGAGTCATTCTCCGGCATGCATTCTAGGCCTAACCTAAATGCAACGTCGCAAATCAAGCATCACCGATTCGGGCTCACGGCCACGAATAGGCTTCACACACAATGCCTAAATCCGCACAACTACCGGATTTTCTACATGCAATATGCCGGGGACGGACACAATCTACCCGGAGTCCCGAAGGACTTGAGGAAATCCTACACTTCACCCATTTGGTGAAAGGGACTCCTCACGCAAGCATAGAGAAATGAAGGAGAGGACAAAAGACAAGTCCAAACAATGAGAGAAGAAATCGTTACCCTAGACGTGTTCTTCTTCGCCATGGATCCGAGATTCTACGCGGAGGGAAAGAACCGCACCGGGCTGCACTCTCCGGATCTGGAAACGGCTCGCGAAACGGAGCTCCGGAGCTCCGTCAATGGCGAAATCTCCTCTTCTTCTTCCTTGCCCCCTTCTCCTTCCTCTAGCCTAGGAGAGAGAAACACTATGAAATAATGAGGGTTTAATCCCTCTCCAAAGCCCTAAGACCCCCAGCAATAAATCCCAGCCGTTGGATCGAATTCCAATAAATTTGATCGGTCGGATCCTCTTCTCCGCTCAAAATCGCGGAACAGAATAAACAGGGCGCACGATCACAGGCGCACGGTCAGTGGTCGTGCGCGACGAGGGCAATGGTCGTGCGCACTATCCGGGACAGAACTCTGAATTCTTGCGAATAAGCGCACGATCGCTGGCGCACGATCACTGGTCGTGCGCGAAGAGGGAAATGGTCGTGCGCACTGTCCGAGACAGAACTCGATTCTCTTCGGAATTAACGCACGATCGCTGGCGCACGATCACTGATCGTGCGCGATGAGGCCACTGATCGTGCGCTAAGAGCAGACAGGGAAAATTCTAGCCTGCTTCACGTGCCGCACTACCACTCCGCCTACTTCGCGGAACTACCAGTTTTGGGGTGTTACATGACTCTAGTATATCAACCCGCTATCTCAGGCCTTGCCTGCCTCAACCCTCTCAATTTTGTGAACCAAACCCTTCTGGCTCTAACACTTCAACCTGTTATCTTAGGCCTTGACCCCTATTGACAGCCTCTCCAGAGATCAACCTGAACCCCCCGTCTAGGCGAGAGCCCGGGAGCGGAATCGATCTGGGGCATTCCAGCACCAATGTTTCCAACCTTGCCAGCCTCTCCAGAGATCAACCTGGACCCCCCGTCTAGGTGAGAGACCGGGAGCGGAATCGATCTGGGGCATTCCAACACCAATGTTTCCAACCTTGCCAGCCTCTCTAGAGATCAACCTGAACCCCCCGTCTAGGTGAGAGCCCAGGAGCGGAATCGATCTGGGGCATTCCAGCACCAAAGTTTCCAACCTTGCCAGCCTCTCTAGAGATCAACCTGAACCCCCCGTCTAGGTGAGAGCCCGGGAGCGAAATCGATCTGGGGCATTCCAGCACCAATGTTCCCAACCTTGCCAGCCTCTCCAGAGATCAACCTGAACCCCCCGTCTATGTGAGAGCCCGGGAGCGGAATCGATCTGGGGCATTCCAGCACCAATGTTTCCAACCTTGCCAGCCTCTCCAGAGATCAACCTGAACCCCCCGTCTAGGTGGGAGCCCGGGAGCGGAATCGATCTGGGGCATTCCAGCACCAATGTTTCCAACCTTGCCAGCCTCTCCAGAGATCAACCTGAACCCCCCGTCTAGGTGAGAGCCCGGGAGCAAAATCGATCTGGGGCATTCCAGCACCAATGCCCAACCTTGCCAGCCTCTCCAGAGATCAACCTGAACCCACCATCTAGGTGAGAGCCCGGGAGCAGAATCGATCTGGGGCATTCTAGCACCAATGTTTCCAACCTTGCCAGCCTCTCCACAGATCAACCTGAACCCCCCGTCTAGGTGAGAGCCCGGGAGCGGAATCGATCTGTGGCATTCCAGCACCAATGTTTCCAACCTTGCCAGCCTCTCCAGAGATCAACCTGAACACCCCGTCTAGGTGAGAGCCCGTGAGCGGAATCGATCTGGGGCATTCCAGCACCAATGTTCCCAACCTTGCCAGCCTCTCCAGAGATCAACCTGAACCCCCCGTCTAGGTGAGAGCCCGGGAGCGGAATCGATCTGGGGCATTCCAGCACCAATGTTTCCAACCTTGCCAGCCTCTCCAGAGATCAACCTGAATCCCCCGTCTAGGTGAGAGCCCGGGAGCGGAATCAATCTGGGGCATTCCAGCACCAATGTTTCCAACCTTGCCAGCCTCTCCAGAGATTAACCTGAACCCCCCGTCTAGGTGAGAGCCCGGGAGCGAAATCGATCTAGGGCATTCCAGCACCGTCATACCCAACCTTTGTCACGTCGGCCCGACAGTAGTTATAAGCATATATAAAAAGAAGGGAGTAAGACATCTGGTAAACAATATAATAAAGCTTTTAAGGGTAAAATCGTTTCAAATCGTCCCCGCTCCTGGCTCGGTCGAGGGGCACCCCCTCCACATCCTGGAGGTGATATCCCCCCAACTTGAGCACCCCGCTTACAATATATGGACCCTCCCAGTTGGGGTTAAGTTTACCCACCGCGGCCCCTCTGCCGGCCGCATCGACCTTTTTCAAGACCAGGTCCCCTTTCTGAAAGTGCCTGATCCGGATATGTTTGTCAAAATATCGAGCCATCCGTCGTTTGACCTCTTCCTGTCTAATGGTGGCCAAGTCCCAGAGTTCTTCCACCAGGTCCAAAGATAGCCTTTGCTCGGCATTGTTATCTTCTAGCCACTCTTCATCCCCCTCGCTTGTAGCGATCACCCGGGGGGTCTTTACCTCAAACTCTATGGGGAGAACGGCCTCGGACCCGTGAGAGAGCTTGAATGGGGTCTCCCCGGTGGCGGTATTCGGAGTAGTCCTCATGGCCCAGAGGACGGAGGGTAGCTGTTCCACCCAATTTCCTCGAAGGTTCTCCACTTTCTTTTTTAGTAGGTTAACGATTATCTTGTTCGCCGCCTCCACCTGGCCATTGCTCCTCGGGTGGTGGACCGAAGCGAACCTGAGGTCAATGCCGAGCTGAGTGCAGAAGCCAACAAACTCTTCACTCGCAAACTGCGGCCCATTGTCCGTCACTATAGCTAGAGGGAGTCCATGCCTGCAAATTATTTCCCCCCACACAAAATTCCTTACAACCTGAGAGGTTACCTTAGCAAGTTCTTTGACCTCCACCCACTTGGAGAAGTAGTCGATCATGACCAGCAGGAACTTCCTCTGGCCGCTGGCTTGGGGAAAGGGACCGACCAGGTCCAGCCCCCATATGGCAAAGGGCCAGGGAGCCGTGATGGTCCGGAGTCTTTGAGCTGGGAGGAGCTGGAGCGGAGCATAGAGCTGGCATTTCAGACACTTTCTTGCGAACTCTGCCGCATCCTTGCTGAGAGTGGGCCAGAAGTTGCCTTGCCTCAACACCCTCCCTTCCAGGGTCCGACTCCCGGAGTGACTGCCGCACTCCCCGGAGTGGATTTCTTCCAGCACTCTCGGGACCTTCTCCTCGGAGACACAACGGGCCAGGAGTCCCGAGAGGGTCTTTCTATATAGCCCCCTGCATGCAAGGAGTAATAGGCGGACTTAAACCTGAAGCGCCTCTTGTCCACGTCCTCTCCAGGGAACTGCCCGGAGGAAGGTGATGAACGGATCCATCCACGAGGCTCGTCGATCCACCTCCATCAATTCTCCTTCCTCGATGGAGGGCCGGAAGAGTTCCGAAGTCGTCCCTCCCGCTCGAGGACCGAACTTGGCTAAGAGGTCCGCCTGGGTGCTCTCCTCCCTCGGCACGTGCTTGATGGAGAAGGTGCGGAACTGCCCGATGACCCCTTTAACCTTCTCCAGGTATAGCAGGAGGGTCGGATCCTTTGCTTCAACCTCTCCCTTGATCTGGCATGCTACCACCATGGAGTCTGTGGAGACCTCCACGTCCTGCACTCCCAGTTCTCGGGCCAGCCGAAGGCCCGCTATCACCGCTTCGTACTCAGCCTGGTTGTTGGTAATTGGGAAACGGATGTTCAAGGCTTGCTCAATTCGAGTCCCCTGAGGACTTACCAGGACCATTCCCCCTCCATAGGAGTGTTTTCCCGACGCTCCGTCCACCAACATCTTCCATGCCTCTGGGAGAGGTGGCTCGTGCTCCCCCACTTCGGCTGCATAGTCGGCCATGAAGTCTGCCACCGCCTGAGCCCTGACGGACGCCCTGGGCATGAACGTGATATTGAATTCACTTAACTCCACGGTCCACTTTGCTAACCTTCCCGAGTGCTCCACCCCTTCCATGATTTTTCGGAGCGGGTGGTCTGTCACTACCTTGATTGAATGGGCTTGAAAGTAAGGTCGGAGCCTCCGGGCCGACACCACCAATGCGAAGGCTAACTTTTCTAGGATCGGGTACCAGAGCTCTGCCTTCTTCAGCACTCGGCTGACGTAGTAGATAGGGAACTGTTTCTTTCCCTCCTCCCGAATTAGCACGGACCTTACCGCTTCAGATCCTACCCCTAGGTACAGAGATAGGTCTTCCCCTGGCCTCGGTCCCTGGAGCAGAGGGGTCTGGGTGAGTTGTTCCTTTAGAGCCTGGAAGGCTTTCTCGCACTCCGGGGTCCATTCAAACTTCTTGTTGCCCCGCATCACCTTGAAGAAAGGCGCACACTTTTCTCCCGCCTTGGAGAGGAACCTGCTGAGCCCAGCCAACTTCCCTGTAAGGCTCTAAACCTCCTTCGGATTTCTCGGCGACCCCAACTCCATCACCGCTTTAACTTTGTCCGGGTTAGGTTCCACTCCCGCGGGGGTGAGCAAGTGGCCCAGGAACTTCCCTCGGCTCACCCCGAAGAAACACTTCAAGGGATTGAGTTTCATCTTGTACCGCCGCAGGGTCCCGAATGTCTCTTCGAGGTCTCGGAGGTGAGACCCGAGGTCCCGGCTCTTCACCATGAGGTCATCTACATAAACCTCTAAGTTTCTTCCCTTCTGCTCGTGGAAGACTCTGTCCATCATCCTTTGGTATGTGGCACCTGCATTCTTGAGCCCGAACGGCATCATTTTATAACAGTAGCATCCATACCCCGTGATTAAGGAGACATCTTTGATGTTTGGGGGATGCATGCGGATTTGATGGTAACCTGAAAAAGCATCTAAGAAAGACATTACAGGAAAACCGACAGCTGAGTCAACCAGCGCGTCGATTCTAGGCAGGGGGTAACAATCCTTAGGGCATGATTTATTAAGCAAGGAAAAGTCGATACACATCCTCCACTTACCTCCCCCTTTTTTCACCATAACGACGTTGGAGACCCAGCCTGGATACTGGATCTCCAATACAAAGCCTGCCTGCAGGAGCTTGCCCACCTCCTCGCGGATGGGCCCTTCCAGCTTGTCTGCGACGGCCCTCCTCTTCTGGCGGATGGGGCGGGCGCCGGGGTCGAGGTTGAGGCGATGGCAAGCCACATCCGCGTCGATCCCGGGCATTTCTGCGGCGCTCCAAGCGAAGACGTCCACATTCTTCTGTACGCAAGCCAGAATCTCCGCTTGATCTTCCGGGCTGAGTTCTCTGCTGACCCGGACTTTTTCCACCACCCCCAGCCGGGTGGTGACCTCGAGCTCTACGACCTCGTCCACAGCCTCCAACCGGGATTACTCTCCCCAAGCCCTCTCCTCTTCGGCACAAGTGGGAGCCTGCCTCGACTTCCTTCTCTACCACCATCAACTCTTCCGCCCTTCCCTCCTGGGCCTTCTCTTCTTCTTCCTTTCCTTCCGCCCGGGGTACCTCAGCTACCCCTTCCTGGGCATGGACTTCATCTCCCTCCATCTTCTCCTCGGATACCTCCATACTTCCGGCTTCGGCCGCCTCCTCCATCATCCTATCCCACTCCTCAGCTTCTCCCATCCAGGAGATGGTGTTGACAGCCGTTACGTAGCACTGTCTCGCCACCTTGGGATCCCCCCTGATCTGCACCTGAACCCCTCCGTCGTTGAATTTAAGGCATTGATGAAAGGTGGAAGGGACACAGCGAAACGCGCTTATGAGTGGCCGTCCGAAGATAGCGCTGTAACTGCTTGGGGCGTCCATTATGACAAAACGACATTTCCGGGACTGCCCACCCAGGGTAACATGAAGCCCTACTCCCCCTTCTACTTCCTTCCTCTCCCCCGAGAATCCGAACAGAGGGCCATCTGAGGCCAACACCCTCCTGGGCTCCACCTCCATCTTGTCGAACGCCTTCTTGAAGATGACGTTGACCGAACTTCCGTTGTCCACTAGGATCCGGGAGACGGTGAAGTTCTCGATCGCCGTCTGAATAACCAGCGCGTCGCAGAACGGGTCCTCATAGCCTGGCATGTCTTTCTGGGTGAAAATGATTTTTTCGGCCGGGGGCGGAGCGGTGGATGTCAAAGCCACGCTTCGGCGGTAGATGGTATGGAGGCTAGCCTTGCGGGTCGCCTCCACCCCTACCCCCCCCCCCCCCCCCCCCATGGATCACCCCTGATCCCTCCTCTACTTCCCATATCGGTTCTATCCTCACACCTTTCCTCATCCTCCTCTCGAGGTTCAACCTCCACGATCCTTACTGGTTGCTGCTGTGGTGGCGCGGGCGCTCTGCCCCTCTTTACTTCTAGGAACTCCGTACAGGTGTCCGTCGAGTGACCTTCCACATCATGGAAGATACAATATGGCAACGCCACTTCCCTTGCCTCGGCCTCTGCCCCCCTATTCCTTCTCATCCTAGCGGCTGCTATTTCCGCCTCTCCTCCCCTTCCTCTTCCTCTTCCTCTTCCTCGTCCAATCGCCATGGCCTGTTGGGGAGGGGGAGGCATTTGCATCGGACCTTGCCTCCACCCTAATTGGGGGGCCTCCATTGACCTCCGATATGGTTACCCCTTCCTGGGCCGTAACCCCTTCCCTGCCCATGCATTCCTCCACCTTGCGGCCTCCATTCCCCCTCCGGGGCCCGGGGCTCTTCCCTTCTCCTGACCTCCTGCTGCCTCACCTCCGGCTCACTGAGCTTTGCTAGCCTCTTGGTGAGCTCCGGATTGGCTTCCTCACTCGCGACTTCCTCTGACACCCTCTCCATCAGCTCTTCAAAGGAGACGGGGGCTTTTCTCTTCAACGCCATCTTGAAGAAAATCTCTTTCAACCCGACTGTGAAGGCGAGTTGGAGTGCAAACCCAGGCATCTCCTGAGTGAGCTGCACTTCCTCCTGGAACCGATCGGCATACTGAGCCAGCGACTCCCTGGGTCCCTGCTTCACTGCGAAGAGGGAATTGACGTCCTTCTTCCTCTTTCTTGAGGTCGAGAACCTCAGCAAAAAACTTCGGCGCAAATCCTCGAACGAGTAGATTGACCCTGCAGGGAAATGATGGAACCAGTCCCTGGCCTTCTCCTTGAGGGTGACGGCAAAGAGCCGACACTTGAAGGCATCTGACATCGGCCTGATGGAGACCGAGTCTTCGAAACTCTGCAGGTGCTGGACAGGGTCATCTCTACCATTGTAGTACACCCGGTCCCATTCTCCAAATCCCCCCGGGACGGGTGCGGAAAGCACCAACTCGCAAAAGGGGCTTCCCCCTCCTGTCACTCTTCCTGGCTCTACTCGTCCCCCAAGCTCGCTAGCCAATCTTGAGCTCGCCGGGACTGTGCTCGCGAGGGCGGTGCTCGCCTGAACCACCCCAACAGTCGCCGCTTCCTCTTGGCGCGCACTCGCCAGTGTCGCGCTCGCTGGGACGGAGCTCGCCAGCACTGAGCTTGCAGGCACATAGCTCGCCGGACTGGTGAACAGCACTCGCCCTTCCTGGCTCTGACCTAAACCAACGGCAACTTCCTTTCCAGCCCTTCCTCCTGGTGCCTTCTCGCCGACTGCTGTTGGGGGAGGGGTCGCCTGAGGTGCTGGGGTCGCAAACTCACTTCGCAGAGCTGTGACCGTGAACCCCAAGGTGTCGAGCACCTCCTTTCTGAAATCCGCAAGCATCCTAGCCATCGCCTCCTGAGGAGTCTCGCCGAACTCCTCGCCCTGCTCCTCATCTCCTGCCATAACCCTTCTCTGGAACTTTCTTGAACCAGCCATGCTCCACGCTCACCGCACCAAAATGTTGAAACCGATTTCTCGGTCTCTTGTGGAGCTCAGGGCCCTCAGCGAATTGAGGGGCGACTAGCCCTTACCGGTCCCTCGGAAGAGATAGGCAGATAACCCGGACAAAGAGAAAAGACCCTGGTCTCAGCAAGGAGGTCCCTCCACTAACCCGGAAGATCGTTGAGCGCTTCCCCTCCCAAGCCAAAGCTAAGACTCGGGCACCTTGGAGAGCTAGAGAGCCCAAACCAAAGCGACCTATGGAGAGAAGAAGGCTCAAAGATTCTGAAACCCGGTCCTCTTCCAAGGTGCCCCTTAAGGTCTATTTATAGATTTTGGTTTTATGGTCTGTCAATAGCCAACTCCCGCTGTCCCTTCTTACTATCCGCACCCGAAATTGGTCTGCTAACAGTCAAACTCCGCTGTTCGGAGGGGCTACCCGCAGACCACCAGGGGTTTTTTGGTAAAGGACCACCCCAGGCGCCGGCGAACCAGAGACCCCTGACCTGTTCAGCAAACACGGGGCTCGCCGAAAGATCTGGCTGGCTCGCCAAAGCCGCCTAGCGAACTCCTCCGACCGGCTGGCTCGCCTGCTTCTACGGCTCGCCTGCCGAACCGCTCCTTAGCGGGCCGAGCTCGCCAAAATGGCTAACTGTACCCCAGAAATGGCTATTTGTACCCCAAGGTCACGGACCTGCCTAGCGAGCTCCTCCGACCGGCAGGCTCGCCAAAGCCACCTAGCGAACTCCTCCGACCGGCTGGCTCGCCTGCCTCTATGGTTCGCCTGTCGAACCGCTCCTTGGCGGGCCGAGCTCGCCAAAATGGCTAACTGTACCCCAGAAATGGCTATTTGTACCCCAAGGTCCCGGACCTGCCTAGCGAGCTCCTCCGACCGGCAGGCTCGCCAAAGCGACCTAGCGAACTCCTCCGACCGGCTGGCTCGCCTGCCTCTATGGCTCGCCTGCCGAACCGCTCCTTAGCGGGCCGAGCTCGCCAAAATGGCTAACTGTACCCCAGAAATGACTATTTGTACCCCAAGGTCCCGGACCTGCCTAGCTAGCTCCTCCGACCGGCAGGCTCGCCAAAGCTACCTAGCGAACTCCTCCGACCGGCTGGCTCGCCTGCCTCTAGGGCTCGCCTGCCGAACCGCTCCTTAGCTCGCTCCCTAGGTTGTGCGAACCAGGGACCCTTCCTGGCGAACATCGGGGTTGTACACAATCCCCGCTCTTCGCGAGGTTGCTTTGAGCTCGCGAAGAAACGTCCAACCCCTGGTGTTCGCCGATTCGGCTGACGTGGCAGGAATTTTGTGGTGGGCCCCGCGCCCAAAACTATAAATACCGCCCACCGTGGCTAGTGATCAAGCTTTTCCTTCCCCTTCTTCCTCGCAGAAAACAACCTCTCAGAATGTCCTCCAAGCCGAGCGCGCGAGATCGACTGAAAGCATCCAGAGAGATGGCAAAGGACCAGGCCGCCGAGCGCAATGCCTGGATGTTCAACCCCGCCACACCCCCTTCCCCCCAGCCTAAAAAGGCCAAGACGGTTCGGAGGTCGCAGGGGGAGGACGTGTCGTCACCTCCTGCCTCGCCTCCGCCGCCGGATACCGGGCTCGCCCAACAGGTATTCTTCGTCTAGGCTTTTTATACTGACTACCCACTTACTCCTTCTCTTCTCGAAGAACCCTCCGCCTGAGGAACGCATGGCGGGCCTCACGCTGACCTCTTCTCATGCTCCGTCCCCCGCGAAGCTGGGATCGCTAGACGCTGGGGCCGGGACTTCGACCCAACAGGCGCCTCTCTCGCAACCCCGTAAGTCATACGTATCCTCCTTTATCTCGGCTTGAGTCCATGCGATATCCATGCATTTGTGGCCTATGCAGATACCCCACCGCCGAGCCCCAAGAAGAAAGGCTCCACACCGGCGCGCTCGCCGATTTCGCCTAAGATCAACTTGGAGACCCCCGGCTTTGGTTTGGTGGGCAGGAGAAGTCCAGGCGGCTCGCTTCTCGATGGCGCCCAGGTCACGGAGAGAGTGGTGTACCCCCCTTGTCTGGGGAAACCCCATGTCCCGGGGTTCCGCGGAAACTTCCAGGGTCGACCGGAGTCTTCTCACAAGCAACGTCGCGAGTCCTCCTCCCAAGGTTAGTACATTTGTCCGGGCTTGCCTTTTCGCTCGCCCCCTGATCCTACTAGTTCCTCCTTCGCAGACATTTCGGAAGCCACGCCTGAGTCAGAGCATGGGAGGGTGGAGATGTCACCGCCGCCCTCGCCGGGCCAGATGGAAGACTTCTTGGGCGACCCGGGCGACCCCGAGCGAATGAAGAGACGGGTGTCAGAGGTGCTTCAGAAGCATGGTATGATGCTACGCGAGCTGGAGGAGCGATATGACGCGGACCGGGCTGTCTTCGATGAGAGATTCGCCGCGATGGAAGATGCGAATGCGCGCTTGATCGCCGAGGCGGAGCCGGTGATTCGCGCAGACGTCACCTCGCCCGGCGTGCACATCTCGCGGGGCGAGGATCAAGCACACCTAATCCTGCGCGAGTTTAAAGCACTTCGCGAATACCACTATCCGAGAGTGCCGCCGCGTGCGGGGAAGCGGAGTCGGGGTCGTTGGAAATGGCTTCCTTACCCCTGAGACTGCCGTGGTTTTTTAATTCTACTATCCCCTTGCTTTTATTTCTTTCATGACGCTTCTGTTGAACAATATCTGGTGTGGTAATATTCGCGAGTCCATCGTGACTCGCCTCTTATCGTTTTTTATTTTTCCCTTCATTTCTGTGGTGTGCCTGTGGTTCATTTAGTTCGTTCGCTGTGTTTGATACGATCGCCCTCGTGGAGCGCTCGCGAGCTTCTGTGCGACTTTGTGCCCAAACCCCCTTTCCTCGCGGGCCGGCCTTGGGCGGGGTTTAATTACCACGCAGCGGCGAGCCCGGGCTCGCAAGACTGCAGTCCTACCGAGTAGAAATCTACTTTATTTTCGCTATCCGCACTCCCGACGCTTCGATTCCCGTGCCCATCCGATTTTCCTATAAATAGTTCGGATTCACTTTTCCATCCGTCGCATTTATTTCTCAAGTCCTCTCGCATTTACGCTCATCTCTGTTCTCGCAAGTTCGTGCTCGCGTTCGCTGCTTGCAGGCTGCCTCTTCCTGACTCGATGCGAACAAATCAGTTAGTGGGGGCGGATGGCGAGAGCGAGGGGCGGTCAATATGCGCCTCAGCGTTTCAAGCCCATGAATTCTACTGCGCGAACATCACGACAGAGGAGTACAAACATGCCGTGGATCGTTATCTCCCAGAGGGTTACTCGGCTCGCTGTCCGAGCGAGAGATCTACATTAAACGAGACCGAGGCTGACGAGCTCGCGATCCCCATTGCGCACTTCGAGAATGGTTTGCGACTCCCTTTATGGCCTGAAATTCGTAAGGTACTTCGCTTAGCCTTCTCGCCGCTCCCTGTCCGCTATCGCAACTTTCTCACTGTTCTTTGTAGGTGCTGCGGTATTATGGGGTGTTGCCGAGCCAGTTGACCCCGAATGCGATCGCGGACATTGTCGCGTTCGCTAGTTACCTGCGGGAGGAGAGGATCGAGTTCAGTCTCCTCGTCTTCCGCAAAGTGTTTTCCTTCCGCGCCTTCCGAGACGGGACCACCTACTTCGCGAGTCAGCACGTCACTGTCTGCGAGACGGTGAACAAGAGTCACTACTGGACCCAGAAGTTCCTCCTGGTGAAGGGGCCCTTCGGCAATGTCCACTTCACCCCCTCCAGCGGGATGATGCCACTTACCGCCCTCCGAGCTCGCTGAGCGGCGCCGACGCCAAACTTCTCCAATACCTCTCCGGAAAGAACTTCGAAGTCGCCTATCTGCGGCGCAACGTTGACTCGTTACTCGCCGTTCCTCAAGGGGAAGGTAGGGCTCGCTCTCGCCCCACTCTCCTTTCCTCTCTCTTCGCTGTGTAACGCTCTAACTCTACAGGCGAGCGTGAGATCATTGTTAATCCTCCGCACGCACAAGGCATCACTCTTACGACGGACACTCTCGCGACCGCGGCGGCAGAGGCTTGCCGCGATCTTCCTACCATCGGTTCCGGCAAGAAGCGGCCCCCGTCTACGAGCCAGCCGGGTTCGCGACCCTCCTCCAAGAAGTTGAAGGGGAAAACCCTCGCTGTCAAAGATAAGAGCGCGGTCATTTATCTGAGCGAGACCGACGGCTCGCCCCTTTGCCCTGCGGAAATGCCGGACCCCCCGGCGAACCAGGGCGCTGGGAGTTCTTCCGTAACCCCCCAACCCAAGGGCCACAAGAACTTCGGTCTGGGTGAGAAAGTTTCTGATATCCTCGGCGAGCCCCTGCTCGCTTGGGATCCTAACGCCAACCGGATTTCTTGCTCCGCCCTTCACCCCTCCTGGGTGGAGCTTGGTAAGGCCGGGGAGGAGGCGTTCTCTATCTCCTTCGGCTTATACGGTCGCGAGGACGCCGCCACCTATAAAGATATGGGTCCAAGGCAACTAGTTTATGAAGAAATGCGAGCCCAGTTCCGCTCGACGGATCTCGCACATATGGCGGCGCGCAGCTATCTGCAGGCGGATAGGGATATCCGCACGTACAGGGAGGAGCTTAAGAGAGCTCGCGAGGAGATCAAAGGTCTTAAGGAGAGAGAGGAGGTGTCGGAAAGACTTCTCGCCGGGATGCAGGGCAAGATGGTAAGTGGCCCTTGGGCCTCTTTTCTTTGTTGTTTGCGACCTCTGACCTTTGCCTAACTCATTTGATGCTAACTCAGGATGCTGACGTAGCAACCAAGCTCCTCGCTCGCAACGGCGAGCTGGAGTTGGAGAATACCATGCTGAAGGCTCGGGTGGACGAGCTGGTTCGCAGCGTGCTACCTCCTTCTCCTGGGCGAGCCGGTTCTCAACAAAGGTCGCTAACCTCGTCTTCACAACACTTAAGGGTGCGAGTCTACTAGTTGAAGACGCGATGGAGTTTACAGCCGAAGACGTCTGCCCGGACCTCTTCGACTTGGCGCCATGGATGGGGGCTTGCAAGAATGGCAAGGGCCCCCCATAATGAACTCCCTTAGCTCCTCCCCCCCTTCCTTTCGAATGTACATTATTCTTTTTGGGCTGGCGAGGTCGCCGCCGAACATAGAAAAATCTTGGAGAATGATAGTTATGATGATGATTTCTTTTCGTTGTTATTTATGCGCATGCTCGTGTCTCTTTTTTTTTTCTCTCTCGCATTTGGTCTCTTTCTTCCGAACTCTCATGACCCATTGTTATACGGCAGTGGTTATGGGGGGCTCGCGAATGCGCGTGTCAGGGCTCGCCTCGCCGGGGTTCTCCCCTTATGGGTCTCGTGAACCCGGGCTGTCGCCGCCCGCGGATATTGCCCGGCGAACCTGACCTTGGCGAGCTGGGACACCGACATTCTGCGAACTAAAACCCCCTTACTCTAGTATATCAACCCGCTATCTCAGGCCTTGCCTGCCTCAACCCTCTCAATTTTGCGAACCAAACCCTTCTGGCTCTAACACTTCAACCTGTTATCTTAGGCCTTGACCCCTATTGACAGCCTCTCCAGAGATCAACCTGAACCCCCCGTCTAGGCGAGAGCCCAGGAGCGGAATCGATCTGGGGCATTCCAGCACCAATGTTTCCAACCTTGCCAGCCTCTCCATAGATCAACCTGGACCCCCCGTCTAGGTGAGAGCCCGGGAGCGGAATCGATCTGGGGCATTCCAGCACCAATGTTTCCAACCTTGCCAGCCTCTCCAGAGATCAACCTGAACCCCCCGTCTAGGTGAGAGCCCGGGAGCGGAATCGATCTGGGGCATTCCAGCACCAATGTTTCCAACCTTTCCAGCCTCTCCAGAGATCAACCTGAACCCCCCGTCTAGGTGAGAGCCCGGGAGCGGAATCGATCTGGGGCATTCCAGCACCAATGTTCCCAACCTTGCCAGCCTCTCCAGAGATCAACCTGAACCCCCCGTCTAGGTGAGAGCCCGGGAGCGGAATCGATCTGGGGCATTCCAGCACCAATGTTTCCAACCTTGCCAGCCTCTCTAGAGATCAACCTGAACCCCCCGTCTAGGTGAGAGCCCGAGAGAGGAATCGATCTGGAGCATTCCAGCACCAATGTTTCCATCCTTGCCAACCTCTCCAGAGATCAACCTGAACCCCCCGTCTAGGTGAGAGCCCGGGAGCGGAATTGATCTGGGGCATTCCAGCACCAATGTTCCCAACCTTGCTAGCCTCTCCAGAGATCAACCTGAACCCCCCGTCTAGGTGAGAGCCCGGGAGCGGAATCGATCTGGGGCATTCCAGCACCAATGTTTCCAACCTTGCCAGCCTCTCCAGAGATCAACCTGAACCCCCCGTCTAGGTGAGAGCCCGGGAGCGGAATCGATCTGGGGCATTCCAGCACCAATGTTTCCAACCTTGCCAGCCTCTCCAGAGATCAACCTGAATCCCCCGTCTAGGTGAGAGCCCGGGAGCGGAATCAATCTGGGGCATTCCAGCACCAATGTTCCCAACCTTGCCAGCCTCTCCAGAGATCAACCTGAACCCCCCGTCTAGGTGAGAGCCCGGGAGCGGAATCGATCTGGGGCATTCCAGCACCAATGTTTCCAACCTTGCCAGCCTCTCCAGAGATCAACCTGAATCCCCCATCTAGGTGAGAGCCCGGGAGCGGAATCAATCTGGGGCATTCCAGCACCAATGTTTCCAACCTTGCCAGCCTCTCCAGAGATCAACCTGAACCCCCCGTCTAGGTGAGAGCCCGGGAGCGGAATCGATCTGGGGCATTCCAGCACCAATGTTTCCAACCTTGCCAGCCTCTCCAGAGATCAACCTGAATCCCCCGTCTAGGTGAGAGCCCGGGAGCGGAATCGATCTGGGGCATTCCAGCACCAATGTTCCCAACCTTGCCAGCCTCTCCAGAGATCAACCTGAACCCCCCGTCTAGGTGAGAGCCCGGGAGCGGAATCGATCTGGGGCATTCCAGCACCAATGTTTCCAACTTTGCCAGCCTCTCCAGAGATCAACCTGAACCCCCCGTCTAGGTGAGAGCCCGGGAGCGGAATCGATCTGGGACATTCCAGCACCAATGTTTCCAACCTTGCCAGCCTCTCCAGAGATCAACCTGAACCCCCCATCTAGGTGAGAGCCCGGGAGTTGAATCGATCTGGGGCATTCCAGCACCGTCATACCCAACCTTTGTCACGTCGGCCCGACAGTAGTTATAAGCATATATAAAAAGAAGGGAGTAAGACATCTGGTAAACAATATAATAAAGCTTTTAAGGGTAAAATCGTTTCAAATCGTCCCCGCTCCTGGCTCGGTAGAGGGGCACCCCCTCCACATCCTGGAGGTGATATCCCCCCGACTTGAGCACCCCACTTACAATATATGGACCCTCCCAGTTGGGGTTATGTTTACCCACCGCGGCCCCTCTGCCGCCCGCATCGACCTTTTTCAAGACCAGGTCCCCTTTCTGAAAGTGCCTGATCCCGATATGTTTGTCAAAATATCGAGCCATCCGTCGTTTGACCTCTTCCTGTCTAATGGTGGCCAAGTCCCGGAGTTCTTCCACCAGGTCCAAAGATAGCCTTTGCTCGGCATTGTTATCTTCTAGCCACTCTTCATCCCCCTCGCTTGCAGCGATCACCCGGGGGGTCTTTACCTCAAACTCTATGGGGAGAACGGCCTCGGACCCGTGAGAGAGCTTGAATGGGGTCTCCCCGGTGGCGGTATTTGGAGTAGTCCTCATGGCCCAGAGGACGGAGGGTAGCTGTTCCACCCAATTTCCTCGAAGGTTCTCCACTTTCTTTTTTAGTTGGTTAACGATTATCTTGTTCGCCGCCTCCACCTGCCCATTGCTCCTCGGGTGGTGGACCGAAGCGAACCTAAGGTCAATGCCGAGCTGAGTGCAGAAGCCAACAAACTCTTCACTCGCAAACTGCGGCCCATTGTCCGTCACTATAGCTAGAGGGAGTCCATGCCTGCAAATTATTTACCCCCACACAAAATTCCTTACAACCTGAGAGGTTACCTTAGCAAGTGCTTTCACCTCTACCCACTTGGAGAAGTAGTCGATCATGACCAGCAGGAACTTCCTCTGGCCGCTGGCTTGGGGAAAGGGACCGACCAGGCCCAGCCCCCATATGGCGAAGGGCCAGGGAGCCGTGATGGTCCGGAGTCTTTGAGCTGGGAGGAGCTGGAGCGGAGCATAGAGCTGGCATTTAGAACACTTTCTTGCGAACTCTGCCGCATCCTTGCTGAGAGTGGGCCAGAAGTAGCCTTGCCTCAACACCCTCCCTTCTAGGGTCCGACTCCCGGAGTGACTGCCGCACTCCCCGGAGTGGATTTCTTCCAGCACTCTCGGGACCTCCTCCTCGGATACACAACGGGCCAGGAGTCCCGAGAGGGTCTTTCTATATAGCCCCCCTGCATGCAAGGAGTAATAGGTGGACATATACCTGAAGCGCCTCTTGTTCACGTCCTCTCCAGGGAACTGCCCGGAGGATAGGAAGGTGATGAACGGATCCATCCACGAGGCTCGTCGATCCACCTCCATCAATTCTCCTTCTTCGATGGAGGGCCGGAAGAGTTCCGAAGTCGTCCCTCCCGCTCGAGGACCGAACTTGGCTAAGAGGTCCGCCTGGGTGCTCTCCTCCCTCGGCATGTGCTTGATGGAGAAGGTGCGGAACTGCCCGATGACCCCCTTAACCTTCTCCAGGTATAGCAGGAGGGTCGGGTCCTTTGCTTCAAACTCTCCCTTGATCTGGCATGCTACCACCATGGAGTCCGTGGAGACCTCCACGTCCTGCACTCCCAGTTCTCGGGCCAGCCGAAGGCCCGCTATCACCGCTTCGTACTCAGCCTGGTTGTTGGTAATTGGGAAACGGATGTTCAAGGCTTGCTCAATCCGAGTCCCCTGAGGACTTTCCAGGACCATTCCCCCTCCATAGGAGTGTTTTCCCGATGCTCCGTCCACCAACATCTTCCATGCCTCTGGGGGAGGTGGCTCGTGCTCCCCCACTTCGGCTGCATAGTCGGCCATGAAGTCTGCCACCGCCTGAGCCCTGACGGACGCCCTGGGCACGAACGTGATATTGAATTCACTTAACTCCACGGACCACTTTGCAAACCTTCCCGAGTGCTCCACCCCTTCCATGATTTTTCGGAGCGGGTGGTCCGTCACTACCTTGATTGAATGGGCTTGAAAGTAAGGTCGGAGCCTCCGGGCCGACACCACCAATGCGAAGGCTAACTTTTCTAGGATCGGGTACCGGAGCTCTGCCTTCTTCAGCACTCGGCTGACGTAGTAGATAGGGAACTGTTT
This sequence comes from Dactylorhiza incarnata, assembly GCA_033032865.1. NCBI lineage: Eukaryota > Viridiplantae > Streptophyta > Magnoliopsida > Asparagales > Orchidaceae > Dactylorhiza > Dactylorhiza incarnata. Next base: position 8,617,376 of record JAWHQI010000051.1, on the reverse strand, counting down.
CTTTCCCTCCTCCCGGATTAGCACAGAACTAACCGCTTCGGATCCTACCCCTAGGTAAAGAGATAGGTCTTCCCCTGGCCTCGGTCCCTGGAGCAGAGGGGTCTGGGTGAGTTGTTCCTTCAGAGCCTGGAAGGATTTCTCGCACTCCGGGGTCCATTCAAACTTCTTGTTGCCCCGCAGCACCTTGAAGAAAGGCGCACACTTTTTTCCCGCCTTGGAGAGGAACCTGCTGAGCCCAGCCAACTTCCCTGTAAGGCTCTGAACCTCCTTCGGATTTCTCGGCGACCCCAACTCCCGCGGGGGTGAGCAAGTGGCCCAGGAACTTCCCTCGGCTCGCCCCGAAGACACACTTCAAGGGATTGAGTTTCATCTTGTACCGCCGCAGGGTCCCGAATGTCTCTTCGAGGTCTCAGAGGTGAGACCCGAGGTCCCGACTCTTCACCATGAGGTCATCTACATAAACCTCTAAGTTTCTTCCCTTCTGCTCACGGAAGACTCTGTCCATCATCCTTTGGTATATGGCACCTGCATTCTTGAGCCCGAATGGCATCATTTTATAACAGTAGCATCCATCCCCCGTGATGAAGGAGACATCTTTGATGTCTGGGGGATGCATGCGGATTTGATGGTAACCTGAAAAAGCATCTAAGAAAGACATTACAGGAAAACCGACAGCTGAGTCAACCAGCGCGTCGATTCTAGGCAGGGGGTAACAATCCTTAGGGCATGATTTATTAAGCAAGGAAAAGTCGATACACATCCTCCACTTACCTCCCCCTTTTTTCACCATAACGACGTTGGAGACCCAGCCTGGATACTGGATCTCTGATACAAAGCCTGCCTGCAGGAGCTTGCCCACCTCCTCGCAGATGGGCCCTTCCAGCTTGTCTGCGATGGCCCTCCTCTTCTGGCGGATGGGGCAGGCGCCGGGGTCGAGGTTGAGGCGATGGCAAGCCACATCCGCGTCGATCCTGGGCATTTCCACGGCGCTCCAAGCGAAGACGTCCACGTTCTTCTGTACGCAAGCCAGAATCTCCGCTTGATCTTCCGGGCTGAGTTCTCCGCTGACCCGGACTTTTTCCACCACCCCCAGACGGGTGGTGACCTCGAGCTCTACGACCTCGTCCACAGCCTCCAACCGGGACTGCTCTCCCCAATCCCTCTCCTCTTCGGCACAAGTGGGAGCCTGGGTTTCCTCCTTGACTTCCTTCTCTACCACCATCAGCTCTTCCGCCCTTCCCTCCTGGGCCTTCTCTTCTTCTTCTTTCCTTCCGCCCGGGGTACCTCAGCTACCCCTTCCTGGGCATGGACTTCATCTCCCTCCATCTTCTCCTCGGCTACCTCCATACTTCCGGCTTCGGCCGCCTCCTCCATCATCCTATCCCACTCCTCAGCTTCTCCCATCTAGGAGATGGTGTTGACAGCCGTTATGTAGCACTGTCTCGCCACCTTGGGATCCCCCCTGATCCGCACCTGAACCCCTCCGTCGTTGAATTTAAGGCATTGATGAAAGGTGGAAGGGACACAGCGAAACACGCTGATGAGTGGCCGTCCGAAGATGGCGCTGTAACTGCTTGAGGCGTCCACTATGACAAAACGACAGTTCCGGGACTGCCCACCCAGGGTCACATGAAGCCCTACTCCCCCTTCTACTTCCTTCCTCTCCCCCGAGAATCCGAACAGAGGGCCATCTGAGGCCAACACCCTCCTGGGCTCCACCTCCATCTTGTTGAACGCCTTCTTGAAGATGACGTTGACCGAACTTCCGTTGTCCACTAGGATCCGGGAGACGGTGAAGTTCTCGATCGCCGTCTGAATAACCAGCGCGTCGCAGAACGGGTCCTCATAGCCTGGCATGTCTTTCTGGGTGAAAATGATTTTTTCGGCCGGGGGCGGAGCGGTGGATGTCGAAGCCACGCTTCGGCGGTAGATGGTATGGAGGCTAGCCTTTCGGGTCGCCTCCACCCCTACCCCCCATGGATCACCCCGATCCCTCCTCTACTTCCCATATCGGTTCTATCCTCACACCTTTCCTCATCCTCCTCTCGAGGTTCAACCTACACGATCCTTACTGGCTGCTGCTGTGGTGGCGCGGGCGCTCTGCCCCGCTTCACTTCTAGGAACTCCGGACAGGTGTCCGTCGAGTGACCTTCCACATCATGGAAGATACAATATGGCAACGCCACTTCCCTTGCCTCGGCCTCTGCCACACTATTCGTTCTCCTCCTAGCGGCTGCCGTTTCCGCCTCTCCTCCCCTTCCTCTTCCTCTTCCTCTTCCTCGTCCAATCTCCATGGCCTGTTGGGGAGGGGGAGGCATTTGTATCGGACCTTGCCTCCACCCTAACTGGGGGGGACTCCATTGACCTCCGACATGGTTACCCCTTCCTGAGCCGTAACCCCTTCCCTGCCCATGCATTCCTCCACCTTGCGGCCTCCATTCCCCCTCCAGGGCCCGGGGCTCTTCCCTTCTTCTGACCTCCTGCTGCCTCACCTCCGGCTCACTGAGCTTTGCTAGCCTCTTGGTGAGCTCCGGATTGGCTTCCTCACTCGCGACTTCCTCCGACACCCTCTCCATCAGCTCTTCAAAGGAGACGGGGGCTTTTCTCTTCAACGCCATCTTGAAGAAACTCTCTTTCAACCCGACCGTGAAGGCGAGTTGGAGTGCAAACCCAGGCATCTCCTGAGTGAGCTGCACTTCCTCCTGGAACCGATCGGCATACTGAGCCAGCGACTCCCTGGGTCCCTGCTTCACTGCGAAGAGGGAATCATCGTCCTTCTTCCTCTTTCTTGAGGTCGAGAACCTCAGCAAAAAACTTCGGCGCAAATCCTCGAACGAGTAGATTGACCCTGCAGGGAGATGATGGAACCAGTCCCTGGCCTTCTCCTTGAGGGTGACGACAAAGAGCAGACACTTGAAGGCATCTGACATCGGCCTGATGGAGACCGAGTCTTCAAAACTCTGCAGGTGCTGGACAGGGTCATCTCTACTGTTGTAGTACACCCGGTCCCATTCTCCAAATCCCCCCGGGATGGGTGCGGAAAGCACCAACTCGCAAAAGGGGCTTCCCCCTCCTGTCACTCTTCCTGGCTCCACTCGTCCCCCAAGCTCGCTCGCCAAACTTGAGCTCGCCGGGACTGTGCTCACGAGGGCGGTGCTCGCCTGAACCACCCCGACAGTCGCCGCTTCCTCTTGGCGCGCACTCGCCAGTGTCGCGCTCGCTGGGACGGAGCTCGCCAGCACTGAGCTTGCAGGCACGAAGCTCGCCGGACTGGCGAACAGCACTCGCCCTTCCTAGCTCTGACCTAAACCAACGACAACTTCCTTTCCAGCCCTTCCTCCTGGTGCCTTCTCACCGACTGCTGTTGGGGGAGGGGTCGCCTGAGGTGCTGGGGTCGCAAACTCACTTCGCAGAGCTGTGACCGTGAACCCCAAGGTGTCGAGCACCTCCTTTCTGAAATCCGCGAGCATCCTAGCCATCGCCTCCTGAGGAGTCTCGCCAAACTCCTCACCCTGCTCCTCATCTCCTGCCATAACCCTTCTCTGGAACTTTCTTGAACCAGCCACGCTCCACGCTCACCGCACCAAAATGTTGAAACCGATTTCTCGGTCTCTTGTGGAGCTCGGGGCCCTCAGCGAATTGAGGGGCGACTAGCCCTTACCGGTCCCTCGGAAGAGATAGGCAGATAACCTGGACAAAGAGCAAAGACACTGGTCTCAGCAAGGAGGTCCCTCCACTAACCCGGAAGATCGTTGAGCGCTTCCCCTCCCAAGCCAAAGCTAAGACTCGGGCACCTTGGAGAGCTAGAGAGCCCAAACCAAAGCGACCTATGGAGAGAAGAAGGCTCAAAGATTCTGAAACCCGGTCCTCTTCCAAGGTGCCCCTTAAGGTCTATTTATAGATTTTGGTTTTGTTGTCTGTCAATAGCCAACTCCCGCTGTCCCTTCTTACTATCCGCACCCCAAATTGGTCTGCTAACAGCCAAACTCCGCTGTTCGGAGGGGCTACCCGCAGACCACCAGGGGTTTTTTGGTAAAGGACCACCCCAGGCGCCGGCGAACCAGAGACCCCTGACCTGTTCAGCGAACACGGGGCTCGCCGAAAGATCTGGCTGGCTCGCCAAAGCCGCCTAGCGAACTCCTCCGACCGGCTGGCTCGCCTGCCTCTACGGCTCGCCTGCTGAACCGCTCCTTAGCGGGCCGAGCTCGCCAAAATGGCTAAGTGTACCCCGGAAATGGCTATTTGTACCCCAAGGTCCCGGACCTTCCTAGCGAGCTCCTCCGACCGGCAGGCTCGCCAAAGACACCTAGCGAACTCCTCTGACCGGCTGGCTCTCCTGCCTCTATGGCTCGCATGCCGAACCGCTCCTTAGCGGGCCGAGCTCGCCAAAATGGCTAAATGTACCCCAGAAATGGCTATTTGTACCCCAAGGTCCCGGACCTGCCTAGCGGGCTCCTCCGACCGGCAGGCTCGCCAAAGCCACCTAGCGAAATACTCCGACCGGCTGGCTCTCCTGCCTCTATGGCTCGCCTGCCGAACAGCTCCTTAGCGGGCCGAGCTCGCCAAAATGGCTAACTGTACCCCAGAAATGGCTATTTGTACCCCAAGGTCCCGGACCTGCCTAGCGAGCTCCTCCGACCGGCAGGCTCGCCAAAGCCACCTAGCGAACTCCTCCGACCGGCTGGCTCGCCTGCCTCTATGGCTCGCCTGCCGAACCGCTCCTTAGCGGGCCGAGCTCGCCAAAATGGCTAACTGTACCCCAGAAATGGCTATTTGTACCCCAAGGTCCCAGGCCTGCCTAGCGAGCTCCTCCGACCGGCAGGCTCGCCAAAGCCACCTAGCGAACTCCTCCGACCGGCTGGCTCGCCTGCCTCTAGGGCTCGCCTGCCGAACCGCTCCTTAGCTCGCTCCCTAGGTTGTGCGAACCAGGGACCCTTCCTGGCGAACATCGGGGTTGTACAGGGGCAATTGCTGACCGCAGCCCAACACGGCTGATTGTAATTAATGCCTTATGTGTTTCTTTCTTCTCTTCACTTTTTAGTCTCTCTGTTCCATTTAAAATTTATTTCCCTTTCTGGTATGCCTTAAAAAGGTAATCTGCTGACGACATTCTCTTTCTTTCCTCTTTAATTCTCGTCCCGACCACCTACAAGGAATATGGTTCCAAGAAACCTTTTGTGTTCTTATTTAATGCTCCTTTCTATTTCAGGCAATTATTGAGCCGTTGGGGAATGGTCTTGAAGGATGTTGTTGGGTCCAGCGTTCCTTCACTTGACCCATAGCGCCTTCCGTTGATATAAAGAACAGTTGCGCCTTCACCAAATAGACCGGTCTTTTGGTCGAGTTGGTGGCGCTGGGTCCTCTCAATTGGTATCAGAGGAGGTTGCGGGTTCGAGACCGGGGGGGGGGGGGGGGGGCGCTGATAATTCCTGAAATTTCTCTACCCGGGGTCAGGCGGCCGCAGCCATGTGTCAAGCCACCTCTGAGCCATGTGGTGGGCCACGTCTGAGCCATGTGGAGCACCTCTGAGCTTGCGGGTCGTGCTGGATGCTGGGGGGGGGGGGATTGTTGGGTCCAGCATTCCTTCACTTGACCCGTAGCGCCTTTCCGTTGATATAAAGAACAGTTGCTCCTTCACCAAACAGACCGGTCTTTTGGTCGAGTTGGTGGCGCTGGGTCCTCTCAGATGTGGGCCATGAAAGAAGGATCAGAGAGACAGCTGAAAAGATTAACTTTTACAGACTGTATTTGACATAACGTCGAATTCATTTCTTCTCTTATCGATGTAGCTTCGAGTTCTTATAGGAGCTGCTTTGATTTCATATGTGCTCCGATTGAACTCTGCTAGTCGACGTTGCATCGATATCTTATCGATGTGTACGTCGTGTTGATCTGCCTGGCTCTGAGCTTCATCTTCTGCGTTGAGATGAAGTCAATGTTACGTCGACTTTAGATTGCTTCGACAGATAACAACTTTTGCGTCGAGTTGAAGTAGAAGCTGTGTCAACTTCACCAGTTACTCTGACAAGTCCCTGCCCTTTACATCGATATCTATTCGTCGTAACGTCGAATTGAGTTACTTCGACAGAAGGGTTGATCCACCTGGACTTCTAGTCAGAGCAGCGTCGATATGGACTCGATGTTGCGTCGAATTCTAGTCAACGCAAATGTTAACTTAGCCCAATTTTGCTTCCCTTGATCTGGTCCTGATACACTATGTTGAGTATGACATCCTAAGACATCTAATGACCAGATTACCCTTACTATACAATGGGTAACTTATTCTTAGAGGATAAAATCACTTTTAGTTAACTTGTTAAGTTAAATCAAGGGTTTTTACCAACAATCTCCCTCTATTTATCTTAACAAATTTTATAGTTTGTTCAGAGTGATTTTATACAATTTCGTAGCATAATCAAGCATGCATGCTAGATAACATAGACACAAAGGGGAAAGAACTGAAACTATAGAAAATAGATTTTCATATCAAGAAATTGTGTAGCATTGTTTTTCCCACCAAATGTAATTTCACAGAACAACCAACAATTCATCTAGTACCTGAAGTTCAGAGATCCTTCTCAGGAGTTCCCTTTCTTGAGAATACTTTTGAGGAGGCTTTTCTTGAGGCAAACTTTAGTGGCTCGACGTCTTTTTCAGCAGTGTCTTTGAGAGGCTTCCTCTGCTATCTGAACAACTTCATCTAAAGGCACTTACAGTTGGGTCTCACCTTGAGCTGCAATTGTGCTTACAATAGCCATCTCTGCATCTAGATCCCTCTAGACATCTGGGATAGGCTCCCCTTCATCTGTCAGAAACTGCACGACATCTGTCATCTCTTTGTCACTTGCCTCCACCTGAACATGTGCATCTGGTTTATCATTCAATATTTCTGGGGCAAGCTCCCCCTGAACTGTTGCATCTATTTTTCCCTGGACATCATCATCCAACCTTTCTGGGTGCTCCCCCTGAGACTGTGCACCCTGAAAGGTAGTTACTTTCTCATGAGTAGGTTCATCAATATCATTACCCTGGTCTTGTCCATTCATAACAGAAGGAGGTAATTCTTCCTCTAGTATGTTCTCCCCCTTCTTGACATTGCTGGCCAGTGAGGTTAAGAACTCTTTTGACACCATAGTGGAAGACACAAATTCTTTTAAGCTCTGAAAGGATCTTTGAAATCTTAGTAACTCACCCTCCATCTGTGAGTATTTTCTATCAAACTTCCTAGCTTGAGAGGCCACTTGATCTGCAAAGGTGGAGGAGGCAATGACCACAGTCTTAGAAATGATATGCTCAAGATCAATTGTGGGTGGATGTGATGCAGATGGAGGAGGTGATGGCGGGATTTCTTCTTGGATGGGGGAGAGAGGCTGATAGAACTCTAGCGAGACATGAATAGGTGGAGTAGGTGGAGCATGTTGAAGATCTGGAATGTGGGTGGATGGTAGTTGATGGGATGATTGTGAAGATGGCTCAGGTGATGAGGTGGATTGGAACTATTGTTGTTGTTGTTGCAGTTGTTGTTGTTGTTGTTGTTGCTGTTGTGGGGTGTCTTCCTGATGATGATCCCTTTTTGGGTCTGGTGGAGGAGATGATGGAGGAGGAGAATTTTGAGCTTGACCAGGCTTTGAGATTTTCCTGGTCCATTTGGAAAAGATTTCAATTGTAATTATTTTCCCAGGAGGAATGGTCACTCCTTTTGACTTGCAAATACTTGGGTAGTGTTTGAAGAGCACTTGGCTCATTATTCTCATATAGGCATTCTCCTTGTGAGAGTACTTATGCCCAATCATTCTTAGTAGGCATATTCCTCAATTGATCTTCTTCTTCAGAATAAGTGCTCCCATAATCTGCAGCTGCTGCTTGGGGATTGCATCATGGGCAGAGATCTTGCATAACAGGACTTTTTCAACAATGTCAACTAGAAATCTGTATTCTTCTGCCACGTCAATTTTTTTGAGATTAATTGGCTTCTCCTTTCTGAACTGCATTATTTCTAGAACATTCTTTGTTTCTTCTGTTGATAGTTCATCTGAATCATTCCCGATGGGCAGATCAAATGTTTGGGAGAGAATCTCCTCAGATACACTGATGTCTTGGCCAGATATTGTCCCTTGGAGAGCACCACCATCTGTCACTGAAATAGTATCCTTGAATTCTATAAGTTCTACTTCTAGAATCTTACATCTTTTGGAGACGAGCTTTGTTAATCCAGCAGAATCAAATAGACCAAGGGTGGACTTGAAATTTTCTGCGGCCGCATTGAAAGAGTCAATGTATACATTGAATCCTGAGTTCACCTTTGGTGGAGCCATTTGATTTTGATTGTACCTGCAAACACAAAGAGAACGAGAGAGAAAGAGGTATGGGAGAGCAAGGAGAGCAAGAGAAATTGTATTCGAAAGCGTAAATGTTTCGACGCAGTAATTGCTTAAAAACAGATGAATCGCCGCTACTTAGAGTTTATGTCGACGCACCTTCGATATTACTTATTATTTGGCGCGCAAAGATGTGTCGAGATTGCTTCTAGAAGCAATTCTGGGCGCATAAATATATCGATGTTGCGTCGACTAGTACTTGACGTAGCTTCGAGATTATACGAAAACCCTGCGTCAATGTAATCCTGTCGACGTTGTGTCGATTTCCAATCAACGTGACTTCAAGTTTAATTAGCAATTATTAAGTCGACGTATGCATCGATAAGAACTTGACGCTGCGTCAAATTCTATTCGAATCGTCTGCTCTGTGTGCTTTTCGACGCTGGCGTCGAGTCATTCGACGCATCTCTTAATAAACATATCAATTTCATTTAGAAGATTCTTGTTGTTTTTCCCCAACAATTTTACTTATTCAAAATAGATCATAATATGATGTTATAAGTGTTAAGGAGGATTCAAGATAGAAATTACTCCCTTGACTAAATCTTGTTTCTTAATCAAACTCTACATCTTCCTTCCCACTCCACTTTCTCCTGAGTGGGACCCTTCCGAGCCCTGCACAGATATTTCAAACATTAGAAGGGACCCAGGTTACCTTGGGCCCTTTACTTTTACCATTGTAGGGTTCAATGAAAGAATAGGAGGGTCTTTCATGATACCCTTTGGGATGATAGGGAATGGTTTTCCCAAACCCATTGTTTTGAAATTTGAAATGGGTATAAAATGTATCTAGATATAATAAATCAGAAGAGTGTTTTATTGTCCTAGGTCTTGACTTACCCTTTTGATTGTGGTTATTTAGTTTCCCTATGTTGTTTTTACCAGAGGGTTTCTCTTTCTTATTGAGATGTATTTTGTTGGGTTTATCTATTCTATCTGAGCAGCTACCAACCTTACCCTTAGTTGATTTGCTCTTCTCACTGGGTTGATAATCTCTGGGTCTACCAAATGACACTGGATTTTTCCAGGCAGGCTTGCTAGGTGGTTTTGTGTTGGTGGAGGGCTCTGCTCCAAACCCTAAGTGGTTAAATTTCACAGAGAGTTTTTTAGTGATGTCTTTGAGCTTCTGACTCCTCCCATTGAGTGAGTCTTCAAAGGCCTTTTCCTTTGCTAGCTCTTCTTTAAAATTTGTATTTTCTTCTCTAAGTTTAATCAATTCTACCTCTTTATCATTAATTTCATTTGTTAGTTTTTGATTTACTAGATGCATTTCATCTTCCTTAAGGTTCTTTAGTTTAGTTCTAGCTATGTTTAATTCTTTTTCTACCCTAGGATGTTCAATGCAGAACTCGAAGGTGTGTCGATACAAGAACTCGAAGGTGCTCCTACAAGAACTCAAAGGTGCATCGATAAGAGAGGAAGAGAACTCGATGCTATGTCAAATACAGTCTGAAAAGGAAATTTTCAGCTGTCATTCCGGACCCTCTCTCACGGCCCACATCACTCAAGACCGTTCACCAATGGATTATTAATTGCCTCAAATGGAAAGAAGAATTAAGAGAGGACACAAAAGCTTTCTTGGAAATAAGCTTATTATTGGTGGGCTGGTCGAGAATTAAAGAAGGAAAGAAAGAGAAATTGTCCAGTGCTGAATACCTTTTCAGGACTTACCAGAAAGGGAAACAAATTCAAATCAGAAGTGGGACAATAAAAGGGAAGAGCAGAAAGAGAAAAGTAGAGCATTCATTACAGTCGACTAACAGTTTTCTATTAGGGCTCCCTCTTCTTCTTCCTCCTCAGGAACCCTAATAGTGAAAACACAGAGAAGAAAGAACTGCTGCTCTCCATCTCATAGAACAGAAGATCTGAAGGCTGCTCTTCATCACAATCATATAGCAGCCAGATCTCAATTAGAAGAAAGAAAAATGATCTGACAACCATAGCTCCTGCAAAACATCACCATCATAAGCATGAGTAAATCATAAGCAGATCCAGTGAATGATTTAAGAAGTTGTTCTTCATATAGGCTTCATAAGAATTCTGAAAATAGAATTCCTACTCTTCTCCCCTTCTTCTTTCTTCTTCTTATTCCCTCATGTAAAAGAGTTTTAAGAATCCCTCTTCCAAAGGATTCAGTGGTTCAAGATCTCCTTTTCAAAAGATCTGGTTGGTTCATGATCTCCTTTTCAAAAGATCTGGTGGTTCATGATCTCCTTATCAAAAGACCAGTGGTTCTAAGAGTCTCCTTACCAAAATACTCAGGCACAGTTGGTGCATTCCTAACAGGTGGTAGAAGAGAGGAGTACCCATATTTTGGGGAACCTCTATAAAATTTCTGGTGTTTGTGTTGTACTTTTCTGTGATGTCCCATTTCCTTTTATTCAGGAATTTATTTCCTGCACTATTATTATTCTGCCTGTGATTTTGTTGAGCACAACATGGGATTATTTGTTTTTCTTGCAGAAAGCCAGGACATATTTCTACTGAATGTCCTGAGGAAGAAAAGAACAAGAAAAATAAGCAGAGGAAGGAGCACAAGAAGAAATCCTTCATGAGAAAGGATAAGAAAGGAGGGAAAGGTTTCATAGCTGAGACCTGGAGTGATTCAGATTCTGAATCAAGTTCCACCTCATCTGATGATGATGAAGATGGTGGACCAGAAGAAGCCTGCTTAATGGCTTTGGAAAATTCCACTGATGAAACTGAGGTAAACATATTTGAAGACTTTGACTTTTCTTCAAAAGATTTTAAAGAATACTTTAAAGAATTTTGCTAAGATTAGATTAACAATCAAAAGGATCTTGAAATAATCAAATCTGAATTAGAAGTTCTTAGTAAAGATCATTTATTCTCAGTTAACTATGATCTGAAAGGTGAACTGATTAAGAAAGAAAAAGAAATAAATTCCTTAGATAATGAAAATTCAGACCTAAGGAAAGAACTCTCAAAGACAAAAGCCTTTGAAGACTCCCTCAATGGAAGGAGAAAAAAGATCAAAGATGTTTCACAAAATCTCTTCAAGAGATTTGATCATCTTGATCAGGAATCACAACCATCCACTAGCAAACATTCTTGTGATAAACCTTTAGCATCATTTAGGGCTAGACCTAATAATATTTCAGAATCATGTGAAGAACATAAGAATAATAACCCTAATAAACTCACCACATTTAATAGGGTAGACACTAGTGATGAACCAGGAATCCTAGGCAAACAACCCTTAGAAAATTTAGATTTGAAGAATGAGTGTGCTACATGCAGAAGTTATAAAATTGAAATAGAAGAGATGGATGAAACATTTGAGGAGTATAGAAATAATTACCAAGCTCATATTGACTCTGTCATTTCCACTCTTAAAAATAGCACAAATGCCTATAATAAAGCTAGACATGATTTAATGATAAAAAATGATGAATTAAAATCAGAAATCAACTTGCTAAGAAAATTATAAATACAAATTCACAAACACTGAATGATAAGAATCATACGTCAAATAGAACTCGACGCAATTTTAATAATGCGTCGAATGCATCTCGACGGAATCCAGCATATGCTTCGACATCATCTCGAAGCAACTATGTGGGTGCGTTGAATTACACTCAACGCAACCAATACCATACTACGAATGAGTATCGAAAGGACTATGCAGGTACGTCGAATTCCACTTGACGCAACTCTAAAACTTCGTCGATTTCATCTCGATGCATATTTTCTGCACAAATTTACCAAACATCAAAACCTCATATTACTTCTATTCCTAGATGTTTTTGCTGCTCCAAACAAGGACATATTGCCAAATATTGTTGGCATAACAATGCAATACTTCTTCACCTAAGGGAGAACAATGGAAGACCATCTCATTCTTTCATATCTTCATATGATGATAGAAGAAAGAGACCCCAACATGAGAGGGTCTTTACTAATGTTTAAATTCAATGTGTAGAGGGAAGGCTGTTCAACCACAAACCAGCAGTGGTATCTGGACAGTGGCTGCTCCATGCATATGACTGGAGCAAAAGATTTGTTGGAAAATTTCAAGGCCAAGGAAGGGCCCAAGGTAATTTTTGGGAAATCCCACTCTGGTCAAACCAAAGGATATGGTTTGCTCAGGATTGGAGAAATCTCCTTTTCTAAAGTAACTTATGTTGAAGGACTTCAACATAATCTGATTAGCATTAGTCAGCTGTGTGATGGTGAATACAAAGTTGTATTCACTAAGTCTTTGTGTCATATAGTTAGCTCTAAGACTGATCAAAGAGTTTTGACTTGTCTCAGAAAAGGTAAGGTATATGTTGTAGACTTTGAGTACACAAAGTCTGAGATCTGCTTGTTTAACTCCCAATTAGAAAATAATGAGCAGTGGCATAGGAGACTTAGTCACCTTAACTTTAAGACCATGGATAAACTATCCAAACTCAACCTAGTCAGGGGTTTACCAACTAGTAAATTCAATAAAGACCACCCCTGTAGAGCCTGCCAACTAGGAAAGCAGATCAAAGCTTCATTCAAAACAATTGGTAATAATGATTCTCCTAGAATCCTTTTCCTATTGCACATGGACCTGTTTGGTCCTATCTCCACTCAAAGATTAGCAGGAAAGTCCTACACCTTAGTCATTGTTGATGATTTCTCTAGGTTCAGCTGGGTGTTCTTTCTAAAAGCTAAGTCAGACACCTTCAAGATCCTCTCAAGATTCATTAGACGGATTCAATCTGAACTCAATACACAGGTAGCTATAATCAGAAGTGATCATGACACTGAGTTTGAGAATCAGTTAATGTGTCGATTCTGTGAGGATGAAGGTATCAGGCAAATCTTTTCAGCTCCTAGACCCCCCCCCCCCCCCCCCAACAAAATGGGGTGGTTGAAAGGAAAAATAGAACCCTAATTGAATCAGGAAGGACATTATTAGCTGAATCTAACTTGCCAAAGTCCTTCTGGGCTGAGGCAGTAAATACTGCAAATTATGTTCTGCATAGAAGTCTCATCCACAAGACTAAGTTGAAGACTCCCTATGAGCTGCTGAAGGGAAAGGCACCTATAGTCACTTATTTAGAATTTTTGGGTGTACTTGCTTTATCCTCAACAATGGGAAAAGCCATCTTGCCAAATTTGACAAGAAGGATGATGATGAGATATTCTTAGGATATTCCTCATCAAGCAAGGCCTATAGGTGCTTCAATAAAAGCTCTCTCAAAATTGAGGGGTCTATGCATGTGGTCTTTGTTGAAACTAACATGGTTTACAAGGGGAAGGAAACTTCCACCAGTCCTATTCAGCAGGAAGAAGACCAACTAGCAAAACAAGTTGAAAGGATGAGCATAGTGGACCATCCATCTGTGTGTCAGGAAAAAGGACAACATGGGATTGACACTTACTCTGGTGAGGATTATGCAGAAGATGAAGAGGAAATATCAGCACCTGGGTTACCAGCCAAAGACATTATTCTAGTACATGAGACTGAAGTTCCCACTGTCACTGAGCAAGTGACAGCTCAGGAAGAAGAGCAGATCTTAGATCACTCAACAAGATCCAGGATGACTCAAAAAGATCATCCTCCAACTCAAGTAATAGCAAACTTGACAGCAGGAGTCAAGACAAGGAACCAACTCACAAGTGAGACAATGCTGCAGTGTTTCCTGTCACATTATAAACCCAAGAAGTTTGAAGAAGAAGACAGTGACCCTCACTGGATATCTGTTATGCAAGAGGAACTGACCCGGTTTGAATGGAACAAGGTCTGGACATTAGTTGAAAGACCAAAGAATTACCTAGTTATTGGCACCAAGTGGGTGTTCAAAAATAAAATGGACTCAACAGGGGTCATAATCAGAAACAAGGCTAGACTTGTGGCCCAAGGGTACATGCAAGAGGAAGGCATTGACTTTAACCAGACATTTGCCCAAGGCTGGAGGCAATCATAATGTTCCTGGCATATGCTGCCCACATGAAGATCAAGGTATACCAGATGGATGTCAAGAGTGTATTTCTCAATGGAAAACTACAAGAAGAAGTGTTTGTGGAGCAGCCACCAGGTTTTGTCAATCCAATTTTTCCCTCTTTTGTATATAGATTAGATAAAGCACTATATGGTCTCAAGCAAGCTCCAAGAGCTTGGTATGAGACCTTATCCACTTTTCTCCTGGAACACAACTTTGAAAAAGGAAAGGTGGATAAAACCCTCTTCACAAGAGCACATAAGAATAAACTACTACTTGTGCAAATATATGTAGATGATATTTTATTTGGATCCACAGATCAATCTTTATGCAAAAGGTTTGCTTACCTAATGCAGTCAAGATTTGAGATGAGTAGCATGGGGGAATTATCCTATTTCCTTAGTCTCCAAGTCAGACAAAATCCAAATGGCATTTTCATATCCCAATCCAAATATACCAGAGAACTCATTAAGAGGTTTGGGATGGAGAATGCCTCTGTTATGAAAACCCCCGTGACTACTAATGTTGTTTTAGATAGAGATGAAAAGGTAAGTCATTTGATCAGAAGACTTACAGAGCAGCCATTGGCTCTCTTCTCTACCTAACAGCTAGCAGACCTGATATACTGTTTGCTACCTATATTTGTGCAAGATTTTAGGTTGACCCAAAGGAATCCCACATGAGTTCTGTCAAAAGAATTCTCAAGTATCTGATGGGTACTCCTGAGCTTGGCTTATGGTATCCAGCTGAATATGGATTTGAATTGATTGGATATTCAGATGCAGACTATGCTGGATGCAGGCTAGATAGAAAAAGCACCTCTGGAACATGTCAATTTCTGGATGCTAGACTGATCTCATGGTTTAGCAAAAAGCAAACCACAGTCTCCACTTCTACAGCTGAATCTGAGTATATAGCTGCAGGAAGCTGTTGTTCACAAATTTTGTGGATGCAAAATCAGTTTGTGGACTACAACTTTCCCTTGTCGATTCCACAATCTATTGTGACAGCTCTAGTGTTATTTCAATTGCTTCCAATCCCGTTCTCCACAGCAGAACTAAGCACATAGAGATAAGGCACCACTTTCTCAGAGACAATGTAGAGAAGGGTAAGATCAACCTTCAATACATATCTACTGACACTCAAAGGGCTGACATCTTCACTAAGCCTCTTGATGAATGTAAGCACAAGTTCTTCATCAATGTACTGGGGATGCATGATGGAGCTTTGTAGGTCCCCTTTGTTATGTATACAGAACTATTTTTTATAGAAAAGTATTCCTGGGAAAAACAACAAGAATCTTAAAGAAAATCATAACTGTTTAATCAGAGTTGCGTCGAATTCAAATTGACGTACCGTCGAATTCTACTCGACGTCAGCTTCGAGAGCTCTCTAGGATGTATCCTTTGAATACCACTCGACGTAACGTCGAATACTTGTCGATGCTTACGTCGACATCATCATTGATGACTATATTTCGAAGCTACGTCGATATCAACTCGACGCTCCGTCGATTTGACAGATTGCACACATTAACATATTTTTGCGCGCTGAATTCTGCCCTTCTTGACGTTGCTTTGAATAAAACCCTAAGTTGCGACAATTCATCTACTCAAAGCAACTTTTGCCTTTAATTCTATTGTGCTATTCGAATTCTCTCCCTCCTGCTCTCTTCCTTCTTCCCTCTCTTCGTCTCTTTTCTTTGTTTTAGTGCAGGTTCTCACAGCATTCCAATGGCATCTCCGTCGAATCAGCAAGATATTATTGAGGCAGTCAATATAGCCCTCGAGACTGAATTATCCAAGTTCTGCTCACTCTATCTTGACTTCTCCACGGATTGATATCGCAAATTACGTCGCCAACACCGAAGGTTGCAAGACCTTACCTCTAAAATCAAGGTTTTTGATGGGGAAGTGAGATCGGAAGTTGTGCCTGCTGCAGGCTTTATATCCTTCTTCAATGATATATTGCAGGGGGAGAATTGTACCAGCAGGCAGCAACCTCCTTAAGACTCTGTCTACACAACAACAATCCCTCTCTCCTTCATCTCTGAAGGAGAGCCAGTTGTTTTATCTAAGTTACAGCTTCCAGATGCAGCCATTCAGGGGGAGTCATCACTTCCAAGGATCCTTCCTGTTTCTCAGGGGGAGTCCTCAATTCAGGGGGAGATTCCTCTAATTTCAGATGATCAGGTCTACCTCAATTCTCTACAAGAATTCCATGAAGACACTGAACGATCTATCCCTGATCCACTTTCATTCATAGTGTCTTCTGAAGATTCCTCTACAGCACCATCTCCAGTCAAGGTGGCTGATCAGGATCTTATTTCATCTGATCCAGCATCAGCTCAACCAATATCTCCAGCTCAGCTTCCACCCTCACCTCAACTTCCACCTTCAGCTCAGGTCTCATCTTCACCTGCTCCAATTCGCCAATCAATTCTTCCAACACCTATCTTTAGGGGAAGACCTCCATACAAAGGTATAGGAAGAGGAGATTGCCCATTTGGGAGAGGTACACAAAAGAACAAAGGAAGGAGTACAGAAAAGATAAATCATATTACAAAAAGTATGCAAGGATTGAAATTCTTGAGAACACAATGAAAACTTACACTAATCCAAAGCTTGACAAAGATTTAGAGGAGATTGCTGATAGAGAAAGGTATGAATATGAGACAGCCCAAAGGGAGCTTGAAGAGAAGAAAAACATATTCATGGATATTCTGAAAAGAGAAAAAGAAGTTGTTGAAAAAGAAGAATTGGCTAAAGCAATTCCACTCAAATCTACTCTATTTGATCATATAATGTATACTACAAAGAATCCCCAAGGCAAAATGTTAGAAGGAGTAGGGAAACTCCACAGAGGAGGTATTGGGTGCAATCCAAAGGATGCAGTACAACTTCCCGGAAAAGGATAAAAAGGAGAAAAGTCACCTGAAGAGGAGAAAGAGAAAAAGAAGATCATGTTTACAAAAGCCACAACTTCTGGGAAGGGACAAACGACTATTGATGAATTACAAGCAAAGACTGCTGAATCAAATCCTAACAAAGGACCTAAATCTAGAAGTCATAAATCTGATGACAGCCAAAGTCTTTGGTCTTGGTTTCACACTCAAGGATGTTCATCCTAATACTGAAATGGACCTGGAGAAACTATTCAAAGGTCATGAAAGAATACAGAAGAACTCAGAGAAATCCACACCTGCAAACTTCAGATATGTGGAAAAGAAATACAGGAGGGTATATGAGGACTTATTCATCTTTCTCAAAGAAAGGAAGTGATACTCTTTTTGGGTAATCTATGATAAAAACTTTTGTTGATCATTAATAAGATAACTTCTCTATTTATCAGCTCATCTAGCTTATTCATTTAATTTCCATATTGTCTTTGTATTTATTGGTTATGAAAAAACTGTATAAAATCACTTTGAACAAACTGTAAAATTTGTTAAGATAAATAGGGGAGATTGTTCGGGAAAACCTTTTGATTTAACTTAACAAATTACTTAAAAGTAATTTTATTCCTAAGGTTGAATTACGCATTGTATAGTGAGAGTAATCTAATCATTAGATGTCTTAGGATGTCACACTCAACTTAGGGTGTCAAGACCAGATCAAGAGAAGAAAATTTTGGGCAAAGTTAACATTTGCGTCGAATAGAATTCGACACAACATTGAGTTATTGTCGACGCTACTCTGACTAGAAGTCCAAGTGCTTCAACCCTTCTATCGAAGTAATTCATGCCGAAGTTACATCGAATAAATATCAATGTAGAGGCCATGACCTTGTCAAAGTACTTTGAGAAGTCGACGCAGCTTCTACTTCAACGCAACACAGAAGGAAGTATCTGTCGAAGCCATCTAAAGTCGACGCAACGTCAACTTCATCTCGACACAGATAATGAAGTTCAGAGCCATGCCCTTCAACTCGATGGTTATGTCGATAAGATATCGACGCAACGTCGAATAGCAGAGTTCAATCAGAGCAAGGATGAATTCGAAAATGCTCCTACCAGAACTCGAAGGTACGTCGATAAGAGAGGAAGAAAACTCGACACTACATCGAATACAGTCTGAAAAGGAAACCTTTTTCAGCTGTCATTTTGGACCCTCTCTCATGACCCGCATCACTCAAGACCGTTCTCCAACGACTTATTAATTACCTTAAATGGAAAGAAGAATTAAGAGAGGACACAAAAGCATTCTTGGAAATAAGCTTATTGTTGGTGGACGGGTCGAGAATTAAAGAAGGAAAGAAAGAGAAATTGTCCAATGCTGAATACCTTTTCAGGACTTACCAAAAAGGGAAATAAATTCAAATCAGCTGTGGACAATAAAAGGGAAGAGCAGAAAGAGAAAAGTAGAGCATTCATTACAATCGACTAACAGTTTTCTATTAGGGCTCCCTCTTCTTCTTCCTCCTTAGGAACCCTAATAGAGAAAACACAGAGAAGAAAGAACTTCTGCTCTCCATCTCATTGAACAGAAGATCTGAAGGCAGCTCTTCATCACAATCATATAGCAGCCAGATCTCAATTAGAGGAAAGAAAAAGGATCTGACAACCATAGCTCCTGCAAAACATCACCATCATAAGCATGAGTAAATCATAAGCAGATCCAGTGAAAGATTCAAGAAGCTGTTCTTTATACATGCTTCATAAGAATTCTGAAAATAGAATTCCTACTCTTCTCCCCTTCTTCTTTCTCCTTCTCATTCTCTCCCGTAAAAGAGTTTTAAGAATCCCTATTCCAAAGGATTCAGTGGTCTCCTTATCAAAAGATTTGGTTGGTTCAAGATCTCCTTATCAAAAGATCTGGTGGTTCATGATCTCCTTATCAAAAGATCAGTGGTTCTAAGAGTCTCCATACCAAAAGACTCAAACACTATTGGTGCATTCCTACCAAGTGGTAGAAGAGAGGAGTACCCACATTTTGGGGAACCTTTATAAAATTTATGGTGTTTGAGTTGTGCTTTTCTGTGCTGTCCTAATGCCTTTTATTTAGCAATCTATTTCCTGCACTATTATTATTCTGCATGTGATTTTGTTGAGCATAATTCCTTAGTTTATTTTATTGTTTACACAGTTAGGATAGAAATATTTTAAATCTCTATTCACCCCCCCCCCCCTCTAGAGGATTCTCAGAGGCACATTGTGCACTTTCAGTCTGCACTAGACCTGACATAGCCTTTCCAGTCGGCATGTTATGCTGATTCACTAGTAATCCTAGCCAAGACCACTAAAACGGCTTAGATAGGATAATGAGGTACTTAAAGCACACCCAAAAGTATGATTTATTCTACTCTGGACATCCTTTAGTTCTTGAAGGATATTCTGATGCATCATGGTGCTCAGAATTAAATGACAGCAAGTCCACTAGTGGGTTCATATTTACACTAGGAGGAGCAGCCGTAGCCTGGAAGTCCAAGAGGCAATCCTGTATTGCTCTCACTTCTATGGAATCCAAACTCTACGCTCTAGTTACAGTAGGAGAAGAAGCAGAGTGGATAAATGATCTGGTGATGGACAATCCCCTGACCCTAAAATGATTGCTACGAACACTTTATTCAATGGCAAAAGAAGGCACCTAAGGCTGAAACAATCCTGGTTAACCTCACTCACAAGTCAATGGATTATGACCCTGATTGATATGAGATCGAAAGATAATATTGCAGACGCCGTGACCAAAGGCCTGAATTGACCTCTCATAATAAAAACATTGGGGGAGATGAGACTAAAGTTCATAGAAATATGAAACTTTCCTCTGTTGTTTATGTTTTGATAGTGAGAACCTATATAGTCGCAACATTCAAGCATCTAATAACAGACTGAAAACCCCAAATAATTTCTTAATGAAAACCCAAGATGGTTAGATGTCTGTTATTCCACATTTGATAACAAAGCATCTTTCTCATTGTAAGTTGATTCAAAAATTATTCAACTGGGAATAGAAAATCATTGTAGTCGGTTAATCTAACATTAATGATCATATGCACATTAATCCACACCTGATAATGTTGCAAATGTTGTTGTGTCAAATCATTCCACATTTGATGATACGGTATATAATGAACACTAATGAGTAAGATAACAACGTTTGATTTACACAATCAACCGTTGGCTGGTTCCTGCTAGACCAGATAGAGATGCTTACAGTGTTACTCCACTATTGATATAAGTACTAAGCTCATCCAGGTAGAGCTAGTTTACTTTAAACGTTACTGCATATGTTTTATGAATTCATAGAGTTCTAAATCATGAAATTCCTTGCAGGCTATGATGGAGTTGAAGGAAAGAATGTAGTCTTTGATATGGATGTTGATGATCTACTAGATGAGTAGAATTGTTACATGTTTTATCCATTACTACTATTTTTTTCAGACTTTTATCCTTAGTACTGCACTTATGTTTGGATGTTTGTTTTCTGTATGAACAAAACTCCTATTATATTTTAAAAGTGTGTTTTCTTTCCGAGGAAATGTGTTAAGTCTGAAATGTGGTAGTTACTGCTTTCTTGCACTCTGAAATGTATATGTTATTTATCACAAATATAGGAGGATATTGCAAGTGTATATTTGGGTAAATAACGGGTTCAGGGGAATAATGGGTCTAGTATTGGTACAGGGATATTCGTTACCCTTTCTATATTAGGGTTTGCCTATATAAACCCGGCTAGGGGCAACGGTTAGTGGATTCCACCTTGATCCGCAATTGGATGCTTTGAGCAACACTCTCCACAGCATGGCCCCTTTCATCCACACCCAACTCATCGCTGAAGATTCCTCACCCTTTATCCTTGCTAGATTCTTCTTTCTCCTCTTTGGGAATAGATGTGGAATTAACATGCAATCTCCTCCTCTCCGATGATGCCACGATGGGAGTCGTCATCCGACAAAGCTTACACAAATCTGTTCTATAGAAAATTCTTTTTCAGAAACTGCCCAATGTGCTCATCGAGTTCTCAGAGAGGGTATATGGTATGGCTTCTCCTTTTTTAACTTCATTAATTTTTCCTTCTTCATATCATAGGATTTTATAAATGCATCACTGCCATGTTCTTAGTTTTCCTCTTTTATAGCTTTCATGCTAAATGCGGGCAAGGTTTATGATGAAATGCTTCAAAGAAAAATAAACTAGGTTATATATTCACAAGGTTTCATCCACTCCTGTTAGGCTGTTATCTATAACATACAATGTCAACCATCTTTTTAATTTCAGAATTTACCAATCCATATTTTCATTCATTCTTAAGAAAAGTTTATCACTATTATTATTAGTATTTTGGGGGTAATCTTAGTTTTGGTTTGGAAGCAAAATGAATCTTGACTAAACTGATGCATGTCTTATTAGCTAAAAATCACAGATCTTATCTCCATTGATCCATTATTTATGGCGATTGCTATGTCATGGCGCCGGAGGAGGAAGCGGCCCAGGTGTCGGTGGCATTTAGAGCATCAACCATCTTCTTCTGGGTTTCTTCCTCAACGCATTGCTTGTGTGCTTCTCGCGAACACCGATTTCTTCCTCTGCACATGTACATCTTTTTTCTACTTTTTGGTTTTTTAGATTATTCCTCTATTGTAATTGTCTCGCTTCATTGAGTTTGTGGCAAATTGAAGTTTTATTGTAATCAACATTCAGAGTGGATTTTATGAAGAGATAACAGATTGATGCCTTCAAGAAATACAAAGCAACATAGCATGGGGCAAGTGGTGCAGTGGGGCGACCCTCTCTGCGAGTTTGTCATCTTTCTCGGAGAATGTAAGCAGAAGGGATCTCAATATCTCTCTTGCTTCTGATTGCTTTTCCGGATTGCTTTTCCGAAATCTAAACTTTCATTATTTTTGGTTGCATAGGTAATTGAGTGACCTCCAAATGCTCGAAAAACAAAGGATTCTAAACCAAAAGGAGTTTCAACCGTTGTGCATTCCACACCGAGCCTACAACATTCTTCAAAGGTAAACTAAGACTTCTTAGTTGTAAGTCTTCCACTGGATTTCTTCCTCCTGGATTACACATTTTCTATTCAAGATTTTAGGGTATAATCTCTCTACAAATTAAGAAATTCAAATTTTGTATTTGATTGGTTCTTCTATTAAAGGTCTTTCCTCTCCCAGTTATACAAACTTCAAAATGATTTAATTGTGCCATCTTTTTAATTTATTTTTAAGCATAAATTAAAACTCTGTAAATGAGTATACAAAGGTCCTCCCTCTCCCATACAAACTCTGTAAATGCATATATAAAGGTCAATATATTTTTATGTTCAGTCTATGAATTGAATTTTATCAGATTCTACATTAATAATTAGTCATTCCCGTTTATTAATGATATTTGATCATTTGAGATACACCAATTGTCTACAAAGATTTTACTTTAATCACCTCATCTGCTTAGGAAATGATGCAGGGGAGAAGCCATTTCTCAACTTTCAGGCATGTGGTCATACCTCTTTTAATAGTGAGATATGGGTTTACTTAGATGCATCTATTGTTGTATGTCATTTAGTTTTCATACTTTCTCATTATCAGGATGCATCTATTGCTGTATGTCTGTTTACTTTGCAGCTAAATTATTTTCTTGATTAACTATGCATAATTTGTTTAATTAGCTGGACCAATGTTACTTCCAAACTTATACCTCACTACCAAATGTTCTTAAACTATAATTGTCAATTGAACATTACATATACTGTAAGGCTTGATTTTATGCAAATAGCTGTAGAAATATCCATTTATGTACTACTTACACATTAAAAGAATTTGTGCTGTGTAAATTGTAGCAACGGGAGAATGGCAATAAGAGTGTTCATCAGATATATGCCTACCAAGATTGCTTCTCAGGTTGAATTAAAGGTACATAAAACCCAACATCTGTATCTCTCCTTAAAATCAACTAAATCTATTTCATGTCATATCTATAGCTTTGAAAATTTTGATATTCATAGTAACCATGAATGAATATAGGTTTAGCCTTTTACATGGGCATTGTGATGAAGTTTGGTTGCACCCCTAGATTTTCTACTCTTGATAGAAGTCATGCATAATTAGTCATTAAGCGGAGGCGTAGCATTAATATAAAGACTAGACAAAACTCATAAAGTGTTATTGCAGCCGTGGTTGTTGTCACGAACGGTGGTACAATTGTCGCCGTACCTGACCAACATCGTCGTCCCCGACCATCGCCTCCCATGACCAACATTGCCGTCCACAACAAAAGCCCCCATGATAAATGTCACCGCCCATGATAAATGCCGCCCCACGGCAAAAGACGCCACCAATGACAAATGTCGCCCCCACGACAAATGGCGCTCCCCACGATATATGTCGCCCCCACGACACATGTCGCCCCCACCACACATGTCGCCCCCCACAACACATGTCGCCCCCCCCCCCCCCCCCCCCCACGACACAAGTGGCCCCCTACGACAAATATCGTCTTCCACGACAAATGTCGTCTTGGCTAGGGCCGGAGGCTCGTACCTGTCACTCGTGTGTGTGTATGCATATATATACATGAGTGCCCGACACGGGGCTATGCCCCTACGGCCAAGCGCGACAGTACCCGGGCGGCGACAGCGAGCTTCGTCCACCCCCAGCACGATGTTGTCGGGTGGCCTTCGCCCGCCTCAGCACGGGTTTCGCCCGTGCTCGATGCTTCAGCGGGCTGCGCCCGCAACATATACATATGCGTACTCGAAATGACCGTAAAAAATAAACATCAATATTACAATATTTATTTTGTATAAAAAATACGTATATAGTTAAAAAGATTATTTTTTTCCCACTTCTTTTTCTCTCTCTCCTCTCTTTATCTCTCTCTCCCACTCTCTTTCTCTCTCCGGGAAGTTTATTTTTATTTTTTTTATATTAAATATGTTTCGGATAAAATATGTGAAAGATCCAACAGTTGAAAATGAAAGCACGGTAAGAGCGTGGAGAATGCTATATTCACTTATATAATAAAGATATATATATATATATATATATAAATGATGCGTACTCATACAAGACTCCTATTCATTTATATGCATAAGAAGAGGTGGTTACTCCCCAAGGCCACTATCATGATGAGGGGAGAGTGGGGAAGTGCGCAAGCCCACTGTCTCCATGACCAACCGCCCTCGTCGGACCGCCCGCAACCGCGCAGTAGCACTACCGCGCGGCGCTACCACACGGTAGCGCGCAGGCTGCCCCTCCACAGGGGCGCAGCCTAACCGCACTCCTAGGGGGGTGCGGCCAAGCCGCCCCTCCACGGGGGGTGCGGCCAAGCCGCACCCCTAGTGGGGTGCGTCCAAGCCGCACCCTTAGTGGGGTGCGGCCAAGCCGCACGGTGCGGCCAAGCCGCACGGTGCGGCCAAGCCGCACGGTGCGGCCAAGCCGCACCCCCTTGGGGTGCAGCCGGGCCGCACCCCATTAGGGTGCGGCCAAGCAGCACCCCTAGTGGGGTGCGTCCAAACCGTACCCCTTGGGGTGCGGTCAAGCCCCCTCCACATGGAGGGGTTCGGTGATGTCCTCCCTCTTCAGGCTCGCTGTGCGCCCTTTGGGCCCCAGATTTTGCTTGGAGCGCTCCCGCGCTCGTAACATGCTCAGAATGCCTCTAAGCGCGTTCAGGGAACTTCCGTGTTCGTTGCATGCTCAGAACGCTTTTGAGCGCACTTGTGCGCCCGGAACACTTTCGCATTTCTGACATGCTCACATTTTGTCTTTATGATACGCTCACATTTTGTCTTTATGATACGCTCACATTTTGTCTTTCTAGTTTCTCATATTGCAGGAACGGTTTGTCGCCTTTTTTGTCTTCAACAAAGCTGCCCGAACTGCCCGAGGGCGAGACGGTCATTTACGAAAAATGGCGATCCGTGTGCTCCGAACCGAAAAATGTGATTCGTCCGCCAAGTGGTTACGGCGGTTACAATGGTGAAATTACCGGGCTACCCCCGACCAAAGCTATAAAAGGAGCCCAGAACCTTCATTGGAGGGGACCTTGCCTTCTGCACCCGGGAGAGCTCCCTGAAGATTTTCACAGAATTCTCCTTCGGTGCTTGAAGATCTCCTTCATGGACATGAAGATTTCCTTTATCCCAGAAGGCGACTCAGCATTCTCACTTTCATTCTCCAGAGCATTCTCACTTTTGTTCCCCAAGGAAAAAGACTTAGTTTTCTGAGAGGTGGCCTGTCACCCTCGGAACTCTCTCTCTCTCTCTCTCTCTCTATAATTATAATGAGTGGCGGCCTGTCGCGCTCGACTTCTAAGTACCTAATTGTAAGCTCGCAGAAGATAGTGAAGTTTGGTCGGCACAGCTCCGACCGCGTGGTTTTTTACCCTTTTCGGGTTTTCCACGTTAAAAAGTCTTAGTGTACTCAACGAATATCTAATTGACTTTTGCGCGTTCGGTTCGCTTCTGAGCTAAGGCAGTTCGATTTGATCGGTCTACCAAAGCACCCGAGCGACCCGCAACAGTTTGGCGCCGTCTGGGGGAAATGGATTCCCAACTACCGAGCAAAGGATTTCCGAACACAGTGCCCGCTTCACCTGAGTTCACGGAACCAGCAAGAGTGGACACCTCCCCCGAAATATCCGACGCATGCAGTTCCTCAATCCCTGAAGTCCCGGCGAAAAGAGCGCTCATCGCTGCACCCATCATACCCCGGTGGCTTGGATCAACTAGCAAGCCGGCCCCCTCACGGCGGGGCAGGATCCGAATGATGTCACGCACCAGCAAAGGCGATCCCCCCTGTCAAAGTCGATTTTGGCATACCCAGTTCCGTCATGGCTAAAGCTCCCGCACTACATGGAGTTCCACGGGGCAGAGGATCTGTACGAACATGTTAATCACTTCTTGATAATGATGCGAACGTTCGGACTTCCTGACCAAATCAGCTACAAAATCTTCACCGAGACACTGCGCGGAGATGCCCTCCGCTGATATCAATCTCTGCCAAATGGAGAAATTCACAACTTCACCGAGTTGTCCCAACTATTCGTTGAATGGCACGTAGCGCGTACACCAAGGATCCAAGAAGAAGAGCGAGAAGAGCCCAAGACGAATGAGTTTCCCCGCCTAGGGGAAACGGGACAAATCAAGCAGTCAGAAAAGATCTGCACAAGTTTTCACCAGGAGCGTCCCCGTGGATGGTTGGACTTCGCCTTAGACGCAAGCGTAGGCAATCCAGCCTATGAACTAAGGAGGGCATTGTTAACCCATCGCATCTCGTTCAATATCCTGTTCGTGGCAGCCGTGGTGTGGCTCAAACTCCTAAGCGGGAACCTCAAGCTCAGGGCCAGCGACACAGAGCTCCCAGACTGAACTATGGTACCCACCATAGGAGTCGTCACCCTCCCCGTCCAAATAGGGATGCATTAGGAACCCGTCCTGTACGATGTTCAGTTCATCATTGCGGAGGCAGACTCCCCCTACGACGCAATATTTGGGAGCCTCCTACTCGACGCCCTGGACCACGACGTTTTCATGACTGGATGCATGGCCAACAAAGGGAGAATCCTCAGGGATGCAATTCATGGTTTCGACACAGGCGCAGCCGAGCTCCCTTGGATCAACTACGACCCGTCGCGAAAACCAAATTCTGAGATGCAAGGCTTGCGAGAGTGCCGCACAACTCCCGCATTGGTGGGAAAGGCTAATCTTCAAGCATCGGCAAACCCACTACAACTTGGGGATACATATCGCAAGAGGAAGGGACATCAACAATAGTTCGAGAAGGTCGTACCTCCCATTAAGAGCCAAGCAGACCGCTCCCGAGGGCTAGCGAATCAAAACTCCCAGATCTATACCCCGTTAAATGCCCCCCGCGAGCATATACTGTCCATAATCTACAATAGCAAAATCATCAACTGGCCCAGACCGCTCCTCTAGAGTAGGGGAGATCAATCCCCGTTCTGCAATTTCCACAAAGGTCGATGGCACCGTACGGAGAACTGTGCCAAATTGAAAGAAGAAATCGAACTCCTTGTCCAGTCAGGACACCTTGAGGCTTTCCGTGAAGAAGCACGGATGTATGCCACCAAGGATCGAACGCCGGTTCACTGCCGCCCACCATGCTGAGCGACCGAAAGAGCTCGAGCAAGCTTAGCGCAAAGGAAGCACGATGTTACCTTCTCTCTCGTCAAACTTGTATCTGAAACTTATTAGCTCAGGAGCCGCAAGATTGCACTTGCGTGTGTATTAATGTTCATTTTCTAATTATGTTTTACCTGTACTAAACTACTCTACTGCAGGAACCCGCTTTGGGGCCCTGCCCCGGGGACTTTGCACCGCCATCGATCGAAGGTTCTCCCTTCTCCTCCGCCGCCGAGTCCCGGCGTCGTAGGGGCCTGCCCCCCTTACGTTTGCCCCCGGTTTGAATACACCAGCTATTCACCGGCCACTTTGGGGCCCTGCCCCAGGGACTTTGCACCGCCGTCGATTGAAGGTTCGCCCTTCTCCTCGCCGTCGAGTCCCGACGTCATAGGGGCCTGCCCCCCTTACGTTCGCCCCCGGTTTGAATACACCTGTTATTCACCGGCCACTTTGGGGCCCTTCCCCGGGGACTTTGCACCGCCGCGATTGAAGGTTCGCCCTTCTCCTTTGCCGTCGAGTCCCGGCGTCGTAGGGGCCTGCCCCCCATACGTTCGCCCCCAGTTTGACTACACCAGCTATTCACCGGCCACCTTGGGGCCTGCCCCGGGAACTTTGCATCGCCGTCGATTGAAGGTTCGCCCTTCTCCTCCGTCGTCGAGTCTCGGTGTCGTAGGGGCCTGCCCCCTTACGTTCGCCCCTGGTTTGAATACACCCGGTATTCACCGACCAAACTTACTTTCTATTAAGGTTCGCCCTTCTCCTCCGCCTTCGAGTCCCAACGTCGTAGGGGCCTGACCCCCTTACGTTCGCCCCCGGTTTGAATACACCAGCTATTCACCGGCCACTTTGGGGACCTGCCCCGGGGACTTTTGATGGACAAAACTATGCTTGCAAACGACAACGACAAGTGTACCGTGTCGAATGTAGTATAGGTTGTTAAAACAAGGTCGTATTAGACTCGGGGCGGTTGAGAACTCTTACTTCAAGAAAATCTCTATTATTTTATCAATTAGAAGTTGAGAGTGATTTTGCAAAAGGAAAATTAAAATAAGAATTAAAAGAACGATTAGCCCTCGATCTTGAATCACCTTGGAGATAAAAATAAGAACGAAGAATAAAAGCGCATTCTCTTAATAAAATTGCTTTGACCGTGGAGATTCCCGAATTATGAACGCACCTCTCTCGAGGATGCACTCACCTGAGTTTAGGTTGATCAATCGAACTCTCGTTCTAGAATCGAAACCCCTAAAACTCGCCTTATCGAAGTGAATCCCGCTATTGGCTTTTACTCCAATCCGGAAGGGTAGCATCGTCCTCTCTCGAGGATTGCATTCTACTCTTTTTATCCTTGAATGATCGATTCGCCTTACGAGCTTGTTCGGCTAACTAAAGAACGAAAACAAGAACGAGAATTATAATTCGAAAGTATAATCTCATTTCATTAAAATGAAGGATAAATCTTACGCGTTTTTAGAAAAGAGAAAGAGCAATTCTAAATTACTTCAAAACCAATATTATTCCTTGGATCATCTCGATCGAGTACCAATAGAGATTTTAGGTACTCATTGAGATTGAGGAATTAAAAGAAAATAAAAGAAATACATGAAGAGGTGAGAGAAAAATAAGAGAATAGAACTATTTTATTAATTGCAATTGAAAAGAAATATAAGCTAGAAATTGAAAATTACAACTATTGAAATAAAAGAACAACTACAAGACTACTAAAACATGAAAATAAAACAAGAAATGGAGATTTGAACTCCCAAAATTCGTCCCTGAAGATCTGGAGAAGCTCCCTTTATATAGCTGAAAAGTTGAGGTTACACGCCCTTGGTCACGCCCGTGACCAAGGGCGTGTAAGGGGCGTGATCGAAGCAGCAGCGGAGAGGGCGCCTTCTGGAGTAATTGCGAGCGTTTCGGCCGTGTCACGCCCTAGGTCACGCCCGTGACCTGGGGCGTGTAATCTTGAAAGAGTGCTGCTGGCGGGAAACTCTGGCGGGAAGAAGCGCGGGCGAGTCACGCCCGTGACCTGATGTCACGCCCTAGGTCACGCCCGTGACCTGGGGCGTGTAACTTTAAATGACGTGGTAGGCGTGCTCTGGATGCTGTGGCGAGTCGCGACCGTGACACTGGGTCACGCCCTTGGTCACGCCCATGACCTTGGGCGTGTACTTTGGATTTTTACTCAAAGTGCCCAGAAAACCTGCAAAACATAAAATAAGCTTAAATTAGTTGAAGAGATTAAAAAGGAACAGATTAAATAAGAAATACATAAAAATTATATAAATTCAATTTAAAACTATATTAAAATAATACTAAAAGATGAGTACAAAAAGTACTCATCAACTTTGCACCGCCGTCGATTGAAGGTTCGCCCTTCTCCTCTGTCGTCGAGTCCCGACGTCGTCGGGGCCTGCCCCCCTTACGTTCGCCCCCGGTTTGAATACACCAGCTATTCACCGGCCACCTTGGGGCCCTTCCCCGGGGACTTTGCATCGCCGTCGATTGAAGGTTCACCATTCTCCTCCGTCGTCGAGTCCCGGTGTCGTAGGGGCCTGCCCCCCTTACGTTCGCCCCCGGTTTGAATACACCCGCTATTCGCCGGCCAAACTTACTTTCTATTATGTAAAAAACCGCAAGCTCAGACTCGCGGAAACTTATTTTCTATTTATGCAAAAGCCGCGAGTTCGGACTCGCGCAAACTTATTTTCTATTATATAAAAATCCACGGGCTCAGACTCGTCTAAACTAATTTTTTATGAAAAAGCCGCGAGCTCAAACTCGCGCAAACTCATCTGTAATTTTGGAAATACCATTAAGCTATGCAGGTGTCAACGACCAAAACAATGAGATCAAACAAAGAAATGAATGCAACATGTACAATAAGGGAATACAACCACACCAAACACGGCGCTGCACGCAAACAAACAACAATACAGAAAGCGGGAAAGAGAAATATAACCAACATCAGTCCTCGGCTACATCCGAGTAGTCGTCCCCTGAAAGGTCCCCAACTCCGAGGCCAGTGGTGTCGCACCCAAACTTCTTCCCCATCATACGGAGAGTCTTCTGAATGCCTCTCTGAAAGGCAACTTCGCGCTCGTCCGCTATCAAGGGCTCAACCTCCTTCGTCATAACCTCGGCGTGAATCTCCTCCGCCATCTGGAACCGCTGTTCTACAAAAGCAAGAGAATCTTTGTACTCGGACACTCCAGCTGCCTTGGCCTCCCCGAGGCTGCGCTCAATCGACGACAGCCGGTCCACCTCGCTCCTCAGAAAGCCCAACTCCCCCTCCAGGCGGAACATCTCCCCCTGAGCTTCCGACAGCTGGCGAAGGGCATCCTGGGCAAGTGCCTTGTCACCACCATACTTCGCCCGCAGCTTCTCGACCTCGGATCGGGAAGAAGAGATATCGGCCTTCAACTGCCTGATGTGAGGTAAATCGCGATCTCTCTTCTTCTGCAAAACAGACATATCGCTCCTCGCCGCGCGTAGCTCCTCCTGAAGTGCGAAATAGCTATCCTTGAGGCCCACGTAACAATCGTTCCATGTAAGAGCAACACTGGTTAGAACATCGACATGCGGACAAAAGACAAACAATCAGCATACCAAAGCAACGATAGGGAAAAGGTATCTAAGGCTAGAAAAAGAAAACCTTACTTACCGCCGAAGTCATCGCCTGAAGAGAAGAAGAAACTCGCCTCGTCGGCGGCAAGGGGGGAGGCGGTGGATGGCCACCCTGTGGGACCCGGTCGGCAACAGGAGACGCCAAGATCTCAACCTCCGCATCGGACGGAATCGGCTCCCGCCTGCGACGGCTCGGGCCGGCCTCATGATCATGGCTCCTGGGCGCCGGTGGAATAGAGCACGAGCTAGAACCTCCGTTCTTGACAACAATCCTCCTCCGCTTCCCGCGATCTAGGGGAACAGCGGCCGCCCGCTCGGTGTCCCAGGAATGCCCCACCGAGAGCAGCCGACTTTCCTCCACGCAACTGGAAATACATAACAGGGCCTTCGAAAGCCCTTCTCGCCCAGGGAAGCCAGGCATAGGAAGGAACTCATCCTCCCGTCTAGTCTGCCGGCGACAACGACCAGGAAGTGCTCTCCATAGCTCCGGCAGCTCCCATCGATTCCGAACGTACCCGTAAAGAGTATTCCCATGGCGGTAGTCGGTCTTCTCCCCAAAGTGAAACCAACTCTTGTTGCTTCGGACTTCAATACGGCCACCTGAGTCAGTAGAAACCTCACACCAATCCTTGAAAATCTCTAGCGAAAAGCGCGCGCTATGCTCCCGAAAAAACACCATCGTCCCCATGATGTTTGCCATCACGGCAGGGGTAAACTGGGTAATCGAAAAACCGCAAAACCGGAGTATCTCAACAACCTCCTAGAGGGAGGAAGGCGGAACCCGGATTTCAAACAGCTCTCAGAAAGGGTCATGAAACCGGTTGGCGGATTTTGAGCGCACTCCTCCACCCGCGGAATCTTCACCTCGACGTCAGAAGGCAACCCAAACCACTTACGCCATATATCAATCTGCGCAGCATCAAGAGTGGAACGCAGGCGCATTGACCTTGACTGGCCACCGCGTTTCGAAGCCAGAAAGAAACAAAAGTAATATATAAAAAATAAGAGATGTGCATATCAAGCAACTAACGACGCACGCACATCAAGCCGTGCGCACAACTGACCGCGCGCACAGCAGACCGCACAAATATCAAACCGCACGCGCGCGACAGCCTGCGCACATAGCAAGCCCCGCGCGGCAGCCCACGAATGGCAGCCCGCGCGTGACAGCTCGCGCGCGCGCGGTAGCTCCGTGCGCAAGGTAGCCCACGCACCGGCCGGGCGTGCGCATCCGCCGAGCACGAGGTTCTCCCGGCGCGGACCACGCGGCCCCCTCCCCGGCGGCCTGCCCCCGAGACCAGCAGCACTCGCGCGCGTGCAGCGCACGCCCACCGGCGGCTTGCCCCCACGATCGGCACCACCCACGCGCGGGCATGCACGCGGCCTCCGGCCGCTTTCCCCCCCTCGGTCAGAATCGCCCCCGCGGGCAGACTCCTCCGCTCTCCCTCTCTTTCTTCCTGCAAAATGAAAGAGAACACACCTCCGCCATGATCCAACGCACCGCGCAACAAAGCAAAATTTCTGCGAACAAGGATGAAACCTTCGCACTCCTCTGCATGAACGCTTGGACTCTGAAGGTTTGGGGGGCTTATGATGCGTACTCATACAAGACTCCTATTCATTTAAATGCATAAGAAGAGGTGGTTACTCCCCAAGGCCACTATCATGATGAGGGGAGAGTGGGGAAGTGCGCAAGCCCACTCTCTCCATGACCAACCGCCCTCGTCGGACCGCCCGCAACCGCGCGGTAGCACTACCGCACGGAGCTACCGCACGGTAGCGCGCTCGGTATCGCGTAGGCCGCCCCTCCACTGGGGCGCAGCCTAACCGCACCCCTAGGGGGGTGTGGCCAAGCCCCCCCTCCATGGGGGGTGCGTCCAAGCCGCCCCTCCACGGGGGGTGCGGCCAAGCCGCACCACTAGTGGGGTTTGGCCAAGCCGCGCCCCCTTGGGGTGCCACCGGGCCACACCCCCTTGGGGTGCGGCCAAACCGCACCCCTAGTGGGGTGCGGCCAAACCGCACCCCTTGGGGTGCGGTCAAGCCCCCTCCACATGGAGGGGGTCGGGGGTGTCCGCCCTCTCCAGGCTCGCTGTGCGCCCTTTGGGCCCTGGATTTCGCTCGGAGCGCTCCCGCGCTCGTAACATGCTCAGAACGCCTCTAAGCGCGCTCGGAGCACTTCCGTGTTCGTTGTACGCTCAGAACGCTTCTGAGCGCGCTTGCGCGCCCGAAACACTTTCGCATTTCTGACCTGCTCACATTTTGTCTATATGATACGCTCACATTTTGTCTTTATGATACACTCACATTTTGTCTTTCTAGTTTCTCAGATTGCTGGAACGGCTTGTCGCCTTTTTTGCCTTCAACAAAGCTGCCCGAACTGCCCGAGGGCGAGACGGTCATTTACGAAAAATGGCGATCCGTGTGCTACGAACTGGAAAATGTGATTCGTCCGCCATGTGGTTACGGTGGTTACAACGACGAAATTACCGGGATACCCCCAGCCAAAGCTATAAAAGGAGCCCATAACCTTCATTGGAGGGGACATTGCCTTCTGCACCCGGGAGAGCTCCATGAAGATTTTCATGGAATTCTCCTTCAGCGCTTGAAGAACTCCTTCGTGGACTTGAAGATTTCCTTCATCCTAGAAGCCGACTCAGCATTCTCACTTTCGTTCTCCGGAGCATTCTCACTTTTGTTCCCCAAGGAAAAAGACTTAGTTTTCTGAGATGTGGTCTGTCACCCTCGGAACTCTCTCTCTCTCTCTCTCTATTATTGTAATGAGCGGCGGCCTGTCGCGCTCGACTTCTAAGTACCTAATTGTAAGCTCGCAGAAGATAGTGAAGTTTGGTCGGCACAGCTCCGGCCGCGTGGTTTTTTACCCTTTCTGGGTTTTCCACGTTAAAAAGTCTCAATGTACTCAACGAATCTCTAATTGACTGTTTGCGCGTTCGGTTCGCTTCTGGGCTAAGGTGGTTCAATTCGATCTGTCTACCAAAGCACCCGAGCGACCCGCAATAATAATATATATATATATAAATACGAGTGACAGGCACGGGCCTCCGAACGTATGTGAGGTCAATCGGTGGGCTTCGCCCCCCCCCCCCCCCCCCCCCCCCCCCCCCACCCCCCCCACCCCCGGCGGGCTTCGCCCGCCCCCCCGGCGGGCTTCGGCCGCCCCTCAGTCGCCCCTTTTATTTTTACTAATTATATATATATATATTACGTAATTAATTTTTTAATGTTTATTTTTATGTCAGGGCCACCGTTCGTCGAACGCAGGGGCGCCTGCGTTCGACGAATAACGAACCTCCACCGTTCGTCGAACGCAGGCGCCCCGCTGTTCGTCGAACGCACAACCTGGGAGCGGGACTCTCGCGTGCGTAACCTGGGAGAAAATATGAGGGCTATCAGTGTGACTTCTCTTAATCGTTAGAACCGCCCCCTTCCTACTTGACAGGCATGCAGGACTCGCATGAGTCACGCCTAAACTGCTGGTTTACCCCATATCCAGCCCCCTCCCCTCTAAAACATCACTCTTAATTTAGAAATACTTAATCAAACCTATATACAATACTTATTCATTATTTTCTTATTATTTGAGCCTAAAATTAACTTGCGACACGTCAATTTTTCATCGCCACTTTGGTGTGCCATAAATTATCATAAATACGTAAGTGAATACCTGTAATAATTGACGATGTCACATGGATCGCTCATGCCTTGCACTTTTACAACCTCCAGTCAAGCCCCCGCCAACCTAAAGGTTCCCATGACAACTATCTACATGTAGGGACCTGCACTACACTAGGTGTGTTGGACGCGCCAAAATGTCCCTGATCTATCTTGTCCCACAATGAATGAGGAACTTCTCCACCCCTACGACATAGGATGGGAGTGGGGGGTGGGCAATGTTTACGAGCGCATCAACTCCAGCCTTCGTTCACTAGTCCGACACAGTATCGGCCTACATCTTCGAGTTCATCAAGGTTTCCACGCACATCACCGGTCCTAGCGGACTTCAAAAATATATATATAATTGCAGCGGAAAGTACTTGATTTAGTTCACTTAAGGTCCTAAATGCACGTGATGTCAGGACATAAAGTAAATGATATGAACATGTCTAGGCGTAGTATAAGCATAGAAAATATCTTTTAGGCGACTTTAAAGATAAGGAATTCAGTTAAAAGGTATGCAATGAGGATGAAAGAAAAACCATTTTATAACTATAATGCACCTAGACATAAATCATTCCCAGAGAGCAAGATACACAAGATCTAAAAAGTAGTAGCAATTACCTGGCAAGTAAGCTATAAAGTATCAAAGGGCACAACGGGCGTCAACAACCTGACACTAACCCGTTGGCTCCAAACTAGCATGTCTGAACACAAGAAGAAACTAAACACAACTACCTCGCAGCAGCGGGGTAAAACAGCAACTAAAACTCCCGAAGACTCCGGGCTACACTGCTAGCCGCTACGACTCAGAACCTGAGGCATTCAATAAAAAAAAGAATGCCTCAGCAAGGGAATTACAAGTGGAAGAAAACAAGCAGAAAAGTAAATAAGGCATAAGGTGTACAACCCAAGCCCAACACTTACAATAAAGGAGGCTCCAAGCACAGAACTAAACAATGCACCAAGTGCACGAAATATCACATAGAGGAACAAGTAAAGTTCATTTATCTTGTTAAATTATTTAAAGAGACTGATCAGCTCAAATTAAACGGGAGCGGTTACTTACCTCCGCCACCCAAAGCCCAAAACCGGGTGGGGGTTTCTATCCCCAACCACCCAAACACGGCCCACAGGACCACAAGCCAAGCCCGCGGTTCACCACTAAAATGGCCACCGTGCAAGGCTACAACAATTCCCCACTGCCCCCCCCCCCCCCCCCCCCCCCCCCCCAAAACACGACCCACCGTGCAAGGACAAAGGCAATGGTCTTATTAATTAATTTCTTTAATTATGGCACGGGACGAAGCCCGAGAAAAACAATCACTAGGATACCCTAAGGATAGAGTCACAAATGAAGTAAACACCGCTCAAGACGATTTATAATGGTCCAGGGTCCTCACACAAACATACACACATAAAGAAGTAAGCACGAGCGAATCAGATACGGAGAACCGCAAAAGCACAAGGGTAGCAACCTGAACATGTCTCAGGAAAAAGAAGGGTAGATTAGGCATTTCTCGAGAGCTAAGGGGCAAACACATAGGGTTTCTCGAGAACTAAAGGACAAACATAAGGATTTCTCGAGAAGTATAGGACAGACACAAAGGTTTCTCGAGAACTATAGGGGGTCTACACATGATTTCTCAAGAAATTAGGAGGACATCTCATGGATTTCTCGGGAGATTAGAAGGACAGCTCATGGATTTCTTGGGAGATTAGAGCAAGCAGCACTGACATTTCTTGAGAAGTAAGATGCATTTCTCGAGGAATTGGGAGGGTTTGAACAAGCATTTCTCGAGAAGTACAGAGGACCAAACAAGCATTTCTCGAGAAATTTCAAACAACAGGAAAATTTCTAGGCAACTACAGGTTCTCTAGAGAAAACTCCAGACATTTTGGGGAAATTCAAGGTTAATAAATATCATACCAACCCTCAAAGACACAAGCCGTTCAGCACGACAAGGGTTCAAAATGAGAAGAAAAACAAGGATTCAAGGAACAGGAGAGAGGGAGGAGAAAGACACTTGCCTTAAACCTTGCAAGCTCGAAGTTCTCTGCTCCAAAAGCTATGGATCGGCTAAGAACCTACTCAAGCTCAACAACATGAAACTTTACGGATCAAAAGGAGGAGTTACGTCACTACCCTAACTCCAAAAATTCCAAGAAACGGGAAAAGCTTACCACTAGAACGAAGATCTCGCCGAGAGCCTTCCAAATCTACTCTCCAAACACGATTCCGACTACTACAACCTCCGAATCACCGGTCGGAAGCTCCACGACATGCCGCTCTCGCTCTCACGCCCGAAAGAACTCTAGGTCGGCCGAAAGGGGAAGGAGATGAAAAGATAAAACCTAATCTTAATGTATATATATTAAGCCTCCAGGATTTCGTCGAACTCAGCCTGCAGTTCGTCGAACGCAGCTAGCCTGCAGTTCGTCGAACGCAGCAAGCCTGTAGTTCTTCGAACGCAGCTAGCCTGCAGTTCTTCGAACACAGCTAGCCTGCAGTTCTTCGAACGCAGCTAGCCTGCAGTTCTTCGAACGCAGCTAGCCTGCCGTTCTTCGAACACAGCTAGCCTGCAGTTCTTCGAACGCAGACTAAGAATTTCATGCAAAGATTAAATGTAAAAATACATAAATAATCTCCCATAACTCGAAACGATGTGAAATCTCACACTCTCAGTCCAAATTACACACTTTAACTAGGCTAAGGCCCAAAACTAAACCTGACGAGCTGACGTAACGCCCAAACGCCCAAATTATGTCACAGCGGCAACGTAAATAATTAACAAAAATCAGGGGCGTTACAGTCACTCCCCCTAAAAAGAAGTTTCATCCCGAAACTTGAAATCCAAAGATCAAGAAAGATACAAAATCAAATCCAAAGGTTACCTGACAGAAGATTCACCCGAAATCTAAGAGAAGAGGCTAGGATGAGTCTCTCTCATGGCAGACTCCAGCTCCCTTGTTGCGCTTTCGACACCCTGATTCTTCCAAAGAACCTTAACCATCGAGATCGTCTTCCTCCGCAACACACGCTCCTGAGTCTCCAAGATTCGGACAGGCTCTTCAACATGCGAAAGATTAGGCTGTAATATGGGCACTGAATCAAGAACAACCCGATCACTACGCAGACACTTCCTCAGCTAGCTCACATGGAATACATCGTGAACATTTGGGAAGCAAGCAGGCAAATCTAATCTATAAGCTGACGCTCCGATGCGCTCAACAATCTGGAAAGGTCCCACATACCGGGGGTCCAACTTGTGGTTCCTTCCAAATCTCTTAACGCCCAGCATCGGAGAAACTTTCAAGAACACCAAGTCTCCAACGACAAACTCAAGATCCACCCTTCTCCGATTGGCATACTTCTCATACCGCTCCTGAGCGATACAAAGCTTCTCGCGGATATGAGTCACGGCAACGCTCTTCTCTTCCAAAGTTTTTGGGCCTAACAACGGACTCTCACCAACCTCGGCCCAAAACAATGGAGTTCGACAACGCCTCCCATACAGAGCCTCAAAGGGGTCCATATGGAAACTCTCCTGATAACTATTATTGTAGGCAAATTCCATCAATCCAAGACGCTTATCCCACGCTCCACCATGATCTAGAATATAGCACCTTATCATATTCTCCAAAATTTGATTCACTCTCTCTGTCTGACAATTGGTCTGAGGATGGTAAGTGGTAGAGTATCTAAGGTCAGTGCCCAAAGCTCCCTGCAAACTCCACCAGAAACGAGACATATACCTAGAATCTCAGTCTGACAGAATGCTCACGGGCACACCATGTAATCTGATAACTTCATCCAAATAGAGCTCTGCTACTTTCTCCATAGAATAGTCGGTCTTAAAAGGCGCAAAGTGAGCACACTTTGTCAAACGGTCGACTATGGCCCACACTGAATCATGACCTCCGGGAGATCTTGGCAAATCGGTAATGAAATCCATCGAAATACTCTCCCACTTCCAGCTTGGAACATCCAATGGGTTCAACTTACAACCAGCCCTCTTATGATCCGCCTTCACGCGCTGACAAGTTAAACATTCAGAAACATATCTGGCTATATCATTCTTCATACCTAACCACCAAACGATCTACTTTAGGTCTTTGTACATTTTCGTGGAACCAGGATGATAGGAAACACTAGAGTCATGCGCTTCACTACAGATCTTTGCCCGAATATCATCCAACGTGGGGATACAATACCTACCTCGGTACTTCAAAGTATCTTTATCAATGATCAAAAAATCTGGTAATTCTCCCTTCTCGGTTCTACTCTGGAGATGCTACAAGTCAGGATCTTCCTGTTGTTTATTGGGGTGTCTACTTAATCACCTAGAGGGGGGGGGGGGGTGAATAGGTTTTTTTTTTTTAATATCCCCCTTCAGGTTTTTCTCACTTTCTGGTTAATAGATCTAAGACATAAAGAACAAATCACAGAAAGCACACAACGATCTATAGAGGTTCCTCAAGACCGGGTGTCTTGAGTAGTCCTCTCTCCCTCTGCGCCTACCCAGCAGTGTGCTAGGATCGGCAAACGCTGCCAAAAACTTCAAGCCCTCAAGCCTTACACCTCGGACCCGCAAGTCCCAACAGCCTAGTCCCGCAAGCCCCTACTGCCCCCGAGCCCGCAAGCTCGACACTCTGGCCCTCAAGCCCTACAAAACAGACCCGCAAGTCCAAACAGCCTAGGCCCGCAAGCCCGTACTTCCCCCGAGCCCGCAAGCTCGACAGATCGCACCCGCAAGCGCACTGCCCTGGCCCTCAAGCCTCGCAGCTCTCCAGCCCTCAAGCTAGACAAATTCGGACCCGCAAGCCCACTTCCCTAGACCTCAAGCCTCACAGCTCTCCAGCCCTTAAGCTGGACAAATTGGCCTGCAAGCCTTATAAGAAAATACAGTAAAGAAAAATGTTTCTTCTGCTAGATGTTGATCGACAACTTAGCCTGACGGAGAACGGCTTCTTAGCCTGATGGAGATCGGCTTCTTACGGTTGAATGGACCAGCCGTATAACGGTCATATTCACTTTCCTTTCCTGTCAGACGCCCATCCATCATAGCTGGTGCGGATTGGACAATCAGGCGGCGGAATTAATTGCTGACAGCACGTCCGCAAGATTTGAATTCTGTCTTGAAGATATCTGCATCATTACGACGACAAGCTGTCTCTGACTTTGTCGTCGCGATCTTCCTTCTGCCACTGATGGAGGTATCTCGACGATACAAGATATCCTGGCGATTCTGTATATACGATGATCTTCTTTCTCTGATAGTGTTGTCGTGAGCTTCCTTCTTGCATCATGTCATCGTAATCATATGTTATCTCGACGACATGAGTTCCACACGGCGATGTCCTGTGGCTTCTCTGCGTTCAACGAACAGCATTCTGCGTTCGACGATCTTGCCATGTCTCAGCGGTCGATGAATACTTTGCTTCTCAGCGGCTGCTGCTCGGCCAGTCATTACGACGACAAGCACGCTTTGTCGATGATGTCGCATGTTCTTCTCGACGATATAGTACTTGGTAGAATGGCTAAAGTACACGACATATTCTCGATTCCTGCAAGCATGAACTAGATGGTATGTCAAATACAACTTGCATTTATCATTGAGCTGAGCACTTCTTCAAATCAAGAATATTGCAGGGCACTGTTCCCAACAATCTCCCCCTATTTGAAGAAGTCATAACCCACTCAATGATAAATGCCTTCTATGAAAAGGTATATCATTTCAGATAATGAAATCACACATATAGCAACAATCATATAAATGGGTTAAGTGTTCTTCAAAATAGATTAAATGTTCAAGAAAAATCATGCATATTCATTTTGCCCTAACAAGACAATTTAGGGTTTTAGTTTGTTGCCCGTCAGCGTCTGCTGCTGCCGCTTGCTCCTTTGGCTTTCTGCCTCCATATTTGATGGTAGTTGATGGGTAGAGGAATCTTCTTAGGAGGAGGAGGACCTTGTGGGAATGCTAGCTTGTGGTTCTTCCTCCTTTCCAGCTGCTTTAAATGTCTATCCCAGTCAACCGAGTGGTATACTCTCTGATAGTCCTCCTGTGATTGTCCAAATTGAATCCACGACTCTGTTATTATTTCTCTTGATGCTGGACTCCAACTTCCAGATTGGGGATCCAGCTCAATTTCCCTCAGTCTCTTTTCCCTATACTGGTTGCTGTGAATTCTCTTTCTTTTTCTGGAGGTGGCTGATTCTCCAAATTCTATCCCATACTCATCATAGTCAGTACTTGCAGAAGGAGCGAAAGTTACATATACTGATGGAGGTTGATTCATTGTCTGCTTTATCTGATTTATGATCCACATCGCTTGATGTGAACTGCATTTATTATTGTATTCTCCCCCTTTATGGCTTCTTCAAATATGTGTTCTTCCAGGCTGTCTTTGACTAGATTAAGCCGTTCAATCAGGGTCTGCTCAGTGACATCCAGATTATTTCTTACTTCAAGCTGATGAGCATCTAGGGTGTGAGCATTCTCATTCACCCTGGTCAGAATTTGATCTCTGTGATTTGCAGCACCTGTCTCCATCTGCTCAAAACAATAATATACATTATTTGAGAAGGTTTCTTGACTGGTAAAGATTTTATGGGTTTCATGTCCCACTTTATTAACCTCCTCATTCATCTTATCTATAGTAGGAGCTGCCATAGAATAGAATTGAGCGCAGTGAGTGTTCAGGTCTTGTATGTCTCTCTTTACCTTCTTAATTTCTCCCTTCACTTCCTCTCTTAAACTATTCACAGTTTTTACTATAAATTGCCCTAGATGTTTTCGCTGAGCATTAAGTAAAGCTGATATCATGTGGAATAGCAAACCTGTCTGAGCCGAAGATGGCTCAGCAGTTTGTCCCTCCTGATCTCCTCGTCCCTACGAGTCTGCTTTACTGACATCTTCAGATGATTCTTCACTGATATGCGCTGTAACTTTGGCCTTCCCCTTAGGGACTTCTGGCAGGGGCTTACTTGGAGCTATGAGCATAATTTTTCTCGCAACAGCTAACTCTCGGCAATCGGAGAGAGTGATGTCTGCTGTTGGCTCAGGCATTGTATCTCTATCTTCTAGGCCAGAGTGCTCCAAATCGATCTCCCCCTCAACACGAGCATTTTTAGGGATCATGTCATCATTTTGGGCTGAGCCCCCGAATTGAGGCTCCCCCTCAACGGGCTCATTTCCTCCATTGGGGTTCCGTATATTTTCACCAATCTCTGTGGAAGCTGGTTCAGGAGTTGAGACAGGGATATGTTCTTTGATACCAGTGGATGGTTCACTTCCGGATTGAGCGGAATGGTGTGGGTGTGGTAGGATGTCATCAGAGCTGCTTGATGACTCTTCTTCGGAGGAGGGGTTTCTTTGGGCTGCTGGTTTCTTCTGCTTCTTTGGAGCTGGCTGTACATCAGAGGATGGTTTGGGGATGGACCTGTCCCATCGGTCTAGCATCTTTGCATCTAATTTCTTGGAGTAGTGAAGAGGTACTTGAAAGGAGGGTCTAGTTCTTATTTATCTTATTAAAAGATCTTGTTTAAGTTTTTTTTAAGGTAATGCTATATATATATATATATATATAGATATGTATGCTAGGTGAGGAATAAAATCAAGCACTAACAGTGCATAAGAAAAATCACAGCACAACAAACACAACCAGATGACACAAAATATATAGTAGTTCCCCTCAACTGGGTACATCTACACTTCTACCCACTGGTAGGAATCCACTAGGAGGTTGTTGATAAGGTGCCCTCACACCAGGTGATTTTGATAAGGTGTCCACACACCAGGTGAGCTGTTGATAAGGTGCTCTAACCAAGATACAGGTTTTTGCTAAGGTGCCCTGTCACCGGGAGTTAACTTTTGAAGGGAGTTATAACCTTGTACAAGAGGTGGAAGAAATAAAAATAAAAACAGAAAGATTGGTTGTTCTTCTCTGTATAAGAAGACTCTTGAAGATCCTGATTTGAAGTTGAATGGATCTTGATGAAGATGTTGAAGAGCTCCCCCAGTCTGATGTAAGTTGATGATAGTTACGGAGTCCTCTTCTCTTGATTGTACAAACACTTCTTTCCTCTTATGCAGTGATGATCCTGAGCAAATGGTTGTGATTGGTGTCTCAAGATATATGTGATCTGCAAGAAGATGTTAGCAAAAGAAAAAAATGATATACAAAAATAGATCTTCCCTTTTTTTGTATCTGTGTGTTCTCTGTCTATTTCTATTTTTCTCTGTCTGTCTGTTTATTTTCTGCTCTTCTCTTCATATATAATCCGGAGAAGGCTTTTGAATTCTTGCTGGGAATAAGGAAAGAGATGAGGTCTCTTTAATTTGATTCCTTGGGAAGAGGAGTTTCCGTCTTTTACTTATCTGCAAACGTCTATAAACTTTATTGCCTGCAACGGCTATATCAGAAAAGCATGTATATAATAATGTTAGTACAGCTGTATAATAAGAATATTTGCTGACAACATTTTTCGTCGAGCGCTGTTCTGAAGGATATTTGTCGAGCGCTGGCTGGCTTGAGTTTGTCGAGCGCTGTTCTGAAGGATATTTGTCGAGCGCTGGCTGGATTGAGTTTGTCGAGCGCTGTTCAGAGAATGCCTGGCCGCTGAGATTATTCTGACTGAATTCGTCGAGCGCTGTTCTGATGGGAATTTGTCGAGCGCTGTCTAGCTTGAATTTGTCGAGTGCTGGCTGTCTTGAATTTGTCGAGCGCCGTTCGACATTCGTCGAACGCAGAGAGCTTTATATTATTTTCTTATATTTTCTCTGATTCGATCGCATTATACTTAATTGATGTTTTCTTAGATTTCTTAATTGATCTAAGTTATTAGATGACTTATAGACAAGAGGATGGATCCTAACTCAAATCAAAAGCTAAGGTTCCAACAATCTCCCCCTATTTGAGTTGGGATCCTTAATCCAAATCAAAACTAGTGGACTGGTAATCTAATTTTAGTTTAAACAGTTTTTAAAATTTTCGACTGCAGCAGCTTATTTCTTGAAGTTAAAATTTTCAATTGCAGCAATCTTTGTAAGCTAATGACCTGGAATTCCTCAAATGTTTAAGGTCTTGTAGTCTTCTCTTATTCAATCCTAACTTGTATTTTTCTGGGGTATTAATGAGTTATCTCCCCCTGATTGGTTTAGGATGCAAATCTTATAATTCTCTTTTACTCTCTCACTTGTCTTCTCTTTTTTTCTCCTTTACTCACTTGGTTTTAGTTTTCAATTTTCTTCTGGAGATTCTTAAATTATTTTGCTTGCAGATTTATTTAAGCAACTCATTTGATCTAGATTTGATTTAATATGATTTTAACATCTTGAATTGTTATAGCTATTAATGAATTTAGAGAATGTTTTAGATTATAAGAACATTGTCAGACATCTTCTTTCTCATAGAGTCCCTTTTTCAGAAGAACCTCACACTCAGTGCTATGATCATTACTGATCAATGCAGCTACAGTAGAATGTTCAAACTGATTTGGAGAAATCTGTAAGAATGCAAAGTAGTCATAACATTGTTTTTATGATGGAAACAATTCATGTAAATTTTAGATTTGCTGTTTGAGTTGCGATGGAGTTTAATGGTGAGAAACTTATTAATAATTAATTAGAAAGTTTCTTAAAATATATTAGCCTTTTTATTTCATTAAAATGTAAGTTTGAAGATTTTTGTTGATCATGATTAATTTCTTTTTCTTTAAAAATTTGTTCAAACTTTTTGGCTTGCAATTTGAGATTTCTCCCATTAGTTGTGCTTGCCATAAAAGATTTGTTAAAA
Organism: Dactylorhiza incarnata; assembly: GCA_033032865.1. Lineage (NCBI taxonomy): Eukaryota > Viridiplantae > Streptophyta > Magnoliopsida > Asparagales > Orchidaceae > Dactylorhiza > Dactylorhiza incarnata. The sequence goes on along the minus strand of JAWHQI010000051.1, from coordinate 8,572,880 downwards.
AATTTTATTTCTGTTAGTTCTCTTAAGATTTCATTTTCAGAAATTGTTATTTTAAAATTAGATTTAAAAGTATTAGAGGTAGAGTTGGGAGTTAATTTTACCTCATTTATCTTTTCCAATTTAGCTTCTGCATCTGGGATTTGATGTGAACCACCATATATGGCCATCATGCAGAAAGCTCTAGCTCTAATTTCTTCTTCTTCTTCTTCTTCACTTAGATTTTTTGATGGTTCTGCATCAAAAATATAGTTAGTTGAAGAGATAGAGGAAGGTTTATTTACCATCCTAGAGAGGGAGTTCCAGATTCCTCTTGCAGAAGTGCAGTCTTCAAGTTTTTGAAGAATGTCTTTTAACACTGACTGAGCCAAGATCTGCATGGCTTTGGCATCTGCATCTGAGGATGGGGAAGGTTCTGTAGATGGGGCAGGTTCTTTATGTTTATCAGTCTGCCCATCATCAGCACCAGCTTTGAATTTATCTGGCTTCATTTTGCAAACACGGGCAGTGACATCAGTTTCTCTGTTGCCACGTTTTATTTCGGTAGTTTTCTTTGAAGAAGATATATCAGCGCCAACATAAACAGGCCCTGTCAAGATAGATTTGTAAATTTCTTCATATATGGCATTGATATATAACTTAATTCTAACTTGCCATAAAGAAAAATTATCCAAATTAAATATAGGTGGATCTGAAAATAGAAATTTTACTTGTGTCATTTTAGAAAAACTTTTTAGAACAGATTTAAGAACTAAGTGATCTTTGTGATTTCAGGTGTTAACCTGTGTGACAAATCAACCTCCTCTGATACCAATTGAAAGGAGGGTCTAGTTCTTATTTATCTTATTAAAAGATCTTGTTTAAGTTTTTCTTTAAGGTAATGCTATATATATAGATATGTATGCTAGGTGAGGAATAAAATCAAGCACTAACAGTGCATAAGAAAAATCACAGCACAGCAAACACAACCAGATGACACAAAATATATAGTAGTTCCCCTCAACTGGGTACATCTACTCTTCTACCCACTGGTAAGAGTCCACTAGGAGGTTGTTGATAAGGTGCCCTCACACCAGGTGATTTTGATAAGGTGTCCACACACCAGATGAGCTGTTGATAAGGTGCTCTAACCAAGATACAGGTTTTTGCTAAGGTGCCCTGTCACCGGGAGTTAACTTTTGAAGGGAGTTATAACCCTGTACAAGAGGTGGAAGAAATAAAAATAAAAACAGAAAGATTGGTTGTTCTTCTCTGTATAAGAAGACTCTTGAAGATCCTGATTTGAAGTTGAATAGATCTTGATGAAGATGTTGAAGAACTCCCCCTGTCTGATGTAAGTTGATGACAGTTCTGGAGTCCTATTCTCTTGATTGTACAAACACTTCTTTCCTCTTATGCAGTGATGATCCTGAGCAAATGGTTGTGATTGGTGTCTCAGGATATATGTGATCTGCAAGAAGATGTTAGCAAAAGAAAAAAATGATATACAAAAATAGATCTTCCCTTTTTTTGTATCTGTGTGTTCTCTGTCTATTTCTATTTTTCTCTGTCTGTCTGTTTATTTTCTGCTCTTCTCTTCATATATAATCTGTAGAAGGCTTTTGAATTCTTACTGGGAATAAGGAAATAGATGAGGTCTCTTTAATTTGATTCTTTGGGAAGAGGAGTTTCCGTCTTTGACTTATCTGCAAACGGCTATAAACTTTATTGCCTGCAACGGCTATATCAGAAAAGCATGTATATAATAATGTTAGTACAGCTGTATAATAAGAATATTGGCTGACAACATTTTTCGTCGAGCGCTGTTCTGAAGGATATTTGTCGAGCGCTGGCTGGCTTAAGTTTGTCGAGCGCTGTTCTGAAGGATATTTGTCGAGCACTGGCTGGCTTGAGTTTGTCGAGCGCTGTTCAGAGAATGCCTGGCCGCTGAGATTATTCTGACTGAATTCGTCGAGCGTTGTTCTGATGGGAATTTTTCGAGCACTGTCTAGCTTGAATTTGTCGAGTGCTGGCTGTCTTGAATTTGTTGAGCGTCGTTCGACATTCGTCGAACGCAGAGAGCTTTATATTATTTTCTTATATTTTCTCCGATTCGATCACATTATATTTAATTGATGTTTTCTTAGATTTCTTAATTGATCTAAGTTATTAGATGACTTATAGACAAGAGGATGGATCCTAACTCAAATCAAAAGCTAAGGTTCCAACAGTACTCCCATTCTCTTTTGCAACACATCACCCTGGATGTTTAGAAAGAAAAGTGACAATATTCTCCCATAGGAGGGGGTCTTCAGGGTGTTCTTTACTCTCTGGAAGAGGAACTCACTCCAGTCGCTTTTCTTAGAGTGAATGATTCGGGCCATGACAGCAAACATGTCTTTGGATATGCGCTCGTGGGAACCAGGCTTGCACAATAACACTTTGCCAACAATGTCGGCCAGCAGCTTCCCCTTCTGATTGAATTCAGCTCTCTTGATAGACCCATAGGTCTTCCCGGTGTGTCCGCACCATGTGTAGCTTGCTGACATTTCTTTAGAGGTCAGTTCATCTTCTTCCTCTCCCCCTTCGATTCTTGGCAGATTCAGAGATTTACCAAGGCTATTCGCAGATATCATAACTTTCTTGCCTCCCACCAGGGACTTTATCCGTGATTCATTGTGATTGAGTTTAGCGTTGGCGAAGAATTCGCCTAATTCTCGGTGGAGAAGAACAGAAGGTTCACATAGAACATATTCCAGTCATGATGCCTCCAGCAGTCCTATTACTGACCTAATTTCCTCGGAGCAGGCATTGAATCCTCCGCGCTGAAGTTCACAGCCTGAGATCACCTCTTCATTCTTTGGAGCCATTGATTCAGAGTGAGTGAGAAGGCAACACATCAACGGAGGAGAGGGTTTGTCGACGGAGTGGCTTAGGCCAAATGATAGCGTAATTTTTATTTTTGAACATTCACTCTATTTATAGTGTCGGTAGGTGAAGAGGCCGTACCTTTCAAAGGCGATCAGACGGCTCCGATGGACCCATCTCATCCCGAGACAAATAGCTTAATTATCTTAAAGCGCGTATGTCGTCGATATGTTCCTTGGATATGCATTTTCTTATCTCGAATGTTTTATGTCTTAGCACACATCATATCATCGTAACGATCGACGATTCTAGATATCAGGATCAATCCACGTGTTGGGCTCCTTATTTTTCAAAATAACATGCACTAATTTTTTTAGTAAATAGACTTTGCTGTTCTGACAATGAGTCTGAACAACTACTATGTCCAAGGCCCAGATTTGCTTCTGGGGGGCACTAAGACTCCCTGGAAAATATGGTTACACGCCCTTAGGAACCCAAGCGAACTTGGGTCCTGGGAAATTATTAGTTCTGAAGGGTATGCTGGATTTCACTGCCCTCGGATATACGTAATGATTGTGAAATAAATTATTTATAGGTTTAGCATTTGTTACCCTTGGAGCAACTGGATTGTGCCAACAATTACTTGTAAAGTGCCCCGTCTTACCGCAGCACCAACAGTTAAATCTGTCGTGCCCTATCTTTTTGCTGTCGGTTAGTGTATGATTCTTCTGTGGGCGGAAGGAGTGCCTGTAGGAAGTAGAATTGCATTGATCAAAGGTGTGATTTTTCCCACTCCTGCTTCTTTTGTGAAAGTCAGTCCTTTGCAAAGGTCCCTTCGTTCGCTTGGACCAACTGAGCTCCTGTTCCCTTGTGATTCCTCTTTCGTGACTTACTTTGGAGGTGACAGGCAACATCTTTCTCCTTTTTGTGGGGGATTTATTCTTCACCCCACTGACTTGATTGACTCTGAGTTTCGGCGGTCCAGCCAGATTCCCGTCTTTCTTTAGAAACACAATTTCTTTGGTTAGAGAGTAGCATAGTTCTCTGCTGTCAACCAGAGCTTTCATGGTTTTCCCAAACTTGGTTATCAAGTCCATGTTTGAGCTAGCATTATAATCTCTTTTGAGCTGACAGAAATCTGCGTTCACCAAATTCAGCCTATCAGCCTTTTCCAAAAGATCGGAGTTTCTGGTTTGGAGAATTGAGATCTCATCGGCTTGTTTCCTGCAGAGTTCCTTGCTCCTTCTGAGTTCTTCTAGAAGATCCTCATAATTTTCGGAGAGACATATTTCGGAATCTGAATCAGTATTAGATAATGGAGCCCTTATTCCTACCCATTCTGGTGTTGTCTCATCCTGAATTTCTTCCTCTGGTTCAGATAGGACAGTTAGTCCAAACTGAGCGTCCTCCTCTGCATCTGAGTTGCTAGATTCATTGTCACTCCGGGTTTTATTCTTCCTCTCAGCTGCAATACCTCCAATTTCTGAGAATCCTTCCATGAGAACTGTCAGAGAGTCCCACATCTCATTAGCTGTTGTGTAGTGGATCAATTTCTGGAGTACAAAAGTATCAACTGCAGCAGCTATGATCTCTCTAACTCTTTTGTCCAAGTTAATCAGAATCATATCATCCACAGTCATTGTCGTGGATGTGGTCTTGGGAGCATATGGTCCTTGAGTGACTTGAAACATCCTGGGATCCAAAGCTTCCATGAATATTCTGGCTCTAACATTCCACAGGGGAACGTTTTCTCTACAGCACCTGGCAATTCTTGACTCCATACTAATAATGCTTAGACACCCACTGGCAGATCTGTTCAAGCTGTTAAGCTTTTCTTTGAACAACCTAGCTCTGATACCACTTGTTGTTTATTGGGGTGTCTACTTAATCACCTAGAGGGGGGGGGGGGGGGTGAATAGGTTTTTCTTTTTATAATATCCCCCTTTAGGTTTTTCTCACTTTCTGGTTAATAGATCTAAGAAATAAAGAACAAACCACAGAAAGCACACACCGATCTATAGAGGTTCCTCAAGACCGGGTGTCTTGAGTAGTCCTCTCTCCCTCTGCGCCTACCCAGCAGTGTGCTAGGATCGGCAAACGCCGCCAAAAACTTCAGGCCCTCAAGCCTTACACCTCAGACCCGCAAGTCCCAACAGCATAGACCCGCAAGCCCCTACTGCCCCCGAGCCCGCAAGCTCGACACTCTGGCCCTCAAGCCCTACAACACGGACCCGCAAGTCCAAACAGCCTAGGCACGCAAGCCCCTACTGCCCCCGAGCCCGCAAGCTCGACAGATCGCACCCGCAAGCGCACTGCCCTGGCCCTCAAGCCTCGTATCTCTCCAGCCCTCAAGCTAGACAAAGTCGGACCCGCAAGTCCACTTCCCTGGCCCTCAAGCCTCACAGCTCTCCAGCCCTCAAGCTATAGACAAATTGGCCCGCAAGCCTTACAAGAAAATACAGTAAAGAAAACTGTTTCTTCTGCCAGATGTTGATCGGCAACTTAGCCTGACGGAGAACGACTTCTTAGCGGATGGAGATCAACTTCTTACGGTTGAAGAGGACGCTTTAGATTTGATCTTTACGGCTCAGCTCCTTCTTCAATCTTCTACTTTAGCCTAATGTTGAACGGCGACTTCTCAGTCAATGGAGATGATTGATTCTTATGAGAACTCTTGAATCTTGTTCTCTTTCTTCTCCACAAAAAAAAGAAACGTTCTATTGAAGAGCGGCGGGATTCTTTTTCACGTTCTTTTTCTTGCACAGCAAGCCCCCTTTCTAGGGCAACACTGTTCCCTTTTATAGAATGGACCATCCGTATAACGGTCATATTCACTTTCCTTTCCTGTCAGACGCCCATCCATCATAGCCAGCGCTGATTGGACAATCAGGCGGCGGCATTAATTGCTGACAGCTCGTCCACAAGATTTGAATTCTGTCTTGAAGATATCTGCATCATTACGACGACAAGCTGTCTCTGACTTTGTCGTCGCGATCTTCCTTCTGCCACTGATGGAGGTATCTCGACGATACAAGATATCCTGGCGATTCTGTATATACGATGATCTTCTTTCGCTGGCAGTGTTGTCGTGAGCTTCCTTCTTGCATCATGTCATCGTAATCATATGTTCTCTCGACGACATGAGTTCCACACGACGATGTCCTGTGGCTTCTCTGCGTTCGACGAACAGCATTCTGCGTTCGACGATCTTGCCATGTCTCAGCGGTCGATGAATACTTTGCTTCTCAGCGGCTGCTGCTCGGCCAGTCATTACGACTACAAGCACGCTTTGTCGACGATGTCGCCTATTCTTCTCGACGATATAGTACTTTGTAAAATGGCTAAAGTACATGACATATTGTCGATTCCTGCAAGCATGAACTAGATGGTATGTCAAGTACAACTTGCATTTATCATTGAGCTGAGCACTTCTTCAGATCAGGAACATTGCAGGGCACTGTTCCCAACACTTCCTTCTGGTGCAATCTCATAAGGGTAATCCAAGAAGGCTCTTCAGCTTCAAGACTCGAAGGTGCGGTACTACTACCGACTGAGATATCCATCAACATAAACTCCTCTACTAAGGACTGCACAGAAAGATTGAAGACATACGCGGTCTTTCTGCTCAGGGCATCGGCCACCACATTAACCTTACCCGGATGATACAGGATATCAACCTCATAATTCGCAACATACTCCAACCATCTACGTTGGCGCAAATTCAGCTCTTTCTGGGTAAAGACATACTTCAGACTCTTGTGATCCGTGAAAATCTTGCATGACACTCCATATAATAGATGTCTCCATAGCTTTAAAGCATAAATCACTGCAGCAAATTCTAAGTCATGCGTAGGGTAATTCTTTTCATGAACTTTCAATTGTCTAGACCCCATTGGCAATCACCTTTCCTTCCTTCATCAAAACACACCCTAGTCCAAAGTGAGATGCGTCCACATAAACACCATACTCTATTCCTTCGATCGGCAAGGCCAACATAGGAGCACTGCACAAACGCCTCTTTAATTCTTGAAAGGCTTCTTGGCACTTATCGCTCCAAACAAAAGCTGTATTCTTCTGGATAACTTAGTTAGGTGCCGAGAGCACTGAGAATCCTTGAACAAATCTCCTATAGTAGCCAGCCAACCCTAAGAAACTCCTTATCTCCTTAGGCGTTGAAGGCGTCTTCCAATCCAACACAGCAGAAATCTTAGCGGGGTCTACAGTAATTCCATCCTTGTTCACCACATGACCCAGAAAGGATACCTGAGAAAGCCAGAACTCACACTTACACAGTTTCACATATAGCTTGTGCTCTCTAAGAGTAGACAATACTAAGCGCAAATGCGTAGCATGCTCCTCCGCACTTCTGGAATATACCAACACATCATCGATGAATACCACAACAAAATGATCCAGAAAATCCTTGAACACACGGTTCATCATGTCCATAAACGCGGGTGCATTCGTCAAAATCAAAAGACATAAACAAAAACTCAAAATGACCATAACGGGAACGAAAGGCAGTCCGGGGAACGTCCGACTCACGGATCCTCAACTGATGGTAGCCTGATCGAAGGTCAATCTTCGAAAACACCGTGCTACCACACAACTGATCAAACAGATCATCTATCCTCGGCAACGGATACCTGTTCTTGATGGCCACTTTGTTTAACTCTCTATAATCTATGCACAACCTCATAGAACTGTCCTTCTTTTTCACGAACAAAACTGGAGCACCCCAGGGCGAAGAACTTGATCTAATGAATCCACACTGCGACAACTCATTTAACTGAGTTCGCAACTCTTCTAGCTCGCGCGGGGCCATACGGTACGATGCCTTAGCGATCGGACGAGTATTAGGCTCAAGATCAATAACGAACTCCACATCTCTATCAGGCGGAAGGCCAGGAAGACTGACGGGAAAGACATCAGGAAACTCTCGCACCACCGGAATACCCTCAATACACGGCGATCCAGTAACAGTTTCTACTACAGAAACAAGGTAAGCCAAACAACCGGAAATTAACAGTTTCCGAGCACATACCGCAGAAATTATCGGGGAACACTGGCACGTAGACCCAAAAACGCTCATGGGATGACCATTGTCCATCACAAAGTCCAGACGCTTTTCCTTGCATCGGATGACCGCATCATAACAGGACAACCAGTCCAAACCCAATATAACGTCAAAGTCTTCTAGGTCCAACACCTTGAGATCAGCAACACCCAAGAAATCTCTTAAGAGAACGGGGCAACTTCGGACGCACTGGTTCGAGGATACCAAATCACCAGAAGGGAACTTAACGAGGAAATTATCATTGCCCAGCTCAGGGGTCAAACAATGACGCTCGATGAAAGCCCTTGCTACGAACGAATGGGTAGCACCAGAATCGAACAGAACACGCGCCCAATGATTTTTTACCTTAAATCTCCCTATAAGCGCGAAAACGAAACTAGTCTAATACAGTGAAAAGGGAATCAAAGCTTAACAGTTGGCTTAAGGTCTAACATGAGATCACTTGGGTCGAAGACTGCACTTGCTCCTGGGTTATCATGTTCAGCTTTCCTCTTCCTTTATCTTGGTACTGCGGCGGCAAGGCTCGAAGAGGAACTGGCTGCAACGAAGCTTGAACCCGCGGGCATTGAAACTTCATGTGCCCTTTCTGTCCGCACTGGAAGCAGACTTTCTCCTTGGTCTAACACTGGGCTACATCGTGCCCCTTCTGCTTGCACAACTGGCTGAGCACCTCACCCTTCGGAGCACCCAGGATTGCCAGCACTCACTGCTGCTTCTGAACTCCTTTCCTCTTGAAACACTTCTCAACTGGATGGCCAGGGTGGCCACAGAAACTGCAGACCTCGCCACCTCCTTTCTTCAAGACCGGGGCAGGCGCTCCAGAATCTCCTTCTTCTCCAGCCTTTCTCTTTCCCTTCTTCATCATTGATCCTCGGTTCTTGGCATTATCGATCGCCTCCACTTTTAGTGATGCCTCAACCACCTCGGCGTACTTCTTCGACCTGTACGCGCTGGCCAGCTGCTGGATCTCACTGCGGAGACCACTCAGAAATCTCTTCACTCTTCCTTCTTCTGAGGCTACCAGGGCCGGAGCAAACCTGCTCAACTTGCAAAATTCTATCTCATACTCGCTCACCGAGAGCAATCTCTGCTTCAGATGCAGGAAATCATTCATCAATCGGTCTTGCTCTACCGACGGCAGAAACTTTCTTAACAACATTCCCTTGAAGGTTTCCCACGAACATCCTTCGGAAAGGTCTTCCTTCTCCCTCAACCACCAACTCTTTGCGAGACCCTTAAGCTGGTACACGGCAACCATCACCTTCTGATCTACGGTGATTCCTGAATACGTGAACATCTCCTCAATGGCTATAAGCCAATCGTCCAAGGCCACGAAATCAGCTCGTCCGTCATACGATGGAGGACCCAACCTTTGAAAGTGCGAAATGAAATTCATTTCTGGAGGTATCGCTACTGGGGGTACCAAGGGAGCAGGAGGAGTAGGTACTGTCTGTCCTACTACGGGGGCCTGCACCGCGGCTTGCTTCCTAGCACCGACAGACAATAATGCCTCAACTTGCAATTGCATCACAACCATCTGCCTAGTCAGAGCCTCATTGCTCTGGCGCAGACTCTCGATCAAAGCTTCACTCTACGCTCCGGATGACTCGCCCTCCGACTGAGGAGTCGACCTAGTCGCGACTCGCTTGCGCGCCATCTCTGCTAATATGCATAAACCTATAATTAAAACTTAACCTTACACTAGAACTACACTGCTTGGTTCAGAACATACATGTACAGATACTTGCCATTGCTACCACCTTGCTCTGGGATTTTCATGATGCTATTCTAAATTTGGGGATGATACTACATCACCCCTCTTGACTCATGTGCAAGGGTCATGAATGCATGAATTTTCTGTTCATTTTGAAATCATGGGTGTACGTGTGTCATCATATAAGTCTTTAACTTTGCACGCGTGCTTATGCAATGCTATGTAATGTATGTTGTGCTATGCATTCTAATAAAGGCCTTAATGCATGTTATGACCGGTGTATACATGGAATATTATGCATCCCATACTACATAATATTGCATGTAACGAAAAAGAAAAACGTGCTAATGGGCATCCATGTGATGATGGTTATGCATCCCATACTACATAACCGTCACATATTGCCACCTATGGTGGATCCATATACAAACACATATTATGCATCCCATACTAAATAATATGCCCCGTATACTTCTTATCTTGCTATGAGTGTAGTGTTCATGCTTCGGCCAAGACGTACTGATGACACATCGGAGTGTGTATGCAATGAAACCAAAACAACTATACTTTATCAGAATTTGTTGCTCGACCGACTTGTCGAACAACCTAGCTCTGATACCAACTGTCAGAACCCACATTTTCTCTGAATTTAGGAATATCAGAGTAAGAGAAAATACACGTCATGATGCCACGTCATGCAGGAGATAACTGCCGACGCTCAGGAGGGAACCTATTACTTATTTAATCAGAATATGTTTACATGATTGGTCATCATTTGAAATCATTTATTAGAGTTTGGGGTAAGAACTGTGTCTCTCAGTTCGTGGATCAACTAGTCCACCGAGAAAATATATATAATTGCAGCGGAAAGTACTTGATTTAGTTCACTTAAGGTCCTAAATGCACTTGATGTCAGGACATAAAGTAAATGATATGCACATATCTAGGCGTAGTATAAGTATAGAAAATATCTTTTAGGCGACTTTAAAGATAAGGATTTCAGTTAAAAGGTATGCAATGAGGATGAAAGAAAAACCATTTTATAACTATAATGCACATAGACATAAATCATTCCCAGAGAGCAAGATACACAAGATCAAAAAAGTAGTAGCAATTAACTGTCAAGTAAGCTATAAAGTATCAAAGGGCACAACGGGCGTCAACAACCTGACACTAACCTGTTGGCTCCAAACTAGCATGTCTGAACACAAGAAGAAACTAACCACAACTACCTCGCAGCAGCGGGGTAAAACAGCAACTAAAACTCCCGAAGACTCTGGGCTACACTGCTAGCCGCTACGGCTCAGAACCCGAGGCATTCAATAAAACAAAGAACGCCTCAGCAAAGGAATTACAAGTGGCAGAAAACAAGCAGAAAAGTAAATAAGGCATTAGGGGTACCAACCCAAGCCCAACACTTACAAGAAAGGAAGCTCCAAGCATAGAACTAAACAATGCACCATGTGCACCAAATATCACATAGAGGAACAAGTAAAGTTCATTTATCTTGTTAACTTATTTAAAGAGACTGATCAGCTAAAATTAAACGGGAGCGGTTACTTACCTTTGCCACCCAAAGCCCAAAACCGGGTGGGGTTTCTATCCCCAACCACCCAAACACGGCCCACGGGACCACAGGCCAAGCCTGCGGTTCACCACTAAAATGGCCACCGTACAAGGCTACAACAATTCCTCATTGCCCCCCCCCCCCCCCACCCCCAAACACGACCCACCGTGCAAGGACAAAGGCAATGGTCTTATTAATTAATTTCTTTAATTATAGCATGGGACAAAGACCGAGAAAACAATCACCAGGATACCCTAAGAATAGAGTCACAAATAAAGTAAACACCGCTCAAGACATTTCATAAGGGTTCAGGGTCCTCACACAAACATACACACATAAAGAAGTAAGCACGAGCGATTCATATACGGAGGACCGCCAAAGCACAAAGGGAAGCAACCTCAACATGTCTCAGGAAAAAAAAGGGTAGATTAGGCATTTCTCGAGAGCTGAGGGGCAAACACATAGGGTTTCTCGAGAAATAAAGGACAAACATAAGGATTTCTCGAGAAGTATAGGACAGACACAAAGGTTTCTCGAGAACTATTGGGGGTCTACATGTAACGCCCTGCCAGTACGAATAGTATAATAGTAGGTCCGGCCGGGACCCCACGCCATACAAACCACACTAGCTAGGAGTTAAAAGGTGATAAACAGAAAGAACTACAACAGAGTAAACTAAACACAAGCGGAAGCATAATGATTTAACATTTCATTTAGAACTGTCCAGTATCATAGGAATGAAACCATAAAATAGAGTTACGGCCTTAAGGCCTTACATTCACGAATGTACAAAACTCAGAACATACTTCGGCACGCAGGCCGGTAATATATGAGAAAGCAGAAAAGGGAGGCTGGCCTTCAAGGGCCAACTCAGCAAAAGGGCCACCGCCCGCTATTTCCCACTAGGCTCACATGCACCTGCATAAGAACATTCCACCAAGCGGTGGCAAACAAAGTAACGGTCAGCACAGCTGACCAAATTATAACGACCCCACCCTTTCCCGGGGTGGCGGAGCTTCTACCCTGCAAGCAGCCATACTAGCACAAGTACTAATATAAAGAAAGTGCAACTACACAAGGTGAGGTTTCAAGCACAATCAATCTTCTAGGTTGAGCATCAAAAGGAGGGAACCTAGGTATGCACATGATGTTGGTCGGGTTCACCCGAAGGTTCCCCACAACCGCCTAAACAACCGCATGAGGCAAACAACATCAATTCCACAAAACACTCCACCGTAAGGGCCATCGCCTTAGGTGGGGAAAAGAACTTTTGGTCGGTCTAGGTAAATCACCTTCCACGACCTCTCCCATGATCACACGGCTTCCATGAGGTAGGGACCTCTTACCGATCTGCATGGAAACGGGTTCGGTTTAGCTTTGCCCGTGCTCTAATCGTCGCGATCTATCGCACGACGCGGGTACGACTTCACCTCGGCCCGTAAGGGTTTAGCACTTTCAAGTGCTACACAAATTATATGCTACGCACCTAACCCCTTCGCAAGGATCTAGGATTCACAAATACTCAACAAGGGAGGTACAATACGCTCCGCATCAATTTCGTGGTGAAGGTTTGCCTTCATCCAATCTCAAAGCATGGGGCTTTCGTTAGGATCTTCACAAGACGCCTACACTTAAATACCGCAATACTATAGATGATTTCACGGAGTCATTATCCGGCACGCATTCTAGGCTTAACCTAAATGCAACGTTGCAAATCAAGCATCACCGATTCGGGCTCACTTCCACGAATAGGCTTCACACAAAAATGCCTAAATCCGCACGACTACCGGATTTCTACATGCAATAATGCCGAGGACGGACACAATCTACCCGAAGTTCCAAAGAACTTGAGGAAATCCTACACTTCACCCATTTGGTGAAAGGGATTCCTCATGCAAGCATAGAGAAATGAAAGAGAGGACAATTGACAAGTCCAAATATCGGGAGGAAGAATCGTTACCCTAAGAGCGTTCTTCTTAGCCATGGATCTGAGATTTTACACGGAGGGATAGGACCACACCGGGCTGCACTCTCCAGATCTGGAAACGGCTCGCGAAACGGAGCTCCGGAGCTCCGTCAATGGCGGGATCTCCTCTTCTTCTTCCTTGCCTCCTTCTTCTTTCTCTAGCCTAGGAGAGAGAAGATCCTTGATATTATGAGGATAGAACCTCTCTCAAAAGCCCTAATACCCTCCAGCCAATCATCACAGCCGTTGGATCAAATTCCAAGAATTTTGAATGGCCGGATCATCTTCTCCGTTCATTTTCGCAGAGCAGAATAAACAGTGCGCACGTTCACAAGCGCACGGTCTCTGGTCGTGCGCGAAGAACCTCTGGTCATGCGCGTACACCCTTTCAGCCGACCCCTATTCCTCTCAATTAACGCACGATCATGGCGCACGATCACTGGTCGTGCGCGAAGAAAGCCACTGGTCGTGCGCGTACACCCTTTCGGCCGACCCCTATTCCTCTCAATTAACGCACGATCATGGCGCACGATCACTGGTCGTGCGCGAAGAAAGCCTCTGACCGTGCGGGAGGAGCAGGTAGGGAAAATTCAGCCTACTTCGAGCGCCGCACTACCATTCTGCCTACTTCGACAAATTACGACTTTTGGGGTGTTACAACTCCACCTCCCATAAAAGAATTTCGTCCCAAAATTTCGAAAACCGTAGTAATAGCAAATACCGTTAAAAATTACCTGAGGGGAATAGCTCGGGGTACTCCACGAGCATCGCTTGCTCTCTTTCCCAAGAGAGTTCCTCTCTTCCGCAATTATTCCAACGGACTTTCACCATCCGTATGGACTTGTTCCGCAACTGCTTCACTTCAGTGTCTTCAATGCAAATGGGCTTGACTTTCGTCGTTAGCCCACCATCTACCGACACTTCATTGACAGCAACAACAACATTAGGCTCTTTAACAGCCTTCCGCAACACAGAGATGTGGAATACATCATGCAGCCCGCTCAACTCCAAAGATAGAGCAAGCCGGTAAGCAGCTTCACCGATGCGCTCCAAGATCTCGAACGGTCCTAAGTACCTCGGACTTAGCTTTTTCAAGCGTCGGATCCTTGATACTCCTTTGAACGGTTTGATCTTGAGATAGACCCAGTCGCCAACGGAAAACTCGACGTTTCAGTGATTTGCGTTGTAATATTTTGCCTGCCGATCCTGGGCAATGAGCAAGCGCTCCCGAATAGCCCGGATCGATGTATTCGCCTCATCCACGTCTTTGCGTTTTAACAACTTAGTGTCGCCCATTTCAGCCCAAGACAACGGTGTGCGACATTTCCTACCATAAAGATCCTCGAAATGGGCCATCTTTATAATCGCTTGGTAGCTGTTGTTGTAAGCAAATTCGATCATAAAGAGGTGGTCTTCCCATCTCTTTCCGAAATTCAGGGCGCACATCCTCAGCATGTCTTCCATCGTCCTATTGGTCCTTTCGGTCTGTCCATCCGTTTGCGGGTGGAAGGCCGTGCTAAACTTCAGCTTGGTACCCAATAGTTGATGAATTAGCTTCCAATCATTCGATGTGAACTGCCCATCACGATCACTGACGATGCTACGGGGAATCCCGTGCAACCGTACGATGTTATCCACGTACAACTTTGCCAGTTTTTCTACAGAATCATCCTTCCGGTTCGGAATGAAGTGTGATACCTTTGTCAGTCTGTCCACGATCACCCAGATGGCGTCGTTACCATGCTGTGATCTCGGCAAACCGTGCACGAAATCCATCGAAATATCATCAAACTTCCATTCTGGAATCGGCAAGGACTTCAAAAATCCACCAGGACGTTGACATTCCACCTTCACCAACGCGCAAGTATTACACTTGGCCACGTAGAGGGCAATGTACTTCTTCATACCTGGCCACCAGAAAATTTTCTTCATGTCCATGTACATTTTCGTGCTCCCCGGGTGGATCGAGTACTTGGTATGATGAGCCTCGTACATCAACTCCGCCCGTAGAGTACCAATGTTTGGGACGCACAATCTGCCCTCTTTCCACATAAGGCCATCTTCGAAGGAGAAATCAGAGTTGAACCCATCCACGGTTTCTGCTTTATAGCGTTTCATGCTCTCATCCAGCTCCAATGCTTGTCGAACTCGGTCGGCAAGGTCGTATTGAACCTCCGTCCAGTTCAAGCATGCTGAAGTAGACGCTCTTCTATCAACGCAAATGATCTCCATTTCTTCCAGTTCGCGGATTAGACGCTCATCGTGCATCAAAATCCAATTTGCTTGAGCGGGAGCCCGACGACTCAACGCGTCTGCAACTACATTTCCCTTTCCAGGAGTATATTTGATGTCGAAGGTGTAGTCCCCCAGGAACTCCATCCACCTCCTCTGATGCATATTCAACTACCTTTGATCCAGCGGGTACTTGAGGCTCTTGTGGTCGGTAAAGATGTCGATCTTCACGCCATACAAATAATGCCTCCAAAGTTTGAGATCAAATACCACGGCCGCCAGTTCCAAATCATGGACCGGGTAATTCCTCTCATGAACCTTCACTTGTCGGGAGACGTAGGCAATTACATTTCTGAACTGCACTAGGACACAACCCAAGCCACTCCCGGAGGCGTCGCTATAAATTTCGTAGCCTTCCGTACCACATGGCGAGCATAGAATGGGCGCCGTGGTCAGATGGCTCTTCAGCTCTTCAAAATCTCGTGCGCACTCGGGCGACCAAATGAACTTATGCTCTTTCCTAGTCAGTTTAGTGAGAGGGAGTGCAATCCTCGAGAAGTTCTCCACAAAGCGCCTATAATAGCCGGCAAGTCCTAAGAAACTTCGGACTTCCGCTACGTTTTTCAACAAAGGCCACGCTCGGATCGCTTCTATCTTCGACGGATCAACTGCAATTCCTTCTCCACTAACAACATGACCAAGGAATGCTACAGACGGTAGCCAAAACTCGCACTTGGAGAACTTGGCATAAAGCTGACTCCTCCTCAAGGTGCTCAGAACTGTGTGCAGATGCCCTACATGCTCCTCTTTCGACTGAGAGTATACCAAAATGTTGTCGATGAAGACGATCACAAATTGATCCAAATACTCTCGAAACGTCCTGTTCATTAAGTCCATGAATACCGACGGTGCATTAGACAGACCGAACGGCATCACCGTGAACTCATAGTGCCCAAAGCTGGTACTGAACGCTGTCTTTGGAATATCACATTCCCTTATCCGCAGTTGGTAATAGCCGGTCCTTAGGTCCAGTTTGGAGTATACCGTCGACCCAACCAGTTAGTCGAATAAATCATCGATTCTTGGAATCGGATATCGGTTCTTCTCGGTCAACTTGTTTAGCTCTCGATAATCGATACATAGACGCAAGCTCCCGTCCTTCTTTTTCACAAAGAGGACCGGCGCACTCCAAGGCGATGAACTTGGACGTACGTAGCCTTGCTCTAGCAGCTCTTGCAATTGGACCTTTAGCTCTGCCAATTCCTTTGGCGCTATCCGGTACGGTGAGCGGGCCACAGGTTTGGCACCTGACACCAACTCGATACAGAAATCAATCTCTCACTGAGGCGGATCCCCAGGGAGTTCGTTAGGAAACACGTCGGCGTACTCCGCTACAACTGGGACATCACACAACCGGGGTTTTGGTTCCGAAGCCTCCAACAAAGTGAAGAACAACTCGGCGCCTTTTCTCACCGCCTTAACCACTTGGAGAGCAGACATCAGCATCTTGCTCGCTCCTCGCATACCGGCGAATGTGGTTTCGTCTTCGGTGTTCTTTCCCAGAGTGATCTCCTTTGAATTGCAATCTATGCATGCTCGCTGCTCCGGGAGCCAGTCCATGCCGAAGATCACATCAAATTCCGCTAACGGTAATAACGACGCTTCCAAGTCGAAATCCTGACTTCCGATCCGCACCTTCACATGGCTCTTCCTATCCGCACTCATGCGAGATCCATTGGGTAGAACTACTTCCAATCTATCCTCTACCAAGGTAGACGGCACTCCGATTCGCACCACGAAGTCCTCGGACTGAAAAGAGTGCGATGCACCCGTATCAAATAGAGCTCTCGTCGGATAGTTGAAAATTAGGACGAAACCTAATTGTACACAAATAAAGCATATAGTCGTACAACAGTATGAATTATCTATATAGCTGTAAAAGCTAGCTTCTAATTCGTACCTGTGACGACATCAGTCTGTTGTATAGCTTCTTGCTGGCCAAGCGAATAGACTCTCGGCTGAGTCAGAATAATGTGCTGGGAAGCCGAAGACTCCGCAACTTTACCCTTTTCCGCAGCACGAGTACAGTACAACGCTCGGTTCTCTGCCTTCGGGGGACCACTTCGACACACCGCGGCCTTGTGTCCCACCTTCCCGCAGGTGAAACATGTGATAGGACCCCGCACAGTCGTTGCTCCCGAAACATTTGAGCGAGAATGCTCCGCCGGTTTGAACTTCCTTTTATTCTTTCTGAACTCTGACTTGGACTGCGAGGCCGGCGCATGAAACTCAGGTTTCTTTGCCACGGTTTTTGCTTGTACCCTCTTCATGTCCAACTCTAGGGATCTGGCAGTTTGGACCATCACATGGAAACTTAATGTCATTGGGCCTGCAAGGAGCAGCCTCAACTCGTCCCGAAGACCTTCATAGAACTTGTTCGTCTTTGTCTCTTCATCTTCCATCATAGGCCCCGCATAACGACCCAGTTTAGTGAACTCGTGCAAGTACTCATCCACTGAGCTGTCGCCTTAAGTTAACTTCAGAAACTGGTTCTGCAACGCAATGCGTTGGGCAGAAGGAATATACCTTTGAAGAAATGACTTTGAGAACTCCGCTATCGTGATCTCGGTAATCTCCTTGCCTCCAAACTTGTGCACATCCTATTCGTCCCACCAATGCTCTGCCTCTCCGTTAAGGAGTAAGGTGGCTAAAGTGACCATCATAGCTTCTTCTATTGCTGTCGCCTTTAGAGTTTTTCTAACCGTTGACAGCCAGTCCTCCGCCTCCGTTGGGGATCCGGTCCCCGAGAAAGTTGGAGGGTGGAAGCTTAGAAAGTGTTGCCGTTGTTGATCACGCACTCGCGCAACAGCTACACGCTCTACAGGATGCTCCACCCTTTGCACCACCGCAGGTTCCACTGCAGCCACTGGCACAGGGGTCTCAATCCTCGGTTCCACCGCAGGTTCCACTGCAGGTTTGATCACCGGGGCCGCATCTGTATTAGGCGTATCAGGTTGTGCAAGCCTTTGCGGTTGAGCATTGATCATCGCGAAGACAGCTTCTGCGCTTAACCTGATCATCTCAGCAGGAGGAGTGGTCGCTGGCACTTCAGCCGACCCACTACTTTCAGCAGTGTTACGGGGTTGAGACGGCCCCGCACCACTCCTAGTCACCTATAATCGTGTAAGACACAATTTAGTGACTGAAAACATAGCAAACAACAGTCGTGGAACGCTCAGGTTCCGCAAACAAGTATGTTTTCCATTCCTAAGTGGACATTCTTATTAGTTTTTGTCGTTGTAGGTGAATGCACATCCCGTGCACACCAACCCTTAAAAGGAATTCGTCCCGAATTTGCTAAACTATGGATCGACGCCTTAAGTACGATACCAAATTGTAACGCCCTGCCAGTACGAATAGTATAACAGTAGGTCCGGCCGGGACCCCATGCCATACAAACCACACTAGCTAGGAGTTAAAAGGTGATAAACAGAAAGAACTACAACAGAGTAAACTAAACACTAGCGGAAGCATAATGATTTAACATTTCATTTAGAACTGTCCACTATCATAGGAATGAAACCATAAAATAGAGTTACGGCCTTAAGGCCTTACATTCACGAATGTACAAAACTCAGAACATACTTCGGCACGCAGGCCGGCAATATATGAGAAAGCAGAAAAGGGAGGCTGGCCTTCAAGGGCCAACTCAGCAAAAGGGCCACCGCCTGCTATTTCCCACTAGGCTCACCTGCACCTGCATAAGAACATTCCACCAAGCGGTGGCAAACAAAGTAACGGTCAGCACAGCTGACCAAATTATAACAACCCCACCCCTTTCCTGGGGTGGCGGAGCTTCTACCCTGCAAGCAAGCCATACTAGCACAAGTACTAATATAAAGAAAGCGCAACTACACAAGGTGAGGTTTCAAACACAATCAATCTTCTAAGTTGAGCATCAAAAGGAGGGAACCTAGGTATGCACATGTTGTTGGTTGGGTTCACCCGAAGGTTCCCCACAACCTCCTAAACAACCGCATGAGGCAAACAACATCAATTCCACAAAACACTCCACCGTAAGGGCCATCGCCTTAGGTGGGGAAAAGAACTTTTGGTCGGTCTAGGTAAATCACCTTCCACGACCTCTCCCATGATCACACGGCTTCCATGAGGTAGGGACCTCTTACCGATCTGCATGGAAACGGGTTCGGTTTAGCTTTGCCCGTGCTCTAATCGTCGCGATCTATCGCACGACGCGGGTACGACTTCACCTCGGCCCGTAAGGGTTTAGCACTTTCAAGTGCTACACAAATTATATGCTACGCACCTAACCCCTTCGCAAGGATCTAGGATTCACAAATACTCAACAAGGGAGGTACAATACGCTCCGCATCAATTTCGTGGTGAAGGTTTGCCTTCATCCAATCTCAAAGCATGGGGCTTTCGTTAGGATCTTCACAAGACGCCTACACTTAAATCCCGCAATACTATAGATGATTTCACGGAGTCATTATCCGGCACGCATTCTAGGCTTAACCTAAATGCAACGTTGCAAATCAAGCATCACCGATTCGGGCTCATGGCCACGAATAGGCTTCACACAAAATGCCTAAATCCGTACGACTACTGGATTTCTACATGCAATAATGCCGGGGACGGACACAATCTACCTGGAGTTCCGAAGAACTTGAGGAAATCCTACACTTCACCCATTTGGTGAAAGGGATTCCTCATGCAAGCATAGATAAATGAAAGAGAGGACAATTGACAAGTCCAAATATCGGGAGGAAGAATCGTTACCCTAGGAGCATTCTTCTTAGCCATGGATCTGAGATTTTACACGGAGGGATAGGACCGCACCGGGCTGCACTCTCCAGATCTGGAAACGGCTCGCGAAACGGAGCTCCGGAGCTTCGTCAATGGCGGGATCTCCTCTTCTTCTTCCTTGCCTCCTTCTTCTTTCTCTAGCCTAGGAGAGAGAAGAGCCTTGATATTATGAGGATAGAACCCCTCTCAAAATCCCTAATACCCTCCAGCCAATCATCACAGTCGTTGGATCAAATTCCAAGAATTTTGAACAGCCGGATCATCTTCTCCGTTCATTTTCGCGGAGCAGAATAAACAGCGCGCACATTCCCAGGCGCACGGTCTCTGGTCATGCGCGAAGAACCTCTGGTCATGCGCGTACACCCTTTCAGCCGACCCCTATTCCTCTCAATTAACGCACGATCATGGCGCACGATCACTGGTCGTGCGCTAAGAAAGCCACTGGTCGTGTGCGTACACCCTTTCAGCCGACCCCTATTCCTCTCAATTAACGCACGATCATGGCGCACGATCACTGGTCGTGCGCGAAGAAAGCCACTGACCGTGCGCGAGGAGCAGGTAGGGAAAATTCCGCCTACTTCGAGCGCCGCACTACCATTCCGCCTACTTCGACAAATTACGAATTTTGGGGTGTTACACTACACCTGATTTCTCGAGAAATCAGGAGGACATCTCATGGATTTCTCCGGAGATTAGAAGGACAGCTCATGGATTTCTCGGGAGATTAGAGCAAGCAACACTGACATTTCTCGAGAAGTAAGATGCATTTCTCGAGGAATTGGGAGGGTTTGAACAAGCATTTCTCGAGAAGTACAGAGGACTAAACAAGCATTTCTCGAGAAATTTCAAACAGCGGGAAAATTTCTAGGCAACTACAGGTTCTCTAGTGAAAACTCCAAACATTTTGGGGATATTCAAGGTTAATAAATATCATACCAACCCTCAAAGACACAAGACGTTCAGCACGACAAGGGTTCAAAATGAGAAGAAAAATAAGGATTCAAGGAACAAGAGAGAGGGAGGAGAAAGTCATTTGCCTTAAACCTTGCAAGCTCGAAGTTCTCCGCTCCAAAAGCTATGGATCGGCTAAGAACCCACTCAACTTCAACAACCTGAAACTTTACGGATCAAAAGGAGGAGTTAGGTCACTACCCTAAATACAAAAATTCCAAGAAACGAGAAAAGCTTACCAAACACGATTCTGACTACTACAGCCTTCGAATCGCCGGCCGGAAGCTCCACGACACGCCTCTCTCGCTCTCACGCCCGACAGAACTCTAGGTCGGCCGAAAGGGGAAGGAGATGAAAAGATAAAAACTAAGCTTAATGTATATATGTTAAGCCTCCAGGACTTCGTCGAACTCAGTTATCCTGTAGTTCGTCGAACGCAGCTAGCCTGCAGTTCGTCAACCGCAGCTAGCCTGCAGTTCATCGAACGCAGCTAGCCTGCAGTTCGTCGAATGCAGCTAGCCTGCAGTTCGTCGAACGCAGCTAGCATGCAGTTCATCGAACGCAGCTAGCCTGCAGTTCTTCGAACGCAGCAAGCATGCAGTTCTTCGAACGCAGCTAGCCTGCAGTTCTTCGAACGCAGCTAGCCTGCAGTTCGTCGAACGCAATTAGCCTGCAGTTTGTCGAACGTAGCTAGCCTGCAGTTCTTCGAACGCAGCTAGCCTGCAGTTCGTCGAACGCAGCTAGCCTGCAGTTCGTCGAACGCAGCTAGCCTGCGGTTCGTCGAACGCAGCTATCCTGCGGTTCGTCGAACGCAGCTATCCTGCAGTTCGTCGAACGCAGCTATCCTGCAGTTCGTCGAACGCAGCCTAACAATTTCATGCAAATATTAAATGCAAAATTACATAAATAATCTCCCATAAATTGAAACGACGCAAAATCTCACACGCTCGGTCCAAATTACACACTTTAACTAGGCTAAGTCCCAAAACTAAACCTGGCGAGCTGACGTAACGCCCAAACGCCAAAATTACGTAACAGCGGCCACGTAAATATTTAACGAAAATCAGGGGTGTTAGAGTCACTCCCCCTAAAAAGAAGTTTCGTCCCAAAACTTGAAATCCAAAGATCAAGAAAGATATGAAATCAAATCCAAAGGTTACCTGACAGAAGATTCACCCGAAATCTAAGAGAAGAGGCTAGGATGAGTCTCTCTCATGGCAGACACCAGCTCCCATGTTGCGCTTTTAACACCCTAATTCTTCCAAAGAACCTTAGCCATCGGGATCGTTTTCCTCCGCAACACACGCTCCTGAGTCTCCAAGATTCGGACAGGCTCTTCAACATACGAAAGATTGGGCTGCAATACGGGCACTGAATCAAGAACAAGCCGATCACTACGCAGACACTTCCTCAGCTGGCTCACATGGAATACATCGTGAACATTTGGGAAGGAAGCGGGCAAATCCAATCTATAAGCCGACGCTCCGATGCGCTCAACAATCTGGAAAGGTCCCACATACTGGGGGTCCAACTTGTGGTCCCTTCCAAATCACTTAACGTCCGACATCGGAGAAACTTTCAAGAACACCAAGTCTCCAACGGTAAACTCAAGAATCACCCTTCTCCGATTGGCCTACTTCTCATACCGCTCCTGAGCGATACGAAGCTTCTCGCGGATATGAGTCACGACAACGCTCATCTCTTCCAAAGCTTCTGGGCCTAACAACGGACTCTCACCAACCTCGGCCCAAAACAAGGGAGTTCGACAATGCCTCCCATACAGAGACTCAAAGGGGGCCATTTGCAAACTCTCCTGATAAAAATTATTGTAGGCAAATTCCATCAATCCAAGACGCTTATCCCCCACTCCACCATGATCTAGAATATAACACCTTATCATATCCTCCAAAATTTGATTCACTCTCTCTGTCTGGCCATTGGTCTTAGGATGGTAAGCGGTAGAGTATCTAAGGTCAGTGCCCAAAGCTCCCTGCAAACTCTGCCAGAAACGAGACATATACCTAGAATCTCGGTCCGACATAATGCTCATGGGCACACCATGCAATCTGATAACTTCATCCAAATAGAGCTCTGTTATTTTCTCCATAGAATAGCTGGTCTTAAAAGGCACAAAGTGAGCACACTTTGTCAAACGGTCGACTATGACCCACACTGAATCATGACCTACGGGAGATCTCGGCAAACCGGTAATGAAATCCATCAAAATACTCTCCCACTTCCGGCTTGGAACATCTAACAGGTTCAACTTACCTCTAGGCCTCTTATGATCCGCCTTCACGCGCTGACAAATTAAACATTCAGAAACATATCTTGCTAAATCATTCTTCATACCTGACCAACAAATTATCTGCTTCAGGTCTTTGTACATTTTCGTGGAACTAGGATGATAGGAAACACTAGAGTCATGCGCTTCACTACAGATCTTTTCCCGAATATCATCCAACGCGGGGATACAATACCTACCTCAGTACTTCAAAGCATCTTTATCATCGATCGAAAAATCTGGTAATTCTCCCTTCTCGGTTCTACTCCGGAGATGCTGCAAGTCAGGATCTTCCTTCTGGTGCAATCTCGTAAGGGTAATCCAAGAAGGCTCTTCAGCTTAAAGACTCGAAGGTGCGGTACTACTACCGACTGAGATATCCATCAACATAAACTCCTCTACTAAGGACTGCACGGAAACATTGAAGATAAGCGTGGTTTTTCTGCTCAGGGCATCGGCCACCACATTAGCCTTACCCGGATGATACAGGGTATCAACCTCATAATTCGCAACATACTCCAACCATCTACGCTGGCGCAAATTCAGCTCTTTCTGGGTAAAGACATACTTCAGACTCTTGTGATCTGTGAAAATCTTGCATGACACTCCATATAACAGATGTCTCCAAAGCTTTAAAGCATAAATCACTGCAGCAAATTCTAAGTCATGCGTAGGGTAATTCTTTTCATGAATTTTCAATTGTCTAGACCCATAGGTAATCACATTTCCTTCCTGCATCAAAACACACCCTAGTCCAACGTGAGCTGCGTCCACATAAACAACATACTCTATTCCTTCGATCGGCAAGGCCAACACAGGAGCACTGCACAAACGCCTCTTTCATTCTTGAAAGGCTTCTTGGCACTTATCGCTCCAAACAAAAGCGGTAGGAATATTTCTCAAAGGCATAATATATTCCAGTAGGACTAATTCTCGAAGGCACAATATATTCCCGTAAGAGTATTTCTCGAAGGCACAATATATATTTCCGTAGGAATATTTCTCGATGGCACAATATATTCCAGTAGGAATGTTTCTCGACGACACAATATATTCCCGTAGGAATATTTCTTGAAGGCACAATATATTCCCGCAGAATCTATATTACCATCAATACAAGCGACGACCCGTTCGATACTATTTAGGGTTGACTCTGAAGGAATGCCCCGCCTTTACGTCAACTATAATTTATAGGCAATAACGAAGGAAAAGCCAAAGCATTGGTCTGTCCGCTCTACTCTACAAGCGGCGGCCAGTTCGGCACTATTTAGGGTTGACTCCGAAGGTATGCCACGTCTTCACTCCAACTCTAAATTATAGGCAATAAAGAAGGAAAAGCCAAAACATCGATCTGTCTGCTCTGCTCTGCAAGTGGCGGCTAGTTCGACACTATTTAGGGTTGACTCTGAAGGAATGCCACGTCTTCACATCAACTCTAAATTATAGGCAATAAAGAAGGAAAAGCCAAAACATCGATCTGTTCGCTCTGCTCTAAAAGCGGCGGCTAGTTCAGCACTATTTAGGGTTGACTCTGAAGGAAGGCCCTGCCATCACGTCAAATCAAAATTATGGGCAATAAAGAAGGAAAAGCCAAAACTTGGATCTGTCCACTCTGCTCTACAAGCGGCGGCTAGTTTGACACTATTTAGGGTTGACTCTGAAGAAATGCCCCGCCTTCACGTCAACTCTAAATTATAGGCAATAAAGAAGGAAAAGCCAAAACATCGATCTGTACGCTTTGCTCTACAAGCGGCGGCCAGTTCAACACTATTTAGGGTTGACACTAAAGGAATGCCACGTCTTCATGTCAACTCTAAATTATTG
This sequence comes from Dactylorhiza incarnata, assembly GCA_033032865.1. Taxonomy (NCBI): domain Eukaryota; kingdom Viridiplantae; phylum Streptophyta; class Magnoliopsida; order Asparagales; family Orchidaceae; genus Dactylorhiza; species Dactylorhiza incarnata. The sequence continues at coordinate 8,547,594 of JAWHQI010000051.1, read as the reverse complement.
GCAATAAAGAAGGAAAAGCCAAAACATCGATCTGTCCGCTCTGCTCTACAAGCGGCGGCCAGTTCGGCACTATTTAGGGTTGACTCTGAAGGAATGCCCCGACTTCACGTCAACTCTAAATTATTGATAATAAAGAAGGAAAAGCCAAAACATCGATCTGTCTGCTCTGCTCTACAAGCGGCGGCCAGTTCGACACTATTTAGGGTTGACTCTGAAGGAATGCCCCGCCTTCACGTCAACTCTAAATTATAGGCAATAAAGAAGGAAATGCCAAAACATTGATCTGTCCGCTCTGCTCTACAAGCGGCGGCCAGTTCGGTACTATTTAGGGTTGACCCTGAAGGAATGTCCCATCTTCACGTCAACTCTAAATTTATGGGCAGAAATGAAATAAAGTGCAGAATGAACTGGACTAGTATGAGACTGGAGTGGTACTGAAAAGAAACTGAACGAAAGGTACTGGAATTGAAAGGACCGGGACCAGTACGAAACTAGAGTAAAAGAATAATTGCAGAAAGTAAATGCAGGACCAGTACGAGACTGGAGCACATAAATGAACAAGCGGGTTAGTAGTCCAATCACTCCTTATTAGGAGGCTTCAGTTCCATCTCCGTTCATAGGAGGAAAGTTCTGCTATAGCTCCATTTATAGGAGCTTCTTCCAACTTCTGCCTTTTGTTATAATCCGATCATGGGTTTTAATTGCAACCTTTAAGCATGGCTTAAGCGGACTTGAGGAATGATGTTATGAGTTTCTTAAATCCTCCAAAGAGGCAGCTCCCAATGTCCAAGCATTATTCTAATCGCAGCTCGTTGAGTTATTATTCCATTTTAAGATTATTAAAATTGTAGCCTATATCCGAAAATCATCAGACTTTTATCCCGGGTTGATGACATCCATAACGAACTATCATAAATTTTCCAAGGCCTCTTGTGGTATGAATAGCCCTTGCTAAAATTATTTAGCCACTCGTAGTCTCTAAATAAATTCATATATATAGCATAATCACCTTAAGATTTCCCAAATTTTTCCAAAGGATGTGAAAGGCCTTTAAAGATCCATCATAAATTTCCCATCAATTTTGAAGGAGGGACCATTCCCTTAAAAATTTTAAATCATATAAGTTATCCCATTTTAATTAATAAAAATTGCAAATGAACCCCAAAAATTGTCAATTAATTACAGAGGTTGTAGATCAGTGTCACAGATCTACCTTATTTAATTTGGAATTTCCTCTCAATAACGAGGCCCTCTGTTAAATTTAAAATTGGTATTTTACCCCCTTTTTGAAATATTAAAAATAGCTAATTATCTTAGAAAAATCTCAAAAAATTAACAGATGTAGATATTGACAAGATCTAAAACATTGATGTTCAAAGTTTTTCTTTTTGGGCTAAGAATAAGCCACAAAAAAATTGACAAGATTTCTGCTAAATACAAACCGAGACTGCCCCGATCTTGAAGGTCAATGCAGGGCTGAGATCGAGCCATTCCGGGAGGCGTGCTCCGTTCATCAGCCCCATAGCAGATCTAGATCGATCCGCTGTGGGGGGTACACATGTTGAGGTGGGGCAAAAGGCGGGATTTCCCCAGCCGTCCGATCTTCTGTATGAAGATCGGGCGGTGACTGTTGCTCCTGTTGGTGCAGGAGGCGGAGGCCTCCGCAACCGATGGCCGGCCAACGCTGGTCATTGGTGCCACCCCCGGTCAACTCGCCGGGGGCTGGCGACTCAGTCGGGGGTGATCCGGTGATCGGACTCCGTCAGAGATCGCAGGAAACAACCCACGCAAGGTGGACACCTCAGGCACCGTCGGGGCTTCGCATTCCGACGGTGCCACCACCTGAAGACTAATCGGAGGGAGATGATGAGCCTTCTCGGGCGAGGTGGAGCTGCCCAGCCGCCTTGGATGAGCTCGGGAGTCTTCCCCGAGCAGGGTGGCTGGAGGTGGCGTTCGGGGTCCCCTCCTCCTCCTTCCCCAGCGCCGGCAGGACATCAGGCCACCGGGATTTGCTCCTTTCTGGTCAGGGTTTTCTCCTACTTTGAAGCAGAGGTTGGGTTTATTTTATAGGAAGGCCGAGACCCCTCCCCTCCCTCTTCCTTTTCTTCTTTCTTACCCGAGTAGAGGGGGTTTGAGTTGCCGGCAACCCTAGTTGGGGTGAGGGTGGGCAGTGTCAGGCATCTGTTGGGGGGAGGTGTACCTGTTGGGGTTAGGGGTAGGGTTAGGCTTTAAAAATATCTCAACCCACTTACTTGGTTTAGGTTAAGTAGTGGTTTAATTAGTTTAGGTGGCAAGAAGGAAATTATCCTAGACTAAGCATGGGTTAGCCTTGATCTTAAGCCATGGATGTCTTGGGTTAGGTGCCAAATCATAAATGCTAAAGGGTGGTTTAAGTTCAGGGGGTTTAAGAGTTATGAAATTACCTCTAATAAGAGGGTTGATCATAGTCAACCTTAAGTGGTCCCCTGTTATGCATGCCAAAGTAAGTATGGGTTCGAGTCGTCGAGTGTCTAGTTAACGTGGATGCCACGGGGTCAAAATCATGTGTTTACGTATCTCGAGTTTTCATATAATTTTACGAGCAATTATTTTATTTACTTGATTAAACAATGTAGGAATTGAGCGAAACGAATTCTGTTGCACGCGTATCGATCATACGAGTATAACGCAACTGACAGAATTCAATTCAGAGCTCATTTGCTCATTAATCTAAAATGTTGTGACGCTCGACGTTACTCAAAATAGTCGTTTTGTACAAACCACCTTGGATTGGAATGAAATGAGTTCTGTTGCACTCGTACCATCCGTATGAGTCCAGCGCAGCTGCCGGAAGTCAATTCTGAGCATGTATGCTCACTATACAAAAATTGCGTCGTCGTGACATGCTACGGTGCTCAAAACAGTCACTTTCACCAAATGACTTCGGATTGGAGTGAAACAAATTCTGTTGCACTCCTATTAACCATACGAGTCTAATGCAATTGACGAAAGTCGATTAGTAGCACGTATGCTAACTATACTAAAATAGCGTCGTCGTGACGCGCTATGGTGCTCAAAACAGACACTTTCTCCAAATGACTTCGGATTGGAACGAAACGAATTCCGTTGCACTCATATTGACCATACGAGTTTAATGCAACTTACAGAAGTCGATTAGGAGCACGTATGTTTACTATACTAAAACAACATCGCCATGATGTGCTACAGTACTCAAAACAGTCAGTTTCACCAAATGACCTCGGATTGGGACGAAATGAGTTCCGTTGCACTCGTACCAACTATACGAGTCTAGCGCAACTGACAGAAGTCAATTCGGAGCACGTATGCTCACTATACTAAAATAGCGTCGTTGTGACACGCTACGGTGCTCAAAACAGTTACTTTCACCAAATGACTTCGGATTGAAATGAAATGAATTCCGTTGCACTCGTATTGACCATACAAGTCTAACGCAACTAACGGAAGTCGATTATGAGCACGTATGCTCACTATACTAAAACAGCTTCGTCGTGACGCGCTACGGTACTCAAAACGGTCACTTTCACTAAATGAACTTGGATTGGAATGAAACGTGTTTCGTTGCACTCATACTGACCATACGAGTCTACGCAACTGACGGAAGTCAATTCGGAGCATGTATGCTCACTATACTACTTAAGCGTTGTGGAAAAGCACAATGCTACCCAAAACAGTTATTTCTCCAAATGACCATCATTAGGTGGCGAAGGTCAGGTCGTAGTTGTCCTATGACCCGGTCTAAGCTCATCGAAGGGTTCAATCGAACCGGCTAGACCCTATTTCAAAGTTGGGATGTTACAAACCAATAAAACCATTAACATATAAGGTAAGTAGTATAAACCCATTAACATATAACCAACTCCCATACGAAGGTTATATGTTAGTGGAACAGATAAAAATTGCAAATAAGCAGTGAAAATTCATGAACATATAACCAACTCCCATACGAAGGTTATATGTTAATGGTATATGCAGATATGTATGTTTTGATGCAAATGATGCATATGCAAGCCATGCATAATGAGTACTCACGACTCAATCACATATCCTTACATCGACAAGGTCTAACTGTTTTTCTTCCAGCAGGGTAGCGACCCACGCGGGCCTCACCGATGTGGCCGTCGGTGACATTGGTCGGTCCTGCCACTTCTGGGTGTGGACATACCGCACTACCCAGGCCCCAATGTACAACTCCGTGTACTCTTGGATGTGAGCGACATTCGGCGATTCCAAAATTTAGGCCGACCATTATAGGCAAATCAGCAGGTTTGAAGTGGTGATAACCCATGGTGCACATCTCCCTATCGCCAGGGGTCATCAACCCTCCCGCACCGGTACGAACGATCTGCGGGCGTGACCGACCCACCATAGTAATCATATACAATAGTTTACTAGTTTCCACCTTATGTTAACATAGCTTGACCGCTTCTTTTCCAACAGGGTAGCGAACCCCGCGGGCCTCACCGATGTGGCCGTCGGTGACAGTGGCCGGTCCTGCCACTTATGGGTATGGATGTACCGTACTACCCAGGACCTAACGTACAACCCCGTGTAACAGACGTAGGAGACATCCGACAATAACTGAATTTGGCCAACCAGCGGAGGGACACAGCGGGGGATATAAGATACAGTCGAGCTCCCGGTGTGCACATCTCCCTGTCGCCTAGAGTCGTCAACCTTCCCGCACCAGTACATACGGTCTACGGGCATGAACGACCTGCCACTTTTCCCATCACAAGCAATTTACAATAAAAGCAATGAATACAACAGGTAACTAGCACATTCGGGGCCGCATTGGCTTACCCTTTTTAACGAGGCTTTCCAGCTGGCCGAGTATGCAAATATCGCAAGTCCCACGAATGCTAACAATGTACTCCTGGGATGGGGTGCATATAAGATTTTCTAAATTTTCCACTAATTTACTTCAATCCAGCGCATCGCCTCAGTAATTATTTCCTGAAATATTGACGTTATTGAACAGACTAACATTTCATCATAGTTCTTCTATGATTGCACGATTTTATTTTAAATAGATTGTCAAAATGATAAACGTTATGTCAAGTCAAAGCATATTTCATAGTTACAATCGTTAGAGTAATTCTCCATCTACACACAAAATTTCATTTGATTAGCTTACCTCAAATGAAATTTTGAAAAACGAGAATTTTAATCCCAATAAAACAAAGAGGCTTAAACTTGGGGTTGAAATTTTTAATAGAATCCTCACATTGCACACAAAATTTCATTTGATTAGTTTACCTCGAATGGAATTTTGAAAACGAGAATTTAATCCCAATAAAACAAAGAGGCATAAACCCGGTGTTCAAAATTTGAAGTGGTCGTTTGTAGGGATTAACGGAAGTGTTTTTATGGGGACAAGGTAAATCATCGCTTGAGATCAGATGTGGTAAATGATATTTAAGTGTTGATCCACATATATATGCCAAGTTTGCTGTCAACTTTTACCTTTAAGGTCCACCACCGCTTCCACTGTAGTGGTTCGTCCTGAACTACGTGATAACGACCGGTGGAGAAAGAGTTGTTTATGTGATCACTTTTGGTCGAAAAGATCGTTTGCGCTCTGATCCATTTGTAAGACCCCCCCCCCCCCCCCCCCCATCCAATGGCGGTCCGACCGGGGTATCTTATCGCACACCACCCTTTTAGCCCGACGCCGAAGCGATCCCCGGGGGGGGGGGGGGGGTGGGGTGAAGGTACTAGCTTCTCCAAACCCCTTCCTTGAACACTCTGTTGTCACGCCTAGGGGTGGTGTTAAGCGAAAGTCTCTACACACAAACAGAGTAGGGAAACAATATTCTAGCGGAAGACATCATCAAAGAGTGCAATTCATAGCACTTAGCGGAAGACGTTGTATTATACCGGAAGAATAATTATCACAGAAACCTCAAACTCAAGACCTGTATGGATAATTGCAATATCTCCGCCGCATTTAGTCCTGACGTAGCCTGCTCCGTGGCATCATCCATACATGGGTGCTGTCTCTTATCCGCACCTGTCACATGTGCTAAAGACAAGTAATTAGAACTACGAACAGAATCCAACCCCTTCTAACAACAGTCATAATATAACATTTATAAGGGAGGGGATATCTAGACTCTTGTTGGGCCGAGGCAGTCTTCCCATGACCACCGCCTACGTACTATGTATCATCCTGCATACTGTTTCAGACCCACGTAGTTCTATGAGTTTCGCACGGGTTGTCCTCCCAGACCGTCCGTCGTGCGGGTTGCCTTATAGTAAAACTCATCGGCCATCCGACATTCTCCCAAGGCACATTTTCCGAAGGCACGTTTATATTCCCGTAAGAATATTTCTCGAAGGCACAATATATTCCCGTGGGAATATTTCACGAAGGCATAATATATTCCCGTAGGAATATTTCTCGAAGGCACAATATATTCCCGTAGGAATATTTCTCGAAGGCACAATATATTCCCGTTGGAATATTTCTCGAAGACACAATATATTGCCGTAGGAATATTTCTCGAAGGCACAATATATTCCAGTAGGAATATTTATCGAAGGCACAATATATTCCCGTAGGAGTATTTCTCGAAAGCACAATATATATTCCCGTAGGAATATTTCTCGAAGGCACAATATATTCCAGTAGGAATATTTATCGAAGGCACAATATATTCCCGTAGGAATATTTCTCGAAGGCACAATATATTCCCGTAGGAATATTTCTCGAAGGCACAATATATTCGAGTAGGACTATTTCTCGAAGGCACAATATATTCTCGTAAGAGTATTTCTCGAAGGCACAATATATATTCCCGTAGGAATATTTCTCGAAAGCACAATATATTCCAGTAGGAATGTTTCTCGACGACACAATATATTCCCGTAGGAATATTTCTTGAAGGCACAATATATTCCCGCAGAATCTATATTACCGTCAGTACAAAAATAAAACTTCAAAACATTGATTCGTCCGCGCTGCTCTACAAGCGGCGGCCCGTTCAGTACTATTTAGGGTTGACTCTGATGGAATGCCCCGCCTTTACGTCAACTCTAATTTATAGGAAATAACGAAGGAAAAGCCAAAACATCGATCTGTCCGCTCTGCTCTACAAGCGGCGGCCAGTTCGACACTATTTAGGGATGACTCCGAAGGTATGCCACGTCTTAAAGTCAACTCTAAATTATAGGCAATAAAGAAGGAAAAGACAAAAACATCGATCTGTCCGCTCTGCTCTACAAGCGGCGACCAGTTCGGCACTATTTAGGGTTGACTATGAAGGAATGACACGTCTTCACGTCAACTCTAAATTATAGGCAATAAAGAAGGAAAAGCCAAAACATCGATCTGTCCGCTCTGCTCTACAAGCGGCGGGCACTTCATCACTATTTAGGGTTGACTCTGAAGGAATACCCCGCCTTCACGTCAACTCTAAATTATGGGCAATAAAGAAGGAAAAGCCAAAACATCGATCTGTCCGCTCTGCTCTACAAGCGGCGACCAATTCGACACTATTTAGGGTTGACTCTGAAGGAATGCCCCGCCTTCACGTCAACTCTAAATTATAGGCAATAAAGAAAGAAAAGCCAAAACATCGATCTGTCTGCTTGCTCTACAAGTGGCGGCCAGTTTGACACTATTTAGGGTTGACTCTGAAGCAATGCCACGTCTTCACATCAACTCTAAATTAAAGGCAATAAAGAAGGAAAAAACCAAAACATCGATCTGTCCGCTCTACTCTACAAGCGGCAGCCAGTTCAGCACTATTTATAGTTGACTCTGAAGGAGTGTCCCGCCTTCACGTCAACTCTAAATTATAGGCAATAAAGAAGGAAAAGCCAAAACATTGTTCTGTCCGCTCCACTCTACAAGCGGCGGCCAGTTCGATACTATTTTGGGTTGACTGTGAAGGAATCCCCAGCCTTCACGTCAATTTTAAATTATAGGCAATAAAGAATGAAAAACTAAAACATCGATCTGTCCGCTCTGCTCTACAAGCAGCGGCTAGTTTGGTACTATTTAGGGTTGACCCTGAAGGAATGTCCTATCTTCACGTCAACTCTAAATTTATGGACAGAAATGAATATAGTGCACAATGAACTAGACCAGTACGAGACTGAAGTGGTACTGAAAAGAAACAGAACGAAAGGTACTGGAATTGAAAGGATCGGGACCAGTATGAGATTGGAGTACAAGAATAATTGCAGAAAGTAAATGCAGGACCAGTACGAGACCGGAGCACATAAATGAATATGCGGGTTAGTAATCCAATCACTCTATATCAGGAGGCTTTAGTTCCATCTCCGTTCATAGGAGGAAAGTTCTGTTATAGCTCCGTTCATAAGAGCTTCTTTCAACTTCTGCCTTTTGTTATAGTCCGATCATGGGTTTTAATTGCAACCTTTAAGCATGGCTTAAGAGGACTTGAGGAATGATGTTACGAGTTCCTTAAATCCTCCAAAGAGGCAGCTCCCAATGTACAAGCATTATTCTAATCGCAGCACGTTGAGTTATTATTCCATTTTAAGATTATTAAAATAGTAGCCTATATCCGAAAGTCATCGGACTTTTATCCCGGGCTGATGACATCCATAACGAACTATCATAAATTTTCCAAGGCCTCTTGAGGTATGAATAGCCTTTGCTAAATTTATTAAGCCACTCGTAGCCTCTAAATAAATTCATATATATAGCATAATCACCTTAAGATTTCCCAAATTTTTCCAAAGGATGTGAAAGGCCTTTAAAGATCCATCATAAATTTCCCATCAATTTTGAAGGAGGGATCATACCCTTACAAATTTTAAATCATATAAGTTAGCCCATTTTAATTAATAAAAATTGCAAATGAACCCCAAAAATTGTCAATTAATTACAGAGGTTGTAGATCAGTGTCACAAATCTACCTTATTTATTTTGGAATTTTCTCTCAATAATGAGGCCCTCTGTTAAATCAAAAATAGGTATTTTATCCCCTTTTTGAATTATTAAAAATAGCTAATTATCTTAAAAAAATCTCAAAAAATTACTAGAGGTAGATATTGACGAGATCTAAAACTTTGATGTTCAAAGTTTTTCTTTTTGGGCTAAGAATAAGCCCCAGAAAAATCGACAAGATTTCTGCTAAATACAAACCTAGACTGCACCTATCTTGAAGGTCAATGCAGGGCTGAGATCGAGCCATACCGGGAGGCGCGCTCCATTCATCAGCCCCCACAATGGATCTAGATCGATCCGATGTGGGGGCACACATGTTGAGGCGGGGCAAAAGGCGGGATTTCCCCAGCCGTCCGATCTTCTGTTTGATGATCGGGCGGTGACTCTTGCTCCCGTTGGTACAGGAGGCGGAGGCCTCCGCCACCGATGGCAGGCCAATGCCGGTCATCAGTGCCGCCCCTGGTCAATTCGTCGGGGGCTCGCGACTCAGCCGGTGGTGGTCCGGTGACCGGACTCCGTCGAAGACCGCCAGAAACAGCCCATGCATGGTGGACACCACAGGCACCGCCGAGGCTTCTCATTCCGGCGGTGCCACCGCCTGAAGACTCGTTGGAGGGGGATGATGATCCTTCTCCGGCGAGGTGGTGCTGCCTAGCCTCCTTGGATGAGCTCGGGAGTCTTCCCTGAGCAGGGTGGCTGGAGGTGGCGTTCGGGGTCCCCTCCTCCTCCTTCCCCAGCACCGGCAGGACATCAGTGTTGGAGTTACCATTGTGATCTAGAAGTGGTCAAACATGTAATGTCACTGCCAACGTGATATGAGCCTGCAGGGTCGCACATAAGAGCATGTGGAGAAGATGGAAGATTGACTGTGTTGGTAAAGGTTACCAATCACCATATAGAATGGGGGAGGTCCAGCAAATGTTGCTGACTGAATTCATTTGGTTTACACGGATAGAATTCGTCGGATTCGTCGGATTGTTCCGTGGAATCCTGAAGAATTGTTACAGAGATCCTTAACTCGGCAAATGTTGCCGTCTGATATGATTCGTCAGAATTCATCGGATTCGTCGGATTGTTTCGTGGAATCCCGATGAATTGTTACAGAGATCATTAACTCGGCAAATGTTGTAGTCTGATGTGATTCATCGGAATTCGTCGGATTGTCCTGTGTAAACTCGACGAATGCTGATTCGTGAAATCCCGACGAATTGTTGCAGAAAGAGTTCTTTTTCTGTATGGACTGCGGATAGCGATTCTTTTAGGCCTGTTTATACTTCGGCTATAAATAGAACTAAAACTTAAGGGTTCACGACTCTTATTGGAAAACCAGAGGAGCCGACGGAAGAGTTCCGTCTCTCGCCCGAACCCTAGACGGAAGGAGTTCCGCCGCCTCGTTCGCCTCCGCCGACCTCCTCTCCGGAGATCGTCGTCGTGATTGTTCTTCCTGGAGCGAACCTAGCAGTTCGTGGAGGTGCAAGGTGCAGTTGTTCTCCCTTCCGAGTTGCGTGCGACGTGACTTGGTGTTCTCCCGGCTCGTGTGGACTGCTGTAGAGACGTAGACATTATTCTACGTGAGGACTCGCATAGCCGATGATAGGACTCTTCTTCTTGGAGCATCTAGGTTGGATTGGATCCAACCCCACTAAGGTATTTTTGCCTAGTAGTTTTGTTTTAACTTCTTGATTCAATATTCCTGGCCGATCCAAGTCTTTTTGGGTTGTTTCTGTTTATTTCCGCTGCGCCTACATGTGATGTATGGTTCTAGAAAAACCCAACAGTGGTATCAAAGCTAGGTTGCGATCATGAATGTTGTTTTAGAAGTTAGGTTATTCCAGTACGTGCAAATCTAGGTGTTTGGAAGCGTTCTAAATGTCAAGATTTCTTCTTGGAATATCACATTTAATGTGATTTTGTGTGGTTTCTGGTGGTGGGATTTCAAAATTTTGGTCGGGGCTCTGCCCCGCACCCCGCAAGGGCTCTGCCACCGCCAGGGGCGCTGTCCCTTGGACCCCGTTAGGGGCTCTGCCCCTAAGACTCCGCCAGGGGCGCGGCCCCTTGGAACCCCGCCAGGAACGTCTGGGATTTCGGGGTTATTTCTAATTGTTAGAAATTATTGTCTCCTTAGCAGTAACCATCCCTCAAGTGGTTAATGAACTCTTGTATTGTTTTGGATTTTGAATCCAATAATGAGAGACGAGCTTGTCCACTGCTTTAAGTCGAGTTGCCTTTGCCTTTGTCCAATGCATGTAAATCTGAAGATTTGGAAGAGTTCTAAATGTCCAGATTTAGCCCTTTCGTCTATCAAAGGTTGATAGTCTTATGTTGTGCACATAAGGGATGCATGTGGATTTTAGAATGCTTGTTTTTCTGTGGGTGTGCACTTTGATCAAATGTTTATCATGATTAAGTGTTAACCTATTATTTAAAATTAAAATCCCTTCATCAAATATTAAGTGTTCGGATGCCTTCCGATGGATGACACTCTTCCTGCCACGATCGATGAAGTGTAGGCTTGCCAAAGCAAGGTGCATTAATCTATCTTGGTAAGGGTGCGAGCGGATAATTGTGATATCCCACTGTCAACATTGGGTCTAACTTAACTAGGTGACCTCAAAGGTTGAGTGCCTAGAGGCATAGGGTTGGCATTCACCATATGATGGATGCGAATAAGGAGTTATTCACCAACCATACAAGAGTTGCATGAGGATGCAATTGGCAAGCGTTGCCTACCTAAATAACCGCATTATGAGAGGAACGCCAAAGCGGACTCGTGGTGTTGGTGAAATACGGATCTTGTCCACTAAGAGAGTAGCTCGCATGGACTCTCCGAATTGATAGTGAGGGCTATCAATTTGAATAAAATAGTGGGAGTATTTAATTAAAGTCCAAATTAAAATAAATTGTATTTTGAAATTAAGGTACTGATTAAATTCTGCATGAATTCTTGTAGAATTCCATGGCAAGTGGTTCACATTCCACCTTGTCCCTGAGAGCTATCCTTGAGAAGGACAAGCTTAGTGGGACGAACTATATGGACTGGTATAGGAACCTGAGAATTGTTCTCAGGCAAGAGTGAAAGCTCTACGTCTTGGAAGAAGAAGCCCCCGAGGTGCCGACCGGGAACTCGTCCCGTGTTGATAAGGATGCTTATAAGAAGTATACTGATGACGCCTTAGACGTCTAGTGCCTTATGCTTGACACCATGAACTCTGAGCTTCAGAAGCAACACGAGAACATGGGGTGCAAGGAGATTGACGAGCACTTAAAGAAAATGTTTCAAGGGCAAGCTCGTCAAGAGAGGTTCGATGTCACGAAGGCATTATTTCAGTGCAAAATGGGAGCTCGAGACTCGGTTGGTACTCACATACTCAAGATGATTGGGTATATAGATAACCTGGAGAGACTGGGTTTTCCTCTAGGTCAAGAGTTGGCCACAGATCTTATCCTGCAATCGTTGCCGGATAGTTATGAGCATTCGTCTTGAACCACAACATGAATGAAATAGACAAGACACTGCCCGAGCTCCTAGGCATGTTGCGAACTACCGAGATAAATATGAAGAAGGCCAAGCCTGCTAGTCCCATATTGATGGTACATAAAGGCAAGGGTAAGGCCAAGGGCTTCAAGAAGACGAAGGTGGGACCAAAGTCACATCTTGAGCCCAAATCTTCTGCGCTGAAAAAGAAGAGCACCATGAAGGAAGGGAAATGCCACCACTGTGGCAAGGCTGGTCATTGGAGGAGGAATTGTCCTTCGTACATTGACGGTCTGCGGAAAATGAAGGGAGGTATGACTTCCGCTTCGAATATTTACGTTATAGAGATAAACCTTTCTGCTCCTTCATCTTGGGTATTGGATACCGGATGTGGTTCTCACATTTGTACAAATGTGCAGGAACTGGGAAGGAGGAGATTGCTGAGTAAAGGAGAGGTGGACCTGCGCGTCGGCAATGGAGCAAGAGTTGCTGCTGTAGCCATAGGGGTTTACCGTCTTTCTTTGCCTAGTGGGCTTGTAATAGAACTTGATAATTGTTATTATGTTCCGGTCATAACTAGAAACATTATATCCATTTCATGCTTAGACATGATTGGATTTTCTTTTATAATTAAGAACAATTGTTGTTCTATATTTAAGAATGATGTTTGTTATGCTGTAGCTCAATTGTTTAATGGTCTTTATGTTTTGAACCTAGACCATCCGATCTATAATGTAGATAATAATAAAAGACTAAGAACAAATGACTCAAATCCTACATATCTCTGGCATTGTCGTTTGGGCCATATAAATGAGAAGCGCATATCCAAGCTCCATAAAGATGGACTATTAGACTCATTTGATTATGAATCATTCGAGCGATGCGAGTCTTGTTTGTTAGGCAAGATGACTAAAGACCCTTTCACTGGTTATACTGAGAGGGCAGAGGATCTCTTGGGTGTTGTACATAGTGATGTATGCAGACCCATGAGTTCTATGGCTAGAGGTGGGTATTTCTACTTCGTTACATTTACTGACGATTTCAGTAGATACGGATACGTGTATCTTATGAAGTGCAAATCTGAAACTTTTGAAAAGTTCAAAGAGTTTAAGAATGAAGTGGAGAACCAATTGGGTAAAAAGGTTAAAGCACTCCGATCTGATCGAGGTGGCGAATACCTGAGTCATGAGTTCCGTGATCATCTGAAAGAGTGTGGTACTGTATCACAACTCACTCCACCTAGGACACCGCAGCATAATGGTGTGTCTGAGAGGAGAAATTGTACTCTGTTAGACATGGTACGGTCGATGATGAGTCATGCAGACTTGCCTGTTTCTTTTTGGGGTTTTGCTTTAGAGACTGCTGCAATAACACTGAATCGCGCTCCAACGAAAACGGTTCTAAAGACACCATATGAGATATGGACTGGGAAGCGTCCTAGTATGTCATTCATTAAAATTTGGGGTTGTGAGGCATACGTACGACGTCAAATGCCTGACAAGCTGGAACCCAAATCAGATAAGTGTTATCTGGTGGGATATCCTAAGGAAACGAAAGGATATTACTTTTACCTACCGTCTGAGGGCAAAGTGTTTGTCGCAAGGACGAGTGTCTTCTTGGAGAAAGAGTTCTTGTCAAGAAAGACACAAAAGGTAGAACTTGAAGAAGTTCAAGAACCACAAGTAGTGAATGAACCAGAGTTGGATTCTGAGCCAGGACTACAAGATGTTGTAGCTGGAGAACCTGCTCAAGAGACGCAAGTCCTACGTAGATCTGGTAGACCAAGTTTTGAGCCTGAGAGATATGGATTTCTCGTGTCTCAAATAGGTAATGTGTTGCTTATGGATCATGATGATGAACCAGCAACCTACCAAGAGGCTATGAATGGACCGGACTCCGACAAATGGCTTGAGGCTATGAAATCCGAAATGGACTCCATGTATACAAACCAAGTTTGGAACTTGGTGGAACCACCTGAAGGGGTACGACCCATAGGGTGCAAGTGGGTCTTCAAGAAGAAGACCGACATGGATGGGAATGTACAGACATTTAAAGGGCGACTGGTGGCTAAGGGTTTTAAGCAAATTCATGGTGTTGACTATGATGAGACCTTTTCCCCTGTTGTCATGGTAAAGTCCATTAGGATATTGCTTGCTATTGCTGCGTATTATGACTACGAGATCTGGCAGATGGATGTCAAAACGGCTTTCCTAAATGGAAACCTCCTTGAGGAAGTGTACATGACACAACCCGAGGGTTTTGTATCCCCAAATGAAGCCACTAAAATATGCAAGCTGAATAGGTCCATCTATGGATTGAAACAGACCTCTAGAAGTTGGAATCTTCGTTTTGATGAGAAGATCAAAGAGTTTGGTTTTGTCAAGAATGAAGATGAACCGTGTGTTTACAAGCGAATCAGTGGGAGCATTGTTGTCTTCCTGATATTGTATGTAGATGACATACTGTTGATCGGGAATGACATACCTACCCTGAAAGTTGTTAAGAACAACCTAGGGAACTGTTTTTCTATGAAGGACTTGGGTGAAGCGACTTACATATTCGGTATTAAGATCTATAGAGATAGATCGAAGAAGTTGCTGGGTTTGACCCAGAGTACGTAGATTGAGAAGGTGTTGAAGCGGTTCAACATGTTAGAGTCCAAGAAAGGATTTTTGCCCATGTCTCATGGTGTAAATCTCTCTAAGGACCAGTGTCCAAAATCTTGCGAAGATAAGGGCCGCATGAAGTTGATTCCATATGCTTCGGCAATTGGGTCAATCATGTATGCAATGTTATGTACTCGACCCGATGTCTCTTTTGCTTTGAGCATGACTAGCAGGTATCAGTCTGATCCTGGTGAATGTCACTAGATAGCCATAAAGAATATCCTGAAGTACTTGAGAAGGACTAAGGATGTATTCTTGGTATATGGTGGAGAGGAAGAGCTCGTTGTAAGTGGTTACACGGATGCCAGCTTCCAAACTGATAGGGATGATTCGAAATCTCAGTCAGGGTTTGTGTTTTGCCTGAATGGAGGAGCTGTGAGCTGGAAGAGTTCCAAGCAAGAGACAGTTGCTGATTCTATAACTGAGACCGAGTATATCGCTGCGGCAAATGCAGCGAAGGAGGCTGTATGGATTAGGAAATTCATCGGCAAGCTAGATGTAGTTCCTAGCATTGTTGGTCCCGTAGTTCTCTACTGTGATAACAATGGTGCAATTGCACAATCTAAGGAACCTAGATCCCATCAGCGCTCCAAGCACATACTTCGGCGGTTCCATCTTATTCGTGAGATTGTCGAACGAGGAGATGTGAACATTTGCAGAGTGCCGACTGAGGAGAATATTGCAGATCCACTGACAAAGCCTCTCGCGCAGACAAAGCATGATGGTCATACTAGATCAATGGGTATATGATACCTGAGTGATCAACTCTAGTGGGAGTCTTGTGGGTTGCATGTAAAATATATATTCTGTTGGCTATTTATTATTTATTCATATGATGAATTGTGTATCAATGATTTCCTTTTACAATTAATGGCAAGTTCTTTTATTATGATATACTGTTTCTATATGATAGAATAAAATTCGTGATAAATACCCTTAGAATGTTCGCTTCCATAGGACATCAAGTATGTGACTTGAATGTGAGAGCCTATGATTTCGAAGCTTCATTCTTAAAAGGTCCCTGGTCGAGGTATCATCGTAGAAGCTAAGGGTGATGATGATACATTAAGACTAGCATGTTTGTTGACTGATGACCGGTTGTCACAGGTCATGATATTGTGATATCAAGTCATCACGTGGGTACTTGTTAGTGAACAAGTTGTACTGGACAGACCCAACCTGAGACTACTTTGTGGATTGTTACTTAAATGTGTCACAAGTAGGTCTCATTTCACAATGGTGTTGTGGTCCTTTGACCTGAAGTCACAGCATTCATCAAGTGAGGAAGAGCGTTCTTTGATGTCATCTAAAGTCTTCCTTGAAGAAGGTTGATGATAAGGGTGGTCATTGGGTACGTTACGAATCATTTGGGTGTTTCGGTGTGAGTAGATATGGGATTTGTCCTCCTATATAACAGGAGTTGCATCCATGGGCCCCTTGATGGAATTGGACTGAGAAATGCATGGCCATGCTTGGTTGAGTCAATATGTGATATTGAGCTCACCATTCTCTGGAAGTCCATTCTAGATCAAGAAACTTGGATTGAGCTATAAAGAGGGTGACACGGTCCATGCCTCTAGTTCTTTCCGGATGTAAGGGACAAAGGGACAAAGACAACGCTGGAACATTGGTCATAAGGGCTTATGAGTTATGAACTCTTATTGCTTGGGGAGCAATGATGCATTGCTAGATGCCGCTCATTGTTTGTGAGGTTTTTGTTTGATACTTTCAAGATCAAGTGGGAGACTATTGGAGTTACCATTGTGATCTAGAAGTGGTCAAACATGTCATGTCACTGCCAACGCGATATGAGCCTGCAGGGTCGCACATAAGAGCATGTGGAGAAGATGGAAGATTGATTGTGTTGGTAAAGGTTACCAATCACCATATAGAATGGGGGAGGTCCAGCAAATGTTGCTGACTGAATTCGTCGGGCTTACACGGATAGAATTCGTCGGATTCGTCGGATTGTTCCGTGGAATCCCGACGAATTGTTACAGAGATCCTTAACTCGGCAAATGTTGCCGTCTGATATGATTCATCGGAATTCGTCGGATTCGTCGGATTGTTCCGTGGAATCCCGACGAATTGTTACAGAGATCATTAACTCGGCAAATGTTGTCGCTGATGTGATTCGTCGGAATTCGTCGGATTGTCCCGTGTAAACTCGACGAATGCTGATTCGTGAAATCCCGATGAATTGTTGCAGAAAGAGTTCTTTTTCTGTTTGGACTGCGGATAGCGATTCTTTTAGGCTTGTTTATACTTCGGCTATAAATAGAACTAAAACTTAAGGGTTCACGACTCTTATTGGAAAACCAGAGGAGCCGACGGAAGAGTTCCGTCTCTCGCCCGAACCCTAGATGGAAGGAGTTCCGCCGCCTCGTTCGCCTCCGCCGACCTCCTCTCCGGCGATCATCGTCGTGATTGTTCTTCCTGGAGCGAACCTAGCCGTTCGTGGAAGTGCAAGGTGCAGTTTTTCTCCCTTCCGAGTTGCGTGCGACATGACTTGGTGTTCTCCCGGCTCGTGTGGACTACTGTAGAGATGTAGACATTATTCTACGTGAGGACTCGCATAGCGGACGACAGGACTCTTCTTCTTGGAGCATCTAGGTTGGATTGGATCAAACCCCACTAAGGTATTTTTGCCTAGTAGTTTTGTTTTAACTTCTTGATTCAATATTCATGGCCGATCCAAGTCTTTTTGGGTTGTTTCTGTTTATTTCCGCTGCGCCTACATGTGATGTATGGTTCTAGAAAAACCCAACATTCAGGCCACCAGGATTTGCTCCTTTCTGATCAGGGTTTTCTCCTCCTTTGAAGCAGGGGTTGGGTTTGTTTTATAGGAAGGCCTAGACCCCTCCCTCTTCCTTTTCTTCCTTCTTACCCGAGTGGAGGGGGTTTGAGTTGTCGACAACCCTAGTTGGGGTGAGGGTGAGCAGCTGTCAGCCATCTGTTGGTGGGGAGGTGTACCTGATGGGGTTAGGGGTAGGGTTAGGCTTTACAAATATCTCAACCCACTTACTTTGTTTAGGTCAAGTAGTGGTTTAATTAGTTTAGGTGGCAAGAAGGAAATTAGCCTAGACTAAGCATGGGTTAGCCTTGATCTTAAGCCATGGATGTCTTGGGATAGGTGCTAAATCATAAATGCTAAAGGGTGGCTTAAGTGGAGGGGGTTTAAGAGTTATGAAATTACCTCTTATAAGAGGGTTGATCATAGTCAACCTTAAGTGGTCCCCCCCCCCCCCCCCTTATGCATGCCAAAGTAAATATGGGTTCGAGTCGTCGAGTGTCAAATTAACGTGGATGTGACGGGGTCGAATTCAAGTGTTTATGTATCTCGAGTTTTCATATAATTTTACGAGCAATTAATTAATTTACTTGATTAAACAACGTGGGAATTGAGCGAAACGAATTATGTTGCACTCGTATCGATCATACGAGTCTAATGCAGCTAACAAAATTCAATTCGGAGCTCATTTGCTCATTAATCTAAAATGGCGTTGTTGTGATGCTCGACGTTAATCAAAATAGTCATTTTGTCCAAAAGACCTTGGATTGGAATGAAACGAGTTCCGTTGCACTCGTACCGTCCATACGAGTCTAGCGCAACTGACAGAAGTTAATTCAGAGCATGTATGCTCAATATACTAAAATAGCGTCGTCGTGACGCGCTACGGCGCTCAAAACAGTCACGTTCACCAAATGACTTCGGATTGGAATGAAACAAATTCTGATGCACTCGTATTGATCATACGAGTCTAATGCAACTGACGAAAGTCGATTAGGAGCACTTATGCTCACTATACTAAAATAGCGTCGTCGTGACGCGCTACGGTGCTCAAAATAGTCACTTTCATCAAAAGACTTTGGATTGTAACAAAACAAATTTCGTTGCACTCTTATTGACCATACGAGTCTAATGCAACTGACAGAAGTCGATTAGGAGCATGTATGCTCACTATACTAAAACAACGTCGTCGTGACGCGCTACAGTACTCAAAACGGTCACATTCACCAAATGATCTTGGATTGGGATGAATCATGTTCTGTTGCACTCGTACCAACCATATGAGTCTAGCGCAACTGACAGAAGTTAATTCGGAGCACGTATGCTCACTATACTAAAATAGCGTCGTCGTGACGCGCTATAGTGCTCAAAACAGTCACTTTCACCAAATGACTTTGGATTGGAACGAAACGAATTCCGTTGCACTCGTATTGAACATACGAGTCTAATGCAACTGACAGAAGTCGATTAGGAGCACGTATGGTCACTATACTAAAACAGCATCGTCGTGACACGCTATAGTGCTCAAAACAGTCACTTTCACCAAATGACTTCGGATTGGAACGAAACGAATTCAGTTGCACTCATATTGACCATACGAGTATAATGCAATTGATGGAAGTCGATTAGGAGCACGTATGCTCACTATACTAAAACAGCGTCGTCGTGACCCGCTACGGTACACAAAATGGTCACTTTCACCAAATGACCTCAGATTGGGACGAAATAAGTTTCGTTGCATTCGTACCGACCATACGAGTCTAGCACAACTGACGGAAGTCAATTTGGAGCACGCATGCTCACTATACTAAAATAGCGTCGTCGTGACGCGCTATAGTGCTCAAAACAGTCACTTTCACCAAATGACTTCGGATTGGAACAAAATGAAAAATATTGCACTCGTATTGACCATACGAGTCTAATGCAATTGATGGAAGTCGATTAGGAGCACATATGCTCACTATACTAAAACATCGTTGTCGTGACGCGCTACGGTACTCAAAATGGTCACTTTCACCAAATGACCTCGGATTGGAACGAAACGAGTTCTGTTGCACTCGTATCGACCATATGAGTCTAGCGCAACTGATGGAAGTTAATTCGGAGCACGTATACTCACTATACTACTTAAGCATTGTGGCAAAGCACAATGCTACCCAAAACAGTTATTTCTCCAAATGACCACCATTAGGTGGCGAAGGTTGGGTCGTGGTTGTCCTATGACCCGGTCTAAGCTCCTCGAAGGGTTCAATCGAACCGGCTAGACTCTATTTCAAAGTTAGGATGTTACATATGTCACGACAAGTATGTAGAGAGAGGTGTTACAGTAATTGCTAAGATAAGCATATAGATCATTAGCACATCTTACCGTATTTTTTTAGGCTTCCCACGGCTGGTCGACAATCAGAGTAAATAATAAAAATTGAAAAAATGGCGTGCATGGCCTGTTGAAATTATTGAAGTGGAAGTTTGGAGGACTTTTGGACCTGGGCGGTCTGGGAGGAGGTCGGGCGGTCTCACTTAACCGCACAACTTGGCGGTCTGTCTCTGCGGTCTGGCTTGTCTAAGCCTTGCTGCGGTCTTCTGGTATGGCCGCGGGTTTCTGGTCCAAGGAGGCTGAAGGTGAAGCCCGCGGTCTGTCTCTGATCACGTGGCGGGTTGATCGTCTTCAGGTGTGCGCGGTCTATGCATGACCGCGTGGCGGGTTGTCTTCCTTCAAAGGTTGTGGCGGTCTGGTGTGACCGCACAGCTTGATCCAGGTTTTCTCCAGAATGCGGTCTGGTGGCTGACCGGGCTTTCTGGTGGTATTCGCAGACTAAGGGTCTTAGTCGCGCGGTCTCAGTTCGCAGTCTCAGGAGGAGACTAGTATGCGAGCTGGTCGCTGTTCGCGGTCTCAAGAGGAGACCGGCATGCGGACAGGAGTTCGCGGTTTGATGGCGAACTGGCTGTGTTCGCGGTCTCGGGCGAACACAGGGGGTGAACAGCTTTGGGCGGTCTGGCGATCTCCCTTGGAGTCGCGATCTGCTGTGAGAGTGGCGGTCTCTCATGGTTGATGTTAAAGCTGGCGAGTTCACCAATATGAAGCAGGAGTACTATTGCTGAGCGCGCGGTGTGACCGGTCAGGTCGCGCAGTCTGGAGGGTGGTGATCCTATCTCATAGGGTGGTGACTGGATTAGGTCTCACGCCTATAAATAGGAGCCACTGTAGCAGCAAATCATAAGACACACCAAGTGTAAGCTGAGTTCGCTTCTTTCCTGCGGTCTCTATTTGTCTGACCGGGCGGTCTGCTGATTGAACTTTTCTTGTGCAGCTTCTGCGGATAGTGCGTGCAGCAGCGATCACCTCTTCCTCTGAAAGTGTTCGGGCGGTCTGCGGCTTGGAGTTGTGGTGCTGGAGTTCGGGAGAATCAGGAGTTCGGAAGGAAGGGTGCGGTCTGATCAGCGGGTTGGTGTTGTTGTGAGATCGGCAGCGGGTTACGGTCTGGCGGGTTGCAGAGGTCGCAAGGGAGACCGCGCGGTCTCAAGTTGTCTTCAACATTGTATCTTTTCCTTTGGTGTTTGTGCTGGCGAAATCATGTCCCGCCAAGCATGCGTCGCCTTGTAATTTGAAGTTGTTATCAATAAAGATCGTTTGTTTGCCTCCATTTGCTTCTGGTTGTTTGGTTTGGAACTCTAAGTTGACTAAATACTGCTCGCTTCATAAAGATTCGAAAAATTTCACATGGTATCAGAGGCAGGTTTGAGTGGTTGAGCAGTGAGTGACTTAGAGTAGCCATCGCCTTTGTGAAGAAGGAACCAGTGGTAGAGCAATGGATGTGAGGGGTCTTGGAATTGAGATGCTTACATCGACTAACTTCAAGAAGTGGAAGTCGTGTATGCAAAGCTATCTTCTAGGTGAGGACCTCTGGGAGGTAGTTGGAGGAGATCAGACGCAGGAAGTTGTCCCAGAAGGAGATAATGGGGCTGAGGTGAGAACTTGGAGGAGGACGAATGCGAAGGCAGAGTTCACTCTGAAGAGGGCAATCTCACCTGATTCGTTTGATCACATTCTAGGATGTGGATCGGCTGCGGAGATCTGGAGAGCCCTGGATGGGCTGTTTAACAAGAAGAATGTAGCGAGGCTACAGTTTTTGGAGAATGAGCTGGCAAGGTCGGCTCAGGGTGATCTTTCTATCTCCACTTTCTTTCTGAAGATGAAGAACTTGTGCGCTGAAATCTCAGCATTGGATCTTGATGAGCCTATCTCTGAGGCGAAGCTGAAGAGGCACATCATCCGCGGCTTGCGGAAGGAATATGTTGCCTTTGTGACGTCGGTGTAGGGTTGGGCAAATCAGCCGTCTCTGTTGGAGCTGGAGAACTTGCTTTCATCGCAAGAAAGTTTGGCAAGGCAGATGGCGGGAGTGTCAGTGGCTGGGGGAGATGGCGAAGTGCTCTTCTCGGGGAAGAAGAAGAAGTGGGATAAGAAGAAGAAGACCGCTGGAGGAGGCTATGGGCCTTCAACTTCTGGGCAGCAGGAAAGGGGGTATGCTCCCAAGGCTGACGGGAAGAAGAAGGGGGAAGGTCGGAAGTGCTTCAAGTGTGACAAGTATGGCCACATCAGGAAAGATTGCAAGATAGTCACCCAAGCTGGGCATACTGCGGAGAAGGAGGAAGCTGAGGCCAGGCACTTTGGAGGAGGTTGGGGAGGAGCCTTCTCGGCTTCTGTTGGAGCCTCTACTCCTATCAACTATCTGGAAGACTGGATCGTGGACACAGGGTGTGGTCATCACCTTACCGGAGACGAGACCAAGCTTTCTTCTGCACAGCCCTATACAGGTAACAATGCAATCATTACTGCTGATAATACTGTGCATCCAGTAGAGAAGGTGGGGGTTGTTTCCTTGGACAGTGATAGAGGGCCACTTACTTTGAAGAGTGTCTATCACGTGCCTGGTATGAGAAAAAACCTCTTCTCTATGACCAACGCTGTAGACGCTGGGTATCACGTTCTGTTCGGCCCAACAGAAGTGAAGTTTCTACGCAATTTTGAGGCCGTAAAGGCCGAGGTCGTCCATGTCGGGAGACGGGCAAAGGACTTGTTCGTTTTATCGACAAGTTCCTACGTTGACAAGATGAAGACGAATGATGGTGCCGTTATATGGCATGAGAGGTTGGGGCACTAGGGATGGACAAGCTGAAAGCTATGTCGGTGAGAGGTCTGGTCAAGGGCCTGCCAAGTCTATCTTCCTACGGTGAAGGTCATGTTTGTGCGGGATGTCAGTTCGGCAAGTCTCATCGGCTACCGTTTGACAAGTCGCAGACAAGGAGTAGTGTGCCGTTGGAGTGCATCCACGGTGACTTGATGGGACCAACTGCTACCCCAAGCCTCGGAGGCAGCAGATATATGCTGGTGTTGATCGATGATTACACCAGATATGTCTGGGTATATTTCCTGAAGGAGAAGGCGGAGGCGTTTGCCAAATTTGTGGAGTTCAAGGAGCTCGTGGAGGGTCGGCTAAGGGTCTGTTTGGGAGAGCTGCTGCGGATTGAGAAGCTGCTGATTGAACAGAGCTTTTTAGACAGAGCTCTTTGATGAGCTGTTATGAAAAGTTGCATGCTGTTTGGATGGTTTGTGGATAAGTGCTGATTGAACAGAGCTTTTTCAAATAAAACTGTTTGGTAGAACAGCTTTTTGAGAGCTGTTTTTTTAAATGAAAATATTAATATATATTGTTCTTAAACAATTAAACACATCAATAAAAATAAATATTGTTCTCAAATATAACATGTAATGGTAGGTTCTCCGGTGCGTTCGTTCCACTATATTCAATCATTCTTCGTCACCTGCACAATTAAAATTTTTGATATTACTCATACTTTTGATTAATTTGATTTCAAGAGTTTGTTAAAAAGATCATATGAAATTTTACCTGCAGGTGTTGTACACTTCTTCAGCAATAGTATCTCGTACAGCAGACATATAATCAGATCCCCCGCCATCAAACATATCAGTCTCAATATCATCCTCTGTTGTATGATCATCATCCTCTGGTGGTATGAATGAGTCATCAGCATCGCAAGCATTAAATTCTGGGTCCCATCGAGATGGATGTCTACGAATGAAGTTATGCAATGCCATGGTTGCTAGTACAATTGAACGTTGTTTCTTGAAATTGTACTGAGGCATTTTTTGAAGAATGTGCCACTTTTTCTTCCAAACTCCAAACGTCCGCTCTATCACACTTCGAAGAGATGAATGTACCTTATTGAAATGCTCATGCCTGCCATGGACGGGGCGACTCCCGCGTGCAAAATCTGCCAAATGATATCTTGTTTCTGGATATGGTTTTAAATAGCCCGTCTTTAATGGATATCCAGCATCCACTAAATAATATTTACCTGTAATTACTTGTTATGTTAAACATAATAATATTGTAGCGAATGATTAAAGCATATACAATCATTTATTACACAAATTACCATGAGGAGGATGCGGAAAATGTAGCCTATCGTCTGACAGTGCGCGCGCGAAGATACAAACATACAAACAAACACACACACACATACACAAATCTACTCAAACACACAAACATACAAACACACATACACACACACACACACACACACACACAAATCTACTCAAACACACACACACATACACATACACATCACACACACACAAATACACATCACACAAACACAAAAAAACTCCAAAATTAACACAAACATACACACACAAACACATTTACACATACACACACAAACACATATCTATTCAAACACACACACACACATACACATACACACATACACATCACACACACACAAACATCCATCCACACACACAAATACTCATCCACACACACATAAAAAAAAATCCACACACACATACACATCACATAAACACAAAAAAAATAAATCCAAAAATTAACACAAACATACACACACAAACATATTTATACATACACACACAAACACATATCTATTCAAACACACACACACACACACATACACATACACATACACACATACACATCACACACACACAAACATCCATCCACACACACAAACACTCATCCACACACACACAAACACAAATCCACACACACATACACTTCACACACACAAACACATATCTATTCAAACACACACACACACACACACATACACATACACACATACACATAAACATCACACACACACACACATACTTATACATACACACACAAACACATAATAATAAACACACACACAATCATCCACCCACAAACACATCCATAAACCACCAAATCTTCAATCAATACATCAATGAGATGGAGAATATGGCTTGGAAAATTAAACCTTGATATCAACCGGAACGAGGAGGAACGGGGGAAAACTGGGCAGCAAGCTGGAATGAGGAAACCTCTGACTGGAAGCTGGAATGAGGAAACCTCTGACTGGAAGCTGGAACGGGGCAGGAATGGGGCAGCAAACTGGAATGATCAAAAGGTAAATCGTTAGAGATGAAATCGGGGCAGGAAAAAGGAAAAAGAGCTTGAATATGAAGGGCACAGGAAGGAGATCTCACCTTTCTTCGACTTCGATCAGGCAGGAAGGAGATCGGGATGGCAGCTGCGAACGAGAAGAGGAAGAACAGTGTCGCCTTCAACAATGGAGGCTCGTCTTCTTCGATTAGGCTTGACAATGGCGGAAGAAGACGCGGAAGAAAGCTGCGATCAAAAGGTCTGCCGGCTGCGATCGAGCTTGACGAAACAGAAGAAGACAGCGACTCGCCTTCGATCGGGAAGAGGAAGAAGAGTCTGCGATAGGGAAGAAAGGCGCCTGCGAGGGAAGAAAGGCTTCGATCGGGATGTCTCCTGTGAGGGAATGTGAAAACCTATCGCGATCGCGAGAGAGGGAGAGGCGCAATTTTACGGGAGTGATTTCACGGGAGTGGAATCGGGGAGGCGATAGATTATCCAACCTACCTTAAAACGCAGGTTTGGAAGGAGCGATTTTTTTTAAAAAGCCCACCCAAACATCCAATTAGCAGCTCTGGCGGATGGAAAATAGCTTTTCCATCCGCCAGAGCTGAGCCAAACAGACCCTAAGACTGCGGGTGAAGAAGCTGAGGACTGACAACGGAGGGGAGTTCACCTCCAGTGAGTTCTCTACTTTTTGCAGGAAGGCAGGCATCCGGAGGGAGCTCACTTGTGCACATACTCCACAGCAGAACGGAGTTGCAGAGCGAAAGATCCATCATCTGACGGAGACCTGCAAGTGTTGGCTGCATGCCAAGAGTATCCCAAAGTCCTTCTGGGCGGAGGGAATGTCTTGTGCTGCCTACGTCATCAACAGGATGCCTCTGAGTCCCATCAACATGTTGACTCCACATGAGATGATGTTCAAGGAGAAGCCATGTAACACCCCAAAGATCGTGGTTCAGCGAGGTAGGCGGAATGATAGTGTTGCGCTCGGGATAGGCTCAAAATTCCAGATCAGGCCAATGCGCACGACCATTGTCCTCTTCGCGCACGACCAGTGATCGTGCGCCAATGATCGTGCGTAACCCGCAAAGAATCGGAGTTTTGTCTCAGCTAATGCGCACGACCATTGTCCTCTTCGCGCACGACCAGTGATCGTGCGCCAGCTATCGTGCGTTAATTCAGAAGAAAATTGAGTTCTGTCTCGGACAGTGCGCACGACCATTTCCCTCTTCGCGCACGACCACTGACCGTGCGCCTGTGATCGTGCGCCCTGTTTATTCTGTTCCGCAATTTTGAGCGGAGAAGAAGATCGGACCGTCCAAATCTTTTGGAAATTGATCCAACGGCTAGGTTTTATTGCGTTAGACCTTTAGGGCTGAAGAGAGGGGGTTAAACCTCATATTCTCTAAGCCATTCTCTCTCCAAACCCTAGAGAAAGAAGGAGGAGCCAAGGAAGAAGAAGGTAGATCCCGCCATTGACGGAGCTCTGGAGCTCCGTTTCGCGAGCCGTTTCCAGATTTGGAGAGTGCAGCCCGGTGCGGTCGTTTCTCTCCGTGTAGAATCTCGGATCTATGGCGAAAAAGAACGCTCCTAGTGTAACGATTTCTTCTCCCGTTGTTTGGACTTGTCTTTTGTCCTCTCCTTCATTTCTCTATGCTTGCATGAGGGATCCCTTTCACCAAATGGGTGAAGTGTAGGATTCCCTCAAGTTCTCCGGAACTCCGGGTCGATTGTGTCCGTCCCCGGCATATTGCATGTAGAAAATCCGGTAGTCGTGCGGATTTAGGCATTTTGTGTGAAGCTTATTCGTGGTCGTGAGCCCGAATCGGTGATGCTTGGATTGCGACATTGCATTTAGGTTAAGCCTAGAATGCGTGTCGGAGAATGACTCCGTGAAATCATCTATAGTAGTGCGGGATTTAAGTGTAGGCGTCTTGTGAAGATCCTAACGAAAGCCCCATGCTTTGAGATTGGATGAAGGCAAACCTTCACCGCGAAATTGATGCGGAGCGTATTATACCTCCCCTTTTTTAGTATTTGTGAAGCCTAGATCCTTGTGAAGGGATTAGGTGCGTAGCTTATATTTGTGTAGCACTTGAAGGTGCTAAACCCTTACGGGCCGAGGCGAAGCCGTACCCGCGTCGTGCGATAGATCGCGACGATTAGAGCACGGGCAAAGCTAAACCGAACCCGTTTCCATGCAGATCGGTAAGAGGTCCCTACCTCATGTAGCCGTGTGATCATGGGAGAGGTCGTGGAAGGTGGTTTACCTAGACCGACCAAAAGCTCTTTTTCCCACATAAGGCGATGGCCCTTACGGTGGAGTGTTTTGTGGAATTGATGTTGTTAGCCTCATGCGGTTGTTTAGGCGGTTGCGGGGAACCTTCGGGTGAACCCTACCAACATCATGTGCATACCTAGGTTCCCTCCTTTTTGATGCTCAACCTAGAAGATTGAATGTGCTTGAAACCTCACCTTGTGTAGTTGCACCTTCTTTATTTTAGTACTTGTGCTAGTATGGCTTGCTTGCAGGGTAGAATCTCCGCCACCCCGGGAAAGGGGTGGGGTCATTATAATTTGGTCAGCTGTGCTGACCGTTACTTTGTTTGCCACCGCTTGGTGGAATGTTCTTATGCAGGTACAGGTGAGCCTAGCGGGAAATAGCGGGCGATGGCCCTTTGCAGTGTTGGCCCTCGAAGGCTAGCCCCTTTTCCTGTTTTTCATGTATGGCCGGCCTGCGTGCCGATGTATGCTTTTGGAGTTTTGTGCATTGGGTGAATGTAAGGCCTTAAGGCCGTAACTCTTATTCAGGTTACATTCCTATGATAGTGGACAGTTCTCTTTGAATGGTTTAATTAATGCTTCCGCTTACGTTTTGTACTCTCGTTTAGTTGTTACTTTTCTGGTTATCACCTTTTAACTCCTAGCTAGTGTGGTTTGTATGGCGTGGGGTCCCGGCCGGACCTGCTGTTATACCTTTCGTACTGGCAAGGTATTACAATTTGGTATCGGACTTAAGGCGTCGATCCGTAGTTTAGCGAATTCGGGACGAATTCCTTTTAAGGGGTGGTGTGCGCGGGATGTGCATTCACCTAAAACGACAAAAACTAATAAGAATGTCCACTTAGGAATGGGAAAACATACTTGTTTGCGGAACCTGAGCGTTCCATGATTGTTGTTTGCTATGTTTTCAGTCACTAAATTGTGTCTTACACGATTATAGGCGACTAGAAGTGGTGCGGGGCCGTCTCAACCCCGTAACACCGCTGAAAGTAATGGGTCGGCTGAAGTGCCAGCGACCACTCCTCCTGCTGAGATGATCAGGTTAATCGCAGAAGCTGTCTTTGCGATGATCAATGCTCAACCGCAAAGGCTTGCACAGCCTGCTACGCCTAATACAGATGCGGCCCCGGTGATCGAACCTGCAGTGGAACCTGCGGTGGAACCGAGGGTTGAGGCCCCTGTGCCAGTGGCTGCAGTGGAACCTGCGGCGGTGCAAAGGGTGGAGCGTCCGGTAGAGCGTGTAGTTGTTGTGCGAGCACGTGATCAACAGCTGCAACACTTTCTAAGCTTCCATCCTCCAACTTTCTCGGGGACCGGATCCCCAACGGAGGCGGAGGACTGGCTGTCAACGGTTAGGAAGATTCTAAGGGCGACAGCAACAAAAGAAGTTATGATGGTCACTTTAGCCACCTTCCTCCTTAACGGAGAGGCAGAGCGTTGGTGGGCTGAGCAGGAAGTGCACAAGTTCGGAGGCAGGGAGATTACCGAGATCACGATAGCGGAGTTCTCAAAGTCTTTTCTTCAAAGGTATATTCCTTCTGCCCAACGCATTGCGTTGCAGAACCAGTTTCTGAAGTTAACTCAAGGCGATAGCTCAGTGGATGAGTACTTGCACGAGTTCACTAAACTGGGTCGTTATGCGGGGCCTATGATGGAAGACGAAGAGACAAAGACGAACAAGTTCTATGAAGGTCTTCGGGACGAGTTGAGGCTGCTCCTGGCAGGCCCAATGACGTTAGGTTTCCAGGTGATGGTCCAAACTGCCAGATCCCTAGAGTTGGACATGAAGAGGGTATAAGCAAAAGCCGTGGCAAAGAAACCTGAGTTTCATGTGCCGGTCTCTCAGTCTAAGTCAGAATTCAGAAAGAACAAAAGGAAGTTCAAACCGGCGGAGCAAACCCGCTCAAATGTTTCGGGAGCAACGACGGTGCGGAGCCCTATCACGTGTTTCACCTCCGGGAAGGTGGGACACAAGGCCGCAGTGTGTCGAAGTGGTCCCCCGAAGACAGAGAATCGAGCTTTGGACTATGCTCGAGCTGCGGAAAAGGGTAAAGCTGCGGAGTCTTCGGCTTCCCAGCACATTACTCCGACTCAGCCGAGAGTCTACTCGCTTGGCCAGCAAGAAGCCATACGACAAGCTGATGTTGTCACAGGTATGAATTAAAAATTAGCTTTTACATAGCTATTTGTGATTATACCGTTGTGCAACTGTATGTTTTTTTTTTGTGTGCAATTAGGCTTTGTCCTAATTCTCAACTATCCGGCGAGAGCTCTATTTGATACGGGTGCATCGCACTCTTTTCTGTCTGTGGACTTCGTGGTGCGAATCGGAGTGCCATCTACCTTCGTAGAGGATAGATTAGAAGTAGTGCTACCCAATGGATCTCGCATGTCTGCGGATAGGAAGAGCCGTGTGAAGGTGCGGATCGGAAATCAAGATTTCGATTTGGAAGCATCGTTATTACCGTTAGCTGAATTCGATGTGATCTTCGGCATGGACTGGCTCTCGGAGCAGCGTGCATGCATAGATTGCAATTCTAAGGAGATCACTCTGGGAAGGAACGCTGATGGAAAAACCACATTTGCCGGTATGCGAGGAGCGAGCAAGACGCTGATGTCTGCTCTCCAAGTGGTTAAGGCGGTGAGAAAAGGCGCCGAGTTGTTCTTCACCTTGTTGGAGGCTTCGGAGCCAAAGCCCAAGTTATGTGATGTCCCAGTTGTAGCGGAGTACGCCGACATGTTTCCTAACGAACTCCCTGGGGCCCCGCCTCATCGGGAGATTGATTTCTGTATCGAGTTGGTGCCAGGTGCCAAACCTGTGGCCCGCTCACCGTACCGGAAAGCGCCGAAGGAATTGGCAGAGCTGAAGGTCCAATTACAAGAGCTGCTAGAGCAAGGCTACGTACGTCCAAGTTCATCGCCTTGGAGTGCACCGGTCCTCTTTGTGAAAAAGAAGGATGGGAGCTTGCGTCTATGTATCGATTATCGAGAGCTAAACAAGTTGACCGAGAAGAACCGATATCCGATTCCAAGAATCGACGATCTATTCGACCAGCTGGTTGGGTCGACGGTATACTCCAAACTGGACCTAAGGTCCGGCTATTACCAACTGCGGATTAGGGAATGTGACATTCCAAAGACAGCGTTCAGTACCCACTTTGGGCACTATGAGTTCACGGTGATGCCGTTCGGTCTGTCTAATGCACCGTCGGTATTCATGGACTTAATGAATAGGACGTTCCGTGAGTATTTGGATCAATTTGTGATCGTCTTTATCGACGACATTTTGGTATACTCTCAATCGGAAGAGGAGCATGTAGGGCATCTGCACGCAGTTCTGAGCACCTTGAGGAAGAGTCAGCTTTATGCCAAGTTCTCCAAGTGCGAGTTTTGTCTACCGTCAGTAGCATTCCTTGGTCACGTCGTTAGTGGAGATGGAATTGCGGTAGATCCGTCGAAGATAGAAGCGATCCGAGCCTGGCCTTTGTTGAAAAACGTAGCGGAAGTCTGAAGTTTCTTAGGACTTGCCGGCTATTATAGGCGCTTTGTGGAAAACTTCTCGAGGATTGCACTTCCTCTCACTAAATTGACTAGGAAAGATCATAAGTTCATTTGGTCGCCCGAGTGCGCACGAGCTTTTGAAGAACTGAAGAGCCATCTGACCACGGCGCCCATTCTATGCTCGCCATGTGGTACGGAAGGCTATGAAATTTACAGCGACGCCTCAGGGAGTGGTTTGGGTTGTGTCCTAGTGCAGTTCGGTAAGGTAATTGCCTACGGCTCTCGGCAGTTGAAGGTTCATGAGAGGAATTACCCGGTCCATGATTTGGAGCTAGCGGCCGTGGTATTTGCTCTTAAGCTTTGGAGGCATTATTTGTATGGCGTGAAGATCGACATCTTTACCGACCACAAGAGCCTCAAGTACTTGCTAGATCAAAGGGAGTTGAATATGCGACAGAGGAGGTGGTTGGAGTTCCTTGGGGACTACACCTTCGACATAAAATATACTCCTGGAAAGGGAAATGTAGTTGCGGACGCGTTGAGTCGTCGGGCTCCCGCTCAAGCAAATTGGATTTTGATGCACGATGAGCGTCTAATCCGTGAGCTGGAAGAAATGGAGATCATTTGCGTTGATCGAAGAGCGTCTACTTCAGCATGCTTGAACTGGACGGAGGTTCAATACCACCTTGCCGACCGAGTTCGACAGGCATTGGAGCTGGATGAGAGCATGAAACGCTACAAAGCGGAAACCGTTGACGGGTTAAACGCTGATTTCTCTTTCGAAGATGGCCTTATGTGGAAGAATGGCAGATTGTGCGTCCCAAACGTTGGTACTCTACGGGAGGAATTGATGTACGAGGCTCATCATACCAAGTACTCTATCCACCCGGGGAGCACGAAAATGTACATGGACATGAAGAAACTTTTCTGGTGGCCGGGTATGAAGAAGGACATTGCCCTCTACGTGGCCAAGTGCAACACCTGCGCGTTGGTGAAGGTGGAATGTCAACGTCCCGGTGGATTTTTGAAGTCCTTGCCGATTCCGGAATGGAAATTTGACGATATTTCGATGGATTTCGTGCACGGATTGCCGAGATCGCAGCATGGAAACGACGCCATCTGGGTGATCGTGGACAGACTGACAAAAGTATCGCATTTTATTCCGAACCGGAAGGATGATTCTGTAGAAAAGCTAGCGAAGCTCTATGTCGATAGTATTGTGCGGCTGCACGGTGTCCCTCGTAGCATCGTCAGCGATCGTGACGGGCGTTTCACATCGAAAGATTGGAGGCTTATCCATGAACTGTTGGGCACTAGATTGAAATTTAGCACGGCCTTCCACCCGCAAATGGATGGACAGACCGAGAGGACCAACAGGACTATGGAGGATATGCTCCGAATGTGCACTCTGGATTTTGGAAAGAAGTGGGAAGATCATCTCTATATGATCGAATTCGCCTACAATAATAGCTACCAAGCCAGTATAAAGATGGCTCCTTTCGAGGCCCTCTATGGTAAGAAGTGTCGTACGCCATTGTCTTGGGCAGAAACGGGCGATACTAAGCTATTAAAGCGAAAGGATGTTGAGGAAGCAACTTCGACGATCCGAACTATTCGAGAAAGGCTATTGATTGCCCAAGATAGGCAAGCAAAATATTACAATGCCAAGCATTGGAACCTAGAGTTCGCCGTCGGTGACCGGGTTTACTTGAAGATCAAACCGTTCAAAGGGGTATCAAGGATCCGACACATGAAAAAGCTCAGTCCAAGGTACTTAGGACCGTTTGAGATTGTGGAACGTGTTGGTGATGCGGCTTATCGGCTTGCACTATCTGCAGAGCTGAGCGGTCTGCACGACGTGTTTCACATTTCAGTTCTGAGGAAGGCAGTGCAAGAGCCTACTCATATCGTTGCGGTTGGCAAAGTGTCGATGGATAGTGGGTTGTCGACGAAGGTCAAACCCTTACGCATCGAGGATACCGAGGTAAAGCAGTTGCGGAACAAGTCCATTCGGATGGTAAAGGTCCGGTGGGATAATTGCGGCCGAGAGGAGCTAACTTGGGAGAGAGAGTAAGCGATGCTTGCGGAGTACCCCGAGCTATTTCTCTCAGGTAAATTTTCTTTAAAAGCTGTAAATTCCTGCTATTACTGTTTTCGAAATTTCGGGAAGAAATTCTTTTAAGGGGGGTGGAGTTGTAACACCCCAAAGATCGTGGTTCAGCGAGGTAGGCGGAATGGTAGTGTTGCGCTCGGGATAGGCTCAAAATTCCAGATCAGGCCAATGCGCACGACCATTGTCCTCTTCGCGCACGACCAGTGATCATGCGCCAATGATCGTGCGTAACCCGTAAAGAATCGGAGTTCTGTCTCGGCTTATGCGCACGACCATTGTCCTCTTCGCGCACGACCAATGATCATGCGCCAGCGATCGTGCGTTAATTCAGAAGAAAATCGAGTTCTGTCTCGGACAGTGCGCACGACCATTTCCCGCTTCGCGCACGACCACTGACCGTGCGCCTGTGATCGTGCGCCCTATTTATTCTGTTCCGCAATTTTGAGCGGAGAAGAAGATCGGACCGTCCAAATCTTTTGGAAATTGATCCAATGGCTAGGTTTTGTTGCGGGAGACCTTTAGGGCTGAAGAGAGGGGGTTAAACCTCATATTCTCTAAGCCATTCTCTCTCCAAACCCTAGAGAAAGAAGGAGGAGCCAAGGAAGAAGAAGGTAGATCCCGCCATTGACGGAGCTCCGGAGCTCCGTTTTGCGAGCCGTTTCCAGATTTGGAGAGTGCAGCCCGGTGCGGTCGTTTCTCTCCGTGTAGAATCTCGGATCTATGGCGAAAAAGAACGCTCCTAGTGTAACGATTTCTTCTCCCGTTGTTTGGACTTGTCTTTTGTCCTCTCCTTCATTTCTCTATGCTTGCATGAGGGATCCCTTTCACCAAATGGGTGAAGTGTAGGATTCCCTCAAGTTCTCCGAAACTCCGGGTCGATTGTGTCCGTCCCCGGCATATTGCATGTAGAAAATCCGGTAGTCGTGCGGATTTAGGCATTTTGTGTGAAGCCTATTCGTGGCCGTGAGCCCGAATCGGTGATGCTTGGATTGCGACGTTGCATTTAGGTTAAGCCTAGAATGCGTGCCGGAGAATGACTCCGTGAAATCATCTATAGTAGTGCGGGATTTAAGTGTAGGCGTCTTGTGAAGATCCTAACGAAAGCCCCATGCTTTGAGATTGGATGAAGGCAAACCTTCACCGCGAAATTGATGCGGAGCGTATTATACCTCCCCTTTTTTAGTATTTGTGAAGCCTAGATCCTTGTGAAGGGATTAGGTGCGTAGCTTATATTTGTGTAGCACTTGAAGGTGCTAAACCCTTATGGGCCGAGGCGAAGCCGTACCCGCGTCGTGCGATAGATCGCGACGATTAGAGCACGGGCAAAGCTAAACCGAACCCGTTTCCATGCAGATCGGTAAGAGGTCCCTACCTCATGTAGCCGTGTGATCATGGGAGAGGTCGTGGAAGGTGGTTTACCTAGACCGACCAAAAGCTCTTTTTCCCACATAAGGCGATGGCCCTTACGGTGGAGTGTTTTGTGGAATTGATGTTGTTAGCCTCATGCGGTTGTTTAGGCGGTTGCGGGGAACCTTCGGGTGAACCCTACCAACATCATGTGCATACCTAGGTTCCCTCCTTTTTGATGCTCAACCTAGAAGATTGAATGTGCTTGAAACCTCACCTTGTGTAGTTGCACCTTCTTTATTTTAGTACTTGTGCTAGTATGGCTTGCTTGCAGGGTAGAATCTCCGCCACCCCGGGAAAGGGGTGGGGTCGTTATAATTTGGTCAGCTGTGCTGACCGTTACTTTGTTTGCCACCGCTTGGTGGAATGTTCTTATGCAGGTACAGGTGAGCCTAGCGGGAAATAGCGGGCGATGACCCTTTGCAGTGCCGGACCTGCTGTTATACCTTTCGTACTGGCAGGGTGTTACAAGCCAAGCGTCCTTAGGGTGTTTGGTTCCACCTGCTACGTGCATGTTCCAGATGCTCTTCGGACGAAGCTAGATGCGAAAGCAAGGAAGCTAGTCTTCGTAGGATACGATGAGCGGAAGAAAGGATGGAACTGCATGGACCCATTGACACGGAGGTTTGTGGTATCTCGCGACGTCGTGTTCGATGAGATGACATCTTACAAGGGGTCTTCTGATGTGGAGCTACCAGAGAGCAGGGTAGAGGTGCCGGAGAAAGTTGTGGAGGATCTTCAGGTGGATCTACCTGTGTCACCAGGTGGTCCATCTCCTTCTAGTTCCGAGACGGGGGCTTCTGGTTCAGGGAGCAGGGGAATGATGCTCCTAGCACGTCTGGAAGGGGAGCTAGGGAAGAAGCAGCTGAAGACAATGCGGTTCAGGGGAAGGAGCTGAGGAGGTCGAAGCGAGCGATCGTCGCACCTGATCGTTATACAGGAGGAAACGCAGTGAGCTTCGTCTCATGTTTCTTCGCTGGTCCCTTGGATGAGAGGGAGCCATCGAGCTTTGAGAAGGCCAGAGGCGTAAAGGAGTGGGACGTTGCGATTTAAGAAGAGATGGCAGCTCTCGAGAAGAATGAGACTTGGTCTCTTGTGCCCAAGCCCAAGGGCACCACTCCTGTTACATGCAAGTGGGTCTACAAGCTTAAGAAGAAGGCTGACGGCAGTATCGAGCGGTATAAGGCTCGCCTTGTAGCTCGGGGGTTCTCGCAGCAGTACGGTGAAGACTACGAGGAGACTTTCAGTCCGGTGGCAAAAATGACTTCAGTTCGATTTATCATTGCCTTGGCGGCGTTCAGTGGATGGGAGATTTGGCAGCTCGATGTCAAGAACGCTTTCTTGTACGGCGATATTGACAAGGACATCTTCATGGTCCAGCCACCAGGCTTTGTATCTGAAGATTTTCTGGAGCATGTCTGCAAGCTGAAGAAGGCCCTGTATGGGTTAAAGCAAACGCCGAGGGAGTGGTACGGGAAGATCGCAGAATATCTCCTATTCTGTGGATTTGGTGCTTCAGACTCAGACTCAAGATTGTTCGTCAAGAAGAGCGGGGAGCTTCAGGTCATTGTGCTGTTATACGTCGACGATATGATCGTGACGGGGAACTCGAAGAAGGAGGTAGCACAGCTTCGGGCATAGCTGTCTATCAGGTTCGAGATGAAGGAATTAGGTGAGCTTCACCATTTCCTTGGACTCGAGGTGCAGAGGAAGGAAGGTGGAGTGTTGGTGACCCAGGCCGGATATGCGGAGCGGATCGTGGAGCGATTCAGCATGAAGGAAGGTAAGTGCACTTCCACACCTCTAGAGAAGGCTAAGAAGCTTCGGAAGGATGAGGGGAGGATTATGCAAGATCCGTTGGTGTTCTGAGCTCTGGTTGGGAGCTTGATCTATCTGACGATCACGAGGCCGGATATTGCATATGCAATTGGCAGAGTGAGTCGATATATGGCGGAGCCACGGGTTCCTCATCTGCTAGCGGCCAAGAACATTCTGAAGTATGTCAAGGCGACCTTGGACATGGGTCTCCTATACAGGAGGGATACGGGCCTCGAGGTGCACGGGTACATGGATGCTGACTACGGGGGAGATTCGGATGATCGGAAGTCGACGTCTGGATTCGTCTTTATGGCGGTCCCTACAGCTATATCATGGTGCAGCAAGAAGCAGGATTCCGTGTCGGTCTCCACCATGGAAGCGGAATACAAGGCTTCGGCCTTGGCAGCTCAGGAAGCCATCTGGCTTAGGAGGTTGGTGGGAGACATTCACAAGGAGGTTCGAGAGCCGACTCTGCTACGCGGTGACAACGAGAGTGCTCTCAAACTGGTTACCAATCCAGTTTGTCACGCGAGGACCAAGCATATCGAGATCGAGCACCACTTCATACGGGAGAAAGTGCTGGAGGGATCTCTTTCGGTCGGGCATGTGCGGAGTGCGGACAATGTCGCAGACATCTTCACAAAGGCGATGGCAAAGGGGTCGTTCACACAGCTAAGGAGCCTACTGGGGCTAGTTTCAACTTCCCACTTCAAGGGGGAGTGTTGAAATTGTTGAAGTGGAAGTTTGGAGGGCTTTTGGACATGGGCGGTCTGGGAGGAGGTTGGGCGGTCTGACTTAACTGCACGACTTGGCGGTCTGTCTCTGCGGTCTGGCTTATCTAAGCCTAGCTGCAGTCTTCTGGTATGGCCGCTGGTTTCTGGTCCAAGGCGGCTGAAGGTGAAGCCCGCGGTCTGTCTCTGATCGCGTGGCGGGTTGATCGTCTTCAGGTGTGTGCGGTCTGTGCATGACCGCGTGGCGGGTTGTCTTCCTTCAAAGGATGTGGAGGTCTGGTGTGACCGCACAGCTTGATCCAGGTTTTCTCTAGAATGCGGTCTGGTGGCTGACCGGGCTTTCTGGTGGTATTCGCAGACTAAGGGTCTTAGTCGCACGGTCTCAGTTCACGGTCTCAGGAGGAGAATGGTATGTGAGCTGGTCGCTGTTCACGGTCTCAGGAGGAGATCGGCATGCGGACAGGAGTTCGCGGTTTGATGGCGAACTGGCTGTGTTCGTGGTCTCGGGAGAACATAGGGGGTGGACAGCTTCGGGCGGTCTGGCGATCTCCCTTGGAGTCGCGATCTGCTGTGAGAGTGGCGGTCTCTCATGGTTGATGTTGAAGCTGGCGAGTTCATCAAAATGAAGCAGGAGTACTATTATTGATCGCGCGGTGTGACCGGTCAGGTTGCGCGGTCTGGAGGGTGGTGATCCTATCTCATAGGGTGGTGACTAGATCATGTCTCATGCCTATAAATAGGAGCCACTGTAGCAGCAAATCATAAGACACACCAAGTGTAAGCTGAGTTCGCTTCTTTCCTGCGGTCTCTATTTGTCTGACCGGGCGGTCTGCTGATTGAACTTCTCTTGTGCAGGTTCTGCGGATAGTGCGGGCAGCAGCGATCACCTCTTCCTCTGAAAGTGTTCGGGCGGTCTGTAGCTTGGAGTTGTGGTGCTGGAGTTCGGGAGAATTAGGAGTTCGGAAGGAAGGGTGCGGTCTGATCAGCGGGTTGGTGTTGTTGTGAGATCGGCAGCGGGTTGTGGTCTGGCGGGTTGCAGAGGTCGCAAGGGAGACCGCGCGGTCTCAAGTTGTCTTCAACATTGTATCTTTTCCTTTGGTGTTTGTGCTGTCGAAATCATGTCCCGCCAAGCATGCCTTGCCTTGTAATTTGAAGTTGCTATCAATAAAGATCGTTTGTTTGCCTCCATTTGCTTCTGGTTGTTTGGTTTGTAACTCTAAGTTGACTAACTCCTGCTCGCTTCAAAAAGATTCGAAAAATTTCACATGGCCTCTATTGAATGCAACCTAAATATCATCATTTTTATCGATTAAAAATAATATATTTTCATCCAAAAATAATTGTATTTTATATTTGAATATACATTAAATTTGATGAGCGGACACAATAACTTATCACATGATGCGAGCAATTAATTGTTTTTTGGATTGTAACAAAAACAAATTATTATATATTATGTATTACTGTATAGGGAGCAGGGCCCCTCATTCGTAATCATTCAAGCAATCAAGCAATTTAAATCTCTCTATAACTTTATTGCTCTCTCATTCGAAGTGTTCTCTTAATCTTTTTGCCACAACTATTGTTGGAGGAGACTGACTTAGCTAGTTGTAAAGGAACACAAAAAGGAGCTAAGGCTGCATGCAACATTATCAAGAGGAGAAGTCCATCACAGTTGGTATCAAAGATAGGCTCGATCAAGTTTGTGCTTCGTTTTGTTGAGGAGTAAGATGTGTTGAATCGATATGCGCCCTTAGAGGGGGTGGGGGTGAATAAGGGAATAAAATTATTCCTTATAATTTTTATGAAAATTACTAAATTATTTTATAATATGAAAAAGACAAAAAAACAATTTAGCTAATTTGTGAGAATATCATAATAACCAAGTTTAGAAACAAGTACTAAATTGTTTTATGATGAAAGAGATTGAACTAAACAATCTAGATAAAGTAATTAGAATTGAAAACTTAGTAACCAATATTTTAGAGATAACGCCAATGGAGAGAAATCAAGTAAACACAAATAGAGACATGATTGTATTATATGAAAAAGTGTTTACATAAATTTGATTTCAATATCGCTAGAAATTGGAGGCGTACAAAAGTAAATATCTTTTCCTTTTCTATACCGACTTGTATCCCCACAAACCGGTTGGCTTTAGCCCATCCTTCCACGGATAAGGCCTCAAGCCGCTCTAGCTAATCCTTTCTCGGATATGTCCTCGAGCACCTCCTGGATCTAATCACCTAGAACTAGTCGCCAACACAAGGCGAATTACTCCCTAAGTCCTACCCAGACCTAGTCGCCAACACAAGGCGAATTCTCTAAACGGTTACAAAAATATATGGAATGAAAATAATGATAGCAATAATAAAAACTCCCTATATGAGATCTCTGAAGATTAGGATGAAGGATCGCTGTAGTATGAGCGAGGTCAAAGCGATCATCCTTCGGATGTAGCGTGACGTAGTCCTCCTCCAGAATTCTCCTTAAGCTTTTTGTGGGAGATCCATCTTCGGCAGCATAACAACAATAGAATTGTGGCACAAGCAATCTCTCTGGGATGGATGGCCAAAATGAGAAGCAAAGCTCCAATTTATAGAACTTCTCGCTAGCGCCTGCGGTAGCTCCTAGTGCCTACGGTAGCGTTTGTGTGGAGCGATTGCGAAACTGTCGCGGCATGGCGCTCTGCACGAACTTGAGATAGCGCCAGGCGGTAGCGCTAGCGCTGGCGGTAGCGTTCGTGTGGAGCGGTTGTGAAACCGTCGGCGGCGTGGCGCTGTGCACAAACTTGAGATAGCGCTAGGCGGTAGCGGTAGCACTGGCAGTAGCACTAGCTCTGGCGGTAGCGCTAGCGCCTACGTTAACCTCTAACGCTGGCGGTAGTGCTTTAGTTCAGTTTGTTGGTTCCAAGCTGCTTTCTTCCTGTGGAGTATTGCACCTATAGTTCCTGTACACTATAAACACACGAAAAGCAAGATCAAATACAATTTGGGATTTGTTATTCTCAAACAAAGGGATGTGACACACATGTCCAACAATCTCCCCCTTTTGATAATAACAAATCCTCTTAGCAAGAAATCAACAAAGGTGTTTATAGAATATGATAAGCGAGATAAAAGTGCAACTATAGTATTTGATAAGCATGAGAAATGTGCATACTCCCCCAATCTTAATGCTCCCCCTACATAAATGCAATTTATGTTTTACTCCCCCTAAATGTTTGATTACATGAATTAGTCTCCCCTTATTCTTCTATATTTCTCCTATATAGATTTATGCAATAAATCCCCCCCTTTTGGTATTATCAAAAGAAGGTTGGGTGAGGGTAGTAAGGAGGCATTTCTTATAAATGATAAAGCATGATCGAGCTTTTGTAATATAGATAATGATAAAGATTTTAAGCATAGTATATATAAAAGATTTCAAATAAAAAGATAAGAGTTGTAAGCAATCAGAAGATTATAAGAAACATCTTTTTGTAAGCATGAAAAGCATAAGTAAAAATATGAGTTTTAGTTCAAAATTGAAAGATGTTTTAACCTTTTTGAAATCTCAAAGTTTTTCATAAAGATACCAAGCATGAAATGAACATATCAAAGAGAGATTATACTACAATGTTACTTAATTTTAAGTTCAAGAGATACCAAAACATTGTAGAGATCATGCTAGGTTATCTAGTGCATTTCTTATATAAAGAGTAGTATAGATAAAGCATTAGAATCCAATACTCATGAGAAGAAGTGTTATGAAAGATAAAGATGTGCACATAAGTGTATTTTGAGCAATGTTTACAATTGATTTAGATCACAAAATACAAGACATATGTAAAGTAAATTGCACAATAAAACACAAGTAAATTAATTTCCACACACTTTAATGCACACTATTTTATAAAAAGTGGTGTATTAATCAAGGGTTGCACAAGACACTTTACTATTCTTTCCAAGGTGCTCGACCTCACAATGCTTATGAAGACTTATTAGGAGATTCAAGTAGTGATTGGTGGAGTTATAGTTGTCTACATATATACTTTTTTTCTTCACATTTGTGCGACAACATTCTCCGAATACACTTGTTTTGCAGACCCACAATTTTTGAAACTGAACCACTTTTCAAAATTTTATAAGTGCAATTCAAATATAGTGTAGGCAATAAACTTATGCAAGTTTTAATTCATTGTACAAATACAATACACAAGCAAGCATTTTTAGATTTAAACACACATGTTGATTACCAAAATAAGTGAGTGAAAGATATTATTATCAATCATAATACATTTACTCATACTTAGAGGCATGCTAAGCTTGGTTCTACACACATTTTTCAATACAATTGATGCACTTTAAATAGATATATCAAAGCATGATAAACAAAACAATATTCATAGTAATTTGAAGGAATAAATTTTAACATTGGAAATAATTCTAAATAACAGAATTCATTCATGTTTGATATTAGGAATAAAGATCATACAATTTTTTGTTGTTTTGAAAATTTTTAATGAAAGAAAAAACACAAAAAACATATTTTTGTATTTTTGTATTTTTAAGTTTTGTAGTTGTTTGTTCATAATATGAATAAAACAAAAATAACAAAAGTCAGAAACACAACAAATAAGTAGTCCATATGAACTAACATATTTTTATAGATTGTTAGAAATTTTAAAACACAGAAAAATTGGACACCCACGCTAGCGCCAGCGCTAGTGGTAGCGCGACAAACAGTACTTGATTTTTTGTGAATTTTAAATTTTTAATTTTTTTATCTTGAATAAGTGTCCTTATAGTAGTGTCATGCAGAAATTTTAGAATTTTTGGAGATCTCTAGGTGGATCAAATTTGCATGAAACTTTGGTTTTTTTAAACACTTGTTTTACAAAATCATTTAAGCACAACAATAAATAAATTATGCAAAACACAAGAGGACATATTTTGAACAACCCAAAAGATGCATGATTAAAGTGATAAGTAAATAAAATGTTCATGCAGAG
Source organism: Dactylorhiza incarnata (assembly GCA_033032865.1). Taxonomy (NCBI): domain Eukaryota; kingdom Viridiplantae; phylum Streptophyta; class Magnoliopsida; order Asparagales; family Orchidaceae; genus Dactylorhiza; species Dactylorhiza incarnata. Next base: position 8,505,427 of record JAWHQI010000051.1, on the reverse strand, counting down.
AGTAATATAAGTATGTCCTAAGATTAAAAACTACCCGGACTAAATGTCTACACCCTAGCCCCGTACTAAGTGACGGATGTGCATGAGGAGTTGCACGCATGCCGTAGGTTGGGGTGTTAGTCCCATGTGCACACACTAGAGAACGCTCAACCTAGCACTCTTTCCCCCCAGTGCCTCGCAAGGCCCCAGTGGAACCCTCCCCAGTTAAGGACAAGACATGACTTAGAGGTTAGGTCTCTAATGCATACAACCCAACGCCCCCGCTATTATGAGATATGAAGTTGTAGGTGAATAATATTTGGACAATCTATGCTTTTAAATTATGGGTTGATTTATAAACTATGGTTTTTGTTTAAAGTGAAGAACAATACATAGTCACATAGTTTCTTTATTTTTATGAGATGACGATATGAGATAACTAACACAATTACTAATATTCAATAAGTGATAATGCTAGTATGATGAGTTTTGGGTTTAATGTCGCATCATAAAATTAACATTAATATTGCATGTATTCCAAAATAGAGTTTCAAATTATAGATCTAGAATAAAGTGATGATTTAGTTTGATTTATTCTTATTATTACAAAGTTGTTTTTAGAGTCTACATATATGTGAGATACATGCAATCACATGCAAAGCATATTCATACATCCAATTGTTTACCCAGAAATCGGCGATCCCCTCCGAGCTAACATTTTTCAGCTATCCTGGTATGTTTGGAGATCCGGGCCGATCTCGCTCCTCCGGGGGGGGTCTCGTCGAGCCCGAGCAGTCTCGCGCAAGAGGGAGGTCGCCCCTTCCTGGGCGACCTCAAGCAGAGGGAGGTCGCCCCTTCCTGGGCGACCTCAAGAAGGAGCAGGTCGCCCCTTCCGGGTGACCTCGAGCAGAGCAGGCCGCCCCTCCCAGGCAACCTCGCAGGGAGGAGATCGCCCCTCCTGGGCGGTCTCAAAAGGAGCAGGTCGCCCCTTCTGGGCGACCTCGAGCAGAGCAGGCCGCCCCTCCCGGGCGACCTCGCAGGGAGGAGATCGCCCCTCCTGGGCGGTCTCAAAAGGAGCAGGTCGCCCCTTCCGGGCGACCTCGAGCAGAGCAGGCCGCCCCTCTCGGGCGACCTCGAGCAGGGCAGGCCGCCCCTCCCGGGCGACCTCGCAGGGAGGAGATCGCCCCTCCCGGGCGATCTCAAAAGGGGAGATCGCTTCTCCTCGGCGACCTCAATTCGGAGGTTCTCAGTCCCGAACTGATTCTGTTTTGTGTGATTTGTTCAGGTGATGCAGGCTCAGACGATCTCAGCGATCTCAGAATGTCCTGGGTTGTCCCAGGCGGTCTCAGCTTGTCCCAGGCGGTCTCAGCTTGTCCCAGGCGGTCTCAGCTGGTCCAGGCGATCTCGGCGGTCTCAGCAGCGGTCTCAGGCAATCTCAGCAGTTCCGGGCAGCCCATTGCCTTTCAGATCTGCCCGTTCGGGCAGACCCCGTGCCTATAAATAGAGGGGTAAGGGTACCGGTTGGAGGATCTTTTGGAGAGTTCCCAGCTCTAGTCGTGGACTTGAGCGGTCTCAGTTTTTGGAGACCGCTGAGACCGCCCGTCACTCTTTCCGGAGATCTCCCCATCTCCCTCCAGGCCCTTTTTCTTCAAGTCTTATGATGTTTTTCCATTCCAACACTGTTGTAATCTCAGTTGTAACTCAAGCTTTATATCAATAAAATAGCCTTTCCTTCAGCTCAAAGTAACCGGCCACCCAACAGTTTCACCCCCCATCCTTCAGCTCGAGCGAGTGTGGAGTTGGTACCATTTTTGGCACCAACACCAATAATGTAAGGAAAACATTATTCATAATTTTTATCATAAGATTCATAATTCCTATTATTGATTTGAGATATTTCTTGATAGAACATGACTTATGATTTATGATTATAGAGAATTTTGCATAGAATATATGTTAGATCATCATGATATACGTGAATTCTATTCCTTCTAGACTTATGACAATATGATTTGGTGATATTCTTTTGAATGAGCATGTTTGAATTGTAAGTCTAGAAAATGATGATCATGCTATCATATCAAAGACAAAGATCACAAATATATAGTTTTGAAATAAATTTGCATTCAATAATTGAATTCATTGATCTTTGGTTTTGCATGATAATAAATGATTCATGAAACAATATTCATAAATATTCTAATGATTAATCCATAAACTATGTGTTTGTTTTGAATTTTGGTATTCTATTATAATTTCAAAATCACATAGTTATCATGAAATTTGAATAACATTGTAAATATTATACCTAGCATATATATAAGCATAGACCAAGAAGTGATGCTAGGATGATGAGTTTGAATGCAATGTTATTACATAGGATTAATGGAGATAATGTTGCATGTAATATTAGAAGGTTTTAAATTAATTTTCTTTAGACCTAGAATGAAATGATTAAACTTTTGATTTGAACTTAATGATACAAGTTGATTCTAAGGTCTAAATTACATGCAAATAATGGAGATGCATATCACACACAAAACAAGATATGAAACTATAATTCCAATAGCCATCACATATTTCATAATTCCTAAGGTTGATAATATTAATTGATTTAAGATAATTCTAGATAGATCATGAATTATGATATATGATTTTAGTGAATTTTAGCATATGATATTAATAGATCATGGTGATGATTATATAGTTCATATTCATCCTTTTTAATATGTAGAGACTGCTTGTAAAGTGAATATTATACTACATATATATAAAGGACAAAAATGTTTTGATTATTTTCAATTGTTTTGTAAATTTTCTTTTTGATTTTACTACAAGGTATCTGAAAGTAGAAGATAACGATACTTAATATAGTAAAATAATTTTTTTTAGAAAATAATAATTAGAGAAATCATTTTTTTTTTTGGAAAATAGGCTACTGCCGGCGTTAGTGATAACGCCTGGCGTTAGTGATAACGCCTGGCGTTAGCAACTCATGGTCTTTGATTTACAATTTTGAGTAATATTTTTTTATTTAAAAACACATGGATTCTTTTATATCATTTGATTCCGATTTGTCTAGATTATAATTTTTCAATATATGGGCAATCATATGCAACAAAGTAATTAGACAAATATACAATAAGTTGTGCATTTAATATTTTAAGTCTAAGCCCTTTAATAAACCATTTAAATCCATTCATTAAAATAATTTCATTAGTCTTGATAATAATTTCAATATTCAATTTATGATGATAATTCAAGACATTTATGGGTAAATGATTTAAAAGGATAAAAATTAAAAAAAAATAACAACAAAGATGAGAGATAGATCACTTTTTAAAATCATATGACTTTATGTTCAATTTAATTTAATTTGATTTGTTAAACATTAGGCTTAATATGTGAAAGTCATATTTCATGATATATAAAGTGATCATAGCATGTTTGTTCAAAAAAAGAAAAAAAAGAAAAAGAAAAAGACAATAAGCATATTATGAAGTAGAGTAATGATATTTCATTTTTTTCTATAGTTTCTACTTCATGCATTTGAAAGATACTAAATGATAAGAGATTTAGGTATCCAAAGTTGACCATGTGTAATGGTTCCTTTGGGTACCCAAATATGACATGATGATTTTTTAGGAGACAAGGATAAATGGGCCCTTTCAATTAAAGTTGATGAGTCATTTTTCATTAAGGGTCTCCATTCATACCTTGGTTTTTTATCTTTTAAATTCATATTATGATTATGTGACATCTTTATATGATTATATTTGTTTGAAAAATAATTCATTTGTGATTTATGTTTATTCAAATTATTTTTCAAAATAGATTGATGTTGATAATCATAATGAATTTAATTATATGGATTCTTTGAAAGTTTATAAGAGTGACTGTCTTTATTTAGAAGTGATTGTTGAAAGAGTGGGTTATAATATGTTTTAAAAGATTGATTCTTATTTTGATGATTTTCATTTCCACTCTTTCTTATAGACATACTCTTATAATATGAAGGATAATATTTTGTAGTTTGATTTTCATGTAAAGGAGTTTTTAAATTTGAGTCATGATTGAAAATATATTGAGACTTATAATAGTGACTCTTAAGAATTTTGTGAGGGTCGTAATTCTTTTTGAAACTAAACTCATTTTGAGTTGATGTATGAAAATGGTCCTTTTTAGAAATGATTTTGTAAGTTAATTTATCTTTGTTATTCAAAATCTTATGATGAAAGTCATTACTAGAAATTAGAACTTTTTCAACAAAAGATTTTAATTGTCTTAACTTACCAGTTAAAGCATCATTTTCAGTTATCAATTTTTCATTATGCTTTTTAGAAACTAAGAGTCCTTTTTCAATATCTTTGAATTTTTCTTTTAATAGATTGCAATCTAAACAAGGAGTAGGAATTTTAACTAAAGAGCATGAAAGTGAATTTAACACATCAATATTTGATTCTACTTTATCGTTTGCTTTTAAAGATTTATTTTCTAAACGTAATTTGGAATTAGTAATTTTCAACTTCAAAATTTTACGTTTAGCAATTTTAAGCATACGAGATGTAGAAATAGAATTTGTTACAAAAAGAGAAGTTTTTGATTTTCTTACATTGTTATGGGATGAGGCAAGATTTGAACCAAGGGTTTCTTTGACATCTTCTTCGCATTCCTCTTCTATAGTTGAATTTCCGTCTTCTCTTTTGCTTGATGTGTTGCAAACAAATGAGTCCAATATTGTGACGTTGTATTCTTCTTCCTCCAAGCATAAGTCCTCATCGATTTCTTCTCTTGGATCCATAAGGAATTCCTCATCGATTTCTCTCTTAGATTTATCTTCCTCCAAGAATGAGTCCTTGTCGATTTATTCTCTTGGATCCATAAGGAATTCCTCTTGTTCATCATCCGTGGAAGAAAGACTATAAGTATTATCAAGAAATTTCCAAACTTCAAAGGCAGTAGGAAGTGTAAAAATAAGTTTGAAAATATTTTGATCTAATGCACAATATATACTATTCATTGATTTGGCATTTAAAACATTTCATTTTTATTTAAAATACTTGGGGGCATTTTAATTTTCATATTCCATACTTCAATATCCAAAGATTTTAGAAATTTTTCCATAAGAATTTTCCACCCATTATAATTTTTGCCTTCAAATAAAGGTGGTGCCAAAGATTTTTCATCTATAAGAAAATTTTCCCTACTATTAGAAGCGAGATCATAAGACGCCATTATTCCTGTTTTTTAAACCGTTTGGAATAACCTTGCTCTGATGCCACTTGTTGGATCGATAGGCGCCCTAAGAGGGGGGGGGGGTGAATAAGGAAATAAAATTCTTCCTTATAATTTTATGAAAATTACTAAATTGTTGTATAATATAAAAAAGGCAAAATAACAATTTAGCTAATTTGTGAGAATATCATAATAACCAAGTTTAGAAACAAGTACTAAATTGTTTTATGATGAAAGAGATTGAACTAAACAATTTAGATAAAGTAATTAGAATTGAAAACTTAGTAACCAATATTTTAGAGATAACACCAATCGAGAGAAATCAAGTAAACACAAATAGAGACATGATTGTAATATAGGAAAAAGTGTTTACATAAATTTGATTTCAATATCGCTAGAAATCGGAGGCGTACAAAAGTAAATATCTTTTCCTTTTCTATACCGACTTGTATCCCCACAAACCGGTGGGCTTTAGCCTATCCTTCCCCGGATAAGGCCTCAAGCCGCTCTAGCCAATCCTTCCTCGGATATGGCCTCGAGCACCCCCTAGATCTAATCACCTAGAACTAGTCGCCAACACAAGGCGAATTACTCCCTAAGTACTACCCAGACCTAGTCGCCAACACAAGGCGAATTCTCTAAACGGTTACAAAAATATATGGAATGAAAATAATGATAGCAATAATAAAAACTCCTTATATGAGATCTCTGAAGATGAGGATAAAGGATCGGTGTAGTATGAGCGAGGTCGAAGCGATTGTCCTTCGGATGTAGCGTGATGTAGTCCTCCTCCAGAATTCTCCTTAAGCTTTTTGTGGGAGATCCATCTTCGGTAGCATAACAACAATAGAATTGTGGCACAAGCAATATCTCTGGGATGGATGGCCAAAACGAGAAGCAAAGCTCCAATTTATAGAACTTCTCGCTAGCGCCTGCGGTAGCTCCTAGCGCCTGCGGTAGCTCCTAGCACCTGCGGCAGCGTTCGTGTGGAGCGGTTGCGAAACCATCGTGGCATGGCGCTCTGCATGAACTTGAGATAGCGTCAGGCGCTAGCGCTGGCGGTAGCATTCGTGTGGAGCGGTTGTGAAACCATCAGCGGCGTGGCGCTGTACACGAACTTGAGATAGCGCCATGCGGTAGCGCTAGCGCCTACGTTAACCCCTATCGCTTGCGGTAGTGCTTCAGTTCAGTTTGTTGGTTCCAAGTTGCTTTCTTCCTGTGGAGTATTGCACCTATAATCCTGCACACTATAAACACACGACAAGCAAGATCAAATATAATTTGGGATTTGTTATTCTTAAACAAAGGGATGTGACACACATGTCCAACAAGATGGGTTTTGAAGGAAACAATAACTCTAACATTGTTGGTGAGCAAGGTAGGGCAGTCGAGGAGCAAAAGGGAAGGAAGAAAAGGGACCAAAGAAAGGGTCACAAAGGTTCCAACATGGAGCAAAACATTGTGGATCGTGCAGATTATGATGCATTGCGAGATTCTTACAATGCTCTACAAAGGAAAGTGGAGAATATTTGTAAGTATTTTGACAATTTCCATCTCAAACAAGAAAATATGAAGATTGATTATAACTTCTTACAGAAATTATATTCATTGTGGAGCAAAACATTGTGGATCGTGCAGACTATGATGCATTGCGAGATTCTTATATTGCTCTACAAAGGAAAGTGGAGAATATTTGTAAGTATTTTGACAATTTCCATCTCAAACAAGAAAATATAAAGATTGAATATAATTTCTTAAAGAACAAGTGATGCGCAAGCCTGAATCCACCCACAATGCTTTTGACTGTATAATTAGTGACTTTGAAGATCACTTGGAAAATCTTGAAACAAAGGTGGAAGATTTACGCAATCGAAGCCCTATAAATGGTGGGAATGGTGGAGTCATGGTGAACTCAAAACTTGATGTGCCCAAACCCAAGAATTTTGCATGAAAATGAGATTCTCTGGAGGTAGAGAACTTCCTATAGCATGTGGAGAAATACTTGGAAGGCTACAACATAATCGATGAAGCATTGAAGGTATTATCCTATATACTATTTAAAAGACATTGATTCACATCACTATGGTGGTGTAAGATACAAGTATACATAACCAAAGGACTCTACCTAATCGATTATTGGGAAGACTTTAAACAAGAATTGAGGAAGAACTTCATCCTTGAGAAGGTGAAAGATGAGAACATGAAAAATTTCACGGAATTAAGGAAGAAAGGAGGCATTGGAGACTATGTCACATAATTCATAGCTTATCGATACAGGTCTTTGATGGCTCCGCATTCTCCTTTTCAACTTCATCGATGGGATCCAAAATGTGGTCAAACAAGAAGTAAAGAGGAAGGACCCAATGACCACAAGAGATGTTATTGCCATCTCTAAATCTCTCATTGAATTACAATGCAAACCCATTCCAACTAAGGAGGCAAATGATGTGATGAGCTATGGAAAAGGTGGGGGACACCGACGAGATAAAAATGCTACTCACTACAAGGGAGGATCCAAGACTTTGCCCGACCCGCAAAAGGAGTTTGAAGAAAGAAAAAAGAACTTTGCACCAAGGTGGGGATGTTATGTATGCTAGGGGTTGCATCCAATGAGCAATTGACCAAAGCAAGGTTCATTATCTGCAATAATGGAGAGTCGCAATGTCTCTCCATCAAAGGTATGTCTCAGATTAGTTCATTCCAACTACTAAATATTTTGAACATGAAACCAACAAAAGCTACATCAAGTAAGATGTTGATGTATGTGGAAGCTATCACCAATGAGAAAACTACAATGGCCTTAGTAGACACTGGAGCATCACACAACTTCTTGACAGAAAGAGAATCCAAGAGGTTGTGCTTGCAAGTTATGATAGGAGGAGATTGATGAAGACAGTGAACGACCAAAGAAGGCCATACAATGGAGTTGCAAATAATATAGAGCTATGAATGGACACCTAGAAGGGCTAGGTGAACTTCTCAATTACACACATGTATGACGCCAATGTTGTGCTTGAGATAGATTTTCTATAGAAGATGCAAGTTATAGTCATGCCAGCTCATCACTCAGATTGCATCTTGGAAGAAGGAATGACATGCATTGTCCCAACGGTGCAAGGACCATCAAAATATGACAAATAAGAGGTGAAACACCTATCAACCATGCAGATAGCTAGGAGATACAATAAGGGTGAACCAACATATTTGGCCACCTTAAAGGAGGAAGAAAGTGATGACATGATGGAGGAGGTGCCTGACATCATTATCGATGCTCTTGCAAAGAATGAAGACATCATGCCCGTGAATTTACCTTAAAAGCTACCACCTCGAAGGGAGGTGGATCACAAGATCGAGATGGATCCTAGGGAAAAGCCCCTATCAAAGCACCATTTGAATGGATCCACCAGAATTGGAGGAGTTAAGGAAGAAGTTACAAGTACTACTTGAGTCGGGAATGATCAAGCCATCAAAGGCAACATTTGGTGCATCGATTCCATTCAAAAAGAAGAAGGACATAATGTTGCGGCTTTGCATAGACTACTGAGCTCTAAAAAACTGATGGTGAAAAATAAGTATCATATTCCTTTAATTGTTGATCTCTTTGACATGCTTAGTAAGTAAAAAATCTACTCCAAGTTAGACTTACAGAAAGTACATCATCAAGTAAGGATTGCCGAAGGAGATGAACCGAAGAAAACATGTGTCACAAGGTATGGAACTTTCGAATGATTGACGATGTCTTTAGGTTTAACCAATGCACCTGCAACCTTTGCACTTCGATGAATCAAATATTCCACTCATAATTGGATAAATTTTTGGTGGTGTATCTGGATGACATTGTAGTATTCAGTAATACCACCGAAGAGTATGCCAGACATCCCAGCTTGGTGTTCCAACTATTGCAGGAAAATGATCTATATGTGAAGAATGAAAAGTGATCCTTTGTCCAAGAGGAGATACATTTTCTGGGACATGCCATTGGAAATGACCAGTTACAAATGAACAAGGCCAAAGCACAAGCAATCGAAGGATAGGAGCTGACAACGAAGGTAGCACAATGACGATCTTTTATTTGCTTGGTGAACTACTATCGTAGATTCATCAAGGGGGTGGTTTTGTTTATAAACCTATTGAAGAATAATAAGCTTGTCTTTGGACAGATGAATGCCAAAAAGCCTTTTAAGATCTAAAGATAGCCATTAGCACTAAATTGGTGCATGTCTTGCCCGACTTCCACAAAAAAATTGGGTTGCATACAAAAGAAACTAACTTTGCTATCGGTGGGGCACTAATAAAAGTAGATCACATCTTGGCAATTGAATTCCACAAACTCAATGAAGCGAAAAAACTATACAATGTCCAGGATAAGGAGATGATTGTCATTATTCATTGCTTATAGGTTTAGAGATATTATCGACTTGGAGCATAATACAGAAGCAAGAAATATAATATTGTGACACAGTACTTTCAGATGCAAAAGAAGTTGACAGCCAAAAAAGCAAGATGGCAAGACTTCTTAGCAGAATTCGGATTCATCCTGGATAATAAGAAGGGGATGACAAATGTTGTGACTAAAGCACTAAGCCGCTAAGCTGAGCTAGATGTTATATCCATGGCTAAATGGGGTTGTTTGGCCATATAAGGAAAGGGTTGAATGAGGATCATCTTGCCATAAAACTCATGTAATTAGCCAAGGAGGTCCAATCAAGGAGATTCTAGGTAGAGAATGGGCTACTCTACACTAAAGGAAGGTGGCTATACATCCCAAAGTGGGGAAATCTATGAATGGATCTAATCAAAGAAAGTCATGAAACAAAATGGGCTCGACATCCGGTGCAAAAAGGTCCCTTATCATTGATAAAGGACTCTTATTTTTTCCACAGATGAGGGATAATGTTGAACTATATGAGAAGACTTGTCTTGTTTGTCGGCAATACAAGGTTGACAACAAATAACTTGTACAACTTTTGGAACCATTACCCATTGCAGAGCATCCTTGGGAATCGGCAACCTCAACATTATTAATGCTTTGCCAAAATCTGAAGGTCGTGGATCGATTCTCTAAGTATGACACATTCATCCCTAGAACAAGGAATACTACAACAAAAGAGATGGCTCAATTGTTCTTTAGAAGTGTGGTCAAGTATTTGGGGTTGCCTATAATGATTATAAGTGATCGTGCCCCCGATTTACAGGAAAATTACGGATGAAAAATTATTCAAGCTGTTGGGGTAAAAATTAAATTTCTCCACCAACATCCACCCTCAAACTGAAGGGAAAACTGAGAGGGTGAATGCTTTGCGTGAATGGTACGTGCGACACTTTGTAAGCGATAATTAGCAAAACTAGGCCAAGTTGTTAAATGTAGCGCAATTCTCTTACAACTTATAACATAGTGAGGCGACCGGAAGGAGTCCATTCAAGCTCGCTACAATGAGGCAACCCCCCCAATCTGCATACTTTGGCGACCATAATAGATGATGGGGGAAGTCCAGGGGCATAGAAAATGTCCAAGTCATGGGGAGCAAGCAGACTTAGCCAGATCATGTCTAGAAAAAGCACGTGAGAGGATGAATAAGTGGGTTGATTCAATGAGATGGTTGGTGTAGACATGGTAGGGAATATGGTAATAGTAAAACACCTACTGGTAATTCAAGGCTTTATGCAGCCTGCACAAAGGCTTGGTTAGAAGACATGAAGGCCCATTTCTAATGATTTCTAAGGTGCTTAAGGTTTCCTACCGACTAGAACTACCAAATAGTTTGAACATTCACCCCGTGTTTCATGTTAGCATGTTTAAACCTTACCATGAGAATAATGAATATCTTCAAAAAGTAACATCCCAGAGATAACATGTAATGCCCCTGAATTTTCGATAATTTAATCAAATAGTATTTCAGTGTAATAGTGATGTAAGAGCATTACGTTAACGTGAAGTTAGCGGTGTTTTCCAAAGTGTATAAATTTCTGAGATTAAAAAAATAAAAAAAAAATTAATTTAAGCGAAATTGTCAAGTTTCGTTGTTGTAAATTATGAAAATTAAATTATAACTCATAATCAGCTCGTCAAACTCTGATTTCGACTTCGTCGTTGGTTTTGGAGGACCGGTATTTGCCTTCGGTGCGATTTTCATGAAAATCCGAGTTAGTCTTGTCCAAATCGTAAGTTTAAGGCTAAAATCATTATAATTTAATATTAAATAAAGACTTTTAAATCCTAGTATAAAAAAGGCAAATCTTTGACATTTAGGGTTAAATCCTTTTCTTCATCTTCCCGTTTCCGCCGAACCAGAGCCGATAGATCGAGAAAGTTGCTACTTTTGTGAAGCTTTCGTCGGCCGCCGCGAGAGTTCTAGTGGACGAAATCATTGTCTAGGCATAGATTCAGAAATCTCTCGCCGAGATCTTCGTTTGTGCGGTGAGTACTTTCGATTTCGTGAGGTTTTGTTGTTGGAGTGTTTGACCTTAAGCCTTGTTTTCCTTTCTAATCCTTCAGAAATTCTTCGTAGGAGCTTTCTTTTAGCTGATCTTGGACTTGGAGGGTTCGAGAGGCCGGTTTCGAAGAGGTTTGAGGCAAGTGGTGGACTATTTCCCCCTTGCCATGCTTCCTTCAAGTTTTTATCTTCCTTCCTGTTATTTTTAGATAAGCAAACTTTCTGGTGTTGATCCCCTTTGTTTTTCTCTGAAATTTTGGTTGTTTATATCAGAATTCATCGATTAGTTAGGTGATTCGTCAAGTGTTGTTTCGACGATTCGTCGGTGATTCGCTTGGTAATTCGCCGAGTGATTCGCCGAGTGATTCGTCGAGTAATCAAGCAAAAAAAATCATTTTACTGTTAAGTTAGGGATTTGTCGAATGACTTTCCTTAGAGTAATACGTTGACACTTAACCACCGAGACTAAACTGCTGAGACTTAGAAATGTCATCGAGTGATCCTGGATTCGTCGAATGATTTCGACGAACCTGTCGAGACTTAGAGAATTCGTCGAGTGGGAGAGATTTTGTCGAGTGATGGGAATTTGTCGATAAGAGGTGTTTTCGTCGAGTAATTTCGATGAAACTCGTCGAGTATTTCTAGAATTCGTCGAGTATCCTTAAGATTCGTCGAATGCTTTCAACGAGTTAGTTGAGAAGGTGGTTTTTCCTTGGAGTTTTCTGGGTCTTTCTGTGGTGCCAGATTTGGTCAAGATGTTTGTGAATCACTACATCCAGTTGGTTGTTTTTGAACTGTTGGTTGTGTTGGACAAGTGGCCACCACCACAGTTCTTGTTTTTTTCTTCCTTGGACGTATAGTCTGTGGGTTGTGTGGGCGTAACCACCACCACAGTGCTTTTGTTCGCTGGATGTTTTGGTTGGAAAGATAGCCGCCGCCTTAGTACCATTTTTGGCTAGGTTAATGATTCACTTCTTCAGCCAATCCGCCACTCTTCTTCCTACTTGGATGATATTATATAGCTCTGACTGCATTTAATGCAAGTTTTTCCCTGTTGGATACTAATTGTTTCTTTACTTATTTGTTGTTGTTTCGCAACTATCTTCTTTCTGTTGTGTTGGTAACCCTACTTGAGCTTACTAAGTTCTCCTATTTTCACTTTTGTTGATTTGACCTTGTGCTGAGGTATTCTTTTCCTTTGAATGCCTCAGGTTTGGACTAGCAGCAATTGATCCGAGCAAGGCAGGACCTTGCGGCCTTTTAGCTATTTTTTCTTTCCCTCTTTTGAGAGGTATTTTGTTGAATTCTTCTGACTTTGGTCATTACCATGGGTTCGTGTCAGTTGTTGACGCCCACAGTATGACCTTCTATGTGTTAGACTGTAATTGACATTTATGCTATTACTGTTAATTTGTTGTTGGTGCAAATGCTCTCTTGGAAGGATTTTGTTGGGGAAATGATTTCTCTTAACCCCTAGAAATGAGTTAGAGAAAGAGTTTTATGAATGAAAAACAAGACTAAGTAAAAATGCGTCGAATAGTATTCGACGCAACGTCGAAATATAGTCGACGTTTTCTTCAGGATATGTCGAAGTAACTTTAGGAAGATTTCGACGTATGTGTTGTCGACGCTACTCTTATTTCTAATCGACGCATACAGAGAAGTCGACGCACCTTTGTCGATGCACATTCCTTATATCTCTCTCGACGTCTGGCTAAGATGAATTCGACGCTTACGTCGAATAGTAATCGACGCACGTCGATCTATATGACAGATTTAAATATGCGCCAGATCTCTTTCCTTCATTTCTGTAGATCTAATTTATATGGAATAAAGTAAATATTTTATAGCCGTTCTGAATCATTCTCCTTCTATTTGATTCTTGGCTAAAATCTGACTAACTCTATTTTGGATATTATTTGAAATCTGAATTAATATTTTCCATTTATGTTATATCTGCTATGGAAATATTTCTCTCCTCCTAAATCTCTGGCTGCTAATTAATTCCTCTCCTATAGTGCTATCTTATTACACAGAGCTATAAAATAAGGAGGAGGTCGGCAGGAAAAGCAGTTGAGTGATCTACCACATACATTTTGAAATAGAGGAAAAGCTCCCAAGAGAAAAGAGAGAAATTGAGAAAAAGCTCTGCAACAATATTCAACCATTTCTTCTTCTGCTCACAGCTGCAAAATCTGATTGCTCTCACTAAAAGAGAGAAAGGCTACAAATCTTCTTCTCTCTATAGAAGAAAGATTTAATTCACTTCTTGTGCTTCCAATCTTCTTGCTAGGAAGAAGATTCATTATTGTTTCCTACTTTCTTTCCTTCTTACTTAAATATTGTAAATGAGTTTTTAGAATCTCTCTTCAAAATATTCAGTGTACTGGTTCTAAGAGTCTCCTTATCAAAAGACTCAGTTGGTTCTAAGAGTCTCCTTGTCAAAAGACTCAGGGTGGTTCTAAGAGTCTCCTTATCAAAAGACTCAGTGCAAGATAGTGAATTCCTACCAAGAAGGTAGAAGAGTGGACTACCCAAAGTTTGGGGAACCACTATATTTTCTTGTGTTGTGCTGTGATTTTCTCTCTTGCATTTACTTTAATTACTTGTCTAATTCTTGTTGGTGCGTGGGAAGCTCTAATCTGTGATCATACACATATATATATTAACTTAGCACAAAATATTTTAAATCTCTATTCACCCCCCCCCCCCCTAGAGAATTCTAGTGAGGTTAACTGTGCACTTTCAATTGGTATCAGAGAGAAGTTGATCTAAAAAGGATAACTCCTTGATCAAAAAGATCCTACCTCTTATATATATATATATTTTTTTCAAAACTATTTTTCACATGGCACAAATCAAAGATTATGCTTCCACCAGACCACCAATGTGCAATCTTGAAAAGTTTGCAGTTTGGAAAACAAGAATCAGAATCTGTATGAATTCCATTGATGCTGACTTGTTCAATATTACTGTAACAGGTCCCCCAAAGCCTTACAGAAAGGATGCAAATGGCAACATCACACAAACACTTGTTCCAAGATCTGAATGGACAGAAGATGAGAAGAAGGCAAGAACTCATGATCTAAAGGCCATGAACATACTTGTCTCAACTCTCTCAGATGACATCTTTCAAAAGGTTGTTGACTGTGAATCATCCAAGGAAATTTGGGATGCCCTCATAAAGATGGTGGAAGGAAGTGCTGATGAAAAGAAAGACAAGAAGGCCCTATTGATCTCACAATATGAGAACTTTCAAAAGAAGGCTGAAGAAAGCATCTCTGAAATGTATGACAGATTCAGTCTGATCATCAATCAACTAAGAGACTTGGATAGAGAAATCTCTCTTACTGAGATTAATGACAAATTGCTAATGAGTCTCCCTAGTTCATGGGACTCAAGAATATGGGCAATAAGAGACACAAGAGGACAAAAAGAGATCTCAACATATGCTCTCTTAGGAAAACTCAGATCCTATGAGCAATTGCTGAAAACTAGAGAAGAGAAGGAAAGAAGAGAAAACACTTCAATTTCCTCAAAAGACAGGAACATTGCCCTGAAAGCAACAGAAGAAGGGACTCCTGTCTCTGAAGATGACCTATTCAGTTTCTTGGCCAGAAGATTTAAGAGATGGGTCAAGACTGATGGATCAAGAAGAAGGGAGTCAAAACCAAGGTATGACAAAACTCCTACTAAAGAAATTGTCTGTTATTCTTGCAGGAAACCTGGACACATTGCTTCAGAATGTCCAGAGAATGTTGAGACAAAGAAAGGTCTGAAAAAGAAAGATCTCAAGGAAAAGGGGAAGAAGAAAGAAAGAGGCTTCATTGCAGAAGCTTGGAGTGAAACTAACTCTGAGGACAGTACCTCTTCTAAGAGTGACAGTGAAGAACCTAGGCAAGAAAATCTATGCTTGATGGCCTTTGAAGGGTCAATGAATGATGATAAATCATGGAGTGAAACAGGATCAGAAGAAAGCATATATTCTGATGATGAAAAAGAAAATAGCCTTATTCTCATAGAGGAATCTGAGGATAAGGATGAGGTAAGCATTTTTGATGAAATAGATTTTCAATGTGATAATTTTAGAAATGACTTTATGGGAATATACCTAGATCAACTAAAAACAAAACAAGAAATCAAAGATCTAAAAGAACAAATTAACATGGTTAAAAACCAAAGTGTTAAAGAGAAAATATGCTCAAAAGATTATGCACTAAAAGCTAAAGAAATAGAAAGGGCTAGAATAGAAAATCAGTACCTTAAAGATAAAGTAACCCAGGCAAAGGCCTTTGAAGAATCAATAAAAATGAGAAGCCAAACTCTTAAGGAAATCACTGAAAAACAAAAACTAAGACACAAGTATCTTGGGCTAGGGGCTGATCCCTTAATCAGCCCAATTCCATCCAACAAACCTGCTTGGATGAGCCCTATAAAATTCACTAAACCTGTTAATTTGTTAAAACCAGAAAAAGAGCCACAGGAAGAAAACTCCTTCAAAGAAATAAAAGAATTTGATGAAACATCTTATTATTCAGCTGATGACTCACAAACTTCATCTGAAGAAACAATCAATCCAAGAAAAACAACACATAAAGGAGTAAAAACAGAGAAAGGCAAAATGAAAATTTGTGAAGACACAGATGCGTCGACTTCATATCGACGCATGCACGATAGTGCGTCGACTTCTACTCAACGCAATCTCTCAGATGCTTCGATCTCTTCTAGACGGCTGAACAAAAGCACGTCGACTTTAAATCGATGCAACCTTTTCTATGCGTCGAAATCAGATCGACGTTATCTGGAGAAAGCGCCGAATACAAATCGACGCGACTATCAACATACGTCTAATAGATATCGACGCACAAATGTTCAGAGCAACTTAAATACATTTTCTCCAAAAGTCTTTCATCCTAACCCTCTTTTAGGACCCAGTCATCCCAATCATGAATTTTATCCAAATCAACACTTCAATCCCAAACAAAATGTTTATCTTAACCAAAAATCCCATCTTAATCAAAACCTATATTCAAACCAACACTCTTATCCTAATCAACACTTCTATCCTGCTCTAAATTCAAATTCCCTTAATACTAGGATAATTAAGTGCTATATATGTAACAAAGCTGGCCACACTACCAAGCAATGTTGGTACAATCAATCAAACTATCTGTAAAATCTAGTTCAAAACTGACTTAGAAAACATTAAAGAAATAAAGAGAAATAAAAATTTTAAATTCTTTTTAATAGTCACTTCTTGTCGATGCACCGTCGATAACCAACACAATAAATCGACGCATGCGTCGACCAAAATTGACGCATACATCGATAGAAAACCCTAAGCATCTCAAACTCTATCTATATCAACGATGACGTCGAATTCCACTCGACGTAACGTCGACTTCATGATAAAGAGCGGCAACATTAGAATATTTTCGGTCACATCCACTGGAGTACCGAAAAAGCCTCGAATTGAGCCCTGTCTCGACGTTTCACCTGACTTAAAAAAAACTCTTCAGAAACCTCCACTACTCTGCATCTTTTATCCTCCGTGCTCCTGTGTCCAGCTGATTCATCTTGCTCCTCTCTCACTGATCTTCAATGGCTCCCAAAATAAATTCTGGGTTCGACATCGATCTCGAATCCTTCCAAGCAGCAGCAGAGAACTATAAAAGCATCATTGCTCTCTTCACTGAAGCAGGACTGAACAAGCTCATCTCCACTAGGTGCAAGCTCCTGGAAACTGAGCTCACTGAGCTCATAACTCATGTTTAGATTTCTGAACAAGGAGAAATCCAAGGAACACTCTATGAGACACTAGTCTCAATTTCAGCAGACCACATTAGGGCCACCTTTGACCTCCCATCAGGTATATCTTAATGTCATCTTCATTTCAATAAAATAGGAAAAGAAAATGAGCTTCTCATGAATGACTCATCTAGTATAAAATTATTCCCCTATTAGGTGATGAATCCATTGAACTCACACCTGATGAAGTCAAGCATTTACTTACCACCATGAAATTCTCAAAAGACAGACCAATCCATCTGAAAAAGGTAGACTTTTCTGATGAATATAGGCTGCTGGCTGATATAGTAGGGAAAGTTCTACTGTGCAAGATCTCAACACATGATGCAGTACCAAAACAACAACTGAACATCATGGGGGCCCTTGTGTTAAAGAAGAAGGTAGACTGGGCCACATGGCTACTCAAGATGATAGGCTCTAAATACTCTCACAAAGAGAATGCATACATGAGAATGATGAGTCAAGTACTGTTCCATTCCTTCCCTGACCTATGTAGGTCAAAAGGAATTCCCATCCCTCCAGGAAAAAGGATGTCCATAGCCCTATTTTCTAAATGGGCCAGGCAAATCCCTAAGCCTAGTTCCATTCCTGAGAGGTCTCCCTCTCCTTCTACTCATTCTACTCCTCCTCCTCCTCAAACAAATCTCTCCTCTCTCCCATCATCATCCACACAAATACCACCTCAATCCCATGCTCAGCTCTCTTCTATTCCTCCACCTCCTCCATCAAATACACCAACCCAACATGATAGTATTCCCTCTCCACATTCCTCTCATACACCTCCACCATTATCTCCTCCTCCTCCACCATCTGCATCCACTGAGGCTCTACTCACTCAGTGCATCCAATCTGCAGCCCAAAAATTCCAGGCAATGCTAGATGAGCATTGCTCACAGATTCACTCCTCCATCCTACACATGCACACCCAAATAGATGGGGTCAGTGCCTTTGTGCAAGATCTAAAGTCATCTCTCTCTTCCTCTAGAGTGACTAGGTCTTTCTTAACCTCCTTGGCCAGGAAGGTCAAGAAGGGGGAGAATCTAGATGAAGATCAGCTCTCCAATCCTAAATCTCCCTCTCACAAATCCCTTCCTACCTCAAAAACTGACAGTCAAGCACTGCTCAAAACCCTTGGGAATGAGATAGTACCCGAGCTCCATATTGATGAACAAACAATAGAGATACTCAATATAGCAAGAGATGCTGAGCAGTGAATGAGGCCACTACTACAGGGGGAAGGAAGCAGAGCAGTGAATGAGGCTGAAAATGAAACTGGTACAAATCTAGATGGAAATGAAGCAGATACTGGAAAAGAAAAAGAGACAGATATTCTGTTGCCTAAAGAAGAAAGAATAAAAGGAGCTCTATCCCAGGGGGAGCTACCTGCTCAGGGGGAGCTAAATGAACTTCTTACAAGTGGGAAAGAGAAATCCTCCTCTCCTCATACATTAGTATTCAAGAGAAAAAGAAAGACTCCTCCTACCCCACCTGAGTAATATTTGAAAACATTGCTGATATATCTCATCCTATAGTTGAAAATGAATTGGTATGAAAATGAAATCTGTTTATATGATTCTGGAATATTTGATCTCCTTATCTAAATTTCACTTTTTAAAGTGACATACTTCTTATATGCTGAGTTGATTTTATGCTAGTACAATTTCTCTCTAAATAGGGTTAAGACAAATAGGGGGAGATTGTTGGGGAAATGATTTCTCTTAACCCCTAGAAATGAGTTAGAGAAAGAGTTTTATGAATGAAAAACAAGACTAAGTAAAAATGCGTCGAATAGTATTCGACGCAACGTCGAAATATAGTCGACGTTTTCTTCAGGATATGTCGAAGTAACTTTAGGAAGATTTCGACGTATGTGTTGTCGACGCTACTCTTATTTCTAGTCGACGCATACAGAGAAGTCGACGCACCTTTGTCGACGCACATTCCTTATATCTCTCTCGACGTCTGGCTAAGATGAATTCGACGCTTACGTCGAATAGTAATCGACGCACGTCGATCTATATGACAAATTTAAATATGCGCCAGATCTCTTTCCTTCATTTCTGTAGATCTAATTTATATGGAATAAAGTAAATATTTTATAGCCGTTCTGAATCATTCTCCTACTATTTGATTCTTGGCTAAAATCTGACTAACTCTATTTTGGATATTATTTGAAATCTGAATTAATATTTTCCATTTATGTTATATCTGCTATGGAAATATTTCTCTCCTCCTAAATCTCTGGCTGCTAATTAATTCCTCTCCTATAGTGCTATCTTATTACACAGAGCTATAAAATAAGGAGGAGGTCGGCAGGAAAAGCAGTTGAGTGATCTACCACATACATTTTGAAATAGAGGAAAAGCTCCCAAGAGAAAAGAGAGAAATTGAGAAAAAGCTCTGCAGCAATATTCAACCATTTCTTCTTCTGCTCACTGCTGCAAAATCTGATTGCTCTCACTAAAAGAGAGAAAGGCTACAAATCTTCTTCTCTCTATAGAAGAAAGATTTAATTCACTTCTTGTGCTTCCAATCTTCTTGCTAGGAAGAAGATTCATTATTGTTTCTTACTTTCTTTCCTTCTTACTTAAATATTGTAAAAGAGTTTTTAGAATCTCTCTTCAAAAAATTCAGTGTACTGGTTCTAAGAGTCTCCTTATCAAAAGACTCAGTTGGTTCTAAGAGTCTCCTCGTCAAAAGACTCAGGGTGGTTCTAAGAGTCTCCTTATCAAAAGACTCAGTGCAAGATAGTGAATTCCTACCAAGGGGGTAGAAGAGTGGACTACCCAAAGTTTGGGGAACCACTATATTTTCTTGTGTTGTGCTGTGATTTTCTCTCTTGCATTTACTTTAATTACTTGTCTAATTCTTGTTGGTGTGTGGGAAGCTCTAATCTGTGATCATACACATATATATATATATTAACTTAGCACAAAATATTTTAAATCTCTATTCACCCCCCCCCCCCCCCCCCCCTCTAGAGAATTCTAGTGAGGTTAACTGTGCACTTTCAGATTTTGCTAGGTTGCATAGTAGATACTTTTATATAAGTAAAGCTGCATATTTGCTCGTACATTACTTCTTTTCAAACTAATATCACTATATTTTGAAACACGTACAAGTTCCATTTATATCTATACTAAATCTAGAAAGTACGACTTAAAGTAAGTTCTGATGTTCATGTAGGACGACTTAAAGTAAAATTTGCATTTTCCGCTGCGTCTAATTATACTTTCTTGGTTGTGGTCTAGATGATCCACTAAACCGAGGGACACGGTGTTTGAAACCTTCAAACTTAAATTATGTTTTAAACATAAAGTTTATGTCTTTTATACAGAAAGGTGTGAAGATAGAACTGTCTGAGCATCTGCAGTTGTCCCATGTATGACGTGGCATCATGACACATGTTTTCTCTTACTCAGATAATATTTTTATATAATGATAAAATGTTGTGACATCACCCTCAGTGATGACCAAGTCTTTTCATAAAGTGGTGGAAGAAGTGCTCACAAAGAGGACAATGCTATGAAGAGGTGTGCAGCCTATCACACAATACCTGGTGAAGTAGAAAGGAAGACCAAAGTCTGAAGCTATGTGGGAAACAATAGATGACCTTTGGCAATTCAAGGGCATCATCCACATTATGAGACGATGAGGGTATCGTTAGGATAGGTGGGGGAGGATGTCACAACTCATCTTCTACATGTCATTCATAACATGTTTCTAGAGAATTCTAAGTGCTTGAAGAGTACTGTACATAAAATATAAGAAAAGTGTATAAAGTACTCTAGAATGGACTCATGAGGACAGTCTAGAGAAGAGGCTAGAGAATTCATGAAAGATATATATAAAATAGAGTGGTAGAATAATGTAGAAAATGGGTAGTCTAGAACCTTCCATCCTTTGGAGCGAAATTCTTTTGGGGTCTATATAAGGAGGAGGACCCCTCATTTGTAAACATCCAAGCAATTGAAAGCTCTTTATAACTCTTTTTCTCTCCCATTCTAAGTGCTCTCTTACTCTTCTTCCACAACTATTATTGAAGGAGGTTGACTAGCTAGTTGCGAAAGAGTGTGAAAAAGAGCTAATGTCACACACGACATTTTCAAGGAGACAAGTCTGTGACACTAGGGCTCTTCTTGCCTCCATTGGCGGGAATATAGAAAATGAGGGGCAGTGGGAAAGCAAGTGGTTCCTTGTGGTGGGAAAGGTAGTCCGGCCGCTATTTTTAGTGTTTCCCATCATAAGTGAACTACCACTGCTCCTCATAAAACTTTTTGGTGTGATGAGGGGCAGTGGGAAAGCAAGTGGTTCCTTGTGGTGGGAAAGGTAGTCACCCTCTATTTTTAGTGTTTTCCATCAGAAGTGGACTACCACTTCTCCTCTTAAAACTTTTTGGTGCGCCTCCCTTTCTCACCTCTTAAGTGGAAAAAGGCAGAACCATCTACCATCTAGATATAGCCTAGATGTGAGGGAAAGAGGAACTTTTTTATTGCTCGTCACATAGCGGCTCACTTATTTTAGACTCTCTGAACTCCGTGAGCTTTACAACTCTACCCTTCATGTTTGCCTTTTGTCTCACCTTTTAATACTCCAAGACCGCTTTAACTCTTGGACCTGATTTACTAGATCAACCTTCTGTGGCTTACTAGGATGATCGATTCTAATTTCCTTCTTACTCATAATGATTCTCGCAGACCAAGTGTGGGCGGTGGGCTTCCAGTGCCTCCCTTCAAGTTTGTTTTTAACGTTGTGGGATAAATCGGTCCATACAACTCTTTTCATTAAGATGCAAGAGCCGATAGGTGAATGGGGAAATGTTGCAGAACAAGGTCAATAATAAAGTGGCAGAGGGGTTGAGTATGTATGGACACTTCACCTATATTATATTGTTTTTGTTGAATTGGTTTGATTTTTCAAACCCATGTGTATTATGCTTCCACCTACCAGCCGCCGATGTTGACTCTCCAAGCCTCCCATGTGTTTCACATTCAAGGAGACTTCTAGGAAAGTGGCCAAGGCAAATGAAATGGCGATATAAAGGGTTTGGTTATGGCTTGAACAGATAAACCACCGGTTCTCATCTGGGAGAAAGAGTCCATTGAAGGAGGATCAACAGAGAAGAAGAAGGCGAGGTTGCGGAGGGCTGCAGTGAGTGCTGCAAGGGGCTTACACACGAGTTGGGCATTATTCCGCATTGACTTCTCAAATGGCGGCGGTGGTGGTTGGTCGTCTGACGAGAATGATTGTTTGCCGGAGTGATCCTTGTGCGTCCTTCTAAGGATTGCAGTCCAAGATCATTGTTCACCCGCGGATTAATATAATCCTTCTCATCTGTGATGTACTTGTAATGATTTGGTACTTTTGACTCCTCTATTTATAATTTTGGATTAATTATTGTGAATTGAATTTTTCTCCAAATTATTGATTGTTCTTTGTACCTGTACAATTATTGTGACTGTCCTGGAGATTGTGAGAAATCCCAATAAGCGGTATCAGAGGGAGGCTTGGCAGAGGACTGTGATTGGACGTTCTAAAAAGGGTTTGACTGTAGTGGCGAACAACTAGGTCCTTTTCCCACTCTTTCAGATTTGACCTTTAAATAAATCAGGTCTTCTAGTTTGCCAAGGAAAGTCATGGCAGGAAAGAACATAGTTCTGCAGAGATTTTCAATGGAAAATTTTGATGGTGGCGGGAATTTTAGCATATGGCAGATTCGAGTAAAAGAAATGTTAGTTCAACAGTAATTCGAGTCTTGCGGGGGCAATAAAAGATGAGGACTGGAAAGATCTTGATGAAAGAGCGACGAGCACAATCAGGATGTGCGTTGCTGACCAGGTGCTCTTCAACATTGGGACTGATGAGACGACAATCGCGCTTTGGGAGAACTTGGAGCGACTGTACTTGACAAAATCTGTGATGACAAGATTGTTGCTGAAGCATTGCCTCTATACGCTGAAGATGCAGGAAGGTGGAAACCCTCGGGAACACTTCAATGTGTTCAACGATCTTCTGAGTCAGTTGCATGTGGTTGGCTTGAAGGTAGAGGAAGAAGACAAAGTCCTCTTGCTTCTTACCTTGCTCTCAGCGTCATACAAGCACATTGTGACTACGCTCATGTATGGGAAGGGTACGATGGGACTGGAAGAAGTCACATCGTCGCTTTTATCTAGTCAGATGCAGAAGGACCCCATTCCTAAGGGTGACCAGATATTGGTAGCGTATGGACAGGGGAGGTGTTTCGATGAAGGATCGAGCGATGCATGGGCTCGGCCGGCGTCAAAGAAGGCAGTGATGTGTTACCACAACAGACAAGTTGGTCACATTAGGAGACATTGTTCACAGCGTGCTGAGAGTTATGGTACTTCAGGTGACGTCCAAGATGCAGACATGGTGACATTGGACTTGGAAGGAGATGACGAATTTTATTGCATCACTAAGAGTCGGGGTGACTCTGATAGTTGGATGCTTGATTCTGGTGCATCGCAACACGCTTGCTCAGATGCGCCGATGTTCAGTTCCTTGGAAGTGGCGGTCGGGTCGGTCATACTGGGTGACGACTTGAGATGCGAGGTCACGGGAATAGGGATGGTGGACTTGCGGATGCAGGATTGAGCGATACGTAGGCTTGAGAGGGTGCATTTGGTGCCCAAGCCACATAAGAATATGGTGTCATTGGGTAGATTGGTCTCGGAAGGTTGCAGCTGGGCGGTCATGCGTGGAGTTCTAACGGTGATGCGAGGGTGCACCATACATATGCGAGCTGTACAACGCGGTAGACTATACCGACTGATGGGTATCGCTATGCGAGGTGGTGAGACCATGATTTTTGCTGGCAATAGGATTGAGAGTCATGGTGGTGCATCAGATCGCCTTCTCGGGACTCGGGTTTGACGAGTCAGTTTTCACGATCCGGTAGCGTCGACTTTCCAAGGTTAAGCCAGTGCAGGTTTGAGTCGACTGGAGCAGGTCGACTAACACCTCCACAGTAAGGTGGTGCTTTGTGTAGATGTTCAATATAGTTTGGTGCTTCGTGCAGATGATACTTCGTGCAGATGCTCAGTGCAGTTTGGTGTTTGATGCAAAATATGGTATTTTTGAAATTCAAACCAAGGTGGTGATTGTTGAGTTGATTTGATCTTTCAAATTCATGTGTATTATGCTTACACGTACCGGTCGTCGATGTTGACTCTCCAAGCCACCCATCTGTTTCACATGCAAGGAAATTTCTAGGAAAATTTTCAAGGCAAATGAAATAGCTATATAAAGGGTTGGGTTATGGCTTGGACAGACACACCACCGGTTCTCATCTGGGAGAAAGAGGCCCTTGAAGGAAGATCAATGGAGAAGAAGAAGGCGAGGTTGCGGCGGGCTGCAGTGAATGCGAGAAGGCTGTACTGGGGCAAGCAGCGCACCGGGCTTACACGCGAGTTGGGAATTATTCCGCGTTGACTTCTCCGGCGGTGGCGGTGGTGGTTGGTCGTCTGACAACGATGAAGGTTTGTCGGAGCGAACTGTGTGCGTCCTTCTAAGGATTGCAGTCCAAGATCATTGTCCACCCGCGAATTAAGATAATCTGTCTCATCTGCGGTGTACTTGTAATAGATTGGTACTTTCGTCTCCTCTATTTGTAGTTTTTGATTAATTAGTGTGCGTTGAATTTTTCTCCGGATTATTGTGTGTTTTTTGTACCCATACAGTTATTGTAACTGTCCTGGGGATTGTGAGAAATTCCAACAGTTTTCTTATTTTCATTTGGGTTTCACATTTTCTCACTTCATTGAGAAGCTCTGAATGTTGCTTGTTGTGTTGTTAGTTTACTTGGTCTGTGGGTTGATACTCATTCGCTTTGGAATGAATTATACATTGCTCTTGGTATGTTGTTTGGGTCTTTTCGTGGTTCAATATTCAAGTAATATTTTGGTGAATTCATTCTATTCAAATGGCTACCTTGTGTAATTGAGTAACATTAAATTCTTCAATAATATTTCATTTCTATAATGATAGT
This sequence comes from Dactylorhiza incarnata, assembly GCA_033032865.1. NCBI lineage: Eukaryota > Viridiplantae > Streptophyta > Magnoliopsida > Asparagales > Orchidaceae > Dactylorhiza > Dactylorhiza incarnata. The sequence continues at coordinate 8,479,963 of JAWHQI010000051.1, read as the reverse complement.
ATGGTTATCTCTATCGTATGGCACTGATAGGGGTGATCGAAGTTGTTTATCTAACATCTCCATCGCCGCTTAACATAACAATTTGATCGTCAATATGTTGATTTACTTCCAGAAGAAGTTCTAATCAAATCTCAATGACTCATTAACTTCTCCATAATCACTCTTCATCAAGACAATAGATTAATTAAGACCTAAAAGAACTTGTTGCACTGGTACCAACTTATTTAAGACTATGGCTGCATTTGTTTCAGTATTTTTTTCTCCATTGGCGTTGGGGAAAAATGACAATGCTGAAAAAATGTGTTTGGTAAAACTCCTTTCTCCATTCTCAACGCTCCAAAATGTCATTTTTGAGCTTCAACGCCAAAGCTGCCCCTCCTCCCTCCATTCTCACCGCTCTCATTTCCAACGCTCCAAAACGCCACCATCGTGCCAAACGAATCCTATATGTTACGGATAATATCCTGATTTTTAGGGAATGATATTGATGATCTTTTTGGCACAAACATTTTCCCACATGTTGAAAACCAAACACTTTTGAAATTGCAGTGACAGTGAGAACAATTAAAATAACGAGGAGCCCATTTCAAAACAAATGAATAACTACTGTTGCGGGTCGCTCGGGTGCTTTGGTAGACCGGTCGAATTGAACCACCTTAGCTCGGAAGCGAACCGAGTGCGCAAACATTCAATTAGAGATTCGTTGAGTACACTAAGACTTTTTAACGTGGAAAACCTGGAAAGGGTAAAAAACCACGCGGCCGGAGCTGTGCCGACCAAACAAGCACTATCTTCTGGGGGTTACAATTAGAGGCTTAGAACTTAAGCGCGACAGGCCGCTGCTCGTTACAATAATGGAGAGAGAGAGAATGAGAGAGAGAGAGAGAGAGACGAAGGTGACAGCCCACCTCCAGAAAAACTAAGTCTTTTTCTTTCTAAGAATGTTGGAGAACAAAAGTGAGATGCTCCGGAGAATAAAAGTGAGAATGCTGAGTCACCTTTCGGGACGAAGGAAATCTTCAAGTCCATGAAAGAGATCTTCAAGCGCCGAAGGAGAATTCCGCGAAAGTCTGCAAGAAGCTCTCCCGGGTCCAGAAGGCAAGGTCCTCTCAAATGAAGGCTCTGGGTTCCTTTTATAGCTTTGGCCGGGGGTAGCCCGGTAATTTTGCCATCGTAACCACCATAACCACCTGGCGGACGAATCATGTTTCCCAGTTCGGAGCACACGGATCGCCATATTTCGTAAATGACCCTCTTGCCCCTTGGGCAGTTCGGGCAGTTTTGTTGGAGGCAAAAAAGATGACAAGTTGTTCCTGAAATCTGAGAAACAGGAAAGACAAAAAGTGAGCACGTCGGAAAGACAAAAAGTGAGCGCGTCGGAAAGACAAAAAGAGAGCTGAGCGCACTCAGAAGCGTTCTGAGCGCGCAACGAACGGAGAAGCAATCTTGGCGACTGGGGAAGAGTTCTGAGAATGCTCAGAAGCATTCCAAGCGCGCATGAGCGCGGAGGTGTTCTGAGCGTGCAACGATCATGGAAGCGTCCTGGTCGTGCTGTGAGACGTTCTGAGCGAACGTGAGTGTTTTGAGCGCGCTCAGAGGTGCTCTGAGCGCGCAACGAGCACGAAGGCGTTCTAAGTGAATAGGTGAGCGGTGCTGGAACACAGTCGTCATGCGGTCGAGTTGTGGCTCCCAGTGAATGCGTCTATTTGGAAGGCGGGAACTGAATCCCTCCAGGGAGGAGAACAGGCTCCGCTTGCCCTTGACAGGGGGGATGCGGTTTCGACTGCATCCCCCGTGGGGTTGGCCGCACCCCCCATGGGTAAGGGTGCGGCTTGGCCGCATCCCCCATGGAGGGGTGCGGCTTGGCCGCATCCCCCATGGAGGGGTGCGGCTTGGCCGCATCCCCCATGGAGGGGTGCGGCTTGGCCGTATTCCACCATAGTGGGGTAGGGGGCTATCCGCACCCCACTTAGTGGGGTGCAGACTAACCGCATCCCAGTAGTGGGCTGCGGTATTTGGCCTCGCTCGGCGCTGCTCCGGGCGTGAAATACGCGCGCGGCGGAGTTATGATCATGGGTATGACCATTCACCCACTAACTCCACTCCTCCTTAGTGGGGCTTCTCTCTAACTGCACCCCGGATCTCCTATAAGTGCACGGGTCCATATCAAGAGCCCTCCAAACCTTCAGAGTCTGAGTCATCGCGTGGAGGAGTGCGGAGGTTTTGATTTCTTCGTGGAAATTAGATCATTGTCATCTTCGCAGCGTCTTGGGTCGGGATCGTTGCCGGAGGACGAGCTATTATGACATGCGTAGCTATGAGTCTGTCGTTGTGCGAACTTTCCTGAGGTCGCCGCTCGGCTCTAGTTGTGGGAAAAACTTCTGTCTCGCCTTGTTTGGTTGCGAGCTTGTCATTTTAGCGTCGAAGCCTGAGTAGCTTGGGGGCGATGCGACGAAGTCGCGCTGAGGCGAGGTGTGCAAGGCGTGCTGAGGCGAGGTTCCCAAGCAGCGCCGAGGCTATGTGCCCAAGCAGCGCTGAGGCAAGATGCCCAAGCAGCGCCGAGGCGAGGTGCCCAAGCAGCGACGAGGCAATGTGCCCAAGCAGCGCCGAGGCAATGTGCCCAAGCAGCGTCGAGGAAAGGTGCCCAAGCAGCGCCGAGGCAATGCGCCCAAGCAGCGCCGAGGCAATGCGCCCAAGCAGCGCCGAGGGAATGCGCCCAAGTAGCGCCGAGGCAATGTGCCCAAGCAGCGCCGAGGCAATGTGCCCAAGTAGCGCAGAGGCAATGTGCCCAAGCAGCGCCGAGGCATTGTGCCCAAGCAGCGCCGAGGCAAGGGGCCCAAGGTGCACCGAGGCAAGGCGCCCAAGCAGTGCCAAGGCAATGCGCCCAAGCAGCGCCGAGGCAATGTGCCCAAGCAGCGCCGAGGCAATGGGCCCAAGCAGCGTCGAGGCAAGGTGCCCAAGCAGCGCCAAGGCAATGCGCCCAAGCAGCACCGAGGCAATGTGCCCAAGCAGCGTCGACGCAATGTGCCCAAGCAGCGCCGAGGAAATGTGCCCAAGCAGCGCCGAGGCAAGGGGCCCAAGCAGCGCCGAGGCAAGGGGCCCAAGCAGCGCTGAGGCAGTGCGCCCAAGCAGCGCCGAGGCAATCTGCCCAAGCAGCGCCGAGGCAAGGTGCCCAAGCAGCGCCGAGGCAAGGTGCCCAAGCAACGCCGAGGAAATGTGGTCTTTTGGGCAGACCTAGTTAAAATTGTCATACTTGACGCTTATCCTCCAATCGAGATGTAAGCCCCTTTTTTTTATTTTCAAACATCTGGGTCTTAGGCCCAGACCAATCGTTTTGCGGTGACACCCTCGCTCGGGAAGATTGTCACTACAAAACGCCGATCCTGCCGGCCAAATCGATCGCAAAGAAGAAAATTATAAACGAACAAATACAAGTTCAAGTCCACAATCACATGCTATATATATATATTTGAATGTCCACATGATAATAACTGAATACAAAGATAACAATAATAAGAAATGTGGCTCATGCCCAGTACATCATATCCTCACTACAAGATCACTCGTGGGAGCTAACCACTAATTGTTGGAACATGGTCTTCCGCATCTCCCAGGTTTGAGAATAACAAATCCCATCTGTATTTGATCTTGTGTGTTTAAGTGTGCAGGAAATCAAAGTCCACATGACTCAAGGATGGTTGTCCCCAAAATTGAGGCCAGAATTCCAACATGGCCACTAGCGCTGGCGGTAGCGATTGCGCCCAGTGCTAGCGATGATTAGCACGATTCCGGCAGTGTTTTTAGAAGGAGCTAGCGTCCGGCGGTAGCTACTAGCGCTGGCGGTAGCATGACGCACAAGAGGCATAGAGCAAAATGTTGCCGCGGATTGAAGATCCTGTCGCGCAAAATGTTACTTAATCAGGGATAGCGCCCGGCGGTAGCTACTAGCGCTGGCGGTAGCATGGCGCACAAGAGGCATAGAGCAAAATGTTGTAGTGGATTGAAGAGCCTACGCGCAAAATGTTTCTTAATCTGGGATAGCGCCGGCGGTAGCGGTAGCGCCGGCGGTAGCGCTTTGGCTATAAAAGGACCCCCTCTCCTCTTGTTTTTGATACACCTATTGCATACACCTCAGAGAGAGAGTGCTAGAATTCCAGAGGCTTGTCTTGGCCAAAATTTGAGGTCCCAGCGAAGCTCTGCTAACTTCTGAAGGAAGATTCCATCACGCCGAATCCAAACGAAGTCCGCTTCGACAAACGCTGATTTTACAGCGGATCTTCGCCTCCATCTTTAGAAGTTCATCTTAAGGGAGTTTTTTATTATTTTATTTATCTTTCTTTGTAAACGGTAGTTAAATTGCCTCGTGCTGGCGACTAGGTCTGGGGTAGGACTTAGGGCTGAAATTCGCCTCATGTTGGCGACTAGATCTAGGCTAGGTCTAGGGGGTGCTCGAGGCCACATCCGGGGAAGGATTGGCTAGAGCGGCTTGAGACCGAATCCGGGAAGGAGAAGGCTAGGGCCACCGGTTCGTGGGGAAGCGAGTCGGGATAGAAAACGAAAAGAGCTTTTATTATTCGCCTCCGATCTCTAGCGTCATTAAGATCAAGTTTTGTAAAACTTATTTAATATCAATAAAGCTTGTCTCTCTTTTTGTTTTACTTGACTTCTTGTTTTAATATTGCAATATTCCAAAGTTTTTTTTTTAAATAAAATCTAAGGTTTTTGAAAACCCTTATTCACCCCCCTCTAAGGGCGCCGACCGATCCAACAAGTGGTATCAGAGGTTAGGTTATGTTTTAATCCTTTCACATAAAGTACATTTGATATAAGAAAAGATGCGTTACCCACTGTACCAACTCCCATGATCCTTCCTTTACCGTTATCGCCAAATGTCACTATTTCTCCTTTCTTCTTTTCTAGGCTAAGGAATTTTGCTTTATTGCCCGTCATGTGTTTGGAGCAGTCTGAGTCCAAATACCACACGTCTTCTGTTTCCTTAGCCTTCCTGCAAATCTAGAAAGAAGATGAGAGTAAAGATCCGGATACCCAAGAGGTACCACCCATAGAGTAAGTGGTTTTCTTAGGTACCCAGATTTGTTTTAAAGATCGTTGTTTTATATTCCTGCAAGAGCCAGATGTGTGTCCAAATTTAAGACAATTAGCACACGAAATAAAGGGGGTTGAGACCCTTTTCTGAGTTTCTACGTTGCCCTTGCTGGATGATGTTTGTACATTAGAAAAACCAGAAGAATTTTTAACATTAGAGCTACCGCCGGCGTTAGTAGCTAGCGCCGGGCGGTAGTGTTCACTTTTATATCCGAGTCCGAATTTTCCATACCCAAAGCATTGATTACCCAGAAGCATATCCAGGGATTTTTGACCAATCCCGAATTTGTGTATGGCTAAATTGAGATTTTGATTTTGTTTTTTAAGAGATGTATTTTCTTGAACAATCATAACTCATTTATTTTCAAATCCTTTTTTGTTCTTTTCAATTTGTAATATAGAAGTTTTCAAATTTCTCTCTAAGTCCCCTTTTTCTTTTGCAATGATTTTGTTTCGTGAAAGGGCATTAGAGAGAGAAACTTCAAGTTCTTTTATCTTAAATAAAGAGTGCTCACATTCTTGACATGAAACTTTTCTTTTTTCAAGAGAGACTATTTTTTTTGTGAGCTTACGATTTTCTTTTATAATAGATTCATTTTCATGATTTAATAAAACAAATTTATCATAAAGTTCTTCAAAGGTAGGAGGGGATACCTCAGTGTCGCTAAGAACACTGGTGTCGTCATCGTCGCTTTTGGCCATTAAGCACAAGTTTGCTTCCTCCTCGCTACTTGACTCAGAACCGTTTAACTCTTCAGATGAAGAGTCATCCCAAGTAGCGTCCTTCAGCACTTTCTTCCTCTCTTTTGCTTTCTTTTGTTCTTTCCGCTCCTTTTGGTATTTTGGGCACTGGCTCTGAATGTGCCCGGTTTTTCTGCAGTGATAGCATTCTGGAGGCGGCCTTTCTTCTTCGTCATCGCTTCCTTTTTCTTTCTTCGATGAAGAGGAGGATCCCTTTCGTCGAGTATCTTTTTGGAAGAATTTTCGGAATGTGTTCCTTCTCTCTGGATTTCTGATGAACTTCTTGAAATTCTTCACCAGGAGTCCTTCTTCATCATCATCGTCCTCTTCGATGCACTCCTTCTTTGATGTCAGCACCAACGCCTTTTTCTTCGGCTCCTTGTTGTATTCGTCATGTTGAATTTGTAGTTCTACCTCATGGGTTTTGAGATTCCCAATGAGATTCTTGATCTGGAGCGTTCTTAAGTTGTGCGACTCCGAAATGGCCGTCACCTTCGGATTGAACCTTGGAGGTAAGGAACGAAGAATTTTCCTCACCACGTCCCCATCGGAGTAGATCTTTCCAAGCGCCTTGGATGCATTGACGATCTTTGTGAAGCGAGTGTACATTGAGTTGATGTCTTCTTCTGTGTCCATCCTGAATTTCTCGTATTCAGATTCCAGTTGAAACAGCTTGGCATCTTTCACCTGCGATGTACCTTCGTGAGTTACTTCTAATTGATTCCAAATATCATAAGCAGTAGTGCAAGCAGAAATTCTATTAAATTCAGTCCTATTTAGGGCACAATATATGGCGTTCATTGCTTTTGCATTATTTTTACACCTTAGTTTGTCGCTATCGTCCCATTTATCTTTAGGTTTTAATAATGTTGCCTCTCCCACTACAATTGTAGGAGGAGAGTATCTGACTTCTACCATATTCCAGACTTCTACATCCATCGTCATAAGAAAGCACATCATTCTATTTTTCCAACAGTTAAAATCTGACCCAGTAAAGAGAGGTGGTCGACTAATCCCTTGACCCTCTGAGAAAGCAAGATCATGAGACGCCATTGTTCCCGGTTGTTAATCCGATTGGAACAAACTGCTCTGATACCACTTGTTGGATCGGTCGGCGCCCTTATTCACCCCCCCCCCCCCCCCTCTAAGGGCGCCGACCGACCCAACAAGTGGTATCAGAGGTTAGGTTATGTTTTAATCCTTTCACATAAAGTACATTTGATATAAGAAAAGATGCGTTACCCACTGTACCAACTCCCATAATCCTTCCTTTACCGTTATCGCCAAACGTCACTATTCCTCCTTTCTTCTTTTCTAGGATAAGGAATTTTGCTTTATTGCCTGTCATGTGTTTGGAGCAGCCTGAATCCAAATACCACACGTCTTCTGTTTCCTTAGCCTTCCTGCAAATCTAGAAAGAAGATGAGAGTAAAGATCCGGATACCCAAGAGGTACCACCCATAGAGTAAGTGGTTTTCTTAGGTACCCAGATTTGTTTTAAAGATCGTTGCTTTATATTCCTGCAAGAGCCAGACGTGTGTCCAAATTTAGGACAATTCGAAAGAAATAAAGTTTGGAATTTAGTAGAAAGACCATCTAATCATCCAATTATTGGAGTAAAATGGATTTTAAAAATAAATTAGATGGTGAATCTAGGATTGTAAGAAATAAAGCACGCCAAGTTGCTCAAGGTTATTCTCAAATCGAGGGGGTAGATTTTGAAGAAACTTTTGCACCCGTTGCTCTCTTAGAATCTATACGAATATTTTTGGCATTTGCGAGTTTTAAACAAATAAAATTATTTCAAATGGATGTTAAAAGTGCTTTTTTAAACGAGTATATTAAAGAAGAAGTTTATGTAGAACAACCCCCCGGTTTCATAAATGAAAAATTTCCAAATCATGTGTACAAATTAGAAAAAGCGTTTATGGTTTAAAACAAGCGCCCCGTGCATGGTATGATCGACTCACATCATTTTTGTTAGAGCACGGTTATGTTATGGGATGTGCAGACAACACACTCTTCATTAAGCATAAAAATAATGAATTAATTATTCTACAAATATATGTTGATGATATTATTTTTGGAGACACTAATGAAGAGTTATGTAATGAAGTAGTCTTAATAATGAAAAATGAATTTGAAATGAGTCATGTAGGAGAACTATCATATTTTCTTGGTTTTCAAATCTCACAAAGAACTGATGGTATTTTTATTTGTCAATCAAAATATGTTCACGATATGCTTAAACGATTTGGATTTAAAAATCTTAAACAAGCTTCTACTCCTATGAGTGCTTCTTTAAAACTAGGAAAAGATGAATCTGGAATTTCCATTGATCAAATGCTATATAGAGGAATGATAGGATCTCTTCTTTATTTAAGTGCATCTAGACCAGATATAATGTTTGTCGTATGTTTATGTGCTCGCTTTCAAGCCGATCCAAAAGAATCTCATTTAAAAGCTGTAAAATGGATTTTTCGTTATCTAATAGGGTCATCTAAATTAGGATTATGGTACCCACATAATGACTATTTCACGCTCCACGGCTATTCCGATTCGGACTACGCCGGGTGTTCACTTGATAGAAAAAGCACTAGCGGTACATGTCACTTTTTAGGACCCTCTTTAGTTGCTTGGTCTAGTAGAAAAAAATCTTCGGTTACACTCTCCACCATGGAGGCCGAATATATAGCACTTGGTAGTTGTTGTGCACAAGCGTTATGGATGAGCCAAACACTAGAGGACTTTGGATTTCATCTCAAAAACAAAGATCTTAAATGTGACAACAAAAGTGCAATAGACCTCACATATAATCCCGTACACCATTCTATATCCAAACACATCGACGTTCGTCATCATTTCATTAGGGATCACATTAAGAAAGAAAATGTACAAGTAAGCTTCATTTGGACGGACTCTCAACTTGCTGACATAATTACTAAACCCCTTCCCGATGCAAGATTTCGATTATTACGACTTGAATTAGGTGTCCTAGATCTTTCAAGTTAAAACATGCTGACACATACAATTTTCTTCATTTTTAACCATCCAAAACATCTCCTAAAAATCTGCAACTTCAGCATGGAACTACTATTGGGACACTTAATCAAGATCCAAAATTAAAATTTCCAAAATCCTAAAAAATCATTCACTGTCTCCCGCGCTAGCGCTACCGCAGGCGCTAGCGTCCATGTTCATTTTTCTGTGATTTTAAAATTTTGAAAAATTTCTAAAAATATATTAATCTATATTTTCTACTTAGTTTTGCACTTCTGTGTTTCTTTATTTTTTTGAAAAATCAAATACAAAACTACAAAAACCAAATTACAAAAAATATGTTTTTCTTTTTCGCTTGTGTTGTTTCCTTTGTTTAAAGTTCATTTTTATGCAAAAATCAAATATAAAAATTACAAAAGCAAAAATTACAAAAATATGTTTTTATTTGCTAAAATCAAATACAAAAATATAAAACTTTAAAACTATCAAAAAAAATTGTATGATTTTTGTGAAAAATCAAGCATGATTTAATCTATTATTTAGAAATTCTACAATGTTGCAATTTATCTTTTCAAACTACTTAGACATTGTCTTTCTTCATGCTTTGATATATCTATTCAAATGTGCATCAATTATAGTTTAAAAGTTGTGTAGGATCAAGCTTAACATGCCTCTAAGTATGAGAAATGTTTTATGTTTGATAATGATATTTATTCACTCACCTTTTTTTGCATTGTCTACATATGTATTTAATCTAAGAATGCTTGTGTATGTTTTGTATTAGTACAAATAAATTAAAATTGCACAAGTATCTTACTTACACTCCTTTATTTTGCACTCTTAAAAGTTAAGAAATGTGGTTTATTTCTTTCAAAAATTATAATGGTTTGCAAAAACAAGTGTATTCGGAGAACTTTGTACAAAAAAATATCATAAATTATCAAAGATAACTCCACCAAGCACTACTTGAACCTCCTGATAAGTCTTAATAAGCATTGTGAGGTTGAGCACCTTGGAAAGAATAGTAAAGTGTCATGTGCAAACCATAGCCTTCTTTCAAAATAAAAACCACTTACTCTTAAGTACACCGGATCACTAGTTTCAATATTAAATTTAAATATGTGATCCCCCAAGCACTACTTTGCACCCTGATAAGTCTTGATGAGCATTGTGTTTGCAGAGCACCTTGGTAGTTGTACTTTTTATTGTGCATTAAAGTGTGTGGAAGTAATCTTATTTGTGTTTTATTGTGCTCGTACTCTACATATTTCTTGTATTTTTTTATCAAAACATTTGTTTACATTACTCAAAAATACACTTTTGTGCATATCATTATCTTCCATAACACTTCTTCTCAGGAGTATTGGATCCTAATGCTAATTCTATATTACTCTTTCTTTATGAAATGCACTGGATAACCTAGCATGTGTTCTACAATGTTTTGTATGTTTTTGGAATTATGAATTAAAGTAACATTGTAGTAATTTCTTTTTGATAAACATTTTTTCATGCTTGGTTATTATCAAATTTAAAGATCTAACTGCAAAATGATTTACAAAAACATCATCTTCTGTGAACTTTAACTCATATTTTTTTTGGATTATCATCACTATTTGATGTTTTTTGTATTCCTATAAGTCTTCCGCATCTTAACCATATAAGTGTTTTACCTTGCGCTTTCATGCTTACTTAATATCTTGTATTCTTTGCATCATCACTTATTCTTAAAAATTCCTATCTTTCATTAAGTGATAGATTTCCTTGGAACACTTTTTATTGGTTACTTCAAACATAAAAATCTTTTATGCTAAAAACTCTGAAAATTTTGTAATGCTTATAACTCTAATCTATTTCAATGAAAAACAATTCTAAAACTCCTTATCATTTACTTAAAAAGCTCGATCATGCCTTCTCTTCTATTTACAAATTCTTTGGTGCTTTGTTTCCCTACCCACTTTTGCTAATAACAAAGGAGGAGAACTAACATGATAAATATAACCCGCTATCATAAACCCAACATGACAAATTCAGATGATAGTTTACATATTAGGGGAGCATTCACTTAGGGGGAGCATGTATTTAGGGGGAGCAATTTTAAATGCTAAAATCAATAATTATCCTAAAGTCATCACTCACACACACACACACAAGTATAGTTTCATCATGCTTATTTATTAATGCTTTGATTTATCATTAATGGATTTGTTATTATCAAAAGGGGGAGTTTGTTGGAACATGGTCTTCCGCATCTCCTAGGTTTGAGAATAACAAATCCTATGTGTATTTGATTTTGTGTGTTTAAGTGTGCAGGAAATCAAAGTCCATATGACTCAAGGATGGTTGTACCCAAAATTGAGGCCAGAATTCCAACATGGCCACTAGCGCTGGCGGTAGTGATTGCGCCCGGCGCTAGCGATGATTAGCGCGATTCCGGCAGTGTTTTTAGAAGGAGCTAGCGCCCGGCGGCAGCTACTAGCGTTGGCGGTAGCATGGCGCACAAGAGGCATAGAGCAAAATGTTGCCGCAGATTGAAGATCCTGCCGCGCAAAATGTTACTTAATCAGGGATAGCGCCCGGCGGTAGCTACTAGCGCTGGATGTAGCATGGCGCACAAGAGGCATAGAGCAAAATGTTGTCGTGGATTGAAGATCCTGCCGCGCAAAATGTTACTTAATCAGGGATAGCGCCGGCGGTAGCGCTTTGGCTATAAAAGGACCCCCTCTCCTCTTGTTTTCGATACACCTATTGCATACACCTCAGAGAGAGAGTGCTAGAATTCCAGAGGCTTGTCTTGGCCGAAATTTGAGGTCCCAGCAAATCTCTGCCAACTTCTGAAGGAAGATTCCATCACACCGAATCCAAACGAAGTCCGCTTCGACAAACGCTGATTCTACAGCGGATCTTCGCCTCCATCTTCAGAAGTTCATCTTAAGGGAGTTTTTTATTATTTTATTTATCTTTCTTTGTAAACGGTAGTGAAATTGCCTCGTGTTGGCGACTAGGTCTGGGGTAGGACTTAAGGCTGAAATTCGCCTCGTGTTGGCGACTAGATCTAGGCTAGGTCTAGGGGGTGCTCGAGACCACATTCGGGGAAGGATTGGCTAGAGCGGCTTGAGGCCGAATCCGGGAAGGAGAAGGATAGGGCCACCGGTTCATGGGGAAGCGAGTCGGGATAGAAAATGAAAAGAGCTTTTATTATTCGCCTCCGATCTCTAGCGTCATTAAGATCAAGTTTTGTAAAACTTATTTAATATCAATAAAGCTTGTCTCTCTTTTTGTTTTACTTGACTTCTTGTTTTAATATTGCAATATTCCAAAGTTTTTTTTAAATAAAATCTAAAGTTTTTGAAAACCCTCATTCACCCCCCCCCCCCTCTAAGGGCGTCGACCGATCCAACACTAATCACTCACTGATCCTGAATCCTGTGCTCCTGTACTAGACTGGCCCGCCTCCGTCTGCACCGGCCTCTGGTGCTGTTGTGTCTCCTTGGTCCCCTAAAATGATATGGTCCACCGACCGTTAGTCAAAAATACTAAGCCTTATGTTCCCCACCCCACCCCCAATGGCTCCTAGGCACTGTGTGGGAGGATGAAGCGGAGGACAGCAAGGGGTATAATCAAAAAGCAGATGACGGGTCATAATCTACAGGAAGAGTTCTACCACTACTCAAGTATATATATATACATAATCGAAGCAGTTAATAAAGCATAGTAAGAGCAAGTAAAGAACAGAAAGTAAAGCAGGTACATAATAGAAAAGTAACCATTGATTTATAGGAATGCCCATACAAACCTATAGACCAAGGGGTCGTTTAGCAGGGCCTATCGTATAAGAAGTCCCATAACCAACTTATACGATAGGGGTAGGGGTTGAAATGCAATGTTTATGCCATGACATGCAGAGTTATGCAGTTTATGCTATGTTTATACAAGTGCAACTCACACACTTCGACTCTATGCGCACAGACCATTAGTTCCCCCTTTTTGGAGCTAGCTAGACTCCCAGTATACTCCCGTAGTGGCAAACGGAAGCGGTGGGTTGGGCCTCGCCCACCTCTAGGTTGGTATTCACACTACCTAACCTAGACCTATCGTACGCCTCAACGCAAAACCGCAGAACATCTGCGTACTCTTACTGGCTGGACCACTAGACTTTTATGGCTAAGTGCAAATTCCACACTTGCCGAGTCAACGTATTGACGTCGGTATGAACGACCGTCCAATACTGAAGACCCGCCACCTTCATTCACATGCAAACATGTTCTACTATCTATCTCCGAGCCATAGGCTCCCCGGGCTAACCCGCCCGTTACCATAACCTTCCGAGCCACCGGCTCGCCGGACCAACCTGTCCGTAACAACAAGCATCACTAAGTCACACGCTCACCGGACTAACTAGTCCGCTGCTTCAACCACCGAGCCTACCGCTCGAAAACCAAACCAACTAACATACCCGTGATAACGGGGTGTGGGTGAGAGTATTATTAAGTTAATCTTGTACATCAACTTACTCCTATAGTTTATGGTTAATCATGGACTTCCCGAGGATTACCCTGTAAGGGGCTTGCTACGGTACTAGGAACTGTAATGGGATGACACCCCAAAGTTCCCTTTCTCAAGATACTTACTGTTATTGGTGTCTACCCTTAAGAACTCCCCTCTACCATTTCACTTGAGTTAGACCTAAGTGTTTATGACACCACATGGTAAAGATGATCTTTCGTAATTCCCGAGCACAACTTTACCCTTAACTCACCAAGCACACTCTCATCTCATAACTTCTTTTGGTGACCTTCAATCTCTTTAACCTGACCATGTACACCAACTGCATGCCACTTCCACTTGGTAGGCCCCTAAACACCCAAGTTTCACATTTTTACTATACGCAGCCCAAACTAACTATATGAAGCATATAAGTAGAGGTACTCCAAATATTCGTCCAATTGACCCGGGATTATTACTGGTAGTCTATCATGATATCATATGACTAAATCCAGAGAATCATAATTTTCCCTAATTATTTAGTATTTATTTTAATTTCTCCAAACATTTGCCAAGTATGAAAATGAACATGAAGTATAAGGAATTCTTATGATATGGCTCTCCAAAAATTATGATAAGTCTAAGATGACTAAACAACAACAAATACAGCATATCAAAATTTTACAGTAAGAAATTGTCCTCTAATTTAATTATTTATCATTTGTCCAAAATTGTAGCTTTATGAAGGAACCACCAAAAAGTTCAACACTAAAATTCTGGGAAAATTACCAAACTCTTGTATTCATCAGAAAAGGCTACTGACTAAGTTTCAGGATTTAAGGGAATCATTTTCTCACAAAAATAAATATTTAAAGAAAACCTCAAATAGAATAAGTTGTGAAGTAGCCTACTGATTTAAGTCTTCAAAAATTCTATAAAAGTTCACAGAGCTTCCTAATGTTCTGAAATGTCCTATCACCAATTTCCACAATTTATAAAATAGTATTTGACCCTCAAATATTTTTCTTAAGTCTAAATCAAAACAGGTGCCTTGTGAATGAAGTACGGATTAAATAATTTATATAAATACACAAAAATTACCAGAGATCTAAACCATGATTATAAAGGCACTGCCAAGGTTTCATCATCATCCAAGACATTTTGATCCTGTAATCATCTCTTATAAGAAATTTCTCTAAAGGGATTATGACCTAATTCAAAGGGAATAATCGCTCCCAAAATTCTTATAAAATTGCCCAGGGCTTATTTATATCCTATGAACTTATCCACCAAGTTTCATAACCATCCAGGGACTTTTGACCACATGGCATTCACAAGGTTCTAAATGCACACCTAGGAATAAAACTAGTGTGCTAGGGCTTAATCACCTCTACACCACCCCAAACCACTCATGGGGATACTTTAGGTGATCCTAAACCAGTGGACAATGTTTCAACTCATGGTGATGAGTTCTGACCACAACATCCCAAGATAAACACCATACCCTAACTTTGACCCTATTTGTCCTAACTTGGGTTTACAAATTACTCAATCAAAACTGTCCCAATTGGGCTGAGATTTTTACCAAGATCATAGCTTAACCCTAAGGAGCACCCACCAAAATTTGGAGGGCATTGGAGGTCATTTGACCCAATAATTAATTAATTTATGGATTATGAAATTATTTTAAAAACCTTAGAAAAAGGTTCTCCTAAAAATCCCATCTTTTAGTATGTTGTGTGGGTGTATATAACTAGCCTAGGTTTTAAATATCAAGGCCATAGCATCTACCTATAAAAAGATATGATGGAAAGAGTCACTCCCTACCCTAGGGACCAGTCCCACCATTTTGTCTCTACAAGGAGCTACAGAACTCCTTCTGGGATGAAATCAATTTTAAAACACAGTAGACTCCAAGGGCTACAAATATTGTGTTGGGCACATTTTAATCAGAGGTGATCTGGTATTTTTAACAATTAAAATAAACTACAGCAAAAAGGCGTGACAGAAATTAATATAACCTTTAATTATTAACTGAAGTCTGCGCTCGACGAAAACAATACAGCGCTCGACGGACGCTGAACACAACTGCGTTCAACGAATTATACAAATACCAGCGTTCGACTAATATAATAAATAACAGCGTTCGACGAATTATACACTGCGCTCGACGAATTCAGTTCGTTCGACGAACTGCAGATCCGTTCGACTAATTTCTATATAATCTGCGACCGACTAATCTGAGTTATACAGCGATCGACGAACCAGTTCCGTTCGATGAAAACAGGATTCCGTTAGACGAACTCACAATTACTTTCGACGAATGAAATAATATAACGTAAACATATAAAACAAATAATAATAAGATCTTGCACAGATTTTGAAGCAAACCGACGACTGCTGGTCGTCTTCTTCCTCCAGCCGACGGCTGAGATTGCCGCGACCTTGGCTGCCTTCCTCCTTGTTTTCCCGGCCACCTATGCGCCGGCCTGGCCGGCCAATGCCACCACCACCTTCGTCGAGGTGGTGGCCGGCGATTAGCGGTGGTTGGCCAGTCGGAGGTGGTCGGGACAGGGATTTGGAGGCGGGATTTTAAGCTCCAAAAACGGAGCTCTCGGCCTACCAGATTGGGGGCCAATTGGCCCCGATCCTTGTGGCCAACTTGATAAGATCTATCCACTGAGAGAGAGGAGAAGAACCAGACCTGTATGGAGGGTTGATTCCATGCCGATTTCTTGCTGGCCATGGCCGACCTAGAGCTTTTGGTGTCATGCCGATTCCTGCTCCTGGTGCTCGATTCCTGGAGGGTTGGGGAAAACTCATCCTCCCAGTCCTCTGAAGGAGTTATAAGGTTCAATTGGTGGAGAGGGAGGGTGTAACTCCTGATAGTCATAAATGGCCATTAAACAGATTCCGGCCATGGTGAAAACTTCCCATTTCAGCCCCCATCATGTATTCTCCATGAATACAATTTTCTCTCTCTCCGATTTGAGGGAAACTTCTTTTTTCTCTCTCTTAATCAGCAAATATAGAAATTAAGAGGTAATTTCAGTAACTACCAGGCCCACCAGATGATGGACCACCTTAGTTGGGCCTAGCCCAAATGGATTGGGTGCAATTTGGGCAAACTAGGTTATTTTGACCTAAATTAAGGCAAATTTGACTTTGGTCAAATTAACCAATTGGGTTGACCCCAAATGATGGCTTGGGCTCCATTGGCTTCCCTTAAGGGTTAGGAAGGTCTAGGTGGAGTCAATTTGACAAAGTGAGGGTGAATTGCCCCTTATTAGGGCACTTTGACCAAATTAAGGTTTTAGGACAATTTGGTCAAATTGGAGGCCCCATGATGGGGGCTTTTTAGTCCATTAGGATCCTAGTACCCATACAAGGGTAGGGGAAGGGTCAATTTGGCATGGTGAGGGCCAATTGACCTTAATTGAGTTAGTTTGACCAATTTAGGGTTAAGGTTGACTTTAGTCAAATTCGGCTCTTAGGTTGACCCCAATTGGTCCCTGGGGTTCCAAGGAGACCCCTAATGGGTTAGGGATGCTATGGTGGGGTCAAGGATAAAGGTGGGGCCCTAAAGTCCAACCCTAGGCTTGGTATCTGAAAATTGCTATTTGCAGACCACTTGGGTTTTCTCCTTCTCACCTAAATTCACATGGTCTTGAGCTCTTCCAATGGTTTTGTCATGACCTAGTTATATCAAAACCAACTTAGGGTTCTAGCTGTTTGGGGGATGTTACAAATCCCAATAAACAAAAAATAATAATTTCGTCCTCGAAATTCAGGCTAGGCTTGCGGGGTTTTCACTGAGAGTGACTGAATGTAACATCCCCTAAGAATTGAAGTTATTCCTGGCTCGAAGAGCACCGACTATCTCTGCCACACCAATTCTTGTGGCTTCCAGGTCTCCTCCGGTCCATAACTTTAACACATGACTTAACCTTCGGAACGTTCTTGCGCCGCAAGACTCGCACCGTCGTATCATCTATCCTGACCGGGGTGACCTAGCTACCTTGGTCAATCTATCCTCGATGTTCCAAATAAACATGTGCCCGGAGTGAGGATGTGGTAACATGTGTATGAAATCCATAATTATATCCTCGATCTTCCACTCTAACCTGGGCAGATTCCTATGCCTCTAAAGTTCTCTTCACATGTTCAAATTCTTACTCCTTCAGGTACGTCCGAGTAATCAATCATCTCTACTCTACAACTTTTCTGGTTCTTACTATTGATGGAACTAGTCAGATTGTCTAGCGTCCTAATCATCCTTAAATTTTAATGGGGGTGCACTTGTGAACCTTTATGAGTACATGTTAACCAACCACAATTAGCATCCATGTTGGTAAGACGACTCCCAATCATTTTCTACGTGGAGTTTGATTCATAAGGTATACGGGTAAAATCTTTTGAAACCCTAAGATTTTTCACAAGTCAATTTCATCAAGAAAATATCCTCACGTTTATTTCAGCAAATTCCTATTACATCCACATATGCTAGTCTCGATCACTTTCGAATAGTCCAAAGTAAGATAAACTTAGATCGTTCTTATCATAGTAAACTCAAACACTAGATTCAAAATCCAATAAGTTATCGTCTATGATCCCTGGTTATTCGTCATCATAGCCTCCAAGGTTTGAAGATTATCATTGCAGTTGAAATTTTCTATCATGACAGGGCGTAATTTATAACGAATCATAAGTTAATCACTTCTGAAAGCCCCAAACTACCAGAACTTTCAAATATAACTAAAGCTTGCACGACCTAATTTCAGGTCCCAACTTCCAGAAAGGCGTCTGCATCCCTAAGTGATTAATCCTAGCGACTTTACATTTCCAATGATTCAACTAAGGTCAAGTTGTTGTTTGATCAACGACGTCTATCCTTTGTCCTAATTATACTACAGATCATGATTCCCAAACATACTGCTACACCGTCTCATCTTTGTCCAAGCAATATTGAATAAGATCGACTTCAAAGTCATCATGTTCCCGACATAGCACTTGCTAAATTAGATCTAAGGGACACCCAAGTCAGTAACTAATTTGCCCAATAAACAAAAGGTAAGCCCCAATAAACAAAAGATAAGCCACTATCTATTTTGGGGTGAATAAATTCAATATCACCAAGTTATATTCGTCCCAAGTATGCAATCAATCCTTAGGGCACACAACCTTAGACTTGATGTTCTATCTTAAACTTGTTGGTATACTCCATACTTTAGACTCTTCAAGGTACCCTCTACGACAGCCTTAAACATGTGACCCAATCCCAAATAGGTCTCTTCTTAACTTGAATTTCTTATCCGACCCTCGGTGCTTAGTGTGATGGTTGTCTCAATATAAACATGTCACCGATATGAGGGATAAGTCTATGAGTCTCGTACCATTTTGCTTAGGTGTCAATCTCTCTTTCTCTAGCCTCTTTGGGGTATCCTCGTACCTTCCCCAAAAGTTATACCTACGGTCTATTTCAGACTAGGTCACGGTATAAATTATCATGGTAAGTTATGTGTTTTAGTGGGGTTGAGTGTAACTCGTTGACTAAAGGACTATCTAAAGAGATCTTTGCAGCCGGAGGTATTCCCTGCTGGGGGCAGGGTTCGACGCAGGCTACAAAAGAAAACTTGACACTCGTAAAGAGATTTGGCTAAATAAATTCAGTTAAAAGTGGACTTTTTCATGTGATTTCCCCATGTGGGCACACCACTGCTTCCGCTGCTAGTTTGTCCTCAAACTAAGCTCGCGCGGGGTGGCCCAGGGTTTGTGGACTTCTTTTCTTCGGATCGAGGTTTGCTCTGATACCACTTATAAGACCCCTTTTTTTCAAACATCTGGGTCTTAGGCCCAGAACCACCGTTTTGCGGTGACACCCTCGCTCGGGAAGATTGCCACTAAAAAATGCCGATCCTGCCGGCCAAATCGATCGCAAAGAAGAAAATTATAAACGAACAAATACAAGTTCAAGTCCACAATCACATGCTATATATATATATATATATATATATATTTGAATGTCCACTTGATAATAACTGAATACAAAGATAATAATAATAAGAAGAAGGGCTCATGCCCAGTACATCATATCCTCACTACAAGATCACTCGTGGGAGCTAACTACTAATCATTCATTGATCCTGAATCCTGTGCTCCTGTACTAGACTGGCCCGCCTCCGTCTGCACCGGCCTCTGGTGCTTCTGCGTCTCCTCGGTCCCCTAAAATGATATGGTCCACCGACCGTTAGTCCAAAAGACTAAGCCTTATATTCCCCACCCCACCCCCAATGGATCCTAGGCACCGTGTGGGAGGATGAAGCGGAGGACAGCAAGGGGTATAAGCAAAAAGCAGATGATAGGGCATAAACTACAGGAAGAGTTCTACCACTACTCAAGTATATATATACATAATCGAAGCAGTTAATAAAGCATAGTAAGAGCAGGTAAAGAGTAAGTAAAGAACAGTAAGTAAAGCATGTACATAATAGAAAAGTAACCATTGATTTATAGGAATGCCCATACAAACCTATAGGCCAAGGGGTCGTTTAGCAGGGCCTATCGTATAAGAAGTCCCATAACCAACTTATACGATAGGGGTTGAAATGAAATGTTTATGCCATGACATACAGAGTTATGCAGTTTATGCTATGTTCATACAAGTGCAACTCACACACTTCAACTCTATGCGCACAGACCTTTAGTTCCCCTTATTTGGAGCTAGCTAGACTCCCAGGATACTCCCGTAGTGGCAAACGGAAGCGGTGGGTTGGGCCTCGCCCACCTCTAGGTTGGTATTCACACTACCTAACCTAGACCTATCGTACGCCTCAACGCAAAACCGCGGAGCATCTGCGTACTCTTACTGGCTAGACCACCAGACTTTTATGGCTAAGTGCAAATTCCACACTTGCCGAGTCAACGTATTGACGTCGGTGTGAACGACCGTCCAATACTGAAGACCGACCACCTTCATGCACATGCAAACATGTTCTAATATCTATCTCCGAGCCAATTGCTCCCCGGGCTAACCCGCCCGTTACCATAACCTTCCGAGCCACCGGCTCGCCGGACCAACCCGTCCGTAACAACAAGCATCACTAAGTCACAAGCTCACCGGACTAACTAGTCCACTGCTTCAACCACCGAGCCTACCGCTCGAAAACCAAACCAACTAACATACCCGTGATAACGGGGTGTGGGTGAGAGTATTATTAAGTTAATCTTGTACATCAACTTACTCCTACAGTTTATGGTTAATCTTGGACTTCCCGAGGATTACCCTGTAAGGGGCTCGCTACGGTACTAGGAACTGTAATGGGATGACACCCCAAAGTTCCCTTTCTCAAGATACTTACTGTTATTGGTGTCTACCCTTAATAACTTCCCTCTACCATTTCACTTGAGTTAGACCTAAGTGTTTATGACACAACAGGGGAAAGACGATCTTTCGTCAATCCCGAGCACAACTTTACCCTTAACTCACCAAGCACACTCTCATCTCATAACTCCTTTTGGTGACCTTAAATCTCTTCAACCTGACCATGTACACCAACTATATGCCACTTCCACTTGGTAGGCCCCTATACACCCAAGTTTCACATTTTTACTATACGCAGCCCAAACTAACTATATGAAGCCTATAAGTAGAGGTACTCCAAATATTCGTCCAATTGACCCAAGATTATTACTGGGAGTCTATCATGATATCATATGAATAAATCCAGAGAATCATAATTTTCCCTACTTATTTAGTATTTATTTTAATATCTCCAAACATTTGCCAAGTTTGAAAATGAACATGAAGTATAAGGAATTCTTATGATATGGCTCTCCAAAAATTATAATAAATCTATGATGACTAAAAAACAGCAAATACAGCATATCAAAATTTTACAGTAAGAAATTTTCCTCTAATTTAATTATTTATCATCTGTCCAAAATTGTAGCTTTATGAAGGAACCACCAAAAAGTTCAACACTAAAATTCTGGTAAAATTACCAAACTCCTGTATTCATTAGAAAAGGCTACTGACTAAGTTTCAGGATTTAAGGGAATCATTTTCTCACAAAAATAAATATGTAAAGAAAACCTCAAATATAATAAGTTGTGAAGTAGCCTACTGATTTAAGTCTTCAAAAATTGTATAAAAATTCACAGAGCTTTCTAATGTTCTGAAATATCCTATCACCAATTTTCACAATTTATAAAATAGTATTGGACCCTCAAATATTTTTCTTAAGTCTAAATCAAAACAGGTGCCTTGTGAATGAAGTACTGATTAAATAATTTATATAAATACACAAAAATTACCAGAGATCTAAACCATGATTATAAAGGCACTGCCAAGGTTTCATCATCATCCAACACCTTTTGATCCTGTAATCATCTCTTATAAGAAATTTCTCTAAAGGGATTATGACCTAATTCAAAGAGAATAATCTCTCCCAAAATTCTTATAAAATTACCCAGGGCTTATTTATATCCTATGAACTTATCCACCAAGTTTCATAACCATCCAGGGACTTTTGATCACATGGCCTTCACAAGGTTCTAAATGCACACCTAGGAATAAAACTAGTGTTCTAGGGCTTAATCACCTTTACACCACCCCAAACCACTCATCGGGATACTTTAGGTGATCCTAAACCAGTGGATAAGGTTTCAACTCATGGTGATGAGTTCTGACCACAACATCCCAAGATAAACACCATACCCTAATTTTGACCCTATTTGTCCTAAATTGGGTTTACAAATTACTCAATCAAAACTGTCCCAATTGGGCTGAGATTTTTACCAAGGTCACAGCTTAACCCTAAGGAGCACCCACCAAAATTTGGAGGGCATTAGAGGTCATTTGACCCAATAATTAATTAATTTATGGATTATGAAATTATTGTAAAAACCTTAGAAAAAGATTCTCCTAAAAATCCCATCTTTTAGTATGTTGTGTGGGTGTATATAACTAGCCTAGGTGTTAAATATCAAGGCCATAACATCTACCTATAAAACGATATGAAGGAAAGAGTCACTGCCCTACCCTAGGGACCAGTCCCACCATTTTGTCTCTACAAGGAGCTACAGAACTCCTTCTGGGATGAAATTAATTTTAAAACACAGTAGTCTCCAAGGGCTACAACTTTGGTGTTGGGCACTTTTTAATCAGAGGTGATCTGGTATTTTTAACAATTAAAATAAACTACAGCAAAAAGGCGTGACAGAAATTAATATAACCTTTAATTATTAACTGAAGTCTGCGCTCGACGAAAACAATACAGCGCTCGATGAATGCTGAACACAACTGCGTTCGATGAATTATACAAATACCAGTGTTCGACTAATATAATAAATAACAGCGTTCAACGAATTATACATTGCGCTCGATGAATCAAGTTCGTTCGACGAACTGCAGATCCGTTCGACTAATTTCTATATAATCTGCGCCCGACTAATCTGAGTTATAACAGCGATCGACGAACCAGTTCCATTTGACGATAACAGGATTCCATTCGACGAACTCACAATTGCGTTCGACAAATGAAATAATATAACGTAAACATATAAAACAAATAATAATAAGATCTTGCACAGATCTTGAAGCAAACCGACGACTGCTGGTCTTCTTCTTCCTCCAGCCGACGGCTGAGATTGCCCTGACCTGGGCTGCCTTCCTCCTTGTTTTCCTGGCCACCTATCCGCCTCCCCGGCCGTCCAATGCCACCACCACCTTCGTCGAGGTGGTGGCCGGAGATTAGCGGTGGTTGGCCGGCCGGAGGTGGCCGGAACATGGATTTGGAGGCGGGATTTTAAGTCCAAAAACGGAGCTCTCGGCCTACCAAATTGGGGGACAATTGGCCCCGATCCTTGCGGCCAACTTGATAAGATCTATCCACTGAGAGCGAGGAGAAGAACCAGACCTGTATGGAGGGTTGATTCCTTGCCGATTTCTTGCTGGCCATGGCCGACCTGGAGCTTTTGGTGCCATGCCGATTCCTGCTCCTGGTGCTCGAATTCTCTGGAGGGTTGGGAAAAACTCATCCTCCCAGTCCTCTGAAGGAGTTATAAGGTTCAATTGGGGGAGAGGGAGGGTGTAACTCTTGATTGTCATAAATGGCCATTAAACAGATTCCGGCTATGGTGAAAACTTCCCATTTCAGCCCCCATGTGGGCTGGAAAACCCCTTAAACTTCTTGAAATAGCTAGAGGAGATGAATGGAGGGTGTGGTGAGGGGGGGGGGGGGGGGGGGGGGGGGTCAATCGGCTTGGATGGCTTTATTCCTAAAAGCCATTAATGGCCATTAACCCAAATTTCGATTACCACTAAATTTTCTCTTAATCAGCCCCCTTGGCCATGGAAAACTCTCGAAAATCATCGGTAACTGAAGGGGGAGATGAATGCACATCAATTGGGGAGGGATTGAAGGGTCACATCATTTATTCTCCATGAATACACTTTTCTCTCTCTCTCCGATTTGGGGGAAACTTCTTTTTTCTCTCTCCTAATCAGCAAATACAGAAATTAAGAGGTAATTTCAGTAACTACCAGGCCCACCAGATGATGGACCACCTTAGTTGGGCCTAGCCCAAATGGATTGGGTCCAATTTGGGCAAACTAGGTTATTTTGACCTTAGTTAAGGCAAATTTGACATTGGTCAAATTAACCAATTGGGTTGACCCCAATGGTGGCTTGGGCTCCATTGGTCTCCCTGAAGGGTTAGGAAGGTCTAGGTGGAGTCAATTTGACAAAGTGAGGGTGGTTGCCCCTTATTAGGGCACTTTGACCAAATTAAGGTTTTAGGACAATTTGGTCAAATTGGACGCCCCATGATGGGGCTTTTTGGTCCATTAGGTTCCTAGTACCCATACAAGGGTAGGGGCAGGGTCAATTTGGCAAGGTGAGGGCCAATTGACCTTAATTGAGTTAGTTTGACCAATTTAGGGTTAAGGTTGACTTTAGTCAAATTCGGCTCTTAGGTTGACCCCAATGGGTCCCTCGGGTTCCAAAGAGACCCCTAATGGGTTAGGGATGCTATGGTGGGGTCAAAGATCAAGGTGGGGCCCTAAAGTCCAACCCTAGGCTTGGTATCTGAAAATTGCTATTTGCAGACCACTTGGGTTTTCTCCTTCTCACCTAAATTCACATGGTCTTGAGCTCTTCCTATGGTTTTGTCATGACCTAGTTATATCAAAACCAACTTAGGGGTCTAGCTGTTTGGGGGATGTTACAAATCCCAATAAACAAAAAAAATAATTTTGTCCTCAAAATTCAGGTTAGGCTTGCGGGGTTTTCACCGAGAGTGACTGAACGTAACATCCCCCAAGAATTGAAGTTATTCCTGGCTCGAAGAGCACCGACTATCTCTGCCACACCAATTCTAGTGGCTTCCAGGTCTCCTCTGGTCCATAACTTTAACACATGACTTAAACCTTCGGAACCTTCTTGCGCCGCAAGACTCGCACTGTCGTATCATCTATCCTGACCGGGGTGACCTAGCTACCTTGGTCAATCTATCCTCGATGTTCCAAATAAACATGTGCCCGGAGTGAGGATGTGGTAACATGTGTATGAAATCCATAATTACATCCTCGATCTTCCACTCTAACCTGGGCAGATTCTTATGCCTCTAAGGTTCTCTTCACATGTTCAAATTCTTACTCCTTCAGGTACGTCCGAGTAATCAATCATCTCTACTCTACAACTTTTCCAGTTCTTACTATTGATGGAACTAATCGGATTGTCTAGCATCCCAATCCTCCATAAATTTTAATGGGGGTGCACTTGTGAACCTTTATGAGTACATGTTAACCAACCACAATTAGCATCCATGTTGGTAGGACGACTCCCAATCATTTTCTACGTGGAGTTTGATTCATAAGGTATACGGGTAAAATCTTTTGAAACCCTAAGATTTTTCACAAGTCAATTTCATCAAGAAAATATCTTCACGTTTATTTCACCAAATTCGTATTACTTCCACATATGCTAGTCTCGATCACTTTCGAATGGTCCAAAATAAGATAAACTTAGAACGTTCTTATCATAGTAAACTCAAACACTAGATTCAAAATCCAATATGTCATCGTCTATGATCTCTGGTTATTCATCATCATAGCTTCCAAGGTTTGAAGATTATCATTGCAGTTAAAATTTTCTACCATGACAGGGCGTAATTTATAACGAATCATAAGTTAATCACTTCTGAAATCCCCAAACTACTAGAACTTTCAAATATAACTAAAGCTTGCACGACCTAATTTCAGTTCCCAACTTACAGAAAGGCATCTGCATCCCTAAGTGATTAATCCTGGCGACTTTACATTTCCAATGATTCAACTAAGGTCAAGTTGTTGATTGATCAACGACGTCTATCCTTTGTCCTGGTAATACTACAGATCATGATTCTTAAACATATTGTTACACTGTCTCATCTTTTTCCAAGCAAAATTGAATAAGATCGACTTCAAAGTCATCATGTTCCCGACATAGCACTTGCTAAATTAGATCTAAGGGACACCCAAGTCAGTAACTAATTTGCCCAATAACAAAAGGTAAGCCCCAATAAACAAAAGATAAGCCACTATCTATTTTGGGCTGAATATCTTCAATTTCACAACGTTATATTCGTCCCAAGTATGCAATCAATCCTTAGGGCACACAACCTTAGACTTGGGGTTCAATCTGAATCTTGTTGGTATACTCCATACTTTAGACTCTTCAAGGTACCCTCTGCGACATCCTTAAACATGTGACCCAATCCCAAATAGGTCTCTTCTTAACTTGAATTTCTTATCCGACCCTCGGTGCTTAGTGTGATGGTTGTCTCAATATAAACATGTCACCGGTATGAGGGTTAAGTCTATGAGTCTCGTACCATTCTGCTTATGTGTCAATCTCTCTTTCTCTAGCCTCTTTGGGGTATCCTCATACCTTCCCCAAAAGTTATACCTACGGTCTATTTCAGACTAGGTCACGGTATAAATTGTTATGGTAAGTCATGTGTTTTAGTGGGGTTGAGTCTAACTCGTTGATTAAAGGACTATCTAAAGAGATCTTTGCAGCCGGAGGTATTCCCTGCTGGGGACAGGGTTCGCTGCAGGCTACAAAAGAAAACTTGACACTCGTAAAGAGATTTGGCTAAAAAAATTCAGTTAAAAGTGGACTTTTTCATGTGATTTCCCCATATGGGCAGCTCAAATGGTGATGATAAGTGAAAGAACTATATAGTTAACAGTGCTCGGACGGGAGCAATTCTGGGATGGGTGACCTCCTGGAAAGTCCACGTAGAGGCGCTTAACTGGATCACTTCTCGTCAAAGGGAGGTTGCGGTCTCCAACAACCAACCGTGGCCGAAGGGCACGGAGAGGGGTTGGGGTGCATGGTCTGCAGACCATCTGGTTAGGCTGAACCCTTCCGGTGTCAGCTGGGTCCCGTGTTGGCGGGCCTGGGTCGGGAGGGTGCTGGCGGTCCAGCTGGGTCCCCTGTTGGCGGGCCTGGATCGTTACAAAAAGTCCAGGCCCGCCAACACAGGACCCAGCTGCACCGCCAGCACCCTCCCGACCAAGGCCCGCCAACACGGGACCCAGCTGGCACCAAAAGGGTTCAGCCTAACCAGATGGTCTGCAGACCATGCACCCCAACCCCTCTCCGTGCCCCTTCGGCCACGGTGGGTTGTTGGAGACCGCAGCCTCCCTTTGTCGAGAAGTGATCCAGTTAAGCGCATCTACGTGGACTTCCCAGGAGGTCACCCATCCCAAAATTGCTCCCGTCCGAGCACGCTTAACTATATAGTTCTTTCACTTCTCATCACCATTTGAGCTGCAGCTCAAGTGGTGATGAGAAGTGAAAGAACTATATAGTTAAGCGTGCTCGGACGGGAGCAATTCTGGGATGGGAAACCTCCTGGGAAGTGCACGTAGAGGCGCTTAACTAGATCACTTCTCGTCAAAGGGAGGTTGCGGCCTCCAACAACCCACCGTTGTCGAAGGGGCACAGAGAGGGGTTGGGGTGCATGGAACGCAGACCATCTGGTTAGGCTGAACCCTTCCGGTGCCAGCTGGGTCCCGTGTTGGCGGGCCTGGGTCGGGAGGGTGCTGGCGGTCCAGCTGAGTCCCGTGTTGGCGGGCCTGGATCGTTACACGTGAGAGGCCTCTTCTCTTCACCATGTTGGCGAATTTGCTGCTATGTGTTAGTATCGAAGATCGTGGGCTTAACTTTCGTACCTTGTTTTAGATAATTCGCGTTGCTGATAGAGCTAGAGAATAACTGTAGTAGTTTTATATACACAACGGATACATGTGCACAAGTGCAATATTGCGGTTTACTATTTTAAAAGCAAAAACTAGAAGAAACAAAAATAGAAATTGACGATAGATAAGACGTGGGCTGTGCGCGCTCTACTAGGGGGGAAGTTCCCCTACCCAGTACTGCTCGCTTATCCACGTCGGGGTACGACGTTGTCCTCCACTGGATTGTCAGCCTGCGGTCCGTGCTGGTCAGGGACCTGGTTTAGCAAAAACCTTTCTAGGAGGCCATGTTGGACAAGGCGCTCGATCTCCTCCTTCAACCGCTTGTAGCTTTCCGTACTGTGTCCATGCCCGCGATGGAAGTCGCAATGTTGCGACTGGTTCCTTCCGCTCGACGTAAGCGGTCCGGGCCTGCGGAGCGCATTGCTATCGCAGATGGCGAGGAGAATGTAAGACCCCCCCCCCCCCCCGTCCCAAATCGTCGGTCCGACCGGGGGATCTTATCGCACACCACTGTTTTAGCACGACGCTGAAGCGATCGCGAAGGGTGGAGGTACTAGCTTCTCCAACCCCCTTCCTGGAACACCCCATTGTCACGCCTAGGGGTGATGTTATGCGAAAGTCACTACACACCAACAAAGTAGGGAAGCAGTATTCTAGCGGAAGACATCATCAAAGAGTGCATATTATAATACTTAGCGGAAGACGTCATCAAAGTGTGCACTTTATAGCACTTAGCGGAAGACGTAGTTTTATCACAGAAACCACAATTTCAAGACCTGTAAATAATCTACATATCTCTGCCGCATAAAATCCTAATCATCAAGGATTTATTGCCATTATATATATATACCCTGGGATAGGGCACAACAAAAGGAGATGCGGCTTAACAAACTTATACCTGACGTAGCCTGCTCTGTGGCATCATCCACACACAGATGTTGTCACTCATCCACACCTGTCACCTGTGCCAAAGACAAGTTATTAGAACCACGAACAGAATCCAACCCCTACTAACAAACAGACATAATATAACATTTATAAGGGAGGAGATATTTGGACTCTTATTTGGCCGAGGCAGTCTTCCCACGACCACCGCCTACGTACTCCGTATCATCATGCATACGGTCTCAGACCCACGTAGTTCTATAAGTTTCGTACGGGTTGCCCTCCCAGACCGTCCATCGTGCGGGTTGCCTTAGAGTAAAACTCATAGGCCATCCGACATTCTCCCAAGGCACATTTTATATTCCCGTAGGAATAATTCTTGAAGGCACAATATATTCTCATAGGAATATTTCCCGAAGGCACCATATATTCCCATAGGAATATTTCCCGAAGACAACATTTCATTCCGTAGGAATTACTTCCCGAAGTCAACATTTCATTCTCGTAGGAATTACTTCTCGAAGGCAACATTTCATTCCCGTAGGAATTACTTACTCGAAGGCAATATTTTATTCCCGTAGGAATTATTTTTCGAAGGCAACATTTCATTCCCGTAGGAATTACTTTTCGATGGCAACATTTCATTCCCGTAGGATTTACTTTTCGAAGGCAACATTTCATTCCCGTAGGAATTACTTTTCGAAGGCAATATTTTATTCCCGTAGGAATTACCTTTCGAAGGCAACATTTTATTCCCGTAGGAATTATTTTCTAAAAGTATATTTCATCATAAGAGGAGAAAAGAGAATTCTCTTAAAGCTTAACAATATATCCACCTGTAGTTTAGTAGAAGGAGAGAAGATGAACTACTATTTTAACCCAGCTGGTAATCGAACCCCAGCTGCCCACATAAGGGACAATTGCATTCTTGTGTTCGATCATTATCTCAACCGTTGAGACCATTATTCCAACCGCTGAGACCATTTAGGCCGAGCCGCTGAGACCATTTAAGCTCAACCGCTGAGACCATTTAAGCCCAACTGCTGAGACCATTTAAGCCCAACCGCTGGGACCATTTAAGCCCAACCGCTGGGACCATTTAAGTTCAGAATTTATAACTCTCTTATGTCAACAATACGTAGTTAAAGTAGCTCAATATATTCCCGTAGGAATATTTCCCGAAGGCACAATATATTCCCGTAGGAATATTTTCTCATAGGCTCAATATATTCCCGAAGGAATATTTATTACTGTCAATACAAGAATAAACTTCAAAACCTTGATTCGTCCGCACTGCTGTACAAGCGGCGGCCAGTTCGGCACTATTTAGGGCTGACTCTGAAAAAATGTCACGTCTTCACGTCAACTCTAAAAAAATAGACAATACAGAAGGAAAAGCCAAAACATCGATCTGTCCGCTTTGCTCTACAAGCGGCGGCCCGTTCGGCACTATTTAGAGTTGACTCTGAAGGTATGCCACGTCTTCGCGTCAACTCTAAATTTATAGGCAATACTGAAGGAAAAGCCAAAACATCGATCTGTCCGCTCTGCTCTACAAGCGGCGGCCAGTTCGCACTATTTAGAGTTGACTCTGAAGGTATGCCACGTCTTCATGTCAACTCTAAATTTATAGGCAATAAAGAAGGAAAAGCCAAAACATCGATCTGTCCGCTCTGCTCTACAAGCGGCGGCCCGTTCGACACTATTTAGAGTTGACTCTGAAGGTATGCTACGTCTTCGCGTCAACTCTAAATTTATAGGCAATAAAGAAGGAAAAGCCAAACATTGATCTGTCCGCTCTGCTATACAAGCGACGGCCAGTTCGGCACTATTTAGAGTTGACTTTGAAGTTATGCCACGTCTTCACGTCAACTCTAAATTTATAGGCAATACAGAATGAAAAGCCAAAACATCGATCTGTCCGCTCTGCTCTACAAGCGGTGGCCAGTTCGACACTATTTAGAGTTGAATCTGAAGGTATGCCACGTCTTCATGTCAACTCTAAATTTATAGGCAATAAAGAAGGAAAAGCCAAAACATCGATCTGTCCGCTCTGCTCTACAAGCGGCGGCTAGTTCGGCACTATTTAGAGTTGACTTTAAAGGTATGCCACGTCTTAACGTCAACTCTAAATTCATAGGCAATACAGAAGGAAAAGCCAAAACATCGATCTGTCCGCTCTGCTCTATAAGAGGTGGCCAGTTCGGCACTATTTAGAGTTGACTCTGAAGGAATGCCCCATCTTCACGTCAACTCTAAATTATAGGCAAAACTAAAATACAGTACAGTAACTGAATACTGAAATAAAGTGCAGTAACTGAACTGGACCAGTACGAGACTAGAGTAAAAGAATGTACTAACTGAAAGCAGTAAATGCAGGACCAGTGCGGGACTGGAGTAAATGAAAGTACTAACTGGAAGCAATAAATGCAGGACCAGTACGAGACTGGAGGAAATAAATAAATAAACAGGTTAGTAGTCCAATCACTCCATAATCAGGAGGCTTCAGTTCCATCTCCGTTCTTAGGAGGAAAGTTCTGTTCTTTCTCTGTTCATATGAGCTTCTTTTCCAAATTTGGCCTTTTGTTATTGTCCGACCTTGGGTTTTTATTACAACCTTTAGGCATGGCTTAAGCGGACTGAGGAACGATATTATGATTTTCTTAATTGACCCAACGACGTCGGATTTGAGCGAAACGAATTCTATTGCACTCGTATCGTCCAAACGAGTCCAACGCAACTGACATTATTCAATTCGTAGCACACTAGCTTAACTTTTGAAAATGGCGTTATTGCGACGCTCGATATTACTCGAAATAGTCGTTTTCTCGAAACGACCTCGGATTGCAACGAAACGAATACCATTGCACTCGTATCAACCATACGAGTCTAACGTAACTGACGAAAGTCTATTCAGAGCACGTATGCTCCATATTCTAAAACTGCATCGTCGTGACGCGCTACGATACTCAAAATAGTCATATTCTACATATGACCTCAGATCGAAATGAAACAAGTTCTGTTGCACTCATATCACCTATATGAGTCTAACGTAACTGACGGAAGTCGATTCGGAGCACGCATGCTCCATATTCTAAAACTGAGTCGTCGTGACGCGCTACGGTACTCAAAACGGTCACTTTCACCAAATGACCTCGGATTAGAACGAAACGAATTCCATTGTACTCGTATCGACCATACGAGTCCAACGCAACCGACGGAAGTCGATTCGGAGCACGTATGCTCTATGTTCTAAAACTGCGTCGTCGTGACGCGCTACGGTACTCAAAACGGTCACTTTCACCAAATGACCTCGGATTGGAATGAAACGAATTCTGTTGCACTCGTATCGACCATACGAGTCCAACGCAACAGACGGAAGTCGATTCGGAGCACGTATGCTCTATGTTCTAAAACTGCGTCGTCGTGACGCGCTACGGTACTCAAAATGGTCACTTTCACCAAATGACCTCGGATTGGAACGAAACAAATTCTGTTGCACTCGTATCAATCGTACGAGACTAATGCAACTGATGGAAGTCAATTCAGAGCACGTATGCTCCATAAACAACTTTGACGTTGTGGCGAAGCACGATGCTACCCAAAATAGTCATTTCTCTAAATGACCACCACTATGTGGTGAAAGTCGGGTCGTGGTTTTCCTCTGACCCGGCCTAAGCTCCTCCAAGGGTTCAACTGAACCAGCTCGACCCCTTTTCAAAGTCGGGATGTTACAATCCAATAAAGCAAAGAAAATTTTCGTCCCTGAAAATACGAGTGGGTTATGGAGATTAAAACGGAGCCTACTATAGACCACTATAATTGTCGAACGACCCCAAAATTTAAGGGTCTATAGGTTTGGTTTTACCTAAATGAGCTGTGTTGACGGCTCCCGCTGTGTACTGCAATAAGTAGCTTAAGCGAACTAGGGGTAGTTTTACCCTAGCCATGTCCATTCTGCCGTAATTCTGATATTTATATTGTTTGAGGAAACATTTCATGCGTCAAATTGTTCGCTAACTGAATTATCTGCTTAGATAATTATATCGAATAAGTAGTTCTAACATAATCGAATACCTCCAAAGTTTGCATATCTGAAACGCAAAATTTATGAGTTGTGTCATAGAGGTACATAGTAAAAACCCATTAACATATAACCGACTCTCATACGAAGGTTATATGTTATTGGAACAAAGAGCAAGAAATGCCAGTAAATAGTGTAAATCCATGAACATATAACCAACTCCCATACGAAGGTTATATGTTGATGGTACATTTAAAAATTGCAAGTAAGTAGTGAAAAATCCATGAACATATAACCAACTCCCATACGAAGGTTATATGTTGATGGTACATGTAGATATATGTATGTTACGATGCAAATGATGTGTATGCAGTCCATGCACGACAAGTACTCATGACTCATCACAATTCCCTGCGTTGATACAGTCTGACCGCTTTTCTTCCAGCAGGGTAGCGACCCCCGCGGGCCTCACCGATGTGGCCGTCGGTGACAGTGGCCGGTCCTGCCACTTCTGGGTGTGGACGTACCGCACTACCCAGGCCCCAACGTACAACTCTGTGTACTCTTGGATGTGAGCGACATCCGGCGATTCCGAGATTCGGCTATCCAGCGGAGGGACCTCACGGGGAAATAATAAATAACCTCCCGGGGTTCACACACTCCCTAGTGCCTCGTGAGTTGTCAACCTTCCCATTCCTGTATGAACGGTCCTTGGGCATGACTGACCCGCCACGATAATCACATACAATTATTTGCACCTTATGTTGCCATATTTCGACCACTTTTCTTCCAGCAGGGTAGCAAACCCCGCGGGCCTCACCGATATGGCCGTCGGTGACAGTGGCCGGTCCTGCCACTTCTGGGTGTGGATATACCGCACTACCCAGGCCCTAACGTACAACCCCGTGTACTCTCGGTCGTAGGAGACGTCCGACAATAATTGAATTTGGCCAACCAGCGGAGGGACCCAGCGGGGCATATAACATACAACCGAGCTCCCAAGGTGCACATCTCCCTGTCACCTAGAGTCGTCAACCCTCCCGCACCGGTACGTACGGTCTACGGGCATGACCGACCCGCCACTTTTCCACCGCATGCAATTTACAGTAAAAGCAATGAATAAAATAGGCAACCAGCATATTCGGGTCCGCGGTGACTTACCCTTTTTAACGAGGCTTTCTGGCTGGCCGAGTATGCAATATCGCAAGTCCCATGAATGCTAACAATGTACTTCTGGGATGGGGTGCATACAAGCTTTTCTAAATTTGCCACTATTTTATTTCTATCCAGCACATTGCCTTAGTAAATATCTCCTGAAATATTGACGTTATTGAAAAGACTAACCTTCCATCATAGCTCTTCTACGATTGCACAGCTTTATTTTAAACAGATCGTCAAATTGATAAGTGTTATATGAAGTCAAAGCATATTTCATATTTGCAATCGTCAGAGCAATTCTCCATATACACACAAAATTTCATTTGATTAGCTTACCTCAAATGAAATTTTGAAAAACGAGAATTTTAATCCCAATAAAACAAAGAGGCTTAAACCCGGGATTGAAATTAGTAATAGAATCCTTATATTGCACACAAAATTCCATTTGATTAATTTACCTTGAATGCAATTTTGAAAACGAAAATTTAACCCCAATAAAACAAAGAGGCTTAAACCCGGGGTTCAAAATTTGAAGTGGACGTTTGTAGGGTTTAACGGAAGTGTTTTATGGGGACAATGTAAATCATCGTTTTGAGATCAGATGTGGTAAATGACATTTAAGTGTCAATCCACTAATATATGCCAAGTTAATTTGTTGTCAACTTTTAAATTTAAGGTCCACCACCGCTTCTGCTGCAGTGGTTCATCCCGAACCACGCAATAACGATCGGTGGAGAAAGAGTTGTTTCTGTGATCACTTTTGGTCGACAAGATTGGTTACGCTCTGATCCATTTGTAAGACCCCCCTCCCAAATCGGCGGTCCGACCGGGGGATCTTATCGCACACCACCGTTTTAGCATGACGCTGAAGCGATCCCGAAGGGTGGAGGTACTAGCTTCCTAACCCCCTTCCTGGAACACCCCGTTGTCACGCCTAGGGGTGATGTTAAGCGAAAGTTACTACACACCAACAGAGTTGGGAAGCAGTATTCTAGCGGAAGACATCATCAAAGAGTGCATATTATAATACTTAGCAGAAGACGTCATCAAAGAGTGCGCTTTATAGCACTTAGCGGAAGATCTAGTTTTATCACAGAAACCACAATTTCAAGACCTGTAAATAATCTACATATCTCTGCCGCATAAAATCCTAACCATCAAGGATTTATTGTCATTATATATATACCCTGGGATAGGGCACAACAAAAGGAGATGCGGCTTAACAAACTTATACCTGACGTAGCCTGCTCTGTGGATTCATCCACACACAGATGTTGTCACTCATCCTCACCTGTCACCTGTGCCAAAGACAAGTTATTAGAACCACGAACAGAATCCAACCCCTACTAACAAACAGACATAATATAACATTTATAATTGAGGAGATATCTGGACTCTTATTTGGCCGAGGCAGTCTTCCCACGACCACCGCCTACGTACTCCGTATCATCCTGCATACGGTCTCAGACCTAGGTAGTTCTATAAGTTTCGCACGGGTTGCCCTCCCAAACCGTCCATCGTGCGGGTTGCCTTAGAGTAAAACTCATTGGCCATCCGACATTCTCCCAAGGCACTTTATATTCCCGTAGGAATAATTCTTGAAGGCACAATATATTCCCGTAGGAATATTTCCCGAAGGCACCACATATTCCCATAGGAATATTTCCCGAAGACAACATTTCATTCCCGTAGGAATTACTTCCCGGAGGCAACATTTCATTCCCGTGGGAATTACTTCTCGAAAGCAACATTTCATTCCCGTAGGAATTACTTAGTCGAAGGCAATATTTTATTCCCGTAGGAATTATTTTTCGAAGGCAACATTTCATTCCCGTAGGAATTACTTTTCGAAGGCAACATTTCATTCCCGTAGGAATTACTTTTCGAAGGCAACATTTCATTCCCGTAGGAATTACCTTTCGAAGGCAACATTTTATTCCCATTAGAATTATTTTCTAAAAGTATATTTCATCATAAGAGGAGAAAAGAGAATTCTCTTAAAGCTTAATAATATATCCACCTGTAGTTTAGTAGAAGGAGAGAAGATTAACTACTATTTTAACCCAGCTGGTTATCGAACCACAGCTACCCACATAAGGCACAATTGCATTCTTGTGTTCGATCATTATCTCAACCGCTGAGACCATTATTCCAACCGCTGAGACCATTTAGGCCCAACCGCTGAGACCATTTAAGCTCAACCGCTGAGACCATTTAAGCCCAACTGCTGAGACCTTTTAAGCCCAACCGCTGGGACCATTTAAGCCCAACCGCTGGGACCATTTAAGTTCAGAATTTCTAACTCTCTTATGTCAACAATACATAGTTAAAGTAGCTCAATATATTCCCGTAGGAATATTTTCCGAAGGCACAATATATTCCCGTAGGAATATTTTCTCATTGGCTCAATATATTCCCGTAGGAATATTTATTACTGTCAATACACGAATAAACTTCAAAACCTTGATTCGACCGCGTTGCTGTACAAGCGGCGGCCATTTCGGCACTATTTTGGGTTGATTCTGAAAGTATGTCACGTCTTCACGTCAACTCTAAATTTATAGGCAATATAGAAGGAAAAGCCAAAACATCGATCTGTCCGCTCTGCTCTACAAGCGGCGGCCCGTTCGGCATTATTTAGAGTTGACTCTGAAGGTATGCCACGTCTTCGCGTCAACTCTAAATTTATAGGCAATACAGAAGGAAAAGCCAAAACATCGATCTGTCCGCTCTGCTCTACAAGCGGCGGCTAGTTCGGCACTATTTAGAGTTGACTCTGAAGGTATGCCACGTCTTCACGTCAACTCTAAATATATATGCAATAAAGAAGGAAAAGCCAAAACATCGATCTGTCCGCTCTGCTCTACAAGCGGCGGCCCGTTCGGCACTATTTAGAGTTGACTCTGAAGGTATGCTACGTCTTCGCGTCAACTCTAAATTTATAGGCAATAAAGAAGGAAAAGCCAAACATCAATCTGTCCGCTCTGCTATACAAGCGACGGCCAGTTCGGCACTATTTAGAGTTGACTCTGAAGGTATGCCACGTCTTCACGTCAACTCTAAATTTATAGGCAATACAGAAGGAAAAGCCAAAACATCGATCTGTCCGCTCTGCTCTACAAGCGGCTGCCAGTTCGGCACTATTTAGAGTTGACTCTGAAGGTATGCCACGTCTTCACATCAACTCTAAATTTATAGGCAATAAAGAAGGAAAAGCCAAAACATCGATCTGTCCGCTCTGCTCTACAAGCGGCGGCCAGTTCGGCACTATTTAGAGTTGACTCTGAAGGTATGTCACGTCTTCACATCAACTCTAAATTCATAGGCAATATAGAAGGAAAAGCCAAAACATCGATCTGTCCGCTCTGCTCTACAAGCGGCGGCCAGTTCGGCACTATTTAGAGTTGACTCTGAAGGAATGCCCCATCTTCACGTCAACTCTAAATTATAGGAAAAACTGAAATACAGTACAGTAACTGAAATACTGAAATAAAGTGCAGTAACTGAACTGGACCAGTACGAGACTGGAGTAAAAGAAAGTACTAACTGAAAGCAGTAAATGCAGGACCAGTGCGGGACTGGAGTAATTGAAAGTACTAACTGAAAGCAATAAATGCGGGACCAGTACGAGACTGGAGGAAATAAATAAATAAACAGGTTAGTAGTCCAATCACTCCATAATCAGGAGGCTTCAGTTCCATCTCCGTTCTTATGAGGAAAGTTCTGTTCTTTCTCTGTTAATAGGAGCTTCTTTTCCAAATTTGGCCTTTTGTTATCGTCTGACCTTGGGTTTTTATTACAACATTTAAGCATGGCTTAAGCGGACTGAGGAACGATATTATGATTTTCTTAAAAACTCAAAAGAGGCGATCCAACCCCCAAAGCTTCCCATAATTTTTTTCTGGAGACGTGCTGGAGGAGAGCGTGGTTCATTATTAATTTATAACATAGGTTTTAAGCATCTAAAAATAGTAAACATATCTTAAAAATTCCAAAATAATTACAGCAGATGTATTTTGGTAGTAGGAAGCTTCCCAAATTTATTAGAATTTTACATCACTATTAAGGCCCTCTGATAATTCAAAAACCCAAAATATCACAGTATTTTAATTTCTAAAAATATTTAGCCTCCTCCAAAAATTATGAAATTTTTACAAGAGCTAGCCCTTGCCAAGATGAGCAACTTTCATGTTCAAAGTTTTTGCACTTGGGCTTCCTATAAGGTCCAGAAAATTCTAATATAATAATATATAAAATCATAAAAATTTAAAAAATTTAGACAGAAAATTTTATTCATGTACGCATGCACCACCACCGCCCTAGCGGGCCTTCCCCGCCGCCGCCCGGCCGCCGGCCGGCCATGGATCCACCCCCGGCCGACGATGCAGGGGCGGGCGCTCCCTCCGGCGGTGGTCCGGTGGCCTGCCACCACTGGCCACCGCCGGAGTTGCTTGTTTTCCTATTTCGGACGGAGGAGAGGGGAGAGGCAGCGGCGACGCTTCGGCCGCCGGAGTTGACATGCGAGGCGTCCAAAAGTGAGGTAGGGAGGAGAGGAGAAGGTCGCATTGTATTTGGGGTCCTCCGGGATCCCTCCGGCGAACTTGCCATTGGAGGGTGGCGAGGTGGCGGAGCTCGGCTTCTCGTTCTCCGACGAGGTGGAGCTCCGACAGAGGTTTGGATGGGCTCGATTTGAGCTTGAGGGAAGGTGTGTCCATAGTAGAGGGGAGGGGGTTGCTTTTATAGGGAGGGAGGAGGGCCTCCCTTCCTCCTCCCCGATGTGGGATTAATCTCCCATGGAGGAGAAGGGATGAGTTCCTCCCAGCTTTCCATGACAGGTGGCAGCCCCTACATGGTGGGATGGCACTCATGGGTTAGGCCTAAGGGTTAGGAGAACTCATGGTTAGGGGTGAGGTTTAGAAATATCTAAATCCACTTCCTTGGCCTTTGGCAAGGAGAGGGGAGCTTTGGGTTAGCCTAGGGAGGAGAGCCTACCAATCAGCTATAAGCATGAGGATTATGGTTTTGGGTTTGGTGGGTGGAGTGGATGGGTGTTTAAAATTCATGAAAACTACACTTTTGAGGAGGGTTGACCAAAGTCAACTACAAGTGGGGTCCCCCATGCTTGTCAAAGTCCACATAGGTCTGCGTCGTCGGGTGTAGGGTCAACATCGATGTGATGGGGTTGAAATCCAGCATTCACGTTTCTCGAAGCTTCGTATAATTTTACGAGCAATATTTTTATTTAATTGACCCAACGACGTCGAATTTGAGCGAAACGAATTCTATTGCACTCGTATGGTCCATACGAGTCCAACGCAACTAACATTATTCAATTCGTAGCACACTAGCTTAACTTTTGAAAATGGCGTTATTGCGACGCTCGATATTACTCAAAATAGTCATTTTCTCGAAACGACCTCGGATTGCAATGAAACGAATTCCGTTGCACTCGTATCGACCATACGAGTCTAACGTAACTGACGGAAGTCTATTCGGAGCACGTATGCTCCATATTCTAAAACTGCGTCGTCGTGACGCGCTACGATACTCAAAATAGTCATATTCTACATATGACCTCGGATCGAAACAAAATGAGTTCCGTTGCACTTGTATCACCTATACGAGTCTAACGTAACTGACGAAAGTCGATTCGGAGCACGCATGCTCCATATTCTAAAACTGAGTCGTCGTGAAGCGCTACGGTACTCAAAACGGTCACTTTCACCAAATGACCTCGGATTGGAACGAAACGAATTCCGTTGTACTCGTATCGACCATACGAGTCCAACACAACCGACGGAAGTCGATTCGGAGCACGTATGCTCTATGTTCTAAAACTGCGTCGTCGTGACGCCCTACGGTACTCAAAACGGTCACTTTCACCAAATGACCTCGGATTGGAACGAAACAAATTCCGTTGCACTCGTATCGACCATACGAGTCCAACGCAACCGACGGAAGTCGATTCGGAGCACGTTTGCTCTATGTTCTAAAACTGCGTCGTCGTGACGCGCTACGGTACTCAAAACGGTCACTTTCACCAAATGACCTCAGATTGGAACGAAACAAATTCTGTTGCACTCGTATCAACCATACGAGTCTAACGCAACTGAAGGAAGTCTATTTGGAGCACGTATGCTCCATAAACAACTTTGACGTTGTGGCGAAGCACGATGCTACCCAAAATAGTCATTTCTCTAAATGACCACCACTATGTGGTGAAGGTTGGGTCGTGGTTTTCCTCTGACCCCGGCCTAAGCTCCTCCAAGGGTTCAACTGAACCGGCTACACCCCTTTTCAAAGTCGGGATATTACAGAGAACGTTAGTCCTGGTAGTGTTCAAGGGAGTGTAGTCCTGATGCTGGCGAGATCTTCTGTCTCGACTGGGGTTGTCGTGATGCTTGTTGTTCTTGTTGGGAACGGTCTGCGGCAGTGACTACTCTTTCTTCCTCTTCGAGCTCCCCTCGAATTGCCGGCGGTGCGCTTCAATTGCCTCATCTACTGCTATCTGGGTCTCGACTCGCTAAACGAGGTCATGATAGCTTGGTACGGTTTCTCTCATTAGAGTTGAGTAAAATCCACTTGGGCGGAGACCTCCAAGGAAGACTCCTCGCAAGAGTACGGGGTCGACCCCCGGGATCTGCCGAGCCTCTGAGGTGAAGCGTCGGAAAAAATCCTTGAGAGTCTCTCCATCATTTTGGCGGATTCCTGAGAGATGGGAGGGATCTCGGACAATCCTGCGATTGGCTATGAATTGGTCCACGAACTGTTGTGCCATTTCTATGAAGTTGTTGATGGCTCCATCTCGCAGGGAGTGGAACCAAGTGCGCGCTTGTCCCTTCAAAGTTGCCGGAAACACTTGACAGAGGAGATAATCGGGAGCGCTGTAAATCCTCATGATGGTGGTGAAGTGATTGACATGTTCCAGGGGGTCGTCCGTCCCATCGAACATTTTGATGTTGGGAAGCTTGAAACCGTTCGGAATTGGATGATCCAAGACTTGAGACGACAGTGGGGAGCCGTGATGCACGGGACGGCGAGCGAGGGCTGCGCGTCGCCCTGCCTGACCGTACTCTTCCGCTATCATGTCACGTATCTCATCTCGCGTGGTTCTTTCTACTACTCGGACGAGAGCAGCTCTTCCTTGATGATGGTCATGGGGGTCAGCCTCCGGTCCTCTGATCGACGGAGCAGGATGTGCGGAGCTTGCCGCTTCGGAGAAATCTTCAGAAACTGCATCTTCCCGAACGGCTCCCTCGACCGGAGCGTGATTCGAAACTGGCGGCGGCGTAGCATTTGATGCTAGAGGCTGAATGGGAACTCGAGGTGCCCCAAGGTTTCTCACGAGAGTCAGCATCTCGGCTTGTTGCTCTTCCATTTACCGAATGCGCCTTTCCAGCACCGTCGTAGGCGTAAGCACTGCCTCTTCTGCGAGAGGCGCATTGATGAGCGAGTGGGAGGAAGCTGGGTCGACGCGCCCCTCCGGGATTGAACCTTCAGTAGTGCGTGCACTTCTTCTTGCCATTGCAATCGGCGGCAAGTGTTATCTTCAGTTATCTTTGTTGAACCTTGGGAACGATTGTTCCCACAGACGGTGCCAAACTGTTGCGGGTCGCTCGGGTGCTTTGGTAGACCGGTCGAATTGAACCATGAAAGTGCACAGTTAACCTCACTAGAATTCTCTAGAGGGGGGGAGGGGTGAATAGAGATTTAAAATATTTTTGTGCAAAGTTAATAATTATATATATATAAGTGTAGTGACCACAGATTAGTGCTTCCCACACACCAACAAGAATTAAACAAGTAAAGAAAATAAATGCAAGAAGAAAAATCACAGCACAACACAAAAAAATATAGTGGATCCCCAAACTTTGGGTAGTCCACTCTTCTACCCCCTTGGTAGGAATTCACTATCTTGCACTGAGTCTTTTGATAAGGAGACTCTTAGAACCACCCTGAGTCTTTTGATAAGGAGACTCTTAGAACCAGTACAACTGAATTTTTTGAAGAGAGATTCTAAAAACTCTTTTACAATATGTGAAAGTGAAATAAGAAAAAAAGGAGAAGAAGTATTTAAGACAAGAAAAAATCTTCTTCCTAGCAAGAAGATTGGAAGCACAAGAAGTAGTGAATGAAATCTCTCTTCTATAGTGAGAAGGAGATTGTAGGCCTTTTCTCTCTTTTGTGAGAGCTATCAGAGTTTGCAGCAGTATGGCTTCAGAGTGAGAAGGAGAAGGAAGCTTGATCTTTGCTGCAGCACTATTTCTCAATTCTCTCTTTTCACTTGGGAGCTCTTCCTCTTTTTGAAAATGTAAAATGGTGGATCACTTCTTCTGTATTCTCTGCCGACCTCCTTGTTATTTTATAGCTCTGTCCATTCAAATAATACTACAGGAGGATAATTGATTAGCAGACAGAAAAATAGAAAGATAGAAATATTTCCATAATAATTATGTCTATAGAAGGAAAGAATTCATTTTGATTTCAAATAATGTCCATAATGGATTTAATCAAATTTGACAAGAATCCATTAGAGGAAAAGAATGATTCAGAATGGCTATAAAGAATAAATTGATTCCATATAAATCAGATCTATAAAAGAAGGAAAGAGATCTGGCGATTTTTGATTTAAACATAGAAATCGACGTGCGTCGATTACTATTCGACGTAAGCGTCGAATTCATCCTGGCTGGACGTCGAGAGAAGAATAAGGAAAGTGCGTCGACTAAGGTGCGTCGACTTCTCAAGATGCGTCGACTAGAAGTCAGAGCTACGTCGGCATAGGATACGTCGAATTCTTCTTAAAGTTACTTCGACTCATTCTGAAGGGAACGTCGACACACCCTTCGACGTTGCGTCGAATACTATTCGACGCATATTTACTTAACCTTGATTTTTCTTTCTTAGAATTCATATTCAACTCATTTTCAGGGGTTAAGAGAAATCATTTTCCCAACAATCTCCCCCTATTTGTCTTAACCCTATTTAGAGAGAAATTGTATTAGCATATGATCAATCACAGCAAAGCATTTATATAGATAAGAAATATGCTAAGCAATCAGAAGAAATCATATTAATAAGTAATTGTCTTTCACAAGATCTAAACTAGAAACTTCTTGCGATACATGAAATTGACAAAAGCAGAATAGAGTTTTCTAGATAAATTTTCAATAGCATCAAAAATATAGCCATTGGCTCTATCAGGATGTTCCTGGACATTCCTGATGATTGTATGCAGTTTCTCCAAGAGTTTATCACCATCAGAGAGAGTGTCATTTATGGAGTAGCCTTTGCTGATGATGATTGCTGCCTTTTCATCAATCATCTCAATTGTAATGTTTTGAGTTTTCTGCTGAGTAGGCTTGAGCTCAGGTGGTCCCTTGCTATCAACCTTGGGCCTATACTTTGTTTTCTTTTCTGATTGCTGTTTCTCAGGAATCTCAGTCATCTTTCCTTACCCTTTCCAGGGTGAGTCAAGCCATTTGTCTAACTTTGCAGGTCTTTTGGGCTTTTTATAGGGAATGTAAGTGTCTTCAGCACACCCTACACCCCTCTTGTGTTTTTGTCCCTTTTCTAGAATGACCCCTGCCTGAGGGTTTTTCTTTTGATTGGCTTCAATATCAAACAACTTCTTTGGAATTTTGATAGAAGATTCAGCAAGAATTTGTTCCTTGGTCATTCCCGTGTTGATCTTTTCCATCCAGA
This sequence comes from Dactylorhiza incarnata, assembly GCA_033032865.1. Taxonomy (NCBI): domain Eukaryota; kingdom Viridiplantae; phylum Streptophyta; class Magnoliopsida; order Asparagales; family Orchidaceae; genus Dactylorhiza; species Dactylorhiza incarnata. The sequence goes on along the minus strand of JAWHQI010000051.1, from coordinate 8,436,614 downwards.
CATTCCTCTTATCTTCTACTTCTTTCCTAGCTACTTCATATTCATACAGCTCTCTTTCTCTTATTTCTTCATGCCTCTTCTCCATGTCAGGGTCATGGTATTCCTTTACAGGACTGTTGGGAGTGATATTGGGCATTTTTCCAAACCTCTTTATCTCCTCACAGGCTTTTCTATACTTCTTTTCCTTTGCATACGCTTTCCTTTCTTCTTTGGAGAAGTTTTGCTAGTAGGGGATGGCTTCTCTTTTCCTTTTCATTTGTCCTTCTGGACTTTGCCTAGGTAAGATCTGCTTAGTGAGTTTTGTTATTGGAGGAGGTAAAGGTAGCAGTGGAGGTAGAGAAGAAGGTTGAGGTGGAGGTAGAGGTAGAAGAGGAGAAGGAGTTTTCTCTTTAGGTGGAGAAGGGATTTGTTCAAGAGGTGGAGTTTGTTCTGCAGTGAAAGGCAGAATGATCTCTGATAGAGTAATCTTTGCTGAGTGATGTTTGTCTCCTCCAAGCTCTTCTGAAGGGATGTCCTCAAGTAGAGTTGTCTTCAGTTTGATGTAACTGGCAGAGAAGCCAGGAGAGTGATGCTTAATTTCTTCCTCACATGGGGTTGCTTCAATCCACACTTGTCCTCTCCAGTCATCAGAGTAGGCTGATTCTTCATCCCCCTGGACTTCTGTGTTCTTTACCACAACAATCTCCCCCTGGGTATGTGGGGCATCTATTCTGAATGCTGAATCCACAGCATGCTCTCCTTCAGTATGGTAGGATGAGGTTTCTTCAAAAATTTTGTTGAAGGTGTAGTTAGAGTGATTGGAGAAGATTGGAGCCTATTGTAAGAAGAGAAGTTGGAGTAATACTTTAGAGATAATAATATTTAGAGTTGGAGAGGAAATTAACCCTGAGCTTTTAAGAGAGATAGAGAACCTGACAAGAGGTGTTTCTAGAGCAACTCTCCCCCTAGTTTATATCCTGCACAAAGGATGTAAACCTTTCTGGCGACAGAGGCCGTTCTTGAATGAGAGCATTAAGCTTAGGAAGAGAAGCAGAGAGGGTTGCCAGTTTGGCTGCACAGGTGTTGATCATGGCAGCACATTCGTTGGCGAAGTGATTCAGTCGATTCTGGAAGTCATTTACTAGGTGTTCGAGAGCATCGTTCATCGCTTTGATGAGGGCCGATTGATCAGGAGTTGGTGTCATTGTCGCAGAGAGAGAGAGAGAGAGAGGTAGAAGACGAAGTTTTGGCGGGTTTTAGGAGAGTATATGTTATGAAATAAGAGGTATTATTTAAAGGATGTGAAACGTCGAGAAAGGAAACAGATATCAAGGTATATCAGGTAATCCAATCGTCAAAAGAGGAAGTAAGGATTTGATTCTAATTGTAACCAGATGTCGACGTTACGTCGAATTGATGTTGACGTATGCGTCGATATGGAGTCGACCCTCCATGGAGATTTGTCCACTTAGTGTTCTGTCGACGTGTTCATAGCCCTGCGTCGATATAAATTCGACGGTGCGTCGATAAGTTATCGATGTAACTTTGCCTGGGAGAAATCAACGCCAGCGTCGAGTTTTTCTCGACGGTGCGTCGATATGTATTCGACGCATCATTAAATACTTTCTTAGATTTCCTGATTTCTTTTAGATTTCCCAATAATGGTGGTTACAGACTACCATCAAGCATTCTTAAGGTGTTGATGAAATAATTATGCTTAGTTTCATCCAAGGGTTTTGTGAAGATGTCTGCTCTTTGATTGTCTGTGGGAATATATTCTAAGGTTATCTTACCCTTTTCTATATTGTCTCTAAGGAAGTTATGTCTGATCTCTATATGTTTGGTTCTACTATGAAGGACTGGGTTGGATGCTATGGATATAGCACTAGAGCTATCACAATAGATCTTAGAGTTATGTACTTCCAATTTGTAGTCAAGAAGCTGATTTTGCATCCACAGAATTTGTGAACAACAGCTCCCAACAGCTATGTATTCAGCTTCAGCTGTTGATGTTGAGACTTAGGTTTGTTTCTTACTAAACCATGATATTAATCTGTCACCTAGGAATTGGCAAGTGCCAGATGTGCTTTTTCTATCAACCCTACATCCAGCATAATCTGCATCTGAGAAACCTGTTAATTCAAAGTTGGTTTCTGCTGAGTACCATAGACCTAGTTCTGGGGTTCCCTTTAGGTATCTAAGAATCCTTTTTACAGAGATGAGATGGGATTCCTTTGGATCAACCTGAAATCTAGCACATATACAAGTGGCAAACATAATGTCAGGTCTGCTAGCTGTTAGATATAGAAGGGATCCTATGATTGCCCTATATGTCTTTTGATCTACTGATTTTCCTTTATCATCTTTTTCTATAATGGCATTGGTTGCCATGGGTGTTTTCATGGTAGATGCTGATTCCATACCAAACTTTTTGATTAGCTCTTTAGTATATTTGGATTGTGAGATGAAGATTCCCTCACTACTTTGTTTTACTTGTAATCCTAAGAAATATGAGAGTTCTCCCATACTACTCATTTCAAATTTAGATTGCATTAGATTAACAAATCTTTTACAAAGTTTAGGATGAGTTTAGCTAAAGATGATGTCATCTACATATATTTGAACAAGGAGGAGTTGGTTTTTATGGGTTCTAGTAAAGAGTGTCTTGTCTACTTTTCCTCTTTCAAAGGAATTTTCTAAAAGGAAATTAGAGAGAGTTTCATACCAAGCTCTAGGTGCTTGCTTAAGACCATATAGTGCTTTGTTAAGTCTATAAACAAAGTTAGGAGAAGAGGGATTTACAAAACTTGGTGGTTGCTCCACAAATACCTCTTCTTGAAGGTCACCATTCAGAAAAGCACTCTTGGCATCCATTTGGTAGACTTTCATCTTCATGAAGGCTGCATAGGCAAGAAAGAGCCTGATTGCCTCCAATCTGGCTACTGGAGCAAAGGTCTGGTTGTAGTCTATCCCTTCTTCTTGTCTATATCCTTGTGCTACAAGTCTTGCATTGTTTTTGACAATTACTCCAGTGGAATCTAGTTTGTTTCTGTATACCCATTTTGTACCAATCACAGGGTAGTTTCTTGGTCTTTCAACTAGGTTCCACACTTTGTTTCTCTCAAATTGGCCTAGTTCTTCTTGCATGGCCATAATCCAGTGAGGATCACAATTTGCTTCCTCAAACTTCTTTGGTTCAACTTGTGATAGGAAGCATTGGAGCATCATCCCATTGGAGACTTGGTGTCTTGTTCTTACTCCTGTATTGGGGTCTCCAATTATTTGAGTTTGTGGATGATCTTTCAAGTTGACCCTTGTCCTGCCTGGACTTGTCAGATGTTCTTCTTCCTCATTGGTGAAGGGATCATTGTCCAACTGGTCTTCCTGAACCATGTTCTCTTGTGGGAGTTGGTTTTGAATGCTCTTTTCTGAATCTTCTTCATGTTCTTGTTCAGATTCCTCACTTGATTCCTCTATCTGGTTTTCTTTTCCATTATCTGTGTTCTCTAGAACCAATTGCTCAAGCTGTGTTTCTATGCTGCTGCTTTCCTGTGGAAAAGAACTGGTGGGAGTTCTCTCCCCCTTAAATAGTATGTTAGTTTCATCAAATACAATGTGCATAGATTCTTCAATTTTAAGAGTTCTCTTGTTATAGCACCTATAGGCTTTACTAGATGCTGAGTATCCCAGAAATATTCCATCATCAGATTTCTTGTCAAACTTGGCAAGATGATCTTTTCCATTATTTAGGATAAAGCAAGCACATCCAAAAATTTTAAAGTATTTAACAATTGGTGTTTTTCCTTTTAGGAGCTCATATGGAGTTTTTGATTTAGTTTTGTGTATGAGGCTCCTATTTAAAACATAGTTGGTAGTGTTGACTGCTTCAGCCCAGAAAGTTTTTGGTAAACCTGATTCTGCAAGTAAGGTCCTTCCTGATTCAATTAAAGTTCTATTCTTTCTTTCAGCAACTCCATTTTGTTGAGGGGTTCTAGGGGTTGAAAAACTTTGTTTGATACCTATATCTTCACAGAAACTACTCATCAACTGATTTTCAAATTCAGTCCCATGATCACTCCTGATTATGGAAACCTGACTATTGAGTTCAGATTGAATTTGTTTTATGAATCTTGAGAGAGTCTTGTGGGTTTCAGACTTAGCCCTTAGAAAGAATACCCAGCTGAATCTAGAATAGTCATCCACAATGACTAGGGTATAGGATTTTCCACCTAAGCTCTGAGTGGATATGGGACCAAAGAGATCCATGTGTAGTAAGTAAAGGACCCTGGGAGAGTCATCCTTACCAATTGGTTTGAAGGATGATTTGGTTTGTTTTCCTAGTTGGCAAGGTCTGCATGGAGAATCCTTAGAGTACCTACCCTTTGGTAATCCTCTGACTAGGTTATTCTTTGCTAGTTTAATCATTGTTTTGTAGTTTAGATGACCTAGTCTCCTATGCCACAATTCACTTTTATCAATAAGATTGTTGAATAAACAGATTTCTGTGGGTGAGGAGCTAAAGTCCACTATATATACTTTTCCTTTTCTAATTCCATTGAGTACTGTGGCACCAGTCTTGATATCAATAATATGGCAGAATAGTGTGGTGAACTTTACCTCATACTTACTATATTCACATATCTGACTTATACTTATCAGATTGTGCTTCAGTCCTTTAACTACTGTCACATTCTTGAAGGTGACTTTCCCTTCTTTGAAATCTCCAAAGCCCCTGGTTTGGCCACAGCTAGAGTCTCCAAAAGTCACTGATGGTCCAAGTCTATCCTCAAAGTTGATCAATAGGTTTTTGCATCCTATCATGTGCATGGAGCATCCACTGTCCAAGTACCACACCAACCTGGAGATGTGATACATCTGCACATAAAATTTTACACATTAGTTTGGACCCTGCTGAGCTGGGGTCCCTTCCTCCCATCAGTGAAAGATTTAATGAAAGAATAAGTGGGTTTTTCTGAATATCCTTCCTCCTTTAGGGGTATTGGCTTATCATACCAATTTTATTTGGTGATGTTACAGAAATAGTGGTCATAGTAAAAGGAAATGGATTGAGAGAGCTGTTTGGAAGAGGAGAATTTTCTGTCTGATTGGTTGCGTCGATATGGATTCGACGTAGGTTTATGGATGCGTCGATATGAAGTCGACGCTTTCTCCATTCTGCGTTTACTTTCAGTCGCAGCATGAGAAAGGTTGCGTCGGGTAGGAGTCGACGCACTTTGGTGTATGCGTCGATTACAAGTTGATGTACGCTGATAAGAATTCGACGCATGTTTAAATTTTTTCTGAGGATATTTTCCTAGGATTCCTTCATATGTACTGGGATTAGTTTTATTAAAGACAGTGGTTGTGTCTGGATTTTCCTGTGATCTTTCTCCTGTCAAATGACCTTCCCTAGTGAAGTGAATGGGATGTCTCCAAACAGATTGTCTAGGTGATTGATTTTTTGGTTCTAAGTCAGTATTATCTTCAAGTTGTCTAAGTCTATCAGTAAGATTTCTAGAGATGTTCTTGAGCTTCTGACTTCTCCCATTTAGGGAGTCTTCAAAGGCCTTTGCCTTTGCTAGCTCACTTCTCAATGTTAGATTTTCTGTATGGATTTTGTCTAATTCCTTTTCTGAGAGTCCTAAACTGAGCTCATAGTTTTTATACTGTGTATTCACTTGTTTGAGATTTTTTAATTCATTTCTTAGTTCTTTTATTTCTTTTTCAGATTTGATCAGATTTAAACAGAATTTTTTGAAATTGTTTTTGAAATCAGTGGAAGAGAAATCTATATCATCAAGTATATTTACCATAGATGTATCATTAGGCTTCTCATTGGCCATCAAACAGGTTTCCTCCACCTTGGCTTCTTCTTAATCATTGTCAAATGAGGTGCTTTCTTCAGATTCTGAATCACTCCATGATTGAGCAATGAGACCTTTCTCTTTCTTCTTCTTCTTCTGTAGATCTGTTCTTTTCAGATCTTTCTTTTTGCTGATCTCCTTAGGACATTCAGGTGCTATATGTCCAGGTTTCCTGCAAGAGTAACATATAATCTCTTTAGTAGGTGTTTTATTATACCTGGTTTTTGAGTCTCTTCCTTTGGATCCTTCTGTTTTGATCCACTTCTTGAACCTTCTGGCCAGTAGACTGATCAGCTCCTCATCACTTATAGAGGGTTCACCTTCAACAGCCTTCAATGCAATACTCTTTTCTTTTGAGAGTGAAGGAGCCTTTTTTTTCTCTTCTTTCTCAGCTCTTGTTTTCAACAGTTGTTCATAAGATTTTAATTTACCCAACAGGACATCTGTTGAGATTTCTCTGTGACTTCTGGAGTCTCTAATTGGCCAGATTCTTGAATCCCAAGAGCTAGGGAAGCAAGTTAGCAGTTTGTCATTTATCTCAGTGAGAGATATGTCCTTTTCAAGTGTTCTCAATTCATTCACTATGAGGCTGAATCTGGCATATATGTCAGCAACACTTTCACCTTCTTTCTTTTGGAAGTTTTCATATTGAGAGATGAGTAGTGCCTTTCTATCCTTCTTCTCATCAGCACTTCCCTCTACCATTTTGGTGAGAGCTTCCCATACTTCCTTAGCTGACTCACAATCAGCAATCTTTTGGAAGATTTCATCTGAGAGGGTTGAGACTAGGATATTCATGGCCTTGGCATCATATCCTTGGGCTTTCTTTTCTTCCTCTGTCCACTCAGCTTTTGGAGCAAGTGTTTCAGTTACTTTTCCACTTGAGTCCTTTCTGAATGGTTTGGGGGGACCTGTCAAGACAACATTAAACAATTCATCATCAATAGAGTTTAAATAAATTATAATTCTTGTTTTCCAAAGTGCAAACTTTTCAAGGTTGCAAATTGGTGGTCTGGTGGAAGCATAATCTTTGATTTGTGCCATGTGAAAAATAATTTTTAGAAATATATATATAAATAAGAGAGGTAGGATCTTTTTGATCAAGGAGTTATCCTTTTTAGATCAACCTGGCTTTGATACCAATTGAAAGTGCACAGTTAACCTCACTAGAATTCTCTAGAGGGGGGGGGGGGGGTGAATAGAGATCTAAAATATTTTTGTGCAAAGTTAATAATTATATATATATATATATATATATGTGTGTGTAGTGACCACAGATTAGTGCTTCCCACACACCAACAAGAATTAAACAAGTAAAGAAAATAAATGCAAGAAGAAAAATCACAGCACAACACAAAGAAATATAGTGGTTCCCCAAACTTTGGGTAGTCCACTCTTCTACCCCCTTGGTAGGAATTCACTATCTTGCACTGTGTCTTTTGATAAGGAGACTCTTAGAACCACCCTGAGTCTTTTGATAAGGAGACTCTTAGAACCAGTACAACTGATTTTTTTGAAGAGAGATTCTAAAAACTCTTTTACAATATGTGAAAGTGAAATAAGAAAAAAAGGAGAAGAAGTATTTAAGACAAGAAAGAATCTTCTTCCTAGCAAGAAGATTGGAAGCACAAGAAGTAGTGAATGAAATCTCTCTTCTATAGTGAGAAGGAGATATTAGGCTTTTTCTCTCTTTTGTGAGAGCTATCAGAGTTTGCAGCAGTATGGCTTCAGAGTGAGAAGGAGAAGGAAGCTTGATCTTTGCTGCAGCACTATTTCTCAATTCTCTCTTTTCACTTGGGTGCTCTTCCTCTTTTTGAAAATCTAAAATGGTGGATCACTTCTTCTGTATTCTCTGCCGACCTCCTTGTTATTTTATAGCTCTGTCCATTCAAATAATACTATAGGAGGATAATTGATTAGCAGACAGAGAAATAGAAAGATAGAAATATTTCCATAATAGTTATGTCTATAGAAGGAAAGAATTCATTTTGATTTCAAATAATGTCCATAATGGATTTAATCAAATTTGCCAAGAATCCATTAGAGGAAAAGAATGATTCAGAACGGCTATAAAGAATAAATTGATTCCATATAAATCAGATCTATAAATGAAGGAAAGAGATCTGGCGATTTTTGATTTAAACATAGAAATCGACGTGCGTCGATTACTATTCGACGTAAGCGTCGAATTCGTCCTGGCTGGACGTCGAGAGAAGAATAAGGAAAGTGCGTCGACTAAGGTGCGTCGACTTCTCAAGATGCGTCGACTAGAAGTCAGAGCTACGTCGACATAGGATACGTCGAATTCTTCTTAAAGTTACTTCGACTCATTCTGAAGGGAACGTCGACACCACTTCGACGTTGCGTCGAATACTATTCGACGCATATTTACTTAACCTTGTTTTTTCTTTCTTAGAATTCATATTCAACTCATTTTCAGGGGTTAAGAGAAATCATTTTCCCAACAAACCACCTTAGCTCGGAAGCAAACCGAGCGCGCAAACAATCAATTAGAGATTCGTTTAGTACACTGAGACTTTTTAACATGGAAAACCCGGAAAGGGTAAAAAACCACACGGTCGGAGTTGTGCCGACCAAACTTCCACTATCTTCTGGGGGGTTACAATTAGATGCTTAGAACTCGAGCGCGATAGGCCGCTGCTCGTTACAATAATGGAGAGAGAGAGAGAGAGAGAGAGAGAGAGAGAGAGAGAGAATGAGAGAGAGAGTTCCGAAGGTGACAGGCCACCTCCAGAAAAACTAAGTCTTTTTCCTTCTGAGAATGTTGGAGAACAAAAGTGAGATGCTCCGGAGAATAAAAGTGAGAATGCTGAGTCTCCTTTCGGGACGAAGGAAATCTTCAAGTCCACGAAGGAGATCTCCAAGCGCCGAAGGAGAATTCCGCGAAAGTCTGCAAGAAGCTCTCCCGGGTCCAGAAAGCAAGGTCCTCTCAAATGAAGGCTCTGGGCTCTATTTATAGCTTTGGCCGGGGGTAGACCGGTAATTTTGCCATCGTAACCACCATAACCACCTGGCGGACGAATCACGTTTCCCAGTTCGGAGCTCACGGATCGCCATTTTTCGTAAATGACCCTCTTGCCCCTCGGGCAGTTCGGGCAGTTTTGTTGGAGGCGAAAAGGCGACAAGCTGTTCCTGAAATCTGAGAAACTGGAAAGACAAAAAGTGAGCACGTCGGAAAGACAAAAAGTGAGCTGAGCGCGCTCAGAAGCGTTCTGAGCGCGCAATGAACAGAGAAGCAATCTAGGCGACTAGGGAAGCGTTCTGAGAATGCTCAGAAGCATTCCAAGCGCGCATGAGCGCGGAGGTGTTCTGAGCGTGCAACGATCATGGAAGCGTCCTGGTCGTGCTGCGAGGCGTTCTGAGCGAACGGGAGTGTTCTGAGCGCGCTCTAAGCGCGCAACGAACACAGAGGCGTTCTAAGTGAACAGGTGAGCGGTGCTGGAACACAGTCGTCATGCGTTCGAGTTGTGGCTCCCAGCGAACGCGTCTATTTGGAAGGCGGGAACCGAAGCCCTCCAGGGAGGAGAACAGGCTCCGCTTGCCCTAGACATGGGGGATGCGGTTTTGACTGCAACCCCCTCGGGGGGGTGGGGGGGGGGGGGGGGGGGGGGGGGGGGTTGGCCGCACCCCCCATGGAGGGGTGCGGCTTGGCCGCACCCCATGGAGGGGTGCGGCTTGGCCGCACCCCATGGTGGGGTGCGGCTTGGCCGGACCCCACCGTAGTGGGGTAGGGGGCTATCCGCACCCCACTTAGTGGGGTGCAGACTAACCGCACCCCAGTAGTGGGGTGCGGTATTTGGCCTCGCTCGGCGCTGCTCCGGGCGTGAAGTACGCGCGCGACGGAGTTATGATCATGGGTTTGACCATTCATCCCACTAACTCCACTCCTCCTTAGTGGGCCTTCTCTCAAACCGCACCCCGGATCTCCTATAAGTGCACGGTCCGTATCAACTACGAAATTATGAAGAATGAGTTCAATAATGTTTCTTAAAGGCTAATGTTTGAAATGATAATCATCTCAATTTATAAAGTTGGCAACCACACCTTTTTATAAACAATGGTTACACGAGATCAACATGCGACATATTGTATAAATAAATTATTAAAATCTGATGAATGATTCATCATACTGTATAAATAAAGAATATAAGAAATGATCAATTAGGTGAACTTAAAAATCAATTGATAAAAACATAAATAATTAATATATTACTGGATATGCCTAAACAGTACCACAGTTTTAAATTCGGATAAGCTACTAAAACATTTCTTTTTAAGATATATTTTTTTATATGAAACTTCTCTGCCCAAGTCAATGCCCATGCCCATGCCCATGCCCTTGCCACGAGAATATTATTAAATGTCAATAAATAAATAAAATTATCTTTGAGAGTGGGCTGAGAAAAAAAAGTGTTAAAACTAAAGCACAATTATTTCGGCGAGTAGCACACCAATAAAACATCAAATAAAGGCCAAAATTCTAGGGTGCTGTTATAAGCAAACCCCTTTTGGCAGCTAGCAAATCAATTTCTATGAGTTATTACGCGCCTTTTGAAAATACGCTTTGTACATACATTTTTAGGAAAAGTGTTCAACATGAGAATTGTAGATCTCGTCGAGATCTACAACTTTCGTGTTGAACACTTTTCCTAAAAATGCACGCACAAGGCCCTAAAATCGTCCTGATCGTAAATATAGTGAATTTTTGAAAATAACAAAAAAATACGTCTTGTACATACATTTTTAGGAAAAATGTTCAACACGAAAGTTGTAGATCTCGACAAGATCTACAATTTTCGTGTTGGACACTTTTCCTAAAAATGCATGTACAAGGCGTATTTTCAAAAGGCGCGTAATAACTCATAGAAATTGGTTTGCTAGCAACCAAAAAGGGTTTGCTTATAACAGCACCCAAATTCTAAGACTCCAAACACAGCACTCCTTTAACCGGATCCGCCTGACGCCTCCCTCTATCACGCGGAACTTCCGCCTGCTGCCAAAATGAGCAGCTTGAAGGAGGAAGGAGGCCGCCGCCTGGAACATTTTCCTACCATTTTCGTTGCTGCTGGAAGGAGGAAGGAGGCTGCTGGAAGGAGGAAGGCCAAAAATTTCACGTAATCTTTCTTTCTTCAATGATGTAAATGTAATAAAGAAAAGAGAACTATGAAACAATCTTGTAGTTATGACACGAAATGTGAAAAATCTCTTTTGTTAAATACTATCAGACACCAAGTTAAGGTTCTGACAAGTGGAAAAAATGGGAACAAGGTCGCAGGAACACTCTCAACCAAACTGAGAACATTAAGCCAAAAACAATGAAGGAACACGAGGAATAGTATTCAAAACTCTTCTTTACAACTTAAGGTACACATGGCGAGACATGCTTCACCAATACAATCGAAGAAGAATAACAACAAGACAAAGCAGAAACCGCCCAAGCCGCCCGACTAGCAAGCCGCCCGAATTAACAAGGCTATCCGCGCAAACCGCCAAGCCGCCAAACCGCAACTCAACAAGCGGACTACACGTTATTCCAATGCTGACACTGTCCGCCCAAGCAAGGCCGCCTGACCGCTGTCACTTAGCCGCTCCTAACCGCGAACACTGCTGCTGACAAGCTGAACAAAAAACAGACCGGCAAGGCAAGCCGCCTAACCGCACGGTCTGACCTTATTGAAAGCATAAACACAAGCCGGAGAGAAAAGCTGTCGCAAACCGCGACCACCTGCTGCTACCCGCCACTGACTGCTACCGACTTAACCGCTGCGGTCTCCTCTGATCAAGTCAGAACCACACACAAGCCGCGCAACCTGCGAACACAACAGAGTCAATTCTCAACCCGCACGACTAAAAAAGTCTAACAACACAAAACGACTTGCGAGCTCTCACTTACTGTTCACTGTTTTTGATTTGAGGGAGAGGTCCTATTTATAGGGGCGAGGTGGAGTGTGGTAACCGCCCATAGAGATAGGATAACCGCCCCAACTCGGCAGCGGGTAGAAAAAAAATTGTGCGACTTAAAGAAAAGCTGCACCGGTCTACCAGAAAACCAGGACTGGAAGCAGACCAAGTCCAAAGACAAGCCGGACTGACAGACCGCCAGCCCGTTGCCGGTAGACAACCCGCGCGGTCTCAAGACAGACCGCCCGACCTCCACTTCACTTCAACATTTTCAACACTCCCCCTTGAAGTGAGAAGTGGAAGTCAACCCGAGTAAACCTCGTAACCGAGTGAATGATCCCTTCGCTAGCGGCTTCGTGAAGATGTCAGCGACATTGTCCTCGCTCCGCACATGCTCAACCATCAGAGATCCCTCCAGCACCTTTTCCCGAATAAAATGATGTTCGATCTCGATGTGCTTGGTCAGCGCGTGACAAATTGGATTATTAACCAGTTTGAGGGCACTCTCGTTGTCACCGCGTAGCAGAGTAGGACATCGCACCTCCTTATGGATGTCTTCTACCAACCACTTCAGCCAGATGGCTTCCTGAGCTGCCAAGGCCGAAGCCATGTACTCCGCTTCAGTGGTAGAAACAGATACTGAATCCTGATTCTTGTTGCACCATGATATAGCTGCAAGGCCCGCCAAAAAGACGTATCCAGATGTCGATTTCCGATCATCTGAATCTCCCCCATAATCAGCATCCATGTAACCATGCAGGTTAAAGCACGTATCTCTCCTATAGCAGAGACCCAAATCAGAGGTCGACTTCACATACTTCAGGATACTCCTGGCCGCCACCAGATGAGGTTTCGTGGCTCCGCCATATATCGACTCACCCTGCCAACTGCATATGCAATATCCGGCCTAGTAATCGTCAAATATATCAGACTCCCAATAAGAACCCGGAACACCAACGGATCAGAAAGAATCCGCCCCTCATCCCGCCGAAGCTTTAGACCAACCTCAAGAGGAGTCGAATTACTCCTCCCTTTCTGCATGCCGAATCTCTTAACGATTCGCTCTGCATATCCCTTCTAGGAAAAGAGCACTCCATTCTTCTGCCTCTCAACCTCGAGTCCAAGGAAGTGGTGGAGCTCACCTAGATCCTTCATCTCAAATCTGATTGCAAGCTCATCCCTTAGCCTTGCTACCTCCTCCTCTGAGTTCCCAGTGACAATCATGTCATCTACATACAACAGCACGAGGACATGAAGCTCTCCCTTCTTCTTGATAAACAAGCTAGAATCTGAGTCTGAAGCAAAGTATTCGCAGAAATGGAGATATTCTGCGATCTTCCCATACCACGCCCTAGGCGCTTGCTTCAACCCATAGAGGGCCTTCTTCAACTTGCAAACGTGTCCCGGATGAACTTTTGATACATACCTAGGTGGCTGAACCATGAAGATGTCCTTGTCAATCTCGCCGTACAAGAAAGCATTCTTTACGTCAAGTTGTCAAATCTTCCATCCTTGGCAAGCTGCCAACGCAATCACCACCCGCACCGAAGTCATCTTGGCCACTGGACTGAACATCTCCTCATAATCCTCCCCATACTGTTGTGAGAACCCTCGAGCAACAAGGCGACCCTTGTACCGCTCGATACTACCATCCGCCTTCTTCTTCAATTTGAACACCCACTTGCAAGTTACAGGAGTTATGCCATCAACCTTGGGAACAAGATCCCAGGTTTCGTTCTTCCTGAGGGCAGCCATCTCCTCATCCATGATATCTTCCCACTCCTTGACTCCAGTGGCTTCCTCAAATCTTGAAGGCTCTCGCTCGTCCAGAGGGGCAACAAAGAAACATGAAACAAAGCTCATCATATTTCCTCCTGTATAACGAGCTGGTGGAATTATAGAACTTTTTGACCTTCTCAAGGTCGGTACTGGACTAACCACTTCCGCTGCTTCTTCAGAATCAACTCTGTTTCCATGCGTACTTGGAGGATTGCTCCCCCTGCTTCCAGAACCTGAAGAATCTGCCCCAGAGCTTGACGCAACTGGAGCCCTTGGTGAAACAGGCGACTCCTCCTGAAGATCTTCTGCAGCTTCTCTTTGCCTTTCAACCTTGCTATCTAATAGTTCTATACCAGAACTCCCCTGGTATGACGTCAACTCATCAAATACCGCATCACGAGATACTACAAATCTCCGCGTCTGGGGATCCATGCACTTCCAGCCCTTCTTTCGGTCATCATACCCAACAAACACTAGTTTCCTCGCCTTCGTGTTTAGTTTTGTTCTAAGGCCATCAGGAGCGTGCACATAGCAAGTTGAACCAAACACTTGTAAGTGTCCCACACTGGGCTTCTACTTAAACATCAGCTCATGTGGAGTCTTCATGTTGATCGGACTAAGAGGCATCCGATTGATGATAGAAGCAGCGCAAAACATACCCTCCGCCCAAAAGGACTTTGGAATATTCTTGGCATGAATCCAGCACTTCACGGTCTCCGTCAAATGACGGATCTTCCGCTCAGCAACTTCGTTCTGTTGTGGAGTATGCGCACAAGAGAGCTCTCTCCGGATGTCGTGCTTCCTGCAAAAACTAAAGAACTCTCCTGAGGTGAACTCACCTCCATTGTCAGTTCTCAGCTTTTTAATCCGCAGTCTAAGACGACCCTCCACAAGCTCCTTGAACTCCACAAACTTCCCGAATGCCTCTGACTTCTCCTTCATAAAATACACCCAGGTATATCTAGTGTAATCATCAATCAAAACTAGCATATACCAGTTGCCTCCAAGACTAGCAGTGTTGGTTGGGCCAAAAAGATCACCGTGAATCAACTCCAACGCCTTCTTGCACCTGCTCTGTGACTTGTCAAATGGAAGTCGATGAGACTTGCCATACTGACACCCCGCACAGACATGACCCTCTCCCATGGACGATAAACTAGGCAAGCCTTTCACAAGGCCTTTTGCCGCCATAATCTTCAGCTTCTCCATGCCAACTTGCCCTAGCCTTTCATGCCAGATAGCCGCGCTATCATTTGTCCGCATCTTATCAACATAGGAACTTGTTGATAAAACAAACAAATCCTTTACCCTTCTCCCAACATAAATTGTGTCAGCTTGCACCGATGACACATTCTTAAGAAACCTCACTTATGTTGGACCAAACAGAACGTGATATCCGGCGTCTACATCGTTAGTCACTGAGAAGAGATTTTTCTTCATACCCGGCACATGATAAACACTTCGTAATTTGAGTGGACTCTTATCACTGCCTAAAGAAACCACCCCCTCTTGCTTGACTGCATGAACAGAATCATCATCGGTAATAATAGCATCATTACCTGAATAGGGCTGCACATGAGAAAGCTTTGACCTATCTCCGGTGAGGTGATGACCACACCCCGAGTCAACAATCCAGTCCTCCTTGTAGTTGATAGAAGAAAGAACACCAACGGACGCCGCCGTCAGATTTGCCGTAAAGGCACCCTCTCCTCCCCATTCAACTTCCTCATTCCTGGATCCAACTTCCTCCTTGCCAGCAGCATGCCCTGCCTGAAGATTCAACCGGCAATCCTTCTTGAAGTGACCATGCTGGTTACACTTGAAGCACCGAAGTCCTTCCTTTTTCTTTCCATTAGACTTAGGAGCATGGCTCCTCTCCTGCTGACCTGAAGTAGAAGAACCATCGCTTCCAGATGTTTTTTTTTCTTATCCCACTTCTTCTTCTTCCCAGAGAAGAGCACCTCATTATCTCCCCCGGAGATAGACATCCCAGCCATCTGCTTTGCCAAACTTTCCTGCGAAGCAAGCAAATTTTCCAGCTCAAGCAACGACGGCTGATTGGCCCAGCCTTAGACAGAAGTGACAAAGGCCACATATTCTCTCCGCAATCCGCAGATAATGTGGGCTCATCCGGATCCAATGCAGAAATCTCTACACAGAGGTTCTTCATCTTTAAAAAGAAAGTAGAAACAGAAAGATCACCTTGAGTGGCCTTCGCCAACTCATTTTCCAAGAACTGTAGCAACGCTACATTCTTCTTATTAAACAGCCCGTCAAGAGAAGTCGAAATCTCAGTAGCAGATCGACATCCTATGATGTGATCAAATAGCTCCGATGAAATTGCCCGCTTGAGAGTAAACTCAGCTTTCACATTTGTTTTCTTCCAAGCTTTCACGAGCTCAGCATTCCCTTCAACAGGGACAACTGCTTGTCTCGCATCTCCTCCGACAACCTCCCAAAGATCCTCGCCAAGAAGATAGATTTCCATACAGGACTTCCACTTCTTAAAGTTAGTCTGTGTAAGGAGCTCAATACCAAGACCTCTTGCAATTCCACCTTCCATTGCAGTAATACTGATTTACTTGTGCTCTAGAAATCCAAGCAAGATAACTGCGGCTGAATCACTGCTCAAACCTTTGTCCCTCTGATACCATGTGAAAAATCTCTTTTGTTAAATATATCAGACACCAAGTTAAGGTTCTGACAAGCGGAAAAATGGGAACAAGGTCGCAGGAACACTCTCAACCAAACTGAGCAAAATAAGACAGAAACAATGAAGGAACACGGGGACTAGTATTCAAAACTCTTCTTTACAACTTGAGGTACACATGGCGAGACATGCTTCACCAATATAATCGAAGAAGAATAACAACAAGACAAAGCAGAAACCGCCCAAGCCGCCCGACTTAACAAGGCTGTCCGCGCAAACCGCCAAGCCGCCAAACCACAACTCAACACACGGACTACCCGTTATTCCAATGCTGACAATGTCCGCCTGACCGCTGTCACTTAGCCGCTCCTAACCGCGAACACTGCTGCTGACAAGCTGAACAAAAAACAGACCGGCAAGGCAAGCCGCCTAACCGCACGGTCTGACCTTATTGAAAGCAGAAACACAAGCCGAAGAGAAAAGCTGCCGCAAACTGCGACCACCTACTGCTACCCTCCGCTGACTGCCACCGATTTAGGCTCTGTTTGTTTCGGCGTCTGGACTGCTTTTCGTTTTGGCGAAAACGAAGGTTTCCCAAAAATGGCGTTTGCAGGCAAAAAGCAAACATCCGGCTTTTCTAAAATAAGCAGCACCCTTCCTATTTCCCAACCGCAGGGGCTACTTACTTTTGGATCCACGCGTTTACTCCCAATCGCCGCTCGCAGGTTTTTGGCTCCGTAGCCTTCGTCCCCATCGCGCAAGCCTCTCCCTCTACAGAGCGAGGGCTTTCTCTTCCCACCGTCGACCTCGTCCCACCGCACGCCAGGTATGCTTCCTTTTTTTTTCTTCCATTTCTTACAAGAAAAGCTTCTTGTTTTCTCTTCTCACCGTTGCATTTCTCACCGTCGTCCTGTTGCTTCTTCTCTATTCACCGTCGACCTCCTCACAAGGATTGCCTCGTCCGTCGGGGTTCCTCGCCCATCCCTAGTTTTCTTCCTGCTTCGGCGACCGGAGGTGAGTCCCCTGTTTTCTTCCTGCTTCTTTCGCTAGTTTTGCATATCCTCCTCATTCCTCAAATAAATATGGCTGGCAGATAAACCATTCTTTCGCAAGTTTTGCATAAAAATGGCAGGCAGATCTGGTAGTTTGGGCATTTTTTTAGTAAATATTTTTTTATTTGGTAGATCTGCTAGGTTGTGCATTTTTTTTAGTAAAAGTTTTTTTATTTGGCAGTGAAGTATCTAGTTGCCTACCTAAATCACCTAGAGGGGGGTGAATAGGTGATCTCTACGTCTTTTGCGGAATTAAAAATTAAACGTAAAGCACAACACACAAAATAGATCACAGCCACAGATAACACCAGGAATTTATAGTGGTTCCCCGTACTTAGGTACTCCACTGCCGGCCTCGCCAATCTAGCACCACAGCTAGACTTGACTACTCACTAAATCTCGGATCAGAATAATCCTACAAACTCGGAGTCAAACTCCTACAATCTCAGAGAGAACCTCTCTTACAACTTGGAGAAAAACTTCTCCTACAACTCGGAGAACAACCTCTCCTACAGCTCGGAGATAACAACTCCTACAATAGATGATAAAAGGTTTTGAACAATAAGATACCAGATCTGAATAACAGAGGCGTTTTCTTCCTTCTTCTTGAATGGCTTTTGAGAACGATGAGGAAGAACAACGATCCTTCAAATCTGTCTTTGGCAATCCGAAACGATCCAATAGACGTTGTAGAATCAGAACACGGATCGACCGAATCCTTCTTTGATAGAAATCAGCAACTTAAATGAGTAGATCGATCTTCAATCGTAGGTGACAACGAGGCGGCGCTTTTCTCGTTCTTTTTGATCGGGAGAGAAATTAGGGTTTAGAATGATTCGAAAACTTGTTGTAAACAACCCAAGAGCAATCCTATATAGAGGGCAATGATTAAGGGCTAAATCGACCTTAAACACACTCAATATAGCCGTTAGGATCGGGAAGGAGCGTTTACGAAACGATAAGAACAGAGAAAAGAGAATAGAAATTAACGGACAGAATTCTCGAGACATAAGGGATCTCTCGAGAACTAACAGATCTCTCGAGAACTGAGGTTGAAAGAATAAAAGGCTAATGTATCGAGAACTGACGGATCTCTCGAAACATGACGGAAATTTCGGTCTTAAGGACTCCTCGAGACATGCTTTATCTCTCGAGACATTCAGAACAGAATTACCGAAATAAGCAGAACTTGCTTCTCGAGACATGCCTCAACTCTCGAGACATGCTTGATCTCTCGAGACATATCCTTAGAAAATTTATATTCATTTACTCCTTTTCTTCTCTTGAACACTTGCTGCAACCGCACTCCAAAGTCTTCAATAGTCTTGAAAATGAAGTGTACCCCAATAGAGAGATCACACATGAGTCATCACCATGTTTCATATATTGAGGAATTACATTGTATGAAACTGTGTTTGCAGACCCATTGTGACCTGACATTGATTTACACTTAGCAATGATAATCTGCAAGACAATACTGGAAAGGCATATCAAATACAAATGCAATTCAATCTTAGTTTAAGGGTGACTTCTCACAAATCAAGGTAATTGTGAATACAATTTCCAACAATCTCCCCCTATTTGTAGAAGTCAGAACCCTATATACTAAGTTGAATTACAGCAATATAGAATAAATATGCTACACTACACAATGATATGAAAATGAACAAGTAGAGAACATCAAATCAACAATTATATATATATATATGTCTAAATTGAATTGTTAAGAAGACTTGATGTTCACAAAATCAGAACCAAAGCAAAATATGTCTTGTCAGCATCAGCATTATCCTTCAAGACCTCCTTTTCCTCTTTTCTTCTTGTCTGGAGAAATAAGCATAAGGCTTGGGATGGTAAAACGGAGGTGGATCCGGAGCATCAGAATTATTATAACCAAATGCCCTGAAATGGATTCTTCTCTTCCTTTGAGCTGTCTCATGTTTTTCCCATTCAAGTGAGCTGTAGCATTCAGATCTATTCATTTTGCCTTCATGGACTAACTTATAGGATTCAAGAATTATGTCTTTTGAGACTGGGCTCCAGATTTCTGGTAGAACCTTCTCAACCTGAGCTTTGCTATGGTCTGCAGAGCTAGAACTCGGAACAGATCTACTCGCAGAGGGGCCTTCACCATGTTTTCTTTTTCTTTAGGTCCCAGCCCTATCTGATTGATCTTCAACTATAGGAGCCTTCCCAAGTAGTTCTTCTGGCCTTGGAGAAAACTGAGGAACAGGAACATCTGGATCAATTTCTAACTCAGGAAAAATCTGATTATGAAGCCACGTTGCTGTTTTGAAGGAATAAGCATTAATATCAGCAATTTGCTTCAGCACCCTGGAAGAGAACTGATCAAACTGTGATTTCCATGAGCTTTGAATAGCTGACACAGAGCTTTCCACTAAATCTGTCATTCTTTCCATTATAATGTCCTCCCCCTTTCTGACTTCTACAGATAGGGTTTGGAGAGTATCATCTTTGAAATTTCCGACTTCATCAACAATCCTGAATGTATTTGCTTCAGCCTTGTCAGACAATGAGTCTTGAAGCTTTGTCATTGTAATAGTCTGAGCCAACACTGTGCCTACACCTTCAGTTGCATGTTCAATTTGCTTGCTCCCTAGGCTCATCAATTCAGAGAGATTTTCATAATTTGATTTGATTTTAGCTGACTCCCTACCAAGGTCACTTTCAACTGAGGCAATCTTCCTGTGAACAGTTGTCAAAGAGTTCTCAAACTGTTCACTCTGCTTCTTGAGCATAGCTTCAATCTTTCCCAGAAGAGAATCTGCATCAAGGATTGGAGGGGAAGGATGAGAGGAAGGAAGAGGAGCAGCAGGGGCAGCAACAGGAACATCATCAGGGAGCTCTTCAATCTCAAGAGAATGAACCACATTATCTTCTTCACAACCTAGCTCATCTAGAGCATTCTTGGTTGTATCTAACTCTGACTCCCCCTCAACATGTACTAGGGGAGGTGTTAATTCATGAACTGAATCAGCATCATCTTCTTTGTCGAAAACAAAATCAGCACCAGACCCTGCCTGTTGGTCACTGGGACTGTGCACTTCAGATATTTCTTGTTGAATATTCTTTAGAACAGCTGAAACTATCTCATTTGCTAAAGAAGTTTCTGCTTCAATAACTAATGGAGAAGGAGGTGGTGGTGATGGAACTGAATCTGGAATGTGAACATGAGAGGGTGATGGAATAGAATCTGAAGGATCTGACTGTGTCACTAATGGAATGAGTTCTGTTGGAGCTGATGAGGGCTGACCTTTGGCTTTGGAACGGATTGGTAGCTTGGCTCGACCTGAAGCTTTAGAGCGAATCCGTGGAGGAGGAGGAGATGATGTAACTTTGGGTACCTGACCTTCAGAAGATGGAATTGGAATTTCTGCTTCACTTGCAACTGCAGACTGATGAGTCTCCCCCTCAGAAGTAGCACTAGCCACTCCCGGCTTCTTGATTCGAATGTCCCATCTCTGCATGGAGAGGACATCGATCTTCTTGAGATGATGGATAACTGTACCTTTGGACATGTCAAAGATAGCTGGGTTGAACTGATTCAGGAACAATGAGATGATCCGGGCAAATTTTGGAGAATTAATGCAAGCCTTGATATTGGAGAATAAGATTGTGCCCCAATCTCTCTTTTTCCCTGACACAATTCCAACCATCAACAGAAAAGTCTCTTCAGACACATGCCCTTGTGTGCCTGTCTTGCAGAATAGAACCTTTAAGATAATGTCCACCAGGAGCTTCCCCGCATCATTCATCTTATGCCTCTTAACTGCAGAAAAATCTGAATCCAGACCACAGTACCTTGCTGTTCTCAACCAGTCATTGTCATCTAGCACCTCTTCAGTATCAAGCTCAGATAAATGCAAGTACTTCACGAGGGTCTTAGGTGAGATTTTTATCTTAATGCCCTTGACGAATGAAACCAACATTCTCCCTTCCTTGATAGTCTTCACATTGATAAAGAACTCTTCAACCTCATCAAACAGCACCCGGCAAGGATGCTCAAGAACGAAAGCAAGACCGGCGGCATCAAGCAAGCAAAACAGATTTTTGAAATCTTCGGATAAACCGGCGATACCTGAGCGAACGACTTCATTACCGACGCCAATCTTTGGATGAGGAGTAGGAGCCATTAATGCGAGAGAGAGGGAGAAGTGACGAGCAAAAACGATGAAGCACCGAGAACCACGGAAGCACCGACCTGTCGCCGCTCGAGAAGAAGTCGAAAGGTCTTGGAGGTCTCGGAAATGATTTCCGTGAACATCAAGTTTTCGGTTTCGTATATATATAATTTTGATTTGACATTTAGATGAAATTTTGAAGAAAAATAGAAAAGGAAACAGCGCGTACCTGATTTTTGGAATTCTTTAAAATACCTATGTCTCGAGACATTGGTTATGTCTCGAGAACTCAGAAGATTCTGCGCGGTTTTTCCTTTACTGATGTCTCAAGTGACAGTCCGTATATCGAGACATCACCATATCTCGAGATCTTAAACTTTTCTCGAGAGAACCAGCCTGTCTCGAGAGTTCCCTGAAGTCCTTTGGATGATGTCGAGATTTAAAGTGACTTGAGTTGTCGAGAAAACAGATAGTTCCCGAGACAACATGTAGTTCTCGAGACATATGCCTGAAGTTTTCAGGAAAAGTTCTGAATTTTTGTAATCTTCATGTCTTCATGGTTTTGCTTGATTTGATCATTACTCCATGTTGAGCATTCCAAGTTCCGTCTTGAAGAAAGAGAACTTAGTCTCATTCAGTGGCTTCGTGAATATGTCTGCAACTTGCTTATCCGTGGGGACATAACTTAGATTTATGTCACCCATCTCCACATGCTCCCGGATAAAGTGATATCGTAGCTCGATGTGCTTTGTCCGACTGTGAGAGACTGGATTATTTGCGATAGCAATTGCACTGGAAGAGTCGCAAAACATAGGAATGTCTTTGATCTTCATGTTGTAGTCTTGAAGTTGATTCTTTATCCATAGAAGTTGTGCGCAACAACTGCCTGCAGAAATGTATTCCGACTCGGCGGTTGATATTGCAACACAATTCTGCTTCTTTCTACTCCAGGAAATAAGTCTCCTTCCGAGGAATTGGCACGTCCCGGAAGTGCTTTTTCTGTCGTCTTTGCTATCTGCAAAGTCTGCATCTGAAAAACCAATTAGTTCGCTATCATTACTTCTTGGGTACCATAAGCCAAGATTTGGTGTGCCTTTAAGGTATCTCAAAATCTGCTTCGCTGCAGTATAGTGGGATTCCTTAGAGTTCACCTGATATCTAGCACACACACATGTAGAGAACATTATATCAGGTCTACTGGCAGTAAGGTAGAGCAAAGAGCCAATTATGCTTCTGTACTTGGTTTCATCAAAAGGTTTCCCTTTCTCATCCTTGTCCAGAGACGTAGCTGAGCTCATTGGAGTCCTCATAGAGGTTGCATTCTCCATTCCAAATTTCTTAATCAACTCCTTAGTGAACTTTGTCTGAGAAATGAAGATTCCATCTTCAGACTGTTTCACTTGAAGTCCTAAGAAATATTTCAGCTCACCCATACTGCTCATTTCAAATTTCCCTTGCATAAGTTTAGAAAACTTTTTGCAGAGGTTATTGTCCGTAGAGCCAAATATGATGTCATCGACATAGATTTGCACTAGCAAAATCTTGCCTTTTACTTCCCTAAGAAATAATGTTTTATCTATCTTTCCTCTTGTGAACTTGTTCTCAAGAAGAAAGTTAGATAGCGTCTCATACCAAGCTCGAGGAGCTTGTTTCAAACCATATAAAGCTTTTTGTAATAAATAAACATGATTGGGATGATCAGGATTAACAAAACCTGGAGGTTGTTCAACGTATACTTCCTCTTTAATGTCTCCGTTTAGGAAAGCGGATTTGACATCCATTTGATATACGGTGAAACCCTTGAAAGCAGCATAAGCAAGGAAGAGTCTGATCGCTTCGAGCCTTGCTACTGGAGCATACGTCTGATCGAAGTCGATACCTTCCTCTTGTCTGTATCCTTTAGCTACAAGTCTGGCTTTGTTCTTTATGATTGTTCCTTCTTCATCCAGCTTGTTTCTATACACCCACTTTGTTCCAATGACATTTTTGTCTTTGGGTTTTGGAACAAGTGTCCATACCTTACAGCGTTTGAATTGATTTAATTCTTCTTCCATAGCAATTATCCAAGATGGATCTTCATTTGCCTCTTGGAATTTCTTTGGTTCGACCTGCGAAAGAAAACTCAAATGCATATTCTCGTTAATGGTACCTCGTCTTGTTCTTATTCCTTCATGAGGATCTCCTATGATCTGATCAACTGGATGATCCCTCATGTGTCGTAGCCCGAGGTTCCTTGCATGATTTGGACCAATAGGAGTTTCTTCTGCTGTTGGAGTATCTTCCTCCACTTGAATTGGCTCTTCATTCGGATGATCTTCTTCATAGGTAGTTATTGGGGGAATCTTGATGAAATGTTGAGAATTTTCTTCAACTGGCTGATCCAAGCTTAAGTCCTGCAGCTTTGAACCTGTGTCTATAGAAGAAATGCTAGAGGAGCTGCCTTGTAGCATGCTCGTCTCATCAAATACAACATTAATAGATTCTTCTACCACTAGGGTTTTCTTATTAAAAACTCTATATGCCCTACTATGGCTACTATAACCTACAAAAGTACCTTCAAAGCTCTTTTCACTAAACTTAGTTTTGTAATGCTTTCCATTGTTTAGCACAAAGCATTTACTACCAAAGATTCGAAAATAAGAAATGGTCGGTTTCTTGCCCTTTAGAAGCTCATAAGGAGTCTTTTCATGGTTTTTGTTTATGAGTGCTCTGTTTTGCACATGGCATGCAGTATTGACAGCTTCAGCCCAGAAATATTCAGGTAGAGAAGAGTCACTCAACATGGTTCTGCAAGCCTCAATAAGTGTTCTATTCTTTCTCTCAGCTACTCCAGTTTGTTGTGGAGTTCGAGGAGAGGAAAACTCATGAAAGATACCAAGGCTTTCACAGAATTCTGTCATGGCTCCAGATTCAAATTCTGTACCATGGTCACTTCTGATTTTGACCACCGAACAGTTAAATTCATTCTGGACTTGCCTGACAAAGCTAGTAAAAGTGTCAAAGGTATCTGACTTGTGTTTCAGAAAGAATACTCAGGCAAAACGAGAGTAATCATCTACAATAACCAATGTGTAAGACTTTCCTCCTAAACTCCTAATTTGCAAAGGACCAAACAAATCCATATGGAGCAGGTATAAACACCTGGTTGAATCTTTGCCAATAATGCTCTTAAAGGTAGCCCTTGTTTGATTGCCTTTTACACATGCATGACAAGGTCTATCTTTAACGCACTTAACATCTGGTGCATCGCGCACTAAGTTTTGAGAAAACAATTTATTAATAGTTTTGAGATTTATATGTGCTAATCTCTTATGCCATTGGTCAACAAGAGATGCACTATCTTTAGCTAAAAGACACACAGGAGTAGAAGATGATATACAAAGAAAATTTAAACAAAATATGTTTCTACAGCGAATGCCTGATAAAATCGTTTCATGATTTTCAGCCGACTTTATCAAACACTTGTCTTTATGAAAATCAACAATGTATCCTTTATCACAAAGTTGACTTATGCTTATCAGATTATGTTGTAATCCTTCCACATAAGCTACATTGGAAAACGATACATTACCATTAGAAATCATACCATAGCCTTTAGTTATTCCTCTGTCTGAACCGCCAAAAATAACTTTTGGACCGTTCGCAACGGGAATGTAGTTTTGCAAAAGGCTTCTTGTCCCGGTCATATGCCGAGAGCATCCACTGTCCAAGTACCAGATAGGATTTTTATTGGCCTTTGGACATACCTGCAAAAACAGATTATTTTGCCTTAGGAGCCCAAACAGATTTGGGTCCTTGGTCCCTTGTCAGTTGATCACCACGATGAATGTTAACATTGCGAGTGGTCTGCCTTGCAACATTCACTTGTGGTCTCCTAGTATACGTTGTATTGAACCAACAATCAATGGCAAAGTGACCAATTTTGCCGCAGCACCAACAGTCGAATCTGTTGTACCTTCTTTTTACACACTCCTGCTTAACTTTTTGAACGTTAGCTCTTGCAGGAGCAGTCCTTCTAGATGAGGATGCCTCAAGGGGGCAGCACACACAAGGTGGTACTGTCTTCTTCGGCTTTGGTGCAACAGCCTTCACTTTTGGTGCTCTCTTAGCACTCGGGCCATGAACAAATGAACCGTACCCTTTCCGATTAATCTCTTGATAGGGTGCTTGAAAAGCACTATCACCAAAGTTTCGGGGAGGAGCCCATTCCTTATGATAATTCACAGTCGCAAAAGGAATTGGTCGTGTGAAATGACCATAGGAACTCTCCATATCATAAGCATTCGTAGGGAATATAACTCTCTTGAATGCTACAGGCTCTTGATGAGCTTTCCCTTTTTCTTTGGTGGTAACTTTCTTAGCAACCAAACCATTTTTCTTAGCAATTGTGTTTTTAGAAGAATTGCTAGTACTAGCTTCATGCCCTATACCGCTTCCTTTTGCCTTAGTGGTAAAAGTACCAATAATTGGCAGAACAGTTTTAGGTTGAGAGAATGCTTCAACCAACTTCTTCTCAGCCGCAAGCTGTTCCTCCAAGACTTTTATCGAATGATCTCTCAGGGCAAGAGTCTCTTCCGAGCTTTTGATCTTGTCTTTCAAGGCTTGGACTTCCTCTTTGAGAGAAGAAAGTTCTTCAACTTCTTTTCTCAAGTTAGATTCCACCTCCTTGAGAGCCATGATCTCCTTACCCTGAGTTTTGACAATCTTTCGGCACTTGTCAAAGCTTTGGAGCATTTTGGTATATTGAGACATGAGCTCAGATTCATCGTCTGTGGGGTTATCCTTTTGTTCGGTCGAAGCATAATCAGAATCAGATAGGATAGTGTGATCATTTAACTTTCCGGTGTACGGGGGTGCTTCTTCATCATCAGACATGGCCATCAGGCCGAAGTAAGCTTCTTCTTCATCACTCGACTCATCGGAGTCACTGTCGCTCAGAGTTTTGGCTTTCTTAGCGACGAAACTTCTATCTGATTTCTTCTTTCCGTGAGTGGATTTCTTGTCTTCTTTTCTTCCACCTTCTTTCTTCTTGTAGGGACACTCAGCAATTATGTGCCCTGGCTTATTACAATAGTAGCAAATAATGTCAGAAGAAAAATGTTTGTTCTATTTCGATTTGTACCTGTCATTATTGCTTGAGCCCTTCCTGTGATAGTCGCCATCACGACAAGAATGTTTATGATCCGAGGAAGACGGCTTGTTGTTCATGTGCCTTCATTTGTTCAGTAGTTTCTTAAACTGACGGGAAATCAAAGAGAACTCCCCATCAGACAGTTCGGAACAGGAGGAGCTGGCTTCCGATTCTTCTTCATTATCAGATTCTTTTTCTCTGATCGGTATCATGGCTTTGCTCTTCTTTGAACTCTCTGCCT
This sequence comes from Dactylorhiza incarnata, assembly GCA_033032865.1. Taxonomy (NCBI): domain Eukaryota; kingdom Viridiplantae; phylum Streptophyta; class Magnoliopsida; order Asparagales; family Orchidaceae; genus Dactylorhiza; species Dactylorhiza incarnata. The sequence goes on along the minus strand of JAWHQI010000051.1, from coordinate 8,409,854 downwards.
TCAAGGCTAAGGTTCTTTCTTTGCTTGAAGCTCGATTTACATCCTCTTCAGACTTTCGGATGTTCATTTGCAGTTCATGAGACAACAGCTTCCCGAATAGATTTTGAGGTTCTAGACTTGGCAGTTTTCCAAACTCTCTAATAGCAACAATCTTGCTATCCCAGTCTTTTGTTAGGGAACGCAAGAATTTGTCATTTAGTTCACCGTTTGTGAACTCCCTGTCGTAGTTCCTCAAACCATTGACTATCTTGAAGAATCTTTCGTACGCATCAGCAATGCACTCCTTCTTATTCTGCTTAAACGCCTCGTACTCTTGATTAAGTAGAGACCTTCTATCTTCTCTTACCTCGTCAGTACCTTCCATTAGAACAATTAAGGATGTCCACATCTCTTTGGCTGATTTGCAGTGGATTAAGTTTTGCAACATGGAGTCATGCACTGCACTAGCAATTATGTTCTTAGCCTTCTTGTCAAGAGCAACAAGAGCTATCTCATCCTTAGTCAAATCCATCATTTTCTTAGGTATCTGAACAGTAGGATTTGTTGACGAAACGGTCATTGGCACATGGGGACCTTCTTCCACGACTTGGAAGATTCTGGGATCTGCAGCTTCCATATAAAAACGGACTCTTTCCTTCCACATAGGAAAGTTGGCCTTAGTGCAGATGGGCAGTTTCAGAGAGGATTCCTTGACTCTATCCATGGCTTGCTAGCAACTAGAAGGATGGACCCTGTTCAAGGTGTTAACCTAGCAACGAACAGCGACCCTCTGATACCAATTGAAGTATCTAGTTGCCGACCTAAATCACCTAGAGGGGGGTGAATAGGTGATCTCTACGTCTTTTGCGGAATTAAAAATTAAACGCAAAGCACAGCACACAAAATAGATCACAGCCACAGATAACACCAGGAATTTATAGTGGTTCCCCGTACTTGGGTACTCCACTGCCGGCCTCGCCAATCTAGCACCACAGCTAGACTTGACTACTCACTAAATCTCGGATCAGAATGATCCTACAAACTCGGAGTCAAACTCCTACAATCTCAGAGAGAACCTCTCTTACAACTCGGAGAAAAACTTCTCCTACAACTCGGAGAACAACCTCTCCTACAGCTCGGAGATAACAACTCCTACAATAGATGATAAAAGGTTTAGAACAATAAGATACCAGATCTGAATAACAGAGGCGTTTTCTTCCTTCTTCTTGAATGGCTTTTGAGAACGATGAGGAAGAACAACGATCCTTCAAATCTGTCTTTGGCAATCCGAAACGATCCAATAGAGGTTGTAGAATCAGAACACAGATCGATCGAATCCTTCTTTGATAGAAATCAGCAACTCAAATGAGTAGATCGATCTTCAATCGTAGGCGACGGCGAGGCGGCGCTTTTCTCGTTCTTTTTGATCGGGAGAGAAATTAGGGTTTAGAATGATTCGAAAACTTGTTGTAAACAACCCAAGAGCAATCCTATATAGAGGGCAATGATTAAGGGCTAAATCGACCTTAAACACACTCAATATAGCCGTTAGGATCGGGAAGGAGCATTTACGAAACGATAAGAACAGAGAAAAGAGAATAGAAATTAACGGACAGAATTCTCGAGACATAAGGGATCTCTCGAGAACTAACGGATCTCTCGAGAACTGAGGTTGAAAGAACAAAAGGCTAATGTATCGAGAACTGACGGATCTCTCGAAACATGACGGAAATTTCGGTCTTAAGGACTTCTCGAGACATGCTTTATCTCTCGAGACATTCAGAACAGAATTACCGAAATAAGCAGAACTTGCTTCTCGAGACATGCCTCAACTCTCGAGACATGCTTGATCTCTCGAGACATATCCTTAGAAAATTTATATTCATTTACTCCTTTTCTTCTCTTGAACACTTGCTGCAACCGCACTCCAAAGTCTTCAATAGTCTTGAAAATGAAGTGTACCCCAATAGAGAGATCACACATGAGTCATCACCATGTTTCATATAATGAGGAATTACATTGTATGAAACTGTGTTTGCAGACCCATTGTGACCTGGCATTGATTTACACTTAGCAATGATAATCTGCAAGACAATACTAGAAAAGCATATCAAATACAAATGCAATTCAATCTTAGTTTAAGGGTGACTTCTCACAATTCAAGGTAATTGTGAATACAATTTCCAACAGGCAGATCTGCTAGGTTGTGCATTTTTTTGTAGTAATTTTTTTTATTTGGCAAATCTGCTAGGTTGTGTTTTTTTGTAGTAAATTTTTTTTATTTGGCAGATCTGCTAGGCTGTGCAGTTTTTTTTTGTTAATCGACACTATCAACAGCCACCATGAAAAATATCTGTTTTTCTTCCTGCTTTTTTTTTGTTTTGTGCAGTTATGGTTTTGTTCATCGATACATTATCTGTTTTAAGGTTATGGTTTTGTTCATAGATGCATTGTCTGTGTAAGGGTTATGGTTCATAGATACATTAGTCGACACTATCTGTGTATTGATAACAAACAATCATATACTGGTTTTTTTAGATGGGAAAACCAAAGGAAGGTGGAGTATCAACCATTTGGGAATCAAGCAATGTGTTGATATTCTGTGATTTATGCATCAAAGAAATAGAGCTTGGTAACAGGCCAACGACGCATTTCAGTAGGGAAGGATGGAATAATTTGATGGTGAAATTCCACGAGCGGACAGGAAAGTCCTTCGATAAAGTTCAAATGAAAAATAAATGGGATCACTTGAAAAAAGAATGGAAATTATGGCAAGAGTTGAAGCGTGGGGAGACTAGTCTAGGTTGGAATTCTTCGAGAAAAACTATAGATGCATCTGACGAGTGGTGAGATGAGCGGATAAAGGTGAATTTATTAATTGTTTATATTAAAAACTTGGTATTTATTATATTTACATAATTTTTATTTTTGTGATTAGGTGGTGCCTAATGAGAAGAAGTTTCGATTTGGAGGCATACCACCAGAGTTGGAAGAAAAATGAACGCAATGTTTAGAACTGTGGTGGCTACCGAAGATTTTGCATGCACCCCTCACTCCAGGAGTGTGACTATTTGTTGGGAAAATGATTTCTCTTAACCCCTGAAAATGAGTTGAATATGAATTCTAAGAAAGGAAAATCTAGGTTAAGTAAATATGCGTCGAATAGTATTCGACGCAACATTGAAGTAGTATCGACGTTTCTTTCAGAATGAGTCGAAGTACCTTTATGAAGAATTCGACGTATCCTATGTCGACGTAGCTCTGACTTCTAGTCGACGCATCTTGAGAAGTCGACGCACCTTAGTCGACGCACCTTCCTTATTCTCCTCTCGACGTCTAGCCAGGACGAATTCGACGCTTACGTCGAATTGTAATAGACGCACGTCGATTTCTATGATTAATTCAAAAAATCGCCAGATCTCTTTCCATTCTTTCTTAGATCTGATTTATATGTAATCAAATTATTCTTTATAGACGTTCTGAATTATTCTTTTCCTCTAATGAATTCTTGGCTAATTTGATTAAATCCATTATGGACACTATTTGAAATCAGAATGAATACTTTCCTTCTATGGATATAATTGTTATGGAAATTTCTCCTTCTTTCTAATACTCTGCCTTCTAATTGATTACTCTCCTATAGTGTTATTTTAATGAACAGAGCTATAAATAACAAGGTGGTCGGCAGAGAGCACTATGAAGTGATCCACCATATACATATTGAAAAAGAGGAAAAGCTCCCAAGAGAAAAAGAGAGAGAATTGAGAAATAATTCTGCAGCAACCATCAAGCTTCCATCTTCTCCTGCTTCTGAAGCCACTCTGCTGCATACTCTGATAGCTCTCACAAAAGAGAGAAAAGGCCTACAATCTCCTTCTCACTATAGAAGAGAGATTTCATTCACTACTTCTTGTGCTTCCAATCTTCTTGCTAGGAAGAAGATTCTTTCTTGTCTTAAATACTTCTTCTCCTTTTTCTTATTTTCACTTTCACATATTGTAAAAGAGTTTTTAGAATCTCTCTTCAAAAAATTCAGTTGTACTGGTTCTAAGAGTCTCCTTTTCAAAAGACTCAGTTGGTTCTAAGAGTCTCCTTATCAAAAGACTCAGGGTGGTTCTAAGAGTCTCCTTATCAAAAGACTCAGTGCAAGATAGTGAATTTCCTACCAAGGGGGTAGAAGAGTGGACTACCCAAAGTTTGGGGAACCACTATATTTCCTTGTGTTGTGCTGTGATTTCTCTTCTTGCATTTATTTTCTTTACTTGTTTAATTCTTGTTGGTGTGTGGGAAGCCTTAATCTGTGATCACCACATATAAATATATATAATTGCACAAAATATTTTAAATCTCTATTCACCCCCCCCCCCCCCCCCCCCCCTCTAGAGAATTCTAATGAGGTTAACTGTGCACTTTCAATTGGTATCAGAGGGAGGTTGATCTAAAAATGTTAACTCCTTGATCAAAAAGATCCTACCTCTTATTTATATATATATATATATATATATATATATATTTCTAACAATTATTTTTCACATGGCACAAATCAAAGATTATGCTTCCACCAGACCACCAATGTGCAATCTTGAAAAGTTTGCAGTTTGTAAAACAAGAATTAGGATTTATATGAATTCTATTGATGAAGATTTATTTAATGTTATCTTGACAGGTCCTCCCAAGCCTTATAGAAAAGACTCAAGTGGTGAAGTGACTCAAACACTTGTCCCAAAGGCTGAGTGGACAGTTGAAGAGAAAAAGGCAGGAACATGTGATGCAAAAGCTGTAAATATTCTGGTCTCAACCCTCTCTGATGAAATCTTTCAAAGGGTTGTTGATTGTGAATCAGCCAAAGAAATTTGGGAGGCTCTCATAAAGATGGTAGAAGGAAGTGCTGATGAAAGAAAAGATAGGAAGGCTCTATTGATCTCTCAATATGAGAACTTCCAAAAGAAGAATGAAGAAAGCATCTCTGAGATGTATGACAGATTCAGTCTGATCATCAATCAACTAAGGGACTTGGATAGAGAAATCTCTCTCACAGAGATCAATGACAAATTGCTGATGAGTCTCCCAAGTTCATGGGACTCAAGGATATGGGCAATAAGAGACACAAGAGGACAAAGGGAAATTTCAACAGATGCTCTCTTAGGAAAACTTAGATCCTATGAGCAACTGCTGAAAACCAGAGAAGAGAAGAAGAGAAGAGAAAACACCCCAACTTCTTCAAAAGACAGGAACATTGCATTAAAAGCAACAAAAGAAAGAAGCTCTGTCACTGAAGAAGAACTATTCAGTTTCCTGGCCAGAAAATTCAAGAAATGGGTCAGGACAGATGGATCAAGAAGGAGAGAGTCAAAACCAAGGTATGACAAAACTCCTACTAAAGAAATTATTTGTTACTCCTGCAGGAAACATGGACATATTGCCCCAGAATGTCCAGAAAATGCTGAGACAAAGAAAGATCTGAAAAAGAAAGATCTCAATAAAAAGGGGAAGAAGAAAGAAAGAGGCTTTATAGCAGAAGCCTGGAGTGATACAGACTCTGAGGACAGCTCCTCTTCTAAGAGTGACAATGAAGAGCCTAAGTAAGAAGATCTATGATTAATGGCCCTTGAAGGCTCAAAGAGTAATGATGGTGCTAAATCATGGAGTGAGACAGGATCAGAAGAAAGCATATCTTCTGAAGATGAAAAAGAAGATAGCCTTATTCTCATAAAGGAATCTGAGGATAAGGATGAGGTAAGCATTTTTGATGAAATAGATTTTCAAAGTGATAATTTTAGAAATGATTTTATGGGAATGTGTCTAGATCAACTAAAAGCTACACAAGAAATTAAAGATCTAAAGGAACAAATCATTGTGGCTAAAAACCAGAGAAATAGAGAAGTTAAATGCTCTAAAAATTATGAATTAAGGGCTAACATCATAGAAAAGGAGGTAGAAAGGGCTAGAATAGAAAACCAGCTCCTTAAGGATAAGGTATCCCAGGCAAAAGCTTTTGAAGAATGAATAAAAATGAGAAGCCAAACTCTCAAGGAAATCACTGAACAACAAACAAGGAGACATAAAAATCTTGGTCTAGGGGCTAATCCCTCAACCAGCCAAGTTCCATCCAACAAACCTGCTTGGATGATCCCTGTAAAATTCACAAAACCCATCAAATCAAACCAAGAAAAAGACTCACTAAATAAGGAAGAAGACTCCCTCAAAGAAATAAAACAATTTGATGAAATATCATATTATTCAGCTGATGACTCTCAAACTTCATCTCAAGAAGCAACTAAGCCAAAAGAATCAATACATAAAAGAACAAAATCAGAAAAAGGGAAAAAGAAAATGTATGAAGATACAGTTGCGTCGACTTTATATCGACGCATGAATGATAGTGCGTCGACTTTTACTCAACGCAACCTCTCAGATGCCTCGACCTCTACTCGACGCTTGAATAAAAGTACGTCGACTTCCAATCGACGCAACTTTTTTCATGCGTCGATATCAGATCAACGCTATCGGGAGAAAGCGCCGAATATAAATCGAGGCAACTATCAACATGCGTCGAATAGATATTGACGCACAAAAATTCAGAGCAACTTAAATGCCTATCCTCCAAAAACCTTCTATAATTCCCATTCAGGATCCATTCATCCTAACCATGATTTCCATCCTAATCAACACCTCTATCCTAACCAAAATTTCTACCCTATACCTGGTAACCAAAACTCCCATCCTAATCAAACTTTCTATCCTAATCAACCCTTCTATCCTTCTCTAAACTCAAATTATCATAAGAATAAGATAATCAAGTGCCATATATGTAACAAAACTGGCCACCTTGCCAAACAATGTTGGCACAACCAATCAAACTATCTGTAAAAATTAGTCCAAGACTGACTTAGAACTAGGAAGAGATAAAAAGAAATAAATGTTGGAGTTACCATTGTGATCTAGAAGTGGTCAAACATGTAATGTCACTGCCAACGCGATATGAGCCTGCAGGGTCGCACATAAGAGCATGTGGAGAAGTTGGAAGATTGACTATGTTGGTAAAGGTTACCAATCACCATATAGAATGGGGGAAGTCCAGCAAATGTTGCTGTCTGAATTCGTCGGGTTTACACGGATAGAATTCGTCGGATTCGTCGGATTCGTCGGATTGTTCCGTGGAATCCCGACGAATTGTTACAGAGATCCTTAACTCGGCAAATGTTACCGTCTGACATGATTCGTCGGATTCGTCGGGATTCGTCGGATTGTTCCGTGGAATCTCGATGAATTGTCACAAAGATCATTAACTCGGCAAATGTTGCCGTCTGATATGATTCGTCAGATTCATCGGGATTCGTCGGATTGTTCCGTGGAATCTCGACGAATTGTAACAGAAGCCCCTATTCTGCTGTATGGTCTGCGGATAACGATTCTTCTAGAAGTATGTTTATCCTTTGGGTATAAATATAACTTCTTTTAGGGTTCTCATAACTCACGAATAGAAGCCCACGGAAGGAGTTCCGCTCGAACCCTAGACGGAAGGAGTTCCGTCTGAATCACCTCCGCCGACTTCCTCTCCGACGATTGTCGCCGGTGTTGTTCTTCCTGAAGCGGATCTAGCAATCCGTGGAAGCGCAAGGTGTAGTCTTCTTCTCCCGGCTCGTGTGGACTGCTGTAGAGACGTAGACATTATTCTACGTGAGAACTCTTGCAAAGCCGACGAAGGCAATCTTCTTCTTGGAGCATCTAGGTTGGATTTGATCCAATCCCGCAAAGGTAATTTTTGCCTAGTATTTTATTAACTTCTTGATTCAATATTCATGGCCCGATCAAAGTCTTTTGGGTTGTTTCTATTCATGGACCACCGCCAGGGGCGCTGCACCTTGGACCCCGTTAGGGGCTCTGCCCTTAAGACAACGCCAGGGGCGCGGCCCCTTGGAACCCCGCCAGGAACGTCTGGGATTTCGTGGTTATTTCTAATTGTTAGAAATTGTTGTCTCCTTAGCAGTAACCGTCCCTCAAGTGGTTAATGAACCCTTGTATTGTTTTGGATTTTGAATCCAACAATGAGAGACGAGCTTGTCTACTGCTTTAAGTCGAGTTGTCTTTGTCCAATGCATGTAAATCTGAAGATTTGGAAGAGTTCTAAATGTCCAGATTTAGCCCTTTCGTCTATCAAAGGTTGATAGTCTTATGTTGTGCACATAAGGGATGCATGTGGATTTTAGAAAGCTTGTTTTTCTGTGGATGTGCACTTTGATCAAATGTTGATCATGGTTAAGTGTTAACCTATTATTTAAAATTAAAATCCCTTCATCAAATATTAAGTGTTCGGATGCCTTCCGATGGATGACACTCTTCCTGCCTCGATCGATGAAGTGTGGGCTTGCCAAAGCAAGGTGCATTAATCTATCTTGGTAAGGGTGCGAGCGGATAATTATGATATCCCACTGTCGACATCGGATCTAACTTAACTAGGTGACCTCAAAGGTTGAGTGCCTAGAGGCATAGGGTTGGCATGCAAAGCGAATAAGGAGTTATTCACCAGCCATACAAGAGTTGCATGAGGATGCAATTAGCAAGCGTTGCCTAGCTAAATAACCGCATTATGAGAGGAACGCCAAAGCGGACTCGTGGTGTTGGTGAAATACGGATCTTGTCCAATAAGAGAGTAGCTCGCATGGACTCTCCGAATTGATAGTGAGGGCTATCAATTTGAATAAAATAGTGGGAGTATTTATTTAAAGTCCAAATTAAAATAAATTGTATTTTGAAATTTTGGTACTAATTAAATTCTGCATGAATTCTTGTAGAATTCCATGGCAAGTGGTTCACATTCCACCTTGTCCCTGAGAGCTATCCTTGAGAAGGACAAGCTTAGTGGGACGAACTATATGGACTGGTATAGGAACCTGAGAATTGTTCTCAGGCAAGAGCGAAAGCTCTACGTCTTGGAAGAAGAAGCCCTCGAGGTGCCGACCGGGAACTCGTCCCGTGTTGATAAGGATGCTTATAAGAAGTATACCGATGACGCCTTAGACGTCGAGTGCCTTATGCTTGCCACCATGAACTCTGAGCTTCAGAAGCAACACGAGAACATGGGGTGCAAGGAGATTGACGAGCACCTAAACAAAATGTTTCAAGGGCAAGCTCGTCAAGAGAGGTTCGATGTCACGAAGGCATTATTTCAGTGCAAAATGGGAGCTCGAGACTCAGTTGGTACTCACGTACTCAAGATGATTGGGTATATAGAGAACCTGGAGAGACTGGGTTTTCCTCTGGGTCAAGAGTTGGCCACAGATCTTAACCTGCAATCGTTGCCGGATAGTTATGAGCAGTTCGTCTTGAACTACAACATGAATGAAATAGACAAGACACTGCCCGAGCTCCTAGGCATGTTGCGAACTGCCGAGATAAACATGAAGAAGGCCAAGCCTGCTAGTCCCATATTTATGGTACATAAAGGCAAGGGTAAGGCCAAGGGCTTCAAGAAGACGAAGGTGGGACCTAAGTCACATCTTGAGCCCAAATCTTCTGCGCTGAAAAGGAAGAGCACCGTGAAGGAAGGGAAATGCCACCACTGTGGTAAGGCTGGTCATTGGAGGAGGAATTGTCCTTCGTACATTGACGGTCTGCGGAAAATGAAGGGAGGTATGACTTCCGCTTCGAATATTTACGTTATAGAGATAAACCTTTCTGCTCCTTCATCTTGGGTATTGGATACCGGATGTGGTTCTCACATTTATACAAATGTGCAGGAACTGGGAAGGAGGAGATTGCTGAGTAAAGGAGAGGTGGACCTGCGCGTCGGCAATGGAGCAAGAGTTGCTGCTGCAGCCATAGGGGTTTACCGTCTTTCTTTGCCCAGTGGGCTTGTAATAGAACTTAATAATTGTTATTATGTTCCAGCCATAACTAGAAACATTATATCCATTCCATGCTTAGACATGATTGGATTTTCTTTTATAATTAAGAACAATTGTTGTTCTATATTTAAGAATGATGTTTGTTATGCTGTAGCTCAATTGTTTAATGGTCTTTATGTTTTGAACCTAGACCATCCGATCTATAATGTAGATAATAATAAAAGACTAAGAACAAATGACTCAAATCCTACATATCTCTGGCATTGTCGTTTGGCCATATAAACGAGAAGCGCATATCCAAGCTCCATAAAGATGGACTATTGGACTCATTTGATTATGAATCATTTGAGCGATGCGAGTCTTGTTTGTTAGGCAAGATGACTAAAGCCCCTTTCACTGGTTATACTGAGAGGGCTGGGGATCTCTTGGGTGTTGTACATAGTGATGTATGCGGACCCATGAGTTCTATGGCTAGAGGTGGGTATTTCTACTTCGTTTCATTTACTGATGATTTCAGTAGATACGGATACGTATATCTTATGAAGTGCAAATCCGAAACTTTTGAAAAGTTCAAAGAGTTTAAGAATGAAGTGGAAAACCAATTGGGTAAAAAGGTTAAAGCACTCCGATCTGATCGAGGTGGCGAATACCTGAGTCATGAGTTCCGTGATCATCTAAAAGAGTGTGGTATTGTATCATAGCTCACTCCACCTAGGACACCGCAGCATAATGGTGTGTTTGAGAGGAGAAATCGTACTCTGTTAGACATGGTGCGGTCGATGATGAGTCATGCAGACTTGCCTGTTTCCTTTTGGGGTTTTGCTTTAGAGACTGCTGCAATAACACTGAATCGCGCTCCAACAAAAACGGTTCTAAAGACACCATATGAGATATGGACTGGGAAGCGTCCTAGTATGTCATTCATTAAAATTTGGGGTTGTGAGGCATACGTACGACGTCAAATGCCTGACAAGCTGGAACCCAAATCAGATAAGTGTTATCTGGTGGGATATCCTAAGGAAACGAAAGGATATTACTTTTACCTACCGTCTAAGGGCAAAGTGTTTGTCGCAAGGACGGGTGTCTTCTTGGAGAAATAGTTCTTGTCAAGAAAGACGCAAAAGGTAGAACTTGAAGAAGTTCAAGAACCACAAGTAGTGAATGAACCAGAGTTGGATTCTGAGCCAGGACTACAAGATGTTGTAGCTGGAGAACCTGCTCAAGAGACACAAGTCCTACGTAGATCTGGTAGACCAAGATTTGAGCCTGAGAGATATGGATTTCTTGTGTCTCAAATAGGTAATGTGTTGCTTATGGATCATGATGATGAACCAGCGACCTACCAAGAGGCTATGAATGGACCGGACTCCGACAAATGGCTTGAGGCTATGAAATCTGAAATGGACTCCATGTATACAAACCAAGTTTGGAACTTGGTGGAACCACCTGAAGGGGTACGACCCATAGGGTGTAAGTGGGTCTTCAAGAAGAAGACCGACATGGATGGGAATGTACAGACATTCAAAGGGCGACTGGTGGCTAAAGGTTTCAAGCAAATTCATGGTGTTGACTATGATGAGACCTTTTCCCCTGTTGCCATGGTAAAGTCCATTAGGATATTGCTTGCTATTGCTGCGTATTATGACTACGAGATCTGGCAGATGGATGTCAAAACGGCTTTCCTAAATGGAAACCTCCTTGAGGAAGTGTACATGACACAACCCGAGGGTTTTGTATCCCCAAATGAAGCCACTAAAATATGCAAGCTGAATAGGTCCATCTATGGATTGAAACAGGCCTCTAGAAGTTGGAATCTTCGTTTTGATGAGAAGATCAAAGAGTTTGGTTTTGTCAAGAATGAAGATGAACCGTGTGTTTACAAGCGAATCAGTGGGAGCATTGTTGTCTTCCTGATATTGTATGTAGATGACATACTGTTGATCGGGAATGACATACCTACCCTGAAAGTTGTTAAGAACAACCTAGGGAACTGCTTTTCTATGAAGGACTTGTGTGAAGCGACTTACATACTCGGTATTAAGATCTATAGAGATAGATCGAAGAAGTTGCTGGGTTTGACCCAGAGTACGTACATTGAGAAGGTGTTGAAGCGGTTCAACATGCTTGAGTCCAAGAAAGGATTTTTGCCCATGTCTCATGGTGTGAATCTCTCTAAGGACCAGTGTCCAAAATCTTGTGAAGATAAGGACCGCATGAAGTTGATTCCATATGCTTCGGCAATTGGGTCAATCATGTATGCAATGTTATGTACTCGACCCGATGTCTCTTTTGCTTTGAGCATGACTAGCAGGTATCAGTCTGATCCTGGTGAATGTCACTGGATAGCCGTAAAGAATATCCTGAAGTACTTGAGAAGGACTAAGTATGTATTCTTGGTGTATGGTGGAGAGGAAGAGCTCGTTGTAAGTGGTTACACGGATGCCAGCTTCCAAACTGATAGGGATGATTCGAAGTCTCAGTCAGGGTTTGTGTTTTGCCTGAATGGAGGAGCTGTGAGCTGGAAGAGTTCCAAGCAAGAGACAGTTGCTGATTCTACAACTGAGGCCGAGTATATCGCTGCGGCAAATGCAGCGAAGGAGGCTGTATGGATTAGGAAATTCATCGGCGAGCTAGATGTAGTTCCTAGCATTGTTGGTCCCGTAGTTCTCTACTGTGATAACAATGGTGCAATTGCACAATCTAAGGAACCTAGATCCCATCAGCGCTCCAAGCACATACTTCGGCGGTTCCATCTTATTCATGAGATTGTCGAACGAGGAGATGTGAACATTTGCAGAGTGCCGACTGAGGAGAATATTGCAAATCCACTGACAAAGCCTCTCGCGCAGAGAAAGCATGATGGTCATACTAGATCAATGGGTATACGATACCTGAGTGATCAACTCTAGTGGGAGTCTTGTGGGTTGCATGTAAAATAAATATTCTGTTGGCTGTTTAATATTTATTCATATGATGAATTGTGTACCAGTTATTTCCTTTTACAATTAATGGCAAGTTCTTTTATTACGATATACTGTTTCTATATGATAGAATAAAATTCGTGATAAATACCCTTAGAATGTTCGCTTCCATAGGACATCAAGTACGTGACTTGAATGTGAGAGCCTATGATCTCGAAGCTTCATTCTTAAAAGGTCCCTGGTCGAGGTATCATCGTAGAAGCTAAGGGTGATGATGATACATTAAGACTAGCATGTGTGTCGACTGATGACCGGTTCGCACAGGTCATGATATTGTGATATCAAGTCATCACGTGGGTACTTGTTAGTGAACAAGTTGTACTGGACAGACCCAACCTGAGACTACTTTGTGGATTGTTACTTAAAAGTGTCACAAGTAGGTCTCATTTGACAATGGTGTTGTGGTCCTTTGACCTGAAATCACAGCATTCATCGAGTGAGGAAGAGCGTGCTTTGATGTCATCTAAAGTCTTCCTTGAAGAAGGTTGATGATAAGGGTGGTCGTTGGGTACGTTACGAATCATTTGGGTGTTTGGGTGTGAGCAGATATGGGATTTGTCCTCCTATATAACAGGAGTTGCATCCATGGGCCCCTTGATGGAATTGGACTGAGAAATGCATGGCCATGCTTGGTTGAGTCAATATGTGATATTGAGCTCACCATTCTCTGGAAGTCCGTTCTAGATCAAGAAACTTGGATTGAGCTATAAAGAGGGTGACACGGTCCATGCCTCTAGTTCTTTCCGGATGTAAGGGACAAAGGGACAAAGACAACGCTGGAACATTGGTCATAAAGGCTTATGAGTTATGAACTCTTATTGCTTGGGGAGCAATGATGCATTGCTAGATGCCGCTCATTGTTTGTGAGGTTTTTGTTTGATACTTTCAAGATCAAGTGGGAGACTGTTGGAGTTACCATTGTGATCTAGAAGTGGTCAAACATGTAATGTCACTGCCAACGCGGTATGAGCTTGCAGGGTCGCACATAAGATCATGTGGAGAAGTTGGAAGATTGACTGTGTTGGTAAAGGTTACCAATCATCATAAAGAATGGGGAAGTCCAGCAATTGTTGCTGTCTGAATTCGTCGGGTTTACACGGATAGAATTCGTCGGATTCGTCGGATTCATCGGATTGTTCCGTGGAATCCCGACGAATTGTTACAGAGATCCTTAACTCGGCAAATGTTGCCGTCTGACATGATTCGTCGGATTCATCGGGATTCGTCGGATTGTTCCGTGGAATCTCGACGAATTATCACAGAGATCATTAACTCGGCAAATGTTGCCGTCTGATATGATTCGTCGGATTCTTCGGGATTCGTCGGATTGTTCCGTGGAATCTCGACGAATTGTAACAGAAGCCCCTATTCTGCTGTATGGTCTGCGGATAACGATTCTTCTAGAAGTATGTTTATCCTTTGGGTATAAATATAACTTCTTTTAGGGTTCTCATAAATCACGAATAGAAGCCGACGGAAGGAGTTCCGCTCGAACCCTAGACGGAAGGAGTTCCGTCTGAATTGCCTCCGCCGACTTCCTCTCCGACGATTGTCGTCGGTGTTGTTCTTCCTGAAGCGGATCTAGCAATCCGTGGAAGCGCAAGGTGTAGTCTTCTTCTCCCGGCTCGTGTGGACTGCTGTAGAGACGTAGACATTATTCTACGTGAGAACTCTTGCAAAGCCGACGAAGGCAATCTTCTTCTTGGAGCATCTAGGTTGGATTTGATCCAATCCCGCAAAGGTAATTTTTGCCTAGTATTTTATTAACTTCTTGATTCAATATTCATGGCCCGATCAAAGTCTTTTCGGTTGTTTCTCTTCATTTCCGCTGTGCCTACATTTGATGTATGGTTCTAGAAAAACCCAACAATAAACACCTAAAATTCTTCAGGAAAATCAAAAGTCACGTCGACTTCTAATCGACGCACCATCGATGACTCAACTCAATAAGTGAAATCGACGCATATGTCGACTCCAATCGACGCATACGTCGATAGGAAACCCTATCATCCCAAATCAGACTATATCGACGCTCTCGTCGAACTCCACTCATCAAAACATCGACTTCATAAAAACAAGCGGCAACACTAAAATATTTTCGGTCACATCCACTGAAGTATCGAATAAGCCTCGAATTGAGTCCCGTTTCGATGCTTCACCTAACTTAAAAAGACTCTTCAGTTAGAAACCTTCACTACTCTGCATCCTTCATCCTTCTTGCTCCTTAGTCCAGCCATTTCCTCCTCTCTTTCACTGACCTAAAATGGCTCCCAAGATAAACTCTGGTTTCGACATTGACCTCGACTCCTTCCAAGCCGCTGCAGAAAATTATAAGAACATCATAGCTCTCTTCACTGAAGCTGGATTGGACAAACTCATCTCCACAAGATGCAAGCTCCTGGAAACAGAGCTCACAGAGCTGATGACTCATGTTCAGATATCTGAACAAGGAGAAATCCAGGGAACAATCTATGAGACACCAGTCTCAATCTCTGTAGAACATATTAAGACCACCTTTGATCTTCCATCAGGTATATCCTAATATTATCTTTGTTCAAATAAAATAGGGAAAGGAAATCAATTTCTAAAGAGTAACCTCATAAGTCTTCATCATTCCCTTATTAGGTGATGAATCTATAGACCTCACACCTGATGAAATCAAGCATCTGCTAACCACCATGAAGTTTTCAAAGGATAAACCAATCCATCTAAAGAAAATAGACTTTTCTGAGGAGTACAGACTACTAGCAGATATAGTAGGAAAGATACTACTATGCAAAATTTTAGCCCATGATGCAGTACCCAAGTAGCAACTGAACATCATGGGGGCCCTTGTGCTGAAGAAGAAGGTGGACTGGGCCACATGCTTGCTCAAGATGATAGGCTCCAAATACCCACACAAAGAAAATGCATATATGAGGATTATGAGTCAAGTACTCTTTCACTCCTTCCCCGACCTCTGTAGGTCAAAAGGAATCCCCATTCCTCCAGGGAAAAGAATGGCAATAGCTCTATTCTCCAAGTTGACCAGGAAAATCCCTAAGCCTGGTTCCATTCCTGAAAGGACTCCCTCTCCTCCTAACTCTCATGTTCATCCATCTCCTCCTCACTCCTCCTCAAAGAGACAATCCTTCTCTACCACCATCATCCACTCCAATAGTCTCTACCACCGTCACAACTCCTACTCTACCTACCTCTTCTCAAACACCTGCTCCTCAAACAGCAGTTTCTCCATCTCCTCATCCTCATACTCTCTTATCCTCTTCACCTCCATTATCACCAATACCTCATACATCAACTAACCTTTCTCCACCCTCATCACCACCTCCACCACTCTCTCCTCATCACCAACCACAATATGAACCATCTGCATCCACTGAAGCCCTCCTTACTCAGTGCATTGCATCAGCAACTCAAACATTCCAAGCAATGCTAGATGAGCACTGCTCCCAGATTCTGAAAGTGGAGGTTAGTTCTTATTATATGCTAAAACTCTTGTTTAAATTTTACTTTCAAAGTAAGTGATATATATATATAGTGTGCTGTTTGAGTAATAAAACCAAACAGTTAGAGTGCAAATAAGACACAGCACAGGTAAAGAAATAAAATAAACAAGAAGCAATCCAGAAGACACAAGAAATTATAGTAGTTCCCCAAAACTGGGTACATCTACTCTTCTACCCACTGGTAGGAATCCACTAGGAGTTTTTGATAAGGTGCCCTCACACCAAGGTGATTTTGATAAGGTGTCCACACACCAGGTGAGCTGTTGATAAGTTGCTCTAACCAAGATACAGGTTTTTGCTAAGGTGCCCTGTCACCGGGAGTTAACTTTTGAAGGGAGTTATAACCCTGTACAAGAGGTGGAAAGAAATAGAAAGAAAAACAGAAAGGTTTGATGTTCTTCTCTGTATGAGAAGACTCTTGAAGATCCTGATTTGAAGTTGAATGGATTTTGATGAAGATGTTGAAGAGCTCCCCCTGTCTGATGTAAGATGATGATAGTTCTGGAGTCCTCTTCTCTTGATTGTACAAACACTCCTTTCTTCTTATGCGGTGATGATCCTGAGCAAATGGTTGTGATTGGTGTCTCAGGATATATGTGATCTGCAAGAAGATGTTAGCAAAAAGAAGATATACAAAATAGATCTGCTTCTTTTTGTACCTGTGTGTTCTCTATGTCTATTCCTATTTTTCTCTGTCTGTCTGTTTATTTTCTGCTCTTCTCTTCATATATAATCCGGAGAAGGCTTTTGAATTCTTGCTGGGAATAAGTAAAGAGATGGGGTCTCTTTAATTTGATTCCTTGGGAAGAGGAGTTTCCGTCTTTGACTTATCTGCAAACGGCTATAAACTTTATTGCCTCAACGACTATATCAGAAAAGCATGTATATAATAATGTTAGTACAGCTGTATAATAAGAATATTTGCTGACAACATTTTTCGTCGAGCGCTGTTCTGAAAGAGATTTGTCGACCGCTGGCTTGAGTTTGTCGAGCGTCGTTCAGAGAATGCCTGGCCGCTGAGGTTATTCTGACTTAATTCGTCGAGCGCTGTTCTGATAGAAATTTGTCGAGCGCTGGCTGTCTTGAATTTGTCGAGCGCTGGCTGTCTTGAATTTGTCGAGCGCCGTTCGACATTCGTCGAACGCAGAGAGCTTATATTATTTTCTTATTTTTTCTCTGATTCGATCGCATTATATTTAATTGATGTTTTCTTAGTTTTCTTACTTAAGGAAATTGATCTAAGTTATGATGTGTTTTAAGATGGAAACTTAAATCTTAAACATGAATCCTAACTCAAATCATCAGCTTTCTTATCTTAGTGAGATTTGGTCTAACTTATTAGATGATTCATTGACCAAAAGGGTGGATCCTAACTCAAATCAAAAACTAAGGTTCCAACAATCTCCCCCTATTTGAGTTGGGATCCTAAATCAAATTAAAACTAGTGGCCTGGTACTCTTCAAAACTAGTGGCCTGGTAATCTCCCCCTATTTGGTTTAGGATGCCGACAGTTTTAATTTTTATATTCTCCTTTTCTCTCTCACTTGGTTTCTCTGATTTTCTCATTTTCTCTCTCACTTGGCTTTAATAATTTTTTATCCTTTTAAAATTATTTGAGCAACTCTGCTTTCCTAGATTTTGATTTCTTAAGATCTGAATTAAAATTTTCAATTGCAGCACCCTTTAATGGATTCTAAGGAATGAAAAGAAACTTTGTCTGATACCTTCCTTCTTAAGAATCCTCTTATCAGAAGAGACTCACGCTCAGTGCTCTGATTTTTTCTAATCAATGCAACTACAGTAGAATGCTCAACATAATTTGGAGAAGGTCTGTAAGAACATTGAAGTTATCTGACATTGTTTTTAATGATAAAAACATTCAAATGAATTTTATGTTTGCTATTTAGTTAGGAATGGAGTTTAATGGTGAAAAACTTTTTGAAACCATTTGAAAGTTCTTTTGGAAATATATGTTTTAAGAACTTTAAAATATGATTTTTGATACTTATTGAAGGTTTTCTTTTGTAGTCATTAAAATATATGTTTGATATTATTTTATTTTTTCTTGATAATCATTAAGCAATTTATCCTTAATTGATTTATTTTGTGCTTTTGAATTTTCTTGAGAGGACCCAGCGCAACCAACTACACCAAAAGCCCGGACTGTTGGTGAAGGCGCAACTTGATCTTTATATCAATGGAAGGGCGCTACGGGTCAAGTGAGGAGACGCTGGACCCAACAATCCCCCCCCCCCAGCGTCCAGCACGACCCGCAATTCAAAGGTGCTCCACATGGCCCGCAGGCTCAGAGGTGGCTTGACACATGGCTGCGGCCGCCTGACCCACCGGGACCCACACAGGTAGAGAGAATTTCAGGAATTATCAGCGCCCCCCAGTCTCGAACCCGCAACCTGCTCTGATGTAAGATCTCTTTTTCCCAAAATCCGTTCGGGTACTTGAAAACTCGAACCTCTCCCGCATCGCACGGTTGAGGTGGATCTTCGCCCAGAATCGCTGCCTTGCGGTGTCACCGACACTCGGGTCGACTAACACCGCTCAGCACCAACCCTGCCGGCTTTACGATCATAAGTAAATTATGCCAAAAAGTGAGTACATAAAGAAAACCATGTCCACAATCACAGCATCATATATAAATATATAATGAGAACAGAAAGCCCAAAAGAGAAGTACAAGCAAAAAGGGGATTTTGCCCGATACATATCCAAAATAGAGTACTATCTCTCTCTCACTACAACATGCGGAAGATTACATCAAAACTCTCAAAATGCGGAAGACTAGCTAACTAATCATCAACCTGTGGCGTCGTAGTAGTGCGATGCATCTGCTGCTCAGGTCCTGCCATCACGTCCTGCTGCGCACGGGACAACTCCGTCTCCTCGGACTCCTGCGGTCACACCGACCGTTAGTCATAAAGACTAAGCCGTTTGGTCCTCGCCTTCCTCCACGACTCCTAGGCACCGAGCGGGAGGAAGAGGAGGAGGACAAACAAGGGGTAAATAAGATGGTGGTGACATGGAACTATTCTAGCAGGTATAAGTAAAGCAATAAAATCTAGCTAGCAGTATAGTGCAGGTATTAGGCAGTAAAGTAGAGCAATGAAGTAAGCAGTAAATAGGAAAAATATGTAGTGCAGCAAATAAATCTAAGCTACCATCACAGATTCGTACCTTAACTTATATGAACGCCCATACGACATATAAGTTAAGATGTCCAGGTAACCCATCATATAAAAGAGTCATACTAATTTATATGATGAGGGTATGCTAAGTGTATGTTATGTTATTCTTTGGATATGATGTTTTAAATGAATTTATGCAATGTGACTCACCCACACGATTCTATACGCACAGACCTTTATAGTTCCCAATTTGTTTGAAAGGAAGCCAACCTTTCGGGTACCGACCATCGTGGCTCACGGTGGTAGTGGATCAGGCACTCCACATCCTAGGCGGTTATAGTCACTACCAAGCCTAGACCTCATGTACGCCTCAACGCTAAGAACACAACAGCGGAGCTCCTGCGTACTCTTGCTGGAATCCACCAGACTTTAAGGTCGGGGTGGGTTATTAGGGATTGTCCTCCAGACCGCGGTACTCAAACTTACCGGCCCTCTAAACCTTACCCTCACTTGAGTCAATGTACTACCGTCGGTGACACGACTAGTCTAGTACCGAAGACTCGCCACTATTTGAATAAGTAAGAGGTGTTAACAATGCCCACCCGAGCTTCCGGCTCTGGGACCATCACACAAGCTGATCCAACCCATCTCCTTCCCGGAGGAGACCCACACCAGTTTGCATACCTACTTAGGCTACTCTTACCTACAATTTAGTTAGAGTTATATTTAGGGTGAATCTTGGACTTCCCGCGGTGTACTCCGTAAGGGGCCCCTAACGGTACTACAGATCAATGGGCTCAACCCCACAATCCTCTTCAAGATAATTATTTTAATTGGTGGATAACCTTGGTTCACCCTTAATCATTTCATATAGTAAAGTGACTTAGCTCATCTCCCGTCCCACCCAATTGGGTTGGACGTACCTCCTTTCCTTCTACAATAACCCTAGCACAACCTCACAATTAACCCTGATTTGACCCTCCTTGAATCATGGTGTGCTATAACTCATTTACTGATTGGGTATAACTCCTATCCACTACTTAGGAATCTAAATTGTCAAAAACTCAAAATTCTATTTTTACTAAACGCAGTCCACCAAATTGAACTATCCCTCATCCCCATAAGGGAATCCTTCTAAAAACTCATCTCCAGGGTCTGGTATAATTATCGTAGGCCACTACTGACCTTAATAAGGTGTTGTCCAATTTCCATAATTTTGCATATTAATTTGGTATTTATTTTAATTTAAAGTAGTTAAGGACTTAAGTCAAATTACACATGAACTACCCTCAAAATGATTCCTCATGTTACATGAAAATTATCAATAAGGTAATATCCAATATCAAGGTGGTTCACTGGGTATCATGACCCTAGGATGCCATTAGGCCTACCATATAAAAATATATGTATAATTACCAAAATGCCTCTATAATTAGGAAAAATAGTAATTTCACTTCTGAAAATTCTACAAAAATTACCCAATGTTCATATGGGGACCTAGAGTCCTCTGCCAAAAGAATGTGTCATTACCATGTGATTTAACATTTTAAAAGGATTTAATATCCAAGTGATGTAAAATTCATCTTCTACATGAAGTACATTAATTACCAATCTACAAGCTTCCAAACTATGGTCATAGGCATAGATTAACCTAAAATCACAGATCACCAAGTATCATGACAAAGCCCCATGATTTGATATTTTAAAAAGATTAAATACTCAAGTGATGTAAATCTCAATTTCTACATGAAGTACATGAAATACAATTCTAATAGCTTCCAAACAATTATCATGGGTATATAATAGCATTGAATGACAGTTAACCAAATTTCACAATTTTGCCCCATGATTTGATATTTTTCAAAATTAAAATCCCTTAAGCTAGTAAGCACTTGAAATTTCCTACACAAGGAATAATGATTCCATAACTCATAACAAAATTACCATAGCCTTATTTCACCCTAATACAACCTCTGATAGTATATCAAAGTCATACAAGGTCATATGACCTTGCATTTTATTTTATTAAGGAAAAGGTGGCAATTTCAAATATTAGGAAGAAAAATACTTAGATGCCTCTAGAAATTCCCATTAAATTACCTAAGACATTTTATGCTCCTACAAACATAACCACAAAGTTCTGAGCCAAGGCAACAACATTTGGTCCTAAGCCCTTCACAAATCTCACTTTGCACCCTTAAGGGTATACCCTTAGGGTTTTAGATCACACCACCCTAATGGCTCCAATTGGGCCATTAGGGTGTGTCATATGCATTTGTATATCCATACCTACATAACCATCATGATGGGAGGAGGCTAACACACTCAACTCCTCAAATTGATTTAAACCCTAATTTGACCCTTAAAGGCCCTCATTAGGGTTTCCAAATTTCCATATCAAAACAACTCCCAATGGCGTGAAATTTTAGATAGGCACTACTCATGTACTAAAGAGTATTCCACCAAAGTTTGGTATCATTTGGACATCAAATGCTCCAAAAATCAACTTAATTTAAATATCAGAATTACCACAAAAACCCTAAGTAAAATTGTCCACCAAGGTCTGCCCTTTTGGCAGGGGGTGCCCCTAGGGTATACCAAGCCATGGTTAAAAGCACAGATCCAAATGTTGAAGGGTTTGACCTAGGTAAGTTTTCTAATGGACTGACTTAGTGTAGGACCAGTCCTAGTAAAACAGCTCCCTAGGGAGCTGTAGGTCACCAAATCACCTAAACTCAAGGCTAAATGAAAGTTAAGACCAAGGCCTACAACTTTCATGTTGGGCACTTTTTCTAAATTAGCCATTAGGTGGCCTTAAATTTTATTTGAAGTTAACTGAAAAATAGAACCAGAAATTCATAGCTTTGAATTAATTAAATACCATAAAATCGAGATCTGCACAGATCTTGACGCAGATCCAACAGCAGCGTCATCGTCTTCCTCCTCCAGCCAACGGTTGAGATTCAACCGCGCTGGGCGATGTTGCGGGGGAGATTGCCTGTGATCCAGCCACCACCACCACCGGCCAACACCACTGACACCTTCGTGGTGGTCGGGGCTATCATCCACCGGCGACTGGCGGCCGGTGGCAGCAGTTTCCGGCGATCCCAGGAATCCCAATTTGCGGAGAAATCCATGGATTTCAGAGGTAGATCTGGGCTCAATTGGGCCCGATCCTTCCTCGTTTTGTGATGGGAAGCTAGCATGAGGGGAGGGGAGGAGAAACGAATCGTTGTTGGCGCGTGGCGGCGGCTCCGGCGGCGGTTTTGTTGGGTTTTTCTAGAAGCATACATCGTATGTAGGCGCAGCGGAAATAAACAGAAACAACCCAAAAAGGTTTGATCGGGCCATGAATATTGAATCAAGAAGTTAATAAAATACTAGGCAAAAATTACCTTTGCTGGATTGGATCAAATCCAACCTAGATGCTCCAAGAAGAAGAGTCCTTGCGCCGGCTATGCGAGAGTTCTCACGTAGAATAATGTCTATGTCTCTACAGTGATCCACACGAGCCGGGAGAAGAACGACTGCACCTTTGCACTTCCACGAACTGCTAGGTTCGCTCCAGGAAGAACAATCACGGCGACGATCGCCGGAGGGGAGATCTGCGGAGGCGATCGAGACGGCGGAACACTTCCGTCGGCTAGGGTTCGTGAGGCAGAACTTCTTCCGTCTCGTTTCTTCTAATTCGCGTAATGATCGTGGATGCTAAAGAAGAACCGTCGAACCGTCTATTTATACCCGAAGTATAAAAGACCTAAAAAAATCGCTATCCGCAGTCCATACAGAAACAGTTTTCTGTAATAATTCGTAGGGATTCCACGGAACAACATTCGTCGAGATTTCACGGGACAATCCAACGAATTCCGACGAATCACATCAGACGGCAACATTTGCCGAGTGAAGGGTCTCTGTGACAATTCGTCGGGATTCCACGGAATGATCCGACGAATTCCGACGAATCCAATCAGACAGCAACATTTGCCGAGTGAAGGATCTCTATGACAATTCGTCGGGATTCCACGGAATGATCCGACGAATTTCGACGAATCCAATCAGACATATCCGACGAATTCAGACAGCAACAATTGCTGGACTTCCCCATTCTTTATGATGATTGGTAACCTTTACCAACACAGTCAATCTTCCAACTTCTCCACATGCTCTTATGTGCGACCCTGCAAGCTCATACCGCGTTGGCAGTGACATTACATGTTTGGCCACTTCTAGATCACAATGGTAACTCCAACAGTCTCCCACTTGATCTTGAAAGTATCAAACAAAAACCTCACAAACAATGAGCGGCATCTAGCAATGCATCATTGCTCCCCAAGCAATAAGAGTTCATAACTCATAAGCCTTTATGACCAATGTTCCAGCGTTGTCTTTGTCCCTTTGTCCCTTACATCCGGAAAGAACTAGAGGCATGGACCGTGTCACCCTCTTTATAGCTCAATCCAAGTTTCTTGATCTAGAACGGACTTCCAGAGAATGGTGAGCTCAATATCACATATTGACTCAACCAAGCATGGCCATGCATTTCTCAGTCCAATTCCATCAAGGGGCCCATGGATGCAACTCCTGTTATATAGGAGGACAAATCCCATATCTGCTCACACCCAAACACCCAAATGATTCGTAACGTACCCAACGACCACCCTTATCATCAACCTTCTTCAAGGAAGACTTTAGATGACATCAAAGCACGCTCTTCCTCACTCGATGAATGCTGTGATTTCAGGTCAAAGGACCACAACACCATTGTCAAATGAGACCTACTTGTGACACTTTTAAGTAACAATCCACAAAGTAGTCTCAGGTTGGGTCTGTCCAGTACAACTTGTTCACTAACAAGTACCCACGTGATGACTTGATATCACAATATCATGACCTGTGAGAACCGGTCATCAGTCAACACACATGCTAGTCTTAATGTATCATCATCACCCTTAGCTTCTACGATGATACCTCGACCAGGGACCTTTTAAGAATGAAGCTTCGAGATCATAGGCTCTCACATTCAAGTCACGTACTTGATGTCCTATGGAAGCGAACATTCTAAGGGTATTTATCACGAATTTTATTCTATCATATAGAAACAGTATATCGTAATAAAAGAACTTGCCATTAATTGTAAAAGGAAATAACTGGTACACAATTCATCATATGAATAAATATTAAACAGCCAACAGAATATTTATTTTACATGCAACCCACAAGACTCCCACTAGAGTTGATCACTCAGGTATCGTATACCCATTGATCTAGTATGACCATCATGCTTTCTCTGCGCGAGAGGCTTTGTCAGTGGATTTGCAATATTCTCCTCAGTCGGCACTCTGCAAATGTTCACATCTCCTCGTTCGACAATCTCACGAATAAGATGGAACCGCCGAAGTATGTGCTTGGAGCGCTGATGGGATCTAGGTTCCTTAGATTGTGCAATTGCACCATTGTTATCACAGTAGAGAACTACGGGACCAACAATGCTAGGAACTACATCTAGCTCGCCGATGAATTTCCTAATCCATACAGCCTCCTTCGCTGCATTTGCCGCAGCGATATACTCGGCCTCAGTTGTAGAATCAGCAACTGTCTCTTGCTTGGAACTCTTCCAGCTCACAGCTCCTCCATTCAGGCAAAACACAAACCCTGACTGAGACTTCGAATCATCCATATCAGTTTGGAAGCTGGCATCCGTGTAACCACTTACAACGAGCTCTTCCTCTCCACCATACACCAAGAATACATACTTAGTCCTTCTCAAGTACTTCAGGATATTCTTTACGGCTATCCAGTGACATTCACCAGGATCAGACTGATACCTGCTAGTCATGCTCAAAGCAAAAGAGACATCGGGTCGAGTACATAACATTGCATACATGATTGACCCAATTGCCGAAGCATATGGAATCAACTTCATGCGGCCCTTATCTTCGCAAGATTTTGGACACTGGTCCTTAGAGAGATTCACACCATGAGACATGGGCAAAAATCCTTTCTTGGACTCAAGCATGTTGAACCGCTTCAACACCTTCTCAATGTACGTACTCTGGGTCAAACCCAGCAACTTCTTCGATCTATCTCTATAGATCTTAATACCGAGTATGTAAGTCGCTTCACCCAAGTCCTTCATAGAAAAGCAGTTCCCTAGGTTATTCTTAACAACTTTCAGGGTAGGTATGTCATTCCCGATCAACAGTATGTCATCTATATACAATATCAGGAAGACAACAATGCTCCCACTGATTCGCTTGTAAACACACGGTTCATCTTCATTCTTGACAAAACCAAACTCTTTGATCTTCTCATCAAAACGAAGATTCCAACTTCTAGAGGCCTGTTTCAATCCATAGATGGACCTATTCAGCTTGCATATTTTAGTGGCTTCATTTGGGGATACAAAACCCTCGGGTTGTGTCATGTACACTTCCTCAAGGAGGTTTCCATTTAGGAAAGCCGTTTTGACATCCATCTGCCAGATCTCGTAGTCATAATACGCAGCAATAGCAAGCAATATCCTAATGGACTTTACCATGGCAACAGGGGAAAAGGTCTCATCATAGTCAACACCATGAATTTGCTTGAAACCTTTAGCCACCAGTCGCCCTTTGAATGTCTGTACATTCACATACATGTCGGTCTTCTTCTTGAAGACCCACTTACACCCTATGGGTCGTACCCCTTCAGGTGGTTCCACCAAGTTCCAAACTTGGTTTGTATACATGGAGTTCATTTCAGATTTCATAGCCTCAAGCCATTTGTCGGAGTCCGGTCCATTCATAGCCTCTTGGTAGGTCGCTGGTTCATCATCATGATCCATAAGCAACACATTACCTATTTGAGACACGAGAAATCCATATCTCTCAGGCTCAAATCTTGGTCTACCAGATCTACGTAGGACTTGTGTCTCTTGAGCAGGTTCTCCAGCTACAACATCTTGTAGTCCTGGCTCAGAATCCAACTCTGGTTCATTCACTACTTGTGGTTCTTGAACTTCTTCAAGTTCTACCTTTTGCGTCTTTCTTGACAAGAACTCTTTCTCCAAGAAGACACCCGTCCTTGCGACAAACACTTTGCCCTCAGACGGTAGGTAAAAGTAATATCCTTTCGTTTCCTTAGGATATCCCACCAGATAACACTTATCTGATTTGGGTTCCAGCTTGTCAGGCATTTGACGTCGTACGTATGCCTCACAGCCCCAAATTTTAATGAATGACATACTAGGACGCTTCCCAGTCCATATCTCATATGGTGTCTTTAGAACCGTTTTTGTTGGAGCGCGATTCAGTGTTATTGCAGCAGTCTCTAAAGCAAAACCCCAAAAGGAAACAGGTAAGTCTGCATGACTCATCATCGACCGCACCATGTCTAACAGAGTACGATTTCTCCTCTCAAACACACCATTATGCTGCGGTGTCCTAGGTGGAGTGAGCTATGATACAATACCACACTCTTTTAGATGATCACGGAACTCATGACTCAGGTATTCGCCACCTCGATCAGATCGGAGTGCTTTAACCTTTTTACCCAATTGGTTTTCCACTTCATTCTTAAACTCTTTGAACTTTTCAAAAGTTTCGGATTTGCACTTCATAAGATATACGTATCCGTATCTACTGAAATCATCAGTAAATGAAACGAAGTAGAAATACCCACCTCTAGCCATAGAACTCATGGGTCCGCATACATCACTATGTACAACACCCAAGAGATCCCCAGCCCTCTCAGTATAACCAGTGAAAGGGGCTTTAGTCATCTTGCCTAACAAACAAGACTCGCATCGCTCAAATGATTCATAATCAAATGAGTCCAATAGTCCATCTTTATGGAGCTTGGATATGCGCTTCTCGTTTATATGGCCAAACGACAATGCCAGAGATATGTAGGATTTGAGTCATTTGTTCTTAGTCTTTTATTATTATCTACATTATAGATCGGATGGTCCAGGTTCAAAACATAAAAACCATTAAACAATTGAGCCACAGCATAACAAACATCATTCTTAAATATAGAACAACAATTGTTCTTAATTATAAAAGAAAATCCAATCATGTCTAAGCATGAAATGGATATAATGTTTCTAGTTATAGCCGGAACATAATAAAAATTATTAAGTTCTATTACAAGCCCACTGGGCAAAGAAAGACGGTAAACCCCTATGGCTACAGAAGCAACTCTTGCTCCATTGCCGACGCGCAGGTCCACCTCTCCTTTACTCAGCAATCTCCTCCTTCCCAGTTCCTGCACATTTGTACAAATGTGAGAACCACATCCGGTATCCAATACCCAAGATGAAGGAGCAGAAAGGTTTATCTCTATAACGTAAATATTCGAAGCGGAAGTCATACCTCCCTTCATTTTCCGTAGACCGTCAATGTACGAAGGACAATTCCTCCTCCAATGACCAGCCTTGCCACAGTGGTGGCATTTCCCTTCCTTCACGGTGCTCTTCTTTTTCAGCGCAGAAGATTTGGGCTCAAGATGTGACTTAGGTCCCACCTTCGTCTTCTTGAAGCCCTTGCCTTACCCTTGCCTTTATGTACCATCAATATGGGACTAGCAGGCTTGGCCTTCTTCATGTTTATCTCGGCAGTTCGCAACATGCCTAGGAGCTCGAGCAGTGTCTTGTCTATTTCATTCATGTTGTAGTTCAAGACAAAATGCTCATAACTATCCGGCAACGATTGCAGGATAAGATCTGTGGCCAACTCTTGACCCAGAGGAAAACCTGGTCTCTCCAGGTTCTCTATATACCCAATCATCTTGAGTACGTGAGTACCAACTGAGTCTCGAGCTCCCATTTTGCACTGAAATAATGCCTTCGTGACATCGAACCTCTCTTGACGAGCTTGCCCTTGAAACATTTTCTTTAGGTGCTCGTCAATCTCCTTGCACCCCATGTTCTCGTGTTGCTTCTGAAGCTCAGAGTTCATGGTGGCAAGCATAAGGCACTCGACGTCTAAGGCGTCATCGGTATACTTCTTATAAGCATCCTTATCAACAAGGGACGAGTTCCCGGTCGGCACCTCGGGATCTTCTTCTTCCAAGACGTAGAGCTTTCGCTCTTGCCTGAGAACAATTCTCAGGTTCCTATACCAGTCCATATAGTTCGTCCCACTAAGCTTGTCCTTCTCAAGGATAGCTCTCAGGGACAAGGTGGAATGTGAACCACTTGCCATGGAATTCTACAAGAATTCATGCAGAATTTAATCAGTACCTTAATTTCAAAATACAATTTATTTTAATTTGGACTTCAATTAAATACTCCCACTATTTTATTCAAATTGATAGCCCTCACTATCAATTCGGAGAGTCCATGTGAGCTACTCTCTTAGTGGACAAGATCCGTATTTCACCAACACCACGCGTCCGCTTTGGCGTACATCTCATAATGCGGTTATTTAGGTAGACAACGCTTGCCATTTGCATCCTCATGCAACTCTTGTATGGCTGGTGAATAACTCCTTATTCGCATCCATCATATGGTGCATGCCAACCCTATGCCTCTAGGCACTCAACCTTTGAGGTCACCTAGTTAAGTTAGACCCGATGTCGATAGTGGGATATCACACTTATCCGCTCGCACCCTTACCAAGATAGATTAATGCACCTTGCTTTGGCAAGCCCACACTTCATCGATCGAGGCTGGAAGAGTGTCATCCATCGGAAGGCATCCAAACACTTAATATTTTATGAAGGGATTTTAATTTTTAATAATAAGTTAACACTTAACCATGATCAACATTTGATCAAGTGCACATCAACAGGAAAAACAAGCTTTCTAAAATCCACATGCATCCCTTATGTGCACAACATAAGACTATCAACCTTTGATAGACGAAAGGGCTAAATCTGGACATTTAGAGCTCTTCCAAATCTTCAGACAACTCGACTTAAAGCAGTAGACAAACTTGTCTCTCATTGTTGGATTCAAAATCCAAAACAATACAGGGTTCATTAACCACTTGAGGGACGGTTACTGCTAAGGAGACAACAATTTCTAACAATTAGAAATAACCACGAAATCCCAGACGTTCCTGGCGTGGTTCCAAGGGGCCGCGCCCCTGGCTGTGGTCTCGCTGACCGATCAGCGAGCGGGGTCAAGGGGCAGAGCCCCGACCAAATTTTTTGAAATCCCACCACCAGAAACCACACAAAATCACATCAAATGTGATATTCCAAGAAGAAATCTTGACATTTAGAACGCTTCCAAATACCTAGATTTGCACGTACTGGAATAATCTAACTTCTGAAACAACATTCATGAACGGAACCTGCCTCTGATACCACTGTTGGGTTTTTCTAGAAGCATACATCGTATGTAGGCGCAGCGGAAATAAACAGAAACAACCCAAAAAGGTTTGATCGGGCCATGAATATTGAATCAAGAAGTTAATAAAATACTAGGCAAAAATTACCTTTGCTGGATTGGATCAAATCCAACCTAAATGCTCCAAGAAGAAGAGTCCTTGCGCAGGCTATGCGAGAGTTCTCACGTAGAATAATGTCTACGTCTCTACAGTGATCCACACGAGCCGGGAGAAGAACGACTGCACCTTTGCACTTCCACGAACTGCTAGGTTCGCTCCAGGAAGAAAAATCACGGCGACGATCGCCGGAGGGGAGATCTGCGGAGGCGATCGAGACGGCGGAACACTTCCGTCGGCTAGGGTTCGTGAGGCGGAACTTCTTCCGTCTCGTTTCTTCTACTTCGCGTAATGATCGTGGATGCTAAAGAAGAACCGTCGAACCATCTATTTATACCCGAAGTATAAAAGACCTAAAAAAATTGCTATCCGCGGTCCATACAGAAACAGTTTTCTGTAATAATTCGTCAGGATTCCACGGAACAACATTCGTCGAGATTTCACGGGACAATCCGACGAATTCCGACGAATCACATCAGACGGCAACATTTGCCGAGTGAAGGGTCTCTGTGACAATTCGTCGGGATTCCACTGAATGATCCGACGAATTCCGACGAATCCAATCAGACAGCAACATTTGCCGAGTGAAGGATCTCTGTGACAATTCGTCGGGATTCCACGGAATGATCCGACGAATTCCGACGAATCCAATCAGACATATCCGACGAATTCAGACAGCAACAATTGCTGGACTTCCCCATTCTTTATGATGATTGGTAACCTTTACCAACACAGTCAATCTTCCAACTTCTCCACATGCTCTTATGTGCGACCCTGCAGGCTCATACCGCGTTGGCAGTGACATTACATGTTTGACCACTTCTAGATCACAATGGTAACTCCAACAGGTTTACCATGGAAAATTCTTGCTCCTGCGATCCCGCTCTCGATCTCTATTCTCCAGCAAAATCTTAGCTCCAGGTGTTGTTTCCGTCTGCTCTCAGAGCTCTGAAGATAATGGAATGGTTGGAATGGGATGTGGAGGCCTCTAAGGGTGGTTTTGAATTGGAGCCTCCTCGGTTCTCCCATGGCTGTCACCCTCCTGTAGCTGCCAGCCTCTTTGCTTCCACCTGGGTCAAGGTCAGACCCCCAGCAATCAGGGAAAGGCCCTAGGTTGATTGGAGATGGAGTGTGGGGGGAGGGGAATGCTTTTAGCTTTTTGCTTTATGCTTTACACCTTTTTAATCAACTTTTGGTCCCCCCCTCCATTTGACTAATCAAACCAATGTTAGGTTCAGTCCTAGGGCTGATGGGCATGCCTTAGGCCCATGAGTAATGGTTTGATAATGGGGGTTGAGTCCATTCAACATTAGGCTTGGAATTAACCTTTAATGGGCTATGTTGACCATGGTTGACTTTGGTCAACCAAGGTGAGTGGTTGATCCCACTTGGGGGTCATGGGTCCTTTAACATCACCCAACATAGGTTGGTCCATGGTGGGGCTCCAATTAGTTCAATTTAGCCTTAAGGTGTGGTTTTGACCTAATTTGAGCTAAGGTTGACTTTGGTCAAATTGGTCAATTGGTTGACCATGTGATGGAGCTTTTGGGTCCAATGAGTTCCTTAAAGTGTTTATAGTGTGGTGGCAAGGTCAATTTGAACATTTGAGGGTCAATTGAACCCTAATTGACTTAGTTTGGTTAAAGTTGACCTAAAGTTGACTTTGGTCAATTTCATGCAATTGGGTCCCACCCAAGCGCACTTCTCATCCTATAGGTCTCCCTTGGTGGTTAGGGCATCATAAGTGAGGTCAACTTAAACAATTGAGGGTCAATTGACTTAGGTGAGGGGCTTAGGGTTAGGTTAGTTTTTGAGCTTTGGTGTGCACTTAGCAATTTCTACCCTAGCCTAAGGCCCTTGAGGCCACTCACCTCACCCCTAAGCTCTAACATTTCCAATGGGTCTAGGAGGATTGGGGATGTTACAAATCCTAATAAACAAAAAAATTATTTCATCCCCGAAATTTAAGATTGGGTCTACGGGTTTTACGCAATATTAGGTAAAAGAAATTTGCAAGGAGGCTTAGGTTGTACCTGAAGTGAAGAGTTCCGGGTAGCGTTGTTGCATGAGGTCCATGGGCTCCCATGTGTGCTCCTCTCGCCCGTGGTTGGACCACAACACTTTCACCAACGGTACACTCTTCCGCCGCAGGACTCGGACCTCCGTATCGTCGATCCGGATGGGCTCCACTAAGACTGACCGATCGGGCGCCACCGGGCCTGAAGTAGATGTTACATGCTGCTCAGGATGAAGAAGGGCTCTCCGAAGTGAAGAGACGTGGAAGACGTCATGCATGTTCTCCAACTCTGGCGGTAGATCCAGCCTGTACGCCAAAGGACCGATCCGCTCCAGGATCAAATAAGCCCCCACGTACCGAGGACTGAGCTTCTTGTGCCCCCGCACTCGAGAAACCCCGTGCATAGGACGAATCTTCAAGAACACACGCTCTCCTACCTGGAACTCCACCATACGATGCCTCGCATCATAGTACTTCGCCTGTCTGCTCTGGCCTCCAGCATCCGCTCCCTGATCAGTCTTACCTGCGCATCCGACTCCTCAATGTAATCTGAACCCAATGACCTCGGGTCCTCATCCTGGATCCAGGAAAGTGGTGTGCGGCACTTCCTCCAGTACAGTGCGGCATAAGGTGCCATTCCAATGCTATCCTGGTGACTGTTGTTATAGGAAAACTCTATCAAAGGCAACAGTCTCTCCCAGGGCTTGCCCGTATCTAGGATGCACAAACGCAGTAGGTCTTCCTTAGTTCGGTTGGTGCGCTCAGTCTGACCGTCAGTCTGTGGATGGAACGCCGTGCTAAATGTCAACCAGGATCCCAAGTAAGCCTGGACCGCCTTCCACTCCCTCGAAGTGAAGCGCCCGTCTCTATCTGAAACAATCGTCTTGGGCACCCCGTGATATCTGACCACCTGCTCCACAAACACCCTGACCAGGTCACCGACTGGCCCCTCCTTCTGTACCGGAATAAACCGAGCTACCTTCGTCAGCCTGTCCACTACCACCCATATCGAGTCATTCCCAGAGTGGGAGCGAGGTAGGCCATGCATAAAATCCATCGATATGTCTTCAAACTTCCACTCAGGTACTGGTAAAGGCTGCAACAATCCTCCCGGACTCCTGCACTCCGCCTTCACGCACTGGCAGCCCTCGCAGTGCGTCACATACTGAATAATGTCTCTCTTCATCCCTGGACAAAACATAACCTTCCGAAGGTCTGCTGCCATCTTCGTGATCCCTGGATGCACTGAGTACTGGGAGCAATGAGCCTCCCTGAGCACCTCATCTCTAATACCTCCTCCAGCTGGAATGTAGACTCGGTCTCGATGGTGGATAAGATCATCTCTCAAAGTATAGTCCCCTGCCACGCCGTCCACCAATGATCTGAATACTGGCTCCAAGGCAGGGTCCTGCAACTGTGCCTCCCGAATGCGGTCCCGAATATCGCAGACAATATTCAAGGACGCTAGATACTCCATGTACGTCTCGGGGTTGGCCCTGGATACAACTGTGATGTGCATGTCCTCCAAAGCCTGAATCAACTCCATAGCCGTCACGCGGCTCTCTGCTCCTGATGCACCTCCTCTCCTGCTCAAAGCATCCGCTACAGTGTTGGCCTTTCCTGGGTGGTAATGCAGTGTGTACGTGTAGTCACACAAGAACTCTAACTACCTCCGCTGACGTAGGTTCAAGTCCTTCTGTGTATCAGTATACTTGAGGTTCTTGTGGTCTGAGAAGATCTCACAATGAACCCCATAAAGGTAGTGCCTTCAGGTCTTCAAGGCGAAGATGACTGCTCCGAGCTCGAGGTCATGCACTGGGTAGTTCCTCTTGTGAACCTTCAACTGACGGGAAGCGTATGCGATCACGTGACCATGCTGCATCAACACTGCTCCCAACCCCTGAAATGATGCGTCTGTGTAAACCTAAAATCCTTCCTTCCCAGATGGAAGTGCAAGGATGGGGGAAGAGGTGAGTCGGCCCTTCAGCTCCAAGTAGGCCGCCTCACACTGCGGAGTCCAGACGAATGGGGCATCCTTCTTGGTCAAAGAAGTGAGCGGAAGGGCAATCCTGGAGAACCCCTCCACAAACTTCCAGTAATAGCCTGCCAATCCTAGAAAGCTCCGTACATCTGAAGCTGACTGCAGTCGAGGCCACTCCTGAACGGCCCGCACCTTGGCCGGATCCACTGCCAGACCTGCTCCACTGATGATGTGTCCTAGAAAAGCCACCTCCCGTAGCCAGAATTGACACTTGGAGAACTTCGCATACATCTGATGCTCTCTCAGCTTCCTCAATACTAGGGCCAGATGCCCAGCATGCTCCTCCTCCGTCCTGGAATATACTAGAATGTCGTCGATAAACACGATAACGAAGATGTCGAGAAAGGCCTCGAACACCCTGTTCATCATGCTCATGAAAGCTGAGGGGGCATTAGTGAGCCCGAAGGGCATCACCGTGAACTCGTACAATCCATACCGGGAACTGAAGGCCGTCTTCGGTATGTCCTCCTCTCGGATCCGTAGCTGATAGTACCCTGATCTCAAGTCAAGCTTGGAGAACCAGTGAGCTCCCTGCAACTGATCGAACAGCTCGTCAATCCTCGGCAATGGATAGGTGTTCCGCACCGTCAGTCTGTTGAGCTCCCTATAATCTATACACAATCTGAGCGTCCCATCCTTCTTCTTCACAAATAATATCGGCGCTCCCCAAGGTGAAGAGCTCGGCCTGACGAAACCCGCATCTACCAGCTCTCTCAACTGCACACTAAACTCTGCCAGATCCCTGGGTGCCATGCGGTATGGTGCCCGAGACACGGGCCTCGCTCCCGGCACCAGCTGAATCGGAAAGTCTATCTCTCGATGCGGTGACAGTCCGGGCAACTTCTCTGGGAATACGTCGGAGAAGTCCCGTACTATAGGAATGTCTGATAAGGAGGCCTCCACCTCCGCCATCTCGAAGCACACAAGATATACCTCGTCACCCTGCTCATGGGCCTTGACTACCTGGACAGAAGATAAAGAAGAGCGGGAGATCGGCTCAATACCTTCGAATGTCGCGGAGGTGGTATCGTGCCGCACCACCACTCTCTTTGCTTGGCAGTCTATCTGGGCGTGGTTCCCCGCGAGCCACGTCATGCCCAAAATAAGGTCGAAATCAGCGAGCTTCAGCACCGCAGCTGTAGCATCGAGCGTTAGGCCGTCGATGGTCACCTTCAAGGTGCACTTGGCCGCCGTCTCGATCTCTGATCCATTGGGGAGGCGCACCCTCCTGATGGGTCCCGTGTAATAATGGATCTGCTCCAAGCCCTTAACAAAGTCTTCGGAGACAAAGTTATGCGAGGCCCCAGTATCGAATAGGGTGTGGGCGGGCTTGCCGCACACCACTATAATGCCTGGGAAATTGGGTTGTTTGTTTAATTTTCTAAACTAGAAGGTTAAAAATGCAGGAGAATTTAAGCAGTAATAAATCAAAATACTGAAAGCATTAAATTACCTACAATAACCTCCTCCGGGTTCCTCGGTTGTGCAAGATCCAAGGCGTAAGCCTGCTCCTGATGCCTTCCTCTGCCGTGATTTCCCCTGCCTCTACCCCGTCCTCGGCCTCGGCCCCGCTGTGCTGGAGGGGCTGCCGGAGGTGCTGCTGGTGGTAGAGGAGGAGGTGGAGGGAATCGTCGAGGGCAATGGGCCTTGATGTGACCTGGCTGGTTGCACTCATAGCACACCACTGGATCGCATCCCCGGTCATCAAATCTCTGGGGCCCCCAGGTACGTAGGGGTTGCGGGGCTAGTAAGGTGTAAGACCCCCCCCCCCCCCCCCCCCCTCAAATCGTCGGTCCGACCGGGGGATCTTATCGCACACCACCCTTTCGCACGACGCCGAAGCGACTCCGAAGGGTGAAGGCACTAGCTTCTCCAACCCTTTTCCTTGAACACTCCGATGTCACGCCTAGGTGTGGTGTTAAGCGAAAGTCACTACACACCAACAGAGTAAGGAAGCAGTATTTTAGCGGAAGACATTATTAAAGAGTGTGCTTTGTTACCCTTAGCGGAAGACATTATTAAAGAGTGCGCTTTGTTACCCTTAGCGGAAGACATTATTAAAGAGTGCGCTTTGTTACCCTTAGCGGAAGACATTATTAAAGAGTGCGCTTTGTAACCCTTAGCGGAAGACATGGTTTATAGCGGAAGATTAAATATCACAGAAACCATAATTTCAAAACCTGTATGAGCAATATTGATTTTGCCGCCGCAATGAATCCTATCCATCAAGGCTTCATTGCATTATATATGTATACCCTGAGATAGGGCACAACAAAAAGGAGATGCGATTTAATAACGTATACCTGATGTAGCCTGCTCTGTGGCCTTATCCGCACACAGACGTTGTCACTCATCCGCACCTATCACCTGTACCAAAGACAAGTTATTAGAACTACGAACAGAATCCAACCCCTACTAACAAACCTACATAATACAACACTTATATGGGAGGGGGATATCTGGACTTGTATTGGGCCGAGGCGGTCTTCCCACGACCACCGCCTACGTACTCCGCATCATCCTTTATACGGCCTCAGACCCACGTAGTTCTATTAGTTTCGCACGGGTTGCCCTCCCAGACCGTCCATTGTGCGGGTTGCCTTAGAGTAAAACTCATAGGCCATCCGATTTTATCCCTTGTCACATTCCCGAAGGCAACATATCATTCCCGTAGGAATTATATCTCGAAGGCAACATTTCATTCCCGTAGGAATTATATCTCGAAGGCAACATTTCATTCCCGTAGGAATTATTTCTCGAAGGCAACATTTGTATTCCCGTAGGAATTATTTTTCGAAGGCAACATTTGTATTCCCGTAGGAATTATTTTCTCGAAGGCTACTATTTTATTCCCGTAGGAATTATATCTCGAAGGCAACATTTCATTCCCGTAGCGGGGGAGGAGAAAACCCTTCATAAGCTTAATGATATTTCCATCTAAAATGGTACAATCACGTTAATCCGACTTTTGTCATTCCTTTGGATTGCTTGGCAATCAAACCCAAGCCACCCACATGAGGCACAATTTTGTATTCAAGTAGGCTTCTGCCAATTACTTGGGTTTTTGGCGATCAAGCCCAAAATACTCGTGAACTTTTATTTCCTTCCTTGGTACATGAAGTAGCATCGAAGAGTAAGAAAGAAAGCATGAATAAGACGAAGATAGACGAGGTGTATATCGTAGTAGACCCTGGGTGGTCAACTCCCATAGTCATTCCATTCTCTCGCGAATTCGTTACCTCATCCACAACGCCACTTTTATGTATAACCGACTCAACCTCTAATAGTGAGGCTCCTGGAAGAGTAAATTATGAAAATTCATTTAGCAGTTGCCGTATGAAAAATGGAGCCCACACGGTCATGTTAACAATCTAATTCCGCATAGGGATTGCCGCATAAGATGGAGCTCACATGGTCGTGCCATCAATCTCATTCCATATAGAGATTGCTGCATAAGAATGGAGCTCACATGGTCATGCCAACAATCTCACTTTATATAGAAATTATTTTCACAATACCCATCAAAGTGCGTCACTAGACACTGAACCAATGTGGGCCGGCAACCATCGCCAGGAACTTCCCATATTTTCCTTATGGCTTCTAATTCGAGCTCTTAATAGGCACCACATTAATGAAATCATCCATTGGAGGGTACGTATTGCATCACCCCCGAGAGCCTATTCCTCTCTTCAACAAATTTCTCCATGTTCATTCACAGCCAACCCACTAATTTAATTAATTGGAACAGTAATTTGTAGACAAGCTAAAGAGGAGGCAAGTTCCAGTGGGGGAGTGAGAGTTAACCTTCTTGCCATATGTAAATAGAGAGAGAGGTAGAGTAATTAAACCTCCATCTGATTTGGAGTAGTTCACTCCAATCTATACCTTGCCATGAGACCTTCGCTGTAACAAAGCTTCGAGGAGGAGGAGGAAGAGAGAGTGACGCTATCATACCTTGTCGTGAGCTATGAAGGGCAACCCCCTTATTAAAAATACAGCAGCAGCCCCCATTAGGCCAAGAGGAAACAAGAGCAGCCCCAAATCAACAAGGAGCAGCCCCCAAATCAAGGAAAGGAGCAGCCCCCAAAACAACAACCTGCAGTCCAACTC
Source organism: Dactylorhiza incarnata (assembly GCA_033032865.1). NCBI lineage: Eukaryota > Viridiplantae > Streptophyta > Magnoliopsida > Asparagales > Orchidaceae > Dactylorhiza > Dactylorhiza incarnata. Next base: position 8,371,803 of record JAWHQI010000051.1, on the reverse strand, counting down.
AACAAGGAGCAGCCCCCAAACCAACAAGGAAAGGAGCAGCCCCAAAATAACAACCTACAGTCCAACTCAACAAGGAGCAGCCCCCAAACCAACAAGGAAAGGAGCAGCCCCAAAACAACAACCTGCAGTCCAACTCAACAAGGAGCAGCCCCCAAAATCAGCTCACAAGGCAGCCCCCTATTAACACAACAAGGAGCAGCCCCCAAACTAATAAGGAAAGGTGCAGCCCAAAAACAACAAGGAGCAGCCCCCAAATCAACAAGGAGCAGCCCCACAAACTAATAATAACAGCAGCCCTTAGTTGGACAAGGAAGAAAAACAGAAATAGATGTAGCCCTCTAAAAAGAATCCCAACTGGTTTGCACACAGCAGCCCCAATTAGAGTATAGGCACAAGTATATAAGGCAGCCCCCACTTTGAAGACAGCAGCCCCTAAATCAACAATCGGGTGACAGGGGATAGGAGCTCCATTATCATAAGTTTCCCAAGGTAACCCAGGTAAAAGAAGTAGAAGAAAAGAAATACTGCCATTATAAGCCCCCCAGCAAATCGGGTAGCAGGGATTTAGAAATTAGGTGGGGAGATCTGCCAACATAAGCCCCAATTAGAGTATAAGCACATGCATATGAGGCAGCCCCCAATGGATGGTTTGTAAATCCAAACTAAAACAAAACATAGCAGCCCCCAATTTACATGTAAATAAGGTAGAGCTCCCCCCAACGGCAAAAACCCCCAAAAGAATTTAATGTGATTTCTACCGGAAGCTTAACCGCAAACCAAAACCCATAACAACACCCCCCAAAAGACAGGAACATCCCAAATGAAGAAATTCCTGGAAGAGTCACCCACCAGCCACTAGCTCCATTTCCCATAAAATAGAGTAGAACAATCCAGATAAAGAATTCTTGGAAGAGTAAACCGCCTAGCAGGTATACCCAAAAAGAAGGGGTCCAGAAATTTTTTCAGCAATAGCCAAAAAGAATCCAACAAGTATAGCCACGCACCTTTTTAAATCCCTCTAGCAGCAGCAGTAAAACACTACAACAACCAACTTAAACCCAAGGAAATGACAAGCACATAACCTTTATTATATTAACACAAAAGAACATGCCTTGGACCCAAAAGAGGCAAGGAAGGAGGCTTTATCTGTTGTCAAACAAATCCAGCAAGGTAATAATAGCCAGCAAACCCGAATCCAACAAAAGATAATTGGCAGCAACTCTAAAACCAATCCCTTAACTACAAGAGAAGTAATCCAAGAAGGAGGAGGAGAAGATTAAGTAATAAGCTCTCCAAATTCACGGCAGTGGCCACAAAACCATCCAGATTGGGAGGAAAACAAAACCAGAGCAGCCCCCTCAAGTTTCCAGCACTCAAAGACCAAGGCCAAAGCTAATTACCATCGGATATGCAGAGCTCGGTTGGAGGTTAGAAGGGGAAGATAGAGAGAGAGAGAAGCTTTTCACAACCCAGAATAGAGAGCTCGGGAGAGAGGCCAACTGAGAGAGGTGAAAGGAGAGGAGGGGAGCCTAATAATTCCAACTATAGCATCAAATTCCAGCCAAGCCCAAAACCTCCTCCCGTGGATTTAATCTAAGGGTAAATCTTAAGCCAGCACAAGGAGATCCAAGAATTTCTAGCATAACAACCAAGAACTTACTAGCATAAAACCAAGCGAGAGCCGAGCATCAAGGGGGGGCTGCCCACCCCGCAATCGCAAGCAATTTCAGTTGAGCAGAAGAAAAGAGGGGAGGGAAAAAGAGGAGAAGAGTTTACCATTGCCGAAGGAGGAAGAGATGAAGCTCGCAGAGCGGGAAGGAGAAGCGAAGGAAGAAGGTAACCCGAGTTGAAGCCCTTCCCAAACCAGTGCCAGTGAAATCGATGTGCGGTCCCCTTCCTTTCCTTACCATTACCTTTTCCCATCTTATGATCGCCTGAGTTGCCGTCCGTCCTTCCTCCATCAGAACTTCGAAGAGAGGGATGCGAAGAAGCGGGAGAGCGAAGCTCAAGCTTGCCAGGAGAGGTGAAGAAGGGGGCGAGCTCTTGCTGCATTTTTTTTTTAAGATGAAGCTCCTCGCTCCATTTTATAGCCATGGCCGGCCAACCCGATGGCTCCAGCGAGTTTCTTCTCCCGCCCCTGGTTTTCGCTGGTTTTGTTTTTCCTCGCTGGTTTTGGTTTTCTCTCTATCGTTTTGTCTTAAGTTTATATATATATATAACATATAATTATATACATACATATATATTCATAACTCTCAAACTAAGTACGGGAAAATGTGCGGAGTGTGTCTTTGTGTTTGTGTCGGCCATACAAAGCTAATGAAAGCATCCGAAGTTGATTCCGAGTCCGTTCGCCCAATATTTTAAACTGGCGTTGTTGTCGCGCTCGACGTTACTCAAAATAGTGGTTTTCTTCAAACGACCTCGGATCGAAACGAAATGAGTTCCGTTGCACTCGTATCAACTATACGAGTCTAACGCAACTGACGGAAATCAGTTCGGAGTACGTATGCTCCATATTCTAAAACTGTGTCGTTGTGACGCGCTACGGTACTTGAAACGGTCAATTTCACCAAATGACCTCTGATTGAAATGAAACGAGTTCCGTTGCACTCGTGTCAACTATACAAGTCTAACGTAACTGACGGAAGTCGACTCGGAGTACGTATGTTCACTAAACAACTTTGACGTCGTGGCGAAGCACGATGCTACCCAAAACAGTCATTTCTCTAAATGACCACCTCTATGTGGTGAAGGTCGGGTCGTGATTGCCTGATGACCCGGCCTAGATTCCTCCAAGGGTTCAACTGAACCGGCTAGACCCCTTTTCAAAGTTGGGATGTTACATAAGGGCTGAGGCTGCTGCTGTACTGGTGCAATCTGAGGACGAGGACGTCCCCCACCCCTCCGATGTCTCATAACTCTGCCCCGCTGTGAGCCTCTGCTGCTCTCCCCCCGGTACATGGCCTCAGCTGGCCTCTTCACTCTACCCTGCATACCGATCTGATCTGCCACTAGCTTCTTCGATGTCTCTATGATCTGAGTCAGGCTGCCCTCAGAAACAAACAAGAGTGCCTGCCTCAACGGGTCTCGAAGTCCTTTGTAGAATCTCTTCGCAAGGGCACGATCATCTGGAGCATGAGACCTCGCAAACCCGGCTAAATGGGAGAACTCCCTCTGGTACTCAATCACCAAGCGTGTCCCCTGAGTGAGGCGTAGAAACCTCTCTTCCAGCTCGTCCCTGTCCGTGCTGGATATGAAGTGCTCCAGGAATGTGGTACTAAACTCGTCCCAAGAGATATCTGAGTACTCCCTATCTCTGAAGGTGGTCTCCAGTAGCGACTTCCACCACCTCTTGGCACGTGCCTCAAGAGCTGACACTGCCAAAAATACTGCCTTGCCGATCGGGCAGCCGATGCCGGCCAGCATCTCCTGAATGGTGTCCAACCACTCCTCCGTCTTCACTGCATCCTCTGTCCCTCGGTAAGTCGGTGGGGAAAGACCTCTGAAGGTGCTCAGCCAGTTAGCTCCCGGGTTTGGCAGTGGTGTCGGGACGGAATGGGCCCTGAAGGTCACTAGGATGGATCCTAACGTCTGTCCCAACTCTGACTGCTGAAAAGTAGTGGTAGTCGGAGGGGGAGGAATGCTGACAGGAGGCTCTGTGCTCACTGGGGCCTACAAAAGATAGGGATTTGGTCAAAAATTATGCCACAGTCGAATGTGGCATAACAAACAGGAGCACTAGGAGCAACAGAACCAGCATATCAAGAGGGATTAGCATGACGAGGTGATCCAACCCTGGCTAGAACCTACCACAACAGCCTTAGTAGTGAGTGTGTAGAGATTTTAGCTTCTCTTCCGCGAGCGTTTGTAGTGAGGATATTATATACTAAGCTTAAACCCCTTTAGTTATCCGTACTCATTTATCTCATCGGTGGACTCTACTCGTGATTATATATATCTATGTTGTGATTGGTGGACTTAATCATTATTTACTTTTTATTACTCTGTAATTCATGGTTGGCCAGGATGTTTGAATTGTCGGCAGGATTGATGTCTTGTTGTGGAGACTAGCTCGTGTGTTGGTTTCACCGTAAGGCAGCAATTCTGGGCATAAGACCCAGAAAACAAAAGCCAAAAAGAGGTCTTATAAACTAGTATCAGCTTAGCCAACTTTCGATCCAAGTAAAAGAAGTCCATAGACCCTGGGCCACCCCGCTCGAGCTAAGTTTGTGGACAAAATAGCTGCAGAAGCAATGGTGTGCCCATATGGGAAATCACACTAAACTGTCCACTAATGACGAGTTATTTTGGCCAACCTTTGGACATAATGTCATTTTCTTATGTAATCTCCGGCGAACCCTGCCCCACGGGCTGTAGTGCCTTCCATTCAGGCTGTCATTCCTCCCCCAATGGATCCCAATCCATTTCAGCAGTCGGAGTTGGGCGGACATTGATAGCCATCCTTCAGGCTTTCTGTCATCCGGCCCCGACCCAGGAGCCGAATCCCGGGTCAAATTGGTTGAGTGCCTTCTGAGGCCTCTCCCCGCCCTCTTTCACCGGGACAGATTCTACAGTACTGACCGAGGAGTGGCTGGACACCATCCACTAGATGTTAGTTGGGATACACTGCCTAGTCGACATGATTGTATCTTTAGTTGTTTCTGCCCTTGAGTCACCCACGAAGAGGTGGCGGAAGTTCGTCATGGACACCACCTATGTGGGGTACAAGTATTATGATATTACATGGAAAGAGTTTAATGAGGCATTTTGTAAGACCCCTTTTTTTGCAACAAACCGGGTTTAATGCCCAGAACCGCCGTTTTGCGGTAACACCAACACACGAGAAGGTCGCCACAACAAAGCATCGATTCTGCCAGCAATATCGATCACAGAAAAGAGAAGTATAAATGAAGACAAGTCCACAAATCACATGTTATATAGATATCATAAAATAAATGTCCACGGATAATAACTAAAATAAAAGGTAGCAATGCAAAACTGTTTCCCTAAAATTATATGGTCCACCGACTGTTATTCAAAAAGACTAAGCCTCATTTGCCGCCATCCATCCCCCAGTGGCCCTAGGCACCGAGCGGGAGGATGAAGCGGAGGACAACAAGGGGTATAAAATAAAGCAGGTGAAATGTCTGAGCTACAGTAGTATCTATCACTACACAGATGTTTATATGTATGAAGCAGTAAATAGAGCAAGGTAAAGAATAAGTAAAGTAAGCAAGTAAAGACAAGTGTAAAATAGAAAAGTAACCATTGATTTATAGGAATGCCCATACAAACCTATAGACCTAGGGGTCGTTTAACATGATCTATTGTATTAAAAGTCCCAAAACCAATTTATATGATAGGGGTAGGGGTTGAAATGCAATGCTAATTCCATGACATGTAGAGTTGTGCTGGGTAATGTTATGATCACACAAGTGCAATTCACACACTTCGACTCTATGTGCACAGACCTTTAGTTCCCCCTCTTTGGAGCTAGCAAGACTCCCAGGATACCCCCATAGTGGCAAGCGGAAGAGGTGGGTTGGGCCTCGCCCACCTCTAGGTTGGTATTCTCACTACCTAACCTAGACCTATCGTACGCCTCAATGCAAAACTGTGGAGCGCCTGCGTACTCTTACTGGCTGGACCACCAGACTTTCTTGGCAAAGTGAAAATACAAACATGTCGAGTCAGCGTATCGACGTCGGTGTGAACGACCATCAATACCGAAGACCCATGAACTTTATGCACATGCAATTATGATTACCATCTATCTTTGAGCCATATTCTCCCTGGGCTAACTCGCCCATCACCATAACCTTCCGAGCCACTGGATCTCCAAACCAACACTTCCGGCCTACAACTACCGAGCCTACCGCTCGTATGACCAAACCAAGTAACACCCGCAATAACAGGATATGAGTGAGTGTATTATTAAGTTAATCTTGTGTTACAAATTATTCCTACAGCTTTGGTTTAATCTTGGACTTCTCGAGGTCTACCCTGTGATGGGCTCGCAACGGTACTAGGAGGTACGATGAGATGATAGCCCAAACTGCCCTTTCTAAGACACATACTATTATTGATAACTACCCATGAACATACCCCTCTTACCATTTCACTTGGTTAACCCTAAGTGTTTTTTGACTCTCAAAGGGAAAGGCGATCTTTCGTCAATCTCGAACACAACCTTGCACCTTAGCTTATCGGGCACACTTAACATACAAGCTCTTATTGATGACCTCAAATCTCCTCAACCAAACTAAGTACACCATCTACCTTCCATTCCCACCTAATGGTCTACAAGTTACTCAAGTTGTACAGTTTTACAATACACAGACCAAATGAGCTACATGAGATGCATGATAGGAGGTACTCCAAATAATCATCCAAATGACCCAAGATTTTTATTTGGGGTTAGTTATGACAGTATCACACCATCTCCAGAAGTTAATAATTTTTCTACACAATTTGGTATTTATTATAATTTCTCCAAAATCAGGGAACCAATGATTTTGTACATCAAGTATGGTTTTCTGACATGGTATGGCTTCACTAAAATTTGTACAACTAGAAAACAGCAAAATATCAGCCAAACCTGAATTTCACAATTTTCTAGAGAGGTTTTGACCTCCAATTAAAATATAAACTAATTAATCAAGATCAATGATTAACAAAGAAGCTACTAGAAATTCTCATTCAACAATTGCAAGAATATTAGCTGGTGTCCAAAATAGTCAGAAAAGTTCACTGATGGAGTTCCATAATTTTATAAATCCATTTGACCATATAATTCCATTAAATAAATAAACATGTCTAAGGTCACCTTATGAAGGAAACCATATATAAATAACTCCAAAAATTATTCTAAAATTAATAGATGGTGTGATTGGCCAAACAAGTCCTCTGACCAATTTCCATAATTTTTCAGTGAGTATTAAACCCATAAAATAATTTTCTTACAACTAGGGTAAATATTGGGGCTATGAATGAAGTACTCTATATTTCAATCCAAAATTCATAACAAAATTATCAGAGAATGATATCATTCATATAAGTTTATAGCCAAAATTTCATGAACATCCAAGGTATTATGGTAAGGTAAATTCTTAATATAAGAAAGTGCCCTAATTGGTTCTTAGTTAATTCAGAGAGGATAAATGTTCCTAGAAATCCCAGATAAATTATCTAAGGCATAACACCACCCTATAGACTAACTGCCAAGTTTCAAGCCCTTCCAAGGACATATGACTCTATGTCCTTCAATAGGTTCAATATACAACCCTATGGTTTGAACTAGGGTTCTAGGGCACATCCACCCTAAACCACCCAAAAATAATTAAGGGGGTATTTTATATGACATCAAGTCAGTGGTCAAAGTTTCATAACATTTGGATGAGGGTTGATCTCCCAAATCCATCAAGTGCACTTTTGATCTAAACACTACTAGAAAACAGATTTTTGGACAGGGCAATTTGCCCTGGCAACCATGGGTAAAGATCTTTTGTCACGGTTTAGCCACGGAAAAAATTCGTGGCTAAAGGTCGCGTGGAGAATAAGTTTTAGCCACGGATTGGCCGTGGCAAATAGTATTAGCCACGAAACTATTTTTCTGTGGCTAATAACGTAACCTTTTGCCACGGTTTTAGACCCTGGCAAAAGCTCTCTAATTTAGTTAATGGATTATTTGTTACTGCTTTTTGCCGTGGCAAATAATCTGACTATTTGCCATGGCGTCGAACCGTGGCTAATAGTCAGTGTAATATTTTTTTAAAATTATTAGCCACGGTTTGTAACCGTAGCTAATAATTAATTTTCTATTTTTAAAAAAACTAGAGCAGAAATTCAATTCTTTCTCCCCCATATCCACGGGCATTAAAAAACTAGAACAAAAAGCTTCAAACCAAGCAATAGAGGCATACAATAATTGTAAGATAAATTTGGAAGCATACTAGAAATATCATATATAAACATGAACTAACTGTAGTCCATCAAATATCAAAACTTCACTATAGCCTTTTTATGAAATTAACTACAGTACAAGTAAACTTATGAACTATGTTTCCATGGAATGAGTTTATGTAAATTAACTATAGTCCATCAATACAAATTCTAAGAGATCCATCACCAAACACTGGGTAACCTAAGTGATTATCAGCCATTATTGATCTGGTTCTCTTTGAAACTGGGTGTGAACTGTTTGCTGAGAATGCAAAAACAATTGTAGATGGAATTTCATCATCCTCTATTGTTTGGTTGGGTTCCTTGCCATCTCTCTGGCTGATTTTCAGTCCAAGAGGTCTTCCCATAAGTTCCTGGAATAATAAAATTGGTTTGTTCAATCAAAGTAGAGCTAATAATCGTGTTCAGATATGTCTGAAGTGCTGTTAAAGGCTATGATTGTTTGATTACAAAAATGTTTGACAATTATGATAGTTGATTGAATAACTGAAACGAAAATTATTACATATTATGTGCTATTATTAGAAAAAAATTGTAATCGTAAATGATGTATGATCAAAATAAGGTCAATTTAAATTAACTAATTAGAACCCAAAAAAGTTTTTTTTAAATCCATAAAAAGTGGTTTTCTTTTCACAAAAGCTCCTCACACAGTTTGTCTAATCCCATCAATACCTAATATAATATCACCATACACCAATACTTAAAAGTTGAAGAACAAGCTGAATGAAAGCCATTAGGTTTTGAGAATCCAATATTAGATCGAGAAACTTAGGTAGTGTAATGTAAATATAAATTCAAAGCCGCTCCACCAATAATCAATTGTTTATAAGTCAGATTCTAAGTTTCTAACACAATATTAGAACAGTTAAACCCCCACAATTCACTCACATGTGGTTTAATTTAAAAGAACTACATATTAAAGGCCGAAGACCCCTACAAGAGAGAGAGAGAGCGCTAATAATTTAGCCCCTGACCTAGATATATATATATATCTATATATATATATATATATATATATATATCGTGTGTTTAATATAAATCACGAGTCTCTAATCAAAGCACTAGGCCAACACTCAAATAATATACCACCGCTAAAATTAAATTCTTAAAGAGAAATTTGAGAATAAATATCAAATGAATATTTTATCTTACCTTCCCGTTCAACTCAAAAATAACAGACAATGCTTCTTCATTTGTCGCAAAAGAAATGAACCCATTCCCAATTACTTCACTGATTGGCCATCAAAAACCACTCTAACTGAAACAGACTTGAATTTCACCTGAGAGCTATGATGTTTAGCCTCACATTTGATAAATTAAGAAAAGCTTATAGAGTGTAGAATATATATACATATACCTGATGTCTGAAGGTCTCTTCATGTTGTAGCATATCCATCTCATGTATTCCCTGTCATATTATTTCAGGAGCTTGCTTCAGGATATTGAAATATCGATCCTCTCTCGGGTTATTGCCGACACCTATAGAGGATAGTTCATAACGTAAAAAATTTGGAATAATTTGAAATTACATGTCTTTTAGGTTTAGGGGGTTGGTTCATAAAAAGATGAGAATATTTCACACATTAAGCTTGAACTACAACTACATTAATTGAAGGGTAAAGTAAACCAGAAATCATCAAATTGTATTCTACATTACAATTATCCACTAGCATTTAAACGATGACAAAACATTATTACGTTTTCAATTTCTATAATAGTTTAGTCAAATTTACATGATAGTCATAAAATCTAAGAAAAAATTATCAGAATTACAGGTTTGAGAACAAAGATGTCCATATACATAAAGATTTTCATTTAAATTTTTACCCAAAAACATGACCAATTTGTGATAGAAATGAAAACAAAATTATTTTTCTAGCATTTTTAAATACTAGTGATTACTGTAAAGTAAAATATAATTCAGTGACTTCTAGAGTACTTTTTGCTTAATTTATTCAGGATATTTGTATGCTTTTAAGGTGAGAGGAACCTAGTTATTATCATACAAGGGTTGGTAAAGAAGAAACTTGCTCCATATGAGCAGTTCCCATAGTTAGAACAAACTTACAATAACTTTTGTAGAATTATTAAATAGAAAAAAAGGAAATCTAAACGGGATAATGGACAAAGAATGCTTACAAAAAGAGGACATTTCAATTAAGCTTTTATAAAAGATGCATAACCTGATAATTATCATGTGCATTGTGAACCTGATGAACTTTAATGAATGCTCAGAGTAAATAAAAAAGTTGAAACAAAAAGAAAAGCTTGAAGAACAAATTAAAATAAATTCAAAGAGTTATTACCTGAAATAATATGTGCTTCATATCTTATTGCAGAAATAGAAAATCATGCCATCTTCTTCCTACAGAAGTCAAGCATGTGTTTAGAAAAATCTTCACAAACAACGCTAGTGTAGAGACAAAACAATATTGTTAAATCATAGAGAGAAAATGGGAGAAGAGGAAGAGGAAAAGTCAACAAAAGAAGATAGTTAGCAGCTTGTACATGGAAGAGCAATCAAATTGCCAGCAAACCAATTAACGTGGATGTAGCTTTTCAGATCTGCATCTTTCTCCAACAAGATATTGACAGCATAAAGTAATGTAGTTGGTGAGAGTTAGAGAAAGTGGAAGTTGGGAGAAATATGTACTTCTTTATAATATATATAAATATATATATATATATAAAGAACAAACACAAAGAATAGCAATTGCAATGTAATTGACTAGATGATTAGAGATCTAGAAGATAAAAATGAACTAGGTGATTAGAGCTCTAGAAATGTTGCAATATGAATTTGAGGATTTCTTATAACCAAGTTTCCAACTTATGAAATATGAATCTGGTATCTATAGCTAACTAGAGAAAGTAAAAAAAGGCTTTATATATGTTGTCACAACCCGTATTTTCCCGAAATAAATTATATTATCAGAGCGAAGGGGAAAACACGCGTCATGATGCCACGTCCTGTAGGGGACAACTACAGACGTTCAGGCGAGCACTCAAACGAGCATTTTCTTTTACAAAAAAAGTACAAATTAAATAAAAGAGTTATCTTTTAAAGTTTATTTCATTTGGGTTAGGAGACCGTGTCCCTCGGCCCTGCGGTTTACTGAGCCGCACTTTATAAAAACATGCGTATAAAACGGAAGAAAATAGGTTCATTTTATTCCTAACGGCGCTGGGGACTAGAGGCGCCCCCAGGGCGATCGCCGGTCTAAATTTAGTACATAATAAATAAGTATCATTTTACTTGGTTTACGTTTCGCAAATAGGTGATACTTAATAGTAAATGTGACGAACAATTATAGAAATAACTTTTTTATAAAGCTAAGGAACTGCGCTAATATACTGCAGAATAAGCTTTTCCCAGAGTTAATGAGTACAAAAATAATAAGCAGCAAAAAGAACTAGCAGCAGCGTAAGCAAGTAAGCTAAGCAAAACCGTACGGGCGTCAACATCTGACACGAACCTGCAGGGAAAGGTCAACAGTCCAAAAGAAAAGCTACACGACAGAAACTGAACCAACAGCATCCTTACCCACTAGAGAGGGAAGGCCTCAACAGCGAACAGTACGAACCCACTCGAACTCCGGCGGCCGCTACAAACCTGAACCTGAGGCATTCATAAGAAAAGAATGCCTCAGCCCAAAGGGTGCAAGGAAACAGCAGAAGTAAAGGAGAAACTGAAAGGTAAGCAGAAAGAAAGCACGAGTCAAACCCAGCTCGTACACAACCAGTCAAGGAACTGAGGTGGGGGCCCCTACGTCCACCCACACTACAAACAACCACTGCTGTGCTGGGGGCCCCTACGTCCACCCACACTCCGGTCAAAAGAATAACCACTGTAGTGGGGGCTTCTACGTCCACCCACACGCCGGCCCAAACCACTGTGCTGGGGGCCCCTGCGTCCACCCACACTCCAGACCAAAACCACTGGGCTGGGGGCCCCTATGTCCACCCACACTCCAGACCAAAACCACTGGGCTGGGGGCCCCTATGTCCACCCACACTCCAGACCAAAACCACTGGGCTGGGGGCCCCTATGTCCACCCACACTCCAGACCTAAACCAAATCCTACGAGACTCGTTGACAGCCTACGGGATTTGACGCTCAAGGTAGTTCTAGCACATAAAGAAGGAAGAAAGAGCCTCAACATCTATGCTATAAGTATAAGGCTATAAATAAGAGCATATGGCACTCTCCCTTACCATAGGAAGTAAGCTAATCAAACTTGGAACAGGGGTAAAGCTCGACCCCAGAATACATTTACACCACTTTTTGGCTTGCCAATTACTAATCTCGCTAAGTTATCGAGGATTAACAAGGGAAATTCCCAGGGAATGTAGCTTCTACTTCCCCAAATCTATAGGGATTAAAATACGACATTCCCAGAGAATTTTAGCCCGCCAAAACCTCAGAACTTAGCCAACAATAGGAAAAGAAATGCAGGATTGGAAATTTATCCGAGTGAGATCATGTATACTTTAACTAAATAAACGAGTTCAACAAACTTTTTACCATAACATATAGCCCAAGGGCATCCCCAGCCCGTAAAACAAACATAACCGACGACCTCGACCCTTCCCAAGGAAATGAAATCTCAAGCCTATATCGCCGAAAATTTAACTTAGCATATGCCGGGGTGAATTTCTAGCGTTTAAATCCGGTGATATCATAAACGGGGCAATTTACCTAAGCATATACTAAGAAATTTTCTAGCATATAAAGAGCAAAATTTCATAAACAAATCAAGCATTTAAACTAGGAGAAAACTATAGGGAGGATGTTAAATTTCAGTACGCATCCAAGTCGAAGCTAACATGGAGCCGAGGAGGACCCAATAGGCTCCCAATATACATGATACCTAGCCACCATCAAACATGGGTCCCAAGGAAGACAACAAAAAAAAAACTCCAAACCCAAAAGGGGCAATCGGGCAAACCGAGCCAACCAAGCCAACCAAGCAAACCAAACAACCAAGCAAACCAAACAACCAAGCAAACCATAGGTCCCCCAAGCATCAAATTGCTGGAAGCATAAAGGAGCAGCCGCAACCCCAAATTCCTGGGAACACAAAGAAAAGAGCAGCCGCAAACCTCAATTTCCTGGGAACACAAAGAAAAGAGCAGCCGCAAAACCTCAATTTCCTGGGAACACAAAGAAAAGAGCAGCCGCAAAACCTCAATTTCCTGGGAACACAAAGAAAAGTGCAGCCGCAAACCCCAACTTCCTGGGAACACAAAGAAAGAGCAGCCGCAAACCCCAACCTCCTGGGAACACAAAGAAAGAGCAGCCGCAATTCCACAGGTCCCCCCATCACAAGGCAGGAAGCCACAAAACCATCTCCCAGAAAGAAATCAAAAGGGAAAACTGAAGGTGCAGGAGAGGGAGGGCCCATAACAAAGAATCCACCACAATAATAGCGCAAAATCAAGAAATTTCCACATTCCAAACTAACTGCAGCTAAAATAGAACAAGGGGAGGGGGTGAAGGAGGGGGAGGAAGAGTTTCCTTACTAGGGTTTCACCGGCGACAGGCCGGGTCGCGACGATCACGCCAAGAGCCGAGGAATAGGCTAGCCCCGGGGACGAGGATGAATTCCAGCGGCTCCAAGGCTCCCTCCGACGGCTCCGGCGACGGAAACGGCACCGAATCGGCAACCTAGGGGCGGCTCTCCCCAGCAGAAATCGGGAAGAGGGCTTATCGGGAAAAAGGGGGAAGAAGAGCTGGGAGAGGGTCGGGAATAGTGCCAGCAGCAGGGAGATATAAGGGGGAGGGTTTAGTGTTAGTATAATAATAATGATAATAATAATAATAAAAATAATAATAATAATAACAATAAGTTTATATGTATATATATGCCATATATTGCTAATTATATAAACCATATACGGTTAAACCCACATGTGACCACCCGCACACGAACACAAGGCTAAAGGTACCCCAACCCTTTACGCATATACGTACATATAAATGCATATACCACATTTATATCATATAGCTCTTTATATACGTCTCAGTACCCCAATTTATATAGTGTAACGAATATATACGTATACATACACTTACACCTTACCGAAATAACGCCCCCCACGAGAGCTGACTCGCCGGACGACGACGTCGATTGAGAAAGGTAACGCCCTAAATTAATACCTCGATTTCGGACAATTATTCTTAATTTCACGTGCTTTGATAAAATAATCTAAAGAAAAAAAATCTGGGGCGTTACAGTCACCCCTCCTCACAAAAAGTTTCGACCCGAAACTTTGCAGCGACAATTCAAAACGAGGAAAGCACGAAAAAGAAAAGCACGAAAAAGAAAGAAATCTCAGGAGGCGAAAACTTACCGGGGAATCTAGTCGAAAAGGTGAGGATAGGACTCCTTCATAGCTGACTCTAGCTCCCAGGTCGCACCCCGAACATCCTGATTGTCCCAGAGGATCTTGACCATAGGAATGGTCTTCCTCCGCAACACTCGATCCTGCCTTTCCAAAATGCGAACGGGCTGCTCTACAAACGATAGATTGGGCTGCAACATTGGCACAGAATCTAGAACATGGCGAGAGCACTCCAGGGCAAGGAACTAGGCCAGGAAAAAGCCACACTGCAACCACTCTTCTATCTGAGTGCGCTACTCTCGCAACACACGCGGGGCCAAAGGGTACGGTGCCTTAGCAATAGGACAAGTACCCGGCTCAAGGTCAGAAACAAACTCCTCAACTCTGACAGGTAGAAAACCAGGGAGACTAACGACGAAGACATCAGCGAGACCTCGCACCACAGGGAAGTAAATCCTCGATACACAACAAACTACTACCGGTTTCTAACATAGAAACAAGGTAAGCAACGCCATAGAAAACTAAAGGCTCCTGGCACACACCGCAGAAATAATGGGGGAAAACATAATAACAAATGTTTTAACCATAACTCAAGACGAGAGAATCAGGGAACACCGGATTCAGCAATTAATCAATATATTAATATTCAACTTACAACAAGGTCAAAGATTTCAGAAAGACGACACCATGCAAGGCTTGGTGTCGGAATAAGACGAAGGTAAACTTAACACACAAGGCCAAACACCAGAGCCACACTCAAAGGTCAAAAGAAAACACTTGGTGAGTCTTAACTTGACTCCCAACGAACTTCTCGTAACAGTACGATGAATAAGGTACGACAAGACACCACAAATGAACACTGGCCAATTACGAGGCAACTCAAAAATAGAGCATAGCTTAGTTTGACGGTCAAGGAAGGTCTCATGATCAACACAGGGAGATGAACTAAACATTCGCTATAAGAGAGCAAAGCTGCCGGTCACTGGAGCAGGTAAAGGACCCAAAACCGAAATTCATCCACTTATCCTCCAAATTAAACAATTGCTAGCCCCGCTAGGTCACCGAGAACTAGGAGAAATCTCCAGGAAATTTAGCCCACCGCAATAAACAACTTAGCCAACCAAAGGAAGAAATGCAAGATCTGGAAATTTGCCGAGCAAGACCACTTGTGCTTAACTAAATTAAATAAGCCTAGATAAAACAATTAGCCGACAAGCTCAACCTTCCCCACGAAAACGGAATCTCTAACGTTTGCACCTTAAGTATAAAGCCATGTAATAATATTTGTTCACTTATCTAGAGAGCGAAGCGGCAAATGGTTTGAAGCAGTTATAAAGTTCAAAACCGAAATAAATCTACATAACCTCTGAGTTTAACGATTTACAACTTTGCCAAAAAGAAAATTCGGGAAGAACAAAAGAGATTCCTAGGAAATTTAGCACCTAACTCTCAAGCCCGTCAGGAATTAGGAAACAAACGTTCCCGGGAATCCAAGACCTAATGCTTCCCAACCCCACTAGAGATTACAAAATAGATTTCCAGAAAGATTAGCCCGCCCAACCACCAAAACCTTTAGCTAGAGAAAAGCGCAAAGTTTGCAACCATCCCAATCTTTTGCTACCAAAATAAGCAAGATTAGCCAAGCGCAAAGGCAGAACTAACCAATTGATCCAACCATATAACCATCCGGAGCTAGCTAAACACAAACCCAGTGCCTGGCCAAGATAACCCCAAAATAGGACGATAGCTGAAACTAGGACCACTGCTAGCACACCCCACAATAGATGTTAACAAAAATTTGGAGAAAACTACTAGCGTAATCCACATAACTATCAACGGAAACTTGAAGGAAGCTGCTAACATGATCCAACATAAATGTTAACAGGTACTTGGGGAGTCCTTCTGGCAAGATTTAGCATAAAGCAGCCTAATGTTTCAGCATATTAGGCACACCAACAAATTTCAGATAAGGAGATTTCTAATGAAATTTCCTAATTAGACTTCACGATCCCCATACCCGAACAACCCATCAAATTTGAAAAAACTCCTTTGAGCCGAAAGTATCAAGTCAAATTCGATAAATAGATTTCTATATATATCCTGGAACTAAGCCTCAAGAAAAACTGAGAGTTCACAACTTTGAAAGCTTCGCCGGATTTCTGTTTCCACAAACATAAGTGCTGAACAGACTGAAGATTTTTGGGAAATAGGAGAATGAGAGAAATCAAAATAAAATTGAAATAATCAGGTTTTACCGCACCTGGAATAGCTATATCTAAGATAATATGAATCTAGTTATGCTGCCGTTAAGGGAAGCCTACACCAGAAATAGAAATTCTAATTTTGGATACACCCAAAAAAAACCCCATAGCAAAACAACAATTACCCAATCAAATCGTACACATAGCAGCCCCAAAACAGCATACTAACAGGAGTCAGCACAGCAGCCCGACTAACGGCATACGTGCACGGGTTTCACTTGGAATGTTGATGTGCTTGATGAGAAGCTTTTCGGAAAAAGAGACTTTCATACACTGGTTGTATTATGAGGCTATAAGTAAGGAATCTTGATATTATTTTCCTTCACAACGACGGTTTCCTACACATCTGAACATAGAGATCTAGAAAAAAAATTTTACCAACACGCAATAGATCCAGGAAATTCTAGCATAAGAACCAAGAATTTATTAGCATATAACCAAACAAGAACCGAGCATCAAAGGGGGGCTGCTCACCCCGCAATCGCAAGCAATTTCAGTTGAGCAGAAGAAAAGAGGAGAGGGGGAAAAGGAGGAGAAGAGTTTCCTTGCCTCGCTGAAAACCCTAACCCGGCGACGAAGAACATGCCGCAAGCAAAACAGAAACGAAACAGACACGGCCATCATACTCCGCCAAGGCCTGGGCACAGACCACTAACCTAACTGAGGAAGTCTGACGCGGGAAGCCAAACACGCTCCTGGGCTGGCCATCATCCATCAGGAAATCCAGACGCTTATCCCTGCACTGGATCACGGCGTCATAACGGGCTAGCCAATCCATGCCCAAGATCATGTCAAAATCCTCCAAGTCGATCACCTTCAGATCTGCATGCCCCAAAAATCCATCCAACACAATCGGACATTGCCTCACGCACAGATCTGACACCACTGACTCTCCGGACGGGTACTTGACACAAAAAGGATTACCAACTCGCTCCAAAGCCCAGCGATGCCGATCAACAAACCTCTTGGCCACGAAAGAGTGAGTGGCACCAGAGTCAAAAAGAACAAGCGCCCAACAATCTCGAACCTTAAACTCGCCTAACAAAGCAGTATAGACACATGACATAACAAAGATAGAATGCTGCTATAGCGACTAAGTTACCACAGAAAGATTGGAATACAACGAGAACGAGGAAGAACCTGATACAAACAGACTATTAAGACTGGACTCAAACCTCTAGGAAAGGAAGACATACAAATACTTGCTTTTGCTACTGCTTTTTCTCTGGGAAAAGTAAATACGTATTATCACGTTATACTCAGGATGGTGTACCATCCTTTACCTCTCGTGCACCTCTCCCGTATGCACATAAACTTAAAATCTTACCTTTAAAATCATGGGTGTACATGTGTCATTGTGTAGATCTCTGGCTTGGCACGTGTGCTTATGCAATGTTATGCTATGCATGCAGTGCTATGCAAACTAAGAAAAGGCCTTAATGCATGCTATGAGCGGCGTACACATGCGATCTTATGCATCCCATACTACATATTATCGCATGCAACGAAAAAGAAAATCTAATGGACACGCATGCGACCTACGTTATGCATCCCATACTACATAACAGTCGTATGTTGTCACCTATGAGGATCCATATACAAACACATATTATGCATCCCATACTACATAATATGCCCCGTATACTTCTTTCATGCTTATGAGTGTAGTGTTCGTGCTTCAGCCGAGATCTACCGATGACCCATCGGTGAGTGTATGCAATGATTAACAATCCTCACTGGACGGTTAACCGGGCCAACCAGAACATTTCCAGCAACCCGGCTAACCTCCCTCTGATACCAACTGTCATGACGCGTGTTTTCCCCTTCGCTCTGATAATATAATTTATTTCGGGAAAATACGGGTTGTGACATATGTACATAAACAACTGGAGCTTATTTTCTAAGCTCAATGAATATGCAGGTGTTATAAAAATAAAGGCAACCAATGTGCATGCTAGACTACAAATAAGAACACAACAATACCTTTGCACTAGCTGAACGAACTAGCTTGAGTGAAGGGAGACGGCTATGGGAACTCTCTAAATAACATGAGACTACATCATATAAAGCCTTTATATATATACTCATAAATGTTAACACATATAACATCTTCAAAATTCATGCAAACACTTCAAACTCTTCAAATGTCCTGGTCCATATATTTGTCACATTAAAAGTGTTTTGAAAAAATTTACATTCTTAATAATGGAAGGGATTGATTTCATAAGCTTATGTATACAACATAAAATCTAGCACTCTTCTAGTCAACAAGCTTGGAGAAATACATGCAAGAATGTGATGAGATAAATAATCTCATCCATAACTAGTTAAGATGGCAGTGCTCAACCACTAAGGTGTTAAAATGAAAGTGCATCATTTATATATATGTATGCATGGAGCGGAAGAGGGTGAGACTCGAAATAAGAAGCATTAGGATTATAATGGGATAAAAACAGACAGAGATCATGTCATAGTACAATACTAAACTAACTCAAATATAAAACACCAATAAGAACTTAGCTAGAGTTCAAATTGAATTAACTTCATATACAACAAATATTTAATTATTAGTAATGCTAGTGACTGCATAAAGGGTTGAATTTTACAAGTTTCTAGGAAACATAACAAATCGTTACTATTTTATAAGATCAATCAGCACATTAAACTTACCGAAATGCAAAAGCAAACACGAGGAGAAATATTGGAGAAGCAGATTTGCACTGTACATTAGAATATATAGTTACCAGAAAAATAGAATCACAAAAAGTTCAACCAAGTTATCCAAAACTTCAAAAATTATGACAAACCATTGTAGCAAATGTCACTGATATGAAAACAAGAGAAGCGTTGCTTAAGTTTATATCCAAACCAATTCCAATGGCGGTTGGTACAACTGCAGAAAGTATATATCATTATTGTCAAAATAAAGCATTGTAACATAAAGGAAAAAAGAACAAAAATCATCCATGGCAAACTTGAAATAGCTTACCTCCAACAATGGTATGGGGAATTTTCCGAGGTGATCCCGTAACAATGTCTTGCTATATCTAGACCAGGTGAAGAAAGTAAGAATATAGGAAAAACTAATCTTAATGAAGGAGTCTTTCATTATCAAATGAACACTTACAGAGCCAATCATATTAATAATCTTACATCGATTAAAAACTACATCTCTTGCCAATATCCAAACTATAATTTTTTTTAATCCTACATCAATTAAAATCAACCAAATTTCAAACAAAAACAGCCTAAACCATTCAAAAAACAGGATATGTGCAAATGTGTTAGCCAGCCCTTTACAATATTCAAAACTATGTAAACACGCTGCACTACAGTCATACAAATGTATAAAGATCAACATTGGAGTAGATATATGATATCATCAAAGCGCTAAACAATCGGGAACTAGTAAAGCAATGCAAGACAAACTGAACATCAATTTTTTCTTCAAACAGAGTCTAGGTGTTATGCCTTTAAAGATGTGATGTTAGGTTAGAGAACACGAAATGAAAGGAAAGTACTATGAAATTCTTATAATACTAAAAATGATCCACACACATTGCCCCCTTCATTGATTTCTATAAAGATGCACTAAGAAAGACCTTTAATTAATATCCTTTATATTATTTTTTCTATCTTTAGCATGCTTCTCAATGCCCATTCCCTCCTTTTCCTGCTTTTGGTATTTTGTAATCACTCTGTTCTAGGTGGTGGGAAAAAAGAACATCTCCAAGTCTCCATCCCCAATCTCGACTCTCCATAAATCTGAGGCTTTCACAACTATAAAACACACCAACTCTCCTAACAACTCACAAAAACCTTGCCACACTCCCACTTCTTTCATATCTGGTTATTTTTTCTTCCTCTCCTCCACAACTATTATGATTGTTTTCTTATTCCAATAATTTGATTTATATTCTTCATGCATTTAATGGGGGATTTGTGTTCAGTGTTCTGAAAGATGAACATGAAGTAAGGAGACTGAACTGCAGGGACATCTCTTATCTTTCACTAAAAATCAACATCTCATATCTTTCACTATCAAAGAAAATAAGTGAGAAGAACCATCATTCATCGCTTTCTATGTGCAATGTAACGAAAAATTAAAGTGAGAAGAGAAATATGCATACCCTAAAATGGAGGATAGAAGAATGGAACCCTAGCGGCCTCTGGATTTTCCTTCCACACCACGCGCGCGATTTGGAACCGATCATCAGAGAAATTCTTTTGCAGAGGAGAGAGCAGGGAGAGCGGGATCTTCAGCGGAGAGAGCAGCGAGAGCAGCATGTGCAAGATCTTCACAGGAGAGAGCAGCGTGAGCGAAAGAGCAGCAAGAGCGACGAGAGGAAGATCTTTAAAGCTTGGGTAGGGATATTCAGCGGAGAGAGCAGTGATGAGTCCCATTTATATATATATATATTTGGACTCATTTGGGCTGATATTCTAGTCTTTGCACCACATTTTAGGCACATTTTCATTCATATGTATTATTCCATGCTAGGTGCACTATTAAGCTCATTTCGGTGTGCAATTGCATATATTCCTTGTTGTTGGGGGTAAGCACATGGTGCTCCCCTTCCCTTCTTTTATGTTTTTTTGATGCTGGACGTGTATTCCCAGCTGTTATATCTTGTATGCAGGTGACCTGATCGTCCCATTTCCCTAGAAGTAATTTCTGTGCATATCGCACGGTCGTGCGTTTCCTTGACGCACGGTCGGTTACGGTCGTGCATTTGTGTCTGGGCAAAAAATGGAGCGTCGGAGTTTACTCATGTGTTTTGACGCACGGGCGGATTCGCCCGTGCGTGAGTAAAACGCACGGTCGACCTGTGTCTTTGTGATTTTAGAGCGTCGGAGTTTACCCGTGCGTTTGAACGCATGGGCGGTATTGGTCGTGCGTGAACAAATCGCACGGGCGGCACAGCTTCATCCCCAAGCACGGTCTGCGCACGGTCGTGCGTTCGACCGTGCGTGACCATTTTTCAGCCTGTTTGCTATAAAAAGCAGGAATCGAGGCAGTCAACGGGGAGAGCGATTGGAGGCAGACTGGAGCGATTCAGAGAGCGAGAAATCACTTCCTTCTCACTGCTCTTGAGGGTTGAAGGCTTCCCCTTCATCTCCACCACCATAAAGGCCATTTCCGGTGATTTCCACCTCCATCCTTCCATCCGGGAGCACTAGGAAGCTTTCTCCACCATTAGCTCAAGCATTCCACGCCAAGAGATCAGAGAAGCGCTGAAGATCGTAGGAGCGGTGACAGCCTCCTTCGAGCCATGCTCACCATCTGAGGGCCGCGTCCGGAGAGAGCCCAACAACCTCTTGTTCCGATCGTGAACCAAAGACGTGACTTCTTCTTTGTGGTCCTCTCTAACCTTTGATGCTTGATCTTCTTTGTTGTTGTTTTATGAACGTTTGTTAAGTTAATCTTAAGGATTATTGCTTGTGTTCATATGTAATGTTGTTGTGATAGCATGAATAGCCCTTTTTCCTAGTGATTTCTGAGATTCGTTGTGTGTGAAGCCACTAGCAATTGCTAATGGTGATGTTTAGAGAAGAGGTGTGTGCGACCCTCAACCGTCATAGTTACATTCCGTCCACGCGCCTTCTGAAGCACGACATCGTGGCCGCTGCATCCATCTCGCCTTGCGAAGCAGAGTTTTGACCCGCATATTTCTTTATTCTGCAATAGCATAGGATCCCAAACCAAACCTCTCGTTGTTACTTAATAACCCTTTTGACTGATTTGCTGGTTTGAGCAAATCGTACTACCCAACTTGCGGTCCTTTGAGAACGATATTCGGGGAGTTTCTCCCTATTTTATTACTTGAGCGACCGGTGCACTGCCGTCGTATCGCATTTCGTGTCTGCTAATTAGCAGTGCCGAAATAGCGCATCAAGTTTTTAGCGCCGTTGCTGGGGACTGCAAGCGTGTACGATTTGTTTTTCTTTGGAGATCCGTTTTAAGGTCTTTTTGTTTTTTTTTTATTATTTTTTTTTCTGTTTTGTGTTGAATAGCGGTGTATGCATAGAAGAGATCCTGGTGAGTGCGCATCATTTGACCCTGAAATAGAGCGTACCCTGCGGGCGCGTCTCCGTGCTGCTGCCACCATGGATGTTAATGGAAATCAGGCTAATCTTGGAGAGGGAAATGCACCGGTTGTGGGTCAGGTAGCTGACGAAAATGAAGTGGTCAGGCCGAGACCTAGGACCATGAGAGACTACACCACTCCTACAGTTGGGAGTGTGTATCCTGGTTTTGGGCCTAACATCATGAACAATCAGTTCAAAATCAAGCCCGCCATCCTGAACATCATCCATAACAACGCGCAGTTCTCTGGGATGCCCAGTGAAGACCCACATCTTCACTTGGCTGAGTTCGCCGACATTTGCGGTACCTTCCAGTATACTGAAATCACTGACAAAACAGTCAAGTTGAGACTGTTTCCATTCTCATTGCGTGACAAAGCCAAGGTGTGGCTCCATTCTATCCCTCCGGGAACTGCTGTAACGTGGGATGTGCTCGCGTCCAAGTTTCACGCCAAATTCCACCCGGTGGACAAGATTGTGAGCCTTCGGCGTGAGATCGCCACCTTCCGGCAAGCTGAGCAGGAAACCCTCGTAGAAGCTTGGGAGCGTCTTTGTGACCTCCTGCGCAAATGCCCAAATCACGAGCTCCAGCCGTGGAACATTGTGGAGACCTTCTACTTCGCCATCGAGCCCAACCATCGGGCGATGATTGACGCTGCTGCAGGAGGAACCTTGATGAACCACACGCCTGAGGAAGCTCTTAGAATTCTGCAGGACACAGCGTCCCACAACACTTTCTAGACTACGGGGAGAAATGCGCCTAGAAGCGCACGGGGACTATTCGTGGTGGATTCACTACCTCCCGCTGCTGCGCCCGCATCTAACATTACATGTGAAGGATGTGTAGGTGGTGGTCACCACTCATATGAGTGCCCAGGTAGCGTACAATCAGGTGAATTCTCTCAGCTTAGTTTAAATGAGTCTGTAAATTTCGTTGGAAATCAAGCTAGGGGGCACCCTACGGAAATGCTTATAATCCGGGTGTGAGAAATCACTCCAATTTTTCATGGAACCAAAATGCTGCAGGCCAATGATGGCAACCGGGCCAGCATCAAAACGATGCTCAAGCATCCGGAAGTCAACCAAGGCCGCCTCAGCCGGGTTATAATCAAGGTGCCCCGGTCCCTAAGAAAAGTAATCTGGAAGAGTTGATGGAGAAGTTTATGGAAGTCGCCAACGCTAATATGGTGAACCAAACCGCGTCTATACGTAACTTGGAGACGCAAGAGGGCCAACTGGCTCAAGTGCTAACCGAGCGTGCGCAAGGGACCCTTCCCAGTAATACAGAAAAAAATCCAATTAACCAAGGGAAGAGTCTCTCCGACGCGGGAGTAGGTGAACTGAGTGAGTTGGTAGTTGCTTGCTCCATTAACAATATTGAAATGGCAGCCCTATGTGATTTTGTTCATCTCGCAACATCCTCGCCTTGCAGGATGTTGCTAAACTGCAACTTAATATGGATACGGATGAACGGAAGTCACTAGTGTTTGCTAATGGGACCGTAGTTAAGGCTGAGGGAGAAGTCAGGAACGTGGAAGTTACAATTGAAGGGACGGTAGTAGTTGTCGACTTCCAAGTCTTTGGACCAAGTCTGAATCAATCCATTCCCATCTTGGGAGTACCGTTCTTAAAAGAGAGCGGTGCCACCTTAGATTTTTCTAAGGGGTGTGTTGTCTTACCCTGTAAGGTGATGCCCTCCACTTGTCCCAAGATTGTATCCAAAGCGGTAATCCACTCCCCCCTTGTTTTTACTGATAAACCATCTAGTGATGCGGAATCCGAGAAAAAAACAGAATCGCCAGAAGGAGCAAGGAATGAAGAGAAGTTGCAAGTTGTGTCAGAAGAAGGGAAGGAGGCAAGAGACAACACTGAAATCAGAATATTGAATGACGAGGAAGATGGTGGAACAAAGCGCCTTATAAAAATTTGCCCGAATCAAAGTAACAAATGTGAACATTTTAAGAAGGTCCATTGGGCTGATCTGGTTGCCACGGAGGCAACGGAAGTGAAGCCACCCACCACTAAGGCGGGAAATTCTGCCAGTTATCAACGTTGACGCTCTCCAACTGTGGAGAAGCTGGGGAAAGAAAAATTGCTGCGTGAATCACGCTCTGCTGCCCTCCGGCGCGGGAAGGCAGAGGCTAGGGGCAAGGTGGATACATCCTCCTTGGGCCCTAAAGCCTTCACCTCTTTCCCATCTCGGGCAGCGGGGGAGAACCACCACAAATCAGCATACAGCTGATGCGTGATGGGGTCTCGGGGTTGTGATTGTGATGTTTCTTCGATCTGATTTTTGTGCTCTATTTTGTCACGTCGCTGTGTTGGTCATTTTTATTTTAGTTTGGAACAATATCTTTCTGCTCTTTGAACAATGCTTAATACAGGTATTTGGTCCACCTTAAAGGACGTTAAACAAAAGGGCTTCTTGGGAGACAACCCATGGGGAACCACCCGGTTCCTTCTAGCTTTTTAATTCCTTTTGTGCACTGTTATTTCTGTTTTGCTAACATTGTAGGAGGATGCTCTCTTGTGGACGATGATGAAGGAGAAATATTTAAAAAAAAAAATGGGATTACCGCACTTCTGGCATGCTCTTTTATGAGCATAGGTCAACTCTACCCCTCTCTTACTTATGTTTGAATTGTTTATTCTAGTTAGTTTTAATCAAGTCCGGGGGAGAGTGAGTGAGCTGTGCACGTGCACACACGTTGCATGACATGCTAGAATGTGCTGAGTTAGGATTTATATTTTGTTGCGCACATTGCATTCACTTGCACCTAATTCACGCGCACTTGATCACGCGTGCTTTTTGGGTATCGCTGCGAGGTTTTCCCACTCGTAAGAATTGAATTGTTAGCATGTGAGTGAGGAGTAGAGAAAAATGTTGACTCGAGTAGTGCTCTAGTCAAGTGCTCCCGTCACGCCTAGAAATTCAATTAGAGTAGAATGAAATTCAGAATTATAATTTAGTTATTTCTTTTATAGTAGATGAAATTTATTTTACTTTAGTGGTGAATCCGGTGAATCCAACGGTAGCATAAGGTCGAGTGTAGCAGACTAGTAGTAGCATATTACTAGGGTCGGAAGGAAGGACAACCTTTCTCGGTGGCTAGAACTTGCACTAGGCGACTCTCGGCGCGATTGTGTTGAAGTACTCGTCATAAAATGTGATATAGGCCATTTCTTGATCCGATTGAGCTTTGGAAATCCTTACATACGTAATCACCGTTGCAAGCCCACTTTAGCCTACCCTTCCTCCTTGTTTAGCTCCACTAAAAATTTAACCAAAGCCATACGGCCGAACATATTTGCGCACCAACCGATGAGCTGAAAGAAATTTCTGTTTCGATCACATTTGGTGTCATCTGTGTTATGTATGGCAGCTTCAATTTAGCTAAAGGAGCCGTTTTATTGTGATTAAAAAAATGTTATTTTGTCGAAAAGAGAAAAGAAAACAAAAATAGAAAGGTTGTGTAAGAATAATTTTCTCTCGGCAAATTCTATTTATATCTGGCTCAGCACGCACCTAGTGTTCAGTTGAAGTCTGGGGGTGTCGTGTAATTACTGAAAATATTGTATTGGTGATTGTTAGTATCTTGAGTGCTCAGGTTGTGTTAGGTGTGATTCCCATCGTCCTTCTACTTACCTAGCCGATACTCAACCTAAGCCCAATAATTACCTATCAGTCCTATTGATTTTAGACACGAGTCGTTTCATGCAGTAGAGAGAGTGCGGACGTGCAACCTTATGGACATTGACTTTGATGGATTTCTTAGGAGTTTATCCCTAGCTTCGATTCGAGTAATACTCTACTCATTAGTCACGCTATTTTCCCTTTTTGCGCGACCGAAAGATTCACCAGGATTCACCATACAAGTAAGTTAAATTTCAATTTACTGTTTTAGAAACAATTAGATACAATCTTGAGTTTAATTCTGTTCTAATGCATTTCTATGCGCCAGAGCATGCGACTTCGCATTGTTCTCTACTGCTCAAACTCATGCTAACATTCAATTGTTCCGACAAGAAAGCTGAGTAGTTTGCCCGAGACGTGCAAATGGTTAAGTCTGGGGGTGTGATGAGTCCCATATATATATATATATATATATATATATAAATATATATATATATATATTTGGACTCATTTGGGCTGATATTCTAGTCTTTGCACCACATTTTAGGCACGTTTTCATTCATATGTATTATTCCATGCTAGGTGCATTATTAAGCTCATTTCGGTGTACAATTGCATTCCTTGTTGTTGGGGGTAAGCACATGGTGCTCCCCTTCCCTTCTTTTATGTTTTCTGATGCTGGACGTGTACTCCCAGCTCTTATATCTTGTATGCAGGTGACCTGATCGTCCCATTTTCCCCAGAAGTAATTTCTGTGCATATCGCACGGTCGTGCGTTTCCTTGACGCACGGTCGGTTGCGGTTGTGCTGTCTGGGCAGAAAATGGAGCGTCAGAGTTTACTCATGCGTTTTGACGCACGGGCGGATTCGCCCGTGCATGAGTAAAACGCACGGTCGACCTGTGTCTTTGTGATTTCAGAGCGTCGGAGTTTACCCGTGCGTTTGAACGCACGGGCGGTATTGGTCGTGCGTGATCAAATCGCACGGTCGGCGCAGCTTCTTCCCCAAGCCATATTTTATCTGTTAATAACGCACGGTCTGCGCACGGTCGTGCGTTCGACCGTGCGTGACCATTTTTCAGCCTGTTTGCTATAAAAAGAAGGAATCGAGGCAGTCAACAGGGAGAGCGATTGGAGGCGGACTGGAGCGATTCAGAGAGCAGGAAATCACTTCCTTCCCGCTGCTCTTGAGGGCTGAAGGCTTACCCTTCATCTCCACCACCATAGAGGCCATTTCCGGTGATTTACACCTCCATCCTTCCATCCGGGAGCACTAGGAAGCTTTCTCCACCATTAGCTCAACCATTCCACGCGGAGAGATCAGAGAAGCGCTGAAGATTGTAGGAGCGGTGACAGCCTCCTTCGAGCCAAGCTCACCATCTGAGGGCCGAGTCCGGAGAGAGCCCGACAACCTCTCATTCCGGCCGTGAACCCAAGACGTGACTTCTTCTTTGTGGTCCTCTCTAACCTTTGATGCTTGAACTTCTTTGTTGTTGTTTTATGAACGTTTGTTAAGTTAATCTTAAGGATTATTGCTTGTGTTCATATGCAATGTTCTTATGATGGCACGAATAGCCCTTTTTCCTAGTGATTTCTGAGATTCGTTGTGTGTGAAGCCACTAGCAATTGCTAGTGGTGATGTTTAGAGAAGAGGTGTGTGCGACCCTCAACCGTCATAGTTACATTCCGTCCACGTGCCTTCCGAAGCACGGCATCGCGGCCGCTGCATCCATCTCGCCTTGCGAAGCGGAGTTTTGACCCGCATCTTTCTTTATTCTGCAATAGCATAGGATCCCAAACCAAACCACTCGTTGTTACTTAATAACCCTTTTAACTGATTTCCTGGTTTGAGCAAATCGTACTACCCAACTTGCGGTCCTTTGAGAACGATATTCGAGGAGCTTCTCCCTATTTTATTACTTGAGCGACCGGTGCAAGGCCGTTGTATCACATTTCATGCCTGCTAATTAGCAGTGCCGAAATAGCGCATCAAGCAGCGAGAGCAGCAAGAGCGAGATCTTCACGGGAGAGAGCAGTAAGAGCGACGAGAACGAGACGGGTAGGGTTTGGGTATGGGAGAGATCGCAAATGAAAAATACGGGATATGGACAAGAGGTTTTGGCTGTAGCTTAGACCAAAAAGCGCGAATGAAAAAAATGGGAAGCGCGAAATAAAAATAACCGTGGCTAAAAGGTGGGATATTTAATACGATTATGAATTTTCATGGCTAATACCTAAGTATTAGCCATGAATTTTGCAATCGTGGCTAAAATATAACTATTAGCTATGAGTTTTTTAACTGTAGCTAATACTAATGTATTAGGCATGATTTTTGAACCCTGGCAAAAAAATGTGTAGATAATACCTATTTTTCTAATAGTGAAAATACCATAGTTTGACCATGTTTATGTTACTTAATTACCCTACTGATTCAATCCCATATTGGATGAAATTTTTACCAGAGTCATGTCATGATCCTATGAACCACCCACCAAAAATTGGAGGGTTTTAGAGGTCTCTATACCCTAAAATTAATTCATACAAGAATTATTAAATTTCTACAAAAACTATAGAAAACTCTTCTCCAAAAATTCCCATTTTTTGATATATTTAGGGTGAGTGTAAAACTAGACAATGCTCCAAATTTCACAGCATTTGGATGTCGGGATTAGTGGGGGCACTCAAATCAATCTCTGGTCAACCATATGTACAGGTTGCACGATTTTGAGTGGTGCAGTCAAATCAGTGGAACAAATCGGCTAAAATTAATTTTAAATTAAACTAGACCCAAAGATCTACAACTTTTGTCTATGACCACTTTTCCTAAAACGACTTCTAAGGGGTTCAAATTTTAGTTTTAAAAAAGTGCAATTCTAGGGGGAAAATATGACCTTAATAAATCACAAAATGATGTATCTATCTAAATGGAGAGCATCGGTTCATCTTCTCCAATCAGCCGACGACCATGATTGGCTCGTCCTGCACCCACTTGGGAGTTGATTTCCTAGCCACCTAGACGCTCTCCCGGTTGGCCAATGCCTCCAACACCTCCAACACCTCTGTTAAGGTGGCGACTGGTGATGTACGGTGGTTGGCCGGCCGGAGGCGGCCGGAATCGGGAATTTGAATAAGAGAAGAAAAGCTTGAACATAAGCTTACGGTCATGCCGATCCAAGACCAATTGGCCCCAAAATCTATTGGCCAAAATAAGGAGATCTACCCACTAAGAAATATATGAGAGGAGAGGACCTGAATTATGGCCTGTAGTCGTGCCGATTGCCGGTCTGCCATGGTTGGTCGAGAGCTCTTGGGTGCCAAGCCGGTAGGTGCTTAGATCAGAAAATTCTTCTAGAAAAGTGGAGGAAACTCTTTCCCTTCACCCCTTGAGCCCTTTTATAGAACCAAATCATGGTAGGGGAGGAGATGAAGCTTGGGATTCCTCCATTAACAACATTCATAGTGAAACTTTCGGCCATCTTCAAAAGGTCACCAAATTTACCTTCCTTAAAAGTTGGAAAACCTCTTAATATTCTTCTAACTTAATAGAAGGAATGAATCCCCATCAATTGGGAGGACTTTTGGACTCCCTTGGACATGAATTTGGCCACCAAAATAAGTCCCGTCTGCCTCCCATCGGTTGAGCTACCACCGGCGCTAGTGCTAGCGCCGGTGCTAGCATCTCGATGACATAACGCTCGCCGATTCGGCAACCGCCACCAACACTGTGCGCTAGCACTAACACCCACACTAGCACTAGCGCTAGCGCCCGCGCTAACATCTCAAAGATGTACGGTTTGTCTCAGTAGTTCAGAACTAGTCTCGATGGTCCGACGAAACCACCACTAACGCCAGCACTAGCCGCTAGCGCCGGTGCTAGCGCCATATTCAATACACCCACTTCTTTCTATGGTTTGATAATTGGGGTATTACGAGGGGACCCCCTTACTGGGTTAGCCATGTCATGGTTGGGTCATGGGTCACAGTGATGCCCTAAAGCCAACCCTAGGCTTGGTAATTGCAAATCACTATCCGCAGACCATGGTGATTTTTGCCTCGAGCCTAAGCTGTTATGTTTTCTTCGCGCATCCTAGGGTTTTGTCATGACCTAGTCATGACAAAACCGTCCTAGGGGTCTAGTCTTTTTGGGGATGATACATATTGCTAGAGTATTTTGTACCTCAGAGTGTGAGAGATGAGTTGGAGGAGCGGTTCCTGTAACTTAAGCAGGGGAACGGTCAGTTCTGGAGTACAAGCGGGAGTCCTCCCATCATGCATGATTTGCTGATTCTTACCAGATATATGATGTCGGTTACGTAAAGAGATTCTATAAGGGCATTCACGATGACCTCAGGCAAGTCCTCTTGTTCGTGGCAGATTCTAGCTTAACACGGATAATCTTGACGACGAATAAGTTGGAAGAGGACCGCCTTATAGTTTGGAGCAGGGTAAATAGCCCAGCCGATGATATGGTGATTGGAGGCGAGAATAAGGGCAGAGGTAACCCTCAGCAGTGGGGTAGATTTATCAGGCACCAAAGAGGCAGAGGACGACCTCGTCCGTATTTCAGACAGGTATAAAGGCCCCCATCTGTACTAGCGCCTTAGCCTCTACAGATCTAGGAGCCACACAGGCACGCAGATGGGGCACACCCTCCACCAGTGTATTTCTAGTTCCACCAGCTAGGCAACATGCGGGCCCATTGCCCCCAATGATGGAGAAATCCTCCAACATCACTTGTTGCCCCACCTGCACAGCAGTTCAGAGGCCATGGTTGAGGACATGGTCGAGGCCAAAGATTTCATGGAGGAGATCACCGACTAGCTAGAGATTAGGTCTATGCTCTGGATCTTGCTCAGTCCAGGAACCCCGAGGAGGTCATTTTAGGTACTCTAGTAAATTTCAATTTCAATTTCAATTCCTAAACTATAGAATTGATATAGAGTCGCTGGAGGTAGATAATTTAGTTACCAAAATTATACAAAAACTCTTCAGACATACCCTCCCACACTCTATTTGACACGGGGGCATCCTACTCATTCGTATCTGAGAGCTTTGTTGAGGAACTGGACGACATTCAACCTTTCAAAGAATCACCAGGAGAGTGCGCCTTCCCGATGAATCAGTGTTGGTATACTGCACCAATTGCAACATGGAGGTAGTCATTGGAGGAAGACCCTTCGAGACACTAACCAAGATAATGAGGTTGCAGGGTTTTGACTTGATCTTAGGCATGACTTGGCTCCACTAGCATCATGTCCAGATTGACTGCCCGACGAGGAGGATCGTGATGAGATGCGGAGACATGGAGCAGGTCTTCGAAGATATTACACCTGTCTCTCGTACTTTACTCTCATCCATTTGGGACATAAAGGCCCATTTGCAGGGGGGCGAGGTATATATGATTTTCTTCGAGATGGTGGAGGTGGAGGGCTCCCTAGCTGACATCCCGTTGGCCCGAGATTTCACTGACATATTCCTAGAGAATTTGTCGGGACTACCCCCGCACAAAAATACTGACTTCCAGATCCAGTTGATACCGGGATCGAGACTAGCATCCAGAGAA
The DNA here is from genome assembly GCA_033032865.1 of Dactylorhiza incarnata. Classification (NCBI taxonomy): domain Eukaryota; kingdom Viridiplantae; phylum Streptophyta; class Magnoliopsida; order Asparagales; family Orchidaceae; genus Dactylorhiza; species Dactylorhiza incarnata. The sequence goes on along the minus strand of JAWHQI010000051.1, from coordinate 8,339,946 downwards.
CCCTACTGGATGGCCCCAAAGGAGCTGGCGGAGTTTCACACCCAGTTACAAGAGTTGGTAGACTCTGGGTTAGTTTGACTGAGCTCATCACCATGTGGAGCCACGGTGCTTTTTGTAAAGAAGATGGATGGAACTCTTTGGTTGTTCATCGACTATAGGGAGCTCAACCGACTGACAGTGCAGAACACTTATCCCTTGCCTAGGATTAATGAGTTGTTTGATCTGTTGGAAGGAGCACACTGGTTTTCGAAAATAGATTTAAGATTGGGATATTATCAGCTGCAGAATCAGGAGGACATCCCGAAAAGGACCTGCAGTTCCAGGTATGGCTTGTACGAGTTCACGGTGATGCCATTCAGACTCATGAATACCCCTTCTACATTCATGAGTTTGATGAATTGCCTATTTGATTCCTACTTGGATGTCTTCATTATCGTATTCATCGACGATATCTTGATTAATTCGAGGACCGAGGAGGAGCAAGCCTGCCATCTAGCACTAGCATTGGTGAAGCTGAGAGAGCAACAACTTTATGCAAAGTTCTCCATATGCCAGTTCCGGCTGAAGGTGGTTGCATTTTTGGGCCACGTTATCAGCGGAGCAGGATTATGAGTGGACCCAACGAAGATTTTGGCGGTGCTGGATTGGCCTCAGCTGAAGACAGCTTCTGATGTATGGAGATTCTTAGGACTTGTCGGCTATTACCAGAAGTTCATGGATGGATTCTCCAGGATTGCCCTCCCACTTACATCTCCGACGAAGAAGGACATGCCATATGTGTGGACATTATGGTGTGAAGTAGCCTTCCACGATCTAAAGGACAGAATTAATTCTGACTCGATCCTTGCACTTCTATTTGGGAAGGAAGGATTTCAGGTCTACACTGATGCATCATACCAGAGGATGGGTGCCATCCTGATGCATCATGGCCATGTCATTGCTTAAGATTCCCGCCAACTGAAGAAGCATGAGGAGAATTAACCGGTGCACAACCTTGAGCTAGGAGCGGTGATATTTGCATTGAAGGTTTGGAGACACTACTTGTAGGGTGTCCACTGCGATATCTTCTCGGATCAAACGAACTTAAAGTACATGGATACGCGCAGAAGGACCTGAATTTCATGCAGAGGCGGTGGGTGGAGTTTCTTGGTAACTATGAGTACACCATGTGTTGGAACCGAGAATCGGCCCAATGTGGAGTTCGGACCACTAAGAGTGGGCAACTATCACTTACTCACACCGAAGAAGAACTTGACCAAAGATTTAGAACTAAACACTGACCCTTGGTTGTAGCGAGGAGGTCCCACCACACATTCGGAATATCTTAGAGCGCTTTCCCTCCCAAGCCAAAGCTGGGCTGGGCACCTTGGAGAGCATGAGGAGCTAGCCAAAGTCCTGAGGAGGAAGAAGCCAAAAACTAGGATCCACTCCAATGGTGCCCTTCATGGTCTATATATAGTTTTCTCAACTGGGCCTGCTAATAGCGTAACTCCGCCTTTTGGTTTTACTAATCGCACCCAAAATGGTCTGCCAACAGCCAAACTCCATTGTTTGAGCTGGCTATTGTTTGAGCTCAATTGGCGATGATAAGTGAAAGTACTCCATAGTTAAGCGTGCTCGGGCTGGAGTAGTCACGGGATGGGTGACCTCTTGGGAAGACCACGCGCTACCGCTTAACTGGCTCAATTCTCATCAAAGGGGGACTGCGGTCTCCAACAACCCACTGTGCCCTGTGGTGGAACAAAGAGGGGTTGGGGTGCATGGTCTGCAGACCATCTGGTTAGGCTGAACACTTCCGGTGCCAGCTGGGTCCCGTGTTGGCGGGCCTGGGCTGGGAGGGTGTCGGCGGTCCAGCTAGGTCCCGTGTTGGCGGGCCTGGACCGTTACTTACATATTCCACGCTCTTTGCGAGATTATCCTAAGATCATAAAGAGATGTCCAACTCCTGCTGTTCACAGATTGGTTGTTGACCTGGCAGGAATCTTTTGGTGAGTCCCATATTCAGCGCTATAAATACCACCAATCACAGGTGATGGGGAGCTTCTTACTCTCTTCCCTTTCTTTCGCCGCCGACTACTGTAGCTACTAAAATGCCTCTTTTAGAAGAAGCCCAAGCTCTCCTAGATGCATCGAGGGCAAACTGACGGTCATTCATCGTGGAGTTCGCACCTTGGGTCGGCCGGTGGGCCTCTATTGCTTCCCCCAAAACCAAAAAAGCGAAGATTGTCAGGCGCCACCCGGGGGAGGGTGGTTCATCTCTCGCGGATCCGTCATCCGACGCCGGGATCGCCCAGTAGGTATGCAAGCTGGTGATATTTCTCCTCTAAAAATGGGTTACAAATATTTCTTTGAATGCAGAACGCGCTCCTCGAGGGAGAACCCGTGGGCGAGGTCCTGACAGAGGATTGCCCTCAATCCCTCGGGAGGGCCAATATTGCGGCCATGGACACGAACCCCGCGACCCTGGACAACTCCTCTCCATAGCCTGTTGAGCCACTCGCCTCTCCCAGCGAGCTAGCTTTCCATGCCCACTGACCACCATATTTGTCACCTCTTGTAGATACCCTCCTCACGACACCCAGGAAGTGCACCACTCCAACAGGTTCACCGTCTCCACCAGGTGAGACCATATCCATCCCCGGATTTGCCATTCTAGGCCAAAAGAGGCCTGGCGGCTCGCTACCCACCACCTTCCGGATCGCTAGCAACGCGCCTAGCTGGGGGAAATCTGTTACGCTTACCTATACCGAGGCCTTTTAGAAACATCCGAGCTCCTCCCGATAGTGCCCCAACAAAGTGACCATGGCCTCACTAGGTTGGTCAACACTTTAGCGATTACTTGTATCTTGCTTTCGCCAATCTAATTTACTTTTTTGTAGGTACCCGCGAGATCTTCACATTTGATACTGACTATGGGGAAGAAGAGATGTCCCCCTCCATCGCCAGACAAGATCGCCGACTTCATGGGTGATCCCCGAGACCCAGAGGTACTGAAGATATGGACCACCGAGGTGCTCCAGAAGTACGGCCTCATGCAGCGGGACCTGTTCAACCAGACGCGGGAGGATAGGGCATCCTACGAGGAATGGCTCGCCTCCCTCGAGGATGACTACGCGTGACTTCTTGCCGAGCTGCGGCTGGAAGCCCGCGGCGAGGTCACCTCTCCGGGAGTGTATATTTCACGGGCGGAGGACCAGGTGTGCTTACTACAGTAAGAGCTCCATGTCATCCATGCCTACAACTACACTCGCATGTCGCCGAGCTCTGGGTTGCAAGGATGAGGCCGATGGAGGTGGATCCAGCACTGATCTGGCTCTCGCTCTCACCCGTTCAGAGAGCTCTGAGAATGTATTTTATTCCTTTGAATGCTTTGTTAAATAACACTGTGAACAATATCATTATTATTAGCTTTATATTTATTGCCCGTGATCGGGCTTTCTCCTGTACTCATTCGCCGCGTGATAATACTGCTTGTCGTATTTGTTTGTTTTCTGATGTTTTTGCATGCAATTTGCGGCGTTCATGCCTCGCCTGGGGTGAGCTCTCTTCTCTGCGGCATTGTGAGTGGGTAAGGATAAAGGGGACGGCTCGAGGATCAAGATGCATTGATATGAAAATTTGCTAACCTCAAATTCTCCGCTTCGATTCCTTCCCACAATTTTCATTTTTCTTATAAATAGGCACCATCCCCACCCCTCACTTACCGCATTAATCACTTTGTTGGAACAACCCAATTACTGATTTGGGATAGGATCACTATCTGTTGACTAGGATATAGTTGACCCCAATGTATAGTCAATGGGTCAAGGTTTTAGGCTGATAGAACTTAAGAAAAGGAAAGTTTTTTGCCTTCGATGAACTCAATACTGCATTTGATGAACTGCTCTCTGCGTTCAACGAACGACTTACATTCTGCGTTTGACGAACAGCTTGCTTCTATCTCAGCGTCTCAGCATATCAGCATCTCAGCGGCTCAGCGGTCAACAAACTCGTCTCAGCGGTCGACGTTTTTATCCCGTCTCAGCGGTCGACGAAATTATCCAGGCTCAGCGGTCGACAAAATTACTCAGTTCAGCGGTCGACAAATTTGCTCAGTTCAGCGGTCGACGAATCCTTCAGATCAACGAAAGTTCTCCTCAGCTCAACTAATTCAATTCTTCCAGCAAGATTCAGTTGAGGTCGACGAACTCAACATTGTGTTCGACGAAAATTCATGAGATCGACGAAATTTGTTGAGATCGAGGAAAATTTCTCTACAGCAGATTTAATTTCAGAAGATCAGTTATTCTATTTCTCTGAACTCAGATCTCTTCTGCAATGAATCTATTCTTCCAGATAAGTAAGGATAATATATTTCCTTTTATTTTATTCTCTTATTTCGAGATTATAGACGTTGACATTTAGCGGAAAAGGACATGTTTATGGAAAAGGAAAAAGATAAACGGCGTATCAGATGTGTAGTATGAAACGCAGAAAAATCACTCTAAAATTGACCCAATCGAAGCAAGGACAGGATTCACATCACTTTGGCAGCAACTTGCTTTTATAGGCGAAAAATTGGTGACTCACGCCCTTGGTCACACCCATGACCAAGGGCGTGTAAGCTGCGTAACTGCGTCTTGAAAGCCCAGGAACGTTGGGGAAGAGAAACCGCCAAAATTGATCATTTCGATGGGTCACGACCTCGGTCACCCCCGTGACCTAGGGCATGACTTGACCGAGTCTGGAAACGGTGGGAAACGACACGATCTTGAGTTATTCTGGCATTTGCGAGAAGGGTCACCCCATAGGTCATGGCCGTGACATGGAGTCACGCCCGTGACAGAGGGTGTGACTTGACCGAGTCTGAAATGGCGCGATCTGGAGTTATTCTGGCAGTTGCGCGAAGGGTCACCCCCTAGGTCATGGCCGTGACATGTTGTCATGCCCGTGACCTAGGGCGTGTAGGCTGGAAATGATGTGGCAGCGTGTTCTGGTAGCTGGAAGATGGCTGGGTTGAGTCATGGCCATGACTTGAGGTCACGCCCTTGGTCATGGCCGTGACCGAGGGCGTGTTATTCTAAATTGGGCTGGCGGCAAGATCAGGTAGCTGGAAGATGGCTGGGTTGAGTCATGGCCATGACCTGAAGTCACGCCCTGGGTCATGGCCATGACCGAGGGCGTGTACTGAAGATTTTTGCAGACTAGTTCCATTCTTTCCCCTGAAAATGACTTTGAGCTTGATTTTGTTATTAGCAGCCCCAGATTACCTGAAAACACAAAACAAAGTGAATTAGTCATATATTAAACTAAAATTATATAAAAACTAATTAATTACTACTAAAATATTATATAAAAAATAACTATAAATAATGTATTATCAAATACCCACATACTTTAGCTTTTGCTATTTCAGAGCAAAACTAATTTATAAGCATGAGAAAAATTAATAGGAAATTCCATAAAGATTTACTTCCAATTATGTATTCCAAACTTTATAAGACTCATATCAAATTAAGTTAAGAAATTAAAATTCAGATTTATTAGAAATAATTTATAATTCAAATATTGAAATGAGAAGCATAAATATCAGTTACAAAATTCTCTTACTAAATCTTCATATACAAAATTGCATTGAATTAAGTAAAATAATCCAAGATTAAAATTATAGAAACTTTACAATCATGAGAAACTTCTTAGAAAACTACAAAATATTAACTATGCTCTCTCAAAAATATCTTGGATAAGCAAATAAACTTGGCTAGATGGAGCAAAATTGGCATTGAAGAAGTTACTTTGAAAATAGGAAATGATGAATTTTATCCTCTCATTTCCATTTTTTAAAAATTTATTCTTCTTTTTTAATATCCCAAATGTATATGTTTAGGAGTGATGAATTTTATCCTCTCATCTCCATGCCATATAATCTTTTAAAAAGTTGGGTGCATATGTTTAGGAATGATGAATTTTATCCTCTCATTCCATGACATATAATCTTTTAATAATTTTTTTTAATTGCCAATAATTTGGTTAAACAAAAAGGTAGGGGAAGGGGAAGGGTTTAAAGGCTAAACAAATTCCAACGATACATTTTAAGAGCATAGAAAACAAATTGAGCAATCTATAAGAAACTATGAGTTCAAGTTAATATAAGTAAAATCTAAAGATATTTAACACAATTACTACAAAATTGAATTATGATATTTTAAAGAGAGAAAGTAAAACTAAGAAATATTCTAAACAAATCAAGATAATGAAAGATTCATTAAATCAAATTCATCTAAAAATTAAATCTAACATATTTTGAAGAGAAATATAAGTTTTAAAAATTCATAAAAAGAAAACTCTTTAAAAATGCCTAAAATCAACTCATAATTAAAATTAATTTTGCAAAAATGAAGTTTGGAGAAAATTTAATGTCACAATATTTATATTATTAGAATTTTTGGGATTTTTTTATATTAAAACAAAATGTTTTTTTTAATATTCTTGTACTTCCTAATGGCTACTCAATGACGGGCTCACAAGATACTAGGCGGTTTTGTGGGATGAAAACCCACATGGCCAGTTCGCAAGAAATTAAATTTTTTATTTTATAATTTTTTTGGTATTTTTAATTTGAATAAAAAGAAAATAACACACAAAGGCCTAAAATTTTAAATGAAAACGGTTTTTTTGAATTTTGTAAATTTTTTATAACAAAATTGAAAATAAAGAAAGAAGATCAATGTTTTTGAGTTTTGAAAAAGATTTTCTAATATTTTTTTGGATTTTTAATAAAAACTGAATATAGGAGAATACACCCCCATACTTAAAAATAAACAATGTCCTCAATGTTTATAAGCAAGGATGAAGAGGGAAAAACTTGAAAAGGAAAGACAGATAAAGAAAAGAAAAATTGCAAAAAAAAATAAAGGTACACTGGCAACTCCCTTAATTCACGCTCAGGTGAGCATGCAAAATTCTATTGCCCGGCGACTCCTCCGCTATACTCTTAACTCTTTTGTTGTCCGTTAGCTCGAAAGTGTGAATCCAAATTACCTATACATACCATAGGTAATTTGGATTGCTGGAGATAAGCGGCAAATGGATGAGTGAAAATGTATGATTGCAATGGCTCATCCTCTATATGAAAATTGATAGAATAAAAAGAATCAAGATTAAGCAAGTCAGAAAAGTTTTCACAAGGAGGAGTGTCTTGTGAAAATTCATGATTAAGGACCGGTTGTTTATTTTCAAAAGTAAAAGTATTATCAGACAAATCAATACCAAGTGTAGAAAATTCATGAGACACAATTTCTTCATGAATTCTAATTTCATGAGAAAGAGAAGAAAGGGCGGGCGAAGGAGAAGAAGAAAAATTTTTGTTGTCTAATTCGCCCGGTGTCTCCATGACTTTGCAAAATTCTTGGTACAATTGTTCTTCTTGATCTTGAGAATAAGCATTTAAAGTGGGAGAATTAAAATTCGAAAAATTCTCAAGATTACTAGAAGAACAAATTTGTGGAAAAGGCGAGGAATGCAAATCATGATTGAACGAATTATCTTCTTCGCACTGAAAACTATCCGGGTGACCTTGCCACCATGAATAATCAACATCAGTGCAATAAGTAAAGTCACTTAAAGCATTATTGAAAGAAAAATTATTTTCATACAAAAAAAATTATAATTTTCATTATAAAAAGTAATTTGATTTTCATTAGAAAATTATTTTGATTTTCATTAGAAAAATTATATTGATTTTCATTTGAAAAATTATTTTGATTTTCATTAGAAAAATTATTTTGATATGAAAAATAGCATTCCTCACTAGAATGATGACCCTACAAAAAGGACAAATAATTTGGCGCATTCGTTCGGCTTAAAAAAGAATGACTTTATTTTGAAGCTCGGCAACTTTTTGCGGCCAATTGCGATAACACCATTTTTTTAGAAAGAAAAATAGACAATCGATACCTAATAAAATAGAATTTTAAAAGAAAAAGTAAAAAGAGATATGGGGAGGAGAAAATAAATAAAAAAAGTAATAAAATTTACGCTTTCAAAATATCAACAAAAATTTCCCCGGCAACGGCGCCAAAAACTTGATACGTAAAATTTAGGATATAAATTATTCTCCAAATTCTACGAACTATAGGCAAGTGTTGGAACATGGTCTTCCGCATCTCCTAGGTTTGAGAATAACAAAACCTATGTGTATTTGATCTTGTGTGTTTAAGTGTGCAGGATAACAAAGTCCACATGACTCAAGGATTACATAAGAAGGTTGCCCCCAAAGTTGAGCCATCAAATCCAAATCTTCCACTAGCACTGGCAGTAGCACTAGCGCAGGCGCTAGCTGTCGTTCGACGAACTTTTAGCGGCTAAGTCTATTCGTCGAATGTTCTCGTGAACTCCCGACGAATATCGACGAACGCAGATAGAAGTCAAAATGGCAGACTTGTGAAGGAAATTATGCAGCTAAGTCAATTCGTCGAATGTTCTCGAGAACTCCCAACGAATTCTGACGAATGAAAATAGAAGACAGTACTCCCACTAGCGCCGGCGGTAGCACTTAGCGCCTGGCACTAGCGATGATAGCGCAATTCCGGGAGCACATTTGGAAGGAGATAACGCCTGGCGGTAGGCGATAACGCAGGCGGTAGCGACGCACACGTTTGGCAAGAAGGAATTGTTTCCTCGGATTGAAGATTCTGCCACGCAGAATGTGTCCTAATATGGGATAGTGCTGGAGGTAGCCGATAGCGCTGGCGGTAGCACGGAACACAAGAGGAATCTCAGCAGAGTTGCCACGGATTAAAGATTCTCGCGCGCAAAATATTACTTAATATGGGATAGCGCCAGCAGTAGTGATAGCGCAGGCGCTAGCGCTAAGTCTATAAAAAGGACATCTTGGCTCCGACTTCCTAAGCCTCTTGACATCCAGAATTCCAGAGCTTCGTGCCACAATATAGAGAGGAAGTTTCAGAGAGATACTCCCACAAATCCATAAAGACTAAAGGAGATCCATGGAGAAGATTTCAACACGCATCATCATCGTGATGAAAGACCGCATCGACTACGATCATACTCTGCGTCTTCGTCTACTTCTCCAAGAGATCTACACAGAGGGAGTTTTTATATTATTGTCTTTTCATTTCATATCTTTTCTGTAATCGTTTAGTGAAATTAGCCTCATGTTGGCGACTAGGTCTGGGTAGGACTTAGGGCTGAAATTCGCCTTGTGTTGGCGACTAGGTCTCGGGAGTAGGTCTAGGGGGTGCTCGAGGCCATATCCGGGGAAGGGTTGGCTAGAGCGGCTTGAGGCCGTATCCGGGGAAGGATCGGCTAAAGCCAACCGGTTCGTGGGGATACGAGTCGGTATAGAAAACAAAAATAGTCTTTCTATTAGCTCTGATTTCTATCTTCGATAAGAGATCAAGTTTTGTAATCATGCTTCTCAAGTTAATAAAATCATGTCTTTACTTTTACTTCACTTGATTTGTCTTGATCTTCTCTAGTTTAATAATCAAAGCTTTTTCAAAGTTATTCAAAATATATTATAAGTTTTTAAAACCCTTATTCACCCCCCCCCCCCCTCTGAGGGCGCCTACCGATCCAACAAGTGGTATCAGAGCGAGGTTATTCCAAATCGGCTAACAACCAGGAATAAGGGTGTCTTATGATCTCGCTTCTACTAGTGGGGTAAATGTTTATGAAGAAGAAAAATCTCCTAAACCACATTTATTCGAAGGGAGAAATTATAAAGGGTGGAAATTATTAATGGAAAAATTTATTAAAAGTTTAGGTATCAATGCATGGGATATAACAATAGTTAGACCAGCGAACGAATCAAATAAACAAGAGCGTCACCTAAATGCAAAAGCTGTGCATTATATTTTCTGTGCTTTATCTCAAGATATTTTCAAACTAATATATTGTTTTTCTAGTGCATACAAAGTATGGAAATTTCTTGATGAAATATATGATTCTCCTTCTACAGGTATGGAACAATCGCAAGAACTGGAGAATATGCAAGCTTGCACAAGTCTTCAAGAATGCTCCTCTCATGACGGATCCTTGAAGTGCACATCAAATAAAAGAGAAGAAGAAATCCCATCTTTAGAAGAAGAGAGCAATACATTAAGAAAAAAAGAAGATGAAAATGCATCAATAGAAGAGGAGTGCCAAAAGGATGTCAAAGGAACTATTTGTTCAAATCTTGCCTCTTCTAATAGTACTGTAAGGAAATCAAATTCTCTTATTGTTTGTAATTCTATTTCAACTCTATAATTACTACAAATTACTAAGCGCAAAATTAAGAAATTGAAAAATGCAAATTGCAAATTGCGCTTAGAAAATAAAAGTTTAAAAGCAAAAGTTAAAGAAGAATCAAATGCTAATTCATCTAGTCTTACCCATGTCTCTTTGAATGAAACTATTACACCTTGTTTAGAATTTAATAATTTAAAAGAAAAATACAAGGGACTTGAAAAAGAACTATTAACTCTAAAAGAACAAAATGAAAAATTATCTTTAGAAAACTCAGCTTTGATAAATGATTGTGCTAAGTGTAAAGAATATAAAATTGAAATTAAAGAGATGGATGAAACATTTGATGAATATAGAAACAATTATCAAGATCATGTAGATTAAATTGTTTCAACTCTTAAAAATAGCACAATCGCTTATAATAAAGCTAGACATAATTTAAGAACTAAAAATGATGAATTAAAATCAAAAATCAACTTGCTTATGAAAATTGTAAATACAAATTCACAATATCAAACTATATCCAAAAATAAGTTGAATATGAATATGAACATCTTTCCTAAGTTTAAAAATGGGAGTAAGGAACATGAAGGATTTGTAAATCAAAATCAAAATCACATTAATTTATAAAATCATGTTTCTCCCAACCTAAAATTAAATGCAAACAAATTTCCTTCAAATTATAAATTCAAAAACCTTTTTGATTCAAATGTTCAAGTAAATGATTATGGAAATTTGAAAACTAAAAATCATGTTAAACCAAGATTTGAATGGAGACCCAAAGTTAAAGATGAAAGACAAACTCCACTCAAAAGGGCTCATTCACCTCCATCTCCTCAAAAGCAAACACGATGTATTTGGGTACCCAAAGGAACCGTCACCTATGGTCCCCTTTGGATACCTAAAACTCTTATTCATTAGGTATCATCAATTGCATGAAGTAGAATCCTTTCAAAATGAAATATTCAAAGTTCTACTTCATGATAAGCTTTCATGTCTTTTAATTTTTCTTGTTTTCCTATTTCTTTTGAACTATCATGTCATGGTCATCCTATACAGTATTAAAAATATGATTTTATCTCTTAAAAGCTTAATATGTTTATAAAATCAAATTGATCAAAATTCAAAATCATATTTTATTTTGATGACCTATCTTGTATTCTTATATTCATTGCTTCTAAATATCTTATATTATCCATATGAATCAAACTCTAAATTTGCTATAAGATATTTAAAATTAAATCCGGTTATTAGGCTATTAAGATTCTTAGCCTTCACCAACAAGTGGTTTAGTGAAATAACTTGATCTAAAAGAAAATTCAAGATCTAAATAAAATCTCAACTTTCAATATGGTCGTCATTGTCCACAACAAAAAATTATATTATGTTCACTCCTTGATGTCAAACATGATCTAAACCATCACTATTGTTCACCTATCAAAAATCACATATATATTCAAAATTCTTAATTAAAGGAAAATCACTAAAATGTATTGAAAGAATTTATCTTCATAATGAATATTGAATTCACAAACACCACTATAATCTATTGATGTCCTTTGCTAAAATTCTCTACCATCATAAGTCATATCAAAAGTCTTCTAAAAATAATTATTTCTATCACATTTATGTGAATTATAATTGATATATTAACTGATGACAATTGATATTATAATGGTTGGTGTATATTGTGATTTATTTCTAGTTTATACCTTTGAATCATCTTGATATCAAATCAAATAGAATCGCCACTCCTTTCTAGGTCTATAAGTTGAAACACTATCAAACCTTGGTATAACATTAATCTCAAACTTATCATTCTGACATTGCCACCTAAAGAATATTCGTGTCTATGTTAGGCTTTATATGTTTACCAAGATATACAGGCTAGGTATTCTCATCTAGGGCTTATCCAAGATATTCTTGTGCATGAACATTATTTTTAATCACTAAAATCATGCATATTTGATTTGTTCATTCGTGTCTTCTCGTGTTTACATCTCCTATCATTGTCAAACTACATTAGATTGATAAATACAAGCCTTAAAAAAATTAAAATGGAGATATAATAATTTATATCTCATGCAAAGTTTATTTGATAAAGTCATATACAAAATCGCAAATGTTGCATGAAATTTGCACTATCTAGACATTTCCTAAAAATCTGAAATTTCAGCGTGAAACTACTATTTGGACACTTAATCAAGATCAACAAACAAAAATTTCAAAATCATCAAAAATTGTGTACTGTTTCCCGTGCTAGCGCTAACGCGGGCGCTAGTGCACCTATGTGTTTTTCTGTATTTTTTAAATTTTGAAAAATCCCTAAAAATATATTAATCCATGTGTACTATTCATTTCTGCACTTTTGCTTTTATTACATTTTTGAAAAATCAAATACAAAAGCCAAATTACAAAAAAATATGTTTTGCCTTTGTTTTTTTTGTCATTTGTTTAAATTCTATTTCTAAAAGCAAAAATCAAATACAAAAATATAAAACGCTAAAACTATCAAAAAATGTATGTATTTTCCTATGAAAATCAAGCATGATTTAATCTATTCTTTAGAACTTCTATAATATTGCAATTTATCCTTTCAAACTCTTTGAACATTGTTTTCATCATGCTTTGATATATCTATTAATATGTGCATCAAGTATCTTTTAAAAGTTGTGTAGAACTAAGCTTAGCATGCCTCTAAGTATGAGTAAATGTTTTATGTTTGATAATGATCGCTAGTCACTCACTTATTTTGGCATTGTCTACTTATGTGCTTAATCTAAGAATGCTTGTGTATGTTTTGTAATGGTATAATGAATTAAAATTGCACAAGTATCTTGCCTACACAACCTTTATTTGCACTTTTAAAAATTAAGAAAAGTGGTTATCTTTTTTATTAATTCTATTGGTTTGCAAAACAAGTGTATTCGGAGAACTTTGTACAAAACAAAAATCATAAAATAAAGTGGCAAAGATAACTCCACCAAGCACTACTTGAACCTCCTGATAAGTCTTAATAAGTGTTGTGAGGTTGAGCACCTTGGAAAGAATAATAAAGTATCTTGTGCAAACCAAATTTGTCTTTCAAAATAAAAACCACTTCCTCTTAAGTACACCGGATCACTAGTCTCACCATTAAAAAATAAAATAGGTGATCCCCCAAGCACTACTTCGCACCCTGATAAGTCTTAATGAGCATTGTGTGTGCAAAGCACCTTGGTAGTTGTACATTTTTTTGTGCATTGAACTTTGTGGAAGTAAAATTATTTGTGTTTTATTGTGTTCTTACTTTACATATTACTTGTATTTTTGATTAAAACATTTGTTTACTCTATTCAAAATACACTTTTGTGCAAATCATTATCTTCCATAACACTTCTTCTCATGAGTATTGGATCCTAATGCAAATTCTATGCTACTCTTTATTTATGAAATGCACTAGATAACCTAGCATGCTTTCTACAATGTTTGGTATGTTTTGAAATTGTGAATTAACATAACATTATAGATTACTCTTTTTGATAACATGATTTCATGCTTGGTTCCTTTATTGTCAAACTTAAAGATTTTAATTGAAAAATGATTTACAAAAACATCTTCTTTTTTGAAATTTAACTCATATATCTTTTTATGGATCATCATTGATTACAATAAGATGTTTCTTGTATTTCTATAAGTCTTCCGCATCATCACCATATAATTGTTTTACCTTGCACTTTCATGCATATTTAAAGTCTTTCATTTTGTATGCATCATCACTTGAATCTTCAAATTCCTTTCTTGCAACAAGTGGTAGACTTGCTTGGTAAACTTTATATTGGTTGCTTTTAACATTGATTTTTTTTTTAAAACTCTGATTTATTAATGGATTTCAAAATAGTTATGTGAGTGTTTTGATAAATTCAAATAAAAATATAAACCTATAGGCTATGAACTTATCACTAAAATTAAATGCCTAATGTTTCCAATAATTATTATCCATGACTTCATTTCTCACCATAGCGGGGGGCGTAGGGTTGTAGACATTAGATAACCTTTATCTCTAGTCATGTCTTGTCCTTAACCAGGGAGGGTTCCAGTAGGGCCTTGCGAGGCACTGGGGGAAAGAGTGCTAGGTTATGTTGTGTCTAGTGTTTGCATATGGGACTAACACCCCAACCTACGGCATGTTTGCAGCTCCTCATGCCCATCCGTCACTTAGTACGGGGCTAGGGTGTAGACATATTGTCTGGGTAGTTTAGTTACTTGGAAATCATTACATTTTGTTTATGCTACAAACTCTAATTTATGAAATTGTTGTAATTCTCAAAACTCTGATCTATTTCAATAAAAAGTATTCTAAAACTCCTTATCATTTCCTTCTTTACAAGCTCGATCATGCTCTTATCTAATTATCAACTTTTAAGTGGTGTCTCCTTACCCACTTTTGCTAATAACAAAAGGGGGAGAACCAACATGATAAATTTTAATCTACTATCAAACTATAATGCTTAATTAAGATGATAGCTTACATATTAGGAGAGCATTCACTTAGGGGGAGCATGTATTTAGGGGGAGCAATTCTAAATGCTAAAATCGTTCATTATCCTAAGTCATCACTCTCACACACACACAAGTATGTTTCTTCATGCTTATATATATTAATGCTCTGATTTATCATTAATGGTTTTGTTATTATCAAAAGGGGGAGTTTGTTGGAACATGGTCTTCCGCATCTCCTAGGTTTGAGAATAATAAAACCTTTGTGTATTTGATCTTGTGTGTTTAAGTGTGCAGGATAACAAAGTCCACATGACTCAAGGATTACATAAGAAGGTTTCCCACAAAGTTGAGCCATCAAATCCAAATCTTCCACTAGCGATGGCGGTAGCACTAGCGCAGGCGCTAGCTGTCGTTCGACGAACTATTAGCGGCTAAGTCTATTCGTCGAATGTTCTCATGAACTCCCGACGAATATCGACGAACGCAGACAGAAGTCAAAAAGGCAGACTTGTGAAGGAAATTGTGCGGCTAAGTCAATTCGTCGAATGTTCTCGAGAACTCCCGACGAATTCCGACGAATGAAAACAGAAGACAGTACTCCCACTAGCGCCGACGGTAGCACTTAGCGCCTGGCGCTAGCGATGATAGCACAATTCCGGGAGCACATATGGAAGGAGATAACGCCTGGCGGTAGGCAATAGCGCAGGCGGTAGCGACGCACACGTTTGGCAAGAAGGAATTGTTTCCTCGGATTGAAGATTCTGCCGCGCAGAATGTGTCCTAATATGGGATAGCGCTGGCGGTAGCGCGGAACACAAGAGGAATCTCAGCAGAGTTTCTATGGATTAAAGATTCTCGCGCGGAAAGTATTACTTAATATGGGATAACGCCAGCGGTAGCGCTAGCGCTAAGTCTATAAAAAGGACATCTTGGCTCCGACTTCCTAAGCCTCTTGAGATCCAGAATTCCAGAGCTTCGTGCCACAACATAGAGAAGAAGTTTCAGAGAGATACTCCCACAAATCCATAAAGACTAAAGGAGATCCGTGGAGAAGATTTCAACATACATCATCATCGTGATGAAAGTCCTCATCGACTACGATCATACTCTGCGTCTTCGTCTACTTCTCCAAGAGATCTACACAGAGGGAGTTTTTATATTATTGTCTTTTCATTTCATATCTTTTCTGTAATCGTTTAGTGAAATTCGCCTCGTGTTGGCGACTAGGTCTGGGTAGGACTTAGGGCTGAAATTCGCCTCGTGTTGGCGACTAGGTCTCGGGAGTAGGTCTAGGGGGTGCTCGAGGCAATATCTGGGGAAGGGTTGGCTAGAGCGGCTTGAGGCCATATCCGGGGAAGGATCGGCTAAAGCCAACCGGTTCGTGGGGATACGAGTCGGTATAAAAAACAAAAAGAGTCTTTCCATTAGCTCTGATTTCTAGCTTCGATAAGAGATCAAGTTTTGTAATCATGCTTCTCAAGTTAATAAAATCATGTCTTTACTTTTACTTCACTTGATTTGTCTTGATCTTCTCTAGTTTAATAATCAAAGCTTTTTCAAAGTTATTCAAAATATATTATAAGTTTTTAAAACCCTTATTCACCCCCCTCTAAGGGAGCGTACCGATCCAACAGCAAGAGCACCTATCATTCATAGCATAGGATATTTATAAATATATATCAAGTGTCGTATTCCACGGGTCTGTTGATTACTTCTACTCACGCAAATTGATATTATTTTATCTAGATTTAAGAAGATTTTTAGAATAATAAAATAGAAAAGGAAGAAAAGAGCATTTTATCAGAAATCCTTCTTGAGTTAAATAAATTATAAAATTTAAATTCATAACCAAAAGCGATAGAATAATTCGACCGTGGAGGTTCCCAAAATATGGTAGAGCCTCTCTCGAGAGAACTACCACCTAACCTCAGGTTGATCGATTAAGACCCCTCGGCCTGTCGAAACCCCTAAGCTTGCTTTATGCGGTGAGCCCCACTATTGGATTTGACTCCAATCCGAAAGATTTGTGTCACCCTCTCTCGAGGAATGCATGCAACTCTTTCCACTAATGAATGATCTACACAAATTCACGGATCTCTCGTCAACTAGAAAATGGATCAAGAATTGATATTCATATACCGACAATATGAGATCAATCGAGAAAAATCAAAAGTGGATCGTAATAATTCTTAAACTAAAGCAACAAAAATGAAAGATTACAAAATAAGAAAAGCTTAAGAATTCATCCGATCAAATGCTATAAATTTAGCTAAACATTAGTAAAAAGAAAGACATTTTTATAACTAAGGAAGTAGAATTACAATTGCTGGAAATAGAAATTCTAAATTATGAATTGAAATTGCAAAACATAGAATAAATTGCATAAATAAAATTACACTAAGGAAATGCAGAAAAACTACTCGAAAATCGACCCAATCGAAGCAAGGACTGGATTCCCATCACTTTGGCAGCAGCTGGCTTTTATAGGCAGAAAATTGCTGACTCACGCCCTTGGTCACGCCCGTGACAAAGGGCGTGTAAGCTGCATAACTGCGTTTTGAAAGCCCGGGAACATTGGGGAAGAGAAACCACCAAAATTGATCATCTCGACGGGTCACGACCTCAGTCACCCCCGTGACCTAGGGCATGACTTGACCGAGTCTGGAAATAGTGGGAAACGGCGCGATCTTGAGTTATTCTGGCTGTTGCGCGAAGGGTCACCCCCTAGGTCATGGCCGTGACATTGATGTTAGCCTGTGACAGAGGGTGTGACTTGACCGAGTCTAGAAACGACGCGATCTGGAGTTATTCTGGCAGTTGCGCAAAGGGTCACCCCCTAGGTCATGGCCGTGACATGGAGTCATGCCCGTGACCTGGGTCGTGTAGGCTAGAAATGATGTGGCGGCGTGTTCTGGCAGCTGGAAGATGGCTGGGTTGAGGCATGGCCATGACTTGAGGTCACGCCCTTGGTCATGGCCGTGACCGAGGGCATGTAATTCTACATTGGGCTGGCGGCATGATCAGGCAGCTGGAAGATGGCTGGGTTGAGTCATGGGCGTGACTTGAAGTCACGCCCTTGGTCATGGCTGTGACCGAGGGCGTGTACTGATGATTTTTGCAGACTTGTTCCATTCTTTCCGCTGAAAATGGCTGTGAGCTTGAATTTATTATTAGCAGTCCCAGATTACCTGAAAACACAAAACAAAGTGAATTAGTCATATATTAAACTAAAATTATATAAAAACTAATTAATTACTACTAAAATATTATATATAAATTACTATAAATAATGTACTATCAAATACCCACATACTTTAGCTTTTCCTATTCTAGAGCAAAACTAATTTATAAGCTTGAGAAGAATTAATAGGAAATTCCAAGAAGATTTACTTCCAATTATGTATTCCAAATTTTATAAGACTCATATCAAATTAAGTTAAAAAATTAAAATTCAGATTTATTAGAAATAATTTGTAATTCATATATTGAAATGAGTAGCATAAATATCAGTTACAAAATTCTCTAACTAAATCTTCATATACAAAATTGCATTGAATTAAGTAAAATAATCCAAGATTTAAATTATAGAAACTTTACAATCATGAGAAACTTCTTAGAAAACTACAAAATATTAACTACACTCTCTCAAAAATATCTTGGATAAGCAAATAAACTTGGCTAGATGGAGCAAAATTGGCATTGAAGAAGTTACTTTGAAAATAGGAAATGATGAATTTTATCCTCTCATTTCAATTTTTTAAAAAATTCTTCTTCTTTTTTAATATCCCAAATATATATGTTTAGGAGTGATGAATTTTATCCTCTCATCTCCATGCCATATAATCTTTTAAAAATTTGGGTGCATATGTTTAGGAACGATGAATTTTATCCTCTCATTCCATGACATATAATCTTTTAATAATTTTTTTTAATTGCCAATAATTTGGTTAAACAAAAAGGTAGGGGAAGGGGAAGGGTTTAAAGGCTAAACAAATTCCAACGATACATTTTAAGAGCATAGAAAACAAATTGAGCAATCTATAAGAAACTATGAGTTCAAGTTAATATAAGTAAAATCTAAAGATATTTAACACAATTACTACAAAATTGAATTATGATATTTTAAAGAGAGAAAGTAAAACTAAGAAATATTCTAAACAAATCAAGATAATGGAGAATTCATTAAATCAAATTCATCTAAAAATTAAATCTAACATATTTTGAAGAGAAATATAAGTTTTAAAAATTCATAAAAAGAAAACTCTTTAAAAACGCCTAAAAAACCAACTCATAATTAAAATTAATTTTGCAAAAATGAAGTTTGGAGAAAATTTAATGTTACAATATTTATATTATTATATTTTTTTGGATTTTTGTTATATTAAAACAATTTGTTTTTTTAATATTCTTGGACTTCCTAAGGGCTACACAATGATGGGCTCGCAAGGTACTAGGTGGTTTTGTGGGATGAAAACCCACACGGCCCTTTCGCAAGAAATTAAATTTTTAATTTTATAATTTTTTTGGTATTTTGAATTTGCATAAAAAGAAAATAACACACAATGACCTAAAATTTTAAATGAAAATATTTTTTTTGAATTTTGTAAATTTTTTATAACAAAATTGAAAATAAAGAAAGAAGATCAATGTTTTTATAAGTTTTGAAAAAGATTTTCTAATATTTTTTTTATTTTTAATAAAAACTGAATATAGGAGAATACACCCCCATACTTAAAAATAAACAATGTCCTCAATGTTTATAAGCAAGGATGAAGAGGAAAAACTTGAAAAGAAAAGACAGATAAAGAAAAGAAAATTTGCAAAAAAAAATAAGCAAGGGGTGCCTCCCAAGAGCGCTTTCTTTTTCCCGTCTTTAAGCTAGACGGTTATTGTTAGGAAAAAGGAAAAGAAAAATAATGGTACACAGGTAACTCCCTTAATTCACGCTCAGGTGAGCATGCTGAAATCTATTGCCCGGCGACTCCTCCGCTATACTCTTAACTCTTTTGTTGTCAGTTATCTCGAAAGTGTGAATCCAAATTACCTATATATACCGTAGGTAATTTGGATTGCTGGAGATCAGCGGCAAATGGATCCGTGAAAAAGTGTGATTGCAACGGCTCATCCTCTATATGAAAATTGTTAGAATAAAAAGAATCAAGATTAAGCGAGTCAGAAAAGTTTTCACAAGGAGGAGTGTCTTGTGAAAATTCATGATTAAGGACCGGTTGTTTATTTTCAAAAGTAAAAGTATTATCAGACAAATCAATACCAAGTGGAGAAAATTCATGAGACACAATTTCTTCATGAATTCTAATTTCATGAGAAAGAGAAGAAAGGGTGGGCGAAGGAGAAGAAGAAAAAAATTTGTTGTCTAATTCGCCCAGTGTTTCCATGACTTTGCAACATTCTTGGTACAATTGTTCTTCTTGATCTTGAGAATAAGCATTTAAAGTGGGAGAATTAAAATTCGAAAAATTCTCAAGATTAGAAGAAGAACAAATTTGTGGAAAAGGCGAGGAATGCAAATCATGATTGAAGGAATTTCCTTCTTCGCACTGAAAACTATCCGGGTGACCTTGCCACCATGAATAATCAACATCAGTGCAAGAAGTAAAGTCACTTAAAGCATTATTGAAAGAAAATTTATTTTCATACAAAAATAAATTATAATTTTCATTATAAAAAGTAATTTGATTTTCATTAGAAAAATTATTTTGATTTTCATTAGAACAATTATATTGATTTTCATTAGAAAATTATTTTGATTTTCATTAGAAAAATTATTTTTATATGAAAAATAACATTCCTCACTAGAATGATGACCCCCACAAAAAGGACAAATAATTTGGCGCATTCGTACGGCTTCCAAAAGAATGACTTAATTTTGATGCTCGGCAACTTTTGCGGCCAATTGCGATATCATTTTTTTAGAAAGAAAAATAGACAACCGTTACCTAATAAAATAGAATTTTAAAAGAAAAAGTAAAAAGAGATATGGGGAGGAGAAAAAGAATGATAAAAGTAATAAAATTTATGCTTTCAAAATATCAACAAAAATTTCCCCGGCAACGGCGCCAAAAACTTGATACGTAAAATTTAGGATATAAATTATTCTCCAAATTCTACGAACTATAGGCAAGAGCACCTATCGTTCATAGCATAGGATATTTATAAATAAATATCAAGTGTCGTATTCCACGGGTCTGTTGATTACTTCTACTCAAGCAAATTAATATTATTTTATCTAGATTTAAGAAGATTTTTGGAATAATAAAAGAGAAAAGAAAGAAAAGAGCATTTGATCGGAAATCCTTCTTGAGTTAAATAAATTGTAAAATTTAACTTCATAACCAAAAGCGATAGAATTATTCGACCGTGGAGGTTCCCGAAATATGGTAGAGCCTCTCTCGAGAGAACTACCACCTAACCTCAGGTTGATCGATTAAAACCCCTCGGCCAGTCGAAACCCCTAAGCTTGCTTTATGCGGTGAGCCCCACTATTGGATTTGACTCTAATCCGAAAGATTTGTGTCACCCTCTCTCGAGGAATGCATGCAACTCTTTCCACTAATGAATGATCTACACAAATTCACGGATCTCTCGATCAACTAGAAAATGGATCAAGAATTGATATTCATATACTGACAATATGAGATCAATCGAGAAAAATCAAAAGTGGATCGTAATAATTCTTAAACTAAAGCTACGAAAATGAGATATTACAAAATAAGAAAAGCTTAAGAATTCATCCGATCAAATGCTATAAATTTAGCTAAACATAATTGAAAAGAAAGACATTTTTATAACTAAGTAGAATTACAATTGTTGCAAATAGAAATTCTAAATTATGAATTGAAATTGCAAAACATAGAATAAATTGCATAAATATAATTACACTAATGAAATGCAGAAAAACTACTCTAAAATTGACCCAATCGAAGAAGGGACTGGATTCCCATCACTTTGGCAGCAGCTGGCTTTTATAGGCAGAAAATTGGTGACTCACGCCCTTGGTCACGCTCGTGACCAAGGGATTGTAAGCTGCGTAACTGCGTCTTGAAATCCTGGGAACGTTGGGGAAGAGAAACCGCCAAAATTGATCATCTCGACGGGTCACGGCCTCGGTCACCCCCGTGACCTAGGGCGTCATGACTTGACTAAGTCTGGAAACGACGGGAAACGACGCGATCTGGAGTTATTCTGGCAGTTGCGGGAAGGGTCACCCCCTAGGTCATGGCCGTGACATGGAGTCACGCCCGTGACAGAGGGCGTGACTAGACCGAGTCTGGAAACAACGTGATCTGGAGTTATTCAAGCAGTTGCGCGAAGGGTCACCCCTTAGGTCATGGCCGTGACATGGAGTCATGCCCGTGACTTGGGGCGTGTAGGCTGGAAATGATGTGGCGGCGTGTTCTGGCAGTTGGAAGATGGCTGGGTTGAGGCATGGCCGTGACTTGAGGTCACGACCTTGGTCATGGCCGTGACCGAGGGCGTGTAATTCTAAATTGGGCTGGCGGCATGATCAGGCAGCTGGAAGATTGCTGGGTTGAGCCATGGCCGTGACTTGAGGTCACGCCCTTGGTCATGGCTTTGACTGAGGGCGTGTAATTCTACATTGGGCTGGCGGCATGATCAGGCAGCTAGAAGATGGCTGGGTTGAGTCATGGTCGTGACTTGAAGTCACGCCCTTGGTCATGGCCGTGACCGAGGGCGTGTACTGATGATTTTTGCATACTTATTTCATTTTTTCCCCTGAAAATGGTTGTGAGCTTGAATTTGTTATTAACAGCCCCAGATTACCTGAAAACACAAAACAAAGTGAATTAGTCATATATTAAACTAAAATTATATAAAAACTAATTAATTACTACTAAAATATTATATAAAAATAAATATAAATAATGTACTATCAAATACCCACATACTTTAGCTTTTGCTATTCCAGAGCAAAACTAATTTATAAGCATGAGAAGAATTAATAGGAAATTCCAAAAAGATTTACTTCCAATTATGTATTCCAAATTTTATAAGACTCATATCAAATTATGTTAAGAAATTAAAATTCAGATTTATTAGAAATAATTTGTAATTCATATATTGAAATGAGTAGCATTAATATCAGTTACAAAATTCTCTAACAAAATCTTCATATACAAAATTGCATTGAATTAAGTAAAATAATCCAAGATTAAAATTATAGAAACTTTACAATCATGAGAAACTTCTTAGAAAACTACAAAATATTAACTATACTCTCTCAAAAATATCTTGGATAAGCAAATAAAATTGGCTAGATAGAGCAAAATTGGCATTGAAGAAGTTACTTTGAAAATAGGAAATGATTAATTTTATCCTCTCATTTCCATTTTTAAAAAATTTCTTCTTCTTTTTTAATATCCCAAATGTATATGTTTAGGAGTGATGAATTTTATCCTCTCATCTCCATGTCATATAATCTTTTAAAAATTTGGGTGCATATGTTTAGGAATAATGAATTTTATCCTCTCATTCCATGACATATGATCTCTTAATAATTTTTTTTAATTGCCAAAGATTTGGTTAAACAAAAAGGTAGGGGAAGGAGAAGGGTTTAATGGCTAAACAAATTCCAATGATACATTTTAAGAGCATAAAAAACAAATTGAGCAATCTATAAGTATCCATTAGTTCAAGTTAATATAAGTAAAATCTAAAGATATTTAACAAAATTACTACAAAATTGAATTTTGATATTTTAAAGAGAGAAAGTAAAACTAAGAAATATTCTAAATAAATCAAGATAATGAAGAATTCATTAAATCAAATTCATCTAAAAATTAAATCTAACATATTTTGAAGAGAAATATAAGATTTAAAAATTCATAAAAAAAAACTCTTTAAAAATGCCTAAAAAACAACTTATAATTAAAATTAATTTTGCAAAAATAAAGTTTGGAGAAAATTTAATGTTACAATATTTATATTATTAGATTTTTTGGATTTATTTATATTAAAACAAAATGTTTTTTTTTAATATTCTTGGACTTCCTAAGGGCTACCCAATGACGGGCTCGCAAGGTACTAGGAGGTTTTGTGGGATGAAAACCCACACGGCCCTTTCGCAAGAAATTAAATTTTTTATTTTATAATTTTTTTGGTTTTTTTAATTTGCATAAAAAGAAAATAACACACAAAGACCTAAAATTTTAAATTAAAACATTTTTTTTTGAATTTTGTAAATTTTTTATAACATAATTGAAAATAAAGAAAGAAGACCAATGTTTTTATGAGTTTTGAAAAAGATTTTCTAATATTTTTTTGGATTTTTAATAAAAACAGAATATAGGAGAATACACCCCCATACTTAAAAATAAATAATGTCCTCAATGTTTATAAGCAAGGATGAAGAGGGAAAACTTGAAAAGAAAAGACAGTTAAAGAAAAGAAAAATTGTAAGAAAAAATAAGCAAGGGGTGCCTCCCAAGAGCGCTTTCTTTTTCCCGTCTTTAAGCTAGAGGATTATTGTTAGGAAAAAGGAAAAGAAAATTAAAGGTACACAGACAACTCCCTTAATTTACGCTCAGGTGAGCATGCCGAAATATGTTGCCCGGCGACTCCTCCGCTATACTGTTGACTCTTTTATTGTCTGTTAGCTCGAAAGTGTGAATCCAAATTACCTATACATACCGTAGGTAATTTGGATTGCTGGAGATGAGCGGCAAATGGATCAGTGAAAATGTGTGATTGCAACGACTCATCCTCTACATGAAAATTGTTATAATAAAAAGAATCAAGATTATGCGAGTCAGAAAAGTTTTCACAAGGAGGAGTGTCTTGTGAAAATTCATGATTAAGGACCGATTGTTTATTTTCAAAAGTAAAAGTATTATCAGAAAAATCAATACCAAGTGGAGAAACTTCATGAGACACAATTTCTTCATGAATTCTAATTTCATAAGAAAGAGAAGAAAGGGCGGGCGAAGGAGAAGAAGAAAAATTTTTGTTGTCTAATTCGCCCGGTGTCTCCATGACTTTGCAAAATTCTTGGTACAAATGTTCTTCTTGATCTTGAGAATAAGCATTTAAAGTGAGAGAATTAAAATTCAAAAAATTCTCAAGATTAGAAGAAGAACAAATTTGTGGAAAAGGCGAGGAATGCAAATCATGATTGAAGGAATTTCCTTCTTCGCACTGAAAACTATCCGGGTGACCTTGCCACCATGAATAATAAACATTAGTGCAAGAAGTAAAGTCACATAAAGCATTAATGAATGAAAAATTAATTTCATACAAAACAAATTATAATTTTCATTATAAAAGTACTTTGATTTTCATTAGAAAAATTATTTTGATTTTCATTAGAAAAATTATATTGATTTTCATTAGAATATTTATTTTGATTTTCATTAGAAAAATTATTTTGATATGAAAAATAGCATTCCTCACTAGAATGATAACCCTCACAAAAAGGACAAATAATTTGGCGCATTCGTGCGGCTTCCAAAAGAATGACTTTATTTTGAAGCCCGATAACTTTTGCGGCCAATTGCAATAACATTATTTTTTTAGAAAGAAAAATAGACAACCGTTACCTAATAAAATGGAATTTTAAAAGAAAAAGTAAAAAGAGATATGTGGAGGAGAAAAAGAATGATAAAAGTAATAAAAATTACACTTTCAAAATATCAACAAAAATTTCCCCGGCAACGACGCCAAAAACATGATACGTAAAATTTAGGATATAAATTATTATCCAAATTCTACGAACTATAGGCAAGAGCACATATCGTTCATAGCATATGATATTTATAAATAAATATCAAGTGTCGTATTCCATGGGTCTGTTGATTACTTCTACTCACACAAATTAATATTATTTTTTCTTTATTTAAGAAGATTTTTAGAATAATAAAAGTGAAAAGGAAGAAAAGAGCATTTGATCGGAAATCCTTCTTGAGTTAAATAAATTGTAAAATCTAAATTCATAACCAAAAGCGATAGAATAATTCGACCGTGGACTTTCCCAAAATACGGTAGAGCCTCTCTCGAGAGAACTACCACCTAACCTTAGGTTGATCGATTAAGACCCCTCGGCCAGTCGAAACCCCTAAGCTTGCTTTATGCGGTGAGCCCCACTATTGGATTTGACTTTAATCCGGAAGATTTGTGTCACCCTCTCTCGAGGAATGCATGCAACTCTTTCCACTAATGAATGATCTACACAAATTAACGGATCTCTCGATCAACTAGAATATGGATCAAGAATTGATATTCATATACCGGCAATATGAGATCAATCGAGAAAAATCAAAAGTGGATCGTAATAATTTTTAAACTAAATCTACAAAAATGAGAGATTACAAAATAAGAAAAGCTTAAGAATTCATCCGATCAAATGCAATAAATTTAGCTAAACATAATTGAAAAGAAAGACATTTTTATAACTAAGGAAGTAGAATTACAAGACGTAGGGGTTTTCGTGATTTGGAGATTGACACGAACAAGACGTCTCTCAACTCCCTTTCACGCCTAGATCTACCGCACCTACACAAGCATCTACCGTCGCAATATGTTTCGCATCTAACGCGGCACATACACCACAAAGGGAGGAATGACCGACTCTAAAATAACGATTGGAGAAGAGTCGGATTATTCCCCAAATTATCATAAAGGTTGCCAATCCTTTTGGAGAGAAAAATCAAGGCTATAGGCCAAGATCCGCTCAAGCAAATTGGACCTACCCGATTCGAAAATAAAGAGATTCGATAACAACGAAATCAATTCAGAAATTGCAAGCGGGGTATTTAAAAATCGCGGATAAAACGGTTGTTCACCCGACGAGTTCGCCGTTATGCTGTAACACTTTTGAGAAAAGAAAGCATCAAATATCTTTCTATCTTGTGATTGTCTTTCTGTTTTGCTCGCACAACTGCATTTTTCTATGCTCGCAAAAATATGTTTGTGATATGCTTGTGCTCTTACTTTTATCCGCGCTCGTACCTTTCAATGCTACTATTCATGATCGCGTTCACACCCTTCATTGTATTTTCCTTTGGTCTCGCCACCTTACCTCATGCCTACCTAAGAGGGTGCTCGCGTAGCCTCTCCTGCTTAGGAATTTCGTTAGGTGGACCATCTGTTTTCTTGCGCTAAGCGTGGCACTCTTCCGGCCTCTGGCTCGCCCAGCTGGACTCTCGCGAGCGGTATCAACATTACCTTGCCTCGCTCGCCTGCCCACTTTGAGCGACCAACAATGCTCATTATCAGCCGCGCCGGCAGACCTCCCAACTCGCTGGTTTTAGGCATTGCATAGGGATCCTCCAGGTGTCTTTTGCGAGCTAGGACCCGGCCCGATGAGCCGTGCGGCCACCGTATCCAACCGTCTCTCGGTTACCCTTGGACTTGGCGTCTTACATCAATGGCGGCTTCGTATTCCTCGCGAGCGAGCCCTAGGACTTGCCCTGTCAAGGTCTTGAGAGGTTTGGCGAACCGAACCCCTTAACATGAATAACTCACTTGCCCGCCTCTCCAGAGATCAACCTGTCCCACCGTCTATGGGAGCCCGGTAGCAGAATCGATCTGGGACACTCCAGCACAAAAAACTTTCCACTTTGCCAGCCTCTCCAGAGATTAACCCATCCCACTGTCTATGAGAGCCCGGCAGCGGAATCTATCTGGGGCACTCCAGCACCAAAAACTTTCCAATTTGCCAGCCTCTCCAGAGATCAACCTGCCCCATCGTCTATGAGATCCCGACAGCGGAATCGATCTGGGGCACTCAAGCACCAAAAACATAGGAACCCCTGCTTAGAAAAAACATCCAAACCAATATATTGATAATAGAACATATAACAAGTTAATTACAAAAAATATTCAAGGATAGAATCGTTTCAGGTCATCCCTGCTCCTCGACAGGCCGAGGAGTACCCCATCCACATCCAGAGGTGGTATCCTCCTGACTTGAGTGCCTTATCTATAATATATGGCCCCTCCCAATTAGGATTCAGCTTTCCTACTGCGGCTCCTCTCCCGGCCGTGTCAACCTTCTTCAGCACCAGGTCTCCTTTGTCGAACTGTTTTGCTCGGATGTGCTTGTCGAAGTACCGATCCATTCGCCGTTTGACTTCTTCTTGTCGGACGGTGGCTAAGTCATGGAGTTCTTCCACCAGGTCTAGCGATAGCCTTTGCTCTTCCCCATTTTCCACTAACCATTCTTCATCCCCCTCGCCCGCGGTGACCACCCTAGGGGACTTCACCTCAAACTCCACTGGGAGAACGACCTCGGACCCATGGGAAAGCTTGAATGGAGTCTCTCCCATAGCCATGTTTGGAGTGGTCCTCAGGGCCCAGAGGACCGAGGGTAACTACTCTACCTAGTTCCCCCTGAAGCTCTCGACTTTCTTCTTCAGCAAGTTCATGATAATTTTGTTTACCGCCTCCACCTGCCCGTTGCTCCTCGGGTGGTGGACAGACGCAAACCAAAGATCTATGCCGAGCTGGGTGCAGAAGCTGACGAACTCATTACTGGCGAACTGTGGCCTTTGTCTTTAACTATGTCTAGCGGGAGCCCATGCCTGCATATTATCTCACCCCATATAAAATTTCTAACTACTTGGGATGTTACATTGGCCAGCGACTTTACCTCCAGCCACTTGGAGAAAAAATTAATCATCACCAACAAGAACCTTCACTGGCCACTCACTTGCGGGAAAGGGCTTACAAGGTCCGAACCCCATATGGCAAAGGGCCAGGGTGCTGTGATGGACCGAAGCCTTTGGGCTAGCAGAAGCTGGAGAGGGGGGAACAATTGGCACTTTGGGCACTTATTTTCGAACTCCGTCGCATCCTTGCTGAGTGTAGGCCAAAAATAGCCTTGCCTCAACAATCTCCCCTCTAGGGTCCAGCTCCCGGAGTGGCTGCCACACTCCCCCAAGTGGATTTCCTCAAGGACCCTCGGGAACTCCTCCTCTGATACACAATGGGATAGGAGCCCTAAGAGTGTTTTCCTGTATAGCCCTCCTGCATGCAATGAGTAATAAGCAGATTTATACCTGAAGCGCCGCTTATCCACATCCCCTTCGGGGAACTTTCCCGATGTCAAGAAAGTGATAAAGGGATCCATCCACGATGCCTGTTGATCCACCTCCATTAGCTCACCCTCCTCGATGGATGGTCAAAAGAGGTTCGACGTCGTCCCCCCAGCCCTGGGATCGAAATTGGCCAGGAGGTCCTCCGCGGCACTCTCCACCCTTGGCACGTGATGGATCAAG
The DNA here is from genome assembly GCA_033032865.1 of Dactylorhiza incarnata. Lineage (NCBI taxonomy): Eukaryota > Viridiplantae > Streptophyta > Magnoliopsida > Asparagales > Orchidaceae > Dactylorhiza > Dactylorhiza incarnata. Next base: position 8,310,982 of record JAWHQI010000051.1, on the reverse strand, counting down.
AAGGTCCGGAACTGCCCTATGAGCCCCTTGACCTTTTCTAGGTATCGCTGAAGAGTCGACTCCTTCACCTCGAACTCCCCCCTAACCTGACAAGCCACCATCATGGAGTCCATTGAGACCTCCACATCCTGCACTCCCAATTCCCGGGCTAGTCGCAGGCCCGCCACTACTGCCTCGTACTCCGCCTGGTTGTTGGGGAGAGAAAAATGAATATTGATGGCCTGCTCGATCCTCATGCCTTGGGGGCTTATCAAAACCACACCTCTCCCGAAGGAATGCTTGCCCGAAGACCGTCCACCATCGTCCTCCAAGCCACCAAGCTGGGCAGTTCAGATTCTTCCACATCGGTCACGAAATCCGCCAAAACGTCTGCCACTGCTTGGGCCTTTATTGACAACCGGGTTACATATGAAATATCAAATTCATTCAACTCTACCGACCACTTCGCCAATCTCCCCGAGTGCTTCACCCCTTCCATGATGTTGCGAAGGGGGTGGTCTGTCACAACCTTGATCAAATGCGCCTGGAAATAGGGTCGGAGATTCCTGGCCGATACTACCATGGCAAAGGCCAACTTCTCCAAGATGGGATACCGAAGCTCCGCCTTCCTCAGGACTCGGCTAACGTAGTAAATTGGGAGTTGCCTTCTACCTTCTTCCCGAACCAGCACTGAACTTACTGCCTCGGGTCCCACCCTCAAGTATAGGGACAAGTCTTCTCCTTGCCATGGCCCTTGTAGTAAGGGAGCTTGGGTCAATTGCTCTTTCAACGCTTGAAAAGCCCTCTCGCACTTGGGGGGTCCACTCAAACTTTTGGTTCCCCCACAGCACCTTGAAGAAGGGCGCACACATCTCTCCCACCCTAGATAGGAACCTGCTGAGCCCAACTAACTTCCCTGCCAGCCGCTGAACCTCTTTTGCATTCCTTGGGGACCCCAACTCCATGATAGCCTTGACTTTGTCTGGATTGGGCTCCACCCCTGCTAGGATGAGCAAGTGGCCAAGGAACTTTCCCCATCTAGCACCGAAGACACACTTCGGGGGGTTGAGCTTCATCTTGAAACTTCTCAATGTCTCGAAGGTTTATTGTAGGTCCTATAGGTGAGACACTATGTCCCAACTTTTCACCATGAGGTCATCTACATATACCTCCAGGTTTTTGCCTCTTTGCGCTCGGAAGACCCGATCCATCATACGTTGGTACGTGGCTCCTGCGTTCTTGAGCCCAAAGGGCATCATTTTATAGCAATAGCACCCATCCACCATAATGAAAGAGACATCCTTGATGTCAGGGGGGTGCATAAGGATTTGGTGGTAACCTGAAAAAGCATCTAGAAAAGACATGATAGGAAAACCGACAGATGAGTCAACCAGCGAGTCGATTCGAGGCAAAGGGTAGCAATCTTTGGGACATGATTTATTAAGCAAAGATAAATCAACACACATTCTCCACTTACCTCCCCCCTTCTTCACCATGACCACATTGGAGACTCAGCCTGGATACTGGATCTCTGATACCAAACCTGCTTGGAGGAGCTTGCCTACTTCCTCTTGAATGGGCCCCTCCAGCATGTCCGCTATGACCCTCTTCTTCTGCCGGATAGGTCGGGTCCCGGGATCGAGTTTGAGGTGGTGGAAAGCCATATCCGCATCGATACCGGGCATCTCGGCTGCGCTCTAGGCGAAGACATCCACGTTCTCCTTCACACAGGACATGATCTGCTTCTGCTCCTCTAGGCCGAGATCCCCGTTGATCTTGACTTTCTCCACAACCCCCTCCCGGGTGGTGACCTCGAGCTCCATAATCTCATCCATGGCCTCCAGGCGGGGCTAGGTATGTCGAAGCCAGCCTACGACGGTAGATGGTATGAAGGCTTGCCTTATGGCTCACCTCAATCCTTACCCCCCAAGGATCGCCCCGATCCCCCCTCGGGTGCCCACATCGACCCAGTCTTCACACTTCTCATCTTCCTCGTCCTGAGATAGTACCTCCTCAACCCTCACCACCCGCTGCTCTCGTGGTGTTGGTGCTCTGGCTTCCTTCATCTCCAAGAACACAGGGCATGTGGCCATTGCGTGACCTTCTTCCCCGTGGAAGTCACAAAAGGGCAACGCCGCCCCCCTTCTCTCGACCTCTCCCACCATGTTCCTCCTTCTAGGAGCAGCCCCTTTGGCTCCCCTTCCCCTGCCCGATCTTCCCCGACCGACCTCCATTGCATGCTGAGGCAGGTGGGGGTGAGGTGGCCTTGGGCCCTGCCTCCACCCTAGCTGATATGGTCTTCCTTGGCCTCCCTGGAAGTTGCCCCCTCCCTGGTGGAAACCCCTTCCAGGGCCCTGCCTCCCTCCTTCCTCTTGTATCCACACCACCTCCGGGGCTCTCGCCTCCTCTCTTCTGCATGGATCTGGATGTTTGACCTCCGGCTCGCTCTGTCGTGCCAAACTTTTTATGAACTCGGGGTTTGCAGCCTCCCTCTCTATCTATTCAGCCGCTCTCTCCATCAGCTCCTCCAAAGAAAAAGGAGCCCTCCTCTTGAGGTCCATCTTGAAGAACCCCTCTCGTAAACCCACTATGAAGGCAAGCTGCAGAGTGTACCCTGGCATCTCCTGAATGTGGAGGACCTCCTCCTGGAATCGATCCACATTATGGGCTAGCGACTCCCCCGACCTCTGCTTGATGCTGAAGAGTGCCTCGGGGTCCTTCTTTCTCTTCTTCGAGGTTGAGAAGCGTAGCAAGAAGCCGTGGCGCAAGTCCTCGAAAGCATATATTGACCCAGAGGGAAACTGGTGGAACCATCCCTCGCCTTCTCCTTTAGGGTGGTGGCGAAGAGTCGGCACTTAAGCGTCTGACATAGATCTGATGGAGACCATGTCCTCGAACCACTACAGGTGCTGAGTGGGGTCGTCCTTGCCAGTATACTGAGTCATGGCCGGCTCGCTGAACACCTCGAGGAGAGATTCTGAGAGCACCAACTCGCAGAAGGGACTCCAACCCCTTCGCACCCCTAACCTGCTCCACCCGCCCCGCGAGCTCCCTGGGAGAACCGGCTCCTCCCAATCTTGCACTTGCCGAGAGACTGCTCGCCAGGATCCCACTGGCCCAGATCCCTCCTCCCGGGATGGCACTCTCTCAAACCCCACCCGCACTCGCTAGGCTGGGAAAGAGCTCCCGCCCCGCAAGATCTCGCTCCGGCTCCTGGGACGCCGCCTCTTTCCCCGGCCTCTGCCCCAGGGCGTTCTCGCCCTCTCCAGCTGGAGGGGCCACTTGGGGCGCAGGGGTTGCGAATGTTGGGAATCTTGCCCACATGATTCCTGATTTAATTTGAAGAAGTCACCAAGTCAAGAAAACTTCACTTTGTATTTGATTACCTCTCTAGCTTAAAATCTCAGGAAGAATAGACGAGTTCATCGAACGCAGAATGCAGTTCATCGAACGCAGAAAGCAGTTCGTCAAACGCAGAATAACGTTCATCGAACGAAAAGAAAGGACAAAAGCAAACACCAAGACTTGGCGAGTTCATCGAACGAAGAATGAAGTTCGTCGAACGCAGAGACGGGATAGAAGAATTAAGTTCGTCGAACACAGAATGATGTTCGTCGAACGCAGAATGAAGCTCATCGAATGCAGAGAAGACATGAAGATATCCAAGGAAGGAATGTCGTCGAGAAGATGTAGTATCGTCGACATCATCAAAGTAGTCTTATTGTCGAGAAGAACAGACATCGTCGTAAAGAAGGCATGACGTCGAGAAGACTAAAGAAGGACAGATGAAGACAAGCATAGTCTGTCGACATGATATCTCTCATGTCATCGAAAGAACAAAGTGATTATGACGACAGACTGCAAGGAAGAAGATCACGATGACACAGTCAGAGATAGCATATCGTTGTATATGCAAGAATGCCAGAAGACTCGTATTATCAAGATATCAACGTCAGAGGCAGAAGCTAGAAGACTTGAAGATCTACCAAGGTCTAAGACATCGACAAAGTCTTATCGTCGAGATATTATCCATGTCGTCGTAACAGTGGAAACATCTTCGAGACAGATTCAAATGTTGCGGACGCGCTGTCAGCATTTAATGCTGCCGCCTGATTGTCCAATCAATGCATGCTCTTAAGGAATGGGGCTTCTGACACTTAAGGAACTTTTTAGAAGACCGTTGGGAGCCTCGCAGTCTTATAAAAGAGATAAGAGGTTGCCCTAAAGCGATCATACATCAAAAAGAACTTACGCATACAGCAAATAGAACAATAAAAAGCGGCATAAAGAAAGAAAGAGAAAAACAAGAATCAGTCGTTTGATCGACAGATAAGAAGCCGTTCCTCATCAGGCTAAGAGAAGATATTGAAGAAGAAATGCGCTTGTACCACCCGTAATTCGTCGAGATCAGAAAGGCCTAAGGAGATGCCTATTCGCAGACCTCGCTGGGCGAGCAATGACGAGCTTGGCGAGCAAGGGGCGAGCAAGGGGTGTGCTTGGGCAAGCAGAGGTGAGCATGGGGCGAGCAGATGCGAGCATGGGGTGAGCAGAGGCGAGCAAGGGGCGAGCTTGACGAGCAGAGGCGAACATGGGGCGAGCAGAGGAGAACAGGGGCGAGCAGAGGCGAGCAAGGGGCGAGCTTGGCGAGCAAGGGGCGAGCTTGGCGAGCATGGGGCAAGCAGGGGCGAGCAGAGGCGAGTAAGGGGCAAGCTTGGGCGAGCAGATGTAAGCATGGGGCGAGCAGAGGCGAGCATGAGGCGAGCTTGGCGAGCAGAGGCGAGCATGGGGCGAGCAGAGGCGAGCATGGGTGAGCAGAGGCGAGCAAGGGGTGAGCATGGGTTGAGCAGGGTCGAGCAGAGGCGAGCATGGGGCGAGCAGAGGCGAGAAGGGGCGAGGAGAGGCGAGCTTGGGCGAGTATCTCGCGAGTATGGGAGAGTAGCTCTTATAACTCGTGAGCTTAGGCAGTATACTCACTTGTACCCCCCCCCCCCCCCAGGATTTCTCTATAAATAGACCCCCAGGGGTACTAGAAATGTCACCTTTTTGGAAGTGGTCGAGGTCCCCACAAGCTGGATACTCGCCAAGTCCATGCCGGTCTAGTACCTCGCTCAGCTTTTGGTTGCGGAGGGGAAGTTTCTCCCAAACTTCCGGGTATGTGGTGGGACCTCCCTGTTGGAGCACCTGGGGTGTGCTTATAGTCATTTTCTCTCTCCTATTTTAGCTATCTGAGCCGTGGAGTTGGATCGCAGGATCAGTAACCTCTGGCTGCATTGGTCCGAATTTTGGAGCCTAGGATTTTCCTGGCTTCAACACTTTGGTGCAGTGAGCGTGGATCGTAGTCAGAGGAGGAAAGTCTAGCAAGAAGATGTCATGGCTCAGGATGGCGAGATGGAGGCCAAAGGCAGCAACTCGCGAGCATTCAACAAGTTGGGCGAGTTCATGCAGGCGACATCCTCAGGCGAGTTCCAGATGGTGAGAAGACGAGTGCATAATTGGCGAATTCCATACTCGCCCACAGGTGAGTTGAATACTCGCCCACAGGTGAGTTATAGTCGTAGGGAGACGAGACCGTGATAGGCGTGTCCATGCTGGCGAGATACCTACTCGCCATAGGCGAGTTCCTGCAGGCGAGATCAAGAGATAAGTTCAGACCAGCGACCTTACTCGGAAGAGAGGCGAGCTTCCTGGGTAGTGGCGAGATCCTTCCTTACTTGCCCTCCTTACTCGCCTATAGGCGAGTTCCTTCAATACTCGGCATAGGCGAGCACCTTACTTTCTCGCCCATAGGCGAGCTTCCTTGTTACTTGGCATAGGCGACTTCACGCAGGCGACGAACATCAAATTTCCCGAGATCCTTCCTTAGTCGCCCATAGGCGAGTTCCTGCAAGTGTTCTACTCGCAAATTGGCGAGTTCTTGATGACCCCCGTCCGCTGACCGGGCAGCGGAACCCCCGAACCCTCTGCGTAGGGGGTCTTATGTCAAAAGGGACACTCCTCCTCCCCTTATTTTCCTCCTTCTTCAATGCCAGTGATTTTCATACATGTTCATACTTACTGGTGCTTTGGTAAAGCCCGTGAGTTCTTTTGTCTGACTAACAAACAGGATGATTCATAACGAGTTCGCCACCAAGGGAAAGCACACAAGCTGTTCCGCGACTCCATGTCACGATGGTCTTCTTCAACAACCTACTCGCGAGGTCTCCAAGCTGATGCTCGGCGAGCTCCTAGTCACGTTGGTTTTCAAAAGTGGTGTTCCGCGAGCTCCTACTCGCGATGATCATCATCAAGGGCTTAAATTCCACGGGGATGCTGACTCGTGACGTCTTCAAGATGGTATTCTGCGAGTTACTACTTGCGATGATCTTCATCAAGGGCTTACATTTCAGGAGAATGCTTACTCATGACGTCTTCTAGATGGTATCTCGCGAGCTCCCATTCATGATGATCTTCACCAAGAACGTACTTTCCATGAGATGGCTTACTCATGACGTCTTCGAGCTACTATTCTGCGAGTTCCATACTCGCGAGGTGATCTCTTCAACAGCAATGATGCTCCCCTTCAAATTCATGAGCTCCATACTCGCGAGGTCGTCTCTTCAGCAGCCATGGTACTCTTTAATTCCACAAGTTCTTGTTCGCGATGATCTTCTACAACAACCAACATTCCTTGATAATTGATGCGCGAATCTTAGCACACCGCTATAGGCGGTAGCAAGATTGCGGCAGGAAACGGCAGAGTACCGATCGTTCAAGTAATATAAAATGTGGGAGTGAATCCCCAAGTATCGATCTCGAAGGAACACAGTAAGGTGGAGCTAACTATCGAGAAAGGACTTGAGATTGAAGTCCTTTTATTGGATGGGATGCGGAAACGGAGGATTTGGTTTGTGAAAAATAAAGAGAAAAATATTACAACTACTCCTATGCAATGCCGCTATGCAATGCTTCGCTTGGGGGGATGGAGACTAGGTAGGCCTTGAGCGCGCTACTTCGGAAGGGCGGATGGACGAGTAGGCAAACGTAATGAGGGTCGCAAGCACCTCTTCAACAAGCACGCCACTAGCAATTGCTAGTGCGGCACACGAACATGACGGCGGGATGGAGGATGGAATGGGGCGCACCTCAAACAACTTAAACACCAAAGCATTTCACCTAGACATGAAATATATAGAAATACAAACTAGTTTAAGTGCCACTTCATCATAATAATAAAGATCTACAACATATACACATCAATAAGAGAAGAACAAGGCAAGAAATCGACCGAATCCGAAGGCTCGTCGAGGAGTCACGGTTGGAATCGCTAGGTTGTCAATCCGCGTCCAAGCTCGGTCCTCAACTACGTCCGGGGTAGAGAGAGCTGTCACGACTCTCCAATGAGCCCATCTTATTCGTCTCACGATCCGATAAAGGTTGCAAACTTCCCCTTGCTTGATGGCAATGGCGGCTAAATCTTCCTTTGAAGCTATAGGATGAAGGAGGAGGCCGAGATGATCTCCGGGCTCAAGATAGGCATGAAGAATAGTACCGGAGCACCTCCTGGTGGTGGAAGATGATGCTGGGGGCGGAAGAGGCGAACGGGACTCGAAAATGGCGGAGCTGGAAGGTCGTGTACGGAACTCCCCGATTTAGGTTGAAGCTGCAACTTTTATAGGAAAACATCAGAAATTTAGTCACGCACGGTCGAACGCACTACCGTGCGTGGACCGTGTGATACTTAAGCACAGCAGGTGTGTAGGAGAAGAAGGAATGAGCCCGTGCGTTTTACTCACGCACGGGCAAACCTGCCCGTGCGTTAAAACGCACGAGCAAACTCCGAGGCTCCATTTTGCTGGGCATCATGAACGCACGACCGCAACTGACCGTGCGCCAAGAAAACGCACGACCGTGCGATTCATACAGAAATGAATTCTAGCAACTGGGGACAGCCCTCATTTTACAGCTGAAGCACAAACTGGGGAAATACTTCTAGCAGCACAGAAATACAGAAAATACGATGGGGAGCACAAAGTGCTTACCCCCAACAACAAAGTGCGCAATTGCACACAAAAAACAGGCATAGATATGTACTTCAAATAAAAGCATGAATAAAAGAAATATGGCCAAAACTGAAGTACAAATGCAGTAAAACTAGCCTAAATGAGTCCGAAAATATGTATATAATAGGGACTCATCACACCCCCATACTTACCTGTTTGCGCGTCCCGAGCAAACAAATCCGGCGGAGTATGAAAAAGGTAGCTAGAGTAGAAAATTGCAAAGACAGAGTAAGACACAAAGTATCATACATATGCACATAAAAATTCTGTAAGATAAGATTCTAACTATACTAACAAATTTACAAAAGTAAAAATACGTAAATAGAGATTTATTTGTACTCAGATGGTGATTCGTGAAGAATTTATGCGGTCGTGCCCTTTGTGAAAGTGAACAAGCCACTCAGGAGGGTGTTGCGAAAGACCAGAATTAGGGAATAACTCCGCTGAAATCAATCAACGACGAGAACCATAAACTTGCCCGGTTACACTCTCTCCACGGCGCTAGCAAACTCACAAGTTAAATCAATAGGGCTTTATGGTTATAATGAGGCTTAGGTTACGGTATGATATTCAATGATAAACGAGACGGCTACTTAACCCAATTGAGTCTAAGGATAACGCTGAACCCAAAACAAGACCACAAGCGATGCTAGTGTGACACACCCCCAGACTTAGCTTGAAAACTGGGTGTGCACACAGCCTACTCCAACAAATACCAACTGAATTTTCTATTACGCTCAAGGGGATTTCTTTTCATTCTAAATCTTTTTTTTTTATTTTTTTTTTTTCTTTTAACTTCATTATTTTCTTTTTTTTTCTTTTTCTTTTATCCCCGGTTGGTTTACAAAAAGAAGTTCAGCAAATAATATAGATCATTCTTTCACATCGTAATGGTTCCAAGCATCACATCCAAATATGAAATGTAATTTCAGTTAACACATTTTTGGTTGCGATAATTGGATAAGCTTCAGGCTTTGGTGATTGAAAGAGGAGCTGAAATAAAGGAGGGGTAGGCACAAACTTGGCTTGCAAAGAAAAGCGCATGGGTCATGGAAAACTAGGCTCAAACTAGCCAAAACAAAGGCCTACATCATATTTAACAAAATGAGTTGCTCTCACCCATGCTTCAAGAGTCGCTTGGGGCAAGTTCTTAGCCCACGAGAAAGGTAAACCTTCCTTCCGACTCGAGCAACACACAACTAGCGCTCGCTTACACACAACACCGTGCTACCGTAAATTTCAGTCACATTCACCAAATGAGTAAAGTAAATCAAAGATTACGCAAGAATACTAATTGTAAATTAAAAGCATAGAGATAGTCTAATTTTACTCAAATTTCTATGGAAGCATGCAGATGCGACTAGAGCACTACAAGAGTCAACATTATACTCTGGATTGCAATTCCTAAGCTAACATCCTATTTCACAGTCCAACCAAAATAAGTATGAACGGAAATACACATACAAGTTAGCTCGCTCAAAAGTGGGTGCTTTATGTGCAGACAAAATGAACAAAAATATTTAAAATAAGACTTCTAGCATGCTGAATAAATGTGCACGTGAGTGGGTACACAAAAATATCTCCCCCAGACTTAAACTATGTATTAAGATATTCTAAAACAAAGTTAGGGGAAGAGGGTACCCAATGCTCAGCAAGTAAGCATTCCGGAAGCCTGTAGTGAAGCTCTACGAAGAATCACGACCACCGCCTTCACAAATAGAAAATACCTGCAAAGGGTGGTCTTCGCACAAGAAAACTAAAATAACACCTAACTAACTCGTTAGAGTGGGCGATAAAATAAAAGACAAGAAAAAGTAAGATAACTACTGGGGTTACTGTCATCCCAGCACGACTTATTTAAAACCATAACAGTTCTAGCTAATGGGCGTATGAAAGAGAAAATGAACAGGTAACTGTTCTAATATGCGTGTCTGTATCGGGTACCGATATGGAGACAGAACAGTTACCCCTCTACCTAAATAATAATACCTGCTTAACACAGGTAGAGGAAATAAGAAGTAAGAAGAGGAGGAAGGCTGGTCCTCACTCGTCTCACCACAAAATAAATCCTTGCCCAACAAGGTATCATCTCCAGGGAGGCAGCAGGGGGAGAAGGCAATGAGTGGAGCTTCCTCTACGGAGGGGGGATCAACCTCCTCACATAAGAGGATGCTCTCATCATTGACTTGAGTATAATGCTCCAAGTCCTCCTGAAGTACCTGTGAAGACTCAACCTGCACAAGCTCAGATGAAGAAGGGGGATCAAGAAATAAATAAGAAGGATGACTTAAATAAAAATCAAGCGGGGGAGTGGTCCCGGTCTCACTCCCATCAGATTAGGGAAGTAAAATAATGTCGGCATTGTTGACAATGCCGCAAGGTTCGGTGGGATCAATGGTGGCCTTCTCTAGGACTTGCACTTCCTCCACCGGTGTTGAGGAAAAATCCTCTTCACCTAGAAGGTTGTGCTCCTCCATAGGAATAGGAACAACACAAAGATCGCTAGCCTCATCCTGCGACGCATCTTCAACAATGTTATCAGAAACAAATGTAATAGAATGCACAATAGGGGAAGGGATAGGGCTTGAAAAAGAATCAAGCACCGATTCCTCACAAAGAATCAAATCTATGCATGGTGATATATGTATAGGGGAGATGGGCTCAGTCATGTCAGAGCCTGGATCAGCCACACATCTGGTGACTGTGTCCACATCATACCCTTCAAAACTTGAAGGTGAAATGGACACAAAACCAGATGTTGAAGGTGTGCTGCTAGAAGTAGGAGTCGGGACGATCCGGATATCCGGCTCAGCGTCCTCGTCCAATTGGCGAAGGAATGCAGCACAATTCTTCAAGGCATGATCCGTGCTTTGAAAAAACAAGCACTGCCTTGCGGGCTTCTTTGGCACATCGGGTGCTGAAGCCGAAAAGAGGTATAAAGGTAAAGGCGTGGCAGAATAGCCATAGGACTTACGCGCACCATATGGAGTACCAGACGAAGTCGGTGCTCCATATACTGGGCCTTGAGTGCTAGGGCTATTATCTCCCGATGGGCATCTATCACTAGCATGAGAAATATCTCCACACCAACGGCAACGAATGTTGAATGAAGCCCACATAGTGTGAAGATAAAATGATTCAAAATAAAAACACTATTGTGCAAAATACTACACCCACCAAAAATTTACTCGAGGAACCTAAGTAAAACAAGAAAATGGAATAAAAAGAACTGAAATAAAATAAAGGAAGGATGCAATACACAAATGGAAGGGCTTTAATCTCAGATTCTCCCTCTCCAGAAAACTCACACGTCTGTGTTCCCCGGAAACGGAGGATTTGGTTTGTGGAAAATAAAGAGAAAAATATTACAACTACTCCTATGTAATGCCGCTATGCAATGCTTCGCTTGGCGGGATGCAGACTAGGTAGGACTTGAGCGCGCTACTTCGGAAGGGTGGATGGACGAGTAGGAAAATGTAATGAGGGTCGCAAGCACCTCTTCAACAAGCACGCCACTAGCAATTGCTAGTGGGGCACACGAACGTGACGACGGGATGGAGGATGGAATGGGGCGCACCTCAAATAACTTAAACACCAAAGCATTTCACCTAGACATGAAATATATAGAAATACAAACTAGTTTAAGTGCCACTTCATCATAATAATAAAGATCTACAACATATACACATCAATAAGAGAAGAACAAGGCAAGAAATTGACCGAATCCGAAGGCTCGTCGAGGAGTCACGGTTGGAATCGCTAGGTTGTCAATCCGCATCCAAGCTCGGTCCTCAACTACGCCCCGGATAGAGAGAGCGGTCACGACTCTCCAATGAGCCCGTCTTCTTCATCTCACGATCCGGTAAAGGTTGCAAACTTCCCCTTGCTTGATGGCAATGGTGGCTAAATCTTCCTTTGAAGCTATAGGATGAAGGAGGAGGCCGAGATGATCTCCGGGCTCAAGATAGGCGTGAAGAATAGTCCCGGAACACCTCCTGGTGGTGGAAGATGATGCTGGTGGCGGAAGAGGCGAACAAGACTCGAAAATGGCGGAGCTGGAAGGTCGTGTACGGAACTCCCCGATTTAGGTTGAAGCTGCAGCTTTTATAGGAAAACATCAGAAATTTGGTCACGCACGGTCGAACGCACGACCGTGCATGGACCGTGCGATACTTAAGCGTAGCAGGTGTGCAGGAGAAGAAGGAATGCGCCCGTGCGTTTTACTCATGCACGGGCAAACCTGCCCGTGTGTTAAAACGCACGAGTAAACTCCGAGGCTCCATTTTGCTGGGCATCATGAACGCACGACCGCAACTGACCGTGCGCCAAGAAAACGCACGACCGTGCGATTCATACAGAAATGAATTCTAGCAACTGGGGAACAACCCTCATTTTACAGCTGAAGCACAAACTGGGGAAATACTTCCAGCAGCACAGAAATACAGAAAATACGATGGGGAGCACGAAGTGCTTACCCCAACAACAAAGTGCGCAATTGCACACAAAAAACAGGCATATATATGTACTTCAAATAAAAGCATGAATAAAAGAAATATGGCCAAAACTGAAGTACAAATGCAGTAAAACTATCCTAAATGAGTCCGAAAATATGTATATAATAGGGACTCATCAATAATTCTAAAACTGGTCATGCTTGTGAGGTCATCACTTCAGCAACTATGCAGCTATGTTATTCGTTTAAGCTCTTCAACGACTCATACTACCAAGGATGTCTCTAACTACTCACCTCTACGAGATGAGGAACTGCTCAAAAGTACCTAAAGGCTCAACAGGAAGATCACTTGTCATCGAGAAGCTCGAACTGAACTAGGAAGGACCTTTCATCGTTCAAGAGGCATTCGACACTAGCAGATACCGCCTGCAGAATCATGAAGGGGAATTGCTTGGGAATACCTGGAGCGGCAATGACCTGAAGAGGTTCTATCCCTGAGCGGGAAGGTGTATTCTCCCCCTCCTTATGTTTATTCCATTTGAATAAAAATTCCTCGCCCCCTGAAACATGGGCCGCGAATGTTGTTTTTCTCTGGCAAGAGCTTTTCGAAGTAGGTAAAACTGATCTCCACGACAGGTTGGGAAATGAGCCTCCAACTTAATTCTCGTAAAACCCAGAACAGATGATGGGTCGGTGCCTCGGTAGTGCTTTCCCATAAAACCAAGCCTCTGCATTGACGGTCGAGATCAGCTCCCCCCTTGCACGTTGGCCGTGGTTCCCTCTGACCGCATCTCTCATCCGACTGGGGAGATTATTAGGAGAAAGTTTGGATGCCGACCTCCCAATTTGACGATGCGATGATCGATTTAACTGACTGAGGGACCCATGTATAAAGGTGTCATTTGACCTCTTGCGACAAAGCCTAATATCTCTTGTCAATTAATCCAATCATATGGGTTGGTGCGGTTAATCCCCTCTGATTGTTGAGTGACAGTATGAAGACTCTTCCGCAACCTGGTAACCGATTGGGGGACAGGCCTCTGACTCGACTCTCGTAAAAACCCAAGTCGGGTGGTGGGATAGCGCCTCGTGAGAGAGTCCTCCTAAGACCAAGACTCTGCATTGATGGTCGAGATCAGCTCCCCCCCTTGCACGTTGGCCGAGTTACCCCCCAACTGCACTTCCCATCCGGCTGGAGAGGTTATCAGAGAAGATTCCGGACGCCAACCCCCCCCCCCCCCCCCACCCCCAACTTGATGAAGAGATGATCGATTTGACCAACCAGCATTCAGCAAACGTAATAGGATGGAGGCTTCGGGATGGTGGGTCCCCTTAGACCTCCCCGGCGGTCATTCCCTACTGGTCGACATCCAGCATCCGAGTAAGATGAAGGCCTCGGGATGGTGTGTCCCCTTGGACCTCCCCGACTATCACTCCCTACTTGCCTTAACATGTTCTCACTCCCGCTATTATTACTGTGATTCTTGAAAACTTCTCAGCAGGTAGAGTGGAGACCTCGAGTATGTATGTCCAGAAGGGCCCCCTGAGAGTCATGCCCTATCCAAGCAATGTGATGAAATTCTGCCGAAGAGGTCATCGATTCACTTCACGAGTGGGATAGAGGATGAGTATCCTGCTTAGCTCTCATAACATCCAGAGCGGGTGATGGGACAGTATACCAGGTTTTTTAATGCGTCCTCCTAAGACCAAGCTTCTGCACTCACGGTCAAGATCAGCTCCCCCTTGCACGCTGGCCGAGCTACCCCCCGATTGTACTTCTCATTCGTCTGGAGAGATTATCAGAGTAGAGTTGGAAGCTGCCTTCCTAGCCCGAAGTTGCTCACCCCCTCCAGTAAAAAGAAGTCATCGAGTTGTGGAGTTGTCGTAATCCAAGCCTCTGGCCGATTTATTCTCCAGCAAGTTGGCTACTTGCCTCCTCGGATGACTCTTTCTCTTCCACCTCTAGTTGAGCTCAGCTCCTGCGAGGTGTCGACCTTCTCTCCACCTCTAGTTGAGCTCGGCTCCTAGAATGCGTCGACCTTGTATCCGCCTCCAGTTGAGCTTGGCTCCTGCGAGGTGTCGACCTTCTCTCCACCTCTAGTTGAGCTCAGCTCCTAGAAGGTGTTGACCTTGTATCCACCTCTAGTTGAACTCGGCTCCTAGAAGGTGTCGAACTTCTCTCCACCTCTAGTTGAGCACGGCTCCTAGAAGGTGTCGACATTCTCTCCACCTCTAGTTGAGCTCGGCTCCTAGAAGGTGTCGACCTTGTATCCGCCTCCAGTTGAGCACGGTTCCTCCGACGTATCGACCTTCTCTCCATCTCTAGTTAAGCTCGGCTCCTAGAAGGTGTCGACCTTGTATCCGCCTGCAGTTAAGCTCTTCTCCTGCAAGGTGTCGACCTTCTCTCCATCTCTAGTTGAGCACGACTCCTAGAAGGTGTCGACCTTGTATACGCCTCCAGTTGAGCTCGGCTTCTGTGAGGTGTCGACCTTCTCTCCATCTCTAGTTGAGCTCGGCTCCTAGAAGGTGTCGACCTTGTATCCGCCTCCGGTTGAGCTCAACTCTTGCAAGGTGCCGACCTTCTCTCCATCACTAGTTGAGCTCAGATCCTAGAAGGTGTCGACCTTGTATCCGCCTCCAGTTGAGCTCGGCTCCTGCGAGGTGTCGAACTTCTCTCCACCTATAGTTGATCTCGGCTCCTAGAAGGTGTCGACCTTGTATTCGCCTCCAGTTGAGCTCGGTTCCTGTGAGGTGTCGACCTTCTCTCCACCTCTAGTTGAGCTCGGCTCCTAGAAGGTGTCGACCTTGTATACGCCTCCAGTTGAGCTCGGCTCCTGTAAGGTGTCGACCGTCTCTCCACCTCTAGTTGAGCTCGGCTCCTAGAAAGTGTCGACCTTGTATCCGCCTCCAGTTGAGCTCGGCTCCAGCGAGGTGTCAACCTTCTCTCCATCTCTAGTTGAGCTCGGCTCCTAGAAGGTGTCGACCTTGTATACGCCTCCAATTGAGCTCGGCTCCTGGAAGGTGTCGACCTTCTCTCCATCTCTAGTTGAGCTCGGCTACTAGAAGGTGTCGACCTTATATCCGCCTCCAGTTGATCTCGGCTCCTGCGAGGTGTCGACCTTCTCTCCACCTCTAATTATGCTCGGCTCATAGAAGGTGTCGACGTTGTATCCGCCTCCAGTTGAGCTCAGCTCCTGCGAGGTGTCGACCTTCTCTCCACCTCTAGTTGAGTTCGGCTCCTAGAAGGCGTCGACCTTATATACGCCTCCAGTTGAGTACGGCTCCTGTGAGGTCTCGACCTTCTCTCCACCTCTAGTTGAGCTCGGCTCATAGAAGGTGTTGACCTTGTATCCGCCTCCAGTTGAGCTCGGCTCATGCGAGGTGTCGACCTTCTCTCCACCTCTAGTTGAGCACGACTCCTAGAAGGTGTCGACCTTGTATCCACCTCCAGTTGAGCTCGGCTCCTGCGAGGTGTCGACCTTCTCTATATCTCTAGTTGAGCTCGCCTACTAGAAGGTGTCGACCTTATATCCGCCTCTAGTTGAGCTCGGCTCCTACGAGGTGTCGACCTTCTCTCCACCTCTAGTTGAGCTTGGCTCCTAGAAGGTGTCGACCTTTTATCCGCCTCCAGTTGAGCTCGGCTCCTACGAGGTGTCGACCTTCTCTCCACCTCTAGTTGAGCTCGGCTCCTAGAAGGCGTTGACCTTGTATACACCTCCAGTTGAGCTCGGCTGCTGCGAGGTGTTGACCTTCTCTCCACCTCTAGTTGAGCTCGTCTCCTAGAAGGTGTCGACCTTGTATCCGCCTCCAGTTGAGCTTGGCTCCTGCGAGGTGTCGACCTTCTCTCCAACTCTAGTTGAGCTCGGCTCCTAGAAGGTGTCGACCTTGTATCCGCCTCCAGTTGAGCTCGGCTCCTGCGGCGTGATGACCTTCTCTCCATATCTAGTTGAGCTCGGCTCCTAGAAGGTGTCGACCTTGTATCCACCTCCAGTTGAGCTCGGCTCCTGCGAGGTGTCGACTTTTTCTTCACCTCTAGTTGAGCTCGACTCCTAGAAGGTGTTGACCTTGTATCCTCCTCCAGTTGAGCTCGGCTCCTGCGAGGTGTCGACCTTCTCTCCACCTCTAGTTGAGCTCAGCTCCTAGAAGGTGTGGACCTTGTATCCACCTCTAGTTGAGCTCGGCTCCTAGTAGGTGTCGACCTTCTCTCCACCTTTAGTTGAGCTCAGCTCCTAGAAGGTGTCGACCTTCTCTCCACCTCTAGTTGAGCTCGACTCCTAGAAGGTGTCGACCTTGTATACGCCTCCAGTTGAGCTCGGCTCCTGCGAGGTGTCGACCTTCTCTCCATCTCTAGTTGAGCTCGGCTCCTAGACGGCGTCGACCTTGTATCCGCCTCCAGTTGAGCTCGGCTCCTGCAAGGTGTCGACCTTCTCTCCATCTCTAGTTGAGCTTGGCTCCTAGAAGGTATCGACCTTGTATCCGCCTCCAGTTGAGCTCGGCTCCTGCGAGGTGTCTACCTTCTCTCCACCTCTAGTTGAGCTCGGCTCCTAGAAGGTGTCGACCTTATATCCGCCTCCAGTTGAGCTCTGCTCCTGCGAGGTGTCGACCTTCTCTCCACCTCTAGTTGAGCTCTGCTCCTAGAAGGTGTAACCTTGTATCCGCCTCCAGTTGAGCTCGGCTCCTGCGAGGTGTCGACCTTCCCTCCACCTATAGTTGAGCTCGGCTCCTAGAAGGCGCCGACCTTATATACACCTCCAGTTGAGCTCGGCTCCTGCGAGGTGTCGACCTTCTCTCCACCTCTAGTTGAGCTCGGCTCCTATAAGGTGTCGACCTTATATCCGCCTCCAGTTGAGCTCGGCTCCTGCGATCTGTCGACCTTCTCTCCACCTCTAGTTGAGCACGGCTCCTAGAAGGTGTCGACCTTGTATCCTCCTCCAGTTGAGCTCGGCTCCTGCGAGGTGTCGACCTTCTCTCCATCTCTAGTTGAGCTCGGCTACTAGAAGGTGTCAACCTTATATCTGCCTCCAGTTGAGCTCGGCTCCTGCTAGGTGTCGACCTTCTCTCCACCTCTAGTTGAGCTCGGCTCCTAGAAGGTGAAGACCTTGTATCCTCCTCCAGTTGAGCACGGCTCCTGCGAGGTGTCGACCTTCTCTCCACCTCTAGTTGAGCTCGGATCCTAGAATGCGTCGACCTTGTATACGCCTCCAGTTGAGCTCGGCTCCTGCGAGGTGTCGACTGTCTCTCCACCTCTAGTTGAGCTCGGCTCCTAGAAGATGTCGACCTTGTATCCGCCTCCAGTTGAGCTTGGCTCCTACGAGGTGTCGACCTTCTCTCACTACTAGAAAATTGACTTTTAGCCACACTTTTTTTTGCCACGGGTCAAAAATCGTGGCTAATAGTTAAGTATTAGCCACGACTCCAAATTCGTGGCTAATAAGAAAGTATTAGCCACGACCGTCAAATTCGTGGCAAAAAAGAACGCATTAGCCACGATTTATCGATTTCGTGGCTAAAAAAATACTATTAGCCACGGTTTCAAATTCGTGGCTAATATTTTAGCCACAATTCTTAATTCGTGGTAAATACAAAAGTCTTAGCCATAATTTTTGCCGTGGAAAAAAATTAGTAAAAGACAATTGACAAAAAATTAGTTTTTTTATTCATAGCATATGCGTAAATATATTAATATTAATTTAAACATTAATTCTTATATTTAATTAATTTATGTCACATATTCAATCACATCACGTGATATGAGGAGATCAATCAACAATAGTCAATCTAAAATCAAAATTGTTGGCGAACCACAACAGTTGATATCTACTGATGAATGATCCAAAATGAAGCCATTATAGAAGATGATCAAGATTGACCTCTAATATGCTGGTTTTGGACACTTTTTTTGAGCTCCAGTTAGAGTGTCATCTTCGTTGCATAATGATTACTATATAAGTTACCAATGACTGTTAGCATTTTAATAAAATCAATACGAACATCGTCATACTCATAGCCTAATTATAATAAGATATTAGTCTGTTATTCTTATAGAAAAAGACGAATAAGATGAATTCCACGTACGAGTAGTTTCATCAGATAAGCTATGCGAGGAAAATATTGAAGATGTAGACATTCAGTGCATCAAAGTAGGCAAATAGTCTAAAGAAGGAACTAAGTCGCATAAGTGATGAAAAAGACTACGTCGATGCACCGATAGAAGAACGGTCTAAAGAAGGAGCTGAATGATGATAATGATGAAGATGACTAGAGATGCAATGTGCATTTTCGAAGATAGGCACCGAGTCGCGATAGCAATGAAGATGACTACAACGATGAGTCAATTACTCTGAAAGTCAAAGATCAAGATTAGATATCCCGACCTCGTATACTACAAGAGATCCTCTACAGTGACGTTTTGTCTGCGACATTTTAAAAAGCGTCGTCGTTAATTTTATATTTAGCAAAAAAATTTCCAAAGTTGTCGCAAATACTAATTTTTTAACATTAATGATGTTTTTCGTGAAAAACTTCGACATACACGTTTAGCTTTTGTGACAAATATTTTTAAAATGTAATCAAAATATAGGAGCGCCTAAATCATAATTTTATACCACTAAATATTATTTCATGATCAAAGAGGCTGTAACGAGAAAAAAAACACAAACATCGTTAAGCATAAAATAACTAATGATGCAGTTATGTATTGATGCGATTATATTTTAATCAAGAATCATCATCGCACTAAAACATTGAGATTAGTCATGACTTGAAAATTCGTGGACATGAATTTTGAAATAGAGGCTAGTACATGTATGCATGTGTGTACACATGTCACGAATGCAAGCGAGACAAATGTATTTGTATTCCAAAATTAATATGACTTTATTAAGTAATCATACACGTCGACGTCCCTAAATTTTTGGATCGAGTAAATATTATATTAGTATATATGTTAATTTTTTTAACATTATATTATTATATATGTTAATTTATTAAAAAAACATTTGTATAACAGAGGGGGCAAGTGTTTTGGTGGGGTGGTGTTCGAGGAAGGCTGTGCTGGTGGGGTCGGCGGTGCTCCCAAGGAGCAAAACACGGGGATTTTAATTCATATGGTGCGTGAAGCGGAAGCCTCCTATCATTTGTACATTTCGAGGCTTCTTGGCAGAAGGAGCTCTTCCTCTAAAGAATGCGCACTGGGAGGTGAAGGCGGAGCAGCGTCTTCTGTGTGGGTCTCCAGCAGAAGATCGGCCAAAGATGATGGAGGTGTTGCCCAGCGGGGAATAGGTTCTTCTCAAACCATTCGTGTTCCCTCTAACGGAGTGCTTATGGCTTCAGATCTGGCAGATGGGGCAAGATCGGCCACCATTTTGGAAGGCGAGATCCCAATACTGGCTCTTCCAGCTTCTTCGGCATGGACGGCGGCGTTCCAGCGAGGTGTTGAGGGAGGTCTTGCCGCAAACAGCTCGTCCTCTTTGTTAGATCAACAGATCTGGAGTGGCTTTAAGGTTGTAAGGTCTGCAGAGGCTGCTAGATCTGAGGAAATTAGGGTTTTGGAAAAAGAAATTGCGGCTCGATCTGAGGAGGCTAGGGCATCTGCACATGGATCTGGGCTGCAAGGTATTTCTATCTCTTCTTGGGAAAGTCTGGACGGGAGTTCTTGTGTTATTCCTGGTTGTTGTGGAGCTGTGGTACTACGGGGAAAATGCCAGTATCATTCATGGTGAAAGGACAACTTCAACGTCAGTTAAGAGCAACCAAAGGAGAAGACTCCATCAGTTTCAGTACAGGTGAAGAAGTATATCTGATAGCAGGCTTGCTTTGGACATTGTTTAGGGATCGTTTGGTTAATAGTATATAGTCCTAGTACAGGAGTATTGGTATAATGTCTAGTTTTAGTTCTAGTTTGATTAATTTCCTGTTAATGGCATGGTGAATTGAAGTACTAAAACTCTATTTTTTTATATTCCCTTTGTAGTAAAAGCAAGGTTAGAGTTGGATGTGGTCATGTGGAGTGGAGAAGGTGATACCATACTATATCTCTCTTATTGAGAAGGTAAACATTTGTATAATATTGAACTTTATTGAACATTTGTATAACATTTGTTTATAGTTCTAGTTCACGAGAATTGAACTTTAGTATCTATTTATAATTTTATAACATGTTCATCATAAATGTTGCGGTATTTTTTTTGCAAAGCCTTCCCATTAAGGTTCGGCGATGGCGCCGGCGAAGAGGACTGTGCATGCTATTTTAGTTTCAGCAAATATGATCTTGATTCTATTTTAGTTTCAACAGGATTGTGCATGTTGAGACTTATCAAAGGAGCCTGAGATTAACAAAAAATGATTCTCATGGCTATGCCCTTTATTTTCAAACTTGGTAGCTTTTATTAATTATATTTGTTCTTTTTTTTACCATAAATCACAAAGTTAGCATAATATTTTAATGTGATCTCTACAATGATTATATTAGCTTCTCATTTTCATTCTTGTAAACCTTTAGTGCAGTAAAAAGTATTAATTTAATAGCTTATGCTTTGTAATTTGTAGTTTACCACTCAATTGCATCATTTGTTCACTCAATTTCACTTATTACCTATTTCTCCATAAAATGATTAAGCATGGATCATTTCTTGAATTCAAGATGCTTTATTTTTCTATTTTGCAGATTATTAGTTTATTCTCCTGATGGGCTGAAAAGCTTCTCATGTGGGCATAGAATGCACTCCCCAATCACATCCCATCATGGTAAAATTTTCTTTTATGATGTACACTATTGCTCACTATGTTAATATATTTCTTGTCTTTTGAGATAACATCCCAGATTTTGTCGGGATACCCATCTACAGATTTTGTCTGGATATCCATCTATAGCATTTTCAGATGTTGAATTACATGATTTAAAATCTGAACAATGGAAGGAAATGTGGTGGCAAGGAAAAGACCCATCTACAGATTTTAGGTATTGAAACATGTCTTTTGAGATTATTTCTAAGTAAATTTCTTGCTTATATTTTGGTGATATTGATAGAATTTATGACAATGATTGCAGGGGTGGAGGATTCATACTGTTGCAAAATTTATTGTTCTATGTAAGGATTTTCCCAGTAAGTTGAATGACCATTATCATTTGTCAGATAGCTTAACTAGATTTTATACCACTGTATTTGTTGTTTCTCCTTGTTTGATTACCTGAAAAAAATACTTATTAATATTCTCAGGCACAAGTTATGTGAAAAAAATACTTATTTAAAATGCTCATAATTTTATTGCTCCCCCTCCTCCCTAGTGTATTTTTTTCTCTCATTCTCATTGTGTACTTGTGCACAAAACCACACTGATGCATTTTTACGCATGCTTCACTAATTCGGTTCTAACTGATTTACTTGGTTGTGACTATATAACCTGGAATGAGATAATAAGATCTATCATGCCTCTATTTTTCATTCCCTTTTCCCCTGAAAATTGTATTTTTTTCTAATATATATGATATATATGTAATTTTGGGATTTGGATAGGTTTGTATTCAAATATATAATGATCTTGGAGTATTATTTGGCTGTAAGTTTATGAATATGGGTCCAGACTGTGGAAGCTGGAGGGAGAGGCACGACAGTGGGTGAAAATAGAGTTCATTGAAATCTTGAAGACCTTATTGGCGGTGCTCGACGACAAAAACTATTTCACCAATGTTAGGTTCGGGTTGGTGGATATCACTTATGGAGCTTGAATTTTGTGGTTTGCAGCTTATGGACTTGAATTTTGTGGTTTACAGCTTATGAAGCTTGAATTGTATGGTTTAATAATATTTTACATTCTTTTAGCCCGGCATTCGGCTAGATTTAGGGATATAATGATGTGTAATTTTTTATTGCAGTATTTGTTACCATTTTAAAATTGTGATATTTTTTTAATGCATTGTATTATTTGCCACTACAAATCGTGGCAAATATTTTTTTTAATAAATCTGTCAAGTATTTGCCACAGTTTCAAACCGTGGTAAATATCTTTTTTTATAAATCTGGCAAGTATTTGCCACGGTTTATTACCGTGGCTAATAATAGTCTTTTAGCCACGGCAGGAAAACCGTGGCTAATAACGAATTTTTAGCCACGACAAAGGAACCGTGGCTAAAAATTGTTGAAATGCCGTTTTTAGCCGCTATTTTAAACCATGGCTAAAAGTCGTGGAAAAAAAGTATTTGCCACGGAATGAGTGTGGCAAATACTTTTTGCCACGCTCGCATTGCCCACGCCCATTGGCCGTGGGCAGGCCGTGGCTAAAAGTCTTTTGCCACGGTTATGGACTTTTAGCCACAGCAATTTGCCAAGCTAAAAGTCCATTTTCTGGTAGTGTCTCCACCTCTTGTTGAGCTCGGCTCCTAGAAGGTGTCGACCTTGTATCCCCCTCCAGTTGAGCTCGGCTCCTGCGAGGTGTCGACCTTCTCTCCATCTCTAGTTGAGCTCGGCTCCTAGAAGGTGTCGACCTTGTATCCGCCTCCAGTTGAGCTCGGCTCCTGTGAGGCGTCGGCCTTCTATCCACCTCTAGTTGATCTCGGCTCCTAGAAGGTGTCGACCTTGTATCCGCTTCCAGTTGAGCTCGGCTCCTGCGAGGTGTCGACCTTCTCTCCACCTCTAGTTGAGCTCGGCTCCTAGAAGGTGTCGACCTTGTATCCACCTCTAGTTGAGCTCGTCTCCTAGAAGGTGTCGACCTTCTCTTCACCTTTAGTTGAGCACGGATCCTAGAAGGTGTCGACCTTCTCTCCACCTCTAGTTGAGCTCGGCTCCTAGAAGGTGTCGACATTGTATACGCCTCCAGTTGAGCTCGGCTCCTGTGAGGTGTAGACCTTCTCTCCATCTCTAGTTGAGCTCGGCTCCTTGATGGCGCAAATCTCACACACCGCTATAGGCGGTAGCTCGACTGCGACACGAAACGGCAGTGTACCGATCGTTCAAGTAATAAATGTTGGGAATAAATCCCCGAGTGTCGGTCTCTTGAGGAACACAGTAAGGTGGAGTTAAATGTCGAGGAAGGACTTGAGATTGAAGTCCTTAACGTCGGATGGAATGCGGAGACGGGGTGATTGGGCTTTTGGAAAATAAAATAAAAGCTATCAACTACTCCTATGCAATGCCGCTATGCAAAGCTTCGCTTGGCGGGATGGAGACTAGGCAGGCCTTGAGCGCGCTGCGTCGCAAGGGCGGATGGGCGAGAAGGCAAGCGGAATTGAACAATGCAGGCCTTGAGCGCGCTGCTTCGTAAGGCGGGATGGAATACGGGCCGCGATGCCACGCTTCGGTAGGCGGATGGGCGAGTAGGCTTACGGATTGAGGGTCGCAAGCACCTCTTCAAAAAGCACACCACTAACAATTATTAGGGCGGCACAACGCAACCAACAAACCACACCACAAGGCGCACCTCAATAATATAAACAAAAATACTCAATCACATAGACATAATCAAGTAAAAATGCTATTTAATCAAAATACACTTCATCATAATGTTAGATCTAGTTGCAAATACATCAATAAAAGGAGAACAAGGCAAGAAATCGACCGAATCCGAAGGCTCGTTGAAGATTCACGGTTGGAATCGCCGGGTTGTCAGTCCGCGTCCAAGCTCGGTCCGCAACTACGTCCGGGGTAGAGAGAGCTGTCACGACTCTCCAATGGACCCGTCTTCTTCGTGTCACGATCCGGTGGAGGTTGCCAACTTCCTCTTGCTCGATGGAGATAGCGGCTAGGTCTTCCTTTGGAGCTCTTGGATGAAGGAGGAGGCCGAGAGGAAACTCCGGCTCAAGATAGGCGTGAAGAGCAAGCCCGGAGCACCTCTATATGGTGGGCGACGGTGGAGGGACGAAATCGGGCGGAATCGGGCGGAAAACGGCGGCTGGAAGCGAGGATGCTGACCTAAAATCGCGAGCAGGGAATTTATAGGCGCTGGAATTAAACAGTGCGCACGGTCAGTGGCGCACGACCAGTGGTCGTGCGCACTGGAATCCTGTGATCGTGCGCTCTGCCTGGACAGAACCTGCAAAGACAGAAATTACAAAATAACATGTTCGCACGACCAGTGGCGCACGACCGATGGTCGTGCGCACTAGCGTCAGTGGTCGTGCGCAATAGATGAAACAGAACTTAAAAATTAATGGTCAGTGCGCACGAGCAGTGGCGCACGACCGGTGGTCGTGCGCACTGGCGTTGGTGATCGTGCGCATTGCACCAAACAGAACTCGTGAAAAAGGGTTAAGTGCACACGATCAGTGGCGCACGACCAGTGGTCGTGCGCAATAGAACCAGTGATCGTGCGCAGTGTTCCTGTGCAGAATTGCACCGGGAACACTTGCACGACTCCTGTTCTAGCGTACAACCACAAATCCAGCCACTAAAAGTGGCACTTAACAGCATATGAATACTACTAAAGATAATAAACACGAAAAATACACCAGAGTGGGCCTAAATGTGCATCTAGCATGGGTTATCAAATATAAGCTATAATAAGGCTAAAGTGCGTGATATTGGCTAAATAACGGCCCAGATGAGTCCATATATGTGTATATGATGAGGACTCATCACACCCCCAGACTTAACTGTTTGCGCGTCCCGAGCAAACCAATTCTAAGCGAACGGGGAAAGAAAAGTAGATGGCTTAAAACTACAATATAGAGTACCATGCGAAGTCGCATACTCGTGTGCATAAGAAGAATAGTAGCAAAGATTTCTGATTATATAAACAGTCTATATATTTCTAAAAGAGTAAAAGCATATTACAATTACTCAAAATGGTGAAAAGCGGTGAATCGTTCGGTCATGCATACGGAGAAAGTAAACTAAACGCTGAGACGAGCATTGCTCAAGATCGGGATGCGGGAAAAACTCCACTGAAATCCATCAGTGTCGGTGACCATAGGCTTGCCCGGTCACATTCTCTCCACGACACTAGATTGGTTCAAGACGTGAGTCAGTAGGACTTTCAGGTTTTGATTGAGGCTTGGGTTACGGTGAGGTAAACAATGATAAACAGGAAGGCTTAAAACACCTAACCCAAATGAGCTTTAAGAATAACTACCCGTGCACCCAAAATCGAATGCAAGTGCACCACACCCCCAGACTTGGACTTTTGCAACATAGGTGTGTGCACCGCCTACTCCCAATACATAATTTTTCTACAAGATTTTCAATAAAACACACCTTTCTTTTTCTCTTTTTCTTTTCATTTTTTTTTCTTTTTCTTTAAATCTTCTTTTTCTTGTCTTTTTCTTTCAGCAAATTTTCAATTGAGCATATCCACAGGTTCACATAATAAACACCACAATCAACACCCCCCAAAATGTAAATGAAACTACAACTAAAGCTCAGATTTGGGTGTGCGACTAGGTTAGGCTTTTAGGCTTTGGCGAGAAAGATGTGGAGCTGAATCAAGAAAAGGATAGGCACAAAGGGGCTAGCAAGGGTAAACAATAGGCATGAAATAAAAAGTTCAACCGGGCCAAAATAATGGCCTACGTCATTCTCACGCACTAGAACTATCCTATGCCAATGCTTCAAGAATCGCTTGGGGCAAGTTCTAGCCACCGAAAAAGATTCTCCTTTCTCACGACTCAAGCAATACGAGTCTAACGATCGTTTACACACATCCCTATGCTACCGTTTGATTCACACCGGATTCACCATTTGAGTAGAGTAAACAACATTTACACTAATAGAAAAAATACAAAACCATAAGTATAAAAAGAAGTCTAATCTACACAAATTTCTATGCAACTGAGCACTCGACCAGGAGCACTACTAGAGTCAACATTTTACTCTGCTACATAATCCTAAACCATCATCTAGACTTTTCCAAATAAGCAAAAGAATTAAATTCACAACAGGGCGAACAAACAGATGAGTACGCGCTCAAGTGGGTGTTGTGGTGTATGCAATAATAAAAATACACTTCTGATATGCAAAAACGTGTACACGTGTAGTGAACACTCGGTACACTCCCCCCCAGACTTAAACTAAACAATATGCGCAAAATGCAGCTATAAAATTCAGAATAATGCTAGGGAAAGAGAGTACCCAGTGCTCAGAAATGAGCACACCAGAAGATTGGCGTGTAAACCTGGACTAAGCTGCAGCGTCCGTCATCCAGAAAAGATACCTGCAGGGGGTCAGCTCCGCAAAAACAGAAGAAAATAGAAAACTGAAAAGAAAATACTACTAACTAAACATGATTAGATAAAAATAAAAATTGCAGAAAAGGAAGATAACTACTGTGGTTATTGTCATCCCAGCACGACTTATTCAAAATCTTAACGATTCTAGCTAATGGGCCTATGGAAAAGAAAATGCACAGGTAACTGTTCTAATATGCGCATCGGTAGCGGATACCGATACGGAGACAGAGCAGTCACCCCTCTACCTAAATATAAATACCTGCTCCTCACAGGCAGAGGGAAAAGAAAGTAAGAAGAGGAGGAGGCCTGGTCCTCACTCATCTCACCAAAACTATCCTTGCCCAGCAAGGTATCGTCCACAGCAGGTCCGCAGGAGGAGAAGGCAACGAATGAGGCTTCCTTAATGGAGGAGGGATCAACCTCCTCGCATAAAAGGACACACTCATCATTGACTTGAGCACAAAGCTCCAAGTCCTCCTGAAGTACCTGTGAAGATTCAACCTGCACAGGCTCGGGTGAAGAGGGGGGATCGAGAAATAAACAAGATGAAGAACATAAATAATCAAAAATCGGGGGAGTGGTCCCGGTCTCACTCCCATTAGGTTGGGGAAGTAAAATAATGTTTGCATTGTCATCAATGCTACAAGATTCGGCGGGATCAACGGTGGCCAGGCTTAGGATTTGGACTTCCTCCACCGGTGCTGAGGAAAATTCCTCTTCACCTAGAAGGTTGTCCTCCTCCATAGGAATAGGCACAACACTCAGATCAACCGCCTCCTCCTGCGACACATCATCAACAATGTCGTCTGAGACGAGTGTAGTATGCACAACAGGGAGAGGAATAGTGCTCGGATAAAAGTCGAGCACCGATTCCTCACAAAGAATCGAATCCACTAGAGGTGGTGGATGCACTGGGAGAATGGGCTCAGCAATGTCGGTGCATAGATCAGCCGCACATCCGGTGACCGTATCCATGCCATACCCTTCAAAATGTGAAGGTGACAAAGACACATAGCCGGATGTTGAAGGTGTGCCGCCAGAGCTAGGAGTTGGGACGATCCGAATATCCGGCTCGTCATCCTCATCCAATTGGCGAAGATAAGCAACACAATCCTTCAGGGCATGATCTGTGCCCCGACAAAACTGGCACTGCCTAGCAGGCTTCTTTGGCACAGCGGGGGCTGGAGCCGAAAAGAAGTATGACGGTAATGGCTCAGCAGAGTAGCCATAAGACTTACGCGCACCATATGGAGTATCAGACGGAGTCGATGCTCTATATGCTGGGCGAGAGGAATTATGCCTACTATTCTCCGTAGGGCATTCAACACTAGAGTGGGAAGTAGCTCCACACCAACGGCAACGGAAATTTAGATGTGCCCACATAGTGTGAAGATAAAACGATTCAAAAAGACAAACACTATTGTGCGAAATACTACACCTAACAAAAATTTACTAAAGCAACCTACTATAAAACAAGAAAATGGAATAAAAAGAACAGAAATAAAATAACAGAAAATGCAATTTACAAATGGAAGGGCTTTTCTCTCAGGTTCTCCCTCTCCAGAAAACTCACACGACTGTGTTCCCCGGCAATGGCGCCAAAAACTTGATGGCGCAAATCTCACACACCGCTATAGGCGGTAGCTCGACTGCGACACGAAATGGCAGTGTACCGATCATTCAAGTAATAAATGTTGGGAATAAATCCCCGAGTGTCGGTCTCTTGAGGAACACAGTAAGGTGGAGTTAAATGTCGAGGAAGGACTTGAGATTGAAGTCCTTAACGTCGGATGGAATGCGGAGACGGGGTGATTGGGCTTTTGGAAAATAAAATAAAAGCTATCAACTACTCCTATGCAATGCCGCTATGCAAAGCTTCGCTTGGCGGGATGGAGACTAGGCAGGCCTTGAGCGCGCTGCGTCGCAAGGGCGGATGGGCGAGAAGGCAAGCGGAATTGAACAATGCAGGCCTTGAGCGCGCTGCTTCGTAAGGCGGGATGGAATACGGGCCGCGATGCCACGCTTCGGTAGGCGGATGGGCGAGTAGGCTTACGGATTGAGGGTCGCAAGCACCTCTTCAAAAAGCACACCACTAACAATTGTTAGGGCGGCACAACGCAACCAACAAACCACACCACAAGGCGCACCTCAATAATATAAACAAAAATACTCAATCACATAGACATAATCAAGTAAAAATGCTATTTAATCAAAATACACTTCATCATAATGTTAGATCTAGTTGCAAATACATCAATAAAAGGAGAACAAGGCAAGAAATCGACCGAATCCGAAGGCTCGTTGAAGATTCACGGTTGGAATCGCCGGGTTGTCAGTCCGCGTCCAAGCTCGGTCCGCAACTACGTCCGGGGTAGAGAGAGCTGTCACGACTCTCCAATGGACCCGTCTTCTTCGTGTCACGATCCGGTGGAGGTTGCCAACTTCCTCTTGCTCGATGGAGATAGCGGCTAGGTCTTCCTTTGGAGCTCTTGGATGAAGGAGGAGGCCGAGAGGAAACTCCGGCTCAAGATAGGCGTGAAGAGCAAGCCCGGAGCACCTCTATATGGTGGGCGACGGTGGAGGGACGAAATCGGGCGGAATCGGGCGGAAAACGGCGGCTGGAAGCGAGGATGCTGACCTAAAATCGCGAGCAGGGAATTTATAGGCGCTGGAATTAAACAGTGCGCACGGTCAGTGGCGCACGACCAGTGGTCGTGCGCACTGGAATCCTGTGATCGTGCGCTCTGCCTGGACAGAACCTGCAAAGACAGAAATTACAAAATAACATGTTCGCACGACCAGTGGCGCACGACCGATGGTCGTGCGCACTAGCGTCAGTGGTCGTGCGCAATAGATGAAACAGAACTTAAAAATTAATGGTCAGTGCGCACGAGCAGTGGCGCACGACCGGTGGTCGTGCGCACTGGCGTTGGTGATCGTGCGCATTGCACCAAACAGAACTCGTGAAAAAGGGTTAAGTGCACACGATCAGTGGCGCACGACCAGTGGTCGTGCGCAATAGAACCAGTGATCGTGCGCAGTGTTCCTGTGCAGAATTGCACCGGGAACACTTGCACGACTCCTGTTCTAGCGTACAACCACAAATCCAGCCACTAAAAGTGGCACTTAACAGCATATGAATACTACTAAAGATAATAAACACGAAAAATACACCAGAGTGGGCCTAAATGTGCATCTAGCATGGGTTATCAAATATAAGCTATAATAAGGCTAAAGTGCGTGATATTGGCTAAATAACGGCCCAGATGAGTCCATATATGTGTATATGATGAGGACTCATCACACCCCCAGACTTAACTGTTTGCGCGTCCCGAGCAAACCAATTCTAAGCGAACGGGGAAAGAAAAGTAGATGGCTTAAAACTACAATATAGAGTACCATGCGAAGTCGCATACTCGTGTGCATAAGAAGAATAGTAGCAAAGATTTCTGATTATATAAACAGTCTATATATTTCTAAAAGAGTAAAAGCATATTACAATTACTCAAAATGGTGAAAAGCGGTGAATCGTTCGGTCATGCATACGGAGAAAGTAAACTAAACGCTGAGACGAGCATTGCTCAAGATCGGGATGCGGGAAAAACTCCACTGAAATCCATCAGTGTCGGTGACCATAGGCTTGCCCGGTCACATTCTCTCCACGACACTAGATTGGTTCAAGACGTGAGTCAGTAGGACTTTCAGGTTTTGATTGAGGCTTGGGTTACGGTGAGGTAAACAATGATAAACAGGAAGGCTTAAAACACCTAACCCAAATGAGCTTTAAGAATAACTACCCGTGCACCCAAAATCGAATGCAAGTGCACCACACCCCCAGACTTGGACTTTTGCAACATAGGTGTGTGCACCGCCTACTCCCAATACATAATTTTTCTACAAGATTTTCAATAAAACACACCTTTCTTTTTCTCTTTTTCTTTTCATTTTTTTTTCTTTTTCTTTAAATCTTCTTTTTCTTGTCTTTTTCTTTCAGCAAATTTTCAATTGAGCATATCCACAGGTTCACATAATAAACACCACAATCAACACCCCCCAAAATGTAAATGAAACTACAACTAAAGCTCAGATTTGGGTGTGCGACTAGGTTAGGCTTTTAGGCTTTGGCGAGAAAGATGTGGAGCTGAATCAAGAAAAGGATAGGCACAAAGGGGCTAGCAAGGGTAAACAATAGGCATGAAATAAAAAGTTCAACCGGGCCAAAATAATGGCCTACGTCATTCTCACGCACTAGAACTATCCTATGCCAATGCTTCAAGAATCGCTTGGGGCAAGTTCTAGCCACCGAAAAAGATTCTCCTTTCTCACGACTCAAGCAATACGAGTCTAACGATCGTTTACACACATCCCTATGCTACCGTTTGATTCACACCGGATTCACCATTTGAGTAGAGTAAACAACATTTACACTAATAGAAAAAATACAAAACCATAAGTATAAAAAGAAGTCTAATCTACACAAATTTCTATGCAACTG
Source organism: Dactylorhiza incarnata (assembly GCA_033032865.1). NCBI lineage: Eukaryota > Viridiplantae > Streptophyta > Magnoliopsida > Asparagales > Orchidaceae > Dactylorhiza > Dactylorhiza incarnata. Next base: position 8,279,858 of record JAWHQI010000051.1, on the reverse strand, counting down.
AGCACTCGACCAGGAGCACTACTAGAGTCAACATTTTACTCTGCTACATAATCCTAAACCATCATCTAGACTTTTCCAAATAAGCAAAAGAATTAAATTCACAACAGGGCGAACAAACAGATGAGTACGCGCTCAAGTGGGTGTTGTGGTGTATGCAATAATAAAAATACACTTCAGATATGCAAAAACGTGTACACGTGTAGTGAACACTCGGTACACTCCCCCCAGACTTAAACTAAACAATATGCGCAAAATGCAGCTATAAAATTCAGAATAATGCTAGGGAAAGAGAGTACCCAGTGCTCAGAAATGAGCACACCAGAAGATTGGCGTGTAAACCTGGACTAAGCTGCAGCGTCCGTCATCCAGAAAAGATACCTGCAGGGGGTCAGCTCCGCAAAAACAGAAGAAAATAGAAAACTGAAAAGAAAATACTACTAACTAAACATGATTAGATAAAAATAAAAATTGCAGAAAAGGAAGATAACTACTGGGGTTATTGTCATCCCAGCACGACTTATTCAAAATCTTAACGATTCTAGCTAATGGGCCTATGGAAAAGAAAATGCACAGGTAACTGTTCTAATATGCGCATCGGTAGCGGATACCGATACGGAGACAGAGCAGTCACCCCTCTACCTAAATATAAATACCTGCTCCTCACAGGCAGAGGGAAAAGAAAGTAAGAAGAGGAGGAGGCCTGGTCCTCACTCATCTCACCAAAACTATCCTTGCCCAGCAAGGCATCGTCCATAGCAGGTCCGCAGGAGGAGAAGGCAACGAATGAGGCTTCCTTAATGGAGGAGGGATCAACCTCCTCGCATAAAAGGACACACTCATCATTGACTTGAGCACAAAGCTCCAAGTCCTCCTGAAGTACCTGTGAAGATTCAACCTGCACAGGCTCGGGTGAAGAGGGGGGATCGAGAAATAAACAAGATGAAGAACATAAATAATCAAAAATCGGGGGAGTGGTCCCGGTCTCACTCCCATTAGGTTGGGGAAGTAAAATAATGTTTGCATTGTCATCAATGCTACAAGATTCGGCGGGATCAACGGTGGCCAGGCTTAGGATTTGGACTTCCTCCACCGGTGCTGAGGAAAATTCCTCTTCACCTAGAAGGTTGTCCTCCTCCATAGGAATAGGCACAACACTCAGATCAACCGCCTCCTCCTGCGACACATCATCAACAATGTCGTCTGAGACGAGTGTAGTATGCACAACAGGGAGAGGAATAGTGCTCGGATAAAAGTCGAGCACCGATTCCTCACAAAGAATCGAATCCACTAGAGGTGGTGGATGCACTGGGAGAATGGGCTCAGCAATGTCGGTGCATAGATCAGCCGCACATCCGGTGACCGTATCCATGCCATACCCTTCAAAATGTGAAGGTGACAAAGACACATAGCCGGATGTTGAAGGTGTGCCGCCAGAGCTAGGAGTTGGGACGATCCGAATATCCGGCTCGTCATCCTCATCCAATTGGCGAAGATAAGCAACACAATCCTTCAGGGCATGATCTGTGCCCCGACAAAACTGGCACTGCCTAGCAGGCTTCTTTGGCACAGCGGGGGCTGGAGCCGAAAAGAAGTATGACGGTAATGGCTCAGCAGAGTAGCCATAAGACTTACGCGCACCATATGGAGTATCAGACGGAGTCGATGCTCTATATGCTGGGCGAGAGGAATTATGCCTACTATTCTCCGTAGGGCATTCAACACTAGAGTGGGAAGTAGCTCCACACCAACGGCAACGGAAATTTAGATGTGCCCACATAGTGTGAAGATAAAACGATTCAAAAAGACAAACACTATTGTGCGAAATACTACACCTAACAAAAATTTACTAAAGCAACCTACTATAAAACAAGAAAATGGAATAAAAAGAACAGAAATAAAATAACAGAAAATGCAATTTACAAATGGAAGGGCTTTTCTCTCAGGTTCTCCCTCTCCAGAAAACTCACACGACTGTGTTCCCCGGCAATGGCGCCAAAAACTTGATGGCGCAAATCTCACACACCGCTATAGGCGGTAGCTCGACTGCGACACGAAACGGCAGTGTACCGATCGTTCAAGTAATAAATGTTGGGAATAAATCCCCGAGTGTCGGTCTCTTGAGGAACACAGTAAGGTGGAGTTAAATGTCGAGGAAGGACTTGAGATTGAAGTCCTTAACGTCGGATGGAATGCGGAGACGGGGTGATTGGGCTTTTGGAAAATAAAATAAAAGCTATCAACTACTCCTATGCAATGCCGCTATGCAAAGCTTCGCTTGGCGGGATGGAGACTAGGCAGGCCTTGAGCGCGCTGCGTCGCAAGGGCGGATGGGCGAGAAGGCAAGCGGAATTGAACAATGCAGGCCTTGAGCGCGCTGCTTCGTAAGGCGGGATGGAATACGGGCCGCGATGCCACGCTTCGGTAGGCGGATGGGCGAGTAGGCTTACGGATTGAGGGTCGCAAGCACCTCTTCAAAAAGCACACCACTAACAATTGTTAGGGCGGCACAACGCAACCAACAAACCACACCACAAGGCGCACCTCAATAATATAAACAAAAATACTCAATCACATAGACATAATCAAGTAAAAATGCTATTTAATCAAAATACACTTCATCATAATGTTAGATCTAGTTGCAAATACATCAATAAAAGGAGAACAAGGCAAGAAATCGACCGAATCCGAAGGCTCGTTGAAGATTCACGGTTGGAATCGCCGGGTTGTCAGTCCGCGTCCAAGCTCGGTCCGCAACTACGTCCGGGGTAGAGAGAGCTGTCACGACTCTCCAATGGACCCGTCTTCTTCGTGTCACGATCCGGTGGAGGTTGCCAACTTCCTTTGCTCGATGGAGATAGCGGCTAGGTCTTCCTTTGGAGCTCTTGGATGAAGGAGGAGGCCGAGAGGAAACTCCGGCTCAAGATAGGCGTGAAGAGCAAGCCCGGAGCACCTCTATATGGTGGGCGACGGTGGAGGGACGAAATCGGGCGGAATCGGGCGGAAAACGGCGGCTGGAAGCGAGGATGCTGACCTAAAATCGCGAGCAGGGAATTTATAGGCGCTGGAATTAAACAGTGCGCACGGTCAGTGGCGCACGACCAGTGGTCGTGCGCACTGGAATCCTGTGATCGTGCGCTCTGCCTGGACAGAACCTGCAAAGACAGAAATTACAAAATAACATGTTCGCACGACCAGTGGCGCACGACCGATGGTCGTGCGCACTAGCGTCAGTGGTCGTGCGCAATAGATGAAACAGAACTTAAAAATTAATGGTCAGTGCGCACGAGCAGTGGCGCACGACCGGTGGTCGTGCGCACTGGCGTTGGTGATCGTGCGCATTGCACCAAACAGAACTCGTGAAAAAGGGTTAAGTGCACACGATCAGTGGCGCACGACCAGTGGTCGTGCGCAATAGAACCAGTGATCGTGCGCAGTGTTCCTGTGCAGAATTGCACCGGGAACACTTGCACGACTCCTGTTCTAGCGTACAACCACAAATCCAGCCACTAAAAGTGGCACTTAACAGCATATGAATACTACTAAAGATAATAAACACGAAAAATACACCAGAGTGGGCCTAAATGTGCATCTAGCATGGGTTATCAAATATAAGCTATAATAAGGCTAAAGTGCGTGATATTGGCTAAATAACGGCCCAGATGAGTCCATATATGTGTATATGATGAGGACTCATCACTCCTAGAAGGTGTCGATCTTGTATCCGCCTCCAGTTGAGCTCGGCTCCTGCAAGGTTTCGACCTTCTCTCCATCTCTAGTTGAGGTCGGCTCCTAGAAGGTTTCGACCTTGTATCCGCCTCCAGTTGAGCTTGGCTCCTGCGAGGTGTCGACCTTCTCTCTACCTCTAGTTGATCTCAGCTCCTAGAAGATGTCGACCTTGTATCCGCCTCCAGTTGAGCTCATCTCCTACAAGGTGTCGACCTTCTCTCCACCTCTAGTTGAGCTCGGCTCCTAGAAGGTGTCGACCTTGTATACGCCTCTAGTTGAGCTCGGTTCCTGTGAGGTGTCGACCTTTCTCCACCTCTAGTTGAGCTTGGCTCCTAGAAGGTGTCGACCTTGTATCTGCCTCCAGTTAAGCTCGGATGCTGCGAGGTTTCGACCTTCTCTCCACCTCTATTTGAGCTCGGCTCCTAGAAGGTGTCGACCTTGTATCCGCCTCCAGTTGAGCTCGGCTCCTGCAAGGTGTCGACCTTCTCTCCATCTCTAGTTGAGCTCGGCTCCTAGAAGGTGTTGACCTTGTATACGCCTTTAGTTGAGCTCGGATCCCGTGAACTGTCGGCGTTCTCTCCTCCTCCAGTTAAGCTCGGCGAGGTATCGACTCTTTTTTTCTCGTACAGATGAGATCCCCTCCTGGGAAAGACCTTGCGCGATACGTCCTCTAGTTCACATCTCTCGAACTACGGGTTCAACATTGTTTTTCCGTCCTCGCGAGCGAGCTCGAAAAAAGCGGGGATTGTGTACCACCCGTAATTCGTCGAGATCAGAAAGGCCTAAGGAGATGCCTATTCGTAGAACTCGTTGGGCGAGCAAAGGACGAGCTTGGCGAGCAAGGGGCGAGCTTGGGTGAGCAAAGGTGAGCATGGGGCGAGAAAACACGAGCATGGGGGGAGCAGAGGAGAGCAAGGGGTGAGCTTGGAGAGCAGAGGCGAGAATGGGGCAAGCATACGAGAGCAGGGCGAGCAGAGGCGAGCAAGGGGCGAGCTTGGAGAGCAAAAGGAGAGCTTGGCGAGCATGGGGAGAGCAGGGGCGAGCAGAGGCGAGCAAGGGGCGAACTTGGGCGAGCATAGGTGAGCATGGGGAGAGCAGAGGCGAGCAAGTGGCGAGCTTGGAGAGCAGAGGCGAGCATGGGGTGAGCAAAGGCGAGCAAAGTAGAGCAAGGGGAGAGCTTGGAGAGCAAGGGGCGAGCTTAGCGAGCATGGGGCAAGCAGGGGTGAGCAGAGGCGAGCAGGGGCGAGCTTGGGCGAGCTTGGGCGAGTATCTCGCGAGTATGGGCAAGTAGCCCTTGTAACTCGCGAGCTTATGCAGTACACTCGCCTGTACCCCCCTAGGATTTCTCTATAAATAGACCCCCAGGGGTACTATAAATGACACCTTTTTGGAAGTGGTCGAGGTCCCCCCAAGCTGGATACTCGCCAAGTCCATGCCCGTCTAGTACCTCGCCCAGCTTTTGGTTGCGGAGGTGATGTTTCTCCCAAACTTCCGGGTATGTGGTGGGACCTCCCTGCTGGAGCACCTGGGGTGTGCTTATAGTCATTTTCTCTCTCCTATTTTTCCTATCCGAGCTGTGGAGTTGGACCGCAAGATCAGTAACCTCCGGCTTCATTGGTCCAAATTTTGGAACCTAGGGTTTTGCTAGCTTCAACAGTGTTGTCAAGATATGAATCAGAAACATCTTCTTCAACCTCAAGAAGCCGATCTTCATCAGGCTAAGTTGCCGATCTTCATCAGGCAGAAGAAATAGTGTTCGTTACTGTAAACCTTTATTGTTGTAAGGCTGAGGGCCTATTAGTCTAGCTTGAGGGCGGGAGAGCTGTGAGGCTTGAGGGCCAGGGGAGTGGACTTGCGGGTCCGATTTTGTCTAGCTTGAGGGTTGGAGTGCTGTGAGGCTTGAGGGCCAGGACAGTGGACTTGCGGGTCCGAATTTTTCGATCTTGAAGGCTTGGGTGCAGTAGGGGCTTGCGGGCCTAGGATGTAGGCACAGGACTTATGGCTTTGTGTTGTGTATGGCTTGAGGGCCTGAGTGTCGAGCTTGCAGGCTCGGGTGCAGTAGGGGCTTGCGGGCTTAGGCTGCAGGACTTGCGGGTCCGTGTTGTAAGGCTTGCGGGCCTGAAGATTTGGTGTAGTTTGCCAAGCCTAGAATACTGCTAGGTAGGCGCAGAGGGACAGAGGACTACTCAAGACACCCGGACTTGAGGAACCTCTATAGATCTTGTGTCGTCTGGTGTGATTTTCTTGTGCAATACTTATGTGCTTTGTTTGAGTAATCATAAATCACGCTAATATTTAGAAAAGAAGCAAGATCACCTAACACCCCACCCCCTCTAGGTGAATGTTTCATTAACAACAAGTGGTATCAAAGCGAGGTTGATCAAAAGAAGACTTAACCGTCTGATCTAGATCGTGGAATGACTCACCATGGCTGGTGGAGATCAGCATCGAGAAATGAGAGCCATGAAACTCCCAATCTGCACAAAGGAGAATTTTCCCATCTGGAAGGAAAGGGTAAGGCTTTTCATGGAGGCGGCTGATCCAAGAATTTACTTGACAATCCAACAGGGTCCCTTTATCCTTACAACTCCCTCCACAATTGATCCAACAAGGAAGGTGATAAAGAAATATGAGGACATGACCAAGGACGAGCTAGCCTTGGCAGGCCTAAATAAGAGGGCCCAAAATGTCATTGTGAGTGCCATAGATGACTCTACCCTCCAGAATCTGATTCACTACAAAACGGCCAAGGAGATGTGGGACTCCTTGATCGTGTACATGGAGGGTACTGAAGAAGTAAGGGATGATAGGAAATCCCTTCTCAACCAGGAGTATGAGGCATTCAAGCATGGCAAGAATGAAACAATCTCTAACTGTTATAAGAGATTCTTCAAGATAGTGAGTGGACTAAGAAACTATGAAAGAGAGTTCACCAACTCTGATCTTAATGACAACTTTCTTAGATCCCTCACAAAGGAATGGGACATCAAGATCGGTGTCATCAGAGAGATGGGTCAGCTGGGCATCATAGAGCCCAAGAACCTGTATGGGAAGTTGCTGTCTCATGAACTTCAGCTCAACACCAGGAAGGCTGAAGAAGAAAGCTCAAAGGGGAGCTCAAGAGACAGATCTGTGGCTTTAAAAGCTGAGTGCACGAGAAGATCCAAGGGCAAGACCTCTGCAACTCAGAACAGATCTGAGAGCAGTGAAGAATCAGAAGCCAGCTCTTCAGATTTTAATGATACTGACAGAGAGGTGGCCCTTCTCTCAAAACAGTTCAGAAAGCTGATACACAGAAGTAGGAGGGACAATCACAGAAACTCCTCCTCAAGCTCCAGAAGATCTAATAATCATGACAGATCCAGAACCCCCAGGGAGGAAACGTACAGATCAAACCCTTGCAAATATGATTTAAATAATATTGTTTGCTATTCCTGCAGCAATACAGGTCACATGGTTGCTGACTGCCCCTCTAAGAAGAAGGAGTCGAGGAACCATGAAGAAAGAAGAAGATCAAAGAGCAAGAGGAAATCTGAAAAAGGATTCGTGGCCAAGAAGGTCAGAACACTGAGTGACTCTGACTCAAGCTCCTCTGGTACTGAGGAAGATACACTCATTGGCTTGATGGCCATCGGTGAACACAACCAGGATGACATCTCTCCTGGGAAGGTAACTAACAAAACTTCTCAATCTATCTCTGATTCTGAATCAGCGGCAGATTCCTTGCATGATGATGAGGGTGTGTCTACTGCCAACAGCACAACCCCAAGATCCCAATATGAGATTGAGTCTGAACTGATAAGGCAATATAAAGCCTTGTGGAAAGCCTTCAAAAGCTATAAGAAACTCCTCAAAGTCCAGACCAAGGAGTTAGATTCCTTGAAGCCTGTTAAATCTAAGCTCCAGGAGACAGCTGAGAAGCTGGTTACTATGAGCAAAGAAGTGGACAAATTCAAGGAAACCATAAGGATTAAGAATGCTGAATTAAGACAGAAGAACAAGGTCATCAAGGACCTTGAGGAAATGTTGTTGGCTGAGAAGAAACTTGCATCCAGCTTCTCTATGCCCAAAACTATTCTGCCCATCATTGACACCTTCTCTGGAAAGTTCAGAGCTGGTATCGGTTTCAATAAGGAGACAGTTACGGGCAAAAATTCTGAAGCTATACCTTCCTATAAGAAGGTACTGGTGTCAAGTCCTTCAGCCCACAAACCTGCAGCCACATCAGTCAAGGGCAGGGGAAAGGTTGTTCCTACAAAGCCTATTCCAAAGAAGGTGAACCAAAATGTGCTGAGACCAATTCCTCCCCAGACTCACACATATGAGGTTCACCCAAGATTTGTTAGGCAAGAAGCCCTCTCTCCTGCTCATCAGCACTGCCAACCCATTCAGATGCTGAAGCAGAAGAGAAGATATAACAGATATGAATGTTGGTGCTGTGGGAAAGTAGGCCACTTTGCTTTGGACTGTTGGTTCAACCCAACAGGGCTCAATGCAAAAAGAGTGCAGAACCCTCAGAGGTTTGTTTTTCCATTATACCACCCTAACAGAAACCAAGGACCCAATCCATATTGGGTACCTAAGGGGAAGTGATTTGTTTTACAGGTATGTCCAAATGCCAACCAATCTCCAATTTGGTATTTGGACAGTGGCTGCTCTTGGCACATGACTAGAGTCAGAAAGTATTTAAGAGAGTTCATCCCTGTGGACAATGGACCAACCGTGATCTTTGGAGGTTCAAAAAAGGGGATGACCAGGGGCTATGGCAACATCTCTAATGGCTTAGTTACCATCACAAAGGTAGCTTATGTGGAGGGGTTGAAACACAATCTCATAAGCATAAGTCAACTTTGTGATTTAGGCTTTGATATTACTTTCCACAACGACAAGTGCCTAATTAAGAAATCCTCAGATTCTGAGGCTACCTTAACTGGCACTCAGAGTGGCAATATTTATGGCTTAAACTTTCTCAATACAAATCCTTCCATGCCCATATGTCTTGTAGCTGATGGTAAAGATGATCTATGTGTTCAATGGCACAAGAGACTTGCACACATCAACTATAAGACAATAGGCAAGCTTCTCTCACAAGACCTAGTTAGGAATGGACCTAATATTAAGTGCATCAAAGATAGTCCTTGTCAAGCATGCCAACTTGGAAAGCAGACTAGGACCAGCTTTAAAAGCATATCTAACAAAGAGTCCTCTAGGTGCTTATTTTTGCTACATCTGGATCTGTTTGGTCCCATGTCAGTTCATAGCGTAGGAGGGAAGGCCTACACCCTTGTAGTTTTTGATGATTACTCAAGGTTTACTTGGGTATTCTTCCTCAAAAAGAAGTCAGATACCCTAGATATCTTGAGAAATATTGTCAGGCAGATCCAGAATGAGATGGACTGTACTGTGGTCAAACTCAGAAGTGACCATGGGACAGAATTTCAGTGCGTGGCCATGAGAGAATTCTGTAAAGAACTAGGTATCTCCCATGAATTTTCCTCACCAAGAACCCCTCAACAGAATGGGGTTGCTGAAAGGAAGAACAGAACTTTGATAGAGGCAAGTAGGACAATGCTAAGTGACTCCTCTCTACCAGAATACTTCTGGGCAGAGGCTGTCAACACTACTTGTCATGTGATAAACAGGGCTTCAATCATCAAAGACCACAAGAAAACTCCCTATGAGTTAATGAAGGGTAGAAAACCAACCCTATCCTACTTTAGGATCTTTGGTAGCAAATGCTATGTTCTTAATAATGGGAAATCCAAACTAACCAAGTTTGCTGAGAAAAGCAGTGAGGGTATTTTTGTTGGCTACAACTCTCATAGCAAGGCCTATAGAGTGTACAACATCAATACCTATGCAGCGGAAGATTCTGTACATGTGGTATTTGATGAGACTAGCCTTATACATAAGCGATGGTCTAGTCCTCTAGTGAATGCAGGTGCAGTGAAGAGAATAGAGAAGTTATCCATTGAAGGCAATGCTGGTACTTCACTCAGAAATAAGAATCAGTTAGTGATAGTTGAAATCGAGGAAGAAACTGCAGGAAGTCCAGAAACAGCTGAAGAAATACAACCTGAAGAAATGCAACCTGAAGAAGTTGCTAATGCAGAAGTGCCCAGAATACTACCAATTGCCCTGAGACAAGCAAGAGATCATCCCCAAGAGCAGATAATAGGAGCTGTCAACCAAGGTGTGTTGACAAGGAGTAGAGATGCAAGTGAAGCATTGTACCTGAGTTTTCTCTCTCAAATTAAACCCAAGAAATTTGAGGAAGCAAATCAGGATCCATTTTGGATTGCAGCAATGCAGGAGGAATTAAACCAATTTAAGAGATGCAAAGTTTGGAAACTGATTCCAAGACCCCAAGGACAGAACATTATAAGAACTAAATGGGTCTACAGAAACAAATTGGATGAAAATGGAATCATCACCAGAATAAAGCAAGGCTAGTGGCAAAAGGCTATAGACAAGAGGAAGGGATAGATTTTGATCAGACATTTGCTCCAGTAGACAGACTGGAAGCAATAAGACTGTTCATAGCCTTTGCAGCCTACCAAGGTTTCAAGGTCTACCAGATGGATGTGATGTCAGCCTTCCTAAATGGTGACCTCAAAGAGGAGGTATATGTAGAGCAGCCCTTAGGTTTTGTAGATACTACTCACCCTGATTATGTTTATTTTCTAAGAAAAGCACTTTATGGCTTAAAACAGGCACCTAGGGCCTGGTATGAAACTCTATCAAGCTTTTTAATTGAGAACAAATTCTCAGGGGAAAGATTGATAAGACATTGTTCATAAGGGAAGTAAAGGGCAAGATCTTGCTAGTGCAGATCTATGTGGATGACATCATATTTGGCTCTACAGATAACAATCTCTGCAAAAAGTTTGCCAACATGATGCAGAGAAAGTTTGAGATGAGCAGTATGGGTGAGCTCAAATACTTCCTAGGTCTCCAAGTGAAACAATCTGAAGATGGCATTTTCATCTCCCAGACCAAATTCATTAGGGAGCTAGTCAAGAAATTTGGATTGGAGAGTGCTTCTTCAATGAAGACTCCAATGGGAACCAATGTGTCTCTGGACAAGGATGAGAAGGGTACACCCTTTGATGAAACCAAGTACAGATGCATGATTGGATCTTTGCTTTATCTAACTGCAAGTAGGCCTGACATAATGTTTGCTACATGTGTGTGTGCTAGATATCAGGTGAACCATAAGGAATCTCATCATGTCTCTGTCAAGAGAATCTTAAGATACCTAAAGGGTACATCAAATCTTGACTTATGGTACCCTAGGAACAATGGATGTGAACTGACTGGCTACTCAGATGCAGATTATTCAGGGTGAAAGGAAGACAGGAAGAGTACCTCAGGGACATGTCAATTCCTTGGTGGAAGACTGATCTCTTGGAGCAGTAAGAAGTAGACCAGTGTGGCAATCTCAACAGCAGAATCAGAGTATATCTCTGTTGGGAGCTGCTGTGCCCAACTGCTATGGATTCAGCATCAACTTGAATACTACAATCTAAAGATGACCAAAACACCACTGTTTTGTGAATCTTCAAGTGCAATCTCAATTGCTAAGAACCCTGTCTCTCACAGCAGGACTAAGCATATTGAGATCAGGTATCACTTCATCAGGGAGCATGTGGAAAATGAAGATATCACTCTTGAGATTGTCCCAACAGACAAATATGTGGCTGATATTTTTACAAAGCCCCAAGATGAAGCTAAGTTTAACTTCTTCAAATTCCAATTGGGGGATGTTAAACTTAGAGTAATCATTAACTTATTCTTCACTAATCCCTTTCTAGATGATTGGTTAGGAAATCTCTCAGGATTTGGATGAACTATGACTGAGCAAGGGGGTGTTTGGACTATTGTCTACCTAAAGGAGAGTGCAGGAAAGAAGTCAGAAAGGGGAAGAAATGGCATCAATATGTTCAATACAAGATGCTCAAGAAGACCTCAAAGATAGGGAGAGCAAATGGGTAGGGGGAGCCACAAAAGAAGAGGCATCAAATCAATGGGGGGCTACAAGCTTGATGTACTCAGAAGAGAAGCAAAAGATAAGTAAAATCTTAAAAGCTCATGCCTTTCATTTAAGATTTTAACATTTATTGTTAAGTGAAAGTAGTCTTGAATTGAGATTCTGACTTCTTCAAATAGGGGGACATTGTTGGGAATCTTGCCCACATGATTCCTGATTTGAAGAAGTCACCAAGTCAAGAGAAACTTCACTTTGTATTTGATTACTTCTCTAGCTTAAAATCATAGGAAGAATAGGCGAGTTCGTCGAACGCAGAATGCAGTTCGTCGAACGCAGAAAGCAGTTCGTCGAACGCAGAATAAATTTCGTCGAATGAAAAGAAAGGACTGAAGCAAACGCCAAGACTTGGTGAGTTCATCGAACGAAGAATGAAGTTCATCAAACGCGGAGACGGGATAGAAGAATTAAGTTCGTCGAACGTAGAGTGCTGTTCGTCGAACGCAGAATGAAGCTCATCGAACGCAGAGAAGACATGAAGATATCCAAGGAAGAAATGTCGTCGATAAGATGCAGTATCGTCGACATCATTAAAGTAGCCTTGTCGTCGAGAAGAACAGACATCGTCGTAAAGATGGCATGACATCGAGAAGACTGAAGAAGGACAGCTGAAGACAAGCATAGTTTGTCGACATGATATCGCTCATGTCGTCGAAAGAACAAAGTGATTACGACGACAGACTACAAGGAAGAAGATCACGACGACACAGTCAGAGATAGCATATCGTTGTATATGCAGGAACACCAGAAGATCTCGTATCTTCGAGATATCAATGTCAGAGGCAAAAGCTAGAAGACTTGAAGATCTACCAAGGTCTAAGACATCGACAAAGTCTTGTCGTCGAGATATTATCCATGTCGTTATAATAGTGGAAACATCTTCGAGACAGATTCAAATATTGTGGACGCGCTGTCAGCATTTAATTCCGCCGCCTGATTGTCCAATCAGCGCGTGCTCTTAAGGAATGGGGCTTCTGACACTAAAGGAACTTTTTTAGAAGACCGTTGGGAGCCTCGCAGTCATATAAAAGAGATAAGAGGTTGCCCTAAAGCGATCATCCATCAAAAAGAACTTACGCATATAACAAATAGAACAGTAAAAAGCGGTGCAAAGAGAGAAAGAGAAAAGCAAGTATCATTCGTTTGATCGACTGATCAGAAGTCGTTCCTCATCAGGCTAAGAGAAGAGATTGAAGAAGAACCGCGCTGTCAAGATCTGAATCAGAAACAACTTCTTCAACCTCAAGAAGCCGATATCCATCAGGCTAAGTTGCCGATCTTCATCAGGCAGAAGAAACAGTGTTCGATACTGTAAACCTTTATTGTTGTAAGGCTTGAGGGCCTATTAGTCTAGTTTGAGGGATGGAGAGCTGTGAGGCTTGAGGGCCAGGGCAGTGGACTTGCGGGTCCGATTTTGTCTAGCTTGAGGGCTCGAGAGCTATGAGGCTTGAGGGCCAGGGCAGTGGACTTGCGGGTCCGATTTTGTCGAGCTTGAGGGCTTGGGTGCAGTAGGGGCTTGCGGGCCTAGGCTGTAGGCACAGGACTTGCGGGTCTGTGTTGTGTAGGGCTTGATGTCCTGAGTGTCGAGCTTGCGGGCTCGGGTGCAGTAGGGGCTTGCTGGCTTAGGCTGTAAGACTTGCGGGTCTGTGTTGTAAGGCTTGCAGGCCTGAAGATTTGGCAGAGTTTGCCGAGCCTAACACACTGCTAGGAAGGCGCAGAGGGACAAAGGACTACTCAAGACACCCGGTCTTGAGGAACCTCTATAGATCTTGTGTCGTCTGGTGTGATTTTCTTGTGCAATACTTGTGTGCTTTGTTTGAGTAATCATAAATCACGCTAATATTTAGAAAAGAAGCAAGATCACCTAATACTCCCCCCCCTCTAAGTGAACGTTCCATTAACAACAGCGAACCCCCCAAGGGCCGTGGTGAGGGCGCACTGGAAGGCCCTGAGCAGATCTCTCTTGAGGTCGGCCAGCATCTCCACCGTTGCTGGGGGGCCGGGTGGCGGCGAGCCAGTGAAGTCCTCCACTTGCTCGTTGTCTCCTGACATCTCTTCCTTGGTACTTTCTTGAGCTAGCTGCACTCCACGCTCACCACACCAAAAATATTGAAACCAGGAGTTGGCTTCTTTGTGGAGCTCGGGCCCTCAAGAATGAGGGGGAGCTAGCACTTACTGATTCCTCGGAAGGAACCGACCAGAGACTCGGAACCAAACACAGACCCTTGGTCAAAGCGAGGAGGTCCCACCACACACCCAGAAGATCTTTGAGCGCTTCCCCTCCTAAGCCAAAGTTGAGACTGGGCACCTTTGAGAGCTTGAGAGCTAAGCCAAGATAACCTAGGGAGGAAGAAGCTCAGAGTGCTGAGACTAGAATCACCTCTCAAGGTGCCCTTCAAGGTCCATTTATAGTTTTTCCGGTCCGGTTTGCTAACAGCGGGATTCTGCCTTACTCTTTTGCTATACGCAGCCCAAGATGGTCTGCCAACAGCCAAACTCCGCTGTTTGGAGTGGCTAACTGCAAACCACTATGGGTTTTTAGGTAAATAAGATCTTGAATCCAGGACCGGGCGAGCCACCCACCCGACTCTCTCTCGCGAACCGAGTGGCTCGGCTCGCTCGCCTCCCTACGAGTTACCGACGAGACCCCTGGCCTGCTCTCCCTCCCGCGAGCAACCAGCGAGGGCCCAACTCGCCCGCTCGCGTGCAACCGACGCGAGCCCGGCTCACCCGGTACTTTGACTCGCTAGCCTTCTTACTCCTTTTGCCTGTCGATCCCTTCACCACGGTTTACCCCCTGGCGGACATCGGGGTTGTACAGGGGTCTGGAATTGAAGGGGCTCCTCCTTCTTCAGAACTGCTAGAGGACTCTTCCTCCTCTGAGTCTACAACATGGACAGCCTTCTTCTTCTTCTCTTTCTTTGAAGATTGAACATCCTTAGGTGATTTGGAGATAACTCTATCCCACCTATCCAACATCTTCGAGTATAACCTCTTAGAATAGTGCAGAGGTACTCCCATCTTCCTCTTAAGCACCTCCCCAAGGGAATTCAAAAGGAAGAGAGATAAAACTCTTCCATAAGAGGGGGTTTTCAGAGTGCTCATTATCCTTTGAAATAAATATTCTCTCTAGTCAGTCTTCTTTGAGAGTGTAACATCCCACAAACAACAAGACCCCTAGGAGGGTTTTTGTCATGACTAGGCCCTGACAATGCTCTGTGATGATCAAGGATGCCCTAAGAACTTAAGGAAATAGGTAAAGTCACCTTGGTCTACAAATAACAATTCTAGTTACTTAGCCTAGGGTGTGATTTTTGAGCCTCAAGTTGATCACCTAACACCACCATGACATACCTGACCTCATAAGGCATCCCTTGGCCCACTTGGGGTCCATTGGGGTTAACCAAAGTGGTCAAGTTGACCAATGTCAACCTTAACCCTAGATAGGTCAAAATAGTCTATTAAGGACCAATTTGTTGAAATTTTGAAGTGGTGTGGAGGAGACTGGGCGGTCTGGTTTGGGAGACCGCGGAGACCGCGCGGCTTGTGTATATTATCTGCCGATCTGGCTCTGCCAGTTTGTTCTGGCGGTCTGCTGGTTGTTCCGGTTTGTTCTTTGTAGCTGCGGTCTGTTGCCGAATTGTTCTGCTGGTTGGCCTGTCTTCCTTGTTGGAAGACCGGGCGGGTTGTTCTTATATGACCGTCTATCCGGGCAGTCTGTCCTGGCGATCTGGCGACTTGTCTGAAGTCGGCCAGATGGTTCCTGGTTTGCTCCTGGTGGTCTAAGGAAGGAGTACCTTTGTGACCGCGCGGCTTGTGCGCGGTCTCATGTTCGCGCGACCTGTGCGCGATCTTGTCTGCTGATCTGCGTCTTGGTCAGATGTTCGTCCAAGAGGTCTGATCGTGCGGTCTTCCTTATTTGACCGCTGGTGATCTGACGGGTGGTGATTGTATCTCTCCTGTGCGGTGACGACATCCGTCTACCCGCCTATAAATAGAGGTGCAGGGCCCGTCATTCCTTACGAGAACTGTAAGAACTGAGCCTGGGTTAATTCGTGCGGTCTCACTTTGAGGTCGGGCGGTCTCGGAAGCGAGCTGACTGTTTGTTGTGTTCGCAGGTTTGCGATCAGCAGGTTGCGGTATTCTTCCTTGGTGATTCCTGACGCGTTATTTCCACACCTCTAATTAGCGGGCACGAAATGCGGTACGACGGCAGTGCACCGGTCGTTGTCAAGCAATAAAAGTATGGAGTAGCTCCCCGAATATCGTTCTCAAAGGACCGCAAGTTGGGTAGTACGATTTGCCTGTTAGGAGATTAATTATGAGGGTTTCTAAGTTAAACAAAAACAGGGGGATTTTGATTGGTTTTATAGAACAGGAATGAGAAAACTAAACAAACTATGCGGGTCGCAATCACCTCGTCGCTTGGTGGATGGATTTAGTGCAGGTCGCGATGTCGTGCTTCGCTTAGCGGATGGCCGGTGAGCAAATAGATGAGGTGAGTGCAAATGCGAGAGTTGAGGGTCGAAGGCACCTCTTCACTATCGCTTCCAGCTTTTGCTAGAGCGAGTGCTAGAACGTGTGTGTGTAAGTGGAGCGGGGGCGGAACGCATCACAACACAGCATCAAGTAAAGAACAAGATCATAAACAAACTCCCATTCATAGACAAATAGAGGTTCACTTAGTTCATTACAACAATGAAGAGTACATATAAAAAAAAGAGAAGGGGTAGAAGGAACCACGAGATGAGAAGCCTCACCGTGGATCTTGATCGGAATGGGGGGTCGTCACGCCTCCTCCGAGCTCAGTCCTTGGTTGCTTCCGGGGCTTAGAGGCTGTCACTACCTCCAACCGTTGCCCGTCTTCTTCTCAGAGCTGGGTCACATCTGCTTCGCCCAATGGAGATGTCCTCCTCATGGAATGCTGGATGTAGATGGCGGAGAATGCTTCCGGGATCCTAGATGGACCTTAGGATCAATGGATGAAGCCTTCCCAAAAGGGGGGAATGGATGGGAGGAACTTGGAGAGGTGAAACGGCGGACTGGCGCGGAGAAATCGCGCCCAAAACAGTGCTCAATCCCTAATTTTGCGGAGCAGCGGTTTAAATAAGGAGCAGAATAAACACTGCGCACGGTCAGTGGCGCACGACCAATGGTCGTGCGCGAAGGAATGCCTGTGATCGTGTGTAGTCAACCTGTAGCAATGAAAAAGATAGGAAATAACGCACGGTCAGGGGCGCACGACCAGTGGTCGTGCGCGAAGGAATCCTCTGATCGTGCGCAGTCGCTCTGTCTGGGAAGGGAATTAACGCACGACCACTGGTCGTGCGCCTGATCGTGCGCGAAGGAATGCGCACGATCAGAGGCTTTCTAGGCCAAAAATTGCCCCGCACCATCCCGAACGTTCACGCAATCCCAGGACCTGCAGGAAAAATGCATATGACCCCAATCCGTGCACACCACCGGATCCATAACACAGGCATACAGTAATATATAAGAAAAACTTGCCATAAAGAGGGAAGGATTGCATAAAAGGCGCAGATACGCCGTGATATCAATATAAGCATATATGAACAGCAATTGAAGTGCAATGACACTAAAACAAACCCAGATGAGGCCGGAAATCACTGTAAAAACCAGACTCATCACACCCCCAGACTTACCTATTTGCGCGACCCGAGCAAACAAATCCGGCGGAGTGAGAAAAGACATAGCTGGGTTAGAAATTGCAAGGACGGAGTAATATGCGAAGTCTCATACACATGTGCATAGAAATCTAGTAACAAGAATTTTTAGTTATGCAAAATAGTTTACATAATTCTAACAACGTAACTATATATTATTTCTACTCAAAAGTTGAATCATAAGGAATCACTCGGTCATGCGTAGGAAGAAAGTAGAATGGCTGCTGAGGCAAACATTACTCAACACTGGAGTTCGGAACAACCTCCACTGAAATCCATCAGTGTCGATGACCATAAGCTCACCCATTCGCACTCTCTCCACGGCATTCGTATGATTCGATGCGCAAATCAATAGGACTTTAGGTTATGATTTAGGCTTAGGCTACGGTGTGGTAAACAATGATAAATGCGGGGGCTTAGCACACATAACCCAAATGAGCTTGCAAAAGAAACACTATCCCAGCAATAATAAAAATGTGTACACCACTTATTCCCAAATATATCTCTTTATACATTTTTTTCTCCCCTTTTTTACTTTCTTTTCTTTTCTCATTTTTTTAAATTTCATAACTTTGCACAAAAAGATACAAAACATCTATATCTTCAATAACGCATTTCCACCACAATCACAAATATACACCGCATGAACACCCAATTTTTTTAAATGCACAAATTGCTTGAGCTCAGAATTTGGTGTGCAATCAGGATAGTCATTTTGGCTTTGGTGAATTGAAGGTGGAGCTGAATCAACGGGATCGGGTAGGCACAAGGGGCTAGCAAGGATAAGATGTTAGGACCGGAATACAAAGCTCAAACCGGCCAACATGATGGCCTACGTCACCCTCACGCACTGAACTAACTCATACCCATGCTTCGAGAGTCGCTTGGGGCAAGTTCTAAGTCACCGAGAAAGATGATTCTTCCTCCCGACTCGAGCAATACGAGCCTAGCACCCCTCTACAAACATCCCTACACTACCGATTGATTCGCACCGGATTCACCGCTTTTGAGTAGAATAAACTAGAATTACGCTGACAGAATAAAATGTAAAACTAAAAGCATAAAGAAAAGTTTAATCTACACCAATTTCTATGCGAGACATGAATAAATGACTAGAGCACTACACGAGTCAACAAAGTACTTCGTCTCGCAATCCTAACCCAGCACCGTGATTTCCCATTCACACAACCGAGACGAGCTAGACTCGTCGCGCGCCTACAGTTAAGTGCGCTCCCGTGGGTGTCGTGGTGTGCCATGAGATGAACAATGCTACAATATAACACAGATTGTAATTCCTAGTATGTTGTGCACTGTGCATGTGCACGTGGTAACGATAACTCTCACTCCCCCAGACTTACACTAAGCAAAAAGCATGTTTAATAGCGGCATTAGCTTAAGAGGGCTAGGATGAGAGATTACCCCATGCTCATAAATGAGCATACCAGAAGATATGGCGTTTTGTTCAGAATGCGGTGATTCCGTCGTGCTCCAATAGATGCGGACCTGCGATTAAAGAGATCCCAAGCACAACAAAAATATAGCAAAGAAGATAACAAGAAAGAACGGAACCAAATGGTCCCCAATGGGTTGTCTCCCAAGAGCCCTTTTGTTTAACGTCCTTGAAGTTGGACCAAATACCTGTATTAGAGTTTGATAGCAATAGTCTTAACGACTGAATAAAAAGACACCCAGATGAGTGTCACACACAAACGTGTTTCAACAACCTAAACATGAGAAGCTGAATCAAAACAATAGATGAAACAAACTACGATGCGGGCGGCCACTGACGCACTCAAGACAAGAGAGGCAGCTCACAACTCCTTGTCGCTGCTGCTGGCATAAATTTGGATCGGGGATGCGGGACGGGGCGCAGTGGGTGCAACACGAGCAGGAGGCTGAGGCACGTTCAGCCCGCTCCGTACAACCTGCTGATAAATGAGGTCCTGCATCCAAAACAGCGACGCCTCCAGATCGGAGAGACGCTCACTCAGGTACGGGACGCCATGCATCGCAACATTGCCGAAGTGCTGCCCTGCTGGCTGCTGAGGTTGTTGCTCAGGCTGCTGCAGAGGCTGCTGCGACCCTTGTGACCGTTGGGGCGGCCTCGCCGCCGTGATGCGATAATTCCGGCAAGTGCACCGGTCGCGCAAGTAATAATAGTGGGGAAAATCCCCGAGTGTCGGTCTCTTGAGGAATGCAGGTTGGGTGAACGAAATGCGTTGTGTGACAATTGTTACACAAGCGGGAACAAAAGAAGAACATGAAGAAAAATAAGATGAACAAGAGTAAAAACAGATTTTATTTAAACAAAACGATTATTACATAACAAAAGAGATGACAAAGGGAAACAAGGAGAGAGAAAATAACAACACAAAAGGTGGAACACAAATCCTAAAAAGGATTAGAAAATGTGAACCCTTAAACCTATGGCCAACCCCTCTTATTTATAGGCAAGAAGGTGGGGTGCATTTAACAAAAAAGAAAAGAGCTGGCTGGAAGCTTCTGGGGTGCGGTTAGAGGGCTGGAAGGCTAGCTGGCGGGCTGAGCTGGAGTTTGACTGGAGGAAGCAAATGCTGACTTGAGCACTTGCTGGAAGTGGAGAGCCGGAGGAGGCGAGCTGGCGGGTAGAGTGACACGTGCGGATAGCTGGTTGCGCTTGAGGAGTGAGCTGGGCTGGGCTGCGGATAGCTGGCGGGCGCGGGCAGCAGGGGCGGGCATCGGGCAGGCAGCGGGCAGCGGGTTAAATCCAGGCAAAACGCGCTGGCCTAGTTTCGATCATGCCACCTATAGAGAGAGCATTAAGAACTTATCCACTAGGCCAACTGTTCTTATGTGTAAACACAAGAACATATTTATATATTTTATATATATTTACAGATTTAATATATATATTAACTTTAATTATAAAATAACTTAATAATAATAATAATAACTATTTTTATTAACTTAATATATATATATAAATATATTATAGTTTTTATTTATATTTACATATATTTTTAAATACTTAAAATATACATTTACATATATATATATATATATATTTACATAAATATTTACATATACATTTACATAGTTTTTATTTAATATATATACTTAAATAATTCATTTTTACATATAAATATATATGTATAAATATAAGTAAAAACAAGTCATTTATTTAATAATTAACAAAAAATATTACAAATTTTGTATAAAACTATATAAGAAACTATATAGAAAATACGTATATTTTAGTCCTTGGTAGGAAAACTTGATAAGAAAATAAATGACGTAGGAGGCAAGCGCACCTGTCGCGTGTAGTATATATGATAAAAATCATATCAAGGTCGTATTTAGTCCTGGTTCCCGTCGAGTATTGTTACTTCGAGCTACGGCTATTGTTTTATCGGTGATTAAAAATAAGTGAGTGTTTGCAATAATTAAAAACATAAATGATAACGATAATAATCGCGGGCTTGGTGTGCGTTTAGCAAAAACAAGAAAAGTGATAGAAAAGACAAAAAAGGCTAAGTTATGAAAGCGGAAATAAAGCTGAAAATCTATTTATGAAAGCGGAAATAAAGCTGAAAATCTATTTATGAAAGCAAATAACCTAATTATGAAAGCTTAAAACTAATTATGAAAGCATAAAAACTAAATTATGAATGCTTTTAAAATTTAATCTCATACACTCACACACCCAACAAAAATTTAAAAAGACAAACAAGGAATTAACATGAAAAGGAAGAACATGAAGAACAAATCAAAGAAAAGCTTGAAGAACTTGATGAACAAGACTAAAAACTTATTTTATTTAAACCAAAATAAAAATTACATAACAAAGAGAGGAAACAAAGGATAACAAGGAGAGAGAAAATAAAAACATAAAACTACAAAAGGTGGAACACAAACCCCCTACAAGGTTTGGAATTTGTGAACCCCAAATACAATGGCCATCCCCTCTAATTTACAGGCAAGAAGGTGGGGTGCATTTAACAAAAAAGAAAAGAGCTGGCTGGAAGCTTCTGGGGTGCGGTTAGAGGGCTGGAAGGCTAGCTGGCGGCTTGAGCTGGAGTTTGACTGGAGGAAGCAAATGTTGACTTGAGCACTTGCTGGAAGTGGAGAGCCGGAGGAGGCGAGCTGGCGGGTAGAGTGATACGTGTGGATAGCTGGTTGCGCTGGAGGAGTGAGCTGGGCTGGGCTGCGGATAGCTGGCGGGCGCGGGCAGCAGGGGCGGGCAGCGGGCAGGCAGCGGGCAGCGGGTTAAATCCAGGCAAAACGCGCTGGCCTAGTTTCGATCATGCCACCTATAGAGAGAGCATTAAGAACTTATCCACTAGGCCAACTGTTCTTATGTGTAAACACAAGAACATATTTATATATATTATATATATTTACAGATTTAATATATATATTAACTTTAATTATAAAATAACTTAATAATAATAATAATAATAATTATTATTATTATTATTTTTATTAACTTAATATATATATATAAATATATTATAGTTTTTATTTATATTTACATATATTTTTAAATACTTAAAATATACATTTACATATATATATATATTTACATAAATATTTACATATACATTTACATAGTTTTTATTTAATATATATACTTAAATAATTCATTTTTACATATAAATATATATGTATAAATATAAGTAAAAACAAGTCATTTATTTAATAATTAACAAGAAATATTACAAATTTTGTATAAAACTATATAAGAAACTATATAGAAAATACGTATATTTTACTATTCATCACTCTATCTATTGGAGCACTGTATGAAACAATTGCTCTAGAATAATCTTGATATTTTGGCAGATTAGAAGAGGCAAAATTGAACTCAGACAGTAAAGAAATAATATCTAGGGAGGGATGAATATAGATATTATTTATCTCTTCTATGACTGGTATTGCAGATACTTCAACCAGATCAAACATATCTAAATCAAAAATTTGAACTGTATCTTCAACAAAAACCGTGGCCTATGAAACTGGAGCTTCTGGAGCTTCTTCAATAGGCATCTCCCCCTTCCTATCTTCAGGGAAACTTGAATCTAGGCCCTTAGAAGAAGGGACAGAAAAGGAGGAAGGAAATGAAGATATTTTGGAAGATAGTTCAGAAATTGCTGTAAGAATTGGAGCAATTTCTGCATCCAAGGAGGAGTCAAGATTAGAAATAATGTGATGCACTGGAGCAAGTTTTGCATCCAGGATTTGATCTATCTTAGCAAGGATGTGATCAAGAAGCTGATCAGCAACAGATTAGAAATGTAGAAATAGAAATTCAGGTTGGTGGGATGAAGAGGGTTGAGAAGTAGATGGAATGGAAGTTGGTACAATGATGTTTGAAACATTTGCATGTTGTTCAGGGAGGTCTGAATGAATAGGGAAAGAGTGATGGATGGGTGACTGATGATCATCATGCATGGGAGATGGAGGTGGAGAAGTATGAGGAGGTAGAAGGGTAACTGAAGGAGGTGGAATGTCATCAATGGGTGTAGGAGAATTTGGAGGTGGAGTTTGTGCAGGGGAAATATACTGAGGAAGAGATGGGAGAGGAGGAGAAGAAACAAGAGGAGGAGGAGAAGGAGCTTCTGGAATGGTTGAGGGAGTGACTTGTTCAGTCCTGGTGCCTTCAGAAGTTTTCTTTTGTACAACTTCTCCTGGGTTCTTCTTTGGAAATTCCCTTTCCCATTTTGCAAAGAGAGCTGAGGTCAGCTTCTTGCTAGCATTTATGGTTACCTTGGGAGAGACTAGAAGGTCTTGGTGTCTTTCCTGCAATACAATACCTAAAATTCTTCCAAAACATACATTATCCTTAGATACCTTTTTCTTAATCAACTCAAAAAGTATTGATCCCCAATTAACTTTCTTCCTTTCCATTAAGGCCACCATCAACAGAAATTGGTGCCTTTTAATATAGTCATGACCTGTTGTCTTCCCTAACAACACCTTTCCAACAATATCGGATAAAAACTTATATTCCAAAGACATTTTTCTTGAGCAGATGATTAGGGTTTCCAGTAGAATGACCCATTTTAGTCAAAGCTTCTTCATACTCAACATAACTTATCTCTATATCATCATCAACATTCTCAAAACCAAAAACTTCAGATAAGATAGTTGGGGAAAGAGAGACCTGATGACCTGAAACTGTTCCAGTTATGCTCTCATCCCCTGGCTTAGCCGTGTAAGCCCATTCTTTAATTTCCGCTGTATGCAACTTTATCCTCGTGCTCATGAACTTCTTCAGCTGTTGTTCTTCAAAAAGTTGAAGAATATCTTTGAAGATTTGGTCGGATTGTGCGAAAGATGCCATGTCGATGTCAAACCCGGCATCGAACTTCATCGAGTAGAGCGCTACTTGAGAGATCACCATTTGTACCTGCAAGAGAGAAAGATCAAGTGCAGAGGGGAACTGGAGGGAAACGATGTCTGTAGGCGCGATCTATTAAGAAATAAAAATAAAGATTATATAGACCGGAGAAGGGGGCGCATTTGTGGAGCGGCGTTCGGCAAAAACCTAATAAAAGAAGAAGTCGAAAAGACTTTATGTCTCTGTCAGACGGCGTTCCACAAAAACAAAAATCTTTTCCGTCAATCACCATTCGACAGGTGAGATATTCTTTATCGATTCTGGAGTTAACAGGTTTTGTCGACCGTCGTTCGTCAAATGATGCAAATTCGTCGTCCTCCGTTCGACGAATTTGGGGGATAAATAGAAATTTAATTTTTAATAGATTGAGTCTCCATCTATCATTCCTATTTGATTTATAAAGAAGATATGCTTCTTTTGATCCAATGGCTTGGTGAAAATGTCAGCTCTTTGTAAATCAGTAGAAATAAATTGTAGGCAAATTTTATTTTTATCCAGATTATCCCTAAGGAAGTGGTGCCCAATTTCTATGTGTTTAGTCCTACTATAGAGAACTGGATTTTGTGCTATAGATATTGCACTAGTATTGCCACAAAATATAGTTGAATTATTTAAGTTGACAAGATAGTCTAGGAGCTGATTTTGTATCCACAATATTTGTGAGTTGCAACTGCCACCAGCTATGTATTCAGCTTCAGCTGTTGATGTTGACACAGATGTTTGTTTCTTACAAAACCAAGACACAAGCCTATCACCAAGGAACTGATAAGTTCCTAATGTGCTTTTCCTGTCTACTCTGCATCCTGCATAATCTGAATCTGAGAATCCAGTTAATTCAAATTCAGATGTTGTTAGATACCAAAGTCCTAGATTAGGGCAACCCTTTATATATCTCAAAATTCTTTTTAATAAAATTAAGTGAGATTCTTTGGGGTCAACTTGAAACCTAGCACAAATACAGGTAGCAAACATTATGTCAGGCCTACTTGCTGTTAAATAAAGTAGTGAGCCAACAATTGCTCTATATACTTTTGAATCAACAGGTTTCCCTGATTCATCATTATCAACAACAACATTTTAGGGCATGGGTGTTTTCATGGTGGAAGAATCATACATACCAAATCTTTTCACTAATTCCTTAGCATACATAGATTGGGATATGAAGATTCCATTTGGAGTTTGCTTCACTTGAAGACCAAGGAAGTAAGATAACTCACCCATACTACTCATTTCAAATTTAGTTTGCATTAGATTAGAGAATCTTTTGCACAAATTTGAATAAGTAGAACCAAAAATAATATCATCTACATATATTTGAACAAGCAAAGTTTTATTTTTATGTATCCTAAAAAATAGAGTTTTATCTACTATGCCCTTACAGAAATTATTTTCCAATAGAAAACTAGCTAAAGTCTCATACCATGCTCTAGGAGCATGTTTGAGACCATAAAGAGCTTTCTTAAGCTTAAATACAAAAGAGGGTTGAGTTGGAGAGATGAAACCTGGTGGTTGTTCCACATATACTTCTTCTTTGATTTCTCCATTTAAGAAAGCACTCTTACATCCATTTGATATACCTTGAACTTTTTATATGCAGCAAATGCAAGAAAAATTCTGATTGCTTCAAGTCTTGCAACAGGAGCAAAAGTATGATCATAATCAATGCCTTCTTCCTGTGAATATCCATGAGCTACCAGTCTTGCTTTATTTCTTACAATGTTGCCTTGTCATCTAGCTTGTTTTTGAAGACCCATTTGGTGCCAATCACTGGATGGTCTTTTGGTCCAGGAACCAAATCCCATACTTGGTTTGTCTCAAACTGATTGAATTCCTCCTGCAAAGCAATGATCCAGTTGGGATCTTGTTCTGCATCTTGTAGAGATTGAGGTTCAATCTGAGAGAGAAAACATGAGTGCATCATGTTCTGATTTACTTGATTCCTTGTTTGCACACCTGCTGAAATATCACCAATAACTTATGATATTGGATGATCTCTAACTGTGATGTGGTCAACAATTGGAGCTGGTTCAACAATAATTTCCACTTGGGGAATTTGTTCAGCTGCTATATCCTGTGAAGAATGATCTGCTGTTATCTGTTCCGAACTTTCAATAAAATCTGGGAGATTTTCTTCTTCACTCTCTTCAGCATTCTGCTGTTCAGGATTCAGAATTCCTTCTTTATGTAGAGCTAATTGATCTAGCTGCTCACATATTATAGGTACCTGCAGATTTTCTATGGTAGAAGGAATCTTCTAGTTGTAAAACATGTTAGTTTCATCAAAAGAGACGTGCATAGATTCTTCTATTTTAAGAGTAGATTTATTATAAATCCTATATGCTTTACTGATTAGTGAATAACCTAAGAAAATTCCTTCATCTGATTTTGGTTCAAATTTCCTAAGGTATTTCTTATCATTATTGTGAATGAAACATCTATAGCTAAATGCTCTAAAATAGTTAACTTTAGGTTTCTTCCCTTTAAGTAATTCATAAGGAGTCTTTCCCTTAAGTTTGTGTATCAAACTTCTATTCAGAACATAATTTGCTGTGCTAACAGCCTCTGCCCAAAAAGATAGGGCCAAATTAGCATCTGCAAGCAATGTTCTTGCTGATTCAATTAGAGTTCTATTTTTCCTTTCAACTACCCCATTTTGTTGAGGAGTTCTAGGAGCTGAGAAGCAATGCCTGATACCTTCCATCTCACAGAATTCTTGCATAAGAAGAGACTCAAACTCAGTACCATGATCACTTCTGATCAATGCAACTACAGTAGAGTACTCAATCTGTATGCTCTTAAGAAAGTCTATAAGAACTTTAAAGTTATCTGACTTTTCTCTCAAAAAGAACACCCAAGTGAATCTAGAGAAGTCATCTACAATAACTAGAGTGTAAGACTTCCCCCCTAAACTCTTTGTTGCTATAGGTCCAAAAAGGTCCATATGTAGCAAATATAAGATTCTAGGTGAATCACTTTTAGATAATGATTTAAAGCTATTTTTAGTTTGCTTGCCTAGTTGACATGCCCTACAAAGACCTTCTTTCTTGTATGAACCTAAGGGTAAACCTCTAACAAGATTGTCCTTAGATAATTTAGCAATGGTCCTAAGGTTTACATGTCCTAATCTCTTATGCCAAAGTTCACTAGATTTGCTTACATCACTAAATAAACAAACTTCTGAAGTAGATGAATTAAAATTCACTAAATATATATTACCCTGCCTAATACCTGATAAAATAGTAGTACCATCAGTAGATTTAATAAGACAATTCAATTTATTAAATGTTACCTGAAACCCTTCATCACATAATTGACTTATGCTGATAAGATTATGCTTCAGTCCCTTCACATAAGCTACTTCTTTGAAGGTGACTTCTCCAACCTTGACTTTTCCATAGCCTTTGGTCTGTGCACAGTTGGAGTCTCCAAATATGACTTTTGTTCTAAGCTTTGCCTTGTAATTGTTCAGATTTGCCTTATTCCCTGTCATATGTTTTGAACAGCCACTGTCTAAATACCATTTTTCACTTGCTCTTGGACAGCTGTGTACCTGCAAAGACATAAACATAAACTAGTTGTTTTTGACCCAGACTACCTTGGGTCCTTTTGTCTTACCACAATAATCAGAAATAAAGGACATTTCAGGCTGATCCTTATAGCCTTGTGGATGATATCTCCTTGGAGGTATAATCTATTCAGTAAAAGGATTCTTAGTGTGTTTAGAATTAGAATTCCTGAAATTCTGTGTATAGTATCTGTTCGACAAATCTGGGTAAATTCGTCGACTGCCGTTCGACGAATGTACATGATTTCGTCGAACGCCGTCCATGTAATTACTATACTGAAAATCTGTTTTCAGTTTTCGTCGATCTCCGTTCGACAGATTTGAATCTTTTCGTTGAGCTTCGATCGATGAATTCTTCTGAATTCTTTTATTCTTAACATACTTGCTTGAAACATTTGCTTCTACAGCCTCTTTGCTTTTAGCAGATATGAATTTTATAGGTGTAGATAATATATTCTTCTTAACCAGATGTGGCTCACTTGATGAGGCACCCAAGCCCAGTTTGCTATTAAGTCTAGCATTAACTGTGCTTGTTATGTCCATCAGTTTGATGCTTCTCCCATTTAGGGATTCTTCAAACTTCTTTGCTTCAGGCAGCTTGCTCTCAATGAGAACAATATGTTCCCTGGAGGAAGCCAAATCCTTTTTAAGGTTTGTATTTTCTTCACTTATAATTTTCATATCAGCTAGCTTACTTCTGAGTGAGATTATTTCTTTCTCGGATTTTAGTAAGTCTAAGCAAAGAACTTTGAATTCAGTTTTGAATTCAACTGAAGTAAAATCAAAATGAGATAATACCTGTTCTGCATCATCTTCTGTTTTAGATTCTGATTTTTCCTTATCAAAATTATGTCCTGAGGCATTGATAGCCATCATGCAGAATGTTCTTTCTTCTTCATCATCACTGGAGCTGGATGAGGAAGCATATCCTGACTCACTGGCTGAGTCATATATTGCCATTAGACATTGGTCACTTTCCTTTGAATTTTCTTCATCATCATCAAATGAGCTGGATGATGACTCTGATTCAGTGTCACTCCAGGATTCTGCTATAAATCCTCTTCCCTTCTTTTTGTGCTTGTAGGAGGAAGACTTGTTGAAGCTTCTCTTCTCTTCTTTACCATTTTTCTTCTCTTTCTTTTGATTTTCTGGACATTCTGTCAGGTAGTGTCCAGGTTTCCTGCAACCATAACAAATAACTTCTTTAGGAGTTGATTTGTCATACCTTTGCTTTTCTCTTGATCTGGACTCCTTTCTGAAGTCCTTCTTAGCCATTTTGTAAAATCTCTTGGCTATGAGACTCATAAACTCCTCATCTTTTGGAGTCTTTTCTTCTTCTGCATCAGTTGCTTTGAAAGTTATGCTCTTTTCTTTCTTTGTTGCTGGAGAAGAAGTGGATGCTTCAGCTTCCCTGAATTTAATGAGCTGCTCATAGGATTTGAGCTTGCCCAACAATGCTTCAGTGGTAATCTTATTGAGACTTCTGGCTTCGTTGATTGGCCAGATTCTAGAATCCCATGTGTTGGGGAAGCACATTATGATCTTGTCATTGACCTCAGTGATAGAGATCACTTTATCCAAGGTCTTCAGCTCATTTATTATGAGACTGAGCCTATTGTACATATCAGCAACTATGTTTGTTTCTCCTTTCTTGAAATTTTCATACAGAGAGATCAAGTGTGATCTTCTATCTTTTCTTTCATTTGCAGAACCTGCAAACAAATTATTTAGTGAAATCCAAATTTCTCTAGCTGAAGTATATTCAACCACTTTTTGAAATATGTCATCAGACATAGTTTGAGCCAGTATTTTCATGGCTTTAGCATCTGCACTTCTTTGCTTCTTTTGAGTTTCTGTCCACTCAGGAGGTGGGACAGCATGATTGTCTGTTATAGCTTCAGTGCTAGTTGATGATGTAGGTGCTGGAGGCCCTGTCAGAATAACATTGAAAATCTCTTCATCAATAGAGTTCATATAAAGCCTAATCCTTGCTTTCCAATGTGCAAACTTGCTAAGATTGCACATAGGAGGCCTTGTGCTTGAATACTCCTTGTTCTGTGCCATGAGTTTTTAACAGAAAATAAAATGAAATAAAAACTCTAAAATAATT
Organism: Dactylorhiza incarnata; assembly: GCA_033032865.1. Lineage (NCBI taxonomy): Eukaryota > Viridiplantae > Streptophyta > Magnoliopsida > Asparagales > Orchidaceae > Dactylorhiza > Dactylorhiza incarnata. The sequence goes on along the minus strand of JAWHQI010000051.1, from coordinate 8,250,347 downwards.
TAAGATCTAATTGATCTTTGTGATCCAGGTGTTAGCGTGTAAATAAGATCAACCAACCTCTGATACCAATTGAAAGTGGAGGTTAGATCTTAAGTTACACTAGAGGGGGGGGGGGGGGGTGAATAGAGTATTAAAAACTTTTCCTTAGTTTTTATAGCGGAATTAAAATAGTGTTATATATATGTGTAAGCAGTGTGAGATAAATATATAAGTAGAAAAACTGAATAAATAAAAGCACACAACACAGCACAAAGAAATAATCACACACAAAAAACACAAGGAATTTATAGTGGTTCCCCAATAAATCTGGGTAGTCCACTCTTCTACCACCATTGGTAGGAGTCCACTAGGAGGGTTGATCAGGTGCCCTAACACCAAGGTGATTTTGATCAGGTGTCCACACACCAGAGAGCTTTTGATCAGGTGCTCAAAACCAACTAGATTTTTTGATCAGGTGTCTTGCCACCAAGGGGTTACACTTTTGAAGGGAGTATTAACCCTGTACATGAGAGGTGAGAAAAGGGTTATAGTGTTCTTCTCTGTCAAGATGCTGAGAGAAGACTCTAGTGGACTTGTTGTAAAGCTCCCCCTGTCTGATTGAAGTATTTGACAGATGATGGAGAAGCTTTCTCTTGAAGACTCAAATCTTCTGTAGCAGATTGATCTGGAAGAAAAGGTTCTTCAGATTCCTTCTTGCTCTTTTAGAAGACTTGAACTTGCAGCAGTTATCTGAGAGATGGATCTTGAAGAAGATGTTCTCGGAGAAAAGATGATTGATGCTTGAGGAAGAAGAAGACTGAGAATAATAGACTGAATATTCTTCTTCTTTCTTTCTCTATACTTGTATATCTATTGTTGTTCTCTCTTTGTATTCTGTAAGAATATGTTTGAATTTTGTCGAGCGCTGAGACAATAATGTCTGTCTTGATATCTTCTCTTTTTGGAAATAGAATAATCAGCCTTTAATCCTTTCTTGGAATAACAACAAAAACCAAACGATTTGGCAGGTCCTTTAATTCCTTTGCCGTGTAAAATTCCTTTGCATTAATTGTCAACTGCTATTTCTGTCTTGGAATAAGGAAAGAAAGAATAAAATAACTAAATATAATATTCTTACTTATCTGTCTTGAATATGTCCAAAGATATTTGAATAGATCCGTTAAAGTTGTAGATCTGTATTCAAGGAACTAATATTTAAGGAATTAATTGATCTGGAATCAATATTTGTCGATCTGTGCCTTAATAAAGAATTTGTCGAGCGCTGGCTGGAATTCGTCGAGCGCTGCTCAGAGAATGTCGAACGCTGGCTGGAAATCTGTCGAGCGCTTGCTGGAGAACTGTCGAGCGCTGGCTGGAAAACTGTCGAGCGTTGGCAGGAATTCGTCGAGCGCTGGCAGCCATCTGTCGAGCGCCGATAGCCATTTGTCGAACGCTGGGAACTTAACTTTTCCTTAAGTTCTAGCTAATTTATCAACCTAAAGACATGACCCTTAAACTATACAATGGTGTCAACTTGATCCTAGTTCAACATATAGTGTTCCTAGCCCAAATCAGTAATAGGGTTGTTCCAACACAGTATATATACTCGACCTCTAAAACTCGACATGCTATCTTTCAACGAATAGTCTCCTGCTGAGCCTGCCTCCAAGGCTCTGAATATCGGCTCTAGCTTGGCATCCTACCTATGCCCATCCCTGATGCAGTCTCGGATGTCATATGTGGTACTCATCGCCGCCATGTACTTCTCATAAAGCTCTGTATCATCCTCAGATACTAAGGAGATCTACATGTCCTCGAACATCCGTACCAGTTCCATGGACATCAACTGGTACTCTGCTCCCGACGTGGTAGCTCTCCTGCTCAGTGCGTCAGCCACCACATTCTCCTTCCCGGGGTGGTAATGCATCATGTACTAGTAGTTGGATAATAACTCCACCCAGCATCTCTGTCGAATGTTCAGCTCCTTCTGTGTATCTACGTACTTCAGATTCTTGTGATCTGAAAATATGTCACAGTGGACGCCATAGAGGTAGTGTCGCCAGATCTTCAGAGCAAATACAACCGCTCCCATCTCCAAGTCATGCACCGGGTAATTCCTCTCATGGTTTTTCAACTGGCGGGAAGCGTATGATATCACGTGCTCGTTCTGCATCAGAACGGCACCCATCCCCAGGTATAAACATCCGTGTACACCTGGAATCCTTCCTTTCCCAATGGAAGGGAAAGGATGGGGGCCGTTGTAAGCCGACCCTTTAGATCCTGGAAGGCTGCCTCGCATTGCAGCATCCAAACGAATGCAATATCCTTCTTCGTCAAGGATGTGAGCGGGAGGGCTATCTGGGAAATTCCCTGTACGAACTTTCAGTAATAACTGGCAAGTCCCAAGAAGCTCCGCACGTTGGTGGCTGTCTTCAGCGGTGGCCAATCTCGTGTCTGCCTAGATCTTCACTAGATCCACCGCTACACCAACTCCACTGATAATATGACCTAGGAAGGCCACCTCTTTCAGCTAAAACTGACACTTGCTGAACTTTGCATACAGGCGGTGCTCCCAAGGATTCTCCAACGTTAGTGCCAAATGCCGTGCATGTTCCTCCTCTGTCCTCGAATAGATGAGGATTTCGTCAATGAACACGATGACGAAGATGTCGAGATAAGGATCGAACACCTGGTTCATCAAACTCATTAATGTTGATGGTGCATTCGTGAGCCCGAACGGCATCACAGTGAACTCATATAGTCTGTATCGGCTGCTGAAAGCTGTTTTCGGGATGTCCTCCTCCTGAATCCGCAGCTTATAATACCATGACCTCAAATCCAGCTTCGAGAAGCAGTGGGCTCCCTCTAGCTGGTCAAATAGTTTGTCTATCCTCGGCAAAGGGTATGTTTTCTGAACTGTCATCCGGTTCAGTGCTCTGTAATCTATGCATAATATGAGCGTCTCATGCTTCTTCACGAAGAGCACTAGAGCTCCCCAAGGTCAGGAACTAGGTCTAACGAACCCTGCTTCCACCAGCTCCTGCAGCTTGCTCTGAAACTCCGCTAGCTCCTTCGGGGCCATCTGATAAGGAGCTCTGGATACCGGCTTAGCCCCCGGCACCAGCTGAATCTACAAATCCTTCTCACGGTGCGGTGGAAGCTCTGACAACTTCTCCGGGAATATGTCGGCAAAATACTGTACTACCGGGATACTGTCCAAAGAATCCTTCGCCTCAATCGCTTCGAACAACAACTGGTATACTTCATCTCCCTGTAGTTGTGCCTTGGCGTCCTGAATATATGATAATGAGATACGGGAGTGTGGTCTGATACATTCGACTACTACTTCCGTGTCCTCATGCTTTTGCACAATCCTCCTTGCCGGGCAGTCAATCCGGGCCTAGTTCCCGTGCAGCCAGTTCATGCCCAGGATCAGGTCGAAGTCTTTCATCCTCAAGAGCATCGTCAGAGCTTTGAACAACTTCCCTCCAATCTCCACATTCATATTGCACTTTGCGTTAGTTACTATCTCTGATCCGGCCGGGAATCGCACCCTCCTAAGGAAGCCCTCGAAGTGCTGGAATTGGTCCAGATCATCCACAAATTATTCCGAGATGAACGAGTGTGAGGCACCCGTATCGAATAAAGTGTATGTGGGCTTGCCGCAGATGAGTACTATACCTGGGTGATTTTTGTTTGTTTGGTTCAATGTTAAGGTAAAGCTAAGGTTTGCTAGGTACTAATGAACATTAAAAGTACCTGTAATGACCCATCTACTAGGTACTAAAAAAAATTAAAAGTACCTGTAATGACCCTTGCGGGGTTACGGGGCTGAGCTAGGTCCAGGGCGTACATCTGGTCCATGTTCTGTCTCCGGTCTCCGCCCTGAAATCCACGGCCTCGACCACGTCCTCGGCCCCCGATATGTTGGGCCGATGGGGCAGCCTGTATGGTGGTGGTGCATTCCTCTGAGGGCAGTTCCTTCGGATGTGGCCCAGCTGATGATAGTGGTAGCACTCCTGTGGGGGAGGTGGACCACCTCCTCCTATCCTCGACACCTCCCGCATCTGCAGAGGATGCGGAGCCAACACTACCTGCTCCTGCCTCTCCTTCCGGTGGGGTCGATCCTCCATTTTTCTTTCTCCAATGTAACGACCCTTCCGCTAGTCTCTCCTGCCACTCCTTCCCCGGTCCTCTGTTGCCCTATTCCTACCTCGAACAATGTGTTGGTCGGCTTCCAGCTTCTTGGCCATCTCCAAGATCTTGGCCATACTGTCGTCGGAAACAAAGAGGAGTGCCTGCCTCAGCTCATCACGGAAGCCCTTGTAGAATTTCTTTGCGTAGCCTGCATCATCAGGCTGATAGGAGTCCGCAAACCGGGCTAGGTGTGTGAACTCCCGGTGATACTCCACCACTGTCCTGCTACCCTACCTCAACTGCAGGAACCTGTCTTCTAGCTCATACCTTGCTGACTGCGGTACGTAGTGATCCAGTAGCGTCGTCTTAAACTCATCCCATGAGATGTCATCTGCCTCCAATTCAACATAGGTGGTGTCTAGTAGTAACTTCCACCACCTCTTTGCATGAGATTCCAGGCACGAAACCACCATTGGTACTGCCGTGTCCATCAGGCACTGAATTCCTGCCAGCATCTCATACATGATGTCTACCCACTCCTCAGCCCGCACAACTGTCTCCGTCCCGAGGTATGATAGAGGAGAAATACCTGGGAAGGCACTCATCCAGTTTGCCCCGGGGTTTGGCTGAGGAGCCGGTGCCTGCTGTGCCCTGAATGCCTCCAGTACGGCTGTCAATGTCTGTCCCATCTCCGACTGCTGGAACGGGGTAGGAGCCGGTGGTGGTGGGACGATGTTTGGAGTCGGAGGCACTCCATGCTATGGGGTAGGGTTCGTCGCGGGCTACGAAAGAAAATTGACACTCATAAGAGGGTTTGCCTAAATAAAATTTTCAGTTAAAAGTGGACTTTTCATGTGATTCCCCATATGGTTACACCATTGCTTCTGCTGCTTAGTTTGTCCTCAAACTAAACTCGCGCGGGGTGGCCTAGGGTTAGTGGACTTCTTTTCTTCGGATCGAGGTTTGCTCTGATACCAGTTTGTAAGACCCCTTTTTTCTTTTTGAAAACCCGGGTTTTATGCCCAGAACTACCTCTTTGCGGTGCACCATCACTCGGGAATTTCGCCACCACAAAACGCCGCTTCTGTCGGCCATATCGATCACATAAAATAGAAGTACAACTGAAGACATTTAGAAGTCAAGTCCACATCACATGAAATGTAATATCTAAAATAAAAGATGTCCACATAAAATAACTGAATAAAAGATAACAGTAATAATAAGGGCTCCTGCCCGGTACATCAATTCCTCACTACAAGTTCTCTCGCGGAAGTAAAACTAATAGAGCACTCACGGATCCTTTCATCGGTGCTCCATGCTAGACTGTCCCGCCTCCATCTGCATCGGCCTCTAGTGCTGCTGCGTCTCCTCGGTCCTCTAAAATGATAAGGTCCACCGACCGTTAGTCAAAAGACTAAGCCAATCCCCCACCCCTACCCCGGTGACTCCTAGGCAGCGTGCGAGAATGATGAAATGGAGGACATCAAGGGGTATAATCAAAAGTAGGTGACAGTGAATCTAACTATGGAAGGGTGTATCGCTATGCAACACAGAGTACAATGTGTAAAGCAGTAAGAGGTAAAACAATAACATGTAAGCAGTAGTAATAAGTAAAGCAGTACTAAGCATTATAATAATAAGGAAACCATATTAATGAAGTGTAACCTTCATTTATAGGAATGCCCATACAAACCAATAGACAAATGGGTCGTTTAGCAGGGCCTATCGTATAAAGAGTCCCATAACCAATTTATACGATAGGGGTAAGGGTTGAAATGCAATGTTTATGCTATGTCATGCAAGGTTATGTAGTTTAATGCTATGTTCATACAAGTGCAACTCACACACTTCGACTCTATGCGCACAAACCTTTAGTTCCCCCTTTTTGGAGCTAGCAAAACTCCCAGGATACTACCGTAGTGGCAAACGGAAGCGATGGGTTGGGCCTCGCCCACCTCTAGATTGGTATCTGCACTACCTAACCTATACCTATCATACGCCTCAATGCTAATAACACAACAACGGAGCTCCTGCGTACTCTTACTGGCTAGTCCACCAAAATTTTCTTGGTAAAGTGTTAACCACACTTACCGAGCCAAAGTATCGACGTCGGTGCGACGACCGTCAATACTAATGACTCGCCACCTTTATGCACATACAATATATTACCATCTATCTCCGAGATATAAGCTCCCCGGGCTAACCTGCCCGCCACCATAACCTTCCGAGCCACTAGCTCGCCGGACCAACCCGTCCGTACCAACTAGCATTACTGAGTCACAAGCTCACCGGACTAACTTGTCCGCTGCTACAACAACCGAGTCTACCATTCGTAAAACCAAACCAGCTAACCTCCCTTAACCATGGGGTGTGGGTGTGTGTAATTATTAAGTTAATCTTGTACAACATCTTACTCCTATAATTTATGGTTACTCTTGGACTTCCCGAGGTCTACCCTATGAGGGGCATGCAGCGGTACTAGGAGCTACGATGGGATGATAGCCCAAAGCTCCCTTTCTCAAGATACTTAGTGTTATTGGTATTTACCCATAAGACTACCCCTCTTATTATTACACTTGAGTTAACCCTAATTATTTTATGACCCACCAGGGGAAGGACGATCTTTCGTCAATCTCGAACACAACCTTACCCCATAGCTTATCGGGTACACTCAATATATAGACCCCTAATGGTGACCTCACATCTTCTCAACCAGACTAGGTACACCATCTACCTTCCATTCCCACCTAATGATCCACAAATTACTCAAGTTTTACAGTTTTACTATACGCAGACCAAATAAGCTATATGGGTTGTATGAGAGGAGGAACTCCAAATATTCATCCACATGACTCAAGATTATTACTGGGAGTCTATCATGATATTATAAGACTAAATCCAGAGGATCATATTTTTCCTTAATTATTTGGTATTTATTATAATTTCTCCAACATTGGCCAAGTATGAAATTGAACATGAAGTGTAAGATCTTCTTATGATATGACCCCCATAAAATTATGGAAAATCTATGATGTCAAAATAACAGTAAGTACAGAATATCATAATTTTACAGTAAGGTGTTGGCCTCCAATTATAATATTGAATATTTATCCAAAATTAGAAATTAAAGATTGAACCACCAAAAATACTTGACCAAAAATTATAATAAAATTACCAAAACTCTATAATGATCAGAAAAGTTTACTAACAAAATTTCAGAATTTATAAAAACCTTCAAGTCACAAAAATAAATATTTCAAGTAAATCCCAACTAGGGAACATTGTGAAGAAACCTACTGGTAAACAATTCCAATAATTACACAAAAATTCACAGAGCTTTTTAATGCCCTGCAATGTCCTATCACCAAGTTTCACAATTTTCCATAGAATATTTGGCCCTCATTTATTTATCATAATCTTAAGACTAAATAGATGACTTATGAATGAAGTACTAATTAAATCAATTCAAAAATTACACAAAAATTACCAGAGTTTTATATCATGATTATATGAGCACTACCAAACTTTCATCAATATCCAAGATAAATTGATCATGTAAATTCCTCTTATAAGAAAGTGCCTTAAAAAGTTTATAACCTAATTCAGAGGGAACAAGTGATCCTAAAATCCTCATAAAATTACCTAGGGCACATTTACACCCTATGAACTTATCTACCAAATTCCATGACCATTCAAGTAAATATGACCATATGTCCTTCACAAGGCTCAAATTGCAACCCTAGGGTTTGAACTAGGGTCCTAGGGCATATCCACCCCAAAACAACCCAAATCACTCATGGTGGGGTTTTAAGTGATCCTAATCCAGTGGCCAATGTTTCACATCATTTTGATGAGATTTGACCACATAACCCCAACAAGTGCACCTTTGGCCTAATTTGACCTAGTTTGACCAAACTTGGGTTAACTAATTACCCAACCAATTCAATCCCAAATGGGATGAAATTTTTACCAGGGTTATATCATGCCCCTAAGGATCACCCACCAATATTTGGAGGTGATTGGATGTCATTAGACCCAATTATTAATTAATATATTAATTATTAAATTTTTACAAAAACCTTAGAAAAATGCTATCCAAAAATTCTCATTTTTGGATATGTTTAGGAAGTTGGTATAAACAGCCTTTGTTTCAAATTTCAATTCATTATCATTATCCAATCCAAAGTAATTCAAGAAAGAGTGGATGTCTTACCCTAAGGACCATTACCACTAAAATGGCCCTACGGGGAGCTACATTGCTCCTATTGGGCTGAAACAAATTTTGAAATAAAGTACACACCAAGGGATACAACTTTGGTGTTGGTTACTTTTTCATCAGAGTGGCCTAAGTATTTTTAATAATTAAAACAAAACACTGCATAGTATGTGATAGTTTTATACTAATCATTTCATTCATATGAATGATTCCAGTACGAATCTTGAAGCAAGATGAGCGGCTCCTTCTCATCTTCTTCCTCCAGCCAACGGATGGGATAGCCCCATCCTGGGCTGCCTTGCACCTTGTTTTCCCGGCCACCTGAGCGCCGCCCCGGCCAGCCAATGCCACCACCACCTCCGTTGCGGTGGTGGCCGAAAATTAGCGGTGGTTGGCCGACCGGATGTGGCCGGAACAAGGTGTTCTAGCGGGGAAAAAGGGCTCGAAACGAGACCTTTCGGGAGCTTGATTCGAGCCCAATTTGGCTCAAATCAATCCCCAAACCAGATGAAGATCTAGCACTAGGGGAGGAATGGAGGATCAGACCTGTGTGGTGGCCTGAGATTGTGGATTCCGGCGGGTTACCATGGCCAGAGCTCGAGCTTTTGATGTCATGTCGATTTGGATCTCAGAGGGCTCGGTTTCTTTTGGTGATTGGGGGAAAATTCTCCTCTCACTCCTCTGAAGGAGTTATTGAAGTCAATTGGAGGAGGGGAAGAGCCATGACATCAATTGCCATCAACACCATTAATGGTGATTTTCGGCCACCTCTAAATCTCCCTAAATTCAGTCCCTTGTGGGATGGAAAACCCCCCAAACCTCCTGTAACTACCATGGGAGATGGATCCCTATCATTTGGGAGCTTAATTGGCCATGAATGTCATTACTCTCCTTTCTCTCTCTCCACCATTTTTGGGGGAAATGGAGCTTTCTCTCTCCTGCCCGAATTGCCTAAAATTGAATGGCCAATTCAGTAGCACCCAACCCCATTAGGTGGTGGACCATCTTAATTGTGGCTAGCCCAAGTGGATTGGGCTTGATTCGGTCAAAATAGGTCATTTTGACCTAAATTTAGGATAAGGTTGACTTTGGTTAATTAGACCATTTAGGTTGAGCCCAATGGGTGGCTAGCCACCCATTGGCCTCCCTTAAGGGTTAGGAAGGTCTAGGTAGTGTCAATTTGGCAAGGTTAGGGTCAATTGACCTTTAATAGGCCACTTTGACAGATATAGGGCTAGGGTTGACTTTGGTAAAAATAGCCAAATTGGAGGCCCCATGATGGGGCTTTTTGGTCCATTGGGTCCCTATTATCCTCATAAGGGTAGGGGAACAGTCAATTTGGCAGGGTGGAGGCAAATTGACCCTAATTAGGCTACTTTGACCAATTTAAGTTTAGGGTTGACTTTGGTCAATTTGGCCTCTTTGGTTGACCCTTTTGAGCCCTTGGTGCTCTAAGGGGACCCCTAATGGGTTAGGGATGTTAGGTTGGTTTCAAAGGATCAAGGTGAGGCCCTAAAGTCCAACCCTAGGCTTGTTAACTAGAAATTGTTATTTGTAGACCACTGTGGTTTTCTCCTTCTTGCCTATGTTCACATGGTATTAAGTGCTTCCTATGGTTTTGTCATGAACTAGTCATGTCAAAACCAACTTAGGGGTCTAGTTGTTTAAGAGATGTTACACTGGCACTTCGGCCTCTCCTTCCTCCATCTCCTCTTCCCGGACTTCCATCAAATCCTCTGCCCCTCCTGCCCGTGCCACCTCTTCTCCTCCTCTTCTCTCCTTCTTCTTCTCCCGGACCTCCAATATCTCTTCCGACCCTCCTTCCTGGCCCTCCATCTCGGGTCCTCCGGCGACCCCCTCCACTTTCGCTCTCTTCTCCATCTCCCTGTCCATCCCTTCCGCCTCGGCTTGCCAGGTGGTGTTGACCGCGGTGACGTAGCACTACCTTGCTACCTTGGGGTCACCCCTCACCCAGACCTGGATTCCTCCTACATTAACCTTGAGGCATTGGTGGAAAATTGAGGGGACGCACTAGAATGCGCTGATGAGGGGTTGCCCGAAGATGGGGCTGTAGCTGCTCGGTGCATCCACAATTGTTTGAACCAAAATTGCACAAAGACCACACTTGCTCACGCTGAAAGGAGTGGGGGTGGGGGTGGGGGGGGGGGGGGGGGGGAACTGTTAGATGGCCGGTTACTTTGAGCTACGAGTCATGGAGTGAAAGAGAAGAAAAATGGATGGTGGAGGTCTCCTAAAAGGAGATGCCGAGGCTAAGATAGCTGAAGATGAGGGCTGAGATAGCTGAAGCTGAGGTCTAAGATAGCTGAAGCTAAGATATCTGAGATAGAGGAAGCTGAGAGTTGAGATAGCTGAAGCTGAGAGCTGAGATAGCTGAAGCTGAGAGCTGAGATAACTGAAGCTGAGAGCTGAGATAGCTGAAGCTGAGAGCTGAGATAGCTGAAGATGAGAGCTGAGATAGCTGAAGCTTAGAGCTGAGGGCTGATATAGATCATATGAACCTACTGATGAGGTCTCTACGATCTCAAATTTGAGACCAATCAAGTCACAGGCTGGGAGCTGAAAACTCCTCCACCCCCCTTTCTGAGACCTCTGCCCCCTATTTATAGGCGTGAGGGCCTGCCCAAACGGCCAGGTCTAAAAGGAACGGGTTTCCAGGGACCGAGACCTCCTGGGGCGAGGTAGCCCAGGTGGCGACCCCAGGGCGAGGTCTCCCAGGCTGACGACCTAGCAAGGTCGCCCAGGGGGGGCGACCTCATGGTGAGGTCGCATAGGCTGGCGACCTGGCAAGGTTGCCTAGGGGGAGACCTCAGGGCGATGTCGCCCAGGCTGGCGACCTAGCGAGGTCCCCCAAGGCGGCGACCTCAAGGCGAGGTCTCCCAGGGGGCAACCTTGCGATGTCACCCAGGGGGTGACCTCAGGGCGAGGTTGCCCAGGATGGCGACCTGACAAGGTCACCCAGGGGGGGCGACCTCAGGGCGAGGTCGCCCATGATGGCGACCTGGCAAGGTCGCCCAGGGGGGGCGAACTTAGAGCGAGGTCGCCCAGGCTGGCGACCTGGCGAGGCGCCCAGTGGGGCGACCTCAGGGAGAGGTCGCCCAGGCTGGCGATCTGGCGAGATCACCCAGGGAACAACCTCAGGGTGAGGTCCCCAAGGCTGGCGGCCTGGCAAGGTCGCCCAGGGTGGCCGACTTTAGGGCGAGGTCGCACAGGATGGCGACCTGGCGAGATTGTCCAGGGGGGCGATCTTAGGGCGAGGTCACCCAGGATGGCGACCTGGCAAGGTCGCCCAGGGGGGCGACCTCAGGGCGAGGTCGCCGAGGCTGGCGACCTGGCAAGGTCGCCCAGGGGGGCGACCTCAGGGCGAGGTCACCTAGGCTGGCGACCTGGCCAGGTTGCCCAGGTGGGTGACCTCAAGGCGAGGTCGCCCAGGCTAGCAACCTGGCGATGTCGCTCAGGGGGGGGGGGGGGGGGCGACGTCAAGGCGAGGTCGCCCAGGGGGCAAAATCCCAGGCGAGGTCGTGCGAAGCATGACATCCATGTGGCGCGAAGGCGAGGCTGCCCTGGCGGTGGGAGACCGCCTGGGCTCAGATCTCTGCCGAAAAATACCTTGACTACCGGGAGAGGTCATCTTAGGACTGCGAAAGCGTGTGGAATGCTTCGGTTATCTGCAAAAAACCAGCTCGAGGTGATCGCCAATTTTTGGGTAAACATAATCCCCACATTTTTCCAAGTTTTGAGAAACTTGAAAAAATAGAACTTACCCACGCAAATCGAGATCCACCTCTTTTGTCAGAACCAAAAATATGAGAATAAAAAGTGAAAGTACCTGAGAGAACTTACTAATGCCTGAAGAGAGTTTATGAACACCTATTTATCTCAGGTAAAAGAGTGGTCAAAGCAGGTAAAAAAGAAAAACAATATGGGAGTACCTGAAGAGAACTCGCGAGCACCTGCTTATCTGCAAAAGAGTAGTCAAAGAAGAGAAAAAAGAAAAATGATACGTGAGTACCTGAAGAGAACTCGCGAGCGTCTGCTTATCTGCAAAAGACATGAAGAGCAAGTATAATACGGGGAGTAATAATGTGTCATGTACCTGAGACCACTTGTTGATACCTATTTTTTTTTCATATTTGAAGTGTATAAGAGAGATCATCTCATTTATAGAGAGTATATGAGTGCTTATTCACAATCACTTTGCTTTGATGTTGATTAAATAGTATCTATATGTGGAGAGAATGGATATTACTCACGTATACGGCGGGAGAAAACCAACATTCTGATATCTTAATATTCACATGCACCCAGAAATATGAGCTTGAAATTAGTACAGCTGGACGCTTTTTGTCTTGCCGATAATAATATTGTTAATGATATCATGTCAGCTGATGCCCGGACTCAATATATTATTTGAGAAATTTGAAGTCATAAATATATTAAACATGGAATCCCGAAGTCCAGAAATCCAGAAATCCAGAAATCCCGACATGAGGAAAATATGAAATTTTACGGTACCTGAAAAATTAGTACCTAACAAATAATTTGCATAATTATTTGGCAGTGTATTGTGGTACTAAAATTAGTCCGTTTCTCTGGCAAATAATGTCACACCTTCTAACATCAATTGTTAGTGATCTGTCATAATCAATCCATTAACAATAAAAATATCTACACTCAAGTAGATCGAGTCGATTAAATCGACAAAAACATCATTGCAATCAATGACAATCAATATAGAGAAAGAGATAGCGAGGAAAATAGGATGGGCTACCACTACACATCTGCGAGTGCTTCTAGTGAGATGTGGTCGCAGTGGGTTTTACGACCCTTACACAAATCAGCGGTAGTATTTCTACCCTTTGCATCCACGCAATTTTTATAAGTATTAATGTAAGTAGCAGGAAGTAATGAAGGATAAATGTTTGTAATGAAGGATGCGAAAGTGAATATGGATATGACGTTTGATGTATCTGACTGCTGAGAAGATCTTCGCGATGATAGCTGCTGATAGAACCCCAGTCACTGTCATACTTATTACAAGTAAAACTAAAAAAGAAAAGATACGAAAAAAGTTCCAAACAAATGGGAGTCCTACAAAATAGGGAATAAAGTGATATTTTATCTCTTCTCTATTCTATGCACTTCTTTTATTGAGGGAAAAATTCTCTGCTTTGTAAAGTTGTCTCTGCTAGAAGAAAAACCATCTTCATATTACCAAGTAACATAGTCTTGTAACTTTCCTGCCTTCAACAGTTGGTCAATTAATTTTCGGGGAGCACGACAGTCTTCTGTATCATGACCAATATCTGAATGATATGCGTAGAAGAGCTCTTGATTATGATTTTCAACCTTAAACTTTATAGGACGAGGTCTTCTATACTCTGGTATATTTTGAATATTTTGAAGGACCTCTTCCAAGGAGAGATTCAACTGAATAGATCCTTCTGTGTAATTTTCATATTCAAGTGTTGTAGGATCATAAGACTGGATGGGAGAGACTTCCAAGTATGGAGATGACATATTCTGAGGAAGAGAATAAGACTCAAACTGCTCAACTTGCGGAGCGTTCTGTGTTGAAGATGAGTGACTGTGATAGAAATTTCTCTGATGCTGCTGAATCTTCTGGTTCTGAGAACACACATAGTTGGGATTCATCTCCTCACCTTCAATAAACTTATTTGCTATTTCGATGATATTCTCATAAGACTTTGGCTCTTTTATGCTGACTTTATATCTGAAAGGGCCTTCTTGGAGTCCATGAATGAAGGCACATTTATACATCTCTTGATCAACATTAACAACCTCAAGAAGCTCTCTCTGGAATCTATCAACGAAGGGAGCGATAGTTTCATTAACTCCTCGCTTGATTTGGAAAAGAGTTGATGGGCGTCTCTTTCGCTTCCTTGAGGTAGCAAACTTCAAGAGAAGTTCTCTTCTGAGATCCATAAAGCAAGTAATTGATTGAGATGACAGCTTATAAAACCATTCCAGAGCTTGAACGCCAAAGGTCATGACAAGAAGCTTGCACCTGATGCTATCTGATATAGTTCTTAACACAACAACTGACTCAAAGACTTGTAGGTGGGAGATTGGTTCTTCTCCCCCTGAGAAGGTTCGCAGGCGGGGTTCGTTAAACCCATTAGGAGCAGGTTCCCAACGAATTCTATTTGTAAAAGGAGAGAGTTCTTCTACTTCAACAATAACTGGAGGGGCTGAAGGATAAGCTATATCAGCAGGAGTCGGAAAATAAGCACAATCCTCTTGAAAATTCGACACCTTTATTGGATCTTTCTGGGCAACTGATCTGAGATAATCACGGCGAGCAGCTGTAAATTCCTCAGTTTGAGACGGTAGAGGGGCAACTGGATGTGCAAACTTTGTAGGAAGAAGAGGAGCTGCGACTCGAGGAAGAAAAAGGTTTGCAACTCGAGGAGCAAAATGATCCTCCTCAATAGGAGCTTGAGGTGGAAATGGAGCTGCGATTTGAGGAAGAAGCTGCTGAGTGATAGCTGTAATAGATTGATTAATCTCATCAATTTGCTGACGAGTCTACTCCAGCTGTTGAGCAAGCTCTTTGCAAAATTGCTCCAGACGAAACTCTATGCTAAGCTTGAGAGCTTCCAGAGTGAGTTCATCATTTGAATTATCTTGAACCTGTCATCTCCATTGTAATCGAACGGGTAAACCTATTCGCCGTTGGATGGAGCTCGCCGAGCTCTTTCCGAAAAGTTATTGTGGGCTGAAAATGGATAAATGAATCAAAAGTTATAGTTGTTTTAAGATTGGGTGTCGTTCTTAGAAAAATCTCATATCTTCATCGCAACTGCTGTTCATCAACCATTCTGATCTGAAGATCGCGTGTTATGTTTGAACCAAAATTGCACCAAGACCACACTTGCTCACGTTGAAAGGAGAGGGGGGAAATGTTAGATGGTCGGTTACTTTGAGCTACGAGTGAAGGAGTGAAAGAGAAGAAAAATGGATGGTGGAGGTCTCCTGAAAGAAGATGCCGAGGCTAAGATAGCTGAAGCTGAGGGCTGAGATAGCTGAAGATGAGGGATGAGATAGCGGAAGCTAAGAGCTGAGATAGCTGAAGCTGAGAGATGAGATAGCTGAAGCTGAGAGTTGAGATAGCTGAAGCTGAGAGCTGAGATAGCTGAAGTTGAGAGCTGAGATAGCTGAAGCTGAGAGCTGAGATAACTGAAGCTGAGAGCTGAGATAGCTGAAGCTGAGAGCTGAGATAGCTGAAGCTCAGAGTTGAGGTCTGAGATAGATCATATGGACCTGCTGATGAGGTCTCTACGATCTCAAATCTGAGACCGCTCAAGTCACAGGCTGGGAGCTGAAAACTCCTCCACCGCCCTTTCTGAGACCCCTGCCCCCTATTTATAGGTCGGAGGGCCTGCCCAAACGGGTAGGTCTAAAAGGAACGGGATGCCCGGGACTGAGACCTCCCGGGGTGAGGTCGCCCAGGGGGCGACCTCAGGGCGAGGTCGCCCAGGTTGACGACCTGACAAGGTCACCCAGGGGGATGACCTCAGGGCGAGGTCGCCCAGGGGGGCGACCTCAGGGCGAGGTCGCCCAGGCTGGCGACCTGGCGAGGTCACCCAGGCTGGCGACCTGGCGAGGTCGCCCAGGGGGGGGGGGCGACCTCAGGGCGAGGTTGCCCAGGCTGGTGACCTCAGGGAGAGGTCGCCCAGGCTAGCGACCTGGCAAGGTCGCCCAGGAGGGCGACCTCAGGGCGAGGTCGCCCAGGCTGGGGACCTGGCAAGGTTGCCCGGGGGGCGACCTCAGGGTGAGGTTGCCCATGCTGGCGACCTGGCAAGGTCGCCCAGGGGGGCAACCTCATGGCAAGGTTGCCCAGGCTGGCGACCTGGCGAGGTCGCCGAGGGGGGCGACCTCAGGGCGGGGTCGCCCAGTATGGCGATCTGGAGAGATCACCCAGGGTGGCAACCTCAGGGCGAGGTCACCCAGGATGGCGACCTGGCGAGATCGCCCAGGGGGCAATCTCAGGGTGAGGTCGCCCAGGCTGGTGACCTGGCAAGGTCGCCCAGTGGGGCGACCTCAGGGCGAGGTCGCGCAGGCTGGCGACCTGGAGAGATCGCACAGGGGGGGCGATCTTAGGGCGAGGTCGCCCAGGCTGGCGACCTAGAAAGCTCGCCTAGGGGGCGACCTCATGGCGAGGTTGCCCAGGCTGGCGTCCTGGCAAGGTGGCCCGGGGGGGGCGACCTCAAGGCGAGGTCACCCAGGATGGCGACCTGGCGAGGTCTTCCACGGGGGGCGACCTCAGGGCGAGGTCACCCAGGCTGGCGACCTGGCTAGGTCGCCCAGGGGGGAGACCTCCCAAGCAAGGTCGCGAGAAACGCGACCTCCACTAGGCGCGAAAACGAGGCCTCCCGGGTGGTGGGAGACTGTCAGGGCTCAAATCTCTCCGCCGAAAAATACCTGGACTACCGGGAGAGGTTGTCCGAGGACTGCGAGAGCGTGTGGATTGCTTCGGTTATCTGTAAAAAGCCGTCTCGAGGTGATGGCCGATTTCTGGGTAAACAACAATGATGAACCAGCAGTTACGGGACTGCCCCCCTCGGACGATGTGGAGCCCTACTCCTCCTTCCACATCCTTTCTCGCCCCCAAGAAACCGAACAACGGGTCATCTGATGTCATCACTCTTCTCGCCTCCACCTTCATCTCGTCAATTGCCTTCTTGAAGATGACATTGACCGAGCTCCCATTATCGACAAGGATACAGAAGTCTGTGATGTTTTCAAAGTCTGTTTGGATGATCAACGCATCGCAGAACGGGTCCTCATTACCGGACATATCCTTCTGTGAGAAGGTGATCTTTTCTGCTGGGGGTGGGTCTTGAGACGTCGAAGCCATGCTCCGATGGTACATGACATGGAGGCTCGCCTTTCAGGTTGCCTTGATCCCCACACCCCCATGGATCACTCTGATCCCCCCCCCCCCCGTGTCCCCACATCGACAGGACCTCCTCAATCCTCACCAGCCGCTGCTCCCACAGCGTCGGCACTCTGGTCCCCCTCATCTCCAGGAACTCTGTGCAGGTGGCCGTTGCGTGACCTTCTTCCTGGTGGAAGTCACAAAATGGCAATGCCACCTCCCTTATCTCGGCCTCCGCGCCACGATTCCTCCTCCTCACTCCAGCCCCTACTCCGACTCCTCTTCCTCTTCCTCCTCGCCCGATAGACATAGCTTACTGAGGCAGGTGAGGCAACGGCTTCGCACCCTACCTCCACCCGAGCTGATGAGGTCATCCTCGACCTCCACGGAAGTTGCCTCCTCCCTGCTGCCTCCACCCTAACTCCGGGGCCCTCAGATCTTCCCTTCTCCGAACCTCTTGCTCCTTGAACTCTAGCTCACTAAGCTTTGCTAGCCTTTTCATGAACTTAGGGTTAGCCGCCTCCCCTTCTATCTCTTCTGCCGCCCTCTCCATCAACTCCTCGAAGGACAGAGGAGCCCTCCTCTTAAGGCTCATCTTGAAGAACCCCTCCTGCAGCCCCACCGTGATGTCGAGCTGGAGGGTGAACCTCGACACCTCCTGGATGAGGAGGACCTCTTCCTGTTACCGATCCATATAGTGGGCCAAAGACTCCCCCAGCCTCTGCTTGATATTGAAAAGTGCCTCGGGGTCCTTCTTTCTCTTCTTCGAGGTAGAGAAGCTTAGCTGGAAGCCGCGGCGTAGGTCTTCGAAAGCATAAATTGATCCCATGGGAAGCTGGTGAAACCAGTCCCTCGCTTTCTCCTTCAACGTGGTTGCGAAGTGTCGGCACATGAAAGCGTCTGACATGGGTCTGATGGAAGTCATATCTTCAAACCACTGTAAGTGTTGGACGGGGCATCCTTGCCGGTGTAAATCTGCATGGCCAGCTCTCTGAATCCTTCGGGAAGCGGTGCCGAGAGCACCAACTCACAAAAGGGGCTTCCCCCACTCACGCTCCTATCCTGCTCCACACGCCCCATGAGCTCTCAAGCCGGGCCTGCTCTCGCCTGCCTCTCACTCGCTGGGGTACTGTTCGTCGGGACTGCGCCTGCCGAGACCCCACTCACACTCGCTAGGATGAAGAAGAGTTCTCGCCTAGCGAGGTGTCGCCCCGGCCCCTCGGCCGTCACCTCTTTTCCTGCCCTCTGCCCCGGGGCATTCTCGCCAACTCCTGGCGGTGGGATCACATGGGGCCCCGGGATTGTGAGATCTCCCCGTGCCGCGGTGAATGCGTTTTGGATCGCCCCGAGCAGATCCCTTTGGAGGTTTGCCAACATCTCAAATGTCGCTGGCGCACTGGGTAGTGGTGAACCGCCAAAGCCGGCATCTCGCTCATCTTCCCCTGCCATGCCACTTCCTTGAGACTTTCTTGTACTAACTGCTCTCCACGCTCACCGCACCAAAAATGTTGGAACAAGGACTTGGCCCCAACGAGGAGATCGGTCCCCTTAGAGGGGGCAGGTAGCACCTACTGATCCCGCAAAAGAAGCGGACCGGAGACTAAGAGCTTAACACAGACCCTTGGCTACAATATGGAGGTCCCACCACACACCCGGAAGATCTTAGAGCGCTTCCCCTCCGAAGCCAAAGCTGAAACTGGGCACCTTTGAGAGCCTGAGGAGCTAACCAAAGAACCTAGGGAGGAAGAAGACAGAAATTGGAATCCCTCCAAAGGTGCCCTTGTTGGTATTTCCAAAGTGAACTCAAAGCAATCAACCAGTTAGTCTTACTGCCAACGCAATATGAGCCTATAGGGTCGCACATAAGAGTTTTTGGAGAAGTTGGAGGAAGGATTGTGTTGGCCTTACTCATATTGGATAAGAGTGAAGGACCAAACCTATGACTCATTGGAGTTAGGTCGAGTCGACAAAATGTTCCACAGATATTATGAATATTGCATGGAGCATGCTGGCATGTGTTTGAGACGACACTACTTGTGTGATCGAGATCATCAAAATGATATTGTGAATATCATAGAAAGATCACGATGATATGACCGACTATTAACTATGATGTATCGTCATGTGCTAAAGGAATATCATCTTGACTGTCAAGACGATATTTTAAGTGTCATGACGATATCGTCGAGATCATCTCGACAATATAGATCATCAAGATTGTGTCTTCTTTACTGTCAAGACGATACATGTCATCACGATAATATCATCAAGATCATCTCGATGATATTCAGTGATCACAACAATACAAATCGTATACTCCTATTAATGACTGGGGTCTGCGGATATCCAATTTTTTGCCCTAAGTATAAATAGTGAAGCGATTAGGTTTTCCCAAATAAATAATCCTTTTGGGAGATTCATGCGGAAGCGTTCTGCAAGATCTCCACGAGACTCATCCGTCTTTCCTCGTCGTTGCCGCCTCTCCCTTGCGCGGATCTAGCAATCAGTGGGAGACTGATAGGAGTGTTTTAGTTCTTAAGTATATTAAAGGCTCTTTTTTAAGTTTTACTTCAAAATAAATGATATATATATAAGTGTGATGAGTGCTGTATGAGTAACAAACACAAACAGTAAGAGTGCATAAGTAAACACAGCACATAAAAACAGAAATAAAACAAAGACAAAGCAACATCCAGAGGACACAAGATATATAGTAGTTCCCCAATCAACCTGGGTATATCTACTCTTCTACCCACTGGTAGGAATCCACTGGAGGTTGTTGATCAGGTGCCCTCACACCAAGCTGATTTTGATAAGGTTTCCACACACCATAGAGCTTTTGATCAGGTGCTCAAAACCATGATGCAGGTTTTTGCTAAGGTGCACTGTCACCGGGAGTTAACTTTTGAAGGGAGTTATAACCCTTTACAAGATGGGAGAAATAAAGAAAACAGAAAATGTATGTTGTTCTTCTCTTTGCTGAGAAGACACTTATAGATCCTGATGGGTAGTTGAGTTAGATCTTGATGATGTTGAAGAGAGCTCCCTCTGTCTGATTTAGTTTATATGACAGCTTGTGGATGGAGCTTCTTCTCTAGATTGCAAATCCTCTTTTCTTCTTCTTACAGTTTTGATCCCTGAGCAATTGATATAGATTGGTGTCTCAGGTTGTATATGATCTGCAAAGAAGGAGTTAGGCAAAAAGAAGATATAATATATTTTGATCAGCTTCTTCTTTTTGCTCCTCTGTTTCTCTTCCTCTTTCTTTTCATGTACAACAGATATAATATGTTCTATACTATCTTCCTGCTTCTTTTCTCTGCTCTTCTCTGTTTATTTATTCTGAGAGCTTTCAGCTGATTTGAATTCTTGCCGACAGAAGAGGAAAGAGATAATATCTCTTTTACTTCACAGATCCTCGAGCAGACAAATTGTCGTCTTTAGCTTTTGCAACGGCTATAACATTTAATGCTCTACCAACGGCTGTTTCAAACAAAGGAAAGACAGTAATATATATAGCAATATATAAATAGAATTAATAAATATTGCTTTATAAAATCTGACAGCATATTAGTCGAGCTGAGAATGATATAAAATAATGCTGCAGATATTTCGTCGAGCTGAGCTTCAAGTTAGTCGACCTCATCATTTGATTCGTCGACCTGAACATTTAATTCACTGTTCTGAACATCTGCTGAATATTCGTCGAATGCAGACTTGAGTTCGTCGAACGCAGAGACGGGCTGGATCGTCGACCGCTGAATATTGAGCTGTTCGTCGAACGCAGACTTGAGTTCATCGAACGCAGGATTTCGTCGACCACTGAGACGGGGTCTATTCATCGACCACTGAGATAATCTGTTCGTCGACCGCTGAACCGCTGAGACGAGATTGTCGAACGCTGAATCGCTGAGACGGGATCGTCGAACGCTGAACCGCTGGATTTCGTCGAGCGCAGAATGAATACCATTCGTCGAGCGCAGGACGCCGTTCGTCGAACGCAGGTAGACGTTCGTTGAACATAGAGAACTTATGTTATTTTTAATTCTTCTCTTTTTTTCAGCCTATTAATAATGTCTCTTTTCAGCCTTCTTTCTTAATGGGATTTGATATAAGTTATACAATATGTAATGATAGAAACTTTGACATTAAAGGTGGATCCTAACTTAAATCAAAACTAAGGTTCCAACAATCTCCCCCTATTTGAGTTGGGATCCTAATCCAAATTAAGACTAGGTTCTAACAATCTCCCCCTATTTGGTTTAGGATGCCTAAGCTTAAAAAGTCTGTAAATAACTGAAGGCTTAAGGGTCAGAGATTATTTTCTTCTTTTGAAAAATATTTAAACAATTTCAGGTTTCCTAAATTTTGATTTAATAGAATTTTAATGAAGGATTGCTAGCTGTTATTAGATTCTAGGAATTTTAAAATAAAAAAGACATTGTCTAATAGCTTCTTTCTATAGAATCTCCTTAATCAGAAGAGACTCACACTCGGAGCTCTGATCATTTCTGATCTATGCTATTTGAGTAGAATGCTCAACATGATTTTGAAGAAAATCTGGAAGAATGTGAAGTCTATCTAACTTTGTTTTTGAGATAGAATGTTCAAAAGAATCATATAACTGCTTATTTAGTTATAAGAAAATTTTTTAAAATAGATAAAAGAAAATGACTTAAAATAAGATATTTTGGCCTTTTTATCTCATTAAAATATAAATTTGAAAATTTATTTTGATGTTGCTGATCATAAAATTTTCCTTTTTCTTTAGAAGTTTGTTTAAAGTTTTCAGCCTTAATGAGCTTATTTTTTAAACAAATGATTTGTTCTGCTGATATTTTAAAGTTTTCTTTAGGTTTGTTATATTCAGAAATCAAATTAGTTATTTTTGTTAACTCATTTTTAATTTCCTTTTTAGATTTGTAATTTTCAGCAATTATTAAATCTGTACATGATGAATTGAAAACAGATTTAACATCAGAGGTAGAAATAAAATTTGAAGATACCTTTTTTACCTTTTCTGATTCAGATTAAGATTCTGATATGTAATATGAATCATATATTGCCATCATACAGAAATTTTTGGCCTTTTGTGTTGGATCGTATGACGCCCTTAGAGGGGGGGGGGGGGGGGTGAATAAGGGTGTGTCTAAAAATTAATTTTTACTTAGTAATTTTTTTTAAAGAGATTTTACTTTACTAAAAAATTACTTATAAATACTTTCAAAACAATGCAACTTTAGTATTAAACCCAAACACAAATTTCTAAGATAAAGATTATGCCACCAAATATGTAATTAAAGAAAAAGACATAATTATATTAATCATGAAATTTGAGTACAATAAAATGATCTTAACAATGCTTAAGATCAAGGCACAATTATGTTAATAAAAAATTCTACAATTTTGGTTTACCAATCCTTCTCCCAAGGATCGGAAGGCTATCGCTTGTCTTTCCCAAGACCAAGCCCAAGCCTATCCTCTAGATCTTCCCAAGATCTAGACGTAGCACACAAGGCCACGATTTCCCACCAAGCCACGCAAGGACTTGGACGCTCCGCACAAGGAAGCGATTTTCCCCTAAGCCGCGCAAGGACTTAGACGCCGCATGCAAGACGACGATTTCTCTACCAATACAAAATGAAAAGTATGTGAATGAAAATACAATATGAAAAGAACAACTCCCTAGAAGATCAGATCTCTGAACGGATTGTTGAAGCCTCGAGATGATCGATGATGTAGAAGCGCGCCCGATCTCGTCTTCAATCTTCAATCCTTCTTTGCACAAATGGGAGTTGAAGAGGTTCTAGAGCTCTCTAGTTCGTATGCACTCAGGAAGGGACTTGGAATTTTCAAAGCTTGGAATGCACGAACACAAGGAGGCAATTTATAGAAAATCGCTGTCGCCTGGGCGACAGTGACTGTCGGAATTTTCCAACAGCGTTAAACTGCCGCTGGAGTGGCGTCGTGCGGGCAGTTGCTGTAACCGTCGAGCTGTCGCCTGGGCGACATCGATGTCGGATTTCCGACAGCGCAAAACTGCTGATCGTGGGTGGTGTTGTGGGCAGTTGTTGTAACCTCCGAGCTGTCGCCTGGGTGACATCGTTGTCGGAATTCCGACAGCTCAAAACTTCCTTTCGTCGATCTGGCGTGGAGGGAAGTAGTTGTAACTTCTCTGCTGTCGCCTGGGCGACAGCGGCTGTCGGAATTTTCCGACAGTGAAATTTCCCACATTCATATTTAGCTCCAGCAGAAATGTGAACATCTCATACCTGTTATCTAAACACCATTAATAAAAAATAGAATCAAATACAAATGGGACTTTGTTATTATCAAACCGGAGGAGTGCGAAACGCATGCTCCAACAATCTCCCCCTTTTGATAATAACAAATCCGTAAAAAAAAATCATGTCTATTTAGATTGTTGATTTTAACATTTGGTGTGTGCACAAAAATAACATGATATATTTCTCTTAAAATAAATAATCTCCCTTTAGATGAAGGCTCCCCCTAAATGAATACTCCCCCTAAATATATGCTCCCCCTTGATATATGATGTATTGTGTAGGTGGAATATTTAGGTGTAATAGATTTTTGATTTTTATTTTTATACGTGTTAATTCTCCCCCTTTTGGTATTAACAAAAGTTAATATTAGATAAAAGAGTAGTTCTTAAGGGAAAGTATATAGGATATAGAAATGAAGAGTAAGCGGAAGCACTTTGTTGGAAATGATTGAAGTTCATGAAATAATAGGAATATGCCATAGTATGAATAAACTCATGAAGTGATGGTATAGCCATATGAAGTAATGAAAGAAAATAACTTAAACATGAGTAAGGTCATTTGAAAGTATCATAGAAAGACACAATAGTGTATAGAATTATGGAATATTTTCGGTCCAATTCTCATGAGATGAATGTTTATATAACATAATGATGTGTGCATGTGATACTTAGATCAAACATATGAAGTTATTTAATTTACATGATCATTGAAATGTAGAACATAATATAAGCATATAAAGTTAACTTTGACTTTGAAGATATAGCACAAGATGAAATAGAAAACCATTTTTCTTTTGCACAAGACACTTTACAATTCTTTCCAAGGTGCTTAACCTCACAATGCTCATTAAGACTTATCAGGAGGGTATGTAGTGCTTGGTGGAGTATCCTTGTCTTTATTTTAAACTTTTTTTTATCACAAATGTTGTGATACCTTTTTTTTTGAGATTTTGATATATATATTTTTTAGTTGACCAAGGATCTCCGAATTCACTTGAATCGCAAAAGATGGTGTAAATTATTGTTGTGCTAACAAATCAAGGTTGAAAGTTGTATTTATGAAGTGCTATTTTATTATGTTAAAGCAAATATGATCCATGTATATATTAAATAAAAAGTCATACGTATGGACCAAAAGAAGTGAATGTGATAGTTCATTATGATAGATAACCAATTTCTCATACTTAGAGGCATGCGAAAACAATTTCCAATGGTCTAAACAACTAAGTAGGAGTGTCAATACGATGATAGCTTGGAAATGAAAGCATATAATCATGTAAGAGTCATTTTTTTTAAAACATAGAAAGCACATGGTTTGTCATCAAGTCATGAAATGAAGCAGTAATAATGATATATAACTATTGTAAATCATCAAAGGGACCCAAAATTGAATTTTTAGCAAAAATGGAGCTGTCGGAAATTTCCGACAGTCACTGTCGCCTGGGCGACAGCCAAAATTATAAATAGGGCTTTGGACCGAGTCAAACCCTATTGTGCTTCATTTTTCTGGACTGTAGAACGAGAGAAGGCTGTCGGAAGTCGGCGACAACTCTAGATCTAAGGTATGGATTTTGGATTTTTATGTTTTTGACTCAAATTTGTTAGGGATTTTTGATTTTGAAAGTAGAGAAGAAGGAAAATGTTGTTTTCATCTTGATTTTTGATGATTTGGTGTAGGTTTTTGAAGTTGTGTTTTAAAAAAAAAAAATGTAGATCTAGTTTAAAGCAAGTGGATCTTGTTGGATCTTTGTTAAAAATGTTTTGATTTTGGGATTCTTGTGGTTGGAGGTTTGCTTTTGTTCATAGTTTAATTTTAAAAATGGAAGATTTTCCTTTTGAAAGAAGGTTGAAGATGATGAATAATAAGGATATGGAGAAGATTTTGATTTGAAAAACAAATTTTTTTTTTAAAATTGTTGTTGAAATAACCTTGATTTGAGTAGATCTGGAAGGGTATGTAAAAAATTTCGAGAGAAGTTCACTGGAGATCTGTCGGAAATTTCCGACAGTCACTGTCGCCTGGGCGACAGTGTTCCAGTGCACAGCACATGTTTAATCAAAATTTTTATGTTATTTGCAGAATGGCTTCCAGTTCCAAAGCTCGAAGGAGTACTTCGGAAGATGCACATAGTTCATATCAAGTTTTTCCTGGGGTGGAGAAAGCTATTGTTGGAGTTGAAAAGTATGTGGAATTTGATTCGCCGAAGCACGATCATATCTATGATCGGCTTGCGAATGCAGGTATTCTCTCAATAATCACCCCAGAGCCATTCTCTTCCTTTTTGATTCGCGAGTTCTATAATCATTTGGAAGATCCAAATTGCACTGAGTTGGATGGAGGAGTAAGATCAAGAATTCAGGGTCAACATGTGGAAATAACACATGTTGATCTAAGAGAGGAATTCGGATTAGTGATTTGTGAAAATGTGTCGGATATAGTGGAGAGTTATAGAAAAGATAGAGATTGGACCCTTGTAAACATGAGTTTACATGGGAATCAAAAAAAGACTCTAACCACTGAAGTTACGTCACTCAATCCGGATGCTTTCTTAGTTCAAGATATCTTAAGGAATTCAGTCATGTTGAAGAGTGGAGATACAAGAAGTATTACGGCTCAGTTGACCCTCATTACATACTACATTATGGAGGATGAGCTTTTTGATGTGGCGGACTTCATACTCTCCCAGATTAGGTATGCGTATAGATTAAAGCATCCAAGATGGGTGAAGGTTCATACGCTGCCAATGGGGGCGATAATTCAGCGTGTACTCTATAAGAAGTACGGATGGATAGCGCAAAGTTCTTATTTGGATGATTGTTATCCGGAGATATATTATACGGGTTCGATGAAAGTGAAGAAGACGCCGAAAAAGGCTCATCCGGGAATTGAGATTCGAGAGCCGCCATTGCCTAGGGCAGGATCACTACGAGAGTCCATTGATGATTTACGTGAGTCATTAGAGGATCACAAGAAGGAAGTGAAGAAGGACCGTAGTCGAATGCAGAAGTTTATGAAGTTTTTCGTCAAAGGTCTGAAGTTGAAGCCAACGCCGGAGGAAGAGGCCAAATGGCAAGTTCCAGACGAAGAACCGCCACGCCAATCGGTGAGGCGGACTCGCCGTTGTAAAGCCGTGAGACGAGGACCTCCAGAAGATTGTCCAGAGAGCAGCGGGGCTGGTTATGAAGATTCAGAGTAGTTTCATCAGGCTGCTGCTGCTGGGAGATGTCGGAAATTTCCGACATCCACTGTCGCCTGGGCGACAGTGAATTTCTTCAGATTTCTATTTCTTGTTTAATGAACTTGATCCTTATGATTTTTCTACTATTTTATTGGAACAATATTGATGTAATATTGATGATGTTTGAATTTTTGTTAAGTCTTTTAAAATTCTATGGTTTGATTTTAAAATTTAGACTTTTTCTTTTTAAATTGTTTAGGTTTTGTGATAATAATTTTTTTTAAAAATTTAATAGGCTTTAAATAGTGATATATTCATTGTGAAATGTCTAGAATTCCCAATTCTAGCCTTAGCATAGAAAAACGGGAATCCGGTAACGGCTTAGTGAATATATCTGCTAGTTGATTTTCCGTGCCTATAAAGTTGATTTTTATATTACCCTTCTTAATATGATCCCTTATAAAATGATGTCGGACATCTATATGCTTAGATCTAGAATGTAATACGGGATTGTTAGTTAAGTCTATAGCACTTTTATTGTCACACTTTAATTCTACACTACTTTGTTGCATGCCAAAATCTTCTAATGTTTGTGACATCCAAAGAGCTTGGGCACAACAACTACCTAGTGCAATATATTCGGCCTCGGTAGTAGAGAGGGCAACATAATTCTGTTTCCTACTCGACCATGAAATAAGTGAAGGGCCGATAAAGTGACAAGTGCCACTAGTGCTTTTCCTATCTAAAGAACATCCCGCATAATCGGAATCCGATAAACCATGTAAAATAAAAGAATCATTATGAGGATACCATAAACCTAATTTTGATGTTCCTATGAGATATCTAAAGATACGTTTCACCGCTTTTAAATGTGACTCTTTAGGATTAGCTTGAAATCTAGCACATAAACAAACGGCAAACATAATATCAGGTCTAGATGCGGTTAAATACAATAAAGACCCTATCATACTTCTATAAAGGGTTTGTTCAATTGAAACACCACTTTCATCTTTTCCTAATTTTAGTGAAGTACTCATAGGAGTGTTTGCATGCTTAAGGTTTTCAAATCCAAATCTTTTTAACATATCATGAATATATTTGGGTTGACATATAAAAATTCCATCATGTTTTTTGTGTAATTTGAAAACCTAGAAAATATGAAAGTTCTCCAACCATACTCATTTCAAATTCATTTTTCATAATTTGAACTACTTCATTACACAACTCTTCATTAGTGGCTCCAAAAATAATATCATCAACATAAATTTGTAAAATAACTAAATCATGATCAATTTGCTTAATGAAGAGTGTAGAATCAGCACTTCCTATTTTATAATCGTACTTTAACAAATATTGAGTTAATCGATCATACCAAGCACGAGGCGCTTGTTTTAATCCATAAAGCGCTTTATCTAATTTATAAACATAATTTGGATATTTCTCATTTATAAAGCCAGGGGGTTGTTCTACATAAACCTCTTCTTTTATATACCCGTTTAAAAATGCGGTTTGACATCCATTTGATATAATTTAAATCTTTTAAAACAAGCAAATGCAAGAAATATCCTAACCGCTTCTAATCTTGCTACGGGTGCAAAAGTTTCATCAAAATCTACCCCTTCAATTTGTGCATAACCTTTTGCAACTAATCTGGCTTTATTTCTAATAATTCTAGATTCATTATCCATTTTATTTTTAAAAATCCACTTAACACCAACTACAGGACGATTTTTGGGTCGTTCTACAAGATTCCAAACCTTATTATGTTCAAATTGATTAAGTTCTTCATTCATAGCTAAAAACCAAAATTCATCATTTAAAGCCGTGGAAACATCTTTTGGTTCTATTTCAGAGACAAAACAAAGGTTTGAAAATAAAACATGTAGCGATGAACGAGTACTAACCCCTTTTTGCGGATCTTCAATGATAAGCTCCTTTGGATGATCCTTTGAAAATCTCAATTCACTTGGAGGCACATATTCTTCTCTTTCTTCTCTTTCTCCTTCTCTTTCTTCTCCTTTTTCTTCTTCATTTTCTCCAAGTTCTTCATCATCATTCTCCACCGAAGGAAGGGGATCATCTTCTTTTCCTGTTATTTTCTTTTCTACACATGAAGCAAACTCATCAAACCTAACATGAATGGATTCTTCAACTATTTTGTTCTTTTATTAAAAATCCGATAAGCTTTACTAGTTGAAGAATAGCCAATAAAAATACCTTCATCACATTTTTCATCAAATTTTCCTAAGGAATCTTTAGAATTCAAAATAAAACATTTACAACCAAAAACTTTGAAATAAGAAACATTTGGTTGTTTATTAAAAATTAATTCATAAGGAGTTAATTTTAAAATAGGGCGAAGCATTACTCTATTTATTACATAACATGTCGTGCTAACCGCTTCAGCCCAAAAAGATTTTGGTAATTTGAATTCAGATAACATTGTACGGGCGAACTCTTGAAGAGTTCTATTTTTCCTCTCCACTACACCATTTTGCTGTGGTGTGCGTGGAGCGGAAAATTCATGTTTAATTCCTAACTCCGTACAAAAAGAAATGAACTTTTCATTTTCAAATTCTCCTCCATGATCCGATCGTATGCGTTTAATTTTTAACTCAAATTCATTTTGAATACGCAAACATAATTTTGAAAATTCTGAAAATGCTTCGGATTTGGAGGTTAGAAATAAAGTCCAACAAAAACGAGAATAATCATCAATCAAAATAAATGTGTATTTTCTACCTCCTAAGCTAGAAATTCCAATTGGCCCAAATAAGTCCATATGTATTAATTGAAGTGGCCTAGTGGTAGAAATAATGTTTTTACTTTTGAAAGATGATTTTGAAAATTTTCCTTTTTGGCAAGGCACACATAGTGAAGAAGATAAATTTCCATTTAGCAAAGGTAAACCTTTAATTAATTTATCTTTTGAAAGTTTTGAAATTAACTTGGCACTAGCATGTCCAAGTCGCCTATGCCATAAATCTAATTCATCATTTTTTGATAAAAAACATTTTAAGGTAGAATTTGAAAAATCAAGAAATTTCATCATATATACATTATGACATCTAGGTGCGGTAAAAACAATTTCATTTGTTTTGGAATTAATAATTTTGCATAAATTTGTAGAAGATTCAAATAAAACATTTAAACCCTTATCACATAATTGACTAATAGAAATCAAATTATGCTTTAATCCTTCTACAAATAAAACATTTGAAATTGAAAAATTTTCGTTACCCACAACTCCGATGCCGATGATTTTTCCTTTTCCATTGTCTCCGAATATAACAACTCTTCCTTTTTTCATCTCTAGGCTATGGAACTTTTCTTTATTGCCCGTCATGTGCTTTGAACAACCCGAGTCCAAGTACCACACGTCTTCTTTGTCCTTAGCCTGCCAACATACCTAGAAAGAAGAGGTGAGTAAAGATCTGGTTACCCAAGTGGTTCCACCCATAGTGTAGGTAGAAGCCTTAGGCACCCAGATTTGTTTGATTTTACTTTTTCCTTCTTTCCAGCAAGAGTCCGTAGTGTGACCAAATCTATTGCATTTGGCACATGTAATGTATTTAGAGGAGTATAACTTTTCTGGACTTTTACTGGATGAGGATGCAGTATTTAACAATTCATTAATTTTAGAATTTTTAAAAGTGAATTTTCTGGACTTTTCACTGTCGTCGGCGACAGTGGTTGTCGCCGGGCGACAGCTTCCAGATGTGTATCCGAGCACAAACCTTCCAGATCCATGGCGTTGGTATCCTAAGATCATATCCAGTGATCTTTGGCCAATTCCATATTTTTTCATGGCTAGTGCTAAGTCATGAATCTGGTGTCTCATTTTTGTATTCTCGGATACTAGATTTACGCATCTACGTTCAAAAGATTTCTTTCCATCATGGACTTTGGAGATTGAAGATTTCAGATCTCTCTCTAAAATCTCATTCTTGTTAGTAAGAATTTTTATTGTAGAATGAGATTTGGAAAGAGATTCTTCAAGTTCATTAATTCTTCCCAAAAAGTGATCACACTCTTGGCAAGAGATATCTCTTTTTCCACTAGTCTTAATTTCCCTTAACAATTTTTTTTTCTTTAAGTAAAATGTCATTTTCAGATTTAAGAAAATCATTGTCTTTTAAGCTTTTTTCAAAAAATTTGCAAGTCTTTAAAAATTCAGAAAACAATTCATCATAGGTTGGAGGAGTTACCTCAGTGTCGCTTTGGACACTGCATTCGTCATCAGATATGACGCTCTTTCCCATTAAGCATATGTTGGCCTCCTCTTCTTTACTTGAGTCGGAACTGCTTGCATCCTCAGAAGTAGTATCATCCCAGGTTTCCGCCTTCAACACCTTCTTCGACCCTTTGTGCTTCTTTTCTTTAAGTTCTTTCAAGTACTTTGGACACTTGCTTCGAATGTGTCCTAACTTCTTGTAGTGATAGCACTCCGGTGGCGGTCTCTCTTCCTCCTCATCGCCTTCCTTTCCTTTTTTCTTCCTAAAGGTCTCCTTCTTAAAATATTTCTTAAACGAATTCCTTCTCTCCGGATTTTTCATAAATTTTCTAAAATTTTTAACAAATAAACTTTCCTCATCTTCTTCATCCTCCTCAGAATCACTAGTTTCTTCCTTCTTTGATCTTAGAGCCAATCCCTTCTTCCTTGGCTCCATATACTCTTGTTGTTGAATTTTCAATTCAACTTCATGAGTTTTCAAGTTCCCAATGAGGCTTTCCAATTGTAAGGTCTTAAGATCATGTGACTCGGAAATTGCAGTCACTTTAGGATTGAACTTCGGGGGAAGTGATCTTAAGATTTTCCTTACCAAATCTCCATTTGAGAACACCTTTCCTAGCACCTTTGAGTCGTTCACGATTTTTGTAAATCGTGTGTACATCGTATCAATCTCTTCATCTGCCTCCATTTTGAACCTTTCAAATTCAGATTCCAGTTGAAATAGCTTTGAATCCTTTACCTGCGAAGTACCTTCATGAGTGATTTCTAATAAATTCCAAATTTCAAATGCAGTATTACAAGCACAAACTCTATTAAATTCAGTGCGATCTAGTGCGCAAAATAAAGCATTCATGGCTTTTGCATTGTTCTTACATTTTAATTTATCGTTGTCATCCCACTAGTCTTTGGGCTTATCCATGGTTACATCTCCTACAACAAATGTTGGAGAAGTGTAACTAGATTCTACCATATTCCAGACTTCTATATCTAGCGCAATTAGAAAACAACGCATACGTGTTTTCCAATAATTATAGTCTGTGCCCGTAAAAAGTGGTGGCCTACTAATTCCTTGCCCCTCAACGAACGCGTGATCGTTGTGCGCCATTACTCCCGGTGGTAAAACCGTTTTGGAGTAACCTGCCTCTGATACCACTTGTTGGATCGTATTACGCCCTTAGAGGGGGGGGGGGGGGGTGAATAAGGGTGTGTCTAAAAATTAATTTCTACTTAGCAATTTTTTTTTAAAGAGATTTTACTTTACTAAAAAATTACTTATAAATACTTTCAAAACAATGCAACTTTAGTATTAAACCAGAACACAAATTTCTAAGATAAAGATTATGCCACCAAATATGTAACTAAAGAAAAAGACATAATTATATTAATCATGAAATTTGAGTACAATAAAAATGATCTTAACAATGCTTAAGATCAAGGCACAATTATGTTAATAAAAAAATTCTACAATTTTGGTTTACCAATCCTTCTCCCAAGGATCGGAAGGCTATCGCTTGTCTTTCCCAAGACCAAGCCCAAGCCTATCCTCTAGATCTTCCCAAGATCTAGACGTAGCACACAAGGCCACGATTTCCCACCAAGCCACGCAAGGACTTGGACGCTCCGCACAAGGAAGCGATTTTCCCCTAAGCCGCGCAAGGACTTAGACGCCGCACGCAAGACGACGATTTCTCTACCAATACAAAATGAAAAGTATGTGAATGAAAATACAATATGAAAAGAACAACTCCCTAGAAGATCAGATCTCTGAACGGATTGTTGAAGCCTCGAGATGATCGGTGATGTAGAAGCGCGCCCGATCTCGTCTTCAATCTTCAATCCTTCTTTGCACAAATGGGAGCTGAAGAGGTTCTGGAGCTCTCTGGTTCGTATGCACTCAGGAAGGGACTTGGAATTTTCAAAGCTTGGAATGCACGAACATAAGGAGGCAATTTATAGAAAATCGCTGTCGCCTGGGCGACAGTGACTGTCGGAATTTTCTGACAACGTTAAACTGCCGCTGGAGTGGCGTCGTGCCGGCAGTTGCTGTAACCGTCGAGCTGTCGCCTGGGCGACATCGATGTCGGATTTCCGACAGCGCAAAACTGCCGATCGTGGGTGGTGTTGTGGGCAGTTATTGTAACCTCCGAGCTGTCGCCTGGGCGACATCGCTGTCGGAATTCCGACAGCTCAAAACTGCCTTTCGTCGATCTGGCGTGGAGGGAAGTAGTTGTAACTTCTCTGCTGTCGCCTGGGCGACAGCGGCTGTCGGAATTTTCCGACAGTGAAATTTCCCACATTCATATTTAGCTCCAGCAGAAATGTGAACATCTCATACCTGTTATCTGCACACCATTAATAAAAAATAGAATCAAATACAAACAGGACTTTGTTATTATCAAACCGGAGGAGTGCGAAACGCATGCTCCAACAATTTGTTCTTCTTTTTCTTCTTCTTCAGTTAGAATGAATGATGGTTCTGCATCAAACATACAGTTAGTGGAAGAAGTAAAGGTGGATTCATTTACCATCCTTGAGAGGGAGTTCCAAATGCTCCTTGCTGAAGTGCAATCATCCACTTTAAGAAGAATGTCTTTGGACATTGATTTAGCCAATATGTTCATGGCCATGGCATCAACACTTTTCAGCTTTTCTTGATCATCAGATGAAGGGATTGAAGATGGAAGTCCTGTCAACATGGAATTGTAAATTTCTTCATCTATGGCATTCATATATAATCTGATTTTAACTTGCCATAAATCAAATCTATCCAAATTACATATAGGTGGATCTGAAAATGAAGAATCAGCTTGTGCCATAAAAAAATATTTTTAAGAACTAAGTGATCTTTGTGATTTCAGGTATTAGCCTGTGTGAAAAATCAACCTGCTCTGATACCAATTGAAAGGAGTGTTTTATTTCTTAAGTGTATTAAATGCTCTTGTTTAAGTTTTACTACAAAATAAATGATATATATATAAGTGTGATGAGTGTTGTCTGAGTAATAAACACAAACAGTAAGAGTGCATAAGTAAACACAACACCTAAAAACACAAATAATACCAAGACAAGGCAACATCCAAATGACACAAGATATATAGTAGTTCCCCAATCAACCTGGGTACATCTACTCTTCTACCCACTGGTAGGAATCCACTGGAGGTTGTTGATCAGATGCCCTCACACCAAGGTGATTTTGATAAGGTGTCCACACACCATAGAGCTTTTGATCAGGTGCTCAAAACCAAGATGCAGGTTTTTGCTAAGGTGCCCTGTCACCGGGAGTTAACTTTTGAAGGGAGTTATAACCCTTTACAAGATGGGAGAAATAAAGAATACATAAAATATATGTTGTTCTTCTCTTTGCTGAGAAGACACTTGAAGATCCTGATGGGTAGTTGATTTGGATCTTGATGATGTTGAAGAGAGCTCCCCTGTTTGATTTAGTTTAGATGACAACTTGTGGATGGAGCTTCTTCTCTAGATTGCAAATCCTCTTTTCTTCTTCTTGCAGTTTTTATCCTTGAGCAATTTATATAGATTGGTGTCTCAGGTTGTATATGATCTGCAAAGAAGGAGTTAGGCAAAAAGAAGATATAATATATTTTGACCAGCTTCTTCTTTTTGCTCCTCTGTTTCTCTTCCTCTTTCTTTTCCTGTACAGCAGATATAATATGTTCTGTACTATCTTCCTGCTTCTTTTCTCTTCTCTCCTCTGTATATTTATTCTGAGAGCTTTCAGCTGATTTGAATTCTTGCCGACAGAAGAGGAAAGAGATAATATCTCTTTTACTTCACAGATCCTCAAGCAGACAAATTGCCGTCTTTAGCTTTTGCAACGGCTATAATATTTATACTCTGCCAACGTCTGTTTCAAACAAAGGAAAGGCAGCAATATATATAGCAATATATAAATAGAATTAATAAATATTGCTTTATAAAATCTGACAGCATATTAGTCGAGCTGAGAATGATATAAAACAATGCTGCAGATATTTCGTCGAGCTAAGCTTCAAGTTCGTCGACCTCATCATTTGATTCGTCGACCTGAACATTTAATTCTCTATTCTGAACATCTGCTGAATATTCGTCGAACGCAGACTTAAGTTCGTCGAACAGAACTGTTCATCGAACGCATAGATGGGCTGGATCGTTGACCGCTGAATATTGAGCTATTCGTCGAACGCAGACTTGAGTTCGTCGAACGCAGGATTTCGTCGACCGCTGAGACGGGGTCTGTTCGTCGACTGCTGAGATAATCTGTTCGTCGACCGCTGAACAGCTGAGACGGGATCGTCGAACGCTGAACCGCTGGATTTCGTCGAGCGCAGAATGAATACCATTCATCGAGCGCAGGGCGCCGTTCGTCGAACGCAGGTAGACGTTCGTCGAACGCAGAGAACTTATGTTATTTTTAATTCTTCTCTTATTTTTCAGCCTATTAATAATGTCTCTTTTCAGCCTTCATTCTTAATGGGATTTGATCTAAGTTATACAATATGTTATGATAGAAACTTAGACATTAAGGGTGGATCCTAACTCAAATCAAAACTAAGGTTCCAACAGAGACGTTGAGGGAACTCCTTCTCCGACCCAGATCTTGTTCGACAATAGGCTTAGGGTTCTCCTTCACTCGCGTGGACTCCTATAGAGGTGCTGATGCATTTCAGTACTTGGAACTCAGAGTTCATTTTTTGGAATCAGACCTTGGAGCATCTTGGTTGAATGTTGACTCAATCCCTTTCCAGTATATTGCAATGCGTTGCTTTATTTATTTCTTGATTCATGAAATCGCAAGATCCGAAATTTCTTTTGGGATGTTCTTGTTTATTATTTCCGCTGCGCATATTTGATATGCTATTCATTTTGAATGAGGAAGAAAACCCAACAGTTGTATCAGAGTTAGGTCCGCGATTAAATTCGTATAAATTGGAAATTTAGAAGTGTTATAAATGACTTAGATTTTAAACGCATGTGATTGCGCTGTGATTTTCATGTTTTGGAAATCATTTATCCTTTGCAGTGACCGTCCCTCGGAATGGTTTGTGAAACCAAATGTCTTAGATTTTAAATCTGACATAGAGAGACGAGCTTGCCTACTACATAAGTGGAGTTGTTTGTGCGTATGTCCAATGCATGCAAATCTGGAGGTTTAGAAGCTTTCTAAATGTTCAGATTTAGCCCCTTTTTTATCAAGTGTTGATAGTTTTATTTTATGCACCTCTGGGATGTATTTGGTTTGTGAATGTTGTAATTCTGTGAATGTGCACATTGATTAATTGTTAATCGTTTAATAAAAATCCCTTATTAAATATTAAGTATACGGATGCCTTCCGATGGATGACACTCTTCCTGCCTCGATCGATCAAGTTTGAGCTTGCCAAAGCAAGGTGCATCAATCTATCTTGGTAAGGGTGCGAGCGGATATTTATGATATCCCACTGTCTACATCAGTCCAACTTAACTAGGTGACCTCAAAGGTTGAGTTCCTAGAGGCATAGGGTTGGCATGCACCATATGATGGATGCGAATAAAGAGTTATTCACCAACCTTACAAGAGCTGCATAATGATGCAATTGGAAAGTGTTGTCTACCTAAATAACAACATTATGAGAGGAACGCCAAAGCAGACTCATTGTGTTGGTGAAATTTGGATCTTGTCCACTAAGAGAATAACTCGCTTAACCTCTCCGAATTGATATTAAGGGTTATCAATTTGAATAAAATACTGGGAGTATTTACCAAAAGTCCATATTAAATTAAATGTATTTTAAAATATAATACTGAAATTAATTTTGCATAATTTTGTAGAACTTCCATAGCAAGTGGATCTCACTCCACCTTGTCCCAGAAAGCTATCCTTGTGAAGGACAAGCACAATGGCACATACTTCCTTTACTGGTATAGAAACCTGAGAATTGTTCTCAGGCAAGAGCGCAAGATCCATATCTTGGAAGAGGATCCCCCTGTGCCGACCGGGAATACATCCCGTGCCAACAAAGATGCTTATAAGAAGTATCAAGATGAATCCCTAGATGTCGAATGCCTCATTCTTGTTACCATGAACTCTGAGCTTCAGAAGCAACATGAGACCAGGTGTTGCTTTGAAATTATCGTGCACCTGAAGAAAATGTTCCAAGGGTAGGCTCGGCAAGAGAGGTTCAACATCACAAAGGCTTTATTTCAGTGTAAAATGGGAGCTAGATGTTGGGAATATTGCCCTCAATGTTCCCTTAATTTGAAGAGGCATCTCACTCAATGTTAAGTACATATTGTATTTGATAAGCCCTATTTTGTATCATGCTAAAGCAGGGTTAGGTTGTTCCAAGAAGTGGAATATGTTCAGAAGTCTAAATGCCAAAACCATTGAGACACGCCCAGGTGTCGTCGAGAAGCAGTCAGGATCTGCTGAGCTGCAGATAGAGGAAAGCCGCTGAGATGACTGTCTGTCTCAGCTAAACCACTGAGATAGAGATAGTTGTTGTCGCTGAGTCTATAGGCTGTCTCAGCCCAACCACTGAGACAGATTCAAATATGAATAAAGCAGTGGCGCGATCTATTTTTGGCGCAAGTGGCAGAAAAACAAGATACACTTTTGCTAGATGTCCATGCTGTGTTAGGGGCTTCTAATAGCCATTGTAAGTAAGGAGGAAGTATAATAGAAGATGTTAGTTCAAAAATAAGGGTACTGTTCCATTGGAAGAACTGCATTATGTACTGCAAGGCCGATCTTCTTCAAGACTTCTGAAAGGGCATTCTCTCAAGCTAAAGCTCAACTCTATTGGGAGATAAGTTAGTTCTTCCTGAATTATTCAAGAAGAACAAGTAGATCTTCAACTTTGCTAAAGGAGAAGATCAAGGAAAAACAAGACCTTTAGCTGCTGCTTCATAGTTCTGCTTCAAGGCAACAGAAGACAAGATCTGAAGGTTAACTTTATATAGTCTTCTGTTGTATCTCTCACACTATATTTATCTGTAAGGCCTTTGTGTCTGAGCTACAGGGCTGATTAGTCTGAGTGTAGAGTTGTACTCCCAGCTTGAGTGTTGGATTTTTGTGAAGATCTGAGGTAGGACGTCTTGATAGGTCTGTTGTAGGAAATCAGAAGATTTCTGAGTTGTAGGAGTTGGAGAACTCTGAGTTTGTAAGGTTGTTGAGCCTGAGGTAAGGTTTGTAGAAAACCTGAGAGATTCTGAGGAATCTGAGTTGTATGCTCTTGAAGCTGAATTGGAAGTGTTGGCCCTGTCTAACTCATTGTTAGAAGGGTGAAGGGGGAAAAAGGACATAACTGTCTGACCAGATCCTACAAAGGAGTAGTCATATCTGAATCCAATGGATTCCACTGGATTGCAAAAGGAGATGGGGTCTATGAAGTTGCCCATATGCAATAAATAAAACGTCGGCATATGGAAGCAAAGGGTAAGGTTGTTCATGGAAGACTCAGACCCCAGGATCTACATTACTGTGAAGTAGTGTCCTTTCACTTTTCAAACAGCCTCCACCATAGATCCAATTAGGAGAGTGGCCAAGCCTTTTGTTGACTTAACCAAGGATGAACTTGCACTATTCACAATGGATAAAAGAGCCCAGAACATTATTGTGAATGCAATTGATGATTTCCCCTTCCAGAACTTAGTACACTGTACAACAGCCAAGGAGATGGGGGATACACTTGTGGTGTATATGGAAGGGACTGCTGAAGTGAGGGATGACAGGAAATCCCTCCTCAATCAAGAATATGATGGTTTCGGGCATCTCAGCCAGGAAAGCATATCTATCTGTTATGAAAGGTTCTTCAGAATAGTTAATGAACTGAGGACCTATGAAAGGGTATTTAGTGACTATGAACTAAATGACAAGTTCCTAAATTCTCTAACTAGAGACTGGGACACAAAGATATATGACATCAGGGAAGTGGCCAATCTGGGTGAAACTCCTACCCATACATTGTTTGGGAAGCTGCTCTCTTATGAGATGCAACTGTCTGCAAGGAAGGAGAAGGACACATCCTCCAGGCCTCATGCAAGGGAAAGGATAGTGGCCCTCAAGGCTGAGGGATCCAAGAAGAGCAAGGCAAGGATACCTACTCCTCCAAGGAAGGTTGCTGGCTCAAAAATTTCTGAGTCTATCCCTTCTGATAGCAGCTCTTTTGATGAGGAGTTTGCTGCCTTCTCAAGGCAATTCAATAAAATGATGAGGAGGAAGCAGTGGAAGAGCAAGCCTTCCTTCTCCTCACATTCCAGGAAGGATCTCACCATATCAGACAAGCTACACTCCAAGGGTGACAGGTATGACCCTAAACATGCTAAACATATTTCATCTAATGTTATATGCTACTGCTGCTGCAAGCCTTGACATGTCATTGCTGACTGTCCAGTCAAAATAAAGGAGAAAGGTGATAAGAAACGTCATCACCAAAAGGAAAGGAAAGGTGAAAAATCCTTCCTAGCAAAGAAGGTGAAAAGCTGGAGTGAATTTGAGTCCTCAACCACAGATTTAGATGAAGAGGAGAAAGCCTACATTGGGTTGTTTGCTGCAGAAGAGGATGAAGACTTTCCTGGTGCAAGGATTGAAATCAGGGCCCCTCTATCACATTCAGACAGTGACATAGAGGAGGATGAAGACATCCAAGAAGACCATGGGCTGATGGCTCTAGCAGAAGATGAGGACAATCAAAACATTTCAAACAATGAGCATGTGCTAATCCACTGTATTTATTCTTCTGAATATGAGACAAGACCAGAATCTGAAGCACCTTCATCTATTGGTGGAAGTGACTCAGAATTTGAGGAAGATGTCAATCAATTGTTTGACAGGTATGGCACTCTCTTGGATGCTCTGAAAAAGAGCAAGAAGCTGGCCAAGAGGAAAGCTCAAGAAATTGCTTCCCTAAAGTTGGCTGAGAAAGAGTGCACTGAGTCACCTACCCTGGTGGCTCAAATGTGTAGAGAAATAAGCCAACTAAAGTGGATAACAGTTGTTCAATTGAGCACCATATCTCAAAAGAACAAGGTCATCAAGGACCTTGAGGAGAAGCTTCTCAAAGAAAAGAGCCTGGTGGATCAATTCTCCAAGCCCAAATCAGTGCTTCCAATTATTGACACCTTTTCTTCTCAAACAAATAGAAGAGGACTAGGGTTCAATAAAATGGAAGTGGGAG
Source organism: Dactylorhiza incarnata (assembly GCA_033032865.1). Taxonomy (NCBI): domain Eukaryota; kingdom Viridiplantae; phylum Streptophyta; class Magnoliopsida; order Asparagales; family Orchidaceae; genus Dactylorhiza; species Dactylorhiza incarnata. Next base: position 8,210,241 of record JAWHQI010000051.1, on the reverse strand, counting down.
AAGGGAGTGGAGAAAAGAGAAAGGCTAAGCCTAAGCCTTATACCACCTTTCAAAAGGTGTTATTTCCTTCTAACAGGTATGAACATGACATCATGTATGGTCACTGGAAGAATGGGAGCTCCTATAGGAAGGAAAACACTCCCTCCCATAATAGAAGAAAGGGCATGGGGATGAGTGCTATGAATGCTCCCCATGAAGAAATTCAAATGGCCCAACCTGGACCATTTGTTTTTGGTACTTCAGCTCCATCATTCAAGAGTAAGTAATCAAGCTCTTCCAAGTTCATTCCAGCAAAGAACATGACTGCTGTCAAAGCTATAGACAGACCTAACAGATCAGTGTCTGATGCCATCAAATCTTGCCTAGCTTCCAAGCCAAGGCAAGCTGATTTCATTAAGACAAAGGCTACCAAGACTGTCTATAGATTAACCTTCAGCCAGTCATTGCTAAAAGGAACAAGAAGAATGTTGTTGTCTCCCCTCCTGAACACAAGCATGTTTATGCTCATTCCACCTCAAGAAAAGTTCAGAAGAGGAGATACAACATTCATGAATGTTGGTACTGTGGTAAGGTGGGACACTTTGCCATAGATTGTTGGCACAATCCCAATGTGCCAAGTGTAAAGAAGAGCCTTCATGCAAAGGTTGCAGCAGGTGTGACATCATCTTTTCATGCTAACAAGAACTTAGGACCCAAAATTAATTGGCTCCTAAGGGTAATTACATTCCCTCTTGCAAGTTAGTTCAAGTACCAGCCTTGGGCAAATATGGTACTTGGACAGTGGGTGCTCAAGGCACATGACAGGTACCAGAAGTCTTCTACAGGACTAAACAGCTGTGAAGAATGGACCTAAAGTTACTTTTGGTGGATCTGAAAAGGGAGTCAGCAAAAGATATGGTACAATCTCCAATGGCATAGTCTCAATCATAAGAGTATCTTATGTTGAAGGGTTGCAACACAACCTTGTAAGCATAAGTCAACTATGTGACCTAGGCTATGTCATTGAATTCCACAATAACAAGCGCTTGATCAAAAAGTCAAATGACTTAGAGACCATTCTCTCAGGCACTAAGACTGGGAATGTATATTAATTAGATTTTATTTGATATAACTCCCTATCTCCTATGTTTCTTCTAGCTAATGAAAGTGAGTCTCTTTGTGTTCAATGGCACAAGAGACTTATCCACATTAACTACAAGACAATGTATAGACTATTTTCTAAAAACCTTGTTAGGAATAGTGCAAATCTAAAATGCATTAATAGTGGTCCCTACCATGCTTGCCAAATGGGTAAGCCAACTAGGGCGACTTTAAAAAGTATTGGCTCCAAAGACACAGGAAGATGTCTATATCTATTGCACATAGACTTGTTTAGCCCTTTGACAATTCAGAGCCTAGGTGGGAAGTTGTATACCTTGGTGATTGTTGATGATCACTCAAAGTATACATGGGTATTCTTCCTACAGAAGAAATATGATACCTTAAATGTCTTTATAAATCATGTCAAGGCCAATCAGAATGATCTACAATGTACTGTGGTCAGGACTAGGACTGACCATGGCATAGAATTTGAATCTGAAGCTGTGACAAGGTTTTATCAAGAATTTGGTATCACCCAAGAGTTCTCCTCCCCAAGGAATCCACAGCAAAATGGTGTGGCTGAGAGGAGAAATAGGATCTTGATAGAAGTTGGGAGAACATTTTTTAGTGACTCCTCACTGAAGGAGTGTTTAGATCTTAGATTTACTTTAGAGGGGGGGGGGGGGGGGGGTGAATAAAGTATTAAAAACTTTTCCCTTAATTTTATAGCGGAATTAAAATAGTGATATATATATATGTATATAGAGTGATTTATAAAAACTAAATAAAGAAATCAGCACAGCACAACAACACAGAAAATCACAAGCACAGAGATACAAGGATTTTTATAGTAGTTCCCTAATAAACCTGGGTATGTCTACTCTTCTACCACACTTGGTAGGATCCACTAGGTTTTTGATCAGGTGCCCTATCATCAAGGGGTTTTTGTTCAGGTGTCCACACACCAAGTGAGCTTTTGATCAGGTTCTCTAACCAAACCACAGGTTTTTGATCAGGTGCCCTGCCACCAATGGGTTAACTTTTGAAGGGAGTTATAACCCTATAAAAGAGGGGATAGAAAGGGGTTATGAAGTTCTTCTCTGTCAATATGCTGAGAGAAGACTCTAGTGGATGTTAATATTGTAAAGCTCCTCTATCTGATATGAAATTGTTTGACAGTTGATTGGCTGGAGATTACTCTTGAAACAAATAATCTTCCTGTAGCTGATTAATCTGGAAGAATAAGTTCTTCAGATTTTTGTTGCTCTTTTGAAGATCTGATCTTGCAGCTGATGACTGAGAGAGTATTGTTGATGATGTTGTTCTCAGTAAAGGAGTGCTGCTTGAGGAAGAAGATGGAGATCTGTAAAACTTTTGTTCTAATTTTTCTTCCTGTAACTTTCTTGCTTTCTCTTACTATACAGAAAATCTGTAATGTGTTCTATATATTTTCTTGTCGTGAAAGCTGAGAAGTGTTGTATATCTTCTTCCTTTTTCTTTTGATAATATTTGAAAATCAAATCCCTTGAATTAAGGAATAGAATAATCTATAATAAATATTCTGGGAACTGTAAATCTGACACGCCGTATATATCTTTCCTTTTCCATGAAATGTCCTTTTCCGTGAAATGTCAACGGCTATAATCTCGAAATAATAAAAGGAAATTATTATCCTTACTTATCTGGAAGAATAGATCCGTTGTTGTAGACGATCTGAGTTCAGAGAAAGAATAATATAATCTGTCTGAAATAAATCTGCTGTAGAGAAATTTTCGTCGATCTCAACAAATTTTGTCGATCTCAGAGTTGTGTTCGTCGATCTGAAGATATTCGTCGAACGCAGACTGAGTTAATTTCATAGACCACTGAGAACAACTCTGTTCGTCGATCTCAAGATTTTCGTCGATCTCAATGTTGAGTTCGTCGACCTCAATTTAACTTTGCTCTGGAAGAGTTGAATTAGTAGAGCTGAGAAGATATTTCGTCGATCTGAGCATCTGATAAAGATTCATCGAACGCAGACTGGAGTTCGTCGAACGGGCAAATTTGTCGACCGCTGAGCTTGAATAATTTCGTCGACCGCTGAACTGATCCGCTGAGATGCTGAGATAGAAGCAATCCGTTCGTCGAACTCAGAGAGCATGCCATTCGTCGAACCCAGAGAGCAAGCCGTTCGTCGAAAGCAGTATGAAGTTCGTCGAACGCAGAACCTGAATGATTTCTTGTGTTCTAACAGCCTAAACTCTTGACCCATAAACTATACATTGGGGTCAACTTGATCCTAGTCAACAGATAGTGATCCTTGCCCAAATCAATAATAGGGTTGTTCCAACAATCTCCCCTATTTGGGTTAGGACACTATTTGACAAAAATTAAAACAAACAAAACAACAACAGAACAACATAGCATATATATATATATCTGATATATTTTAAATATTTCATTAGATATAAAATAAATAATACTCTGAGTTCTGAAACATTATATTGAAAATAAAACTAATAACAACACAATCAGAACCTTTGATTTTCTCTGAATTCTGCTTTCTGAATTCTGAATTTTGATATTGTCTGAACTATATTTGCTATATTTCAGCTTTCTGAATTGTTGATCTGAACTGAATCTGCTCTTAACACACAAAAACAAATATTTCTCAATGTGCTTTGCTACCAATCAGAATTTGAATCTGCTACGAACTGAAATTGAATCTGTCTTAACTGAATTTGCAACATTTCCCACAAATCTGCAAACTACTGTGAGCTTTTTCAAGATCTGAAAATATATTTCTTCATACAGCATTTCCTCTTGAGACTTAGCATCTTTATAAAACAACTCACCCTATCATAAAGGAGTTTCTTCAGCTTTTTCCCCCTGCCTAGTTCATAGAACATCTCCCCCTGAGAAAAACACTACATCAAATGGAGCTTCTTCATAGAACCTCTCCCCCTGCCTAGTTTCAGGAAGGCCTGAAGCTAGGCCCCTTGAAGAAGTGTGATGCAGGATGGGTTGGGGTGTCTGGACTGTAATCCTTCTGGCAGGCGTGCTTGGACATGGTCCGCTAGCTGGTGTGATTCCACGGGGTGCGTTCGGGGCCCCGGCATCCTGCATCAAAGGGACATTTGATAGGAGGTAGGGAAGGATGCAATATGATTTCCAGAAATTTGATCTGATAAATTGTTGCATTCTTTGACTTGAGAGTGTGTACCCATTCCTTTATTATCAGCTATTGAGGGTTTGATTCTGACACCAATTGAAAGGTAAGCTTTGATTTTGATATTAATTGAATGTCCTGGTTTTCTGATATTGAACTTGCAATTTCATTTGCATTCTCTGTCTTGAGAGTGTAAACCCTTTCTTTTATTTCTGCAACTGATAGTTTGATCCCAATTGAAAGTCCTCTAATATCAGGTGAGGTCTCTGATAGTTTGATACCAATTGAATACCAATTGAACCAATTGAAAGGTAAGCTTTGATTTTGATATTAATTGAATGTCCTGGTTTTCTGATATTGAACTTGCAATTTCATTTGCATTCTCTATCTTGAGAGTGTAAACCCTTTCATTTATTTCTGCAACTGATAGTTTGATCCCAATTGAAAGTCCTCTAATATCAGTTGAGGTCTCTGATAGTTTGATACCAATTGAATACTAATTGAAAATGACCTTGATACCTGCAAAATGTCTCTGGTAGAGGTGGTGTTCCTCTCCTTATTTAATAGGTTAGTTCCAACAATGCATGGACTCTTTTATTTTAAGAGAGGATTTGTTATGAACCCTATATGCTTTATTAGAAGGAAAAATATCCTAGTTGATTTTGTTTCAATAAGATTCTATTAATATGATGAATTGCTACAGCTTTTAATGGATTCTAAGGCATTCTTATCTTCTCAAAGATACATTGCCTGATACCTTCCTTCTTACAGAATTCTCTTATCAGAAGAGATTCAACACTCAGTGTCATGATCATTTCTGATCAATGCAACTAGAGTAGAATACTCAAATCTTGATGATCCTGAGAAAGTCTGTAGGAACATGAAGTTATCTGACATTGTTTTTAAGAAAGAAAATTCAAATGAATCCTATAGCTTTCTGTTTGATTACAATTGGAGTTAGAAGATTTATAATAGGTTTAAGTATTGCCTTATAGTTAATTATATTGGCCTTATCTGTTAAGTGTTTTACCAATTGAAATTTTCTTTTACCAATTAAAAATTTGATTTCTGATACCAATTAAAATCTGATTTCTGATACCAATTAAAAGTTTTCTTTTATGATCATTAAAATATATGTTTGATACTAATATAAATTTTTCTTGATAATCATTAAGATATATGTTTGATAAACTATTCTAATTTTGTCGATCTTGGGTTGACAAAGTGCAGTGATTTCGTTGATCTCTGATTAATGAATAGTTATATTTATCTCTGTGTTCAGAGTTTGTTGAAATTTGATTCGTTAAGCTCTGATTATATGAAAATTATGTTTAATTTTTGTGTTCGAGTTTCGTCGATCTACGTTCGACGAAGTCATTTGATTTTGTCAATCTTGGTTCGACGAATATTGTTGAACTTTGATTCGTTGAGCTCTGATTATAAGAAGATAATGTTTTATTTTTGTGTTCAGCTTTCGTCGATCTACGTTCGATGAAGTCACTTGATTTCGTCGATCTTGGTTCGACGAATATTGTTGAACACACAAAATTTTAACAATTTTTATTAAGTTTTCTGTTACTTCTTTTTCCTTAGTATAGACAAATTTTATAGATGTAGTTAAAGTATTTTTCTTTAGAATATGAGATAGATTAGTTGAAGATCCTAAGCTATGTTTGCTGCCATTTAATCTGGCATTTTTAGTGCTTATGATATTCATTAATTTGATATTTCTTTCATTAAGAGGTTCAAACATTTCAGAAATAATTGAATTATTTTTCAAAGAATTAATTTCCTTTTCTGATGTTTTCAAATCTACTTTAAGTTTAGTATGTTCAGAAGTTATTTATATCTTTTCTGAGATATTTGATTTCTTTCTCAGATTTAATTAAATCTAAACAGAGAATTTTAAAATCATCTTTGAAATTAGTAGAGTTAAAATTAAGGTTAGATATTACCTGATCTGCATCATTTTTAGATTCTGATTCTGATTCTTCTGAATTGTTTGTTGAGGCATTGATAGCCATCATGCAGAAGTTCTTTTCTTCTTCATCATCCTCATCATCATTGGGACTGGATGAAGATGCATGATCTGAATCATTGTATGAGTCATATATGGCCATCAAGCACTGATCTTGTTCATTTGCATTATTTTCATCTTCAAATGAACTTGATGATGACTTTGACTCTTCTGCTGAACTCTTATTTTCATCAGATTCATATTATGTATCTGAGTTGTGGTTTGACCCATATATGGCCATCATGCAGAATGCTATAGCTTATTGTTCTTCTTCTTCTTCTTCACTTTGACTAGATGATGGTTCTGTATCATAAATGCAGAAAGTGGAAGAAGGTTCATCTACCATTCTTGTTAGGGAGTTCCAGATGCCTCTTGCTGAAGTGCAATCAGCAACTCTTTGATAAATGTCATTTGGCATTGCTTGTGCCAATATGTTCATGGCCTTGGCATCAACACTTTTCAGCATCTTTTGACCATCTGTTGATGTTGATGAAGTTGAAGGTCCGGTCAAAATGACATTGAAAATCTCTTCATCAATAGAATTCATGTACAACCTAATCCTTGCCTTCCATAGTGCAAACTTACTGAGATTGCACATAGGAGGTCTTGTGCTAGAATATTCTTTGTTCGGTGCCATGAGTTTTTTTAAGAAAATAAAACTTTAAAATAAATTAAGATCTAATTGATCTTTATGATTCAGGTGTTAGCTTGTAAATAAAAATCAACTACCCTCTGATACCAATTGAAAGTGCATTTGAGTATCAGTTGAAAGTGATTAATATAATCAACCTTGCTTTGATACCAATTGAAGGAGAGTTTAGATCTTATATTTACTCTAGAGGGGGGTGAATAGAGTATTAAAAACTTTTCCCTTAATTTTATAGCGGAATTAAAATAGTGATATATATATGTGTGTATAGAGTGATTTATAAAAACAAAATAAAGAAATCAGCACAACACAACAACACAGAAAATCACAAGCATAGAGACACAAGGATTTTTATAGTAGTTCCCCAATAAACCTGGGTGTTGGGAATATTGTCCTCAATGTTCCCTTGATTTGAAGAGGCGTCACTTCCAATACTAAGTACATATTGTATTTGATAAAGCTTTGTTTTTGTAAGTTAAACAGGCTTAGGTGACTCAAGAGAAAGGGTTAATCGAGACCTAAGGTTAGGAGAAATTTTCTCCTAAGTTGATGAAGAAATGTCTCAGTTGAACTGCTGAGACGAGGAGCCGTCTCAGCGTATCCGCTGAGAAAAAGTTATCTCAGCTTCTAGGTTCATCAAACGCTGAGAATCAGCGTGTTTGTCGAATGCAGAGTGCCATTCGTCGAACGCAGGACTAAGTTCGTCGCCCGCTGAGACGAGATAGAAGAAACAGCTGATAATCGCGTGTTCGTCGAACGCAGAGTGCCGTTCGTCGAACGCAGAGACAAGGAAGATTGTTGAACGCATAAACAAGGATGATTGTCGAACGCAGAGTGCCGATCGTCGAACGCAGAGTGCCATTCGTCGAAGGCAGAGACAATGTAGATCGTCGAACGCGGAGACAAGGCCGATCGTTGAACGCAGAGTTTGGCAAGTTCGTCGAACACAGAGTTTGGCAAGATCGTCGAACGTAGGATGCAGGGGGTTCGTCGAACGCAGAGTGTAGCGCGTTCGTCGAACGTAGACCTTCTCTACAGATAAGTAGGGTGGCGGGACCTGCGGCTAGGGCAAGTTGCAAAAAAGCTACAAGGGACCACCGATCACTCCCATACTTCTTGGGAGATCAAATTAGAGCCGTTGAAGATAAAAGAAGTATAAAAGAAAGTGTTAGGGCTTTTTCTAAGCCCCCGGCCGATTGCTTGCAAAATCTATTTTCGCCATTGACGGTTGCTGCTCTCGTCTTTCTTCCTGCTCACTGAAATAGAAGAAGAAACTGAGAGAAGAAGATAGCTCCTCCACCAGAAGGGGCAAGGTGATCTTCCACCCTTCTATTGAAGAGGAAGATCAAGTGGTAGTTGTTATCAACATCTTCAACTACAGGAAAGCACAGACTGTGCAGGATATACAGGACAGTATTTCTGCTGTAGAATATTTCTAAACCATCTTTTTCTGTAAGGCTTTTTGCCTGAGTGTGTAGGGTTTATTTGCCTGAGATTGTAGGAGCTGGTGATAGCTCTAAGTTGTAAGGCTTGTTGCCTGAGGTAGGACCAGGAGGTGGTCTGAGCTGTAGGAGGTGTTTTTCCTCTGAGTTTGTAGGGCAGTAGTGCCTGAGGTAGGAGCTGGTGAAAGCTCTGAGTTGTAGGACCTTTGGTCTGAGCTGTAGGATCAGGTGCTGATCTGAGGTAGGGCCTTTTGTCCTGAGCTGTAGGAGGTGTATTCCTCTGAGTTTGTAGGGCAGCAGTGCCTGAGGTAGGAGCTGGTGATAGCTCTGAGTTGTAGAGACTTTTGTCCTGAGGTAGGATCATCTTTGATCTGAGAAGTTCCGAGGAACTTGTGTTGTAAGCTCTTGGAGCTGAGGATTGGAGGAGTTGGCCTTGTCTAACACATTGTTAGAAAAGTGAAGGGGGAAAGAGGACTACTCAAGACACCCTATCTTGAGGAACCTCTATACATACTTGTGTGCTTTCTGTGTTGCTTGATTCTCTGATTAGAATAGTTTGAACAGGCCATAATTATCAATTAAAACTCAAAAGACCTATTCACCCCCCCCCCTCTAGGTGAATTAGTTAGCATACCTATATTCTTTCAAGTGGTATCAGAGCTAGGTTGGTTAAGAAGGACATAACAGTCTGACCAGGTCCTAAATAGGTATTGCTGATTCAAAAATCAAATGGCCTCCAGTGGAATGACGAAGGAGTTGGGGTCAATGAAGTTGCCAATATGCTCCAAAGAAAACTTTGGCATATGAAAGCAAAGGGTAAGGCTATTCATGCAAGCCTCAGACCCAAAAATCTATGTAACAGTCAAAAATGGTCCTTATACCTTTGAGAAGGCCTCCACTATTGACCCTACTACAAAAGTACTCAAGATATTTTCTGAGCTGACCAATGATTAAATTGCACTATACACTATGGACAAAAGGGCCCAGAACATAATTGTTAATGCAATTGATGACACTACATTTCAGAACATGGTACACTGCACAACTGCCAAGGAAATGTGGGACACGTTGGTTGGATTTATGGAAGGAACAGCTGATGTGAGGGATGATAGAAAGTCACTCCTCAATCAGGAATATGAAGCCTTCAGACAGCAGAGCCAGGAGAACATCTCAATGTGCTATGAAAGGTTCTTTAGGATAGTAAATGAACTAAGAACCTATGAGAGGGTGTTCACAGATTATGAGCTAAATGACAAGTTCCTTAGATCCCTAACTAGGGATTGGTACACAAAAATCTGTGCAATCAGGGAAGGGGCAAGGCTTGGAGAAACCCCTACCCATACACGATTTGGGAAGCTGCTCTCCTATGGGATGCAGCTGTCTGCAAGGAAGGAAGAGGACACCTCTTCAGGGGCTCAAGCAAAGGAGAATTCTATAGCTCTCAAAGCTGACGGCTCCAAGAGAAGCAAGGGCGGGTTGGTGTCTCCTCAAAGGAGAAGTGCTGAATCAGAAACCAGCACCTCTGATAGCCCTTCCTCTGATGAAGAGTTTTTTGCCTTTTTGAGGCAATTCAAGAAGATGATGAAGAGGAGGCAATGGAATAACAAGCCCTCTTCCCCATATCACAAAAAGGAGGACAGCAAGGAGTCAAAGCATTACTCCAGGAATGACAGGTATGGCTCTAACTCTAAATATAATTTCTCTAAAGTTGTCTGCTATTACTGCAGCAAGCCAGGGCATGTCATTACTGACTGCCCAGTCAAGAGAAAAAAGAAGAATGAGAAGAAAGGACATCAGCCAAAAAGCAAGAAAGGAGAAAAATCCTTTCTACCTAAGAAGGAAAGGAGCTGGAGTGAATCAGACTCCAGCTCATATGAATCTGAAAAGGAAGAAGCCCTTATTGGGTTGGTTGCTGTTGAAGAATGTGCAGCAGAAGAAGATGAAGATTGCCCAGCTGCAAAGGTTGGAATCAGGGACCCTCTCTCACACTCAGATAGTGATGAAGAGGAGGATGAAGAAGACTGTGTTCAGCTAGGCCTCATGGCCTTCACTGATGAGGAAGATAGTCAGAATTGTTCTGACAAAGATCAGGTATTAATTTCCACCATTTCACTCTCTGATCATGTTGCATGTCCAGAATCTTAAGCACCTTCATCAATTGGTGGAAGTGGTTCAGAAACTTAGGAAGATGTCAATCAATTGATTGACAAGTATGGTGTCCTTTTGGAAGCTCTGAAGAAGAGCAAGAAGCTTGCCAAGAGGCAAGCCCAGGAAATTGTTTCCCTTAAGATGTCTAAGAATGACTACACTGAACCTACCTCCTTGGTGGCTCGGATGAGTAGACAGATTAGCCATTTACAGGGATTAACAATTGTGCAATTAAGCACTATTTCTCTGAAGAACAAGGTCATCAAGGACCTTGAGGAGAAGCTGGTGAAAGAGAAGAGCCTGGTGGCTCAATTCTCCAAGCCCAAATTAGTGCTTCCCATTATTGACACCTTCTCCTCTCAAACCAATAGGAGAGGACTTAGATTCAATAAGATGGAAGTAGGAGAAGGGAGTGGAGTAAAGAGCAAGGAGAAGGCTAAGCCTCAAACCACCTTTCAAAAGGTGCTACTTCATTCTAACAGGTATGACCATGAAAGCATTTATGGTCACTGGAATAATGGGAGGTCCTATAGGAAGGAAAACACTCCTTCCCATAGTGAAAGAAAGGGCATGGGATTGAGTGCAATGAAAGTTCCCCTTGAGGAAATACAAATGGCCAAATCTGGACCATTTGTGTTTGGTGTCTCAGCACCTCCAGTCAAGAACATGGAAGCAAGCACTTCCAAATCAGCTTCAGCAAAAAGCAAGACTGCTGTCAAATCTGTTGACAAGGCCTGCTGCCCAGTGTCTGATTCCATCAAATCTTGTATGGCTGCCAAGCCAAAGCAAGCTGAGGATATCAGGACAAAGAGCAGCAAGACTGTGCAGAGATTATCCTTCAGTCAGATTATTGCTGAAAGAAACAGGAAGAATGATTTAGTCTCTTCTGCTGAACATGTGCACAGTGCTGTACCAATTCAGAAAAATGTTCAGAAAAGGAGATACAATATTCATGATTGTTGGTGCTGTGGCAAAGTGGGACACTTTGCCATAGATTGTTGGTACAACCCCAATGTACCTAATGCAAAGAAGAGCTTTCCTGCTATGAGTGTAGCTAGTGTGAGATTATTTCATCAAACTAACAAGAACCAAGGACCCAAGTCATCTTGGGCTCCTAAGGGACATTAAACTCTGTTTTGCAGGATAGTTCAAGTACCAGCCCCATCATCATTTGGTACTTGAACAGTGAGTGCCAATGGCACATGAGAGACAGGAGGTTGATATCATAGATTCAACCTCAAGTAGAGGACTAAATCCTCAAGGTTCTCCTGGATAGAATTCTCCAAACATGGATGCCCAGAGTGAGGGGGAGCAAATCTCTCTCTATGGAGAAGAAGATGGGTGTGTTAGTGAGGGGGAGCACAACCCAGATGCTGGAAGAGCAAAAGCTCAGAATGGAGAAAGAGGTGGCCACAGCTGTTGTGCACAACCATTGTGAACTCAACATCAATTGAGGACTACCTCCTCAAGGTAAGTATCTCTACTCCTATTGATTTTAAAGAAAGATGATCAGCTGAATCAGAAAAATCTGGATTAACTGAGTTTTAGGATTCCCTTAAATCATAAGATCAATAGATATGCTCCAATTAAGGGGGAGCAAGCTCCAGCTCAAATTGAGGGGGAGTTGGCTATAAGTTGAGGGGGAGATAGCTAATGCTCAGTAGGTCAGAAATGATGTAAGTTATCCTGAAAAAGTAGAGGCTGAAGAATCCTATTCCCTAATGGGAAAGAGGTTGAAGAATCCAGAAAGGGGGAGATGGCCAATGCTAAGACAAAATTTGGTCTTGCTAGATGCAAATAGGAGATGGAATGCTAGTTGCTAAGACCAATGAAGTGTTAGCCCTCTAAATTAGTTATCATGATATGCTATTCAATCTGAATTAGATAGGGGGAGATGCCCTCTAAGCTAGTCAAAGCTTTATATAATCTGTCATGAAGTTGTTAGCTAAAACAATGCTGCACCATGAAGTTGTTAGCTATGTTATGATGATTATCTTATAGATCAATTACATAATATGTCCTTTAAGTGATATCGTGATATGTTTTTTGTTGTCTATGTACCTTAGCATTGGGGATGTTCTGCCTTCTTCAAATAGGGGGGGGGGATTGTTTGGAATATTGTCCTCAATGTTCCCTGATTTGAAGAGGCATCACTTCCAATACTAAGTACATATTGTATTTGATAAATCTTTGTTTTTGTAAGTTAAACAGCCTTACGAGACTCAAGAGAAAGGGTTAATCAAGACCTAAGGTTAGGAGAAATCTTCTCCTAAGTTGTTGAAGAAATGTCTCAGCTGTACCACTGAGACGAGGAGCCGTCTCAGTGGATCCGCTGAGAAGAAGTTGTCTCAGCTTCTAGGTTCATCAAACGCTGAGAATCAGCGTGTTCAGCGAACGCAGAGTGTCGTTCGTCGAACGTAAGACTAAGTTCATCGACCGCTGAGACGAGATAAAAGAAATAGCTGATAATTGCGTGTTCGTCGAACGCAGAGTGCCGTTCGTCGAACGCAGAGACAAGGCAGATCGTTGAACGCAGAGACAAGGTCGATAGTCGAACACAGAGTGTCGATCGTTGAACGCAGAGTGCTGATCGTTGAACGCAGAGACAAGGTAGATCGTCGAACGCAGAGACAAGGCAGATCATTGAACGCAGAGTTTGGCAAGTTTTTCGAACGTAGAGTTTGGCAAGATCGTCGAACGCAGGATGCAGCGGGTTCGTCGAACGTAGAGTGCAGCGCGTTCGTCGAACGCAGACCTTCTCTACAGATAAGTAGGGCGGCGGGACCTGCGGCTAGGGCAAGTTGCAGAAAAGCTACAGGGGACCACTGATCTCTCCCATACTTCTTGGGAGATTAAATTAGAGCCGTTGAAGATAAAAGAAGTATGAAAGAAAGTGTTAGGGCTTTTTCTAAGCCCCCGACCGATTGCTTGCAAAATCTATTTTCGCCATTAACGGCTGTTGCTCTCGTCTTTCTTCCTGCTCACTGAAAGAGAAGAAGAAACTGAGAGAAGAAGATAGCTCCTCCACCAGAAGGGGAAAGGTGATTTTCCACCCTTCTATTGAAGAGGAAGATCAAGTGGTAGTTGTTATCAACATCTTCAGCTACAAGAAAGCACAGACTGTGCAGGATATACAGGAGAGTATTTCTACTATAGAATATTTCTAAACCATCTTTTTCTGTAAGGCTTTTTGCCTGAGTGTGTAGGGTTTATTTGCCTGAGATTGTAGGAGCTGGTGATAGCTCTGAGTTGTAAGGCTTGTTGCCTGAGGTAGGACCAGGAGGTGGTCTGAGCTGTAGGAGGTGTTTTTCCTCTGAGTTTGTAGGGTAGCATTGCCTGAGGTAGGAGCTGGTGAAAGCTCTGAGTTGTAGGACCTTTTGGTCTGAGCTGTAGGACCAGGTGCTGATCTGAGGTAGGGCCTTTTGGCCTGAGCTTTAGGAGGTGTATTCCTCTGAGTTTGTAGGGCAGCAGTGCCTGAGGTAGGAGCTGGTGATAGCTCTGAGTTGTAGGGACTTTTGTCCTGAGGTAGGATAATCTTTGATCTGAGAAGTTCTGAGGAACTTGTGTTGTAAGCTCTTGGAGCTGAGGATTGGAGGAGTTGGCCTTGTCTAACACATTGTTAGAAAGGTGAAGGGGGAAAGAGGACTACTCAAGACACCCTGTCTTGAGGAACCTCTATACATACTTGTGTGATTTCTGTGTTGCTTGATTCTCTGATTAGAATAGTTTGAACAGGCCATAATTATCAAGTAAAACTCAAAAGACCTATTCACCCCCCCCCCTCTAGGTGAATTAGTTAGCACACCTATATTCTTTCAAGTGGTATCAGATCCAGGTGGTTCAAGAAGGACTTAACAGTCTGACCAGTTCCTAAATAGGTATTGCTGATTCAAAAATCAAATGGCCTCTAGTGGAATGAAAAAGTAGTTGGGGTCAATGAAGTTGCCTATATGCTCCAAAGAAAACTTTGGCATATGGAAGCAAAGGGTAAGGATGTTCATGGAAGCCTCAGACCCAAGGATCTATGTAACATTCAAAAATTGTCTGTATACCTTTGAGAAGGCCTCCACTATTGACCCTACTACAAAAGTACTCAAGATATTTTCTGAGCTAACCAATGATGAAATTGCACTATACACTATGGACAAAAGGGCCCAGAACATAATTGTTAATGCAATTGATTACACTACATTTCAGAACTTGGTACACTGCACAACTGCCAAGGAAATGTGGGACATATTGGTTGTATATATGGAAGGAACAGCTGAAGTGAGGGATGATAGAAAGTCACTCCTCAATCAGGAATATGAAGCCTTCAGACAGCAGAGCCAGGAGAACATCTCCATGTGCTATGAAAGGTTCTTTAGAATAGTAAATGAACTAAGAAACTATGAGAGGGTGTTCGCAGATTATGAGCTAAATGACAAGTTCCTTAGATCTCTAACTAGGGAATGGGACACAAAAATCTGTGCAATCAGGGAAGGGGCAAGGCTTGGAGAAACCCCTACCCATACACTGTTTGGGAAGCTGCTCTCCTATGAGATGCATCTGTCTGCAAGGAAGGAAAAGGACACCTCTTCAGGGGCTCAAGCAAAGGAGAATTCTGTAGCTCTCAAAGCTGACAGCTCCAAGAGAAGCCAGGGCAGGTTGGTGTCTCCTCAAAGGAGAAGTGCTGAATCAGAAACCAGCACCTCTAATAGCCCTTCCTCTGATGAAGAGTTTTATGCCTTTTAGAGGCAATTCAAGAAGATGATGAAGAGGAGGCAATGGAAGAACAAGCCCTCTTCCTCATATCACAAAAAGGAGGACAGCAAGGAGTCAAAGCATCACTCCAGGAATGACAGGTATGGCTCTAACTCTAAATATAATTCCTCTAAAGTTGTTTGCTATTGCTGAAGCAAGCCAGGGCATGTCATTACTGACTGCCTTGTCAAGAGAAAAGAGAAGAATGAGAAGAAGGGACATTAGCCAAAAGGCAAGAAAGGAGAAAAATCCTTTCTAGATAATAAGGAAAGGAGCTGGAGTGAATCAGACTCCAGCTCATCTGAATCTGAAAAGGAAGAAGCCCTTATTGGGCTGGTTGCTGTTTAAGAATGTGCAGCAGAAGAAGATGAAGATTGCCCAGCTACAAAGGTTGGAATCAGGGCCCCTCTCGCACACTCAGATAGTGATGAAGAGGAGGATGAAGAAGATTGTGTTCAGATAGGCCTCATGGCCTTCACTGATGAGGAAGGTAGTCAGAATTGTTCTGACAAAGATCAGGTTTTAATTTCCTCCATTTCCCTCTCTGATCATGTTGCATGTCCAGAATCTGAAGCACCTTCATCAATTGGTGGAATTGGTTCAGAAACTGAGGAAGATGTCAATCAATTGATTGACAAGTATGGTGTCCTTTTGGAAGCTCTGAAGAAGAGCAAGAAGCTTGCCAAGAGGCAAGCCCAAGAAATTGTTTCCCTTAAGATGTCTAAAAATGACTACACTGAATCTACCTCCCCGGTGTCTCAGATGAGTAGACAGATTAGCCATTTACAGGGATTAACAATTGTGCAATTATGCACTATTTCCCTGAAGAACAAGGTCATTAAGGGCCTTGAGGAGAAGCTGGTGAAAGAGAAGAGCCCAGTGGCTCAATTCTCCAAGCCCAAATCCGTGCTTCCCATTATTGGATTCAATAAGATGGACGTAGGAGAAGGGAGTGGAGTAAAGAGCAAGGAGAAGTCTAAGCCTCAAACCACCTTTCAAAAGGTGCTACTTCCTTCCAACAGGTATGACCATGAAAGCATTTATGGTCACTGGAAGAATGGGAGGTCTTATAGGAAGGAAAATACTCCTTCCCATAGTGAAAGAAAGGGCATGGGATTGAGTGCAATGAAAGCTCTCCATGAGGAAATACAAATGGCCTAGAATCAGATCAGGTTCAGCAAAAAGCAAGACTACTGTCAAACCTATTGACAAGGCCTGCTGCCCAGTGTCTGATTCCATCAGATCTTGTATGGCTGCCAAGCCAAAGCAAGCTGAGGCTATCAGGACAAAGAGCAGCAAGACTGTGCACAAATTATCCTTCAGTCAGATTATTGCTGAAAGAAACAGGAAGAATGATGCAGTCTCTTCTGCTGAACATGTGCACAGTGCTGTACCAATTCAGAAAAATGTTCAGAAAAGGAGAAACAATATTCATGATTGTTGGTGTTGTGGCAAAGTGGGACTCTTTGCCATAGATTGTTGGTACAACCCCATTGTACCTAATTGAAAGAAGAGCTTTCCTGCTAGGAGTGTAGCTAGTGTGAGATTATCTCATCAAACTAACAAGAACCAAGGACCCAAGTTATCTTGGGCTCCTAAGGGACATTATGTAAGACCCCCCTCCCCAGACCTGAACCGGGTTCAGGGAGGGGGATATTACGGCCCAAAGATGGCCACTAATGCTTCCCGGATGGCAACGACCCACCCTCTCAAGCACTTAGTGGTCTCCTTGTCAGGCACGAGAATCACAACATCACATCAGAACGCACAGCGGAAGCAATCAAAAACGAACAAAACCAGCATACTGCTTGTATTTATATATTTAAAGCAGGCTGAAGCCTATTGTTTACAACCACTGCCTCGGGGGTTACATAGACTATAACAAAGACCCTAGGCTAGTCCTATACTCTAGGACTCACGTCTCGGAAGATAGGGGGAGAGGCTGGAGTGTCCGATCAAGCCATCTCTAAGGCTGGTAACTCATCCTGCGGTGCGGGGGCTTCGCGCTGTCCCATCTCCTGTGATTGGTTATATGAAATAACCGTTAGTCACAGAGCTAAGTAGAAAACACCTCCCCTCCCCGGATCCATATCCAGGGGGCGGGTTAAAGGACAGAAATAAATAGCCGAAGCAAGGAAGAGGGTTAGCAGCAGGTAAACATATATATATATATATATACATATATATAGGGCCTCCTGCCCTACTATCCATAATCGCGCAGTATAGTAAATACACAACACTATCTCGCGCATACACGCACCCAGGTATTCAAAACTGCACACACACATAAAAGACCCTGTGTCGACACAGTTTAGACCGCTTTATTTCAAGCAGGGAGCTAACCTCGCGGGCCTCACCGATGTGGGCGTCGGTGACAGTGGCCAGTCTTGCCACTTATGACTGTAGTCGTACCGTATCACTCAGGCCCTCCTGTAAAACTTGGTGTACTAACTGGATATGAGCGACATCCGGCGAACCGATTTTTAGGCCGAAAAGCGGAGGCAAAACTGCTGGTTCGGAGTGGTGATAACCTGCTGTGCACATCTCCCTGTCGCCATGAGTCGTCAACCCACCCGCACCGGTACAAACGGTCTGCGGGCATGACCGACCCGCCACTTCCAAAAATCTTCAACTGCTTTAAATACAGAATAAGTGCTTTAAGACGCGTGGCAACTTACTCGGCCGGTCACACGACCTCTAACCGGGAGGCTCAGCAGTATGAGGGCTCCTTACTTTGGGCTAACCTGGGAGGAGGGGCTCAACTCCGCTTTTTTCCCCAACTAAGGCCTCGCAGAATGGAGGATAAGCATCGCTTGCTAGCGTAGGACCAAAGTTAGCGCTGAATTAGAAAGTGCAATATGAGCAGTAAAATAGGCCGGAAGCAGGGGGCCATAATATCAGGACCAGTACGAGACTGGAGAAATGAAAGTACTGAAAGCAGTAAATAAGGACCAGTGCAAGACTGGAGAAATGAAAGTACTGAAAGCAGTAAATAAGGACCAGTGCGAGACTGGAGGAATGAAAGTACTGAAAGCAGTAAATCAGGACCAGTGCGAGACTGGAGAAATGAATGTAATGAAAGCAGTAAATAAGGACCAGTGCGAGACTGGAGGAATGAAAGTACAGAAAGCAGTAAATAAATAAAGGGTTAGTAGTCCAATCACTCCATAAGAGGAGGCTTCAATGTCGACTCCGTTCTTAGGAGGAGGTTCTGCTTTCTCCCCGTTCATAGGGGTTCTACTCCGTTCCCAGGAGTTTATTTATGTTCCATGAGTTTTAGTATTTTCCCTTAGCCGTGGATTCATTCTTTTTATTATCGCGGCATTACTACATTGCGGCGTCGCTCCGCGATTTCGTCCCAATTTTCGCATCGATATTTTAAACCTAATTGATTCCATAGATCGATACGCGTTATTTTATTATACCGCTAAAATACGCGTCGCGAGGACGCCGATTTATTCCAAATAATTTCGCTCCCCTTTCGGGCGTTTATTTTGCTTGTAAAAACATTTAGAAGACCAAAATAATATGTCACACACCCAACTCTAATAGTAGTTGTAAAACACCCTTAATTAGAGGCTATGATTTTTGGGAATTTTTATGAATTCATTTGGGCTTTTTATTTCTTAAAATAAACTTTATAAAGGAGTTTAAAAATAGTATAATTACTCCTGAGAATCCCAAAAAAATTACAGTAGGTGCCCCTTAGAATGGGGCACATTTTTCATTCAGGAAGGTTTTTCTGAAAATGCCCCAATTGCCCTCAGGAAAATAAAATAGGCAAGGGGTTGTTGGTGTGCTAATAGCAAAAGGGAAGGGGCTGCGGGGGCGCCGCACCGGGCGCCCTTCTTGGGCCCCCACAGAGGATCCACAGTGGATCCGATGTGGGGGCGCACATTTGGAGGCAGGGGCGGGAAAATAGGTTACAGGAGCTGCCCGATCTCCTGTGGGAGATCGTGCGGCTCCCATTTAATCAACGGGAGGCGTCCGCTGCCGCCGCTGGGTAGCGGCTGCTGCCGCTGCTGGGCAGTGGACGGCTGGGGCCGGTGCCGCCCCCGGTCGGTGCGCTGGGGGCTGGCGACCACTCCGGTGGTGGTCCGATGTCCTGTCACCGCCGGCTGCCACCGGAAAAGAGGTCAGAGAGGGGCGGGAGGCGGTGGCGTAGCCTGCATGCGCCATGCACGCTGGCTGTGCCGCCGCCTCCGCTGGGAGGGCTGGCGGTGTCGCCCCCGGTCGGTGCGCCGGGGGCCGGCGACCACTCTGGTGGTGGTACGGCGGCCTGGCGCCGCCGGCCGCCGCCGGGGGTGGGGTATTTCCTGTACATGAAATAAAGAGCAGAGGGGGGCCTGGGCCACGGGTGCCGCCGGGGCTGCGTCCTCCGGCGGCCTGGACGCCTCCTTTCGCCGACGTCGTGGTCCCCGAGTGGGGACCTGCTTCCCGAGCGCCACCACCGGTGCTGTGGGGGGGGGGGGGTGGCTTCCACGGCCATTACTCCACCCGAGCCTTGCAAGGCTCGGGGTGGTGCTGGCGGTGCTCCGGCGATGGGGAGGGGGTCGGCCTGGCTCAGGGGAGTAGGAAGGAGGAGGGGAGGGCGTCTACCTGAGGTGGAGGGGCTCGGGAGGTTGATGGGCGGCGGTGGCTCGCCATGGAGAGGAAGGAGGGTGGCGGTTTGGTTGGGCAGGGCTCCGGCAGGGGGGCTGGCTGGGCTAACCGGCAGGGGAGAAGGAGGAGGAGGAGGCTGAGAGGGGGGGGGGGGGGGGGGGGGGGGGGGTTGGCACTCAGGGAGGGGATGAGCCCCTCCTTATATAGGGGAGGGGGAGGCCTCCCCTCTCCTTCCTTTTAGCCCACGTGAGCTAAAAGGAAGGGATGGGTGGGGGAGATATTTTCTCCCCCCCCCCCCTTCTCTCTCCTACCCCTTTGCCCCAATAGGGGGCTGCCTATCCATGGGCAGCCCCCTCCTTTGGGGGAGGGGCTTCTCTCCCCCCCTTTCTTTTCTTTTCTCAACAGATTTCAAGCTTGGGGGGGGGGGGGGGGGTTGACCGAGGTCAGCTTAGGGCGGGGTTCTTCATGGTCCCGAGGTCCATCAAGATTTGTCGGGACCGATGCCGAGCCTGTGTGCTTCACATTTCGTGCGTTGCACTGAGGTGGTCTGCATAGTCCTAAAATGTCATACTCTCCAAACGACCTCGGATCGAGGCGCAACAAATTTCGTTGCTCTTGTATCGTTCATACGAGTCTAATGGGACTGACGGAAGTCAGATCGGAGTATGTTTGGCCACTATCCCACTATAGTGTGGTAGCGGCGCACAACGATACTCAAAATGGTCGTTTTCTCTAAACGACCTCGGATCGAGGCACAACGAATTCCATTGCGCTTATATCGTTCATACGAGTCTAACGGGATTGATGGAAGTCAGATCGGAGTATGTTTGGCCACTATCCCACTATAGTGTGGCAGCGGCGCACAACGATACTCAAAATGGTCGTTTTCTCTTAACGACCTCAAATCGAGGCGCAACGAATTCCGTTGCGCTTGTATTGGTTATACGAGTCTAACGGGACTGACGGAAGTCAAATCGGAGTATGTTTGGCCACTATCCCACACTATAGTGTGGTAGCGGTGCACAACGATACTCAAAAATGGTCGTTTTCTCTAAACGACCTCAGATCACGGTGCAACGGATTCCGTTGCACTCGTATTGGTCATACGAGTCTAACGGATCTGACAGAAGTCAGATCGGAGTATGTTTGGCCACTATCCCACTATAGTGTGGTAGCGGCGCACAACGATACTCAAAATGGTCGTTTTCTCTAAACGACCTCAGATCGCGGTCCAACGAATTCCGTTGCACTCGTATTGGTCATACGAGTCTAACGGATCTGACAGAAGTCAATTCGGGGTTCATAGCACATAACCCTATACCGGGTTATTTCTACGGTTCGGGCCTACTTTTATTGGCTCACTAGGGCCTAGTGACCCAATAAAAGTCAGGATGTTACAATCTAATAAAAATAAAGGGATTTTCGTCCCCGAAAATTGCTTAAAGTAGGGGTTAGAGAGGCATACCTAGGGAAACAGTGTCGGGTATCTTTCTCGGACGAGAGCTTCTGGTTCCCAGGTGAATTCCTCGCGTCCCCCATTTGACCATAATATCTTGACCATCGTGATGGTTTTATTCCGTAATTCCTTGAGCTTGGAATCTACTATCTTCACTGGTTCAAGTTTAACAGATCGGTCAGATTGCACTGACGCTGGCGGCACGGGAAGATGTTGCTCTGGTTGGCGAGGTACACGCCTTAGTGAAGTGACTTGAAATACGTCATGGAGGTTTCCCAGTTCAACTTGCAGAGCTAGCCTATAAGCCACCTGACCAACTCTTTCTATGACTTGATATGGACCTAGATAGTGGGGATCTAGCTTTTTCTACTTCTTTATTCGGGATATCCCAAACATAGGCTTAATTTTTAAGAAAACCATGTCTCCTACTTTGAACTCCATGAGGCGATGACGCGCATCGTAATATTTGGCTTGTCAGCTCTGTGCCTCCATCATACGTTCTCGAATTAACCTTATTGCGGCGGTGGTATCATCTATGTAGGTGACTCCTAAAGCTTCAGGGTCTTCATCTTGTGCCCATGATAGTGGTGTTCGACAGCGTCTTCCGTAGAGGGCTTCGTACGGTGCCATCTTGATGCTCGCCTGTAAGCTGTTATTGTACGAGAATTCTACTAAAGGTAGTAATTGTTCCCAAGGCTCATTGTGTTCTACTATGCACAATCGGAGGAGGTATTCCATCATCCGGTTCGTCCTTTCTGTTTGCCCGTCGGTCTGGGGGATGGAAGGCGGTGCTAAAAGCTAATCTGGTTCCCAGATAAGCTTGCACTCTCCTCCAGTCTTTTGATGTAAAGCGCCCGTCGCGGTCAGAGGCGATTGATTTGGGTACCCCATGAAATCGGACCACTTGTTCTATAAATACTCAGGCTAATATGTCGACAATGTCACCTTGCCGGTTAAGGATAAAATGGGCTACCTTGGTGAGGCGATCTACTACGACCCATATGGAGTCGTTCCCCGCACGAGATCGGGGTAAGCCATGAACGAAGTCCATGGATATATCTTCGAACTTCCATTCTGGTATGGGCAAAGGTTGTAGTAAACTTCCTAGGCTACGACATTCTGCCTTGACCATTTGACAGGTCTGGCAGTGCGCTACATAATTGGTAACGTCCTTCTTCATTCCTGGCCAGTATAATGTCCTTCGCAGGTCTGTATACATTTTTACTACCCCCGGGTGTATTGAATACCTTGTCTGGTGTGCCTCGTGGAGTATTTCTTCCCAGATTCCCTCTACAGTGGGGATGAATATGCGGTGTCTGTACTGCAGGATGCCACATACAAATTGTAGTCTTCTTGTGCACCGTGTTGCAAGGCCTGAATGATCGGGGCTGCTTCTACGTCGATCTTCTGTGCCTCTCGTATTCTATCCCTGATGCCGCACTGTATCTCCATCCAGTAAAGCTGGGCCTGGTATTCCATCGGGTTTCTTCGGGCGATGAGAATAACATCCAATTCTGCAAAGGATTCGACTAATTCCTCCGGTATCATCTCTAGCCAACTCCCGGTCCTCGGAGGTTGCCGACTTAGGGCATCTGCAACCTTATTGGCTTTGCCGGGGTGGTACTGAAGGGCAAAGTCGTAATCGCATAGAAACTCCAACCATCGATGCTGTCGGAGATTTAGCTCTTTCTGGGTGAAGACGTATTTGAGGCTTTTATGATCGGAGAAGATCTCGCATCGCACTCCGTAGAAGTAGTGCCTCCAAACTTTTAATGCGAAAACTACCGCACCCAGTTCTAGATCATGGGTGGCATAGTTTAGTTCGTGAGGCTTTAGCTGACGTGAGATGTAACGCCCCTGATTTTCGTTAATTATTTTACGTACCCTCTGTGATGTAATTTTGGCGTAAGGGCGTTATGTCAGCTCGTCTGGTAGTGTTTCGAGTTTTAGCTTAGTTAAAGCTTGTGATTTAGGTCAAGCGTGCGAGATTTCGCGTCGTTTCGAGTTAAAGTGAAGATTTTGAGTGGATATCAAGATTTTAGCTTCGGAAGGCTTTATTCGGAGTTTGGCTCGTCGGAATTGAATTCTGACTCCGCCGTTGGATTTGTAGCGCCGTTTTTCAGTTAAGGCGCGAATTTCGTAGAAATCCGAGGTAATCTGGTCGCCCTCGCAGTTTAAGTAAATAAGGGAATTAATTAATTAATTAAATATTAAATTAGGTTTTCATATAAATACCTAAAACATCTCCTCCTATTCATCTTCCTTTTCCTCGATCAAAATCAGCCGCCGAGGGTTAGGGCGAGAGCGGAGCTTCGGGGAGCTTCCGACCGGTGATTTCTAGGGCTGTAGTGGTCGGAATCGGGATTGGTTTGAAGATTTGGAAAGCTCTCGGTGAGATCTTCGTTCTAGCGGTAAGCTTTTCTCGTTTCGTGGAGTTTTGGGAGATTTGGCGGTAACCTAACTCTTCCTTTTGGTCCGAATCGTTCCAGGATTTCGTGCTTGAGTGTTTCCTTAGCCTTCGGAGCGGAGGATCTCGAGTTTTGCAAGGTTAAGGCAAGTGGCTTCCTCCTCCTTCTCTTTCTTTTCTTGAAGCATTGTTTCGCTCGTGTCGATTTCATGTCGCTCGATTTAACTTAAGTCTTGGAGTGTTGATATAAGCTTCCTTGATTGTTCTTCCTTTGCTATGAATCGGGTAGTTGTCCCTGGAGAAAACCGGGATAGATAAAATCCTCGTTCCCTTACTAAATCTAGAGTTTTCTTCTGATTTCTCGAGAGATTTCCCTTGTCTCGAGAAATTAACCCCTTATGTCTCGAGAGATCCCTTCTGATGTCTCGAGAGATCCCTTTCATGTCTCGGGAGATCCCTTCTGATGTCTCGAGATTTCCCCTTCATGTCTCGAGAAATTCCTTATGTCTCGAGAGATCCCTTCTGATGTCTCGAGAGATCCCTTTCATGTCTCGGGAGATCCCTTCTGATGTCTCGAGATTTCCCCTTCATGTCTCGAGAAATTCCTTATGTCTCGAGAGATCCCTTCTGATGTCTCGAGAGATCCCTTTCATGTCTCGGGAGATCCCTTCTGATGTCTCGAGATTTCCCCTTCATGTCTCGAGAAATTCCTTATGTCTCGAGAGATCCCTTCTGATGTCTCGAGAGATCCCTTTCATGTCTCGAGAGATCCCTTCTGATGTCTCGATATTTCCCCTTCATGTCTCGAGAGATCCCTTTCATGTCTCGAGAGTTTGCCTATTACTCGAAAATTCAACCTTCTATCTCCCGAGAAGTCTTTTGTAGTTCTCGGGAAGTCCTCAATTTGATGTGATTTTTGTATGGTTCCCGGTGGTGGGATTTCAAAAATTTGGACGGGGCTCTGCCCCGCACCCCGCAAGGGCTCTTCCCCTAAGACCCCGCCAGGGGCGCGGCCCCTTGGAACCCCGCCCGAAACGCTTGTGTTTTTGTTGAGTTTTTGTGTTAGGAGCTCGTGACCTCTCGGGTGTACTTGGATGATTGCTAGTGACCCTTCGGTGCTCCTGATCTTGAATCCCTCTTGCTTGTATCCCTTTTTACTCATTGCGGATCTGTTAACGTTTGAGTTTACTCTTATGATTTATCTTGATCGGTGTGTACCTTGCATCGACCCTATTTCTTAGGGCCTTCAAGTGTTTATCCTTTCGGGTAGCGTCCCGTATTTAATTAAAACTTAAGTAATAAGAACTACTGTCTTTAGCCCTTCACAGTAGTTGTGTTTGGGGGACAGTGGGGGAAATGTTATAGCCTTGCACGGTAGTCGTGTTTGGGTGGTTGGGTCTAGTGGTACCCCCACCTGCTTTTGGGCCTGGGGTAGCGGAGGTAGTTAACCGCTCCCGTATAATTTGAGCTGATCAGTCTCTTTAATTGATGAAACTAAATAAATGAACATGTTTGTTCCTCTTTTGGTATTTAGTGCACTTAATGCTTGTTGATTCTTTGTTTAGAGCTCTCTTTCGGTAAATTTGGCTTGGGTTGGTACCCCTTATGCCTTGCTTGTTTTTCTGCTAGTTTTCTGCCACTTGTAATTCCTTGCTGAGGCGTTTTTTGTTTTATTGAATGCCTCAGTTTTAGTAGCTGTTCACCCCGCTGCTGCGAGGTAGTTGTTTTAGTTACTTCTTGTGCTCAGACATACTAGTTGGTGCCAATGGGTTAGTGTCATGTTGTTGACGCCCATTATGCCCCTTTTTATACTTTATAGATTATTTGCCAGATTATGCCACTACTTTTAGATCTTGTGTATCTTACCCTCTGGGAATGATTTATGCTAGGTGCACTATAGTTATAAAATGTTTTTTCTTCATCCTCATTGCATTCTTTCTAACTGAAACCCTTACTTTAAAGTCGCCTAAAGGTATTTTCTACTCTTACAGTACGCCTAGTTATGTGCATATCATTTACCTCATGCTCCGTCGTTTGCATACATGTAGGACTTTAAGTAAATTAAATCAAGTACTTTCCGCTGCAATTATATATACTTTCTCGGTGGACTAGTTGATCCACGAACTGAGAGACACAGTTCTTATCTCAAAACCCCTGATAAACGATTTCAAATGATGACTTATCATATAATCAAGTTTGTTTAGTTAAGTAATAGGTTCCCTCCTGAGCGTCTACAGTTGTCTCCTGTATGACGTGGCATCATGACGTGTATTTTCTCTTACTCTGATATTCTTAAATTCGGAGAAAATGCGGGTTGTGACAGTTGGTATCAGAGGGAGGTTGTTCGATAAGTTGGTTGGGCAACACATTCTGATATAGTTTAGTAGTTTTTTTTTTGGTTTCATTGCATACACACACCGATGTGTCATCAGTACGTCTTGACCGAAGCATGAACATTACACTCATAGCATGATAAGAAGTATACGGGGCATATTATGTAGTATGGGATGCATAATATGTGTTTGTATATTGATTCACCATAGGTTGCAACATGTGACGGTTATGTAGTATGGGATGCATAACCATCATCAGATGGATGCCCATTAGCACGTTTTCTCTTTCGTTACATGCAATATTATGTAGTATGGGATGCATAATATTACATGTGTACGCCGCTCATAACATGCATTAAGGACTTTATTAGAATGCATAGCACAACATACTTTACATAGCATTGCATAAGCACACGTGCGAAGTTAAAGACTTATATGATGACACACGTACACCCATGATTTCAAAACGAATAGAAATTTCATGCATTCATGCCCTTTGCACATGAGACTAGTGGGACGATGTAGTATCGTTCCCGAGATTTGCATATCATCATGAAAATATCCCAGAGAAAGGTAGTGGAAATGGCAAGTAACTGTACAGGTATGTTCTGAAACAAGCAGTGTAGTTCTAGTGTAAGGTTAAGTTTTAATTAGAGGTTTATGCGTATTAGCAGAGATGTCTCGGAGGCGTGTTGCGACTAGGTCGACTCCCCAGTCGGAGGGCGAGTCTTCGGGTGCGCAGAGTGAAGCCTTGATCGAGAGTTTGCGCCAGAGCAATGAGACTCTGAATAGGCAGATGGTTGCGATGCAGTCGCAGGTCGAGGCGTTGTTGGCTGCCGGTGCTAGGCAGCAACCCGTAGTGCAGGCCCCAATAGTAGGACAGACTGTACCTACTCCTCCTGCTCCCTTGGTACCCCCAGTAGCGATACCACCGGAAACGAATTTCATTTCGCATTTTCAAAGGTTGGGACCTCCTACGTTTGACAGAAGAGCAGATTTCATGGCATTAGATGACTGGTTTGTTGCCATTGAGGAGATGTTTTCGTACTCAGGAATCTCTGCAGACCAAAAGGTGATGGTCGTCGCTTACCAACTGAAAGGACTTGCTAAGAGCTGGTGGATCAGGGAGAGGGAAAATCTCGTGGGTGGATGTTCGTGGGAGTCGTTCAAGGCGATGGTGTTAAAGAAATTCTTGTCGTCGGTCGAGCAAGACCGTTTAATGAATAATTTTCTGCACCTGAAGCAAAGACAACTCACGGTTAGTGAATATGAGATCGAGTTCAGTAAGTTGAGCAGATTTGCTCCAGATTTAGTGGCTTCTGAGGCAGGAAGAATGAAGCGATTTCTTGGAAGTCTTCGTAGCGATATTCAGCAGTTGGCGAGTGCTTATAAATCTGAAAGTTATGCTGAAGTGGTAGAAGCAGCACTGAAAGTCGAGGCTATCGACAATGCCAAGAATCGGGGTGCTCTAATGAAAAAGGACAAGAGGAAAGTCGAAGAGGGAGAGACCCCCAAGGTATCTAGCTCGGCTCCAAAGAAAAGGAGTGGAGAGGTGTGTAGCTTCTGTGGCCGCCCCGGCCATCCAGTTGAGAAATGTTTCAAGAGGAAGGGAGCTCAGAAGCAGCAGCGAGTGCTAGCAATCCAGGGTGCTCCGAAGGGTGAGGTGCTCTGCCAGTTGTGCAAGCAGAAAGGGCATGATGTGGCCCAGTGTTGGACCAAAGATAAAGTCTGCTTCCAGTGCAAGCAGAAGGGGCACATGAAGTTCCAATGCCCGCTGATTCAACCCCCGTTGCAGCCTGTTCCGCTTCGAACCTTGCCGCCGCCGCAGCATCAGGATAAAGGAAGAGGAAAGCTGAACGTGTTAACCCAGGAGCAAGCGCAGTCTTCGACCCAAGTGATCGCAGGTTAGACCTTAAGACAACTGTTTAGTCTTGTTTCCTTTTTAGTTCGCTGTATTAGACTAGTTTCTCTTCGCGCTTATAGGAAGATTTAAGGTAAAGAATCGTTGGGCGCGTGTTCTGTTCGATTCGGGTGCTACCCATTCGTTCGTAGCAAGGGCCTTCGTTGAGCGTCACCGTTTGACCCCTGAGCTGGGCAACGATTCGTTCCTCGTTAAGTTCCCTTTTGGTGATCTGGTGTCCTCGAACCAGTGCGTCCGAAGTTGCCCCGTTCTCTTAGGAGATTTCTTGGCTGTTGCTGATCTCAAAGTGTTGGACTTAGAAGACTTTGACGTAATATTGGGTATGGACTGGTTGTCCAGTTATGATGCGGTCATCCGATGCAAGGAAAAGCGTCTGGACTTCGTGATGGACAACGGTCAACCCATGAGCGTTTTTGGCTCTCCGTACCAGAGTTCTTCGATAATTTCTGCGGTATGTGCTCGGAAACTGTTAATTTCCGGTTGTTTGACTTACCTTGTTTCTGTTGTAGAAGCTGTTGGTGGTTCGCCGTGTATTGAGGATATTCTGGTGGTGCGAGAGTTTCCCGATGTTTTCCCTGCTAATCTCCCTGGTCTCCCGCCCGTTAGAGACGTGGAGTTCGTTATTGATCTGGAGCCTGGTACTCGTCCTATCGCGAAGGCACCGTACCGCATGGCCCCGCGCGAGTTAGAAGAGTTGCGAACTCAGTTAGATGAGTTGTTGCAGTGTGGTTTCATTAGGCCAAGTTCTTCTCCCTGGGGTGCTCCGGTTTTGTTCGTGAAAAAGAAGGACGGTTCCATGAGATTGTGCATAGACTATAGAGAATTAAACAAAGTGACCATCAAGAACAGGTATCCGTTGCCAAGGATAGATGATCTGTTTGATCAGTTGCGTGGTAGCACAGTGTTTTCAAAGATTGATCTTCGATCAGGTTACCATCAGTTGAGGATCCGTGAGTCGGACGTTCCCCGGACTGCCTTTCGTTCTCGTTATGGCCATTTTGAATTTCTAGTCATGTCGTTTGGTTTGACAAATGCACCCTCTGCATTTATGGACATGATGAACCGCGTGTTCAAGGATTTTCTGGACCACTTTGTGGTGGTATTCATAGATGATGTGCTGGTTTATTCTAGAAGTGCTGAGGAGCATGCTATGCATTTGCACTTAGTGTTGTCTACTCTTAGAGAGCACAAGTTGTATGCAAAGTTGAGTAAGTGCGAATTCTGGCTTTCGCAAGTGTCTTTCCTGGGTCATGTGGTGAACAAAGATGGAATTATGGTAGACCCCGCTAAAATTTCTGCCGTATTGGATTGGAAGACGCCTTCGACGCCTAAGGAGATAAGGAGTTTCTTAGGGTTGGCCGGGTACTACAGGAGATTTGTCCAAGGATTTTCAGTGCTGTCCGCACCCTTGACTAAGCTTACCCAGAAGAATACTGCTTTTGTTTGGAGCGATAAGTGCGAAGAGGCCTTTCAGGAATTGAAGAGGCGTTTGTGTAGTGCTCCGGTGTTGGCCTTGCCGATCGAAGGAGTCGAGTATACAGTTTATGTAGACGCATCTCACATTGGACTGGGATGTGTGTTGATGCAAGAAGGGAAGGTGATTGCTTATGGGTCTAGACAATTGAAGGTTCATGAAAAGAATTACCCTACGCATGACTTAGAATTCGCCGCAGTAATCTATGCTTTGAAGCTTTGGAGACACCTATTATATGGAGTGTCATGCAAGATTTTCACATATCATAAAAGTCTGAAGTATGTCTTCACCCAGAAGGAGCTGAATCTGCGCCAGCGGAGGTGGTTGGAGTATGTGGCGGATTATGAAGTAGATATTCTGTACCATCCGGGTAAGGCTAATGTGGTGGTCGATGCCCTGAGCCGGAAAACCGCGCATATCTTCAATCTCTCAGTGCAGTCCTTAGTAGATGAGTTTATGTTGATGGATATCTCAGTCGGTAGCTGTACCGCACCTTCGAGCTTAGAGGTTGAAGAGCCTTCTTGGATTGCCCTTACTAGGCTGCATCAGAAGGAAGATCCTGACTTGCAGCATCTTCGAAGTAGAACTGAAAAAGGAGAATTGCCAGATTTTTCAATCGATGATAAGGATACTTTGAGGTACCGAGGTAGATATTGCGTCCCCGCGTTGGAAGAAATTCGGACAAAGATCTGTAGCGAGGCGCATGATTCTAGTGTTTCCTATCATCCTGGTTCCACGAAAATGTATAAAGATCTGAAGCATATCGTTTGGTGGTCGGGTATGAAGAATGATATAGCGAAGTATGTGTCTGAATGTTTAACTTGTCAGCGCGTGAAAGCAGATCATAAGAGGCCTGGAGGTAAGTTGAACCCGTTAGATATTCCAAGCTGGAAGTGGGAGAGTATTTCGATGGACTTCATTACCGGTTTGCCAAGATCTCCCAGTGGTCATGACTCGGTGTGGGTTATAGTAGATCGCTTGACAAAGTGTGCTCACTTTGTGCCCTTTAAGATTGGATACTCGATGGAGAAAATAGCAGAGCTGTATTTGGATGGAGTTATCAGATTGCATGGTGTGCCTGTGAGCATTGTGTCAGACCGAGACTCAAGGTACACGTCTCGTTTCTGGCAGAGTTTGCAGGGAGCCTTGGGTACTGACCTTAGGTACTCTACCGCTTATCATACCCAAACCAATGGTCAGACAGAAAGAGTAAACCAGATTTTGGAAGATATGATAAGGTGCTATATCTTAGATCATGGTGGAGCTTGGGATAAGCGGCTTGGATTGATGGAGTTCGCGTATAACAACAGTTATCAGGAAAGTCTACAAATGGCCCCGTTTGAGGCTCTGTATGGGAGGCGTTGTCGGACTCCGTTGTTTTGGGCCGAGGTTGGTGAGAGTCCCTTATTAGGCCCAGAGGCTTTGGAAGAGATGAATGTTGCTGTGACTCATATCCGCGAGAAGCTCCGTATTGCTCAGGAGCGGTATGAGAAGTATGCGAATCAAAGAAGAGTGGATTTAGAGTTTGCCGTTGTAGACAGGGTGTTCTTGAAAGTTTCTCCGATGCCTGGTGTTAAGAGGTTTGGAAGGAACCACAAGTTGGATCCCCGGTATGTGGGACCTTTTCAGATTGTTGAGCGCATCGGAGTGTCAGCGTATAGATTGAATTTGACTGCTTCCCTTCCTAATGTTCACGATGTGTTCCACGTGAGCCAGTTGAGGAAGTGTTTGCGTAGCGATCGTCTTGTTCTTGATTCGGTGCCCGTTTTGCAGCCCAATCTTTCGTATGTCGAAGAGCCTATCCGAATCTTGGAGACTCAGGAGCGTGTGTTGCGAAGGAAGACGATCCCAATGGTTAAGGTTCTTTGGAAGAATCAGGGTGTCGAAAGCGCAACTTGGGAATTGGAGTCTGCTATGAGAGAGACTCATCCTAGCCTCTTCTCTTCGACTTCGGGTAAGTCTTCTTTTCCGTATCCTTAGAATTGTTTCTGTATCTTTCTTGATCCTTGGATTTCAAGTTTCGGGACGAAACTTCCTTTTAGGGGGAGTGACTGTAACGCCCCTGATTTTCGTTAATTATTTTACGTACCCTCTGTGATGTAATTTTGGCGTAAGGGCGTTATGTCAGCTCGTCTGGTAGTGTTTCAAGTTTTAGCTTAGTTAAAGCTTGTGATTTAGGTCAAGCGTGCGAGATTTCGCGTCGCTTCGAGTTAAAGTGAAGATTTTGAGTGGATATCAAGATTTTAGCTTCGGAAGGCTTTATCCGGAGTTTGGCTCGTCGGAATTGAATTCTGACTCCGCCGCTGGATTCGTAGCGCCGTTTTTTAGTTAAGGCGCGAATTTCGTAGAAATCCGAGGTAATCTGGTCGCCCTCGCAGTTTAAGTAAATAAGGGAATTAATTAATTAATTAAATATTAAATTAGGTTTTCATATAAATACCTAAAACATCTCCTCCTATTCATCTTCCTTTTCCTCGATCAAAATCAGCCGCCGAGGGTTAGGGCGAGAGCGGAGCTTCGGAGAGCTTCCGACCGGTGATTTCTAGGGCTGTAGTGGTCGGAATCGGGATTGGTTTGAAGATTTGGAAAGCTCTCGGCGAGATCTTCGTTCTAGCGGTAAGCTTTTCTCGTTTCGTGGAGTTTTGGGAGATTTGGCGGTAACCTAACTCTTCCTTTTGGTCCGAATCGTTCCAGGATTTCGTGCTTGAGTGTTTCCTTAGCCTTCGGAGCGGAGGATCTCGAGTTTTGCAAGGTTAAGGCAAGTGGCTTCCTCCTCCTTCTCTTTCTTTTCTTGAAGCATTGTTTCGCTCGTGTCGATTTCATGTCGCTCGATTTAACTTAAGTCTTGGAGTGTTGATATAAGCTTCCTTGATTGTTCTTCCTTTGCTATGAATCGGGTAGTTATTCCCTGGAGAAAACCGGGATAGATAAAATCCTCGTTCCCTTACTAAATCTAGAGTTTTCTTCTGATTTCTCGAGAGATTTCCCTTGTCTCGAGAAATTAACCCCTTATGTCTCGAGAGATCCCTTCTGATGTCTCGAGAGATCCCTTTCATGTCTCGGGAGATCCCTTCTGATGTCTCGAGATTTCCCCTTCATGTCTCGAGAAATTCCTTATGGCTCGAGAGATCCCTTATGATGTCTCGAGAGATCCCTTTCATGTCTCGGGAGATCCCTTCTGATGTCTCGAGATTTCCCCTTCATGTCTCGAGAAATTCCTTATGTCTCGAGAGATCCCTTCTGATGTCTCGAGAGATCCCTTTCATGTCTCGGGAGATCCCTTCTGATGTCTCGAGATTTCCCCTTCATGTCTCGAGAAATTCCTTATGTCTCGAGAGATCCCTTCTGATGTCTCGAGAGATCCCTTTCATGTCTCGAGAGATCCCTTCTGATGTCTCGAGATTTCCCCTTCATGTCTCGAGAGATCCCTTTCATGTCTCGAGAGTTTGCCTATTACTCGAAAATTCAACCTTCTATCTCCCGAGAAGTCCTTTGTAGTTCTCGGGAAGTCCTCAATTTTATGTGATTTTTGTATGGTTCCCGGTGGTGGGATTTCAAAAATTTGGATGGGGCTCTGCCCCGCACCCCGCAAGGGCTCTGCCCCTAAGACCCCGCCAGGGGCGCGGCCCCTTGGAACCCCGCTCGGAACGCTTGTGTTTTCGTTGAGTTTTTGTGTTAAGAGCTCGTGACCCCTCGGGTGTACTTGGATGATTGCCAGTGACCCTTCGGTGCTCCTGATCTTGAATCCCTCTTGCTTGTATCCCTTTTTACTCATTGCGGATCTGTTAACGTTTGAGTTTACTCTTATGATTTATCTTGATTGGTGTGTACCTTGCATCGACCCTATTTCTTAGGGCCTTCAAGTGTTTATCCTTTCGGGTAGCGTCCCGTGTTTAATTAAAACTTAAGTAATAAGAACTACTGTCTTTAGCCCTTCACAGTAGTTGTGTTTGGGGGACAGTGGAGGAAATGTTATAGCCTTGCACGGTAGTCGTGTTTGGGTGGTTGGGTCTAGTGGTACCCCCACCTGCTTTTGGGCCTGGGGTAGCGGAGGTAGTTAACCGCTCCCGTATAATTTGAGCTGATCAGTCTCTTTAATTGATGAAACTAAATAAATGAACATGTTTGTTCCTCTTTTGGTATTTAGTGCACTTAATGCTTGTTGATTCTTTGTTTAGAGCTCTCTTTCGGTAAATTTGGCTTGGGTTGGTACCCCTTATGCCTTGCTTGTTTTTTTGCTAGTTTTCTGCCACTTGTAATTCCTTGCTGAGGCGTTCTTTGTTTTATTGAATGCCTCAGGTTCAGAGCCGTAGCGGCTAGTGGTGTAGCCTGAAGTTCAGAGTTTTAGTAGCTGTTCACCCCGCTGCTGCGAGGTAGTTGTTTTAGTTACTTCTTGTGCTCAGACATACTAGTTGGTGCCAATGGGTTAGTGTCATGTTGTTGACGCCCATTATGCCCCTTTTTATACTTTATAGATTATTTGCCAGATTATGCCACTACTTTTAGATCTTGTGTATCTTACCCTCTGGGAATGATTTATGCTAGGTGCACTATAGTTATAAAATGTTTTTCTTCATCCTCATTGCATTCTTTCTAACTGAAACCCTTACTTTAAAGTCACCTAAAGATATTTTCTACTCTTACAGTACGCCTAGTTATGTGCATATCATTTACCTCATGCTCCGTCGTTTGCATACATGTAGGACTTTAAGTAAATTAAATCAAGTACTTTCCGCTGCAATTATATATACTTTCTCGGTGGTCTAGTTGATCCACGAACTGAGAGACACAGTTCTTATCTCAAAACCCCTGATAAACGATTTCAAATGATGACTTATCATATAATCAAGTTTGTTTAGTTAAGTAATAGGTTCCCGCCTGAGCGTCTACAGTTGTCTCCTGTATGACGTGGCATCATGACGTGTATTTTCTCTTACTCTGATATTCTTAAATTCGGAGAAAATGCGGGTTGTGACATGAGACGTAGGCGATTACCTTGCCGTGTTGCATTAGCACGGCTCCCAATCCCTTTAGTGAGGCATCAGCGTAGATCTGGAAGCCCTCAGTACCTGAGGGGAGTGTCAGAATCGGGGCCGATATCAGTCGGTTCTTTAGCTCTATGAACGCTGCTTCGCATTCGGGAGACCACTGGAACGTCACGTCCTTTTTGGTGAGGGAGGTAAGTGGTAACGCAATCTTAGAGAATCCTTCTACGAACTTACGGTAGTAGCTGGAGAGGCCAAGGAAACTCCTGATGTCTGCTATTGACTTAAGTGGCGGCCAGTCTCGTACTGCTTGTACCTTGGCATGGTACACCACTACTCCGTTCTTGTTAACTGTGTGTCCAAGGAAGCCGAATTCTTCCATCCAGAACTCACATTTGCTAAACTTCGCGAAGAGCGAGTGCTCCTTTAGCTGGAGCAGAACCATTTGGAGATGCCTGGAATGATCAGTTTTGTTGTTCGAGTAGATGAGTATATCGTCTATAAAGACTATCACGAAGTGATCTAGGAAGGGTTTAAACACCGTATTCATTAAATCCATGAAGGAGGACGGGGCATTGGTCAATCCAAACGGCATTACCATGAATTCGTAAAGTCCATAGCGGGAGCTGAAAGCGGTCTTGGGAATGTCTTCTTCTCGTACTCTGAGCTGATAATAGCCGGATCTTAAATCCATCTTGGAAAAGACAGACGCGCCTTGTAATTGATCGAACAATTCATCTATTCGGGGTAGGGGATAGGTATTCCTGACAGTGAGTTTATTCAGTTCCCTGTAGTCAATACAGAGACGCAGGGATCCATCTTTCTTTTTAACGAATAGCACGGGGGCTCCCCAGGGCGAGGTACTTGGGTGGACGAAACCTGCGTCAACTAGCTCTTGTAGTTGAATCTTGAGCTCGTCTAGTTCCCTCGGGGCCATTCGGTATGGAGCTCGGGTTACGGGTTGGGCTCCATGAGTAAGTTCAATTTGGAAGTCCACTTCCCGTTGCGGGGGCAACCCAGGAAGGGATTCTGGAAAGATGTCTAGGAAGTCCCTAATTACGGGCACTCTAGCGAGTACTTGCGTCTTGTACTCCATCTCGAAGTAGATTAGGTACACCTCGTCCTTTCGCCGGACTGCTTTGACTGTTTGCGTGGACATTAAGATAATGCGGGTGACAGAGGATATACCTGCTAGTGTGATAAATTGCCCATTTGGGTTCTGGAGGTGGATTTCTCGAGTCGAACAATTGATTTGGGCGCTGTGCTCGGCCAACCAATCCATCCCTAAAATGATGTCGAATCCGGTTATCGCCAATATGATTGCGTTGACTTCGAATTCTATGCCTCCTAGCATTGCTTGGAAGGAACACTTTTCTGTGGATGTCATATCTGATCCATCTGGAAGTCATATTTGTATTGACATCCGGATGATCGTACAGTGTTTCCCTTGTCAGCGATGAAGTTCTGTGCGACGAAGGAATACGTGGCACCGGTATCGAATAGGGTTTTAGCGGGATGACCTTCTACCAAAAGTAAACCTGATAATATGTATATACTATGATCATAAGCTTTTTACAGATATACAGGAGTAGAGACTATACATGTTATACAAAAGGTCACAACATATATATATATATATGACTATAACATCCTCCTAGGATATCGTAACTACTGAAAGTAGATACCTATCACTACATCTGGTGCAGGACCATGCTGGAGATCTAATGCGTATGCCTCGAGCAGTGTTTCTCTCCCCTGCTTAGCTGGCACCCTCCTGTCTGCAGGACGTCCTCTGCGTCCACCTCGTCCTCTCTCCGCAGCTCTCTGTACTGCTCCTAAACTGGGTCTCCCTGTAGCCTGAGGGCAAAAAGCTCGTATGTGCCCGGGCTGCTGACATAGGTAGCAGTTCCTTGCAAAGGGGACATCTCGTTGTGCGGCTGGGATGGCCTGAGGTGCTGGGGCTGGGGGTGCTGGTCGGGGCTGGGCTGCCTGCCCATATGGCTGGTGGCGCTGTCTCCTACCCCAGTCCTGTCTCCGAGGACCTACTCCTCTCTCTCGGCCCTGAGTCCGGGAAACATCCACGTGTCCCCTCCGCTGCTGGGCCACCATCCTCTGATCTAACTCTAAAGCTGCGGCGTGCGAGGCAATCGTGTGGAAGGATGCCTGAGAAATCATGATCAGAGCCTGACGGAGATTGTCTCATAGTCCTCGGTTAAATCTAGTCGCTCTATCCCTGTCCGTAACTGCTAAAGTCCCGGCGAAGCGGGCCAAATGAATGAACTCTCGTTGGTACTCTGGTACCGTCCTCTCCCCTTGCCGGATCTGTAAGAAACGCTCCTGAAGTGCAATCATGTCTGCGTCCGAGATGAAGTGCTCTAGGAAGGCCTCTGAGAATTCCCCCCAGAGGATTGTGCTGAGTGGTCGCCCTCTAAACGTGGAGCGGTTGGCTTCTCTCCACCAATCTCGGGCATAGCCCTCTAGCATGGTAACCACCAAGGACACTGCGGCTATGGCGGGGCACATCATCCCGACTAAGAGCTCCTCTACCCTCTCCACCCACTCTTCGACCTGAATGGCTGACTCGGTACCTCAGAAGGTGGGGGGCCTTAGCCCCCGGAATGTCATCATAAGATCGGTGGGTACGGTGGCCTGCTGGGGTGGTTGTAGGGTGGCCGTCTGGAAACCGGCTAACAAAGCTATCAGGGTCCGTCCTAGCTCTGTATCCCCAAACGGAACTGCGGCTGGAGTGGCCGAGGTTGGTGATGGAGTGATAGGGTGGTCCTGATCCCTAGAGGAGGACCTTCCGTTACTCGACTCCGGTATCTGGAGAAGTAACAAACGAACATCAGTACTTGCAAAAATAAGGGAATTTTGCAGGACTGAAATGAAAAGAAAGCGGAAAGCGTGCGGGTGTACTACCGTGCAGTCTCGAATCCTTAACCTTAAACCTAAAGGGTCCACCAGGCTTCCGCTGCCTGGTTCATCCCAAACCAAGAAATGTAACCGAGGAAGGGAGGATCGAAAGACTGCCCCATGTGGTCGGATCGTGGTAGCTCTGATCCATTTGTAAGACCCCCCTCCCCAGACCTGAACCGGGTTCAGGGGGGGATCTTACGGCCCAAAGATGGCCACTAGTGCTTCCCGGATGGCAACGAACCACCCTCTCAAGCACTGAGTGGTCTCCTTGTCAGGCACGAGAATCATAACATCACATTAGAATGCACAGCGGAAGCAATCGAAAACGAACAAAACCAGCATACTGCTTGTATTTACATATTTAAAGCAGGCCGAAGCCTATTGTTTACAACGACTGCCTCGGGGGCTACATAGACTATAACAAAGACCTTAGGCTAGTCCTATACTCTAGGACTCACGTCTCAGAAGATAGGGGAGAGGATGGAGTGTCCGATCGAGCCATCTCTAAGGCTGGTAACTCATCCTACGGTGCGGGGGCTTCGCGCTGTCCTATCTCCTGTGATTGGTTATAAGAAATAACCGTTAGTCACAGAGCTAAGTAGAAAACACCTCCCCTCCCCGGATCCATATCCAAGGGGCGGGCTAAAGGACATAAATAAATAGCCGAAACAAGGAAGAGGGTTAGTAGCAGGTAAACATATATATATATAGGGCCTCCTGCCCTACTATCCATAATCGCGCAGTATAGTAAATACACAGCACTATCTCGTGCATACACGCACCCAGGTATTCAAACCTGCACACACACAAAAGACCCTGTGTCGACACAGTTTAGACCGCTTTATTTCAAGCAGGGGAGCTAACCCTGCGGGCCTCACTGATGTGGCCGTCGGTGACAGTGGCCAGTCTTGCCACTTCTGAGTGTAGTCGTACCGTATCACTTGGGCCCTCCTGTACAACTTGGTGTACTAACTGGATGTGAGTGACATCCGGCGAACTAATTTTTAGGCCGACCAGCGGAGGTAAAACTGCAGGTTCGGAGTGGTGATAACCTGTTGTGCACATCTCCCTGTCGCCATGAGTCGTCAACCCACCCGCACCGATATGAACGGTCTGCGGGCGTGACCGACCTGCCACTTCCAAACAATCTTCAACTGCTTTAAATACAGAATAAGTGCTTTAAGATGCGTGGCAACTTACTCGACCGGTCACATGACCTCTGACCGGGAGGTTCAGCGGTATGAGGGCTCCTTACTTGGGGCTAACTGTGAAATTTTTCGAATCTTTATGGAGTGAGCAGGAGTTAGTCAACTTAGAGTTCACAAGCCAAAACAACCAGAAGCAAATGGAGGCAAACAAGTGATCTTTATTGATAGCAAATTCGAATTACAAGGCAAGGCATGCTTGGCGAGACATGATTTCGCCAGCACAAACACCAAAGGAAAAAATACAAGTTGAAGATAACTTGAGACCGCGCGGTCTCCCTACGACCTCAGCAACCTGCCAGACTGCAACCCGCTGCCGATATCAGAACAACACCAGACCGCTGATCAGACCGCACCCCTCCTTCTGAACTCCTGATTCTCCCGAACTCCAGCAACACAAATCCAAGCCGTAGACCGCCCGAACACTTTCAGAGGAAGAGGTGATCGCTGTTGCCCGCACTATCCGCAGAAGCTGCACAATAAGAGTTCAATCAGCAGACCGCCCGGTCACACAAAAAGAGACCGCAGGAAAGAAGAGAACTCAGCTTACACTTGGTGTGTCCTGATTATTGCTGCCGATGGGTCCTATTTATCTGTGTGAGACCTGATCCAGTCACCACCCTATGAGATAGGATCACCACCCTCCAGACCGCGTGACCAGACTGGTCACACCACGCGATCAGCAATAGTACACCTGCTTCATTTTAGTGAACTCACCAGCTTCAATATCAAACCATGAGAGACCGCCACTCTCACAGCAGATCGCGACTCCAAAGGAGATCGCCAGACCGCCCGAAGTTGTTCACCCCCTGTGTTCGCCCGAGACCGCGAACACGGCCAGTTCTCCATCAACCCGCGAACTCCTGTCCGCATGCCGGAATCCTCCTGAGACCGCGAACAGCGACCATCTCGCATACTAGTCTCCTCCTGAGACCGCGAACTGAACCCGCGCGACTAAGACCCTTAGTCCGCGAATACCACCAGAAAGACTGGTCAGCCACCAGACCGCATTCTGAAGAAAACCTGGATCAAGCTGTGCGGTCACACAAGACCGCCACAGCCTTGAGGAAGACAACCCGCCACGTGATCACGAACAGACCGCGCGCACCAGAAGATGAACAACCTGCCACGCAGTTAGAGATAGACCGCGTGGCCTTCTCCTTCAGCCACCTTGGACCCATACCAGCGATCAAGCCAGGAGACTGCAGCTAGGCTTAGACAAGCCAGACCGCAGAGGCAGACCGCCAGGCCGTGCGGTCACACCAGACCGCCCGACCTCCTCCCAGACCTCCCAGGTCCAAAAGCCCTCTAACTTCCACTTCAACAATTTCAACACTCCCCCTTGAAGTGGGAAGTTGAAACTAGCCCCAGTAGGCTCCTCAACCGTGTGACCGGCCCCTTCGCCAGTGCCTTTGTGAAGATGTCTGCCATGTTGTCCGCACTCCGCACATGCTCGACCGAAAGAGATCCCTCCAGCATCTTCTCCCGTATGAAGTGGTGCTCGATCTCGATATGCTTGGTACACGCGTGACAAACTGGATTGGTAATCAGCTTGAGAGCACTCTCGTTGTCACCGCGTAGTAGAGTTGGCTCCCGAACCTCCTTGTGGACGTCTCCCACCAACCTCCTAAGCCAGATGGCTTCCTGAGCTGCCAAGGCCGAAGCCTTGTATTCCGCTTCCGTGGTGGAGACCGATACGGAATCCTGCTTCTTGTTGCACCATGATATAGCTGTAGGGCCCGCCATGAAGACGAATCCAGACGTCGACTTCCGATCATCCGAATCTCCCCTGTAGTCAGCATCCATGTACCCGTGCACCTCGAAGCCCGCATCCCTCCTGTATAGGAGACCCATGTCCGAGGTCGCCTTGACATACTTCAGAATGTTCTTGGCTGCTAGCAGATGAGGTACCTGTGGCTCCGCCATATATCGACTCACTCTGCCAACTGCATATGCAGTATCAGGCCTCGTGATCGTCAGATAAATCAAGCTTCCAACCAGAGCTCGGAACACCAACGGATCTTGCAGAGTCCTCCCCTCATCCTTGCGAAGTTTTGTGGCCTTCTCTAGAGGTGTGGAAGTGCACTTCCCTTCCTTCATGCCGAATCGCTCCACGATTTGCTCCACATATCCGGCCTGGGTCACCAGCACTCCACCTTCCTTCCTCTGCACCTCGAGTCCAAGGAAATGGTGAAGCTCACCTAAATCCTTCATCTCAAACCTGATGGACAGCTCGGCCCGAAGCTGTGCTACCTCCTCCTTCGAGTTCCCCGTCACGATCATATCGTCGACGTATAGCAGCACGATGACTTGAAGCTCCCCGCTCTTCTTGACGAACAATCTTGAGTCTGAGTCTGAAGCACCAAATCCACAGAATAGAAGATATTCTGCGATCTTCCCGTACCATGCTCTCGGCGCTTGCTTCAACCCATACAGGGCCTTATTTAGCTTGCAGACATGCTCCGGAAAATCTTCAGACACAAAGCCTGGTGGCTGGACCATGAAGATATCCTTGTCAATCTCGTCGTACAAGAAAGCATTCTTGACGTCGAGCTGCCAAATCTCCCATCCACTGAATGCCGCCAAGGCAATGATTAACCGAACTGAAGTCATTTTTGCCACCGAACTGAATGTCTCTTCGTAGTCTTCACCGTATTGATGCGAGAACCCCCGAGATACAAGGCGAGCCTTGTACTGCTCGATGCTGCCGTCAGCTTTCTTCTTGAGCTTGTAGACCCACTTGCATGTCACAGGAGTGGTGCCCTTGGGCTTGGGCACAAGAGACCAGTTCTCATTCTTCTCGAGATCTGCCATCTCTTCTTGCATAGCAATGTCCCACTCCTTCACGCCTCTGGCCTTCTCAAAGCTCGACGGCTCCCTCTCATCCAAGGGACCAGCGAAGAAACATGAGACGAAGCTCACTGCATTTCCTCCTGTATAGCGATCAGGAGCGACGATCGCTCGCTTCGACCTCCTCAGCTCCTTCCCCTGAACCGCATTATCTCCAGCTGCTTCTTCTCTAGCTCCTCTTCCAGACGTGGTAAGAGCATCGCTCCCCCTAGTCCCTGAACCAGAATCCCCCATCTCGGAACTAGAAGGAGATGGACCACCTAGTGACACAGGTAGCTCCACCTGAAGATCCTCCACAGCTTTCTCTGGCACCTCCACCCTACTCTCTGGTAGCTCCACATCAGAAGACCCCTTGTAAGATGTCACCTCATCGAACACGACGTCGCGAGATACAACAAATCTCCGCGTCTCCGGGTCCATGCACTTCCATCCTTTCTTCCGCTCATCGTATCCAACGAAGACTAGCTTCCTTTCTTTCACATCTAGCTTTGTCCGAAGAGCATTTGGAACATGTATGTAGCAGGTGGAACCAAACACCCTAAGGTATGCCACGCTTGGCTTCTCCTTGAACATCATCTCATGTGGAGTCAACATGTTGATGGGACTCAAAGGCATCCTGTTGATGACGTAGGCAGCACAAGACATTCCCTCCGCCCAGAAGGACTTTGGGATACTCTTGGCATGCAGCCAACACTTGCAGGTCTCCGTCAGATGACGGATCTTCCGCTCTGCAACTCCGTTCTGCTGTGGAGTATGTGCACAAGTGAGCTCTCTCCGGATGCCCGCCTTCCTGCAAAAAGTAGAGAACTCACTAGAGGTGAACTCCCCTCTGTTGTCAGTCCTCAACTTCTTCACCCACAGTCCTATCCGACCCTCCATGAGCTCCTTGAACTCCACAAACTTAGTAAACGCCTCCGCCTTCTCCTTCAGGAAATATACCCTGACATATCTGGTGTAATCATCGATCAACACCAGCATATATCTGCTGCCTCCGAGGCTTGGGGTAGCAGTTGGTCCCATCAAGTCACCGTGGATGCACTCCAACGACATACTACTCCTTGTCTGCGACTTGTCAAACGGTAGTCGATGAGACTTGCCGAACTGACATCCTGCACAAACATGACCCTCTCCATAGGAAGATAGACTTGGCAGGCCCTTGACCAGACCTCTCACCGCCATAGCTTTCAGCTTGTCCATCCCTACGTGCCCCAACCTTTCATGCCATATTACGGCACCATCATTCGTCTTCATCTTGTCGACATCGGAACTTGTCGATAAAACGAACAAGTCCTTCGCTCTCCTCCCGACATGGACGACCTCGGCCTTTACGGCCTCAACGTTGCGTAGAAACTTCACTTCTGTTGGGCCAAACAGAACGTGATACCCAGCGTCTACAGCGTTGGTCACGGAGAAGAGGTTTTTTATCATACCAGGCACGTGATAGACACTCTTCAAAGTAAGTGGCCCTCTATCACTGCCCAAGGAAACAACCCCCACCTTCTCTACTGGATGCACAGTATTATCAGCAGTAATGATTGCATTGTTACCTATATAGGGCTGTGTAGAAGAAAGCTTGGTCTCGTCTCCGGTGAGGTGATGATCACACCCCGAGTCTACGATCCAGTCCTCCAGATAGTTGATAGGAGCCGAAGCTCCAACAGAAGCCGAGAAGGCTCCTCCCCAACCTCCTTGAATGTGTCTGGCCTCAGCTTCCTCCTTCTCCGCAGCATGCCCAGCTTGGGTGACCACCCTGCAATCCTTCCTGATGTGGCCATACTTGCCACACTTGAAGCACTTCGGACCTTCACCCTTCTTCTTCCCGTCGGCCTTGGGAGCATACCCCCTTTCCTGCTTCCTAGAAGTTGAAGGCACATTGCCTCCTCCAGCGGTCTTCTTCTTCTTATCCCACTTCTTCTTCTTCCCCGAGAAGAGCACTTCGCCATCTCCCCCAGCCACCGACACCCCCGCCATCTGCCTTGCCAAACTTTCTTGCGATGCAAGCAAGTTCTCCAGCTCCAACAGAGATGGCTGATTTGCCCATCCCTGCACCGACGGCACAAAGGCAACGTATTCCTTCCGCAAGCCACGGATGATGTGCCTCTTCAGCTTCGCCTCAGAGATAGGCTCATCAGGATCCAATGCTGAGATTTCAGCGCACAAGTTCTTCATCTTCAGAAAGAAAGTGGAGATAGAAAGATCACCCTGAGCCGACCTTGCCAGCTCATTCTCCAAGAACTGTTGCCTTGCTACATTCTTCTTGTTAAACAGACCATCCAGGGCTCTCCAGATCTCCGCAGCCGATCCACATCCCAGAATGTGATCAAACTGATCAAGTGAAATTGCTCTCTTCAGAGTGAACTCTGCCTTCGCATTCGTCCTCCTCCAAGTTCTCACCTCAGCCCCATTATCCCCTTCCGGGACAACTTCCTGCGTCTGATCTCCTCCAACTACCTCCAGAGGTCCTCACCTAGAAGACAGCTTTGCATACACGACTTCCACTTCTTGAAGTTAGTCGATGTGAGCATCTCAATTCCAAGACCCCTGATAGTTTATATAGGTGTAGTCAATAATACCTAGAGGGGGGTGAATAGGTTTTACTTAATTTCTTTCTATAAACCTAATGTTTCTAGCTGCAGAAAGTACAATCACATAAAACACACAAGGATGTATAGAGGTTCCTCAAGACAGGGTGTCTTGAGTAGTCCTCTTTCCCCCTTCACCTTTCTAACAATGAGTTAGACAAGGCCACAAACTTCAATCTCGGCTCCTCGAGCTTACACCACAAGTTCCTCAGAACTTCTCAGATCAAGAGTGATCCTACCTCAGGCACAGCAGCCCTACACTCAGGCTCAACAGCCCTACACTCAGGCTCAACATCCCTACACCTCAGGCTCAGCAGCCCTATTGCTCAGAGTTATGAACTCCTACCACTCAGAAATCCCACAGATTTCCTAACTCAGACTTGTCAAGAAGTCCTACTGCTCAAGCTGTCAATACAGTTTTACACTCAGGCTCAATAGCCTTTAACTCAGGCAACAATGCCTTACAAGGAAAAAATAGAGTTTGAGATGGATACAAACGATGAAAGGATTTACTCTTAGGTCTTCTGGATCCTTTCTTCAAATCTGAAGACAATCGCTCCAGATTTGTATCCCCTTGATCTTCCTCTTCAGTACAGCCGAAGATCAACTTGCCCTTCTTGAGTTTGTACAGGAAAAGCTATCTAATCTCCCTTAGAAGATTAACTTCAGCTGTAGAGAACGATTTTGACAGGATGAATCGTGAATGCTCGATTGCAGCGTGTTGCAAAAGCTTCTTAATCGAACAGTATTCTTTGATGTGCCCTAACATCTCCTCTTATACCCCCAGAAGGATTCAACGGCTATATCGATCCTCCTGACACGGTATGGAGCTGAGTTGA
This sequence comes from Dactylorhiza incarnata, assembly GCA_033032865.1. NCBI lineage: Eukaryota > Viridiplantae > Streptophyta > Magnoliopsida > Asparagales > Orchidaceae > Dactylorhiza > Dactylorhiza incarnata. The sequence goes on along the minus strand of JAWHQI010000051.1, from coordinate 8,165,441 downwards.
CTTGCTTTTCACCTTTCAAATATCATTTGCGCCAAAAGCAGATCCCGTCAAAACGTTTGGATCTGTCTCAGCGGTTGGGCTGAGACAACATCCAGTCTCAGCGGTTGGGCTGAGACAGCTTCCAGTCTCAGCGGCAGCTCCAGTCCTCTTCTCAGTGGACCCGCTCATACGGCTCCTCGTCTCAGCAGTTGGCACCTATCATCTCAGCGGTTGTGCTGAGACAGATCTTCATCTCCTTATAGATGTGATAAGTAGTATTTTTATAACTTTTTTAATAGAAAATTTTGTAAATATTTAATATGAATTTTCCTTTTTATGTCAATTTTAGGTTATAAGTAGTTCTTTTTGTAATTTTGATTCTAACTTAGCTTAAATTCAATATTTGCAGAATTTTGGGACAAATCCGGAAAAATAGCATGTCACGCCCTCGGTCACGCCCGTGACCAAGGGCGTGTAACCTGAAGATCAGTCCAGAATCGATGCCACGCTGTTTGAACCAGTCCACACCAAGTCACGCCCCAGGTCATGCCCGTGACCCAAAGTCACGCCCGTGACTGGGGGCGTGTAATCTTAGAATCTTCCACGTAGAGCCGCCGTCGAGACGTGGAGCTGCAGTCGAGAAGTCAACTTGAGTCATGCCCGTGACCCACATGTCACGGTCGTGACTTGCCCGCGTGATCTCTGCTTCGCCGCCGCGCCAAATTCCAGCCCACGCCGCATTTAATGCAGCCGTCCAAAGTCACGGCCGTGACCCGACATGTCACGCCCGTGACATGTCACTTTTCGCCGCGCCGTCCAGAAAGCCCACGCCGCTGTCTGATCCGATGTGAATAGTGCAGTCACGCCCTTGGTCACGCCCGTGACCGAGGGCGTGTAATCTGTAATTTTTTTCTATAAATTCAGAGGTTCTCCTTGAGTCCAGGGTTGAGAATTTTGGAGTGGGGGAGGTGCTGCTGGAGCCAATCCTGAGTATTTTTCACTTTCATGTTCATGTTCACGTTTCTTTCCTTTCATGTTCTCTTCTTTTTTCTTATGCAATGTACTAGCTTTCTTTCAATGCACTAGCCTAGTTTAAGTTTGTAACTTTATTTCCTCTAGCTTGCAATCTCCTTTCTTAAGGTTTGTAATAGTTTTCATTTAAATAAAAATTAGTTTGCTCTCTTTATTTGTCTTCCCCTTCCTTAGCTAATTTTTCTTATTATGGAATTTCATTTTTCTTTCTCTTCCCCCTCCACCATGATTAACTAATCCTCATTAGTACTTGATCAAAATTATCCGAGGATGAGATGGACAAGTTATGATTTTCTAAAGTTTTCTTTTTCCGTTTTTATAAACGCTTGAATTACCCTTGATTTTTAATTAGTGAGGCCATATTATCGATGTATGGTTTTTGCTTATGTTTTCATACTTAGTTAGTCGAGAGGCTCAAGATATGAATCGATCACTCAAGGGTAAAGAGAGTTGCACGCACTCCTCGAGAGAGGATGACGTAAATCTCCCGGATTGGAGTCAAATCCAATAGCGGGGTTCACTTCGTAAAGCAAATTTTAGGTAATCGATTATAGGATGAGAGTCCGGTTGATTTTTCCTAATCTTAGTTGGGCATTAACCTCGAGAGAGGCATGTTCAAGCTTCGGGAACCTCCACGGTCAAGTTGTTTAATTTATATGGAATTAGATTTATTCTCATTTCACTTGTCTATTCTCACTCCAAGGTGACTTTTGATTGAGTACTAGCCTCTTTTATCATCATCTAAACCCTTAATTTAGCTTGCAATTTCTCTTTTTCTAGCTAAGTAACCAAAACCCCAAAATATCATTAGATAAGATAATAGCGACTTTCCACAAAGTAGAAGTAATCAACGCGCCCTGTGGAATACGACCTTGGTATTTTTTAATATCCTATACTATAGACGATAAGGTATACTTGCCTTTATCGGATATAGATTGGAGAGAATTCTCAAACCTTCACTAAATTTCAAAACCGCAAAATCAATATCAAGTTTTTGGCGCCGTTGTCGGGGACTTTGCGTAGATATTTTGAAAAGAGGATAGCTATTAATTTTATCATGCTTCTTTTTATTTTATTTTGCTTTTTCTAAATTTCAAAAAGAAAAAAAAATTTAGTTTTTCTTCTTCCTTTCTTCTCTTTTTAGTGTATGACCCGAGGTAGCACTTCGATTCTTCCTTTTGATCCGGAGATCGAGCGAACCCTTTTGAGGCACCGCCGTTCTCGTGATCAGGGAAATCAAATAGAATCCGAAGAGTCGATCGGGGACACTAACACAGCGAATATGAATCATAATCTTGATCCTCCTAATCTTAACGAGCCAAATCCTGATGACGACGCGCAACGGACCATGTCCTATTATGCGCAGCCAAATTTGGAAGGCACACAATCGAGTATTGTTCGCCCCACGGTGGCGAACAATAATTTTAAGATCAAGTCCAGCATCATACAAATGGTGCAACAATCGGTGACCTTTGATGGTCAACCGGACGAGGATCCTAATTCGCATATCTCTTACTTTCTTGAAATTTGCGACACTTTTAAGATCAATGGCATCACCGATGACGCCATTCGATTACGTCTTTTTCCTTTTTCTTTGCGGTCTAAGGCCAAGCAGTGGCTGGGCTCCCTACCTAGGGGATCCATCACTACATGGGCCGAAATGGCGGAAAAATTTCTTAATAAATATTTCCCGCCTTCAAAGACCGCTAAATTGCGCACGGATATTGCGTCATTCATGCAAATCGACTCGGAGACTCTCTATGATACATGGGAGCGCTTCAAGGAGCTTTTGCGTCGATGCCCTCACCACGCACTTGCCACTTGGCAACAAGTGCAAATATTTTATAATGGCTTAAATCTCCAAATGAGGCAAATGATTGATGCGGCCGCCGGGGGGACATTAAATAATAAAACCCCGGTCGCCGCTCAAGAGCTTTTCGAAGAGATGGCCACAAATGCGTACCAATGGAACATGCCCCGAGCGCGGCCTAATAAGCCGGCCGGAATTTTTGAATTAGACGCAAACGCGAATTTGGCTTTACAAGTTGAGCGCTTAACAAAGCAAGTGGCGGAGATGTCTGCTTCCTCCGCCACTCCTCCTTGGGCTAATAATGTTTTAATTGAAGAGCAAGTTTATTACATGGGAAATCCACCTCGGCCTTCCTATAACCCGAACACCGCTCCGTATAATAACACCTACAATGCGGGTAATAGGAATCATCCGAATTTCTCATGGAGCAATCAAGGAAATGCTCAGCGTCCCTTAAATTCAAATCAACCTCCAAATCAACTTCTTAATTTAATTCCCCCTCCAATTTTTAATCCACCCGGTTTTCCACCGCAACAGCAAAAGCCCTCTCCGCTTGAAGAGGCTTTTGCAAAATATGTTGTTACAAATGAAGCGAACATCCGGAACCTCACCGGATCGATCAAAAATTTAGAGAACCAAGTGGGCCAGCTAGCAAAGATAATCTCCGAGCGCCCGCAAGGAGCCCTTCCGGGAAACACGGAGCCAAACCCAAGGGAGAGCGCAAACGCGATTACACTCCGAAGAGGGAAGGAGGTGGTTTCAAAACAAGACGAACCCTTGGTAACTTCCTCCCCTCCCCCTCCTCCTATTTTATCTTCGAATTTACCTGCTATGTTAGCTCCGCACACTTCTACTTCTAATATTTCGTATCCATCTAAGTTTAAAAGCGAGAGCGCCGAAAAGAATTATAAAAAGTTTTTAGATATTTTAAAGCAAATTCACATTAATGTACCCTTCTGCGAGGCTATCTCTCAAATGCCTAAATATGCGAAATATCTTAAGGAGTTGCTCTCCAATAAGAAAAGATTAGAAGATATTTCGCATATTTCTTTGAACGCAGAATGCTCCGCGGTTGTACTCAACAAATTGCCTAGAAAAGTGAATGACCCGGGACGGTTCTCCATCCCGTGTTTATTTGGCAATTCGTTAGTAAAAAACGCTTTAGCGGATCTGGGAGCAAGTATCAATCTCATGCCCTTGTCACTATTTAAGAAGCTAGGTCTAGGAAATCCAAGCCCCACTCGAATGAGTATTCAATTAGTGGATCGCTCTTTAAAATATCCAGTAGGAATAGTGGAGGACGTGCTCGTCAAGGTCGACAAGTTCATCTTCCCGGTGGACTTTGTCATTCTTGACATCGAAGAGGATGCCGAAGTACCCCTCATACTCGACCGCCCCTTCCTTGCCACCTCCCGAGCCATTATTGACGTAAGTAACGGAAAGCTCCTCCTACGGGTTGGAGACGATGAAGTTTCTTTCGGCATAAATTCCTCGATGCGGAACACATTAGAAAACGACGATTCGTGTTTTTACCTGGAAGAGTGTTGGGAATTCGATTCACCTCCCGAGTTAGTCTCCACCTCGAGTCACGAGTCCGAACTCGCCGAGCTCTTTTGTCTGGAAGAAGAAGAAGTCACTCGTTTCACACCACCTGAACCACTATTTTTAGAAAAATTGAAAATCATAACTTCTTATGAAGAGCCACCCATTTTAGAACTAAAGCAACTCCCCCCTCACCTTAAGTATTTATTTTTAGAAAAAGAGTCGAAGCTACCCGTCATCGTTTCATCCGAACTTAGCAACTCGGAAATTTCTGAGTTAGCTATTGTCTTAAGAAAGCACCGCCACGCAATTGCGTGGCAAATTTCAGATATTAAAGGTATAAACCCTTCCTTCTGCACCCATAAAATCTTTCTCGAAGATAATTCCCGAAATTTGGTCCAGCCTCAACGGCGGCTAAACCCTAACATGAAAGAAGTCATTAAGGCCGAAGTGATCAAACTATTAGACGCGGGAATTATCTACCCGATATCGGATAGTACTTGGGTTAGCCCAGTACAAGTCATACCGAAGAAAGGAGGTGTTACGGTAGTATCTAATGAGAATAACGAGTTGATCCCAACCCGTACTGTTACGGGTTGGTGGATGTGCATCGATTACCGAAAACTAAATGATGCCACACGTAAGGATCACTTCCCTCTACTGTTTATTGATCAAATCATAGAGCGCCTTTCAGGTCACTCCTACTACTGTTTTCTCGATGGTTTGTCGGGATATTTTCAAATCCCAATTTCGCCCGACGACCAAGAGAAAACCACTTTCACTTGTCCCTTTGGCACCTTCGCTTATCGAAGGATGCCATTTGGTCTTTGTAACGCGCCAGCTACATTTCAAAGATGTATGTTGGCGATATTTGACGAGTTAGTAGAGGAGGTGATGGAAGTGTTTATGGACGACATTTCTGTATTCGGAAACTCATTTAAAAATTGTTTAAAAAATCTTGAGCGCGTGTTGCAGCGATGCGAGGAAACGAATTTAGCACTTAATTGGGAGAAATGTCATTTTATGGTCAAGGAAGGATTAGTCCTTGGTCATAAAATTTCGGGCATGGGGATCGAGCTCGATAGGCCCAAGATTGAAGTGATTGAAAAACTCCCCCCTCCAACAAACGTAAAAGCTATTCGTAGTTTCCTAGGGCACGCAGGGTTCTATCGGCGCTTTATACAAAATTTTTCCAAAATCACAAAGCCGTTAACCCATCTTCTTGAAAAGGAATCCTCATTTATTTTTAGCGATGAATGCCATTTGGCCTTTAAACTTATCAAAGAAAAACTTATAAACTCCCCGATTCTAGTCGCGCCGGATTGGTCGCTCCCTTTTGAAATCATGTGCGACGCGAGTGACATTGCGGTTGGTGCCATTTTAGGCCAACGGGTGAGTAAGTATTTCCACCCTATTTATTATGCGAGCAAAACACTCACGTCGGCACAAGCGAATTACACCACTACCGAAAAGGAGCTTCGAGCGATCATTTTTGCCTTCGATAAGTTTAGGTCATACATCACCCTCTCGAAAGTTATCGTCTTCACGGATCACTCCGCACTTAGGTATCTTTTAAGCAAATCGGATGCCAAGCCTCGTCTTTTGCGATGGATCCTCCTCTTGCAGGAGTTTGACTTAGAGATCCGGGACAAAAGAGGAGCCGAAAACTTGGCGGCCGATCACCTTTCTCGTTTAGAAAATCCCTCCTCGGAAGCATTAATAGAGGCCGACATCAACGATAAATTTCCCGAAGAGCGCCTCCTAGCTCTCGAAAATTTTAATTCATCTTCTACCCCATGGTTTGCGGATTTTGCTAACTATTTAGTATCCCGGGTCCTGCCAAAAGAATTCTCGAGTCAGCAAAAGAAGAAATTCTTTTCTGATTTAAAGAATTACTTTTGGGAGGACCCCTTTTTATTCCGAGTATGCGCAGACCAGGTTGTGAGAAGATGTGTTTCAAGTGAGGAAGGCTTTAAAATTTTACATCATTGTCATGAGGGACCCACCGGTGGTCACTATCATTCAAACCGAACCGCGAGGAAGGCGCTGGAGGCGGGCTTTTATTGGCCCACGCTCTTCAAAGATGCTCACACCCTTGTGAGTACTTGCGACAGCTGCCAGCGGTCGGGGAACATCTCCCGCCGGGATGAGATGCCCCAAAACATTTTCTTAGAATGCGAAATTTTCGATCTTTGGGGCATTGATTTCGTTGGTCCTCTCCCTCCTTCGTTTTCAAATAAGTATATTCTAGTGGCGGTCGACTACGTGTCGAGGTGGGCGGAAGCGCAAGCTCTCCCCACCAACGATGCGCGAGTCATCGTTAACTTTTTAAAAATATTATTCTCTCGATTTGGCACTCCGCGCGTTATTGTGAGTGATCGGGGTACCCATTTTTGCAATACTCAATTCACAAAAATCTTAGCAAAATATGGTGTCACACACAAATTATCCACTGCATATCACCCACCAACGAGCGGCCAAGTCGAAGTTGTTAATCGAGAATTAAAACGGATTTTAGAAAAAACAGTTTCTATTAATCGGAAGGATTGGGCAATAAAGCTCGATGACGCGCTATGGGCCTATCGAACGGCGTACAAGACCGCTATCGGTTGTACACCATATTTAATGGTCTATGGCAAGGCTTGCCACCTTCCGGTCGAATTAGAACACCGCGCATTTTGGGCGCTTAAATTTTTAAATCTTGATTCTACTTTAGCGGACGAACAAAGAAAATTTCAAATGAACTAATTGGATGAGTGGAGAGCGAATGCGTATGAGAGTAACAAATTATATAAGGAGCGAACAAAGTTTTATCACGACAAACATATACAATTTCCAAAAACTTTTTCGTCGGGCGATCTCGTCCTCCTTTATAATTCTCGTCTTCGCCTTTTTCCGGGAAAGCTGAAATCTCGATGGTCCGGAACTTTTATTGTTAAAGAGGTTTGGTCCTATGGGACAATTCTAAGTTCCCACCCGGAAAAAGGTTCCTTCAAAGTTAACGGGCACCGCCTTAAATTGTATCTTCCGGGAGACTTACCTAATGACAAGAGTGATGCGATATTTCTTCATAATATAACATGATTGGCAAGTGGGTCAAGCTACGCGACCTTAAACAAAGCGCTTTTGGGAGGCACCCCAAAGTTATCTTTTTATTGTTTTCTCCTGTTTTCTTTTTCTTGTTCCTTCTTTAACATCTTTTGTAGGTAATCGCGGCTTCCCCACAAAGCTTCAAAAATCAGGGAAGCTCTTTTTCCTTCTTTCCTTTCTTTTTCCTTGCATTTCTTTTTACCTTTTCTTACTTCATACTTACTTTTAAACATTGGGGACAATGTTTAACTTTAAGTATGGGGGTGTAAATAGCCCTTTGTAAATATTTGTAAATAGTTTTAAGAAGAAAATTTTCAAAAAAAAAATTGAAAAGAAAAAATACCAAAAATAAATTTTAATTTTTATTCTATGTTTTCCTTTATTTAAGCACTTGTAAAATCCAAAAACTCAAAAGAAAAAAAATTTTAGAAAATCGAAAATTTAAATCTTGGAAAGGGACGTTTGGGATTTCATCCCATCACACCTCCTAGTACCTTGCGAACCCTTCACCGGGTAGCCCTTGGGAAGTCCAAGACTTAACAAAAATTGTTATGTTTTTAAAGCTAGTTTCCTTTCTTTGTAAATAGTTTTTAATGAGAAAAATTCAAAAAAAAAAAGATAATATCAAAAATTCAAAAAATTCTTAATATCAAAAATTCCAAAAATTCTTATATCCCTCCTTCTTGTTGTTTTTGTGATTTCTTAGAAATCTAGTTGAGAATGTTTATAAGCATGTTTAAGTTTTTAATTGGCTAAAATTTTGCTTATCATAGTTTGTTAATTTTAAATTTGAGGTAATCTTGATTTAAGAATCATCTTATGATTTTAAATTGATTAGAGAATTTTGTTAGCATGACTTCTCTTTTTATTTTTAAATGGCTTCATTTTGTAGTGAATTTCCTAAACCTCTTTAGATTTCAATTATATTTTCTTCTAACTTTTTAGATCTTAGGAAATTTAATGTTACTAGAATTTGCTCTCAATATAATTTAAAGCCAGCTAGATTTATTTCCCTTCCTTACCCCCTTTGTGGCATAAAAAAATGATCTTTAAAAGATCATATATCATGGGAATAAGAGGATAAAATTCATTATTCCCTAAAATATATGCACCCAAAATATTTGAAAAGATTATATGGCATGGAGTAAGAGGATAAAATTCATTACTCCTAAACCATGTACATTTTGGGTTTTTATTAGAAGAGAAAAAAAAGAAAAAAAAAAGGAAATTTCATGATAAATTCCATTTCCTCCATTCAAAAATTTCTCTTCTTATGCCAAATTTTATGAAATCCCCCTTAGCCAATTATCATTGTTCTAGTTTTAGTTGAAAATTATGGAGAGAGCAATATTTAGTAATTTAATTTTCCTTAAGTTTCTTGTAAGGTAGAGTTCTTATAATTTTAATCTAATTTAGTTTTATAATTTCTACAATATTGTAAACTAATTAATTTTCTCGAGAAGTCTTTGCCTAAACATTTTCCCTCTTTTCAAATCATCATCATAATTTAGGACTTAACTCCCCCTTGAATTTACTCTTAACTTAACTTTTGGTTTAAATGAAATTTTAGTTTAAAATTAAAAAAAAATTTAAGGATGTCTTATAAATTATGTCTCACGCTTTTGCTCTGAAATAGCAAAACCTCAAGTATGGGGGTATTTGATAAGTAGTATTTTTATAACCTTTTAATAGAAAATTTTGTAAATATTTAATATGAATTTTTCTTTTTATGTCAATTTTAGGTTATAAGTAGTTATTTTTGTAATTTTGATTCTAACTTAGCTTAATTTCAATATTTGCAGAATTTTGGGACAAATCGGGAAAAATAGCATGTCACGCCCTCGGTCACGCCCGTGACCAAGGGCGTGTAACCTGAAGATCAGTCCAGAATCGATGCCACGCTGTTTGAACCAGTCCACACCAAGTCACGCCCCAGGTCACGCCCGTGACCCAAAGTCACGCCCGTGACCGGGGGCGTGTAATCTTAGAATCTTCCACGTAGAGCCGTCGTCGAGACGTGGAGCTGCAGTCGAGAAGTCAACTTGAGTCACGCCCGTGACCCACATGTCACGGCCGTGACTTGCCCGCGTGATCTCTGCTTCGCCGCCACGCCAAATTCCAGCCCACGCCGCATTTAATACAGCCGTCCAAAGTCACGGCCGTGACCCGACATGTCACGCCCGTGACATGTCACTTTTCGCCGCGCCGTCCAAAAAGCCCACGCCGTTGTCGGATCCAATGTGAATAGTGCAGTCACGCCCTTTGTCACGCCCGTGACCGAGGGCGTGTAATCTGAAATTTTTTTCTATAAATTCAGAGGTTCTCCTTGAGTCCAGGGTTGAGAATTTTGGAGTGGGGGAGGTGCTGCTGGAGCCAATCCTGAGTATTTTTCACTTTCATGTTCATGTTCATGTTTCTTTCCTTTCATGTTCTCTTCTTTTTTCTCATGCAATGTACTAGCTTTCTTTCAATGCAATAGCCTAGTTTAAGTTTGTAACTTTATTTCTTCTAGCTTGCAATCTCCTTTCTTAAGGTTTGTAATAGTTTTCATTTAAATAAAAATTAGTTTGCTCTCTTTATTTGTCTTCCCCTTCCTTAGCTAATTTTTCTTATTATGGAATTTCATTTTTCTTTCTCTTCCCCCTCCACCATGATTAACTAATCCTCATTAGTACTTGATCAAAATGATCCGAGGATGAGATGGACAAGTTATGATTTTCTAAAGTTTTCTTTTTCCGTTTTTATAAACGCTTGAATTACCCTTGATTTTTAATTAGTGAGGCCATATTATCGATGTATGGTTTCTGCTTATGTTTTCATACTTAGTTAGTCGAGAGGCTCAAGGTATGAATCGATCACTCAAGAGTAAAGAGAGTTGCACGCACCCCTCGAGAGAGGATGATGTAAATCTCCTGGATTGGAGTCAAATCCAATAGCGGGGTTCACTTCGTAAAGCAAGTTTAGGGTAATCGATTATAGGATGAGAGTCCGGTTGATTTTTCCTAATCTTAGTTGGACATTAACCTCGAGAGAGGCATGTTCGAGCTTCGGGAACCTCCACGGTCAAGTAGTTCAATTTAAACGGAATTAGATTTATTCTCTTTTCACTTGTCTATTCTCACTCCAAGGTGACTTTTGATTGAGTACTAGCCTCTTTTATCATCATCTAAACCCTTAAGTTAGCTTGCAATTTCTCTTTTTCTAGCTAAGTAACCAAAACCCCAAATATCATTAGATAAGATAATAGCGACTTTCCTCAAAGTAGAAGTAATCAACGCGCCCTGTGGAATACGACCTTGGTATTTCTTAATATCCTATACTATAGACGATAAGGTATACTTGCCTTTATCGGATATAGATTGGAGAGAATTCTCAAACCTTCACTAAATTTCAAAACCGCAAAATCAATATCAAGATGATTTCTTCATATCTAAGGCCATGATTGGCCCTTCCTTTTGAGTCACCTATGCCTGTATATCTTACACAAGTATAACTTTGTTAAATACAATATGTCCTTAATATTGAGAGTGATGCCTCTTCAAATCAAGGTAATATTGAGGGCAATATACCCAACAATCTCCCCCTATTTGAAGAAGGCAGAACATCCCCAATGCTAAGGTCCATTAACAATAAAATTCTTATCACAGAATAGAAATGATCTTAAAGAAGATGATCTGTGAATCATAAGCATAAGCATAAGCATAAGCATAAGCATAAGCCCTTTCTCCCCTTTCTCCAGCATTGGTCCAGCATTGGTACTGGACCTTTCTCCCCCTTTCTGCCTTGTTCAACCTTAACTTACTATCCCCCTCTTTATTTGTTATGTAGAGAGGGATAACAGTTATAGATCCCTTTGGATCAAACTACAGTCTATCCTGTACACACTTAGCATGTGCCAACGACCCCTCAGCCTGAGTGAGGAATTTACTCCCCCTCTATCTGAGCATTCCATCTAAGTATTGAATTCTAGAGATAATAAATACAGAGTACTTATATCAATAGTAACAAACATGATATTATGATCAGAATATGAAATTTCATTTTACTTTAACTGTTTAGTACAGATATAGAAAAGAAAATTCAACTAGTAGTTATTTATTGAATCCAACACAAAATGTCAAGTCTGGGTGTTCTGAGATTGACCCTTGGAAGAGCTTTCTCCTTCTGTAGACTTTCTGATAAGTAATAAAAAATATGTATTTTTGGTATAAGTATTAGTATAGTTTTAATTAATATTGTGAATTTTCTATGTAAATTAATGAATAAATTGCTTCTTTATTATTTCTGGTTTCTAACTTAGTTTTATTTTTGTTTTTGCAATTTTTTGCAAAATTTTCACAGGTCACGCCCTCAGACACGCCCGTGACCAAGGGCGTGTAATTTTAAAGATCAAATATCAACGGGACGGCTCAATTCAGATCAAATCCCGACAAGTTGATCAAGTCATGCCCGTGACTCTACAAGTCACGCCCGTGTTCCAGCAGAGTCACGCCCGTGAGCCGCCAGCGCATCACGTCTCGAAGCCGCACCCATGCTGCCGACATCAGCCACCCATAGTCATGCCCGTGACTCACCAAGTCACGCCCGTGACATACCAAGTCACGCCCGTGTGCAGCCATGTTTGACGGCCAGACCTTCCAGAAGGCGGCGAATACAGCCGAGCAAATGTCACGCCCTAAGTCACGGCCGTGACATTCAAGTCACGCCCGTGACCTAGGGCGTGTAAAACTTAAATTTTCCCTATAAATAGAGGGGCTCGGCTGAAGTTATTTTCATCCAAATTTTGAGTGGTTTTTGTTGTATTGTGAGTTCTTTTGAGTGATTGTGAGCTTCTCTTCTGCATTTCAGTTTAAGTTCGTTTGTAGTTTTTTCGTCTTCCTAGTCTAGTTGTAATGCTGATTTCAGAAATAAAATGATGTTTTTCTCATTTGGATCATCTTCTTTTTATTAATGTTAGTGTGTGTGCGTGTATGAGTTTAGCTTTATTGCTTTCATAATTTAGTTTTATTGCTTTTATAGTTAGTTTTATTGCTTTCATAATCTAGGTTTACTGTTTTCATAGCTTAGATTTACAAGCTTTCATAAAATAGTTTTATCGTTTTCTTTTTCGCCTTATTTTATCGCTTTCATTTTAAACGCTTTCTTTTTCAGTTTCTTTTAGAGTGTGTGCGTGTATGAGATAGTATTTTCCTTTTTTGTAGCTTAGTTTTTATTTCAGTCTTTATATAACTGCTATATACCACCCCCTTCTCAAATAAGAGGCTAATTTACTTTAGCACTTATTTAAGTCGGTTGGGATGGATATTATTTCTGCACCTTTATAAGTCTTTTCATTTCTATACCACCCCCTTCTCAAATAAGAGGCTAATTTACTTTAGCACTTATTTAAGTCGGTTGGGATGGATATTATTTCTGTACCTTTATAAGTCTTTTCATTTCTATACCACCCCCTTCTTAAATAAGAGGCTAAGAACTTTTTAGCACTTGTTTAAGGTGGTTGGGACGGATATTATTACTGTTTTTATATAAGTCTTTTTACTTCCTTTTTATCCGCTTATATCCGCTTTAATTATCAAACATGTATTTTTCAACCGATAATGCCGTCTCCATTCCGATGAGTGGCTAATTTCCTTTAGCGCACGACGTCGAAGAGCATTGGGACATAAAAATAGTTTTTCTATAAAAATTAAAACATCTCTTTCTAAAATAATTAACGCTTAAGGTTTACCCGAGAATCACGTTGAGTGAAGCCACATAATCGATGTGTGGTTTTCATTTCCGTTTTCGTACCTAGTTAGCCGAGAGGCTCGTGTGTACGGACTGATCACTCACGGGTAAAGAGAAGTGCGCTCTACCCTCGAGAGAGGATGAGGTAACTCTCCCGAATTGGAAATAAAAACCCAATAGCGGGGTTCGCAACATAAAGCGAGTATTAAGAACATTCGATTGTAGAACGAGAGTTCGGTCGAATATTCATAATCTCAGGTGGGCGTACCCTCGAGAGAGGAGCGTTCATAATTATGGAACCTCCACGGCCAAGTCATCTTAATATTTTGAAAAGTCATCACTTTTAATTCTACGAAAAATCTATTTTCGTCTCAAGGTAATTCGACGTCGCGCGCTATATTTCTCATCACTTAGAACTCTAGTAAATCGCTTAAATCATCTTTCGCATTTTATCATTTAGAACTCTAGTTAAATCAACTAAAAATATTATTCCGATAAAATAATAGTTCGTCCCTCGAAGTAGCATAATCAACACGACCCGCGGAAATATACGATCCCGATATTTTCTAAAAATATCCTGTATTACTTGCGATAAGGTATACTTGCCTTTATCAAATGATTAATTTGGACTAAAAATTCAAACACAGCTTTTCAAACTCATTTAGTGCAAAACTCTCCTTTTCTACTATTCAATTCAATAGAATTCGGCATTGTAGCCGAAGCGTAATTGTCAATATTCCGAAAGAAGAAAAAGATCGCTACTTCTATCCTTCGATAGGATAACGGTTAATTTCTCAAAGTAGGAGTACTTGCGAGACTCTTCGAAAATATCCGCCAATTCTAAACTCTTAATATAAAGGTTATCTTTTATTTATAAAACAAAAAGAAAAAGCCCAAGTAATCATCAAGTTTTTGGCGCCGTTGCCGGGGACGTTTGTGTTGTTATTTGAAAGTAGGAACTGCTATTAATTTTATTCCTTATCTATATATTAAAAAAAAAGGGCACAAAAAAAAAAGAGGTTACAAAACTAATAAACAAAAAAATTATATAAATATAAAAACTTATATTAAAAAAAAAATATATAATAATAATAAACCAGAAAATCCAAAAATATTGTTTTTTAATTTATGACCCGAGGAAACTCCTCGGACGATTCGACTATTCCTTTTGACCCCGAAATCGAGCGCACTCTTCGTGAGCGCATCCGATCTCGTGATCAAAACTTACTCGAAACCCCCGAAGAGTCAATCAGAGATACTGTAAATATGGGCGATCCAATTCCAAATGCGGCCCCGGCCCGGACCATGGCATATTATGCCCGGCCGAATTTGGAAGATACAGGATCTAGTATTACTCGCCCGACAGTTAATAATAATAATTTTGAAATAAAATCCAGCATAATTCAAATGGTACAACAGTCGATTCAGTTCGACGGTTTGCCAGATGAGGACCCAAATCAGCACCTTTCAAACTTTTTAGAAATATGCGACACCTTTAAAATTAATGGCGTCACTGATGACGCCATTCGTTTACGCTTATTTCCATTTTCGCTACGGTCAAAGGCCAAATCATGGTTGACTTCTCTTCCGAGAGGGTCCATAACCACGTGGGCCCAATTGACGGAATTTTTCTTAACTAAGTATTTTCCTCCGTCAAAAACCGCAAAACTACGCACGGATATCACATCCTTTGTGCAATTCGATTCCGAGTCTCTTTATGAGACTTGGGAGCGTTTTAAGGAATATTTGCGTAGGTGTCCTCATCACGCGCTACCAACTTGGCTACAGGTCCAAACGTTTTATAATGGTTTAAATTTTTCTACACGGCAGATGATTGATGCGGCTTCCGGGGGAACGTTAAACAACAAAACCCCAGAGACCGCTCAAGCTCTGATCGACGAAATGGCCATGAATGCGTACCAATGGAACGTGCCAAGGTCGCGTCCTACTAAACCGGCTGGTCTTTTTGAAGTGGACGCCACTACTTTCTTAGCCTCACAGGTAGAGCGGCTAAGTAAGCAGGTGGCGGAGATGACTGTTTCCTCCTCCACTCCCGCTTGGAATAATAATAATAATAATAATAACGTAATCGAAGAATCGGTGGATTATCTCGGTAATCCGGTTAGGCCCCCCTTCAACCCTAATAACAACCCGTATAGTAATACTTATAATCCAGGTTGGAGGAGCCACCCTATTTTCTCCTGGAGCAATCCTAACAATGCTCAGAGGCCCCAAAATATGAATCCTCAGGGATTTCCGCAAGGATTTCCGCAGGGATTCCAGCCTCCTCCTCCAAAACCTTCGCCGCTCGAAGATATTTTGTCTAAGTACATCGCGTCCAACGATTCAAATATCCGGAATCTTACCGGATCGATTAAAAGCTTGGAAAACCAGGTTGGACAACTTGCAAAGATGGTCTCCGAGCGGCCATACGGAGCTTTACCAGGGAATACAGAGCCAAACCCAAGGGAAAATGCCAACGCTATAACCCTTCGAAGCGGCAAGGAGGTCGTCTCCCCATTGCGGGTTGAGCCTAAGGTATGCATCTCGCCTCCGACCCCTCCACCCTCTTCTTCGATTCTAATTGCTCCAGCTTCTCCGGTTGTGCCAAATGTTTCGAGTCCTCGAATTCCTTACCCGTCTAAAATTAATAAAGAGAAGGAGGACGAAAATTATCAAAAATTTTTGCGTATTTTAAAACAAATTCAAATAAACGTCCCCTTCTGCGAGGCACTCTCCCAAATGCCGAAATATGCGAAATATCTTAAAGAGTTGCTTTCTAATAAAAAGCGACTCGAGGATGTTTCGCGTGTTTCCCTTAATGCGGAATGTTCGGCTGTTCTCCTTAACAAATTGCCGCCAAAACTAAACGACCCGGGACGGTTCTCCATCCCGTGTCTCTTTGGCAATATGTTAATAAAGTACGCTCTTGCAGACTTAGGCGCCAGCATCAATTTGATGCCTTTTTCTCTTTTCAAAAAACTCAATTTAGGCGTCCCGAGTCCGACAAAAATGAGCATCCAACTCGCGGATCGCTCGGTAAAGTACCCAATCGGGGTAGCGGAAGATGTTCTGGTCATGGTTGACAAGTTTATCTTCCCGGTAGACTTTGTCATCCTGGACATAGAGGAGGACGTCGAGGTACCCATCATCCTCGGTCGCCCCTTTCTCGCAACCTCCCGTGCGTTAATCGATGTCAGTAACGGTCGCCTCCTCCTTCGAGTTGGAGACGACGAAGTTACTTTACATATCAACCCCTCCATGCGGAACTCACTATCGAATGATGATTCCTGTTTCAATTTGGAATCCGCGTTTGTGGACGAGTGTTCTTCTCTTTCAGAATTGCTATCCTTAATGATAGACGATTCGGATCTGGCAAATCAACCTCCTTTAGAAGAATTACCGCCAGATTCGCCTTTCGAGTCTTTCGACTCGAAAGATTTAAAAATCTCCACTTCCTACGAAGAACCTCCGGTCTTGGAGCTTAAGCAACTCCCCGACCATCTAAAATATGCTTTTCTAGCCGCGAACTTAAAGCTTCCGGTTATAATATCTTCTACTTTAACTGATTCAGAAACATCCGAATTGGTTGAAGTTTTATCTAAACATCGCCGTGCAATTGCATGGCAAATTTCCGATATCAGGGGAATTAACCCCTCATTCTGCTCCCACAAAATTTTTCTCGAAGAAAACCCCCGCAAAACAATTCAGCCTCAACGACGACTTAACCCGAACATGCGGGAAGTCGTTAAGACTGAAATTATTAAACTCCTTGATGCGGGGATTATCTATCCTATTTCCGACAGTACGTGGGTAAGCCCCGTACAAGTCATCCCGAAAAAGGGCGGTATAACGGTCGTGGCAAACACGAATAACGAATTAATCCCAACTCGTACTGTTACGGGTTGGAGGGTGTGCATCGACTACAGAAAACTAAACGATGCCACCAGAAAAGACCACTTTCCGTTACCGTTTATTGATCAAATCTTAGAGCGTCTCTCCGGTCACCCTTTTTATTGCTTCCTTGATGGTCTCTCGGGATTTTTCCAAATCCCTATTTCACCCGAGGACCAAGAAAAAACGACTTTTACTTGCCCTTTCGGCACCTTCGCATATCGGAGGATGCCGTTTGGCCTCTGTAACGCGCCAGCTACATTCCAAAGATGTATGCTGGCAATATTTGGCGAGCTAGTAGAAGACATAATGGAAGTCTTCATGGATGACTTCTCCGTCTTTGGAAACTCTTTTAAAAATTGTTTAAAAAATTTAGATAGAGTCCTCCAACGGTGCGAGGAGACGAACTTAGTCTTGAACTGGGAGAAATGCAACTTCATGGTCCGAGAGGGTTTAGTCCTCGGCCATAAAATTTCTTCCAAGGGGATGGAGGTCGATAAGGCCAAAGTCGCTATAATTGAACAACTTCCTGTTCCTTCGAACGTCAAATCAATTAGAAGTTTTCTTGGCCACGCAGGTTTTTATCGGCGGTTCATTCAAGATTTTTCAAAAATAACCAAACCGCTAACTCACCTCCTGGAAAAAGATTCCCCATTCAATTTTGACACGGCCTGCGTAGAGGCGTTTAATTTTATTAAAAAGCAACTTATCAATTCTCCAATTCTGGTGGCGCCAGATTGGTCTCTTTCGTTTGAGATTATGTGCGACGCGAGCGATATCGCAGTAGGAGCTGTCTTAGGCCAACGCGTAAATAAATATTTTCATCCAATATATTACGCTTCTCGCACACTCAATGCCGCACAGGCTAACTACACCACAACGGAAAAGGAACTTCTCGCCGTCATCTTTGCTTTTGATAAATTCCGACCCTACGTAACCCTTTCACATGTAATCGTTTTCACTGATCACTCCGCCTTGAAATATCTTTTGGCCAAAGTTGATGCTAAGCCTCGCTTACTTCGATGGATCCTCCTTTTACAGGAATTTGACTTAGAGATCCGGGATAAGAAGGGGGCTGAAAATTTAGCAGCCGACCACCTCTCACGTTTAGAACACCCCGTCGCAGAAGCGCTCGTCGAACCCGAAATAGACGATCGATTTCCTGAGGAGCGACTTTTAATCATAAATAATACCAAAACTTCCTCTACCCCTTGGTTCGCAGATTACGCGAACTATTTAGTCGCGCGGGTCCTTCCAAAAGATTTTTCGACTCAGCAGAAGAAGAAATTCTTCTCTGACTTAAAAAACTACTTTTGGGAGGACCCCTTTCTCTTTCGAGTCTGCGCAGACCAAGTGATACGAAGATGTGTTTCCAGCGAGGAGGGTGCGCAAATATTGCGACACTGCCATGAGGGGCCGGCTGGAGGGCATTATCAAGCCAACCGGACCGCGCGGAAAGCGTTAGAGTCAGGCTTTTATTGGCCCACTCTCTTTAAGGATGCTCACACTTTTGTGAGTATATGCGATAGCTGCCAGCGGTCGGGTAACATCTCCCGTCGTGACGAGATGCCCCAAAATTTTTATTTAGAATGCGAAATTTTCGATTTGTGGGGCATAGACTTTGTAGGCCCCCTACCTCCTTCTTTTAATAATCGCTATATCTTAGTGGCGGTCGACTATGTATCTAGGTGGGCGGAAGCGCAAGCTCTGCCCACCAATGATGCGCGAGTCGTCGTCCATTTTCTAAAAAAATTATTTTCTCGCTTTGGCACGCCCCGTGCAATAGTAAGTGATAGGGGCACGCACTTCTGCAATGCCCAGTTTTCAAAAATTTTATCTAAATACGGCGTCACGCATAAGCTCGCCACCGCCTATCACCCCCAAACGAGCGGCCAAGTAGAGGTAGTAAATCGCGAGATAAAACGCATTCTGGAAAAAAACGTCTCTTTAAATAGGAAAGATTGGTCCTCAAAACTCGACGACGCGTTATGGGCGTATCGTACGGCATACAAGACCGCTATCGGTTGTACGCCCTATCGATTAGTCTACGGCAAAGCGTGCCATTTACCGGTAGAATTAGAACACCGCGCTTTTTGGGCCTTAAAATTTTTAAATCTCGATTCGAACTTAGCCTCCGAGAATAGGAAATTCCAACTCAATGAACTCGATGAATGGCGTGCGAACGCTTATGAGAGTAATAAATTTTATAAGGAGCGTTCTAAGTTCTACCACGATCGAAAAATTAAATTTCCAAAGACTTTCGCGCCGGGCGATCTTGTCCTTCTTTATAATTCACGTCTTCGTCTTTTTCCGGGTAAGCTCAAATCCCGCTGGTCCGGCCCCTTTGCAGTCAAAGAGGTTTGGCCGTATGGGACCGTTCTTATCTCTCACCCCGAAAAAGGCGATTTTAAAGTCAACGGCCACCGTTTAAAACTATATCTTGCGGGCGATCCGGTGGACGGACACACAGAATCTTTAACCCTCCCCAATTTATAATCTCACCACGCCAAATGCGTCAAGCTACGCGACGGTAAACAAAGCGCTCGTGGGAGGCACCCCATATTTATCTAATATTTTTATTATGCTTTTTCTCTATTTTTGCAGGGTTTCTTCCGACCCCGCTAGCTTTACTTCAGGGAAGCCTTTTTGCTTCCTTTTTCCTTTTGTATATATTGCATTGTTATTTTCCCTTCTTCATACTTACATTACAACATTGGGGACAATGTTGGGTTTTACGTATGGGGGTGTATTTCCCGTTTTCAAAAAAAAAAAAAAAAAAAATAATAATAATAATATGTATTTTTTGTAGTTGACAAAAACAAAAACAAACAAAAACACAAAAAAACAAAAAAAAAAAAAGAAAAAAAGAAAAAACTCCAAAAATAATAAACCCTACTTTACTTTTATTCTTAAAGCATTTAGTTTCGAGAGTATATGTTTGTGGATTTTCATAATCGCTAGTTTTACTATTTGTTTGTTTATCTAAGATCGATAGATTTAAACGTTCGGGGTTAAGTTTTAAAGAATATCTTGTGTTTTTAATTTAAATAGAGGCTTTGTTATCAAGCACTACTTCTACTAGCTAAAATAGAGACATGTGTATTATGTTAGCAAAACAACTTTAGACTGCAATTATCCCTACTTTATGTCTTCAGGAATCTAGGAATATTCAACTTACTAAGGTTGCTCTCAAAACTTTTTTTTATTATTCTAGAATTTCTCTTGAAAACCCCTTGTATACACCAATTTAGCATGGCAAAAACACAAAAAGAAGAAAAAAAAAAGATCTTATGTCAATGGGAATACAAAAATTCCGTAAACATAGGCACCCAATATTTGTTAAAAGAAATCCTATGTCAATGGGAATTGCAAATTCCGTAAACACAGGCATTGGGTTAATTAAAAAGGTCAATTTTCCCTCGTCCCTCGTACACCAACGATGGGAGTCAAAGGAAACTTTATAAGAGGGGTGAGATGATACAATTCATCACCCCTAATCCAAGTACTCTTCTATTTGCCAAGGCTTTTTACCCCCTTTTCCCTTAACCAAATTATTGTTTCTAGTTTTAATTCAAAAAATCATTTGAGAGCATAATTAGTAACTTATATTTTTCCTTTATGTTTCTTTAAACAAAGGTTATTATAATTTCGATCTAATCTCGTTTACTAATGATTGCAATTTTGTTTGCTATTTGGTTAATTAAGAAGTCTTTTGGCCAGGACATTTCTTCTACTTAAATCATTTGCATAATTTAGGACTTAACTCTTATTACTCCGAATTTTTATTTTTCAGTCTCTTATGATTAAAATAAAACGATAGCCAAAAATTAGAACTTATGTTAATCCCGTATAGATCTCTCTTACTTTTGCCCTGGAATAGCAAAAGCTTAAGTATGGGGGTATTTGATAAGTAATAAAAAATATGTATTTTTGGTATAAGTATTAGTATAGTTTTAATTAATATTGTGAATTTTCTATGTAAATTAATGAATAAATTGCTTCTTTATTATTTCTGGTTTCTAACTTAGTTTTATTTTTGTTTTTGCAATTTTTTGCAAAATTTTCACAGGTCACGCCCTCAGACACGCCCGTGACCAAGGGCGTGTAATTTTAAAGATCAAATATCAACGGGACGGCTCAATTCAGATCAAATCCCGACAAGTTGATCAAGTCACGCCCGTGACTCTACAAGTCACGCCCGTGTTCCAGCAGAGTCACGCCCGTGAGCCGCCAGCGCATCACGTCTCGAAGCCGCACCCATGCTGCCGACATCAGCCACCCATAGTCACGCCCGTGACTCACCAAGTCACGCCCGTGACATACCAAATCACGCCCGTGTGCAGCCATGTTTGACGGCCAGACCTTCCAGAAGGCGGCGAATACAGCCGAGCAAATGTCACGCCCTAAGTCACGGCCGTGACATTCAAGTCACGCCCGTGACCTAGGGCGTGTAAAACTTAAATTTTCCCTATAAATAGAGGGGCTCGGCTGAAGTTATTTTCATCCAAATTTTGAGTGGTTTTTGTTGTATTGTGAGTTCTTTTGAGTGATTGTGAGCTTCTCTTCTGCATTTCAGTTTAAGTTCGTTTGTAGTTTTTTCGTCTTCCTAGTCTAGTTGTAATGCTGATTTCAGAAATAAAATGATGTTTTTCTCATTTGGATCATCTTCTTTTTATTAATGTTAGTGTGTGTGCGTGTATGAGTTTAGCTTTATTGCTTTCATAATTTAGTTTTATTGCTTTTATAGTTAGTTTTATTGCTTTCATAATCTAGGTTTACTGTTTTCATAGCTTAGATTTACAAGCTTTCATAAAATAGTTTTATCGTTTTCTTTTTCGCCTTATTTTATCGCTTTCATTTTAAACGCTTTCTTTTTCAGTTTCTTTTAGAGTGTGTGCGTGTATGAGATAGTATTTTCCTTTTTTGTAGCTTAGTTTTTATTTCAGTCTTTATATAACTGCTATATACCACCCCCTTCTCAAATAAGAGGCTAATTTACTTTAGCACTTATTTAAGTCGGTTGGGATGGATATTATTTCTGCACCTTTATAAGTCTTTTCATTTCTATACCACCCCCTTCTCAAATAAGAGGCTAATTTACTTTAGCACTTATTTAAGTCGGTTGGGATGGATATTATTTCTGTACCTTTATAAGTCTTTTCATTTCTATACCACCCCCTTCTTAAATAAGAGGCTAAGAACTTTTTAGCACTTGTTTAAGGTGGTTGGGACGGATATTATTACTGTTTTTATATAAGTCTTTTTACTTCCTTTTTATCCGCTTATATCCGCTTTAATTATCAAACATGTATTTTTCAACCGATAATGCCGTCTCCATTCCGATGAGTGGCTAATTTCCTTTAGCGCACGACGTCGAAGAGCATTGGGACATAAAAATAGTTTTTCTATAAAAATTAAAACATCTCTTTCTAAAATAATTAACGCTTAAGGTTTACCCGAGAATCACGTTGAGTGAAGCCACATAATCGATGTGTGGTTTTCATTTCCGTTTTCGTACCTAGTTAGCCGAGAGGCTCGTGTGTACGGACTGATCACTCACGGGTAAAGAGAAGTGCGCTCTACCCTCGAGAGAGGATGAGGTAACTCTCCCGAATTGGAAATAAAAACCCAATAGCGGGGTTCGCAACATAAAGCGAGTATTAAGAACATTCGATTGTAGAACGAGAGTTCGGTCGAATATTCATAATCTCAGGTGGGCGTACCCTCGAGAGAGGAGCGTTCATAATTATGGAACCTCCACGGCCAAGTCATCTTAATATTTTGAAAAGTCATCACTTTTAATTCTACGAAAAATCTATTTTCGTCTCAAGGTAATTCGACGTCGCGCGCTATATTTCTCATCACTTAGAACTCTAGTAAATCGCTTAAATCATCTTTCGCATTTTATCATTTAGAACTCTAGTTAAATCAACTAAAAATATTATTCCGATAAAATAATAGTTCGTCCCTCGAAGTAGCATAATCAACACGACCCGCGGAAATATACGATCCCGATATTTTCTAAAAATATCCTGTATTACTTGCGATAAGGTATACTTGCCTTTATCAAATGATTAATTTGGACTAAAAATTCAAACACAGCTTTTCAAACTCATTTAGTGCAAAACTCTCCTTTTCTACTATTCAATTCAATAGAATTCGGCATTGTAGCCGAAGCGTAATTGTCAATATTCCGAAAGAAGAAAAAGATCGCTACTTCTATCCTTCGATAGGATAACGGTTAATTTCTCAAAGTAGGAGTACTTGCGAGACTCTTCGAAAATATCCGCCAATTCTAAACTCTTAATATAAAGGTTATCTTTTATTTATAAAACAAAAAGAAAAAGCCCAAGTAATCATCACTTTCTTTTCCTAGCTTCTTCAGCAGCCTTCATCTGCTCCTTTACTTTGAAATACAGAAGTGGCTTGGGAAGATATCTTGGGGGAATCCTTAGAGGAGTTTCCCTTCTTACCATGTTTTCTTTGAGAATCCTTTCCCTTAAGGATTCCCTTTCAAGGTGTTTGATCCACTCTACAGCTGAGTAGACATGGTCAATGTCCTTCATTGGATTGCCATGGCTCACCCAGGTATTGACAAAAATTGTGTCCAACTCCAGATTGTCATCTTCATGGAGTGGATCTTCTAATCGTTCCATTCTCTTTTGAGCCATGAATTCTTCAGCAGTTTGAAGACCTTCCACCCTTCTCCTCTTTGCTGCTCTCTCATCATCAATCAGATTTGATTGACTTTGGAAGTCAAAGTCTTCTTGTCTGCTAGGGTTTAAAATTGGCAGATTCAAGGCAATTCTTGTTCCTTGCAGCACTTTTAAGCTTGAATCTCATTGGTTATCAGTGACCTTTCTGACCATGGCAAGGAGATTTTCTTGAATTGCACTGGAAGAATTGTTGACCACTTCCACTAGTTGCTTGCTTACTTGCTTCATGAGTGGAGAGTATCAGTTTGTGAGAGGACTCCATGTTGTTATATAACTGTATGTGAGCTCCTTTCATCTTAGAATGTAGATTTGTAATCTTCTCTTCCCCTTCTTTGCTATTTTCCACTATCTTCTTCTCTATTTCAGAGTGTTGATTTATTATGGATTGGGAGAGAGTCTGAAAGGTGCTGTCCACATCATCTAAAATACTTTCCTTGACCCGGTCAATGTGGGACTTGACCTGGCTGCATGATGTGGTGACCACTTGTGCCATCCTTGTCACTGCATTTTCCCAGACATTTTGATTTTTGTAAAGATGATTCTTTACATATGTGATGTCCTTTGTGGAATCCCCTTGATGGGCTGCAATATCCTTCAGAACTGTGTGCTGGGCAGCAACAGTATTTTTGGCCATTTCAAACCATCGTGTCATCTGCAGAAGGATATGATCTGATGCATTTTTGACATCATTCACTTGGGTATTCAGTTTAGTTCTAACTGCATCCATTCTTGACTGCATTCTTTCCTCACTGGCCTGGATCTCCTGAGACAATGCAGCTCTTGATGTATACAGTTCATCCCTTATCTGAGTAGAAGCAACTTGTATTCTTTCAGCAACAAGTTCTTTTACTGACAACATCTGACCCTCAATTATGATTTGTATTGAGGTCAACAGTGCAGATGTGTCCAGAACAGCAACTGGTCTTTCCTGGACCAATTCTTTTTCGGCCAATTCTTCAGCTTCACTTTGAGCATTGGCTCTTTCATCATCAGGAATTTGCTCCCCCTCAGATGGGGCCTTTAGGGCACTTTGTAGATTTGGAGGGGTTAGGTCCTGTTGATGTTCCCCCACACTATCATACTCATCTCCTCCTTCATAGGCTGGGATATGCTCCCCCTCACTGAGGGCATCCTTAGGAAGAGAATTTTGTCTAAGGTCACTTAGGGTAGGTGATTTCATCAGTTCATCTCCAGCTGGAGGAACAGCTGGATCAGCATTCATCTGATTTGGCCCAGAATGGAGTTCAACTCTTCCTTGAGGCTCCTGATCCCTTCTTCTCCTGGGAACATCTTCACTATCAATGTCCATTTGGTTGCTGGCAGATCTTTGATCAGACCTATGACTTTCTTCATTGTCAGATCCAGCTGACTTTGAGGATGAATTTGATTTCTTCTGGGATACTGCTTTCTTCTTTTCCTTTTCCACAGATGGCTGGCTCATAGTGAGCAGCCTGGAGAACCTATCCAGAGTCTTAATGTCCATTCTTTTGAGGTAATGGAGATTTGACCCCTTGGAGTTTGCAAAGGTCTCAGAATAACTATTCTGTAGGTACATAGATAGTATTCTTCCCATATTGGGGGCTAGAAGAGATTCCTTTATCCTTTGAAAGATGACTTCTCCCCATGAGATTCTCTTGGACAGAATGATCCGCGTCATTAAGTCCCATGAAATGTGAGACAGTGTCATGCGAACCGGGCTTGCATAGGATAGCTTTGCCCACAATATCAAACAACAGCTTCCCCTGTTGATTGAAGAACTTCCTTCTTAGACAACTGGTCTTAGTGTCACTGTATCCTGTCCACTTTAAAGCAAACATCTTATCCTCTTCAGATATCTCCTCCTCTTCAGTCTTACTACAGGGAGTTAATTTCAACCCCTTCTCCAACCGTTTAGCTGTAATCTTTATCTTCTCGCCTCCTATCTTGGACATCAGGATGGTTTTGGAAGGAGACAGTTTGACGTGGTTGAACCACTCCAGAACTTCAGTTTTGAGAAAGCGGCATGGTTCAGATATCATATGCTCCAGACCTTGAGCTTCCAATAGATGAATCACATGTCGAATTTCTTCTGAGTCGTGAGAGAATCCATCTCTTACGATTTCGTAGCCTTCCAGGAGATCTTTCGAGCTTTTTGGCGCCATGGAAGCAGAGAATCGATGCACTGAGACGGAAGAGAAGATGAATCGTCTCGACGGCTAAGGGTTTGGCTTTGTGGTTTGTTTTAGGTTACAGTGTGTCTATTTATAGGTTTTTAGTTTCGATTTTATTAACCCTAGGTTTTTAGACTTGATTACCTTATTGTTTCAAGGATTTCGGGGTTAATTAACAGATGTCATGTTGAACATATCCCGTCTCAGTGGTTCAGCTGAGACGGAGACCTAGGCCGCTGGGATAGTAAAGTGTCAACCGCTAGGACAGTTTCCTCATCTCAGCGGTTCAACTGGGATTTTCTCAGCTGATTCAGCTGAACATACTACTGCACTTTAGCTGATCTTAAGGTTTAGACCTAGTCTAGATATTTTGGTTGAATAGTTGTTCTAGATATGTCACTGAGTTGTAGTGTAGAGTAAAGTAAAGTTTCATAATGTACTATTTAGAATGGATTATAGTGACAGCTACTACATTTAGGTCTATTCCATACTAAGCATGCCAAGTTCAATTTTGAAGGCATTAAACTTAGATTCATCCAGTGGCTTTGTAAAGATATCAGCTACTTGCTTGTCAGTGGGGATAAATTCAAGACAGATATCTTTACATTCTACATGTTCTCTAATAAAATGATATCTAATCTCTATATGCTTAGTCCTGCTATGAGAGACAGGATTCTTAGCAATAGATATTGCACTGGATGAATCACAATACAAAGGAGATTCCCTTACCTTGAGGTTGTAGTCCTCCAAATGATGTTGTGTCCAAAGGAGTTGTGCACAACAGCTTCCTGCAGCTATGTATTCAGATTCAGTTGTGGATATTGCCACACTGGTTTGTTTCTTGCTGCTCCAAGATATCAATCTTCTCCCTAGGAATTGACAGGTACCACTTGTACTCTTCCTGTCTTCTTTGCAACCTGCAAAATCTGCATCTGAAAAGCCTGTTAGTTCAGAGTCATTGTTCTTAGGGTACCAAAGGCCAAGATGCAAGCTGCCCTTAAGGTATCTCAAAATCCTCTTCACAGAGGTGTAGTGAGATTCCTTAGGACAGGCTTGATACCTAGCACAAACACATTTAGAATACATAATGTCTGGCCTACTAGCAGTTAAGTACAATAGAGATCCAATGATACATCTGCACATGGACTCATCAAAGGCCTTCCCCTTTTCATCCTTATCTAATGATACATTGGACCCCATGGGTGTTCTCATGGTGGAGGCTGATTCCATCCCAAATTTCTTGATGAGCTCCTTAGTGTACTTGGTCTGGGAGATGAAAATTCCATCATCAGACTGTTTCACTTGGAGCCCAAGGAAATATTTGAGCTCACCCATACTGCTCATTTCAAACTCCCCCTGCATTAGATTGGCAAATCTCCTGCAGAGGTTGTCATCAGTAGACCCAAAGATTATGTCATCAACATAAATTTGGACAAAGAGACACTTGCCCCTTGTTTCCCTAAGAAACAATGTGCTATCAATCTTTCCCCTCATGAACTTGTTCTTGAGGAGAAATTTGGACAAAGTCTCATACCAAGCTCTTGGAGCTTGCTTGAGACCATATAATGCTTTCCTAAGAAGATAAACGTGAGAAGTTAGGGTTGGATGCACAAAACCTGAGGTTTGTTCAACATATACCTCTTCCTTCAAGTCTCCATTGAGAAATGCTGATTTGACATCCATCTGGTAGACTTTGAACCCCTTGTGGGCAGCATAGGCAAGGAATAGCCTAATTGCTTCCAACCTTGCAACTGGAGCAAAGGTTTGATCAAAGTTTATACCTTCCTCTTGCCTGTATCCTTTGGCAACTAATCTAGCCTTGTTCTTGATGATTGTACCATTCTCATCAAGCTTGTTCCTGTATACCCATTTAGTGCCAATCACATTGTGTCCTTGAGGTCTAGGTACTAGCTTCCATACTTTGCATCTCTTGAATTGTAGGAGCTCTTCCTGCATTGCTTCAATCCAGAAGGTGTCTTGATTGGCCTCTTCAAACTTCTTGGGCTCCATTTGAGAAAGGAAGCTCAAGAATAGTGCTTCATTATGAGCTATGCTTCTTGTTAATATGCCTTGGGTATGATCTCCAATTATTAGATCTCTTGGATGATCTCTCAGGTGCCTTGCAGCAGCAGGAAGAGGGTCCTTTGGTGGTTGTGTTTGTTCCACTGGATCAGCTATGATTTCACCATCTTGTACCTCTTCTTCTTCTGGAATTGCAGCAGCTGTTTGTATTTTGCTGCTGCTGGGCTTGTCTTGGACATTCAGCTCATTCATCCCTTCTTCATTTCCTGCCAAAATAGAAGAACTAGACCATTCTTTGTAGAGAAGGCTGGTCTCATCAAATACAACATGCATAGATTCTTCTACAACATGGGTTTTCTTGTTATAAACTCTATAAGCTCTACTATGTGAGCTATATCCAACTAGAATCCCCACATTGCATTTTTCTGCAAACTTTGTTAATTGAGATTTTCCATTTTTTAGAATGAAGCATTTGCAACCAAAGATTCTAAAGTAAGAAATTGTAGGTTGTTTGCCTTTCAGAATCTCATAAGGGGTTTTCCCAAGGACCTTATTGATGGAGGCTCTATTGAGAACATAACAGGTTGTATTGACTGCCTCAGCCCAAAAGTATTCTGGGAGTGAGGAGTCACTAAGCAATGTTCTCGCAGCTTCTATCAAGGTCTTATTCCTCCTCTCAGCCACACCATTTTGCTGTGGAGTCCTTGGGGAGGAGAACTCTTGAGTGATACCAAATTCTTGACAAAATTTTGTCATGGCATGAGATTGAAATTCTGTGCCATGGTCAGTTCTTGTCCTGACCACAGTACATTGTAGATCATACTGAATAGCCTTGACATAATTTATAAAGACATGTAAGGTATCAGACTTCTTCTTAAGGAAGAATACCCATGTATACTTTGAATGATCATCTACAATTACAAAAGTATACAACTTCCCACCTAAGCTCTGAATTGGCAAAGGACCAAACAAGTCCATGTGCAATAGATATAAACACCTTTCAGTATCCTTGGAGCCAATACTTTTAAAAGTGGTCCTAGTTTTCTTACCCATTTGGCAAGCATGACAGGGGCCACTTTTAACACATTTTAGATTAGGACTATTTCTAACAAGGTTTTTAGAAAATAATCTATACATTGTCTTATAGTTAATGTGGGCAAGTCTCTTGTGCCATTGGACACAGAGAGACTCACTTTCATTACCTACAAGACACACAGAGGAAATAGAATAATTGCAAATGAAGTCTAAGCAATAAACATTCCCACTCCTAGTGCCCGAGAGAATGGTCTCCAAGTCATTAGACTTTTTGATCAAGCACTTGTCATTGTGGAATTCAATGACATAGCCTAAGTCACATAGCTGTCTTATGCTTACAAGGTTGTGTTGCAACCCTACAACATAAGCTACCCTTGTAATTGAGACTATGCCATTTGAAATCATATCATATCCTTTGGTGACCCCCTTTTCTGATCCGCCAAAAATAACCTTAGGTCCATTCTTCACTGGATGGTAATCCTTTAGAAGATCCTTAGTTCCTGTAATGTGCCTTGAGCACCCATTGTCCAAATACCATATTTGGTTGACACTGGTACTTGAACTAACCTGCAACACAAAATTTAATGTACCTTAGGAACCCAACTGACTTTGGGTCCTAGGTTCAAGTTAACACCATAGGAAATATTCCCAGAGAGGGCTGGTTTGGCTTGAGGTACAGTCCTTGCCTTTGGCACATTGGGGTTGTGCCAACAATCAATTGCAAAGTGTCCTACTTTGCCACATCACCAACAGTCATGAATATTGTATCTCCTTTTCTGAACAGATTTTTGAATTGGTACAGCACTTAGTACATGTTCAGCAGAGGAGATATCACCATTTTTCTTATTTCTTTCAGCAATAAT
This sequence comes from Dactylorhiza incarnata, assembly GCA_033032865.1. NCBI lineage: Eukaryota > Viridiplantae > Streptophyta > Magnoliopsida > Asparagales > Orchidaceae > Dactylorhiza > Dactylorhiza incarnata. The sequence continues at coordinate 8,135,581 of JAWHQI010000051.1, read as the reverse complement.
CTGACTGAAGGATAATCTGTGGACAGTCTTGCTGCTCTTTGTCCTGATGGCCTCAACTTGCATTGACTTGGCAGTCATACAAGATCTGATGGAATCAGACACTGGACAGCAGGACTTGTCAACAGATTTGACAGCAGTTGTGCTTTTTGCTGAAGCAGATTTGGAAGAGCTTGCTTCCATGTTCTTGACTGAAGGTACTGAGACACCAAACACAAATGGTCCAGGTTGGGCCATTTGTATTTCCTCATGTGCAGTTTTCATTGCACTCAATCCCATGCCCTTTTTATTTCCATAGATGTGAGCATTCCTGCTAAAGTTATAGGAACTTCCATTTAATAAGTGACCATGAATACTTTCTTGGTCATACTTGTTTGAAGGCATCAAGACTTTCACAAAGGAGGTCTTAGATTCTGTTGAGTCCTTGACCTTTCCCTTAGTGTTGCTAGTAGATGCCTCATTGTTGAAACCAATACCTCTCTTGCTCCGGGAGTTGAAGGTGTCAATAATAGGCATCACTGTCTTGGGCTTGGAGAACTTAGCCACCAGCATCCTCTCCTTGAGGAGCTTTTCTTCAAGATCCTTAATGATCTTGTTCTTGTGGCTTATGGTGCCCACATAGATCATTGACATTCCCCTTAGCTTGCCAATCTCATTGCTCATTTGAGCTAGCTGGGTAGCATGCTCAATGCACTCAGATTTTGGTTGCTTCAAGGAAGCAATTTCTTGAGCTTGCCTTTTGGCTAGCTTTTTGCTCCTTTTCAGAGCTTCCAGGAGTGCACCATATTCATCAATCAATTGATTGACATCCTCCTCAGAGTATGATTCACCTCCAACTTTAGATGGAGGAGATTCAGATTCTGGATTTTTTTCATAATCAGAAGAAGAAGAAATGCAGTGTATCAATACCTGCTCATGTTCTGAATTGTTGTGGTTGTCCTCATCTTCGGTTATAGCCATCAACCCATGGTCATCTAGAGTGACCTAATCCTCCTCTTCATCACTATCTGGATGTGATAGAGGGGCCCTGATTCCTATCCTGGTATTAGGATAGTCTTCTTCCTCCTGATCAGCAAACAGCCCCAAGTAGGCTTTCTCCTCACCATCTGAATCTGAAGATGAAGACTCAGATTCACTCCAGCTCTTGCCTTTCTTAGCTAGGAAGGATTTTTCTCCCTTCCTTTCCTTCTGGTGATGAGGCTTCTTGTCACCTCTTTCTTTTCTCTTGACTGGACAGTCAGCAATGACATGTCCAGGCTTACTACAGCAATAGCAAATTATGTTAGTTGAAACATGTTTACTAGATTTAGAGTCATAACTGTCCCCTTTGGGATGTTGCCTCTCTGATCTGTAATGATCCTTCTTGGGATGAGAAGAGGAGGAAGGTTTGTTCTTCCATTGTTTCCTCTTTATCTTCTTCTTGAACTGCCTTGTGAAGGCAGCAAACTCCTCATTAGACGAGGAACTGTCTGATATGCTGCTCTCAGATTTCTCAAATTCAGCAGCCTTTCTTGGAGGTGACTGTACTCTACCCTTGTTCGTCTTAGAGCTTTCAGCTTTAAGAGCAACAGATCTCTCCCTTGTGTGAGCCCTGGAGGAAGAGTCCTCCTCCTTTCTTGCAGAAAGCTGCATCTCATATGAGAGCAGTTTCCCAAACAATGTATGGGTGGGGGTTTCTCCAAGTCTTGCCCCTTCCCTGATTGCACAGTATTTGGTGTCCCATTCTCTAGTTAGAGATCTAAGGAACTTGTCATTAAGTTCATAATCTGTGAACACCCTTCCATAGGTTCTTAGTTCATTAACAATCCTAAAGAACCTTTCATAGCACATGGAGATATTCTCCTGGCTCAGCTGTCTGAAGGCTTCATACTCCTGATTGAAGAGTGACTTTCTATCATCCCTTACTTCAGCTGTTCCCTCCATATAGACAACCAATGTGTCCCACATTTCCTTGGCAGTTTGACAGTGTACCAAGTTCTGAAATGTAGTGTCATCAATGGAATTTACTATTATGTTTTGGGCTCTCTTGTCCATAGTGTATAGTGCTATCTCATCATTGGTCAGTTTAGAAAATACTTTAAGTACTTTTCTAGTAGGGTCAATGGTGGAGGCTTTCTCAAAGGTATAAGGACCATTTTTGACAGTCAAAAAGATCCTTGGGTCTGATGCTTCAATGAAGAGCCTTACCCTTTGCTTCCATATGCCAAAGTTTTCTTTGGAGCATATAGGCAACTTCATTGACCCCAACTCCTTCTTCATTGCACTGTTGGCCATTTGATTTCAGATTTGACTACTCTTTTATGGGATCTGATCAGACTGTTAAGTCTTTTTGATCAACCTAGATCTGATACCACTTGATAGTTTATATAGGTGTAGTCAATAATACCTAGAGGGGGGGGGGGTGAATTGGTTTTACTTAATTTCTTTCTATAAACCTAATGTTTCTAGCTGCAGAAAGTACAATAACAGAAAACACACAAGGATGTATAGAGGTTCCTCAAGACAGGGTGTCTTGAGTAGTCCTCTTTCCCCCTTCACCTTTCTAACAATGAGTTAGACAAGGCCACAAACTTCAATCTCGCCACAAACTTCAATCTCGGCTCCTTGAGCTTACACCACAAGTTCCTCAGAACTTCTCAGATCAAGAGTGATCCTACCTCAGGCACAACAGCCCTACACTCAGGCTCAACAGCCCTACACTCAGGCTCAACAGCCCTACACCTCAGGCTTAGCAGCCCTACTGCTCAGAGTTATGAACTCCTACCACTCAGAAATCCCACAGATTTCCTACCTCAGACTTGTCAAGAAGTCCTACTGCTCAAGCTGTCAATACAACTTTACACTCAGGCTCAACAGCCTTTAACTCAGGCAACAATGCCTTACAAAGAAATTATAGAGTTTGAGATGGATACAAGCGACGAAAGGATTTACTCTTATGTCTTCTAGATCCTTTCTTCAGATATGAAGACAATCGCTCCAGATTTGTATCCCCTTGATCTTCCTCTTCAGTACAGCCGAAGATCAACTTGCCCTTCTTGAGTTTGTATAGGAAAAGCTATCTAATCTCCCTTAGAAGATTAACTTCAGCTGCAGAGAACGATTTCGACAGGCTGAGTCATGAATGCTCGAATGCGGCGTGTTGCAAAAGCTTCTTAATCGAACAGTATTCTTTGATGTGCCCTAACATCTCCTTTTATACCCCCAGAAGGCTTCAACGGCTATATCGATCCTCCTGACACGGTATGGAGCTGAGTTGACTTGCTTTTCACCTTTCAAATATCGTTTGGGCCAAAAGCAGATCCCGTCAAAACGTTTGGATCTGTCTCAGCGGTTGGGCTGAGACAGCATCCAGTCTCAGCGGTTGGGTTGAGACAGCTTCCAGTCTCAGCGGCAGCTCCAATCCTCTTCTCAGTGGACCCGCTGAGATGTCTCCTCGTCTCAGCGGTTGGGGCCTATCATCTGAGCGGTTGTGCCGAGACAGATCTTCATCTCCTTGTAGATGATTTCTTCATATCTAAGGCCATGATTGGCCCTTCCTTTTGAGTCACCTATGCCTGTATATCTTACACAAGTATAACTTTGTTAAATACAATATGTCCTTAGTATTGAGAGTGATGCCTCTTCAAATCAAGGTAATATTGATGGCAATATACCCAACAACCCCTCGCTTCCATTGCTCTACCACTGGTTCCTTCTTCACAAAGGCGATGGCTACTCTAAGTTGCTCACTGCTCTATCCACTCCAACCTCCCTCTGATACCATGTGAAATTTTTCGAATCTTTATGGAGTGAGCAGGAGTTAGTCAACTTAGAGTTCACAAGCCAAAACAACCAGAAGCAAATGGAGGCAAACAAGTGATCTTTATTGATAGCAACTTCGAATTACAAGGCAAGGCATGCTTGGCGAGACATGATTTCACCCGCACAAACACCAAAGGAAAAAATACAAGTTGAAGATAACTTGAGACCGCGTGGTCTCCCTACGACCTCAGCAACCTGCCAGACCGCAACCCGTTGCCGATCTCAGAACAACACCAGACCGCTGATCAGACCGCACCCCTCCTTCCGAACTCCTGATTCTCCCGAACTCCAGCAACACAACTCCAAGCCGCAGACCGCCCGAACACTTTCAGAGGAAGCGGTGTTCGCTGCTGCCCGCACTATCCGCAGAAGCTGCACAATAAGAGTTAAATCAGCAGACCGTCCGGTCACACAAATAGAGACCGCAGGAAAGAAGAGAACTCAGCTTACACTTGGTGTGTCCTGATTGTTGCTGCAGATGGGTCCTATTTATAGGCGTGAGACCTGATCCAGTCACCACCCTATGAGATAGGATCACCACCCTCCAGACCGCGCGACCTGACCGGTCACACCGCGCGATCAGCAATAGTACTCCTGCTTCATTTTAGTGAACTCACCAGCTTCAATATCAAACCATGAGAGACCGCCGCTCTCACAGCAGATCGCGACTCCAAAGGAGATCGCCAGACCGCCCGAAGCTGTTCACCCCCTGTGTTCGCCCGAGACCGCAAACACGGCCAGTTCGCCATCAACCCGCGAACTCCTGTCCGCATGCCGGACTCCTCCTGAGATCGCGAACAGCGACCAGCTCGAATACTAGGGTCCTCCTGAGACCGCGAACTGAACCCGCGCGACTAAGCCCCTTAGTCCGCGAATACCACCAGAAAGCCCGGTCAGCCACCAGACCGCATTCTGAAGAAAACCTGGATCATGCTGTGTGGTCACACCAGACCGCCACAGCCTTGAGGAAGACAACCTGCCATGCGATCATGAACAGACCGCGCGCACCAGAAGACGAACAACCCGCCACGCGGTTAGAGACAGACCGCGTGGCCTTCACCTTCAGCCGCCTTGGACCCATACCAGCGATCAAGCCAGGAAACCGTAGCTAGGCTTAGACAAGCCAGACCGCAGAGGCAGACCGCCAGGCCGTGCGGTCACACCAGACCGCCCGACCTCCTCCCAGACCGCCCAGGTCCAAAAGCCCTCTAACTTCCATGTCAATAATTTCAACACTAACCTGGGAGGAGGGGCTCAACTCCAGGTTTTTCCCCAACTAAGGCCTCGTAGAAGGGAGGATAAGCACCGCTTGCTAGCTTAGGACCGAAGTTAGCGCTGAATTAGAAAGTGCAATATAAGTAGTAAAATAGGCCGGAAGCAGGGGGCCATAATATCAGGACCAGTACGAGACTGGAGAAATGAAAGTACTAAAAGCAGTAAATAAGGACCAGTGCGAGACTAGAGAAATGAAAGTACTGAAAGTAGTAAATAAGGACCAGTGCGAGACTGGAGGAATGAAAGTACTGAAAGCAATAAATCAGGACCACTGCGAGACTGGAGAAATGAAAGTACTGAAAGCAGTAAATAAGGACCAGTGCGAGACTGGAGGAATGAAAGTATAGAAAGCAGTAAATAAATAAAGGGTTAGTAGTCCAATCACTCCATAAGAGGAGGCTTCAATGTCGACTCCGTTCTTAGGAGAAGGTTCTGCTTTCTCCCCGTTCATAGGGGTTCTAATCCGTTCCCAGGAGTTTATTTATGTTCCATGAGTTTTAGTATTTTCCCTTTGTTGTGGATTCGTTCTTTTTATTATCTCGGCATTACTGCATTACAGCGTCACTCCGCAATTTCGTCCCAATTTTCGCGTCGATATTTTAAACCTAATCGATTCCTTAGATCGATATGCGTAATTTTATTTTACAGCTAAAATACGCGTCGCGAGGACGCCGATTTATTCCAAATAATTTCGCTCCCCTTTCGGGCATTTATTTTGCTTGTAAAAGCTTTTAGAGGACCAAAATAATATGTCACACTCCCCAACTCTAATACTAGTTGTAAAACACCCTTAATTAGAGCATATGATTTTTGGGGATTTTTACGAATTCATTTGGGCTTTTTATTTCTTAAAATAAACTTTATAAAGGAGTTTAAAAATAGTAAAATTACTCCTGAAAATCCCAAAAAATTACAGTAGGTGCCCCTTAGAGTGGGGCACATTTTTCATTCAGGAAGGTTTTTCTGAAAATGCCCCAATTGCCCTCAGGAAAATAAAATAGGCAAGGGGCTGTTGGTGTGTTAATAGCAAAAGGGAAGGGGCTGGAGGGGGGGGGGGGGGGGGGGGGGGGGGGGGGGCGCCGCACCGGGCGCCCTCCTTGGGTCCCCACAGCGGATCCACAACGGATCCGCTGTGGGGGGCGCACATTTGGAGGCAGGGGGCGGAAAGTTGGTTACAAGAGCCGCCCGATCTCTTGGGGGAGATCGTGCGGCTTCCGTTTAATCAACGGGAGGCGGTCGCTGCCGCCGCCGGGCAGCGGCCGGCTCGGGCCTGCGCCGCTCCCGGTCGGTGCGCCGGGGGCCGGCGATCACTCCGGTGGTGGTCCGGCGGCCTGTCGCCGCCGGCTGCCACCGAAAAAGAGGTCAGAGAGGGACGGGAGGCGGTGGCGTAGCCTGCATGCGCCATGCACGCTGGCTGTGCCGCCGCCTCCACTGGGAGGGCTGCCGGTGTCACCCCCGGTCAGTGCGCCGGGGGCCGGTGACCACTCCGGTGGTGGTCCGCCGGCCGCCACCGGGGGTGGGGTATTTCTCGTACAGGAAATAAAGAGCAGAGGGGGGGCCTGGGCCACGGGTGCCGCCGGGGCTGCATCCTCTGGCGGCCCGGCTGCCTCCTTTCGCCGGCGTCGTGGTCCCCGTGTGGGGACCTACTTCCCCAGCGCCACCACCGGCGCTGGGGGGGGGGGTTGGCTTCCACGGCCATGCCCCCACCCGAGCCTTGCAAGGCTCGGGGTGGTGCTGGCGGTGCTCCAGCGACGGGGAGGGGGTCGGCCTGGCTCAGGGGAGTAGGTAGGAGGAGGGGAGGGCGTCTACCTGAGGTGGAGGGGCTCGGGAGATTGAGGGGCGGTGGTGGCTCTCCATGGAGAGGAACTAGGGTGGCAGTTTGGTTGGGCAGGGCTCCGGCAGGGGGGCTGGCTGGGCTAGCCGGCAGGGGAGAAGGAGGAGGAGGAGGCTGAGAGGGGGGGGGGGGGTGGCACTCAGGGAGGGGCTGAGCCCCTCCTTATATAGGGGAGGGGGAGGCCTCCCCTCTCCTTCCTTTTAGCCCCCGTGGGCTAAAAGGAAGGGATGGGTGGGGGGAGATATTTTCTCCTCCCCCCCCCCTTCTCTCTCCTGCCCCTTTGCCCCAATAGGGGGCTGCCTATCCATGGGCAACCCCCTCATTTGGGGGAGGGGATTCTCTCCCCCCCCCCCTTTCATTTCTTTTCTCATCAGATTTCAAGCTTGGGGTGGGGGGGTTGACCGAGGTCAACTTAGGGGTTCCTTCATGGTCCCGGGGTCCATCAAGATTTGTCGGGGCCGATGTCGAGCATGTGTGCTTCACATTTCATGCGTTGCACTGAGGTGGTCTGCATAGTTCTAAAATTTTGTACTCTCCATACGACCTCATATCGAGGCACAACAAATTCCGTTGCGCTTGCATCGTTCATACGAGTCTAATGGGACTGACGGAAGTCAGATCGGAGTATGTTTGGCCACTATCCCACTATAGTGTGGTAGCGGCGCACAACGATACTCAAAATGGTCATTTTCTCTAAACAACCTCGGATCGAGGCGCAACGAATTCAGTTGCGCTTGTATCGTTCATACGAGTCTAACGGGACTGACGGAAGTCAAATCGGAGTATGTTTGGCCACTATCCCACTATAGTGTGGTAGCGGCGCACAACGATACTCAAAATGGTCGTTTTCTCTAAATGACCTCGGATCGAGGCGCAATGAATTCCGTTGTGCTTCAATTGGTCATACGAGTCTAACGGGACTGACGGAAGTCAAATCGGAGTATGTTTGGCCACTATCCCCCTATAGTGTGGTAGCGGCGCACAACGATACTCAAAAATGGTCGTTTTCTCTAAACGACCTCAGATTGCGGTGCAACGAATTCCGTTGCACTCGTATTGGTCATACGAGTCTAGTGGATCTGATAGAAGTCAGATCGGACTATGTTTGGCCACTATCCCACTATAGTGTGGTAGCGGCGCACAACGATACTCAAAATAGTCGTTTTCTCTAAACGACCTCAGATCGCGGTGCAACGAATTCCGTTGCACTCGTATTGGTCATACGAGTCTAACGGATCTGAAAAAATTCAATTCGGGGTTTGTAGCACATAATCCTATACTGGGTTATTTCTACCGTTCGGGCCTACTTTTATTCGGCTCACTAGGGCCTAGTGACCCAATAAAAGTCGGGATGTTACACATTAAACTCTGTTTTGCAGGATAGTTCAAGTACCAGCCCCATCTTCATTTGGTACTTGAACAGTGAGTGCCAATGGCACATAAGAGACAGGAGGTTGATATCATAGATTCAACATCAAGTAGAGGACTAAATCCTCAAATTCTCCTAGACAGAATTGTCCAAACGTGGATGCCCAGAGTGAGGGGGAGCATAGCTCTCTCTATGGAGTAGAAGATGGGTGTGTTAGTGAGGGGGAGCACAGCCCAGATGCTGGAAGAGCAAAAGCTCAGAATGGAGAAAGAGGTGCCCACAGCTGTTGTGCACAACCATTGTGAACTCATCATCAATTGAGGACTACCTCCTCAAGGTAAGTATCTCTACTCCTATTGATTTTAAAGAAAGATGATCAGCTGAATCAGAAAAATCTGGATCAGCTGAGTTTTAGGTTTCCCTTAAATCATAAGATCAATAAATATGCTCCAATTAAGGGGGAGCAAGCTCCTGCTCAAATTGAGGGGGAGTTGGTTATAAGTTGAAGGGGAGATAGCTAATGCTCAGTAGGTCAGAAAGGATGTAAGTTATCCTGAAAAAGTAGAGGCAGAAGAATCTTATTCCCTAATTGGAAAGAGGTTGAAGAATCCAGAAAGGGGGAGATGGCCAATGCTAAGACCAAATTTGGTCTTCCTAGATGCAAATAGGAGATGGAATGCTAGTTGCTAAGACCAAAGAAGTGTTAGCCCTCTAAATAAGTTATCATGATATGTTATTCAATCTGAATTAGATAGGGGGAGATGCCCTCTAAGATAGTCAAAGCTTTATATAATATGTCATGAAGTTGTTAGCTTAAACAATGATGTACCATGAAGTTGTTAGCTATGTTATCATGATTATCTAATAGATCAGTTACATAATATGTCCTTTAAGTGATATCATGATATGTTTTTGTTGTCTATGTACCTTAGCATTGGGGGATGTTCTGCCTTCTTCAAATAGGGGGGATTGTTGGGAATATTGTCCTCAATGTTCCCTTGATTTGAAGAGGCATCACTTCCAATACTAAGTACATATTGTATTTGATAAAGCTTTGTTTTTGTAAGTTAAACAGCCTTAGGTGACTCAAGAGAAAGGGTTAATAAAGACCTAAGGTTAGGAGAAATCTTCTCCTAAGTTGATGAAGAAATGTCTCAGCTAAACCGTTGAGACGAGGAGCCATCTCAGCGGATCCGCTGAGAAGAAGTTGTCTCAGCTTCTAGGTTAATCAAACGCTGAGAATCAGTGTGTTCGTCGAACGCAGAGTGCCGTTCGTCGAACGCAGGACTAAGTTCTTCGAACGCTGAGACGAGATAGAAGAAACAACTGATAATCGCGTGTTCGTCAAACGCAGAGTGTCGTTCGTCGAACGCAAAGACAAGGCAGATCGTTGAACGCAGAGACAAGGCCGATCATCGAACGCAGAGTGTCGATTGTCGAACGTAGAGTGTCGTTCGTTGAATACAGAGACAAGTCAGATCGTTGAACGTAGAGACAAGGACGATCGTTGAAAGCAGAGTTTGGCAAGATCATCAAACGCAGGATGCAGCGGGTTCGTCGAGCGCATATTGTAGCGCGTTTGTCGAACACAGACCTTCTCTACAGATAAGTAGGGCGGCGGGACCTGCGGCTAGGGCAAGTTGCAGAAAAGCTACATGGGACCACCGATCTCTCCCATAATTCTTGGGAGATCAAATTAGAGTCGTTGAAGATAAAAGAAGTATAAAAGAAAGTGTTAGGGATTTTTCTAAGCCCCTGGCCAATTGCTTGCAAAATCTATTTTCGCCATTGATGGTTGTTGCTCTCATCTTTCTTCCTGTTCACTGAAAGAGAAGAAGAAACTGAGAGAAGAAGATAGCTCCTACACCAGAAGGGGCAAGGTGATCTTCCACCCTTCTATTGAAGAGGAAGATCAAGTGGTAGCTGTTATCAACATCTTCAGCTACCAGAAAGCACAGATAGTGCAGGATATACAGGAGAGTATTTCTGCTGTAGAATATTTCTAAACCATCTTTTTCTGTAAGGCTTTTTGCCTGAGTGTGTAGGGTTTATTTGCCTGAGATTGTAGGAGCTGGTGATAGATCTCAGTTGTAAGGATTGTTGCCTGAGGTAGCACCAGGAGGTGGTTTGAGCCGTAGGAGGTGTTTTTCCTCTGAGTTTGTAGGGCAGCAGTGCCTGAGGTAGGAGCTGGTGAAAGCTCTGAGTTGCAGGACCTTTTGGTCTGAGCTGTAGGATCAGGTGCTGATCTGAGGTAGGGCCTTTTGGCCTGAGCTGTAGGAGGTGTATTCCTCTGAGTTTGTAGGGCAGCAGTGCCTGAGGTAGGAGCTGGTGATAGCTCTGAGTTGTAAGGACTTTTGTCCTGAGGTAGGATCATCTTTGATCTGAGAAGTTCTGAGGAACTTGTGTTGTAAGCTCTTGGAGCTAAGGGTTAGAGGAGTTGGCCTTGTCTAACACATTGTTAGAAAGGTGAAGGGGGAAAGAGGACTACTCAAGACACCCTATCTTGAGGAACCTCTATACCTACTTGTGTGCTTTCTGTGTTGCTTGATTCTCTGATTAAAATAGTTTGAACAGGCCATAATTATCAAGTAAAACTCAAAAGACCTATTCACCCCCCCCCCCCCTCTAGGTGAATTAGTTAGCATACCTATATTCTTTCACTGGGTACGTCTACTCTTCTACCACACTTGGTAGGATCCACTAGGTTTTTGATCTGGTGCCCTATCACCAAGGGGTTTTTGTTCAGGTGTCCACACACCAAGTGAGCTTTTGATCAGGTGCTCTAACCAAACCACAGGTTTTTGATCAGGTGCCCTGCCACCAATGGGTTAACTTTTGAATGGAGTTATAACCCTGTACAAGAGGGGATAGAAAGGGGTTATGAAGTTCTTCTCTGTCAATATACTGAGAGAAGACTCTAGTGGATGTTGATATTGTAAAGCTCCTCTGTCTGATATGAAATTGTTTGACAGTTGATTGGCTGGAGCTTTCTCTTGAAACAAATAATCTTCCTGTAGCTGATTAATCTGGAAGAATAAGTTCTGCATATTTTTGTTGCTCTTTTGAAGATCTGATCTTACTACTGATGACTGGGAGATTATTGTTGATGATGGTGTTCTCAGTAAATGAGTGCTGCTTGAGGAAGAAGATGAAGATCTGTAAAACTTTTGTTCTTCTTTTTTTTCCTATAACTTTCTTGCTTTCTCTTACTGTACAGAAAATCTGTAATGTGTTCTGTATATTTTCTTGTCGTGAAAGCTGAGAAGTGTTGTATATCTTCTTCCTTTTTCTTTTGATAATATTTGAAAATCAAATCCCTTGAATTAAGGAATAGAATAATCTATAATAAATATTCTGGGAACTGTAAATCTGACACGTCGTATATCTCTTTCTTTTTCCATGAAATGTCATTTTCCGAGAAATGTCAACGGCTATAATCTCGAAATAATAAAAGGAAATATATTATCCTTACTTATCTGGAAGAATAGATCTGTTGTTGTAGACGATCTGAGTTTAGAGAATGAATAATATAATCTGTCTGAAAATAATCTGCTGTAGAGAAATTTTCATCGATCTTAACAAATTTCGTCGATCTCAGAGCTGTGTTCGTCGATCTGAAGATATTCGTCGAACGCAGACAGAGTTAATTTCGTCGACCACTGAGAACAAGTCTGTTCGTCGATCTCAAGATTTACATCGATCTCAATGTTCAGTTCGTCGACCTCAATTTAACTTTGCTCTGGAAGAGTTGAATTAGTAGAGCTGAGAAGATATTTCGTCGATCTGAGCATCTGATAAAGATTCGTCAAACGCAGACTGGAGTTCGTCGAACGGGCAAATTCGTCGACCGCTGAGCTTGAATAATTTCATCGACCGCTGAACTGATCCGCTGAGACGCTGAGATAGAAGCAAGCCGTTCGTCGAACGCAGAGAGCATGCCGTTCATCGAACCCAGAGAGCAAGCCGTTCGTCGAACGCAATATGGAGTTCATCGAACGCAGAACCTAAATGATTTCTTGAGTTCTAACAGCCTAAACTCTTGACCCATAAACTATACATTGGGGTCAACTTGATCCTTGTCAACAGATAGTGATCATAGCCCAAATTAGTAATAGGGTTGTTCCAACACTCACTTCCAGAATATTTTTGGGCTGAGGCAGTCAATACTGCTTGTTATGTTCTCAATAGAGCTTCCATCAATAAGGTCCTTGGAATTATCCCATATGAGATTCTGAAAGGCAAACAACCAAAAATATCATACTTTAGAATCTTTGGTTGCAAATGCTATATTTTAAATAATAGAAAATCTCATTTGACAAAGTTTGCAGAAAAATGCAATGTGGGGGTTCTTGTAGGCTATAGCTCACATATTAGAGCTTACAGAGTATACAGTAAGAAAAATCATGTTATAGAAGAGTCTATGCATGTAGTGTTTGATGAGACCAGCCATCTTTATAAGGGCTGGTCTAGTTCTTCTGTTTTGACAGGAAATTAATAGAAATTGGAAGAGATGTCTATCCAAAACATTCCCAGCAGTAGCAAAGCTTATATAGATGCTGCTATTCCTTAAGATGAAGAAGTGCAGGCTGTTGAAGATCCGTTGTTCCAGAAGAAGACTTGCAAATTGCTATCAGGATGTCTGCAGCAACAAGACACTTGAGAGATCATCCAAGAGAACAAATAATTGGAGCTGATAATTAAGGTGTGATCACAAGAAGTAGGGCTCACAATGAAGCTTTATTCCTATGCTTCCTATCACAGTTGGAGCCCAAGAAGTTTGAAGAGGCCAATCATGATACCTTCTGGATTCAAGCCATGCAAGAAGAGCTTCTTTAATTCAAGAGATGCAAAGTATGGAAGTTGGTGCCAAGACCTCAAGGACACAACATCATTGGCATAAATGGATATACAGAAATAAGTTGGATGAAAATGGAATCATCATCAAGAATAAGGCAAGATTAGTAGCCAAGGGCTATAAACAAGAAGAGGGTATAGACTTTGATCAAACATTTGCCCCAGTTGCAAGGTTAGAAGCAGTTAGGCTATTTCTTGCCTATGGTGCCCACAAGGGGTTCAAAGTATACCAGATGGATGTCAAGTCAACCTTCCTCAATGGTAACCTGAAGGAAGAGGTATATGTTGAACAACCATCATGTTTTGTACATCTTGTCCTTCCTTTATTAAGTTTATTTACTTAGGAAAGCTCTATATTGACTAAAGCAAGCCCCTAGGGCTTGGTGTGAGACCTTGTCTAGCTTTATCATCAAGAACAAGTTCTTGAGGGGAAATATAGATAGCACATTGTTTCTAAGGGAAATAAAGGGCAAGTGTCTTCTAGTCCAAATTTTTGTTGATGACATAATCTTTGGGTCTACAGATGATAACCTCTGTAAAAGGTTTGCCAACCTTATGCAGGGGGAGTTTGAGATGAGCAGTATGGGAGAGCTCAAGTACATTTTATGCCTCCAAGTGAAACAGTCTGATGAGGGGATATTCATCTCTCAGACAAAGTATACTAGGGAGCTTATCAAGAAGTTTGGGATGGAATCAGCTTCCACCATGAAAACTCCCATGGGGTCCAACTTTTCCCTGGACAAGGATGAGAAGGGCAAGGCCTTTGATGAATCCATATACAGGTACATTATTGGATCCTTGTTGTATCTAACTGTTAGTAGACCAGACATTATGTATGCTACATGTGTTTGTGCTAGGTACCAAGCATGCCATAAGGAATCTCATTACTCAGTTGCAAAGAGGATTTTGAGATACCTTAATGGCAGTCAACATATTGGCCTTTGGTACCCCAAGAACAATGATTTTGAACTGACTGGCTTTTCAGATGCAGGATGCAAAGAAGACAGGAAATGTACATGTGGAACTTGTCAATTACTAGGAAGGAGGTTGATATCATGGAACAGCAAGAAGCAAACCAGGGTGGCTTTTTCCACTACTGAGTCAGAATATATAGTTGCAGGTAGCTGTTGTGCACAACTCTTGTGGATACAACATCGGCTAGAGGATTACAACCTCAAGGTAAATCAATCTCCCTTATATTGTGACTCATCCAGTGCTATCTCTATTGCTACGAATCCTGTCTCTCATAGTAGGACTAAGAACATAGAGATAAGATATCATTTTATTAGAGAACATGTTGAATGTAAGGATATCTGCCTTGAATTTGTCCCCGCTGACAATCAAGTTGCTGATATCTTTACAAAGACATAGGATGAGGGAAAATTTAATGCTTTCAAGATTGATCTTGGAATATTAAATATTGAATAATCATTAAATTGACTTGTTATTAGTCCTCTAAGAAAGCTTGAATGTTATGCTCTAGTACAATATGTTTTCACACCAACACACTTAGTGACATGATTAGGACATCAACCAATCCCAACAAAATAGCTAACTATTAGCCTGTAAGATCAGTTAAAATAGAAGACCTATTTTAGCTGAGCTGCTGAGACAGCATGGAAAATTCCAGCTGAACCGCTGAGACAACTAACATGTCCCAGCGGTTGATAGTTTTTTCTCCCAGCAGTTTAGATCACTGTCTCAGCGGTTCCGTTGAGATGGGTTGCCTAAATTGCTATTCGTCAAAATTTAACCTTAAATGATCTAAAATCACTTAAATTAATAAGTCCAATAAACTTTAATCATTAGGGCTAATCAAAATATAACGTAAACCTATATCAATAGACCAATATGATTAAAGATAATTACATAACCCTTACTCCCCAGCCGCCGAGATGTATCATCTTCCCTTCCGTCTCATCGTCTCATTTTCTCAGAAATAATGGCGCCAAAGAGTTCTAAGGATCTTCGGGAAGGGTCTGAGGTAGTAAGAAATGGATTTGCTCATGCTCCAGAAGAAATAAAGGAGGTGATTCAACTCCTAGAAGCTTAAGTTCTGGAATACCTTTTGTCTGAACCAACTGTCATTCTCAGAACTGAAGTTCTGGTATGGTACAGCAATGTAAGGATCTCCCCATCCAAGTACACCTTGAAGTTAAAGATTGGAGATGAAAAGATTAAAGTCTTCTCCAAAAGAATAGAAAAAGGCATGCATTTAACTGCATGCAGTCTTAATGAGGAAGAAGATATCTCAGATAAGGACAAGAAGAAAGCTCTAGCATGGTATAACTATGGTGATGCCCAAAAAAGCTCACTGAAAAGAAAATTCTTCAATCAGAGAGGCAAGCTCCTCTCTAACATAGTTGGGAAGGCCATTCTTTGTAAACCAGGCTCCCATGACACCATCTCCCAGTTCATGTCTGAACTGATTACAAGGATTATCTTGAATAAGAAGACATTATGGGGAAATGTGATCTTGCAAAGACTAATAGAGTGCCTACAAGCCCCCAACTTGGGAAGAATTCTGTCCCTATACCTTCTGAACACCTATCCAGAGAAGTTTGAGAGCTCCAAAGGGTCAAATCTCCTCTACCTCAAAAGAATGGATAAAAAACTTTGGATAGGCTCACCAGGGTGCTCCCCATGAGCCAGCCCTCAGTGGCAAATGACAAGAAAATGAAGATGTCAAAAGAATCTAATAAGAAGTTCAGAATGATTGTCTCAAGTTCTGAGTCAGAACATTCTGATGAGAATGAGGATGCTACATCTGATAATGGTGTTGCATATGCACAAAATATGCCTGCTGATACTGCCAACAATAATGACTTGGAGAAAATGACCACCATTGGTAATTAATTCTTCAAACTCAAATTACTGATAATACTATCTAATCTTGAACAAGTAAATTAGTTAATATCTAATGATTCAACAATAATCTAAACTTCAGATCCTATAGGCCAATTGGATGCCCTATCTGAGGGGGAGCAACAATAAGAGACATCTGCATTGGATGTTGCTAATAATGCTGATAAAGTCTCTAAAAAGATTGATGAGGACAAAGTGCATTCTCCTAAGGATATGCAAAGTAAGATTGATGCCATCCTCTTAAATCTTGATAGAAGAATCAAACTTAATCCTGATAATCTACTAGCTCTCTGGGATTCACCAGATCACAAACTAGCTGATGCCTCATCTGAGAGGGAGGAGCAAGGAAAATCTGATGATAATGATATTGGCAATGATGTTATTGATGTTGATGACATAGGCATGGATTATCAAAATAAAAGGCCAAATACTCCAGTCATTAATCCACGGGTAGAATTTATCCCTCCTCCAAGTTTACCTCAGAAGCCCATAGAACTTGTAGTGAGTGATCAGCAAGCTTCATCCTCCATCCCCTCACAGTTAAATGAGAATATCATTAGTGATATTCAAATAATATTGGATACTCATCTGTCATCCAAGAAAGATAATGTTGATAGGTCAACCTCTACAGTGAAGGAGTATGTAGATAAATCCATCTCAAATGTCAAGACTGAAGTTATGGCTGAACTAAATCCCATCAAGGCTGAAACTGTCTATCTGAATCAAAAAATGACCAAGTGGTTTGTCATGGATGAAAATACTGTAAATTTTCAATCTGAAATATTCAGATCCATCAACAATGTCACTAAAATGGCAGAATTTGATATGAGATATGTCAAAAACTATGTCAGCAAAGCAGATGGGGTGATTCAGAATACAACAAAACATATTGTGGAATATATGTGGTCAACTGCTACCCAAATGGATGCTGAGGCAGTAAAGCTGAAGGATGAGCTAAAAGATGACATTGAAAATGTCTTCCAAACCCTCTCTGGCACAATCACAATAGCTAAAGAAGACATCAATCAAAGAATATTTGATGAAGCCAGAATGGGGGAGAATACCAATGCTATTACCAACTCTGAGCTAGCCCTCAAAGTTTTGCAAGGAACAAGGCTAGCCTTAAACCTTTGCTCCTTGACAGGCAGAGGGCAGAAGATTGGGACTTCTCTAAACAAGAGCAACTTGCTCAGAATATCAGATTGGCAACGAAAAGAGAGAGAGAACAAATGATGCTAGCTGAAGAATTCATGGCTAGGCAAAGGGATGAACAAAGCAAAGACCCAGATCTTGAATATTAGAGTGAGGACTCCAAAAGCATAATCCTGAATGCATGGCTAAGCCATGTACTGGTCTGCAAAGACATTGATAGAATTTATCCATGTGAAGAATGGATAAAGCACTTGGAAAGAAACACAAAAAGGGAAAAGATATTCAAGGAAAATCTGGTGGGTTAGGACAACCCAAGGAGGATGCCTTCTAGGTACTTTCCAAAGCCATTCCTATACTTCAAAAGGCAAGAGAACAAGAAGAATCTGGCTGAAATTGTAGCAACAAATGCTGAAAAGGACACTGCTACAACTGCTGCTGAAGGCAAGGAGGCCTCAACAAAAGGGAAAGAAATTGTTGTTGATAATGCTGAATGCTCATCATCCTCTAAGAAGAGGAAAAACATAAATTAATGTATTTAACTTTTTGTTGAAAATCAATATGTAATTTAAACAATGTATCAATATTTTGACAGAAATGAAAATGAAATTTTGGCTATTATATCTCATTACATGATATCTGAACATGATGAATCAACAATGCTACTGTTTTGAAAAACCATGTTGTTATTATGATTGTCATAAATATAATCTGTATTGACATGATCTGAAATGCCTTCGTTATGTCAAATTTTATTTGATGTGGCATCAAGAATGCTATATATCTCATTACATGATAAGTTTTCTCTTGTAATGAACATTAGCATTGAGGATGTTCTGCCTTCTCCAAATAGGGGGAGATTGTTAGGAATATTACACTCAATGTTCCCTTAATTTGAAGAGGCATCTCACTCAATGCTAAGTACATATTGTATTTGATAAACCCTATTTTGTATCATGCTAAAGCAGGGTTTGGTTATTCCAAGAAGTGGAATATGTTCAGAAGTCTAAATGCGAAAACTGCTGAGACAACCTCTCAGTCTCAGCTGAACCGCTGAGACAAGCTCAGGTGTCGTCGAGAAGAAGTCAGGATTTGCTGAGCTGCAGATATAGGAAAGCCATTGAGATGACTGTCTGTCTCAGCTGAACCGCTGAGACGGAGATAGTTGTTGTCGCCGACTCTGTAGGCTGTCTCGGCCCAACTGCTGAGACAGATTCAAATATGTATAAAGCAGTGGCTCGATCTATTTTTGGTGCAAGTGGAAGAAAAGCAAGATACACTTTTGTCAGATGTCCATGCTGTGTCAGGGGCTTCTAATAGTCGTTGTATGTAAGGAGGAAGTATACAAGAAGATGTTAGGTGAAAAATAAGGGTACTGTTCCATTGGAAGAACTGTATTGTGTGCTACAAGGACGATCTTCTTCAAGCCTCCTGAAAGGGTATTCTCTCAAGCTAAAGCTAAACTCTGCTGGGAGATAAGTTAGTTCTTCCTGAATCATTCAAGAAGAACAAGTAGATCTTCAACTTTGCTGAAGGAGAAGATCAAGGAGAAACAAGACCTATAGTTGCTGCTTCACAGTCCTGCTTCAAGACAACAAAAGACAAGATTTGAAGGTTAACCTTATATAATCTTCGGTTGTATTTATCACACTATATTTATCTTTAAGGCCTTTATGCCTGAGCTATAGGGCTGATTAGCCTGAGTGTAGAGTTGTACTCCCAACTTTAGTGTAGGATTTTTGTGAAGATTTGAGGTAGGACTTCTTGATAGGTCTGAGGTAGGAAATAAGGAGATTTCTGAGTTGTAGGAGTTGGAGAACTCTGAGTTCGTAGGGCTGTTGAGCCTGAGGTAAGGTTTGGAGAAAACCTGAGAGATTCTGAGGAATCTGAGTTGTAAGCTCTTGAAGCTGAATTGGAAGTGTTGGCCCTGTCTAACTCATTGTTAGAAGGGTGAAGGGGGAAAAAGGACTACTCAAGACACCCTATCTTGAGGAACCTCTATATATGCTTGTTTGCTTTCTGTGTGTTTGCTTATATTCTTTATACTCACTAAAAACAGCTAAGTTAAAGAAGCAAGAAAAGAAAGTGACCTATTCACCCCCCCTCCACCTCACCCTCTAGGTGATCTAGACTAATACCTATAATCTATCACTAGAGACCCGGTGGGAACTCATGTGCTCAAGATGATTGGGTACATTGAGAATCTTCAGAGACTGGGGTTTCCTTTAAGCCAAGAGTTGGCTACTGATTTGATCCTGCAATCGTTGTCGGACAGTTATGAGTAGTTTGTCTTGAACTATAACATGAATGAGATATATAAGACACTGCCCGAGCTCCTAGATATGTTAAGAACTGCCGAGAACAACATGAAGAAGACCAAGCCTGCTAGCCCCATATTGATGGTGCATCAAGGCAAGGGCAAGGCCAAGGGATTCAGGAAGACTAAGGTGGGACCTAAGTCTTGCCTTGATCCCAAATCTTCTACACTAAAAATGAAGGGATTAGCTAAAGAAGTGAATTTTCACCACTGCGGTAAGGTAGGGCATTGGAGGAGGAACTGTCCCCTCTACATCGAGGATTTGAAAAAGAAGGGAAGTATGACTTCCACTTCAGGTATTTTGTTATAGAAATTAACATGTCTGCCCCTTCATCTTGGGTATTGGATACCGGATGTGGTTCTTACATTTGTACAAATGTGCAGGAACTGACAAGGAGAAGACTGTTGGGTAAAGGATAGGTGGACCTGCGTGTTGAAAATGGAGCATGAGTTGCTGTCGTTGCTATAGGATTGTGCTGTCTTTCCATGCCCACTGGGCTTATTATAGAACTCGATAATTGTTATTTCGTTCCTGCTATAACTAGAAATATCATTTCAATTTCATGTTTGGACATGATTGGTTTTTCTTTTATTATAAGGAACAATTGTTGTTCTATTTATAAAAATGATGTTTGTTATGACGTTGCTCAGATGTTTAATGGCTCATATGTTTTGAACTTAAATCATCCAATCTATAACATAAAAAATACCAAATGACTAAAAACTAATGACTCTAACCCTACATATCTATGGCATTGTCATTTGGTCCATATTAATGAGAAACGCATATCCAAGCTCCATAAAGATGGACTATTGGACTCATTTGATTATGAACCATTTGAGAAATGCGAGTCATGATTATTAGGCAAGATGATGAAATCCCCTTTCACTAGTTGTAGTGAGAGGGCTGATGATCTTTTGGGTATCATACATAGTGATGTGTGAGAACCCATGAGTTCTATGGATAGAGGTAGGCACTACTACTTCGTTATATTTACTGATGATTTCAGTAGATACTGATATATATCTTATGAAGTGTAAATATAAAACCTTTTAAAAGTTCAAAGAGTTTAAGAATGAAGTAGAGAACCAACTGGGAAAAAGGATTAAAGCACTCCGATCTGATCGAGGTGGTGAATACCTGAATCATGAGTTTCGTGATCATCTGAGATAGTGTGGTATTGTATCACAACTCACTCCACCTAGAACACCACAGCATAATGTTGTTTCTGAGAGGAGGAATCGTACCTTGTTACACATGGTGCGATCGATGATGAGTCATACAGATCTGCCCATTTCCTTTTGGGGATTTGCTCTAGAGACCGCTGCTTTCACTTCAAATCGTGCTCCAACTAAAATGGTTCTAAAGACACTATATGAGATATGGACTTGGAAGCGTCCTAGTATGTCTTTCATTAAAATTTGGGGCTATGAGGCATACGTACGACGTCAAATGTCTGACAAGCTGGAACCCTTATCGAATAAGTGTTACCTAGTTGGGTATCCTATGGAGACCAAAGGATACTACTTCTACCTACAGTCTAAGGGCAAAGTTGAAAGAAATTGTTGTCTACCTAAATCACCTAGAGGGTGGTGAATAGGTGATCTCTACTGCGATTGCGGAATAAAAACATTTGCACAAACACAACAAAAAAAATCACAGCACAGAGACACAAGATTTATAGAGGTTCCCCAAGGGTGGGTACTCCTCTCTCCCGCTCCTCCTATCTAGCACTTCGGGCTAGCGTCGACAACTTCACCAAAACTCGGATTTATCAACAAATCCTACAGTCGGAGACAACGACTCCTACAAACTCGGAGAACAACCTCTCCTACAAACTCAGAGTAAACAACTCCTACAACTCGGAGTAAACAACTCCTACAAAATAACTCGGAGTAAAAACTCCTACAGAAATTAAATAATGTTTGAAATGAAACTTCTCTTGAATCTCAATAAAGATTAACTTCAGATCTGGAGAGACTGAATCTTCTTCTTCCTTTAGAGTGAATGCTTGGATCTTCAAGGATTAGGAAGAATAAAGAATCGGCAAACCTGATCTGAGTAGGCCCTTTGATTAATTTGAAAAGATCTTCAATATAGAGAGCAACAACTAGATCAAAGGCCTTCTAATCTGAGAAATCTCTAGCAACACTAAAGAACGAGTCTTGAGCGGCGCACTTTAGATCTCAGAAACTTGTTCAGCAAGAGAGAAAGAAAACGGCTAGCTTCTTCTTTTTCAATCGGGTTATATCTTCTTCTTGCCCTAAAAATAAGAGATTATTTATAAGAAGACCTACAACGGCTTGGGCGACAAACAAGGAGGGATCACCACGTGTACTGTACGTGGCGGCCAACCCTAAATTTCAAAAACGAAACATAAATTTGAAATCCGTTTGTCCGTCATTCGTCGAGACTTTACGTGAACATTCGACGAATTGACTTAGCCATTGAAAAATACTGATCAAGCCTTGAAAACTGTCTTATGTTTTCATTCGTCGGAATTCGTTGGGAGTTCTCGAGAACATTCGATGAATTGACTTAGCCGCACATTTTCCTTCACAAGTCTGCCTTTTTGACTTATGTCTGCGTTCGTCGATATTCGTCGGGAGTTCATGAGAACATTCGACGAATAGACTTAGCCGCAGAAATTTCTTCTTCAAACTAGAAATTTGGCTTCTGTCTGGATTCGTCGAGATTCATCGGAACTTCACGAGACATCTCGACGAATTGACTTAGCAAAAATTTCATTTCTTCTGAAAACCTGCTCCACTCCTCAAACTTGAAAACCTTCAGTTATGAGTATATGAAGTACACCCCAATAGAGAGATTACACATGGACCAACACTTTGTTCTACACAATGAGGGATTACATTATCTAGAACTGTGTTTGGTGATCCATTGCAACCTGACTTTGGTGTGCACTTAGCATTAAGACCTGTCATAACATATCTAAACAGAAATCATCAAATACATACTCAATTCAATTTAGTTCACTAGGGGACATCTTCAAATCAAGGTAATTATGGATACAATACCCAACAATCTCCCCCTATTTGAAGATTTCATAACCCTATGCACTAAGTTGAATTGTACATAAAATATAATGAATAAGAAGAGCACTAAACAGGCAGTAATATTCAAAGAAAAACTCAATGTTTATCTTAACACAAAATATATATATATATATAAACAAAGAAAACAACATGATTCCAGAACAACTCAGCTCATGCTTGATCCTTGCCTTTCTGCTTTCCAAAAATTCTTTCCACTGCTTCAGCTCTCTTTTTCTGTTCAGATTCCATTCTTTCAAAAAATGCCTTTGGCTTAGGCCAATATTTATCAGGAGCAGTTTCTTTGGTTCACCTAGTCTTGAAGTGAATCCTTCTTTCAGATGTCCTTTTCATGAACTTACTCCATTCATCCTGGTTGTAGTGATCACTGACATTTTCATGATGTTTACTGACTAGATTGAAGGTTGTGATAACAATACCTTTGGAAGTGGGACTCCAGCTCTCTTGGAAATTTCTTGGAGGAGGCCTATCATAAAATTCTCTGATCCTCTTATGAGGATTGGACCTTTTAGCAGAAGGTTTATCACCAAAAATCTTCCTTTTTAAAGACTTTTCAGAAGATTCAGGAACCTTGGAACTTTCAAGCACTGGATCATCCCAGAACTCTTAGTAGGAGGAGGCTGGGATATCTTCTTCAGCAAAATCAAAATCCTCAACAGGAATTGGAGAAGAACTTGGAGCACTTGGACCTGGAGCATCTGGCATTTTGTCCACAACAGTGAATCCAAGAATGCTTCCAACTTCCTTGAACAGCCAACTTGTTGATTCATGGGTATACCAATTTACATCTTTAACATTTTGCAAGATGTTCTCCTGAAGCTCTTGCATTTTTGAAAATACATTTCCATCCAAATCATTCACTTTACCATCCAAATCATTCACTTTACTAGCACTCTCCTCTATCTTAGACATAATACTCTCCTCCCCCTTTATGACATCTTCATGTAGGAGGGTATAGAGTTTGGCCAGTTGCCTTTCAACTTGATCATCCAGAAAATTAAGCCATTGATCATGAGAAATTCTGAGAGCTGTTTGAGCAGTATTCAGATGAACAACATCTTCAGCAACCTGATGCAAGTTATTTAGAACATGCCCAACTCCCTTGTGGTGTGGTCCAATGCCTTTCCAGCCTTTGTCATCCAGGCTTCTTGATCACTTTTGAATTTGCCCATTTCATGCCTTATTTCAGTCATTTCCAGCCTCAAAGTACTATCAACAATATCAATCTTCTGATAGAATTTCTTGATAGACTTATCAAAATGCTCAGTCTGAGCTTGCAGCAAACATGTAATAGACTTCAGCAGAGAAGATTGAGAGCTCTCTCCAGATTCAAAATCTTCAGGAAAGGCTCTATCAGCTACAAAACTGGTAGACTGTGCTTGCTTATCAAGCACAGTTACTCTTTCTAATAAGACTTTCTGGTGGGGGCAAGAGCGGCACAGAAGGAAGAACCTGAGGAACTGCAGATTCTCCCATGAATATGTCTTCCTGTTCTTTCTCCCCCTCAGCCAAAGACATCCTCTTGGCAAACTCCAACTGATCACCAAAACTGCCCTTCTCCATTGAATCAGATTTCTCAGAATGAACATATGCAGGGTCTGGCAAGTCTTCATTATCTTCTGAATTAGAAACAAACACTGCAGGTGATCTCCTTGATTCTTCTAGCATAGCAGCTTCATATATATCAGCAAATTTCCCTTGACCCTCCAGGTCGTGAACAACATCAGGGACAGTAGTACTAACTGGATCAACAAGAACTTGATCAGTTCACTGGGAGGAATTTCTTTTGTAGCAGCACCACTTTCAACATTGTCTCTTGGGGTTGGAAACTCCCCCTCAACATGTTCACCTCTTCCCTGATCAGGAGCTGGACTAGGTCCACTACCCCTTGAGGGTTGTCCTACTTCAAGAGTTCTATCATCATTCAGCAAAGATGCCTCATCATCACCAGCAACAATCTTTACTCCACCCTTTGAAATAACTCTTTCCCATTTTGAGAAAATAGAAGAGGTGATTTTCTTGGTATGATGGAGTGGGGTACCTCTTCCAAGATTGAACAAATCTTGATTACATCCATGCAGAAGCAAACTGATAATCCTTCCAAAATTTGAAGTCTGAAAGCTTTCCTTGATCTTCTCAAAAATAACTTCACCAAAGTTGAAGTTCTTTCTACAGATGATGGCTGTATGAATCTTAGAAGCTTCCTCAGAGAAGTAGTCATGAGAACCTACTTTACAAAGTAATACCTTTCCTATAATATCACAAAGCAGCTTGCCTCCATCATTCATAAACTTTCTCCTTATTTTTGAACCTTCATCATTAATGCCACAGAACCTTTTGGCTCTTAGGATATCTTCAACATACAGTTCTTCAGATTCTACTTCGGGCATCCTCAAAATTCTATTGATGCCACTAGCCTTCAGAATAATCTTGCATGACCTAATGGAGCTTTTGATCTTCTTACCTTGACTGGTGATCCTGGCATTTCTGAAGAATTCCAGAACATCCTGTTCGAGAATCCTGGCTGGCTCTTCCAAGACAAAACTCAGCCCGGCCACATCAAGCATCAAAATGATGTTTCAAAATTCATCAAAAGCAGTTCGGAATGCGCCTCTCACCAGCTCTCCTCCTGAGTGCAAACCTCCAGAATCTTTGGGCGCCATTGAATTTGTCGAACTCGGAAAGAAGAACAGTAATTGCTCGAGAGAGCCGAAGAGACGAATAGGGTTTTCTCGGAATGATCGCGTGGAATCCTGTGTTTTCAATATATATATATATATATAATTGGGCGCGTACCTGATTTCACGGATGGCTCTTCGGATCTAATAAATTGTATTTAATAATAAGATTTCATGGGAGACGTGTCCGAGAAGAGAAATATTTTGACATGTGAAATCTCGTGAAACTTCATGAAATTTTCTGATTTATCCAGTGAAATCCCGTGCAATTTCATGAAATTCCAACAGTCCTGTCTTCAAGATTCCTTGTTAAGCATTCCAAGTTCCATTTTGAAGAAATTGAACTTGGTCTCGTCCAGAGGCTTTGTAAAAATATCTGCAATTTGCTTGTCAGTATTAACATATAACAAATTTATATCCTTACTCTCAACATGTTCCCGGATGAAGTGGTAGCGAAGCTCGATGTGCTTTGTTCTACTGTGAGAGACTGAATTATTTGCTATGGCAATAGCACTTGAGGAGTCACAGAACATGGGGATTTCTGTGAGCTTTAAGTTATAGTCCTCAAGCTGATTCTTTATCCACAAGAGTTGTGCACAGCAACTGCCGGCAGAGATATACTCCGATTCAGCAGTTGATATTGCAACACAATTTTGCTTCTTGCTACTCCATGAAACTAGCCTTTTTCCCAAGAATTGGCAAGTTCCTGAAGTACTCTTTCTATCATCTTTGATACCTGCAAAATCAGCATCTGAAAAACCAATTAGTTCAAAGTCATTGCTTCTCGGGTACCATAAGCCGAGATTTGGTGTACCCTTAAGGTATCTCAAAATCCTCTTTGCAGCGGCATAATGAGATTCCTTACAGTTCACCCGATACCTGGCACAAACACATGTTGAAAATATTATATCAGGCCTACTAGCAGTAAGGTAGAGCAAGGACCCAATTATGCTTCTGTACTTGGTTTCATCAAAAGGTTTCCCTTTCTCATCCTTGTCCAGAGACATGCTTGAGCCCATTGGAGTCCTCATAGAGGTTGCACTCTCCATTCCAAATTTCTTAAGGATCTCTTTGGTGAACTTCGTCTGAGAGATGAAAATTCCATCTTCAGATTGGTGCACCTAGAGTCCTAAGAAATATTTCAGCTCTCCCATACTGCTCATTTCAAACTTACCTTGCATCAAGTTAGAAAACTTTTTGCAAAGTTTGTCATCTGTAGAGCCAAAAAAAATATCATCGACATAGATTTGCACAAGCAAAATCTCGCCTTTCACTTCCCTAAGAAACAATGTCTTATCTATTGTTCCTCTTGTAAATTTGTTCTCAAGAACGAACCTAGACAATGTCTCATACCAGGCTCGGGGTGCCTGTTTGATACCATACAAAGCATTATGTAAATAATATACATGATCAGGAAAGTTAGGATCTGCAAATCCTGGAGGCTGAGCTACATATACTTCCTCTTTAAGGTCTCCATTCAGGAAGGCTGACTTCACATCCATCTCATTCAGATCCGCCAAACTTTACTTTAGGCCCGTTCTCAACTGGAACATAATCCTGAAGTAATCTTCTTCTCTCGGTCATTTGTCGAGAGCAACCACTGTCCAAATACCAGATAGGAATTTCGTTGGCCTTTGGACATTCCTGCAAACATGATCAATACCCCTTAGGAACTCAAACATTCTTGGGCCCTTGGTTCCTTGTTAGTGGAACACCACTTGGAACATTAACTTTGCAAGTAGTCGGTCTTGCACTGTTAACTCGTGGAGTTCTTGGCACAGTATGATTGAACCAACAATCTATGGCAAAATGACCAATTTTGCCACAACACCAGCATTCAAATCTATTGTATCTCCTATTTGTGTTCTGCTGAGCCTTTTGAACGGGTGGCTTTGCAGGAGGAGCAACCTTGGAGGTAGAAGTCGCGTTGGTGCAACATACATAATTCTTAGGCACAATAGGCTTGACCTGCGGTGCCATCTTAGCATTTGATCCATGAACGAATGGTCCATGATGCTTCAATTGAACTTCCTCATAAGGAGCCTTGAGGGAGCTAGATCCAAAGTTTCTGGGTCTGGTCCACACTGAGTTCACCTTGGCAGGCTCAACATGGGTTGGTCTGCTGAAGTGACCATAAATGCTCTCAAAATCATAGGTGTTCGTAGGAAAAATCACCTTCTTGAAAGTTGGAGCACACTGTGGACCCTTACCCTTTGCTTTAGCAGCTCTTCTTTTGGCTGACTTACTTAGGCTCTTTTCAGCAACATGGCCTACACCACTACTACCAGAACCAGCAGTGAAAGTGTCTATGATAGGCAAAACTGTCTTGGGCTTAGAGAAGTTCATTGTGATCTTCTTTTCAGCCTCAAGTTGTTTCGTCAAATCATTGATAATTTCACTCTTCTGAATGCCTGCTGAAGTGTCCTCCGAGAGTGCAATCTTCAAGGATAAGATTTCTTCCCTGAGTAGGTTAGATTCTTCAATCTCCTTTCTCAGGTTTGATTCTTGATCCTTTAGGGATTGAATCTCCTTTGATTGAGTTTTAACAAGCTTTCGACACTTATTAAACCCCTTCAACATTTCCTCATACTTAGCAGTCAACTCAGAATCCTCTTCCGAATAGTAGTTTTCATTAGCATCAGATGCCGTTTCTGAACATGAAAGAGGTGTAGAAGATAATACCTGACCGGTGAAAGGAACAATATCTTTGTCATCATCTGACATGGCCATTAGACTGTAGAAGCAGTCTTTTGTGAGACCTTTTCCTCTATATTGACCAAATTGGTCTTCTGTAACAGGTTGAGCCATCAGTCCAAAGAATGCCTCTTCATCTGAGTTAGACTCATTTGTGTCACTATCACTCAGAGTCTTGGACTTCTTGGCAACAAAACTCTACTCCTATTTCTTCTTTCATTTGAAGGACTTCTTTTCTTCTTTTCTTGAAGATTCCTTCTTCTTGTGTGGGCAATCAGCTATCATGTGCCCTGGCTTTTTACAACAATAACAAACAGGTTCAGTATAATCGTGTTTGTTCGGTTTAGAACCATACCTGTCATTTTTATCACGATGTGATCTCCTGTGATCTCTTGAGGAAGATGAGCCTTTTCTCATTTGCCTCCTCTTGCTAAGAAGCTTCTTGAATTGCTTGGAGAGGAGGGAAAATTCTCCTTCAGATAGTTCTAAATCTGCAGAACTGCTTTCAGCTTTATCCTTAGAAGACTCATCCCTCACAGGGGACAGAGCCCTGCTTCTCCGGGAGCTTTCAGCCTTTAGAGCAATGGTATTCTCCTTGCCAGAGCTCCTACTGCTTTCCTCTTCTGACTTCCTGATATTCAACATCAGCTCATGGGAAAGCATCTTCCCACACAGAATCTGTGGCTCCGTAGTGGCCAACTTACCATATTCTCTGATAGCTATTACTTTGGGGTCCCATTCCTTAGACAGGGATCTAAGGAATTTATCGTTTAGTTCACCCATGGTGAATTCCCTTCCATAGTTTCTCAAACCATTTACAATCTTGAAGAATTTCTGGTAGGTGTCAGAAATTGTGTCTTTGCCTTGTTTCTTGAAGGCTTCATATTCTTGGTTCAGCAAAGACTTCCTGTCATCTCGAACTACTTCAGTACCTTCCATCATAACCACAATAGAATCTCACATCTCTTTTGCAGACTTGCAGTGAATCAGATTTTGTAGCATTGAATCATCAACTGCACCTGCTATGATGTGCTTCGCTTTCTTGTCCAGAGTGACAAGTGCAATTTCGTCCTTTGTCATATCCATTAGTTTCTTTGGCACCTTTTTGGTGGGATCAATGGTAGAAGCAACCGTAGGAATGACGGGACCTTCCTTAACTATCTGGGAGATTCGGGGATCATTTGCTTCCATGTAGAAGATAACTCTTTCTTTCCACATTGGGAAGTTCTCCTTAGTGCAAGTTGGGAGCTTGGAGGAAAACCATTCCATGCCTCTGTCCATAGATAGAGATATTGACAACGTTGAAGGATCTTTAATCTAGGTGTTAACCTCTTAAAGATAACCTCCCTCTGATACCAATTGAAAGAAATCGTTGTCTACCTAAATCACCTAGAGGGGGGTGAATAGGTGATCTCTACTGCGATTGCGGAATAAAAAATTTTGCACAAACACAAAAAAAAATCACAGCACAGGGACACAAAATTTATAGAGGTTCCCCAAGGGTGGGTACTCCTCTCTCCCGCTCCGCCTATCTAGCACTTCGGGCTAGCGTCGGCAACTTCACCAAAACTCGGATTTATCAACAAATCCTACACTCTGAGACAACGGCTCCTACAAACTCGGAGTACAACCTCTCCTACAAACTCAGAGTAAACAACTCCTACAACTCGGAGTAAACAACTCCTACAAAATAACTCGAAGTAAAAACTCCTACAGAAATTAAATAAAGTTTGAAATGAAACTTCTCTTGAATCTCAATAAAGATTAACTTCAGATCTGGAGAGACTGAATCTTCTTCTTCCTTTAGAGTGAAAGCTTGGATCTTCAAGGATTAGGAAGAATAAAGAATCGGCAAACCTGATCTGAGTAGGCCCTTTGATTAATTTGAAAAGATCTTCAATATAGAGAGCAGCAACTAGATCAAAGGCCTTCTTATCTGAGAAATCTCTAGCAACACTGAAGAACGAGTCTTGAGCGGCGCACTTTAGATCTTAGAAACTTGTTCAGCAAGAGAGAAAGAAAATGGATAGCTTCTTCTTTTTCAATCGGGTTATATCTGCTTCTTGCCCTAAAAATAAGAGATTATTTATAGGAAGACCTCCAACGGCTCGGGCGACAAACAAGCAGGGATCACCACGTGTACTGTACGTGGAGGCCAACCCTAAATTTCAAAAACGAAACATAAATTTGAAATCCGTCTGTCCGTCATTCGTCGAGACTTTACGTGAACATTCGACGAATTGACTTAGCCATTGAAAAATACTGATCAAAGCTTGAAAACTGTCTTCTGTTTTCATTCGTCGGAATTCTTCGGGAGTTCTCGAGAACATTCGACGAATTGACTTAGCCGCACATTTTCCTTCACAAGTCTGCCTTTTTGACTTCTGTCTGCGTTCGTCGATATTCGTCGGGAGTTCATGAGAACATTCGACGAATAGACTTAGCCGCAGAAATTTCTTCTTCAAACTAGAAATTTGGCTTCTGTCTGGATTCGTCGAGATTCATCGGAACTTCACGAGACATCTCGACGAATTGACTTAGCAAAAATTTCTTTTCTTCTGAAAACCTGCTCCACTCCTCAAACTTGAAAACCTTCAGTTATGAGTATATGAAGTACACCCAAATAGAGAGATTACACATGGACCAACACTTTGTTCTACACAATGAGGGATTACATTATCTAGAACTGTGTTTGGTGATCCATTGAAACCTGACTTTGGTGTGCACTTAGCATTAAGACCTGTCATAACATATCTAAACAGAAATCATCAAATACATACTCAATTCAATTTAGTTCACTAGGGGACATCTTCAAATCCAGGTAATTGTGGATACAATACCCAACAAAAGTGTTTGTTGCAAGGACTGGTGTCTTTTTGGAGAAAGAGTTCTTATCCAAAAAGATTGCAAAGGTAGAACTTTAAGAAGTTCAAGAACCACAAAATGAGAACAAACCGAAATTGGAACCTGAGCAAGGACTATAAGAAGTTGTATCTAGAGAGCCTGCTCAAGAAACACAAGTCCTACGTAGATCTGGTAAACCAAGATTTGAGCCTAAGAGATATGGATTTCTCGTGTCTCAAATAGGTAATGTGTTGCTAATGGGTCATGATGATGAGCCTGCAACCTACCAAGAGGCTATGAATGGACCAGACTCTGAGAAGCGGCTTGATGCCATAAAATCTGAAATGAACTCCATGTATGCAAACCAAGTTTGGACCTTGGTGAAACCACCTGAAGGGGTACGACCCATAGGGTGCAAGTGGGTCTTCAAGAAGAAGACCGACATGGATGGGAATGTACAGACATTCAAAGGCCGGCTTGTGGATAAAGGTTTCAAGCAAATTCATGGTGTTGACTATGATGAGACCTATTCCCCTATTGCTATGGCCAATTCCATCAGAATTCTACTTACGATTGCTGTGTATTATGACTACGCTAGCAAATGGATGTCAAAATGGCTTTCCTTAATGGAAACCTCCTTGAGGAAGTGTACATGACACAACCCGAGGGTTTTCTATCTCCAAGTGAAGCCACTAAAATTTGCAAGTTGAATCGATCCATTTATGGATCGAAATAAGCTTCTCGAAGTTGGAATCTGCGTTTTGATGAGAAAATCAAAGAGTTTGGTTTTATCAAGAACGAAGATGAGCCTTGTGTTCACAAGAGGATCAGTGGGAGCATAGTTGTCTTCCTGATACTGTATGTAGATGACATACTGTTGATCGGGAATGACATTCCGACCCTGCAAGTTGTTAAGAACAACCTAGGGAACTGCTTTTCTATGAAAGACTTGGGCGTGGCGACTTATATACTTGGTATTAAGATCTATAGAGATAGATCGAAGAAGTTGCTGGGTTTTACCCAAAGTACATACATTGAGAAGGTGTTGAAACGGTTCAGCATGCTTGAGTCTAAGAAGGGATTCTTACCGATGTCTCATGGTGTGAGTCACTCTAAAGACCAATGTCCCAAGTCTTTGGAAGATAAAGACCGTATGAAGTTGATTCCATATGCTTTGGCAATTGGATCAATCATATATGTAATGTTATGTACTCAACCTGATGTCTCCTATGCCTTGAGCATGACAAGTAGGTATCAGTTTGATCATGTTGATAGTCACTGGATAGCCGTCAAGAATATCCTAAAGTACTTGAGAAGGATGAATGATGTATTCTTGGTGTTTGGTGGAGAGGAAGAGCTTGTTATAAAGGGTTACATTGACGCTAGCTTCCAGATTGATAGGGATGACTCAAAGTCTCCATCAGGTTTTGTATTTTGCCTGAATGGAGGAGTTGTAAGCTGGAAGAGTTCCAAGCAAGAGATAGTTGTTGATTCTACGACAGAAGCCGATTATATCGCTGCTGCAAATGCGGCGAAGGCGGCTATTTGGATTAGGAAATTCTTCGGCGAGCTAGATGTTGTTCCTAGCATTGTTGATCCCGTAGTTCTCTATAGTGATAACAATGGTACCATTGCTCAAGCTAAGAAACCTAGATCTCATTAGCGCTCCAAACACATACTTTGGCGGTTCCATCTTGTTCGAGAGATTGTCGATCGAGGAGATGTGAGAATATGCAGAGTACCGACTGAAGAGAATATTGCTGATCCACTAACAAAGCCCCTTGCACAGAGGAAGCATGATTGCCATACTAGATCAATGGGTATTAGATACCTAAATGATCATCTCTAGTGAGAGACTTGTGGATTGTATTTGTGTCGGTTGTTATTCATATGATGAATAGAGTATTTTATATTTCATTTTACATTTAAGGCAAGTTCTTTTATTATGTCAATTGTTTCTGTATGATAGAATAATTTGCATAATAAATGTCCTTAGAATGTTCGCTTCCATAGGAATTCAAGTACGCGATTTGAATGTGGGGACATATGCTTATAAGAAGCTTCATTCTTAAATAGTCCCCGGTCGGTGTATCATCTTATAAGCTAAGGGCAATGATGGTATAATTAGACTAGCATGTGCGTTGACTGATGATCGATTCTCACAGGTCATGATATTGTGATATCAAGTCATCACATGGGCACTTGTTAATGAAGTCACATCATTCATCAAGTGAGGAAGAGTGTACTTTGATGCCATTAAAAGTCTTCCTTGAAGAAGGTTGATGATAACGGTGGTTATTGGGTATGCAACAATTCATTTGGATGTTTGTGTGTGGACAGATATGGGATTTGTCCTCCTATATGACATGATTTACATCCAAGGGCCCCTTGATGGAATGAGACTGAAAATTTGCATGGTCAAGCTTTGTTAAGTCAATATGGGATATTGAGCTCACCAATTTCAGAAAGTGTATTCTAGATCATGAAACTAGGATTGAATAATTATGAGGGTGACAAGGTCCATGCCTCTAGTTCTATCCGGATGTAAAGGACAAAGGGACATAACAACACTAAATTTTGGTCAATGCAGGCTTATTGAGTTATGAACTCTTATTGCTTGGGTAGCAATGATGTATTGCTAGATGCCACTCATTGTTTGTGAGACTTTTGTTGATACTTTGTGATCAAGTGGGAGACTGTTGGTATTTCCAAAGTGATCTCAAAGCAATCAACCAGTTAGTCTTACTGCCAATGCAATATGAGCCTATAGGGTTGCACATAAGAGTGTTTGGAGAAGTTGGAGGAAAGATTGTGTTGGCCTTACTCATATTTGATATGAGTGAAGGACCAATCCTATGACTCATTAGAGTTAGGTCGAGTCAACTAAATGTTCCACAGATATTATGAATATTGCATGGAGCATGTTGGCATGTGTTTAAGATGACACTGCTTATGTAGTCGAGATCAACAAAATGATATTGTGAATATCATCGAAAGATCACGACGATATGACTGAATATCAACTATGATGTATCGTCGTGTGCTAAAGGAATATCATCTTGATTATCAAGGTGATATTTTATGTATCATGACGATATCGTCGAGATCATCTCGACAATATAGATCATCAAGATTGTGTCTTCTTTACTGTCAAGATGATACATGTCATCACGACGATATCATCAAGATCATCTCGACGATATTCAGTGATCACAATGATACAAATCGAATACTCCTATTAATGACTGGGGTCTGCGGATATCCAATTTTTTGCCCTTGGTATAAATAGTGAAGCGATTAGGTTTTCCTAGATAGATAATGCTTTTGGGAGATTCATGCGGAAGTGTTCCGCAAGATCTCCGCGAGACTCGTCCGTCTATCCCCGTCGTCGTCGCCTCTCCCTTGAGCGGATTTAGCAATCAGTGGGAGACATTGAGGGAACTCCTTCTCCGACCCAGATCTTGTTCGACAATAGGCTTGGGGTTCTCCTTCACTCGTGTGGAGTCCTATATAGGTGCTGATACATTTCAATACTTGGAACTTAGAGTTCATTTTTTTAGAATCAGACCTTGGAGCATCTTGGTTGAGTGTTGACTCAATCCCTTTCAGGTATATTGCAATGCGTTGCTTTATTTATTTCTTGATTCATGAAATCGCAAGATCTGAAATTTCTTTTGGGTTGTTCTTGTTTATTATTTTCGTTGCGCATATTTGATATGCTATTCATTTTGAATGAAGAAGAAAACCCAACAGCCCTTCAAAGTTTATATATAGCTCTTCTAGTTTGGTATGCTAATAATGTGATCCCGCTTTTTAGTTTTACTAAACGTACCCCAACTTGGCCTGCTAACATCCAAACTCCGCTGTTCTGAAGGGTTATTGGCAGCCCACCAAGGGTATCTAGGTAATTTTACCCCCAAGGCCCCCTAGGCGAGTGGTCCATGAGGTCACCTCTCACCTAACCTCCCGCGTACCAGACCTCCTGGCTACCGCGGGGCGAATGGCCCTTGTGAGTGCCACTCGTAGGGTCCTTGGTGCTAATACCGAGAAGGTCCCGCCTCTCAATCACCTTATCGCCATGACATCCGTTCCACTCTCGCGCGAGTGTCCCGCGAATACCCTGCGAGAGAGGGGGCATTCGCTCGAGACCCCTTTTCCCTTCCTTAGCTGGGCGAATGCCCTCCTTGCCCACTCTTTTGCGTACCTCAATCCTGGGTAGCCCACTCGACAAATACGAGGTTGTATAAAATCATTCCCTTGTTCCCCTTCCTTCATCTCCTCAAGGTATTATTGAAGATCAGAATACACTTGCTGACTTGGGAAGTCATGAGGAAAAGCAGCAAGATTTCCTTAGTAAACAAGGTCAGGTTGATCTTTTCATCTCAAATCTTGAAAAGTGATTTAGTCTTATTCCGGATAACTCTCCAGAAAACATGTATAATGATGATGATGATGGTGATGATGATGATGATGATGATGATGTTGATGATGTCTCAAATCCTAAAGGTGTTCAAACAGGTATTGATGGAGCAAAACTATATCCGCAAATGATAACGGCAAGTGTACCGTATCGAATGTAGCATAGGTTATAAAAACCAAGGTCGTATTAGACTCGGGCGGTTGATTACTCCTACTTCGAAAAATCTCTATTATCTTATCGAATAAAACTTGTGGTTGGTTGGTTGCAAAAAGGAGAAATAGCTTATTTTTTAAATTAATGAGTTTAAAGACTAGTACTCAACCTTGAATCACCTGGGAAAATAAAATATAATAAGAACAACTTCTAATTCTCTTAAGAAATCACTTGACCATGGAGGTTCCCGATTTATGAACACACCTCTCTCGAGGATACGCTCAACTGAGTTTAGGTTGATCAATCAAACTTTCGTTCTAGAATCAAAATCCCTAAAACTCGCTTTATCGTAGTGAACCCCTCTATTGGATTTGACTCCAATCCGGGAGAATTATGTCATCCTCGCTTGAGCAGTGCATTCAACTCTCTTTATCCTTGAAATGATCGATTCGAATTCAAAACCTCTCGGTTATTAGATCACGAAAACAAGAATGAGAAATATATATCGATAATATAATCTCAATCCAAATAAGTTCAAGGATAAATCTAAGTATTCTAAGGAAGAGAAAGAGAAGCTAGAAATTAAATCATGAATTATATTTCCCTTGGATCATCTCGGTCGAGTACTAATGGAATTTAGCTACTCATAGAGATGGAGGAAACAACGAAATAAAAGAAGTGCATGATGAAAAAGGAGAGTAGAATAAGAGAAAAGTAACGATTTTATTAAATTGCAAATGAAATTACAACTAGAAATTGGAAGTACAAGCTTGGGAAATAAAAATGCAAGAAGGAAAAGACATACAAGAGTAAGAAAACAGTGCAGGAAAATAAGATTGAACTCCAAAACTTCGTCCCTAATCTTCTGGAGAAGCACCCTTTAAATAACTGAAAATTTGGTGTTACATGCCCTTGGTCACGCCCGTGACCTGGGGCGTGTAAGGGGTGTAATCGAAGCAGCAGCAGGGAGGGTGCCTTCATGAGTAAATGCGAGCATTTCAGTCGTGTTACGCCCTAGGTCACGCCCGTGACCTGGGGCGTGTAATCTTGAAATCTTGCAGCTGGCGGGAAACTTCAGCGGGAAATGGCGCTGGATGAGTCACGCCCGTGTACTGGATGTCACGCCTCGTGGTCACGCCCGTGACCTGGGGCGTGTAATTTTAATTGACATGGCAGGCTTGATCTCAGCGATTCTGATTCGTCTCAGCGGGTCGCGGCCGTGACATTGGGTCACGCCCTTGGTCACGCCCGTGCCTGGGGCATGTACTTTGCGAATTCTTCACGGAACGACCCCGGGGTGGCGGAAGCAGGTCTGGAGCACCGCGCAGGTTACACGCCCATTGTTCACGCCCGTGACCTGGGGCGTGTAAATGTACTTTTTGCTCCAAATGTCCAGAAAACCTGAAAACACAAAATAAACTTAAGTTAGCTTATGAAATTAAAATAGGAAAGATTTATATGATATAATTTAGATCAAAGACATAATTTCATATTAAAATAATAATAAAACTATACTAAAAGATGAGTAAATAAATTATTCATCAAACACCCCCGTACTTGCTCGTTGCTTGTCCCGAGCAAACCATTCTTCATAAGGGTAGGAAAAACTAATGCTAGAAAGAATTATGAACACTAGAGAGTAAAATGCGAAGTATTATGCCGGCATGTGTAGATATTTTAGTAAAAAAACATTCTTGGCATAAATACTAATTTATGAAATAATTCAAAAATGCGTTATAATTATTTATTATCACTTTTTAAATGAGTCGACGGTCAATCAAAAAGTTATGAAAAGGGAGAAAATAGCGTGAATGCTGAGATTTAAATTACTAGATGTAGACGCTCGGGGTGGCCTCCAAAGAAATCCATCAATGTCGACGGCCATTGGCTTGCCCGTTTGGACCTTCTCCACTACACTTCAAACTAAATCAACACTATGGATCTTTA
Source organism: Dactylorhiza incarnata (assembly GCA_033032865.1). Classification (NCBI taxonomy): domain Eukaryota; kingdom Viridiplantae; phylum Streptophyta; class Magnoliopsida; order Asparagales; family Orchidaceae; genus Dactylorhiza; species Dactylorhiza incarnata. The sequence continues at coordinate 8,098,312 of JAWHQI010000051.1, read as the reverse complement.
GGACTTGAATAGGATACAAATTAAGGCTTGGGTTTAATGGCGAGGTGAAATTTGATAAAAATGAAGGTGTACCCCACTTAAACGAAAAATTTTGAGCTAAAATGACTACTACAAAATAAAGAACCTTTACCCCCGTACTCATGTTTTGCTAAGGGAAACACTCTCATTCACCAAAATTTATATCACAATTCATCATAATTGGGATCATTTCAAGTATGCATATGCATACCTAGGCCGCATATCATTATGAGATTTTTGCATTTTGATATAGAAATATTTCTTTTGAATTGATACCCATAATAATTTTTTTCTTCATTGTTGGGATCATTCTAAGTATGCATAAGCATACCTAGGCCGCATATCACTATGAATTTTTGTCTTTTTTTAAACAACACCCAAATATATTCAATCATTTAGCTCAAAATTTTAATTGTTCATTTGGGGTTTGGGATTTTTGGTTTTGGTGACGAAATGGTGAGGGTGGTTCAAATAAAGGTGCAAAGCTCAAAATTGTGTGAACAATGGTAGTAAATTGAGGTTGGGTGCAAAGGCTCAAACTATCCAAAGAAAGGCCTGAATCATTTCCGTAAGGTTAATGTTGACTAAAGTGCACATGCTTTGAAAATAGCTTAGGGCATGTTCTAGACATCGAGAAAGGACACCCTTTTGTTCAATTCGAGTAATAGCTTTCTAACAATCTTTTACACACTCACCTAAACTACTTTTGGATAAAATCGGATTCGAATTAAAAGTAAAATAAATTATTACTACGCAAATTAATTAAAATATAATTTTAGATTTATGCCAAGAATTTAATTTTACACTAACACTACTCAAAGACATGCATATGACTAGGAGCACTACATGAGTCAACAATTTTACTCAAAAGTTTCAAAAAAACTACTCTAGCACAAAAAATTCTTAGTCCATATGAAAAATAAATCTACTTTAGAACTTACAATTTTAGCAAGCATGGACGTTTTGATAAAAAATAAAAAAAAATGAACATTAATATTTTTTTAGTTCTTGGACTTCCCAACGTCAACCCAGTGAAGGGCTCGCAAGGTACTAGAGGCTGTGATAGGAATTCAAGCCCAAAGCGTCCTTTCGAAGAAATTTAATTTTAATTTTAATTTTTTTTTTGTTATGTTTTTTTTTAAATACAAAGAAATCTATGCTACACCCCCATACATAAAATTAAACATTGTCCCCAATATTTAAAACTAAGTATGAAGAATACTTGAAAAAAAATAGACATTAAAAGTAAACTACATTAAATTAAAGATAAGCAAGGGGTGCCTCCCAAGAGCGCTTTGTTTTTCCCGTCTTTAAGCTAGACGGTTAGTGTTAGGAAAAAGGAAATTTAAAAGAGAGGTGGACAGGCAACTCCCTTAATTCGCGCTGAGGCGAATGTGCCGGTGTCAGTTGCCCGGCTACTCCTCCGCTGTAGTCTTGATTCTTTTGCTGTCGGTGAGCTTGAAATTGTGAATCCAAATTAACTAAAAAAACCGTAGGTGATTTGGAAAGCTGGAGATGAGCAGCAAATGGATCTCTGAAGACGTTTGGTTGCAACGACTCATCATCTACAAGGAAATTATTAGTATCAAAAGAATCAGAACTAAACGATTCAAATAATTTTTCGCAAGGAGGAGACGCTTGCGAAAATATATGATTAAGCTCCGGTTGTTCCTTTTCTAAAATAAAATTTTCATTAGGAAAATCTGGCGCATTACCAAGCAGAATACAATTTTCGGACACAAAATTTTCATGAATTTTTGGTTGAATAAAAGAAATTCACGAATATTCATGACAAAGAAATGAAAATCTGGGTGTTGTAGGGGAAGAAACTTGTTCTTCTTCTACTTCATCCGGGGTGCCCATAACCTTAAGAAATTCTTGGTATAATAAGTTTTCTTCATCCTTGGTAAAAGAAGTTATGTGATTACATGAAACCACATGTTCCTCTATAACTAAATTATCCAAAGATGGAGAAGAAACACTAGAAGAAATTAAATTCTCCTCTAAATTTTGGGGGAAGTATCAAATTCAATCGGTGGAGATTCCCCAAAATTAGAGAAAGAAAATTTTGGCGCAAAAGAAGAAGAACAAAAATTCGGATCTGAAGATTTATATCTTCATCGCCCCGAAAACTATCCGGGTGACCTTGCCACCAAGAATAATCTACTTCGGAGGTAGAAGAATAATTATTAAACGCCGAAAAATTATTCTCATTAAAATTAGAAAAATTATTTTCATCAAAGTTTGAAAAATTATTTCCATAAAAAGCCGAAAAATTTTGATCGTAATTATTATCAAAGTTTGAAATTTTTTGATCGAAAGATGTATTATTTTCATGAAAAGAGGAAAAATAATGATCGTAATTATAATCAAAATTATTTGCATAATATTGAGGATAATTATTTTCATAAAAATTATTTTGAGAATATGAATGTAAATAACATTCCTCACTTTGATGAGGCGCACCACAATAATAACAACTAAATTGGCGCCTTCGAGCGTCTTGTAAGAGGTAAAGTTGGTTTCGAAGCTCGGCAACTTTAACGGCCAATTTAGATTCTTTCATAATAATAATAAAAAAGAAGGGAACAACCATTACTCAAATGAATGGAATTTTATAAATATTTTTATTATATATTTGTTTTGAAAAAGCTGGTTAAATTAGTCCCGGACTTCCCAAGGTCAACCCGGTGAAGGGCTCGCAAGGTACTAGAAGATGTGATGGGAATTCAAGCCCAAAGCGTCCTTTCCAAGAAATTTAGATTGCGCTTTTTAAATTTATTTATTTTTAAATTTTTTTATGAGAAGGGGGGGGGGGGGGAAGAAAGAGAATGATAAAATTAATAAATATTTCTTTTTTCAAAATATCAACCGTGTCCCCGGCAACGGCGCCAAAAACTTGATGGAGCAAAACTATATCCGCAAACGATAACGGCAAGTGTACCGTATCGAATGTAGCATAGGTTATAAAAACCAAGGTCGTATTAGACTCGGGGCGGTTGATTACTCCTACTTCGGAAAATCTCTATCATCTTATCGAATAAAACTTGTGGTTGGTTGGTTGCAAAAAGGAGAAATGGCTTATTTTTTAAATTAATGAGTTTAAAGACTAGTACTCAACCTTAAATCACCTGGGAAAATAAAATATAATAAGAACAACTTCTAATTCTCTTAAGAAATCACTTGAAACTGGAGGTTCCCGATTTATGAACACACCTCTCTCGAGGATACGCTCAACTGAGTTTAGGTTGATCAATCGAACTTTCGTTATAGAATCAAAATCCCTAAAACTAGCTTTATCGTAGTGAACCCCTCTATTGGATTTGACTCCAATCCGGGAGAATTATGTCATCCTCGCTTGAGGAGTGCATTTAACTCTCTTTATCCTTGAAATGATCGATTCGAATTCAAAACCTCTCGGTTATTAGATCACGAAAACAAGAATGAGAAATATATATCGATAATATAATCTCAATCCAAATAAGTTCAAGGATAAATCTAAGTATTCTAAGGAAGAGAAAGAGAAGCTAGAAATTAAATCATGAATTATATTTCCCTTGGATCATCTCGGTCGAGTACTAATGGAATTTAGGTACTCATAGAGATGAGGAAACAACGAAATAAAAGAAGTGCATGATGAAAAGGGAGAGTAGAATAAGAGAAAAGTAACGATTTTATTAAATTGCAAATGAAATTACTACTAGAAATTGGAAGCACAAGCTTGGGAAATAAAAATGCAAGAAGGAAAAGACATACAAGAGTAAGAAAACAGTGCAGGAAAATAAGCTAGAACTCCAAAACTTCGTCCCTAATCTTCTGGAGAAGCACCCTTTAAATAGCTGAAAATTTGGTGTTACACGCCCTTGGTCACGCCCGTGACCTGGGCGTGTAAGGGGCGTGAACGAAGCAGCAGCGGGGAGGGCGCCTTCTGGAGTAAATGCGAGAGTTTCAACTTCGTCACGCTCTAGGTCACGCCCGTGACCTGGGGCGTGTAGTCTTGAAATCTTGCAGCTGGCGGGAAACTTCGGCGGGAAATGGCGATGGATGAGTCACGCCCGTGTACTGGATGTCATGCCCCACTCCCATGACTTGGTGTAAGATCTCTTTTCTCAAGACCCGTTCGGGTACATGAAAACTCGAACCTCTCCCGCATCGCACGGTTGAGGTGGATCTTCGCCCAGAATCGCTGCCTTGCGGTGTCACCAACACTTGGTTTGGATAACACCGATCAGCATCAACTCTGCCGGCTATACGATCATAAGTAAAATATGCCGAAATGAAGTACAAAAATAAAGGCATGTCCACAAGTCACAACATCATATATATATATATATATATATATATTTAATGAAACAGAAAGTCCAAAAAGAGACAGTACGAGCAAAAAGGGCTTAAGCCCGATACATATCCAAAATAAGTACTCTATCTCTCTCTACAACATGCGGAAACTACAACAAAACTCTCAAATGCAGAAATCTAACTATCTAGTCATCAACCTGTGGCGTCGTGGTAGTACGCTGCATCCGCTGCTCAGGTCCTGCCATCTCGTCCAGCTGCGCGCGGGACAACTTCGTCTCCTTGGACTCCTGCGGTCACACCGACCGTTAGTCATAAAGACTAAGTCATTTTGTCCTCGCCTCCCTCCACGACTCCTAGGAAACGAGCGGGAGGAAGAAGCGGAGGACAATAAGGGGTAAACAAAAAGAGGTGACATGGCACTAATCTAGCAGGTATAAATAAAGCAGTAAAACTAGCTAGCAGTATAGTGCATATAAATGACAGTAAAGTAGAGCATGAAGTAAAGTAGTAATAGAAAGAAAATGTGGTGCAGTAAGTAAAACTAATCTACCATCACAGATTCGTACCTTAACTTATATGAACGCCCATACGACATATAAGTTAAGATGTCCAGGTAACCCATCATATAAAAGAGCCCATACTAATTTATATGATGGGGGTATGCTAATGTGTATGTTATGCTATGTTATGCTTATGATGGTTTAATGTGTTTATGCAATATGACTCACCCACACGACTCTATGCGCACAGACCTTTATAGTTCCCAATTTGTTAGAAAGGAAGCCAACCTTTCGGGTACCGACCGTCATGGCTCACGGTGGCCGTGGATCGGGCACTCCACATCCTAGGCGGGTGTGGTCACTACCAAGCCTAGACCTCATGTACGCCTCAATGCTAAGAACACAACAGCGGAGCTCCTGCGTACTCTTGCTGGAATCCACCAGACTTTAAGGTCGGGTGGTGTATTAGGGATTGTCTTCCAGACCGCGGTACTCAAACTTACCGGCCCTCTAAACCTCACCCTCACCTGAGTCAACGTACTATCGTCGGTGACACGACTAGCCTAGTACCGAAGACTCGCCACTATTAGAATAAGTAACAGGTGTTAACAAGTCCACCCGAGCTTCCGGCTCAGGGACTAACACACAAGTTGATCCAACCCATCTCCTTCCCGAAGGAGATCCATACTAGCTTGCAGACCTACTTAGGCTACTCTTGCCTACAATTTAGTTAGTGTTAGATTAGGGTGAATCTTGGACTTCCCGCGGTGTACCCCGTAAAGGGGTTCCCAACGGTACTACGGATTCAATGGGCTCAACCCCACCATCCTCCTCAAGACAATTACTTTAGTTGGTGATTAACATTTGGTTCACCCCTCATTATTTCATATACTTAAAGTGACTTAGCTCAACACCCGTCCCACCCAATTGGGTTGGACGTACCTCCATACCTCATACACTGACCCTAGCACAAACTCACTGCTAACCCTAGGTTTGACCCTCCTTGAATCATTGTGAGTTATCACTCAAATACTGAATGGATATAAGATCTAAACACAACTTAGGGGTCTGAATAGTCTAAAATTCAAAATTCTGTTTTTACTAATCGCAGACCACTAAGTAGAACTATCCTCAAACCTCATAAGGGAATCCTTCTAAAAACTCATCACCAAGGTCTGGTATAATTATCCTAGTCTCCCAATATAACTTCTAAACATTACTTAGGGGTCTGAATTGTCTAAAATTCAAAATTCTGTTTTTACTAATCGTAGACCTATAGCTGTCACTTAAAACCGAAAACCGTAAACCAAACCGGAACCGAACCGGAACAACAAAGAACCGGATCGAACCGTTCGCGAATTCTTTGGGTTCCAGTTTGAATTTTGGAACCGTTAACAACATTGGTCCGGGTGTGGTTCTTTCATTTTATTATCCGGATCAGAACCGGAACCAGGACCGCAATATACAAGTCTCAAGTGGTTTCAAGATTTTTAGAACCGATACGAACCGGACCGAAGCAGAACCAAACCGCAACCCGTTTATTATTATTATTATTATTAATATAATTATAATATTGTTATTTTTTATAATATATCTATAATATCTATACTTTTTATTATTGGTGAAAATGATGCGGTTTGAACCTAAACCGCAATCGCAATAAAGGGGGTCGGTTTTGAACTGAACAAAATCGCATCGCACCAAAATCATGTTGTGTGGTTTGACATTGGTTCGATTTGGAAACGGTTTTTGCTGTGTACTTTTGGTTTTTATACAGTCATATAATGAATTTTTAATTTTTCTCACATATTTTTCTGAAATATTTTGTTTTAAAAATATAGAGGATATACAACTATTTTTAATAGTAATCATGAAAGACAAATCAAATTGTAGCTGATAAATTAGTCAAATTGAATTAACTAATATATTCTTCAAACAAAAATTTAATTGTAAAATAAGATTTTAAGAGCAGCAATTCAAAGTTCTTTACCCTATGTTGAGTCATGGTCTTAAGCAACATGAACATTATTGCATCAACATTACACGATTGGAACCGATTGGAACCGGACCGAACCGCATAAAACCGGACCGAACCGCATAAAACTGGACCGAACCGTTAGTGATCGGTTTGGTTTTGGTTCTTGTTGAACCGTAACCGGAACCATTAAAACGACGGTTCCAAAAATTATGCTGGAACCGGAACCAGAACCGGAACCGGTCAAATTAAATACGGTTTTGATTCTAATTTGAAGAACCGTTACCTTAGCGGTTCGGTTCACGGTTTTAGTAGAACCGGACCCGAACCGGAACCGTGACAACTCTACGTAGACCACTAAGTTGAACTAACCTCAAACCTCATAAGGGAATCCTTCTAAAAACTCATCACCAAGGTCTGGTATAATTATCCTAGTCTCCCAATATAACTTCTAAACACTACTTAGGGGTCTGAATTGTCTAAAATTCAAAATTCTGTTTTTACTAATCGCAGACCACTAAGTTGAACTAACCTCAAACCTCATAAGGGAATCCTTCTAAAACCTCATCACCAAGGTCTGGTATAGTTATCCTAGGCTCCCAATGACCTTAATAAGGTATGTTCCAATTTCCATAATTTTCCATATTAATTTGGTATTTATTATAATTTAAAGTAGTTCATGCCTTAAGTCAAATTACACATGAACTACCCTCAAAATGCTTCTACATGCTACATGGAAATTATCAGTAAGGTAATATCCCATATCAAGGTATTTCACTGAGTTCCATGACCCTAGGATGTCATTTGGCCTACTAAATCATCATAGTTGTATAATTACCAAAATGCCACTATAATTAGGAAAAATAGTATTTCACTTATGAAAATTCTACAAAATTACCAATTGTCCAGATGGGGATCTAGAGTCCTCTGCCAAAGGAATGTGTCATTACCATATGATTTGACATTTTAAAATGATTTAACTTCCAAGTGTTGTAAATACCAATTTCTTCATGAGGTACAAGAAATACAAATCTACAAGCTTCCAAATAATTCTCATGGGCATGTATCAACATAAAATGACAGATATCCAAGTATCATAATTTTACCCAAGGATTTGACATTTTTCATAATTAAATTCTTCTAAGCTAGTAAGCACTTAAAAAATTCCTACACAAGGTATAATGCTTCAATAAATCATAACAAAATTACTATAGTCCATTTTCATCCCTATTCAGCCACTGATAAAGTTTCAAAGCCATACAAGGTCATATGACCATGCACTTTATTTATTTAAGGAAAAAGTGGCAATCTCATTTATTAGGAGAAAAATACTTAAATGACACTAAAAATTCCCATTAAATTACCTAAGCCATTTTATGCTCTTAAAAACATGCCTACAATGTTCTGAGTCAAGGCAAGGACATTCGGTCATATGTCCTTCACAAATCCCAAATTTGCAACCTTAAGGGTTTACCTTTAGGGTTTTAGGTCACACCACCCTAATGGCTCCAAATGGACCATTAGGGTGTGTCACAAGCATTTGAATATCAATACCTACCTAATCATCAAGGTGGAGGAGGCTAACTCACTCAACCCCTCAAAATGGCCTAAACCCTAATTGACCCTTAAAGGCCCTCCTTAGGGTTTCCCATTTTCCATATCAAAACAACTCCAAATGGAGTGAAAATTTAGGCAGGTACTACACATGTACTAAATTGCATGTCACCAAAATTTGGTGTCATTTGGACATCATATGCTCCAAAAATCAACATAATTTAAAAATCCTAAATACCACAAAAACCCTAGGTAAAGAAGCTCATCAAGGGCTGTCCTTTGGGCAGGAGGTGCCACTAGGGTATACCTATCCATGGTTAAAAGCTCAGCCTCAAAGCTTGAGGGGTTTGGGCTAGGTAATTAATTTAGTGGACTGACCTAGTGTAGGACCAGTCCTAGTAAAACAGCTCCCTAGGGAGCTGTGGGAGATCCTTCATCTTTGTTTTCCCAGCCACCTAAGCGCCGCCCCGGACGGCCAATGCCACCACCACCTTCGTTGAGGTGGTGGCCGACGATTTGCGGTGGTTGGCCGGTCGGAGGTGGCCGAAACAGGGGTATGGAAGCTGGATTAAAGCTCAAAAAATATATCTCTTGGCCTACTAGATTGGGGACTAATTGGCCCTAATCCTTGCAGGGAACCTGATGGGTTCTATCCACGGAGAGAGAGGAGAAGAACCAGACCTGTATGGAGGGGTGATTCCTTGCCGATCTCTTGTTGGCCATGACCGACCTTGAAGCTCTTGGAGTCACCATTTACAGAAATTGAGTGGTAACTCCTGGTAATTATCAGCCTCCTAAACTAATGGGCTACTCCAATTGGGCCTAGCCCAAGTGGATTGGGCTTGATTTGGGCAAAATAGGGAATTTTGACCTAAAATTAGGGTTGAGTTGACTTTGGTCAAATTGACCACTTGGGTTGACCCCAATGGGCGGTTAGTGACCCATTGGACTCCCCTAAGGGTTAGGAAGGTCTAGGTAGGGTCAATTTGGCAAGGTGGAGGCCAATTGACCCACAATATGGCAATTTGACCAAAACAGGGCTAGGGTTGACTTGGGTCAAATTGGCCAAATTGGTGGCCCCATGATGGGGCTTTTTGGTCCATTGGGGCCTTAATAACATCATAAGGGTAGGGGAAAGGTCAATTGGTCATGGTGGAGGTCGATTGACCCTAATTGGGCTACTTTGACCAATTTGGGGTTAGGGTTGACTTTGGTCAATTTGGCCTCTTTGGTTGACCCCAATGGGTCTTTGGTGCTCTAAGGGGACCCCTAAAGGGTTAGGTATTCTATGGTGGGGTCAAAGGGTCAAGGTGAGGCCCTTAAGTCCAACCCTAGGCTTGTTAACTAGAAATTGCTATTTGCAGACCACTGTGGTTTCCTTCTTCCTGGCTAAGGCCAAGTGGTCTCTTCAAGCTTCCTATAGTTTTGTCATGACCTAGTCATGACAAAACCACTCTAGGGGTCTAGTTGTTTGGGGGATGTTACAAATCCCAATAAACAAAAAAAAAATACTTTCGTCCTCGAAATTCAGGCTAGGCTCGCGGGGTTTTCACCGAGAGTGACTGAACGTAACATCCCCTAAGAATTGAAGTTATTTCTGACTCGAAGAGCACCGACTATCTCTTCCACACCAGTTCTAGTGGCTCTCAGGTGAATCAATCGATTAGAGGTTACCGGGCCACCTATAGTAGAAATTCGCTGCTCCGACCGTAGTGGAGCTCTCCTAAAGGAGGAGACATGGAAGACGTCGTGCAATCCCGCTAACTCTAGCGGCAACTCCAGTCTATAAGCCAATGGGATGATCCACTTAGGGATCCTGTAGAGCCCCATCTATCTCAGACTGAGCTTCTTCTGCCTGTGAACCCGCAAGTCTCCCTGCATCGGACGTATCTTCTGGAACACCCGGTCTCCAACCTAGAACTCTACCTGACAATACCACGCATCGTAATACCTGACCTGGCTGCTCTGGGCCTCCAACATCGTAACTCAAATCAGTCGCACCTGGGTTTCTATGTCCTCCATATATTCTGAGCTGAGTGCCTTGGGATCCTCATCCTGGATCTAAGATAGTGGAGTCTTGTGCCTCTGTCCCTCTGAGAGTGGAAACTGTGTTGAACATCAACCAAGAGCAAAGATAAGCCTGGACTGATCTTCACTCTTTAGACATAAACCGTTCATCCCAATCCGACACGATAGTCCTGGTCACACCACGATAATGGACAAACTGCTCAACAAATCCCATCAAACGCCAACAAGAGCGTCCTTCCAGCCCGGGGTGACCCTAGCTACCTTGGTCAGTTTATCCTCGATGTTCCAAACGAACTTGTGCCCGGAGTGGGGATGTGGTAACCTATGTATGAAATCCATAATTATATCCTCGAACTTCCACTCTAACCTGGGCAGTGACTGTGGTAGTTCTCCAAAGACTTTTGCACTCGGCCTTCATCGTGCATCACAAAACTTATGACATCTTTCTTCATTCTGAGGACATACATGTTCCGAAATACACCATTTTCCCGGTGACTAATGCTCTTGTTAATATGGGTAGGCAATGCTTTTATAATGTTTTCTCCGCGTGTTCAGGTTCTTATTCCTTCAAGTACATCCGAGTGATCAATCAACTCCACTCTACAACTTATCCAGATCTTACCATTGGTGGAACTGATCAGATCATCAAGCGTTCCAATCATACTCAAAATTTCAGGGGTTGCACTTGTGAATCTTATGAGTGTATGTTTTCCAATCTTTATTAGTATTCATGTTTATAAGATGACTCCCAATCACTTTCTATGTGGATTTTGATTCATAAGGTATACGGGTAAAATTCTTTTGAAACCCTAAGATTTTCACAAGTCAATTTCATCATGGAAATATCATCACGTTTATTTCACCAAATTCTTATCACTTCCACATATGCGAGTCTTAATCACTTTCGGATGGTCCAAAGTAAGATAAACTTAGATTGTTCTTATTATAGTAACCTCACACACTAGATTCTAAATCCAGTAAGTCATCGTCTGAGATCACTGGTTATCCGTCATCATAGCTCCCAAAGTATAAGGGCTATTATTGTAGTTAAAATCTTCTACCATGATAGGGCGTGATTTATAACGAATCATAAGTTAATCACTTCTGAAAGCCCCAAACTACCAGAACTCTCAAATATAACTAAAGCTTGCACGACCTAATTTTAGTTCCCAACTTCCAGAAAGGCATCTGCATCCCTAAGTGAATAAACCTAGCAACTTTACATTTCTAATGCTTCAACTAAGGTTAAGTCATTGCTCAATCTACGACATCCTTTCATTGACCTGGTAGTACTTCAGATCATCATTTCAGACCTACTGTTACACCATCTCATCTTCATCCAAGTAACATTGAATAAGATCAACTTCAAAATCAACATGCTCACGACGTAGCACTTTCTAAATTAAATCTTAATGGAAACCCAAGTTAGTGACTAATTTGCCCAATAAACAAAAAGGTAAGCCCCCAATAAACAAAAGATAAGCCCCAATAAACAAAAGACAAGCCACTATCTATTTTGGGCTAAGTATCTTCGATATCACCATGTTATATTTGTCCTATGTATACCAACAATCCTTAGGGCACGCAACCTTAGACTTGGGGTTCTATCTTGAGGCTTGTTGATATACTCTATACTTTAGACTCTTCAAGGTACCCCTTTACGACAACCTTATCAGGGTCAACATGTGACCCAATCCCAAACGGGTCTCTTCTAAACTTGAATTCTTATCTGATGGTAGTTGTCTCTATATAAACCTGTCACCGATACGAGGCTTGAGTCTACGAGCCCCCTCCCATTCTGCTTATGTGTCAATCTCCTTAAGGCAGTCCTATCAGTTTGGATATTCCTTTGATAGATGAAGTAGGGATATCAAAGTTATGGCTTAGGGGGCCACTCTCATGTTAAGCTCCTCATTTAATCTCTTTGAGGTATCCTCATATCTTAACCAAATTCATACCTACAGTCTATCTCAGACTAGGGCGTGGTATAAATTGTCATGGTAAGTCAAGTGTCCTAGTGGGTTTGAGTCTAACTCATTGACTAAAGGACTATCTAAAGAGATCTTTGCAGCCAGAGTTATTTCCTGCTGAGGGCAGGGTTCGCCGCAGGCTACAAAAGAAACTTGCCAAATGGTTTAGTTAAAAGTGGACTTTTTCATGTGATTTCCCCAAATGGGCACACCATTGCTTCCGCTGCTTAGTTTGTCCTCAAACGAAACTCGCGCGGGGTGGTCCAGGGTATGTGGACTTCTTTTCTTCAGATCGAGGTTTGCTTTGATACCAATTTGTAAAACCCCATTTTTTTTCTTTTGAAAACTCGGGTCTTATGCCCAGAACCGCCGCTTTGCAGCGACCACCTCGCTCGGGAAGGTCGCCACTACAAAGCGCCAATCCTGTCGGCCTATCGATCACAGAAGAAGAAAAGTATAAACAAACAATAGGAGTTCAAGTCCACCAATCACAAGCTATATATATATTAATGCCCACATGGTATAACTGATATAACAAAGTTACAATAATAAAGGGCTCATGCCCTGTACATCATGTCCTCACTACAAGATCACTCGCGGAAGCTAAATACTAATCACTCACTGATCCTGAATCCTGTGCTCCTGTACTAGACTGGCCCGCCTCCGTCTGCACCTGCCTCTGGTGTTGTTGCGTCTCCTCGATCCCCTAAAATGATATGGTCCACCGACCGTTAGTCAAAAATACTAAGCCTTATGTTCCCCACATCACTCCCAATGGCTTGTAGGCACCGTGTGGGAGGATGAAGTGAAGGATAACAAGGGGTATAACAGTAATAAAGAATAGTAAGAGCAGGTAAAGAATAAGTAAAGTGCAGTAAGTAAAGACATGTATATAATAGAAAAGTAACCATTGATTTATAGGAATGCCCATACAAACCTATAGAACAAGGGGTCGTTTAGCAAGGCCTTTCATATAAGAAGTCCCATAACCGACTTATACGATAGGGGTATGGGTTAAAATGAAATGATGATGCTATGACATGCAAGTATGCAGTTAAATGTTATGTTCACACAAGTGCAACTCACACACTTCGACTCTATGCACACAGACCTTTAGTTCCCCCTTTTTGGAGCTAGCAAGACTCCCAGGATACTCCCGTAGTGGCAAACGGAAGCGGTGGGTTGGGCCTCGCCCACCTCTAGGTTGGTATTCACACTACCTAACCTAGACCTATCGTACGTCTCAACGCAAAACTGCGGAGCATCTGCGTACACTTGCCGAGTCAACGTATTGACGTCGGTGTGAACGATCGTCCAATACCGAAGACCCACCACCTTCATGCACATGCAAACATGTTCTACTATATCCCGAGCCATAAACTCCCCGGGCTAACCTGCCTGTCATCATAACCTTCCAAGCCAACGGCTCGCCGGACCAACCCGTCCGTACCAATAAGCATTACCGAGTCACAAGCTCATCGGACTAACTAGTCTGCTGCTTCAACCACTGAGCCTACCGCTCGTAAAACCAAACCAACTAACCTCCCGTAACTACGGGGTGTGGGTGTGTGTTTTATTAAGTTAATCTTGTACATCAACTTATCCCTACAATTTATGGGTAATCTTGGACTTCCCGAGGATTACCCTGTAAGGGGCTCGCTACGGTACTAGGAACTATAATGGGATGACACCCCAAAGCCCCCTTTCTCAAGACACTTAGTGTTGTTGGTATCTACCCATAAGAACACCCTCCTTGTTATTACACTTGGATTACCCTAAGTATTTTATGACCCGCTAGGGGAAAGACGATCCTTCGTCAATCTCAAGCACAACTTAACCCTTAACTCACCAAGAACACCCTCATCACCTAAACTCCTTTTGGTGACCTTCAATCTCTTCAACCTGACCATGCACACCAAACACATGCCACTTCCACTTGGTAGGCCACTAAATATCCAAATTTCATATTTTTACTATACGCAGACCAAACTAACTATATGAAGCTTATAAGTAGAGGTACTCCAAATATTCATCCAACTGACTCAAGATATTTACTGGAGGTCTATCATGATGTTTCAAAACTAAATCCATAGAATCATATTTTTCCTTAATTATTTACATTTATTATCATTTTTCCAATATTTGCCAAGTATGAATATGAGCATGAAGTGTAAGGTATTCTTATGATATGACTTCCATAAAATTAAGATAAATCTATCATGTCAAAATATCAGTAAGTAATGAATATCACAATTTCACAGTAAGGAAATGTCCTCTATTTTTAATATTTAACTTCTATCCAAACTTGAAGATTTATGAAGGAACTACCAAGAATACTTATGTCAAAATTATAGAAAAATTACCATACCTCAATTATGTCTAGAAAAGCTTTATTACAGAGTTTCACAATTTATGGGAATCATTTCATTACTGAAATAATTAATCCAAATAATCCCTAATTTGCACATGTTGTGAAGTAGCCTACTGATAACAATTTCCAAAAACTCTATAAAAATTCATAGAGCTTCCTAGTGCTCTGAAATGTCCCATCACCAAGTTGCACATTTTTCCAGAGAGTTTTGGACCCTTAATTATATTTCTTAAAATTAAGGTAAAATAAGTGCCTTCTGAATGAAGTGCTGGTTAAATCACCTAGTTAATTACACATAAATTACCAGAGGTCCATCATATGATTATAAAGGCACCACCAAGATTTCATCTTCATACAGGATCATTTGTGCATGTAAATATCTCTTACAAGAAGTTTACCTAAAGGGGTTATGACCTAATTTAGGGGGAATAAATTCTCCTAAGATTCTCTCAAAATTTCCTAGGGCATAATTACATCCCATGAACACATCTCCTAGGTTCAATGGCCATTCTATAGATTTTGACCACATATCCTTCACAAGCTCTATCTGCACCCTAAGGGGTAAGACTAGGGTTCTAAGGCATATCCACCTCCACACCACCCCATTTTACTCATGAAGGTGTTTTAGGTGATCCTAAACTAGTGGCCAAGGTTTCAACTCATGGTGATGAGTTCTGAGCACCATACCCCAAGATAAACATCATGCCCTAACTATGGTCCAATTTGACCTAACTTGGGTTGACAAATTACCCAACCAAATCAGTCCCAATTGGGCTGAGATTTTTACCAGGGTCAGGTGATAACCCTATTAAGTACCCATCAAAATTTGGAGGGCATTGGAGGTCATTTGACCCATTAAATAATTAATATTTGATTTATGAAACAGTTTCTCCTAAAATTCCCATCTTTGGGTATGATGTGTGGGTAGGTGTAAATAGCCTAGGTTTCAATTTTCAAGTCTATCCCATAACCCAATCAAAAGTTATTCAAGAAATGGTGATTGTCCTACACTAGAGACCAGTCCCACCAAAATGGACCTACCGGGAGCTACATAACTCCTTTTGGGGTGAAATCAATTTTATCATAAAGTAGACTCCAAGGGCTACAACTTTGTTATTGACCACTTTTTCATTTGAGGGGTCCTAGTATTTTTAATAATTAAAATGAAATACTGCAGGAAGTATGACAAAATTTGTTGGAACAAATCTCTGCGTTCGACGAACTTCCAATCTGTGTTCGACAAAATCTGTTCTGCGTTCGACGAACATCGTGCTTAAGTGCGTTCGACGATATCCGATCTGCGTTCGACGAAATCCGACCTGCTTTCGACGAAATATGTTCTGCATTCGACGAACGCCATGCTTCAGTGCGTACGACGAAATCAGTTCTCCAGCCAGTTCAGCAGATCATCTCTTAGTTCGACGAATTAACTCAGTTCGACGAATTAATTTAGTTCGGAGAATTAATTCCGTTCGATGAACTTCAAGTTCAGTTCGACAAACTCAACTATCAGTTCGGTGAATTAATTCCATTTAAACGAACTCCGGGTTCAGTTCGACGAACTCAACAATCAGTTCGACGAACTCCAGGGTGTGTTCGACAAATGAATTCCATTCGATGAACTCCGGATTCAGTTCGATGAACTCAACTATCAGTTCGACGAACCTCTTCTACTCAGATCGACGAATCCAGCGGCTCAAGTATTTTTAACAAACTAATCTAAGTACAGCAAAATATGTGACAAAAATACATATATCATAACATTTAATATGAAGATCTTACACAGATCTTGAAGCAAAATGGATGACATCCATTTGTCTTCTTCCTCTAGCCGATGGCCAGGATTAACCGCACCTGGAGCTCCTTCATCCTTGTTTTCCCGGCCACCTAAGCGCCACCCTGGCTGGCCAATGCCACCACCACCTTCGTTGAGGTGGTGGTCGGCGATTTGTGGTGGTTGGCTGGCCAGAGGTGGCCGGAATAGGGGTATGGAGGCGTGATTAAAGCTCCAAAAATGGAGCTATTGGCCTACACGATTGGGGACCTATTGACCCTAATCCTTGCAGGCAACCTGATGGGATCTATCCACTGAGAGAGAGGAGAAGAACCAGACCTGTATGGAGGGGTGATTCCTTGTCGATCTCTTGTTGGCCATGGCCGACCTTGAAGCTCTTGGAGTCATTGCATCCTCCGCACAAACAGGCTCAATTCCTTCAAGTGAATGGGGGAAAACAATTCTCCCAGTCCTCTGATGGTTTTAAGTTAGCCAATTTGGGGAGAGGGAGGGCCATGGCATCAATTGCCATGAAGGCCATTAATGGCTGATGAAATCACCAAAACACATTTATTTTATAATTGTTTATGTTAAATTTTATTTAAAATGATGCTTTTCACGGTAATTATTGTTTGTGTAGTTGCAGGTTATCAATTAAGATTTTTTTTGAAGATAACAATGCCGAAACAACAACAAAATGCAGCAAATAAGTCTAAAAGATTAATGTCGGATGACCGTTTGAGCTGCGCACCGCATCGATCCATACAAGTGCATCAACTTTCATCGCGCCCGCATAAACCAGCGCCCATGTGGCATATTTTTATGAGTGAATGGCACTACAAATTTTAATGCCCAAGAGAGCATTGACTTGTCAACACCCTTATGAGGGCTGAAATTGAGTTCTCCACTAATATTTATGCGTTGACTAGTCAATCCTATAGTTGACAGCTATAATAATTCCAACGCCCAAATGGAGGAGTATTCAATGCCATAATTGGCTGAATTAATTCAGCCCTATGGGCGCTAATATTGATGACTAAATTAATACAGCCATCAATTGGCGCCAATATTAATGGTTGTATGCATTGGAGCGTTTCATGAGCTGGTGGCGTTAGAAGTTTTCCTGCTTCTTTATTTTGAGAATTTTTTGTAGAGAGCTCACTATAAATAGCTCTCCTTACTAAGATAATGGGGGAAATTTTGGAGAGCTGAAAGTGAGAATTTATATGCGTTGTATTTGTGAGTTTATGAGAGATATTGTGGCGGAGGAAGGAGAAGATTTAGAAGAAGCTTGTACATGCGCTTCGCGCAAGTTTGTAAGTCAATATTTTTATTAATAAAATCATTTCTTTTCTTGAATCTCTTCTTGTTCATGATGATATCTTCCATAGTTTTTTATAATGCAACTACGCGTGAGTAATCTCTTTGTGTTTCGGGTGCAATATGATCGTTCATTAAATTAATTATGTGATTATTATTATTATAATTCATCGCTTCAAACAATCATATGCTTGTCCGAAGATTTTATTAGAAATCTTGATATTTTGTGTAGCCTAAAACACATGTTGCATGCCTACGAAAGTTCGATGCAATATGGCGTGAGAGCACACAAAATATCCTTAGCTTTCGAAGCAAATTTTCGGACTCTTCTTAAGACTTTCAATTTATTTTTATCACCTAATTTTTGTCTTCGTTGCTCGCATATATTACATGCTTAAGTGATTTTGATGCGATATGTGGAAAGCAATAAACAAAATAATTTGATGAATTATAAAAATAAAAGGCTTTTGTGAATCATATCTTCAAATATATTTTTATGATGCGATGAATTATTAATCATATATTAATTATTTAATAAAAATTGCACCCGAGACATATCTCTTAAAATTATTTCTTCTCAAATTAAGATCTCGTTCTTTTTAACGAATCAATCCAACGTGTTATTTATAATTCGCCTGGATTAAAGTAGAATTTAGACCTTCTCTGTGGATCGACTCGTACTTGTATCGGTATTACAATTGTACACCGTGCACTTGCGGTTTTTATTACTTGAAATTTTATTGCACTATATCAACTCTAGCTTCAACTGCTTATCATATTGTGTTATTATTTTAGTGCTTGAAATTTCTCATCAATGGCCATTTTCGGCCATGGTGGAATCCTCCCAATTCAGCCCCCATGTGGGCTGAAAACCCCCCTTAAACTTCTTGTTATAGCCAGAGGAGATGAATCCCCATCAATGGTGAGAACAATTGGCCTCCCTTGGCCATGAATGCCATTAATCCCTCTCTCTCTCCCCCATTTTTGGGGGAAATGATATTTCTCTCTCCCAATCACCATTTACAGAAATTGAGTGGTAACACCTGGTAAATATCAGTCTCCTAAGCTAATGGGCTACTCCAATTGGGCCTAGCCCAAGTGGATTGGGCTTGATTTGGGCAAAATAGGGAATTTTGACCTAAAATTAGGGTTGAGTTGACTTTTGTCAAATTGACCACTTGGGTTGACCCCAATGGGTGGTTAGTGACTCATTGGACTCCCCTAAGGGTTAGGAAGGTCTAGCTAGGGTCAATTTGGAAAGGTGGAGAAAAATTGACCCACAATATTGCAATTTGACCAAAATAGGACTAGGGTTGACTTAGGTCAAATTGGTGGCCCCATGATGGGGCATTTTGGTCCATTGGGTCCATAATAACATTATAAGATAGGGAAAAGGTCAATTGGGCATGGTGGAGGTCGATTGACCCTAATTATGCTATTTTGACCTATTTGGGGTTACAGTTGACTTTGGTCAATTTGGCCTCTTTGCTTGACCCCAATGGGTCCTTGGTGCTCTAAGGGGACCCCTAAAGGGTTAGGTATGCTATGGTGGGGTCAAAGGGTCAAGGTGAGGCCCTTAAGTCCAACCCTATGCTTGTTAATTAGAAATTACTATTTACAGACCACTGTGGTTTCCTTCTTCCTGGCTAAGTCCAAGTGGTCTCTTCAAGCTTCCTAGGGTTTTGTCATGACCTAGTCATGACAAAACCAATCTAGGGGTCTAGTTGTTTAGGGGATGTTATAGCCGCAACATGTATGAATAACGAATCAAGGAGAGTAATAAGTCAGCCACGTCAAACTTTTCCTCCTCCAAAATGAAATAGGTGACATAGCTAAGTTGTGATGTGACCTTCACTGTATCACCCAACTTCAACATAATTGTGTGGCGTAATACATCTTGAATGACTAGGGCGTCTACTGTGAGTGTCGACAAAGAGGAGATCAAACACATGCTTGCCCTATTATGCAGCACCATGTTCCCATTAGTCCAATCTCTATCTACCCTAAACTTCTCAACAATCTCCAACCGATTTGGATGCTGGGTCAATCCGAACACGGCCCTCAGTTGTTCATGGGTGATAGTCACCACATGTCTCTGCACTGTTACTGCACTCCTCCATCCAGCTCTGTCTGCGATGGGTCTTCCAAGTGCATATAGAAATCCTGTACTAACTCTGAAGAAAACCCATCAGAAAGAAACAAATTCAACACCTCGGGGGTTGCAAATAGCTACATGATGTGGTGGTGTCGAGGCATGTCAAACTCCACAAAATATGGTACACCTACTACTACAGCCTCCACGGCCAGCTCTGTACTTTTCTTACCTATTGATCCAGGAGCCATCTACAACATTATAAAAGAAATTAAAATTATGCAAAATTCACTTGCGCCAGCGCTAGCACTAGCGCCCGACACTAGCACTAGCGCCTGCAGTAGCGTCGGCGCTAGTTCTCTGATCTGAAATATTAAGATCTCTCTAAAATAAAAGATTTCCAAATCTGAAATTGCTTGTTCCAAGAATCCCACATGATCTAAGCTAAAATCAAAACTAAAAATCTTCATAAAAAGGCATAAAAATTGTGAAGATCCTCTTTTTGATCTAGCCTTATTCTAGATCTATCATAAAAATAAAAGGTTTGTTTTTGTTCATATATGTTCATCACAATCAAAAGTTTCTCTTAAATAGGTTCATAAATCTTCATCACAAACATCAAAATCAAATATTTAGAACAAAAATCATCAAAATGATGAAGATTTACTATAGTCTCTCTCTTCAAAAATAAAAGAATCAAGCATTGTAGATCTAACATCTAAAGCCAATTGATAACTTCAAATATCTTCTTCTTCAACATCAAAATCAAAGTTTAAAACAAAAATCATAAAAAATGATGAAGATTTACCTTAGATCTATGAGTGGGCTGCATTATCTACTAGGATTTTTTGGGAGAGCTTCAATGGCAATGGCCGAAATAACAAGGTAAAGGGTATTTAACTAAAGTAGTGTTAGCGCCAGCGCTAGCGCTAACGCCGGCACTAGCGCACCTATCTATTTTTGAAAGTATCTAGTTGCGTCCTAAATCACCTAGAGGGGGGTGAATAGGTGGATTCTATGTCTTTATGCGGAATTAAAAATTTAACACAGAAAAGCAAACAATCAAACACAGCACAGACACAAGGATTTTATAGAGGTTCCCCGATGTGGGTAGTCCTCTTTCCCGCCTCGCCTATCTAGCACTTCGTGGCTAGACTCGGCTACTTCACCAATCTCAGATTATAACTAATCTTACACCTCGGAGTCAAAACTCCTACAACTCGGAGTATACCACTCCTACAACTCGGAGTATAACAACTCCTACACCTCGGAGTAAACAACTCCTACAAATAATCTCGGAGAGAAAACTCCTACAAAAGAAAATATTGAAACAAAAGAAATACTTCTTCTTAACCTCTAAAGAGATTAACTTCAGATCTTGAAAACTGAGTCTTCTTCTCAACCTTGAAAGAAAGCTTGGCACTTGAAAGAAGTGGAAGAGAGAAGACTTGGCTAACCAGATCTGAATAGGCCCTTTGACTTACTTGAAAGAATCTTCAATAATGAGAGCAGCAAGAAGATCAAAGGCCTTCTTCTGAGAAATCTCTATCAACAATAGAGAAAGGAACTTGAGTAGTAAATGTTAGGTCTCAGAATTCTTATTCAGCAAAAGAGAAAGGAGATCGACTTTTAGCTTTTTCTGAACTGTCGGCTGAAGAGAGATGTTTAGATCGAAAAATGTTAAGATTAAAAAAATATCCCCTTGCCCTAAAATAAGGATTTATTTATAGGGAGGACTTCAACGGCTAGAGCGACAATGAAGGGAGAGGCGACACGTGTACTGTTCATGGTGGCTAACCCTAATTTTCGAAAACGAAACAAAGATTTGAAATCCATCTGTCCGTCATTCGTCGAGACTTCACGTGAACATCCGACGAATTGACTTGGCCACAGGGAAACACTGAACAACCCGTGAAAAACACTTTCTGTTACCATTCGTCGGGATTCGTCGGGAGTTCACGAGAACATCCGACGAATTGACTTAGCTGCAGAATTTTCTTCACAACCCAGCCAAAATGACCTCTGTCAGCATTCGTCGGGATTCGTCAGAATGACCCAAGTCATCTCGACGAATGGACTTAGCTGCAGATTTTTCTTCTAAACCAAGACAAAGGTCTCCTGTCTGGATTCGTCGGGATTCGTCGGAATGACCCGAGTCATCTCGACGAATTGACTTAGCAGAATTTTTTTCTTTTCTTCTGAAAACCTGCTCCACTCCTCAACCTTGAAAGCCTTCAGTTATGAGTACATGAAGTGCACCCCAAAAGAGAGATTACACATGGACCAACACTTTGTTCTATACGATAAAGGATTACATTGTCTAGAACTGTGTTTGGTGATCCATTGCAACCTGACTTTGGTGAGCACTTAGCATTAAGGCCTATCATAACACATCTAAACAAAAGTCATCAAATACAAATACAATTCATTTTAGTTTACTAGGGGACATCTTCAAATCAAGGTGATTGTGGACACAATACCCAACAATTTTTCTGTATTTTTAAAATTTTGAAAAATTCTTACAAATATATTAATCTATATGTACTATTTATTTTTGCACTTCTGACTTTATTTCATTTTTGAAAAATCCAAATACAAAATTACAAAAGCCAAATTACAAAAATTATTTTTTGTTCATTTGTTTAAATTCTATTTATAAATGCAAAATCAAATACAAAAATATAAAACATCAAAATTATCAAAAAAACTGTATGGACTTTATTGTGAACATCAAGCATGATTTAATCTATCATTTAGAACTTCTACATTGCTACAATTTATCTTGTCAAACTACTTTTTTGAACATTGTTCTTATCATGCTTTGATATATCTATTATTATGTGCATCAATTCTATTGTAAAAGTAGTGTAGAACCTAGCTTAGCATGCCTCTAAGTATGAGTAAATGACTTATGGTTGATAATGATATTTCTTCACTCACTTTTTGGCTAAGTCTACTTATGTTTTTAATCTAAAGATGGTTGATTATGTATTGTAATTGCACAATAAAATAAATTTGCAAGTAGAACTATGCTGAGTGATTTTTCACTCCCAAAACAAAAAATTGAAATAAAGTGACGAAGTTAACTCCACCAAGCACTACTTGAACCTCCTGATAAGTCTTAATAAGCGTTGTGTAACATCTCCCAAATAACTAGACACCTAGAGTGGTTTTGTCATGACTAGGTCATGACAAAACCCTAGGAAGCTTGAGGAGACCACATGGCCTTAGCTAGGAAGAAGGAAACCACAGTGGTTTGCAAATAGCAATTTCCAGTTAACAAGCATAGGGTTGGACTTAAGGGCCGCACCTTGACCCTTTGACCCCACCATGGCACACCTAACCCTTTGGAGGGTCCCTTAGATCATTTAGGACCCATTGGGGTCAACCAAAGAGGCCAAATTGACCAAAGTCAAGCCTAGCCTCAAATAAGTCAAACCACCATATTTAGGGTCAATTAGGGTTCAATTGGACCAATTGAATTTCCCCAAGTTCCATTGGTCACTAAGGGAGGCCAATGGGTCAACATTGACCCATTGGGCCTAATTAATTTCACCAATTTGACCAAAGCCAACACTTGGTCAATATTGCAAAAATTGGGTTAATTAAGCTCAAAGCTCAATCCCTTTGGGCTAAGCCCAATTTCAATGGCCCAAATGATTAGTCACCACTGAAATTACATGAAATGCCATCCATTTTCTGGAGGGGGTGACTAGGAGAGAGAAATTGGGAGTTTCCCCAATTAGAAGAGAGAGAAAGTGGTCATTCAAGGTGAATTCATAGGATTCAAGGCAAATTGACCCCCATTCATCTCCCCACACCCTCCATTCATCTTCCTATTGAATTCTAAGATGTTTTACAACCTTTCCCATGCCATCCGGTGGAGGATTCAAGAGGTTTCCAAGTGAAACTGAAATGGCCATTAATGGCACTCCACCATTAAGCCTTTCCCTCCTCAAATTGACCCTTCCATAACCTTCAGAAGGGGGATGTCTGTTGAAATTGAGTCCTAGATCGTTGCATTTTGTGGAGAATCAAGAGATCGGCAAGGAGCAAAACTTGAAGGGGAGGCCATGGCAAATCCATGAAACAACCACCCTCGAGCCCGATTAAAGGTCTGGTTCTTCTCCTCTCACTCTGTGGATAGATCCCATCAGGTTTCCTGCAAGGATTGGGGCCAATTGGTCCCAAATTGGGTAGGCCAAGAGCTCCATTTTTGGAGCTTTAATCCTGCCTCCATAACCCTGTTCCGGCCACCTCCGGACGGCCAACCACCGCAAATCGCAGGACACCACCTCAACGAAGGTGGTGGTGGCATTGGCAGGCCAGGGCGGCACTTAGGTGGCCGGGAAAACAAGGATGAAGGAGCTCCAGGTGCGGTTAATCATGTCTGTCAGCCAGAGGAAGAATACAAGCGAATGTCATCCATTCTGCTTCAAGATCTGTGCACGACCTTTATATTAAATGTTATGATATATGTATTTCTGTCACATATTTTGTTGTACCTAGATTAGTTTGTAAAAAATACTTGAGCCGTCGGATTCGTCGATCTGAGTAGAAGAGGTTCGTCGAACTGATAGTTGAGTTCGTCGAATTGAATGTGGAGTTCGTCGAACGGAATTCATTCGTCGGACACACTCTGGTGTTTGTCGAACTGATAGTTGAGTTCGTCGAACGGAGTTAATTCACCGAACTAATAGTTGAGTTCGTCGAACTGAACTCGGAGTTCGTCGAACGGAATTAATTCACCGAACTGATAGTTGAGTTCATCAAGCTGACCCCGGAGTTCATCAAACAGAATTAATTCGCCGAATGAATTAATTCGTCGAACTAAATCTGGAGTTCATCGAACGGAGAGGTAATCTGCTAAACTGGTTGTAGAACTGATTTCGTCGAACTGAAGCACGGCGTTCGTCGAACGCAGAACATATTTCATCGAACGCAGGTTAGATTTCATCGACCGCAGATCGGATTTCGTCGATCGCACTGAACTACGACGTTCGTGGAATGCAGAACAGATTTTGTCGAATGCAGATTGGATTTCGTCGAACGCAGAGACTTGTTTCAAACACATTTTGTCATACTTCCTGCAGTATTTCATTTTAATTATTAAAAATACTAGAACCCTTTAAATGACAAAATGGTCAACACCAAAGTTGTAGCCCTTGGAGTCTACTTTATTGTAAAATTAAATTCACCCCAAAAGGAGTTTTGTAGCTCCCTGTAGGTCTATTTTGGTGGGACTGGTCCCTAGTGTAGGACAGCCACCATTTCTTGAATAACTTTTGATCGGATTATGGGATTGACTTGAAAATTGAAACCTTCGGCTATTTAAACCTACCCACACATCATACCAAAAGATGGGAATTTTAGGAGAACCCTTTTCTAAGGGTTTTGTAATAATTTCATAATTCATATGTAAATTAATTAGTGGGTCAAATGCCCTCCAAATTTTGGTGGGTACTTCTTAGGGTTATCACATGACCCTTGTAAAAATCTCAGCCCAATTGGGACTGATTTGGTTGGGTAATTTGTCAACCCAAGTTAGGTCAAATTGGGTCACGTTAGGGCATGGTGTTTATCCTGGGGTGTCGTGGTCAGAACTCATCACCATGAGTTGAAACCTTGGCCACTGGTTTAGGATCACCTAAAACACCTTCATGAGTAAGATGGGGTGGTGTAGAAGTGGATATGCCCTAGGACCCTAGTTTTACCCCTTGGGGTGCATATAGAGCTTTGTGAAGGACATTTGGTCAAAAACTATAGAATGGCCATGGAACCTAGGAGATATTTTCATGGGATGTATTTATGCACTAGGGAATTTTGAGAGAATTTTAGGAGAAATTATTCCCCCTAAATTAGGTCATAACCCCTTAGGGTAAACTTCTTTTAAGAGATATTTACATGCACAAATGATCTTGGATAAAGATGAAATCTTGGTGGTGCCTTTTTAATCATATTTTAGACCCCTGGTAATTTTTGTATAATTTATTTTATGATTTAACTAGCACTTCATCCTCAAGGCACCTATTTTCTCTCAATCTTAAGAAATATAATTAAGGGTCCAAAACTCTCTAGAAAGATGTGCAACTTGGTGATAGGACATTTCAGAGCACTAGGAAGCTCTGTGAAGTTTTATAGAATTTTTGGAAATTGTTATCAGTAGGCTACTTCACAACATGTGCAAATTAGGAATTATTTGGATTAATTATTTCAGTGAGGAAATGATTCCCATAAATTGTGAAACTCTGTAATTAAGGTTTTCTCGACATAATTGAGGTCTGGTAATTTTTTTATAATTTTGGCATAAGTATTCTTGGTAGTTCCTTCATAAATCTTCAAGTTTGGATAGATGATAATTATTAAAAACAGAGGACATTTCCTTACTGTAAAATTTTGATATTCATTACTTACTGATATTTGGCATGATAGATTTATCTTAATTTTATGGGAGTCATATCATAATAACACCTTACATTTCATGCTCATATTCATACTTGACAAATATTGGAGAAATTAAAATAAATGCTAAAATATTAAGGAAAAATATGAATCTCTGGATTTAGTCTTATGATACCAAGATAGACCTCCAGCAAATATATCGAGTCAGTTGGATGAATATTTGGAGTACCTCTACTTATAAGCTTCATATAGATAGTTTGGTCTGCGTATAGTAAAAATGTGAAATTTGGATATTTAGGGGGCCTACCAAGTGGAAGTGGCATGTAGTTGGTGTACATGGTCAAGTTGAAGAGATTGAAGGACACCAAAAGGATTTTAGGTGATGAGGGTGTGCTTGGTGAGTTAAGGGTAAAGTTGGACTCGGGATTGACGAAGGATCGTCTTTCCCATAGCTGGTCATAAAATACTTAGGGTAATCCAAGTGTAATAACAAGGAGGGTGTTCTTATGGGTAGATACCAACAACACTAAGTGTCTTGAGAAAGGGAACTTTGGGGTGTCATCCCATAATAGTTCCTAGTACCGTAGCGAGCCCCTTACAGGGTAATCCTCGGGAAGTCCAAGATAAACCATAAATTGTAGGGATAAGTTCATGTACAAGATTAACTTAATAACGCACACACCCACACCCCGTAGTTACGGGAGGTTAGTTGGTTTGGTTTTTCGAGTGGTAGGCTAGGTGGTTGAAGCAGCGGACTAGTTAGTCCGGTGAGCTTGTGACTCAGTAATGCTTGTTGGTACGGATGGGTTGGTCCAGTGAGCCGTTGTCCCGGAAGGTTATGATGTTGGGCAGGTTAGACCGGGGAGTTTATTGCCCAGGATATAGTAGAACATGTTTGCATGTGAATGAAGGTGGTGGGTCTTCGGTATTGGACGATCATTCACACCAACGTCAATACGTTGACTCGGCAAGTGTGGAATTTGCACTTAGCCATAAAAGTCTGGTGGTCTAGCCAGTAAGAGTACACGAATGCTCCACGGTTTTGCGTTGAGGTGTACGATAGGTCTAGGTTAGGTAGTGTGAATACCAACCTAGAGGTGGGCGAGGCCCAACCCACCGCTTCTATTTGCCACTACGGGAGTATCATGGGAGTCTTGCTAGATCCAAAAAGGGGGAACTAAAGGTCTGTGCGCATAGAGTCAAAGTGTGTGAGTTGCACTTGTATGAACATAGCATAAACTGCATAACTCTGCATGTCATGGCATAAATATTGCATTTCAACCCTTACCCCTATTGTATAAATTAGTAATGGGACTCTTTATGCGATAGGCCTTGCTAAACGACCCCTTGGTCTATAGGTTTGTATGGGCATTCCTATAAATTAATGGTTACTTTTCTATTATATACATGTCTTTACTTACTGCACTTTACTTATTCTTTACCTGCTCTTACTATGCTCTTTTATTGCTTCAATTATCTATATACACATGTGTAGTTGTAGACATTTATTGTAGACAAAATCTGCCGTCATCTGCTATTGTTTATACCCCTTGCTGTCCTCCGCTTCATCCTCCCACACGGTGCCTAGGAGCCATTGGGGGTCTGGTGGGGAACATAAGGCTTAGTCTTTTTGACTAACGGTCAGTGTACCATATCATTTTAGGGGATCGAGGAGACGCAGCAGCACTAGAGGATAGTGCAGATGGAGGTGGGCCAGTCTAGTACAGGAGCACAGGATTCAGGATCAGTAGTAGTTAGCTTCCGCGAGTGATCTTGTAGTGAGGGCATGTGCCCTTTATTATTGTAACCTTTGTTATTTCAGTTATATTATGTGTACATTTATTATATATAGCATGTGATTTGTGGACTTGAACTTCTATTGTTCGTTTATACTTTTCTTCTTCTGTGATCGATATGGCCGGCAGGATCGGTGCTTTGTAGTAGCGACCTTCCCGTGTGATGGTGTCACCGCAAAGCGGCAGTTCTGGGCATAAGACCCGTGGTTTTGAAAAAAAAATGGGGTCTTACACGTTGTGAGGTTGAGCATCTTGGAAAGATTAGTAAAGTATCCTGCGCAAACCTTCATTTCCCAAAAACAATTATACCACTTATTCTTAAGTACACCGGATCAAAAACAAAACTGAAAAAATAAAATTGTGTGATCCCCCAAGCACTACTTTGCACCCACTTATTCTTAATGAGCATTGTGTGTGCAAAGCACCTTGGTAGTTGTACATTTTTCTTTGTGCATACAAGTGTGTGGAAGTAATCTTATTTGTGCTTTATTGTGCACTTTACTCTACATTTGTCTTGTATTTTTTATTATAACATTTGTTTACTCTTTTCAAAATACACTTTGTGCATATCATTATCTTTCATAACACTTCTTCTCATGAGTATTAGATCCTAATGCTAATTCTATAATACTTTTTATATCTAAAATGCACTAGATAACCTAGCATGCTTTCTACAATGTTTGGTGTGTTTTTGACTTTATGAATTAGAATAACATTGTAGTTGTCTCTCTTTCATACATCTCTTTCATGCTTGGTTACTTCATGATAATCTTTTTAAGAATTTTTTTTACCAAAACATCTTTGTCATTTTATGAATTATCATGTCTTACAAAAAGATGGTTGTTGTATTTTTATAACTCTTCCTCTACATTACATTTACCTTGCACTCCTATCATACTTATGCTAACAACTCTGATTTATTTCTATAAAAATTATTCTAAAACTCCTTATCATTTTCTTCTCTCTCAAAGCTCGATCATGCCTTTATCTTATTATCAAAACTTTTATGTGTTTTGCTTCCTTACCCACTTTTGTTAATAACAAAAGGGGGAGATCTTCCATGATAAATAAAATCCGCTATCAAAATGAAAAACTAACTTGATTACTTAAAGATGATAGCTTACATATTAGGGGAGCATTCACTTAGGGGGAGCATGTACTTAGGGGGAGCAATTCTAAAATTCTATAATCAATATTTATCCTAAGTCATCACTCTCTCACACACACAAGTAGGTTTCATCATGCTTATATATTAATGCTCTGATTTATCATTAATGGATTTGTTATTATCAAAAGGGGGAGTTTGTTGGAACATGGTCTTCCGCATCTCCTAGGTTTGAGAATAACAAATCCTATGTGTATTTGATCTTGTGTGTTTAAGTGTGCAGGAAATAAGGTACATATGACTCAAGGATTACATAAGAAGGTTGCCCCCAAATTTGAGCCAACAAATCCAACATTCCCGCTAGCGCCGGCGGTAGCACCTAGCACCCGGCGCAAGCAATGATTAGTGCAATTCCGGAGCACATATAGAAGGAGATAGCGCCTGGCGGTAGAGGATAGCGCAGGCGGTAGCGCGGAGCACAAAAGGGAAGAGAGAAATGTTTCCTCGGATTGAAGATTCCCCCGCGCAGAATAATGCCTAATCCGGGATAGCGTCAGCGGTAGCGCTAGTGTAGGCGCTAGCACTGAGGCTATAAATTGGACCCCTCTGCTCTTGGTTCATACACACATCAGAGAGAGAGATTGAGTGCTAGAATTCGAGAGGCTGATTTGGCCGAAAGTTGATGTCCTGCCAAAGCTCTGCGGATTTCTGAAGGAGAATCTCTTCACGCCGGATCCAAACGACATTCGATTCTACAACGCTTATTCTACAGCGGATCTTCGTCTCCAACTTCAGAAGTTCTTCAAGAGGGAGTTTTTTATTATCATGTCATATTTCTTGTAAACCGTTAGAGAATTCGCCTCGTGTTGGCGACTAGGTGTGGGTAGGACTTAGGGCAGAAATTCGGCTCATGTTGGTGATGCGTGTTCGGCAAGTGCACCGGTCGCTGTCAAGTAATAAAATAGGGAAGAACTCTCTGAATGTCGATCTCTTGAGGAATGCGGGATATGGTGACAAGAAAGTAGAGTGAGGTAATTGTTTCGACGAGTAAAAAAATGTAAAAACAAGGGCGTTGTGATTGGTGTCCTAAGCTATTGCAGAAATAAGATGCGGGTCAAAACTCCGCTTCGCAAGGCGGGATGGATGCAACAGCCGCGATGTCATGCTTCGGAAAGCGCGTGGACGAAAAGTAACTGTAACGGTTGAGGGTCACACACACCTCTTCACAAAGTGGGGGTGAGTGCAGCGATCGCGATGCCGCGCTTCGGTATGTGGGTGAAATGGCCACAATGCGGGGTTTTGTGAGGGTCGTTTTCACCTCTTCACCAACATCACCACTAGCAATTGCTAGATGGCAACACCAAACACTCACACCACAACCACCACGAAAGCACACCTCAAGCACTCATAAAGCATGAAAACATTTCATAATATATAACAAGAAGTTCAACAAATATAGAGTGCAACATCATCAACATAAAGAAGATTACACTAACAACAATAGTCCAAGAGGAGAAAAATGCAAGAGATACAACCGAATTCGGAGGCTTCTTGTAGATTCACGGTAGGAATCGTCGGGTTGTCAATCCGCATCCTAGCTCGGTTCCAACTATCGTCCGGGGTAGAGGAGGGCTGTCACTTCCTCCCAATGGACTCGTCTTCTCCGGTAAACTACAATCCGACCACGTCCGATGCGAAGAACTCCTAGCTTGGCGATGAAGATGAGTGTACAATCCTCTCCTTGAAGCGCTTGGATGATGCGAGGTGGCCTCGACAAAAAGGGGGAGGAATAGTGGAAGAAAATGGAGCAGTCGCCCCTTCCGGCGGAAGAAATCGCGGAGCAGAATCGGGGCCCAAATGACCTAAAAATCGGGCTTTAAATAGAAAATATGTCAGAAAATCCTTCACGCACGACCAAACGCACGTTCGGAGTCAACTGTGCGCGAAGGAATCGCAGGGGAAAGCAGAAACGTAATATTTTAGCTGTTCTGAATTTGATCGTGCGTTTTACTCACGCACGGGCAAAATGCTTGTGCATGAAGAAAACGCACTGCAAATTCAGAACGACAGATTTTCAAGATTTTGAGCGAAATGACAACGCACGATCAACCAAATCGTGCATGAAGGATAAACGCACGACCATGCGATCTAAAAAATTGCAAAATAACATCAATTCTTAGATAAAAGAGGGAAACTTGTGCGATTTTGCTCACGCACGATCAAAACTGACCGTGCGCGAACAAAACGCACGAGCCGGGGCAGGTCACCATTTTTAAGGACTGTAGGAATCGCACGGTCGCAGAAATCGTGCGTCAAAGAAACGCACGACCGTGTGATTTCTCCAGGTTACAATTCCCATAGAATGAAGATCTGCCCACCTGCAATATAAACCAACAAGCTGGGGAACATACCACCAGCACACAGAAATATATAATAACAACAAAATAAAGACATGGGGAGCACCATGTGCTTACCCCCGGCAGAATACTGCGCAATTGCACACCAAAACGGGCCCAAAGAGTGCACTTTGTGAAGAAATGTGTTCAAGTGAAATATAAGCAATAATGAACTAAAAGTGAAGTGCAAGTGAGTGAAAACTAGCCCAGATGAGTCCGAAAAAGTGTATATAAATTGGACTCGTCAGACCCCCAGACTTACCTGTTTGCGCATCCCGAGCAAACCACTCTCGGCGGACGGGAAAAATAAGGGTTAGAAAGGTGATTGTGGCTAGGAGTAATATGCGAAATCAAATAATCATGTGCATAAAACTCTCGTAGAAGAAATTTCTACTATGCAAAGTAATTTACAAATATCTAAAATAGTAAATAAGAGATTAGTTTACTCAAAAGCTGAACCAAGCGTGATCTGCCAGTCATGTGTAGGGAGAATGTAGAGAGGCGCTCAGACGAGTATTTCAAAAAATATGGGATACGAAACTAACTCCACCGAAATCCATCGGTGTCGGGAGCCATAAGCTCGCACTTTCGCACTCTCTCCACAGCATTAGGTAAAACTACACACAAGTCAATAGGGCTTTCGGGTAAAAATGTTGCTTAGGTTGCGGTAGGATATACAATGATAAACTCGGAGGCTGGCACACCTAACACATTTGAGCAATACAATTTGTAAACCCAGGCAACAAATAAAGCTGATTTGTTCATTGCCAACACCCAATATAAAGTAATTCTTATCAAACAATTCAGAATTTCTGAATTAGAATATAAAGCTCAGTTTTTTTTTCTTTTGAAGCGCGAATCTTTTCAATTTTCAGCTCACTAATACTTTTTTTTAACTTAAGCAAACCAAATGTTATTTCCATAAATAACAGCACAGCACAAAAATCTGTTATACTATAAAGCTCGAAACTTGTGCGCATACAGGTTTGGTAATCTTGGCTTAAGCGAGAGCGGTGGAGCTAAATAGAAAAGGTGGGATAGGCTCAATATTGGTTAGCAAGGGTGAATTTCTGGTTTTGGCTTAAAGCTCAAATGGTCCAAAGAATGGCCTACATCATGCTAATGCATTAGAACTACCCGATGCCTATGTTTCGAGAGTCGCTAGGGGCGAGTTCTTAGCCACCGAGAAAGATAACTCTTTCTCTCAACTCGAGAAATACAAATCTAGAATTCGATACCAACTCACCTACACTACCGGTAGATCGGCACAGGTTCATGCTTGAGTGAAATAAAACTTTAATTACTAGATTAGATAAGAATAAAGATACAAAGCATGAAAATAGAAATAACTTCTACACAAAATTCTATGCGCAACATGAGTATTCGATTAGAACACTACTTGAGTCAACATCGTACTCCAAACCACAATTCCTAGCTAACACAATTGACTTCCCGGCTCCATTCCAAAAGGAAATTTGGCACGGTAGCACTCGCAAGTAAGTGCGTCCAAAGTGGGTGCAGTGTGTGTGTGCCACATAAAAATGATAAACTGAAATAAACTGAAAGCTAAAATCAAAACACTTCTGGAATTCATGCGTGCGTGCACGTGCATGGTTCTCACTCTCCCCCAGACTTACATGAAAGCATAATCTAAAATAAGATTCTTTAAACATTAAACTAAGGAGAAAAGGGAGGGTGTACCCCATGCTCAGAAGTGAGCATACTGGAAGAATTGGCGTTAATCTTGAATTCAGCTTCAATGGGTCCGCCATAGATGTCGCCATACCTGCAAAACGACATCTCCACACACGCAGAAACAAAAGTAATACAGCAAAATTGGGTCGTCCCCCAAAAGCCCTTTTGTTTACCGTCCTTAAGGTGGACAAAATACCTGTATTAAGCAGTTTATAAAGTCTAGGAATACGCAAAAGTTAATAAATCCTAATTATTATTACAAGCTCAAAATAAATCAGCTATAAGCTGATTTGAAGTAGTAACAACTGATGAAAGAGAAAGGTCCGGGGACCTGGTAGTAGGGGAGGAAATTAAGTAGGATGCTCAGCCTCCAACCCCAAATCTCCTCCTTTTTCGCTCTCTTCTTCTCCTCCAGTATTATGTCTTCAAAGAAGAACCGCTTGCCCCCTTGTAACGAATCCTCAAAGGGAAGCACCAACGATGATGAGGAAATAAGATGTTTCTTCACTGTACCTTCCTCATCCCGCCAGGCTTTCGGCTCTTCGATGCATAAGGTCTGATCAACCGGAGGAGGGGCATCCTACATCCTTGTACATAAAGAAAGGGGGTCAGGAAATAAATTCGAAGAAAAACTAAAAGAAATCTCATCTGAGGGGATAATCCCGGCTTCATCCCCCATAGGGTGCGGCAAAGACAAACTAATGATATCATCGAAGATTTCACTAGACTCAACAGCGCAAGCAATGGCCTCTTCTATCACTTGGACTTCCTCGCACTGAACTGAAACGTTTGCTTCAGCACAATCGAGATGTTCCTCCTTCATGAGAGTGGGCACGACACTGCGCAGGTCTGCAACATCCTGCAAATTGACCTCAATGACAATATCAGAAATAGATGTAGATTCGTTTGTAGTGGGAGAAGACGTGCCACTTGATAGTTCGAGCTAACTCTCCACACAAGGGCACAAATCCACGCAAAGTGGTACGTGAACCGAAGAGGTATGGGTGGTCGCGTTAGAAATAGAGTCATGAGGGGCACTGATGCACGTGTCGATTCCAGAAACTTCAAGCAGTGAAGGTGGAAGGGACACATAACCAGAGGAAGGAGCTGTGTTCGCCGAATTCGAGGATGGGACGATCCGGATATCTGGCTCATCGTCATCCGCCAATTGATGAAGATAATCTGCGCAGTCCTTCAAGGCGTGCTCTCTACTTTTGCAAAATAAACACTGCTTTACCGGCTTTGCCGGCACCCAAGGTGCGGTAGCCGCGTAATAGTGCGACAACGGAGGAGCAGTAGAGGAGCCAAAAGATTTATGGGACCCGTACGGTTTCTGAACAACACCATACTCTTTGGGACACCTATCACTAGCGTGGGATGTGTCCCCACACCAACGACATCGGATATTCAAATGTGCCCACATGATACTGATGAGTCTCCATTATATACATGTTTTAGGACTCATTTAGGCTTATTATCATGCATAGGTACTGCATATTAGGTGGATTATCGCTCATTTTAGATTAGTAGTTCAATTGCGTAGATAGTACCTTCCAAAGCCTTATTCTGTGTGTTATCTTGGATGCTCCCCTTTTATTCTTTTTGGTGCATATTTTATGTCGCTGGGGAGCTTTGTTTCCATGCCCCAGTGGGTATGTTTGAGTTTTCATGCAGGTTCATGGGTCATGTGACATTCGGAGTTTGTTTAGGAGCAGTTTATGCCTGAAATGCCACTTATCGTGCGTTTCCTTCGCGCACGATCAGTTGATCGTGCGCCTCTGGTCGTGCGCGTTCATCTGCTGCCCAAAAACAGCTTCGGAGTTTGGTCGTGCGTTTGCTACGCACGATCGTGCGCACGGTCGTGCGATTTATTATTTTCTTTAGCTTTGCCTTGCAGGTTTCCGGCTACATCGCGCACGACCACTAGCGGCCCAGTGCGCACGACCCCTGGTCATGCGCCACTGGTCGTGCGCACTATTTATTCCAGCGCTTATTTAAAGACCTGTTCCGCGATTTTTAGGTTATTCTGACAGTTTCGGCGCGAATTCTTCCGCAAGCCTCCGCCATTTTCCTCCTCCAAGCTCCATCCATCCATCCCCTTCCTTGGGAAAGCTTCATCCATCGATCCTAAGCTCCATCAAGGGTCTGGCAAGCATTCCCCGCCATCTACAGCAAGCATTTCAAGGTGTGGCATCTCCATTGAGCTAGGTGGAAGAGACCCAGCTCTGAGAAGAAGACGGATGATGTTTAGAGGTAGTGACAACCTCTGAACTCTGGAAGCAACCAAGTACTGAGCTCGGAGGAGGCGTGACGACCCCCCATTCCGACCAAGATCTACGGCGAGACTTCTCATCTCGTGGTTTCCTCTACCCTCTTTCTCTCTTTGGAAATGTACTTTTAATTGTTGTAATGAACTTGACTAATCTCTATTTGCTTATGAATAGAAGCTTTTTCTTGTTTCATTATTTATTTGATGCTTTGTTGTGATGCGCTCCGCCTCCACTCCACTCCACTTCCACACACACGTTCTAGCTAGCTCACTCTAGCAAAAGCTAGAGGTGAGAGTGAAGAGGTGCTTTCGACACTCATCAAAACCCGCACTGTAGCCATTTCACCCACATACTGAAGCACGGCATCGCGGCCGCTGCACTCACCCCCACTTTGCGAAGAGGTCTGTGCGACCCTCAATCGTCACAGTTACGTTCCAGCCACGCGCATTCTGAAGCACGGCATCGCGGCCATTGCATCCATCCCGCCTTGCGAAGCAGAGTTTTGACCCGCATCTCTTATTTCTGCAATAGTCTAGGTCACCAATCACAACGCCCTTGTTCTTACTTTCTTTCACTTGTCATAACAATCGCCTCACTCTATTTTCTTATTACCACATCCTGCATTCCTTGAGAGATTGATATTCGGGGAGTTCCTCCCTATTTTATTACTTGACAACGACCGGTGCACTGCCGTCGTATCGCATTTCGTGCCTGCTAATTAGCAGTGCCGAAATAGCGCATCAAGTTTTTGGCGCCATTGCCGGGGAATGCAAGCGTGATGAGATGTTGTTTGTGAGTCGATTATTTTTGAGTGAGTCTTTTATTCTTTTTAATTTATTCCTTTTCATGCTATTTTCTTCTTCTATATCATGTGGGCGCATTTGAATATCTGATGTCGTTGGTGTGGGGACACATCCCACGCTAGTGAAAGGTTTCCCAAGGAGTATGGTGTTGTTCAGAAACTGTACAGAGCCCATAAGTCTTTTGGCTACTCTACTGCACCTTCGTTATCGCACCTTTACACGGCTGCCCCACCGTTTGTGCCGGCAAAGCAGTGCCTATTTTGCAAAAGTAGAGAGCACGCCTTGAAGGACTGTGCAGCTTATCTTCGCGAATTGGCGGATGACGATGAGCCGGATATCCGGATCGTCCCATCTTCAAATTCTACGAGCACAGCTTCTTCCTCTGATTACGTGTCACTTCCACCTTCACTTTTCGAAGGGTATGGAACCGACACGTACGTCAGTGACCCTCATGACTCGATTTCTGATGCGACACCCCATACATCTTCGGTTCATCTACCACTTTGCGTGGATTTGTGTCCTTGTGTGGAGAGAGAGCCCGAACTCTTAAGAAGCACGTCTTCTCCCACTGCACACAAAACTACATCTGTTTTTGATATTATCATTGAGGTCACTTTGCAGGATATTGCAGACCTGCGCAATGTGGTGCCCACTCTCATGGAGGAGGACAGCCTTGATTGTGCTGAAGCAACCGCTTCGGTCCAGTGCGAGGAAGTCCAAGTTATAGAGGAGGCCATTGCGTGCGTTTTGGAGTCTAGCGAAATCTTCGATGATATCATCAGTGTGTCATTGTCGCACCCCATGGGGGATGAAGCCGGGATTGTCCCCTCAGATGAGATTTCTTTTAGTTTTTCTTCCAATTTATTTCCTGACCCCCTTTCTTTATGTACAAGGATGCAGGATGCCCCTCCTCCAGTTGATCAGACCTTATGCATGGAGGATCTGAAAGCCTGGCGGGATGAGGAAGGTACAGTGAAGGAACATCGTGTTTCCTCATCATCTTTGGTGCTTCCCCTTGAGGATTGGTTACAAGGGGGCAAGCATTTTTTCTTTGAAGATATAATACTGGAGGAGAAGAAGAGAGCGAAAAAGTAGGAGATTTGGGGTTGGAGGCTGAGCATCTTACTTATTTTCCACCCCTACTACAGAGTCTTCAGACCTTTTTCTTCTATCTGCAGTTACTATTTTAAATCAACGTATAGTTGATTTCTCTATATGGTTGTGTAATAATACTATGTAGACGTGGATGATCTCCTCTTTTTAATTCTGCGTGAACAATTCTATAAACTGCTTAATACAGGTATTTGGTCCACCTTTAAGGACGTTAAACAAAAGGGCTTCTTGGGAGACAACCCATGGGAACCACCCGGTTCCGTTTGCTTGATTTAATCTCTATCATGTTTTGTTTGCTTTTGCTTTTGTTTTTAGCTATGCAGGTGTGAACTTGATTGGATGAAGAGGAGGAGATCATTGAAGAAGGATTATACCGCTCTTCTGGCATGCTCTTAGGAGCATAGGTACTCTTAACCCAGCTCTTAGTTTGCTTCAAAAGATTATATTTTCTTGTGTTTCAATGCAAGTCTGGGGGGAGCGAGCCTTTGCTTACGCCACACGCACATGCATGCTAGAATGTTGTGTTAGGAAATTTATATTTATTGTCTCATTGCATAACACACACCACATGCGTTTTATTTTTACTCGTGCGCAATTATCGTGTAAGTGCTTG
The DNA here is from genome assembly GCA_033032865.1 of Dactylorhiza incarnata. Classification (NCBI taxonomy): domain Eukaryota; kingdom Viridiplantae; phylum Streptophyta; class Magnoliopsida; order Asparagales; family Orchidaceae; genus Dactylorhiza; species Dactylorhiza incarnata. The sequence goes on along the minus strand of JAWHQI010000051.1, from coordinate 8,060,218 downwards.
ATGTATATGTTTAAAAGTTTGATTGTTAGTTTAGGATTGTGCGGCTGAACAGGATGTGACCCGTGCGGTGCTGCTAGTAGAGTGCTCACGCAGCTTAAAAATTCACGTAGAATAGATTTAATTACAAAGTTATAGTTTTATTTACTTCATTTGTGTAATTACTTAATACTCGACTCAAACGGTGAATTTGGTGAATCTAGCGGTAGCCCTTGGTCGAGTGTAGAAGAGTTGTTAGCCTCGTGTTGTTTGAGTTGGAAGGAGAGGAGACCTCGCTCGGTGGTTAAGAACTTTCCCCAAGCTATTTTCAAAACGAGTGCGTTGAATGATCTTGTTGGGAGCATGACGTAGGCCATCATTTGGTCCGGTTGAGCTTTGATTTCCCAACCTAACGTCATCCTTTGCTAGCCCCATTGAACCTTACCCTTCCTATTTGTTAAACTCCACTAATCGTTCACCAAGGCCCCATATCCTAACCTAAAACGCACTAGAGTCAAGCTTTGAAACTTATACATATTGATGATGATTGTGCGAACCGGAGAACAAATATGTGGTTGTGTGATGTGGTGTGTGCGCGCAAAAAAAAGATGATGAGATTGAAAAAAAAAATTTGATTGATCCTAAATTATGTCTCTATGGATCTAAAAAAGGAGTAAAAGATCTCTAAAAAGAATCGAACCACAAGTGTGGTAGTCTCGCGCACACCATAGTGCTTAAATGAAGTCTGGGGGAGTGTGCTTCAAGGTGAAGATGTTAAGGTTGAGTTTTGTTTATTTTCAGGAGGTTGAGTGCGTTTAGCCTACGTTCTTCTACTTCATTACCGTACCTTAACCCAAGCCCAAGTCTAACCTAAAAGTCCTACTGATTCTTGATGAGATCGTCTCATGCAGTGGAGAAGGTGTGAAAGGGCAAGCACATGAGCATCGACCTTGATGGATTTCTGGGAGAGCTCTTTCTTGAGATCCAATTTGAACAACGCTCACCTCAGCAGCTCACGCTATTTTCCCTAGGGCGTGACTGTACGATTCACCAATAATTCACCTTAGAGTAGTGGTATTTTGTATTTTACACTTGTAGAAGTTCTTAAAATATACTATTTGTTTTTAAATCTTTTCTACTTTATTTTCACGCTCGTTAGTCTTTACTTCCCATCGTGTTTCGCCTGCATAGTTGCTTCCTTAACGTTCATTTTTCTACCATCGGATCGAGTGTTTGCCCGAGACGTGCAAACGAGTAAGTCTGGTGGTGTGATGAGTCTCCATTATATACATGTTTTAGGACTCATTTAGGCTTATTATCATGCATAGGTACTGCATATTAGGTGGATTATCGCTAATATTAGATTAGTAGTTCAATTGCGTAGATAGTACCTTCCAAAGCCTTATTCTGTGTGTTATCTTGGATGCTCCCCTTTTATTCTTTTTGGTGCATATTTTATGTCGCTGGGGAGCTTTGTTTCTATGCCCCAGCGGGTATGTTTGAGTTTTCATGCAGGTTCATGGGTCGTGTGACGTTCGGAGTTTGTTTAGGAGCAGTTTATGCTTGAAATGCCACTGATCGTGCATTTCCTTCACGTACGATCAGTTGATCGTGCGCCTCTGGTCGTGCGCGTTCATCTGCTGCCCAAAAACAGCTTCGGAGTTTGGTCGTGCATTTGCTACGCACGATCGTGCGCACGGTCGTGCGATTTATTATTTTCTGTAGCTTTGCCTTGCAGGTTTCCGGCTACATCGCGCACGACCACTAGAGGCCCAGTGTGCACGACCCCTGGTCGTGCGCCACTGGTCGTGCGCACTGTTTATTCCAGCGCTTATTTAAAGACCTGTTCCGCAATTTTTAGGTTATTCGGACAGTTTCGGCGCGAATTCTTCCGCAAGCCTCCACCGTTTTCCTCCTCCAAGCTCCATCCATCCATCCCCTTCCTTGGGAAAGCTTCATCCATCGATCCTAAGCTCCATCAAGGGTCCGGCAAGCATTCCACGCCATCTACCGCAAGCATTTCAAGGTGTGGCATCTCCATTGAGCTAGGTGGAAGAGACCCAGCTCTGAGAAGAAGACGGATGATGTTTAGAGGTAGTGACAACCTCTGAACTCCGGAAGCAACCAAGGACTGAGCTCGGAGGAGGCCTGACGACCCCCCATTCCGACCAAGATCTACGGCGAGACTTCTCATCTCGTGGTTTCCTCTACCCTCTTTCTCTCTTTGGAAATGTACTTTTAATTGTTGTAATGAACTTGACTAATCTCTATTTGCTTATGAATAGAAGCTTTTTCTTGTTTCATTATTTATTTGATGCTTTGTTGTGATGCGCTCCGCCTCCACTCCACTCCACTTCCACACACACGTTCTAGCTAGCTCAATCTAGCAAAACCTAGAGGTGAGAGTGAAGAGGTGCTTTCGACCCTCATCAAAACCCCGCACTGTAGCCATTTCACCCACATAACGAAGCACGACATCGCGACCGCTGCACTCACCCCCACTTTGCGAAGAGGTGTGTGCGACCCTCAATCGTCACAGTTACTTTCCAGCCACGCGCCTTCCGAAGCACGGCATCGCGGCCATTGCATCCATCCCGCCTTGCGAAGCGGAGTTTTGACCCGCATCTCTTATTTCTGCAATAGCCTAGGTCACCAATCACAACGCCCTTGTTCTTACTTTCTTTCACTCGTCATAACAATCGCCTCACTCTATTTTCTTATTACCACATTCTGCATTCCTTGAGAGATTGATATTCGGGGAGTTCCTCCCTATTTTATTACTTGACAATGACCGGTGCACTGTCGTCGTATCGCATTTCGTGCCTGCTAATTAGCAGTGCCGAAATAGCGCATCAGATACAGAAGAAGAAAATAGCATGAAAAAGTGTAAATTAAAAAGGAATAAAAGACTCAATCGCAAACAATCGATTCACAACCAAAATCTCATCACGCCTGCATTCCCCGACAACGACGCCAAAAACTTGATGCGTGTTCGGCAAGTGCACCGGTCGCTGTCAAGTAATAAAATAGGGAGGAACTCCCCAAATGTCGATCTCTTGAGGAATGCAGGATATGGTGACAAGAAAGTAGAGTGAGGTAATTGTTTTGACGAGTAAAAGAAAGTAAAAACAAGGGCGTTGTGATTGGTGTCCTAAGCTATTGCAGAAATAAGATGCAGGTCAAAACTCCGCTTCGCTAGGCGGGATGGATGCAACAGCCACGATGTCGTGCTTCGGAAAGCGCGTGAATGGAAAGTAATTGTGACGGTTGAGGGTCGCACACACATCTTCACAAAGTGGGGGTGAGTGCAGCGGCCGCGATGCCGCGCTTTGATATGTAGGTCAAATGGCCACAATGCGGGATTTTGTGAGGGTCGTATTCACCTCTTTGCCAACATCACCACTAGCAATTACTAGATGGCAACACCAAACACTCACACCACAACCACCACGAAAGCACACCCCAAACACTCATAAAGCATGAAAACATTTCATAATATATAACAAGAAGTTCAACAAATATATAGTGCAACATCATCAACATAAAGAAGATTACACTAACAACAATAGTCCAAGAGGAGAAAAATGCAAGAGATACAACCGAATCTGGAGGCTTGCTGTAGATTCACGGTAGGAATCGTCGGGTTGTCAATCCGCGTCCAAGCTCGGTCCCAGCTATCGTCCGGGGTAGAGGAGGGCTGTCACTTCCTCCCAATGGACCCGTCTTCTCCGGTAAACTACAATCCGGCCACGTCCGATGTGAAGAACTCCTAGCTTGGCGATGAAGATGAGTGTAGAATCCTCTCCTTGAAGCGCTTGGATGATGCGAGGTGGCCTCGGGCAAAAGGGGGAGGAATAGTGGAAGAAAACAGAGCAGTCGCCCCTTCCGGCGGAAGAAATCGCGGAGCAGAATCGTGGCCCAAATGACCTAAAAATAGGGCTTTAAATTGAAAATATGTCAGAAAATCCTTCACGCACGACCAAACGCACGTTCGGAGTCAACCGTGCGCGAAGGAATCGCACGGGCAGAGCAGAAACGTAATATTTTAGCTGTTCTGAATTTGATCATGCGTTTTAGTCACGCACGGGCAAAATGCTCGTGCATGAAGAAAACGCACTGGCAAATTCAGAACGGCAGATTTTCAAGATTTTGAGCGAAATGACAACGCACGATCAACCAAATCGTACGTGAAAGATAAACGCACGACCATGCGATCTAGAAAATTGCAAAATAACATCAATTCTTAGATAAAAGAGGGAAACTCGTGCGATTTTGCTCACGCGCGATCAAAACTGACCGTGCGCGAACAAAACGCACGAGCCGGGGCAGGTCACCATTTTTAAGGACTGTAGGAATCGCACGGTCGCAGAAATCGTGCGTCAAAGAAACGCACGACCATGCGATTTCTCCAGGTTACAATTCCCATAGAATGAAGATCTCCCCACCTGCAATATAAACCAACAAGCTGGGGAACATACCACCAGCACACAGAAATATATAATAACAACAAAATAAAGACATGGGGAGCACCATGTGCTTACCCCCAGTAGAATACTGCGCAATTGCACACCAAAATGGGCCCAAAGAGTGCACTTTGTGAAGAAATGTGTTCAAGTGAAATGTAAGCAATAATAAACTAAAAGTGAAGTGCAAGTGAGTGAAAACTAGCCCAGATGAGTCCGAAAAAGTGTATATAAATTGGACTCATCAATTGGCGACTAGATCTAGGTTAGGTCTAGGGGGTGCTCAAGGACATATTCAGGGTTGGATTGGCTAGAGCGGCTTGTGGCTGAATCCGGGGAAGGATAGGTTAGGGCCACCTTTTCGTGGGGATGCAAGTCGGGATAGAAAACCAAAAGAGCTTACTATTATTTGCCGCCGATTTCTAGCGTTATAGAAATCAATTTTCGTAAAACCTTATTTCATATTAATAAAACATTTCTCCACTTTATTTTAATTATTTTGTTTGATTTCTCACTTTCTTATTCACGCATTATTTCAAAGATAATCAAAATATAACGAAAGTTTTAAAAACCCTTATTCACCCCCCCCCCCCCTCTAAGGGCGCCTACCGATCCAACAGGGTTGAGTTGTAATCCTTGAGGGGCTGAGTTGTAGGGCTTGAGAACCTGAGATTGTAGGGCTTGCGGGCCTGAGATTTGGCAGAGTTTCCGACTCTAGCACACTGTTAGATAGGAATAGAGGGACAGTGGACTACTCAAGACACTCTGTCTTTAGGAACCACTATAAAACTTTGTGTGTTTTCTTGTAATGTGCTTTTAATCTTTATACTAGGACCTTCATAGAAACAGACTAAAAAGAAAGAGGGGCAAGAGATTTACAAGACCTATTCACCCCCCCCCCCCCCTCTAGGTGATTTGACAACATCCATAACTAACAAGTGGTAACAGAGGGAGGTTGTTCAACGAAAGCCTAATAGCTTGAACAGATCTACCCTTAGGTGTGTCAAACCATCATATCAAGAAGGTTAAATCTTTATGAAGAAAATGAGAAGTCCAATACTAAGAAGTCCATATCTCCAAGTGAAAGCAGCTGTAACACTTCTTACTTTGAAGAAGAAAGATGTATAGGGCAATACGAGAAGGGAATTGGCTTTATGGCCATAAATGAAGAAGTACAGGATCACAACATCTCTCTTGGGAAGGTACAAATCAAAACTCCCCTATCTACGTCTAATTCAGAATCAGTATCAGATTCCTTGCATGATGATGAAGGTGAGTCTGTTGCAAGCAACACATCCGCAAGATCCTCATATGAGATTGAATTTGAGCTGATACAGCAATATAAAACTTTGTGGGAAGCTTTCAAGAAAAGTAATAAACTCCTCAAAGTTCAGACTAAGGAGTTGGATTCCTTGACAACTATCCACTCTGAGCTCTAGGAGACAGCTGAGAAGCTGGTTGCTATGAGCAAAGAAGTGGACAGATTCAAGGAAGCCACAAAGCTCAAGAATGTTGAGCTGGCTTAGAAGAACAAGGTCATCAAGGACCTTGAAGAAATGCTGCTGGATGAAAAGAAGATTGTTGCCATCTTTTCAAAACCCAAGACTGTCCTTCCCATTATTGATAGTTTTTCTGCACCATTTAGAGCTGTTGTAGGATACAATAGTGAGACAGCCAAGGGTATAGCCTCTGAAGAGCAACCCTCTTTTAAGAAGGTGCTGCTTGCATCAAATCCCTTTGGCCAGGAATCTTCATATGGTCATCTGACCAATGCCTGCTCAGCAAGTGTCAGTAAGCCCTCTATTCCAAATAGAAGAGCAGGCATTGGGCAAAGTGCTTTTAAAGCACCCCATGAGGAGATTTAGATGAAGAATCGAGGTGTCTTTGTCCATAGACCTGGAGCCACAGCTCTCAAAAGCAAGGGAAAGGCTGCTCCTACCAAGCCTGTTCCCAAGAAGGTGAACCAAAAGGTGATGAAACCATCTCCACTTCAATACTCACACATGTGAGGTTCACTCAAGACCTGTTAGGCCAGGTGTCTCCACTCCTACCAACCAACATTACCATCCTACTCAGATGGTGAAGTAGATGAGAAGATACAACATGTATGAGTGCTGGTGTTGTGGGAAAGTGGGTCACATTTCCCTGGACTGTTGGTTCAACCCAAAAGAGCCTAATGCAAAGAGAATGCAGACCTCTCAAAGGTCTGGTGTCCCAGTTTATTCCCCTAACAGAAACAAAGGGCCCAAATTAATTTGGGTGCCTAAGGGTAAGTGATTTTTTTTGTTGGTATGTCCAAATACCAACAAATGTCCAATTTGGTACTTGGACAGTGGTTGCTCCAGACACATGACTGGAGTAAGGAGCTACTTAAGAAACTCCACCCCTATGGAGAATGGACCAACAGTAATCTTTGGAGGTTAAGAAAAGGGGGTGACCAAAGGCTGTGGTAACATTTCTAACGACTTAGTCTGTTGGATCTATAGACGCCCTTAGAGAGAGGGGTGAATAAGGGTCTTAAAAACTTTTATTATATTTTGAATTACTTGAAAAACTATGAGATCAAAATTGAGAAAAACTAAACAAATTAAGTAAAATAAAATAGAGACATGATTTTACTAGCTTGAAATATAAGATTACAAAACATGATTTCTAATGACGCTGGAAATCGAAGGAGAATAGTAAAAAGTCTTTTTGTTTTCTATCCTGACTCGTATCCCCACAAACCGGTGGCTTTAGCATATCCTCCCTCGGATATGGACTCATGCCGCTCTAGCCAATCCTCCCCCGGATACGTCCTCGAGAACCCCCTAGATCTACACCCTAGACCTAGTCACCAACACGAGGCGAATTCCTCCCTAAGTCCTACCCAAACCTAGTCGCCAACACGAGGCAAATTCACTAAACGATTAGAAGAATATATATGTGAAATAAATAACAACAATATGAAAAACTCCCTCTAAAGAACTTCTAATGTTGGAGACGAAAGATCTCTATAGAATAAGCGTGGTTTAAGAGATCGTCGGTCGGATGCGGCGTGAAGAAATCCTCCTTCAGAAACTCAGAACTTTTGGTGGGAGATCAATTCTTGGCAGAATAGGGCTCTGGAATTTTGGCACTCCACCTCTCTCAAACATGTGTGTTGAAAACGAGAGAAGAGGGATCCGTTTATAGGAGAGAGAGCTAGCGACTGCGCTATTGCTACCGCCGACGCTATCTTGAATTAGGAAATATTCTCCGCGTGCGTATCTTCATTCCAAGGACACCCTGCCAAAATTTATCTTGTGCGTCGAGCTACCGCCTGCGCTAGCCGCTACCGTCGGCGCTTGCGCCTTCTATAATTGCTTCCCGGAATTGCTCTATTCAAGGCTAGCGCCTGAGCTAGTGGCTACCACCGGCGCTAGTGGCTATGCTAGAGTTTTGGCTTCAAACTTGGGGGCAACCTTCTTATGTTATCCTTAGGCATATGACTTTGTTTCGTGCACACTTAAACACACAAGATCAAATACAGTTTTAATATAGGGAATTAATAATTCTTATAAATTATATGATAACAGTTTAAATAAGGATAACAGTTTGACCTATTTATAATTCACAAGGGAATTAATTAACAGTTTTAATAATTCACAAGTCCATTATTTGACCTATTTATAAAGGGAATTAAATAAGGATTTAATATTCACTATAAAATCATGAAACTTGGTCAAAGGACTTTTTAGGGAAATTATGTGATTTGTTAATTTTGGTAAAATTTTTGGAGGAATTTATATATGGTCCCCTTCACAAAGTGCCCTAGGATTTGTTAATTTAAATAAAAGATTTATACGGTCAAATGAGTTTGAAAAATTATGGAACTCAGGAAGTGAACTTTTCTGATCATCTTGGACACCTATTAATTTTGTTGTAATTTTTGAACGAGTATTTTTGGTACTTTCTTTGTTAATCCTTGATTTTGATAAATTGGTCAATATTGTAATTGGAGGTCAAAACCTTTCTGGAATTTTATGAATTTTATATATAGTTGTTATTTTGATGATATACAGTAGTACAAATTTTAGTCAGTATCTAATCAAATAATTATACTTGGTGTTCAAAGTCATAGGTTCCCTGATTTTGAGGAAATTATAATAAATGCCAAATAAATTAGAAAAATTATGAATTTTGGGATATAGTCTTAAAATGTCATAACACACTCCCAATAATAATCTTGGGTCATTTGTATGAGCATTTGGAGTTTTTCTCTTTTTATCCATCATGTTGTTCATGTGGTTCTGCGTATAGTGAAATGTTGAATTAGGATACGCATGTAGGTCTTACATGCAGAGTTAAAGAAGTTGGTGCACCCAGACTGACTGGTTTTGGAAGGGGTCATCAAAAGAGGGTAGGAGTGAGATGCCTGGTTGACTAGGAGGCAAGGATGTGCTTGGGATCGACGAGAGGTCGTCATTCCCTTGGAGTGGAGTAAAACACACTTAGTGTTAGTAAGTGTAACTTTAATGGTAGTCAGGTCAAGGGTAGACATCAATAAGAATAAGTGCCTTGGAAAGGGAGCTTTGGGGTCCATCCCTTCATAACTCCTAGTACCGATGCGAGCCCCTCACAGGGTAGTCCTCGGGAAGTCCATAATTAACCCAAAACTGTAGGAATAAATTATTATGCAAGTTTAACTTAATAATACACTCACCCACATCCCCGTTGCTACGGGTGGTTAGTTGGTTTGGTCTCACGATCAGTAGGCTCGGTGGATGTAGGTACGGATGGGTTAGTCTGGCTCGAAAGGTTATTGTGATGGGCAGGTTATCCCGGGGAGCCTATGGCTCGGAGATATAGAGAAATCATATTTGCATGTGCATGAAGGTGGTGGGTCTTTAGTATTGGACGGTCGTTCGCACCGACGTCGATACTTTGACTCAGCATGTGTGGTCTTCACTTAGCCAAGGAAGTCTGGTTGACTAGCCAGCAAGAGTACGCAAGCGCTTTGCGGTTGTGTTCTTCGCGTTGAGGTGTACGAAAGGTCTAGGTTAGGTAGTGCGAATACCAACCTAGAGGTGGGCGAGGCCCAACCCACCGCCTCCGTTTGCCACTACGGGAGGTATCCTAGGAGTTTTGCTAGCTTAAAAAAGGGGGAACTAAAGGTCTATGCGCATAGAGTCGGGTGCGTGTGTTGCACTAGTGAGAACATAACAGTATCAGCATAGCACTACATGTCATATCATAAGCATTACATTTCAACCCATACCACTATCGTAAAAATTGGTCTGGGACTTTTTATACGATAGGCCCTGCTAAACGACCCCTTGGTCAATAGGTCTGTATGGGTATTCCTATAAATCAAGGTTACTTTTCTTACTTACTTCACTTTACCTTGTCTTGGTAGCTAGTTGTAGCTTGTACATTACCCAGTTATTATACTTTACATGTTCTTTACCTTGCTTTACTTACTTTTCTATATATATACACAACTGTGTAGTGGTAGATATTCCTGTAGTTAGGTCATGCCATCTGCTATGTTTTATACCCCTTGTTGTCCTCTGCTTTGTCCCTCCCGCACGGTGCCTAGGAGCTACTAGGAAGTGGGGTGGGGGAATGAGGCTTAGTCTTTTTGACTAACGGTCAGTGGATCATATCATTTTAGGGGACCGAGGTGACGCATCACTACTAGAGGCCGGTGTAGATGGAGGTGGGCCAGTCTAGCACAGGAGCACCAGTCTTAGGATCAGTGAGTGGTTATTAGTTGTTTGCTTCTGCGAGAGATCTTGTAGTGAGGATATGATGTATTGGGCAGGAGCCCTTCTTATTTTTGCTACCTTTTCATTCAGTTATTATCTGTGGACATTTGTCTTTATGATTTTATATATTATATGATTTGGGCATGGACTTAATAACTGTTCATCATACTTTTCTTCTTCTGTGATCGTTATTACCGGCAGGACCGGCATTTTGTAGTGGCGACCTTCCCGAGTGTTGGTGTCACTACAAAGCGGCGGTTCTTAGAAAGGCCTTATATGGCTTTAAGCAGACCCCTAGAGCCTGGTATGAGACTCTATCAAGCTTTCTCATTGAAAACAAGATTTCAAGGGAAAAGATTGACAAGACATTGTTCCTAAGTGAAGTGAAGGGAAAGATCTTGCTAGTATAGATCTATATGGATGACATTATCTTTGGCTTTACAGATGACAATCTCTACAAAATTTTTTTCCAATTTAATGTAGGGAAAGTTTGAAATGAGCTGTATGGGAGAGCTCACATTTTTCCTAGGTCTTCAAGTAAAACAATCTGATGATGGTATATTTATCTCACAGACCAAATTCACTAAAGAGCTAGTCAAGAAATTTGGATTAGAGAGTGCTTCTTCTATGAAGACTCCCATGGGATCCAATGTGTCTCTGGACAAGGATGAAAAGGGAATACCCTTTGATGAAACCAAGTACAGATGCATGATTGGGTCTTTTCTTTACCTAACTGCAAGTAGGTCTGATATAATGTTTGACACATTTGTCTGTGCTAGATATCAGGTAAACCCCAAGGAATCTCATCACACCTCTGTCAAGAGAATCTTATGATACTTGAAGGGTACACCTAATCTTGGCATATGGTACCCTAGGAACAATGAGTATGAACTAATTGGGTATTCAGATGTAGACAATGCAGGGTGCAAAGAAGATAGGAAGATCACTTCAGGGACTTGCCAATTCCTTGGAGGAAGACTGATCTCATGGAGCAGCAAGAAGCAGACAAGTGTGGCAATCTCCACAGCAGAATCAGAATATATATCTACAGGAAGTTGTTGTGCTCAGCTGGTATGGATCCAGAACCATCTTGAAGACTATAATTTAAAGAAGACCAAAACACCCTTGTTTTGTGATCCTTCAAGTGTTATCTCAATTGCTAAGAACTCTGTCTCACATAACAGGACTAAGCATATTGAGATCAAGTATCACTTCATTAATGAGCATGTGGAGAATGAAGATATCACTCTTGAGTTTGTCCCCACAAACAAACAAGTGGATGATATATTTACAAAGCCCCTAGATGAAGCTAAGTTTAACTTCTTCAAATTCCAATTGGGGATGTTAAACTTAGAGTAATTTCAACTCTCTTTAGTTTTTATTACTAATCATTTGTTTCTTAGGAGAAGGACAGGCTAAATACTACTGGAGCCTCTCAAGCAGAGCTGACATCAGTGAGGAAGGATGAGCTCCATCCCAACAGTACTCTGCTCAGTTTGAGGGGGAGATGTCTCTGATTCAAGATATCATAGAGAAGGAAGCTGAACCTCCTAACACAGAGGCGGCTGAAGAGAGGAGAAGTCCAATCCTGGATAGTGATCCAGTTGAGGGAGAGTTCCAACCTAGGAGCAAAGCTCAGGATACTATAATGGTTGAGGGGGAGACTCATCTGAGGTACTCTACCCCAGGAGCTCAGGAAAATCTTCTCCAGCTGGAAGTCAACACAGAAGAAAGAAATGAAAGGCTGATTTCAATACAAGAAGCCCTGGATAAGAGTTTAATTGAAGAAGTACTAAAGGGGGAGAAGGCAACTGAAAGATATGGGTTGACTGTAAACTACTCCTATAGTGGGGAGATTAGGTGTTTTCAGTTTTCTTTGTTATTTAATAATTTAGCTATCTCAGCACGCAAGCATCACAGAAAACACATAATGATTTATAGTGGTTCCCAACTAGACAATGTGTCTAGAGGTAGTCCACTATCCCTACCACCTATCTAGCAGTGTGCTAGACTAGGCAACTTCTCCAACTCAGATCTTTTCACTATATTAAGATCTTACAACTCGGGTTCACACAGAACCCTACAAACCTCATACTTTACAAGTCCTACAAACTCAGATCTTCAGCAAGAACCCTACCAATCTCAGGTCTATTACTAGATCCTACCAACTCAGACTCACAAAGAGCCCTACAAAGTAGTACAAAATTGTTGTTTTAGAAGAGAAGACTTCAGAAAATGAACACTTGAATAATAGAACTTCTTCTTCTTCTAAGTCTAATGATCTTATGGATCAATGAACCTCTCTTCAGAATCTTCTGTAGAACTTCACAACCAGCAGCAATAAAGACTTCTTTTTTGTTTTCTTTTCTTTCTCTTCTGTAAGTGTATATCAGAATAGACTTGAGAATGAATACTTAGTACACATACATGATGTTGAGAAAACCCTTGATTTAACTTAACAAATTAATTAAAAGTGAGTTTATCTACTAGGATTAAATTACCCATTGTATAGTGAGGGTAATATGGTCATTAGATGTCTTAGGATGTCACACTCAACACTGGGTGTCAGGACCAGATCAAGAGAAGCAAATTTTTATACATCGAATAGAATTCAACGTAACATCAAGTCCATATCGACGCTGCTCTAACTAGAAGTCCAAGTGGTCCAACCTTCTGTCGAAGTAACTTAAGTCGATGCTACATCAAATAGATATCGACGTAGAGGTCAGGGACTTGTTGAAGTAATTGGAGAAGTCGGCGTAGCTTTTACTTCAACTTGACGCAGAACGGGTTATCTGTCGAAGCCATCTAAAGTCGACGCAACGTCGACTTCATCTCGACGCAGAAGATGTAGTTCAGAGCCAGGCAAATCAACTCGATGTACATGTCGATAAGATTTCGACGCAACGTCTACTTGCAGAGTTCAATCAAAGCAGAGATGAAATTGAAGCTGCTTCTATAAGAACTCGAAGTTGCGTCGATAAGAGAAGAAATGAATTCGATGCTACGTCGAATACAGTTTGTAAAAGTATATCTTTTCAGCTGTCTTTCTGATCCTTCCTTCATGGCCCACATCCTTCAAGACCGTTCCCCAATGGCTCAATAATTGCCTGAAATGGGAAGGAGCATTAAAGAAGAAGACAAAAAGGTTTCTTGGAAACATGTTCTTTCCAGGTGGATGGGCTGAGAATTAAAGAGGAAAGAAAGAGAAAGTGATAAGCAGATTACCTTATCAAGGATATCAGAAAGGGAAAGAAATTTGAATTTGAAGAAGGCAGAATAAAAAGACAAGAGGAGACAAAGGCAGGCAGGGCATTAATCACTATCAGCCGTCTCCTTTATTTTCTAGGGGTTCTTCTTCTTCTCCCTCTCTCAGGAACTCTAACACAGCAAACAAAAAGGAAAGGAAGGCTCTGCTATTCTTCATCAAATAGAACAGAGGATCTGAAAGCTGCTCTTTAACACAATTTCATAGCATCCATATCATAATCGGAAGAAGAAGAAAGGATCTGACAATACAAAGCTTCTGCAAATCATCACTATCAAAAGCAGGGGCTAATCAAGAGCAGATCCTTTAGAATAACTCATAGGCTGATCTTCATACAACCATTTTCAAGAATTCTGAGAACAGAATTCCTTCAACCTTCTCCCTTCTTCTTTCTCATTCTATAAAAGAATTTTATTAATCCCTCTTCAAAGGATTCAGTTGTTCAAGATCTCCTTATCAAAAGATCTGGTGGTTCAAGATCTCCTTATCAAAAGATCTGGTGGTTCAAGATCTCCTTATCAAAAGATCTGGTGGTTCAAGATCTCCTTATCAAAAGATCTGGTGGTTCATGATCTCCTTATCAAAAGACCATTGGTTCTAAGAGTCTCCTGATCAAAAGACTCAAGCATACTGGTGCATTCGTACCAGGTGGTAGAAGAGAGGACTACCCACATTTTGGGGAACCTCTATAAAATTTATTGTGTCTGTGTTGTGATTTTCTATGCTGTCCAGTCTTTTATTCTGCACTTTATTTCCTGGATTCTTTATTCTGCCTGGTTTGTTAAGCATAAATCCTTAGTGTAATTTATTGTTAAACACAGTTAGGATAGAAATATTTTAATACTCTATTCACCCCCCCCCCTCTAGAGGAATCTCAGAGGCACACTTGTTGGAGTTTCTGAGATGATCTCAAAGCAATCAATAGTTAGTCTTGCTGCCAACGCAATATGAGCCTATAAGGTCACACATAAAAGCGTTTGGAGAAATTGGAGAAAGGATTGTGTTGCCCTTACTCATATTGGATATAAGTGGAGGACCAATCCTGTGACTGCTTGGAATTAAGTTGAGAATGTCTCAACGGGAAATCGTTTAATGGGTTTAAACGAATGGATTAACACTAGCTAATTCGGCTAAAGGGTTTAGACGAATTCGGCTAAAGGGTTTAGACGAATTCGGCTAAAGGCTTTAAATGAATTCGGCTAAAGGGTTTAGATGAATTCGGCTAAAGTCAAATTCGGTTAAATGGTTTCGCCGAATTTATATAGCCGAATTTATATATAGACGAATTCGTCGAAATGGTTTTGCCGAATTCGGTTATAGTGATTAGTCGAATTCGGTTATAGTGATTGGTCGAATTCGGCTATAGTGATTAGTCGAATTCGGTTATAGTGATTAGTCGAATTCGGCGAATCTAAATCTGGACAGATTTTCTGTTTTCCCTCTGGTCTGCGGATAGCCGATTTTATGCCTTGCATATAGAATGAACGTGATTAGGGCTTCGAAAAAAACACGGGTTTTCAGATCGAGCCTTTTCGCGAGAGAGAAAAGATGGAAGTGTTCCGATCGTTCTCGTTCCGTCCGCCGATCGTCCTTCCGCCGCCGCTTGTCACCGCCGTCAGTCGCCGCCTCCCCTGGATCGGATCTAGCAGTCCGTGGGGATGTTGAGAGCATCCTTCTCCGACCTCATTCTAGTACGACAAGAAGCTAGGGTTCTCCTTTGCTCATGTGGACTTCTGTAGAGGGATCGATCTATTACGATCCTTGAAGAACTCAGATTTCGGATTTCTCCTTGGAGCACCTTTGTTGAGTGTTGACTCAATCCCGCAAAGGTATATTGTATTTCGATTTGTTTATTCTCTTGAATCATGAAAAACGCAAGATCCGTTGATCTCTTTTTGGGTTGTTCTTGTCATTTCCGCTGCGCATATGTGATATGTTATCCCTTATGAAGGGGTATAGAAAAACCAACAACACTGTGCACTTTCAATTAGTATCAGAGGGAGGTTGATCATTAAGAGGCTAACACCTTGATCAAAAAGACCTCCTACTCTTATTTCTTTTCTATAAATATATTTTATAAAGAAAATGAGTACTAAGGATTATGCTTCCACAAGACCCCCAGTGTGTAACTTAAACAAGTTCACACTCCGGAAGGCCAGGATAAGGCTTTATATGAATTCAATTGATGAAGACATATATAATGTTCTTCTTATAGGTCCTCCTGCTCCAGTCAGACAAAAGGAAGGAGAAACCTCAACAACTGAGGCTGTCCCAAGGAAGGAGTGGACAGAGGCTGAGAAGAAGGTCAAGGCATGTGATGCCAAGGCCATGAATATTTTAGTGTCAACAATATCATATGACATATTCCAGAAGGTTGTTGAATGCCAATCAGCAAAGGAGATCTGGGATTCACTCACCACAATGGTGGAGGGAAGTGCTGACGAAAGAAAGGACAAAAATTCCCTTCTCATATCCCAGTATGAGAACTTTCAAAAGAAGGATGAAGAATCTGTTGCCAATATGTATGACAGATTCAGTCTTATCATTAATGAGCTCAGAGGCTTAGACAAGGAAATATCCTTGACTAAAATTAATGATAATATTCTTATGTGCTTCCCTAGCTCATGGGACTTAAGGATCTGGGCAATCAGAGAATCCAGATGCCACAAAGAAATCTCAACTGAAGCTTTTCTAGGAAAGCTTAAGTCCTATGATATTCTTTTGAAAAATAGGGCTGAGGTTAAGGAAAGGGAGACCTCTCCAGCTCCTGTTCAAAGGTCCCTTACTCTCAAAGCTGCTGAAGGAGAGTACTCCACTCCTGAGGATGAAATGTTCAGTCTACTGGCAAAGAGATTCAAGAAGTGGGTGAAGACTGAGGACTCAAGGAGAAGAGAAAGAGACTCAAGGCCCAGGTATGATAAGACTCCAAAGAAGGAGGTTATCTGCTATACCTACAACAAACAAGGGCACATTGCTCCCAACTTCCCACAAAAGCAATGGGAGAAAAGCAACATCAAGGATGAGAAGAAGAAGAAGAAGCTCTTCAGAGGAAAGGACAAGAAGAAAGCCAAAGGCTTTATTGCTGAGACTTGGAGTGATTCTGAAGCAGAAGTAGACTCCTCTTCATCTGAAAGTGAGGATGAAGAAGAAGCAGTAGCAGCCTGCATGATGGCTCTTGGGATGGTATCAGATGAAGAAAATGATCAGGTATCATCTGTCTTTGATGAATTTGATTTTACTTCAGAAGATTTTAAATCATGCTTTAAAGATTTCTGCAATGAGCATCTTAGGGTAGAAAAAGAACTAGGCATAGCTAGAACTGAACTAGAGGACCTTAAGAAAAATGAAATGCATCTAACTAATCAAAACCTAACAAATGAAATTAATGATAAAGAGTTAGAGTTGATTAAGCTTAGAGAGGAAAATACAAATACAAAAAAGGAGCTAGCAAAGGCAAAGGCCTTTGAGGACTCACTCAATGGGAGGAGTTAGAAGCTCAAGGATATCACTGAAAATCTCTCTATGAGATTTAATCACCTAGGATTAGGAGCAGAGCAATCATCCAGATAGGATAGATAAGCCTAAAAAGGCAAACCTAAATAAAAGGGAAAAACCCCTAGGCAAGAATCATTTAGAGAAGTCAAATCACAATCACCTGAAAGTACAAACAAAATCTAAGTTAATAAGACACTCTGCTGATCTTTTGCATTTAGATATATTCTATACTCATCTAAAGCATCAAAACAAGAGGTTTGGGAAAACCATTCCTTATCATCCCAAAGGGTATTATGAAAGACCCTCCTATTCCTTCATTGAACCCTACAATGGTAAAAGCAAAGGGCCCAAGGTAACCTGGGTTCCTTCTAATGTTTGAATTACTTGTGCAGGGTTAGGAAGAGTCCCACTCAGGAGAAAATTGAGTGGGAAGGATGATGTGGGTCATGGATAAGGAGCAAAAGTTAGTCAAGGGATTAATTTCTATCTTGAATCCTCCTTAACTCCTAGTACAATATATTATGATCTGTTTTCAATAAATAAAATTGCTGGGAAAAACAGCAATAATTTTCTAAAGCAATAGATATGTTTATTAAGAGGTGCATCAAATAGAAGTCGACGTACCATTGACTTCTACTCGATGCCAGCGTCGAGAAGCACATAGAGCAGACAATTCGAGTAGAATTCGATGCAGTGTTATGTTCTTATCGACGCATATGTCGACTTAATAATTGCTGAATAAATTTCGAAGTCACGTCGATTGGAAATCGACGTAACGTCGACAGGACTATATCGATGTATGGTCTCTGAATAGTCTCGAAGCTACGTCAAGTACTAGTCGACGCAACGTCGATATAGCAGCGCGCACAAAATTGCTTCTAGATTTAATATCGAGACAGCCTTGCACGCCAAATAATAAGTAATATCGACGGTGCATCGACATAAACCCTAAGTAGCGGCGATTCATCTGCTTTTAAGCAATTACTGCGTCGAAACATTTGCGCTTTCGAATTCTCTAGCTCTCTAGCTCTCTCGTGCCTCTTTCTCTCTCGCTTTCTGTGTCTTTGCAGGTACCCAAAATCAAATGGCTCCACCAAAGGTGAACTCAGGATTTGATGTGGACATAGAGTCGTTCAATGCTGCAGCAAAAAGTTTCATGGCCATCCTTGGTCTTTTTCATAATGCTGGACTAACAAAGCTGATCTCCACAAGATGCAAGATCATGGATATTGAGCTAATAGAATTCAAGGAGACTGTTTCAGTGGTAGATGGTGGTTCTCTTCAAGGGACAATATCTGGTCAAGACATCAGAATATCTGAGGAGATTCTCTCCCAAACATTTGATCTTCCCTCTGGGAATGAGTCAGATGAATTGACAGGAGATGAGATTAAGAAGGCCCTGGACACTATGCAGTTCAAGAAAGATAAGCCCATCAATCTAAAGAAGATTGATCTTGGGGAGGAATATAGATTCCTTGCAGATATTGTAGGAAAAGTGCTGCTATGTAAAATATTAGCACATAATGTTATCCCCATGAAGCAATTGCAAATAATGGGAGCTCTTGTTTTGAAAAAGAAGATCAATTGGGGCAGATGCCTATTAAAACTGATAGCTCACAAGTATTCTCACAAGGAGAATGCATACATGATAATAATGAGCCAGGTGCTCTTCCAGCACTTCCCTAGTGTTTGCAAGTCAAAAGGAGTGCCCATTCCTCCTGGAAAGCGGATCAATATTGGGATCTTCTCAAAATGGACAAGGAAAATCTTGAAGCCTGGTCAGGCCCCATCTTCTCCTCCTCCATCTCCTCCTCCTCTAGAGTCAAATAGGGAGATTCAAGATCCCCCAAGGGATGATCCTTCCCCAATGGACACTGTTCCAGAGCCCCATCAAGAAGATACACCAGCCTCATTTCAACAACAACAACAGCTTCAACAAACACTGCAACAATAACAACAACAACAACAACAATAGATCCCTTCTACTTCTCCACCTGAACCATCTTCTTTACAAACCCATCTACTTCCATCCATTCCACCTCTACCTTCAATCCATTTCTCACATGATGTCTACCATCCTCTCTCTCCCATTCAAGAAGACTTCCCTTCATCACCTCCACCTCCAGCTCATCCTCCCATTGACATTGAGCAAATCATCTCCAAAGCAGTAGCCATTGCCTCCTCAACTTTTGAAGATCAAGTGGCATCTCAGGCTAGGAAATTTGACAAGAGATACTCACAGATAGAGGGTGAGTTATTAAGTTTTCAAAAATCATTTCAGAGTCTCAAGGAATTTGTCTCTTCCTCTATGGTTACAAGAGAATTCTTAACTTCACTGGCCAGCAAGGTCAAGAAGGGGGAGAATATCTTAGAGGAAGAGGGTCCTATCTTAGGGGGAGAAGTTCAGGAAGAAGAAGATGAAGAGCCTGCCCCTAACAAGGTGACTACCATCCAGGGGGAGCTAGCAGATAAAGGGGAGCTCCCATATATTCAAAGGCAGCCTCGGGAGGATCAGGTGATGGATGAAATAGCAAAGATTGCACAGGAAGCTGTAAAGGAGGCTGAGCATACTGCACAGAATCAGGGGGATCCAACTCCAGACATTCAGAGAAATCTGAATATGGAACTGGAAGCAATGAGCACAGCAAGGGATCATAGGTACCCCCAAGATGAAAATCCACTAGGTGATGTGGCCGAAATTGCTGTGGAAGCTGCCCAAGAAGCTGAAGAGAATGCACAAACTCAGGGGGAGCTTCCACAAGAGAAAGAAGGTGTTGCAGAAGAATATGATGACAATGAACATCTAAAGATAGCTCAAAGAAAAATCCCAAAGGTGTTTTCAAGGAAAAGGAAAACTCCTAAGAAAGAGCAGTAAGGCTCACGTATTTTGCAAAGAAGTACAGTCTATTTTTAAACAGTTGGGATTACATATATTCTTCTTGATTATTGCATGAAATGATCTGAGAAAATAGCTTGTCATGTTATTATGTCTACACTATCTTGTATGAAATGAATTATTGTTTATAAAAATTGTATAAAATCACTCAGAAAAAAATGTAAAATTTGTTAAGATAAATAGGGGGATATTGTTGGGAAAAACCCTTGATTTAACTTAACAAATTAATTTAAAGTGATTTTATCTACTATAATTAAATTACCCATTGTATAGTGAGGGTAATATGGTCATTAGATGTCTTAGGATGTCACACTCAACATAGGGTGTCAGGACCAGATCAAGAGAAGCAAATTTTTATACGTCGAATAGAATTCAACGTACCATCGAGTCCATATAGACGCTGCTCTGACTAGAAGTCCAAGTGGTCCAACCATCTGTCGAAGTAACTTAAGTCGACTCTACATCGAATAGATATCGACGTAGAGGTCAGGGGCCTAATTGGAGAAGTCGACGCAGCTTCTACTTCAACTCGACGCAGAAGAGGTTATCTGTCGAAGCCATCTAAAGTCGACGCAACGTCGACTTCATCACGACGCAGAAGATGTAGTTCAGAGCCAGGCAAATCAATTCGACATACACGTCGATAAGATGTCGACGCAACGTCTACTTGCAGAGTTCAATCAAAGCAGAGATGATATCGAAGCTGCTTCTATAAGCTCTCGAAGTTGCGTCGATAAGAGAAGAAATGAATTCGACGCTACGTCGAATACAATCTGTAAAAGTATATCTTTTCAGCTGTCTTTCTGATCCTTCCTTTATGGCCCACATCCTTCAAGACCGTTCCCCAACGGCTCAATAATTGCCTGAAATGGAAAGGAGCATTAAAGAAGAAGACAAAAATATTTCTTGGAAACATGTTCTTTCCAGGTGGACGGGCCGAGAATTAAAGTGGAAAGAAAGAGAAAGTTATAAGCAGATTACCTTATCAAGGATATCAGAAAGGGAAAGAAATTTGAATTTGAAGAAGGCAGAATAAAAAGACAAGATGAGATAGAGGCAAGCAGGACATTAATCACTATCAGTCATCTCCTTCATTTTCTAGGGGTTCTTCTTCTTCTCCCTCTCTCAGGAACTCTAACACAGCAAACAAAAAGGAAAGGAAGGCTCTGCTGTTCTTCATCAAATAGAACAGAGGATCTGAAAGCTGCTCTTTAACAAAATCTCATAGCAGCCAGATCATAATCTGAAGAAGAAGAAAGGATCTGACAATACAAAGCTTATGCAAATCATCACTATCAAAAGAAGGGGCTAATCAAGAGCAGATCCTTTGGAACAACTCATAGGCTAATCTGTATACAGCCATTTTCAAGAATTCTGAGAATAGAATTTTTCAACCTTCTCCCTACTCCTTTCTCATTCTTTAAAAGAGTTTTATTAATCCCTCTTCAAAGGATTCAGTGGTTCAAGATCTCCTTATCAAAAGATCTGGTGGTTCAAGGTCTCCTTATCAAAAGATCCGGTGGTTCATGATCTCCTTATCAAAAGATCCTCGGTTCTAAGAGTCTCCTGATCAAGACACAGGCACAGTAGTGCATTCCTACCAGGTTGTAGAAGAGAGGACTACCCACATTTTGGGGAACCTCTATAAAATTCATTGTCTGTGCTGTGATTTTCTGTGCTGTCCAGTCTTTTATTCTGCACTTTATTTCCTGCATTCTTTATTCTGCCTGGTTTGTTAAGCATAACTTAATAGAGTAATTTATTGTTAAACACAGTTAGGATAGAAATATTTTAAAACTCTATTCACCCCCCCCCCCCCTCTAGAGGAATCTCAGAGGCACATTGTGCACTTTCACATGTTGTGGAAGAAAATCTTTCTTTTATACTCCACTGCACTTATGCATAAAAGCCCTTATTGATTACTGCATAATCAGTTCCTCCGTTTGAAAATTCTGGCAAAATTGGCATATTTAATTTATCATAAATGTCTTGCTATTTTTGGAACTTGCAGAATATGGACATAATATTATTCTCCATTGAATATTGTGCAACGGTTATATTCTTCAAATATCATTTCATTTATGGCTCCTTGAATTGTGCGCAAGATAGGAGGAGCATGCATTCTCTGATTATTCATTTCCAAGAATGTCTGCACATTAAATGCAGCTCTGCAACTGTCATGACGACATTGTTCCTTCAAGACGATATCGTCTTGATCAATAGATATGCTTCACGATGATGTCGCCGATATACTTTCTTCTTCAGTACTTGGCTGGATATCTCCCTGAGATTGCTTCTTCTAGATATATCGTCGAGAAACTTCCGTATGAGCAATATGTTTTCGATCTTCAAAGTAGTTTTCTTCCATTAAGTCGACATAACTCCTTCTTCAAGGCTTTTTGTAATATCTCAACAATATTACTTCTTCTTGACGATATCGTGGAGATATCTTAGATGTGTCGGCGTTGAGCTTTCTATAGAACGGTGTCGTCGATATCTGATCTTTAGCTTTATATACGGCAAGCTTTCTTCACGACGATGTCATTGACATCTGGACTTAACTTTATCTACGACTAGCTTTCTTCATCCTTCAAGATGATGTGCTTCTATCAAGACGATATCGTCGAAACTGTTTCGACGACATGATACTTTCCTCTATGATTCTTCTTCTGAGTCTTGAGACGATGTTTTCCTTGGTTAATTTTCATTACTTTAATCGTTTATATACTAGTGATGTAGCTTTGATGCTTTCTCAACTATATGTCCAGTCTTAAATGATTTTATACTTAGAAAATTTCCTGATATATAATTTATCTTCTGCAGTCATGAATAAGTTATAACATCAAATACATAAAACATTTATCATTGATCTGAGCACTTCTTCAAATCAGGAACATTGCTGGCACAGTTCCCAACAATCTCCCCTTATTTGAAGAAGTCATAACTTACTTCAATGATAAATGTCAAAGTACAAATAAAACCATAATTTGAAGACATTCAGAGAATATTATAATTCATCTAGGATGATATAAATAGAGAATGTTTTTAGGGCAAAAAATAACACAGTCACTTGCCCAAGTCAATTTTTTTAAAATAAAGCATTCTATGGTGGTCTTCAGTGTAAGACCCCCCCTCCCTAATCGACGGTCCGACCGGGGGATCTTATCGCACACCACCCTTTAGCACGACGCCGAAGCGACTCCGAAGGGTGAAGGCACTAGCTTCTCCAACCCTTTTCCTTGAACACTCCGATGTCAGCCTAGGGGTGGTGTTAAGCGAACGTCACTACACACCAACAAAGTAAGGAAGCAGTATTTTAGCGGAAGACATTATTAAAGAGTGCGCTTTGTTACCCTTAGCGGAAGACATGATTAAAGAGTGCGCTTTGTTACCCTTAGCGGAAGACATTATTAAAGAGTGCGCTTTGTTACCCTTACTAACAAACCTACATAATACAACACTTATATGGGAGGGGGATATCTGGACTTGTATTGGGCCGAGGCGGTCTTCCCACGACCACCGCCTACGTACTCCGTATCATCCTGCATACGGCCTCAGACCCACGTAGTTCTATTAGTTTCGCATGGGTTGCCCTCCCAGACCGTCCATCGTGCGGGTTGCCTTAGAGTAAAACTCATAGGCCATCCGATTTTATCCCTTGTCACATTCCCGAAGACAACATTTCATTCCCGTAGGAATTATATCTCGAAGGCAACATTTCATTCCCGTAGGAATTATTTCTCGAAGGCAACATTTCATTCCCATAGGAATTATTTCTCGAAGGCAACATTTGTATTCCCGTAGGAATTATTTTCTCGAAGGCAACATTTGTATTCCCGTAGGAATTATTTTCTCGAAGGCTACTATTTTGTATTCCCGTAGGAATTATTTTCTCGAAGGCAACATTTGTATTCCCGTAGGAATTATTTTCTCGAAGGCTACTATTTTGTATTCCCGTAGGAATTATTTTCTCGAAGGCAACATTTGTATTCCCGTAGGAATTATTTTCTCGAAGGCAACGTTTGTATTCCCGTAGGAATTATTTTCTCGAAGGCTACTATTTTCATAAGAGAAGAAAAGAGACGCCCTTTTAGATCAGCAATATATCCACCCGCAACCTGTAGGAGGAGAGAAGACGAACTCTATATAAGCTTAGCATCTCTTCATCCGAGAAGGTAACACTATTTTAACCCGGCTGGCAATTAAATCGAGCCATCCTCATAGGCTCCCGTCAACCATTTGGATGCTTGGTGATCAAACCCAAGTTATCTATATAACACTTCCATTGGTATTGGTACCACAAAAGAAGAGGGAGTATTTCCACCTTTAATCAACATCAGAATTCGTGAAGGGGTAGAGAGAGAAGAAATGTTAGAGAATATGGGAAGGAGGTAGTAACAGCAAAGCCCATCTACCAAAAGTATACCAACAACCCTCAAATCACAAGGAAGGCCCCAACATTAATTGATAGCAGCAGCAACAGGTTTTTATGACAGCAGCCCCCAATGCAAACAACCCCAGCTAGCAAAACAGCCACAATAAATAGCCCCAGGGAAAGCAAGCAAAAGGGCAGCCACAACTGACAACAAAAGAGGCAACTCCGAATCAACAACAAAAGAGGCAGCTCCAAATCAACAGCTCACAAGGCAGCCCCCAAAATCAGCTCACAAGGCAGCCCCCTACTAACCCAACAGGAAAGTAAAGCAGCCCCCATTAACAGCTCCCAAGGCAGCCCCCAATTCAACAAAGAAAGGAGCAACCCAAAGCAACACACCTGCAGCCCAAATCAACAAGGAGCAGCCCCAAAAATCAGCTCACAAGGCAGCCCCCTATTAACACAACAGGAAAGTAAAGCAGCCCCCATTTCAACAAAGAAAGGAGCAACCCAAAGCAACACACCTGCAGCCCAACTCAACAAGGAGCAGCCCCAAAAATCAGCTCACAAGGCAGCCCCCCTACTCAACAAGGAAAGGAGCAGCCCCCAAAACAACAACCTGCAGTCCAAGTTAACAAGGAGCATCCCCCAAAATAACAAGGAGCAGCCCCCAAACTAACAAGGAAAGGAGCAGCCCCCAAAACAACAACCTGCAGTCCAACCCAACAAGGAGCAGCCCCAAAACCAACAAGGAAAGGAGCAGCCCCATTTCAACAAACCTGCAGTCCAAGTTAACAAGGAGCAGCCCCCAAAATAACAAGGAGCAGCCCCCAAACTAACAAGGAAAGGAGCAGCCCCCAAAACAATACTAAAAGACAGCCCCCAATTGCAATACAAAAAGGCAGCCCCCAATTGCAATACTAAAAGGCAGCCCCCAACTGCAATATTAAAAGGCAGCCCCCAAATTGCAATACTAAAAGCAACCCCCAAAATGCAATACTAAAAGGCAGCCCCCAATTGCAATACTAAAAGGCAGCCCCCAACTGCAATACGAAAAGGCAGCCCCCAAATTGCAATACTAAAAGCAGCCCCCAAAATGCAATGCTAAAAGGCAGCCCCCAATTGCAATACTAAAAGCAGCCCCCCAAATGCAATACTAAAAGGCAGTTTAACATGGTAAGGCTATCCGGAATCCACAGACAGAGAGGTTGGAAGATGGATGAAGAGAAAGAGAGGTGGGGTAGAAAACGAGAGGCTCATATGACATCCAAACTAGTCGAGGAAAGGGAGAAAAGAAGAAAGAAACTCCCATCTTCCAACGTCCTTCCAACAATAATAGTTGCACGGGTTGTCTGATAAGGATCTTCCCAGGCCATCCTCGATGTCCTAAACATGGTGGGGAAAAATTCTATCATCATTTCATTTCAAACTATCATTCATCATCGCCTCCAATAGTTCGACCCGCTATATCAGTGTTTCATCAGCTCCAAAGAAATATATGCACATATATATATATGTATGTATATATAGAGAGAGAGAAAGAGGGCAATATCCTAGGCACTTAAGCAATCAGCCACCATTTCCATTTCATATTATGAGAGATGCGAAGAGGAGGAGAGAATAGGGTTACCACCAATCCGAGGCGGGGAGGGAGATCATGGGTTGCCTGAGATCGTATTCCATCCTCGCTGAGTTGAGTCCCCGCCCAGCTTGATTCCTCATCAAATCGGGGGAAGGAACCGACGGAATTTACAGTTCGTATTTCGCTTCATAACCAGAGGAAGATGTGCTCGATTAAGAGGCGGGAGGAGTCGGAGTCCCCCTTATCGTGCCCCGATTTCTTGCCGTCAATCCTTTCTTCCGGCAGGGTTTCGAAGAGGAGAAGGAAGATCGAGCGGTGAGGACAAGGGCGCACTGCAGTCTGCCCTTTCATAGCCGTTGAGCTCCAATCCCATGCCCCCACGAGCTCGCCCTTGGTTTTAGCCCCCTGGTTTTCCGCCCCCTGTTTTCCTCCCAGCCCTACTCGCTGGTTTTGCCATTTTTTTCCAGTTTTACATATACACATATATATGTATATATATTTATGTGATATAATTACTTATTTATATAACTTAATATACATAGGGTCCACAACACCCAAATTATGCTTAGCAAAATGCGCGAGAGGTGTCGTTGTGTTCGTAACAATCACACGAGGTTAACGAAATTATTTCAAGTTGATTCCGAGTTCGTTTATTCATAATTATTCACTCACATCAGTACGCAGCTCAAAATAGGTTATTTCGGCTAACTTTCTCAAATCTCATCGAATTTGCACGAAACGAATTGCATTGCACTAGAATTAATCACACGAGTCCGTTGCAACAGACTAGGGTGAAATTGGGGCTCATTTACCCTATATTCTAAAATGATGTTGTTGCGACGTTCGATATTACTCAAAATTGTCGTTTTCTCCAAACGACCTCGGATCGGAACGAAACGAATTCCGTTGCACTCGTATTGACCATATGAGTCTAACGCAACTGACGGAAGTCGATTCGGAGCACGTATGCTCCGTATTCTAAAATCGTGTCGTCGTGACGCGCTACGATACTCAAAATAGTCATATTCTACCTATGACCTCAGATTGAAACGTAACAAGTTCCGTTGCACTCGTATTGACCATACGAGTCTAACAGAACTGACGGAAGTCGATTCGGAGCACGTATGCTCCGTATTCAAAAATCGTGTCGTCGTGACGTGCTACGATACTCAAAATAGTCATATTATACACATGACCTCGGATCGAAATGAAACGAGTTCCGTTGCACTCGTATCAACTATACGAGTCTAACGCAACTGACGGAAGTCGATTCGGAGCACGTATGCTCAATAAATAATTTTGACGTTGCGGCGAAGCACCATGCTTATCAAAACAGTTATTCTTCCAAATGACCGCCATTAGGAGGTGAAGGTCGAGTCGTGGTTGTCCTATGACCCAGCCTAAGCTCTTCCAAGGGTTCAACCGAACTAGCTAGACCCCATTTTAGAATTGGGATGTTACAATCCAATAAAACAAAGAAAATTTTCGTCCCTGAAAATACGAGTGGGTCATGGTGGTTCGAAACGGGACATACTGTAAACCACTAGAGGTGTCGAACGATCCCAAATTTTTAAAGGTCTCTAGGTTTGGTTTTACCTAACGAGCTATGTTGACGGCTCCCGCCGTGTACTATACAAGTAGCTTACGTGAACTACGGGGTAGCTTGAACGATTCAAATTGACCTAATCGTGAGAAACAAGAAACCCTTCATCACTCAATACCCCTCCCGTGAACCGAGCTTAACGGGAGACGAAGGCAACTCAACACCTTCCCGGGAGCCGAGCTCAGCTGGAAGTGGAGGCAACTCAACACCTTCCAAAGAGCCGAGCTTAACTGGAAGTGGAGGCAACTCAGCACCTTCCAAGGGGCCGAGCTCAACTGGAAGTGGAGGCAACTCAGCACCTTCCAAGGGGCCGAGCTCAACTGGAAGTGGAGGCAACTCAACACCTTCCAAGGAGCCGAGCTCGACTAGAAGTGGATGCAAATCAACACCTTCCAAGGTTTGCATATCTGAAACGCAACGTTTATGAGTTGTGTCTGAAAGGCACATAGTAAAAATCCATCAACATATAGCTAATTCTCTCACGGGGCTACGTGTTAGTGGAACATATAAAAGTTATAACTTGCATAAGCTTTTGTAAAACCCATCAACATATAACTGACTCCCATGTGAAGGTTAAATGTTGACGGAACAGATGAAAATTGTAAATAAGTAGAGTAAATCCATGAACATATAACCAACTCCCATACGAAGGTTATATGTTAATGGTACAGATAAAATTGCAAATAAGCAGTAACAATCCATAAACATATAACCAACTCCCATACGAAGGTTATATGTTAATGGTATATGCAGATATGTATGTTTGATGCAAATGATGCATATGCAAATATGTATGTTTTGATGCATATGCAAGCCATTCATAACGAGTACTCACGATTCAATCACAACACACAATGTTGAAACAGTTTGACCGCTTTTCTTCCAGCAGGGTTGCGACCCCCGCGGGCCTCACCGATGTGGCCGTCGGTGACAGTGGCCGGTCCTGCCACTTCTGGGTGTGGACGAACCGCAATACCCAGGCCCTAATGTACAACCCAGTGTACTCCTGGATGTGAGCAACATCCGTCAATTACAAAATTCGGCTATCCAGCAGAGGGACCCTGCGGGGAAATAATAAATAACCTCCCGGGGTTCACACCCTCCCTAGTACCTCATGAGTCATCAACCTTCCCATTCCTGTATGAACGGTCCTTGGGCACGACTGACCCGCCACGGTAATCACATATAATGTTTTACCAGTTTGCTCTTTACGTTGAAATATTTTGACCGCTTCTTTTTGTAGGGTAGCGAACCCCGCGGGCCTCACCGATGTGGCCGTCGGTGACAGTGGCCGGTCCTGCCACTTCTGGGTGTGGATGTACCGCACTACCCAGGCCCCAACGTACAACCCCGTGTACCCTTGGACGTAGGAGACATCCGGTAATAATTGAATTTGGCCAACCAGCGGAGGGACCCAACGGGGCATATAAGATACAACCGAGCTCCCAGGGTGCACACCTCCCTGTCGCCTAGAGTCGTCAACCTTCCCACACCGGTACGTACTACGGGCATGACCGACCCGCCACTTTTCCCAATGCAAGCAATTTTCAATAAAAGCAATAAACATAGGTGACCATCACATTTGGGTCCTTAGTGGCTTACCCTTTTTAACGAGGCTTCCCGGCTGGCTGAGTATGCAACCATCGCAAGTCCTGCGAATGCTAACAATGTACTTTTTAGGATGGTTTATATACAAGCTTTTATAAATTTGCCACAAGTTTACTTCAATCCAGTACGTCGTCTCAGTAATCATTTCCTGAAATATTAGCGTTATTGAAAAGACTAACATTTTATCATAGTTCTTATATTGAACACAAAATTCCATTTGACTAGTTCACCTTGAATGGAATTTTGAAAACGAGTATCTACTCCCAATAAAACAAAGAGGCTTAAACCAGAGTTCAAAATTTGAAATGATCATTTGTAGGGTTTAAAGAGAGTGTTTTATGGAAATAAGATAGATGATTGTTCGAGATCAGATGTAGTAAAAGACATTTAAAAAAATATTTTGCATGACTAAAACTGAATTTGATAAGTTCGAGTGAAAATGTTCATATATATGCTAAGTTTGTCGCCAACTTTTATCTTTAAGGTCCACCACCGCTTCCGCTGCAGTGGTTCGTCCCGAACCACGCTACAGCGATTAGCGGAGCAATAGGTGTTTCTGTGATCACGAATAGGTCGACAAGATCGGTTGCGCTCTGATCCATTTGTAAGACCCCCCTCCCTAATCGACGGTCCGACCGGGGGATCTTATCGCACACCACCCTTTAGCACGATGCTGAAGCGACTCCGAAGGGTGAAGGCACTAGCTTCTCCAACCCTTTTCCTTGAACACTCCGATGTCACGCCTAGGGGTGGTGTTAAGCGAAAGTCACTACACACCAACAAAGTAAGGAAGCAGTATTTTAGCGGAAGACATTATTAAAGAGTGCGCTTTGTTACCCTTAGCGGAAGACATTATTAAAGAGTGCGCTTTGTTACCCTTAGCGGAAGACATTATTAAAGAGTGCGCTTTGTTACCCTTACTAACAAACCTACATAATACAACACTTATATGGGAGGGGGATATCTGGACTTGTATTGGGCCGAGGCGGTCTTCCCACGACCACCGCCTACGTACTCCGTATCATCCTGCATACGGCCTCAGACCCACGTAGTTCTATTAGTTTCGCACGGGTTGCCCTCCCAGACCGTCCATCGTGCGGGTTGCGTTAGAGTAAAACTCATAGGCCATCCGATTTTATCCCTTGTCACATTCCCGAAGACAACATTTCATTCCCGTAGGAATTATATCTCGAAGGCAACATTTCATTCCCGTAGGAATTATTTCTCGAAGGCAACATTTCATTCCCGTAGGAATTATTTCTCGAAGGCAACATTTGTATTCCCGTAGGAATTATTTTCTCGAAGGCAATATTTGTATTCCCGTAGGAATTATTTTCTCGAAGGCTACTATTTTGTATTCCCGTAGGAATTATTTTCTCGAAGGCAACATTTGTATTCCCGTAGGAATTATTTTCTCGAAGGCTACTATTTTGTATTCCCGTAGGAATTATTTTCTCGAAGGCAACATTTGTATTCCCGTAGGAATTATTTTCTCGAAGGCAATGTTTGTATTCCCGTAGGAATTATTTTCTCGAAGGCTACTATTTTCATAAGAGAAGAAAAGAGACGCCCTTTTAGATCAGCAATATATCCACCCGCAACCTGTAGGAGGAGAGAAGACGAACTCTATATAAGCTTAGCATCTCTTCATCCGAGAAGGTAACACTATTTTAACCCGGCTGGCAATTAAATCGAGCCATCCTCATAGGCTCCCGTCAACCATTTGGATGCTTGGTGATCAAACCCAAGTTATCTATATAACACTTCCATTGGTATTGGTACCACAAAAGAAGAGGGAGTATTTCCACCTTTAATCAACATCAGAATTCGTGAAGGGGTAGAGAGAGAAAAAATGTTAGAGAATATGGGAAGGAGGTAGTAACAGCAAAGCCCATCTACCAAAAGTATACCAACAACCCTCAAATCACAAGGAAGGCCCCAACATTAATTGATAGCAGCAGCAACAGGTTTTTATGACAGCAGCCCCCAATGCAAACAACCTCAGCTAGCAAAACAGCCACAATAAATAGCCCCAGGGAAAGCAAGCAAAAGGGCAGCCACAACTGACAACAAAAGAGGCAACTCCGAATCAACAACAAAAGAGGCAGCTCCAAAACAACAGCTCACAAGGCAGCCCCCAAAATCAGCTCACAAGGCAGCCCCCTACTAACCCAACAGGAAAGTAAAGCAGCCCCCATTAACAGCTCCCAAGGCAGCCTCCAATTCAACAAAGAAAGGAGCAACCCAAAGCAACACACCTGCAGCCCAACTCAACAAGGAGCAGCCCCAAAAATCAGCTCACAAGGCAGCCCCCTATTAACACAATAGGAAAGTAAAGCAGCCCCCATTTCAACAAAGAAAGGAGCAACCCAAAGCAACACACCTGCAGCCCAACTCAACAAGGAGCAGCCCCAAAAATCAGCTCACAAGGCAGCCCCCCCTACTCAACAAGGAAAGGAGCAGCCCCCAAAACAACAACCTGCAGTCCAAGTTAACAAGGAGCAGCCCCCAAAACAACAACCTGCAGTCCAAGTTAACAAGGAGCAGCCACCAAAATAACAAGGAGCAGCCCCCAAACTAACAAGGAAAGGAGCAGCCCCCAAAACAACAACCTGCAGTCCAACCCAACAAGGAGCAGCCCCAAAACCAACAAGGAAAGGAGCAGCCCCATTTCAACAAACCTGCAGTCCAAGTTAACAAGGAGCAGCCCCCAAAATAACAAGGAGCAGCCCCCAAACTAACAAGGAAAGGAGCAGCCCCCAAAACAATACTAAAAGGCAGCCCCCAATTGCAATACAAAAAGGCAGCCCCCAATTGCAATACTAAAAGGCAGCCCCCAACTGCAATATTAAAAGGCAGCCCCCAAATTGCAATACTAAAAGCAGCCCCCAAAATGCAATACTAAAAGGCAGCCCCCAATTGCAATACTAAAAGGCAGCCCCCAACTGCAATACGAAAAGGCAGCCCCCAACTGCAATACGAAAAGGCAGCCCCCAAATTGCAATACTAAAAGCAGCCCCCAAAATGCAATACTAAAAGGCAGCCCCCAATTGCAATACTAAAAGCAGCCCCCCAAATGCAATACTAAAAGGCAGTTTAACATGGTAAGGCTATCCGGAATCCAAAGACAGAGAGGTTGGAAGATGGATGAAGAGAAAGAGAGGTGGGGTAGAAAACCAGAGGCTCAGATGACATCCAAACTAGTCGAGGAAAAGGAGAAAAGAAGAAAGAAACACCCATCTTCCAACGTCCTTCCAACAATAATAGTTGCACGGGTTGTCTGAGAAGGATCTTCCCAGGCCATCCTCGATGTCCTAAACATGGTAGGGAAAAATTCTATCATCATTTCAAACTATCATTCATCATCGCCTCCAATAGTTCGACCCGCTATATCAGTGTTTCATCAGCTCCAAAGAAATATATGCACATATATATATATATATATGTATGTATATAGAGAGAGAGAGAGAAAGAGGGCAATATCCTAGGCACTTAAGCAATCAGCCACCATTTCCATTTCATATTATGAGAGATGCGAAGAGGAGGAGAGAATAGGGTTACCACCAATCCGAGGCGGGGAGGGAGATCATGGGTTGCCTGAGATCGTATTCCATCCTCGCTGAGTCGAGTCCCCGCCCAGCTTGATTCCTCATCAAATCGGGGGAAGGAACCGACGGAATTTATAGTTCGTATTTCGCTTCATAACCAGAGGAAGATGTGCTCGATTAAGAGGCGGGAGGAGTCGGAGTCCCCCTTATCGTGCCCCGATTTCTTGCCGTCAATCCTTTCTTCCGGCAGGGTTTCGAAGAGGAGAAGGAAGATCGAGCGGTGAGGACAAGGGCGCACTGCGGTCTGCCCTTTCATAGCCGATGAGCTCCAATCCCATGCCCCCACGAGCTCGCCCTTGGTTTTAGCCCCCTAGTTTTCCGCCCCCTGTTTTCCTCCCAGCCCTACTCGCTGGTTTTGCCATTTCTTTTCCAGTTTTACATATACACATATATATATGTATATATATTTATGTGATATAATTACTTATTTATATAACTTAATGTACATAGGGTCCACAACACCCAAATTACGCTTAGCAAAATGCGCGAGAGGTGTCGTTGTGTTCGTAACAATCACACGAGGTTAACGAAATTATTTCAAGTTGATTCCGAGTTCGTTTATTCATAATTATTCACTCACATCAGTACACAGCTCAAAATAGGTTATTTCGGCTAACTTTCTCAAATCTCATCGAATTTGCACGAAACGAATTGCATTGCACTAGAATTAATCACACGAGTCCGTTGCAACAGACTAGGGTGAAATTGGGGCTCATTTACCCTATATTCTAAAATGATGTTGTTGCGACGTTCGATATTACTCAAAATAGTCATTTTCTCCAAACGACCTCGGATCGGAACGAAACGAATTCCGTTGCACTCGTATTGACCATATGAGTCTAACGCAATTGACGGAAGTCGATTCGGAGCACGTATGCTCCGTATTCTAAAATCGTGTCGTCGTGACGCGCTACGATACTCAAAATAGTCATATTCTACATATGACCTCGGATTGAAACGTAACGAGTTCCGTTGCACTCGTATTGACCATACGAGTCTAACGGAACTGACGGAAGTCGATTCGGAGCACGTATGCTCCGTATTCTAAAATCGTGTCGTCGTGACGTGCTACGATACTCAAAATAGTCATATTATACACATGACCTCGGATCGAAACGAAACGAGTTCCGTTGCACTCGTATCAACTATACGAGTCTAACGCAACTGACGGAAGTCGATTCGGAGCACGTATGCTCAATAAATAATTTTGACGTTGCGGCGAAGCACCATGCTTATCAAAACAGTTATTCCTCCAAATGACCACCATTAGGAGGTGAAGGTCGAGTCGTGGTTGTCCTATGACCCAGCCTAAGCTCTCCAAGGGTTCAACCGAACCGGCTAGACCCCATTTTAGAATTGGGATGTTACATTCAGATCCTGCTGCTGCTTCCTTTCCCCTTCCTCTTTTTCCTTTCATAAAAGCTGATTGGTTTTGGGATCTTCTTTGGAGAAGGAGGAGGACCATAAGGAAATGCTAGTTTGTGGTTTCTCCTTTTCTCCAGTTGAATTAAATGTTTATTCCAATCAGTAGAATAATAATCTCTTTCAGACCCATCCTGAGGGTTTCCAGACTCCATCCAGGCTTCTGAGATAGAGTCCCTGGATTCAGGACTTTATCTGCATGACTGTGGATCCAACTCCACTTCCCTTAGCCTCTTTTGCATGTATCTTTTACTTTGAACCCTTATTCTCTTCTTGGAGGTAGCAAAATCTCCAACTGCTATGCCATAGATTTCTGAGGTAGTACTTTCAGGTGGTTCTACTAAATCATAGGTTGATGGAGGCTTCTGAAGGACTTGCATAACTTGATTAACTGTCCACATGGCTTGATGTGAGCCAGCATTTATCATTGCCTTCTCCCACTTTAGGACGTCTTCAGCAATGTGATCATCAAGAGTTACTTGAATTGGATTTATCCTTTCATGTAGATGTTGTTCAGCTGCATCCACATTATTCCTTATTTCTAGCAGATGTTCATCTAGGCTCTGTGTATTCTCATGTAATCTCTGAAGAATTTGATCTTTATCTTCAGTCATAAACCATGTTATCTGCCTAAAAGCTTGGTCAAAATTCCTTGTCATAGTTCCTAGATTTTGACTAATCTGATGGGACAGGTGCCCAACTCTATTGATTTACTGTCCAACATGTTCCATGGCTGGTGCAGCTAAATGAAGGAAGTGGGTGTGTAGAGTGTTGAGGTGATGTATATCATCCTTCACTATTTTTAGCTCAGCCTTTATTTATTGCCTGAGTCCATCAACTGTTTGTAGAATGAACTGTTACATCCTCTCCCTTTGAGCTTTTAACAATGCAGACATCATGTGAAACAGTGATCCTGATTGTGCAGTGGATGTTTCAGCAGCATATTCTTCTAAGCAAACTGTTTCTTCTGGGGCAACTCTAAGGGCACTGTCAGATAAGTAGTTACTTATTTGAACAGTAGATTTCCTGGGAGAGACAGCCTTCAAGGGCTCACTTTGTACTGTCAGAACTATCTTACCTCCAAGAGCCAACTCTCGACCTGTAGAAGGATTGGAACCTTCAACTACTTTTGGTTCTTTTTCCTTGCTGTTAATTCTTGTCCATGGGATGTCCTCCATCTGGGCAGAGTGATCCTCATCTGCTGGATTAGAGCACCCCACATGGGTTTACCTTTCAACCATTTCAGTATCTTGGGCTGAGATTCCCTCTAGGAACTCCCCCACAACTAGATCACCCCCCATGATGGGGCTTCTTCTTTCATCAGAAACCTCTGTGTGAGCAGGTTCACTCATGATCTCTAGGATCATCCTATTTTGAGCTACCTCCCCCTATGTCAAAGCAGGGTTTGGTAGTGCTGGGGCTCTTTCTTCTTCAGAGCTGCTGGAGGACACTTCCTTATCTGGCTGGTCAGATATCACTACTTCCTTCTTCTTTCCTTTTTAGGTGCTTGGGTATTTTTGGGAATGACTCTCTCCCATCTAACATTTTTGAATCTAACCTCTTTGAATAGTGCAGAGGTGCTCCCATACTATTCTTCACAATATGTCCAAGGGTATTCAGTAGGAGGATGGATAGAATTCTTCCATAAGATGGAGTCTTCAGGGAGTTCTTAATTTTCTGGAACAGAAATTTTCTTCAGTCTGTATTTTTCAAAACAATGATCATGCACAGTGTTTCAAACATGTCTTTAGAAATCTGATAAATAATAAAATATATGTATTTTTAGTATAATTATTAGTATAGTTTTGATTAATATTGTGAATTTTCTATGTAAATTAATGAATAAATTGCTTCTTTATTATTTCTGGTTTCTAACTTAGTTTTATTTTTGTTTTTTCATTTTTTTGCAAAATTTTCCCAGGTCACGCCCTCAGACACGCCCGTGACCAAGGGCGTGTAATTTTAAAGATCAAATATCAACGGGACGGCTCAATGCAGATCAAATCCCGACAAATCGCTCAAGTCACGCCCGAGGTCACGCCCGTGACCAAGGGCGTGTAATTTTAAAAGCCAAATTTCCAGCTGGCAGCCGTTTTCAGGTGAAATCTCGAAGAGTTGACCAAGTCACGCCCGTGACTCTATAAGTCACGCCCGTGTTCCAGCAGAGTCACGCCCGTGAGCCGCCAGCGCGTCACGTCACGAAGCCGCGCCTATGCTGCCGACATCAGCCACCCATAGTCACGCCCGTGACTCACAAAGTCACGCCCGTGACATACCAAGTCACGCCCGTGTGCAGCCATGTTTGACGGCCGGACCTTCCAGAAGACGGCGAATACAGCCGAGCAAATGTCACGCCCTAAGTCACGGCCGTGACATTCAAGTCACGCCCGTGACCTAGGGCGTGTAAAACTCAAATTTTCC
Source organism: Dactylorhiza incarnata (assembly GCA_033032865.1). NCBI lineage: Eukaryota > Viridiplantae > Streptophyta > Magnoliopsida > Asparagales > Orchidaceae > Dactylorhiza > Dactylorhiza incarnata. The sequence goes on along the minus strand of JAWHQI010000051.1, from coordinate 8,023,772 downwards.
CTATAAATAGAGGGGCTCGGCTGAAGTATTTTTCATCCAAATTTTGAGTAGTTCTTGTTGTATTGTGAGTTCTTTTGAGTGATTGTGAGCTTCTATAATGCAATTCAGTTTAAGTTCGTTTTAAGTTTTTTTTGTCTTCCTAGTCTAGTTGTAATGCTGATTTCAGAAATAAAATGATGTTTTTCTCATTTGGATCATCTTCCTTTTTATTAATGTTAGCGTGTGTGCGTGTATGAGTTTAGCTTTATTGCTTTCATAATTTAGTTTTATTGCTTTTATAGTTAGGTTTATTGCTTTCATAATCTAGGTTTACTGTTTTCATAGCTTAGATTTACAAGCTTTCATAAAATAGTTTTATCGTTTTCTTTTTCGCTTTATTTTATCGCTTTCATTTTAAACGCTTTCTTTTCAGTTTTTTTTAGAGTGTGTGCGTGTATGAGATTATATTTTTCTTTTTTGTAACTTAGTTTTATTTCAGTCTTCATATAACTGCTATATACCACCCCCATCTTGAATAAGAGGCTAATTAACTTTAGCATTTATTTAAGTCGGTTGGGACGGATATTATTTCTGCACCTTTATAAGTCTTTTCATTTCTATACCACCCCCATCTTGAATAAGAGGCTAATTAACTTTAGCATTTATTTAAGTCGGTTGGGACGGATATTATTTCTGCACCTTTATAAGTCTTTTCATTTCTATACCACCCCCTTCTTGAATAAGAGGCTAAGAACTTTTTAGCGCTTATTTAAGGTGGTTGGGACGGATACTATTACTGTTTTTTATATAAGTCTTTTTCTTTTCTTTTTACCCGCTTAAATCTGCTTTAATCATTAAACATGTATTTTTCAACCGATAATGCCGTCTCCATTCCGATGAGTGGCTAATTTCCTTTAGCACACGACATCGAAGAGCATTGGGATACAAAAATAGTTTTTCTATAAAATTAAAACATCTCTTTCTAAAATAATTAACGCTTAAGGTTTACCTGAGAATCACGTTGAGTGGAGCCACATAATCGATGTGTGGTTTTCATTTCCGTTTTCGTACCTAGTTAGCCGAGAGGCTCATGCGTACGGATTGATCGCTCACGGGTAAAGAGAAGTGCGCTCTACCCTCGAGAGAGGACGAGGTAATTCTACCGAATTGGAAATAAAAACCCAATAGCGGGGTTCACAACATAAAGCGAGTATTAAGAACATTCGATTGTAGAACGAGAGTTCGGTCGAATATTCATAATCTCAGGTGGGCGTACCCTCGAGAGAGGAGCGTTCATAATTATGGAACCTCCATGGTCAAGTCATCTTAATATTTTGAAAAGTCATCACTTTTAATTCTACGAAAAAAATCTATTTTCGTCTCAAGGTAATTCGACGTCGCGCGCTATCTTTCTCATCGCTTAGAACTCTAGTTAATCGCTTATTATCGTCTTTCGCATTTTATCACTTAGAACTCTTGTTAAACCAACTAAAAATATTATTCCGATAAAATAATAGTTCGTTCCTCGAAGTAGCATAATCAACACGTCCCGCGGAAATATACGATCCCGATATTTTCAAAAAAATATCATGTATTACTTGCGATAAGGTATACTTGCCTTTATCAAATGATTAATTTGGACTAAAAATTCAAACACAGCTTTCCAAACTCATTTAGTGCAAAACTCTCCTTTTCTACTTTTCAATTCAATAGAATTCGGCATTGTAGCCGAGGCGTGATTGTCAATATTCCGAAAGAAGAAAAAGATCGTTACTTCTATCCTTCGATAGGATAACGGTTAATTTCTCAAAGTAGGAGTACTTGCAAGACTCTTCGAAAATATTCGTCAATTCTAAACTCTTAATATAAAGGTTATCTTTTATTTATAAAATAAAAGAAGAAGTCCAACCTAAATCATCAAAATCCTGTCATGGTAACCAGGCTTGCACAGCAGTACTTTCCCTATAATATCTGCAAGGAGCTTTCCCTTCTTGTTGGGAAAAACCCCTTTTGATTTAACTTACCAAATTATTTAAAAGTGATTTTATCTACTAGGATTAAATTACCCATTGTACAGTGAGGGTAATATGGTCATTAGATGTCTTAGGATGTCACACTGAACATAGGGTGTCAGGACCAGATCAAGGGAAGCAAAATTGGGCTAAGTTATAATTTACGTCAAATAAAATTCGACGTAGCATCGAGTCCATATCGGCGTTGCTCTGATTAGAAGTCCAAGTGGTTCAACCTTCTATTAAAGTAACTTAAGTCGACGCTATGTCAAATAGATATCAACGTAGAGGTCAGGGACCTGTTGAAGTAATTGGAGAAGTCGATGCGGCTTCTACTTCAACTCGACGCAGTAGAGGTCATCTGTCGAAGCCATCTAAAGTCGACGTGATGTCGACTTCATCTCAACGCAGAAGATGAAGCTCAGAGCCAGGATGATCAACACGACATACACATCGATAAGATATCGATGCAACGTCGACTAGCAGAGTTCATTCGGAGTACAGATGAAATCGAAGCAGCTCCTAGAAGAACTCGAAGCTACGTCGATAAAAGAAGAAATGAATTCGACGCTACGTTGAATACAGTCTGTAAAAGGTAATCTTTTCAGCTATCTCTCTGATCCTTCTTTCAAGGCCCACTCCTTCAAGACCATTCCCCAACGGCTTAATAATTGCCTGAAAAAGAAAGGAGCATTAAAGAAGAAGACAAAAAGGTTTCTTGGAAACATATTCTTTCCAGGAGGATGGGCCGCAAATTAAAGAGGACAGAAAGAGAAAGTGATAAGCATGTTACCTTATCAAGGCATATCAAAAAGGGAAAGACATTTGAATTTGAATAAGGAAGAATAAAAAGAGAAGAGAAGACAGAGGCAGTCAAGGCATTAATCACAATCAGCCGTCTCCTTCATTTTTCTAGGGCTTCCTCTTCTTCTCTATCTCTCTTAGGAACCCTAACACAGAAAAGAGAAAAGAAAAGAAGGCTATGATGTTCTTCATCAAATAGAACAGAGGATCTGAAAGTTGCTCTTGATCACAATCTCTAAGCAGCCAGATCATAATCTGAAGAAAAAGAAAGGATCTGACATTACAAAGCTTCTGCAAATCATCATTATCTAAAGCAGGGTATAATCAAGAGCAGATCCTTTGGAACAACTAATAGGTTAATCTTCATACAACCATCTTCAAGAATTCTGAGAACAGAATTCCTTCCACCTTCTCCCTTCTTCTTTCTCATTCTGTACAAGAGTTTTATTAATCCCTCTTCAAAGGATTCAGTGGTTCGAGATCTCCTTATCAAAAGATCTGGTGGTTCAAGATCTCCTTATCAAAAGTTCTGGGGGTTCATGATCTCCTTGTCAAAAGATCATTGGTTCAAAGTGTCTCCTTGTCAAAAGACTCAGGCCTAGTGGTGCATTCCTACCAGGTGATAGAAGAGAGGACTACCCACATTTTGGGGAACCTCTATAAAAATTTTGTGTGTCTTTTGGTTGTTGATTTTCTGTGTTGTCCCAATTTATTTTTTGCACTTTACTTTCTGCACCATATTTATTCTGCCTGTGTTCTTGTTCAGCATAAATCCTTAATTAAGTTTATTATTTTGACAATTAGGATGTAAATTATTTTAAATCTCTATTCCCCCCTGTTAGAGGATTCTCAGAGGTACACTGTGCACTTTCACTTCTGGTTGAATTCAGCCTTCTTGATAGACCCGTAGGTCTTTCCACTATGCCCGCACCAGGCATACCCAATAGATAGATCTTCTGCAGTCAAGTCTTTCTCTTCGACCTCTTTCCCTAACTTAGGAATCCTCAAGGCTTTTCCTAAACTCTTGGTAGTTATTTTGATCTTCTCTCCAACCACAGAAGACTTTAGAATACCCCCTGAGCTATTTGTTCTAGCACCATCAAAGAACTCCTCGACCTCCTTTTTCCTAATAGTGCATGGTTCGCAGAACAGATACTCTAGCCCAGCTGATTCTATCAGCACTATTACTGACTTGATCTCTTATGAACAGGAACTAAATCCTCCTCTCATGAGCTCACATCTAGAGATGACAGAGGATTCTTCCTTCTTAAGAGCCATTGATGCAGAACGTTATGAGCAAAGATTGTCGGAGACGGAACGGTAGTTTGTCGCGGGAATGGCTTAGGGCAAATAAATTCGTAATTTTTTGACCTAAGCATTCACTCTATTTATATTAAGAGTAGATGAAGAGGCGCGTACCTTTTTGTCTTTGTTAATTGAACAAAAATCCATCAGACGGCTGAGATTAGAGACCCAATATAACATGAAGTGTCTGCGCTGTATTTTCAATGTTGTGTGTGTTCTTTGTCGATAGTGTTGTCAAAATCATTTCTGTGTTGCCGTCGAAATATTACCAGTATCGTCGAGATGCAGATTTTGTCATCGAAACTGCTCTTCTCGTATCACTGAGAATTCATCCATGTCGTTGAAATTTTTGTTTGATACATGTCTAACTTGAGCACTCCTTAAGGAATTCTTTGGAACGGTGCTAATTTGATATTTATAGGGGCAGAGCTTTATTCTTCAAGTATCATTATTATTTTATTCTCTCTGGTTTAAATCTTCTTGAATACTTATTTACTCCAGTCTGGAGCCTGGAGCAATCACTGTCCAAATACCAAGAGGATTGGCATCTGGACATACGTGCAAAAAGGATTACTTATCTTTAGACACCCAATTAGAATTGGGTCCTAGGTTCATGCTAGGGAAATAACCTGAGGTACTATACTTATAAGTGATCTGCCTTCTTCTTACATTAGGCACTGTTGGATTGAACCAGGAGTCCAGAGTAAAATGACCAATCTTTCCACAGCACCAACACTCATACCTGTTATATCTTCTCTTATGCATTTTCACCTGGAAATGTTGGTGGGATGGAGTGAAGATAACTACCCTGATAGGCCTTGGGTGAACCTCACGATGTTGTGTATGTAGTTGAGCTGGTCTCACCACTTTTTGGTTCACCACCTTGGGAACAGGCTTGGCTACCTTTCCCTTACTTTTAAGTATTGATGCTGCAGATCCATGGACACTAGAACCTGGAATCTTTACATGTGTCTTTTCAAGGGGTGTTTGAGACACACTTGGCCCAAAGCTTACTTTTCTATATGTGTTGGTGAATTTATTGCTTTTTGTAGAGCAAGCCCTTGTCAAGCAATCATGTGAAGATTCCTAGTTTGAGAAATTTGATGCCAGTAGTTTCTCTTTATAAGAAGGTTGGGCTTTAGATGTCTTGCTCTTGACAATTTCCTTATCAAATCCTACACCACTCCTGAATATGAATAGTGTAGGCAGTTGGTCAATGATGGGTAGGACAGTCTTGGGCATTGAGAAGCTGGCAACAATTTTCTTTTCAGCCAATAGCATTTCCTCAAGATCCTTGATGACCTTGTTCTTCTTTCCCTGCTCAGCATTTTGGAGCCTTGTGACATCCATGAGTCTGTCCAGTTTTTTGCTCATAACAATTAGCTTGTCAGCTGCCTCTTGGAGCTCAGACTAGACAAATTTCAGAGATGCTAAATCTTTAGATTGAGCTCTGAGAAGCTTTTCTCTACATATCCACAAGGCTTCATTGTGCAGCATTAGGTTAGATTCGACCTCAGGTGAAGATCTTGAGGATATGCTATTGCAAGCAGATCCATACTCATTATCATGCATAGAACCTGTCATTGATTCAGAATTAGAAAAAGATAAGGGGGATCTAATAAGTACCTTCCAGGGAGATGTGCAGACCTCTTGTATTTCTTTAGTTATGGTCATAAGGCCAATGTGAACTTCCTCTTTATCTTTTGATGAATCTGAGTAAGAATCACTCAGTGTTCTAATTTTCTTGGCCATGTGTTCTTTCTCAGACTCCTTCTTGTTCTTTGGACTTCTTCCATCATCACTCTTCTTGAGTTCTTTCTTCTTAGATGGACGGCCATCAATCATGTGACCTGTCTCCTTGCAATGACAATACACTAGGTTAGCCAAAACAGATTCACTGAGTTTAGAGATATATCTTTCCTCCTTTGAAGATTTTTTCTGGTCATGTTGACTAGATCTTCTAGAGTTTGAGGAGAATGTTTTCTTTCGGTTTCTTCTTTTTCTAGACATCTTTCTTTTGAGTTGCTTGGAGAGGAGCACTGGCTTTTCAACAATGTCATCAGATTTTGATGAGCTTGCATTGGTAGCTTCTGTGTTCTCAGAGGTATTTTGAATTATCAAAATATTATCTTTGGTACTCCTCAGGCTTTCCCCCTCAAGAGTCGTAACTCTTTCACTAGTGTTCCCCTTTAGATTTTCTTCCATAAGTTTATTCATGTAGATTTTCAAAGAATCTCACATCTCTTTTGTTGTTTTACAATGACTAAGTATTTAGATGTAGAATCATCAATTGCACTTTCAAGTATGTGTTTTGCTCTTTAATCCACAGTAGTTAGATCTTCATCTTCATCTGCAGGATCCCTCATCCACAACCATAAATAATCTATGATTAGATGCTTCCATGTATAATTGGACTCTTAACTTCCACATGGAAAAGTTCTCTTTGGTGTAGATGGGCAACCTTATTGATCCCATCTCTTGATGATGCTCACAGGCCATTGAAGAATCACAACCCAATCAAAAACTTGTAGATCTTGTTCTAAGTTATTAGGCTTTTGAACTTAACCTACCTCTAATACAAATTGAAAGATATGGGTTGACTGTAAACTACAACTAGAGGGGGGGTGATTAGGTTGTTTCAGTTTTCTTTGCTATTTAATAATTTATTTATCTCAGCACACAAGCATCACAAAAAACACACAATGATTTATAGTGGTTCCCAACTAGACAATTGGTCTAGAGGTAGTCCACTGTCCCTCCCACCTATCTAGCGGTGTGCTAGACTAGGAAACTTCTCCAACTAAGATCTTTTTACTATATTCAGATATTACAACTCAGGTTCACACAAAACCCTACAAGGCTCAGACTTTACAAGTCCTACAAATTCAAATCATCAGCAAGATCCTACCAAACTCAGGTTCACCAAAAACCCTACCAACTCAGATCTATTACTAGATCCTACCAACTCAGACTCACAAAGAGCCCTACAAAGTAGTACATAATTGTTGTTTAAAAGAGAAGACTTCAGAAAATGAACACTTGAATAACAGATCTTCTTCTTCTTCTAAGTCCAATGATCTTGTGGATCAATGAACCTTTCTTTAGAATCTTCTGTAGAACTTCACAGCCAGCAGCAATGAAGACTTCTTGTCGGTTTTCTTTTCTCTCTTCTGTAAGTGTATATCAGAATAGACTTGAGAAAGATTACTTAGTACATGTACATGTTGTGGAAGAAAATCTTTCTTTTATACTCCACCGCATTTATGCATAAAAGCCCTTATTTATTACTGCATAATCAATTCCTCCGTTTGAAAATTCTGGTAAAATTGGCTTATTTAATTTATCAAAAATGTCTTGCTATTTTTGGAACTTGCAGAATATGGACATAATATTATTCTCCATTGAATACTGTGCAACGGTTATATTCTGCAGAGATCATTTCAATTATAGCTCCTTGAATTGTGTGCAAGATAGACGGAGCACGCGTTCTCAGTACTTGACTGGATATCTCCAAGAATGTCTGCGCATTAAATGCAGCTCTGCACCTGTCATGACGACATTGTTCCTTCAAGACGATATCGTCTTGATCAATATATATGCTTCACGACAATGTCGTCGTTATACTTTCTTCTTCAGTACTTGACCGGATATCTCCATGAGATTGCTTCTTCTAGACGATATTGTCGAGATCCTTCCTTATGATCAATATGTTTTCGATCATCAAAGTAGTATGCTTCCATTAAGTTGACATAACTCCTTCTTCAAGGTTTTCTGTAATATCTCAACGATATTACTTCTTCTTGACGATATCGTGGAGATATCTTAGTTGTGTCTGCGATGAGCTTTCTTCAGAACGGTGTCGTCGATATCTGATCTTTAGCTTTATCTACGATAAGCTTTCTTCACGACGATGTCATCGACATCTGGACTTAACTTTATCTACGACTAGCTTTCTTCATCCTTCAAGACGATGTGCTTCTATCAAGATGATATTGTTGAAACTGTTTCGTTGACATGATACTTTTCTCCACGATTCTTCTGCTGAGTCTTGAGACGATATTTTACTTGGTTGATTTTCATTACTTTAATCGTTTATATACTAGTGATGTAGCTTTGATGCTTTCTCAACTATATGTCCAGTCTTAGATGATTTTATACTTAGAAAATTTTCTGATATATAATTTATCTTCTGCAGTCATGAATAAGTTATAACATAAAATACATAATGCATTTATCATTGATCGGAGCACTTCTTCAAATCAAGAACATTGTTAGCACAGTTCCCAATAGCAACTATAAATGCAGGCAGGCAAGTAGAGTCCTACCTCTAGGGAGACTCCTTGTATTAATTGTAATTCTTTCTATGTGTGACATTTATCGTTGAGGTGAGTTAGAACTTCTTCAAATATGGGGAGATTATTGGGATCAGTGCCCAATAATGTTCCTGATTTGAAGAAGTGCTCAGATCAATGATAAAAGCTCTATATATTTGATAGTTTGCTTAGTCTACATTTGCAGAGAGTAAATCACATGTCTAGTTCTTCTCCAATCTCATTAAGTTCAAAATCGTCGAGAAGGACTGGACATATCGTCGTAAGAACACTCAAACTTCGTCGAGATGATACTCAGAGTTAAGCAGAAGGAACATGTGAATTATCGTCGAAATGGTATGGACATTCTGACGATATCATTGTGACATCAAAGTACGAACGACGACATCGTCGTAAGAATAAGAAGAATCGATCTAAGTCCAGTATCGTCGTGTCAACCGGAATCACACGACGTCATCACGGTAAAGTCTAAAGAAGAGCTAAGTCAAACTATTCGGCTTTGTCGACGACATCGTCGTAAAAGAAGCATTGTTGTCGAAAAGGCTGAGAGAGAACTCTTGAAGACAGCTTATGGAAGATGAACTGCTTGTTGTCAGAATGATCAAGACAAGATCGTCAAAATGACAGCATGATTTCGACGACACCGTCGACATGACAGTATGGTTTCGATGACATCGTCGATATGACAGTATGGTTTCGACAACATCATCGATATGATGGTATGGTTTCGACGACATCGTCGGAATGACGGTATGGTCTCAACGACATCGCCGAGAAGACAACAAGTTGACAACAAGATTACGACGACACGTTTAAGATGACTTTATGTCATCGTAAGTGCCAGTGCAGTTGTGATGTCTTATATCGTCGAGATATCATTGTCTAAAGAGGATTGAAGAAGACTTGAAGATTTGTCCATGTCCAAGATGGATCGTCGTAATGACAAGTTTTGTCGTCGAGATGTTGCAAATATCATCGAGACAGATCAAGACATTTCAAATCGCGCTGTCTGCATTTAATGTCGCCGCTTGATAATCCAATCAGTGCGTGTCATAATGGAATGGGCCTCTGAGACTTATAGTACATCCTAGGAGACCGATAGTCGACTCCTCAGTCTTATAAAAGAGATAAGTGTCTACCCTAATTCGCTACAGCAAGAAACACAGAAAATACGTAAAAATCAATGGAACAGTAAGGCTGCGTGAAGAAGGAAAAAGAATCTGAGAACTAAAATTCTTCATCAAGTGTTCTCCAAGTTTCAATCAAGCAACATCAACTTATAAATATTGTTCTAGAGTGAAGAATGGATTGAAGAAGAATCCGTGCTGTCCAAGAAAAAATTAGAAGCATTCTCTTCAGATCCAAGAAGTCAATCCTCATCCGGCTAAGAACATTTAAAAGAAGTCAATCTTCATCAGGCTAGAGAACTATTTCTCAAATCTTTTTCTGCAGGGCATGCGGGCCTGAGCTGTAGGATCTGTTTTCAGATCTGAGATTGTAGGGCTTGAGGGCCTGAGTACTGTAGGCCTTGAGGTGCTGAGCTTTGTAGGCCTTGAGGGGATGAGCTTTATAGGGCTTGAGGGCCTGAGTTGTAAACCTTGAGGTGCTGAGTTGTAAGCCTTTAGGGGCTGAGTTGTAGGGCTTGAGGGCCTGAGATTGTAGGGCTTGCGAGCCTGAGATTTGGCGGAGTTTGTCAACTCTAGCATTCTGTTAGATAGGCGTAGAGGGACAGTGGACTACTCGAGACACTCTGTCTTGAGGAACGACTATAAAATTTTGTATGTTTTCTGTTATGTGCTTTTAATCTTTATACTAGGACCTTCATAGAAACAGACTAAAAAGAAAGAGGGGCAAGAGATTTTAAAATACCTATTCCCCCCCCCCCCCCCCCCCCCCCCCCTCTAGGTGATTTGACAACATCCATAACTTACAGATAGAGATTTTTTGCACTGCTTCTAATTCTCCCAAATACACAGGCGGATCTGGTCAACGGACAGGAAGGCACAAAAGCTATTCATCCCCAAAATTAGAGAATCACATTCACGGAAGCCAGATCTTGATCAGCAAACCAAAGAATCAACCGAAAAACAAAGATTCAAAAGTAGAAGAAAAGAAGTGAAGCAAGCTCTGAAAATCCGCCTCATAGTCGCAAGGATCTGGTAGTCGGAGCAGGGAAAGAGGCTGAGATGTGACTGGTGTGTACCTTCTCCTCCGACACCTCTAGCCAACGATCCTCGCCCTTTAGCGCCACATCATACTCCTGAGGACGATGAGACAGCAACGGCGGCATGTGAAGCTCGACAACCTGCTCCTCTCGGGCAAAATGCAGGCATCGGGCGGCGTCGGGGTGACCAGGAGCCAAATCGTGGAAGGCGGAAACGAGGGGGCAGAAAAAGGTGTGGAGTGCGCTTAACTCAAGAGTGAGTGTACTATTATTAGGATTTGACTGTTATTTGGAGTTTACTTTGATGTGCTACTAGCCAATAATGATGTGCTTATAAGATTGTCCTTTATTAAGCATATGTCCCATCTGTGCATCTTTGAAGATATTGTGGCCAATTTATTATTATTTTAGTTAGGTAGAGTAGTTAACAAAGTTTCAGATTTTTCTTTGGTAAGGTGAAATCAATTCTAATTTGATGTTAGATGTACTTTTAAATTAAGTTTCTTTTGATTGTCTTGTGGTGCTTAATCAATTATAATAGTCAAAGTGATGCCAAAGAAATTATTACTAATGAAAAGTAATTTGTTGATCAGCATTATTTAAGCTTTTGTTATTTAGTTTTTGTGAATTGCAATAATATTTTTTTATTTTCTGAATTAAAAAGTATTGAAAAGCTTGATATTTTACTTGGTGTCGAGGTCGGACAAAATGTCTAGTTCCTCACTGGCCCCGCCTAATGTTGCCACCTGCACACTGGCCCCGCCTAATGTTGCCACCTGCACGGTCCCCCATGCATGACTATATCTATCTATCTATCTATATATTATAAAGAAATACATTTTGTACCAAATTGAGGCTAAATTAGAACCATTCTTTGAATCACAGCCGTCGGATTAAGGAGATTTGGGCTGCAAATAGCCATTTTCGGAAATTCCTCCTTCCTCCCTCCCGATACTAGCCCCCACCTATGCCTCCTCCGCCATTTCCGTTCGCCGCCGCCGCCAGAGCCGTCGCCTGCCTGATCGGAGCCCACCGGCGAGGTCGCCTATTCCGACGAAACTGCTGGGGTTAGTCCGACGGTGGCCCTGACCGTGAGCGCCCAAATCTGGGCCTCAAGGTCAGGGCCACCGCCGGCGGTGGCCCTGCCGGAGCGCCGCCGGACTAAGCCCGGCAGGTTCGCCGGGATCCGGCGACCTCGCCGGTGGGCTCCGGTCAGGCAGGCGACGGCTCCGGCGGCGGCGAACGGAGACGTGGAGCGGCGAATTTCCTAACAAAAATGAGTGCAGTGTGACTCGTGTGTGTGTGTGTCTATATATATATATATATATATATATATATATATATATATATATATATATATATATAAGTGTGTGTATATATATAAGGTTATTTACCGGGACTTCCCCTCAAAGTTTGTGTAATTACAGCATGCACCCCTCTAACTTTCAAAATTACAAAAATATCCCCTCGATGTTTACATTTCATAACGTCCATGAACACAAGTACCCCTTGGAGTAAAGCTTTACGGGATCTTTTTGTTCATGGATGTTATGAAATATAAATATTGAAGAGGGTAATTATAATTTTGAAAGGTAGAGGCGTGCAAGCTGTATTTACACAAACTTCAAGGGGGTGTCACGATATATATACGGATATGGGTGTGTAATTGTATTCATAAAGAAAGCTACTTCTTTAATGTATTTTTTTTTCATCTCCTCGTTGTATTATGTGAGTTAGGATAAATAAATATAAGATAAGCCAATTTTCTCACGCATTTATTTTATACATTTTTTTAGTAATTAACTTCTAACGGAGGAACAAGAGAGAGATGCAGAAAGATGAGATAATGGAAAGGAAAAGAGAGAGAAGAGGAGATAGGGAAGGAGAGACAGGAGATAGTGAAAGGTGATGAGAGGGAGAAGTGGAAAGAGAAAAGGAGAGAATAATTTAGGCAATTGTAAATCGCAACTCGTCTTTGGCTGTGTGCATCCCATTACTTAAAAAAAATATTATTTTTTGTGTTTAACTGCAACCCAAAACTTAAAACTCTGACCTTTGTTGAAGCTGTCCGATCCCTCCTTCCCCCTTCCTCCTGCTGAAGCCACCCGACACCCGACCACTTCACCTTCTCGTTTGTGATTCGGTCATGTTCGGTGATCTCGGCCATCTGATTGACGTGCATTGTCTGATCTCAACAGAAAAAGCTCCAATTAATGAAGGTTACTTCCCAAATGCAGCCTTCATACTACCAAGAGCCAACCAATTTCTGGTTGAAGAATGTCGGAGAACGAGTTGCCTCGGAAATCCAAGACCACCAATGTAGATATGTTGAAAATCCATGTAGGAAACAACCCAAGAATCTCGTTCTCTTTGATGTCTAGGACTTGGAGAGCGCTGAACGGCAAAATTGTCCGAGTTTTTTCCTTCCGCGGCACCTTCTTAGATGAGGAGAGGCACGCCAGATGAATTCAAGAAGACGGAGAAAGGACGACTTCCTCTCGAGGCTGTCGGCAGCGACCGCTTCCGCGCATTGGAGAAGAAGAGTTAATAAATGGAGCCCCTCTCCGTCCCTCTTCTGCTGCTATACCTATAACTCCTCCTTTCGCGTCGCAGTCGTGGGCAGCGACACAGCCTCCTTCGACGAACCAGAACAATGGGGTGTGGTTTTAAAATTTTGGGTTGCGGGTTTTTTTTTTCTTTAATTTTTCAGAGTACTGTTAACAATGAGTGACAATTCAAAGACGGTTTTCGATTAACAATCGTCATTAAAAAGGTGATAGTTATGTGCAAAACACTTTTCACTGTGTGCAGAACCCTCTTTATTTTAAAATGTATTAAAATTTATCTCTTAAGAAACCTTATCATTTTTAGGTGCAAACCACTTTACGCCACTTCCGCCCCCTAGACGTATTTGCCTCTTCCGCTGAGCCTTAAACACATCTTCCTCCTCACCGAGCCCTAGATGCAGCTTCCTCATCGTCGTGCCCTAGACACTGTTAGGGTTAGAAGAGAGCTCAAAGTATTCTACTATACCACATCTATGTATGGAATGAGTATATATAGTACTTCCAGCATAGGGCCAAGCCCTAGTGTGACACGAACCCGTAATCTACCCGAGACGACCTCTACACGTACGGACATAACATAAAAATACATTAACAATCTCCTCATATGTCCGTCGTAAACCCAGACTTCGGGTAGAGGGTTGTTTGTGTAATATTCAACCAGAAGTGAGACATACACAACCGTGTTCAGCACCTGTTTAAGATAAAATCGGACTATAACAAAAGATAGCATGCATGCATAAGTAAATAAACAACTCAGCTGCAACACAAGCGTCTCAGGTACAATCGAGACATAGGCCCTAAACACCTGGTGTCCCAAAACAAGCAGAGATCTAAAAGTCCAAACAAATAGTGCTATAAAATAAGAGCTAAACAGTGCTCTGAACAGAAGTACAGGATCTAAACAAAATAACACTCAAACAGGCTAATCATCCAAAAGATCATCCTTCTCCGGATCCCAGACAACCAGTGCTCCTCCTATCCCAGAAACTCATGCAATTCAACAGAGAATTTCATTTTAGAATGAATTCTATCCTTTGTAATTTGCAGATATCTAGTTTTAACATAAAACTTAGTATTGATTATTATTTAATTTGACTGGGAGGACACGTTCACAGAGTATTATAGTTTAACCTCAGAATCTGTTATCTTTTCCCAAATGAAACGATTATCAGACTTTTGGACATTGCAGCTATATCTGTAATCCTATATGGAATGTCACGGTTACTGCTCTTCTATAGTCAATTGGAACTCATCAAGTTTGGAATGGAACCAATCTTCAGAAGAAGAGACAAACCAAGTCAGATTGTGTTATCAAGTTTGGAATAACACTCTCCTCCAAGGCAAAAGCCGAATCCGATGAAGCTGTTAACATCAAGTTTGGAATGAAACAACTTACCAGATCCGAGCTCAGCAACCAAGAACATCAGCGGACCACAACATACTTGCATTGACAAGGGAATGTGGAATAATCAAAACGTCTGGACTAAGGCTGAACTGAATCGCCTGATACTGAACTAAGACCGAACTAAATCGTCTTTAGTCCCATTTCCCCCACTGTTTTGATTAACCGATCTTTGGGCATTCCTTTCGTCAGTGGATCAACAAGGTTATCCTTTGAGCGTACATCAATCAAAGTGATGACTCCTTGTTCTTTCAGATAATTCAACAACGCATGTCTCAGTCGTACATGTCTCCTCTTAGTCTTATAGAGGGTATCCATAACGACTTGAACTGCTGCTTGATTATCACAATACAAGCTCAACGAGTTGACTTGTAACTTAGACAGGGGAATGTCTAAAATCAAGTTTCTGATCCAGTCTGCCTCTTCTCCAGCTGAAGCTAAGGCAAACAACTCGGCCTCCATGGATGACAAAGCTATACAGGTCTGTCTTTTGGATTTCCAAGTGATAGCAGCTCCTCCCAAGGTGAATATGTATTCACTGGTGGACTTGCTGTTCCCGACTTCTGAACACCACGAGGCATCAGAATGTCCTTCCACGGTAGGTGGGTAACCAGTGTAGCACAGAGCATGGTTTGCAGTACCTCGAAGGTATCTCAACAGCCTATCTAGGGCAACCCAAAGCTCTTTTCCAGGACTACTGGTAAAACGACTCAGCACGCTAATCGAGAAAGCAATGTCTGGCCTCGTACAAGTTGTAGCGTACATGAGACTACCAATTATTTTGGAATATTTGACTTGATCAATGCTGGCCTCTAGATTAGGACTCAACTTAACATTGTGGTCAAACGGTGTCTCAATCGGCCTACATTTATCATATCCCCAGGTAGAGAGAAGTTGCTCAACATAGTGAGCATGGTTAAGAGTAACTCGACCCTTGTCAACTCTAACTTTCATACCTAACAGGGTATCAACAGGACCGAGATCCTTCATGTCAAATACTTCTGCCAGAGTGGATTTAACATCCCTAACTGCAGCAAGATTAGACCCTGAAATCAACAAATCATCCACATATAAGCAAATGATAACTGTTTTATTTGACAAGGAGCGGTAATAAAGGCATTTGTCAGAGAGACTGGACTGGAATCCAATGCTCTTTACCACCTAATCAAACTTCATGTGCCATATCTTAGGTGCTTGTTTAAGACCATAGATTGACTTATCGAGTTTGCACACTTTGTCTTTTTGATCTTTGTGAACATAACCTTCAGGTTGCGTCATGTAGATCTCTTCATTAAGCTCTCCATTTAAGAATGCAGTTTTAACGTCCATCTGATGAACTATAAAGTTCTCAATAGAGGCTAATGCAAGAAGAATCCTGATAGTCGATAGATGACACACAGGTGAGTAGATGTCAAAATAGTCAATTCCCCCTTGTTGCTTATAACCTTTAGCTACAAGACGCGCTTTATATCTGGCTATAGATCCATCACTATGTAATTTCTTCTTTAAAACCCACTTGCATCCTAGGACTTTAGCACCTTTCGGTAAGTCAACTAGATGCCAGGTATTGTTATGTAACAGCGAGTCCATCTCATCATCAATGGCTTCTGCCCACATCAACGAATCTCTAGACCTCATTGCTTCTTGGTAGGAGAATGGATCATCCTCTAAGTGATAGGTGATGAAATTCTCACCAAAATCCTTAGGAACTCTCTCTCTGGTAGATGCTCTAAGTGGAATAGGTTCCACCTCTACAGGTTGGGGAGCGGTGCCAGAAGGGCCAGCTTCAGGTTCAACGATAGATTCTGTAATCATATCATTGGACCCGGAGACAGATAATCCATGATCTTTGACGAACTTGTCTTAAAAAATATGGCATCTCTAGACTCTATCACGGTATTCGTGGATAGATCGAGAAATCTGTCTGCTGCACTATCTTCTGCACTACCTAGATAGACGCATGTCGTCGTCTTAGGTCCCACCTTAGGCCTCTTAAGGTCTTGTATACGCACATAGGCAATACAGCCCCAAGTCTTTAGAGTATCGTACCTGCACGGATGACCGTGCCACAGCTCATACGGAGTAGAAGTGAGCTGATAGTGAGGTACTCTATTTAGAATGTGATTTGCAGTGCAGACTGCTTCTCCCCAAAAGGAATTAGGCATGCCAGCTGTTAGGAGCATGGAATTCAACATTTCGGTTAAAGTCCTATTCTTACGCTCGGCGACACCGTTAGACTGGGGTGAGTAAGGAGTTGTGGTTTCAAGAATTATTCCCTCAGAGGCACAGAATTCCTTGAATCCAGTAGCAGTATATTCTCCTCCCCGATCACTTCTAAATCTCTTAATTTTCAGGCTTAACTGATTTTCAACACGAGACTTAAAGGTCTTGAACGCCTCAAACGCTTCATCTTTCGTTTTCAACAGAGACACATGACAATATCTAGAAAAGTCGTCTATGAAAGTAATTAGATACTTTCTTCCCCCTCTGGTGGCATGACTGCGGAAATCACAGAGGTCTGAATGTATCAATTCAAGAAGTTTTGTGCTCCTAGAAACTGACCTGAAAGGCTTTCTAGTAATTTTGGTTTGAGCACACACCTCGCACTTGTCAAAATGAATCGACAGATCTAAGGGGATGTTTTGACTCTTGGCTAGATCTAGCATCTTCCTATAGTTCACATGTCCAAGTCTGTTATGTAACAACTTAGGATCTATAAGGTTCGAACTTACTTGGTTGATGCTATCATTGTTTAAGCTAAGTCTATACATTCCGTTGATCAGATACGCACACCCAAAATAATGTGAATTTACCATAAGGGTCATTCTACCATTTTGAGTTGTGAAGGTCATCCCAGCTTTGTCTAGCAGACTTATTGAAATCAGATTTTTAGTTAATGTTGGAACTACTTTAACATTCTTTAAAAATAAACTTTTACCTGACGAGAGAACCAGCTCGGCTGTCCCTGCATGGGTCACCTGAGTCTCTCCTCCATTGCAGTTCTCCACTCTCTCCTTGACCGCCTTAACCTCAGTCAGTAATCCTCTGTCATTCGTTACATGATAGGTAGCACCGCTATCCAGCCACCACTCAGCAGACGAACTGCGGTGACTGCTCCTGATCATAGCCACGAAGGACTTGGGATCTGAAGCATCTGCCAGCATGTTCGCCACATTTTGTGTGGCTTCCTCCTTGTTTTACTTAGGGGCCTTGCAATCAGCCGCCCAATGTCCCCACTTACCACAGTTGTGGCACTTGCCCCTCTTCTTTTTGAAAGAGGGCTTTTTAGGCTCTAACTGGGTAGAGACATCACTTTTGGGCGCTGGTGGCTTCCTGCGAGGCTTGCTGGGCCGAGACACAAAGTTGACAGTCTGAGAGGACTGCCCACCTTGTTCCTGTCTCTTCCCTGCAATGTTTTGATCCTCGATATGGATGAACCTTTTAAGTTCATCGAGAGCGATCTTTTCCTTCAGCCTGTGCATTTCAGTCTTGAAGGTCGACCACTCAGGAGGTAGCTTGCTTAAAATAGAACACACAAATAGATTATCAGAGATACCGGACTTATCGTCCTCCAACTTCTGACGCAGGGCTTCCAGTTCAATTATTTGGGAGGTGATTGTCGAGTTTAGATTAAATTTCATGTTAAAGAATCTCTCTCCGAGGAGAGTCCTCGACAATCTCTCTTCCTTCTGGAAGTTCGCATTTAAGCGGTCCCAAATCTCCTTTGCGGTTTTATAACCAATGTAGGTCAATGCGAGTCTAGGGTTGAGTGAATTAAGGAGGTAGTCTCTACAGAAATCTTCGCCTTTTCTCCATTGATAATCGTCCACATCCTCTTCGGTTGTGTCGAAATCACTCAAAACGGTGTAGAAGATCTCTCGTTCCTTCATTCCAAGCTGGACGTGCAGTCTCCAAGCATGGAAGTCGGAGAGATCGAACGACTGGAGCTTGACGATGTCGTAGGATGTAACCTTCGGCATCTCGCTAAAGCTATAAACCGGAAAACTAAAAAAATATCACCTGAGCTGCGCAGAAAATGAGTCTTCGGTCTTCGGATCCAATCCCACAGAAAATTTCTTGCTCGTTCTCTCCGGTTCCAATTGAAGAAGATGAGATCAAGCAGGGCTCCGATCTACTGAAGAAGTCACAAAGACCTGCCAATATGAGATCTGATCTGCAGGAATAGGATGTCCTGAAGCCAAAAAAATCCTTTTAATCTGGATCTGCAGGAATAGGATGTACGAGAAATGGATCTCACAATCCTGCCAAGACTTCCCCCTTTTTCTTCAGTTTCCTGATATGCAGATTGATGACAAGATCAAACGGAGGCAGATTCCACTCAGATCAGGTCTATCAAACGAAAAGAAAGCAGCTTTCCCTTTTTGATCGGAGAGCAATCGGCAGCAGGCTAAAAAAAATGGAACAGGAGCGGCGACTGGAGATTGACGCTTCTTCCAATCGCTCTATTGAATGATGCGTGTCGGCAAGTGCACCGGTCGCTGTCAAGTAATAAATGTGGAGAATGGAATCCCCGGATGTCGGTCTCTTGAGGAATGCAGGTTGGGTGATCGAATCGCGTAGTGTGATTATTGTTACACAAGCGTTAACAAACACAAAAAGGGGGCTTTGGTTGGTTTTTCCTACTCTTAACAACAGTAAAAGAATTGCGGGTCGAAAACACCGCTTCGCAAGGTGAGATGGATGCGACGGCCGCGATGCCGTGCTTCGAGAGGCGGATGGAGCATGCTCAAGTGCGAGAAGGTGAGGGTCGCAAACACCTCTTCACAAACGCCGTTAGCTCTTGCTAACGCGGATCGAACACCTTGTGTGCGTGAGTGAGTGAGTGGAAACGAAGTGATTCACAAGCAAGCAATGATGAAGTGCAAAGAAACATTCATTTCAAATAAACCAAACATCAAACTATTCAGGTTTACAAGATTCAACAATTACAACGAAGGAAAGAAGGAAGAGATAACCGATGGGTGAAGACTAGCGGCCGTTCACGGCCGGAATGGTAGGTTGTCGGGCTACCTCCGGACTCGGGCGGACAATGCTTCCGGCGTAGAGAAACTGTCACGATTTCTCTACGTAGTTCCGTCGTCTTCTTCCTCAGATTTACTCTTCTTCTCGCCGGACTGGAATGGAAAACAGTTGCTTAAGGGCTTGCGGATGGTGGAGAACGCTCCCGGACAATGGAGAAAAGCTTGGAATGGTTGGAGAAGGCTTCCCCTTGCGTAGGAGATGAAGTGGAGGTGTCCAAGAAGGGTAGTCGGCGGCGTACGGACTGGGAATTCCGCTCCCGGCGGCTCGATCCCGACCTAAAAGCGGAACAGGCTTATATATAGGCGCTGAAATGAATACTGCGCACGGTCATTGGCGCACGACCAGTGGTCGTGCGCACTGGAATTCTGCGATCGTGCGCGCTGCCTGGGCGGAGACCTGCGAGGAAAGAAAATTATAAAATACATGTTCGCACGACCAGTCGCGCACGACTAGTGGTCGTGCGCACTATCGTAAGTGGTCGTGCGATAAGCCAAATAGAACTCATAAAAAGGGCGTTAAGTGTGCACGATCAGTGGCGCACGACCAGTGGTCGTGCGCAGTAGAACCAGTGATCGTGCGCAGTGTTCCTGTACAAAATTGTACCGGGAACACCTGCACGACACCTGTTCCAGCATACAACACCGGTCTAGCCACTGAAAGTGGAACTTAACAGCACATGAAAACTAATAACGAAGTTAAGCACGAAATCACACCAAAACGGGCCAAACGTGCACCTAGCATAGAATGATCAATATGAACTATAACAGGGCTAAAGTGCGGTGAAATGACTAAATAAACGGCTCAGATGAGTCCAAAAAAATGTATATGATCAGGACTCATCACACCCCCAGACTTACCTGTTTGCGCGTCCCGAGCAAACGAATCCAGTGGAGTGTGAAAACAGTAGTTAACGTAGAAAATTACACAGAAGAGTACGGTGCGAAGTAACATACGCATGCGAGTAGAAATTCTAGTAACAAGAGATTCTAACTATGCTAACTAGGTTACGAAAGTATTACAGCGTAACTAGAGATTTATCAAAACTCAGTTGGTGAATGATGAAGAATTCGAACGATCATGCCCGGTGTGAAAGTAACAAGACGCTAAGGCGGGTGTTGCACAAGGTCGGGGTTTAGGAATAACTCCGCTGAAATCCATCAACGTCGTGAACCATACGCTCACCTGGTCACACTCTCTCCACGGCGTTAGCAAACTCACAAGTCAAATCAATAGGGCTTTTAGGAGTATAATGGGGCTTAGGCTGCGGTATGATATTCAAATTTAAACACGATGGCTACGCAACCCAAGTGAGCTAACGGAATGCTGCACCACACAGAACCAAAAACAACGCTCGTGTGACACACCCCCAGACTTATCATGAAAACTAGGTGTGCACACGGCCAACTTCACAATCACCAACAAATTTTCTATTTAGCTCAGGAGGATTTCTTTTCAATATACTTTTTCCAGATTTTTTTTCTTCTTTTTTACAATATACTTTTCTTCTTTTATTTATCCCCCAGTTGGAACAATTTCAGCGAAATGGCGTTAATTTCCCCTTCTCATCACAACGATTCCATACATCACACCAAATGTAGAAAATGAGTGCAGATAACAGCAATTTGGTTGCGGGTGTAGGATAAGCTTTGGGCTTTGGTGGATGAAGAGGAGCTGATCAAAGGAGTGGTAGGCACAAATTTGGCATGCAAAGGTGAGCGAAAAGGACAGGGAAAGACAAGGCTCAAACTAGCCAAAAGGTGGCCTACATCACGTTTAACTCGACGAATCGCTCTCGCCCATGCTTCGAGAGTCGCTTGGGGCAAGTTCTTAGCCCACGAGAAAGATAAACCTTCCTCCCGACTCGAGCAACACACGACTAGTGCTCGTACACACACAACACCGGGTTATCGTCAATTTCATTCACATTCACCACGTGAGTATCATAAATCTAAATCTATGCAAAAATACTAAACATAAATTAGATGCATAAAGATAATCTAGTTTTACTCGAATTCTACCATAGCATGAGAAGTGACTAGAACACTACACGAGTCATCATCGCGCTCCTAATAATAATTCCTACGTTAACATCTTATTTCACATTCCAACCAAAACAAGTCTTTCGGAAACACACAAATAGGTAAGCGCGCACTCATGTGGGTGAAGTGGTGCGAGAAGCAAGAAAATGATAGTGATGAAAATAAATAATACCCAAACTTCTAATATGCAGTACAACTCGTGCAAAGTGGATGACAACATACTCTCCCCCAGACTTATTCTAACAATACATCACAGAAATTGGAAGCTAAGGAGGGGAAGAAGTGTTACCCAATGCTCAGAATTGAGCATACCAGACGATTGGCGTTCAAGATCAAGCGCAGTCCGCAGCGTCCGCACCAAAGAACACAAGACACCTACAAGCACAAAACTAAAAACAGCGAAAAGCAGAAATAAAAACTGAACTAAGCATGTTAGAAAAGAAATAAAATCAGGAAATCTGGGTTGTCTCCCAGTAGCGCTTTTATTTAATGTCCTTAAGTTGGACCAAATACCTGTATTAACATTGTTTATATAGTGCAGGAATTAATAAAAGAAGTTCACAAGCAATTTCACAAACTCAGATCACACAAATCAGCTATAAGCGCTCTTATGGTGCGCATCTCCCGTAGCGCGTAAGCGGGAGGTGAAGGCTTTAGGACCAACACTGGTGTCACCCAGTGTTCCCCTAACCTCCGCCCTCTTGCCATGGAGAGCGGCAGCGCGAGCTTCGTGCAGAAGTTTCTCCTGTTTAAGTTTCGTGACAGTCGGGGACTGCCACCGTTGAAAGTTTTCAGATTTTTCCGCCTTGGTGGCGGGTGGCGTCACTTCCGGCATCGCGGTGACTACCGGATCGGCCCAGGAGATGGAGCGCTTAAATTGTTTATTACAGGAATCAAAACAAGAAGATAATGGGACATTGTCCCGAACTAAATTCAAGTCAACGTTTTTCGAAATGCAGTCTTCTTCCGTCTCGGAACCAAATTCTCTCCGAAGATCAACTTCTTCTTCCTCACTAGACAGGTGCTCCTCCTTTTCTCCTTCAATTGATTCTTTAATTTCTTCATGTCCTGCACAGCTCAAAGATTCATCAAAAATAAAAAGAGGGGGAGGAGTGGATGTTTCAGGTGTAGCTTCGGGGCAAGTGGGCTGCGACACCTTATTGGGTAGGAAGACACACCCCGTAACGAAATCAAGGGTGGCACCGCTCTCTTTCAAGAACGGCACACCCAAGATAGGGATAGAGTGATTTTCCTGAGGGCCTAACACCTGAAAATTAGCAACCACAATCATCCCCTCAACTATCACCTCTACATTTTTCACTTCCCCCTCAGATTGTATAACAGTCCCATTAGCAAGCATAAGGGATTTCCTTTCCTCCGTGTTCATCTCAAGTTGTAGTTTAGCAACATCTTGCAACGCAATGACGTTGCGGGAGGAACCGGAATCGCATAGAGCTTTCGTTTCGATATTGTTGATGGAACAGGAAATCACCAACTCACTTGGATCAGCCTCTACCACATCACCAAGACTCTTCCCCTGATCTATTGGGTTCTTTTCCGTGTTGCTAGGAAGGGTCCCCTACGACCGCTCGGTTAGCACTTGGGCCAATTAACCCAGCTGCGTTTCCAAGTTTCGCATGGATGCGGTTTGGTTCACCATATTCGAGGTAGCCGCTTGCATGAATTTCTCCATCATCTCCTCCAGATTACTCCTTTTTTGGGCAGGGGGGGCTTGGTTATAATCCGGGTGTGGTGGCCTCGGTTGGCTCCCGGAGGCATAAGCATCGTTTTGATGCTGCCCCGGTGCCCATCGTTGGCCAGGCGTGTTTGGGTTCCACGAGAAGTTCGGGTGACTTCTCGCTCCCGGATTATAAGCATTATTAAAAGGCGCCCCCTTAGGCTGATTTCCTACATAATTAACAGATTCATTCAAGGTTAAGTGCGCGAAGTCACCTGCTACGTTGTTCCCTGAACATTCATAAGCGTGGTGGCCTCCGCCTCCACATCCTTCGCAAGTAATGACAGCAGCAGGCGCGGGAGTAGGAGGAAGTGAGTCAACCATAAAGAGACCACGGCCGCTTCTTGGAGCATTTCTCCCTGCAGTCCAGAATGCACTGTGGGAGGCGGTGTCGCGCAGAATCCGAAGGGCCTCCTCTGGAGTGTGGTTCATTAAAGTACCACCTGCCGCAGCATCGATCATTGCCCTGTAGTTGGGCTCGATCGCAAAGTAAAATGTTTCGACCACATTCCACGGTTGAAGCTCGTGGTTCGGACAACGGCGGAGAAGATCGCTAAGGCGCTCCCACGCCTCAGCAAGGCTCTCCTGGTCAAGTTGGCGAAAGGTGGCGATCTCCCACCGCAAGCTCACGATCTTATCAACAGGGTGGAATTTAGCAAGGAACATGGATGCGAGGGCATCCCAAGTCGCAGCAGTCCCGGGCGGAATGGAGTGGAGCCACACCTTGGCTTTGTCGCGGAGTGAGAAGGGAAACAGTCTAAGCTTGATCGTGTCGTCAGTAATCCCTGCGTAGCGGAAGGTTCCGCAAATATCAGAAAACTCCGCCAGATGCAGATGCGGATCTTCGCTGGCCAACCCAGAGAACTGAGCGTTGTTCCGGATGATGTTCAAGATCGCAGGTTTGATCTCGAACTGATTGTTCATAATATTGGGCCCAAACCCAGGATACACACTCCCATCAGTTGGAGTGGTGTAGTCTCTCATCGTGCGGGGTCGAGGCCTAACCGCCTCCTGCTCATCTCCAGGCTGGTGTTGCCCCTCGTTGGGCACTCTCGCATCAACATCATTTGGGTCTACCTGATCACCCATTGCCGCTTGTACGGCAACAGCGCGCCTTCGCGCGCGAGCGGTCCGTTCAATTTCCGGATCAAAGGGTACGAGTTCCCCTGCGGCTTGTCTCTGCATGCACGATCACAAACAAAAAGAAAAACAAAGAAAATCAAAAACAACTGCTCGTATAATGAGAGTCACAACACACGACGATACACGCATGCATTCCCCGGCAACGGCGCCAAAAACTTGATGCGTGTCGGCAAGTGCACCGGTCACTGTCAAGTAATAAATGTGGAGAATGGAATCCCCGGATGTCGGTCTCTTGAGGAATGCAGGTAGGGTGATCGAATCGCGTAGTGTGACTATTGTTACACAAGCGTTAACAAACACAAAAAGGGGGCTTTGGTTGGTTTTTCCTACTCTTAACAACAGTAAAAGAATTGCGGGTCGAAAACACCGCTTCGCAAGGTGAGATGGATGCGACGGCCGCGATGCCGTGCTTCGAGAGGCGGATGGAGCGTGCTCAAGTGCGAGAAGGTGAGGGTCGCAAACACCTCTTCACAAACGCCGTTAGCTCTTGCTAACGCGGATCGAACACATTGTGTGCGTGAGTGAGTGAGTGGAAACGAAGTGATTCACAAGCAAGCAATGATGAAGTGCAAAGAAACATTCATTTCAAATAAACCAAACATCAAACTATTCAGGTTTACAAGATTCAACAATTACAACGAAGGAAAGAAGGAAGAGATAACCGATGGGTGAAGACTAGCGGCCGTTCACGGCCGGAATGGTAGGTTGTCGGGCTACCTCCGAACTCGGGCGGACAATGCTTCCGGCGTAGAGAAACTATCACGATTTCTCTACGTAGTTCCGTCGTCTTCTTCCTCAGATTTACTCTTCTTCTCGCCGGACTGGAATGGAAAACAGTTGCTTAAGGGCTTGCGGATGGTGGAGAACGCTCCCGGACAATGGAGAAAAGCTTGGAATGGTTGGAGAAGACTTCCCCTTGCGTAGGAGATGAAGTGGAGGTGTCCAAGAAGGGTAGTCGGCGGCGTACGGACTGGGAATTCCTCTCCCGGCGGCTCGATCCCGACCTAAAAGCGGAACAGGCTTATATATAGGCGCTGAAATGAATACTGCGCACGGTCATTGGCGCACGACCAGTGGTCGTGCGCACTGGAATTCTGCGGTCGTGCGCGCTGCCTGGGCGGAGACCTGCGAGGAAAGAAAATAATAAAATACATGTTCGCACGACCAGTCGCGCACGACCAGTGGTCGTGCGCACTATCGTAAGTGGTCGTGCGATAAGCCAAACAGAACTCATAAAAAGGGCGTTAAGTGCGCACGATCAGTGGCGCATGACCAGTGGTCGTGCGCAGTAGAACCAGTGATCGTGCGCAGTGTTCCTGTACAAAATTGTACCGGGAACACCTGCACGACACCTGTTCCAGCATACAACACCGGTCTAGCCACTGAAAGTGGAACTTAACAGCACATGCAAACTAATAACGAAGTTAAGCACGAAATCACACCAAAACGGGCCAAACGTGCACCTAGCATAGAATGATCAATATGAACTATAACAGGGCTAAAGTGCGGTGAAATGACTAAATAAATGGCCCAGATGAGTCCAAAAAAATGTATATGATCAGGACTCATCATTGAACTGCAGAAAAATTGTGCGGGCTTCACGATCTTTAGCGACAGAGGCTGGTGCTTCAAGAAACCAGCGGTGATCGAGATTTCTAGCGTCGACAGGAGCGAAGTCGCGAGCTTTTCCTCCTTCAGCAAATGGCCGGCGGGCTTTCTCTCCTTCAGCGAACGAACGGAGAGATCTCACGCGACACGCCGACAGATTCGCACAGGGAGCGATGTGAAGAAGCACAGATCGGCGATTGGAGGAGCAGTGATCTCACGATCGAGAGCAGCGACGATGGCAATAGAAATCGCGAGCGGCAACACAGCGATCTTCTCCGATCCAGAAGGTCGATGAGACCCTACTCCCTCTTAACCGGCGACCAGCGAACAGGGACGAAGAAATCGCACGGTGGAAGAGGAAGACGCGATCTGGAGAAACGGGAGAATACGAGAGCGGCGAGAGAAACCTTAGCAGCCGGGTACTTTGAGAGTGTTAGGGTTAGAAGAGAGCTCAAAGTATTCTACTATACCACATCTATGTATGGAATGAGTATATATAGTACTTCCAGCGTAGGGCCAAGCCCTAGTGTGACACGAACCCGTAATCTACCCGAGACGACCTCTACACGTACGGACATAATATAAAAATACATTAACAGACACATCTTCCTTATCCTAGTGCCCTAGATGCCTCTTCCTCCCCGTCGAGCCCTAGACGCCTTTTCCTCCTCACTGAGCAGCGTCGTCGATTTCTCGGAGACCAACCTCCGTTTGCGAATCAGTATGTAGCATAATCTTGGTAGATTTCATCCTTTTTATTTTGTTGATATGTCGATTTCTCAAAAAATTACTAATAGTTGATTTCATCCTTTTTTCGGCATTTTTTTCTCAAATCTTGGTATGGAGGCAAGCAAAATCTTGGTCATGTTTGGTAATCCTCAAATTTCTTCCTTTTGAGGTCAGCATTTTTGATGTTTTTAGGTTAACATATTTGATGTCTTCCTCAAAATCCTCTTGATGATTTTTAGTTTTTTCTTAGTTTAATAGATGTAATTATGTGTAGCTTCAAAGTGTTTGGACAATCTGAAAATGTTGACATGTGAAGAATCATTTCAACCCACATAATTAAATTAATGTTGAAATTCATTTCATCACATCAGAATGTTTTCAATTATGTGGAGGGCAGTCATAGTCAGCCCACTACCTCCAACTATCACGAATTGGAGGAATTATGAAGAAAATGTTGAACAATGTTACACATTTCAATTTTTACTAGATTTATAATCTTGATTAATTCATATATTATATTAACAAATGCTAATGCATATTATTTTTGTTGGTGTCAAAATAATTAATATTGTAAACGGATATATTTCTTAGACAATATATAAAGCTGAGAGGTAATATATATAAAGTAGACAGATAAATATTGAAGTTACATAATCATATGAGTTTAGAATTTTTTACACTAACAAAAGTTTATAGCTTAAAGAGGTAGTTCATGATGAATTAAAAGCTTTTGTTACTAAAATTTTGTAATATTAATTTGAATTATTACGTAATTTTTTGTTACATGATTTTATTTTGGTCTGATACTAATATTTTTTTAATTTACATGCAAAATTGATGCACATATTTAATGATGATTTGCACATAACAATCACCTTATTTAATATTTAACAAAAATATATATTATTATCTATATAATTTAAGAATAAGTAATAGACCATTTATTTTAATATATTTGATTCATATAATTTTTTTAGTTGTCATGAGTTCTCATCTATTATGTAGAGAAATTCGTGCTACGATTAGCCAGAAACCACACTCATCCACTAAGATAATGGGGTCATGGGTGAGAAAGTAAGTTTGGCCAAGAAAAAGTCAAAACTACTATCTCCGTAACAAATCGCTCACACTCTCACAGAGCCGCACGTGTAATCGCCGCGAGAGCACGCGGTTCCGCACTTGCAACCGCAAGCGGCCGCGCGCAACCGCGCGCGGCACATGCGGCGGCGCCGCGCGGAGGTGCTACGCGCGCAACCAAGCGTGGCGGTGCCGCGCGCGCAACCAAACGTGGCGGTGCCGCGCACGCAACCAAGCATGGCGGTGCCGCGAGCGGCTCGCACGGCGGTGCCATGCGCGACACCCACCGCAGCGCCGCCAAAATCGCGTGCGCAACCGCCCGAGGCGCCACGCGCACCTTACGCGGCATGCGCGGTGCGTAACCGCGTGCAACCACGCGCGGCACGCCCGCCGAAACTTTGTGTCGTCCTCGCCCGGCTCCGATCATGCTTTTACAACGCTCCAGCTTGATGTTCGACGCGCACTTGGCACCGCAAAGTTCGAACGTGCATTTGACCCGCGCGCACTTGAACATTACAAAGTTCATAGTGCGCGCAACTGCTAACTCCACTTTCCTTCTTGAGACTGCAGGATTCGCACAGTGTTATCAGAATCGACAATGAAGCTGCCCGAACTACTCGAAGCGCCTGAACTGACCAGGGGGCGAAATCATCATATTCATAAAGTGGTGATCTGTGTGCTCTCGATCAACGGTCGAGATCGACCGGTCTGGTTGTTACGGTGGATGCGACGATGAAATTACCGGGCCGCCCCCAGCCAAATCTATAAAAGGGACCCTGAATCCTCATTTGAGGGGATCTGTCATTCTGCACTTGATAGAGCTTTCTGAAGAATTCCTTCAGAGATCTCCTTCGCGACTTAGAGATCTCCTTCAGTGCTCGAAGATCTCTTTCAAAGTTCGAAGATCTCATTCGTGACTCGAAGATCTCCTTTGTCGCTTGAAGATCTCCTACGGACCTCGAAGACTTTCTGGTTCAAGAAAATACTTAGTTTTTCTGAGAGGTGGAATGTCACCCTCAGAGACTTTCCTTCAACTGCAAGTGTAACAAGAAGCGGCTTGTCGCTCTCGATTCTCGCAACTTTACTTGTAACACTCCAACATCTAGTGAAATTTTGCTGGAACGGGTACAGTGCAACATCCCTGAATTTTCGATAATTTAATCAAATGATACTTCAGCGTAATAATGTTGTAAGGGCGTTACGTTAACGCGAAGTTAGCGGTGTTTGCCAAAGTACAGAAAATTTCAAAGATTGGAAAATTTAAAATAATTAATTTAAGCAAATTGTGATGTTTCGTTGTTGTAAATTATTTAAATTAAATTATAACTCGTAATCGGCTCGTCGAACTCTGATTTTGACTTCGTCGTTTGTTTCGGAGGACCTGTATTTACCTTCGGTGCGATTTTCATGAAAATTCGAGTTAGTCTTGTTCAAACCGTAAGTTTAAGGCTAAATTCATTATAATTTAATATTAAATAAATACTTTTAAATCCTAGTATAAAAAGGGTCCTTAATAGAAATTAGGTTACTGTTCTTCTACTTCCCGTTTCTGCCGAACCCGAACCAGCTGCGAGGAGTCGTGACTTCCGTGGAGCTTCCGTCGGCCGCCGCGAGTGATCTAGTGCACGAAATCTTCGTCTAAGTTTATATTCGGAAAGCTCTCGCCGAGATCTTCGTGTGTGCGGTAAGTATTTTCGATTTCATGTGGTTTTGGTGTTGGAGTGTTTGGCCCTAAGCCTTGTTTTTTGTATTAAACTTTCAGAAATTCTTCGTATGAGTTTTCTTTTGGCCGATCCTGGATGTGCAGGGTTCAAGAGGTCGGGCTTCAGAGAGGTTTGAGGCATGTGGTGGAATATTCTCCCTTGCCATGTTTCCTTTTCGTTATTAATATCTTCCTTCTCTATTATTTTAGACAAGCAACTTTTGTAATGACTTCTCTTATCTTCCTCTGAAAATTTCAGGTATTTTAGTAGAATTCGTCGATTGACGGTCAGTAAATTCGTCAAATATATACGACGAATTCGTTGAGTGTTATCGAATTCGTCGCGTACATACGACGAATTCGTCGAGTGGTTCCTTGCAAAACGTGTTAGAGTAATTCGTCGAGACCTCATGTAATTCGTCAAGTGAATTCGACGAATTCATTGAATTAGCTTTCCTTAGAAAATTTTATTGTTCTTAGTTAAATTCGTCGAGGGCTTAGTAAATCTGTCGAGAAGTTCCTTCATGTCGTCGAAACGAAAAGTAGATTCATCGAGTGTATTCGACGAATTCGTCGAGTGAGCAGAGTTTGTCGAGTCAATTCGACGAATTCGTCGAGTGATAGAGTTTGTCGAGTCAACTCGACGAATTCGTAGAGTGAGCAAAGTTCGTCGAGTCAACTCGATGAATTCATCGAGTGAGCAGAGTTTTCGTTAAGTATGAGTTAGGGAATTTGTTGAGATGGTTTGTTGTGAGGATTGTACTTGGAAATTTTCTGGATTATTCTATGGTGCCAGATTTGGTCAAGATGTTTGTGAATCACTACACCTAGTAGTTGTTTTTAGACTGTTGGTTGGGTTGGACAAGTGGTCACCACCACAGTGCCTGTTTTTTTTCCTTGGACGTGTAGACTATTGGTTGTGTGGGCAAAACCATCGCCACAGTGTCTTTTGTTCCCTGGATGTTTTGGATCTGATGGTTTGTGTTGGCAAGATAGACACAATTTCAGTAACGTCATTTGGATGGGTTAATGATTCACTTCTTGCGATAATCTGTCACTCTTCTTCCTACTTGGATGATATTGTATAGCTCTAACTGCATTTCATGCAAGTTTTGCCCTGTTTGGATAATAATTATTTCTTTACTTATTTGTTGTTGTTCTGTAGCTTTCTCCTTTTTTTTTGGGTTGGTAACCCTATTAGAGCTTACTAAGTTCTCTTATTTCACTTTTGTTGAATTGCCTTTGTACTGAGGTATTCTTTGCCTTTGAATGCCTCAGGTTTTGACCAGTAATGATTGATTAGAGCAAGGCAGGACCTTGCAGCCTTTTAGCTACTTTTCTTTCCCTCTTTTGAGAGGTATTTTGTTGAATTCTTCTGACTTTGGTCATTCCTATGGGTTCGTGTCAGTTTGTTGACGCCCATAGTATGACCTTCTGTTGTGTTAGACATGCTCTTTGGGAAGGATTTTTGCTAGGTTGCATAGTAGATACTCTTACATAAGTAAAGCTGCATATTTGCTCATACATTACATCTTTTCAAACTAATATCACTCTATTTTGAAACGCGTAAAAGTTCCATTTATATCTATGCTAAATCTAAAAAGTGCATGTCATTTGGTTGCTGGTTGAGTTCGCATGTTCATGTAGGACGACTTAAAGTAAAATATGTATTTTCCGCTGCATATAATTATACTTTCTTGGTTGTGGACTAGATGATCCACTAATTCGAGGGACACGGTGTTTGAAACCTTCAAACATAAATTATGTTTTAAACATAAATTTCATGTCTTTGATAAAGAAAGGGGTGAAGATAGAACTGCATGATCGTATGCAGTTGTCCCATGTACGGCGTGGCATCATAACACCTGTTTTCTCTTACTATGATAATATTTTTATATATTGAGAAAATGTGGGTTGTGATAGTTGGTATTGTAAAGAAAACAGGGTGTGCCGAGACGAGGGATTCGAAAGAAATCGAAACAACAAAACATAGAAAATCACAGAAGACACACAGATATACAGAGGTTCACCCAAGCTGGGCTACGTCCCCTCTCCCCTTCCTCTTCTCTTTGTTCTAATCACCAAGACGGATTACAGCTTACAAGGTTACAAGGATCAAAACCGATCCAACCTCACACAACCCTCTCCGACAAGAACAGAGGAACCGCCGCCAAGGAACACCGCGCAAAAAACACTATTGCACTCACTTGGACTTAATGACCTTAACCCTAAACCAGGGTTACGTACCCTTTAAATAGGGCGCCAAACCGGACTCAGAACCAAATCCGCTGAGACGGTTCAACAACATCCGCTGAGACGGTTCAACAACATCCGCTGAGACAGGATATATATCCGCTGAGATGGCACAGCACCATCCGCTGAGACAGGATGTATATCCGCTGAGACGGTCCAGCACCATCCACTGAGACGGCATGTATAACCACTGAGACGGTCCAGCAACATCCGCTGAGACGGCTTCTCCTTAAGGACTCGTTCGTCGAACGCAGACGGAGTTTGACAAACCCTTCTCCGTTTGTCGAACGCCGTTCGACAAACCCTTCTCCGTTCGTCGAACGCCGTTCGACGAACCCTTCTCCGTTCTTCAAGTACAGGCGGAGTTCGACGAACTCTTCTCCGTTCGTCGAACGCAGTTCAACGAACCCTGTCCAGAAGTGTTCCCCAACTCCAGCATTCTCCCACTTGGTGAACATCTTCCTCCGACGAGAGCTGCTCCTCCAACCTTCTTCTTCAACCCTACGGCAGTTGCACACTACTGAAATTTGGCAACAGGAACCGCCTTGGTAAGAAAGTCAGAGTTGTTCTCTATCGTGTCCACCTTCTCCAGTTGAACTACTTTCTTCTCCACCCTCTCCAGGATGAAATGGTACTGGATGTCAATGTGCTTGGTCTGTAAGTGGAAGGCTGGATTCTTGGCTAGCTGAATAGCCCCTTGAATGTCACACCACAGCTTCACTGGCCCTTGCTCAAACCCGAGCTCCAAACATAGCCTCCGCAACCATATGGCCTCCTTGCTCGCATGAGTAAGAGCCATGTACTCTGCCTCCGTCGACGAGAGAACCACCACGCATTGCCTCTGACTCATCCAGCTGATAGCACCTCCAAACAGTGTGAACACATATCCACTGGTGGATCTCCTGCTCTCCAGATCACCTCCCCAATCCGAGTCCACGTGCCCAACCACGTACAGGACTCCTCCTTCACCAGCTCCTTCAAAACATAGGGAGTAATTTGAAGTGCCTCGGAGATACCTGAACACACGCTTCACCGCGTTCCAGTGTTCCTTTCCTGGTGTAGCCATATACCAACTTAACACACCCACTGCTTGAGCAATGTCAGGGCGAGTGCAGACCATGGCGTACATCAAGCTTCCCACAGCACTAGCATAAGGGACCTTCGCCATATCCTAGACCTCATCTTGTGTCTTGGGCTCAACTCTGCAGATAACTTGCACCCAACAACCATTGGTGCTCCCACTGGCTTTCAGTCCATCATGTTAAACTTCTTCAACATCTCCTCGATGTACCTCTGCTTCCCCAACCAAAGCTTCTTCTTGCTTCGATCCCTGTAAATCAGCATTCCCAAGATGACACTTGCTGGCCCCAAATCCTTCATCTCGAATTTGGCTGAGAGCAGCTTCTTCACATGTTGGATCATCCTGACACAATTGCCCACCAGTAGCATATCATCTACATAGAGTGACAGGAAGATGAACTGCTCTCCCTTTCTTTGAATGTAGACACAGTGGTCCGAATTCGATCTTTCAAAACCTAACTCCAGCATGTAGGTGTCGAATTTCTGGTACCACATCCTCGAAGATTGCTTTAGTCCATACAAGGACTTCTTCAGCCTGCAGATCTGATCCTCCTTGCCCTTGGCTTCGAATCCTTCCGGCTGCCTCATGTATATCTGCTCCAACAGATCACCGTGAAGAAACGCCATCTTCACATCCATCTGCTCGATCTCTAGATCATGCGCTGCCGTAATAGAGAGAACCAATCTGATCGACGTCATCTTGGCTACAGGTGAGAAGATCTC
Organism: Dactylorhiza incarnata; assembly: GCA_033032865.1. NCBI lineage: Eukaryota > Viridiplantae > Streptophyta > Magnoliopsida > Asparagales > Orchidaceae > Dactylorhiza > Dactylorhiza incarnata. The sequence continues at coordinate 7,990,073 of JAWHQI010000051.1, read as the reverse complement.
ATCATAGTCAACACCTTCTACCTGGGAGAATCCCTTTGCAACCAACCTTGCCTTGTATTTCTCCACAGTGCCATCACCCTTCACCTTCTGCTTGAAGACCCATTTACTTCCAATGGCCTTCCTCCCCTTTGGAAGCTTACACAGACTCCACGTATGATTCTTCCTCAGAGACTCCATTTCATCCACCATGGCTAGCTCCCACTAATTTGAATCAGCCCTTGATCTAGCATCTCTGGCAGAGATTGGATCTTCACCAAGCATACTTAGGCAACACTGTGCAGCCACTGCACATTGGGGATATCTCACCAGTGCCTTTCTTTCCCTTGTCGATCTCCTCAGAAGTGGAATATCTTCAGCTTCATCTTCTGACTCATCATCACTTCTCACCACCTCCAAATCATCTGATTCAGAATCAGATTCAGCCCCAACAGTAGTAGCTCCTTTCTCAAAGCTTCCTTCCACCACCACTGTCCCTTTCTCTGCTTCTTTGGCCTTCTCAGCTTGTGTGACTGTCTGGGACTTATTTCATAACACCACATCCTTGCTGAATGTTACAGTCCTGGTCACAGGGTTCCAAAGCTTGTAGCCTTTTATGCCATCTTTGTAACCCACAAAGATACACTTCTCAGACTTGACGTCAAGCTTCCCCTCTTCTCCTTTGGAATGTGAACATATGCATCACACCCAAACACACGAGCATATGCCAAGTTTGGCTTTCTCTTGAAGATGACTTCAAAGGGAGTACATCCCTCCACAGCAGATGTAAGGGACCTGTTTTCCAGGTAATTTGCAGTCGCCACTGCTTCAGTCCAGAACTCCTTCCCCAAACCTGCCCAACTGAGCATGCACCTGGCCTTCTCCATCAAGGTCCTGTTCAGCCTCTCCGACACTCCATTCTGCTCTGTAGTATACGGTGTGGTTTTCTGCCGCACAATCCCCTGCTCAGTACAGTACTACTCAAAGGCATCAGAGCTGTACTCCCCTCCATTATCAGAATGGAGGACCTTCACCTTTCTCTACAACTAGTTCTCCACCAGGTTCTTAAACTCCTTAAACCTGTCCAGAACTTCTGACTTGGACCTGAGAAAATAGATCCAGGAATATTGTGAGAGGTCATCAGCAAAGGACACATAATACCTTGTGCCGCCTAGAGATGGAGCTGGAGTTGGCCCAAACACATCACTGTGTATTAGCTCCAGCACTTCAGTTGCCCTCGTGCCCATCCCACGAAATCTTACCCTGGTCTGTTTGCCAAGCAGGCAATGTTCACAGAACCCAAGGCTTGTGGAGCACTCCGGCACCCCTTCCACCATCTGACCAGATGCCATAGCCGACATCCCCTTCTCATTGATATGCCCAAGCTGATGATGCCACAGCCTAGACACCTCCTCCTGATCAACCTCCTGGCTCTCAGAGATAAGAGCCCCACTTGGAACCACTGTATCAGCAAGCAGAGTATACAGTGTTCCATGTCTTACTCCACTGGCAATCACCATTGCCCCCCTTGACATCTTACAAGTTTGCTTGTCACAGCTGAAGTACACTGCTGCATCCGCCATGGAACCCACCGAGATTAAATTCCTGCTCATCCCAGGAATGTGCATCACATTTGGAAGAGACCTTGTGGTCCCATTAGTCAACTTCAACATCACCTTGCCACGCCCAATGATCTGCACAGCAGAATCATCACCTTGCATGACATCTCCACCGTCAAACCTCTCATACTCACAGAACCAGTGCCTATGAGGGGTCATGTGGTATGATGCTCCTGTGTCAACATACCAAAAATCAGAATCTCTCTGAGCAACGCACGCAGCAGCGATGTACATGTCACCGCCATCGCCCTCCTTCTTCGTACCAGAAGTTGTCGGTGTCTCCTTGTTCTGAACAGCCTTGTTTGGACATTGAGACTTCACATGACCAGTCTCATTGCACTTCCAGCACCGAACGGGCTTCTTACTCTTCTCCCTCTCCTGGCTCTTGGATCTACCTCGAGACTTATCTCGATATCCACCCTACTTGCTCTCCCTTCGTTGGGGACGGGATCTAGATACACTCAAAGCACCTTTGCTTGTCGCCTCAGAACCTCCTCTCCTGGTCTCCTCAAATAAAAGAGCTGCACATACAGTATCGTATGACAGTTCCTTGTCTCCACTCCCTCCAATCACGACAATCAGGTTGTCCCATGAATCTGGCAGTGAGCACAACAAGGTGATGGCTCTATCCTCATCCGAGATCTTCTCACCAATAGATATTAACTGACTCACAATGGTGTTGAATTGAGTCAAGTGCTCTGAAAATGAATCACCCTCACGCATCTGAAGTTTATACCACTTCTTCCTCAAGAGCAATTTGTTTACCAGTGATTTGCTCTGGTAGAGGGATTCCAACTTACGCCACAGACTTCGTGCCGAAGTCTCCTCCATGGCGTTAGTCAAGATTGAATCTGCAAGGAATAACTGGATCAGGCCCATAGCCTTCTGATCGGTTTTCGTCCAGGCCGCCACCTCCGCTGCACCTTCTGCAGTCGCGTCTGCAGATTTTCCCTTCGATGCGCTCGCATCCTTCTCTACTACCTTAGGAACGGGAGGATCATCTTCGATCGCAGACCATAGATCTCGATCAATCAACATATCCTCCATCTTCATCTTCCATAGATCGAATCGACTTCCGTCAAACTTCTAGATCTCGATCTGCACGCCGCCAGAACCCATCTCCAGGATCAAGACCCTACCTCTGATACCAAATGTAAAGAAAATAGGGTGTGCCGAGACGAGAGATTCGAAAGAAATCGAAACAACAAAACACAGAAAATCACAGAAGACACATAGATATACAGAGGTTCACCCAAGCCGGGCTACGTCCCCTCTCCCCTTCCTCTTCTCTTTGTTCTAATCACCAAGACGGATTACAGCTTACAAGGTTACAAGGATCAAAACCGATCCTACCTCACACAACCCTCTCCGACAAGAACAGAGGAACCGACGCCAAGGAACACCGCGCAAAAAACACGATTGCACTCACTTGGACTTAATGACCTTAACCCTAAACCAGGGTTACGCACCCTTTAAATAGGGCGCCAAACCAGACTCAGAACCAAATTCGCTGAGCCGGTTCAACAACATCCGCTGAGGCGGCACAACAACATCCGCTAAGACAGGATGTATATCCGCTTAGACAGCACAACACCATCTGCTAAGACATGATGTATATCCGCTGAGACGGTCCAGGACCATCCACTGAGACGGCATGTATAACCGCTGAGACGATCCAGCAACATCCGTTGAGACGGCTTCTCCTTAAGGACTCGTTCGTCGAACGCAGACGGAGTTTGACGAACCCTTCTCCGTTCGTCGAACGCCGTTCGACAAACCCTTCTCCGTTCGTCAAACCCTTCTCCGTTCTTCAAGCACAGGCGGAGTTCGACAAACTCTTCTTCGTTCGTCGAACGCCGTTCAACAAACCCTGTCCAGAAGTGTTCCCCAACTCCAACAGGTATCAGAGATAGGTTTTGATCGGTTGTTGGACGGTTAGTCAAACAACCATCTGTATTAAGAATCTGTTTCATTGCATACACACACCAAAGTGTCATCTGTATGTCTTGGCTGAAGCACGAACAATACACTTATAGCATGATAAAGAAGTGCACAGGGCATAGTATGTAGTATGAGATGCATAAATATGTGTCTGTATATGGATCTTCATAGGTGTGACAACATGTGACTGTTAAGATATATGGGCGGCTTAACATTATCCCATGGATGTTACTAGACGCTAATTTCGTTACATGTGATATTATGTAGTATGTGATGCATAATATTTCATGTGTACGCCGCCCATAACATGCACTAAGGCTTTCATTATAATGCATAACACATCATGCACATCATAACATAGCATTAGCACACATGCCAAGTTAAAGATATACATGATGATACTCGTACACACATGATTTGAAATGGAAATTTAAACATTCATGCAAATATATGGTATGCACAAAAGTCAAAGGATGATAGTATATCATCCCAAGTTATGGCATATCATCATTATTGAAAATCTCAGAGCAAGGTAGTAGCAAGAGCAAGTGTCTTCACATTTTCAGTTGTCCTAAGTTAAGTAATCCTAGCTTTTAGCTAAGTTTTGACGTGACGTTCGTTTGTGTTCTTAGAAAATGGCTCTAAAGCGTGTTACGACAAGGTCGACTCCCTAATCTGAGGGTGAGTCTTCGGGTGCACAAAGTGAAGCCATGATTGAGGGTCTGTAACAAAGTAATGAGGCTCTGTCAAGGCAGTTGGTTTCAATGCAATCGCAAATTTAGACGTTGTTGACTGCCGCCTCTGGGCAGCAGCCTGAGGTGCAAGACTCTACAGTGGGTCAGACTGTACCTTTTCCTCCCGCTCCTTTGCTGCCTCCAGTTCTACTACCACCAGAGATGAATTTTATATCGCATTTTCAGCGATTAGGACCCCCTACGTATGATGGAAGAGACAATTTCATGGATTTGGATGATTGGCTAATTGCAATCAAAGAAATATTTTTGTATTCAAGAATCTCTGCGGGCCAGAAGGTGTTGGTCGTCGCTTACCAGCTGAAGGGACTTGCTAAGAGCTGGTGGATCAGGGAGAGAGAGCCTCGCAGGAGGATGTTCATGGGAGTCATTCAAGGAGATGTTACTGAAGAAGTTCCTGTCATCGGTCGAGCGAGACTGTCTGATGAACAATTTTCTACACCTGAAGCAAAGGCAACTCAAGGTTAGTGAGTATGAGATCGAATTTAGTAAGTTGAGCATATTTGCTCCAGACTTAGTAGCCTCTGAGGCAGGAAGGGAGAAGCAGTTTCTGGGAGGACATCGTAGCGACGTTCAGAAGTTGACTAGTGCGTACATGCCAGAAAGCTATGCAGAAGTAGTAGAAGCTGCGTTGAAAGTCGAGGCAATCGACAATGCCAAGAGTAGAGGTGAAATGATGAGGAAGGAAAAGAGAAAGGTCGAAGAAGGTGGAAGCCCCAAAGTACCTGGCCCTGCTCCGAAGAAGAGAGGTAGCAAAGTTTGAAGTTTTTGTGGTCTCCCTGGCCATCCCTATGACAAATGTTTCAAGAGATTGGGGGCTAAGAAGCAGCAACAAGTGATGGCAATTCATGGCGCTCCAAAAGGAGATCTAACATGTACTTCTTGTAAGCGGAAGGGGCATGATGTTGCCCATTGTTGGTCAAAGGAAAAGGTCTGTTTCCAGTGTGGCCAAAAGGGGTATATTAAGCCTAAATGCCCGCAATCCCAGACTCCTTTGCAGCCAGTGACACATCAGGCTTTGCTGCCGCCACAACAACTGGATAAAGGAAGGGGCAAGTTAAAGGTAGTGACTAGGGAAGAAGCGCATACTTCCACCCAGGTGATTTCAGGTTAGGCCCTAATCTAACTCTTAGCCTTCAACTTTAGTTTTTGATTTCTGTTCGACTAGTTACATGTCCGATTTTATAGGAGAATTTAAGATAAAGAATCATTGGGCGCGCACCCTTTTTGATTCTGGTGCTACCCACTCATTCATGGCTAGGAATTTTGTAGAGTATCATCGTTTGACACTCGATCAAATTGGCAATCCATTTCATGTTAAGTTTACCTCTGGCGACACTATGGTGTCGAGCCAGGGTATCCAGAGATGTCCTATCCTCTTAGGTGATTTCTTAGCTTTTGATGATCTAAAGGCGCTAGACATGGAAGATTTCAATATGATTTTGGGCATGGACTGGTTGTCCAGATATGATTTTGTTATCGGATGCAAGGTAAAGCGTTTGGACTTCACGATGGACAACAGTCAACCCATGAGTGTGTATGGCTTTCCGCGCTAGGATTCCCCGATTATTTCTGCGGTATGTGCTCGGAAACTTTTAGATTCCAGTTGTTTTGCTTACGTTGTTTCTATGTTAGAAACTGTTAGTAGTTTGCCGTGTGTCGAGGATATTCGTGTGGTGCGAGAGTTCCCTGATGATTTCCCAGTTAGTCTCCCTCGTCTTCGGCCTGAGAGAGATGTGGAGTTTGTTATTGACCTTGAGTCGGGTACCTGTCCTATTGCCAAGGCACCGTACCGTATGGCCCCACGTGAGCTGGAAGAGTTGCATACCCAGCTAGATGAATTGCTGCAGTGTGGATTTATTAGACCAAGTTCTTCGTCGTGGGGTACTCCAGTTCTGTTTGTGAAGAAGAATAATGGTTCTATGAGGTTGTGCATAAACTTTACAGAGTTGAATAAGGTAACCATCAAGAACAGATATCTGTTGCCGCGAATCGATGATCTGTTTGATCAGTTACGTGGTAGTGTAGTGTTTTCAAAAATTGTTCTTCGTTCAGGCTACCATCAGTTGCGGATCCGTGAGTCAGATGTTCTGCGGACAGCTTTCGGTTCTCGGCATGGACATTTTGTGTTATTAGTGATGTCTTTTGGGTTAACAAATGCACCTCTATGTTTATGGATATGATGAATAAAGCATTCAAGGATTTCTTATATCACATCGTGGTCGTTTTCATTGATAACCTTCTGGTGTATTCCCACAGTGCGGAGGAGCATGCTCAGCACCTGCGTTTGGTTCTATCTACTCTGAGAGAGCATAAGTTGTATGCAAAGCTGAGTAAGTGTGAGTTTTGGCTCTTTCAAGTATCCTTCTTGGGTTATATAGTGGGTAAATATGGAATTTCTGTGGACCCAGAAAAGATAGCTGCAGTCATGGATTGGAAAAGACCTACTACGCCTTAGGAGATAAGGAGCTTCTTAGGATTGTCAGGATATTATAGGATATTTATGAAAAGATTTTTTGTGTTGTCTGCGCAACTGACTAAGCTTACGCAGAAGAATGCAGCGTTTGTATGGGGCGATAAGTGCGAAGAAGCCTTCCAGGAATTGAAATGGAGGTTGTGCACTGCTCCTATTTTGGATTTATCTACCGAGGGAATGGAGTATGCTGTTTATGTGTACGCATCGCACGTCGGGCTTGGGTGTATTTTGATGCAAGAAGGAAAGGTAATTGCGTATGGGTCAAGACAACTGAAGATTCATGAAATGAATTATCCAACGCATGATTTGGAATTTGCGGCAATAATTTATGCTTTAAAACTTTGGAGACATTTATTGTATGGCGCAATTTGCAAGATTAATATAGAACATAAGAGTTTAAAGTACGTCTTCACTCAGAAGGAGTTGAATTTGCACCATCGTAGATGGTTAGAGTATGTTGCGGACTATGAGGTTGATATTCTGTATCATCCGGGCAAGGCTTATGTGTTGGCTGACGCCCTGAGTAGAAAGACCGCGCAAGTCTTCAACCTTTCCGTTCAATCTATGGTGGAAAAGTTTTTACTGATGGATATCTCAATTGGAAGTAGTAACGCATCTTGTAGCTTAGAAGCTGAGGAGCCTTCATGGATTACCCTCACGAGGTTGCATCAGAAAGAATATCCGGATTTGCAGCACCTCCGAGGTAGAATCGAAAAAAGAGAATTGTCGGATTTCTCAATTGATGAGACAGGTGCCTTGAAGTTCCAAGGTAGATATTGCATTCCTGATATTGGGGATATTCAGACAAGGATTTGTAAGGAAGCACATGGATCTAGTGTTGCTTACCACACTGGTTCTACAAAGATGTATCAAGATTTGAAACAAATCATTAGGTGGTCAGGAATTGTAACGCCCCTGATTTTTTGCGGTATTTGTTTAATTTAGTAATGGCGTGTTAATGACGTCGGGGCGTTACTTTTAACGCCGAGTTAGCGGCGTGTTGCCGTTTGCGCGTTTTCGCGTCCGTTTGGGTCAAGTCTACCAAAATTTGCGACGACCCGGAATTGAAAAATTTTACGTTAAGAAATTAGATTATTTAATTTTAGACTTGCCTATCAAGTTTCATCGCGATCCGAGCCATTTTGGAGACTCGGCGCATTTTAGAAGTTATGTATATATTTAAAGCTCGCCGTAACTTCCGCCATTCGTATCTCGAAAACGGCACGTCGGATTTTGATTCCAACTTTACCGTTGGATTCGTAGCGCCGCCGTTCACTTTAGGCGAAATTTTCGTCGGATTCGGCGTTCGTTTATTTTTAGTGATAAAATAATAATAATAATAATAATAATAATATTATTATTATTATTATATTAATTCAGAACATATATATATATATATATATATATATATATATATATATATATATATGCACATTTCATTCAAAGCATGCGTTGATTCCTCCCTTCCATGCGTCGATTCCTCCTCCCATTTGCGTGCTTGCGTCGATCTCCATATATATATATGTATATATTTGCATGCTTGCGTCGACTTCACCTCCAGCATGCGTCGATTTCTCCAGCATGCGTCGACTTCCCTATTCAGCCTTGCATCGATTTCTCCAGCATGCGTCGACTTCCCTATTCAGCCTTGCGTCGATTTCTCCAGCATGCATCGACTTCCCTATTCAACCTTGCGTCGATTTCTCCAGCATGCGTCGACTACCCTCTCCAGCATGCGTCGACTTCTTTTTTCAGCATGCGTCGACCTTCCATCCGCTAGTAAGTCAGATATATACATATATATATATACGTTAATATATATATATATATATATATATATATATAATGTTACGTTCACCATTCGTCTTCCTCATTCTGTCCGAACGCCGCGACGAGAGCGGCGTTTTCTGAAATCTTTCGGGCGCCGTCGACGGAGCTCCGGTGGTCGAAATCGCGAGCCGAGCATAGATTCGGAAAGCTCTCGACGAGAGCTTCGTCCTCGTTGTAATTTCCTTCCGCTTTGTGAAACTTTTTCGTTAGGTCTTTTGTTCCCTAACCTTTTCTAGCCCGATCTCTTGTAGATCTTGACTCCTCTCGCCTTCTCGTAACCTGATCTACAACGGGGAGCGATTCGAAGAGTTTTTCCAGCAAAACCTAAGGCAAGTGGTGTTCTTGCCCTTGCTCTTTCTCTTTGCCATATAACCGCTCCAAGCCGGTGCTCTTGATCTAACTGCGCCTTATTTCTATTTTTATTCTCTATTATTGCTGCTAATAATTTGACATTATGCTAGTTAATAAAAGATCAAAAAAAGATTTCTGTTAGCTTCATATCTCCTTGATTTTTCTCATTTGCTACTTGCCTTATGGTATGACATGTTCCGTTGGGCCTTGCCTTTTGTTCCTTGAAATTGCATGAAAATATGAATTCTGTTGGAGGTCGTAGATGATGTTGGCAGTGCCACCAGTGCGATGCTCTTTAATTTAATAAATTCTGTTGGAGGTCGTACGCGGTGTGGTTTTTGCCCCCGGTGCGGTGCTCTTTTAAGCTTTTGATTAGGAGGCCGTATGCGGTGTGTTTTTTGCCCCCGGGGCGCTGTTCTCTTAAGCGTTTGATTGGGAGGTCGTACGCGGTGTGGTTTTTGCCCCCGGTGCGGTGCTCTTCTTTTGGATGAGCTGATCAGTCTCTATAATTCTGAACAAGAGTAACATAATTAATAATTTGAAAACTGATGTCTTTTCTTTTGCTTATGGCGAGTTTTGTCATCGCCTGTGTTCTCACCTTTGTTTGGTGAGCATCTTCTGCTGATTTTTAGTTGTTCTGCTGCTTCCTTTTCTGCTGAGGATTAGATACTCCTGCTGTTTCTTTTCCTGTCGATTACTTGCTGCTAGCTTTGTCATGACTGACCCTTGCAGCTTCTGTTTCCCTCCAGTCTCGCGAAGATTTGCTTACTTTCTTATTTTCTGCACCACTTGTACTTGTTTCTGAGGTGTTCTTTCTTTGAATGCCTCAGGTTCTGGACAGTAGCAGGTGTTAGTGCGGAGCTTCTTTAGTTGCCGTCTTCTGACTCTCTTGAGGTAGAGTATTCTGTGGACTTGTCGGCCCATGGGTTCGTGTCAGGTGTTGACGCCCGTGGTGCCGTTTAGTTAGATTTTTGTTTCACTGCTGCTGTTACTTGTGGTTCACTTTTGGACACTTGTTCTGGAATGTTTAGATATTGGTTGGCTTCATGGCACTTGTTAGATATGTTAAGGTAATTGTTGCATTGCATATCATGATTTGAAATGTTAATCTCACTACTTTCTGCGCGTGATAAATCTACTTTTATATATAGTAAATCCACACATTCGATCTTGCATGCTGCACCTCACTAGGTCTTCATGTTCACTTAGGCCACTAAGTAATTAAATCAAGTATTTTTCCGCTGCGTAAAACTATATTTTAAAAGCGTGGACTAGTTGATCCACCTAGCCGAGGGACGCGACTTGTTAATCTTTTTGCATAAATTATATTTAAATCTCTTTGAGTTAATAATAATATTTGCTTGATTGCGAAGAAGGATGAATTGCCTTAACGTCAGTAGGCGTCCCCTACGTGATGTGGCATCACAATGCGTAGCTTTCCCTACTCTGATAGCATTTTAAATGTCGGGAAAATGCGGGTCGGGACAAGAATGAAGAATGAGATTGCTAAGTTTGTATCTGAATGTTATACCTGACAGCGTGTCAAAGCAGATCACAAAAGACTTGGAGGTAAGTTGAACCCCTTGGATATTCCAAATTGGAAGTGGGAGAGTATTTCTATAGACTTCATTACCGGTTTGCCGAGATCTCCCTGAGGGCATGATTCTGTTTGGGTTATTGTGGATAGATTAATAAAGTGTGCACATTTCGTACCTTTCAAGATTGGCTATCCGATGGAGAAAATAACATAGATTTATTTAGATGAGGTCATTAGGTTGCACGGTGTGCCCTTGAGTATTGTGTCAGATCGGGATTCCAGGAATATGTCTCATTTCTGGCAGAGCTTGTAGGGAGCTTTGGGAGCTGATCTCATGTATTCTACCGCTTATCATCCGCAGACGAATAGTTAGACAGAGAGAATTATCCAGATTGTCGAGGATATGATTAGATGCTATATCCTAGACCATGGTGGACCATGGGACAAATGTCTTAGACTTATGGAGTTTGCGTATAATAGTAGTTATCAAGAGAGTTTACAGATGACCTCCTTTGAGGCTTTGTATGGGAGGCATTGTCAAACTCCCTTGGAAAGGAGTCCGGCCAGTCTGAAGGCTGGAGACCGCTGAGACCGCGCGGTCTGCGCTGGTGCTTTGGCGGTTTGGTTCTGGCGATCTGGTGTGATCGGCCAGCTTGCTTCTTGGGTTTGGTCGCTGGTTCTGGCGACCTGTTGCGGGTTGTTTCCGGTCTTGTTCTAGTCGGTCTGTTCCTGGCTAACTGCTGTGACCGGGCGGCTTGGTTGTGTTGTTCTGGCGACTTGGTTCAAGTCGGCCAGTTGCTTCTCTGTGCTGGCGATCTCAGGAAGGGTGATCGCTGTGTTCGCACGGCTTGTGCGCGGCTTGCTGCTGTCTTCGGTCTTGGACTGAATTTTGTTCAAGTGCTGTGTTCGCGCGGTCTATCTTTTGAGACCGTTCGCGATCTGATGGGTGGTGACTGTATCCCGGTTTGTGCGGTGACGACATTCGTCCACCCGCCTATAAATAGGGGTGCATGGCCCGTCATTTCTAACGAGAACTGCAAGAACCAGAGCCCAGATTGTTTCTTGCGGTCTCAAGTTTGAGTTCGCGCGACTTGGATGCGAGTTAACCTTTGTTGTGTTCGCAGGTTTGCGGTCAGCAGGGTGCGGTCTCCTTCCTTGGTGATTTCCGGTGGCTTGAATAAACAGTTCGTCTGCGGTCTGTCAGCGAACTGGGTTATTGTGTTCTTGTGCTGTTTGCAGCGGACTCAGGGATCAGGCGACCTTCAGCGGTTAGGCGGTCTGAGTTGCGGTCTGGCAACAGCTTCAGTTCTTTGTTCCAATAAGGTTCAGTTCGTGCGGTCTGGTATTGCGGTCTGGCAGTGCAGTTTGTCTGCTTCTGTTCGCGCGGTCTCAAGGTGTTTCTGCGGTCTGACTGTGCAAGCGGTCTGGAAGTACATCAGAACAAGTCGGGCGGCCTGAGCCTTTGTTGCAGTCCGAGCGGTCTCTTTCTGGCAGACCGCTGGTTTCTGTTTTTTGGTGTGTTTGTTCTCCTCATCTCCGTGATTCTTATGAATCATGTCTCGCCATGTATGCCTCGCATTGTAAAGCAGTTCTATTTCAATAAAGATTTCTTGTGTTGCTGTTTTGGCATTGTGGTTGTTTGGCTATAACTCTTGTTGATACAACTCCTGCTTACTCCTAAACGGTCCAATCAAAAATTTTAACATGGTATCAGAGGGAGGTTGCTGGAGTGGATAAGCAGTGATCAACTAGAGTTGCCATCATCTTTGTGAAGAAGAGACCACATTGGTTGCCATGGAAGGCGGATTCGCAAGAGGTCTTGGTATTGAACTCCTCACATCGACTAACTTTAAAAAGTGGAAGTCATGTATGGAGAGTTACTTGCTTGGCGAGAATCTATGGGAGGTAGTTGGCGGAGAAGACACACAAGAGGTGTTTCTAGTAGGAGATAATATGCAGAGGTGAGACTTTGGAGGAGGTTGAATGCTAAGGCAGAGTTCACTCTCAAAAGGGCTATCTCACCGGAGCTGTTTGATCATATTATCGGATGTAAGTCTGCTGCTGAGATTTGGACATCCTTGGATGGATTGTTCAATAAGAAGAATGTAGTGAGGCTACAATTTCATGAAAATGAGTTGGCGAGAGCCTCTCAAGGCGATCTTTCAATTTCTACCTTCTTCCTTAAGATGAAGAACCTCACGCAGAGATTTCTGCTTTGGACCCTGATGAGCCAATCTCTGAGGCAAAGCTGAAGAGGCATATCATCCGCGGATTGCGGAAGGAGTATCTTGCTTTTGTAACTTCAGTTCAGGGTTGGGCAAATCAGCCGTCGTTGTTGGAGCTGGAGAACCTTCTTGCTTCGCAAGAAAGTTTAGCAAGACAGATGGCGGGGGTTTTTATCTCCGGGGGAGAGAGTGATGTGATGTTCTCTGGAAAGAGAAAAAAGAAGTGGGAAAAGAAGAAGCCGGGTCATGATGGACCCTCTACTTCAGGTCAGCAAGATAGGGGCTATGCTCCTAAGTCTGATGGGAAGAAGAAAGTAGAGGGACCGAGGTGCTTTAGATGCAACAAGACCGGGCACTTCAAGAAATATTGCCGGGTGAATCTTCAGCCAGGACATGCAGTGGAGAAGGAGATGCCAAAGTCTGGTGAAATTGGATGGGGAGGAGCCTTTGTGTCTAATATAACGGCGATGCCCGTTAAGGCCTTAGCTTCCATCAACTATGAAGAAGACTGGATTGTTGATTCAGGGTGTGGACATCATCTCACCGGGGATGGATCAAAGTTCTCTTCTTTGGCACCTTACTCAGGTAACAATGCTATCATAACGGCTGATAATTCTATTCATCCAGTAGAGCACGAAGGAGTCGTCTCTCTGAGCAGTGATAAGGGTCCACTCACGTGGAGGAGTGTTTATCACGTGCCTGGTATGAAGAAGAATCTCTTCTCTGTGACCAATGCGGTCGATGCCGGTTATCACATTCTGTTTGGCCCAACAGAAGTGAAGTTTCTCAAAACTCAACCGGAAATAAAGGGAGAAGTTATTCATGTCGGCAAGCGGGTGAAGGACTTGTTCGTTTTATCAACAAGTACCTATGTTGATAAGATGAGGACAAATAATGGTGCTGCCATCTGGCATGAAAGGTTGGGGCATGTAGGCATGGACAAATTGAAGGCTATGGCGGTAAGGGGCCTTGTCAATGGCTTGCCTAGCTTGTCGTCCTATGGAGACGGTCATGTCTGCGAAGGATGTCAGTTTGGTAAGTCTCATCGACTCCCATTTGACAAATCGCAAACAAGGTGCAAAGCACCGTTGGAATGCATCCACGGTGATTTGATGGGACCAACTGCCACCCCAAGCCTTGGAGGCAATAGATATATGTTGGTGTTGATTGACGATTACACCAGATATGTCTGGGTATATTTCTTGAAAGAAAAGTCAGAAGCCTTTGCAAGGTTTGTGGAGTTCAAGGAGCTGGTGGAAGGTCGTTTAGGCCTGCAAGTGAAAAAATTGAGAACTGACAATGGTGGGGAGTTCACTTCTGGTGAGTTCTCAAGTTTTTGCAGGAAACACGGCGTTCGGAGAGAGCTCACTTGTGCCCATACTCCACAGCAGAATGGCATTGCTGAAAGGAAGATCCGTCATCTGACGGAAACTTGCAAATGCTGGCTTCATGCCAAGAATATCCCAAAGTCCTTCTGGGCGGAGGGAATGTCTTGTGCAGCTTATGTCATCAACAGATTGCCTTTAAGTCCTATCAACATGAAGACCCCTCACGAACTAATGTTCAAGGAGAAGCCGAGTGTTGCTCACCTTCGGGTGTTCGGGTCAACCTGCTATGTGCATATTCCTGATGCTCTTCGAACAAAGCTAGATGCGAAAGCAAGGAAGCTAGTCTTTGGTGGGTATGATGAGCGGAAGAAGGGATGGAGATGCATGGATTCTGAGACACGGAGGTCAATTGTTTCTCGGGATGTGGTGTTCGATGAAGTGACTTCCTACAAGGGGAGTTCAGGAGTTGAACTACCAGAGAGCAGGATTGATGAAGGAGGAAAAGCTGCGGGAAGTCTTCAAGTGGAGCTGCCTGTTTCACCAGGAGCTCCAGTTGTGTCAAGCTCTGAGATGGGGACTTCAGGTTCTGGTAGCAGGGGGAGCGATGCTCCAAGTTCATCTGGAAAAGGAGCTTGCACAGAAGAAGCGGCTGAGGAGGTGGTTAGTCAGGTGCAACCTCTTAGGAGGTCAAAGAGGACTATTCAACCACCAGATCGATACACAGGAGGAAACATGGTAAACTTTGTTTCATGTTTCTTTGCTGGTCCCTTAGATGAAAGGGAGCCGTCGAGCTTTGAAAAGGCCAGAGGTGTGAAGGAGTGGGACATTGCTATGCAAGAAGAGATGACAGCTCTCGAGAAGAATGAGACCTGGTCTCTTGTGCCCAAGCCTAAGGGCACTACTCCTGTCACTTGTAAGTGGGTCTTCAAGCTGAAGAAGAAGGCTGACGGTAGTATCGAGCGTTACAAGGCTCGTCTTGTAGCTCGCGGGTTCTCACAGCAGTACAGAGAAGATTATGATGAAACATTTAGTCCAGTGGCAAAGATGACTTCGGTTCGATTTGTTATTGCCTTGGCGGCTTCAAGTGGTTGGGAGATTTGGCAACTCGACGTGAAGAATGCCTTCTTATACGGCGAGATTGACAAAGATATCTTCATGACTCAACCGCAAGGTTTCATCTCGAAGGAGTATCCGGACTATGTTTGTAAATTGAAGAAGGCCCTGTACGGGTTGAAGCAAGCGCCTCGGGCGTGGTACGGGAAGATTGCAGAATATCTCTTATTCTGCGGTTTCGTTGCTTCAAACTCTGATTCAAGCTTGTTCATCAAGAAGGAGGGGGTGCTTCGGGTGATTGTGCTGCTATACGTGGATGACATTATTGTCACCGGGAACTCGAAGGAAGCTGTTGCAAGACTCAGGGCTGAGCTTGCTATCAGATTCGAGATGAAGGATCTGGGGGAGCTTCACCATTTCCTTGGACTCGAGGTCCAAAGGCGGGAGAGCGGAGTGCTCATTTCTCAGGAAGGATATGCGGAGCGAATCGTGAAACATTTTGGCATGGAGGAAGGAAAGAGCAGCTCTATACCTTTGGAGCAACATCATAAGCTTCGAAAGGATGAGGGGAGAGTCTTATCTGATCAGTTGGTGTTCCGAGCTCTGGTTGGGAGCTTGATCTACTTGATGATCACAAGGCCGGATATTGCTTATGCAGTTGGCAAGGTGAGTCGGTACATGGCGGAACCACGGAAACCTCATCTTCTGGCGGCTAAAGGCATCTTGAAGTATGTGAAGTCGACCTCTGATTTGGGTCTCCTATATAGGAGAGGGTCAAGCTTGGAGTTGCATGGTTTCATGGATGCTGATTATGGGGGAGATGTGGATGATCGGAGATCAACGTCTGGTTTTGTCTTTATGACAGGCCCCACAGCTATTTCTTGGTGCAGCAAGAAGCAAGACTCGGTGTCTGTATCTACCACAGAAGCGGAGTACAAGGCTTCGGCCTTGGCAGCTCAGGAAGCAATTTGGCTCAGGTGGTTGGTAGAGGACGTTCATCAGGAGGTTCGAGGTCCCACTGTGCTACGCGGGGACAATGAGAGTGCTCTCAAGCTGGTTAACAATCCAGTCTGTCACGCGAGGACTAAACATATAGAGATTGAGCACCATTTCATTCGTGAAAAGGTGTTGGGAGGATCTCTTATGGTCGAGCATGTTCGGAGTGCGGACAATGTCGCAGACATATTCACAAAGCCGCTGGCGAAGGGACCGTTTACTCGGTTAAGGGAGTTGCTCGGGCTAGTTTCCACTTCCCACTTCAAGGGGGAGTGTTGAAATTTGTTGAAGTGGAGTGGAAAGGAGTCTGGCCGGTCTGAAGGCTGGAGACCGCTGAGACCGCGCGGTCTGCGCTGGTGCTTTGGCGGTTTGGTTCTGGCGATCTGGTGTGATCGGCCAGCTTGCTTCTTGGGTTTGGTCGCTGGTTCTGGCGACCTGTTGCGGGTTGTTTCCGGTCTTGTTCTAGTCGGTCTGTTCCTGGCTAACTGCTGTGACCGGGCGGCTTGGTTGTGTTGTTCTGGCGACTTGGTTCAAGTCGGCCAGTTGCTTCTCTGTGCTGGCGATCTCAGGAAGGGTCATCGCTGTGTTCGCACGGCTTGTGCGCGGCTTGCTGCTGTCTTCGGTCTTGGACTGAATTTTGTTCAAGTGCTGTGTTCGCGCGGTCTATCTTTTGAGACCGTTCGCGATCTGATGGGTGGTGACTGAATCCCAGTTTGTGCGGTGACGACATCCGTCCACCCGCATATAAATAGGGGTGCATGGCCCGTCATTTCTAACGAGAACTGTAAGAACCAGAGCCCGGATTGTTTCTTGCGGTCTCAAGTTTGAGTTCGCGCGACTTGGATGCGAGTTAACCTTTGTTGTGTTCGCAGGTTTGCGGTCAGCAGGGTGCGGTCTCCTTCCTTGGTGATTTCCGGTGGCTTGAATAAATAGTTCGTTTGCGGTCTGTCAGCGAACTGGGTTATTGTGTTCTTGTGCTGTTTGCAGCGGACTCAGGGATCAGGCGACCTTCAGCGGTTAGGCGGTCTGAGTTGCGGTCTGGCAACAGCTTTAGTTCTTTGTTCCAATAAGCTTCAGTTCGTGCGGTCTGGGATTGCGGTCTGGCAGTGCAGTTTGTCTGCTTCTGTTCGCGCGGTCTCAAGGTGTTTCTGCGGTCTGACTGTGCAAGCGGTCTGGAAGTACAGCAGAACAAGCCGGGCGGCCTGAGCCTTTGTTGCAGTCCGAGCGGTCTCTTTCTGGCAGACCGCTGGTTTCTGTTTTTTGTGTGTTTGTTCTCCTCATCTCCGTGATTCTTATGAATCATGTCTCGCCATGTATGCCTCGCATTGTAAAGCAGTTCTATTTCAATAAAGATTTCTTGTGTTGCTGTTTTGGCATTGTGGTTGTTTGGCTATAACTCTTGTTGATACAACTCCTGCTTACTCCTAAATGGTCCAATCAAAAATTTTAACAGTCTCGTTTATGGCAGAGCTTGTAGGGAGCTTTGGGAGCTGATCTCATGTATTCTACCGCTTATCATCCGCAGACGAATTGTTAGACAGAGAGAATTATCCAGATTGTCGAGGATATGATTAGATGCTATATCCTAGACCATGGTGGACCATGGGACAAATGTCTTAGACTTATGGAGTTTGCGTATAATAATAGTTATCAAGAGAGTTTACAGATGACCTCCTTTGAGGCTTTGTATGGGAGGCATTGTCGAACTCCCTTGTTTTGGGCTGAGGTTGGTGAGAGACTGTTGTTGGGTCCAGAAGCCTTGGAAGAAATGAGTATTTTGTAACGCATATTCGTGAGAAGCTTCGTGTGGCACAAGAGCGTTACGAAAAGTATGTGAATCAGTGAAGGGTTGACCTGGAGTCTGCAGTTGGGGACATGGTGTTCTTGAAAGTTTCTCCAATGTCGGGTGTTAAGAGATATGGAAGGAACCACAAGTTGGATCCCCGGTATGTGGGACCCTTCCAGGTTGTTGAGCGCATCAGAGCGTCAGCTTATAGGCTGGATTTGTCTGCTTCTTTCCCAAGTGTTCGTGATGTTTTTTATGTGAGCTAGTTGATAAAGTGCGTGTTTAGTGATCATCATGTCCTTGACTCGGTGCCCCTACTGCAACCTAATCTGTCTTATATCGAAGAGCCTATTTGTATTTTAAAGACTCAGGATCGAGTGTTGATGAGTACTTTTTGTACTCATCATTTAATATAATTTTGATGTAATTTTAATATGAATTTATATTAATTATTTGTTTTATCTTATAATAATCATTCCTTTTTATTTCTGCCACTAATATAAGCTTAGTTTATGTTTTGCAGGTTTTCTGGGCACTTTGAGCAAAATTGCCAAGTACACGCCCAAGGTCACGGGCGTGACCAAGGGGCGTGACAGCCTAGATGTGTTCCAGACCCGATTCCGCCACACCGGGGTCATTCCGTGAAGATTCGCCAAGTACACGCCCCAGGTCACGGGCGTGACCCAATGTTACGGCCACGACTCGCCATAGCATCTAGAGCACGCCTGCCACGTCATTTAAAGTTACACGCCCCAGGTCACGGGCGTGACCTAGGGCGTGACATCAGGTCACGGGCGTGACTCGCCCCGCGCTTCTTCCCGCAAGAGTTTCCCACCAGCAGCACTATTTCAAGATTACACGCCCCAGGTCACGGGCGTGACACGGCCGAAACGCTCGCAATTACTCCAGAAGGCGCCCTCTCCGCTGCTGCTTCGATCACGCCCCTTACACGCCCTTGGTCACGGGCGTGACCAAGGGCGTGTAAC
This sequence comes from Dactylorhiza incarnata, assembly GCA_033032865.1. Lineage (NCBI taxonomy): Eukaryota > Viridiplantae > Streptophyta > Magnoliopsida > Asparagales > Orchidaceae > Dactylorhiza > Dactylorhiza incarnata. Next base: position 7,971,217 of record JAWHQI010000051.1, on the reverse strand, counting down.
CTCATTTTTTCAGCTATATAAAGCCAGCTCCAGCAGATGTTAAGGGACCAATTTTTAGGACTTAGACTTTTCATTTCATGTCGTTATTTTCATATTTTAGTTGTTCTTGTACTCCTTTTCTTCTTGCAATTGGTACGTTCAATTAAAATAATTTGTAATTCTCAATTCCTAGTTTGTAAATTTTCTTTAGCAATTTAATAAAATAGTTCTTTTCTTCTCTCATTTTCTCCCTCTTTTATCATATGCCCTTTTATTTATTTTGATTCCTCAATCTCCATGAGTACTTAGATTTATTTTAGTACTCGTTCGAGATGATCCAAGGAAAAATAATTATCATAAAGTAATTTAGATTTTCTTCCTCTCTTCTTGGAAATACTTTCGATTTATCCTTGATTTTAATGAATGAGAATATATTTTCAATATATATAATTCTCATTTTTGTTTTCGTTCTTTAGTTAGCCGAACAAGCTCGTAAGACGAATCGAACCTTCAAGGATAAAGTGAGTTGAGTGCAACCCTTTAGAAAGGATGACATAAATCTCCCGGATTGGAGTCAAATCCAATCGAGGGGTTCACTTTGATAAGACGAGTTTTAGGGGTTTCGATTATAGAACGAGAGTTCGATTGATCAACCTAAACTCAGTTGAGCGTATCCTCGAGAGAGGTACGTTCATAATTCGGGAACCTCCACGGTCAAAGCAAATTTCTCAAGAGAGTTGGATTTCTTATTTCTTCTATTCTTATTCCGCGGTGATTCAAGGATCGAGTGCTAGTCGTTCTTTTAATTCTTATTTTTATTTTCCTTTTGCAAAATCATTCTCAATTTCTAATTGATAAAATAATAGATATTTTCTTAAAGTAAGAGTACTCAACCGATCCGAGTCTAATACGACCTTGTTTTAATAACTTATACTACATTCGATACGGTACACTTGCCATTGTCGTTTGCGAGCATAGTTTTGCGCATCAAGTTTTTGGCGCCGTTGCCGGGGACACGGTTGATATTTCGAAAAAAGAAATATTTATTAATTTTATCGTTCTCCTTGTTCTCTTTATTTTTTTTATATAAAAAAAATCTTAAAAAGCGCAATCTAAATTCTCGGAAAGGACGCTTTGGGCTTGAATTCTCATCATAGCCTCTAGTACCTTGCAAACCCTTCACCGGGTAGATCTTGGGAAGTCCGGGACTAATTTAACCCGCTTTTTGAAAAAAAAAATTATAATAAAAAATTTATAAAATTCCATTCATTTAGGTAAAGGTTGTTTCCTTTTTATTTTTTTTTAATATGAAAGAATCTGAATTGGCCGTTAAGGTTGCCGAGCTTCGAAACCAACTTTATCTCTTACAAGCCGCACGAGAACGCCAATTTAGTTGTCATTATTGTGGTGCGCCTCATCAAACTGAGGAATATTATTTACATTCTTATTATCAAAATAATTACTATGAAAATAATTTTCCTCAATATTATGCAAATAATTTTGATAATAATTACGATCATAATTTTTCATCTTTTAATGAAAATAATTTTTCAAACTTTGATGAAAATAATTTTTCTAATTTTAATGAGAATAATTTTTCATTTAATAATTGTTCTTCTAGCTCCGAAGTTGATTATTCCTCGTGGCAAGCTCACCCGGATAGTTCTCGGAGCAACGAAGATAAATCTTTAAATCCGAATTTTTGTTTTTCTTTTTATACACCGCAGTCTTCGTTCTCTAATTTGGGGGAAATTTCGCAGATCCAAATAGATAATTCCCCCCAAAATTTAGAGAATTTTTTTTCTTCTAATTTTCACGAGAATAATTTTTCGTCCTCTAATAATTTGTCTTCTAGCCCCGAAGTAGATTATTCTTGGTGGCACGGTCACCAGGATAGTCTTCGGGGCGATGAAGATAAATCTTTAGATCCGAATTCTTGTTCTTCTTTTGCGCTGCAATTTTCGTACTCTAATTTTGGAGAATATCTGCTTTTTCAATTTGATACTCCACCCCAGAATTTAGATGAGAATTTTATTTCTTCTAGTGTTTTTTTCTCGTCTTTGGAAAATTTAGTTATGGAGGAACATGAGTGCTCATGTACTCCCATAGTTTCTTTTCCCAATTATGAAGAAAATTTCTCTTACCAAGAAATTCTTAATGCTTTGGGCACCCCAGATGAACTAGAAGAAGAACAAGTTTCTTCCCCTACTTCACCCGGATCTTCTTTTTTTTTTATCACGAATTTTCGCAAATCTCTTCTATTTTAATTCAACCAGAAATTCATGAATTCTTTGTGTCCGAAAATATTATTCCGCTTGGTAATACGCTAGATTTTCCTAATAAAAATTTTATTTTAGAAAAGGAACAACCGGAGCTTAATTTTATATTTTCGCGAGCGCCTCCTCCTTGCGAAAATATATCTGAATCGTTTATTTGTGATTCTTTATACACTAATAATTTTCAGGTTGAAGATGAGCCGTTGCTACCCCAAATAATCGACGATCCATATGCCGCTCATCTATATAAATTCAAATCACCTCAGGTATGTATAGGTGATCTGGATTTACATATTCAAATTCAAAGACAAATGAAGAATCACATGTTAAGCGGAGGAGTTGCCGTGCGACTGACGCCGGCACATTCACCTCAGCGCGAATTAAGGGAGTTGCCTGTCCACCTCTCTTTTAGATTTCTTTTTTCCTAACACTAACCGTCTAGCTTAAAAACGGGAAAAAGAAAGCGCTCTTGGGAGGCACCCCTTGCTTATCTTTAAATTTTTATGCATTTTTTTTAAGTTTATTTTTCAGTATTCTTCATACTTAGTTTTAAACATTGGGGACAATATTTAATTTTAAGTATGGGGGTGTAGCTTCGCATTCCCTGTATTTTTATAAAGAAAAAAAATATTAAAAATTATAAAAATCTACTTTCTTGGAAAAGGCGCTTTGGGCTTGAACTCCCATCACAGCTCCTAGTACCTTACGAACCCTTCACCGGGTAGCCCTCGGGAAGTCTAAGAAATATTATATAAAATTTTTTTTATTAATAATAAATACGCCTAGCCTTGTTGTTTTTAATGTTCTAGAAATTTAGTTTGAGGTCCGATTACAAGTATTCCTATATTTTTTTATTTAGCTAATATTTCGTTTTATCAGAATTTGTTAAATTTAAATTTGAAGTAATTTAGTTTTAAGAAACACTTTATGTTTTTAATTCGATTAGAGAATTAATTTAGCACTACTTCTCCGTTTAATTTTAAATAGCTTCACTTTGTGGTAAATTGGCTAAACATCACTAGATTTTTTATTATATTCGCTATTAACTTTAAGATCTTAGGAAATTTCATTCCACTAAAAAGTTGCTCTCAAAATAGTTTAATTTATAAACTAGAAGTATTTCTTTACCCTTGGTAATTTTTTTTCTTTTCCCCTATTGTTAGATCATATGTCATGAGAATAAGGAGATGTTAGTTCTTTATTCTTTGGTAAACATATGCAACCCAAAAATAAAAATGAAGAGAGAAAAATGTGTATATGTCGTGGAAATGATAGGTTAATAGTCTATCATTCTCTGGTATTACATATACTAAAAAAATGAAAAAAGAGGGGTTGAGAGGATAAAATTCATCACCCCAATCAAAAACCTCTTCATATCCTTCATCTCCATTTGGCCAATCCGTTTAAACCTATCCCAAGCCAATTTCATTGTTTCTAGTCCTAAACTAAATTATAAAGAGAGGAATATTTTGGTAGGTGTCTTTTCCTTAAGTTTCTTCTATGTTAGAGTGTTTATAATTTCAATCTAATTTTGTTTGAAAATTTCTATAACTTCGATTGTTAAATAGTTATCTTGAGAAGTAGTTAGCTAAACAAATTTCTCTGTTTAAATTATCAACATAACTTATGACTTAATTCTTGAATTCCTAAAGTTTGCTTTTGACTTATTCTTGGTTTAATGAAATTTTAGTTAAATAAAAATAATATCGATGCCTTGTAATTCTCTCCACATTCTTTTGCTCTGGAATAGCAAAAGCTCAAGTATGGGGGTGTTTGATGAGTACTTTTTGTACTCATCATTTAGTATAATTTTGATGTAATTTTAATGTGAATTTATATCAATTATTTGTTTTATCTTATAATAATCATTCCTTTTTATTTCTGCCACTAATATAAGCTTAGTTTATGTTTTGCAGGTTTTCTGGGCACATTGAGCAAAATTGTCAAGTACACGCCCAAGGTCACGAGCGTGACCAAGGGGCGTGACAGCCTAGATGTGTTCCAGACCCGATTCCGCCACACCGGGGTCATTCCGTGAAGATTCACCAAGTACATGCCCCAGGTCACGGGCGTGACCTAGTGTCACGGCCACGACTCGCCATAGCATCCAGAGCACGCCTGCCACGTCATTTAAAGTTACACGCCCCAGGTCACGGGCGTGACCTAGGGCGTGACATCAGGTCACGGGCGTGACTCGCCCCGCGCTTCTTCCCGCCAGAGTTTCCCGCCAGCAGTACTATTTCAAGATTACACGCCCTAGGTCACGGGCGTGACCTAGGGCGTGACACGGCCAAAACGCTCGCAATTACTCCAGAAGGCGCCCTCTCCGCTGCTGCTTCGATCACGTCCCTTACACTCCCTTGGTCACGGGCATGACCAAGGGCGTGTAACCTCTTTTTTTCAGCTATATAAAGCCAGCTCCAGCAGATGTTAAGGGACCAATTTTTAGGACTTAGACTTTTCATTTCATGTCGTTATTTTCATATTTTAGTTGTTCTTGTACTCCTTTTCTTCTTGCAATTGGTACGTTCAATTAAAATAGTTTGTAATTTTCAATTCCTAGTTTGTAATTTTTCTTTAGCAATTTAATAAAATAGTTCTTTTCTTCTTTAATTTTCTCCCTCTTTTATCATATGCCCTTTTATTTATTTTGATTCCTCAATCTCCATGAGTACTTAGATTTATTTTAGTACTCGATCGAGATGATCCAAGGAAAAATAATTATCATAAAGTAATTTAGATTTTCTTCCTCTCTTCTTGGAAATACTTTCGATTTATCCATGATTTTAATGAATGAGAATATATTTTCAATATATATAATTCTCGTTTTTATTTTCGTTCTTTAGTTTGCCGAACAGGCTCGTAAGACGAATCGAACCTTCAAGAATAAAGAGAGTTGAGTGCAACCCTTTAGAAAGGATGACATAAATCTCCCGGATTGGAGTCAAATCCAATAGAGGGGTTCACTTCGATAAGGCGAGTTTTTGGAGTTTCGATTCTAGAACGAGAGTTCGATTGATCAACCTAAACTCAGTTGAGCGTATCCTCGAGAGAGGTACGTTCATAATTCGGGAACCTCCACGGTCAAAGCAAATATCTCAAGAGAGTTGGATTTCTTATTTCTTCTATTCTTATTCCGCGGTGATTCAAGGATCGAGTGCTAGTCGTTCTTTTAATTCTTATTTTTATTTTCCTTTTGCAAAATCACACTCAATTTCTAATTGATAAAATAATAGAGATTTTCTTGAAGTAAGAGTACTCAACCGCCCCGAGTCTAATACGACCTTATTTTAATAACCTATACTATATTCGATACGATACACTTGTCGTTGTCATTTGCGAGCATAGTTTTGTGCATCAAGTGTTGTGGAAGAAGACGATTCTTTTGGTCAAAGTCCTTTGGCGAAACCAAGCCATCGAGAGCGCGACTTGGGAACTGGAATCTGTTATGAGGAAATCTCATCCTCTTCTTTTCTCATAGTTTTCTTCGGTAAGTTCTTTTCTATCCGATGAGATTGTTGTTATGTTCGTTTATCTCTTAAGTTCGGTTGCGTTTCAAGTTTCAGGACGAAACTTCTTTGTAGGGGGGTGGCTGTAACGCCCCTGAATTTCTGATAATTTAATCAAATGATACTTTAGCGTAGTAATGACGTAAGGGCGTTAATTTAACGCGAAGTTAGCGGTGTTTGCCAAAGTAAAGAAAATTCCAGAGAATAGAAAATTTAAAATAATTAATTTAAGTGGAATTGTCAGGTTTCGTTGTTGTAAATTATGTAAATTAATTTATAACTCATAATCGGCCCGTCGAACTTTGATTTGAACTTCGTCGTTGGTTTCGGAGGACCGGTATTTGCCTTAGGTGCGATTTTCATGAAAATCCGAGTTAGTCTTGTCCAAATCGTAAGTTTAAGGCTACAATCATTATAATTTAATATTAAAAAAGACTTTTAAATCCTAGTATAAAAAGAGTCCTTAATAGAAATTAGGTTACTGTTCTTCTTCTTCCCGTTTCTGCCGAACCCGAACCAGCCGCGAGGAGTTGCGACTTCCGTGGAGCTTCCGTCGGACGTCGCAAGTGATCTAGTGGACAAAATCTTCGTCAAAGTATAAATTCGGAAAGCTCTCGCCGAGATCTTCGTGTGTACGGTGAGTATTTTCGATTTTGTGAGCTTTTGGTGTTGGAGTGTTTGGCCCTAAGCCTTGTTTTTCGTTTTAATCGTTCAAAAATTCATCGTAGGAGTTTTCTTTTGGCCGATCCTGTACGTGGGGGGTTCAAGAGGTCGGGCTTCGCAGAGGTTTGAGGCAAGTGTTGGACTTTTACTCTTGCCATGTTTTCTTTCCGTTATTAATATTTTCCTTCTCTATTATTTTAGATAAGCAACTTTTGTAATGACTTCTCTTATCTTCCTCTGAAAATTTTGGGTATTTTAGCAGAATTCGTCGATTGAAGGTAAGTAAATTCGTCGAATATATCCGACAAATTCATCGAGTGTTATCGAATTCGTCGAGTGGTTCCTTGCAAAATGTGTTAGAGTAATTCATCGAGACCTCATGTAATTCGTCTAGTGAATTTGACGAATTCATCGAATTGGCTTTCCTTAGAAAATTCTATTGTTCTTAGTTAAATTCGTCGAGGGCTTAGTTAAATCCATCGAGAAGTTCCTTCATGTCATCGAAACGAAGAGAAGATTCGTCGAGTGTATTCGACGAATTCGTCGAGTGAGCAGAGTTCGTCGAGTTAGTTCGATGAATTTGTCGAGTGAGCAGAGTTCGTCGAGTCAACTCGACGAATTCGTCGAGTGAGCAGAGTTCATCGAGTCAACTCCGCGAATTCGTCTAGTGAGCAGAGTTTTCGTCAAGTATGAGTTAGGGAATTCATTGAGATGGTTTGTTGTGAGGATTGTACTTGGAAATGTTTTGGATTATTCTGCGGTGCCAGATTTGGTCAAGATGTTCGTGAATCACTACACCCAGTGGTTGTTTTTGGACTGTTGCTTGGGTTGGACAAGTGGCCACCACCATAGTGCCTGTTTTTCTTCCTTGAACGTGTAGACTGTTGGTTGTGTGGGAAAAACCATCGCCACAGTACCTTTTGCTCCCTGGATGTTTTGGATCTGATTGTTTGTGTTGGGAAGATAGCCACCGCCTCAGTACCGTCTTTTGGCTGGGTTAATGATTCACTTCTTGAGCCAATCTGTCACTCTTCTTGCTACTTGGATGATATTATATAGCTCTGACTGCATTTTATGCAAATTTTTCCCTGTTTGGATAATAATTATTTCTTTACATATTTGTTGTTGTTTGCATCTTTCTCCTTTCTGTTGGGTTGGTAACCCTATTATAGCTTACTAAGTTCTCCTATTTCACTTTTATTGAATTGCCTTTGTACTGAGGTATTCTTTTCCTTTGAATGCCTCAGGTTTGGACCAGTAGCGGTTGATCAGAGCAAGACAGGACCTTGCAGCCTTTTAGCTACTTTTCTTTCCCTCTTTTGAGAGGTATTTTGTTGAATTCTTCTGACTTTGGTCATTTCTATGGGTTCGTGTCTGTTTGTTGACCCCCACAGTTTGACCTTCTGCTGTGTTAGACAGTTATTGTCATTTATGCTGCTACTGTTAAATTGTTGTTAGTGCAAATGCTCTCTGGGAAGGATTTTTACTAGGTTGCATAGTAGATACTTTTATATAAGTAAAGCTGCATGTTTGCTCATACATTACATCTTTTCAAACCAATATCACTCTATTTTGAAACACGTAAAAGTTCCATTTATATCTATGTTAAATCTAGAAAGTGCATGTCATTTGGTTGCTGGTTGAGTTATCATGTTCACGTAGGACGACTTAAAGTAAAATATGTATTTTCCGCTGCATATAATTATACTTTCTTTGTTGTGGACTAGATGATCCACTATTTCGAGGAAAACTATGTTTGAAAACTTCAAACTTAAATTATGTTTTAAACATAAAGTTCATGTCTTTTATAAAGAACAGGGTGAAGAAAGAACTGCCCGAGCGTCTGCAGTTGTCTCAAGCACGGCGTGGCATCATGACGCGTGTTTTCTCTTACTCTGATAATATTTTTATATATTGAGAAAATGCAGGTTTTGACATCTGGCCTCGTGGTTTTTCACCCTTTTCGGGTTTTCCACGTTAAAAATATTTTTCTTGCCATATGTATGTTCTCTCTATGACTATTTGCGTGCTCGGCTCACTATCGGGCTAAGACGGTTCAATTCACCCGGTCTGAAAGAACGTCAAGCGACCCGCAACTGTTTGGCATCGTCTGTGGGAAAGGTGTTCCCCAAACTCTGTAAAGACTTTTCAACGACAGTACTCGCTTCGTAGTAATACTCGTGACTACCTGCAATGGCAAGAAGAAGTGCTTGCACCACCGATGGTTCAGCTCCGGAAGGACGCGTTGATCACGCTCCCTCTCATTCACACGTCAACGCGCCTCCCGTCAAAGAGACTTTGTTTGCACCCATTGTCGGACTAGAGTGGCGCGTACGCTAGATGGAGGAGCAGTAAACTAAAATGCTAGCTCTCCTCAGAATCCTCAGAGCCTCGTGAGCTCCTGCTCCGCCTTTCGCACCAATCATCCCGCCCCATTTGATCCTGAATCATGCTTTATTGGGGGAGGCTGCCCTAGAAGGAGATACATACGAAGAAGAAAACTCAGATGCTTCTAGCTCCACACATCCAGTCTGCCCAGCTAGGGGCATTAGAGGAGAACACCTTCACCATCAACAAGGAGGGGTAGGACTCCATCAAGCCATATGAAGGCCCACTCGCGAGGAAATCCACGATGTGATTTCCGAAGATTACTGACAGATCGGGCACTAGGGCATCTTTTCCCACTGCCCTCTACATCACGCCCCCCCCCTAATACAGCAAATCCTGTTCCATACCATTCCGCATTGTTTCAAGCTTCCCAACATCGAAGCATTTGATGGGACGGATGATCCGCTGGAGCACATCAACCATTTCACCACCATTGTAAGGATCTACAACGCCGCTGATCATCTCCTCTGTCAAGTGTTTCTGGCAACACTTAAGGGGCAGGCGTGCACTTGGTTCCATTCTCTACGGGATGGGTCTATCAACAACTTCACCGAGTTAGCCCAACAGTTTATAGACCAGTTCACCGCTAACCAACGATTTGTCCGAGATCCCTCACATCTTTCGGGGATTCGCCAGAATGAGGAAGAGACCCTAAAGGATTTTTTTCGTCGCTTCACCGCTGAGGCACGACAAATCCCAGGGGTTGATCATGAGCTTCTGCACTGCGCTTTCCTAGGGGGAGTCCACCCATGCGGCTTTTACTCCGCTCTGATGAGGGAGACAGTACCAAGCTATCCAGATCTCATGCACCGAGTAGAAGCACAGATAGCGGTGGATGAGGCCATTGAGGCACATCGCCAGCAGTTTGAAGGAAGTCGAAAGAGAAAGAAGGGGCGGGAGCAAGCCCCTACAAGGCAGGAAGAATGGCGTATAGAAGAGCGCCGGAATGATGATCATCATCGAGACCTCTGAAGGGATCAGGGTCCCCGGCCACCACAGATTAATACACCCCTCAACACGTCGCAAACCAACGTGCTTTATGCCATTCAGGATAGCCCGACATTCCGTAGGCCAAGGCCGCCTCTCCCAAATTCAAGAACCGACCAATCAAAGTATTACGAGTTTCAAAGAGGAGCTGGTCACACGACTGAGGAATTCTCCAGATTGAAGGAAGAAATTGAGTGCCTTGTCAGGAAAGGGCTCCTCAGAAGATTCTTGCATTGTCTGCTGCCAAACCAGCCACAGTAACCCAGGAAGCCAAGAGACCAACCTCCTGCACCTCACGGCGCAGCGGTGGGAAGGTCGATGGTAGGAGAAGTCGAGACTATTAGCAGGTCTCCTAACCTCGCCGCTCATATTCTTTCCATTGCTAGGCCCAAGAGGGGGCACAATGACAAAAAAACTCAATCAAGACACCACCATCACCTTCGAAGAAGAAGATCTAGAGGGGTTGTGGCTGCCTCACAGACCCACTCGTAATCAATGCTGGGATTGGGGATCCCTGTTTCAACGTCAAGAAAATACTAGTCGATAAGGGGAGCTCAGTCGACGCCCTGTTTCTCTCCACTTTACAGAGCATGAAGCTCACCAAGGAGCACCTCACCCTAGCAGCGGGGCCCATCTACGGTTTTTACAACCGCCCCGTTCCGGTCTAGGGCATGATTACCCTTCTGGTAACGCTTGGCGAGTTTCCAAGACAGACAACACACAACATCCAGTTCATAGTCGTGGAGTCAAGCTCCGCCTACAACGCAATCTTCGGGAGGCCACTCCAGTCTGTTTTCGGAGTCGTCCCATCAATCCCGCACCTGGCTATGAAATTCCCGACTTTCGTTGGAATAGGAGTCGTTCGTGGCAACAAAGAGGCAGCCAGAATCTGCTACCTGAAGCAAGCTCAACTGGGAAAGGCGACCGCCCTCAACATCGACAACTTCGACCTTCGAGATGAAACTACTATGCAGCTAGGGCGCCCATAGAAGGATTGGTTGAAGTGTCGCTCTCCCAGTGGAATTCGACTCGAGCGGTCCAGGTCGGGTCGCTCATGTCACAGGAAGAACGAGAAGAATTCACAACCTTCCTACAGGAGAACGAAGACATCTTCGCTTGGAGCCCAGGATACATGTCTGGGGTAGATCCTTAAGTCATTTTTAACTCTTTGACCATTAACCCTGGGAGCAAGCCTGTGACCCAAAAGATGGGGAATTTCGCCCCTGAGCGGTTGAAGGCAATCGAAGAAGAAGTACCTATGCTTCTGGAGGCGCGGTTCATCTGTGAAGCAGAACACCCCACGTGGCTTGCTAACGTGGTTATGGTGAAGAAGGCCTCAGGGAAATGATGAATGTGCGTCGACTACAGCAACCTAAACCAGGCGTGCTTAAAAGGCAGTTTCCCCCTCCCGAGGATTGACCAACTCGTCGACGCGACGGCCAACCACGTGCTGCTTAGTTTTATGAAATCTTATTCAGGCGAATGAGCGTCCACCGTCGCGACCACTTGATATACTTGGGAATGTGCTTTCAGCTTCTTTATTGTTTCTAGATGCGGCTCAACTCCAGCAAATGTGCATTTGGTGCGACGGCGGGGAATTTCCTGGGTTTCATGGTAACCATCGAGGAATTGAGGCCAACCCCGAGATGATTAAGGCATTAGAGGATATGCCGCTGATGAGTCCAGTTTATATAGTGATTTCCGGACTCATCTGGGTTGTTTTTCTTGCCAATGCACTTCACTTACTACTCATAAATGCTTCTATTGATCACATTTCGTATTTCCACTCTTAATGCACATTTATGCTCATTTTGGTGTGATTCTTTGTATCCCAGTGGTCCTGGATATTTTCATGCAGGTTCAAGGGTTGTGCGACACTCGAGATTAGTTCTGGGGGAATTTTTGCCTAAAAAGCCACTGATCGTGCGTTTTCCTTCGCGCACGATCAGGCGCATGACCATTGGTCGTGCGCCACTGACTGTGCGCTATTTTGCAGTTCTGGACTATACTACAGGTTCTTCGCGCACGATCAGAGGCATTTCTTTGCGCAGGACCACTGGTCGTGCGCCTGACCGTGCGCGCTGTTAATTTCTGCTCCGCCTATAAATAGACATGCGCGATTTAGGTCAGGGACGACATTCCAGCTCTGCCATTTTCGAGCCTTGTTCGCCTCTTCCTCCCCATGCATCATCTTCCACAAATAGGAGGTGCTCCGGGACTATTCTTCATGCCTATCTTGAGCCCGGAGATCACCTCGGCCATCTCCGTCATCCACAAGCTTCAAAAGGAAGGATCTCTGCCCAGATTTCATTGTCAAGCTTGGGAGCCATGTATTGAAGCCGAGCGGATAGTGACACGAAGAAGACGGGTCCATTGGGAGGTAGTGACAACCCTCCTCTACCCCGGACGTAGTTGCAGACCGATCTGCGACGCGTATTGACAACCTTGCGCTTCCAACCGTGAATCCCAACGAGCCTTCGGATTCTGTCGATTTCTTACTCTCTTTCAAATTGTAATGATATTGTAGGGTAGGTTCTTGTATTTTTGGATGATATGCACAATGATCTTTAATTGCAATGTTTATTTCATATTTTTATGAAACCATTTGGTTATTTGTGTATATGAGATGTGCCACCACTTCATCCACCACTCCATCCACTAGGTTCATGTGCTGCACTAGCAATTGCTAGTGGCGTGCTTGTCGATGAGGTGCTTGCTACCCTCACTCCGCATGCCTACTCGCCCATCCACCTAGTGAAGCGTGGCATAGCGGCCCGTGTAATCCATTCGCCTAACGAAGCAGCGCGCTCAAGGCCTGCACAGTTTGATTCCGCTTGCCTACTCGTTCATCCTCCCTTGTGAAGCAGCGCGCTCAAGGCCTGCCTAGTCTCCATTCCGCCAAGCGAAAGTATTGCATAACAGCATTGCATAGGAGTAGTTGTAGTTATTTTTCCTTTATTTTCTAAAAGCCAAATCAACTCTCCCACATTCCATCCGAATTAAGGACTTCAATCTCAAGTCCTTCCTCAAAAGTAAACTCCACCTTACTGTGTTCCTTCGAGATCGATACTTGGGGATTCACTCCCAGATTTTATATTACTTTAACGATCGGTACACTGCCATTTCGTTCCGCTATCTTGCTATCGCCTATAGCGGTGTGCTAAGATTTGCCCATCAAGTTTTTGGCGCCGTTGCCGGGGAACATGATGCACAAATCTTAGCACACCGCTATAGGCGGTAGTAAGACTGTGGCACAAAACGGAAGTGTACCGATCGTTCAAGTAATATAAAACGAGGAGTAATCACCGAGTATCGAATCTCTCAAGGAACACGGTAAGGTGGAGTTTACTATTGAGGCAGGACTTGAGATCGAAGTCCTTTGGTCGGATGGGATGCGGAAACGGGGTGAATTGGTTGTGGAAAATAAAGAGAAAATGTTATAACTACTCCTATGCAATGCCGCTATGCAATGCTTCGCCAGGCGGGATGGAAAACTACGCAGGCCTTGAGCGCGCTACTTCGATAGGGCAGATGGACGAGTAGAAAAATGGAATCGAACTGTGCAGGCCTTGAGCGCACTACTTCGTTAGGCGAATGGATTACACGGGCCGCTATGCCACGCTTCGCTAGGCGGATGGAAGAGTAGGCATATGGATGAAATGGTTCGCACTGGCGGAGTCGGAATGGATTACACGGGCTGCTATGCCACGCTTTGCTAGGCGGATGGAAGTGTAGGCATACGGATGAGGGTCGCAAGCATCTCGTCGAAAAGCACGCCACTAGCAATTGCTAGTGCGGCACACGAACGTGACGGCGGGATGGAGGATGGAATGAGGCGCATCTCAAGCAACTCAAACAGTAAAGTATTTCACATAGACATGAAATGTATAGAAATGCAAATAAAGTTAAGTGCTACTTCATCATAATGTAGATCTAACTATATATACATCAATAAGAGAAGAACAAGGCAAGAAATCGACCGAATCCGAAGGCTCGTTGTAGATTCACGGTTGGAATCGCCAGGTTGTCAATCCGCGTCCAAGCTCGGTCCGCAACTATGTACGGGGTAGAGAGAGCTGTCACTACTCTCCAATGAGCCCGTCTTCTTCGTCTCACGATCCGGTAGAGGTTGCAAACTTCCCCTGCTTGATGGCAATGGCGGCTAGATCTCCTTTGAAGCTATAGGATGACGGAGGAGACCGAGATGATCTCTGGGCTCAAGATAGGCATGAAGAACAAGCCCAGAGCATCTCCTGAAGGTGGGCGTCGATGGACGGCAAAAAGGGCGCGGAACTGGACCTCTGGGAGCGGGAAAAACGATCGATCCCAAATAGGGCAAGACCTGCGGCTTAAATAGAAATTCTGTCAGAAAATGGTCACGCACGATCGAACGCACGACCGTGCGTAGACCGTGCGTTATTAAATGATAAAATTTGACTTGGGGAAGACGCTGCGCCGCCCGTGAGAATTGCTCACGCACGATCAACACCGCCCGTGCGTACAAATGCACGGGCAAAATCTGACGCTCTGAAATCAAGAATACACAGGTCGACCGTGCGTTTTACTCACGCACGGGCAAACTCGCCCGTGCGTTAAAATGCACGAGTAAACTCCGACGCTCTATTTTCTGCCCAGACACAAACGCACGACCGCAACCGACCGTGCGTCAAGGCAACGCACGACCGTGCGATATGCACAGACATGAATTCTGGGGAAAACAGGACGAACCGGCCACCTGCATACAAGATACAATGGCTGGGAATACACGTCCAGCATCAGAAAAACATAGAAGAAGAGAAGGGGAGCACCATGTGCTTACCCCCAACAACAAGGAGCGCAATTGCACACCGGAATGGGCTAAAAAGTGCACCTAGCATGGAATTGTACATATGAATGAAAACGTGCCTAAAATGTGGTGCAAAGACTAGAATACCAGCCCAAATGAGTCCAAAAATGTATATATAAATGAGACTCATCACACCCCCAGACTTACCTGTTTGCGCGTCCCGAGCAAATAAATCCGGCGGAGTAGGAAAAGCATAGCTAGCCAAAAAATCGCAAACATGGAATAGAATGCGAAGTTGCATACTTGTGTGCATAGAAGTTCATTAGAAGAAGTTTCTACATATGCTAGCTAATTTATAAAAGTGTAAATGCATAAAAAGAAATTTATTTTTACTCAAAAATGGAATGTTGGTGAATCTCGTGGTCACGCGTAGTACGAAAGTAAGCAAGTCGCGAAGGTGAATGTTACCCAAGACCGGAACTCAAAATTATCTCCGTTGAAATCCATCAACGTCGAGAACCATAAGCTCGCCCGGTCACACTCTCTCCACGGCGCTAGTGAACTCACAAGATGAATCAATAGGACTTGGGGTTTACACGAGGCTTAGGTTACGATTTGGAATGCAAAGATAAACGTGAAGGCTAATCGCAACCCAAATGAGCTCACAAAAGTGCTAAATCAAAATTGCCACAATAATACACGTGTAACACACCCCCAGACTTGACTTTGAAACCGGGTGTGCACACGACCTACAACAATCAATACCAAATAGATGTTTCAATTACAACGCTGGGGATACATTTTTTCTTTGCTTTTCTTTTTCTTTTCTTTTCATCCCCATATCTATTAGCACAATTTTTAGCACATAGACATTTTTAAAACTTCCACATTAACACTGAAGTTTCGCATCACCGCACCGCATTGGACAATTACAATTCATAAATGCTTTTAGCTTAATTTTTGGTTGCGATAATAGGATTAGCTTTTAGGCCTTGGTGAAGTATGGTGGAGCTGAATCAAAAGATCGGGTAGGCACAAAATGGGCTAGCAATGGTTAGTGTATAGGAAGGGTAAAACAAGGCTCAAGCTTGCCAAATAGATAGCCTACGTCACGCTCAACTTGCAAATCGTTCACACCCATGCTTCAAGAGTCGCTTGGGGCAAGTTCTTAGCCCCCGAGAAAGGTAATCCTTCCTCCCGACTCGAGCAACACGAACCTCGCATTCGCTTACACACAATACCACGCTACCACTAGATTCAACCACATTCACCATTTTGAGTAAAATAAACTAAAATTTACGCAAATCTACTAATTATAAATTAGAAGCATAAATAGAAACTAATTCTACTCAAATCCCTATGCAAACATGAGTACTCAACTAGAGCACTGCAGGAGTCAACATTCCACTCCATCTTGCAATTATTTTGGCTAATACAGTAATTTCTACATCACAACCAAGAATTGAATATACAGGAGCATACAAACAAGCGAGTGCGCGCTAAAGTGGGTGTAGTGGTGTGTGGTGAAAATGAACAAATAAAATAACTGAAATAAAATACTTCTAGCATGCTATGCAAAAGTGCACGTGAGTGGGCACATATAGCGGCTTTCCCCCAGACTTAATCTAAGCAATCGATACGAATGATGTAATCATGAAAATCGAATAAAAGACCAGGGGAAGAAAAGTTACCCATGCTCAGAAATGAGCATACCAGAAGACGCATGAAAACTAAGACAAAGAGCAGCTTCCGCCATCCAGAATATGAACCTGCAGGGGTCAGCTCCGCAAAAACAAAAGAAAATAGAAAACTAAAATAAAGTGCAATTAACTAAACAGAATTAGAAAAGAAATGAAAATGCAGGAAAAATTAAGATAACTACTGGGGTTATTGTCCTCCCAGCACGATTTATTCTAAATTAAAATGGTTCTAGCTAATGGGAGTATGGAAGGAGAAGTGGACAGGTAACTGACCCAATATCCGTGTCGGTAGCGGGTACCGATACGGTGATAGAACAGTCACCCCTCTACCTAAATATAGATACCTGCTCCTCACAGGTAGAGGGTAGAGAATGTAAGTGGAGGAGGAAATATCCTCACTCAACTCACCAAAAACATCCTTGCCTAGCAAGGTACCGTCTTCAGGGAGGCGGCAGGAGGAGAAGGCAATGAATGAGGCTTCCTCTATGGAGGAAGGATCAACCTCCTCACACAAGAGGATGCACTCATCATTGACTTGAGCAGAATGCTCCAAGTCCTCCTGAAGTACCTGTGAAGACTCAACCTGCAAAGGCTTAGATAGAGAAAGGGGATTAAGAAATAAAAAAGAAGAAGAACATGAATAAAAATCAATCGGGGGAGTGATCCCGGTCTCACTCCCGGCAGGATCCAAGCACAGATCACTGTCGATATCATATGAGTCGTAACGAGGGGAACCCAGGAGCTCGGTGTCCTCGGTGGTGAGCTGGATGTCCCCATCTAAGAAGTAAGTAAATACCTCCTCCTCGGAAAGAGAATCCTTCTCATCCCACCGCGGTGCGTCATCGTGTTCAAAGGTATCACACTTCCCATCTAAAAGAATGAAATCCTCGTCCCACTTTGGCGCAACCTCAGGTGCCGAATAAACCACCCGCACGACATCATCATCCGACTCACTAAAGATAGGAGTAGATGAATTTTTCAAGGAATGCGGAGGAACCGGACTGCTCTCATGATCAGAAAATAAATGAGCAGTCGCCTCCGCGAAAATATCCACAGACGCCTCCCCACAGGAAGAACCAAAATCTGCACACCATACTGATGCATCCATGAGTTCCCAATCCTCTCCCTGTTGACCATCGAATGAGTGCACATCGTCACTCAAGGGAAGCTCATAAAAGGGGATTGAGGGACCCATGAAAGAGCTGTACGCGGCGAGAGATTCCTCGGTAATCTCCAAGGGCAAAGATCGAGCAAGATGTGCGATGTCAGTGTAGGGGCCAGGCAACACTCTGGTGGGCTTGTCCGCAGTAGTCTCCCGTAAACGGAGGGATGCTGCGTACACGTCCTCAGAGGGGGAAGGATCGCAGAGACGAGGGCAATCCTTCAACATATGGCCTAAACCTTGACATAGCAAGCACCTAATACAATGCTCAGCATTTAAAGCAGTCATGACGTCGATGTATCGACGCAAAGTGTCATAGAGGCGACACTCGGCTTCAAAATACATCACAGAAATATGTGAAGAAAATAAAAATTAACAATTCCTTGCAAAATAAAACTACACGCAACCAGAATTAAATGAACTCATGATATAGAAAAGCCGAAACTAGATAAAGGAAGAAATGAAATAGAAATATCAAATTTTAACACTAAAATAAACAAAAGAAATAGTATAAACAAAGGGTAAAGGGCTTCTATCTTACAACTCTCCCTCTCCAGAAAACTCACACGTCTGTGTTCCCCAGCAACGGCGCCAAAAACTTGATGCGCAAATCTTAGCACACCGCTATTGGCGGTAGTAAGACTGCGGCACGAAACGGCAGTGTACCGATCATTCAAGTAATATAAAATGAGGAGTAATCCCCGAGTATCGAATCTCTCAAGGAACACAGTCAGGTGGAGTTTACTATTGAGGCAGGACTTGAGATCGAAGTCCTTTGGTCTGATGGGATGCGGAAACGGGGTGAATTGGTTGTGGAAAATAAAGAGAAAATGATATAACTACTCCTATGCAATGCCGCTATGCAATGATTCGCCTGGCGGGATGGAAAACTACGTAGGCCTTGAGCACGCTACTTCGAGAGGGCGGATGGACGAGTAGGAAAATGGAATTGAACTGTGCAGGCCTTGAGCGCACTGCTTCGTTAGGCGAATGGATTACACGGGCCGCTATGACACGCTTCGCTAGGCGGATGGAAGAGTAGGCATACAGATGAAATGGTTCGCACCGGCGGAGTCGGAATGGATTACACGGGCCGCTATGCCACGCTTCGCTAGGCGGATGGAAGAGTAGGCTTACGGATGAGGGTCGCAAGCACCTCGTCGACAAGCACGCCACTAGCAATTGCTAGTGCGGCACACGAACGTGACGGCGGGATGGAGGATGGAATGGGGCGCACCTCAAGCAACTCAAACAGTAAAGTATTTCACATAGACATGAAATGTATAGAAATGCAAATAAAGTTAAGTGCTACTTCATCATAATGTAGATCTAACTACATATACATCAATAAGAGAAGAACAAGGCAAGAAATCGACCGAATCCGAAGGCTCGTTGTAGATTCACGGTTGGAATCGCCTGGTTGTCAATCCGCGTCCAAGCTCGGTTCGCAACTATGTCCGGGTAGAGAGAGCTGTCACTACTCTCCAATGAGCCCGTCTTCTTCGTCTCACGATCCGGTAGAGGTTGCAAACTTCCCCTTGCTTGATGGCAATGACGGCTAGATCTCCTTTGAAGCTATAGGATGACGGAGGAGGCCGAGATGATCTCCGGGCTCAAGATTGGCGTGAAGAACAAGCCCGGAGCACCTCCTGAAGGTGGGCGGCAATGGACGGTGAAAAGGGCGCGGAACTGGAGCTCTGGGAGCGGGAAAAATGATCGATCCCAAATAGGGCAAGACCTGCGGCTTAAATAGAAATTCTGTCAGAAAATGGTCACGCACGATCGAACGCACGACCGTGCGCAGACCGTGCGTTATTAAATGATAAAATTTGACTTGGGGAAGACGCTGTGTAATGCCCCTGATTTTCGTTAATTATTTTACGTACCCTCTATGACATAATTTTGGCGTAAGGGCGTTATGTCAGCTCGTCTGGTAGTGTTTCGAGTTTTAGCTTAGTTAAAGCTTGTGATTTAGGTCAAGCGTGCGAGATTTCGCGTCGTTTCAAGTTAAAGTGAAGATTTTGAGTGGATATCAAGATTTTAGCTTCGGAAGGCTTTATCCGGAGTTTGGCTTGTCGGAATGGAATTCTTACTTCGCCGTTGGATTCGTAGCGCCGTTTTTCAGCTAGGGTGCGAATTTCATAAAAATCCGAGGTGTTTTGGTCGCCCTCGCAGTTTAAGTAAATTGGGGAATTAATTAATTATTTAAATAATAA
Source organism: Dactylorhiza incarnata (assembly GCA_033032865.1). Classification (NCBI taxonomy): domain Eukaryota; kingdom Viridiplantae; phylum Streptophyta; class Magnoliopsida; order Asparagales; family Orchidaceae; genus Dactylorhiza; species Dactylorhiza incarnata. The sequence continues at coordinate 7,951,551 of JAWHQI010000051.1, read as the reverse complement.
ATTTAGGTTTATATATAAGCCTAAAGCCTTCCCCTTTCCCTATTCTTCCTCTTCCTCGATCAAAAGCAGCCGCCGAGGGTTAGGGCGAGAGCGGAGTTTCGTGGAGCCTTCAACCGGCGATTCCTAGGGCTGTAGTGGTCGGAATCAAGTTTGGTTTGAAGATTTGGAAAGCTCTCGGCGAGACCTTCGTTCTAGCGGTAAGCCTTTCTCGTTTCGTGGAGTTTTGGGGAGCTTTGGTGGTGACCTAACCCCTCCTTTTGATCCAAAAAGTTTCAGGAATCTGTGCTCGTGTGTTTCCCTAGCCGATCCATAGCTTTCGGAGCGGAGGTCTTCGAGTTTGCGAGGTTTAAGGCAAGTGGCTTCCTCCTCCCCTTTGTTTGGTTAAGTCGTGGTTTGTCTTTCTCCTGATAGACGCTTGATGAACTGTGGGATCGTGTTTCGAGCGTCTTGTGTGATAGTTAGAAACCCTAAATTTTCTTCCCCGCGTAGAGTCAGGGCATTTCTCCCGGAAGACACCGTCGTTCACTGAATTTTAGCCGTTGTTTGGTCCTTCTCGAGAAGTCTTTGAGAGTCTCGAGCAGTTGTTTTAGCCAAGTTTTCGAGAAGACCCCTCAACCTCTCGAGAAATGCTTGATTTCTCGAGAAATCCCCTGATCCCTCTCGAGAAATCCCTTGTCCTCTCTCGAGAAATCCCTGCCTTCCTCTCGAGAACCCAAAAAATCCATCTCTCGAGAAATCTTTTTATCTCTCGAGAAGTTCCCTGTAGTTTTCGAAAAGAAAAATCCTACTCTTCTCTCGAGAAATTGCTCTTCTCTCGAGAAATTGCCCTTCTCTCGAGAAATTGCCCTTCTCTCGAGAAATTGCTCTTCTCTCGAGAAATTGCCCTTCTCTCGAGAAATTGCCCTTCTCTCGAGAAATTGCTCTTCTCTCGAGAAATTGCCCTTCTCTCGAGAAATTGCCCTTCTCTCGAGAAATTGCTCTTCTCTCGAGAAATTGCCCTTCTCTCGAGAAATTGCCCTTCTCTCGAGAAATTGCTCTTCTCTCGAGAAATTGCCCTTCTCTCGAGAAATTGCCCTTCTCTCGAGAAACCCTTTTATCTCTCGAGAAGTTCCTTGTAGTTTTCAAGAAGTCCTAAATTCTGCTGTGTTTTTTGTGTGGTTTCTGGTGGTGGGATTTCAAAAATTTTGTGGCGAGACCACCGCCAGGGGCGCTGCCCCTTGGACCCCGTTAGGGGCTCTGCCCCTAAAACCCCGTCAGGGGCGCGGCCCCTTGGAACCCCGCCAGGTGCGCATGTGATTTCGTTGCGATTCCCATGTTTTAATCTTTTGTCCTCTCTAGTGCACCAAGATGATTGCCAGTGTTCCTTCGGTGCTCCTGATCTTGAAACCCTCTTGGTTGTATTCTTTTACTCGTTGTGGTCTGTTAACATTTGAGTTACTCTTATGATTCATATTGATCGAGGTGTACTTTACCCTGACCCTATTTTCTTAGGGCCTTCCAGTGTTTATCCTTTCGAGCTGCGTCCCGTGTTTAAATAAAATTTAAGTAATAAGAACTACTGTCTTTATCCCTTCACAGTAGTTGTGTTTGGGGGACAGTGGGGGAAATGTGATAGCCTTGCACGGTAGTCGTGTTTGGGTGGTTGGGTCTAGTGGTACCCCCACCTGCTTTTGGGCTTGGGGTAGCGGAGGTAGTTAACCGCTCCCGTATAATTTGAGCTGATCAGTCTCTTTAATTGATGAAACTAAGTAAATTGAACATGTTTGTTCCTCTTTTGGTATATAGTGCACTTGATGCTTGTTGGTTCTTTGTTTGGATCTCTCTTTCGGTAAATTTGGCTTGGGTTGGTACCCCTTATGCCTTGCTTGTTTTTCTGCTAGTTTTCTGCCACTTGTAATTCCTTGCTGAGGCGTTCTTTGTTTTATTGAATGCCTCAGGTTCAGAGCCGTAACGGCTAGTGGTGTAGCCTGAAGTTCAGAGTTTTGGTAGCTGTTCACCCCGCTGCTGCGAGGTAGTTGTTGTAGTCAGCTTTCTTCCTGTTCAGACATACTAGTTTAGGCCAATGGGTTAGTGTCAATTTGTTGGCGCCCATTGTGCCTCTTTTGGTACTTTATAGTTTATTTGCCAGTTTGATGCCACTACTTTATGATCTGATACATCTTAATCTCTGGGGATGATTTATGTCTAGGTGCATTATAGTTATAAAATGACTTTCTTCATCTCCATATCACATCATTTTAACTGCAAAACCCTTATATTTAAAGTAACCTAAAGGTATTTTCTACACTTATACTACGCCTAGACATGAGCATATCATTTACCTTATGTCCTATCATCACGTGCATATAGGACCTTAAAATGAGTCAAATCAAGTATTTTCCGCTGCAAATATAATATATTTTTCTTGGTGGACTAGTTGATCCACGAACTGAGAGACACAGTTCTTCCCCTAAAACTCTAGTAAATGGTTCCCAAATGCTAAATTTCCATGTGATCATGTTTTGAATTATTAAGTAAGAGGTTTCCGCCTGAGCGTCTGCAGTTGTCTCCTGCATGACGTGGCATCATGACGCGTATTTTCTCTTACTCTGATATTCTTAAATTCGGAGAAAATGCGGGTTGTGACACGCTGCGCCGCCCGTGCAAATTGCTCACGCACGATCAACACCGCCCATGCGTACAAATGCACGGGCAAAATCCGACGCTCTGAAATCAAGAATACACAGGTCGACTGTGCGTTTTACTCATGCACGGGCAAACTCGCCCGTGCGTTAAAACGCACGAGTAAACTCCGACGCTCTGTTTTCTACCCAGACACAAACGCACGACCGCAACCGACCGTGCGTCAAGGAAATGCACGACCGTGCGATATGCACAGACATGAATTCTGGGGAAAACAGGACAAACCGGCCACCTGCATACAAGATACAATGGCTGGGAATACACGTCCAGCATCAAAAAAACATAGAAGAAGAGAAGGGGAGCACCATGTGCTTACCCCCAACAACAAGTAGCGCAATTGCACACCGGAATGGGCTAAAAAGTGCACCTAGCATGGAATAGTACATATGAATGAAAACGTGCCTAAAATGTGGTGCAAAGACTAGAATACCAGCCCAAATGAGTCCAAAAATGTATATATAAATGGGACTCATCAGAACACAGTCGTGTGAGGTTTCTGGAGAGGGAGAATCTGAGAGAGAAGCCCTTCCATTCATAAATTGCATTCTTTTGTTTTATTTCTTCCTATTCTATTTTCCTGTTTATATTAGGTTGCTCTAGTAAATTTTTGTTAGGTGTAGTATTTTGCACAATAGTGTTTTTATTTTGAATCGAGTTATCTTCACGCAATGTGGGCTTCATTAAATTTTCGTTGCCGTTGGTGTGGAGATATCTCTCATGCTAGTGATAGATGTCCTAAGGGAGATAATAGCCCTAGCACTCAAGGCCCAGCATATGGAGCACCGACTTTGTCTGGTACTCCATATGGTGCGCGTAAGTCCTATGGCTATTCTGCCGAGCCTTTACCGTCATACTTCTTTTCGGCTTCAGCACCTGCTGTGCCAAAGAAGCCCGTAAGGCAGTGCTTGTTTTGTCAGAGCACGGATCATGCCTTGAAGGATTGTGCTGCCTATCTTCGCCAAGTGGACGAGGATGACGAGCCGGATATCCGGATCATCCCGACTCCTACTTTTGGCAGCACACCGTCAACATCCGGTTTTGTGTCTGTGGCACCTTCACATTTTGAAGGGTATGGCGTGGACACAGTCACCAGATGTGTGGCTGATTTAGGCACTGACATTGCTGAGCCCATATCCCCTGTGCATATACTACCTTGCATGGATTCGATTCTTTATGAGGAATCGGTGCTTGACATTTATCCAAGCACTATTCCTCCCCTGTTGTGCATACTACTATACTCATCTCAGACGACATTGTTGAGGATATGTCGCAGGATGAGGCTGGCGATCTATGTGTTGTGCCTGTTCCTATGGAGGAGGACAACCATCTAGGTGAAGAGGAGCTTTCCTCAGCACCGGTGGAGGAAGTCCAAATCTTGGGCATGGCCACTATTGATCGCGCCGACTCTTGCAGCATTGATGACAATGGCAACATTATTTTACTTCCCCAACCTGATGGGAGTGAGACCGGGACCACTCCCCCGCTTGATTTTTATTTAAGTCATTCTTCTTGTTTATTTCTTGATCCCCCTTCTTCATCTGAGCATGTGCAGGTTGAGTCTTCACAGGTACCCCAGGAGGACTTGGAGCTTGATGCACAAGTCAATGATGAGAGTATCCTCTCTTGTGAGGAGGTTGATCCCTCCTCCATAGAGGAAGCTCCACTCATTGCCTCCTCCTGCTGCCTCCCTGGAGACGACACCTTGTTGGGCAAGGATTTAGTTTGTGGTGAGATGAGTGAGGACCAGCTCTCCTCCTCTTCTTACTTCCTATTCCCGCTACCTGTGTTCAACAAGTATTTTTATTTAGGTAGGGGAGTAACTGTTCTGTCTCCGTATCGGTACCCGCTACCGACACGCATATTAGAACAGTTACCTGTGCATTTCTATTTTCATACTCTCATTAGCTAGAACCTTCTACTTTTTGAATAAGTCGTGCTGGGATGACAATAACCCTAGTAGTTATCTTACTTTTCTTGCATTTCTTATTTCATCTTGTTTAGTTTAGTTAGCTGTATTTTATTTTATTTTTGTATATTTTCTTTTGTTTTTGGCGGAGCTCACCCCTGCAGGTCCTTCTTCTAGATGGCAGACATTGCATCTTGGTCTTGATTCACACGCCAATCTTCTGGTATGCTTACTTGCTGAGCATTGGGTACTCTCTTTCCTTACCTTTATTCTGAATTTTATAGTCATATTTTGCATTATATTGTTTAGTTTAAGTCTGGGGGAGGGTAATTTTGTTTACCCGCTCACGTGCACTATTGCACTGCATGCTAGAAGTATTTCTATTTCATTTATTTAGTTATTGTTTATTTTCTTTGCACTCCACAACACCCACTTGAGCGTGCGCTTAGCTGTTGGCACATCGCGAGTCAAATTTCTTTCTTTCGTGTGATGGGAAAATCATTGTGCTGGCTTAGGGTTGTGAGTCGGAGTAAAATGTCGACTTCTATAGTGCTCCTAGTCGAGTGCTCATGTCTCGCATAGAAATTCGTGTAGATTCAATTTCTTGTTATATTTTTAGTTTATATTTTTCTATTAGCGTAAATATTGTTTACTACATTCAAAAATTGGTGAATCCGGTGTGAATCAAACGGTAGCATAGGGATGTGTGTAGACGTTCGTTAACTTCGTATTGCCCGAGTCGGGAGGAAGGATTATCTTTCTCGGCGGCTAAGAACTTGCCCCAAGCGATTCTTGAAGAATGGGTATACGGTTAGTCAATTGCGTGAATGTGATATAGGCCATCATTTTGGCCCGGTTGAGCCTTTGTGCCCATTCCTATCGCTATATCTTCGCTAGCCCAGTTGTGCCTACCCATTCTTTGATTCAGCCCCACTTTTTCTCACCAAAGCCTAAAAGCCAATCCTAGTCGCACACCCAAATTTGAGATTTAGTTGTTTATTATTTTCATGATTGGGGTGTTGATGTTGTGATATTTTTGTGAAAAAGTGAATGCGCTTCATTGCTTATCTTGCTGAAAATGTTTCGAAACGAAAAAAAATGAAATGAGAAAAAAAAAAGAAGTAAAAAGAAAAAAGAAGAAGTGTTTAATTGAAATTTTTTATAGATTTTTTGATGGGGAGTAGGCGATGCACACACCCATGTAGTCACTTCCAAGTCTGGGGGTTTGGTGTACCCGCATATTTTTGTGGTGCTTGAGGATAGTATTTTGCGCTAGCTCATTTGGGTTTAGTGTTTGAGCCATCATCTTTATCATTGTATACCCCACCTAAACCCAAGCCTCTTCTAAAACCTAAAGTCCTATTGATTCACGCATTTGAGTCAAACCTGTGCCGTGGAGAGAGTGCGAATGGGCAAGCTTATGGTCACCGACATTGATGGATTTCCATGGAGGTTGTCTCAAGCCCCGATCTTTGGCAATGCTCGCCTCAGCGTTCAGTTTACTTTCTTCCTATGAACGACCTTATGATTCATCGTGATTCACTTTTTGAGTACATGTAATATATAAATACGCCCCTAGAAAAGTATAAACTAATATGTATAATTAGAAATTTTGTCTACTGTATTTCTACGTGCATGAGCATGCGACATCTCATGGTACTCCGCTTTACAATTTCTATGCCAGCTTTGTTTTTTCTCATCCACTTGACGGATTTGTTTGCTCGGGACGCGCAAACAGGTAAGTCTGGGGGTGTGATGAGTCCAGTTTATATAGTGATTTCCGGACTCATCTGGGTTATTTTTCTTGCCAATGCACTTCACTTACTACTCATAAATGCTTATATTGATCACATTTCGTATTTCCACTCTTAGTGCACATTTATGCCCATTTTGGTGTGATTCTTTGTATCCCAGTGGTCTTGGATATTTTCATGCAGGTTCAAGGGTTGTGTGACACTCAAGATTGGTTCTAGGGGAATTTCTGCCTAAAAAGCGACTGATCGTGCATTTTCCTCCGCGCACGATTAGGCACACGACCACTAGTCGTGCGTTAATTCCCCTTACCAAACAGAGAACTTCGCACAATCACTGACCTTCTTCGCGCACGACCACTGGTCGTGCGCCACTGACCGTGCGCTATTTTGTAGTTCTGGACTATACTACAGGTTCTTCGCGCACGATCAGAGGCATTTCTTCGCGCACGACCACTGGTCGTGCGCATGATCATGCGTGCTATTAATTTTTGCTCCGCCTATAAATAGACATGAGCGATTTTAGGTCAGGGACGACATTCCAGCTCCGCCGTTTTTGAGCCCTGTTCGCCTCTTCCGCCCCCTGCATCATCTTCCACCACTAGGAGGTGCTCCGGGACTATTCTTCACGCCTATCTTGAGCCCGGAGATCACCTCGGCCATCTCCGTCATCCACAAGCTTCAAAAGGAAGGATCTATGCCCAGATTTCATCGTCAAGCTTGGGAGCCATGTATTGAAGCCGAGCAGATAGTGACACGAAGAAGATGGGTCCATTGGGAGGTAGTGACAGCCCTCCTCTACCCCGGACATAGTTGCGGACCGAGCTTGGACGCGGATTGACAACCTTGCGATTCCAACCGTGAATCCCAACGAGCCTTTGGATTCAGTCAATTTCTTACTCTCTTTCAAATTGTAATGATATTGTAGGTAAGATTCTTGTATTTTTGGATGATATGCACAATGATCTTTAATTGCAATGTTTATTTCATATTTCTATGAAACCATTTGGATATTTGTGTATATGAGATGTGCCACCACTTCATCCACCACTCCATCCACTAGGTTCGTGTGCCGCACTAGCAATTGCTAGTGGCGTGCTTGTCGACGAGGTGCTTGCGACCCTCACTCCGCACGCCTACTCGCCCATCCGCCTAGTGAAGCGTGGCATAGCAGCCTGTGTAATCCATTCGCCTAACGAAGCAGCGCGCTCAAGGCCTGCACAGTTCGATTCTGCTTGCCTACTCGTTCATCCGCCCTTGTGAAGCAGCGCGCTCAAGGCCTGCCTAGTCTCCATTCTGCCAAGCAAAGCATTGCATAGCGGCATTGCATAGGAGTAGTTGTAGTTATTTTTCCTTTATTTTCCAAAAGCCAAATCAACTCTCCCGCATTCCATCCGAATTAAGGACTTCAATCTCAAGTCCTTCCTCAAAAGTAAACTCCAACTTACTGTGTTCCTTCGAGATCGATACTTGGGGATTCACTCCCACATTTTATATTACTTGAACGATCGGTACACTGCCGTTTCGTGCCGCAGTCTTGCTACCACCTATAGCGGTGTGCTAAGATTTGCGCATCAGCCGCCATCTCGTTCAATTAAGGAAGTGCAATGCCTGAACAGGAGGATCACCGCGTTATCTCATTTCATGGAACGGACGGGAGTCAAGTACCTCCATTTCTTCAAGATTCTCCGGGGAGCGCTCCACTCCGGGATCCAGTGGACGGACGAGTGCCAGAAGGCTTTCGAACTTCTCAAACAATACCTGGCCTCGCCACCGCTCCTATCAAAGCCCATCCCTGGAGAAACCCTGTTCATATACATGGCAGTTTCACCTACAACCCTCAGCTTAGTTCTCGTGAAAGATGAAGGAGGGGTACAACGCCCAATCTATTACCTTAGTAATGTCCTCACCGACACTGAAACTAGGTATCCGACAGCGGACAAGATGGCCTTAGCTCTCGTCTTCTTGGCAAGAAAGCTTCGGCCCTACTTACAGGCTCATGCAGTAAATGTGTTAACTCAGCTCCCGCTACGAACAATCCTCTGTAAACTAAGAAGTCTCAGGGAGTCCAGTAAAGTGGGCGGTAGAGCTCGGTGAGTTTGACATTGAGTTCTTACCCCGACCAGACATCAAGTCGCAAGTACTCACCGACTTTGTTGTAGAGTACACTATTCCACTTGAAGCAACTCCTGTTAAAAATATCACTGCCCCCCCCCCCCCATTGTACTCTCTACGTCGACGGTGCTTTATGAGATGAAGGAGCCGGAACAGGATTGCTCCTCATAAGTCCAGATGAGATTACCTTGGAGTATGGTCTCAAGTTGAAGTTCCCAGCAACCAACAATATCACATAATACGAGGCTCTGATCATCGGCCTCCGACTAGCCATCGATTGCAAAGTAGAGAACCTGACGATTCATGCAGACTCCCAACTCATAGTATCACAAGTTGATGGAGATTACGAGGCCAAAAATGACCAAATGACACATTACCTCGCGCTCGCAAGATCACGCCTTCAAAAGATTCTTCATACCCAATTCTACACATCCCCCGAGAGAAGAACTCTAGAGCAGATGCGCTCTCCAAGCTTGCAACTTTACCCACCACCTATCAATCCCGAAGACGCCGAGTGGAAGAAATCATGGCTCCAAGTATCCAAGGGCCATGAGAAATCGCAACCATTAATGAAGAGGAGTCATCTTGGATGACCCCCTGCGAGCCTACCTCGAGCACGGACACCTCCCTGAGGACCGTCTGGAAGCACAGAGATTACGAATGTGAGCAACATCATTTGCCATCATAGACAGGGAGCTCTACAAACGGGCATTCTAAAGGCCCTATCTGAAATGTCTGCCGGTGTAAGACCCCATTTTTTCTTTTGAAAACACCGGGTCTTAGGCCAAGAACCGCCGCTTTGCAGTGACACCTTCACTCGGGAAGGTCACCACTACAAAACACCGATCCTGCCTGCCAAATCGATCACAAAGAAAAGTGCATTAAAGAAGACAAGTCCACAGAATCAACATGAAATACAAAACCATAAAGGTAAATGTCCACAGATAATAACTGAATAAAAGATTACATTAGCTACAGTAATAAAGGGCTCATGCCCTGTACATCATATCCTCACCACAAGATCACTCGCGGAAGCTAACTACTAATCACTCGCTGATCCCGAATCTGCTGTTCCTATAATAGGCTTGCCCGCCTCCGTCTGCACCGGCCTATGGTGCTGCTGCGTCTCCTCGATCTCCTAAAATGATATGGTCCACCGACCGTTAGTCAAAAAGACTAAGACTTATGTTCCCCACCCCACCCCCAATGGCTCCTAGGCACCGTGCGAGAGGATGAAGCGGAGGACAGCAAGGGGTATAACAAAGAGCAGGTGACAGTGGTACAAGAAATGTTTCTACACTACACATATGTATAAATATAACTGAAGCAGTAAAGGGGCATAGTAAGAGAAGGTAAATAATAATTAAAGTGCAGTAAGTAAAGACAATAGTAATAGAAAAGTAACCATTGATTTATAGGAATGCCCATACAAACCTATAGACCAAGGGGTCGTTTAGCAAGGCCAATCGTACAAAGAGTCCCATAACCAATTTATACGATAGGGGTAGGGGTTGAAATGCAATGTTTATGATATGACATGCAAATTATGCAGTTTATGCTATGTTCATACAAATGCAACTCACACACTTCGACTGTATGCGCACAGACCTTTAGTTCCCCCTTTTTGGAGCTAGCAAGACTCCCAGGATACTCCCGTAGTGGCAAATGGAAGCGGTGGGTTGGGCCTCGCCCACCTCTAGGTTGGTATTCACACTACCCTACCTATACCTATCATACGCCTCAACGCAAAACCGCGGAGCATCTGCGTACTCTTACTGGCTGGTCCACCAGACTTTCAAGTCTAAGTGCAAATTCCACACTTGCCGAGTCAACGTATTGATGTCGGTGTGAACGACCGTCCAATACCGGAGACCCACCACCTTCATGCACATGCAACATGTTCTCTTACCTATCTCTGAGCCATAGGCTCCCCGGGCTAACCCGCCCGTTACCATAACCTTCCGAGCCACCGGCTCGCCGGACCAACCCGTCCGTAACAACGACATTACTGAGTCACAAGCTCACTAGACTAACTAGTTTGCTAATTCAACCACCGAGCCTACCGCTCATACAACCAAACCAACTAACCTCCCATAACTACGGAGTGTGCATGTGTGCGTTATTGAGTAAATCTTGTATAACAACCTCTTACTCCTACGACTTTTGGTTAATCTTGGACTTCCCGAGGATTACCCTGTAAGGGGCTCGCTACGGTAATAGGAACTGTAATGGGATGACACCCCAAAGTTCCCTTTCTCAAGACACTTAGTGTTGTTGGTATTTACCCATAAGAACACCCTCCTTGTTATTACACTTGAATTACCCCTAAGCATTTTATGACAGGCTATGGGAAAGACGATCTTTCGTCAATCCCGAGAACCACTTTACCCTTAACTCACCAAGCACCCTCTCATCACCTAAACCCCTTTCTGGTGACCTAAATCTCTTTATCCTGACCATGTGCACCAACTACATGCCATTCCCACTTAGTAGGCCACTAGTTACCCAAGTTTCACAGTTTTACTAAACGCAGACCAAACTAACTATATGAAACTTATAACTAGAGGTACTCCAAATATTCATCCAACTGACTCAAGATATTTTATAGAGCTCTATCATGATGCTATAAGACTAAATCCAGAGAATCATATTTTCCCTAATTTATTTAGCATTTATTTTAATTTATCCAAACATTTGCCAAGTATGAAATTGAACATGAAGTATAATAAATTCTCATGATATGGCTCTTCAAAAATCATGATAATTCTATGATGACAAAATAATAGCAAATACAACATATCATATTTTTACAGTAAGGATTGTCCTCAAATTTAATTATTTATCATCCATCCAAAATTGTAATTTTATGAAGGAACCACCAAAAAGATCAACACTAAAATTATGGGAAAAATACAAAACTCTTGTATTCATCAGAAAAGGCTACTGACTAAGTTTCAGGATTTAAGGGAATCATTTTCTTACTTATATAAATACTTTCAGAAAACCTCAAATTAAATAAATTGTGAAGTAGCCTACTTATTTAAGTCTTCAAAAATTTTATAAAAATTCACAGAGCTTTCTAATGCTCTGAAATGTCCTATCACCAATTTGCACAATTTAACAATGAGTATTGGACCCTCAATTATTTTTCTTAACTCTAAATAAAAATAGGTGCCTTGTGAATGAAGTACTGGTTAAATCATTCAATTAAATACACAAAAATTACCAAAGATGTATAACATGATAACATAGACACTACCTTGGTTTCATTATCATCCAAGGCATTTTGATCCTGTAATAATCTCTTATAAGAAATTTCTCTAAAGGGATTATGACCTAATTCAAAGGGAATAATTGCTCCCAAAATTCTTATAAAATTACCCAAGGCCTATTTATATCCTATGAACTTATCCACCAAGTTTCATAACCATCCAGGGACTTTTGACTACATGGACTTCACAAGGTTCTAAATGCACACCTAGGAATAAAACTAGTGTTCTATGGCTTAATCACCTCTACAACACCCCAGACCACTCATGGGGATACTTTAGGTGATCCTAAACCAGTGGACAAGGTTCCATCTCATGGTTAGGAGATTTGACCACAAAATTCCAAGATAAACACCATGCCCTAACTTTGTCCGAACTTGACCTAACTTGGGTTTACAAATTACCCGACCAAAACAGTCCCAATTTGGCTGATAATTTTACCAAGGTCATACAGTAACCCTAAGGAGCACCCACCAAAATTTGGGGGGGGGGGGGGGGGGCATTGGAGGTCTTTTGACCCACTATTTAATTAATATATTATTTATGAAATTATCTCAAAAACCGTAGAAAAAGGTTCTCCTAAAAATCCCATCTTTGGATATGATGTGTGTATAGGTATAAGTAGACCATGTTTCAAATCTCAAGTCCATATCATTTCCCAATCAAAAGTTATTCAAGAAATGGTGGCTATCCTACACTAGGGACCAACCCCACCAAAATGGACCTACAGGGAGCTACAGAACTCATTTTGGGGTGATATTAATTTTAAAATAAAGTAGACTCCAAAGCCTACAACTTTGGTGTTGACCACTTTTTCATCAGAGGGCCCTAAGTATTTTTAATAATTAAAATAACTTCAGCAAAAAGGGTGTAACAGAAATCATATAAACATTTAATTTTATCTGCGCTCGACGAAAGCAGAGCAAACTGCGTTCGACGAAAGATATACGTCGCTCGACGAAAGCTGAACACCTCCCGTTCGACGAATTATTTGTTTGACGAATTATTTCCTGCGGTCGACTAAGTTGACATCTAACTGTGTTCGACTAAGTTAACGAATAATAGCGCTCGATGAACGTTGAACACGTCAGCGTTCGACGAAATATTCGCTCGACTAAATCAGAGCATAACAACGCTCGACTAATACAGAGTTAAACAGCGCTCTACTAAATTCTATTATAACAGCGCTCGACTAATCTAACAGATATCAGCGCTCGACGAAAGCAGAGCAAATTTTCGTTCGACGAAATATTTCGTTCGACTAATTAAATGAAATAACGTAAACAGTATAACATTTAATATAAGATCTTGCACAGATATTGAAGCACCTTTGGATGGTATCAGGCCGTCTTTGTCCTCCAGTCAACAGCTGGGATCAACAGCGCCTGGGCTGCCTTCCTCCTTGTTTTCCTGGCCACCTAAGCGCCGCCCGGTCAGCCAATGCCACCACCACCTTCGTCGAGGTGGTGGCCGGCGATTAATGGTGGTTGGCCGGATGGAGGTGGCCAGGACAGGGATTTTAGGTCGGGATTTAAGCTCCAAAAATGGAGCTCTCGGCCTACCAGATTGGGGGACAATTGGCCCCAATCCTTGCGGCCAACTTGATAAGATCTATCCAGTGAGAGAGAGGAGAAGAACCAGACCTTCAATCGGGCTTGATGGTGGTTGCTTCCCGGATTTGCCATGGCCGCCCCCTTCAAGTTGTGCTCCTTGCCGATCTGAGCCTCCACTGCACAATTTCCTCTGGAAGGTTGGGGGTTTCACTCCTCTCAGTCTCTTGAATATGATAGAGATCTTAATCGAGGGAGAGGGGTGGTTATACCTTGAATGCCATTAATGGCCATCAAAGGAGAATTTCGGACATGGTCAAAACCGCCAAAATCATCCCCCATGTGGGCTGGAAAACCTCCTAAACTTCTTATAACTGATAGAGGGAGTGAATCGCATCAATTGGGGAGGGGTTTGAAGGATCAATTGCATTTAATCCCATGAATGCTCTCTTTCTCTCTCTCTCCGATTTGGGGGAAACTTCCCTTTTCTCTCTCTTACTCACCAATTACAGTTTTTTAAGAGGTAAAATTCAGAAAACAGCAGGCCCACTAGATGATGGATCTCTTAATTGGGCCTAGCCCAAATGGATTGGGCTAGATTAGGTTATATTGGGGTATTTTGACCTAAATTAAGCTTGAGTTTGACTTTGGTCCAATTGACCAATTGGGTTGACCCCAAAGGGTGGCTTGGGCTCCATTGACTTCCCTTAAAGGTTAGGAAGGTCTAGGTAGGGTCAATTTGACAAGGTGAGGGTGAATTGCCCCTTATTAGGGCACTTTGACCAATTTAGGGTTAAGGTTGACTTTAGTCAAATTGGCCTCTTAGGTTGACCCCAATGGGTCACTGGTGCTCCAAGGAGACCTCTAATGGGTTAGGGATGATATTGTGGGGTCAAGGTTCAAGGTGGGGTCCTAAAGTCCAACCCTAGGCTTGGTATCTGAAAATTGCTATTTGCAGACCACTTGGGTTTTCTCCTTCTCACCTATGTTCACAAGGTCTTGAGCTCTTCCTATGGTTTTGTTATGACCTAGTCATGACAAAACCAACTTAGGGGTCTAGCTGTTTGGGGGATGTTACAAATCCCAAGAAACAAAAAAAATATTTTCGTCCTCGAAATTCAGGCTAGGTTTGCGGGGTTTTTCACCAAGAGTGACTGAACGTAACATCCCCTAAGAATTGAAACAATTCCTGGCTCGAAGAGCATCGACTATCTATGCTACACCAGCTCTAGTGGCTCCCTGGTGTGCTCCTCTTGTCCATAATCTCTCCACAGGACCTTGACCAGCGGGACCTCCTTGCGCCACAAGACTCGCATCGTCGTATCATCTATCCTGACCGGGGTGACCTAGCTATCTATCCTCGATGTTCCAAATAAATATGTGCCCGGAGTGAGGATGTGGTAACATGTATATGAAATCCATAATTATATCATCGATCTTCCACTCTAACCTGGGCAGATTCCTATGCCTCTAAAGTTCTCTTCACACGTTCAATTTCTTACTCTTTCAGGTACTTCCGAGTAATCAATCATTTCTATTCTACAACTTTTCCAGTTCTTACTATTGATGGAACTAATCGGATTGTCTAGCATCCCAATCATCCTTAAATTTTAATGGTGGTGCACTTGTGAACCATTTTGAGTCCATGTTAACCAACCACAATTAGTATCCATGTTGGTAAGACGACTCCCAATCATTTTCTACGTGGAGTTTGATTTATAAGGTATACGGGTAAAATCTTTTGAAACCCTAAGATTTTCACAAGTCAATTTTATCAAGAAAATATCTTCACGTTTATTTCACCAAATTCCTATCACTTCCACATATGCTAGTCTCGATCACTTTCGAATGGTCCAAGGTAAGATAAACTTAGATTTTTTTTATCATAGTAAACTCAAACACTATATTTTAATTCCAAATAGTCATCGTCCAAGATCTTTGGTTATTCATCATCATAGCTCCCAAGGTATAAGGGCTATTATTGTAGTTAGAATTATCTACCAAGACAGGGCATGATTTTTAACGAATCATAAATTAATCACTTCCGAAGACCCAAACTACCAGAACTTTCAAATAGAACTAAAGCTTGCACGACCTAATTTCAGTTCCCAACTTCCAGAAGGGCATTTGCATCCCTAACTGATTAGTCTTGCCAACTTACATTTCCAATGATTCAACTAAGGTCAAGATGTTGTTCTATCTACGATGTCCTTTCATTGTCCTAATAACACCTCAGGTCATCATTCCAGACCTACTTTTACACCATCTCATCTTTGTCCAAGTGACATCGAATATGATCAACCTCAAAATCATTATTGTTCACGACACAAAATTTTTCTAACTTAGGTCTAAGGCAAATCCAAGTCCGTCATTAATTTGCCCAATAAACAAAAGGTAAGCCCCAATAAACAAAATATTAGCCTCTATCTATTTTTGGGCGAAGTATCTTCAATATCACCATGGTATACTCGTCCCAAGTATGCAAGCAATTCTTAGGGCACACAACCTTAGACTTGGGGTTCTATCTTGAGACTAGTTGGTATACTCCAAACTTTAGACTCTTCTCGGTATCCTCTACTACAACCTTATCAGGATCAACATGTCACCCAATCCCAAACGGGTCCCTTCTGAACTTCAATTCTTATCCGACCCTCAGTGCTTGTCATGGTGGTTGTCTTAATGTAATCATGTCACGGATATGAGGATTGAGTCTATGAGTCTCATACCATTCTGCTTCTGAGTCAATCTCTCTTTCTCTAGTCTCTTTGGGGTATCCTCGTACCTCCACCAAAAGTTATACCTACGGTCTATTTCAGACTAGGTCACGGTATAAATTGTTAAGGTAAGTCACGTATCCTAGTGGGGTTGAGTCTAACTCGTTGACTAAAGGACTAACTAAAGAAATCTTTGCAGCCGGAGGTATTCCCTGCTGGGGGCAGGGTTCGCCGCAGGCTTACAAAAGAAAACTTAACACTCGCAGGGGGAAACTGACCAAGAAGGTTCAGTTAAAAGTGAACCTTTTTCAATGTGATTCCCATATGGGCACACCACTGCTTCCGCTGCTAGTTTGTCCTCAAACTAAGCTCGTGCGGGGTGGCCCAGGATTTGTGGACTTCCTTTTGTTTTGATCGAGGTTTGCCTCTGATACGACATGAAAGACCCCATTTTTTTCTTTTGAAAACACCAGGTCTTAGGCCCAGAACCGCCGCTTTGCAGTGACACCTTCACTCGGTAAGGTCACCACTACAAAACACCGATCCTGCCGGCCAAATCGATCACAAAGAAAAGTGCATTAAAGAAGACAAGTCCACAGAATCAACATGAAATCAAAACCATAAAGGTAAATGTCCACAGATAATAACTAAATAAAAGATTACATTAGCTACAATAATAAAGGGCTCATGCCCTGTACATCATATCCTCACTAAAAGATCACTCACGGAAGCTAACTACTAATCACTCACTGATCCCGAATCTGCTGCTCCTATAATAGGCTGGCCCGCCTCCGTCTGCACCGGCCTTTGGTGCTGCTGCGTCTCCTCGATATCCTAAAATGATATGGTCCACCGACCATTAGTCAAAAAGACTAAGCCTTATGTTCCCCACCCCACCCCCAATGGCTCCTAGGCACCGTGCGGGAGGATGAAGCGGAGGACAGCAAGGGGTATAACAAAGAGCAGGTGACAGTGGTACAAGAAATGTTTCTACACTACACATGTGTATATATATAACTGAAGCAGTAAAGGGGCATAGTAAGAGAGGGTAAAGAATAAGTAAAGTGCAGTAAGTAAAGACAATAGTAATAGAAAAGTAACCATGGATTTATTGGAATGCCCATACAAACCTATAGACCAAAGGGTCGTTTAGCAAGGCTTATCCTATAAAGAGTCCCATAACCAATTTATACGATAGGGGTAGGGGTTGAAATGCACTGTTTATGCTATGACATGCAAAGTATGCAGTTTATGCTATGTTCATACAAGTGCAACTCACACACTTTGACTCTATGCGCACAGACCTTTAGTTCCCCCTTTTTGGAGCTAGCAAGACTCCCAGGATACACCCGTAGTGGCAAACGGAAGCGGTGGGTTAAGCCTCGCCCACCTCTAGGTTGGTATTCATGCTACCCTACCTAGCCCTATCGTACGCCTCAACGCAAAACTGCGGAGCATCTGCGTACTCTTACTGGCTGGACCACCAGACTTTCAAGGCTAAGTGCAAATTCCACCCTTGCTGAGTCAACGTATTGACGTCGGTGTGAACGACCGTCCAATACCGGAGACCCACCACCTTCATGCACATGCAACATGTTCTATTACCTATCTCCGAGCCATAGGCTCCCTGGGCTAACCCGCCCGTTACCATAACCTTCCGAGCCACCGACTCGCCGGACCAACCCGTCCGCACCAACGACATTACTGAGTCACAAGCTCACTAGACTAACTAGTTTGCTGCTACAACCACCGAGCCTACCGCTCGTAGAACCAAACCAACTAACAACCCGTAACTACGGGGTGTGCGTGTATGCGTTATTGAGTTAATCTTGTATAACAACTTCTTACTCCTACGACTTTTGGTTAATCTTGGACTTCCCGAGGATTACCTTGTAAGGGGCTCGCTACGGTACTAAGAACTGTAATGGGAGACACCCCAAAGTTCCCTTTCTCAAGACACTTAGTGTTGTTGGTATCTACCCATAAGAACACCCTCCTTGTTATTACACTTGAATTACCCTAAGAATTTTATGACAGGCTAAGGGAAAGACGATCTTTCGTCAATCCCGAGCACCACTTTACCCTTAACTCACCAAGCACCCTCTCATCACCTAAACCCCTTTCTGGTGACCTAAATCTCTTTATCCTGACCATGTACACCAACTACATGCCATTCCCACTTATTAGGCCACTAGTTACCCAAGTTTCACAGTTTTACTAAACGTAGACCAAACTAACAATATGAAACTTATAACTAGAGGTACTCCAAATATTCATCCAACTGACTCAAGATATTTACTGGAGATCTATCATGATGTTATAAGACTAAATCCAGAGAGTCATATTCTTCCTAATTTATTTAGCATTTATTTTAATTTATCCAAACATTTGCCAAGCATGAAATTGAACATGAAGTATAATAAATTCTCATGTTATGGCTCTTCAAAAATCATGATAATTCTAGGATGACAAAATAATAGCAAATAAAGCATCTCATATTTTTACAGTAAGGATTGTCCTCTAATTTAATTATTTATCATCCATCCAAAATTGTAATTTTATGAAGGAACCACCAAAAAGATCAACACTAAAATTATGAGAAAAATACCAACCTCTTGTATTCATTAGAAAAGGCTACTGACTAAGTTTCAGGATTTAAGGGAATCATTTTCTTACTTAAATAAATACTTTCAAAAAACCTCAAATTAAATAAATTGTGAAGTAGCCTACTTATTTAAGTCTTCAAAAATTCTATAAAATTCACAGAGCTTTCTAATGATCTGAAATGTCCTATCACCAATTTTAACAATTTAACAATGAGTATTGGACCCTCAATTATTTTTCTTAAGTCTAAATAAAAATATGTGCCTTGTGAATGAAGTACTGGTTAAATCATTCAATTAAATACACAAAAATTACCAAAGGTGTATATCATAATAACATAGACACTACCCAAGTTTCGTTATCATCCAAGGTATTTTGATCCTGTAATCATCTCTTTTAAGAAATTTCTCTAAAGGGATTATGACCTAATTCAAAGGGAATAATTGCTCCCAAAATTATTATAAAATTACCCAAGGCCTGTTTGTATCTTATGAACTTATCCACCAAGTTTCATAACCATCCAGGGACTTTTGACCACATGGCCTTCACAAGGTTCTAAATGCACACCTAGGAATAAAACTAGTGTTCTAGGGTTTAATCACCTCTACACCACCCCATACCACTCATGGGGATACTTTAGGTGATCCTAAACTAGTGGACAAGGTTCCATCTCATGGTTAGGAGATTTGACCACAAAATTCCAAGATAAACACCATGCCCTAACTTTGTCCCAACTTGACCTAACTTGGGTTTACAAATTACCCAACCAAAACAGTCCCAATTGGGCTGATAATTTTACCAAGGTCATACAGTAACGCTAAGGAGCACCCACGAAAATTTGGGGGGCATTGGAGGTCTTTTGACCCACTATTTAATTAATATATTATTTATGAAATTATCTCAAAAACCTTAGAAAAAGTTTCTCCTAAAAATCCCATCTTTGGATATGATGTGTGTATAGGTATAAGTAGACTATGTTTCAAATCTCAAGTCCATATCTTTTGCCAATCAAAAGTTATTCAAGAAATGGTGGTTGTCCTACACTTGGGACCAGCCCCACCAAAATGGACCTACAGGGAGCTACAGAACTCCTTTTGGGGTGATATTAATTTTAAAATAAAGTAGACTCCAAGGGCTACAACTTTGGTGTTGATTACCTTTTCATCAGAGGGCCCTAAGTATTTTTAATAATTAAAATAAACTTCAGCAAAAAGGGTGTAACAGAAATCATATAAACATTTAATTTTATCTGCGCTCGACGAAAGCAGAGCAAACTGCGTTCGACGAAAGCTGAACACCTCCCGTTCGACGAATTATTCGTTCGATGAATTATTTCCTGCGGTCGACTAAGTTGACATCTAACTGTGTTCGACTAAGTTAACGAATAACATCGCTCGATGAACGCTGAACACGTCAGCGTTCGACGAAATATTCGCTCGACTAAATCAGAGCATAAAAGCGCTCGACTAAGACAGAGTTAAACAACGCTCGACTAAATTCTATTATAACATCGCTCGACTAATCTAACAGATATCACCGCTCGACGAAAGCAGAGCAAATTTTCGTTCGACGAAATATTTCGTTCGACTAATTAATTGAAATAACGTAAACAGTATAACATTTAATATAAGATCTTGCACAGATCTTGAAGCACCTTTGGACGGTATAAGGCCGTCTTCTTACTCCAGTCAACAACTGGGATCAACCGCGCCTGGGCTGCCATCCTCCTTATTTTCCCGGCCACCTAAGCGCCGCCCCGGTCGGCCAATGCCACCACCATCTTCATCGAGGTGGTGGCCGGCGATTAACGGTGGTTGGCCGGACGGAGGTGGCCGGGACAGGGATTTTAGGTCGGGATTTAAGCTCCAAAAACGGAGCTTTCGGCCTACCAGATTGGGGACCAATTGGCCCCAATCCTTGCGGCCAACTTGATAAGATCTATCCACTGAGAGAGAGGAGAAGAACCAGACCTTCAATCGGGCTTGATGGTGGTTGCTTCCCGGATTTTCCATGGCCGCCCCCTTCAAGTTGTGCTCCTTGCCGATCTGAGACTCCACTGCATGATTTCCTCTGGAAGGTTGGGGGTTTACTCCTCTCAGTCTTTTGAAGATGATAGAGATCTTAATCGAGGGAGAGGGGTGGTTATACCTTGAATGCCATTAATGGCCATCAAAGGAGAATTTCGGCCATGGTTAAAACCGCCAAAATCAGCCCCCATGTGGGCTGGAAAACCTCCTAAACTTCTTATAACAGATAGAGGGAGTGAATCCCATCAACTGGGGAGGGGTTTGAAGGATCAATTGCATTTAATCCCATGAATGCTCTCTTTCTCTCTCTCCGATTTGGGGGAAACTTCCCTTTTCTCTCTCCTACTCACCAATTACAGATTTTTAAGAGGTAAAATTCAGAAAACAGCAGGCCCACTAGATGATGGATCTCTTAATTGGGCCTAGCCCAAATGGATTGGGCTAGATTAGGTTATATTGGGGTATTTTGACCTAAATTAAGCTTGAGTTTTACTTTGGTCAAATTGACTAATTGGGTTGACCCCAAAGGGTGGCTTGGGCTCCATTGACTTCCCTTAAAGGTTAGGAAGGTCTAGGTAGGGTCGATTTGACAAGGTGAGGGTGAATTGCCCCTTATTAGGGCACTTTGACCAATTTAGGGTTAAGGTTGACTTTAGTCAAATTGGCCTCTTAGGTTGACCCAATGGGTCACTGGTGCTTCAAGGAGACCTCTAATGGGTTAGGGATGATATTGTGGGGTCAAGGTTCAAGGTGGGGTCCTAAAGTCCAACCCTAGGCTTGGTATCTGAAAATTGCTATTTGCAGACCACTTGGGTTTTCTCCTTCTCACCTATGTTCACAAGGTCTTGAGCTCTTCCTATGGTTTTGTCATGACCTAGTCATGACAAAACCAACTTAGGGGTCTAGCTGTTGGGGGATGTTATAAATCCCAATAAACAAAAAAAATTCATCCTCGAAATTCAGGCTAGGCTTGTGGGGTTTTTCACCAAGAGTGACTGAACGTAACATCCCCTAAGAATTGAAACTATTCCTAGCTCGAAGAGCATCGACTATCTCTGCCACACCAACTATAGTGGCTCCCAGGTGTGCTCCTCCTGTCCATAATTTCTCCACAGGACCTTGACCAGCGGGACCTCCTTGCGCCACAAGACTCGCATCGTCGTATCATCTATCCTGACCGGGGTGACCTAGCTACCTTGGTCAATCTATCCTCGATGTTCCAAATAAGCATGTGCCCGGAGTGAGGATGTGGTAACTTGTGTATGAAATCCATAATTTTACCCTCGATATTCCACTCTAACCTGGGCAGATTCCTATGCCTCTAAAGTTCTCTTCACACGTTCAATTTCTTACTCTTTCAGGTACGTCCGAGTAATCAATCATTTCTATTCTACAACTTTTCCAGTTCTTACTATTGATGGAACTAATCGGATTGTCTAGCGTCCCAATCATCCTTAAATTTTAATGGTGGTGCACTTGTGAACCTTTCTGAGTACATGTTAACCAACCACAATTAGTATCCATGTTGGTAAGACGACTCTCAATCGATTTCTACGTGGAGTTTGATTCATAAGGTATACGGGTAAAATCTTTTGAAACCCTAAGATTTTCACATGTCAATTTCATCAAGAAAATATCTTCACGTTTATTTCACCAAATTTCTATCACTTCCACATATGCTAGTCACGATCACTTTCGAATGGTCCAAGGTAAGATAAACTTAGATTTTTTTTATCATAGTAAACTCAAACACTATATTCTAATTCCAAATATTCATCGTCCAAGATCTTTGGTTATTCATCATCATAGCTCCCAAGGTATAAGGGATATTATTGTAGTTAAAATTATCTACCAAGACAGGGAATGATTTTTAACGAATCATAAATTAATCACTTCCGAAGCCCCAAACTACCAGAACTTTCAAATATAACTAAAGCTTGCACGACCTAATTTCAGTTCCCAAATTCCAGAACGGCATCTGCATTCCTAAGTGATTAATCTTGCCAACTTACATTTCCAATGATTCAACTAAGGTCAAGCTGTTGTTCTATCTACGATGTCCTTTCATTGTCCCGGTAACACCTCAGATCATCATTCTAGACCTACTTTTATACCATCTCATCTTTGTCCAAGTGACATCGAATATGATCAACCTCAAAATCATTATTGTTCACGACACAAAATTTTTCTAACTTAGGTCTAAGGGAAATCCAAGTCCGTCATTAATTTGCCCAATAAACAAAAGGTAAGCCCCAATAAACAAAAGATTAGCCTCTATCTATTTTTGGGCGAAGTATCGTCAATATCACCATGTTATACTCGTCCCAAGTATGCAAGCAATTCTTAGGGAACACAACCTTAGACTTGGTGCTCTATCTTGAGACTTGTTGGTATACTCCACACTTTAGATTCTTCTAGGTATCCTCTACTACAACCTTATCAGGATCAACATGTCACCCAATCCCAAACGGGTCCCTTCTGAACTTCAATTCTTATCCGACCCTCAGTGCTTGTCATGGTGGTTGTCTTAATGTAATCATGTCACAGATATGAGGATTGAGTCTATGAGTCTCATACCATTCTGCTTCTGAGTCAATCTCTCTTTCTCTAGTCTCTTTGGGGTATCCTCATACCTCCACCAAAAGTTATACCTACGGTCTATTTCAAACTAGGTCACGGTATAAATTGTTAAGGTAAGTCACGTATCCTAGTGGGGTTGAGTCTAACTCATAGACTAAAGGACAAACTAAAGAAATCTTTGCAGCCGAAGGTATTCCCTGCTGGGGGCAGGGTTCGCCGCAGGCTTACGAAAGAAAACTTGACACTCGCAGGGTGAAACTGACCAAGAAGGTTCAGTTAAAAGTGGACCTTTTTCAATGTGATTCCCAGTTGGGCACACCACTTCTTCCGCTGCTAGTTTGTCCTCAAACTAAGCTCGCGTAGGGTGGCCTAGGGTTTGTGGACTTCTTTTCTTCGGATCGAGGTTTGCCTCTGATACCACTTGAAAGACCCCATTTTTTTTCATTTGAAAACACCGGGTCTTAGGCCCAGAACTGCCGCTTTGCAGTGACACCTTCACTCGGGAAGGTCACCACTACAAAACACTGATCCTGCCAGCCAAATCGATCACAAAGAAAAGTGCATTAAAGAAGACAAGTCCACAGAATCAACATGAAATCAAAACCATAAAGGTAAATGTCCACAGATAATAACTGAATAAAAGATTACATTAGCTACAATAATAAAGGGCTCATGCCCTGTACATCATATCCTCACTACAAGATCACTCGCGGAAGCTAACTACTAATCACTCACTGATCCCAAATCTGCTGATCCTATAATATGCTGGCCCGCCTCCGTCTACACCGGCCTCTGGTGCTGCTGCGTCTCCTCGATCTCCTAAAATGATATGGTCCACCGACCGTTAGTCAAAAAGACTAAGCCTTATGTTCCCCACCCCACCCCCAATGGCTCCTAGGCACCGTGTGGGAGGATGAAGCGGAGGACAGCAAGGGGTATAACAAAGAGCAGGTGACAGTGGTACAGGAAATGTTTCTACACTACACATGTGTATATATATAACTGAAGCAGTAAAGGGGCATAGTAAGAGCAGGTAAAGAATAAGTAAAGTGCAGTAAGTAAAGACAATAGTAATAGAAAAGTAACCATTGATTTATAGGAATGCCCATACAAACCAATAGACCAAGGGGTCGTTTAGCAAGGCATATACTATAAAGAGTCCCATAACTAATTTATACGATAGGTGTAGGGGTTAAAATGCAATGTTTATGCTATGACATGCAAAGTATGCAGTTTATGCTATGTTCATACAAGTGCAACTCACACACTTCGACTCTATGCGCACAGACCTTTAGTTCCCCCTTTTTGGATCTAGCAAGACTCCCAGGATACTCCCGTAGTGGCAAACGGAAGCGGTGGGTTGGGCCTCGCGCACCTCTAGGTTGTTATTCACACTACCCTACCTAGACCTATCGTACGCCTCAACGCAAAAACCGCGGAGCATCTGCGTACTCTTACTGGCTGGACCACCAGACTTTCAAGGCTAAGTGCAAATTCCACACTTGCCGAGTCAACGTATTGACGTCGGTGTGAACGACCGTCCAATACCGGAGACCCACCACCTTCATGCACATGCAACATGTTCTATTACCTATCTCCGAGCCATAGGCTCCCCGGGATAACCCTCCAGTTACCATAACCTTCCGAGCCACCGGCTCGCCGGACCAACCCGTCCGCACCAACGACACTATTGAGTCACAAGCTCACTAGACTAACTAGTCTGCTGCTACAACCACCGAGCCTACCGCTCGTACAACCAAACCAACTAACCTCCCGTAACTATGGGGTGTGCGTGTGTGCGTTATTGAGTTAATCTTGTATAACAACTTCTTACTCCTACGACTTTTGGTTAATCTTGGACTTCCCGAGGATTACCCTGTAAGGGGCTCGCTACGGTACTAGGAACTGTAATGGGATGACACCCCAAAGTTCCCTTTCTCAAGACATTTAGTGTTGTTGGTATCTACCCATAAGAACACCCTCCTTGTTATTACACTTGAATTACCCCTAAGCATTTTATGACAGGCTATGGGAAAGACGATCTTTCGTCAATCCCGAGCACCACTTTACCCTTAACTCACCAAGCACCCTCTCATCACCTAAACCCCTTTATGGTGACCTAAATCTCTTTATCCTGACCATGTACACCAACTACATGCCATTCCCACTTAGTAGGCCACTAGTTACCCAAGTTTCACAGTTTTACTAAACGCAGACCAAACTAACAATATGAAACTAATAACTAGAGGTACTCCAAATATTCATCCAACTGACTCAAGATATTTACTGGAGATCTATCATGATGTTATAAGACTAAATCCAGAGAATCATATTTTTCCTAAATTATTTAGCATTTATTTTAATTTATCCAAACATTTGCCAAGTATGAAATTGAACATGAAGTATAATAAATTCTAATGATATGGCTCTTCCAAAATCATGATAATTCTAAGATGACAAAATAATAGCAAATACAGCATATCATAGTTTTACAGTAAGGATTGTCCTCTAATTTAATTATTTATCATCCATCCAAAATTGTAATTTTATGAAGGAACCACCAAAAAGATCAACACTAAAATTATGGGAAAAATACCAAACTATTGTATTCATCAGAAAAGGCTACTGACTAAGTTTCAGGATTTAAGGGAATCATTTTCTTACTTAAATAAATACTTTCAGAAAACCTCAAATTAAATAAATTGTGAAGTAGCCTACTTATTTAAGTCTTCAAAAATTCTATCAAAATTCACAGAGCTTTTTAATGCTCTGAAATGTTCTATCACCAATTTTCACAATTTAACAATGAGTATTGGACCCTCAATTATTTTTCTTAAGTCTAAATAAAAATATGTGCCTTGTGAATGAAGTACTGGTTAAATCATTCAATTAAATACACAAAAATTACCAAAGGTGTATATCATGATAACATAGAGACTACCCAAGTTTCGTTATCATCCAAGGCATTTTGATCCTGTAATCATCTCTTATAAGAAATTTCTCTAAAGGGATAATGACCTAATTCAAAAAGAATAATTGCTCCCAAAATTCTTATAAAATTACCCAAGGCCTATCATAACCATCTAGGGACTTTTGACCACATGGCCTTCACAAGGTTCTAAATGCACACCTAGGAATAAAACTAGTGTTCTAGGGCTTAATCACCTTTACACCACCGCAGACCACTCATGGGGATACTTTAGGTGATCCTAAACCTGTGGACAAGGTTCCATCTCATGGTGAGGAGATTTGACCACAAAATTCCAAGATAAACACCATGCCCTAACTTTGTCCCAACTTGACCTAACTTGGGTTTACAAATTACCCAACCAAAACAGTCCCAATTGGGCTGATAATTTTACCAAGGTCATACAGTAACCCTAAGGAGCACCCACCAAAATTTGGGGGGCATTGGAGGTCTTTTGACCCACTATTCAATTAATATATTATTTATGAACTTATCTCAAAAACCTTAGAAAAATTTTCTCCTAAAAATCCCATCTTTGGATATGCTGTGTGTATAGGTATAAGTAGATAATGTTTCAAATCTCAAGTCCATATCTTTTCCCAATCAAAAGTTATTCATGAAATGGTGGCTGTCCTACACTAGGGACCAGCCCCACCAAAATGGACCTACAGGGAGCTACAGAACTCCTTTTGGGGTGAAATAAATTTTAAAATAAAGTAGACTCCAAGGGCTAAAACTTTGGTGTTGATTACTTTTTCATCAGAGGGCCCTAAGTATTTTTAATAATTAAAATAAACTTCAGCAAAAAGGGTGTGACAGAAATCATATAAACATTTAATTTTATCTGCGCTCGACAAAAGCAGAGCAAACTACGTTCGACGAAAGATATACAACGCTCGACGAAAGCTGAACACCTCCAGTTCGACGAATTATTCATTCGACGAATTATTTCCTGCGATCGACTAAGTTGACATCTAACTGTGTTCGACTAAGTTAACGAATAACAGCGCTCGATGAACGCTGAACACGTCAGCGTTCGACGAAATATTCGCTCGACTAAATCAGAGCATAACAGCGCTCGACTAATACAGAGTTAAACATCGCTCGACTAAATTCTATTATAACAGTGCTCAACTAATCTAACAGATATCAGCGCTCGACTAAAGCAGAGCAAATTTTCGTTCGATGAAATATTTTGTTCGACTAATTAAATGAAATAACGTAAACAGTATAACATTTAATATAAGATCTTGCACAGATCTTGAAGCACCTTTGGATGGTATCAGGCCGTCTTCTTCCTCCAGACAACAGCTGGGATCAACCGCGCCTGGGCTGCCTTCCACCTTGTTTTCCCGACCACCTAAGCGCCGCCCCGGCCGGCCAATGCCACCACCACCTTCGTCGAGGTGGTGGCTGGCGATTAACGGTGGTTGGCCGGCCGGAGGTGGCCGGAACAGGGATTTTAGGTCGGGATTTAAGCTCCAAAAATGGAGCTCTCGGCCTACCAGATTGGGGGCCAATTGGCCCCAATCCTTGTGGCCAACTTGATAAGATCTATCCACTGAGAGAGAGAGAGAGAGAGGAGAAGAACCAGACCTCCAATCGGGCTTGATGGTGGTTGCTTCCCGGATTTGCCATGGCTGCCCCCTTCAAGTTGTGCTCCTTGCCGATCTGAACCTCCACTGCACGATTTCCTCTGGAAGGTTGGGGATTTCACTCCTCTCAGTCTTTTGAAGATGATAGAGATCTTAATCGAGGGAGAGGGGTGGTTATACCTTGAATGCCATTAATGGACATCAAAGGAGAATTTCAGCCATGGTTAAAACCGCCAAAATCATCCGCCATGTGGGCTGGAAAACCTACTAAACTTCTTATAACTGATAGAGGGAGTGAATCCCATCAATTGGGGAGGGATTTGAAGGATCAATTGCATTTAATCCCATGAATGCTCTCTTTCTCTCTCTCTCTGATTTAGGGGAAACTTCCCTTTTCTCTCTCCTACTCACCAATTACAGATTTGTAAGAGGTAAAATTCAGAAAACAGCAGGCCCACTAGATGATGGATCTCTTAATTGGGCCTAGCCCAAATGGATTGGGCTAGATTAGGTTATATTGGGGTATTTTGACCTAAATTAAGCTTGAGTTTGACTTTGGTCAAATTGACCAATTGGGTTGACCCCAAAGGGTTGCTTGGGCTCCATTGACTTCCCTTAAAGGTTAGGAAGGTCTAGATAGGGTCAATTTGGCAAGGTGAGGATGAATTGCCCCTTATTAGGGCACTTTGACCAATTTAGGGTTAAGGTTGACTTTAGTCAAATTGGCCTCTTAGGTTGACCCAAATGGGTCACTGGTGCTTCAAGGAGACCTCTAATGGGTTAGGAATGATATTGTAGGGTCAAGGTTCAAGGTGGGGTCCTAAAGTCCAACCCTAGGCTTGGTATTTGAAAATTGCTATTTGCGGACCACTTGGGTTTTCTCCTTCTCACCTATGTTCACAAGGTCTTGAGCTCTTCCTATGATTTTGTCATGACCTAGTCATGACAAAACCAACTTAGGAGTCTAGCTGTTTGGGGGATGTTACAGCCAGTAGGTGAAGCGGACTACGCCCTAAGAGAGGTACATGGAGGAATCCACAGAGAGCATATAGGTGGGAAATCTCTGGCCCAGAAGATCCTACGCCAAGGTTTTTATTGGCCAACGATGAAGAAGGACGCGGCTGAGTTTGTACAGAAGTGCAGGAGCTGTCAGCTTCATGCAAACATACCTCACCAGCCCCCGGTCATGCTCACAACACTCTAAAGTGTGTGTTCGTTCACACAGTGGGGAATCGATCTCCTCTTCCTTATGCCTCTGGCATCTGGATAGAGGAAATTCATCATTCTAGCCATTGACTACTTCAACAAGTGGGTAGAACTGAGCCCTTAGCTAAGATCACAGAGGAGAATGCCAAACAGTTTGTCTGGAAGAACATTATCTGCCGCTTCGGTATCCCTGCAGCGATCATTGCGGACAACAATACCTAGTTTACTAAGAAATCATTCACCAAGATTTGCGAAGACCTGGAGATCAACCTCCGCAACAAAGCTGTAGCACATCCAGAAACCAATGGGCAGGTGGAAGTCACAAACTACACCATCCTCTGATAGTTTATAGGTATGTAGTTTAATTCACCTAGAGGGGGGGGGGGGGGGGGGGGGGGTGAATAGGTCTCTTTGATTTTTACTAAATTATTTCTAGAAGTTAAGGATTAGTAAATAAAAGCACAAGAACGGAGAGAAAACCCATGGTTCCCCAAGATAGTGTGTTTAGGGGTAGTCCACTTTCCCTCTACACCTATCTAACAGTGTGTTAGACAAGGCAAACTCCACCAATCTCAACTCCTAGAGCTTACAACACAGACAGCTCAGGATCTATCAGGCTTGCTCCAAGCTCTACCTCAGGCCTAACTGCCCTACTAACTCAGAGTGCTCCCACTCCTACAGTTCAGAGATCTTCTTTATCTCCTACCCTAGGCTTATCAAGAAGCCCTACCAAACTCAGGCAATGTGTCTTACAGCTCAGGTTCAGCAACCCTACAAACTCAGGCAATGTGCCTTACAAGCTCAGAACTACATAGTTCCTATAGTAAGTAAATGATTAGATTACAACATTTGACAGTAGTAGTATAATGTCTTCTGTTGTTCCTGCAAAACTGGTGCTACTTTGAAGCTGGGATGAGTGAAATCTTCAGTCCTTGCTTCTTTCTGATCCTTCTCATCAGTAGAGGAGTAAAGATCTTATTGCTCTTCTGAATAGAAGAGCTATCTTCTCTCCTTCTATCTTCTTGCTAGTTCAGTTAGCAAGAGGAGAGAAAACTTGAGAGTCGTCAATGGAACAATGATAATAGCTCTCCACTTTTTAGCACACCAACAAGTCCCTCTGAAAGTTCCCTAAGTTGTTATTTTATACTCCATTTGTCTTCAACGGCTCTTAGGAATAGGCCCTGACACTTTGGAAGAGGATGGAAAACTTTATTATCCCTTTACAGCTGTTTGCACCAAAAGCAAGTCACGCTAGTGTCATCTTTCTGAATTGAATCTGTCTCAGCGGTTGGGCTGAGACAGTCTTCCGTCTCAACAGTTTAGCTATTTTGGTCTTAGCGGATCCGCTGAGACAGATAGTCTTCTCAGCGTATTTTGTCTATCTGCAGCTCAGCTGAGGCAGACCTCTTCTCAGCGGCTCCTGGCCTCGTCTCAGTGGTTCCGCTGAGACAGTGAGTTCTTCTTAGCGGTTTTGACAGCAACCACTGACCTTACTCCAATGCATGGAATATCTTTACCCTGCATATTCCTGATGCAAAATAGGATTTATCAAATACAATATGTACTTAACATTGTGAGTGATGTCTCTTCAAATCAAGGGAACATTGAGGGCAATATTCCCAACAATCTCCCCCTACTTGAAGAAGGCAGAACATTCCCAATGCTAAGATACATAACCAACCAAAAACTTATCATGTAAATGTATTACATAGCAACATGATATCATAACACATAAATGTTGACATTCATTTGGCATCAAAAATTGTCATAATAGTTTATTTCCATGACAACATAACAACATTGTTTGTCAAGACAATAACATTGTTAACTAATTATGTCTAGGCATCACAGAATATATAAAGCAATAATACTGAATAATATTAAGCTTTGACTAAGATTAGCCTATAACACAAACCAATTGATTCAACAAAACTTTCAATTTCATTGTTGTCATAATGTTGAAGCATAGTTCAAATTACAGTTAGATTTCCTGAAAAACTAAATACATTAATTTAAGTATTTCTCCTCTTGGAAGATGTTAAGCATTCAACATTGTCAGCAACAACTTTGAAATTAACCTCTGATAGAAGTTGAAAGGAGGTTTAGATCTTAGATTTACTCTAGAGGGGGGGGGGGGGTGAATAGAGTATTAAAAAGTTTTTTCACTTATTTTTATAGCAGAGTTAAAATAGTGATATATATATATGTGTACTGAGTTAGTATGAAACAAAATAAAAAATCACACAGCACAACACAGTACAGAAAATAAAAAAAACACAAAAGACACAAGGATCTATAGTAGTTCCCCAATAAACATGGGTACATCTACTCTTCTACCACCCTTGGTAGGAATCCACTAGGTTTTTGATCAGGTGCCCTATCACCAATGGGTTTTTGATCAGGTGCCCAAACACCACTGAGCTTTTGATCAGGTGCTCAAACCAACTATAGGTTTTTGATTAGGTGCCCTGCCACCGAAGGTTTAACTTTTGAAGGGAGTTAGAACCCTGTACAAGATGGGATAAAGAGGGTTATGAAGTTCTTCTCTGTCAACAAGCTGAGAGAAGACTAGTGGATTTGTTGTTGTAAAGCTCACCCTATCTGATAGAAAATAGTTGATAGTTGAAGGATGGATCTTTCTCTTGAATGAAAATCTTCCTTTGATAGCTGATGAATCTGAGAGACAATGTTTCTCAAATTATTGTTGCTCTTGAAGATTTTGAACTTGCAGAAGAAAACTGAGATTAGATTTGTGTTGTTGTTCTCAGAGAATGAAAGGGTGCTGCTTGAGGAAGATGAACTCTGTAAAAACTTTTGCTTTTCTCCTTTATGTATGTCTTTTTCGACTATTTTGTCTTCTTTCTTTCTTTCTGCAATAATACTGCAAATCTTTTTCTTCCTCTTTCCTTTTGAGAATTCTGACTGATTTGAAATCAAATCTTTTAATTAAGGAATATAATATTCTAAAAAGATATTCTTGGAACTGCTGTCCTTTTCCAAAATGTGTTAACGACTACTTTCTCAAAATAAGAGAATAATAAAAGGAAAGGATTAAATCCTTGACTTATCTGATAGGAATAGATTCGTTGCTGATTAGTCGAGCTGAGTTCAGAGAATAGAATAAAGCTGATCCTTCTGAAATAATGAAGCTGAGGAGAACATTCATCGATCTGAGAACTGAGTTCGTCGAACAGAGTGTTGAGTTCGTCGAACTGAATCTGGAGTTCGTCGATCTGAATAAATTCGTCGAACACAATCTGGAGTTCGTCGATCTCAAGCTGGAGTTCGTCGAACTGAGAGATAATCTGCTGAATCTGGTTAGAAGAACTGAGTTCATCGATCTGAGAAGCACTTTCGTCGATCTGAATATTTTGATAGTTATTCTTTGAACGCGGAGCTGAGTTCATCGATCTCCAACTAGAGTTCATCGAACTGAAGAATAAACTGCTGGACTGGCTGGAGAACTGAGTGAGTCGAGCTGGAGAGCAAGTTCGTCGAACGCAGAATAGATTTCGTCGAACGCAGAACTTTGGCAAGTTCGTCGAACTGGAGCATGCCATTCGTCGAACGCAGGATGGAGTTCGTCGAACGTAGTATGGAGTTCGTCGAACGCAGAAACTTATTCTTTTCCTTAAGTTCTAGCAGCCTAAAACCTTGACCCTTAGACTATACATTGGGGTCAACTTATTTCTTGTCAACAGATAGTGATCCTAGCCCAAATAAGTAATTGGGTTGTTCCAACAATCTCCCCCTATTTGGGTTAGGACACTATTTGACAAAATTGAATAATAAACAAATATATAACAAACATAGAGCATATATATCTGACAGTAATTTTATATCATTCCAGCAGATAAAATATAGTACTCTAGTTTTAGAAAACTTTACACTTTCAACTTTACACTTCCTTGCCTTCAACTTTCTAAATTCTTGCTTTTATGTTTAGAAATCCTTGCTGTCAGCTTTTGGCTTTGTTTATCTGAACTGAATCTTTCATATTGAATCTGCATTTTTCAGCGTTTGCTTTTGTTGATCTCAACTGAATCTGTCATATTGAATCTGTCATATCTGAAACAAAAACTGAAACTGTTGGAGCTTCTTCATAAAGAACTGGAGCTTCTTCATTTGAATCTGTCATATCAAAATTTTTTGCTTCTTCATAAAACATCTCCCATTAAAACTGGAGCTTCTTTATAAAGCATCTCCCCTTATCAAAAAGGAGCTTCTTCAAAACATCTCCCCCTGCCTAGTTTCAGGAAGACCTGAAGCTAGGCCCCTAGAAGAAGGGACATTTGAATAGAAGGTAGGGATGGATGCAAGTTTTTAGAAGAAAGATTGCCATTGTTCCTGCAAAAGAAAAAGACAGATCAAGTGCAAAGGAAATGGAAGGAGAAGCAGATTCTGTAGGCATAAAGTAAAAAAAGAAAAGAATCAAAATTTGATTATAATGAAAGACATCAGGGGTCGAAAAGACTTAGCCTTCGTGAGACTGCGTTCGACGAAAATTTAATTGTCGTCGATCTCAGTTCGACGAACAAGCTTGTCTTCGTCGATCCCTGGATCTAATAGATATCGTCTCAGCGGTTGGGTTGAGACAGCTTATCGTCTCAGCGGATTCTTATGGGCCCATCCCAGTGGATCCAAACATATTCTCAGCGACCCTAGGCCTTGTCTCAGCGGTTCAGCTGAGAGCTTGTCTCAGCTGTTTAGTTGAGACTGAGAGCTTGTCTCAGCTGTCTTAGTTGAGACTGAGAGCTTGTCTCAGCTGTTTTGACAGCAAACTTACTGAACTTACTTCACACAGTGAGGGATAAATAAAAGATATAATTTTTTTAATTGATTGAATCTACATCTATCATTCCTAGCTGATTTATAAAGAAAATATGTTTCTTTTCATCCAATGGTTTGGTGAAAATATCAGCCCTTTGTAAGTCAGTAGGAATAAATGGCAAATTTTATTTTTATCCACATTATCTCTGATAAAGTGGTGCCTAATTTCTATGTGTTTAGTCCTACTATGGAGTACTGGATTTTGTGCTATAGATATTGCACTAGTATTGTCACAAAATATAATTGATTTATTTAGATTGATACCATAGTCAAGAAGTTGATTTTGTATCCACAGTATCTGTGAGCAGCAATTGCCTGCAGCAATATATTCTGCTTCAGTTGTTGATGTAGACACAAATGTCCATTTCTTTCAAAACCAAGACACTAGCCTATCACCAAGAAACTGGCAAGTTTCTGATGTGCTTTTCCTGTCTACTCTGCATCTAGCATAATCAGAATCTGAGAACCCAGTTAATTCAAATTCTGATGCAGTTGGATACTAGAGTCCTAGATTTGGACAACCCTTTATATATCTCAAAATTCTTTTTAGTAAAATTAGATGAGATTCTTTGGGGTTAACTTGGAACCTAGCACAAATACATGTATCAAACATTATATCAGGTCTACTAGCTGTTAGGTAAAGTAAAGAGCCAACAATTGCTCTACATACTTTTTGATCAACAGGTTTCCCTGATTCATCATTGTCAACAACGGCATTGGAGGGCATGGGTGTTTTCATGGTGGAAGCATCTGTTGGAGTTACCATTGTGATCTAGAAGTGGTCAAACATGTAATGTCACTGCCAACGCGATATGAGCCTGCAGGGTCGCACATAAGAGCATGTGGAGAAGTTGGAAGATTGACTATGTTGGTAAAGGTTACCAATCACCATATAGAATGGGGGAAGTCCAGCAAATGTTGCTGTCTGAATTCGTCGGGTTTATACGGATAGAATTCGTCGGATTCGTCGGGATTCGTCGGGATTCGTCGGGTTGTTCCGTGGAATCTCGACGAATTGTTACAGAGATCCTTAACTCGGCAAATGCTGCCGTCTGACATGATTCGTCGGGATTCGTCAGATTGTTCCGTGGAATCTCGACGAATTGTTACAGAGATCCTTAACTCGGCAAATGTTGCCGTCTGACATGATTCGTCGGATTCGTCGGGATTCGTCGGATTGTTCCGTGGAATCTCGACAAATTGTCACAGAGAGCATTAACTCGGCAAATGTTGCCGTCTGATGTGATTCGTCGGAATTCGTCGAATTGTCCCGTGAAAACTCAACGAATGCTGTTCCGTGGAATCTCGACGAATTGTAACAGAAGCCCCTATTCTGCTGTGTGGTCTGCGGATAATGATTCTTCTAGAAGTATGTTTATCCTTTGGGTATAAATATAACTTCTTTTAGGGTTCTCATAACTTACGAATAGAAGCCGACGGAAGGAGTTCCGCTTGAACCCTAGACGGAAGGAGTTCCATCTGAATCGCCTCCGCCGACTTCCTCTCCGACGATTGTCACCGGTGTTGTTCTTCCTGAAGCGGATCTAGCAATCCGTGGAAGCGCAAGGTGTAGTCTTCTTCTCCCGGCTCGTATGGACTGCTCTAGAGACGTAGACATTATTCTACTTGAGAACTCTTGCAAAGCCGACGAAGGCAATCTTCTTCTTGGAGCATCTAGGTTGGATTTGATCCAATCCCGCCAAGGTAATTTCAAACCTAGCATTTTGATTTACTTCTTGATTCAATATTCATGGTCGATCCGAATCTTTTGGGTTCTTTCTCTTCATTTCCGCTGCGCCTACATTTGATGTATGGTTCTAGAAAAATCCCAACAGCATCAGACATACCAAATCTTTTCACTAATTCCTTAGCATACTTAGATTGTGATATGAATATGCCATTTGGAGTTTGCTTCACTTGAAGACCAAGAAAGTAAGATAGCTCACCCATACTACTCATTTCAAATTTAGATTGCATTAGGTTAGAAAACCTTTTGCATAGATTTGAATCAGTAAAGCCAAATATAATATCATCTACATAAATTTGAACTAGTAAAGTTTGATTTTTATATATCCTGAAAAATAAGGTTTTATCAACAATGCCTCTACATAATTTGTTCTCCAAAAAAAATTAGCTAAGGTCTCATACCATGCTCTGGGAGCTTGCTTCAGACCATAGAGAGCTTTATTAAGCTTAAATACCTAAGAAGAGTGAGTTGGAGAGATGAAACCTGGTGGTTGTTCCACATAGACTTCTTCTTTGATATCTCCATTAAGAAAAGAAGTCTTCACATCCATCTGATATACCTTGATCTTCTTGAATGCAGCAAAGGCAAGAAATATCATTATAGCTTCAAGTCTAGCAACAGGAGCAAAGGTTTGATCATAATCAATTCCTTCTTCCTGAGAATATCCTGGGCTACCAATCTTGCTTTATTTCTTATTATGAAGCCTTGATCATCTAGCTTGTTCCTGAAGACCCACTTGGTGCCAATGACTGGATGACCCTTTGGTCTTGGAACCAAATCCCAAGACTTATCCCTTTCAAGTTGGTTGAGTTCCTCTTGCATTACAAGAATCCAGTTTGGATCTTGTTCTGCATCTTTTATGGATTGAGGTTCAACTTGTGATAGGAAACAAGTATGCATCTGATTTTGGTGTAGTTGATGCCTTGTTTGAACACCTGCTGAAATATCTCCAATGACTTGGGATATTGGATGATCTCTAACTATGATGTGATCAATAGTTGGAGTTGGTTCAGTAATGTTTCCTCTTGAGGGATATGATTAACTGTCACTTGATTGGAATTGTCAGCAAGATCTTGATTATCCTCTTCTTCACTGTCTTCAATAATTTCAGTAAATGGAAGTAGAGATTCTTCATTCTGTAGATTTAGTCCATTGAGCTCTTCACATAGAGCTGGTACTTGCAAAGTATCTTTGGTAGAGGTGGTATTCCTCTCCTCATTTAACATATTAGTTTCATCAAAAGATACATGCATGGACTCTTCTATCATAAGAGTTGATTTGTTGTAAACTCTATATGCTTTACTAGAAAGAGAGTATCCAAGGAATATACCTTCAGTAGATTTTTCTTCAAATTTCCTTAGATATTTCTTATCATTGTTATGCACATAACATTTACAGCCAAATATCTTAAAATAGTTAAGCTTAGGCTTTTTATTCTTAAGTAATTCATAGAGAGTTTTACCCTTAAGTTTATGTATCAGACTTCTGTTCAGCACATAATTTGCTGTGTTCACTGCCTCTGCCCAAAAAGAGAGTGGCAAGTGAGCATCAACAAGCAATATAGTTGCTGATTCAATTAGTGTTCTATTTTTCCTTTCAGCTACCCCATTTTGTTGAGGAGTTCTAGGAGCAGAGAAACATTGCCTGATCCCTTCTTTTCCACAGAATTCTCTCATCAGAAGAGATTCAAACTCAGTGTCATGATCACTTCTGATCAATGCAACTAGAGTAGAGTACTTAATCTTGATGGACCTGAGAAAGTCTGTCAGAACACTGAAGGTGTCAGACTTGTTCCTAAGAAAGAACACCCAAGTGAATATTGAGAAGTCATCTACAATAACTAGAGAATAATGCTTCCCTCCTAGACTTTGTATTGCAGTGGGTCCAAAGAGATCCAAATGCATTATGTACAGAATCCTAGGTGAATCACTCTTGGATAAAGATTTAAAACTACGCTTAGTTTGCTTTCCTAGTTTACAAGACCTGCAGAGTCCTTCCTTCTTGTATGAACCAGAAGGCAGTCCTCTAACAAGATTATCCTTAGAAAGCTTAGATATAGTTCTAAGGTTAATATGTCCTAGCCTTTTATGACATAATTCATTTGTTTTGCTTATTGAATTAAATAAACAAATGTCTGAATTGGCAGAGTCAAAATTGACTAAATAAATGTTTCCATGTCTAATACTAGATAACACATTAATGTTTTTATTATTGGTAATAAGACACAAGGAATGGTTAAAAGTTACCTGATAACCTTCCTCACATAACTGGCTTATGCTAATGAGGTTATGCTTCAGACCCTTGACATAAGCTACCTCTTTGAAGGTAACTGCTCCAACTTTTTGTCCATATCCTTTGGTTTGTCCACAGTTGGAGTCTCCAAAAATCACTTTGGGTCCAAGCTTTGCCTTGTAATTGCTTTTGTTGGCCGTGTTTCCTGTCATATGCTTTGAGCACCCACTATCCAAATACCATTGTTCTTTTATGTTTGGATAGCCTTGTACCTGCACAACAGAAAAAATAAACTAGTTGTTCTTGACCCAGACTACCTTGGGTCCTTTTGTTTTTCCACAAAATTTTGAAATGAAAGACATCTCAGGCTGATCCTTATAGCCTTGTGGATGATATCTCCTTGGAGGAATTATCCACTCAGTGAAAGGATTTTTAGTTTGTTGAGAATAAGAATTGTTCTGACATTCAGTATATTTTTTGTTCGACGAATTATGGTGAGTTCGTCGATCGTCGTTCGACGAATTGGAGTAATTTCGTCAAGCGCCATTCAAATAATAACTATACTGAAAGTCTGTCTTCAGAGCTCGTCGATCACCATTCGACGAATTGAAGTAATTTCATCGAGCGCCATTCGACAGATAACTATGCTAAAATTCTGTGCTAAGCTTTCGTCGATCTCCATTCGACGAAATGAAGTGATTTCGCCGAGCTCCGTTCGACGAATTCTGTTGAGTTCCTTTATTCTTAACAACCTTGCTTGAAATGTTTTTATCTACTTCTATTACCTCTTTGTTCTTGGCAGAAATAAACTTTACTGGTGTAGAAAGAATGTTCTTCTTAAGGAGGTGTGGCTCACTTGATGATGCACACAAGCCTAGTTTGCCATTAAGTCTGGCATTCACTGTGCTTCTGATGTCCATCAGTTTGATACTTCTCCCATTTAGGGATTCTTCAAATTTCTTTGCCTCAGATAACTTATTCTCAATTAGAACAATATGTTCTTTTGAGGCAGCCAATCTTTCCTTAAGATTGGCATTTTTTCACTTAGTTGGTTCATTTCAGCCAACTTGCCTCTGAGAGAGATTATCTCTTTCTCAGATTTGATTAAATCTAATCAAAGAGTTTTAAATTCATTTGAATTAAAATCAAAGTTTGAGATTACCTAATCACTATCAATTTCAGGTTCTGATTCATCTGAGTTATTTCCTGAGGCATTGATAGCCATCATACAGTAATTTCTTTCATCTTCATCATCACTAGAACTGGATGATGATGCATATTCTGACTCACTGCTTGAGTCATATATAGCCATTAAGCATTGGTCATTCTCATTTGAATTTTCTTCATCTTCAGAAGAGCTGGATGAAGATTCTGATTCTGTTCCACTCCAAGATTCACCTACAAAGCCTCTTCCCTTGTGTTTGTTTTTGTGGGAGGATGACTTGCTGGAGTGCCTCTTTTCTTCTTTCTATTTTCTCTTGTCTTTCTTTTGATTCTCTGGACACTCAGGTAGAATGTGTCCAGGTTTCCTGCAACCATAGCAAATAATTTCTTTATAATTAGATTTGTCATACCTTGGTTTTTCTTTTGATCTAGAATCCTTCTTTCTGAAATCTTTTCCAGCCATTTTTTAGAACCTTTTGGCTTAGGCTCATAAACTCCATTTCTCCTGGAGCTTTGTCTTCCTCTTCAGTTGCTTGAAAAGCAATACTTCTCTCCTTCTTGATGGATGGAGAGGAGGTAGACTGTTCAACTTCTCTAGATTTGATAAGCTGCTCATAGGATTTTAGCTTGCCTAACAAGGTCTCAGTAGAGATCTCATTAAGGCTTCTGGCTTCCTTGATTGGCCATATCCTTGAGTCCCATGTGCTGGGGAAGCACATTAGGATCTTATCATTGACTTCAGTGATTGAGATCACTTTGTCCAAAGTTTTCAGCTCATTGATTATGAGACTGAGTCTATTGTACATGTCAGCTACTATTTCATTTTTTCCCTTCTTGAATTTCTCATACTGGGAGATTAGATGAGATCTTCTATCTTTTCTCTCATCTGCAGATCCTTCAACCATGTTGTTGAGGGAAATCCAGATATCTCTGGCTGAGGTGCATTCCACAACCTTTTGAAAAATGTCATCAGACAATGTCTGTGCCAAGATATTCATTGCTTGGGCATCTGCACTTCTCTGCTTCATTTGAGCTTCTGTCCACTCAGGAGGTGGAACAACATTATTGTTTGTTGTTGATTCAACACTTGTTGTTGCTGTAGGAGTAGGGGGTCCTGTCAAAATCACATTAAAAATATCTTCATCAATAGAGTTCATATATAATCTTATCCTTGCCTTCCATAATGCAAACTTATTTAGATTGCACATAGGAGGTCTTGTGCTTGAGTATTCTTTGTTCTGTGCCATCAGTTTTAGCAAAATAAAACTCTAGAGGAAATTAAGATCTAATTGATCTTTGGATTCAGGTGTTAGCCTGTAAATAATCAAACAACCTCTGATACCAATTGGAAGTACTCTGATATCAGTTGAAACCTCTGATACCAATTGAAAGTAACCTCTGATAGAAGTTGAAAGGAGGTTTAGATCTTAGATTTACTCTAGAGGGGGGGTGGGGGTGAATAGAGTATTAAAAAGTTTCCACTTATTTTTATAGCGGAGTTAAAATAGTGATATATATATATGTCTACTGAGTGAGTATGAAACAAAATAAAAAATCACACAGCACAGCACAGTACATAAAATAAACAAAAACACAGAAGACACAAGGATCTATAGTAGTTCCCCAATAAACCTAGGTACATCTACTCTTCTACCACCCTTGGTAGGAATCCACTAGGTTTTTGATCAGGTGCCCTATCACCAATGGGTTTTTGATCAGGTAACCAAACACCACTGAGCTTTTGATCAGGTGCTCAAACCAGCTACAGTTTTTTGATTAGGTTCCCTGCCACCAAAGGTTTAACTTTTGAAGGGAGTTAGAACCCTGTACAAGATACGATAAAGAGGGTTATGAAGTTCTTCTCTATCAACAAGCTGAGAGAAGACTAGTGGATTTGTTGTAGTAAAGCTCCCCCTGTCTGATAAAAAATAGTTGACAGTTGAAGGATGGAGCTTTCCCTTGAATGAAAATCTTCCTTTGATAGCTAATGAATCTGAGAGACAATTTTTCTCAGATTATTGTTGCTCTTGAAGATTTTGAACTTGAAGCAGAAAACTGAGATTAGATTTGTGTTGTTGTTCTCAGAGAATGAAAGGGTGCTGCTTGAGGAAGTTGAACTCTATAAAAACTATTGCTTTTCTGCTTTCTGTATATCTTTTTCGACTATTTTGTCTTCTTTCTTTCTTTCTGCAATAATACTGTAAATCTTTTTCTTCCTCTTTCCTTTTGAGAATTCTGACTGATTTGAAATCAAATCTTTTAATTAAGGAATATAATATTCTTAAAAGATATTCTTGGAACTGCTGTCCTTTTCCAAATTATGTCAACGACTACTTTCTCAAAATAAGAGAATAATAAAAGGAAAGGATTAAATCCTTGACTTATCTGATATGAATAGATCCGTTGCTGATTAGTCGATCTAAGTTCAGAGAATAGAATAAAACTGATCCTTCTGAAATAATGAAGTTGAGCTGAAAATTTGTCGATCTGAGAACTGAGTTCGTCGAACAGAATGTTGAGTTCATCGACTTGAATCTGGAGTTCGTCGATCTGAATAAATTTGTCGAACACAATCTGGAGTTCTTCGATCTCAAGCTGGAGTTCATCAAATTGAGAGATAATCTGCTGAATCTGGCTGGAAGAACTGAGTTCGTCGATCTGAGAAGCACTTTCGTCGATCTGAACATCTTGATACTTATTCTTTGAACGCAGAGCTGAGTTCGTCGATCTCAAACTGGAGTTTGTCGAACTGAAGAATAAACTGCTGGACTGGCTGGAGAACTGAGTGCGTCGAGCTAGAGAGCAAGTTCGTCGAACGCAGAATAGAGTTCGTCGAACGCAGAACCTTGGCAAGTTCGTCGAACTGGAGCATGCCGTTCGTCGAACGCAGGATGAAGTTCGTCGAACGCAGAAACTTATTCTTTTCCTTAAGTTCTAGCAGCCTAAAACCTTGACCCTTAGACTATACATTGGGGTCAACTTAGTCCTAGTCAACAGATAGTGATCCTAGCCCAAATCAGTAATAGGGTTGTTCCAATAAACTTCTTTCCCATTTGCAGTGGCCTTCTTGTCTTCAGCAGCAGCAACCTTGGCTTCAGCAGCAGCATCCTTGTCAGCAGTGTCCTTTTCAGCAATTGCCGCTGCTATTTCAGCTAGCCTCTTTTTATTTTCTTGCCTCTTAAAGTAAAGATATGGTTTTGGAATATATCTTGAGGGCATCCTTCCCGGGTTGTGCTTTCTTACTAGGTTTTCCTTGAGGATTCCCTCCCTTCTTATGTTTCTTTCGAGATGCTTAATCCACTCCTCGGATAGATAGATTCTATCTATATCCTTGCACACTTGACCATGGCTTAGGCAGGCATCAAGGATTATGCTCTTGGAGTCCTCAGTCCAATATTCAAAATCTGGGTCTTTGCTCTGCTCATCCCTTTGCTTACCCATATATTCTTCAGCTAGCATCACTTGTTCTCTTTTTCTTCTCTTTGCAAATTTAACATTCTGAGCAATTTTGGCTTGCCCCTCAAAGTCAAAATCATCTTTCCTGTAATTATCCAGCAGGGGCAGATTTAGGGCAATTCTAGTTCCTTGTAGCACTTGGAGAGCCAATTCAGAATTGTCTCAGCATTGGACACCTCCCCCTTTCTGGCTTCTTCAATTATTTTAGCTTCTAGGGATTGGGAGGCAGCTTCTACAGAACCTGAGATGGTCTAGAAAGCATTTCCCAAATTAGACTTCATCTCATCCTTCATTTTCTTTGCCTCACTAATCATTGTGGTGGTTGTATTCCAGATATACTCTTCTATGTGATGGATCTGAGCAGCTTTTCATGGGATATTACTGATGTGGAGAGGACATTAGTTATTATATTGAGCTCCCCCTCAGCGTGATCATGGATTTGCTCCCCCTCTGCTGGATCACTAGGCTGAGCAGCAACTTGAGAATCTACAGCCTTTTTCTTTTCCTCTTCGGCAATTCTTTATTGCTCCCCCTCACTTGGAGCATCTTCATTTTCCATGTTAAGAGATTGCTTGGCCTCAAGCCCTACACAGCACAGACCCACAAGTCTTGCCTCTTAGAGCCGCAAGTCCACTGCCCTGGCCCTCAAGCCTCACAACTCTCAAGCCCGCAAGCTCAACACTCAGATATGTAAACAGAGCCTACAGATTTTGGCCCGCAAGCCTTACATTGAAAGAGTAAATAATGTTTCTTTTGCCTGATGGAGATCGACTTCTTGACTTGAAGAAGATGCTTCTAATATGAACCTTGATAGCACAGATCTTGTTCAAGCTTCTCTTCTATCTGGAATTCTTCTTATCAGTCGATGAGGCTAGACTGATTCTTGGAGAACGATGAATGGAGATCGTTTTGTTCTCGGTTCTTGCGTAAATTCTTTTGTAATCTCAATGTTATTAATTGGGACAGAAACTTATCCCTTTTATAAGACTGAGGAGCCGGCCAACGGTCTCCTGTAAAAGTTACTTAAGTGTCAGAGTCCCTTTCCTTAAGAGCACGCGCTGATTGTACAATCAGGCGGTGTCATTAATTGCTGACAGCACGTCTGGCAAAATTTGAATCTATCTCGACGATATTTCCATCGTTACGACGGCATGGACAATATCTCGACGACAGAGCTTATCGTTGTCTTGGACATGGATAAATCTTCAAGTCTACTTCCTTCTTCTTCAGACAAGGATATCTCGATGATACGGGACATCCCTTT
Organism: Dactylorhiza incarnata; assembly: GCA_033032865.1. Lineage (NCBI taxonomy): Eukaryota > Viridiplantae > Streptophyta > Magnoliopsida > Asparagales > Orchidaceae > Dactylorhiza > Dactylorhiza incarnata. The sequence continues at coordinate 7,907,891 of JAWHQI010000051.1, read as the reverse complement.
TGCACTAGTGATTATGACGATAGACTGTCTTCTGGATAGGTCGTCGTAATCTTCTCGACTGCTTGATGTCGTCGACACCACCTTGTATTTATCGATGACATTATCAGTATCATGTCGATAAGCTATTCCTCAGCCATTGATGTCTTCGTAACTGCTTCCTTGGCCTTCTTGACGTCAAGCCTTTTTTACGACGATATCGTCGATATTAGTCTTTCTTTGCCTTTTCGATGATACGACTTCTTTACTACAATGTTGTCGACATCTGTTTTACATTCCCTTTTTGATGTCAGGGCTTCTTTATAAAAACAATGAATTTAAACTGAATAAATGCAGACGCACATGCTATAACTTCATCTAGCCTTTGCGGCTGAGCCAAATCTAGGGCATAGATTTGGTTTGCTTGGTGATGAGTCCAGTTTATATAGTGATTTCCGGGCTCATCTAGGTTGTTTATCTTTCCTTTGCACTTCATTTACTGCTCATTTATGCTTATATTGATAGCATTTCATATTCTCAACCAGAGTGCATTCCCTACCCTCTTCGTGGCGTGATTTCGTTATACATTACTTTATGCCTATTCTGTGGATCCTGTGGTGTGCATAGATCAGTGGTCTAGTATGTTTTTCATGTAGGTACAAGGATCATGTGAACGCTCGGAATGGTTTGAGGCGAATTTTGGCCTAAAAAGCCACTGATCGTGCGTTTTCCTTTGCGCACGATCAGGCGCACGACCACTGGTCGTGCGTTAATTCCCCTTACCAGACAGAGAGGTTCGCACGATCTAAGGACTTCTTCGCTCACGACCACTGGTCTTGCGCCACTGACCGTGCATAATTTTCCTATCTTCCCCTCTTCTGCAGGTTGACCGTGCACGATCACAAGCATTCCTTCACGCACAACCACTGCTCGTGCGCCATTGATCATGCGCAGTATTTATTCTGCTCCGTATTTAAAGACAGACTTCGCGATTCTAGGGCATTCAACACAGTTTGGGCACGAGTTCTTCCGCAAGCTTCCGCCGTTTTCCCTCTCCAAGATCATCCATCCATCTCCTTCCTTGTGAAAGCTTCATCCATCGATCCTAAGCTCCATCTAGGGTCCCGGAAGCATTCCCCGCCATCTACAGCAAGTATTTCAAGGTGTGGCATCTCCATTGGGCAAAGTGGAAGAGACCCAGCTCTGAGAAGAAGACGGATGACGTTTGGAGGTAGTGACAGCCTCTGAACCCCGGATGCAACCAATGACTCAGCTTGGAGGAGGCGTGGCGACCCCCCATTTCGGCCAAGATCTACGGCGAGGCTTCTCATCTCGTGGTTTCCTCTACCCTCTCTCTTTTTGGAAATGTATTCTTAACTATTGTAATGAACTTGATGCTTTGTTGTGATGCGCTCCGCCCCCACTCCACTTCCATACACACGTTCTAGCTATCCATCTAGCAATTGCTAGTGGTGATGTTGGCGAAGAGGTGAATACGACCCTCACAAAACTCCGCACTGTGGCCATTTCACCCACATACTGAAGTGCGGCATCGCGGACGCTGCACTCACCCCCACTTTGCGAAGCGGTGCTTTCGACCTGCATTTCTCTTATTTCTACAATAGCTTAGGACACCAATCACAACGCCCTTGTTTTTTACTTTCTTTACTCATCGTAACAATCACCTTACTCTATTTTCTTGTCACCACAACTTGCATTCACTTAGAGATCGATATCTGGGGAGTTGCCTCCCAACTATTACTTACACGCGACCGGTGCACTTGCCGTGACGCATCATGTTTTTGGCATCGTTGCCGGGGAATGCAGGCATGATGAGATTTTGGTTGTGAATCAATTATTTTTGATTGAGTCTTTTATTCTTTTTAATTTATTCTTTATCATGCTATTTTCTTCTTCTGTATCATGTGGGCGCATTTGAATATCTGATGTCGTTGGTGTGGGGACACATCCCATGCTAGTGATAGGTGTCCCAAAGAGTATGGTGTTGTTCAGAAACTGTACGGAGCCCATACATATTTTGGCTACTTTACTGCGCCTCCGTTGTCGCACTTTTACACGGCTGCCGCACCTTTGGTGCCGGCGAAGCCGATAAAGCAGTGCTTATTTTGCAAAAGTAGAGAGCATGCTTTGAAGGACTGTGCTGATTTTCTTCGCCAATTGGCGGATGACGATGAGCCGGATATCCGGATTGTCCCATCTTCGAATTCTGCGAGCACATCTCCTTCCTCTATTTACGTGTCACTTCCACCTTCACTTCTTGAAGTCTCTGGAATCGACAAATGCATCAGTGTCCCTCATGACACTATTTCTGATGCGACCCCCCATACCTCTTCGGTTCATGTACCACTTTGCGTGGATTTTGTAACATCCTGATTCGAGCTAGACCCCTTGTGTGCATTTTTGAGTCAAGCGAGTTGACTCGAGCTCGGGGTGTACTGAGGGCCAGGCTTGCACCTGAGCCGGGGAAGTGCACTCGGCGAATGCAGCGAGTACCATTTCTATTCTCTGTTCCGATGTTTGCTTTATCGGGATCCGAGCCGTCCGGAGAGCATAATTTGAGCAATAAAACTCGAAGGAAGTGTGCCGCCTTGAAGGAATTATAGTGCGTACGTTAGCTCAAATAATATGGTTTTCAAATAGCGTATTTATTCAAAAAGATGATATGCAGCAAATGACCTTGGAATTCACCTGAGTCAGTTTTGTTAGACTCGTGACGCCTAAACGAGTTCAACAAAATTGCTCGCGCTCGATTCTGATGAGAATCGGTGAAATTTAAACATGATTTGGAAATAGCGTATTTATCCAAAATGGTGAAATTGACGAAACAACCTCGCAATTGACCTCGATCAGTTTTGTTAGACTTGTAACGATAATACGAGCTCGACGGAGTCGTCCGTTTGCAATTTTTACATTGTTTGAGTGGTTTTTGATGTTTAAGTAAATTGGCCGCTAACGCTCCGGAGAGAGTAAAATAAGCATACGAACTCGAAAATGATCGTGAATCATTTCGATGAGTGCATATCGACGAGACAGTCGTAACGAGACCGTTCGAGACAGATTCTGAGATCCCTAGAGAAATCTACGTGCGCTTGAGTGCAATCCTAAGGGAGCCTACTATATGATCTTAATAATAATAATAATAATATGATTATTATTAATAATATTTACATATATGTTTGCTGTAGGATTTAGGGCATTCCCCTCCTCATCCCGATCTCTTCTCCTCCCTTGCGCCGTCAAGCTCCCCCCTCTCTCTTACTTTCTTTCTCTCTCTAGCTTCCATAGCCGAGCCTTCTCCGGCGCATCCTCATCTCCGACGAGATCTCCCCTCCAAACCGAGCTCCAAGCCACCTCGAGCAGAAACTCCTCCGACGAGCTTTCTCTCCGGCGATCTCCTCCACCCGGGAACTTCCATTTCTGGCGCGCCTCCTCATGATAAGATTTTCCGGCCAGGAAAACCTCCAGGCCGCAACCCAACTCCAGATCTCACTCAAATCTCAATCTCTCTCTACCAACTCACCCTCATCCAGATCTAGGATACCTCCGACTACCTCCTCTACTCTATCCTCACGGCAAGACCTCAAACTGCCACTTCCAGCTCTCCCTTGGCGAGCTCTAGCCATCCAGATCCTGGCTGAGTGAAGCACTCTCCTTCTCTTCACCGACCAGGCCTTCAACCTCTCCTAGCTCCGGTGACCTTTTCCTCCGACAAACTCTTTTTCCAGTCCAGATCTCAACATGGACAGCTAGATCTCCTCCTTCTCGGCAAGCTTCCACCCAAGATCTCCAGATCTTGATGTGTTATGTTCCATTTCAGCAAGCCTTGATTATTCAGGCCAGGATCTCCGAGCCTCTCCCTCCAAACAGAAAACAACCCACTAACGGTGCTGACTCCTCTTCAAAGACGTTCGACAAGATCCGGATTGGCGAGATCCGACCATGGTCAGAAGCAACGGACAAATGCCGCATATGCGGCTATTGGGTAGCATGCATGGATACTCGGTGAGCTTCCTCCCCTCTCCCTTGGTGATAGTTTCTTATATCAAACTAGGCGAGATGTCGAACTCAATTGAGTTGATTTGAGAGCAAGCCATGGAGGGATGGCTGAAATCTGTGTTCTGATTATTTATTCCGGTCACCTCTGGTCACCGATTCGCCGCCCGTCGATGCACCTCATATACGAGAAAGCGGCGGTGGTGTTGGTTGGTCGGATGGGAAATAAGGTGGTTGATGTGGGAGTTTTATTAGACTCCAGCTCGGGCAAATCTCAGCCCCAGGCTGGAGGAAGAAGATGACCGGACGTTGTTCGATCAACACTTAGATCCGTGAAGTTTTTATTAGTTATTGGTAAATAATCTGTTTAGTGCGCGCCGAGGTAGGCGTACGGATTCATAGTATTTTGGTGATTTACCATGTTTTGTTTATCAGAAGCTGTTTTGAATTGGTAGATAAATGTTTGATGACAATGTGGACACCCCTCTTAAATTTCATAATTTTCAGTTATAGGCTTGCTGTGATTTGTGCCGTAAATAGTTATCATGATTATTCCGAATGAGCTGACATATGGTGTAAACGGCCAAGATGCTAACCATGACATATAGTAGAAATTTTAGAAGTCTTGGGTCTGATATAGCCACTTGATTAATCACTTGTTTGACGACACTCTAGGACAGTAAGTATGTTCATGAAACTTTAGGCAAGTAGTGATTTGAATAGTGCTCTGATTTACATTGTATGTAAAAGTTATTATTATTATTCTAATACAATATTGAAGGCGATTGATCTAAATATTGGGGCAAATTATGAAATGAACCTAAAACTTGCTAATTGGAGGTCGTTTGTACATGTCCTCATGATGGTAAGACGCGGCTTGACTGTACTCGAAGAAATAGAATACTTAACCATCTACTTCATGGCCGATTCTTCAATAATATTTGACTTATAAATATCAGTGTTTATGATTAGCTTTTATACACTCATACCAGTCAACCAATGCTGACTTATAAGGCATACGAGTTGCCACTAATGTAGAGGATTATATTTAAACGATGTCGGGGTATGCACCTGAGGATCATACTGTTCATGATGTGTCGTTAGATGAATAACTACATCTGTAACACCACTCTTTTTACCCAAGTGTTTAGAGGTGATGAACGATTGATGGCTTAGTATGAATTAGCATTAAAATATATATGTTGAATCTAACAGAGTTGGATGAGACATAACCCTTGACTAAAAGTCGAGCTTAGTCATTGATATTTAGTTTGAGGATATGATATTGTGCACAAGTAGTCCTTAGGTTAGGGTCGTATGGAGTGAAATTTCAGGACTTGTGTATCTCTCTTCTTAGAGTATGCTAACTCCCTACGGGTAGCATTGAGGGCTTGGTATAGTGATTATGATGGGTCGACATCCTAAGTTAATGTGGGAAGGGACCCGGTTTGGAGCCTTGCTTATTTAAGAGCATGGGTTGGTCCTGCGAGCGGTAGGCTCGGGATATAAGAAAGAACTGGGTTAGCCTTGCGAGCGGTAGGCTCGGGATATAAGAAAGGACTGGTAGGTTCTGCGAACGGTAGATACGGTAGTATAAGAAAGGACTGGTCGAGTCGTCCGAGCCAAGAGCTTGGTGTTTCACTTAGAGGCATTATTGTATCAAGTAGTACGCGGATACCCTGTGTGTTCTTAGGGGCGTACGTAAGGTCTAAGCTGGGAGGTGTCATACTGGCCTAGTAGTGGAGGACCCGATCCACGGCCCCTGTTTGCCTCAACGGGGTGTACCTGAGCGGAGATTCAAAAAGCGGGATAGAGGTGTTGCTTACCAGATAGTACGCGGATACCTTGTGTGTTCTTAGGGGCGTACGTAAGGTCTAGGCTGAGAGATGCGTGACATAAGCCTAGAAGTGGACAAGCCCGATCCACTGCCCTATTGCCTCAACTGGGTACCTGAGTTGACACACTCGAACAGAGTGAACTACAAAAGGTCTGTACGTACAGAGTCGTCTGCGTGAGTTGCATCATTTCATTGCACACCATGACATAGCATACTTGCATAAAACAGAGACCTCATCGTATAAATTAATATGGGCTCTTTTATAAGATGAGTTTACTTCTTGCCAGATCCCTTAGCTTATGTGTTTGTGTGTGTACACACATAAGTTAAGGTTACTTTCATAGCTGCTCTAGTTGTTTCTTTACTTGATCTAGTATACTTTATAACTACTCTGGTTTACTTTCCCAGCTGCTTAGACTCTTTTATAACTGCATGTGTATACTCACTTTGACGCTCGTTTATACATATATTGCTCGGCTTCATAGTAGCCCCTTGAATTATTATAATAGATTTGCTAGAAAGGTGCTTGATGTATATATATACATGTTGTTAGCTGTCGATATATAACTGCTAGGTTAGTAGTACCTCCTGGTCACCTGCATGTTGTACTTACTATTATATTGCAGCTTTTCTTTCTTTCCTTCCACACGATGCCTAAGAGTCGCCGGGGTGAGAGAATGTGAAGCCACTTAGTCTTTATGACTAACGGTTTCTACGCCTTTATTTTAGGAGGACACCCCGCAGATGGAGCAACAGTTGTGAACGCTGCAGGAGGACATCCAGGCCAGAGAGGCAGGGCCTGAGACTACGATACCGTCCTTTCCTTCAGTCACTGGCATAAGCTTTTGAGCACTTCGTTGTAGCCTTCGGACAAGTTTGTACTCTGATTTTTAGGAGCTTTCTGTGTTCCCGCTTTGTTATATTGTGGACTTTGTATACTTAGTGTGAATGTGACTTCTGTGGTTTCTTTTATTATGGGTTGGCACATTGATATTGGTCTTAGCCGGCAGGATAGGCGTCTTGGGGTACAGGTTAGCCCGTGCGCTGACGCTACCGCAAGGCGGCTGTTCTGGGCATAAGTCTCCCCTTGTCCGTGTTTTGTGTTCCGGGAGGGGGGTCTTACAATTGGCATCAGAGCGCAACGTTCCTGAGATAAAGAAGTCCATTAACCCATGACACCACCCCTGCTAGGTCAATCAGTTTGAGGACAAACTGATGCAGCGGAAGCTGTGGTGTGCCCATATGGGATTCACTCTAAGTATGTCCACCAATCCTTAGAACGAGTGCCAACCTAACTAGGACACCACCTAATTTTGACTTACCACCATGTTTTGTGGCGCATCCTAGTCTAAGAGTCGATCTCAGGTATAGACTTGGTTGAGGTATGTGAATACCCAAGTGGTTCAGGGAAGAGTTCAGTGCAAGAGTATGTGCTCAAGTCTTATACTTTGATATTCCTACTTCGTTCATTAAGTGATACCATCATCTTACCCAAACTAATAGAACTATCCAGAGGTTGAATAAGAATCTAAATCTTAGAAGAGGTCCATCTCTTTTTGACTTGGTCACATGCGACCCAAAAAAAAATTTAATAATATTTTGTTGTAAATGGTAGATCTAAAGGCCCAATGAAAAGACTGTATCAGTAATGGTCGAGGTGAAACTCCAAGTCGAGGATTATATGCTCTAAGGATGTGTGATTATAGGTGATGGATGTACCACATTAGTGTTCGAAGAGACTCTGCCCAAGAATTACGGTGGGCTTATCTCTTCGTTTATTGGGCCAGTGTTACCAACTGCGATTTCTTTGGGATTGGAGAATCTTCACAAATTTTCAACAATTGATATTGATGGTACTTGAGGAAGTAGTTCATCTTTGGCAAGGTGGACTACTAATGTCAAGTTTGGATCGATGAAATTTTTGCTAGCGGAATAACAAATGTTAGTACTTCAAGGATGAGTATTGGCTCCCTACACTATTTTAAGACTATGTGAATAAGAAGACGAGGAAAGTAGTAAGTTAGCCCTTTTGGTAAATATCTGTATCGATCTCTACTTAACTTTTGATGATATTATAGCTTGGTACTTGATGAATTAATGTACCCTTATGATGATATAATGAAGTTTGTATGGGTACGAGTGGTTTATTGATCAACCATCCCAGGAAGTTAGGAAATTTGCAATGACTTGTATGTTAAAGGGATGTTAGAGAAAATTAATAGATCCAAATCGACTAGTAAAAGGCCAAAAATGAATGTGGCTTCATTGATTCGACTACGTTTGATTTATGAAGATGACAAGGATAGCATGACTTATTAAGTGATTTAAAAATCTCAAATGTTTATCATGGAATAAACATGTCATTAGCAATCTCTAGCGGCGATTGTGGGCAACTTTGGAGTTTATACGCTATATACGAACAAGTAAGGGTTATGTGTAATATTATTACCTTGGCAAGGTAGATTTCTAGAGGCTCGATATCATAACCCGACAATGAGATAAGGTTTAAGTTCACGGTAAGAGGCCCTTTAAATGGAACTATCTGGATCCCAAAAGAAACTCGGCACGAATTTTGAATTCGGTACAAGTCTAACTATGATCTAGGTTGGACCAAAGTAATACCTGACTCGGGTCCTTGTGATCTTAGAAGGAAGCGATAAATATACCTTCCTCTAAGCCCGCAACGATGGTTCGTAATATCACTAAGACAAATTGTTAAACATCACAGGTCGAACAAATGTTGATTTTTGGGAATCATTGAAAATATAAATTTGTCCAAGCTTAAACTCTTGAGGCAATAACATCATGTTGAAAATCTGTGGATTGAGATAGGATTTCGTCGTGGCATGTGTAATGGGGTGAATGCGAACTCGATTGTTTTACGAACCAAAAGATAAATGGTGAAAATTCTCGATGATTAAATACATATGAATATTTCTCCATGCCATGACTTTGGAAGTATCCTTACCCCCAAAGTTAAAAGTTAGCTGATCACTTGCGAAATTTGGAAGATGTATATTATATGTATGAATCCTTTTACTATAAATATGATCATATAGAGAGTTAGAACACATAAATCGAAAATATCATGACCGCCTCTTGAAAGATTCATGATTTTGGGAAATAAAATTTAATTATCAACAGTAGATATAGTGAAATCACATGATAAATGTTAAGACCCCCCTTATAGTGAGAGCAACTCGTGACTAGTATCACGGTTAGAAGCAGTGCTTATTATCTACTGTTGGGGCAGTTAGAGACTTCTAAGTTTGATGTTCCTACCCACAATGCGATGCTCCTCACTGTAGTTTACATCCAATAAGACTGCGAGTCTAGGAAGTGACCATTTTGTAGTCGGGGACTTGTCGACCCATAAAAAGGTTGTTGAAAATGGTAGCTTTGAGGGCCTAAAACACTTTAATAGGTCCTAGGAACTGTTATTCAAGTGCCTTGTGGCAAATGCTTGTAGGGTAAAACTCCTAATCGAGGACGGCATGCCCATAGGGCCGGTGTGCATGCAGGGGGTGAATGTACCATACTGGTGATCAAAGAAACATAGCCCAGGTGTATGGGAGCTAACCCTATTTCTTCGTTTATTGGCCTAGATAATGGACCAACTGAGGTTTCATTGGGAGTTAAAAATCTCTGTAGTCCGCTTCACTTAGCCTTGCTATAATGAGGTTTTCTCATCAAGTCGTTACAAGTTGACGATATTAGAATGAGGTACTCCTTGATGAATGAGCATTTTAAGCAAGGTGGATGGTTAAACACCAAATTTTGGATTACGTTGAGTCCCCTACCAGAATAACAGAGGTGAGTACCTAAAGGATGGTTATGTCTTCACTCTGATCGAAGGTTATGCGGAGAAGTAGACCAAGGAGAAATGGTGATCGAAAACATTTTGGGATATACACCGAGGCTGTCGAGTTTTCATACATGAACTCCTGGATAAATCATATAGCTGGGTAATTGAGGATATGAATGCATCATGTTGTGTGCCAATTAGGACTTGAGTTGGCAGTCCTTGAGTGCTGCTATGCACTAGTCGGATCCTGGCAAGTGCTTGGATAACTTAAGGACTTGGTGGTAGTCCTTGGGTTCTGATAGCATGAGTTCCATCATTAGAACCTCATGGGTGTAGTTAAGTGAAAACTTGAATCCTCTTGATAGTGTTGTTGTGCCTCTCAGGGATCAATGGTCGGTTAGACGACCGCGTGACAAATTTTGGGGGACGTCTTGAAATTTGCTGAGTTGGAGTTGTATTTGATTGTTGATCAAAGGGGTGTTTTTTTAAAAGTAACATATTTAGGATAATTGGTTTAAATCGTAGCACTCATAGTGCTAAGGTTTTACAACGTGGTTGTTAAGTTAACAAATTTACAACAGTGGTGTCTATGCACTGGTTTGCGTAAATTATGTGATGATATTGTAAATTAAATAAAATTACCGAGGATGTGTGTTGAAGACTCATGACAGGCAGGTATGATATTGATGAAAGACAACTGTTGATGACACCTGCTATAGAGATATAGCGTTTTGAGATCTAGTCCTGCAAGGTGTAAACGAGCTGGTGGCTCGGCAGTCTTGTTGGTTCATAGAACCTGTACATCGATATAGATGTTGGCAGTGGTAGCCTGTTGCATCGTGGTTTTATAAATAAATAGCCTGCTTGATTTCGTTCACACCAAGTCCTTGCTAAATGTTCCCTTGTATGTTGTGTGCTTGAGATTAAATCACAACAAAATCAGTTAGACTGATGTAGTGATTTTTGAAATAGTGTGTGTCATTATTAGTTCGTATGACTTCACAAGGCAAGAGTGCGCATGCAATCTAGTTTCTATGTATAAATCGCAACAATTGAGAATGCATATATAAGCTCGAAATTATTATGGATGAAGTGCCCATGAATGAATATGATGAGTATATTTTACTCTCATCCAGAAAATCCTCATAGCCTCAATCTAATATTTCGGGGATGAAATTTTTTCTTCGTTTATTGGATTTGTAACATCCTGATTCGAGCTAGACCCCTTGTGTGCATTTTTGAGTCAAGCGAGTTGACTCGAGCTCGGGGTGTACTGAGGGCCAGGTTTGCACCTGAGCCGGGGAAGTGAACTCGGCGAATGCGGCGAGTACCATTTCTATTCTCTGTTTCGATGTTTGCTTTGTCGGGATCCGAGCCGTCCGGAGAGCATAATTTGAGCAATAAAACTCGAAGGAAGTGTGCCGCCTTGAAGGAATTATAGTGCGTACGTTAGCTCAAATAATATGGTTTTCAAATAGCGTATTTATTCAAAACTATGATATGCAGCAAACGACCTTGGAATTCACGTAAGTCAGTTTTGTTAGACTCGTGACGCCTAAACGAGTTCAACAAAATTACTCGCGCTCGATTCTGATGAAAATCGGTGAAATTATAACATGATTTGGAAATAGCGTATTTATCCAAAATGGTGAAATTGACCAAACAACCTCGCAATTGACCTCAATGAGTTTTGTTAGACTCGCAACAATAATATGAGCTCGACGGTGTCGTCCGTTTGCAATTTTGACATTGTTTGAGTGGTTTTTGATGTTTAAGTAAATTGGCCGCTAACGCTCCGGAGAGCGTAAAATGTGCAAACGAACTCGAAACTGATCGTGAATCATTTCGATGAGTGTGTATCGACGAGAGAGTCGTAACGAGCCCGTTCGAGACAGATTCTGAGATCCCTAGAGAAATCTACGTGTGCTTGAGTGCAATCCTAAGAGAGCCTCCTATATCATCTTAATAATAATAATAATATGATTATTATTAATAGTATTTACATATATGTTTGCTGTAGGAGTTAGGGTATTCCCCTCCTCATCCCGATCTCCTCTCCTCCCTTGCGCCGTCAAGCTCCCCCCTCTCTCTTCCTTTCTTTCTCTCTCTAGCTTCCATGGCCGAGACTTCTCCGGCGCATCCTCATCTCCGACGAGATCTCCCCTCCAAAACGAGCTCCAAGCCACCTCGAGCAGAAACTCCTCCGACGAGCTTTCTCTCCGGCGATCTCCTCCACCCGAGAACTTCCATTTCTGGCACGCCTCCTCATGACAAGATTTTCCAGCCAGGAAAACCTCCAAGCCGCAACCCAACTCCAGATCTCACTCAAATCTCAATCTCTCTCTACCAACTCACCCTCATCCAGATCTAGGAGACCTCCGACAACCTCCTTTGCTCTATCCTCACGGCGAGACCTCAAACTAACAATTCCAGCTCTCCCTTGGCGAGCTCTAGCCATTCAGATCCTGGCTGAGTGAAGCACTCTCCTTCTCTTCCCCGACCAGGCCGTCAACCTCTCCTAGCTCCGGTGACCTTTTCCTCCGACAAACTCTTTTTCTAGTCCAGATCTCAACATGGACAGCTAGATCTCCTCCTTCTCGGCAAGCTTCCACTCAAGAAAGGACTGGGTTAGTCCTGCGAGCGGCAGGCTCGGGATATAAGAAAGGACTGGTATGTTCTGCGAACGGTAGATACGGTAGTATAAGAAAGGACTGGTCTAGTCCTCTGAGCCAAGAGCTTGATGTTTCACTTAGAGGCATTGTTGTATCAAGTAGTACGCGGATACCCTGTATGTTCTTAGGGGCGTACGTAAGGTCTAAGCTGGGAGGTGTCATACTAGCCTAGTAGTGGAGGACCCGATCCACGACCCCTGTTTTCCTCAACGGGGTGTACCTGAGCGGAGACACGAAAAGCGGGATAGAGGTGGTGCTTACCAGATAGTACGCGGATACCCTGTGTGTTCTTAGGGGCGTACGTAAGGTCTAGGCTGAGAGATGCGTGACATAAGCCTAGAAGTGGACAAGCCCGATCCACTGCCCTGTTGCCTCAACTGGGTACCTGAGTTCACACACTCAAACAGAGTGAATTACAAAAAGTCTGTACGTACAGAGTCGTCTGCTTGATACGCATCATTGCATTGCACACCATGACATAGCATACTTACATAAAACAGAGACCTCATCGTATAAATTAGTATGACTCTTTTATACGATGAGTTTACTTCTTGCCAGATCCCTTAGCTTATGTGTTTGTGTGTGTACACACATAAGTTAAGGTTACTTTCATAGCTGCTCTAGTTGTTTCTTTACTTGATCTAGTTTACTTTATAACTACTCTGGTTTACTTTCCCAGCTGCTTAGACTCTTTTATAACTGCATGTGTATACTCACTTTGATGCTCGTTTATACATATACTACTCGGCTTCATAGTAGCCCCTTGAATTATTATAATAGATTTGCTAGTCACCTACATGTTGTACTTACTGTTATTTTGCAGCTTTTCTTTCTTTCCTTCCACACGGTGCCTAAGAGTCGCCGGGGTGAGAGAATGTGAAGCCACTTAGTCTTTATGACTAACGGTTTATACGCCTTAATTTTAGGAGGACACCCCGCAGATGGAGCAACAATTGTGAACGCTGCAGGAGGACATCCAGGCTAGAGAGGCAGGGCCTGAGACTACGATACCGTCCTTTCCTTCAATCACTGGCATAAGCTTTTGAGCACTTCGTTGTAGCCTTCGGACAAGTTTGTACTCTGACTTTTAGGAGCTTTATGTGTTCCTGCTTTGTTATATTGTGGACTTTGTATACTTAGTGTGAATGTGACTTCTGTGGTTTCTTTTATTATGGGTTGGCACATTGATATTGGTCTTAGCCAGTAGGATAGGCGTCTTGGGGTACAGGTTAGCCCGTGCGCTGACGCTACCGCAAGGCGGCTGTTTTGGGCATAAGACTCCCCTTGGCCAAGTTTTGTGTTCCGGGAGGGGGGGTCTTACAAATGGCATCAGAGCGCAACGATCCTGAGATAAAGAAGTCCATTAACCCATGACACTACCCCTGCTCGGTCAATCAGTTTGAGGACAAACTGATGCAGCGGAAGCTGTGGTGTGCCCATATGGGATTCACTCTAAGTATGTCCACCAATCCTTAGAACGAGTGCCAACCTAACTAGGAAACCACCTTATTTTGACTTACCAACATGTTTTGTGGGGCATCCTAGTCTAAGATTCGATCTCAGGTATAGACTTGGTTGAGGTATGTGAATACCCAAGTGGTTCAGGGAAGAGTTCAGTGCAAGAGTATGTGCTCAAGTCTTATACTTTGATATTCCTACTTCGTTCATTAAGTGATACCATCATCTTACCCAAACTAATAGAGCCATCCAGAGGTTGAATAAGAATCTAAATCTTAGAATAGGTCCATCTCTTTTTGACTTGGTCACATGCGACCCAAAAAAAAATTTAATAATATTTTGTTGTAAATGGTAGATCTAAAGCCCAATGAAAAGACTGTATCAGTAATCGTCGAGGTGAAACTCCAGGTCGAGGATTATATGCTCTAAGGATGTGTGCTTATAGGTGATGGGTGTACCACGTTAGTGATCGAAGAGACTCTGCCCAAGAATTACGGTGGGCTTATCTCTTCGTTTATTGGGCCAGTGTTACCAACTGCGATTTCTTTGGGATTTGAGAATCTTCACAAATTTTCAACAATTGATATTGATGGTACTTGAGGAAGTAGTTCATCTTTGGCAAGGTGGACTACTAATGTCAAGTTTGGATCGATGAAATTTTACTAGCGGAATAACAAATGTTAGTACTTCAAGGATGAGTATTGGCTCCCTACACTATTTTAAGACTATGTGAATAAGAAGACGAGGAAAGTAGTAAGTTAGCCCTTTTGGTAAATATCTGTATCGATCTCTACTTAACTTTTGATGATATTATAGCTTGGTATTTGATGAAATTATGTACCCTTATGATGATATAATGAAGTTTGTATGGGTACGAGTGGTTTAATGATCAACCATCCCAGGAAGTTAGGAAATTTGCAATGACTTGTATGTTAAAGGGATGTTAGAGAAAATTAATAGATCCAAATCGACTAGTAAAAGGCCAAAAATGAATGTGGCTTCATTGATTCGACTACGTTTGATTTATGAAGATGACAAGGATAGCATGACTTGTTAAGTGATTTAAAAATCTCAAATGTTTGTCATGGAATAAACATGTCATTAGCAATCTCTAGAGGCGATTGTGGGCAACTTTGGAGTTTATACGCTATATACGAACAAGTAAGGGTTATGTGTAATATTATTACCTTGGCAAGGTAGATTTCTAGAGGCTCAATATCATAACCCGACAATGAGACAAGGTTTAAGTTCACGGTAAGAGGCCCTTTAAATGGAACTATCTGGATCCCAAAAGAAACTCGGCACGAATTTTGAATTCGGTACAAGTCTAACTATGATCTAGGTTGGACCAAAGTAATACCTGACTCGGGTCCTTGTGCTGTTAGAAGGAAGCGATAAATATACCTTCCTCTAAGCCCACAACGATGGTTCGTAATATCACTAAGACAAATTGTTAAACATCACAGGTCGAACAAATGTTGATTTTTGGGAATCATTGAAAATATAAATTTGTCCAAGCTTAAACTCTTGAGGCAATAACATCATGTTGGAAATCTGTGGATTGAGATAGGATATCGTCGTGGCAAGTGTAATGGGGTGAATGCGAACTCGATTGTCTTACGAACCAAAAGATAAATGGTGAAAATTCTCGATGATTAAACACATATGAATATTTCTCCATGCCATGACATTGGAAGTATCCTTAACCCCAAAGTTAATACTTAGCCGATCACTTGCTAAATTTGGAAGATGTATATTATATGTATGAATCCTTTTACTATAAATATGATCATATAGAGAGTCAGATGATGTAGGGATACCGTGATGACGCAGACGTTACGCTAACGAAACAAACATTCATCACAAAGAATAAAATAACAAGGAGGGATCCGACCAAAAGCGAACGAAAAGGGGTCGGTTGGCTCTCCAAATCCGAAAGATAAAAATATGCGGGACTCGATACAACGTCCTTAGGACCTACCTCTCCAACAAGCACACAACTCACCGTAAGCCGGACTCGATACAACGTCCTTAAGACCTACCTCTCCAACAAGCACACAACTCACCGCACCTACACAAGCATCTATTCCATCAATCGAGTCATTTCAAAACGCATCGGCAATTTTCTTGGAGCGGTGGTGAACATTCAAGCGGCGATAAAGCGTTAGTTGAGATTAACTCCCTTGTTAGCGCCAAGTGCGCCAATCTTGGAGAGCAAATCAAGGTTAGGCCAAGTTTCGCTCCCGCATCGGATCTACCCGATCCGATCAACAAGAGATTCAATAACAACACTTAGATTTCAGAATTTTGCAAGCGAGAAAATTAAAGCCACGGATAAAACAATTCGACAAAACCTCCACAAACTAAAGCGTAGGAAGAATCACTAGCAAGGAAAGGGGTTACCCAACCAAGAAGATAAACACACAAGATAAGGTGGGAGAATCTCTCTCTCCACGATTCCACCGGCGTCGCACCGAACGGAGAAGCACCCTTTCTTCCTTGGAGTCGCACCGCGGAAGTCTCGCCAGAGTCTCACCGAAGAGGATGGAGGGAGGCGGCCTTGGAGTCACACCAAGAGGGAGGGGGCGGCAAGGAGAAGGCTTTACCTTGGCTGAAATTTCCAAGAGGGGGAAATTAGGGTTTCAATCTTCAATTCTTCTCATTCCATCATAAGGACCACTTTAAATAGGAGTTTACACAAAATAATAACCATACATGATGGAGATGAAATCTCATCCATCCGCATGGTTAAATACACACCAACATGAAATTAAAAATTCAAAAATAAAAATTACAACCCTTTTAATAAATATAAAATTATCATCATGAAATAATTTTATATTTATTAATATAAAATAAAAGTGCATGCATAAAAAGTTTAATTTTTCATGGCTGTTTTGGCACGGCGCGGGCGGAGATTATAACGCGGATTTCCAACAGCATCATCATGGCGCCTCAGATCTTTGTGGCGCAGCACCTCGGCAGCCGGGTCATCATCATCAAGGAGTGTCGGAGGGGACGCGCCATCAATCCTCCCCCACTCAAAATCAAGCATCTCCGATGCGTGGTCCGAAATGTAGCGGCGGAGAAGATCAACATCCAGTCGTTGAAGCTCTGTCGTGAGGACCCAAGAATCGTCTGAAGGAGGGCGATCACGCCAACGGATGAGGAAGCGGTAAGTAGCACCCTCCGAGGTAGTAAGTGGCTCCGCAGACAGTATCATGTCCGGAGTGAGAAAAGTCTTCGGAAACCTGGGAAACATATCAGCAGTAGGAATAAAAGTATGCGACTTACCATCCGGTGAAATACCTGTGTGAACCGATAGAGAGAGGTCATCCGTACTACCACTCCCAAACCCATTAGAAGATTTGGTGGAAGGAGAAGACGTCAAGGAACTCAACTCATGTGGAGGCGATACGAACATCGTTAAATCCGAGACATTAAAAATAGGGGGGATTCCCCATTCGGCAGGCAAATCCAAAACAAAAGCGTTGTCACCTTAGAGAGGAGATAATGTCTCCAGTGGTGCAAACATCTAATGACCGCATAAAATTTCCTATCATAGTTGGAATAATTCAATTTAGCGCCCGCCAACTTTTCACTGAAGAAACTCACAGGGTGCCCTTCCTGACTCAAGACACCTCCTATCCCCACACCTGAAGCGTCACAAGTAAGCTCAAAGACTTTCGAGAAGTCAGGTAGACGTAAGACGGGTGCCTCAGTCATAAGCTCTTTGATGCGTTGGAAAGCAAAGGTGGCGGACTTCATCCAAGTAAACTCACCCTTTTTCATGCAGTCACTAATGGGGGCCATGATGCTGCTAAAGTCTTTGATGAAACGGCGGTAGAAAGTTGCCAACCCATGGAAGCTCCTCACCTCACGTATCGTGGTCGGCACGGGCCAGTCCTTAATCACCTTAACCTTGCTAGGGTCGACTCTAATGCCCTCCGTTCCATCGATGTAGCCTAAAAACTCCACCTCCGCGACATGGAAAGTGCATTTCTTGAGATTCAGAAATAAAGTTTCCTTCCGTAGGGTGGAAAGAACCACTCTCATGTGGGATATGTGCTCGGTGGTGGTAGTGCTGTAAACCAAGATGTCATCGAAGTAGACAACTACAAATTTCCCCATGAATGGCTGAAAGACATGCGTCATCATCCGGGAGAATGTGCTGGGGGCATTGGATAGCCCGAAGGCCATCACAAGCCACTCGTATAACCTGTCCTTAGACTTAAACGCCGTCTTCCACTCATCTCCCTCGCGGATCCTTATCTGGTGATAGCCGCTTCGTAAATCTAACTTAGAAAATATCGTGGCGCCAGACAAGACATCGAGAAGGTCATCTAAGCGTGGTATAGGAAATCGGTACTTGATGGTGATTTTGTTGATAGCGTGGCTATCAACACACATCCGCCACGTACCATCCTTCTTGGGGGCAAGAAGGGCTGGCACCGCACAAGGACTCATGCTAGTCCTGATGAATCCTTTTTTCATCAAATCCTCGATCTGAGTCTGCAGCTCTTTGTGGGCCGCGGGATGAAGCCTATAGTGGGGTTGGTTCGGCAGGGATGAACCTGGAATGAGATCTATCGCATGCTATATGTTCCTCAATGGAGGTAACACAGAAGGCAAATCGTATGGGTACACATCCTTATATTCGTCCAAAAGTGCTCATAACTCCCTAGGCAACTCATCCAACGCTTCCGATTCACCCTTCGCACTCATAAGAACTAAAGCGTACATAACTCCCTCAAGAAAAGGATCTCTCACAAACTCTCTCCTACCAACTAGGCTCAAAGCCTTCCTCTCGGCCGGGACAGTAGTGTCCTTAGGCAAAGCTATCGGCTCCTTCGGAACGGTCGGTCTCAATGTGATGGTCTTACCGTTGAATTTGAATTCATAAGTATTGGCTCGACCGAAATGTGTGACGTCACGGTCATAGAGCCAAGGGCGGCCTAATAACACGTGGCACGCGTCCATGGGAAGGACGCCACACCAGACCTCATCCGTGTAAGATTTAATGGTAAGAGGGACCAGGCAACGCTTGCTAACCGGGACGGTAACCTTGCTAATCCAAGCTACCTGGTAGGGTGTGGTTCTGTGGTCAGATTCATACGCTTAACGGCGTTCTCAGAGATAACATTCACACAGCTACCACTATCTATAATGAGCTTGCACAGCTTGTCACCACTCTTAAAGATCAGAGAAAAGATACGCGTCCTCCTCCAGTCATCTAGTGGACGTGGAGTGGTCAGAATACAACGCATCACCATGAGGGGGGGATCGTCTTCCAAATCGCTTGGGACCCCTTCGGGGTCGCTCTCCTCAGCGACCTCATACACATAATCAGTAGAATCGACGGCCATGTCTAAGAGGGCAACGACCTTAGTCTTAGTTGGACATTCAAAGGCATAGTGGCCTTGAACACCGCAAGAATAACACATGGTATTGGCCTTGCTAACTTTCCCAATGGGAACACGCTCACTCGCGGGGTTCCTAGTGTTCCTAGCGGTGATCACGACGGATTTAGACTCGGTGGTTCTAGGTTTCCACCTGTCCGGATAGGTGGAAGAAGACGCTCCCACGGTGGTCTTAGTCCTCGTGTGGGAATAACGGGAGTGAGCCTTGGCGGCTAAGTGTTTTTCAATGTCTAGGGCGGCATTGAAAGTCGTGTTCAGATCTGTGTGCCCGTAGCGCAAGAGCTTCCGCTGGATATCAGGTTGAAGCCCCTTACGAAACCTGGATAATGTGACCTCTGGGGGTCCCTAAGCTCGCAACGCACCATACGGTCTTTCAACTCTCCCATATACTCGGCCACCGACT
The DNA here is from genome assembly GCA_033032865.1 of Dactylorhiza incarnata. NCBI lineage: Eukaryota > Viridiplantae > Streptophyta > Magnoliopsida > Asparagales > Orchidaceae > Dactylorhiza > Dactylorhiza incarnata. The sequence goes on along the minus strand of JAWHQI010000051.1, from coordinate 7,888,306 downwards.
TTGAACCTTGCCGCATGGTGGCAAGATCATCGAACATTTGTGTTCGGTGGTAAGCGGGAACGTATTGGTCGGTGAGCAAATTTTTCATCACCGCCCATCCGATAGGTGGGACTTCCTGTCTGTCTCCCAACCTCCTTTCCTCATTCAGCCAAAAGGTTTTCGCACAATCTGTCAATTTCATGCGGGCGACTTGGACCTTTTGGAGATCCGTGAGATTGTGCCACAGGTAGTAACATTCCATGTCAACTACCCAGCTAAGGAAGACCTGGGGGTCTCCCATGCCATCGTAGGTGGGGGCATCAATCTTGATGGATCTATCGAAAACACGCTCGGGGCGGCGTTCTCGAGGGGGCACTCGGTGAGGGTCCCCATTAGAATCTGAATTAGTGACCGGTTGTTGCCGGTTGGGCCCCTCAACATCACCGGGTGGTGGTGGTCCTCCTTGATTCCGTAAAATTTGTTCTAACATCGTCCTAAGCTCAGTCATTTCAGTACGTAGACCTGCTATGGCCACGGTATTGGGATCATTTTGCTGATTCGCAGCCATCCTAGACGTAGACGGTGTCGCGTACTCCGTTCCTAGCCTAGTGGGCATTCAGGTTCAGGAAAAATTTAGGAAGATGATTTTTCCTAGGGCTGTATCTAGATTGAACATAAGATATTTTTATAGATTCCTGATGTGAGTAATACGGAGATCGTAAAAAAAATTTTTTTTTTGAAGTTTGACAAAAATTTCAGATTTTAGACCGCTATTCGCACACCACCTAGAAAGAATTACGACGCTCCCAATTTTTAGGCCGACCTAACGAGGATGAATCGAAAAAGTTTCAGTTTTAATGTTGCTGGAAATACGTGCAGAAAGCTATAGAAAAAATTTCAGAATTTTCTGACAAGTTTTAAATTTCTGAGATTTTACTAAACGCAGACCAATCCGAAAATTTTCAGATTTTCCTGTTAATTAGAACGACCAACAAGGATCACAGCGAGGATGTTTGCAACGTGGGAGTTTAAACGACCGGCTTTGATACCAAATTGATGTAGGGATACCGTGACGACGCGGACGTTACGCTAACGGAACAAATATTCATCACAGAGAATAAAATAACAAGGAGGGATCCGACCAAAAGAGAACGAAAAGGGGTCAGTTGGCTCTCCAAATCCGAAAGATAAAAATATGCGGGACTCGATACAATGTCCTTAGGACCTACCTCTCCAACAAGCACACAACTCACCGTAAGCCGGACTCGATACAACGTCCTTAAGACCTACCTCTCCAACAAGCACACAACTCACCGCACCTACACAAGCATCTATTCCATCAATCGATTCATTTCAAAACGCAGCTGCAATTTTCTTGGAGCGGTGGTGAATATTCAAGCGGCGATAAAGCGTTAGTTGAGATTAACTCCCTTGTTAGCGCCAAGTGCGCCAATCTTGGAGAGCAAATCAAGTCTAGGCCAAGTTTCGCTCCCACACCGGATCTACCCGATCCGAACAACAAAAGATTCAATAACAACACTTAGATTTCAGATTTTTGCAAGCGAGAAAATTAAAGCCACGGATAAAACGATTCGACAAAACCTCCACAAACTAAAGCGTAGAAAGAATCACTAGCAAGGAAAGGGGTTACCCAACCAAGAAGATAAACACACAAGATAAGGTGGGAGAATCTCTCTCTCCACGATTCCACCGGCGTCGCACCGAACAGAGAAGCACCTTTTCTTCCTTGGAGTCGCACCGCGGAAGTCTCGCCGGAGTCGCACCGAAGAGGATGGAGGGAGGCGGCCTTGGAGTCACACCAAGAGGGAGGGGGGCGACAAGGAGAAGGCTCTACCTTGGCCGAAATTTCCAAGAGGGGGAAATTAGGGTTTCAATCTTCAATTCTTCTCATTCCATCATAAGGACCCCTTTAAATAGGAGTTTACACAAAATAATAACCATACATGATGGAGATGAAATCTCATCCATCCACATGGTTAAATACACACCAACATGAAATTAAAAATTCAAAAAAAAATTACAACCCTTTTAATAAATATAAAATTATCATCATGAAATAATTTTATATTTATTAATATAAAATAAAAGTGCATGCATAAAAAGTCTAATTCTTCATGGCGGTTTTGGCACGCCGCGGGCGGAGATTATAACGCGGATTTTCAACAGCATCATCATGGCGCCTCAGATCTTTGTGGCGCAGCGCCTCGGCAACCGGGTCATCATCATCAAGCAGTGTCGGAGGGGACGCGCCATCATCAGAACACATAAATCGAAAATATCATGACCGCCTCTTGAAAGATTCATGATTTTGGGAAATAAAATTTAATTATCAACAGTAGATATAGTGAAATCACATGATAATTGTTAAGACCCCCCTTATAGTGAGAGCAACTCGTGACTAGTATCACGGTTAGAAGTAGTTCTTATTATCTACTGTTGGGGCAGTTAGAGACTTCTAAGTTTGATGTTCCTACCCACAATGCGATGCTCCTCACTGTAGTTTACATCCAATAAGACCGCGACTCTAGGAAGTGACCATTTTGTAGTCGGGGACTTGTCGACCCATAAAAAGGTTGTTGAAAATGGTAGCTTTGAGGGCCTAAAACACTTTAATAGGTACTAGGAACTGTTATTCAAGTGCCTTGTGGCAAATGCTTATAGGGTAAAACTCCAAATCGAGGACGGCATGCCCATAGGGCCGGTTTCCATGCAGGGGGTGAATGTACCACATTGGTGATCAAAGAAACATAGCCCAGGTGTATGGGAGCTAACCCTATTTCTTCATTTATTGGCCTAGATAATGGACCAACTGAGGTTTCACTGGGAGTTAAAAATCTCTGTAGACCGCTTCACTTAGCCTTGCTATAATGAGGTTTTCTCATCAAGTCGTTACAAGTTGACGATATTAGAATGAGGTACTCCTTGATGAATGAGAATTTTAAGCAAGGTGGATGGTTAAACACCAAGTTTTGGATTACGTTGAGTCCCCTACCAGAATAACATAGGTGAGTACCTAAAGGATGGTTATGTCTTCACTCTGATCGAAGGTTATACGGAGAAGTAGACCAAGGAGAAATGGTGATCTAAAACATTTTGGGATATACACCGAGGCTGTCGAGTTTTCATACATGAACTCCTGGATAAATCATATAGCTGGGTAATTGAGGATATGAATACATCCTGTTGTGTGCCAATTAGGACCTTTGTGGGTAACGTTGAGTAAAATTTAGCATGGTTTTAGAGGGATGTCAATACTATGTGAAGGATGCGATGATATCCTAATGTGATGGTGAGGACTTGAGTTGGCAGTCCTTGAGTGCTGCTTGATGGCGCAAATCTCACACACCGCTATAGGCGGTAGCTCGACTGCGACACGAAACGACAGTGTACCGATCGTTCAAGTAATATAAAATGAGGAGTAATCCCCGAGTATCGAATCTCTCAAGGAACACAGTAAGGTGGAGTTTATTATCGAGGAAGGACTTGAGATTGAAGTCCTTTCGAGCGGATGGATGCGGAAATGGGGGATTTGGTTTGCGAATAATAAAATAAAATATTACAACTACTCCTATGCAATGCCGCTATGCAATGCTTCGCTTGGCGGAATGGAGACTAGGCAGGCCTTGAACGCGCTGCGTCGCAAGGGCGGATGGACGAGTAGGCAAGCGGAATCGAACTATGCAGGCCTTGAGCGCGATGCTTCGTAGGGCGAGTGGATTACACGGGCCGCTATGCCACGCCTCGCTAGGCGGATGGACGAGTAGGCAAACGGAGTGAGGGTCGCCGACACCTCTTCGACAAGCACGCCACTAGCAATTGCTAGTGTAGCACCGGACACGATGGTGGAGTGGAAAATGGATGGCGGCGCACCTCATTCACACATATGAATAATATGATTCCATAAACATGAAATAAACATTAATAAACAAGATTCATAGTGTCATCATCTAAATATAGAGATTACAAACAAATACAACCACACAAGTAGAAGAAAGAGGCAAGAGATACGACCGAATCCGGAGTCTCGTTGTAGATTCACGGTAGGAATCGTCGGGTTGTCAATCCACGTCCTAGCTCGGTCCCAACTGCGTCCGGGGTAGAGGAGGGCTGTCACACCTCCCAATGGACCCGTCTTCTCCAGCGTTTTACAATCCGGCCACGTCCGATGCGAGGAACTCCTTCCTTGGCGATGAAGATGAGTGTAGAATCTCTTCCTTGAAGCCCTTGGATGATGGAGGAGGCCTAGGGGGCGAAAACCTGCGGAAATGGGCGGAACGGCGGAGCTGGCCAGAAAAACGGCGAGGATCCCCGACCTAATTCGCGAGCAGGATTATATATAGGCGCTGGAATGAACAGCGCGCACGGTCATTGGCGCACGACCAGTGGTCGTGCGCACTATCATCCTGTGATCGTGCGCCTGCCTGGACGGAGCCTGCAAGGGGAAAAGATTATAAAATACAATGTTTGCACGATCAGTGGCGCACGACCCGTGATCGTGCGCGCTATCGTAAGTGGTCATGCGATAAGGAAAACAGAACTCAGTTTTCAGGGGTTAAGTGCACACGATCAGTGGCGCACGACCAGTGGTCGTGCGCAACAGAGCCAGTGATCGTGCGCTGTGTTCCTGTACAGAATTGTACCAGAAACACCTGCACGACACCTGCTCCAGCATACAACACTAATCAAACCACTGAAAGTGACACTTAACCATGCATAAAAACTAAGAATGAAGATAAACAAGAAATAACACCAAAACGGGCCTAGAAGTGCACATAGCATGGAATAACAAATATGAGCGAAAACATGCCTAAAGTGTAGTGCATAGACTAGAAATCGGCCCAGATGAGTCCATAAATGTGTATATATTTGGGACTCATCACTACTATGCACTAGTCGGATCCTGGCAAGTGCTTGGATAACTTAAGGACTTGGTGGTAGTCCTTGGGTTCTGATAGCATGAGTTCCATCATTAGAACCTCATGGGTGTAGTTAAGTGAAAACTTGAATCCTCTTGATAGTGTTGTTGTGCCTCTCAGGGATCAATGGTCGGTCAGACGACCGCGTGACAAATTTTGGGGGACGCCTTGAAATTTGCTGAGTTGGAGTTGTATTTGATTGTTGATCAAAGGGGTGTTTTTTTTTCAAAAGTGACATATTTAGGATAATTGGTTTAAATCGTAGCACTCATAGTGCTAAGGTTTTACAACGTGGTTGTTAAGTTAACAAATTTACAACAGTGGTGTCTATGCACTGGTTGCGTAAATTATGTGATGATATTGTAAATTAAATAAAATTACCGAGGATGTGTGTTGAAGACTCATGACAGGCAGGTATGATATTGATGAAAGACAACTGTTGATGACACCTGCTATAGAGATATAGCGTTTTGAGATCTAGTCCTGCAAGGTGTAAATGAGCTGGTGGCTCGGCAGTCTTGTTGGTTCATAGAACCTTTACATCGATATAGATGTTGGCAGTGGTAGCCTGTTGCATCGTGGTTTTATAAATAAATAGCCTGCTTGATGTCGTTCACACGAAGTCCTTGCTAAATGTTCCCTTGTATGTTGTGTGCTTAAGATTAAATCACAACATAATCAGTTAGACTTATGTAGTGATTTTTGAAATAGTGTGTGTCATTATTAGTTCGTATGACTTCACAAGGCAAGAGTGCGCATGCAATCTAGTATCTATGTATAAATCGCAACAATTGAGAATGCATATATAAGCTCGAAATTATTATGGATGAAGTGCCCATGAATGAATATGATGAGTATATTTTACTCTCATCCAGAAAATCCTCATAGCCTCAACCTAATATTTCAGGGACGAAATTGTTTCTTTGTTTATTGGATTTGTAACATCCTGATTCGAGCTAGACCCCTTGTGTGCATTTTTGAGTCAAGCGAGTTGACTCGAGCTCGGGGTGTACTGAGGGCCAGGCTTGCACCGGAGCCAGGGAAGTGCACTCAGCGAATGCGGCGAGTACCATTTCTATTCTCTGTTCCGATGTATGCTTTATAGGGATCCGAGCCGTCCGGAGAGCATAATTTGAGCAATAAAACTCGAAGGAAGTGTGCCGCCTTGAAGGAATTATAGTGCGTACGTTAGCTCAAATAATATGGTTTTCAAATAGCGTATTTATTCAAAAAGATGATATGCAGCAAACGACCTTGGAATTCACCTACGTCAGTTTTGTTAGACTCGTGATGCCTAAATGAGTTCAACAAAATTGCTCGCGCTCGATTCTGATGAAAATCGGCGAAATTATAACATGATTTGGAAATAGCGTATTTATCCAAAATGGTGAAATTGACCAAACAACCTCGCAATTGACCTCGATCAGTTTTGTTAGACTCGCAACGATAATACGAGCTCGACGGAGTCGTCCGTTTGCAATTTTGACATTGTTTGAGTGGTTTTTGATGTTTAAGTAAATTGGCCGCTAACGCTCCGGAGAGCGTAAAATGAGCAAACGAACTCGAAACTGATCGTGAATCATTTCGATGAGTGTGTATCGACGAGACAGTCGTAACGAGCCCGTTCGAGACAGATTCTGAGATCCCCAGAGAAATCTACGTGTGCTTGAGTGCAATCCTAAGGGAGCCTCCTATATCATCTTAATAATAATAATAATATGATTATTATTAATAGTATTTACATATATGTTTGATGTAGGAGTTAGGGAATTCCCCTCCTCATCCCGATCTCCTCTCCTCCCTTGCGCCGTCAAGCTCCCCCTCTCTCTTCCTTTCTTTCTCTCTCTAGCTTCCATGGCCGAGACTTCTCCGGCGCATCCTCATCTCCGAAGAGATCTCCCCTCCAAACCGAGCTCCAAGCCACCTCGAGCAGAAACTCCTCCGACGAGCTTTCTCTCCGGCGATCTCCTCCACCCGGGAACTTCCATTTCTGGCGCGCCTCCTCATGACAAGATTTTCTGGCCAGGAAAACCTCCAGGCCGCAACCCAACTCCAGATCTCACTCAAATCTCAATCTCTCTCTACCAACTCAACCTCATCCAGATCTAGGAGACCTCCGACTACCTCCTCTGCTCTATCCTCACGGCGAGACCTCAAACTGCCACTTCCAGCTCTCCCTTGGCGAGCTCTAACCATCCAGGTCCTGGCTGAGTGAAGCACTCTCCTTCTTTTCCCCGACCAGGCCGTCAACCTCTCCTAGCTCCGGTGACCTTTCCCTCCGACAAACTCTTTTTCCATTCCAGATCTCAACATGGACAACTAGATCTCCTCCTTCTCGGTAAGCTTCCACCCAAGAGGTCCAGATCATGACGTGTCATGTTCCATTTCAGCAAGCCTTGATTATTTAGGCCAAGATCTCCAAGCCTCTCCCTCCAAAAAGAAAACAACCCACTAACGGTGCTGACTCCTCTTCAAAGACGTCCGACAAGATCCGGATCGGTGAGATCCGACCATGGTCAGAAGCAACGGACAAATGCCGCATATGCGGCTATTGGGTAGCATGCATGGATACTCGGTGAGCTTCCTCCCCTCTCCCTTTGTTCTAGTTTCTTATATCAAACTAGGCGAGATGTCGAACTCAATTTAGTTAATTTGAGAGTAAGCCATGGAGGGATGGCTGAAATCTATGTTTTGATTATTTATTCCGGTCACCTCCGGTCACCGATTCGCCGCCCATCGATGCACCTCATGTGGGAGTTTTATTAGACTCCAGGTCGGGCAAATCACAGCCCCAGGCTGGAGGAAGAAGATGATCGGACGTTGTTCGATCAACACTTAGATCCGTGTAGTTTTTATTAGTTATTGGTAAATAATCTGTTTAGTGCGCGGCGAGGTAGGCGTACGGATTCATAGTATTTTGGTGATTTACCTTGTTTTGTTTATCGGAAGCTGTTTTGAATTGGTAGATAAATGTTTGATGACAATGTGGACACCCCTCTTAAATTTCATAATTTTCGGTTATAGGCTTGCTGTGATTTGTGCATATTATGTTATAAAAATTATTGTGCCGTAAATAGTTATCATGATTATTCCGAATGAGCTGACATATGGTGTAAACGCCCAAGATGCTAACCATGACATATAGTAGAAATTTTAGAAGTCTTGGGTCTGATATAGCCACTTGATTAATCACTTGTTTGATGACACTCTAGGACATTAAGTATGTGCATGAAACTTTAGGCAAGTAGTGATTTGAATAGTGCTTCGATTTACATTGTATGTAAAATTTATTATTATGATTCTAATATAATATTGAAGGCGATTGATCTAAATATTGGGGCAAATTATGAAATGAACCTAAAAATTGCTATTTGGAGGTCGTTTGTACATGTCCTCATGATGGTAAGACGCGGCTTCACTGTACTCGCGGAAATAGAATACTTAACCGTCTACTTCATGGCTGATTCTTCAATAATATTGGACTTATAAATATCAGTGTTTATGATTAGCTTTTATACACTCATACCAATCAACCAATGTTGACATATATGACATGCGAGTTGCCACTAATGTAGAGGATTATATTTAAACGATGTCGGGGTATGCACTTGAGGATCATATTGTTCGTGATGTGTCGTTAGATGAATAACTACATCTGTAACACCAGTCTTTTTACCCAAGTGTTCAGAGGTGATGAACGATTGATGGCTTAGTATGAATTAGCATTTAAATATATATGTTGAATCTAACAGAGTTGGATGAGACATAACCCTTGACTAAAAGTCGAGCTTAGTCATTGATATTTAGTTTGAGGATATGATATTGTGCACAACTTGTCCTTAGGTTAGGGTCGTATGGAGTGAAATTTCAGGACTTGTGTATCTCTCTTCTTAGAGTATGCTAACTCCCCACGGGTAGCTTTGAGGGCTTGGTATAGTGATTAGGATGGGTCGACATCCTAAGTTAATGTGGGAAGGGACCCGGTTTGGAGCCTTGCTTGTTTAAGAGCATGGGTTGGTACTGCGAGCGGTAGGCTCGGGATATAAGAAAGGACTGGGTTAGTCCTGCGAGCGGTAGGCTCTGGATATAATAAAGGACTGGTAGGTTCTGCGAACGGTAGATACGGTAGTATAAGAAAGGACTGGTCGAGTCCTCCGAGCCAAGAGCTTGGTGTTTCACTTAGAGGCATTGTTGTATCAAGTAGTACGCGGATACCCTGTGTGTTCTTAGGGGCATACGTAAGGTCTAAGCTGGGAGGTGTCATACTGGCCTAGTAGTGGCGGACCCGATCCACAGCCCCTGTTTGCCTCAACGGGGTGTACCTGAGCGGAGACTCGAAAAGCGGGATAGAGGTGGTGCTTACCAGATCGTACGCGGATACCCTGTGTGTTCTTAGGGGCGTACGTAAGGTCTAGGCTGAGAGATGCGTGACATAAGCCTAGAAGTGGACAAGCCCGATCCACTGCCCTGTTGCCTCAACTGGGTACCTGAGTTGACACACTGGAACAGAGTGAACTACAAAAGGTCTGTACGTACAGAGTCGTCTACGTAAGTTGCATCATTGCATTGCACACCATGACATAGCATACTTGCATAAAACAGAGACCTCATCGTATCAATTAGTATGGGCTCTTTTATACGATGAGTTTACTTCTTGCCAGATCCCTTAGCTTATGTGTTTGTGTGTGTACACACATAAGTTAAGGTTACTTTCATAGCTGCTCTAGTTGTTTCTTTACTTGATCTAGTTTACTTTATAACTACTCTAGTTTACTTTCCCAGCTGCTTAGACTATTTTATAACTGCGTGTGTATACTCACTTTGACGCTCGTTTATACATATACTGCTCGGCTTCATAGTTTCCCCTTGAATTATTATAATAGATTTGCTAGAAAGGTGCTTGATGTATATATACATGTTGTTAGCTGTCGATATATAACTGCTAGGTTAGTAGTACCTCCTTGTCACCTGCATGTTGTACTTACTGTTATATTGCAGCTTTTCTTTCTTTCCTTCCACACGGTGCCTAAGAGTCGCCGGGGTGAGAGAATGTGAAGCCACTTAGTCTTTATGACTAACAGTTTCTACGCCTTAATTTTAGGAGAACACCCCGCAGATGGAGCAACAGTTGTGAACAGTGCAAGAGGACATCCAGGACAGAGAGGCAGGGCCTAAGACTATGATACCGTCCTTTCCTTCAGTCACTGGCATGAGCTTTTGAGCACTTCGTTGTAGCCTTCGGACAAGTTTGTACTCTGATTTTTATAAGCTTTTTGTGTTCCTGCTTTGTAATTTTGTGGACTTTGTATACATAGTGTGAATGTGACTTATGTGGTTTCTTTTATTATGGGTTGGCCCATTGATATTGGTCTTAGCCGGCAGGATAGGCGTCTTGGGGTACAGGTTAGCCCGTGCGCTGACGCTACTGCAAGGAGGCTGTTCTGGGCATAAGACTCCCCTTGACCGTGTTTTGTGTTCCGGGAGGGGGGTCTTACAGATTTGTGCCCTTGTGTGGAGAGTGAGCCCGAACTCTTAAGAAGAACGTCTTCTCCCACTACACACGAAACTACATCTATTTCTGATGTTATCTTTGAGGTCAATTTGCAGGATATTGCAGACTCGCGCAGTGTCATGCCCACTCTCATGGAGGAGGACATTCTCGATTGTGCTGAAGCAACCATTTCGGTCTAGTGCGAGGAAGTCCAAGTTATAGAGGAGGCCATCGCTTGTGCTGTTGAGTCTAGTGAAATCTTCGATGATATCATCAGTTTGTCATTGCCGCAACCTATGGGGGATGAAGTCGGGATTATCCCCTCAGATGAGATTTCTTTTAGTTTTTCTTCCAATTTATTTCCTGACCCCCTTTCTTTATGTACAAGGATGCAGGATGCCCCTCCTCCGGTTGATCAGACCTTATGCATGGAGGAGCCGAAAGCCTGGCGGGATGAGGAAGGTATAGTGAATGAACATCTTGTTTCCTCATCATCGTTGGTGCTTCCCCTTGAGGATTGGTTACAAGGGGGCAAGCGGTTTTTCTTTGAAGACATAATACTGGAGGAGGAGAAGAAGAGAGCAAAAAAGGAGGAGATTTGGGGTTGGAGGCTAAGCATCCTACTTAATTTTCACCCCTACTACCGAGTCCCCAGACCTTTTTCTTTCATCAGTTGTTACTACTTCAAATCAGCTTATAGCTGATTTGTTTTGAGCTTGTAATAGTAATTAGGATTTATTGAATTTTGCTTATTCCTAGACTTGATAAACTGCTTTATATAGGTATTTGGTCCACCTTAAGGACATAAAACAAAAGGGCTCTTGGGAGACAACCCAATGGAACTTCCTAGTTCCACTTGCTTAGTTTATTATTCCAGATGTGCTTGTGTTTTGTTTATGCTAACCTTTCAGGGGCTCGGTTGATTGTTGCGGAAGAGATTCTTAATGCCAATTCTTCCATGCTCACTTCTGAGCATGGGGTACACTCTCCCTTTTCTCCTTTGTTTAATGTTTAAATAATCATATTTTAGATTATGCTTTCATGTAAGTCTGGGGAGAGTGAGAGCCATGCACGTGCATGCACGCACGCATTCTGGTAGTGTTATTATTTTAGCTTTCAGTTTATTTCAGTTTATCAATTTTTTATAAGGCACGCCCACACTGCACCCACTATGCACATACTTACTTGCGAGTGCTACCGTGCCAAATTTCCTTTTGGAATGGAGCCGAGAAGTCAATTGTGTTATCTAGGAATTGTGGTTTGGAGTATGATGTTGACTCCAGTAGTGTTCTAATTGAATACTCATGTTTTGCATAGAATTTTGTGTAGAAGTTATTTCTATTTTCATGCGTTGTATCTTTATTCTTATCTAATCTAGTAATTAGAGTTTTATTTTACTCAAAGCATGAACCTGTGACGAGCTACCGGTAGTGTAGGTGAGTTGGTATCGAACGCTAGATTCGTATTTCTCGAGTCGGGAGAAAGAGTTATCTTTCTCGATGGCTAAGAACTCGCCCATAACGACTCTCAAAACATAGGCACCGGGTAGTCCTAACGCATTAGCATGATTTAAGCCATTCTTTGGACCGTTTGAGCTTTGAGACAAAACCAGAAATTCACCCTTGCTAACCAATTTTGAGCCTATCCCACCTTTTCTATTTAGCTCCACCGCTCTCGCTTAAGCCAAGATTACCAAACCTGTATGCGCATGTGTTTCGAGCTTTATAGTATAACTGATTATTGTGCTGTGCTGATATTTATGGATACACATTTGGATTTCTTAAGTTGAAGAAAAAAAAGTATTAGTGAGCTAAAAATTGAAAAGATTAGCGCTTCAAAAGAAAAAAAATCTGAGCTTTATATTCTAATTCAGAAATTCTGAATTGTTTGATAGGAATTACTTTATATTGGGTGTTGGCGATGAACACATCAGCTTTATTTGTTGGTGGGGTTTACAAATTGTATTGCTCAAATGTGTTAGGTGCATTAGCCTCCGAGTTTATCATTGTATATCCTACCGTAACCTAAGCCACATATTTACCCGAAAGCCCAATTGACTTGTGTGTAGTTTTACCTAATGCTGTGGAGAGAGTGCGAAAGTGCGAGCTAATGGCTCCCGACATCGATGGATTTCGGTGGAGTTAGTTCTGTGTCCCATATTTTTTGAAATACTCATCTGAGCGCGTCCCTACATTCTCCCTACACGTGACTGGCAGATCACACTTGGTTCAGCTTTTGAGTAAACTAATCTCTTATTTACTATTTTAGATATTTGTAAATTACTTTGCATAGTATAAATTTCTTCTAAGAGAGTTTTATGCACATGATTATTTGATTTCGCATATTACTCCTAGCCACAATCACCTTTCTAACCCTTATTTTTCCTGTCCACCGAGTGTAGTTTGCTCGGGATGCGCAAACAGGTAAGTCTGGGGGTGTGATGAGTCCGGTTTATATAGTGATTTTTGGGCTCATCTGGGTGTTTATCTTTCCTTTGCACTTCATTTACTGCTCATTTATGCTTATATTGATAGCATTTCATATTCTCAACCATAGTGCATTCCCTACCCTCTTCGTGGCGTGATTTCATTATACATTACTTTATGCCTGTTCTGTGGATCCTGTGGTGTGCACGAATCAGTGGTCTAGAATGTTTTTCATGCAGGTACAAGGATCATGTGAATGCTTGGAATGGTTTGGGGTGAATTTTGTCCTAAAAAACCACTGATCGTGCATTTTCCTTCGCGCACGATCAGGCGCACGACCACTGATCGTGCATTAATTCCCCTTACTAGACAGAGAGGTTCGCACGATCAAAGGACTTCTTCGCGCACGACCACTGGTCGTGCGCCACTGACTGTGCGTTATTTTCCTATCTTCCCCTCTGCTGCAGGCTGACCGCGCACGATCACAAGCATTCCTTCACGCACGACCACTGGTCGTGCGCCACTGATCCTGCGGAGTATTTATTCTGCTCCATATTTAAAGACCGGCTCCGCGATTCTAAGGCATTCAGCACAGTTTGGGCGCGAGTTCTTCCGCAAGCTTCCGCAGTTTTCCCTCTCCAAGCTCCATTAATCCATCTCCTTCCTTGGGAAATCTTCATCCATCGATCCTAAGCTCCATTAAGGGTCCCGGAAGCATTCCCCGCCATCTACAACAAGTATTTCAAGGTGTGGCATCTCCATTGGGCAAAGTGGAAGAGACATAGCTTTGAGAAGAAGACGGATGACGTTTGGAGGTAGTGACAGCCTCTGAACCCCGGAAGCAACCAAGGACTGAGCTCGGAGGAGGCGTGATGACCCCCCATTCTGGCCAAGATCTACGGGGAGGCTTCTCATCTCGTGGTTTCCTCTACCCTCTCTCTTTTTGGAAATGTATTCTTAACTGTTGTAATGAACTGGATTAATCTCTATTTGTCTATGAATGGAAGCTTATTCTTGTTTTATTCTTCACTTGATGCTTTGTTGTGATGCGCTCCGCCCCCACTCCACTTCCATACACACATTCTAGCTAGCCATCTGCAATTGCTAGTGGTGATGTTGGCGAAGAGGTGAATACGACCCTCACAAAACTCCGCACCGTGGCCATTTCACCCATATACCGAAGTGCGACATCGCCGCCGCTGCACTCACCCCCACTTTGCGAAGCGGTGCTTTCGACCTGCATTTCTCTTATTTCTGCAATAGCTTAGGACACCAATCACAATGCCCTTGTTTTTACTTTCTTTTACTCGTCGTAACAATCACCTCACTCTATTTTCTTATCACCACAACTTGCATTCCCTGAGAGATCGATATCTGGGGAGTTGCCTCCCAACTATTACTTGCACGCGACCGGTGCACTTGCCGTGACACATCACTTGGGGCCTCCGGTCTCTGTCATGGAATCCTCGGCTTCTTCCTCTTCCTTCAATTGGTTGTGCTGGCGACTGTCTCTGCTGAGCTCTCTGGGGGCAGTGGATCCGAATGTGACCCAGCTAATTGCAGTAGAAACATACCACCGGGGGAGGGGCACCACCCAGTTGCCTAGGTGGTTGTTGAGCCTGCAGTGGCTGTGGAGCCATTACAGCCGTTGGTCTCTGGTCATTTTTGTAATCCTAACGGGGTTGTCCCCCATCTATCTACTGCCTATCAAAATGATCCCTACCACGATCCTGTCACCTGGCACTGATCTCCCCGTCCTCTGCTGATATCTTTACTCTGCTCTGGGACACAAGGTGGTCTGCGTCCAGCTTCTTGGCTACCTTTACTATCTGGAATAAGCTGCCTTCTGTCACGAAGTGTAGTGCATGCCTCAAATCGTCTCGCAAACCCTTGAAGAACTTCTTCACGAGCACTTCCTCGCTAAGATTGTATGTCCGAATGAACCGGGCTAATTGGGTAAAATTCCGGTGGTACTCCACTACTGTTCTGCTTCACTGCCTTAATTGCATGAATTTCTGCTCTAGCTCATCCCGAGCTAACTGTGGGATAAAGTGCTCCTGGATATCCCCACTGAACTCCTCCCAGGTGATATCAACCATGGTATCCCTCTTATAGTGATGTCCATCCTCTCCTTCCACCACTGCTTTGCATGCGATCAGAGTGCTGATACTGCCAGAACCACCATCTCCTCTTCAGGGCATCAGATCCCTTCTAACATCTCGGGGATTGTATATATCCACTCCTTGGTCTGGGTAGCTGATTCTTTCCAAGAGTACCATGGGGGACAAAGTCCCCGGAAGATGCTCAACCAGTTGGAGCCGTGGTTCGGCTCCCTTCTTTCTCCCTGCTCCTCGAAGGAATGGTCGGCAAGGTCTGGCCTAGCTCCATTCGTTGAAATTGTGTCGAAGATGGTGTAGGAGGAGGAGGGACATCTTCCTGCACCTGGGATGCCGGAGTCCGGGTAGGGACGTTCACTGGAGGCTGGTTGACAAAGTTAAACGTCAGATCGGTTGGCCTATCATTCTCATAATTGTGGACAATCAAGTGTTTTTCCCCTTATGGGCACACCATTGCTTCCGCTGCTAGTTTGTCCTCAAACTAAGCTTGGGCGGGGTGTGTCCCGGGTTGTGGACTTGCTCTTTTTTTGATCGATTGTGCTCTGATACCAGTTTGTAAGACCCCCCCCCCCCCCCCCACACCCCCCACCTTTTTACGAAACCCAGGGGAGGTCGAGGCCTTACCACCCAGAATCATTGCATTGTGGTGGCACCTTCACTCGGGAAGGTCGCCTCCTCACTACACCGATTTTGCAGGCTAAACAACACAACAGGCCAACCATTTATGAAGAAGCAACTAAGAGAGATAGGGTGCAACAAAAATATCCATGTCCACAATACTGAAAGTAAGCATGTCCACAATGAGAATTTAAAAATAAGTCTGAAACAATTTCATTACTACAATGCCTGATAATCAAAGAGCGGAAGAAGAAATCTAATACAATATGTCGGCAATAAACCCGGTATATAATAAAATACTAAATCTCCACTAATACTAAAATTGAAATGATGTAGTCACCATCCTGGAGTAGTAGAAGTCTGGGTCTGAATCTCACCAGAGCACGACCTCCAGCTGCAAGTGCTCCAAGTTCGGGAAGTTCAGCTACATCACATCCTCCGACCCGGTGAAACTGGGGCTCCTGGTTCCTAGTCTTATGTAGTGGTGTGGTCACAACTGACCGTTAGTCTACAAAGACTCAGTCAAAATCCCCCACCCCTCCTCCTGTGAATCCTAAGGACCAGGTGGAAGTAGTGAAAAGGAACAGACATCAATTAGGGTGGAACAAGCAGGTGACAAAGGAGCCAGGTAGCATAGGTATAGATCAAAGGGAATCTATTCTAGCAGTTCTACTACACAGACTATATAAAGAGTATTATATCCCAGAAAGCTATAGTAGTACAAACAAAGAGCAACGAGCATTTAAAATGCAAACTAGAGAAAGTAAAATAACAACTAGAGCAACTGTGAAAATAACCTTAACTTATATGCGTACACACAAAGCACATAAGCTAAGGGGTCTCTCACTAAGGTAAACTTATCGTATAAAAGAGCCCATACTAATTAAGAGGATGAGGTCTCTATTTTATGCAATGATGCTATGTTATGATGTGCAATGCAATGATGCAACTCACCCACATGACTCTGTACGTACAAACCTTTTGATAGTTCCCTCTGTTCGAGTGTGTCAACTCAGGTACCCAGTTGAGGCAAACAAGGCAGTGGACCGGGCTGTCCACTTCTAGGCTTTTGTAACACCACCCAACCTAGACCTTACGTATGCCCCTAAGAATACATAAGGTATCCGCGTACTATCTGGTAAGCACCACCTCTATCCCTCTATTCGAGTCTTCACTAAGGTACCAAGTTGAGGCTAACAGGGCAGTGGATGTGTCTACCTCACGTAGGATCTACCATTCCTTATCACACTGAGCCCATGGATCCCAAGATTATACCAATCCTCCACTCAATCTTCCCACCATAATAGGGAGTGATTCTTTATATGATTAGGTTTCTTTTATCTACTAGTTCACAATGCCACTGCAATTTAGGGTTTACTCTGGGCTTTTCGAGGACTACCCTGTGAGGGGCTCGCAGCGGTATTAGGGAGTGTGATGGGATGACATACCAAACTCCCTGCTTCCCAGAGAACTTAGCTTTTGTTGGTATCTACCCTTCTTCATAACCCTGCACTCTATTATTACTTCTGCTACTTAGGTGATTTATCCTTACAAAGGAGGGGAGAGGGTGATCACTTGATTACCCCCATCCTTTTCCATGGTGACCAGGTGCTATCTCACCTGCCTCACCCTAGTTCTTAATCTATCACATTTTAGGGCTTATCCTAAGGTCTACCCATTCCTCTTTTCCCTTTTGAAATTTTGTTTACTATTTGTTTGATTATCTTCAAGATTTGGACCATTGATGAATCACTAAGTATCATTAAGTTGACCCGTATGATTATTTACTCAAAGTTTGACTTAAAAGTGTCCATCGGGGGGGGGGGGGGGGGGGGGGGGGGGTGGGGTCCCATGTTTTGTGAAGGGTCTACCCTAGATGTTCATCAAAATACTATGAGATAATTACTACTGATGCATCATTCCATGATACAACCCTACAATTATTTTCACTATAATTAAATTAAATACTATTTAGGGTTTTTTCCAAGGTTTGTGAAGGACCTACCCTAAATGTTCATCAAAATAATATGAGATAATTACTACTAAAGTATCATTCCATAAAACTACTAAATCTAGAGAACCATAAAGTTTCAACAATTATTTTCACAATAATTAAATTAAATACTATTTAAGGTTTTTCCAAGGTTTGTGAAGGACCTACCCTAAATGTTCATCAAAATAGTAAGAGATAATTACTACTGAAGTATCATTTCATAAAACTACCAAATCTAGAGAATCATAAAATTTCAACAATTATTTTCACTATAACTAAATTAAAAACTATTTAGGGTTTTTCCCAGGTTTGTGAAGGACCTACCCTAAATGTTCATCAAAATAATATGAGATAATTACTACTGAAGTATCATTCTATAAAACTACCAAATCCAGAGAATAATAAATTTTCAACAATTATTTTTACTATAATTAAATTAAATACTATTTAGGGTTTTTTTCAAGGTTTGTGAAGGACCTACCCTAAATGTTCATCAAAATAATATGAGATAATTACTACGGAAGTATCATTCCATAAAACTACCAAATCTAGAGAATCATAAATTTTCAACAATTATTTTCACTATAATTAAATTAAATACTATTTAGTGTTTTTCCAAGGTTTGTAAAGGACCTACCCTAAATGTTGATCAAAATAGTATGAGATAATTACTACTGAAGTATCATCCTATAAAACTACCAAATCTAGAGAATCATAAATTTTCAACAAATATTTTCATTATAATTAAATTAAATACTATTTAAGGTTTTTCCAAGGTTTGTGAAGGGCCTACCCTAAATGTTCATCAAAATAATATGAGATAATTACTACGGAAGTATCATTCCATTAAAGTACCAACTCCAGAGAATCATAAATTTTCAACAAATATTTTCACTATAATTAAATTAAATACTATTTAGGCTTTTTCCAAGGTTTGTGAAGGACCTACACTAAATGTTCATCAAAATAGTATGAGATAATGACTACTGAAGTGTCATGTCATAAAAATGAATACACCAGAAATTTAGATTTTTCCTAAGCGATTAGAGCCTAACATTTCATTTATTTGTAAGTGTGATCAAATAAATGCACTTAAATATTAAACTCATGACAAACTTATTCCAAAAAAAATTCCAAACTCAAAGGGTCATACTAATGAGTCCCCTAACATGCATGGCCAAAAATCAGTGACATGCAAGGTGATTTACACCTTCGATTTCACTAAAAACCCGAAGAGCCAAAAATTGGCTATTTGCACACCATTATCCCTTTGAGCCCTTAGCTTCAAATTGAAGCTCAGAAAAATCTACCCATGCATGTGGGCTACAAATTTAACCCAAGCCTCCCTGGGCTAATACAAATCCCCCACCCCAAATTTCGGGTGACTTGGATTACTTAAACACTTAAAACACTCATTTACATGAAAAGCAATTTTTCATTAAAACTTTAGGAAAATATGCTCCAAAAATTATGAATTTTTGACAGCACCTAGGTGGGGGCATGACTCAATCATGCCCCAAACTTCAGAGTTTTTGGGTGTATAAAACTCCCTAAAACAATGTTTCTAAGTTCCAACTACATAAAAACACCCAGATTTTCAAATAATAATAACTATAACTACAGTTAAACAAATGGAATGATTTTGGTGTCTATAAGAAGGTATGACAACCCTCTATAAGTTTCATACTCAAAAGTTCCCCTGAATCGGTCTCTAGGTAGGGTAAAACTGAGCCCAAAGTGACAGCTCCAAATTATGAACAGTGCCCCAAATCCGGGTTCAATGAACCGAATCCAACGGATCTGGTTCATCGTCCCCAAATTTGGATAGCTCGGATCGAACTCGCAGGCCCCCTTTGTGGGGGCAATTTATGGACACCTCCGGCCTTGTCACGGCCGGCCATCACCCCCACTCCCTTCGTGAATGTGGGGGTTACCATTTCCCGACGACACGCGCCGGTAATGTCATCTCTGGCGTCCTTTAGCATGGGCAAAAATTCCCTAATTTCTGGAATTTGGAAGATGAAATCGAGCTCATTTGAGATCAATTCTTTCCTAGAAGGGCTAGAAAACTAGCACAGAGGGAGGGGAGGGGGATCCTGACCTGGGTGGAGCTCGAGCTATGCAAATTTCTTTTGGGTGCCATTGGAGGTATCGTCGGCGAGTCCTAGTTGCCAATCATGTTTCTCTAGCGAAATCACTGCTCCAGTTGGGGGTTTCGGCTCCTTGAGGGATTCTGACGGTGGTGGTGTCGTTCAATTTTGAAATAAGGGAAAGATATAGGAGTTGCCATTAAAGGCTTCCTCGGCCAGCTCCTTGGCCGCCCAATTGGGCCAATGCATGCAAGGGGATCCTTCCCAAAGCTGGGGAATTAATTCCCCCAGCTCAGAGCAGCCGAAATGGGAAGGAATTGGGTGCCAATTGGCACCCAATCCACCATTTTCTCTTTTCCCCAAGCTTTTTCCCCTTTTTAAAAATTAAATTAAATAATTAAATTGGTTTTATTTGGGGGTTTCTGAATTCCCAGGTATTTAAGGCCTAGTGGGCCCTCATGGTGGGGCTTTAGCTTGGGTTAGACCATTTGGATTTGGGTTTGAATCCAAATGGGTCAAATTGCCCAATTTGGGGCTTTGGGCTCTAGGCTTGATCCAAGTCAAATTCTCCCCTTGTGGTGGACCCACATTGGTTCCCTAGGGCCTATAAACCCATGACAAGAGACTTTGGGCCATGGTGGTGCCCCAATTGGGTAAATTTAGCCTTTAAGGGTGATTTTGACCAAAATAGGGGAGGTAGTTGACTTGCTCAAAATTGGCTCAATTGAAGACCACATGATTGGTCTTTTGGGTCCACTAAGTTCCTCTTGATGTCATAGAGCTAATCTTGAGGTCAATTTCACATTTTGGGAATCAATTGGTTAGAATTTTCCCATTTAGGTCAAAAGGGCGTTTTGGTCAATTTGGGCAAATTGACCAAAATTGGTGACCCTATGATGGGTCTTTTGGGTCAATTTGGTCCCCCTTGGGTTTAGGGTGTTCTCAAGAGGTTAGGTAGTCAACATGGTACCCCAAACACCTAGCCCTAGGCCTTATTCACAAGGTTACTATTTGCAGACCACTTTGGTCTTGGGGAGATTAGTTGACCCTAATGGCCCCCACTTGGGTCCTAGGTAGAATTTTTAGGTCCTTTGGTGAACTCACTCCTACTACACAGAGTCTAGGTGGTGAGCTTAGTTCAAAGTCCCTATTTTGTCTTTTCACACTCAAAAGGGCTCTTCCTAGCCTTGGATGGGGTTTTTGACCTATAATGCCCATGTCATGACCCCTGGTCATGACAAAATACACTATAGCAGACTAGAAGTCCTAGTGATGTTACATATTCTATCTTCAGATTGTTTCACTTGGAGACCTAGGAAGTATTTGAGATCACCCATGCTGCTCAACTCAAACTTTCCCTGCATCAAGTTGGCAAACTTTTTGCAGAGATTGTCATCTGTAGAGCCAAATATAATGTCATCTACATAGATCTGCACTAGCAAAATCTTGCCTTTAACATCCCTTAAGAACAATGTCTTATCAATCTTTCCCATAGAGAATTTGTTCTCAATGAGAAAGCTTGACATAGTCTCATGTCAGGCTCTAGGTGCCTGTTTTAAGCCATATAGGACTTTTCTAAGAAAATATACAAAGTCAGGATAAGTAGAATCAACAAAACCTAAAGGCTGTTCTACATAGACTTCTTCTTTAAGGGCACCATTCAGAAAGGCTGACTTCACATCCATCTGATAGACTTTGAATCCTTAATAGGCTGCATAGGCCAAGAACAGCCTGATGGCTTCCAATCTGGATACAGGGGCAACAGTCTGATCAAAGTCATTCCCCTTTTTATTGTCTGTAGCCCTTTGCCACTAGCCTTGTTTTATTCTTAATGATGTCTGCATTCTCATCCAATTTATTTCTGTAGACCCACTTATTTCCTATAATATTCTGTCCTTGGGGTCTTGGAACCAGCTTCCATACTTTGTGAATCCTAAGGACCGGGTGGTGTGGTCACAACTGACCGTTAGTCTACAAAGACTCAGTCAAAATCCCCCACCCCTCCTCCTG
This sequence comes from Dactylorhiza incarnata, assembly GCA_033032865.1. Classification (NCBI taxonomy): domain Eukaryota; kingdom Viridiplantae; phylum Streptophyta; class Magnoliopsida; order Asparagales; family Orchidaceae; genus Dactylorhiza; species Dactylorhiza incarnata. Next base: position 7,866,645 of record JAWHQI010000051.1, on the reverse strand, counting down.
TGAATCCTAAGGGCCGGGTGGAAGGAGTGAAAAGGAACATACATCAAATAGGGTGGAACAAGCAGGTGACAAAGGAGCCAGGTAGCATAGGTATAGATCAAAGGGAATCTATTCTAGCAGTTCTACTACACAGACTATATAAAGAGTATTATATCCCAGAAAGCTATAGTAGTAGAAACAAAGAGCAACGAGCATTTAAAATGCAAACTAGAGAAAGTAAAATAACAACTAGAGCAACTGTGAAAATAACCTTAACTTATATGCGTACACACAAAGCACATAAGCTAAGGGGTCTCTCACTAAGGTAAACTTATCGTATAAAAGAGCCCATACTAATTTAGAGGATGAGGTCTCTATTTTATGCAATGATGCTATGTTATGATGTGCAATGCAATGATGCAACTCACCCACATGACTCTGTACGTATATACCTTTTGATAGTTCCCTCTATTCGAGTGTGTCAACTCAGGTACCCAGTTGAGGCAAACAAGGCAGTGGACCGGGTTGTCCACATCTAGGCTTTTGTAACACCACCCAACCTAGAACTTACGTATGCCCCTAAGAACACATAAGGTATCCGCGTACTATCTGGTAAGCACCACCTCTATCCCTCTATTCGAGTCTTCACTAAGGTACCAAGTTGAGGCTAACAGGGCAGTGGATGGGGCTATCCACTTCTAGGACAGTATGACACCTCCCAACCTAGACCTTACATACGCCCCTGAAGAACACACCAGGGTATCCACGTACTACTTGATACAACAACGCCTCTGAGTGAAACACCAAGCTCTTAGCTCGGAGGGCTCGGACAACACTTTCTTAAACTATAGTGTCTACCGCACGTAGGATCTACCATTCCTTATCACACCGAGCCCATGGATGCCAAGATTATACCAATCCTCCACTCAATCTTCCCACCATAATAGGGAGTGATTCTTTATATGATTAGGTTACTTTTATCTACTAGTTCACAATGCCACTGCAATTTAGGGTTTACTCTGGGCTTTTCGAGGACTACCCTATGAGGGGCTCGCAGCGGTATTAGGGAGTGTGATGGGATGACATACCAAAATCCCTGCTTCCCAGATAACTTAGCTTTTGTTGGTATCTGCCCTTCTTCATAACCCTGCACTCTATTATTACTTATGCTACTTAGGTGATTTATGCTTACAAAGGAGGGGAGAGGGTGATCACTTGATTACCCCCATCCTTTTCCATGGTGACCAGGTGCTATCTCACCTGCCTCACCCTAGTTCTTAATCTCTCACATTTTAGGGCTTATCCAAAGGTCTTACCATTCCTCTTTTCCCTTTTGAAATTTTGTTTACTATTTGTTTGATTATCTTCAAGATTTGGTCCATTGGTGAATCACTAAGTATCATTAAGTTGACCCGTATGATTATTTACTCAAAGTTTGACTTAAAAGTGTCCATCGGGGGGGGGGGGGGGGGGGGGGGAGGGGGGTCCCATATTTTGTGAAGGGTCTACCCTAGATGTTCATCAAAATACTAAGAGATAATTACTACTGATGTATCATTCCATGATACAACCCTACAATTATTTTCACTATAATTAAATTAAATACTATTTAGGGTTTTTTCCAAGGTTTGTGAAGGACCTACCCTAAATGTTCATCAAAATAATATGAGATAATTACTACTAAAGTATCATTCCATAAAACTACTAAATCTAGAGAACCATAAAGTTTCAATAATTATTTTCACAATAATTAAATTAAATACTATTTAAGGTTTTTCCAAGGTTTGTGAAAGACCTACCTTAAATGTTCATCAAAATAGTAAGAGATAATTACTACTGAAGTATCATTTCATAAAACTACCAAATCTAGAGAATCATAAAATTTCAACAATTATTTTCACTATAACTAAATTAAAAACTATTTAGGGTTTTTACAAGGTTTGTGAAGGACCTACCCTAAATGTTCATCAAAATAATATGAGATAATTACTACTGAAGTATCATTCTATAAAACTACCAAATCCAGAGAATAATAAATTTTCAACAATTATTTTTACTATAATTAAATTAAATACTATTTAGTGTTTTTTTCAAGGTTTGTGAAGGACCTACCCTAAATGTTCATCAAAATAATATGAGATAATTACTACGGAAGTATCATTCCATAAAACTACCAAATCTAGAGAATCATAAATTTTCAACAATTATTTTCACTATAATTAAATTAAATACTATTTAGTGTTTTTCCAAGGTTTGTGAAGGACCTACCCTAAATGTTCATCAAAATAGTATGAGATAATTACTACTGAAGTATCATTCTATAAAACTACCAAATCTAGAGAATCATAAATTTTCAACAAATATTTTCATTATAATTAAATTAAATACTATTTAGGGTTTTTCCAAGGCTTGTGAAGGGCCTACCCTAAATGTTCATCAAAATAATATGAGATAATTACTACGGAAGTATCATTCCATTAAAGTACCAACTCCAGAGAATCATAAATTTTCAACAAATATTTTCACTATAATTAAATTAAATACTATTTAGGATTTTTCCAAGGTTTGTGAAGGACCTACACTAAATGTTCATCAAAATAGTATGAGATAATGACTACTGAAGTGTCATTTCATAAAAATGAATACACCAGAAATTTAGATTTTTCCTAAGCGATTAGAGCCTAACATTTCATTTATTTGTAAGTGTGATCAAATAAATGCACTTAAATATTAAACTCATGACAAACTTATTCCAAAAAAAATTCCAAACTCAAGGGGTCATACTAATGAGTCCCCTAACATGCATGGCCAAAAATCAGTGACATGCAAGGTGATTTACACCTTCGATTTCACTAAAAACCCGAAGAGCCAAAAATTGGCTATTTGCACACCATTATCCCTTTGAGCCCTAAGCTTCAAATTGAAGCTCAGAAAAATCTACCCATGCATGTGGGCTACAAATTTAACCCAAGCCTCGCTAGGCTAATACAAATCCCCCACCCCAAATTTCGGGTGACTTGGATTACTTAAACACTTAAAACACTCATTTACATGAAAAGCAATTTTTTCATTAAAACTTTAGGAAAATATGCTCCAAAAATTATGAATTTTTGACAGCACCTAGGTGGGGCATGACTCAATCATGCCCCAAACTTCAGAGTTTTGGGGTGTATAAAACTCCCTAAAACAATGTTTCTAAGTTCCAACTACATAAAAACACCCAGATTTTCAAATAATAATAACTATAACTACAGTTAAACAAATGGAATGATTTTGGTGTCTATAAGAAGGTATGACAACCCTCTATAAGTTTCATACTCAGAAGTTCCCCTGAATCGGTCTCTAGGTAGGGTAAAACTGAGCCCAAAGTGACAGCTCCAAATTATGAACAGTGCCCCAAATCCGGGTTCAATGAACCGGATCCAACGGATCTGGTTCATCGTCCCCAAATTCGGATAGCTCGGATCGCACGCGCAGACCCCCATTGTGGGGGCAATTTATGGACACCTCCGGCCTTGTCACGGCCGGCCATCACCCCCACTCCCTTCGTGAATGTGGGGGTTACCATTTCCCGACGACACGCGCCGGTAATGTCATCTCCGGCGTCCTTTAGCATGGCCAAAAATGCCCTAATTTCTGGAATTTGGAAGGTGAAATCGAGCTCATTTGAGCTCTATTCTTTCCTAAAAGGGCTAGGAAACTAGCACAGAGGGATGGGAGGGGGATCCTGACCTGGGTGGAGCTCGGGCTATGCAAATTTCTCTTGGGTGCCATTGGAGGTATCGTCGGCGAGTCCTAGTTGCCAATCATGTTTCTCTAGCGAAATCACTGCTCCAGTTGGGGGTTTCGGCTCCTTGAGGGATTCTGACGGTGGTGGTGACGTTCAATTTTGAAATAAGGGGAAGATATAGGAGTTGCCATTAAAGGCTTCCTTGGCCAGCTCCTTGGCCGCCCAATTGGGCCAATGCATGCAAGGGGATCCTTCCCAAAGCTGGGGAATTAATTCCCCCAGCTCAGAGCAGCCGAAATGGGAAGGAATTGGGTGCCAATTGGCACCAAATCCACCATTTTCTCTTTTCCCCAAGCTTTTTCCCCTTTTTAAAAATTAAATTAAATAATTAAATTGGTTTTATTTATGGGTTTCTGAATTCCCAGGTATTTAAGGCCTAGTGGGCCCTCATGGTGGGGCTTTAGCTTGGGTTAGACCATTTGGATTTGGGTTTGAATCCAAATGGGTCAAATTGCCCAATTTGGGGCTTTGGGCTCTAGGCTTGATCCAAGTCAAATTCTCCCCTTGTGGTGGACCCACATTTGTTCCCTAGGGCTTATGAACCCATGACAAGAGACTTTGGGCCATGGTGGTGCCCCAATTGGGTCAATTTAGCCTTTAAGGGTGATTTTGACCAAAATAGGGGAGGTAGTTGACTTGCTCAAAATTGGCTCAATTGAAGACCACATGATTGGGATTTTGGGTCCACTAAGTTCCTCTTGATGTCATAGAGCTAATCTTGAGGTCAATTTCACATTTTGGGAATCAATTGGTTAGAATTTTCCCATTTAGGTCAAAAGGGTGTTTTGGTCAATTTGGGCAAATTGACCAAAATTGGTGACCCTATGATGGGTCTTTTGGGTCAATTTGGTCCCCCTTGGGTTTAGGGTGTTCTCAAGAGGTTAGGTAGTCAACATGGTCCCCAAAAACCTAGCCCTAGGCCTAATTCACAAGGTTACTATTTACAGACCACTTTGGTCTTGGGGAGATTAGTTGACCCTAATGGCCCCCACTTGGGTCCTAGGTAGAATTTTTAGGTCCTTTGGTGAACTCACTCCTACTACACAGAGTCTAGGTGGTGAGCTTAGTTCAAAGTCCCTATTTTGTCTTTTCACACTCAAAAGGGCTCTTCCTAGCCTTGGATGGGGTTTTTGACCTATAATGCCCATGTCATGACCCCTGGTCATGACAAAATACACTATAGCAGCCTAGAAGTCCTAGTGATGTTACATATTCTATCTTCAGATTGTTTCACTTGGAGACCTAGGAAGTATTTGAGATCACCCATGCTGCTCAACTCAAACATTCCCTGCATCAAGTTGGCAAACTTTTTGCAGAGATTGTCATCTGTAGAGCCAAATATAATGTCATCTACATAGATCTGCACTAGCAAAATCTTGCCCTTAACATCCCTTAGGAACAATTTCTTATCAATCTTTCCCATAGAGAATTTGTTCTCAATGAGAAAGCTTGACATAGTCTCATGTCAGGCTCTAGGTGCCTGTTTTAAGCCATATAGGGCTTTTCTAAGAAAATATACAAAGTCAGGATAAGTAGAATCAACAAAACCTAAAGGCTGTTCTACATAGACTTCTTCTTTAAGGGCACCATTCAGAAAGGCTGACTTCACATCCATCTGATAGACTTTGAATCCTTAATAGGCTGCATAGAACAAGAACAGTCTGATATACAGGGGCAACAGTCTGATCAAAGTCATTCCCTTTTTTATTGTCTGTAGCCCTTTGCCACTAGCCTTGTTTTATTCTTAATGATGTCTGCATTCTCATCCAATTTATTTCTGTAGACCCACTTATTTCCTATAATATTCTTTCCTTGGGGTCTTGGAACCAGCTTCCATACTTTGCATCTCTTAAATTGGTTCAGCTCCTCCTGCATTGCTGTAATCCAAAATGGGTCCTGATTTGCTTCCTCAAATTTCTTGGGTTAAATTTGAGAGAGAAAACTCAGGTACAATGCTTCATTCACAGCTCTGCTCCTTGTCAGCACCCCTTGGTTGACATCTCCTATTATTTGCTCTTGAGGATGATCTCTCACTTGTATCAAGGCAACTGACAGTATTCAGGGGACTTCTGCTGTGGCAGGTTCTTCAGGTTGCATTTCTTCTGCTGTTTCTCAGCCTTCCACAGCATCTTCTTCAATTTCAACTGTTACTGAGTGGTTTTTAACTTTAACTGAGGTCTCAGCCTTGTCTTCAATGGATAGTTTTTCCATTTTCTCTGTGTACCTGCATTCACAAGAGAACTAGACTAGCCTTTATGTATAAGGCTAGTCTCATCAAATATAACGTGTACAGATTCTTCAACTGCTTGGCTATTGGTCTTGTACACCCTATAAGCCTTGCTATAGGAACTGTAGCCAACAATGATACCCTCACTGCTTTTCTCAGCAAGTTTGGTTAGCTTGGCTTTACCATTATTAAGGACATAGCATTTACTACCAAAGATCCTGAAGAAGGATAAAGTAGGTTTTCTACCTTTCATCAGTTCATAGGGAGTCTTCTTGTGGTCATTGATGATGGAGACCCTGTTTACCACAAGACAAGAAGTATTGACAGCCTCTGCCTAGAAATATTCTGGTAGAGAGGAGCCACTTAGCATTGTCCTACTTGCCCCTATCAAGGTTCTATTTTACCTTTCTACAACCCCATTCTGTTGAGGAGTTCTAGGGGAGGAAAATTCTTGGGAGATACCCAGTTCTTGGCAGAATTCTGTCATGGCTCCTGACTGAAATTCTGTACCATGGTCACTTATGAATTTGACCATAGTACAGTCCATCTCATTCTGGATCTGTCTGACAAAGTTCTTAAAAATATCTAAGGTATCTGATTTCTTTTTAAGGAAGAACACCCAAGTAAACCTTGAGTAATAAGCTGAGAACTGACATAGGACCAAACAGATCCCTGTGCAATAGAAATAAGCACCTAAAGGAATCTTTGTCAGATATGCTTTTAAAGCGGTCCTTGTTTGCTTTCCAAGTCTTGACAGGGACCTTTCTTGATGCAAGTAATATTAGGTCCATTTCTAACTAGCTCTTGTGAGAAAATCTTGCATATAGTCTTATAGTTAATGTGTGCAAGTCTCTTGTGCCATTGTACACATAGGGCTTCTTTGTCATTAGCTACAAGACACATAGGCATGGAAGAATTTTCATTAAAGAAATATAAGCAGTAAATGTTACCACTCCTAGTGCCAGTTAAGGTAACCTCAGAATCTAAAGACTTCTTAATTAAACACTTATCCTTGTGGAAGATGATAACAAAACCTAGATCACAAAGCTGACTTATGCTTATGAGATTATGTTTCAATCCCTCAACATAAGCTACCTTTGTGATGGTAACTAAGCCATTAGAAATATTACCATAACCTTTAGTCACCCCCTTTTCTGAACCTCCAAAGAACACTATTGGTCCATTCTCCACAGGGGTGAAGCTTCTTAGATACTTTCTGACTCCAGTCATGTTCTTGGAGCAGCCACTGTCCAAATACCAGATTGGAGATTGGTTGGCATTTGGACATAATTGCAAGAAAAGTTAATTACCCTCAGGTACCCAATTTGGTTTGGGTCCTTGGTTCCTATTAGCAAGATAAAACGAAACACCACACCACTGAGGGTTCTGTACTCTCTTTGCATTGGATCCTGTTGGGTTGAACCAACAGTCTAGGGCAAAGTGGCCTACTTTCCCACAACACCAGCATTCATATCTGTTATATCTTCTCTTCTGCCTCGCCATCTGAGTGGGGTGGGAGTGATGGTGAGCAGCAGGGAATACAACTGACCTAATAGGTCTTGGGTGAACCTCACAGGTATGAGTGTGGAGTGGAGCTGGTCTCACCACTTGTTTGTTCACCTTCTTAGGAACAGGCTTTGTAGAAGCAGTTTTCCCTTACTCTTGAAATAGGTCCATGGACAGAAGGACCTGATACTAACACCTTCCTAAAAGAAGGTTGTGATGCAGGCTACGGTCTCCGACACGATCGCTACGAACTAACACGCGTTCCGTCTCAACGATCCCAAATTTTACGTTCACACAAAAATACTCACAACGTACACGCAACACAATGATTATAAATTAGATGCTAATGTACGGGTAGTCACGCCGCTAGAGGTTGAATAGATGGCTATATTCCAATATTCCTCCCGACTAAAAGGACCCACACAGTCCGAACGAGCTTGAGTTGTACCAAAAGAGATCTACCAAAATTTACGATTCAAAAAGGGTAGATCTCTCCCAACAAAAAGTCGAGGTTCGCCAATCCTCTTCAAAAATTAAAAGAAATAGAAGACCATACAAATCAATCGAATAAAACCACGTTTATCCAAGTGATTCGAAGATCATGCCAAAATTTACCACCACAAAAAATTAACAAGAGGGAAAATCCTACTTGTAGAAATTTCGTTACCCCGCTTGAGATAGGATTATCCTCAAGAATGCACTCGCCCGAATCGTTCTTCTACGGATCCACCGGAACCGTGTCGAATGGAGAGAAACTCATTCGCCTTGATTGCTTCATGCCGGATCTGTATTTCCCGGAACCACGGGCCGTTCTTCTTCTTTCTTCACCATTGGCCGAAACTTCCAAGTGGAGGAAGTATGAAGGGGGAGGCTATGAAACAGGGCTGAAGTTTAAGGGAGGAAGAGAATTGGGGGAAGGAGAGGTTGTTGCCGGCGACCAAGATGAAGGAGACAAGAGAGAGGTGGCGGCCATGAGGGGGGCCGAAATTCCTAGAAGGAAATAGAGAGAGGGGGCGGCGAGGAGAGAGGGAAAACCAAGAGGAGTTTAGGGTTGAAATTTTCTTATCATTCAATAATAATAAATCTAATACAAGATGGCCTTTTATAGGCTAGTCAACAAACATAGCTAAACGCAGTCCGAAATTAAAATAAAACATGAGCATGGCTAAACGCAGTCCAAAATTAAAATAAAACATGGACATAAACAAAGACCAAAATAAAAGACAAAGGTAGATAATATTTTAATTAATAATTATAATAAAATAATTAAAATTATTAATTATTAATCTTGCGCCGCAGACGAAGGTTGTAACGGCGATGGAGTTCATCATGACGGTGCGACGATGGCGTTATTCAAAATGCTTGTCGCGGCGATGGCGTACATCATGATTGTTGTTGCAGCATCATCCATCCGAGTCTTCAAATGTAGTGTTGCGGCAACGATCAATATAATACGTCGAGTCAACGTCGTCAAGGTACTGGTCACGAACATATGTCGGGGTGTCGTCGCCATCAATCCTCCACCAGTCAAAATCACTCATCACCGATGAGTGGGACATCAACAAGCACCTGTCAGACAAAGTAAAGGTCTGTGGAACCCTTGGAAATGCGTTAGGCAAATAAGGAGAAAATTTTCATCATCAACATTAGACGTACCTCAAGTAGGAACCGAAGAAGAGAGCGAACCGAGCACAAGCTCACCCCCCCAACCCATTAGAAAATATAGTGGAACCAAACGGACAGTCGGTTAATTCAAGTGGTGGAGAAATATATGGAGTTAAATCTGAAACATTGAAAATAGGGGAGATTCCCCAATCAGTGGGTAACTCCAAAAGAAAAGCGTTTTCTCCTAATTTTTTTAAAATTCAAAATGGACACGCTCGCCGATTTGCCAACTTTTTTATGGTGCCCGAATGCAGCCATTCAGGGATGAGACCTACCATAATCAAATCGCCAACTTTCAAATGAGATGCTCTCTTATGTACGTTAGCATAAGATTGATAAGATGCGTATTGAGTAGCTAGCGTGTCCTTAATGTGTTTGTGTAAATTATGAACGTGAGAGGCAAAGTCTTGTGCAAATTGACTTGACTTATAAGACGAAGGTAACATAATCAAGTCAAGTGGCACTAGTGCCTTATAACCGTGCACGATTTCATTCGACGATAAATCCGTTGATCTATTTTTAGAATTATTATTCGCTAACTGAGCATGAGGAAAAAGTAAATCCCAAGTACCCATGTGGTCAGCTAAAATCATAGACACGTGTAGGTGAATGTGATAAGCAACTGGAGGAAAAATATGCGCAACTGGACCGGAGGAGTAAGTACGTCGTGAAGAAACTAAGTCCAGGGGTGCAATCGCCACTGAATCATAATCGCTCGCGACCGCCAATAAATCCATAGACGGACACTCAAAAAAATTGTCAATCAAAGGTGACGCGTAATTAGATCTACGAAGGGTGGTGAAAAGACCGAGCACAAAATCTAACAACTCAACAAAACATGTCCGACGGGACATGACCAACGGAGGGGCTAGTAGCATAGGCAAAACAAACTGGCTAGGACGAGGCATAATAATTTCATGTCCTAAAATTTCGCAGGTCGAGTCCACGGGTCAAGATGGAGGACCGACAAAAATGAACCTGACAAAATTTCTAATTCACAATGAGCTTTAGGCAAAGGTGATAACATCAATGAAATATCTTTCGGGTTCTCAACGTCAAAGTCACCCAAAGTTAACCTTTCCTCGTAAGGTAAATCTTCCATTGCACTAGGTACGTCCTTAAAATCAGAATCATCAGACAAATCTAAAACCGGATCAGAGGCGAAGTCCTCTTCCATATCACTAGGGTAACCAATCTCCTCATCATTACTAAGTCCTTCTTTAATAACGACATCGCCCTCAGCGGTAGGCTCAGTCAAGGGCACATACTCAGTATTGTCAGAAGGTTCAAACACTATATCAGGAAGTTCGGGAGGAGACATTCTCGATGCATTGTGTGTAGAAATTATGGGAGGAACCTCACTAAACGGAATACTCTCACCGCGCATTTTCATGGCATCCCTAGCCGTAATGACAACCGAGTTCGAGTCAGTGGACCGGAACTTACCCTTATCTTTCAGGGATAACGGAGGGGGAGGTCCTAAGATGGACTTGCCCTTCTAAAAATAGCGAGACTTGGACTTGTGAGCAAGATGCTTCTCAATATCCAACGCGGCATTGTAGGTGGTGCTTAAATCTGTGTGTTCATAATGAAGGAGTTTACCTTGAATGTTGGGGTTAAGCCCCTTACGAAACCGTGAAAGGGTGACCTCAGACATCTCCCTAACATCGCACCTAGCCATCATGCCCTTCAGGAGGCCCAAGTACTCCTCAACCGATCGATTCCCTTGTCTAAGAGAAGATAACTCATCAAACATTTGCGTTCGATGGTTTGAGGACAGAGGAGGGGTTCGGTTGGCCGAAAGTTGGGCCACTATTTCCCGAATCTCCCCCAGTTGTTGATTCATCTCACGTCGAAAATCATCAACCGGCGAGTGGTTTCGATTTGGTTATCGCACGTCACGAGGCAAAGTTGGCATGTGATTAGCCATAACTTTGGCATACAAGTAATCTAAACGGGAAACATAAACGTCATGAGCCATACCCGAAGAGTAGGTGTGTACTCGGGACCAGAACTAGTGAACATGCAATGATAGAAAAATTTTGAATCTTAACTAGACAGATTTATAAAAGAGAATTTTATAAGGAGAAATTTTTTGAAATTACAGAAAAATTTGAATTTCCAGAAATATTTGAATTTTAAATTTCAAAATTTTGAATTTGAAATTCAAAATTTTGAATTTGAAATTCAAAATTTTGAATTTTGAATGTGAAAATCCAAAATTTGAATTCAAAATTTTGAATTTCAAAAATTTGAATTTGACTTTCCATAATTTAATTTTTTTGTTATTTTCGCAGAAAAAATAAAAATTTTAGGCCGCTATTCGCTCACCAGAAATTTTAAATAGGTTAAAACTTATGAATGATAATTTTATTCCCACTTAATAGCTAGGGTAATTAAAATATTTTTTGATTTTCTTACTAAGAAAAATATGGAGAATTCCCAGAATTTTCTTTTTTTTATTTTCGCAGAAAAATAAAAAGTTTATGCAGCTATTCGCAGACCACCAATTAAAAGTTTTGATATTTTGAACACGAAATCGTGTGAAGATTGTGTGTGCCGACGATCTACGAAAACTAGAGGAATGTGTCAATTAAGAAATTGACACGAACTGGCTCTGATACCAAATTGAGCATGACTACGGTCTCAGACACGATCGCTACGAACAAACACATGTTCCCTCTCAACGCTCCCAAATTTTACGTTCACACAAAAATACTCGCAACGTACACGTATGCAACACAATGATTATCAATTAGATGCTAACTTACGGGTAGTCACGCCGCTAGAGGTTGAATAGGCTAAATGCCAATATTCTTCTAGACTAAAAGGACCTACTTCGTCCGAACGAGCTTGAGTTGTACCAAAAGAGATCTACCAAAATTTACGATTAAAAAATGGTAGATCTCTCCCAATAAAAAGTCAAGGTTTGCCAATCCTCTTCGAAAATTAAAAGAAATAGAAGATCGTACAAATCAATCGAAGAAAACCACGATTATCCAAGTGATTCGAAGATCACGCCAAAATTTACCACCACAAGAAATTAGCAAGAGGGAAAATCTCACGAGTAGAAATTTCGTTACCCCGCTTGAGATGGAATTATCCTCAAGCATGCACTCGCCCGAATCGTTCTTTTACGGATCCACCGAATCCACGTCGAATGGAGAGAAACTCGTTCGCCTTGATTGCTTCACGCCAGATCTTGATTTCCCGGAACCACGGGCCATTCTTCTTCTTTCTTCACCTTTGTCCGAAACTTCCAAGAGGAGGAAGTATGAAGGGGGCAGCTATGAAAGAGGGCTGAGGTTTAAGGGAGGAAGAGAATAGGGGGGAGGAGAGGTGGTGGCTGGAGACCAAGATGAATGAGACAAGAGAGAGGGGGGGCGGCCAAGAGGGGGGCCGAAATTCCTAGAAGGAAATAGAGAGAGGGGGCAGCTAGGAGAGAGGGAAAACCAAGAGGAGTTTAGGGTTGAAATTTTCTTATCATTCAATAATAATAAATCTAATATAAGATGGCCTTTTATAGGCTAGCCAACAAACATAGCTAAACGCAGTCCGAAATTAAAATAAAACATGAGTATGGCTAAACGCAGTCCAAAATTAAAATAAAACATGGACATAAACAAAGTCCAAAATAAAAGACAAAGCTAGATAATATTTTAATTAATAATTATAATAGAATAATTATAATTATTAATTATTAATCTTGCGCCGCAGATGAAGGTTGTAACGGCGATGGCGTTCGTCATGACGGTGCGGCGATGGCGTTCTTCAAAATGCTTATCGTGGCGATGGCGTACACCATGATTGTTGTTGCAGCATCGTCCATCCGAGTCTTCAAATGTAGTGTTGCGGAAACGATCAATATAATGCGTCGAGTCGGCGTCGTCAAGGACTGTTCATGAACATATGGCGAGGTGTCATCGCCATCAGGTTGAGCTTCAGAGCTTTTGTCCTTGACAGTCTCCTGATTGAATCCTATAACAGCTCTGAATGATCAAGATAAGGTATCAATAATGGGCAAGACTGTCTTGGGCATAGAGAAGCTTGCAGCATGTTTCTTCTCAGCCAGCAGGATCTCCTCAAGGTCATTAATGACCTTGTTCTTCTGACCCAATTCAGCATTCTTAAGCTTTTAGGCTTCCTTGAATCTATCCACTTCTTTGCTCTTGGCAACCAGCTTTTCAGCTGCCTCCTTGAGCTCAGACTGGGCAGCCTTCAAGGAATCTAACTCCTTGGTCTGGACTTTGAGGAGTTTCTTACAGTTCTTGAAAGCTTTCCATAAAGCTTTATACTGCTTTATCAGGTCAGATTCAACTTCATATTGGGATCTTGAGGTTGTGCTGTTGGCAGCAGGCACACTCTCATCATCATACAAAGAGTCTGTTACTGATTTAGAATCAGAGGCAGATAGTGATGGATCTTGAGGCGCCCTTAAAGGAGGGGAGGGGGGGGGGTGAATAAGGGTTGTAAAACTTTTGTAATATTTTAAAATACTTGAAATGATAAAAGTTTACACTAACGATAAAACCACACAAAAAGAGGAGACCGAGTAATATAAATAAAAGACATGATTTTATTAACTTGAAAAATAAGATTACAAAATTTGATTTCTTATGACGCTAGAAATCGTAGGCGATAAAGTAAAATATTCTTTTTATTTTCAATACCGACTCTTCTCACCAAGAACCGGTTGGCTTTAGCCTATCCTTCCCGGATACGGCCTCAAGCCGCTCTAGCCCTTCTATCCCCAAAAAGGCCTCGAGCACCGCTTAGATCTACTCCCTAGACCCAGTCGCCAATAATAGGTGAATTCCTCTCTAAGTCCTACCCAGACCTAGTCGCCAACACGAGGCGAATTCCTCCCTAAGTCCTACCTAGACCTAGTCGCCAACACGAGGCAAATTTAATTCATGATTATAATAAAAAGGTTACAAATAAAAAATAAAACACAAATCAAAACTCCCAATGAAGAATTCTGGAGATGGCGAAGGCTCGCTGAATATTCTTGAAGTCAAAGCGTGCGTTCTTCACGTTGAGTAAGCGTTGATCTGATCCTCCTTGAATTCTTCTCTTGAATTTGTGTGGGAGATGATGGTCTGGAAAATACGGCCCTCTACGAGTTTCTGTAGTGCTGGAATAGGGCTCTTTTTAATCAGTAGTTGGAGAAGACGAAGTCCACCACTTTATAGGACTGGAGGCTAACGCCTGGTGTCGACCCATTATGGAATTGTTTTGATGGCTCAGATCGTCAAAAACGGAAGGAGATTTTGTACTTTAGGAAACTTTTATTTTAGGCAACCCTAACATTGGCCTTGAGGCTAACGATGACCTTAGGTCAGATCATTCCTAAAGTGCTCCTTCAATCACGGCTTCTTCCCTTGAGGATTTAGATCTGTAATATTGATCAGATCTTCTAGAACTTGAAGAGGAGGGTCTGTATTTATCTCTTCTTCTTCTGGAGATCAGCTTCTTGAACTACTTAGAGAGAAAGGCCATCTCTCTATCAGTATTATCAAAATCTGACGTGCGGTCATCAGACTCTTCACTGCTCTCTGATATGTTATGGCATGCAGGAGTCTTTTCCTTTGACCTTCTTGTGCTCTCAGCCTTGAGAGCCACAGATCTTTCTCTAGAGCTCCCCTTTGAGCTTTCTTCTTCATATTTCCTGGTGTTGAGCTGATGTTCATGGGACATGAGCTTCCCATACAGGTTCTTGGGCTCCAAGGTGCCCAGCTGACCCATCTCTCTGATGGCACAAATCTTAATATCCCATTCCTTAGAGAGGGATCTAAGGAACTTATCATTTAGGTCAGAGTTTCTAAGGAACTTACTCTTTCCTTCCAGATAGGAAAGTTCTCCTTTGTGTAGATTGGGAGTTTCATGGCTCTCATTTCTCAATTCTGATCACCTTCAGCCATATTGAGTCGTTTTAAGATCTAGATCTGACGGTTATGTCACTTTCTGATCAACCTCGCTCTGATACCACTTATTAGGTATGGAACGATCACTTAGAGGGGGGGGGGATTAGGTGATTTGGCTGTATTGAAATTTTTTGCACAGAATGTATATATTATAAACACAACACAGAAATAGCACACAGAAAATCACAGCACACAACACCAGATGTATAGAGGTTCCTCAAGAAGGGGTGTCTTGAGTAGTCCTCTGTCCCGCTGCGCCTATCTAGAAGTATGCTAGAGTCGGCAAACTCCACAAAAATCTCAGGTCGTAAGCATTACAACACGGACCTACAAGTCCTACAGCCTAGGCCCACAAGCCTCTACTGCACTCAGGTCCGCAAACCCGACACTCAGTCCCTCAAGCCCAACACTGCATAGACCTGTAAATCTTGCCTCTTGGACCCACAAGTCCACAGCCCTGGCCCTCAAGCCTCACAGTTCTCAAGCCCGCAAGCTCGACACGATCGGACCCACAAGTCCACTGCCCTGGCCCTTGAGCCTAACATCTCTCAATCACGCAAGCTCGACACTCAGATCTGTAAGCATATCCTACAGATTTTGGCCTGTAAGCCTTACAGAGAAAGAGTAAATAATGGTTCTTTTGCATGATGGAGATCGGCTTCTTGACTTGAAGAAGATGCTTCTGATATGAACCATGATAACACAAATCTTCTTCAAGCTTCTCTTCTATCTGGAACTCTTCTTAATAGCCGATGAAGCTAGACTGATTCTTGGAGAATGATGGATGGAGATCATTTTGTTCTCGGTTCTTGCATAAATTCTTTTGTATTCCCTATGTTAGTAATTAGGGCAGACACTTACCCCTTTTATAAGACTGAGGAGCCGCCCAACAGTCTCCTATAAAAGATCCTTAAGTATCAGAGACCCTTTCCTTAAGAGCATGCGCTGATTGGACAATCAAGAGGCGACATTTGTTGGGAATAGTGCCCATCAATGTTCCTAATTTGAAGAAATGCTCAGATCAATGATAAGTACAAGGTGTATTTAATGTTATATCTAGTTCATGCTTGCAAAGATCAAGCAATATGTCCAGTACTTCAATCATTTGCCTAAGTACAATATCGT
Organism: Dactylorhiza incarnata; assembly: GCA_033032865.1. Taxonomy (NCBI): domain Eukaryota; kingdom Viridiplantae; phylum Streptophyta; class Magnoliopsida; order Asparagales; family Orchidaceae; genus Dactylorhiza; species Dactylorhiza incarnata. The sequence continues at coordinate 7,850,429 of JAWHQI010000051.1, read as the reverse complement.
CGAAAAGGACTGGACATATCGTCGAAAAGTGTATGCATGTCGTTGAAATGATGTGCAGAGCAAAGAAGAATGATCATATCGGTTATCGTCGAAACAACATGCATATGATGATATCATTGTGAGATCAACACTACAACACCTCACAATGATATCAGAAAGCCGAGATGAAGAAGAAGACTCAAGCACAAAAACAAGTCAGATGTCGACGATATCGTCCTAATGAAGCCGTGTCGTAGATAAGGCGAATTAAGATAGATATCGTCGAAAAGAAGCCATGTCGTCGATAAGGCCAAACAAGACTGATGAGGATGATATCGTCGTAAAGAAGGCTTGTCATCGAGAAGACTAAGGAAGGTCACATGAAGACAGGCAGTTGCCGAAGAATAGTCTGTCAACATGATATCGATTATGTCATCGACAAGATAAGGTGGTTACAATGATATCGAGCACTCAAGAAGATTACGCCGACATCAGTTAGATGACTTCATGTCGTCTTAAGTGTAAGTATAGAAGGGATGTCACTACCTGAAGAAAAAGGAAGAAGGCTTGAAGAACTGCCCTAATCCAAGTCAACGACAAGTCCTGTCATCGAGATATTGTCCATATCGTCGTAACAATGGAAATATCATCGAGACAGATTCAAAAGTTGTCAGATGCCATGTCATCATTTAATGTCGCCGCCTGATTGTCCAATCAGCGTGTGCTCTTAAGGTATGGGAGTCTGTCAGTGAAGGAAATCATAGGAGACCGTTAAGCGACTCTTCCGTCCTATAAAAGGGAACAGTGAATGCCCTAAAGAAGAGACGAGAATGATGAAATGAAAAAGAATCCCACCGAGCAATACAATAGTAAATGCTGCGGAGAAGAATCGACATCAAGAAGAGGAGAACAAAAATGCACATCCATTGTTCTCCAAGTTGCAGTCAAGCCACATCAGCTGGTCAGAATTGTTCAAGACAAGAAGCCGATCTCCACCAGGCAGAAGAATCTATATTCTATCTTTATTTGTAAGGCTTGTGGGCCAAAACTGTAAGATCTATTTTCAGATCTATGTGTCGAGCTTGAGGTCTTGAGACTTATGAGGCTTGAGGGCCAGGGCAGAGGACTTGCGGGTCCAACCTTGTCGAGCTTGAGGGTAGGAGATCTGTGAGGCTTGAGGGCCAGGGCAGAGGACTTGTGGGTCCAACCATGTCGAGCTTGCGGGCTTGGGTGCAGTAGGGGATTGTGGGCCTAGGATGCAGGACTTGCGTGTCCAAGGGGAAAGACTTGTGGGTCTCTGCTGTGTAGGGCTTGATGGCCTGAGTGTCGAGCTTGCGGGCTTGAGTGCAATAAGGGCTTGTGGGCCTAGGCTATGGGACTTGCGGGTCCGAGTTGAGTGCAATAAGGCTTGCAGGCCGGAGACATTGGCGGAGTTTGCCAAGCCAAGCACACTGTTAGGTAGGCACAGAGGGATAGAGAACTACTCAACACACCCTGTCTTGAGGAACCTCTATAAATTCTTGTGTGTTTTCTTTGTAGTGTTTTTAATCTCTAAATCTGTTAACCAGAAATCAAGAACACCGAAAGGGGAGCAAAAAAATTTGAAATAACTATTCACCCCCCCCCCCCCCTCTAGGTGATAAGTCGACACCTAATAACTAACAAGTTGTATCGGAGCGAGGTTGTTCAAAGAAAAGCTTAACAACTTGAACAGATCTGCCAGTGTGTGTCCATTCATCATAGCTATGGAATCAAGAATAGCTATTTGTCCTACGGAGAACTTTGCCCTATGGAAAGTATGAGCAAAGATATTCATGGAGGCTATGGATCCCAGAATGTTTCAAGTTGTTCAAGAAGGGCCATATGTCCCCATGACAGCTTCCACTTGTTGTTCTTGTAATACGGTGCCCAAGAAAATGACTGAAATGACTGAAGATGAGATCAGCCTTGTCAACTTGGACAAGGAGGCCAAAGATATTGTAGTTGGTGCAGTTGACATCTCAATATTCTAAAAACTGGCACATCGCACAATAACAAAGGAGATATGGGTCTCTCTAACTGTCCTCATGGAAGGGTCAGAAGAAGGAGAAGTTGTTTCCCTCAAGAATCAGAATGAGGAGGTCAATGGATTGGTGTCTCTATCAGATGAAGGAAATCATGATTATCCACATCATGCTCAGGTATACACTACTCACACATCCCCTTCACCTGCCTCCTTTGAGAAGACCAAGAGTGCATCAGATGATTGCTCATCTTCTGAAAATGATGCAGAAGGCTGCTCATCATGCAACAATAAGAACCATACTGATATAATAGAACAGTTTGGTGATATTTTGGCTGCTCTGAAAAAGAGCAAGAAGCTTGTTAGAAAGCAAGATAAGGAGCTCGAAACACTCAGACCTATTAAGGTTGAGTTAGATGAGAAAATGGGTATGTTCCACAATGTGGGGGCCAATTCCATTGAGCTCAAGAAGCTCATCGACAAGCTTTATGATGAGAGAAACCAAAGGGAAGAACTCAAGAAACTTGAGAATGATCTTCTTAAGGAAAGAAGCTTAGTGGCTCAATTCTCTAAGCCCAAATCCATGCTGACCATCATTGACACCTTCTCCTCCTATAGAAATAGGAGGGGATTGGGTTTCAATGAAGGGGCAGTAGATGCTGGGAATGGAAAAAGTGGCAAAACTAAAGCTGAGCTTCTTACCACCTTTCAGAAGATAGTACTTCCCTCTAACAAGTATGACCAGGACTGTGGCCATGGTCACTGGATGATTGGAAACTCAAATAGCTTGGGAAATGCTCCTGACTATGGGAGGAGAAAGGGCATGAGGATGAGTGTATTGAAGGCTCCCCATGAGGAAATCCGAATGGCCCATCATGGACCATTTGTGTTTGGTGCTTCAGCCCCCACATTCAAGGGTAAAGACGAAACACCTTCCCAATCTCTTCCAGATAAGAAGCAGGCTGGTAGCACCAGTATAATCAACACTCACATGATCATATTTGATGTCATCAACACCATGTTAGCTACCAAGATGACATCTGTTGCTGACAAACAAATAAAGTCAAGAAGAAGTAATTATACTAGAGCAGCTAGTCAGCCTTTAGCTGAGAGAGATATGAAGAATATTGCTGCCTTCTCTACTGAACATAAGAATTGTGATTCTCAACCCACCTCAAAAATTGTTCAGAAAAGAAGGTACAACATCCATGAATGTTGGTGTTTTGGTAAAGTGGGACACTTTACCATTGACTGTTGCCACAACCCTAGTGTGCCTAGTGCAAAGGAGAGCCCTCCTGGAAAGGCTGAGGTGAGTAGAAGAATTCCTTACAATGCTAACAAGAACCTAGGACCCAAATAAACTAGGGTTCCTGAGGGATATTAAATCTTTCTTGCAGGGTAGCCCATGTAGCCAATCAAAAGCAAACAAGGCTAATGGACAATAAGTGATCCAGACATAACTATGGACTAAGAAAAATCCCATTACAAGCCAAGATGCACTGGTCAAGGGGGAGCAAAAAGGAAAAATAAAAGAGACATCACATCAAGGGGGATCTACTAGCTCAAGAAGAAGCCAAAGCTAAGGTGATGGTAACTATGTTAAATATTCACTACATAACCTTATCTTTATAGATATGTAAAAGTAATTTTGACTTGAGTAAGCAAAAGTTGTCACTCAAGGAGCACAAATGTATGGCACTGCTAAAGCGCAACACTGATCATACGAAAGAGTGAACAAGAATATTATCATTTTGAACACAAAATGATATCGTCAAAATAATGATTGGTATCGTCAAAATGATTCTCGACATCTAAATAGGATCACGACGATACCTAAGTGTCAATCTAACACATAAGGGATCTGAAATTAACCGATCGCAACCACTGAATCTAAGTTAATCAGACTTTTGTCAAATGACACTTCGCATTCCAATCCCAAAACAATGAATAAGATCAGATGTCTTAAGCTTAAAACACATTCAATATTTGTCCTACAAAAAGTCGTCGTGCTCTCTACGTCTTCGAAAAGTGAACGAGTCGACAAAGTTTGAATCCTCTTAGATCAAGTAAGAGATGGCGCCAAATAAGGATGGATTTCTCTATGAAGGAAACAAAGTGGTGAGGAACGGTTTCTCAGAAGGGCCATAAGAGATTCAAGACACTATTAAGCTGCTGGACGCCGTTGGTCTGGAGTTTTCACTCTCTGAGCCAATAGTAATATTGAAGAGAGATGTGCTGGGGTTCTTCTCAAAAGCCAAGGGTGGCTCAAAAGGAACATCCCTGAAAAGCTTGATCAACGAGATGAAAGTCAAGGTGAATCCCAAGAGATTGTCAAGGGTTCTTCAGCTGTCGACCAACGCAAAGGGGGAGGAAAATGAGAAGGTCACCCAGGAAGACCTTAACAAGGCACTGACATGGTGCGGGCACTCCAATAAGACCTATGGGTCTCTGGAAAGAAAGAGTTTTAATCAACGAGGAAAGCTTATGGCTTATATCATAGGAAAATCCCTCCTCTGTAATGTATGGTCGCATGATAGGATATCCAAGCCCATGTTCGAGATAATGACAAGGATAAACCTAAGCAAGAAGACCAACTGGTGTCAGATTATCTTCAAGTGGATACAAGAAAGCTTTCGAGCTCCAAATCTGGGAAGAATACTATCACTTTATATACTGCTATCTTAAACTGGAAGCTTCAACAAGAAGTATGGTGTAAAAATCCATCACATGAGAAGGATGGAAATCAAGATACTTGAGAGATGGGAGAAAGTTCTGAATAAGTCTTCCAAGAAGCTGAAGACTACAGAGGATATAATGAGGAAGGGAGAAAGCTCATCTGAAGGAAGTGAGTCAGGTAATAGCCCAGACCCGTCTGACTCTGAAGTGCCTGTAGCCCAGCTCCGCTCTAAGTCTAGGATCCAGTACAATTGTAACAGCAGGAACAGAGTAAGAGGATGTTGAAACTGAGGGGGAGAAAAATAGTGAGATCCCTGCTCAAGTGGTAGATCTGATCAATAAGATCATTGGGGCTGAGGATGCTGTTCATTCTGGACCAGTAGTCCAAGAGGACTCAAGTGAAGATCCCCAAGAATACAACCAAGAAAATCCTGTTGATGAGACTAGCAAAGATTTGCCAAATCCTGAAGAGGAAAATGAGTCAAACCAGTCACCCATCAAAAGACCTCCATCTCCCATGGTTGATGGGAATAAAGAGGAGGAACCAGGACAAGATAGTTCACCTCCAAAGAATAGGCCAGTGGAGTTTCTCACTATTGCCTCAGATAAGAATGCTCCTAGAAGAGCAAAGGATAAAAATTGAAAGTCATGTTAACTCTGCTATCAATGAGCTAAGAAGGAAACTATCTGCTGAAACTATAAGCCTGAGAAATGATGTGAAGAATCTGCAAGAACGCATGATAAGTAGTAAAATATACGTATTTGTAATATAGTTTTTAGTGTAATATTACGTAATATTGTAAATATTTTATGTAAATTAATGAATAAATTGCTTGTTTTATTATTTTCCTTACTAACTTAGCATTATTTATGTTTTTGTAGATTTTGGCAATTTTTGTTAAGTGACACCCTCGGTCACGCTCGTGACCAAGGGCATGTAAATTTAAACTGCCAATCTCGACGATCCCAGCCAAATTCAGAGCAAACTCGATGAATTGACGAGTCACGCCCTCGGTCACGCCCGTGACCGAGGCCGTGTACATGGGTCACGCCCATGTATTCCTTATCAATTCGCAGACCACGCCATCTCGACAAATCAACATGTCACGCCCTCAAGTCACACCAGTGTACATGGTCACGCCCGTGACAGAGGCCGTGACCCATCAAATCCTTCCATAATCCTGCATACACGCCAACCGTCATGCCCTAGTTAAACCAAATATGTGCCTCCCAAGGTCATGCCCGTGACACCTCAAGTCAATGGCGTGTGCAGCCATTTTCTCGGTCAAATGCTTCCAGAAGGTGTCTGAGCTTCATCAAATGCACGCGCAGAAGTCACGCCCGCCGGTGACACCCATGACCAAGGGCGAGTAAAAAGTAAAATTTTGCCTTTAAATAGAGGGGCTCGGCTGAAGGAAAAGGATCCATATTTTGAGAGTGTTTTAGCTTTATTTTGAATTTTTTTGAGTGAATGTGAGTTTCTTTATTCAATTAAGTTATAGTTCGTTTGTAATTTTTGCTTTCCTAGTTTAGTTAGAATGCATATTTTGGAAATAAAATGTTGTTTTTCTCATTTGGATCTTCATTTTAATTTTATGCAACAGTGTGTGTGTGTGTATGAGAATAGTTTTTATTTTCTTTTAAATTAGCTTTTAATTACAATTAGAGTGTGTATGTGTATGAGATTAATTTTATTGCTTTGATAACTTAGATTTACCACTTTCACAATTTAGATTTAAATGCTTTCATAAAATAGTTTATTGCTTTCTTTAACGCTTTATTTATCGCTTTCTTTTAAATGATTTCTTTCGATTCAGTCTTTTTATTACAAGTTGAGATAGTGTTTTTCTTTTTTTAACTTAGCTTTATTTCAAGTCTTATTATCACCCCTATCCCGGATGAGAGGCTAAGAACTTTTTAGCGCTTGATTAAGATGGTTGGGACGGATAATATTTCTGCATTTTTATTAGTATTTCAATTCAATACCACCCCCATCCCGGATGAGAGGCTAAGAACTTCTTAGCGCTTGATTAAGACGGTTGGGACGGATACTATTTCTGCTTTTATATAACTCTTCTAATTTCCCTTGTTAAAACGTTTATATTCGCTTATAATATTAACATGTACTTTCTAATTATTAATGTCGTCTCCATTATTCCGATGAGTGTCTAATTTCTTTTAGCGCACGATGTCGAAGAGCATTGGGACAAATAAATAGTTTTCTAAAAATTAAAATTTCTCTTTTCTAAAATTAATTAACGAGCTTAAGGTTTACTCGAGATAAACATTGTGTGGAACCATATAATCGATATATAGTTCTCATTTCCGTTTCCATACACTAGTTAGCCGAGAGGCTCGTGCGTATGGATAGATTGCTCACGGGTAAAGAGAAGTGTGCTCTACCCTCGAGAGAGGATGACGTAAGTCTCCCAAATTATAAATAAAAACCTAATAGAGGGGTTCACAACATAAAGCGAGTATTAAGGAGATTCGATTAAAGAACGAGAGTTCGGTCGAATATTCTTAATCTCAGGTGGGCATACCCTCGAGAGAGGTGTGTTCATACTTATGGAACCTCCACGGCCAAGCCGTTTTAATGTTTTGAAAAGTCATATCTTTTACTTCTAAAAATGACTATTTTCGTCTCAAGGTAATTCGACATCGGGCGCTATCTTCATCATCGTTTGGAACTCTAGTTATACGCGTATTATCGTTCCTTATAAAGCAACTCAAAATATTACTCCGATAAAATAATAGTTTATTCCTTACAAGTAAAAGTATTTAACAAGATCCGCGGAAATATACGACCTCGATATTTTCTAAGAACAAAATATCATGTACTACACGCGATACAGTATACTTGCCTTTATTAAATGATTAGTTTGGATTAAAATTAAAACAAAAAGCTTTTCAAACCCATTTAGTGCAAAACTCTCCATTTCTATTTTAAAAAATCAATAGAATTCGGCGTCGTAGTCGGGGCGTAATCGTCAACACTTCGAAAGAAGAAAAGACCGTTACTTCTATCTTTCGATAGGATAACGGTTAGTTTCTCAAAGAAGGAATTCTTGCGAAACTCCTCGAAAACACCCGCCTAATTCTAATCTCGTCACATAAAGGTTGTGCAAACCAAAGAAGAAACCAAATTTTAATCATCAATTTTTTGGCGCCATTGCCGAGGAGCATTGTCGTTACTTTGAAAAAAGGAATTACTATTAATTTTATTATTTATATATTTTAAAACAAAGAAAAAACAACAAAGAGAAAAAAAAGAAAAGGCCAAAAAAAAAGTATATTTTATTATTCGTGAGCGCCTTCGATTTTGTGATCAAAACTTACTCGAGTTTCCAGAAGAGTCTATCAGAGATACTTATACTGAAGCTATGACTGATCCTATTCCAGATGCAGTCTCACCACGGACCATGTCATATTATGCCAGGCCGAATTTGGAAGATACCAGATCGAGTATTACACGCCCAACAATGGAGAATAATAATTTTGAAATAAAGACTAGCATCATTCAAATGGTACAACAGTCAGTCCAATTTGACGGTTTACCGGATGAGGATCCGAATCTACACCTTTCTAGTTTTTTGGAAATTTGTCACACTTTTAAGATTAATGGCATTATTGATGACTATTCGTCTACGCTTATTTCCATTTTTGTTGTGGACAAAAGCCAAAGCGTGGTTAAGTTCTCTCTCTAGAGGAACCAAAACTACGTGGACCCAATTGATGGAAAAATTTCTAAAAAAGTATTTTCCCCCATCTAAAACCGCTAAACTACGCACATATATCGCCTTTTTCATTCAATTCAATTTTGAGACTCTCTACGAGACTTGGGAGCATTTTAAACAGTTCTTGCGTAGGTGTCCTCATCATGCACTACCGTCCTGGCTGTAGGTCCAGACGTTCTATAATGGTTTAAATTTCTCAATGAGAGAGATGATCGATGCAGACGTTGGGGGAACGTTAAACAACAAAGCCCCGGAGGCCACTCAAGCTATGTTCGAAGAAATAGCCATGAACGCCTATCAATGGAATGGGCCTAGATCGTGCCCTAATAAACCAACTGAGATATATGAAGTGGATGCCACTTCTTACTTAGCCTCTCAAGTGGAAAGGTTAAGTAAGCAAGTGGCAGAGATGACTGCTTCCTCCTCCTGCTTGGCCTCCAGTTAGTAATAATAATTATGTCGAACAAACTATAAATTACCTAGGCAACACAGTTCGTACCCCTTCAACCCTAATAACAATCCGTATAGTAATAATTACAATCTGGGTTGGAGGAACCACCCAAATTTCTCCTGGAGCAATCTAAACAATGCTCAGAGGCCCCCAATTGCGAATCCGCGGGTATTTCTGCAAGGATTTCCGCACGGATTCCAGCCTCCACCTCCAAAACCTTCTCTGCTCGAAGATATTTTGCAAAATACGTCGCATCCACCGAGTCAAATATCCGGAATATTACCGGATTGATTAAAAACTTGGAAAATCAGGTTGGAGCCAAGATGGTTTCCGAGCGGCCATATGGAGCTATACCAGGGAACACAGAGCTGAACCCCAGAGAAAATGGCAACGCCATACACCTTCGCAGTGGCAAGGAGGTAACCTCCCCAAAACGGGTTGAGCCTAAGGTACCTATTTCGACACTGACCCCTACACCCTCTTCTTCGTTAGATAATTCAATGAGTATTCCGACTGTGCCAAACTTTTTTAGCCCGTCCTTTCCTTATCCCTCAAAAATAAACAACGATTGGAAGGACGAGAAATATAAAAAATTCCTACAAATTTTAAAACAAATTCACATAAACGTTCCTTTCTGTGAGGCACTCTCCCAAATGCCGAAATACGCAAAATATCTTAAAGAGTTGCTTTCTAATAAAAAGCGACTCAAAGATGTTTCACGTGTTTCCCTTAACGAGGAATGCTCAGCTGTTCTCCTTAACAAATTGCCGCCAAAATTAAAACACCTAGGACGGTTCTCCATCTCGTGCCTCTTCGACAATATGTTAATAAAGTACGCTCTAGCAGACTTGGGCGCTAGCATCAATTTGATGCCTTTCTTCCTTTTCAAAAAACTCAATTTGGGTATCCCAAGCCCGACAAAGATAAGCATCCAACTTACGGATGGCTCGGTAAAGTACCTGATAGAGGTAGTGGAGGATGTTCTGGTCAAGGTCGACAAGTTTATCTTCCCGGTAGACTTCGTCATCCTGTACATAGAGGAGGATGCTAAGGTGCCTATTATACTCGACCTCCCTTTCCTTGCAAACTCCCGCGCGTTAATCGATGTTAGTAACGGTCGCCTCCTACTTTGAGTCGGCAATGATGAAGTTACTTTACATATTTATCCCTCAATGCGAAACTCCCTATCGAACGATGATTCCAGTTTTAACCTGGAACCCGCGTTTGAAGAGGAATGTTCTTCGCTTACTAGATTTCTATCCTTAGCACTAGATAATTCGGATTATCTATCCTATATCCGACATTACGTGGGTAAGTCCCATACTAGTCATCCCCAAAAAGGGTGGTCTAAAGGTCGTGGCAAATGAGAATAATGAATTGATCCCAACTCATACTGTTACGGGTTGGAGGGTGTGCATTGATTACCGAAAACTAAATGATGCCACCAGAAATGACCACTTCCAGCTACCGTTCATCGATCAAATCCTAGAGCCTCTTTCAGGTCATCATTTTTATTATTTTCTTGATGGTCTCTCGGGATTTTTCCAAATCCCTATTTGCCCCGAAGACCAGGAGAAAATAACTTTTACTTGCCCCTTCGCCACCTTCGCATATCGAAGGATGTCGTTTGGCCTCTGCAACATGCCAGCTACATTCCAAAGATTTATGCTGGCGATAGTTGGCGAACTCGTAGAAGATATAATTGAAGTCTTTATGGATGACTTCTCCATTTTCAGAAACTCTTTTTAAAATTGCTTTAAAAAATTAGATAGAGTTCTCCAGCGGTGTGAAGAGATGAATTTAGTTTTAAATTGGGAGAAATGCAACTTCATGGTCTGCAAGGGTTTATTCCTCGGCCATAAGATTTCTTCCAAGGGTATGGAGGTCGATAAGGCCAAAGTCGCAATAATCAAACATAAAATCTATTCGAAGTTTTCTCGGCCACGCGGGTTTCTACCGGCGGTTTATACAAGATTTTTCTAAAATAACGAAACCGCTATCCCACCTCCTGGAGAAGGATTCCCCATTTATTTTTGATACAGACTGCGTAGAGGCATTTAATTTTATAAAAAAGCAACTTATCAATTCTTCAATTCTGGTGGCACCAGATTGGTCTCTTCCGTTCGAGATAATGTGCGACGAAAGTGATATTGCGATAGGAGCTGTACTAGGTCAACGTATTAATAAATATTTTCATCCAATCTATTACACTTCTCGCACACTCACAGCCGCATAGGCAAACTACACAACGACGGAAAAGGAACTTCTTGCCGTCATATTTTCCTTTGATAAGTTCAGGCCCTACGTAACGCTTTCAAAAGTAATTGTTTTTACTTACCACTCTGCCCTAAAATATCTTTTGGCCAAAGTAGATGCCAAGCCCTGCCTACTTCGATGGATCCTCCTTTTACAGGAATTTGACTTAGAGATCCGGGATAAGAAAGGGGCTGAAAATTTGGCAGCCGACCACCTCTCACGTTTAGAACACCCCACTATAGAAGCGCTCATCGAACCTGAAGTTGAGGATAGATTTCCTAAGGAGCGCCTCTTAACTGTAAATAATATAAAAACATCTTCCACCCCTTGGTTTGCAGATTACACGAACTATCTAGTCGTGCGGGTCCTTCCAAAAGATTTTTCGACTCAGCAAAAGAAGAAATTCTTTTCTGATTTAAAAAACTACTTTGGGGAGGACCCCTTTCTGATTTGCGTCTGCGCAGACCAAGTGGTGCAGAGATGTGTTTCAAGCGAGGAGGGTGAACAAATATTGCGACACTACCATAAGGGGCCAACTGGGGGGCATTATAAAGCCAACCGAACCGAGCGGAAAGCGTTAGAGGTAGGCTTTTATTGGCCCACTCTCTTTAAAGATGCTCACAATTTTGTGAGTACATGTGATAGCTGCCAGCGGTCGGGTAACATCTATCTCCGTGACAAGATGCCCCAAAACCTTTTCTCGAGTGTGAAATCTTCGATTTGTGGGGCATAGATTTTGTAGGCCCCCTACCTTCTTCTTTTAATAATCGCTATATTTTAGTGGTGGTCAACTACGTATCTAGGTGGGCGAAAGCGCAAGCTCTGCCCACCAACGATGCGAGAGTCGTCGTCCATTTTGTACAAAAATTATTTTCTCGCTTCGGCACGCCCCGCACAATAGTAAGTGATAGGGGTACGCACTTCTACAATGCCCAATTTACAAAACAATTATCTAAATACGGTGTCACACACAAGCTCGCCACCGCCTATCACCCCCAAACGAGCGGCCAAGTAGAGGTAGTAAATCGCGAGATTAAACAAATTTTAGAAAAAACTGTTTCTTTAAATAGGAAAGATTGGTCCATCGAACTCGACGACGCACGGTGGGCGTATCATACAGCGTGCAAGACTGCTATCGGTTGTACGCCCTATCGATTAGTCTATGGCAAAGCGTGCCATTTTCCAGTAGAGTTAGAACACCGCATTTGTTTTGCCTGAAAAATTTAAAATCTCGATTCGAACTTAGCCTCCGAGAGTAGAAAATTCCAACTAAATGAACTCCATGAATGGTGTGTGAACGCTTATGAGAGTAATAAATTTTATAAGGAGCATTCTAAGTTCTACCATGATCGAAAAATAAAATTTCCCAAAACATTTATGCCGGGCGATCTTGTCCTTCTTTATAATTCCCGCCTTCGTCTTTTTCCAGGTAAGCTAAAATCCCGATGGTCCAGCCCCTTTGAAGTCAAAGAGGTTTGGCCGTATGGGACCGTTCTTATCTCCCACCCCGAAAAAGGCGAATTTAAAGTCAATGGGCATCACTTAAAACTTTACATTGCGGGCGTGGGCGATACTATCGAATATTTAACCCTCCCCAATTTATAATCTCACCATGCAAAATTAGTCAAGCTACGTGATGGTAAACAAAGCGCTTGTGGGAGGCACCCCATATCTATCTAATATTTTATTATGCTTTGCTATTTTTACTGGATTATTTTGCAGGGTTTCTTCTGGCCCCGCCAGCTTTAATTCAGGGAAGCTTTTTTGCTCCCTCTTTATTTATGTACATACTGCACTTTTATATTCCCTTCTTCATACTTAAATTACAACATTGGGGACAATATTGGGTTTTAAGTATGGGGTTGTTTTTCCCCATTTCAAATAAATTTCCAAAAAAACCATTGTAAATATAACATCGTAATTTTTTTTACTTCTTGTACATATAACCTTGTTTATTTCAAACTCTTATATTTTTTTATTTACATTTTTTTCTTCCTTTATTTAAATATACGCTTTTACGCTTGTTTATTAAAAAAAAAATCAAAAAATAAAAACAAATAAATAAATATTTGTTTCTACTTTTCGTCTATATAGTATATTTAGTAGTACCAAAATAAAACAAAACATAACAAAACACAACAAAAAATAATAATAATAAAACCCCTACTTTACTTATATTCTTAAAACATTTAGATTCGAGAATATCTATTTGTGGCTTTTCATAATCGCTAGTTTTACTATTTGTTTGTTTACCTAAGATCGATAGATTTAAATGTTCGGGGTTAAGTTTTAAGGAATATCTTGTGTTTTTAATTTGAATAGAGGTTTTGTTTTCAAGCACTACTTATATTAGCTAAAATAGAGGCATGTGTATTATGTTCGCAAAACAACTTTAGACTGCAATTATTCCTACTTTATGTCTGTTGGAATCTATGAATATTCAATTTACTAAGGTTGCTCTCAAACCTTTTTTTATTATTCTAGATTTTTTCTTGAAAACCCATTGTATGCACCAATTTAGCATGGAAATAAAAAAATAAAAGAAGAAAAGATCTTATGTCAATGGGAATAAGAATGTATTCCGTAAACATAGGCACCCAATAAAAATTTAAATGATCTTATGTCAATGGGTATAAGATTTTGTTCCGTAAACATAAGCATTGGGTTAATAAAAATAAAAGAATTAGTTCTCCTTCGTAAACCACGGGGGCACCAAAGAAAACTAAAAAGAAGGTTTTGAAGCAAAAAAACCATCACCCATAATTCAAAAACTCTTCTTTTTGCCAAAGCTTTTTACCCCCTTTCCCTTAGCCAATTTATTGTATTTTTCCTTCACGTTTCTTTAAATAAAGGTTCTTATAATTTCGATCTAATCTCATTTACTAATGATTCCAATTTTGCTTGTTATTTGGTTAATTAATGTCTTTTGGCTAAGACATTTCTTTCTACTTAAATCATTTGCATAATTAATGACTTAACTCTTTTTACTCCGAATTTTTATTTTTCAGTCTCTTATGATTAAAATAAAACGATAGCCAAAAATTAGAACTTATGTTAATCTCGTATGGATCTCTCTTACTTTTGCTCTGGAATAGCAAAAGCTTAAGTATGGGGGTATTTGATAAGTAGTAAAATATACGTATTTGTAATATAGTTTTTAGTATAATTTTAAGTAATATTGTAAATATTTTATGTAAATTATTGAATAAATTACTTATTTTATTATTTTCCTTTCTAACTTAGATTTATTTCTATTTTTGTAGATTTTGGCAATTTTAATCAAGTCACGCCCACGGTCACTCCCGTGACCAAGGGCGTGTAAATTTAAACTGCCAATCTCGATGGTCCCGGCCAAATTCAAAGCAAACTCGACGAATTGATGAGTTACGCCCTCGGTCACGCTCGTGACCGAGGCCGTGTACATGGGTCACGCTAGTGTACTCCTTGTCTATTCGCAGACCACGCCATATCGACAAATTAGCTGTTGTCTCGACGAATCAACATGTCACGCCCTCAAGTCACGCCCATGACAAAGGCCTTGACCCATCAAATCCTTCCAGAATCCAGCGTACACGCCAGCCGTCATGCCCTAGTTAAACCAGATGTGTACCGCCCAAGGTCACGCCAGTGACACCTCAAGTCACGCGCGTGTGCATCCATTTTCCCGGTCAAATGCTTCAAGAAGGCGACCGAGCTTCCTCAAACGCACCCGCAGAAGTCACGCCCCCTGGTCATGCTGATGCGCAAATCTAGCACACCTCTATAGGTGGTAGCGAGACTGCGTCACAAAACGGCAGTGTACCGATCTTTCAAGTAATATAAAATGTGGGAGTGAATCACCAAGTATCGATCTCGAAGGAACACAGTAAGGTGGAGTTTACTTTTGAGGAAGGACTTGAGATTGAAGTCCTTAAGTCGGATGGATTGCGGAAAAGGGGGGTTTTGGTTTAAGGAAAATAAAATAAAATACTACAACTACTCCTATGCAATGCCGCTATGCAATGCTTCGCTTGACGGGATGGAGACTAGGAAGGCCTTGAGCGCACTGCGTCGCAAGGGCGGATGGACGAGTAGGCAAGCGGAATCAAACTATGCAGGCCTTGAGCGCACTGCTTCGTTAGGCGAATGGATTACACGGGCCACTATGCCACGCTTCACTAGGCGGATGGACGAGAAGGCAAGCGGATGGAATATTCGCACCAGCGGAGTCGAGGTGGATTACACAGGGCGTTAGCACCGCTTAGCTTGGCGGATGGACGAGTAGTCTTACAGAATGAGGGTCGCAAGCACCTCGTCGACAAGCACGCCACTAGCAATTGCTAGTGCGGCACACGAACATGACGGAGGGATGGAGAATGGAATGGGGCGCTCCTCAAATGACATAAACCACAAACATAACCACAAAACCATGGAAATTTACACTAATAATATTTAGGGTTTATGGACATCATTCATATAGAAACATACAACCACACACATCAAATAGAATCAGCAAAAATAACAAGGAGGAGGTAAGATTACAACTGAAGCACGAGGACTCGTCGGAGATTCACGGCCGGAATATAGGGTTGTCAAACCTCGTCCGGGCTCGGTCTTCAACTGTCGTCCGGGGTAGAAGAGGGCTGTCACTACCTCCCAATGGACCCGCCTTCTTCGTCAATAGCCTTCAGCCATGATCTTGTCGGAGAACTCCAAGGATATAGTGCAAAATTGGTTGAAATGGAGCTTGGAAGCTTCTGAATGATGGAGAAGGCCGAGAGGATACTCCGGCTCGAGATTGGAGTGAAGAATATGTCCAGAGAACCTCCAGATGGTGGGCGGAGATGGAGCGGAAAAATGGGTGAAACTGGAGCTCTTGGACGCGGGAAAGAAGGTCTATTCTTCTAGGGCGGAATCTGCAGCTTATATAGAAAACAATCAGAAATTGGTCACGCACGGTCGAACGCACGATCGTGCATGGACCGTGCGATATTTAACAAACAGACAAGCCAGGAATATGAAGATGGCGCGCCCGTGCGTTTTACTCACGCACGGGCAAATCCGCCCGTACGTCAAAACGCATGGGTAAATTCAGAAAAGCTAAAAAACATAAAGAAACGGGCGCCCGTGCGTTTTACTCACGCACGGGCAATTCCACCCGTGCATCAAAACGCACGACTAAACTCAGATCTCCCGTTATCTGCCCAGATGAGAACGCATGACCGCAACCGCCCGTGCGTCAAGGAAATGCACGATCGTGCGTTGCACATAATCATGAATTCTGGGGGAAAACTGGATGATCCGACCACCTGTATACAAGATAAAACAGTTGGGAAAACACCTCCAGCACTAGATAAACACAAAAAAATAATGGGGAGCACATTGTGCTTGCCCCCAACACTAACACGTGTAAAGGCACACCACAACGGGCCTAAAAGTGCACTTAGCAGGGAATAACAAATATGAATAAAAGCATGCCTAAGTGTAGTGCAAAGACTAGAAATACGGCCCAGATGAGTCCATAAATGTATATATAAATGAGACTCATCACACACCCAGACTTACCTGTTTGCGCGTCCCGAGCAAACAAATCCGGCGGAGTATGAAAATGGTAGTTGGCGTAGAGAATTGCAAAGAAAGAGTAAGATGCGAAGTATCATACCCATGCAAATAAAAATTCTGTAAAAGAAGATTCTAACTATACTAACTAATTTACAATAGTATAAATGCGTAAATAGAGATTTATTTGTACTCAGATGGTGAATCATGAAGAAATTGTGCGATCATGCCCGGTGTGAAAGTAAATAAGTCACTCAGGAGGGCGTTGCTAAAGACCGGAATTCCGGAATAACTTCGCTGAAATCCATCAACGACGAGAACCATAAGCTTGCCCGGTTACACTCTCTCCACGGCGCTAGCAAACTCACAAGTTAAATCAATAGGACTTTCAGGTTATAATGGGGCTTAGGTTACAGTATGCTATTCAATGATAAACGAGATGGCTACGCAACCCAATTGAGTCAAAAGATAATGCTCTACCAAAACAAATCCAAGAATGATGCTAGTGTGACACACCCCCAGACTTAGCTTGAAAACTGGGTGTGCACCCAGCCTACTCCAAACAAATACCAACTGAATTTTTTTTTCTATTACGCCCATGGGGATTTCTTTTCATTCCAATTCTTTTCAGATTTTTTTCTTTTAACTTCATTTTTTTCTTCTTTTTCTTTTATCCCCCGGTTGGTTTACAATAATGTGTTCAGCCCACAATACACTTTTTCTTCACATCACAAAAATTCCATACATCACATCCAAATATTAAATGTAATTTCAGTTAACTCATTTTTTTGGTTGCGATAATAGGATAAGCTTCAGGCTTTGGTGATTGAAAGAGGAGCTGAAACAAAGGAGGGGCAGGCACAAACTTGGCTTGCAAAGGTAAACGCATAGGTCATGGAAAATAAAGCTCAAACTAGCTGAAAAATGGCCTACATCACGTTTAACAAAATGAGTTGCTCTCGCCCATGCTTCAAGAGTTACTTGGGACAAGTTCTTAGCCCACGAGAAAGGTAATCCTTCCTTCCGACTCGAGCAACACACAACTAGCGTTCGCTTACACACAACACCGTGCTACCGCAAATTTCATTCACATTCACCAATTGAGTATAATAAATCTAAAACTACGCAAAACACTAATCGTAAATTAAATGCAAAGAAATAATCTAATTTTACTCAAATTTCTACTGGTGCAAGCCGATGCGACTAGAGCACTACAAGAGTCAACATCGCACTCTGATTTGCAATTCCTAAGCTAACATCCTATTTCACATTCCAACCACAATAAGCATGAGCGGAAACACACACAGAAGTGAGTGCGCTCTCAAGTGGGTGTAGTGATATGAACAAATGTACTACATAGATAAAATAAAATTACTTCTAGTGTGCAAGGCAACATGTGCATGCACAGTGGGTAACAAACTGCTCTCCCCCAGACTTAATCTATGCAATAAGGTAAGTTGACATATCAACAGGAGTGTAAGAGAATGAAGAGAGGAGAGGTTACCCCATGCTCAGAAATGAGCATACCAGAAGATTTGGCGTTAAATTCTGAAAACTTCACTCCAAGAGTCCGCCACCAAAGAAATTGCCGCACACCTGTAGGCAAAAGACTCCACGCAAAAATATATATATAAAACTAAACTATTAGCGTATTAGAGAAATAAAAACAACAGAGACTTGGGTTGTCTCCCAGCAGTGCTTTTGTTTACCGTCCTTAAGCTGGACATAATACCTGTATTATGCAGTTTTAATAAAAGTCTAAGCATAAAGCAAAAGTAGTAAATCCTAAATATTTGATGAGTCCCTATTATATACATATTTTCGGACTCATTTAGGCTAGTCTTTTCTGCTTTTGTGCTTCAGTTTCGTTCATATTTCCTTTAGTTATGCTTTTGTTAGAAGTATATAGTTGTACCTGTTTTTGTGTGCAATTGCGCACTTTGTTGTTGGGGGTAAGCACTTCGTGCTCCCCATAGTATTTTCTGTATCCCTGTGCTGCTGGACGTGGATTCCCAGCTTGTGTGTCATGTATGCAGGTGAACTGATCGCCCCGTTTCCCCCAATGTAATTTCTGTGCATATCGCACGGTCGTGCATTTTCCTCGATGCACGGTCTGTGCGGTCGTGTGTTTGTGTCTGGGAAGGAAAACGGAGCATCGGAGTTTACCCGTGCGTTTTGACGCACGGGCGGATTCGCCCGTGCGTGAACAAAATGCACGGTCGACCTGTGTCTTGCTGATTTCAGAGCATCGGAGTTTACCCGTGCGTCTTAGCGCACGGGCGGCGTTGGTCGTGCGTGAACAAATTGCATGGGCAGAAGGTCTTCTTCCCCTGCACGCCTCCTGAGCTTAAGTATCGCACGGTCGACGCACGGTCGTGCGTTCGACCTTGCGCGACCAATTTTCTGACGATTTTCTATAAAAGCTGCAGTTTCGACCTAAACCGGGAGAGATCCGTACGCGCCGTACAGCAGTGCGATTCCGCCTTTTCCACCAGGATTTCGTCCCTTTGGCCTCCTCCTTCATCCTAGGGCTTCAAGAGAGATCTATATGCCATCACCTTCAAGCAAGAGGAAGCTTGCAACCTCCTCCGGATCGTGAGACGAAGAAGACGGGTCCATTGGAGAGTAGTGACAACTCTCTCTACCCCGGATGCAGTTGCTGACCGAGCTTGGACGCGGGTTGACAACCCAGCGATTTCAACCGTGAATCTTCAACAAGACTTCAGATTCGGTCGATTTCTTGCCTTGTACTTCTCTTATTGTTGTGTATATGTGTAGATCTCACTATTATGATGAAGTAGAGTGCATAAACTTGTTTATATTTCTTGATTTCATGTCTATGTGATTTCATTTTATGTTTATGTTGCTTGAGGTGCGCCCCATTCCATCATCCATCCCGCCGTCGCGTTCGTTGCCGCACTAGCAATTGCTAGTGGCGTGCATGTCTAAGAGGTGCTTACGACTCGCATTCCATTTGCCTACTCGTCCATCCGCCCTTACGAAGTAGCGCGCTCAAGGCCTACGTAGATTCCATTCTGCCAAGCGAAGCTTTGCATAGCGGCATTGCATAGGAGTAGTGATAGATTTTTCACTTTATTTTCCACAAACCAAATCAACCCCCCCGTTTCCACAATCCATCCGCCTCAAAGGACTTCGATCTCAAGTCCTTCCTCGATAGATAGCTCCACCTTACTGTGTTCCCTCGAGATTCGATACACGGGGATTACTCCTCATTTTATATTACTTGAACGATCGGTACACTGCCATTTTGTGTAGCAGTCGAGCTACCGCCTATAGCTGTGTGCGAGATTTGCTCATCAAGTATTTGGCACCGTTGTCGGGGATCACAGACGTGTGAGTTTTCTGGAGAGGGAGAATCTGAGATTAAAGCCCTTTCCATTTGTTTATCGCATTTTTGTTTTATTTCTTTTTATTCTGTTTTACTGTTTATATTAGGCTGTTAAGTAAATTTTTGTTGGGTGTATTATTTTGCACAATAGTTTTTTGCATTTTGAATCATTTTATCTTCACAAAATGTGGTCTGCATTTAATATTCGTTGCCATTTTTGTGGAGATATCTCTCACTCTAGTGATAGATGTCCAAAGGGAGATAGTAGCCCTAGCACTACCAGCCCAGCATATGGAGCACCGACTTCGTCTGGTACTCCATATCGTGCGCGGAAGTCTTATGGCTATTCTGCCACGCCTTTACCGTCAATCTTCTTTTCGGCATCAGCACACGCTGTGCCAAAGAAGCCCATTAGGCAGTGCTTGTTTTGTCAGAGCATGGATCATGCCCTGAAGGATTGTGCCGAGTATCTTCGCCAATTGGACGAGGATGATGAGCCGGATATCCAGATCGTCCCGACTCCTACCTCTGGCGGCACACCTTCGAAATCTGGTTATGTGGCCATATCACCTTCATTTTATGAAGGGTATGATGTGGACACGGTCACCAAATGTGTGGCTGATCTGGGCACTGACATGGCTGAGCCCATCTCCCCTGTACACCCATCTCCTAGCATAGATTTGATTCTTTGTGAGGAACCAGTGCTGGACTTTAATCCAAGCACCCTTCCCCCTCATATTGTGCATTCTAGTACATTTATTTTAGATGACATTGTCGAAGATGTGTCGCAGGATGAGGCCGGCGATCTAAGTGTGCCTGCTCCTATGGAGGAGGACAACCTTATAGGTGAAGAGGAGCTTTCCTCAGCACCGGTGGAGGAAGTCCAAATCCTTAGCTTGGCCACTGACGATCCCGCCGAATCTTGTGGCATTGATGACAATGCCGGCATTATTTTACTTTCCCAACCTATTGGGAGTGAGTCCGGGACCACTCCCCAACTCATTTTTTATTTATGTTCTTCTTCTCTTTTATTTCTTGAGCCCCCTTCTGCTATATCTGAGCCTGTGCAGGTTGAGTCTCCACTGGTACATCAGGAGGACTTGGAGCTTCCAGCTCAGGTCAATGATGATAGCATCCTCATGTGCGAGGAGGTTGATCCCTCCTCCAATGAGGAAGCTCCATCATTGATCTCTTTCTCCTGCCACCTCCCTGGAGATGACACCTTGCTAGGAAAGGATTTATTTTGTGGTGAGATGAGTGAGGACCAGGCCTCCTCCTCTTCTTACTTCCTATTCCCGCTACCTGTGTTCAGCAGGTATCTTTATTTAGGTAGGGGAATAACTGTTTTATCGCCGTATCGGTACCCGCTACCGACACGGGAATTAGAACAGCTGCCTGTCCACTTCTCTTTCCATAGTCCCATTAGCTAAGACCCTCACCTTCCTGAATAAGTCGTGCTGGGATGACAAAAACCCCAGCAGTTATCTTAATTTTTCTTGTCTTTTAATTTATCCCCTGCAAAAACTAGCTTATTTTGTGCTATTTTAGTTTTCGTGTGCGGAGACCACTCTTTGCAGGTATTTTCTATTTGTGAGGCGGTGGTCGTGATTCTTCATAGAGTTTCACTACAGGCTTCCGGAATGCTTACTTGCTGAGCATTGGGTACACTCTTCCCCTAACTTTGTTTTAGAATATCTTAATGCATAGTTTAAGTTTGGGGGAGATATTTTGTGTATCCACTCACGTGCATAATTATTTTGCATGCTAGAATTTTCTTTCTCTAATAATCATTTTTGTTCATGTTGTCTGCACACTTAGCACCCACTTGAGAGCGCACTAACTTGTATGCGTATTTCCGTTCATACTTATTTTGGTAAGAATATGAAATAGGATGTTAGCTTAGGAATTGCAATTCAGAGTATAATGTTGACTCTTGGAGTGCTCTTGTAGCATCCGCATGCTTCCATAAAAATGAGAGTAAAATTAGATTATCTCTATGCTTTTAATTTACAATTAGTATTCTTGCGTAGTTGTTGATTTATCACACTAATTTGGTGAATGTGGCTGAAATTTACGGTAGCACGGTGTTGTGTGTAAGCGAGCGCTAGTTGTGTGTTGCTCGAGTCGGAAGGAAGATTTACCTTTCTCGTGGGCTAAGAACTTGCCCCAAGCGACTCTTGAAGCATGGGTGAGAGCAGCTCATTTTGTTAAATATGACGTAGGCCTTTGTTTGGCTAGTTTGAGCCTTGTTTTCCTTGACCTATACGCTTACCTTTGCAAGCCAAATTTGTGCCTACCCCTCCTTTGTTTCAGCTCCTCTTTCAGTCACCAAAGCCTGAAGCTTATCCTATTTTCGCAACCAAATAATAAGTTAACTGAAATTACATTTCATATTTGGATGTGATGCGTGGAACCCTTGTGATGTGAAAGAAAAATTTATATTTTGCTGAACTCCTTTTTGTAAACCAACCGGGGTTAAAAGAAAAAGAAATATCTGAAAAAAAATAAGTAGAATGAAATGAAATCCCCTTGTGCGTTTTAGAAAATTCAGTTGGTATTTTGCTGGAGTAGGCTGTGTGCACACCCAGTTTTCAAACTAAGTCTGGGGGTGTGTCACAGTAGCATCATTTGTGGTCTTGTTTTAGGTTCAGCGTTATCTTGTGACTCAATTGGGTTGCGTAGCCATCTTGTTTATCTTTAAATATCATACCGTAACCTAAGCCCCATTATAACCGTAAAGCCCTATTGATTTAACTTGTGAGTTTTCTAGCGCCGTGGAGAGAGTGTAACCGGGCAAGCTTATGGTCCTCGTCGTTGATGGATTTCAACGGAGTTATTCCCTAATTCTAGTCTTTAGTAACACCCTCCTAAGTGGCTTGTTTACTTTCACACCGGGCATGACCGCATAAATTCTTCACGATTCACCATCTGAGTACATATAAATCTTTATCTCCGCATTTATACTATTGTAAATTTGTTTAGTATAGTTAGAATCTTCTTCTACAGAATTTTTATGAACATGTGTATGATACTTCGCATCTTACTCTGTCTTGTAATTTTCTACTCTAGCTACCTTTTTCATACTCCGCCGGATTTGTTTGCTCGGGACGTGCAAACAGGTAAGTCTGGGGGTGTGATGAGTCCCTATTATATACATATTTTCGGACTCATTTAGGCTAGTTTTTTCTGCTTTTGTGCTTCAGTTTCGTTCATATTTCCTTTAGTTATGCTTTTGTTAGAAGTATATAGTTGTACCTATTTTTGTGTGCAATTGCGCACTTTGTTGTTGGGGGTAAGCACTTCGTGCTCCCCATGGTATTTTCTGTATCCCTGTGCTGCTGGACGTGGATTTCCAGGTTGTGTGTCATGTATGCAGGTGACCTGATCGCACCGTTTCCCCCAATGTAATTTCTGTGCATATCGCACGTTCGTGCGTTTTCCTTGACGCACGGACTGTGCGGTCGTGCGTTTGTGTCTGGGCAGGAAAACGGAGCATCGGAGTTTACTCATGCATTTTGACGCATGGGCGGATTCGCCCGTGCGTGAACAAAATGTACGGTCGACCTGTGTCTTGCTGATTTCAGAGAATCGGAGTTTACCCGTGCGTCTTAGCGCACGGGCGGCATTGGTCGTGCGTGAACAAATCGCACGGGCGGAAGGTCTTCTTCCCCCTGCATGTCTGCTGAGCTTATGTATCGCACGGTCGACGCACGGTCGTGCGTTCGACCGTGCGCGACCAATTTTCTGACGATTTTCTATAAAAGCTGCAGTTTCGACCTAAACTGGGAGAGATTCGTACGCGTCGTACAGCAGTGCGATTCCACCAGGGTTTTGTCCCATTGGCCTCCTCCTTCATCCTAGGGCTTCAAGAGAGATCAATATGCCATCACCTTCAAACAAGAGGAAGCTTGCAACCTCCTCCGGATCGTGAGACGAAGAAGACGGGTCCACTGGAGAGTAGTGACAGCTCTCTCTACCCCGGACGCAGTTGCTGACCGAGCTTGGACGCGGGTTGACAACCCAGCGATTTCAACCGTCAATCTTCAACAAGACTTCGGATTCGGTAGATTTCTTGCCTTGTACTTCTCTTATTGTTGTGTATATGTGTAGATCTCACTATTATGATGAAGTAGAGTGCATAAACTTGTTTATATTTCTTGATTTCATGTCTATGTGATTTCATTTTATGTTTATGTTGCTTGAGGTGCGCCCCATTCCATCATCCATCCCGCCGTCGCGTTCGTTGCCGCACTAGCAATTGCTAGTGGCGTGCGTGTCGAAGAGGTGCTTACTACCCTCATTCCATTTGCCTACTCGTCCATCCGCCCTTACGAAGTAGCGCGCTCAAGGCCTACATAGATTCCATTCCGCCAAGCGAAGCTTTGCATAGCGGCATTGCATAGGAGTAGTGATAGATTTTTCACTTTATTTTCCACAAACCAAATCAACCCCCCCCCCCCCCCCCCCGTTTCCACAACCCATCCGCCTTAAAGGACTTCGATCTCAAGTCCTTCCTCGATAGATAGCTCCACCTTACTGTGTTCCCTAGAGATTCGATACTCGGGGATTACTCCTCGTTTTATATTACTTGAACGATCGGTACACTGCCGTTTCATGTAGCAGTCGAGCTACCGCCTATAGCGGTGTGCGCGATTTGCGCATCAATATTACATGCCTCAAAATGATCAACTATAAGTTGATTTTAAATAGTAACTGGAAATAAAAGAGATGGGCCCGAAGACCCAAAAGCAGCACATCAGAAGATCAGGAGCTTTCCATCTCCATATTTCATCTTTCTTCATCCTCTTCCTCTTCTCCAATCTGCGGTCATGGATGAAGTAGCGCTTTTCACCCTGCACCCAGTCTTTCAAGGAAAACGCAGGCAATGATGATGAGGTGGAATAGGCGATGGATTTCATCATTGCCATTTGCTTTTCCTTCCAAGACTGCCACTCATAATCACCTAAGAACGGGTCCACATATTCATTCACCTGCAGGGGGATATATGAAATGTCATAAATTGAAGCAGGAGAGGGAGCGGGAAGGATGAATTTATCAATATCAGCATTATTAGAAGGAGGATTAGGAAATAAAATGGATGAAGGACTAAAAGGTTCAAATAAAGGAGGAGTAGCCCCGATGTCACTCCTGGCAGGTTCCCAAGCAGGATCACTGTCAGTGTCGTAAGAGTCATAACGAGGCGCATCTAAAAACTCGAAGGCATCAGTGGTGCGACAGATGTCCTTCACCAATGAAGAAGTGCACAACTCCTCATCATAAAGGTCATACTCATCATCCCACTTTGGTGCAACTTAGAGGTCTAGAACATCACCCTGAAAATAATCTTCGACAGGATCATAAAAGATATGCGTAGAAAAAGTTTGCAAAGAAACTGGAGGAACATCAGAATCAGAAAGTAAAATATCAGGTTCCTCCGCAAAAAGATCTGCAAGCACCTCCCCACTGGAGAGAACACTCTCCTCATCCCACTCTAGTTCATCATGGAGCTCTCAAATCTCACCTTGTTGGCCCTCAAATGAATCATTGTCATCACTAGTAGTAAAGCCATATACAGGGAGCGAAGAGTCCCTACAAGAAATAAGCTCGGGGGTCGAGGGAACGATTGCTTCCATGGGTAAAGAATGAGTGATAGGGACAATGTTGTCATGAGTGGAGGTGCAGTGGTCAGGATTGAAAAGACTCGGACAGTCCTTCAATTCATGACCCTCTCCTCGACACAACAAACAAACAAAGTTCCTACACTGCCTAGCATTTAACTCCTTCATTTGGTCTATATAATAGATCATCATGTCGTAAGTGCTAGGAGAAATATCCCATGAAGACATTTTCAATATTTAAAGAAGATAAAACGAAACAGAAATTCTTTGCAAGAAAATTTACACAAACTGATAAAACTACTTGGATTAAACTTGCCTAAAACTTAAAAACAGAAGAGGAAGAAATAATAACAAACACTATATAATTAAAAAGAAAACAAAAATAATAAAGCGGCTATACACACTGGAAGAACTACTATCTCTTGTCTCCCTCTACAACAAACTCACACGTCTGTGTTCCCCGGCAATGGCGCCAAAAAAATGATGCGCAAATCTAGCACACCGCTATAGGCGGTAGCGAGACTGCGCAACAAAATGGCAGTGTACCGATCGTTCAAGTAATATAAAATGTGGGATTGAATCCCCAAGTATCGATCTCGAAGGAACACAGTAAGGTGGAGTTTATTTTTGAGGAAGGACTTGAGATTGAAGTCCTTAAGTCGGATGGATTGCGGAAAAGGGGGGTTTTGGTTTATGGAAAATAAAATAAAATACTACAACTACTCCTATGCAATGCCGCTATGCAATGCTTCGCTTAGCGGGATGGAGACTAGGTAGGCCTTGAGCGCACTGCGTCGCAAGGGCGGATGGACGAGTAGGCAAGCGGAATCGAACTGTGCAGGCCTTGAGCGCACTGCTTCGTTAGGCTAATGGATTACACGTGCCTCTATGCCACGCTTCACTAGACGGATGGACGAGAAGGAAAGCAGATGGAATGGTTCGCACCAGCGGAGTCAAGGTGGATAACACGGGCCGTTAGCACCGCTTAGCTTGGCGGATGGATGAGTAGTCTTACAGAATGAGGGTCGCAAGCACTTCATCGACAAGCACGCCACTAGCAATTGCTAGTGCGGCACACAAACATGACAGCGGGATGGAGAATGGAATGGGGCGCTCCTCTAATCACATAAGCCACAAACATAACCACACAACCATGGAAATTTACACTAATAATATTTAGGGTTTATGGACATAATTCATATAGAAACATACAACCACACACATCAAATAGAATAAACAAAAATAACAAGGAGGAGGTAAGATTACAACCAAAGAACGAAGACTCGTCGGAGATTCACGGCCGGAATTTAGGGTTGTCAATCCTCGTCCGGGCTCGGTCTTCAACTATCGTTCGGGGTAGAAGAGGGCTGTCACTACCTCCCAATGGACCCATCTTCTTCGTCAATAGCCTTCAGCCATGATCTTGCCGGAGAACTCCAAGGATATAGTGCAAAATCTGTTGAAATGGAGCTTGGAAGCTTCTGATTGATGGAGGAGGCCGAGAGGATACTACAGCTCGAGATTGGCATGAAGAATATGTCCGGAGCACCTCCAGATGGTGGGCGGCGATGGAGCGACAAAATGGGCGAAATTGGAGCTCTTGGACGCGGGAAAGAAGGTCTATCCTTCTAGGGAGGAATCTGCAGCTTATATAGAAAAACAGTCAGAAATTGGTCACGCACGGTCGAACGCATGACCGTGCGTGGACCGTGCGATATTTAACAAATAGACAGGCGGGGAAGATGAAGTTGGCACGCCCGTGCATTTTATGTTGGAGTTACCATTGTGATCTAGAAGTGGTCAAACATGTAATCTCACTGCCAACGCGATATGAGCCTGCAGGGTCGCACATAAGAGCATGTGGAGAAGATGGAAGATTGACTGTGTTGGTAAAGGTTACCAATCACCATATAGATTGGGGGAGGTCCAGCAAATGTTGCTATCTGAATTCGTCGGGTTTACACGGATAGAATTCGTCGGGTTTTCACGGATATGATTCGTCGGATAGAATTCGTCGGGATTCGTCGGATATGATTCGTCGGATAGAATTCGTCGGGATTCGTCGGATGTGATTCGTCGGAATTCGTCGAATTGTCCCGTGAAAACTCGACGAATGCTGCTCCGTGGAATCCCGACGAATTGTAACAGAAACCCCAATTCTGCTGTGTGGTCTGCCGATAGCGATTCTTCTAGAAGCCTGTTTATGCTTTGGGTATAAATAGATCTTCTTTTAGGGTTCTCATAATTGATGAAGGAATCCAGCCGACGGAAGAGTTCCGCCTCTCGCCCTAGCTGACGGAAGTGTTCCGCCGCCCGTTCGCCTCCGCCGACCTCCTCTCCGACGATTATCGCCGGTGTTGTTCTTCCTGAAGCGAATCTAGCAATCCGTGGAAGCGCAAGGTGCAGTCTTCTTCTCCCGGCTCGTGTGGACTGCTGTAGAGACGTAGACATTATTCTACATGAGGACTCGGACAGCCGACGACAGGACTTAACTCATGGAGCATCTAGGTTGGATTTGATCCAATCCCACAAAGGTAATTTCATACCTAGCAATTTTATTAACTTCTTGATTCAATGTTCATGGCCCGATCCGAATCTTTTAGGTTATTCTGTTTATTTCCGCTGCGCCTACATACGATGTATGGTTCTAGAAAAACCCAATAGTGGTATCAGAGCTAGGTTCTGGTCGTGAATGTTGGAGAGAGACCACCGCCAGGGGCGCTGCCCCTTGGACCCTGTTACGGGCTCTGCCCCTAAGACCCCGCCAGGGGCGCGGCCCCTTGGAGCCCCGCCAGGAACGTCTGGGATTTCGTGGTAATTTCTAATTGTTAGAAATTGTTGTCTCCTTAGCAGTAACCGTCCCTCAAGTGGTTAATGAACCCTTGTATTGTTTTGGATTTTGAATCCAACAATGAGAGATGAGCTTGTCTACTGCTTTAAGTCGAGTTGTCTTTGCCTTTGTCCAATGAATGTAAATCTGAAGATTTGGAAGAGTTCTAAATGTCCAGATTTAGCCCTTCCGTCTATCAAAGGTTGATAGTCTTATGTTGTGCACATAAGGGATGCATGTGGATTTTATAAAGCTTGTTTTTCTGTGGATGTGCACTTTGATCAAATGTTGATCATGGTTAAGTGTTAACCTATTATTAAAAATTAAAATCCCTTCATCAAATATTAAGTGTTCGGATGCCTTCCGATGGATGACACTCTTCCTGCCTCGATCGATGAAGTGTGGGCTTGCCAAAGCAAGGTGCATTAATCTATCTTGGTAGGGGTGCGAGCGGATAATTGTGATATCCCACTGTCGACATCGGGTCTAACTTAACTAGGTGACCTCAAAGGTTGGGTTCCTAGAGGCATAGGGTTGGCATGGACCATATGATGGATGCGAATAAGGAGTTATTCACCAGCCATACAAGAGTTGCATGAGGATGCAATTGGCAAGCGTTGCCTACCTAAATAACCGCATTATGAGAGGAACGCCAAAGCGGACTCGTGGTGTTGGTGAAATACGGATCTTGTCCACTAAGAGAGTAGCTCGCGTGAACTCTCCGAATTGATAGTGAGGGCTATCAATTTGAATAAAATAGTGGGAGTATTTAATTGAAGTCCAAATTAAAATAAATTGTATTTTGAAATTTTGGTATTTATTAAATTCTGCATGAATTCTTGTAGAATTCCATGGCAAGTGGTTCACATTCCACCTTGTCCCTAAGAGCTATCCTTGAGAAGGACAAGCTTAGTGGGACGAATTACCTGGACTAGTATAGGAACCTGAGAATTGTTCTCAGGCAAGAGCGAAAGCTCTACGTCTTGGAAGAAGAAGCCCCCGAGGTGCCGACCGGGAACTCGTCCCGTGTTGATAAGGATGCTTATAAGAAGTATACCGATGACGCCTTAGACATCGAGTGCCTTATGCTTGCCACCATGAACTCTAAGCTTCAGAATCAACACGAGAACATGGGGTGCAAGGAGATTGACGAGCACCTAAAGAAAATGTTTCAAGGGCAAGCTCCTCAAGAGAGGTTCGATGTCACGAAGGCCTTATTTCAGTGCAAAATGGGAGCCCAAGACTCGGTTGGTACTCACGTACTCAAGATGATTGGGTATATAGAGAACCTGGAGAGACTGGGTTTTCCTCTGGGTCAAGAGTTGGCCACAGATCTTATCCTGCAATCGTTGCCGGATAGTTATGAGTAGTTCATCTTGAACTACAACATGAATGAAATAGACAAGACACTGCCCGAGCTCCTAGGCATGTTGCGAACTGCCGAGATAAACATGAAGAAGGCCAAGCCTGCCAGTCCCATATTGATGGTACATAAAGGCAATGGTAAGGCCAAGGGCTTCTAGAAGACGAAGGTGGGACCTAAGTCACATATTGAGCCCAAATCTTCTACGCTGAAAAAGAAGAGCACCGTGAAGGTAGGGAAATGCCACCACTGTGGCAAGGCTGGTCATTGGAGGAGGAATTGTCCTTCGTACATTGACGGTCTGCAGAAAATGAAGGGAGGTATGACTTCCGCTTTGGATATTTACGTTATAGAGATAAATCTTTCTGCTCCTTCATCTTGGGTATTGGATACCGGATGTGGTTCTCACATTTGTACAAATGTGCAGGAACTGAAAAGGATAAGATTGCTGAGTAAAGGAGAGGTAGACCTGCGCGTCGGCAATGGAGCAAGAGTTGCTGCTGTAGCCGTAGGGGTTTACCGTCTTTCTTTGCCCAGTGGGCTTGTAATAGAACTTAATAATTGTTATTTTGTTCCGGCCATAACTAGAAACATTATATCCATTTCATGCTTAGACATGATTGGATTTTCTTTTATAATTAAGAACAATTGTTGTTCTATATTTAAGAATGATGTTTGTTATGCTGTAGCTCAATTGTTTAATGGTCTTTATGTTTTGAAGCTAGACCATCCGATCTATAATGCAGATTATAATAAAAGACTAAGAACAAATGGCTCAAATCCTACATATCTCTGGCATTGTCGTTTGGGCCATATAAACGTGAAGCGCATATCCAAGCTCCATAAAGATGGACTATTGGACTCATTTGATTATGAATCATTTGAGCGATGCGAGTCTTGTTTATTAGGCAAAATGACTAAATCCCCTTTCACTGGTTATACTGAGAGGTCTGAGGATCTTTTGGGTATAGTACATAGTGATGTATGCAGACCCATGAGTTCTATGACTATAGGTGGGTATTTCTACTTCGTTACATTTACTGATGATTTCAGTAGATACGGATACGTGTATCTTATGAAGTGCAAATCCGAAACTTTTGAAAAGTTCAAAGTGTTTAAGAATGAAGTGGAGAACCAATTGGGTAAAAAGGTTAAAGCACTCCGATCTGATCGAGGTGGCGAATACCTGAGTGATGAGTTCCGTGATCATCTGAAAGAGTGTGGTATTGTATCACAGCTCACTCCACCTAGGACACCGCAGCATAATGGTGTGTCTGAGAGGAGAAATCGTACTCGGTTAGACATGGTACGGTCGATGATGAGTCATGCAGACTTGCCTGTTTCCATTTGAGGTTTTGCTTTAGAGACTGCTGCAATGACACTGAATCGCGCTCCGACAAAAATGGTTCTAAAGACACCATATGAAATATGGACTAGGAAGCGTCCCAGTATGTCATTCATTAAAATTTGGGGCTGTGAGGCATACGTATGACGTCAAATGCCTGACAAGCTGGAACCCAAATCAGATAAGTGTTATCTGGTGGGATATCCTAAGGAAACAAAAGGATATTACTTTTACCTACCGTCTGAGGGCAAAGTGTTTGTCGCAAGGACGGGTGTCTTCTTGGAGAAAGAGTTCTTGTCAAGAAAGACGCAAAAGGTAGAACTTGAAGAAGTTCAAGAACCACAAGTAGTGAATGAACCAGAATTGGATTCTGAGCCAGGACTACAAGATGTTGTAGCTAGAGAACCTGCTCAAGAGACACACGTCCTACGTAGATTTGGTAGACCAAGATTTGAGCCTGAGAGATATGGATTTCTGGTGTCTCAAATAGGTAATGTGTTGCTTATGGATCATGATGATGAACCAGCGACCTACCAAGAGGCTATGAATGGACCGGACTCCGACAAATGGCTTGAGGCTATGAAATCCGAAATGGACTCCATGTATACAAACCAAGTTTGGAACTTGGTGGAACCACCTGAAGGGGTACGACCCATAGGGTGCAAGTGGGTCTTCAAGAAGAAGACCGACATGGATGGGAATGTACAGATATTCAAAGGGCGACTGGTGGCTAAGGGTTTCAAGCAAATTCATGGTGTTGACTATGATGAGACCTTTTCCCCTGTTGCCATGGTAAAGTCCATTAGGATATTGCTTGCTATTGCTGCGTATTATGACTACGAGATCTGGCAGATGGATGTCAAAACGACTTTCCTAAATGGAAACCTCCTTGAGGAAGTGTACATGACAAAACCCGAGGGTTTTGTATCCCCAAATGAAGCCACTAAAATATGCAAGCTGAACAGGTCCATCTATGGATTGAAACAGGCCTCTAGAAGTTGGAATCTTCGTTTTGATGAGAAGATCAAAGAGTTTGGTTTTGTCAAGAATGAGGATGAACCGTGTGTTTACAAGCGAATCAGTGGGAGCATTGTTGTCTTCCTGATATTGTATGTTGATGACATACTGTTGATCGGGAATGACATACCTACCCTGAAAGTTGTTAAGAACAACCTAGGGAACTGCTTTTCTATGAAGGACTTGGGTGAAGCGACTTACATACTCGGTATTAAGATCTATAGAGATAGATCGAAGAAGTTGCTGGGTTTGACCCAGAGTACGTACATTGAGAATGTGTTGAAGCGGTTCAACATGCTTGAGTCCAAGAAAGGATTTTTGCCCATGTCTCATGGTGTGAATCTCTCTAAGGACCAGTGTCCAATTCTTGTGAAGATAAGGACCACATGAAGTTGATTCCATATGCTTCGGCAATTGGGTCAATCATGTATGCAATGTTATGTACTCGACCCGATGTCTCTTTTGCTTTGAGCATGACTAGCAGGTATCAGTCTGATCCCGGTGAATGTCACTGGATAGCCGTAAAGAATATCCTGAAGTACTTGAGAAGGACTAAGGATGTATTCTTGGTATATGGTGGAAAGGAAGAGCTCGTTGTAAGTGGTTACACGGATGCCAGCTTCCAAACTGATAGGGATGATTTGAAGTCTCAGTCAGGGTTTGTGTTTTGCCTGAATGGAGGAGCTGTGAGCTGGAAGAGTTCCAAGCAAGAGACAGTTGCTGATTCTACAACTGAGGCCGAGTATATCGCTGCGGCAAATGCAGCGAAGGAGGCTGTATGGATTAGGAAATTCATCGGCGAGCTAGATGTAGTTCCTAGCATTGTTGGTCCCGTAGTTCTCTACTGTGATAACAATGGTGCAATTGCACATCTAAGGAACCTAGATCCCATCAGCGCTCCAAGCACATACTTCGGCGGTTCCATCTTATTCGTGAGATTGTCGAACGAGGAGATGTGAACATTTGCAGAGTGCCGACTGAGGAGAATATTGCAGATCCACTGACAAAGCCTCTCGCGCAGAGAAAGCATGATGGTCATACTAGATCAATGGGTATACGATACATGAGTGATCAACTCTAGTGGGAGTCTTGTGGGTTGCATGTAAAATATATATTATGTTGGCTGTTTATTATTCATATGATGAATAGTGTACCAATTATTTCTTTTTACAATTAATGGCAAGTTCTTTTATTATGATATACTGCTTCTATATGATAGAATAAAATTCGTGATAAATACCCTTAGAATGTTCGCTTCCATAGGACATCAAGTACGTGACTTGAATGTGAGAGCCTATGATTTCGAAGCTTCATTCTTAAAAGGTCCCTGGTCGAGGTATCATCGTAGAAGCTAAGGGTGATGATGATACATTAAGACTAGCATGTGTGTTGACTGATGACCGGTTCTCACAGGTCATGATATTGTGATATCAAGTCATAACGTGGGTACTTGTTAGTGAACAAGTTGTACTGGACAGACCCAACCTGAGAATACTTTGTGGATTGTTACTTAAAAGTGTCACAAGTAGGTCTCATTTGACAATGGTGTTGTGGTCCTTTGACCTGAAGTCACAACATTCATCGAGTGAGGAAGAGCGTGCTTTGATGTCATCTAAAGTCTTCCTTGAAGAAGGTTGATGATAAGGGTGGTTGTTGGGTACGTTATGAATCATTTGGGTGTTTGGGTGTGAGCAGATATGGGATTTGTCCTCCTATATAACAGGAGTTGCATCCATGGGCCCCTTCATGGAATTGGACTGAGAAATGCATTGTAACGCCCCTGATTTTCGTCAATTATTTTACGTACCCGTTGTGACGTAATTTTGGCGTAAGGGCGTTACGTCAGCTCTTTTGATAGTGTTTCGAGCCTTAGCTTAGTTGGAGCTCGTGATTCAGATCGAGCGTGCGAGATTTCGCGTCGTTTCGAATTAAAGTGAAGGTTTGGAGTAATTATCAAGATTTTAGCTTCAGGAGGCTTTATCCGGAGTTTGGCTTGTCGGAATTGAATTCTGACTTCGCCGTTGGATTTGTAGCGCCGTGTTTTAGTTAGGGTGCGAATTTCGTAGAAATCCGAGGTGTTTTGGTCGCCCTCGCAGTTTTAAGTATTTTGAAGGATTAATTAATTATTTAAATAATAAATTAGGTTTATATATAAGCTTAAAATCCTTCCCTTCCCTATTCATCTCCTTCCTCGATCAAAATCAGCCGCCGAAGGTTAGGGCGAGAGCGGAGCTTCGTGGAGCCTTCAACCGGCGATTTCTAGGGCTATAGTGGTCGGAATCGAGTTTGGTTTGAAGATTTGGAAAGCTCTCGGCGAGATCTTCGTCTTAGTGGTAAGCTTGTTCTTCTTCGTGGAAGTTTTGGAGTTATGGAAATGACCTAACTCTTCCTTTCGGTCCTTAGCGCTCCAGGTCTTCGTGCTCGGGAGTTACCTTGGCTTTCGGAGCGGAGCTAGGCGAGTTTTGCAAGGTTAAGGCAAGTGGTTTCTTCCTCTTTCTCTCTTGATTCTTTTGACGGTTGGTTTGCTCGTTTTGAGCTCTTGTCATGCTGTTTAGCAAGAGTTTGTGTGTTTGGTGTAGTAACTTATGATCTAGAACCTCCCCTTGATTTTCTCCTCCTCAATCTTACCCAAATATCAAGTTTTTTTCCCCTTGTTCTTGCGGTGGCTCGAGAGACAGATTTGGATGTCTCGAGACATAGCTGATGTCTCGAGACATAACTGTCTCTGTCCTTGGGGATGTCTCGAGACATAGCTGATGTCTCGAGACATACCTGTCTCTGCAGCTTTGGATGTCTCGAGACATAAGGGATGTCTCGAGACATAGCTGTCTCTGGCCCTTTCTTGTCTCGAGAGATACCTTTCTTGTCTCGAGAGATACCTTTCTTGTCTCGAGAGATACCTTTCTTGTCTCGAGAGATACCTTTCTTGTCTCGAGAGATACCTTTCATGTCTCGAGAGATTTCTCTTGTCTCGAGAATTTCCCTTCATATCTCGAGAGGTACCTTTCATGTCTCGAGAGATTTCTCTTGTCTCGAGAATTTCCCTTCATATCTCGAGAGGTCCCTTTCATGTCTCGAGAGGTTGCCTATTACTCGAAAATTCAACCTTCTATCTTCCGAGAAGTCCTTTGTAGTTCTCGGGAAGTCCTCATTTTGATGTGATTTTTGCATGATTTCCGGTGGTGGGATTTCAAAATTTTGGACCACCGCCAGGGGCGCTGCCCCTTGGACCCCGTTAGAGGCTCTGCCCCTAAGACCCCGCCAGGGGCGCGGCCCCTTCGAACCCCGCCAGGAGCGCATGTGATTTCGTTGCGATTCTCATGTTTAAATCTTGTGTCCTCTCAAGCGCACAAGGATGTTGCCAGTATCCCTTCGGTGCTCCTCATCTTGAATCCCTTTTGCTTGAATTCTTTTACTCGTTGTGGTCTGTTAACGTTTGAGTTTACTCTTATGATTCGTCATGATTTATGCCTCTGATTACTCCTCCTCCTTCTTGAAACCTTGTGCCTCTTACAAGGGTACAAGGAGTTTTGCCCAAGTCGCTTGGGTGTCCTTGATCATGAATCCCTCGAACTTGAACCCCTTTGCCTTTTTGGTTCAATGACTCCGAGTTTCCCCTTATGAATTGTTTGATCAGCAGTTATCTCATGGTGACCCTATCCTTAGGGTGTTTCTTCTTAGTATTTGTGATGTTAGCAGTATGCGGTGATGTTGCTAATAACTGCATTGCGTTTTTGATCATGTTTACCTCCTATCAAAATCTTAAACCTGCTGTGATCTTGCAAATCTTTGGTTTCGCTTGTGATTCATCTTGATCGGCGTGTACTTTGCCTTGACCCTATTTCTTATGGCCTTCCAGTAATTATCCTATCGGGCAGCGTCCCGTGTTTAATTAAAATTTAAGTAATAAGAACTACTGTCTTTAGCCTTACACAGTAGCGGTGTTTGGGGGGACAGTGGGGGAAAATGTTATAGCCTTGCACGGTAGTCGTGTTTGGGTGGTTGGGTCTAGAGACACCCCCACTCGTTTTGGGCTTGGGTTGCGGAGGTAAGTAACCGCTCCCGTTTATTTTGAGCTGATCAGTCTCATGTATGAAAAATTTACAAGATAATTAATTTATACTTGCTCCTACTTATGATATTTGGTTGCACTTGGTGCTTTGCTTAGCTCCTTGTTTCAGAGCTTCTTTTTCAGTGAATCAGGCTTGGGTTGGTACCCCGTATGCCTTTATTGCTTGTCTTTTCCTTATTTTCTTGCCACTTGCAATTCCCTTGCTGAGGCGTTCTTGTTTATTGAATGCCTCAGGTCCAGAGCCGTAGCGGTTAGTGGAGTAGCCCGAAGTCTTCGGGAGTTTTTAGCTGCTGTTTACCCCGCTGCTGCGAGGTAGTAGTAGTTGTTGTTGTTTGCTTTTCCTTGTGTTCAGACATGCTAGTTTGGGCCAATGGGTTAGTGTCAGCTTGTTGACGCTCATTGTGCCTCTTTGATACTTTATAGTTTACTTACCAGTTTATGCCACTGCTTTTAGATCTGATACCTTACTCTCTGGGAATGATTTATGACTAGGTGCATTATAGTGATAAAATGGCTTTTCATTCATCTTCATCTCATCATATTTAACTAAAACCCTTAGTGTTAAAGTCACCTAAAGATATTTTCTATACTTATACTATGCCTAGTTAAGTGCATATCATCTACTTTATGTCCTGCCTTCACGTGCATATAGGACCTTAAATGAACTAAATCAAGTGTTTTCCGCTGCAGTTACATATATAATTTTCTCTGTGGACTAGTTGATCCACGAACTGAGAGACACAGTTCTGACTCTAACCCCTAATAAATGATTTCAAATAATGATTATCGTGAAATCATGTTTTCAACTATCAAGTAATAGGTTCCCGCCTGAGCGTCTGCAGTTGTCTCCTGCATGACGTGGCATCATGACGCGTATTTTCTCTTCCTCTGATATTCTTAATTCCTGAGAAAATGCGGGTTGTGACATGCATGGCCATGCTTGGTTGAGTCAATATGTGATATTGAGCTCACCATTCTCTGGAAGTCCGTTCTAGATCAAGAAACTTGGATTGAGCTATTAAGAGGGTGACACGGTCCATGCCTCTAGTTCTTTTCGGATGTAAGGGAGAAAGGGACAAAGACAACGCTGGAACATTGGTCATAAAGGCTTCTGATTTATGAACTCTTATTGCTTGGGGAGCAATGATGCATTGCTAGATGCCGCTCATTGTTTGTGAGGTTTTTGTTTGATACTTTCAAGATCAAGTGGGAGACTGTTGGAGTTACCATTGTGATCTAGAAGTGGTCAAACATGTAATCTCACCGCCAACGCGATATGAGCCTGCAGGGTCGCACATAAGAGCATGTGGAGAAGATGGAAGATTGACTGTGTTGGTAAAGGTTACCAATCACCATATAGAATGGGGGAGGTCCAGCAAATGTTGTTGTCTGAATTCGTCGGGTTTACACGGATAGAATTCGTCGGGTTTTCACGGATATGATTCATCAGATAGAATTCGTCGGGATTCGTCGGATAGAATTCGTCGGGATTCGTCGGATGTGATTCGTCGGAATTCGTCGAATTGTCCCGTGAAAACTCGACGAATGCTGTTCCGTGGAATCCCGACGAATTGTAACAGAAACCCCAATTCTGCTGTATGGTCTGCGGATAGCGATTCTTCTAGAAGCCTGTTTATGCTTTGGGTATAAATAGATCTTCTTTTAGGTTTCTCATAACTGACAAAGGAATCCAGCCGACGGAAGAGTTCCGCCTCTCGCCCTAGCCGATGGAAGTGTTCCGCCGCCCGTTCGCCTCCGCCGACCTCCTCTCCGACGATTGTCGCCGGTGTTGTTCTTCCTGAAGCGGATCTAGCAATCCGTGGAAGCGCAAGGTGCAGTCTTCTTCTCCTGGCTCGTGTGGACTGTTGTAGAGACGTAGACATTATTCTACGTGAGGACTCGGATAGCCGACGACAGGACTCAACTCGTGGAGCATCTAGGTTGGATTTGATCCAATCCCGCAAAGGTATTTTCATACCTAGCAATTTTATTAACTTCTTGATTCAATGTTCATGGCCCGATCCGAATCTTTTGGGTTATTCTGTTTATTTCCGCTGCGCCTACATACGATGTATGGTTCTAGAAAAACCCAATATTTTACTCACGCACGGGCAAATCATCCCGTGTGTCAAAACGCACGGGTATATTCAAAAAAGCTAAAAAACATAAAGAAACAGGCGACCGTGCGTTTTACTCTCGCACGGGCAATTCCGCCCGTGTGTCAAAACGCACGACTAAACTCAGATCTCTCGTTTTCTGCCAAGATGAGAACGCACGACCGCAACCGCCCGTGCGTCAAGGAAACGCACGATCGTGCATTGCACATAATCATGAATACTAGGGGAAAACTGGATGATCCGACCACCTGTCTACAAGATAAAACAGCTGGGAAAACACCTCCAGCACTAGATAAACACAGAAAAAGAATGGGGAGCACATTGTGCTTGCCCCCAACACTAACACGTGCAAATGCACACCACAACGGGCCTAAAAGTGTACTTAGCAGGGAATAACAAATATGAATAAAAACATGCCTAAGTGTAGTGCAAAGACTAAAAATACGGCCCAGATGAGTCCATAAATGTATATATAAATGGGACTCATCACACGCCCGTGACCGAGGGCGTGCAAAAATAAACTTTTGTCTATAAATAGAGGGGCTCGGCTGAAGGAAAAGGATCTAGATTTTGAGAGTGTTTTAGATTTATTTTGAATTGTTTTGAGTGAATGTGAGTTTCTTTATGCAATTAAGTTTTAGTTTGTTTGTAATTTTCGCTTTCCTAGTTTAGTTGTAATGCTTATTTTGGAAATAAAATGTTATTTTTATCATTTGGATCTTCATTTTAATTTTATGCAAGAGTGTTTGTGTGTGTGTGTATGAGAGTAGTTTTTATTTTCTTTTAAATTAACTTTTAATTATAAGTAGAGTGTGTGCGTGTATGAGATTAATTTTATTGCTTTGATAACTTAACTATACCGCTTTCATAATTTATATTTAAAAGCTTTCATAAAATAGTTTATTGCTTTCTTTAACGCTTTATTTATCGCTTTCTTTTAAACACTTTCCTTCGATTCAGTCTTTTTATTACAAGTTGAGATAGTGTTTTATTTAACTTAGCTTTATTTCAAGTCTTATTACCACCCCCATCCCGGATGAGAGACTAAGAACTTGTTAGCACTTTATTAAGAT
The DNA here is from genome assembly GCA_033032865.1 of Dactylorhiza incarnata. Taxonomy (NCBI): domain Eukaryota; kingdom Viridiplantae; phylum Streptophyta; class Magnoliopsida; order Asparagales; family Orchidaceae; genus Dactylorhiza; species Dactylorhiza incarnata. Next base: position 7,811,006 of record JAWHQI010000051.1, on the reverse strand, counting down.
GTTTGAGACGGATATTATTTCTGCATTTTTATAAGTATTTCAATTCAATACCACCACCGTCCCGGATGAGAGGCTAAGAACTTCTTAGCGCTTGATTAAAACGGTTGGGACGGATACTATTTCTGCTTTTATATAAGTCTTCTAATTTCCCTTGTTAAAATGTTTATATCCGCTTATAATATTAACATGTACTTTCTAATTATTAATGTCGTCTCCATTCCGATGAGTGGCTAATTTTCTTTAGCGCACGATGTCGAAGAGCATTGGGACAAATAAATAGTTTTCTGAAAATTAAAATATCTCTTTTTCTAAAATTAATTAACGGGCTTAAGGTTTACTCGAGAAAAACTTTGTGTGGAACCATATAATCGATATATGGTTCTCATTTCTATTTCGATGCACGAGTTAGCCGAGAGGCTCGTGCGTATGGATTGATCGCTCACGGGTATAGAGAGATGCGCTCTACCCTCGAGAGAGGATGAGGTAAGTCTCCCGAATTGGAAATAAAAACTCAATAGAGGGGTTCACAACATAAAGCGAGTATTAAGGAGATTCAATTAAAGAACGAGAGTTCAGTCGAATATTCTTAATCTCAGGTGGGCGCACCCTCGAGAGTGGTGCGTTCATACTTATGAAACCTCCACGGCCAAGTCATTTTAATGTTTTGAAAAGTCATATCTTTTACTTTTAAAAAAAAGACTATTTTCATTTCAAGGTAATTCGACATCAGGCGCTATCTTCATCATCATTTAGAACTCTAGTTATACGCATATTATCGTTCCTTATAAATCAACTCAAAATATTACTCCGATAAAATAATAGTTTATTCCTTACAAGTAGAAGTATTCAATAAGATCCGAGGAAATTTACGACCTCGATATTTTTAAAAAACAAAATATCCTGTACTACACACGATAAATTATACTTGCCTTTATTAAATGATTAGTTTGGATTAAAATTAAAACAAAAGCTTTTCCCATCCATTTAGTGCAAAACTCTTCTTTTCTATTTTAAAAAATCAATAGAATTCGGCGTCGTAGTCGGGGAGTAATCTTCAATACTTCGAAAGAAGAAAAGACCGTTACTTCTATCTTTCGATAGGATAACGGTTAGTTTCTCAAAGTAGGAATACTTGCGAAACTCCTCGAAAACACCCGCCTAATTCTAATCTCATCATGTAAAGGTTGTGCGAACCAAAGAAGAAACCAAATTTTAATCATCAACACACTGCCAAAGAGATATCACTTACTCATCAGGGTTTATCTGATGCAATGGATAATCAGATAATGCCCAGCAACAACATAGAGAAGGCGTACATAGAAACCAACAGGTGGATGGTTGAACACAAGACAAATATCCAGGATAAACTTGATCATCACAACAAAGAACTAGACAGTCGTCTACTGGAAACAAAGAACCATTTGGAGAAAGGCATTTACATGCTAAAAGACAAAATCCTAGTCCTTCAGAAGAACCTCCAAAAAGAAATATCACAAGAAGTCATAAAGGGGAGAGATCAATGATAAAGGCCAGTGGTGAACATGCCATCTGGACCTCAAATACTATCAGGGAAGCAATGAATCTCTCTCCTCTATGTTATGATGAGCCTGCTGAAGAGTACCCTGCTGAAGATCATCATGTTGATATTCCTGATGCTGCTGCAGATCAAAATAGTGAAGCAATGAATCTCTCTCCTCTATGTTATGATGAGCCTACTGAAGAGTACCCTGCTGAAGATTAACATGTTTATATTCCTGATGTTGCTGCTGATCAAAACAAAGGGAAGTAAATAGTGGAAGAAGATGAAGCAAAGATAAGAAAGAGAAAATACAGGGAGGAAATGGAGAAAAAGGATAACTATGAGAGGTGGATCCCCAAGTCCAGATCCATCATATTAAAAGCATGGGAGCTGGTGAAAGTAAATAATGGTGAGAGGTAGAAAGTGTACAGTCCTCAAGAATGGGCTAAACATGAAGATCAAGAAGAAGCAAGGAGAGTGTTGGGAATAGTGCCCAACAATGTTCCTGATTTGAAGAAATGCTCAGATCAATGATAAGTACAAGGTGTATTTAGTGTTATATCTAGTTCATGCTTGCAGAGATCAGGCAATATGTCCAGTACTTCAATAATTTGCCTAAGTACAATATCGTCGAAAAGGACTGGTCATATCGTCGAAAAGTGTATGCATGTTGTTGAAATGATGTGCAGAGCAAAGCAGAATGATCATATTGGTTATCGTCGAAACAACATGCGTATGACTATATTGTTGTGAGATCGACACTACAACACCTCACAACGAAATCAGAAAGCCGAGATGAAGAAGAGGACTCAAGCACAAAAACATGTCAGATGTCGACGATATCATCATAAAGAAGCCATGTCGTCAATAAGGCCAAGTAAGACTGATGACGATGGTATCGTCGTAAAGAAGGCTTGATGTCGAGAAGACTAAGGAAGGTTACATGAAGATAGGCAGTTGCTGAAGAATAGTATGTCGACATGATATCGATTATGTCGTCGACAAGATAAGGTGGTTACAACGATATCGAGCAGTCAAGAAGATTACGCCGACATCAGTTAAATGACTTCATGTCGTCTTAAGTGCAAGTGCAGAAGGGATGTCCCGTATCGTCGAGATATCACTATCTGAATAAGAAGGAAGAAGACTTGAATAATTGCCCTTGTCAAAGTCAACGACAAGTCCTATCATCGAGATATTGTCCATATCGTCGTAACAATGGAAATATCATCGAGACAGATTCAAAAGTTGCCAGACGCGTTGTCAGCATTTAATGCGGCCGCCTGATTGTCCAATCAGCGCGTGCTCTTAAGGTATGGGTGTCTGTCAGTGAAGCACATCATAGGAGACCGTAAAGCAGCTCCTCCATCCTAAAAAAGGGAACAATGGAAGCCCTACGGATGAGACGAGAACGAAGAAAAGTAAAAGAATCCTGCCGAGCAATACAACTGTAAAAGCTGTGGAGAAGAATCGACATCAAGAAGAGGAGAACAAAAATGCACATCCAGTGTTCTCCAAGTTGCAACCAAGCCACATCGACTGATAAGAATCGTTCAAGTGAAGAAGCTAGTCAACATCAGGCTAAAGAAGAAGGATTGAAGATGATCTGTACTTTCAAGATTCAAATCAGAGGCATCTTCTTCAAGACAAGAAGCTGATCTCCACTAGGCAGAAGAACAAACATTGTATATCTTTCTTTGTAAGAATCGTTCAAGTGAAGAAGCTAGTCAACATCAGGCTAAAGAAGAAGGATTGAAGATGATCTGTACTTTCAAGATTCAAATCAGAGGCATCTTCTTCAAGACAAGAAGCTGATCTCCACTAGGCAGAAGAACTAACATTGTATGATCTATTTTCAAATCTAAGTGTCGAGCTTGAGGGCCTGAGATCTGTGAGGCTTGAGGGCCAGGGCAGAGGACTTGCTGGTCCAACCTTGTCGAGCTTGAGGGCTTGAGGTCTGTGAGGCTTGAGGGCTAGTGTCGAGCTTGCAGGCTTGGGTGCAGTAGGGGCTTGCAGGCCTAGGATGCAGGACTTGCGGGTCCAAGGGGAAAGACTTGTGGGTCTGCGCTGTGTAGGGTTTGAGGGCCTGAGTGTCAAACTTGTGGGCTTGAGTGCAGTAAGGGCTTGCGGGCCTAGGTTGTAGAACTTGCGGGTCCGAGTTGTAAGGCTTGCGGGCCAGAGACATTGGCGGAGTTTGCTGAGCCAAGCGCACTGCTAAGTAGGCGCGGAGGGACAGAGGACTACTCAAGACACCCTGTCTTGAGGAGCCTCTATTTATTCTTGTGTGTTTTCTGTGTAGTGCTTTTAATCTCTAAATTTGTTAACCAGAAATCAAGAACACCAAAAGGGGAACAAAACAATTTGAAATACCTATTCACCCCCCCTCCCCCACCCTCCACCCCCCACCCTCTAGGTGATAAGTCGACACCCAATAACTAACAGAGAGTATACAGAAGGGACAAGCAAGCAGGCAGAATCCCTGCAGACACTCCTGAGCCTCTCAAGTATCACGCTAAGCCACTTGAATGCTTCACTAGAGAAACTGAGAAGAAGCAGGAAGCCAGTGTCAAGAACGCAAAGAGTGAAGAAGGTGTGAAAGAACCAGAGAAATATAGGGCTGAATCTTTAGGGGCAAATGTAGAAATGCTGAAAAACTTTAATACATTTGTCACCATTTATAAGTCTTTAATGAAGTGATATTTGTCAATTTCTGTGTTCACTTAGACTTAACTGTAATGTAATTATTATATGACAATTTGCTTAAGATGTACTTAATCATTGAGTGGGTTTTGACTTCTTCAAATAGGGGAGATTATTGGGAACAGTGCCCAACAATCTTCTTAATTCGAAGAAATGCTCAGATCAAAGATAAGTACAAGGTTTATTTAATGTTATATCTAGTTCATGCTTGCAAAGATCAGGCAATATGTCCAGTACTTTGATAATTTGCCTAAGTACAATAACGTCGAAAAGGACTGGACATATCGTCGAAAAGTGTATGCATGTCATTGAAATGATGTGCAGAGCAAAGCAAAATGATCATATCGGTTATCGTCGAAACAACATGCGTTTGATGATATCGTTGTGAGATCAACACTACAACACCTCACAATGATATCTGAAAGCCGAGATGAAGAAGAAGACTCAAGCGCAAAAACAAGTCAGATGTCGACAATATCGTCATAAAGAAGTCGTGTCATAGATAAACCTAATTAAGAAAGATATCGTCGCAAAGAAGCCATATCGTCGATAAGGCCAAGTAAGACTGATGACGACGATATCATCGTAAAGAAGGCTTGATGTCGAGAAGACGAAGGAAGGTCAAATGAAGACAAGCAATTGCTGAAGAATAGTCTGTCGACATGATATCGATAATGTCGTCGACAAGATAAGGTGATTACAATGATATCGAGCAGTCAAGAAGATTACGCCGACATCAGTTAGATGACTTCATGTCGTCTTAAGTGCAAGTGCAGAAGGGATGTCCCGTATCGTCGAGATATCACTATCTGAAGAAGAAGGAAGAAGACTTGAATAATTGCCCTTGTCCAAGTCAACGACAAGTCCTATCATCGAGATATTGTCCATATCATCGTAACAAAGGAAATATCATCGATACAGATTCAAAAGTTGCGAGACGCGCTGTAAGTATTTAATGTCGCAGCCTGATTGTCCAATCAGCCTGTGCTCTTAAGGTATGGGCATCTGTCAGTGAAGGACATCATAGGAGACTGTTAAGCAGCTCCTCCGTCCTATAAAAGGGAACAGTGGACGCCCTAAAGAAGAGACATGAACGAAGAAACAAAAAAGAATCCTGCTGAGCAATACAACAGTAAAAGCTGTGGAGAAGAATCGACATCAAGAAGAGGAGAACAAAAACGCACATCCAGTGTTCTCCAAGTTGCAGTCAAGCCGCATCAACTTATAAGAATCATTCAAGACAAGAAGCTGATCTCCACCTGGCAGAAGAATCTATATTCTATCTTTCTTTGTAAGGCTTGCGAGCCAAAACTGCAAGATCTATTTTCAGATCAAAGTGTCGAGCTTAAGGGCTTGAGATCTGTGAGGCTTGAGGGCCAGGGCAGAGGACTTGCGGGTCCAACCTTGTCGAGCTTGAGGGCTTGGGATCTGTGAGGCTTGAGGGCTAGGGCAGAGGACTTGTGGGTCCAACCGTGTCGAGCTTGCGGGCCTAGGCTGCAGGACTTGCGTGTCTAAAGAGAAAGACTTGTGGGTCTGTGCTATGTAGGGCTTGAGGTCCAGAGTGTCGAGCTTGCGGGCTTGAGTGCAGTAGGGGCTTGCGGGCCTAGGCTATAGGCTTGCGGGTCCAAGTTGTATGGCTTACGGGCTGGAGACATTGGCGGAGTTTGCCGAGCCAAGCATACTACTAGGTAGTCACAGAGGGACAGAGGACTACTCAAGATACCCTGTCTTGAGGAACCTCAATAAATTCTTGTGTGTTTTCTGTGTAGTGCTTTTAATCTCTAAATCTGTTATCCATAATCAAGAACACCAAAAGGGTAACAAAACAATTTGAAATACTGATTCACCCCCCCCCCCCCCAACTAGGTGATAAGTCGACACCCAATAACTAACAACATTAATTGTTGACAGCGCGTCTGGCAAAATTTGAATCTGCCTCGATGATATTTCCATTGTTACGACAACATGGACAATATCTCGACGACATAGCTTATCGTTGTCTTGGACTTTGATAGATCTTCAAGTCTTCTTCCTTCTTCTTCAGATAAGGATATCTCGACGATACGGGATATCCCTTCTGCACTAGTGATTATGATGATAGACTGTCTTCTGGATATGTCATCATAATCTTATCGACTACTTGATGTCGTCAACACTACCTTGTATTTATCGACGACATTATCATTATCATGACGATTAGCTATTCCTCAGCAACTGTTGTCTTCATAACTTCTTCCTTGGCCTTCTCGACGTCAAGCCTTCTTTACGATGATATCGTCGATATCAGTCTTTCTTTGCCTTTTCAATGATATGGATTCTTTACTACGATGTTGCCGACATCTATTTTACTTAGCCTTTTCGATGTCCGGGCTTCTTTACAACGATGGCGTCGACATTGTCTTGTACTTGTACTTAAGTCTTCTTCCTTCATCTCGGCATCCCGATATCGTCGTGTGGTGTTGTAGTGTTGATGTCACAACGATATCATCATGTGCATGTTATCTCGACGATAACTGACATGATCCTTTTGCTTTTCTCTGCACATCATTTCAACGATATGCATACTCTTTCCGACGATATTTGTCACCAAGACATTCTTTGTACTTGGTTTCCACTGAGATGATAAAGCTAAGAAAGTAATCAAATACATAGTGAAATTTTCTTGAATTGGGGACTTCTTCAAATCAAGAATCATGAGGCCAGGATTCCCAACATTATCCTTTGAAAGATCACCTCAGCCCAAGATGTCTTCTTCTTCAGAATAATTCTTGACAACAACTCAAACATGTGTTTGGATATGGTGTCATGTGATCATAGCTTACATAGTATTGCCTTACCAACAATATCAGAGAGCAATTTGCCTCTCTGTTTGAAGAGCATTCTCTTGAGTGAGCCAGTTTTGGCATCACAATATTCACACCATTGCAGTGTTTGGTCTTTTTCATTTTCAGAAATTGCTTCTTCCTCTTCTTCGCTGCAAGAGGTCAGCTGAAGGGTCTTTTCCATTTTCTTAGGAGATATTTTTATCTTATTACTCCCTATCCTTCCCTTGATTGTGGAGTTTGATGAGGACATCTTGGCATTGGAGAAGAATTCTTGAACTTCGGTTCTGAGAATAATTGACGGCTTAGATAGCATATAGTCCAGTCCTTGGTCGGAAAGAAGTTGAATCACTTCTCTTATCTCTGTAGGAGCATGTTGAAATCCATTTCTAAATATCTCATATCCTTCATGCAGATCTTTTGCCATTTTTGGCGCCATTTCTTCTGAAGGATAGGTCACAGAGACGGGAGGTAGAAGGGTTCGTCTCGTCGGCTAGGTTAATGGAAAGTGTAATAAATTGATCAACATTTTTATATTTATATGGGCTTTTTTTAGGTTTAGATTTGCCCTAAGTATGTGTTGATTTGACTAATCAATTTGATTGATTTATCAATACTGACGTCTCAATTTGGGCATGATGAAATTTAGCCAGCTCATCACAGCAGAACCGTTGAGACGGAGGTGTTATCCGCTGGGACAAAGTATTGCCAACCGCTAAGATAGTTCTAATCGTCTCAGCGGATTAGCTGAAACCTTCTCTACTGTTTCAGCTGAATTCACTGCCTATTAGTGAATTATATTATTAGGCAGTTTCCAATACCTAAACATGCTATCAATCATTTAGATAGCAACTTTTCCTTTCAAAGCTTATTATACATGTTTATATTTTTCACTAAATAAAGCTAAGAATAAAAAAATTAGCAAAGGTAGATAGTTGACAGTTTAAGATCTATTCTAAATTTAACATGTCAAGCTCAATTTTAAAGGCATTAAACTTTGCCTCATCCTATGGCTTTGTAAGGATGTCAGCAACTTGTTTGTCAGTGGGGACAAATTCAAGGCATACTTCTTTACTTTCTACATACTCACTTATGAAATAATACCTTATCTCTATATGCTTAGTCCTGCTATGTGAGACAAGATTCTTAGTTATAGAGATAGCATTGGATGAGTCACAATATAGGGGAGAATTACTTACCTTGAGGTTATAATCCTCTAACTAATGTTGTATCCATAATAGTTGTGCACAACAACTTCATGCTGCAATATACCCAGATTCAGCTGTGGATATCGCCACACTGGTCTACTTCTTGCTGCTTCATGAGATCAGCCTTCTTCCTAGGAATTGACAAGTTCCACTTGTGCTTTTCCTATCTTCCTTGCAACCTGCAAAGTCTGCATCTGAAAAGCCAATTAGTTCAAAATCATTGTTCGTAGGGCACCAAAGGCCAAGGTGTTGGCTGCCCTTAAGGTATCTCAAAATCCTCTTTGCAGCTGAGTAATGAGATTCTTTAGGGCATGCATGGTACCTAGCACAAACACATGTAGCATACATAATGTCTGGTCTACTGGCAGTTAAATACAACATGGACCCAATTATACACCTGTACATGGATTCATCAAATGGCTTACCCTTTTCATCCCTGACCAGGGTGATGTTGGGCCCTATGGGAGTTTTTATGGTGGAGGCTGACTCCATCCCAAACTTCTTAATAAGCTCCCTAGTGTACTTGGTCTACGAGATGAAAATCCCCTCATCAGACTGTTTCACTTGGAGGCCTAAGAAGTACTTGTGCTCTCACATACTGCTCATATCAAACTTCCCCTGCATAAGGTTGGCAAACCTTTTGCAAAGGTTGTCATCTATAGACCCAAAGATTATGTCATCAACATAAATTTGGACTGGAAGACACTTGCCCTTTGTTTCCCTAAGAAACAATGTGCTATCCATCTTTCGCCTCAAGAACTTGTTCTTGATGAGAAAGATAGACAAGGTCACATACCAAGCCCTATGGGCTTGCTTTAGATCATATAGAGCTTTCCCAAGCAAATAAACATGAGAGGAGAGGGCAGGGTGAACAAAACCTGAGGGCTGCTCCACATATACCTCTTCCTTTAGATTGTCATTTAGGAATGTTGATTTGACATCCATTTGGTACACTTTGAACCCCTTGTGGGCAGCATTGGCAAGAAACAACTTTATTGCTTCTAACCTTTCAACTGGGGCAAAGGTTTGATCAAAGTCAATACCTTCTTCTTGTCTGTACCCCTTGGCAACCATTCTGGCTTTGTTCTTTATGATGGTGCCATTCTCATCAAGCTTGTTCCTGTAGATCCACTTGGTGCCAATGATGTTATGTCCTTGAGGCTTTGGCACCAATTTCCACACCTTGCACCTCTTGAATTGAAGCATCTCTTCTTGCATTTCTTGAATCCAGAAGGTGTCATCAATTGCTTCTTCAAATTTCTTGGGCTCTATTTGTGATAGAAAGCTTAAGAATAGGGCTTCATTGTGAGCCCTGCTTCTGGTAACCACTCCTTGGTTAACAACTCCAATTATTTGGTTTCTTGGATGATCCCTTAGGTGTTTGTTTGCTGCAGGCAACCTGTCAGCTATCTGCAGCTCTTCTTCTTGATCAGCATCATCTTCAGCAGCTTGCTGATCTTCAACTTCAGGGATTGTTTCCTCTGAATTGACTTTGCTTTTGCTGGGTATGTCTTGGAGAGACATATCTTGCATTTGCTGTTCATTATCTGTCAAAACAGGAGAGTTGAACCAGCCCTTATAGAGCAGGCTGGTCTCATCAAAAATTACATGCATTGACTCTTCTACAACATGTGTTTTCTTGTTGAATACTCTATAGGCCTTGCTATGTGAGCTATATCCAACAAGAATCCCTACATTGCATTTTTCAGCAAACTTAGTTAATTGAGATTTTCCATTATTTAAAATGTAGCATTTGCAACCAAAGACTCTAAAGCATGAAATTGTTGGTTGTTTTCCTTTCAGAATCTCATAGGGGGTAATTCCTAGGGCCTTATTGATAGATGATCTATTGAGAACATAACATGCAGTATTGTCTGCCTCAACCCAGAAATATTCTGGGAGTGAGGAGTCACTAAGAAATGTTCTCCCAGCCTCTATCAAGGTCCTATTCCTCCTCTCAGCCACACCATTTTGCTGTGGAGTCCTTGGGGAGGAAAATTCTTGGGTGATACAAAATTCTTGACAAAACCATGTCATAGAATTCAAATTGAAATTCAGTACCATGGTCAGTTCTAGTCTTGACCATAGTGCACTGTAGTTCATTCTGGATTGCCTTAACATGGTTTATAAAGACATCTAAAGTATCAGATTTCTTCTTAAGGAAGAATACCCTGTATACTTTGAGTGATCATTAACAATCACAAAAGTATACAACTTCCCACAGAGGCTCTGCATTGGCAATAGACCAAACAAGTCCATGTGCAATAGATAAAAACATCTTTCAGTGTCTTTGGAGCCAATGCTATTAAAGGTGGCCCTTGTTTGTTTGCCCATTTGGCATGCATGACATGGACCACTTTTAACACATTTCAAATTAGGACTATTTCTAACTATGTTTCTAGAAAATAGCCTATACATTGACTTGTAGTTAATGTGGGCAAGTCTCTTGTGTCATTGAACACAGAGACACTCACTTTCATTAATTACAAGACACTTAGGAGACAAAGAAGAATTGCATATAAAATCTAAGCAATACACATTCCCACTCTTAGTTCCTGAGAGGATGATCTCTAAGTCATGTGACTTTTTGATCAAGCACTTATCATTATGGAATTCAATGACATAGCCTAAGTCACACAGTTGACTTATGCTCACTGGGTTGTGTTACAACTGATGCGCGTTCGACAAGTGCACCGGTCGCTGTCAAGTAATAAATTTGGGAATAGCTTCCCCGAATGTCGATCTCTTGAGGAATGAAGGTTCTGGTGAACAAAACGTGTGGTGAGTCGATTGTTACACGAGCGAATAAAATAAAATAGGGGCGTTGTGATTGGTGTCCTAAGCTATTGCGGAAATGAGAAAAATGCGGGTCGAAAAGCACCGCTTCGCAAGGTGTGGGTGAGTGCAGTGGCCGCAATGCCGCGCTTCGGTAAGCGGGTGGAATGGCCACAGAGTGAGGTTTTGTGAGGGTCATATTCACCTCTTCGCCAACATCACCACTAGCTATTGCTAGATGGCTTCACACACAAATAACTTAGAATATCACAACAACAAGGAAAGCTATTCTCACCACCACAACATCATTGCACATGAACAACAAGCAATGATCTATAACATTAATCTAACGAGCGTTCATTACAACAACACAAAGAGAGAGCACAAGCATCAAAGTTTAGAAAGGACCAAAAAGAAGATGTCACCGCATCTTGGGTTCTCGGCCGGAATGAGAGGGTGTCGGGCTCTCTCTGGGCTCGGCCCTCAGATGGTGTGCGGACTCGAAGGAGGCTGTCACCGCTTCAACGATCTACAACACTTCTATGGTCTCCACGACGAAGAATGCTTGAACTAGTGGTGGAGAATACTTGCAAATGCTCCCGAATGGAAGAATGGTGAAGGAGATCGCTGGAAATGGTCTCCTCTCGTCTCCTCCGGTGGAATGGATGAAAATGGCGGGATTCCTGGCTTTTCCCGCGAGGGGAATGGGGGGCCTCGTTGACTGCAGCTTTTCCTGCTTTAAATACTAAACAGGCAGAGTTTTGGTCATGCACGGACGAACGCACGATCGTGCGCTGCCCGTGCATTATTTAATGATAAAAATAGACTTGAAGACGAAGCTGCGCCGCCCGTGTGATTTACTCACGCATGGGCAAACCCGCCCGTGCGTAAAACGCATGGGTAAATTCGGAAAGGCTAAAACAAGAAGAAACAGGCGACAGTGCGTTTTACTCACACACGAGTAAATCCGCCCGTGCGTAAAAACGCACGACTAAAATCAGATCGCCCTTTTTCTGCCCAGATGAGAACGCACGACCGCAACTATCCGTACGTCAAGGAAACGCACGACCGTGCGTTGTACACAATCATGAATTCTGGGGGAAAACTGGATGATCCGACCGCCTGCACACAAGACAAAACAGCTGGGAAAACACCTCCAACACCAAATAATCACAAAAAAAGGATTTGGGAGCACCATGTGCTTACCCCCAATAACAAGGAGCGCAAATGCACACCGAAACGGGCCTAAGAGTGCACCTAATAAGGAATAACAAATATGATCGAAAACATGCCTAAAGAGTAGTGCATCGACTAGAAATACGGCCCAGATGAGTCCATAAATGTGTATATAAATGGGACTCATCACACCCCCAGACTTAACCATTTGCACGTCTCGGGAAAATTACTCAGCTCTCCTGTCGGAACAATTGGGCGTTAGAGTGAGTTTGAGCGGTAGAGACCCATGCGAAGTCGCATGCTCACATGCATAGAAATATATTAGAACAGAATTTAACTCAAGATTATATTTAATTATTTATTGAATAGTAATTTAAAATCTAGTTTACTCGGATGGTGAATCCTGGTGAATCTTTCGGTCGCGCACAAGGGAAAATAGCAAGACTAATGAGTAGAGTATTACTCGAATCAAAGCTCGGGACAATCTCCTAAGAAATCCATCAAAGTCGGTGTCCATAGGCTTGCACGTTCACACTTTCTCTACTGCATGAGACGACTCGAATCTAAAATCAATAGGACTTATAGGTTAAGATTTGGCTTAGGTTGAGTTTAGGCTAGATAAATAGAAGGACGATGCGAATCACACTCAACATAACCTGAGCACTCAAGAGAATCACACTCAACGTCACCAATACAACATTTCCAAGAACTACACAACACCCCCAGACTTCAACTGAACACTAGGTGCGTGCTAAGCCAATCATACTTTGTTTTTGTCGAGAGAAAGTAATTAAAAATTTTTTTTGAACAATAGTTTTTCTTTTCTTTCCTTTTTTCTTCTCGACAGAATATCTTTTGTAGGCACAATAAAAACTTCTCCTTCAGCTTTTTCAAGGCTACCATACACCACAGAGATAACACCAAATGTGATCGATAAATAAATTCCTTTCAGCTCATTTGTTGGTGCGAAAATAGGTTTGGTCGTATGGCTTTGGTGAAATTTTAGTGGAGCTAAACAAGGAGGACCGGTAGGCTCAAGTGGGCTTGCAACGGTGATTACATTGGTAAGGATTTCAAAAGCACAAACGGATCAAGAAATGGCCTATACCACACTTTATAACGAGTACTTCAACGCAATCGTTTCAAGAATCGCCTAGTTCAAGTTCTAGACACCGAGAAAGGTTGTCCTTCCTTCCGACCCTAGCAATAAGCTAGTACTAGTTCAGCTATACTCGACCCTATGCTACCATTGGACTCACCGGATTCACCACTAGAGTAAAATAAATTGCAGCTACTATAATAGAAATAATTAAATTATAACATTGAATTTTATTCTACTCTAATTGAATTTCTAGGCGTGACGGGAGCACTCGACTAGAACACTACTCGAGTCGACATTTTTCTCTACTCCTCACTCCTACACAATCAATTCAATTCAAACGAGCGGGGAACCTCGCAGCAATACCCAATAAGCGCGTGTGATCAAGTACGCGTGAACTAGGTGCAAGTGTATGCAATGTGTGCAATAAAATTGAAAATTTATAACTCAGCACATTCTAACATGCTATGCAAAGTGTGTGCACGTGCATTACTCGATCTCTCCCCCAGACTTGATCGAAACCAAATAAAATAAAAAATTTAAACATAAGGAAAAGAGGGGTAGAGTGGACCTATGCTCATGAATGAGCATGCCAGAAGTGCGGTAATTCCTTCTTTAAATTTTCTCCTTCCTCATCCACCATGCGAGAGCTTCAGCCTACGATGTTAGTGATGGGCAAAACTATGCTCGCAAATGACAACAACAAGTGTACCATATCGAATGTAGTATAGGTTATTAAAACAAGGTCGTATTAGACTCGGGGCGGTTGAGTACTCTTACTTCAAGAAAATCTCTATTATTTTATCAATTAGAAATTGAGAGTGATTTTGCAAAAGGAAAATAAAAATAAGAATTAAAAGAACGACTAGCACTCGATCCTTGAATCACCGCGGAATAAGAATAGAAGAAATAAGAAATCCAACTCTCTTAAAAAATTTGCTTTGACCGTGGAGGTTCCCGAATTATGAACGTACCTCTCTCGAGGATACGCTCCACTGAGTTTAGGTTGATCAATCGAACTCTCGTTCTAGAATCGAAACCCCTAAAACTCGCCTTATCGAAGTGAACCCCTCTATTAGATTTGATTCCAATCTGGGAGATTTATGTCATCCTTTCTAAAGGGTTTCATTCAACTCTCTTTATCCTTGAAGGTTCGATTCTTCTTACGAGCTTGTTCGGCTAACTAAAGAACGCAAACAAAAACGAGAATTATATATATTGAAAATATATTCTCATTCATTAAAATCAAGTATAAATCGAAAGTATTTCCAAGAAGAGAGGAAGAAAATCTAAATTACTCTATGATAATTATTTTTCCTTGGATCATCTCGATCGAGTACTAAAATAAATCTAAGTACTCATGGAGATTGAGGAATTAAAGAAAGTAAAAGAACACGTGAAGAGGGGGGAAGAAATGAGAGAATAAGCTATTTTATTAATTGCAATTGAAAAGAAATACAAGCTAGGAATTGAAAATTACAACTATAGAAATAAAAGAACAACTACAAGACTACTAAAACATGAAAATAAAACAAGAAAAGGAGAATTGAACTCTCAAAAATTCGTCCCTTGAGATCTGGAGAAGCTCCCTTTAAATAGGTGAAAAAATTGATGTTACACGCCCTTGGTCACGCCCGTGACCAAGGGCGTGTAAGGGGCGTGATCGATGTTAGTGCGGAAAGGGCACATTCTGGCTTCAATGCAGGCGTTTCGGATGCGTCACGCCCAGGTCACGGCCGTGACCTAGGGCGTTTTATCTTTAATTCAACTGCTGGCGGGAAACTCTGGCGGGAAGAAGCGCGGGGTGAGTCACGCCCGTGACCTGATGTCACGCCCGAGGTCATGCCCGTGACCTGGGGCATGTAACTTTAAATGACATGGCAGGCGTGCTCTGGATGCTGTGGCGAGTCGTGGTCATGACACTGGGTCACGCCCTTGGTCACGCCCGTGACCTGGGGCGTGTACTTGGCGAATCTTCATGGAATGACCCCGGTGTGGCAGAATCGGGTCTAAAACACATCTAGGCTGTCATGCCCCATGGTCACGCCCGTGACCTGGGCGTGTACTTTGGAATTTTTCTCAAAAGTGCCCAGGAAACTTGAAAAACATAAAACAAGCTTACATTAGTTAAAGAAATTAAAAGAAATGAATTCGATAAGATAATACATATAATTTAATAAATTCATATTAAAACTATATTAAAATAATACTAAAAAATGAGTGCAAAAAGTACTCATCAAACACCCCCATACTTGAGTTTTTGCTATTCCAGAGCAAAAGAGTGAGGAAAGAATTACAAGACATCGATATTATTTTTAATTAACTAGAATTTCATTAAATCAAGAGTAAGTTAAAAGTGAATTTTTAGGAATTCAAGAATTAAGTCTTAAGTTATGTTGATAATTTTAAAAAGAGAAATTTGTTTAGCGAACTACTTCTCAAGATAACTATTTAGCAATCGAAATTATAGAAATTTTCAAACAAAATTAGATTGAAATTATAGACACTCTAACATAGAAGAAACTTAAGGAAAAGACACCTACCAAAATATTGCTCTCTTAATAATTTAGTTTAGGACTAGAAACAATGAAATTGGCTAGGGATAGGTTTAAACGGAATGGCCAAATGGAGATAAAGGATATGAAGAGGTTTTTGATTGGGGTGATGAATTTTATCCTCTCAACCCCTTTTTTTCATTTTTTTTAGTATATGTAATACCAGAGAATGATAGACTATTAACCTATCATTTCCACGACATATACACAAATTTTCTCTCTTCATTTTTATTTTTGGGTTGCATATGTTTACCAGAGAATAAAGAACTAACATCTCCTTATTCCCATGACATATGATCTAACAATAGGGGAAAAGAAAAAAAATTACCAAGGGTAAATAAATACTTCTAGGTTATAAATTAAACTATTTTGAGAGCAACTTTTTAGTGGAACGAAATTTCCTAAGATCTTAAAGTTAATAGCGAATATAATAAAAAATCTAGAGATGTTTAGCCAATTTAACACAAAGTGAAGCTATTTAAAATTAAACGGAGAAGTAGTGCTAAACTAATCGAATTAAAAACATAAAGTGTTTCTTAAAACCAAATTACTTCAAATTTAAATTTAACAAATTCTGATAAAACATAATATTAGCTAAATCAAAAATGTAGGAATACTTATAATCAATCCTCAAACTAGATTTCTAGAAAAATAAAAACAACAAGTACCGATTTTATTGAATTTTTTTTCTTAAATAAAAATACAGTGAACGCAAAGCTATACCCCCATACTTAAAATTAAACATTGTCCCCAATGTTTAAAACTAAGTATGAAGAACACTTGAAAAATAAACTTTAAAAGAAAATTACATAAAATTAAAGATAAGCAAGGGGTGCCTCCCAAGAGCGCTTTCTTTTTCCCGTCTTTAAGCTAGACGGTTATTGTTAGGAAAATGAAAAATAAAAAGAGAAGTGAACAGGCAACTCCCTTAATTCAGGCATAGGTGAATGTGCCGGCGTCAGTCGCACGGCTACTCCTCCGTTTATCTTGTGATTCTCCTTTTGTCCTTGAATTTGAATATGTAAAACCAAATCACCTATACATACCTGAGGTGATTTGAATTTATAAAGATGAGCGGCATATGGATCATCAATTAATTGGGGTAGCAACGACTCATCTTCAACCTGGAAATTATTAGTATAAAGAGAATCACAATTAAACTTGTCAGATAAGATTTCGCAAGGAGGAGGCACTTGCGAAAATATAAAATTAAGCTCCGGTTGTTCCTTTTCTGAAATAAAATTTTCATTAGGAAAATCTAGCGTATTACCAAGCGGAATAAAATTTTTGGACACAAAAATTTCATGAATTTCTGGTTGAATTAAAATAGAAGGGATTTGCAAAAATTTATGAAAAAGAAAAGAAGATCCGGGTGAAGTAGGGGAAGAAACTTGTTCTTCTTCTAGTTCATCCGGGGTGCCCAAAACATTAAGAATTTCTTGGTAAGAGAATTTTTCTTCATAATTGGGAAAAGAAACTATGGGAGTACATGAGCAATCATGTTCCTCCATAACTAAATTTTCCAAAGACGAGGAAAAAACACTAGAAGAAAGAAAATTCTCATCTAAATTCTGGGGTGGAGTATCAAATTGAAAAAGCGGATATTCCCCAAAATTAGAGTACGAAAATTGCGGCGCAAAAGAAGAACAATAATTCGGATCTAAAGATTTATCTTCATCGCCCCGAAGACTATCCGGCTGACCGTGCCACCAAGAATAATCTACTTCGGGGCTAGAAGACAAATTATTAGAGGCCGAAAAATTATTCTCGTGAAAATTATTCTTGTGAAAATTAGAAAAATTATTTTCCTCTAAATTTTGGGGGGAAGTATCAATTTGGATCTGCGAAATTTCCCCCAAATTAGAGAACGAAGACTGCGGTGTATAAGAAGAAAAATAAAAATTCAGATCTAAAGATTTATCTTCGTTGCTCCGGGAACTATCCGGGTGAGCTTGCCACGAGGAATAATCAACTTCGGAGCTAGAAGAACAATTATTGAATGGCGAAAAATTATTCTCATTAAAATTAGAAAAATTATTTTCATTAAAAGATGAAAAATTATGATCGTAATTATTATCAAAATTATTTGAATAATATTGAGGAACATTATTTTCATAATAATTATTTTGATAATAAGAATGTAAATAACATTCCTCACTTTGATGAGGCGCACCATAATAATGACAACTAAATTGGCGTTCTCATGCGGCTTGTAAGAGATAAAGTTGGTTTCGAAGCTCGGCAACCTTAACGGCCAATTCAGAATCCTTCATATTAAAAAAATAAAAAGGAAATAACCTTTACTCAAATGAATGGAATTTTTTTAAAAAAACTAATTTTTTTTATTATATATATATATTTTTCAAAAAGCGGGTTAAATTAGTCCCGGACTTCCCAAGATCTACCCGGTGAAGGGTTTGCAAGGTACTAAAGGCTATGATGGGAATTCAATCCCAAAGCGTCCTTTCCGAGATTTTAGATTGCGTTTTTTAAGATTTTTTTTTATTAAAAAAAAATTAAAGAGAAGGGGGAGAAGAAAGAGAACGATAAAATTAATAAATATTTCTTTTTTCGAAATATCACCCGTGTCCCCGGCAACGGCGCAAAAAACTTGATGGGCAAAACTATGCTCGCAAACGATAACGGCAAGTGTACCGTATCGAATGTAGTATAGGTTATTAAAACAAGGTCGTATTAGACTCGGGGCGGTTGAGTACTCTTACTTCAAGAAAATCTCTATTATTTTATCAATTAGAAATTGAGAGTGATTTTGCAAAAGGAAAATAAAAATAAGAATTACAAGAACGACTAGCACTCGATCCTTGAATCACCGCGGAATAAGAATAGAAGAAATAAGAAATCCAACTATCTTGAGAAATTTTCTTTGACCGTGGAGGTTCCCGAATTATGAACGTACCTCTCTCGAGGATACGCTCAACTGAGTTTAGGTTGATCAATCGAACTCTCGTTCTAGAATCGAAACCCCTAAAACTCGCCTTATCGAAGTGAACCCCTCTATTGGATTTGACTCCAATCCGGGAGATTTATGTCATCCTTTCTAAAGGGTTGCATTCAACTCTCTTTATCCTTGAAGGTTCGATTCATCTTACGAGCTTGTTCGACTAACTAAAGAACGAAAACAAAAATGAGAATTATATATATTGAAAATATATTCTCATTCATTAAAATCAAGGATAAATCGAAAGTATTTCCAAGAAGAGAGGAAGAAAATCTAAATTACTTTATGAAAATTATTTTTCCTTGGATCATCTCGATCGAGTACTAAAATAAATCTAAGTACTCATGGAGATAGAGGAATTAAAGAAAGTAAAAGAACACGTGAAGAGGGGGGAAGAAATGAGAGAATAAGCTATTTTATTAATTGCAATTGAAAAGAAATACAAGCTAGGAATTGAAAATTACAACTATAGAAATAAAAGAACAACTACAAGACTACTAAAACATGAAAATAAAACAAGAAAAGGAGAATTGAACTCCCAAAAATTCGTCCCTTGAGATCTGGAGAAGCTCCCTTTAAATAGGTGAAAAATTGATGTTACACGCCCTTGGTCACGCCCGTGTCCAAGGGCGTGTAAGGGGCGTGATCGATGCTGGTGCGAAAAGGGCGCATTCTGGCTTTAATGCAGGCGTTTCAGACGCGTCACGCCCTAGGTCACGCCCGTGACCTAGGGCGTGTAACTTTAAATGACATGGTAGGCATGCTCTGGATGCTGTGGCGAGTCGTGGCCGTGACACTGGGTCACGCCCTTGGTCACGCCCGTGACCTGGGGCGTGTACTTGGCGAATCTTCACGGAATGACCCCGGTGTGGCGGAATCGGATCTAGAACACATCTAGGATGTCACGCCCCATGGTCACGCCCGTGACCATGGGCGTGTACTTTGGAATTTTTCTCAAAAGTGCCCAAGAAACCTGAAAAACATAAAACAAGCTTACATTAGTTAAAGAAATAAAAAGAAATGAATTCGATAAGATAATACATATAATTTAATAAATTCATATTAAAACTATATTAAAATAATGCTAAAAGATGAGTACAAAAAGTACTCATCAGTTAGCAAAAAGGAAATAACAGAACATAAAATAAATTAAAAGGCAAACGGAACCGGTTGGTTCCCATGGGTTGTCTCCCAAGAAGCCCTTTTGTTTAACATCCTTAAAGGTGGACCAAATACCTGTATAAAAGTTTGATAGTAGCAGTTATAAAGATTGTTTCAGACTGAATAAAAACATACAACACAGCGAGGCAAACTAACGAAGCACAAAATAGATAGAAATGCAAAGAATCTGAAATAAGAGTCAATGCTTGCGAACAAGGCCCCTGGCCGACAAGATCAAGCCTTGCGACGCGAATTACAATTATATCAACACAACATCAAAACAAAAATTTTCCAAATAAATTAACCACACAACCTAGATATAGAGTAGCAACATTTAGTCAACTAAATATACAACTTGAAAATCAGACAAGGCAGTGCTTCCCTCATAGATATTTAGGCGATGACCATTCACCTTGAATTTTCCTTCTTTTTCGCCAGAAATTTCAATTGCTCTGAAGGGTGCAACGTTGTTTACCACGAAGGGCCCACTCCAACGTGACTTCAGCTTTCCCGGGAATAAACGGAGGCGGGAATTGTAAAGAAGAACATGATCTCCAATTTTGAATTCTTTTGGCGCAATACGTTTATCATGCCACCGCTTTGTTCTTTCTTTATATATGCGTGCGTTTTAATAAGCAAACTGTCGAAATTCATCAAGTTTGTTTAACTGGGCGAGACGTCGGTCTGCCGTGACAAGGGTGTCCATGTTCAATAATTTGGTTGCCCATAGAGCTTTATGTTCTAATTCTACTGGTATGTGGCATGACTTTCCGTAAACTAGCTGAAATAGAGACATCACGATAGGGGTCTTGAAAGCAGTTCGGTAGGCACACAATGCATCGTCCACCCTCATTGCCCATTCTTTTCTATTAGAGTGGATTGATTTTTCTATCATCCTCTTAACTCTATATTAGAAACTTCCACTTGTCCACATGTTTGCGGGTGATAGGCTAACGAGACTTTATGGTGCACACCAAATTTCTTCAATAGTTTAAGGAACTGTTTGTTACAAAAATGGCTACCCCCATCGCTTATGATTGTCCGCGGCGCTCCGAATCTGGAGAAGATGTTCTTGTGGATGAACTTTAAGACCGTGCGGGCGTCATTCGCAGCAACTGCTTCTGTCTCCACCCATTTCGAGACATAATCTACTGCCACTATTATGTAAAGCTTTCCATGGGACATTGAGAATGGGCCGATGAAGTCAATCCCCCAAACATCAAATGGTTCGCAAACTAACATGTTATTGAGCGGCAATTCATATTTCCTCGAGATGTTCACAGTTCTTTGACATTCATTACATTCCTTCACGTGCATAAAGGAGTCACGGAAGAGAGTGGGCCAATAAAAGACACATTGAAGAACCTTATGTGCTATCTGTGCAGACCCCATGTGACCACACGCTTCACGATCATGACAATGGAGTAATATAGACTTATGCTCTAGTTCAGGAATACACCGACGGACAATCCCATCGGCGCAAGTGCGGAATAACAGCGGATCTTCCCAGAAATAATACTTCGCGTCTGAGAGGAATTTCTTTCTTTGCTGAAATGAAAGATTTGGGGGAAGTTTACCGCACGCCAAGAAAATGGCCACATCTGCAAACCACGGGGAGTTGCTCGGGGACGTTCCCACTGTGAATAGCATCTCATCTGGAAAAGAGTCAGAGATTGGCGGGGCGCTGGGATGAGAAGGACCTCCATACTCTAGCATGGATAGGTGATCCGCAATCACATTCTCAACCCCCTTCTTGTCACAAATTTCAAGGTCATACTCCTGAAGCATCAGGATCCAACGGAGGAGCCTTGGTTTGGCATCCTTCTTTTGCTTAAGATATTTGAGAGCAGCGTGATCCGTGTGCACAATTACCTTGGACAGAATGAGGTATGAGTGAAATTTCTCAAGAGCGAGAATGACTTCCAATAGCTCCTTTTCGGTGGTTGTATAGTTCTGCTGAGCCCCATTCAGCATGCGACTTGCATAGAGAATTGTGTAAAAGATCTTGTTTACTCTTTGCCCCAAGACGGCACCAACAGCGATGTCACTGGCGTCACACATATGCTCAAAAGGAAGTGACCAGCCCGGTGATGTCAACACTGGTGCAGATGTTAGACAACTCTTCAGCACGTTGAACGCATGCAGACATTCATTATTGAAGTCAAACCTCTCGTCCTTTCCTAAGAGATTTGATAGCGGCTTAGCTATAGACGAGAAATTTTTGATAAAACGTCGATAAAAAACTGCATGTCCCAGAAAACTGTGAATCCCTCTCACAGATGTTGGAGGAGGGAGCTTCTTGATAATGTCCACTTTGGCTTGATCGACTTCTATTCCTTTGTTTGAAATTTTGTGTCCCAGAACAACTCCCTCCCGGACCATAAAGTGACATTTCTCCCAGTTCAGCACTAGGTTGGTGCTCTCACATCGCTTGAGAACTGCCGAGAGATTCTGCAGGCAGGAGTCAAAATCAGTACCGAATAGAGTAAAGTCATCCATAAAGACCTCTAGGAACTCCCCTACCATGTCATGAAAAATAGAGAGCATACATCGCTGAAAGGTGGCAAGAGCGTTGCACAACCCAAATGGCATTCGCTTGAAAGCAAAGGTGCCGGAAGGGCTGGTGAACGTAGTCTTCCCTTGGTCTTCTGGGTCAATGAGAATCTGATTGTACCCCGAGTAGCCATCCAAAAAACAGTAATAGTCCCGTCCACCCAACCTCTCAATCATCTGATCAATGAATGGGAGAGGAAAATGATCCTTGCATGTCGCATCGTTTAGTTTCCTATAATCGATGCACACTCTCCATCCTGTGACAACCCGAGTTGGCACTAGGTTACAATGCTCATTTTCGACAATAGTGATACCACCCTTTTTTGGGACTAACTGCACTGGACTTACCCACTTGCTGTCACTGATCGGATATATAATTCCAGCATCAAGCAGTTTGATCACCTCTTTCTTGACAACTTCCTGCATCCTTGGATTGAGTCGCCGCTGAGGTTGTGCAGTCGGTTTGAAACTCTCTTCCAACAATATTTTATGCATACACACAGTGGGGCTGATTCCTCTTAAATCTGTGATGTTCCAGCCGAATGCGCCCGTATGCGTTCGCAGGAGATCGCCTAAGCGTCGCTCATGCTCGGGTGGAAGCAAAGTAGAGATAATAACGGGATGAGTTTGCTATTCTCCTAAAAACAAATATTTCAAAGTCGTCGGCAGGGTCTTGATAGACAAAGCTGGAGGAGTATTGAAATACGCAGCTGTAGTGCATTCAACGTCAGGGTCTTGAGAATGATATGCCATATCCGGGTTATCACTGACGACATTACAAGAAGCATCCTCAGCATCTTGAACCCAAGGAGGTGGAGACAAAGGATTGGGCTCACCATCCAAGAGTTCGAACGCGCCAGCGTCTGCATGATGGTCCTTGCCGTGGCTTTATACATGTCAAAGGTGGTCAAGACATTGCCTAAATGGAGTGTTAACCTTCCCTTCTCGGCATCGATGAGAGCTCATGCTGTGGCTAGAAATGGTCTTCCCAAAATAAGAGGGACTGCAACATCTGAAGCAATATCCATGATTACAAAGTCAGCAGGAAACACCAAATCATTGACAGATACTGCCAAGTCTTCGACAGCACCAATGGGTTTCTTAATAGACCGATCCGCCAACTGGAGATTGATGTTTGTGGGCCTCAAATTACCAGATCCGAGTTCCCGAAAAATTAAAAGGGGCATCAAATTAATTGATGCGCCGGAGTCGCATAATGCCCGATAGCAACCGGAGTGCACAATGGTGCAAGGAATGGTGAAATTCCCTGGGTCCTTGTGTTTAACCGGCCAATGTGCAACAGCAAAAGTGACATCCTCAGTCAGGGTGGACATGGACTTGGCAGTCTCGAGGCGCTTGTTCTGAACAATCAAGTCCTTTAGATACTTTGAATAGCTCGGGATCTGGATGAGGACGTCCAAGAGAGGAATATTAACATGCACCCCTTTTATAAGTTCTTGAAACTTTTGGAATTCTTTTTCCTTTCTCGTATTCCTCAGTATGTGCGGGAATGGGGGAGTAATAGATGGTTGGGCAGATACTGGGCTACTAAGCAATTGAGGGGGGTCAGAATCAGCATTTGGCCTTTCTTCGCTTGATGGGTTTTTCGGTCCTTCTTGAGATTTATCCCTTCCGATGGGTTCTGCAGTCGACTTCCCACTCCTAAGCTGCATGGCGTTCAATGTCTCAGTTGGGGGGACCATAATTGCCGAGACTATTGATATGATGTTCACAACCATGGACTGGACCCTCTGCAGAGCGTAGTTTTGGGCCTCCATGCATCCCAGGATGCATTCAGTGAAAACACGAAACTTATCAACAGAAAGCTCAGGTGGGACGCTGCCGTCCGGCGACGATGCTACAGAGGTGATGTTCATGGCCTCATTACATCTCGCGGGGGTACGCCACATCGTGCTAGTTCACGAAACCTTTTCGACAATTTGCCACGCGTCAGAGCTTGACCTGCTGAACAACGATCCACCTGCGGCCACATCGAAGTAAGGTCTATACCCAGCTGATACCCCACAATAGAATATCTGAAGGCGTGCTAGTTCTGTGAGGCTTTGCACGAAACAGAACCTCTGAAGAGAAATGAATCTCTCCCACGCGTCAAGCAACGTCTCATCCTCGTCCTGCGTAAACAATAACAATCTATTGTGCATTTCCAGAAGGTAACAACGTGTACAGAATCTACCAAGGAATTCCTCCTCCACTTTGCTCCAAGATTGAATTTTGTTTGCTTGAATCTCCCGATGCCAAACCCGAGCTTTTCCTGCCAAAGAGAACGCAAATAACTGAATCCTGACTTTCTCCGAATCATTTTCAGCGTGCTGAAAAGTGCCAAAAACTTCATGAAAGTTCTGCAAATGGGATAATGCATCCTCACTGGGGATCCCCGAAAATAAGTTAGCCTGAGATACAAAAGTGATTAGCTCCGTTGATATTTCAAAACAGTCGCTGGCCATGTTAAGAAAATAGATAAAAACAAAACTAGGTGTATCCTAACAGTTGCACAAAGGCTAGCAAGAAAAGAGAACACAAACAAAAGTACTAAACAACAGCTCCTATAACAATGATTCACAACACAAAATGTTACACGCCTGCATTACCCGGCAACAATGCCAAAAACTTGATGCACGTTCGGCAAGTGCACCGGTCGCTGTCAAGTAATAAATTTGGGAATAGCTTCCCCGAATGTCGATCTCTTAAGGAATGCAGGTTCTGGTGAACGAAGCGTGTGGTGAGTCGATTGTTACACGAGTGAATAAAATAAAATAGGGGCGTTGTGATTGGTGTCCTAAGCTATTGCGGAAATTAGAGAAATGCGGGTCGAAAAGCACCGCTTCGCAAGGTGTGGGTGAGTGCAGCGGCCGCGATGCCGCACTTCGGTAAGCAGTTGGAATGGCCACAGAGCGAGGTTTTGTGAGGGTCGTATTCACCTCTTCGCCAACATCACCACTAGCTATTGCTAGATGGCTTCACACACAAACAACTTAGAATATCACAACAACAAGGAAAACTATTCTCACCACCACAACATCATTGCACACGAACAACAAGCAAGGATCTATAACATTAATCTAACGAGCGTTCATTACAACAACACAAAGAGAAAGCACAAGCATCAAAGTTTAGAAAGGACCAAAAAGAAGATGTCACCGCATCTTGGGTTCTCGGCCGAAATGAGAGGTTGTCGGGCTCTCTCCGGGCTCGGCCCTCAGATGGTGTGCGGACTCGAAGGAGGCTGTCACCGCTCCAACGATCTACAACACTTCTATGGTCTCCACGACAAAGAATGCTTGAACTAGTGGCAGAGAATACTTGCAAATGCTCCCAGATGGAAGAATGGTGAAGGAGATCGCTGGAAATGGTCTCCTCTCATCTCCTCCGGTGGAAGGGAAGAAAATGGCGGGATTCCTGGCTTTTCCCGCAAGGGGAATGGGGGGCCTCGTTGACTTCAACTTTTCCTGCTTTAAATACTAAACAGGTAGAGTTTTGGTCATGCACGGGCAAACGCGCGATCATGCGCTGGCCGTGCGTTATTTAATGATAAAAACATACTTGAAGACGAAGCTGCGTAGCCCGTGCGATTTACTCACGCACGGGCAAACCCACCCATGCGTAAAACGCACGGGTAAATTCAGAAAGGCAAAAACAAGAAGAAATGGGCGACTGTGCGTTTTACTCACGCACGAGTAAATCTGCACGTGCGTAAAAATGCACGACTAAACTCAGATCGCCCATTTTCTGCACAGATGAGAACGCACGACCGCAACCGTCCGTGCGTCAAGGAAATGCACGACCGTGCGTTGTACACAATCTTGAATTCTGGGGGGAAACTGGATGATCCGACCGCCTGTACACTAGACAAAATAGTTGGGAAAACACCTCCAGCACCAAATAAACACATAAAAGGATTGGGGAGCACCATGTGCTTACCTCCAATAACAAGGAGCTCAAATGCACACCGAAATGGGTCTAAGAGTGCACCTAGCAAGGAATAACAAATATGATCGAAAACATGCCTAAAGTGTAGTGCATCGACTAGAAATACGGCCCAGATGAGTCCATAAATGTGTATATAAATGGGACTCATCAACAACCCTGCAACATATGCCACCCTTGTGATGAAAACTATGTCTTTTGAAATCATATCATGTCCTCTGGTGATGTCCTTTTCTGATCCACCAAAGATGACCTTAGGTCCATTCTTCACAGCTTTGTATTCCTGTTGAAGACTTGTGGTACCTATCATGTGCCTTGAGCACCCACTGTCCAAGTACCATATTTGCCCAAGGCTGGTACTTGAACAAACCTGCAACAAGGAATTTATTTACCCTTAGGATCCCAAGTATTTTTGGGTCCTAGGCTTTTGTTAGCACGAAAAGACTTCACACCAGCTGCAACCTTTGCCGGAAAGCTCTTCTTTGCACTTGGCACATTGGGATTGTGCCAACAATCTATGGCAAAGTGTCCCACCTTACCACATCACCAACACTCATGAATATTGTATCTTCTTTTCTGAACATTCTTTAAAGAAGTAGCATCAATATGCTTGTGTTCAGGAGGGAAGACGACAACATTCTTCTTATTCCTTTCAACAATGATCTGGCTGAAGGTTAACCTGTGGTCAGTCTTAGCAGCCTTTGTCTTAATGACATCAGCTTTCCTTGGCTTGGAAGCAAGGCAAGATTTGATGGCATCAGACACAGAGTTGTTAGGACTATCTACAGGTTTGACAGTAGCCAAGTGCTTTGCTGGAATGGACTTGGAAGAGCTTGTTTCAATATTCTTGAATGAAGGAGCTGAAGTACCAAAAACAACTGGTACTGAATTGCCCATTTGAATTTCTTCATGGGGAGCCTTCATAGAACTCATTCCCATGCCCTTTATTGTACTACGGGAAGGAGTGTTTTCCTTCCTATAGGAACTCCCATTCTTCCAATGACCATACATGCTGTCATGGTCATACCTGTTCGAGGGAAGTAATCCCTTTGTTGGAACAACCCTATTAATGATTTTGGCTAGGATCACTATCTGTTGACTAGGACTAAGTTGACCCCAATGTATAGCCTAAGGGTCAAGGTTTTAGGCTGTTAGAACTTAAGGAAAAGATCAAGTTTCTGCGTTTGACGAACTCCATACTGCATTCGACGAACTCCATCCTGCGTTCGATGAACTGCATGCTCCAGTTCGACAAACTTGCCCAGGTTCTGCGTTCGACGAACTCTATTCTGCGTTCAACAAACTTCTCTCTGCGTTTGATGAACTTGATCTCCAGCTCGACGCACTCAGTTCTCCAGCCAGTCCAGCAGTTTATACTTCAGTTTGACGAACTCTAGTTTGAGATCGACGAGCTCCGCTCTGCATTCAAAGAATAAGTATCAAGATGTTCAAATCGACGAAAGTGCTTCTCAGATCGACTAACACAATTCTTCAAGCCAGATTAAGCAGGTTATCTTTCAGATCGACGAACTACAGCTTGAGATCGACGAACTCAACATTTTGTTCGACGAACTCAATTCTCAGATCGATGAAATTTCTCCTCAGCTTCATTATTTCAGAAGGATCATTTTTATTTTATTCTCTGAACTCAGATTGACTATCAGCAACGGATCTATTCCTATCAGATAAGTCAAGGATATAATCTTTCCTTTTATTATTCTCTTATTTCGAGAAAGTGGTCGTTGACACATTTTGAAAAAGGACACTTTCATGGAAAAGGAAAAGAATTAAAGGTTACAATTCCAAGAAAATCTTTCAGATTATTCTATTCCTTATTCAGAAGATTTGTTTTTCAAATCAGTCAAAATATTTCTAAGAAAAAGGAAGACAGAAGAAGAGCAGTACCAATAGTAGGAAGAAGAGAGAAGAAAACAGTCGAGAAGAAGAGAGGGGAAAATACAAAAAAGAAAAAGTTTACAGAACTTCATCTTCCTCAAGCAGCAATCTCAATCTCTGAGAACATCAACTTTATTCTCTCAGTATTCTGCTGCAACTTCCAAATTTTCAAGAGCAACAACTAATCTGAGAAACATTGTCTCTCAGATTCATCAGCTATCAGGAAGATATTTCATTCAAGTGAAAGCTCCATCCATCAACTGTCAACTATTTTCCATCAGACAGGGGGAGCTTTACAACAACAAATCTATTAATCTTCTCTTAGATTATTGACAGAGAAGAACTTCATAACCCTCTTTATCCTATCTTGTACAGGGTTATAACTCCCTTCAAAAGTTAAACCATTAGTGGCAGGGCACCTGATCAAAAACCTGTAGTTTGGTTTGAGCACCTGAACAAAAGCGCAGTGGTGTTTGGGAACCTGATCTAAAACCCATTGGTGATAGGGCACCTGATCAAAAACCTAGTGGATTCCTACCAAGGGTGGTAGAAGATTAGATGTACCCAGGTTTATTGGGTAAATACTATAGATCCTTGTGTCCTTTATGATTGTGTTTATTTTACCGTGCTGTGCTGTGTGATCTCTTTGTGTTTTGTTTTTATAACTCACTCAGTACACATATATATATATCACTATTTTAACTCCGCTATAAAAATAAGTGAAAAACTTTTAATACTCTATTCACCCCCCCCCCCCCCCCTCTAGAGTAACTTTAAGATCTAACCTCCCTTTCCTTTGATATCAGAGATTACTTTCAACTGATATCAGAGGCCTTTCAATTGGTATCAGAGGTCGGTTGATTCTTTACAAGCTAACAGCTGAATCAAAAGATCAATTAGAAATTAAATTTTCTTCTTGAGTTTCTTTTGCTAAAAATCCATGGCACAGAACAAAGAATACTCAAGCACAAGACCTCCTATGTGCAATCTAAATAAGTTTGCATTATGGAAGACAAGGATCAGATTATATATGAATTCTATTGATGAGGATATTTTCAATATTATTTTGACATGACCTCCTACTCTTACAGCAATAACAAGTGCTGAAACAACAACAAACAATAATGTTGTTCCACCTCCTGAGTGGACAGAAACTCAAAAGAAACAAAGAAGTGCAGATGCCAAAGCAATGAATATCTTGGCACAAACAATGTCAGATGACATTTTTCAAAAGGTTGTGGAATGCACCTCAGCCAGGGAAATCTTGACCTCCCTCAACAACATGGTTGAAGGATCTGCAGATGAAAGAAAAGATAGAAGATCTCATCTAATCTCCCAGTATGAGAATTTCAAGATGGGAGAAAATGAAACAGTAGCTGAGTCAGTCACATAATCAATGAGCTGAAAACTTTGGACAAAGTGATCTCAATCACTGAAGTCAATGATAAGATCATAATGTGCTTCCCCAGCACATGAGACTCTAGGATCTGGCCAATCAAGGAAGCTTGAAGCCTCAATGAGATCTCTACCGAGACCTTGTTAGGCAAGCTTAAATCCTATGAGCACCTTAACAAGTCCAGAGAAGCTGAACAATCTACTTCCTCACCAGCATCGAAGAAGGAAAGAAGCATTGCTTTCCAAGCAACTGAAGAGGAAGATAAAGCTCCAGGAAAAGTGGAGTTTATGAGTCTTCTAGCCAAGAGATTCTACAAGATGGCTAGAAAGGACTTCAGAAAGAAGGATCTCAGATCAAAAGAAAAGCCAAGGTATGAAAAATCAAATACTAAAGAAATTATTTGTTATGGATGCAGGAAACCTGGACACATTCTACCTGAGTGTCTAGAGAACCAAAAGAAGGAAAAGAGAAAAGAGAAAGAAGAGAAAAGGCACTCCAACAAGTCTTCCTCCCACAAACACAAACATAAGGGAAGAGGCTTTGTAGCTGAAACATGGAGTGAAACACAATCAGAATCTTCATCCAGCTTTTCTGAAGATGAAGAAAATGCAAATGAGAAGGACCAATGCTTGATGGCTATATATGACTCAAGCAGTGAGTCAGAATATGCATGATCATCCAGCTCCAGTGATGATGAAGAAGAAAGAAACTTCTGCATGATGGCTATCAATGCCTCAGGAAACAACTCTGAAGAATCAAAATCTGAAAATGACAGTGATCAGGTAATATCTACCTTTGATTTTAATTCAATTGAATTCAAAGATGAATTCAAAACTCTTTGTCTAGATTTAATTAAATATGAGAAGGAGATAATCTCTCTCAGAGGCAAGTTGGCTGAAATTAACCAACTAAGTGAAGAAAATGCCAAGCTTAAGAAAGAATTGGCTGCCTCAAAAGAACACATTGTTCTCATTGAGAACAGGTTATCTGAAGCTAAGAAATTTGAAGAATTCCTAAATGGGAGAAGTATCAAACTAATGGATATCACAAACACAGTGAATGCCAGACTAAGTGGCAAACTAGGCTTGGGTGCATCATCAAGTGAGCCATATCTTATTAAGAAAAACATTCTTTCTACACCAGTAAAGTTCATCTCTGCCAAGGGCAAAGAGGCAGTAGAAGTAGATAAAAACATTTCAAGCAAGGCTGTTAAGAATAAAGGAATTCAACAAAATTTTTCAAACAGAGATCGACGAAATCACTTCATTTCGTCGAACAGAGATCGACGAACTCTGAAGACAGGCCTTCAATATAGTTATTATTTGAACGGCGCTCGATGAAAGCACGTCACTTCGTCGAACGGCGATCGACAAATTCAACCAAATTCGTCGAACGGAAAACATACTGAAAATCTAATGAATTCTTTTTCTTCACATACTAAAAATCCTTTCACTGAGTGGATAATTCCTCTGAGGAGATATCATCCACAAGGCTATAAGGATCAGCCTGAGATGTCTTTCATTTCAAAATTTTGTGGAAAAACAAAAGGACCCAAGGTAGTCTGGGTCAAGAACAACTAGAATGTTTTATGTTTTGCAGGTACAAGGCTATCCAAAAATAAAAGAACAATGGTATTTGGATAGTGGGTGCTCAAAGCATATGACAGGAAACAAGGCGAACCTAAGCAACTACAAGGCAAGGCTTGGACCCAAAGTGATCTTTGGAGACTCCAACTGTGGACAAACCAAAGGTTATGGACAGATCAAAGTTGGAGTAGTCACCTTCAAAGAGGTAGCTTATGTCAAGGGTCTGAAGCACAACCTCATCAGCATAAGCCAGTTATATGATGAAGGTTATCAGGTAACTTTTAACCAATCCTTATGTCTTATTACCAATAATAAAAACATAAATGTATTATCTGGTATTAGACATGGAAACATTTATTTAGTCAATTATGACTCTGCCAACTCAAATATTTGCTTATTTAATTCTATAAGTAAAACAAATTAACTATGACATAAAAGGCTAAGACATATTAACCTTAGAACAATATCTAAGCTTTCCAAGGACAATCTTGTTAGAGGACTGCCTTCTGGTTCATACAAGAAGGAAGGACTCTGCAGGGCTTGTCAACTAGGTAAGCAAACCAAGAGTAGTTTTAAATCTTTATACTAGAGTGATTCACCTAGGATTCTGTACTTACAACATTTGGATCTTTTTGGACCCACTACAATACAGAGTCTAGGAGGGAAGCATTACTCTCTAGTTATTGTAGATGACTTCTCAAGATTCACTTGGGTGTTCTTTCTTAGGAACAAGTCTGACACCTTCAGTGTTCTGACAGACTTTCTCAGGTCCATCAAGATTGAGTGCTCTACTCTAGTTGCATTGATCAGAAGTGATCATGGCACTAAGTTTGAATCTCTTCTGATGAGAGAATTCTGTGGAAAAGAAGGGATCAGGCAGTGTTTCTATGCTCCTAGAACTCCTCAACAAAATGGGGTAGCTGAATGGAAAAATAGAACACTAATTGAATCAGCAACTGCATTGCTTGCTGATGCTCACTTGCCACTATCTTTTTGGGCAGAGGCAGTGAATACAACAAATTATGTGTTGAACAGAAGTCTGATACATAAA
Source organism: Dactylorhiza incarnata (assembly GCA_033032865.1). NCBI lineage: Eukaryota > Viridiplantae > Streptophyta > Magnoliopsida > Asparagales > Orchidaceae > Dactylorhiza > Dactylorhiza incarnata. The sequence continues at coordinate 7,778,605 of JAWHQI010000051.1, read as the reverse complement.
CTTAAGGGTAAAACACCCTATGAATTACTTAAGAATAAAAAGCCTAAGGTTAACTATTTTAAGATATTTGGTTGTAAATGTTGTGCATAATAATGATAAGAAGTATTTAAGGAAATTTGAAGCAAAATCTGCTGAAGGTATATTCCTTGGATATTCTCTTTCTAGTAAATCATATAGAGTTTATAAAATATCAACTCTTAAGATAGAAGAGTCCATGCATGTATCCTTTGATGAATCTAATATGTTAAATGAGGAGAGGAACACCACCTCTACCAAACATACTTTGCATGTACCAGCTCTATGTGAAGAGCTCGATGGACAAAATCTACAGAATGAAGAATCTCTACTTCCATCATCTCAACTTATTGAAGACAGTGAAGGAGAAGATCATCCAGATCTTGCTGACAATTCAAATTAAATGATAGCTGATCAAATTCCTCAAGTGGAAACTATTGTTGAACCTACTCCAACTGTTGATCACATCACAGTTAGAGATCATCCAATATCTCAAGTCATTGGAGATATTTCAGCAGGTGTTCAAACAAGGCATCAACTACACCAAAATCAGATGCATACTTGTTTCCTATCACAATTTGAACCTCAAACCATAAAAGATGCAGAACAAGATCCAAACTGGATTCTTGTAAAGCAAGAGGAGCTCAACCAATCTGAAAGGAACAAGGTTTGGGACATAGGTCCAAGTGCAAAAGGCCATCCAGCCATTGACACCAAATGGGTCTTCTGGAACAAGCTAGATGATCAAGGCATAATCATAAGAAATAAAGCAAGATAAGTAGCCCAAGGATATTCTCAGGAAGAAGGAATTGATTATGATCAAACCTTTGCTCCTGTTGCTAGACTTGAAGCTATAAGGATTTTTCTTGCCTTTGCTGCATTTAAGAAATTCAAAGTCTATCAGATGGATGTGAAGAGTGCATTTCTGAATGGAGATATCAAAGAAGAAGTCTATGTGGAACAACCACCAGGTTTCATCTCTCCAACTCACTCTTCTTATGTATTTAAGCTTAATAAAGCTCTCTATGGTCTCAAGCAAGCTCCCAGAGCATGGTATGAGACCTTAGCTAATTTTTTTTTGGAGAACAATTTCTGTAGAGGCATTATTCATAAAACACTATTTTTCAGGATACATAAAAATAAAACATTACTAGTTCAAATATATATAGATGATATCATATTTGGCTCTACTAATTCAAATCTATGCAAAAGGTTTTCTAACCTAATGCAATCTAAATTTGAAATGAGTAATAGTGGTGAGTTATCTTACTTCCTTGGTCTTCAAGTGAAGCAAACTCCAAATAGCATATTCATATCACAATCCAAGTATTCTAAGGAATTAGTGAAATGATTTGGTATGTCTGATGCTTCCACTATGAAAACACCCATGCCTTCCAATGCTGTTGTTGACAATGATGAATCAGGGAAACCTGTTGATCAGAAAGTATATAGAGAAATTATTGGCTCACTACTTTACTTAACAACTAGTAGACCTGATATAATGTTTGCTACATGTATTTGTGCTAGGTTCCAAGTTAACCCCAAAGAATCTCACCTAATTTTGCTAAAAAAAATTTGAGATATATAAAGGGTTGTCCAAATCTAGGACTCTGGTATCCAACTGCATCAGAATTTGAAATAACTGGATTCTCAGATTCTGATTATGCTGGATGCAGAGTAGACAGGAAAAGCACATCAGGAACTTGCCAGTTTCTTGGTGATAGGCTAGTGTCTTGGTTTTTAAGAAATAGACATATGTGTCTACTTCAATAGCTGAAGCAGAATATATTGCTGCAGGCAGTTGCTGCTCATAGATACTGTGGATACAAAATCAACTCCTAGACTATGGTATCAATCTAAATAAATCAATTATATTTTGTGACAATACTAGTGCAATATCTATAGCACAAAATCCAGTACTCCATAGTAGGACTAAACACATAGAAATTAGGCACCACTTTATCAGAGATAATGTGGATAAAAATAAAATTTGCCTACCATTCATTTCTACTTATTTGCAAAGGGCTGATATTTTCACCAAACCCTTGGATGAAAAGAAACATATTTTCTTTATAAATCAGCTAGGAATGATAGATGGAGATTCAATCAATTAATTAAAAATTTATATCTTCTATTTATCCCTCTTGTTTTGAAGTAAGTTCATTTAAGTTTGTTGTCAAAAACAGCTAAGACAAGCTCACTGAACAGCTCAGACAAGCTCTCAGTCTCAACCAAAACAGCGGAGTTAAGCTCTTAATCTCAGCTGAACCGCTGAGACAAGGCCTAGGGCCGCTGAGAAATTGTCTGAATACGCTAAGACGATAATCTATTTCAGCCCAACCGCTGAGGTGATATCTATTAGATCCAGGGACGACGAAGACAAGCTTGTTCGTCGAACTGAGATCGACGAAAATTAAATTTTCGTCGAACGCAGTCTGATGAAAGTTAAGTCTTTTCGACTTATGATCTCTTTCATTATAATCAAATCTTTTATTTCATTTTATCCTTATGCCTACAGAAATTGCTTCTCCTTCCAGTTCTTTTGCACTTGATATCTCTTTTTCTTTTGTAGGAACAATGGCAATATTTCTTCAAAAATTGCATCATTCCCTACCTCCTATACAATTGTCCCTTCTTCAAGGTGCCTAGCTTCAGGTCTTCCTGAAACTAGGCAGGGGGAGATGTTTTGAAGAAGCTTCATTTTGTTAGGGGGAGATGCTTTCCTTTTTGATAGGGGGGGGGGGATGCTTTATGTAGAAGCTCCAAGTTTCAGGGGGAGATAGTGTATGAAGAACCAAAAATCAGGTCTTGATGAAGAAGCTCCTTTATGATAGGTTTCATTTAATTGAAGAAGCTCACAACAGTTTCAGTTTGAAGATTCAGATATGACAGATGCAAATGCAGATTCAGAAATAATGTTTGATATAGCAGATACAGTTTTTGATAAAGAAGATTATAAAGCTTTTCAGTTCCAGCTCAAGTTCAGATTCCAGTTACAGTTGAATTAACAGATAAAGTTGATTTGGTGAAGTCAACTCCAACTTAAGTTCCAAAATATTTCACAAAGCAGATTTTGTTATTGCTACAACTTAGATAAACAAAGAAAAAGCTGAAGGCAAGGATTTCTTTCAGTTCTCTACAATGTCAGAATTTAGAAAGCAAGAATTTGAAAGGCAAATCACATTCAAGCCTCCTTCAGAGAAAGACAAAAGGTTCTGATTATTTATTTTTATTATTTCTGTTTTCAATGTAAATTTTCAAAACTCAGAGTATCATATTTTATATCTGCTGAAATATTTAAAATCTGTCAGATATATATGCTCTATTGTTTTGTTGTTTATTTTATTATTTGATTTTTGTCAAATAGTGTCCTAACCCAAATAGGGGGAGATTGTTGGAACAACCCTATTACTGATTTGGGCTAGGATCACTATTTGTTGACTAGGACTAAGTTGACCCCAATGTATAGTCTAAGGGTCATGGTTTTAGGCTGTTAGAACTTAAGGAAAAGATCAAGTTTCTGCATTCGATGAACTCCATACTGCGTTCGACGAACTCCATCCTGCGTTCGACGAACTGCATGCTCCAGTACGACGAACTTGCCTAGGTTCTGCATTCGACGAACTCTATTCTGTGTTCGATGAACTTCTCTCTGCGTTCGACGAACTTGCTCTCCAGCTCGACGCAATCAGTCGTCCAGCCAGTCCAGCAGTTTATTCTTCAGTTCGAAGAACTCCAGTTTGAGATCGACGAACTCAGCTCTGCGTTCAATGAATAAGTATCAAGATGTTCAAATCGACAAAAGTGCTTCTCAAATCGACTAACACAATTCTTCAAGCCAGATTAAGCAGATTATCTTTCAGATCGACGAACTCCAGGTTGAGATCGACGAACTCAACATTCTGTTCGACGAACTCAATTCTCAGATCGACGAAATTTCTCCTTAGCTTCATTATTTCATAAGGATCATTTTTATTCTATTCCCTGAAATCAGATTGACTATCAGCAACGGATGTATTCCTATCAGATAAGTCAAGGATATTATCTTTCCTTTTATTATTCTCTTATTTCGAGAAAGTGGCCGTTGACACATTTTGGAAAAGGACACTTTCATGGAAAAGGAAAAGAATTAAAGGTTACAGTTCCAAGAAAATCTTTTTAGATTATTCTATTCCTTATTCAGAAGAGTTTTTTTTTTCAAATCAGTCAGAATATTTCTAAGAAAAAGGAAGACAGAAGAAGAGCAATACCAGTAATAGGAAGAAGAGAGAAGAAAACAGTCGAGAAGAAGAGAGAGGAAAATACAGAAAAGAAAAAGTTTACAGATCTTCATCTTCCTCAAGCAGCAATCTCAATCTCTGAGAACATCAACATTATTCTCTCAGTATTCTGCTGCAAGTTCAAAATCATCAAGAGCAACAACTAATCTGAGAAAACATTGTCTCTCAGATTCATCAGCTATCAGGAAGATATTTCATTCAAGTGAAAGCTCCATCCATCAACTGTCAACTATTTTCTATCAGACAGGGGGAGCTTTACAACAACAAATCCACTAGTCTTCTCTCAGATTATTGACAGAGAAGAACTTCATAACCCTCTTTATCCCATCTTGTATAGGATTATAACTCCCATCAAAAGTTAAATCATTGGTGGCAGGGCACCTGATCAAAACCTGCAGTCTGGTTTGAACAACTGATCAAAAGCTCAGTGGTGTTTGGGCACCTAATCAAAACCCCATTGGTGATAGGGCACCTGAACAAAAACCTAGTGGATTCCTACCAAGGGTGGTAGAAGTGTAGATGTACTCAGGTTTATTGGGGAACTACTATAGATCCTTGTGTCCTTTGTGATTGAGTATAATTTACTGTGTTGTGCTATGTGATCTCTTTGTGTTTTGTTTTTATAACTCACTCAGTACACATATATATATCACTATTTTAACTTCACTATAAAAATAAGTGAAAAACTTTTAAAACTTTATTCACCCCCCTCTAGAGTAACTTTAAGATCTTACCTCCCTTTCCTTTGATATCAGAGATTACTTTCAACTGATATCAGAGGCCTTTCAACCTTCTTAAAGGTGGTATGAGGCTTAGCCTTAGCCTTGCTCTTTTCTCCACTCCCTTCACCTACTTCCATTTTATTGAACCCTAGTCCTCTCCTATTAGTATGACAAGAAAAGGTGTCAATGATTGGAAGCACTGATTTAGGCTTGGAGAATTAAGCCACTAAGCTCTTTTCTTTAAGAAGCTTCTCCTCATGGTCCTTGATGACCTTGTTCTTTTGGGAAATAGTCTTCAATTGGACAATTTTTATCCCCTTGAGTTGGCTTATCTCTCTACTCATCTGAGCCACCATGGAAAGTGACTCAGTACAATCTTGCTTAGCCAACTTAAGGGAAGCAATTTCTTGAGCTTGCCTCTTGGCTAGCTTCTTGCTCTTTTTCAGAGCATCCAATAAAGCATCATACCTATCAATCACTTGATTAACAGCCACTTCAGATTCTAAATCATTTTCATCAATTGATGAGCATGCTTCAGAGTTTGGCATTGACTCATAATCAGAAGAAGGATTTTGAGGTATTGATACCTTGTCAGGATTATCCTGACTATCTTCATCATCATCAGTTATGGCCATCAAGCCATGATGTTCTCTAGCTTCTTCATCCTCCTTTATGTCACTGTCAGAGTGTGAACGAGGGGCTCTGATGCCAACCTTTGCCGCAGGAGAGCCCTCATCTTCTTCAGTTGTAAACAACTCAATATAGGCTTCTTCTTCTTCATCTAAATCTGAGGACGATGACTCAGATTCACTCCAGCTCTTCTCCTTCTTGGCTAGGAAGGACTTTTCACCCTACCTTCCTTTTTGGTGATAAGCATTCTTATCACCTTTCTCCTTCCTCTTGATTGGACGGTCATCAATGACATATCCAGGCTTGCTGCAGCAGTAACAAATCATATTATTTGAAACATGTTTAACATGTTTAGAATCATACATGTCCCCTTTGGGGTGTTGCTTCTCTGGTCTATTGAGATCCTTCCTGGGATATGAGGAGGAGGAAGGCTTGTTCTTCCACTTCTTCCTCCTCATCATCTTCTTGAAATGCCTTGAGAAGGCAGCAAACTCCTCATCAGAAGAGGTGCTATCAGATGAGCTTGGATCTAAATTTTCTGAGCCAGCAGCCCTCCTTGGAGGTATTGGCATCCTTATCTTGCTCTTCTTGGAGCCCTCAGCCTTGAGGACCACAGTCCTCTCCCTTGCATGAGGCCTGGAGGATGTGTCCTCCTCCTTCCTAGCAGATAGCTGCATCTCATAAGAGAGCAGCTTTCCAAATAGAGTATGGATTTTGTCCATCTGCAGCTCAGCTAAGGCAGACCTCTTCTCAGCGGCTCCTGGCCTCGTCTCAGCGGTTCCGCTGAGACAGTGAATTCTTCTCAGCGGTTTTGACAGCAAACCACTGACCTTATTCCAATGCTTGGAATATCTCAACCCAGCATATTCTTGATGCAAAATAAGGTTTATCAAATACAATATGTACTTAGCATTGTGAGTGATGCCTCATAAAATCAAGGGAACATTGAGGGCAATATTCCCAACATCCTCAAAGGGTTGAAGATGCGCCTTGAAGAAGCTGGGGGGCAATGGTTAGATGCGCCCCCAAATGTACTATGGGCATACCACACGAAAGAGAGGACTCCTATGGGAGAGACGCCCTATAACCTCTGCTACGGCACCGAAGCTGTCATCCCCGTCAACATTGGCATCCCAAGCATCCGGGTGCTAACTTTCGATCCTAGCAAGAACGATGAGCTGCTTCAGGAAAAATCTCGACCTAATCCCCAAAGTCCGAGACAATGTTGCCCAGCGTATCTCTATCTACCGAAGGCGGGTAGCCCGGCTCCAAGATAGAGGGGTGAATCCCAGACCAATCAACGTCCGAGATTTTATCCTACGCAGCATCAAAGAAGTCGGGAAAGGTCCGCAGAAGGACAAACTCTCACCAGCCTGGGAAGGACCATATGTGGTGACCACAACAGTAAAGCCTAGAACATTCAAACTCAAAATGACAGAAGAGAAGACCCTCCCGCGCACTTGGAACACGCAGAACCTGCGCCATTTTTATTTGTAACCTTTTTACTTCGCTATGTAAAAGTCGTGAGCCTCGACTCACGCAAACTATCTTCCTATTATTATTACATTATGTAAATGTCGTGAGCCTTGACTCACGCAAACTATCTTCCTACAATTATTACAATATGAAAAAAAGTTGTGAGCCTCGACTCGCGCAAACTATCTTTCTGTAATTACTCACTGTAAATCGGGGCCAGTTCTCCGGTGATCTCGCGCTACATGGTTTGAAGCATTTTCCCTTCAACCCGGTAGTAAGAACGTGGTGCCGCAAGGGCCTCCCCCCTTACTGTTTCCCACGGTTCGAAGCGTCTGCCCTTCACCACAACTCGGTGACAGTTCCCTAGTGATCTCGTGTTACCTGGATCGAAGTGTCCTCCCTTCACCCCGATAGAAAGATCACGGTGCCGCTAGGGCCTGCCCCCTCACAGTTGCCCATGGTTCAAAGCGTGCGCCCTTCACCGCTACTACGGGCCAGTTCCCCAGTGATCTCGCGCTACCCAGTTCAAAACATCCGCCCTTCACCCCGGTAGTTGTTGGTATTTCCAAGGTGATCTCACAGCAATCAAGCAGTTAGTCTCACTGCCAATGCAATTTGAGCCTATAGGGTCACACATAAGAGTGTTTTGAGAAGTTGGAGGAAGGATTATGTTGGCCTTACTCATATTGGATATGAGTGAAGGACCAATCCTTTGACTCATTGGAGATTGGTCGAGTCGACTAAATATTCCATAGATATTATGAATATTGTATGGAGCATGTTGGCATGTGTTTATGACGACATTGCATGTGTCATCGAGATCATCAAAACGATATTGTGAATATCGTCGAATGATCACGACGATATGGCCTACTATCAATTATGATGTATCGTCGAGTGCTAAGGGATATCGTCTTGACAGTCAAAATGATATTTTAGGTATCATTACGATATCATCAAGATTGTCTCTAAAATATTGGTCATCATGACTATATTGTCTTGACTGTCAAGACAATACAGGTCATCATGATGATATCGTCGAGATTGTCTCGACGATATAAGTCATCAAGACAATATCGTCTTGACTGTTAAGATGATACAGATCATCACGACGAGATCGACGAGATCATCAAGATCATCAAGATCGTCTTGACGATATTCAATGATCTTGACGATACACATCGAATACTCCTATTAATGACTAGGGTCTGCGGATATCAAACTTTATACACCTGGGTATAAATAGGGGAACCGATTAGGTTTTCCCACAAAAAAAGGGTTTTATCTGAGAAAGAGGCAGAAGTGTTCCGCAAAGGGTTTTACGCGAGATCTCGTTGCCGTCATTGCCTCTCCATTGTCGGATCTAGCATTCAGTGGGAGACGCTGAGGGCATTTCTTCACCGACCCAGATCTTGTTCGACAAGAGGCTTGAGGTTCTCCTTTGCTCATGTGGACTGCTATAGAGGCACGGATACACTTTCTGATGCAGGACGCCGGGGCCCCGACCGCACCCCGTGGAATCACACCAGCTAGCGGACCACGGCCAAGCATGCCTGTCAAAAGGACTAGAGTCCACGCATCCCAACCCATCTTCACGCATATTCTCAGTGCGACGGGTTGTTGTGGCTGGGGATCGATCCCTAGACCTCCTTTATAAGAACAACTCCTAACATGCTTTATCACCAACTAACCTTTGATGCAGGATGTTGGGCCCCCGACCGCACCCCGTGGCATCACACCAGCTAGCATACCACAGCCAAGCATGCCTTCCAGAAGGATAGTAGTCCAGGAACCCCAACCCGTCTCCGCGCCTGTTCTCAGCGCGGCGGGTTGTTGGGGCTGGGGCTCGATCCCCAGACCTCCTTGATAAGAACCTCTCCTAACAGGCCTTATCACCAACTGACCTGCAAGGAGGTCTGGGGATCAAGCCCCTACCACAACAACCCGCCGTGCTGAGAACAGGAGTGGAGATGGGTTGGGGTGCCTGGACTGCAGTCCTTCTGGCGAGCATGCTTGGCCGTGGTCCGCTAGCTGGTGTGATGCCACAGGGTGCGGTCGGGACCCCGGCATCCTGCATCACTTTCTTTGCTTGGGACTCCACCACGCAGTTTTCAATCTAGACTTGGAGCATCTTGATTGAGTGTTAACTCAATCCCATTCAGGTATATTGCAATGTGTTGCTATTTTATTTTTAGATTTTGAAATCGCAAGATCCTGTAACCGTTTCAGGTTGTTCTTATTTCTTTATTCCGATGCGCGCATGTGATGTGTTGTTTATAGAAAACCCAACAGTAGTAAGATCACAGCGCCGCCAGGGCCTGCCCTCCTCACGGTTGCCCACAGTTTGAAGCGTCTGCCCTTTACCGCTACTTGGGACCAGTTCCCTAGTGATCTCACACTACCGGGTTCAAAGCGTCCTCCCTTTGCCCCGGTAGTAAGATCACGACATTGTCGGGACCTGCTCCCCTCATGGTTGTCCAAGGTTCAAAGCGCCCATCCATCACCGCTGCTCGGGGCCAGTTCCCAACTAATATCGCTCTACCCAGCTCCTAGCGCCTGCTCATCGCCGCTATCCAGAGTCAAAACTTAAACAAGCACAAGAATGAGAAAAACAAAAGCAAAGATAGATGGTGAACAATGAAACAATCATCAAGCAATATAATAAAGCAAAGAGTTACACAACTCCACTATAAGACGTGCAAATACTAAAACAACAAAGTACGGTACATAACAAAGGAAAGTAAAAACATATAGACATATGAAGGCAAGACAATCAGCCTGTTGGGAATATTGCCCTCAATGTTACCTTGATTTATAGAAGCATCACTCACAGTGATAAGTACATATTGTATTTGATAAACCCCATTTTGCATCATAACTGTCCAGGTTTATATATTCCAAGCACTGGAATAATGTTGGTGGTTCATTGTCTGAATTGCTGAGAAGAGCTCACTGTCTCAGCGGAACCGCTGAGACAAGGCTAGGAGCCACTAAGAAGGGTTCTGTCTCAGCTGAGCTGCAGATAGACAAAATCTATTGTTAGTTATTCGGTGTCTACTTATCAGTTAGAGGGGGGGGGGGGGGGGGTGAATAGGTATTTCAAATTGTTTTGTTCCCCTTTTGGTACTCTTGATTTATGGTTAACAGATTTAGAGTTTAAGAGCACTACACAGAAAACACACAAGAATTTATAGAGGTTCGTCAAGATAGGGTGTCTTGAGTAGTCCTCTGTCCCTCTACTCCTACCTAGCAGTGTGCTAGGCTCGGCAAACTCCGTTAATGTCTCCGGCCCGCAAGCCTTAAAACTCAGACCCGCAAGTCCTAAAGCCTAGGCCCGCAAGCCCCTACTGCACTCAAGCCCGCAAGCTCGACACTCAGGCCCTCAAGCCCTACACAGCACAGACCTGCAAGTCTTGCCCCTTGGACCCGCAAGTCACTGCATCCTAGGCCTGCAAGCTCCTTCACTGCACCCAAGCCCGCAAGATCGACACGGTTGGACTCACAAGTCCTCTGCCCTGGCCCTCAAGCCTCACAGATCTCAATCCCTCAAGCTCGACACTTAGATCTGAAAACAGATCTTACAGTTTTGGCCCGCAAGCCTTACAAAGAAAGATATACAATGTAGATTCTTCTGCCTGGTGGAGATCGGCTTTTGGCCTTGAGGAAGATGCCTCTGATTTGAATCTTGAATGTACAGATCATCTTCAAGCCTTCTTCTTTTGCATAATGTTGACTGGCTTTTTGACTTCAACGATTCTTATCAGTCGATGTAGCTTGACTGCAACTTGGAGAACACTGGATGTGCATTTTTGTTCTCCTTTTCTTAATGTCGATTCTTCTCCGCAGCTTTTACTGTTGTATTTCTCGGTGGGATTCTTTTCAATTTTTCATTCTCGTCTATCTCGTTCACGTGTATATCTTTAGGGCAACCACTGTTCCCTTTTATAGGATGGAGGAGCCTCTCAACGGTCTCCTATGTGTCCTTCACTGACATAAGCAAATACCTTAAGAACACGCGGTGATTGGACAATCAGGCGGTGGCATTAAATGCTGACAACATGTTTGGCAACTTTTGAATCTATCTCGATGACATTTCCATTGTTACGACGATATGGACAATATCTCGACGACAGGACTTGTCGTTGACTTGGACTGGGGCGGTTCTTCAAGTCTTCTTCCTTCTTCTTCAGATAGTGATAGCTCGACGATACGGGACATCCATTCTACACATGCACTTAAGATGACATGAAGTCATCTAACTGATGTCGGCATAATCTTCTTGACTACTCGATATCGTTGTAACCACCTTATCTTGTCGACGACATTATCGATATTATGTCGACAGACTAATCTTCAGCAACTGCTTGTCTTCATGTGACCTTCCTTTGTCTTCTCGACGTCAAGACTTCTTTACCGCTATATCATCGACATCAGTCTTACTTAGCCTTTCCAACGACAAGGCTTATTTACGACGATATCGTCGACATTCTGTCTTGTTTTTGTGCTTCAGTCCTCTTCTTCATCTTGGCTTTCTGATATCGTTGTGAGGTGTTGTAGTGTTGATCTCGCAACGATATCATCATACGCATGTTTGTTTTGATGATGACCGATATGATCATTCTGCTTTGCTCTGCACGTTATTTCAATGACATGCATACACTTTTCGATGATATGTCCAGTCTTTTTCGACGATATTGTACTTAGGCAAATTATTGAAGTACTAGACATATTGCCCTATCTCTGCAAACCTGTACTAAATATAACATTAAATACACATTGTACTTATCATTGATCTGAGCATTTCTTCAAATCAAGAACATTGTTGGGCACTATTTCCAACATCCACTGAGAAGACAATCCGTCTCAGCGGATCCGCTGATACCAAGATAGATCAACCGCTGAGACTGAAGACTGTCTCAACCCAACCGTTGAGATAGATTCAAATCTAAAATACGACACTGGCGGGATTTGCATTTGGTGCAAACAGCTATAAAGGCAGGATAAAGCATTCTACCCTCTTCCATAGTGTCAGGGCCCTCCTAAGAGCCGTTGAAGATGGAAGGAGTATAAAAGAACATGATAGGGCACTTCAGAAAGGGCTCTTGCTTTTGGGTTGGTTATTCTGCTAAGTGTTCAAAATTGTGAGAGCCATCTACTGTTCCATTGAAGGCTTTCAAGTGTTTTCTCCTTCTGCTTACTGAACCAGGAAGAAGGTACAAGGAGATAAGATAGCTCTTCTATCCAGAAGAGCAAGGTGATCCTTTCTCATCTACTGAAAAGGGGGCTCAGAGAGGAGCAGGTCTGAAGATAGCTTTCAGCCTAGCTTCAAGGTTGCACCAGCTGTGCATAATCAACAGAAGACTTTCTGATGTCCACTATTGTAAGCTAAACCTTATACCCTCTGTAGGAACTGTGTTGTTCTGAGATTGTAGGGCACTATGACTAAGTTGTTGGGTTGTTGAGCCTGAGTTGTAAGGCTTTTGAGCCTGAGGTTTATAAGGTTTTTCAGCCTGAGCTGTATGGCATTTGGCCTGAGAAGTAGGGCTTCTTGATATCCCGGATGTAGGAGATCAATGTGATCTCTGAGATGTAGGAGTGGGAGAGCTCTGAGTTGGTAGGGATGGTTGGCCTGAGGTAGGTTTTGGAGCAAACCTGAGAGATCCTGAGGGATCTGTGTTGTAAGCTCTTGGAGCTGAGATTGGTGGAGTTTGCCTTGTCTAACACACTGTTAGAAAGGTGTAGAGGGAAAGTGGACTACCCATAGACACACTGACCCGGGGAACCACTATAAACAATTATGTGCTTTCTGTGTTTGCTTGAGTTTTTATTTACTACTAATTAACTGCTAGCAACAATTAAGTAAAAATCAAAGAGACATATTCACCCCCCCCCCCCTCTAGGTGAATTAGAATACTAATCTATAAACTATCAAGTGGTATCCGAGATAGGTTGGTCAAAAAGGACTTCACAGTCTGACTAGATCCTACATAGGAGTAGTCAAATCTGAATCCAATGGCTACCAATGGAGTTCAGAAGGAGATGGGGTCAATGAAGTTGCCATTATGCAAAAAGGAAACTTTTGGCTTTTGGAAGCAAAGGGTTAGGATATTCATGGAGGCCTCGGAACCTAGGATTTATATTATTGTACAGGAGGCTCCCTTTGTAGTAACAAATCCCTCCATTATTGATACTACTGGACAAGTAGCCAAGTCATATATTTAAATGACAAGGGATGAAATTGCATTGGCCACAATGGACAAAAGAGCACAAAATATAATAGTCAATGAAATTGATGATTCCACCTTCCAAAACTTGGTACATTGTGAGACTGCCAAGGACATGAGGGACACACTGATTGTGTACATGGAAGGGACTGAAGAATTGAGGGATGATAGAAAATTCCTCCTTAATTAGGGGTATGAAGCCTTCAGGCAACAAAGCCTGGAATGCATAGCTGATTGCTATGAGATTTTTTTAGAATAGTGAATGAGTTGAGGACCTATGATAGGTTCTTCACTCATTATGAGCTGAATGAGAAATTCCTGAGATCTCTAACTAGAGATTGGGATACCAAGATCTGTGCTATCAGAGAAGTGGCAAAGTTGGGCGAGACTTCTCCCCATACTCTATTTGGAAAGCTGTTGATGAGTCCTGATCATATACACATTTATGGACTCATCCGGGCCGTTATTTAGTCATTTCTCCGCACTTTAGCCTTGTTATAGCTTATATTTGATAATCCATGCTAGGTGCACATCTAGGCCCACTTTGGTGTGATTTTCGTGCTTATTGTCATTAGTAGTATTCATGTGCTGTCAAGTGCCACTTTCAATGGCTAGATCTGTGGTTGTGCTGGAATAGGAGTCGTGCAAGTGTTCCCGGTGCAATTCTGCACAGGAACACTGCGTACGATCGCCGGTTCTATTGCGCACGACCACTGGTCGTGCGCCACTGATCGTGTGCACTTAATGCCTTTTTCTTGAGTTTTGTTTGCTCCAGTGCGCACGACCACCGATGATAGTGCGCACGACCACTGGTCGTGCGCCACTGGTCGTGCGAACATTTTATTTTATAATTTCGTATCTTGCAGGTTCCTCCCAGGCAGTGCGCACGATCGCAGAATTCCAGTGCGCATGACCACTGGTCGTGCGCCAATGACCGTGCGCACTGTTTAATTCAGCGCCTATATAATGACCTGATCGCGAATTAGGTCGGGATCACGCATTTGGACTCTGTTCAGTCCGCCGTTTTCGCCATTTCCAGAGGTTTTTCACCACCTAGGCCTCCTCCATCATCCAAGGGCTTGAAAGAAGAGATTCTACATTCATTTTGATCGCTAAGGAAGAAGTTCTTCGCACTAGACGTGACCGGATGGTAAATCGCTGGAGAAGACGGGTCCATTGGGAGGTGTGACAGCCCTCCTCTACCCTGGACACAGTTGGGACCGAGCTAGGACGCGGATTGACAACCCGGTGCTTCCTACCGTGAATCTACAACGAGACTCCGGATTCGGTCGTATTTCTTGCCTTTTTCTTCTACTTGTGTGGTTATATTTGTTGTATTCTCTTTATCTTGATGATGAACACTATGAATCATGTTTAGTATTGTTTATTTCATGTTTATGAAATCAATTTGTTCATTTGTGTTAATGAGGTGCGCCCCCATCAATTTTCCGCTCCACCACCATGTCCGGTGCCGCACTAGCGATTGCTAGTGGCGTGCTTGTCGATGAGGTGCTTGCGACCCTCAATCCGTAAGCCTACTCGCCCATTCGGCCACCGAAGCGTGGCATCGCGGCCCGTATTCCACTCGCCTAACAAAGCAGCGCGCTCAAGGCCTGCATAGCTCGTTCCCGTTAGCCTTCTCGTCCATCCGCCCTTTCGACGCAGCGCGCTCAAGGCCTGCCTAGTTTTCATCCCGCCGATCGAAGCATTGCATAGCGGCATTGCATAGGAGTAGGCGTAGTATTTACTTTTGTTTGCAAACCTCAAAGCCCCTTTCGTTCGCATTCCATCTACCGCAGGACTTCGATCTCAAGTCCTTCCTCGATAATAAACTCCACCTTACTGTGTTCCTCAAGAGACCGACACTCGGGAATTCTATTCCCAAAATTTATTGCTTGCGCGACCGGTGCACTTGCCGAATCCTCGCATCAAGTTCTTGGCGCCGTTGCCGGGGAACACAGTCGTGTGAGTTTTCTTGAGAGGGAGACGAGAGATAGTTGTTCTTTCTTTGTGTTTAGCCGCATTTCTATTTTTTCTTTGTTTTGCCTTTATTTCGTCTTTCCCTATTTTAAAGTTTTAGGCAAGTTTAAATCTAAGGAGCTTTATTAGTTGTGTGGATTTTCCTTGCAAAGAATTCCTGCTTCATTTTATCTGCTTTAATTATTGAAAATGTCGTCATGGGGTATTTCGCCTAGCTTTAATGATAAGATGGTTTATTATTTAGACCAAATGAATGAGTTGAATGCTGGGCAGTGTAGGAACATTGTTTGCTTATTGTGTCGAGGAGAGGGTCATGAATTGAAGGACTGTCCTAGTCTTTTCAAGCCTGACCGCCGCTCCTCCACTCAGGGCGACATTGTCCCTATCACTCCTTCTTTACCCATGGAGGCAATTGTGCCCTTTATCCCTGAGCCTGTTTTGTGCATGGATTCCTCACTCCCTGTGTATGGCTTCACTCCTAGTGATGATGATCACTCATCTATTAGCCAACAAGGAGAGGAATGGGAGCTCCTAGATGCACCTGAGCATGATGAGGAAAGTATTCTTTCCATCGGGGAGGCTTTAGCAGATCTTTTTACGGAGGAACCAAATCTTTGTGTTTTTCCAGTTTCTTTGCACGATTTTTCTACGCACATTCTTTATGATCCTATTAAAGTAAAGGAGCGGGGTGATGCTTCGGACTCGGAGGATGCTCCGAGGTGGGTTGAGGAGGATACTCCTTCTGATGAGGAGGTTTGCACTTCCTCATGGGACGAGGAGGTCCAACTCACCATCGAGGCCCTTGAGTTCTTGGGTTCCCCTCGCCATGATACTTACGATGATGATAGTGATCTATCCTTGGATCCTGCTGGGAGTGAGACCGGGATCACTCCCCTGATGATTGATTATTTATGTCATTCTTCTCTTTTATTTCCTGACCCCCTTTCTTCATCTGAGCCTGTGCAGGTTGAGTCTTCACAGGTACATCAGGAGGACTTGGAGCTTTTTGCTCAAGTCAATGATGAGAGTATCCTCTCATGTGAGGAGGTTTATTCCCCCTCCTTTGAGGAAGCTCCACTCATTGCCTTTTCCCCCTGCCACCTTGCTGTTGACGATACCTTGCTAGGCAAGGATGTGTTTCGTGAGATGAGTAAGGACCAGGCCTCCTCCTTTTCTTACATTCTCTACCCTCTACCTGTGGGGAGCAGGTATCTTTATTTAGGTAGCGGGGTGACTGTTCTATCACCGTATCGGTACCCGCAACCGAAACGGATATTGGAACAGTTACCTGTGCATTTTCTCTTCCATAGGCCCATTAGCTAGGACCTTTATGTTTTCAAATAAGTCGTGCTGGGATGACAGTAACCCCAGTAGTTATCTTTCTTTTTCCTGAAATTTTATTTTGTCTAGTTTAGTTAAGTTTTGTTAAGGCTGTGAATACCTCGCTGCTGGTGCTGATTCCTGTTTGTGCGTAAACTGCACGGTGGATGGACATTCTACTAAAATTTTGGCCGCTGGAAAATTCCTAAGGCGCACGATCAGTACTTATCGCGCACGACCACTGGTCGTGCGATCGGCCCAGATTTTTATAAAATGCCCGTCCGCCCGAGCCTTTCACGCACGATCTAGGGCTTTCGTTTTTCGTCGTCCGTGCGCCGTCTCCACTGGGTTGCTGCCGATCGTGCGCCCGCCTTCCTTCCAGTGAGCCCATTTCCTATTCTCCTATTTCCCCTTGCCCTCCTACCACCATGAGCTCCAGAGATCGCCAAAAGGTCTACCAACGCTCCGGCCGCTCTTCCGCCTCTCCTGCTCAGATCCTCGCTAGGATGGCTACTTTTTCCAAGGATTCGCACACGCGGCGATTCAATTCTCTTAAGGAGAAGCCATTCCTATCACAGCGTCTCGTGGATTGGAACGAGTTGAACTCTATCGGCGACAATGGGGAGTTGGGGGAGGCCGTCTGCCAACGCTATTATTTCGATCATTGGAGTGGGGTGTTCGAGTGCAATGACCTCGGCTACCGGGAGCTTACCTTGGAGTTCCTTGCTACGTTTGAGTGGGATGTGTTGCCCTCCGGTCAACGTCCGGGAAAGTGCTCTTTCCGCATTTTGGGCAAGGTCTTCACTCTATCCTTGTCTGAGCTGGCGATGCATGCTGGATTTTACACTGAAGCCGAGGCTGCGGCGATCCCTTTTCTGGATTTGGATGTCTCCTTCCCTGATGGCGTCACCCCGCGTGCTGCGTGGTGTGCTCTCACGGGTCGTGATGAAGAATATGTTGCCAGGAAAAGCAAATCTACCTGGATCGTCGCGCCTGCTCTCCGTTTCCTGCAGCACGTCCTTAGCCACTCTCTTGTTGCCCGTGCCCTTAGTCAGAACGTGGTGGGGTGGCAAGATCTGATCTCCCTTTATAGTATGGAATTTCGGCAGCCTTTGCATCTTGGCTACATGCTAGCTTTCTTCTTCCACCACGAGGCCACTTACGGTCTCACAGGTGCCATTGGTGGTGCCTACTATATTACCCGCATTGCCAAAAGCCTGGGGGTTTGGAGTCATCTGCCTCCGATGGTGCAGGTGACTGCGCCCTCCTTCATCACTCGGGCCACCATGGTGAGTTTCCATCTATTACGGGTCGTGGGGAAGAAGAGTAGTAGACGCTTTGTGGTCGTGATGCCGGGAGATGCGCCTAGGGAGAGGCAAGGCGACGAGGAGCACGGAGAGCCGGCTGAGCCGCCAAATACTCACCGCGAGGTAGCCCTTCTGCAGCCGCGAAGGCATTCATTTCAGCAGGAGCAGAGAGCCAAGGAGGAGGGCAGTCTTCTAGAGCGCCGGAGGTGCCAAGTTTCGATCGGCGCCTCTCCGATCTGGAAGCGAACCAGTATTGGCTGACGGATTTCGTTTATCAGCAAGCATTGCGGGGAGGGTTAAATATTCCCCCACCTCCGGGTCGGGCCGCATCATCTTCCAGACGGTCTCCGTCCATTGTGGTTGTAGATAGCGACAGCGACGACGAGTGATCTTTCTCCCTGCATGCGAGCTATTCTAAGTCTTGTTGTCTGTTTTCTCTTGTTGCTTTTTAGGTCTTTTGTTGAGTCGTTCGAACTCCTTCTCTTTTGTTAACTGTAATAATGACATTTTGCTTGTGGATGCTCTTCTGGGCATAGTTTTATGTATCCAGCTTATTCTGTTCCCTTATTTTGTGTGCGAGTGCTTAATATTAATTGCAGGAACAGGTTCCCTCCCATGGGTGATAACCCAGATTTCTTAATTTTTAGTGCTCTCACATGTTTAGTTCAGTTTTTACTATTTTTGTTGTTCTAGTGTGTCACTTTCAGGTGGCCTTTGTTCCTTGTGATGGCGGATGCTGCGGACTAGTCTTGATCGTAAACGCCAATCGTCTGGTATGCTCATTTCTGAGCATGGGATAACGCTTCCTCCCCTCTTTTAGCTTCAAATTTCTAGATATATTGTTTAGCTTAAGTCTGGGGGAGCGGTTGTTGTTATCCACTGTGCACGAGTTGCACCGCATACTAGAAGGTTGATTCTTATTTATCCTATCATTATCATTGTTTTTCATTTTTCACACACCATTTCACCCACTTGAGTGCGCGCTTATCTTTTTGTTGTTTTTCCGTTGTAAACTATCTTGGTTGGAATATGAAATAGGTTGTTAACGTAGGAATTATTATTTGGAGTGCGATGTTGACTCATGTAGTGTTCTAGTCACTTCGCATGTTATGGTAGAATTTGAGTAGAACTAGATTTTCTCTATGCATCTAATTTATGTTTAGTATTTCTGCGTAAATCTAGATTTAATATACTCAAGTGGTGAATTCGCATGAAATTAACGATAACCAGGTGTTGTGTGTGCGATTACTAGTCGTGTGTTGCTCGAGTCGGGAGGAAGGTTTACCTTTCTCGTGGGCTAAGAACTTGCCCCAAGCGACTCTCGAAGCATGGGTGAGAGCGACTTGTCGAGTTAAACATGATGTAGGCCACCCTTTGGCTAGTTTGAGCTTTGTTATTCCATGTCCATTTCATTTGTCGTTGCAAGCCAAATTTGTGCCTACCAATCCTTTGTTCAGCTCCTCTTCATCCACCAAAGCCTGAAGCCTATCCTACCCGCAACCAAATTGTTTTTGACTGCGCTTATAAGTCTCAACTTGTGTGGTGTGTGGAATCATTGTGCCATGAAAGGAAAATAAAGCTATTTGCTGATTTTGAACCAACCGGAGGATACATAAAAGAAGTAAAAGATGTTAAAAGAAAAAAAAAGAGTATTTTGAAAAAAATCCTTCCGAGCTAAATAGAAAATCTGTTGGTATTTGTGAAGTAGGCCGTGTGCACACCTGGTTTTCATGATAAGTCTGGGGGTGTGTCACACGAGCATAGTTGTTGGTCTTGCGTGGTGCAGCGTTCCGTTAGCTCACTTGGGTTGCGTAGCCGCCGTGTTTAACTTTGAATATCATACCGTAACCTAAACCCCGTTTTAATCCTATAAGCCCTACTGATTTGATTTGCAAGTTTGCTAGCGTCGTGGAGAGAGTGTGACCGGGCAAGCGTATGGTTCACGACGTTGATGGATTTCAGCGGAGTTATTCCTAAGCCCCGATCTTTTGCAACACCCGCCTCAGTGTCTCGTCACTTTCATACTGGGCATGATCGTCAAATTCTTCATAACTCACCAATTGAGTACATCTAAATCTTTAATTACGCTTTAATACTCTTGTAAATTAGTTAGTATAGTTAGAATCTCCTTCTACTAAATTCTCTACTTGCATGCGTATGTTACTTCGCACCGTACTCCTTTGTGTAATTCTCTATGTTAATTATCGTTTTCACGCTCCGCCGGATTCGTTTGCTCGGGACGCGCAAACAGTTAAGTCTGGGGGTGTGATGAGTCCTGATCATATACACATTTATGGACTCATCCGGGCCGTTATTTAGTCATTTCTCCGCACTTTAGCCTTGTTATAGCTTATATTTGATAATCCATGCTAGGTGCACATCTAGGCCCACTTTGGTGTGATTTTCGTGCTTATTGTCATTAGTAGTATTCATGTGCTGTCATGTGCCACTTTCAGTGGCTAGATCTGTGGTTGTGCTGGAATAGGAGTCGTGCAAGTGTTCCCGGTGCAATTCTGCACAGGAACACTGCGCACAATCGCCGGTTCTATTGCGCACGACCACTGGTCGTGCGCCACTGATCGTGTGCACTTAACGCCTTTTTCTTGAGTTCTGTTTGCTCCAGTGCGCACGACCACCGATGATAGTGCGCACGACCACCGGTCGTGCGCCACTGGTCGTGCGAACATTTTATTTTATAATTTCGTATCTTGCAGGTTCCTCCCAGGCAGTGCGCATGATCGCAGAATTCCAGTGCGCACGACCACTGGTCGTGCGCCAATGACCGTGCGCACTGTTTAATTCAGCGCCTATATAATGACCTGATCGCGAATTAGGTCGGGATCACGCATTTGGACTCTGTTCAGTCCGCCGTTTTCGCCATTTCCAGAGGTTTTTCACCACCTAGGCCTCCTCCATCATCCAAGGGCTTGAAAGAAGAGATTCTACATTCATTTTGATCGCTAAGGAAGAAGTTCTTCGCACTAGACGTGACCGGATGGTAAATCGCTGGAGAAGACGGGTCCATTGGGAGGTGTGACAGCCCTCCTCTACCCCGGACGTAGTTGGGACCGAGCTAGGACGCGGATTGACAACACGGTGCTTCCTACCGTGAATCTACAACGAGACTCCGGATTCGGTCGTATTTCTTGCCTTTTTCTTCTACTTGTGTGGTTATATTTGTTGTATTCTCTTTATCTTGATGATGAACACTATGAATCATGTTTAGTATTGTTTATTTCATGTTTATGAAATCAATTTGTTCATTTGTGTTAATGAGGTGCGCCCCCATCAATTTTCCGCTCCACCACCATGTCCGGTGCCGCACTAGCGATTGCTAGTGGCGTGCTTGTCGATGAGGTGCTTGCGACCCTCAATCCGTAAGCCTACTCGCCCATTCGGCCACCGAAGCGTGGCATCGCGGCCCGTATTCCACTCGCCTAACAAAGCAGCGCGCTCAAGGCCTGCATAGCTCGTTCCCGTTAGCCTTCTCGTCCATCCGCCCTTTCGACGCAGCGCGCTCAAGGCCTGCCTAGTTTCCATCCCGCAGATCGAAGCATTGCATAGCGGCATTGCATAGGAGTAGGCGTAGTATTTACTTTTGTTTGCAAACCTCAAAGCCCCTTTCGTTCGCATTCCATCTACCGCAGGACTTCGATCTCAAGTCCTTCCTCGATAATAAACTCCACCTTACTGTGTTCCTCAAGAGACCGACACTCGGGAATTCTATTCCCAAAATTTATTACTTGCGCGACCGGTGCACTTGCCGAATCCTCGCATCAGCTGTTCTGCTATGAGATGCAGCTATCTGCAAGGAAGGAGGAGGACACATCCTTTAGGCCTCATACAAGGGAGGGGACTGTGGCTCTCAAGGCTGAGAGCTCTAATTAGAACAAGGCAAGGATGCCTTTGTTAAATTTTTGAAGTGGAAGTGCAGAGACCGCGCGGTCTGCGATGGTGCTCTGGTCAGTTTGGTCTCAGGCGATCTGTTCTGGGCGGTCTGATCTGGGAGACAGCAATTTATCCGGGCGGCTTGCGCGGGTTTTTCTGGCGACTTATTGAAGTCAGCCAGATGTTCAAGTAGGTCTGCCTTCTTGTAGTGACTGGGCGGTCTAACGACTTGTTCTAGTCGGTCTGGGTTACTGAAGAACTGTTTTGCTTTTGCAATAAAGACCGGGCGGTCTGTTTTGGGAGACCGCTGTAACCAGGCGGTTTGTATATAACCATATGGTTTAATAAGGAGCTGTTAGCCTTGCTGAGCTCGGGTGGTCTATCTTGTGAGACCGCTGATGCGATGTTCGGCAAGTGCACCGGTCGCGCAAGTAATAAATGTTGGGAATAAGATCCCCGAGTGTCGGTCTCTTGAGGAATGCAGGTTGGGTGAACGAATTGTGTTGTGTGACAATTGTTACACAAGCCGGAACAATCACAGAAAGTGGGGTTTCGATTTGGTTTCCTACCGTTAACAACAATAAAAGAAATGCGGGTCGAAATCACCACTTCACAAGGTGCGATGGATGCGACGGCCGCGATGCCGAGCTTCGTGAGGCGGATGGATGGTGCGCATGCGAATGAAGTGATCACTAGTGCGGGGAGTGAGGGTCGCAAACACCTCTTTGCAAATCGCCGGTAGCTCTTGCTAACGCGAATCGAACACGATGAGTGCGTGAGTGAGTGAGTGAAGGTGAGACGTATCACAAGCAAATACTGAAGAACGGATAAGAAACAACCATTGCATTTAAACTAAACATCATGATATTCAAGTTTAAATGATTCTAAGAAGTACAACAAAAGGGGGAGGAAGAAATCAACCAATGGACGAAGACTAGCGGCCGTTCACGGCCGGAATGGTAGTTTGTCAAGCTACCTCCGGACTCGGGCGGACTGTGCTTCCGGCGTTGAGAGACTGTCACGACCTCTCCACGTGCTTCCGTCGTCTTCTACCTCAGGAAGACTATTCTTTTCACCGGACTGAACTGGAGATGGCTTGCTTGAGTGCTTGCGGAGGGCGGAGAATGCTCCCGGACGATGGAGGATTGCTTAGAATGGCTGGAGATGACTTCCCCTTGCGGAGAAGATGAGGTGGAGGTGGCTGGAAGTGGAAAACGGTGGCGTACGGACGGTAAATCGCGCTCCCGGAACTCCCCGTATCCCTAATCTGCGGATCAGGACTTTATATAGGCGCTGGAATAAATACTGTGCACGGTCATTGGCGCACGACCAGTGGTCATGCGCGCTGGAATTCTGTGATCGTGCGCCTGCCTGGGTGGAGCCTGCAAAGTAAGAAATTTATAAAATACCATGTTCGCACGACCAGAGGCGCACGACCGGTGGTCGTGCGCACTATCGTAGGTGGTCGTGCGCACTGGTCGAAACAGAACTCATGAAATTTATGTTAAGTGCGCACGAACAGTGGCGCACGACCGGTGGTCGTGCGCACTATCGCAAGGTGGTCGTGCGCACTGTCCGAGACAGAACTCAGAAAAAAGGGTTAAGTGCACACGATCAGCGGCGCACGACCAGTGGTCGTGCACAATCGAACTAGTGATCGTGCGCAGTGTTCCTGTACAGAATTTTACCAGGAATACCTGCACGACTCCTATTTCTACAGAAATGCTAATCAGGCCACTGAAAGTGGCACTCAACGAAACGATAAGGCTATCAAAAGAGAATAAGCATAAAACACACCAAATTAGGCCAAGAAGGGCACCTGGCATAGAAAGACAAATATGAGCTGAAACAGGGCTAAAGTGCAGTGAAACAACTAGAAAACCGGCCTAGATGAGTCCAAATATGTGTATATGATCAGGACTCATCACACCCCCATACTTACCAGTTTGCACATCCCGAGCAAACAAAATCTAAGCAGATGGGGAAAAACAACTAGCTGACAGAGAAATTGCGACACCGAGTACCATGCGAAGTCGCGTGCTCGCACGCATAAAAATATAACAGAGGAAATTTCTAAGTATGCATAACAGTTTGTACTTTTCTCAAATGCGTATCAAAAATTTATTACTACTCAAAAATAAAATCACGGCGAATCATCCGGTCACGCGTAGGGAGAAAATAAACTAATCGCAAAGGTGAGCATTGCCAAAGATCGGGGCTCAGGACAACCTCCAAAGGAATCCACCAATGTCGGTGACCATAGGCTTGCCTGTTCGCACTCTCTCCACGACACTGGTTTGGCTCACTCACGAATCAGTAGGACTTTAGGTGAAGATGGGGCTTGGGTTTCAGTGAGGTAAACAAGGATAAACATGGAGGCTACGCACCAAACCCAAATGAGCTAGCATAAACAAAAATAATAATCTATCCGCTAACCCAAATCTATGCGAGTACACCACACCCCTAGACTTAACTTTTTAACAATGGGTGTGTGCACTGCCCACTCCCAAATACAAATCAACAATTATTTTCAATTAAACTTTTTCTTTCTTTATCCTTTTTTTTTCAATTTTCTTTTTCTCTTTTATATTTTTTTCTTTTCTTTTCACAATAAAATCAGCAGATTAAACATTGAAGCACATCCACATTTTCACAAAAATATTCACCACATCAACACCCTGAATGAATATATAAAATACTAAAGCTCGACTTGGGTGCGCGACTAGGATCGACTATGAGGCTTTGGTGAAATAACTACAAGAAAATTGACTTTTGGTGACGAAATATTTGTGACAAAAAATTTTGTCACTAAAAGTGTATTTTTTGTAACGGAATTTGAAGTTGGTCACTATATATTAATTTTCATTTTATTGGTGACTGAAAAAATATGTAGTCACCAAAATTTTTTTTTTAGTGACAAAATTATTTTATTCGTCACGAAATGTTATTATGTAGTGACCAAAAAAATATTCGTCACGTAATATTATTCTTTAGTGAACAAAAATAAATGTCACTAAATTAATCTATTTAGTGACCAAATTTTTTTGTCACAAATTAAAGTATTTTAAATTATTTAGAGACAAATATATATGTTACTAATCACCAACAAATTAAATTTTTGCTTTTAAATAAAAATATTTCTTAACATGCATGTAATTAACTTAATTTGTGATAAAATTAAGTGTTGGTAATTAAAAAAGATTATTGACTTAATTAATGACTAAAATGAATATCTAGTTATTAAATCAAAATTTAAGGTCATTTGTTGCATAAAAATTAGTTTTGTTACTAAAATTATTTATTTTGTGAGAAATTAAAATCTGATCACAAATATTAATTATTCAGATTTCAAAATTATTTTATTATTGTGTAAATTAGTTAGTTATCTTTAATCTTACTTAAAAAAAATTATAATCATAATTTTACTTTTATTTTAATTTTTTTACATTATATAGTTTTACTTGCCTTACATTTAGGGCAATGTTATAAGCACACCAGTTTTGGCTATCCGCACACCAATTTCTATTAGTTATTTTGCGTCTTTTAAAAATACGCCTTGTACATACATTTTTAGGAAAAGTGTTCAACACAAAAATTTTAGATCTCGTCGAGATCTACAACTTTTGTGTTGAACACTTTTCCTAAAAATGCACGCATAAGGCGTATTCGCACACCAATTTTCAAAAATTCGCTATAGTTACGATCAGGGCGGCAATACATCTTGTGCGTGCATTTTTAGGAAAAGTGTGCAACAGGAAAGTTGTAGATCTCGACGAGATCTACAATTTTCATGTTGAACACTTTTCCTTAAAATGCATGTACAAGATGTATTTTCAATAGGCGCGTAATAACTCATAGAAATTGGTGTGCCAATAACCAAAACTGGTGTGCTTATAACATTGCCCTACATTTATTATTCAGTTACGGCCCACATAACCCACGCGCGCAGATCCCTCGCGGCCTCGCCCCCTCGATCTCCACTCGGCTCCGTCTCCCGCCTTTCCTGATACAGTTCTTCGTTCCTTTCGATTTCGCTCCCTCGCCCCCTCAAATTAAAGTTTCTGAAAGAACGAAGCACCGGCTCCTCCGCCTTTCCTCAGAGCATTCGACTGTCGAAATCCATACCTTTCGCCTCTCGGAAGCAAGAAAGGGATCAGAAAACGCAGGCTTTCACAGTGCGATTTTGGGCGCTAGTACTGAAATTGGAAGCTTCAAAACTCAAGGCGTTAGCTACGACTTTGATGCTGGAGTTTGCAGGCTTTGAAGTTTGAATTGAAGCTGTTAACGGAGCGTCGAAAGGCGAAGCTAGTCGCTCTACTATTTTTTATGAACCTAGTAGTCGGAAGGAAGGTATGTGCTTTCCTTTTCACCTCATCTAGGGCCTCTGAAACTTTGAAGGAATCGACCTAGGGCATACTGGTATCCTCCTATCTCTCTCTAGGCAGCACCAGGTCCCTTGTCTGGAAGCAAATTTCTTTTCCATTCTTATCTGCATGTGGTTTCATTTTCTGTTATACTTTAATTAAGTTTACTTTCAGCCGTGCATCACCTGATCTCACTATTGTAAGGCCATGTTTATGATCTGTATTGAACTCTTTCCTGAAATATAAGGAATGAAGCAGGAAGGAGGTCAGCCAAGCATGGCCTCAAAAGGGGTCAACCCAACTGATGAATTCACCCAGCTGACGAATAAAAAGATAAATTATAGTGAAAATTTTCCCAACTCAAGAGTTTAAACCCGTGCTTTGATTATTACGTACAAACATTTCTTATATATTGGTTAAAACATCTATTGACTCATTCGGTCTGGTCATTCATTTGTGGACTGTAGATTGAACTAAATTTGTGTTGCATTCCATTTTTTTTAAAAATGTGAGTCCAAAATTTATCAAGGAAAATTTGATCATGATTTGAGATAATTTACCGCAGGCAATCTACGCAATTTTCCACAACAATCCAAGAAAAAAAACAAGTTATTTTTGCTTCCGTATATTGTGCTGAAAGAGGGTCAAAATGTGCCCTTTTTGAGAGGCTATTGACTATCGCTAAAATAGTTGAGTATGAGTGTGACTTAGGTAAGTGATAAAATCCATGGTGTTATCAACTCAAAATTTTTAAGTGACCTACTGCAATTGGAGTAACCTAAATGGTGTTGCATTACTAGGTTTACCTTTTCAGAAAAGTTGCAATTAATTATAAATTCTGAAATAGAATGGAGCATATTCAGTCGATAAAGTACTAAGAAGTTTTTTTAGAAGTGGGAAGAATACCCTAATGACCCTCGAACTTGGTGTGTGCACCTCAATCAATGATTTTCTTATATCAGAAACCTAAAATGTACAACTGGTGTTTATTACATTTTCATTATCTGATGTGGAAGTCAAGTATATAAAAAATGAGGCATTTCAAAAATTCTCAAATTTTTTGAAGTTAAGGTATCTATTTTACCCAATTTATGTAAATTCTCCTAATAGATCTTGAAGTAATAAATAAATATTTTTTAGTACAAAATCCTATGTCAAGCGACAAAAAAACGAGATTTATTGTATTGGCCTTAGCTTCTGGTAAATTTTCTATTGCAACATTTTTTTTTGAATAACTAGTTATTATAGTTTGAAGCCTCTCTAAGTTACCTTTAGTGATAGAGCGAGCATATGAAGAACTAAACCAGTTTAATTGGATGGAAGCAGAATTACTAACTTATGAGTAAGAAATTAAACTTATTATGGATAATAAAGCATTTGAGGATTACCTGATAAAAATTGCTAAAACTGAAGGTATTCAAATCGGGAAAGCTAAGGGTATAGAAGAAGGAAAAATTGAAGCCATGAAAAATGTAGCAATAAACTTATTATCTCAAAATATAAATGTTAATACTATATCTATTGCTACTGATTTATCTCCATGAGAATATATCTCACTCCCTCTCTCTAATTTTTCTCACAATTTGATTTCTTGCAGTAGTAAAAAATTTATTTTAAATTTGCTTGTCTTCCTAACTTTTCTCTTCTCATATTTACCCACTCATAAATCTAGTTATTCTTCAATCAATTGGGTTCCCTACATTTTTAACAGTAAATAGTTGGCAATCAAATAAGAGTTTGATCTAAGATATACCTAAAGCTAAATGACATAAACATCATTCACATTTTCTTTATCATGCCTAGCCTAACATACCTAGTTTATTTATGAAGAAAGAAACTCTTACCTGATCAAGAGGATGTGAAGTTATCCAATTTTTGTTATTTTGTTGGAATGTATTCTAGGGATATAATTTTATTTTCTAAATTGTCTACAATGAAATAGTGTCTTATTCTAATATTTTAACACAAGGGTCGACTCGGTGTGAGTTCAATTTTTTTAAATTTATTGTGATGTTTAGAAATCCAAGAACATGATTGTTCATGAATCATGATGATTTCTTTGGTTGCTCAAATTTAGATGATCCATGAAGTATTTTTTGTTTAGTATGCTTTATGGTGTTTATTAACTATTTATAATACAAAAATAAGAATCCGAAGTAGATATTGGGCAAACATCTTGATATTAAAGTTTATATATATTATTCTTTTAGCATTCTAATTTATGTCACACTAACTTAAATATGAATGTCTTTTGTTATCCACCATTTTGATCCATACGCATTATAATATCATCAACTCTTATTTGAATTTCATAAATTTAAATTTAAGTATCCATGTTAGCCTTTTATGGTTATATTCAACCTATGGTTATTATCAAATTTAGAAATAAAGATTTTGTCAACAAGATTTGATCATTTATTTGTTTTGTTCTCCATTAGTTGTATATCTATAACATTGTTGGAGACTTGACACTATAAAGAAGATAAATGTAGTCTTATTTAATGTAAGCATGTTAATCACCTTGAAATTTATTTATGTTAATGCAATTTGTTTTTATTTATTTCTTTAATGATGTATAGTGCAATGGATAAGAGTTGGATGGATATCAACGATAGACGACAACCTGTTTACATCGATGGAGTGAATTCTTTTCTTGATTTTGCCTTTACTCATTCAGCTAGAGGAAACAATATTCGTTGCCCCTGTTAAAAATGTGTAAATTGTCATTTTCACACTCGAGATATTGTGTTTGTGCATCTTATTCTGAATGGAATTGTAAAGACATATAAATGGTGGTCAAGTCATGGAGAGGAGTATTACGTTAGCCCAACTGGTGGGAGCCATGCTGATGTTTCTAGAGAGGATGAACAAGAGATTTCAGAGCATGATGATATGCATGATCTGCTACATGATTTTAATACTGGCTTTAATAACATGAATAACATTGGAGAAGGACAAGATCATGAGGACCCCAATGAAGCTGCTAGAAAATTTTATGATTTGTTAGATGACGCTGAACAAGAATTATATCCTGGTTGCAAAGAATTTTCAAAATTTCAATTTATGGTTACGTTACTTGCACTTAAATCTGATCATGGATGGACTGATCGTTCTTTTACTGAATTACTTAAAGTTTTAAAAAGAGCAATTCCATGTAGTGAAAAACTACCAAGTAGTTATTATGCTGCTAACAGTTACATACAGGAGCTTGGAATGGAGTGTAAGAAGATAGATGCTTGCTTGAATGATTGCATTCTTTACCGTGGTAAGTTTGCAGATTTTCAGAGTTGTCCAACTTGTGGTATGTCTAGGTGGCAATCAAGCAAGATAAACAATAATTCAAAAAGTAATATGTTGTCAAGAAAGAGTATAAATATACCAAACAAGATTCTTAGACACTTTCCTTTGATTCCTAGACTTCAAAGATTGTATATGTGTTCTAGGACAGCCGAGGATATGAGATGGCATAAAGAAAAGCGTTGCGATGATGGAAATTTGCGACATCCAGCTGATGCCTTTGCTTGGAAGTCATTTGATGGAAAACACTCAGGATTTTCATCTGACGCACGAAATGTTAGGCTTGGCTTAGCAAGTGGTGGGTTTAATCCTTTTGGTCTCATGAGCACAAATTATAGTGTGTGGCCTGTTGTTTTAGTTCCATATAATATGTCGCCATGGTTATGCATGAAAACTCCTAATTTTATCATATCTTTGATTATTCCTGGTCCAGGACAACCTGGGAATGATATTGATGTCTATTTGCAACCTTTGATTGATGAGTTAAAAATTCTATGGGATGTTGGGGTTTGCACTTATGATGCCTATAGTAAGTGCAACTTTAACATGCATACTGCTGTGTTATGGACGATAAATGATATTCCAGCTTATGCTAACCTGTTAGGTTGGAGCACAAAGGGTAAGCTTGCTTGTCCATGTTGTAATAAAGACACATGGTATTGCCGATTGAAAAATGGGTCTAAGATGTGTTACATGGGAAACAGACGTTTTTTGGATTCAAATCATAGATGGCGTAAAGATAAGAAGTCATTTCATGGAACAATGGAAACTCGACCTGCACCAAAGATCCTATCTGGAGATGAAATATTAAGTCTGCTAAAAGAATATGATAATGTGATTTTTGGAAAGCTTCAAAAGGAAAGAAAGTGGGATGATACTTCTCTTCCATACAATTGGAAGAAGTTAAGTATTTTTTTCAGTTACCGTATTGGAGTACACTTGAGATACGTCATTGTCTAGATTACATGCATATTTTAAAAAATATTACTGATAATATATTCGGTACTATGCTGAACATTGATGGAAAGACAAAAGATGATTTGAATTCTAGACTTGACCTTATGGAAATGGGGTTGAGATCAGAATTACATCCGATAGAAAAAGATGGTCATTATGTCATGCCACAAGCATGATATACATTGACATTGACTGAACGAAGGGAAATATGCAGTTTCTTAGAGAATTTGAAAGTTCCAGATGGGTATTCATCAAATATAAAGAGATGTGTAAATGTGAAAGAGGGTAAAGTCTCCAAAATGAAAGCTCATGACTGTCATGTTTTCATATTAGATCAACTTGCTCCTGCTTTTCGTGGTATTGTTTGCAAAGAAGTTTATGACCCCCTGGTTGAATTAAGTGCATTTTTTAAGGAGTTGAGCTCTAAGATACTAAGTATAGAGGTGTTGGATAAACTTGAGCAAAATATTGCTATCACACTTTGCAAACTTGAGAGAATATTTCCTCCTTCATTTTTTACAATCATGATGCACTTACCAATTCATCTTGCACAAGAAGCAAGAATTGCTGGCCCCGTTCAATATCGATGGATGTATCCAATTGAGAGGTATGTTTATTAATTATTTATCTATTTTTAACTTTACCGAATTATGTATTCTAAAATATTTGAATTCAACAGATATTTACGTACACTTAAATCATTTGTGCGAAACAAAGCACGCCCATAAGGTTCAATGGCTAAGGGATACCTAGTACATGAGTGCTTAATATTTTGTTCAAGATATATCAATAAAATTGAGACAAAGCTTAATCGCCCAGATAGAAATGATGAAGGAAATGTTGGGCAAGATTCGGGATTATCTATTTTTCAAAAAACTGGGAGGTCATTAGGTAAAGGAATAGAAAAAGATCTTATACATGAAGATTGGTATCAGGCTCAGCTGTACATACTAAGAAATTGTCCAGAAGTAGAACCATTTATTGAGTGAGTTTCACATTATTACTATTTATAGTTGTATTATTTTTAAATAATGTAAGTAATTTATTAAACATTATCTTAATAGCCAACATCATCGGGAGCTTCAATGTGTACACTCTAGAGATATTGAAAGAAGACACGAGACTACTTTTGTTAGTTGGTTTGAGTAATTGGTAAGTATATCATCTACTTTTTAAAGATCACCTTGTTATTATAATTAGTATGTGTGATTACATTACCTTTTCAACAGATTTCCAAATTACATTATGAGGGAGACCCAAGAGCTAGCAAAGAATTGTTGCAGTTAGCCCGTGGCCCAAAAAGAGGGGCGACACATTATTCTGGCTATATTGTTAATGGCTTTAGGTTTCATACTTATGAACGTGAAATCAGACGCAAAACTCAAAATAATGGTATTTTTGTTAAAGGGGATGAACAATCAGGTGGCAGGGAATATTATGGAGTTTTAAAAGATATTCTTCAGCTTGAGTATGATGTTGGGCAAAAAATTGTCTTATTTAAATGTGAATGGAGGGATACGTACAATGAAGGTAGAGGCTACAAGAAGGAAAATAATGGACTTATATCTGTAAATATAAAACATAATTTGAGAAACAATGAACCTTATGTCCTAGCTTGCCAAGTTGAACAAGTGTATTACGCACCTAATAACAAAAACAAAGATTGGCGAGTGATCATAAAGACAGTTTCACGCCACTTTTATGATGTCCCAACCAAAGAATTTGAAGAAGCCACTGAAGATGAAATTCAGTTGTATGATATAAACATTGGGTTAGGATCGACGCTTGATAATCTTATAGATAATGATAACCATGTGCTTTCATTACGAAGAACTGATGTTGCGGCTATAACTATAGAGAAGAAAGGTCATTCTACGCAAAAGAGAGCTATGGATGAATAAAATGAAGATGCTGATGATGTTGATGACTTTGAGGATGCGAGTGACACATAAATTGCAAACTCTTAATGCATATGGTTGGCCGGTTTTGTAAATTCTCTATATTTACTATAAAATGTAATTGTCGTTTTAAAATGTATCTTTTATTTTGAATATTTATTTACTATAAAAATGTAATTGTAGTCTTTATTTTTTCAGGTAATTTAGATCAAAAAATGAAGAAGAGTACGATTAAAGATAATTCACCATTACATGCTACAAGCGCTATACAATATCCACTTGATTGGAGAACCAACTCTTCCACATTACATCCACGATCCACTGCATCACGCATTCGTTCCTTTGCTAGATCCTTTACTCAACAGGATTGTGAAGCTTCCAACAAACATCAAACAAAAGAATCAGAAACACCGCTATCTTTACATTTGAATCGAGGTTTGATAAATGAAAATCCCCACGCATATGCTGAGAGTGTAGTTGGACGCGCTTCTATTGAGACTGAGGCTGAGCATGTACCTGCAAATCCAACAAATCTTGAGCTTGATGATGATAATGGTATAATTTCCTTATGTTTTTTTAGTTTGATATATTTGATACATGTTAACACGGAAATGTTTAATGACAGGTTTAAATGTAACACAGAAAAGAACACGTGGTCCGACTGTTGGGCATGAGTGGACAAAGTGGAGGCAAAATAATCCTGAGAGGGTGGATGTGCAACTTCCAGTAGAACTTCGAAGATTAGTTGGATATAGAGCTCAGGAGCTTATTACAAAAAGTGGGCGATATGTAAGGCTACATGCTCCTCTGAATGTGGAGAAATGGTCTGAAATTACAACCGATATCATTGACAAATTAATTAATATCATCTATGTAAGTGTTACTTTTTAAATAATTTTTTTTAAAATTTATAAACATCTTTCTATTATTAATTCATACTTTTGACGTTTTATATTATATTTTTAGACTGAATTCAATCTCCCAAACGAGTCTCATGTTCGTGGTGATCTAATATCTTCACTTCGTCGACACTATAATATTTGGCATTTTCATTTGCATAATGATTATTACCTGAAATGGAGCACTGATTTACAAAGACGTGCAAATTGCCCTAAAGACATCGATCCTGATCACTGGAATTGGATAATTAGTTACTGGGGTAGCGCCCGATTCAATGTATGAAACACATTAATTGTTCTAAAACTATGTAAAATTGCTAACACAATGTTTTCTTATTGATTTGTTGATATAGAGGATTAGTGAGATCAATAAACTAAATAGGAGCAAACAAAAAATGAAATCTCATGTTGGATCAAAGTCTATTGCAAGAACAATTTACGAAATGGCAAGTGCTTTTCCTAACAATTATAATGTTGACTAAACTTAACAGTCGTACTTGTGTTTTGAATTAATGCTTTATTGTTTCATATTTGCAGAGGGGTGCTCCACAGGAACAAGATGAGTTACCCATATATGTAAGATTATGGGAGAAAACTCACAAGGGGAAACATAATGAGTGGCAAGATGAACCAGCAGAGGAAATATATAAAAAATTATTGGAACTTCATGACACTCAAATAAAAGAGAAGGGTGAAGATAAATTGACCCCAGAAGAAGCCTACACCACAATACTTGGACATCATTCAGGTTACATTCTTGGAATGGGGCCAGGACCCAGACCTTCAGAGCGTGCGCGTACTAATGTGCAACAACTACGAGAGGAAATTCGAGCAGAGTTAGAAGCGGAGATGGCTAGTCGTATTCAAGAGATGGAGGATCGGATGGCACAAAGAATGAGACATATTCAAGAGATGGAGGATCGGATGACGCAAAGAGTGGAATCTAAGATATTGGCTCTTTTGAAACAAAGTGAACCTGAGGATGAAGCACAGAGCACTAATTGATGCGTAAACCATATAAGTTGGGGCTGAAATCTAAAAAAATTAATTTAGCATTTGACATTTGACTCCTGGGAAGGATTCTCTTACTTCATATTTTATCTTTTCAACTAATTTATCTTTCTAAAAAATGACAGTTTTTCCAAGTTTTTCTTTAACTTGTATATTGTTTAACTCCTTAGAAGAATCTTCTTACTATGTTTACATCTCTAATCTTTTGAAGATGATGAGCCTAATATTGGATGTAGATTGGCCCCATGATATTTTTCTGGAAGATTAAACTATTTTCCTTCATGTTCACTATTTAGTTAATTGCTACTTTAGTAATTTAGTCAAATTAATAATTGCAAAAAAATGATATATTGCCTGAAACTGTGAAATTTCTTGTTACTTTCTTTGTTGGGTGCTTGTAGCTTTCTACTTTGATATTTCGGGCATTATTTCTTAACAAGCGTTTGTTTTGTTGCTGAGAATGCAAATAAGGCACCAAATGTTCCTCTAGGAGACATACTGAGAAAGACTCAAGCAATTCTCTGCCATGAATAGATTCAAAAAGACGGCCATGCGGGTTGATATTCAAAATTGCTTCCCTTCACATCGAATATCATTAGTGACATTTTCAGACTGATGGATGCAGATGATGATGGAAAGATAATGTCGGGGAAATGATTTCTCTTAACCCCTTGAATTAAGTTGAATATGAATTCTAAGAAAGAAAAAACAAGGTTAAGTAAATATGCGTCGAATAGTATTCGACGCAACGTCGAAATATAGTCGACGTTTCCTTCAGATTGAGTCGAAGTAACTCTAGGAAGATTTCGACGTATGTGTTGTCGACGCTACTCTGATTTCTAGTCGACGCATATGGAGAAGTCGACGCACCTTAATCGACGCACCTTCCTTATTCTCCTCTCGACGTCCAGCCAGGATGAATTCGACTCTTACGTCGAATGGGAATCGACGCACGTCGATTTATATGACAAATTTAAATATGCGCCAGATCTCTTTCCTTCTTTCAATAGATCTGATTTGTATGGAATAAAGTGTCAATATTTTATAGCCGTTCTGAATCATTCTTCCTTATATCTGATTCTTGGCTAATTTGATTTAACTTATTTGGATATTATTTGAAATCAGAATTGGTTCTTTCCTTCTACAGAAATAAATATTATGGAAACATTTTCATCTTTCTATTTCTCTGACTACTAATTAATTATCCTCCTATAGTATTATTTTGAATACACAGAGCTATAAATAAAGAGGAGGTCAGCAGAAAAAGTGATCAAGAGTGATCTACCACACACATTTGAAATAGAGGAAAAGCTCCCAAGAGAAAAGAGAGAAATTGAGAAAAAGCTCTGCAGCAACATTCAAGCACTTCTTCTTCTTCTGCTTCTGAAGTCATACTGCTGCAAAATCTGATAGCTCTCACAAAGAGAGAAAGGCTGCAAATCTTCTTCTCTCTATAGAAAAAAGATTCAATTCACTTTTTGTGCTTCCAATCTTCTTGCTAGGAAGAAGATTCTTTCTTGTTTGTATTTCTTCTCCTTTCTTTCTTTCTCACTTAAATATTGTAAAAGAGTTTTTAGAATCTCTCTCCAAAAAATGCAGTGTACTGGTTCTAAGAGTCGCCTTGTCAAAAGACTCAGTTGTTTCTAAGAGTCTCCTTGTCAAAAGACTCAGGGTGGTTCTAAGAGTCTCCTTATCAAAAGACTCAGTGCAAGATAGTGAATTCCTACCAAGGGGGTAGAAGAGTGGACAACCCAAAGTTTGGGGAACCACTATATTTTCTTGTGTTGTGCTGTGATTTATTTTCTTGCATTTACTTTATTTTCTTGCTTAATTCTTGTTGGTGTGTGGGAAGCTCTAATCTGTGATCATACACATATATATATATTAACTTTGCACAAAATAATTTTTAAATCTCTATTCACCCCCCCTCTAGAGAATTCTAGTGAGGTTAATTGTGCACTTTCAATTGGTATCAGAGGGAGGTTGATCTAAAAAGGATAACTCCTTGATCAAAAAGATCCTACCTCTCATATATATATATTTTTCAAAACTATTTTATCATATGGCACAAATCAAAGATTATGCTTCCACCAGACCACCAATTTGCAACCTGGAAAAGTTTGCACTTTGGAAAACAAGAATTAGAATTTATTTAAACTCTTTTGATGATGAATTGTTTAATGTGATCTTGACAGGTCCCCCCAAGCCATTCAGGAAGGATTCAAGTGGAAAAGTGACTGAAACGCTTGTTCCAAGAGCTGAATGGATAGAAGATGAGAAGAAAGCCCAAGGACATGATGCCAAGGCTATGAATATCCTAGTCTCAACCCTCTCAGATGAAATTTTCCAAAAGATTGCTGATTGTGAGTCAGCTAAGGAAGTATGGGAAGCTCTCACCAAAATGGTAGAGGGAAGTGCTGATGAGAAAAAGGATAGAAAGGCACTACTGATCTCCCAATATGAAAACTTCCAAAAGAAAGAAAGTGAAAGTGTTGCTGACATGTATTCAAGATTCAGCCTCAGAGTCAATGAATTGAGAACACTTGAGAAGGACATATCTCTCACTGAGATAAATGATAAATTACTAACTTGCTTTCCTAGCTCTTGGGAATCAATAATCTGGCCAATCAAAGACTACAGAAGTCAAAAAGAAATATCAACAGATGTTCTGTTGGGTAAATTAAAATCCTATGAACAACTGTTGAAAACCAGAGCTGAGTAAGAAAAGGCCTCTCCACTCTCAAAAGAAAAGAGTATTGCATTGAAAGCTGTTGAAGGTGAACCATCTACTAGTGATGAGGAACTAATCAGCTTCCTGGCTAGGAAGTTCAAGAGGTGGATCAAAATAGAAGGATCCAGAGGAAGAGATTCAAAAACCAGGTATAATAAAACACCTACTAAAGAGATTATCTGTTACTCTTGCAGGAAACCTGGATATATTGCACCTGAATGTCCTAAGGAGAGCAGCACTAAGAAAGATCTGAAAAGAACAGATCTAAAGAAGAAAAAGAAAGAAAGAGGATTCATTGCTCAATCTTGGAGTGATTCAGAATCTGAAGGAAGTACCTCATCAGACAATGATCAGGAAGAGGTCAAGCAAGAGGAAACCTGTCTGATGGCCACTGAGAAGCTTGATGATACATCTATGGTAAATTTACTTGATGATATAGATTTCTCTTCTACTGATTTCAATCAAGATTTCAAAGAATTCTGTTTAGATCTAATCAAATCTGAAAAAGAAGTAAAAGAATTAAGAATTGAATTAAGAAATCTCAAACATGTGAATACACACTATGAAAACTATAAGATCAATCAAGAGCTCTCAAAGAAGGAATTAGACAAAATCCATTCAGAAAATCTAACACTAAGGAAAGAGCTGGCAAAGGCTAAAGCCTTTGAGGACTCTCTGAATGGAAGAGGTCAGAAGCTCAAGAACATCTCTGAGAATCTCACTGATAGATTTAGACAACTAAAGCTGAATACTAATGAAGCATCTAAATCACAAACATTCAGCAAAACTGTCTGGAAACATCCCATTCAATTCACTAGGGAGAATCATCTAGCAGGAATTAGATCACAAGTAGGT
The DNA here is from genome assembly GCA_033032865.1 of Dactylorhiza incarnata. Classification (NCBI taxonomy): domain Eukaryota; kingdom Viridiplantae; phylum Streptophyta; class Magnoliopsida; order Asparagales; family Orchidaceae; genus Dactylorhiza; species Dactylorhiza incarnata. The sequence goes on along the minus strand of JAWHQI010000051.1, from coordinate 7,740,751 downwards.
CCAGAAACAACTCATAAAGAAGTAAAAATAGAAAAAGGAATAGTAAAAATCTATGATGATTCAGTTGCGTCGACTTCATATCGACGCATGCATAATAGTGCGTCGACATCTACTCAACGCAACCTCTCAGATGCATCGATCTCTTCTCGACGCTTAAATAAAAGTACGTTGACTTCCAATCAACGCAACTCTTTTTACGCGTCGAAATCAGATCGACGCCACATGGAGAACGCGCAGAATAGAAATCGACGCGACTATCAACATGCGTCGAATCGATATCAACGCACACATATTCAGAGCAACGTAAATGTCTTCCCCTCAAAAATCTCTCATCTAAACCCCTATTCAGGACCCATTCATCCTGATCAAAATTTCTACTCTAAATAATATTCCTATCCCAATCAACACTTCTATCCTTCTCTAAAATCAAATCCTCACAACTCCTACTTTACCTACTCAAACACCTGCTCAGACAGCAGTATCTCCTTCTCTCCCTCCTCCTATTTTCCCATCTTCTTTACCTCCATTATCACCCATACCTCATGTATCAACTCACTTCTCTCCTCCTCCATCACCTGTTCCTCCATCATCACCTCCTCACCTTTCATACCATGAATCATCTGCATCCACTGAGGCTCTCCTCACTCAGTACATCAAATCAGCAGCTGAAAAATTCCAAGTGATGTTGGATGAGCATTGCTCTCAAATTCATTCCTCCATCCTTCACATGCACACCCAAATAGATGGGGTCAGTGCCTCTATGCAAGGCCTAAAGACCTCTCTCTCTTCCTCTAGAGTGACAAGGTCTTTCTTAACCTCCCTGGCCAAGAAGGTCAAGAAGGGGGAGAATCTAGATGAAGAGCAGCTCTCCAATCCTAAATCTCTCTCTCACAAGTCCCCTCCTCCAGAATCTGACAAAAATCCTTGGGAATGAGACAGTACCTGAGCTACATAATGATGAACAAACAATAGAGGTACTTAACATAGCAAGGGATGCTGCAAATCAAATGGCACTACTACAAGGGGAGGGAAGCAGAGCAGAAAATGAGGCTGCAAAGGAAGATGGTGAGAAAGATAAAGAAACTGAACTTCAGGGGGAGCTGGAAGCTGTGTTAGATGAAGAAGGAGCTAAGGATACTATTATAAATGAAGCTGAGACTTAGGGGGAGCAAATGGCTGAGACCCAGGGGGAGCTAGGAGAACTTCCTACAAATGAGAAAGAGAAACGCTCCTCTCCTAAAACAGTAGTATTCAAGAGAAAGAGAAAGACCCCTCCTGAGTAATATTTGAAAACAATGCAGATATATTTTTGAGTACTAATTGGAATGAACATGACATATGTTTATATGATTCTGGAACATTTGATCTCTTCTTCTAAATTTCATTTTTTGATTATTTGATATATTTCTTTTCTAGACAAATGCTGTGCTGGATTGATTTTATGCTAATACAATTTCTCTCTAAGTAGGGTTAAGACAAATAGGGGGAGATTGTTGGGGAAATGATTTCTCTTAACCCCTTGAATTAAGTTGAATATGAATTCTAAGAAAGAAAAACAAGGTTAAGTAAATATGCGTCGAATAGTATTCGACGCAACGTCAAAATATAGTCGACGTTTCCTTCAGATTGAGTCGAAGTAACTCTAGGAAGATTTCAATGTATGTGTTGTCGACGCTACTCTGATTTCTAGTCGACGCATATGGAGAAGTCGATGCACCTTAATCGACGCACCTTCCTTATTCTCCTCTCGACATCCAGCCAGGATGAATTCGATGCTTACGTCGAATGGGAATCGACGCACGTCGATTTATATGACAGATTTAAATATGCGCCAGATCTCTTTCCTTCTTTCAATAGATCTGATTTGTATGGAATAAAGTGTCTATATTTTATAGCCGTTCTGAATCATTCTTTCCTTATATCTGATTCTTGGCTAATTTGATTTAACTTATTTGGATATTATTTGAAATCAGAATTGGTTCTTTCCTTCTACAGAAATAAATATCATGGAAACATTTTCATCTTTCTATTTCTCTGACTACTAATTAATTATCCTCCTATAGTATTATTTTGAATACACAGAGCTATAAATAAAGAGGAAGTCGGCAGAAAAAGTGATCAAGAGTGATCTACCACACACATTTGAAATAGAGGAAAAGCTCCCAAGAGAAAAGAGAGAAATTGAGAAAAAGCTCTGCAGCAACATTCAAGCACTTCTTCTTCTTCTGCTTCTGAAGTCATACTGCTGCAAAATCTGATAGCTCTCACAAAGAGAGAAAGGCTGCAAATCTTCTTCTCTCTATAGAAAAAAGATTTAATTCACTTCTTGTGCTTCCAATCTTCTTGCTAGGAAGAAGATTCTTTCTTGTTTTTATTTCTTCTCCTTTCTTTCTTTCTCACTTAAATATTGTAAAAGAGTTTTTAGAATCTCTCTCCAAAAAATTCAGTGTACTGGTTCTAAGAGTCTCCTTGTCAAAAGACTCAGTTGGTTCTAAGAGTCTCCTTGTCAAAAGACTCAGGGTGGTTCTAAGAGTCTCCTTATCAAAAGACTCAGTGCAAGATAGTGAATTCCTACCAAGGGGGTAGAAGAGTGGACTACCCAAAGTTTGGGGAACCACTATATTTTCTTGTGTTGTGCTGTGATTTATTTTCTTGCATTTACTTTATTTTCTTGCTTAATTCTTGTTGGTGTGTGGGAAGCTCTAATCTGTGATCATACACATATATATATTAACTTTGCAAAAAATAATTTTTAAATCTCTACTCACCCCCCCCCCCCTAGAGAATTCTGGTGAGGTTAATTGTGCACTTTCAGATAACATTTGAGGAACTGAAGGCTGGTCTACAGAAGGTTGACTTACAACTGGTTGAGGAAGAAATGAAGATGCTGATGGAAGGTGTATGTTAAGATCTTTAAATTTTGCTTTGACTTATTTGTTGAATCCTATTCTCATTATTGTGGCAGATTTTTGTGGAATACAATGATCTTTTGGCATCGTAGCTTGAAAATCAAAGGAAGGTATGCACTGTTTTTCTATGGTTATTTGATTAGATAATTAGTGCAATTATGCTACAAGTTTTTTCTTTTATAATTCCATTTGTTAGATATATCTATTTTTTGTTGTTACGATGGTAAGAATGTGTCAAAACTGTTATTTCTTTGGACAGAGAATTGTTGATTGGCTTGCTGCAAGCTTTAAGAGGGATGAAGGCATTGATCTTCTGAAGGATAAGCAAGCTCTCCAAAGACTTACTGAGATAGCTGAGAAAGCGACAATTAAACTTCTTGACAAATTATTTATCATAAGTTTTTTTTGTGAAGCTTATATTTCTTGTCATGTACATGGATGCTTGTTGCCTGCTCCCTGATTCTAATAGTTTGCTCACTATTCAAATTGGCATGGGGTGGGGTGGGTTGGATGGGGGGATTGGTATATTTAGCTCCTGATTTGTGCTTGGGATTCTTCACTTGTAGAATTATAGTACCCTAGATCCATTGTTTTAGATTGTAGGTGTCACCTCCACCCCTATTTCTGAGCTAGCAAATCAATCTTCTGTGTGTTTACTCTCGCAGCCCTTAGGCTTCGCCTGCACTTGGATTTGTGGCTTGTTTCATCTTGTTCCTTGTAGCTATGCTCCTTGAATCTACAGTAGGTACAGAGTGGCCTCTTACCCTTTTTGGTTTTGGTTGAATGCTATGCGACTATGCATCATACAATTCTAATAACTTTTCTGCCTTTTCTGTATAAACTGATCTATTGTAGCATGAATATTCCAAATCAACGGCCTCTTTGCAGGAAGGTGGGTGTTGTTAGCTATCCATGGTTATTTTCATTCTCAAAACATCAAATTCCTTCTACGAGTTGCTTTCTCAACCTCAAAGATCATATGAATCTTCTCCTTCTGCTTCTCAAGCGCTAGTTCTTTTAAGATGGCCATTTACTCAACTAGACTGGCTACAACTTGCTCTAATCTAATTGTTATTCTATTCAAAATTTCTCGCGCAATGGTGTTCCCTTCTGCTCGTTACACTTGGACCGACAACAGCTTCACCCAAACAAGATGCAGGCTCGCCCAAACCCATCGAACCAGCAAGACCGTGGTGGATCTTTTTGAGGTTGGGTGGAACTACAGGACCTGCTCTCTTAACGCTGGACCAAATCAAGGGGTAATTGCCTTTTGGGTTAAGATTGAATCATTAAATTATAGGAAATGGAATATTGGCATTTTTTTAATTGAATCTGTATTTAGTTCTATATCTCAGTATTAATTAGCAATATTTTAGTATCAGAGGGCATCAGAATCTCTTCAAGTGAAGCCAATATCAAGACATATTTTCCAACTTCAAGTAGTTAAATAAACCACAGTCTGCAGGCCATGAAAAAGACCTTGAGAATTCAAAAGGATAGGCTACAACAAGCTCAGAACCACATGAAGGTTATGACCAAAAGAAACTTTCATTGATGACCCCCTCCGTGTTTTGCGAGCTATTCGTTTTGGTAAACAAATTTTCTTTGTGGTTTTTTTCACCTATAGTATTTTTCTTAAAGGGCATCCTTGGCGCACTGGTTGAGGTGTTGCCGTGTGACTTCGAGGTCACGGGTTCGAGTCCTGGAAGTAGCCTCTTGCAAAAATGCATGGTAAGGTTTGCCTACATTTCACCCTTGTGGTGGGATGCTTTGTGCACCAGGCTGCCCTTTATAATGTTTTTCTCCGTTTCTCCATTTCTATAGTGCAGGATGAGCTCTATTTACTAACTTTTGTATCTCCCGTTTATTTAACTACTTGCAGTTGGAAAATATGTTTTGATATTGGAATATTTGGTTTCATCATTTGGTTTCAAAAAAAAAAACTCTTAAAATATATGCTAAGGGTAATTATCCATATGTATGTATTACAAGGTTCAGAAAACTACTGTTGAATTTTCCACAGATGCACTAAATTGCATGGAGATTTGTACATATTTTACTAAAATTAAAGTTTAAGGCTCTGTTTGGCGCGGTGTGTTTGCTCCGGTGAGTTTGGACAAAAATGTCACCGCAATAGATTGTATATTTGGCATAACAGCGGCTGTTTTGACCACCATCAAGAAAAGAAAATTAGTCTAGGTTGTTCCAGCATTTATAGAAGAATTTGTTCCTGAAATTGATTAGCTGCAATAAGAAACCATTCATTTTTTGTGACCCAATTATGATATCTCTACCTGTGCAATTTTTAGTATAGGCATTGATCATAAAAAAATTATTTTGATTCGCCTTTGAATAGAATCTTGATTGGTTCTTTTTTACTCTGGATGCAGATTGTCCGAAGCTGCGCACAGAGTGGTCTCCTATTAGCAAAAAGACATACATTGACATCTTATCCTTGGCAAGTCTAGGAGCTGCTGAAGATTTTCTTTGGCCAAGGATCCAAAGTGCTGACTCTGTACAGAAGATCACTGCAGCTTCAGCATGAACTCCAGACGCTAGTGCTCCAGGTATTGGGAGCAGTACTTCATGATTAGGCACATCAGCTCTTGGTCATCGGCCTACTACTCGATCTACTTCGTCTGCAACTATAGGGAGTACATCATGAAAGGAATCATCAAAGGAAAATGGAAACCCTTCTAATTAAAGGAAAGGGTAAAGCTGTTCTGAAGTCTACACATGATGATGGAAAATTAAGGACCCCAAACTAGAATGCATGTTTGTAGATTTTTTCATGTATTACAATTTAATTAGAGATGAAAATACAATTACTTTGTATTGAGGAGTTTGGGCTATCTCCCACCCTCTTTTTCTCTATTAATAAACAATTTATGTTGAAGTCTTTTTGTTGCAATTGAGTATCTTATTTATTATTGTGTTTGAATGTCTAAAATTAAATTATAGTAAATAACAAATGAAATAATTTTGTAATATTTTGTGAGAAATTGAATACAATTTAGTGACAAAAATTATAACTATTGTGTTGTCTCTTTAGTGACCAAAAATTTTGTCACTTAAAAACATTTATTAGTGACTGAATTAGTTTAGTCATTAAAAATTATGACTTTTAGTGATCGAATTAATTTCCTCACTGAAACTGCATTTGGTGACTAAATTAATTTGGTAACAAAAAACTCTTTTGGTGACAAATTTAATATGGCCACTAAATGTGTAAAATTAGTATCGAATGTTGTTTGATCACTAACGACATTTAGTGACATGCCGTACTTTATCACTAAATGAATGTTTGGTGACCAATTTAATTCGGTCACTAAAAATCTTTTTGTGACCGAAATAAACTGGTCACTGAATAAGCACCTTTAGTGATGGAAATTTATTGACCACTAATGACATTTAGTGGAGGGCCTATCGTGACCATTTTTTGACGGACAAAATTTAGTCACTAAATATCTTTAGTGACCACAATTCAATATTTAGAGACAAAAATTTTCGTCACTAAAAGTCAAATTTCTAGTAGTGTTAATAATGGTGGAGCTGAATCAAAAGAAGGGGTAGGCACAACGGGGCTAACGAGGATAAGACATTAGGATTGGTACAAAGCTCAACCGGGCCAAAATGAAGGCCTACATCACGTTCGTGCACTGAACTAACCTATACCCATGCCAACGAAAAATACTAACCATCCTCCCGACTCGAGCAATGCAAACCTAATGCCCGGCTACACACATCTCTAAGCTACCATTTGATTCACATCGAATTCACCATTTTTGAGTAGAATAAACAGTATTGACGCAAATAGAAAAATATAAAACTATAAGCATACAGAAAAATTAAATCTACTCAAATTTCTACATGAAACGAGAGCACTCGACTAGGACACTGCAGGAGTCAACATTTTACTCCGTTTCACAATCCTAAGTCAGCACGATGATTTGCCTGAATCTTGCTCAAGAAATGAGTTTAACTCGCGGCACACACACAGCTAAGCACGCGCTCAAGTGGTTGCAAGTGGTGTGTGATGCAATGATCTAAACGAAATAAATCAATAAAAGCTTCTAGTATGCATATGCAGTGTGCACGTGCATTGGGTAACACATACTAGCTCTCCCCCAGACTTAACCTAAGAAGTACATCACATGATATTAAAATGAAAATCAGAAAGAGAAAGGGAGAGAGGTTACCCCATGCTCAGCTAGTGAGCATACCAGAAGACGCGTGACTGACGGAGGCCGCCCCACCACCATACGAAGAATCACAACCACCACCTAATAAGATGTGCAAAGAATACCTGCAAGGTGGGTGAGCTCCGCAAAACAAAAGCAAAAATGTACAAAAACTGAATTGAAACATGTTAGAAAAACAGAAATCAGCAAATCTGGGTTGTCTCCCAGCAGCGCTTTTATTTTATGTCCTTAAGCTGGACCAAATACCTGTATTATAATTGTTTACAGAGCATAGAAATTAAATAAAAAGTGCATGAAAGAGAGAGTTTCACAAAATAAGAGATAAAAAGAAAATCAGCTGTAGGAGCTTTTATGGTGCCCTTCTCCCAAAGCTTGAAGGCGGGAGGTGAAGGCTTTAGGGCCAACACTGGTGTCACCCAGTGTTCCCCTAACCTCCGCCCTCTTGCCACGGAGAGCAGCAAAGCGCGCATCGCGCAGACGCTTCTCTTGTTTAAGTTTAGCGACAGTCGGAGACTGCCAACGTTGAATGTTTTCAGATTCTCTCAACTTAGTAGTGGGTGACGTCACTTCCGTCGCCGTAGTGATGACCGGATCAGCCCAAGAGATGGAACGCTTAACTAGTTTATTACATGATTCAATGCAAGAGAATAATGGGATGTCATCCCGAATCAAGTTCAGCTCAAAATGTTCAGGACTGCCGTCCTCCTCCCTCTTGGAATTATAGTTTCTCCGAGCATCTACTTTTTCCTCTCCGCTTGACTGGTACTCTTCCTTTTCTCCTTCAGATGATCCATCATCTTTCTTATCCCCTGCGCAACTCAGTGATTCATCAAAAATAAAAGGAGGGGGGCAAATGGATGTTTCAGTTATAGTCTTGGGGCAAGTGGACAAAGGCACCTTATTGGGTAGGAGGACACAACCCACAGAAAAATCAAGGGTGGCACCGCTCTCTTTCAAGAACGGTACATCCAAGATAGGGATGGAGTGATTCTCCCGGGGTCCTAACACTTGAAAATCAGCAACCACCATTGTCCCCTTAACTATAACCTCTACATTTTTAACTTCCCCTTCCGATTGTATGATGGCGCCATTTGCAAGCACAAGAGATTTCCGGTCCTCCGTGTTAATTTCAAGTTGCAATTTATCAACGTCTTGCAAAGCAATGACGTTGCGGGAGGAGACGGAATCACACAAAGCCTTAGTTTCAATTTTATTAATGGAACAGGAGATTACTAACTCACGCTGCTGACCCACTTCCGCTTCGCCAAGACTCTTCCCTTGGTCTATTGGATTTTTTTCGGTGTTACTAGGGAGAGTTCCATGCGACCGCTCGGTGAGCACTTGGGCCAATTGGCCCAGCTGTGTTTCCAAGTTCCGCATGGAGGCGGTTTGGTTAACCATGTTTGAGTTAGCCGCTTGCATAAATTTTTCCATCATCTCCTCCAAGTTACTCTTTTTGGGAGCTGGGGGGCCTTGGTTATATTCCGGGTGAGGTGGTCTTGTTTGGCTCCCGGAGGCGTAGGCATCGTTTTGATGTTGCCCCGGTGCCCATCGTTGGCCAGATGCGTTGGGGTTCCATGAGAAGTTTGGGTGACTTCTCACTCCCGGATGATACGTGTTATTAAACGGCACCCCCTTGGGTTGATTACCAACAAAATTAACAGATTCATTTAAAGAAAAGTGCGAGAAGTCACCAGATAAATCATTGCCCTAACATTCATACGCGTGGTGTCCGCCGCCTCCACATCCTTCACACGTAATGACAGCAGCCGGTGCGGAAGTAGGCGGGAGTGAATCAACCACGAAGAGACCACGGGCGCTTCTTGGTGCATTCCTCCCGGCAGTACAAAATGTGCTGTGGGAGGCGGTGTCTCGCAGAATTCGAAGAGCTTCGTCTGGAGTATGGTTCATTAGAGTACCACCCGCAGCAACATCAATCATCGCCCGGTAGTTGGGCTCGATCGCGAAGTAGAATGTCTCTACCACGTTCCAAGTTTGGAGCTCGTGGTTCGGGCAGCGGCGGAGAAGATCATTAAGGCGCTCCCACGCCTCGGCAAGGGTATCTTGGTCAGCTTGGCGAAAGGTAGCGATCTCCCGCCGCAGGCTCACAATTTTATCAACGGGGTGGAATTTGGCCAGGAACTTGGAGGCGAGAACATCCCAAGTCGCAGCGGTCCCAGGAGGAATGGAATGGAGCCACACCTTGGCCTTGTCGCGAAGTGAGAAGGGGAACAGTCGCAGCTTGACTGTATCGTCAGGAATCCCAGCGTAGCGGAAGGTTCCGCAGATATCAGAAAACTCTGCCAGGTGCAGGTGTGGATCTACACTGGCCATCCCGGAAAACTGAGCATTGTTCCGGATGATGTTCAAGATCGCAGGTTTGATCTCAAACTGGTTGTTCATAATGTTGGGACCAAACCCAGGATACACACTCCCAGCTGTCGGAGTGGTATAATCTCTCATCGTTCGGGGCCGAGGTCTAACTACCTCTTGCTCATCTCCAGGATGGTGCTGCTCCACGTTGGGTACTCTTGGTTCAACATCATCTGGGTTTATGTTGTCACCCATTACCGCTTGTACGGCTGCTGCGCGCCTTCGTGCGCGAGCGGTTCGTTCGATCTCGGGATCAAAGGGTACAAGTTCCCCCGTGGCTTGTCTCTGCATGCACAATCTCAACCAAAAGAAAACAAAGCAAAGAAAGTCAAAAACAGCTGCTCTTGTAACAGAAGTTCATAACTTAAGACGTTACACGCCTGAACATTCCCCGGCAACGGCGCCAAAAACTTGATGCGATGTTCGGCAAGTGCACCGGTCGCGCAAGTAATAAATGTTGGGAATAAGATCCCCGAGTGTCGGTCTCTTGAGGAATGCAGGTTGGGTGAACGAATTGCGTTGTGTGACAATTGTTACACAAGTGGGAACAATCACAGAAAGTGGGGTTTCGATTTGGTTTCCTACCGTTAACAACAATAAAAGAAATGCGGGTCGAAATCACCGCTTCACAAGGTGAGATGGATGCGACGGCCGCGATGCCGAGCTTCGTGAGGCAGATGGATGGTGCGCATGCGAATGAAGTGATCACTAGTGCGGGGAGTGAGGGTCGCAAAAACCTCTTTGCAAATCGCCGGTAGCTCTTGCTAACGCGAATCGAACACAATGAGTGCGTGAGTGAGTGAGTGAAGGTGAGACGTATCACAAGCAAATACTGATGAACGGATAAGAAACAACCATTGCATTTAAACTAAACATCATGATATTCAAGTTTAAATGATTCTAAGAAGTACAACAAAAGGGGAGGAAGAAATCAACCAATGGATGAACACTAGCGGCCGTTCACGGCCGGAATGGTAGTTTGTCAAGCTACCTCCAGACTCGGGCGGACTGTGCTTCCGGCGTTGAGAGACTGTCACGACCTCTCCACGTGCTTCCGTCGTCTTCTACCTCAGGATGATTATTCTTTTCACCGGACCGACTGGAGATGGCTTGCTTGAGTGCTTGCGGAGGGCGGAGAATGCTCCCGGACGATGGAGTATTGCTTAGAATGACTGGAGATGACTTCCCCTTACGGAGAAGATGAGGTGGAGGTGGATGGAAGTGGAAAACGGCAGCGTATGGACGGTAAATCGCGCTCCCGGAACCCCCCGTATCCCTAATCTGCGGATCAAGACTTTATATAGGCGCTGGAATAAATACTGCGCACGGTCATTGGCGCACGACAAGTGGTCATGCGCGTTGGAATTCTGTGATCGTGCGCCTGCCTGGGTGGAGCCTGCAAAGTAAGAAATTTATAAAATACCATGTTCGCACGACCAGAGGCGCACGACTGGTGGTCGTGCGCACTATCGTAGGTGGTCGTGAGCACTGGTCAAAATAGAACTCATGAAATTGATGTTAAGTGCGCACGAACAGTGGCGCACGACCGGTGGTCGTGCGCACTATCGCAAGGTGGTCATGCGCACTGTCCGAGACAGAACTCAGAAAAAAGGGTTAAGTGCACACGATCAGCGGCGCACGACCAGTGGTCGTGCGCAATCGAACCAGTGATCGTGCGCAGTGTCCCTGTACAGAATTTTACCAGGAACACCTGCACGACTCCTGTTTCTACAGAAATGCTAATCAGGCCACTGAAAGTGGCACTCAACAAAACGATAAGGCTATCAAAAGAGAATAAGCATAAAACACACCAAATTAGGCCAAGAAGTGCACCTAGCATAGAAAGACAAATATGAGCTGAAACAGGGCTAAAGTGCAGTGAAACGACTAGAAAACCGGCCTAGATGAGTCCAAATATGTGTATATGATCAGGACTCATCAACCGCTCATGATCTAATGGCCGATTATTGTATCCTGGTTTGTGCGGTGACGACATCTGTCTACTTGCCTATAAATAGGGGTGCAGGGCCCGTCATTCATAATGAGAACTGTAAGAACCAAAGTTGGCTTGATTGTGTCGGTCTCATTCTGAGGTTGCGCGGTTTGAGTTTTGCATGACCGGTTTATTTGTTCGCAGGTTAGCGACTAGCAGCTCGCGGTCAGCTTTCTCCCTTCTTCCAGCTTTGAATAAACCAGTCCAGGCAGACTGTGTTTAGGTGTCCTTGGACTGTGCAACAAACTCAGTTGATCAGGCGGTCTTAAGTGGCCAGTCGATCTTGAGTTGCGGTCTACAATAGGAAGCTGTTTCTTTGTCAAGTGTTCGTGGGTTCTTCTGTGATCTTAAGACGGGGCGGTCTGGGCGATCAAGAAGTGCGAACATGGTGTTTTTCAGCATTTGAATAAAGCAGCAGGTCGGGCGGTCTGTGGTTGCGGTCTGACAGGTGCGGCTTGTGCCTTGTTCGCGCGGTCTCAGGGGCTATCCGTCTGGCTTGTCTGTTCACGCGGTCTGGCGATCTCAAGTTGTCAAGTCGCCAGCAGCTTGTAATCTTTTGTGTTTTGTACTTCTCTCCTCCGTGATTCTTATGAATCATGTCTCGCCATGTATACCTCAAATTGTATGGAGATAGTTAATACCAAAGCACTATTCGGTCTTCCCATTATCATTGTGTTGCTATACTTGTGGAAAGTTTGTGAAGTGTTCCGCATTTTACTTCACCTCCGGACCTCAAATTTATTTAACATGGTATCAGAGGCAGGTTGCTGAGGTTGCTGAGCAGTAATTGCTGTTACTTCTCTCGGGTTCCTCACGATGGTTAGCAATCAGTGGGATATCAATAGAAGGAGGATATGCTAGAGGTCTTGGTATTGAGCTCCTTACACAGAATAACTTTAAGAAGTCGAAGTCTTGCATGGAAAGCTATCTTCTTGGCTAGGATTTGTGGGAGGTAGTAGGAGGAGAAGCAAGACAAGCTGTTTTTCCTGCTGAAGGGAATGTTGAGCTCGTGAAGGCTTGGAAGATAACGAATGTTAAGGTAGAGTTCACTCTCAAGAGAGCTATCATTCCGGAGTTGTTTGATTACATCATCGGATGTAGGTCAGCTGTTGAAATTTGGACAGCCTTAGATGGCTTGTTCAATAAGAAGATTGTAGCTAGGATACAGTTCTTAGAATGAGTTGGCGAAAGCAACTCAGGGAGATTTGTCTATCTCAACGTTCTTCTTGATGATGATGAACCTTTGCGCAGAGATATCGACATTGGACCCGGATGAGCCTATCTCAGAAGCTAAGCTGAAGAGGCACATAATCTGCGGCTTGATGAGGGAGTATGTGGCCTTTGTTACTTCTGTTCAAGGCTGGGCCAATCATCCATCGTTGCTGGAGCTGGAGAACTTACTTACTTCACAAGAGAGTCTGGCTAAGCAAATGGCAGGGATGTCAGTCTCTGGGGGAGAAGGTGAAGTTCTCTTCTCGGGCAAGAAGAAGAGATGAGACAAGAAGAAGAAGACATCTGGAGATTATGGTCCGTCTACTTCATATCAATAGGAGAGGAGCTATTCTCCTAAGCGTGATGGGAAGAAGAAGGAAGGACCTAGATGCTTCAGGTGCAACAAGCTTGGTCACTTCAAGAGAGACTACCAAGTCAATCTTCAGCCAGGGCATGCTGCAGGAAAGGAGGAGGCTGGTTCCAATTCTGAAGGTAGTTGGGGTGGTGGAGGTGCATTCATGATGGGCATGTGTGCTCGGGCTATGACTTCCATCAACTATCAGGATGATTGGATAGTGGACTCTGGGTGTGGTCATCACCTCACTGGGGATGAGTCAAAGTTCTCCTCATTGCGAGCATATACAGGTAATGACGCTACTATTACGGCTGATGATACTATACATGCAGTAGAGAAGGAGGGTGTGGTTTCTTTGAACTATGATAGGGGTACTCTTACAATGAAGAGTGTTTATCATGTTCCGGCGATGAAAAATAACCTCTTCTCAGTGACTAATGAGGTGGATACTGGTTATCACGTTCTGTTCGCTCCAACAGAAGTGAAATTTCTCCAAAATATTTCAGCTGTGAAAGCTGAGGTCACTCATATAGGGAGATGGGTGAAGGACTTGTTTGTTCTTTCAACAAGTTCTTATGTTGATAAAATGAGGGTTAACGACAGCGCCGCTATCTGGCACGAAAGACTTGGGCATGTTGGGATGGATAAGTTGAAGGCTATGGCGGGAAGAGGCCTAGTGAAAGGTCTGCCTAGCTTATCATCTTTCGGGGATGGTCATATTTGTGCTGGTTGTCAGTTTGGTAAGGCTCAACGTCTTTCATTTGACAAATCACAAAGCAGATGTGAAAGACCATTGGAACGTATTCATGGTGATCTCTTTGGACCAACTAACACTGACAGTCTTGGAGGTAGCAGGTATATGCTGATTTTGGTTGATGACTTCACCAGATATACTCTGGTATATTTTCTGAAGGAGAAGTCGGAGGCATTCGAGAGGTTTGTGGAGTTCAAGGAGCTGGTGGAAGGTCGGCTCAACCTGCGGGTCAAGAGATTCAGAACAGACAATGGAGGGGAGTTCACCTCCAAGGCATTCTTTAACTTCTGCAGGAAGCATGGCATCCAAAGAGAGCTTTCTTGTGCTCACACTCCACAATAGAACGGAGTGGCAGAGCGGAAGATCCGTCACCTAACGGATACCTGCAAATGTTGGCTTCATGCCAAGAATATCCCAAAGTCCTTCTGGGCAGAGGGAATGTCTTATGTGGCATATGTTATCACCGGATGCCTCTTAGTTCCATCAACATGAAGACCCCTCATGAGTTGATGTTCAAGTAGAATCTATGTGTGGAACACTTTCGAGTGTTTGGTTCTACCTGCTACGTGCATGTTTCGGATGCCCTTCGAACGAAGCTAGATGCAAAGGCAAGGAAACTAGTCTTCGTCGATTATGATGACCGGAAGAAAGGGTGGAGATGCATGGATCCAGAGACACAGAAATATGTGGTCTCTAGGGATATGGTATTTGACGAGCTAAATTCATACCAAGGTAGCTCTTATGTGGAGTTACAAGGAATCGGGGTAGATGGTGGACCAGAGGAAGCTGCAAGGGAAGTTCTGGTGGAGTTGCCTGTTTCACTAGGTGCTCCAGGTATTTCTAGCTATGGGTCAGGTGCTTCAGGTTCAGGAAGCAGGGGGAGCGATGCTCCATATTTACCTGAAAGAAGAGCTAGTCCAGAAATTGCAGTTGAAGAGGTGGTTCAGAGTCTAGCTCTGAGAGGTCCAAGAGGACCATTATTCCACCAGATCGGTATACGGGCGGAAACTTGGTGAGTTTTGTCTCATGTTTCTTTGCAGGTCCCCTGGATGAGAGAGAGCCATCTTGTTATGAAAATGTCATTGGAGTCAAGGAGTGGGAAGGAGACATGGATGAAGAGATGGGTGCCCTCAGGAAGAATGAGACTTGGGACTTGGTGCCTAAAGCTGAGGGAGTTACTCCGCTGACTTGCAAGTGGGTTTTCAAACTGAAGAAGAAGGCTGATGGTAGGATTGAGCGGTACAAGGCTCGCCTTGTAGCTCAATGTTTCTCTCAGAAGTATGGGGAGGATTATGAAGAGATGTTTAGCCCCGTTGCCTAGATGACTTCGGTCTGGGTGGTGATCGCATTGGCAGCTTGCCAAGGGTGGAATATTTGGCAACTCGACGTGAAGAATGTCTTCTTATACGGCGAGATTGACAAGGATATCTTCATGGATCAACCACCTAGTTATGTATCCGAAGTTCACCCAAGATATGTTTGTAAGCTCAAGAAGGCTCTTTACGGCTTGAAGCAAGCTCCTCGGGTGTGGTACGGGAAGATCACAGAAAACCTTCAGTTCTGCGGATACTACTTTGCATGTGTTCAGATTCAAGCTTATTCGTAAAGAAGATGAGGGAGCTTCAGGTCTTGGTGCTGCTGTACATTGACGATATGATCGTCATGGGGAATTCTGAAGTGGAGGTAGCTAGGCTTCGTGCTGAGCTAGCTATCAGATTCGAGATGAAGGATTTGGGTGAGCTCAACCATTTCCTTGGGCTCAAAGTGGAGAGGGAAGAGAGTGGTATGCTTGTTTCCCAAAAAGTCTATGTGGATTGAATCGTGAATATGATAGGCATGGAAGGGGGAAGAGCAGCTCTACTCCACTAGAGGTTGGATTTCATCTTCGATGAGATGAAGGGAAGGTTCTTACCGATCCTTTGGTGTTCCGAGCTTTGGTTGGAAGTATGATATACTTGACGATCACGAGGCCAGATATTGCTTATGCAGTTGGCAGGGTGTGTCGGTTTATGGCAGAGCCTCAGAAGCCTCATCTTGTTGTGGCTAGGAGTATCTTGAAGTATGTCAAATCCACCTCAGATTTGGATCTCTTCTACGGGAGATATTCTGGGTTTTGCTTGCACGGGTACATGGATGCTGATTATGGAGGAGATTCGGATGATCGGAGGTCGACGTCTGGATATGTCTTTATGACAGGCTCTACAGCTATATCATTGTGCAGCAAGAAGCACGATTCTGTGTCTGTCTCTACTACAGAAGCAGAGTACAAAGCTTCGGCTTTGGCAGCTCAGCAAGCCATCTAGCTTAGGACTTGTGGAGGACATTCATAGGGAGGTGCAAGGTCCTACTCTTCTACGTGGTGACAATGAGAGTGCTCTCAAACTAGTGAACAATCCAGTTTGTCACGCGCGTACGAAGCACATAGAGATTAATCACCATTTCATTCGTGAGAAGGTGTTGGAGGGATCTCTGACTTTGGAGCACATGCATAGGAAGGAGAATATTGCTGACATATTTACTAAGCCGCTCTCGAAGGGACCATTTGGTCGGTTACGGAGTTTTCTTGGGCTGACTTCCACTTCCCACTTCAAGGGGGAGTGTTAAATTTTTGAAGTGGAAGTGGATTGGTGATGGGGGGTCTGTAGATTGAAGACCGCAGAGATCGTGCGGTCTGCACTGGTGCTTTGGTCGATTTTGTCTTAGGCGATCTGTTCTGGGCAGTCTGATCTGGGAGACAGCAACTTAACCGGGCGGCTTACGCGATTTTGTTATGGCGACTTGTTCAAGTCGGCCAGATGTTCAAGTAGGTCTGCCTTCTTGCAGTGACCGGGCAGTCTGATGACTTGTTCTAGTCGGTCTGGGTTACTGAAGAAGTGTTTTTCTTTTACAATAAAGACCGGGCGGTCTTTTTGGGGAGACCGCGGTAACCGTGCGGTTTGTATATAATCATTTGGTTTAATAAGGAGTTGTTAGCCTTGCTGAGCTCGGGCGGTCTATCTTATGAGACCGCTCGCGATCTGATGGGTTGTTATTGTATCCCGGTTTGTGCGGTGAAGACATCCGTCTACTTGCCTATAAATAGGGGTGCAGTGCCCATCATTCATAAACAGAACTGTAAGAACAAAAGTTGGCTTGATTGTGCCGGTCTCATTCTGAGGTTGCGCGGTTTGAGTTTTGTCTGACCGGTTTGTTTGTTAGCAGGTTAGCGACTAGCAGCTCGCGGTCAGCTTTCTCCCTTCTTCCAGCTTTGAATAAACCAGTCTGGGCAGACTGTGTTTAGGTGTTCTTGGACTGTGCAGCGAACTCAGTTGATCAGGCGGTCTTAAGTGGCCAGGCGATCTTGAGTTGCGGTCTGCAGCAGGAAGAAGTTTCTTTGTCAAGTGTTTGTGGGTTCTTCTGTGATCTTAAGACCGTGCGGTCTGGGCGATCAAGAAGTGCGAACAGGTTATTTTTCAGCATTTGAATAAAGAAGCAAGTTGGGTGGTCTGTGGTTGCGGTCTGACAGGTGCGGCTTGTGCCTTGTTCGCAAGAAGGATCACAACAAATCTAAAAAGAAGCACCCCATTGGGGACATGTATGACTCTAAACATGTTAAACATGTTTCAAATAATGTGATTTGTTATTGTTGCAATAAGCCTGGACATGTCATAGCTGACTGTCCAGTCAAGAGAAAGGAGAAGGGTGACAAGAAAGCTTATCACCAGAAGGGCAGGAAGGGTGAGAATTCCTTCCTAGCTAAGTGAGAGAAGAGCTGGAGTGAATCTGAGTCCACATCCTCAGATGAAGAAGAAGAAGAAGAAGAAGAAGCCTACATTGGGTTGTTTACAGCTCAAGAGGATGAGAACTATCCTGCTGCAAAGGTGGGCATCAGGGCCCCTCTATCACACTCGGAAAGTGACATATAGGATGTTGAAGAAGATAGAGAACATCATGGCTTGATGGACATAATTGATGATGATGAAGATAGTCACGACAATCCTGACAAGGTATCAATTCCTCTCAACCCTTTTTCTGATTATGAATCTGTACCAAAATCTGAAGCATGCTCATCTAATGGTGAGAGTGGCTCAGATTCTGAAGTGGTTGTCAATCAATTGATTGACAAGTATGATGCTTTATTGGATGCTCTAAAGAAAAGCAAGAATCTACCCAAGAGGCAAGCTCAGGAAATTGCGTCCCTTCAGTTGGCAAAGAAAGATAGCACTGAGTCATCTACTCAGGTGGATCAGATGAGTAGAGAGATAAGCCAACTCAATGGAATATCAATTGTCCAATTGAGCACTGTCTCCCAAAAGAACAAGGTCATAAAAGACCTTGAGGAGAAGCTTCTCAAAGAGAAGAGCCTAGTGGCTCAATTCTCCAAGCCCAAATCTATGCTACAAATCAATGACACCTTTTCCTTCCAAACTAATAGGAGAGGACTAGGTTTCAATAATATGGCAGTGGGAGATGGGAGTGGAGAAAAGAGCTAGGCTAAGGCTAAGCCTCATACCACCTTTCAAAAGGTGTTACTTCCCTCCAACTGGTATGACCATGACAATGTGTATGGTCACTGGAAGAATGGGAGTTGTTATAGGAAGGAAAATACTCCTTACTATAGTAGAAGAAAGGGCATGGGGATGAGTGCTATAAAAGCTCCCCATGAAGAAATTCAAATGGCCTATTCTGGACCATTTGTTTTTGGTATTTCAGCCACATCATTCAATAATAAGGAAGCAAGCTCTTCCAAGTTCTTTCCAACAAAGCACTTGGTTGCTGTCAAGTCTGTAGTCAGGTCTAACTGTTCAGTGTCTGATGCCATCAAATCTTGCCTAGCTGCCAAGCCAAGAAAAGCTGATGTCATTAAGACAAAAATTGCCAAGACTAACCACAGATTGTCATTTAGCTAAGTTATTGTTGAAAGGAATAGGAGGAATGTTGATATCTCCCCTCCTGAACATAAGCATGTTGATGCCTCCACCTCAAAGAATGTTCAGAAAAGAAGATACAACATTCATGAATGTTGGTGTTGTGGTAAGGTGGGACACTTTGCCATAGATTGTTGGAACAATCCCTATATGCCTTATGCAAAGAAGAGCTTTCCTGCAAAGGTTGCAGCAGGTGTGAAGATTTCCTTTCATGCTAACAAAGTCCTAGGACCAAAAATCAATTGGTCTCCTAAGGGTAAATGGATTACTTTTTGCAGGTTTGTTGATGTACCATCCTAGGGAAAATATGGTTCTTGGACAGTGGGTGCTCAAGGCATATGACAGGTACCAAAAGTCTACTCCAGGAATACAAACCAGTGAAGAATGGACCTAAAGTTATCTTTGGTGGATCTGAAAAAGGCATCACCAGAGGATATGGTATGATCTCAAATGGCATAATCTCAATCAAACGGGTGGATTATGTTGAAGGTTTGCAACACAACCTTGTAAGCATAAGTCAAGTATGTGACTTAGGCTATGTCATTGAATTCCAAAATTATAAGTGCTTGATCAAAAAGTCATATGACTTAGAGATCATTCTCTCAGACACTAGGAGTGGGAATGTTTATTGCTTGGATTTTATATGCAATTCTTCTCTATCTCCTGTGTGACTTGTGGCTAATGAAATTGAGTCACTTTGTGTTTAATGGCATAAGAGACTTGCTCATATTAACTACAAGACAATGTATAGGCTATTTTCTAAAAACCTTGTTAGAAATAGTCCTAATTTGAAATGTGTTAAAAGTGGTCCATGTCATGCATGCCAAATGGGCAAGCAAACTAGGTTCACCTTTAAAAGCATTGGCTCCAAAGACACTGGAAGATGTCTATATCTATTGCACATGGACTTATTTGGTCCTTTGACAATTCAAAGCCTAAGTGGGAAGTTGTATACTTTGGTGATTGTTGATGATCACTCAAAATATACAGTTTTCTTCCTTAAGAAAAAATCTGATACTTTAGATGTCTTTAGAAACCATGTTAAGGCAATCCAGAATGAACTAAAATGTAATGTGGTCAAGACTAGAATTGACCATGGTAAAGAATTTCAATCTGGGGCAATGACAAGGTTTTGTCAAGAATTTGGTATCACCCATGAATTTTCCTCCCCAAGGACTCCACAACTAAATGGTGTGGCTGAGAGGAGGAATAGGACCTTGTTAGAAGCTGGGAGAACACTGCTTAATGACTCCTCACTTCCAGAATATTTCTGGGCTGAGGCAGTCAATACTGCATGTTATGTTCTCAATAGAGCATCTATCAATAAGGCCCTAGGAATAACTCCCTATGAGATTCTAAAAGGCAAACAACCAACTATTTCATACTTTCGAATCTTTGGTTGCAAATGCTACATTTTAAATAATGGAAAATCTCAAATAACAAAGTTTGCTGAAAAATATAATGTAGGGGTTCTTGTTGGATGCAGCTCACATAGCAAGGCCTATAGGGTATTCAAAAAGAAAACTCATATTGTAGAATAGTCTATGCATGTAGTGTTTGATGAGACCAGACTGCTCTATAAGGGTTGGTCCAGTTCTCCTATTTTTACAGGTAGTGAACAGAAAATGCAAGATAGTTCTATCCAAGACAATCCTAGCACAAGCAAGATCAATTCAGAGGCAGCCATTCCTGAAGTTGAAGATCAGCAAGCTGCTGAAGATACTTTTGCTCAAGAAGAAGAGATGCAAATACCTGACAGGTTGTCTGCAGCAAACAGGCACCTAAGGAATCATCCAAGAAATCAGATTATTGGAGATGCAAACCAAGGAGTGGTTACCATAAGCAGAGCTCACAATGAATCTCTATTCTTGAGCATTTTAACACAAATGGAGCCCAAGAAGTTTGAAGAAGCAAATGAATACACATTCTGGATTCAAGCAATGCAAGAGGAGCTGCTTCAATTTAAGAGGTGCAAGGTGTGGAAGTGTATGCCAAAAAATCAAGGACAAAATGTCATTGGCACCAAGTGGATCTACAGAAACAAGCTTGATGAGAATGGCACCATCAACAAGAACAAAGCTAGACTAGTGTCCAAGGGGTACATGCAAGAAGAAGGTATTGACTTTGATCAAACCTTTGCCCCAGTTGCAAGGTTAGAAGAAATAAGGCTATTCCTTTCCTATGCTGCCCACAAGGGGTTCAAAGTATATCAGATGGATGTCAAATCAACATTCCTGAATGGCAATCTAAGGAAAGTGGTATATGTAGAGCAGCCCTCAGGTTTTGTTCATCCAACCCTTTCTTCTCATGTTTATTTGCTTAGAAAAGCTTTATACGGTCTATAGAAAACCCCTAGTGCTTGGTATGAGACATTGTCTAGCTTTCTCATCAAGAACAAGTTCTTGAGGGGAAAGATAGATAGTACATTGTTTCTTAGGGAAACAAAGGGAAAGTGTCTCCTAATCCAAATCTATGTTGATGACATACTAATTGGTTCTGGAGATGATAACCTATGCAAAAGGTTTGCCAACCTTATGCACGGGGAGTTTGAGATGAGTAGTATGGGAAAGCTCAAGAACTTTTTAGGCCTCCAAGTGAAACAGTGTGATGAGGGAATTTTCATCTCTCAGACCAAGTACACTATGGAGCTTATTAAGAAGTTTGGGATGGAATCGGCTTCCACCGTGAAAACTCTCATGGGGTCCAATATTTCCCTGGACAACGATGAAAAGGGTAAGCCCTTTGATGAATCCATGTACGGGTGCATTATTGGGTCCCTGTTGTAACTAACTGCCAGTAGACCAGACATTATGTATGCTACATGTGTTTGTGCTAGGTATCAAGCATGCCCTAAGGAATCTCATTACTCACCTGCAAAGAGGATTCTGAGATACCTTAAGGGCAACCAACATCTTGGCCTTTGGTAGCCTAGGAACAATGATGTTGAACTAATTGGCTTCTCAGATGCAGATTCTGTAGGTTGCAAAGAAGATAGAAAAATCATAAGTGGAACTTGTCAATTCCTAGGTAGAAGGCTGATCTCATGGAGCAACAATAAGCAATCCAGTGTGGCTATATCCACTGCTAAATCTGAATATATAGCTGCAGGAAGTTGTTGTGCACAACTATTATGGATACAACATCCGCTAGAGGATTATAACCTCAAGGTAAGTAATTCTACTTTGTATTGTGACTCATCTAGTGCTATCTCTATAGCTAAGAATCCTATCTCACATAGCAGGTCTAAGCATATAGAGATATGGTATCATTTTATTAGAGAGCATGTTGAAAGTGAAGATATATGCCTTGAATTTGTCCCCACTAACAAATAAGTAGCTAATATCTTTACAAAGCCATTGGATGAGGCAAAGTTTAATCCTTTTAAAGTTGAGCTTGGTATGTTAAATCTAGAATAGATTTTATACTGTCAATTTATCTAACTTGCTCATTATGTTATTCCTAGCTTTATTAAAACATGTAAACTTGTACCACAAGCTTTATAGGAAAAGTTGCTATCTAAAATACTCAGTAGCATGTTTAGGACAAGAAATAATCCTAAGAAAATGGTTCACTAATAGGCAGTGAGATCAGCTGAAACTGCCGAGAAAGTTTCAGCTGAATCGCTGAGACATCTGAGAAGGTCTCAGCTGATCTGCTGAGACAGCTAAGAAGGTCTCAGCTGATCAGTTGAGACGGCTAACCCTATCTCAGCGGTTGCCAATATGTTGTCCCAGCAGATTGTCCATCCATCTCAACGGTTCTGCTGAGACGGGCTGACTCAATCAAAATCAACCATAATTAACATGTCAACTACGTACAATCAATAAAATTGATTATACAAATCAAAAATCATACTTAGGGCAAATCAAAACTAAAGACTAGCCCCTATAAATAGAATATGGATGATTAATTAATTACTACTCTTATTAACCTAGCCAACGAGACGAACCCTTCTCCCTCCCGTATCAGCGACTTATTCTTTAGTAAAAATGGTGACAAATATGGCAAAAGAACTTCAGAATGGCTATGAGATAGTGAGAAATGGATTCCAGCATGCCCCTCCCGAGATAAAAGATGTGATTCAACTTCTATCAGATCAAGGACTGGAATTTGTTTTGTCTGAGCAAACAGTAATTCTTAGAACTGAAGTTCTGGAATTTTTCACCGGTGCCAAAGATGTCCTCTTCTAAATCCTCAATCAAGGGCAAAATAGGAAGCTTAAAGATAAAAGTCTCTCCAAGGAAGATGGAGAAGTCCTTTCAGCTGACCTCCTGTAGTGGAGAAGAGGAAGAAGAAGTTTCTAAAAAGGATAAAGACCAAGCTTTGCAGTGGTGTGAGTATAGTGATGCCAAAATTGGCTCATTAAAGAGAAAGTTCTTCAATCAGATATTGTTGGCAAACTGCTCTCTGATATTGTTGGCAAAGCTGTATTATGTAAGCCAGGATCACATAACACCATATTCAAACATATGTTTGAATTAATGTCAAGGGTCATTCTGAAGAAGAACATTTGCCGAGTGGTCAAACATGTAGTCTCACTGCCAACGCGATATGAGCCTGCAGGGTCACACATAAGAGCATGTGGAGAAGTTGGAAGATTGACTGTGTTGGTAAAGGTTACCAATCACCATACAGAATGGGGTCCGACAAATGTTGTCGGAATTCGTCGAGTATGATTCGTCGGAATTCGTCGAATATGATTCGTGGAAACTCGACGAATGCTGATACCCGATGAATTGTTCCAGAAACCCTAAACTCGGCAAATGTTGCTGCCGGAATTCGTCGAATATGATTCGTCGGAATTCGTCGAATATGATTCGTGGAAACTCGACGAATGCTGATACCCGACGAATTGTTCGGGAAACCTCAATTTTCTGTGGTCTGCGGATAGCGATTCTTTTAGGTCTGCTTATGCTTCGGGTATAAATAGGACTCATTTTAAGGGTTCAAAAAAAGGTTACGCCAACAGGAAGTTGATGAGTCCTAATCATATACACATTTATGGACTCACCCGGGCTGTTATTTAGTCAATTCTCGGCACATTAGCCTTGTTATAGTTTATATTTGATAATCCACGCTAGGTGCACATCTAGGCCCACTTTGGTGTGATTTTCGTGCTTATTGTCATTAGTAGTATTCATGTGCTGTTAAGTGCCACTTTCAGTGGCTAGATCTGTGGTTGTGCGGGAATAGGAGTCGTGCAAGTGTTCCCGGTGCAATTCTGCACAGGAACACTGCGCACGATCGCCGGTTCTATTGCGCACGACCACTGGTCGTGCGCCACTGATCGTGTGCACTTAACCCTTTTTCACGAGTTCTGTTTGGTGCAGTGCGCACGACCACCAACGCTAGTGCGCACGACCACCGGTCGTGCGCCACTGCTCGTGCGCACTTATCATTAAAATTCTGAGTTCTGTTTGCTGTATTGCGCACGACCATCAACGCTAGTGCGCACGACCACCGGTCGTGCGCCACTGGTCGTGCGAACATTTTATTTTATAAATTTCGTATCTTGCAGGTTCCACCCAGGAAGTGCGCACGATCGCAGAATTCCAGTGCGCACGACCACTGGTCGTGCGCCAATGACCGTGCGCAGTATTTAATCCAGCGCCTATTTAAACGCCTGTTGCGATTTTAGGGCAAAAATCACTTGCGGGAGCGGAGCTCCTGTTCCGTGCGCCGCCGACCACCACCTTGGGACGCCTCCACTTCATCTCCTATGCAAGGGGAAGCCTCCTCCATCCATTCCAAGACTTCCTCCATTGTCCGTGAGTGTTCTCCATCGTCCGCAAGCCTCCAAGCAACCATTCTCTCACTCCGCCCGGTGAGAAGAAGAAGAAACCTGAAGTCGAAGACGACGGAGCTACGTAGGGAGATCGTGACAGCTCTCTACGCCGGAAGCATTGTCCGCCCGAGTCCGGAGGTAGCCCGACAACCTACCATTCCGGCCGTGAACGGCCGCTAGTCTTCACCATCGGTTATTTCTTTCCTCTTTCCTCCATTGTACTCGTTGAGCCGTGTAAACTTGAGTATTGTAATGTTGTTTGTTGAAATGAATGTTTCTTTGTTGTTCTTCATGGTTCGGTTGTGATTCACTCCTTTTCCACTCACTCACTCGCACGCGCACGCAAGGTGTTTGTTCCGTGTTAGCAAGAGCTAACGACGGTTGTGAAGAGGTGTTTGCGACCCTCACCCTCTCGCACTTGAGTACATTCCATCCGCCTCACGAAGCACGGCATCGCGGCCGTTGCATCCACCTCACTTCGCGAAGCGGTGTTTTCGACCCGCATCTCTTTTGTCGTTGCTAAGATTAGGAAAACCAACCAAAAGCCCCCCTCTTTGTGTTTGTTAAATGTTTGTGTAACAATAGTCACTGCGGGATTCGTTCACCCATCCTGCATTCCTCAAGAGACCGACATCCGGGGATTCTATTCTCCACAATTATTACTTGACAGCGACCGGTGCACTTGCCGACACGCATCAGAAGTTCAGCCGACGGAAGTGTTCCACCTCCCGAACCCTAGTCGACGGAAGAAGTTCTGCTTCGCTCGCCTACGCAGATCGCATCGCCGGCGATCGTCGCCGTGATTGTTCTTCCTGGAGCGAACCTAGCAGTTCATGGAAGTGCAAGGTGCAATCGTATTTCTCCCGGCTTGTGTGGACTGTTGCAGAGACGTAGACATTATTCTACGTAAGGACTCTCGCACAGCCGACGACAGGACTCTTCTTCTTGGAGCATCTAGGTTGGATTTGATCCAACTCCACTAAGGTAATTTATGCCTAGTAGTTTTGTTTAACTTCTTGATTCAACGTTCATGGCCCGATCCAAACTCTTTTGGGTTGTTCTCTTTATTTCCGCTGCGCATTTATATGATGTATGGTTGTAGAAAACCCAATAGTGGTATCAGAGGGAGGTTGCGGTCATGAATGTTGTTTTCAGAATTTTGGTTATTCCAGTACGTGCAAATCTAAGTATTTGGAAGCGTTCTAAATGTCAAGATTTCTTCCTGGAATATCAAAAGTTGATGATTTTTCCAAGGGAATTCAGTGGTGATTTTGAAAATTTTGGACGGGGCTCTGCCCCGCACCCCGCAGGGGCTCTGCCCCTAAGACCCCGCCAGGGGGGCGGCCCCTTGGAACCCCACCAGGAACGTCTGGGATTTCGTGGTAACTTCTAATTGTTAGGAATTGTTGTCTCCTTAGCAGTAACCGTCCCTCAAGTGGTTAATGAACTCTTGTATTGTTTTGGATTTTGAAACCAACAATGAGAGACGAGCTTGTCTACTGCTTTAAGTCGAGTTGTCTTTGCCTTTGTCCAATGCATGTAAATCTGAAGATTTGGAAGAGTTCTAAATGTCCAGATTTAGCCCTTTCGTCTATCAAAGGTTGATAGTCTTATGTCGTGCACATAAGGGATGCATGTGTTTTTTTAGAAAGCTTGTTTTTCTGTGGATGTGCACATTGATCAAATGTTGATCATGGTTGAGTGTTAACCTATTATGAAAAAAAAATCCCTTCATCAAATATTAAGTGTTCAGATGCCTTCCGATGGATGACAATCTTCCTGCCTCGATCGATGAAGTGTGGGCTTGCCAAAGCAAGGTGCATTAATCTATCTTGGTAAGGGTGCGAGCGGATAATTGTGATATCCCACTGTCGACATCTGGTCTAACTTAACTAGGTGACCTCAAAGGTTGAGTACCTAGAGGCATAGGGTTGGCATACACCATATGATGGATGCGAATAAGGAGTTATTCACCAACCATACAAGAGTTGCTTGAGGATGCAATTAGCAAGCGTTGCCTACCTAAATAACTGCATAGTGAGAGAAAAGCCAAAGCTGACTCATTATGTTGGTGAAATACGGGTCTTGTCCACTAAGAGAGTAGCTCGCATGGACTCTCCGAATTGATAGTGAGGTCTATCAATTTGAATAAAATAGTGGGAGTATTTAATTGAAGTCCAAATTAAAATAAATTGTATTTTGAAATTTTGGTACTGATTAAATTATGCATGAATTCTTGTAGAATTCTATGGCAAGTGGTTCACATTCCACCTTGTCCCTGAGAGATATCCTTGAGAAGGACAAGCTAAGTGGGACGAACTACATGGACTGGTACAGGAACCTGAGAATTGTTCTCAGGCAAGAGCGAAAGCTCTACGTCTTGGAAGAAGAAGCCCCCGAGGTGCCGACCGGGAACTCGTCCCGTGTTGATAAGGATGCTTATAAGAAGTATACCGATGACGCCTTAGACGTTGAGTGCCTTATGCTTTCCACCATGAACTCTGAGCTTCAGAAGCAACACGAGAACATGGGGTGCAAGGAGATTGACGAGCACCTAAAGAAAATGTTTCAAGGGCAAGCTCGTCAAGAGAGGTTCGATGTCACGAAGGCATTATTTCAGTGCAAAATGGGAGCTCGAGACTCGGTTGGTACTCACGTACTCAAGATGATTGGGTATATAGAGAACATGGAGAGACTGGGTTTCCCTCTGGGTCAAGAGTTGGCCACAGATCTTATCCTGCAATCGTTGCCGGATAGTTATGAGCAGTTCGTCTTGAACTACAACATGAATGAAATAGAGAAGACACTGCCCGAGCTCCTAGGCATGTTGCGAACTGCCGAGATAAACATGAAGAAGGCCAAGCCTGCTAGTCCCATATTGATGGTACATAAAGGCAAGGGTAAGGCCAAGGGCTTCAAGAAGACGAAGGTGGGACCTAAGTAACATCTTGAGCCCAAATCTTCTGCGCTGAAAAAGAAGAACACCGTGAAGGAAGGGAAATGCCACCACTGTGGCAAGGCTGGTCATTGGAGGAGGAATTGTCCTTCGTACATTGAGGGTCTATAGAAAATGAAGGGAGGTATGACTTCCGCTTTGAATATTTACGTTATAGAGATAAACCTTTCTGCTCCTTCATCTTGGGTATTGGATTCCGGATGTGGTTCTCACATTTGTACAAATGTGCAGGAACTGAGAAGGAGAAGATTGCTGAGTAAAGGAGAGGTGGACCTGCGCGTCGACAATGGAGCAAGAGTTGCTGCTGTAGCCGTAGGGGTTTACCGTCTTTCTTTGCCCAGTGGGCTTGTAATAGAACTTAATAATTGTTATTTTGTTCCGTCCATAACTAGAAACATTATATCCATTTCATGCTTAGACATGATTGGATTTTCTTTTATAATTAAGAACAATTGTTGTTCTATATTTAAGAATGATGTTTGTTATGCTGTAGCTCAATTGTTTAATGGTCTTTATGTTTTGAACCTAGACCATCCGTTCTATAATGTAGATAATAATAAAAGACTAAGAACAAATGACTCAAATCCTACATATCTCTGGCATTGTCGTTTGGGGCATATAAACGAGAAGCGCATATCCAAGCTCCATAGAGATGGACTATTGGACTCATTTGATTATGAATCATTTAAGCGATGCGAGTCTTGTTTGTTAGGCAAGATGACTAATGCCCCTTTCACTGGTTATACTGAGAGGGCTGGGGATCTCTTGGGTGTTGTACATAGTGATGTATGAGGGCCCATGAGTTCTATGGCTAGAGGTGGGTATTTCTACTTCGTTACATTTACTGATGATTTCAGTAGATACGGATACGTGTATCTTATGAAGTGCAAATCCGAAACTTTTGAAAAGTTCATAGAGTTTAAGAATGAAGTGGAGAACCAATTGGGTAAAAAGGTTAAAGCACTCTGATCTGATCGAGGTGGCGAATACCTGAGTCATGAGTTCCGTGATCATCTGAAAGAGTGTGGCATTGTATCACAGCTCACTCCACCTAGGACACCGCAGCATAATGGTGTGTCTGAGAGGAGAAATCGTACTCTGTAGACATGGTACGGTCGATGATGAGTCATGCAGACTTGCCTGTTTCCTTTTGGGGTTTTGCTTTAGAGACTGCTGCAATGACACTGAATCGCGCTCCGACGAAAACGGTTCTAAAGACACCATATGAGATATGGCTGGGAAGCGTCCTAGTATGTCATTCATTAAAATTTGGGGCTGTGAGGCATACGTACGACATCAAATGCCTGACAAGCTGGAACCCAAATCAGATAAGTGTTATCTGGTGGGATATCCTAAGGAAACGAAAGGATATTACTTTTACCTACCATCTGAGGGCAAAGTGTTTGTCGCAAGGACGGGTGTCTTCTTGGAGAAAGAGTTATTATCAAGAAAGACGCAAAAGGTAGAACTTGAAGAAGTTCAAGAACCACAAGTAGTGAATGAACCAGAATTGGATTCTGAGCCAGGACTACAAGATGTTGTAGCTAGAGAACCTGCTCAAGAGACACATGTCCTACGTAGATCTGGTAGACCAAGATTTGAGCCTGAGAGATATGGATTTCTCGTGTCTCAAATAGGTAATGTGTTGATTATTGATGCGCAAATCCTGTACACCGCTATAGGCGGTAGCGAGACTGCGATCCGAACGGCAGTGAACCGGTCGTTGTCAAGTAATAATATGAGGAAGTAAATCCCCAAGTATCGAATCTCTCAAGGAACACAGTAAGGTGGAGTTAACGTTCGAGGAAGGACTTGAGATCGAAGTCCTTTCGGTCGGATGAATTGCGGGCACGGGGGTTGATTTGGTTTGTGGAAAATAAAGAGAAAATGCTACAACTACTCCTATGCAATGCCGCTATGCAATGCTTCGCTTGGCGGGATGGAGACTAGGCAGGCCTTGAGCGCGCTGCGTCGAAAGGGCGGATGGACAAGTAGGCAAGCGGAATCGAACTGTGCAGGCCTTGAGCGCACTGCTTCATTAGGCGGGATGGTATACGGGCCGCGATGCCACGCTTCGGTAGGCGGATGGACGAGTAGGCTAGCGGAGTGAGGGTCGCAAGAACCTCTTCGACAAGCACGCCACTAGCAATTGCTAGTGCGGCACACGAATGCGGTGGTGAAGTGGAAAATGGATGGTGGCGCTCCTCATAAACACATAGACCACAAAAGCATTTCACACAAACATGAAATCTATAT
The DNA here is from genome assembly GCA_033032865.1 of Dactylorhiza incarnata. Classification (NCBI taxonomy): domain Eukaryota; kingdom Viridiplantae; phylum Streptophyta; class Magnoliopsida; order Asparagales; family Orchidaceae; genus Dactylorhiza; species Dactylorhiza incarnata. Next base: position 7,711,049 of record JAWHQI010000051.1, on the reverse strand, counting down.
AAATAGAAGCAAGTCTAAGTGCAACTTCATCAAAATATATAGATCTAGCTATTACAACAATCAATAAGAGAAGAATAAGGCAAGAAATCGACCGAATCCGAAGGCTCGTTGTAGATTCACGGTTGGAATCGCCGGGTTGTCAATCCGCGTCCAAGCTCGGTCCGCAACTACGTCCGGGGTAGAGAGAGCTGTCACGACTCTCCAATGGACCCGTCTTCTTCGTGTCACGATCCGGTAGAGGTTGCAAACTTCCTCTTGCTTGATGGTAATGGCGGCTAGGTCTTCCTTTGGAGCTCTTGGATGAAGGAGGAGGCCGAGAGGAAACTCCGGCTCAAGATTGGCATGCAGAGCAAGCCCGGAGCACCTCTAGATGGTGGGCGGCGATGGAGGGGCGAAGTCGGACGAACTGGAGCAGAAAACGGCGGAATACGGCGGGCTATATGACCTAAATCGCGAGCAGCGGAATTTATAGGCGCTGGAATTAAACAGTGCGCACGGTCAGTGGCGCACGACCAGTGGTCGTGCGCACTAGAATCCTGTGATCGTGCGCTCTGCCTGGACGGAGCCTGCAAAGACAGAAATTATAATATAAAATGTTCGCACGACCAGTGGCGCACGACCGGTGGTCGTGCGCACTATCGTAGGTGGTCGTGCACACTACAACAAATAGAACTCGGAAATTAAATGGTAAGTGCGCACGAGCAGTGGCGCATGACCGGTGGTCGTGCGCACTGGCGTTGGTGGTCGTGCGCACTGCACCAAACAGAACTCATGAAAAAAGTGTTAAGTGCACACGATCAGTGGCGCACGACCAGTGGTCATGCGCAATAGAGCAGGTGATCGTGCGCAGTGTTCCTGTGCAGAATTGCACCGGGAACACCTGCACGACACCTGTTCCAGCGTACGACACCAGTCTAGCCACTGAAAGTGGGACTTAACATCGCAAGAAAACTAATAACAAAGAAAGATACGAAATAACACCAAAATGGGCCTATAAGTTCACCTAGCATAGAATGACCAATATGAGCTAAAACAGGGCTAAAGTGCAGTGAAATGACTAGATAAACGGCCCAGATGAGTCCATATATGTGTATATAATCGGGACTCATCACACCCCCAGACTTAACTGTTTGTGCGTCCCGAGCAAACAAATTCTAAGCGAACTAGGAAAGAACAGTAGATGGCTTAATGATTATACTACAGAGTACCATGCGAAGTCGCATGCTCACGTGCATAAGAAAAATAGTAGAAAAGATTTCTGATTATAAAAAAAGTTTATAAATTTTTAAAAGAGTAAAAGCATATTACAACTACTCAAAATGGTGAACTACGGTGAATCGTTCGGTCATGCATACGGAGAAAGTAAACTAAACGCTGAGATGAGCATTGCTCAAGATTGGGGTGTCGGATAAACTCCACCGAAATCCATCGGTGTCGGTGACCATAGGCTTGCCCGGTCACATTCTCTCCACGGCACTGGTTTGACTCAAATGCGTGAATCAATAGGACTTTAGGTTTTAAATGGGGCTTGGGTTTAGGTGAGGTACACAATGATAAAGACGATGGTTCAAATACTAAACCCAAATGAGCTAATGCAGGAAACTATCCTCATTCACCACACAAACACGCGGGTACACAACACCCCCAGACTTGGACTTAACAGCATGGGTGCGTGCACCGCCTACTCCCAAACATAAATCTATACATAAAGATTTTCAATTAAACACTCCTTCTTTTTCCTTTCTTTTTAACTTCTTTTCTTTTTCTCATTTTTTTTTCTTTTCTTATCCTTTTCAGCAAATAAACAAAAGGACACATCCACATCTTCACCAACATATTACCATATCAACAACCCAACTCATGAAAATAATAAACAGCTAAAGATCAGATTTTGGGTGTGCGACTAGGATTGGCTTTTGGGCTTTGGTGAAATAAGAGTGGGGCTGATTCAAAGAACGGGTAGGCACAACTGGGCGAGCGAGGATATAGCGGTATGGATAGGCACAAAGGCTCAACCGGGCCAAAATGATGGCCTATATCACATTCACGCACTAGAACTATCCTATGCCAATGCTTCAAGAATCGCTTGGGGCAAGTTCTAGCCACCGAGAAAGATTCTCCTTTCTCCCGACTCAAGCAATACGAGTCTAGCGATCGTTTACACACATCCCTACGCTACCGTTTGATTCACACCGGATTCACCATTTGAGTAGAGTAAACAACATTTACACTAATAGAGAAAAATATAAAACCATAGTATAAAATGAAATCTAATCAACACAAATTTCTATGCAACCGAGCACTCGACTAGGAGCACTACTGGAGTCAACATTTTACTCTGCTACATAGTCCTAAACCATCACCTAGACTTTCCCAAATAAGCAGAAGAATTAAATTCACAACAGAGCAAGCAAACAGATGAGTACGCGCTCAAGTGGGTGATGTGGTGTGCAATGAAAATAAACAAAACATTTTAAATGAAATCTTCTAGCATGCAGTGCAATAGTGCACGTGAGCGGGTAAACAAAACTACTCTCCCCCAGACTTAAACTAAACAATCCACAGAATATATGACATGAAAATCAGCAAAGGTTAGGGGAAGAGAGTACCCAATGCTAAGCAAGTGAGCATACCAGAAGATTGGCGTTTAAACCAAGACTAAGCTGCAGCATCCACCATCCAGAAGAAGATACCTGCAGGGGTCAGCTCCGCAAAAACAAAAGAAAATAGAAAACTGAAAAGAAATATTACTAACTAAACATGATTAGATGAAATAAAAATGCAGAAAAGAAAGATAACTACTGGGGTTATTGTCATCCCAGCATGACTTATTCAAACTGTAAGAGTTCTAGCTAATGGGCCTATGGAAGGAGAAGTGCACCGGTAACTGTTCTAATATGCGTGTCGGTAGCGGGTACCGATACAGCGAAAGAACAGTCACGCCTCTACCCGAATATAAATAATACCTGCTTGACGCAGGTAGAGGGAAAAGAAAGTAAGAAGAGGAGGAGGTCTGGTCCTCACTCATCTCACAAAACACCTCCTTGCCTAGCAAGGTATCGTCAACAGGGGGGCAGCAGGAGGCAAAGGCAATGAGTGGAGCTTCCTCTATGGAGGGAGGATAAACCTCCTCACATAAGAAGATGCTCACAACATTGACTTGAGCAAAATGCTCCAAGTCCTCCTGAAGTACCTGTGAAGATTCAACCTGCACAGACTCAGATGAAGGAAGGGGATCAAGAAATAAAGAAGACGAAGAACATAAATAAACATCAATCGGGGGAGTGATCCCGGTCTCACTCCCATCAGGTTGGGGAAGTAAAAAAATGTTTGCATTGTCATCAATGCTACAAGATTCGGCGGGATCAACGGTGGCCAAGCTTAGGATTTGGACTTCCTCCACCGGTGCTGAGGAAAAGTCCTCTTCACCTAGAAGGTTGTCCTCCTCCATAGGAGTAGGCACAAAACTAAGATCAACCACCTCATCCTGCGACACATCATCAACAATGTCGTCGGAGACGAGTATAGTATGCACAACAGGGAGAGGAATAGTGCTCGGATAAAAGTCGAGCACCGATTCCTCACAAAGAATCGAATCCACTAGGGGTGGTGGATGCACCGGGAGAATAGGCTCAGCAATGTCGGTGCCCAGATCAACCGCACATCCGGTGACCGTGTCCATGCCATACCCTTCAAGATGTGAAGGTGACAAAGACACATAACCGGATGTTGAAGGTTTGCCGCCAGAGTTAGGATTCGGGACGATCCGGATATCCGGCTCGTCATCCTCATCCAATTGGTGAAGATAAGCAACACAATCCTTCAGGGCATGATCTGTGCTGCGACAAAACTGGCACTGCCTAGCAGGCTTCTTTGGCACAGCGGGTGCTGAAGCCGAAAAGAAGTATGACGGTAAAGGCTCAGCAGAGTAGCCATAAGACTTACGCGCACCATATGGAGTACCATACGAAGTCGGTGCTCCATATGCTGGGCTATAAGAATTATGCCTACTATTCTCCATAGGGCATTCATCACTAGAGTGGGAGGTAGCTCCACACCAACGGCAACGGAAATTAAGATGTGCCCACATAGTGCGAAGATAAAACGATTCAAAAAGAAGAACACTATTGTGCAAAATACTACACCTAACAAAAATTTACTAAAGCAACCTACTATAAAAAAAACAAGAAAACAGAAAATGAGGAAATAAAACAAAGAAATGCGATGTACAAATGGAAGGGCTCCTTTCTCAAATTCTCCCTCTCCAGAAAACTCACACGACTGTGTTCCCCGGCAACGGCGCCAAAAACTTGATGCGCAAATCCTGTACACCGCTATAGGCGGTAGCGAGACTGCTATCCGAACGACAGTGAACCGGTCGTTGTCAAGTAATAATATGAGGAAGTAAATCCCCAAGTATCGAATCTCTCAAGGAACACAGTAAGGTGGAGTTAACGTTCGAGGAAGGACTTGAGATCGAAGTCCTTTGGGTCGGATGAATTGCGGACACGGGGGTTGATTTGGTTTGTGGAAAATAAAGAGAAAATGCTACAACTACTCCTATTCAATGCCGCTATGCAATGCTTCGCTTGGCGGGATGGAGACTAGGCAGGCCTTGAGCGCGCTGCGTCGAAAGGGCGGATGGACGAGTAGGCAAGCGGAATCGAACTGTGCAGGCCTTGAGCGCACTGCTTCGTTAGGCGGGATGGTATACGGGCCGCGATGCCACGCTTCGGTAGGCGGATGGACGAGTAGGCTAGCGGAGTGAGGGTCGCAAGCACCTCTTCGACAAGCACGCCACTAGCAATTGCTAGTGCGGCACACGAATGCGGTGGTGAAGTGGAAAATGGATGGTGGCGCTCCTCATAAACACATAGACCACAAAAGCATTTCACACAAACATGAAATCTATGTAAATAGAAGCAAGTCTAAGTGCAACTTCATCAAAATATATAGATCTAGCTATTACAACAATCAATAAGAGAAGAATAAGGCAAGAAATCGACCGAATCCGAAGGCTCGTTGTAGATTCACGGTTGGAATCTCCGGGTTGTCAATCCGCGTCCAAGCTCGGTCCGCAACTACGTCCGGGGTAGAGAGAGCTGTCACGACTCTCCAATGGACCCGTCTTCTTCGTGTCACGATCCGGTAGAGGTTGCAAACTTCCTCTTGCTTGATGGTAATGGCGGCTAGGTCTTCCTTTGGAGCTCTTGGATGAAGGAGGAGGCCGAGAGGAAACTCCGGCTCAAGATTGGCGTGAAGAGCAAGCCCGGAGCACCTCTAGATGGTGGGCGGCGATGGAGGGGCGAAGTCGGACGAACTGGAGCAGAAAATGGCGGAATACGGCGGGCTATATGACCTAAATCGCGAGCAGCGGAATTTATAGGCGCTGGAATTAAACAGTGCGCACGGTCAGTGGCGCACGACCAGTGGTCGTGCGCACTAGAATCCTGTGATCGTGCGCTCTGCCTGGACGGAGCCTGCAAAGACAGAAATTATAATATAAAATGTCCGCACGACCAGTGGCGCACGACCGGTGGTCGTGCGCACTATCGTAGGTGGTCGTGCGCACTACAGCAAACAGAACTCGAAAATTAAATGGTAAGTGCGCACGAGCAGTGGCGCATGACCGGTGGTCGTGCGCACTAGCGTTGGTGGTCGTGCGCACTGCACCAAACAGAACTCATGAAAAAAGTGTTAAGTGCACACGATCAGTGGCGCACGACCAGTGGTCGTGCGCAATAGAGCAGGTGATCGTGCGCAGTGTTCCTGTGCAGAATTGCACTGGGAACACCTGCACGACACCTGTTCCAGCGTACGACACCAGTCTAGCCACTGAAAGTGGGACTTAACATCGCAAGAAAACTAATAACAAAGAAAGATACAAAATAACACCAAAATGGGCCTATAAGTTCACCTAGCATAGAATGACCAATATGAGCTAAAACAGGGCTAAAGTGCAGTGAAATGACTAGATAAACGGCCCAGATGAGTCCATATATGTGTATATAATCGGGACTCATCAATTATGGATCATGATGATGAACTAGCGACCTACCAAGAGGCTATGAATGGACCAGACTCCGACAAATGGCTTGAGGCTATGAAATCCGAAATGGACTCCATGTATACAAAGCAAGTTTGGAACTTGGTGGAACCACCTGAAGGGGTACGACCCATAGGGTGCAAATGGGTTTTCAAGAAGAAGACCAACATGGATGGGAATGTACAGACATTCAAAGGGCGACTGGTGGCTAAGGGTTTCAAGCAAATTCATGGTGTTGACTATGATGAGACCTTTTCCCCTGTTGCCATGGTAAAGTCCATTAGGATATTGCTTGTTATTGCTGCGTATTATGACTACGAGATCTGGCAGATGGATGTCAAAACGGCTTTCCTAAATGGAAACCTCCTTGAGGAAGTGTACATGACACAACCCGAGGGTTTTGCATCACCAAATGAAGCCACTAAAATATGCAAGTTGAATAGGTCCATCTATGGATTGAAACAGGCCTCTAGAAGTTGGAATCTTTGTTTTGATGAGAAGATCAAAGAGTTTGGTTTTGTCAAGAATGAAGATGAACCGTGTGTTTACAAGCTAATCAGTAGGAGCATTGTTGTCTTCCTGATATTGTATGTAGATGACATACTGCTGATCGGGAATGACATACCTACCCTGAAAGTTGTTAAGAACAACCTAGGGAACTGCTTTTCTATGAAGGACTTAGGTGAAGCGACTTACATACTCGATATTAAGATCTATAGATATCGATCGAAGAAGTTGCTGGGTTTGACCCAGAGTACGTACATTGAGAAGGTGTTGAAGCGGTTCAACATGCTTGAGTCCAAGAATGGATTTTTGCCCATGTCTCATGGTGTGAATCTCTCTAAGGACCAGTGTCCAAAATCTTGTGAAGATAAGGACCGCATGAAGTTGATTCCATATGCTTCGGCAATTGGGTCAATCATGTATGCAATGTTATGTACTCGACCCGATGTCTCATTTGCTTTGAGCATGACTAGCAGGTATCAGTCTGATCCCGATGAATGTCACTGGATAGCCGTAAAGAATATCCTGAAGTACTTGAGAAGGACTAAGGATGTATTCTTGGTGTATGGTGGAGAGGAAGAGCTCGTTGTAAGTGGTTACACGGATGCCAGCTTCCAAACTGATAGGGATGATTCGAAGTCTCAGTCAGGGTTTGTGTTTTGCCTAAATGGAGGAGCTGTGAGCTGGAAGAGTTCCAAGAAAGAGACAGTTGCTGATTCTACAACTGAGGCCGAGTATATCACTGCGGCAAATGCAGCGAAGGAGGCTGTATGGATTAGGAAATTCATCGGCGAGCTAGATGTAGTTCCTAGCATTGTTGGTCCCGTAGTTCTCTACTGTGATAACAATGGTGCAATTGCACAATCTAAGGAACCTAGATCCCATCAGCGCTCCAAGCACATACTTCGGCGGTTCCATCTTATTCGTGAGATTGTCGAACGAGGAGATGTGAACATTTGCAGAGTGCCGACTAAGGAGAATATTGCAGATCCACTGACAAAGCCTCTCGCGCAGAGAAAGCATGATGGTCATACTAGATCAATGGGTATACGATACCTGAGTGATCAACTCTAGTGGGAGTCTTGTGGGTTTCATGTAAAATATATATTATGTTGGCTGTTTATTATTTATTCATATGATGAATTGTGTACCAATTATTTCTTTTTACAATTAATGGCAAGTTCTTTTATATGATATACTGTTTCTATATGATAGAATAAAATTCGTGATAAATACCCTTAGAATGTTCGCTTCCATAGGACATCAAGTATGTGACTTGAATGTGAGAGCCTATGATTTCGAAGCTTCATTCTTAAAAGGTCCCTGGTCAAGGTATCATCATAGAAGCTAAGGGTGATGATGATACATTAAGACTAGCATGTGTGTTGACTGATGACCGTTTCTCACAGGCCATGATATTGTGATATCAAGTCATCACGTGGGTACTTGTTAGTGAACAAGTTGTACTGGACAGACCCAACCTGAGACTACTTTGTGGATTGTTACTTAAATGTGTCACAAGTAGGTCTCATTTGACTATGGTGTTGTGGTCCTTTGACCTGAAGTCACAGCATTCATCGAGTGAGGAAGAGCGTGGTTTGATGTCATTTAAAGTCTTCCTTGAAGAAGGTTGATGATAAGGGTGGTCGTTGGGTACGTTACGAATCATTTGGGTGTTTGGGTGTGAGCAGATATGGGATTTGTCCTCCTATATAATAGGAGTTGCATCCATGGGCCCCTTGATCGAATTGGACTGAGAAATGCATGACCATGCTTGGTTGAGCCAATATGTGATATTGGGCTCACCATTCTGTGGAAGTTCGTTCTAGATCAAGAAACTTGGATTGAGCTATTATGAGGGTGACACGGTCCATGCCTCTAGTTCTTTCCGGATGTAAGGGACAAAGGGACAAAGACAACGCTGGATCATTGGTCATAAAGGCTTATGAGTTATGAACTCTTATTACTTGGGGAGCAATGATGCATTGCTAGATGCCGCTCATTGTTTGTGAGGTTTTTGTTTGATACTTTCAAGATCAAGTGGGAGACTGTTGGAGTTACCATTGTGATCTAGAAGTGGTCAAACATGTAGTCTCACTGCCAACGCGTTATGAGCCTGCAGGGTCGCACATAAGAGCATGTGGAGAAGTTGGAAGATTGACTGTGTTGGTAAAGGTTACCAATCACCATAGAGAATGGGGTCCAGCAAATGTTGCTGTCGGAATTCGTCAAGTATGATTCGTCGGAATTCGTCGAATATGATTCGTGGAAACTCGACGAATGCTGATACCCGACGAATTGTTCCAGAAACCCTATACTCGGCAAATATTGCTGTCGGAATTCGTCGAATATGATTCGTCGGAATTCGTCGAATATGATTCGTCGGAATTCGTCGAATATGATTCGTGGAAACTCGACGAATGCTGATACCCGACGAATTGTTCCAGAAACCCCAATTTTCTGTGGTCTGCGGATAGCGATTCTTTTAGGTCTGCTTATGCTTCGGGTATAAATAGGACTCGTTTTAAGGGTTCAAAAAAAGGTTACGCCAACAGGAAGTTCAGCCGACGGAAGTGTTCTGCCTCCCGAACCCTAGTCGACAGAAGAAGTTCCGCTTCGCTCGCCTACGCAGATCGCATCGCCGGCGATCGTCGCCGTGATTGTTCTTCCTGGAGCGAACCTAGCAGTTCGTGGAAGTGCAAGGTGCAGTCGTATTTCTCCCGACTCGTGTGGACTGCTGCAGAGACGTAGACATTATTCTACGTAAGGACTCTCGCACAACCGACGACAGGACTCTTCTTTTTGGAGCATCTAGGTTGGATTTGATCCAACTCCACTAAGGTAATTTATGCCTAGTAGTTTTGTTAAACTTCTTGATTCAATATTGATGGCCCGATCCAAACTCTTTTGGGTTGTTCTCTTTATTTTCGCTGCGCCTACATATGATGTATGGTTGTAGAAAACCCAATAGATGGAGAAGGCCCTTCAGCTGACCTCGTGTAGTGGAGAAGAGGAAGAAGAAGTTTCTAAAAAGGATAAAGACCAAGCTTTGCAGTGGTGTGAGTATAGTGATGCCAAAATTGGCTCACTAAAGAGAAAGTTCTTCAATCAAATATTGTTGGCAAACTGCTCTCTGATATTGTTGGCAAAGCTGTATTATGTAAGCAAGGATCACATAACACCATATTCAAACATATGTTTGAATTAATGTCAAGGGTCATTCTGAAGAAGAAGACATCATGGGCAGCTGTGCTATTTCAAAGGATTAGAGAATATCTGCAGGCTCCCAACCTCTGCAGAATTCTCTCACTCTACCTTCTAAATACCTACCCAGAAGAATTTGATTAGTCAAAAGGAACAAACCTCCACTATCTGAAAAGAAGGGATATCAAGACCCTGGACAGATTCTCAAGGGTCCTCCTCATGAGGCAACCTTCAGAGCCCAAGGAGAAGAAGAGAACATTGGTCAAAGGGCTGAGGAAAGCCAGGATTGTTTGCTCTGATTCAGGGTCAGAGGCAGAAGAGAATGTCCATCAACACCATTATTGAATGTCACATGACTTCAATCAAAGATTTCATTGATAGGTTTATCTCGATTGTGAAGAAAGAAGTCATGATAGAGGTACAAGAGATTAAGGAAGAAACTGCATTCCTTAATAACCAAATGACTAAATGGTTCGTTCTGGCTGAAAAGTCAGTAGTTTCTCAGAACACTATTCTGAGATCAATGGACAAACATCTTCAATTATCTGAGAATGACATGTCATATGTCAAGTACTATGTGAGCAAAATAGATGAAGTCATAGAAAAAGCCTCCAATCACATTGAAGACTTTATATGGAAAACAGCTACCACAATGATTGGTGAGGCAGAGAAAATGAAGGATGAGCTCAAGTATGACTTGGAAAATTCCTTCCAAACTCTTTCAGGTTCTGTAGTTGCTGCCTCCCAGACAATAGAAGCCAAAGTGGTTGAAGAAGCCAGAAAGGGGGAGGTGGCCGATGCTGAAACTAACTCTGAATTAGCTCTCCAAGTGCTCCAAGGAACCAGAATTGCCCTAAATCTTCCACTGTTGGATAATTACAGAAAGTAAGATTTCGACTTTGAAGGGCAAGTTAGGATAGCTCAAAATGCTCAACTTGCAAAGAGAAGGAAAAGAGAACAGGTGATGCTAGCTGAAGAATTTATGGCTAAGCAAAGGGAAGAGCAGAGAAATGACCCTGATTATGAATACTGGAGTGAGGAATCATATATCATCATTCTTAATGCCTGGCTGAGCCATGATAAGCCTGCCAAGACATTGATAGAATTGATCTAGCTGAAGAGTGGATAAAGCACCTGGAAAGGAACACTAAAAGGGAAAAGATATTCAAGGAAAATCTTGTAAGAAAGCACAACCCTAGAAGGATGCCCTCTAGATATATTCCAAAGCCATAACTTTACTTCAAGAGGCAAGAAAATAAGAGTAAGCTAGATGAGATAGAAGCAGTAAAAGCAGAAAAATACACTACTAACAAGGATGTTGTTGCTGAAGACAAGGAGGCCACTGCCAAAGGAAAGGGAGTTGTTGCTGACATTACAGAATGTTCAACTTCTTCAAAGAGGAGAAAAACCTAGATCTATGTAATTGTTTTTTCTAAAACAAATTGCAACTTGAATAATGTATCAACCTTATGATAACAATGAAAATGAAAATTCTGTTAAAAACTATGGTTTGTGTTATAGGCTAATCTTAGTCAAATCTTAATGGTATTCAATACTATTGCTTAATGTATTATGTGATGCCTAGACATAAATAGTTAACAATTGATAGATTATAGGTATGTTATTTAATTCACCTAGAGGGGGGGGGGGTGAATAGGTATTTTGATTTTTTACTTAGATGATATAGATAGTTAAAACTATTCTAAGCTAGTAATCAAGCAAACCCAGAAAACACACAAGTGTTTATAGTGGTTCCCCAAGACAGTGTGTCTATGGGTAGTCCACTTTCCCCCTTCACCTTTCTAATAGAGTGTTAGACAAGGCCAACTTCTCCAATCTCAGCTCCAAGAGCCTACAACACGGATCCCACAGGATCTCTTAGGTTTTCCCAAACCCTACCTCAGGCACAGCCGCCCTACCTCAGAGGAATCCACCTCCTACAACTCAGACCACCTCTTGGTCCTACAACCTCAGGCCAAACTGCCTTACAAACTCAGGCCAAAGAGCCCTACAATCTCAGGCCTAACATCCCGACAACTCAGGCCAAATAGCCCTACAATCTCAGGCCTAACATCCCTACAACTCAGGCCAAATAGCCCTACAGTAAAAGAGAGTTTATGCTTACTACAACAGACAACACAGAGAAGGAGTCTTCTATAGTTCTAGCATAGCTTGTGCTATCTAGTAGCTTGACTAGATGATGATTTGTGAGACAGCTACTATCTGATCTTTCTCTTTAGTTGAAGGATGAAGGATCACCTTGCTCCTTCTTGTAGAAGAGCAATCTTTATCTCTCAGTCCCTTCTTCCTTGTTCATGTGAGCAGGAGGAGAATGAGAAGTTCGTGGCCATCAATGGAACATTAGCAGATATGTTTAGCACTTGACCACACACCTTCAAAAGTGCCCTAACTCCTTCTTTTATACTCTGCACATCTCCAACGGCACTCAAGGGAATGATTTGACACCTAGGGAACAGATGGTTGGCTCTAATGCCCCTATACAGCTGTTTGCGCCAAATGCATATAGCACCACTTGTTTTCTTCAGTATTTGAATCTGTCTCGGTGGTGGGGCTGAGAAAGCTTTCAGTCTCAGCGATTGAGCAGCTGTCTTCCCAGTGGATCCGCTGAGACAGTTTCTCTTCTCAGCGGATTCTGTCTATCTGCAGCTCAGTAGATATATGCTGCTTCTCAATGGCACCTATCCTCGTCTCAACTATTCAGTTGAAACAGGGAAACTTTCTCAGCTGATTAATCAACACACCTATGAACCTATTCCATTGTATGGAATATCATCTCCCTGTACAAACCTGGAAACAAAATAGATTTTATTATATACAATATGTACTTAGTATTGTGATTGATGCCTCTTCAAATCAAAGGAACATTGAGGGAAAGAAGTTTGAGCACCCACTGTCCAAGTACCAAATTTGGTTGAGGCTGGTACTTGAACTATCCTGCAAGGAGTTTAGTTATCCTTAGGAGCCCAAATAGCTTTGGGTCTGAGGTTCTTGTTAGTCTGAAAAGACTTCATAGCTGCTCCAACTTTTGCAGGAAGGCTCATCCTTGCAGTTGGCACATTGGTATTGTGCCAACAATCTATGGAAAAGTGTCCAACCTTACCACAGTACCAACACTCATGAATGTTATATCTCCTCTTCTGAACATTTCTTGTGGTGATATGAGCCTCAACATGCTTGTGTTCAGGAGTGGAGACATCAGTCTTCATTTTGTTCCTTTCAGCAATGATTTGGCTGAAGGTCATCTTGTGGACAGGCCTAGATGCCTTTGTCATTATGACATCACCTTGCTTTGACTTGGAAGTTAGGAAAGATTGGATGGCATAGGACACAGGGCAGCAAGGCTTATCTACAAGTTTGACAGCAGATAAAGTTTTTGCTGGAGAGAATTTTGAACATCTGGTTTCCTTACATATGAGTGAGGGGGCTGAGGTACCAAAAACAAATGGTCCTTGATGGTCCATTTGAATTTCTTCATGGGGAGCTTTCATGGCACTCATCCACATGCCCTTTCTTCTACTATGGGAGGGAATGTTTTCCTTCCTATAGGAGCACCCATTCTTCCAGTGACCATACATGAGATCATGGTCAAACTTGTTGGAGGGAAGAACCACTTTTTGAAAGGTGGTATGAGGCTTAATCTTTTCCTTTCTCTTTTCTCCACTTCCCTCGCCCATTTCCCATTTATTGAACCCAAGTCCTCTCTTATTGGATTGAAAGGAAAAGGTATCAATAATTGGAAGCACTAATTTGGGCTTTGAGAATTGAGCCACTAAGCTCTTCTCTTTGAGAAGCTTTTCCTCAAGATCCTTGATGATCTTATTCTTTAGAGAAATAGAGCTCAATTGGACAATTGTTTTCCCCTTGAGTTTGCTTATTTCTCTACTCATCTGAGCCACCAAGGTAGGAGACTCAGAACAATTTCTTTTAGCCATTTTAAGTGAGTCAATTTCTAGGGCTTGGTTTTTGGCAAGATTCTTGCTCTTTTTCAGAGCATTAACTAGAGCATCATATTTGTCAATCAACTGATTGACACCCACTTCAGATTCTGAATCATAATCATCATTTGATGAGTGTGCATTAGATTCTGGAATTGATTCATCCTTAGAGGAAGAGAGAAGAGTAGGTACCTGGTCAGGTGTGTCCTGATAATCTTCATCATCTGATGTTATGGCCATTAGGCCAATATATTTTTTAACATCTTCATCCACCTCCATATCACTATCTGAATGTGATAGAGGAGCCATGATGCCCACCTTTGCTGCAGGAAAGTCCTCATCTTCCTCAGCTGCAAACATCCCAATATAGGCCTCTTCTTCATCTTCTGAATCTGAGGATGATGACTCAGATTCACTCCAACTTCTATCCTTCTTGGCTTGGAAGGATTTCTCACCCTTTCTTCCCTTCTGGTGATAAGGCTTCTTTTCTCCCTTGTCCTTTCTTTTGACTGGACAATCAGCAATGACATGTCCATGCTTACTGCAGCAATAACAAATCATATTAGCTAAACCATGTTTAACATGTTTAGAATCATACATGTCCCCTTTGGGGTACTGCTTGTCAGCCCTGTTTGAATCCTTCCTAGGATATGAGGAGGAGGAAGGCTTATTCTTGCATTGCTTCCTTCTCATCATCTTTTTGAATTGCCTTGAGAAGGCAGCAAATTCTTCATCAGAAGAGCTGCTATCAGATGAGCAGTGTTCAGAGTTTTCTGATTCAGCACCCCTTCTTGGAGGGGTATGAATTCTTGTCTTGCTTTTCTTGCACCCTTCAACCTTGAGGGCCACAGACTTCTCCCTAGCATAAGGCCTGGAGGAAGTGTCCTCCTCCTTTCTAGCAGATAGTTGCATCTCATATGAGAGCACCTTTCCAAACAGAGTGTGAGGAGGAGTTTCACACAGCTTTGCCACTTCCTTGATGCCACAGATTTTGGTATCCCAGTCTCTAGTTTGAGATCTTAGGAGTTTATCATTTAACTCATAATGAGTGAAGGTCCTTTCATAGGTCCTCAACTCATTTACTATTCTGAAGAATCTTTCATAGCAGTCAGCTATGCATTCCTGGTTTTGTTGCCTAAAAGCTTCATACTCCTGATTGAGGAGGGATTTCCTATCATTCCTCACTTCTTCAGTCCCTTCTATGTAAACAATCAATGTATTCCACATATCCTTTGCAGTCTCATAGTGTACCAAGTTTTGTAATTTTGAATCATCAATAGCATTGACTATAATATTTTGAGCCCTTTTATCCATTGTAGCCAATGCTATCTCATCCCTTGTCATTTCAGTGTACGGCTTGCCTACCTGCCTAGTATTATCAATGGTGGAGGGATTTGTGATAAGGAAGGGGCCTTCCTAAACAGTGATATAGATCCTAGGGTCTGAAGCTTCCATGTACAGCCTAACCCTTTGTTTCCAAATGCCAAAGGTTTCCTTTTTGCATATACGGAGCTTCATGGAACCCATTTCCTTCTGAACTCCATTAGAAGCCATTGGATTCAGAAATAACAATACCTATGTAGGATCTGGTCAGACAGTTAAGCCCTTTATGACCAACCTCCCTCTGATACCACTTGATAGATTATAGGTATGTTATTTAATTCACCTAGAGGGAGGGGGGGGGGGGGTGAATAGGTATTTTGATTTTTTACTTAGATGATATAGATAGTTAAAACTATTCTAAGCTAGTAATCAAGCAAACCCAGAAAACACACAAATGTTTATAGTGGTTCCCCAAGACAGTGTGTCAATGGGTAGTCAACTTTCCCCCTTCACCATTCTAACAGAGTGTTAGACAAGGCCATTGATGCGCAAAACTATGCTTGCAAGTGTACCGTATCGAATGTAGTATAGGTTATTAAAACAAGGTCGTATTAGACTCGGGGCGGTTGAGTACTCTTACTTCAGAAAATCTCTATTATTTTATCGAAAGAAACGTGGGTTGGTTGGTTGCAAGAAAGTGAAATAATTTGTTAAGACTATGATTAAAAGGATTAGCACTTAACCTTGAATCACCTTGGAAAAATAAATAATAAAGAAATAAAACTTCTAATCCTCTTTAAAAGAAATGCTTGACCGTGGAGGTTCCCAATTTATAAACGTACCTCTCTCAAGGATACGCTTAACTGAGTTTAGGTTGATCAATCGAACTCTCATTCTAGAATTAAAACCCCTAAAACTCGCCTTATCGAAATGAACCCTTCTATTGGATGTAACTCCAATCCGAGAGATTTATGTCGTCCTCTCTCAAGGAGTGCATTCAAATCTCTTTATCCTTGAAATGATCGATTCGAACTCAAAACCTCTTGGTTATTAGATTACGAAAACAAGAATGAGGTTATATATCGATAATATAATCTCAATCCCTAACCTGGGGCGTGTAACTTTAAATGATGTGGCTGGCGTGCTCTGGATGTTGTGGCGAGTCGCGACCGTGACACTGGGTCACGCCCTTGGTCACGCCCGTGACCTGGGGCGTGTACTTGGTGAAATCTTCACGGAGCGTCCCCGGAGTGGCAGAAGCAGGTCTGGAATACTTCGTAGGTTACACGCCCATGGTCACGCCCGTGACCCGGGGCGTGTAATTTAACTTTTTTCTCCAAATGTCCAGAAAACCTGAAAACACAAAATAAACTCAGGTTAGCTTATGAAATTATAATATGAAAGATTTATATGATATAATTTAGATAAAAGACATAATTTCATATTAAATAATAATAAAACTATAATTAAAGATGAGTAAATAAATTACTCATCAAACACCCCCATACTTGCTCGTTTCTCATCCTGAGCACACCATTTTTCATAAGGGTAAGAAATATTAATGCAAGATAAAATTATGAAGACTAGAGAGTAAAATGCGAAGTATTATGCTGGCATGCGTAGATATTTTAGTAAAAAGATGTTCTTGGCATAAATACTAATTTATGAAATACTTCAAAAATGCGTTATAATTATTTATCATTACTTTAAAAATGAGTCGACGGTCAATCAAAAAGTTATGTGAAGGGGGAAAATAGCGTGATTGCTGAGATTTAAATTACTAGACGTAGACGCTCGGGGTGGCCTCCAACGATATCCATCAATGTCGACGGCCATAGGCTTGCCCGTTTGCACTTTCTCCACTACACTTCAAACTAAATCGACTCTATGGATCTTTAGGACTTAAATAGGGTACATTTTGAGGCTTGGGTTTAAGGGTGAGGTAAACAATGATAAACATGAAGGCGCATTCCACTTAAACAAAAATTTTGAGCTAAAAGAAAATGATGACCACCACAAAATAATGAAGCTTTACCCCCATACTCATATTTTTTCTAAGGGGGGACACTCTCATACTCTTTTATTTAAATCACGAATCTTCATAATTGGGATCATTCCAAGTATGCATGTGCATACCTAGGCCGCATATCATTATGAGATTATTGCTTTTTGAGAATTAAACATTTCTTTTGAATCGATACACATAATAATTTTTTTTTCTTTCATAGAATCGTACCCAAATATTTTTTTTCATTTTAGCTCAAAATTTCAAAGTGTTCATTTGGGTTTTGGGCTTTTTAGCTTTGATGCCGAAAAGATGAGGATGGATCAAATAAAGGTGTAAGGCTCAAATTTGTGTGAACAATGGTGGTAAATCTAGGTTGGGTGCAAAGGCTCAAACTATCCAAAGAAAGGCCTAAATCATTTCCGTAAAGAAAGCTATTTTATTTTCAATTTTTTTTTCAAGTACAACTACAAAGAAAGCTATGCTACACCCCCATACTTAAAATTAAACATTGTCCCCAATGTTTAAAACTTAGTATGAAAGATAAAGCAAAAAAAATGACAATAAAAAAAATCAAGATAAATTACTAAAGTGTAAAGAGGGCTTCCCTGGATGGTAGTCGGGGTTGCCGGTCAAACACCTGCAGAGTTAAATTAGAAAAACAAACAAGAAAAGAAATACAAAAATAAAGAGGTTAACATTGGGTTGCCTCCCAAGAGCGCTTTGTTTACCGTCGCGTAGCTTGACTAAGTGGTAATTTTAAAGATTTTGGAAGTGAATGGTTTCGATGTTTCCGGACGCTGGGTCGCCGGGGTGATATAATTTTAAGCGTTGTCTGTTGACTTTGAAAGAGCCTTTTTCCGGGTGCTCTATTAGCACCATTCCGTATGGCCAAACTTCTTTAACTATGAAGGGACCGGATCATCGTGATTTTAATTTACCCGGAAAAAACCTAAGTCTTGAATTAAATAATAGGACTAAGTCTCCCGGTGAAAAAGTTTTTGGATTTTTTATTTTTTTATCATGATAAAATTTTGTGCGCTCCTTATAAATCTTATTATTTTCATAGGCGTTTGCGCGCCACTCGTCTAATTCATTTAATTGCAGTTTTCTATGCTCGGAGGCTAAGTTTAAATCCAAATTTAAAAATTTTAGCGCCCAAAAGGCGCGATGTTCTAATTCTACCGGCAAATGACAAGCTTTACCATAGACAAACCGGTACGGTCTACATCCGATGGCGGTTTTGTACGCTGTCCGATAAGCCCATAGTGCGTCGTCTAATTTGAGCGACCAATCCTTCCTATTAACGGACACAGTTTTTTCTAAAATTCTTTTAAGTTCACGGTTCACCACCTCCACCTGGCCATTTGCTTGTGGGTGGTAGGCGGTAGATAGCTTGTGGGTAACTCCATACTTTACTAAAATTTTAGCAAGTTGGTTGTTACAAAAATGTGTGCCCCGATCACTAATTAGTGCTCGGGGTGTGCCAAATCGTGAAAATAATTTTTTTTAAAAATTTACGACGACCCTCGCGTCGTTAGTGGGAAAAGCTTGTGCTTCCGCCCACCTTGACACGTAATCGACCGCAACAAGGATATATTTATTATTAAAAGAGGAGGGTAAAGGACCTACGAAATCTATTCCCCAAAGATTAAAAATTTCGCATTCTAAAAAAATATTTTGGGGCATTTCATCCCGGTTAGAAATGTTACCTGATTGTTGGCACCGATCACAATTACTCACGAAATTGTGAGCATCTTTGAATAAGGTGGGCCAATAGAAGCCCGACTCTAACGCCTTTCTTGTGGTCCGGTTCGCTTGATAATGGCCACCGGTTGGCCCTTCGTGGCAGTGCCACAGAATTTGGGCGCCATCCTTGCCCGAAATACACCTTCTTACCAATTGGTCCGCGCAGACACAAAATAAAAAGGGGTCCTCCCAAAAATAATTTTTCAAATCCGAAAAGAATTTCTTGTTTTGTTGACTTGAAAAATCTTTTGGTAGGACCCGGGCCACTAAATAGTTGGCCAAATCCGCGTACCAAGGGGTGGAAGAAATCGTTACCTTTTCGATGGCAAGGAGGAGCTCTTTAGGGAATTTGTCGTCAATTTCGGCTTCCACTAGCGCTCCTGCAGCCGGATTCTCCAACCATGAGAGGTGGTCGGCTGCAACCTTCTCCGCTCCCCTTTTGTCCTGGATCTCCAGATTGAATTCTTATAGTAGGAGGATCCACCTTAGCAGTCGAGGCTTTGCATCTCCTTTTTGTAGCAAAAATCGGAGAGCGGAATGATCTGTAAAAACAATAACTTTTGAAAGCGTTAAATATGATCGAAATTTATCAAACGCAAAAATTATTGCCAAAAATTCCTTTTCCGTTGTTGTATAATTTGCTTGCGCAGATGTTAGAGTTTTGCTTGCGTAATAAATTGGGTGAAAATATTTATTCACCCGTTGGCCCAAAACTGCACCTACAGCAAAATCACTCGCGTCGCACATGATTTCAAACGGAAGAGACCAATTTGGCGCGATTAAGATAGGAGAATTGATAAGCTCATTTTTAATTTTATTAAATGCTTTTAAACATTCATCATCAAAATTAAACGCAGATTCTTTTTCTAAAAGATGAGTTAGCGGTTTTGTGATTTTTGAGAAGTCTTTTATAAACCGCCTATAGAAACCCGCATGACCTAGAAAACTCCTGATAGATTTTACATTCGTAGGAGGGGGAAGTTTTTCTATGACCTCGATCTTGGCCCTATCGACCTCGATCCCCTTACTAGAAACTTTATGTCCGAGGACTAACCCCTCTCGGACCATAAAGTGGCACTTCTCCCAGTTGAGTGCCAAATTCGTGTCTTCGCAGCGTTGAAGAACACAGTCAAGATTATTTAGACAATTAGTGAAAGAATCGCCAAAAACAGAAAAATCATCCATGAATACTTCCATGACGTCTTCGATAAGTTCATTAAAAATTGCCAACATACATCTTTGAAATGTAGCCGGCGCGTTGCAAAGTCCAAACGGCATTCTTCGATATACGAAGGTGCCAAACGGACAAGTGAAGGTGGTTTTCTCTTGATCTTCGGGAGCAATTGGGATTTGAAAATATCCCGAAAGACCATCAAAAAAACAATAGTGCGAATGACCAGATAAGCGTTCTAAAATTTGGTCAATAAACGGTAACGGAAAGAGATCCTTGCAGGTAGCATCATTTAATTTTCTGTAATCGATGCATACACGCCAACCCGTAACAGTATGGGTCGGAATCAACTCATTATTTTCGTTGGTGATTACCGTTATTCCTCCCTTTTTTAGGCACGACTTGCACTGGGCTAACCCAAGTGCTATCAAAAATTGGATAAATAATTCCCGCGTCTAATAATTTTATAATTTAGGCCTTAACGACGTCCTTCATGTTTGGGTTAAGGCGTCGTTGTGGCTGAATAGCGCTGCGAGAATTATTTTCTAAATTTATTTTATGCGTGCAAAATGAGGGGCTAATCCCCTTTATATCCGAAATTTGCCATGCAATTGCATGGCGGTGATTATTTAAAATTTTAATTAATTCGGAAATTTCCGAATCGTTAAGTGCGGAAGATATTATTACGGGCAGTTTTGAATTTTTTAAAAAAAATATGTATTTTAAATGTTCCGGCAATTGTTTTAGTTCTAAACTCGGTGGCTCCTCGTAAGATGTTTTTATTTTAGAAATATTTAAGTTTACCTCTTCAAATTTGGTTGGCCGAGTTTTTTCTTCTAAACAAAATAAATTTGCAATTTCCGGATTTTCAAATAAAGGCGAAATTATTTCAGAAAACGACGTTATTTCCTCTTCAAAATTTGTTTCTAGGGTAAAACAAGAGTCGTCGTTTGGAAACGCATTTCTCATTGATTGATTTATATTAAAAATAACTTCTTCTTCCCCAACTCATAGGAGAAGGTTTCCGTTACTTACGTCAATTATAGCCCGAGCGGTGGCTAGGAAGGGCTGGCCGAGTATGAGTGGTACTTCGGCGTCCTCTTCGATATCGAGGATGACAAAGTCTACCGGAAAGATAAACTTGTCAACCTTCACTAGCACATCCTCAATGATCCCGATTGGATACTTTACGGACCGATCCGCTAGTTGGATGCTTATATTGGTTGGGCTTGGGGTGCCCAAACCAAGCTTCTTAAATAAGGAGAACAGCATAAGATTTATGCTCGCCCCTAGATCGGCCAAGGCGTTTTTAATTAATAAATTTCCGAACAAACACGGGATGGAAAACCGCACCGGATCATTTAATTTTTCTGGTAATTTATTAAGAACTATCGCCGAACATTCTGCATTAAGAGAAACACGCGAAATATCTTCAAGTTTCTTTTTATTTGATAATAAATCCTCGAGATATTTCGCATATTTAGGCATTTGAGAGAGTGCCTCGCAAAATGGTACATTAATTGTATTTGTTTTAAAATATTTATAAATTTTTTATACTGCTCCTCGTTGCGCTCATTTTGTAATTTAGAAGGATACGGAATAGAAGGCGTTTGAATAATGCGCAAAGCTAAATCAGAAGAGTTTAAATGCGGAGTTGGAGTTGAAACGTTTACCTTAGGCTCGGCCAAATTTGAACTTTTTACCTCCTTTCTGCTGCGGAGGGCTATAGCGTTGGCGCTCTCCCGTGGGTTGGGCTCAGTATTGCCCGGTAGAGCTCCCTGCTGGTGTTCGGAGAACATCTTGGTGAGTTGTCCAATCTGATTTTCTAGGCTTTTAATAGATCCGGAAAGGTTCCGGATATTGGCATTAGTAGAAGCGACGTATTTGGTGAAGACCTCTTCAAGTGAAGGGGCCTTTGGTGGTTGTGGTGGAGCGAATCCGGGAGGATTCACTTGTGGGGGGCGTTGAGCATTATTGGGGTTGCTCCATGAAAAATTCGGGTGGTTCCTTTAACCCGGATTATAACTATTAGGAAGATTATTATTTGGGTTATAAGGAGGACGATAGGAGTTCCCCATATAATCAACTTGTTCTTGATTATAATTATTATTATTATAATAATTATTATAATTATTACAATTATTAGCCCCGTTAATGGCGGAGGAAGTAGACATCTCTGTCATTTACTTAGTAAGTCATTCTACTTGATATGCTAAATTCGGGGTGACCTCGACTTCAAAGAGTCCGGTCGGTTTGTTAGGACGCGACCGTGCCACATTCCACTGATAAGCATTCATGGCCATCTCCTCAAAAAGCTCTTGAGCGGCATCTGGGGTTTTGTTATTTAGGGTTCCCCAGCTGCTGCATCAATCATTTGCCTCGTTTGGAGATTCAAACCATTGTAGAATGTTTGAACTTGTTGCCATAAAGGAAGGGCGTGGTGAGGACATCTCCGCAATAATTCCTTGAAGCGCTCCCATGTGTCATAGAGAGACTCCGAGTCTATTTGCGTAAACGAGAGAATGTCCGTATGTAATTTAACGACTTCGCCGGAGGAAAATATTTAGTTAAAAATTTCTCTGTCATTTCGGCCCATGTAGTGATGGAACCTCCAGGAAGAGATCCCAACCATTGCTTGGCCTTAGTCCGCAAAGAAAATGGAAATAAACGCAAGCGAATGGCGTCATCGGTGACGCCATTAATTTTAAACGTATCGCAAATTTCCAAAAAATTCAATAAATATAAATTTGGATCTTCATCTGGCAACCCGTCAACGATGACGGTTTGCTGTACCATTTGAATGATACTCGTTTTGATTTCAAAATTATTATTTGCCACTGCCGAGCGAATAATACTTGATTGTGTTCCCTCCCAATTTGGCCTCACATAATAGGACATAGTCCGTAGCGGAGCCTCATTATGGTCGGGGTCACCCATTATATCTTCGTTAGTCTCTCCGAATGACTCTTTGCGAATTATTGGTAGATCACTAAATCGGAGACGTCGCCGCAAGGTGCGCTCGATTTCCGGATCAAAACCAAATTCAAAATCAATTGAAGAGTTTTCTCGGGTCATAAACCAAAAGAAAAGAAAAGAAGCGGAAAACGAAAAAAGGAAAATAAGATTTTAGATAAATAAATTTATTTTTATTTTATTATATTTTTTAGATTTTTTTATTAGGTGATTTAAAATTAGTCCTGGACTTCCCAAGATCTACCCGGTGAAGGGTTTGCAAGGTACTAGAGGCTATGATGGGAATTCAAACCCAAAGCATCCTTTCCAGGAATTTAGTTGCACCTTAAAATTAAGAAAAAGAAAAAGATAAAATTAATAGATATTTCGGTTTTCGAAATATCAACCGAGTCCCCGGCAACGACGCCAAAAACTTGATGCGCAAAACTATGCTTGCAAATGATAATGGCAAGTGTACCGTATCGAATGTAGTATAGGTTATTAAAACAAGGTCGTATTAGACTCGGGGCGGTTGAGTACTCTTACTTCGGAAAATCTCTATTATTTTATCGAAAGAAACTTGGGTTGGTTGGTTGAAAGAAAGAGAAATAATTTGTTAAGACTATTATTAAAAGGATTAGCACTCAACCTTGAATCACCTTGGAAAAATAAATAAATAAAGAAATAAAACTTCTAATCCTCTTTAAAAGAAATGCTTGACCGTGGAGGTTACCGATTTATAAACGTACTCTCTCAAGGATACGCTTAACTGAGTTTAGGTTGATCAATCGAACTCTCGTTCTAGAATTGAAACCCCTAAAACTCGCCTTATCGAAGTGAACCCCTCTATTGGATGTAACTCCAATCCCGGAGATTTATGTCGTCCTCTCTCGAGGAGTGCATTCAAATCTCTTTATCCTTGAAATGATCGATTCGAACTCAAAACCTCTCGGTTATTAGATTACGAAAACAAGAATGAGGTTATATATCGATAATATAATTTCAATCAATATAAATTCAAGGATAAATCTTAAGCAATCTAAATAAGAGAAAAAGAAGTTCTAAACTAGATTATGAATTATATTTTCCTTGGATCATCTCGGCCGAGTACTAATGAAATTTAGCTACTCATGGAGACGGAGGAATTGATGAAATAAAAGAAGTGCATAATGAAGATTGAGAGTAGAATAAGAGAAAAAGTACTATTTTATTAATTGAAAAAGAAATTACAACTAGGAAACAAGAAGTTACAAACCTGAAATGAAAGTGCAAGCTAAGAAGGAAGATTACAAGCTTAAGAATGACAAAAACAATGCAAGAAAATAAACTAGAACTCCCAAACTTCGTCCCTAAACATCTGGAAAAGCTCCCTTTAAATAGGCAAAATTTTGGTGTTACACGCCCTTGGTCACGCCCGTGACCAAGGGC
The DNA here is from genome assembly GCA_033032865.1 of Dactylorhiza incarnata. NCBI lineage: Eukaryota > Viridiplantae > Streptophyta > Magnoliopsida > Asparagales > Orchidaceae > Dactylorhiza > Dactylorhiza incarnata. The sequence goes on along the minus strand of JAWHQI010000051.1, from coordinate 7,686,711 downwards.
GTGTAAGGGGCGTGATTTGCTGTGAGCGGAGAAGCCGCCGTCTGGCTTCAATGCAGGCGATACAGACGTGTCACGCCCTAGGTCACGCCCGTGACCTGGGGCGTGTAATCTTTAAAACTTGCTGCTGGCGGGAAACTTCGGCGGGAACTTGGCGCAGAAAGAGTCACGTCCGTGACAGGATGTCACACCCCCTGGTCACGCCCGTGACCTGGGGCGTGTAACTTTAAATGATGTGGCTGGCGTGCTCTGGATGCTGTGGCGAGTCGCGGCCGTGACACTGGGTCACGCCCGTGACCTGGGGCGTGTACTTGGCGAAATCTTCACGGAGCGTCCCCGGAGTGGCAGAAGCAGGTCTGGAATACTTCGTAGGTTACACGCCCATGGTCACGCCCGTGACCCGGGGCGTGTAATTTAACTTTTTTCTCCAAATGTCCAGAAAACCTGAAAACACAAAATAAACTCAGGTTAGCTTATGAAATTAAAATATGAAAGATTTATATGATATAATTTAGATAAAAGACATAATTTCATATTAAATAATAATAAAACTATACTAAAAGATAAGTAAATAAATTACTCATCAGCCATCTTCTCCAATCTCAGCTCCAAGAGCCTACAACACAGATCCCACAGGATCTCTCAGGTTTTCCCAAACACTACCTCTGGCACAACAACTCTACCTCAGAGGAATCCACCTCCTACAACTCAGACCACCTCTGGTCCTACAACCCCAGGCCAAACTGCTTTACAAACTCAGGCTAAATAGCCCTATAATCTCAGGCCTAACAGCCCTACAACTCAGGCCAAATAGCCCTACATTCTCAAGCCTAACAGCCCTACAACTCAGGCCAAATAGCCATATAGTAAAAGAGAGTTTATGCTTACTACAATAGACAGCACAGAGATGGAGTCTTCTATAGTTCTAGCACAACTTGTTCTTTCTAGTAGCTTGACTGGATGAAGATTTGTGAGTCAGCTACTATCTGATCTTCCTCTTCAGTTGAAGGATGAAGGATCACCTTGCACCTTCTTGTAGAAGAGCCATCTTTATCTCTTATTCTCTTCTTCCTTGTTCAGTGAGCAGGAGGAGAATGAGAAGTTTGTGGCCGTCAATGGAACAGTAGCAAATATGTTTATCACTTGACCACACACCTTCAAAAGTGCCCCTAACTCCTTCTTTTATACTCTGCACATCTCCAACGGCACTCATGGGAAAGCTCTGACACCTGGGGAATAGATGGTTGGCTTTAATCTCCCTTTACAGCTGTTTGCGCCAAAGGCGTGTCGCGCCACTTGTTTTCTTTAGTATTTGATTTTGTCTCAGCGGTGGGGCTGAGGTAGCTTTCAGTCTCAGCGGTTGAGTAGCTGTCTTCCCAGTGGATTCGCTGAGACAGTTTCTCTTCTCAGCAGATTCTGTCTATCTGCAGCTCAGTAGATATATGTTGTTTCTCAGTGGCACCTGTCCTCGTCTCAGCGGTTCAGATGAGACATGGAAACTTTCTCAGCTGATTAATCAGCACACCTTTGAACCTATTCCATTGTATGGAATATCATCTCCCTGTACAAACCTTGAGACAAAATAGATTTTATCAAATACAATATGTACTTAGTATTGTGAGTGATGCCTCTTCAAATCAAAGGAACATTGAGGGCAATATTCCCAACAACAATTTTATTGTTTTGGATTAAACAATATTATTATGCTGCCATGAAAATAAACTTCATGACATTTTTCTGTGATGCCAAATTAATACTAACATTTACATGTTATGATATCATGAATGTTATTTAATACATTTTCATGATAAGTTCTTTTCGTGGTTATGTATCTTAGCATTGGGAATGTTCTGCCTTCTTCAAATGGGGGGAGATTGTTGGGAATATTGCCCTCAATGTTCCCTAGATTTGAAGAAGCATCACTCACAATGATAAGTACATATTGTATTTGATAACCTCCATTTTGCATCATGACTGTGCAAGGATTAGATATTCCAAGAACTTGAATAATGTTGGTGGTTCACTATCTGAATCGGTGTGAAGAGATCACTGTCTCAGCGGAACTGCTGAGACGAGGCCAGGAGACGCTGAGAATAGGTCTGCTCTGCTGAGCTGCAGATAGACAAAATCCGCTAAGAAGACAATCTGTCTCAGCGGATCTGCTGAGAACAAGACAGATCAATTGCTGAGACTGAAGACTATCTCAGCCCAACCGCTGAGACAGATTCCAATCTGAAACACGAGACTAGCGGGATTTGCTTTTGGCACAAATAGCTGTAAAGGCAGGATAATGCATTCTACCCTCTTCCATAGTGTCAGGGCCCTTCTAAGAGCCGTTGAAGATGGAAGGAGTATAAAAGAACATGATAGGGCACTTCAGAAAGGGCTCTTGCTTTTGGGCTGGTTATTCTGCTAAGTGTTGAAAAGTGTGAGAGCCATACACTGTTCCATTGAAGGCTTTCAAGTGTTCTCTCCTTTTGCTTACTGAACCAGGAAGAAGATACAAGGAGGGAAGATAGCTCTTCTATCCAGAAGAGCAAGGTGATCCTTTCTCATCTACTGAAGAGGAGGATCAAAGAGGAGCAGGTCTGAAGATAGCTTTCAGCCTAGCTTCAAGGTTGCACCAGCTGTGCATAATCAACAGAAGACATTCAGTTGTCCACTGTTGTAAGCTAAACCTTATACACTCTATAGGTACTGTGTTGTTCTGAGATTGTAGGGCACTGTTCCTGAGTTGCAGGGTTGTTGAGCCTGAGTTGTAGGGATGTTGAGCCTGAGGTTTGTAAGGTTGTTGAGCCTGAGCTGTAGGGCATTTTGTCGGAGAAGTAGGTCTTATTGATAGGCCTGGTGTAACACCTCCCCTGCAATGACAATATAATATAGGTCCGGTCGAGACCCCACAACATATAATTGCCACAACTTTAGTATTAAAAATTAATATAGATCTAACCATCTAAAAACTCAGAACAAACACATCGGAAACATTAAATAAACCACATAATTTGTCCAAAAGATCATAACAATCCTAAGCTACCTCGGCGTGCAAGCCGGAAGAAGTGAGGACATCATAGTCAAACAGGAAAGCAAGAAAAGTGCACTTCAAGAAGCTTAGGCCTTTTTGGCCGGCGAGCTAGGTCTACCAAGCGATGCTTGCCCTGCATCCAAATCACAAAGAGTGGTATAACAAGGGTCATCTTAGGCTGACCAACAACGGTGTAACAACACCCCTCCTCCATGCCATGCTAGCGGACCCCGGGGAACTACATCACCCTGCAAGTCAGCACTTTGTATGCAAATGTAATAAATGATAATAACATAAAAATGACAGGCATGAGTGCCACAAGCATCATCCATGTTTCTATGTTGAGCAATAAAAGTAAGGGGCCTAACAATGCAGCATGTATGCAAACCTGGGTTTCACCCAAGGCACCCTATGGCGTGTATGCTTCTAACATAATAACACACATCATCATTTCACACCAAACTAAGGATACTTATCATTTCCCCACGGGCGTGCATGCCCAAGGCCAAGAACTCCACTGAGACCTCACCCCTTACCTGGCCCATCTTGCCAATGGGCGCATCAGCATACTTGTTCACGCCATAATCACTAAGCCAAAAGCCAAGAACTCCACTGAGACCTCACCCCTTACATGGATCATCTTGCCAATGGGTGCATCAGCATACTTGTTCTTGTCAGTTATCCTAAAAGGGGACTTGTCTTGCCGGGACACTCTCCCCACATGAATCCAAGCCTTCAAGGGATAGCCAGTCAACCACAAAGACAAAGTCACGCCTTCACATACAAGAGGCTTCACAACCCATTCACTACGCAGAAGATTACCCTTTTCAAACCAACGTTTGTTCTCACACGAAACATAAGGGCAACACATACAATGTTTTTGCCGTCCTCGGACTTCTAGCAAAATCCCTAAAATGTATGTTAAGCAACAACACCGAATCGGACAACCGGTCGCGATTTCGGCTTCACCCACAATGCCTAATCCACTAACGGAGCGGATCTCTAGTGCAAAATCATGTCGGGGATGGACTCAATCAACCCGATGGTTCTGCTTGAACCAAGGAGACCCAAACCACTCTCATTTGAGAGATCCAGTGCAATAAAATTTAGAAAAGAGAAGGTAAAACCAAAGATGCCATGCATGCATCCTAAAACTGGGAGGAGAGATGTCATTACACTAAGAGTTCTCTTCCTCGCCATGGATCGATTGAAAGACACAGATAGAAATGAGCGCCTTCATGCCCTCTCTACGGATCTGGTCTCGGATTGGAGAATGGAGCTCCAGTGCTCCAACAATGGAGGATCTAGCCTTCTTCTTCCTCCAAACCCTCCTCCTTTCCTTAGCCTCCAAAAGCACCAAAAGACTTGGTGGAATGGAAAAGAAACTCCTCTTCCCTATTTAGTACATTAGGACGAACTAATCGGAGCCATTGGATCAAAGTTTAAGATGATCGGATGCCCAGAAAATTGCTACTTATAGATCTGGTTCTGTCAGCTAGCGCTACCGCCTGCGCTAGACACTCGACGAAAAATCCTCGACAAAGAACATCATGATTCCCTGACGAACTGCACCACTCGAGGAAAACCTATCGTTGGTGCTAGCACTACCGCCAGCGCTAGCCCTCCGACGAACTCCCTTCGACGAAGCCCTTTCGACGAATCCTTCGAAACCACAAGTCCACTCGACGGGTAAACTAACGTGTTGGGAATTTGCCCTCAAATTCCCTTGATTTGAAGAGGGGTCACTATGCAAAGCTAAGTACAAAATGTATTTGAAAAATTCATGTTTTTGTAAGATGCATGGGCTTAGGTGACTCAAAGAGAAAGGGGCAATCATGACCTATGATCAGGAGAAATCAACTCCAATGAGATGGAGATTTGTTTCAGCTGAACTGCTGAGACGAAGGGTCAAATCCGCTGAGACGAGGAGTCATCTCAGTGGAACCACTGAAAAGGAGTAGCTGTCTCAGCTTGTGCCAACTGCTGAGAAGAAGAATGTCTCAGCTCATAATCCACTTAGATAAGGAGCCGTCTCAGCGGATCCACTGAGACAGATTCAAGCATGCTATCCATTGACGGGCGCCGTCCAGAGTTTGATAAAGGCACAAAAAGTAATAAAGTAATTTCTATGTCGGCATGGGCAATGGAGGTCGTGCAGATAGTCGTTGAAGATGTACAGTGCTATAAAGCTAAAGTTAGGGCAACAAAGAAAACAATCCTTGATTATTGAAAAGTTGTTAAAGCTGTAAAAGAAAGCCGACTGCATCCTCCAGAAGCTGCAACATCATTCTTGCCTTGTACAACAGTGGTTATCTCTATCAGTGATTCAAGCTTTCATTCACAACAGATACATGAGTCTTCTTTATTCCTTCTGAAGAAGGAGACATTGGAGATGCTCTGAACCCACCAGTCTAGGAACAGCTCAAGATCAGCATCTGCTGAGATATTCTACTGATACCTTTCCAAAGCTTCCAATCAGATTGAATCAGTAGTAAAGGTTATTGTTCTGTCATTAATTTATTTTGTAAGAACTATTTTGCTGTGAGAAGATTGTAATAGGATGTTGCCTGAAGTAGGACCAGGAGGTGGTCTGAGTTGTAGGAGGTGGATTCCTCTGAGTTGTTGGGGCTGCTGTGCCTGAGGTAGGAGTTGGTGATAGCTCTGAGCTATAGGGACTATTATCCTGAGGTAGGAACATCTGTAATCTGAGAAGTTCTGAGGAACTTGTGGTGTAAGCTCAAAAATTGAGAAGGTAACTTGGAGGAGTATCTTTGACCCTATCTAACATTGGAGTTAGAGGGGTGTAGGGGGATAGTGGACTACCCATCAATTGGGGAACCACTATAAAATCCTTTGTGTTGTGGCTATGATTTTATGTTGGTTGTGTAGGCTCATTAGGCTACTAATAGCTCTAAGCTTAAAATAAATAATTAAAACCTATTCACCCCCCCCCCCCCCCCCCCTCTAGGTGATTTAATCTAAACTCCTAAGTTCTTTCAAGTGGTATCAGAGGTTGGTTGCTTAAAAAAGGCTTAACAGCAAAGCAAGATCCCAAGGGTTAGATTAAAAGTTTATTTCCATGGCTGGCTACCAAAAGGAGATGAGTTCAATGAAGTTGACAATATGTAGGAAAGAGTCTTTTGGCATGTGGAAGAAAAGGGTCAGGTTGTATATGGAAGCAACTGACCATAGGATTTTTGTGATAGTAGTGGAAGGTCCCTTTGCCTTCACTAAGTCTACCACTATTGAGCCAGTTTATGCAGGTGCCAAAGCCATATGCTGAAATGACCAAGGATGAGATTATCTTGGCTGGCATGGACAAGAGGGCACAAAACATTATTGTTAGTGCTATTGATGATTCCACCTTCCAGAAGCTTGTCCATTTCCAAACTGCCAAGGAGATGTGGGACACCCTCATTGTCTATATAAAGGGCACTGAGGAGGTTAGGGATAACAAGAAGTCACTCCTTAACCAGGAGTATGAAACCTTTAGGCAACTGAACATAGAGAGAATAGCAGTGTGCTATGAAAGGTTCTTTAGGATAGTCAATGATTTAAGAACCTATCAGAGAGTGTTCAGCAATTATGAACTGAATGACAAGTTCCTGAGATCTCTTACTAGAGAGTGGGACAACTAAATCTGTGCCATAAGGGAAATGGCTAAGTTGGCTGAAACTCCTCCCCATACTCTCTAAGGAAAGCTGCTCTCCTATGAGATGCAGCTGACTGCCAGGAAGGATGAAGAGCTTAATGCAAGGAGTAATACCAGGGAGAAATCCCTGGCCTTCAAGGTTGAAAGCTCAAGAAGAGGGAAGGAGAAGGGTCAATCACCTCCCAGAAGATCTGCTGAACTAGAAATTTCTGAGCCCAGCTCATCAGGGTGTTCCTCTTCTTATGAGGAAATTGCTGCCTTCACAAGGCATTTCAAAAAGTTGCTGAGGAGGAAGCAATGAAAGAACAAGCCTTCCTCCTCATATCACAACAAGGAGGACATCAAGGAGTCAAAGAATCACTCCAGAAGTGACAGGTATGGCTCCAACTCTAAATTTAATTCCTCTAAAGTTGTTTGCTATTGCTGCAGTAAGCCTGGGCATGTCATTGATGACTGCCCAGTCAAGAGAAGAGAGAGGGATGAGAAGAATGCTCATCAGCCCAGAGGCAATAAAGGATTAAAGTCCTTTCCAACTAAGAAGGAGAGTAGCTGGAGTGAATCAGACTCCAGCTCATCAGAATATGAAAAGGTAGAAGCCCTCATTGGGCTGGTTGCTGTTGAAGAACCTGCTGCTGGCAAGATTGCAATCAGGACCCCTCTATCTCACTCTGAAAGTGATGATGAGGTGGATGGAGAAGAGGAGCACAATGGTCTGATGGCCATATCTGAAGGCTCCTCAAGCAGAATATCTGATGCTGATGAGGTACTAGTTTTCAACCTATCCCATTCAGATTCTGAGTATGAAACCAGCCCAGATTCTGATACATCCTCAAGGGCTGGAGGTGAGGATGGATCAAGATCAAACATAGATGTTGATCATCTGATTGATAGATATGGGGACCTCATTGATGCCTTGGGCAGGAAGAAAAAGCTTGTTAAAGAACAAGCTAAAAAGCTCAAAGAGCTAAGACCACTTACGATTGAGCTACAATGCAAGATGGACATCTTCCATCAAAATGAACAGAAGTCCATAGAGCTCCAGAAGGTGATTGATAATCTTCTTGATGAGAAAAAGAAAATGTGGGTGTATATCAAGAAGATTAACAATCAGCTTCTCAAAGAACAAAACTTAGTAGCCCAATTCTCCAAACCCAAAACTGTGCTACCCATTATTGGGACCTTCTCCTCCCAATCTAGTAAGAGGGGATTAGGTCACAATAATAAGGTAGCCAAGGCTGGGAATGATAGAATGGGCAAGGCTTCAGCTAGTCTTAAAACTACCTTTCAAAAAGTGTGGCTGCCCTCTAACCAGTATGACCAAGCAATCATATATGGTCAGAGGCAAAATGAAAAGGCTCCTTGTAATCTGAATGATTCAAGCATTGCAAGGAGAAAGGGACTTGGGTTGAGTGCAATGAAATCTCCACATGAGGAAATTCAGATGGTCCAACCTGGACCATTTGTCTTTGGTACCTCAGAACCCCCACTCAAGGGAAAGGAAGCCAGCTCTTCCATGACTGGCCCAGCTGAGAAAAATGTTGACTGCTACTGTGGGGAAAACCCACATCAGAGCATTTCTGATGTTATCAACAGTATGAGAGATGAAAAGCTAAACAAGCTGTTATCTGCTGGTGACATAAAGAATTCCTCTCATGTGCACAAGCCCCAAACAACTGCCACACCTCCTCCAGCTGCAAAGCCTAAGAAGAAGGTTGTTTCCTTCTCTGAACCTAGGTAGACTTCTGCTCCTTCCAGGAAGGTTCAGAAAAGGAGATACAACATTCATGAGTGCTGGTGATGTGGTAAAGTGGGTCACTTTGCCGTAGATTGTTGGCACAACTCAAGTGCCCCAAGTGCTAGGAATAGCTTTCCTCCTAGAGGTGCAACCATTAAATACAACTACCCAATGACTAACTGTTTCCTAGGACCCAATCCTTATTGAGGTCCTAAGGCTTACTAACTTTTTGGTTGCAGGATAGTTCAAGTGCCAACATGATTTGGTACTTGGACAGTGGGTGTTCCAGGCACATGACTGGAAAAAGGAAGGTACTTAAGGACTTCATTCCATAACCCAAAGGAAGAAAGGTCACCTTTGGAGGCTCTGAACAAGGAAGAATAAAAGGTTTTGGTATGATTTCTAATGGCATAATCTCTATAACCAATATAGCTCATGTTGATGGGTTGAAACACAACATGTTGAGCATAAGCCAGTTATATGACTTAGGTCTTGTAGTAGAATTCACTAGTGAGAAGTGTCTGATAAAAGGGAAGAGTGACAACCAAGTCATTCTCACAGGCACTAGGTATGGTAATGTCTATAGTTTAGACTTCATTATTATAGATTCCTCTATGCATGTTTGCCTTGTAGCTATTGAGAATGAGTCTCTTTGTGTCCAATGTCACAAGAGGCTTGCTCACATAAACTATAAGGCAATGAACAAGCTCTTTTCAAAAAAACCTTGTGAGGGACTGTCCCAAGATCAAGTGTATTAAAAGCTGCCCTTGTCATGCTTGCCAAATGGGGAAGCAAACAAGGGCCACTTTTTAAAGTATTGGCTCCAAAGATACTGAAAGGTGTCTTTACCTATTGCACATGGACTTGTTTGGTCCTTTGTCAATTGAGAGCTTAAATGGGAAGAGGTGTACCTTGGTGATTGTTGATGATCACTCAAAATATACCTGGGTGTACTTCCTAAAGAAGAAGTATGATACCTTGGATGTCTTCAAGACATTTGTCAAGGCTATTTAGAATGAATTGATTTGCTCAGTGGTCAGAATAAGATCAGACAATGGCACAGAATTCCAGTCTGAAGCCATGACAAATTTCTGCCAAGATCTTGGTATCACCCAAGAGTTCTCCTCTCCCAGAACTCCACAACAAAATGGAGTGGCTGAGAGAAGGAACGAAACATTGATTGAGGGTGGCAGAACACTGCTGAGTGACTCCTCTCTCCCAGAATATTTCTAGGCTGAGGCTATCAGCTCATCTTGCCATGTCCTCAATAGGGCTTCCATCAATAAGGCTTTTGGTATTACCCCATATGAAATTCTCAAGGGCAAACAACCAACCATCTCTTACTTTAGAATCTTTGGTTGCACATGCTGCATCCTGATCAATGGGAAACAACCCCTCACCAAGTTAGCTGAAGTGCAAGGTGGGTATCCTTGTTGGATACAGCTCTAATAGTAGAGCCTATAGGGTCTTCAACAGCACAACACATGTTGTTGAAGAAACCATGCATGTAGTCTTTGATGAATTTGACCTTGTTCATAAAGAATGGTCTAGCCAACCTCCAAGTGCAGGTATTTCAGAGAAATTCCAGGAATTTAGCCTTCAGGACAGACCAAGCACAAGTCAGCCTCCAACTTCAACTGGAACTGACCATGAAGAACCTGCACAAGATGATGATCCTCAGCTGCATGAAGAAACTGCTGCTTTAGAAGAAGTTCAGCAGGATGCAGTGAATGAACAACAAATTGTAGCTGCCAGATTGCCTCTTGCTCTAAGGATTGACAGAAATCATCCCTTAGAGTAGATCATTGGGGATGTTCATCAAGGTGTGACAACTATGAGCAGGGCTCACAATGAGGCCTTGTTCCTCAGTTTCCTGTCATAGGTAAATCTCAAGAAGTTTGAAGAGGCCAAATTGGATCCATTCTGGATTCAAGCAATGCAGGAAGAACTCTTGCAATTCAAGAGGTGCAAAGTATGGAAGTTGGTGCCAAGACCACAAGGACACAATATTATAGGCACCAAATGGATCTTTAGAAACAAGATGGATGAAAATGGGATAGTCATCAAGAATAAGGCAAGGCTTGTAGCAAAGGGGTATAGGCAAGAGGAGGCAATAACCTTTGCCCCAGTTGCAAGGTTGGAGGCCATAAGGTTATTCCTTACCAATGCAACCCACAAAGGATTCAAAGTGTACCAGATGGATGTCAAATCATCATTCCTAAATGGAAATTTGAAAGAGGAAGTATATGTAGAGTATCCATCAGGTTTTGTTCATCCAACTCTCACATCTCATGTTTACTTCCTTAGGAAAGCTCTTTATGGTCTCAAACAAGCTCCAAGAGCTTGGCATGAGACCTTGTCTAGTTTTCTCATCAAGAATAAATTCTTGAGGGGAAAGATAGATAGCACATTGTTTCTTAGGGAAACAAGGGGCAAGTGTCTCTTAGTCCAAATCTATGTTGATGACATAATATTTGGGTCTACTGATAACAACCTCTACAAGAGATTTGCTAATCTAATGCAGGGGGAGTTTGGGATGAGCAGTATGGGTGAGCTCAAATATTTCCTTGTACTCCAAGTGAAACAGTCTGATGATGGAATTTTCATTTCCCATACTAAATACACCAAGGAGCTCATCAAGAAATTTGGGATGGAGTCAGCCTCCACCATGAGAACACCCATGGGATCTAATGTATCACTAGACAAGGAAGAAAAGGGGAAGGCCTTTGATGAATCCATGTACAGGTGTATCATTGGATCCTTGTTGTATTTGACTACTAGTAGGCCAGATATTATGTATTCTACATGTGTTTGTGCAAGGTATCAGGCTTGTCCTAAGGAATCTCACTACACCTCTGTGAAGAGGATCTTGAGATACCTCAAGGGCAGCCTGAATCTTGGCCTTTGGTACCCTAGGAACAATGACTTTGAACTGATAGGCTATTCAGATGCAAATTTTGTAGGGTGCAAAGAAGACAGGAAAAGCACAAGTGGCACTTGTCAATTCCTAGGGTGGAGTCTGATCTCTTGGAGCAGCAAAAAGCAAACCAATGTGGCCATATCCACAACTGAGTTATAGTACCTTGCTGCTGGCAGCTGTTGTGATCAACTTTTGTGGATCCAACATCAATTGGAGGATTACAACATCAAGGTTATTCAATCTCCCTTACTGTGTGACTCATCCAGTGTTATTTCTATCTCCAAAAATCCCATCTCCCATAGCAGGACCAAGCATATAGAAATTTGGTACCATTTTATTAGAGTGCATGTAGAGTGTGAAGATATCAAACTTGAATATGTCCCCACAGACAATCAAGTATTTGATATCTTCACCAAGCCACTGGATGAGGCCAAGTTCATTTCCTTCAAAATTGATTTAGGAATGTTGAATTTAGAATGAGTTCACTTATGATTCTATACTCACTGTTAAATTTCTTACAAATTCAACTGTACAATTCTCACAATATGTAATGTTATGAAAATTGAAATTTGAATTGATCAACTTTATTTAAACAGTAGGAATAGTCTACATGATAGGGTAGATAACCTCCCTAAAATGTTAAATGCTTTGAAAATCTGATTAGCTGAGACAACCACACTGTCACAGCGGATAAGTTTCCTCAAAATAGACTAGAACAGTCTAAGGCCTCAGCTGAGAACATTCTTAGCTGATCCGCTGAGAATATTCTCAGCTAATCCGCTGAGATGGCACTACTGTCTCAGCGGATAAGTAATTCCCCATCTCAACGAATGGTAACATACCGTCCCAGCGGGTTCTCCTGCCATCTCAGCAGAACCGCTAAGACGTCTAAGTTAACACTCAGAACTGCTGAAACATTTCCAGACTCACCTACTCTTAGTCCTATATAACTAGTCGAATGTGATAAAAGACTCATCACATTCACCTGTGCCACTTAAATCGACGGAATGACTCGCCACACCCATCATCCCAGCGCACTTCTCTTCGACAAATGGTGCCAAAGACTGTGAAGGAGTTGCTTGAGGGATATGAGTTGGTGAGGGATGGCATTCTCCATGCCTCACCAGAGATTCTGAGTGTCATCACCCTCTTTACTAAAGCTGGTTTGGAGTTCCTGCTATCTGAACCTTCTCAGATATTCAAGAATGAAGTGCTGGAGATTTTTACCAATGCCAAGCAGTCATCCTCTAAGGATGGTCTTTCGTCTAAAATCGGAGAGATAAGGGTGAAGTTGTCCCATAAGAGACTAGAGAAGGTACTGCAATTACCAAAATTGGCAGAAGAGGAGGTGTCTGATACTGACAAGGAGCAAGCCCTGAGCTAGTGTGAATACAGTGACCCCAAGACCTCATCTCTAAAAAAGAAGTTCTTCAATCAAAAGGGCAATCTGCTATGTGACATAGTAGGGAAAGATCTTCTGTGTAAACCAGGCTCTCATGACACCATTTCTCAACCAATGTTTGAGCTGGTTACAAGAATCATCTTAAAGGAAAGAACTAGGTGGGGGAATGTTCTTTATCTAAGACTTAAGGAATGTCTGCAGGCCCATAACTTAGGAAGGATCATGACACTCTACCTAATGAAGGCATACCCAAGCCATTTCTCCTCCATCAAAGGTGTCAATATCCACTACCTAAAAAGATTGGATATCAGGACATTGGACAGGTCAACTAGAGTCCTCCCCATGAGCCAACTGTTGGAACATGGTCTTCCGCATCTCCTAGGTTTGAGAATAACAAATACTATGTGTATTTGATCTTTTGTGTTTAAGTGTGCAGGATAACAAAGGCCACATGACTCAAGGAGTACATACGAAGGTTGCCCCCAAAGTTGAGCCATCAAATCCAAAACACCTACTAGTGCTGGCGGTAGTACTAGCGCAGGCGCTAGCTGCCGTTCGACAAACTGTTAATGGCGCTCGACAAAATGCTCATAACGGCGTTCAATAAAAATTTCGTTCGACAAACTCCTAGCGACGTTCGAGGAAATCTCTTTCGACGGAATTTTTGTTCGACAAACTCTTAGCGGCGTTCGACGAAATCTCGTTCGACGAAATATTGGATTAAGAGCAATTGTCGGGAGAACTTATAGAAGGAGATAGCGCTAGGCGGTATCCGATAGCGCAGGCGATAGCGAGGAGCACAGTAGGCAAGAGAGAATTGTTTCCTCCGATTGAAGATTCTGTCGCGCAGAATGTGTCCTAATATGGGATAGCGTCGGCGGTAGCACTAGCGCAGGCGCTAGCACTGATTCTATAAAAAGGACATCGTTGCTCCGTCTTCTTAATCCTCTACAGATCCAGAATTCCAGAGCTTCGTGCCACAACAGAGAGAGGAAGGTTCAGAGATATACTCCCACAAATCCATAAAGACTAAAGGAGATCCGTGGAGAAGATTTCAATACGCGTCATCATCGTGATGAAAGTCTGCATCGACTACGATCATACTTTGCGTCTTCGTCTACTTCTCCAAGAGATCCTCGTAGAGGGAGTTTTTATATTATTGTCTTTTTATTTCACATCTTTTCTGTAATCGTTTAGTGAATTCGCCTCGTGTTGGCGACTAGGTCTGGGTAGGACTTAGGGCAAAAATTCGCCTTGTGTTGGCGATTAGGTCTCGGGTGTAGGTCTAGGGGGTGCTCGAGGCCATATCCGGGGAAGGGTTGGCTAGAGCGGCTTGAGGCCGTATCCGGGGAAGGATCGGCTAAAGCCAACCGGTTCGTGGGGATACGAGTCGGTATAGAAAACAAAAAAGAGTCTTTCATATTTCGCTTTGATTTCTAGCGTCATTGAAATCAAAATTTTGTAATCATTTTTATTAATCACGTCTCTCCTTTTGTAATAAAAATGATTTGTTCTTCATTCCTCTAAATTGTTTATTATCATCTCTTTTATTATAAAACAATTTAGATCTTTATTCAAAATCACTATTTTGATCTCTTATTATTTCAATATTACAAAATATAACTAAAGTTTTTAAAAACCCTTATTCACCCCCCCTCTATGGGCGCCTACCGATCCAACAAGTGGTATCAGAGCGGGGTTATTCCAATCGGCTTAACAACCGGGAATAATGGCGTCTAATGATCTCACTTTTCCGGAGGGTCAAGGGGTTAGTCGACCACCTCTCTTTACTGGGTCAGATTTTAACTACTAGAAAAATCGAATGATGTGTTTTCTTATGACCATGGATGTAGAAGTATGGAATATGGTAGAAGTTTGGTACTCTCCTCCTACAACTGTAGTGGGAGAGGCGACATTATTAAAACCTAAAGATAAATGGGATGATAACGATAAACTAAGGTGTAAAAATAATGCTAAAGCTATGAACGCTTTATATTGCGCTTTAAATAGGACTGAGTTTAATAGAATTTCTGCATGCATAACTGCTTATGATATTTGGAATCAATTGGAAGTTACTCATGAAGGTACATCGCAGGTGAAAGATGCAAAGCTATTCCAAATGGAATCTGAATATGAAAAATTTAGGATGGATGCCGAAGAGGACATCAACTCGATGTACACTCGCTTCACCAAGATCTTCAACGCTTCAAAGGCACTTGGAAATACCTACTCAGACGGGGACTTGGTGAGGAAAATTCTTCGCTCCTTACCTCCAAGGTTCAATCCAAAGGTGACAGCCATCTCGGAGGCACACAACTTAAGAACGCTCCAAATCGAGAACCTTATTGGGAATCTCAAAACCCATGAGGTAGAACTCCAGATTCAACATGATGAATACAACAAAGAACCAAAGAAAAAGGGGCTAGCACTAAAATCAAAGAAGGAGAGCATCGATGATGATGATGAAGAAGACAATAATGAAGAAGGTCTCTTGGTGAAGAACTTCAAAAGATTCATGCGGGATCTCGAAAGAAGAAAAACTTTTCACAAATACCTCACCAAAGGGTCCAACAAGCAAGGGTCATGGAAGAACAAGGCAAGCCATGATGATATGGAGAAATCTCCTCCAGAGTGCTTCAACTGCAGGAAGATCAGACACGTTCGAAGTGAATGTCCAAAAATTCTAGAGAAGGAAAAGAGGCGCAAAAAGAAGAACAAGATGAAAAAGTATACGTCTTCCGAGGAGTCAAGCGCAACAACTTCAAGCGACGATGAGGGAGCTAACTTATTCTTAATGACAAAAAGCAACGATGGCGACACCAGTGTTCTTAGCGACACTGAGGTAACTCCTCCTACCTTCGAAGAACTCTATTATGAATTTGTTCTAACTTGCAAATCCTATGATCAAAGTATAAAAGATAATGTTATATTAAATCGTGAAATGAATCTATTATTAAAGAAAATCATAAGCAATCACAAAAAAATTGATTTCCCTTGAAAAGAGAAAGGTCTCATGTCAAGAGTGTGAGCACTCTTTATTTAAGACAAAAGAACTTGAAGTTTCTCTTTCTAAGGCCCTCTCACAAAACAAAACTATTGCAAAAGAAAAAGGGGACTTAGAAAGAAAACTGAAAACCTCTCTTTTACAAATTGAAAATAACAAAAAGAGCTTTAAAAATAAATGTGTTATGATTGTACAAGAAAATACATTTCTTAAAAAACAAAATTATGACCTCAATATAACCATAAAAAAATTCGGGATTGGTCAAAAATCCTTGGATATGATTTTGGAAAACCAATGTTATGGTTCTGGAAAATTTGGGGTCGGATATAAAAGTGAGACCTACCGCCCGGCGCTAGCCACTAACGCCGGCGGTAGCTCAACCTTTAAAAAATCTTCTGTTTTTTCTAAAAATCAAACCTCATCCTGTAAGAGCAGTGTAGATTTTCAGAAAAGGGTCTCAACCCCCTTTATCTCGTGTGAAAATTGTCATAGGTTTGGACACACATCTTGCTCTTGCAGGAAAATAAAACAGGGATCTCTAAAGCAAATCTGGGTACCTAAGGCATCCACTTATTCGATGGGTGGTACCACTTGTGTATGCGGATCATTTACCTCATCTTATTTCTAGATTTGTAGGAAGGCTAAGGACAAGAAGTATGTCTGGTACTTGGACTCGGGTTGCTCCAAGTACTTGACGGGCAAAAATGCAAAGCTCCTTAGCCTATACAAAAAAAGGGATAAAGGATTAAACGTTTTAAGTCACATTCATAAACACAATCGTTTCATTTTGTTTGCATAAACATTACTCTTTACTCACCGAAACCATGCATATTTGATTTGTTCAAACATGATATCTTGGGTTTTCATTTCCTATCTATTTCAATTTAAAAGCACAAGCCTTTAGAAAAGTCAAAATGAAAACATAAGCAAATATATCTCATGCAATGATTATCTTGTCAAGTCATATAAGAAATCGCTAACGTTTCATGCTATTAGGACCATCCAAAACTTCTCCTAAAAATCTGAACTTTCAGTATGGAACTACTGTTTGGACACTTAATCAAGATCAACAAACAAAATTTTCAAAATCATCAAAAATCGTGTACTGTTTCCCGCGCTAGTGCTAACGCCGGCGCTAGCGCACCTATGTGTTTTCTATATTTTTAAAATTTTGAAAAATTCCTAAAAATATGTTAATCTATGTGTACTATTGATTTCTGCACTTTTGCTTATATTCCATTTTTGAAAAATCAAATACAAAAATACAAAAGCTAAATTACAAAAAAAATATGTTTTGACTTTTGTGATTTTTTGTCATTTGTTTAAATTCTATTTCTAAAAGCAAAAATCAATTACAAAAATATAAAACAAAAAAAAATATCAAAAATTATTATTTTGAACTTAACTTTTCTATTTACATGTATCTTGCGAAAGGGTGATTTGGGCTATCATCCCATCACATCACCTAGTACCGGGCGAACCTCTCATAAGGTAGTCCTCGGGAAGTCCAAGATCAATCTTATGAGTTCAAACTTTAAATTATCAAAAATACTGTATGGACATCATTGAGAAAATCAAGCATGATTTAATCTATTATTTAGAACTTCTATAATGTTGCAATTTATCTTTTCAAACTACTTTGAACATTGCTTTCATCATGCTTTTATATATCTATTAATATGTGCATCAATTATATTGAAAGTTGTGTAGAACTAAGCTTAGCATGCCTCTAATTATGAGTAAATGTTTTATGTTTGATAATGATCGCTATTCACTCACTTATTTTGGCATTGTCTACATATGTATTTAATCTAAGAATGCTTGTGTATGTTTTGTAATAGTAAAATGAATTAAAATTGCACAAGTATCTTACCTACACAACCTTTGTTTGCACTTTAAAAGTTAAGAAAAGTGGTTATGTTTTTCATAAATTATATTGGTTTGCAAAACAAGTGTATTCAGAGAACTTTGTACAAAACAAAATCATAAAATAAAGTGACAAAGATAACTCCACCAAGCACTAATTGAACCTCCTGATAAGTCTTAATAAGCGTTGTGAGGTTGAGCACCTTGGAAAGAATAGTAAGGTATCTTGTGCAAACCATAACTTTCTTTCAAAATAAAAACCACTTATTCTTAAGTACACCGGATCACTAGTTTCAACATTAAAAATAAATAATGTGATCCCCCAAGCACTACTTTGCACCCTGATAAGTCTTAATGAGCATTGTGTGTGCAAAGCACCTTGGTAGTTGTACATTTTTGTTTGTGCATTGAAGTGTGTGGAAGTAAAATTATTTGTGTTTTATTGTGCTCCTTACTTTACATATTACTTGTATTTCTGATTAAAACATTTGTTTACTCTATTCAAAATACACTTATGTGCACATCATAATATTCCATAACACTTCTTCTCATGAGTATTGGATACTAATGCTACTTCTATACTACTCTTTATTTATGAAATGCACTAGATAACCTAGCATGCTTTCTACAATGTTTGGTCTTCCGCATCTCCTAGGTTTGAGAATAACAAATCATCTGTGTATTTGATCTTGTGTGTTTAAGTGTGCATGATAACAATGTCCACATGTCTCAAGGAGTACATTAGAAGGTTGCCCCCAAAGTTAAGCCATCAAATCCAAAACACCTACTAGCGCTGGCTATAGTACTAGCGCAGGCGCTAGCTGCCGTTCGACGAACTGTTAGCGGCGCTCGACGAAATGCTCATAACGGCGTTCGACAAAAATTTCGTTCGACAAACTCCTAGCAGCGTTCGATGAAATCTCGTTTGACGAAATTTTCGTTCGACAAACTCTTAGCGGCGTTCGACAAATTCTCGTTCGACGAAATATTGGATTAAGAGCAATTGCCGGGAGAACTTATAGAAGGAGATAGTGCCAGGCGGTATCCGATAGCGCAGGCGATAGCAAGGAGCACAATAGGCAAGAGAGAATTGTTTCCTTCGATTGAAGATTCTGCCGCGCAGAATGTGTCCTAATATGGGATAGCGTCGGCGGTAGCACTAGAGCAGGCGCTAGCGCTGAGTCTATAAAAAGGACATCGTGGATCCGTCTTCTTAATCCTCTACAGATCCAGAATTCCAGAGCTTCGTGCCACAACAGAGAGAGGAAGGTTCAGAGATATACTCCCACAAATCCATAAAGACTAAAGGAAATCCGTGGAGAAGATTTCAACATGCGTCATCATCGTGATGAAAGACCACATCGACTACAATCATACTCTACGTCTTTGTCTACTTCTCCTAGAGATCCTCATATAGGGAGTTTTAATATTATTGTCTTTTTATTTCACATCCTTTCTATAATCATTTAGTGAATTCACCTCGTGTTGGCGACTAGGTCTGGGTAGGACTTAGGGCAGAAATTCGCCTCGTGTTGGCGACTAGATCTCGGGTGTAGGTCTAGGGGTGCTCGAGGACATATCCGGGGAAAGGTTGGCTAGAGAGGCTTGAGGACGTATCCGGGGAAGGATCGGCTAAAGCCAATCGGTTCGTGGGGATACGAGTCGGTATAGAAAACAAAAAGAGTTTTTCATATTTCGCTTTGATTTGTAGCATCATTGAAATCCAAATTTTGTAATCATTTTTTATTAATCATGTCTCTCCTTTTGTAATAAAAATGATTTGTTCTTCATTTCTCTAAATTGTTTATTATCATCTCTTTTATTATAAAACAATTTAGATCTTTATTCAAAATCACTATTTTTATCTCTTATTATTTCAAGTATTACAAAATATAACTAAAGTTTTTACAAACCCTTATTCACCCCCCTCTAAGGGCGCCTACCGATCCAACACCAACCCTCTGTGGTGGCTGAGCTGAAAGAGAAGAAAAAGGCAAGGAAGACTGAAGCAGAAGGTGCTGAGAAATCCAGGAAGGATGATGAACATCTAGACCACATGGAAGGGGAGGAAGATTCAGATGTCCCCGGGACAAATGTGGATAATGAACCCCTAGGAAGAGTTGAATCTCACTTTGAGCCAACTCTAATTGATATTGATCCAGCTGTCCCACCAGCTGAAGATGAATCAAGGAATTCACCTCTCCATGGTAAATTAGGATCCCAGTTAATCTACACTCCTCAGACTATAGTTGAGACTAGGAGTCTAACTAACACATCACTCTCTTTTCAGGTTCCCCAAGACAAAGTCCTCCACATATGGATGCCCAAAGTGAGGGGGAGCATGATTCCAGGTCTGGAGCACCAGATGATGCTACAAGGAGTGAGGGAGAGCAAATCTCACACTGTGAAGAAGAAGGTGGGGATGCTAGTGAGGGGGAGCACAACCCAGATGCTGGCAGAGATAATGCTCAGAATGAGGAAGAGGTCAACAAGCTAATTGACAACATGGAAGTTGAGTTCCAGCCAGACTCTCTACTCCCCTCTGATGAGCTGACAAGACCTGAACCTGCAGTGGAGAAGGAAATTGCACAGGAAAGGCCAGCAGATGTGTTGGACACATCTGACCTGCTAAACTCAATAAAATCCATTATTGAGGGTCAGATGTTGTCTGTCAAGGAGCACATTGAAGAAAAACTTCATGGTGCCACTGCCCAACTCAAAGATGAGCTAAATGCTACAAGGGCAGCATTGACTTAGGAGATCCAAGCCAGTGAATAGAGAATGGAATCTAGGATGGCTGCAGTAAGGACTGAGCTGAATACTCAGGTCCAGGATGTCAACACAGCATCTGCTCATATCCTCCAGCAGATGACCAAATGGTTTGAGATGACTAAAAGCACTGTTGCTGCCCAACACACCATACTGAAGCAAATTATAGACAAACAAGGGGACTCCACAAGGGACATTGCCTATGCAAAACATCATGTCTATAAGAATGATAATGTCTGGGAGAAGGCAGTGGCCAGAATGGTACAAGTGGCCAATACAACCAGCAGCCATGCCATGTCCCACGTTGACAAGGCCATGGAAAACATACTGGATGATGTAGACAGTACTTTCCAAACTCTCTCCCAATCTATACTTGACCAACACTCTGAAATTGAAAAGAGGATATATGAAGAGGGCAAAAAGGGGGAGGAAAAAGTTGCCAAGCAAAGTACAAACCCGGAGGAGGCTCACATAAGGTTGAACGCTAACCTGGATATTGCCCACCAACAGCTACAAACTAACCAGGAAGTAGCCTACAAGAAAGTGGTGGAAGAAGTCAACAATGCCTCAAATGAAATTCAAGACAAACTTCTAAGTGCTGTTAAGATGGTAAATGATGATCATAGGGCCACTAGTCTGAAGGTGCTACAAGGAACCAGAATTGCCTTAAATCTTCCTGTGCTGAACCCAGACAGACCTAAAGATTTTGATTTTCAAAATCAATCTGAACAGATTGAAGATGAGTGGGAAGCAAAGAGGAGAAAGAGAGAAGACATTCAGACTGCTGAAGAGTACATGGCCCAGAAGAGGATGTAAAGGGTGGATGATCCATTTTCTGAGGAAGATAATCTGGAGCTGGATACTATAGTAGTCAACAACTGGGTTAGCCATGGCAATCCACTCAAGGATATTGACCATGTCTACTTACCTGCTGAATGGATCAAGCATCTTGAGAGGGAGTCACTATGGGAAAGAATCTACAAAGAAAATCAGGTGAGGAGGGAAACCCCTGTGAGGATACCCCCAAGATATCTTCCAAAGCCATTCCCGTACTTCAAAAGAAAGGAAAATATGAGGGCAACTGCTGAAGCAACGAAGAGGAAGTCCATGGAAACAGGAGAAAGCTCCTCATCAACCCAGGGATCTTCCAAGAAAATTCTACACTTAGGAGTTCCTTAGGTTGTTTGATGTAACAATGTGATTTGAACTGATAGTGTATATCTGTTTTGGACAATTGAATGAAATGATCTCTTATTCCCTGAAAATTATTTTGTGTCATTTGTTGTTTATGTATGTATGTTGCATTTGAATATCTATGCTTTACCTTAATAGTTACTAAATATCCTGTGCACAGTACATATAGTAATGAAGAAATGCTGAGTCATTATATAATAGACATATATGTGATGTGTTATGCTTAAATAAGAAATTGTTAATGTCAACAGAAATTTACTCAAGCTATATGTGTTATGAAATGTCATAACTCCACTTATTTAATCAATTTCAGCAAAATGACATATTTCTGGTTAAGAAGCTACTTAGCATTGGCAGGTGTTTTGAACTCTTCAAATAGGGGGAGATTGTTGGGAATTTCCCCTCAAATTCCCTTGATTTGAAGAGGGGTCACTATGCAATGCTAAGTACAAAATGTATTTGATAAAGTCATGTTTTTGTAAGATACACAGGCTTAGGTGAATCAGAGAGAAAGGGCCAATCATGAACTATGATCAGGAGAAATCAACTCCAAAGAGATGGAGATTTGTCTCAGCTGAACCGCTGAGACGAAGGGTCAGATCCGCTGAGGTGAGGAGCCATC
Source organism: Dactylorhiza incarnata (assembly GCA_033032865.1). NCBI lineage: Eukaryota > Viridiplantae > Streptophyta > Magnoliopsida > Asparagales > Orchidaceae > Dactylorhiza > Dactylorhiza incarnata. The sequence goes on along the minus strand of JAWHQI010000051.1, from coordinate 7,664,528 downwards.
TCAGCGGAACCGCTGAAAAGGAATAGCTGTCTCAGCTTGCGCCAACCGCTGAGAAGAAGAATGTCTCAGCTGTTAATCCACTGAGACAAGGAGCCGTCTCACCGGATCCGCTGAGACAGATTCAAGCATGTTATCCATTGACGGGCGCCGCCCAGAGTTTGATAAAGGCACAAAAAGTAATACAGTAATGCCTTTGTCGGCATGGTCAAGGGAGGTCGTGCAGATAGCCATTGAAGATATACAGTGCTATAAAAGCTAAAGTTAGGGCAATAAAGAAAACAATCCTTGATTATTGAAAAGTTTTTCAAGCTGTAAAAGAAAGCCGACTGCATCTTCCTGAAGCTGCAACAACCTTATTGCCTTGAACAGCAATGGTTCTCTCTATCAGTGATTCAAGCTTTCATTCATAAGAGAGACATGTGTCTTCTTTATTCCTTTTGAAGAAGGACATAGTGGGGCTGCTCTGAACCCACCAGTCCGGGAACAGCTCAAGATCAGCATCTAATGAGATATTCTACTGATACCTTTCCAAAGCTTCCAATCAGATTGAATCAGTAATAAAGGTTATTGTTCTGTCATTAATTTATTTTGTAAGAGCTATTCAACTCAGAGAAGATTATAATAGGTTGTTGCCTGAAGTAGGACAAGAAGGTGGTCTGAGTTGTAGGAGGTGGACTCCTTTGAGTTGTTGGGGCTATTGTTCCTGAGGTAGGAGCTGGTGATAGCTCGGAGATGTAGGGACTATTGTCCAGAGGTAGGATCATCTGTAATCTGAGAAGTTCTGAGGAACTTGTGGTGTAAGCTCAAAAACTGAGAAGGTAACTTGGAGGAGTATCTTTGACCTTATCTAACATTGGAGTTAGAGGGGTGTAGGGGATAGTGGACTACCCATCACTTGGGGAACCACTATAAAATCCATTATGTTGTGGCTGTGATTTTATGTTGGTTGTGTATGCTCATTTGGCTACTAATAGCTCTAAGCTTAAAAGAAATAAGAAAAACCTATTCACCCCCCTCTAGGTGATTTAATCTAAACCCCTAAGTTCTTTCATAACGCATGCACTAGCACCTAGCGCCGGTGCTAGCTCCCAGGTACAGAAAAGTCTGTACAAGCCTTGGGCACTCCAGCCTCCATGCTCAGCGACACTTGAGGTGTTACACTTGGGTTAAGAGATCAAGGTGATCTCAGAGTTGTAGGAGCGGGAGCACTCTGAGTTGGTAGGGCTGGTTGGCCTGAGGTAGAGTTTGGAGCAAACCTGAGAGAACGTGAGGGATCAGTGTTGTAAGCTCTTGGACCTGAGATTGGAGGAGTTTGCCTTGTCTAACACACTGTTAGAAAGGTGTAGAGGGAAATGGACTACCCATAGACACACCGTCCTGGGAAACCACTATAAACAACTGTGTGCTTTCTGTGTTTGCTTGAAATTTGTTTACTACTCATTAACTGCTTGCAACAATTAAGTAAAAATCAAAGAGACCTTTTCACCCCCCCCCCCTCTAGGTGAATTAGGCTACTAACCTATAAACTTTTAGTGTTGCAACGCCTAGCCCGGAAAGGTCTCCACCGCCTAGCCTTCAATATCAACTTCAGAATAATCATCCTCGGAAAGGTCTCCAACGCCTAGCCCAGTTGTGCTGCATCCGAGTTTCCTCTCCAGCATGTGAGGAGTCTTCCTGATCCCCCTCTTGAAAGAGATCTCACACTCATCTTCCAGTAGGGGGTCCACCTCCTTGGTCATAATCTCTGCATGAAGCTCTTCGGAGATCCTAGAGCGCTCCTTCACGAACTCTAGGGAATCCTTGTACTTAGCAACTCCTTTGGCCTTGATGGCCTTGTTATCTGACTCAAGAGAAGAAAGCCTCTCTACCTCGCCTCTTATATATCCCAACTCGCCATCCTAACGGAACATGTCTCCCTGCAAATCCTTGACCAGTCGAGTGGCATCGTCAGCAGTGACTTTCTCTGCGCTAAGCTCCCTCTGAAGACACTATATCTCAGCACGGGCCAGAGCGAGATCAGACTCCAATTGGAGCCCATGTGATATCTCACGTTCTCTCTTCTTCTTGGAGTCCTCCAAAGAGCTCTTCACAACACATAGCTCCTCCTGAAGCACGAAATACTCATCCTTCAGCCCAACATAGCAATCGTTCCAATTGAGAGCGACGTTATTCATAATACCCGCCTGCAATGAAAGAACGAGATAAGAATCTTTGAATAAGAAAACATATAAAAATTAAAAGATTGGAAAATATGGCTTACTGCTGAAGTCATTGCCCGTAATGAAGATGATACACTCTTCATCGTCATCAATGGAGGAGGAGGGAGGTCGCTCCTAGGAAGCACTTCCGTGGCAGTTGAAGCTGCAGTCTCAGCATCAAGATCAGTAGGAGTTGCATCGGGAATAGCTCCACTGGAACCAACCTCGGCAGAACGACTCTTCGTTGGAGGAGGAGAAGGCACCACTTCTGAGCCTCCGCACTTGATAACAAGCTTTCTCTTCTTGTCACGCATTAAAGATACGAAGTCATCACGCTCAGCATCTGATGAAAGCCCGGCTAACAACAGTCTCTTCTCCTCAACAAAAAGAGCCACGCCATGCAAAGCCTTCGATAATTCTTTGCGATCTGGAAAATTGGGAAGGGGATGGAAGTCATTTTCTCATCCCACTTGATGGTGGCAGCGGCCAGGAAGATCTCTCCAAAGCTCCAGCAAGTCCCAGCGATTGCGAACTTACTGTTGGAACATGGTCTCCCGCATCTCCTAGGTTTGAGAATAACAAATACTCTGTGTATTTGATCTTGTGTGTTTAAGTGTGCAGGAAACAAAGTCCATATGATTCAAAGATTACATAAGAAGGTTGCCCCCAAATTTGAGCCAACAAATCCAACATGCCCACTAGCGCCGGTGGTAGCACCTAGCGCCCGGCGCTAGCGATGATTAGCACAATTCTGGAGCACATATAGAAGGAGCTAGCGCCTGGCGGTAGCGGTTAGCACAGGCGGTAGCACATAGCACAGAAGGCAAGAGAGAAATGTTTCCTTGGATTGAAGATTTCCCAGCGCAGAATATGTCCTAATCCGGGATAGCGCCGGCGGTAGCGCTAGCGCAGGCTCTAGCACTGAGGCTATAAAAAGGACTCCTTGGATCCGTCTTCTTCATCCTCTTGAGATCCTAAATTCCAGAGCTTCGTGCCACACCATAGAGAGGAAGGTTCAGAGAGATACTTCTACAAATCCATGAAGGCTTAAGGAGATCTATGGAGAAGATTTCAACACGCGTCATCATCGTGGCAAAAGACCGCATCGACTATGATTATACTCTGCGGGTCTTTGTCTACTTCTCCAAGAGATCCATATAGGGAGTTTTTATATTGTTGTTATTTATTTCACATCTTTTCTTATAATCGTTTAGTGAATTTGCCTCGTGTTGGCGACTAGGTCTGGGTAGGACTTAGGGCTGAAATTCGCCTCGTGTTGGCTACTAGATCTAGGTTAGGTCTAGGGGTGCTCGAGGCCATCTCCGGGGAAGGATTGGCTAGACTGGCTTGACGCCGTATCCTGGGAGGGATAGGCTAAAGCCAACTGATTCGTGGGGATACGAGTTGGTATAGAAATCAAATAGAGTCTTTCATATTTCGCCTTGGTTTCTAGCGTCATTGAAATCGAATTTTGTAATCAATTTTATTAATAATAATCATGTCTCTCTTTGTGTAATAAAACAGATTTGATCTTCATTTCTCTAAATTGTTTACTATTCTCTCCTTCATTATAAAACAATTTAGATCTTTATTCAAAATCACTATTTTAATCTCTTATTATTTCAAGTATTTCAAAATATAATATAAGTTTTTAAAAACCCTTATTCACCCCCCCTCTAAGGGAGCCTACCGATCCAACACTTACCCGTAAAGAGTGTTTCTGTAGCGATAATCATTCTTCTCCCCGAATCGGAACCATCTCTTGTTGCTGCAAATCTCGACCTGACCTCCTGGATCCGTGAAAACCTCACACCAATCCTTGAAAATCTACAAAGAAAGTTGTGAGCCATTCTCCCAAAAAAATATGCTCAGCCCCATAATCCTCGTCATACCAGTTGGTGTAAACTGCGAGATAGGCACCCCGCAAAATCTAAAAATCTTGATCACCTCCTCAGACATGGGAAAGCGGAACCCCAATTTTAAACAACTCCCAGAGACAAAAATAAAGCCGGACGCAAATTCTGGGCACGTTCCTTCAGAAACGGTATCTTCACCTCTGTAGATGCTGGAAGTCTGAATCGCTTTCGCCAAGTCTCAACATGCACAATATTAAGTGTTGAACACAACCGCATTAACTTCGATTGCGCGCCGATTCTCAACGTCTAAAAAGCAAAGAGAAAAAATAGAGCAAAAAATAAATCGCAAATCCACGCAAATCCTCTCCACGTCGAACTATAATTATTACAAAAATTTGTGGAATAAGAGCAGCATGTTGAGAGAAAGACATGTTACAAAAATACCTGCGCTATAGCTCCGCCACAGCGCCCGAATCACACCGAGACATGACAAAATCCTCGCACTTCTTTAAGCAATAGGAACGAACTCCGAGGATTTGGGGGGCACTTGATGGGTTCTCATCTATTTTGTAAAGAAATTCAGGCCGTGATTAAACCCCACTCCTCCACTAAGATAATGGGGTCATGGGTGAGAAAGTGGGTTTGGCCAAGAGAAAGTCAAAACCACTATCTCCGCAACAAATCGCACACACCCTCACAGAGCCAGCCGCATGCGTAATCACCACGAGAGCACGCGGTTCCGCACTTGCACCCGCAAGTGGCCACGCGCAGTGGTGCCGCGTGTGGTGGTGCCGCGCGCGCAACCGCTCGCATAACATCATGCATAATCACGTGCAGCATGCGCGGCGGTGCCGCACACAGCCGCTCGCAGCATGCGTGACTATTTACCCAGAAGACCGCTACCAATATGATAACCCTTTTAGATTGGGTGGCTTGCCAGGTTTAGCCGCCTAGTTCTATCTGTGGTTTCTTGCGTGCAGTTCACCCATCCCTTCAACAACAAACCGAGCGGTCTATCAAGACCATACTGGCATCAAGGATTGAAGACTATCAGGGCTCATGTCCAGGAAGCAAGTTCACAGTTTCAGATCACAGACCACCCGAATTACCTCTATCTGGTTTCATCACAACTCAAACTCATCACAGATTGACGTTCAAGCCGCCAGGTCGCGCGACTTCTCTTCTATCCTCCTTTCTGTATCCAGTCACCCCATGCCCGATTCTCATGTACCCGGGCAGGCGGTTATTTTATCCCTGCCCATTTGGGCAGACCCCTGAGCCTATAAATAGGGGGCGACTTTCCCAAAGCACACACGCTCGAATCCAGGAGCTAGCTGGTAAGAGTTGCGGTCTCGATCGAGTTCAGTGTTGTGCGGCTTGTTACCCTGTCAGCTTCTCTTTTCCTTGCCTTGTAACCCACTGTAATCACTTTTCTTAAGTAAAGGGAAAGCACGTCACAAGAGTGGCATTCACCGTGATGGGAAAAGTCTGGTCTTGAACGCTGTCAGCAGTCTAGTTGGTCTGAATTCTTTAAGTCAATAGTAACCAGCAACTCACGACCTCCTTTTTCCCTTTGCTTCTCTAGCATTGATCGTGGAGGTGTAATTTCAACATCAACAGACACACGCGACCTTCATATTGTAAGTTGTTGGTGAATTCCTTGACAAAAATGTCAGACCGCCAGATCGCCCAGAGAGACCACTCTGACTCTAGTGACGACTCTTTGTAGGAGGCCCTGGAACAATCCATGCAAGAAACGATTAGTCAAGCCTTAGTTGTGCTCACCAAGCGGTAAATCCCTCATCAAGCCGCGGCTAGCCCAGCAGTCACACCCATTCCTCATCCTCCCCCTCCATATTCACTACCGCAAATCACCAACCTTCAACCGGCCCAAGACAGTTTCATAGATCGGCAAGCCTTCTACCAAGAAGCTGCCCAGAACATTCCAGCACCGGTTGTCAATTTCTTGGGTGTGACATCTCACGCAGCCTGCCTCTCTTATCCGGCGGCCTGTCCTCCAGAAGTCGCTGCTCGCTTTCCCTATCCAGAGCCTTGTCCGCGAGTAGCCACAACAACAGCGGTTTGTTACCAAGTTCCTCCTTTTTATGAGGATGTCGAGGAGCCTTCTCCATTTGTGGATGAAGTTCGGGGAGAACCGGCTCCCAGTAAATTTAGGGAACCACGTCTGATAGTTTATATAGGATGTAGTCTTAAACACATAGAGGGGGGGGGGGGGGGGGGGGGGGGGGGGGGGTGAATAGGTTTCTTTTAATTTAGGCTTAGTGTTTTCTGAATTTAGGTTAGCAATTTATCAAGCACAGAAAGCACAAAGAGATTTATAGAGGTTCCTCAAGACAGGGTGTCTTGAGTAGTCCTCTTTCCCCCTTCACCTTTCTAACAATGAGTTAGACAAGGCCAACTTCTCCAAACTTAGCTCCAAGAGCCTACAGCACAGATCCCACATGATCTCTCAGGTTTTCCCAAACCTTACCTCAGGCACAGCAGCCCTACCTCAGAGGAATCCACCTCCTACAACTCAGACCACCTCCTGGTCCTACCTCAAGCTGACCTCTCAGCTCTATAACTCAGGCCAATCTGCCCTACCTCAGATCACACACAGATCCTACCTCAGAGGAATCCACCTCCTACAACTCAGGACAACCAGCCTTATACACTCAGGCAATAAAAGCCCTACAGACTCAGAATCCAAAGGCTCCAACAAATGATATAATAAGTATTACAAATAGAAGGAAGAAGAGGTCAAGCCTTATTCTTCTTCTTATTATCAGCTGTTGTTGCAGACTTGAATCAGGGATGAGAAGTGCAGCTCCAACTTGATTCTTCTTGATCAGCCCTTCAGATGAAGGACTAGATCTACTTTCTCTATCTTGAGATGAATCAAGATGAGCTATCTCTTTTCTCCTTGCAGCCTTGTGTTAGCTCAGTACTTGGCTGCCGATAATGGAACAGTATATTTCTTGAGTTTGTGTGCTGGAGAGTAAGATCAATAGCAAAAGTTGTTTGCTCAACCCTAACTTATTCCTTTTATACACCACTGACCCTCAACGGCTCTTAACTGTCCTCCTAACAGGTATGGGAGTGATTGGTGGACCCCACTATGCATTTCTGCATCTTGCGCCAAAAGCAGAACCCGCCAAATCACTTTTGAATCTGTCTCAATGGTTGGGCTGAGATGGTCAGCCGTCTCAGCGGTTGCTTCTGTCCCATCTCAGCGGATCCGCTGAGACAGATAGTTGTCTCAGCAGTTTTCTTCTATCTGCAGCTCAGCTTGCCCAGACACCTTCTCAGCGGCTCCTGGTCTTGTCTCAGTGGTTCAGCTGAGACAGAGAGCTTATCTCAGCTGATCATACATTGCACCATGATGTGCCCTAGTCCTGCATACTTATGAGATAGAAATAGGGTTTATCAAATACAACTTGTACTTAACATTGAGTGTGAGGTCTCTTCAAATCAAGGGAACATTGAGGGTCATTTTCCCAACAATCTCCCCCTATTTGAAGAAGGCAGAACACCCTCAAATGCTAGAGTACATTACTCATAAATTTTTAGTATGTGATATTGCAATAATGAGTTCAACATATCATGCTTAGTGACGGTTATTTTAAGACAGATGGTTGTTATGAAAAGATTCTACCATAGAGTTTAATCAATCCATCAGTAAGATTTGATAAACATAACAGTGCAACATAGATTGAATTAACCAATCAAAAACAGGGTAAGGTTTAGATATAACTCAGATTTAGCTATGATACAAGCTGATTACATTAACAATCCATCAATTTCAATCCAGATAGAATAGTAATTCAAAGCTCAGTTTGCATTCATATATTCATTGTTGGAACATGGTCTTCCGCATCTCCTAGGTTTGAGAATAACAAATCCTATGTGTATTTGATCTTGTGTGTTCAAGTGTGCAGGTTAGCATAGTCCACATGACTCAAGGAGTACTCATGATGTCTGCCCCCAAAATTGAGGCCAAAATTCGAAGAGGCTCACTAGCGCCGGCGGTAGCGATAGCGCCCGACGCTACCGTTGATCTGCGCGATTCCGGCATCATTTTTAGAAGGAGCTAGCCCCCGGCGTTAGTTACTAGCGCTGGCGGTAGCATGGCGCACAAGAGGCATGGAGCAATATGTTGCCGCGGATTGAAGATCCTGCCGCGCAAAACGTTTCCTAATCCGGGCTAGCGTCGGCGGTAGCGCTAGCGCCGGCGGTAGCGCTTGGGCTATAAAAGGACCCCCTCTCCTCTTGTTTTCGTACACCAATTGCATACACCTCAGAGAGAGAGTACTAGAATTCCAGAGGCCTATCTTGGCCGAAATTTGAGGTCCCGGTGAAGCTCTGCCAACTTCTGAAGGAGGATTCCATCACGCCGAAGCCAAACGAAGTCCGCTTCGACAAACGCTGATTCTACAGCGGATCTTCGCCTCCATATTCTAAAGTTCATCTTAAGGGAAGTTTTATTATTTTATTTATCTTTCTTTGTAAATGGTAGTGAAATCGCCTCGTGTTGGCGACTAGGTCTGGGGTAGGACTTAGGGCTGAAAATCGTCTCGTGCTGGCGACTAGATCTAGGTTAGGTCTAGGGGGTGCTCGAGGCCACATCCGGGGAAGGATTGGCTAGAGCGGCTTGAGGCCGAATCCGGGAAGGAGGAGGCTAGGGCCACCGGTTCGTGGGCAAGCGAGTCGGGATAGAAAACGAAAAGAGCTTTTATTATTCGCCTCCGATCTCTAGCGACATTGAGATCAAGTTTTGTAAAACTTATTTAATATCAATAAAGCTTGACTCTCTTTTTGTTTTACTTGTCTTCTTGTTTTAATATTGCAATATTCTAAAGTTTTTCTAAATAAAATCTAAAGTTTTTGAAAACCCTTATTCACCCCCCCCCCCCCCCTCTAAGGGCGCCGACCGATCCAACAAGTGGTATCAGAGCGGTTTTGTTCTAATCGGCTTAACAACCGGGAACAATGGCGTCTCATGATCTCGCTTTTCCTGAGGGTCAAGGGGTTAGTCGACCACCTCTCTTTACTGAGTTTGATTTTAACTACTGGAAAAATCGAATGATGTGTTTTCTTATGACTATGGATGTAGAAGTATGGAACATGGTAGAAGTTCGGTACTCTCCTCCTACAACTGTAGTGGGTGAGGCGACATTAGCAAAACCTAAGAATAAATGGGACGATAACGATAAACTAAGGTGTAAAAATAATGCTAAAGCAATGAACGCTTTATATTGCGCTTTAAATAGGACTGAGTTTAATAGAATTTCTGCATGCACAACTGCTTATGATATTTGGAATCAATTAGAAGTTACTCATGAAGGTACATCGCAGGTGAAAGATGCAAAGCTATTCCAACTGGAATCTGAATATGAAAAATTCAGGATGGATACCGAAGAGGACATTAACTCGATGTACACCCGCTTCACCAAGATCGTCAATGCTTCAAAGGCACTTGGAAAGGCCTACTCAGACGGGGACTTGGTGAGGAAAATTCTTCGTTCCTTACCTCCAAGGTTCAATCCAAAGGTGACAGCCATCTCGGAGTCGCACAACTTATGAACACTCCAGATCGAGAATCTCATTGGGAATCTCAAAACCCATGAGGTAGAACTACAAATTCAACATGACGAATACAACAAGGAGCCGAAGAAAAAGGCATTGGCGCTGACATCAAAGAAGGAGTGCATCGAAGAGGACGATGATGATGAAGAAGGACTCCTGGTGAAGAATTTCAAGAAGTTCATCAGAAATCCAGAGAGAAGAAACACATTCCAAAAATTCTTCCAAAAGGATACTCGGCGAAAGGGATCCTCCTCTTCATCGAAGAAAGAAAAAGGAAGCGATGACGAAGAAGAAAGGCCGCCTCCAGAATGCTATCACTGCAGAAAAACCGGGCACATTCGGAGCCAGTGCCCAAAATACCAAAAGGAACGGAAAGAACAAAAGAAAGCAAAAGAAAAGAAGAAAGTGCTGAAGGCCGCTACTTGTGATGACTCTTCCTCTGAAGAGTCAAACGGATCTGAGTCAAATAGCGAGGAGGAAGCAAACTTGTGCTTAATGACCAAAAGAGACGATGATGACACCAGTGTTCTTAGCGTCACTAAGGTATCTCCTCCTACCTTTGAAGAACTTTATGACAAATTTGTTTTATTAAATCATGAAAATGAATCTATTATAAAAGAAAATCGTAAGCTCACAAAAAAATTAGTCTCTCCTGAAAAAAGAAAAGTTATTTCATGTCAAGAATGTGAGCACTCTTTATTTATGATAAAAGAACTTGAAGTTTCTCTCTCTAATGCCCTTTCACAAAACAAAATCATTGCAAAAGAAAAAGGGGACTTAGAGAGAAAATTGAAAACATCTATATTACAAATTAAGAAAAAGGGGACTTAGAGAGAAAATTGAAAACATCTATATTACAAATTGAAAAGAACAAAAAAGGATTTGAAAACAAATGTGTTATGATTGTTCAAGAAAATACATCTCTTAAAAAACAAAATCAAAATCTCAATTTAGCCATAACCAAATTTGGGATTGGTCAAAAATCCATGGATATGCTTCTGGGTAATCAATGCTTTGGGTCTGAAAAAATTGGACTCGGATATAAAAGTGAACACTACCGCCCGGCGCTAGCTACTAACGCCGGCGGTAGCTCTAAAGTTAAAAATTCTTCTATTTTTTCTTATGTACAAACATCATCCAGCAAGGGCAACATAGAAACTCAGAAAAGGTTCTCAACCCCCTTTATTTCGTGTGCTAATTGTCTTAAATTTGGACACACGTCTGGCTCTTGCAGGAATATAATAAATCAACGATCATTAAAACAAATCTGGGTACCTAAGAAATCCACTAACTCTATGGGTGGTACCTCTTGGGTATCTGGGTCTTTACTCTCATCCTCTTTCTAGATTTGCAGGAAGGCTAAGGAAACAGAAGACGTGTGGTATTTGGACTCAGGCTGCTCCAAACACATGACGGCAATAAAACAAAATTCCTTAGCCTAGAAAAGAAGAAAGGAGGAATAGTAACGTTTGGCGATAACGGTAAAGGAAGAATCATGGGAGTTGGTATAGTGGGTAACGCATCTTTTCTTATATCGAATGTGCTTTATGTGGAAGGATAAAAACATAACCTAATATCTATAAGTCAACTGTGTGATAAAGGTTTAGACGTACTTTTTGAATCTTCCACTAACCTTTGCAAGATTGTTAATCCTAAAACAAAAGATGTGTTATTAACTGCACCTAGAATTCATAATGTTTACATAGTTTCATTTCATGATCTTTCTAAATCTTCTATAAAATGTTTTATAACAAAAAATGATGAATTAGAATTATGGCATAGACGCTTAGGCCACGCTAGTACAAAGCTCATCTTAAAACTAGCAAAAAGAGAATTGATTAGAGGATTGCCTAAGTTAAATGGAAATTTATCTTCATTATGCCCTCCATGCCAAAAAGGCAAATTTACTAAGTCATCTTTTAAAAGCAAAAATGAAATTTCTACATCAAAACCTCTGCAATTAATTCATATGGATCTTTTTGGTCCCGTTAACACTGCGAGTCTTGGTGGTAGATTATACACTTATGTTCTCATCAATGACTATTCTATATATTATTGGACTTTATTTCTCTCCTCCAAATCTGATGCGTTTTGCGAATTTTCAAAATTATGTACTCGCATTCAAAATGAATTAGATTTAAAAATAAAATGCATTCGCTCAGATCATGGAGGTGAATTTGAAAATGAAAATTTTAAATCTTTTTGTGACATGTTAGGTATTAAGCATGAGTTCTCTGCTCCACGCACACCTCAACAAAACGGGGTTATAGAACGGAAAAATAGGACAATACAAGAACTTGCATGCACAATGCTATCTGAATATAAATTACCTAAGTATTTTTGGGTAGAAGCTGTAAGCACTGCATGATATATAATGAATAGAGTTATGCTTCGCCCATCATTAACTCTCACACCATATGAACTCTACTATCAAAAGAAAACTAACGTATCGTATTTTAAAGTATTTGGATGTAAATGCTTCATTCTTAATTCAAAAGACTCTTTAGGAAAATTTGACGAAAAATGCGATGAAGGAATATTTCTTGGTTATTCTTCAACTAGTAAAGCATATAGAATATTTAATAAGAGATCAAGCAAGTTTGAAGAGTCAATTAATGTCAGATTTGATGAGTTTTTTTCATGTGCAGAAAAGCTCCCTACAGGTACCGATGATGAACCTTTGCCATCCTTGGAGCACGACGAAGAAGAACCGTCCAAAGAAGAGGAGGACAAGTCAAAAGAAGATGAATATGTACCTCCAAGCATTCTAAACTTCTCCAAAAATCATCCAAAGGAGCTGGTCATTGGGGAACCTTCTACTGGGGTAAGAACTCAGTCCTCTCTTCATGAAACATTTTCAAATATTTGCTTTGTGTCTGAAATTGAACCTAAAAACGTTTTCACCGCTTTAAATGACGAATTTTGGTTTTTGGCAATGAATGAAGAGTTAGGACAATTTGAAAGAAATAAAGTTTGGAATTTAGTAGAAAGACCATCTAATCATCCAATTATTGGCATAAAATGGATTTTTTAAAATAATCTAGATGGTGAATCTAGGATTGTAAGAAACAAAGCACGCTTAGTTGCTCAAGGCTATTCACAAATCGAGGGGATAGATTTTGAAGAAACTTTTGCACCCGTAGCTCGCTTAGAATCTATACGAATATTTTTGGCATTTGCGAGTTTTAAAAGAATAAAATAATTTCAAATGGATGTTAAAAGTGCTTTTTTAAATAGGTTCATTAAAGAAGAAGTTTATGTAGAACAACCCCCCGGCTTCATAAATGAAAGATTTCCAAATCATGTTTACAAATTAGAAAAAAGCGCTTTATGGTTTAAAACAAGCGCCCCGTGCCTGGTATGATCGTCTTACATCATTTTTGTTAGAGCACGGTTATGTTATGGGAAGTGCAGACAACACACTCTTCATCAAGAATAAAAATAACGAATTAATTATTCTACAAATATATGTTGATGACATCATTTTTGGAGCCACTAATGAAGAGTTGTGTAATGAAGTAGTCTTAATAATGAAAAATGAATTTGAAATAAGTCTTGTAGGAGAACTATCATACTTTCTTGGTTTTCAAATTTCACAAAGAACTGATGATATTTTTTTGTGTCAATCAAAATATGTTCACGATATGCTTAAACGATTTGGATTTGAAAATCTTAAACAAGCCTCTACTCCTATGAGTGCTTCTTTAAAACTAGGAAAAGATGAATCTGGAATTTCTATTGATCAAACGCTATATAGAGGAATGATAGGTTCTCTTCTTTATTTAAGTGCATCTAGACCAGATATAATGTTTGTCGTATGTTTATCTGCTCGCTTTCAAGCCGATCCAAAAGAATCTCATTTAAAAGCGGTAAAACGTATTTTTCGTTATCTAATATGGTCATCTAAACTAGGATTATGGTACCCACATAATGACTCTTTCACACTCCATGGATATTCCGATTCGGACTACGCCAGGTGCTCACTAGATAGAAAAAGTACTAGCGGTACGCGTCACTTTTTAGGACCCTCTTTAGTTGCTTGGTCTAGTAGAAAACAATCTTCGGTTGCACTCTCCACCACGGAGGCCGAATATATTGCACTTGGTAGCGGTTGTGCACAAGCGTTATGGATGAGCCAAACACTAGAGGACTTTGGATTTCATCTAAGAAACATAGATCTTAAATGTGACAACAAAAGTGCAATAGACCTCACATATAATCCCGTACACCATTCTAGATCCAAACACATCGACGTTCGTCATCATTTCATTAGGGATCACATTAAGAAAGAGAATGTAAAAGTAAGCTTCATTGGGATGGACTCTCAACTTGCTGACATATTTACTAAACCCCTTCCCGATGCAAGATTTTGATTATTACGACTTGAATTAGGTGTCCTAGATCTTTCAAGTTAAAACATGCTTACTAATGCAATTTTCTTCATTTTTAACCATCAAAAACATTTCCAAAAATTCTGCAAATTCCATGAAACTACTAATGGGACACCTAATCAAGTTCAAGTATCAAAATTCTCAAAACCCTAAAAAATCACTTACTGTTTCCGGCGCTAGCGCTAGCGCCGGCGCTAGCGTCGAGTTTCGAATTTCTGGGTTTTTAAAATTTCTAAAAATATTTTGATCTATATGTACTATTTAGTTTTTGCATATCTGTTTTTCTTTCCTTTTAAAAAAATCAAATACAAAAATAGAAAACCAAATTACAAAAAACAATGTTTTTCATTTTGTTTTTTGTGTGTCATTTTTTTTGCAAAAATCAAATACAAAACTACAAAAACAAAACAAATTACAAAAAATATGTTTTTCCTTTGTTTGCTTTTGTTGTTTCCTTTTTTTAAAGTTCATCTTTTTGCAAAAATCAAAAAAATTACAAAAGCAAAAATTACAAAAATGATGCAGGCTTGGGCTTTCCCACCAATCGTGTTGGAGCCGCACCCGTTACCCTCCCAACGTTTTAACAAACACGCAGCACCAAGACTAAACGCAGCACACGTTACAAGTTTTCTTATCAATTTTATGCCAACGAAACGGTAGCCACCCCGCGTCGAGACCGAACCGCCGGTGATAAACCGGGATCCGGTCAAGCTAAATGGACGAATATTCGCGTCCGATCGAGCTATGCGTTGTACCAAAAGAGTCTACCGAAAATATCGATCGGAAATGGTAGAACTCTCCCAACAAAAGGTCGAGGTTCGCCAAGCCTCTTTCGAAGATAAAAGCAACGATGATGCACGTAAATCTTAAGAAAAATAGCCGCGATAAAATTCCAAAGTTTCGAAGATCACACCACGAGTTTGCCACAAGAAACTAACAAGAAATCACAAATCTCTCACAAGTAGAAATATCGTTACCCCGCTTGAGTTGGGATTATCCTCAAGCTTGCACTAGCCCGGCTCGCCCTTCACGGATCCACCGGAATGCACGCCGAATGGAGAGAACCTTGACCGCTTTCTTTACGTCACGCCGGAGCAAGGGTGGCCGGCCAAGTAGAGGATGGTGGTCGACACAAGATGGGGTGGTGATGGCCGACGGTTTTGGTGCTGCTCGGGCCGGCAGTAGAAGAGGGGGCCGACGATGTTGAAACGGAGAGGGGGTCGGATAGGTGCTGCTCGGACTGTTGACGGGAGCGGGTGCCCGGCGGTGTTGAAGAGAGGAGGTGGTCTCGAATAGTGCTGCTCGGCTAGAGGGGAGAAGTGGCAGAACGTGAAAGAGGGGAGGAGAAGTTGCTGTACGTGAAAATGGGGAAGGGAAGTTGGCGGCTAAGAAAGGAGAAGGAGGCAGGCCGAATTTCTTAGAGAGAGGAGACTTTTAGGGTTCAGTTTTTTTGTTCATCCGATTGATCATTCCTTCATAAAATCATGCCTAAATAGAGGCTTACATACCAACGTTGGCTATATGAAGCCCAAAATAAAAATTTAAACAAAACACATAAAAATTATTTTAAGCATAAAACATAAAAAATTGAAACTAGTTAAATAAGAAATATAATATGATAATTATATTTATCATTTAATTATTATTGCGCCGCGGACGGAAGTTGTAGCGGCGTTGGCGCTCATCATGATGAACGTCCTTGGTCGGGGTGGCGCCGTCATCCATAAGCATGGCGTCACCATTGTCTTCGTGTTGCGGGCCGTCATCCGTAAGCGTGGCGGCACCAAGGTCTTCAAGTTGTGGGCCGTCGACGCCATCAATCCTCCCCCGCTCGAAATTACTCATCACCGATGAGTTGTAGCGTCGGAGAAGATCATCATCCAAAAGAGCCATTTCTGAATCAAGTAGCCAAGAATCATCGGAGGCCGGGCGATCACGCCAACGGACCAAGTAGCGGCGATGGTCGCCCTCAGGAGAGGAAAACACTTCATCTTTGATAATCCTGTCTGGCACATAAGTGGTTCGGGGAAAACTCGGAAAAGCATTAGATAAAGAAGGAAATAAAGGTTCATCAATAACATTCAACGCACCTCCAGTGGGAACCGTTGAAGAGAGCGCTCCGGGCACCAACTCACCCCCCAACCCATTTATAGTGGAAACAAACGGAGAAGCAGTTAATTCAAGTGGCGGGGAACTATATGGCGTTAAATCCGAAACGTTGAAAATAGGGGAAATTCCCCAATCAACGGGTAATTCCAAAAGATATGCTTTTTTTCCTAATTGCTTTAAAATTCGAAAGGGCCCTGCTCGCCTATTGGCCAACTTTTTTATGGTGCCCGAGGGCAACCGTTCAGGGATGAGTCGTACCATGACCAAATCACCAACCTTCAAGGTAGAAACTCTCTTATGTTTGTTAGCATGAAATTGATACGATGAGTATTGTGTGGCTAACGCGTCCTGAATGTGCTTATGTAAGTTATGAACGTGAGAGGCGAAATCTTGTGCAAACTGGCTTGATTTATAAGATGGAGGTAACAGAATCAAGTCAAGTGGCACCGGTGCCTTATATCCGTGCACAATTTCATTTGGTGATAACCCAGTGGACCTATTTTTAGAATTGTTATACGCTAACTGAGCGTGGGGAAGGATGAGATCCCAAGTACCTTTGTGATCTCCAACGAGACACCGGAGCAAACTACCTAGACTACGATTGACTACCTCAGTTTGGCCGTCCGTCTGGGGGTGGTAGGCCGAGGAAGACATAAGTGTGGTGCCCATGAGTTTCCATAATGTCTTCCAAAAATAGCTTGTAAACTTGACATCCCTATCAGTCACGATGGTTTTAGGAATACCCCGATGCCCAACGACCTCTTTAAAATATAGTTTTGCGACATGTGATGCATCATTAGTTTTATTACACGCAATGAAGTAAGCCATTTTTGAATACCGGTCTACTACCACGAGGATGGAATCGTGTCGCCTCAAAGTGATGGGAAGGCCCAACACAAAATCCATGCTAACGTCCTCCCATGGTATGGACGGAATCGGAAGTGGGGTATAAAGTCCGGCGTTGGTCTTATTACCCTTAGCTAGTTGGCAAACACGACAACTTCCAACAATCTTGTGTACTGTGGACTTCAAACCGGGCCAATAAAATTTATCCTCCACTAACGAGATAGTCTTGTCACGCCCAAAGTGACCACCTAATCCACCGCCATGCGATTCCCAAACAATAAAGTGTCGGAGGGACGAACGGGGAATGCAAAGCTTGGCATGTTTAAATAAATAACCGTCACGTATATAGTAAGCGGAAATGGTAGTGGGTGCCTCGTCTTGGGCGGATAAATAAATGTCTTTAAAGTCAGGGCAATTCACATATTCGTCCTTAATGCGTTCAAACCCAACGACCTTCACCTCCATCGTGGATAATAGTAATGACACGCGACTAAGGGCGTCCGCTACACGATTTTGACTTCCCTTAAGATGTTTGATAATAAATGTGTACTCCTGAAGGTAGGAGACCCATTTAGCATGTCGGGGGCTGACCTTGGATTGGGAGTTAACAAATCTTAAGGCCTCGTGATCGGATTGAATAACAAACTCCTTCGGGAGAAGGTAGTGCCGCCAATGTTGGAGGCAACGGATCACGGCGTAAAACTCACGATCATAATTCAAATAATTCAACTTATGCCAACTTCTCACTAAAGTAGCCAACGGGATGACCCTCCTGGCTTAAAACGCCGCCAATCCCAATCCCCGACGCATCACATGAAAGCTCAAAAACCTTCGTAAAGTCCGGCAACCTCAAAAGTGGTGCTTCCGACATCCTATCCTTAATTGTTTGGAAAGCTACGGTGGCTGATTTTGTCCAAGTAAAATCACCCTTCTTCATGCACTCGGTGATGGGTGCCATGATGCTACTAAAATTACGAATAAAACGGCGATAGAAAGTAGCTAGGCCGTGGAAGCTCCGAACGTCCTTGATGCTAGCGGGTTCCGGCCAATCCCTAATGGCTTGGACCTTTTTTGGGTCCACCAAAATGCCTTCCGAACTCACAATATATCCTAGGAACTCGACCGAGGTAACATGAAATGTGCATTTCTTGATGTTAACGTACAACTTTTCCGCCCGAAGCGTCGCTAGAATAGTCCTCAAATGCGTCTCATGATCGCCCGTAGACGTGCTAAAAACAAGAATATCGTCAAAATAGACCACTATAAATTTTCCCATGTAGGGTTGGAAGACATGCGTCATCATCCTAGAAAACGTGCTGGGGGCGTTGGACAACCCAAAGGGCATCACAAGCCATTCGTAGAGCCCCTCCTTAGATTTAAAAGCGGTCTTCCACTCATCACCCTCCCGGATTCTAATTTGATGGTAGCCACTCCTAAGATCCAATTTAGAAAAAATCGTGGCTCCGGCTAACATGTCCAACAAGTCGTCCAAGCGCGGGATGGGAAACCGGTATTTGATGGTAATTTTATTTATAGCTCTACTATCGACGCACATTCGCCACGAGCCATCCTTCTTAGGTGCTAGCAAGGCCGGCACGGCACACGGACTCTTACTATGGCGTATAAACCCCTTTTGCAATAAATCTGAAATTTGTGTTTGTAATTCCGTGTGTGCCGACGGATTCAAACGATAATGGGGCAAGTTGGGTAAAGAAGAGCCCGGGATGAGGTCTATGGCATGTTGGATGTCTCGTAAGGGAGGAAGCGTAGGCGGTAACTCGTCCGGGTAGACATCCTCAAAATCTCCTAATAAGGTACGAAGCGCCGGAGGTAGATTGTCAAACACCGGCGTATCCTCTTGGACTTGAAGGCACACTAAAGCGTATAGGACCCCATCCAAAAAGGATTGGCGAGTGAACTCTTTCTTGCCTAGTAGACTTAATGTCTTTTTCTCGACCGGCACAACGGTGTCCTTCAAGGCGCTCGAGGGGTCCTTAGGTGGTGAAGGCTTCAAGGTAACGGTCTTGCCCGTAAACTTGAACTCATAAGTGTTGGCTCGCCCAAAGTGAGTGACGTCGTGATCATATAGCCACGGGCGTCCAAGCAACACATGACATGCATCCATGGGGATGACGTCGCACCACACCTTCTCCGAATAGGTTTTGATGGTGAGGGGAACTAGACAACGCCGAGTTACCGGAAGGGATGTTTTATTGACCCATGCCACCTTATATGGGTGAGGGTGCGGTTCAGTAGTTAGCTTCATCCGGACTACCGCATTCTCCGATATAACATTCATGCAACTACCGCTATCGATGATGAGCTTGCACCATTTCTCGCCGCTCTTAAAATTTAACGAAAAGATGTTGGTCCGGTTGTACTCCTCCGACGCGCGTGGTGTGGCCAGAATACATCTCATGACCATCAAATTGCTATCATCCTCTAAGTCACTCGGCACTCCTTCCTCCCCGGAATCTTCGTCGGCCTCATATACGATATCGGCGGGTTCATCGGTAGTATCTAGCAGAGCTAGAGGTCGCGGTTTAGTGGGGCACTCACTAGCCTAGTGCCCTTGAATCCCACAAGTAAAGCAAGTAGCGTTAGTTTTACTAATCCTGCCCACCGGTACTCTCTCACCGGTCGGGTTTCGTGCATTCCTAGCCGTAATGACCACCGAATTTGAATCCGTGGACCGGAACGTGCCCTTATCCTTATGAGTGGGTGTAGGTGGGGGTCCTAAGATGGACTTGTTTTTTTGAAAAGCATGGCTTTTAGATTTGTGAGCAAGGTGCCGCTCAATATCCAACGCAGCGTTGTAGGTAGTGCTTAAATCAGTGTGCCCGTAGCGGAGGAGTTTTCCTTGGATATTAGGGTTTAGCCCTTTACGGAATCGGGAAAGGGTGATCTCGGGCATTTCTCTAACGTCGCACCTAACCATCATGTCCTTCAAAAGGCCCATGTACTCAGCTACCGATCTAGTTCCTTGCCTTAAGGACGCCAACTCATCAAACATTTGGGTTCGATGGTAGGTTGGAACGTATTGAGTAGTCAGAATGGCCTTCATTTCAGCCCACCCGACGGGTGCCCCTCCTTCCTCCGCGGCTAATCGTCGTTCCTCATTTAACCAAAACGTCTTAGCTCTACCCCACAATTTCATTCGAGCGACGCGCACCTTATCCCCATCGTTCAGATTGTGCCACTGAAAGTAGCATTCAATCTCTGTGATCCAATCTAAGAAGACTTGAGGGTCACCTAACCCATCATATGAGGGCGGTTTAATCCGCACGACTCGAGTAATATCAAACTCATACGGTGCTCGTGGGGCTTGCTCAGGATTAGGGTTATTAGGGTTATGAGGGTTATGAGGGATATTTCCCTCCTCGCGTGGGCGGGCTGCAGTATTTTGAGGCGCTCCTTGGGCTAATCTTATCTCATGCAGCATCTCCCGGATATCCGTCATCTGATCGTTAAACTCCTGGCGGAGTTCATCAATCGGTGTTGGATCGTGACCCGTGCCCCGCCCGTCCGACATTTGAGAGGAGGACATGGGATACTCCGTACCTTGTCTCGTACGCATACACACTCAAGTTCGTGGTAGTGTAGTACACTCAAACAGAAATTTGACCTGATAATTTGATAAAAGATTTTTCTTTTTTTGTGTGTTTTGAAAATAAGGAGAATTAAAAAAAAGATTTGGAAATTTCAAGATTTCAAAAAGAAAATTCAGATTTTGGCTATGACCTTGTTACGAAACGTGCACAACCAAGTGAGGTCGACGTACAGCGACAAAGCAGAAAGGATGGTGTCGATTGAGAAATCAACACAACCTCGCTTTGATACCAAATTGATGCAGGCTTGGGCTTTCCCACCAATCGTGTTGGAGCCGCACCCGTTACCCTCCCAACGTTTTAACTAACACGCAGCACCAAGACTAAACGCAGCACACGTTACAAGTTTTCTTATCAATTTTATGCCAACGAAACGGTAGCCACCCCGCGTCGAGACCGAACCGCCGGTGATAAACCGGGATCCGGTCAAGCTAAATGGACGAATATTCGCGTCCGATCGAGCTATGCGTTGTACCAAAAGAGTCTACCGAAAATATCAATCGGAAATGGTAGAACTCTCCCAACAAAAGGTCGAGGTTCGCCAAGCCTCTTTCGAAGATAAAAGCAACGATGATGCACGTAAATCTTAAGAAAAATAGCCGCGATAAAATTCCAAAGTTTCGAAGATCACACCACGAGTTTGCCACAAGAAACTAACAAGAAATCACAAATCTCTCACAAGTAGAAATATCGTTACCCCGCTTGAGTTGGGATCATCCTCAAGCTTGCACTAGCCCGGCTCGCCCTTCACGGATCCACCGGAATGCACGCTGAATGGAGAGAACCTTGACCGCTTTCTTTACGTCACGCCGGAGCAAGGGTGGCCGGCCAAGTAGAGGATGGTGGTCGACACAAGATGGGGTGGTGGTGGCCGACGGTTTTGGTGCTGCTCGGGCCGGCAGTAGAAGAGGGGGCCGACGATGTTGAAACGGAGAGGGGGTCGGATAGGTGCTGCTCGGACTGTTGACGGGAGCGGGTGGCCGGCGGTGTTGAAGAGAGGAGGTGGTCTGGAATAGTGCTGCTCGGCTAGAGGGGAGAAGTGGCAGAACGTGAAAGAGGGGAGGAGAAGTTGCTGTACGTGAAAATGGGGAAGGGAAGTTGGCGGCTAAGAAAGGAGAAGGAGGCAGGCCGAATTTCTTAGAGAGAGGAGACTTTTAGGGTTCAGTTTTTTTGTTCATCCGATTGATCATTCCTTCATAAAATCATGCCTAAATACAGGCTTACATACCAACGTTGGCTATATGAAGCCCAAAATAAAAATTTAAACAAAACACATAAAAATTATTTTAAGCATAAAACATAAAAAATTGAAACTAGTTAAATAATAAATATAATATGATAATTATATTTATCATTTAATTATTATTGCGCCGCGGACGGAAGTTGTAGCGGCGTTGGCGCTCATCATGACGAACGTCCTTGGTCGGGGTGGCGCCGTCATCCATAAGCGTGGCGTCACCATTGTCTTCGTGTTGCGGGCCGTCATCCGTAAGCGTGGCGGCACCAAGGTCTTCAAGTTGTGGGCCGTCGACGCCATCAAAAAATCTGCTTTTATTTGCTAAAATCAAATACAAAAATATAAAACTTTAAAACTATAAAAAAAAAGTTGTGTATTCTACAATGTTACAAACACCTCTAAGTATGATCAAGCATGATTTAATCAAGCATGATTTAATCTACTATTTAGAAATTCTACAATGTTATAATTTTTTCTCTTCAAACTACTTTGGACATTGTCTTTCTTCATGCTTTGATATATCTATTCAAATGTGCATCAATTATAGTTTAAAAGTTGTGTAGGATCAAGCTTAGCATGCCTCTAAGTATGAGAAATGCTTTATGTTTGATAATGATATTTATTCACTCACCCTTTTTTGGCATTGTCTACATATGCATTTAATCTAAGAATGCTTGTGTATGTTTTGTATTAGTACAAATAAATTAAAATTGCACAAGTATCTTACCTACACTCCTTCTTTTGCACTCTTAAAAATTAAGAAAAGTGGTTATATTTTTTTTCTCATAAAATCTATTGATTTGCAAAACAAGTGTATTCGGAGAACTTTGTACAAAACAAAATTATAAAATAAATGACAAAGATAACTCCACCATGCACTACTTGAACCTCCTGATAAGTCTTAATGAGCATTGTGAGGTTGAGAACCTTGGAAAGAATAATAAAGTGTCTTGTGCAAATCAACTCTTTCTTTCAAAAATAAGAAAAACCACTTTCTCTTAAGTACACCGGATCACAAGTCTCAAAATTCAAAATAAAATATGTGATCCCCCAAGCACTACTTTGCACCCTGATAAGTCTTGATGAGCATTGTGTGTGCAAAGCACCTTGGTAGTTGTACATTTTTTTGTGCATTAAAGTGTGTGGAAGTACTCTTATTTGTGTTTTATTGTGCTTCTTACTTTACATATTACTTGTATTTTTGATTAAACCATTTGTTTACTCTCCTCAAATTTACACTTATGTGCACATCATTATCTTCCATAACACCTCTTCTCATGAGTATTGGATCCTAATGCTAATTATATATTACTTTTTATTTATGAAATGCACTAGATAACCTAGCATGTGTTCTACAATGTTTTTGTATGTTTTTGAAATTAAGAATTAAAGTAACATTGTGGTCATCTCTTTTTGATAAACATTACTTCATGCTTGGTTATTCTAAAATTTAAAACTGCAAAATGATTTCCAAAGACATCATTTTTTTGTGATCTTTACCTCATATTTTTTGGATTATCATTACTATTTGCTATAAGTCTTCCGCATCTTAACCATATAAGTGTTTTTTACCTTGCGCTTTCATGCTTACTTCATATCTTGTATTATTTGCATCATCACTTATTCTTAAAAATTCCTATCTTTCATTAAGTGATAGATTCACTTGGAACAATTTTTATTGGTTACTTCAAACATAAAAATCTTTTATGCTAAAAACTCTGAAATTTTGTAGTAACTCTGATCTATTTCAATGAAAAACAATTCTAAACCTCTTTATCATTTACCTAAAATGCTCGATCATTCCTTCTCTTTTATTTACACATTTTTAGTGCTTTGTTTCCCTACCCACTTTTGCTAATAACAAAGGGGGAGAACTAACATGATAAAATGCAAAAGGGGGAGAACTAACAATGATAAATGTAACCCGCTATCATAAACCCAACATGACAAATTCAATTGATATCATACATATTAAGGGAGCATTCACATAGGGGGAGCATATATTTAGGGGGAGCAATTCTAAATGCTAAAATCATTAATTATCCTAAGTCATCACTCTCACAGACACACAAGTATAGTTTCATCATGCTTATCTATTAATGTTTTGATTTATCATTAATGGATTTGTTATTATCAAAAGTGGGAGTTTGTTGGAACATGGTCTTCCGCATCTCCTAGGTTTGAGAATAACAAATCCTATGTGTATTTGATCTTGTGTCTTCAAGTGTGCAGGTTAGCATAGTCCACATGACTCAAGGAGTACTCATGATGTCTGCCCCCAAAATTGAGGCCAAAATTCGAAGAGACTCATTAGCGACGGCGGTAGCGATAGCGCCCGGCGCTAGCGTTGATCTGCGCGATTCCGGCATCGTTTTTAGAAGCAGCTAGCTCCCGGCGTTAGTAAATAGCGCTGGCGGTAGCATGGTGCAGAAGAGGCATGGAGCAATATGTTGCCGCGGATTGAAGATCCTGCCGCGCAAAACGTTTCCTAATCCGGGCTAGCGCCGGCGGTAGCGCTAGCGCCGGCGTTAGCGCTTGGTCTATAAAAGGACCCCCTCTCCTCTTGTTTTCGTACACCAATTGCATACACCTCAGAGAGAGAGTACTAGAATTCCAGAGGCCTATCTTGGCCGAAATTTGAGGTCCCGGCGAAGCTCTGCCAACTTCTAAAGGAGGATTCCATCACGCCGAAGCCAAACGAAGTCCGCTTCGACAAACGCTGATTCTACAGCGGATCTTCGCCTCCATATTCTGAAGTTCATCTTAAGGGAAGTTTTTATTATTTCATTTATCTTTCTTTGTAAACGGTAGTGAAATCGCCTCGTGTTGGCGAATAGGTCTGGGGTAGGACTTAGGGCTGAAAATCGCCTCGTGTTGGCGACTAGATCTAGGTTAGTCCTAGGGGGTGCTCGAGGCCACATCCGGGGAAGGATTGGCTAGAGCGGCTTGAGGCCGAATCCGGGAAGGAGGAGGCTAGGGCCACCGGTTCGTGGGGAAGCGAGTCGGGATAGAAAATGAAAAGAGCTTTTATTATTCGCCTCCGATCTCTAGCGACATTGAGATCAAGTTTTGTAAAACTTATTTAATATCAATAAAGCTTGTCTCTCTTTTTGTTTTACTTGTCTTCTTGTTTTAATATTGCAATATTCCAAAGTTTTTCTAAATAAAATCTAAAGTTTTTGAAAACCCTTATTCACCCCCCCTCTAAGGGCTCCGACCGATCCAACATTCATAAACTATTTTTAGTTCATTAACATGCATAAACTGTTTCAATAGTCATTCAATGCTTTCTTTTCTTATAAGAAGAACATTCAAGAGAGTTAACAGCTGCTTCTTTCCCTTTCACTGAATCATCATCCATGTCATCAGCATCTTGACCTGGAGGCTTCTTCTTTTCAGCATTGGCAGCCTTAATATCAACAATTCTTTTCTTGTCCTCTTGACTTTGGAAATACATATGTGGTTTTGGAATGTATCTAGAGGGCATTTTCTTTAGATTTTCCTTTCTTACAAGATTTGCTTTGAAAATTTTATCCCTCTTAGAATTTCTCTCCAAATGCTTTATCCATTCTTCAGATGGATAGAGCTTGTCAATATCTTTACACACCTGACCATGGCTTATCGAGGCATTTAGTATGATGTCCTTGGAGTCATCACTCCATTGCTCATGGTCAGGGTCATTATTCTGCACCTCCCTTTTCATGGCCATAAATTCTTGAGCCAGCATTATCCTTTCCCTTCTCTTTTTTAGATTCTTATCTTGGGCAATTGCCTCTTGATGAGGGAAATCCCAGTCTTCTTCCCTGTTGACATCTAGGATAGGAAGATTCAGAGCTATCCTTGTCCCTGTAGAACTTTCAGGTTGAGGTCAGAATTTATGATACCATTTATGTCCTCCACTTTCTGGCTTCTTCATATATCTTTTGATGGAGGTCTTGCTTGGCTGTAGTTATTGTTCTAAAGAGGGTTTGGAACACATTCCCTATATCAGATTGAAGCACATATTTTAACTTGCCAACTTGTTCATTCAGATGGGAAGAGGTGGCTTTTTCAGCAATAGATTGGGAGACATATGCAATTTCTGCTTTCAGCTCTTCCTTGTACCTATCAGCTTCTTCATTTAACTGTATGGCAGTGGAATAGACATACTCTTGGAGATGATTGGCTGACTTCTCTATCACATCATCTGTTTTACTAACATAATTCTTGACATATGTCATGTCCTGTTCAGACAACTGAGGTGATTGTCCATAGATCTTAAAATGGTATTCTGAGAAATTACAGATTTTTCAGCCAGATCAAACCATTTGGACATTTGTTTGTTGAGTATTTCAATGTTTTCCTTTATTTCCTTGACCTCAGACATGACTTCAGCTTTCACATTTTTGATGGACTGATCCACATATTCCCTTACTGACGTAACTGATTTATCTAAATTAGTTTGCATGGAGGTGAGATGAGACTGAAGCATCAGGTTTATGGCACTGAGAAGAGCCTCATTGGGTGAGGTGGAGGAAAAGGCTTGCTGAATGTTGATAACCGCAGCCGGGGCATCATCCTGCTCATCTTCAGTGTCAGCATCTTGATGATCACTCAAATTGACATTACTAGCATTATCATCCTCCTCCACCTCAGAGAGAGCATTCTTTTCTGTTGAGTCCAGGAATGCTGGGATAATGAGTTGGAGTTAGCTTGAACAACTTAGAGGTTCTATGGTTAATAATGTAAGATTTACCTAGAACTTCATCTTGCTCTGCAGGAGGAGCATTTTGCACCTCCCCCTCAGATAAATCAACTTTAATGGATGAATCTAGGAATTCTAGAACAAGAATATTAAAGTTAGATTTTATGATTCTGAATGTTTAGGCTGGGTTTTTAGGGCTTACCTATAACCCGATCTTTATCAGTTGATGGCTCTTGTGGCTGCTCCCCCTCAGATGAGGCATCAGATGAACCTTGTGAAGGTAATGACCATAGGGTTGGTGCATTTTCAGGAATGTTTTTTATTCTTTCTTCAAGACTGAAGATAATTGTGTCAATCTGACCTTGTAAATTTTGAGGTGATGGTCGTGTGTTCACTTCATCGTCATTGATTTTTGTAATATCAATGGGTGATGGTTCTTGTTGATACTCCCCCTCAGATGTAGCGCACATCAGTTCTTGAGGATCTGGTGTCTACATTAATCAAATGTAAGATTTGACTAACAATTGTTATTAGCTATGATTAATGAGTTAGGAGGAGTTGAATTAGTTACCAGAAGTTATGACTTTGTCCAGCTGCAGTGGATGGACAGGTTCAGTTGGCAGGTCATTTGGTGTAGCCTGTTTGGCAAGAATGATGTGTGACCCAATGTCAGAACCAACATCTTCATCTTTGTCTGAATGATCAGACTCAGAATTGGACATGATCAGCCTTGTTTTCTTAGAAGATGAGGGGGTTGTCTTCTCTTTTCCTTTAGTTTCAGAGGGCTGACTCATAGGAAATACCCTGGTGAATCTTTCTAAAGTCTTGATGTCCATTCTCTTGAGATAGTGAAGATTTGATCCTTTGGATGTGTTGAACATGTCAGGGTGGGTTTGTAGGAGGTATAAGGAGAGAATTCTTCACATATTAGGTGCCTGAAGGCATTCCTTTATTCTTTGAAAGATGACCTCTCCCCAAGAGGTTTTCTTTTTCAGAATTATTCTTGTCACGAGGTCAAACATGTACTGTGAGATTGTATCATGAGACCTTGGTTTGCACAGAATGGCTTTTCCCACAATATCTGATAAAAGTTTTCCCGTTTGGTTGAAAAATTTCCTCTTCAATGAGCCAATTTTGGCATCATTGTACTCAATCCATTTTAGAGCCTTTTTCTTGTCTTTTTCAGAGATGTCATCCTCCTCACTTAGACTGCAGGATGGAAGATGTAATGTTTTTCGTAGTTTTTGTTGGGGTTATCTTGATTCTATCTTCTCCAATCTTTGACTTGAGGGAGTATTTGGAGGTGGACAACTTGACATTACCAAACCATTCCAGAACTTCAGTTCTGAGAATGACACAGGGTTCAGATAGTAGAAATTCCAGGCCTTGGTCTTCTAGGAGTTGAATCACTCCCTTAATTTCTTTTGGAGCATGGGCAAACCCATGCCTTACTATCTCATATCCTTCAAGAAGATCTTTAGAGCTTTGGGGAGCCATTGTAGTGGTGGAGGAATGCGCTGGGACGGAAGAGTAGGTGATTCATCTCGGCGGCTGGAAGAGAAGGGTCGTGTGCTTTTCACTAATCAGATTGGCTATTTATATGGCTTAAAACTTAGGTAACATTAAAACTAGTAATTGGATTTGATTGCTCTTATAATTGTAATTGTAAATGGGTCAACTAGGGTTGCACAAGAAACTACATCATAAAGCTGAGTTCGACGAACTGAATTTGGGGTTCGTCGAACTGAATTAATTCGTCGAATACAAAGCTGAGTTCGTCGAACTGAATCTGGTGTTCGTCGAACTGAATTAATTTGACGAACACAAAGCTGAGTTCGTCGAACTCAAACTGGAGTTTGTCGAACACAAAGCTGAGTTCGTCGAACTCAAACTGGAGTTTGTCTAACAGAAGACAAAATCTGTTGAACTAGTTGAACAGAATTAATTCGTCGAGCTCAGGAGCAATTTCATCGAACTGAAACACAACGTTCGTCAAACCCAGGAAAGAGTTCATCGAACTGAATACAAAATCTGCTGAACTGGCTGGAAGACTGAATTCATCGAGCTGAGGAGCAATTTCGTTGAACGGAAACACGACGTTCGTCGAACCCAGGAAAGAGTTCGTCGAACTGAGACTTTTCCCAGCTGACTAAGTGCAAGCTGAAGCTCAGCTAAAATAGATTGTTCTGGTTAATCTGATCATACTACTGTAAGATCATTAGAGATAGGATTGCTTGAATGCCTAATCATGTCTCTCATTGGGTTGATGTGTCAACATTTTAAGTTATATCAAATCAAGATTGGAAGAATGAAGTGTTTTACACTATTCTACATTTAAAATTCCTAGTTCAATCTTGAAGGCATTAAACTTGGCCTCATCCAATGGCTTAGTGAAGATATTAGCAACTTGACTATCAGTAGGGACAAATTCAAGGCAGATATCTTGAGATTCTACATGTTCTCTTATAAAATGATATCTTATTTCTATATGCTTAGTCCTGCTGTGAGAGACAGGATTATTAGCAATAGAGATAGCACTGGATGAGTCACAATAAAGAGTAGAGTTACTTACCTCGAGGTTATAGTCCTCTAGCTGGTGTTGAATCCACAATAGTTGTGCACAACAGCTCCCTGCAGCAATGTATTCAGACTCAGCAGTGGAGATAGCCACACTTGTCTGCTTTTTGCTGCTCCATGAAATCAACCTTCTTCCTAGGAATTGACAAGTGCCACTTGTGCTTTTCCTGTCTTCTTTACAGACTGCAAAATCTCTTCCTACAAGTCACCATTGAGGAAGGCTGATTTGACATCCATTTGATACACATTGAACCCCTTGTGGGCAGCATAGGCAAGGAATATCCTAATTGCTTCCAACCTTGCAATAGGGGCAAAGGTTTGATCAAATTCTATACCTTCTTCCTGTCATGTGCCTTGAGCACCCACTATCCAAGTACCAAAGTTGGTTGAGGCTGGTACTTGAACTATCCTGCAAGGAGTTTAGTTATCCTTAGGAGCCCAAATAGCTTTGGGTCCTAGGTACTTGTTAGCATGATGAAATGACCTTACACTAGCTACACCCTTTGCAGGAAGGCTCATCTTTGCACATGGCACATTAGGATTGTGCCAACAATCTATGGCACAGTGTCCTATTTTACCACAGCACCAACATTCATGAATGTTGTATCTCCTCTTCTGAACATTTCTTGAGGGGTGTGCAGCACAGTCCACATGTTCAGGAGGAGAGATAGCAGCTTTTATCTTGTTCTATCAACAAGGATTTGGCTGAAAGTCAATCTGTGGACAGTCTTAGAGGTCTTTGTATTAATGGCATCAGCTTGCTTTGGCTTTTGGGCAATGCAAGTTTTGATTGATTTTGACACTGAGAAATTAGACATGTCCACTGCTTTGACAGCAGTCATGTTCTTGGCTGAATCAACCTTAGAAGGGCTTGCTTTCTTATTCTTGAATGAAGGGGTTGATGTACCAAATACAAATGGTCCAAGTTGGGCCATTTGAATTTCCTCATGGGTAGCCTTCATAGCACTCAATCCCATTCCCCTTCTTCCACTGTGGGAAGGAGTGTTTTCCTTCCTATAGGTACTTCCATTCTTCCAGTGACCATACATGCTTTCATGGTCATACCTATTGGAAGGGAGTAATACCTTTTGAAAGGTGGATTGAGGCTTAGCCTTACCCCTGCACTTTTCTCCACTCCCTTCTCCTGCTTCCATTTTATTGAATCCTAGTCCTCTCTTATTGGATTGAGAAGAGAAGGAGTCAATAATAGGGAGCAAAGATTTTGGCTTAGAGAATTGAGCCACTAGGCTTCTTTCTTTCACAAGCTTCTCCTCAAGATCCTTAATGACCTTGTTCTTCGGGGATATGGTGCTCAGGTGGGTGATAGTTATCCCCTTCAGATGGCTAATTTCCCTATACATCTGATTCATCTTGGTAGAAGATTCAGTGCATTCTTGTTTTTCCATCTTAAGAGAATCAATCTCATGGGCTTGCCTCTTGGCTAGCTTTTTGCTCCTTTTCAGAGATACCAAGAGAGCATCATACTTGTCAATTAATTGATTGACATCCACCTCAGCTTCTGAATCACTTCCATCAATTGATGAAGGTCCTCCAGATTCTGGGCCAGTCTCATAATCAAAAGAGGATAAGGAATGAATTAATACTTGTTCATTTTCTGAGATATTCTGACTGTCCTCCTCATCAGTGATGGTCATGAGGCCGAGCTGAACATTGTCCTCTTCATCCTCCTCTATATCACTATTTGAGTATGATAGAGGGGCACTGGCTCCAACCTTGGCAGCAGGATAATCTTCATCTTCTTCTGCTGCAAATAGCCCTATGTAGGCTTCTTCTTCATTCTCTGAATCTGAAGTTGAGGATTTAGATTGACTCCAGCTTTTTCCTTTCTTTGCAAGGAATGATTTTTCACCCTTCTTATCCTTTTGGTGATGATGCTTCTTATCACTTTTCTCCTTTCCCTTGGTTGGACAATCAGCTATGACATGTCCAAGTTTGCTGCAGCAATAGCAAATTATGTTTTTTGAAACATGTTTACTAGATTTGGAATCATACCTGTCATCCTTTGGGTGCTGTCTTTCAGGTTTCCTGTGGTCTTTCTTGGAGTGTGATGAGTAGGAGGGCTTATTCTTTCATTGCTTCCTCCTCATCATCTTCTTGAACTGCCTTCAGAAGGCAGCAAACTCTTCATCAGAGGAAGAGCTATCTCAGGTGCTGATTTTAGATTCAGCACTTCTCCTTGGAGGAGACACCATCCTGCCCTTGCTTTTCTTGGAGCTGTCAGCTTTGAGAGCTACAGATTTCTCCCTGGCCTGAGCCCTTTTTAAAGTGTCCTCTTCCTTTATTGCAGACAGCTGCATCTCATAAGAGAGCTATTAGTTATTTGGGTGTCAACTTATCACCTAGAGGGGGGGGGGGGGATAGGTTTTTCAAATTATTTTATCCCCTTTAGGTGTTCTTGTTTTCTGGTTAATAGATCTATAGATTAGTAAAGCACAGCACAGAAAACACGCAAGAACTTATAGAGGTTCCTCAAGACAGGGTGTCTTGAGTAGTCCTCTTTCCCTCTGCGCCTGCCTAGCAATGTGCTAGGCTCGACAAACTCCGTCAATGTCTCTGGCCCACAAGCCTTACAACTCGGACCCGCAAGTCCTTGCAGCCTAGGCCCGCAAGCCCCTTCACTGCCCCCGAGCCCGCAAGCTCGACACTCAGGCCCTCAAGCCCTACACAGCACAGACCCGCAAGTCTTGCATACAGCTTAAGCCCGCATGCCCCTACTGCACCCGAACCCTCAAGCTTGACACTCAGGCCCTCAAGCCCTACACAGCACAGACCCGCAAGTCTAGCCTCTTCCCTGGCCCGCAAGCCTTCACAGGTCTCAATCCCTCAAGATTGATAATATCGGACCCGCAAGTCCACTGCCCTGGCCCTCAAGCCTCACAGCTCTCCAGCCCTCACACTAGACACTCAAATCTGAAAACAGATCCTACAGGTTTGGTCCTCAAGCCTTACAACAATAAAAGTTGAAATAAGAACTCTGTCTGATGGAGATCGGCAACTTGACTTGAAGAAGATGCTTCTTGATTTGTCGTTTTCAGCACTGGATCTTCTTCAGCCCTTCTCTTAGCCTGATAAGGAACGACTACCTTCTTGAATGATTCGTAGCAGATGAGGAAACTTGACTGCAACTTGAAGAACACAGAATGATCGTTTTGTTCTTCACTACTTTCTTTCTTCACCGCCGATTGTACTGTTGTATTGCTAGGCGAGATTCTTTTTTGTTTTTCTCCACTTTTTTCTAGGGCATCACTATTTTCTTTTTATAGGACGGATGAGCCACTTAACGGTCATATACGATGTCTTATTCTAACAACCGCCCATGCCTTAAGAGAATGCACGGATTGGACAATCAGGCGGCGACATTAAATGTTGATAGCACATCTGGAAATATTTGAATCTGTCTGACGTTATTTCCATTGTTACGACGACATGGATAATATCTCGACGACAGGACTTTGTCGATGCTTTGAACTAGTCTCTTCTTCAATTCTTCGTCAGATAGTGATATCTTCGACGATACTGGACATCTCTTCTATACACGAGCTTATGACGACACGAAGTCATTCAACTGATGTCGTCGCGGTCTTCTTGTCTGCTTGATATCGTTGTAACAATCTTTATCTTGTCGATGACATAAGAGATATCATGTCGACAGACTATACTTTAGCAACTGCTTGTCTTCAACTGACCTCCTTCAGTCTTCTCGACCCTATCTTTAAGTCTTCTTCTTCATCTTCGACTTTCTGATATCGTCGTGTAGATGTCACAACGATATCACCACTCTGCCTTGCCCTGTATGTTGTTGACGATAGTCCTACTGTTGTCGACGATACGCATGATCCTTTTCGACGACACAGACACAATCATTCTTCTTTACTTTGCCCATCATCTCAACGATGTGCCTGTACTTGTCGACGATATGTCCAGCCTTTTTTGACAATATTATACTTAGGCAGGTAATTGAAGTACTAGACATATTGTCTCATCTCTGCAAGCATGAACTAGATATGACATTAAATACAACTTGCACTTATCATTGAGCTGAGCACTTCTTCAAATCAGGAACACTGCTTGGCACTGTTCCCAACAATCTCCCCCTATTTGAAGAAGTCATAACCCACTCAATGATAAATGCCACTCATACAAAAAGGTTGAACATTTTAAGCAAATAAGCATATAATAATAACATTGCAGCTATATTTGAGTGAACATAGAATTTGACAAATATTACAATAGTGTCAAATGTTTTCAAAAGTTTTTGACATTTCTACATTCAGCCCCTTAAAGATTTAGTCGTCTATATCTCTGGTGCCCTCATAGCAGCTTCACCCTTTGCTTTCTTGGCACTAGCTTCTTGATCCTTTTTATCTTGTCTGGTGAAGTATTCAAGTGGCTTGGGATGATACTTTAGAGGCACAGGAGTGTCTGCAGGGATTATGCCTGCTTGCTTGTCCCTTTTTATACTCTTCTTTCTTCTTCTTGCTCTGCATACTTAGCCCATTCTTGAGGACTGTACACTTTGTACCTCTCACCTTTATTTACCTTCACCAGCTCCCATGCCTTTAATATGATGGCTCTGGACTTGGGACTCCATCTTTCATAGTCATCCTTTTTCTCCATTTCCTCCCTGTACCTTTTCTTCCTCATTTTTATTTCTTGATCCTCCAGTGCTTCCTTCTCTTTACCCTTATTAGTGGCAGTATCAGGGATATCTGCATGTTGCTCTTCAGTAGGGTACTCTTCTGCAGACTGGTCAAAATGTAGAGGAGGGAGATTCATTGCTTCCCTGGTGGTGTTTGTGGTCCAGATGCCATGATCACCACTGGCCTTTATCATTGATCTCTCCCCTTTTATGACTGCTTCAGATATTCCACTCTGGAGATTTTCCTCAGAACCCTATATCTTGTTTTTAAGCATGTGGATTCCTGCTTCCAAGTGATTCTTTATCTCAAGCAAATGACTGTCTAGATCTTTATTGTGATGATCTAGACTTTCTTGGAGATCAGTTTTGTGTTCAGCCATCCTCTTGGTGGATGCAATGTAGGCCTTTTCTATGTTGCTGACAATCAGATTCTGATTGACCCCTAAATTAGATAGACCCTTGTCAGTAAGGGCTGTCTCTTTGGTAGTATGTTCTTGTAGATTCTTCACATCATTTCTCAGGCTCTCAGTTTCAGCAGATAGTTCTTTTTTCAGTTCCCTGATAGCTGAGGTAACATAGCTTTCTATTTTTAATCTTTGCTCTTCCAGGAGCATCTTTATCTGAGACAACAGTGAGAACTCCACTGGTCTATTCTCTGGAGGTGAACTCGCTTCTTCTGGTTCCTCATCTTCATTCCCTTCCAGTATTGGAGATAGAGGTTTTCTGATGGGTGATTCGTTAGGCCCTTCTACCTTTTCAGGATTCGGTAGATCTCTGCTAGTCTCATCAGAAGAATCCTGTAACTTTTCTTCATGGGGATCTCTACTTGGGTCCTCTTGGTCTACTGATCCATGATGGACAGCATCCTCAGCCCAAATGATCTTATTGATCACTTCTTCCATTTGAGCGGGAGTTCACCATTCTTCTCCCCCTCATTCTCAACATCATCTTGCTCAGTTCCTGTTGTTGCCATTGTTCTGAGTCCCAGAATTAAGGCAGAGGTCTCAGGGGAGACATTTCTTTTCTCTGCATGTACTTTAGAGTCAGACGGAGGTGAGCTGTTGCCTGACTCACTTCCTTCAGATGAGCTTTCTTCCTTCCTCTTCACATCGTCTGCAGTCTTCAACTTCTAAGGAGACTTAGTCAGAACTTTCTCCCACCTTTCCAGTATCCTGATATCCATCCTTCTCATGTGATGGATTTTTGTGCCATACTTCTTGTTGAATCTTTCAGGGTAAGATAGCAGTAGATATAGTGATAGTATTCTTCCCAGATTTGGAACTTGAAAGATATCTTAATTTCTTTTACAAATTTGCTGACCCCAGATGGTCTTTTTACTTAGGATTATCCTTGCCATTATCTCAAACATGGGCTTGGATATCCTATCATGCGACCCTACTTTGCAGAGGAGGGCTTTTCCCACAATGTCTGCCATCAGCTTTCCTTGTTGATTGAAGCTCTTCCTTTCCAGAGACCCATAGGTCTTGCTGGAGTGTCCGCACCATTCCAGAGCTTTGTTGAGGTCTTCCTGGGTGACCTTTTCATCTTCCTCCCCCTTGGCAAAGGCCGGCAGCTGAAGAGCCCTGGCCAACCTCTTAGGATTCACTTTGACTTTTATCCTATTGATTAAGCTTTTCATAGACGTTCCCTTTGAGCCACCCTTGGCATTCGAGTAGAACTCCAGCACTTCTCTTTTTAATATTACTATCGGTTCAGAGAGGGCGAACTCCAGGCCGATGGCCTCGAGCAGGTTAAATGGTGCTCTAGATTTCTTCTGATCCTTCTGAGAACCCATTCCTCACCACTTCACTTCCTTCGTACAGAAAAGCTTCCTTCTTTGGCGCCATCTTTTGCTTGATCCAGGAGGATTTCAGCACAGTCGACTCATTCACTCTTCGAAGTCGCGGAGAACACTACGTGTTTTTAGGGCTAATGTAGAGAGTGCTTTAACCTTAAGAAATTTGACTTTATTTATAGTTTCTGAGTTGGAAGACGAAGTGTCATTTGTTAAATATCTTATTAACTCGAGTTGAGATGTAATGATTGGTTAAGCTCAGGTCTATTCAAGAGTACATTGATGATTAGGTATCATCGTGACGCAAATCTGATGTCGAGGACTCATTCCGACGATACCAATCATCATTTCGACGATATAGTTTTGTGTTCAAAATGATATTGTTCTTTTTCAATCTTTTGTATGATCAGTGCAATGCTTTTAGCAGTGCCATA
The DNA here is from genome assembly GCA_033032865.1 of Dactylorhiza incarnata. Classification (NCBI taxonomy): domain Eukaryota; kingdom Viridiplantae; phylum Streptophyta; class Magnoliopsida; order Asparagales; family Orchidaceae; genus Dactylorhiza; species Dactylorhiza incarnata. The sequence goes on along the minus strand of JAWHQI010000051.1, from coordinate 7,628,547 downwards.
CATATGCGCTCCTTGAGTGACAAATTTTACTTACTTAAGTGAAAATTACTTTTACAAAATGATAAAGATGAGGTTATGTATTGAACATTAACATAGTTACCTTCACCTTAGCTTTTAAGTCTTCTTGACCTAGTGGCTCCCCCTTGATGTGATGTTTTTCTTTCATTCTTATTTTTTAGCTCCCCCTTAACCAATGCACCTTGGTATGTGATGGGGTTTTTCTTAGTCCAGAGTTAAGCCTGGATAACTTATTGTCCATTAGCCTTATTTGCCTTTGATTGGCTACATGGACTTCCCTGCAAGACAGATTTAATAACCCTTAGGAACCCAAGGTGACTTGGGTCCTAGGTTCTTGTTTGCATAATAGGGAATTCTTCTACTCACCTTAGCCTTTCCAGGAGGTCTCTCCTTTGCACTAGGCACACTAGGGTTGTGTCAACAGTCAATGGCAAAGTGTCCCACTTTGCCACAGCACCAATATTCATGGATGTTGTACCTTCTTTTCTGAACAATTTTTGAAGTGGGTGGGGAATTACAATGCTTATGTTCAGTAGAGAAGGCAACATCATTCTTCTTATCTCTCTCAGCCAAGAGCTGACTAGATGCTCTAGCATAATTCTTTCTTCTTGACTTTATCTGTTTGTCAGCAACAGATGTCAGCTTGGTAGATGATATGGTGTTGATGGCATCAGATATGATCAAGTGAGAGTTGATTATACCTGGCTATCAGCCTGCTTCTTTGCTGGGAGAGATTGGGTAGGTGTTGCTTCCTTACCCTTGAATGTGGGGGCTGAATCACCAAACACAAATGGTCCATGATGGGCCATTTTGATTTCCTCATGGGGAGCCTTCAATGCACTCATACCCATGCCCTTTCTCCTTCCATAGTCAGGAGCATCTCCCAGGCTAATGGAGCTTCCATTCATCCAATGACCATGGACACTGTCCTGGTCATACTTGTTAGAGGGAAGCACTACCTTCTGAAAGGTGGTGTGAGATTCTGCTTTAGTTTTGCCCCTTTTTCCATTCCTAGCATCTACTGCCCCTTCATTGAAACCTAATCCCCTCCTATTTCCATAAGAAGAGAAGGTGTCAATGATGGGCAGTATGGTTTTGGGCTTAGAGAGTTGAGCCAGTAAGCTTCTTTCCTAAAGAAGATCATTCTCAGGTTTCCTGATGAGTTCTTCCCTTTGGTTTCTTTCATCATGAAGCTTGCCTATGATTTTCTTGAGCTTACAGGAGTTGGTGCCCTCATTGTGGGACATACCATTTCCTTATTCATCTCAGCCTTAATGAGTCTGAGTGATTCTAGCTCCTTAGATTGCTTCCTAACAAGTTTCTTGCTCTTTCTCAGAGCAGTCAAGAGATCGCCAAACTGTTCCATTAGATCAGCAAGGTTCTTATGGTTGCATGATGAGCAGTCTTCTGCATTATTTTCAGAAGATGAGTAATCATTTTATGCACTCTTGGTCTTCTTGATTGAAGCAGGTAGTAAAGATGTGTGAGAGATGCATACCTGATCATGATGTGATTCATCATGATTTTCTTCATCTGATAGAGCCATCAACCCAAAGACTTCCTCATCCTCAGAGTCATAGTCTATGAGAGTCAAAGGTGCTCTTATCCTTTCTCTGGCTACAGAGCATTCTTCATCATCTGATTCACTGTTTGAAGTAGTCAAGGGTGCTCTGATCCCTATACTCATTTCTTCTTCTGAGTCTGAGTGGCTTGAGTCACTATTACTTTGAGTTTGTAGGGACCTTAGGGGTTTAGTTTCTGTTGGATCTGTAGGCGCCCTTAGGGGGGGGGGTGTATAAGGGTTTTAAACTTTTTATAGATATTAAAGAAAATAATTCTCAGACACTGCCGCCAGCGGTAGTGTTAACGCTTGGAGTTAGGCAACAATGAGAATACTTTTACGTTTGAACAATGAAAATCACAGAGTACGACTCAGAGATGAAACAATAAACATATTTTCATTAATCAATAACTGGAAGTAAATACGATTACAAAACTTTTCCCAATAATGCTTGGAAAGAGGCGACCAATGATAACTCTTTTGGTTTTCTATACCGACACTTCTCCCAAGGACCGGTTGGCTTTAGCCTATCTCTCCCTAGACAAGGCCTCAAGCCGCTCTAGCCCTTCCCTCACCAGAAAGGCCTCAAGCACTGTCACAACCCGCATTTTCCCAACATTTAAAATGTTATCAGAGTAGGGAAAGCTACGCATTGTGATGCCACGTCACGTAGGGGACGCCTACTGACGTTAAGGCAAATCATCCTTCTTCGCAGTCAAGCAAATATTATTATTAACTCAAAGAGGTTTAAATATAATTTATGCAAAAAGATTAACAAGCCGCGTCCCTCGGCTAGGTGGGTCAACTAGTCCACGCTTTTAAAATATAGTTTTACGCAGCGGAAAAATACTTGATTTAATTACTTAGTGGCCTAAGTGAACATGAAGACCTAGTGAGGTGCACCATGCAAGATCGAATGTGTGTATTTACTTTATATAAAAGTAGATTTATCACACGCAAAAAGTAGTGAGATTACCATTTGAAAACATGATATGCAATGCTACAATTACCTTAGCATATCTAAGCAAGGAGCTATAAAGCCAACCCGCATCTAATCATTCCAGAACAAGTGTTCGAAGTAAACAACAAGTAACATCAGTTGTGAAACAAAAGTCTATCCAAACGGCACCACGGGCGCCAACACCTGACACGAACCCATGGGCCGACAAGTCCACAGAAATATCCTACCTCAAGAGGGTCAGAAGGCGGCAGCTAAAGCAGCTCTGCACTAACACCTGCTACTGTCCAGAACCTGAGGCATTCAAAGAAAGAACACCTCAGAAGCAAGTTACAAGTGGTGCAGAAAACAAGAAAGTAAGCAAACCTCCGCGAGACCGGAGGGAGACAGAAGCTGCAAGGGTTAGTGACGACAACACTAGCCATAAATAATCATCAGAAAAAAAAGGAAATATGATAATCAATAGGAAAAAGGGAAACAGCAGAAGTAACTGATATTCAGCAGAAAAACACCCACCAAACGAGGGTGTTAAAACAGACAAGGTCAAAACCCGCCATCAACAAGAATCATCAACATTCACATTATTATTTATGTTGCTCTTGTTCAGAATTATAGAGACTGATCAGCTCATCCAAAAGAAGAGCACCGCACCGGGGGCAAAAACCACACCGCGTACGGCCTCCCAATCAAAAGCTTAAAAGAGCACCGCACCGGGGGCAAAAACCACACCGCGTACGGCCTCCAACAGAATTCATATTTTCATGCAATTTCAAGGAAAAGGGGCGAGGCCCATCAGAACATAAGACAACATTTTCTTGGTTAACAAGATGAGCAAGATTATATTGAGTAAAAAAAATGAGTAAAAGTAAGGCAGATGATAAAATTCAGCATAAACCAAGTACTGGGAACAAAGGTGAGAACCACAACAACAAAAAAAAGAAATAAAGGGGTTTTAGCAAAGAGAATGAGCAAGATCACCACTTGCCTTCAAATCACCGGAATCGTTCTCCGAACAACTCCTCGTCGTAGATCGGCCCAAAAGGAGGCACGACGAGGCGAGATCTACAGAAAAAAATGGCCAAAACGAAGGTTAGGGCCGAAAACCCTAACGAAAAAGTTTCACGAAATGGAAGGAAATTACCACGAGGACGAAGCTCTCGTCGAGAGCTTTCCGAATCTATGCTCGGCTCGCGAATCCGACCACCGGAGCTCCGTCGGCGGCGTCCGGAAGATTCGAGAAATCGTCTCCCCCGTCGCTCGTTTTTCTCTCCGGACAGAATGAAGAAGAAGAAGAAACTGGGTTCGTTTTCTTTTAGGCAACATATCATATTATATTAATAATAATAATAATATCATTATTATTATTATTAATAGAAGGGGCTAAAGACGAACGGAAAGATTTGTCGAGCAGGGCATATTTGACGAACGGCCGGATTCATCGAACGGCGCTGCCTTAAATTTGTCGAACGGCGCATGTATATATATATACAATTATAATAATAATATTATTATTATTTTATCATTCGTCGAACGACAAGGAGGGGGGGGGGGGGGGGGGGGGGGTGATCGACGGATGAAGCAAATGAAATGCTTCGAACGGTGATCCACAAATGAAAATAATTAAAGCTGAATGCAAACCTTCGAACGGAGCTATGCATGCATTCATATATATATATATATATAGGTCGACGAATGTGTTCTGAAGGGTGGTCGACGAATGTGCTGAATGAATGCATGTATATATATATACACGTAATTATTATAATAATAATAATATTATTATTATTATTATTTTATCACCAAAAAATTAAACGGAGGCCGAATCCAACGAAAATTTCGCCTAAGGTGAACGGGGACGCTACGAATCCAACGGCGAAGTCCGAATCAAAATCCGACGTGCCGTTTTCGAGATATAAATGGCGGGAGTTACGGCGAACTTTAAATATATACAAAAGTTCTAAAATGCGCTGAGGCTCCAAAATGGCTCGGATCGCGACGAAACTTGACAGGTAAGTCTAAAATTAAATAATCTAATTTCCTAACGTAAAATTTTCCAATTCCGGATCGTCGCAAAATTCGGTCGACTTGACCCAAACGGACGCGAAAACGCGCAAACGGCGACGCGCCGCTAACTCGACGTTAAAAGTAACGCCCCGACGTCATTAACACCCCATCACTGAATTAAACAAATACTGAAAAAATCAGGGGCGTTACAGCCACTCCCCCTAAAAGAAAGTTTCGTCCCGAAACTTGACATAAGGGCAGAAAACAACATTAAGGTTGATAAATGGTACAGGAGAGAAAATTTAAGATAGATAAATAATTGGTACAGAAAAGGAAATTTTGACCTGGGCTAGTTAGATGAAAGATAAAGGTGCAGGAACAACAATTTGGACAAAATAAAGGTACAGGAAAGAAAATCCATCTGAGCAATTAAAATGAAAAGATAACTGGTGCAGGAGAGCTGATCTACCTGAACTAATTAATTGAAAAGGTGAGGATGAGACTCTCGCATTGCTGACTCCAGCTCCCATGTTGCGCTCTCGACGTCATGATTCCGCCAAAGAACTTTCACCATGGGAATAGATTTTCTCCGCAACACCCGTTCTTGGGTCCCTAAAATGCGAACAGGCTCCTCAACATAAGTCAAATTGGGCTGAATATGAGGCACCGAATCGAGGACTTGACGACTGCTGCGGACATACTTCCTTAACTGACTCACATGAAACACATCATGGACGCCAGGAAAGGTAGCCGGTAACTCCAATCTATAAGCAGACACTCCGATGCGCTCAATGATCTGAAATGGCCCAACATATCTGGGATCCAACTTGTGGTTCTTCCCAAATCTTTTAACGCCCGGCATCGGAGAGACCTTCAGGAAAACACTGTCCCCAACCGCAAACTCCAGATCTGCCCTTCTTCGATTGGCATACTTCTCATACCGCTCCTGAGCAACGCGGAGCTTCTCCCGAATATTAGTCACCGCCTCTTCCATCTCCATCAAAGCTTCCGGACCTAGCAACGGTCTCTCACCGACTTCGGCCCAAAACAAGGGAGTTCTGCAGCGCCTCCCATACAGTGCTTCAAAAGGGGCCATCTGCAGACTTTCTTGAAAGCTATTATTGTATGCAAATTCCATAAGTCTGAGGCGCTCGTCCCAAGCTCCACCATGCTCCAAAATATAGCACCCGATCATGTCTTCCACGATCTGATTAACTCGCTCCGTTTGACCATTAGTCTGCGGATGGTATGCGGTCGAAAACCTGAGGTCGGTGCCCAAGGCTCCTTGTAAGCTCTGCCAGAATCGCGACGTAAACCTGGAGTCTCGATCTGACATGATACTCACTGGCACTCCATGCAAATGAATGACCTCATCCAAATATAACTCTGCTATCTTCTTCATAGAATAGCCGACTTTGAAGGGGACGAAATGCGCACACTTCGTCAATCGATCAACTATAACCCATACTGAATCATGTCCACGAGGGGACCTCGGCAAACCCGTAATAAGGTCCATCGATATACTTTCCCATTTCCACATGGGGATCTCCAAAGGGGTCAGCTTTCCTCCCGGCCTGCCATGATCGGCCTTCACCCGCTTGCACGTGAAGCACTCCGATACAAATTTGGCGATGTCATTCTTCATGCCCGACCACCACACAATTTGCTTCAGATCTCTATACATCTTGGTGGAACCCGGGTGGCTAGATCCGTGAGCCTCCCTGCAAATCATAACTCAAATATCTCCCACCGCCGGAATACAGAATCTACCTCTATATAAGAGGGTGCCAAGCTCATCGATGGAGAAATCAGATAATTCTCCTTTCTCGGTCCTTCCTCGGAGATGCTGAAGATCTGGGTCTTCTTTCTGATGTAACCTTGTGAGGGTGATCCACGAAGGCTCTTCTACCTCCAAACGAGAGCGCTCGCCACGGCTCACCGCCGAAATATCCATCAAAAGAAATTCCTCGACCAAGGTTTGAACGGATAAATTGAAGATCTGAGCCGTCTTCCTACTCAAGGCATCGGCCACCACATTGGCCTTGCCAGGATGATAAAGGATGTCCACTTCATAATCAGCAACATACTCCAACCACCGACGTTGGCGCAAATTCAGCTCCTTTTGCGTGAATACATACTTCAAGCTTTTATGATCGGTATAAATCTTGCACACAGCGCCATATAGTAAGTGTCTCCACAGCTTCAAGGCAAAGATCACCGCCGCAAACTCCAAATCATGAGTAGGGTAATTTTTCTCATGAACCTTCAGTTGCCTAGATCCATAGGCGATCACCTTCCCCTCTTGCATCAGAACGCACCCAAGTCCGATGTGGGAAGCATCCACATACACCGCAAACTCCACTCCCTCGATAGGCAGAATGAGAATTGGGGCAGAACACAACCTTCTCTTCAGCTCTTGGAAAGCCTCCTCACACTTATCACTCCAAATGAAGGCGACATTCTTTTACGTAAGCCGGGTCATCGGAGCGGACAACGTGGAGAAACCCTCCACAAATCTCCTATAGTATCCGGCCAAACCCAAGAAACTTCTGATCTCCTTCAGAGTAGAAGGTCTCTTCCAATCCATCACACCCGAAATCTTGGCGGGGTCCACAGAGATTCCATCCTTGCCCACCACATGTCCCAAAAAGGACACCTGAGGCAACCAAAACTCGCACTTGCTCAGCTTAGCATACAGCTTATGCTCTCTCAAAACAGACAGAACCAAACGCAAATGATAGGCATGTTCCTCATCACTGCGAGAATAGATAAGAACGTCGTCGATGAAGACGACAACAAAACGGTCAAGAAAATCCTTGAATACCCGGTTCATCAGATCCATGAACGCAGAAGGCGCGTTGGTCAGACCAAAGGACAACACGAGGAACTCAAAATGTCCGTACCGGGATCTAAAAGCCGTTAGGGGAATGTCTGACTCACGAACCCTCAGCTGGTGGTAGCCTGAACGAAGATCAATCTTCGAGAATTTGGTGCACCCACGCAGCTGGTCGAACAAATCATCAATCCGCGGCAACGGATATCTATTCTTGATCGTCACCTTATTCAACTCTCGATAATCAATACACAGCCTCATGGAACCGTCCTTCTTCTTTACAAAAAGAACAGGAGCAGCCCATGGAGAAGTACTCGGTCTGACGAAACCACACTCCAGAAGTTCATCCAGCTGAATACGCAATTCTTCTAATTCACGAGGCGCCATGCGGTACGGTGCCTTGGCAATGGGCCGGGTGCCTGGCTCGAGGTCTATGGCAAACTCCACCTCTCTTTCAGGAGGGAGAGCGGAAAGCTTGTCAGGAAAAACATCAGGAAACTCTCGCACCACCGGGATACCCTCCACGGTTGGCTCCACACGAGAAGCATCCACCGCACAGATAGAAACTAGAAAACCCTCGCAACCAGAAGCTAAAGCTCGGCGGGCACGTACCGCAGAAATAATCGAAGAACTCTCCCGAGGGAGACCATAAACGCTTAATGGACTTCCGTCGCCCAACTTGAAATCTAGCCGCTTCTCCTTGCACTTGATCACGGCATCATACTTGGACAACCAGTCCATCCCAAGAATCACATCAAAATCTGCCAAATCTAGCATCTTCAAATCTGCCAGAACCTGGACACCACCCAAGGAAATGGGGCACTCCCGGATACCCCGATCTGACGTAACCTGATCTCCAGACGGAAACTTAACGGACAAGGCATCATCCAACCGGTCAATAGACCATCGGTGCCTACCAACAAAACTCCTAGCAATGAAAGAGTGAGACGCTCCCGAATCAAATAGGACACGCGCCCATTTATTCTTCACCTTGAATTCACCTAAATAAGCGTGCGTCACTAGACAACTAGTAAGCTAAATTTAGGGAAAAAAAAGAACGAGTTTGGAGGAAAGAAACTAACCAAATGTCACGTGCACTGAGGTTTGAGCTTCCTCTCTAGTCAGCACATTAAGCTTGCCTTTAATCTTGCCCACAAACTGCGGGGGCGGTGGTAAGGTATGCAGGGGAACCGCTGATGTCACGGTCTGAGAGTTTGGGCAGTCGGCCCTACGATGCCCTTTTTGCCCACACAGGAAACAACAACCAGCCTTCTTGTAACACCGGGCCGCCTCATGCCCGGGCTTAGAGCAGAATGAGCACACTGGGACCGCCTTGGGCGCGTCCTGAATCACACTAACCTTTAACGGCTCCAGCGCCTCGAGCCTCTTGAAACACCTTTCGAACGGGTGGCCCCGCTTGCCACAGAAGCTACAGTGCACAACACCCTTCTTCTTTGAGTCCGAATGGGATGCCTTAACATTCTCCCGATCATCCAATTTTCTCTTATCACTCTTTGCCTGCTTCCCATGACTCTTTGTCTTTTCAATCGACTCGGCCTTCAATGCGGCCTCCACCGCTTCAGCATAAGTCTTTGACCCATAGGCGCTAGCCTACTGCTGGACGTCACCAGTGAGACCACCCAAAAACCTCTTCACTCTTCCTTCCTCCGAGGCCACCAACTCGGGGGCGAATCTACTCAACTTGCTGAACTCGATCTCATATTCACTGACGGTGAGCTGCCTCTGCTTCAGATGCAGAAAGTTGTTCATCAATCGGTCGCGCTCAACCGAAGGGAGGAACTTCTTAAGCAATAACCCCTTAAACGTCTCCCACGAGCATCCCTCGGCGAGACCTTCCTTCTCCCTAATCCACCAACCTTTTGTCAAACCCTTCAGCTGATATGCAGCCACCATCACCTTTGAAGCCTCAGAGATGCCCGAATAGGAGAACATCTCCTCCATGCTGATCACCCAATCATCCAGGGCTATGAAGTCTGCCCTACCATCATAGGTAGGAGGTCCCAAACGCTGAAAGTGCGAAATGAAGTTCATCTCCGGTGGCAATGCCACTGGACGCACCAGGGGAGCAGGAACGGCTGGGCTCACCACTGGTTCTTGCACAGCAGGCTGCTGCACCGAGGCAGCAGACACCAAAGACTGAATCTGAGCCTGCATCGCGACCAACTGTCTCGTCAAAGCCTCATTGCTCTGTCGCAGGCTTTCAATCACGGACTCACTCTGACCACCAGAAGACTCTCCCTCAGGCAGGGGAGTCGATCGTGTCACTCTCCTACGAGACATGTCTACAAGAAGGATGGACATTCAATCAGAAACAGACCCAAAAAAACTTAAGCCAAATAGACTCTGAAAACTTCACGGATCGATTCGGAACAGGAAAGAAAACAACCTGCTATTGCTGTTACCTTGTTCTGGAATTTCATGAAATGATGCAATGATTAAACTTAGGATGATGCACCATCATCCTATTGACACCTGTGCTATGACATGAGTGCATGAACATTTAAATTTCTTTTCAAATCATGTGTGTACATATGTCATCTGGTATGTCTTTAACTTGGCACACGTGCTTATGCGATGATATGAATGTATGCAGTGCTATGCATTCTAGAAAGAGGCCTTAATGCATGTTATAAGCGGCGTACACATGTAACGTTATGCATCCCATACTACATAACATTACATGTAATGAAAAAAAGAAAACGTGCTAATGGGCATCCATGTAATGGTGGTTATGCATCCCATACTACATAACCGTCACATGTTGCCACCTATGGTGGATCCATATACAAACACATATTATGCATCCCATACTACATAATATGCCCCGTATACTTCTTATCATGCTATGAGTGTAGTGACTATGCTTCGGTCAAGACATATTGATGACATATCAGTGTGTGTATACAATGAAATGATCTAATGAGGTTCTGCTTAGGATAGCGGTTGTTTGGCTAACACGCTAACCACCCAACTACCTTTTTCACAGAACCTATCTCTGATACCAACTATCACAACCCGCATTTTCCCAACATTTAAAATGCTATCAGAGTAGGGAAAGCTACGCATTGTGATGCCACGTCACGTAGGGGACGCCTACTGACGTTAAGGCAAATCATCCTTCTTCGCAGTCAAGCAAATATTATTATTAACTCAAAGAGGTTTAAATATAATTTATGCAAAAAGATTAACAAGCCGCGTCCCTCGGCTAGGTGGGTCAACTAGTCCACGCTTTTAAAATATAGTTTTACGCAGCGAAAAAATACTTGATTTAATTACTTAGTGGCCTAAGTGAACATGAAGACCTAGTGAGGTGCACCATGCAAGATCGAATGTGTGTATTTACTTTATATAAAAGTAGATTTATCACGCGCAAAAAGTAGTGAGATTACCATTTCAAAACATGATATGCAATGCTACAATTACCTTAGCATATCTAAGCAAGGAGCTATAAAGCCAACCCGCATCTAATCATTCCAGAACAAGTGTTCGAAGTAAACAACAAGTAACATCAATTGTGAAACAAAAGTCTATCCAAACGGCACCACGGGCGCCAACACCTGACACGAACCCATGGGCCGACAAGTCCACAGAAATATCCTACCTCAAGAGGGTCAGAAGGCGGCAGCTAAAGCAGCTCTGCACTAACACCTGCTACTGTCCAGAACCTGAGGCATTCAAAGAAAGAACACCTCAGAAGCAAGTTACAAGTGGTGCAGAAAACAAGAAAGTAAGCAAACCTCCGCGAGACCGGAGGGAGACAGAAGCTGTAAGGGTTAGTGACGACAACACTAGCCATAAATAATCATCAGAAAAAAAAGGAAATATGATAATCAACAGGAAAAAGGGAAACAGTAGAAGTAACTGATATTCAGCAGAAAAACACCCACCAAACGAGGGTGTTAAAACAGACAAGGTCAAAACTCGCCATCAACAAGAATCATCAACATTCACATTATTATTTATGTTGCTCTTGTTCAGAATTATAGAGACTGATCAGCTCATCCAAAAGAAGAGCACCGCACCGGGGGCAAAAACCACACCGCGTACGGCCTCCTAATCAAAAGCTTAAAAGAGCACCGCACCGGGGGCAAAAACCACACCGCGTACGGCCTCCAACAGAATTCATATTTTCATGCAATTTCAAGGAAAAGGGGCGAGGCCCATCAGAACATAAGACAACATTTTCTTGGTTAACAAGATGAGCAAGATTATATTGAGTAAAAAAATGAGTAAAAGTAAGGCAGATGATAAAATTCAGCATAAACCAAGTACTGGGAACAAAAGTGAGAACCACAACAACAATAAAAAGAAATAAAGGGGTTTTAGCAAAGAGAATGAGCAAGATCACCACTTGCCTTCAAATCACCGGAATCGTTCTCCGAACAACTCCTCGACGTAGATCGGCCCAAAAGGAGGCACGACGAGGCGAGATCTACAGAAAAAATGGTCAAAACGAAGGTTAGGGCCGAAAACCCTAACGAAAAAGTTTCACGAAACGGAAGGAAATTACCACGAGGACGAAGCTCTCGTCGAGAGATTTCCGAATCTATGCTCGGCTCGCGATTCCGACCACCGGAGCTCCGTCGGCGGCGTCCGGAAGATTCGAGAAATCGCCTCCCCCGTCGCTCGTTTTTCTCGCTGGTTCGGACAGAATGAAGAAGAAGAAGAAACTGGGTTCGTTTTCTTTTAGGCAACATATCATATTATATTAATAATAATAATAATATCATTATTATTAATAGAAGGGGCTAAAGACGAACGGAAAGATTTGTCGAGCAGGGCATATTTGACGAACGGCCGGATTCATCGAACGGCGCTGCCTTAAATTTGTCGAACGGCGCATGTATATATATATACAATTATAATAATAATATTATTATTATTTTATCATTCGTCGAACGATAAGGAGGGGGGGGGGGGGGGGGGGGGGGGTGATCGACGGATGAAGCAAATGAAATGCTTTGAACGGTGATCCACAAATGAAAATAATTAAAGCTGAATGCAAACCTTCGAACGGAGCTCTGCATGCATTCATATATATATATATAGGTCGACGAATGTGTTCTGAAGGGTGGTCGACGAATGTGCTGAATGAATGCATGTATATATATATACACGTAATTATTATAATAATAATAATATTATTATTATTATTTTATCACCAAAAAATTAAACGGAGGCCGAATCCAACGAAAATTTCGCCTAAGGTGAACGGGGATGCTACGAATCCAACGGCAAAGTCCGAATCAAAATCCGACGTGCCGTTTTCGAGATATAAATGGCGGGAGTTACGGCGAACTTTAAATATATACAAAAGTTCTAAAATGCGCTGAGGCTCCAAAATGGCTCGGATCGCGACGAAACTTGACAGGTAAGTCTAAAATTAAATAATCTAATTTCCTAACGTAAAATTTTCCAATTCCGGGTCGTCACAAAATTCGGTCGACTTGACCCAAACGGATGCGAAAACGCGCAAACGGCGACGCGCCGCTAACTCGACGTTAAAAGTAATGCCCCGACGTCATTAACACGCCATCACTGAATTAAACAAATACTGGAAAAATCAGGGGTGTTACAAGCACTCTCTAGATCTACAGTCTAGACCTAGTCGCCAACACGAGGCAAATTTTCCCTAGTCCCCGCAAGGCCGTAGTCGCCGTGTGGCGAATTTTTCTACCAAACAAAAGTTATAAAGATTACAATTTGAAAAGTAAAACAAGACAACAACTAAGACTCCCTCAACAAGAAGAACTTGATGTAGATGAAGATGTGATCGTATCAGTCTTCAAGTTCTTTTGCATTCACGAAACGTTGATGGAGTTCTTTTTGGCTGCTTCTGAAGGTTCACTCGAGTGCTGTGAAAGTAAGGCTCCAATAACTTCTGTAACATCAAACCCTAATGGAGGAAGCACCGCTCTTTAAATAGATTTGACAGCTACCGCCTGCGCAAGTACTACCGCCCCGCGATAGTGACACAACGCGCACACGGATCGTGGCAGTTAAGGCAACTTCTGAGCACAAACGATTGTGACAGCCTAGCACGCCGCGGTAACACTATCGCCACGCAATAGTGTGATTTCCTTCCTTCAGACAATATCTCTTTCCATATTTGCCCCTCAATCAACTATAGACGGGATGTTTCCAAAAGCTACCACCGGGCATTAGACCTACCGCGCCGCGATAGTACTTGCCAAACATAGCGACCCGTCGACATTCCTTTTTCTCCACTTTCCTTACTGTCAATAGTTTCCATATATGCTAACGCCAGCGTCAATGCTAACGCTCCGCGGTAGGTCATTTCGTCGGGCACATCTTTGTCGAGTTGTCCTCAGCTTTTGTCGATCTCAATCTGGTTTGTCAAATGGAAACTTATTTTCGTCAATCTCAATCTGGTTCGTCGAACGGCAACATATTTTCGTCGATCTCAATCTGATTCGTCGAACGGAACTAGCGCCAACGGTAGTATTACCGCTCCGCGGTATGGCATTCATTTCACCGAGCGCCGCGATAGAGCATGCAGATCATCGAATGGAGCACCGAGTTCGTCGAACGCAGCATCCATTTCATCGAACGCAGGATTCCATCTCAACGGTTCCTTCTCAGCGGTTGTTAGCGCCAGCAGTAGGCTTAACGCGGCGCGATAGAGCTTTCAGATCTTCTCAGCGGTTTTCTCTCAGCGGTTTCGTCTCAGCGGTTCGTTAGTGCTACCGCCAGCGGTAATGTTAACGCGGCGCGATAGGAACAAAACACAACACCATGGAGATTTGAAAGCACAGAATCCTGCATACTATAAACACAAACAAGTATGATCAAATACAATAGGATTTGTTATTGTCAAACCAAGAGATGCGGAAAGCATGTTCCAACTAACTCCCCCTTTTGATAATAACAAATCCCCTTAGAAAGAAATAATACAATTGATAGGAATTTGTGTTTATAATAGAGATAAGCTTGAAATTTAAGACATGTGCATATGCTCCCCCTAAATGAATGCTCCCCCTAAGTGAATGCTCCCCCTATAACAAATCTTCCTATGAACTTAACTCCCCAAACAGGTAAATTTCTTTCAAATTTATTCTCCCCCTTTTGTTATTGTCAAAAGAGTGTGGTGAGGAAGGCCAACAAAAAGTGTGAAATTACTGTGTAGTGAGGGAATGAGCATTATAAATAGGTAAACACTAAGGACAAATATAATAGATAGGAGTGAAAAGAGAATGTGAATAGATTGTCATAAAGGAACCACTTGTTGGGAAAAAAATGAATTCATGATCGAGCATACAAGTAGTAAATGAGGTGGAAATCATGAAGAAATATGTTTTAAGTGATCATCTTTATATGAATTGAGAAGCAAAGTAGATGATTAAGAATTTTAGATATAACTAAATAGATGTTGTAGCATTTGAAGTACACAAAATAATTTCAGTTTTAACATAGCCATACACTAGTTTTGAAAGGTATGCAATACAGAGTTCTCATGGCGCAGCGGAAAAGAAATGTAAGCATGATATAAGATATCAAGACAAATAGAATAATACAATGTTCAAAATTTAGAAACCAAGTACACTTATACATTGTAATGATCATGCAAGGCTATCTAGTGCATTTACTTATTAATTTAGAGAATACATGTAGATATGCAATAGACTCCAATTCTCATGAGTAGAAGGCTTACAAGTGATAATGATGTGTACAAAATAGTGTTTTTGAAAAAAGTATACAGAAGAGTTAATCAAAACACATGACATGTATAATGGAATAAACACAATATCATTGAACAAGCGTTGTTAGAGTTACCTTTTCCCACAAAGCTATATAAATTATTCAATGCACATAGTAAAATAGTACAACTACCAAGGTGCTCTACACACACAATGCTTATTAAGACTTATCAGGGTGCAAAGTAGTGCTTGGGGAATCACAAGTATTATTTTGAATTTTATTTATTTGTGATTCTGTGTACAAGAAGTAGTGTAAGAGAAAAAAAATGTTTGCAACAAGGCACTTTACAATTCTCTCCAAGGTGCTCAACCTCACAATGCTCATTAAAACTTATCAGGAGGGTGAGTAGTGCTTGGTGGAGTTATCTTTGTTAATTATTCATTTGAATTTTTTTGCTTAACGACAAAGGTCTCCGAATTCACTTGTATGTGCAATCAAAAAGATTTTTGAGAAGACACACTTCTTCAAAGATAGGTGCATGAAAAAGATTTTAACATGTGGTGAAGGTAAAACTAAGCATGCCTAACAATATTATGACGTTGTTACACTACACAATCATGTAAGAGAAGATTAAATGCATATGTAGTTTGTCAAAAAGTGTGAGTGAAATAAAATCATTAGCAAATATAAGCCATTTACTCATACATAGAGGCACGCTATGCAATACTACACATGATTTCTATCATCAATTTCAAAGCACACATAAGATAATGGTCAAGGCATGATACAAAAACAATGTTATTAAGATACTTGAACTAGAGAATGAAACATTGTATACTAAGCTTGGCAAGATAAATTATATCATCCTTGAAACATAGAAAATTACATCAGTTTTAATAAATTTTAAGTTTTTCAAAAACAAAAATAAAACAAATAAAAAGCATGTTTTTGTTATTTTTATTGGTTTTTCAAATTTTGTAGTTGGTTTTGAAAAAGAAAGATAAAACACATTTTATTTTATAGTAATAAAACGAAGCATGTTTATGGTTGTATTTTGATTTGTTTTATAGTTTTTTTTTGTTTTTAGAATTTTTAAAAGAAAATAACAGGAACTGAAATAAAAGATGAAAAAGAGACTGGAAATACAGAAGTATCCACTACCGCCAGCGGTACCCAGCTATCATCGGGCGGTAGTGACAGAGCTACAAATTTTGGGAAAACGTGAAATTTTTCAGAATTTGTCTTTTGAATATATTTGTGCAGATTTGTGACAATGTAGTCCAGCAATGAAATCAGACATATGTATTCATGAATAATGCGGATTTTGCAAGTTCAAGCTAGAATGTCCAAAACCCCTAATTCTAGTCTAAGTAGATGAAATCGTGAATCAGGTAGAGGCTTGGTAAAGATGTCCGCAAGTTGCGATTATGTTCCTATGAAATTTACATGAACGTGTTCCTTTTTGATGTGATCCCTAATGAAGTGGTGTCTTACATCAATATGTTTAGATCGTGAGTGATGAACGGGGTTGTTTGTTAAGTCAATAACACTCTTGATGTCACACTTAAGTTCAATATTAGTTAAATGAACACCAAAGTCTTCTATGGTTTGTGTCATCCATAGTGCTTGGGCGCAACACCTTCCTAGTGCAATGTATTCTGGCTCGGTGGTGGAGAGGGCAACAGAATTTTGTTTTCTACTTGACCATGCAACTAGAGAAGGACCTAAGAAGTGACATGTACTACTAGTGCTTTTCCTATCTAGTGAACAACCTGCATAATCAGAATCAGAATATCCATGCAAGAGAAAAGAATCATTATTTGGATACCAAAGTCCTAATTTTGATGTGCCTATTAGATATCGAAAAATTTGTTTCACCGCTTTTAAATGAGATTCTTTTGGATTTGCTTGAAATCTAGCTCATAAGCATACGACAAACATGATATCGGGTCTAGATGCACTTAGGTATAACAGGGATCCAATCATTCCTCTATATAAAGTTTGGTCAATTTATCTTTCGGCTTCATCTTTTCCTAATTTTAGTGATGCGCTCATTGGAGTACTAGCTTGTTTTAAATTTTCAAAGCCAAAACATTGTAGCATATTATGGACATATTTGGATTGACATATAAAATTCCATCATTTCGTTGGGTTATTTGAAAACCTAAAAAGTATGTTAGTTCACCCACTAGACTCATTTCAAATTCATTTTGCATCACTAAAATAACTTCCTTACACAACTCTTCATTAGCGGCTCCAAAAATAATATCGTCAATGTATATTTGTAAAATAATCAAATCATTATCATAGTTCTTAATGAAGAGCGTGTTATCGGCACTACCCATTTTATAACCGTGCTTTAATAAAAAAGATGTTAAGCGTTCATACCAAGCACGGGGCGCTTGTTTTAGACCATAAAATGCTTTTTCTAATCTATATACATGATTTGGAAATTTTTCATCAATAAATCCGGGGGGTTGTTCTACATAGACTTCTTCTTTTATTATCCCGTTTAAGAAGGCACTTTTGACATCCATTTGAAATAATTTAAACTTCTTATAACTCGCAAAAGCTAAAAAAATTCTAATCGATTCAAGGCGAGCAACGGGTGCAAATGATTCATCGAAATCTACCACTTCGATTTGAGAATAACCTTGTGCCACTAATCTAGCTTTGTTCCTAGTTATTCTAGACTCTCCATCTAATTTATTTTTAAATATCCATTTGACACTGATAACGGGGTGATTAGATGGTCTTTCAACTAGTTTCCAAACTTTATTGCGTTCAAATTGATTTAATTCGTCATTCATAGCAATAAACCAAAACTCATCATTCAAAGCGGTGGACACATTTTTCGGTTCTATTTCTGAAACAAAGCATAAATTTGAAAAAGATTCAGTAAAAGAAGAACGTGTAGTTACCCCTCTTGATGGTTCTCCAATGATAAGCTCCCTTGGATGATCCCTTGTAAATCAAAGCACACTTGGAGGCACGAACTCCTCTTGCACAATCTCTACTCCTTTTTCTTCTCCAAGTGGATCATCATCATCATGCTCCAATGGTGAAAGAGGTTCATCTTCATTTCCTGCACAAGTAGAGTCTACACAAGGCACAAGTTCATCAAACTTCACATGAATAGACTCTTCCACCTTTTTAGATTTTGTATTATACACTATATGCTTTGCTAGTGGAAGAATAACCAAGAAAGATACCTTCATCACACTTTTCATCAAATTTAGCTAATGCATCCTTGGTGTTTAGAATAAAACATTTGCACCCAAAGACATGAAAATAAGACACATTAGGTTTCCTTTGAAAGTACAATTCATAAGGAGTTAATTTCAAAATAGGGCGAAGCATAACACTATTTATAACATAACATGTTCTATTTACGGCTTCGGCCCAAAAATATCTGGGCAATCCATACTCGGATAACATAGTACGTGCAAGTTCTTGAAGAGTTCTAATTTTCCTCTCCACCACACCATTTTGTTGGCGGTGGGTGGGGCGGAAAATTCATGCTTAATACCAAGATTATTACAGAAAGTAGTGAAACTATCGTTTTCAAATTCCCCTCCATGATCTGATCGTATACACTTGATTTTTAAATCTAATTCATTTTGAATGCGATTGCAAAGCCTTAAAAATTTAGAAAACGCATCAGATTTTGAGGTAAGAAATAAGGTCCAAGTAAATCTAGAAAAATCATCAATTAAAACAAAAGTGTACTTTTTACCACCAAGACTACATGAGCTAATGGGTCTAAAAAGATCCATGTGAATTAATTATAAGGGTCTTGAGGTGGATATTTCTTTTTTACTCTTAAATGATGCTTTTGAGAATTTTCTTTTTTGGCATGGCGAGCATAAAGAAGACAGATTTCCATTTAGCATAGGAAAACCTTTAATAAGTTTATTCTTTGACAGTTTTAAGATTAACTTAGTGCTTGAGTGGTGGAGACGCCTATGTTATAATTCAAGTTCTTCATTTTTTGATATAAGACATTTGAGTGATGCACGAGATAGATCATGAAAGGCAATTAGATACACATTGTGAATTCGTGGTGCAGTGAGTACAATACTATTGGTTTTTGGATCTATAATTTTGCATAAATCTGTAGAAGACTCAAATAAAACATTTAGACCTTTATCGCAGAGTTGACTAATAGAAATCAAGTTATGTTTCAAACCTTCTACATATAAAACATTAGTAAGAGAGAAAGAATTGTTACCAACAGTACCGGTGCCTAATATCCTTCCTTTTCCATTATCCCCAAATGTCACCATTCCTCCTTTCTTCTTGGTGAGGCTAAGGAATTTTTCTCTATCCCCCGTCATGTGTTTGGAGCACCCTGAGTCCAAGTACCACATGTCTTCCTTTTCCTTAGCCTTCCAACATACCTAACAAGAAGATGAGAGTAAATATCCGGATACCCAAGTGGTTCATCCCATAGAATAGGTGGAAACCTTAGGCACCCAGATTTGCTTGACCGTACATCGACCCTTCATCCTGCAAGAGTCCAAAGTATGCCCGAAGTGATGGCACTTGGCACATAACACAAAAGGGGTTGAGACCATTTTCAATTTTTGTTGTGGACTCTTGCTGGAGGATGGGGAATCAGCAGAATAAATTTCAGATTTGTGGTTATTCGAAGAATTATGAGTTTTGTTACTACCGCCAGCGTTAGAAGTTACCGTCGGGCGGTAGTTAGCAGAGACAAAACCTAGACCAGTTTTTGCACTACCATGCCTTTGGTTTGCCAAAATCATATTAAGACATTTCTGGCCAACACCGAATTTTTCTATGGCTAAGTTAAGGTCATGGATTTTAGCTTTTAATGCAAAATTTTCACTAACTAGATTTCCGCATCTATTTGCAAAAAATTTCTTTTCATTTTCAACATTAGAAAGGGAGAGTTTCAAATTTCTTTCTAAGTCTCTCTTTTGTTTCGAGGGTAATTCGATATTGGAGAGAGCATTAGAAAGATCAGTTTCAAGTTTGCTAGTCCTTGCCAAGAGATCATCATTCTTTTGGCAAGACTCCATCTCCTTTCCCAAGGCAAAAATTTCCTTACTTAATTTTTTATTTTGTTTCAAAAGAATTTTATTTTCAGTTTTAAGTAGATCAAGATCTTTTAAATTTCTGTCAAAAGATTTGCAAGTTCTTAAGTATTCAGAATAAAGATCATCATAGTTAGATGGGATTACCTCAGTGTCGCATTAGACACTGCACTCGTCGTCGGTTGATTCATTGCTTTCCCCATAAGGCACAAGTTTGCCTCAACATCATCACTTGAGCTTGAAATACTTGAGCACCCGGAGGAAGAGTCATCCCATGTTGCAGCCTTTAAGACCTTCTTCTTCTCCTTTCCTTTAACCCGTTTTTCTTTTTGTTCCTTCAGGAATTTTGGGCATTGACTTCTAATATGCCCGGTCTTCCTACAGTGGAAGCACTCGGGAGTTGGCCGCTCTTCGTCTTCGTCGCTAGACTTCTCCTTCTTCTCTCTTTTGGATGAGGAGCCCTTTCGGAAAAATTTCCGGAAGGTGTTCCTCCTTTACGGGTTCTTCATGAATTTAGTGAAGTTCTTCACGAAGAGACTTTCCTCGTCATCTTCCTCATCGTCATCTTCTTTTCTTGACTTCAGTGCCAAGGCTTTCTTCTTTGGTTCCTTGTTGTACTCCTCTTCTCTAATCTTGAGTTCTACCTCATGGGTTTTAAGGTTCCCAATGAGGCTCTCAATTTGGAGCCGCCTAAGATCATGCGATTCGGAAATCGGCGACAGCTTTGTATTGAACTTTGGTGGGAGTGATTGAAGAAGCTTTCTCACCAAGTCGTCGTTTGAAAATGTTTTTCCAAAAATTTTTGAGGCATTAACAATCTTGGTGAATCGAGTGTACATGGCATCGACGTCCTCATTTGGATCCATCCTGAACCTCTCAAATTCAGATTCCAATTGGAATAGTTTTGAATCTTTGACCTGCGAGGTACCTTCATGCGTTATTTCTAATAAGTTCCAAATATCATAAGTTGTTTCACATGCACTTACTCTATTAAATTCAGTCCTATCAAGAGCATAGAACAGAGCATTCATCGCTTTCGCATTATTCTTACACCTAGTATTATCTCCATCGTCCCATTTATCCCTAGGTTTTTCCATGGTTACTTCTCCAACAATGTATGTAGGAGAAGTGTATGGAGTTTCAATACATGCCCATACATCTAGATCTAGGTTTATCAGAAAACAACGCATACGCGTTCTCCAGTAATTATAATCAGTTCCAGTAAACAACGGAGGTCAACTTATTCTCTACCCCTCATGGAAAGCTAGATCACGGAGCGCCATTATTCCCGGTTGTTAGACCGAATTGGAATAACCTAGCTCTGATACCACTTGTTGAATCTGTAGGTGCCCATAGAGGGGGGTGAATAAGGGTTTTAAACTTTTTATAGATATTAAAGAAAATAATTCTCAGACACTACCGCCAGCGGTAGTGTTAACGCTTGGCGTTAGGCAACAGTGAGAATACTTTTACGTTTGAACAATGAAAATCACATAGTACGACTCAGAGATGAAATAATAAACATATTTTCATTAATCATTAACTGGAAGTAAATACGATTACAAAACTTTTCCCAATAACGCTTGGAAAGAGGCGACCAATGAAAACTATTTTGGTTTTCTATACCGACCCTTCTCCCAAGGACCGGTTGACTTTAGCCTATCTCTCCCTAGACAAGGCCTCAAGCCGCTCTAGCCCTTCCCTCACCGGAAAGGCCTCAAGCACTCCCTAGATCTACAACCTAGACCTAGTCGCCAACACGAGGCGAATTTCCCCCTAGACCCCGCAAGGCCCTAGTCGTCGTGTGGCGAATTTCTCTACCAAACAAAAGTTATAAAGATTACAATTTGAAAAGTAAAACAAGACAAGAACTAAGACTCCCTCAACAAGAAGAACTTGATGTAGATGAAGATGCGATCGTATCGGTCTTCAAGTTCTTTTGCATTCACGAAACGTTGATGGAGTTCTTTTTGGCGGCTTCTGAAGGTTCACTCGAGTGGTCTGAAAGTAAGGCTCCAATAACTTCTATAATAGCAAACCCTAATGGAGGAAGCACTGCTCTTTAAATAGATTTGACAGCTACCGCTTGTGCAAGTACTACCGCCCCGCGATAGTGACACGACGTGCACACGGATCGTGGCAGTTAAGGCAACTTCTGAGCGCAAATGGTTGTGACAGCCTAGCGTGCCGCGGTAACACTATCGCCCCGCGATAGTGCGATTTCCTTCCTTTAGCCAATATCTCTTTCCATATTTTCCCCTCAATCAACTGCAGACGGGATGTTTCCAAAAGCTAGTGCCGGGCGTTAGACCTAATGCGCCGTGATAGTACTTGCCAAACATAGCGACCCGTCGACATTCCTTTTTCTCCACTTTCCTTTCTATCAATAGTTTCCATATATGCTAACGCCAGCATCAATGCTAACGCTCCGCGGTAGGTCATTTCATCGGGCACATCTTCGTCGAGCTGTCCTCTGCTTTTGTCGATCTCAACCTGGTTCGTCGAACGGAAACTTATTTTTGTCGATCTCAATCTGGTTCGTCGAACTGCAACATATTTTCGTTGATCTCAATCTGATTCGTCGAACGGAACTAGCGCCAACGGTAGTATTGTCGCTCAGCGGTATGGCGTTCATTTCGTCGAGCGCCGTGGTAGAGCATGCAGATCGTCGAACGGAGCACCGAGTTCATCGAACACAGTTCGTCGAACGCAACATCCATTTCATCGAACGCATGATTCCATCTCAGCGGTTTCTTCTCAGCAGTTGATAGCGCCATCGGTAGGCTTAACGCGGAGCGGTAGAGCTTTCAGATCTTCTCAGCAGTTTCATCTCAGCGGTTCATTAGTGTTAGCACCAGCGATAATGTTAACGCGGTGCGGTAGCAACAAAACACAGCACCATGGAGATTTGAAAGCACAGAATCCTGCATACTATATACATGATGTAGGGGTACCGTGACGACGTGGACGTTACGCTAACGGAAACATATTCATCACAAAAAGTAAAACAATATAGGAGGGCTCCGACCAAGAGCGAACAAAAAGGGGTCGGTTGGCTCCCAAATCCGATTGAAAATAAATATGCAGGACTCGATACAACGTCCTTAAGACCTACCTCTCCAACAAGTACATGACTCACCGTTAGCCGGACTCGATACCACGTCCTTAAGACCTACCTCTCCAACAAGAACACAACTCACCGCACCTACACAAGCATCTATTCCATCAATCGATTCTTTACAAAACGCAGCGGCAATATTTTGGAGCGGCGGTGAACATTCAAGCGGCGATTAAGCTCTAGTTGATATTAACTCCCTTGTTAGCGCTAAGTGCGCCAATCTTGGAGAGCAAACCAAGGCTAGGCCGAGTTTCGCTCCCGCACCGGATCTACCCGATCCGAACAACAAGAGATTCAATAACAACACTTAGATCTCAGATTTTTGCAAGCGAAGAAATTAAAGCCGCGGATAAAACGATTCGACAAAAAAACTCCACAAATTAAAGGGTAGCAAGAATCACTAGCAAAGAGAGGGGTTACCCAACCAAGAAGATGAACACACAAGATAATGGTGGGAGAATCTCTCTCTCCACGATTCCACCAGCGTCGCACCGAACGGAGAAGCACCCTTTCTTCCTTGGAGTTGCACAGCGGAAGTCTCGCCGGAGTCGCACCGAAGAGGATGGAGGGAGGCGGCCTTGGAGTCACACCAAGAGAGGGGGGGGGGGGGGGGCGGCAAGAAGGAGGCTCCTCCTTTGGCCGAAATTCTCAAAGAGAAGGGTTAGGGTTTTAATTTTCAACTCCTTCATAAAGACTCCCTTAAATAGGAGTTTACACATAATAATAACCATCCATGATGGAGATGAAATCTCATCCATCCGCATGGTTAAATACACACCAACATAAAATTAAAGGTTCAAAATTAAAATTACAATATTTTAATAAATATAAAATTATCATCATGAAATAATTTTATATTTATTAATATAAAATAAAAGTGCATAAATAAAAGTGCATAAATAAACTTTAAATTTTCACGGCGGCTTTGGCACGCCGCGGGCGGAGATTATAACGCGGATTTCCAACAGCATCATCATGGCGCCTCAGATCTTTGTGGCGCAGCGCCTCAGCAGCCGGGTCATCATCATTAAGGGGTGTCGGAGGGGACGCGCCATCAATCCTCCCCCACTCAAAATCAAGCATCTCTGATGCGTGGTCCGAAATGTAGCGGCGGAGAAGATTAGCATCCAGTCGTTGAAGCTCTGTCGCGAGGACCCAAGAATCGTCTGAAGGAGGGCGATCACGCCAACGGATGAGGAAGCGGTAAGTAAAACCCTCCGAGGTAGTAAGTGGCTCCGCAGACAGTATCATGTCCGGAGTGAGAAAAGTCTTCGGAAACCTGGGAAACATATCAGCAGTAGGAATAAAAGAATGCGACTTACCATCTGGTGAAATACCTGTGGAAACGGATAGAGAGAGGTCATATGTACTACCACTCCCCAACCCATTAGAAGATTTGTTGGAAGGAGAAGACGTCAAAGAACTCAACTCATGTGGAGGCGATACGAACATCGTTAAATCCGAGACGTTAAAAATAGGGGAGATTCCCAATTCGGCAGGAAAATCCAAAACAAAAGCGTTGTCACCTATTTTCTTGATCATCCGAAAAGGGCCGGCGCGCTTATGTGCTAACTTTCTAACGGTGCCAGATGGCAATCGTTTGGGAACTAATCTTACTAAGACCAAATCGCCAACCCTGAAGTGTGACACTCTCCGATGTATATTTGTGTGTGCCTGATAAGAATCATACTGAGCAGTCAAGGTAGCTCGTATACGTGCATGAAGGTCGTGAATATGTTGGGCGAAGGATTGTGCAAATTGACTTGCCTTGTATGTTGGGGGCAAGGGAACCAATTCAAGAGGCACAGGGGCCTTGTACCCGTGGACAATCTCATTTGGCGACAAACCGGTGGACCGATTTTTGGAATTGTTGTAGGCTAACTGAGCGTGGGGTAGAATAAGATCCCATGTGCCTTTATGATCACTCACGAGACATCTAAGAAGGTTCCCTAGGCTCCGGTTAACCACCTCAGTTTGCCCATCGGTTTGAGGATGATAGGAGGAGGAAAGCAATAGTTTGGTACCCATTAGGATCCAAAGTGTCTTCCAGAAGTAGCTCATATACTTAACATCCCTATCCGAGACAATTGTCTTCGACACTCCTCGGTGACTAACGACTTCCTTAAAATATAGCTTTGCGATATGAGATGCGTCGTCGGTTCTAGTACATGGTATAAAGTATGCCATTTTGGAGAACCTATCCACAACTACGAAGATAGAATCGTGACGACAAAAAGTGGTGGGTAGGCCTAAGACAAAGTCCATGCTCACATCCTCCCAAGGTACGGATGGTATAGGCAACGAAGTATATAACCCGACGTTGGTTTTGGTTCCCTTGGAAACTTGGCAAGTACGGCAACTACTCACTACCCGTCCTACCATTGCCTTCAGATTTGGCCAATAGAACTTTTCCTCAACCAGGGTGATAGTCTTATCCTTACCGAAGTGGCCACTCAACCCGCCACTATGCAGTTCCCAGATGATATGGAGGCATAAAGATGACCGCGGAATACATAATTTCCCATGCTTAAAGAGGTAACCATCCTTGATAACGAAAGCAGTAATAGTGGTGGGGGAACTATCCTGGGCAGAAAGGTAAGAATCCTGAAAATCCGGGCATGTAGCGTACTCATCTTTGATTCGCTCGAACCCGACAACGTTAACCTCCATAGTGGTGACTAAAAGGGCTAGGCGACTAAGAGCGTCCGCAACCCGATTGTCCGCTCCCTTAAGATGTTTGAGATTAAACGTGTAACCCTGTAGGAAGGATACCCACTTGGCGTGACGTGGGCTGATTTTATGTTGGGCATTGATAAATCGTAAAGCTTCGTGATCGGAGAGGATCACAAACTCCTTAGAGAGGAGATAATGCCGCCAGTGGTGCAAGCATCAAATGACCGCATAAAATTCCCTATCGTAATTGGAATAATTCAATTTAGCGCCCGCCAACTTTTCACTAAAGAAGCTCACAGGGTGCCCTTCCTGACTCAAGACACCTATTCCCACGCCCGAAGCATCACAAGTAAGCTCAAAGACTTTCGAGAAGTCAGGTAGACGTAAGACGGGTGCCTCAGTCATAAGCTCTTTGATGCGTTGGAAAGCGAAGGTGGCGGACTTTGTCCAAGTAAACTCACCCTTTTTCATGCAGTCACTAATGGGAGCCATGATGCTGCTAAAGTCTTTGATGAAACGGCGGTAGAAAGTTGCCAGCCCATGAAAGCTCCTCACCTCACGTATCGTGGTCGGCACAGGCCAGTCCTTAATCACCTTAACCTTACTAGGGTCGACCCTAATGCCCTCCTTTCCAACGATGTAGCCTAAAAACTCCACCTCCGTAACATGGAAAGTGCATTTCTTGAGATTCAGAAATAAAGTTTCCTTCTGTAGGGTGGAAAGAACCACTCTCATGTGGGAGATGTGCTCGGTGGTAGTAGTGCTGTAAACCAAGATGTCATCGAAGTAGACAACTACGAACTTCCCCATGAATGGCTGAAAGACATGCATCATCATCCGGGAGAATGTGCTGGGGGCATTGAATAGCCCGAAGGGCATCACAAACCACTCGTATAACCCGTCCTTAGACTTAAACGCCGTCTTCCACTCATCTCCCTCGCGGATCCTTATCTGGTGATAGCCACTTTGTAAATCTAACTTAGAAAATACCGTGGCGCCAAACAAAACATCGAGAAGGTCATCTAAGCGCGGAATAGGAAATCGGTACTTGATGGTGATTTTGTTGATAGCGCGGCTATCAACACACATCCGCCACGTACCATCCTTCTTGGGGGCAAGAAGGGCTGGCACCGCACAAGGACTCATGCTAGTCCTGATGAATCCTTTTTTCATCAAATCCTCGATCTGAGTCTGCAGCTCTTTGTGGGCCGCGGGATGAAGCCTATAGTGGGGTTGGTTTGGCAGGGATGAACCCGTAATAAGATCTATCGCATGCTGTATGTTCCTCAATGGAGGTAACACAGAAGGCAACTCGTCTGGGTACACGTCCTTATATTCGTCTAAAAGTACCCATAACTCCTTAAGCAAATCATTCAACGCTTCTGATTCACCCTTCGCACTCATAAGAACTAATGCGTACATAACGCCCTCAAGAAAAGGACCTCTCACAAACTCTCTCCTACTAACTAGGCTCAAGGCCTTCCTCTCGGCTGGGACGGTAGTGTCCTTAGCCAAAGCTACCGGCTCCTTCGGAACGGTCGGTCTCAAAGTGATGGTCTTACCATTGAATTTGAATTCAAAAGTATTGGCTCGACTGAAATGTGTGACGTCACGGTCATAAAGCCAAGGGCGGCCTAATAACACGTGGCACGCGTCCATGGGGAGGATATCACACCAGACCTCATCACTGTAAGATTTAAAGGTAAGAGGGACCAGGCAACGCTTGCTAACCGGGACGGTAACCTTGCTAATCCAAGCTACCTGATAGGGTGTGGGGTGTGGTTCTGTGGTCAGATTTATACGCTTAACGGCGTTCTCAGAAATAACATTCACACAGCTACTGCTATCCATAATGAGCTTGCACAACTTGTCACCACTCTTAAAGATCAGAGAGAAGATACTCGTCCTCCTCCAGTCATCTAGAGGACGTGGAGTGGTCAGAATACAACGCATCACCATGATGGGGGGATCGTCTTCAAAATCGCTTGGGACCCCATCGGGGTCGCTCTCCTCAGCGGCCTCATACACATAATCGGTAGAATCGGCGGCCATGTCTAAGAGGGCAACAGCCTTAGTCTTAGTTGGGCATTCAAAGGCATAGTGGCCTTGAACACCGCAAGAATAACACATAATATTGGCCTTGCTAACTTTCCCAATGGGAACACGCTCACTCGTGGGGTTCCTAGTGTTCCTAGCGGTGATCACGACGGATTTAGACTCGGTGGTTCTAGATTTTCCCCTGTCCGGATAGGTGGAAGAAGACGCTCCAACGGTGGTCTTATTCCTCATGTGGGAATAACGGGAGTGAGCCTTGGCGGCTAAGTGTTTTTCAATGTCTAGGGCGGCATTGAAAGTCGTGTTCAGATCTGTGTGCCCATAGCGCAAGAGCTTCCGCTGGATGTCGGGTTGAAGCCCCTTACGAAACCTGAATAATGTGACCTCTAGGGGTTCCCTAAGCTCGCAACGCACCATACGGTCTTTCAAATCTCCCATATACTCGGCCACAGACTTTGAACCTTGCCGCAGGGTGGCTAGTTCATCGAACATTTGGGTTCGGTGGTAAGGGGGAACGTATTGGTCGGTGAGCAAATTTTTCATCACCGCCCATCCGATAGGTGGGACTTCCTGTCTGGCTCCCAACCTCCTTTCTTCATTCAGCCAAAAGGTTTTCGCACGATCTGTCAACTTCATGCGGGCGACTTGGACGTTTTGGAGATCCGTGAGATTGTGCCACTGGTAGTAACATTCCATATCAACTACCCAGCTAAGGAAGACTTGGGGGTCTCCCATGCCATCGTAGGTGGGGGAATCAATCTTGATGGCTCTAGTGATATCGAAACCACGCTCGGGGCGGCATTCTCGAGGAGGCACTCGGGGATACCCCCCATCAGAATCCGAATCAGTGACCGGTTGGTGCCGGTTGGGCCCCTCAACATCACCGGGTGGTGGTGGCGGTCCTCCTTGATTCCGTAAGATTTGTTCTAACATCGTCCTAAGGTCAGTCAGCTCGGTGCGTAGGCCTGCTATGGCCTCGGTGTTGGGATCGTTGTGCTGATTCGCGGCCATCCTAGATGTAGACGGTGTCGTGTACTCCGTGCCTAGCCTAGTTCGCATTCAGGTTCAGGAAAATTTTGGGAAGATGATTTTTCCTAGGGCTGTAGCTAGATTGAACATGGGATATTTTATAGATTCCTGATGTGCGTAATACGGAGATCGTTAAATTTTTTTTTTTTGAAGTTTGACAAAAATTTCAGATTACAGACCGCTACTCGCACACCACCTAGACAGAATTACGACGCTTCCAATTTTTAGGCCGACCTAACGAGGACGAATCGAAAAAGTTTTAGTTTTAATGTTGCTGGAAATACGTGCAGGAAGCTAAAGAAAAAATTTCAGAATTTTTTGACAAGTTTTAAATTTCTGAGAGTTTGCTAAACGCAGACCAATCCGAAAATTTTCATATTTTCCTATTGATTAAAACGACCAACAAGGATTGCAGCGAGGATGTTTGCAACGTGGGAGTTGAAACGACCGGCTCTGATACCAAATTGATGTATGGGTACCGTGACGACGTGGACGTTACGCTAACGGAAACATATTCATCACAAAAAGTAAAACAACATAGGAGGGCTCCGACCAAGAGCGAACAAAAAGGGGTCGGTTGGCTCCCAAATCCGATTGAAAATAAATATGCGGGACTCGATACAATGTCCTTAAGACCTACCTCTCCAATAAGCACACGACTCACCGTTAGCCGGACTCGATACCACGTCCTTAAGACCTACCTCTCCAACAAGCACACAACTCACCGCACCTACACAAGCATCTATTCCATCAATTGATTCTTTACAAAACGCAGCGGCAATATTTTGGAGCGGCGGTGAACATTCAAGCGGCGATTAAGCTCTAGTTGAGATTAACTCCCTTGTTAGCGCTAAGTGCGCCAATCTTGGAGAGCAAACCAAGGCTAGGCCGAGTTTCGCTCCCGCACCAGATCTACCCGATCCAAACAACAAGAGATTCAATAACAACAATTAGATCTCAGATTTTTGCAAGCGAAGAAATTAAAGCCGCGGATAAAACGATTCGACAAAAAACCTCCACAAATTAAAGGGTAGCAAGAATCACTAGCAAAGAGAGGGGTTACCCAACCAAGAAGATGAACACACAAGATAATGGTGGGAGAATCTCTCTCTCCACGATTCCACCGGCGTCACACCGAACGGAGAAGCACCCTTTCCTCCTTGGAGTCGCACCGCGGAAGTCTCGCCGGAGTCGCACCGAAGAGGATGGAGGGAGGCGGCCTTGGAGTCACACCAAGAGAGGGGGGGGGGGGGGGGGGGGGGGGGGGGGGCGGCAAGAAGGAGACTCCTCCTTTGGCCGAAATTGTCAAAGAGAAGGGTTAGGGTTTTAATTTTCAACTCCTTCATTCCTTCATAAAGACTCCCTTAAATAGGAGTTTATACATAATAATAACCATCCATGATGGAGATGAAATCTCATCCATCTGCATGGTTAAATACACACCAACATAAAATTAAAGGTTCAAAATTAAAATTACAACATTTTAATAAATATAAAATTATCATCATGAAATAATTTTATATTTATTAATATAAAATAAAAGTGCATAAATAAAAGTGCATAAATAAACTTTAAATTTTCACGGCGGCTTTGGCACGCCGCAGGCGGAGATTATAACGCAGATTTCCAACAGCATCATCATGTCGCCTCAGATCTTTGTGGCGCAGTGCCTCAGTTGCCGGGTCATCATCATCAAGGGGTGTCGGAGGGGACGCACCATCAATACACAAAACATGTATGATCAAATTCAATAGGATTTGTTATTGTCAAACCAAGAGATGCGGAAAGCATGTTCCAATAGTTTCTACTTCCTTTGACCCTTCCATGAGGACTCCTTGGGAGTCCCACATGTCCTTTGCTATTGTGCAATGAGTCAGCTTCTGGAGTGTTGGCAGATCTACTGCACCAGCTAGAATACTTCTGGCTTCTTTGTCCAAGCTGGCTAGAAGGATCTCATCTTCTATCATAGTCATGGGGGTATATGGTCCTTCTTGAACAATTAAGAACATTCTGGGATCCATTGCCTCCATGTATATTTTAGCTCTTACTTTCCAGAGGGCAAAGTTCTCCCTGGAGCAAACAGCTATCCTTGATTCCATAAATGTGATGAATGGACACCCACGGGCAGATCTGTTCAAGCTGTTAAGCTTTTCTTTGAACAACCTCCATCTGATACAACTTGTTAGTTATTTGGGTGTCAACCTATCACCTAGAGGAGGGGGGGGGGGGGTGAATAGGTTTTTCAAATTATTTTATCCCCTTTAGGTGTTCTTGTTTTCTGGTTAATAGATCTATAGATTAGTAAAGCACAACACAGAAAACACGCAAGAACTTATAGAGGTTCCTTAAGGCAGGGTGTCTTGAGTAGTCCTCTTTCCCTCTAAGCCTACCTATCAGTGTGCTAGGCTCGGCAAACTCCGCCAATGTCTCCTGCCCACCAGCATTACAACTTGGACCCGCAATTCTCTGCAGCCTAGGCCCGCAAGCCCCTTCACTACACCCGAGCCCGCAAGCTCGACACTCAGGCCCTCAAGCCCTACACAGCACAGACCCTCAAGTCTTGCCTACAGCCTAGGCCCGCAAGCCCCTACTGCACCCGAGCCCTCAAGCTCGACACTCAGGCCTTTAAGCCCTACACAGCACAGACCCACAAGTCTAGCCTCTGCCCTGGCCCGCAAGCCTTCACAGGTCTCAAGCCCTCAAGCTTGACAATATCGGACCCGCAAGTCCACTGTCCTGGCCCTCAAGCCTCACAGCTCTCCAGCCCTCAAGCTAGACACTCAGATCTAAAACAGATCTTACAGGTTTGGCCCTCAAGCCTTACAATAATAAAAGTTGAAATAAGAACTCTGCCTGATGGAGATCGGCAACTTGACTTAAAGAAGATGTTTCTTGATTTGTCGTTTTCAGCACTGGATCTTCTTCAGCCCTTCTCTTAGCCTGATGAGCGACTACCTTCTTGAATGATTCTTAGCAGAAGATGAAACTTGACAGCAACTTGAAGAACACAGAATGATCATTTTGTTCTTCACTACTTTCTTTCTTCACCGCCGCTTGTACTGTTGTATTGCTAGGCGGGATTCTTTTTCATTTTTCTCCACTTTGTTAGGGCATCACTATTTTCTTTTTATAGGACGGATGAGACACTTAACGGTCATATACGATGTCCTATTTTGACAACCGCCCATGCCTTAATAGCATGCGCTGATTGGACAATCAGGCGGCGACATTAAATGTTGACAGCACGTCTGGCAATATTTGAATCTGTCTGACGATATTTCCATTGTTACGACAACATGGATAATATCTCAACGACAGGACTTCGTTGATGCCTTGAACTAGTATCTTCTTCAATTTATTGTCAGATAGTGATATCTTCGACGATACTGGACATCTCTTCTGTACACGAGCTTATGACGACACGAAGTCATTCAACTGATGTCGTCGCAATCTTCTTGTCTGCTTGATATCGCTGTAACAATCTTTATCTTGTTGATGACATAAGCGATATCATGTCGACAGACTATACTTTAGCAACTGCTTGTCTTCAACTGACCTCTTTTAGTCTTCTCGACGCTATCTTCAAGTCTTCTTCTTCATCTTCGACTTTCTGATATCGTCGTGTAGATGTCACAACGATATCACCACTCTGCCTTGCCCTGTATGTTGTTGACGATAGGCCTGTTGTTGTCGATGATACACATGATCCTTTTCGACACAATCATTCTTCTTTACTTTGCCCATCATTTCAACGATGTCCTTGTACTTATCGACGATATGTCCAACCTTTTTCGACGATATTATACTTAGGCAGGTTATTTTAGTACTGGACATATTGTCTCATCTCTGCAAGCATGAACTAGATATGACATTAAATACAACTTGCACTTATCATTGAGCTGAGCACTTCTTTAAATCAGGAGCACTGCTGGGCACTGTTCCCAACAAGAGCAGTTTTCCAAATAGTGTGAGTGGGGTCTCACCACGCTTAGACACTTCTCAGATAGCACATTTTTTTTGGCCCAATCCCTAGTTAGAGATCTAAGGAACTTATCATTCAGCTCAAAATCAGTGAACACTCTCTCATAGGTTCTCAGCTCATTGACTATTCTGAAGAACCTCTTATAGCATATAGAGATGCTCTCCTGGCTGAGCTGTCTGAAGGCTTCATACTCTTGGTTGAGGAGTGTCTTTCTATCATCCCTCACTTCAGTTGTCCCTTCTATATATACTACTAATGTGTCTCACATTTCCTTGGCAGTTGTGCAGTGTACCAAGTTCTGAAATGTAGAGTCATCAATAGCATTGACAATTATGTTTTGTGCCCTTTTATCTATAGAGAACAGTGCAAGTTCATCCTTGGTTAAATCATTGAATGTCTTGGGCACTCTTCTTGTTGGATCTATGGTGGAGGTAGTTTGAAAGTTGAAAGGCCCTTGCTTTACAGTTATGTAAATCCTTGGATCAGATGCTTCCATAAACAATCTAACCCTTTGCTTCCATATGCCAAAGTTTTCTTAGTTGCATATGGGCAACTTCATGGATCCCATCTCCTTCTATAATCCAGAGGAAGCCATTGGATTGATAAGACTATTCCTTTATAGGATCTGGTCAGACAGTTATGTCCTTCTTGACCAACCTATCTCAGATACCACTTGATAGTTTATATAGGTTGTAGTCTTAAGCACCTAGAGGGGGGTGAATAGGTTTCTTTTAATTTAGGCTTAGTGTTTTTTGAATTTAGGTTAGCAAATTATCAAGCACACAAATCACAAAGAGATTTATAGAGGTTCCTCAAGACAGGGTGTCTTGAGTAGTCCTCTTTCCCCCTTCACCTTTCTAACAATGAGTTAGACAAGGCCAACTTTTCCAAACTCATCTCAGAGAGCCTACAGCACAGATCCCACAGGATCTCTCAGGTTTTCCCAAACCCTACCTCAGGTACAGCATCCCTACATCAGAGGAATCCACCTCCTACAACTCAGACCACCTCCTGGTCCTACCTTAAGCTGACTTCTCAGCTTTATAACTAAGGCCAATCAGCCCTACCTCAGATCACGCACTGATCCTACCTCAGAGGAATCCACCTCCTACAACTCAGGCTATGCAGCCTTATACACTCAGGCAATAAAGCCCTACAGACTCAGAATCCAAAGGCTCCTACAAATGATATAATAAGGATTACAAATAGAAGGAAGAAGAGGTCAAGCCTTTTTCTTCTTCTTCTTATCAGCTGTTGTTGCAGACATGAATCAGGGAGGAGAAGTGCAGCTCCAACTTGATTCTTCTTGATCAGCCCTTCAGATGAAGGACTGGATCTACTTGCTCTATCTTGAGATGAATCAAGATGAGCTATCTCTTTTCTCCTTGCAGCCTTGTGTTAGCTCAGTACTTGGCTGCCAACAATGGAATAGTATATTTCTTGAGTTTGTGTGCTGGAGAGTAAGATCAATAGCAAAAGTTGTTTGCTCAACCCTAACTTATTCCTTTTATACACCACTGACCCTCAACGGCTCTTAGCTGTCCTCCTGACAGGTATGGGAGTGATTGGTGGACCTCACTATGCATTTCTGCAGCTTGCGCCAAAAGCAGAAACCGCCAGATCACTTTTGAATCTGTCTCAGCAGTTGGGCTGAGATGGTCATCCGTCTCAGCGGTTGCTTCTGTCCCGTATCAGCGGATCTGCTGAGACAGACAGTTGTCTCAGCGGTTTTCTTCTATCTGAAGCTCAGCTTGCCCAGACACCTTCTCAGCAGCTCCTGGTCTTGTCTCAGCGGTTCAGCTGAGACAGAGAGCTCATCTCAGCTTATCATACATTGCACCATGATGTGCCCTAGTCCAGCATACTTATGAGATAGAAATAGGGTTTATCAATTACAACTTGTACTTAACATTGAGTGTGAGGTCTCTTCAAATCAAGGGAACATTGAGGGTCATTTTCCCAACAACGTCTACCGACATATAATGGATAATCTGATCCAGCTACACATCTTTAAGCCTTCGAGTCGGATGTGGCCTTGAAAACCCTCACTGATGCTACTAAATGTAAACTCCTCGTAACGTCCTTCGATGGAGAATCGAGGGAGTGGTTCTTTGGATTGCATCCTCAATCCATCAGTTGCTTTGCAGAACTGCGTAGAGAATTTTTGCTAAGATTCTCTACATCAAAGAAGAGGAAAAGCGGCCCAGCGCCTTATTCAAAATAAAGCATCGCAAAGACGAGACATGGGCTCATTTTGTTGATCATTTTCAAAAAGAGATCATGGAGATACAAAACGTTGATCCATAATTATATAGAGTTGCTCTGATCCATGGCCTAAGAGAAGGGCAACTCAAATTCGAAGCCAATATCAGAGAACCAAAGACTTACTAGGAGATGATCAGCTTAGCGAATATGTTCATCGGGGGTGAAAAAAGTAGCCCAGGCTATGTCGCAAAGCTGCTCACTGATGAAAACCCATCCAAATCTTCTTCTGCCCACCATCAACAATACCATCATCCACCTCGGCCAGATTTTGAACCTTGTGCTCAAAGGGGGAGGCATTTCAGGCATAAACAACCTTCCTTTGGCCATCAACGGTTTCAAGAGCAAAAACCACCGTTGGCAGCCGCACCCGCTCCAGCCATGACAATTCCATAGATAATGTCAGTGTATCTGCCACAATACACTACGCCATCGCCTCCAGTCACACAATCCATCCAGTATGATGATTCCCAAGAATCCTTCACACCGCTCAACATATCCATGAACAAAGTTGTTCAAATTCTACAAAAGAGGCCTGACTTCAAGAGACCTGCTCCTTTGAGGTCAGATATCAGAAATCTCAATCCAAACCTCTTCTGTGAATACCACAAGGAAGGAGGGCATTTGACTAAAATTGTCGAGCTCACCGCTTGTTGATTGAAAGAATCATGGGAGAAGGAAAGCTCCGAGGTCTTGTTTGGAAAGAGATATCTACCGAACCATCAACTTCAAAAGAGAAGGAGATAGTAGAGGTTAACTGGGAGTGTGTTGATGTGGAGGATGTCGGTTGTTATGGCGGCATTCATCCTACTACAGAATGCATCAAAGTAAATGACGATGGACCCCTCGATAACATTTATTGCATTCATGGAGGGGTCATGCTCGAGTCTTCTAGAAAGTCAAGCGTTGTAAGAGTCTTCAAACAGGAAGTGGCAGCCACTTCTACTTCTGCTCCAAAAAGATCGGTCATTACCTTCGGCCAGGATGATCTCCCTCTGAATGCAAATCCATTTGATGATGTAGTCGTAATTATAGCCATAATAGAAAATTACACGGTGCATAAGATCCTGATTGGCACAGGTAGCTCGGTCAATCTCCTCTTCCGCCCACCCTTCAAAGCCCTAAAGACTGGAAAGCCTCTTCTTTCCACTGAAGGGCCCCTCTATGGCTTTTTGGGAGAGAAGAAAGAAGTAGAAGGGTGTATAAAGCTTCTGGTATCATTGGGAGGCATTACAAATCTTATTAATTTCGTGGTGGTGGATGCTCCAAGTAGATATTGTGCCATCTTCGGAAGGCCCATCTTGAATGCTTATCGAGCATTGGTGTCTACATTCCACCTGGCTCTCAAGTTTGCTGCATAAGGGAGGCAATATCAGATTCAAAGTGATCCAAAGGTGGTCCGAGAGTGTTATGTCAGAACAGTGAGCATGATTACAGATACTCCACTTTCTGAGTCTCCAACTGTTGTCTTTGAAGTGGCCAAGCTTTCAGAAGCTGCTGAAGAGAATAAAGAGCGAGAAAGGGCTCACTTGGAACCAGCCCAGGTGATCCAAGAAGTCCCCATTGCGGAAAGGGAAGGAAAGAAGCTTGTCATCAATGCGGAACTGCCTGGGGAAGAAAAGGTCCAGCTAATCTCCTGCTTCTTGGAGAATTGGGATGTCATCGCCTGGTCGGCAGAAGTTATGCCACGAGTAGACCCAGATTTTGCTTGCCACCATCTCAACATCTCCCCCGACTTCAAACCAGTTCAACAGAAGAAAAGGGAGGTGGCAATCAAGCTGGCGGTTCCCATCAAAGAAGAAGTTACTAAACTTCTTAAGGAAAATTTTCTTTCTGAAATCCAATACCCCACCTGGATGTCAAACGTTGTAATGGTGAAACAATCACGGGGGAAATGGCGGATGTGTGTGGTTTTCATGAAACTCAATAAAGCGTGTCCTAAAGATTGTTACCCTTTGCCTCGGATAGATATTTTAGTTAATTCCGCGATTGGGTACTATTTTATGAGCTTTCTAGGTGCGTTCTCTGGTTACCATCAAATTAAAATGCATAAACTCGACATCCCTCACACGTCTTTCATCATGAATGACAGATGCTATTGCTACCTTGTAATGCCTTTTGGCCTCAAGAATGCGGGTGCTACATACCACAGAATGATGGACACGGTTTTTAAACAACAAAAGGTGAGAAACCTCGAAGTTTATGTTGATGATCTCCTCTTGAAAAGCAAAACCTTTTCAACGGATCTGAAAGACCTTGTAGAGATGTTCGCTACTCTATGGGGGTTCAAACTAAAATTAAACCCGTTGAAATGCGTGTTTGGCATAAATAAAGGGAAGTTTCTCAGACATCTTCTCATTCCAGATGGCCTTGCACCAAATCCAGATAAGGTGAAGGCTATACTTGATATGACCTTCCCTCGCAATCCGAAAGAAGTTCAGCAGTTGTGAGGAAGGTTAGTAGGTTTAAGTCGGTTCATCTCCAGATTAGGAGATAAAAGCGCTCCATTCTTTAAAACACTCCGGGGAGGATCCAAGTTCGAATGGAATGAGGAGTGCAACAATGCTTTTGAGCAATTAAATAAATAATTAATGTCAACCCCTCTACTCCAAAGCCCTCGCGAAGGAGAAACATTATTTTTATATCTAGGGGTTAGCCCTGATGCAATGAGCTCCGTCCTTATCTGGGAAGAGAAGAAAAAGTAGTTTCCAATTTATATGTTAGCCAAATCCTTAAAGATGCGGAAACTAAATATTCAATCTTAGAAAAGCTAGCTCCAGCTTATGTTATGTCATCTCGCAGACTTCGCCCTTACTTTCAGGCCCATCCAATTCAGGTGGTTTCAGATCACCCTCTAAGAAGTATTCTGGAGAAACCGGACCATTCGGGATGATTAGCTAAATGGGCCATAGAGCTAAGCAAGTTTGAAATATCCTACATCACTAGGACAGCAATCAAGGCGCAAGTACTAGCATATTTCCTCGTGGATACGGCGGAAATTGATCCCGAGCAAACAGAGGGATCTCCTTTGGCCTGAATCATCTATGTAGATGGGGCCTCAAGCAGAAACTCCGTAGGAGTAGGAGTCTTTTTGGTTAGTCCAAATGGCATTAAGCTGGAGCAAGTCATCAAGTTCTTTTTTCCGGTCAGGAACAACCAAGCAGAATATGAAGCACTCTTGGTCGGTCTAAGACTTGAGAAGGAGCTAGGGATAGAGCATGTACATGTTAAGACAGACTCCCTTTTGATGGCTTCACAAGTACTGGGAAACTTCGAGACAAGGGAGTCAATGATAAGGAAGTATCTATTACTGGCTAAAAGAGAGATTGGGAAATTCAAAACTTTCATCATTGTGCATATCCGAAGAATACAAAATGAAGAGGCAGACGAATTGTCAAAGTTTGGACTTCCGTCGGGAGGGGTAAACTTAGAACTCTTTTATCCGGACACAGAAGAAGGAGAATTGATGCATATTGATCAGCATCATTCTTGGAAGGATCCCTTCAAACTATATTTATCTAAAGGGGAGTTTCATCCATCAATAAAAGAGAAGAGGAGGTTTAGGAGAAAAGCAGCCTACTATTTCTTAGTGGCAGGAATTATATACAGGAAAACTCTCATCTATCCTTTTGCATGATGATGAGTCCAAATTATATACACATTTATGGGCTCATCTGGGCCGTATTTCTAGTCTTTGCACCACATTTTAGGCACGTTTTCATTCGTTTGTACTATTCCATGCTAGGTGCACTTTTAAGCCCATTCCGATGTGCAAATGCGCTCATTGTTGTTGGGGGTAAGCACATGGTGCTCCCCTTCCCTTTTTCTATGTTTTTTTGATGCTGGACGTGTATTCCCAGCCATTGTATCTTATATGCAGGTGACCGGTTCGTCCCGTTTTCCCCAGAAGTAATGTCTGTGCATATCGCACGGCCGTGCGTTTCCTTGACGCACGGTCAGTTGCAGTCGTGCGTTTGTATCTGGGTAGAAAACGGAGCGTCGGAGTTTATTCGTGCGTTTTTACGCACGGGCGGTTTGCCCGTGCGTGAGTAAAACGCACGGTCGACCTGTGTATTCTTGATTTCAGAGCATCAGATTTTTCCCGTGCGTTTGTACACACGGGCGGTGCTGATCGTGCGTAAGCAAAAAGCACGGGCGGCGCAGCATTTTCCCCAAGTCAGGTTTTATCTATTAATAACGCACGGTCTGCGCACGCTCGTGCGTTCGACCGTGCATGACCATTTTCTGACAGAATTTCAATTTAAGCCGTAGGTCTTGCCCTATTCGAGATCGACCTTTTTTTCCCGCTCCCAGAGCTCCAGTTCCGCGCCCTTTTCGCCGTCCATCGCCGCCCACCTTCTGGAGGTGCTCCGGGCTTGTTCTTCACACAAATCTTGAGCCCAGAGATCATCTCGGCCTCCTCCTTCATCCTAGAGCTTCAAAGGAGATCTAGCCTCCATTACCATCAAGCAAGGGGAAGTGTGCAACCTTTACCGGATCGTGAGACGAAGAAGACGGGCTCATTGGAGAGTCATGACAGCTCTCTCTACCCCGGACGTAGTTGAGGACCGAGCTTGGACGCGGATTGACAACCTAGCGATTCCAATCGTGACTCCTCGACGAGCCTTCAGATTCGGTCGATTTCTTGCCTTGTTTTTCTCTTATTGATGTATATGTAGTTAGATCTAACATTATGATGAAGTAGCACTTAACTTTATTTGCATTTCTATACATTTCATGTCTATGTGAAATACTTTACTGTTTGAGTTGCTTGAGGAGCGCCCCATTCCATCCTCCATCCCTCCGTAACGTTCGTGTGCCACACTAGCAATTGCTAGTGTCGTGCTTGTCGACGAGGTGCTTGCGACCCTCATCCATATGCCTACTCTTCCATCCGCCTAGCGAAGCGTGGCATAGCGGCCCGTGTAATCCATTCGCCTAACGAAGCATCGTGCTCAAGGCCTGCACAGTTCGATTCCGCTTGCCTACTCGTCCATCTGCCCTTGTGAAGCAGCGCGCTCAAGGCCTGCCTAGTCTCCATCCCGCTAAGCGAAGCATTGCATAACGGCATTGCATAGGAGTAGTTATACTTGTTTTGCTTTATTTTCCAAAAACCAAATCACCCACTTTCGCACCCATCCGACTGAACGACTTCAATCTCAAGTCCTTCCTTAAAAGTAAACTCCACCTTACTGTGTTCCTTTGAGATTCGATACTCGGGGTATACTCCTCGTTTTATATAACTTGAACGATCGGTACACTGCCGTTTCGTGCCGCAGTCTAGCTACCGCCTATAGCGGTGTGCGAGATTTGCGCATCAAGTTTTTGGCGCCGTTGCCGGGGAACACAGTCGTGTGAGTTTTCTTGAGAGGGAGAGCCGAGAGATAGTAGTTCTTTCAGTGTGTATAGCCGCTTTGTTATTTTTGTTTGCTTTTTAAATATATATTGTTTGTTATTATTTCTTCCTCTTCTGTTCTGTTTTAAAGTTTTAGGCAAGTTTTATCCAAGGAGTTTTATTAGTCTCTGTAAATTTCCTTGCAAAGAATTTCAGTTTCATTATATCTGCTTTTATTGTTGAAAATGTCTTCATGGGATATTTCTCCTGGCACTTACGACATGATGGTCTATTATATAGACCAAATGAAGGAGTTAAATGCTAGGCAGTGTAGGAACTTTGTTTGCTTGTTGTGTCGAGGAGAGGGTCATGAATTGAAGGACTGTCCGAGTCTTTTCAATCCTGGCCGCTGCTCCTCCACTCATGACAACATTGTCCCTACACTCATTCTTTAGCCATGGAGGCAATCATTCCCTCTACCCCCGATCTTATTTCGTGCATGGACTCCTCATTCCCTGTGTATGGCTTCACTCCTAGTGATGACGATCACTCATCTGTTAGCCAACAAGGAGAGGAATGGGAGCTCCTAGATGCACCTGAGTGGGATGAGGAAAGTATTCTCTCCATCGGGGAGGCGTTAGCAGATCTTTTTGCGGAGGAACCAAATCTTTTTGTTCCTCCAGTTTCTTTGCAAGATTTTTCTACACACATTCTTTATGATCCTATCGAAGTGAAGGAGTGGGGTGATGCTTCTGACTCGAAGGATGCTCCAAAGTGGGATGAGAAGTTTGTTTTCCCCGAAGGGGAGAATGAATGCTTTGAACATGATGGTGCACCTCGGTGGGATGAGGAGGATACTCTCTGATGAGGAGGTTTGCACTTCCTCATGGGACGAGGAGGTACAACTCACCACCGAGGCCCTTGAGTTCTTGGGGTCCCCTCGCTATGATACTTACGATGATGATAGTGATCTATCCTTGGATCCTGCTGGGAGTGAGACCGGGACCACTCCCCCGATTAATTTTTATTTATGTTCTTCCTCTTCTTTATTCCTTGATCCCTCTTCTTCATCTGAGCCTGTAGGGGTTGAGTCTTCATAGGTACTCTAGGAGGACTCGGAGCATTTTGCTCAAGTCAATGATGAGTGTACCCTCTCATGTGAGGAGGTTGATCCCTCCTCCATAAGGGAAGCCTCATTCATTGCCTTCTCCTCCTGCCGCCTCCCTGAAGACGATACCTTGCTGGGCAAGGATTTATTTTGTGGTGAGACAAGTGAGGACCAGCCTTCCTCCTCTTCTTACTTCCTATTTCCTCTACCTGTGTTAAGCAGGTATTTTTATTTAGGTAGAGGGGTAACTGTTTTATCGCCGTATCGGTACCCGCTACCGACACGCATATTAGAACAGTTACCTTTTCATTTCCTTTTTCATACGCCCATTAGCTAGAACTGTTTTCAATTTGAATAAGTCGTGCTGGGATGACACTAACCCCAGTAGTTATCTTACTTTTCCTGCAATTTTGTTTCATCTAGTTTAGTTTAGTTAGCTTTATTTCATTTTATTTTTGTATATTTTCTTTTGTTTTTGGAGGAACTCACCCATGCAGGTCCTTCTTCTGGATGGCGGATGGCGCAGCTTTGTCTTGGTTTACACGCTAATCTTCTGGTATGCTCACCTGTTGAGCATTGGGTACTTTCTTCCCCTAGCCCTTATTTAAATTTCATGTTGATATTTTATGCTGGTTTGTTTAGTTTAAGTCTGGGGAGAGATATTCATTGTACCCATTGCACGTGCACATGACACTGC
Organism: Dactylorhiza incarnata; assembly: GCA_033032865.1. Classification (NCBI taxonomy): domain Eukaryota; kingdom Viridiplantae; phylum Streptophyta; class Magnoliopsida; order Asparagales; family Orchidaceae; genus Dactylorhiza; species Dactylorhiza incarnata. Next base: position 7,586,174 of record JAWHQI010000051.1, on the reverse strand, counting down.
ATACTAGAAGTACATTTTAGTTCAGTTTTTTTTCTTATGTGTTGTTTCATATGCACCGTACACCACTACACCCACTTGAGCGTGCACTCACTTGTGTGTGTGCTTCCGTTCATGCTTATTTTGGTTGGAATGTGAAATAGGATGTTTGCTTAGGAATTGCAAATCGGAGTGCGATGTTGACTCTTGTAGTGCTCTAGTCGCATCCGCATGCTCCAGTAGAAATTTGAGTAAAACTAGATTATTTCTATGTATTTAATTTACGATTAGTGTTTTTGCGTAGTTTTAGATTTATTTTACTCAATTGGTGAATGTGAATGAAATTGGCGGTAGCACGGTGTTGTGTGTAAGCGAGCGCTAGTTGTGTGTTGCTCGAGTCGGAAGGAAGGTTTACATTTCTCATGGGCTAAGAACTTGCCCCAAGCGACTCTTGAAGCATAGGTGAGAGCGACTAACAAAGTTGAGCGTGATGTAGGCCATCTAGTTGGCTAGTTTGAGCTTTGATTTCCATGACCCATCCGCTTACCCTTGCAAGCCAATTTGCGCCTGCTCCTCCTTTGTTTCAACTCTTCTTTCAATCACCAAAGCCTGAAGCTTATCGTATTATCGCAACCAAGTAGCGAGTTAACTGAAATCATATTTCTTGATTTGGTGTGATGTTTGGAACCTTTGTGATGTGAAAGAAAAATCTGTATTATTTGCTGAACTCATTATTGTGAACCAACCGGGGGACAAATGAACTAGAAAAAAATTGAAGTTAAAAGAAAAAAAAATCTGAAAAAAAAATTGGAATGAAAAGAAACCCCTTAAGCATATTAGAAAAATTCAGTTGGTATTTGTTGGAGTAGGCTGTGTGCACACCCAGTTTTCAAGTCAAGTCTGGCGGTGTCTCACACTAGCATTGGTCTTGTTCTTGTTTTGGTGCAGCATTTTCTGTTAACTCAATTTGGTTGCGTTGCCATCACATTTATCATTGAATATCATACCGTAACCTAAGCCCCATTATAACCTGAATGTCCTACTGATTTAACTTGTGAGTTCGCTAGCGCCGTGGAGAGAGTGTAACCGGGCAAGCTTATGGCTCTCGTCGTTGATGGATTTCAGCGGAGTTATCCCTGAACTTCGGTCTTTTGCAACACCCTCCTGAGTGGCTTGTTTACTTTCACATCGGGCACGACCGCACAAATTCTTCATGATTCACCATCTGAGTATAACTAAATCTCAACTTACGCTTTAACACTTTTGTAAATTAGTTAGCATAGCTAGAATCTCCTTTTACTGAATTTCTATTTGCATGAGTATGATACTTCGCATCCTACTCTTTCTCTGCAATTCTTTATGCTAACTACCATTTTTTATCCCGCCGGATTTGTTTGCTCGGGACGCGCAAACAGGTAAGTCTGGGGGTGTGATGAGTCCAAATTATATACACATTTATTGGCTCATCTGGGCCGTATTTCTAGTCTTTGCACCACATTTTAGGCACGTTTTCATTCGTTTGTACGATTGCATGCTAGGTGCACTTTTAAGCCTATTCCGATGTGCAATAGCGCTCCTTGTTATTGGGGGTAAGCCCATGGTGCTCCCCTTCCCTTCTTCTATGTTTTTCTGATGCTGGACGTGTATTCCCAGCCATTGTATCTTGTATGCAGGTGACCGGTTCGTCCCGTTTTCCCCAGAAGTAATGTCTGTGCATATCGCACGGTCGTGCGTTTACTTGACGCACGGTCAGTTGCGGTCATGCGTTTGTGTCTGGGCAGAAAACGGAGCATCGGAGTTTACTCGTGCGTTTTTACGCACTGGCGGTTTGCCCGTGCGTGAGTAAAATGCACGGTCGACCTGTGTATTCTTGATTTCAGAGCATCGGATTTTGCCCGTGCGTTTGTACGCACGGACGGTGTTGATCGTGCGTAAGCAAAACGCACGGGCGGCGCAGCGTTTTCCCCAAGTCAGGTTTTATCTTTTAATAATGCGCGGTCTGCGCACGCTCGTGCGTTCGACCGTACGTGACCATTTTCTGATAGAATTTCTATTTAAGCCGCAGGTCTTGCCCTATTCGAGATCGACCTTTTTTCCCGCTCCCAGAGCTCCAGTTCCGCGCCCTTTTCGCCGTCCATCGCCGCCCTCCTTCAGGAGGTGCTCCGGGCTTGTTCTTCACACCAATCTTGAGCCCGGAGATCATCTCAGACTCCTCCTTCATCCTAGAGCTTCAACGGAGATCTAGCCGCCATTACCATCAAGCAAGGGGAAGTTTGCAACCTTTACCGGATCGTAAGATGAAAAAGACGGGCTCATTGGAGAGTCGTGACAGCTCTCTCTACCCCGGACGTAGTTGAGGACCTAGCTTGGACGCGTATTGACAACCAAGCAATTCCAACCGTGACTCCTCGACGAGCCTTCGGATTCGGTCGATTTCTTGCCTTGTTCTTCTCTTATTGATGTATATGTAGTTAGATCTAACATTATGATGAAGTAGCACTTAACTTTATTTGCATTTCTATACATTTCATGTCTATGTGAAATACTTTACTGTTTGAGTTGCGTGAGGAGCGCCCCATTCCATCCTCTATCCCGCCGTCATGTTCGTGTGCCGCACTAGCAATTGCTAGTGGCATGCTTATCGACGAGGTGCTTGCGACCCTCATCCGTATGCCTACTCTTCCATCTGCCTAGCGAAGCGTGGCATAGCGGCCCGTGTAATCCATTTGCCTAATGAAGCAGCGCGCTCAAGGCCTGCACAGTTCAATTCCGCTTGCCTACTCGTCCATCCGCCCTTGTGAAGCAGCGCGCTCAAGGCCTGCCTAGTCTCCATCCCGCCAAGCGAAGCATTGCATAGCGGCATTGCATAGGAGTAGTTATAGTTGTTTTTCTATATTTTCCACAAACCAAATCACCCACTTTCGCACCCATCCGACTAAAGGACTTCAATCTCAAGTCCTTCCTTAAAAGTAAACTCCACCTTACTGTGTTCCTTCGAGATTCGATACTCGGGGATTACACCTCATTTTATATTACTTGAACGATCGGTACACTGCCGTTTCGTGCCGCAGTCTAGCTACCGCCTATAGCGGTGTGCGAGATTTGCGCATCAGTGTCTCAGAGGAAGAAGTTTCTATAATACTCCAAGAGGTTCATTCAGGAGAGTGTGGAAGTCACTCAGGACGAAAAACCTTAGAAAAGAGAATCCTGAGACAAGGGTATTTTTGGCCAACGATGAAGAAAGATGCAAAAGCATTTGCCAAACGATGCGTTCAATGTCAGAAATTTGCTCCACTTCAACTTTGACCAACCCAGACGCTCAGATCAATAATGGCGCCTTGGACATTCGCAGTTTGGGGGATGGATCTTAACGGACCCTTTCCAACTGCTAGCAGCCAACGTTCCTTCATAATCATCATGGTTGATTATTTTAGCAAATGGATTTAGGCGGATGTGTTGGAATATTATCTTCCGCATCTCCTAGGTTAGAGAATAACAAATCCTATGTGTATTTGATCTTGTGTGTTTTAGTGTGCAGAAAACCAGTCCATATGACTCAAGGATGACATAAGAAGGTTGCCCCAAGATTTGAACCCAAAATTCCAACATGCCGACTAGCGCCGGCGGTAGCACCTAGTGCAGGCACTAGCGATGATTAGCAAAATCCTAGGAGCATTTTTAGAAGGCGCTAGCGCCAGGCAGTAGCGGATAGCGCAGGCGGTAGTGCGGAGCACTAGAGGCAAGGCGGAAATGTTTTCCCGAAATAAAGATACACACGCAGAGAATAATTCCTAAGTGGGGATAGCGCCGGCGGTAGCGCTAGCGCTCAATCCTATAAAAGGAGGCCTCTTCTCTCATTTTTGAAACACACAAGTTTGAGAGAGGTGGAGTGCTAGAATTCCAGAGCCTTATTTGGCCGAAAGTTGATCTCCCACCAAAGCTCTGTGAATTTCAGAAGGAGGACTTCTTCACGCCGAATCCAAATGATGACCGCTCCAACAACGCTTATTCTACAGTGGAACTTCGTCTACAACTTAATAAGTTCTTCAAGAAGGACTTTTAATATTATTTTCATTTCAGATCTTTTGTTAACCGTTAGAGAATTTGCCTCGTGCTGGCGACTAGGTCTGGGTAGGACTTAGGGCAGAAATTCACCTCGTGTTGGCAACTAGATCTTGGTTAGTTCTAGGGGGTGCTCGAGGCCATATCCGAGGAAGGATTGGCTAGAGCGGCTTGAGGTCGTATCCGGGGAAGGATAGGCTAGGGCCACCGGTTCGTGGGGATACGAGTCGGGATAGAAAACGAAAAAGAGTTTTAGTATTATTCGCCTCCGATTTCTAGCGTTATAAGAAATCATGTTTTGTAAACTCTTCTTTTTATATTAATAAAATGATGTCTCATTTTTATATGCTTGATTTCTTATCTTAATCTCTTATATTTTCAAATATATTAAAAATATAATATAAGTTTTTAAAACCCTTATTCACCCCCCTCTAACAGCACCTACAGATCCAACAAGTGGTATTAGAGGGAGGTTATTCCAAATCGGCTTAACAACCGGGAATATATGGCGTCTCATGATCTCACTTCGATTAGTGGGATAAATTTTTATAAAGAAAAAAAAATCACTAGCACCGCCTTTATTTAAAGGGACAAATTATAGAGGGTGGAAAATTTTAATTAAAAATGTATTAAAACTGTAGAAATCGAAGCATGGAATTTAGCAATAGTTAGACCAGCGGATGAATCAAATAATGAAGGTCGTCGTCTAAATGCAAAAGCCAAACACTATTTATTTTGTGGTCTATCAAATGAAGTTTTCAAATTAATATATTGTTTTCCTAGTGCATACAAAATATGGAAATTTCTTGAAGAAATATATGATCTTCCTCTCACAAGTATGGAACAAACACAGGAGGAGACGGATATACAAGCATCCACCATTACTCAAGAAGATCTCCCTCGTAACAAAACCATGGAAATCATGAAAATTTACTTATACGAAGAGAACAATACATCAAGAGAAAAAGAAGATGAAATCTCATCTATGAAGGAGGAAGGCCTAGAAGACGACAAAGGAACTTCATGTTCACATCTTACCTCTTCCAATAGCACTGTAAGAAAGTCTAATTCTTCTTCTTATTTCCGTATACTAAAAATTGCTAAACATAAAAGGAAGAAATTGAAAATTGCTAATAAAATTTTACATATAGAAAATAAAAGTTTAAAAACTAATTCAGAATCTAAATATGATATGGCTTCTCCATCTTGCCCAAAAATTGAAATCTTAAAACCTTATTTTGATTGTAATAATATTAATGAAAAAATCAAGGATTTTGAAGAAGAACTATTAATTGTAAAAGAACAAAATGATAAATTATCTTTAGAAAATTCATCTCTGAAAAGTAATTGTGCTACATGCCAAAATTATAAAATTGAAATCAAAGAGATGGACGAAACATTTGACGAATTTAGAAATGACTATCAAAATCATATTGACTCTATTATTTCAACTCTTAAAAATAGCACAATAGCTTATAATAAAGTTAAGCATAATCTAAAGATTACGAATGATGAATTAAAATAAAAAATCAACTTGCTTATGAAAATTATAAATACAAATTCACAATATCAAGCTATATCTAAAAACAAGTTAAATATGAATATGAATATCTTAAATAAGCCTAATAATGGGAGTAAGAAGCACAAAGTATTTGTAAATCAAAATCATCATTATTTACAAAATCATGTTTCTCCCAACTTAAAATTGAATTTACACAAATTCCCTATAAACGATACTTTCAATTATAATCTTCAAAATAAAAATTGAATTTTGATGTATAAGAATAACACTAAACCAAATTTTGAATGGAGGCCCAAAATTAAAAATGATACATTAACTTCACATGAAAGGACCCATTCATCTCTATCTACCCACAAACCAACACGATATATTTGGGTACCCAAAGGAACCACCACGCTTGGTCCCCTTTGGATACCTAAATCTTTTGTTCAATAAGATATCATGAAACACATGAAGTAGAAATCTTTCAAAATAAAATATTCAAATTTCTACTTTATAATATGCATAAATAGCTTTTATCTTATTGTTTGCTTGTTTTCTTATTTTTAAAACTATCATGGTATGGTCATCATGTAGAAGCAAGATTTTATCACTTAAATTTTAATAAATCTAATTATCAACTTTAAAATCATACTTTTCTGATGCCAAATCTATCCTTCCTAAACTCACTGCCTATATATATCATATATTATCCACAAGAATTGAATTCTAAATTTAGTATGTGATATTGAAATCTCAAATCATATGATTTCAAATTTATTCCACTTCATATGATTTCAAATTTACTTAAACATCCCCACTTCATATAATTTCAAATTTATAAATAAAAATGTAAGACAAAATTTGTAAAATTATTAAAGAAGGACCAGATAAAGATAGTCAAACATCCAAAGACAACAAAATTAAACAAAATAGATTGCGCTAGCTGGTAGCGCCAGCGCTAGCAGAAAGTGAAGAGCGTGTCTTTAATTCCTGTATTATTACATAATTTAAATATAAGTTACCCACGGGACATTCTGAAAGTCGAGGTTAGATCTTAAGTCACTCTAGAGGGGGGGGGGGGGCGTGAATAGAGTATTAAAAACATTTCCTTAGTTTTATAGTGTAATTAAAATAGTGTTATATATATATGTAAGCAGAGTGAGATATATATAAACAGAAAAACTGAATAAATAAAAGCACAAATCACAGCACAAAGTAATAATCACACACAGAAGACACAAGGAATTTATAGTGGTTCCCCAATAAATCTGGGTAGTCCACTCTTCTACCACCCTTTGGTAGGAGTCCACTAGGAGGGTTGATCAGGTGCCCTAACACCAAGGTGATTTTGATCAGGTGTCCACACACCAGAGAGCTTTTGATCAGGTGCTCAAAACCAACTAGATTTTTTGATCAGGTGTCTTGCCACCAAGGGGTTACACTTTTGAAGGGAGTATTAACCCTGTACAGGGGAGGTGAGAAAGAGGGTTATAATGTTCTTCTCTATCAAGATGCTGAGAGAAGACTCTAGTGGACTTGTTGTAAAGCTCCCCCTGTATGATTGAAGTATTTGACAGATGATGGAGAAGCTTTCTCTTGAAGACACAAATCTTCTGTAGCAGATTGATCTGGAAGAAATGATTCTTCAGATTCCTTGTTGCTCTTTTAGAAGACTTGAACTTGCAGCAGATATCTGAGAGATGGATCTTGAAGAAGATGTTCTCATAGAGATGAGTCCTGCTTGAGGAAGAAGAAGACTGAGAATATTGACTGAGTGTTCTTCTTTTCTTTTTCTATCCTTGTTGTTATCTTTCTGTATTCTGCAAGAATGCTAATTTGAATTCTGTCGAGAGAGATAAGACAATAATGTCTGTCTTTGATATATTCTATTTTTGGAATAGAATAATCTGTCTTTAATTCTTTCTTGGAATAACAACAAAGACAAAACGACTTTTGTGAGGTCCTTTAATTCCTTAGCCGTGAAATACTCCTTTGCATTAATTGACAACGGCTATCCTTGCCTTGGAACAAAGGAAATAAGGAATATATTTACAGAATATAATATCCATACTTGCCTGTCTTGAATACGTCCAATTGTATTGAATATATCTGTTGGAGTCGTCGATCTATGTTCAGAGTGTTGACAAATAACTGATATAAATACTCTGTACTTGTATTTGTCGAACTGAGCTTTAATACAGAATTTGTCGAGCTCTGGCTGGAATTCGTCGAACGCTGCTCGCCATTTGTCGAACGCTGCTCAGAGAATGTCGAGCGCTCGAACTGGCCATAATACATCAGTCTGCTGAGAACAATTCATCGAACGATGCTAGACATTCGTCGAACGCCATTCGACATTTGTTGAACACTGGGAACTTAAATTTTCCTTAAGTTCTAGCCAATCTAACAGCCTAAAAACTTGACCCTTAAACTATACAATGGGATCAACTTGATCCTAGTTCAACATAGTGATCCTAGCCCAAATCAGTAATAGGGTTGTTCCAACAATCTCCCCCTATTTGGGTTAGGATACTATTTGACAATCAATCAAATAAATACAAATTGAAAACTAAACAGCAGATCATAAAAATATATCTGACAGAATGAAAATTCAATTCAGCAGATAGAATAGAAAATAGTGCTCTGAGCTCATAATCCTTACAATCAAAATGTTAAACAAGAACAAAATAAATAAGTCTGAACCTTTTTCACTTCTTTACTGATGAAGGTTTGAAGATGATTTTCCTGTTAGGATCTTCAGATTTTTTCTTGCTTATATAGAGATCCTGAGCTCCAATAATAGTCTGAGCTCTACCTTGAACAACAACTGCTTGTGGGTACTGCATCAGGAATTCTTCAGACTTGAAAAATTTCTTTGATTTATACTTATCAAACTCCTTTCTTCTGTACTCTGACATGGTTGAGAACTGAGAGTAGTCTTTTCCTTCATCTTTTGCCTTATTAATCTGAGCTGAGGCAATTGTCTCTTTGAACCTAGCCATCTGAGCTATTTCATCAACTTCTGTATTCAATGGGGAGAAAGGCCTATCATCAGAATCAATAGCCTGTAATGAAGGTTTTTCAAAAGTAATGTTTATTTTCCTGTGCAAGGATCCATCAGATATTGTATGCTTATATACTGTGGAAACATTTTTGGAAGGGGTTGAAGAAAATCCTGAGGACCAGGAACTCTGATAACCACTTGTGTTAGCTGGTTTACTTGATTGCTGAGTAGTGAACTTTTGAGAGGAAGAAGAAGGTCCTGCTGAGCCTGCTGAGCCTGCTGGAGGAGGAGGTGGAGGTGAATTAAACCTAACTGGCTTATCAGAATAATAACCAGTTTTCTTGAATTTCTTTCTCCTCTTAATTTCATTTCTGGAGAACTTCATCTAGTGAGGGGTATATTTGTTAAGAGTGATATTATGAAGAATGTAATAGTGAATATCACTATCTGGGTTAGGAGGCTTGGGGACAGCCAAAGACTTTGCCTTTCTTTTCTTTCTCTTCCTTGATAATGTATCATCAGAATCACTATCATTGTCTTCTACATTAGAATCAGAAGAAGGAATTGGATCATTATATAAATCATTGACCAATTTAAGAGCTTTGATCTTCTGCTCTTCAGCTTCAAAAGCTTCATCTTCTGCTTTCCAAATTTCATCAAAATCTGGAATTGGTGATTCATCAAAGACAAAAGTTGGAACATCAACCCTATTGATAACTTTCTCTGAAATTTCAACTGATTCATTTGCATGACTTTGAATTGGAACTGAAACAGGAACTGGATCTAAAAATTTGAACTGCAAAACTGCTGATAATTTCTTTCAGCAAAATTTTATCTATTGGAGCACTGTATGGAACAATTGCTCTAGAATAATCTTGATATTTTGGCAGATTACAACAACAACAACAACAACAGAACCCATATAGTCCCCAATCATTAGGGGTATGGGCGGGGGAAGATTGGAAACAGACCTAACCTTTGGCCCTATGCCCAAAGTGGCTTCTCTCAGAGGAGAAAGACCGAACCTTTGACAATAGATGCACAAAGTGGCTGCTCACAGATTACCACTGAAATAGTGGCCCCCTATACCATCACGTTTGCTGCAGAATCATGCCCTCAAATCAAAGCCAAAAACATCAGAGAGGGCAGACTCAAGAATCCATTTTGATTTATGTGCACATAACCATGCTTCCTTCATTCAGCATCCAGAGCATTGGTCTTGCACAATATTTTGGCAGATTAGAATAGACAAAATTGAACTTAGACAGTAAAGAAATAATATCTAGGGAGGGATGAATATAGATATTATTTATCTCTTCTATGACTGGTATTGCAGAGACTTCAACCAAATCAAACATATCTAAATCAGAAATTTGAACTGTTTCTTCAATAAAAACTGTAGCCTCTGAAACTGGAGCTGTATCTTCAACAAAAACTGTGGCCTCTGAAATAGGAGCTTCTGGAGATTCTTCATTAGGCATCTCCCCCTGCCTAGCTTCAGGGAAACCTGAATCTAGGCCCCTAGAAGAAGGGACAGAAAAGGAGGAAGGAATGGAAGATATTGTAGAAGATAGTTCAGAAATTGCTGTAAGAATTGGAGCAATTTTTGCATCCAAGGAGGATTCAAGATTAGAAAGAATGTGATGCACTGAAGCAAGTTTTGCATCCAGGATTTAATCTATCTTAGGCAGGATATGATCAAGAAGCTTATCAGCAACAGATTGGAAGTGTAGAAATAGAAATTCAGGTGGATGGGATTGAGAAGTAGAGGGAATGGAAGTTGGTACAAAGATGTTTGAAACATTTGCATGCTATTGAAGGAGGTCTGAATGAATAGGACAAGAGTGATTGATGGGTTACTGATGGTCATCATGCATGGGAGATGGAGGTGGAGAAGTAGGAGGAGGTAGAAGGGTAAATGAGGGTGGAATGTCATCAATGGGTGTGGGAGAATTCAGAGGTGGAGTTTGTGCAGGGGAAATATTCTGAGGTGGAGATGGGAGAGGAGGAGAAGAAACAAGAGGAGGATGAGAAGGAGCTTCTGGAAGGGTTGAGGGAGTGACTGGATCAGTCCTTGTGCCTTCAGAAGTTTTCTTTTGTGCAACTGCTCCTGGGTTCTTCTTAGTAAACACCATGTCCCATTTAGCAAAGAGAGCTGAGGTTAGCTTCTTGCTAGCATTTATCGTTACCTTGGGAGAGACCAGAAGGTCTTGGTGCCTTTCCTGCAATACAATTCCTATAATTCTTCCAAAACAGACATTTTCCTTTGAAATTTTCTTCTTAATCAATCCAAAAAGAATTGATCCCCAGTTCACTTTCTTCTTTTCCATTAAGGCCACCATCAACATAAATTGGTGCCTATTAATATAATCATGACCTGTTATTTTCCCTAACAACACTTTTCCAACAATATCGGAAAGAAACTTATATTCCAAAGATAAGTTTTTCTTAAGCAAATGATTAGGGTTTCCAGTAGAATGACCCATTTTAATCAATGCTTCACCATTTTCAACAGAGCTTAGCTCAAACACATCATCACCATTCACAAATCCAAAAACCTCAGATAGAATGGTAGGGGTAAGAGAGACCTGATGTCCTGAGATGGTTCCTGTTAGACTTTCATCATCTGGCTTAGCCGTGTAACACCATTCCTTAATTTCTGCTGTATGCAACTTTATCCTCGTGCTCATGAACTTCTTCAACTGTTGCTCTTCAAAAAGTTGAAGAATATCCTTGAAGACTTGGTCAGATTATGGGAAAGATTCCATGTCGATGTCAAACCCAGCATCGAACTTCATCGAGTATAGCGCGGCTTGAGAAATATCCATTTGTACCTACAAGGGAGAAAGATGAAGTGCAGAGGGGAACTGGAGGGAAACGATTTCTGTAGGAGCGATCTATTAAGAAGAAAAAATAAAGATTATATAGACTGGAGAAGGGGGCGCATTTGTGGAGCGGCGTTCGACAAAAACCTAATAAATGCAGAAGTCGAAAAGACTTTATGTCTCTGTCAGACGGCGTTCGACAAAAAAAACTTTTCCGTCAATCACCGTTCGATAGGTGAGATTTTCTTTATCGATTCTAGAGTTAACAGGTTCTGTCGAGCGTCATTCGACAAATGATTCAAATTCATCATCCTCCGTTCGACAAATTTGTGGGATAAATAGAAATTTAATTTTTAACAGATTGAATCTCCATCTATCATTCCTATTTAATTTATAAAGAAGATATGCTTCTTTTCATCCAAGGGCTTGGTGAAAATGTCAGCTCTTTGTAAATCAGTAGGAATAAATTGTAGGCAAATTTTATTTTTATCCACATTATCCCTAAGGACGTGGTGCCTAATTTCTATGTGTTTAGTCCTACTATGGAGAACTGGATTTTGTGCTAAAGATATTGCACTAGTATTGTCACAAAATATAGTTGAATTATTTAAGTTGACACCATAGTCTAGGAGTTGATTTTGTATCCACAATATCTGTGAGCAGCAACTGCCAACAGCTATGTATTCAACTTCAGCTATTGATGTGGATATTGATGTTTGTTTCTTACAAAACCAAGACACAAGCCTATCACCAAGAAACTGACAAGTTCCTGATGTGCTTCTCCTGTCTACTCTGCATCCGGCATAATCTGAATCTGAGAATCCAGTTAATTCAAATTCAGATGTTGTTGGATACCAAAGTCCTATATTAGGGCAACCCTTTATATATCTCAAAATCCTTTTTAATAAAATTAGGTGAGATTCTTTGGGGTTAACTTGAAACCTAGCACAAATACATGTAGCAAACATTATGTCAGGTCTACTAGCTGTTAAATAAAGTAGTGAGCCAACAATTGCTCTATATACTTTTGAATCAACAGGTTTCCCCGATTCATCATTATCAACAACAGCATTTGAGGGCATGGGTGTTTTCATGGTGGAAGAATCAGACATACCAAATCTTTTCACTAATTCCTTAGCATACTTAGATTGGGATATGAAGATTCCATTTGGAGTTTGCTTCACTTGAAGACCAAGGAAGTAAAGATAACTCACCCATACTACTCATTTCAAATTTAGATTGCATTAGATTAGACAATCTTTTGCACAAATTTGAATCAGTAGAACCAAAAATAATATCATCTACATATATTTGAACTAGCAAAGTTTTATTTTTATGTATCCTGAAAAATAAGGTTTTATCTACTATGCCCCTACAGAAATTGTTTTCCAATAGAAAACTAGCTATAGCCTTATACCATGCTCTAGGAGCTTGTTTGAGACCATAAAGAGCTTTCTTAAGCTTAAATACAAAAGAGGGTTGAGTTGGAAAGATGAAACCTGGTGGTTGTTCCACATAGACTTCTTCTTTGATTTCTCCATTTAAGAAATCACTCTTTACATCCATTTGATATACTTTGAACTTTTTATATGCAGCAAATACAAGAAAGATTCTGATTGCTTCAAGTCTTGCAACAGGAGCAAAGGTCTGATCATAATCAATCCCTTCTTCCTGTGAATATCCTTGGGCTACCAGTCTTGCTTTATTTCTTACAATGTTGCCTTGTTCATCTAGCTTGTTCCTAAAAACCCATTTGGTGCCAATCACTGGATGGTCTTTTGGTCTAGGAACCAAATCCCATACTTTGTTTGTCTCAAACTGATTGAGTTCCTCTTGCATAGCAATGATCCAGTTGGGATCTTGTTCTGCATCTTGTAGAGATTGAGGTTCAATCTGAGAGAGAAAACATGTGTGCATCATGTTCTGATTTACTTGATTCCTTGTTTGCACACCTGCTGAAATATCACCAATCACTTGTGATATTGGATGATCTCTAACTGTGATGTGGTCAATAGTTGGAGCTGGTTTAGCAATAATTTCCACTTGGGGAATTTTTTCAGCTGCTATATCCTGTGAAGAATGATCTGTTGTTATCTGTTCTGAACATTCAGCAAAATCTGGGAGATTTTCTTCTTCACTCTCTTCAGCATTCTGCTGTTCAGGATTCAGAATTCCTTCTTTATGTAGAGCCAATTGATCTAGCTGCTCACACAATATAGGTACCTGCAGATTTTCTATGGTAGAAGGAATCTTCTCCTTGTAAAACATGTTAGTTTCATCAAAAGAGATATGCATAGACTCTTCTATTTTAAGAGTAGATTTATTATAAACCATATATGCTTTACTGATTAGTGAATAACCTAAGAAAATTCCTTCATCTGATTTTGGTTGAAATTTCCTAAGGTATTTCTTATCATTATTGTGAATGAAACATTTACAGCCAAATGCTCTAAAATTGTTAACTTTAGGTTTCTTCCCTTTAAGTAATTCATAAGGAGTTTTTCCCTTAAGTTTGTGTATCAAACTTCTATTCAGAACATAATTTGCTGTGCTAACAGCCTCTGCCCAAAAATATAGGGGCAAATTAGCATCTGCAAGCAATGTTCTTGCTGATTCAATTAGAGATCTATTTTTCCTTTCAACTACCCCATTTTGTTGAGGAGTTCTAGGAGCTGAGAAACAATGCCTGATACCTTCCATCTCATAGAATTCTTGCATAAGAAGAGACTCAAACTCAGTACCATGATCACTTCTGATCAATGCAACTACAGTAGAGTACTCAATCTGTATGCTCTTAAGAAAGTCTGTAAGAACTTTAAAGTTATCTGACTTTTCTCTCAAAAAGAACAACCAAGTGAATCTAGAGAAGTCATCTACAATAACTAGAGTGTAAGACTTCCCCCTAAACTCTTTGTTGTTATAGGTCCAAAAAGGTCCATATGTAGCAAATATAAGATTCTAGGTGAATCACTTTTAGATAATGATTTAAAGCTATTTTTAGTTTGCTTGCCTAGTTGACATGCCCTACAAAGACCTTCTTTCTTGTATGAACCTAAGGGTAAACCTCCAACAAGATTGTCCTTAGATAATTTAGCAATGGTCCTAAGGTTTACATGTCCTAATCTCTTATGCCAAAGTTCACTAGATTTTCTTACATCACTAAATAAACAAACTTCTGAAGTAGATGAATTAAAATTCACTAAATATATATTACCATGCCTAATACCGAATAAAATAGTAATACCATCAGTAGATTTAATAAGGAAATTCAATTTATTAAATGTTACCTGAAACCATTCATCACATAATTGACTTATGCTGATAAGGTTATGCTTCAGTCCCTTCATATAGGCTACTTCTTTGAAGGTGACTTCTCCAACCTTGACTTTTACACAGCCTTTGGTCTGTCCACAATTGGAGTCTCCAAATATGACTTTTGGTCCAAGCTTTGCCTTGTAATTGTTCAGATTTGCCTTGTTCCCTGTCATATGTTTTGAACAGCCACTGTCCAAATACCATTTTTCACTTGTTCTTGGACAGCTGTGTACCTGCAAAGAACATAAACTAGTTGTTTTTTACCCAGACTACCTTGGTTCCTTTTGTCTTACCACAATAATCAGAAATAAAGGACATTTCAGGCTGATCCTTATAGCCTTGTGGATGATATTTCCTTAGAGGTATAATCCATTCAGTAAAAGGATTATTAGTGTGTTTAGAATTAGAATTCCTGAAATTCTGTGTATATTATCTGTTCGACAAATTTGGGTATATTCGTCGACCGCCGTTCGACGAATGTACATGATTTCGTCGAACGCCGTCCATGTAATTACTATACTAAAAATCTATTTTCAGTTTTCGTCGATCTCCGTTCGACAGATTTGACTCTTTTCGTCGAGCTTCGTTCGACGAATTCTTCTGAATTCTTTTATTCTTAACATACTTGCTTGAAACATCTTTATTTGCTTCTACAGCCTCTTTGCTTTTAGCAGATATGAATTTTATGGGTGTAGATAATATATTCTTCTTAACCAGATGTGGCTCACTTGATGAGGCACCCAAGCACAGTTTGCTATTAAGTCTAGCATTAACTGTGCTTGTTATGTCCATCGATTTGATGCTTCTCCCATTTAGGGATTCTTCAAACTTCTTTGCTTCAGGCAGCTTGCTCTCAATGAGAAAAATATGTTCCCTGGAGGCAGCCAAATCCTTTTTATGGTTTATATTTTCTTCACTTATAATTTTCATATCAGCTAGCTTACTTCTGAGTGAGATTATTTCTTTCTCAGATTTTAGTAAGTCTAAGAAAAGAACTTTGAATTCCGCCTTGAATTCAACTAAAGTAAAATCAAAATTAGATAATACCTGATCTACATCATCTTCTGCTTCAGATTCTGATTTTTCCTTATCAGAATTATGTCCTCAGGCATTGATAGCCATCATGCAGAATGTTCTTTCTTCTTCATCATCACTGGAGCTGGATGAGGAAGCATATCCTGACTCACTGGCTGAGTCATATATTGCCATCAGACATTGGTCACTTTCCTTTGAATTTTCATCATCATCATCAGATGAGCTGGATGATGATTTTGATTCAGTGTCACTCCAGGATTCTGCTATAAATCCTCTTCCCTTCTTCTTGTGGTTGTGGGAAGAAGACTTGTTGGAGCTTCTCTTCTCTTCTTTATCCTTTTTCTTCTCTTTCTTTTGATTTTCTGGACATTCTGTCAGGTAGTGTCCAGGTTTCCCGCATCCATAACAAATAACTTCTTTAAGAGTTGATTTGTCATACCTTTGCTTTTCTCTTGATCTGGACTCCTTCTTTCTGAAGTCCTTCTTAGCCATTTTGTAAAATCTCTTAGCTAAGAGACTCATAAACTCCTCATCTTTTGGAGTCTTTTCTTCTTCTGCATCAGCTGCTTTGAAAGCTATACTCTTTTCTTTCTTTGTTGCTGGAGAGGAAGTGGATGCTTCAGCTTCCCTGGATTTAATGAGCTGCTCATAGGATTTGAGCTTGCCCAACAATGCTTCAGTGGTAATCTCATTGAGGCTTCTGGCTTCCTTGATTGGCCAGATTCTAGAATCCCATGTGCTAGGGAAGCACATTAAGATCTTGTCATTGACCTCAGTAATAGAGATCACTTTATCTAAGGTCTTCAACTCATTTATTATGAGACTGAGCCTATTGTACATATCAGCAATTGTCTTTGTTTCTCCTTTCTTGAAATTTTCATACAGAGAGATCAAGTGTGATCTTCTGTCTTTTCTTTCATCTGCAGAACCTGCAACCATATTATTTAGTGAAATCCAAATTTCTCTAGCTGAAGTACATTCAACCACTTTTTGAAATATGTCATCAGACATAGTTTGAGCCAGTATGTTCATGGCTTTAACATCTGTACTTCTTTGCTTCTTTTGTGTTTCTGTCCACTCAGGAGGTGGGACAGTATGATTGTCTGTTGTAGCTTCAGTGCTTGTTGATGCTGTAGGTGCTGGAGGCCCTGTTAGAATAACATTGAAAATTTCTTCATCAATAAAGTTCATATAAAGCCTAATCCTTGCTTTCCAAAGTGCAAACTTGCTAAGATTGCACATAGGAGGTCTTGTGCTAGAGTACTCCTTGTTCTGTGCCATGAGTTTTTAACAGAAAATAAAATGAATAAAAACTCTAAAATAATTTAAGATCTAATTGATCTTTGTGATCCAGGTGTTAGCCTGTAAACAAGATCAACCAACATCTGATACCAATTGAAAGTGGAGGTTTGAACTTAAGTTACTCTAGAGGGGGGGGGGGGGGGGTGAATAGAGTATTAAAAACTTTTCCTTAATTTTATAGTGTAATTAAAATAGTGTTATATATATGTGTGTAAGCAGAGTGAGATATATATAAACAGAATAACGGAATAAATAAAAGCACACAGCATAACACAAAGAAATAATCACACACAGAAGACACAAGGAATTTATAGTGGTTCCCCAATAAATCTGGGTAGTCCACTCTTCTACCACCCTTTGGTAGGAGTCCACTAGGAGGGTTGATCAGGTGCCCTAACACCAAGATGATTTTGATTAGGTGTTCACACACCAGAGAGCTTTTGATCAGGTGCTCAAAACCAACTAGATTTTTTGATCAGGTGTCATGCCACCAAGGGGTTATACTTTTGAAGGGAGTATTAACCCTGTACAGGAGAGGTGAGAAAGAGGGTTATAGTGTTCTTCTCTGTCAAGATGCTGAGCGAAGACTCTAGTGGACTTGTTGTAAAGCTCCCCCTGTCTGATTAAAGTATTTGACAGATGATGGAGAAGCTTTCTGTTGAAGACACAAATCTTCTGTAGCAGATTGATCTAGAAGAAAAGATTCTTTAGATTCCTTGTTGCTCTTTTAGAAGACTTGAACTTGCAGCAGATATCTGAGAGATGGATCTTGAAGAAGATGTTCTCAAAGAGATGAGTGCTGTTTGAGGAAGAAGAAGACTGAGAATATTGACTGTGTGTTCTTCTTTTCTTTTTCTATCCTTGTTGTTATCTTTCTGTATTATGCAAGAATGCTAATTTGAATTCTGTCGAGAGAGATAATACAATAATGTCTATCTTTGATATATTCTATTTTTGGAATAGAATAATCTATCTTTAATTCTTTCTTGGAATAATAACAAAGACAAAACGACTTTTGTCAGGTCCTTTAATTCCTTAGCCGTGAAATACTCATTTGCATTAATTAACAACGACTATCCTTGTCTTGGAACAAAGGAAATAAGGAATATATTTAAAGAATATAATATCCTTACTTGCCTGTCTTGAATACGTCAAAATGTATTGAATATATACGTTGGAGTCGTTGATCTATGTTCATAGTGTTGACAAATAACTGATATAAATAATCTAGACTTGTATTTGTCGAACTAAGCTTTAATACAGAATTTGTAGAGAGCTGGCTAGAATTTGTTGAACACTGCTCGCCATTTGTCGAACGCTGCTCAAAGAATGTCGAGCGTTGGAACTGGCCATAATACATCAGTCTGCTAAGAACAATTCGTCGAACGATGCTAGAAATTCGTCGAACGTCATTCGACATTTGTCGAACACTGGGAACTTAAAATTTCCTTAAGTTCTAGCCACTCTAACAGCCTAAAAACTTGACCCTTAAACTATACAATGGGGTCAACTTGATCCTAGTTCAACATAGTGATCCTAGCCCAAATCAGTAATAGGGTTGTTCCAACACATTCCTATTCCCCTACTGGGTCTCTTCTATCTCCTCCACACTAGGACTTGGGGATCGTCGTCTGTGACTCCTCCGAATTGAATGTCATGGCGGATCATGTGTTGGGCTATCCCACTCCCATGCTTCGGTGTCGATGGATTCAGCTTTAAGGCCTTAATCATAAAATTCACCATCTTCTTAACACCGGAAACATCTTTTTCCACTCTTGTCATCCGTTCTCCCATTTCTTCTCGAAAACTTTCAAATGATTCATCTCGAGTCCCTCGGGATGATGCTCCTCACTGGAGTGGTGGTCGATTGGACGTAGATGGCTCATCCGGGAGTGAAGTCGCTTGAAGGTGTGAGGTGCTGTAGATAGGAGGAAAGCAATTCGTCAGATAAAAACCAATCTCAATAGAAGGGTACATCGTTAGAATGTCCCTTTTTATGATGACACCAAGGGGCAAGTTGTTGAATCGTTTGCGGGAAGGATGCTGCAACTTGTATGAGTAACGAATCAATGATAGTAACAGATCAGCAACATCAAATCTCTCCTCCTCCAAAATGAAATAGGAGACATAGCTAAGTTGTTCTGTAACCTTCGCTCTATCGCCTAATTTCAGCATAATGGTATGGCGTAATACATCCTAAACTATAAAGGCATCTACTGTAAGGGTCGACACAGACGAGATCAGTCTCCTGCATTCCATATTAAGTAGCACCAAATTCACCTGAGTCCAATCTCTATCTACCCTAAACTTCTCTACTATCTCCAACCAATTGGATGCTCTGTCAATCTGAACACCGCCCTCATGTTTTCATGAGTAATAGCAACCATGTGCCCCTGCACATTATACTGCACTCCCCCATCCAGATTAGTCTACGATGGATCTTCCAAATGACTATAAAACTCTCGAACAAACTCTGAGGAAAATCCATCCGAATGAAAAACATTTAATATTTTTGATACAACAAACAACTGCATTATATGGTGGTGTCGTGGCATGGCAAATTCAACAACATGGGGGACACCCACCGCTGCAGCCTCCACTGCAAGTTCTGCATTTTTCTTCCCTTTCAATTCAGGCACCATCTGCCATAATATTATAAAAATTAAAATTAAATAAGAACCACTAACGCTAGTGCTAACACCACCGCCCGGCGCTAGCACCAGCGCCTGCAGTAGCGCCGGCGCTAGCCCTCTGATCAAAAAACACTAGATCTACCTATACTAGTCAATGTTCCTGAATCCTAACCTTCTCAAATAGCTAGATCCAAGAATCCCACATGATCTAAGCTAAAATTAAAACTAGAAATCTTCATAAAAATTTAAAATGAAAAACAAAAATCATAAAAATAATGGAGATCCTCTTTTGATCTAACCTTCTTCTAGATCCATCATCAAAATAAAAAGTTTTCTTAAATGAGTTCATAAATCTTCATCACAAACATCAAAATCAAATTTTTAGAACAAGAATCATAAAAATGATGAAGATTTGTCCTAGTTCCTCTCTTCAAAAATAAAAGAATCAAACATTTTAGATCTATCATCTAAAACCACTTGATAACTTCAAAATTCTTCATCTTTAACATCAAAATCAAAGTTTAAAACAAAAATCATAAGAAATGATGAAGTTTTACCTTAGATCTATATGTGGGCTGCGTTATCTACTAGGGTTTGTTTGGGAGAGCTTCAGGTGTAATGGCCGAAATGACAAGGGAAAGGAAATTTAACTAAATCAGTGCTAGCGCCAACGCTATCGTTAGCGCGGGCGGTAATGCTTGGTTCTTTTTTCTGTATTTTTAGAATTTTATAAAATCCCTAAAAATATGTTATATTATATGTACTACTTATTTCTGCATTTCTATTTCTGATTGATTTTTGAAAAATTTAAACAAAAAAATACAAAAGCCAAATTACAAAAAATATTTTTTTTCTTTGTTTTTGTGTCTAATTTATATGCCAAAATCAAATGCAAAAATATAAAACATAAAAATTATCAAAAATAACTTTTGAACTTAACTTTTTCTATTTACATGTATCTTGCGAAAGGGAGATTTGGGCTATCATCCCATCACATCTCCTAGTACCGGGCGAACCCCTCATATGGTAGACCTCGGGAAGTCCAAGATCAAATTATAAGAGTTCAAAATTTAAATCAAAATTATTTTTCAAAAATATCAAAAATACTGTATGGACTTTATTGTGAAAATCAAGCATGATTTAATCCATCATTTAGACCATCTATAATGTTACAATTTAATTTTTTCAAACTACTTTGAACATTGTTTTTTTTTGTTTTCATGCTTTGATATATCTACTCATATGTGCATCAAATTGTATTGTAAAAGTTGTGGAACTAAGCTTAGCATGCCTCTAAGTATGAGTAAATGTTTAATGGTTGATAATGATACTAATTCACTCACTTTTTGGCAAAGTTTACATGTACTTTTAATCTAAGAATGCTTGCTTATGTATTGTAATTGTACAATAAATTAAATTTGCACAAGTATCTTACCTACACTACTTTTATTTGCACTCGTAAACATTAAGAAAAGTGGTTGTGCTTTCAAAATTTCATTGGTTTGAAAAAACAAGTGTATTCAGAGAACTTTGTACAAAACAAAATAAATGAAATAAAATGACAAAGATAACTCCTCCAAGCACTACTTGAACCTCCTTATAATTCTTAATGAGCATTGTGAGGTTGAGCACCTTGGAAAGAATAGTAAAGTTTCTTATGCAAACCATAAACTTTTTTTCCTTACACCACTTGTTCTTTTCTATGTGCATTGAAGGGTGTGGAAGTAAAATTATTTGTGTTTTATTTTGCACGTTACTCTACATTTGGCTTGTATTTTTTGATTAAATCATGTGTTCACTCTATTCAAAAATACACTTATGTGC
Source organism: Dactylorhiza incarnata (assembly GCA_033032865.1). Classification (NCBI taxonomy): domain Eukaryota; kingdom Viridiplantae; phylum Streptophyta; class Magnoliopsida; order Asparagales; family Orchidaceae; genus Dactylorhiza; species Dactylorhiza incarnata. The sequence continues at coordinate 7,564,694 of JAWHQI010000051.1, read as the reverse complement.
ACATCATTATCTTCCATAACACTTCTTCTCATGAGTATTGGATCCTAATGCTAAAATTCTATACTCTCTTTATATATAAAATGCACTAGATAACCTAGCATGCTCTCTACAATATTTGGTATTTTTTTAATTTATGTATTTTAATAACATTGTGGTAGTTTCTTTTTGATATCCTTCTTTCATGCTTGATTCCTTTCTGGTAATCTTAACAATTTTTAATACAAAATAATCTACAAAAACATCTTATCATTTTCGACTTTCACTAGAATTCTTCTTATGAATCGTCCTGTTTACAAAAAGATGTTTCTTGTATTTCTATAAGTTTTCCGCAACACTACGTTTACCTTGTGTTCTTTATGCTTATCTCAAGTCATAAAACTCCAAATTCATTTTCTTCAACAAAGTGGTAGACTTGCTTGTTAAATGTTATATTATTCATTTTTAAGCTAAAAACTCATTTATTTTTCTAAAAATATTTATGCTCAAAACTCTAATTTATTCCAATGAAAATTATTATGATTAAAAACTCCTTATCATTTCCTTTCCTCTAAAAAGCTCGATAATGCTTTATCTTTTTTATAAAAAATCCTCTTTTATGTCTATTGCTTCCTTGCCCACTTTTGCTAATAACAAAAGGGGGAGAACTAACATAATAAATATTAATCGCTATCACATGAGAAAAACTAACATGACTAATGATTAAGATGATAGCTTACATATTAGGGGAGCATTCACATAGGGGGAGCATGTATTTAGGGGGAGAAATTCTAAATACCAAAATCGACAATTATCCTAAGTCATCACTTTCACACACATACAAGTAGGTTTCATCATGCGTATATATTAATGCTCTGATTTATCATTAATGGATTTGTTATTATCAAAAGGGGGAGTTTATTGGAACATTGCCTTCCGCATCTCCTAGGTTTGAGAATAAAAATTCCTATGTGTATTTGATCTTATGTGTTTAAGTGTACAGAAAACAAGTCCATATGACTCAAGGATGAGATAAGAAGGTTGCCCCATGATTTGAACCCAAAATTCGAACATGCCGACTAGTGTCGGTAGTAGCACCTAGCGCAGGCGCTATCGATTATTAACGAAATCCCGGTAGCATTTTTAGAAGGCGCTAGCGCCAGGCTGTAGCGGATAGCGCAGGAGGTAGCGCGGAGCACAAGAGGCAAGGCGGCAATGTTTCCCCAGAATGAAGATACACATGCATAGAATAATTCCTAAGTGGGGATAGCGTTGGTGGTAGCGCTAGCGCTCACTCCTATAAAAGGAGGCCTCTTCTCTCATGTTTGAAACACGCAAGTTTGAGAGAGGTGGAGTGCTAGAATTCCAGAGCCTTATTTGGCCGAAAGTTGATCTCCCACCAAAGCTCTGCGAATTTCTGAAGGAGGACTTCTTCAACAACGCTTATTCTGCAGGGCTCTTCGTCTCCAACTTCAGAAGTTCTTCAAGAGGGAGTTTTAATATTATTGTCATTTCATATCTTTTGTAAACCATTAGAGAATTCGCCTCGTGTTGGCGACTAGGTCTGGGTAGGACTTAGAGCAGAAATTCGCCTCATGTTGGTGACTAGATCTAGGTTAGGTCAAGGGGGTGCTCTAGGCCATATCCGGGGAAGGATTGGCTACAGCGGCTTGAGGCCGTATCTAGGGAAGGATAGGCTAGGGCCACCGGTTCGTGGGGATACGAGTCGAGATAGAAAATGAAAAAGAGTTTTAGTATTATTCGCCTCCGATTTTTAGCGTTATAAGAAATCAAGTTTTGTAAACTCTTCTTTTCATATTAATAAAATGATGTCTCATTTTTATATGCTTGATTTTTTATCTTAATCTCTTATATTTTCAAATATATTAAAAATATAATATAAGTTTTTAAAACACTTATTCACCCCCCCTATAAGGGCGCCAACCGATCCAACAGGAGGCATTGGCCAAAACTACCACACAGGTTGTCAAGAACTTCATCTGGGGAGAAATCATTTGACGGCATGGAATTTTGTTGGCAATCATTACCGACAATGGTCCTCTGTTAGATAATTTGGAAATGATCAATTTCTATGATCAAATTGGGATTGACCTGCGATTCTCCTCAGTACATCATCCTAGGAGTAATGGACAGGTGGAGGCTGTAAATAAACAAATTTTGTATCTTCTAATGAAGAGGGTTTTAACTCATAAATGAAACTGGGCAGAACAACTTCCTTCCATCCTTTGGACTCTTCGGACTACACCAACTTCAGCCACAGGGGAAACCCCATTCAACTTGTCTCATGGTTTGGAACCAGTCGTTCCAATAGAGTTTGAAGTGGTCAGCCCCAGAGTTATGTATGCTCAACAGGTTGGTGAATCATGTATAGAAGCCAATGATGAAGGGATAAATATAGCCTGGATTTAATCGAAGAGCTTCAAGATGAAGCGGCTATCAAACAGGAAGAAGTAAGAAGAAGAATGGCTAAATACTTTGATAAGCATGTCAGAGTCAAACAATTCGTAGTTGGAGATCTAGTGTTGAAAAAAGTGGCTGCTGCAGCCAGATCAGGTTCCGTTGGGAAATTAAATCCCAACTGGGCAGGTCCATTCATCGTCAAGGAAGTGTTAAAAAATAGATCCTATCGCCCCCAGACATATAATGGAGAAGTCATCTCACATACTTGGAGCGGCGATGATCTAAAACTGTTCTATCCTTAATATCATTTCCCTCGTTTGTTTGCATTTTGATATTGAATGAAGAAGCTCCATACTGACACTTTTTCTTGTCTGGTGACATGTTTCTCTTTTTTATTTTGCTATTGCTCACTGAACCATGGAGACATCGCCGAGTTCTGCTTATGCCCCCACAAATTATAGTCATTAGCGTAATACCACAAAGACCATGTGTAGCGGGGAGTTTTCGCACACGTGTAGTAGAAGCTTGCCAATTCCTGTGCGGAGGACTTCAGAATTTTGGATCCCAACCGGTATTTAGCACACCTCTGCATCAAGGGAGGTCCAAGTGATTGTTTGCTCTATCGTTCCCCGAAAGGGATATAGTTACATCTTTGATGATCTTTCTGAGGAAAGCAATGTCAGTAAAGCCTCCACGGCATAACCACACATGCCCAACTGATCATCTTAGCCTGTGACCATCAAATACTCCTAGGTACTCTTAAGCGGTGCCTACAGGGGACCCACAACTGAGTTGATCTCTTTAAGGAAAGCAATGTTCGCTACCTGAGCCCATCTGCCCAATTGATCAACTCGGATTGTAACCCTAGGCATGAGAGCGGTTGAGTCATTTACAGCTCTGATGACCACTTGAGGAAAGCAATGCTTACTACCTAAGCGCACCTGCCCACTTGGTCATTCGTGTTTGTACTTACTTTTTCCTCTTTACAGGATATTCTTTTTATCTTATAGTTTTTGACCATTCGAGGGAAGCAGTACTTAACAGGTACAAGCATTTGCCCACTTGGATACTTAATGGTTAAAAACTTTAAGACCGGGCAGTTTTATCTCTTAAGCCGATCGGCTTGAATAAGAATAACAGGTTGTGAAAAATGGCAACATAAAGTGTTGGCCGAGCGGATAGAATATATCTAGCTTTAAAGCTAGAAAGCAGGTTATTACAGGAAGCCGCAAGGCAGTATTTCTAATAGGTTGTCAATCACAATATTGACTGATCGGCTTATGATTAATCTCATTATATTATCGCAAGCTGGTATCATTTGGTCAGTCTGAATCAGTTTGTTTATCAATTGATGCAATGAATTAATATTGTGATCTGGCATTATTCGCTCGTTTTGAAGAAATTTTCTTATTGAAAGTTATGAGCTCAAACAATTCGCTTGTAATATAAGAACTATTCGCTCGATCCACATTGATTTATCAATGAGAGTTATGAACCAGCATAATTCGTTGGTGTTATGAATATTACTCTCCTGGTTTGAATTAATTCGTCCACAAGAAATTGGCCATGGAATATTCTTGCAGTATTAAAATTTGTTCCACAACTCAGATTATAAGTCGCCCGGATTATAAGTTGACTGTGTGACTTGTTGATTATTATCCCTACTTATAAGAATGCTTCCATGGCTGCTTCAGAAAAGGGAACTCCCGTCAGATAAATCGCTCGAGCAATATTTCATAGCATTCAGGAAAATATTCACTTCGAGTTCTGATGAATTGGAACTCAATCTGTTAACCGTTCGGACTGAAAAGTGACCGCGCATCTTGATGATCATTATCCAAACTTATGAAAATTATGTCTCATTACATCAAGATAATTGTTTTTATTAAAATTCCTAAGTTTATAGAATTTACACTGATAGCCGTCCGAGTTATAAAGTAACCGCACAGCTTGATATTTGTTATATTGGATTCGAAAATATTATCGTGTTTTATGACATCAAGGCGATCACTCATCTCAAATTCTTAAATATGCAGAATGTGTATTATTAGTCATTTGGGATACATTCTAACCGCACGACTTGTCTCTTACGATCAGATCTTGTGAAGATATTATCTCTGGCGGTTTTAGGCTGTGATTCATCTTCACTGAATCAGGATCTATCTTAGAACTAAAGTGATAAACCATCCGAGCAGCATTTCATGATATCCGGGCAATTATTCATTTGGAATTCTCGCATAATGGGAGCTCGAACATCTAGAACCTCGGACTGAATGTTGACCGCAAGACTTAATATAGTCTCTGGCGGATTCAAGAAAGGACTTGCAGTTTAAAGGGAATAATGCTAAAACAAAAGATTGCATAAGAACATCCACGAGTAAGTAAAGTCACAAAGACAAACAGTTGAACAGGTAACTATATCTTTCATTAAGGATCTCAAAAAATACATTCATAATTGTTCAAACCGAACGGCTAACAAAATTAAGCCGTCGGATATGTAAAATAAAGCACAAAAGAAACCAATCATCCGATCTACGTCTTTTGGCCATAGGAGAATTCGAATCACCTCCACCTTCAATATCTACATCTGGCGAATAAGCTTCGTTATCTGATGAATAACTTGTTGATCCACTACTGGAGCCGCTTAAGCCTTCTGTTGTTCCCCGACGCTCAGACAGCTCGGCTTCATCATCAGAATCATCGGTCTCAGAATTTGAGCTGTCCTTATTTTCGCCTTCAACCACAGTGGCTTCCTCGTCACCTTCCTCATCTTCTTCATCGTCATCTTCTTCTTCCCCCTCTGGATCATTTTCATCAACCTTATTTTTACCCTTAGCCTTGCGGGTACTAGCGTCCAGCTTTTTCTTCAGGGATGGATAGACTTCCGAGAACGGGAAATCTTCAAAGCCCGGCGCCAAACTGTCTATCTCCCTCAGGCAATTTAAGGCTCCATCGATCCCTTTAGCGACGTGAGGAAAGACTTCATCCTGGAAAGATTTCATCCTGGAAGAGCGGGTTATCTATATATAAATAATATAAAGGAGAAAATAATATATATATAAATAATACAAGTTCTCTGTGTTCGACGAATGGCTCTCTGCGTTCGACGAGCGGCGCTCTGCGGTCGACGAATTATATTCATTCTGCAATCGACAAAATCTAGCCTGTCTCAGTGGTCGACGAAATCTAGCCCGTCTCAGCGGTCGACGAAAAGCTGCGTTCGACGATCTCAAGTCTGCGTTCGACGAATCTTCAACAGAAGCTCAGAACGATGAAATCAATTCTCAGATCGACGAACTTGAAGCTGAGCTAGACGAAATTCTATCAGCATTATAATTTAGAGATTCTCAGCTCGACTAATATTCTCAGCAATGTTTTGATTTAATTCTATTTATATATTGATGCCCGTCTTTTCTTTATAAATTAATATTATAGCCATTGCAGACAATAAATATTATAGCCGTTGCAGAAAAGCTAAAGACGACAATTTATCTTCTCGAGGAGTCTAGGAAATTAAAGAGACGTTATCTCTTTCCTTTTGTCGGGCAAGAATTCAAATGCTTTGAAAGCCATCTCCAGATTATATATACAAAGAGAAGTACAGAGAAGAAAAAAAAGGAAGGTAGAACCAGAACAGGAAGAAGTGAAATATACAGAAATATAGAGAAGCAAAATGAAGGAGCACATATACAGAGTTCTTGATAAGAACAACATATTTTATTTATCTTCGTTTTGCTATCTGTTCTCTGCAGATCATCTTTACCCTGAGACACCTATCTAGATCATTTGCTCAGGGATCTTAACTGCAGAAGAAGAAAAGAGTTACAACATCCAAAAGAAGAAGCTTCCTCACCTGAACATCAACACTAATCAAATCAGGGGGAGCTCTTCAACATCATCAAGATCCACTCTCAACAACACCATCTGGATCTCTAGAGTCTTCTCAGAAAGAGAAGAACAACATATTCTTTTCCCTTTCCATCTTGTACAGGGTTATAACTCCCTTCAAAAGTTACAGCCATTGGTGGCAGGGCACCTGATCAAAAACCTGTAGTTGGGTTAGAGCACCTGATCAAAAGCTCACTTGGTGTGTGGACACCTGATCAAAACTCCCTTGGTGCCAGGGCACCTGATCAACAACCTGTAGTGGATTCCTACCAAGTGTGGTAGAAGAGTAGATGTACCCAGGTTTAGTGGGGAACTACTATATTTCTTTGTGTCATCTGTGATGCTTGGGTTATGTTTTATTTCTTGTTGTTGTACTGTGATATCTGTGATAAATATTGTAGTTAAATAACTCACTCTGTGTTATACATATTTTTATATATATCACTATTTTGAAATAACTCAAAAAAGTTTTAATTTAAGAACTAACATCCCTTTCAATTGGTATTTAAGCATATCAATTGACTTTCATAATATATTCTCTGAAACTTACCGCCCTCGGGTTAGGTATTTTCTAACTCTGCGAGTAGGGGAATGTAGTAATTCACATCAAGCCGCTCATCCTTGATGAATCTGTAGATCTCCAGCTCTACACCTTCAACATCGCGCTGTTGAAAGATCTCCTCTTCCCGCACCTGCAGGTTAACCTGCAGCAACCCGAGCTGGCCCTCGAAGATCAAGTACCTCTCCGACCAGTTCGGGATCTTGTTCACTGGGTTGATGAATTTCAATCCCTTACATCCAAAGTACAAATGGCCTCTGAATATCTCCGTCCTGGCGTCCAGAATAGACCGCACGGAGAAGAACTTCCTGAACAGACTGATAGAAAAGCGGACTCCCTCGGGCCGCAGGTAAGAGATAAAACGATAAATCGCCGCTATGGAGTTCGGGGGGAGTTTCCTGGGAATGACTCTGTAGGGGTTGAAAACCGCAATAAATTCAAGAAGCAGTGGGAATTTGAAGTCGTTGTCAAAGTGATCTATAGGAATTGCGATTTGGGAAGAGGTAGAAGAATTTATCCTCTCGTCGTGGAGGTTAAGCCACACGAGTAAGGAACTCCCAACCATATGCCTGTTAAAGAAGTCATCCAACTCCGCTTGAGTCAGACGGCATTCTTTATGATCAGCCGAATGAAATGCAGAAGCCGCATCAGTCCGCACGGCTGCAATTTTCTCAGACCGCATTGATTTGCTCTTAGCCCGCATCTTGAATCTCGTTAAATAAGTCTTCAGAATGACTGCTACTTATAGAGTCTAATGACATGCATATAGCAAAATCAAATCGTGTTTAACTAACTTAACCACACGGCCAGAACCTGTACACTCAAAACATTCTGCAGAAACGAATCGCGGCTAAATAGTTTAACCGTGCGGCAAGAAACCTGCATATTCATGTTATTTCACAAGCAGAAAACCACAAGTAATCAACAAAAGCCGCACGACTTGCAGAATAATTCAAAGGAATCAAAAATATTCTAAGTATTCAAAGGAAGAAACCACAAGCATTCAACACAAGCTTCACGGCTTGCAGATATCATAAATATTCTAAGTATTTCAAAGCAGAAATGGCAAGTTTGCAGCACAAGTTCAGACATCATGAATATTCAAAGGCATTAAACAATAAAAATTTCATCAAGCAAACATTCAATGTCTGGATTGTCCAAAGGATCGAATAAATAATATTACAAAGATATTGTCTTCGAATATAAACCGCTCATGGTTGGTGGTGATCTGAGGAAGGATCATCACGGTGAAGGCGCGCGACCTGATCACCGGTTTATAAGATAATGGATTACATCTGACTTATGTTATGGTGAAGATGATTAATAGTGCCATGAATCTGCGCGACATCATGCTCAACCCGCGCTGCAGGAATCATGTGAGTAGGCAATGCCGCGGCGGTCCCAATAGGGATGATGACCTCATCGACTTCCCTAACCGCTGGGGGATTTAAGTTCTCCTCGGCAACTGGGCGGTTTGATGTGCGTGGCCTTTCAACACTTACATGCGGAGGTCGGTGACTCCATCCGACTTCACGAGTCAGATGGAGATACTTCCCCCGATAGTACTTATAATCATCTTCAAACTTCTTGCTTGCCTTCTTCTCCTTATCCAGCCGCGCGGCTAGAGTGGCGTTCTGCTCCTGCCATATACTTTTCTTCTCCAATCTCTCCTTCCTTTCAGCCTCCAGCACAGCCCGCATGTCCTACTCCTTCACCCATGCGACCTCGACCTGATCCTCAAGATTTTTTACTTGTTCCTATAAGGTAACAAGAACACCCTTGAAATTGGCCAGCTCCTCTTCTCTGACATTCAAATTCAGTGAGAAGCCCGGTGCTGGGGGGAGTAGAGGAAGACTAGCTGTCAGGTCGCCCGGCTTCATAGCTGGATCCGGGTTATCTACAATAAAGGGAATGCGGTTAGAACAGTCAATAGGAAACAACCCAATATAGAGAATACTACAGAATTGAGACCGCTCATTTCAATGTTCTCTCACTTGCTGACCGCCACCATAAGATTAGAGCTTGGATATACATGCCGCCTCGATTGCTCGGGGTCCATTCTTCGGCGTTGTTCTCTCCAAAATCGTTCATTCTGTCTTCATTTAACAACAGAAGTTTGAACCACAGATAGGAAAAAGCTTGATGTCGGGTTCAATATCAAGTCGTTTTGCTCTTTCCGAGGCCGCGTTCTAAAAAAGCAGACAGGGTGATAGCCCGGACCTTGTTTACCTTTAGCAAGGGGGTGTGACGGTCGCGGCTTATCCATTGAACGCCTCAGCTCCTCTGCGTTCACCTTCATCAGCTTCATCCCGCTTTCCTCAAAGGCCTCCTTTTTCGACGCAGTTCCTGTTGAAATTGTTGAAGTGAAGTGTAAGGTGACCGGGAGGTCTGAATTCGGGTGACCGCAGAGACCGCGCAATTTGTGTTAGTGTTCTGCCGGTCTGGCTCTGCCGGTCTGTTCTGGTGGTCTGCTGGTTGGCCGGTCTATTCTTGTTTGTTGTGGTCTGTTCCTGAGTTGTTCTGCTTGGTTGGCCTGTCTTCTTTGTTGGAAGACCGGGCGGTCTGTTCTATGTAACCGCTGTGTCCAGGCGGCTTATGCAGGTCGGTCTGGCGACTTGTCTGAAGTCGTCGAGTTGTCCTTGGCTTGCTCTTGAAGTTCTAAGGAAGGAGGGTCTTGTGTCCGCGCGGCTTGTGCGCGATCTGCCTGCGGATCTGCGGTCTTGGACAGAAGGTTGTCCAAGTGGTCTGATCGCGCGGTCTACTTTGTGAGACCGCTGGAGATATGGCGGGTGGTGATTGTATCTCTCTTGTGCGGTGACGACATCTGTCTACCCGCCTATAAATAGGGGTGCATGCATGGCCCGTCATTCATAACGAGAACTGTAAGAACCAGAGCCTGGGTTAATTCGTGCGGTCTCAACTTTGAGGTTGGGCGGTCTCGGAAGCGAGTTGACTATTTGTTGTGTTCGTAGGTTTGCGGTCAGCAGGTTGCGGTCTCCTTCCTTAGTGATTCACAGCGGCTTGAATAAACAGTTCGGCAGCGGTCTGTCTGCGAACTGGTTTATGGTGTTCTTGTGCTGTTCGCATCGAGCTCAGCGATCAGGCGAACTTCAGCGGTTAGGCGATCTGAGTTGCAGTCTGGCGACAGCTGTTCTTCATTCAATTCAATAAGCTCCAGTTTGTGCGGTCTGAGGTGGCGGTCTTGCAGTGCAGGAGGTCTGTATGTTGTTTGTTCGCGTGGTCTCAGGTCAAGCCAGGCGATCTCTGGAGTCGAGTGATCTGTGCGGTCTCTGCTTATCAAACTGCCAGATTTGTTTTTTGGTGTTTTGTTCTTCTCTCCTTCGTGATTCTTATGAATCTTGTCTCGCCATGTATACCTCGCACTGTAAATGAAGTTTGTGGTTCAATAAAGTCTATTGTGTTGCTGTGTGGCATTGTGGTTGTTTGGCTATAACTCAGTTGATGCAACTCCTGTTTACTCCTAAACGATTCAAATCAAAAATTTTAACATGGTATCAAAGCCAGGTTGTTGGAGTGGATAAGCAGTGTTCAACTTGAGTTGCCATTGTCTTTGTGAAGAAGAGACCACATAGGTTTTCCATGGAAGCTGGATACGCAAGAGGGCTTGGTATTGAAATCCTCACATCGACTAACTATAAGAAATGGAGGTCATGTATGGAGAGTTACTTACTTGGCGAGGATCTATGGGAGATAGTTGGAGGAGAAGACACACAAGAAATATTTATAGCAGGAGATAATATGGCAGAGGTGAGACTTTGGAGGAGTAATGCTAAGGCAGAGTTCACACTCAAGAGGGCTATCTCACCAGAGCTGTTTGATCACATCATTGGATGTAAATCTGCTGCTGAGATTTGGACGTCTTTGGATGGGTTGTTTAATAAGAAGAATGTAGCTCGGCTATAGTTTCTTGAAAATGAGTTGGCAAAGGCCTCTCAAGGTGATCTTTCTATTTCTACCTTCTTTCTCAAGATGAAGAACCTCACAGCAGAGATTTCTGCATTGAACCCTGATGAGCCCATATCGGAGGCAAATCTGAAGAGGCATATTATCCGCGGGTTGCTGAAGGAGTATCTTGCCTTTGTGACGTCAGTTTAGGGTTGGGCAAATCAACCATCTCTGTTGGAGCTGGAAAACTTACTTGCTTTGCAGGAAAGTTTGGCAAGACAGATGGCGGGGACTTCTATCTCTGGGGGAGATAGTGATGTGTTGTTCTCTGGGAAGAAGAAGAAGAAGTCAGGTCATGATGGACCCTCTACTTCAGGTCAGCAGGATAGGGGTTATGCTCCTAAGTCTGATGGGAAGAAGAAGGGAGAGGGACCAAGGTGCTTCAGGTGCAATAAGACCAGCCACTTCAAGAAGGATTGTCGGGTTAATCTTCAGCTGGGACATGCAGCGGAGAAGGAGAAGCTAATGTCTGATGAAGTTGGATGGGCAGGAGCCTTTGCGGCTAATATGACGGCTATGCCCGTTAAGGCCTTGGCTTCCATCAACTTTGAAGAGGATTGGATCGTAGATTCAGGGTGTAGGCATCACTTCACCGGGGATGAATCAAAATTCTCTTCTTTGGCACCTTACTCAGGTAAAGATGCAATCATTACGGCTGATAATTCTGTTCATGCAGTAGAACAAGAAGGTGTTGTCTCTCTGAGCAGTGATAAGGGTCCACTTACATTGAGGAGTGTTTATCACATGCCGGGTATGAAGAAGAAGCTCTTCTCTGTGACCAATGCGGTCGATACCGGGTATCACGTTCTGTTTGGCCCAACAGAAGTGAAGTTTCTTAAAACTCAACCACAGATAAAGGGAGAGATGTTATTCATGTTGGAAAGCGGGTGAAGGACTTGTTCATTTTGTCGACAAGTACTTATGTTGATAAAATGAAGACCAATGATAGCATGGTTATCTGGCATGAAAGATTGGGGCATGTAGGCATGGACAATTGATGGCTATGGTGGTAAGGGGCCTTGTCAAGTGCTTGCCTAGCTCATCGACTTCCATTTGATAAATCACAAACAAGATGCAAAGCGTCGTTGGAGTGCATTCACGGTGATTTGATGGGACCGACTGCCACCCCAAGCCTTGGAGGCAACAAATATATGTTGGTGTTCATTGACGATTACACCAGATATGTCTGGGTGTATTTTTTGAAAGAGAAGTCGGAATCTTTTGCAAGGTTCGTGGAGTTCAAGAAGCTGGTTGAAGGTCGGTTAGGCCTGCGGGTGAAAAAATTGAGAACTGACAATGGTGGGGAGTTCACCTCTGGTGAGTTCTCAAGTTTTTGCAGGAAACACGGTGTTCAGAGAGAGCTCACTTGTGCCCATACTCCACAGCAAAATGGAGTTGCAGAATGGAAGATCCATCATCTGACGGAAACGTGCAAATTTTGGCTTCATGCCAAGAGTATCCCAAAGTCCTTCTGGGCGGAGGGAATGTCTTGTGCAGCTTACATCATCAATAGGATGTCTCTAAGTCCTATCAACATGAAGACCCCTCACGAACTGATGTTCAAGGAGAAACTAAGTGTTGTACACCTTCGGGTGTTCGGGTCAACCTGTTATGTGCATATTCATGATGCTCTTCGGACAAAGCTACATGCGAAAGCAAGGAAGCTAGTCTTTGTTGGATATGATGAGCAGAAGAAGGGATGGAGATGCATGGATCCTGAGACTCGGAGATCTTTTGTATCTCGGGATATGGTGTTCGATGAGGTGACTTCCTACAAGGGGAGTTTAGGAGTTGAACTATCAGAAAGCAGGGTTGATGAAGAAGGGAAGGCTGCGGAAAATCTTCAAGTGGAGTTGCATGTTTCACCAGGAGCTCCTGTTGTGTCAAGCTCAGAGATGGAGGCTTCAGGTTCTGGAAGCAGGGGGAGCGATGCTCCAAGTTCATCTAGAAGAGGAGCTAGCACAGAAGAAGCAACTGAGGAGGTGGCTAGTCAGGTGCAACCTCTTAGAAGGTCGAAGAGGACTATTAAGCCACATGATCGATACACAGGAGGAAACATGGTGAGCTTCGACTCTTGTTTTTTGCTGGTCCCTTGGATGAGAGGGAGCCATCGAACTTTGAGAAGTCCAAAGGCGTGAAGCAGTGGGGCATTGCTATGCAAGAGGAGATGGATGCTCTCAAGAAGAATGAGACTTGGTCTCTAGTGCCCAGGCCCAAGGGCATTACCCCTGTGACATGCAAGTGGCTCTATAAACTCAAGAAGAAGGCTGATGGTACGATCGAGCGATACAAGGCTCGCCTTGTAGCTCGCGGGTTCTCACAACAGTATGGTGAAGATTATGATGAGACGTTTAGTCCAGTGGCAAAGATGACTTCAGTCCGATTTGTTATTGCTTTGGCAGCTTCAATTGGATGGGAGATTTGGCAACTCGACGTTAAGAATGCCTTCTTATACGGCGAGATCGACAAGGATATCTTTATGATCCAACCGTCGGGCTTCATCTCGGAGGAGTGTCCGGACTACGTCTGCAAACTGAAGAAAGCCCTGTATGGGTTGAAGCAAGCGCCTCGAGCGTGGTATGGAAAGATCGCGGAGTATCTTCTATTCTGCGGGTTCTTTGCTTCAGACTCTAATTCTAGCTTGTTTATCAAAAAGGAGGGGGCGCTTCGGGTTATTGTTCTGTTGTATGTGGATGACATGATTGTCACAGGGAACTCGAAGGAGGCAGTAGCAAGGCTGAGAGCCGAGCTTGCCATCAGATTTGAGATGAAGGATCTGGGTGAGCTTCACCATTTCCTTGGACTCCAGGTTCAGAGGCGGGAGAGCGGAGTGCTCATTTCTTAGGTCGGATATGCGGAGCGGATCGTTCAACGATTTGGAATGGAGGAAGGGAAGAGCAACTCTATACCTCTGGAAGAGCATCATAAACTTCAGAAGGTTGAGGGGAGAGTTCTATCTGATCCGTTGGTGTTCCGAGCTCTGGTTGGGAGCTTGATATACTTGACCATCACGAGGCCTGATATTGCTTATGCAGTTGGCAAAGTGAGTCGGTACATGGCAGAGGCACGGAAGCCTCATCTTTTAGCGGCAAAAGGAATTTTGAAATATGTGAAGTCGACCTCTGATTTGGGTCTCCTATATAGGAGAGGGTCAAGCTTGGAGTTGCTTGGATACATGGATGCTGATTACGGGGGAGACGTGGATCATCGGAGATCAACGTCTGGTTTTGTCTTTATGACGGGCCCCACAACTATTTCTTCGTGCAGCAAAAAGTAGGACACGGTGTTTGTATCAACCACAGAAGCGGAATACAAGGCTTCCGCTTTGGCAGCTCAGGAAGCCGTTTGGCTCAGGAGGTTGGTAGAGGACGTTCATGAGGAGGTTCGAGGTCCCACTATGCTACGCGGGGATAATAAGAGTGCCCTCAAGCTGGTTAATAATCCAGTTTGTCATGCGAGGACCAAGCATATTGAGATTGAACACCATTTCATTCGTGAAAAGGTGTTGGGAGGATCTCTTATGGTCGAGCATGTTCGAAGTGCGGACAATGTTGCAGACATCTTCACAAAGCCACTGGCGAAGGGACCGTTTACTCAGTTGCGGAGTTTACTCAGGCTAGTTTCCACTTCCCACTTCTAGGGGGAGTGTTGAAATTGTTGAAGTGAAGTGGAAGGTGACCGGGCGGTCTGAATTTGGGTGACCGCAGAGACCGCACGGTTTGTATTAGTGTTCTGCCGGTTTGGCTCAGCCGGTCTGTTCCGACGGTCTGCTGGTTGGCCGGTCTGTTCTTGTTTCCTGCGGTCTGTTCCCGAGTTGTTCTGCTTGGTTGGCCTGTCTTCTTTGTTGGAAGACCGGGCGGTCTGTTCTGTGTAACCGCTGCATCCGGGCGGTTTATGCAGGTCGGTCTGGCGACTTGTCTGAAGTCGGCTAGTTGTCCTTGGCTTGCTCTTGCAGATGTAAGGAAGGAGGGTCTTGTGTCCGCGCGGCTTGTGCGCAGTCTTGTGTTCGCGCGACTTGTGCGCGATCTGCCTGCTGATCTGCGGTCTAGGACGGAAGGTTGTCCAAGTGGTCTGATCGTGCAGTCTACTTTGTGAGACCACTGGCAATCTGGCGGGTGGTGATTGTATCTCTCCTGTGCATTGATGACATCCGTCTACCCGCCTATAAATAAGGGTGCATGGGCCGTCAATCATAACGAGAACTGTAAGAACTAGAGCCTGGGTTAATTCGTGCGGTCTCAACTTTGAGGTCGGGCGGTCTCGGAAGTGAGTTGACTGTTTGTTGTGTTTGCAGGTTTGCGGTCAGCAGGTTGCGGTCTCCTTCCTTGGTGATTCCCAGCGGCTTGAATAAACAGTTCGGCAGTGGTCTGTCTGCGAACTGGTTTATGGTGTTCTTGTGCTGTTCGCATCGAGCTCAGCGATCAGGCGACCTTCAGCAGGTTAAGCGATCTGAGTTGCGGTCTGGCGACAGTTGTTCTTCATTCAATTCAATAAGCTCTGGTTCGTGCGGTCTGAGGTGGCGATCTTGCAGTGCAGACGGTCTGTCTGTTGTCTATTCGCGCGGTCTCAGGTCAAGCTGGGCGATATCTGGAGTCGAGCGGTATGTGCGGTCTCTGCTTGTCAAACCGCCAGATTTGTTTTTTGGTTTGTTTTGTTCTTCTCTCTTTCGTGATTCTTATGAATCATGTCTCTCCATGTATGTCTCGCACAGTAATCAAGTATTGTGATTCAATAAAGCTTTGTGTTGTTCTGTGGCATATTGTGGTTGTTTGGCTATAACTCAGTTGATGCAACTCCTGCTTACTCCTAAATGATTCAAATCAAAAAATTTAACAGTTCCCTCAGGTTTAACCGCATCCTCGCCAGGATGGTCAACTTCGTTCATAGTGGCAGGGGTATCGAGCAGCTAGTCTTGCCTCTGCATGGCATCCATATCCTTGAGGATATCACCAACAGTTATGTTGGCCGCAAAGTTGGATTCCAGCTCGTTCGGTTTATCCGGAGGAGTGACCAGCACTTCAGAAACTTCCTTGGTGCACGACTTATGTTGGAGGCTAGCCGCGCCCGATCTCCTAGAGGCCGCATTGTTCTTGGCTTTCAATATCTCGGTCTTCCTCATTATCCTCTCCGTCATGGTTTCGGCCCTCTTCCTCTTCTTAACTGAATCCAGGTCATCCTGCTGAGACCAACTGGAGTTATCCTCCATGATCACTACTGGCGCAGGAATCTTCAATTCGCCCGGCTTTGGGGAATCAACAACCTCTTCTCCCTAGTCATTCATCGTAAAGAGAGGCTCTCCGTAAGGAGAGAATACGATGTCAATGGGTGCACCACATTAGGTTTTTGTAGGGGCAAAACTTGAAGCCGCCATCGCTGGTTGAACAGGCGGAATAGCTGGAGCAGGGTTAGAACAACCAGTGACGACCTTGGCAGCACTTTTGTCAACCGCTGGGGGTTCCAGGTTGATCGTTTTCTGTTCGCTGGCGGATACAACAGTTCGGTCGGTCTTCTCAGACCGACGAACTTTCTTTTTCTTCGAGCGGTCTTTTTCCTTCCCTTCACGATCTAAAATCTTAGACATCAGATCCTCCATTTTTATCGAACGGCTTACTGTTTGGAAAATGTTAACCGCTAATGGAGAATAGTGCCTTGTGGTTATGAAAGAATTATGCAAAGTGTAGAGCTTTCAGAGCTTTTTATAAATTCCAGAGCAAACAAAGTGCGGTCTCCGGCTAGAACTCATATTTTCGAAATTTCATCAAAATTGGAAAATATGCGGGGATCATGTTTACCCAGAAGACCGCTACCTATACGATGACCCTTTTCGACCGAGCGGCTTGCCACGTTTAGCCGCCTAGTTCTATCTGTGGTTGCTTGCGTGTAGTTCACCCATCCCTTCAACAATAAACCGGGTGGTCTACCAATACCAGATCGCCATCAAGGATTGAAGACTATCAGGGCTCCTGTCCAGGAGGCATGCTCGCAGTTTCAGATCACAGACCGCCTGAATTGCCTCTTTTCCTTGCCTTATAACCCGTCGTAATCACTTTTCTAAAATCAAGGGAAAGCCCATCATCAGAGTGGCATTTGTCGTGATGGGCAAAGTCTGGTCTTGACCGCTGTCAGTGGTCTAGTTGGTCTGAATTCTTTAAGTAAATAGCAACCAGCAACTCGCGGACTCATTTTTTTCCTTTGCTTCTCTATCATTGATTGTGGAGGTGCAATTTCGGAATCAGCAACGGCGGTGCAGTGCGTGGAGGTGCCACGCGCAACTGCTCGCAGCATCCATGGTAGTTTCATGCATGATGATGCCACATGCATCCGCAGGCGGCACGCCTGGCGGTGCCGCGCACGCAACCACGCGTGGTTGTGCCGCGCGCGCTACCACGCGCGACGGTGCCGTGCGCGGCATGCGCGGTACCACGCGCGATACCCCGTGCGCAACTACCTGTGGCACGGCCTCCGCACATATAACATCCCATTTCGTACTAGACCCCTTGGCTTCAACTATGGTAGGTCATGTGGTGAGAAAAGTGAGTTTGAGCTAGGTAATGACCTCAGGTCACTTTGAATTGAGAGAACTCAAGTGTAAGCCACTATAGGGGCAAGTCATTTTAGACCAAATTAGCTCAAATTGAACTTGCAGATGTGAATTAACACAACCACCATGTCCCTAACCCTAAACGAGGCTTAATTGGTCAAAAGCCCCATCATTTGGTCAACCAATTTAGCCAAATTGGCCAAAGTCAAACCTATATCAAAGTAGCCCAATTCAACTCAATATGGTTCAATTTAGACTCAAATGGCCAAATTGACCCCACCACTAGTTGGAAAAGCTCTAAAGGAGTGTTTTGGACCCAAAAGCCCCATCATGGGGTCACAAATCGGTCCAATTTGACCAAAGTCAAACTTAGGTCAACATAAGCCAATCCTTCATCAATAGGTTCAATTGTCCCCCAAAACATGAAATTGACTTCACCCCAAGTTTTAGAACATCATGGGAGACCCAATTGACCCAAAAGCTCCATCATGGGATCATCAATTTGAGCAAATTGACCAAAGTCAACTTTTCCCCAGTTTTGGTCAAAGTCACATCTATTGGTTAAATTGGCCCAATTGGGGCATCACCATGACCCAGTTAACATTGGGGGGTGTTAAGGAACCCAAGGTCAACATTTGAGACCAGTCAACCCACCCAATTGACCAAGTCAACATCAAGGACAACCATGGTCAATTTTAGACCTAAAAGAAGAAATTAAAAGCCCAAGTCAAATTCAATTGGGCTAAGACCTCAATCCAAGCCCAACCTGCAGCCCATGACCTAATTACCATGCATGCCCTCATAAATTAGGAGGAGATGACTTGCAAGAGGCTAAATTGGGAAAACTCCCAATTTTGAATGGGACAAAAGGAGGGAATCAAGGAATTGGCTACACATGGCAACCAATTCCCCTTCCAATCAACTCCTCTGAACTCACACAAGCTCTCCCAGCTGAATTCCAGCAATGGAGGTGCCAAATGGCAGCTTGGTGAAACAACCAAAGCTTTGCCGACCATGCCTTGACGGCATCTTCACATGGAGCCCTCCTCGGCCCAAATTAAAGCCACCATTATCTTTAGAAGGAGGGAGGCAGCAGAAATCAAGCATTAAATGGAAGCTTTTGGTGGAGAGGAGAACAATTGGCAAGGAGCTCAAATGAGGTGGTCGGCCATGGCGATTCTGAGCTCTCCTCAACCTCAAGCCCCATGAAGGTTCGGTTTCTCCCCCTCTCCCTCTGTGCTAGAATCTAGGTCCAATTAGGAGAGAAATCGGGCTCAATTAATCCCGATCCCATGCGAGCTTAAGGGAGATCTTCAGAGCTTTTTTCCTAGCTCGGGTTCGCCGGAGAAACCGTCTCCGGTGGTCGTGTAGCCGCCTGGCGGTAGCCACCACCTCAAGGAAGGTGGTGGAGGTGGTGGCCGGCAGTGGTGGGCCGGGGATGGCCGGGAAATCACGGTGGAAGTTTGCCCAGGTCGGGAAAATCCAGGCCGTTGGCTGGAGGTAGGGGAGGAAATCACAGCCCTTGATTTCTTATATATGTTAAATGTAGACCAAATTAATGTA
Source organism: Dactylorhiza incarnata (assembly GCA_033032865.1). Lineage (NCBI taxonomy): Eukaryota > Viridiplantae > Streptophyta > Magnoliopsida > Asparagales > Orchidaceae > Dactylorhiza > Dactylorhiza incarnata. The sequence continues at coordinate 7,545,780 of JAWHQI010000051.1, read as the reverse complement.
ATGAAATAATCTGTCACACTTTCTTATGCATGTTCATACTAGAATTTGAGGCCCTTAGAGGCCATTTAATGAAAAATGTCCTGAAATAGCTTTTGTAGATCTAGAGGTCTGCTTTAAGTACGAATTCGAATCAGCCCATTTGGGGAATTGTAGGAGCATCGACATCTAATTTGTTGAGGCTGGTCCAACTAGAGGCCAGAAATTATTTTGTGTATATATTCTAAATTATAGGTCTGATGGACTTGTTATTTTCGCTATGAATGCATGTACCCTATATCTAGCTTGCATCCAAAAATCAGATTTTTAGGTGATAATTTTCCTAAGGTTTTATTCAAAATATTGTTAATCAAATAAGTGGCATTTTTGGAGTTGTATAACTCCAACTGGCCCCAAATTTGGGTGTCACCATTATTTAGGCAATATTAGCCCATGGATAAAATTTGAGATCAATAGGACCTCTGTATGTAGGGTAATTCCCTTTGCATGTCTCTACTTAAAAGGTGAATTGGTGTGCCAATAGCCAAAAGGGGTATATTGTGTATTTATCTCAAATGGCTTAAAGTTAGCTTCTGAAATTTTGTACACACCCTCCCTATGACATAATACACCACCTCAGAAAAACTTAGGATCTCTAGGATCAAGAACCATAGGAATATGATCCATGTCACACTTTTGTATTTATGAAATGTTTATGGTTGGCACCTTGAGGAAAATTGTGAAACTCTGGATAATCACTTGTTATGCCAATTAGAACCCCTGTAAATTTTAGTAGAAATTAGAGATCATTTCCTCTAGGACATATCAAATTGTCCTATGTCACAATTCTGAATAATTGAGAATCCACTAGGCAAAATGTCTCACTAATGGTTGAAACTCTGGAAAATGGTTAGGGATATAATTATGAGCCTCTGTAAGTTTTGGTAGAATTTTTGGACATATTATTTATGGAAAAATTTCATTTATTCAGTTTGTAACTCTTCTTTATTTGTGAAATATTTATGGTGAAACTCTCATGGAAAATTATGAGACTTTGGGACTGATATTTTCTATTCACTATAGTGTTATAGTAATTTTCTCAGAATTTTTCTAAGTCAAAATCTAGTACTTGATGTGTAAAATCATCTTGTCACCCTTTTTATGATAAATAGAAATTGTGATTATAAATCTGCTGGAAAATTATGAAATTTGGAATTGATGTTTTATACCATTATAGTGCCACTGTAATTTTCTTAGAAATTTTGGAGTCAAAATATAGTACTTAGTGTGTAAAGTTATGTTTTCAACCCTTTCATGTTAAATAGAAATTATGATTATAAATCTGCTGGAAAATTATGAAATTCTGGAATTGATGTTTTTATGCCATTATAGTGCCACTGTAATTTTCTCAGGATTTTTGGAAGTTTTGAACTAGTACTTGATGGGTAAAACCCTAATTGTACATATTTATATTAAATGGAAATTATGATCATAAACCTTCTGAAAAATTATGAGATTCTGGAATCCATGTTTTTATGTCATGAGTCACCTCTAGAAATTTATTTAGCAAGATTGAAACTACTGATATGATACTTCCTTTACATTCTAGAAGATGACATTTGATTAATGAATTTTGAATAGAGTTCAAATCAATATGAAATGTATCAAAATTCTGGTCAACCCTTAAATTGTCCATTATAAATCTTTGGTAAAAATTAGAGCCCATATGGACATGTTATGGTTAAAATTGCATCATAGGAATCAAATCTAGTTCAATCTCATTGGTGGTCTATGAATAGTAAAAACCTCATGTGATGATTTGACCAACAAGATCACATAGAAAATCAGTAAGATTTGGATTATAATAGTAACATATCATTTATATCAGCCCCTACAAGTTATGGAATCTTTGGAGAACATTCGTACTATGGTTTAGGGAATAATTAAGAATCATGTCGCACTATACATAAAAGGGGGCAATTATCACCTTAGGAGATCATGATGATTATTCAGCATGATAAAGTGTCCATGATGTATCACTAGGGTGTGATTAGAGACATTTGAGAATCATTTAAGATCTACACCACTTAGAGTATTGGAAATCTTAAGTTTTGAGCATCGTTCAAGAGAACGTTACCTTAAGTGTAGAGTTGGAGATAATTTATAAAGCGTCAAGTAATAAAGAGTAATAAGTGGAGTGGGTCTTTAGAAAGGGGTAGCCACCAATAAAAGTAATTGTCTTGGAAAGGGGATTTGGGCTTCAGCCCATCGCATTCCGTAGTACCGCTGCGAGCCCTTCACCGGGTAAACCTCGGGAAGTCCAGGATTCACCCTAAACTTCTAAGTATATAATAATTAGGCAAGATTAGTCTAACTAAATGAATAAGAGATATGGCAAACTTCATCCCTAGTTAAGGGATGGGAAGTTGTATATCAGGATGGGTTATTACTGCGAGCTGGAGGCTCGGGAGGTTGTATATCAGGACGGGATAGTCCTGCGAGCTGGACTCTTGGGATGTTGTATATCAGGATGGGATGGTCCTGCGAGCTGAAGGCTCGGGTGGTGATAACTTGCATGTTGATAGTTTATTTAGGGTATAGTCTTTGATACCTAGGGGTGAATAGGTTTCTTTTATTTTAGGCTAGCTGTTTTCTTAGTTTAGGTTAGCAAGTTATCAAGCACAGAAAACACTCAAGGATTTATAGAGGTTCCTCAAGACTGGGTGCCTTGAGTAGTCCTCTTTCCCCCTTCACCTTTCTAACAATGAGTTAGACAAGGCCAACTTCTCCAAACTCAGCTCCAAGAGCCTACAACACAGATCCCTCAGGATCTATCAGGTTTTCCCAAACCCTACCTCAGGCACAACTGCCCTACCTCAGATCACACAATGATCCTACACTCAAGCTGATCTCTCAGCTCTACAGCTCAGGCAATACAGACCTACAATCTAAGAACTATTATGTTCCTACACACTCTGGCACAGATGCCCTACAAGATCAGAACTATTAAGTTCCTACAGGAGTAATAAGGTGGAATTACAATCAGAAGACAGGAGATGGTGATCTTCTGCTTCTGAACAACTGTTGTTGCAGTCTAGAACCAGGGAGGAATACGAATGCCCCAACCTGATTCTTCTTGATCCTTTCCTTCAAATGATGGGCTAGATCTGCTTGCTCTTTCTTGAGTTAAACAACAAGAGCAATCTCTTCTTGTTGGATCGGTCGGCGCCCTTAGAGGGGGGGGTGAATAAGGGTTTTCAAAAACTTTATATTTTATTTAGAAAACTTTGGAATATTGCAATAATAAAACAAGAAGTCAAGTAAAACAAAAAGGAGAAAAGCTTTATTAATGATAAATATGTTTTACAAAACTTGATCTCAATGACGCTAGAGATCGGAGGCGAATAATAATTTTTTTTTGTTTTCTATACCGACTCGTATCCCCACGAACCGGTTGGCTTTAGCCGATCTCTCCCCAGATACGGCCTCAAGCTGCTCTAGCCGATCTATCCCCAGAAAGGCCTCGAGCACCCCCTAGACCTAACCTAAATCTAGTCGCCAACACGAGGCGAATTTCAGCCCTAAGTCCTACCCCAGACCTAATCGCCAACACGAGGCGATTTCACTACCATTTACAGAAAAGATATGAAATGAAAAGACAATAATATAAAAACTCCCTCTATGTGGATCTCTTGGAGAAGTGGACGAAGGCCCACAGAGTATGATCGTAGTCGATGCAGCCTTTCATCACGATGATGACGCGTGTTGAAATCTTCTCCACGGATCTCCTTAAGGCTTTATGGAATTGTGGGGGTATCGCTCTGAATCTTCCTCTCTCTGCTGTGGCACGAAGCTCTGGAGTTTGGGATTGGAGGAGGATGAAGAATTCGGAGCCAAAGGATCCAATTTATAGCCTTTACGCTACCGTCGGCGCTAGCCCGAATTAGGAAACATTTTGCACGGCAGGATCTTCAATCCGCGACAACATATTGCTCTATTCCTCTTGTGTGCCATGCTACCGCCAGCGCTAGTAGCTACCGCTGGGCGCTAGCTTCTTCTAAAAATGCCACCGGAATCGCGCAGATCAACGCTAGCGCAGGGCGCTATCGCTACCGCCGGCGCTAGTGAGCCTCTTCGAATTGTGGCCTCAATTTTGGGGGCAGACATCATGAGTACTCCTTGAGTCATGTGGACTATGCTAACCTGCACACTTGAACACACAAGATCAAATACACATAAGATTTGTTATTCTCAAACCTAGGAGATGCGGAAGACCATGTTCCAACAAACTCCCCCTTTTGATAATAACAAATCCATTAATGATAAATTAAAGCATTAACAAATAAGCATGATGAGACTATACTTGTGTGTGTGTGTGAGAGTGATGACTTTAGGATGATTATTAATTTAAGCATTTAGAATTGCTCCCCCTAAATATATGATCCCCCTATGTGAATGCTCCCCTAATTTGTATGCTATCAACTTAATCAATCATGTTGGGTTTGCATTTTGATAGAGGATTATATATTTATAATGTTAGTTCTCCCCCTTTTGCATTTTATCATGTTAGTTCTCCCCCTTTGTTATTAGCAAAAGTGGGTAGGGAAACAAAGCACTAAAAAATGTTTAAATAAAAGAGAAGGTATGATCGAGCTTTTTAAGTAAATGATAAGGAGTTTTAGACTTGTCTTTCATTGAAAATGATCAGAGTTATGACTTATTTTATCCCTTTTGTTTGTAGTTCTCCCCCTTTTAAAAATCAGAGTTTAGCAAAAAATAATGATTTTCCCTTTAAATAAGAGTTTTAAGCCAAAAAAAAAATCATGATTTCCAAGTAACCAATCTACCCAGACAATATGTCAACACCCTAGCCCTGTACTAAGTGACGGATGGGCATGAGGAGCTGCAAACATGCCGTAGGTTGGGGTGTTAATCCCATATGCAAACACTAGACAAAAACTTAACCTAGCACTCTTTCGCCCCAGTGCCTCGCAAGGCCCCACTGGAACCGTCCCCGGTTAAGGACAAGACATGACTAGAGATAAGGTTATCTAATGTCTACAACCCTACACCCCCGCTATGGTGAGAAATGAAGTCATGGATAACAATTATTGGAAACATTAAGCATTTAAATCTAATGGGAAATATCATAGCATATGGGTTTATATTTTTATTTGAATTTTTGAAATAAAACTCACATAGCTATATTGAAATTCATGAATGAATCAGAGTTTGAGTATTGCAGAAGATTTCGAAGAAGAAACATCACTTGTTGGAGGAGTGTTTTAGAATAGAAATAGATCAGAGTTATAAGCAAAAAAAATTCAACCAATATAAAGTTTACCAAGCAAGTCTACCACTTGTTGCAAGAAAGGAATTTGAAGATTCAAGTGATGATGCATACAAGATGAAAGATTTTAAATAAGTATTAAAGTGCAAGGTAAAACAATTATATGGTTATGATGCGGAAGACATATAGAAGTACAAAAAACATCTTATGGTAATCAATGATGGTTCATAAAAAGATATATGAGTTCAATTTCAAAAGAAAGAAGTTTTTGTAAATCATTTTGCATTTAAAATTTTTGTTTTGACAATACAGTAACCAAGCATGAAATAATCTTATCAAAAAGAGATTACTACAATGTTACTTTAATTCACAATTTCAAAACATACCAAACATTGTAGAAAGCATGCTAGGTTATCTAGTGCATTTCATAAATAAAGAGTAGTATAGAATTAGCATTAGGATCCAATACTCATGAGAAGAAGTGTTATGGAAGATAATGATGTGCATAAAAGTGTATTTTGAATAGAGTAAACAAATGCTTTAATCAAAAATACAAGTAATATGTAAAGTAAAGAGCACAATAAAACACAAATAATTTTACTTCCACTTACTTCAATGCACAAACAAAAATGTACAACTACCAAGGTGATCTGCACACACAATGCTCATCAAGACTTATCAGGGTGCAAAGTAGTGCTTGGGGGATCACATAGTTTTATTCTTCAAGATTGATTTTTATTGTGATCCGGTGTACTTAAGAATAAGTGGTTTTTATTTTGAAAGAAAGATATGGTTTGCACAAGATACTTTATTATTCTTTCCAAGGTGCTCAACCTCACAACGCTTATTAAGACTTATCAGGAGGTTCAAGTAGTGCTTGGTGGAGTTATCTTTGTCACTTTATTTTATGATTTTGTTTTCTACAAAGTTCTCCGAATACACGTGTTTTTCAAACCAATATAATTTATGAAAAAGATAACCACTTTTCTTAACTTTTAAAAGTGCAAATAAAGGTTGTGTAGGTAAGATACTTATGCAATTTTAATTTATTGTACTATTACAAAACATACATAAACATTCTTAGATTAAACACATAAGTAGACAATGTCAAAATAAGTGAGTGAATTGCGATCATTATCAAACATAAAACATTACTCATACTTAGAAGCATGCTACGCATAGTTCTACACAACTTTTTCAATATAATTTATGCACATATTAATAGACATATCTAAGCATGATGAAAACAATGTTCAAAGTAGTTTGAAAAGATAAATTGCAACATTATAGAAGTTTTGAATAATAGATTAACTCATGCTTGATTTTTACAATAAAGTCCATACAGATATTTTTGAAAAATAATTTTTATTTATAGTTTGAACTTATAAAATTGATCTTGGACTTCCCGAGGGCTACCTTGTGAGAGGTTCGCCCGGTACTAGGTGATATGATGGGATGATAGCCCAAATCACCCTTTCGCAAGATACATAGAAATGTTAAGTTCAGAAGAATAATTTTGATACTTGTTTTTGTTTTGTTTTATATTTTTGTATTTGATTTTTACAAATAAAAGCATATTTTTGTAATTTTGGCTTTTGTAATTTTTATATTTGATTTTTGCATAAAGATGAACTTTAAATAAAGGAAACAACACAAGCGAAAAAACAAAACATATTCTTTGTAATTTGGTTTTTGTAGTTTTGTATTTGATTTTTCAAAAAATAAAGAAACACAGAAGTGCAAAACTAAGTAGTACATATAGATTAGTATATTTTTAGGGATTTTTCAAAATTTTAAAATTATAGAAAAATGAACCTCGATGCTAGCGCCGGTGCTAGCGCTAGCGCGGGAAACAGTAAGTGATTTTTTAGGGTTTTAGAAATTTTGATTGGTGGTCTTGATTAGGTGTCCCAATAGTAGTTCCATGCTGAAGTTGCAGATTTTTAGGAGATGTTTTGGATGGTCCAAATTGCATGAAACGTAAGCGATTTCTTATATGACTTGACAAAATAATCATTGCATGAGATATATTTACTTATGTTTTCATTTTGACTTTTCTAAGGACTTGTGCTTATAACTTACAAAATAGGAAATGAAAACCCGAGATATCATGTTTGAACAAATCAAATATGCATGATTTTAGAGATTAACAATAATGTTCATGCACAATCATACTATGGATAAGCCCTAGATGAGAATACCCAGCCTGTATATCTTGGTAAACAAATAAAGCCTAACATAGACACACATATTCTTTCGGTGGCAATGTTAGAATGATAAATTTGAGATTAATGTTATACCAAGTTTTGATTGTGTTTCAACTTAGAGACCTAGAATGGAGTGACAATTCTATTTGATTTGATATCAAAATGATTCAAAGGTCTAAACTAGAAATAAATCACAATACACACATAATATACTAACCATAGTAAGCAATTATAATACCAATTGTCATTATATAAAATGTGATAGATGATTCTTGATATGAATTATGATTTTAGAAAGTTTTAGCAAAAGATATCAATAGATCATGGTGGTGCTTATGGCATCAATATTTATGATAATTAATCTTTCAATATGTCTTATGCGTTTTTCTTTTTAATTTAGATAAGTGTCTCATAGCAAATTCAGAATTTTATCCACTTGTTGGTGAAGGCTAAAAATCTAATAACCGGATTTAATTTGAAATATCTTATAACAAATTTAGAGTTTGATTCAAATGGATAATATAAGATATTTAGAAATAATGAATATAAGAATAAAAGATGGGTCATCAAAATAAAATATGATTTGGAATTTTGATCAATTTGATTTTATAAACATATTGATCTTGTAAGAGATAAGATCATATTTTCAAAATTGTATAGGATGACCATGACATGATAGTTCAAAAGAAATAAGAAAAATAAGAAAAATTAAAAGACATGAAAGCATATCATGAAGTAGAACTTTGTATATTTCATTTTGAAAGGATTCTACTTTATGCAATTAATGATACCTAATGGATAAGAGATTTAGATATCCAAAGAGGACCATGAGTGATGGTTCCTTTGGGTACCCAAATGCATCGTGATGATTTTTGTGAATACAAAGATGAATGAGTCCTTTCATGTGAAGTGAATGTTTCATTTTTAATTTTAGGCCTCCATTCAAACCTTGGTTTAATGTTATTCTTATTCATCAAATTTCCATTGAGATTATCTTTATATTGATGATTATGATTGTAATGATTATTAAAAGTGTTGTTCATAGGAAATTTGTGAGCATTTAATTTTATGTTGGGAGAAGATTGATGTTGTAAATGATAGTAATGATTGTATTTTGGAATTTCATTTTCAATCTTTTGAGGTTTGTTATTTCTATTACTTGGCTTGTTCAACTTATAAGAAATCATATTCAACTTGCTTTTGGATTTTGCATTATTTTGAGATTGTATGTTTTGAGAGTTTTTCTTTATGATTTCCTTATGCAAGTTGATTTTAGTTTTTAATTCATTATTTTTAATCATTAAATTATGTCTAGCTTTATTATAAGCGATTGTGCTATTTTTAAGAATGGAAACAATTGAATCAATATGATCTTGATAGTTGTTTCTATATTCATCAAATGTTTCATCCATCTCTTTAATTTTAATTTTATATTCTTTACACTTAGCACAATCATTTATCAAAGATGAATTTTCTAAACATAATTTTTCATTTTGTTCTTTTACTAAAATAAAATCCTTTTCAAGTTTCTTGTGCTTTTCTTTTAATTCATTGTATTCAACACAAGTTGTGGTGTTTTCTACGAAGGAGCAATGTGTAGAACTAGATAAATTTGATTCTTCATTAATTTTTTCCTTTAAATTTTTATTTTCTAAGCGCAAATGTTTATTAGCATTTTTTAATTTCTTAATTTTGCGCTTAGTATTTTGTAGCAATTGTAAAGTAGAAATGGAAGTACAAGCGATGAAGTTTTTTACCTTACATTGCTTTTGGATGAGGGAGGATTTGAACATAATGTCCCTTTGTCTTCTTCTTGACACTCCTCTTCCAAAAGTAAGATTGCTTCATCTCTTTCTTTTAATGTGTGCTCCATTGATTCGTCATAAGGAGGGCATTCTTGAAGAGTTGTGCATGCTTGCGTATTCTCTGGTTCTTGCGATTGTTCCATACCTGTAGAATCATAAATTTCTTCAAGAAAATGCCATACTTTATATGCACTTGAAAAACAATATATTAATTTAAAATTTTCATTTGATAGACCGCAAAATAAATAGTGTTTAGCTTTTGCATTTAATTGAAGTTCTTTTTTATTTGATTCATTTGCGGGTCTTGCTATTGCTAAATTCCAAACTTCGATGTCTAAAGTTTTAATAAATTTTTCAATTAAGATTTTCCATCCTTTATAATTTGTCCCTTCAAATAAAGGTGGTGCAAGTGATTTTTCCTCTTCACAAAAATTTTCCCCACTAGTTGAAGCGAGATCATGAGACGCCATTATTCCCGGTTGTTAAGCCGATTGGAATAAAACCCCTCTGATACCACTTGTTGGATCAGTCGGCGCCCTTAGAGGGGGGGGGGGTGAATAAGGGTTTTCAAAAACTTTATATTTTATTTAGAAAACTTTGGAATATTGCAATAATAAAACAAGAAGTCCAGTAAAACAAAAAGGAGACAAGCTTTATTCATGATAAATATGTTTTACAAAACTTGATCTCGATGACGCTAGAGATCGGAGGTGAATAATAAAAATTCTTTTTCGTTTTCTATACCGACTCGTATCCCCACGAACCGGTTGGCTTTAGCCGATCTCTCCCCAGATACGGCCTCAAGCCGCTCTAGCCGATCTATCCCCAGAAAGGCCTCGAGCACCCCTAGACCTAACCTAGATCTAGTCGCCAACACGAGGCAAATTTCAGCCCTAAGTCCTACCCCAGAGCTAGTCGCCAACACGAGGCGATTTCACTACCGTTTACAGAAAAGATATGAAATGAAAAGACAATAATAAAAAAACTCCCTCTATGTGGATCTCTTGGAGAAGTGGACGAAGGCCCGCAGAGTATGATCATAGTCGATGCAGCCTTTCGTCACGATGATGACGCGTGTTGAAATCTTCTCCACAGATCTCCTTAAGGCTTTATGGAATTGTAGGAGTATCGCTCTGAATCTTCCTCTCTCTGCTGTGGCACGAAGCTCTGGAGTTTGGGATTGGAGGAGGATGAAGAATTCGGAGCCAAAGGATCCAATTTAGAGCCTTTACGCTACCGCCGGCGCTAGCCCAGAATAGGAAACATTTTGCGCGGCAGGATCTTCAATCCGCGGCAACATATTGCTCTATTCCTCTTGTGCGCCATGCTACCGCCAGCACTAGTAGCTACCGCCGGGTGCTAGCTCCTTCTAAAAATGCCGCCGGAATCGCGTTGATCAACGCTAGCGCTGGGCGCTATCGCTACCGCCGGCGCTAGTGAGCCTCTTCGAATTGTGGCCTCAATTTTGGGGGCAGAGATCATGAGTACTCCTTGAGTCATGTGGACTATGCTAACCTGCACACTTGAACACACAAGATCAAATACACATAAGATTTGTTATTCTCAAACCTAGGAGATGCGGAAGACCATGTTCCAACACTTCTCTCCTTGCAGCCTCAGGTAATCAGAAAATGAAGCTTCAAGGCTGCTGACAATGGAACAGTAATGTTCTTTTCTTTTTGCGTGCTGGAGAGTAATCTTTCAAGATTGATGCTTACAAAGCCCTAACTTATCCTTTTTAGACTCGCATAGTCTTCAACGACTCTTAGCTGTCTTTATCATAGGTATGGGAGTGATTGGTGGACCCAAAGAAGCTTTTCTGCAACTTGAGCCAACAGCAGAACCCGCCAGATCATTTTGAAGTTGCCTCAATGGTTGGGCTGAGATGGCCTGTTGTCTCAGCGGCCACTTCTGTCTCGTCTCAGCGGATCAGCTGAGAGAGACAGTCATCTCAGCGGATTTCTTCTATCTGCAGCTCAGGAGGACCAGACACCTTCTTAGTGGCTCCTGGCCTTGTCTCAGCGGTTCAGCTGAGACTGAGAGCTCATCTCAGTGGTTCAGCTGAGACTGAGAGCTCGTCTCAGCTGCTTATACAGCAGACCTACTGAACATACATCACACCATGGTATGATCTATTCCTTCATGATCATTAAGCAGAATGAGGTTCATCAAATACAACTTGCAGTTAGCATTGAGTGTGTGGCTTCTTCAAATTAAGGAAAACATTGAGGGTCATTTTACCAACAATCTCCCCATATTTGAAGAAGGCAGAACACCCTCAAATGCTAAAGTACATACCATACAAATATTTGTCATGCAACTTCATAATTTGATAATCATTTTATCATACACATATAGACATTGTTATAAAATTTAGGATAAAATTATAACACAAGATATTTATGCCAAGTATGTCACAACCATAGTTTAACAGTCCTATAATATGATTAAGTACACATGATAGTGCATTGCAGATTAACTCAATCAATAACAGTAGAGTAAACTTTTAACTAAAGCTCAGATTAGTTAATGACATGAGGTGATAACTTCACCATTCCATTCATAAGCAGTTTAGATAGAGTAATAAGTCATAGTTTAATTTGCATTCACATATTCACAAGATGTTTATACATTCATCTAGATTTTTCTTTTCTTAAAAGAAGAGCATTCAGGAAAATCAGCAGATGCTTCTTTTCCTTTAGCTGAAGCCAGTTGGTTTGCTGCAGCATCCATTTCTTCTTGAACTGGAGGCTCCTTATCTTCAGCATGTACAACCATGTCTTCAGGGAGATTTGTGGTTGTGTTCTTTTCAGCATTTGTTGCTTCAATCTCAGCTATCTTCCTCTTGTTCTCTTGCCTTTTAAAATACAGAAATGGCTTTGGGATGTATTTAGAAGGCATCCTTCTTGGGTTATCTTTTCTTATTAGATTGGCTTTGAATACTTTATCTCTTTTTGCGTTCCTCTCTAAATGCTTTATTCATTCCTCAGATGGATATAGCTTATCAATGTCTTTACCTATTTGGCCATGGCTTACCCAGGCATTTAGAATTATCTCTTTGGAGTCATCACTCCAGTATTCAAAATCAGGGTCTCTAATGTGTTCATCCTTTTGTTTGGCCATGAATTCCTTAGTGAGCAATACATGCTCTCTTTCTCTTCTCTTTTTCAATCTCTCATTTTGTGTTATTGCCTCTTGATGAGGGAAATCCCAGTCTTCTGCCCTATTAACATCTAGGATAGGAAGATTCAGAGCTATCCTTGTACCGTGTAGAACTTTTAGTGTGAGGTCAGAATTGATGACTGCATTTGTATCCTCCCCCTTTCTGGCTTCTTCAAATATCTGCTGATGTAGATCTTCTTTAGTTGTATAGATTGTGCCAGACAGGGTTTGGAAGGCTTTTTCAACATCAGAGTGAATCACCTCTTGCAGTTTGCCTATTTCTGAATTGAAGTGAGAGGCTGTGACTGAGGGTGCAATGGATTGAGAGACATTGGCAATGTCAGCTTTCAGCTCATCCTTGTTCCTGTCAGCTTCTTGATCCAACTGCATGGCAGTGGAATAGATATAATCTTGAAGATGGTTTGTGATTTCTCTATCACCTCATCTATTTTGCTGACATAGTTTTTGACATATGACATATCTTCTTCAGATAGTCTGAGCTGTTTGTCCATGGACCTTAGAATTGTATTTTGAGTGATTATTGTCCTCTCAGCAAGTTCAAACCACTTGGTCATCTGTTTGTTCAGTTATGCACAAATCTCGCACACCACTATAGGCGGTAGCGAGACTGCGGTACAAAACGGCAGTGTACCGATCGTTCAAGTAATATAAAATGGGCTAATTTCCCCAAGTATCGATCTCGAAGGAACACAGTAAGGTGGAGTTTACTTTTGAGGTAGGACTTGAGATCAAAGTCCTTTAAGTCGGGTGAAACATGTAGGGGGGGTTTTGGTTTATGGAAAATAAAAGAAAAGGAACTAAACTACTCCTATGCAGGCCTTGAGCACACTGCTTCGCTAGGATGGATGGAAACTACGTAGGCCTTGAACGCACTACTTCGCAAGGGCGGATGGACGAGTAGGAAAGCGGGTGGAGTGGTAAGTGCGGAATCGAACTGTGCAGGCCTTGAGCGCGCTGCTTCGTTAGGCGAATGGATTACACGGGCAGCTATGCCACGCTTCACTAGGCGGATGGACGAGAAGGCTTTCGGATGGAATGGTTCATACCGGCGGGGTCGAGGTGGATTACACGGGCCGTTAGCACCGCTTAGCTTGGAGGATGGAAGAGTAGTCTTACGGAATGGAAGAGTAGGCTAGCGTAATGGAGTGGAGGGTGATGACGGATGTGGATGGAGAATGGATGGGGGCGCACCTCATACACACATATGAACGAAATAATCTCATATAAATGAAATAAACATTATAAATCATAGTTCATAGTGCCATCATCAAGGTATAGAGAAATCTAGCAGTTACAACTACCAATACAAAGAAAGAGAAAGTCAGGAATCGACCCAATCCAAAGCCTTGTCGAAGATTCACGGTTGGAATCGCTGGGTTGTCAATCTGCGTCCAAGCTCGGTCTTCAACTGCGTCCGGGGTAGAGAAGGTTGTCACTACCTTCCAATGGCCCGTCTTCTTCGTGTCACGATCCGGCCGCACGACCTAGCTTCCTTCTCCTTCGATATTGGTGGATGTAGGGCCAGATCACTCTCCTTGAAGCTCGAGGATGATGGACGAGGCCAAAGGGGGCGGAGAACCTGCGGAAATGGCGGAGTTGGGCGAAAAAATGGCGCTGAAAATGATTGTCCGGAATAGGGCAAGAACTGCAGCTTTTATACAAAATAATCAGAAATTTGGTCACGCACGGTCGAACGCACGACCGTGTGTGAACCGTGCGATATTAATTAAGAAAAAATGCCAGGAAGACTACCCAGAGCGCCAGTGCGTTTTACTCACGCACGGTCAAAGCCGATCGTGCGTAAGAACGCACGGGTAAATTCGAAAAGCTCAAAATCCGGCAAAGAACAGGATGTCGTGCATTTTGTTCGCGCACGGTTGAGTCCAACCGTGCATGACAAAAACACACAAGCGGGGCAGATCACCATATTGACCAGCCGATCATGGCGCACGATCGCAGCCGACCATGCATCAAGAAAACGCACGACCGTGCGATTCATACAGGATGAATTCTGGGCAATATGAATGATCTGCCCACCTGCACAACACATCCAAACGCTGGGAACACACCTCCAACACAAGTATAAAAGCATAAAAAGAATGGGGAGCACATTGTGCTTGCCCCCAACAATAAAGCGCGCAATTGCACACCACAACGGGCCAACAAGTGCACTTCGCGAAGAAATGTGATTAAGTGAAATATAAGCAATAATGAACTAGAAGTGAAGTGCAAGTGCGTGAAAATAAGTCTAGATGAGTCTGAAATTGGGTATAAAATTGGGACTCATCACACCCCCAGACTTACCTGTTTGCGCGTCCCGAGCAAACAAATTCTAAGCAAACGGGAAAAGAGAAGTAGATTGCTCAAAATTATAATGCAGAGTACCATGCGAAGTCGCATGCTCATGTGCATAAGAAAAATAATAGAGAAGATTTCTTATTATACAAACAGTTTATAGATTTTTAAAAGAGTAAAAGCATATTACAACTACTCAAAATGGTGAACTACGGTTAATCATCCGGTCATGCATACGGAGAAAGTAAACTAAGCGATGAGATAAGCATTGCTCAAGATTGGGGTGCAGGACAAACTCCACCGAAATCCATCGGTGTCGGTGACCATAGGCTCGTCTGGTCACATTCTCTCCGAGACACTAGATTGGTTCATAGCGTGGTCGGTAGGGCTTTAGGTTTTAACTGGGGCTTGGGTTCAGGTAAGGTATACAACGATAAACAAGGGAATTTATGCACCTAACCCAAATGAGCTAATATGAAAACTATCCTCAAGCAACACACAAACACGCGGGTACACCACGTCCCCAGACTTGAACTTAACAACATGGGTGTGTGCACCGCCTACTCCCAATCATAAATTTATAAAAAGATTTTTCAATTAAGCCCATCTCTTTTTTTCTTTTCTTTTAACTTCTTTTCTTTTTCTCATTTTTTTCATTTTCAGCAAATTGAGCAATAAAGCACAACCACATTTTCACAAAAGAAATTTACCACATCAACACCCCAATAATGAAAACACAACATGATTAAAGATCAGATTTGGGTGTGCGACTAGGATTGACGTTTATGATTTGGTGAGATAAAAGTGGAGCTGAATCAAGAGGAAGGGGTAGGCACAAAGGGGCTAGCGAGGGAAGATATCAGGAATGGCACAAAAGCTCAACTGGGCCAAAATGATGGCCTACGTCATTCTCACGCACTAGAACTATCATATGCCAATGCTTCAAGAATTGCTTGGGGCAAGTTCTTAGCCACCGAGAAAGATTATCCATCCCCCCGACTCAAGCAATACGAGTTTAGCGATCGTTTACACACATCCCTATGCTACCGTTTGATTCATGCCGGATTCACCATTTGAGTAGAGTAAACAACATTTACACTAATAGAAAAATATAAAACCATAAGTATAAAAAGAAGTCTAATCTACACAAATTTCTATGCAACCGAGCACCCGACTAGGAGCACTACTGGAGTCAACATTTTACTCTGCTACATAGTCCTAAGCCAACACCTAGAATTTCCCAAATAAGCAGAAGAATTAAATTCAACTCAGAGCACGCATACAGATGAGTACGCGCTCAAGTGGGTGTTGTGGTGTGTAGTAAAGATGAACAATACTAAATAAATGAGATAAAATTACTTCTAGTATGCAATGCAACGTGTGTGTGCACAGTGGGTAACGAGAAGTAGCTCTCCCCCAGACTTAATCTAAACAATCCAACAAAAGATATAACCATGAAATTTAAAATGAAGTCTAGCGAAAGAGAGTACCCAATGCTCAGCAAGTGAGCATACCAGAAGATTGGCATGTGAATCTAGACAAAGCTGCAGCGTCTGCCATCCAAAAGAAGGACCTGCATGGGTGAGCTCCGCCAAAAACAAAAGAAAGTAGACAAACTAAAATGAATACAACTAACTAAACTAAACAAGATGAAATAAGAAATGCAGGAAAAGTAAGATAACTACTGTGGTTATTGTCATCCCAACACGACTTATTCAAATTTAAAATAGTTCCAGCTAATGGGTCTATGAAAAGAAAAGTGCACAGGTAACTGTTCTAATATCCGTGTCGGTAACGTGTACCGATACGGCGATAAAACAGTTACGCCTCTACCCGAATATAAATAATACCTTCTCGTCATAGGTAGAGGGAATAAAAAGTAAGAAGAGGAGGAATCTTCACTCAACTCACCAAATCTATCCTTGCCCAGCAAGGTGTCGTCTTCATGGAGGTGGCAGGAGGAAAAGGTAATGAGTGGGGTTTCCACTATGGAGGAGGGGTCAACCTCCTCACATATGAGGTTACGCTCCTCATTGACCTGAGAACAATGATCCAAGTCCTCCTGAAGTACCTGTGAATATTCAACCTGCACAGGCTCAGATGAAGAAGGGGGTTTAAGAAATAAAAGAGAGGAAGGACTTAAATAATCAAAAATTGGGGGAGTGGTCCTGGTCTCACTCCCAGCAGGATCCAAACAGAGATCACTGTCTGTATCATATGAGTCGTAGCGAGGGGAATCCGGGAGTTCAAGGTGCTCAGTGGTGAGGAGGACCTCCTCGTCCAATAAGGAAGTGCAAACCACCTCATCAGGAAAGGAATCCTCCTCATCCCACCTCGGTGCATCATCGTGTTCCAAGAAGTCACACTCCCCACTGGAGAGAATAACATCCTCGTCCCACTTTGACGCAACCTCAGACTCCGAATGAACCTCCTGCACAACATCATCAACCAACTCACAAAGAATAGGAGTAGAAAATTCTTGTGAAGAAAGCAGAGGAACAACGGTAATAACATCATCAGAGAAAATATAAATAGGTTCCTCCGGGGGTGAATCCAAAAGAGGAGATGGAAGCAAAGAGAGAGGAATCTCCACCACGTTATCACATTGAGCAGTCGAAAGTCTGATGGGAGGAATATTCACAGAAGTCCCCCATAGACAAGGTGGTACTGCGAACTCATCATCAGAATCAGAAGGGGCAACCAAATGAGAGGTGGATGGAATGACACGGACATCCGATTCGTCATCCATCTCCATCTGGCGCTGGAATTCTGCACAGTCTTTCAACGCATGCTCGGTGCTACGACAACACAAACATATTTTTCTATTCCTCATCAGTCCTTGCGTGGCCGGTGAGGAATATAAAAATGATGGAAGTGGCGAAGAGGAGTGACCATAAGACTTGGGTATAGTGTATGAAGTGTCATAGGAAGACGATGCTCCATGCACTGAACCACGAGAGTTATACTCACCATCTTCAGTGGGGCACTCATCGTTGTAATGCCTAGCATCCCCACACCATTTGCAACGTATATTCAGATAAGAAAACATGTTGCAAAGGAAGATTTCACAACCGAAATATTCTAAGCAAGAATTGACTATACACAAACAATAAAATTGAAAACCTGCTTTTGAAAAATTGCAAATAAAGATTAGAAACAAAGAAATTAAAAGATGCTACTTATATATAAAATACATAAAATGGTATAAACAAGGGGAAAACGGTTTCTATCTCTTGTCTCCCTCTCCAGAAAACTCACACGACTGTGTTCCCCTGCAATGGCGCCAAAAACTTGAGGCACAAATCTCGCACACCGCTATAGGCGGTAGCGAGACTGTGGCACGAAACGACAGTGTGCTGATCGTTCATGTAATATAAAATGGGCGAATTGCCCCAAGTATCGATCTTGAAGGAACACAGTAAGGTGGAGTTTACTTTCTAGGTAGGACTAGAGATCGATGTCCTTTAAGTCGGGTGAAACGTGTAGGGGGGTTTTGGTTTATGGAAAATAAAAGAAAAGGAACTAAACTACTCCTATGCAGGCCTTGAGCGCACTGCTTCGCTAGGCGGGATGGAAACTACGTAGGCCTTGTACGCACTACTTCGCAGGGGCGGATGGACGAGTAGGCAAGCAGATGGAGTAGTAAGTGCGGAATCGAACTGTGCAGGCCTTGAGCGCGCTGCTTCATTAGGCGAATGGATTACACGGGCCGCTATGCCACTCTTCACTAGGCGGATGGACGAGAAGGCTTGCGGATGGAATGGTTCGCACCGGCGGGGTCGAGGTGGATTAAATGGGCCGTTAGCACTGCTTAGCTTGGCGGATGGAAGAGTAGTCTTACGGAATGGAAGAGTAGGCTAGCGTAATGGAGTGGAGGGTGATGACAGATGTGGATGGAGAATGGATGGGGGCGCACCTCATACACACATATGAATAAAATAATCTCATATAAATGAAATAAACATTATAAATCATAGTTCATAGTGCCATCATCAAAGCATGGAGAAATCTAGCAGGTACAACTACCAATACAAAGAAAGAGAAAGTCAGGAATCGACCCAATCCGAAGCCTTGTCGAAGATTCACGGTTGGAATCGCTGGGTTGTCAATCCGCGTCCATGCTCGGTCTTCAACTGCGTCCGGGGTAGGCTGTCACTACCTTCCAATGGCCCGTCTTCTTCGTGTCACGATCCGGCCGCACGACCTAGCTTCCTTCTCCTTCAATATTGGTGGATGTAGGGCCATATCCCTCTCCTTGGAGCTCGAGGGTGATGGAGGAGGCCAAAGGGGGCGGAGAACCTGCAGAAATGGCGGAGCTGGGCGAAAAAATGGCGCTAGAAATGATCGTCCAGAATTGGGCAAGAGCTGCAGCTTTTATACAAAATAATCAGAAATTTGGTCACGCATGGTCGAACACACGACCGTGCGTGAAACGTGCGATATTAATTAAGAAAAAATGCCAGGAAGATGACCCAGAGCGCCCGTGCGTTTTACTCACGCACGGTTGAAGCCAATCGTCCGTAAGAATGCACGGTTAATGATAAGTAGTATTTTTATAACTTTTTAATAGAAAATTTTGTAAATATTTAATATGAATTTTCCTTTTTATGTCAATTTTAGGTTATAAGTAGTTCTTTTTGTAATTTTGATTCTAACTTAGCTCAATTTCAATTTTTGCAGAATTTTGGGACAAATCGGGAAAAATGGCATGTCCGCCCTCGGTCACGCCCGTGACCAAGGGCGTGTAACTTGAAGATCAGTCCAGAATCGATGCCACGCTGTTTGAACCAGTCCACACCAAGTCACGCCCCAGGTCACGCCCGTGACCCAAAGTCACGCCCGTGACCGGTGGCGTGTAATCTTAGAATCTTCCACGTAGAGCCGCCGTCGAGACAAGGAGCTGCAGTCGAGAAGTCAACTTGAGTCACGCCCGTGACCCACATGTCACGGCCGTGACTTGCCCGCGTGATCTCTGCTTCGCCGCCGCGCCAAATTCCAGCCCACGCCGCATTTAATGCAGCCGTCCAAAGTCACGGCCGTGACCCGACATGTCACGCCCTTGACATGTCTTTTCTCGCCGCGCCGTCCAGAAAGCCCACGCCGCTGTCGGATCTGATGTGAATAGTGCAGTCACGCCCTTGGTCACGCCCGTGACCAAGGGCGTGTAATCTGAAATTTTTTCCTATAAATTCAGAGGTTCTCCTTGAGTCCAGGGTTCAGAATTTTGGAGTGGGGGAGGTGCTGCTAGAGCTGTTAGTGAGTTCTTCAATGCAATTGTTCATGTCTTTAAGCTTTCATGTCTTCCTTTTCAATTCATGCAATGTTTTAGTTTAACTTTCATGCACTAGCTCTTTTTAAGCATGTAATCTTCATTTTCCTAGCTTGGTAATCTCTCTTTAAGATTGTAATAGTTTTGATTTTCAATAAAAATTAGCTTGCTCTCTTTCATTTGCTCTTTCTCCTTAAGTACTTCTCCTTTCATGCAACGTTAAGTTTTCTTTCCTTTTTCCCCTCCACTATGTTGAGCATTAAGTCTTTTTATTATCGTTTTAATCATTCACTAAGTTTGCAAAATGTCTCTTTTTAACTAATTAATCAAAACCTCCAAAATATCATTAGATAAGATAATAGTGATTTTCCTCGAAGTAGAAGTAATCAACGCGCCCCGTGGAATACGACCTTGGTATTTCCAAATATCCTATACTATAGACGATAGGGTACACTTGCCTTTATCGGATATAGTTTTGGAGAAAATCTCAATCTTTCACTAAATTTCAAAACCGTGAAATTAAATATCAAGTTTTTGGCGCCGTTGCCGGGGACTTTGCGTAGATATTTTGAAAAGAGGATAGCCATTAATTTTATCATGCTTTTTTTATTTTACTTTGCTTTTTCTAAATTTCAAAAAGAAATTTTTTTTTTTAGTTTTTCTTCTTCCTTTCTTCTCTTTTTAGTGTATGACCCGAGGTAGCACTTCGATTATTCCTTTTGATCCGGAGATCGAGCGAACCATTTTGAGGCACCGCCGTTCTCGTGATCAGGGAAATCAAATAGAATCCGAAGAGTCGATCGGGGACACTAACGCAGCAAATATGGATCATAATCTTAATCCTCCTAATCTTAACGAGCCAAATCCTAATGAGGACGCGCAACGGACCATGTCCTATTATGCGCGGCTGAATTTGGAAGGCACACAATCGAGTATTGTTCGCCCCACGGTGGCGAACAATAATTTTGAGATCAA
Source organism: Dactylorhiza incarnata (assembly GCA_033032865.1). NCBI lineage: Eukaryota > Viridiplantae > Streptophyta > Magnoliopsida > Asparagales > Orchidaceae > Dactylorhiza > Dactylorhiza incarnata. The sequence continues at coordinate 7,524,780 of JAWHQI010000051.1, read as the reverse complement.
GTCCAGCATCATACAAATGGTGCAACAATCGGTGACCTTTGATGGTCAACCGGACGAGGATCCAAATTTACATATCTCTTACTTTCTTGATATTTGCGACACTTTTAAGATCAATGGCGTCACCGATGACGCCATTCGATTACGTCTTTTTCCTTTTTCTTTGCGGTCTAAGGCCAAGCAGTGGCTGGGCTCCCTACCTAGGGGATCCATCACTACATGGGCCGAAATGGCGGAAAAATTTCTTAATAAATATTTCCCGCCTTCAAAGACCGCTAAATTGCGCACGGATATTGCATCGTTCATGCAAATCGACTCGGAGACTCTCTATGACACATGGGAGCGCTTCAAGGAGCTTTTGCGTCGATGCCCTCACTACGTACTTGCCACTTGGCAACAAGTGCAAATATTTTATAATGGCTTAAATCTCCAAACGAGGCAAATGATTGATGCGGCCGTCGGGGGGACATTAAATAATAAAACCCCGATCGCCGCTCAAGAGCTTTTCGAAGAGATGGCCACAAATGCGTACCAATGGAACATGCCCCGAGCATGGCCTATCAAGCTGGCCGGAATTTTTGAAATAGACGCAAACGCAAATTTAGCTTTACAAGTTGAGCGCTTAACAAAGCAAGTGGCGGAGATGTCTGCTTCCTCCGCCACTCCTCCTTGGGCTAATAACGTTTTAATTGAGGAACATGTTGACTACATGGGAAATCCACCTCGGCCTTCCTATAACCCGAACACCGCTCCGTAGAATAACACCTACAATACGGGTTATAGGAATCATCCAAATTTCTCATGGAGCAACCAAGGAAATGCTCAGCGTCCTATGAATTTAAATCAACCTCCCCCTAATCAACTTCTTAACTTAACTCCTCCTCCAAATTTGATTTCTCAAAATTATAATCCACCCGGTTTTCCACCGCAACAGCAAAAACTCTCTCCGATTGAAGAGGTTTTTGCAAAATATGTTGCTACAAATGAAACGAACATCCGGAACCTTACCGGATCGATCAAAAATTTAAAGAATCAAGTGGGCCAAGTCGTAAAGATGATTTCTGAGCGTCAACAAGGAGCACTACCGGGGAACACCGAGCAAAATCCAAAGGAGAGTGCGCACGCGATTACACTCCGAAGCGGGAAGGAGGTGGTTCAAAAACAGGACGAACCCAAGGTAATTTCCTCTCCTCCTCCTCCTACTTTTAATTCATCTTCGAATTTGCCCGCTACGATAGCTTTGCACACTTCTATTTTAAATCCGCGCGCTCCTACTTCTAATATTCCATATCCATCGAAATTTAAAAATGAAAGCGCCGAAAAAAATTATAAAAAGTTTTTAGATGTTTTAAAACAAATCCATATTAATGTAACTTTCTGCGAGGCTATCTCACAAATGCCTAAATATGCGAAATATCTTAAGGAGTTGCTCTCCAATAAGAAAAAGTTAGAAGATATTTCGCATATTTCTTTAAACGCAGAATGCTCCGCGGTTGTACTCAACAAATTGCCGAAAAAAGCAAATGACCCGGGACGGTTTTCCATCCCATGTCTTTTTGGCAATTCATTAGTAAAACACGCCTTAGCGGATCTTGGAGCAAGCATCAACCTTATGCCGTTTTCTTTGTTCAAAAAGCTAGGTCTAGGAAATCCAAGGCCCACTCGAATGAGTATCCAATTAGCGGATCGTTCTTTAAAATATCCGATAGGAATAGTGGAGGACGTGCTCGTCAAGGTTGACAAATTCATCTTCCCAGTGGATTTTGTCATTCTTGACATCGAAGAGGATGTCGAAGTACCCCTCATACTCGACCGCCCCTTCCTTGCCACCTCCCGCGCTATTATCGACGTAAGTAACGGAAAGCTCCTCCTACGGGTTGGAGACGATGAAGTTACTTTCGGCATAAATTCCTCGATGCGGAACACGCTAGAAAATGACGATTCATGTTTTTACTTAGAAGAGTGTTGTGAGTTCGATTCATCCCTCGAGTTAGTTTCATCGGCGAGTAGTGATTCCGAACCCGTAGAGCTCTTTTGTGATGAAGAAGAAGTTTCTCACCCCACACCACCCGAACCATTATTTTTAGAAAAATTAAAAATCAAGACTTCTTATGAAGAACCACCCGTATTGGAGTTGAAACAACTCCTCCCTCACCTTAAATACTTGTTTTTGGAAAAAGAGTCTAAGCTACCCGTCATCATTTCATCCGATCTTAGCGACTCAGAAATTTCTGAGTTGACTATAGTCTTAAGAAAGCACCGCCACGCAATTGCGTGGCAATTATCGGACATTAAGGGTATAAGCCCATCTTTCTGCACTCATAAAATATTTCTCGAAGATAATTCCCGAAATTCAGTCCAGCCTCAACGACGACTAAACCCTAACATGAAAGAAGTCGTTAAGACCGAAGTTATAAAACTTCTGGACGCGGGAATCATCTACCCGATATCGGACAGTACTTGGGTTAGCCCAGTACAAGTCGTGCCAAACAAAGGTGGTGTCACGGTAGTTGCAAATGAAAATAACGAATTGATCCTAACCCGTACTGTTACGGGTTGGCGGATGTGCATCGACTATCGGAAATTAAATGATGCCACCCGTAAGGATCACTTCCCTCTACCATTTATCGACCAAATTTTAGAACGCCTTTCGGGTCACTCATACTACTGTTTTCTAGATGGTTTGTCGGGATACTTCCAAATTCCGATTTCGCCTGATGGACCAAGAGAAAACCACTTTCACTTGTCCCTTTGGCACCTTCGCTTATCGAAGGATACCATTTGGTCTTTGTAACGCGCCAGCTACATTCCAAAGATGTATGCTGGCAATTTTTGACGAGTTAGTGGAGGAGGTGATGGAAGTATTCATGGACGATTTTTCCGTGTACGGGAGTTCATTTGAAAACTGTTTAAAAAATCTCGAGCGCGTGTTGCAGCGATGTGAGGAAACGAATTTAGCGCTTAATTGGGAGAAATGCCATTTTATGGTCAAGGAAGGACTAGTCCTTGGCCATAAAATTTCTGGCAAGGGGATCGAGGTCGATAGGGCCAAGATTGAAGTAATTTAAAAACTTCCCCCTCCCACAAACGTAAAAGCTATTAGGAGTTTCCTAGGCCACGCAGGGTTCTATCGGCGCTTTATATAAAATTTTTCCAAAATCACAAAGCCGTTAACCCATCTTCTTGAAAAGGAATCCTCATTTATTTTTAGCGATGAATGCCATTTGGCCTTTAAACTTATCAAAGAAAAACTTATAAACTCCCCGATTCTAGTCGCGCCGGATTGGTCGCTCGCTTTTGAAATCATGTGCGACGCGAGTGACATTGCGGTTGGTGCCATTTTAGGCCAATGGGTGAGTAAGTATTTCCACCCTATTTATTATGCGAGCAAAACACTCACGTCGGCACAAGCGAATTACACCACTACCGAAAAAGAGCTTCTAGCGATCGTTTTGGCCTTCGATAAGTTTAGGTCATACATCACCCTCTTGAAAGTTATCGTCTTCACGGATCACTCCGCCTTAGGTATCTTTTAAGCAAATCGGACGCCAAGCCTCGTCTTTTGCGATGGATCCTCCTCTTGCAGGAGTTTGACTTAGAGATCCGGGACAAAAGGGGAGCCGAAAACTTGGCGGCCGATCACCTCTCCCGTTTAGAAAACCCCGCCTCTGACGTATTAATAGAATCTGACATTAATGATAAATTTCCCGAAGAGCGCCTCCTTACTCTCGAAAATATTAATTCATCGTCTACCCACTGGTTTGCAGATCTGGCTAACTATTTAGTAGCCCGGGTCCTGCCAAAAGAATTCTCGAGTCAGCAAAAGAAGAAATTCTTTTCTGATTTAAAGAATTACTTTTGGGAGGACCCCTTTTTATTCCGTGTATGCGCAGACCAGGTAGTAAGACGATGCGTCTCGAGTGAGGAAGGCCTTAAAATTTTACGTCATTGTCATGAGGGACCCACCGGAGGTCATTATCATTCAAACCGAACCGCAAGGAAGGCGCTGGAGGCGGGCTTTTATTGGCCCTCGCTCTTCAAAGATGCTCACACCCTTGTGAGTACTTGCGACAGCTGCCAGCGGTAGGGGAACATCTCCCACCGGGATGAGATGCCCCAAAACATTTTCTTAGAATGCGAAATTTTTGACCTTTGGGGTATCGATTTTGTTGGTCCTCTCCCTCCATCTTTTTCAAATAAATATATTCTAGTGGCGGTCGACTACGTATCGAGGTGGGCGGAAGCGCAAGCTCTCCCCACGAATGATGCGCGAGTCGTCGTTAATTTCTTAAAAAAATTATTTTCTCGATTTGGCACGCCGCGCGCTATTGTGAGTGATCGGGGCACCCATTTTTGCAATACTCAATTTACAAAAATCTTAGCGAAATATGGTGTCACTCTCAAATTATCAACCGCATATCACCCACAAACGAGCGGCCAAGTCGAAGTTGTTAATCGAGAATTAAAACGGATTTTAGAAAAAATAGTTTCTATCAATCGGAAGGATTAGGCAATAAAGCTCGATGACGCGCTATGGGCCTATCGAACGTCATACAAGACCGCTATCGGTTGTACACCGTATCGAATGGTTTATGGCAAGGCTTGCCACCTTCCGGTCGAATTGGAACACCGCGCATTTTGGGCGCTTAAATTTTTAAACCTCGATTTCACTCTAGCGGGAGAACAAAGAAAATTCCAAATGAACGAATTAGATGAGTGGCGAGCGAATGCGTATGAGAGCAATAAATTATATAAGGAGCGAACGAAGTTTTATCACGATAAGCATATAAAATTTCCAAAAACTTTTTTGCCGGGCGATCTCGTCCTCCTTTATAATTCCCGCCTTCGCCTTTTTCCGGGAAAACTAAAATCCCGATGGTCTGGACCCTTTATTGTTAAAGAGGTTTGGTCCTATGGGACAATTTTAATTTCCCACCCGGAAAAAGGTACCTTCAAAGTAAACGGCCACCGCCTTAAATTATATCTTCCGGGAGAGTTAACTAATGAAAAGAGTGATTCGATTGTATTTCAACCTATAATATGATCGGCAAGTGGGTCAAGCTACGCGACCTTAAACAAAGCGCTGTTTGGAGGCACCCAAAGTTATCTTTTGTTATTTTCTCTTGTCTTTTCTTTTCTTCTTTAATAACTTTTGCAGGTAATCGCGGCTTCCCCACAAAAGCTTCAAAAAAATCAGGGAAGCCATTTTTCCTTCTCTTCTTTCGTTTTTGCATTTCTTTTTACCTTTTCTTCCTTCATACTTATTCTTAAACATTGGGGACAATGTTTAACTTTAAGTATGGGGGTGTAAATAGCCCTTTGTAAACATTTGTAAATAGTTTTAAAAAGAAAATTTTCAAAAAAAAAAACAACAAAAAGAAAATTTTAATTTTGTTTCTATGATTTCCTGTATTTAAGCACTTGTAAAATCCAAAAACACAAAAAAAATTAAAAAATTGAAAATTTAAATCTTGGAAAGGGACGTTTGGGATTTCATCCCATCACACCTCCTAGTACCTTGCGAACCCTTCACCGGGTAGCCCTTGGGAAGTCCAAGACTTGCAAAAATTGTTAAGTTTTAAAGCTAGTTTCCTTTCTTTGTAAATAGTTTTTAATGTCAAAAATTCAAAAAAAAGATAATATCAAAAATTCAAAAAAAAGATAATATCAAAAATTCAAAAAAAAAAGATAATATCAAAAATTCAAAAAATTCTTATATCCCTCCTTCTTGTTGTTTTTGTGATTTCTTAGAAATCTAGTTGAGAATGTTTATAAGCATGTTTAAGTTTTTAATTGGCTAAAATTTTGCTTATCATAGTTTGTTAATTTTAAATTTGAGGTAATCTTGATTTAAGAATCATCTTATGATTTTAAATTGATTAGAGAATTTTGTTAGCATGACTTCTCTTTTTATTTTTAAATGGCTTCATTTTGTAGTAAATTTCCTAAACCTCTTTAGATTTCAATTATATTTTCTTCTAACTACTTAGATCTTAGGAATTTTAATTTTACTAGAATTTGCTCTCAATACGATTTAAAGCTAGCTAGATTTATTTTCCCCTGCCATACCCCCTTTGATGGCATAAAAAAATATATATTAAAAGATCATATGTCATGGGAATAAGAGGATAAAATTTATTATTCCCTAAAACATATGCACCCAAAATATTTGAAAAGATTATATGGCATGGAGTAAGAGGATAAAATTCATTACTCCTAAACCATATACATTTTGGGTTTCTATTAGAAGAGAAAAAAAGAGAAAGAAAGAAAAAAAAAGGAAATTTCATGATAAATTCCATTTCCTCCATTCAAAAATTTCTCTTCTTATGCCAAATTTTATGAAATCCCTCTTAGCCAATTATCATTGTTCTAGTTTTAGTTGAAATTTATGGAGAGAGCAATATTTAGTAATTTACTTTTCCTTAAGTTTCTTTTAAGGTAGAGTTCTTATAATTTTAATTTAATTTAGTTTTATAATTTCTACAATTTTGTCAAACTACTTAATTTTCTTGAGAAGTTCTTGCCTAAACTTTTTTCCCTCTTTTCAAATCATCAACATAATTTAGGACTTAACTCCCCCTTGAATTTACTCTTAATTTAACTTTTGGTTAAATGAAATTTTAGTTTTAAATTAAAAATTTTTTAAGGATGTCTTATAAATTATGTCTCACACTTTTGCTCTGGAATAGCAAAACCTCAAGTATGTGGGTATTTGATAAGTAGTATTTTTATAACTTTTTAATAGAAAATTTTGTAAATATTTAATATGAATTTTCCTTTTTATGTCAATTTTAGGTTATAAGTAGTTCTTTTTGTAATTTTAATTCTAACTTAGCTCAATTTCAATTTTTGCAGAATTTTGGGACAAATCGGGAAAAATGGCATGTCACGCCCTCGGTCAAGCCCGTGACCAAGGGCGTGTAACTTGAAGATCAGTCCAGAATCGATGCCACGCTGTTTGAACCAGTCCACACCAAGTCACGCCCCAGGTCACGCCCGTGACCCAAAGTCACGCCCGTGACCGGGGGCGTGTAATCTTAGAATCTTCCACGTAGAGCCGTCGTCGAGACATGGAGCTGCAGTCAAGAAGTCAACTTGATTCACGCCCGTGACCCACATGTCACAGCGTGACTTGCCCGCATGATCTCTGCTTCGCGGCCGCGCCAAATTCCAGCCCACGCCGCATTTAATGCAGCCGTCCAAAGTCACGGCCGTGACCCGACATGTCACGCCCGTGACATGTCATTTCTCGCCGCGCCGTCCAGAAAGCCCACGCCGCTGTCGGATCCGATGTGAATAGTGCAGTCACGCTCTTGGTCACGCCCGTGACCAAGGGCGTGTAATCTGAAATTTTTTCCTATAAATTCAGAGGTTCTCCTTGAGTCCAGGGTTCAGAATTTTGGAGTGGGGGAGGTGCTGCTAGAGCTGTTAGTGAGTTCTTCAATGCAATTGTTCATGTCTTTAAGCTTTCATGTCTTCCTTTTCAATTCATGCAATGTTTTAGTTTAACTTTCATGCACTAGCTCTTTTTAAGCTTGTAATCTTCATTTTCCTAGCTTGGTAATCTCACTTTAAGATTGTAATAGTTTTGATTTTCAATAAAAATTAGCTTGCTCTCTTTCATTTGCTCTTTCTCCTTAAGTACTTCTCCTTTCATGCAACGTTAAGTTTTCTTTCCTTTTTCCCCTCCACTATGTTGAGCTTTAAGTCTTTTTATTATCGTTTTAATCATTCACTAAGTTTGCAAAATGTCTCTTTTTAACTAAGTAATCAAAACCTCCAAAATATCATTAGATAAGATAATAGTGATTTTCCTCGAAGTAGAAGTAATCAACGCGCCCCATGGAATACGACCTTGGTATTTCCAAATATCCAATACTATAGACGATAAGGTACACTTGCCTTTATCGGATATAGTTTTGGAGAAAATCTCAATCTTTCACTAAATTTCAAAACCGAGAATTAAATATCAGTTAAATTCGGAAAGCTCGAAATCCAGCAAAGAACAGGATGTCGTGCATTTTGTTCACGCACGGTTGAGTCCAACCGTGCGTGATGAAAATGCACGAGCGGGGCAGATCACCATATTGACCAGCCGATCATAGCGCACGATCGCAGCCGACCGTGCGTCAAGAAAATGCATGACCGTGCGATTCATTTAGGATGAATTCTGGGCAATATCGATGATTTGCCCACCTGCACAACACATCCAAACGTTGGGAACACACCTCCAGCACAAGTATAAAATCATACAAAGAATGGGGAGCACATTGTGCTTTCCCCCAACAATAAAGCGCGCAATTGCAAACCACAACGGGCCAACAAGTGCACTTCGTGAAGAAATGTGATTAAGTGAAATATAAGCAATAATGAACTAGAAGTGAAGTGCAAGTGCGTGAAAACAAGCCCAGATGAGTCCAAAAATGTGTATAAATTGGGACTCATCATTGAGCATGACAGTCTTCTCCTTTATCTCCTTGGCCTCAGTCATGACCTCAGCTTGCACATTCATGATGGACTGATCAATGTATCCCCTGACTGATGTAACTGATTGATCTACATGTGTCTTCATGGAAGTTAGGTGAGACTGTAGCAGCAGGGAGATAGCATTAAGAAGATTCTCATTAGAGGAGTTGGAGGTGGAAGCTTGCTGAATGTTTATCACTGGGGCTGGGGTTCTTGGTGAGCTTGGAGGATTGATACTATTGAGCACTGATGGACTGTAGGTTCATGCAGGACTGCAGCTGGGGCATCCACCAGCTCAACACCTGATGCCATTTCATCAATGTGATCAGGGGGGAGCTGATCATCATCTTTATCATTATTTCCTTGCTCCTCCCCCTCAGAGAGAGCATCCTTGTCAGATGAGTCCAGGAAGGCTGAGACAATTAGTTGAAGTTAAAGTTAATTACTTTGAAATTCTAAAGATAAGAGTGTCAGACTTACCAAGAACATCATCTTTTTCAGTAGTTGGCCCTTGGTGCTTGATGAGTCCCAATTATATACACTTTTATGGACCATCTGGGCCGATTATTTAGTCAAAGCACTACACTATAGACATATTTTCGCTCATATTTGATAGTCGTATATTATTCCACTCTAAGTGCACATTTATGCCCATTGTGGTGTGCAATTGCACACTATTTTGTTGGGGGCAAACACAATGTGCTCCCCATTCTTTTTATGCTTCTATACTTGTGCTGGAGGTGTGTTCCCAGCACTTGGGTGTGTTGTGCAGGTGGGCAGATCGTCCATATTGCCCAGAATTCATCCTATATGAATCGCACGGTCATGCGTTTTCTTGACGCATGGTCGGCTGCGATTGTGCGTTATGATCGGCTGGTCAATATGGTGATCTACCCCGCTCGTGCGTTTTCTTCACGCACGGTTGGCCTCAACCGTGCGCAAACAAAACGCACGACCTCCTATTGGTTGCCGGATTACGAGTTTTTAGAATTTACCAGTGCATTTTTATGCACGGTCAGCTTCGACCGTGCATGAGTAAAATGCCCCGGCCCGCCTGCTTCATCTTCCTGGTCGTCATGCTCGTTAAATATTGCACGGTTCACGCACGGTCGTGCGTTCGACCGTGCGTGACCAATTTCAGACTATTTTTCTATAAAAACGCAGATTTCCGCCCTAATCAAGGAGAGCATCTTTTTCCCGCTCCAGTGCGCCAGTTTCGCCGCTCCATCGCCGCCCACCTTCAGGAGGTGCTCCGGGCTTATTCTTCACGCCAATCTTGAGACGGAGTATCCTCTAGGCCTCCTCCATTGTTCGCGCACCTCCAAATCTCCATTTCAAGATACAACTTGCTGTATCCTTGGAGTTCTCCGGCGAGATCGTGGACAAAGGTGATTTATGAAGAAGACGGGTCAAATAGAAGGAAGTGACAGTTCCTCTCCGTACCCCGGACGTCAGTCGTGGACCGAGCTCAGACAAGGCATGACAACCCTTGATTCTGACTGTGAATCCCGACAAGACTTCTTGCCTGGGTTGTAATCTCACCCCCACTATGTTGTAGTATTTTATATCTTAATTATGTGTGTGTATGAACAATGATTACAAAACCCTAATATTGCATTTTAGTACATTTCATGTCTATGTGAAATTATCTTGTGGTTTATGCAAGTGAGGAGCGCCCCCATCCATTTTTCATTCCGCCATCATGTTCATGTGCCGCACTAGCAATTGCTAGTGGCGTGCTTGTCGACGAGGCGCTTGCGACCCTCACTCTGTAAGACTATTCGTCCATTCGCCTAACGAAGCAGCGCGCTCAAGGCCTGCACAGTTTGATTCCGCTTGTCTACTCGTCCTTCCGCCCTTGCGAAGTAGTGCGTTCAAGGCCTACGTAGTTTTCCATCCCGCCTGGCAAAGCATTGCATAGCGTCATTGCATAGGAGTAGTTTAGTTATTTTCTTTTATTTTCCAAAAACCAATCCATCGTTTCCGCAATCCATCCGCTCGAAAGGACTACAATCTCAAGTCCTTCCTCAGTAGTTAACTCCACCTTACTGGGTTCCTTCGAGATCGATACTTGGGGATTCACTCCCACATTTTATATTACTTGAACGATCGGTACACTGCTGTTTCGTGCCGCAGTCTAGCTACCGCCTATAGCGGTGTGCGAGATTTGCGCATCAAGTTTTTGGCGCCGTTGCCGGGGAACACAGACGTGTGAGTTGCTGTAGAGGGAGACAAGAGATAGTAGTTCTTCCAGTGTGTATAGCCGCCTAATTATTTTTGTTTGCTTTTTTATTATATATTGTTTGTTATTATTTCTTTCTCTCCTATTTTAAAGTCTTAGGCAAGTTTAATCCAAGGAGTTTTATTAGTTTGTGTACATTTCCTTGCAAAGAATTTCAGTTTCGTTTTATCTGCTTTAATTATTGAAAATATTTTCATGGGATATTTCTCCCATCACTTACGACAAGATGATTTATTATATAGACCAAATGAAGGAGTTAAATGCTAGGCTGTGTAGGAACCTTGTTTGCTTGTTATGTCGAGGAGAGGGTCATGAATTGAAGGACTGTCCTAGTCTTTTCAATCCTGACCGCAGCTCCTCCACTCATGACAACATTGTCCCTACCACTCATTCTTTACCCGTGGAGGCAATTGCCTACTCACCCCTTGAGCTTAATTCTCGCATCGGTTCTTCTCTCCCTGTTTATGGCTTCACTCCTAGTGATGATGATCACTCATCTGTTGGCCAACAAGGAGAGGATTTCAAACTTATGGATGCACCTGAGTGGGATGAGGAAAGTATTCTCTCCATCGGGGAGGCATTAACAGATCTTTTTGTAGAGGAACCAAATCTTTTTGTTCCTCCAGTTTCTTTGCAAGATTTTTCTACACACATTTTTTATGAACATGTCGAAGTAATTGAGCAGGGTGATGATTCTGAGCCTGAGGCTGCTCCGAGGTGGGATGATGAGGATACTCTTTCTGATGAGGAGGTCTGCACTTCTTCATGGGACGAGGAGGTCCAACTCACCACCGAGGACCTTGAGTTCACGGGCCCCCCTTGCTATGATACTTAGGATGATGACAGTGATCTATCCTTGGATCTTGCTTGGAGTGGGACTGGGACCACTCCCCCGATTTTTGATTATTTAAGTCATTCCTCTATTTTATTTCTTGAACCCCTTTCTTCATCTGAGCTTGTGCAGGTTGAATCTTCACAGGTACTTCAGGAGGACTTGGAGCATTTTGCTCAAGTCAATGAGGAGCGTAACCTCATATGTGAGGAGGTTGACCCCTCCCCCATAGTGGAAACCCCACTCATTACCTTTTCCTCCTGCCACCTCCATGAAGACGACACCTTGCTGGGCAAGGATAGTTTTGGTGAGTTGAGTGAGGATTCCTCCTCTTCTTACTTTGTATTCCCTCTACCTGTGACGAGCAGGTATTATTTATATTCGGGTAGAGGCGTGACTATTCTATCGCCGTATCAGTACTCGCTACCGACACGCATATTAGAATAGTTACCTGTGCATTTATTTTTCATAGACCCATTAGCTAGTACTATTTTAAATTTGATTAAGTCGTGCTAGGATGACAATAACCCCAGTAGTTATCTTACTTTTCCTGCATTTTTATTTTATCTAGTTTAGTGTAGTTAGTGATATTTCATTTTAGTATGTATATTTTCTTTTGTTTTTTGCGGAGCTCACCCCTGCAGGTCCTTCTTCTGGATGGCGGATGCTGCAGCTTTTCTTGGTTTACACGCCAATCTTCTGGTATGCTCACTACTGAGCATTGGGTACTCTCTTTCCCTAGACTTCATTTTGAATTTCATGGTTATATCTTGTGTTGGATTGTTTAGATTAAGTCTGGGGGAGAGCTGCTTCTCGTTACCCACTGTGCACGCACACGTTGCATTGCATACTAGAAGTAACTTTATCTCATTTATTTAGTATTGTTCATCACTACCGCACACCACTACACCCACTTTAGCACGCACTCACTTGTTTGTGTGCTTCTGTTCACGCTTATTTTGGTTGGGATTTTGAAATAGGATGTTAGTTTAGGTATTGGAAGTCGGAGTGTGATGTTGACTCCAGTAGTGCTCTAGTCGCATCCGCATGCTCCAGTAGAACTTTGAGTAAAATTAGATTATTTCTATGCATTTAATTTATGATTAGTGTTTTTGCATAGTTTTAGATTTATTATACTCAATTGGTGAATGTGAATGAAATTGGCGGTAGCATGGTGTTGTGTGTAGGCAAGCGCTAGTTCTGTGTTGCTCGAGTCGGAAGGAAGGTTTACCTTTCTCGTGGGCTAAGAACTTGCCCCAAGCGACTCTTGAAGCATGGGCGAGAGCAACTCATATTGTTAAACGTGATGTAGGCCATTTTTTTGCTAGTTTGAGCCTTGTTTTCCATGACCTATGCTTTTACCTTTGCAAGCCAAATTTGTGCCTAGCCCTCCTTTGTTTCAGCTCTTCTTTCAATCACCAAAGCCTGAAGCTTATCCAATTATCGCAACCAAGTAGCGAGTTAACTGAAATCATATTTCTTGATTTGGTGTGATGTATGGAACCTTTGTGATGTGAAAGAAAAATCTGTATTATTTGCTGAACTCATTATTGTGAACCAACCGGGGGATGAAAGAAAAAAAGAAAAAAATTAAAGTTAAAAGAAAAATCTGAAAAGAATTGGAATGAAAAGAAATCCCTTTGAGCGTAATAGAAAATTCAGTTGGTATTTCTTGGAGTAGGTTGTGTACACACCCAGTTTTCAAGCTAAGTCTGGGGGTGTGTCACACTAGCATCGTTCTTAGTCTTGTTTTGGTACAGCATTATCTTTTAACTCAATGGGGTTGCCTAGCCGTCCTTTTTATCATTGAATATCAGACCGTAACCTAAGCCCCATTATAACCTGAAAAGTCCTATTGATTTAACTTTTGAGTTTGCTAGCGCCGTGGAGAGAGTGTAACCGGGCAAGCTTATGGTTCTCGTCGTTGATGGATCTCAGCGGAGTTATCCCCGAATTCCGGTCTTTAGCAACACCCTCCTGAGTGGCTTGTGCACTTTCACACCGGGCACGACCGCACAAGTTCTTCATGATTCACCAGTTGAGTATCAATAAATCTTTATTTACGTTTTAACACTTTTGTAAATTAGTTAGCATAGTTAGAATCTCCTTTTACTGAATTTCTATTTGCATGCATATGATACTTCGCACCGTACTCATATTTTGCAAATCCCTTCACTAACTGCCATTTTCATACTCCGCCGAATTTGTTTGCTCGGGACGCGCAAACAGGTAAGTTTGGGGGTGTGATGAGTCCCAATTATATACACTTTTATGGACTCATCTGAGCCGATTATTTAGTCAAAGCACTACACTATAGACATATTTTCGCTCATATTTGATAGCCGTCTTTTATTCCACGCTAAGTGCACATTTATGCCCGTTGTGGTGTGCAATTGCACACTATTTTTTTGGGGGAAAACACAATGTGCTCCCCATTCTTTTTATGCTTTTATACTTGTGTTGGAGGTGTGTTCCCAGCGTTTGGGTGTGTTGTGCAGGTGGGCAGATCGTCCATATTGCCAAGAATTCATCCTGTATGAATCGCACGGACGTGCATTTTCGTGATGCACGGTCGGCTGCGATCGTGCGTTATGATCGGCTGGTCAATATGGTGATTTGCCCCACTCGTGCGTTTTCTTCACGCACGGTTGGCCTTAACCGTGCACGAACAAAACGCACGACCTCCTATTGGTTGCCAGATTTCGAGTTTTCTGAATTTACCCATGCATTTTTACGCATGGTCGGCTTCGACCGTGCGTAAGTAAAATGCACGGGCGCGCCTGCTTCGTCTTCCTGGCCGTCATGCTCGTTAAATATTGCACGGTTCACACACGGTCGTGCTTTCGACCTTGCGTGACCAATTTCTGACTATTTTTCTATAAAAGTGCAGATTTCTGCCCTAATCAAGGAGAGCGCCATTTTCCCGCTCCAGTGCTCCAGTTTTGCCGCTCCATCACCGCCCACCTTCAGGAGGTGCTACGGGCTTATTCTTCATGCCAATCTTGAGCCGGAGTATCCTCTAGGCCTCCTCCATTGTTCGTGCACCTCCAAAGATCCATTTCAAGATACAACTTGCTGCATCCTTGGAGTTCTCCGGCGAGATCGTGGCCAAAGGAGATTTACGAAGAAGACGGGTCAACTAGAAGAAAGTGACAGTTCCTCTCCGTACCCCGGACGTCGGTCATGGACCGAGCTCAGACAAGGCATGACAACCCTTCATTCTGACCGTGAATCCCGACAAGACTTCGTGCCTTGGTTGTAATCTCACCCCCTCTATTTTGTAGTATTTTATATCTTAATTATGTGTGTGTATGAACTATGATTGCAAAACCCTTATATTGCATTTTAGTACATTTCATGTCTATGTGAAATTATCTTGTGGTTTATGCAAGTGAGGAGCGCCCCCATCCATTTTTCATTCCGCCGTCATGTTCATGTGGCGCACTAGCAATTGCTAGTGGCGTGCTTGTCGACGAGGTGCTTGCGACCCTCACTCCGTAAGACTACTCATCCATTCGCCTAACGAAGCAGCGCGCTCAAGGCCTGCACAGTTCGATTCCGCTTGCCTACTCGTCCTTCCGCCCTTGCGAAGTAGTGCATTCAAGGCCTACGTAGTTTTCCATCCCGCCTGGCGAAGCATTGCATAGCGGAATTGCATAGGAGTAGTTTAGTTATTTTATTTTATTTTCCAAAAACCAATCCATCATTTCTGCAATCCATCCGCTCGAAAGGACTTCAATCTCAAGTCCTTCCTCAATAGTTAACTCCACCTTACTGTGTTCCTTCGAGATCGATACTTGGGGATTCATTCCCACATTTTATATTACTTGAATGATCGGTACATTGCCGTTTTGTGATGCAGTCTAGCTACCGCCTATAGCGGTGTGCGAGATTTGCGCATCAGTGCTTCTCCCCCTCAGATGGTGCACTGGATGTTCCTTGTGAAGGTAATGACCACAGGGCTAGTTCATTATCAGGATTGTTTCTTATTCCTTCTTCAAGATTGAAGATAATTGTATTAATCCTACCTTATAAATTCTAAGGTGATGGTCTTGTGTCCACTTCAGCATCATTGATTTTTGTAATATCAATTTGGGATGGTTCTTGTTGATTCTCCCCCTCAGTTAGGTCACTCATTTGTCCTTGAGGAACTATGGTCCACATTTTTCAAATGTCAGAATTGACAACCTGATTGGTTGGTTATTGTCTATTAATTTAATGAGAGGTTTGAGTTTTCAAAGAGTAGTTACCAGGTGGTATGTTTTTGTCCAACTGATGTGGATGGAGAATGTCCTCCTGTGGAGCATTCTTGGAAAAAGGACTTTGGGAGTTAGCACCATCATCAACATCTTTATCTGAGGTATCAGACTCAGAACTTGACAGTATCAGCTTAGTTTTCTTAGAGGATTTGGTAGTTATTTTCTCTTTTCCTTTAACCTCAGAGGGATAAGTCATGGGAAGCACCCTTGTAAACCTGTCTAATGTTTTGATGTCCATTCTCTTAAGATAATGAAGGTTTATTCCTTTGGAGTTGTTGAACATGTCAGGGTAAGATTGGATGAGATACAGAGACAGGATTCTTCCCAAATTGGGAGCTTGCAAGCATTCCTTGATGCTTTGGAAGATCACCACTCCCCAAGATGTTTTCCTTTTGAGTATAATCCTGGACATGATGGCAAACATATATTGTGAGATGGTGTCATGGGATCCAGGTTTGCAGAGTAGTGCTTTTCCCACAATGTCTGATAACAGCTTCCCCTTTTGATTGAAGAATTTCCTCTTTAATGATCCAATCTTGGCATCAGTGTATTCAGTCCATTTCAATGTTTTCTTCTTGTCCTTCTCAGAAATTTCTTCCTCTTCACTTGAACTGCAGAAGGGTACTTTCTCTATCTTGGCTGGGGTTACATTTATCCTCTCTTCTCTTATCTTGGATTTGATGGATGACTTGGAGGAGGATAATCTGGCATTGTTGAACCATTCCAGAGCTTCACTTCTGAGAATGGGGCTGGGTTCAGAGAGAAGGAATTCTAGTCCTTGGTCTTCAAGGAGTTGAATCACTCCCTTGATATCTTCAGAAGCATGGGCAAAGCCATTTCTGAAAATCTCATAGCCTTCAAGAAGATCTTTAGAGCTTTTGGGAGACATTGATGTGGAGGGAGTATATGCTGGGATGGGAGAGAAGGTGATTCATCTCGACGGCTAGGAAGGAAGGGTCGTGTACCTCTCATTAACAAGATGGACAATTTATATGACCTAAGATTTTGGTATGATTAACCCTTAAAATTAGATTTAATTTCTCTTATAATTGGAAGAGGTAATGGGTCAATTGAGGGTTGCATTTATACTTAATTTAATGAGATCAACCCGTCTCAGTGGAACCACTGAGACGGCAACCTAGCTGCTGGGACAGAGCACTGTCAACCGCTGGGACTGATTTAGCCATCTCAGCGGATTAGCTGAGGCTTTTCCCAGCTGTCTCATCGGCTCAGCTGAAACAGACTGTTCTATTTTAGCTGGTCTTACTACCTAACCATAATTGAGATATGATTGTTTGAAGGCCTAATCATGTCACTAATAGGGTTGATGTGTCAACACTTTAAGTTACAACAAGTCAAGCATTATATTATACATGATTGAAAAAGTGAAGTATTTTACACTATTCAACATTTAACATTCCTAGTTAAAATTTGAAAGCATTAAACTTGGCCTCATCCAATGGCTTTGTAAAGATATCAGCAACTTGATTGTTAGTTGTAACAAATTCAAGGTAGATATCTTTACATTCAACATGTTCTCTTATGAAATGATACCTTATCTCTATGTGCTTGGTCCTGCTATGTGAGACAGGATTTTTAGCAATAGAGATAGCACTAGATGAGTCACAATAAAGAGGAGACTCACTTACCTTGAGGTTGTAGTCCTCTAGCTGGTGTTGAATCCACAATAGTTGTGCACAACAACTCCCTGCAGCAATGTATTCAGACTCAGCAATGGAAATATCCACACTTGTCTGCTTTTTGCTGCTCCATGATATCAACCTTCTTCCTAGGAATTGACAAGTGCCACTTGTGCTTTTTCTGTCTTCTTTGCAGCCTACAAAATCTGCATCTGAAAATCCTGTTAGTTCAAAATCATTGTTCTTAGGGTACCAAAGGCCAAGATGTAGGCTGCCCTTAAGGTATCTTAAAATCCTCTTTGCAGCTGAGTAGTGTGATTCATTAGGACATGCCTGGTACCTAGCACACACACATATAGCATACATAATATCTAGTCTACTAGTAGTTAAATATAATAGGGATCCTATGATACACATGTACATGGATTCATCAAAGGCCTAGCCATTCAAATCCTTATCCAGGGAAATGGAGGACCCCATGGGAGTTTTCATGGTGGAAGCTGATTCCATCCCAAACTTCTTGATAAGCTCCATAATGTACTTGGTCTTAGAGATGAATATACCCTCATCAGACTGTTTCACTTGGAGGCCTAAAAAGTATTTGAGCTCTCCCATACTGCTCATCTCAAACTCCCCCTGCATGAGGTTGGCAAACCTTTTGCAGAGGTTGTCATCTGTAGACCCAAATATGGTGTCATCAACATATATTTGGACTAGGAGACACTTGCCCCTTGTTTCCCTAAGAAACAATGTACTGTCTATCTTTCCCCTCAAGAACTTGTTCTTGATGAGAAAGTTAGACAATGTCTCATACCAAGCCCTGGGGGCTTGCTTTAAACCATAAAGAGCTTTCCTAAGTAAATATACATGACTAGATAGGGATGGATGCACAAAACCTGATGGTTGTTCAACATATACCTCTTCCTTCAAGTCACCATTAAGGAAGGCTGATTTGACATCCATTTGATACACTTTGAACCCCTTGTAGGCAGCATATGTGTTTGGAATTTGCCCTCAAATTCCATTGATTTGAAGAGGGGTCACACTCAATGCTAAGTACAAAGTTGTATTTGATAAAGCCATATTTGTGTAAGATATACAGGCTCAGGTAACTCAAGGGAAAGGGCCAATCATGCCCTTGGATCAGGAGAAATCATCTCCTAAGAGATGAAGAATTGTCTCAGCAGAACCGCTGAGATGAAGGGTCAAATCCGCTGAGACGAGCTCACTGTCTCAGCGGATCCGCTGAGACAGGAAAGGAGCAGCATGCAGTTTGGAAAGATTTGGCGTGTTCATCGAACGCTGAGACGAGACAGAAGAAACAACTTAGACTTGGCGTGTTTGTCAAACGCAGAACACAGTTCTTCGAACGCAGAACTCAGATCGTCAAACGCTGAGATGAGACAGAAGAAACAGCTGAGACTTGGCATGTTTGTTGAACGTAGAAATCAGTTCGTCGAACGCAGAGACAGAACAGAAGCAAGGGCTGAGACTTGGCGTGTTCGTCGAACGAAGAATGAAGTTCATCGAACGCAGAGTATGGTGAGTTCGTCGAACACAGTATGGCGAGTTCGTCGAATGCAGATTGCGAGTTCTGCCTGTGGCGGAAGCTACAGAATGGAAGTGTGGGGTCCACCAGTCTCTCCCATACTTGTCAGAAGGACGGCTGAGAGCCGTTGAAGGTCGGGGATGTATAAAAGGGATAAGTTAGGGTTGAGCAAGATACCTTTGCTAGTTCTCCAGTATGTAAAATAGAGAACATAATTGTTCCATTGACGGCAGCCAACAACTGAATCACACAAGGCTGCAAGGAGAAAAGAGATAGCTCATCTTGATTAATTTCAAGATAGAGCAGTAGATCCAGTTCTTCATCTGAAGGGCTGATCAAGAAGAACAAGTTGGACGTGAACATTGGCTCCCTGGTTCAAGTCTACAACAACAGCTGAGAAGAAGAAGAAGAACCAGGCTTGACCTTTCTTCCTTCTATTTTGTAAAGATCATTATTTCTCTTGTAGGAACCTTTGGGTTCTGAGTTTGTAGGGCTTCACTGCTTGAGTTGTAGAGCTGTGAGGATATCTTGAAGTAGGATCTGTGAAGATCTGAGGTAGGGTTGTTTAGCCTGAGTTGTAGGGCATTATTGCCTAAGCTGTAGGAGGAGGATTCCTCTAAGGTAGGACCTAGAAGAGGTCTGAGTAGTAGGAGGTGGATTACTCTGAGGTAGGGATTGTTGTCCTGAGATTATAGGACCTGCTGTGGTCTGAGTTGTAGGATCAGTGGCTGATCTGAGGTAAGGTTGCTGAGCCTGAGGTAGGGTTTGGGAAAAACTGACAAATCCTGAGGGATCTGTGTTGTAAGCTCTTGGAGATGAGATTGGAGGAGTTGGCCCTGTCTAACACACTGTTAAAAGGGTGAATGGTGAAAGTGGACTACCCTTAGACACACTGTCTTGGGGAACCACTATAAATGATTGTGTGTTTTCTATGTGGTTGATTACTTGCTTAGAATAATCTTAAACATCTAAATAAAACAAGTAAAAATCAAAAGAGACCTATTCACCCCCCCCCCCCCCCCCCCCCTCTAGGTGATTTAAACTACAACCCTTATAAACTTACAAGTGGTATAAAAGCGAGGTTGGTCAAGAAGGACATAACTGTCTAATCAAATCCTATTAAGGAATAGTCAAATCACAATCCAATGGCCTCCTCTGGATTGAAGAAGGAAATGGGATCCATGAAGTTTCCCATATGCAGCAAAGAAAACTTTGGCATATGGAAGCAAAGGATCATACTGTTAATGGAAGCATCTGATCCAAGGATTTTCATTACAGTTAAAGAAAGACTTTTTACCTTTCACACTGCATCCACTATAGATCCAACAAGAAGAGTGGCCAAGGCATTCAAAGACTTGACCACGAATGAACTTGAATTGTTCACCATGGACAAAAGAGCCCAGAACATCATAGTGAATGCTATTAATGATTCCACATTTCAAAACTTGGTACACTGCACTACTGCCAAGGAAATGTGGGTCACATTAGTAGTATATATGGAAGGAACAGCTGAAGTAAGGGACGATAGAAAGTCACTCCTTAACCAAGAGTATGAAGCCTTCAGGCAGCAGAGCCAGGAGAGCATCTCCATGTGCTTTGAGAGGTTCTTCAGAATAGTCAATGAGCTGAGAACCTATGGGAGAGTATCCACCAACTATGAGCTAAATGATAAGTTCCTTAGATCTCCAACAAGGGACTGGGACACAAAAATTTGTGCAATCAGGGAAGTGGCTAAGCTTGGTGAGACCCCCACTCACACACTGTTTGGAAAGCTGCTCTCCTATGAGATGTAGCTGTCTGCAAGAAAGGAAGAGGACACCTCAACAAGGACTCAGGCAAGGGAGAAATTTGTAGATCTCAAATCTGACAGCTCCCAAAGAAGCAAGGGCAGGATGGTGTCTTCTCCAAGGAGAAGTGCTGAACCTAATGTTAGCACCTCAGATAGCTCTTCCTCTGATGAAGAGTTTGCTTCCTTTTCAAGGCAGTTCAAGAAGATGATGAAGAAGAAGCAATGGAAGAACATGCCCTCTTCATCATCACACTACAAGAAAGATAGCAGCAAATCTGAAAGACAGCACCCAAAAGGTGACAGGTATGATTCCAAACTTATTAAACATGTTTCTAATAACATAATCTGTAATTGCTGCAGCAAACCTGGACATGTCATAGCTGACTGTCCAGCCAAAAGAAAGGAGAATGGTGATAAGAATCATCATCACCAAAAAGACAGGAAGGGTGAAAAATATCTCCTAGCAAAGATAGAAAGAAGCTGGAGTGAATCTGATTCCTCAACATCAGATTCAGAGAACGAAGAAGAAGCCTACATTGGGTTGTTTACTGCAGAAGAAGATGAAGATTACCCAGCTGCCAAGGTTGGAATCAGGGCCCCTCTATCACACTCAGATAGTGATGAAGAGGAGGATGAAGAAGATAATGTTTAGCTAGGCCTAATGGCCATCATTGATGAGGAGGACAGTGAGAACATCTCAGAAAATGAACAGGTATCAATTCATTCCTCATCCTCTTCTGAGACTGGCCCAGAATCTACAGCACCTTCATCAATTGATGGAAGTGATTTAGAAGCTGAAGTGGATGTCAATCAATTGATTGACAAATATGGTGCTCTCTTGGAAGCCCTGAAATGGTGCAAAAAGCTAGCCAAGAGGCAAGCCCAAGAGATTGATTCCCTTAAGATGGTATAACAAGAATGCACTGAATCTTCTACCAAGATGAATCAGATGTATAGGGAAATTAGCCATCTGAAGGGGATAACTATCTCCCATCTGAGCATCATATCCCTGAAGAACAAGGTCATCAAGGACCTTGAGGAGAAGCTTGTGAAAGAGAAGAGCCTGGTGGCTCAATTCTCAAAGCTCAAATATGTGCTCCCTATTATTGACACCTTCTCCTCTCAGACCAATAGGAGAGGACTAGGATTCAATAAAATGGAAGTAGGAGAAGGGAGTGGAGAAAAGAGCAAGGGAAAGACTAAGCCTCAAACCACCTTTCAAAAGGTATTACTTCCTTCCAACAGGTATGACCATGAAAGCATGTATGGTCACTTGAAGAATGGAAGTAACTATAGGAAGGAAAACAATCCTTCCCATAGTGGAAGAAAGGGGATGGGATTGAGTGCCATGAAGGCTCCCCATGAAGAAATTCAATTGGTCCAACTTGGACCTTTTGTATTTGGTACCTCAGCCCCCTCATTCAAGAATCAGGGTGCAAGCTCTTCTAAATCTTGTTCAGCAAAGAAAACTTTTGCTGTCAAATCGATTGATAAGACTTGTTGCTCAGTATCAGATGCAATATGATCTTATACGGATGCCAAGCCAAAGCAGGCTGATGCCATCAGGACAAATAGCATCAAAATAGCACATAGATTGACATTCAGTCAAATCATTGCTGAGAGAAACAGGAAGACTGCAGTTGTCTTCCCTCCTGAACACAGGCACAATAATGCTAATTCCTTTGGAAATGTTCAGAAGAGGAGATACAACATTCATGAATGTTGGTGTTGTGGTAAAGTGAGACACTTTGCCATAGATTGTTGGCACAACCCTAATGTGCCATGTGCAAAGATGGGCCTTCCTGCAAAGGGTGCAGCTAGAGTAAGGCAATTTCATCATGCTAACAAGTTCCTAGGACCCAAAGCTAGTTGGACTCCTAAGGATAACTAAACTTCTTGCAGGTTAGTCCAAGTACCAACCTCAACCAAATTTGGTACTTGGACAGTGAGTGCTCAAGGCACATGACAGGAAGAAGGTTGACATCATGGTGCAGCAATAAATAGATCAGTGTGGCCATATGCTCTGCTGGGTCTGAATACATTGCTGCAAGAAGCTGTTGTGCACAACCATTGTGAATTCAACACCAGCTAGAGGATTACAACCTTAAGGTAAGTAACTCTCCTCATTATTGATTTGAAAGTAGGAATAACCATTGTGAATTCAACACCAGCTAGAGGATTACAACCTTAAGGTAAGTAACTCTCCTCATTATTGATTTGAAAGTAGGAATAACCATTGTGAATTCAACACCACCTATAGGATTACAACCTTAAGGTAAGTAACTCTCCTCATTATTGATTTGAAAGTAGGAATAACCATTGTGAATTCACATTCAATGCTATCTCTATTAATTTTAAACCTAGAATGATCAGCTTAACCAGAACAATCTGCTACAGCTGAGATTCAAATTGCACTTAAGCTGCTGGGAAAAGTCTGGGTTCGACAAACTCCTTCCTGGGTTCGACGAACGTCGAGTTTGAGTTCAACGAACTCAGTCTTATGTTGAAGTTTTAGATGAACTTAGTCAGTGTTCGACGAACTCAGCTTTGAGTTCGACGAACTCAGCCCTAGGTTGAAATTTTAGATGAACCTTCTTAGCTGATCCGTTGAGTCGATTAGGTTAACACTCAGACCTACTATATAAATAGCAGCCCGTGTTAAATGACTTTTCACATTCACTTGCGCCGCTTGATGAGTCCCAATTATATACATATTTTTGGACTCATTTGGGCCGATTTTCTAGTCTTTGCACCACACTTTAGGCTTGTTTTCATTTATATTTAATAGTCGTCTATTATTCCACTCTTAGTGCACATGTATGCCCATTATTGGCGTGATCCCTTGTTTTCCTGTAGTCCTGGAGGTTTTCATGCAGGTTCATGGATCGTGTGATGCTCGGAGTCTGTTTGGGGGCAATTTCTACCTGAAATGCCATTGATCGTGCGTTTTCTTCACGCACGATCAGTTGCTCGTGCGCCTCTGATCGTGCGAGTTCATTTGCTGCCCGAAAACAGCTTCGGATTTTGGTCGTGCGTTTGCTACGCACGATCGTGCGCCCGGTCGTGCGCTTTATATTTTTTCAGCAGTTTTGTTTTGCTGGTTTCGGGCACAGAGCGCACGATCACCAGCTTTCAGTGCGCATGATCAGTTGATCGTGCGCCACTGATCGTGCGCCCTGTTTTCTATAAATATCCAGCCCGTGAAATTAGGTTGGACGATCGTTCTGCTCCGCCTTTTTCGAGTCCTGTTCGCCTCTTCCGCCCCCTGCATCTTCTTCCACCACCAGGAGGTGCTCCGGGCTTGTTCTTCACGCCAATCTTGAGCCGGAGCTTCCTCTCGGCCTCCTCCTTCATCCTAGAGCTTCAAAAGAAGATCTAGCCGCCATTACTTTCAAGCAAGAGGAAGTTTGCAACCTCTACCGGATCGTGAGACGAAGAAGAGGGGTTCATTGGAGAGTCGTGACAGCTCTCTCTACCCTGGATGTAGTTGCGGACCGAGCTTGGACGCGGATTGACAACCCAGCGATTCCAACTATGAATCTACAACGAGCCTTCGGATTCGGTCGATTTCTTGCCTTGTTCTTCTCTTATTGATGTGTATATGTTGTGGATCTTTATTATTATGATGAAGCAACACTTAAACTAGCTTATATTTCTATATATTTCATGTCTATGTGAAATGTTTTGTTGTTTGAGTTGCTTGAGGTGCGCCCCATTCCATCCTCCATCCCGCCGTCATGTTCGTGTGCCGCACTAGCAATTGCTAGTGGCGTGCTAGTCGATGAGGTGCTTGCGACCCTCATCCGTATGCATACTTTTCCATCCGCCTAACGAAGCGTGGCATAGCGGCCCGTGTAATCCATTCGGCAAACGAAGCAGCGCGCTCAAGGCCTGCACAGTTTGATTCCGCTTGCCTACTTGTCCATCTGCCCTTGGGACGCAGCGCGCTCAAGGCCTGCCTAGTTTCCATCCCGCCAAGCGAAGCATTGCATAGCGGCATTGCATAGGAGTAGTTTTAGCTCTTTTTCTTTATTTTCCACAACAAAAACACCCCCGTTTCCGCAACCCATCTGACGTAAAGGACTTCAATCTCAGGTCCTTCCTCGAATGTTAACTCCACCTTACTGTGTTCCTTGAGAGATTTGATACTCGGGGATTACTCCTCGTTTTATATTACTTGAACGATCGGTACACTGCCGTTTCATGTCGCAGTCTTACTACCGCCTATAGCGGTGTGCTAAGATTTGCACATCAAGTTTTTGGCGCCGTTGCCGGGGAACACAGACGTGTGAGTTTACTGTAGAGGGAGACAAGAGATAGTAGTTCTTCCAGTGTGTATAGTCGCTTTATTATTTTTTGTTTGCTTTTTTAATTATATAGTGTTTGTTATTATTTCTTACTCTTCTGTTTTTAAAGATTTAGGCAAGTTTAATCCAAGGAGTTTTATTAGTTTGTGTAAATTTCCTTGCAAGGAATTTTAGTTTCATTATATCTGCTTTTATTGTTGAAAATGACTTCATGGGATATTTCTCCTAGCACTTACGACATGATGGTCTATTATATAGACCAAATGAAGGAGTTAAATGCTAGGCAGTGAAGGAACATTGTTTGCTTGTTGTGTCGAGGAGAGGGTCATGAATTGAAGGACTGTCCTAGTCTTTTCAATCCTGACTGCCTCTCCTCCACTCATGACAACATCGTTCCTATCACACATTCTTTACCCATGGAGGCAATCGTGCCCTCTATCCCCGAGTTTATCTCGTGCATGGACTCCTCACTCCCTGTGTATGGCTTCACTCCTAGTGATGATGATCACTCATCAGTTGGCCAACAAGGAGAGGAATGGGAGCTCCTAGATGCTCCTGAGTGGGATGTGGAAAGTATTCTTTCCATCGGAGAGGCATTAGCAGATCTTTTTGCGGAGGAACCAAATCATTTTGTTCCTCCAGTTTTTTTGCAAGATCTTTTTACACACATTCTTTATGATCCTATCGAAGTGAAGGGGTGGGGTGATGCTTCCGACTCAGAGGATGCTCCAAAGTGGGATGAGGAGTTTGTTTTCCCCGAAGGGGAGAATGAATACTTTGAACACGATGGTGCACCTCGGTGGGATGAGGAGGATACTCTCTCTGATGAGGAGGTTTGCACTTCTTCATAGGACGAGGAGGTCCAAACCACCACTGAGGCCCTTGAGTTCTTGGGTTCCCTTCGCTATGATACTTACGATGATGATAGCGATCTATCCTTGGATCCTACCGGGAGTGAGACCGGGATCACTCCCCCGATTGATTTTTATTCATGTTCTTCTTCTTTTTTATTTCTTGATTCCCTTTCTCTATTTGAGCCTGTGCAGGTTGAGTTTTCACAGGTACCCCAGGAGGACTTGGAGCATGATGCTCAAGTCAATGATGAGAGCATCCTCTTATGTGAGGAGGTTGATTCCCCCTCCGTAGAGGAAGCTCCACTCATTTCCTTCACCTCCTGCTGCCTCCCTGGAGATGATAACTTGCTGGGCAAGGATTGTTTTGGTGAGATGAGTGAGGATTCCTCCTCTTCTTACTTTTTATTCCCTCTACCTGTGATGAGCAGGTATTATTTATATTTGGGTAGAGGCGTGACTGTTCTATCGCCGTATCGGTACCCGCTACCGACACGCATATTAGAACAGTTACCTGTGCATTTTCTTTTTCATAGACCCATTAGCTAGAACTGCTTTAAATTTGAATAAGTCGTGCTGGGATGACAATAACCCCAATAGTTATCTTACTTTTCTTGCAATTTCAATTTATCCAGTTTGTTTAGTTAGTTGCATTTCTTTTTAGCATTTCTGCTTTCTTTTGTTTTTGTGGAGCTCACCCTTGCAGGTACTCATTGCAAATTCTGAATGGCGGGTTTGCTTCAGATTTCCACGCATCTTCTGGTATGCTCACTTGCTGAGCATTGGGTAACTTATTCCCTAGCTTTCTATTTTGATTTTCACTGTCATATCATTATGTTGTATTGTTTAGATTAAGTCTGGGGGAGAGCCGCTATATGTTACCCACTGCACGTGCACATCTCATTTGCATACTAGAAGTATTTTAATTTCAGTTATTTAGTATTGTTCATCTTCACTGTACACCACTGCACCCACTTTAGCGCGCTCTCGCTTGTTTGTATGCTCCCGTATATTCAATTCTTGGATGTGATGTAGGAAGTGCTGTATTAGCCAAAATAATTGCAAGATGGAGTGGAATATTGACTCTTGTAGTGCTCTAGTTGAATACTCGTGTTTGCATAGGGATTTGAGTACAATTAGTTTTTATTTATGCTTCTAATTTATAATTTGTAGATTTGCGTAGATTTAATTTATTTTACTCAAAATGGTGAATGTGGTTGAATCTTGCGGTTGCGTGGTATTGTGTGTAGGCGAATGTGAGGTTCGTGTTGCTCGAGTCGGGAGGAAGGATTACCTTTCTCGGGGGCTAAGAACTTGCCCCAAGCGACTCTCGAAGCATGGGTACGAATGACTTGCAAGTTGAGCGTGACATAGGCCATCTATTTGTCAAGCTTGAGCTTTGTTCTACCATTCCTATACGCTAACCGTTGCTAGCCTATTTTGTGCCTACCCGATCTTTTGATTCAGCCCCACCATACTTCACCAAGGCCTAAAAGCTAATCCTATTATCGCAACCAAAAATTAAGCTAAAAGCATTTATGAATTGTAATTTTTCAATGCGGTGCGGTGATGCGAAACTTCAGTGTTGATGTGGAAGTTTTAAAAATGTGTATGTGCTGAGAATTGTGCTAATTAATTTGGGGATAAAAAGAAAAGAAAAAGAAAAAGAAAAAATATATATTTATTTATCCCTAGCGCTTTAATTGAAGCATATTTTGGTATTGATTGTTGTAGGCCGTGTGCACACCTGGTTTCAAAGTCAAGTCTGGGGGTGTGTTACATGTGTATTGTTGGGGCTGCTATGATTTAGCACTTTTGTGTGCTCATTTGGGTTGCGATTAGCCTTCACGTTTATCTTTGCATTCCAAACCGTAACCCAAGCCTCATGTATACCTAAAGTCCTATCGATTCGTCTTGTGAGTTCACTAGCGCTGTGGAGAGAGTGTGACCGGGCGAGCATATGGTTCTCGACGTTGATGGATTTCAACGGAGATAATTCCGAGTTCCGGTCTTGGGTAACATTCACCTGCGCGTCTAGCTTACTTTCGTACTATGCGAGACCACAAGATTCACCAACATTCCATTTTTGAGTAAAAATAAATTCCTTTTTACCCATTTACACTTTTATAAAGTAGTTAGCATATGTAAAAACTTCTTCTAATGAACTTCTATGCACAATAGTAGGAAACTTTGCATTTTATTCCATGTTTGCAAATTTTTTTTGGTTAGCTATGCTTTTCCTACTCCTCCGGATATGTTTGCTCGGTATGCGCAAACAGGTAAGTCTGGGGGTGTGATGAGTCCCAATTATATACATATTTTCGGACTCATTTGGGCCGATTTTCTAGTCTTTGCACCACACTTTAGGCTTGTTTTCATTTATATTTAATAGTCGTATATTATTCCACTCTTAGTGCACATGTATGCCCATTCTTGGTGTGATCCCTTGTTTTCCTGTAGTCCTGGAGGTTTTCATGCAGGTTCATGGATCGTGCAATGCTCGGAGTCTGTTTGGGGGCAATTTCTGCCTAAAATGCCACTAATCGTGCGTTTTCTTCACGCACGATCAGTTGCTCGTGCGCCTCTGATCGTGCGAGTTCATTTGCTGCCCGAAAACAGCTTCGGATTTTGGTCGTGCGTTTGCTACGCACGATCGTGCGCCCGGTCGTGCTCTTTATATTTTTTCTGCAGTTTTGTTTTGTAGGTTTCGGGCACAGAGCGCATGATCCCCATCTTTTAGTGCGCACGATCAGTTGATCATGCGCCACCGATCGTGCGCCCTATTTCTATAAATATCCAGCCCGCGAAATTAGGTTGGACGACCGTTCTGCTCCACCGTTTTCGAGTCCTGTTCGCCTCTTCCGCCCCCTGCATCATCTTCCACCACCAAGAGGTGCTCCGGGCTTGTTCTTCACGCCAATCTTGAGCCGGAGCTTCCTCTCGGCCTCCTCCTTCATCCTAGAGCTTCAAAGAAAGATCTAGCCGCCATTACTTTCAAGCAAGAGGAAGTTTGCAACCTCTACCGGATCGTGAGACGAAGAAGACGGGTTCATTGGAGAGTCGTGACAGCTCTCTCTACCCCGGACGTAGTTGCGGACTGAGCTTGGACGCTGATTGACAACCCGGCGATTCCAACCGTGAATCTACAACGAGCCTTCGGATTCGGTCGATTTCTTGCCTTGTTCTTCTCTTATTGATGTGTATATGTTGTGGATCTTTGTTATTATGATGAAGCAGCACTTAAACTAGCTTATATTTCTATATATTTCATGTCTATGTGAAATGTTTTGTTGTTTGAGTTGCTTGAGGTGTGCCCCATTCCATCCTCCATCCCGCCGTCACGTTCGTGTGCCGCACTAGCAATTGCTAGTGGCGTGCTTGTCGACGAGGTGCTTGCGACCCTCATCCGTATGCCTACTCTTCCATCCACCTAGCGAAGCGTGGCATAGCGGCCCGTGTAATCCATTCGCCTAACGAAGCAGCGCTCTCAAGGCCTGCACAGTTCGATTCCGCTTGCCTACTCGTCCATCCGCCCTTGCGACGCAGCGCGCTCAAGGCCTGCATAGTTTCCATCCCGCCAAGCGAAGCATTGCATAGCGACATTGCATAGGAGTAGTTTTAGCTCTTTTTCTTTATTTTCCACAACCAAAACCCCCCGTTTCCGCAACCCATCCGACGTAAAGGACTTCAATCTCAGGTCCTTCCTCGAATGTTAACTCCACCTTACTGTGTTCCTTGAGAGATTCGATACTCGGGGATTACTCCTCGTTTTATATTACTTGAACGATCGGTACACTGTCGTTTCGTGCCACAGTCTTACTACCGCCTATAGCAGTGTGCTAAGATTTGCGCATCACCGCTACAACCGACGAGTCGACCTCACACACCCTTCGTCCCAGCGCTCTTCTCTTCGACAAATGGCGCCCAAGATCGTGAATGAACTGCTTGAGGGATATGAGTTGGTGAGGGATGGCTTTCTCCATGCCTCTCCAGAGATTCTATGTGTCATCTCTCTCATCACTGAAGCTGGTCTAGAGTTCTTGCTATCTGAACCCTCTCAGATATTCAAGCTTGAAGTGCTAGAGTCTTATGCGAATGCCAAGCAGTCGTCTTCTAAGAATGGCATATCTTCAAAAATTGGCGAGATGAGGGTAAAGTTGTCCCCTAAAAGGCTAGAAAAGGTACTACAATTAGCTAGTGTGGCTGAAGAGGAGGTGTCAGACACTGACAAGGAGCAAGCCCTAAGCTGGTGTGAATACAGTGATCCCCAGACTTCATCTCTGAAAAAGAAATTCTTCAATCAAAAGGGGAAGTTGTTATGTGACATAGTAGGAAAAGCTCTCCTATGTAAACCAGACTCTCATGACACCATTTCTCAACCAATGTTTGAGCTGGTTATAAGAATCATCATGAAGAAAAGAACTTGCTGGGGAAATGTTCTTTATCAAAGAATGAAGCAATGTATGCAGGCCCCTAACCTAGGAAGAATCCTATCACTTTACCTACTAAAGGCATATCCTAGCCATTTCTCCTCCATCAAAGGTATCAATATCCACTACTTAAAGAGATTGGATATTAAGACATTGTACAGGACAACAAGAGTCCTCCCCATGAGCTAACCCTTTTTGGTGGCTGAGATGAAGGAGAAGAAAAAGGCAAAGAAGAGTGAAGAAGAAGGTGCTGATACCTCTAGGAAGGATGAAGATGTCCCCAGGACATGTGTGGATGATGAACCCCAAGGAAGGGCAGAATTCCCTTCTGAGCCAACTCAGATTAATATTAATCCAGCTGTTCCAGAAGCTGAGGGTGAATCAATGAATTCACCTCTCCATGGCAAACTAGGATCACAGTTAGTCATAACCCCTCAAATAATAGATAAGATGTAACAGTCCTGGCCCAAGCCTCACCGGGTCTTGCCGCCCCAGAACTGCCGGCACCGACGGCCCAAGCCCATCCTGGGAACGGCCTGACCAAGCCCACACCGAGGTCACTGGCCCCGTCCTAGGACTTGGCACCATCGGTTAAGCCTCACCCTGAAGGGTTAACCACAAGCCTGCAGGCCGTGCACCCCAACCCCTCTCTGGCCCACCACAGGGCCCAGCGGGTTGTTGGAGACATACAGTCTCCCTTCGGTGAGAAGTGAGCCAGTTAAGCGGCGGCACGTGGACTTCCCAGGAGGTCACCCATCCCGTGACTACTCCAGCCCGAGCACGCTTAACTACGGAGTTCTTTCACTTCTCATCACCAACTAAGCTGCAGCTCAGTTGGTGATGAGAAGTGAAAGAACTCCGTAGTTAAGCGTGCTCCGGCTGGAGTAGTCACGGGATGGGTGACCTCCTGGGAAGTCCACGTGTCGCCGCTTAACTGGCTCACTTCTCACCGAAGGGAGACTGTATGTCTCCAACAACCCGCTGGGCCCTGTGGTGGGCCAGAGAGGGGTTGGGGTGCACGGCCTGCAGGCTTGTGGTTAACCCTTCGGGGTGAGGCTTAACCGATGGTGCCAAGTCCTAGGACGGGGCCAGTGACCTCGGTGTGGGCTTGGTCAGGCCGTTCCCAGGATGGGCTTGGGCCGTCGGTGTCGGCAGTTCTGGGGCGGCAAGACCCGGTGAGGCTTGGGCCAGGACTGTTACAAAAAGTGCACTTTTGTAACAGTCCTGGCCCAAGCCTCACCGGGTCTTGCCGCCCCAGAACTGCCGGCACCGACGGCCCAAGCCCATCCTGGGAACGGCCTGACCAAGCCCACACCGAGGTCACTGGCCCCGTCCTAGGACTTGGCACCATCGGTTAAGCCTCACCCCGAAGGGTTAACCACAAGCCTGCAGGCCGTGCACCCCAACCCCTCTTTGGCCCACCACAGGGCCCAGCGGGTTGTTGGAGACATATAGTCTCCCTTCGGTGAGAAGTGAGCCAGTTAAGCGGCGGCACGTGGACTTCCCAGGAGGTCACCCATCCCGTGACTACTCCAGCCCGAGCACGCTTAACTACGGAGTTCTTTCACTTCTCATCACCAATTGAGCTGCAGCTCAATTGGTGATGAGAAGTGAAAGAACTCCGTAGTTAAGCGTGCTCGGGCTGGAGTAGTCACGGGATGGGTGACCTCCTGGGAAGTCCACGTGCCGCCGCTTAACTGGCTCACTTCTCACCGAAGGGAGACTATATGTCTCCAACAACCCGCTGGGCCCTGTGGTGGGCCAAAGAGGGGTTGGGGTGCACGGCCTGCAGGCTTGTGGTTAACCCTTCGGGGTGAGGCTTAACCGATGGTGCCAAGTCCTAACACGGGGCCAGTGACCTCGGTGTGGGCTTGGTCAGGCCGTTCCCAGGATAGGCTTGGGCCGTCGGTGCCGGCAGTTCTGGGGCGGCAAGACCCGGTGAGGCTTGGGCCAGGATTGTTACCGGCACCGACTGCCCAAGCCCATCCTGGGAACGGCCTGACCAAGCCAACACCGAGGTCACTGGCCCCGTCCTAGGACTTGGCACCATCGGTTAAGCCTCACCCCGAAGGGTTAACCACAAGCCTGCAGGCCGTGCACCCCAACCCCTCTCTGGCCTACCACAGGGCCCAGCGGGTTGTTGGAGACATACAGTCTCCCTTCGGTGAGAAGTGAGCCAGTTAAGCGGCGGCAAGACCCGGTGAGGCTTGGGCCAGGACTGTTACATAAGACTAGGTGTCTAACTAACTCATCACTCTCATTTCAGGTTCTCCTAGACAGATTTCTTCACATATGGATGCCTTAAGTGAGGGGAGCATAGCTCACTCTATGGAGAAGGAGGTGGGTGTGCTAGTGAGGGGGAGCACAGACCAGATGCTGAAGGAGCAAATGCTCATAGTGTAGAAGAGGTCATCAGGGTAACTGACACCATGGAAGTTCTACCCTCTTCTGAAGAGATTCCAAGACAAGAACCTGCAGTGGAGAAGGAAAACAATGGGGTTGAAGAGGTGGTGGAGAAAGAGGTGGCCCAGGAAAGGCCAGCAGCTGTGCTGGACACATCTGACCTGTTAAACTCAATACAATCCATCATTGAGGGTCAGATGTTGTCCATGAAAGAGAATGTTGCACAAAAGGTTCAAGGTGCCACTGCTCAAATATGGGATGAGTTAAATGCTACAAGAGCAGCATTGACTCAGGAGATCCAAGACAGTGAGCAAAGAATGGAATCAAGGGTGGCTGCAGTAAGGACTGAGCTGAATACCCAGATTCATGATGTCACAATAGCATCTGCTCATATCCTCCAACAAATGACCAAATGGTTTGAGATGGCCAAAGGCACTATTGCTGCCCAACACACTGTACTGAAGCAGATTGCAGACAAATAAGGGGACTCCACAAAAGACATTACATATGTAAAACAACAACTTTACAAGAATGAAAATGTCTGGGAGAAAGTAGTTGCCAGAATGGCACAAGTGGCTCACACAACCAGCAGCCATGTCATGTCCCACATTGACAAGGCAAAGGAAAACATTCTGGAGGATGTGAATAGTACTTTCCAAACACTCTCCCAATCCATAATTGATCAACATTCTGAAATTGAGAAAAAGATATTTGAAGAAGGCAAAAAGGGGGAGGAAAAAGTTGCCAAGCTAAGTGCAAAACTGAAAGGGGCTCACATAAGGATAAACACCAACATGGAGAATGCCCACCAACTGCTACTCACTAACCAGGAAGCAGCTTACAAGAAAGTGGTGGAAGAGGTCAACAATGCATTAAATGCAATTCAAGAAAAACTTCTAACTGTGGTTAAGAAGGTAAATGATGATCATAGGATCACAAGTATAAAGGTGTTACAAGGAACCAGGATTGACTTAAATCTTCCTGTTCTGAACCCAAATAGACCTGAAGATTTTGATTTTCAAAGTCATTCTGAATAGATTCAATATGAGAGGGAATCACAGAGGAGAAGGAGAGAGGGCATTCAGACTACTGAAGAATATATGGCCAGAAGAGGATGGAAAGAATAGATGACCCACTCTATGAGGATGATAATCTAGAATTGGATACAATTGTAGTCAACACCTGGGTCAGCCATGGCAATCCACTCAAGAATATTGACCATGTCTACTCATCTGCTGAATGGATCAAGCATCTAGAGAGGGAGTCTTTAAGGGAAAGAATTCTCAAAGAAAATCTGGTAAGAAGGGAAACTCCTATAAGGATTCCCCCAAGATATCTTCCCAAGCCATTCCTATACTTCAAAGAGAAGGAAAAGATGAAGGCTGCTGCTGAAGCTAGGAAGAGAAAATATGAAGAAGGAGAAAGCTCTTCCCAGGGACCATCCAAGAAAACTCTGTTTTTAGGAACTCCTTAAGTTGTTGGATGTAACAATATATCTTGAACTGAAAATATATGTTTGTTTTGAACATATAAATGGAATGACTCTTTAACTCCTGAAAATTATATTATGTCATTTGTTGTTTATATATGTATGCTTCACTTGAACAAACTGTGCTTTTACTTTCAGTATCCTGTGCTAAGTATATATAGTAATGAAGTAATGCTGAGTCATCATGTAATAGACATAAATGTGATGTGTCTTTATGAGTAGTTGACATATGTATCTAATGATAATTGGTATAGATAAGAAACTGTTAATGTCAACAGAAAGCTACCCTATTTGCATGTGTCATGAAATGGCATAATTATTCTTGCTTAACAAATTTCAGTGATATGACATATTTTTGATTAAGTTGCTACTTAGCATTGGCAGGTGTTTTGCCCTCTTCAAATAGGGGGAGATTGTTGGGAATTTGCCCTCAAATTCCCTTGATTTGAAGAGGGGTCACACTCAATGCTAAGTACAAAGCTGTATTTGATAAAGCCATATTTGTGTAAGATATAAAGGCTCAGGTGACTTAAGCGTGAGGGCCAATCATGCCCTTGGATCAGGAGAAATCATCTCCTAAGAGATGAAGAATTTTCTCAGCAGAACCGCTGAGACGAATGGTCAAATCCGCTGAGACGAGCTCACTGTCTCATCGGATCCGCTGAGACGGGAAAGGAGCAGCATGCAGTTGGGAAGGATTTGGCGTGTTCGTCGAACGCTGAGACGAGACAGAAGAAACAACTGAGACTTGGCGTGTTCGTCGAACGCAGAACACAGTTCGTCGAACGCAGAACTCAGTTCGTCAAACACTGAGACGAGAAAGAAGAAACAGCTGAGACTTGGCGTGTTCGTCGAACGCAGAACTCAGTTCGTCGAATGCAGAGACAGGACAGAAGCAAGCGCCGAGACTTGGCGTGTTCGTCGAACGAAGAATGAAGTTCGTCAAACACAGAGTATGGTGAGTTCGTCGAACGCATAGTCTGACGAGTTCGTCGAACGCATAGTTTGGCAAGTTCGTCGAACACAGTATGGCGAGTTCGTCGAACGCAGATTGTGAGTTCTGCCCATGGCGCAAGATGCAGAATGGCAGTGTGGGGTCCACCAGTCTCTCCCATACTTGTCAGAAGGACGGCTGAGAGCCGTTGAAGGTCGGGGATGTATAAAAGGGATAAGTTATGGTTGAGGAAGATACCTTTGCTAGTTCTCCAGTATGCAAAATCGAGAACATAACTGTTCCATTGATGGCAGCCAACAACTGAATCACACAAGGCTGCAAGGAGAAAAGAGATAGCTCATCTGGATTAATTTCAAGATAGAGTAGTAGATCCGGTTCTTCATCTGAAGGGCTGATCAAGAAGAACACGTTGGAGCTGAACATCGGCTCTCTGGTTCAAGTCTGCAACAGCAGCTGAGAAGAAGAAGAAGAACCAGGCTTGACCTTTCTTCCTTCTATTTTGTAAAGATCATTATTTCTCTTGTAGGAACCTTTGGGTTCTGAGTTTGTAGGGCTTCACTGCCTGAGTTGTAGAGCTGTGAGGACAGCTTGAGGTAGGATCTGTGAAAATCTGAGGTAGGGCTATTTAGCCTGAGTTGTAGGGCATTATTGCTTGAGCTGTAGGGGAGGATTCCTCTGGGGTAGGACCTGGAAGAGGTCTAAGTTGTAGGAGGTAGATTCCTCTGAGGTTGGCCTTGTTGGCCTGAGATTGTAGGACCTGTTGTGGTCTGAGTTGTAGGATCAGTGGCTGATCTGAGGTAGGGCTGCTGAGCCTGAGGTAGGGTTTGGGAAAACCTGAGAGATCTTGAGGGATCTGTGTTGTAATCTCTTGGAGCTGAGATTGGAGGAGTTGGCCCTGTCTAACACATTGTTAGAAGGGTGAAGGGGGAAAGTGGATGATAAGTAGTATTTTTATAACTTTTTTAATAGAAAATTTTGTAAATATTTAATATGAATTTTCCTTTTTATGTCAATTTTAGGTTATAAGTAGTTCTTTTTGTAATTTTGATTCTAACTTAGCTTAATTTCAGTATTTGCAGAATTTTGGGACAAATCGGGAAAAATAGCATATCGCGCCGTCGGTCACGGCCGTGACCAAGGGCGTGTAACCTGAAGATCAGTCCAGAATCGATGCCACGCTGTTTGAACCAGTCCACACCAAGTCACGCCCCAGGTCATGCCTGTGACCCAAAGTCACGCCCGTGACCGGGGGCGTGTAATCTTAGAATGTTCCACATAGAGCCTCCCTCGAGACGTGGAGCTGCAGTCGAGAAGTCAACTTGAGTCACGCCCGTGACCCACATGTCACGGCCGTGACTTGCCCGCGTGATCTCTGCTTCACCGCCGCGCCAAATTCCAGCCCACGCCGCATTTAATGCAGCCGTCCAAAGTCACGGCCGTGACCCGACATGTCACGCCCGTGACATGTCACTTTTCGCCGCGCCGTCCAAAAATCCCACGCCGCTGTCGGATCCGATGTGAATAGTGCAGTCACGCCCTTGGTCATGCCAGTGACCGAGGGCGTGTAATCTGAAATTTTTTCCTATAAATTCAGAGGTTCTCCTTGAGTCCAGGGTTCAGAATTTTGGAGTGGGGGAGGTGCTGCTGGAGCCAATCCTGAGTATTTTTCACTTTCATGTTCATGTTCATGTTTCTTTCCTTTCATGTTCTCTTCTTTTTTCTCATGCAATGTACTAGCTTTCTTTCAATGCAATAGCCTAGTTTAAGTTTGTAACTTTATTTCTTCTAGCTTGCAATCTCCTTTCTTGAGGTTTGTAATAGTTTTCATTTAAATAAAAATTAGTTTGCTCTCTTTATTTGTCTTCCCCTTCCTTAGCTAATTTTTCTTATTATGGAATTTCATTTTTCTTTCTCTTCCCCCTCCACCATGATTAACTAATCCTCATTAGTACTCGATCAAAATGATCCGAGGATGAGATGGACAAGTTATGATTTTCTAAAGTTTTCTTTTTCCGTTTTTATAAACGCTTGAATTACCCTTGATTTTTAATTAGTGAGGCCATATTATCGATGTATGGTTTTTGCTTATGTTTTCATACTTAGTTAGTCGAGAGGCTCAAGGTATGAATCGATCACTCAAGGGTAAAGAGAGTTGCGCGCACCCCTCGAGAGAGGATGACGTAAATCTCCCGGATTGGAGTCAAATCCAATAGCGGGGTTCACTTCGTAAAGCAAGTTTTAGGTAATCGATTATAAGACTAGAGTCCGGTTGATTTTTCCTAATCTTAGTTGGGCATTAACCTCGAGAGAGGCATGTTCGAGCTTCGGGAACCTCCACGGTCAAGTTGTTCAATTTAAACGGAATTAGATTTATTCTCTTTTCACTTGTCTATTCTCACTCCAAGGTGACTTTTGATTGAGTACTAGCCTCTTTTATCATCATCTAAACCCTTAATTTAGCTTGCAATTTCTCTTTTTCTAGCTAAGTAACCAAAACCCCAAAATATCATTAGATAAGATAATAGCGACTTTCCTCAAAGTAGAAGTAATCAACGCGCCCTGTGGAATACGACCTTGGTATTTCTTAATATCCTATACTATAGACGATAAGGTATACTTGCCTTTATCGGATATAGATTGGAGAGAATTCTCAAACCTTCACTAAATTTCAAAACCGCAAAACCAATATCAAGTTTTTGGCGCCGTTGCCGGGGACTTTGCGTAGATATTTTGAAAAGAGGATAGCTATTAATTTTATCATGCTTCTTTTTATTTTATTTTGCTTTTTCTAAATTTCAAAAAGAAAAAAAAATTTAGTTTTTCTTCTTCCTTTCTTCTCTTTTTAGTGTATGACCCGAGGTAGCACTTCGATTCTTCCTTTTGATCTGGAGATCAGCGAACCCTTTTGAGGCACCGCCGTTCTCGTGATCAGGGAAATCAAATAGAATCCGATGAGTCGATCGGGGACACTAACACAGCGAGTATGAATCATAATCTTGATCCTCCTAATCTTAACGAGCCAAATCCTGATGAGGACGCGCAACGGACCATGTCTTATTATGCGCGGCCAAATTTGGAAGGCACACAATCGAGTATTGTTCGCCCCACGGTGGCGAACAATAATTTTGAGATCAAGTCCAGCATCATACAAATGGTGCAACAATCGGTGACCTTTGATGGTCAACCGGACGAGGATCCTAATTCGCATATCTCTTACTTTCTTGAAATTTGCGACACTTTTAAGATCAATGGCGTCACCGATGACGCCATTCAATTACGTCTTTTTCCTTTTTCTATGCGGTCTAAGGCCAAGCAGTGGCTGTGATCCCTACCTAGGGGATCCATCACTACATGGGCCGAAATGGCGGAAAAATTTCTTAATAAATATTTCCCGCCTTCAAAGACCGCTAAATTGCGCACGGATATTGCGTCATTCATGCAAATCGACTCGGAGACTCTCTATGATACATGGGAGCGCTTCAAGGAGCTTTTGCGTCGATGCCCTCACCACGCACTTTCCACTTGGCAACAAGTGCAAATATTTTATAATGGCTTAAATCTCCAAACGAGGCAAATGATTGATGCGGCCGCCGGGGGGACATTAAATAATAAAACCCCGGTCGCCGCTCAAGAGCTTTTCGAAGAGATGGCCACAAATGCGTACCAATGGAACATGCCCCGAGCGCGGCCTAATAAGCCGGCCGGAATTTTTGAATTAGACGCAAACGCGAATTTGGCTTTACAAGTTGAGCGCTTAACAAAGCAAGTGGCGGAGATGTCTGCTTCCTCCGCCACTCCTCCTTGGGCTAATAATGTTTTAATTGAAGAGCAAGTTGATTACCTGGGAAATCCACCTCGGCCTTCCTATAACCCGAACACCGCTCCGTATAATAACACCTACAATGCGGGTTATAGGAATCATCCAAATTTCTCATGGAGCAATCAAGGAAATGCTCAGCGTCCCATAAATTCAAATCAACCTCCAAATCAACTTCTTAATTTAACTCCCCCTCCAATTTTTAATCCACCCTGTTTTCCACCGCAATAGCAAAAGCCCTCTCCGCTTGAAGAGGCTTTTGCAAAATATGTTGCTACAAATGAAGCGAACATCCGGAACCTCACCGGATCGATAAAAAATTTAGAGAACCAAGTGGGCTAGCTAGCAAAGATAATCTCCGAGCGCCCGAAAGGAGCCCTTCCGGGAAACACGGAGCCAAACCCAAGGGAGAGCGCAAACGCGATTACACTCCGAAGCGGGAAGGAGGTGGTTTCAAAACAGGACGATCCCATGGTAACTTCCTCCCCTCCCCCTCCTCCTATTTTATCTTCGAATTTACCTGCTATGTTAGCTCCGCGCGCTTCTACTTCTAATATTCTGTATCCATCTAAGTTTAAAAGCGAGAGCGCCGAAAAGAATTATAAAAAGTTTTTAGATATTTTAAAGCAAATTCACATTAATGTACCCTTCTCCGAGGCTATCTCTCAAATGCCTAAATATGCGAAATATCTTAAGGAGTTGCTCTCCAATAAGAAAAGATTAGAAGATATTTCGCATATTTCTTTGAACGCAGAATGCTCCGTGGTTGTACTCAACAAATTGCCTAGAAAAGTGAATGACCCGGGACGGTTCTCCATCCCGTGTTAATTTGGCAATTCGTTAGTAAAACACGCTTTAGCGGATCTGGGAGCAAGTATCAATCTCATGCCCTTGTCACTATTTAAGAAGCTAGGTCTAGGAAATCCAAGCCCCACTCGAATGAGTATTCAATTAGCGGATCGCTCTTTAAAATATCCGGTAGGAATAGTGGAGGACGTGCTCGTCAAGGTCGACAAGTTCATCTTCCCGGTGGACTTTGTCATTCTTGACATCGAAGAGGATGCCGAAGTACCCCTCATACTCGGCCGCCCCTTCCTTGCCACCTCCCGAGCCATTATTGACGTAAGTAACGGAAAGCTCCTCCTACGGGTTGGAGACGATGAAGTTTCTTTCGGCATAAATTCCTCGATGCGGAACACATTAGAAAACGACGATTCGTGTTTTTACCTGGAAGAGTGTTGGGAATTCGATTCACCTCCCAATTTAGTCTCCACCTCGAGTCACGTGTCCGAACTCGCCGAGCTCTTTTGTCTGGAAGAAGAAGAAGTCACTCGTTTCACACCACCCGAACCACTATTTTTAGAAAAATTGAAAATCAAAACTTCTTATGAAGAGCCACCCATTTTAGAACTAAAGCAACTCCCCCCCTCACCTTAAGTATTTATTTTTAGAAAAAGAGTCGAAGCTACCCATCATCGTTTCATCCGAACTTAGCAACTCGGAAATTTCTGAGTTAGCTATTGTCTTAAGAAAGCACCGCCACGCAATTGCGTGGCAAATTTCGGATATTAAAGGTATAAACCCTTCCTTCTGCACCCATAAAATCTTTCTCGAAGATAATTCCCGAAATTCGGTCCAGCCTCAACGGCGGCTAAACCCTAACATGAAAGAAGTCGTTAAGGCCGAAGT
The DNA here is from genome assembly GCA_033032865.1 of Dactylorhiza incarnata. Taxonomy (NCBI): domain Eukaryota; kingdom Viridiplantae; phylum Streptophyta; class Magnoliopsida; order Asparagales; family Orchidaceae; genus Dactylorhiza; species Dactylorhiza incarnata. The sequence goes on along the minus strand of JAWHQI010000051.1, from coordinate 7,484,062 downwards.
GATCAAACTATTAGACGCGGGAATTATCTACCCGATATCGGATAGTACTTGGGTTAGCCCAGTACAAGTCGTACCGAAGAAAGGAGGCATTACGGTAGTAGCTAAAGAGAATAACGAGTTGATCCCAACTCGTACTGTTACGGGTTGGCGGATGTGCATCGATTACCAAAAACTAAATGATGCCACACGTAAGGATCACTTCCCTCTACCGTTTATTGATCAAATCTTAGAGCGCCTTTCAGGTCACTCCTACTACTGTTTTCTCGATGGTTTGTCCTGATATTTTCAAATCCCAATTTCGCCCGACGACCAAGAGAAAACCACTTTCACTTGTCCCTTTGGCACCTTCGCTTATCGAAGGATGCCATTTGGTCTTTGTAACGCGCCAGCTACATTTCAAAGATGTATGTTGGCGATATTTGACGAGTTAGTAGAGGAGGTGATGGAAGTGTTTATGGATGACTTTTCTGTATTCGGAAACTCATTTAAAAATTGTTTAAAAAATCTTGAGCGCGTGTTGCAGCGATGCGAGGAAACGAATTTAACACTTAATTGGGAGAAATGTTATTTTATGGTCAAGGAAGGATTAGTCCTTGGTCATAAAATTTTGGGCATGGGGATCGAGGTCGATAGGGCCAAGATTGAAGTGATTGAAAAACTCCCCTCTCCAACAAACGTAAAAGCTATTCGTAGTTTCCTAGAGCACGCAGGGTTCTATCGGTGCTTTATACAATTTTTTTCCAAAATCACAAAGCCGTTAACCCATCTTCTTGAAAAGGAATCCTCATTTATTTTTAGCGATGAATGTCATTTGGCCTTTAAACTTATCAAAGAAAAACTAATAAACTCCCTGATTCTAGTCGCGCCGGATTGGTCGCTCCCTTTTGAAATCATGTGCGATGCGAGTGACATTGCGGTTGGTGTCGTTTTAGGCCAACGGGTGAGTAAGTATTTCGACCCTATTTATTATGCGAGCAAAACACTAACGTCGGCACAAGCGAATTAAACCACTACCGAAAAGGAGCTTCTAGCGATCGTTTTTGCCTTCGATAAGTTTAGGTCATACATCACCCTCTCGAAAGTTATCGTCTTCACGGATCACTCCATACTTAGGTATCTTTTAAGCAAATCGGACGCCAAGCCTCGTCTTTTGCGATGGATCCTCCTCTTGCAGGAGTTTGACTTAGAGATCCGGGACAAAAGAGGAGCCGAAAACTTGGCGGCCGATCACCTTTCTCGTTTAGAAAATCCCTCCTCGGAAGCATTAATAGAGGCCGACATCAACGATAAATTTCCCGAAGAGCGCCTCCTAGCTCTCAAAAATTTTAATTCATCTTCTACCCCATGGTTTGCGGATTTTGCTAACTATTTAGTATCCCGGTTCCTGCCAAAAGAATTCTCGAGTCAGCAAAAGAAGAAATTCTTTTCTGATTTAAAGAATTACTTTTGGGAGGACCCCTTTTTATTCCGAGTATGCGCAGACCAGGTTGTTTGAAGATGTGTTTCAAGTGAGGAAGGCCTTAAAATTTTACATTATTGTCATGAGGGACCCACCGGTGGTCACTATCATTCAAACTGAACCGCGAGGAAGGCGCTGGAGGCGGGCTTTTATTGGCCCACGCTCTTCAAAGATGCTCACACCCTTGTGAGTACTTGCGACAGCTGCCAGCGGTCAGGGAACATCTCCCGCCGGGATGAGATGCCCCAAAACATTTTCTTAGAATGCGAAATTTTTGATCTTTGGGGCATTGATTTCGTTGGTCCTCTCCCTCCTTCGTTTTCAAATAAGTATATTCTAGTGGCGGTCGACTACGTGTCGAGGTGGGCGGAAGCGCAAGCTCTCCCCACCAACGTTGCGCGAGTCGTCGTTAACTTTTTAAAAAAATTATTCTCTCGATTTGGCACTCCGCGCGCTATTGTGAGTGATCGGGGCACCCATTTTTGCAATACTCAATTCATAAAAATCTTAGCAAAATATGGTGTCACACACAAATTATCCACTGCATATCACCCACAAATGAGCGGCCAAGTCGAAGTTGTTAATCGAGAATTAAAACGGATTTTAGAAAAAACAGTTTCTATTAATCAGAAGGATTGGGCAATAAAGCTCGATGACGCGCTATGGGCCTATCGAACGGCGTACAAGACCGCTATCGGTTGTACACCATATCGAATGGTCTATGGCAAGGCTTGCCACCTTTCGGTCGAATTAGAACACCGCGGCATTTTGGGCGCTTAAATTTTTAAATCTTGATTCTACTTTAGCGGATGAACAAAGAAAATTTCAAATGAACGAATTGGATGAGTGGAGAGTGAATGCGTATGAGAGTAACAAATTATATAAGGAGCGAACAAAGTTTTATCACGACAAACATATAAAATTTCCAAAAACTTTTTCGCCGGGCGATCTCGTCCTCCTTTATAATTCTCGTCTTCGCCTTTTTCCGGGAAAGCTGAAATCTCGATGGTCCGGACCTTTTATTGTTAAAGAGGTTTGGTCCTATGGGATAATTCTAATTTCCCACCCGGAAAAAGGTTCCTTCAAAGTTAACGGGCACCGCCTTAAATTGTATCTTCCGGGAGACTTACCTAATGACAAGAGTGATGCGATATTTCTTCATAATATAACATGATTGGCAAGTGGGTCAAGCTACGCGACCTTAAACAAAGCGCTTTTGGGAGGCACCCCAAAGTTATCTTTTTATTGTTTTCTCCTGTTTTCTTTTTCTTGTTCCTTCTTTAACATCTTTTGTAGGTAATCGCGGCTTCCCCACAAAGCTTCAAAAATCAGGGAAGCTCTTTTTCCTTCTTTCCTTTCTTTTTCCTTGCATTTCTTTTTACCTTTTCTTACTTCATACTTACTTTTAAACATTGGGGACAATGTTTAACTTTAAGTATGGGGTGTAAATAGCCCTTTGTAAATATTTGTAAATAGTTTTAAGAAGAAAATTTTCAAAAAAAAAATGAAAAGAAAAAAATACCAAAAACAAATTTTAATTTTGTTTCTATGTTTTCCTTTATTTAAGCACTTGTAAAATCCAAAAACTCAAAAGAAAAAAAATTTTAGAAAATCGAAAATTTAAATCTTGGAAAGGGACGTTTGGGATTTCATCCCATCACACCTCCTAGTACCTTGCGAACCCTTCACCGGGTAGGCCTTGGGAAGTCCAAGACTTAACAAAAATTGTTATGTTTTTAAAGCTAGTTTCCTTTCTTTGTAAATAGTTTTTAATGAGAAAAATTTTAAAAAAAAAATAATATCAAAAATTCAAAAAATTCTTAATATCAAAAATTCCAAAAATTCTTATATCCCTCCTTCTTGTTGTTTTTGTGATTTCTTAGAAATCTAGTTGAGAATGTTTATAAGCATGTTTAAGTTTTTAATTGGCTAAAATTTTGCTTATCATAGTTTGTTAATTTTAGATTTGAGGTAATCTTGATTTAAGAATCATCTTATGATTTTAAATTGATTAGAGAATTTTGTTAGCATGAGTTCTCTTTTTATTTTTAAATGGCTTCATTTTGTAGTGAATTTCCTAAACCTCTTTAGATTTCAATTATATTTTCTTCTAACTTTTTAGATCTTAGGAAATTTAATGTTACTAGAATTTGCTCTCAATATAATTTAAAGCTAGCTAGATTTATTTCCCTTCCTTACCCCCTTTGTGGCATAAAAAAATGAAATTTAAAAGATCATATGTCATGGGAATAAGAGGATAAAATTCATTATTCCCTAAAACATATGCACCCAAAATATTTGAAAAGATTATATGGCATGGAGTAAGAGGATAAAATTTATTACTCCTAAACCATGTACATTTTGGGGTTTTATTAGAAGAGAAAAAAAAAGAAAAAAAAAGGAAATTTCATGATAAATTCCATTTCCTCCATTCAAAAATTTCTCTTCTTATGCCAAATTTTATGAAATCCCCCTTAGCCAATTATCATTGTTCTAGTTTTAGTTGAAAATTATGGAGAGAGCAATATTTAGTAATTTACTTTTCCTTAAAATTCTTTTAAGGTAGAGTTCTTATAATTTTAATCTAATTTAGTTTTATGATTTCTACAATATTGTAAACTAATTAATTTTCTCGAGAAGTCTTTGCCTAAACATTTTCCCTCTTTTCAAATCATCATCATAATTTAGGACTTAACTCCCCCTTGAATTTACTCTTAACTTAACTTTTGATTTAAATGAAATTTTAGTTTAAAATTAAAATTTTTTTTAAGGATGTCTTATAAATTATGTCTCACACTTTTGCTCTGGAATAACAAAACCTCAAGTATGGGGGTATTTGATAAGTAGTATTTTTATAACTTTTTTAATAGAAAATTTTGTAAATATTTAATATGAATTTTCCTTTTTATGTCAATTTTAGGTTATAAGTAGTTCTTTTTGTAATTTTGATTCTAACTTAGCTTAATTTCAATATTTGCAGAATTTTGGGACGAATTGGGAAAAATAGCATGGCACGCCCTCGGTCACGCCCGTGACCAAGGGCGTGTAACCTGAAGATCAATCCAGAATCGATGCCACGCTGTTTGAACCAGTCCACACCAAGTCACTTCCCAGGTCACGCCCGTGACCCAAAGTCACGCCCGTGACCGGGGGCGTGTAATCTTAGAATCTTCCACATAGAGCCGCCGTCGAGACGTGGAGCTGCAGTCGAGAAGTCAACTTGAGTCACACCCGTGACCCACATGTCATGGCCGTGACTTGCCCGCATGATCTCTGCTTCACCGCCGCGCCAAATTCCAGCCCACGCCGCATTTAATGCAGCCGTCCAAAGTCACGGCCGTGACCCGACATGTCACGCCCGTGACATGTCACTTTTCGTCGCGCCGTCCAAAAAGCCCACGCCGCTGTCGGATCCGATGTGAATAGTGCAGTCACGCCCGTGACCGAGGGCGTGTAATCTGAAATTTTTTCCTATAAATTCAGAGGTTCTCCTTGAGTCCAGGGTTCAGAATTTTGGAGTGGGGGAGGTGCTGCTGGAGCCAATCCTGAGTATTTTTCACTTTCATGTTCATGTTTCTTTCCTTTCATGTTCTCTTCTTTTTTCTCATGCAATGTACTAGCTTTCTTTCAATGCAATAGCCTAGTTTAAGTTTGTAACTTTATTTCTTCTAGCTTGCAATCTCCTTTCTTAAGGTTTGTAATAGTTTTCATTTAAATAAAAATTAGTTTGCTCTCTTTATTTGTCTTCCCCTTCCTTAGCTAATTTTTCTTATTATGGAATTTCATTTTTCTTTCTCTTCCCCCTCAACCATGATTAACTAATCCTCATTAGTACTCGATCAAAATGATCCGAGGATGTGATGGACAAGTTATGATTTTCTAAAGTTTTCTTTTTCCGTTTTTATAAACGCTTGAATTACCCTTGATTTTTAATTAGTGAGGCCATATTATTGATGTATGGTTTTTGCTTATGTTTTCACACTTAGTTAGTTGAGAGGCTCAAGGTATGAATCGATCACTCAAGGGTAAAGAGAGTTGCACGCACCCCTCGAGAGAGGATGACGTAAATCTCCCGGATTGGAGTCAAATCCAATAGCGGGGTTCACTTCGTAAAGCAAGTTTTAGGTAATCGATTATAGGACGAGAGTCCGGTTAATTTTTCCTAATCTTAGTTGGGCATTAACCTCGAGAGAGGCATGTTCGAGCTTTGGGAACCTCCACGGTCAAGTAGTTCAATTTAAACGGAATTAGATTTATTCTCTTTTCACTTGTCTATTCTGACTCCAAGGTGACTTTTGATTGAGTACTAGCCTCTTTTATCATCATCTAAACCCTTAATTTAGCTTGCAATTTCTCTTTTTCTAGCTAAGTAAACAAAACACCAAAATATCATTAGATAAGATAATAGCGACTTTCCTCAAAGTAGAAGTAATCAACGCGCCATGTGGAATACGACCTTGGTATTTCTTAATATCCTATACTATAGATGATAAGGTATACTTGCCTTTATCGGATATAGATTGGAGAGAATTCTCAAACCTTCACTAAATTTCAACACCGCAAAACCAATATCATTGGACTACCCATAGACACACTGTCTTGGGGAACCACTATAAATAATTGTGTGTTTTCTGTGTGGTTGATTACTTATTTAGAATAATCTTAAACATCTAAATAAAACAAGTAAAAATCAAAAGAGCCCTATTCACCCCCCCCCCCTCTAGGTGATTTAGACTACAACCCTTATAAACATACAATATGCAAGGAACAGCCTAATTTCTTCTAGCCTTGCAATAGAGGCAACAGATTGATCAAAATCTATCCCTTCTTCCTGTCTATAGCCCTTGGCTACCAACCTTGCCTTGTTTTTTATGATTGTGCCATTTTCATCTAACTTGTTCCTGTAAATCCATTTGGTGCCTATAATATTATTTCCTTGAGGTCTTGGCACCAACTTCCAAACCTTGCATCTTTGGAATTGCAGGAGTTCTTCTTGCATTGCTTGAATCTAAAAGCTGTCTTGGTTGGCTTCTTCAAATTTCTTGGGCTCCATTTGTGATAGGAAGATCAAGAATAGGGCCTCATTATGAGCCCTACTTCTCGTCAGCACACCTTGGTTCTGGTCTCCAATGATTAGTTCTCTTGGATGATCTCTTAGGTGCTTTACTTCAGGAGGCATTCTGTGCTCAGCTTGCTGTAGCATTTCTGCTGGTTCAATATTGTCTTCAGCACCTTGGACCTCTTCAACTTCAGGGATTGCTACATCTAAATATTCCTTGTTGTTGTCGGGTGTGTATTGCACAGACATCCTTTCCATGTCCTTCTTATTTTCTGTCAAAATAGAAGAGCTAGACCATCCCTTATATATTAGTGTTGGAGCCTATGTTCCGCATCTCTTGGTTTGAGAATAACAAATACCGTATTGTATTTGATCTAAGCTTTTGTGTGTTTATAGTGTCCAAGTTGTACAGGTTCAATGAGGAGACAAGTCCTCATTCATGGGCATGATCCAAGAGTGTGTACACATTAGAAAAATCAAAAAGATGAGTTTTGTGTGCTGATCTTAAAATGACCATAACTTTCAATCCAGGAAGAGTTACAGAACGGTCCACCCCATTTCGAAGATGAGAACGACTCAATATATAGTCTGGAGAAGTTTCGGATGGCAAAAATGAAGAGGAGCTGTCGAAATTCCGACAACGATGTCGCCCAAGCGACTGCGCAGAAGTTACAGCAACTGCCCGCACGACAGCACGACGAACAACAGTTTGGGGCTGTCGGAATTCCGACAGCGATGTCGCCCAGGCGACAGTGAAAGTCTATAAATGGGTTCGTTTTGTTCGTGTATTCAGAGCTTTGAGAATTCCAAGTCCTTTCCTGAGTGCATACGAACCAGAGAGCTCCAAAACCTCAAGAACTCTCATTTGTGCTGAGAAGGTTTGAAATTGAAGACGAGATCGGGCGCGTTTCTACATCAACGATCATCTCGAGGCTTCAACCTTCCTTTCAGAGATCTGAATTTCTAGGGAGTTCTTATTTTATTTTGTATTTTCATTTATATACATTTCACTTTGTATTGGTAGAGAAATCGTCTCCTAGTGCGTGACGTCTAAGTACTTGCGTGGCTTAGCGGAAAATCGCTTCCTTGTGCGGAGCATCCAAGTCCTTGCGTGGCTTGGTAGGAAATCGTGGCCTTGTGTGCTACGTCTATATCTTGGGAAGATCTAGAGGATAGGCTTGGGCTTGGTCTAGGGAGAGACAAGTGATAGCCTTCCGATCCTTGGGAGATGGATTGATAAACAAAAATTGTCAAAAGTTTATTATCTTATTTGTGCCTTGATCTTAAGCATTATTAAGATCATTTTTATTGTATGTGAATTTCATGATTAAAATATTATGCCTTTTCTTTAATTGCAAATTTGGTTGCTTAATCTTTAACTTAGAAATTTGTGTTTTATCTAATTTAAAAATTTTATAGTTTGTAAATTTTTTTATAAGTGATTTTTAGAAAAGCAAAATTTGTTTTAAAAATTCTTAAGTAAAAAATCATAATTTAAAAAGGCCGTTATTCACACCCCCCCCCCTCTAAGGGCGCCACAAGATCCAACGCATGGTATCCGAGGGAGGTTATTCCAATACGGCTTCACAACCGGGAATAATGGCGCTTCATGATCTCGCATCTTCTAGAGGGGATAATTTTTATGAAAATGAAAAATCATTATGTCCACCATTATTTATGGGTGAAAATTATAATGGGTGGAGAATACTTATGAAAAATTTTCTTAAATCCTTTGATATTGAAGTTTGTAATATTACAATTAAAATGCCCCCAAATATTTTAAATAAAAATGAAATGTTTTTAAATGCCAAATCAATGAATAGTCTATATTGTGCATTAGATCAAAATATTTTTAAACTTATTTATACACTTCCTAATGCTTATGAAGTTTGGAAATTTCTTGAGAATTCTTATAGTCTTCCTTCCGCAGATGATGCCTGTGAGCAATTCCTTATGGATCCAAGAGAAGAAGACAACGTCACAATATTGGACTCAGTTGATGGCAAAACATCAAGCAAAAGAGAAGACGGAAACTATAGCAAGGTAAGAAAATCTAAATCTTCTCTTTTAGTAACTAATTCTATTTCTACATTTCGTGTGCTTAAATTTGCTAAACGTAAAATTTCAAAGTTGAAACATGCTAATTCCAAATTACGTTTAGAAAATAAAACTTTAAAAGCAAACGCTAAAGTAGAATCTTAAATTGATGTTTCAAATTCTTGTTAATGCTCTTTAATTGAAAATGCTAAACCTTGTTTTGATTATAATACATTTAAAGAAGAACTCAAGGTTTTGGAAAAAGGTCTTTTAACTTCAAAAGAGCATAATGAAAAATTTTTAAAAAAATGATAATTTAAAGGATAAATTAGAATCATTAAAAATGTTTATTTAAAACTTTTCATATAATAAAACATCTTTTATTTCTAGTTTATCAAATTATCAAAAGTCTAAAAGCTTAACTTCATATTATAAGAGTACGTCTATAAGAAAGAGTGAAAATGAAAATCATCAAAATAAGAACCAATCATTTAAAACATTTTGTAACCCACTTTTTCAACATTCAATTCTTAAGAAAGACCATCACTCTTATAAACTCTCAAAGAATCAATATAATAAAATTCATTATGATTATCAACATCAATGTATTTTGAAAAATAATTTGAATAAACATAAATCCCAACTGAATTATTTTTCAAACAACTATCATTTCAAAAAGATGTCAAATAATCATAATATGAATTTAAGAGATAAGCAACCAAAGTATGAATGGAGGCCCAAAATTAAAAACGAAACGCTAACTCCACTTGTAAAGGCCCATTCATCACTATCTCTCCAAAAGCCTACACGATGTATTTGGGTACCTAAAGGAACCATCACACTTGGTCCCCTTTGGATACCTAAGTCTCTCATTCACTAGGAATCATTATATTGCATGAAGTAGAAATTAATTAAAAATGAAATATCAGTACTCTACTTCATGATATGCTTAATTGCTTTTTCTTTTGTTTGTTTTCTTATTTTTGAGCCAACACGCTAAGGTCACTTAGATATATTATGAAATATGACTTTTACATTTTAAGCCTAATGTTTATCAAATCAAAATTGAATTAAATTGAACATAAAGTCATAATTTTTAAGTGATCTATCTTTTCTTTTTGTTTTGTCCTTTTTAAATCCTTTGCCTATAAATGTCTTATATTATCATTATAAATTGAATGCTAAATTTTCTAAATGATATTATCAAGACTAACGAAATTACTTTCAAAATTGGATTTAAATGGATTTTTAGGGGTCTTAGGCTAAAATATTAAATGCGCAACAAATTGCATATTTGTCTATTTTTCGTTGCTGCATATAATAGCCCTTATACTGAAAATCATAATCGAGAAAAATCAGAATCAAATAATATCAAAAACAATGTGTTTTAAATCAAATATAGTAACTTTGTTGCTAACGCCAGGCGTTATCACTAACGCTGGCGGTAGCATATTTTCCTAAAAATTCTGATTTTCTCTGAAAAATTATTTTTACTATCATTGTTGTCAAATACCTTGTATTTGTTTTGTCTAATTTCTAAAAATTAAAATCAAAAAGAAAATTTACAAAAATGATGAATATGATTTCACAATCACCACCATGATCTATTAATATCCTATGCTAAAATTCACTATAATCATATATCATAATTCATGATCCATCAAGACCTATCTTAAATCAACTAATTCTATCAACCTTAGGAATTATGAAATATATGATTGCAATTGGTATTATAGTTTCATATCTTATTTTGTGTGTGTGATGTGCATCTTTATTGTTTGCATGAATCTCATTATCTTTAGACCTATGAATTAACTTGATATCAACAAGATGAAATCAAATAGAATTGTCACTTCTTTCTAGGTCTATGAAAATTCAAAACTCTATGTTTGAATGCATGCAACTCAAACTTATATTTGTTCATCTTTACTTAGCTTTGCACCATGTTGTCCTAATTCATCACACTAGCATTATCACGTACCATAGATAGAAATCAATGCTCATGATAGTTATATCTTGCAATGCAAAAGTAAATTATATCATTAAAATATGAAAATCTTTTTTTTCCTTTGTAGTTATTTGCATGAATAAAACTTTTCTAAATGGATTTAAAATCAACAATCTTCGATAAAATTGTAATTCCAAAACTAATCATGAAATTATAACACAGTTAATATATTTAAGGCTTACACACTTAGTATATCCATAATCAATAAACCTATGACATGTGTCTCACAATAGCGAGGGCGTAGGATTGTGTGCATTAGAGACCTAACCTCTAAGTCATGTCTTGTCCTTAACCGGGGAGGGTTCCAGTGGGGCCTTGAGAGGCACTGGGTGGAAAGAGTGCTAGGTTGAGCATCGTCTTTTGTATGCATATGGTATTAACACCCCAACCTACGACATGTGTGCAGCACCTCTTGCCCATCCATCACTTAGTACGGGGCTAGAGTGTAGTCATGTAGTTAAGGTATCTTGATCTTAGATATACTTATATTATATTCATTGCATGAACATTATCTCACTCTTTATACATAAATCATGCATATTTTTTTTCTAACATTGCATCATGTGTTTGCATATTTTAATATTTTGAGCTTTAATGATTTTACCAAACACAAGTATTTAAAAAATAACCAAATACATGCTAAAAGAGCCTTCAAATCTAATCAATATACTCTGAAATTTCAACTGAAGGAAGGTCTCTTTATAATACAAATGAATTGAGAAAAATATTTTTCAAAACATCAAGAAATGCAGTTCTGTTTTGGCGTTAAGAAGTTAATGCCTGGCGTTAGCTCCTTTGCTCCAAAATATTTTTTTTGTTTTGAATTATTTCTGGTATTATTTTAATATTTTGTGTGTTTGTAAAAAGTTTTCTATCTTTTCATTCCTTTTAAAACAAAATTTTATTTCTTTAAAAAAAATATGTATGTATTTTCTCATACATTATTTTTGTTTATTTCTCTGGCATAGAATATCATTTACTGAAAGGGCTATTAAAGACTTCTATGATTTCCAGAGAACATATATAAGAAAATAAATACAAAATTACAAAACAATTTCAAAGAACAAAAAAATGTTTTTCTTTTTGTGTGTTTATTATTTTGTGCATATATAAAAAAAAATCAAAAATTTATATAAAAAAAACTAATTGTTATTCATTGCCATTGTCAAGGATGGATGATTAATTATATCAATTAAAGATTAAATACAATGTTTAATTTAACTTTCAAGTTTCTTACAAACATTGTTTTGTATTTGTCATGCCTTAAAAATTATCTTGTTATGCGCAATGAAATTGATTGTAGATAAACATGTGTAGAAATATTTAGCATGCCTCTAAGTATGAGTAATGTATTATGTTTGATAATGATTCATTCACAAACTTATTTTTTATAACCTACATGTGTTTACAATCTTATTCTTACATGATTGTGTAGTGTAATAACATAAATAATTAACATGCCTAAATAGATTACCTATACAACATTGAATTGGTTATTACAATTCTTTGTCTTTCATGCACTTATTCCTTGAGAAATGTGGTTTAAAATGCTATGTTTGCAAAACAAGTGAATTCGGAGTCCTTAGTCACTAACCTAAAAAGCAAATAATAAATGACAAGGAAAACTCCACCAAGCACTGCTCACCCTCCTGATAAGTCTTAATGAGCATTGTGAGGTTGAGCACCTTGGCTAAGAATTGTAAAGTGTCTTGTAGCAAACAATTTATACACCACTTCTCTTTAGTACACCGGATCACAAAAAAAATTTGAAAATAAAGCTAAAAAGTATAAAAGTGATCCCCCAAGCACTACTTTGCACCCTGATAAGTCTTAATAAGCATTGTGTGTGCATATCGCCTTGGTAGTTGTACTATTTATTCATGTGCATTGAAATAGTGTGGAAGTAATATTATTTGTGTATTTTAATGTTGTGTTATTTCATTATATATGTCATGTGTTTTTTATTGATTCACTTGTATACTTTATCAAAACACTACTTTGTACACATCATTATCTTCATAAAACTTCTACTCATGAGAATTGGATCCTAATGCTCATCTACTCAAATCTTTACAAACTTAAGTAAATGCACTAGATAACAAAGCATGACCGCTACAATGTTTATGTTTACTTGAAATGCAAATTTTATTACATTATAGTTTGTGTATCTTTTCTTGATATTATGAAATCATGCTTGCAATTTTTTATCTTAATGGAATAGCATCTCTTCAATCTTTAACTCAAACATCAACTTTTCAAATTTAAAACTCATTATCCTTTATATGGTTTTATCTTCTAAAATGATGTTTATGTTTAAGAGTGCTTATTATTTTTAACACCGTGTTTTCCTTTAAGCAAGTGGTATCTTAAAATAGAATGCTTACTTTATCATGTTAGCTATGTTGCTTACTACTTTATGTTACATCATGCTTATATTTTTCTCAACAAGTAGTATTTAACAAGCTTTTGATTGCATCCTATTTTTCTTCTCGACATAAAATATATTACTCCTTATTATACATACTCACTCCTAAACCCTCTTTTGATTCTACCAAAAGGGGAGATTAAATTGCATAAATCTAATATTTAGGGGGAGTGCATTATAATGATATTAAACTCAAAAAATGGGTATATTTGTAGGGGGAGTAATCATATAGGAGGTGCATACACTATCATATGCTCGATCATGAAAATCCTTCAATAAATGGTTCCTTACCTATCTTAAAAGATATACACTCATCTCTACCCACTTTTGCTAATAACAAAGGGGGAGAAGAAATTGAGAAATCTAGTAAAATAGATATTTAGGGGGAGTAGTTTATAAGAGACACTAATGTAGGGGGAGGACTTGATATAGAAAGAGTAGGCATTATCGCTTTCAATTCTATCACGCTCTTAATAAGTTATTCATGCATATCTTATTACTGCACTTATCTATAAACACAAATTGTCTTAATCTCACTAATTTCTCATACGGGTATTTGTTATTATCAAAAGGGGGAGATTGTTGGAGTCTATGTTCCGCATCTCTTGGTTTGAGAATAACAAATACCGTGTTGTATTTGATCTAGTCTTTTGTGTGTTTATAGTGTCCAGGTTGTACAGGTTCAATGAGGAGACAAGTCCTCGTTCATGGGCATGATCCAAGAGTGTGTGCACATTAGAAAAAGCAAAAGGATGGTTTTGTGTGCTGATCTTAAAATGGTCATAACTTTCAATCCAGGAAGAGTTACAGAATGGTCACCCCATTTCGGAGATGAGAGCGACTCAATCTACAGTCTGGAGAAGTTTCGGACGGCTTAAATGAAGAGGAGCTGTCGGAATTCTGACAGCGATGTCGCCCAGGCGACAGCGCAGAAGTTACAGCAACTGCCTGCACGACAGCACGACGAACAACAGTTTAGGGATGTCGGAATTCTGACAGCGATGTCGCCTAGGCGATAGTGAAAATCTTTAAATGGGTTTGTTTTGTTCGTGCATTCAGAGATATAAGAATTCCAAGTCCTTTCCTGAGTGCATACGAACCAGAGAGCTCCAGAACCTCAAGAACTCCCATTTGTGCTGAGAAGGTTTGAAATTGAAGACGAGATTGGACGCGCTTCTACATCAACAATCATCTCGAGGCTTCAACCTTCCTTTTAGAGATCTGAATTTCTAGGGAGTTCTTATTTTATTTTGTATTTTCATTTATATACATTTCACTTTGTATTGGTAGAGAAATCGTCTCCTAGTGCGTGACGTCTATGTCCTTGTGTGGCTTAGGGGAAAATCGCTTCCTTGTGCGGAGCGTCCAAGTCCTTGCGTGGCTTGGTAGGAAATCGTGGCCTTCTGTGCTACATCTAGATCTTGGGAAGATCTAGAGGATAGGCTTGGGCTTTTTCTAGGGAGAGACAAGTGATAGCCTTCCGATCCTTGGGAGAAGGATTGGTAAACAAAAATTGTCAAAAGTTTATGTTCTTATTTGTGCCTTGATCTTAAACATTGTTAAGATCATTTTTATTGTATGTGAATTTCATGATTAAAATATTATGCCTTTTCTTTAATTGCAAATTTGGTTGCTTAATCTTTAACTTAGAAATTTGTGTTTGATCTAATTTAAAATTTTCATAGTTTGTAAATTTTTTTATAAGTGATTTTTAGAAAAGCAAAATTTGTTTTAAAAATTCTTAAGTAAAAAATCATAATTTAAAAAGGCCCTTATTCACCCCCCCCCCCCCTCTAAGGGCGCCACAAGATCCAACAATTAGGCTGGTCTCATCAAATACTACATGCATAGATTCCTCTACAACATGATTTTTCTTGTTATACACTCTATAAGATCTACTATGTGAGCTATAGCCAACAAGAACCCCCGCATTGCATTTCTCTGCAAACTTTGTTAATTGATATTTTCCAATATTTAAAATGTAGCATTTAGAGCCAAAGATTCTAAAATATAATTGTAGGTTGTTTGCCTTTCAGAATCTCATAGGGGAAAATTCCATAAACCTTATTGATGGAAGCTCTATTGAGAACATAACAAGCAGTATTAACTGCCTCAGCCCAGAAGTATTCTGGGAGTGAGGAGTCACTAAGCAATGTTCTGCCATCTTCTATGAAGGTCCTATTCCTCCTCTCAGCCACACCATTTTGTTGTGGAGTACTTAGGGAGGAGAACTCTTGGGTGATACCATATTCTTGACAGAACCTGGTCATTGCTTCAGATTGAAATTATGTGTTATGGTCAGTCCTAGTCCTGGCCACAACACATTGTAAGTCATTCTGAATTGCTTTGACATGATTAATAAAGATATTCAAAGTATCAGACTTCTTCTTAAGGAAGAATACCCGTGTGTATTTTGAGTGATCATCAACAATCACCAAAGTGTACAACTTCCCACCTAGGCTCTAAATTGGCAAAGGACCAAACATGTCCATATGCAACAGATATAGACATCTTTCTGTGTCTTTGGAGCTAATACTTTTAAAGGTGGCCCTTGTTTGCTTACCCATTTGGCAAGCATGACATGGACCACTTTTAATACATTTTAAATTGGGACTATTCCTAACAAGATTTTTAGAGAATAATCTATACATTGTCTTGTAGTTAATGTGAGCAAGTCTCTTGTGCCATTGAACACAAAGAGACTCATTCTCATTAGCCACAAGACACACTGATGAAACAGAATTACTACAAATAAAATCTAAGTAATAAACATTCCCACTCCTAGTGCCTGAGAGAATGGTCTCCAAGTCATTAGACTTTTTGATCAAGCACTTGTCATTGTGGAATTCAATGACATAGCCTAAGTCACATAGTTGACTTATGCTTACTAGGTTGTGTTGCAAACCTTCAACATAAGCTACCCTTGTGATTGTAACTATGCCATTGGAGATCATACCATATCCCTTGGTGATTCCTCTTTCAGATCCCCCAAAGATAACTTTGGGTCCATTCTTCATAGCCTTGTAGTCTTGTAGAAGATTTCTTGTTCCTGTCATGTGCCTTGAGCACCCACTGTCCAAGTACCATATTTGGTTGTGACTGGTACTTGAACTATCCTGCAAGAAGGAGTTTAGTTACCCTTAGGAGCCCAAGTAGCTTTGGTCCTAGGTTCTTGTCAGCATGATTAAATAACCTCACACTAGCTGCACCCTTTGTTGGAAGGCTCTTCTTTGCACATGGCACATTGGGATTGTGCCAACAATCTATGGCAAAGTGTCCCACTTTACCACAACACCAACATTCATGAATTTTTTATCTCCTCTTCTGAAAATTTCTTGAGGGGAGTGCAGCTCTGTGCATATGTTCAAGAGGAGAGACAGCAGCTTTTCTCTTATTTCTTTCAGCAAGGATTTGGCTGAAAGTCAATATGTGGGCAGTCTTAGTAGTCTTTGTATTAATAGCATCAGTTTGCTTTGGCTTTTGGGCAATGCAAGTTTTGATGGCATTAGACACTGAGCAATTAGACATGTCCACTGATTTGACAGCAGTCATGTTCTTGACTGAATCAAATTTAGAAGAGCTTGCTTTCTTATTCTTGAATGAAGGGGCTGATGTACCAAATTCTAATGGTCCAGGTTGGGTCATTTGAATTTCCTCATGGGGAGCCTTCATAGCACTCAATCCCATGCCATTTCTTCCTTTATGTGAGGGATTATTTTCCTTCCTATAGGAACTCCCATTCTTCCAGTGACCATATATAATTTCATGGTCATACCTGTTGGAAGGGAGTAACACCTTTTGAAAGGTGGTTTGAGGCTTAGCCTTACCCCTGCTCTTATCTCCACTCCCTTCTCCAACTTCCATATTATTGAATCCTAGTCCTCTCCTATTGGTTTGAGAGGAGAAGGTGTCTATAATGGGAAGTACAGATTTAGGCTTGGAGAATTGAGCCACCAGGCTCTTCTCTTTCACAAGCTTCTCCTCAAGATCCTTGGTGACCTTGTTCTTCAGGGATATGGTGCTCAGATGGGTGATTTTTATCCCCTTCAGATGGCTAATTTCCCTATACATCTGACTCATCTTGGTAGATGATTCAGTGCATTCTTGATTTTCCATCTTAAGGGAATCAATCTCTTGGGCTTGCCTCTTGGCTAGATTTTTGCTCTTTTTCAGATCTTCCAAGAGAGCACCATATCTGTCAATCAATTAATTGACATCTTCTTCAGATTCTGAATCACTTCTATCAATTGATGAAGGGATTTCATTATCTGGACCAGTCTTATAATCAGAAGAGGAGATTGAGAGAATTAATACCTGTTCATTTTCAGAGATGTTCTGACTGTCCTCCTCATCAGTGAAGGCCATGAGGCCTAGCTGAACACTGTCCTCTTCATCCTCCTCTAAATCACTGTCTGAGTGTGATAAAGGGGCCCTAATTCCAATTCTGGCAGCAAACAACCCAATATAGGCTTCTTCTTCAGCATCAGAATCTGAGGATGAGGATACATACTCACTCTAGCTTTTTCCTTTCTTTGCAAGGGAGAATTTTTCACCCATCCTATCCTTTTGGTGGTGATGCTTCCTATCACCCTTCTCCTTTCTTTTGACTAGACAGTCAGCTATGACATGTTTAGGCTTACTGCAGCAATATCAAATGATGTTATTTGAAACATGTTTACTAGATTTAGAATCATACCTGTCACCCTTTGGGTGCTGGCTTTCAGTGATGCCGTAATCTTTCTTGAAGTGTGAGGAGGAGGTGGGCTTGTTCTTCCACTGCTTTCTCCTCATCGTCTTCTTGAACTGCCTTGAGAAGGCAGCAAACTCTTCATCAGAGGAAGAGCTATCTGAGGTGTTGATTTTATATTTCTCAGATTCAGCAATTCTCCTTGGAGGAGACACCATCTTGCCCTTGCTCTTCTTGGAGCTTTCTACCTTGAGAGCCACAGATCTCTCCTTTGGGTGAGCCTTTGTGGAGGTGTCCTCTTCCTTTCTAGCTAATAACTACAACTCATAAGAGAGCAGCTTACCAAACAATGTGTGAGTGGGAGTTTCACCTAGTTTGGCCACCTCCCTTATGGCACAAATCTTTGTGTCCCAATCTCTAGTTAGAGATCTAAGGAACTTGTCATTCAGCTCATAATCACTGAAAACTCTCTCATATGTTCTCAGCTCATTGACTATTCTGAAGAACCTCTCATAGCACATAGAGTTGCTCTCCTGGCTAAGCTTCCTGAATGCTTCATACTCTTGGTTGAGGAGTGACTTTCTATCATCCTTCACTTCTGCTGTCCCTTCCATATATACTACTATTGTGTCCCACATTTCCTTGGCAGTAGTGCAGTGTACTAAGTTTTGATATGTGGAATCATCAATAGCATTAACTATGATGTTCTGGGCTCTTTTGTCCATAGTGAACACAGTGAGTTCATCCTTGGTTAACTCATTGAAAGGCTTGTCCACTTTTCTGGTTGAATCTATTGTGGAGACAGTTTGGAAGGTGAAGGGACCTTCCTTGACCGTAATATAAATCCTAGGGTCAGATGCTTCCATAAACAGTCTAACCCTCTGTTTCCATATGCCAAAATTAGCTTTGTTGCATATGGGCAACTTCATGGAGCCCATCTCCTTCTGTATTCCATTGGAGGGCATTGGATACAGATTTTAAGACTAATCCTTGTAGGATCTGGTCAGACAGTTATGTCTTTCTTGACCAACCTAGCTCTGATACCACTTGATAGTTTATTTAGGGTATAGTCTTAGATACCTAGAGGGAGGGTGAATAGGTTTCTTTTATTTTAGGCTTGCTATTTTCTTAGTTTAGGTTAGCAAGTTATCAAGCACAGAAAACACTCAAGGATTTATAGAGGTTCCTCAAGACAGGGTGTCTTGAGTAGTCCTCTTTCCCCCTTCACCTTTCTAACAATGAGTTGGACAAGGATAACTTTTCCAAACTCAGCTCCAAGAGCCTACAACACAGATCCCTCAGGATCTCTCAGGTTTTCCCAAACCCTACCTCAAGCACAACTGCCCTACCTCAGATCACACAATGATCCTACACTCAAGCTGACCTCTCAGCTCTACAGCTCAGGCAATACAGCCCTACAATCTCGGAACTAATAAGTTCCTACACACTCATGCACAGATGCCCTACAAACTCAGAACAATTATGTTCCTACAGGAGTAATAAGGTGGAATTACAATCAGAAGACAAGAGATGGTGATCTTCTGCTTCTGAACAACTACTATTGCAGTCTTGAACCAGGGAAGAATAGGAATGCCCCAACCTGATTCTTCTTGATCCTTTCCTTCAGATGATGGGCTGGATCTGCTTGCTCTTTCTTGAGTTGAACAACAAGAGCAATCTCTTCTCTCCTTGCAGCCTCGGGTAATCAGAAAATGAAGCTTCAAGGCTGTCGACAATAGAACAGTAATGTTCTTTTCTTTTTTGTGTGCTGGAGAGTAATCTTTCAAGATTGATGCTTACAAAGCCCTAACTTATCCTTTTTATACTCAGATAGTCTTCAACGGCTCTTAGATGTCCTTCTCACAGGTATAGGAGTGATTGGTGGACCCTAAGAAGCTTTTCTGCAACTTGCGCCAACAGCTGAACCCGTCAGATCATTTTGAAGTTGTCTCAGCGGTTGGGTTGAGATGGCCTACTGTCTCAGCGGCTACTTCTGTCTCGTCTCAGCGGATCAGCTGAGACAGACAGTCGTCTCAGCGGATTTCTTTTATCTGCAGCTCAGCAGGCCCAGACACCTTCTTAGCGGCTCCTGGCCTTGTCTCAGCGGTTCAGCTGAGACTGAGAGGTCGTCTCAGCGGTTCAGCTGAGACTGAGAGCTGGTCTCAGCTGCTTAGATAGCAGGCCTACTAAATATACATCACACCATGGTATGACCTATTCCTGCATGATCATTAAGCAGAATGGGGTGCATCAAATACAACTTGCACTTAGCATTGAGTGTGTGGCTTCTTCAAATTAAGGAAAACATTGAGGGTCATTTTCCCAACACATGTGCATAAGAACAAATTAGTGGCGGGTCTTTGATACTGGACCGTTCATCACACCGATGGCAGTACTTTGACTTAGGAGGGTGTGAGGGTTTGAGGGGCCAGTAGGTTGTTTATACTACGGTCTAGAGGACGATCCCTGAAAATGCACACCTGACCTCGAAGACTGGTGGATACCAGCAAAGAGTATGCAAGACTCTAGAGTGCACCTAGGACATGTACAGAGGCGTATGAAGGGTCTAGGCATGGTAGTGTGTATACCCTCTTAGGAATTGGAGTTGCCCGCTCCACTACTGTCGTAGCCACAACGGTGGTATCAGAGAGTGAAGCTAGCTCCAAAAATCGGGAACTAAAGGTCTGTGATCACAGAGTCGCGTGGGTGAGTTGCACTTGTATGAATCAAATCATAGCATGCATATCATATCATACGTAAACCTTAGAACATAATTTGCAGACCCTAATCATATAAATTAGTATGGCTCTTTTATACGATAAGTTATAATTCCGGAAATCTTAACTTATAAGTTTGTATGGGCATTCATATAAGTTAAGATACACATGTGATGGTAGTATACTTTACTTGTTTACTGTACTTGTGTGCACTGCTTTACCTTAATTATTGCTTTACTTATAGCTTTACTTACTGCCTTACTTCCTGCTCATATATATACTGCTAGTTAGGTATTTTACATGTTTTACTTTATATACCTGCTAGCGTTGAATTCATGTCACCTGCTTGTTTCTATTACCCCTTGTTGTCCTCTGCTTCTTTCCTCCCGCACGGTGCCTAGGAGTCGCGGGGGAGGTGGGGACAAAACTGGCTTAGTCTTTATGACTAAAGGTTGGTTGTGACCGTAGGAGTTCGAGGAGCTGGAGCAGTTGCACGACCATTAGGACGTGGTGGTAAGACTTGAGGAGCAGATGCTGCGCATTACTTCTACCACAAGACAGGTGCCAGATGATGGGAGTGTTTAGCTTCTACATTGATATTTAGAGAGAGAGTTTATTTGTTGTCTTTTCATTCAAACATGTACTGGGCATAAGCCCTTACTCTTTCTTTTGTACTCATTGATGGACTTGTACACTATTTTGGCATATGTATATGTGTGTGATTGTGGACTTAGTTTATTTTACCTAGTTTTTCTTCTTATCTCTTGTTGGCCTGGTTGATCGTTGTTGTCGATAGGATCGACGTCTAGTGGAGATGGCTAACTCGTGTTTTGGAGTCACCGTAAGGCGGCGGTGCTGGGCATAAGATCCGAGAACTCTCCTGGTGCGGGAGAGGTATCTTAGAACTGGCTTCACTTGAACAAACGATCCAACGAGAAAGAAGTCCACAAAACCCTAGGACACTCCCGCTCGAGTTAGTTTGAGGACAAACTAGCTGCGGAATAAGTGGTGTTCCCATGTGTAAAAATCACACAAAATAGTCCATTAATCAATGAGTTAGGCCAACCCAACTAGGACATCATTCTAGTTTGACGCACCAAGATGACTTCATAGCATATACTAATCCAAACCGACCTCGGGTACAGACTGATTAAGGCATGATGACACCCAAAGTGACGAGGAGAAGAA
This sequence comes from Dactylorhiza incarnata, assembly GCA_033032865.1. Lineage (NCBI taxonomy): Eukaryota > Viridiplantae > Streptophyta > Magnoliopsida > Asparagales > Orchidaceae > Dactylorhiza > Dactylorhiza incarnata. The sequence goes on along the minus strand of JAWHQI010000051.1, from coordinate 7,462,482 downwards.
CCTTATGGGGAAGTAGATACTTAACACATAAACCTCGATGTCCCTAATTCTACTACCAAATGAGATTATCACTTCTTACCCAACGGGTATGATCGCATCAAGAGATTGGTGCATGAAATCCATTAGAAAAATAGCTAGAAACTCGTAAACTTAAATCTCTAAACGAATAACTAAGTTGCGTCAAACCAATCATCGTGAACAAATACCAGAAATTGAATAAGGATCTGTGTTCAGTCGGATAAATAATGGTGTTTGGAAAATGCCAATTTTGGGACTGCATATATACTAACCTTGAGAAGGGTGTGATAACTTGTAACCCCGAAGATCTTAAAGTACGTGGAATATCAGTAGGTCTCAGGATGAGACTCCGAGTCTAGGATCGATACCCTAAGGATTGAGTGCATATCTAGGAAGAATAAATCCTAATGATACCAAAGAAACTTAGCCAAAATGCATAGGGGCTAATCCTTTTGTTTATTGGATTAGTTTGGTACCAACTTAGATCTCCTAGACCTTTCTTATGGAAATGGTGTGCATATAGCACCCAAATTGAACTTAGTGGATTTTGGAGTTCTACAACTCCAAGTATAATGAAATTTTGGTCATGCATGAGTCATGCACAAATACATACACTATCCAAAAATGGGAATTTTTGAAAATACCTATGTTTAAATGATCGATATAAGCCTTTCCATAGGTCACACCAAAAGGCTGTTTTACCCCCAGTAAAATAAACCTTTTTCTCTCCAATTTTGAAGCCCTTAGAGCCCATAAAATGAAAAGTATGATGATATAACTTTTGTATTTAATTGTGTCTACTATCCTTAGAAAGTGAGATCACACCATTTGGAGCCCTACAACTCGCAGTAGGACAGATTTAGTAAGGCTGGTCCTAGTGAGGGACATACCTTAAAATGTGAATAACTTTTACATAGTATATAGACTTTTTATATTGATAGGAAGCCCTGGGATTTGTAACATCCAGATAGTCATGTGATATCACTATAGATAATCTTGAGACTTTTCTTTTTCATGGGCATGGAACCCCGTAGACCCGAACTTGAATTTCGGGGATGAAATTATTCTTTTGTTTATTGGGATTTGTGACATCCTATTTCCTACTAGACCCCTCGGCTTCAACTAGGGTAGGTCATGTGGTGAGAAAAGTGTGTTTGAGCTAGGTAGTGACCTTAGGTCACTTTGAATTGAGAGAACTCAAGTGTAAGCCACTATAGGGGCAAGTCATTTTAGACCAAATTAGCTCAAATTGAACTTGCAGATGTGAATTAACACAACCACCATGTCCCTAAACCTAAAGGAGGCTTAGTTGACCAAAAGCCCCATCATGGGGTCAACCAATTTAGCCAAATTGACCAACGTCAAACCTAGGTCAAAATAGCATAATTCAACTCAATATGGTTCAATTCAGACTCAAATGTCCAAATTGACACCACCACTAGTTGGGAAACCTCTAAAGGAGTGCTTTGGACCAAAAATCCCCACCATGGGGTCACCATTTGGTCCAATTTGACCAAAGTCAAACTTAGGTCAAAATAAGCCAATCCTTCATCAGTAGGTTCAATTGACCCCCAAAACATAAAATTGACTTCACCACTAGTCTTAGAACATCATGGGAGACCCAATTGACCCAAAATCCCCATCATGGGATCATCAATTTGAGAAAATTGACCAAAGTCAACTTCCCCCAATTTTGGTCAAAGTCACATCTATTGGTTAAATTGGCACAATTGGGGCATCATCATGACCTTATTAACATTGGGAGGTGTTAAGGAACCCAAGGTAAACTTTTGGGACCAGTCAACCCACCCCAATTGACCAAGTCAACATCAAGGTCAACCATGGTCAATTTAATACCTAAAAGAAGAAATTGAAAGCCCAAGCCAAATTCATTTGGGCTAAGGCCTCAATCCAAGCCCAACCTGCATCCCATGACCTAATTACCATGCATGCCATCAGAATTTAGGTGGAGATGAAATGCGAGAGGCTAAATTGGGAAAATCCCCAATTTTGAATGGGACAAAAGGAGGGAATCAAGGAATTGGCTACACATCGAAACCAATTACCCTTCCAATCAACTCCTCTGAACTCACACATGCTATCCCAGTCGAATTCTAGCAATGGAGGTGCCAAATGGCAGCTTGGTGAAACAACCAAAGCTTGGCCAGCCATGCCTTGATGGCATCTTCACAAGGAGCCCTCCTCAGACCAAATTAAAGCCACCATTATCTTTAGAAGGAGGGAGGCAGCAGAAATCGAGCTTTAAATGGAAGATTTTGGTGGAGAGGAGAAAAATAGGAAAGGAGATCAAATGAGGTGGTCAGCCATGGCGATTCCGAGCTCTCCTCAACCTCAAGCCCCATGAAGGTTCGGGTTCTCCCCCTCTCCCTCCGTGCTAGAATCTAGGTCCAATTAGGAGAGAAATCGGGCTCAATTGAGCCCGATCCCATGCGAGCTTGAGAGAGATCTTTCGAGCTTTTGTCCTAGCTCGGGTTCGCCGGAGAAGCCGTCTCCAGCGGTCGTGTTGCCGCCTGGCGGTAGCCACCACCTCAAGGAACGTGGTGGAGGTGGTGGCGCGCAGTGGTGGGCTGGGGATGGCCGGGAAATCACGGTGGAAGTTGGCCCAGGTTGGGCAAATCCAGGTCATTGGCTGGAGGTAGGGGATGAAATCATAGCCCTTGATTTCTTGAATGTGTTAAATGCAGACCAAATTAATGTAATGAAATAATCTATCACACTTTCTTATGCATGTTCATACTAGAATTTGAGACCCTTAGATGCCATTTAATGAAAAATGTCCTGAAATAGCTTTTGTATATCTAGAGGTCTACTTTAAGTAGGAATTTGAATCAGCCCATTTGGGGCACTGTAGGACCCTCATCATCTACTTTGGTGAGGCTGGTCCAACAAGAGGCCAGAAATTATTTTGTGTATATATTCTAAACTATAGGTCTGATGGACTTGAAATTTTGGCTATGCATGAATGTACCTGTATCTAGCTTGCATCCAAAAATCATATGTTTAGGAGATAATTTTCCTAAGGTTTTATTCAAAATATGGTAAATCAAATAAGTGACATTTTTGGAGTTATATAGCTCCAATTGGCCCAAATTTGGTTGTCACCCTTATTTAGGCAATATTAGACCATGGTTAACATTTGAGATCAATAGGACCTTTGTATGTAGGGTAATTCTCTTTGCATATCTCTACTTAAAGGGTGAATTGGTGTGCCAATAGCTAAAATGGGTATATTGTGTATCTCAAATGGCTTAAAGTTAGCTTCTTAAATTTTGCACACACCCTCCTATGACATAATACACCACCTCAGAAAAACTTAGGATCTCTGGGATCAAGAACCTTAGTAATATGATCAATGTCATCCATGTCACACTTTTGTATTTATGAAATGTTTATGGTTGGCACCTTGAGGAAAATTGTGAAACTCTGGATAATCACTTGTTATACCATTTTGAACACCTGTAAATTTTAGTAGAAAATTTAGAGATCATTTCCTCTAGGACTTATCAAAATGCCCTATGTCACAATTCTGAATAATTGAGAATCCACTAGGCAAAATGTCTAATTATTGGTTGAAACTCTGGAAAATGGTTAGGGGTATAATTATGAGCCTCTGTAATTTTTGGTAGAATTTTTGGAGATAGTATTTATGGTAAAATTTCATTTATTCAGTTTGTCACTCTTCTTTATTTGTGAAATATTTATGGTGAAACTCTCATGGAAAATTATGAGACTTTGGAACTGATGTTTTCTATTCACTATAGTATTATAGTAATTTTCTCATAATTTTTAGAAGTCAAAACCTAATACTGGATGTGTAAAGTTATCTTGTCACTCTTTTATTGATAAATAGAAATTATGATTATAAATCTTCTGGAAAATTATGAAATTCTAGAATTTATGTTTTTATACCATTAAAGTACCACTGTAATTTTCTCAGAATTTTTGGAGTCATAATATAGTACTTAGTGTGTAAAGTTATGTTTTCAACCCTTTCATGTTAAATAGAAATTATGATTATAAATTTGTTGGAAAATTATGAAATTCTGGAATTGATGTTTTTATTCCATTATAGTGCCACTGTAATTTTCTCAGAATTTTTGGAAGTCTTGAACTAGTACTTGATGGGTAAAACCCTAATTGTACACATTTGATATTAAATGGAAATTATGATCATAAACCTTCTGAAAAATTATGAGATTCTGGAATCCATGTTTGTATGTCATAAGCCACCTTTGGAAATTTATTTAGCAAGATTGAAACTACTGATATGATACTTCTTTTACATTCTAGATGATGACATTTGATTACTGAATTTTGAATAGAGGTCAAACCAATATGAAATGTATCAAAATTCTGGTCAACCCATAAATTTCTCATTATGAATCTTTGGTAAAAATTAGAGCCCATATGGACATGTTATGGTTAAAATTGCATCATAGGAATCAAATCTAGTTCAATCTCATTGTTGGTCTGCGAATAGTAAAAACCTCATGTGATGATTTGACCAAAAAGATCACATAGAAAATCAGCCTGATTTGGATTATAATAGTAACATATCATTTATATCAGCCCCTAGAAGTTATGGAATCTTTGGAGTACATTCGTATTATGGTTTAGGGAATAATTAAGAATCATGTCGCACTATACATAAAAGGGACAATTATCACCTTAGGAGATCATGATGATTATTCAGCATGATAAAGTGTCCATGATGTATCACTAGGTTGTGATTAGAGATATTTGAGAATCATTTAAGATCTACACCACTTAGAGTATTGGAAATCTTAAGTGTTAAGCATCGTTCAAGAGAACGTTAGCTTAAGGGTAGAGTTGGAGATAATTTATAAAGCGTCAAGTAATAAAGAGTAATAAGTAGAGTGAATCTTTAGAAAGGGGTAGCCACCAATAAAAGTAATTGTCTTGGAAAGGTGGATTTGGGATTCAGCCCATCGCATTCCCTAGTACCGCTACGAGCCCTTCACCGGGTAAACCTCGGGAAGTCTAGGATTCACCCTAAACTTCTAAGTATACAATAATTAGACAAGATTAGTCTAACAAAATGAACAAGAGATATGGTAAACTTCATCCCGAGTTAAGGGAGGAAAGTTGTATATCAGGACGGGTTAGTCCTGTGAGCTAGAGGCTCGGGAGGTTGTATATCAGGGCGGGATGGTCCTGCGAGCTGGAGGCTCGGAAGGTTGTATATCAGGACGGGTTGGTCCTGCGAGCTGAAGGCTCGGGTGGTGATAACTTGCATGTGCATAAGAACAAATTAGTGGCGGGTCTTCGGTACTGTACCGGTCGTCACACCGACGGTTTTATGTTGACTTAGGCGGGTGTGAGGGTTTGAGGGGCCAGTACGTTGTTTATACTACGGTCTGGAGGACGATCCACGAAAATGCACACCTGGCCTCGAAGACTTGTGGATACCAGCAAAGAGTACGCAAGACTCTAGAGTGCACCTAGGACGTGTACAGAGGCGTAAGAAGGGTCTAGGCCTGGTAGTGTGTTGATAAGTAGTGTTGGGAAAAAGGTTTCTCTTAACCCCTGAAAATGAATTGAATATGAATTCTAAGAAAGAAAAATCATGGTTAAGTAAATATGCGTCGAATAGTATTCGACGCAACGTCGAAGTGGTGTCGACGTTCCCTTCAGAATGAGTCGAAGTAACTTTAAGAAGAATTCGATGTATCCTATGTCGACGTAGCTCTGACTTCTAGTCGACGCATCTTGAGAAGTCGACGCACCTTAGTCGACGCACTTTCCTTATTCTTCTCTCGACGTCCAGCCAGGACGAATTCGACGCTTACGTCGAATAGTAATCGACACACGTTGATTTCTATGTTTAAATCAAAAATCGCCAGATCTCTTTCCTTCTTTTATAGATCTGATTTATATGGAATCAATTTATTCTTTATAGCCATTCTGAATCATTCTTTTCCTCTAATGGATTCTTGGCTAATTTGATTAAATCCATTATGGACATTATTTGAAATCAAAATGAATTCTTTCCTTCTATAGACATAATTATTATGGAAATATTTCTATCTTTCTATTTCTCTGTCTGCTAATCAATTATCCTCCTATATTATTATTTGAATGGACAGAGCTATAAAATAATAAGGAGGTCGGCAGAGAATATACAAGAAGTGATCCACCATTTTACATTTTCAAAAAGAGGAAGAGCTCCCAAGTGGAAAGATAGAATTGAGAAATAGTGCTGCAGCAAAGATCAAGCTTCCTTCTCCTTCTCACTCTGAAGTCATACTGCTGCAAACTCTGATAGCTCTCACAAAAGAGAGAAAAGGCCTACAATCTCCTTCTCACTATAGAAGTGATATTTCATTCACTACTTCTTGTGCTTCCAATCTTCTTGCTAGGAAGAAGATTCTTTCTTGTCTTAAATACTTCTTCTCCTTTTTCTTATTTCACTTTCACATATTGTAAAAGAGTTTTTAGAATCTCTCTTCAAAAAATTCATGTGTACTGGTTCTAAGAGTCTCCTTATCAAAAGACTCGGGGTGGTTCTAAGAGTCTCCTTATCAAAAGACTCAGTGCAAGATAGTGAATTCCTACCAAGGGGGTAGAAGAGTGGACTACCCAAAGTTTGGGGAACCACTATATTTCTTTGTGTTGTGATGTGATTTTTCTTCTTGCATTTATTTTCTTTACTTGTTTAATTCTTGTTGGTGTGTGGGAAGCACTAATCTGTGGCCACTACACCTATATATATATAATTATTAACTTTGCACAAAAATACTTTAAATCTCTATTCACTTAGTGTATCCAGTCAGCAGCCCAAAGATTTCAAGAAATGCTGAATGGACACTGCCTTCAAATTCACTCCTCTATCAGGCACATGCAAACCTAGTTGGATGGGGTAAATGCCTCTGTGCAAGTACTAAAAACCTCTGTGTCTTCATCTAAGGTTACTAAATCATTCTTAACCTCCTTGGCTAAGAAGGTCAAGAAGGGGGAGAAGTTAGATGAAGAACAGCTCTCCACTCACAAATCTCACTCACACAAATCCTCTCCAACATCAAAATCTGATAGTCTTGCTCTGCTTAAGACCATTGGGAATGAAATAGTACCAGAGCTACATATTACAGAACAACTAATAGATGTACTTTCTATAGCAAGAGAAGTTGAACAACAAGTAGTTCTCTTTCACGGGGAGGCAAGTAGAGTAGAGAAAGAAGTTGAAAAGGAAGCTGAGGCTGAAGGTTTGGCTGAAAGTGAAAAAGAAAAAGAAGTTGAAGCTCAGGGGGAGCCAGATGCTGTCATAGCTGAAGATGGAGCTGAGAAAGAAGCTGAAGAAGCAGAAAAAGAAAGTATAAAGGAAGTTCTATCTCAGGGGGAGCAGACTGCTTTGACTCAGGGGGAGCTGAATGAACATCTTGCTACTAAGAAGGAACAACTCACCTCTATAAAAAGACCTGATCTCCCATTTAGTATTCTCTAGGAAGAGAAAAACTCCTCCTACTCCTCCTGAATGATATGTTGAACAATTTTGAGCAGATCTCTATATTTAATGCTTAAGTACTGCTTGATCTGTACAAAAAGTCTGTTATATGATTATCTTCTGATCACCTAATATATCTTTAAATATGCTTTGATGTGTTGATTAAAATTTGATAAAATTTCTCTCTGAATAGGGTTAAGACAAATAGTGGGAGATTGTTGGGGTAATGATTTATCTTAACCCCTAGAAATGAGTAGAATATGTATTCTCAGAGAGAAAAATTAGTTTATGTAAATATGCGTCGAATAGTAATCAACGCAACGTCGAAGTGTAGTCGACGTATCTCTCATACTGAGTCTAAGTAATTCTAAACAGAATTCGAAGTAACCAAAGTCGACGTAACTCTGATTTCTAGTCGACGCACTCAGTAAAGTCGACGCACCTCTGTCAACGCTCCTTCCATATTTTCTTCTCGGCGTCTAGCCAGGCTAAAATCGACGCTTACGTCGAATAGTAATCGACGCACATCGATTTCTATGACAAATTCAAAAACACGCCAGATCTCTTTCCATCTTTCTGTAGATCTGAATTTTATGGAATTATATTATTCTTTTCTAGCCGTTCTGAATCAATCTTTCCTTCTAAATGATTCTTGGCTAATTTGATTAAGATTATTAAGGACATTATTTGAAAATAGAATGATCTCTTACCTTCTACAGGTATAATGATTATGGAAACTTTTCACTCTTACTATTTCTCTGACTGCTAATTGATTATTCTCCTATAGCAATATTTTGAATAAACAGAGCTATAAATACACAAGGAGGTCGGCAAAGAGAAATAACAAGTGATCCACTCCATCCATTTGAAAAAGAGGAAAAGCTCCCAAGTGAAAAGTGAGAAAGCTGAGAAAAGTGAAAGAGTGCTGCAGCAAAGAAAAAGCCTTCTTCTTCTCCTCCTTCTGAAGCCATACTGCTGTCATTTGTGAAAGCTCTCACTGAAAGAGAGAAAGGCCTACAATCTCCTTCTCACTATAGAAGAGAGATTTCATTCACTATACTTGTGCTTCTAATCTTCTTGCTAGGAAGAAGATTCTTTCTTGCTTCAATTGTTTTTCTTCTACTTCTTCTTCTCATTAATATTTCATTTTCAAATTGTGTAAAAGAGTTTTTAGAATCTTTCTTCAAAAAATTCAGTTGTAGTGGTTCTAAGAGTCTCCTTATCAAAAGACTCAGGTTGGTTCTAAGAGTCTCCTTATCAAACGACTCAGTGCAAGATAGTGAATTCCTACTAAGGGGGTAGAAGAGTGGACTACCCAAAGTTTGGGGAACCACTATATTTCTTTGTGTTGTGCTGTGATTTTTCTTCTTGCATTTATTTTCTTTACTTGTTTAATTCTTGTTGGTGTGTGGGAAGCACTAATCTGTGGTCACTACACCTATATATATATAATTATTAACTTTGCACAAAAATACTTTAAATCTCTATTCACCCCCCCCCCCCCCTTTAGAGAATTCTAGTGAGATTAACTGTGCACTTTCAAGTAGGATTTGTGCATATTTTTATTATAGTATTTAGGTTAATGTTTATATAATTGTGTAAATATTATTTATATTTTGGTTAAAAATCATTTCTTTTGCAATTTCTGTTCTAATTATAGTTGTATTTTTGTTTTGCAGATTTTCTGGAGATTTTGGTCAAAATTCATAGTACACGCCCTAGGTCACGCCCGTGACCAAGGGCGTGTAACTTTAATATCAGGCCAGAAGCTGTTTTGCGCATTTGAGATTGACCACAGCAAGTCATGCACTCGGTCACGCCCGTGACCCATGGTCACGCCCGTGACCAAGGGCGTGTGAAAATAGAATCTTGCTAGTGGTGATGCCGTCGAGACGAGGAGCTGCCGTCGAGAAGTTGTAACATCCCCAATCCTACTAGAACCTTTGGAAATGTTAGGGCATAGTGGTGAGATGAGTGGCCACAAGGGCCTTAGGCTAGGGTAGAAATGGCTAAGTACACACCAAAGCTCAAAAACCAACCTAGCCCTAAGCCCCTCAACTAGGTCAATTGACCCTCAATTGTCCAAATTGACCTCACATATGTTGCCCTAACCACTAAGGGAGACCAATAGGATGGAAATTGCACTTGGGTGGGACCCAATTGCATGAAGTTGACCAAAGTCAAACTCTACCTAATTTTGGTCAAATCTACACCCTTTGATTAAATTAAACCAATTGGGGCCCCACCATGGACCAACCAATGTTGGGTGATCTCAAGGAACCCATGACCCCCATGTTGTGTCAACCCACTCACCTTGTTGACCAAAGTCAACCATGGTCAACATAGCTCTTTAAGGTGAATTCTAAGCCTAATTTGAATGGAACCAAACACCCATCACTTAACCAATTACTTATGGACTTAGGACACCCCCTTATCAGCCTTGGACTGAGCCCAAACCATGGGTTTGATTAACCAAATGGGAGGGGGGATAAAAAGTAATTAAAAAACAAAAGATAAAGGTGAAAAGTAATCCCCCTCTAACACTCCATCTCCAATCAATGTTGGGCACTCCACCCTTGATTACTAAGCAGCAGGAGGAGACCAAAAGGCCAGCAGGGGCAGGGATGCATGAGGGTGGTAGCAAGGAGCAACCCGAGAAGAGCTTGAATTCAAATCAAGCTATAGAAGCCTCCCCACCTCATTCTGGCCACACCATCAGCTTCAGAAGGGAGAGAGCAGTCGGGAACGACACCTGGAGCAAGGCCATAGCCGGAGAATCGAGTTCGGGAGCAGGCTTGCCGGAGCAAAGCTTAACCATGGTGAACCGCCGCCGGAGCCGCCACCATGCCCCAATCACGATTCGTTTCTCCTCCTCTCCCCCCATGATAGCTATCTATAACAAATCGAAGAAGGATCGGGCTCAATTAAGCCCGAATGCATTCCTTAAATCCACGTTTTTCCGCTCAAAACGGGAAGCTTGGGATCACCGGGAACCGTCGCCTCCAACCTCCAGTCGCCGGTAAATGGTAGCCCCGACCACCACGAAGGTGACGGTGGTGTTGGCCGGCGGTGGTGGTGGCTCGATCGCCGGCAATCCCGGTCGCAATCTCGCCCAGCATGGCTCGATCTCTGCTATTGGCTGGAAGAGGAAGACGATCCACGGGCCGCAGGATCTGCTTTAAGATTCGTGCGCGCCTATTTTCTTTATATAAATTAATCCATTCTCTTGGAATTTCTGCCCTTTATTATCCAGTCACTTGTAAAATTAAATAGGGGCCCTTAATGACTGAATTAGCAAAAGTGCTCAGCATAAAAGTTGTAGGCCTTGACCTTAGCTTTCATTAAGGCTTGAGTTTATGTTATTTGGTGACCCACAGCTCCCTGGGGAGCTGTTTTTCTAGGACTGGTCCTACACTTGGACAGCCCACTATAATAATTATCTAGCCTAGATCTCTCAAGCTTTGAAGCTAAGACTATAACCGTGGGTAGGTATACCCTAGGGTCACCCTCTGTTCAAAGATAAGAACTTGATGGGCACTTTTACCTATAGTTTTTGTGGTAATTAAGATATTTAAATAATGTTGATTTGTCGAGCATATGAAGTCAAAATGAATCCAAATTTTGGTGGCATGCTCCTTAGTACATGAGTAGTGCCTGCCTAAATTTTCACTCCATTTGGAGTTGATTTGATTTGGAAAATGGGAAACCCTAATGAGGGCCCTTAAGGGTCAAATTAGGGTTTATTCTATTTTGGGGAGTTGAGTGGGTTGGCCTCCTCCCATCATGATGATTATGTAGTTAATGATATATAAATGCATGTGACACCCCCTAATGGAGCATTTGGAGCCATTAGGGTGGTGTGTCCTAAAACCCTAAGGGTAAACCCTTAGGGTTGTAATTTAGTGTTTGTGAAGGACATAGGACCAAATGTGCTTTCCTTGGCTCAGAACTTGGTAGACATGTTTGTAGGAGCATGCAATGGCTTAGATAATTTATTGGGAATATTTAGAGTCATTTATGTATTTTTCCCTTATTAAATGAAATTGCCACTATTTCCTAAAATAAATAAAATGCATGGTCAGATGACCTTGTATGGTTATGATATTTAACAGTGGCTGAATTGGGATGAAAATAGGCTATGGTAATTTTAGTAGGATTTATTGAAGTGTTATTTCTTGTGGAGGAATTTTTAAGTGCTTACTAGCTTAGAGGAATTTAATTATGAAAATGTCAAATCATTGGGCAAAATTATGAAACTTGGTTATCTGTCATATTTTGTTTATATATGCCCATGATAATTATTTGGAAGCCTGTGGATTTGTATTTCATGTACATCATGTAGAAATTGGTATTTACTACACTTGGATGTTAAATCATTTTAATTAGTCAAATCATATGGTAATGATATAAATATTTGGCAGAGGACTCTAGACCCCCATTTGAACTCTTGGTAATTTTTATATAATTTTTAGATGAGAAATATTATTTTTCCTAATTATAGTGGCATTTTGGTAATTATACAACTATGAGGATTTAGTAGGCCACATGACATCCTAGGGTAATGAAACTCAGTAAACCACCTTGTTATGGAATATTACCTTACTGATAATTTTAAGGTAGCATGTAGAAGCATTTTGAGGATAGACCATGTGTAATTTGACTTAAGGCCTTAACTTCTTTAATTAATAATAAATACCAAATTAATATGGAAATTATGGAAAATAGGAACACACCTTATTAAGGTCATTGGGAGTCTAGTATAATTATCCCATATCTTGGTGATGAGTTTTAGAAGGATCCCCTTATGGGGTTTGAGGTTAGTTCTCATAGTGGTCTGCGATTAGTAAAAATAATATTATGAATTTTAGACAATTCAGACCCCTAAGTAGTGTTTGGTAGTTATGTCCATTTAGTAATTGAGTTATAGATCACAATGATTCAAGGAGGGTCAAGCCTAGGGTTGACAGTGAGGTTGTGTTAGGGTTAGTGCATGAGGTGTGGAGGTACGTCCAACCCAATTAGGTGGGACGGGTGTTGAGCAAAGTCACTTTAATTATATGAAATAATGAGGGGTGAACTAAATGTTAATCACCAACTAAAGTAATTGTCTTGAGAAAGAGGATGGTGGGGTTGAGCCCATTGAATCCTTAGTACCGTTGGGGGCTCCTTTACGGGGTATACCGTCGGAAGTCCAAGATTCACCCAAAACATAATACCAACTTAATTGTAGGCAAGAGTAGCCTAATTAGGTCATCAAGCTAGTATGGACCTCCTTCGGGAAGGATATATGTTGGAGCAACTTGTGTGATAGTCCCTGAGCCGGAGGCTCGGGTGGACTTGGTGTCACCTGTTACTTATAAATTAGTGCCGAGTCTTCGGTACTAGGCTAGTCGTGTCACCGACGATAGTATGTTGACTCAGGTGAGGGTGAGGTTTAGAGGGCCGGTAAGTTTGAGTGCCGCGGTCTGGAGGACAATCCCTAATAACCCACCTCGACCTTAAAGTCTGGTGGATTCCAGAAAGAGTACGCAGGAGCTCCGATGTTGTGTTCTTAGCATTGAGGCATACGTGAGGTCTAGGCTTAGTAGTGAGCATACCCGCCTAGGACGTGGAGTGCCCGATCCACTGCCACCGTGAGCCACGACGGTCGGTACCCGAAAGGTTGGCTTCCTTTCTAACAAAGTGAGAACTATAAAGGTCTGTGCGCATAGAGTCGTGTGGGTGAATCACATTGCATAAACACACTAAATCATCATAAGCATAGCATAGCATAACATGCACATTAGCATACCCCCATCATATAAATTAGTATGGGCTCTTTTATATAATGGGTTACCTGGACATCTTAACTTATATGTCGTATAGGCGTTCATATAAGTTAAGGTACGAATCTGTGATGGTAGATTAGTTTTACTTACTGCACCGCATTTTTATTACTGGTTTACTTCATGCTCTACTTTACTGTCATTTATTTGCACTATACTGCTAGTTAGTTTTACCGCTTTTCCTATACTTGCTAGAATTGTGCCATGTCACCTCTTTCCTTGTTTACCCCTTGTTGTCCTCCGCTTCTTCCTCCCGCTCGGTACTTAGGAGTCGTGGAGTGAGGCGAGGACAAAACGACTTAGTCTTTATGACTAACGATCAGATGTGGCTGTAACAGGAGTCCGAGGAGATGGAGTTGTCCCGCGCGCAGCTGGACGAGATGGCAGGACCTAAGCAGCGGATGCAGCGCACTACCACGACGCCACAGGTTGATGACTAGACAGTTAGCTTTCAGCTTTGAGAGTTTGTAGTTTCTGCATGTTGTAGAGAGAGTACTCATTTTGGATATGTATCGGGCTTAAGCCCATTTTGCTTGCACTGTCTCTTTTTGGACATTTCTGTTTTATTATATATCTATATGATGTTGTGACATGTGGACATGTCTTTACCTCTGTACTTACTTTTGGCATATATTTACTTATGATCGTATAGCCGGCAGAGTCGGTGCTGAGCGGGGTTAGCCAACCCAAGTGTTGGTGACACCGCAAGGCAGCGATTCTGGGCGAAGATCCACCTCAACTGTGCGATGCGGGAGAGGTTCGAGTTTTCATGTACCCGAACGGATTTTGAGAAAAGATATCTTATAAATGGTATCACTGAACGAACGATCATAAGAGAACTGTCCACAACATACTGGGTCACCCCGCTCGAGCTTAGTTTGCGGACAAACTAGGAAGCGGAAGCTATGGTGTTCCCATGTATGGAATCACATAAAACAGTCCAATAATCAATAAGACCGACCAAAACATTTAACTAAATCCCTATCTTTTGTAGGCCCCAGTGAGTAGGGAGCCTCAGGTCAGTATCCCTCCCCCTCCGACTACCACTACTTTTCAGCAGTCGGAGTTGGGACAGACATTAGTAGCCATTTTAGAGACCTCCAGGGCCCAGTCCATCCCAGCACCACTGCCAAACCCGGGAGCTAACTGGTTGAGCACCTTTAGAGGTCTTTCCCCACCGACCTACCGAGGGACAGAGGATGCAGTGAAGACTGAGGAGTGGTTGGACACCATTCAGGAGATGCTGGCCGGCATCGGTTGCCCGGTCGGCAAGGCAGTATTTTTGGCAGTGTCAGATCTTGATGCACATGCCAAGAGGTGGTGGAAGTCACTGCTGGAGACCACTTACAGAGATAAGGAGTACTCAGATATTTCTTGGGACGAGTTTAGTGCCACCATCCTGGAGCACTTCATATCCAGCACGGACAGAGATTAGCTGTAAGAGAGGTTTCTGCACCTCACTCAGGGGACACGCTTAGTGATTGAGTACTAGAGGGAGTTCTCCCATTTAGCCAGATTTGCGAGGTCTCATGCCGCAGATGATCGCACTCTTGCGAAGAGATTCTACAAGGGGCTTCGAGACCTGTTGAGGCAGGCACTCTAGTTTGTTTCTGAGGGCAGGCTAACTCAGATTATCGACACGGCAAAGAAGCTGGAGGCAGATCAGATCAGAGTGCAGGGCGGAAGGAAGAGGCCAGCTGAGGCCATGTACCAGGGGGAGAGCAGCAGAGGCTCGCACCGAGGCAGACTTATGAGGCACCGGAGGGGTGGGGGACGTCTTCGTCCTCAGATTGCACCAGTACAGCAGCCCCAGCCCTTACTAGCCCCACAGCCCCTACGTACCTGGGGGACCCAGAGATTTGATGACCGGGGACGCGCTCCAGCAGTGTGCTTCGAGTGCAACCAGCCAGGTCACATCAGGTCCCATTTCCCTCGTCGATTCCCTCCACCTCCTCCTCCACCACCAGAAGCACCTCCGGCAGCCCCTCCAGCACAGCGGGGCCGAGGCCGAGGACGGGGTAGAGGTAGGGGGTATCACGGCAGAGGTAGGCAGCAGGAGCAGGTTTACGCCTTGGATCTTGCACAGCCGAGGAACCCGGAGGAAGTTATCGCAGGTAATTTAGTGCTTTCAGTACTTTAATTTATTACTGCTTAAATTTACCTGCATTTTCAACCTTCTAGATTAGAAATTAAACAAACAACCCACTTTTCCCAGGCATTATAGTGGTGTGTGGCAAGCCCGCCCACACCCTATTCGATACTGGTGCCTCGCATAACTTTGTTTCTGAAGACTTTGTTAAGGGCTTGGACCAAATCCATTATTACATGGGACCCACCAGGAGGGTGCGCCTCCCCAATGGATCAGAGATCGAGGCAACGACCAAGTGCACCTTGAAGGTGACTATCGACGGCCTAACACTCGATGCTCCAGCTTCGGTGCTAAAGCTTGCCGACTTCGACCTTATCTTGGGCATGACGTGGCTCGCTTGGAACCACGCCCAGATAGACTGCCAAGCAAAGAGAGTGGTGTTGCGGTATGATACCACCTTCGCCACGTTCGAAGGTATTGGACCGATCTCCCGCTCTCCTTTATCATCTGTTCAGGTAGTCAAGTCCCACGAGCAGGGCGACGAGGTATATCTTGTATGCTTCAAGATGGCGGAGGTGGAGGCTTCCTTATCAGATATTCCCATAGTACGGGACTTCTCCGACGTATTCCCGGAGAAGTTGCCCGTACTGCCACCGCATCGAGAGGTATATTTTCAGATTCAGATGGTGCCATGAGCGAGACCCGTGTCTCGGGCACCGTACCGCATGGCACCCAAGGAACTGGCAGAGTTTAGGGTGCAGTTGAAGGAGCTGGTAGATGAGGGTTTCGTCAGGCCGAGCTCTTCACCTTGGGGAGCGCCGGTATTATTTGTGAAGAAGAAGGATGGAATGCTCAGATTATGTATAGATTACCGGGAGCTCAATAGGTTGATGGTACGGAATACCTATCCATTACCGAGGATTGACGAGCTATTCGATCAGTTGCAGGGATCTCACTGGTTCTCCAAGCTCGACTTGAGATCAGGATACTATCAGCTGCGGATTCGAGAGGAGGACATACCGAAGATAGCTTTCAGTTCCAGGTATGGATTGCATGAGTTCACAGTGATGTCCTTTGGGCTCACTAATGCCCCCTCAGCATTCATGAGCATGATGAACAGGGTGTTCGAGGCCTTTCTCGACATCTTCGTTATCGTGTTCATCGATGACATCTTAGTATATTCCAGGACGGAGGAGGAGCATGCTGGGCTTCTGGCCCTAATATTGAGGAAGCTGAGAGAGCACCAGATGTATGCGAAGTTCTCCAAGTGTCAGTTTTGGCTACGGGAGGTGGCTTTTCTGGGACACATCATTAGTGGAGAAGGACTGGCAGTGGATCCGGCCAAGGTGCGGGCTGTTCAGGAGTGGCCTCGACTGCAGTCAGCTTCAGATGTGCGGAGCTTTCTAGGATTGGCAGGCTATTACCAGAAGTTTATGGAAGGGTTCTCCAAGATTGCCCTCCCGCTCACTTCTTTGACCAAGAAGGATGCCCCATTCATCTGGTCTCCAAAGTGTGAGTTGGCCTACTTGGAAATGAAGGGCCGAGTCGCCTCTACCCCCATCCTTGCCCTTCCATCTGGGAAGGAAGGATTTCAGGTTTACACAGACGCATCATTTCAGGGGTTGGGAGGAGTGTTGATGCAGCATGGTCACGTGGTCGCATACGCTTCCCGTCAGTTGAAGGTACATGAGAGGAACTACCCAGTGCATGACCTCGAGCTCGGAGCGGTCATCTTCGCCTTGAAGATCTGGAGGCACTACCTATATGGGGTTCATTGTGAGATCTTCTCAGACCAAAAGAACCTCAAGTATATTGATACGTAGAAGGACTTGAACCTACGTCAGTGGAGGTGGTTAGAGTTCTTGTGCAACTACAGTTACACATTGCATTACCATCCAGGCAAGGCCAACACTGTAGCAGATGCTTTGAGCAGGAGAGGAGGTACACCAGGAGCAGAGAGCCGTGTGATGGCTATGGAGCTGACTCAGGCATTGGAGGACATGCACATTTCAGTTGTATCCAGGGCCGCCCCCGAGACATATACGGAGTATCTAGCATCCTTGAATATTGTCTGCTATATTCGGGACCGCATTCGGGAGGCACAGTTGCAGGACCCTTCCTTGGAGCAAGTATTCAGATCGTTGGTGGACGGCGTGGCAGGAGACTATTATTTGAGGGAGGATCTTATTCACCATCGAGACCGAGTCTACATCCCAGCTGGAGGAGGTATTAGAGAGGAGGTGCTTAGGGAGGCTCATTGCTCCCAGTATTCTGTGCATCCAGGGATAACGAAGATGGCAGCATACCTTCGGAAGGTTGTGTTTTGGCCGGGGATGAAGAGGGATATTATCCAGTATGTGATGCACTACGAGGGCTGCCAGCACATGACGGCGGAGTGCAGGAGCCCGGGAGGAATGTTACAGCCATTACCAGTACCTGAGTGGAAGTTTGAGGACATATCGATGGATTTCATGCATGGTCTACCTCGGTCCCACTCTGGGAATGACTCGATATGGGTGATAGTGGACAGGATGATGAAGGTAGCTCAGTTTATTCCAGTACGGAAGGAGGGGCCGGTCGGTGACCTTGTAAGGGTGTTTGTGGAGCAGGTGGTCAGATATCACGGGGTGCCCAAGACGATATTTTCAGATAGAGACGGACGCTTCACTTCGAGGGAGTGGAAGGTGGTTCAGGCTTACTTGGGATCCCGGTTGACATTCAGCACGACGTTTCATCCGCAGACTAATGGTCAGACTGAGCGCACCACCCGGACTATGGAGGACCTACTGCGTTTGTGCATTTTAGATACCGGCAAGCCCTGGGAGGGACTGTTGCCCTTGATTGAGTTTTCCTATAACAACAGTCACCAGGCTAGCATTGGGATGGCATCTTATGCCGCATTGTATGGGAGGAAGTGCCGCACACCACTTTCCTGGATCCAGAATGAGGACCCGAGGTCATTAGGTTCATATTATATTGAGGAGACGGATGCGCAGGTGAGGCTGATCAGGGAGCGGATGCTGGAGGCCCAGAGCAGACAAGTGAAGTACTATGATGCGAGGCATCGTATGGTGGAGTTCCAGGTGGGAGAGTGAGTGTTCTTGAATATTCGGCCTATGCACGGGGTTTCTCGAGTGCGGGGGCACAAGAAGCTCAGTCCTCGGTACGTGGGGCCTTATTTGATCCTGGAGCGGATCGGTCCTTTGGCGTACAGGCTGGAGCTACCGCAAGAGTTGGAGAACCTGCATGACGTCTTCCACGTCTCTTCGCTTTAGAGAGCCCTGCTTCGTCCTGAGCAGAGTATGTTTCATCTACATCAGGCCCGGTGGCGCCCGATCGGTCAGTCCTACTAGAGCCCATCCGGATCGACGATACGAAGGTCCGATTCCTGCGACGGAAGAGTGTACCGTTGGTGAAGGTGCTGTGGTCCAACCACGGACGAGAGGAGCACACATGGGAGCCCATGGACCTCATGCAACAACGCTACCCTGAACTCTTCACTTCAGGTACAACCTAATCCTCCTTGCAAATGTCTTTTTACCTTAAATTGCGTAGAACCCGTAGACCCGATCTTAAATTTCGGGGACGAAATATTTTTTTATTTATTTATTAGGATTTGTAACATCCCCAATCCTACTAGACCCTTTGAAAATGTTAGGGCATAGTGTTGAGATGAGTGGCCACAAGGGCCTTAGGCTAGGGTAGAAATGGCTAAGTGCACACCAAAGCTCAAAAACCAACCTAGCCCTAAGCCCCTCAACTAGGTCAATTGACCCTCAATTGTCCAAATTAACCTCACATATGTTGCCCTAACCACTAAGGGAGACCAATAGGATGGAAATTGCACTTGGGTGGGACCCAATTGCATGAAGTTGACCAAAGTCAAACTTTACCTAATTTTAGTCAAATCTACACCCTTTGATTAAATTAAACCAATTAGGGCCCCACCATGGACCAACCAATGTTGGGTGATCTCAAGGGACCCATGACCCCCATGTGGGGTCAACCCACTCACCTTGTTGACCAAAGTCAACCATGGTCAACATAGCTCTTTAAGGTGAATTCTAAGCCTTATTTGATTGGAACCCAACACCCATCACTTAACCAATTATTTATGGACTTAGGACACCCCCTTATCAGCCTTGGACTGAGCCCAAACCATGGGTTTGATTAACCAAATGAGGGGAGGGGGGCAAAAAGTAATTAAAAAGCAAAAGATAAAGGTGAAAAGTATCCCCCCTCTAACACTCCATCTCCAATCAATGTTGGGCACTCCACCCTTGATTACTAAGAAGCAGGAGGAGACCAGAAGGCCAGTAGGGGTAGGGTTGCAGGAGGGTGGCAGCAAGGAGCAACCCGAGAAGAGCTTGAATTCAAATCAAGCTATAGAAGCCTCCCCACCTCATTCTGGCCACACCATCAGCTTTAGAAGGGAGAGAGCAGTCGGGCACGGCACCTGGAGCAAGGCCATAGCCAGAGAATCGAGTTCGGGAGCAGGCTTGCCGGAGCAAATCTTAACCATGGTGAACCGCCGCCGGAGCCGCCGCCACGCCACAATCACGGTTCGTTTCTCCTCTTCTCCCCCATGCTAGTTTTCTCTAACAACTCGAAGAAGGATCGGGCTCAATTGAGCACGAATCCATTCCTTAAATCCACGTTTTTCCGCTCAAAACGGGAAGCTTGGGATCTCTGGGAACCGCCGCCTCCGGCCGCCAGTCGCCGGTAAATGGTAGCCCCGACCACCACGAAGGTGTCGGTGGTGTTGGCCTACGGTGGTGGTGGCTGGATCGTCGGCAATCCCGGTCGCAATCTCGCCCAGCACGGCTCAATCTCAGCCGTTGGATGGAGGAGGAAGACGATCCCCGGGACGCAAGATCTGCATTAAGATTCGTGCGCGCCTATTTTCTTTATATAAATTAATCCATTCTCTTGGAATTTCTGCCCTTTATTATCTAGTCACTTCTAAAATTAATTAGGGGCCCTTAATGACTGAATTAGCAAAAGTGCTCAACATGAAAGTTGTAGGACTTGACCTTAGCTTTCATTAGGGCTTAAGTTCAGGTCATTTGGTGACCCACGGCTCCCTCGGGAGCTGTTTTTCTAGGACTGGTCCTACACTAGGACAGCCCACTAAAATAATTATCTAGCCTAGATCTCTCAAGCTTTGAAGCTGAGATTTTAACCATGGCTAGGTATTCCCTAGGGGCACCCTCTGTCCAAAGATCAGCACTTGATGGGCACTTTTACCTATAGTTTTTATGGTAATTAATATATTTAAATATTGTTGTGTTTTGGAGCATATGAAGTCCAAATGACTCCAAATTTTGGTGGCATGCTCTTTAGTACATGAGTAGTGCCTGCCTAAATTTTCACTCCATTTGGATTTGATTTGATTTGGAAAATGGGAAACCCTAATGAGGGCCCTAAAGGGTCAAATTAGGGTTTAGGCTATTTTGGGGAGTTGAGTGGGTTGGCCTCCTCCCATCATGATGATTATGTAGGTAATGATATATAAATGCATGTGACACCCCCTAATGGAGCATTTGGAGTCATTAAGGTGGTGTGTCCTAAAACCCTAAGGGTAAACCCTCAGGGTTGCAATTTAGGGTTTGTGAAGGACATAGGACCAAATGTGCTTGCCTTGGCTCGGAACTTGGTAGACATGTTTGTAGGAGCATGCAATGGCTTAGATAATTGGGAATATTTAGAGTCATTTATGTATTTTTCCCTTATTAAATGAATTTGCCACTATTTCCTCAAATAAATAAAATGCATGGTCAGATGACCTTTTAGGGTTATGATAATTTAACAGTGGCTGAATTGGGATGAAAATAGGCTATAGTAATTTTAGTAGGATTTATTGAAGTGTTATTTCTTGTGGAGGAATTTTTAAGTGCTTACTAGCTTAGAGGAATTTAATTATGAAAAATGTCAAATCATTGGGCAAAATTATGAAACTTGGTTATCTGTCATATTTTGTTTATATATGCCCATGATAATTATTTGGAAGCCTGTGGATTTGTATTTCATGTACATCATGCAGAAATTGGTATTTACTACACTTGGATGTTAAATCATTTTAATTAGTCAAATCATATGGTAATGATATAAATATTTGGCAGAGGACTCTAGAACCCCATTTGAACTCTTGGTAATTTTTATATAATTTTCAGATGTGAATATTATTTTTCCTAATTATAGTGGCATTTTGGTAATTATACAACTATGAGGATTTAGTAGGCCACATGACATCCTAGGGTCATGAAACTCAGTAAAACACCTTGTTATGGAATATTACCTTACTGATAATTTTAAGGTAGCATGTAGAAGAATTTTGAGGATAGATCATGTGTAATTTGACTTAAGGCCTTAACTTCTTTAATTAAAATTAAATACCAAATTTATATGGAAAATTATGGAAAATTGGAACACACCTTATTAAGGTCAGTGGGAGTCTAGTATAATTATACCATATCCTGGTGATGAGTTTTTAGAAGGATCCCCTTATGGGGTTTGAGGTTAGTTCAACTTAGTGGTCTGCGATTAGTAAAAACAGAATTTTGAATTTTAGACAATTCAGACCCCTAAGTAGTGTTTGGAAGTTATGTCCATTAAGTAATTGAGTTATAGCTCACAATTATTCAAGCAGGGTCAAGCCTAGGGTTGACAGTGAGATTGTGCTAGGGTTAGTGCATGAGGTGTGGAGGTACGTCCAACCCAATTGGGTGGGACGGGTGTTGAGCAAAGTCACTTTAATTATATGAAATAATGAGGGGTGAACTAAATGTTAATCACCAACTAAAGTAATTGTCTTGAGAAAGAGGATGGTGGGGTTGAGCCCATTAAATCCTTAGTACCGTTGGGGGCTCCTTTACGGGGTATACCGCGGGAAGTCCAAGATTCACCCAAAACATAATACAAACCTAATTGTAGGCAAGAGTAGCCTAATTAGGTCAGCAAGCTGGTATGGACCTCCTTCGAGAAGGAGATATGTTGGAGCAACTTGTGTGATAGTCTCTAAGCCGGAGGCTCGGGTGGACTTGGTGTCACCTGTTACTTATAAATTAGTGGTGAGTCTTCGAAACTAGGCTAGTCGTGTCACCGACGATAGTAAGTTGACTCAGGTGAGGGTGAGGTTTAGAGGTCCGGTAAGTTTGAGTACCGCGGTCTGGAGGACAATCCCTAATAACCCACCCCGACCTTAAAGTCTGGTGGATTCCAGCAAGAGCACGCAGGAGCTCCGTTGTTGTGTTCTTAGCGTTGAGGCATACGTGAGGTCTAAACTTGGTAGTGAGCATACCCGCCTAGTATGTGGAGTGCCCGATCCACTGCCACCGTGAGCCACGACGGTCGGTACCAGAAAGGTTGGCTTCCTTTCTAACAAAGTGGGAACTATAAAGGTCTGTGCACATAGAGTCATGTGGGTGAGTCACATTGCATAAACACACTAAATCATCATAAGCATAACATAGCATAACATACACATTAGCATACCCCCATCATATAAATTAGTATGGGCTCTTTTATATGATGGGTTACCTGGACATCTTAACTTATATGTCGTATGGGCATTCATATAAGTTAAGGTACGAATCTGTGATGGTAGATTAGTTTTACTTACTGCACCGCATTTTTATTACTGGTTTACTTCATGCTCAACTTTACTGTCATTTATTTGCACTATACTGCTAGCTAGTTTTACCGCTTTTCCTATACTTGCTAGAATTGTGCCATGTCACCTCTTTCCTTGTTTACCCCTTGTTGTCCTCCGCTTCTTCCTCCCGCTCGGTACCTAGGAGTCGTGGAGGGAGGCGAGGACAAAACGACT
This sequence comes from Dactylorhiza incarnata, assembly GCA_033032865.1. Lineage (NCBI taxonomy): Eukaryota > Viridiplantae > Streptophyta > Magnoliopsida > Asparagales > Orchidaceae > Dactylorhiza > Dactylorhiza incarnata. The sequence continues at coordinate 7,439,239 of JAWHQI010000051.1, read as the reverse complement.
TAGTCTTTATGACTAACGGTCGGATGTGGCTGTAACGGGAGTCCGAGGAGACGGAGTTGTCCCGCGCGCAGCTGGACGAGATAGCAGGACCTGAGTAGTGGATGCAGCGCACTACCACGACGCCACAGGTTGATGACTAGACAGTTAGCTTTCAGCTTTGAGAGTTTGTAGTTTCCGCATGTTGTAGAGTGAGAGAGTACTCATTTTGGATATGTATCGGGCTTAAGCCCTTTTGCTTGTACTGTCTCTTTTTGGACATTTCTGTTTCATTATATGTCTATATGATGTTGTGACATGTGGACATGCCTTTACCTCTGTACTTACTTTTGGCATATATTTACTTATGATCGTATAGCCGACAGAGTCGGTGCTGAGTGGGGTTATCCAACCTGAGTGTTGGTGACACCGCAAGGCAGCGATTCTGGGTGAAGATCCACTTCAACCGTGCGATGCGGGAGAGGTTCGAGTTTTCATGTACCCGAACGGGTTTTGAGAAAAGAGATCTTACAGAAGTTAACCCAAGTCACGCCCGTGACCCATAGGTCACGCCCGTAACTTTCACGTGTGATCCCTGCTTTCTGTCGCGCCGAATTCAAGCCCATGCTGCATTGATTGAAGCCGTCCAAGTACACGCTCGTGACCCAAGTTGCACGAGCGTGTAATGTCCAACTTTCTCCCGCCGTCACGTAAGCTACACGTCGCCGTCCCAGCCGATGCAGAATAGTGATTACATGCCCCAGGGTCACGCCCGTGACCAAGGGCATGTAACCCCAAAATTTCTCCTATAAATTCTGAAGCTCATTTCCAGCAACTCCTCTGCTCCCCCCTGCCCATTTGGGCTCTTCTTGTACAGATTTTTCTTATTTTCATGTTTATGTTTAGTTTTTAATTAATGCAATTTTCTTAGTTTAATTTCTTGTAATTTCATTTCATGCAAGTTAGCCTAGTTTAATTCAATGCTATGTAACTTAGTTTAATTTCATGTATCTCCCTTTTTATGTAATGAAAATTTAAGTTTCCTTTAATTTTTGCAAAATCTCTTTCTTCCTCTTAATTCCCTTCTTTTAATTTTTCTTTTAGCAAGTACTTAGTTGTTTTGATTTTTACTAGCTTTGATTCGAATATATCTTTTCCTTATTATCGTTTCCTCTCTCCTTCGATTTATTCTCAAAAATTAACGATATCTAGTTCATATGTCGGTTATGAATTTCGGTATTTGTTTTCGTGCTCTAGTTAGCCGAGGGGCTCGTGCGTACGAATCGATCACTCGAGAATAAAAAGAGTTGCACGCACCCCTCGAGAGAGGATGACGTAAATCTTTTAGATATGAGTCAAATCCTATAGTGGGATTCATCTCGTTAATGCGAGTATTAGGCATTTCGGTTATAGGACGAGAGTCCGGCCGATCAACTTAATCTCAGGTGGGCGTATTCCTCGAGAGAGGTGCATTCATAAACTATGAATCTCCACGGTCAAGGTTTAGAGTTGAATGCTAATATTTATCTTTTTATTTCATTTCAAAGCTAGTTTTAATCAAGTTTGTTTTTCTTTATTTTATTTAGTTCTCTTTTAAACTAGTTTTAGTTATTAACTCTTCTTTTTAATATTATCTCTGATAAAATAATAGTTAGCTTTCTCAAAGTAGAAGTACTCGACATACCTGTGTGTAATACGACCTTGATATTTTTCTTTAATATCCTATACTATAAACGATAAGGTACGCTTGCCTTCATCGGATATAGAATTGGAGAACATCAACAACAATCGCTTTTTTAATTTTCTTAAATTCGTAATCAATTATTTTTATATTAAGTTATTGGCGCCGTTGCCGGGGACATTTTGTCGATATTTTGAAAAGAGAAAGCACTATTACTTTTATCAAAAATTCAAAAAAATAATAAGTGAATTTTATGTTTTATTCCTTTTTATTTTGTGTTTTGTTTTATTTTAAAAAAAATTGCAGGTGATCGTGGTAGTCGCCCGTCTTCAAATCAGCGACGTGCTTCTTTCTCCCCTCCTTGTTCTTTTTCTTTCATAATATTGTGCTTGTATTTTATTTCTTCTTCATACTTAGCTTTCAACATTGGGGACAATGTTGAATTTTAAGTATGGGGGTGTATTTTCCCTTTCCTTTAAATTATAAAATCGTAGAAAATTTCCAAACAAAAATTTTAAAATCCCAAAATTCCAAAAATATTGTTTGTACATAGTTATTTTCTTTTTGTACATAGTGTATTTCCTATTTTGTTGTCTTTTAAAAAAGAAATATTAGCTTTTCGAAAAAAATAGAAAACCCAAAATATTAAAAACAAAAAAATTAGAAAATAGAAAATTAATTTCTTGGAAAGGTACATTTGGGATATCATCCCATCACACCTCCTAGTACCGTTGAGAATCCTTCACGGGTTATACCTCGGGAAGTCTAAGAATTAACAAAAAAATAGGCTTTTTAGTATATGTTTAGCATTTTTATTGTTTATTTCTTATCAAAAATCCAAAAAAGATAATATCAAAAATCCAAAAAAAGATAATTTTAGAAATCCAAAAAAAAAAGATAATAACAAAAATCCAAAAAAAAAGATGTTATTAACAATTTCAAAAAAAATTTGATGAAAACTTATAAAAATCCCAAAAATATAATAAGCCCTTACTTTGGTTTTTGTTATTTCCAAAATCATTTTTCTTATGAGCTTATTTATAAGCATTTGTATTTTTTGTTTTTAATTTGCTAATCATTTATTCTATCATAGTTTGCTAAATCTAATTTTTTTGTGTAAGTGATTTAGTGTTAAGAAATATTTTATGATTTTAATTTGATTAGAGAAACTTTTTTAGCATTTATTCTCCTTTATTTTAAATAGTTTCAATTTTGTAGTAATTGTGTTTAACACCCTTAGATTTTAATTATTTCTAACTCATGCTTTTAGAATCTTAGGAAAGTTTAATTTACTAAAATTTGCTCTCAAAATAATTTAATTTATAAGCTAGAAATTTTTCTCTACCCTACCCCTTTGATGGCATAAAAAAGTGTTTTAAAAGATCATATGTCATGGGAATAAGAGGATAAAATTCATTATTCACTAAACATATGCACCCAAAATTATTTTAAAAGATTATATGGCATGGAGTAAGAGGATAAAATTCATTACTCCTAAACATATACATTTTGGGTTTTTATTAGAAGAGAATTTAAAGAAAAAGAAAAAAAATTATATAGAGAGGTTAGAGGATAAAATTCATCACCTCCATTCTAAGATCTATTCTTTATGCCAAATTTTATGAACTCCCCCTAGACTAATATCTTTGATCTAGATTTAAATTAAGTTATGGAGAGAGCAATATTTAGTAGTGTTACCTTTTCCTTTAATTTCTTTCAAAGTTATGGTTTTTATAATTTTAAATCTAATTTTGTTTACATATTACTCAATCTTGTTTACTAGTTGTTATTTTTGAGAATTCATGGCTAAACATTTTTCTCTTATTATTCAAATTTCATAATTTAGGACTTAATTTGTTAATCCTTAAATTTTTTTTGTAGCTCACTAGTGAATTAATAAGTTTTTAGTTTTAATTAAAAAATTTATTAAATGTCTTATAAATATTTCTCATACTTTTGCTCTGGAATAGCAAAAGCTTAGGTATGAGAGTATTTGATAAGTAGGATTTGTGCATATTTTTATTATAGTATTTAGGTTAATGTTTATATAATTTTATAAATATTACTTATATTTTGGTTAAAAATCATTTCTTTTGCAATTTTTGTTCTAATTATAATTGTATTTTTGTTTTGCAGATTTTCTAGAGATTTTTGTCAAAATTCATATTACACGCCATAGGTCACGCCCGTGACCAAGGGCACATAACTTTAATATCAGTCCAGAAGCTGTTTCCGCGCATTTGAGGTTGTCCACATCAAGTCACGCCCTCGGTCATTCCCGTGATCCATGGTCACGCCCGTGACCAAGGGCGTGTAAAAATAGAATCTTGCCAGCGGTGATGTCGTCGAGACGAGGAGATGCCGTCAAGAAGTTGACCCAAGTCACGCCCGTGACCCATAGGTCACGTCCGTGACTTTCGCGTGTGATCCCTGCTTTGTGTCGCGCCGAATTCAAGCCCATGCTGCATTGATTGAAGTCGTCCAAGTACACGCCCATGACCCAAGTTACACGGGCGTGTAATGTCCAACTTTCTCCCGCCGTCACGCAAGCTCCACGCCGTCGTCCCAGCCGATGGAGAATAGTGATTACACGTCCCAGGGTCACGCCCGTGACCGAGGGCATGTAACTCCAAAATTTCTCTTATAAATTCTGAAGCTCATTTCCAGCAACTCCTATACTCCCCCTCTGCCCATTTGGGCTCTTCTTGTACAGATTTTTCTTATTTTCTTATTTTCATGTTTATGTTTAGTTTTTAATTAATGCATTTTTCTTAGTTTAATTTCTTGTAATTTCATTTCATGCAAGTTAGCCCAGTTTTAATTCAATGCAATGTAACTTAGTTTAATTTCATGTATCTCTCTTTTTATGTAATGAAAATTTATGTTTTCTTTAATATTTGCAAAATCTCTTTCTTCCTCCTAATTCCCTTCTCTTAATTTTTCTTTTAGCAAGTATTTAGTTGTTTTGATTTTTACTAGCTTTGATTCGAATATATCTTTTCCTTATTATCGTTTCCTCTCTCCTTCGATTTATTCTCGAAAATTAACGATATCGAGTTCATATGCTGGTTATTAAATTCGGTATTTGTTTTCGTATTCTAGTTAGCCGAGATGCTCTTGCGTATGAATCGATCACTCAAGAATAAAAAGAGTTGCATGCACCACTCGAGAGAGGATCACGTAAATCTTCTGGATAGGAGTCAAATCCTATAGTGGGATTCATCTCGTTAAAGCTAGTATTAGGCGTTTCGGTAATAGGACGAGAGTCCAGCCGATCAACTTAATCTCAGGTGGGCGTATTCCTCGAGAGAGGTGCGTTCATAAACTAGGAATCTACACGGTCAAGGTTTAGAGTTGAATGCTACTATTTATCTTTTTATTTTATTTCAAAGCTAGTTTTAATCAAGTTTGTTTTTCTTTATTTTATTTAGTTCTCTTTTAAACTAGTTTTAGTTATTAACTCTTCTTTTTAATATTATCTCTGATAAAATAATAGTTAGCTTTCTCGAAGTATAAGTACTCGACATACCCGTGTGTAATACGACCTTGATATTTTTCTTTAATATCCTATACTATAAACGATAAGGTACGCTTGCCTTCATCAGATATAGAATTGGAGAACATCAACAACAATCGCTCTTTTAATTTTCATAAATCCGTAATCAATTATTTTTATATCATGTGTATACCCGCCTAGGAAGTGGAGTTGCCCGCTCCACTGCTGCCATAGACACAGCGGTGGTACCAGAGAGTGAAGCTAGCTCCAAAAATCGGGAACTAAAGGTCTGTGATCACAGAGTCGTGTGGGTGAGTTGCACTTGTATGAATCATATCATAGCATGCATACCATCATACGTAAACCTTATAACATAATTTGCAGGGCCTTATCATATAAATTAGTATGGACACTTTTATATGATAAGTTATAATTCCGAAAATCTTAACTTATAAGTTTGTATGGGCATTCATATAAGTTAAGATACTCATGTGATGGTAGTATACTTTACTTGTTTATTGTACTTGCGTGCACTGCTTTACCTTACTTATTGCTTTACTTACAACTTTACTTACTGCCTTACTTCCTGCTCGTATATATACTGCTAGTTAGGTATTTTACGTGTTTTACTTTATATACCTACTAGCGTAGAATTCATGTCACCTGCTTGTTTCTATTACCCATTGTTGTCCTCCGCTTCCTTCCTCCTGGACGGTGCCTAGGAGTCACAGGGGGAGGCGGGGACAAAACTGGCTTAGTATTTATGACTAACGGTCGGTTGTGACCGTAGGAGTACGAGAAGCTGGAGCAGTCGCACGACCAGCAGGACGTGATGGCAAGACTTGAGGAGCAGATGTCGCGCATTACTTCCACCATGAGACAGGTGCCAGATGATGAGAGTGTTTAGCTTCCGCATAGATATGTAGAGAGGGAGAGAGTTTATTTTGTTGTCTTTTCATTCGGACATGTACTGGCATAAGCCCTTACTCTTTCTTTTGTAATCATTGAAGGACTTGTATACTATTTTGGCATATGTATATGTGTGTGAGTGTGGACTTGGTTTATTTACCTAGTTTTTCTTCTTATCTCTTGTTGGCCTGGTTGATCGTTCTTGCTAGAAGGATCGGCGTCTTGCGGAGACGTCTAACTCGTGTGTTGGCGTCACCGTAAGGCGGCGGTCCTGGGCATAAGATCCGGGAACTATCTTGGTGCGGGAGAGGGATCTTACAGCACATTTGCATCATCCTCGCCCGGCTCTAATCGTGCTTTTACAACGCTCTCGCTCGATGCTCGACGTGCACTTGACACCGCTAAGTTCATAACATGCATTTGACTCGCGCGCACTTGAACATTGCAAAGTTCATAGTGCGCGCAGCTGCTAACTCCACTTTTCTTCTTGAGATGGCAGGATTCGTACAGTGCTATCATAATCGTCAATGAAGCTACCCGAACTACTCGAAGTGCCCCCAACTGACCAGGGGCGAAATTGTCATATTCAGAAAGTGGTGATCTGTGTGCTCTCGATCAACGGCCAAGATCGACCCGTCAGGTGGTTACGGTGGTTGCGACGGCGAAATTACTGGGCCATCCCCGGCCAAATCTATAAAAGCGACATTGAATTCTCATTTGAGGGGATTTTGCATTTTGCACTCGAGAGAGCTGATAAAAGAAATCACATTCTTCAATCTATACTCGATTAAGGCAAGTGTACCTATCGAAATATAGCATAGGATATTAAAAATATCAAGGTCGTATTAAAACTCGTGTCTGTCGAGTACTACTACTTCGAGAAAATAACTAGTATTTTATCGGATGGAAATTTTATGAGAAATTATAAGAGGAACGAAAATATGAAATAAAAAAGAACTAACTTGATCAGAACAACCCTTGAAATAAAATAAAACATAATAATTTATAATCATCTAATCTGATCCTTGACCGTGGAGATTCCCGAAATATGAAAACACCTCTCTCGAGGAATACGCCCAACTGAGATTAAGAATATCAACCGAACTCTCGTTATAATTGACAACCTAATACTCGCCTTACCGATGTGAATCCTGCTATAGGATTTGACTTCTATCCAGAAGATTTTCGTCATCCTCTCTTGAGGGTTGCAATCAATTTTTTTTATTCGTGAGCTATCAATTTGTATGAATGAGCCTCTCGGCTAACTAGAATACGGAATCAGATACGAAAGTTCACACATCGACATATGAACCCGATATAAATCACGAATAAATCTAAGGTAGAAAAGAACGATCATAAAGAGAAATATTGATTTCATTCCAAAGCTCGCAATGAACAAGATTTAAATTTTTAGACAAATAAATAAAAATACATAAAAGAAAATGGCATGAAATGAAAAAAAGACATTGCTGGAAAATAAACTAGATTGTCATTTTATAATAAGAAAGAAATACATTAAATAAAATAAAATTGCATAAAATAAAATAACATGAAATAAGAACAATTTGAAATAAAATACAGAAAATGGAAGAGCAAACCTGCCCAAATGGGCAGGGGAAAAGAGCCTCTGAGAGCCAAAGTATCAAGAAATTAGGCATTTATTTATAGAGGAATGAGAGGATTAATGGGGGAGAATGTGAAGGGTTGGAAGGAGAAGAAGTAAGAAGGAGAGATGAATGTGTGAATGTATTTAATTTGGATATATTAATGGGAATATGGGCAGCCACATTATGGAAGAGGAGTGGAAGAATGAGGTACGGGCAACAATAAGGAAGGTGAAGTGATAATATTGATAAATGTTTTGCATGATATTTAAGTGGGCTGAAATGAAATGTGAGGTGGATGAATGACATCAATATTAAAGAGGGGCATTGATTTCGTTATTCAAAGGTGGGCGGGCCGCAACAATTGAAGAGGAGCTGGAGGTTTCGATATGGGGAGGTGACATCCATGATTTATTGTGATGATGTGGCAGTCCAACATTAGTGGCGTCTTATTTGTATGAAATTCACTTGGGTTTACATGGGGGGTTGATGTAAAGGTTTCACGTGGTGTGCGGCCATGTTTCATGGATTGGCGAAGATAGCGCGGCGAAGCGGAGTTAATTTCTTGGACTGGGGTAACTTGGAAGATGGCGCGGCGAAGCGGACTTTGCGGCGACATGAAATTATTTGGACGAGTGCGGCTCGAACGGGCGCGGCCAACGTGACAACTTCAGTGAATACTTCATTTTCCATCATCTTGAATGCGACCGCAACATTAATCCTACAAAAATATATAAAATATAAATTAGTGAGATAAAATTAAAACAAACGATTTATGAACTAAAATAGAAATAATATTTACAAAATTATATTAAAATTATACTAAATAATATACATAAAGTACATATAAATCATACTCATCAAGAGCTTTCTGAAGAATTCCTTCAGAGATCTCCTTCGCGACTCGGAGATCTCCTTCAGTGTTCGAAGAACTCTTTCAAAGTTCGAAGATCTCCTTCGCGACTCGAAGATCTCCTTCGTCACTTAAAGATCTCCTTCGGACCTCGAAGGCCTCCTGTTTCAAGAAAATACTTAGTTTTTGTGAAAGGTGGCTTGTCACCCTCAGAGACTTTCCTTCAACTGCAACTGTAACAAGAAGGGGCATGTCGCTCTCGATTCTCAAAACTTGTAACACTCCAACATCTAGTGAAATTTGGTTGGCACAGATCCGACCACGTGGTTTTTCACCCTTTCTAAGTTTTCCACGTTAAAAAACGTTCTCTTGTCATCTGTTTGTTCTCTCTATGACTGTTTGCGCGCTCGGCTCACTCCCGGGCTAAGACGGTTAATTTCGTCCGGTCTGAAAGAACGTCGAGCGACCCGCAATAAGTTGAAAATAAAATTCGACAAAAAAAGATATTTGATTCATATATGAATAAATTTAATTTTTATTTATATTGTAAGTTAGAGTTAAAACACCTTACAAACATTTAATAGGATCGTATTGAAACAAAATTTGTTTTGTTTTCACAAGTTAACAGATTAACGAATTTTTCAAATTGATATTACGAGTGACAAATACGGGGCTCCGCCCCTATGGCCAACCATGATAGTATACCGACCGCAACAATACTCAGGACACAACATTGCTTGTGCACTCGGGCGGGCTACGACCACAATCTCTCTCTCTCTATATATATATTTCTTTTTCTTTAATCTTAAATAGAGCGGGCTCCTCCACTTTTAAAGTATTTTTTATTTAATGCATCTCCTCCTCTCTTTCTCTCTCTTCTATGTTCCTCTCTCTCTTTCTATATTTCTTTAATCTTAAACAGATGCGGGCTCCTCTACCCTCTCTCTTTCTCTCTAATTTTTTTTATTTAAATTGAAGGGTAAAAAGAGAATATTGAATGTTTAACCAAACTCTTTTTTCCCTTTTAATAAAATATACAGAGAGAGAGAGAGAAAGAGAGAGAGATGGGCGTCCATATGCGAAGACAGCCATGCGAAGGTGCGAACATCCAATCTTGTACATCCATTTTCATCATCGTGTTGTTCCTTTGCACAAGATGATTCACAGCGCACCACGCCGACGAACCCAGGGCGGCCGGCGAGCCCGCAGCCACCAGTCGCAGCGCTGTGAATCATCTTCTTTGCAGGCGCGGAGGCCGATGGCTGCTGGCTCGCCGGCCACCGGCCGCCATAGGTTTGGCGGTGGCCACGCAGTCGAACCTAGGGCGGGAGGTGGCCGGCGAGCCCGCATCCACAGGCGAGCCCGCAGCCATCAGTCGCTGTAACGCCGCTGAAATTTCTGCTATTAATTTAATTATATTGATGACGTCATTATGACGTAGGACGTTACGTTAGCGCGGAGTTAGCAGAGCGCCGTCGTTTATGCGTTTTTTGTATCCATTGGGTCGTGTCGACCGAATTTTGAAACTACCCGGAATTGGAAAATTTTACGTTAGGAAATTAGATTATTTAATTTTAGAAAGGCCCTTAAAGTTTTGTGGCGATTCGAGCGATTTTAGAGTCCCGGTAATTTTTAGAAGATTTGCATGTTTTTGACGTCGCCGTAAACTTCGAAAATTTATATCTCGAGAACGGTAAGTTGGATTTTGGTTTCGACTTCGCCGTTGGATTCGTAGCGCCGCCGTTCACCTTTGGTGCGATTTTCGTCAGCTTCGGCATCCGTGTAATTTTGGTAATAATATAAATTATTATAATTATCATTTTATAATATAATTTCGTTTACATTATATATATAATTAGTTTATATTATATATACGAATTCGTTTATATTATATATACGAATTCGTTTATATTATATAAATGATTCATTTATATTATATAAACGATTCGTTTATATTATATAAACGATTCGTTTATATTATATATAAGAATTCGTTTATATTATATATACGAATTCGTTTATATTATATATACAATTCGTTTGTACAGGAATCGAGAGTTTTGACAAAAACATTAGTTCCTTTAGCCGAACCGTTCTTTCCTCCTCCCAGCTAGTCCTGAACATAAAGCCCGATCGGGCTTTTTCTTGCATCGGGCCGGGCCGGCCCGGTCCTCCCATGGAATCGGGCCGGCCCGGGCCGGGCAGGCAGCACTGATATGCTGCCTGCTCCGGCCCTTTAGGCCGGGCCGGGCAGGACCGGGCCCGATCCGGGCCGGCCCGGTTTTTTCTTTTTTTTAATTAAATTATAATTTTTTTAATTTTTTATTTTTATAAATAATAAATAATGACATTTTATTAATATTGAACAAAAATTTGAACTAAAATTTGGAACAAAAAATTTTATTAATATTGAAAATTTGGTACAAAAAATTTAAAATATTACAAAATTTAAGTCGTACATTTGTACAAAATACAAAATTGAAAATACAAACCTATAAAAGTTATGATTCTTATAAAATTTAATTAAAAAATTCACATATTTTAAAAAAAGTACATTTAGATTGGACTGCGGATTTAATCATCCTGTGGATTTAAGTTCAACGCCTCCATTTCGTCTTCTATCTCCTCCGAGCTATCCTCCAAAGCTGTTATGTGTTGCTTCCTCTTTACACTGTCCAAGTAGTCCTTGTAGCATATGCAAACCTCCAGCGAATTTTCGTTAAGCCGGCTCCTCCGCTCGTTCAAAACCCTGCCACTAAGAGAAAAAGCAGACTCCGAAGCTACTGTACTAGCTTGGACAGTTAATAAATCACGGGCCATACAGGCCAAAACAGGATAGGTATTAGCTTTACCTTTCCACCAATTTAAGATATCGAAGTTTTCGATCTCGTCCGAACTCATAAAATCGCTAAATTGAGTTTTTGTGTATAATCCTAATTCATCTAAACTACCAGATGTGCGCGCTTTTTTCCTAGAAGCTAAATCTAAAATTTTATTTTTAAGACTATCCTTCGTTTTGGGTTGCGTTATTTCTTCGCGGGGTCGTGACCCGTATAAGTTATTGTAATAATTATAACTTTGCGTAAAAAAATTAGTAAAACTTATACTACTAACGGGGTCAGCATCATCATAATTTATATTTAAGGTTAGATTAGTATTGATTTCGTCGATCAAATTTTCTACGCCTTCTACGTTAAGTAGCGGATTTAAAGCGGTGGCGCACGAAAACATAGGCGGTATTTCTCTATAATATTTTAAAAAATTTTCTTCCATTACTTTAATTAAAGGAGCCCAACCTTGGTGTTTTCTATAATAACTAAATCTTTTTGTGATATGTACGAAATGTTCAATCACTAATGCGCTCGTTGGATAATACACTCCAGATAAAGCAACGGTGGCCCTATAAAAACACTTTAGTAAATCTACATAATATTCTATTATAGTCCAATCAGTTTCACCTAAACCGTGTTCAATATTAAGTAAACTATAATATTCCATTAGAAGATCTTTTTGTAGAAGGGCTCTTTTTAACATTTTATAGGTTGAGTTCCATCTAATAGGCATATCTAATTGTGGTTTCAAATATTTCTGATTTTGTGTTTTACAAAATTTTCTAAAATCTTGAGCTCGTTGTTTAGTACAATAAATAGATTTTAACATGTCGCAAATTTTATTAATATATGTTGACATTGTCTTTAAACTATCCTGTACCACTAAATTTAGGACGTGACAAATACATCTAATATGAAAAAATGCGCCGTTGAGAAATGGTTTTAAATCTCGTTTTAACAATTCAATTGCGGCGCCATTATTGGAGGCGTTATCAAGAGAAAAACTAAGTATTTTATCGTTAATTTTAAATTCCCGCGCACATTTCATAATAACCTTATATAAAGCTATAGCCGTGTGCGGGAATTCAAAACCCGTAAAACATATTACGCGTTTATTTAGCTCCCACGAAATGGGATCAATCCAATGACAAGTGATGCAAAGATAAGCTAATCCTAAATTTAAATTACTCGTCCAAACGTCGCTCGTTAGACTCACACGTCTTTCGAAATTTTCAAAATACGTAATTAATTCTTGTTTTGCTTCTAAATATAACCTAATCATGTCGCGCCTTAAAGTAATTCTACTAACCTTTTGGTATTTGGGCTGAAGCCCCCCATGTATGTACTCTGTGCCATCGTCATTATCGAAGACGCTGAATGGCAGCCCACGTTTGATGACGAACTTCGCCTGCATCTCTCGCTGTCGCATTTGATCGTACGTCCAAATCTGTCCTGCTCCAGAAATTTGAGCTTGACTTGACTCGGGAGGAGCTTGTTTTGACTCGCAAGATTTTTGGTGTCTAACGAGCGTCGAGTTGCCGCTGATGGATAACAACTTCGAGCACATCTTGCAGCGCGCTTTTCTTTCGGTGCCGACTTGGACCATGTCGAAATGCTCCCAAATACCCGCTCTACGATTGTGCTCCACCACTGAAGCCGTACTTTGGGAAGACGACGCTAGAGCTGAGGAGGACGACGCCATTGGGAGAGCTAAGAGAGAGAGAGAGAGAGAGAGAGAGAGAGAGAGAGGGATGAGGTGTGAGAAAAGAGAGAGGGGAGGGGGGTATTTATAGGATTTTTTAGTTTTTTTTAATTAAAATAATAATAATAATAATAATAATATATATTATATATTATATATAAAGGCAGCCAACGGCTCTAAGAAGAGTCGTTGGCTGCCATGAGTGCCAGCATGGCTGCCACATGGCAGCCATGCTGGCAATGAGCCTAACGGCTCTAATAAGAGCCGTTAGGCTCAATCGGGCTAGCCCGAGACCGGATCGGGCTTTGCCCGGCCCGGTCTCGAGGTAGCCCGATTATCGGGCTCTACCCGGCCCGGACCGGGCCGGGTATAGGGGCGGGTAGTGCGGCCAAATCGGGGCCCTTTTAGGGCCCCGGGTAAGAGCTCGGCCCGGTTCGGGCCTGAACCGGGCCGGGCTTGACCGGGCCTTGACCGGGTCGGGCTCGGGCCGGCCCGTCAGGCCCGGTTTTTTTGTTCAGGACTACTCCCAGCCATCTTTATTATCATTAATATTATTATTATTATTATTATTATTATTATTATTATTATAAGTATAAATACAGCTCTTCTCCTAAGTAAACAACCCTATTATGTTCCGTCCACTTCGTCGAATGCCTTAGGATTCGAAGTAATGATTTTGTATGAGTTAAGATTGGATAAGTCGAATTCGTCGAATTCCTTCCGACAAATTTGTCGTTTGGCGTTAGGCTCGTTTCGAATAGATTTAGACTTCCGTGAAATAGTTAAGTCGATTCGCCGTTTCGTCGAATGCTTTCGTTAGAGATTTCGCCGAGTGTTCTTGTGATTCGTCGAAAGTATTTCGATGAATTCGTCGATATTTCTTGGGTTCGTCGAATGTATTTCGATGAATTGCCGCAAGTTTGGGTTTCCCTTGGAATTATTTCCGGGTTTTTCTATGGTGTCTGTTTTGGTCAGGATTTTATGAACCTCTATTCCCAGTTGGTTGTTTTTGGACTGTGGGTGGACGAAGTGGCCACCACCAGTGCCTATTGTTTTTTTTCTTCCGTGGACGTGTAGATTGTTGGTTGGTGGGCTGCAACCACCGCCACAGTGCTTTTGTGCCTCATATGTTTTTGTCTGATGGTTGGTTGGAAATAATGCCTCAGCCTCAGTACTGTTTTATGGCTGGGATAGAGATTCACTTCTTGGGCAACTCGACACTTTTCCTGTTGGACGTTGTTGCAACGTAACTTTGACCGCACTTTGTGCCAGTCTTTCCTTACTGATGGATGCTAATATATACTTCTTTACTAGATTTGCTGATGTTTTGCAGCTATTCTTGGTTGGGTTGGTAACCCTCTTTTGTTGAGTTTTCTCTTACTCTATTATTTTGTCTTTTCATGCCTTTGTGCTGAGGCATTCCTTTCTTTTGAATGTCTCAGGTTCGGATCAGTAGCAGGTGGAGCTGACCGAGATTTGTTTTCTGCAGATTTGTTGTAGTTGTTTTGCTTACTCTCGTTGGGAGAGGTAGATTGTTGTTTTCTCTCAGAACTTGTTAAGGCTATGAGTTCGTGTTAGTATGTTGACGCCCATATCCTGAATTTTCTTTCGTGTTAGACATTGACTTGCTATTTATTTATATGCTACTACGTAGTCTTGCTATTTATGCAATTGCTCTCTGGGAAGGTTTTATGTTAGGATGCATGGTAGTTATTTTATACACAAAACTGCATAATTCTTTCTACATGACATCACTTTTAAAACTATCATCCTTCAATTTTGAAACTCGTAAAAGAACTCTTTTTACTTATACTAAATCTAGAAGTGCATATCACTAGAATGTTGGTTAGTTCATCAAGCTCATTTATGGTAAATTAAAGTAAATTAGGTATTTTCCACTGCGTAAAGTTATACTTTCTTATTTATGGACTAGTTGATCCATTAAACCGAGGGACACGGTGTTTGAAAACTTTAAACTTAAATTAAGTTTTAAAC
Source organism: Dactylorhiza incarnata (assembly GCA_033032865.1). NCBI lineage: Eukaryota > Viridiplantae > Streptophyta > Magnoliopsida > Asparagales > Orchidaceae > Dactylorhiza > Dactylorhiza incarnata. The sequence continues at coordinate 7,424,192 of JAWHQI010000051.1, read as the reverse complement.
ATAAAGTTCATGGTTTCCTAAAGAAAAATGTGAAAGTAGAGCTGCCTGAGCGTCTGCAGTTGTCCCCTGCATGATGTGGCATCATGACGCGTATTTTCTCTTACTCTGACGTATTATTTAATACGGAGAAAATGCGGGTTGTGACAGATGCCGCGCTGGTAAAACAAATGTTGTACGTCAAAACTTAAAACTCTAACCGCAATCCAAAACTTAAATATCTAACCCTTGCTGAAGCTGCCCAACACCTCCTTCCTCCTTCCTCCCGCTGAAGCCTCCCGACACACGACCACTTCACCTTCTCGTCTGTTATTCGGTCCTGTTCAGTGATCTCGTCCATCTGATTGACGTGCATTGTCCGATCTCAACAGGAAAAGCTCCAATTAATGAAGGTTACTTCCCAAACGCATCCTTCATACTACCAAGAGCCAACCAATTTCTGGCTTAAGAATGACGGAGAACGAGTTGCCTCAGAGATCCAAGACCACCATTGTAGATATATTGAAAATCCATGTTGGAAACAACCCAAGAATCTCGTTTTCTTTGATGTCTTAGACTTCGAGAGCGCTGAAGGCCAAAGTGCGAGAGTTTTTTCCTTCTGCGACACCTTCTTTGATGAGGAGAGGCACGCCAGACGAATTCAAGAAGACGGTGAAGGGGACGGCTTCCTCTTGAGGTTGTCGGCAGCGACCGCTTCCACGCATTGGAGAAGAAGAGTTAATAAATGGAGCCCCTCCCTGTCGTTCATTTGCTGCTATAACTCCTCCTTTCGTGTCGCAGTCGTGGGAGGCCATATCACTTTTTAGGTGCAAACCACTTCACGCCTCTTCCGTCCCTAAACGCATCGGCCTCTTTCGCTGAGCCCTAAACACATCTTCCTCTTCATCGAGCCCTAGACGCAGCTTCCTCATCGCCGTGCCCTAAACGCAGCTTCTTTATTCTAGTGCCCTAGATGCATCTTCCTCCCCATCGAGCCCTAGATCCATCTTCCTCCTCACCGAGCAGCGTTGTCGATTTCTCGGAGACCGACCTCCGTTTACGGATCAATAGGTAGCATAATCTTGGTAAATTTCTTCCTTTTTATTGTGTTGCTATGTTGATTTCTCAAAAAATTACTATTAGTTGATTTCTTCCTTTTTATTTCGGCATTTTTTCTCAAATCTTGATATGGATGCAAGCAAAATCTTGGTCATGTTTGATAATCCTCAAATTTCTTCCTTTTGAGGTCAGCATTTTTTATGTTTTTAGGTAAACATATTTGATGTCTTCCTCAAAATCCTCTTGATGATTTTTAGTTTTTTCTTAGTTTAATAAATGTAATTATATGTAGCTTCAAAGTGTTTGGACAATCTGAAAATGTTGACATGTGAAGAATCATCTCAACCCACATAAAATAATGTTGGAATTCATTTCATCACATCATAATGTTTTGAATTATGTGGAGGGCAGTCATAGTGAGCCCACTACCTCCAACTATCACGATTTGGAGGTATCATGAAGAAAGTGTTGAACAATGGTAAACATTTCACTGTTTACTAGATTTATAATCTTGATTAATTCATATATTATATTAACACATGCTAATGCATATTATTTTTGTTGGTGTCAAAATATTTAATATTGTAAACGGATATATTTCTTAGACAATATGTATAGCTGAGAGGTAAAATATATAAAGTAGACACATAAATATTGAAGTTACATAATTGTTGGGTATTGTAACCACAATAACCTTGATTTGAAGAAGTGTCCCTTGAACTAAGATGAATTGATATTGTATTTGATGTAACATTTTAGTTATGTGTTTGCAGGATATTATTTGCTAAGTACAAACCAATATCAAGTTTCAATGAGTCATTAACACAGGTCTATGCAATGTAATCCCTCATTGTATAGACCATGGTGTTGACTCATGTGAAATCTCTCTGGGATGTACTTCATATTCAAACACTATGAGGAAAGACAAGTGGAAGTAGTTGCTGAATTCAGAGGTGGAAGAAAATAGTCTAAGTCTTTTTCGTCGAGTGATCTCAAAGAATCTAAGTGAATTCGTCGAGACAACCCATGAAGACTTAGCTATTCGTCGAATTTACTCGAGAGGTCTCAGAAAAATTGACAAGTATTTTTCGTCGAGGAAAAGTTTGTTCACTCGAGAACACTCGACGAATTCGTCGAGTGGTCTGCCGATTTCTCGTGAACACTCGACGAATTCGTCGAGTGCTCTCGTGAAATCCTCGAGTGGACTTAGATTTTTTCTTCCCTTCTCAGCGCATTTTCTAACTCTAATTCGTCGAGCACATAATTTGAATTCATCGAGTAATTCTTTATTCCACGAGTCCATTCGACGAATGCTAACAAAGCGCGTGTTCTTCTATTCAACGCAATTTTTCCTTTTAGGGTTTTTCTTCCATGTACAATACACATGGACCTCATTCCTTAAGCCCGTTTATAGTCGTTTGAGAAGGTCTTATAAATACTTAGAGGACTTTTCAGAAAACCCTAATCGTGCTATTTTGAAAAAGAAACATTGCAAGTTCCGTCGGCTATTCTCATTCTCGCAAAGATGGTTTTCTGCCATCGACAAGTTCTCTTCACGATTCTTCATCAAGATTCGATTCAACAAGATCACTGTGTTTAGATTCATTCAAGTGATTTCTAGATCTTGTTGTGTCAACAAGTATTCAGATCCAATCGTTCAAATCAAAGGATTTCTTCTTCCTCGTTCAAGTTCAAGCTTTCATCTCTTTCACGGAAGAAGAGGATCTATTTTCTCATATCTGAAGAAGTAGAATCCCCTTGAGATTCTAAGGGATAGATTTTCAATCTATAGTTTTTGTAAACACCTTTTACATATCTTGTAGGAAGTTTTTCTTCTGAGTTCTTGTAGATCCTAGTTTGGAGGATTGAGTTTGTAGGAGAGTTTGTTCTCCGAGCATTTTGTAGGAGAGGCTGTTCTCCGGGCTTGTAGGAGTTGTTACTATGAGGTGTAAGATTATTTATAATATGAGATTAGTTAAGTAGCCTAGTCTAGCCGGGCGTGCTAAATAGGTGAGGCGGGAAAGTGGAGTACCCATACCGACCAACCACTATAAAATTCCTGTGTTTGTGTGTGCTCTTTGTTTTATGTGTGCTTATCTTTTAGATTTTAATTCCACTTAAAAAGCCATAGAACTCACATATTCACCCCCCCCCCCACTCTAGGTTATTTTGGTAGAACCAAGATACTTTCAATTGGTATCAAAGATAGGTTGTTCGTTAAGAGGTTAACACATTGAACAAACTCCTCCATCTAGTTGTTCAAAGACACCATGTCCGGAATGGATAAGAACAAGGATTCTTCCATGAAGCTGCCTGTTTGCACTAAGGAGAACTTCCCCATGTGGAAGGAAAGAGTCAAGTTTTATATGAAAGTCGCCGACCCAAGAATCTTTCAGATAGTTGAGGAAGGTCCTCATGTTCCGATGAAGGCATCTACAATTAACCCTGTTGTACAAGTTCCCAAGAAGATGCTTAATTTGACGAAGGACGAGATTGATGTTGTCGCCTTAGACAAGAAGGCGTAGAATATAATTGTAACATCCCAGTTCGAGCTAGACTCCTCGGGTGTGTGTTGTGTCGCCGAGAGTTGACTCGGGCTCGGTATAAGTCTTAAGACCCTGAGGTGGTCAGGTTGAGTCACAGTCAGCAAGTGATGATTGATCTACTCTACTCTAATTGTATTGAGGTAAGTATAAGTATGTCCTGACAGTCCAGAAATAGGCTTTGACAGAGATAGGTTAGGATAGTTCAGAAAATTCGGGAAAAGAAATGGGCCAAGTCAAATCGACAGAGCTTCCCGTCGATCCTTTAGCATCAGCCGGGAATGAGGTTCCCTAGGTTCTAAGTTGAAATCAATGTTGCTTCCCGTCGATCGACGGGAGCTCCCGTCGATTTTTGCCATCAGCTGGGAATGATGTTCCCTAGGCCCGCGGAACATTACCAATTGCGAAATTCTAGGCTAAAAGTGGAATTAATGTCCAATAACGAGCTGACACATAACTTTGGAGTTCCAAGGCATGGCATGGAAAGTTGGGTTGCATTTAATGCTCATTAATGCAAATCAAATCCCACTCAGTCTCCTCTCTTAAACCAAAAGGGCTGATCACTCCTCAGTTTATCTTCTTCTTCATCTTCTTCCTCACACAACAAAAGATTTAACTAAGGAGTTCTTGAAGGAGCAAGTTAGGAAGAAGATTTGGAACTTGGCCGACCACCACCATGCTGCCTTGAAGAAAAGGTTGAACCATGGCCGAAAAATAAGGTGACTTCCGACCCCTCTCCATTGGTGCTAGATCTTTATATCTAATTAAGAGAGATATTGAGCTCAAAACAGCTTGATTTTGTAAGATTAATGGAGTTTCGTAGGAAGAGGTCACACTAGAATTTACGTTCTAGGGCGTCGTTCGCCACAAAAATGTGTTCGATCAACTCCCCTCTTCAATTCGAAGTTAAAGGAGTTGATTTCATTAAGATCGGTGGCCTAATGTGGGAGTATTGGGAGAGAGAAGGTGAAATGACCTAACCCTTATTTGGGGAAGATGATGAATAGTCCCATGATTAATGGGTTATGATATTTTAATATGGGCTGATACTATAAGTATTGCTCTTTAGGAATAGTCCCATGTTAATGGGTTATGATATTTTAATTGGGCACTTAATTAATTAATGGGACCGATGAATAGTGGTGAAAGTCTAGCAACTAAGGGAAGAAAGAATTGATCGTAATTGGAGATGAGGTTTCACGGGAAGGGAGCTGGAGGTGTTTAACAAAGGAGTTGTTCTTTGTTAGCTAACGCCCGGCGGTAATGCTACCGCCGGCGTTAGCGTGTCGACACTTAGTGTCGATAGGAAGGGCTGGTGTCGACGGAAAGGGCTAACTTCCCGTCGATCCCCTTATAGTCGATGGGAGGGGCCAACTTCCCATCGGCCCGCTTATAGTCGACGGGAGGGGCCAACTTCCCGTCGACCACCTTGCAGTCGACGGGAAGGGTTAGCTTCCCATCGACATCGATGGGAAGGGTTAGCTTCCCATAGACATAGACGCGCAGATTCTACACCGCTAAATGCGATAGAAGAATGCAGTCTGAATGGCAGTGTACCGGTCGTTGTCAAGTAATAAATTTGGGAATATGATCCCCGTGTATCGTTCTCTCAAGGAATGCAGAGTGGGTGAAATAATCGTGTCGTGAGAAGATTGCTACAACGAGCGAAGGAAAATAAAGGGGGTTTGTTTAGGGCTTCCTAATTAAACAACAAGTAAAATAAAATGCGGGTCGCAAGCACCGCTTCGCTTGGCGAGATGATTTGCAGGCCGCAATGTCGTTCTTTAGTAAGCAGATGGACAGTAGGCAGATGGAAAGACTGATCTCAAGTGTGGAGATGAGGGTCGTAGACACCTCTTCGAATTGTCACCTCTAGCTTTTGCTAGAGTGGCCTACAAGTGTGTGTGAGGGTGGATGTGAGCGGAGGCGAGGCGCATTCACAACATACAAACTTCAAGGGAGAAAATAACAAGGAAAACTTTCATTCATAGGCAAATAATAGTAATCCAAGTTCAATACACACGTTAAGAAATACATTTCACAAATGAGAGAAGGGCAGAGTAAACCGATAGAAGAGAAGTCTCGTCGTGGATCGTGGTCGGAATGGCGGGTTGTCAAGCCATCTATGTGCTCAGTCCTTGGTTTCTTCCAGGATCTCGAGGCTGTCACTACCTCCGACCTTTGTCCATCTTCTTCAGCTTGCAACAGTGTCTTCTTCCTCTCCAAGTGGAAAATGCCCAACACCTTGATATGCTTGTTGTGGATGGCCGGGAAGTCTTCTGGAACCTTGGATGTAGCTTGGATTCACCGGAGGAAGCTTCCCAATTGAAGGAGATGGAAGGGGGTGGATGGAGAGAAAAAACGGCGCAGGTGCGTGGGAGGAATTGGCGGTAAATGTCCGAGGCGTGCCCTAAAATCGCGGAACCTGCATTTAAATACGGAGCAGAATAAACATGGCGCGCGATTAGTGGCGCACGACCAGTGGTCGCGCTCAAAGAAATGCCACTGATCATGCGACAACAACCTGTAGCAACTTCAGACTTCCAAAAAACTTCACACGATCATTGGCACACGGCCAGTGGTCGTGCGAGAAGAAATACCTATGCCCGTGCGAGGACAACCTGTAGCAAACCTCAGGCTGCGAAAAACTTTGCACGATCTTTGGCGCACGGACAGTGGCCGTGCGAGATGAAACCCAGTGATCGTGCGACCGTTCAGGTTAAAATGGGAGGATGCGCACGATCAGTGGTCGTGCGCCTAATCGTGTGTGATCAAAAATGCACGGCTGGAGGCTTCTTAGGCAGAAAATGCCTCATTCCACACCGAGCGTCCACACAATCCCTGAACCTACAGGAAAACAGTCCAGGACACTAGCAGATGCATTCCACAAGATCAACAGAAACAGTGTAGCATCATAGAAAAGATGAAACATATGAAATCACACCAAACTGGGCTGAAAATGTGCACTAAGAGTGAAATAGACAATGTAATCGAATATAAGTAATAATGGGCCTAAAGTGTAGTGCAACATCAAGGGAAATGGCCTAGATGAATCCAGAAATCACTATAAAAACCGGGCTCATCACAACCCCAGACTTACCTGTTTGCGCTTCCCGAGCAAAGCAAATCTGGCGGAGTAGGAAAAGCATAGCTTGCCAAAAAATTGCAAACTTGGAGTAGAATGTGAAGTTGCATACTTGTGCACGTAGAAGTTCATTAGAAGAAGTTTCTAACTATGCTAGACAATTTATAAAAAGTGTAAAGGCGTAAAAAGGAATTTATTTTTAATCAAAATGGAATATTGGTGAATTTGTGGTCACGCGTAGTACGAAAGTAAGCAGAACGCGAAGGGAAGTGTTACCCAAGACCTGAACTCCGAATTATCTCCGTTGAAATCCATCAACGTCGAGAACCATAAGCTCGCCCTGTCATACTCTCTCCATGGCCTACTAAACTCATAAGACGAATCGATAGTACTTTAGGTATTCATGAGGCTTAGGTTACGGTTTGGAATGCAAAGATAAACATGATGGCTAATCGCAACCCAAAAGAGCTCACAAAAGTGATAATTCATAGCAGCCCCCAATAAAACACGTGTAACACACCCCCAGACCTGACTTTAAAACCGGGTGTGCACACGGCCTACACCAAATGATAGAAATAGATGTTTCAATTACAACGCTAGGGATATATTTTTTCTTTGCTTTTCTTTTTCTTTTCCTATTTAAAATTTTTATCCCCAAATCTATTCGTACAAACTCTCAGCATATAGACTTTTTTAGATATCTACATCAACACAAGAGTTTTATATCACCGCACCGCGTTGGATAATTATAAAGCTTTAAATGCTTTAGGAATAATTTTTGGTTGCGATAATGGGATTAGCTTTTAGGCCTTGGTGAAGTAAGGTGGAGATGAACCAAAAGGTTGGGTAGGCACAAAATGGGCTAGCAACAGTTAGCGTATAGGAATGGTATTACAAAGCTCAAGCTTACCAAATAGATGGCCTACGTCATGCTCAAATTGCAAATCGTTCACACCCATGCTTCGAGAGTCGCTTGGGGCAAGTTCTTAGCCCCCGACAAAGGTAATCCTTCCTCCTGACTCGAGCAACACGAATCCCGCGCTCGCTTGCACACGATACACCGCTACCCCTAGATTCAACCACATTCACCATTTTGAGTAAAATAAATTAAAATCTACGCAAATCAATTAATTGTAAATTTGAAGCATAAATAAAACTAATTCTACTCAAATTCCTAAGCAAGACACGAGTACTCAACTAGAGCAATACAGGAGTCAACATGTCACTCCATTTTGCAATTTTTAGGTTAATACAGAAATTTCTTCATCACAACCAAAAATTGATTGCAAGGGGGCATACAAACAAGCGAGTGTGCGCTCGTGTGGGTGAAATGGTGTATGATGCAAATATGAAATTATAATAAAAAAATGAAATGTACTACTAGTAAGCTAAAACATGTGCACGTGTAGTGAGCACTAGGTACGGCTCTTCCCCTAGACTTAATGTCATCCCGATCAAAATAAAACATTTGCATAATAAAAAGGGGCTGAGGGTAGAGGGTACCTAGGCTCATAAATGAGCCTACCAGAAGATCAGTGATTCTTGTCCAATTGCGGCAGTCCCGCATTGTACAACCCCGATATTCGCCATGCAGGGAGATTGTCTAAAGAAGGCAATGGGACGGAGCTCGCTGAAGGGCGAGCGAGAAGGGTTTGGTTGCCGAGACAAGGGGTCGTTGAAGCCAAAAGGACTCACGCGAGAGGGGTCGCGAGGTCCAGGCCTCGCGAGACCGGACCTCGGCAGATACCGCTAGGAGGGGGCCGGCGAGGTCCTCGCAGGGCGATCGCCTTGAAGAGTTACCGCGAACAGGACCCGCGAGAGGGACCGCGAGAGCACTCCATAGAATGGTTCTCGCAGTTTCTGGCCCATAAGCCGATAGGGTCAAATTACTCTTGTCACCCTTGGTGGTCTGCCCTTAGCCTCTCCAAACAACGGAGTTTGGCTGTTAGCAGACCCATTTGGGGTGCGTATAGTAAAACTAAAAGGCAGAATCCGATTATTTGCAGACCACAAAACTAAGATCTATAAATAGACCTCAAAGGGAACCATGGAGAAGGCCCGGTTCAGAATATTTGAGCCTTTTTCTCTCCTTAGGTCGCTTTGGTTTGGGCTCTCCAGCTCTCCAAGGTGCCCGAGTCTTAGCTTTGGCTTGGGAGGGGAAGCGCTCAACGATCTTCCGGGTTAGTCGAGGGACCTCCTTGCTGAGACCAGGGTCTTTGTTCCTTGTCTGAGTTATCTTCCTACGTCTTCCGAGGGACCGATAAGGGATAGCTTCCCCTCAATTCGTTGAGGGCCCCGAGCTCCACAAGAGACCGAGAAATCAGTTTCAACATTTTGGTGCGGTGAGCGTGGAGTGTGGCTGGTTCAAGAAAGTTCCAGAGAAGGGATATGGCGGGTGATGAAGAGCAAGGCGAGGAGTTTGGCGAGACACCTCAGGAGGCGATGGCCAGGATGCTCGCAGATTTCAGAAAGGAGGTGCTCGACACCTTGGGGTTCACTGTCACAGTTCTGCGAAGCGAGTTTGCGACCCCATCACCTCATGCGACCCCTCCCCCAACGATGGTCGGCGTGAATGCTCCAGGGGGAAGGACTAGAAAGGAAGTCGTCGTTGGGTTAGGTACGGACAGGGAAGGGCGAGTGTTGTTCTCCAGTCCAGCGAGCTCCTTGCCTGCAAGCTCCATGTCGGCGAGCTCAGTGCTAGCGAACTCTGTCCCAGCGAGCGCGGTGCAGGCAAGTATGCGCCAAGAGGATGCGGCGACGGTCGGGGTGGTTCAGGCGAGCACCGCCCTCGCGAGTGCGGTCCCGGCGAGCTCAAGTTTGGCGAGCGAACTTGGGGGGCGAGTGGAGCCAGGAAGGGTGACGGGAGGGGGAAGCCCCTTTTGCGAGCTGGTGCTTTCCGCACCCGTCCCTGGGGGATTTGGAGAGTGAGACCGGGTGTACTACAATGGTAGGGATGACCCTGTCCAGCACCTGCAGAGTTTCGAAGACTCTGTCTCCATCAGGCCGATGTCAGATGCCTTCAAGTGTCGGCTCTTTGCCGTCACACTCAAGGAGAAGGCCATGGACTGGTTCCATCAGCTCCCTACAGGGTCAATCTACGCGTTCGAGGATTTGCGCCAAAGTTTTTGCTGAGGTTCTCGACCTCAAAAAAGAGGAAGAAGGACGCTGATTCCCTCTTCGCAGTGAAGCAGGGGCCCAGGGAGTCGCTGGCTCAGTACGCCGATCGGTTCCAGGAGGAAGTGCAGCTCACTCAGGAAATGCCTGGGTTTGCACTCCAACTCGCCTTCACGGTCGGGTTGAAAGAGAGCTTCATCAAGATGGCGTTAAAGAGAAAAGCCCCTGTCTCCTATGAAGAGCTGATGGAGAGGGTGTCGGAGGAGGTCGCGAGTGAGGAAGCCAACCCGGAGCTCACCAAGAGGCTAGCAAAGCTCAGCGAGCTGGAGGTGAGGCAGCATGAGGTCAGCAGAAGGGAAGAGCCCCGGGCCCCGGAGGGGGAATGGAGGCCGCAAGGTGTAGGAACACAAGGGTAGGGAAGGGGTTACGACCCAGGAAGGGGTAACCATATCGGAGGTCAATGGAGGCCCACCAGTTAGGGTGGAGGAAGGGTCCGATGCAAATGCCTCCCCCCCCCCCCTCCCCAACAGGCCATGGCAATTGGACGGGGAAGAGTAAGAGGAAGAGGAAGGAGAGGAGAGGTGGAAACGGCAGCCGCTAGGAGGAGAAGGAATAGGGTGGCAGAGGCCGATGCAGGGGAGGTGACGTTGCCATATTGTATCTTCCATGATGAGTAAGGCCACGCAACGAACACCTACTCGGAGTTCCTGGAAGTGAAGAGGGGCAGAGCACCCGCGTCACAGTAGCTGCAGCCGGTGAGGATTGTGGAGGTCGAACCTCGAGAGGAGGATGAGGAAAGGTGTGAGGATAGAAATGATGCGGGGAATAGGGGAGGAATCGGGGTGATCCATGGGGGGGTAGGGGTGGAGGCTACCCGCAAGGCTAGCCTCCATAAAATCTATCTCCTGAGCATAGCTTCAACATCCACCGCTCTGCCCCCGGCCGAAAAAATCATTTTCACCCAGATGGACATGCCGGGCTCTGAGGACCCATTCTGCGACGCGCTGGTCATTCAGACGGCGATCGAGAACTTCACCGTCTCCCGAATCCTAGTGGACAACGGGAGTTCGGTCAACGTCATCTTCAAGAAGGCGTTTGACAAGATGGAGGTGGAGCCCAGAAGGGTGTTGGCCTCAGATGGCCCTCTGTTTGGATTCTCGGGGGAGAGGAAAGAAGTAGAAGGGGGAGTAGGACTCCATATAACCCTGTGGGGGCAGTCCAGGAACTGCCGTTTTATTATAGTGGACGCTCCAAGCAGCTACAGCGCCATCTTCGGACGGCCACTCATCAGCGCGTTCCGCTGTGTCCCCTCCACCTTTCATCAATGCCTTAAGTTCAACGACGGAGGGGTTCATGTGTGGATCAAGGGAGATCCCAAGGTGGCAAGGCAGTGCTACGTGACGGCTGTCAACACCATCTCCTGGATGGGAGAAGCTGAGGAGTGGGATAAGATGATGGAGAAGGCGGCCGAAGCCGGAGGTAAGGAGGTAGCCAAGGAGAAGATGGAGGGAGATGAAGTTCATGCCCAGGAAGGGGTAGTTGAGGGACCCCGGGCGGAAGGAGAGGAAGAAGAAGAGAAGGCCCAGGAGGGAGGGGCAGAGAAGCTGATGGTGATTGAGAAGGAAGTCGAGGAAGGAACCCAGGCTCTCACTTGTGCCGAAGAGGAGAGGGCTTGGGGAGAGCAGTCCCGGTTGGAGGCTATGGACGAGGTTATGGAGCTCGAGGTCACCACCCGGCTAGGGGTGGTAGAGAAGGTCCGGGTCAGCGGAGGACTCAAACCGGAAGATCAAGCGGAGATCCTGGCATGCGTGTAGAAGAACATAGATGTCTTCGCTTGGAGCGCCGCTGAAATGCCCGGGATCGACGCGGACGTGGCTTGCCATCGCCTCAACCTTGACCCCGGCACTCGCCCCATCCGCCAGAGGAAAAGGGCCACCGCCGACAAGCTGGAAGGACCCATCCGCGAGGAGGTGAGCAAGCTCCTACATGCAGGCTTTGTATCGGAGATCCAGTATCCAGGCTGGGTCTCCAACGTCCTTATGGTAAAGAAGGGAGGAGGTAAATGGAGTATGTGTATCGAATTTTCTTTACTTAATAAAGCATGCCCTAAGGATTGTTACCCCCTGCCTAGGATCGACACGCTGGTTGATTCAGCCGTCGGTTTTCCTGCGATGTCTTTCTTAGATGCTTTTTCAGGTTACCATCAAATCCGCATGCACCCCCCGGACATCAAGGATGTCTCCTTCATCACGGGGGATGGGTGCTACTGTTATAAGATGATGCCGTTCGGGCTCAAGAATGCAGGTACCTGATAAGAAAATAAACGACGTAGGAGGCAAGCGCACCTATCACGTGTAGTATATATGATAAAAATCATATTAAGGTCGTATTTAGTCCTGGTCCCGTCGAGTATTGTTACTTTGAGCTACGGCTATTATTTTATCGGATATTAAAAAGATGATAAGTGCATTAATTTGAAAACAAAAATGATAACAATCGCGGGCTTGGTGTGCGTTTAGCAAAAACCAAAAAAAGCAATAGGAAAGACAAAAAAACTAAGTTATGAAAGCTATAAAGAAAGCGGTAAATCTAGGTTATGAAAGCTATAAAGAAAGCAGTAAATCTAGGTTATGAAAGCGATAAAGAAAGCATGAAAAATCTAAGTTATGAAAGCATGAAAAGCTAATTATCAAAGCATTAAAACTAATTATGAAAGCATAAAAACTATTTATGAAAGCATAAAAACTATTCTCATACACTCACACACACTTACAAAAATAAAAAAGGATGAACATGACATGAAAAAAAGGAAAAAGAAAAACATGAAGAACAAGAAGAACAAAAGAAGAACATGAAGAAAAATAAGATGAACAAGAGTAAAAACAGATTTTATTTAAACAAAAAGATTATTACATAACAAAAGAGATGACAAAGGGAAACAAGGAGAGAGAAAATAACAACACAAAAGGTGGAACACAAATCCTAAAAAGGATTAGAAAATGTGAACCCTTAAACCAATGGCCAACCCCTCTTATTTATAGGCATGAAGGTGGGGTGCATTTAACAAAAAAGAAAAGAGCTGGCTGGAAGCTTCTGGGGTGCGGTTAGAGGGCTGGAAGGCTAGCTGGCTGGCTGAGCTGGAGGTTGGCGCGGGCAGCGGGCAGCAGGGCGGCAGCTGGCACGGGCGCGGGTAGTGCGGCAGCTGGCACGGGCGCGGGAAGGGGGTCAGCTGGCACGGGCAGGGCGCGGGCGGCAGCTTTAATCCAGCAAAATGTGCCTGTGCTGGGAATCGATCATGCGCCTCTAATGAAGACAACCTACACCAAATCCACATAGACAAATGGACTTTGATGTAAACACAAGAACATATATATACATATTATATATATTTACAGATTTTTTTCTTTTATAAATTAACTTTAATATTCTTAACTTTAATAATATATATAACATTATTTTTACACACATAATACATTAAAATACATAATTTTTATTAACTTAATACATATATTTTTTTTATAGTTGTATACAACATTGTTATACACTAACTAAAATATACATTAAATAAAATATACTAAATAAGATACACAATATATATATAACTCTTTATTGATTATATTTTCATATAGTAAATTTTATTATTATATATTTAACTTATTATAGTTTATAATTACATAAATATATAGTTTTTATTTAATAAATATTTAGAAATACTTTAAATATACATTTACATATATATATACATATATATATTTAAATACTTTATGTATATTTCCTTTTTACATAAATTATATAAATATATATAAATTAGCAAAAAAAATGATTTGTTCAATATTTTACAAGAAATATGTACAATATTACTTAAAACTAAGCTAATAACTATACTAAAATACGTTTAATTTACTATTCATCAAATACCCCCATACTTAAGCTTTTGCTATTCCAGAGCAAAAGTAAGGGATACCTATAAGACGTTTAATAAAATTTCAAATTTACTAAAGTTTTATTTAATCAAAAGTAAGTTTGAAATAAATTTTAGGGAATTAAAAAGGTAAGTCCTAAATTATGAAGATGATTTAAAAAAGCGAAAAAGTTTTAGCGAGACTTCTAAAGTTAGTTAAATAGCGTCGAATTTTGCAGTCTTTGGCGCCTTTAATTAGAGTAGAATTATATAAAACTTTAACTTTTTAAAGAAAATTTTTAAGAATAAATAAAAACTTACCAATTATGCTCTCGCAAACTTTTTAAATTAAAATCTAGCCAATAATTTTATTGGCTAAGGGGTAGGGGAAAAAAGGTAGCCTTGGCAAAAAGAAAAGTGCTTGGATTAGGGGTGATGGATTTAATCCTCTCACCCCACCTTTTTGGTGGTTTACTTTGGCTCTCGCCGCTGGTTTACGAGGGAAGATTGAACATTTTTAAACTTAACCCAATGCCCGTGTTTACGGAATTTTTTTTATTCCCATTGACACATGATTTCTTTTAACAATATTGGGTGCCTGTGTTTACGGAATCTTTTTATTCCCATTGATACAGAATTTCTTTTAAAACTTCTTCTTTTAATTTTTTATGCCAAGTTAAAGGGGTGTTTATAAGGGGGGGGGGGGGGGTTTCAAAAAAAAACTAGAATAATAAAAAAGGATTTGAGAGCAAAATTTAGTAGATTAGAATATTCCTAAAGTTTCACAAGTTTCGAGTTAGAATAATTGAATCTAAAAAAGGTTTGCCAATATAATACAAAAGCGAATCTATTTAGGGTTAACTCGAGGTAGTGCTAAAAATTGTGTTCTCAAATTGAATTAAAATCACAAAATATTTTTTACTACTAAAATTCCAAAAATTTAAACCTACAAACTATGATACAAATAAAATGGTTTTAGTAAATCAAAAATAATGAAAAATGCTTAAAGATAAACCTAACCTAGCCTTAGAAGTAACAAAAAGCTAAGTAGGGGTTTTATTCTTTTTTTTTGGATTTTTTGATAAGTTTTTTCATCATTTTTTTTGGAGTTTTTAAGATATATATTATTATTATTATTATTATTATTATTATTTTTGGGATTTTTTTTTAATTTCTTATAACAAAATACATATATACAAATACTTAATAAAAGAAAAGAAACAAAGATAGAATAAAAATGAAAAAAATACATACAAAATAAATTTTTTGGTTTTTTCCTAATGATTTTTTTTCATCAAAATTTTTTGATTTTTTTTTAAAGAAATGTACATTAATAAAAGAGGAAAAGAAAAAAAAAGAGAAGGAAAAACATTTTTGGTGTTATGACAAAATGAATTTTGTTATAACAAATTTTTAAGTACATTTTTCATCTTTTTTTTTTATTTATAACAAAATACATTGGTAAATACATATATATTTACATTAATACTAAAAAAAGGGAAAAGAAAGAAAAAGAAAGAGAAAGACATATATATTTTTTGTATGTTATGACAAAAATTTTGTGAATTTTGTTATAACAAAATTTTTTAGTAAAACTTTTCACCATTTTTTTTTGGATTTTGATTTATTATTATAAATAAGGATTTTTATATACAAATAAAAGACATAAACATAAAACATTTATATAAAAATAAAATTTGTATGTGTTTTTTCTAAGTTAATTAATGATTTTTTTGGATTTTTCATTTGATTTCCTATTTACATTTTAAATTGTTTTTACAAAAAAAAGAAAAATAAAAGGAGGGACAAAGATGTTGCAGCATAATTTTATTATGTTGTAACAAATTTTGCTATTTTATTTATTTTGTAATTTTTTGGTTTTTTCTAAGTAAAAAAAAATGGGGGAGGGGGGGGGGGGCAAAAATAATTACAAAAAGAGGGAAAACATATTTTTTTTTGGTTTTTCTAATTATAGGGGCAATAATTACAAAAAGAGGCCAAACACCATACCCCCAAACTTAAAATCAACATTGTCCCCAATGTTGAAGTAAGTATGAGGAACAATCCTATATATATACAAAAGCATAATAAAAAGAAAAATACAAGGAGGGAAAAAGCAGGGGGAAAAAGCACGCCCCTATTTTGGAGACGGGATAACCGGATTAATACCTGCAAAAAAAAGTTAAAACATAATAATAAAGGCTTATGTACATGGGGGGGGGGATAAAAATGATAAAATCATATACATATATATATATAAGTTTTTTTATTTGTTTTTCTAATTTTTCAAAGTTACAAAAAATAAAACATATATACATAAAGCAAAACTATATATATATTTTTGGAAAGTTTTCTAAATGTATTTTCATCATTTTCGAAATATGCATATATATAAAAACCTTTATACTTAATAAAAATAAGAAAAATAAAGAGAAACTTTAAAATTAAAAACAAAGAAGAAGAAGTGAAATGAAAGGATAAAAGTAATAGGGTTTCCCCTTTTCAAAATATCGACAAAAATCCCCTTTCGGGTCTGTCGAATAATCCTACTTCGAGAAAACTAACTATTATTCTATCTCAAAAGTTCCAAAAATTCTTTTTGATTTATGTTTCAAAATTTTCCATTATTTTGTCATTTTAATTAGAGTATTATTTTGTTTTGTTTAAATATGCATATATAATCTTAATGAAAATAAAATAGAAATCATATCATTTTTTTTGTTATGCATATTTATATACAAAATTAAACTTAATAAGTAATAAAACTTAAGAAAGAGAAAAAAAACAAAGAAAGAAAACAAAACATATATATATATTTTCAATATTTTTATTATCATTTTTTTATTTTTAATATGATAAAAATATATATAAATACTTAACAAAAAAGAAAAGCAAGAAAAAGGAAAGAGGAAAAAAAGAAAAAATAAGAAAGCCAAAAATACTTAATTAAATTTTTTTTTTTTTTAATTTTTTTTATCATCATTTTTTTTTTTCAAAATTTAGCCAAATATTTACATATATAATTTGCATATATAAAACCTAAAAATAAAAATAAGAAAGAAAGAAAAAAAGGAAAAAGATATTTACAAAAAGAAAGATACATAATTATATTAAATTTTTTTTTGGATTTTTCTTATATGTACATTTATATACATAATGATACTAAAAAAAGGAACAAAAATAATAAGAACAAGAAAGAGAAAAACAAAGTAAAAAGAACATTTATGATTTTTGGTTTTTTCTATATCACAAAAAGGATGAAATATATATATATATATAAAGTAAAACCATATATATTTTTGGAGTTTTCTAAATGTATTTTCATCATTTTTGAAATACGCATATTCAAATTTATATTAAAACATAAGAAAAAAACAAAATTAATAAAGAAAATCTTTAAGATGAAAAACAAAGAAGAAAATGTAGAAATAATAAGGTAAAAGCAACGGGGTTTCCTCTTTTCAAAATATCGACAAAAATCCCCTTTCGGGTCTGTCGAGTAATCCTACTTCGAGAAAACGATCTATTATCCTATATTAAAATTCCTAGAATTCATTTTGATTTTGTTTTTAAAGTCTTTCATTATTTTTTTCACTTTGAAATTTGAAATAATATGTTTTCAAATATGCATATAAAAACTTAATGAAACAAATAGGAATCCTATCATTTTTTTTGAGTTTTCTTATATGCACATTTATATACAAATTAAAGCTTAATAAAAATAAAAGTAACTTAATATAAAAAAAAAAGAAAAAAAAAAAGAAGAACAAATATTTTTTGTATTTTTCTAACTTTTTTATCATCATTTTTTTTTATTTATAATGGATGATAAAAAGGATATAATATATCTATATATTAATACATAACAAAAAAAAGAGAAAAATTTTTTTTTTTTGGATTTTTTTATAAGAATATTTCATCATTTTTTTGATTTTTAATTTTTTTAATATTTACAAATTAAAGCTTAAGAAAAAGAGAAAACATATATTTTTGGGTTTTTTGGGGTTTTTTAATTTTTTTGATTTTTTTAAAGATGATAGAATCAATAGTGTATACTTTTTTCGCAATATCGATGAAATTCCCCGGCAACGGCGCCAAAAATTTGATAAGAAAATAAACGACGTAGGAGGCAAGCGCACCTATCGCGTGTAGTATATATGATAAAAATCATATCAAGGTCGTATTTAGTCCTGGGTCCCGTCGAGTATTGTTTCTTCGAGCTACGACTATTGTTTTATCGGATATTAAAAAGATGATAAGTGCATTAATTTGAAAACAAAAATGATAACAATCGCGGGCTTGGTGTGCGTTTAGCAAAAATCAAGAAAAGCGATAGGAAAGACAAAAAAACTAAGTTATTAAAGCTATAAAGAAAACGGTAAATCTAGGTTATGAAAGCTATAATGAAAGCGGTAAATCTAGGTTATGAAAGCGATAAAGAAAGCATGAAAGCTAGCTATGAAAACTTTAAAGAAAGCATGAAAAATCTAAGTTATGAAAGCATGAAAAGCTAATTATCAAAGCATTAAAACTAATTATGAAAGCATAAAAACTATTTATGAAAGCATAAAAACTATTCTCATACACTCACACACACTTACAAAAATAAAATAGGAAGAACATGACATGAAAAAAAAGGAAAAAGAAAAACATGAAGAACAAGAAGAACAAAAGAAGAACATGAAGAAAAATAAGATGAACAAGAGTAAAAAGAGATTTTATTTAAACAAAAAGATTATTACAAAACAAAAGAGATGACAAAGGGAAACAAGGAGAGAGAAAATAACAACACAAAAGGTGGAACACAAATCCTAAAAAGGATTAGAAAATGTGAACCCTTAAACCTATGGCCAACCCCTCTTATTTATAGGCAAGAAGGTGGGGTGCATTTAACAAAAAAGAAAAGAGCTGGCTGGAAGCTTCTGGGGTGCGGTTAGAGGGCTGGAAAGCTAGCTGGCGGGCTGAGCTGGAGGTTGGCGCGAGCAGCGGGCAGTAGGGCGGCAGCTGGCACGGGCGCGGGCAGGGCAGCAGCTGGCACGGGCGCGGGCAGGGGGGCAGCTGGCACGGGCAGGGCGCGAGCGACAACTTTAATCCAGCAAAATGTGGCTGTGGATAAGTAGTATTTTTATAACTTTTTAATAGAAAATTTTGTAAATATTTAATATGAATTTTCCTTTTTATGTCAATTTTAGGTTATAAGTAGTTCTTTTTGTAATTTTGATTCTAACTTAGCTTAATTTCAATTTTTGCAGAATTTTGGGATAAATCGGGAAAAATGGCATGTCACGCCCTCAGTCACGCCCGTGACCAAGGGCGTGTAACCTGAAGATCAGTCCAGAATCGATGCCATGCTGTTTGAACTAGCCCACACCAAGTCACGCCCAGGTCACGCCCGTGACCCAAAGTCACGCCCGTGACCAAGGGCGTGTAAACTTAGAGTCTTCCACGTGGAGCCGCCGTCGAGACGTGGAGATGCTGTCGAGAAGTCAACCTAAGTCACGCCCGTGACCCACTTGTCACGGCCGTGACTTTCCAGCATGATCCCTGCTCTGCCGCCGCGCCGAATTCCAGCCCACACCGCATTTTAATGCGGCCGTCCAAAGTCACGACCGTGACCTGACATGTCATGCCCGTGACATGCCATTTTTTGCCGCGCCGTCCAGAAAGCCCACGCCGTTGTCGGATCCGATGTGAATAGTGCAGTCACGCCCTTGGTCACGCCCGTGACCAAGGGCGTGTAATCTGAAATTTTTTCCTATAAATTCAGAGGTTCTCCATGAGTCCAGGGTTCAGAATTTTGGAGTGGGGGAGGTGCTGCTGGAGCGAATCCTGAGTATTTTTCACTTTCATGTTCATGTTCATGTTCATGTTTCTTTCCTTTCATGTTCTCTTCTTTTTCTCATGCAATGTACTAGCTTTCTTTCAATGCAATAGCCTAGTTTAAGTTTGTAACTTTGTTTTTCCTAGCTTGCAATCTCTTCTCTTGAGACTTGTAATAGTTTTCATTTAAATAAAAATTAGTTTGTTCTCTTGATTTTGTCTCCTCCTTACTTAGTTAAATTTTCTTATTATGCATTTTTATTTTTCTTTCTCTTCCCCCTCCACCATGATTAACTAATCCTCATTAGTACTCGATCAAAATGATCCGAGGATGAGTTAGAAAGTTTTGATTCTCTAAAGTTTTCTTTTTCCGTTTTTACAAACACTTGAATTACCCTTGATTTATAATTAGTGAGGCCATATTTTCGATATATGGTTTTCGCTTATGTTTTCATACTTAGTTAGCCGAGAGGCTCAAAGTATGAATTGATCACTCAAGGGTAAAGAGAGTTGCACGCACCCCTCGAGAGAGGATGACGTAAATCTCCCGGATTGAAGTCAAATCCAATAGCGGGGTTCACTTCGTAAAGCAAGTTTTAGGTAATCGATTATAGGACGAGAGTCCGGTTGATTTTTCCTAAACTTAGTTGGGCATTAACCTCGAGAGAGGCATGTTCGAGCTTCGGGAACCTCCACGGTCAAGTAGTTCAATTTAAACGGAATTAGATTTAATTTCTTTTCACTTGTCTTTTCTCACTCCAAGGTGACTTTTGATTGAGTACTAGCCTCTTTTATCATCATCTAAACCCTTAATTTAGCTTGCAATTTCTCTTTTTCTAGCTAAGTAACCAAAACCCCAAAATATCATTAGATAAGATAATAGCGACTTTCCTCAAAGTAGAAGTAATCAACGCGCCCCGTTGAATACGACCTTGGTATTTCTAAATATCCTATACTATAGACGATAAGGTACACTTGCCTTTATCGGATATAGTTTTGGAGAAAATCTCAAACCTTCACTAAATTTCAAAACCCCAATTTTTATTATCAAGTTTTTGGCGCCGTTGCCGGGGACTTTGCGTAGATATTTTGAAAAGAGGATAGCTATTAATTTTATCATGCTTCTTTTTATTTTATTATGCTTTTTCTAAATTTCAAAAAGAAAAAAAAAATTTAGTTTTTCTTCTTCCTTTCTTCTCTTTTTAGTGTATGACCCGAGGTAGCACTTCGATTCTTCCTTTTGATCCGGAGATCGAGCGAACCCTTTTGAGGCACCACCGTTCTCGTGATCAGGGAAATCAAATAGAATCCGAAGAGTCGATCGGGGACACTAACGCAGCAAATATGGATCATAATCTTAATCCTCCTAATCTTAACGAGCCAAATCCTAATGAGGACGCGCAACGGACCATGTCCTATTATGCGCGGCCGAATTTGGAAGGCACACAATCAAGTATTGTTCGCCCCACGGTGGCGAACAATAATTTTGAGATCAAGTCCAGCATCATATAAATAGTGCAACAATCGGTGACCTTTGATGGTCAACCAGACGAGGATCCAAATTCACATATCTCTTACTTTCTTGAAATTTGCGACACTTTTAAGATCAATGGCGTCACCGATGACGCCATTCTATTACGTCTTTTTCCTTTTTCTTTGCGGTCTAAGGCCAAGCAGTGGCTGGGCTCCCTACCTAGGGGATACATCACTACATGGGCCGAAATGGCGGAAAAATCTCTTAATAAATATTTCCCGCCTTCAAAGACCGCTAAATTGTGCACGGATATTGCGTCATTCATGCAAATCGACTCGGATACTCTCTATGATACAGGGGAGCGCTTCAAGGAGCTTTTGCGTCGATGCCCTCACCACGCACTTGCCACTTGGCAACAAGTGCAAATATTTTATAATGGCTTAAATCTCCAAACGAGGCAAATGATTGATGCGGCCGCCGGGGGGACATTAAATAATAAAACCCCGGTCGCCGCTCAAGAGCTTTTCGAAGAGATGGCCACAAATGCGTACCAATGGAACATGCCCCGAGCGCGGCCTAATAAACCGGCCGAAATTTTTGAAATAGACGCAAACGCGAATTTGGCTTTACAAGTTGAGCGCTTAACAAAGCAAGTGGCGGAGATGCCTGCTTCCTCCTCCACTCCTCCTTGGGCTAATAATGTTTTAATTGAAGAGCAAGTTGATTACATGGGAAATCCATCTCGGCCTTCCTATAACCCGAACACCGCTCCGTATAATAACACCTACAATGCGGGTTATAGGAATCATCCAAATTTCTCATGGAGCAATCAAGGAAATGCTCAGCGTCCCTTAAATTCAAATCAGCCTCCAAATCAACTTCTTAATTTAACTCCCCCTCCAAATTTTAATCCACCCGGTTTTCCACCGCAACAGCAAAAGCCCTCTCCGCTTGAAGAGGTTTTTGCAAAATATGTTGCTACAAATGAAGCAAACATCCGGAACCTCACCGGATCGATCAAAATTTAGAGAACCAAGTGGGCCAGCTAGCAAAGATAATCTCCGAGCGCCCGCAAGGAGCCCTTCCGGGAAACACGGAGCCAAACCCAAGAGAGAGCGCAAACGCGATTACACTCCGAAGCGGGAAGGAGGTGGTTTCAAAACAGGATGAACCCATGGTGACTTCCTCCCCTCCTCCTCCTCCTATTTTATCTTCGAATTTACCTGCTACGTTAGCTCCGCGCGCTTCTACTTCTAATATTCCGTATCCATCTAAGTTTAAAAGCGAAAGCACCGAAAAGAATTATAAAAAGTTTTTAGATATCTTAAAGCAAATTCACATTAATGTACCCTTCTGCGAGGCTATCTCTCAAATGCCTAAATATGCGAAATATCTTAAGGAGTTGCTCTCCAATAAGAAAAAATTAGAAGATATTTCGCATATTTCTTTGAACGCAGAATGCTCCGCGATTGTACTCAACAAATTGCCTAGAAAAGTGAATGACCCGGGACGGTTCTCCATCCCGTGTTTATTTGGCAATTCGTTAGTAAAACACGCTTTAGCGGATCTGGGAGCAAGTATCAATCTCATGCCTTTTTCACTATTTAAGAAGCTAGGTCTAGGGAATCCAAGCCCCACTCGAATGAGTATTCAATTAGCGGATCGCTCTTTAAAATATCCGGTAGGAATAGTGGAGGACGTGCTCGTCAAGGTCGACAAGTTCATCTTCCCGGTGGACTTTGTCATTCTTGACATCGAAGAGGATGTCGAAGTACCCCTCATACTCGGCCGCCCCTTCCTTGCCACCTCCCGCGCCATTATTGACGTAAGTAACAGAAAGCTCCTCCTACGGGTTGGAGATGATGAAGTTTCTTTCGGCATAAATTCCTCGATGCGGAACACATTAGAAAACAACGATTCGTGTTTTTACTTGGAAGAGTGTTGGGAATTCGATTCACCTCCCGAGTTAGTATCCACCTTGAGTCACGAGTCCGAGCTCGCCGAGCTCTTTTGTCTGGAAGAAAAAGAAGTCACTCGTTTCACACCACCCGAACCACTATTTTTAGAAAATTTGAAAATCAATACTTCTTATGAAGAGCCATCCGTTTTAGAACTAAAGCAACTCCCCCTCACCTTAAGTATTTATTTTTAGAAAAAGATTCGAAGCTACCCGTAATCGTTTCATCCGAACTTAGCCACTCGGAAATTTCTGAGTTAGCTATTGTCTTAAGAAAGCACCGCCACGCAATTGCGTGGCAAATTTCGGATATTAAGGGTATAAACCCTTCCTTCTGCACCCATAAAATCTTTCTCGAAGATAATTCCCAAAATTCGGTCCAGCCTCAACGGCGGCTAAACCCTAACATGAAAGAAGTCGTTAAGGCCGAAGTGATCAAACTATTAGACGCGGGAATTATCTACCCGATATCGGATAGTACTTGGGTTAGCCCAGTACAAGTCGTACCAAAGAAAGGAGGCGTTACGATAGTAGCTAATGAGAATAACGAGTTGATCCCAACCCGTACTGTTACGGGTTGGCGGATGTGCATCGATTACCGAAAACTAAATGATGCCACCCGTAAGGATCACTTCCCTCTACCGTTTATTGATCAAATCTTAGAGCGTCTTTTAGGTCACTCCTACTACTGTTTTCTCGATGGTTTGTCGGGATATTTTCAAATCCCAATTTCGCCCGACGACCAAGAGAAAACCACTTTCACTTGTCCCTTTGGCACCTTCGCTTATCGAAGGATGCCATTTGGTCTTTGTAACGTGCCAGTTACATTTCAAAGATGTATGCTGGCGATATTTGATGAGTTAGTAGAGGAGGTGATGGAAGTGTTTATGGACGACTTTTCCGTATTCGGAAACTCATTTAAAAATTGTTTAAAAAATCTTGAGCGCGTGTTGCAGCAATGCGAGGAAACGAATTTAGCACTTAATTAGGAGAAATGCCATTTTATGGTCAAGGAAGGATTAGTCCTTGGTCATAAAATTTCGGGCATGGGGATCGAGGTCGATAGGGCCAAGATTGAAGTGATTGAAAAACTCCCCCCTCCAACAAACGTAAAAGCTATTCGTAGTTTCCTAGGGCACGCATGGTTCTATCGGCACTTTATACAAAATTTTTCCAAAATCACAAAGCCGTTAACCCATCTTCTTGAAAAGGAATCCTCATTTATTTTCAGCGATGAATGCCATTTGGCCTTTAAACTTATCAAAGAAAAACTTATAAACTCCCCGATTCTAGTCGCGCCGGATTGGTCGCTCCCTTTTGAAATCATGTGCGACGCGAGTGACATTGCGGTTGGTGCCGTTTTAGGCCGACGGGTGAGTAAGTATTTCCACCCTATTTATTATGCGAGCAAAACACTCACGTCGGCACAAGCGAATTACACCACTACCGAAAAGGAGCTTCTAGCGATCATTTTTGCCTTCGATAAGTTTAGGTCATACATCACCCTCTCGAAAGTTATCGTCTTCACGGATCACTCCGCACTTAGGTATCTTTTAAGCAAATCGGACGCCAAGCCTCGTCTTTTGCGATGGATCCTCCTCTTGCAGGAGTTTGACTTAGAGATCCGGGACAAAAGAGGAGCCGAAAACTTGGCGGCCGATCACCTTTCTCGTTTAGAAAATCCCTCCTCGGAAGCATTAATAGAGGCCGACATCAACGATAAATTTCCCGAAGAGCGCCTCCTAGCTCTCGAAAATTTTAATTTATCTTCTACCCCATGGTTTGCAGATTTGGCTAACTATTTAATAGCCCGGGTCCTGCCAAAAGAATTCTCGAGTCAGCAAAAGAAGAAATTCTTTTTTGATTTAAATAATTACTCTTGGGAGGACCCCTTTTTATTCCGAGTATGCGCAGACCAGATTGTGAGAATATGTGTTTCAAGTGAGGAAGGCTTTAAAATTTTACATCATTGTCATGAGGGACCCACCGGTGGTCACTATCTTTCAAACCGAACCGCGAGGAAGGCACTGGAGGCAGGCTTTTATTGGCCCACGCTCTTCAAAGATGCTCACACCCTTGTGAGTACTTGCGACAGCTGCCAGCGGTCGGGGAACATCTCCCGCCGGGAAGAGATGCCCCAAAACATTTTCTTAGAATGCGAAATTTTCGATCTTTGGGGCATTGATTTCGTTGGTCCTCTCCCTCCTTCGTTTTCAAATAATTATATTCTAGTGGCGGTCGACTACGTGTCGAGGTGGGCGGAAGCGCAAGCTCTCCCCACCAACGATGCGCGAGTCGTCGTTAATTTTTTAAAAAAATTATTCTCTCGATTTGGCACTCCGCGCGCTATTGTGAGTGATCGGGCACCCATTTTTGCAATACTCAATTCACAAAAATCTTAGCAAAATATGGTGTCACACACAAATTAGCCACTGCCTACCACCCACAAACGAGCGGCCAAGTCGAAGTTGTTAATCGAGAATTAAAACGGATTTTAGAAAAAACAGTTTCTATTAATCGGAAGGATTGGGCAATAAAGCTCGATGACGCGCTATGGGCCTATCGAACGGCGTACAAGACCGCTATAGGTTGTACACCATATCGAATGGTCTATGGCAAGGCTTGCCACCTTCCGGTCGAATTAGAACACCGCGCATTTTGGGCGCTTAAATTTTTAAATCTTGATTCTACTTTAGCGGGCGAACAAAGAAAATTTCAAATGAACGAATTAGATGAGTGGAGAGCGAATGCGTATGAGAGTAACAAATTATATAAGGAGCGAACAAAGTTTTATCACGACAAACATATAAAATTTCCAAAAACTTTTTCGCCGGGCGACCTCATCCTCCTTTATAATTCTCGTCTTCGCCTTTTTCCGGGAAAGCTGAAATCTCGATGGTTCGGACCTTTTATTGTTAAAGAGGTTTGGTCCTATGGGACAATTCTAATTTCCCACCCGGAAAAAGGTTCCTTCAAAGTTAACGGGCACCGCCTTAAATTGTATCTTCCAGGAGACTTACCTAATGACAAGAGTGATGCGATATTTCTTCATAATATAACATGATTGGCAAGTGGGTCAAGCTACGCGACCTTAAACAAAGCGTTGTTGGGAGGCACCCCAAAGTTATCTTTTGTTATTTTCTCTTGTCTTTTCTTTTCTTCTTTAACAACTTTTACAGGTAATCGCGGCTTCCCCACAAAAGCTTCAAAAAAATCAGGGAAGCCCTTTTTCCTTCTCTTCTTTCGTTTTTGCATTTCTTTTTACCTTTTCTTATTTCATACTTATTTTTAAACATTGGGGACAATGTTTAACTTTAAGTATGGGGGTGTAAATACCCCTTTGTAAATATTTGTAAATAGTTTTAAAAAGAAAATTTTCAAAAAAAAATGAAAAGAAAAAAAAACAACAAAAAAAAATTTTAATTTTGTTTCTATGATTTCCTTTATTTAAGCACTTGAACATATAGAAAATCGAAAATTTAAATCTTGGAAAGGGACGTTTGGGATTTCATCCCATCACACCTCCTAGTACCTTGCGAACCCTTCACCGGGTAGCCCTTGGGAAGTCCAAGACTTACAAAAATTGTTAAGTTTTAAAGCTAGTTTCCTTTCTTTGTAAATAGTTTTTAATGAGAAAAATTAAAAAATAAAAAAAAAAGATAATATCAAAAATTAAAAAAAAAAAGATAATATCAAAAATTCAAAAAAAAAGATAATATCAAAAATTCCAAAAATTCTTATATCCCTCCTTCTTGTTGTTTTTGTGATTAAAAATTTTTAAGGATGTCTTATAAATTATGTCTCACACTTTTGCTCTGGAATAGCAAAACCTCAAGTATGGGGGTATTTGATAAGTAGTATTTTTATAACTTTTTAATAGAAAATTTTGTAAATATTTAATATGAATTTTCCTTTTTATGTCAATTTTAGGTTATAAGTAGTTCTTTTTGTAATTTTGATTCTAACTTAGCTTAATTTCAATTTTTGCAGAATTTTGGGACAAATCGGGAAAAATGGCATGTTACGCCCTCGGTCACGCCCGTGACCAAGGGCGTGTAACCTGAAGATCAGTCCAGAATCGATGTCACGCTGTTTGAACTAGCCCACACCAAGTCACGCCCCAGGTCACGCCCGTGACCCAAAGTCACGCCCGTGACCAAGGGCGTGTAAACTTAGAGTATTCCACGTGGAGCCGCCGTCGAGACATGGAGATGCTGTCGAGAAGTCAACCTAAGTCACGCCCGTGAACCACTTGTCACGGCCGTGACTTTCCAGCGTGATCCCTGCTCTGCCGCCGCGCCGAATTCCAGCCCACGCCGCATTTTAATGCGGCCGTCCAAAGTCACGGCCGTGACCCGACATGTCACGCCCGTGACATGTCATTTTTCGCCGCGCCGTCCAGAAAGCCCACGCCGCTGTCGGATCCGATGTGAATAGTGCAGTCACGCCCTTGGTCATGCCCGTGACCAAGGGCGTGTAATCTGAAAATTTTTCCTATAAATTCAGAGGTTCTCCTTGAGTCCAGGGTTCAGAATTTTGGAGTGGGGGAGGTGCTGCTGGAGCGAATCCTGAGTATTTTTCACTTTCATGTTCATGTTCATGTTTCTTTCCTTTCATGTTCTCTTCTTTTTCTCATGCAATGTACTAGCTTTCTTTCAATGCAATAGCCTAGTTTAAGTTTGTAACTTTGTTTTTCCTAGCTTGCAATCTCTTCTCTTAAGACTTGTAATAGTTTTCATTTAAATAAAAATTAGTTTGTTCTCTTGATTTTGTCTCCTCCTTACTTAGTTAAATTTTCTTATTATGCATTTTTATTTTTCTTTCTCTTCCCCCTCCACCATGATTAACTAATCCTCATTAGTACTCGATCAAAATGATCCGAGGATGAGTTAGACAAGTTATGATTCTCTAAAGTTTTCTTTTTCCGTTTTTACAAACACTTGAATTACCCTTGATTTATAATTAGTGAGGCCATATTCTCGATATATGGTTTTCGCTTATGTTTTCATACTTAGTTAGCCGAGAGGCTCAAAGTATGAATTGATCACTCAAGGGTAAAGAGAGTTGCACGCACCCTTCGAGAGAGGATGACGTAAATCTCCCGTATTGGAGTCAAATCCAATAGCGGGGTTCACTTCGTAAAGCAAGTTTTAGGTAATCGATTATAGGACGAGAGTTCGGTTGATTTTTCCTAAACTTAGTTGGGCATTAACCTCGAGAGAGGCATGTTCGAGCTTCAGGAACCTCCACGGTCAAGTAGTTCAATTTAAACGGAATTAGATTTAATTTCTTTTCACTTGTCTTTTCTCACTCCAAGGTGACTTTTGATTGAGTACTAGCCTCTTTTATCATCATCTAAACCCTTAATTTAGCTTGCAATTTCTCTTTTTCTAGCTAAGTAACCAAAACCCCAAAATATCATTAGATAAGATAATAGCAACTTTCCTCAAAGTAGAAGTAATCAACGCGCCCCGTGGAATACGACCTTGGTATTTCTTAATATCCTATACTATAGACGATAAGGTACACTTGCCTTTATCGGATATAGTTTTGGAGAAAATCTCAAACCTTCACTAAATTTCAAAACCCCAATTTTTATTATCAGCTGTGCTGGGAATCGATCCTGCGCCTCTAATGAAGACAACCTACACCAAAAACACATAGACAAGTGGACTTTGATGTAAACACAAGAACATATATATACATTTTATATATATTTACAGATTTTTTTCTTTTATAAATTAACTTTAATATTCTTAACTTTAATAATATATATAACATTATTTTTACATACATAATACATTAAAATACATAATTTTTATTAACTTAATACATATATTTTTTTTTATAGTTTTATACAACATTGTTATACACTAACTAAAATATACGTTAAATAAAATATACTAAATAAGATACACAATATATATATATATAACTCTTTATTGATTATATTTTCATATAGTAAATTTTATTATTATATATTTAACTTATTATAGTTTATAATTACATAAATATATAGTTTTTATTTAATAAATATTTACACATACTTTAAATATACATTTACATATATATATATATACATATATATTTAAATACTTTATATATATTTCCTTTTTACATAAAATGTATAAATATATATATAAATTAGCAAAAAAAATGATTTGTTCAATATTTTACAAGAAATATGTACAATATTACTTAAAACTAAGCTAAAAACTATACTAAAATACGTATAATTTACTATTCATTAGTGCCACATACCAAAGGATGATGGACAGAGTCTTCCGCGAGCAGAAGGGAAGAAACTTGGAGGTTTATGTTGACGACCTCATGGTAAAGAGCCGAGACCTTGGGTCTCACCTCCGAGACCTTGAGGAGACATTCGGGACCCTGCGGCGCTACAAGATGAAACTCAATCCCTTGAAATGTGTCTTCGGGGCAAGCCGAGGAAAGTTCCTAGGCCACTTACTCACCCCCGCAGGAGTGGAGCCTAACCCGGACAAGGTTAAGGCGGTAATGGAGTTGGGGTCGCCGAGGAATCCAAAGGAGGTTCAGAGCCTTACAGGGAAGTTGGCTGGGCTCAGCAGGTTCCTATCCAAGGCAGGGGAAAAGTGTGCGCCTTTCTTCAAGGTGCTACGGGGCAACAAGAAGTTTGAATGGACCCGGGAGTGCGAGGAAGCCTTCCAGGACCTGAAGGAACAGCTCACCCAAACCCCTCTGCTCTAGGGACCGAGACCGGGGGAAGACCTATCCCTGTACCTGGGTGTATGGTCCGAAGCAGTAAGTTCCGTGTTGGTCCAGAAGGAGAGGAAGAAACAGTTCCCTATCTACTACGTCAGCCGAGTGCTGAAGAATGCAGAGCTCCGGTACCCGATCCTAGAAAAGTTAGCCTTCGCATTAGTGGTGTCGGCCCGGAGGCTCCGACCTTACTTCCAAGCCCATTCAATCAAAGTAGAGACGGACCACCCGCTCCGTAGAATCATGGAGGGAGTGGAGCACTCGGGAAGGTTGGCGAAGTGGTCCGTAGAGTTAAGTGAATTCAATATCACATTTGTGCCTAGGACATCCATCAGGGCTCAGGCAGTGGCAGACTTCATGGCCGACTATGCGGCCGAGGCGGGGGAGCACAAACCACCTCCCCCGGAGGGATGGAAAATGTTGGTGGACGGGGCATCAGGAAAGTACTCCTATGGAGGGGGAATAGTCCTGGTAAGTCCTCAGGGGACTCGGATCGAGAAAGCCCTAAACATCCATTTCCCGATTACCAACAACCAGGCTGAGTACGAGGCAGTGATAGCGGGCCTTCGGCTGGCCCAGGAACTAGGGGTGCAGGATGTGGAGGTCTCCACGGACTCCATGGTGGTAGCATGCCAAATCAAGGGGGAGTTTGAAGCGAAGGACCCGACCCTCCAGCTATACCTAGAGAAGGTTAAGGTGGTGATCGGGCAGTTCCGCACCCTCTCCATCAAGCACGTGCCGAGGGAGGAGAGCACCAGGGCGGATCTCTTAGCCAAGTTCAGTCCCTGAGCGGGAGAGACGGCTTCGGAACTCTTCCGGCCCTCCATCGAGGAAGGAGAATTGATGGAGGTGGATCAACGAGCCTCATGGATGGATCCGTTCATCACCTTCCTATCCTCCGGGCAGTTCCCTGGAGAGGACGTGGACAAGAGGCGCTTCAGGTATAAGTCCGCTTATTACTCCTTGCATGCAGGAGGGCTATATAGAAAAACTCCCTCGGGACTCCTAGCCCGTTGTGTTTCCGAGGAGGAGGTTCCCAGAGTCTTGGAAGAAATCCACTCCGGAGAGTGCGGCAGTCACTCCGGGAGTCGGACCCTGTAGGGATGGGTGTTGAGGCAAGGCTACTTCTGGCCCACTCTCAGCAAGGACGCGGCGGAGTTCGCGAGGAAGTGTCCAAAGTGCCAGCTCTATGCTCCGGTCCAACTCCTCCCAACTCAAAGGCTCCGGACCCTCACGGCTCCCTGGCCCTTTGCCATATGGGGGTTAGACCTGGTCGGTCCCTTCCCCCAAGCAAGCGGCCAGAGGAAGTTCCTGCTGGTAACCTGGTCGGTCCCTTCCTCCAAGTGGGTAGAAGTGAAAGCACTCGCTAAGGTAACCTCTCAGGTGATAAGGAATTTCGTGTGGGGGGAGATAATTTGCAGGCACGGGCTACCTCTAGCTATAGTGACGGACAATGGGCCTCAGTTTG
The DNA here is from genome assembly GCA_033032865.1 of Dactylorhiza incarnata. Lineage (NCBI taxonomy): Eukaryota > Viridiplantae > Streptophyta > Magnoliopsida > Asparagales > Orchidaceae > Dactylorhiza > Dactylorhiza incarnata. Next base: position 7,393,057 of record JAWHQI010000051.1, on the reverse strand, counting down.
CTAATGGAGAGTTTGTTGGCTTTTGCACTCAGCTCGGCATTGACCTCAGGTTCGCACTGGTCCACCACCCGAGGAGCAATGGGCAGGTGGAAGCGGCGAACAAAATAATCGTTAACCTATTAAAAAAGAAAGTGGAGAACCTTCAGGGAAACTGGGTAGAACAGCTACCCTCCGTCCTCTGGGCCATGAGGACTACTCCGAACACCGCCACCGGGGAGACTCCGTTCAAGCTCTCTCACGGGTCCGAGGCCGTTCTCCCCATAGAGTTTGAGGTAAAGACCCCCCGGTTGATCGCTGCAAGCGAGGGGGATGAAGAATGGCTAGAAGATAACAGTGCAGAGCAGAGGCTATCTTTGGACCTGGTGGAAGAACTCCGGGACTTGGCCACCATCAGACAGGAAGAGGTCAAACGGCGAATGGCTCGATATTTTGACAAACATATCCGGATCAAGCACTTTGAGAAAGGAGACCTAGTCCTGAAGAAGGTGGATGCAGCCGGCAGAGGGGCCGCGGTGGGTAAACTTAACCCCAATTGGGAGGGTCCATATATTGTAAGCAAGGTGCTCAAGTCAGGGGGGTATCATCTCCAGGATGTGGAGGGGGTGCCTCTCGACCGAGCCCGGAGTGGGGATGATTTGAAATGATTTTACCCTTGAAAGCTTCATTCTGTTGTTTATTAAATGTCTAACTCCTTTTTGTGGTGCTTACAACTGCGGCCATGCCGGAGTGACAAAGGTTGGATATGTTGGTGCTGGAATGCCCCAGATCGATTCCGCTCCCGGGCTCTCACCTAGACGGGGGGTTCAGGTTGATCTCTAGAGAGGCTGCCAAGGTTGGATATGTTGGTGCTGGAATGCCCCAGATCGATTCCGCTCCTGGGCTCTCACCTAGACGGGGGGTTCAGGATGATCTCTGGAGAGGCTGGCAAGGTTGGATATGTTGGTGCTGGAATGCCCCAGATCGATTCCGCTCCCGGGCTCTCACCTAGACGGGGGTTCAGGTTGATCTCTGGAGAGGCTGGCAAGGTTGGATATGTTGGCGCTGGAATGCCCCAGATCGATTCCGCTCCCGGGCTCTCACCTAGACGGGGGGTTCAGGTTGATCTCTGGAGAGGCTTGCAAGAACAACATGTCTTTTTACTGGAAGGTTCCGTCTCGCTCGGCGGGCAGTCCCGCTCGGCAAAGAGAGATTTCGCACGATATTATGCGAATGGCGAGAATCAATCCTATGTGATTCAGAACATCTAGTCCGCGGCAGAAAGGGTGTCGGTTCCGGGTAAGAGGCGAGCTCTCGCCAAGAGAAAAAATGCCTTGCAAAACCTAGAGAAAATACGCGCGACTAAGAGAATAGTAACTAAGGCGAATGGCGGAGGGCCAGAGCAGCCGAAAAGGTCCTGCACTCGGCTATTCGACAATGTAAAACGCGAGAACGGTCATCGCAGGAGTAAGCAACGTAAAACGCGAGAACGATCATCTCGGGAGTTCGACAACGTAAAATGCGAGAACTGTCATCGTGGGAATTAGCAACGAAAAACGCGAGAACGGTCATCGCGGGAGTGACCTACACAGGTAAATATCGAGATAAGCAAGAGCGCGATATCTACACAGAAAACGATAGAAAGGAGCTAGCGCAACGCAGCAAGTAATTTGTATTCACTCCTTTAAAAAGTCTGATTTACATAAAGCGGCGACCTCGCCAGCCAAAAAACAAAATCGGAAAAAATAAAGCGGTAAGCCTCACTGATCGCTCGCGGAAACCTCCCCGTCGTCGCTGCTCTTCACTGGCGAAAGCGGGTGGAAGAGCTCGGGGACGATATCTTCTAGGTCCAGATCGGCCGCGTCGGCGGTCAAGAGGACAGTCGCCTTCATCATCTGGAAAATGTAGCGAGCCGAATTCGTAGACTCCAAGTGAACTTCTTCATTTCGCGCTCGCCGCTTTTCCTTCAGACGGCGAGGCGAGGGGGGAACGACGGCACGAGTGAGGTCGCAGTTTAGGGCCTTCAGCCCAGCCACCTCTCCCTCCAAATCCTTGACGCGAGCTTCGGCTCTCCCGGCAGAATTGGCATCCTGCAATTGAGTTCGACTAAAAAGCCGAAACAACCGAAGGAAAGAAGGATGAGGAATTCAAACTCACACAATGCCCTCTGCGGCGAGCAGCTTCTCCTTCAACTGCGCGTTCTCGGCAATGAGCCCCTGATAGAGCCTCGCGAGCTCCACGTTCTGAAGCTCCAGCTGTAAGCAACGCCTCCCGGTCATATGGGCGAGCTCGGCGGAGCGTAACTGCGACCTCACGCTTTCGAAAGCGAGGGTTCTCGTGGTCTCATCCTTATAAGACCCCTCGTCCTCACGCCCATAGAGAGCGAACGAGAGGTCGAAGGCGTGACCGCTGACGGTCTCCTTCTCCACCCAGGAGGGATGTTGGAGATGTCCACCCGGTTGGCCTCCGGCTTCCAGTTAACCAGGAGCTCGCCGGTCTCATCGCGACGCCTCTGGCCGAGGCCGAAGTTGTAGTGGTTGACGGGGATGGGCAGGACGGAAGTTCTGAAAACCTCTTGGCAGGGCTCGTCATCCTCACCCCCTCCGGAGAGGGCGGTGAGGTTGAACTCGTCAAAAGCTGCCTCGCGGGGCTCCGAGGAGGCGAGCGAGATCCCGCTCGTCTTACTCTTCTTCTTTTGCGGAGACTTTGGGGGAACGACATGCCCACCATGGGCTCCCGATCTCTTGCGAGAAGAGGGCTCACCCGGAAAGGAGGTGCCCCGGCAAGCCTCCACCCCCATGGTCGCGAGAGTCAGGGTAGAGTCGGTTTTACGATTGCTCGCGTAGGGTAGATGGAGAGGAAGATCTCGTTCGCCTAGAAAATAGTGGAAGCTTCATTAAGTACAAGTACCGGAAAAGAGAGGGAGTCCAATGATGGAGCGAGATCTTTTACCTTCCCCGGCGAGTACCGGAAGAAGCTTGTCGACGTTGCGGCTGAGATGGACGACCTCGAAGTTCTTCTTACAGAAGAACTGGTAGAGAAGGGCGTCGTGGCCTCCGAGAGCGGCGGGTCGGTAGGTGGTCTCGCCGTGCTGGACTGGCGAGAATGGGATATTTCCGAAGTTCCCCTTGACGAGAAGGAACTTCTGCGCCCAGAAGTGGGCTTTGTTGACGGTCTCATCCACCTTAGGACCTGAGCCCACGAAGTAGGCGGTCCCCTCCTTGAAGGCACGGAACGAGAACAATTTCCGGAAGACCGGGAGGCTGAACTCGATGCGCTCCTCACGAAGGAAGCAGGCGAAAGCTATGATCACCGCCATGGCGTTAGGGGTGAGCTGGCCCGGAACAACGCCATGGTGCTTGAAAACCTGACAAAGCAGCGAGAAGATCAGGATTAGTTCACACGATAAGCGAGACTAGATCGACACAAAATAAGAAATGAGCGAGAACGATCATACCTGGCGAACTTCCGGCCATAGTGGTAGACGCAGGCCGACCGCGAAGTGGGCGGTAGTGATGGCCAACTCGCCGGTACGCGGGGCGTTGATCACGTCATCCTCGCTGGGACGACGTGCCTCGAATGGGGGGGGGGGGGGGTGATGAAGTCGGCGACCGCGCTAAGATACTCCTCGTCTATCAAGTTGCAGTGGTAGAAGGTGTGCTCGGCGAAAGCCTTCGCAATCTTGCGCCGACCCTCCGATTCATGAGCATCGCCACCCATCCTGATAACCTGCGAGAAAGAAAATAGGGCGAGAACGGGAAGGAGCGAGAACTCTGAAGCGGGGGAGGAAGAAGTTTGATAGTAAATGCGGTGGTTGACTCAGTTATGACCACCTATTTATAACCAAAACAAAATGGCGGGAAGAAGTCCAAACGCCGGCGAGCACGGGCCGCAGGAAAAAGCATCACATCATGCCCGCGGGCGAGATAAACCTGTGGGGTTAGCACAAACAACACCTCGTGAGATGTATTCGGCGAGAACAGAAGGTCCCCGAGAACACAACGTAACAAATAAAACAGAGGTACTAGAAGCAAGCGAGAATTTATAAAAGCTAGTGATACTTATGATCAAAGGAGATAAAAGCCAGCGAGTGGCCGATGCGTGAGTCACGAGTCGTAGCGAGATTGTCTAACAACAACGACATCCATTACAAATAAGTCCACGACATAACAGTTAGCGAGGATCATGGGGCAGCCATTTCCACCTGCCCCCACCCCGCGACCCAGACCTCGGTGGTACCCTGGAGTTGTAGTACTCCTCGGCCAATCGGCCCTCCCTGTCCGTGAGGTAGGCGTAGTCTCTCATCCTGGCTATATGAACCTCCGGCGTCGTAGCACTTTCATCCTGGTCATGATGTCTCGCCTGCTGAAGCCTCGCACATTCTTCCATCAAAACCGCGTGCCTGTCCTCGGCGGCTTCTCTGTCTCGCCTCGCCTGCATGTTGAGGTCCATCAACATCCTCCCGTGCTTCCTCAGCAAATCGCGGCTCGCTGCTTCAACATCTTGGGGTCTCGCGGATCCCCTAAGAAGTCCTCCACCTGGTCCGGAAGGGGGGACATTTCGTCGTCGCCCAGCTCAGAATCGGTAGGCGGATTTTCAGTATTGTTTGCGAGATATTACGAAGAGGTCAGATGGCGCGCGTAAGCCCGCGCAGGGTTTCCGCGAGGTCAGAATACTTACCAAGCGGCGGGCGAGAGGTCGAGGGACGACCCTGGAACACATTGCTGTAGTGAGGATAGAGAGATTTGCCCAAGCCGGCGGGGTAGGCTGCACTGTTGGTAGGAGGGATCTTCGGCGGCGCAGAGCCCCCGGTCTCCTCACTCATCAAGAGCTGAAATCTGGGCTTGTCTATGATTTTGTCAGGAGGCGGAAGCGGAGACAGAGGCCGCGAGGTCTGGCGGGCCGGAGACTTCAGGGGCGAGACTGTAAAAAGTAAGGAACGGAGGCCAGTTGACAAGAAACATTCTTGCGCGCGAGATTAGGATCGTACCGGTAACGTCCTTCCCTGTGAGGTTCATATCCGCCTGCAGGCTTTTGCGAGATCCCTCCGTGGGTTCTCCAGCGTTCTCACTCGGCAAAGCATCCTGCGAGTAGAAATGAATGACAGGCAAATTTATTAACACGAACGGGAGGGGTGGCTCGTACCTTCTCGTTATGGCGATCGTCGGGGGAGGAGTCCAACATCGCAGAGTCATCCCTGGTTCGGCGAGCCGCCTTCGCCTTCTTAACTTTCGATGACACGGCGGGAGAGGGCCAGTTCATCCAGGCAGGGACCTTGGCCGTAGAAGGGAGCCCTCCGGCTCTCACCTCCCTCATGCGAGCCTTGATTTCTTCAGTAAGAGGCATCTACAGACAGCTACAGTGTCAGGCAAAGGGAAAAGAAAAGGAGTGGCGGCACACGCGTCTGGGGACTCGGGACGATATTTATAACCCAGAGGGGGTCCCACCAAAGATTCCCGATAGATCATCAAATAGCGGGCAAATATCAGGGGTTGGATGATTATTCGCGATCACAAATGTCCTCGCGAAGAGCGGGGATTGTGTAAAACCCCGATATTCGCCATGCAGGGAGATTGTCTAAAGAAGGCAATGGGACGGAGCTCGCTGAAGGGCGTGCGAGAAGGGTTTGGTTGCCGAGACAAGGGGTCGTTGAAGCCAAAGGGACTCACGCGAGAGGGGTCGCGAGGTCCAGGCCTCGCGAGACCGGACCTTGGCAGATACCGCTAGGAGGGGTCGGCGAGGTCCTCGCAAGGCGATCGCCTTGAAGAGTTACCGCGAGCAGGACCCGCGAGAGGGACCGCGAGAGCACTCCATAGAATGGTTCTCGCAGTTTCTAGCCCACAAGCCGATAGGGTCAAATTACTCTTGTCACCCTTGGTGGTCTGCCCTTAGCCTCTCCAAACAGCAGAGTTTGGCTGTTAGCAGACCCATTTGGGGTGCGGATAGTAAAACTAAAAGGCGGAATCCGGTTATTTGCAGACCACAAAACTAAGATCTATAAATAGACCTCAAAGGGCACCTTGGAGAAGGACCGGTTTAGAATCATTGAGCATTTTTCTCTCCTTAGGTCGCTTTGGTTTGGGCTCTCCAACTCTCCAAGGTGCCCGAGTCTTAGCTTTGGCTTGGGAGGGGAAGCGCTCAACGATCTTCCGGGTTAGTGGAGGGACCTCCTTGCTGAGACCAGGGTCTTTGTTCCTTGTCTGAGTTATCTGCCTACCTCTTCCGAGGGACCGGTAAGGGCTAGCTGCCCCTCAATTCGTTGAGGGCCCCGAGCTCTACAAGAGACTGAGAAATCGGTTTCAACACGCATGCTCTAAATAGATTTGACCTTGCGATTAAAGCATTTTCCCAGACAAAACAATGACAAACTAATATATAGAATAGAAAAAGAAACTGAACGGAACCAAATGGTTCCACTGGGTTGTCTCCAAAGAGCCCTTTTGTTTAATGTCCTTTAGGTGGACCAAATACCTGTATTATAGCAGTTATTCATAGAAGAGTTCACCAAACAAGTAACAATAAACAAACTAGTCTTAGAAATTAAAACAGCAAGATCCAGAACCCAAAAACTGAAAAGGCGCGATCAAATAACAGTCAATTTATGATCCATCTCTCCCATGGATTGAGAATGACCGGGGGTGGAAGCTTTAGGGCCAAAATTGGTTTTACCCAACTTCCCCCTAGCCCCCTCTTTCTCACCACGGAGAGCTGCAAGTCGTGCTGCGCGTTGGAGTTTTTTCTTCTTCATTTTCTCCACAGTGGGAGAGCGTCATAGCATATATTCTGCATCGCATCCCATCTTTGTCACAACCCGCATTTTCTCCGAATTTAAGAATATCACAGTAAGAGAAAATACATGTCATGATGTCATGTCATACAGGAGACAACTGCAGACGCTCAGGCGGGAACCTATTACTTAACTAAACAAAACATGATTATATGATAAGTCATCATTTGAAATCATTTATTAGGGGTTTTGAGGTAAGAACTGTGTCTCTCAGTTCGTGGATCAACTACTCCACCGAGAAAGTATATATAATTGCAGCGGAAAGTACTTGCTTTAGTTTACTTAATGTCCTAAATGTATGCAAACGACGGAGCATAAATTAAATGATATGCACATAACTAGGCGTATTGTAAGAGTAGAAAATACCTTTAGGCGACTTTAAAGTTAAGGGTTTCAGTTAGAAAGAATGCAATGAGGATGAAGAAAAACCAATTTATAACTATAGTGCACCTAACATAAATCTTTCCTAGAGGGTAAGATACACAAGATCTAAAAGTAGTTGCATAATCTGGCAAATAAAGTATAAAGTATAAAAAGGGCACAATGGGCATCAACAACATGACACTAACCCATTGGCACCAACTAGTATGTCTGAGCACAAGAAGAAACTAAAAATAACTACCTCGCAGCAGCAGGGTGAACAACTACTAAAACTCTGAACTTCAGGCTACACCATTAGCCGCTACGGCTCTGAACCTGAGGCATTCAATAAAACAAAGAACGCCTCAGCAAGGAATTACAAGTGGCAGAAAACTAGCAGAAAAGCAAGCAAGGCATAAGGGGTACCAACCCAAGCCAGATTTACTGGAAGAGAAGCTCTAAACGAAGAACTAACAAGCACCGAGAGCACTAAAAAGAAAGTGCCAAAAAAGAGGAACAAGCAAGTTCATTTATCTTGATAAGTATATTTAAAGAGACTGATCAGCTCAATTAAACGGGAGCGGTTATCTACCTCCGCCACCCAAAGCCCAAAAAAATGGGTGGGGGTGCTTTAGACCCAACCACCTAAACACGACTACCGTGCAAGGCTATAACATTTCCCCCACTATCCCCCTAACACCACTACTGTGTAAGGCTAAAGACAACGATTCTTATTAATTAAATTTCAAGTAAACACGGGATGCTGCCCGAAAGGATAATCACTAGGATGCCCTAAGAGGTAGGGTCACAACAAGGTAAATGTTCTTCCAATACTAAACATAAGAGAACTCATAAGTTGGTTTAACCACAAGAAGTAAGAGGTTTCAAAAGGGGAGAAGTAATCATGACCACGAGCACAAAGCAGGCATTCCTCGAGAAGGAGAGGACACTTCTCGAGGGAAGGTAAAAGGACTCCTCGGAAGAAAAAAACCAAAGGGGTTATCAGCACGGATCTCTCGAGAGTAGGACAGGGACTTCTCGAGAGGGAGAGGACTTCTCGAGAGGGAGAGATACTTCTCGAGAGGGAGAGAGAACTTCTCGAGAGGGGACTTCTCGAGAGGTGCAAGTATTTATCGAGAGAGAGATAGAGAGAGAGGACTTCTCGAGAGGAGGAGAGGATTTCTCGAAAAATCAGGGGACTTCTCGAAAAAAAATCGAAGGTCTGAGCTGCAGACGGACTCGTTTGAGGGGAAAAGCAGACATTTAGGGAGATCTCCAAAGGGAGTCTAAGAGTTAAATAAGCCAAGTATGTAACGGTCCAGGCCCGCCAACACGGGACCCAGCTGGACCGCCGGCACCCTCCCGGCCCAGGCCCGCCAACACGGGACCCAGCTGGCACCGAAAGGGCTCAGCCTAACCAGATGGTCTGCAGACCATGCACCCCAACCCATCTCTGTCCCACCACAGGGCACAGTGGGTTGTTGGAGACCGGAGTCCCCCTTTGATGAGAATTGAGCCAGTTAAGCGGTAGCGCGTGGACTTCCCAGGAGGTCACCCATCCCAGAACTACTCCAGCCTGAGCACGCTTAACTATATAGTTCTTTCACTTCTCATCACCAATTGATGATGAGAAGTGAAAGTACTCCATAGTTAAGCGTGCTCAGGCTGGAGCAATTCTGGGATGGGTGACCTCCTGGGAAGTCCACGCGCTACTGCTTAACTGGCTCAATTCTCATCAAAGGGGGACTACGGTCTCCAACAACCCACTGTGCCATATGGTGGGACAGAGAGGGGTTGGGGTGTATGGTCTGCAGACCATCTGGTTAGGCTGAACCCTTCCGGTGCCAGCTGGGTCCCGTGTTGGCGGGCCTGGGCCGGGAGGGTGCTGGCGGTCCAGCTGGGTCCCGTGTTGGCGGGCCTGGATCGTTACAAAGTAACACTCCAAGATCAAGAGTTGAGGTAATGCAATACAAACTCAAGAAAGAAACAACACTCCAACATCAAAGAGAAGGAGAAAGAAATTGCCACTTGCCTTTAACCTTGCAAACTCGAAGATCTCTGCTCCGGAAGCTAAGGATCCGGCCAAGAACACACCTGAGCACAAAACCTGAAACTCTTCGGGTCGAAAGAAGGGGTTAGGTCACTACCTTAACTCCAAAAATTCCACAAAACGGGAAAAGCTTACCTCCAAGAGGAAGGTCTCGCCGAGAGCTTTCCATATCTACCCTCCAAACGCGATTCCGACCACCACAGCCCTAGGAATCGTCGACCGAACGCTCCACGAAGCTCCGCTCTCGCCCTTTTGCTCGGCGACTGATTTGATAGAGGGAGGAAGAAGATGAATAGGGGAAGAAGATTTTAGGCTTTATATATAACCTAAATTATTATTTAAATAATTAATTAATTCCCCAATTTACTTAAAACCGCGAGGGAAACTAGATCACCTCAGATTTCTACGAAATTCGCACCTTAACTGAAACACGGCGCTACAAATCCAACGGCGAAGTCAGAATTCAATTCCGACGAGCTAAACTCGGGCAAAAGCCTCCCGAAGCTAAATTCTCAATACTACACAAAATCTTCTCTACAAATCAAAACGACGTGAAAACTCGCCCGCTCGATCTAAATTACATACTTTAACTAGGCTAAGGCTCAAAACTAAACCTGACGAGCTGACGTAACGCCCTAATGCCAAAATTACGTCACAGCGGCTACGCAAAATAATTAGCGAAAATCAGGGGCGTTACAGTCACTCCCCCTAAAAGGAAGTTTCGTCCCGAAACTTGAAATTCAAAGGTTAAGAAAGATACAGAATCAAATCCAAAGGTTTCCAGACAGAAGGTTTACCCGAAATCTAACAGAAGAGGCTAGGATGAGTCTCTCTCATGGCAGACTCCAGCTCCCATGTTGCGCTTTCGACACCCTGATTCTTCCAAAGAACCTTAACCATCGGGATCGTCTTCCTCCGTAACACACGCTCTTGAGTCTCCAAGATTCGGACAGGCTCTTCAACATACGAAAGATTTGGCTGCAAAACGGGCACCGAATCAAGAACAAGCGGATCACTACGCAAACACTTCCTCAACTGGCTCACATGAAACACATCGTGAACATATGGAAAGGAGGCAGGCAAATCTTATCTATAAGAGGACACTCTGATGCGTTCAACAACCTGGAAAGGTCCCACATACAGGGGATCCAACTTGTGGTTCCTTCCAAATCTCTTAACGCCCGGCATCGGAGAAACTTTCAAGAACACTAAGTCTCCAGCGGAAAACTCTAGATACACTCTCCTCTGATTAGCGTACTTCTCATACCGCTCCTGAGCAACACGAAGCTTCTCGCGGATATGAGTCACAACAACGCTCATCTCTTCCAAAGCCTCAGGGCCTAAAAACGGCCTCTCGTCAACCTCGGCCCAAAACAAGGGAGTTCGGCAACGCCTCCCGTACAAAGCCTCAAAGGGGGCCATTTGCAAACTCTCCTGATAACTATTATTGTAGGCAAATTCCATCAATCCAAGACGCTTGTCCCAAGCTCCTCCATGATCCAAAATATAGCACCTGATCATATCTTCCAAAATCTGATTCACTCTCTCCGTCTGACCATTTGTCTGGGGGTGGTAAGCGGTAGAGTGTCTAAGGTCAGTACCCAAAGCTCCTTGCAGACTTCTCCGGAAACGATACATATACCTTGAATCTCGGTCCGACACAATGCTTATGGGCACACCATGCAATCTGATGACTTCGTCCAAGTACAACTCTGCTATCTTCTCCATTGAATATTCAATTTTAAATGGCACCAAGTGAGCACACTTTGTCAGACGGTCAACTATGACCCATACCGAATCGTGACCTCCAGGAGATCTCGGCATACCGGTAATGAAGTCCATTGAAATACTCTCCCACTTCCAGGTTGGAATATCCAAAGGGTTTAATTTACCACCAGGCCTCTTATGATTTGCCTTAACACGTTGACAAGTAAAGCATTCAGAAACATACTTGGCCACATCACTTTTCATACCTGACCACCAAACGATCTGCTTCAGGTCTTTGTACATCTTTGTGGAGCCAGGATGATAAGAAATACTAGAATCATGCGCTTCGCTACAGATCTTTGCTCGAATATCTTCCGACGCGGGAATGCAGTATCTACCTCGATACTTCAGGGTATCTTTATCATCAATTGAAAAGTCTGGTAGCTCACCTTTTTCAGTTCTACTTCGAAGATACTGTAAGTCAGGATCTTCCTTCTGATGCAATCTCGTGAGGGTAATCCAAGAAGGTTCTTCAAATCCTAAGCTCGAAGGCGCGGTACTACTACCGACTGAAATATCCATCAACATAAACTCTTCTACCAAGGACTGCATAGAGAGATTGAAGATTTGCGCGGTCTTTCTACTCAGGGCATCAGCCACCACATTAGCCTTACCCGGATGATATAGGATATCAACCTCATAATCCGCAACATACTCCAACCACCTTCGTTGGCGCAAATTCAACTCCTTCTGGGTGAACACATACTTCAGACTCTTGTGGTCCATGAAAATTGTCACAACCCGCATTTTCTCCGAATTTAAGAATATCAGAGTAAGAGAAAATACGCGTCATGATGCCACGTCATGTAGGAGACAACTGCAGACGCTCAGGCGGAAACCTCTTACTTATTAATTCAAAACATGATCACATGGAAATTTATCATTTGGGAACCATTTATTAGAGTTTTAGGGGAAGAACTGTATCTCTCAGTTCGTGGATCAACTAGTCCACCAAGAAAAATATATTATATTTGCAGCGGAAAATACTTGATTTGACTCATTTTAAGGTCCTATATGCACGTGATGACAGGACATAAGGTAAATGATATGCTCATGTCTAGGCGTAGTATAAGTGTAGAAAATACCTTTAGGTCACTTTAAATATAAGGGTTTTACAGTTAAAATGATGTGATATGGAGATGAAGAAAGTCATTTTATAACTATAATGCACCTAGACATAAATCATCCCCAGAGATTAAGATGTATCAGATCATAAAGTAGTGGCATAAAACTGGCAAATAAGCTATAAAGTACCAAAAGAGGCACAATGGGCGCCAACAAATTGACACTAACCCATTGGCCTAAACTAGTATGTCTGAACAAGAAGAGAGCTGACTACAACAACTACCTCGCAGCAGCGGGGTGAACAGCTACCAAAACTCTGAACTTCAGGCTACACCACTAGCCGTTACGGCTCTGAACCTGAGGCATTCAATAAAACAAAGAACGCCTCAGCAAGGAATTACAAGTGGCAGAAAACTAGCAGAAAAACAAGCAAGGCATAAGGGGTACCAACCCAAGCCAAATTTACCGAAAGAGAGCTCTGAACAAAGAACCAACAAGCATCAAGTGCACTATATACCAAAAGAGGAACAAACATGTTCATTTATTTAGTTTCATCAATTAAAGAGACTGATCAGCTCAAATTATACGGGAGCGGTTAACTACCTCCGCTACCCCAAGCCCAAAAGCAGGTGGGGGTACCACTAGACCCAACCACCCAAACACGACTACCGTGCAAGGCTATAACATTTCCCCCACTGTCCCCCAAACACAACTACTATGAAGGGCTAAAGACAGTAGTTCTTATTACTTAAATTTTATTTAAACACGGGACGCAGCCCGAAAGGATAAACACTGGAAGGCCCTAAGAAAATAGGGTCAAGGTAAAGTACACCTCGATCAATATGAATCATAAGAGTAACTCAAATGTTAACAGACCACAACGAGTAAAAGAATACAACCAAGAGGGTTTCAAGATCAGGAGCACCGAAGGGACACTGGCAATCATCTTGGTGCACTAGAGAGGACAAAAGATTAAAACATGGAAATCGCAACGAAATCACATGCGCACCTGGCGGGGTTCCAAGGGGCCGCGCCCCTGGAGGGGTCTTAGGGGCAGAGCCCCTAACGGGGTCCAAGGGGCAAAATTTAGGACTTATCGAGAACTACAAGGAACTTCTCGAGAGATAAAAGGATTTCTCGAGAGAAGGGCAATTTCTCGAGAGAAGGGCAATTTCTCGAGAGAAGAGTAGGATTTTTCGAAAATTACAGGGAACTTCTCGAGAGATAAAAGGATTTCTCGAGATAAGGACAATTTCTCGAGAGAAGGGCAATTTCTCGAGAGAAGAGTAGGATTTTTCGAAAACTACAGGGAACTTCTCGAGAGATAAAAGGATTTCTCGAGAGAAGGACAATTTCTCGAGAGAAGGGCAATTTCTCGAGAGAAGAGTAGGATTTTTCGAAAACTACAGGGAACTTCTCGAGAGATAAAAGGATTTCTCGAGAGAAGGACAATTTCTCGAGAGAAGGGCAATTTCTCGAGAGAAGAGTAGGATTTTTCGAAAACTACAGGGAACTTCTCGAGAGATAAAAGGATTTCTCGAGAGATGGATTTTTGAGTTCTCGAGAGGAAGGCAGGGATTTCTCGAGAGAGGACAAGGGATTTCTCGAGAGGGATCAGGGAATTTCTCGAGAAATCAAGCATTTCTCGAGAGGTAGAGGGGTCTTCTCGAAAACTTGGCTAAAACAACTGCTCGAGACTCTCAAAGACTTCTCGAGAAGGACCAATCAGCGGCTAAAATTCAGGGAACGACGGTGTCTTCCAGGAGAAATGTCCTGACTCTATGCGGGGAAGAAAATTTAGGGTTTCTAACTATCACACAAGACGCTCGAAACACGAGCCCACAGTTCATCAAGCATCTATCAGGAGAAAGACAAACCACGACTTAACCAAACAAAGAGGAGGAGGAAGCCACTTGCCTTAAACCTCGCAAACTCGAAGACCTCCGCTCCGAAAGCTATGGATCGGCTAGGGAAACACACGAGCATAGATTCCTGAAACTTTTTGGATCAAAAGGAGGGGTTAGGTCACCACCAAAGCTCCCAAAACTCCACGAAACGAGAAAGGCTTACCGCTAGAACGAAGACCTCGCCGAGAGCTTTCCAAATCTTCAAACCAAACTCGATTCCGACCACTACAGCCCTAGGAATCGCCGGTTGAAGGCTCCACGAAGCTTCGCTCTCGCCCTAACCCTCGGCGGCTGCTTCTGATCGAGGAAGAGGATGAATAGGGAAAGGGGAAGGCTTTAGGCTTATATATAAACCTAAATTTATTATTTAAATAATTAATTAATTCCCCAATTTACTTAAACTGCGAGGGCGACCAAAACACCTCGGATTTCTATGAAATTCGCACCCTAGCTGAAAAACGGCGCTACGAATCCAACGGCGAAGTCAGAACTCCATTCCGACGAGCCAAACTCCGGATAAAGCCTTCCGAAGCTAAAATCTTGATATCCACTCAAAATCTTCACTTTAACTCGAAACACTACTAGACGAGCTGACATAACGCCCTTACGCCAAAATTACGTCACAGAGGGTACGTAAAATAATTAACGAAAATCAGGGGCGTTACAAAAATCTTGCATGACACTCCATAAAGAAGATGTCTCCAAAGCTTTAAAGCATATATCACTACAGCAAATTCTAAGTCATGCGTAGGGTAATTCCTTTCATGAACTTTCAGTTGTCTAGACCCATAGGCAATCACCTTTCCTTCTTGCGTAAAAACACATCCTTAACCAATGTGAGATGCGTCCAAATAAACGGCATACTCTAATCCTTCGATCGGCAAGGCCAACACAGGTGCACTGCACAAACACCTCTTTAATTATTGGAAGGCTTCTTCGCATTTATCGCTCGAAATAAAAGCCGTATTCTTCTGGGTAAGCTTAGTCAAAGGTGTCGACAGCATCGAGAACCCTTGAACAAATCTCCTGTAGTACCCGGCTAACCCTAAGAAACTCCTTATCTCCTTAGGTGTTGAAGGCATCTTCCAACCTAACACAGCAGAAATCTTAGCTGGGTCTACAGTAATTCCTGTTGGATCGGTAGGTGCCCATAGAGGAGGGGGGTGAATAAGGGTTTTAAAAACTTATAATATATTTTGAATAACTATGAAAAAGCTTTGATTATTAAATTAGAGATAATCAAGACAAATCAAGTGAAGTAAAAGTAAAGACATGATTTTATTAACTTGAGAAGCATGATTACAAAACTTGATCTCTTATCGAAGCTAGAAATCAAAGCTAATAGAAAGACTCTTTTTGTTTTCTATACCGACTCGTATCCCCACGATCCGGTTGGCTTTAGCCGATCCTTCCCCGGATACGGCCTCAAGACGCTCTAGCCAACCCTTCCCCGGATATGGCCTCGAGCACAACCTAGACCTACACCCGAGACCTAGTCGCCAACACGAGGCGAATTTCAGCCCTAAGTCCTACCCAGACCTAGTCGCCAACACGAGGCGAATTTACTAAACGATTACAGAAAAGATGTGAAATAAAAAGGCAATAATGTTAAACTCCCTCTATGTGGATCTCTTGGATAAGTAGACGAAGACGCAGAGTATGATCGTAGTCGATGCAGTCTTTCGTCATGATGATGACGCGTGTTGAAATCTTCTCCACGGATCTCCTTTAGTCTTTATGGATTTGTGGGAGTATCTCTCTGAAACTTCCTCTCTATGCTGTGGCACGAAGCTCTGGAATTCTGGATCTCAAGAGGCTTAGGAAGTCGGAGCCAAGATGTCCTTTTTATTGACTTAGCGCTAGCGCCTGCGCTAGTGGTACCATCAGCGTTATCCTATATTAGGACACATTCTGCGCGGCAGAATCTTCAATCCGAGGAAACAATTCTCCCTTGCCAACTGTGCTCCTCGCTATCGCCTGCGCTATCGGATATCGCCTGGCGCTATCTCCTTCTATAAGTGCTCCTAGCAATTGTGCTTCGAGCCAAAATATCGTCGAACGAGATTTCATCAAACGCTGCTAAGATTTCGTCGAGCGAAGTTTCGTCGAACGCCATGATGAGAATTTCGTCGAGCGCCGCTAACACTTCGTCGAACGACAGTTAACGCCTGCACTAGTACTACCGCCAGCGCTAGTAGATGTTTTGGATTTGTTGGCTCAACTTTGGGGGCAAGTTTCTTATGTAATCATTGAGTCATCTAGACTATGTTATCCTGCACACTTAAACACACAAGATCAAATACACATGGGATTTGTTATTCTCAAATCTAGGAGATGCGGAAGACCATGTTCCAACAAACTCACCCTTTTGATAATAACAAATCCATTAATGATAAATCAGAGCATTAATATATAAGCATGAAGAACCATACTTGTGTGTGTGAGAGAGTGATGACTTAGGATATTTTACGATTTCAGCATTTATAATTGCTCCCCCTAAATACATGCTCCCCCTAAGTGAATGCTCTCCTAATATATAAGCTATCATCTTAATTAAGCATTATATTTTGATAGCACATAAATATTTATCATTATCATGTTAGTTCTCCCCCTTTTGTTATTAGCAAAAGCGGGTAAGGAGACACCACTTATATGGTGATAATAAGATAAAGGCATGATCGAGCTTGTAAAGTAGGAAGTGATAAGGAGTTTTATAATTCTTTTCATTGAAACTGATCAGAGTTTGAGCATCACAATATTTTCATAAATCAGAGTATGTAGCATAACCAAATACAAGGTAAATGCAAAGTTGCGGAAGACTTAGAAAAAAAATATAAGCAAACATCTTTTGTACGACATGATAATTTAAAAAAAAATTATAGGAGTTTAATTTTATAAAGAAGATGTTTTGTAAACATTTTAAAATCAATAATAAATTAACCAAGCATGAAATAATGTTATCAGAAAGATAGTACTAAAATGTTATGTTAATTCATAATTTCAAAACATACTAAACATTGTAGAAAGCATGCTAGGTTAGCTAGTGCATTTCATAAATAAAGAATAGTATAGAATTAGCATTAGGATCCAATACTCATGAGAAGAAGTGTTATGGAAGATAATGATGTGCACAAAAGTGTATTTTTGAGTAGAGTAAACACATGTTTTAATCAAAAATACAAGTAATATGTAAAGTAAGAGCACAATAAAACACAAATAATTTTACTTCCACAAACTTCAATGCACAAAAAAAAATGTACAACTACCAGGGTGCTTTGCACACACAATGCTCATTAAGACTTATCAGGGTGCAAAGTAGTGCTTGGGGGATCACATAATTTATTTTTCAATATTGATTTTTATTGTGATCCGGTGAACTTAAGAATAAGTGGTTTTATTTTGAAAGAAAGTTATGGTTTGCACAAGATACTTTACTACTCTTTCCAAGGTGCTCAACCTCACAACGCTTATTAAGACTTATCAGGAGGTTCAAGTAGTGCTTGGTGGAGTTATCTTTGTCACTTTATTTTATGATTTTTTGTTTTGTACAAAGTTCTCTTAATACACTTGTTTTGCAAACCAATAAAATTTATGAAAAAGATAACCACTTTTCTTAACTTTTAAAAGTGCAAATAAAGGAGTGTAGGTAAGGTACTTGTGCAATTTTAATTCATTGTACTAATACATAACATACACAAGCATTCTTAGATTAAACGCATATGTAGACAATGCCAAAATAAGTGAGTGAATAAATATCATTATCAAACATAAAACATTTTCTCATACTTAGAGGCATGCCAAGCACAGTTCTACACAACTTTTAAACGATACTTGATGCACATATTGATAGATATATCAAAGTATGATGAAAACAATGTTAAAGTAGTTTGAAAAGATAAATTGCAACATTATAGAAGTTCTAACGAATGGATTAAATCATGCTTGATTTTCACACTAATTTTCATACAATTTTTTTTGTTGGTTTTTGCATTTTATATTTTTGTATTTGATTTTTGTATTTAGAAATAGAATTTGAACAAAAAAAAATCCTTTTTGTAATTTTGGCTTTTGTATTTTTGTATTTGATTTTTGCATAAAACTAAAGAGACTTTAAACAAAAAGGCAAAACTTATTTTTTGCAATTTGTCTTTTGTATTTGATTTTTCAAAAATTAAATAGAATCACAAGTGCAAAAATAAACAGTACATATAGATTAATACATTTTTAGGAATATTTCAAAATTTTAAAAACACAGAAAAACACATAAGTACGCTAGCGCCGGCGTTAGCGCTAGCACGGGAAACAGTACACGATTTTTTATGATTTTGAAATTTTTAATTACTGATCTTGATTAAGTGTCCTAATAGTAGTTTCATGCTGAAATCTCAGATTTTTAGGAGATGTTTTTGATGGTTAAACCTTGCAAAAATTGTGTTTTGTGAGTGTGTTTTAACTTGAAAGATCTAGGACACCTAACTCAAGTCGTAATACTCGAAATCTTGCATTACTAAGCAGTACAAATAGTGGAGAATAATTTTAGGAATATTATAGAGTTTTGTTTTCAGAAAGGTGTGATATCGCCTGCGCTGGCGCTATTGAACCTTTATATAGATTCCCTTTGCTCTTTCATTTCGGCCATTTCCATTTACTCTCTTCCCAAAAACCCTAGAAGACGACCCAGCCCGCGCGTAGATCTGAGGTAAATCTTCATCTTTTCTTATGATTTTTTGTTTTAAAACTTGATTTTGATGTTAGAGATGAAGATATTTGAGGTTTTTAGGTGGTTTTAGAATGGATGATTCTTTTCTTCACGAGTTTTGGTTTAAATTTTTATGAGGATTTTGGTTTTGATTTTGGTTTGGATTATGTGGGTTTCTTAGATCTAGCAAGTTATTATTTGAAAATGTGTTATTTTAGGGAAATTTTTACTGCTTTTAAAGCATAGGATTAGTGCCGGCGCTAGTGTTGACGTTATTGATAACGCTGGGCGCTATTGATAGCGCTGGCGCTATTGAATGTTGCTTAGTTTTAATTTTTCTTGTAATGTGACAGATGGCACCTGGATCTAAGGGGAAGAAGACTGTAGATCTGGCCGTGGAAGCTGCAGTGGTGGGTGTACCTTATATTGTGGAGTTTGACATGCCACGTCACCACCATATAATTGATGTAGAGGTATCATGACGACGTGGACGTTACGCTAACGGAAACATATTCATCACCAAAAAAGTAAACAACATAGGAGGGCTCCGACAAAGAGCGAACGAAAAGGGGTCGGTTGGCTCCCAAATCCGATAGAAAAATTAATATGCGGGACTCGATACAATGTCCTTAAGACCTACCTCTCCAACAAGCACACAACTCACCGTTAGCCGGACTCGATACAACGTCCTTAAGACCTACCTCTCCAACAAGCACACAACTCACCGCACCTACACAAGCATCTATTCCGTCAATCGATTTCTTTACAAAACGCAGCGGCAATATTTTGGAGCGGCGGTGAACATTCAAGTGGCGATTAAGCCCTAGTTGAGATTAACTCCCTTGTTAACGCTAAGTGCGCCAATCTTGGAGAGCAAACCAAGGCTAGGCCGAGTTTCGCTCCCGCACCGGATCTACCCGATCCGAACAACAAGAGATTCAATAACAACACTATTATTTCAGATCTTTCAAGCGAAAAGATTTAAGATCGCGGATAAAACGATTCGACAAAACCTCCACAAAATAATCGTAGAAAGAATCTCAAAGGGGGAGAGGTTACCCAACCAAGAAAATGATCACACAAGATAGATGTGGGAGAATCGCTCTCTCCACGATTCCACCGGCGTCGCACCGAATGGAGAAGCACCCTTTCTTCCTTGGAGTCGCACCGCGGAAGTCTCGCCGGAGTCGCACCGAAGAGGATGGAGGGAGGCGGTCTTGGAGTCACACCAAGGAGAGAGGGGGGCGACAAGGAGAAGACTCCTCCTTGTGGCCGAAATCGCTAAGGGGGGGGGGGGAAGTTTAGGGTTTTCTTTTTTTGACTCTTCAATAATCCTCATTCCAACATAAGACCCCTTTAAATAGGAGTTTACAAAACATCTTAACCATCCATGATGGAGATGAAATCTCATCCACCCGAATGGTTAAATACACACCAAAATGAAAATAAGAGTTCAAAATTAAAATTACAATCACTTTAATAAATATAAAATTATCATCCATTATGAATTAATTTTATATTTATTAATATAAAAATAAAAGTGCATGAAATAAAAGTCTAATTCTTCATGGCGGTTTTGGCACGCCGCGGGCAGAGATTATAACGCGGTCGTCCATCAGCATCATCACGGCACCTCAGATCTTTATGGCGCAGCGCCTCGGCAGCCGGGTCATCATCATCAAGGAGTGTCGGAGGGGACGCGCCATCAATAATGCAGTTATTTGTTGCTTCCGAGATATTCAATTTATTTTCTCCAGATGGGTTTTGTTCAGAATTAGTTCGAGAATTTTATACGCACTTGGAGAGCCCATCACAGACAGAGCTGGATGGAGGAGTGCGATCCTTGGTGCAGGGTCATGTGGTGACAATTACTCATGATGATCTGAGGAACGTGTTTGGGTTGACACAGCATCCAAATCGTTTGGAGATTGTTGAAAAGTTCAGAGTAGATAGAGACTGGGCCCAAGTGAATATGGTGCTGCACAATAGGGATTGCAGGAGTCTGATCTCCATAGTGTCGTCACTCACAGTAGATGCCTTGGTCGTTCAAGATGTACTACGACACACAATCCCACTGAAGTTGGGTGATACAGCAAAGTCACCGCACAACTAAGTTATGTCACCTACTTCATTCTAGAGGAGGAAAAATTTGATGTGGCAGATTTGTTGCTTTCCTTGATTCATTATTCATATAAGTTGCGGCATCCATCTCGTCAGAGATATAACAACTTGCCCCTGGGTGGCCTCATTCAACGGGTTATTCAGGTGATGTATCCTTCTATAGAAATGGGTTTTTACTTGATGAATTGCTTTCCTCCGATTTATAGTACTTCACACTTACGAGCTACATCCCACCTGAATGAGCCATCGTCATCTGCTCGACCACCACTTCGGCGAGGAGCGTCATCTCGAGGGGCTCGAGATTATTCATTTGAGTCTTTTCGAGAAGAGATGGGAGATCGGATGACAAGAGTGGAGAAGGATGTTTCTGGTATAAAGAAGATGGTGAAGTTTATGATCAAGGCATTAAAGCTCAAACCATCTACACCGGTGCGGAGGGAGTGGGACAGCCCAGAACAGGATCCACCTCGTCATTCGGTTCGGAGGACTCGCAGAAGACAATCCCCAAGTCCTAGTGTGGAGGAGATAGACGAGGAAGAGTAGTGGAGTAGGAAGGACCTGAGGGGAACAAGTTTTCAGTTGTGTAATAATACAGGAATTTGAACACATGATTTTGGATGCTGTTTGCTAGCGCAGGCGTTACCAGCTAGCGCTAGCGTTATCTGCAATGTTTCATTTTGTTGTTTCTGGATGTTTGAATGTTTTTATCTGATCCTTCTTTGTGATTTTTTTAAAGGTTTTGTTATACATATTATTTATGAATTTTGAAGTTATGAAATAAAGATTTTTAGGCAATTTTAATTTCATATGTAGTATATTTTAAAAACTTATGGTTAGAAATTTTAATACCACATAATAATTTTGAAACCAATTATTGATAAATGATGTATATATATAAGAATATAGATAGTTTACCAAAAAAAAGATTTTGAGTTTTTATAAACTTATTAAGTTAAAGCATATCATGAAGTAGAATAGTTGATACTTATATTTTTTGTTGATTTCTACTTCATGCATTTGGTGATACTTAACGAGTAAGAGATTTAGGGATCCAAAGGGGACCAAGAGTGGTGGTTCCTTTGGGTACCCAAATGTATCTTGTAGGTTTGTGGGTAGATATTGATGAATGAGTCCTTTCATGTGATGTTAATGTTTCAGTTTTAGATTTGGGTCTCCATTAAAACTTTGGTTTAGTGTTATTCTTATATATGAAATTTCCATTGTGATAATGTTTATATTTATGATTATTGCAGGTATTTTTCATAGGAAAGTTGTGAGCATTTAATTTTATGTTGGAAGAAGATTGATGTTGATAATGATGATAGTATTTTGGAATTTCATTTTCAATCTTTTGAAGTCTTTTATTTCCATTGTTTGGTTTATTCAGATTTTGAGATATCATATTTAACTTGCTTTTGGAGTTTGTTTGATATTGAGAATTTTTCTTTAAGATTTCCTTAAGCAAGATAATTTTAGTTTCTAATTCATTGCTCTTAAGTTTCAAATTATATCTAGCTTTATTATACGCAATTGTGCTATTTTTAAGAGTAGAAACAATTGAATCAATGTGGTTTTGGTATTCATTTCTGAATTCCTCAAATGTTTCATCCATCTCTTCAATTTCAATTTTATAACTTTTGCATGTAGCACAATCACCTTTTAAAGATGAATTTTCTAAAGATAACTTTTCATTATGTTCTTTTATACAAATAATTTCTTTTTCAAGTTCCTTAAGCTTTTCCTTAAAATTATCACAATCAAAATAAGGTTTTGTGTTTTCAAGTAAAGGACAAGATGGTGAAACCACATCACAATTTGATTCTAAATTAACATTAGCTTTTAATCTCTTATTTTCTAAATGTAAATTTTTAATAGTGATTTTCAATTTCTTGATCTTACGTTTAGCAGTTTTTAGTATATTGAAACTAGAGATGGAAGTTATCACACAAGAAGAAGATTTTGACTTTCTTACAACGCTTTTGGCAGAGGCAAAATGTGAGCATGAAGTTCCTTCGTTATCTTTTGGGCCTTCCTCCATTATAGATGAATTTTCCTCTTCTTTTTCTCTTGATGTATTTCTCTCTTTTTCCAAGTTAGTTTCCATGATTTCCATGGCTTTGCTACGAGAGAGATCTTCTTGAATAGTAGTGGATGCTTTTACGTTCTTCTCCTCCTGTGTTTGTTCTATACCTGCGAGAGGAAAATCATACATTTCTTCAAGAAATTGCCATACTTTGTATGCACTAGAAAAACAATATATTAATTTGAAAATTTCATTTGATAGAGCACAAAATAAATAATGTTTGGCTTTTGCATTTATTTGACGTTCCTTTTTATTTGATTCATCCGCAGGTCTTACAATGGCTAAATTCCATACTTAGACATCTAAAGTCTTAATAAATTTTTCAATTAAAATATTCCATCCTTTATAATTTGTTCCTTCAAATAAAGGTGGTTTAAGAGATATTTCTTCTTCACAGAAATTTGCCCCACTAGTAGAAGCGAGATCATGAGACGCCATTATTCCAGGTTGTTAAGCCGATTTGGAATAACCTAGCTCTGATACCACTTGTTGGATCGGTAGGCGCCCTTAGAGGTGGGGGGTGAATAAGGGTTTTAAAAACTTATAAAATATTTTGAATAACTTTGAAAAAGCTTTGATTATTAAACTAGAGAAGATCAAGACAAATCAAGTGAAGTTAATGTAAAGACATGATTTTATTAACTTGAGAAGCATGATTACAAAACTTGATCTCTTATCGAAGCTAGAAATCAAAGCTAAAAGAAAGACTCTTTTTGTTTTCTATACCGACTCGTATCCCCAATATCTGGTTGGCTTTAGCCGATCCTTCCACGGATACGGCCTCAAGCCGCTCTACCCAACCCTTCCCCGGATATGGCCTCGAGCACCCCCTAGACCTACACCCGAGACCTAGTCGCCAACACGAGGCGAATTTCAGCCCTAAGTCCTACCCAGACCTAGTCGCCAACACGAGGTGAATTTACAAAATGATTACAAAAAAGATATGAAATAAAAAGACAATAATATAAAACTCCCTCTATGTGGATCTATTGGAGAAGTAGACGAAGATGCAGAGTATGATCGTAGTCGATGCGGTCTTTCATCACGATGATGACGCTTGTTGAAATCTTCTCCACGGATCTCCTTTAGTCTTTATGGATTTGTGGGAGTATCTCTCTGAAACTTCCTCTCTATGTTGTGGCACGAAGCTCTGGAATTCTGGATCTCAAGAGGCTTAGGAATTCGGAGCCAAGATGTACTTTTTATAGACTTAGCGCTAGCGCCTGCGCTAGTGGTACCGCCGGCACTATCCCATATTAGGACACATTCTGCGCGGCAGAATCTTCAATCTGAGGAAACAATTCTCCCTTGCCAACTGTGCTCCTCGCTATCGCCTGCGCTATCGGATATCGCCTGGCGCTATCTCCTTCTATAAGTGCTCCTGGCAATTGTGCTTCTAGCCAAAATATCATCGAACGAGATTTTGTCGAACGCCACTAAGATTTCGTCGAGCGAAGTTTCGTTGAACGCCATGATGAGAATTTTGTCGAGCGCTGCTAACAGTTCGTCGAATGACGCTAGCGCCTGCGCTAGTACTACCGCCAGCGCTAGTAGATGTTTTGGATTTGTTGGCTCAACTTTGGGGGCAAGTTTCTTATGTAATCCTTGAGTCATCTAGACTATGTTATCCTGCACACTTAAACACACAAGATCAAATACACATGGGATTTGTTATTCTCAAACCTAGGAGATGCGGAAGACCATGTTCCAACAATTTTATCCTTGTTCACCACATGACCCAGAAAGGACACCTGAGGGAGCCAGAACTCGCACTTACTCCGCTTCGCAACCAACTTGTGCTCTCTAAGAGTAGACAATACTAAGCGCAAATTCGTAGCATGCTCCTCAGCATTCTTAGAATAAACTAGCACATCATCTATGAATACCACAACAAAATGGTCCAGAAAATCCTTGAACACGCGGTTCAACATGTCCATAAATGCAGATGGTGCATTTGTCAAACCAAACGACATGACTAGAAACTCAAAATGGCCATAACGAGAACGAAAGGCGGTCTGGGGTACGTCCGACTCACGGACCCTCAACTGATGGTAGCCTGATAGAAGGTCAATCTTCGAAAACACCGTGATACCACACAACTGATCAAACAGATCATCTATCCTCGGCAACAGATACCTGTTCTTGATGGTCACTTTATTTAATTCTCTATAATCTATGCACAACCTCATAGAACCGTCCTTCTTTTTCACGAACAACACTGGAGCACCCCAGGGCGGAGAACTTGGCCTAATGAAACCACACTGCAACAACTCATCTAACTGAGTTCGCAACTCTTCTAACTTGCGCGGGGCCATACGGTACAGTGCCTTAGCAATAGGACGAGTACCAGGCTCAAGATCAATAACGAACTCCACATCTCTATCAGGAGGGAGTCCAGGAAGACTGGCAGGAAAAATATCAGGAAACTCTCGCACCATCGAAACAATCTCAATACACGGCGGTCTAGGAATAGTTTCTACTACAGAAATAAGGTAAGCTAAACAACCGGAAATTAACAGTTTCCGAGTACATACCGCAGAAATTATCGGGGAACACTGGTATGGAGAACCAAAAACGCTCATGGGATGGCCGTTCTCCATCATGATGTCCAGACGCTTTTCCTTGCATCGGATGACCGCATCATAACTGGACAACCAGTCCATACCCAAAATCACGTCAAAGTCTTCTAAGTCCAACACTTTGAGATCAGCAACAGCGAAGAAATCTCCTAAGAGAACGGGGCAACTTCGGACACACTGGTTCGAGGACACCAAATCACTAGAAGGGAACTTAACGAGGAACGAATCGTTGCCCAGCTCAGGGGTCAAACGGTGACGCTCGACGAAAGCCCTTGTTACGAATGAATGGGTAGCACCCGAATCGAACAGAACACGCGCCCAACGATTCTTTACTTTAAATCTACCTATAAGCGAGAACAATAACTAGTCTAACTCAGCGAACTAAAAGGAATCAAGACTAACCAGTTGGCTTAAGATCTAACCTGCGATCACTTGGGTCGAAGTCTGCGCTTGCTCCTGGGTTAACACGTTCACCTTTCCTCTTCCTTTATCCTGATGCTGCGGCGGCGGCAAGGTTCGAAGCGGAACAGGCTGCAACGGGGGTTGAACTAGCGGGCATTGGAACTTCATGTGCCCTTTCTGCTTGCACTGGAAGCAGACCTTTTCCTTTGTCCAACACAGGGCCGCATCGTGCCAACTCTGCTTGCACAACTGGCAGAGCATTATGTTGGGAAAATGATTTCTCTTAACCCCTGAAAATGAGTTGAATATGTTTTCTAAGAAAGAAAAATCAAGGTTAAGTAAACATGCATCGAATGGTATTCGACGCAACGCCGAAGTAGTGTCGACGTTCCATTCAGAATGAGTCGAAGTAACTTTAAGAAGAATTCGACGTATCCTTTGTCGACGTAGCTCTGACTTCTAATCGACGCATCTAGTGAAGTCGATGCACCTCAGTCGACGCACCTTCCTTATTCTCCTCTCGACGTTTAGCCAGGACGAATTCGACGCTTACGTCGAATAGTAATCGACGCACGTCGATTTCTATGTTTAATTCAAAAATCGCCAGATCTCCTTCCTTCTGTTATAGATCTGATTTATATGGAATCAATTTATTCTTTATAGCCTTTCTGAATCATTCTTTTCCTCTAATAGATTCTTGGCTAATTTGATTAAAACCATTATGGACATTATTTGAAATCAGAATGAATTCTTTCCTTCTATTGATATAATTATTATGGAAATATTCCTATCTTTCTATTTCTCTGTCTGCTAATCAATTATCCTCCTATAGTATTATTTGAATGGACAGAGCTATAAAATACCAAGGAGGTCGGTAGAGAACACCAAGAAGTGATCCACCATTTTTACATTTGAAAAGGAGGAAGAGCTCCCAAGTAAAAAGAAGAGAATTGAGAAATAGTCCTGCAGCAACCATCAAGCTTCCATCTTCTCCTATTTCTGAAGCCATCCTGCTGCAAACTCTGATAGCTCTCACTAAAAGAGAGAAAAGCTACAAATCTCCTTCTCACTATAGAAGAGAGATTTCATTCACTACTTCTTGTGCTTCCAATCTTCTTGCTAGGAAGAAGATTTCTTCTTGTCTTATTTCTTTTTCTTCTTTACATTCACTCTCAAATACTGTAAAAGAGTTTTTAGAATCTCTCTTCAAAAAATTCAGTTGTACTGGTTCTAAGAGTCTCCTTTTCAAAAGACTTAGTTGGTTCTAAGAGTCTCCTTATCAAATGACTCAGGGTGGTTCTAAGAGTCTCCTTATCAAAAGACTCAGTGCAAGATAGTGAATTCCTACCAAGGGGGTAGAAGAGTGGACTCCCAAAGTTTGGGGAACCACTATATTTCCTTGTGTTTTGCTGTGATTTCTTTTCTTGCATTTACTTTCTTTACTTGCTTAATTCTTGTTGGTGTGTGGGAAGCCTTAATCTGTGATCACTACATATATATATATATATATATAATTGCACAAAAAAGTTAAAATATCTTTTCACCCCCTCTAGGGAATTCTAGTGAGGTTAACTGTGCACTTTCAATTGGTATCAGAGCCAGGTTGATCTAAAAAGGTTAACTCCTTGATCAAAAAGATCCTACCTCTTATTTTTATATATATAACAATTATTTTTCATATGGCACAAATCAAAGATTATGCTTCCACCAGACCACCAATTTGCAACCTTGAAAAGTTTGCAGTTTGGAAAACAAGAATTAGGATTTATATGAATTCTATTGATGAAGAATTATTTAATGTCATCTTAACAGGTCCTCCCAAGCCTTATAGAAAAGACTCAAGTGGTGAAGTGACTCAAACACTTGTCCCAAAGGATGAGTGGACAGTTGAAGAGAAGAAGGCAGGAACATGTGATGCAAAAGCTGTGAATATTCTAGTCTCAACCCTCTCTGATGAAATCTTACAAAGGGTTGTTGATTGTGAATCAGCCAAAGAAATTTGGGAGGCTCTCATAAAGATGGTAGAAGGAAGTGCTGATGAAAGGAAAGATAGGAAGGCTCTATTGATCTCTCAATATGAGAACTTTCAAAAGAAGAATGAAGAAAGCATGTCTGAGATGTATGACAGATTTAGTCTGATCATCAATCAACTAAGGGACTTAGATAGAGAAATCTCTCTCACAGAGATCAATGACAAATTGCTGATGAGTCTCCCAAGTTCATGGGACTCAAGGATATGGGCAATAAGAGACACAAGAGGACAAAGGGAAATTTCAACAGATGCTCTCTTAGGAAAACTCAGATCCTATGAGCAACTGCTGAAAACCAGAGAAGAGAAGAAGAGAAGAGAAAACACCCCAACTTCTTCAAAAGACAGGAACATTGCATTAAAAGCAACAGAAGAAGGAAGCTCTATCACTGAAGAAGAACTATTCAGTTTCCTGGCCAGAAAATTCAAGAAATGGGTCAGGACAGATGGATCAAGAAGGAGAGAGAGTCAAAACCAAGGTATGACAAAACTCCTACTAAAGAAATTATTTGTTATTCTTGCAGGAAACCTGGACATATTGCCCCAGAATGTCCAGAAAATGCTAAGACAAAGAAAGATCTGAAAAAGAAAGATCTCAAGAAAAAGGGGAAGAAGAAAGAAAGAGGCTTTATTGTAGAAGCCTGGAGTGAAACAGACTCTGAGGACAGCTCCTCTTCTAAGAGTGACAATGAAGAGCCTAAGCAAGAAGACCTATGCTTAATGGCACTTGAAGGCTCAAAGAAAGATGATGGTACCAACTCATGGAGTGAGACAGGATCAGAAGAAAGCATATCTTCTGAAGAAGAAAGAGAAAATATCCTTATTCTCATAGAGGAATCTGAGGATAAGGATGAGGTAAGCATTTTTGATGAAATAGATTTTCAAAGTGATAATTTCAGAAATGATTTTATGGGAATGTGTCTAGATCAACTAAAAGCTAAACAAGAAATTAAGGATCTAAAAGAATGAATTAATATGGCTAAAAACCAGAGAAATAGAGAAGTTAAATGCTCTAAAAATTATGAATTAAGGGCTAACATCATAGAAAAGGAGGTAGAAAAAGCTAGAATAGAAAACCAGCTCCTTAAGGATAAGGTATCCCAGGCAAAAGCTTTTGAAGAATCAATAAAAATGAGAAGCCAAACTCTCAAGTAAATCACTGAACAACAAACAAGGAGACATAAAAATCTTGGTCTAGGGGCTGATCCCTCAACCAGCCAAATTCCATCCAACAAACCTGCTTGGATGATCCCTGTAAAATTCACAAAACCCATCAAATCAAACCAAGAAAAAGACTCACTAAATAAGGAAGAAGACTCCCTCAAAGAAATAAAACAATTTGATGAAACATCATATTATTCAGCTGATGACTCTCAAACTTCATCTGAAGAAGCAACTAAGCCAAAAGAAATAATACATAAAAGAGCAAAATCAGAAAAAGGGAAAAAGAAAATTTGTGAAGATACAGTTGCGTCGACTTCATATCGACGTATGAATGATAGTGCGTCGAATTCTACTCGACGCAATCTCTCAGATGCCTCAACCTCAACTCAACGCTTGAATAAAAGTACGTCGACATCAAATCGATGCAACTTTGTTGATCAACGCAATCTGGAGAAAGCGCCAAATATAAATCAACGCAACTATCAACATACGTCGAATAGATATCGACGCATAAAAACTCAGAGCAACTTAAATGCCTATCCTCCAAAAACCTTCCATCTTAACCCCTATTCAGGACCCATTCATTCTAATCATGATTTCTATCCTAATCAACTCCTCTATCCTAACCAAACTTTCTATCCTAACCAAAATTCCCATCTAAATCAAACTTTCTATCCTAATCAACACTTCTATCCCTCTTTAAACTCAAACTCTCACAATACTAAGATAATCAAGTGCTACATATGTAACAAAACTAGCCACCTTGCCAAACAATGTTGGCACAATCAATCAAAGTATCTGTGAAAATTAGTCCAAGACTAACTTAGAAACTTTTAGGATTAGGAAGAGATTAAAAGAAATAAACACCTAGAATTTTTCAGGAAAATTAAAATTCACGTCGACTTCGAATCGACGCACCGTCGAGGACTCAACTCAATAAGTGAAATTGACGCATGCGTCGACTACAATCGACGCATACGTCGATACGAAATCCTAGCATCTTAACGCGGGCTGTATCGACGCTTACGTCGAATTCCACTCGACGTACCGTCGAATTCATGAAAGCGAGTGGCAATTCTAAAATATTTTCGGCCACATCCACTGAAGTATCGAATAAGCCTCGAATAGTGTCGCATTTCGACGTTTCACCTGACTTAAAAGGACTCTTCAGTTAGAAACCTTCAATACTGTGCATCCTTCATCCTTCTTGCTCCTCAGTCCAGCCGATTTCTTCCTCTCTCTCTCACTAACCTAAAATGGCTCCCAAGACCAACTCTGGTTTCGACATTAACCTTGCATCTTTCCAAGCCGCCGCAGAAAACTACAAGAGCATCATTGCTCTGTTCACTGAAGCTGGACTAGATAAGCTCATCTCCACAAGATGCAAGCTCCTGGAAATGGAGCTCACAGAGCTGATGACTCATGTTCAGATATCTGAACAAGGAGAAATCCAAGTTACAATCCATGAGACACCTGTCTCAATATCTGCAGAACACATTAGGACAACCTTTGATCTTCCATCAGGTACACCCTAATATTATCTTTGTTCAAAGCAAATAGGGAAAGAAAATCAGCTTCTAAAGAATAACTAAATAAGTCTTCATCAGTCCCTTATTAGGTGATGAATCTATAGACCTCGCACCTGATGAAATCAAGAATCTGCTAACCACCATGAAGTTTTCAAAGGATAAACCAATCCATCTAAAGAAAATAGACTTTTCTGAGGAGTACAGACTGCTAGCAGATATAGTAGGAAAACTCCTGCTATGCAAGACCTCAGCCCATGATGTAGTGCCCAAGCAGCAACTGAATATCATGGGGGCTCTGGTGCTGAAGAAGAAGGTGGACTGGGCCACATGCTTGCTCAAGATGATAAGCTCTAAATACTCACACAAAGAAAATGCATATATGAGGATTATGAGTCAAGTACTCTTCCACTCCTTCCCTGACCTATGTAGGTCAAAAGGAATCCCTATTCCTCCTGGGAAAAGGATGTCAATAGCTCTATTCTCCAAATAAACTAGGCAAATCCCTAAGCCTGGTTCCATTCCTGAAAAGACTCCATCTCCTCCTAACTCTCCTGTTCATCCATCTCCTCCTCCTTCTCCTCAAAGAGACAATCCTTCTCTACCACCAACATCTACTCCACTAGTCTCTACCACTCTCACAACTCCTACTCTACCTACCTCTTCTCAAACACCTGCTCAAACAACAGTTTCTCCATCTCTTCCTCCTCATACTTTATCATCCCCTCCACCTCCTTTATCACCCATACCTCATGTATCAACTAACTTCTCTCCAGCTTCATCACCACCTCCACCACTCTCTCCTCATCACCAACCACAACATGAACCATATGCATCCACTGAAGCTCTCCTCACTCAGTGCATTACATCAACAGCTCAAACATTCCAAGCAATGCTGGATGAGCACTGCTCCTAGATTCATTCCTCCATCCTACACATGCACACCCAAATAGATGGGGTCAGTGCCTCTGTGCAAAGTCTAAAGACCTCTCTCTCTTCCTCTAGAGTAACCAGGTCTTTCTTAACCTCCTTGGCCAAGAAGGTCAAGAAGGGGGAGAAGCTAGATGAAGAGCAGCCCTCCACTCCTAAATCTCTCTCCCACAAGTCAATTGGAAATGAGAGAGTACCTGAGCTGCTTTCTGAAGAACAAATAATAGAGGTACTCAATATAGCAAAAGAAGCTGCAAATCAAGTGGTACTATTACAAGGGGAGGTAAGCAGAGCAGAAAATGAAGCTGAAAAGGAAGATGTGGCAGATGGTGAGAAAAATAAAGAAGCTGAAACTCAGGGGGAGCTAGATACTGTGATAGGTGAAATAGGAGCTCAGGGGCCAGGTACTGTTATGACTGAAGCTGAAAAAGAAACTGAAGAGGCAGAAGTAGAAGCAACCAAGGAAGTTCCATCCCAGGGGGAGCAAACTGATGTAAATCAGGGGGAGCTGAGTGAACTACCTGGTGCTGAGAAGGAGCAACCCCCCTCTCTTAAAACAATTGTATTCACTAGAAAAAGGAAGACTCCTCCTACCCCTCCTGAAATGCCTTAAAAATAATGGCTGATATATTTATGGTCAAATACTGATTGATCTGAAAATAAAGTTTGTTTATAAGATTTCCTTTTCTAATTGCTTAAATGTTTTGCTGTGATTGATCAATATGCTGATACAATTTCTTTCTAAATAGGGTTAAGACAAATAGGGGGGATTGTTGGGAAAATGATTTCTCTTAACCCCTGAAAATGAGTTGAATATGTTTTCTAAGAAAGAAAAATCACGGTTAAGTAAACATGCGTCGAATGGTATTCGACGCAACGTCGAAGTAGTGTCGACGTTCCTTTCAGAATGAGTCGAAGTAACTTTAAGAAGAATTCGACGTATCCTTTGTCGACGTAGCTCTGACTTCTAATCGACGCATCTAGTGAAGTCGACGCACCTTCCTTATTCTCCTCTCGATGTTCAGCCAGGACGAATTCGACGCTTACGTCGAATAGTAATCGACGCACGTCGATTTCTATGTTTAATTCAAAAATCGCCAGATCTCTTTCCTTCTGTTATAGATCTGATTTATATGGAATCAATTTATTCTTTATAGCCGTTCTGAATCATTCTTTTCCTCTAATAGATTCTTGGCTAATTTGATTAAAACCATTATGGACATTATTTGAAATCAGAATGAATTCTTTCCTTCTATTGATATAATTATTATGGAAATATTCCTATCTTTCTATTTCTCTGTCTGCTAATCAATTATCCTCCTATAGTATTATTTGAATGGACAGAGCTATAAAATACCAAGGAGGTCGGCAGAGAACACCAAGAAGTGATCCACCATTTTTACATTTGAAAAAGAGGAAGAGCTCCCAAGTAAAAAGAAGAGAATTGAGAAATAGTCCTGCAGCAACCATCAAGCTTCCATTTTCTCCTGCTTCTGAAGCCATCCTGCTGCAAACTCTGATAGCTCTCACTAAAAGAGAGAAAAGCTACAAATCTCCTTCTCACTATAGAAGAGAGATTTCATTCACTACTTCTTGTGCTTCCAATCTTCTTGCTAGGAAGAAGATTCCTTCTTGTCTTATTTCTTTTTCTTGTTTACATTCACTCTCAAATACTGTAAAAGAGTTTTTAGAATCTCTCTTCAAAAAATTCAGTTGTACTGGTGATGAGTAATTTATTTACTCATCTTTTAGTTTAGGTTTATTATGTTTTTCATATAAAATTATGTTATTTTTATGAATTTTATCATATAAATCCTTCCATTGTTATTTCATAAGCTAACTTAAGTTTATTTTGTGTTTTCAGGTTTTCTGGGCTGTTTCGAGCAAAAAGTTAAAATTACACGCCCCAGGTCACGGGCGTGACCATGGGCGTGTAACCTACGAAATACTCCAAACCTGCTTCTGCCACTCCAGGACGCTCCGTGAAGTTTTCGCCAAGTACACACCCCAGGTCACGGGCGTGACCAAAGGCGTGACCCAATGTCACGGCCACGACCCGCCACAAGCATCCGGAGCACGCCGCCATGTCAATTAAAATTACACGCCCTCGGTCACGGGCGTGACCAAGGGCGTGACATCCAACACACGGGCGTGACTTTTCCCGTGCCAATTTCCCGCCGAAGCTTCCCGCCAACAGCACTTAATTGAGATTATACGCCCTAGGTCACGGGCGTGACCTAGGGCGTGACACGTCCGTAATGCCTGCATTGAAGCCAGACGGCGCCTTCTCCGCCCACAGCAAATCACGCCCCTTACACGCCCTTGGTCATGGGCGTGACCAAGGGCGTGTAACACCAAAATTTCAGCTATTTAAAGGGAGCTTTTCCAGATGTTTGGGGACGAAAGTTTGGGAGTTCTAGCCTATTTTATTGCACTGATTTTAATCTTGTATGTCTTTTTCTTCTTGCACTTTCATTTCAAAAGCTTGTAACTCTAAATTTTCTAGTTGTAATTTCTTTTGCTAAGTAATAAAAATAGTTCTTTCCCTCTTACTTGTCTTCTTATTTTCATTATGCACTTCTTCCATTCCATCATTTCCTCCATCTCTATTAGTAGTTAAATTCTATTAGTACTCGTCCGAGATGATCCAAGGGAAATATAATTCTTGATCTAAATTTTAGCTTTTCTTTCTTCCGTAAAATAATCTTGATTTATTCTTGAACTATTTTTGGATTGAGATTATATTATCGATATATAATTCTCATCTTTGTTTCCACAATCTTATAACCGAGAGGTTTTCGATTCGAATCGATCATTTAAAGAATAAAGAGTGTTGAATGCACTCCTCAAGCGAGGATGACATAATTCTCCCGGATTGGAGTGAAACCACGATAAGGAGAGTTTTAGATCTTGATTCTAGAATGAAAGTTCGTTGATCAACTAAACTCAGTTGAGTGTATCCTCGAGAGAGGTGCGTTCATAAATCGGGAACCTCCACGGTCAAGTATTTTCATGGGAGATTTAGAAGTTGTTCTTTTTATATTTTTATTTTCCCGAGGTGATTCAAGGTTGAGTACTAACCCTTAACTCATTAATTTAAATAAGCTATTTCTCTTTCTCGCAACCAACCAACCACAAGTTTTATTCGATAAAATAATAGAGATTTTTCCGAAGTAAGAGTATTCAACCGCCCCGAGTCTAATACGACCTTGTTTTAATAACCTATACTACATTCGATACGGTACACTTGCCGTTATCGTTTGCAAGCATAGTTTTGTCCATCAAGTTTTTGGCGCCGTTGCCGGGGACTCGGTTGATATTTCGAAAACCGAAATATCTATTAATTTTATCTTTTTCTTAATTTTAAGGTGCAACTAAATTCCTGGAAAGGACGCTTTGGGTTTGAATTCCCATCATAGCCTCTAGTACCTTGCAAACCCTTCACCGGGTAGATCTTGGGAAGTCCAGGACTATTTTTAAATCACCTAATAAAAAAATAAAAAAAAATTAATAAAATAAAAATAAATTTATTTATCTAAAATCTTATTTTTCCCTTTTTTTATTCCGTTTCTTTTCTTTTCTTTTGGTTTATGACCCGAGGAAACTCTTCAATTGAATTTGAATTTGATTTTGATCCGGAAATCGAGCGTACCTTACGGCGACGTCTCCGATTTAGTGATCTACCAATAATTCGCGAAGAGTCAGTCGGAGAGACTAACGAAGATATAATGGGTGACCCAGACCATAATGAGGCTCCGCTACGGACTATGTCCTATTATGCGAGGCCAAATTGGGAGGGAACACAATCAAGAATTATTCACCCGGCGGTGGCAAATAATAATTTTGAAATCAAAACCAGTATCATTCAAATGGTACAGCAAACCGTCATCTTTGACGGGTTGCCAGATGAAGATCCAAATTTACATTTATTGAATTTTTTGGAAATTTGCGACACATTTAAAATTAATGGCGTCACCGATGACGCCATTCGTTTGCGTTTATTTCCATTTTCTTTGCGGACTAAGGCCAAGCAGTGGTTGGGATCTCTTCCTAGAGGTTCCATCACTACATGGGCCGAGATGATGGAGAAATTCTTAACGAAATATTTTCCTCCGGCAAAGTCCGCTAAATTACGTACGGACATTCTCTCGTTTACGCAAATAGACTCGGAGTCTCTCTATGACACATGGGAGCTCTTCAAGGAATTATTGCGGAGATGTCCTCACCACGCCCTTCCTTTATGGCAACAAGTTCAAACATTCTACAATGGTTTGAATCTCCAAACGAGGCAAATGATTGATGCAGCAGCTGGGGGAACTCTAAATAACAAAACCCCAGATGCCGCTCAAGAGCTTTTTGAGGAGATGGCCATGAATTCTTATCAGTGGAATGCACCACGGTCGCGTCCTAACAAACCGACCGGACTCTTTGAAGTCGAGGCCAC
The DNA here is from genome assembly GCA_033032865.1 of Dactylorhiza incarnata. Lineage (NCBI taxonomy): Eukaryota > Viridiplantae > Streptophyta > Magnoliopsida > Asparagales > Orchidaceae > Dactylorhiza > Dactylorhiza incarnata. The sequence continues at coordinate 7,357,168 of JAWHQI010000051.1, read as the reverse complement.
CCCGAATTTAGCACATCAAGTAGAATGGCTTACTAAGCAAATGGCGGAGTTGTCTGCTTCCTCCGCCATTAACGGGGCTAATAATAATAATAATTATAATAATAATTATAATCAAGAACAAGTAGATTATATGGGGAACTCCTATCGTCCTCCTTATAAACCAAATAATAATATTCCTAATAGTTATAATCCGGGTTTAAGGAACCACCCAAATTTTTCATGGAGCAACCCCAATAATGCTCAACGCCCCCCACAAGTGAATCCACCCGGATTCGCTCCACCACAACCACCAAAGTCCCCTTCACTTGAAGAGGTCTTCACCAAATACGTTGCCAATAACCGGAACCTTTCCGGATCTATTAAAAGTCTAGAAAATCAAATTGGACAGCTCGCCAAGATGTTCTCCGAAAGCCAGCAGGGAGCTCTACCAGGAAATACTGAGCCCAACCCATGGGAGAGCGCCAACGCAATTACCCTCCGTAGCGGAAAGGAGGTAACTTCTTCAAAATTGGTCGAGCCAGAGGTAAACGTTTCAACTTCATCTCCGCAAGTTATTTCTTCTCCTACTCTACCTTCTTCTGCTTTAGCTCCGCGTATTCTTAAAAATCCTTCTATTCCTTATCCTTCACAATTTAAAGATGAACGCAATGAGGAGCAATATAGAAAATTTACTGAAATTTTTAAACAAATTCAAATAAACGTGCCATTTTTCGAAGCAATCGCCCAAATGCCCAAATACGCAAAATATCTAAAAGATCTACTTTCCAATAAAAATAAACTTGAAAATTTTTCGCGTATATCTTTAAATGCAGAATGCTCGGCAATTTTATTAAATAAATTACCGCAAAAATTAAATGATCCGGGACGGTTTTCCATCCCGTGCTTGTTCGGTAATTTCTTAATAAAACACGCCTTGGCAGATTTGGGCGCTAGTATAAATTTGATGCCATTTTCATTATTTAAAAAGCTTGGTTTGGGCACTCCAAGCCCAACCAATATTAGCATCCGACTAGCGGACAGATTTATTAAATACCCGATAGGGGTGATTGAGGACGTGCTTGTCAAGGTTGACAAATTTATCTTCCCAGTAGATTTTGTCATCCTAGACTTTGAGGAAGACGCCGAAGTCCCAATTATATTCGGACGTCCTTTCCTCGCCACCTCTCGGGCAATCATTGATGTTAGTAATGGCAAACTTCTCCTACGAGTTGGGGATGAAGAAGTAACTTTTAGCATTAACAACTATATGAGAAATTCGTTTTCTAATGACGACTCTTGCTTCACATTAGAATCAAATTTTGAAGAAGAAATAACATCATTTTCTGAATTAATTTCGCCCTTATTTGAAAATCCGGAAATTGAAAATTTATTTTTTCTAAAAGAAATAACTCGGCCGCTCAAATTTGAAGAAGTAAAATTAAATATTTCTAAAATAAAAACATCTTACGAGGAGCCACCGAGTTTGGAATTGAAACAACTTCCGGAACATTTAAGATATGTTTTTTAGAAAAAGATTCAAAATTGCCTGTGATTATATCTTCCGCGCTTAACGATTCAGAAATTTCCGAATTATTTACCCAATCTCTGATAGCACTTGGGTTAGCCCAGTGCAAGTCGTGCCTAAAAATGGTGGAATAATAGTAGTCACAAATAAAAATAATGAGTTGATCCCGACCCGTACTGTTACGGGTTGGCGAGTATGCATCGATTATAGAAAATTAAATGATGCTACCCGCAAAGATCACTTTCCGTTACCCTTTATTGACCAAATTTTAGAACCCTTATCCGGTCACTCACACTACTGTTTTCTCGATGGTCTTTCCGGATATTTTCAAATCCCAATTGCGCCCGAAGACCAAGAGAAAACCACATTCACATGTCTGTTCGGCACCTTCGCATATCGAAGAATGTCGTTTGGTCTTTTCAACGCGCCGGCTACATTTCAACGATGTATGCTGGCAATTTTTAATGAACTTGTAGAAGACGTCATGGAAATTTTCATGGACGATTTTTCTGTTTTTGGCAATTCATTTCAAAATTGTTTAAATAATCTTGATCGTGTTCTTCAACGCTGCGAAGACACGAATTTGGAACTCAACTGGGAGAAGTGCCACTTTATGGTCCAAGAGGGATTAGTCCTTGGGCATAAAATTTCTAATAAGGGGATCGAGGTCGATAGGGCCAAGATCGAGGTCATAGAAAAACTTCCCCCTCCTACCAATATAAAATCTATTAGAAGTTTTCTAGGACATGCGGGTTTTTATAGACGGTTTATAAAAGATTTCTCAAAAATTTTGAAACCGCTAACTCATCTTTTAGAAAAAGAATCCGCGTTTAATTTTGATGACGAGTGTTTGAAAGCGTTTAACAAAATCAAAAATGAACTAATAAATTCCCCTATTTTAATCGCGCCGAATTGGTCTCTTCCGTTTGAAATCATGTGCGATGCGAGCGATTTTGCTGTAGGTGCAGTTTTAGGCCAACGGGTGAATAAACATTTTCACCCAATCTATTACGCAAGCAAAACACTAACATCCGCACAAGCAAATTATACAACAACGGAGAAAGAATTTTTAGCAATAATTTTTGCGTTTGACAAATTTCGATCATATTTAACGCTTTCAAAAGTTATTGTTTTTACAGATCACTCCGCTCTCCGGTATTTACTACAAAAAGGAGATGCAAAGCCTCGACTGCTAAGGTGGATCCTCCTACTACAAGAATTCGATTTGGAGATCCAAGACAAAAGGGGAGCGGAGAATGTTGCGGCCGACAACCTCTCACGGTTGGAGAATCCGGCGGCAGGAGCACTAGTGGAGGACGAAATTGACGACAAATTCCCTAAAGAGCGCCTCCTAGCCATCGAAAAGGTAACAACTTCTTCCACCCCTTGGTACGCGGATTTGGCCAATTATTTGGTGGGCCGGGTCCTACCGAAAGATTTTTCAAGTCAGCAAAAGAAGAAATTTTTTTCGGATTTGAAAAATTATTTTTGGGAGGACCCCTTTTTATTTCGTGTCTGCGCGGACCAAGTGGTAAGAAGGTGTATTGCGAGCGAGAAAGGCATCAAAATTTTACGGCACTGCCACGAGGGACCAACCGGTGGTCACTATCAAGCAAACCGGACCGCAAGGAAGGTACTAGAGGCGGGCTTCTATTGGCCCTCCTTATTCAAAGACACTCACAATTTTGTGAGAAATTGCGATCGGTGCCAACGGTCAGGTAACATTAGTAACCGGGATGAAATGCCCCAAAATATTTTTCTAGAATGCAAAATTTTTGATTTGTGGGGAATTGATTTCGTAGGTCCTTTACCCTCTTCCTGTAATAATAAATATATTCTCGTTGCGGTCGATTACGTGTCAAGGTGGGCGGAAGCGCAAGCTTTTCCCACCAACGACGCGAGAGTCGTCGTACAATTTTTAAAAAAATTATTTTCATGATTTGGCACACCCCGAGCACTAATTAGTGATCGAGGCACACATTTCTGTAACAACCAACTTGCTAAAATTTTAGCAAAATATGGAGTTGCACACAAACTATCTACCGCCTACCACCCACAAGCAAATGGCCAAGTGGAGGTGGTGAATCGTGAAATTAAGAGAATTTTAGAAAAAACCGTTCCCGTTAATAGAAAGGATTGGGCTTTAAAATTAGACGACGCACTCTGGGCCTATCGGACAGCCTACAAAACTACCATTGGATGTACGCCGTACCAGTTAGTCTATGGTAAAGCTTGTCATTTGCCGGTAGAATTAGAACATCGCGCTTTTTGGGCGCTAAAATTTTTAAATTTGAATTTAGATTTAGCCTCCGAACAAAAAAAACTACAACTAAATGAACTCGAAGAATGGCGCGCGAACGCCTATGAAAATAATAAATTTTATAAGGAGCGAACTAAATTCTATCATGATAAAAAAATTAAACACCCAAAAACTTTTTCACCGGGCGATTTTGTTCTACTGTTTAACTCTAGACTTAGGTTTTTTTCGGGAAAATTAAGAACCCGATGGTCCGGTCCTTTTAGAGTAAAAGAAGTTTGGCCGTACGGGACCGTGCTTATAGAGCACCCGAAAAAAGGATCTTTTAAGGTTAACGGACAACGTTTGAAATTATACCACCCCGGCGACCCAGCGACCGGAAATATCGAAACAATGCAATTAACAAATATTTAAGAAAATGCCACTTAGTCAAGCTACGCGACGGTAAACAAAGCGCTCTTGGGAGGCAACCCAATGTTAACCTCTTTATTTTTGTCTTTCTTTTCTTGTTTGTTTTTTCTAATTTAACTCTGCAGGTGTTCGACCGGCAACCCCGACTACCATTCAGGGAAGCCCTCTTTACACTAGTAATTTCTCTTGATTTTTCTTTATTGACATTTTTTTTGTTTTATCTTTCATACTTAGTAATAAACATTGGGGACAATGTTTAATTTTAAGTATGGGGGTGTAGCATAGCTTTCTTTGTAGTTTTACTTAAAAAATAAAAACCAAAACAAAAATTATAAAAAAAAATAAATAAATTAAATTTCTTGGAAAGAACGCTTTGGGCTTGAATTCCCATCATAGCCTCTAGTACTTTGCAAACCCTTCACCGGGCAGATCTTGGGAAGTCCAAGAACAAAAAAAAATCTATTAGAAAATGTTCTTTTTATTTATCAAAACTCCCACTTGCTAAATTGTAAGTTCTAAGTAGACTGTTTTTCATATGGACTAAAAATAATTTTGTGCTAGAATAGTTTGTGAAACTTTTGAGTAAAATTGTTGACTCATGTAGTGCTCCTAGTCATATGTTTGTCTTTGAGTAGTTTTGGTGTAAAATTAAATTCTTGACATAGATCTAAAATTATGTTTTATTAATTTGCATAGTAATAATTTATTTTACTTTTAAATTCGAATCCGGTCTTATCCAAAAGTAGTTTAGGTGAGTGTATAGAAGATTGTTAGAAAGCTATTACTCGAATTGAACAAAAGGGTGTCCTTTCTCGATGTCTAGAACTTGCCCCAAGCTATTTTCAAAACATGTGCGCTTTAGACAAATTAACTTTACGGAAATGATTTAGGCCTTTCTTTGGATAGTTTGAGCCTTTGCACCCAACCTAGATTTACCACCATTGTTCACACAAATTTGAGCCTTACACCTTTATTTGATCCACCCTCATCATTTAGGCACCAAAGCTAAAAAGCCCAAAACCCAAATGAACACTTTGAAATTTTGAGCTAAATTGAAAAAAAAATATTTGGGTACGATTCTATGAAAAAATTATGGGTATCAATTCAAAAAAATGATTAAATCTCAAAAAGCAATAATCTCATAATGATATGCGGCCTAGGTATGTACATGCATACTTGGAATGATCCCAATTATGAAGATTCATGATTTAAATAAAAGAGTATGAGAGTGTTTCACCTTTGAAAAAATGCGAGTATGGGGGTAAAGCTTCATTATTTTGTGGTGGCAATCATTTTCTTTTAGCTCAAAAATTTTGTTTAAGTGGAATGCGCCTTCATGTTTATCATTGTTACCTCACCCTTAAACCCAAGCCTTAAAATGTACCCTATTTAAGTCCCAAAGATCCATAGAGTTGATTTAGTTCGAAGTGTAGTGGAGAAAGTGCAAACGGGCAAGCCTATGGCCGTCGACATTGATGGATTTCTTTGGAGGCCACCCCGAACGTCTACATCTAGTAATTTAAATCTCAGCAATCACGCTATTTTCTCCCTTCACATAACTTTTTGATTGACCGTTGACTCATTTTTAAAGTAATGATAAATAATTATAACACATTTTTGAAGTATTTCATAAATTAGCATTTATGCCAAGAACATCTTTTTACTAAAATAACTACACATGCCAGCATAATACTTCGCATTTTACTCTCTAGTCTTCATAATTCTATCTTGCATTAATTTTTCTTACCCTTGTGAAAAATGGATTGCTCGGGACGAGCAATGAGCAAGTATGGGGGTATTTGATGAGTAATTTATTTACTCATCTTTTAGTTTAGGTTTATTGTTTTTCATATAAAATTATGTTATTTTTAGGAATTTTATCATATAAATCCTTCCATTGTTATTTCATAAGCTAACTTAAGTTTATTTTGTGTTTTCAGGTTTTCTGGGTTGTTTCGAGCAAAAGGTTAAAATTACACGCCCCAGGTCACGGGCGTGACCATGGGCGTGTAACTTACGAAATACTCCAGACCTGCTTCTGCCACTCCAGGGATGCTCCGTGAAGTTTTCGCCAAGTATACGCCCCAGGTCACGGGCGTGACCAAGGGCGTCACCCAATGTCACGGCTACAACCCGCCACAAGCATCCGGAGCATGCCGCCATGTCAATTAAAATTACATGCCCTCGGCAACGGGCGTGACCAAGGGCGTGACATCCAGCACACGGGCGTGACTTTTCCCGCCGAAGCCTCCCGCCAGCAGCACTTAATTGAGATTACGCGCCCTAGGTCACGGGTGTGACCTAGGGCGTGACATGTCCGTAACACCTGCATTGAAGCCAGACGGCGCCTTCTCCGCCCACAGCAAATCACGCCCCTTACACGCCCTTGGTCACGGGCGTGACCAAGGGCCTGTAACACCAAAAATTCAGCTATTTAAAGGGAGCTTTTCCAGATGTTTGGGGACGAAAGTTTGGGAGTTCTAGCCTATTTTCTTGCACTTATTTTAATCTTGTATGTCTTTTTCTTCTTGCACTTTCAGTTCAAAAGCTTGTAACTCTAAATTTTCTAGTTGTAATTTCTTTTGCTAAGTATTAAAATAGTTCTTTCCCTCTTACTTGTCTTCTTATTTTCATTATGCACTTCTTCCATTCCATCATTTCCTCCATCTCTATGAGTAGCTAAATTCTATTAGTACTCGTCCGAGATGATCCAAGGGAAATATAATTCTTGATCTAAATTTTAGCTTCTCTTTCTTCCGTAAAATAATCTTGATTTATTCTTGAACTATTTTTGGAGTGAGATTATATTATCGATATATAATTCTCATCTTTGTTTTTGCAATCTTATAACCGAGAGGTTTTCGATTCGAATCGATCATTTCAAGAATAAAGAGTGTTGAATGCACTCCTCAAGTGAGGATGACATAATTCTCCCGGATTGGAGTGAAACCACGATAAGGCGAGTTTTAGATCTTGATTCTAGAACGAATGTTCGTTGATCAACTAAACTCAGTTGAGTGTATCCTCGAGAGAGGTGCGTTCATAAATCGGGAACCTCCACGGTCAAGTATTTTCATGGGAGATTTAGAAGTTGTTCTTTTTATATTTTTATTTTCCCGAGGTGATTCAAGGTTGAGTACTAACCCTTAACTCATTAATTTAAATAAGCTATTTCTCTTTCTAACAACCAACCAACCACAAGTTTTATTCGATAAAATAATAGAGATTTTTCCGAAGTAAGAGTATTCAACCGCCCCGAGTCTAATACGACCTTGTTTTAATAACCTATACTACATTCGATAGGGTACACTTGTCGTTATCGTTTGCAAGCATAGTTTTGTCCATCAACTGGTTCTAAGAGTCTCCTTTTCAAAAGACTCAGTTGGTTCTAAGAGTCTCCTTATCAAAAGACTCAGGGTGGTTCTAAGAGTCTCCTTATCAAAAGACTCAGTCCAAGATAGTGAATTCCTACCAAGGGTGTAGAAGAGTGGACTACCCAAAGTTTGGGGAACCACTATATTTCCTTGTGTTGTGCTGTGATTTCTTTTCTTGCATTTACTTTCTTTACTTGCTTAATTCTTGTTGGTGTGTGGGATGTCTTAATCTATGATCACTACACACATATATATATATATAATTGCACAAAATATTTTAAATCTCTATTCACCCCCCCCCTCTAGAGAATTCTAGTGAGGTTAACTGTGCACATTCACATCACACCCTTCAGAGCACCCTGAATTGCTAGCACTCGCTGCTGCTTCTGAGCTCCCTTCCTCTGGAAACATTTCTCAACTGGATGGCCAGGGCGGCCACAGAAGCTACACACTTCTCCACTCCTTTTCTTTGGAGCCGGGCTAGCTACCATGGTGGTCTCCCCCTCTTCGACTTTCCTCTTGTCCTTTTCCATTAATACACCTCTATTCTTAGCGTTGTCGATAACCTCGACTTTCAGCGCTACTTCTACCACTTCTGTATAACTTTCAGATCTATAAGAGCTAGCCAATTGCGGAATATCGCTACGAAGTCCTCTGAGAAATCGCTTCACTCTTCCTGCCTCAGAAGTCACTAAATCTGGAGCAAATCTGCTCAACTTACTGAACTCGATCTCATACTTACTAACCGTGAGCTACCATTGCTTCAAGTGCAGAAAATTATTCATTAAACGGTCTTGCTCGACCGACAGCAGGAACTTCTTTAGCACCATCTCCTTGAACGACTCCCACGAACATCCGCCTACGATATTTTCCCTCTCCCTAATCCACCAGCTCTTAGCAAGTCCTTTCAGCTGGTAAGCGGAGACCATCACCTTTTGGTCTCTAGAGATTCCCGAGTACGAAAGCATTTCCTCAATGGCAACAACCCAGTCATCTAATGCCATGAAATCAGCTCTTCCGTCAAACGTAGGAGGTCCTAGTCGCTGGAAGTGCGAAATGAAGTTCATCTCTGGTGGCAGCAAAACTGGAGGCACCAAAGGAGCGGGAGGAACGGGTACAGTCTGACCAACTATAGGGTCCTGCACCACAGGCTGCTGCCCAGCGGCGATAGTCATCAACATCTGAATCTGTGATTGCATTGCAACTAACTGCCTGGACAGAGCCTCATTACTTTATCGCAGACTTTCGATCATGGCCGCACTCTGCACACCCGGAGATTCACCCTCTGATTGGGGGGGGGGGGGGGGGGGGGTCAACCTCATCGCGACACGCCTCCGAGACATCTCTGCTAACGTATAAACCTATAATTAAAACATAACCTTACACTAGAACAACACTGCTTGGTTCAGAACATACATGTACAGATACTTGCCAGTTCCACTAGCTTTCTTTGGGACATTTTCATGATGATATGCTAAATTTTGGAATGATACTACATCGTCCCTCTTGTCTCATGTGCAAAGGGCATGAATGCATGAATTTTGCTATTTGTTTTGAAATCATGTGTGTACGTGTGCCATCATATAAGTCTTTAACTTTGCACGTGTGCTTATGCAATGCTATGTAAGGTATGTTGTGCTATGCATTCTAATAAAGGCCTTAATGCATGTTATGAGCAGCGTACACATGTAATATTATGAATCCCATACTACATAATATTGCATGTAACGAAAGAGAAAACGTGCTAATGGGCATCCATGTGATGATGGTTATGCATCCCATACTACATAACCGTCACATGTTGCCACCTATGGTGGATCCATATACAAACACATATTATGCATCCCCTACTACATAATATGCCCCATATACTTCTTATCATGCTATGAGTGTAGTGTTCATGCTTCGGCCAAGATGTACTGATCACACATCGGTGTGTGTATGCAATGAAACCAAAACAACTACTATATCAGAATTTGTTGCCCGACCAACTTGTCGAACAACCTGGCTCTGATACCAACAGTCACAACCTGCATTTTCTCCGAATTTAAGAATATCACAGTAAGAGAAAATACACGTCATGATGCCACGTCATATAGGAGACAACTGCAGACGCTCAGGCGGGAATCTATTATTTCACTAAACAAAACATGATTATATGATAAGTCATCATTTGAAATCATTTATAAGGGGTTTTGAGGAAATAACTGTGTCTCTAAGTTCGTGGATCAACTAGTCCACCGAGAAAGTATATATAATTGCAGCGAAAAGTACTTGATTTAGTTTACTTAAAGTCCTAAATGTATGCAAACGACGGAGCATAAAGTAAATGATATGCACATAACTAGGCGACTTTAAAGTTAAGGGTTTCAGTTAGAAAGAATGCAATGAGGATGAAGAAAAACCATTTTATAACTATAGTGCACCTAACATAAATCTTTCCCAGAGGGTAAGATACACAAGATCTAAAAGTAGTGGCATAATCTGGCAAATAAACTATAAAGTATAAAAAGGGCACAATGGGCGTCAACAACATGACACTAACCCATTGGCACCAACTAGTATGTCTGAGCACAAGAAGAAACTAAAAACAACTACCTCGCCGCAGCGGGGTGAACAACTACTAAAACTCTGAACTTCAGGCTACACCACTAGCCGCTACGGCTCTGAACCTGAGCCATTCAATAAAACAAAGAACGCCTCAGCAAGGATTACAAGTGGCAGAAAACTAGCAGAAAAGCAAGCAAGGCATAATGGGTACCAACCCAAGCCAGATTTACCGGAAGAGAAGCTCTAAACGAAGAACTAACAAGCATCGAGAGCACTAAAAAGAAAGTGCCAAAAAGAGGAACAAGCAAGTTCATTTATCTTGATAAGTATATTTAAAGAGACTGATTAGCTCAATTAAACGGGAGCGGTTATCTACCTCCGCCACCCAAAGCCCAAAAAAAAACTGGTGGGGGTGTTATAGACCCAACCACCCAAACACGACTACCGTGCAAGGCTATAACATTTCCCCCACTGTCCCTCAAACACCACTACTGTGTAAGGCTAAAGACAATGGTTCTTGTTAATTAAATTTCAATTAAACACGGGATGCTGCCAGAAAGGATAATCACTAGGATGCCCTAAGAGGTAGGGTCACAACAAGGTAAACGTTCTTCCAATACTAAACATAAGAGAACTCATAAGTTGGTTTAACCACAACAAGTACGAGGTTTCAAAAGGGGAGAAGTAATCATGACCACGGGAACAAAGCAGGCATTCCTCGAGAAGGAGAGGACACTTCTCGAGGGAAGGTAAAAGTACTCGTCGGAAGAAAAAAACCAATGGGGTTATCAGCACGGATCTCTCGAGAGCAGGACAAGGACTTCTCGAGAGGGAGGGGAATTCTCGAGAGGGAGATACTTCTCGAGAGGGAGAGAGAACTTCTCGAGAGGGAGAGAGAACTTCTCGAGAGGGGACTTCTCGAGAGGTGCATGGATTTATCGAGAGAGAGAGAGAGAGAGAGGACTTCTCGAGAGGAGGAGAGGATTTCTCGAAAAATCAGGGGACTTCTCGAAAAAAAAAACGAAGGTCTGAGCTGTAGACGAACTCATTTGAGGGGAAAAGCAAACATTTAGGGAGATCTCCAAAGGGATTCTAAGAGTTAAATAAGCCAAGTAACACTCCAAGATCAAGAGTTGAGGTAACGCAATACAAACTCAAGCAAGAAACAACACTCCAACATCAAAGAGAAGGAGAAAGAAATTGCCACTTGCCTTTAACCTTGCAAACTCGAAGATCTCTGCTCCGGAAGCTAAGGATCCGGCCAAGAACACACCTGAGCACAAAACCTGAAACTTTTCGGGTCGAAAGAAGGGGTTAGGTCACTACCTTAACTCCAAAAATTCCACAAAACGGGAAAAGCTTACCTCCAAGATGAAGGTCTCGCCGAGAGCTTTCCAAATCTACCCTCCAAACGCGATTCCGACCACCACAGCCCTAGGAATCGTCGACCGAACGCTCCACGAAGCTCCGCTCTCGCCCTTTCGCTCGCCGGCTGATTTGATCGAGGGAGGAAGAAGATGAATAGGGGAAGAAGATTTTAGGCTTTATATATAACCTAAATTATTATTTAAATAATTAATTAATTCCCCACTTTACTTAAAACCGCAAGGGAAACTAGATCACCTCGGATTTCTACGAAATTCGCACCTTAACTGAAACACGGCGCTACGAATCGAACGGCGAAGTCAGAATTCAATTCTGACGAGCCAAACTCAGGCAAAAGCCTCCCAAAGCTAAATTCTCAATACTACACAAAATCTTCTCTACAAATCAAAACGACGCGAAAACTCGCCCGCTCGATCTAAATTACATACTTTAACTAGGCTAAGGCTCAAAACTAAACCTGACGAGCTTACGTAATGCCCTAACGCCAAAATTAAGTCACAGCGGCTACGCAAAATAATTAGCGAAAATCAGGGGCGTTACAATCTTAGTGGTGATCAGCATCATGTCCGGCACCGAAGTGGCGTTCGGATCAGCCCAAGCTACAGAATGCTTAACAAGTTCATTAGTAACTTTATTACACAAAGAACTAGGGAGCTTCTCCCAGGCAAAACTAGTTTCACCAATCTCATAAATATAGTTTTTCGAGTTTAGGGATTCCATCGTCTCAATCCCCTTGATCACCACGTCTTCCTTCTCGTCCTTCTTCTCTTCTTCTTCCATGTTTCCTTCAATGCTTAAAAAATCATTAGTAATCAAAGTTGGAGAAGTATCAAAGTCAAAAGTTCTGGTCATGTTCGCGATAGAAGTCATCACTCTATGAGGTAGAGTGACGCAACCATTAGAAAAGTCCATTTTCATCCGGGTCTCCTTCAGGAATGGGACACCCAGAATTGGAATCGATTTGTTCTCACGGGATCCCAGAACCTGGAAATCGGTCACCACCTTAGTCCCATCAACCACTACTTTAACTTTTCTTACTTACCCCTCAGTTTCCACCATTGCTCCATTAGCCAGAGTAAGAGACGTTCGGTCATCCACATTCGTCTGGAGATTAAACTTCTCAACATCTTGCAAAGCAAGAATGTTGCGTGATGAATCGGAGTCGCACAACACCGTAGTGCTCATATTATTAATGCAGCATGGGAGTTCCAAATCACCATGGCTAAGGGCGTCAGCATCAGCGACCCTCTTCCCATTTTTGCCCGGGTTCTTGTTAGTGTTACTAGGAAGGGTACCTTGAATGCGCTCTGCAACTGCTTGGGCCAATTGGCCCATTTGCACTTCTAGGTTTCTCATCTAGGCCGTTTGGTTAGCCATGTTAGCTTGGGTGATTTCAATTAATTTTTCCAGCGTATCTTCCAAGCTACTTTTTCTTGGTCCCGGAGGTGTTTGATTATAACCCAGATGAGGCGGTCGCGGTTGACTTCTGGAAGCAGAAGCATCAAACTGATGCTGCCCCGGTTGCCATCTTTGGCCAGCAGTGTTTTGATTCCAAGCAAAATTAGGGTGATTTCTCACTCCGGGTTATAAGCATTTCCGTACGGCATTCCCCTATTCTGATTAGCCATAAAATTAACGGATTCAGTAATATTCAGGTTTACAAAATCACCTGAGGGGTCCTCTCCTGGGCACTCATATGAATGATGTCCTATTGCTCTACACCCTTGGAGGGATATGACGGTTGCAGACGCTACAGTGGGGGTAATTGATCCCAAGGAGAAGATACCTCTGGTGTTCTTCTGCGTGTTCCTTCCCGCCATCCAGTACGTGCTGTTCGAGGCTATATCTCAAAGTATACGCGTAGCTTCTTCCGGAGTATGGTTCATAAGAGTCCCTCCTACCGCAGCATCGATCATCGCCCTATTGTTCGGGTTGATGGCAAAGTAGAAGTTCTCCACGAGGTTCCGAGGCTGGGGCTCGTGGTTAGGGCATTTCCACAGGAGATCATTGAACCTCTCCCATACTTCCGCTAGTGTTTCCTGATCTTGTATGCGGAATGAAGCTAGTTCCCGGCGCAAGTTCACGATCCTATCCACCGGGTGGAACTTTCCCAAGAATTTGGAAGATAGGGCGTCCCAAGTAGCGGCGGTCCCCGACGGAATGGTGTGAAGACACACCTTGGCTTTATCTCTCAGAGAAAATGGGAAGAGCCTCGGCTTGCCAATATCATCAGATATACCTGCATAGCCGAAAGTGGCGCATATATCAAAAAACTCGGCTAGGTGAATATGGGGGTCTTCAGAAGGCAGTCCAGAAAACTAGGCGTTATTCTGAATAATATTCAGAATAGCCGGTTTTATTTCAAACTGAGCGTTTGCGATAGCCGGGCAGAACCCCGGATACACACTCCCTGTAGTCGGAGTGGTGTAGTCCCTCATGGTGCGAGGCCTCGGACGGTTCACTTCAGGTTCATCCACTATAACATTCGCCCCATCCTCGGGCACTCCTCGGCCCCTGTGGTCTTCTCCCTGATTTAGATTATCTCTCATTTCAGTAAGAGCAACTGCATCACGCCGCCGTGCATGGGCAATCCTCTCAATCACAGGGTCTAAGGGACCAGGTCACCTGGAACTCGCCCATGCATACACAAAAGAAGAATACAAAGAAAACTACTCAAAAACAATGACCCCCATAATAATGTTTTCAACAACAATAATCACATCATGCCTGCATTCCCCGGCAACGGAGCCAAAAACTTGACGCGAAGATTCTACACCACTAAAAGCGAGAGCAGAATGCGGTCCGAATGGTAGTGTACCGGTCGTTGTCAAGTAATAAATTTGGGATTATGATCCCCGAGTATCGTTCTCTCAAGGAATGCAGGGTGGGTGAAATGATCGTGCTTCGGTAAGCGAATGGACGGTAGGCAGATGGAAGGAGTGATCTCAAGTGCGGAGATGAGGGTCGCAGACACCTCTTCGAAGTCTTACCTCTAGCTTTTTCTAGAGTGGCCTACAAGTGCATGTGAGGGTGGATGTGAGCAGAGGCGAGGCTCATTCACAACATACAAACTTCAAGGGAGAAAATAACAAGTAAAACTTTCATTCATAGACAAATAATAGTAATCCAAGTTCAATACACACGTCAAGAAGTACATTTCTCAAATGAGAGAAGGGTTGAGTAAACCAATAGAAGTGAAGTCTCGCCATGGATCATGGTTGGAATGGCAGATTGTCAAGCCGTCTACGTGCTCAGTCCTTGGTTACTTCCGGGATCTCGAGGCCATCACTACCTCTGAACTTTGTTTGTTTTCTTCAGCTTGCAGTGGTGTCTTCTTCCTCTCCAAGTGGAAAATGCCCAACACCTTGATATGCTTGTCTTGGATGGTCGGGAAGTCTTCCGGAACCTTTGATGTAGCTTGGATTCTGTTGGGAAAATGATTTCTCTTAACCCCTGAAAATGAGTCAAATATCAATTCCAAGAATGAAAAACAAGGCTAAGTAAATATGCGTCGAATAGTGTTCGACGCAACGTCGAAATGTAGTCGATGTCTCTTTCAGATTAAGTCGAAGTAACTCTAGGAAGATTTCGACGTATGTGTTGTCGACGTTACTCTGATTTCTAGTCGACGCAACTAGTGAAGTCGATGCACCTTAGTCGACGCACCTTCCTTATTCACCTCTCGACGTCCAGACAGGATGTACTCGACGCTTGCGTCGAATGGCAATCGACGCACGTCGATTTATTTGACAGACTTAAATATGCGCCAGATCTCTTTCCTTCTTTCAGTAAATCTGATTTGTATGGAATAATGTTAATATTTTATAACCGTTCTGAATCATTCTTTCCTTCTATTTGATTCTTGGCTAATCTGATTATCTCTATTTTGGATATTATTTGAAATCAGAATTCATTCTTTCCTTCTATAGAAATAAACATTATGGAAACATTTTTTCTTTCTATTCTCTCTAACTGCTGATTGATTATCCTCCTATAGTATTGTGTTGAATTAACAGAGCTATAAATAAAGAGGAGGTCGGCATAAAATAAAGAAGAGTGATCTACCACACACATTTGAAATAGAGGAAAAGCTCCCAAGAGAAAAGAGAGAAATTGAGAAAAAGCTCTGCAGCAACATTCAAGCACTTCTTCTTCTTCTGCTTCTGAAGTCATACTGCTGCAAAATCTGATAGATCTCACAAATAGAGAAAGGCTGCAAATCTTCTTCTCTCTATAGAAGAAAGATTCAATTCACTTCTTGTGCTTCCAATCTTCTTGCTAGGAAGAAGATTCTTTCTTGTTTTTTATTTCTTCTCCATTCTTTCTTTCTCACTTAAACATTGTAAAAGAGTTTTTAGAATCTCTCTCCAAAAAATTCAGTGTACTGGTTCTAAGAGTCTCCTTGTCAAAAGACTCAGTTGGTTCTAAGAGTCTCCTTGTCAAAACACTCAGTTGGTTCTAAGAGTCTCCTTGTCAAAAGACTCAGGGTGGTTCTAAGAGTCTCCTTATCAAAAGACTCAGTGCAAGATAGTGAATTCCTACCAAGGGGGTAGAAGAGTGGACTACCCAAAGTTTGGGGAACCACTATATTTTCTTGTGTTGTGCTGTGATTTATTTTCTTGCATTTACTTTATTTTCTTGCTTAATTCTTGTTGGTGTGTGGGAAGCTCTAATCTGTGATCATACACATATATATATTAACTTTGCACAAAATAATTTTTAAATCTCTATTCACCCCCCCCCCCCCCCCCCTCAAGAGAATTCTAGTGAGGTTAATTGTGCACTTTCAATTGGTATCAGAGGCAGGTTGATCTAAAAAGGATAACTCCTTGATCAAAAAGATCCTACCTCTCATATATATATATATTTTTCAAAACTATTTTATCATATGGCACAAATCAAAGATTATGCTTCCACCAGACCTCCAATGTGCAATCTTGAAAAGTTTGCACTTTGGAAAACAAGAATTAGAATTTATTTAAACTCTATTGATGATGAATTGTTTAATGTGTTCTTGACAGGTCCCCCCAAGCCATTCAGGAAGGATTCAAGTGGAAAAGTGACTGAAACACTTGTTCCAAGAGCTGAATGGACAGAAGATGAGAAGAAAGCCCAAGGACATGATGCCAAGGCTATGAATATCCTAGTTTCAACCCTCTCAGATGAAATTTTCCAAAAGATTGCTGATTACGAGTCAGCTAAGGAAGTATGGGAAGCTCTCACCAAAATGGTAGAGGGAAGTGCTGATGAGAAAAAGGATAGAAAGGCACTACTGATCTCCCAATATGAAAACTTCCAAAAGAAAGAAAGTGAAAGTGTTGCTGACATGTATTCAAGATTCAGCCTCATAGTCAATGAATTGAGAACACTTGAGAAGGACATATCTCTCACTGAGATAAATGATAAATTGCTGACTTGCTTTCCTAGCTCTTGGGACTCAAGAATCTGGCCAATCAAAGACTACAGAAGTCAAAAAGAAATATCAACAGATGTTCTGTTGGGTAAATTAAAATCCTATGAACAACTGTTGAAAACCAGAGCTGAGAAAGAAAAGGCCTCTCCACTCTCAAAAGAAAAGAGTATTGCATTGAAAGTTGTTGAAGGTGAACCATCTACTAGTGATGAGGAACTAATCAGCTTCCTGGCTAGGAAGTTCAAGAGGTGGATCAAAACAGAAGGATCCAGAGGAAGAGATTCAAAAACCAGGTATAATAAAACACCTACTAAGGAGATTATCTGTTACTCTTGCAGGAAACCTGGACATATTGCACCTGAATGTCCTAAGGAGAACAGCACTAAGAAAGATCTGAAAAGAACAGATCTAAAGAAGAAAAAGAAAGAAAGAGGATTCATTGCTCAATCTTGGAGTGATTCAGAATCTGAAGGAAGTACCTCATCAGACAATGATCAGGAAGAGGTCAAGCAAGAGGAAACCTGTCTGATGGCCACTGAGAAGCTTGATGATACATCTATGGTAAATATACTTGATGATATAGATTTCTCTTCTACTGATTTCAAACAAGATTTCAAAGAATTCTGTTTAGATCTAATCAAATCTGAAAAAGAAGTAAAAGAATTAAGAATTCAATTAAGAAATCTCAAACATGTGAATACACACTATGAAAACTATAAGCTCAATCAAGAGCTCTCAAAGAAGGAATTAGACAAAATCCATTCAGAAAATCTAACACTAAGGAAAGAGCTGGCAAAGGCTAAAGCCTTTAAGGACTCTCTGAATGGAAGAGGTCAGAAGCTCAAGAACATCTCTGAGAATCTCACTGATAGATTTAGACAACTAAAGCTGAATACTAATGAAGCATCTAAATCACGAACATTCAGAAAAACCTGTCTGGAAACATCCCATTCAATTCACTAGGGAGAATCATCTAGCAGGAATTAGATCACAAGTAGGTCCAGAAACAACCACTGTTTTTAATAAACCTAATCACATTACAGATAAAGGAATCTTAGGAAAGTATCCTCACAAAAATTCTGAACATACGTCGAATTATTATTCACGTGCGTCGATTTCTAATCGACGCATACACCAAATCGCGTCGACCTCCACTCAACGTAATCTCTCACATGCTTCGACTAAAAGTAGACTCAGAATGAAGGAAGCGTCGACCTCATATCGACGCAACCAGAAACCTACGTCGAATTCATATTGACGCAACCATAAGTCTACGTCGAATCCCTATCGACGCAATAAATCAGACAGAAAATTTTCTGTTTCCAAACAGGTCCCTCAATCCATGTCCTTCTACTATGAACACTATTTCTGTGATATCATCCAAGAAGATTGGTATGATAAGCCAGTACCCCATAAGGAGGAAGGATATCCTGAAAAACCCACTTATTCTTTTATTAAATCTTTTACTAATGAGAGAAAGGGACCCCAGCTCAGCAGGGTCTAAACTAATGTTTAATCTTTTATGTGCAGATGTATCACATCTCCAGGATGGTGTGGTACTTGGACAGTGGATGCTCCATGCACATGACAGGTTGCAAAAACCTATTAATCAACTTTGAGGATAGACTTGGACCATCAGTAACCTTTGGAGACTCTAGCTGTGGCCAAACCAAGGGATTTGGAGATTTCAAAGAAGGGAAAGTCACCTTCAAGAATGTGGCAGTAGTCAAAGGACTAAAACACAATCTGATAAGTATAAGTCAGATATGTGAGAATGGTAAGTATGAGGTAAAATTCACTACACTAATCTGCCATATTATAGATATCAAGACTGGTGCTACAGTACTAAATGGAATTAGAAAAGGGAGAGTATATGTAGTGGACTTTAGCTCTTCACCCACAGAAGTTTGCTTATTCAACAATATTATTGATAAAAATGAATTATGGCATAGGAGACTAGGTCATCTAAACTACAAAACAATCAGTAAACTAGCTAAGAATAACCTAGTCAGAGGCTTACCAAAGGGTAGGTACTCTAAGGATTCTCCATGCAGACCTTGCCAACTAGGAAAGAAAACCAAATCATCCTTCAAACCCATTGGTAAGGATGACTCTCCCAGGTCTTTATACTTACTACACATGGATCTCTTTGGTCCCATATCCACTCAAAGCTTAGGTGGAAAATCCTATACCTTGGTCATTGTTGATGATTATTCTAGGTTTAGCTGGGTATTCTTTCTAGGAGTTAAATCTGAAACCCATAAAATTCTCTCAAAATTCATAAGACAGATTCAATCTGAGTTCAATAAAAATGTTTCAATTATAAGAAGTGATCGTGGGACTGAATTTGAGAATCAGATGATTTGTAGTTTCTGTGAGGAAGTAGGTATTAAACAAAGCTTCTCAGCACCTAGAACTCCCCAACAAAATGGAGTTGCTGAGAGGAAGAATAGAACCTTAATAGAATCAGGTAGAACCCTGCTTGCAGAGTCAGGATTACCAAAAACCTTTTGGGCTGAAGCAGTCAACACTGCAAACTATGTTCTAAATAGAAGCCTCATACACAAAACTAAATCAAAGACTCCATATGAGCTCCTGAAAAATAAAACACCCACAGTTAAATATTTTAAAATTTTTGGATGTGCTTGCTTTATTCTAAACAATGGGAAAGATCATCTTGCCAAATTTGACAAGAAGTCTGATGATGGAATATTTCTGGGATATTCATCATCCAGCAAAGCCTATAGGTGCTACAATAGAAGAACTCTTAAGATTGAAGAATCCATGCACATTGTATTTGATGAAACTAACATGCTGCTTAAGGGGGAGGAAACTCCCACCAGTTCTGTTCCACAGGAAAACAACAGCATAGAAACCCAGCTTGAGCAACTAGCTCTAGAGAACACAGAAAATGGAAAGGAAAACTAGTTAGAGGAACCAAGTGAGGAGTCTGAACAAGAAACCTCAGAAAAGAGCACTCAAGACCCTCTTCCACAAGAGGACATGGTCCAGGAAGAATAATTGAACAATGATCCCTTTGAGAATGAGGTAGAAGAACAACTGACAAATTCAGGCAGAACAGGAATCAATTTGAAAGATCATCCACAAGCTCAAGTGATTGGAGATCCCAATGCAGGAGTAAGAACAAGACACCAAGTCTCCAATGGGATAATGCTCCAATGCTTCCTATCACAAGTTGAACCAAAGAAGTTTGAGGAAGCAAATTGTAATCCTCACTGGATTATGGCTATGCAAGAAGAACTAGGCCAATTTGAGAGAAACAAAGTATGGAACCTAGTTGAAAGACCAAGAAACTACCCTGTAATTGGTACAAAATGGGTATACAGGAACAAACTAGATTCCACTGGAATAATTGTGAGAAACAAGGCAAGACTTGTAGCACAAGGATATAGACAAGAAGAAGGGATAGACTACAATCAGACCTTTGCTCCAGTAGCCAGATTAGAGGCAATCAGGCTCTTTCTTGCCTATGCAGCCTTCATGAAGATGAAAGTCTACCAAATGGATGTCAAGAGTGCCTTTTTAAATGGAGATCTGCAAGAAGAGGTATATGTGGAGCAACCACCAGGTTTTGTTAATCCCACTTCCCCTAACTTTGTTTATAGACTTAACAAAGCATTATATGGTCTTAAGCAAGCACCTAGAGCTTGGTATGAAACTCTCTCAAATTTTCTTTTAGAAAATTCCTTTGAAAGAGGAAAAGTAGACAAGACACTCTTTACTAGAACACATAAAAACCAACTCCTCCTTGTTCAAATATATGTAGATGACATTATCTTTAGCTCAACCCATCCTAAACTATGTAAAAGATTTGCTAATCTTATGCAATCTAAATTTGAGATGAGTAGTATGGGTGAACTCTCCTACTTCCTAGGGCTACAAGTAAAACAAAGTAGTGAAGGAATCCTTATCTCACAATCAAAATATACCAAAGAACTAATCAAAAAGTTTGGTATGGAATCAGCATCTACCATGAAAACACCCATGGCAACCAATGCCATCATTGAAAAAGATGATAAAGGAAAATCAGTAGATCAAAAGACTTATAGGGCCATCATAGGATCCCTTCTATATCTAACAGCAAGCAGACTTGATATCATGTTTGCCACTTGCATATGTGCTAGATTTCAGGTTGAACCAAAGGAATCCCATCTCACCTCTGCAAAAAGGATTCTTAGATACCTAAAGGGAACCCCTGAACTAGGACTATGGTACTCAGCAGAAACCAACTTTGAATTAATAGGTTTCTCAGATGCAGATTATGCTGGATGTAGGGTTGATAGAAAAAGCACATCTGGTACCTGCCAATTTCTAGGTGACAGATTGATCTCATGGTTTAGTAAGAAACAAACCTCAGTCTCAACTTCAACAGCTGAAGCTGAATACATAGCTGCTGGGAGCTGTTGTTCACAAATCCTGTGGATGCAAAATCAACTACTTGGTTACAAATTGGAAATACACAACTCTAAGATCTATTTTGATAGCTCTAGTGCTATATCCATAGCATCCAACCCAGTCCTTCATAGTAGGACCAAACATATAGAAATCAGACATCACTTCCTTAGAGACAATGTTGAGAAGGGTAAAATAACCTTAGAATATATTCCCACAGATAATCAAAGAGCAGACATCTTCACAAAACCTTTAGATGAAACTAAGCATAACTATTTCATAAACACCTTGGGGATGCTTGATGGAAGCTTGTAAACCTCATTGTTAGGGAAATCAAGACATCAGAATATTTAAGAAAGTTTCCTGGAGATGCGTCGAATACATATCGACGTACCGTCGAGAAGACCTCGACGCTGGTTCTGATTTCTTTCAGTTAAAGTTACGTCGATCCACTATCAACGTACCGTCGACTTCGTATCGACGCAAGTCTATGACCACGTCAACAAATCTTTAGACTGACAAAACCTTCACGGAATGCCGACTACATATCGACGCATACGTTGACATCAATTCGACGTAACGTCGACTTCTGGTTAAAATTGGAATCAAATCCTTACTTCCTTTTCTTTTACGACTGGATTACCTTGATTTCTGTTTCCTTTCTCGACGTTTCATCTTCTTTAAATAGTACTTCTTATTTCATAACAAATACCTCTCTGGACCCGCCAAAATTGCGTCTTCTACCTCTCTCTCTTCCTGCATCAATGGCGCCTACTCCTGTTCAAACTGACCTTATCAAAGCAATGAACAATGCTCTGGAAAATCTTCTCAATGACTTCCAGACACGATTAACTAACTTCTCCAATGAATGTGCCAATATGATCACCTCCTGTGAAGCCAAATTGGCCACCCTGTCTGCCTCTCTTCCCGGGCTTCATCTTCTTCTTCAAGAGGAACCTCTGTCGCCACAAAGGTTTACATCCTTCCTGAAAGATATAAACCAGGGGGAGAGTTGCTCCAGAAACCCCTCTTGCCAGGTTTTTGATCTCAACTAAAAGCTCAGGTTTAAATCTCTTCTCTCCAACACTAAGTATTCTCTCTAACTCTCTTATAGGCTCCACTCCTCTCAAATCACTCTGACTACGCTTTCATCAAACATTTTGGTGAATCCTCCTCTTACAACACTGAAGGGGAGCATGCTGTGGATTTAGCATTCAGAATTGATGATCCTTATAACCAGGGGAGATTCCTGTAGTAAAGGACCCAGTAATCCAGGGGGAGGAAGAAGCAGCCACCTCTGATGATTGGAATGGGCAGATATGGATTGATACACCCTTATGTGAGGAAGAACTTCAACATCACTCTTCTGGCTTCTCTGCCAGTTACATCAAGCTGAAGACACCTCTACTTGAGGACATCCCTACAAAAGAGTCTGGAGGAGACATTCATCCCTCAGCAAAGATCACCCTACCAGAAATCACTCTGCCCTCTATTGCAGAACATCTAAGAACTCTTCTTGAAATAACTCCCTCTCCACCCAAAGAGAAAACTCCTCCTTCCTATCTTCCTCTTCCTCCTCCTCAACTTCCTCCTCTACCTTCTTCTCTACCTCCTCTGCTACCTCTACCTCCACAAGCAGCAAGACTCCCTAAACAGATCATACCTAGGAAAAGTCCAGGAGGACAGATAAAGAGAAAAAGGGAAGTCACTCCCCACTGGCAAAATTTTTCTAAAGAAGAAAGGAAGGAGTTTGCAAAAGAAAAGAAGTATAGAAAAGCATGTGAGCAAATAAAAAGATTTGAAAAGATGCCTAGTATCTGTCCTAACAGTCCTGTCAAGGAGTACCATGATCCTGACATGGAAAAGAGGCATGAAGAGATAAGAGAAAGAGAAGTGTATGAATATGAAGCAGCTAGGAAAGAAGTGGAAGATAAAAGGAGGGCCTGGATGGAGAAGATTAACAAGGGC
Organism: Dactylorhiza incarnata; assembly: GCA_033032865.1. Taxonomy (NCBI): domain Eukaryota; kingdom Viridiplantae; phylum Streptophyta; class Magnoliopsida; order Asparagales; family Orchidaceae; genus Dactylorhiza; species Dactylorhiza incarnata. The sequence goes on along the minus strand of JAWHQI010000051.1, from coordinate 7,333,892 downwards.
ATGACTAAGGAACAAATTCTTGCTGAATCTTCTATCAGAATTCCAAATAAGTTGTTTGATATTGAAGCTTATCAAAAGAAAAATCCTCAGGCATGGATTATCCTAGATAAGGGTCAAAAGGACAAGAAGGGTATAGGGTGTACAGAAGAAACCTATATTCCCTAGAAGAAGCCTACAAGGCCTGCAAAGCTAGACAAATGGCTTAACTCACCATGGAAGTGGAAAGGAAAAGGAAAGATGTATGAAGTTCCTGAGAAACAGGAACTAGAAAAGAAGAAACTCTATAGGCCAAAGGTTGATAACAAAGGACCTCCTGAGCCCAAGCCTGCACAAAAAGAATCTCACAACATTACCATTGAGATGATTGATGAAAAGGCAGCAATCATCATCAGCAAAGGGTACTCCATAAATGACATTATTCCTGATGGTGATAAACTCTTGGAAAAACTGCATACAATCATCAGGAATGTCCAGGAAAGACCTGATAGAGCCAGAGGATACATTTTTTATGCCATTAATGACTTATCTAGGAAACTTTATTCTGCTTTTGTCAACTTCATGTACAAAAAGAAGTTTCTAGTTTAATTCTTGTGAAAGACAAATACTTGTCATGTGCTTTCTTTTCCTAATTCGTTCCTTCTACTCAATATATTTCTTATCTATACAAATACTATGCTGTGTTAATTATATGCTAATAAAATTTCTCTCTAAGAAGGGTTAAGACAAATAGGGGGAGATTGTTGGGAAAATGATTTCTCTTAACCCCTGAAAATGAGTCAAATATGAATTCCAAGAATGAAAAACAAGGCTAAGTAAATATGCGTCGAATAGTGTTCGACGCAACGTCGAAATGTTGTCGACGTCTCTTTCAGATTAAGTCGAAGTAACTCTAGGAAGATTTCGATGTATGTGTTGTCGACGTTACTCTGATTTCTATTCGACGCAACTAGTGAAGTCGACGCACCTTAGTCGACGCACCTTCCTTATTCACCTCTCGACGTCCAGACAGGATGTACTCGACGCTTGCGTCGAATGGCAATCGACGCACGTCGATTTATTTGACAGACTTAAATATGCGCCAGATCTCTTTCCTTCTTTCAGTAAATCTGATTTGTATGGAATAATGTTAATATTTTATAGCCGTTCTGAATCATTCTTTCCTTCTATTTGATTCTTGGCTAATCTGATTAACTCTATTTTGGATATTATTTGAAATCAGAATTCATTCTTTCCTTCTACAGAAATAAACATTATGGAAACATTTTTTCTTTCTATTCTCTCTAACTGCTAATTGATTATCCTCCTATAGTATTATGTTGAATTAACAGAGCTATAAATAAAGAGGAGGTCGGCAGAAAATAAAGAAGAGTGATCTACCACACACATTTGAAATAGAGGAAAAGCTCCAAAGAGAAAAGAGAGAAATTGAGAAAAAGCTCTGCAGCAACATTCAAGCACTTCTTCTTCTTCTGAAGTCATACTGCTGCAAAATCTGATAGCTCTCACAAAGAGAGAAAGGCTGCAAATCTTCTTCTCTCTATAGAAGAAAGATTCAATTCACTTCTTGTGCTTCCAATCTTCTTGCTAAGAAGAAGATTCATTATTGTTTCTTACTTTCTTTCTTTCTTACTTATATATTGTAAAAGAGTTTTTAGAATCTCTCTTCAAAAAATTCAGTGTACTGGTTCTAAGAGTCTCCTTGTCAAAAGACTCAGTTGGTTCTAAGAGCCTCCTTGTCAAAAGACTCAGTTGGTTCTAAGAGTCTCCTTGTCAAAAGACTCAGGGTGGTTCTAAGAGTCTCCTTATCAAAAGACTCAGTGCAAGATAGTGAATTCCTACCAAGGGGGTAGAAGAGTGGACTACCCAAAGTTTGGGGAACCACTATATTTTCTTGTGTTGTGTTGTGATTTATTTTCTTGCATTTACTTTATTTTCTTGCTTAATTCTTGTTGGTGTGTGGGAAGCTCTAATCTGTGATCATACACATATATATTAACTTTGCACAAAATAATTTTTAAATCTCTATTCACGCCCCCTCTAGAGAATTCTAGTGAGGTTAATTGTGCACTTTCAGATTCACCGGAGGAAGCTTCCTAATGGAAGGAGATGGAAGGGGGTGGATGGAGAGCAAAAAGGACACAGGTGCGCCAGAGTAACTTGCGGCAAATGTCCATGGCATGCCCTAAAAATATGGAACATGCATTTAAATACAGAGCAGAGTAAACATGGCGCACGATCAATGGCGCATGACCAGTGGTTGTGCGCGATGAAATGCCACTAATCGTGCGACAACAACCTGTAACAACTTCAGACTGCCAAAAAACTTCGCACGATCATTGGCGCACGGCCAGTGGTCGTGCGAGAAGAAATACATCTACCCATGCGAGGACAACCTGTAGCAAACCTCAGGCTGCCAAAAACTTCGCACGATCATTAGCGCACATTCAGTGGTCATACGAGATGAAACCTAGTGATCGTGCGACCGTTCAGGTGAAAAATGGGAGGATGCGCACTGTTTACCCAGAAATCGGCGATCCTCCCCGAGGAGGCATTTTTCGCGACGTTTTTATACATGACGCGCCCAGAATGGTAAGAAGGGGCGACCTCCTCCTTCAGACCGCTCAAGGCGTGTGGCCTCCTTCAGGCCGCCCGGCAGGGGGCGGCCTCCTCCGTCAGGCCGCTCGGCAGGGGGCGGCCTCCTCCGTCAGGCCGCCCGGCAGGGGGCGGCCTCCTCCGTCAAGCCGCCCGACAGGGGGCGGCCTCCTCAGTCAGGCCGCCCGGCAGGGGGCAGCCTCCTCCGTCAGGCCGCCCGGCTGGGGGCGGCCTCCTCCGTCAGGCCGCCCGGCAGGGGGCGGCCTCCTCCGTCAGGCCGCCCGGCAGGGGGCGGCCTCCTCCGTCAGGCCGCCCGGCAGGGGGCGGCCTCCGCCGTCAGACCGCCCAGCAGGGGCGGCCTCCGCCGTCAGGCCGCCAAGCCGGACGGCCTCTTCCTTCAGACCGCGCGGGTAGGGATCCAGTCACCGGCTCACCGGAGGTGACGACATCGACCCAGAGCCTATAAATAGGACCCTCGACCATGAACGAAGGACAGGCAAGTTGGGGGCAAAATTAGCGGCTAGAAACAGCTAGACCGCACCTAACAGCGGCCAGGCCGGGCGGCCTCAGAAAAGCAGCCCGGGTGACCTCAACAAACAGGCCGGGCGGCCTCAGAAAAGTAGCCCGGGCGACCTCAACAAACAGGCCGGGCGGCCTCAATAAAACATCCTGGGCGACTTGTTTTTCTTACCTGTCATCCTCTTGTACTCATTTCATTTCCATGTATTAAAAGTGGCAAGTTGTAAGACAGATTATTGAATAAAGGGAAAGCCCGTCGCAGGAGTGGCTTTTGCGGCGACGGGCGAAGTCTGGCCTCGCCGCAAGCTAGCGGCCCTCTCTTCTTCTCCCCTCTTCACTCGCGACCCAAGTAACCAGCTGCTCGCGGCCTCTTTTTCCCCCAATTCCCTCGAGTAGATCGTGGAGGTGCAATTTTGGATTCAACACGCACGACCAGTGGTCATGCGCCTAATCGTGCGTGAACAAAAACGCACGACCAGAGGCTTTTTAGGCCGAAAATGCCCCATTCCACACCGAGCGTCCACACAACCCCTGAACCTGTAGGAAAATAGTCCAGGACACTAGCAGATGCATTTCACAAGATCAACAGAAACAGTATAGCATCATAGAAAAGATGAAACATAAGAAATCACACCAAACTGGGCTGAAAATGTGCACTAAGAGTGAAATAGACAATATAATTGAATATAAGCAATAATGGGCCTAAAGTGTAGTGCAACGTCAAGGAAAATGACCCATATGAATCCAGAAATCACTATAAAAATCGGGCTCATCAGACATCGATGTGAAGGAGCGCTGGAAGAATCACTAGCGCCCTGCGGTAGCGCTACTGTCGGCGCTAGCGGGTCGACTTGTCGATGGGAAGGGCTAACTTCCCGTCGACACCCAATGTCGACGGGAAGGTGTGTCGTCTGGATCACTAACGCCTGGCGGTAGTGCTATCGCCAGCGTTAGCAAACAAGGAACTTCAGTTCTTCCCCTTTGGTGGGGTAGGAGTTCCTGGATTCCCATGTCAATTGGGTGAGGTGTAGATGAATGTTATGATTCTAAAATGGGGGCATTTCAATGCATAATTGAATGAGGAATTTATAGGACATGTTTATATAAATGCTCACATCATTTGATAATCTATCAGAATATTAGATTTATGGTAACCTCTCAATATGGGTGATAGCTGCAAGGGTGGGGAAACACGCCGTGAATTGAGCAAGCGAATTTAATATTGATGATAAGTTGGGCTTACTTATTTAGTAAGATATTAATATGTCTCTATGCGCACAAGTAGTCCTGCAGGGTCTCATAAAGTTATTCCCATGTTATACGCACGCCACCACATAGGAGTTATAATAACTCAGTATGGGTAGCATTGATGGCATGATGCGGGTTATAAGATATGGTTATATCTCACGGTGAAATGTTAATGGCCCCGTTGTTGGGGGCCTAGGATGCTAATAAGCATCGGTTGAACTCGGAGGATGTGAAGTGTAATAAGACTCCTTTTGTGATTCCTTGGGTGCTTGATAACACGGATTATGCATGGGCATTACATGAATGTGCATGGTTTACACATGGTGGTGTAATGATCCTGGTTGAAGGATTGCCTGTTGCAGATCTACGGGATCGCCATTCATCACACCGACGGGATGTAACATCCCAGTTTGAGCTAGACCCCTCAGGAGTGTGTTGTGTCGCAAAGAGTTGACTCGGGCTCGGTAGAAGCCCTAATACCCTGAGGTGGTCAGGTTTGAGTCACGGTCAGCAAGTGATGATTGATTTACTCTACTCTAATTGTAAATGTTGAAAGTATAAGTATGTCCTGCCAGACCAGAAATAGGCTTTGACAGAGATAGGTTAGGATAGTTTAGAAAATTCGGGAAAATAAATGTGCCAAGTCAAAATCGACAGGGCTTCCCATCGATCGATGGGACCGTCCCATCGATCGACCGGAGCTCCCGTCGATCGACGGGAGCTCCCGTCGATCCTATAGCATCAGTTGGGAATGATGTTCCCTAGGCTCTATGTTGAAATCGACGGGGCTTCCCATCGATCGACAGAGTGTCCCGTCAATTGACGGGAGCTCCCGTCGATCTTCATCATCAGGTGGGATCTAACATCGGCGGTAAATTTTGCTAACGCCGGCGGTAGAGGTCGAATCTGTGCCCGTGACATTTCCCATGGTGGGTAGCTTAAATGACATAAAATAAGGTTGTAGTGGAGTTGATGTCCAATAGGAGGTTGACACCAAAGCTTAGAGTTTCAATGCATTGCTTGGAAGAGGGTTTGGCCATTAAATTCTTATTAATGCAAACCTCTCTCTCTCTCTCTCTCTCTCTCTCTTCATTCTCTCTTAATCTCAAAGGGGCTGAACTCCCCTAATCAGAGGTCCCTATTCATCTTCTTATTCTTCTCCTTATTATTTTCTTCATCTTCTTCCTCACACCTCAAGGTTTTAACTTAGGGTTCTTGAAGGAGCAATCTTGGAGAAGGATTTGGAGCTTGGCCGACCACCACCCGGCTGCCATAAAGATGAGCTCCAACCATGGCAGAAAAATAAGGTGACTTCCGACCCCTCTCCCTTGGTGCTAGATCTTTAGATCTAATTAGGAGAGATATCGAGCTCAAAAGAGCTTGATTGTGAGATTAATGGAGTTTCGTAGGAAGAGGTCACGCTAGAATTTATGTTCTAGGGCGTCGTTCGCCGCAAAAAAGTCTTCGATCAACTCCCCTCTTCAATATGAAGTTAAAGGAGTTGATTTCGTGAAGATCGGTGGCCTAATGAGGGAGTATTGGGGAAGAGAAGGTGAAATGACCTAACCCTTATTTGGGGAAGATGATGAATAGTTGCATGATTAATGGGTTATGATATTTAAATATGGGTTGATATTATAAGTACTGCTCTGGAGGAATAGTCCCATGTTAATGGGTTATGATATTTTAATTTGGAACTTAATTAATTAATGGGACCCATGAATGGTGGTGAAAGTCTAGCAACTAAGGGAAGAAAGAATTGAGCGTAATTGGAGATGGGGTTTCACGGGAAGGGAGATGCAGGTGTTTAACAGAGGAGTTCTTCTCTGTTAGTTAACACTCGGCGGTAATGCTACCGCCGGCGGTAACGCTACCGCCGGTGTTAGCGTGTCGACACTTGGTGGCGACAGGAAGAGCTGGTGTCGACGGGATGGGCTAGCTTCCCGTCGATCCCCTTATAGTCGACGGGAGGGGCCAACTTCTTGTCGACCCCCTAGCAGTCGATGGGAAGGTGTGTCGTCTGGACTACTAACACCCGGCAGTAGCGCTACCGCCGGTGTTAGCAAACAGAGAATTTCATGTTCACCCCCTTTGGGTGGTAGGAGTTCCAGGATTCCCATGTCAATTGGGCGAGGCATAGATGAATATTATGATTCATAAATGGGACAGTGCGATGCACAATTGAATGAAGAATTTAGAGGACTTGTTTATATAAATGCTTCCATCGTTTGATAATCTATTGGATGATTAGATTTGTGATAACAATATGTACACCCCTATTGGATTTCAAAATATTTGGATAAGTGGTTTAAAGTTATTGTTGTTTCAATTGATAACTTGAAGGAGATATAAAGGCTGAATGTGAAGGTTGATTGGGCCGAAATTTTGTATGAATTATGTACATGCTAGTATGGACCTGTGATAATAATTTTAGATTTATTTCTATTGAGATGTCTCCTTAAATGAACCTTCAATTGTCAGTTTTATACGGTATCATAAAAAGGACATGTTTATATAAATGCTCACATCGTTTGATGATCTATCAGAAGATTAAATTTGTGATAACCTCTCAATATGTGTGATAGCTGCAAGGGTGTGGAAACACGTCGTGAATTGACCATGCAAATTGAATATTGATGATAAGTTGGGCTTACTTATTTAGTAAGATATGAATATGTCTCGATACGCACGAGTAGTCCTGCAGGGTCTCATAGAGTAATTTCCATGTTATACGCACACCACCACACAAGAGTTATAACAACTCGGTATGGGTAGCATTGATGGCTTTCTGTGGGTTATAAGATATGGTTATATCTTACGGTGAAATGTTAAGGGCCCGGTTGTTGGGGGCCTAGGATGCTAATTAGCATCGGTTGAACTCGGAGGATGTGAAGTGTAATAAGACTCCTTTGGTGATTCCTTGGGTGCTTGATAGCACAGATTATGCATGGGAATTACATGAATGTGCATGGTTTACATGTAAGACCCCCCTCCCGGAACACAAGACACGGACGAGGGGAGTCCTATGCCCAGGATAGCCGCCTTGCGGAAGTGCCAGCACACGGGCTAGCTCCCTCCACAAGACGTCAATCATGCCTGCTATTCTCACATCATCATGCCAACCCATCAACAATAGAAAACATTATAAGCCATTGATTAACAATTATGTAATAATGTCTATACAATACAAATTGACAGGAAGCTACACAGTCTCCTGCTAATCATCAGAGTATAAACTTGCCCTAAGGCTACATTCTAACCACTTGCTCACATCTACCATTGACGGTAGCAAAGGTATCGTTGTCACCAGTCCTATCACCTTAGTCTGGCTGTCCTCCTGTGTTGAACGCTGCTGCTCCACCTGAGTGTGCTCCTAAAAGTAGTGGTGTAACAACCGTTAGTCATAAAGACTAAGTGGCTTCACATCCTCTCCCTCGGTGACTCCAAGGCACCGGGCGGAAGGAAATGAAGAGTAGCTGCAATAGTGTCAGTAGTAGCAAGAGAAGGTGACAGGAAGAGCATAATCTCAGCAGTGTATCAATGTATAAGAAGCACAACTAACAAGTAATATGACAATGGCAGAGTATAAGCAAGTAGTGAAACAACACAGAAGTAAGCAGTTCATATCGTAGCTTAACTTATATGAATTCCCATACAAACTTATAAGTTAAGGTTTCCAATTTGGAACCCATAATATAAAAGAGCCCATACTAATTTATATGATGGACCCGATGCGATGCAATGCTATGATCATGAAGGATGAATGCAATGCAATGATTATGACATGATGACTCACCCATGCATTTTTGCAATGTCGACATAGACCTGTTGTTCCCGCTTTTCGAGGGTAGCTAACCACTCAGGCACCTCACATCGTGGCCAGACGGAGACTATGGAACGGGCTCCTCCACAACTAGGCGGGTATGAACACTACCAGACCTAGGCCTATGTATGCCTCAACTCTAAGAACACACAGCAGAGCCCCTGCGTACTGCTCGCATCATGCTGAGTCTTCATAACAAGGAAGGGGTCTTGGGAAGTGCACACCAAGAACACAGCTCAACTGGTCTATAGTCTAACTGCCGGCTTCTGTCGGTGTCATGAATAGCAAGCCCGTAGACCCGCCACAAGCAATCCTCCAACCAGGATCATAACACCCCCATGTGTAAACCATGCACATTCATGTAATTTCCATGCATAACCTGTGTTATCAAGCACCCAAGGACTCACTGAAGGAGTCTTCTCACTTTTCACATCATGCCAGTTCAACCGATGATATCTAGCATCCCAGGGCCCCCAACAACCGGGCCTCCCAACATATCACCATAAGATATAATCATATCTTATAACCCGCATCAAGCCATCAATTCTACCCATACTGAGTTATCATAACTCTCGTGCAGTGGCTTGCGCAAAATATGGAAATTACTCTACCGGATCCTCTAGGACTACTTGTGGTCACGGTGTCATATTCATATTCTACTAATTTAGTAAGCTTGCACATATCACAAATATTCAAGCCTCAAGCACCGATCACAACGTGCTTTAACATGATCAAAGTATCAACCTTATTGAAGGGTTATTACCAAGCTAAACCATCCAATAAATTTCCACGTGATTTGAACATTAATTCGTACATATGCTTTTATGATTCCACATAAACTAACAATTGATGATTGATCTAAGGAGTTATCTCGACAGAATAAATCTGGAATTATACTCACAGGCCCACACTAGCGTGTACATGACTCATACAACATCTCGGCCCAATCGGCCTTCACATTCGACATTTATATCTCCTTCGAGTTATCGAATGAAACAACAATATCTCCATTACTACTTATCCAAGATTATGAAATCCAACAAGAGTGTACATGTTGTTATCACAAGCCTAATCATTTGATAGACTATCTACTAGTGGGAGCATTTAGTTAAAGAGTCCCCTGAATTCTTCATTCAATTGTGCATCGAAATGCCTCATATCAAGATCATAAAATCCATCTACACCTGACCCAATTGACATGGGATTCCAGGAACTCCTACCCCACCAAGGAGGAGAACCCAAAAGTTCTCTTTTTGCTAGCGTCGGTGGTAGACCTACAGCCAGGCGCTAGCGATCCAGTCGATGCACCTTCCCATTGACATTGGATGTCGACAGGAAGTTATGCCTTCCAGTCGACCCATCGACTTGTTAGCGCCGGAGGTAGGGCTACCGTCGGGCGCTAGCTATTTCTATCGCACCTCTTTCCCATCACTCTTAAGGGTCGATGGGAAGTTATCGTTTCCCGTCGTCCCGTCGACTCGCAAGTGCCGATAGTAGGGCTACCGATGAGAACTAGCTATTTCTATCAAACCTCCTTCCTGTCAATCTAAAGGGTCGATGGGAAGTTATCCTTTCCCGTCGTCCTGTCAACTCGCTAGCGCTGGCGGTAGGGCTACCACTGGGAGCTAGCTATTCTAACAACTCGCCTTCCCGTCGATCTTGCGTGTCGATGGGAAGTTAACCCTTCCCGTCGGCCCATCGACATGCTAGCGTCGGCGGTAGCTCTAGCGCCGGCTGTAGCACTACCGTCGGGCGCTAGCTAACAGGGAGCTGGTTCTTTGCCATTTCATTTCCAAACATCTTCCCTGGAGGTCCAGCTCCAAATCACATACCAATCCTCTTTTTCCCCAATGGATGGACCTTTATCTCTATTCAAGTGCATACACTCAATACATTTTAAGTCAACAATTGCTACCCTACTTATGATTTAGCCCCATTTTAACCTAACTATTCATCATCTTCCCCAATTATGAAATTAGGGTTTTCATCTTCTGTCATCCAATACTCCCTCATATGACAATGGATTTTCACGAAATCAAATCCAATCTCTTCCTTTTGGAGAAAATAAATGATTGAGGGAACTTTCGCGGCAATCGGTGCCCTAAGATGAAAGATCCGGTTTGGTCTTTTCCAAAGAATCTCCATTAGCTCACAAGTCAAGCTCTTTTGAGCTCAACACCTCTCCTATTTTTTCTTCTATGATCTAGCACCATGGGAGAGGGGTCGGAAGTCACCTTATTTTTCGGTCGTGTTTGGATCTCATCTTGGTGGCAGCATGGTGGTGGCCAGCCAAGCTCCAAATTCCTCTCCAAGCTTGCTCCTTCAAGAACTCTAAATTAACCCCCCTTAAGGTGTGAGGAAGAAGATGAAGAAAAAGAAGAAGGAGAAGAAGAGGAAGATGAAGAACAAGATGAAGAAGAAGGTGAATAGTCCTCTGATTAGGAGATCAGCCTATTTGCTTAAGAGAAAAATGGAGAGAGAGAGAGAGAGAGAGAGAGAGAGAGAGAGAGAGAGATAATTAAAGAGCCTTTAATGAAATCCAACTTCCAAGACTTGTGCCAGCCGATTAAGGGCTTCTAATTCCACCATTGACTTGGTTTTAGGCAAACTAGGCCACTCACGAAGTAAAATGTCACGGGTTCCGATTTTGCCGCTACCGTTGGCGCTAGCTAAAGCTACTGTCGGCGGTAGCTCCTTGCTAACAATTCCTTATACATTTGCTTCTCAACTTCAAAGGGTGAAGGCTACACCCACTCCCGGAGGTCAGGGCAAATCCATGGCACCACTAGGATCTCAAGACTCCTACCTAGCCCAAGCATCACCAAGTGACTCGTGTCACTCAAGGGGTCTAGTTCGAATTGGGATGTTACAAATCCAATAAACGAAGAAACAATTTCATCCCCGAAATTTAGGTTGAGGCTATGGGGATCGAAGGTCGGACTATGTAAATCCAATTCGGAGTACACTTGGCGAGGTTATTAGTTTAGTATGTCCTGACTCCCACTTAACCCTTAGGCGTAGCTGTACAACCCACATATTTTCCGAGTCGGTGTGACCCGACGTGGATGAGGTCGGGATAGAGAGGGTGACCGGGGCGCAGCGTGTAACACCCTGCCAGTACGAATAGTATAACAGTAGGTCCGGCCGGGACCCCACGCCATACAAACCACACTAGCTAGGAGTTAAAAGGTGATAAACAGAAAGAACTACAACAGAGTATACTAAACACTAGCGGAAGCATAATGATTTAACATTTCATTTAGAACTGTCCACTATCATAGGAATGAAACCATAAAATAGAGTTACGGCCTTAAGGCCTTACATTCACGAATGTACAAAACTCAGAACATACTTCGGCACGCAGGCCGACAATACATGAGAAAGCAGAAAAGGGAGGCTGGCCTTCAAGGGCCAACTCAGCAAAAGGGCCACCGCCCGCTATTTCCCACTAGGCTCACCTGCACCTGCATAAGAACATTCCACCAAGCGGTGGCAAACAAAGTAACGGTCAGCACAGCTGACCAAATTATAACGACCCCACCACTTTCCCGGGGTGGCGGAGCTTCTACCCTGCAAGCAAGCCATACTAGCACAAGTACTAATATAAAGAAAGTGCAACTACACAAGGTGAGGTTTCAAGCACAATCAATCTTCTAGGTTGAGCATCAAAAGGAGGGAACCTAGGTATGCACATGATGTTGGTTGGGTTCACCCGAAGGTTCCCCACAACCGCCTAAACAACAGCATGAGGCTAACAACATCAATTCCACAAAACACTCCACCGTAAGGGCCATCGCCTTAGGTGGGGAAAAGAGCTTTTGGTCGGTGTAGGTAAATCACCTTCCATGACCTCTCCCATGATCACATGGCTTCCATGAGGTAGGGACCTCTTACCGATCTGCATGGAAACGGGTTCGGTTTAGCTTTGCCCGTGCTCTAATCGTCGCGATCTATCGCACGACGCGGGTACGGCTTCACCTCGGCCCGTAAGGGTTTAGCACTTTCAAGTGCTACACAAATTATATGCTACGCACCTAACCCCTTCGCAAGGATCTAGGCTTCACAAATACTCAACAAGGGAGGTACAATATGCTCCGCATCAATTTCGTGGTGAAGGTTTGCTTTCATCCAATCTCAAAGCATGGGGCTTTCGTTAGGATCTTCACAAGACGCCTACACTTAAATCCCGCAATACTATAGATGATTTCACGGAGTCATTCTCCGACACACATTCTAGGCTTAACCTAAATGCAACGTTGCAAAGCAAGCATCACCGATTCGGGCTTACGGTCACGAATAAGCTTCACACAAAATGCCTAAATCCGCACGACTACCGGATTTCTACATGCAATAATGCTGGGGACGGACACAATCTACCCGGAGTTCCGAAGAACTTGAGGAAATCCTACACTTCACCCATTTGGTGAAAGGGATTCCTCATGCAAGCATAGAGAAATGAAAGAGAGGACAATTGACAAGTCCAAATATCGGGAGGAAGAATAGTTACCCTAGAAGCGTTCTTCTTAGCCATGGATCTGAGATTTCACACGGAGGGAAAGGACCGCACCGGGCTGCACTCTCCAGATCTGGAAACGGCTCGCGAAACGGAGCTCCGGAGCTCCATCAATGTCGGGATCTCCTCTTCTTCTTCCTTGCCTCCTTCTTCTTTCTCTAGCCTAGGAAAGAGAAGAGCCTTGATATTATGAGGATAGAACCCCTCTCAAAAGCCCTAATACCCTCCAGCCATTCATCACAGCCGTTGGATCAAATTCCAAGAATTTTGAACGGCCGGATCAACTTCTTCGTTCATTTTTGCGGAGCAGAATAAACAGTGCGCAAGCTCACAGGCGCACGGTCACTGGTCGTGGGCGAAGAACCTCTGGTCGTGCGCGTAGCTTTGCAGCCGACCATATTTCATCTCAATTAACGCACGATCATGCGCACAATCACTGGTCGTGCACGAAGAAGAGGCCACTGGTCGTGCGCGAGGAGCAGGTAGGGAAAATTCATCCTACTTCGAGCGCCGCACTACCATTCCGCCTACTTCGACAAACTATGATTTTTGGGGTGTTACAACTCCACCTCCCTTAAAAGAATTTCGTCCCGAAATTTCGAAAACCGTAGTAAGTAAATACAGTTAAAATTACTTGAGGGGAATAGCTCGGGGTACTCCGCGAGCATCGCTTGCTCTCTTTCCCAAGAGAGTTCCTCTCTTCCGCAATTATTCCAACGGACTTTCACCATCCGTATGGACTTGTTCCGCAACTGCTTCACTTCAGTGTCTTCAATGCAAATGGGCTTGACTTTCGTCGTTAGCCCACCATCTACCAACACTTCATTGACAGCAACAACCACATTAGGCTCTTTAACAGCCTTCCGCAACACAGAGATGTGGAATACATCATGCAGCCCGCTCAACTCCAAAGATAGAGCAAGCCGGTAAGCAGCTTCACCAATGCGCTCCAAGATCTCGAACGGTCCTAAGTACCCTCGGACTTAGCTTTTTCAAGCGTCGGATCCTTGATACTCCTTTGAACGGTTTGATCTTGAGATAGACCCAGTCGCCAACGGAAAACTCGACGTTTCGGTGATTTGCGTTGTAATATTTTGCCTGCCGATCCTGGGCAATGAGCAAGCGCTCCCGAATAGCCCGGATCAATGTATTCGCCTCATCTACGTCTTTGCATTTTAACAACTTAGTGTCACCCGTTTCAGCCAAAGACAACGGTGTGCGACATTTCCTACCATAAAGAGCCTCGAAATGGGCCATCTTTATACTCGCTTGGTAGCTGTTGTTGTAAGCAAATTCGATCATAAAGAGATGGTCCTCCCATCTCTTTCCGAAATCCAGGGCGCACATCCTCAGCATGTCTTCCATCGTCCTATTGGTCCTTTCGGTCTGTCCATCCGTTTGCGGGTGGAAGGCCGTGCTAAACTTCAGCTTGGTACCCAATAGTTGATGAATCAGCTTCCAATCATTCGATGTGAACCGCCCATCACGATCACTGACGATGCTACGGGGAATCCCGTGCAACCGTACGATGTTATCCATGTACAACTTTGCCAGATTTTCTACAGAATCATCCTTCCGGTTCGGAATGAAGTGTGATACCTTTGTCAGTCTGTCCACGATCACCCAGATGGCGCCGTTTCCATGTTGTGATCTCGGCAATCCGTGCACGAAATCCTTCGAAATATCATCAAACTTCCATTCCGGAATCGACAAGGACTTCAAAAATCCACCGGGACGTTGACATTCCGCCTTCACCAACGCGCAAGTATTACACTTGGCCACGTAGAGGGCAATGTCCTTCTTCATACCCGGCCACCAGAAAAGTTTCTTCATGTCCATGTACATTTTCGTGCTCCCCGGGTGGACCGAGTACTTGGTATGATGAGCCACGTACATCAACTCCGCCCGTAGAGTACCAATGTTTGGGACGCACAATCTGCCCTCTTTCCACATAAGGCCATCTTCGAAGGCGAAATCAGCGTTTAACCCATCCACGGTTTCCGCTTTATAGCGTTTCATGCTCTCATCCAGCTCCAATGCTTGTCGAACTCGGTCGACAAGGTCGTATTGAACCTTCGTCCAGTTCAAGCATGCTGAAGTGGACGCTCTTCTATCAACGCAAATGATCTCCATTTCTTCCAGTTCGTGGATTAGACGCTCATCGTGCATCAAAATCCAATTTGCTTGAGCGGGAGCCCGACGACTCAACGCGTCCGCAACTACATTTCCCTTTCCAGAAGTATATATGATGTCGAAGGTGTAGTCCCCCAGAAACTCCATCCACCTCCTCTGACGCATATTCAACTCCCTTTGATCTAGCAGGTACTTGAGGCTCTTGTGGTCGGTAAAGATGTCGATCTTCATGCCATACAAATAATGCCTCCAAAGTTTGAGAGCAAATACCACGGCCGCTAGCTCCAAATCAGGGACAGGGTAATTCCTCTCATGAACCTTCAATTGTCGGGAGCCGTAGGCAATTACCTTTCCGAACTGCACTAGGACACAACCCAAGCCACTCCCTGAGGCGTCGCTATAAATTTCGTATCCTTCCGTACCACATGGCGAGCATAGAATGGGCGCCGTGGTCAGACGACTCTTCAGCTCTTCAAAAGCTCGTGCGCACTCGGGCGACCAAACGAACTTATGATCTTTCCTAGTCAGTTTAGTGAGAGGGAGTGCAATCCTCGAGAAGTTCTCCACAAAGCGCCTATAATAGCCAGCAAGTCCTAAGAAACTTCGGACTTCCGCTACGTTTTTCAACAAAGGCCACGCTCGGATCGCTTCTATCTTCGACGGATCAACTGCAATTCCTTCTCCACTAACAACATGACAAAGGAATGCTACATACGGTAGCCAAAACTCGCACTTGGAGAACTTGGCATATAGTTGACTCCTCCTCAAGGTGCTCAGAACTGCGTGCAGATGCCCAACATGCTCCTCTTTCGACTGAGAGTATACCAAAATGTCGTCGATGAAGACGATCACAAATTGATCCAAATACTCTCGAAGCATCCTGTTCATTAAGTCCATGAATACCGACGGTGCATTAGACAGACCAAACGGCATCACCGTGAACTCATAGTGCCCAAAGCGGGTACTGAACGCTGTCTTTGGCATATCACATTCCCTTATCAGCAGTTGGTAATAACCGGACCTTAGGTCCAGTTTGGAGTATACCGTCGACCCAACCAGTTGGTCGAATAAATCATCGATTCTTGGAATCGGCTATCGGTTCTTCTCGGTCAACTTGTTTAGCTCTCGATAATCGATACATAGACGCAAGCTCCCGTCCTTCTTTTTCACAAAGAGGACCGGCGCACTCCAAGGCGATGAACTTGGACGTACGTAGCCTTGCTCTAGCAGCTCGCAATTGGACCTTCAGCTCTGCCAATTACTTTGGCGTTATTCGGTACAGTGAGCGGGCCACAGGTTTGGCACCTGGCACCAACTCGATATAGAAATCAATCTCTCGCTGAGACGGAGCCCCAGGGAGTTCGTTAGGAAACACGTTTGCGTACTCCACTACAACTAGGACATCACACAACCTGGGTTTTGGTTCCGAAGCCTCCAACAAAGTGAAGAACAACTCGGCGCCTTTTCTCACCGCCTTAACCACTTGGAGAGCAGACATCAGCGTCTTGCTCGCTCCTCGCATACCGGCGAACGTGGTTTCGTCTCCGGTGTTCTTTCCCAGAGTGATCTCCTTTGAATTGCAATCTATGCATGCTCGCTGCTCCGAGAGCCAGTCCATGCCGAAGATCACATCAAATTCCGCTAACGGTAATAACGACGCTTCCAAGTCAAAATCCTGACTTCCGATCTGCACCTTCACACGACTCTTCCTATCCGCACTCATGCGAGATCCATTGGGTATAACTACTTCCACTCTATCCTCTACCAAGGTAGACGGCACTCCGATTCGCACCACGAAGTCCTCTAACAGAAAAAAGTGCGATGCACCCGTATCAAATAGAGCTCTCGCCGGATAGTTGAAAATTAGGACGAAACCTAATTGTACACAAATAAAGCATATAGTCGTATGACAGTATGATTTATCTATATAGCTGTAAAAGCTAGCTTCTAATTCATACCTGTGACGACATCAGTCTGTCGTATAGCTTCTTGCTGGCCAAGCGAATAGACTCTCGGCTGAGTCGGAATAATGTGCTGGGAAGCCGAAGACTCCACAGCTTTACCCTTTTCCGCAGCACGAGCATTGTCCAACGCTCGGTTCTCTGCCTTCGGGGGACCACTTCGACACACCGCGGCCTTGTGTCCCACCTTCCCGCAGGTGAAACACGTGATTGGACCCCCCACAGTCGTTGCTCCCGAAACATTTGAGCGAGTTTGCTCCGCCGGTTTGAACTTCCTTTTGTTCTTTCTGAACTCTGACTTGGACTGAGAGGCCGGCGCATGAAACTCAGGTTTCTTTGCCATGGTTTTTGCTTGTACCCTCTTCATGTCCAACTCTAGGGATCTGGCAGTTTGGACCATCACATGGAAACCTAATGTCATTGGGCCTGCATGGAGCAGCCTCAACTCGTCCCGAAGACCTTCATAGAACTTGTTCGTCTTTGTCTCTTCATCTTCCATCATAGGCCCCGCATAACGACCCAGTTTAGTGAACTCGTGCAAGTACTCATCCACTGAGCTGTCGCCTTGAGTTAACTTCAAAAACTGGTTCTGCAACGCAATGCGTTGGGCAGAAGGAATATACCTTTGAAGAAATGACTTTGAGAACTCCGCTATCGTGATCTCGGTAATCTCCTTGCCTCCAAACTTGTGCACTTCCTGTTCGGCGCACCAACGCTCTGCCTCTCCATTAAGGAGGAAGGTGGCTAAAGTGACCATCATAGCTTCTTCTGTTGCTGTCGCCTTTAGAGTTTTTCTAACCGTTGACAGCCAGTCCTCCGCCTCCGTTGGGGATCCGGTCCCCGAGAAAGTTGGAGGGTGGAAGCTTAGAAAGTGTTGTAGTTGTTGATCACGCGCTCGCGTAACGGCTACATGCTCTAAAAGGACGCTCCACCCTTTGCACCACCGCAGGTTCCACTGCAGCCATTGGCACAGGGGTCTCAACCCTCGGTTCCACCGCAGGTTCCAATGCAGTTTCGATCACCGGGGCCGCATCTGTATTAGGCGTAGTAGGTTGTGCAAGCCTTTGCGGTTGAGCATTGATCATCGCGAAGACAGCTTCTGCGATTAACCTGATCATCTCAGCAGGAGGAGTGGTCGCTGGCACTTCGGCCGACCCACTACTTTCAGCAGTGTTACGGGGTTGAGACGGCCCCGCACCACTCCTAGTCACCTATAATCATGTAAGACACAATTTAGTGACTGAAAACATAGCAAACAACAATCGTGGAACGCTCAGGTTCCGCAAACAAGTATGTTTTTCCATTCCTAAGTGGACATTCTTATTAGTTTTTGTCGTTTTAGGTGAATGCACATCCCGTGCACACCACCCCTTAAAAGGAATTCGTCCCGAATTTGCTAAACTACGGATCGACGTCTTAAGTCTGATACCAAATTGTAACACCCTGCCAGTACGAATAGTAAAACAGTAGGTCCGGTCGGGACCCCACGCCATACAAACCACACTAGCTAGGAGTTAAAAGGTGATAAACAGAAAGAACTACAACAGAGTATACTAAACACTACCGGAAGCATAATGATTTAACATTTCATTTTGAACTGTCCACTATCATAGGAATGAAACCATAAAATAGAGTTACGGCCTTAAGGCCTTACATTCACGAATGTACAAAACTCAGAACATACTTCGGCACGCAGGCCGGCAATACATGAGAAAGCAGAAAAGGGAGGCTGGCCTTCAAGGGCCAACTCAGCAAAAGGGTCACCGCCCGCTAATTCCCACTAGGCTCACCTGCACTTGCATAAGAACATTCCACCAAGCGGTGGCAAACAAAGTAACGGTCAGCACAACTAACCAAATTATAACGACCCCACCCCTTTCCCGGGGTGGCGGAGCTTCTACCCTGCAAGCAAGCCATACTTGCACAAGTACTAATATAAAGAAAGTGCAACTACACAAGGTGAGGTTTCAAGCACAATCAATCTTCTAGGTTGAGCATCAAAAAGGAGGGAACCTAGGTATGCCCATGATGTTGGTTGGGTTCACCCAAAGGTTCCCCACAACCACCTAAACAACCGCATGAGGCTAACAACATCAATTCCACAAAACACTCCACCGTAAGGGCCATCGCCTTAGGTGGGGAAAAGAGCTTTTGGTCGGTCTAGGTAAATCACTTTCCACGACCTCTCCCATGATCACACGGCTTCCACGAGGTAAGGACCTCTTACCGATCTGCATGGAAACGGGTTCGGTTTAGCTTTGCCCGTGCTCTAATCGTCGCGATCTAGCGCACGACGCGGGTACGGCTTCACCTCGGCCCGTAAGGGTTTAGCACTTTCAAGTGCTACACAAATTATATGCTACGCACCTAACCCCTTCGCAAGGATCTAGGCTTCAAAAATACTCAACAAGGGAGGTACAATACGCTCCGCATCAATTTCGTGGTGAAGGTTTGCCTTCATCCAATCTCAAAGCATGGGGCTTTCGTTAGGATCTTCACAAGACGCCTACACTTTAATCACGCAATATTATAGATGATTTCACGGAGTCATTCTCCGGCACGCATTCTAGGCTTAACCTAAATGCAACGTTGCAAATCAAGCATCACCGATTCGGGCTCACGGCCACGAATTGGCTTCACACAAAATGCCTAAATCCGCACGACTACCGGATTTCTACATGCAATAATGCCAGGGACGGACACAATCTACCCGGAGTTCCGAAGAACTTGAGGAAATCCTACACTTCACCCATTTGGTGAAAGGGATTCCTCATGCAAGCATAGAGAAATGAAAGAGAGGATAATTAACAAGTCCAAATATCGGGAGGAAGAATCGTTACTCTAGAAGCGTTCTTCTTAGCCATGGATCTGAGATTTCACACAGAGGGAAAGGACCGCACCGGGCTGCACTCTCCAGATCTGGAAACGGCTCGCGAAACGGAGCTCCGTCACTGGCAGGATCTCCTCTTCTTCTTCCTTGCCTCCTTCTTCTTTCTCTAGCCTAGGAGAGAGAAGAGCCTTGATATTATGAGGATAGAACCCCTCTCAAAAGCCCTAATACCCTCCAGCCATTCATCACAGCCGTTAGATCAAATTCCAAGAATTTTGAACGGCCGGATCAACTTCTTCGTTCATTTTCGCTGAGCAGAATAAACAGTGCGCACGCTCACAGGCGCACGGTCACTGATCGTGCGCGAAGAATCTCTGGTCGTGCGCGTAGCTTTGCAGCCGACCATATTTCCTCTCAATTAATGAACGATCATGCGCACGATCACTGGTCGTGCGCGAAGAAGAGGCCACTGGTCAGGCGCGAGGAGCAGGTAGGGAAAATTCAGCCTACTTCGAGCGCCGCACTACCATTCCGCCTACTTCGAAAACTATGATTTTTGGGGTGTTACACAGCGGACCGAACCATCAGAGGTCGTTAAAGAACAAAAAGAGAAGTCCCGGGGGGGGGGGGGGCAGATTTCCTTGGTCGAGTGGACCTTGGGTCCACTCGCCCAAGGCTCCGGGCGAGTGGACACTTGGTCCACTTGCCCGATTAGGGGGGGGCGAGTGGACCCATGGTCCACTCACCCCATGTAGTTGGGCGAGTGGACCCTTGGTCCACTCGCCCGAAGGGTGGAGTGGACTGTGAGGTCCACTCGCCCAGCCAGGGCGGTGGACCTCGGTCCATTCGTTCGACCCCCGACAAGGGGGGAGTGGACGTCTCGTCCTCCACTCGCCCCCTCTTGTTTTGATCATCCATGTTCGTGGTTGAGCTGCGGATAGCAAAATTTTGGCTATCTGCAACCCAGTTTTGGGAAGTCTATAAATAGACCCCCATGAGCACCTTGGGAAGGGTTGGTCTCCACCCCTCTCCTCGTGTGTGTCTTGTGAGAAAGCACTACCCCCTCCCCCTATCAGTGAAGGTTGACGGTGAGGTGGTCCTTAGTGCCCTCCAAGGTGCCTAGGCTCAGCATTGGCTTGGGAGGGGAAGTTCCTTGTGAGCTTCCGGGTGTGTGGTGGGACCTCCATGCTGCATCTTAAGGGGTCCGTTTGCGGACTTAGGTGTTCTTCAAGGGCAAGGTTCTTTGGTTCTTAGTGACTGCTCAAGGGTTCTAGCTTGGGTCAAGTAAGGGTTAGTTGCATATCTGTTGGGGAAATGATTTCTCTTAACCCCTAGAAATGAGTTAAAGTAAGAGTTTTATGAATGAAAAACAAGACTAAGTAAATATGCGTCGAATAGTATTCGACGCAACGTCGAAATAAAGTCGACGTTTTCTTCAGGATATGTCGAAGTAACTTTAGGAAGATTTCGACGTATGTGTTATCGACGCTACTCTTATTTCTAGTCGACGCATATAAAGAAGTCGACGCACCTTAGTCGACGCACCTTCCTTATTCTTCTCTCAACGTCCAGCCAGGATGAATTCGACGCTTACGTCGAATAGTAATCGACGCACGTCGATTTATATGACAGATTTAAATATGCGCCAGATCGCTTTCCTTCTTTCAGTAGATCTAATTTATATGGAATAAAGTAAATATTTATAGCCGTTCTGAATCATTCTCCTTCTATTTGATTCTTGGCTAAAATGTGACTAACTCTATTTTGGATATTATTTGAAATCTGAATTAATATTCTCCATTTATGTTATATCTGCTATGGAATTATTTCTCTCCTCCTAAATCTCTGGCTGCTAATTAATTCCTCTCCTATAGTGCTATCTTATTACACAGAGCTATAAAATAAGGAGGAGGTCGGCAGGAAATGCAGTTGAGTGATCTACCACACATATTTGATATAGAGGAAAAGCTCCCAAAAGAAAAGAGAGATATTGAGAAAAAGCTCTGCAGCAATATTCAACCATTTCTTCTTCTGCTCACTGCTGCAAAATCTGATTGCTCTCACTAAAAGAGAGATAGGCTACAAATCTTCTTCTCTCTATAGAAGAAAGATTTAATTCACTTCTTGTGCTTCCAATCTTCTTGCTAAGAAGAAGATTCATTATTGTTTCTTACTTTCTTTCTTTCTTACTTATATATTGTAAAAGAGTTTTTAGAATCTCTCTTCAAAAAATTCAGTGTACTGGTTCTAAGAGTCTCCTTGTCAGAAGACTCAGTTGGTTCTAAGAGTCTCCTTGTCAAAAGACTCAGGGTGGTTCTAAGAGTCTCCTTATCAAAAGACTCAGTACAAGATAGTGAATTCCTACCAAGGGGGTAGAAGAGTGGACTACCCAAAGTTTGGGGAACCACTATATTTTCTTGTGTTGTGCTGTGATTTTCTCTCTTGCATTTACTTTAGTTACTTGTCTAATTCTTGTTGGTGTGTGGGAAGCTCTAATCTGTGATCATACACATATATATATATATATATATTAACTTTGCACAAAATATTTTAAATCTCTATTCACCCCCCCCCCCCCCCCCCCTCAAGAGAATTCTAGTGAGGTTAACTGTGCACTTTCAATTGGTATCAAAGGGAGGTTGATCTAAAAAGGATAACTCCTTGATCAAAAAGATCCTACCTCTTATCTATATATATATTTTCAAAACTATTTTTCACATGGCACAAATCAAAGATTATGCTTCCACCAGACCACCAATGTGCAATCTTGAAAAGTTTGCAGTTTGGAAAACAAGAATCAGAATCTATATGAATTCCATTGATGCTGACTTGTTCAATATTACTGTGACAGGTCCCCCAAAGCCTTACAGAAAGGATGCAAATGGCAATATCACACAAACACTTGTTCCAAGATCTGAGTGGACAGAAGATGAGAAGAAGGCAAGAACTCATGATCTAAAAGCCATGAACATACTTGTCTCAACTCTCTCAGATGACATCTTTCAAAAAGTTGTTGACTGTGAATCATCCAAGGAAATTTGGGATGCCCTCACAAAGATGGTGGAAGGAAGTGCTGATGAAAAGAAAGACAAGAAGGCCCTATTGATCTCTCAATATGAGAACTTTCAAAAGAAGGCTGAAGAAAGCATCTCTGAAATGTATGACAGATTCAGTCTGATCATCAATCAACTAAGAGACTTGGATAGAGAAATCTCTCTTACTGAGATTAATGACAAATTGTTAATGAGTCTCCCTAGTTCATGGGACTCAAGAATATGGGCTATAAGAGACACAAGAGGACAAAAAGAGATCTCAACAAATGCTCTCTTAGGAAAACTCAGATCCTATGAGCAATTGCTGAAAACTAGAGAAGAGAAGGAAAGAAGAGAAAAAACTTCAAGTTCCTCAAAAGACAGGAACATTGCCCTGAAAGCAACAGAAGAAGGGACTCCTGTCTCTGAAGATGAACTATTCAGTTTCTTGGCCAGAAGATTTAAGAGATGGATCAAGACTGATGGATCAAGAAGAAGGGAGTCAAAACCAAGGTATGACAAAACTCCTACTAAAGAAATTGTGTGTTATTCTTGCAGGAAACCTGGACATATTGCTTCAGATTGTCCAGAGAATGTTGAGACAAAGAAAAGTCTGAAAAAGAAAGATCTCAAGGAAAAAGGGAAGAAGAAAGAAAGAGGCTTCATTGCAGAAGCTTGGAGTGAAACTAACTCTGAGAACAGTACCTCTTCTAAGAGTGACAGTGAAGAACCTAGGCAAGAAGATCTATGCTTGATGGCCTTTGAAGGGTCAATGAATGATGATAAATCATGGAGTGAAACAGGCTCAGAAGAAAGCATATATTCTGATGATGAAAAAGAAAATAGCCTTATTCTCATAGAGGAATCTGAGGATAAGGATAAGGTAAGCATTTTTGATGAAATAGATTTTCAATGTGATAATTTTAGAAATGACTTTATGGGAATGTACCTAGATCAACTAAAAACAAATCAAGAAATCAAAGATCTAAAAGAACAAATTAACATGGTTAAAAACCAAAGTGTTGATGAGAAAATATGCTCAAAAGATTATGCACTAAAAGCTAAAGAAATAGAAAGGGCTAGAATAGAAAATCAGTACCTTAAAAATAAAGTAACCCAGGCAAAGGCCTTTGAAGAATCAATAAAAATGAGAAGCCAAACTCTTAAGGAAATCACTGAAAAACAAAAACTAAGACACAAGTATCTTGGGCTAGGGGCTGATCCCTTAATCAGCCTAATTCCATCCAACAAACCTGCTTGGATGAGGCCTGTGAAATTCACTAAACCTGTTAATTTGTTAAAACCAGAAAAAGAGCCACAGGAAGAAAACTCCTTCAAAGAAAGAAAAGAATTTGATGAAACATCTTATTATTCAGCTGATGACTCACAAACTTCATCTGAAGAAACAATCAACCCAAGAAAAACAACACATAAAGGAGTAAAAACAGAGAAAGGCAAAATGAAAATTTGTGAAGACACAGATGCGTCGACTTCATATCGACGCATGCATGATAGTGCATCGACTTCTACTCAACGCAATCTCTCAGATGCTTCGATCTCTTCTAGACGGCTGAACAAAAGCACGTCGACTTTAAATCGACGCAACCTTTTTTATGCGTCGAAATCAGATCGACGTCATCTGGAGAAAGCGCCGAATACAAATCGACGCAATTATCAACATGCGTCGAATAGGTATCGACGCACAAATGTTCAGAGCAACTTAAATACATTTTCTCCAAAAGTCTTTCATCCTAACCCTCATTTAGGACCCAGTCATCCTAATCATGAATTTTATCCAAATCAACACTACAATCCGAAACAAAATGTTTATCTTAACCAAAAATCCCATCTTAATCAAAACCTATATTCAAACCAAAACTCTTATCCTAATCAACACTTCTATCCTGCTCTAAATTCAAATTCCCTTAATACTAGGATAATCAAGTGCTATATATGTAACAAAGCTGGCCATACTACTAAGCAATGTTGGTACAATCAATCAAACTATCTGTAAAATCTAGTTCAAAACTGACTTAGAAAACATTAGGACTAGAAAGAAATAAAGAGAAATAAAAATTTAAAATTCTTTTTAAAAGTCACTTCTAGTCGACGCACCGTCGATAACCAACACAATAAATCGACGCATGCGTCGACCAAAATCGACGCATACGTCGATAGAAAACCCTAAACATCTCAAACTCTGTCTATATCAACGATGACGTCGAATTACACTCGACGTAACGTCGACTTCAGGATAAAGAGCGGCAACATTAGAATATTTTCGGTCACATCCACTAGAGTACCGAAAAAGCCTCGAATTGAGCCCTGTTTTGACGTTTCACCTGACTTAAAAAGACTCTTCAGAAACCTCCACTACTCTGCATCTTTTATCCTCCGTGCTCCTTTGTCCAGCTGATTCTTCTTACTGATCCTCAATGGCTCCCAAAATAAATTCTGGGTTCGACATTGATCTCGGATCCTTCCAAGCAGCAGCAGAGAACTATAAGAGCATCATTGCTCTATTCGATGAAGCAGGATTGAACAAGCTCATCTCCTCTAGGTGTAAGCTCCTGGAAACTGAGCTCACTGAGCTCATATCTCATGTTCAGATCTCTGAACAAGGAGAAATCCAAGGAACACTCTATGAGACACCAGTCTCAATCTCAGCAGACCACATTAGGGCCACCCTTGATCTCCCATCAGGTGATGAATCCATTGAACTCACACCTGATGAAGTAAAGCATTTACTTACCACCATGAAATTCTCAAAAGACAGACCAATCCATCTGAAAAAGATAGACTTTTCAGATGAGTACAGATTGCTGGCAGACATAGTAGGGAAGATACTGCTATGCAAAATATCAGCCCATGATGCAGTGCCCAAACAGCAGCTGAACATCATGGGGGCTCTTGTGCTGAAGAAGAAGGTGGATTGGGCCAGCTGTCTTCTCAAAATGATAGCCTCCAAATATTCCCACAAGGAAAATGCTTATATGAGAATCATGAGTCAGGTTCTCTTCCATTCCTTCCCTGACCTCTGCAGGTCAAAAGGAATTCCCATCCCTCCAGGAAAAAGGATGTCCATAGCCCTATTTTCTAAATGGGCCAGGCAAATCCCTAAGCCTGGTTCCATTCCTGAAAGGACTCCATCTCCTCCTATCTCTCTTACTCCTCCTCCTCCTCAAACAAATCTCTCCTCTCTCCCATCATCATCCACACAAATACCACCTCAATCCCTTGCTCAGCTTTCTTCTATTCCTCCACCTCCTCCATCAAATACACCTACCCAACATGATAGTATTCCCTCTCCACATTCCTCTCATACACCTCCACCATTATCTCCTCCTCCTCCACCATCTGCATCCACTGAGGCTCTACTCACTCAGTGCATCCAATCTGCAGCCCAAAAATTCCAGGCAATGCTAGATGAGCATTGCTCACAAATTCACTCCTCCATTCTACACATGCACACCCAAATAGATGGGGTAAGTGCCTCTGTGCAAGATCTAAAGTCATCTCTCTCTTCCTCTAGAGTGACTAGGTCTTTCTTAACCTCCTTGGCCAAGAAGGTCAAGAAGGGGGAGAATCTAGATGAAGATCAGCTCTCCAATCCTAAATCTCCTTCTCAAAAATCCCTTCCTACCTCAAAAACTGACAGTCAAGCACAGCTCAAAACCCTTGGGAATGAGATAGTACCTGAGCTCCATATTGATGAACAAACAATAGAGATACTCAACATAGCAAGAGATGCTGTAAATCAAATGGCACCACTACAAGGGGAAGGAAGCAGAGCAGTGAATGAGGCTGATAATGAAGCTGGTACAAATATAGATGAAAATGAACCAGCTGATGGAACTGAGAAAGAAAATGAAGCTAATACTGGAAAAGAAAAAGAGACAGATATTCTGCTGGTTGAAGAAGAAAGAATAAAAGGAGCTCTATCCCAGGGGGAGCTACCTGCTAAGGGGGAGCTAAATGAACTTCTTACAAGTGAGAAAGAGAAATCCTCTTCTCCTAAAACATTGGTATTCAAGAGAAAAAGAAAGACTCCTCCTACCCCACCTGAGTAGTATTTGAAAACAATGCTGATATATTTTATCTTATAGTTGAAAATGATCTGGTATAAAAATGACATCTGTTTATATGATTCTGGAATATCTGCTTAAATGATCTCCCTCTCTAAATTTCACTTTTGATTAAGTGACATACCTCTTATCTATTCAAATTATGTGCTGAGTTGATTTTATGCTAATACAATTTCTCTCTAAATAGGGTTAAGACAAATAGGGGGAGATTGTTGGGGAAATGATTTCTCTTAACCCCTAGAAATGAGTTAAAGTAAGAGTTTTATGAATGAAAAACAAGACTAAGTAAATATGCGTCGAATAGTATTCGACGCAACGTCGAAATAAAGTCGACGTTTTCTTCAGGATATGTCGAAGTAACTTTAGGAAGATTTCGACGTATGTGTTGTCGACGCTACTCTTATTTCTAGTCGACGCATATAAAGAAGTCGACGCACCTTAGTCGACGCACCTTCCTTATTCTTCTCTCGACGTCCAGCCAGGATGAATTCGACGCTTACGTCGAATAGTAATCGACGCACGTCGATTTATATGACAGATTTAAATATGCGCCAGATCGCTTTCCTTCTTTCAGTAGATCTAATTTATATGGAATAAAGTAAATATTTATAGCCGTTCTGAATCATTCTCCTTCTATTTGATTCTTGGCTAAAATGTGACTAACTCTATTTTGGATATTATTTGAAATCTGAATTAATATTCTCCATTTATGTTATATCTGCTATGGAAATATTTCTCTCCTCCTAAATCTCTGGCTGCTAATTAATTCCTCTCCTATAGTGCTATCTTATTACACAGAGCTATAAAATAAGGAGGAGGTAGGCAGGAAATGCAGTTGAGTGATCTACCACACATATTTGATGTAGAGGAAAAGCTCCCAAAAGAAAAGAGAGATATTGAGAAAAAGCTCTGCAGCAATATTCAACCATTTCTTCTTCTGCTCACTGCTGCAAAATCTGATTGCTCTCACTAAAAGAGAGATAGGCTACAAATCTTCTTCTCTCTATAGAAGAAAGATTTAATTCACTTCTTGTGCTTCCAATCTTCTTGCTAGGAAGAAGATTCATTATTGTTTCTTACTTTCTTTCTTTCTTACTTATATATTGTAAAAGAGTTTTTAGAATCTCTCTTCAAAAAATTCAGTGTACTGGTTCTAAGAGTCTCCTTGTCAAAAGACTCAGTTGGTTCTAAGAGTCTCCTTGTCAAAAGACTCAGGGTGGTTCTAAGAGTCTCCTTATCAAAAGACTCAGTACAAGATAGTGAATTCCTACCAAGGGGGTAGAAGAGTGGACTACCCAAAGTTTGTGGAACCACTATATTTTATTGTGTTGTGCTGTGATTTTCTCTCTTGCATTTACTTTAGTTACTTGTCTAATTCTTGTTGGTGTGTGGGAAGCTCTAATCTGTGATCATACACATATATATATATATATTAACTTTGCACAAAATATTTTAAATCTCTATTCACCCCCCCTCTAGAGAATTCTAGTGAGGTTAACTGTGCACTTTCAATATCCCTTTAGAACATCGAGACCAGTTCTCTGGTTTCAACATTCTGGTGCGGTGAGCGTGGAAGAAACTAGTTCAGAAAGCTCTGGGCAAGTCTCATGGCTGGAAGCGATGAGGTGGGGGACTCACCCCTACTAGCAAGTGCATGAAGAAAAGGGATTTTGAGGAGTTCAGGAAGTCGATCCTGAAACTCTTATGGGTCGCAGTCCCCCCTCACGCCGAGTACTCGACACCACCCGCACCCGTGCTCGCCTCGCCATCCCCGATGGAGACGGAGCAAGCACATATGCAAGAGAAGGAACTAGCCTCAGAGGGGGGCTTGGCTCTCCAAGCGAGAGTGCTCTTCAATAGCTCTCCTGGGACCAGCTATCCAATGAGGAGGCAGGGATAACGCCTTCGACTCACTAGGAAGCTGGTGGAGTCCCTGTTCTTGATTCGACGGAAGCAGGGGGAGATGTCAGTGTAACGCCACTAATTTTTTCGGTAATTATTTAATTCAGTGATGGCGTGTTTATGACGTCAGGGCGTTACTTTTAACGTCAAGTTAGCGGCACGCCGCCGTTTGCGCGTTTTGGCGTCCGTTTGGGTTAAGTCGACTAAATTTTGAAATGACCCAGAATCAGAAAATTTTACATAAGGAAATTAAATTATTTAATTTTAGACATACTCGTCAAATTTCGTTGCGATCTGGGTCATTTTGGAGCCTCGGTGCATTTTCGAAGTCTTGTAGAATTTGTTGTTCGCCGTAAACTTTGGAAATTTATATCTCAAGAACGACACGTCGGATTTTGGTTTTTGTTTCACCATTGGATTCATAACGCTGACTTTCTCCTATGGAGCGATTATCGTCAGATTCGGCGTGTATTTTTTCGGCGTCGTAATAATATAAAAGTTATTATATTATGATAATTTTTTTTAGTTTTTGCATGTGTAAGCAATTCTTGTCTCGAGAATTTATAAACTTCTCGAGAATTCTTTTGGACCGTTCGACCCTTTATTTTTCTTAGATTTCCCGAGTAACCATAGCCCATATCTCGAGTAACTGTAGCCATGCGTAGCCATGCGTGGAGTTCTCTTCACCCGGCGAACCAACCGATCCCCCTAATAATAATAATAATAATAATGTTATTATTATTCTTATTCTATTATATATAAAAGCATGCCTTCTCCTTCCGCCCGAGTCAGAGAAAGAACAAAGCGAGAGAGAGAGAGAGAGAGAGAGAGAGCGTCCCATTTGTGGGACTTCCGACCGCTGCCGACGGAGCTCCGGTGGACAAAAATTTCAATCGAACATAGATTCGAAAAGCTCTCGGCGAGAGCTTCGCGTGCGTGGTTTGTATTTCTCGTTTCTTGGACTTTTTCGCTCGAGGGTTTTTGGCCATAACCTTCCTTTTGGCCATTTTTCGGTAGATCTCGCCTCACCGTGCCTCCTTTTAGACCGATCTACGACGAGGAGTTGTTCGGAGGACGATTCCGGTGATTTCAAGGCAAATTGTGGTTTTTCCCTCTCCCCCTCTCATTTTGGATCGCGGTATTAATCTTTACACTATTTTATCTGATTTTGATTGAGTGTGATGCGCTTGAATCTCGTTCTTCGATTGAGCCCTTGCACCCATCTTGAGGTTGATCACTCACCGAGTGGGCCTCACTTTAGTCAAATTTGTGTGTCAAGTTTATTCGACGATGTCTAGTCGGTGTTTTGACAGGGCATGTCTGCCTTGGTGATTTTCGTGCATTAAGATTAGTGGTAACTAGTCTACTTTAGTCGTGTCATTCTCGAGATATAAGTAGTTGATTTGGGGATGTTGGGGTTGGTGGATTAAAACTACCGCCGCGGTGCCCTGTACTTAAATTAAATATTTTATGGGAATTTACCCGCGTTGGTTTTTTGGTTGTTTGTTGGTTTACTGTTGGTGTGCTGGCGGAGATATCTCCCACCGCAGTTACTGGATATTTTCCAGTTCGGGTGTGTCAGACTATGAGACCACCTTTCCCTTGGGCCCCTTGTGGGGTTTGTTATGTGGGTGTGCTGGCGGAGGTATTCTCCCCACAGTCACTGGAATTTTACCGGTGTTGTTACTAAATACTTTATTTCTAGAATTTTATAATGACGTTATGCTCTTATTATAGCCGGGCATTTTAGCCCCAATTTTTCTACCGCGCTTGGGTAGTCAGGTATACGTGATTATTCACGTAAGTGTTTTCTGTTGCTTGATTAGCTTTCTTACTGTACTTTCCTTCTGTATAGCTGGTCTTGGGTTGGTACCCCTATTGACCGTTGTTTATTTTTGTTTAGTTTCTCTCGCCACTTGTACCTTCTTGATAAGGCGTTCTATCTTGTGAATGGCTCAAGTTTAGAGTAGTAGCGGCCAGTGGAGTTAGAGCTGGTGTTTTTTGGTGTTGCAGTAGTAGCTGAGACTGTTTCACCTCACCGTTGTGAGGTAGTTGTTTGTGGTTTTGTTTTGTTGTAGTTCAGACATACTTTTGAGGCCTGTGGGTTTGTGTCAGGTTGTTGGCACCCACAGAGTTGTGTTGATTTTGGACACTTTGCTAGTTGCTAATTATTTCTTACTGTTTTATTGTAGTTACTTGCTCTCTGGGAGGTTTTATGCTAGGATTGCATGTTAGGTATTTTATGTATAAAAGACTTATATCATTACTTCATAACATCTTTTTAAAACGAATGTCACTTTATTTTATAGGTTATAAAAAGCACTTTTTGTACTTATATTAAACCTAGAAGTCTGCATATCATGTATTATTATTCGATCGTCATGCTCATGTAGGATAATAAGTAAATAAAACCAAGTACTTTCCGCTGCGTATTTCTACTTACATCATTATTCGTGGGTTAGTTGACCCACTGAACCGAGGGACACGGTTAATAAACTAAACTTAAATCATGTTTTTTAAATTATTAATTCATAGTTTTTTTCATGATAAGTAATAGGAGTAGGGTTGGCCTGAGCGCATGCAGTTGTCCCCTGCACAGCGTGGCATCACGGCATGTATTTTCTCTTGCTCTGACGTATTATTTAATACGGAGAAAATGCGGGTTGTGACAGTGGGGAAGCTACGTGGATCAATTTCCGGAACAAGTCATCCACCTCCAGGTGCGCCGAAGAGGCAGGAGAGACCAGGAGAAAGAAAAGAAATGAGCAGGCAGAGAAAGTGGAGGAGGTGATAAAAGAGATGGCCGAGAGGCATGTGGCCGAGTAGGCGCAAGAAGGCGCATTGTAATAGATATGTAACCTCCCCATGTTGAATGAAAAGTAGGTAGAGATAGAACCTTAGGTAAAGCCTTTGGGATCGTGTTGAGTTCCTTTGCCTCCAGGTGAACGTAAACACCTAGGACGTGGATGGGTACTCCGCCACCAGTTGGTAAGATCCCCGACTAGAGACCATTCATCGGGCTCAGTCATACCGGCTGATGGGAGACTCATCGGGTCGACTGGCTACATGCTAAGTGTCTTGGGAAGGTGTTGAGTTCCTCTGCCTCCAGGTGAAGGTAAGCACCTAGGATGTGGATGGGTACTCCGCCCCTAGTTGGTAAGATACATGACTAGAGACCATTAACCGGGCTCAGCCATGCCGGCTGATGGGAGACTCATCGAGTCGACTGGCTACATGGTAACTGGTTTGGGAAGGTGTTGAGTTCCTCTGCCTACAAGTAAGCTAAGCCCCTAGGACGTGGACGGGTACTCCGCCCCCAATTGAATTGGGAAGGCGTTGAGTTCCTCTACCTCCAAGTAAGCTAAGCACCAAGGACGCGGATGGGTACTCCACCCCCAATTGGTAAGATCCCCAATAAGAGACCATTCAGCGGGCTCAGTCATGCCTGATAATGGGAGACTCATCGGGTCGACTGGCTACATGATAAGTGGCTTGGGAAGGTGTTGAGTTCCTCTGCCTCCAAGTGAAGGTAAGCACCTAGGACGTGTATGGGTACTCTGCCCCCAGTTGGTAAGATCCCCGACTAGAGACCATTCACTGGACTCAGTCATGCCGGCTGATGGGAGACTCATCGGGTCGATTGGCTAGATGCTAAGTGGCTAGGGAAGATGTTGAGTTCCTCTGCCTCCAGGTGAAGGTAAGCACCTAGGACGTGGATGGGTACTCTGCCCCCAGTTGGTAAGATCCTCGACTAGAGACCATTAACCGGGTTCAGTCATGCCGGCTGATGGGAGACTCATCGGGTCGACTCGCTGCGGGCAAGACCTCAGAAAGGGTAATTGGTTTGGTAAGATGGTTGAGTTCCTCTGCCTCCAGGTGAGGTAAGCACCTAGGACGTGGACTGGTTCTCCACCCCTAGTTGGTTTGGAAAGATGGTTGAGTTCCTCCGCCTTCAGGTAAGGTAAGCACCTAGGACTTGGACTGGTTCTTCCCCCCCAGTTGGTTTGGTAAGATGGTTGAGTTCCTCCACCTCCAGGTGAGCTCACCTCCCTGGTAGGTGTGGAGTTTCCTCCCCCTCCAGGTGAGCTCGGCTCCCTGGTAGGTGTGGAGTTTCCTCCCCCTCCAGGTGAGCTCGGCTCCCTGTTAGGTGTGGAGTTTCCTCCCCCTCCAGGTGAGATCGGCTCCCTGGTAGGTGTGGAGTTTCCTCCCTCTCCAGGTGAGCTCGGCTTCCTGGTAGGTGTGGAGTTTTCTCCCCCTCCAGGTGAGCTCGGCTCCCTGGTAGGTGTGGAATTTCCTCCCCCTCCAGGTGATCTCGGCTCCCTGGTAGGAGTGGAGCTTCCTCCCCCTCCAGGTGAGCTCGCCTCCATGGTAGGTGTGGAGTTTCCTCCCCCTCCATGTGAGCTCGACTCCCTGGTAGATGTGGAGTTTCCTCCCCCTCCAAGTGAGCTCGGCTCCCTATTAGTTATGGAGTTTACTCCCCCTCAAGGTGAGCTCGGCTCCCTGGTAGGTGTGGATTTTCCTCCCCCTCCAGGTGAGCTCGGCTCCCTGTTAGGTGTGGAGTTTCCTCCGCCTCCAGGTGATCTCGGCTCCCTGGTAGGTGTGGAGTTTCCTCCCCCTACTGGTGAGCTCGGCTCCCTGGTAGGTGTGGAGTTTCCTCCCCCTCCAGGTGAGCTCGTCTCCCTATTAGGTGTGGAGTTTCCTCCCCCTCCAGGTGAGCTCGGCTCCCTGGTAGGTGTGGAGTTTCCTCCCCCTCAAGGTGATCTCGGCTCTCTGTTAGGTGTGGATTTTTCTCCACTTCCAGGTGAGCTCGGCTCCCTGGTAGGTGTGGAGTTTCCTCCCCCTCCAGGTGAGCTCGGCTCCCTGGTAGGTGTGGAGTTTCCTCCCCCTCCAGATGAGCTTGGCTCCCTGTTAGGTGTGGAGTTTCCTCCCCCTCCAGGTGAGATCGGCTCCCTGGTAGGTGTGGAGTTTCCTCCCTCTCCAGGTGAGCTCGGCTTCCTGGTAGGTGTGGAGTTTTCTCCCCCTCCAGGTGAGCTCGGCTCCCTGGTAGGTGTGGAGTTTCCTCCCCCTCCAGGTGATCTCGGCTCCCTGGTAGGAGTGGAGCTTCCTCCCCCTCCAGGTGAGCTCGCCTCCATGGTAGGTGTGGAGTTTCCTCCCCCTCCATGTGAGCTCGACTCCCTGGTAGATGTGGAGTTTCCTCCCCCTCCAAGTGAGCTCGGCTCCCTATTAGTTGTGGAGTTTACTCCCCCTCAAGGTGAGCTCGGCTCCCTGGTAGGTGTGGATTTTCCTCCCCCTCCAGGTGAGCTCGGCTCCCTGTTAGGTGTGGAGTTTCCTCCGCCTCCAGGTGATCTCGGCTCCCTGGTAGGTGTGGAGTTTCCTCCCCCTACTGGTGAGCTCGGCTCCCTGGTAGGTGTGGAGTTTCCTCCCCCTCCAGGTGAGCTCGTCTCCCTGTTAGGTGTGGAGTTTCCTCCCCCTCCAGGTGAGCTCGGCTCCCTGGTAGGTGTGGAGTTTCCTCCCCCTCAAGGTGATCTTGGCTCTCCGTTAGGTGTGGATTTTTCTCCACTTCCAGGTGAGCTCGGCTCCCTGGTAGGTGTGGAGTTTCCTCCCCCTCCAGGTGAGCTCGGCTCCCTGGTAGGTGTGGAGTTTCCTCCCCCTCTAGATGAGCTTGGCTCCCTGTTAGGTGTGGAGTTTCCTCAACCTCCGGGTGAGCTCGGCTCCCTAGTAGGTGTGGAGTTTCCTCCCCATCGAGGTGAGCTCGGCTCTCTGGTGGGTGTGGAGTTTCCTCCACCTCTAGGAGAGTTCGGCTCTCTGGTAGGTGTGGAGTTTCCTCCCCCTCCAGGTGAGCTCGGCTCCCTGGTAGATGTGGAGTTTACTCCCCCTATAGGTGTGCTCGTCTCCCTGGTAGGTGTGGCGTTTCCTCCCCCTCTAGGTGAGCTCGGCTCCCTGGTAGGTGTGGAGTTTCCTCCCACTCTAGGTGAGCTCGGATCCCTGGTAGGTGTAGAGCTTTCTCCCCCTCAAGGTGAGCTCGGCTCCCTGGTAGGTGTGGAGTTTCCTCCCCCTCCAAGTGAGCTCGACTCCCTGGTAGGTGTGGAGTTTCCTCCCCTACAGGTGAGCTTGACTCCCTGCTAGGTGTGGAGTTTCCTCCCCCTCCAGGAGAGCTCGACTCCCTGGTAGGTGTGGAGTTTCCTCCCCCTCTAGGTGAGCTCGTTTCCCTATTAGGTGTGGAGTTCCCTCCACCTCCAGGTGAGCTCGTCTCCCTGGAAGGTGTGGAGTTTCCTCCCCCTCCAGGTGAGCTCGACTCCCTGTTAGGTGTGAAGTTTCCTCCACCTCACGGTGAGCTCGACTCCCTGGTAGGTGTGGAGTTTCCTCACCCTCTAGGTGAGCTCGGCTCCCTGGTAGGTGTTGAGTTTCCTCCCCCTCCTGGTGAGCTCGACTCCATGTTAGGTGTGGAGTTTCCTCCACCTCCAGGTGAGCTCAGCTCCCTGGTAGGTGTGGAGTTTCCTCCCCCTCCAGGGGAGCTCGGCTCCCTGGTAGGTGTGGAGTTTCCTCCCCCTCCAGGCGAGCTCGGCTCCCTGGTATGTGTGGAGTTTCCTCCACCTCCAGGTGAACTCGGCTCCCTGGTAGGTGTGGAGTTTCCTCCCCCTCCAGGTGAGCTCGGCTCCCTGGTAGGTGTGGAGTTTCCTCCCCCTACAGGTGAGCTTGACTCCCTGCTAGGTGTGGAGTTTCCTCCCCCCTCCAGGTGAGCTCGACTCCCTGTTAGGTGTGAAGTTTCCTCCACCTCCCGGTGAGCTTGACTCCCTGGTAGGTGTGGAGTTTCCTCACCCTCTAGGTGAGCTCGGCTCCCTGGTAGGTGTTGAGTTTCCTCCACCTCCTGGTGAGCTCGGCTCCATGTTAGGTGTCGAGTTTCCTCCACCTCCAGGTGAGCTCAGCACCCTGGTAGGTGTGGAGTTTCCTCCCCCTCCAGGTGAGCTCGGCTCCCTGGTAGGTGTGGAGTTTCCTCCCCCTCCAGGCGAGCTCGGCTCCCTGGTATGTGTGAAGTTTCCTCCACCTCCAGGTGAACTCGGCTCCCTGGTAGGTGTGGAGTTTCCTCCCCCTCCAGGTGAGCTCGGCTCCCTGGTCGGTGTGTAGTTTCCTCCTCCTCCAGGTGAGCTCGGCTCCTGGTATCTCTGGAGTTTCCTCCCCCTCTAGGTGAGCTCGGCTCCCTGGTAGGTGTGGAGTTTCCTCCAGCTCCAGGTGGGCTCGGCTCCCTGGTAGGTGTGGAGTTTCCTTTACCTCCAGGTGAGCTCGGCTCCCTGGTAGGTGTGGAGTTTCCTTCTTCCACCTCAGGTCGGGTTCAGCTCGACCAGAGGTGTTGAGTTTTTCCTCCACCTCAGGTCGAGTTCAGCTCGACCATAGTTGTTGAGCTTTCTCCACCTCCATTTGAGCTCGGCTTGCAGGAGGGTTGTTATGTGGAGAAAGGTTTGCCTTCCACCTCATGTCGAGTTCGACTTGACCATAGGTGTCGAGTTTTCCTCCACCCCATCTCGAGTTCAGCTCGATCACAGGTGTTGAGCTTTCTCCACCTCCAGTTGAGCTCGGCTCGCAGGAGGGTTGTTAAGTGGAGAAAGGTTTGCCTTCCACCTCAGGTCGAGTTCGGCTCGACTAGAGGTGTTGAGTTTTCCTCCACCTCAGGTCGAGTTCAGCTCGATGATGCGATATTTCGGCAAGTGCACCGGTCGCGCAAGTAATAAAATTTGGGAATAGGATCCCCGAGTGTCGGTCTCTTGAGGAATGCAGGTTGGGTAAACGAATCGTGTTGTGTGACTATTGTTACACAAGCGTAAACAAACACACAAAAAAAAGGGTTTTGGTTGGGTTTTCCTACTCTTAACAACAATGAAGGAAATGCGGGTCGAAAGCACCGCTTCGCAAGGCGAGATGGATGCAACGGCCGCGATGCCGTGCTTCGTGAGGAGGATGGAGCGTGCTCTAGTGCGGGAAGGTGAGGGTCGCAAACACCTCTTCACAAACGCCGTTAGCTCTTGCTAACGCGGATCGAACACCTTGAGTGCGTGAGTGAGTGAGTGGATGAGTGGAGGCGAAGCGATTCACAAGCAAGTAATGATGAAAAGAGAAGAAACATTCATTTCATTTAAACCAAACATCATGATATTCAAGTTTAAAAGATTCAAAGATTACAACGAAGGAGAGAGGAAAGAGATAACCAATGGATGAAGACTAGCGGCCGTTCACGGCCGGAATGGTAGTTTGTCAAGCTACCTCCGGGCTCGGGCGGACTGTGCTTCTAGTGTAGAGAAACTGTCATGATCTCTCTACGTGGTTCCGTCGTCTTCTACATTAGGATTCCTCTTCTTCTTACCAGATTGGAGGGGAAAAACAGCTGCTTGAGGGCTTGCCGATGGTGGAGAATGCTCCCGGACAATGGAGAAATGCTTGGAATGGTTGGAGAGGACTTCCCCTTGCGTAGGAGATGAAGTGGAGGTGTCCAGGGATGGAAATCGCCCGCGTACGGACTGCCAATCGCGCTCCCGGCGGCTCGATCCCGCCCTAAAATCGGAACAGGCATATATATAGGCGCTGGACTGAATACTGCGCACGGTCATTGGCGCACGACCACTGGTCGTGCGCACTGGAGTTCTGCGATCGTGCGCACTGCCTGGGCGGAGCCTGAAATGAAAGAAATTTATAAAATACATGTTCGCACGACCAATGGTGCACGACCAGTGGTCGTGCGCACTATCGTAAATGGTCGTGCGATAAGCCAGACAGAACTCATAAAATGGGCGTTAAGTGCGCACGATTAGTGGCGCACGACCAGTGGTCGTGCGCAATAGAGCCAGTGATCGTGCGCAGTGTTCCTGTGCAGAATTTTACCGGGAACACCTGCACGACTCCTGTTCCAGCATACAACACCAGCCTAGCCACTAAAGGTGGCACTTAACACTGCATGAAAACTACTAACGAAGATGAACAAGAAATAACACCAAAACGGGCCTAGAAGTGCACTTAGCATGGAGTATTAAATAGGAATGAAAACATGTCTAAAGTGAAGTGCAAAGACTAGAAAATCGGCCCAGATGAGTCCAAAAATATGTATATAATTGGGACTCATCACACCCCCAAACTTACCTGTTTGCGCGTTCCGAGCAAACGAATTCGGCGGAGTGTGAAAATGGTAGTTAACAAAGAAAATTACACAAAGGAGTACAATGCGAAGTAACAAAAGCACGCAAATAGAAATTTAGTAAAAAGAGATTCTAACTATGCTAACTAATTTACGAAAGTATTAGAGCGTAAGTAGAGATTTAGTTATACTCAGTTGGTGAATTATGAAGAATTCGAACGATCATGCCCGGTGTGAAAGTAACAAGACACTAAGGCGGGTGTTGCACAAGGTCGGGGTTTAGGAATAACTCCGCTGAAATCCATCAATGTCGTGAACCATACGCTCGCCCGGTCACACTCTCTCCACGGCGTTAGCAAACTCACAAGTCAAATCAATAGGGCTTTTAGGATTATATTTAGGCTTAGGTTGCGGTATGATATTCAAATTTAAACACGATGGCTACGCAACCCAAGTGAGCTAACGGAACGCTGCACCACACAAAACAAAAAACAATGCTCGTGTGACACA
Organism: Dactylorhiza incarnata; assembly: GCA_033032865.1. Taxonomy (NCBI): domain Eukaryota; kingdom Viridiplantae; phylum Streptophyta; class Magnoliopsida; order Asparagales; family Orchidaceae; genus Dactylorhiza; species Dactylorhiza incarnata. Next base: position 7,295,623 of record JAWHQI010000051.1, on the reverse strand, counting down.
CCCCCAGACTTATCATGAAAACTAGGTGTGCACACGGCCTACTTCACAATTACCAACAGATTTTCTATTTAGATCGGAAGAATTTCTTTACGACATATTTCTTTTTCAGATTTTTTTATTTTTTACAACATACTTTTCTTCTTTTACTTATCCTCCGGTTGGTTCAAATTCAGCAAAATAAAACGTGTTTTTCTTCACAACGCACAAGTTCCAAACATCATAACAAATTGAGAATTATGAGCGCAGTTAAACAGCAATTTGGTTGCGGGCGTAGGATAAGCTTCGGGATTTGGTGGATGAAGAGGAGCTGAACAAAAGAGTGGTAGGCACAATTTTGGCTTGCAAGGGTGAGCGAAAAGGACATGGAACGACAAGTCTCAAACTAGCCAAAAGGTGGCCTACATCACGTTTAACTCGACGAGTCGCTCTCTCCCATGCTTCGAGAGTCGCTTGGGGCAAGTTCTTAGCCCACGAGAAAGGTAAACCTTCCTCCCGACTCGAGCAACACACGACTAGTGCTCGTACACACACAACACCGGGTTATCACCAATTTCATTCACATTCACCATTTGAGTATAATAAATCTAAAACTACGCAAAAATACTAATCATAAATCAAATGTATAGAGATAATCTAGTTTTACTCGAATTCTATTGAAGCATGCAGATGCGACTAGAACACTGCTCGAGTCAACATCGCACTCCAAATAGTAATTCCTAAGCTAACATCCCCATTTCACATTCCTAACCAAAACAGTTTATTTAGAAACAACACAAATAGGAAAGCGCGCGCTCATGTGGGTGAAGTGGTGCATGAAGCGTGGAATAATGATGATGGCAATGAAAAATATAAGCAAACTTCTAGCATGCGGTGCAACTCGTACGCATAGTGGATAACACATATTCTCCCCCAGACTTAATCTAAACATTACATCACAGAAATTGGAAGCTAAGGGGGGAAGAAGTGTTACCCAATGCTCAGAATTGAGCATACCAGATGATTGGCGATTAAGATAAAGAGCAGTCCGCAGCATCCGCACCAAAGAACACAACACACCTGCAAGCACAAAACTAAAAACAGCAAAAACAAATATAAAAAATGAACTAAACATGTTAGGTAAAAATAAAATTAGGAAATCTGGGTTGTCTCCCAGCAGCGCTTTTGTTTTATGTCCTTAAGCTGGACCAAATACCTGTATTATGATTGTTTAAAGAGTGCAGAAATTAAAGGAGAAGTTCACAGAAGCAGTTTCACAAATTCAAACAACACAAATCAGCTATAGGCGCTCTTATGGTGCGCGTCTCCCGTAGCTCGTAGGCGGGAGGTGAAGGCTTTAGGGCCAACACTGGTGTCACCCAGTGTTCCCCTAACCTCCGCCCTCTTGCTACGGAGAGCGGCAGCGCGAGCGTCATGCAGAAGTTTCTCCTGTTTAAGTTTAGTGACAGTCGGGGACTGCCAACGTTGAAATTTTTCAGATTTTTCCACCTTGGTGGTGGGTGGCGTCACTTCCGGCGTCGCGATGACTACCGGATTAGCCCAAGAGATGGAGCGCTTAAATTGTTTATTACAAGAATCAAAACAAGAAGATAATGGGACAGTGTCCCGAACTAAATTCAAGTCAATATTTTTCGAGATGCAATCTTCCTCCGTCTCGGAATCAAATTCTCTCCGAAGATCTACTTCTTCCTCACTGGACTGGTGCTCCTCCTTTTCTCCTTCAATTGGTTCTTTATCTTCTTCATTTCCTGCACAACTCAGAGATTCATCAAAAATAAAGAGAGGGGGAGGAGTGGATGTTTCAGTTATAGCTTTGGGGTAAGTGGGCTGCGGCACCATATTGGGTAGGAAGACACACCCCGTAGCAAAATCAAGGGTGGCACCGCTCTCTTTCAAGAACGGCACGCCCAAGATAGGGATAGAGTGATTTTCCTGGGGTCCCAACACCTGAAAATCAGCAACCACAATCGTCCCCTCAACTATTACTTATACATTTTTCACTTCCCCCTCAGATTGTATAACGGTCCCATTAGCAAGCATAAGGGATTTCCGATCCTCCGTGTTCATCTCAAGTTGCAATTTAGCAACGTCTTGCAACGCAATGACGTTGCGGGAAGAGCCGGAGTCGCACAAAGCTTTCGTTTCAATATTATTGATGGAACAAGAAATCACCAACTCACTTGGATCAGCCTCTACCACATCGCCGAGACTCTTCCCTTGATCTATTGGGTTCTTTTCAGTGTTGCTAGGAAGGGTCCCCTGCGACCGCTCGGTTAGCACTTGGGCCAATTGGCCCAGCTGCGTTTCCAAGTTCCGCATGGATGCGGTTTGGTTCACCATATTTGAGGTAGCCGCTTGCATAAATTTTTCCATCATCTCCTCCAGATTACTCTTTTTTTGGGCTGGGGGGCCTTGGTTATAATCCGGGTGTGGTGGCCTCGGTTGGCTCCCGGAGGCATAAGCATCGTTTTGATGCTGCCCCGGTGCCCATCGTTGGCCATGCGTGTTTGGGTTCCATGAGAAGTTCGGGTGACTTCTCACTCCCAGATGATAAGCATTATTAAATGGCACCCCCTTAGACTGATTTCCTACAAAATTAACGGATTCATTCAAGGATAAGTGCGCGAAGTCACCTGATATGTTGTTCCCTGAACATTCGTACGCGTGGTGGCCGCCGCCTCCACATCCTTCGCACGTAATGACAGCAGCAGGCGCGGGTGTAGGAGGAAGAGAGTCGACCACAAAGAGACCGCGGGCGTTCCTTGGTGCATTTCTCCCGGCAGTCCAGAATGTACTGTGGGAGGCGGTGTCGCGCAGAATCCGAAGGGCCTCCTCTTGAGTGTGGTTCATTAGAGTACCACCCGCAGCAGCATCAATCATTGCCCTGTAGTTGGGCTCGATCGCAAAGTAAAATGTCTCTACCACATTCCACGGTTGGAGCTCGTGGTTCGGGCAACGGCGGAGAAGATCGTTAAGATGCTCCCACGCCTCGACAAGGGTCTCTTGATCGGCTTGGCGAAAGGTGGCGATCTCCCGCCGCAAACTTACAATTTTATCGACGGGGTGAAATTTGGCTAAGAACTTGGATGCGATCACATCCCAAGTCGCAGCGGTCCCCGGAGGAATAGAAAGAAGCCACACCTTGGCCTTGTCGAGAAGCGAGAATGGGAACAGTCGCAGCTTGACTGTGTCATCAGGAATCCCAGCATAGCGGAAAGTTCCGCAGATATCAGAAAACTCAGCCAGGTGCAGGTGCGGATCTTCACTGGCCATCCCGGAGAACTGAGCATTGTTCCGGATGATGTTCAAGATCGCAGGTTTGATCTCGAACTGGTTATTCATAATATTGGGACCGAACCCAGGATAAGCACTCCCAGCTGTCGGAGTGGTATAATCTCTCATCGTTCTGGGTCGAGGTCTCACTACCTCTTGCTCATCTCCAGGTTGGTGCTGCCCCACGGCGGGCACTCTTTGTTCAACATTGTCTGGGTCTATGTGGTCACCCATTGCCGCCTGTACGGCTGCTGCGCACCTTCGTGCGCGAGCGGTCCGTTCGATTTCTGGATCAAAGGGTACAAGTTCCCCCGCGGCTTGTCTCTGCATGCACAGTCACAACAAAAAGAAAACAAAACAAAGGAAATCAAAAACAACTGCTCTTGTAACAAAAGCTCACAACTCAAGACGTTACACGCCTGAACATTCCCCGGCAACGGCGCCAAAAACTTGATGCGATATTTCGGCAAGTGCACCGGTCGCGCAAGTAATAAATTTTGGGAATAGGATCCCCGAGTGTCGGTCTCTTGAGGAATGCAGGTTGGGTAAACGAATCGTGTTGTGTGACTATTGTTACACAAGCGTAAACAAACACACACAAAAAAGGGTTTTGGTTGGGTTTTCCTACTCTTAACAACAATGAAGGAAATGCAGGTCGAAAGCACCGCTTCGCAAGGCGAGATGGATGCAACGGCCGCGATGCCGTCCTTCGTGAGGCGGATGGAGCGTGCTCTAGTGCGGGAAGGTGAAGGTCGCAAACACCTCTTCACAAACGCCTTTAGCTCTTGCTAACGTGGATCGAACACCTTGAGTGCGTGAGTGAGTGAGTGGATGAGTGGAGGCGAAGCGATTCACAAGCAAGTAATGATGAAAAGAGAAGAAACATTCATTTCATTTAAACCAAACATCATGATATTCAAGTTTAAAAGATTCAAAGATTACAACGAAGGAGAGAGGAAAGAGATAACCAATGGATGAAGACTAGCGCCCGTTCACGGCCGGAATGGTAGTTTGTCAAGCTACCTCTGGGCTCGGGCGGACTGTGCTTCCGGTGTAGAGAAACTGTCACGATCTCTCTACGTGGTTCCGTCGTCTTCTACCTCAGGATTCCTCTTCTTCTTACCGGACTGGAGGGAAAAAACAACTGCTTGAGGTCTTGCCGATGGTGGAGAATTCTCCCGGACAATGGAGAAATGCTTGGAATGGTTGGAGAGGACTTCCCCTTGCGTAGGAGATGAAGTGGAGGTGTCCAGGGATGGAAATCGCCCGCGTACAGACTGCCAATCGCGCTCCCGGCGGCTCGATCCCGCCCTAAAATCGGAACAGGCATATATATAGGCGCTGGACTGAATACTGCGCACGGTCATTGGCGCACGACCACTGGTCATGCGCACTGGAGTTCTGCGATCGTGCGCACTGCCTGGGCGGAGCCTGAAATGAAAGAAATTTATAAAATACATGTTCGCACGACCAATGGCGCACGGCCAGTGGTCGTGCGCACTATCGTAAATGGTCGTGCGATAAGCCAGACAGAACTCATAAAATGGGCGTTAAGTGCGCACGATCAGTGGCGCACGACCAGTGGTCGTGCGCAATAGAGCCAGTGATCGTGCGCAGTATTCCTGTGCAGAATTTTACCGGGAACACCTGCACGACTCCTATTCCAACATACAACACCAGCCTAGCCACTGAAGGTGGCACTTAACACTGCATGAAAACGAGTAACGAAGATGAACAAGAAATAACACCAAAACGGGCCTAGAAGTGCACTTAGCATGGAGTATTAAATAGGAATGAAAACATGTCTAAAGTGAAGTGCAAAGACTAGAAAATCGGCCCAGATGAGTCCAAAAATGTGTATATAATTGGGACTCATCACTCGACCATAGGTGTTGAGCTTTCTCCACCTCCAGTTGAACTCGGTTCACAGGAGGGTTGTTAAGTGGAGAAAGGTTCGCTTTCCACCTCAGGTCAAGTTCAGCTGAAAAAGCTCGGCAGGAGTATCCCGTTGGTAGGGCCCTTCGTGGATTCCCCTAAGGTCCCACCTACTCGTCAAATAGGTGGGTTGGACTTTCTTTCCGAGCTTAAGACAAGCTCGAAAAGAGCGGGGATTGTGTACAACCCTCATATTTTCCGAGTCGGTGTGACCCAACGCGGATGAGGTTGGGATAGAGAGGGTGACCGGGGCGCAGCGGACCGAACCATCAGAGGTCGTCAAAGACCAAAAAGAGAAGGCCCGGGGGGGGGGCAGATTTCCTTGGTCGAGTGGACCTTGGGTCCACTCGCCCAAGGCCCTGGGCGAGTGGACACATGGTCCACTCGCTGAAGGACTCGGGCGAGTGGACCATTTGTCCACTCTCCCGAGTGGGGGGGGGCGGGGGGGGGGGGGGGGGGGGGGGGGGGGGCGAGTGGACCAAGGGTCCACTCGTCCAAGGGTGTGGGCGAGTGGACTCGTGGTCCACTCGCCCCATGCAGTTGGGTGAGTGGACCATTGGTATACTCGCTCGAAGGGTGGAGTGGACCGTGAGGTCCACTCGCCCATCCAGGGCGGTGGACCTCGGTCCACTCGTTCGACCCCCGGCAAGTGGGGAGTGGACGTCTCGTCCTCCACTCGCCCCCTCTTGTTTTGATCGTCCAGGTTCGTGGTTGAGCTGCAGATAGTAGAATTTTGGCTATCCGCAGCCCAATTTTGGGAAGTCTTTAAATAGACCTTCATGGTCACCTTGGGAAGGGTTGGTCTCCACCCCTCTCCTCGTGTGTGTCTTGTGAGCATGCACTACCCCCTCCCCCTGTCAGTGAAGGTTGACGGTGAGGTGGTCCTTAGTGCCCTCCAAGGTGCCCAGGCTCAGCATTGGCTTGGGAGGGGAATTTCCTTGTGAGCTTCTGGGTGTGTGGTGGGACCTCCACGCTGCAACTTAAGGGGTCTGTTTGCAGACTTAGGTGTTCTTCAATGGCAACGTTCTTCGGTTCTTAGTGACTGGTCAAGGGTTCTAGCTCGGGTCAAGTAAGGGTTAGCTGCATCTCCCTTTCGAACTTCGAGACCAGTTCTCTGGTTTCAACAGTGGCCTTACTTACCCACGTTGTATCGCGCATCACCCCAAATTTCCCCCAAGTGCACCCTTATAACTCTCCACAAACGTCGTAATCAAAATTACATACTAGAAGACACTTGAACGTCTCTCACCGTGATGAAGACCATCGTTGTTTTGTACAGGTAGGGACTTGTAACTCTGCTCGTCATGATCAAATTTGTATCTCCCTCATATTTGCATGAGCAGTCGGTCGATACAACCATTTACCATTCATACACGCACATGCGGTTCTCACGACCAAGTCTTGCTAACAAGCACTCAAGGACTTCCATCGAGTCCTTACTCAATTCTTATTTTTTAAGTACACCCGATGCTATTTAGCACCCAAGGACCTACCACTCTAGTCCTTAGCATATACCACAGGATATCACCATATCCTCCAAATTACATCCAACTGACACTGCTACCAATAGCGAGTTGTCATAACTCTAATGTGGTGAAATGTATATGTCATGGAATCACTCTCTATGATCCCTTCGAACTTTGTATCCGGCTCACAATTTGATATTTAGAAATTTGACATTTGGCAGTTCCCTCTGTTTGAGTGTGTCAACTCAGGTACCCAGTTGAGGCAAACAGGGCAGTGGATCAGGTTTGTCCACTTCTACGCGGGTATGACACCCCCAACCTAGACCTTATGTATGCCCCTAAGAACACACAGGGTATCAACGTACTACTTGATACAGCAATGCCTCAAAGTGAAACACCAAGCTCTTGGCTCGGAGGACTCAACCAGTCCTTCTTATATAACATAGGACCTACATTTTGCACGACAATCCCAGTCCTCCCAATATGATCTCGAGTCTACCGCTCGCAGGACTAACCCAGTCCTTCCAATATAATACCCGAGCCCACCGCTCGCAAGACTATCTCAGTACTTCCTTATATCCCGAGCCTACCGCTCACAGGACTAACCCAGTCCTTCCAAAATAATACCTAAGTCTACCGCTCGCAAGACTATCTCAGTCCTTCCTTATATAATACCCGAGCCTACCGCTCGCAAGACTATTTGAGTCATTCCTTATATCCCAATGTTATTAATCACGTGCATGTCACATTTATTCCACCCTACAAGGTGGAGATTTATATCATCCCACAAGTTAGACTGATTCGATAATTTCAACAAACAAGTTTATGTTATTCGCACCTCAAGTATGCGCGACCTCTTTCCAGATCAAGCACTGAAGTGAATACCATTGTGAACTCCTTTTTCCGAACTCCACAATGTCTTAATCGCTGACCAAGCATAATCATCATCGTCTTTAACACAGCATCTCCAAATAATATTTAGGGAAAACCCAAGTCGGTACATGACTAGTCCAATAAACGAAGCGATAAGCTCCCGTACATTTGGACTAGGTTTCTTCCACCACCCATGTGATAGATTCATCTCGTGTTTTGGCACAACCTTAGGGGCATATATCACTCGACTTAGGGTTCTTACCCTATATTAGCCGTGATGTTGAAAATCTTATTTTTCAGCGGCAACCACGTTGCATCCCATAGTGAAGAGAGCACGTACAAATAACATCCAATCAATCAGTATATTTTATGTGTGTTGGGACTTGACATGAACCAAGGTACAAGGTTCGAGATGATTTCCCTTTGACGCAGTTTATGCGGACACCGAAGGTAAGGCATAATTCCCAATATGATAAACCAATCCAATCAATTCCAAGCGCCCTACCATCTTTGCCAATGACTGTTCAAGACATCTCTATTTAAATAACAATCCTTAATATCATAATTGTAGCACTAGCAATATCAACATTCCCGAGATAAGTACATACTTCTCATTCGTGATGAGAGTTCTCATTTCTTGTATAAGTAGTGACCTGTAAATCTTCTCAACATGATCAAATTCTTGATCTCCACCAAGTACGCCTACGTAGTCCATCAACATCATCCTTTCCAAAAGGAGTTAACTTGTTGTTATTTAAAGGTAAAATCTTCTGCAACCTAATATTCGTCATGAACCGATCTCGCCATGAGGAAGATCTCATTAACCCTAAACATTAATCATGAAAATTAAAAATACTCATGTTACCAAGCATTATTGTAGGCTCACGGCGAGGTGAATCCATGACTCTACACCTCGCATAGGTTAAAATCACATCATTCCTTTCTAAGAACACGAGACCCAAGTCAGGTGTTACTTTTCTCTAATCCAGGTCTTACTTATACTTGCACCGAATCCAGAAATTGGTGCCAATTTCTCTTGCAGTTTAGATCATTTCATTTAAGGGCTCTTCAACCGTGAACATAAACATTATCCAACAGTTGGGTTACGATACAGAGCCTCTAGAAAACTGCCTCTTCGAGGTAATACTGTTACACATACTCCTACTTGCACAGGTATTCTTCCCAAACTCTAAGGTCATCCCAAAATTTGACCCTTTGAAAGTAATTTGCTCACGCTCTTCGTGCATTTACAACTACATCTTACAGAAGGGAGATATTCATGCATAAAGGCGTCATGACTACTACTATGTATGTTTAGAATTTGGTTATGGCCAATACTCTTAATAATTTCAATGTCAATAAAAGTCAACTGTGGAATAGGAGATCAATTACTCAACTTTTCCGAGGACGATCAAGTCGCATCCAATCATCCTAAGAGCATAGAGAAACAATGCTCATCCTTGAAATGTTCTATTCTCTAAATCCGAAAGCCATATCTTCTCTCGATCAAAACTTGGTGTTAGCAGTCCCCATTGCTCAGGGCGAACAAATTGTTCAAGGATTACGACCTTCTAGTGTTGAAAAATTGTGAAGATTTTTCAACTCCCTGATAAATCTCAGATGGTTGGTCACTAGCCCAATAAACGAAGAGATAAGCCCCTCGGGAATCCTGGGTTGAGTCTCTTCAACCATCAATATGGTACATTCGTCCTATATCTGCACACCATTATGATGGCATACCATCTGTTGGAACAACCCTATTACTGATTTGGGCTAGGATCACTATCTGCTGACTAGGATCAAGTTGACCCCAATGTATAGTCAATGGGTCATGAGTTTAGGCTATTATAACTCAATAAATCATTCAGGTTCTGCATTCGACGAACTACATACTGCGTTCGACGAACGACTTTCTCTCTGCGTTCGACGAATGGCTTACATCCTGCGTTCGACGAACGGCCTGCTCCTGCATTCGACGAACTCGCTCTCTCAGCGTCACAGCATCTCAGCAGATCAGTTCAGCGGTTGACGATTTTGCTCAGCTCAGCGGTCGACAAAATATTCAGTTCGACGAACTCCAGTCTGCGTTTGACGAATCTTTATCAGATGCTCAGATCGACGAAAGATCTTCTCAGCTCTACTAATTCAACTCTTCCAGAGCAAAGTTAAATTGAGGTCGACAAAATCAACATTGAGATCGACGAACAGACTTGTTCTCAGCGGTCGACGGAATTAACTTAGTCTGCGTTCGACGAATATCTTCAGATCGACGAACACAGCTCTGAGATCGACGAAATTTGTTATTTCAGTTCAGAATGTCAGAAGGATTATTTTATATCATTCTCTGAACTCAGATCTTTTCAGCAATGACTCTTTTATATCAGATAAGTAAGGATAATATATTCCCTTTTATTATTCCGAGATTATAGCCGTTGACATTTCTCGGAAAAGGACATTTCATGGAAAAGGAAAGAGATATACGGCGTGTCATATTTACAGTTCCCATAATATCTTATTCCTTTATTCAAGGGATTTGATTTTCAAATATTATTAAAAGAAAAGGGAAGAAGATATACAGTATTACTTACACAGCTTTGACGACAAGGATACAGAACACATTACAAATTTTCTGTACAGGAAAAGAAAGAACAAAAGTTGCAGGAAGAAGAAGAATAAAAGCTTTACAGATCTTCATCTTCTTCCTCAAGCAGCAAGTTCATTTTACTGAGAACAAATTCAACACAAATCATTCTCTCAATCTCTGTTGCAAAATCAGATCTTCAAAAGAGCAACAAAAATCTGAAGAACTTATTCTTCCAGATTAATCAGCTACAGGAAGATCATTTGATTCAAAAGAAAGCTTCCAGCCATCTACTGTCAAACAATTTCATATCAGACAGAGGGAGCTTTTCTACATCAACATCCACTAGAGTCTTCTCTCAAATTGTTGACAGAGAAGAACATTCTAACTCTTCTATCCCCTCTTGTAAAGGGTTAAAACTCCCTTCAAAAGTTTACCTCTTGGTGGCAAGACACCTGATCAAAAAATCCTATTTGGTTTTTGGGCACCTTATCAAAAGCTCATTGGTGTTAGGACACCTGATCAAAAACCCTAGTGGATTTTTACCAAGGGTGGTAGAAGAGTAGACGTACCCAGGTTTATTGGGGAACTACTATAGCTCCTTGTGTCCTCTGTGATTGCTTTACTTTTTTGTGCTTGTGCTGTGCTGTGTTTTATTTTCAGTATCTTATAAATCACTCTATACATTTATATATATATCACTATTTTAATTCCGCTATAAAATTAAGTGAAAACTTTTTAATACTCTATTCAGCCCCCCCCCCCCCCCCCCTCTAGAGTTACTTTAAGTTCTAACCTCACTTTCAATTGGTATCAGAGGGTAGTTGATTCTTTACAGGCTAACACCTGAATCACAAAGGTCAATTAGATCTTAAATTCTTTCAGAGTTTTTATTTTATTTATTTCTGTTTAAAAACTCATGGCACAAAACAAAGAGTATTCAAGCACACAACCTCCTATTTGCAATCTAAATAAGTTTGCATTATGGAAAGCAAGGATTAGGTTATATATGAACTCTATTGATGAAGAAATATTCAATGTTATTTTGACAGGACCTCCTACTCTCTCAGCATCAACAAGTACTGATGCAGCAGCAAATAACAATGTTGTCCCACCTCCTGAGTGGACAGATGCTCGAAAGAAGCAAATGAGTGCTGATGCAAAGCCGTGAACATTCTGGCTCAAACAATATCTAATGACATTTTTCAGAAAGTGGTGGAATGCACTTCAGCAAGAGAGATCTGGACTTCTCTCAACAATATGGTTGAAGGATCCGCCGATGAAAGAAAGGACAGAAGATCACATCTCATCTCTCAGTATGAGAATTTCAAGAAAGGAGAAGTTGAGACAGTGGCTGATATGTATAATAGGCTCAGTCTCATCATCAATGAGCTGAAATCTTTGGACAAAGTGATCTCTATCACTAAGATCAATGATAAGATCCTAATGTGCTTCCCCAGCACATGGTACTCTAGGATCTGGCCTATCAAGGAAGCCTGAAGCCTTAATGAGATTACTACTGAGACATTGTTAGGCAAGCTCAAATCCTATGAGCAGCTTATCAAATCCAGAGAAGCTGAACAGTCCACTTCATCTCCAGCAACAAAGAAGGAAAAGAACATTGCCTTCAAAGCTACAGAAGAAGATGAGAGACTCTTGACAATGAGAAGTTGATGAGTTTACTTGCCAAAAGATTCTACAAGATGGTAATAAAAGACTTCAGGAAAAAGTCATCCAGGAGCTATGAAAAACCAAGGTATGTGATGAGTAGTATTTATGCGTATTTTAATTATAGTATTTAGTTTAGTTTTAATTTAAAATTGCAAATATTATTTATATTTTAGTTTAAAATCACTTCTTTTATAATTTCTATTCTAAATGTAGTTTTACTTTTATTTTGCAAATTTTCTGGTGTTTTTGGACAAATTCCATAGTACACGCCATTAGTCACGCCCGTGACCAAGGGCGTGTAACCTCAAGATCTGCGTTTGATGAAAACCGAGCTGAGTTTGATGAATCCACTACCGCACCGCAAGTCACGCCCCAGGTCACGCCCGTGACCCAAAGTCACGCCCGTGACCAAGGGGGTGTAAACATAGAATCTTCCCAGCGGGCTGCCGTCGAGACATGGAGATGTTGTCGAGGAGTTGACCCAAGTCACGCCCGTGACCAGAGAGTCATGCTCGTTACTTCCCCGCGTGATCCCTGCTCCCTGCCGCGCCGAATTCAAGCCCACGTTGCATTGATTGAAGCCGCCCAGGTATACTCCCGTGACCCGAAATGTCATGCCCGTGACTTTCCCGCGTGATCCATACACGACGCCGAGCCGCAAGCCAACCCATGCTGCATTTAATGAAGCCGTCCAAAGTCACGCCCGTGACCCAAGTTACACGGGCGTGTAATGTCTGAATGTCTCCCACCATCACGCAAAGTCCACGCCACTGTTGGATCCGATGTCAGTAATGTTTACACGCCCTAGGTCACGCCCGTGACCGAGGGCGTGTAACTTGAAAATTTTTGCTATAAATTCAGAGGCTCTCCTTGAGTCCAGGGTTCAGAAATTTGGAGAGGGGGAGGTGTTGTTAGAGCTGTTAGTGAACTTTTCCAATTCTTTTTCATGTCTTTCAATTTCATGTTCTTCCTTTTCAATTCATGTAATGTGCTAGTTCCTATTTCTATGCAATAGTTAGTGAAAGCTTGTAGCCTTAATTTTCTTATCTTTGTAATCTTGTTTAAGGAGTTGTAATAGATTTTCATTTCAATGAAAGTTGGCACAGTTTTCTTCACCTCTTTTTCTTCATAGTGATTTTCCTTCTTGTAATTTGTCTTTTTTTTAGTTAAGTAAAACAACCCTCAAAAATCGTTCGATAAGATAATGGTGATTTTCCTCGAAGTAGAAGTAATCAACGTACCCCGTGGAATACGACCTTGGTATTTCTAAATATCCTATACAATAGACGACACCGTACACTTGTCTTAATCGGATATAGTTTTGGAGAAAATCTTCAAACCTTCGCTTAATTTCAAAACAAGAAATTTCTATATTAGTATGACAAAGCTCCATCTAAAGAAGTTATATGTTTTGGTTGCAGGAAACCAGGACACATTGTACCTGACTGTCCAGAGAATCAAAACAAGAAGGACAAGAAGGAAAATAGAAAAGAGAAAGAAGACAAGAAGCACTCCAGCAAGTCTTCCTCCCACAAGCACAAACACAAGGGAAGAGGATTTGTAGCTGAAACCTGGAGTGAAACAGAATCAGAATATTCATCCAGTTCTTCTGAAAATAAAGAAGAATCAAAAGAAAATGACCAATGCTTGATGGCCATTTATGACTCAAGCAGTGAGTCAGATCTTGCATCCTCATCCAGCTCTTCTGATGATGAGGATGATGAAGAAGAAAGAAGTTTCTGCATGATGTCTATCAATGCCTCATCAAACAACTCAGATGAAGAAGAATCAGAATCAGAATCTGACAATGATGCTGATCAGGTACACAGCTATCCATGAATAAAAGAACAATGGTACTTGGACAGTGGATGCTCAAAGCATATGACAGGAAACAAGGCCAATCTGAACAACTACAAGGCAAAGCTTGGACCAAAAGTGATATTTGGAGACTCTAACTGTGGACAAACAAAAGGATATGGAAAAGTAAAGGTTGGAGAAGTCACCTTCAAAGAGGTAGCTTATGTCAAGGGACTGAAGCACAACCTCATCAGCATAAGCCAATTATGTGATGAAGGGTATCAGGTAACTTTTAATAAATCAAAATGCCTTATTAAGTCTTCTGATAATATTACTGTTTTATCAGGTATTAGGCAAGGAAACATCTATTTAGTAAATTTCAACTCACCAAAATCAGAAATCTGTTTATTTAATCAATTAAGCAAACCTATTGAACTTTGGCATAAGAGATTAGGACATGTAAATCTTAGGATAATTGCTAAATTATCTAAGGACAATCTTGTTAGAGAATTACCTTCGGGTTCATACAAGAAGGAAGGTCTTTGCAGGGCATGTCAATTAGGCAAGCAAACTAAAAATAGTTTTAAATCATTATCTAAAAGTGATTCACCTAGAATCTTATACTTGCTACATTTGGACCTTTTTGGACCAATAGGAACAAAGAGTTTAGGGGGGAAGTCATACACTCTAGTTATTGTAGATGACTTCTCTAGATTCACTTGGGTGTTCTTTTTGAGAGAAAAGTCAGATAACTTTAAAGTTCTTACAGACTTTCTTAAGAGCATTCAGATTGAGTATTCTACACAGATTGCATTGATCAGAAGTGATCATGGCACTGAGTTTGAGTCTCTTCTCATGCAAGAATTCTGTGAGAAGGAGGGTATCAGGCATTGCTTCTCAGCTCCTAGAACTTCTCAACAAAATGGGGTAGTTGAAAGGAAAAATAGAACTCTAATTGAATCAGCAACAACATTACTTGCAGATGCTAATTTGCCCCTATCTTTTTGGGCAGAGGCTGTTAGCATAGCAAATTATGTGTTGAATAGGAGTTTGATACATAAACTTAAGGGTAAGACTCCCTATGAGTTACTTAAAGGGAAGAAACCTAAAGTTAACTATTTTAGAACATTTGGTTGTAAATGTTTTGTTCACAATAATGACAAAAAATACCTTAGGAAATTTGAACCAAAATCTGAAGAAGGAGTTTTCTTAGGCTATTCATTAATCAGCAAAGCATATAGGATATTTAACATATCCTCTTTTAAAATTGAAGAATCTATGCATGTTTCTTTTGATGAAACTAACATGTTTTACAAGGAGAAGAATTCTTCTATCAAAGAAAACCTGCAGGTACCTACACTCTGTGAGCAGCTAGATCAATTAGCTCTACAGAAGGAAGGATCTCTAAATCCTGTACAGCAGGATGGTGAAGAAAGTGATGAAGAAATCAGTGAAACTATAACTGAAAAGGAAGCATTAAGTAACATTCCACAAGAGGAATTAATTACAAATAATGATGATCCCACTATGCCTGTTGATTATGTCAATATTAAAGATCACCCCAGATCTCAAATAATTGGAGGCATATCAACTGGTGTCCAAACAAGGCATCAAGCTAATCAGAATCTGATGCACACTTGTTTTCTCTCTCAGATTGAACCTCAATCCCTACAAGATGCAGAACAAGATCCCAACTGGATCATTGCTATGCAAGAGGAGCTCAATCAGTTTGAGACAAACAAAGTTTGGGAATTGGTTCCTAGACCAAAGAATCATCCAGTCATTGGAACTAAATGGGTCTACAGGAACAAGCTAGATGCAGATGGCAATATTGTGAGAAACAAAGCTAGACTTGTAGCTCAAGGATACTCACAGGAAGAAGGAATAGATTATGCTCAGACTTTTGCACCAGTTGCACGGTTAGAAGCAATCAGGATCTTCCTTGAATTTGCTGCATTCAAGAAATTTAAGGTATATCAGATGGATGTGAAAAGTGCTTTTCTCAATGGAGAAATCAAAGAAGAAGTCTATGTGGAACAATCACCAGGTTTCATCTCTCCAACTCACTCCTCTTTTGTATTTAAGCTTAATAAAGCTCTCTATGGTCTCAAACAAGCTCCCAGAGCATGGTATGAGACCTTAGCTAGTTTTCTTTTAGAGAATAAATTTTGTAGAGGCATAGTAGATAAAACCCTATTTTTCAGGAAACATAAAAATCAAACTTTGCTAGTTCAAATATATGTAAATGATATCATATTTGGCTATACTGATTCAAATTTATGCAAAAGATTCTCTAATCTAATGCAATCTAAATTTTAAATGAGTAGTATGGGTGAACTAGCATACTTCCTTGGTCTTCAAGTGAAGCAAACTCCAAATGGAATCTTCATATCCCAATCTAAGTATGCTAAGGAATTAGTGAAAAGATTTGGTATGTCTGATTCTTCTACCATGAAAACATCCATGCCCTCTAATGTTGTTGTTGATAATGATGAATCAGGGAAACCTGTTGATCAAAAGGTATATAGAGCAATTGTTGGCTCATTACTTTATTTAACAGCAAGTAGGCCTGATATAATGTTTGTTACTTGTATTTGTGCTAGGTTTCAAGTAAACCCCAAAGAATCTCACCTAATTTTATTAAAAAGAATTTTGAGATATATAAAGGGTTGTCCAAATCTAGGACTTTGGTATCCAACAGCATCTGAATTTGAATTAACTGGATTCTCAGATTCAGATTATGCTGGATGCAGAGTAGACAGGAAAAACACATCAGGAACTTATCAGTTTCTTGGTAATAGGCTTGTGTCTTGGTTTTGTAAGAAATAAACATCTGTGTCTACATCAACAGCTGAAGCTGAATACATAGCTACAGGCAGTTGCTGCTCACAGATATTGTGGATACAAAATCAGCTCCTAGACTATGGTGTCAATCTAAATAATTCAATTATATTTTGTGAAAATACTAGTGCAATATCTATAGCACAAAATCTAGTTCTCCATAGTAGGACAACATATAGAAATTAGGCACCACTTCCTTAGGGATAATGTGGATAAAAATAAAATTTGCCTACAATTCATCTCTACTGATTTGCAAAGGGCTGATATTTTCACCAAACTCTTTGATGAAAAGAAACATATCTTCTTTATAAATCAGCTAGGAATGATAGATGGAGATTCAATCAATTAAAAATTAAATCTTCTATTTATCCCCCTCATTCCCTTCAATATCAAACTAAGTTTTTTTTCTGATTATCTGAATGCCTACAGAATTGCTTCTCTTTCTAGTTCCCTTTGCACTTGATCTCTATTTCATTTTGCAGAATAATAGCAATATACAGATGGCATCCTTCCCTACCTCCTCAATGTCCCTTCTTCTAGGGGCCTAGCTCTAGGTCTTCCTGAAACTAGGCAGGGGGAGATGTATTGAAGAAGCTCCTTGTTGTCAGGGGAAGATACTTTTCTTTTTGACAGGGGGAGTTGTTTTCTCAAGATGCTCTGTGAAATTTTTCGAATCTTTATGAAGCGAGAAGGAGTTACTTAACTTAGAGTTCACAAGCCAAACAACCAGAAGCAAATGGAGGCAAAAGGGTGATCTTTATTGATAACAACTTCAAATTACAAGACAAGGCATGCTTGGCGAGACATGATTTCGCCAGCACAAACACCAAAGGAAAAAATACAAGTTGAAGATAACTTGAGACCGCGCGATCTCCCTTGCGACCTCAGCAACTCGCCAAACCGCAATCCGCTGCCGATCTCAGAACAACACCAGATCGCCGATCAGACCGCATCCCTCCTTCCAAACTCCTGATCTTCCCGAACTCCAGCAACACAACTCCAAGCCGCAGACCGCCCGAACACTTTCAGAGGAAGAGGTGATCGCTGCTGCCCGCACTATCCGCAGATGCTGCACAAGAAGAGTTCAATCAGCAGACCGCCCGATCAGACAAACAGAGACCGCAGGAAAGAAGAGAACTCGGCTTACACTTGGTGTGTCATAAATTGCTGCTACAGTGGCTCCTATTTATAGGCGTGGGACCTGATCCAGTCACCACCCTATGAGATAGGATCACCACCCTCTAGACCGCGCGACCTTACCGGTCACACCGCGCGATCAGCAACAGAACTCTTGCTCATTTTGGTGAACTCGCCAACTTCAACATCAACAACGAGAGAACGCCACTCTCACAGCAGATCGCGACTCCAAAGGAGATTGCCAGACCGCCCGAAGCTGATCACCACCTGTGTTCGCCCGAGACCGCGAACACAGCCAGTTCGCCATCAGACCGCTAACTCCTGTCCGCATGCCTGTCTCCTCCTGAGACCGCGAACAGCGTCCAGCTCGCCTACCAGTCTCCTCCTAAGAACGCGAACTCAGACCGCGCGACCAAGATCCTTAGTCCGCGAATACCACCGGAAAGCCCGGTCAGCCACCAGACCGCATTCTGGAGAAAACCTGGATCAAGCTGTGTGGTCACACCAGACCGCCACAGCCTTGAGGAAGACAACCCGCCACGCGGTTAGAGACAGACCGTGCGGCCTCCACCTTTAGCCTCCTTGGACCCATACCAGCAATCAAGCCAGGAGACCGCAGCTAGGCTTAGACAAGCCAGACCGCAAAGGTAGACCGCCAAGTCATGCGGTCAATCCAGACCGCCAGACCTCCTCCCAGACCGCCCAGGTCCAAAAGTCCTCTAACTTCCACTTCAACAATTTCAACATTCCCCCTTGAAGTGGGAAGTTGAAACTAGCCCCAGTAGGCTCCTTAGCCGTGTGAATGGCCTCTTCGCCAGCGCCTTTGTGAAGATGTCTGCGACATTGTCCGCACTCCGCACATGCTGGACCGAAAGAGACCCATCCAGCACCTTCTCCCGTATGAAGTGGTGCTCGATCTCGATATGCTTGGTCCTCGCGTGACAAACTGGATTGGTAACCAGTTTGAGAGCACTCTCGTTGTCACCGCATAGCAGAGTCGGCTCCCGAACCTCCTTGTGGACGTCTCCCACCAACCTCCTAAGCCAGATGGCTTCCTGAGCTGCCAAGGCCGAAGCCTTGTATTCCGCTTCTGTGGTGGAGACCGACACGGAATCCTGCTTCTTGCTGCACCATGATATAGCTGTAGGGCCCGCCATGAAGACGAATCCAGACGTCGACTTCCGATCATCCGAATCTCCCCCGTAATCAGCATCCATGTACCCGTGCACCTCGAAGCCCGCATCTCTCCTGTATAGGAGACCCATGTCCGAGGTCACCTTAACATACTTCAGAATATTCTTGGCTGCTAGCAGATGAGGTACCCATGGCTCTGCCATATATTGACTCACTCTACCAACTGCATATGCAATATCCGGCCTCGTGATCGTCATATAGATCAAGCTCCCAACCAGAGCTCGGAACACCAATGGATCTTGCATGATCCTCCCCTCATCCTTGCGAAGTTTTGTGGCCCTCTCCAGAGGTATGGAAGTGCACTTCCCTTCCTTCATGCCGAATCGTTCCACGATTCGCTTCGCATATCCTGCCTGGGTCACCAGCACTCCACCTTCCTTCCTCTGCACCTCGAGTCTAAGGAAATGGTGAAGCTCACCTAAATCCTTCATCTCCAACCCGATGGACAGCTCGGCCTGAAGCTGTGCTACCTCCTCCTTCGAGTTCCCCATCACGATCATATCGTCGACGTATAGCAGCACGATGAATTGAAGCTCCCCTCTCTTCTTGACGAACAAGCTTGAGTCTGAGTCTGAAGCACCAAATCCATAGAATAAGAGATATTCTGCGATCTTCCCGTACCACGCTCTCGGCGCTTGCTTCAACCCATACAGGGCCTTCTTCAACTTGCAGACATGCTCCGGGAAATCTTCAGGCACAAAGCATGGTGGCTGGACCATGAAGATATCCTTGTCAATCTCGCCATACAAGAAAGCATTCTTGACGTCGAGCTGCCAAATCTCCCATCCACTGAACGCCGCCAAGGCAATGATGAACCGAACTGAAGTCATTTTTGCCATCGGACTAAATGTCTCCTCATAGTCTTCACCATATTGCTGCGAGAACCCCCGAGCTATAAGGCGAGCCTTGTACCGCTCGATGCTGCCGTCAGCTTTCTTCTTGAGCTTGTAGACCCACTTGCATTTCACAGGAGTGGTGCCCTTGGGCTTGGGCACAAGAGACCAGGTCTCATTCTTCTCGAGAGCTGCCATCTCTTCTTTCATAGCAATGTCCCACTCCTTCACGCCTCTGGCCTTCTCAAAGCTCGACGGCTCCTTCTCATCCAAGGGACCAGCGAAGAAACATGAGACGAAGCTCACTGCATTTCCTCCTGTATAGCGATCAGGGGCGACGATCGTTTGCTTCGACCTCCTCAGCTCCTTTCCCTGAACCGCTTTATCTCCAACTGCTTCTTCCCTAGATCCTCTTCCAGACGTGCTAGGAGCATCGCTCCCCCTGCTCCCTGAACCAGAATCCCCCGTCTCGGAACTAGAAGGAGATAGACCACCTGCTGACACAGGTAGCTCCACCTGTAGATACTCCACAGCTTTCTCCGGCACCTCCACCCTGCTCTCTGGTAGCTCCACATCAGAAGACCCCTTGTAAGATGTCACCTCATCGAACACGACGTCGCGATATTCCACAAACCTCCGCGTCTCTGGGTCCATGCACTTCCATCCTTTCTTCCGCTCATCGTATCCCACGAAGACTAGCTTCCTTGCTTTAGCAGCTAGCTTCGTTCGAAGAGCATCTGGAACATGCACGTAGCAGGTGGAACCAAAAACCCTAAGGTGTGCCATGTTTGGCTTCTCTTTGAACATCATCTCATGCGGAGTCAACATGTTGATGGGACTCAAAGGCATCTTGTTGATGACGTAGGCAGCACAAGACATTCCCTCCGCCCAAAAGGACTTTGGGATACTCTTGGCATACAGCCAACACTTGCAGGTCTCCGTCAGGTGACGGATCTTCCGCTCTGCAACCCCGTTCTGTTGTGGAGTATGTGCACAAGTGAGCTCTCTCCGGATGCCTGCCTTCCTGCAAAAAGTAGAGAACTCACTGGAGGTGAACTCCCCTCCGTTGTCAGTCCTCAGCTTTTTCACCCGCAGTCCTAGCCAACCCTCCACGAGCTCCTTGAACTCCACAAACTTGGCAAACGCCTCCGCCTTCTCCTTCAGGAAATATACCCAGACATATCTGGTGTAATCATCGATCAACACCAGCATATATCTGCTGCCTGCGAGGCTTGGGGTAGCAGTTGGTGTAACGCCCCTGATTTTCGTTAATTATTTTACGTACCCTCTGTGACGTAATTTTGGCGTAAGGGCGTTATGTCAGCTCGACTGGTAGTGTTTCGAGTTTTAGCTTAGTTAAATCTTGTGATTTAGGTCAAGCATGCGAGACTTCGCGTCGTTTCGAGTTAAAGTGAAGATTTTGAGTGGATTTCAAGATTTTTAGATTCGGGAGGCTTTAGCCCGAGTTTGGCCCGTCGGAATTAAATTCTGACTTCGCCGTTGGATTCGTAACACCGTGTTTTAGTTAAGGTGCGAATTTCGTAGAAATCTGAGGTGTTTCGGTCGCCCTCGCAGTTAAGTAAATTGGGGAATTTATTTATTAATTAAATAATAATTTAGGGTTATATATATAAGCCTAAAATCTCCTCCTCCTATTCATCTTCTTCCTCCCTCGAGCAAATCAGCCGCCGAGCGAAAGGGCGAGTGCGGAGCTTCGAGGAGCGTTCGATCGGCGATTTCTAGGGCTGTAGTAGTCGGAATCGCGTTTGGAGGGAAGATTTGGAAAGCTCTCGGCGAGATCTTCGTTCTAGCGGTAAGCTTTTCCCGTTCTGTGGAATTTTTGGAGTTAGGGTAGTGACCTAACCCCTTCTTTCGACCCGAAAAGTTTCAGGAATCGGTGCTCGTGTGTTTTCCTAGCCGAACCATAGCTTCCGGAGCAAAGATCTTCGAGTTTGCAAGGTTAAGGCAAGTGGCTTCCTCCTCCTTCTCTTTCTGTTCTTGAAGTATTGTTTCGCTCGTGTCGATTTCATGTCGCTCGGTTTAACTTAAGTTTTGGAGTGTTAATGTAAGCTTCCTTGATTATTCTTCCTTTGCTATGCATCGGGTAGTTGTTCCCTGGAGAAAACCGTCCTATCGATACCCAAAGGATAAATAGATTCTAGGAGAATCGCTATCCGCTGGCCACACAGCAGAATAGGGGATTCTGTGTCCATTCGTCGAGATGTCACGGGACATTCCGTGTAATCCCGACGAATTCCGACGAATTCCGTGGAATTCCGACGAATCAGGTTAGAGATTTTTCTGTGTCCATTCGTCGAGATGTCACGGGACATTCCGTGTAATCCCGACGAATTCCGACGAATTTCGTGGAATTCCGACGAATCAGGTTAGAGATTTTTCTGTGTCCATTCGTCGAGATGTCACGGGACATTCCGTGTAATCCCGACGAATTCCGACGAATTCCATGGAATTCCGACGAATCAGGTTAGAGATTTTTCTGTGTCCATTCGTCGAGATGTCACGGGACATTCCGTGTAATCCCGACGAATTCCGACGAATTCAAACAGCAACAAGATCTCGAATTCCTCCCGTTTGAACTTCTTTCTACTCGTTGTGGTCTGTTGACATTTGAGTTACTCTTATGATTCATATTGAATCGAGGTGTACTTTGCCTTGACCCTAATTCTTAGGTCCTTCCAGTGATTTTCTTTCGGGCAGCGTCCCGTGTTTAAGTAAAATTTAAGTAATAAGAACTACTGCCTTTAGCCTTACACAGTAGTTGTGTTTGGGAGACAGTGGGGGAAAATGTTATAGCCTTGCACGGTAGTCGTGTTTGGGTGGTAGGGTCTAGTGGTACCCCCACCTGGTTTTGGGCTTTGGGTAGCGGAGGTAGTTAACCGCTCCCGTATAATTTGAGCTGATCAGTCTCTTTAATTGATGAAACTAAATAAATGAACATGTTTGTTCCTCTTTTGGTATATAGTGCACTTGATGCTTGTTGGTTCTTTGTTGGAGCTCTCTTTCGGTAAATTTTGGCTTGGGTTGGTACCCCTTACGCCTTGTTCGTTTTTCTGCTAATCTTCCGCCACTTGCAACTCCTTGCTGAGGCGTTCTTTGTTTTATTGAATGCCTCAGGTTCAGAGCCGTAGCGGCTAGTGGTGTTGCCTAGAGTTCAGAGTTGGTAGCTGCTCACCCCGCTGTTGCGAGGTAGTTGTTTTTAGTTGCTTCTTGTGCTCAGACATACTAGTTAGTGCCAATGGGTTAGTGTCATGTTGTTGACGCCCATTGTGCCCTTTTTTATACTTTATAGATTATTTGCCAGATTATGCCACTACTTTTAGATCTTGTGTACCTTACCCTCTGGGAATGATTTATGCTAGGTGCACTATAGTTATAAAATGATTTTTCCTCATTCTCATTGCATTCTTTCTAACTGAAACCCTTAACTTTAAAAGTCGCCTAAAGGTATTTTCTACCCTTACAGTACGCCTAGTTATGTGCATATCATTTATTTCATGCTCCGTCGTTTGCATACATGTAGGACTTTAAGTAAACTAAATTAAGTACTTTCCGCTGCAATTATATATACTTTCTCGGTGGACTAGTTGATCCACGAACTGAGAGACACAGTTCTTATCTCAAAACCCCTGATAAATGATTTCAAATGATGACTTATCATATAATCAAGTTTGTTTAGTTAAGTAATAGGTTCCCGCCTGAGCGTCTACAGTTGTCTCCTGTATGACGTGGCATCATGACGTGTATTTTCTCTTACTCTGATATTCTTAAATTCGGAGAAAATGCGGGTTGTGACAGTTGGTATCAGAGGCAGGTTAATTCGACAAGTTGGTCGAGCGACTAATTCTGATATAGTTTAGTTATTTAGTTTCATTGCATACACACACCGATGTGTCATCAGTACGTTTTGGCTGAAGCATGAACACTACACTCATAGCATGATAAGAAGTATACGGGGCATATTATGTAGTATGGGATGCATAATATGTGTTTGTATATGGATCCACCATAGGTGGCAACATGTGACGGTTATGTAGTATGGGATGCATAACCATCATCACATGGATGCCCATTAGCACGTTTTCTTTTTCGTTACATGCGATATTATGTAGTATGGGATGCATAATATTTCATGTGTACGCCGCTCATAACATGCATTAAGGCTTTTCTTAGAATGCATAGCACAACATACATATCATAACATCGCATAAAGCACACGTGCCAAGCTAAAGATTTACATGATGACATTCGTACACACATGACTTCAAAACGAATAGAAAATTCATGCATACATGCCCCTTGCACATGAGTCAAGTGGGACGATGTAGTATCGTTCCTGAATTTAGCATATCATCATGAAAATATCCCAGAGAAAGGTAGTGGAAATGGCAAGTAACTGTACATGTATGTTCTGAAACAAGCAGTGTAGTTCTAGTGTAAGGTTAAGTTTTAATTAGAGGTTTATGCGTATTAGCAGAAATGGCGCGCAAGCGAGTCGCGACTAGGTCGACTCCCCAGTCTGAGGGCGAGTCTTCGGGTGCGCAGAGTGAAGCCTTGATCGAGAGTCTGCGCCAGAGCAATGAGACTCTGACTAGGCAGATGGTTGCGATGCAGTCGCAGGTCGAGGCGTTGTTGGCTGCCGGTGCTAGGCAGCAACCCGTAGTGCAGGCCCCAGTAGTAGGACAGACTGTACCTACTCCTCCTGCCCCCTTGGTACCCCCGGTAGCGATACCACCGGAAATGAATTTCATTTCGCATTTTCAAAGGTTGGGACCTCCTACGTTTGACGGAAGAGCAGACTTCATGGCATTAGACGACTGGTTTGTTGCCATTGAGGAGATGTTTTCGTACTCAGGAATCTCTGCAGACCAAAAGGTGATGGTCGCCGCTTACCAACTGAAAGGACTTGCTAAGAGCTGGTGGATCAGGGAGAGGGAAAATCTCGTGGGTGGATGTTCGTGGGAGTCGTTCAAGGCGATGGTGTTAAAGAAATTCCTGCCGTCGGTCGAGCAAGACCGTTTAATGAATAATTTTCTGCACCTGAAGAAAAGACAACTCACGGTTAGTGAGTATGAGATCGAGTTCAGTAAGTTGAGCAGATTTGCTCCAGATTTAGTGACTTCTGAGGCAGGAAGAATGAAGCGATTTCTTGGAGGTCTTCGTAGCGATATACAGCAGTTGGCGAGTGCTTATAAATCTGAAAGTTATGCTGAAGTGGTAGAAGCAGCACTGAAAGTCGAGGCTATCGACAATGCCAAGAATCGGGGTGCTCTAATGAAAAAGGACAAGAGGAAAGTCGAAGAGGGGGAGACCCCCAAGGTATCTAGCTTGACTCCAAAGAAAAGGAGTGGAGAGGTGTGTAGCTTCTGTGGCCGCCCCGGCCATCCAGTTGAGAAATGTTTCAAGAGGAAGGGAGCTCAGAAGCAGCAGCGAGTGCTAGCAATCCAGGGTGCTCCGAAGGGCGAGGTGCTCTGCCAGTTGTGCAAGCAGAAAGGGCATGATGTGGCCCAGTGTTGGACCAAAGATAAAGTCTGCTTCCAGTGCAAGCAGAAAGGGCACATGAAGTTCCAATGCCCGCTGATTCAACCCCCGTTGCAGCCTGTACCGCTTCAAACCTTGCCGCCGCCGCAGCATCAGGATAAAGGAAGAGGAAAGCTGAACGTGTTAACCCAGGAGCAAGCGCAGTCTTCGACCCAAGTGATCGCAGGTTAGACCTTAAGACAACTGTTTAGTCTTGTTTTCATTTTTGTTCGCTGTATTAGACTAGTTTCTCTTCGCGCTTATAGGAAGATTTAAGGTAAAGAATCGTTGGGCGCGTGTTCTGTTCGATTCGGGTGCTACCCATTCGTTCGTAGCAAGGGATTTCGTTGAGCGTCACCGTTTGACCCCTGAGCTGGGCAACGATTCGTTCCTCGTTAAATTCCCTTCTGGTGATCTGGTGTCCTCGAACCAGTGCGTCCGCAGTTGCCCCGTTCTCTTAGGAGATTTCTTGGCTGTTGCTGATCTCAAAGTGTTGGACTTAGAAGACTTTGACGTAATATTGGGTATGGATTGGTTGTCCAGTTATGATGCGGTCATCCGATGCAAGGAAAAGCGTCTGGACTTCGTGATGGACAACGGTCAACCCATGAGTGTTTTTGGTTCTCCGTACCAGAGTTCTTCGATAATTTCTGCGGTATGTGCTCGGAAACTGTTAATTTCCGGTTGTTTGGCTTACCTTGTTTCTGTAGTAGAAGCTGTTGGTGGTTCGCCGTGTATCGAGGATATTCTGGTGGTGCGAGAGTTCCCCGATGTCTTCCCTGCTAACCTCCCTGGTCTCCCGCCCGTTAGAGATGTGGAGTTTGTTATTGATCTTGAGCCTGGTACTCGTCCTATTGCTAAGGCACCATACCGTATGGCCCCGCGCGAGTTAGAAGAGTTGCGAACTCAGTTAGATGAGTTGTTGCAGTGTGGTTTCATTAGGCCAAGTTCTTCTCCCTGGGGTGCTCCAGTTTTATTCGTGAAAAAGAAGGACGGTTCCATGAGATTGTGCATAGACTATAGAGAATTAAACAAAGTGACCATCAAGAACAGGTATCCGTTGCCAAGGATAGATGATCTGTTTGATCAGTTGCGTGGTAGCACGGTGTTTTCGAAGATTGATCTTCGATCAGGCTACCATCAGTTGAGGATCCGTGAGTCGGACGTTCCCCGGACTGCCTTTCGTTCTCGTTATGGCCATTTTGAATTTCTAGTCATGTCATTTGGTTTGACGAATGCACCCTCTGCATTTATGGACATGATGAACCGCGTGTTCAAGGATTTTCTGGACCTTTTTGTGGTGGTATTCATAGATGATGTGCTGGTTTATTCTAGAAGTGCTGAGGAGCATGCTATGCATTTGCGCTTAGTGTTGTCTACTCTTAGAGAGCACAAGTTGTATGCGAAGCTGAGCAAGTGCGAATTCTGGCTTTCTCAAGTATCCTTCCTGGGTCATGTGGTGAACAAAGATGGAATTACGGTAGACCCCGCTAAAATTTCTGCGGATAATGTGTCCATTCGTCGAGATGTCACGGGACATTCCGTGTAATCCCGACGAATTCCGACGAATTCCGTGGAATTCCGACGAATCAGGTTAGAGATTTTTCTGTGTCCATTCGTCGAGATGTCACGGGACATTCCGTGTAATCCCGACGAATTCCGACGAATTTCGTGGAATTCCGACGAATCAGGTTAGAGATTTTTCTGTGTCCATTCGTCGAGATGTCACGGGACATTCCGTGTAATCCCGACGAATTCCGACGAATTCCGTGGAATTCCGACGAATCAGGTTAGAGATTTTTCTGTGTCCATTCGTCGAGATGTCACGGGACATTCCGTGTAATCCCGACGAATTCCGACGAATTCAAACAGCAACAAGATCTCGAATTCCTCCCGTTTGAACTTCTTTCTACTCGTTGTGGTCTGTTGACATTTGAGTTACTCTTATGATTCATATTGAATCGAGGTGTACTTTGCCTTGACCCTAATTCTTAGGTCCTTCCAGTGATTTTCTTTCGGGCAGCGTCCCGTGTTTAAGTAAAATTTAAGTAATAAGAACTACTGCCTTTAGCCTTACACAGTAGTTGTGTTTGGGAGACAGTGGGGGAAAATGTTATAGCCTTGCACGGTAGTCGTGTTTGGGTGGTAGGGTCTAGTGGTACCCCCACCTGGTTTTGGGCTTTGGGTAGCGGAGGTAGTTAACCGCTCCCGTATAATTTGAGCTGATCAGTCTCTTTAATTGATGAAACTAAATAAATGAACATGTTTGTTCCTCTTTTGGTATATAGTGCACTTGATGCTTGTTGGTTCTTTGTTGGAGCTCTCTTTCGGTAAATTTTGGCTTGGGTTGGTACCCCTTACGCCTTGTTCGTTTTTCTGCTAATCTTCCGCCACTTGCAACTCCTTGCTGAGGCGTTCTTTGTTTTATTGAATGCCTCAGGTTCAGAGCCGTAGCGGCTAGTGGTGTTGCCTGGAGTTCAGAGTTGGTAGCTGCTCACCCCGCTGTTGCGAGGTAGTTGTTTTTAGTTGCTTCTTGTGCTCAGACATACTAGTTAGTGCCAATGGGTTAGTGTCATGTTGTTGACGCCCATTGTGCCCTTTTTTATACTTTATAGATTATTTGCCAGATTATGCCACTACTTTTAGATCTTGTGTACCTTACCCTCTGGGAATGATTTATGCTAGGTGCACTATAGTTATAAAATGATTTTTCCTCATTCTCATTGCATTCTTTCTAACTGAAACCCTTAACTTTAAAAGTCGCCTAAAGGTATTTTCTACCCTTACAGTACGCCTAGTTATGTGCATATCATTTATTTCATGCTCCGTCGTTTGCATACATGTAGGACTTTAAGTAAACTAAATTAAGTACTTTCCGCTGCAATTATATATACTTTCTCGGTGGACTAGTTGATCCACGAACTGAGAGACACAGTTCTTATCTCAAAACCCCTGATAAATGATTTCAAATGATGACTTATCATATAATCAAGTTTGTTTAGTTAAGTAATAGGTTCCCGCCTGAGCGTCTACAGTTGTCTCCTGTATGACGTGGCATCATGACGTGTATTTTCTCTTACTCTGATATTCTTAAATTCGGAGAAAATGCGGGTTGTGACAGTTGGTATCAGAGGCAGGTTAATTCGACAAGTTGGTCGAGCGACTAATTCTGATATAGTTTAGTTATTTAGTTTCATTGCATACACACACCGATGTGTCATCAGTACGTCTTGGCTGAAGCATGAACACTACACTCATAGCATGATAAGAAGTATACGGGGCATATTATGTAGTATGGGATGCATAATATGTGTTTGTATATGGATCCACCATAGGTGGCAACATGTGACGGTTATGTAGTATGGGATGCATAACCATCATCACATGGATGCCCATTAGCACGTTTTCTTTTTCGTTACATGCGATATTATGTAGTATGGGATGCATAATATTTCATGTGTACGCCGCTCATAACATGCATTAAGGCTTTTCTTAGAATGCATAGCACAACATACATATCATAACATCGCATAAAGCACACGTGCCAAGCTAAAGATTTACATGATGACATTCGTACACACATGACTTCAAAACGAATAGAAAATTCATGCATACATGCCCCTTGCACATGAGTCAAGTGGGACGATGTAGTATCGTTCCTGAATTTAGCATATCATCATGAAAATATCCCAGAGAAAGGTAGTGGAAATGGCAAGTAACTGTACATGTATGTTCTGAAACAAGCAGTGTAGTTCTAGTGTAAGGTTAAGTTTTAATTAGAGGTTTATGCGTATTAGCAGAAATGGCGCGCAAGCGAGTCGCGACTAGGTCGACTCCCCAGTCTGAGGGCGAGTCTTCGGGTGCGCAGAGTGAAGCCTTGATCGAGAGTCTGCGCCAGAGCAATGAGACTCTGACTAGGCAGATGGTTGCGATGCAGTCGCAGGTCGAGGCGTTGTTGGCTGCCGGTGCTAGGCAGCAACCCGTAGTGCAGGCCCCAGTAGTAGGACAGACTGTACCTACTCCTCCTGCCCCCTTGGTACCCCCGGTAGCGATACCACCGGAAATGAATTTCATTTCGCATTTTCAAAGGTTGGGACCTCCTACGTTTGACGGAAGAGCAGACTTCATGGCATTAGACGACTGGTTTGTTGCCATTGAGGAGATGTTTTCGTACTCAGGAATCTCTGCAGACCAAAAGGTAATCGGTCGCCGCTTACCAACTGAAAGGACTTGCTAAGAGCTGGTGGATCAGGGAGAGGGAAAATCTCGTGGGTGGATGTTCGTGGGAGTCGTTCAAGGCGATGGTGTTAAAGAAATTCCTGCCGTCGGTCGAGCAAGACCGTTTAATGAATAATTTTCTGCACCTGAAGCAAAGACAACTCACGGTTAGTGAGTATGAGATCGAGTTCAGTAAGTTGAGCAGATTTGCTCCAGATTTAGTGACTTCTGAGGCAGGAATAATGAAGCGATTTCTTGGAGGTCTTCGTAGCGATATACAGCAGTTGGCGAGTGCTTATAAATCTGAAAGTTATGCTGAAGTGGTAGAAGCAGCACTGAAAGTCGAGGCTATCGACAATGCCAAGAATCGGGGTGCTCTAATGAAAAAGGACAAGAGGAAAGTCGAAGAGGGGGAGACCCCCAAGGTATCTAGCTTGACTCCAAAGAAAAGGAGTGGAGAGGTGTGTAGCTTCTGTGGCCGCCCCGGCCATCCAGTTGAGAAATGTTTCAAGAGGAAGGAAGCTCAGAAGCAGCAGCGAGTGCTAGCAATCCAGGGTGCTCCGAAGGGCGAGGTGCTCTGCCAGTTGTGCAAGCAGAAAGGGCATGATGTGGCCCAGTGTTGGACCAAAGATAAAGTCTGCTTCCAGTGCAAGCAGAAAGGGCACATGAAGTTCCAATGCCCGCTGATTCAACCCCCGTTGCAGCCTGTACCGCTTCAAACCTTGCCGCCGCCGCAGCATCAGGATAAAGGAAGAGGAAAGCTGAACGTGTTAACCCAGGAGCAAGCGCAGTCTTCGACCCAAGTGATCGCAGGTTAGACCTTAAGACAACTGTTTAGTCTTGTTTTCATTTTTGTTCGCTGTATTAGACTAGTTTCTCTTCGCGCTTATAGGAAGATTTAAGGTAAAGAATCGTTGGGCGCGTGTTCTGTTCGATTCGGGTGCTACCCATTCGTTCGTAGCAAGGGATTTCGTTGAGCGTCACCGTTTGACCCCTGAGCTGGGCAACGATTCGTTCCTCGTTAAATTCCCTTCTGGTGATCTGGTGTCCTCGAACCAGTGCGTCCGCAGTTGCCCCGTTCTCTTAGGAGATTTCTTGGCTGTTGCTGATCTCAAAGTGTTGGACTTAGAAGACTTTGACGTAATATTGGGTATGGACTGGTTGTCCAGTTATGATGCGGTCATCCGATGCAAGGAAAAGCGTCTGGACTTCGTGATGGACAACGGTCAACCCATGATGTGTTTTTGGTTCTCCGTACCAGAGTTCTTCGATAATTTCTGCGGTATGTGCTCGGAAACTGTTAATTTCCGGTTGTTTGGCTTACCTTGTTTCTGTAGTAGAAGCTGTTGGTGGTTCGCCGTGTATCGAGGATATTCTGGTGGTGCGAGAGTTCCCCGATGTCTTCCCTGCTAACCTCCCTGGTCTCCCGCCCGTTAGAGATGTGGAGTTTGTTATTGATCTTGAGCCTGGTACTCGTCCTATTGCTAAGGCACCGTACCGTATGGCCCCGCGCGAGTTAGAAGAGTTGCGAACTCAGTTAGATGAGTTGTTGCAGTGTGGTTTCATTAGGCCAAGTTCTTCTCCCTGGGGTGCTCCAGTTTTATTCGTGAAAAAGAAGGACGGTTCCATGAGATTGTGCATAGACTATAGAGAATTAAACAAAGTGACCATCAAGAACAGGTATCCGTTGCCAAGGATAGATGATCTGTTTGATCAGTTGCGTGGTAGCACGGTGTTTTCGAAGATTGATCTTCGATCAGGCTACCATCAGTTGAGGATCCTGTGAGTCGGACATTCCCCGGACTGCCTTTCGTTCTCGTTATGGCCATTTTGAATTTCTAGTCATGTCATTTGGTTTGACGAATGCACCCTCTGCATTTATGGACATGATGAACCGCGTGTTCAAGGATTTTCTGGACCTTTTTGTGGTGGTATTCATAGATGATGTGCTGGTTTATTCTAGAAGTGCTGAGGAGCATGCTATGCATTTGCGCTTAGTGTTGTCTACTCTTAGAGAGCACAAGTTGTATGTGAAGCTGAGCAAGTGCGAATTCTGGCTTTCTCAGGTATCCTTCCTGGGTCATGTGGTGAACAAAGATGGAATTACGGTAGACCCCGCTAAAATTTCTGCCGTATTGGATTGGAAGACGCCTTCGACGCCTAAGGAGATAAGGAGTTTCTTAGGGTTGGCCGGGTACTACAGGAGATTTGTCCAAGGATTTTCAGTGATGTCCGCACCCTTGACTAAGCTTACCCAGAAGAATACTGCTTTTGTGTGGAGCGATAAGTGCGAAGAGGCCTTCCAGGAATTGAAGAGGCGTTTGTGTAGTGCTCCAGTGTTGGCCTTGCCGATCGAAGGAGTCGAGTATGCAGTTTATGTAGACGCATCTCACATTGGACTGGGATGTGTGTTGATGCAGGAAGGGAAGGTGATTGCGTATGGGTCTAGACAATTGAAAGTTCATGAAAAGAATTACCCTACGCATGACTTAGAATTCGCCGCAGTGATCTATGCTTTGAAGCTTTGGAGACACCTGTTATATGGAGTGTCATGCAAGATTTTCACGGATCATAAAAGTCTGAAGTATGTCTTCACCCTAGAAGGAGCTGAATCTGCGCCAGCGGAGGTGGTTGGAGTATGTGGCGGATTATGAAGTAGATATTCTGTACCATCCGGGTAAGGCTAATGTGGTGGCCGATGCTCTGAGCCGGAAGACCGCGCATATCTTCAATCTCTCAGTGCAGTCCTTAGTGGAGGAGTTTATGTTGATGGATATCTCAGTCGGTAGTTGTTCCGCACCTTCGAGCTTAGAGGTTGAAGAGCCTTCTTGGATTGCCCTTACTAGGCTGCATCAGAAGGAAGATCCTGACTTGCAGCATCTTCGAAGTAGAACTGAAAGAGGAGAATTGCCAGATTTTTCAATCGATGATAAGGATACTTTGAGATACCGAGGTAGATATTGCGTCCCCGCGTTGGAAGAAATTCGGACAAAGATCTGTAGCGAGGCGCATGATTCTAGTGTTTCCTATCATCCTGGTTCCACGAAAATGTATAAAGATCTGAAGCAGATCGTTTGGTGGTCGGGTATGAAGAATGATATAGCGAAGTATGTGTCTGAATGTTTAACTTGTCAGCGCGTGAAAGCCGATCATAAGAGGCCTGGAGGTAAGTTGAACCCGTTAGATATTCCAAGCTGGAAGTGGGAGAGTATTTCGATGGACTTCATTACCGGTTTGCCGAGATCTCCCAGTGGTCATGACTCGGTGTGGGTTATAGTAGATCGCTTGACAAAGTGTGCTCACTTTGTGCCCTTTAAGATTGGATACTCGATGGAGAAAATAACAGAACTGTATTTGGATGAAGTTATCAGATTGCATGGTGTGCCTGTGAGCATTGTGTCAGACCGAGACTCGAGGTACACGTCTCGTTTCTGGCAGAGTTTGCAGGGAGCCTTGGGTACGGACCTTAGGTACTCTACCGCTTATCATCCCCAGACCAATGGTCAGACAGAAAGAGTTAATCAGATCTTGGAAGATATGATAAGGTGCTATATCTTAGATCATGGTGGAGCTTGGGATAAGCGGCTTGGATTGATGGAGTTTGCGTATAACAACAGTTATCAGGAAAGCCTACAAATGGCCCCGTTTGAGGCTCTGTATGGGAGGCGTTGTCGGATTCCGTTGTTTTGGGCCGAGGTTGGTGAGAGTCCCTTGCTAGGACCAGAGGCTTTGGAAGAGATGAGTGTCGCTGTGACTCATATCCGCGAGAAGCTCCGTATTGCTCAGGAGCGGTATGAGAGGTATGCGAATCGAAGAAGGGTGGATTTAGAGTTTGCCGTTGGAGACAGTGTGTTTTTGAAAGTTTCTCTGATGCCTGGTGTTAAGAGGTTTGGAAGGAACCACAAGTTGGATCCCCGGTATGTGGGACCTTTTCAGATTGTTGAGCGCATCGGAGTGTCAGCGTATAGATTGAATTTGGCTGCTTCCCTTCCTAATGTTCACGATGTGTTCCACGTGAGCCAGCTGAGGAAGTGTTTGCGTAGCGATCGGCTTGTTCTTGATTCGGTGCCAGTTTTGCAACTCAATCTTTCGTATGTCGAAGAGCCTGTCCGAATCTTGGAGACTCAGGAGCGTGTGTTGCGAAGGAAGACGATCCCAATGGTTAAGGTTCTTTGGAAGAATCAGGGTGTCGAAAGCGCAACTTGGGAATTGGAGTCTGCTATGAGAGAGACTCATCCTAGCCTCTTCTCTTAGACTTCGGGTAAGTCTTCTTTTCTGTATCCTTAGAATTGTTTCTGTATCTTTCTTGATCCTTGGATTTCAAGTTTCGGGACGAAACTTCCTTTTAGGGGGAGTGACTGTAACGCCCCTGATTTTCGTTAATTATTTTACGTACCCTCTGTGACGTAATTTTGGCGTAAGGGCGTTATGTCAGATCGACTGGTAGTGTTTCGAGTTTTAGCTTAGTTAAATCTTGTGATTTAGGTCAAGCATGCGAGACTTCGCGTCGTTTCGAGTTAAAGTGAAGATTTTGAGTGGATTTCAAGATTTTTAGATTCGGGAGGCTTTAGCCCGAGTTTGGCCCGTCGGAATTAAATTCTGACTTCGCCGTTGGATTCGTAACACCGTGTTTTAGTTAAGGTGCGAATTTCGTAGAAATCTGAGGTGTTTCGGTCGCCCTCGCAGTTAAGTAAATTGGGGAATTTATTTATTAATTAAATAATAATTTAGGGTTATATATATAAGCCTAAAATCTCCTCCTCCTATTCATCTTCTTCCTCCCTCGAGCAAATCAGCCGCCGAGCGAAAGGGCGAGTGCGGAGCTTCGAGGAGCGTTCGATCGGCGATTTCTAGGGCTGTAGTAGTCGGAATCGCGTTTGGAGGGAAGATTTGGAAAGCTCTCGGCGAGATCTTCGTTCTAGCGGTAAGCTTTTCCCGTTCTGTGGAATTTTTGGAGTTAGGGTAGTGACCTAACCCCTTCTTTCGACCCGAAAAGTTTCAGGAATCGGTGCTCGTGTGTTTTCCTAGCCGAACCATAGCTTCCGGAGCAAAGATCTTCGAGTTTGCAAGGTTAAGGCAAGTGGCTTCCTCCTCCTTCTCTTTCTGTTCTTGAAGTATTGTTTCGCTCGTGTCGATTTCATGTCGCTCGGTTTAACTTAAGTTTTGGAGTGTTAATGTAAGCTTCCTTGATTATTCTTCCTTTGCTATGCATCGGGTAGTTGTTCCCTGGAGAAAACCGTCCTATCGATACCCAAAGGATAAATAGATTCTAGGAGAATCGCTATCCGCTGGCCACACAGCAGAATAGGGGATTCTGTGTCCATTCGTCGAGATGTCACGGGACATTCCGTGTAATCCCGACGAATTCCGACGAATTCCGTGGAATTCCGACGAATCAGGTTAGAGATTTTTCTGTGTCCATTCGTCGAGATGTCACGGGACATTCCGTGTAATCCCGACGAATTCCGACGAATTTCGTGGAATTCCGACGAATCAGGTTAGAGATTTTTCTGTGTCCATTCGTCGAGATGTCACGGGACATTCCGTGTAATCCCGACGAATTCCGACGAATTCCGTGGAATTCCGACGAATCAGGTTAGAGATTTTTCTGTGTCCATTCGTCGAGATGTCACGGGACATTCCGTGTAATCCCGACGAATTCCGACGAATTCAAACAGCAACAAGATCTCGAATTCCTCCCGTTTGAACTTCTTTCTACTCGTTGTGGTCTGTTGACATTTGAGTTACTCTTATGATTCATATTGAATCGAGGTGTACTTTGCCTTGACCCTAATTCTTAGGTCCTTCCAGTGATTTTCTTTCGGGCAGCGTCCCGTGTTTAAGTAAAATTTAAGTAATAAGAACTACTGCCTTTAGCCTTACACAGTAGTTGTGTTTGGGAGACAGTGGGGGAAAATGTTATAGCCTTGCACGGTAGTCGTGTTTGGGTGGTAGGGTCTAGTGGTACCCCCACCTGGTTTTGGGCTTTGGGTAGCGGAGGTAGTTAACCGCTCCCGTATAATTTGAGCTGATCAGTCTCTTTAATTGATGAAACTAAATAAATGAACATGTTTGTTCCTCTTTTGGTATATAGTGCACTTGATGCTTGTTGGTTCTTTGTTGGAGCTCTCTTTCAGTAAATTTTGGCTTGGGTTGGTACCCCTTACGCCTTGTTCGTTTTTCTGCTAATCTTCCGCCACTTGCAACTCCTTGCTGAGGCGTTCTTTGTTTTATTGAATGCCTCAGGTTCAGAGCCGTAGCGGCTAGTGGTGTTGCCTGGAGTTCAGAGTTGGTAGCTGCTCACCCCGCTGTTGCGAGGTAGTTGTTTTTAGTTGCTTCTTGTGCTCAGACATACTAGTTAGTGCCAATGGGTTAGTGTCATGTTGTTGACGCCCATTGTGCCCTTTTTTATACTTTATAGATTATTTGCCAGATTATGCCACTACTTTTAGATCTTGTGTACCTTACCCTCTGGGAATGATTTATGCTAGGTGCACTATAGTTATAAAATGATTTTTCCTCATTCTCATTGCATTCTTTCTAACTGAAACCCTTAACTTTAAAAGTCGCCTAAAGGTATTTTCTACCCTTACAGTACGCCTAGTTATGTGCATATCATTTATTTCATGCTCCGTCGTTTGCATACATGTAGGACTTTAAGTAAACTAAATTAAGTACTTTCCGCTGCAATTATATATACTTTCTCGGTGGACTAGTTGATCCACGAACTGAGAGACACAGTTCTTATCTCAAAACCCCTGATAAATGATTTCAAATGATGACTTATCATATAATCAAGTTTGTTTAGTTAAGTAATAGGTTCCCGCCTGAGCGTCTACAGTTGTCTCCTGTATGACGTGGCATCATGACGTGTATTTTCTCTTACTCTGATATTCTTAAATTCGGAGAAAATGCGGGTTGTGACAGTTGGTATCAGAGGCAGGTTAATTCGACAAGTTGGTCGAGCGACTAATTCTGATATAGTTTAGTTATTTAGTTTCATTGCATACACACACCGATGTGTCATCAGTACGTCTTGGCTGAAGCATGAACACTAC
Organism: Dactylorhiza incarnata; assembly: GCA_033032865.1. Taxonomy (NCBI): domain Eukaryota; kingdom Viridiplantae; phylum Streptophyta; class Magnoliopsida; order Asparagales; family Orchidaceae; genus Dactylorhiza; species Dactylorhiza incarnata. The sequence goes on along the minus strand of JAWHQI010000051.1, from coordinate 7,259,211 downwards.
ACTCATAGCATGATAAGAAGTATACGGGGCATATTATGTAGTATGGGATGCATAATATGTGTTTGTATATGGATCCACCATAGGTGGCAACATGTGACGGTTATGTAGTATGGGATGCATAACCATCATCACATGGATGCCCATTAGCACGTTTTCTTTTTCGTTACATGCGATATTATGTAGTATGGGATGCATAATATTTCATGTGTACGCCGCTCATAACATGCATTAAGGCTTTTCTTAGAATGCATAGCACAACATACATATCATAACATCGCATAAAGCACACGTGCCAAGCTAAAGATTTACATGATGACATTCGTACACACATGACTTCAAAACGAATAGAAAATTCATGCATACATGCCCCTTGCACATGAGTCAAGTGGGACGATGTAGTATCGTTCCTGAATTTAGCATATCATCATGAAAATATCCCAGAGAAAGGTAGTGGAAATGGCAAGTAACTGTACATGTATGTTCTGAAACAAGCAGTGTAGTTCTAGTGTAAGGTTAAGTTTTAATTAGAGGTTTATGCGTATTAGCAGAAATGGCGCGCAAGCGAGTCGCGACTAGGTCGACTCCCCAGTCTGAGGGCGAGTCTTCGGGTGCGCAGAGTGAAGCCTTGATCGAGAGTCTGCGCCAGAGCAATGAGACTCTGACTAGGCAGATGGTTGCGATGCAGTCGCAGGTCGAGGCGTTGTTGGCTGCCGGTGCTAGGCAGCAACCCGTAGTGCAGGCCCCAGTAGTAGGACAGACTGTACCTACTCCTCCTGCCCCCTTGGTACCCCCGGTAGCGATACCACCGGAAATGAATTTCATTTCGCATTTTCAAAGGTTGGGACCTCCTACGTTTGACGGAAGAGCAGACTTCATGGCATTAGACGACTGGTTTGTTGCCATTGAGGAGATGTTTTCGTACTCAGGAATCTCTGCAGACCAAAAGGTGATGGTCGCCGCTTACCAACTGAAAGGACTTGCTAAGAGCTGGTGGATCAGGGAGAGGGAAAATCTCGTGGGTGGATGTTCGTGGGAGTCGTTCAAGGCGATGGTGTTAAAGAAATTCCTGCCGTCGGTCGAGCAAGACCGTTTAATGAATAATTTTCTGCACCTGAAGCAAAGACAACTCACGGTTAGTGAGTATGAGATCGAGTTCAGTAAGTTGAGCAGATTTGCTCCAGATTTAGTGACTTCTGAGGCAGGAAGAATGAAGCGATTTCTTGGAGGTCTTCGTAGCGATATACAGCAGTTGGCGAGTGCTTATAAATCTGAAAGTTATGCTGAAGTGGTAGAAGCAGCACTGAAAGTCGAGGCTATCGACAATGCCAAGAATCGGGGTGCTCTAATGAAAAAGGACAAGAGGAAAGTCGAAGAGGGGGAGACCCCCAAGGTATCTAGCTTGACTCCAAAGAAAAGGAGTGGAGAGGTGTGTAGCTTCTGTGGCCGCCCCGGCCATCCAGTTGAGAAATGTTTCAAGAGGAAGGGAGCTCAGAAGCAGCAGTGAGTGCTAGCAATCCAGGGTGCTCCGAAGGGCGAGGTGCTCTGCCAGTTGTGCAAGCAGAAAGGGCATGATGTGGCCCAGTGTTGGACCAAAGATAAAGTCTGCTTCCAGTGCAAGCAGAAAGGGCACATGAAGTTCCAATGCCCGCTGATTCAACCCCCGTTGCAGCCTGTACCGCTTCAAACCTTGCCGCCGCCGCAGCATCAGGATAAAGGAAGAGGAAAACTGAACGTGTTAACCCAGGAGCAAGCGCAGTCTTCGACCCAAGTGATCGCAGGTTAGACCTTAAGACAACTGTTTAGTCTTGTTTTCATTTTTGTTCGCTGTATTAGACTAGTTTCTCTTCGCGCTTATAGGAAGATTTAAGGTAAAGAATCGTTGGGCGCGTGTTCTGTTCGATTCGGGTGCTACCCATTCGTTCGTAGCAAGGGATTTCGTTGAGCGTCACCGTTTGACCCCTGAGCTGGGCAACGATTTGTTCCTCGTTAAATTCCCTTCTGGTGATCTGGTGTCCTCGAACCAGTGCGTCCGCAGTTGCCCCGTTCTCTTAGGAGATTTCTTGGCTGTTGCTGATCTCAAAGTGTTGGACTTAGAAGACTTTGACGTAATATTGGGTATGGATTGGTTGTCCAGTTATGATGCGGTCATCCGATGCAAGGAAAAGCGTCTGGACTTCGTGATGGACAACGGTCAACCCATGAGTGTTTTTGGTTCTCCGTACCAGAGTTCTTCGATAATTTCTGCGGTATGTGCTCGGAAACTGTTAATTTCCGGTTGTTTGGCTTACCTTGTTTCTGTAGTAGAAGCTGTTGGTGGTTCGCCGTGTATCGAGGATATTCTGGTGGTGCGAGAGTTCCCCGATGTCTTCCCTGCTAACCTCCCTGGTCTCCCGCCCGTTAGAGATGTGGAGTTTGTTATTGATCTTGAGCCTGGTACTCGTCCTATTGCTAAGGCACCGTACCGTATGGCCCCGCGCGAGTTAGAAGAGTTGCGAACTCAGTTAGATGAGTTGTTGCAGTGTGGTTTCATTAGGCCAAGTTCTTCTCCCTGGGGTGCTCCAGTTTTATTCGTGAAAAAGAAGGACGGTTCCATGAGATTGTGCATAGACTATAGAGAATTAAACAAAGTGACCATCAAGAACAGGTATCCGTTGCCAAGGATAGATGATCTGTTTGATCAGTTGCGTGGTAGCACGGTGTTTTCGAAGATTGATCTTCGATCAGGCTACCATCAGTTGAGGATCCGTGAGTCGGACGTTCCCCGGACTGCCTTTCGTTCTCGTTATGGCCATTTTGAATTTCTAGTCATGTCATTTGGTTTGACGAATGCACCCTCTGCATTTATGGACATGATGAACCGCGTGTTCAAGGATTTTCTGGACCTTTTTGTGGTGGTATTCATAGATGATGTGCTGGTTTATTCTAGAAGTGCTGAGGAGCATGCTATGCATTTGCGCTTAGTGTTGTCTACTCTTAGAGAGCACAAGTTGTATGCGAAGCTGAGCAAGTGCGAATTCTGGCTTTCTCAGGTATCCTTCCTGGGTCATGTGGTGAACAAAGATGGAATTACGGTAGACCCCGCTAAAATTTCTGCGGATAATGTGTCCATTCGTCGAGATGTCACGGGACATTCCGTGTAATCCCGACGAATTCCGACGAATTCCGTGGAATTCCGACGAATCAGGTTAGAGATTTTTCTGTGTCCATTCGTCGAGATGTCACGGGACATTCCGTGTAATCCCGACGAATTCCGACGAATTTCGTGGAATTCCGACGAATCAGGTTAGAGATTTTTCTGTGTCCATTCGTCGAGATGTCACGGGACATTCCGTGTAATCCCGACGAATTCCGACGAATTCCGTGGAATTCCGACGAATCAGGTTAGAGATTTTTCTGTGTCCATTCGTCGAGATGTCACGGGACATTCCGTGTAATCCCGACGAATTCCGACGAATTCAAACAGCAACAAGATCTCGAATTCCTCCCGTTTGAACTTCTTTCTACTCGTTGTGGTCTGTTGACATTTGAGTTACTCTTATGATTCATATTGAATCGAGGTGTACTTTTCCTTGACCCTAATTCTTAGGTCCTTCCAGTGATTTTCTTTCGGGCAGCGTCCCGTGTTTAAGTAAACTTTAAGTAATAAGAACTACTGCCTTTAGCCTTACACAGTAGTTGTGTTAAAGGTGACCATTGAAGAATTAGGAGGGTACGTATTACTAACGGGTCGGAAATGGAATCAACTACAAAGTGCCTCCTAAAGGTGACCTCTGAAGGCCTGTCACTCGATGCTCCGACAACCATCTTAAAGATGTTGTACTTTAACCTTGTCTTGGGAATGACATGGCTCAATTGGAACCATGCCTAGATTGATTGCCCGATAAGGAAGGTCGTGCTAAGATACAACAACACCTGTGCGACCTTCGAAGGTACTATCCTGACCTCCCATCGTTTACTTTCTTCTACTCATGCCATCAAGGCCTATCTATAGGGAGAATAAATGTACATGATCTATTTTGAGATGAAGGAAGCAGAGACTCCCCTAGCCAATATTGCTGTTGTACGCAATATTCTTGATGTATTTCTAGAGGAACTACCCAGTTATCGCCGCACAGGGAGAAAGATTTTTAGATTCAGCTAGTGACGGGGGGCGAAGTCGGTATCTAGGGCTCCATATTAGATGGATCCAAAGGAGCTGGCAGAGTTCAGGAGCCAACTATAAGAACTGGTGGATGCAGGATTCGTTAGGCCAAGCTCCTTGCCATGGGGAGCCCCAGTATTGTTCGCGAAGAAGAATGGGACTCTTCAGCTATGCATTGATTATAGAGGACTGAATAGGCTGCTTGTTCAGAACACGTACCCCTTGCCAAGAATAGATGAGCTATTTTATCAATTGGAGGGAGCTCATTGGTTTTCGATGCTTGATTTAAGATCGGGGTATTATCAACTACGGATACAGGAGAAGGACATTCTAAAGACAACTTTAAGTAGCCAATATGGCCTCTATGAGTTCACAGTGATGCCATTCGGGCTCACGAATGCACCCTCTGCATTCATGAGTCTGATGAATCGAGTGTTCAAGGGCTATGTCGATGTCTTCGTCATCATGTTTATAGACGACATCCTCATCTACTCATGGACGGAGGAGGAGCATACACGACACTTGGCACTAACTTTAGAGAAGCACTGAGAGCATAACTTATATGCGAAGTTTAGTAAGTGTCAGTTTTGGTTGAAGGAGGTGGCTTTTCTAGGTCACATTATCCGCTGGCCACACAGCAGAATAGGGGATTCTGTGTCTATTCGTCGAGATGTCACGGGACATTCCGTGTAATCCCGACGAATTCCAACGAATTCCGTGGAATTCCGACGAATCAGGTTAGAGATTTTTCTGTGTCCATTCGTCGAGATGTCACGGGACATTCCGTGTAATCCCGACGAATTCCGACGAATTTCGTGGAATTCCGACGAATCAGGTTAGAGATTTTTCTGTGTCCATTCGTCGAGATGTCACGGGACATTCCGTGTAATCCCGACGAATTCCGACGAATTCCGTGGAATTCCGACGAATCAGGTTAGAGATTTTTCTGTGTCCATTCGTCGAGATGTCACGGGACATTCCGTGTAATCCCGACGAATTCCGACGAATTCAAACAGCAACAAGATCTCAAATTCCTCCCGTTTGAACTTCTTTCTACTCGTTGTGGTCTGTTGACATTTGAGTTACTCTTATGATTCATATTGAATCGAGGTGTACTTTGCCTTGACCCTAATTCTTAGGTCCTTCCAGTGATTTTCTTTCGGGCAGCGTCCCGTGTTTAAGTAAAATTTAAGTAATAAGAACTACTGCCTTTAGCCTTACACAGTAGTTGTGTTTGGGAGACAGTGGGGGAAAATGTTATAGCCTTGCACGGTAGTCGTGTTTGGGTGGTAGGGTCTAGTGGTACCCCCACCTGGTTTTGGGCTTTGGGTAGCGGAGGTAGTTAACCGCTCCCGTATAATTTGAGCTGATCAGTCTCTTTAATTGATGAAACTAAATAAATGAACATGTTTGTTCCTCTTTTGGTATATAGTGCACTTGATGCTTGTTGGTTCTTTGTTGGAGCTCTCTTTCGGTAAATTTTGGCTTGGGTTGGTACCCCTTACGCCTTGTTCGTTTTTCTGCTAATCTTCCGCCACTTGCAACTCCTTGCTGAGGCGTTCTTTGTTTTATTGAATGCCTCAGGTTCAGAGCCGTAGCGGCTAGTGGTGTTGCCTGGAGTTCAGAGTTGGTAGCTGCTCACCCCGCTGTTGCGAGGTAGTTGTTTTTAGTTGCTTCTTGTGCTCAGACATACTAGTTAGTGCCAATGGGTTAGTGTCATGTTGTTGACGCCCATTGTGCCCTTTTTTATACTTTATAGATTATTTGCCAGATTATGCCACTACTTTTAGATCTTGTGTACCTTACCCTCTGGGAATGATTTATGCTAGGTGCACTATAGTTATAAAATGATTTTTCCTCATTCTCATTGCATTCTTTCTAACTGAAACCCTTAACTTTAAAAGTCGCCTAAAGGTATTTTCTACCCTTACAGTACGCCTAGTTATGTGCATATCATTTATTTCATGCTCCGTCGTTTGCATACATGTAGGACTTTAAGTAAACTAAATTAAGTACTTTCCGCTGCAATTATATATACTTTCTCGGTGGACTAGTTGATCCACGAACTGAGAGACACAGTTCTTATCTCAAAACCCCTGATAAATGATTTCAAATGATGACTTATCATATAATCAAGTTTGTTTAGTTAAGTAATAGGTTCCCGCCTGAGCGTCTACAGTTGTCTCCTGTATGACGTGGCATCATGACGTGTATTTTCTCTTACTCTGATATTCTTAAATTCGGAGAAAATGCGGGTTGTGACAGTTGGTCCCACAAGTCACCGTGGATGCACTCCAACGGCACACTACTCCTTGTCTGCGACTTGTCAAATGGTAGCCGATGAGACTTGCCGAACTGACATCCCGCGCAAACATGACCTTCACCGTAGGAAGATAGACTTGGCAGGCCCTTGACCATACCTCTCACCGCCATGGCTTTTAGCTTGTCCATCCCTACGTGCCCCAACCTCTCATGCCATATAACGGCACCATCATTCGTCTTCATCTTGTCGACGTAGGAACTTGTCGATAAAACGAACAAGTCCTTTTCCCATCTCCCGACATGGACAACCTCGGCCTTTACGGCCTCAAAATTGCGTAGAAACTTCACTTCTGTTGGGCCGAACAGAACGTGATACCCATCGTCTACAGCGTTGGTCACGAAGAAGAGGTTTTTCCTCATAACAGGCACGTGATAGACACTCTTCAAGGTAAGTGGACCTCTATCACTGCCCAAGGAAACAACCCCCACCTTCTCTACTGGATGCACAGTATTATCAACAATAATGATTGCATTGTTACCTGTATAGGGCTGTGCAGAAGAAAGCTTGGTCTCGTCTCCGGTGAGGTGATGACCACACCCCGAGTCCACGATCCAGTCCTCCAGATAGTTGATAGGAGCCGAAGCTCCAACAGAAGTCGAGAAGGCTCCTCCCTAACCACCTTCAAAGTGTCTGGCCTCAGCTTCCTCCTTCTCTGCAGCATGCCCAGCTTGGGTGACCACCCTGCAATCCTTCCTGATGTGGCCATACTTGCCACACTTGAAACACTTCGGACCTTCACCCTTCTTCTTCCCGTCAGCCTTGGGAGCATACCCCCTTTCCTGCTGCCCAGAAGTTGAAGGCCCATAGCCTCCTCCAGCAGTCTTCTTCTTCTTATCCCACTTCTTCTTCTTCCCTGAGAAGAGCACTTCGCCATCTCCCCTAGCCACAGACACTCTTGCCATCTGCCTTTCCAAACTTTCTTGCGATGCAAACAAGTTCTCCAGCTCCAACAGAGACGGCTGATTTGCCCATCCCTGCACCGACGTTACAAAGGCAACATATTCCTTCCGCAAGCCGCGGATGATGTGCCTCTTTAGCTTCGCCTCAGAGATAGGCTCATCAGGATCCAATGCTGAGATTTCAGCGCACAAGTTCTTCATCTTCAGAAAGAAAGTGGAGATAGAAAGATCACCCTGAGCCGATCTTGCCAGCTCATTCTCCAAGAACTGTAGCCTTGCTACATTCCTCTTGTTAAACAACCCATCCAGGGCTCTCCAGATCTCCGCAGCCGATCCACACCCCAAGATGTGGTCAAACAAGTCAGGTGAGATTGCCCTCTTCAGAGTGAACTCTGCCTTCGCATTCGTCCTCCTCCAAGTTCTCACCTCAGCCCCATTATCCCCTTTCGGGACAACTTCCTGCGTCTGATCTCCTCCAACTACCTCCCAGAGGTCCTCACCTAGAAGATAGCTTTGCATACACGACTTCCACTTCTTGAAGTTAGTCGATGTAAGCATCTCAATTCCAATACCCCTCATTTCCATTGCTCTACCACTGGTTCCTTCTTCACAAAGGCGATGGCTACACTAAGTACCTCACTGCTCTAACCACTACAACCTAGCTCTGATACCATGTGAAATTTTTTGAATCTTTATGAAGCGAGCAGGAGTTACTCAACTTAGAGTTCACAAGCCAAACAACCAGAAGCAAATGGAGGCAAACAAGTGATCTTTATTGATAGCAACTTCAAATTACAAGACAAGGCATGCTTGGCGAGACATGATTTCGCAAGCACAAACACCAAAAGAAAAAATACAAGTTGAAGAAAACTTGAGACTGCGCGGTCTCCATTGCGACCTCAGCAACTCGCCAAACCGCAATCCGCTGCCGATCTCAGAACAACACCAGATCGCCGATCAGACCACACCCCTCCTTCTGAACTCTTGATCTTCCCGAACTCCAGCAACACAACTCCAAGCCGCAGACCGCCCGAACACTTTCAGAGGAAGAGGTGATCACTGCTGCCCGCACTATCCACAGAAGCTGCACAAGAAGAGTTCAATCAGCAGACCACCCGGTCAGACAAACAGAGACCGCAGGAAAGAAGAGAACTCGGCTTACACTTGGTGTGTCATGAATTGCTGCTACAGTGGCTCCTATTTATAGTCGTGGGACCTGATCCAGTCACCACCCTATGAGATAGGATCACCACCCTCCAGACCGCGCGACCTTACCGGTCACACCGCGCGATCAGCAACAGAACTCCTGCTCATTTTAGTGAACTCGCCAGCTTCAACATCAACAACGAGAGACCGCCACTCTCACAGCAGATCGCGACTCCAAAGGAGATCGCCAGACCGCCCAAAGCTGATCACCACCTGTGTTCGCCCGAGACTGTGAACACAGCCAGTTCGCCATCAGACCGCGAACTCCTGTCCACATGCCGGTCTCCTCCTGAGACCGCGAACAGCGTCCAGCTCGCATACCAGTCTCCTCCTGAGACCGCGAGCTGAGACCGTGCGACTAAGATCCTTAGTCCGCGAATACCACCAGAAAGCCCGGTCAGCCACCAGACCGCATTCTGGAGAAAATCTGGATCAAGCTGTACGGTCACACCAGACCGCCACAGCCTTGAGGAAGACAACCCACCACGCAGTTAGAGACAGACCGCGCGGCCTCCACCTTCAGCCGCCTTGGACCCATACCAGCGATCAAGCCAGGAGACCGCAGCTAGGCTTAGACAAGCCAGACCGCAAAGGCAGACCGCCAAGTCGTGCGGTCAAGCCAGACCGCCAGACCACCTCCCAGACCGCCCAGGTCCAAAAGTCCTCTAACTTCCACTTCAACAATTTCAACATGCTCAAGCTTCAAAAGAAAATGTTGATGAAGAAGCATGCTTTCAGTTCTATGAAGAACTCCATTTGATGCAGTTTTTGCTCAGGGGGAGATGTTCTTTGAACTAAGCAAGGAGATAAAGCTGAAGAAGCTCTAGTCTCAGGGGGAGATGCTCTCAGGCTAACATATTTTATGAAAGAGGGAAATGATTTATGAACAAGCTTCATATTTTGCAAATTCAGAACACAACTTTTGATTTATGAGAAGATGTTATGACAAGATTCAAATTTTAATTGGTAGCATGAAGCAGATATCAAATTCAGATCATAAAGCTACAGTTCAGATCATCAAAAACATCAGAAAGCTGAAAAATAGCAAATATAGCTCAGACATCAAATTCAGACACAACAGATACAACTTAGACAATCAAGTCAGAAAGCAAGAACTCAGTTCAGAATTCAGAATTCAGAAAGCAGAATTCAGAGAAAATCAAAGGTTCTGATTGTGTTTTTATTAGTTTTTTATTTTCAATATAATGTTTCAGAACTCAGAGTATTATTTATTTTATATCTGATGAAATATTTAAAATATATCAGATATATATGCTCTGTTATTTTGTTGTTATTTTTGTTTGTTTCAATTTATGTTAAAGAGTGTCCTAACCCAAATAGGGGGAGATTGTTGGAACAACCCTATTACTGATTTGGGCTAAGATCACTATCTGCTGACTAGGATCAAGTTGAACCCAATGTTTAGTCAATGGGTCAAGAGTTTAGGCTGTTAGAACTCAAGAAATCATTCAGGTTCTGCGTTCGACAAACTACATACAGCGTTCGACGAACGGCTTGCTCTCTGTGTTGGACGAACGGCTTACATCCTGCATTCGACGAACGGCCTGCTCGTGTGTTCGATGAACTCGCTCTCTCAGCGTCTCAGCGGATCAGTTCAGCGGTCGACGATTTTGCTCAGCTCAGCGGTCGACGAAATATTCAGTTCGATGAACTCCAGTCTGCGTTCGACGAATCTTTATCAGATGCTCAGATCGACAAAATATCTTCTCAGCTCTACTAATTCAACTCTTCTAGAGAAAAGTTAAATTGAGGTCGACGAACTCAACATTGAGATCGACGAACAGACTTGTTCTCAGCGGTCGACGAAATTAACTCAGTCTGCGTTCGACGAATATCTTCAGATCGACGAACACAGCTCTGAGATCGACAAAATTTGTTATTTCAGTTCAGAATGTCAGAAGGATTATTTTATTTCATTCTCTGAACTTAGATCTTTTCAGCAATGGCTCTTTTATATCAGATAAGTAAGGATAATATAATTCCTTTTATTATTCTGAGATTATAGTCGTTGACATTTCTCGGAAAAGAACATTTCATGGAAAAGGAAAGAGATATACGGCGTGTCAGATTTACAGTTCCCAGAATATCTTATTCCTTAATTCAAGGGATTTTATTTTCAAATATTATCAAAAGAAAAGGGAAGAAGATATACAGTATTACTTACACAGCTTTGACGACAAGGATACATAACACATTACAGATTTTCTGTACAGGAAAAGAAAGAACAAAAGTTACAGGAAGAAGAAGAACAAAAGCTTTACAGATCTTCATCTTCTTCCTTAAGAAGCAAGTTCATTTTACTGAGAACAACTTTAACACAAATCATTCTCTCAGTCTCTACTGCAAAATCAGATCTTCAAAAGAGCAACAAAAAACTGAAGAACTTATTCTTCCAGATTAATCAGCTACAGGAAGATCATTTGATTCAATAGAAAGCTTCCAGCCATCTACTGTCAAACAATTTCATATCAGACAGAGGGAGATTTTCTACATCAACATCCACTAGAGTCTTCTCTCAGATTGTTGACAGAGAAGAACATTCTAACCCTTCTATCCCCTCTTGTAAAGGGTTAAAACTCCCTTCAAAAGTTTACCTCTTTGTGGCAAGACACCTGATCAAAAAATCCTGTTTGGTTTTTGGGCACCTTATCAAAATCTCATTGGTGTTAGGACACCTGATCAAAAATCCTAGTGGATTCCTACCAAGGGTGGTAGAAGAGTAGACATACCCAAGTTTATTGGGGAACTACTATAGATCCTTGTGTCCTCTGTGATTGCTTTACTTTTCTGTGCTTGTGCTGTGCTTTGTTTTATTTTCAGTTTCTTATAAATCACTCTATACACATATATATATCACTATTTTAATTCCGCTATAAAGTTATAGGAAGAAGAAGAACAAAAGCTTTACAGATCTTCATCTTCTTCCTCAAGAAGCAAGTTCATTTTACTGAGAACAACTTTAACACAAATCATTCTCTCAGCCTCTGCTGTAAAATCAGATCTTCAAAAGAGCAACAAAAATCTGAAGAACTTATTCATCCAGATTAATCAGCTACAGGAAGATCACTTGATCCAAAAGAAAGCTTCCAGCCATCTACTGTCAAACAGTTTCATATTAGACAGAGGGAGATTTTCTACATCGACATCCACTAGAGTCTTCTCTCAGATTGTTGACAGAGAAGAACATTCTAAATCTTCTATTTCCTCTTGTAAAGGGTTAAAACTCCCTTCAAAAGTTTACCTCTTGGTGGCAAGACACCTGATCAAAAAATCCTGTTTGGTTTTTGGGAACCTTATCAAAAGCTCATTGGTGTTAGGAAACCTGATCAAAAATCCTAGTGGATTCCTACCAAGGGTGGTAGAAGAGTAGACGTACCCAGGTTTATTGGGGAACTACTATAGCTCCTTGTGTCCTCTGTGATTGCTTTACTTTTCTGTGCTTGTGTTGTGCTGTGTTTTATTTTCAGTTTCTTATAAATCACTCTATACACATATATATATCACTATTTTAATTCCGCTATAAAATTATGTGAAAACTTTTTAATTCTCTATTCCCCCCCCCCCCTGTAGAGTTAATTTAAGATCTAACCTCACATTCACCATCTTCAACTCGGAGTTTTATCCTGCACTTAGTCCCTATTAGGCCCTTAGGGTTACCCTTCACGACACCCTTTTTCAAGGTCAACATGTGACCAAATCAAAAATTGACCTATTCCGATTCAAATTCTTATTCGACCTCTGGCATTCGTCGTAGTGATTGCTTTAATACAACAAAATGGGAAGTGTTGGGTTATCAGCAACACGGTTAGGCTTACGACTCTCTCACTACTTCAATAATAGTTTTTGGGCATCAACTTTCCTCCAAATAACCTATTAGTCTGGGTAAGAGGTGGTAATATCTCTCAATAATCCAAGCTGCGCATTATAATGTAAGACTTGAACATCTACTCTCACACTAAAATCTTCCCATAAACACTTTGTGTGTTCTTTTGTCTCAACCGAATCCATACCTGAGGTCGACTTTTGACTAGGATACGCCACAAAATGTCGTGGTCACTTAGAATAAGGTGGTGTCCTAGCTAGGTTGGCACTAGTTATAAGGATTATCGGACATACTTAATGTGAATCCCACATAGGCACACCACCGCTTCTGCTGCATCAGTTTATCCTCAAACTGATCTAGCTAGCAGGTGTGGCCTAGTGGTTTAATGGAGTTCTTTCATCTCAGGATCATTGCAAGTTGATGCCATTTGTAAGACCCCCCCTACCGGAACACAAGACACGGCCGAGGGGAGTCCTATGCCCAGGACAGCCGCCTTGCGAAAGTGCCAGCACACGGGCTAGCCCCATCAACAAGACGCCTATCCTGCCTGCTATTCTAACATATCATCATGCCAACCCATCAACAATAGAAAAAATTATAAGCCATTGATTCACAATTATGTAATAATGTCCATACAATACAAAGTGACAGGAAGCTACACAAGATCATGCTAATCATCAGATTATAAACTTACCCTAAGGATACATTCTAACCACTCGCTTACATCTGCCGCTGACGGTAGCAAAGGTATTGTTATCACCAGTCCTATCACCTTGGCCTGGCTGTCCTCCTGTGTCGAACGTTGCTGCTCCACCTGAGTGTGCTCCAAAAAGTAGTGGTGTAACAACCGTTAGTCATAAAGACTAAGTGGCTTCACATCCTCTCCCCCGGAAACTCCAAGGCACCGGGCGGAAGGAAATGAAGAGTAGCTGTAATAGTGCCAGTAGTAGCAAGAGCAGGTGACGGGAAGAGCATAATCTCAGCAGTGTATCAATGTATAAGAAGAACAAGTAACAAGGAATATGACAATGGCAGAGTATAAGCAAGTAGTGAAATAGCACAGAAGTAAGCAGTTCATATCGTACAATAACTTATATGAATGCCCATACAAACTTATAAGTTAAGGTTTCCAATTTGGAACCCATCATATAAAAGAGCCCATACTAATTTATATGATGCACCCGATGCGGTGCAATGCTGGGATCATGAAGGATGAATGCAATGCAATGATTATGATATGATGACTCACCCGTGCATTTTTGTTATGTCGACATAGACCTGTAGTTTCCGCTTTTCGAGGGTAGCTAACCACTCAGGCACATCACGTCGTGGCCAGACGGAGACTGTGGAACGGGCTCCTCCACAACTAGGCGGGTATGAACACTACCAGACCTAGTCCTATGCATGCCTTAACGCTAAGAACACACAGCGGAGCCCTTGCATACTGCTCGCATCATGTTGAGTCTTCATAACACGGAAGGGGTCTTGGTAAGTGCACACCAAGAACACAGCCCAACCGGTCTAGAGTCTAACTGTCGGCTTCTGTCAGTGTCACGACTAGCAAGCCCGTAGAGCCGCCACAAGTAATCCTCCAACCAGGATCATTACACCCCCATGTGTAAGCCATGAACATTCATGTAATTTCCATGCATAACCTGTGCTATCAAGCACCCAAGGACTCACGGAAGAAGTCTTCTCACTTTTCACATCATGCCAGTTCAACCGATGTTAACTAGCATCCCAGGGCCCCCAACAACTGGGCCTCCCAAAATATCACCCTAAGATATAATCATATCTTATAACCCACATCAAGCAATCAATTCTACCCATACCGAGTTATCATAACTCTCGTGCAGTGGCGTGCTCAAAACATGGAAATTACTCTACCCGATCCTCCAGGACAACTTGTAGTCACCGTGTCATATTCATATTCTACTAATTTAATAAGCTCGCACATATCACCAATATTCAACCCTCATGCACCGATCACAACTTGCTTTAACATGATCAAGGTATCAAACTTATTGAAGGGTTATCACCAAGCTAAATCCAATAGATTTCCACGTGATATGAACATTAATTCGTACATATGCTTTTATGATTCCACATAAACTAACAATTGATGATTGATCTAAGGAGACATCTCGACAGAATAAATATGGAATTATACTCACAAGACCACACTAGCGTGTACATGACTCATACAACATCTCGGCCCAATCAGCCTTCACATTCCGCATTTATATCTCCTTCGAGTTATCGAATGAAACGGCAATATCTCCATTACTACTTATCCAAAATTCTGAAATCCAACATGAGTGTACATGTTGTTACCACAAGACTAATCATCCGATAGACTATCAACCAGTGGGAGCATTTAGGTAAACGAGTCCCCTGAATTCTTCATTCAATTGTGCATCGAAATGCCCCATATCGAGATCATAAAATTCATCTACACCTCACCCATTGACATGGGATTCCAGGAACTCCTGCCACACCAAGGAGGAGAACCTAAAATTTCTCTGTTTGCTAGCGTCGGCGGTAGCACTACAGCCAGGCACTAGCGATCCAGTCGACGCACCTTCCCGTCGACATTGGATGTCGACGGGAAGTTATGCCTTCCAGTCGACCCATCGACTTGCTAGCGCCGGCGGTAGGGCTACCACCGGGCGCTAGCTATTTCTATCGCCGGCGGTAGGGCTACCACCGGGCGCTAGCTATTTCTATCGCACCTCTTTCCCGTCGATCTTAAGGGTCGACCGGAAGTTAGCCTTTCCCGTCGTCCCGTCGACTCGCTAGCGCCAGTGGTTGGGCTACCGCCGGGGGCTAGCTATTTCTATCAAACCTCCTTCCCGTCGATCTAAAGGGTCGACAGGAAGTTATCCTTTCCCGTCGTCCCATCGACTCGCTAGCGCCGGCGGTAGGGCTACCGCTGGGCGCTAGCTATTCTAACAACTTGCCTTCCCATCGATCTTGCGTGTCAACGGGAAGTTAACCCTTCCCGTTGGCCCATCGACACGCTAGCGCCGACGGTAGCACTACCGCCTGGTGCTAGCTAACAGGGAGTTGGTCCTTTGCCATTTCATTTCCAAACATCTTCCCTGGAGGTCCAGCTCCAAATCACATACCAATCCTCTTTTTACCCAATGGATGGACCTTTATCTCTATTCAAGTGTATACAATCAATATGTTTTAAGTAAACAATTGCTACCCTACTTATGATTTAGCCCCTTTTTAACCTAAGATACTCCCTCCAATACTCCCTCGTATGACAATGGATTTTCACGAAATCAAATCTT
The DNA here is from genome assembly GCA_033032865.1 of Dactylorhiza incarnata. Classification (NCBI taxonomy): domain Eukaryota; kingdom Viridiplantae; phylum Streptophyta; class Magnoliopsida; order Asparagales; family Orchidaceae; genus Dactylorhiza; species Dactylorhiza incarnata. The sequence goes on along the minus strand of JAWHQI010000051.1, from coordinate 7,243,499 downwards.
ATCTCTTCCTTTTGGAGAAAAGAAATGATTGAGGGAACTTTTGCGGCAATCCGTGCCCTAAGATGAACGATCCGATTTGATATTTTCCTAAGAATCTCCATTAGCACACAAGCCAAGCTCTTTTGAGCTCAACACCTCTCATATTTTTTCTTCTACGATCTAGCACCAAGGTAGAGGGGTCAGAAGTAACTAATGCATCCTAGCATAAAGCTTCCCAGAGAGAAAGTAGGTAAACAACCTGAAAGTAACAGCAAAACTACTAGCAAGTAAACTAAGCATAAAAGCCAAACGGGCGCCAATAACTGACACGAACCCGCAGGAAAGAAGGAAAACATACAAAAGAAGGCATCAACTAAAGAACTGCCCCTTACCTAGAAGAGAGGAAGGGCCTCGACAGGAAAACTGAACGACACTGCTCTAACTCCTGCGGCAGCTAAAGACCTCAACCTGAGACATTCATAAGAAAAGAATGTCTTAGCCCAAAGGGTGCAAGAAAACCAAGATTAGCAGCAATCAGAATAAAAGATTGCAGAAAGGAGAACTAAGCAGATAAACATCAATAATCTTACAACAACTCGAGCCAGCTCAAACAAGTGCACTCGATAAGAGGAAAAGCCTGCACCAGACGGTATTAGCCAAAACAATCAAAGCCCACCACGTGTCCGCCATTGTGGCTCAGAGGTGATGGTCATACATATAATATCATACTACACATATATAAGCATATATGTTAATAAGAACTTGAGACTGATCAGCTCGAGGGAAGAGCGTCCCCCAAAAGAAGGCACTGCGACGGTGGTATCTTCCACAAACACCCGCAACCCAAAAACCAAATAGGAGTGCTGCGGCGGTGCCTCCAATCCACTCAAACCAATAGCCCAACAGAGGCACTGTGGCGGTGACTTTTAGCTCACACGCTCAACAGACTCACACATAGCACCAGAAGCAGTGGTGCATAATCATATATATAAGTATATAACTAAAACCACGGTGCAGTTCACCAGAGAACACTCAGAACATTAGACAACGAAGATCATAGAGATCAAGAAACACTCACCAAAACTATCTCGGAGAATTAGACAACATAGCATACTTGGCTCATAAATCCAACATAGCAAACAGAGGAGTGCCAGACGGGAAAATAGGATTTCAGGTAGTTGTACCCACAACTCAAGACTAGAGGATCAGTAAGCACCATGCTCAGAAATTAATCAATATATCAACATTCAACTTACCACAAGGTCGAAGATTTCAGAAAGTCGACACCATGCAGGGCTTGGTGTCGGAACAAGACGAGGATAAACTTAACACGGAGGCCCAACACCAGAACAATACTCATCGGTCCACTTAAAAACACTTGGTGAGTCCAAACTTGACTCCCAATGAACTTCTCGTAATAGTACGATAAATAAGGCACGACAAGACACCACAATGAACACTAACCAAAAACTGGACAACTCAAAGAATAGAGCATAGTTTTATCAAAAGTCTCAGCCGAAGGGACTTAAAAGGTTTGATAACATCGCTTATGATACCCGGGAACACCCGGCAAAAGAACATGTAAATATATGAGGAAACAAATCAGAATAAGCAAAGAAATCGACTAGAAAGACTTACATCAAAGTCGACGAGACAGACTTATATCAAGTCGACGGGAAACTTCATAAAAGAAGAAGAAATTGTACGATCTTAGGGCGAGCAAACTTTTCTAAACCTAGGGAAGTCTTATCAGACTACTTGGTAGCCTAGCTAAACAGGTATAGAAGCTAACCAGATTCCAAGGGGACGATAGCAGGAATCAAGAACCCAAAACCCAATAAGAACCCAAAAGGGAAACACAACAACCCCTAACCTAAAATCAACAGGTTAGGCAGACAGGGAAGAAGAAAGGACTGAAATGAAGGACTTTCAATCATCCAGCAAAATCAAGCCAAGGGGACTATTACTACTTGAAGGACACAACCAACAAGAGAGCCTAGCATAACTAAGCTTCAGGAAACAAAGTCATTAAGGAAAAAGACCGCTATTTGCAGCCCATAACCACTAAAAGAGAAGTCTTTACGTTCAATCAGCTTGCTAAGACAGTGAGAAGGAAGCATTACCCTTCACTGAGAAAGTTAACACAAAAATTTCATGAAAGACTGAGTCGGAAACGGTTGATGAGTCTGATATTTACACTATTTTTCGGACTCATCTGGGCCGGTATTTTAGTCAATGCACTACATATTCGATTCATAATCACTCATATTTGTTCTCTAGACTTCATTCCATGTTAAGTGCACTTTAGGCCTATTTCGGTGTATTTTCATGATCATCTTTCTCATGCTTTATGTTACAATTTAATTTCAATATTTGAGAATGTGTGGAATGCCCACTTAAGTGGCCCGACGATCTTTCATGTTGATACAGGGGTTGTGCGAGTGTTCCGGGGTGCAAAAACTGCACAGGAACACTGCGCACGACCACTGGACATGGTGTGCACGACCACTGGTCGTGCGCCACTGTCCGTGCATTAATTCCCACTTAAAATGGGCCTGTCCAGCACTTCGCACGACCACGGGACATAGTGCGCACGACCCTGGTCGTGCGCCACTGATCGTGCGCTATATTTTGCATTCTGGATTTTGCTATAGTTTGTTCCCGCACGCTCACTGGCATTCCTTCACGCATTATCACTGATCGTGCGCCACTGATCGTGCCGGTTCAAAATTCTGCACCCGTCTATAAATAGCTGCTCCGCGAAAACAGCCGGATCTTCTTCATTTCAAGGTCTTTTCCAGCGCCGTTTTTTGTGTTTTTTCGCTCTAAGCCTCCTCAATTCATCTAGAGACTTCAAGGAAGAGATTGGATCTTACTTTCATCATCAAGGAAGGGTTAAAGAGCATTTGGACATCGCCGGGTCGTGACACGAAGAAGACGGGCTATTGGGAGGAAGTGACAACCCTCCTTTACCCCGGATGCAGTTGAGGACCGAGCTTGGACGCGGATTGACAACCCAGCGATTCCAACCGTGAATCCCAGCAAGGCTTCGGAGTCGGTCGAATCTCTTACTCTTTATTCTTTTGTAATGATGTTTGTATGCTAAACTCTCTATTTTGTGGATGAAGAACATGATAAATCCAGATCTATAACTTTTATTTCATGTTTATGAAATTCCTTTTGATTTATCCATGTGTATGAGGTGCGCTATTATCATTCATCTTCCATCCGCCATTACCCTCCATTCCATTCTGCTTAACTACTCTTCCACTACGTGATCCTACTCTTCCATTCGCCAAGCTAAGCGGTGCTAACGGCCCGTGTAATCCACCTCACTTCCGCCGGTGCGAACCACCTCATCCGCTTGCCTACTCGTCCACCCGACCTTGCGAAGTAGTGCGTTCAAGGCCTACATAGTTTCCATCCCGCCAAGCGAAGCAGTGCGCTCAAGACCTGCATATTAGGGCATTTTTTTTTCTGCATTAGAAATAGAAACCAATTCAACCACCCATCATAACCCCGACGTTTTGGACTTCAATCTCAAGTCCTTCCTCGAACGTTAACTCCACCTTACTGTGTTCCTTTGAGATCGATACTCGGGGATTCTCTCCTCATTTATTATTACTTGAACGATCGGTACACTGCCGTTTCGTGCCGCAGTCTCGCCACAGCCTATAGCGGTGTGTGAGATTTGCACATCAAGTTTTTGGCGCGTTTGCCGGGGAACACAGTCGTGTGAGTTTCTGGAGAGGGAGAGCCGAGAGATAAAAGTTTCTTCCAGTGTGTATAGCCCTTTGTTATTTTTATTTTGCTTTTTAATTACATATTAGTCGTATTGTTTTTATCCCATTTTGTTTTAGATTTTTAAGCAAGTTTTTCCAGGTTTAGTTATAATTGATTGTGTAGTCTTTTTGCAAAGAATTTCAAATTTTATTCTATCTGCACCTTTCACATGATGTATTCAGTGGCTGAGCGTAGTTTTTGCGACACTTTGAGCCATTATATCGACACCTTGCATATTATGAATGCTGAGCAGCGTAGGTGTCTTCGATGTTTGCATTGTCAAAGTGTGGATCATGTTTTGAAGGACTGCCCTAGTTTTCTCACGCAGCAAAAGGAGGAGGATGATGATCTTTACATCCGGATCGTATCTACTCCATTTTCTAACTGCAGCCCTTCACCCTCAGATTACATGTATGCAGCACCACCCTATCTTTGGGGGACTGCTGTAGAAATGCCCATCAGAGTTCTTGCTGATCCCTATGATGACATTGTCCCTATCGCTCATTCTTTACCCGTGGAGGCAATTGTGAACTCACCCCCTGAGTTTATTTCTTGCATCGATTCTTCACTCCCTGTGCATGACTTTACTCCTAGTGATGACGATCAATCATTTGATGGGCAACAGGGAAAGGATTGGGAGCTCCAGGATGCATCAGAGTGGGGTGAGGAGAATGTTGTCTCCAGCGGGGAGGTGTCTGCGGATCATTTTTTGGAGGAACCAGATTTCTTATTTCCTGATTTAACATTAATTATGTTCCTCCTACTTCTTTGCAAGATTATTCTACACAAATTTTTGATGATCCTGTCGAAGAGTGTTTGCAAGGTGATGTTCTGGACCTCCAAGTTGTACCAAAGTGGGATGACGAGGATGACATTTCTGATGTGGAGTTGTGCACCTCTTCATTGGAGAAGGAGATCTGCCGCACCACTGAGGCCTTTGAGTTTTCAGATGCGCCTCGCTATGATTCTTATGATACTGACAGTGATCAGGCTTGGGAACCTGCCAAGAGTGAAACCGGGATCGCTCCTCCTTTGTTTGAGTCTATTAGTTCTTCATCCTTTTCATTTCCTAATCACCCTTCTAATAATGCTGATATTGAGATGTTCATCCTCCCTGCTACCTCTCCTGTGTTTATGTCTGATATTTCATATATCCCTCTGCAGGTGCACGAATATTTGGACCCATTCTTGAGTAATTATGGGTGGCAGTCTTTGAAGGAAGAGCAAATGGCAATGATGAATTCAATCATATATTCACCCTCATCATCATTGCCTGCTTTTCCTTGAAAGACTGGGTGCAGGGCGGCAAGCGTTACTTCATCCACGACCGCCAATTGGAGGAGAGGAAGAGGATGAAGAAGGATGAAATTTGGAGATGGAAAGCCCCCGATCCTCTTGACTGCTGTTGTTGGGTCTTCGGACCCATCTCTTTTATTTTCAGTTACCATTTTAAATCAACTTACAGTTGATCATTTTGGGTTTGCTTGTAATAATTAGGATTTAGTAGTTTTCGCTTTATGCTTAGACACTATTTAAAACTGCATAATACAGGTATTAAGTCCAGCTTAAGGACGGTAAACAAAAGCGCTGCTGGGAGACAACCCAAGTCTCTTTTGTTTTTATTCTCTCTAATCCGCTAAAAGTTTAGTTTTATATATTTTTGCTTGGAGCCTTTTTCCTGCAGGTGCGCGGCAATTTTCTTGTGTGGCGGATGCTGCGCTTTGTCTTACTTTAACGTCATTCTTCTGGTATGCTCACTTACTGAGCATTGGGTAACTTCTTCCCCTCTCCTTGCTTTAGATTGTAATGTTATAATATTTCCACGCATAGCATGTCATAAGTCTGGGGGAGAGTGCAACGAGCTTTATTACCCACATGCCCGTGCACCACTTCATCTGCATACCAAAAGCAAATTTCATTTTAACTTTTCAAAATTCAGTAATTTTCAGCTTTTTCCATGCACATCACTACACCCACTTGAGCGCGTACTCACTTGTTTTGAGCGTCTTGGGTCAAACCCAATTTTTCATGTTCGATTGGAAAGTTTTTTTTTGTGTTGGCATAGGATTTAGTTGTGAAGTAACATGTCGACTCTTGTAGTGATCCTAGTCGAGTGCTCGTGTCACGTGTAGAATTCGTGTAGAATTAGTTTTTTCTCGTGCATTTAGTTTTATAATTTTCTAATTGCGTGAATACTGTTTATTCTACTCGTAATTCGTGAATCCAGTAGAATCTGATGGTAGTATAGGTGAGTGTGTATACGATCACTAGTGATGTATTGCTCGATTCGGGAGGAAGGATATTCTTTCTCGGTGGCTAAGAACTTGCCCCTAGCGACTCTTGAATCATGGGTATAGGTTAGTCATTTGTGCAAGTGTGATATAGGCCATTCGTTGGCCCGGTTGAGCCTTTGCACCATTCCTACACGCTTTATCCTTGCTTAGCCATTTTGTGCCTAACCCCCACCACTTGATTCAGCTCCACCTTCAATTCACCAAAGCCAAAATGACTATCCTAATCGCACACCAAATTCTGAGCTCAAGAAATTTGTGCATTTAAAAAAGTTGGGTGTTGAGGCGGTGTATATTTGTGATTGTGGTGGAAATGCGTTATTGAAGATATAGCTGTTTTGTATCTAATTGTGCAAAGTTATAAATTTGAAAAGAAAAAAAATGAGAAAAGAAATGAAAGTAAAAAAAAAAGAGAAAAATGTATAAAGAGATGTATTTGGCAATAAGCGGTGTATACAACCCATAGTTTCATGTTTAAGTCTGGGGGCGTGGTGTACACATTTTTATTATTGCTGGGATAGTGTTTCTATTGCGAGCTCATTTGGGTTATGTGTGCTAAGCCCCCGCATTTATATTGTTTACCGCAACGTAGCCTAAGCCTAAATCATAACCTAAATTCCTATTGATTTGCACTTTGAACGTAACCAGTGTCGTGGAGAGAGTGTGAACGGGCAAGCTTATGGCCATCGACATTGATGGATTTCTTTGGAGGCTGTCCTAATCTCCGATCTTTGGCAATATTCCACTTAGTGATCAAGCTACTTTCTGCCTATGCATGACCAAAGGATTCACCGCGATTCAAATTACGAGTAATAATAATAAGTAGATACGCAATTTAGAAAATTTTAATCTACTTCGCATGTTTAAAAGATTTTTCTACTAAAGCTTCTACAAGCACGAGTAAGCGACTTCGCATAGTACTCCACATATTCAATTACTACGCCAGCTTAGGATTTTCCTAGTCCACATGGGAGATAGTTTGCTCGGGACGAGCAAACAAGTAAGTCTGGGGGTGTGATGAGTCCGATATTTACACTATTTTTCGGACTCATCTGGGCCGGTATTTTAGTCAATGCACTACATATTAGATTCATAATCACTCATATTTGTTCTCTAGACTTCATTCCATGTTAAGTGCACTTTAGGCCTATTTCGGTGTATTTTCATGATCATCTTTCTCATGCTTTATGTTACAATTTAATTTCTATATTTGAGAATGTGTGGAATGCCCACTTAAGTGGCCCGACGATCTTTCAAGTTGATACAGGGGTTGTGCGAGTGTTCCGGGGTGCAAAAACTGCACAGGAACACTGCGCACGACCACTGGACATGGTGCGCACGACCACTGGTCGTGCGCCACTGTCCGTGCGTTAATTCCCACTTAAAATGGGCCAGTCCAGCACTTCGCACGACCACGGGACATAGTGCGCACGACCCTGGTCGTGCGCCACTGATCGTGCGCTATATTTTGCATTCTGGATTTTGCTACAGTTTGTTCCCGCACGCTCACTGGCATTCCTTCACGCACGATCACTGATCGTGCGCCACTGATCGTGCCCGTTCAAAATTCTGCACCCGTCTATAAATAGCTGCTCTGCGAAAACAGCCGGATCTTCTTCATTTCTAGGTCTTTTCCAGCGCCGTTTTTTGCGTTTTTTTCGCTCTAAGCCTCCTCTATTCATCTAGGGACTTCAAGGAAGAGATTGGATCTTACTTTCATCATCAAGGAAGGGTTAAAGAGCATTTGGACATCGCCGGGTCATGACACGAAGAAGACGGGCCATTGGGAGGAAGTGACAACCCTCCTTTACCCCGGACGCAGTTGAGGACCGAGCTTGGACGCGGATTGACAACCCAGCGATTCCAACCGTGAATCCCAGCAAGGCTTCGGAGTCGTTCGAATCTCTTAATCTTTATTCTTTTGTAATGATGTTTGTATGCTAAACTCTCTATTTTGTGGATGAAGAACATGATAAATCCAGATCTATAACTTTTATTTCATGTTTATGAAATTCCTTTTGATTTATCCATGTGTATGAGGTGCGCTATTATCATTCATCTTCCATCCGCTATTACCCTCCATTCCATTCCGCTTAACTACTCGTCCACTACGTGAGCCTACTCTTCCATTCGCCAAGCTAAGCGGTGCTAACGGCCCGTGTAATCCACCTCACTTCCGTCGGTGCGAACCACCTCATCCGCTTGCCTACTCGTCCACCCGACCTTGCGAAGTAGTGCGTTCAAGGCCTACATAGTTTCCATCCCGCCAAGTGAAGCAGTGCGCTCAAGGCCTGCATATTAGGGCATTTATTTTTCTGCATTAGAAATAGAAACCAATTCAACCACCCATCATAACCCCGAAGTTATGGACTTCAATCTCAAGTCCTTCCTCGAACGTTAACTCCACCTTACTGTGTTCCTTTGAGATCTATACTCGGGGATTCTCTCCTCATTTTATATTACTTGAACGATCGGTACACTGCCGTTTCGTGCCGCAGTCTCGCCACAGCCTATAGCGGTGTGTGAGATTTGCGCATCAACGGTTTAAAATACTTCAGAAACAAAAGGTAGATTACACAGAAAACCAGGGAAAAGGATTAAAAGAGAAGGGAACAGGCAATAGATGACTTCAACAGCTAGGCTACTAGCGCGAGACTATGAGTGGTTTTGCAAGTTAGCCAATGTTAAAATAATTTCCGAACTTGACAACCGTATTTTATTATACCCAGGGCCGTATAACCAAAGCAATTAAATGCCATATAGCAAAAATATACTTAAGCTCAGAGTCAATTACTCAATTTGAATTATCGAGGCTTACAACCCGGAAGCGGACCACCGATCATATAACAACAATGGAACGTAATATCAAGAATAGGATTAGATATGGCAACCCCCATATAGTTCTAAAAATATAACTATATATATAGCTAATAGAAACTACGCATAGCGGTCCCAAACAAAATAATCCAACTGGAACAACATATGGCAGACCCCAAACAGAACATTATAAAAAGGCAGCCCCCCATTGAGAGTATAGGTATAAGTACATAAGGCAGCCCCCTATTTAACAGCAGCCCTCTAGGTAAAATAACAGCAAACCAGCACCTTTCAAAGGGTTATAACAGCAACCCCAACTAAAACAACAGCAGCAGCCCGACTAAAGCCAACATCAGCAGCCCCATAAGAGAAGAAAACAAAAGGGCAGCCCCAATTAAACAAACAGTAGCAGCCCGACTAAAGCCAACAGCAGCAGCCCCATAAGAGGAGGAAACAAAAGGAAATAAGAGCAGCCTCCCATTTAACCAACCAAGGGGTAGCCCCCATTTAATAAAAAAAATACAGGGACTAGCCCAGATCAACAAGGAGCAGCCCCCTATAAAGAAAGGTTAACAGCAGCCCCTTTTATAAAGAAATTATAACAGCAGCCTTAATTGGACAAGGAGAGGATAGAAGTAGTCCCCAACAAAGGCACAGCCACCAGCCCATAATTCCCCCAAAAAAAGAACTAATCCAAATAATGAGATTTCGGGAAGGGCAAACCAACAACCACCAACCCCCACATCAACAAGAACAAAGAAAACAGTTCAAATTGCTTCGATCTGGAGGGACAAACCAGCGGCCACCGGCCTAACCAAACAACCACCAAAATGGCCCAAAAGAAATAAAAATTTCATAAAGCCAACCCTCAAATCAACCAAGCTTGATTAAGCAGAAAAGGAAGAGGTTGAAGGAGAGGGGGGGGGATGAAGAATTTTCTTGCCTTAAGAGAGATCCAAGGCCGCAACACCTCCCAATCCGAGGAAAGCCCGACAAGAGCTCTCCGATCCTCTACTCCGACGAAGAAACCATGCGCCGGTGACCCCCAAAACGCCGCCACCGACGATCCCGACGAACCCTAGCTCGCTCGGCAGACAGAGTTATCGAGGGAGGGGAGGAAGAGTATAATGTTGAAGGGGGGAGATGAAAGGCTAATATATGTATATATATATAATTATTTAACTTTTATATATATCATATATAAAAGTATAATTTTTATATATATTCATATATAAAAAATTTATACATAAAAAGCTTATATGCCTAAACTCATATACGTAACGGTGAGTATATAAATACGCCTACATGTACCTCCCTATATGACAACGTGATTGCACAAATTTACTTATACAAGACCCTATATGCACGAATATATATATATATATATATATATATATATATTTATTTATACATACCCGCATATAAGCCTCTTTCTAGAAACAAAACGCCGGCTGACGACAACTCTCCCGAAATGGTAACGCCCCTACGCAACGACGCCCTGAATAAAAATCTCATTTTCAAATAATTATTATTAATTCCATACGTTTTAATAAAATAGTTATAAGAAAAACCCCGGGGCGTTACAGCCACCCCTCCTAACAGAAAGTTTCGCCCTGAAATTTTGCAACGACAGAACCAAACAATTTACCACTAAGTCCCTCTCATTCCCGCTTAGATTAACTACCAGGGAAAACCTGGGGCGTTACAGTCACCCCACCAAGAAGGAAGTTTCGTCCCGAAACTTAGAACTGAAACTTAGAAGACATCTAAAGAAAGGTACAAAGGGAGAGGTAAGCTCACACTCGCTAGATAGAAGTGCTAACCGAAAAGGGCTAGGAAAACAGATGCGGATAAGATTACCCAACAGGAAAAGGATATTACTAAGAACTCGAAATGTCCAAGCCGAGAACAGAAAGCAGATCGCGGAACATCTGACTTGCGGATTCCAAACTAAAGGAAGCCTAAACGAAGATCAGCCTTCGAAAACTCTGAACAAAATTTCTTCTTTACGAACAAGACGAGAGCACTCCAGGGAAAGAACTTGGCCAAGAAAAGCCACACTACAACCACTCATCTAACTGAGTGCGCAAATCTCGCAACACACGCGGGGCCAAAGGGTATGGTACCTTAGCAATAGGTCAAGTACCCAGCTCAAGGTCAAAAATGAACTCCTCAACTCTCATAGGTACAAAAACCAGGGGGATTTACTGGGAAGACATCAGGAAACTCCCGCGCCACAGGAAAAACCTCGATACACGACAAACTGATAACGGTTTCTAGCATAGAAATGTGGTAAGGAAACCCACTGGGAACTAAAAGGTTACGAGCACACGTCGCGGAAAGAATCAGAGGTAAAACCTAGCGCGAAAAGCCAACGCACTCAAGGAAAGACCGATGTCCGGCCAAAGGACCAAACGCTTTACCTTGCGCGCACCCGAAGACTCGCCCTCTAACTGGGGAGTCAACTCCGACGCACTACACTCTGGAGTCACCGACTGCAATTACAAACAATCACCTCACTACACCTAGCTCAAGGCGCGACAGCTAGGAATTAGAATTTCCTAACTCGATACAGATCAGAAAAGTGTAGATACTTGCTCTTGTTGTTACCTTGCTCTGGGAATTCATGAAATGACGTTATGCTCAACTTAGGATGATATACCATCATCCTATCAACTTATGTGCATATAATATAAATACATGAATGCCAAATTTTATTTCAAATCATGTGTGTACGAGCGTAATCCTGTATGTCTTTAACTTGGCACGTGTGCAAATGTTATGTTATGATGTGCATGCAGTGTCATGCAATCTAAAAAGGCCTTAATGCATGCTATGAGCGGCGTACACATGCGATCTTATGCATCCCATACTACATATTATCGCATGTAACAAAAAAAGAAAATCAAGCTAATGGACACGCATGCGACCTACGTTATGCATCCCATACTACATAACAGTCGTATGTTGTCACCTATGAGGATCCATATACAAACACATATTATGCATCCTATACTACATAATATGCCCTGTATACTTCTTATCATGCTATGAGTGTAGAGTTCATGCTTCATCCAAGACATACTGATGACCCTTTGGTGTGTGTTTGCAATGAATAACGATCCTCACCAGGCGGTTAACCGGGCCAACCAGATTATCCTAGCAACCCGGCTAACCTGGCTCTGATACCAACTGTCACAACCCGCATTTTCCCAAGAATATAATAATTATCAGAGCAAGGGGAAAATATGCGTCGTGATGCCACGTCCTGCAGGAGATGACTACAGACGCTCAGGCAAACACTCCTTACGATAAAGTTATAAAAGACACATATGTGTTCAGATTAAAAAGAGAATTTTTTTCATTTTAGCTTAAGACCGCGTCCCTCGGTCCGGTGGATCATCTAGTCCACAAGTAGAAAACTATACATACGGAGTGGAAAATAGGTTCATTTTAGCCTACAAGAGCATGAAGATCAACATCCAAGAAATGATATGCATGAATCTATGTTTAGTATAGTAAGAAAGGAATTTCTACGATCTTCAAAGTATGTGACATTTATTTAAAATCATGATATGCAAAAATGACATTTTCATACCAATAAAGTAACTAATGCATCCTAACATAAAGCTTCCCAGAGAGCAAGTAGGTAAACAACCTGAAAGTAACAGCAAAACTACTAGCAAGTAAACTAAGCATACAAGCCAAACGGGCGCCAACAACTGACATGAACCCGCAGGAAAGAAGGAAAACATCCAAAAGAAGGCAACAACTAAAGAACTGCCCCTTACCTAGAAGAGAGGAAGGGCCTCGATAGGAAAACTGAACGACACCGCTTTAACTCCTGCGGCAGCTAAAGACCTGAACCTGAGACATTCATAAGAAAAGAATGTATCAGACCAAAGGGTGCAAGAAAACCAAGATTAGCAGCAATCAGAAATAAAAGATTGCAGAAAGGAGAACTAAGCAGATAAACATCAATAATCTTACAACAACTCGAGCCAGCTCAAACGAGTGCACTCGGTAAGAGGAAAAGCCTGCACCAGACGGTATTAGCCAAAATAATCAAAGCCCACCACGTGTCCGCCATTGCGGCTCAGAGGTTATCGTCATACATATAATATCATAATACACACATATAAACATATATGTTTATAAGAACTTGAGACTGATCAGCTCGAGGGAAGAGCGTCCCCCAAAAGAAGGCACTGCGACGGTGGTATCTTCCACAAACACCCACAGCCCAAAACCAAACAGGAGTGTTGCGGAGGTGACTCCAATCTACTCAATCCAACAGCCCAACAGAGGAACTGTGGCGGTGACTTTTAGCTCACACGCTCAACAGACTCACACATAGCACCAGAAGCAGGGGTGCATAATCATATATATAAGTATATAACTAATACCACGGTGCAGTTCACCAGAGAACACTCAGAACATTAGACAACGAAGATCATAGAGATCAATAACCACTCACCAAAACTATCTCGGAGAATTAGACAATATAGCATACTTGGCTCATAAATCCAACATAGCAAACAGAGGAGTGCCAGACGGGAAAATAGGATTTCAGGTAGTTGTAACCACAACTCAAGACGAGAGGATCAGTAAGCACCATGCTCAGCAATTAATCAATATTTCAACATTCAACTTACAACAAGGTCGAAGATTTCAGAAAGTCGACACCATGCAAGGCTTGGTGTCAGAAAAAGACGAGGATAAACTTAACACGGAGGCCCAACAACAGAACAATACTCATCGGTCCACTTGAAAACACTTGGTGAGTCCAAACGTGACTCCCAGCGAACTTCTCATAACAGTACGATAAATAAGGCACGACAAGACACCACAATGAACACTAACCAAAAACAGGGCAACTCAAAGAATAGAGCATAGTTTTATCAAAAGTCTCAGCCGAAGGGACTTAAAAGGTTTGATAACATCGCTTAAGATACCCGGGAACACCCGGCAAAAGAACATATAAATATATGAGGAAACAAATCAGAATAAGCGAAGAAATCGACTAGAAAGACTTATATCAAAGTCGACGAGACAGACTTATATCAAGTCGACGGGAAATTTCATAAAAGAAGAAGAAATATTACGATATTAGGGCGAGCAAATTTTTCTAAACCTAGGGAAGTCTTATCAGACTACTTGGTAGCATAGCTAAACAGGTATAGAAGCTAACCACATTCCAAGGGGACGATAGCAGGAATCAAGAACCCAAAACCCAATAAGACCCCAAAAGGGAAACACAACAGCCCCTAACCAAAAATAAACAGGTTAGGCAGACAGGGAAGAAGAAAGGACTGAAATGAAGGACTTCAATCATCCAGCAAAATCTAGCCAAGGGGACTACTACTACTTGAAGGACACAACCAACAAGAGAGCCTAGCATAACTAAGCTTCAGGAAACAAAGTCATTAAGGAAAAAGACCGCTATTTGCAGCCCACAACCACTAAAAGAGAAGTCTTTACATTCAATCAGCTTGCTAAGACAGTGAGAAGGAAGCATTACCCTTCACTGAGAAAGATAACACAAAAATTTCATGAAAGACTGAGTCGGAAAGGGTTTAAAATACTTCAGAAACAAAAGGCAGATTACACAGAAAACCAGGGAAAAGGATTAAAAGAGAAGGGAACAGGCAATAGATGACCTCAACAGCTAGGCTACTAGCGTGAGACTATGAGTGGTTTTGCAAGTTAGCCAACGTTTAAATAATTGCCAAACTTGACAACCGTATTTTATTATACCCAGGGCCGTATAACCAAAGCAATTAAATGCCATATAGCAAGAATATACTTGAGCTAAGAGTCAAATACGCAATTTGAATTATCGAGGCTTGCAACCCGGAAGCGGCCCACCGATCATATAACAACAATGGAATGTAATATCAAGAATAGGATTAGATATGGCAACCCCCATATAGTTCTAAAAATAGAACTATATATATAGCTAATAGAAACTACGCATAGCGGTCCCAAACAAAATAATCCAACTGGAACAACATATGGCAGCCCCCAAACAGAACATTATAAAAAGGCAGCCCCCCATTGAGAGTATAGGTGTAAGTACATAAGGCAGCACCCTATTTAACAGCAGCCCTCTAGGTAAAATAACAGCAAACCAGCCCCTTACAAAGGGTTATAACAGCAACCCCAACTAAAACAACAACAGCAGCCCGACTAAAGTCAACAGCAGCAGCCCCATAAGAGAAGAAAACAAAAGGGCAGCACCAATTAAACAAATAGCAGCAGCCCGACTAAAGCCAACAGCAGCAGCCCCATAAGAGGAGGAAACAAAAGGAAATAAGAGTATCCTCCCATTTAACCAACCAAGGGGTAGCCCCCATTTAATAAAAAAAAATACAGGAAGTAGCCCAGATCAACAAGGAGCAGCCCCCTATAAAGAAAGGTTAACAGTATCCCCTTTTATAAAGAAATTATAACAGCAGCCTTAATTGGACAAGGAGAGGATAGAAGTAGTCCCCAACAAAGGCACAGCCACCAGCCCATAATTCCCCAAAAAAAAGAACTAATCCAAATAATGATATTTAGGGAAGGGCAAACCAACAACCACCAACCCCCACATCCAACAAGAACAAAGAAAACAGTTCAAATTGCTTCGATCTGGAGGGACAAACCAGCAGCCACCGGCCTAACCAAACAACCACCAAAATGGCCCAAAAGAAATAAAAATTTCATAAAGCCAACCCTCAAATCAACCAAGCTTGATTAAGCAGAAAAGGAAGAGGTTGAAGGAGAAGGGGGGGGGGGGGATGAAGAGTTTTCTTGCCTTAAGCGAGATCCAAGTCCGCAATACCTCCCAATCCGAGGAAAGCCCGACAAGAGCTCTCCGATCCTCTACTCCGACGAAGAAACCATGCGCCAGTGACCCCCAAAACGCCACCACCGACGATCCCGACGAACCCTAGCTCGCTCGGCAGACAGAGTTATCGAGGGAGGGGAGGAAGAGTATAATGCTGAAGGGGGGAGATGAAAGGCTAATATATGTATATATATAATTATTAAACTTTTATATATATCATATATAAAAGTATAATTTTTATATATATTCATATATAAAAAAATTTTACATAAAAAGCTTATATGCCTAAACTCATATACGTAATGGTGAGTATATAAATACGCCTACATGTACCTCCATATATGACAACGTGATTGCACAAATTTACTTATACAAGACCCTATATACATGAATATATATATATATCTATATATATTTATACATACTCGCATATAAGCCTCTTTCTAGTAACAAAATGCCGGATGACGATGACGCTCCCGAAACGGTAGCGCCCCTACGCAATGACGCCCTGAATAAAAATCTCGTTTTCAAATAATTATTATTAATTCCATATGTTTTAATAAAATAGTTATAAGAAAAACCCCGGGGCGTTACAGCCACCCCTCCTAACAGAAAGTTTCGCCCTGAAACTTTGCAACAACAGAACCAAACAATTTACCATTACGCCCCTCACATACCCGCTTAGATTAACTACCAGATAAAACCTGGGGCGTTACACCAACTTGGAAATCTTAACTTATATGTTTGTATGGTCATTCATATAAGTTAAGGTACATTTTGAAACTACAAATATACTGCTTACTTATGTACTGTTACACAGCATTCTATACCTTGCTACTCATTACAATGCTAGCTTAGAATTGTTTCTTACTTCACTATCACAGTAACTGCTAGCATAAATGTACTCTTGTGTATAATAGCTTTATTTCTATTGTTGATATAGAATTGCTAAGATTATACCCTTACTACTGTCACCTGCTCTTGCTACTACTGTTTATATTGCATCTTCTCATCAATCCCTTCAGCTCGGTGCCTTGGAGTTGTCGGGGGAGAGGATGTGAAGCCACTTAGTTATTATGACTACGGTTGTTACACCACTATTTTTAGGAGCACACTGTTGGAGTTTCTGAGGTGATCTCAAAGCAATCAATAGTTAGTCTTGATGCCAACGCAATATGAGCCTATAGGGTCGCACATAAAAGCGTTTGGAGAAATTGGAGAAAGGATTGTGTTGGCCTTACTCATATTGGATATGAGTGGAGGACCAATCCTGTGACTGCTTGGAATTAAGTTGAGAATGTCTCAACGGGAAATCGTTTAAAGGGTTTAAACGAATGGGTTTATACATGACAAATTCGGCTAAAGGGTTTAACCGAATTTTGTCAAATTCGGCTAATGTGATTAACCGAATTATGTTGATTCGACTAATGAAATTCGGCTAATATGATTAACCGAATTTATTACAGATTCGACTAAAGGGTTTAGCCGAATCAGGTCAGTTCGACGAAAGGGTTTCGCCAAATTTATATAGCCGAATTCATTTGGATGAATTCATTGAAATGGTTTCGCCGAATTCGGTTATAGTGATTAGCCGAATTCGGTTATAGTGATTAGTCGAATTCGGCGAATGTAAATCTGGACAGATTTTCTATTTTTCCCTCTGGTCTGCGGATAGCCTATTTTATGCCTTGCGTTTAAAATGAACGTGATTAGGGCTTCGAAATAGACAGTTTTCAGATCGAGCCTTTTGCGAGAGAAAAGAAGACGGAAGTGTTCCGATCATTCTCGTTCCGTCCGCCGATCTCCCTTCCGCCGCCTCTAGTCGCCGTCGTCGGTCGCCGCCTCCCCTGGATCGGATCTAGCAGTCCGTGGGGACGTTGGGAGCATCCTTCTCCGACCTAGTTCTTGTACGACAAGAAGCTGGGGTTCTCCATCGTTCGTGTGGATCGCTGCAGAGGAGCCGATACATTTCGGTTCTTGGAACTCAGATTTCGGATTTCTCTTTGGAGCACCTTGGTTGAGTGTAGACTGAATCCCACAAAGGTACTTTGTATTTCGATTTGCTTATTCTCTTGAATCATGAAAAACCGCAAGATCCGTTAGTCTCTTTTGGGTTGTTCTTGTTTATTTCCGTTGCGCATATTCGATATGTCATCCCTTATGAAGGGGTATAGAAAACCCAACAAACACCAGGTGGATCAGCAGTGTTCGACAAAGGAGGACTGCCAGGTCAGCGTGTTAGGGCCTGCAACAATGATACCTTCACTTCCGTCGGTGACATATGTGATCGAGTGTTTGAGATGTAGCCTTAGGGAAATATGTACTCTGATGTTGTTTTAATAGGAGCTTTTGTAGCTTTCTATCATTTTGTACTTGATCGGACATTAATACTTAGTTGTGAATCATTGGCTTCTTTTTATATTATTGATGGGTTGGCATGATAATATTGGAAAATAGCCATTAGGAGAGGCGTCCTGTGGAGGGTGCTATCCTGTGGGCTGGTGATGAGTCCTGATCATATACACTTTTATGGACTCATCTGGGCCGTCTAGTTAGTCATTTCACTGCACTTTAGCCCTGTTTTAGTTCATATTTGTTAATCCATGCTAGGTGCACCTTTTGGCCCATTTTGGTGTGATTTCATGTTTATTTTCATTAGTGGTTTTCATGCACTGTTAGGTGCCACTTTTAGTGGCTGGATTTGTGGTTGTACGCTAGAACAGGAGTCGTGCAGGTGTTTCCGGTGCAATTCTGCACAGGAACACTGCGCACGATCACTGGTTCTATTGCGCACGACCACTGGTCGTGCGCCACTGATCGTGTGCACTTAACGCCTTTTTCACGAGTTATGTTTGGTGCAGTGCGCACGACCACCAATGCCAGTGCGCACGACCACCGGTCGTGCGCCACTGCTCGTGCGCATTGACCATTAAATTTCTGAGTTCTGTTTCATCTATTGCGCACGACCACTGACGCTAGTGCGCACGACCACCGGTCGTGCGCCACTGGTCGTGCGAACATGTTATTCTATAATTTCTGTCTTTGCAGGTTCCGTCCAGGCAGAGCGCACGATCACCGAATTCTAGTGCGCACGACCACTGGTCGTGCGCCAATGACCGTGCGCACTGTTTAATTCCAGCGCCTATAAATTCCCTGCTTGCGATTTTAGGTCATCAAGCCCGCTTTCTTCCGCCGTTTTCCGCCTGGTTTGGTCCGACTTCGCCCCTCCATCGTCGCCCACCTTAGGGAGGATCTCCGGGCAAGCTTTCAACGCCAAATCTTCGCCGGAGTTTCTTCTCGGCCTCCTCCTTCATCCAAGAGCTCCAAAGGAAGACCTAGCCGCTATCTCCATCGAGCAAGAGGAAGTTTGCAACCTCTACCGGATCGTGACACGAAGAAGACGGGTCCATTGGAGAGTAGTGACAGCTCTCTCTACCCCGGACGTAGTTGTGGACCGAGCTTGGACGCGGATTGACAACCCGGCGATTCCAACCGTGAATCTTCAACGAGCCTTCGGATTCGGTCGATTTCTTGCCTTGTTCTCCTTTTATTGATGTATTTGCAACTAGATCTAACATTATGATGAAGTGTATTTTGATTAAATAGCATTTTTACTTGATTATGTCTATGTGATTGAGTATTTTTGTTTATATTATTGAGGTGCGCCTTGTGGTGTGGTTTGTTGGTTGTCCGGTGCCGCACTAGCAATTGCTAGTGGCGTGCTTGGTGAAGAGGTGCTTGCGATCCTCAATCCGTAAGCCTACTCGCCCATCCGCCTACCGAAGCGTGGCATCGCGGCCCGTATTCCATTCGCCTAACGAAGCAGCGCGCTCAAGGCCTGCATAGTTCGACTCCGTTAGCCTACTCGTCCATCCGCCCTTTCGACGCAGCGCGCTCAAGGCCTGCCTAGTCTCCATCCCGCCAAGCGAAGCTTTGCATAGCGGCATTGCATAGGAGTAGTTGATAGCTTTTATTTTGTTTTCCAAAAGCCAACCCAACTCCTCCGCATTCCATCCACGTTAAGGACTTCAATCTCAAGTCCTTCCTCGAAACCTAACTCCACCTTACTGTGTTCCTCAAGAGACCGACACTCGGGGATTTTCCCCATTATTATTACTTGCGCGACCGGTGCACTTGCCGAATCATCGCATCAAGTTTTTGGCGCCGTTGCCGGGGAACACAGACGTGTGAGTTTTCTGGAGAGGGAGAGTCTGAGAGAGAAGCCCTTCCATTTGTAAATTGCATCTCTTATTTTATTTCTGTTCTTTTTATTCCTTTTTCTTGTTTTATATCAGGTTGCTTTAGTAATTTCTATTTGGTTTAGTATTTGCACAATAGCATTTTTATTTTGAATCGTTTTATCTTCGCACTATGTGGGCACATCTCAATTTCCGTTGCCGTTGGTGTGGAGCTACCTCCCACTCTAGTGATGAATGCCCTACGGAGAATAGTAGGCATAATTCTTATAGCCCAGCATATGGAGCACCGACATCGTCTGGTACTCCATATGGTGCGCGTAAGTCTTATGGCTACTCTGCTGAGCCTTTACCGTCATACTTCTTTTCGGCTCCAGCCCCCGCTGTGCCAAAGAAGCCCGCTAGGCAGTGCCAGTTTTGTCGGAGCACAGATCATGCCCTGAAGGATTGTGCTGCTTTTCGTCGCCAATTGGATGAGGATGATGAGGCGGATATCCGGATCGTCCCAACTCCTAACTCTGGCGGCACACCTTCAACATCCGGTTTTGTGTCTTTGCCCCCTTCACATCTTGAAGGGTATGGCGTTGACACAGTCACCAGATGTGTGGCTGATCTGGGCACCGATATTGCTGAGCCCATTCTCCCAGTGCATCCACCACCTCTAGTGGATTCGATTCTTTGTGAGGAATTGGTGCTCGACTTTTATCCGAGCACTATTCCTCTCCCTGTTGTGCATACTACACTCGTCTCTGACGACATTGTTGATGATGTGTCGCAGGAGGAGGCGGTTGATCTGAGTGTTATGCCTATTCCTATGGAGGAGGACAACCTTCTAGGTGAAGAGGAATTTTCCTCAGCACCGGTGGAGGAAGTCCAAATCCTAAGCCTGGCCACCGTTGATCCCGCCGAATCTTGTAGCATTGATGACAATACAAACATTATTTTACTTCCCCAACCTAATGGGAGTGAGACCGGGACCACTCCCCCGATTTTTGATTATCTATGTTCTTCATCTTGTTTATTTCTCGATCCCCCCTCTTCGCCCGAGCCTGTGCAGGTTGAATCTTCACAGGTACTTCAGGAGGACTTGGAGCATGATGCTCAAGTCAATGATGAGTGTATCCTCATATGTGAGGAGGTTCATTCCCCCTCCGTAGAGGAAGCTCCACTCATTGCCTTCTCCTCCTGCGGACCTGCTGTGGACGATACCTTGCTGGGCAAGGGTAGTTTTGGTGGGATGAGTGAGGACCAGGCCTCCTCCTCTTCTTACTTCCTTTTCCCTTTATCTGTGATGGGCAGGTTTTATCTATATTCGGGTAGAGGCGTGACTGTTCTTTCTCCGTATAGGTACCCGCTACCTACACGCATATTAGAGCAGTTACCTGTGCATTTTCTTTTTCATACACCCATTAGCTAGAACTGTTATGTTTTTAAATAAGTCGTGCTGGGATGACAATAACCCCAGTAGTTATCTTTCTTTTCCTGCATTCTTATTTCTTCTAATTATGTTTAGTTAGTAGTACTTTCATTTCAGTTTTCTTTTGTCTTTTGTTTTTGCGGAGCTGACCCCTGCAGGTATCTTTTTCTGGATGGCGGATGCTGCAGCTTTGTTTTAGCTTACACGCCAATCTTCTGGTATGCTCACTTGCTGAGCATTGGGTACTCTCTTCCCCTAGCCCTATTCTGATTTTCATGTTATATGTTTTGTGGATTGTTTAGTTTAAGTCTGGGGGAGAGTAGTCTTGTTTACCCACTCACGTGCACTATTGCACTGCATACTAGAAGATTTCATTTAAATTGTTGTTCATTTTCATTGCACACCACATCACCCACTTGAGCGCGTACTCATCTGTTTGCTTGCTCTGTTGTGAATTTAATTCTTCTGCTTATTTGTGAAAGTCTAGATGATGGCTTAGGACTATGTAGCAGAGTAAAATATTGACTCTAGTAGTGCTCCTAGTCGAGTGCTCGGTTGCATAGAAATTTGTGTAGAGTAGATTTCTCTTTATATTATGGTTTTATATTTTTTCTTATTAGTGTAAATGTTTTTTACTCTACTCAAATGGTGAATTCGGTGGAATCAAACGGTAGCATAGGGATGTGTGTAAACGATCGCTAGATTCGTATTGCTTGAGTCGGGAGAAAGGAGAATCTTTCTCGGTGGCTAGAACTTGCCCCAAGCGATTCTTGAAGCATGGGTATACGGTTAGTCAATTGTGTGAATGTGATGTAGGCCATCATTTTGGCCCGGTTGAGCCTTTTTGCCTATCCCTACCGCTATTTCCTCGTTAGCCCAGTTGTGCCTACCCCGTTCTTTGATTCAGCCCCACTTTTATTTCACCAAAGCCTAAATGCCAATCCTAGTCGCACACCCAAATCTGAGCTGTAGCTGTTTATTACTTTCATGAGTGGTTGTTGATGTGGTAATATGTTTGTGAAGATGTGGATGCGTCCTATTGTTATTTGCTGAAAATGATAAAAAAAAAATGAGAAAAAGAAAAGAAGTTAAAAAGAAAGGAAAGAGGAGTGTTTAATTGAAAATCTATTTGAGATTTATATTTGGGAGTAGGCGGTGCACACACCCATGCGTCTAAGTTTAAGTCTGGGGGTGTGGTGCATCCGCGTGTTTGTGTGGCAAATGAGGATAGTTTCCTGCATTAGCTCATTTGGGTTTAGTGCTCGAGCCATTGTCTTTATCATTGTATACCTCACCTAAACCCAAGCCTCGTTTAAAACCTAAAGTCCTATTGATTCACGCATTTGAGTCAAACCAGTGCCGTGGAGAGAATGTGACCGGGCAAGCTTATGGTCACCGACACTGATGGATTTCAGTGGAGTTTTTCCCGCATCCCGATCTTGAGCAATGCTCGTCTCAGCGCTTGGTTTACTTTCTCCGTATGCATGACCGAATGATTCACCGTTGTTCACCATTTTGAGTAGTTGTAATATGCTTTTACCCTTTTAGAAATATATAAACTGTTTGTATAATTAGAAATCTTCTCTATTATTTTCCTTATGCACGTGAGCATGCGACTTCGCATGATACTTTGTATTGTAATTTTAAGCCATCTACTTTTCTTTCCCCGTTCGCTTGGAATTGGTTTGCTCGGGACGCGCAAACAGTTAAGTCTGGGGGTGTGATGAGTCCTGATCATATACACTTTTATGGACTCATCTGGGCCGTCTAGTTAGTCATTTCACTGCACTTTAGCCCTGTTTTAGTTCATATTTGTTAATCCATGCTAGGTGCACCTTTTGGCCCATTTTGGTGTGATTTCATGTTTATTTTCATTAGTGGTTTTCATGCACTGTTAGGTGCCACTTTTAGTGGCTGGATTTGTGGTTGTACGCTAGAACAGGAGTCGTGCAGGTGTTTCCGGTGCAATTCTGCACAGGAACACTGCGCACGATCACTGGTTCTATTGCGCACGACCACTGGTCGTGCGCCACTGATCGTGTGCACTTAACGCCTTTTTCACGAGTTATGTTTGGTGCAGTGCGCACGACCACCAATGCCAGTGCGCACGACCACCGGTCGTGCGCCACTGCTCGTGCGCATTGACCATTAAATTTCTGAGTTCTGTTTCATCTATTGCGCACGACCACTGACGCTAGTGCGCATGACCACCGGTCGTGCGCCACTGGTCGTGCGAACATGTTATTCTATAATTTCTGTCTTTGCAGGTTCCGTCCAGGCAGAGCGCACGATCACCGAATTCTAGTGCGCACGACCACTGGTCGTGCGCCAATGACCGTGCGCACTGTTTAATTCCAGCGCCTATAAATTCCCTGCTCGCGATTTTAGGTCATCAAGCCCGCTTTCTTCCGCCGTTTTCCGCCTGGTTTGGTCCGACTTCGCCCCTCCATCGTCGCCCACCTTAGGGAGGATCTCCGGGCAAGCTTTCAACGCCAAATCTTCGCCGGAGTTTCTTCTCGGCCTCCTCCTTCATCCAAGAGCTCCAAAGGAAGACCTAGCCGCTATCTCCATCGAGCAAGAGGAAGTTTGCAACCTCTACCGGATCGTGACACGAAGAAGACGGGTCCATTGGAGAGTAATGACAGCTCTCTCTACCCCGGACGTAGTTGTGGACCGAGCTTGGACGCGGATTGACAACCCGGCGATTCCAACCGTGAATCTTCAACGAGCCTTCGGATTCGGTCGATTTCTTGCCTTGTTCTCCTTTTATTGATGTATTTGCAACTAGATCTAACATTATGATGAAGTGTATTTTGATTAAATAGCATTTTTACTTGATTATGTCTATGTGATTGAGTATTTTTGTTTATATTATTGAGGTGCGCCTTGTGGTGTGGTTTGTTGGTTGTCCGGTGCCGCACTAGCAATTGCTAGTGGCGTGCTTGGTGAAGAGGTGCTTGCGACCCTCAATCCGTAAGCCTACTCGCCCATCCGCCTACCGAAGCGTGGCATCGCGGCCCGTATTCCATTCGCCTAACGAAGCAGCGCGCTCAAGGCCTGCATAGTTCGACTCCGTTAGCCTACTCGTCCATCCGCCCTTTCGACGCAGCGCGCTCAAGGCCTGCCTAGTCTCCATCCCGCCAAGCGAAGCTTTGCATAGCGGCATTGCATAGGAGTAGTTGATAGCTTTTATTTTGTTTTCCAAAAGCCAACCCAACTCCTCCGCATTCCATCCACGTTAAGGACTTCAATCTCAAGTCCTTCCTCTAAACCTAACTCCACCTTACTGTGTTCCTCAAGAGACCGACACTCGGGGATTTTCCCCATTATTATTACTTGCGCGACCGGTGCACTTGCCGAATCATCGCATCAGCTGGCACTTCCGCTAGGCGGCTATCCTGGGCATAGGACTCCCCTCGACCATGTTTTGTGTTCCGGGAGGGGGTCTTACAAATGGTATCAGCTTGCAATGATCCTGAGATAAATAAGTCCATTAGACCACTAGGCAACCCCTGCTCGATAGATCAGTTTGAGGACAAAGTAATACAGCGGAAGTGGTGGTGTGCCCATGTGTGATTCACATTAAGTATGTCCACATTTTCCTATAGAAAGTGCCAACCTAAGCCAAACTCGTACCCTTACGTATAGATGCTCTCTCATTCCGAGACAGTAATTGGTATTCCCATTCCAACAATTAGAGTTGGTTTGGCATTGGATTCATGTCAACCTAACTAGGATACCATTTTGGTCGACTTAGAAGGATATGTCGTGACATATCCTAGCCTTATATCGATCTCGGGGATGATGTGGCCAAATAATAAGTGACCGCAAATGACTAAGGGAAGAGTTCAACGTGAGTGTAAATGCTAGATACTCACACCCTGAGATTTCTATCTCAGATGTGGAGAATATTATCACCTTACCCAAAATATTAGGACAATCTCAATAAGATTGGTGCGTGTAGTCTATTATTAGCTTAGTAAGAGACCACTAAGCATGTCTTTTATACTGTATGTGGATACCTCCCACTTCTAAATATGTATAAGGTTTCATATGGAGAAGATATGATAAGAATTTGGATCCAGAGAAGGACCTTTTTGGGATGAATGTATTATATTGGTGGTAGAAGAAACCCTGCCAAAGAGATACGGGGGCTTATCTCTTCGTTTATCGGGCTAGTTATGTAGCGTCTTAGGTTTCTTGGAGGATTTAAAATCTTTTTAATTTTTCACATTGGAGGTTGTGATCCTTGAAGAGTTAATTCCCCTTAGGCAAGGTGGACTGCTAATGTCATGTTTGGGTTGATGGAAATTGCATTAGCGAAATAAGAGAAGAAAGCATTTTGAAGATGATAATCCTCTCTATACTGTTCTAAGATTAGGTTGATAAATAATGAGGGGAGTAGTAAACTAACACTTTGGGAATGTGCAACTATGTTGTGATAACATAATAACTGTGAAGCTAATGAAATTCTGTGCATGCATTGATGGTATGATGATAAACAACCCTTGAGTTTGGAAATTCTCGGTGAACATTCCCTTTGATGTTGTAATTACTTGACATTGAGAAATTAATAAGTGTTAGGTGGTGGAAGAAACCTAGTCCAATTGTACGGGGGCTTATCGCTTCGTTTATTGGACTAGTCATATACCGACTTGAGTTTTTCCCCTAAATCTTATTTAGAAATGGTATGTTGCAGACGTATGCCATCAAGGTTTTGTTTAAATAATACGTGAACGATGATGACCATATTTGGTCGGGGATTAAGATATTGTGTAATTTGGAATAGGAATTCACAATTGTATTCATTTTAAGTGTTTCACATGGAAAGAGGTCGCACATGCTAGGGGTGCGAATAGCGGAAATGTGTACGTTGAAACCCTTCCTTGATAATTATCCAAAAGATGTGAAACTTGATACATGCCTTCAAGTCTACCTTAGGAAGGACTCCAAAAAATTGGGTGTAATTATTGGAGTATGGTTTTCCAAAAATTAGTATAACTTGTGGGATGATATAAATCCCTACGTTTTGGTATGGGATAAATGTGTCATGCACATCAATGATATACTAATCACAAAGAGACATTAGGGGTTGACGCAGATGTTTACGTTGGAGAAGGAGGTAATTATTTAATACCCACATGTGATGAAGTTATGTCATAATGATGCGCAGTGACCCCCTTGTGTAAGGATCAGTTGTAAATTTAGCAAGAGAGGTAGCCAATTACCTCTAAAGCATCATAATTTCGGGAGAATACACAAACAAGTAAGAGCATGTGTAACATTTTACCTCGACAAGGTAGATTTCTAGAGGCTCTGTATTATAGCCCAACCCTTGAATAAGGTTTATGTTCACGGTTGAGGAGCCCTTAAAGGAAATGATTTAAATCACGAGACAAAAGTAGCATCAATATTTGAATTCAGTGCAAATCTAAGTAGGACTGGGAGTAGACAAAAGTAACACTTGACTCAAAGTCACATGTTATTCAAAGGGAATGATGTGATTATAACCCATGCGAGGTGTAGAGTCATGGATTCACCTTACTTTGAGCCACGATAAAGATTCGTAATATCACCATAACCAATTGATAAGCATCATCAGATGATCACATGCGGAATTTGGGAACTATTTGGAAACATAAAAGCTTTCTGAGCTTAAACCCTTGAGGTAGTAACATCATGTTTGGTAATTGATGGATTTAAAGGGCATAATGTCATGACAAGTGAGGTGGGGTGATTGCGGAACTTGACTATTATGTGAATTTGAAGTCAAGCAATAAACGTCGATGATGTTTGACCATTTTAATTATCTTGCCATGACTTGATATTGGAAATAAAATACCCTCAAAAATGTAAAACTGAGTAGGCATCATGCTATGTTTGGAAGAGGGGTACTATAGGTATGAACCTTGGGATAATGTTTGGATGGTTTCAAAAAAATCGAAAGGCATGAGCACCTCCGCATTACATCGTCAGCAAAGTTTCTTTATGTTTAGAAACATTTTATGAAATCAAGAAATAAATTCATACATACACTTCAAAGTTGAATGAGTATTCCCTCCTCTTGTTGGTAAGAATTTGATAATCTATCAGAGGGTCTAGAATTGTGATAACCCGGTGGTAGGTACATGATCGATAACTCTTAGGAGAACGGACACGAGATGGTTGAAGGTTGGGGCACTCAGAATTTGACTGGGCTTGGTTGGTGGTTTTTGCATGAATGCCCTTGTATAGGAAATGTTAAACACTTGGAATGTATAAGAGTGTACATGATTATTACATATTAGAAGGCAGAGGTATGAAGATATTTCCCTTGCTTGACTCATATAGTTAAGCTACGTGAGCATAACAATGGTTGAAACTTAATATCAAGTGAATGTCATGTTAAGGGTAAAAGATGTGTGTTGTATGAAGGATTGCCTCGGACGGGATAACTTTGATGGAATCGATTGATAATGATATGGATAATGATGGTTTGTACTAGAAGAGGAGATTAAAGCTCGCTTCTATATATTTAATACATAAGAGAGACGATCTTGCGGGTACAATAACGGTTTGGGTATTTGAGGTTTGACCCAAGGATATGACATCGTGAATTTTATGGTTAATTACCCGCTGGACTTTGAGGCCAGCCTCCGTGAATGCTAAATTTTGGATACATTTAAATGATGATGTTGAAAGTGCTATACATTATTTGGATAACGATGTCTGGGGTTAGAAGAATCAATTTATTTGTGCAAAATCTGGAAGCACATTATTCTCTTGAAGGAGGATTCTAAATTTTATCTAGAAACAAGAGTAACAACTTTTGCATATCGGGTTCATTGATCTTAAAATATTTTAGATCAAGGGTGCAATGAAAGTTGATTTATTAAGTTGTGGGAACAAGGGATTATGGGTTTCGGTGGTTTCCAACCTGCACGTAGTGGGAGCGTGGCTATAAACCCAACCATGTATTTTCACCACCATTCTTATGTCTTCATCAGGATGAGAGACACTTAAGAATTCTCTGTGCATAAATTGATTATAAGTGTCACGAAGTACAATAAAGGTACACTTGGGGAAATTTGGGGTGATGCGCGATGTGATGTGGATAAGTAATGATATGCACAAGTGTTAAGAGGGAGTCAGGACATACTAAAATAATAACCTCGTCAAGTGTACTCCGAACTTGATTTACATAGTCCGACTTTCAATTCCCATAGCCTCCACCTAAATTTTGAGGACGAATTGTTTCTTTGTTTATTAGATTTGTAACATTCCAGTTCGAGCTAGACCCCTCGGGAGTGTGTTGTGTCGCCGAGAGTTGACTCGGGCTCGGTAGAAGACCTAAGACACTAAGGTGGTCAGGTTTGAGTCACGATCAGCAAGTGATGATTAATTTACTCTACTCTAATTGTAAATGTTGAAAAGTATAAGTATGTCCTGGCAGACCAGAAATAGGCTTTGACAGAGATAGTTTAGCATGGTGTAGAGAATTTGGGAAAATAAATGTGCCAAGTCAAAATCACAGGGCTTCCCGTCAATCGACGGGACCATCCCGTCGAACGACTGGAGCTCCCGTGGATCCTTTAGCATCAACGGGGAATGATGTTCCCTAGGCTCTAAGTGGAAATCGATGGGGCTCCCGTCAATTGACAAAGTGTCCTGTCGATCGACGGGAGCTTCCGTTGATCTTCATCATCAGCTGGGAGCTAACGCTGGCGGTAGCTTTTCCTAACGCCGGCGGTAGAAGCTGAATCTGTGCCCGTGACTTTTCCCGTCGACATCGATGGGAAGGGTTAGCTTCCCGTCGACATCGATGGGATGGTGTCTCGTCTGGACTACTAACGCCCAGCGGTAGCGCTACCGTCGGTGTTAACAAACAGGGAATTTCAGGTTCTCACCCTTTGGGTGGTAGGAGTTCCTAGATTCCCATGTCAACTGGGCGAGGCGTAGATGAATATTATGATTCTGAAATGGGACATTGCGATGCACAATTGAATGAAGAATTTAGAGGACTTGTTCATATAAATGCTCCCATCGTTTGATAATCTATCGTATGATTAGATTTGTTATAACAATATGTACACCCCTGTTGGATTTCGTAATATTTGGATAAGTGGTATTAAAGTTATTGTCATTTCAATTGATAACTTGAAGGTGATATAAATGTTGAATGTGAAGGTCGATTGGGCCAAAAAATTTTATGAATCATATACATGCTAGTATGGACCTGTGATAATAATTTCAGATTTATTTCTATTGAGATGACTCCTTAAATGAACCTTCAATTGTTAGTTTATGTGGAATCGTAAAAAGGACATGTTTATATAAATGCTCACATCGTTTGATGATCTATCAGAAGATTAGATTTGTGATAACCTCTCAATATGGGTGATAGCTGCAAGGGTGTGGAAACACGCCGTGAATTGAGCACGCAAATTGAATATTGATGATAAGTTGGGCTTACTTATTTAGTAAGATATGAATATGTCTCTATACACACAAGTAGTCCTGAAGGGTCTCATAGAGTAATTTCCATGTTATACGCACGCCACCACACAAGAGTTATAACAACTTGGTATTGGTAGCATTGATGGCTTGATGCGGGTTATAAGATATGGTTATATCTTACGGTGAAATGTTAAGGGCCCGGTTGTTGGGGCCCTAGGATGCTAATTAGCATCGATTGAACTCGGAGGATGTGAAGTGTAATAAGAATCCTTTCGTGAGTCCTTAGGTGCTTGATAATCTGGATTATGCATGGGAATTACATGAATGTGCATGGCTTACACATGGTGGTGTAATGATCCTGGTTGGAGGATTACTTGTGGCGGGTCTATGGGCTTGCTAGTCGTGACACCTACAGAAGCTGACAGTTAGACTATAGACCGGTTGGGCTGTGTTCATGGTTTTCACTTCCCAAGACCCCTTCCGTGTTATGAAGACTCGGAATGATAGGAGCAGTATGCAGGGTCTCTACTATGTGTACTTAGCATCAAGGCGTACATAGGCCTAGGTCTGGTAGTGTTCATACCTGCCTAATAGTGGAGGAGCCCATTCCACTGTCTCCGTCTGGCCATGACGTGAGGTGCCTGAGTGGTTAGCTACCCTCGAAAAGCGGTAACTACAGGTCAATGTTGATATAGTAATTATGCATGGGTGAGTCATCATATCATTATCATTGTATTGCATTCATCCCTTAATGATCATAGCGTTGCACCGCATCGGGTCCATCATATAAATTAGTATGGGCTCTTTTATATGATGGGTTCCAAATTGGAAACCATAACTTATAAGTTTGTATAGGCATTCATATAAGTTAAGGTACGTTTTGAAACTGCAAATATAATGCTTACTTTTGTACTGTTACACTGCATTTTATGCCTTGCTACTCGTCGCAATGCTAGCTCAGAATTGTTTCTTACTTCACTATCATAGTAACTGTTAGCATAAATATACTCTTATGTATAGTAGCTTTATTTCTACTGTTGATATAAAATAGCTAAGATTGTACCCTTACTACTGTCACCTGCTCTTGCTACTACTGTTTATAATACAGCTTCTCTTCAATCCCTTCCGCCCGGTGCCTTGGAGTCGCTGGGGGAGAGGATGTGAAGCCACTTAGTCTTTATGACTAACGATTTTTACACTGCTATTTTTAGGAGCACACCACGGTGGATCAGCACTGTTCGACACAGGAGGACTGCCAGGCCAGGGTGATAGGACTTGCAACGATGATACCTTTTCTTGCGCAAGGAACAGATGTGAGCGAGTGTTTGAGATGTAGCCTTAGGTCAATAGGTACGCTGATGTTGTTTTAACAGGAGCTTTTGCAGCTTCCTGTCATTTTGTACTTGATCGGACATTAATACTTAGTTGTGAATCATTGGCTTCTATTTATATTATTGATGGGTTGGCATGATGATATTGGAAAATAGCTGGAAGGATAGGCGTCTATCCCGTGTGCTGGCACTTCCGCAAGGCGGCTGTCCTGGGCATAGGACTCCCCTCGGTGGTGTTTTGTGTTCCGGGAGGGGGGTCTTACACGGGAGCTGGCAGATAGATCTTGTCTGGTTAGGCTGTACTCTTTGTGTTTACTTCCAAAGACCCCTTCCGTGCCTAGTGACCGGTTGGGTTGTGCTCTTGGTGTTTACTTCCCAAGACCCTTTCTGAGTCCAGTATGCAGGTGCTCTGTTGTTTTGTTCTTAACATCAAGGCATACGTAAGGCCTAGGTCTGGTAGTGTGCATACCCACCTAGTAGTGGAAAAGCCTGTTCTACTGCCACCGTCTGGCCACGATGGGGGGCGCCTGAGAGGTTAGTTTCCCTCGAAAATTGGGAACTACAGGTCTATGTCGACATAGCAAACCTGCATGGGTGAGTCATCATATCATAATCATTGCATTGCATTCATCCTTTCATGATCATAGCATTGCACCGCATTGGATCCTCATCATATAAACTTGTATTGGCACCTTTATATGATTTGTTACTTTATGTTCGGATCCTTAACTTATAAGCTTTTATGAGCATCCTTATAAGTTAAGTTCAATTCAGTTATCAATATACTCTGCTTGCTTATACTCAGTCGTTGATCATACTACTTGTTAGATGTATATTTTATACATTTGATATACTGCTGCGATTACATCTTCCATTGTCACCTGCTCTTCCTACTACTGTTTATATTGCAGCTTCTCTTCAATCCCTTCCGCCTGGTGCCTTGGAGTTGATGGGGGAGAGGATGTGAAGCCATATAGTCTTTATGACTAACGGTTGTTACACCACTATTTTTAGGAGCACTCCCTGGTGGATCAGTAGCGTTCGACGCAGGAGGATATCCAGGCCAGGACGGCAGGGCTTGTGACTACGACACCTTGGCTACCTTCAGTGACAGATGTGAGCGAGTGTTTGAGAGATATCCTTATGGCAAGTTTGTACTCTGATGTTTAACAGGAGCTTATGTAGCTACCTGTCCTTTTGTACTGTAATGGACATTATTACTTTGTTGTGAATAAATGGCTTCTGTTGTTTTTGTATTATTGATTGGTTGGCATGATGATATTTGAGAATAGCCGGCAGGATAGGCGTCTTGTGGAGGGGGCTAGCCCGTGTGCTGGCACTTCGACAAGGCGGCTATCGTGGGCATAGGACTCCCCTAGGCCGTGTCATGTGTTCCGGGAGGGGGTCTTACAAATGGTATCAGAGTGAAACAATCCTGAGATAAAAGAAGTCCATTAGACCACTAGCGCACCACTGCTAGCTAGATCAGTTTGAGGACAAACTGACGAAGTGGAAGCATGGTGAGCCCATAACCCACATGCTAGGTGGACTGCTAATTATAATTTCATTAGCTTCCCAGTAATAATTTTTGACATTGGAGGTTGTGATCCTTAAAGAGTTAATTCCCCTTAGGAAAGGTGGACTGCTAATGCCATGTTTGGGTTGATAGAAAGTTCATTAGTGGAATAAGAGAAGAAAGCATTTTGAAGATGATAATCCTCTCTATAATGTTCTAAGATTAGGTGGATAAATAACGAGGGGAGTAGTAAACTAACACTTTGGGAATATGCATCTATGTTATGATAACATTATAACTGGGAAGTGATGAAATAAATTCACGCTACGCAAAATTAAAATATTATCCACGTATAATTCGATAAGGCAAGTGTACCTATCGCTTTATAGTATAGGATTTAGAAAATCAAGTGTCGTATTTTTCTGGGCTTGCTGAGTACTTCTACTCACAAAGAAGAGCTATTATTTTATCGAACGAAAGTTGGGTTTGTTTTTGGAAAAATGATTTGGAGAAAATTAACTACGAAGAAAAATTATGATTAAAAGGATTAGCACTTGGTCTTGAATCCCTTTGGAATAAAATATAATTTTATAAAAGATGACACCGCAAACTCTTATTGAAATATCCTCGACCGTGGAGGTTCCCAAAATATGGTAGAGCCTCTCTCGAGAGAACTACCACCTAACCTTAGGTTGATCGATTAAGACCCCTCGGCCAGTCGAAATCCCCTAAGCCTGCTTTAAGCGGTGAACCCCACTATTGGATTTGACTCCAATCCGAAAGATTTGTGTCACCTTCTCTCGAGGAATGCATACAACTCTTTCTATCTTTGAGTGATCTCCTCGTTCGCATGGATCTTTCGATCACTAGCAAACGAATCATAGATTGAAAGTCATATTCCGGACATATGAAATCAAAACAAAATAATTCAAAGATAAATCGAAGATAAACAAAACTAGAGTTTGCTAATTAGAAAAAAAACAAAACATATTTTATTTCATTCCAAAGTTCATCATGACCAAGTGCTAAAGGAAGATTAGCTACTCATTATAGTTATGGAAACACAAGTAGAAAAGGGAAAATACATGATTAAAAACTAGAATACTTGAATTGAAATTGCAATAATAAAAACTTACAACTTGAAGAAAAATTAGCTAGAACAACAAAAATAATAGACTAAAGCTGTAAGTAAACTCCAAAATTGAACTTCTTGACTTCTGGAGATTGCTGCCGTTTATAGTTGAAAAATCGGGGAGTCACGCCCTTGGTCACGCCGGTGACCAAGGGCGTGTAAGCTGCGTAATTACTGTCATGAAAGCCCGGGACGTTGGGGAAGAGAAACCGCCAAAAATCAATTGCACGGCGGGTCACGGCCTCGGTCATGCCCGTGACCAAGGGCGTGTCTTGAACGGGTCTGGAAACGGCGGGAAACGCCGCAATCTGGAGTTAATCTGGCGGTTGCAGAAAAGTCACGGCCTCGGTCATGCCTGTGACCGAGGGCGTGTAAGCTAGAAACGGCAGGTGTTGATTGCTGGCTGAAATGAATGCATTCCGGGCGAGTCACGCCCGTGACTTTGAGGTCACGCCCTCAGTCACGCCCGTGACGGAGGGCGTGTAATTTTAATCTGACGTGGCGGCTGACTCCTACAACTGGAATACGCGGGGCTGGTTCACGGCCGTGACAAAATGTCACGCCCTAGGTCACGCCCGTGACCGAGGGCGTGTACTTTGCGATTTCGGCAGAAATACTCCAAATATTCTCCTGATTAGTCTTATGAGCTTGAAATTGCTATTGGCAGCCCAAATTACCTGAAAATACAAAAACAAGATAAATTAGTGATAAATTAACTAAAACTAAATTAAATTAAATTAATTATTAATAAAATATTATGTGAAAATAACTATAAATATAGCATTATCAAATACCCCCATACTTATTCGTTTGCTAGTCCCGAGCAAACAACTTTTCATAGGAGTAGAAAAATTTAAATACAAGAAAAGAATTTTGAACCTAAAGAGTAAAAATGCGAAGTCTTGCGCCTAAGCGTGTAGAAATTCTAGTAGAAAAACCTATTCAGCGTAAAGATTAGCTTATAATTTTTTAAAAATGCGTTATAACATATTGTTATTACTTTTAAATTGAAAATCCGGTAAATCCGAAAATGATATTTAAGGAGCAGGTAGCGTGTTTACTAAGATCAATATTACACAAAATCAAAGTTCGGGATAGCCTCCAAAGAAATCCATCAATGACGATGGCCATAGGCTTGCCCTTTCACACTCTCGCCACGGCACTAGTTTAACTCATAAACATGAATCAATAGGACTTAATTAGGTTGAAATGTGGCTTGGGGTTAAGGTGCGGATATCAAAAGATAAACGTGAAGGGTTAAGGCACACTTAAAACAAAAAGAAGAGCTTTGCAAAAACTTGTATGCTAATTAATTTTTACACCCCAAAAAATTTTGAAATATAAAGGTAGGGGTCAAAAATGCACTCTGCCAAAAAAAAAAATTTCTCAATATTTTTTTCTCATTTTTTTTTCATTTTTTTTGCAGCAAAATGATAACAAAATTAAGATCACCATTTTCACAAAAAAAAACACAAGCTAGCAACAAATAAAGCTCTAAATTTCAAGCGTGCACCATAGGTAGGATATTTGGCTTTGGTGAAAATGAGTGGGGCTTACAAAAGAAACGGTAAAAAGCACAAAATGGCTAGCAACGGTTAAGATTTTATGGCTTGGAATGCAAAGGCTCAAACGAATCAAGAGATGGCCTAAATCATTTTCATGCTCATGAATCTAACTTATGCAAATGTCTTGAGAGTCGCTAGAGGCAAGTTCTAGACATCGAGAAAGAATACCCTTCCGTTCAAATTGGGTAATATTTCTCCAGTAAACTTCTACATACTCACTTAAAGTATTTTTGGATTCTACCGGTTTCAAATTAAAAGTAAAACAAAAATATTCTACGCAGTTAAAAAAAACATAAATCTAATTTTATGCTGAATAGTTAATTCGACATGAGATCCTACTAATGCGTGCGCGTAACTAGAACACTGCACGAGTCAACAATTTTACTCCAAAATTCAAAATCTAATGAAGTATATAAAATTTTCTACAACACTATGGAAAAGTAAATCTACTAAGAATTTTGCAAACAAGTAAATATAGAAATATTAAGAAAACTATATTTTTTTTTTTGTAGATTTTTTTAATTTTGTATTTTTTTTTTGATAAAAAATTTGGGTGTTGCTTTGCAATAAAACTGATGTGAAATACCCTCCCCCATACTTAAAAGAAAACAGTGTCCCCAATGTTGTAGAAATAAGTACGAGTAAAGGAGAAAAAAAAACTTCCCTGATGAAGAGCAAATCAATACCCAAGCCATCCTGAAGAAAAACAGAAAGCAAAACATTTTTTTTATATTTTTAATATTTTGACAGGAATAAAAGAGAAATAAAACAAATACAAAGGTGCGGGACAGAAAATAAAAGATACAGACGACCAAAAATAAAAAACTCTAAGCATCATCGTCGTCGTCCTCCTGCCGATAATAAGCACGCAGATCAGCAAATTCTCGCTGCAGATGCTCCATAGAGGAAGCATGGCGCCGCTCGAGGGTATCAAAACGTGTGTCAAAATGAGTGCGCATGGACAGCTGCTCTGTTTGAATCTGATCCAAACGGGTGTGGATCCGCCCAAACTGCTGATCGAAATAAGTGGATGAGTCGGGCGTAGGGGGAAAATGCTGCTGCGGCGGCTGTGGAAACTGCGGAGCTGGAGCAACGCCACCGGAATCAGCTTCGAAATCAAGATCGATCGGGTCGCCACCCACTTCGCCAGGAACGACCTCGTACTCGCGGCCACGCCGACGCATCAAACCAAGGGCCCAGAGGTTTTGGAATGTGATAGGCGCAGGCGTTTGGAGTGGAACAGTGGGAGGAAGTGCATCCCAAAGGCCCAAACGCTTGGCCAAATAAGTAACAAATGAACCTCCATATAGCGCACTAAGCCTCCGATTTTTGGCCTGATGCCGAAAAAACATTGTAAGCGCCGAACCAAGATTGAGGGGGACTCGTTCGTGCATGCTATATAAATATAACAGGTCCACGCGGGTCACCACTCCATGGCTATCGCCGCGAGCGGAAAGTGTGAAAGTGAGGAGGTAATGGAGATAGCGGAAGGCGGGGGAGAGGAGATGACTACCCTTAGATTTTTTAGGCGAATATGGATTGGGGTCGTTACTGATTTCTGCCCAAAATCCGTGGAGGTTATAATCGCGAAGGAAATCGAGGGGGAGAGCGGTGTAGGCCTCCATAAGGGTGAAAGCCTCGTCGCAAAAGCCCATGAGAATGTTGAACTGACGCAAAGGAAGGGTTCGCGAAAGTCCGCCCATTCGGAATTCAAGCACGTTGTCGGCCCCGACCCAGTGGAAATCAAACGAAGAGAAAAACTCCACTGTCAGCTCGTAGTACGTCGGCTCCGAAATGGAGAAGAATGGAGCCCACCCCGGAGTAGTGAGTAAATCTCGCACCGCGTTGGCCTGCCCGAGGGTGGTGAGAACGTTCCAATCGATGACGCAGAAAACTCCAAATTCTTTCCCACGGAGGCGGTTACTCCGTTCTTGATGAGTGGGATGGGAAAAATGAAGCATAGCCTCCGCATCAAAAGGGTCATCGGGGAGGGAAGAGGAAGACTCGCCAATGGCGTGATTGCGGCGGCGGGCGGCCATTTGGAAAGATGAAAGGAAGAAATCGGCCAAAGAAGAGAGAAAAGAAGGGAGAGATGTGAGATAGGGTGTGGAGAAAAGAGAGGGGGGGCACTTAAATAGGGGAAATTCAAGTGTCATGCCCTCGGTCACGCCCGTGACCGAGGGCGTGTAAGGGGCGACATGTGAAAAGATGGCGTGAGGGAGGAATCCGAGGTTGGACCGGTCAAAAGGCTGAATTTTGTCAGGTCACGCCCTCGGTCACGCCCGTGACCCAGGGCGTGTAACTGCCGAAATCAAAGAGGGCAGGGAATCCAATGTTCACCGGAAAAAAATCGGGTCCCGAGGTGTCAGCGCTCAGGGTCATGCCCGTGACCTTGGGCGTGACTTTGACTGTCACGGGCGTGACAGTCAAAGGGAATCTTTGACCGGGCGCGGTGAGGTATTATGCCAGCTGGATGAGTCACGGCCGTGACCCGATTTGTCATGGGCGTGACTCGATTTGTTACGGGCGTGACATGTCAAATTGAGCCCGTGAGTGCCGGGTTGGGCGAAAATGGTCTTCCGTTAATGTCACGCCCGTGACCAATTTTGGTCACGCCCGTGACTATTACGGAAGACGGAATGGAGTGCAACTCGGCGAGAGATTCGCCAGGAAAATGAATCGTGACGCGCCACGCCCTGGTCACGGCCGTGACTGAGGCCGTGACCAAGATTTTTTTCAGAAACATTTTTTTAGTTTGGTTTTGTAATTTTTTTTATCTTTTTTTTTTGAAAATAAAACAAAAAATAAATTAAAATCAAGGTAATAAAATAAAAAAATACTAAAAATAAAGTACCGACTTGGAGAGCGGAGTTTCATGCGTATGTGCGAGTGATCATTATCTCGCAAATCTCCTCCAAACCTGCAAAAACCTCAAAATAGAATAATAACATTTTTTTATTTGTTTTTTTTTTTTCATTTTTATATGTTTTTTTTATTTTTTATTTTTTTAAAACAAGAATAAATATACTTAGACTTTTTTAAATGGAAGAAAAAAAAATAAAATAAAAATAAAATAAAATAAAAACATGGGCTACCTCCCAAGAGCGCTTTGGTTACGGTCGTTGAGCTCGACCATAGTGGCACGCCGATTTAGGTGTTCGGAAGGAGAATTTCCTCCCGGTGCTCATGAAAATTATCGCCGGTGAAAAATAATTTCAACCGGTGTCCATTCACTTTAAATTCACCTTTTTCAGGATGCGTTATTGAAACGGTCCCGTAGGGCCAAACCTTTTTGACGATAAAGGGTCCGGACCAACCGGACTTAAGTTTTCCCGGAAAAAGACGTAAGCGCGAGTTATAGAGGAGAACTTGGTCTCCCGGTCGAAAAGTTTTAGGATTCCTAAGTTTCTTATCATGATAAAATTTAGTGCGCTCCTTGTATAATTTATTACTTTCATAAGCAAGGGGAGCGCCACTCATCGAGCTCGTTAAGTTGGAACTTGCGGAGCTCGGAAGCAATATTGCTATCTAGATTAAGAAATTTAAGCGCCCAAAAGGCGCGATGCTCAAGCTCGACCGGTAGATGACATGCTTTCCCATAGACCAATCGATACGGCGTACAACCGATAGCGGTCTTGTACGCGGTCCGATAGGCCCATAAAGCATCATCGAGTTTATGCGACCAATCTTTCCTATTGGTGGAAACCGTTTTTTTCTAAAATTCGTTTTAATTCACGGTTAACCACTTCTACTTGGCCACTTGTTTGAGGGTGATATGGGGTGGCCATCCTATGTGTAACGCCATATTTAGATAAAACTTTAGTGAATTGGGCGTTACAAAATGAGTTCCCCTATCGCTAATTATCGCCCGCGGTGCTCCAAATCGCGAAAAGAGTTTTTTGAGAAATTGGGTTACGACTCGGGCATCATTGGTGGGAAGGGCTTGCGCTTCCGCCCACCTAGACACGTAATCGACCGCTACCAAAATATATCGATTTCCAAAAGAAACTGGTAGCGGGCCGACAAAATCGATCCCCCATAAATCAAAAACCTCAATTTCTAAAATAGATTTTAAGGGCATTTCATCAAGACGGGAGATATTACCTGAGCGTTGGCATTGTTCACAACGACTTACATGTGCGTGAGCGTCTTTAAAGATGCTCGGCCAATAGAAGCCCGCTTCAAGTACCTTCCGCGCCGTCTGATTTGCTTTATAATGCCCGCCGGCGGGTCCCTCGTGGCAATGCTTTATAATTTGAGCGCCCTCCTCATGAGATACACACCTCCGCACCACTTGGTCCGCACAAACTTGAAAAAGGAATGGATCCTCCCAAAAATAATTTTTCAAATCGGAAAAGAATTTCTTCTTTTCTTGATAGGAAAAATCTTTTGGGAGAAATCTCGCAACAAGGTAGTTTGCGAAATCGGCGAACCAAGGGGTGGGGAGATCTATTACCTTATGAATAACGAGGAGGCGTTCCTCGGGAAAAGTATCATTAATTTCTTCCTCTATGAGCTCCTCCGAATTGGGATTCTCCAACCGAGAAAGATGATCTGCCGCCAAATTTTCCGCTCCCCTTTTGTCCCGGATCTCCAAATCAAATTCTTGTAAGAGTAAGATCCACCTAATCAACCTTGGCTTGGCATCAGTTTTTGTTAGCAAATAACGTAAAGCCGAGTGATCAGTAAAAACAATTACTTTAGATAAAGTAAGATAAGAGCGAAATTTATCAAAAGCAAAAATCGCGGCTAAAA
The DNA here is from genome assembly GCA_033032865.1 of Dactylorhiza incarnata. Taxonomy (NCBI): domain Eukaryota; kingdom Viridiplantae; phylum Streptophyta; class Magnoliopsida; order Asparagales; family Orchidaceae; genus Dactylorhiza; species Dactylorhiza incarnata. The sequence continues at coordinate 7,203,449 of JAWHQI010000051.1, read as the reverse complement.
GCTCTTTCTCGGTTGTTGTGTAATTCTCTTGTGCGTCGGTAAGTGTCTTGCTCGCATAATAAATAGGATGAAAATTTTTATTTATGCGTTGTTCTAGGACTGCACCAACGGCAAAACTACTAGCGTCGCACATAATCTCAAAAGGAAGATCCCAATTGGGAGCTATCATAATAGGAGCGTTTATTAATTTTTCTTTAATAATAGAAAAAGAATGCAAACAATTTTCATCAAAAATAAACGGTGCATCTTTTTCTAATAAGTGAGTGAGGGGCTTGGTTATTTTAGAAAAGTCTTTTATAAACCGGCGATAGAAACCGGCATGCCCAAGAAAACTACGTACGGCCTTAACATTTGAAGGGGGAGGTAATTTTTCTATAGTTTCAATTTTAGCTTTATCTACCTCTATACCCTTACTAGATATTTTATGGCCTAAAACTAAACCTTTCCGTACCATAAAATGGCACTTCTCCCAATTTAACACTAAATTCGTCTCCTCACATCTTTGGAGAATGCGGGAAAGGTTAGTCAAACATAAATCAAATGAATCTCCGAAAATGGAGAAATCATCCATAAAAACTTCCATAATATCCTCCACTAGCTCGTCAAAAATTGTTAGCATACATCTTTGGAATGTTGCCGGCGCATTGCATAACCCAAATGGCATCCTACGATAGGCGAAGGTGCCAAACGGACAAGTGAAGGTTGTTTTCTCTTGGTCCTCGGGCGCAATTGGGATTTGAAAATACCCCGAGAGACCGTCAAGAAAACAATAAAACGAGTGTCCGGATAATCGTTCAAGGATTTGGTCGATGAACGGTAAAGGAAAATGATCCTTACGGGTCGCATCATTTAATTTGCGATAATCAATACAAACCCGCCATCCGGTAACGGTTCTAGCTGGGTTTAATTCATTTTTATCGTTTGGCACTACCGTTAATCCTCCGTTCTTTGGCACCACTTGGACCGGACTAACCCAAGAGCTATCCGAAATTGGATAGATGATGCCCGCATCTAATAATTTAATTACCTCCGCCTTAACCACCTCCTTCATATTAGGATTTAGGCGGCGTTGAGGTTGAATAGATTTACGTGAATTTTCTTCTAATAAAATTTTATGCGTACAAAAGGAGGGATTAATCCCTTTTAAATCCGTAATTTTCCACGCAATTGCGCGGCGACGAAGTTTTAAAACATTTAATAATTTTAATTTTTCTTCATCGGACAGAAACGCCGACACGATTACGGGAAGCTTAGAATCCTCCGCTAGAAATAAATATTCTAAATGATTAGGCAATTGTTTTAATTCTACTACGGGAGGTTCCTCATAAGAAGTTTTTAATCGATCACTACCTAATTCTAAAATTTCAAAAATAGGTTCGTAAGTGTTCGTGCCGTCAATATGTTCATGAGAAATAAGATCGAGATTTTCAAATTCTTCATCATAGAAAGATGACGGTGAAATATATTCAGAAAATAAAATTGAGTCTTCATCAGGTGAAGCCTCCAAGAAAAAACAAGAGTCGTCATTTGAGAGCGTATTTTTCATAGAAGAATTTATAGTAAAGGTAACTTCCTCATCTCCGACTCTAAGGAGAAGTTTACCATTACTAACATCAATTATGGCGCGCGAGGTGGCAAGAAAAGGGCGACCGAGAATGAGTGGTACCTCGGCGTCCTCATCTATGTCAAGGATGACAAAATCTACCGGAAAGATAAATTTATCAACCTTGACAAGCACATCCTCGATAATACCCATTGGGTAATTTATGGAACGATCCGCCAATTGGATGCTCATTCTCGTGGGATTAGGTTCTCCTAAACCCAATTTTTGGAAAAGAGAATAAGGAATCAAATTTATAGAGGCGCCTAGATCGGCCAACGCATGTTTTACTAAGAAATCGCCAAATAAACATGGAATTGAGAAACTACCCGGATCGGTTAATTTCTTAGGCAATTTATTAAGTAAAACTGCTGAGCATTCCTCGTTCAATTGAACGGTAGAAATATCCTCAAGTTTATTTTTATTAGACAAAAGATCTTTGAGGTATTTAGCATACTTCGGCATTTGCGCGATAGCTTCGCAAAATGGTAGATTAATTTGAATTTGTTTAAACATATCTAAAAATTTACCGTAATGCTCATCATTTCGATCTTTTTTTAATTTAGACGGATAGGGAAGTGGTGGTTGAAATTCCTTAATTTTATTTTGCGTTGGAACTTGAGGAGGAGGAGAAGATGAAGAGATTGTTACCTCTGGTTCAACCAAGTGTGAAGGGGTAGTTACCTCCTTCCCGCTCCGTAGCGTGATAGCCTTTGCCTGCTCCTTTGGGTTGGGCTCCGTATTGCCTGGAAGTGCTCCCTGCTGGCGATCGGAGAGCATCTTCGCGATTTGCACAATTTGATTCTCCAAATTGCGAACAGATCTGGTAAGATTCCGGATATTTGCATCGTTATTTGCTGCATATTTGGTGAAAACCTCCTCAAGAGAAGGAGATTTTGGAGCTTGTGGTGGAGGAAAACCAGGTGGAATTGTGTTTGGGGGTTGTGCCGCATTCCCTGGATTACTCCAAGAGAAATTTGGGTGGTTACGGAACCCGGGTGATATGTGTTACCATAATGAGTGTTACCCGAATTAAAGTTTGGCCGATTCGGATTACCCATGTAATCCACATGTTCGGCAATGGTGTAGGGGGATCCCCAGGTAGGTGTAGAAGAGGAAGTAGTCATCTCTTCTATTTTTTTATTTAAAATCTCAACCTGGACAGATAAATTTGAAATTGTATCAACTTCATACAAACCGGCCGGTTTATTTGAGCGCGACCGAGGTGTACTCCATTGATACGTATTCATGGCCATACTCTCTAAAAGCTCTTGCACTCCTGCCGGTGTTTTGTTATTCAAGGTACCACCGGCGGCGACATCAATCATTTGACGCGTTTGAGAATTTAGGCCATTATAGAATGTCTGAATTTGCAACCAATCGGGGATTGCATGATGGGGGCATCGGTGCAAATATTCATTAAATCGCTCCCACGTATCATAAAGTGTTTCCGTTTCAACTTGGGAGAAAGAAATGATATCCTTACGCAATTGAGCCGATTTAGCGGGCGGAAAATATTTTGTGAGAAATTGTTCCGTCATTTGGGCCCATGTGGTGATGGATCCTCTTGGAAGACAACTAAGCCACTGCTTAGCTTTATTGCGCAAGGAGAAAGGAAAAAGCCGAAGCCTTATTGCGTCATCGGATACCCCATTAATTTTGAAAGTATCGCATATTTCTAGAAAACTAAAAATATGAGCGTTGGGATCCTCATCTTGAATCCCATCAAATTATACATATTGTTGTACCATTTGAATGATGCATGGCTTTAATTCATAATTATTGTTCGCTATAGCAGGTCGAATAATACTAGAAGTGGTATCCTCCAGATTAGGTCGGGCATAATAGGACATAGTCCGTTGCGCGACCTCATCCGGATTTGGATCACCCATATTAGAAGAGGTAGAACAGGAGGGGGATGAAGAAGAAGATGAAGAAGAAAGAGTATTCGGAAAGGAAGTGTCACCTACGGATTCCTCAATCGGATCTTGAGAACTTGGTCGTTGGAATCTTAAGCGTCGCCGAATGGTTTGCTCGATTTCCGGATCCAATTCAAGAAGATCGGACGGATTCCTTCGGGTCATACACCAAAAAGAAAAACGTAGAAAAGAGAGAAGAAAGAAAAAAAATGATAAAATTAATAGAACTAAGCTTTCAAAATATCAACAATTCTTCCCCGGCAACGGCGCCAAAAACTTGATGAAATAAATTCACGCTACGCAAAATTAAAATATTATCCACGTATAATTCGATAAGGCAAGTGTACCTATCGCTTTATAGTATAGGATTTAGAAAATCAAGTGTCGTATTTTTCCGGGCTTGCTGAGTACTTCTACTCACAAAGAAGAGCTATTATTTTATCGAACGAAAGTTGGGTTTGTTTTTGGAAAAATGATTTGGAGAAAATTAACTACGAAGAAAAATTATGATTAAAAGGATTAGCACTTGGTCTTGAATCCCTTTGGAATAAAATATAATTTTAAAAAAGATGACACCGCAAACTCTTATTGAAATATCCTCGACCGTGGAGGTTCCCAAAATATGGTAGAGCCTCTCTCGAGAGAACTACCACCTAACCTTAGGTTGATCGATTAAGACCCCTCGGCTAGTCGAAACCCCCTAAGCTTGCTTTAAGCGGTGAACCCCACTATTGGATTTGACTCCAATCTGAAAGATTTGTGTCACCTTCTCTAGAGGAATGCATACAACTCTTTTTATCTTTGAGTGATCTCCTCGTTCGCATGGATCTTTCGATCACTAGCAAACGAATCATAGATTGAAAGTCATATTCCGGACATATGAAATCAAAACAAAATAATTCAAAGATAAATCGAAGATAAACAAAACTAGAGTTTGCTAATTAGAAAAAAAACAAAACATATTTTATTTCATTCCAAAGTTCATCATGACCAAGTGCTAAAGGAAGTTTAGCTACTCATTATAGTGATGGAAACACAAGTAGAAAAGGGAAAATACATGTTTAAAAACTAGAATACTTGAATTGAAATTGCAATAATAAAAACTTACAACTTGAAGAAAAATTAGCTAGAACAACAAAAATAATAGACTAAAGCTGTAAGTAAACTCCAAAATCGAACTTCTTGACTTCTGGAGATTGCTGCCTTTTATAGTTGAAAAATCGGGGAGTCACGCCCTTGGTCACGCCCGTGACCAAGGGCGTGTAAGCTGCGTAATTACTGTCATGAAAGCCCGGGACGTTGGGGAAGAGAAACCGCCAAAAATCAATTGCACGGCGGGTCACGGCCTCGGTCACGCCCGTGACCAAGGGCGTGTCTTGAATGGGTCTGGAAACGGTGGGAAACGCCGCGATATGGAGTTAATCTGGCGGTTGCAGAAAAGTCACGGCCTCGGTCAAGCCCGTGACCGAGGGCGTGTAAGCTAGAAACAGCGGGAGTTGATTGCTGGCTGAAATGAATGCATTCCGGGCGAGTCACGCCCGTGACTTTGAGGTCACGCCCTCAGTCACGCCCGTGACGGAGGGCGTGTAATTTTAATCTGACGTGGCGGCTGACTCCTACAACTGGAATACGCGGGGCTGGTTCACTGCCGTGACAAAATGTCACGCCCTAGGTCACGCCCGTGACTGAGGGCGTGTACTTTGCGATTTCGGCAGAAATACTCCAAATATTCTCCTGATTAGTCTTATGTGCTTGAAATTGCTATTGGCAGCCCAAATTACCTGAAAATACAAAAAAAGATAAATTAGTGATAAATTAACTAAAACTAAATTAAATTAAATTAATTATTAATAAAATATTATGTGAAAATAACTATAAATATAGCATTATCAGGGAGCTAATGAAATTTTGTGCCTGCATTGTTGGTATGATGATAAACTACCCCTGAGTTTGGAAATTATTGGTGAACATTCCATTTAATGTTGTAATTACTTGACATTGGGAAATTAATAAGTGTTAGGTGGTGGAAGAAACCAAGTCCAATTGTTCGAGGGCTTATCGCTTCGTTTATTGGACTAGTCATGTACCGACTTGAGTTTTTCCCCTAAATCTTATTTTGAAGTGGTGTGTTGTAGACGTATGACATCAAGGTTTGGTTTAAATAATACGTGAGCAATGATGACCATATTTGGTCGGGGATTAAGATATTGTGGAATTTGGAATAGAAATTCACAATAGTATTCTTTGTAAGTGTTTGACCTGGAAAGAGGTCGCACATGCTTAAGGTGCGAATAGCAGAAATGTGTACGTTGAAATCCTCTCGGGATAATTATCCAAAAGATGTGAAACTTGATTCATGCCTTCAAGTATACATTAGGAGGGACTCCAATAAAATTGGGTGTAATTATTGGAGTACAGTTTTCCTAAAATTAGTATAACATGCGGGATGATATAAATCTCCACGTTTTGGTATGGGATAAATTTGTCATGCACATCAACGATATACTACTCACAAAGAGACAATAGGGGTTGTCTCAGATGTTTATGTTGGAGAAAGAGGTAATTATTCATGAGATGAAGTTATGAAATATTGATGCGCGGTGACCCCCTTGTGTAAGGATCGGTTGTAAATTTAGCAAGAGAGGTAGCCAATTATCTCTGAAGCATCAAACTTTTAGGAGAATGCACAAACAAGTAAGAGTACATGTAACGTTTTACCTCAACAAGGTATATTTCTAGAGGCTCTGTATTATAACCCAACCGTTTAATAAGGTTTATGTTCACGGTTGAGGAGCTCTTAAAGGAAATGATTTAAATCACGAGAGAAAAGTAGCATCAATTTTTGAATTCGGTGCAAATCTAAGTAGGACTGGGAGTAGAAAAAAGTAACACTTGACTCGAAGTCACGTGTTATTAGAAAGGAATGATGTGATTATAACCCATGCGAGGTATAGAATCATGGATTCACCTTACTTTGATCCACGACAATGATTCGTAATATCACCATAACCAATTGATAAGTATCATCCGATGATCACATGCAGAATTTGGGAACTATTTGGAAACATAAAAGCTTTATGAGCCTAAACCCTTGAGGTAGTAACATCATGTTTGGTAATTGAAGGATTGAAAGGGCATAATGTCATGGCAAGTGAGGTGGGGTGATTGCGGAACTTGACTATTATGTGAATTTGAAGTCAACCCTCGAAAACATAAAACTGAGTAGGCATCATGCTATGTTTGGAGGAGGGGTACTATAGGTATGATCCTTGGGGAATGGATTAGATGGTTTCAAAAATCGAAAGGCATGAGCACCTTGGCATTATATCGTGGGCAAAGTTTCTTAATGTTTAGAAACACTTTATGAAATCAAGAAATAAATTCATACATACACCTCAAAGTTGAATGAGTATTCCCTCCTCTTGTTAGTAAGAATTTGATAATCTATCAGAGGGTCTAGAATTGTGATAACCCCGTGGTAAATCATACGATCGATGACTCTTAGGAGAACAAGCACGAGATGGTTGAAGGTTGGGGCACTCAGAATTTGACTGGGGTTGGTTGGTGGTTTTTGCATGAATGCCCTTGTATAGGAAATGTTAAACAGTTTGAATGTATAAAGAGTGTACATGATTATTACATATTAGAAGGCGGATGTACAAATATTTTTCCCCTGCTTGACTCATATAGTTAAGCTACGTGATCATAATAATTGTTGAAACTTAATATCAAGTGAATGTCGTGTTAAGGGTACACGATGTGTGTTGTATGAATGATTTCCTCGGACGAGATAAATTTGTTGGAATCGATTGATAATGATATGGATAATGATGGTTTGTACTAGAAGATGAGATTAAAGCTTGCTTCTACATATTTAATACATAAGAGAGACGATCTTGCGGGTACAATAACAGTTTGGGTATTTGAGGTCTGACCCAATGATATGATATCGTCAATTTTATGGTTGATTACCCGCTTGACTTTAAGGCCAGCCTCCGTGAATGCTAAATTTGGATACATTTAAATGATGATGTTGAAAGTGCTACACATTATTTGGATAATGATGTCTGGGGTTAGAAGAATCAATTTATTTTTGCAAAATCTTGAAGCACATTATTCTCTTAAAGGAGGATTCTAAATTTTATCTGGAAACAAGAGTGACAACCTTTTGCGTATCAGGTTCACTGATCTTAAAAGATTTTAAATTAAAGGTGCAATGAAAGTTGGTTTATTAAGTTGTGGGAACAAGGGATTGTGGGTTTCGGTGGTTTCCAACCTGCACGTAGTGGGAGCGTGGCTATAAACCCAACCATGTATTTTCACCACCATACTTATGTCTTCATCAGGATAAGAGACACTTAAGAATTCTCTGTGCATAAATTGATTATAAGTGTCACGAAGTACAATAAAGGTACACTTGGGGAAATTTGGGGTGAAGCGCAATGCGATGTGGATAAGTAATGTTATGCATGAGTGTTAAGTGGGAGTCAGGACATACTAAACTAATATCCTCATCAAGTGTACTCTAAACTCTATTTACATAGTCTGACCTTCAATCCCCATAGCCTCCACCTAAATTTTGGGGACGAAATTATTTCTTCATTTATTGGACTTATAACATCCTAGTTCGAGCTAGACCCCTCGGGAGTGTGTTGTGTCGCCGAGAGGGTACTCGGGCTCGGTAGAAGCCCTAAGACTCTGAGGTGGTCAGGTTGAGTCACGGTCAGCAAGTGATGATTGATCTACTATACTCTAATTGTAAGTAGGTAAGTATAAGTATGTCCTGACAGTACAGAAATAGGCTTTGACAGAGATAGGTTAGGATAGTTCAAAAAATTTGGGAAAAGAAATGGGCCGAGTCAAAATTGACAGAGCTTCTCGTCGATCGACGGGACCGTCTCGTCGATCGATGGGAGCTCCCGTCCATCCTTTAGCATCATGCGAGAATGAGGTTCCCTAGGTTCTAAGTTGAAATTGACAGGGCTTCCCGTCGATCGACGGGGCCGTCCCATCGATCGACGGGAGCTCCCGTCGATTTTCGCCATCAGCTGGGAATGATGTTCCCTAGGCCGGCAGAACAGTACCAATTGCAAAATTCTAGGCTAAAAGTGGAATTAATGTCCAATAAGGAGCTGACACCTAACTTTGGAGTTCCAAGGCAAGGCATGGAAAGTTGGGTTGCATTTAATGCTCATTAATGCAAATCAAATCTCACTCCCCTCTCTTAAACCAAAAGGGTTGATCACTCCTCAGTTTATCTTCTTCTTCTTCCTCACACCACAAAAGATTTAACTAAGGAGTTCTTGAATGAGCAAGTTAGGAAGAAGATTTGGAGCTTGGCCGACCACCACCATGCTGGCATGAAGAAAATCTTGAACCATGGCCGAAAAATAAGGTGGCCTCCGACCCCTCTCCCTTGGTGCTAGATCTTTAGATCTAATTAAGAGAGATATTGAGCTCAAAAGAGCTTCATTTTGTAAGAATAATGGAGTTTCGTAGGAAGATGCCACGCTAGAATTTATGTTCTAGGGCGTCGTTCGCCGCGAAAATTTCTTCGATCAACTCCCCTCTTCAATATGAAGTTAAAGGAGTTGATTTCGGGAAGATCGGTGGCCTAATGAGGGATTATTGGGGGAGAGAAGGTGAAATTACCTAACCCTTATTTGGTGAAGATGATGAATAGTCCCATGATTAATGGGTTATGATATTTTAAGGGCATTGTTAAAGGCAAATCAGAATTGGCTATTGGCAAACCAATTTCTATTATGTTATTACGCGCTTTTTGAAAATACGCTTTGTACATGCATTTTTAGGAAAAGTGTTCAACACAAAAATTGTAGATCTCGTCGAGTCTACAACTTTCGTTTTGAACACTTTTCCTAAAAATGCATGTACAAGGCGTATTTTCTTGTTATTTTCAAAAATTCACTATAGTTACGATCAGGGCGACAATACGCCTTCTGCGTGCATTTTTAGGAAAAGTGTTCAACACAAAAGTTGTAGATCTCGACAAGATCTACAATATTTGTGTTGAACACTTTTCCTAAAAATGCATGTACAAAGCGTATTTTCAAAAGGCGCGTAATAACCCATAGAAATTGGTTTGCCAATAGCCAATTCTGGTTTGCCTTTAACAATTCTTTGTTTTAATATGGGTTGATATTATATGTATTGATCTCGAGGAATAGTCCCATGTTAATGGGTTATGATATTTTAATTAGGCACTTAATTAATTAATGGGACCCATGAATAGTGGTGAAAGTCTAGCAACTAAGGGAAGAAAGAATTGATCTTAATTGGAGATGAGGTTTCACGGGAAGGGAGCTGGAGGTGTTTAACAAAGGAGTTGTTCTCTGTTGGCTAACACACGGAGTTAACACTACCGCCGGCGTTAGCGTGTCGACAGTTGGTGTCGACAGGAAGGGCTGGTGTTAAAGGGAAGGGCTAACTTTCCGTCGATCCCCTTATAGTCGACGGGAGGGTCCAACTTCCCGTCGACCCCCTTATAGTCGACAAGAGCGGCCAACTTCCCGTCGACCCCCTTACAGTCGACGGGAAGGGTTAACTTCACATCGACATCGACAAGAATGGTTAGCTTCCCGTCGACATTGACAGGAAGGAGCGCTGGAAGAATCACTAGCACCCGGCGGTAGCGCTATTGCCGGCGCTAGCTGGTCGACTTGTCGACAGGAAGGGTTAACTTCCCATCGACACCCAATGTCGATGGGAAGGTGTGTTGTTTGGATCACTAACACCTAGAGGTGGCACTGCCGCTGGCGTTAGCAAATAGGGAACTTCAGTTCTTCCCCTTTGGTGAGGTAGGAGTTCCTGGATTCCCATGTCAATTGGGTGAGGTGTAGATGAATGTTATGATTCTGAAATGGTGCATTTTGATGCATAATTGAATGAGGAATTTATAGGACATGTTTATATAAATGCTCACATCATTTGATAATCTATCAGAAGATTAGATTTGTGATAACCTCTCAATATGGGTGATAGATTCAAGGGTGGGGAAACACGCCATGAATTGAGCACGGGAATTGAATATTCATGATATGTTGGGCTTACTTATTTAGTAAGATATGAATATGTCTTTATACGCACAAGTAGTCCTGCATGGTCTCATGGAGTAATTTCCATGTTATACGCACGCCACCACATAAGAGTTATAACAAATCGGTATGGTAACATTGATGGCTTGATGCGGGTAATAAGATATGGTTATATTTTACGTGAAATGTTAAGGGCCCAGTTGTTGGGGGCCTAGGATGCTAATTAGTATCGGTTGAACTCGGAGGATGTGAAGTAAGACTCCATTTGTGAGTCCTTGGGTGCTTGATAGCACGGATTATGCATGGGCATTACATGAATGTGCATGGTTTACATATGGTGGTGTAATGATCCCGGTTAAAGGATTGCTTGTCGCAGATCTACGGGCTCGCCAGTCATCACACCGACGGGAGTTGGCAGATAGATCTTGGTCGGTTGGGCTGTGCTCTTTGTGTTTACTTCCAAAGACCCCTTTCGTGCCTAGTGACCGGTTGGGTTGTGCTCTTGGTGTTTACTTCCCAAGACCCTTTCCGAGTCTAGTACGCAGGTGCTCCACTATTGTGTTCTTAGAGTCGAGGCGTACGTAAGTCCTTGGTCTGGTAGTGTGCATACCCACCTAGTAGTGGAGAAGCCCGTTCCACTGCCACCGTATGGCCATGAAGGGGGTGCCTGAGAGGTTAGATACACTCGAAAAGTGGGAACTACAGGTATATGTCGACATAGCAAAGTTGCATGGGTGAGTCATTATATCACAATCATTGCATTGCATTCATCCTTTCATGATCGTAGCATTGCACCACATTGGATCCTCATCATATAAACTTGTATGGGCACCTTTATATGATTGGTTACTTTATGTTCGGATCCTTAATTTGTAAGCTTGTATGGGCATCCTTATAAGTTAAGTTCAATTCAGTTATCTATATACTCTGCTTGCTTATACTCTTTCGTTGATCATACTTCTTGTTAGATGTACATTTTATACATTTGATATACTGTTGCGATTACATCTTCCATTGTCACCTGCTCTTTCTACTACTGTTTATATTGCAGCTTCTCTTCATTCCCTTCCGCTAAGTGCCTTGGAGTCGTCGGGGGAGAGGATGTGAAGCTACTTAGTCTTTATGACTAACGGTTATTACACCGCTATTTTTAGGAGCACACCCAGGTGGATCATCAGCGTTCAACGCAGGAGGTTAGCGAAGCCAGGATGGCAGGGCCTGTGACTACGACACCATGGATACCGTTAGTGACAGTTGTGAGCGAGTGTTTGAGATCTAGCCTTAGGGAAAGTTTGTACTCTGACGTTTAACAGGAGCTTATGTAGCTACCTGTTCTTTTGTACTGTAATGGACATTATTACTTAGCTGTTAAGAAATGGCTTCTGTTGTTTTTTATTATTGATGGGTTGGCATGATGATATTTGAGAATAGCCGGTAGGATAGGCGTCTTATGGAGGGGGCTAGCCCGTGTGCTGGCACTTCCGCAAGGCGGCTGTCCTGGGCATAGGACTCCCCTCGGTCGTGTCTTGTGTTTTTGGAGGGGGGGTCTTACAATAATTCCAGTGTAAGACCCCCTTTTTTTCTTTTGAAAACCCGGGTCTTATGCCCAGAACTGCCGCTTTATGGTGACACCTTCACTCAGGATGGTCGCCACTACAGAACATCGATCCTGTCGGCCATATCGATCACCGCAGAAGAAAAGTAACATATCTGTTAAACTAGAAAGTCAAGTCCACATCACATGAATATAATAACTGAATAAAGAGGTCCACATAGAGTAGCTGAATAAAAGATGACAATAATAAAAAGGGCTCCGACCCGATACATCAATTCCTCACTACAAGTTCTCTCGCAGAAGTAAATCTATTAGAACACTCACGGGTCCTGTCATCGGTGCTCCCGTGCTAGACTGCCCCGCCTCCATCTGCACCGACCTCTGGTGTTGTTGCATGTAAAGGACAGTAAGTAAGAATAGAAAAGTAACCTTTGATTTATAGGGATGCCCACGTAAACCTATAGACCAAGGGGTCGTTTAGCAGGGCCTATCGTATAAAAAGTCTTATAACCAATTTATACGATATGGGTAGGGGTTGAAATGCAATGTTTATGCTATGTCATGCAAGGTATGAAGTTAGATGTTATGTTCATACAAGTTCAACTCACACACTACGACTCTATGCGCACAGAACTTTAGTTCCCCCTTTTTGGAGCTAGCAAAACTCACAGGATACTTCCGTAGTTGCAAATGGAAGCGGTGGGTTGGGCCTCGCACACCTCTAGGTTGGTATTCGCGCCCTCCCCACTACCTTTAGCGCTCTAACCAATACCAGATTCTAGTGAATCTCAAGAAGAGATAATTCTGTGTGCATCTCTTTTGTTGTTATATTTTTACCCCCCCCCCCCCCCCCCCCCCCCCCGCGAGGGGACAGGGGGGAAATTGTTAAGTATCAAAAACTCCTAACCCTGGTATTAGTTTTCGAAATCTGACCTTCCGAGCCACCGGCTCGCCGGACTAACCAATCCGTTCCAACAACCACCGAGCCTACCGCTCGTGATTCTAAACCAACTAACCTCCCATAAACACGGGGTGTGGGTGTGTATATTATTAAGTTAATCCTGAATATCATCTTATTCATATAATCTTGTGTTAACCATGGGCTTCCCGAGGACTACCCTGTGAGGGGCTCGTAGCGGTACTAGGATCTATGATGGGATGACACCCCAAAGCTCCCTCTTTCCAAGGCACTTAATGTTATTGGTAACTACCCATTAGAATTACCCTTCTTATCATTACACTTGAATTAACCTCCTAAGTGTTTTCCGACTCCCCACGGGAAAGACGATCTTTCGTCAATCCCGAGCAAAACTTAACCATTAACTCACGAAGCACACTCTCATCACATAAACTCCTCTTGGTGACCTCACATCTTATCAACCAGACTAGGTGCACCATCTACCTTCCATTCCCACCTACTGGTCTTCAATATACCCAAGTTTTACAGTTTACTATACGCAGACCAAATGAGTTATATGAGTTGCATAAGAGGAGGTACCTTAAATATTCATCCAACTGACTCAAGATTATTACTGGGAGTCTATAATGATATTCTAAGACTAAATCCAGAGGATCATATTTTTCCTTAATTATTTGGTATTTAATAACATTTTTCCAACATTGACCAAGTATGAAATTGAACATGAAGTATAAGGTCTTCTTATGATATGGCCCCCATCAAATTATGGAAAATCTATGATATCAAAAAAACAATAAATACATAATATCACAATTTTGTAGTAAGGGAATGTCCTCTAATTATAATATTGAATAATTATCCCAAATTAGAATCTAAAGAAGGAACCACCAAAAATACTGGTTGAAAAATTATGGGAAAATTACCAGACCTTTATATTAATTAGAAAAGTCTACTGTCCAAATTTCAGAATTTATCAAAACTAATTAGGAAAAATTGTGAAGCAACCTACTGATAAATAATTCCAAAAATTATACAAAAATTCACAGAGCTCTCTAATTCCCTAAAATGTACTACCACCAAGTTTCATAATTTTCCAGAGGATATTTGGCCCTCATTTATTTAACATATTCCTAAAACAAAATAGATGACTTGTGAATGAAGTGCTAATTAAATCAATTCAAAAATTACACAAAAATTACCAGAGGTCTATATCATGATTTTATGTAATCTACCAAACTTTAATCAACATCCAAGATAATTTGAGTTTGTAAATTCTGTTTATAAGAAGACTCCCCAAAAAGGTTATAACCTAAATCAGAGGGGATTAGTGTTCTTAAAATTCTCATAAAATTTCCTAGATCATATTTACACCCTATGAACTTATCTACCAAGTTTCATGACTATTCAAGGACATATGCCCATATGTCCTTCACAAGGCTCAAAGTTCAACCATAGGGTTTGAACTAGGGTCTTAGGGTATATTCACCCTGCATTACCCCAAACTACTCATGGGGGTGTCTTATGTGATCTTAAACCAGTGGCCAAACTTTCACATCATCTTGATGAGATTTGACCACCTAATTCCATCATGTGCACTTTTTACCTAGTTTGACCTAGTTTGACCAAACTTGGGTTAACTAATTAGCCAACCAAATCAGTCCCAAATGGGTTGAAATTTTTACCAGGGCCATATAATGACCCTTAGGACCTACCACAAAAATTTGGAGGGGACTGGATGTCATTAGAACCTAAAATTAATTAATATATGATTTATTAAAATTTTACAAAAACCCTAAAAAAATGTTCTCCAAAAATTCCCATTTTTGGATATGTTAAGGGTTTAGGTATTACAGCCTATGTTTCAAATTTCAAGCCAATATCACTATCCCATCAAAAGTTATTTAAGAAATAGTGGTTATCCTACCTTAAGGACCAGTCCCACCAAAATGGCTCTACATGGAGCTACAGTGCTCCTTTTGGGCTGAAACAAATTTTAAATTAATGTACACACCAAGGGCTACAACTTTGGTGTTGGCCAACTTTTCATGGTGGAAGTAAGTATTTTCTATAATTATTTCTAACTACTGCCTGTAAACGGATAGAAATAGGAATATCAAATATATCACTACATAAACTTGCATCCCTTCATCTTCTCCAATCAGCCAACGACCACGGTTGTCCCGTCATGTAGCAACTTGGGAGGTGATTTACCGGACACCTAGACGCTCTCCCGGTCGGCCAATGCCTCCACCACCTCCGTTTAGGTGGCGGAAGGCGATATACGGTGGTTGGCCGGCCGGAGGCAGCCGGAATCAGAATTTTAAATGAGGGAAGAAAGCTTGATCACAAGCTTCCGGCCATGCCGATTCAAGACCAATTGGCCCCAAATCTAGTGGCCAAAATGATAAGATCTAACCACTAAGAAATTGATAAGAGGGGAGGACCTGAATTGCGGCTTGTAGTCGTGTCGATAGCCGGTCCTCCATGGTTGGTCGATAGCTCTTGGGTGCCATGCCGGTAGGTGCCTACGTATAAGAATTCTTCTAGAAAATGGTGGAAACTCATTCCCTCCACCCCTTGAGACCTTTTATAGAGCCAAATCCTGGTGGGGGGAGATGAAGCTTGGGATTCCTCCATTAACACCATTCATGGTGAAAATTTCGGCCATCTCCAAAGATCACTCATTTCACCCTCCTTAAAGGTTGGAAAAACACTTAATATTCTTCTAATTGATAGGGGGAATGAACCCCCATCAATTGGGAGGACTCTTAGACTCCCTTGGCCATGAATTTGGCCAGCAAAACGAGTCTCGATCATCTCCCGCCGATTTAGCTACCGTCGGCTCTAGTGCTAGCGCTAGCGTTAGCCCCTCGGCGGCGTAACGCTTGCCGGTTCGGCAACTGTCAGGCGCAATCGTTACTGCCAGCGCTAGAGCTAGCGCATGCGCCAGCGTTTCGATGGTATTTGGTTCGTCTCAGCGGTTCAGTGTTCGTCTCAGCGGTTCACCTAAACCACCACTACCCCTAGCGCTAGCCACTAGCGTCGGCGCTAGCGCCATATTCAATATACCCCTTTCTTTCTACAGTTGGATAATTGAGGTACTACGAGGGGACCCCTTTACTGGGTTAGACACGTCATGGTGGGGTCATGGGTCACGGCGATGCCCTAAGGCCAACCTTAGGCTTGGTAATTGGAAATCACTATCCGCAGACCATGGTGATTTTTGCCTCAAGCCTAAGCTCTTATGTTCTCTTTGCGCATCATAGGGTTTTGTCATGACCTAGTCATGACCAAACCATCCTAGGGGTCTAGTCGTTTGGGGGATGTTACAAATCCCAATACATAAAAATAAAAATTTCATCCCCGGAATTCAGGTTAGGCCTGTGGGGTTCCTATAGTAAGTGATTAAATGAAACATCCCAAACAGAAATTAAGTTATACCTGTCGTAAAGAACTCTGGATACTTTTGCTGCGTCAAGTCCAGTGGTTCCCAGGTGTGCTCCTCCTGTCCATGATTCTGCCATAGGACTATGACCAACGGAACCTTCTTGCGCCGCAGGACTCGCATCTTCGTGTCGTCTATCCAGACCGGCTCCAGGTTAACTGACCTATCAGTAGCTACCGGCCCCTCTGTAGTAGATATCTGGTTCCCTGGCCATAGTAGAGCCGTCCTGAGTGAGGAGACATGGAAGAAGTCATGCAATCCCGCTAACTCTGGCGGTAGCTCCAGTTTGTAAGCCAAGGGACTGATCCGCTCAAGGATCCAATAGGGCCCCATATATCTGGGACTGAGATTCTTCCACCCACGTACCCGCGAGACTCCATGTATTGGACGTATCTTTAGGAATACCCGATCTCCCACCACCTAGAACTCTACCATACGATGTCGCGCATCATAATACTTGGCCTGCCTGCTCTGGGCCTCCAGCATCCCATCTCGATTCAGCCTCACCTGAGCCTCTGTGTCCTCCATGAACTCTGATCCAAGTGTCTTGGGATCCTCATCCTGGATCCAAGATAATGGGGTCCTGAACCTTCGTCTGTATAATGCCTCGTATGGTGCCATGTTTATGCTAGCCTTGTGGCTATTGTTGTACGAGAACTCAACCAACGGAAATAGTCTCTCCCACGGTTCCCCATAGTCCAGAATGCATAGACGTAGAAGATCCTCCAATGTCTGGTTGGTACTCTTCGTCTGCCTGTCTGTCTGGGGGTGGAATGCAGTTTTGAATGTCAGTCGTGTGCCCAAGAAAGCCTACACCGCTCTCCACTCTCTTGATGTAAATCGTCCATCCTGATCCGACACAATCGTCCTAGGAACGCCATTGTACCGAACAAACTGCTCCATGAACCTTCGTACCAAATCACCGACCGACGTGCCTTTTATGACCGGAATGAATCAGGCCACCTTCGTCAATCTGTCGACGATCAACCATATCGAGTCATTCCCCGCATGTGATCAGGGAAGACCGTGTATAAAGTCCATCGCAATGTCGTCGAATTTCCACTTCGGCACCGGGAGTGGCTGCAATAATCCAGTCGGGTTCTTTCATTCCGCCTTCATGAGCTGGCAGGACTAGCAGTGGGTCACAAAATAGGTTATATCCCTCTTCATGCACGGCCAGTACATGGTCCTCTTTAAGTCTTCCGTCATCTTAGTTATACTCGGATACACCGAATACCTACTACTGTGATCCTCTGCCATAATGTCATCCCAAATTCGGCCCCCTGCCGGAATGTATACTCTACCTCTAAAACTCAACAAGCCATCCTTCAGCGAATAGTCTCCGGCCGAGCCTGCCTCTAAGGCTCTGAATATCGGCTCTAGCTTAGCATCCTTCCTCTGCCCATCCCTGATGCAGTCTCGGGTGTCATATGTGCTACTCATCGCCGCCATGTACTCCTCGTATATCTCCAGATCATCCTCTGATACTAAGGAGATCTGCATGTCCTCAAACATGTTGGGAAAACCCTGTAACTTAACTTAACAAATTATTTTAAAAGTGATTTTAACTATTAGGTTTCAATTACCCAATTGTATAGTGAGGCTAATCTAGTCATTAGATGTCTTAGAATGTCACACTCAACTTAGGGTGTAAAGACTAGATCAAAAATTTGGGCTAAGTTAACATTTGCGTCAAATAGAATTCGATGTAACATCGAGTCCATATCGACGCTGCTCTGACTAGAAGTCTAAGTGGTTCAACCCCTCTGTCAAAGTAACTCAAGTCGACGTCACGTCGAATAGAAGTCGACGTAGAGGTCATGGGCTTGTCGAAGTAATTTGAGAAGTCGACGCAGCTTCTACTTCAACTCGACACAGAAGGGAATACCTGTCGAAGCCAACTAAAGTCGACGCAACGTCGACTTCATCTCGATGCAGTTGATGAAATTCAAAGCCATGCAGATCAACTCTACGGTTACGTCGATATGATATTGAGGCTATATCGACTAGCAGAGTTAAATCTGATCAAAGATCAAATCGAAGTTGCTCCTACAAGAACTCGAAGTTGCGTCGATAAGAGAGGATGTAAACTCGACGCTACGTCGAATACAGTCTGAAAGAGTACAACTTTTCACCTGTCTTTTTGATCTCTCTCACAGGGCCCACCTATCTCAAGACCGTTCCCCAATGGCTCCTTAATTACCTTAAATTGAATAAAGAATTAACTGAGGTCGGAGAAAAGCTTTCTTGGAAACAAGCCTAAATGTTGGTGGACGGGTCGGGAATAAAAGAAGGAAGGAAGGATTTATTGCCTAGAAAAATATACCCTTCAGGACTTACCTAAAAGGGAATCAAATTCAAATTCAATGGAGGGACAATAGAAGGGAACAGAAGAAAGAGAAAAAGTGAGCACTCATCACAATCGGCCATATTGTTCTACTGAGTCTTCTTCTTCCTCTCTCTCACAGGAACCCTAATAGAAGAAAATACAGAGGAGGGATATCTGCTGCTCTTCTTCTCTCCAAGAACAGAACAGAATAAGGCTGCTTAACAACACAATTATATAGCAGCCAGAGTTCAATCAGAAAGAAGATAGGAGGATCTGACAATCATAACTTCTGCAAATCATCACCATCATAAGCAGAAGTTTATCAAGAGCAGATCCAGTGAAAAGACAAGAAGCTGTTTTTCATACAGCCATCATAAGAATTCTGAAAATAGAATTCCTGCAACTTTCCTCTTTTTCTTTCTCCTTCCCTTCTGTAAAAGAGTTTTATTAATCCCTCTTCAAAGGATTCAGTGGTTCAAGATCTCCTTATCAAAAGATTTAGTGGTTCAAGATCTCCTTATCAAAAGATCTGGTGGTTCATGATCTCCTTGTCAAAAGATCAGTGGTTCTAAGAGTCTCCTTACCAAAAGACTCAGACACAGTGGTGCACCCTACCAGGTGTTAGAAGAGGGGAGTACCCATATTTTGGGGAACCTCTATTAAAAATTCTGTGTCTTCTGGTTGCTAATTTTTTGTGATGTCCCTCATTGACTAGATTTCAGTTTCTGCCTTTTATTTTATTACTTAAACTGCAATAACTTTATTCTGAGATATATCTTGTAAAGCATAATACTTATGTTTATTGTATTTACATAACTATAATAGGAATAATTTTTAAATCTCTATTCACCCCCCCCCCCCCCCTCTAGAGAATTCTCAGAAGCACACTGTGCACTTTCAATTGGTATCATAGGGAGGTTGATCAATAATGGCTAACACCTTGATCAAAAAGATCTCCTACACTTATTTCTTTTCTATAAACATGTTTTATAAAGATAATGAGTACTAAGGATTATGCTTCCACAAGACCCCCAGTGTGTAACTTGAATAAGTTCACACTCTGGAAGGCTAGGATAAGGCTGTACATGAATTCAATTGATGATGACATCTATAATTCCCTTCTCACAGGACCTCCAGCTCCAGTCAGATAAAAGGAAGGAGAAACCTCAACAACTGAGGCTGTTCTATGAAAGGAAAGGACAGAGGCTGAGAAGAAGGTCAAGGCATGTGATGCCAAGGCCATGAATATTCTGGTGTCAACAATGTCAGATGACATTTTCTAGAAAGTTTCTGAGTGCCAATCAGCAAAGGAAATATGGGTCTCACTCACCACCATGGTGGAAGGAAGTGGTGATGAAAGAAAGGATAAAAAGTCCCTTCTCATATCCCAGTATGAGAACTTTTAAAAGAAAGCAGAAGATTTTGTTGCCAATATGTATGACATATTCATCCTTATCATTAATGAGCTCAGAGGCTTAGACAAGGAAATATCCTTGACTGAAATTAATGATAAGATTCTTATGTGCTTCCCTAGCTCATGGGATTCAAGGATCTGGGAAATCAGAGAATCCAGATGCCACAGAGAGATCTCAACTGAAGATTTGCTAGGAAAGCTTAAGTCATATGAGATGCTTCTGAAGAACAGAGCTGAGGCTGAAGAAAGGGAGACCTCTCCAGCTCCTGTCCAAAGGTCCCTTGCTCTGAAAGCTGCTGAAGGAGAATCCTCCACTCCTGAGGATGAAATGTTCAGTCTGCTGGCAAAAAGATTCAAGAAGTCGGTGAAGACTGAGGACTCAAGGAGAAGAGAAAGGGATTCAAGGCCCAGGTATGATAAGACTCCAAAGAAGGATATTATCTGCTATACCTACAGCAAACCAGGGCACATTGCCCATGAATGCCCACAAGAGCAGAGGGAAAGAAGCAATAGCAAAGAGGAGAAGAAGAAGAAGAAATCCTTTAGAGGAAAGGACAAGAAGAAAGCCAAAGGCTTCATTGCTGAAACATGGAGTGATTCTGAAGCAGAGCTAGAATCCTTATCATCTGAAAGTGATGATGAAGAAGAAGCAGTAGCAGCTTGCATGATGGCTCTTGGGATGGCATCAGATGATGAAGATGATCAGGTATCATCTGTCTTTGATGAATTTGACTTTACTTCTGAAGATTTTAAAACATGCTTCAAAGATTTTTGCATTGAACATCTTTGGGTAGAAAAGGAGCTAAGCACAACTAAAATTGAATTAGAGAATCTAAAGAAAAATGAAACACTCCTAATAAATCAGAATCTAACTAATGAACTTAATAATAAAGAGTTAGAATTGATTAAGCTTAGAGAGGAAAATACAAATCTAAAAGAAGAGCTAGCAAAAGCAAAGGCCTTTGAGGACTCACTCAATGGGAGGAGTCAGAAGCTCAAGGATATCACAGAAAATCTCTCTATGAGATTTAATCACCTAGGATTAGGAGCAGAGCCCTCCACTAGCACAGAAACATCTAGGAAACCAGCCTGGAAAAATCCAGTGTCATTTGTTAGACCTAGTGAATATCAACCAAGTGAGAAGAGTGCATCACCCAAGTGTAGAGATAACAATCATCCATATATGATAGACAAAACTAAAAAGGCAAACCTAAACAAATGGGAAAAACCCCTAGACAAGAATCATTTAGATAAGTTAAATAACAACAATCAACAGGAAAAAACAAAATCTAGGATAATCAAACATTCTGCTGATTTGTTATATTTTAATACATTTTATACTCACTTCAAGTATTAAGATAAGAGGTTTGGGAAATCCATTCCCCATCATCCCAAAGGGTATCATGAAAGACCCTTCTATTGTTTCATTAAACCCTACAATGGTAAAAGCAAAGGGCCCAAGGTAACCTGGGTTCCCTCTAATGTTTAAATTACCTGTGTAGGGTGAGGTAGGGTCCCACTCAAGAGAAAATTTAGTGGAAAGAAAGATGTAGATTTTGATTAGGGAATAAGACCTATTCAAGGGAGTAATTTATACTTTGAATCCTCCTTAATATTTATTACATTATATTAAGATCTATTTTCAATAAATAAAAATTGCTGAGAAAATCAGCAAGAATTTTCTAAAGAAATAGATCTGTTTATTAAGAGGTGCGTCGAATAGAAGTCGACGTACCATTGGCTTATACTCGACGTCAGCGTCATGAAGCACTCAGAATAGACAATTCGTGTTGGGAAAACCCTTGATTTAACTTAACAAATTATATAAAAAGAGATTTTAACTACTAAGATTAAATTACCCATTATATAGTGAGGGTAATCTGGTCATTAGATGTCTTAGGATGTCACACTCATTATAGGGTGTCAGGGCCAGATCAAGGGAAGCCAAATTTGGCTTATTTAACATTTACGTCGAATAGAATTCGATGTAACATTGAGTCCATATCGATGCTTCTCTAACTAGAAGTCCAAGTGGTTCAACCCTTCTTTTGAAGTAACTCAAGTCGACGTTACATCGAATAGATATCGACGCAGAGGACAAGGACTTGTCAAAGTAACTAGAGGAGTCGACGCAGCTTCTACTTCAACTCGATGCAGAAGAGGATATCTGTCGAAGCCATCCAAAAGTCGACGCAACTTCGACTTCATCTCGATGCAGAAGATGAAGTTCAGAGCCAGGCAGATCAACTCGACGGACACGTCGATAAGATTTCGACGCAACGTCAACTCGCAGAGTTCAATCAGAGCAGAGATAAAATCGAAGCTGCTTCTGCAAGAACTCGAAGTTGCGTCGATAAGAGAAGAAATGAATTCGACGCTACCTCAAATACAGTCTGTAAAAGTATATCTTTTCAGCTGTCTCTCTGATCCTTCTTTCATGGCCCACATCCTTCAAGACCGTTCCCCAACGGCTTAATAATTGCCTGAAATAGAAGGAGCATTAAAGAAGGAGACAAAAGGTTTCTTGGAACCATATTCCTTGTAGGAGGACGGGCCGAGAATTAAAGAGGAAAGAAAGAGAATGTCCTTGGCAGATTACCTTTTCAGGGTATACCAGAAAGGGAACGAAATTTGAAATTGAATAGAGAGAATAAAAGGAGATGAGAAGACAGAAACAAATAGAGCATTAATCATAATCAGTCGTCTTCCTTCTTTTTAGGGTTTCCTCTTCTTCTCCCTCTCTCAGGAACCCTAACACAAAACAGAGAAAAGAAAAGAAAGCTCTGCTATTCTTCATCTAATAGAACAGAGGATCTGAAAGCTGCTCTTCATCACAATCTCTTAGAATCCAAATCTCAATCAGCAGAAGTAGAAAGGATCTGACATACAAAGCACCTGCAATTCATCACTATCTAAGAAGGGGTTAATCAAGAGCAGGTCCTGTGGAACATCTAATAGGTTGTTCTTCGTACAGTCTTCTCAAGCATTCTGAGAACAGAATTCGTACAACTTTATTTCTTCTCCTTCTTTCTCATTCTGTAAAAGAATTTTATTAATCCCTCTTCAAAGGATTCAGTGGTTCAAGATCTCCTTATCAAAAGATCTAGTGGTTCAAGATCTCCTTATCAAAAGATCTGGTGGTTTATGATCTCCTTGTCAAAAGATCAGTGGTTCTTAGTGTCTCCTTACTAAAAGACTCAGGCACAGTGGTGCATCCCTACCAGGTGGTGGAAGAGGGGAGTACCCACATTTTGGGGAACCTCTATAAAAAATTTTGTGTGTCTTCTGGTTGCTAATTTTATGTGCTATCCCAATTTCTTTCTATTCTGCACTTTATTTCTCGCACCATATTTATTCCGCCTGTGATCTTGTTGAGCATAAATCCTTCGTTAAGTTTAGTGTTTTCACATTTAGGATAAAAATAAATTTAAATCTCTATTCACCCCCTCTAGATGATTCTCAGAGGCACACTGTGCTCTTTCACTTGGTATCAGAGGGAGGTTGATCAATAAAAGCTAACACCTTGATCAAAAAGACCTCCTATTCTTATTTCTTTTATACAAATATATTTCATAAAGAAAAATGAGTACTAAGGATTATGCCTATACAAGACCACCAGTGTATAACCTGAATAAGTTCACACTCTGGAAGGCCAGAATAAGACTATACCTGAACTCTATTGATGAAGACATTTATGATGTCCTTCTCACAGGTCCTCCATCTTTAGTTAGACAAAAGGCAGGAGAATCCTCCACAACAGGGGCTGTCCTAAGAAAGGAATGGACAGAGGCTGAGAAGAAGGTCAAGGCATGTGATGCCAAGTCCATGAACATTCTGGTTTCAACAACGTCAGATGACATTTTACAGAAGGTTGTCGAATGCCAATCAGCAAAAGAGATTTGGGATTCCCTCACCACAATGGTTGAAGGAAGTGCTGATGAAAGGAAGAACAGAAAGTCCCTTCTCTTATCCAGTATGAGAACTTTCAAAAGAAAGCTGAAGAATCTGTTGCTAATATGTATGACAGACTCCGCATTATCATTAATGAGCTCAGAGGCTTGGGCAAGGAGATATCCTTGACTGAAATTAATGATAAAATCCTTATGTGCTTCCCTAGCTCATGGGATTCAAGAATCTGGGCAATCAGAGAAGCCAGATTCCATAGAGAGATCTCCACTGAAGCTTTGCAAGGAAAGCTTAAGTCCTATGAGATGCTACTGAAGACCAGGGCTGAGTTAGAAGAGAGGGAAACTACTCCAGCTCCTGACCAAAGGAACTTAGCTCTAAAAGCTTCTAAAGGAGAGCCCTCTACTCCAGAAGATGAGATGTTCAATATCTTAGCAAGGAGATTCAAGAAGTGGGACAAGACTGAAGACTCAAGGAGAAGAGAAAGAGACTCAAGGCCTAGGTATGATAAGACTCCAATGAAGGAGATTATCTGCTTTTCCTGCAATAAGCCAGGGCACATTGCTCCTGAGTGCCCTCAAGAGCAAAAGAACAGGAGCAGCACTAAAGAGGAGAAGAAGAAGAAGAAGAAGAAGAATAAGTTATTCAGAGGGAAGGACAAGAAGAAAGCAAAGGGTTTCATTGCTGAAACCTGGAGTGATTCAGAAGTGGAAGAAAGCTCATCATCATCTGAGAGTGATGACGAAGAAGAAGAAGTAGCAGCCTGCATGATGGCTCTTGGAATGGCATCAGATGATGAAGATGATCAGGTATCAGTTTTGATGAATTTGACTTTACTTCTGATGATTTTAAAACTTATTTTAAAGATTTCTGCATTGAACATCTTAGGGTAGAAAAAGAATTAAACCCAGCTAAAACCGAATTAGAGAATCTTAAGAATGATGAAATCTACCTAAGGAATCAGAATCTAACAAATGAAATCAATAATAAAGAGTTAGAACTAATTGAACTTAGGAAAGAGAACATACAATTTAAAGAAGAGCTAGCAAAGGCAATGGCCTTTGAGGACTCACTCAATAGGAGGAGTCAAAAGCTCAAAGACATCACTGAAAAACTCTCTATAAGATTTAATCACCTAGGATTAGGGGCAAAGCCCTCTACCAGCACAGAACAACCTAGGAAGCCTGCCTGGAAAAATCCAGTGCCCTTTGTTAGACCTAGTAATTATCTACCCAATGAGAAGAGTGCTCCATCTAAGGGTGAGGATCACAGCCATTCAGATAGGGTAGGTAAAACTAATAAAGTAAAACCCTCTGGTAAGAACAATATGGGGAAATTAAATAACAATAACCAAAAGGGTAAATCAAGACCTAGGATAATAAAACACTCCTCTGATTAATTATATCTAGATACATTTTATACCCATTTCAAATATCAAAACAATAGGTTTGGGAAAATCATTCTGTATCATCCTAAAGGGTATCATGAAAGACCTTTCTATTCTTTCATTGAACCCTACAATGGTAAAAGCAAAGGGCCCAATGTAACCTGGGTTCCATCTAATGTTTGAATTACTTGTGCAGAATTAGGTAGAGTCCCACTCAAGAGAAAATGGAGTGGGAAGGGAGATACCGGACAAGCATAAGGGATAAACTCCATTTAAGGGATTAATCACTACCTTAATGTTTCCTAACAGATTATAAAATCAATATTATAATCTATTTTCAATAAATAAAATTGCTGACTAAAATAGCAAGAATTTTCAAGGAAAATAAATCTGTTCATTCAGAGTTGCGTCGAATAGAAGTCGACGTACCATCGATTTCTACTCGACGCCAGCGTCAAGAAGCACGCAGAGAAGGTAATTTGAATAGAAATCGACATAACGACAATTTTTTATCGATGTAGCGCCAAGTTCATATCGACGCATACGTCGACTTATTAAACGCTAATTAAATTCGATGGTACGTCGATTGGAAATCGACATAACATCGACTGGACTACGCCTAATTAGAATTCTTAAATAGTCTCGAAGCTACGTCGAGTACTAGTCGATGCAACATCGATATATCAGCGCACGCAAAATTGCTTCTAGAAGCAATCTTGACACAACTTTGCGCGCCAAATAATAAGTGTTATCGACGGTGCGTCGACCTAAACCCTAAGTAGCGGCGATTCATCTACTTTTAAACAATTACTGCGTCTAAACATTTACGCTTTCGAATTCTCTTCCTCTTGCTCTCTTGCTCTCCTGGTCTCGAGCTTTCCCGTGCAGCTCTCTCTCTCTCTCTTTCCCTTTGACTTTGCAGGTAAATCCAAACAGATGGATCCTCCCAAAGTCAACTCAGGGTTTGATGTGGATGTGGACTCCTTCAGTGCAGTGGCAGAAAGTTTCAAAGCCATTCTTGGCTTGTTTCAAGAGGCTGGTCTGACCAATCTTATCTCCACAAGATGCAAAATCCTGGATATCGAACTGATTGAATTTAAAGACAGTGTTCAGAGAGGAGAGGATGGTTCCCTCAAAGGGAAAATATATGACACAGATGTATTGATAATAGAGGAATTGCTATACCAAATATATGATCTTCAGACAGGGGATGAGTCAGATGAACTAACAGGGGATGAGATTAAGAGGTCCCTGGAACTGATGAATTTTAAGAAGGACAAGCCTATCAATCTGAAGAAAATGGATCTTGGAGAAGAATACAGACTCCTGGCAGATATAGTAGGAAAGGTATTGTTGTGTAAGATTTCTGCACATGATGATGTTCCAAAGCCACAGCTGCTGATTATGGGATCTCTTGTTCTGAAGAAGAAGATCAATTGGAGAAGATGCCTACTAAAGATGATTGGGCATAAGTACTCCCACAAGGAGAATGCTTATATGAGAATAATGAGCCAAGTGCTCTTCAAACACTATCCAGATATCTGCAAGTCAAAAAGAGTGCTCATTCCTCCTACAAAAAGGATTACAATTGGAATCTTTTCCAAATGGACCAAGCAAATCTCAAAGCTTGGTGAAGCTCAAATCTCTCCTCCTTCATCTCCTCCTCCACTAGACTCAGAAAGGGAAGGTACAAATCACCCTCAGGAAGAGACCCCATCTCAATAGCAACAACAACAATAACAACTGCAACAACAACAACAACAGTGATAACGCATAATTTAGCTTAAATTATTAACATAAAAATATTAATTTTCTTATATAAAAATATATATTTTCACCTATTAATATGTCAATTTGCTTTTTAAATACTTTTTCTTATAAATTATGCTAATATTATTTTATTGTTATTTTTGCAGGCCTGGGGATGATTTTTGCACGTCCAAAATAAAAAGCCCGCTCCGAAGTTTTGATCCAAATACACGTGTACGCGCATCATTGCAAAGTCAAGCCCGTCACATGGATATTATTATTTGCATGCAAGTCGCCACCTTCTATTACATCAATGTGGTCCATGCACGCGACCAGTTTTATTATTTGAAGACGCCACCCGGCCATAATTTTTATAATCCCATCAAATTATTATTATTTATCATCATGCATGAAATATTATCCTGAGCCACTCATGTAAATCCCATATTAATCCAGCCCGGTTTTATATTTATCTTATACTAGTCAGTTATTATATTTTATTAAATCAAACTCTCCTCTTTCATATAATAATTAAATTCACGTGAACTCTACATATTGCCACCTCCTCTCCATTAAATACATGCACTTAAAATATTTGTCTCTCTTCCAATCCATGAACCACTTCTCTCTCCTCATTTCTACCCCATGTAACCGACTATTTTAATTATAACTTATTTTTATAAATGCTGCAATTCAGCTCCTCTCTAATTACATCAATACAGCTCACTTAATTTCTCCAAGAGCAGCCCTTCACGTGAGCTCCTCTTCATGAATCTGTCATTTCATAATCTCTCCAATCAATGCAGCCACAATTAATTTCAAGCAGCCGATTCTCTTTTTAATCCAATACATGCAGCCATTCGGTTCACTTCCTCCAAATAATTTCATCAATATAATGCAGCAATTTAATTCGCTTAATGCAGCCCTTTAATTCTTCCAAGCAGCCCGTCCACTCATTCCCCCCCCCCCCCCCTCCTCCTCACTAGCTGAATTCTCCTTGGAATTCTAAGAGCCACCATCATTTACTTCCTTAGATGATTCTAGATGGGATTTTCACCTACAAAATGGGCAAGGATTCAAAGGAGAGGGGAGGAAGCTTAGCATAATATCAACCACCAAGCATAGGAAGAGAGGAAAAGCTTATCAAGTTTTTGAGAGTTCTTAATTTTCTTGTCAAGTAATTTATGCTTTATTTTAGAGTTTTGTATTTCTAGTTCTTAAAATATTTCTAGCGTTGTTGTTGCTCATTTTTTTTTAATTATTGTCTTTGAATTAATGAAAATGTTTTCTTATCATTTTATTATTATCTCCTCCTCTATGGATAACTATTTTTCTACTCAGTGCTTGATTGGTTAGTATTGGGATGAAGATTTAATTATAATCCGTCGTCTCTAATTTTTAGAAATTCATTTCGATTTATTTCTGATTAATTTTTAGTTGCGAGTTTATATTACTAATATATAAATTTCGTTTTTTGATTTGGTATTCTAGTTGGCCGAGAGGCTCGTGGATGCTTTAGATCTCTCGGAAATAAAGGGTTTGTTGTATTTTCTTTGAGAATTGAAAATATCGCTGCTTTTGGATTCAGGATTAACGTTCATGCAATTTTAATTTATTTCAATTTTTAAGAGATTATGTTTGAAGTAGTATTAAAATTAGGCGGTAGTTATCTCTAGCGAGCTTCTACCATATTTTTCAATCCTCCAATCGAAGCGAATGTTTAAGAATTAGAACGCATCTTTTGTAATTGGATTCCCAAGAACACCCAATCAAGTACTAAGCTTTTTTAAAATTGTAATCTTTTCTCTTTAGTAATTTTCAATTTGCAATCTTTAATTTTCCAAAAACAACATCCAATTTCCAATTGATAAGTTAATAGAATTTTGCGTGGGTAAGATTACTCGACAGTCCCCGGGAAAATTCCACATTTTTCCTATACTATATTTCGATAGGTATACTTGCCTACATCGAGATATTAGTTGAAATTATTTTTAACTTGAAAAATCTCTATCAAGAAGGAGTTCCAATCCACTTCATCACCTGAGCCATCTCCTCTGCAAACCCATCTACCACCATCCATCCAAATTCTAGACCATCCATCTGCTCCACCTCCACCACCATCAGTTCACTTCTCTCATGATGTTTAACATCCTCTCACCCCTATTCAAGAAGAGCTCCCTCCATCACCTCCTCCATCTACATCTCATCCACCCACAATTGATCTTGAGCAGATCATTTCCAAGGTTGTGGCCATTGCCTCCTCCACATTTGTAGATCAAGTGGCCTCTCAGGCTAGAAAGTTTGACAGAAAATACTCACAGATGGATGGTGAGTTATTAATATTTCAAAGATCCTTTCAGAGCTTCAATGATTTTATATCTTCCTCTATGGTTTCAAGGGAATTCTTAACCTCCCTAGCCAGCAAGGTAAAGAAGGGGGAGAACATATTAGAGGAAGAAATACCTCCTCATGTTATGAATGGACAATATCAGGGTAATGTTAATATTGAGCCTGCTTCTGACAAAGTGACTACTTTTCAGGGTGCACAGTCTCAGGGGGCTCAGGGGGAGCACTCAGAAAGGTTGGATGATGATGTCCAGGGAAAGTCTGTAGATCAGGGGGAGCTTGCTCCAAAAATATTGGATGATAAAGGAATAGATACAATAGTTCAGGGTGAGATAAGTGACAAAGATGACAAAGATATGGCAGATGTCATGCAGTTTCTAACAGATGAAGGGGAGCCCCAAGAAAGGATGAATATTGAGCAAACTGATGCAACAAAGTAGGGGGAGCCTACCCCAGATGTCCAAAGAGAGCTAGATGCAGAAATGGCAGTTGTATGCACAGCTATAGCTCAGGATGAGATTCAAGATAAAGATCCATTGGAAGAAGTAGCTCAGATTGCACAGGAAGCTGCCCAGGAGGCTGAGCAGAATGTACAAGCACAGGGGGAGCTTTCTAAGGATAAAACTAATGTTGAAGATCCTGAATATGACGAATATGCACCATTGAGAATGGCCAAGAGGCATACAATTCCAAAAGTCTTCTCCAGGAAGAGAAAAACTCCTGAGAAGGATTCCTGAACTTCATGTATCAGATGAATTATTGGTTTTTGTGGAATTACATTTGGTGAATGCTACACAATTTCTTGATATGGAAATCTAATGTCTATAATTTCAGTTGTTTCCTCTCTGTGTCTATGTAATCTTGCATGTATGTTTCATTATGTAAAGAAATGTATAAATCACTTTACTCAAATCTGTAAAATTTGTTAAGATAAATAGGGGGAGATTGTTGGGAAAACCCTTGATTTAACTTAACAAATTATATAAAAAATGATTTTAACTACTAAGATTAAATTACCCATTGTATAGTAAGGGTAATCTGGTCATTAGATTTCTTAGGATGTCACACTCAACATAGGGTGTCAGGACCAGATCAAGGGAAGAAAAATTGGGCTAAGTTAACATTTACGTCGAATAGAATTCGACGTAACATCGAGTCCATATCGACGCTTCTATGACTAGAAGTCCAAGTGATTCAACCATTCTATCGAAGTAACTCAAGTCGACGTTACGTCGAATAGATATCGACAGAGAGGACAAGGACTTGTCAAAGTAACTAGAGGAGTCGGCGCATCTTCTACTTCAACTCGACGCAGAAGAGGATATCTGTCGAAGCCATCCAAAGTCGAAGCAACGTCGACTTCATATCGATGCAGAAGATGAAGTTCAGAGCCAGGAAGATCTACTCGGCGGACACGTCGATAAGATGTCGACGCAACTTCGACATGCAGAGTTCAATCAGAGCAGAGATAAAATCGAACTGCTTCTACAAGAACTCGAAGTTGCGTCGATAAGAGAAGAAATGAATTCGACGCTACGTCGAATACAGTCTATAAAAGAATATCTTTTCTGCTGTCTCTCTGATCCTTCTTTCATGGCCCACATCCTTCAAGACTGTTCCCCAATGGTTTAATAATTGCCTGAAATATAAAGGAGCATTAAAGAAGGAGACAAAAGGTTTCTTGGAACCATATTCCTTGTAGGTGGATGTGCCGAGAATTAAAGAGGAAAGAAAGAGAATGTCATTGGCATATTACCTTTTCAGGGTATACCAGAAAGGGAAAGAAATTTGAAATTGAATAGAGAGAATAAAAGGAGAAGAGAAGACAGAAACAAATAGATCATTATACACAATCATCCGTCTTCCTTCTTGCTATGGCTTCCTCTTCTTCTCCCTCTCTCAGGAACCCTAACACAAAAAAGAGAAAAGAAAAGAAAGCTTTGTTGTTCTTCATCTAATAGAACAGAGGATCTGAAAGCTGCTCTTCATCACAATCTCTTAGCAGTCAGATCTCAATCAGCAGAAGTAGAACGGATCTGACATACAAAGCACCTGCAATTCATCACTATCTAAAGTAGGGGTTAATCAAGAGCAGATCCTGTGGAACATATAATAGGCTGTTCTTCATACAGTCTTCTCAAGAATTCTAAGAACAGAATTCCTACAACTTTCTTTCTTCTCCTTCTTTCTCATTCTGTAAAAGAATTTTATTAATCCCTCTTCAAGGGATTCAGTGGTTCAAGATCTCCTTATCAAAAGATTTGGAGGTTCAAGATCACCTTATCAAAAGATCTGGTGGTTCATGATCTCCTTGTCAAATGATCAGTGGTTCTAAGAGTCTCCTTACCAAAAGACTCAGGCATAGTGGTGCATCCCTACCATGTGGTAGAAGAGGGGCATACCCACATTTTGGGAAACCTCTATAAAAAATTATCTGTGTCTTCTGGTTACTAATTTTCTATGTTGTCCCAATTTCTTTCTATTCTGTTCTTTATTTCCAGCACCATATTTATTCTGCCAGTGATCTTGTTGAGCATAAATCCTTAGTTAAGTTTATTGTTTTCACAGTTAGGATAAAAATAAATTTAAATCTCTATTCACTGTGCACTTTCAATTCGAATAGAAGTCGATGCAGCGTCAAGTTCATATCGACGCATACGTCGACTTATTAATTGCTGATTAAATTCAAAGTTACGTCGATTGAAAATCGACGTAACATCGATAGGACTACGTCGACTTAGGGTCTCTGAATAGTCTCGAAGCTACGTCGAGTACTAGTCGACGCAATGTCGATTTATCTATGTGCAGAGAAGTACTTCTAGAATCAATCTCGGCACATCTATGCGTGCCAAATAATAAGTGTAATTGACGGTGCGTCGACCTAAATCCTAAGTAATGACGATTCATCTGCTTTTAAACAATCACTGCGTCAAAACATTTACGCTTTCAAATTCTCTCTCTCTCTCTCTCTCTCTCTCTCTCTCTCTTGCTCTCTTGCTCTCCAGCTCTCTTGCGCATCTCTCTCTTGTTTCTTTGTTTTCGCAGGTACATCCAAGCAAATGGCTCCTCCCAAGATGAACTCGGGATTTGATGTCGACATTGATTTCTTCAATGCGGCTGCAGAAAGTTTCAAAGCCATTCTTGGCTTATTTCAGGAGGCTGCCCTTTACAAACTCATTTCAACAAGATGCAAAATCCTGGATATAGAATTGACTGAATTTAAAGATAATGTTCAGGTAGGAGAGGATGGTTCCCTCAAGGGAAAAATATATGATACAGATGTACTGATCACAGAGGAATCACTAAATCAAACATATGATCTTCAGAATGGAAATGAGACAGATGAACTAACAGGGGATGAGATTAAGAGGGCCCTAGAACTAATGCAGTTCAAGAAGGACAAGCCCATTAATCTAAAGAAGATGGATCTTGGATAAGAGCACAGATTCTTTGCAGATATAGTAGGAAAGGTATTGTTGTGTAAGATTTCTGCACATGATGCTATTCCAAAGCAGCAGTTGTAGATAATGGGAGCTCTTGTTCTGAAGAAGAAGATAAATTGGGGAAGATGCCTTTGGAAGATGATTGGGCATAAGTATGCCCATAAAGAAAATGCTTATATGAGGATAATGAGCCAAGTGCTCTTCCAACATTTTCCAAGCATCTGCAGATCCAAAGGAGTGCCTATTCCTCCTGGAAAGAAAATAAACATAGGGATATTCTCTAAGTGGACCAGGAAAATCTCAAAGCCTGTTCAAGCTCCATCTTCTCCTCCTCCATCTCCTCATCCTCATGAGTCTGAAAGGCAAACACCAGATCCCCCAAGGGATAATATCCCTCCACTGGGCATTGTTCCAGAACCCCATTAGGATGATACCACGGCTCAACACTCTTCTCAACAACAACAACAACTGCAACAACAACAACAACAACTGCAACATTTCCAATCCACCTCAGTCCCTGAGCCATCTTCACAATCATCCCATCAACTACCATCCACCCACATTCCTGAACATCAGTTTGCTCCACCTCCACCACCATCATTCCACTTCTCTCCTGATGTTTATCATCCACTCTCCCCTATTCAAGAAGAGCTCCATCCATCACCTCCTCCATCTACATCTCATACCCCTCCAATTGACCTTGAGCGGGTCATTTCAAAAGTTGTGGCCCTTGCCTCCTCCACCTTTGCAGACCTGGTGGCCACCCAGGAAAGAAAGCTTGATAGAAAATACTCCCAGATGGAGGCTGAGTTACTAGACTCAAAGAGATTCCTCCAGGGAATAAAAGAATTTGTGTCTTCCTTCATGGTGATAAATGATTTCTTAACCTCTCTCGCCAGCAAGGTCAAGAAGGGGCAGAACATCTTAGAGGAAGAAAGACATATTCTTGATATGAGTGAATAGGTTAAAAGAAATGCTGATATTGAGCCTGCCCCTGACAAAGTGACCATATTTCAGGGTGCTCGGATTCAGGGGGAGCTCCCTGAAATGTTAAATCTTGCGCCTGCAGATCAGGGGGAGCTCCCACAAATGTTGGATGATGAGATCCAGGGAAAGCCTGTAGTTCAGGGGGAGCCTACTCCAGCTGTTCAGAGAAATTTGGATATTGAAATGGAAGCTGTAAGTACAGCATCTGATCAGGAAAAGCCTCAGAATGACAATTTGCTAAAAGAAGTGGCACATATTGCTCAGGAAGCTACCTTGGAGGTTGAACACAACACACAAACTCAGGGGGAGCTTCCTAAGGACAAAGATGATGTTGAATAATCAGAAGATGATGAAGACGTGTCTCTGAGAATGGCCAAAAGGAACATTCTCCCAAAGGTCTTCAATAGGAAGAGAAGAACCCCTGAGAAGGATTCCTGAGTGACAGGTATAATATGAATTATTCACTTCTGAGGAACTATACTATGATGGGATAAGTACAATCATTCTACACAATAATATTTCTTGATATAGAGATGTTGTTTATGACTCCAGTTATTTTATTTCTGTGTCCATATCATTTTTCATTTCTGTGTCTGCAAAGAAATGTGTAAAATCACTTTTAACAAACTGTAAAATTTGTTAAGATAAATAGGGGGAGATTGTTGGAAAAACCCTGTGAATTAACTTAACAAATTATATTAAAAGTGATTTTAGCTATTAGGTTTCAAATACCCAATTGTATAGTGAGGCTAATCTGGTCATTAGATCTCTTAGGATGTCACACTCAACCTAGAGTGTTAAGAACAGAATAAGGGAAGCAAAATTTAGGCTAAGTTAACATTTGCGTCGAATTGAATTCGACGCAACATCGAGTCCATATCGACGCTGCTCTAACTATAAGTCCAAGTGGTTCAACTTATATATCAATGTAACTCAAGTCGACGTCACGTCGAATAGAATTCGACGTAGAGGTCATGGGCTTGTCGAAGTAATTTGAGAAGTCGACGCAGCTTCTACTTCAACTCGACGCAGAAGGGGATATCTGTTGAAGCCAACTAAAGCCGACGCAACGTCGACTTCATCTCGATGCAGTTGATGAAAGTCAGATCCATGCAGATCAACTCGACGGTTACATTGATATGATATCGAGGCTACGTCGACTAGCAGAATTCAATCAAAGCAAAGAGCAAATCGAAGTTGCTCCTACAAGAACTCAAAGTTGCGTCGATAAGAGAGGATGTAAACTCGACGCTATGTCGAATACAGTCTAAAAGAGTACAACTTTTCAGCTGTCATTTTGATCTCTCTCACATGGCCCACCTCTCTCAAGACCGTTCCCCAATGGCTCCTTAATTACCTTAAATGGAATAAAGAATTAACTGAGGTCTGAGAAAAGGTTTCTTGGAAACAAGCCTAAATGTTGGTGGACGGGTCGGGAATAAAAGAAGGAAGAAATGATTTATTGCATAGACAAATATACCCTTCAGGACTTACCTAAAAGGGAATCAAATCCAAATACAATGGAGGGACAATAAAAGGGAACAGAAGAAAGAGAAAGAGTTAGCACTCATGACAATCGGTCATACTGTTCTATTGAGTCTTCTTCTTCCTCTCTCTCTCTCACAGGAACCCTAACAGAAGATAATACAGAGGAGGAATATCTGCTGCTCTTCTTCTCTCCAAGAACAGAACAGAACAAGGCTGCTTAACAACACAATCATATAGCCGTCGGAGTTCAATCAGAAAAAAGACAGGAGGATCTGACAATCATAACTTCTGCAAATCATCACCATCATAAGCAGAAGTTTATCAGGAGTAGATCCAGTGAAAAGACAAGGTATTGTTTTTCATATAGCCATCATAAGAATTTTGAAAACAAAATTCCTGCAACCTTCCTCTTTTTCTTTCTCCTTCCCTTCTGTAAAAGAGTTTTATTAATCTCTCTTCAAAGGATTCAGTGGTTCAAGATCTCTTTATCAAAAGATCTGGTGGTTCAAGATCTCCTTATCAAAAGATCTGGTGGTTCATGATCTCCTTGTCAAAAGATCAGTGGTTCTAAGAGTCTCCTTACCAAAAGACTCAGGCACAGTAGTGCATCCCTACGAGTGGTAGAAGAGGGGAGTACCCACATTTTGGGGAACCTCTATGAAAAATTTTGTGCCTTCTGGTTGCTAATTTTCTGTGTTGTCACTCATAGACTAGATTCCAGTTTCTGTCGTTTATTTTATTACTTAAACTACAATAACTTTATTCTGAGATATATCTTGTGAATCAAAATACTTAGGTTTATTGTATTTGCACAACTATAATAGGAATAATTTTTAAATCTCTATTCACCCCCTCTAGAGAATTCTCAGAGGCACATTGTGCACTTTCAGAACATCTGTACCAGCTCCATGGCCATCAACTGGGGCTCCGCTCTTGATGTGGTAGCTCTCCTGCTCAGTGCGTCTGCCACCACATTCGCCTTCCCCGGGTGGTAGTGCATGGTGTACTGATAGTCCGATAAGAACTCCACACAACGTCTCAGTCAAATGTACAACTCCTTCTGCGTATCTACGTACTTTAGATTCTTGTGATCGGAAAATATGTCGTAGTGGACGCCATAGAGATAGTGACACCAGATCTTCAGAGCGAATACGACCGCTCCCATCTCCAAGTTGTGCACCGGGTAATTCCGCTCATGGTTCTTCAACTAGCGGGAAGCGTATGTTATTACGTGCCCGTTCTGCATCAGAATGGCACCCATCCCCTGGTATGATGCATCCATGTATACCTGGAATCCTTCCTTTCCCAATGGAAGGTCAATGATGTGGGCCATCGTAAGCCGACCCTTTAGCTCCTGGAAGGCCGCCTTGCACTGCAGCGTCCAAATGAATGCAGTATCCTTCTTCGTCAGGGATGTGAGCAGGAGGGATATCTGGGAAAACCCCTGTACGAACTTCCGATAATAGCCAGCAAGTCCTAAGAAGCTCCGCACATTGTTGGCCATCTTCCGCGGTGGCCAATCCCGTACTGCCTGGATCTTCGTCGGGTCCACTGCTAGGCCAGCTCCACTAATAATGTGACCTAGGAAGGCCACCTCCTTTAGCCAAAACTGGCACTTGCTGAACTTCGCATACAGGCGGTGCTCCCAAAGCTTCTCCAATGTTAGTGCCAAATGACATGCATGTTCCTCCTCCATCCTCGAATAGATGAGGATGTCATCGATGAACACGATGACAAAGATGTCGAGATATGGCTCGAACACTCAGTTCAACAAGCTCATAAATGTTGATGGTGCATTCGTGATCCCAAACGACATCACTGTAAACTCGTATAGTACGTATCGGTTGCTGAAAGTTGTATTCGGGATGTCCTCCTCCAGAATCCGCAGCTGGTAATACCCTGACCTCAAATCTAATTTCGAGAAGTAGTGAGCTCCCTCCAGCTGGTCAAATAGCTCTTCTATCCTCGGCAAAGGGTACGTGTCCTGCACCGTCAGCCTGTTCAGGGCTCTATAATCAATGCAGAGTCTGAGCGACCAATCCTTCTTCTTCATGAATAACACCGGAGCTCCCTAAGGTGAGGAACTCGGTCTGACAAACCTAGCTTCCACCAGTTCCTGCAGCTGGATCAGAAACTCTGCTAGCTCATTCGGGGCCATCCGATAAGGTTATTGGTAGATTATAGGTATGTTATTTAATTCACCTATAGGGTGGGTGAATAGGTATTTTGACTTTTACTTAGATGATATAGATGGTTAAAACTATTCTAAGCTAGTAATCAAGCAAACCTAGAAAATACACAAGTGTTTATAGTGGATCCCCAAGACAGTATGTCAATGGGTAGTACACTTTCCCCCTTCACCTTTATAACAGAGTGTTAGACATGGCCAACTTCTCCAATCTCAGCTCTAAGAGCCTACAGCACAGATCCCACAGGATCTCTCAGGTTTTCCCAAACCCTACCTCAGGCACAGCAGCCCTACCTCAGAGGAATCCACCTCCTACAACTCAGACCACCTCCTAGTCCTACAACCTCAGACCTAATTACCTTACAAACTCAGGCTAAATAGCCCTACAGTAAAAGAGTGTTTATGCTTACTACAACAGACAGCACAGAGGAGGAGTCTTCTGTAGTTCTAACACAGCTTGTGCTTTCTAGTAGCTTGACTGGATGATGATTTGTGAGCCAGCTACTATCTGATTTTCCTCTTCAGTTGAAGGATGAAGGATCACCTTGCTCCTTCTTGTAGAAGAGCAATCTTTATCTCTCAATCTCTTCTTCCTTGTTCAGTGAGAAGGAGGAGAATGAGAAGTTCATGGCCGTCAATGGAACAGTAGCAGATATGTGTAGCACTTGAGCACACCTTCAAAAGTGCCCTAACTCCTTCTTTTATACTCTGCACATCTCCAACGGCACTCAAGGGAAAGCTCTGACACCTTGGGAACAGATGGTTGGCTCTAATCTCCCTTTACAGCTATTTGCGCCAAAGGCGTGTCGCGCCACTTGTTTTCTTCAGTATTTGAATCTATCTCAGCGGTAGGGCTGAGAGATCTTTCAGTCTCAGCGGTTGAGCAGCTGTTTTCCCAGTGGATCCGCTGAGACAATTTCTCTTCTCAGCGAATTCTGTCTATCTACAGCTCAATAGATATATGTTGCTTCTTAGTGGCACCTGTCCTCGTCTCAGCGGTTTAGCTGAGACAGGGAAACTTTCTCAGCTGATTAATCAGCACACCTTTGAACCTATTCCATTGTATGGAATATCATCTCCCTGTACAAACCTTGAGACAAAATAGATTTTATCAAATACAATATGTACTT
Source organism: Dactylorhiza incarnata (assembly GCA_033032865.1). Lineage (NCBI taxonomy): Eukaryota > Viridiplantae > Streptophyta > Magnoliopsida > Asparagales > Orchidaceae > Dactylorhiza > Dactylorhiza incarnata. The sequence continues at coordinate 7,164,589 of JAWHQI010000051.1, read as the reverse complement.
AGTATTGTGAGTGATGCTTCTTAAAATCAAATGAATATTGAGGGCAATATTCCCAACAATCTCCCCCTATTTGAAGAAGGCAGAACATTCCCAATGCTAAGGTACATAGCCAACAAAGACTTATCATGCAAATGAACTATATGGCATTCATGATATCATAACATCCAGAAGATAACATTGTTTAAGCAATCCAACAAAAATCATGACAGATTATACAAAGTGAATATGATACCAACATTGTATGTTATAAAAAACTTGGCATCACAGACCATATGAAGCAAAAGCACTGAAAAGAGAGTCTTAAGCTTTGACTAATTTATCTCATAACATACACATTTAATTTCAACAGAATTTTCATTATCATTTCAGTTTAAGAGTAAATACATAGATCTAGTTCCACTTTTATTAACATAAACAATTTATGTTTTCCTTTTCTTGGAACTTTCAACTTTGTTGACATCAGCAGCTTCCTTCCCTTTGGTGGCAACAGTCTTTAGCTCAGCCACTTTCTTCTTGTTGTCCTGTCTTTTGAAATAGTATAAAGGTTTTGGAAAATATTTTGAAGGTATTCTTTTTGGATTGTCCTTCAACACAAGGTTTCCTTTGAAGATCAAGTCCCTCAAAGAATTTCTTTCCAGATGTTTTATCCATTCTTCATCTGGGTAAATCCTGTCAATATCTTTGCATATCTGCCCATGGTTTACCCAAGCATTCAGAATAATGCTTTTGGAGTCATCACTCCAATACTAGAAATCATGATCATTGTCCTGCTCCTTTCTTTGCATAGCCATAAATTCTTCAGCTAGCATCACGTGTTCTCTTTTTCTCTTCTTTGCTAGGTGAGCATTCTGTGCTAGTTTGGCTTGCCCCTCAAACTCAAAATCTTCTTTGCTGAAGATGTCCAGCAGAGGAAGATTGAGGGCTATCCTTGTACCCTGTAGCACTTGTAGAGCTAACTCTGAGTTGGTCTTAGCATTGTCCATCTCCCCCTTTCTGGCTTCTTCAACTATTTTTCCTTCTAGGGATTGGGAGGCAGCAGCTACAGAGCCTGAGAGTGTTTGGAAAGCATTTTCCAAGTCCCCCTTTAGGTCATCCTTCATCTTCTCTGACTCTCCAAGCATAGTGGTGGCTATTTTCTAGACAAAGTCTTCAATGTGATTGGAGGCTTGTTCTATTACTACATCTGTCTTGCTTACATAATTCTTGACATATCTCATGTCATCCTCTGCCATTTGGAGGTGTTTTTCCATTGATCTCAGTATAGTGTTCTATGCAATCACTATGGGTTTTGCTAGATTAAACCATTTGGTCATTTGTTTGTTTAGGATTGTTGTGTCTTCCTTGATTTTCTGTATTTCACCCATAATCTCTTTCTTCAAAGACTGTAATCCATTGACAATATAGGTCTTTATTGAGATCATATGACCTTCAATTATGGTATTAATAGAGCTGAGGAGATTGTCATCGGTTGTTGTAGTTGTTGGACTCAGCTCCTTTTCTACTTGAGCATGACTTTGCTCCCCCTCAACCTGAGCATGGACTTGCTCACCCTCAATGTGAGTTCTATTATCTTTATTAGCTGATAACTGCTCTTGTTCCTTTTTAAAACACTTGTCTTGCTCCCCCTCACTTGGAGCATTAGTATTGTTCTTATTTGGTGATGTGTTGAGCTGCTCCCCCTCTGAGTTAGGATCAACATTTGCAGCATCATCTTCTCAGTAATCTGCTGGTTCAGGAGGGATTTGATTAAACCTTTTGTTTAGGTTGAGGATAATTGAATCAATCTCACCTTGAAGATCAATAGGGTCATTGTCTTCATTATCTCCAGGGGAGGAGTGTGATATGGTGATATTTCTATTAGTTATGACACTGTCTTCTTTATCCTCTTGATGCACTATCTCAGCATCATCATGTCTCTCTGGTTCAGGATTAATGTCTGCATGACTTTCTGTGTTATGATTATTTCATTGGTTATCCTATGGAGGACTGCTTGCTGGAACTTGATTATCCAGATCTTGTATATCTTCTTCTAGCTCTTGTTCTGAGTCAGAGTATATCATTCTTCTTCTCCTCATCTCCTTCACCAGAACTCCCTTTTATTTTCCTTTAAAGGAGAAGGTTAGCTCATTGGAAGAACCCTAGTAAATCTGTCTAGAGTTTTATGTCCATTCTTTTTAGATAATGGAGGTTGAGTCCTTTGGATTTGTTAAAGTAGTTTGGGTAGGTGTTTAGAAGATAGATAGATATGATTCTTCCTAAGTTGGGGGCTTGCAGACATTCTATAGTTCTCTGAAATAGTACCTTTGCCCAGGAAGTCTTCTTCTGTAGGATAACTCTTGACATCAATTCAAACATGTGTTTGGAGATTGTGTCAAGAGAGCCTGGTTTGCACAGTATGGCCTTCCCAACTATGTCAGAGAGCAATTCTCTTTGGTCGAAGAACTTCCTCTTAAGAGAGCCAAGTTTGGCATCAGAGTAGGCACACCACTGTAAGGCATTGACTTTGTATTCCTCAGAGACAGCATCCTCTTCTTCTTTACTGCAGGAGGGCAGTTGAAGAGCCTTCTCAATTTTCTTATGGGATATCTTTATCCTCCTACTTCCTATCTTTCCCTTAATGGTTGACTTTGAGGAGGACAGCTTAGCACTGGAGAATAATTCCAGAACTTCTGTTTTGAGAATTGTTAAGGGCTCAGATAGGGTATATTCAAGACCTTAGGCAGATAGAAGATCAATCACAACTTTAATTTCCTCTAGAGCATGCAAGAATCCATCCCTAACTATTTCATAGCCTTCTTGCAGCTCTTTTGCCATCTTTGGCGCCATTTCTTTTGAGTTACAGGTCGCTGAGTCGTAAGGGAGAAGGGTTTGTCTCGCCGGCTAGGTTGAAGGAAAGTGTGATATTTTAATCAATCAATAAGCTACTTATATGGCTTAAGACTTGGGTAAAATTAAACCAAGTAATTGGAGTTGATTGCTCTTATAATTGTAAGTGGAAATGAAATGACATCATATGGCTGAGTTTGTCGAACACAAAGCTGAGTTCGTTGAACTCAAAGCTGAGTTCGTCGAACTCAAACTGGAGTTCGTCGAACTCAAAGCTGAGTTCATCTGAACTCAAAACTGAGTTCGTCGAACTCAAAGTTGAGTTCGTCGAACTCAAATTGGAGTTCGTCGAACTCAAAGCTGAGTTCATCTGAACTACATCATAAGGCTGAGTTCGTCGAACAAAAAGTTGAGTTAGTCTAAAACTACATCATAAAGCTGAGTTCATTGAACACAACTGAGTTTGTCGAACTCAAACTGAAGTTCGTCGAACTCAAAGCTGAGATCATCTGAACTACATCATACAGCTGAGTTCGTTGAACACAAAACTGAGTTCGTCGAACTCAAAGCTGAGTTCGTCGAACTCAAACTCGACGCTCGTCGAACCCAGGAAAGAGTTCGTCGAATCCAAACTTTTCCCAGCTGTCTAAGTGCAACCTGAAGCTCAGCTAAAACAGATTGTTATGGTTAAGCTGATCATACTACTTTAAAATCATTAGAGATAGGATTACTTGAATGCCTAATCATGTCTCTCATAGGGTTGATTTGTCAACATTTTAAGTTATATCAAATCAAGATTGGAAGAATGAAGTGTTTTACACTATTCTACATTTAACATTCCTTGTTCAATCTTGAAGGCATTAAACTTGGCCTCATCCAATGGCTTAGTGAAGATATCAGCCACTTGACTGTCAGTGGGGACAAATTCAAGGTAGATATCTTGAGATTCTACATGTTCTCTTATAAAATGATATCTTATTTCTATATGCTTGGTCCAGCTGTGAGAGACAGGATTCTTAGCTAAAAAGATAGAACTGGATGAGTCACAATAAAGAGGAGAGTTACTTACCTTGAGGTTGTAGTCCTATAGCTGGTGTTGAATCCACAATAGTTGTGCACAACAACTCCCTGCAGCAATGTATTCAGACTCAGCAGTGGAGATAGCCACACTTGTCTCCCAAAATTTTTTATGAATCATGTACATGCTAGTATGGACCTGTGATAATAATTTCAAATTTATTTCTGTTGAGATGACTCCTTAAATGACTCTTCAATTGTTAGTTTTATGTGGAATCGTAAAAAGGACATGTTTATATAAATGCTCACATCGTTTGATGATCTATCAGAAGATTAGATTTGTGATAACCTCTCAATATGGGTGATAGCTGCAAGGGTGTGGAAACACGTCGTGAATTGGGCATGCAAATTGAATATTGATGTTAAGTTGGGCTTACTTATTTAGTAAGATATGAATATGTCTCTATACACACAAGTAGTCCTGCAGGGTCTCATAGAGTAATTTCCATGTAATACGCACGCCACCACACAAGAGTAATAACAACTTGGTATAGGTAGCATTGATGGCTTGATGCGGGTTATAAGATATGGTTATATCTTACAGTGAAATGTTAAGGGCCCAGTTGTTGGGGGCCTAGGATGCTAATTAGCATCCTAGGAACTCGGAGGATGTGAAGTGTAATAAGAATCCTTTCATGAGTCCTTGGGTTCTTGATACACGGATTATGCATGGGAATTACATGAATGTGCATGGTTTACACATAGTGGTGTAATGATCCTGTTTGGAGGATTACTTGTGGCATGTCTACGGGCTTGCTAGTCGTGACACCGACAGAAGCCGACAGTTAGACTCTAGACCGGTTGGGCTATGTTCTTGGTTTTCACTTCCCAAGACCCCTTCCGTGTTATGAAGACTCAGCATGATGCGAGCAGTACGCAGGGTCTCTGCTATGTTTTCTTAGCGTCGAGGTGTACATAGGCCTAGGTCTGGTAGTGTTCATACCTGTCTAGTAGTGGAGGAGCCCGTTCCACTATCTCCGTCTGGCCACGATGTGAGGTGCCTGAGTGGTTAGCTACCCTCGAAAAGCGGGAACTACAGGTCTATGTTGATATAGCAATTATGTATGGGTGAGTCATCATATCATTATCATTGCATTGCATTCATCCTTTAATGATCATAGCATTGCACCGCATCGAGTCCATCATATAAGTTAGTATGGGCTCTTTTATATGATGGGTTCCAAATTGGAAACCTTAACTTATAAGATTGTATGGGCATTCATATAAGTTAAGGTACGTTTTGAAACTACAAATATAATGCTTACTTACGTACTGTTACACTGCATTCTATACCTTGCTACTCGTCGTAATGCTAGCTCAGAATTGTTTCTTACTTCACTATCATAGTAACTGTTAGCATAAATGTACTCTTGTGTATATTAGCTTTATTTCTACTATTGATATAGAATTGCTAAGATTGTACCCTTACTACTGTCACCTGCTCTTGCTACTACTGTTTATAATACAGCTTCTCTTCAATCCCTTCCGCCCGGTGCCTTGGAGTCGCTGGGGGAGAGGATGTGAAGCCACTTAGTCTTTATGACTAACGGTCGTTACACCTCTATTTTTAGGAGCGCACCCTGGTGGATCGTCAGCGTTCGACACAGGAGGACTGCCAGGCCAGGGTGATAGGGCTTGCAACTATGATACCTTTTCTAGCATCAAGGACAGATGTGAGCGAGTGTTTGAGATGTAGACTTAGGGCAATAGGTACTCTGATGTTGTTTTAACAGGAGCTTTTGCAACCTCCTATCATTTTGTACTTGATCGAACATTAATACTTAGTTGTGAATCATTGGCTTCTATTTATATTATTGATGGGTTGGCATGATGATATTGAAAAATAGCCTGAAGGATAGGCGTCTTGTGGAGGGGGCTAGCCCGTGTGCTGGCACTTCCGCAAGGTGGCTGTCCAGGGCATAGGACTCCCCTCGGTCGTGTTTTGTGTTCTGGGAGGGGGGTCTTACACGGGAGCTGGCAGATAGATCTTGTCCAGTTGGGCTGTACTCTTTGTGTTTACTTCCAAAGACCCCTTCCGTGCCTAGTGACCGGTTGGGATGTGCTCTTAGTGTTTACTTCCCAAGACCCTTTTCGAGTCCAATGCGCAGGTGCTCCGTAGTTGTGTTCTTAGCATCAAGGCATACGTAAGGCCTAGGTCTGGTAGTGTGCATACCCACCTATTAGTGGAGAAGCCTGTTCCACTGCCACCGTCTGGCCACGACGGGGGGCGCCTGAGAGGTTAGTTACCCCCAAAAATTGGGAACTACAGGTCTATGTCGACATTGCAAACCTATATGGGTGAGTCATCATATCATAATCATTGCATTGCATTCATCCTTTCATGATCATAGCATTGCACCGCATTGGATCCTCATCATATAAACTTGTATGGGCACCTTTATATGATGGGTTACTTTATGTTCGGATCCTTAACTTATAAGCTTTTATGGGCATCCTTATAAGTTAAGTTCAATTCAGTTATCAATATACTCTGCTTGCTTATACTCAGTCGTTGATCATACTACTTGTTAGATGTAGATTTTATACATTTGATATACTACTGCGATTACATCTTCCATTGTCACCTGCTCTTCCTACTACTGTTTATATTGCAGCTTCTCTTCATTCCCTTCTACCCGGTGCCTTGGGGTTGATGGGGGAGAGGATATGAAGCCACTTAGTCTTTATGACTAACGGTTGTTACACCACTATTTTTAGGAGCACACCCCGGTGGATCAGTAGCGTTCGACGCAGTAGGATATCCAGGCTAGGACGGCAGGGCTTGTGACTACGACACCTTGGCTACCGTTAGTGACAGCTGTGAGCGAGTGTTTGAGAGATATCCTTAGGGCAAGTTTGTACTCTGATGTTTAACGGGAGCTTATGTAGCTACATGTCCTTTTGTATTGTAATGGACATTATTACTTTGTTGTGAATAAATGGCTTCTGTTGTTTTTGTATTATTGATGGGTTGGCATGATGATATTTAAGAATAGCCTACAGGATAGTCGTCTTGTGGAGGGGGCTAGCCCGTGTACTGGCACTTCGACAAGGCGGCTGTCCAGGGCATAGGACTCCCCTCGGTCATGTCTTGTGTTTCGGGAGGGGGTCATACAAATGGTATCAGAGTGCAACAATCCTGAGATAAAAGAAGTCAATTAGACCACTAGCCCACCCCTGCTAGCTAGATCAGTTTAAGGACAAACTGACGAAGTGGAAGCATGGTGGGACCATAACCCACATGCTAGGTGGACTGCTAATTATAATTTCATTAGCTTCCTAGTAATAATTTTTGACATTGGAGGTTGTGATCCTTAAAGAGTTAATTCCCCTTAGGAAAGGTGGACTGCTAATGCGATGTTTGGGTTGATAGAAATTTCATTAGCAGAATAAGAGAAGAAAGCATTTTGAAGATGATAACCCTCTTGATAATGTTCTAAGATTAGGTGGATAAATAACGAGGGGAGTAGTAAACTAACACTTTGGGAATATGCAGCTATGTTATGATAACATTGTAACTGGGAAGCTAATGAAATTTTGTGCATGCATTGTTGGTATGATGATAAACTACCCCTGTGTTTGGAAATTCTTGGTGAACATTCCCTTTAATGTTGTAATTACTTACATTGTTGGCTTATCGCTTCATTTATTGGACTAGCCATGTGCCGACTTGAGTTTTTCCCTAAATCTTATTTTGAAGTGGTGTGTTGCTGACGTATGACATCAAGGTTTGGTTTAAATAATACGTGAACAATGATGACCATATTTGGTCGGGGATTAAGATATTGTGGAATTTGGAATAGGAATTCACAATAGTATTCTTTTTAAGTGTTTGACATGGAAAGAGGTCGCACATGCTTATGGTGCGAATAACATAAATGTGTATGTTGAAATCCTCTCGGGATAATTATCCAAGAGATGTGAAACTTGATACATGCCTTCAAGTCTACCTTAGGAGGGACTCCAAAAAAATTGGGTGTAATTATTGGAGTACAGTTTTACTAAAATTAGTATAACTTGCGGGATGATATAAATCCCCACGTTTTGGTATGGGATAAATGTGTCATGCACATCAAAGATATAGTACTCACAAAGAGACAATATGGGTTGTCTCAGATGTTTATGTTGGAGAAGGAGGTAATTATTTAACATCCACATGAGATGAAGTTATGAAATATTGATGCGCGGTGACCCCCTTGTGTAAGGATCGGTTGTAAATTTAGCAAGAGAGGTAGCCAATTACCTCTGAAGCATCAAAATTTTAGGAGAATGCACAAACAAGTAAGAGTACATGTAACGTTTTACCTCAACAAGGTAGATTTCTAGAGGATCGGTATTATAACCCAACCATTTAATAAGATTTATGTTCACGGTTGAGGAGCTCTTAAAGGAAATGATTTAAATCACGAGACAAAAGTAGCATCAATTTTTGAATTCGGTGCAAATCTAAGTAGGACCGGGAGTAGACAAAAGTAACACTTGACTCGAAGTCATGTGTTATTAGAAGGGAATGATGTGATTATAACCCATGCGAGGTGTAGAATCATGGATTCACCTCACTTTGATCCACGACAATGATTCGTAATATCACCATAACCAATTGATAAGCATCATCCGATGATCACATGCAGAATTTGGGAACTATTTGGAAACATAAAAGCTTTCTGAGCTTAAACCCTTGAGGTAGTAACATCATGTTTGGTAATTGAAGGATTGAAAGGGCATAATGTCATGGCAAGTGAGGTGGGGTGATTGCGGAACTTGACTATTATGTGAATTTGAAGTCAACCGGTAAACATCGATGATGTTTGACCATTTTAATTATCTTGCCATGACTTGATATTGGAAATAAAGTACCCTCAAAAACATAAAACCGAGTAGGCATCATGCTATGTTTGGAGGAGGGGTACTATAGGTATGATCCTTGGGGAATGGATTAGATGGTTTCAAAAATCAAAAGGCATGAGCACCTTGGCATTATATCGTCGGCAAAGTTTCTTAATGTTTAGAAACACTTTATGAAATCAGGAAATAAATTCATACATACACCTCAAAGTTGAATGAGTATTCCCTCCTCTTATTGGTAAGAATTTGATAATCTATCAGAGGGTCTAGAATTGTGATAACCCCGTGGTGAAGCATACGATTGATGACTCTTAGGAGAACAGGCACGAGATGGTTGAAGGTTGGGGCACTCAGAATTTGACTGGGCTTGGTTGGTGATTTTTTCATGAATGCCCTTGTATAGGAAATGTTAAACACTTTGAATGTATAAAGAGTGTACATGATTATTACATATTAGAAGGCGGATGTACGGAGATTTTTTCCCTGCTTGACTCATATAGTTAAGCTACGTGATCATAATAATTGTTGAAACTTAATATCAAGTGAATGTCGTGTTAAGGGTACAAGATGTGTGTTGTATGAATGATTTCCTCAGACGAGATAACTTTGATGGAATCGATTGATAATGATATGGATAATGATGGTTTGTACTAGAAGATGAGATTAAAGCTTGCTTTTACATATTTAATACATAAGAGAGATGATCTTGCGGGTACAATAACAGTTTGGGTATTTGAGATCTGACCCAAGGATATGATATCGTGAATTTTATGGTTGATTACCCTCTTGACTTTAAGGCCAGACTCCATGAATCCTAAATTTGGATACATTTAAATGATGATGTTGAATGTGCTACACATTATTTGGATAACGATGTCTGGGGTTAGGAGAATCAATTTATTTTTGCAAAATCTTGAAGCACATTATTCTCTTAAAGGAGGATTCTAATTTTTATCTGGAAACAAGAGTGACAACCTTTTGCGTATCGGGTTCACTGATCTTAAAAGATTTTAAATCAAAGGTGCAATGAAAGTTGGTTTATTAAGTTGTGGGAACAAGGGATTATGGGTTTCGGTGGTTTCCAACATGCACTTAGTGGGAGCGTGGCTATAAACCCAACCATGTATTTTCACCACCATACTTATGTCTTCATCAGGATAAGAGACACTTAAGAATTCTCTGTGCATAAATTGATTATAAGTGTCACAAAGTACAATAAAGGTACACTTGGGGAAATTTAGGGTGAAGCGCAATGCGATGTGGATAAGTAATGATATGCATGAGTGTTTAGTGGGTGTCAGGACATACTAAACTAATAACCTCATCAAGTGTACTCCAATCTTGATTTACATAGTCCGACCTTCAATCCTCAGAGCCTCCACCTAAATTTCAGGGACGAAATTGTTTCTTCGTTTATTGGACTTGTAACATCCTAGTTCGAGCTAGACCCCTGGGGAGTGTGTTGTGTCGCCGAGAGTTGACTCGGGCTCGGTAGAAGCCCTAAGACTCTGAGGTGGTCAGGTTGAGTCACGGTCAGCAAGTGATGATTGATCTACTCTACTCCAATTGTAATGAGGTAAGTATAAGTATGTCTTGACAGTCCAAAAATAGGCTTTGACAGAGATAGGTTAGGATAGTTCAAAAAATTTGGGAAAAGAAATGGGCCAAGTCAAAATTGACAGAGCTTCCCGTCGATCGACGGGACCGTCCCGTCGATCAATGGGAGCTCCCATCGATCCTTTAGCATCATGCGGGAATGAGGTTCCCTAGGTTCTAAGTTTAAATCGACGGGGCTTCCCATCGGTCGATGGGACCATCCCATCGATCGACGGGAACTCCCATTGATTTTTGCCATCAGCTGGGAAAGATGTTCCCTAGGCCGACAGAACAATACCAATTGCGAAATTCTAGGCTAAAAGTGGAATTAATGTCCAATAAGGAGCTGACACCTAACTTTGGAGTTCCAAGGCATGGCATGGAAAGTTGGGTTGCAGTTAATGCTCATTAATGCAAATCAAATCTCACTCTCCTCTCTTAAACCAAAAGGGTTGATCACTCCTCAATTTATCTTCTTCTTCTTCCTCACACCACAAAAGATTTAACTGAGGAGTTCTTGAAGGAGCAAGTTAGGAAGAAGATTTGGAGCTTGCTCAACCACCACCATGCTGCCATGAAGAAAAGCTTGAACCATGGCCAAAAAATAAGGTGGCCTCCGACCCCTCTCCCTTGGTGCTAGATCTTTAGATCTAATTAAGAGAGATATTGAGCTCAAAAGAGCTTCATTTTGTAAGATTAATGGAGTTTCGTAGGAAGAGGCCACGCTAGAATTTACGTTCTAGGGCGTCGTTCGCCACGAAAATATCTTCGATCAACTCCCCTCTTCAATACAAAGTTAAAGGATTTGATTTCGTGAAGATCGGTGGCCTAATGAGGGAGTATTGGAGGAGAGAAGGTGAAATGACATAACCCTTATTTGGGGAAGATGATGAATAGTCCCATGATTAATGGGTTATGATAATTTAAGGGCGTTGTTAAAGGCAAATCAGAATTGGCTATTGGCAAACCAATTTTCTATGAGTTATTACGCGCCTTTTGAAAATACGCTTTGTACATGCATTTTTAGGAAAAGTGTTCAACACAAAAATTGTATATCTCGTCGAGATCTACAACTTTCGTGTTGAACACTTTTCCTAAAAATGCATGTACAAGGCGTATTTTCTTGTTATTTTCAAAAATTCACTATAGTTACGATCAGGGCGACAATACGCCTTATGCGTGCATTTTTAGGAAAAGTGTTCAACACAAAAGTTGTAGATCTTGACAAGATCTATAATTTTTGTTTTGAACACTTTTCCTAAAAATGCATGTACAAAGCGTATTTTCAAAAGGCGCGTAATAACCCATAGAAATTGGTATAGCAATAGCCAATTCTGGTTTGCCTTTAACAATTCTCTATTTTAATATGGGTTGATATTATATGTATTACTATCGAGGAATAGTCCCATGTTAATGGGTTATGATATTTTAATTGGGCACTTAATTAATTAATGGGACCCATGAATAGTGGTGAAAGTCTAGCAACTAAGGGAAGAAAGAATTGATCTTAATTGGAGATGAGGTTTCATGGGAAGGGAGCTGGAGGTGTTTAACATAGGAGTTGTTCTCTATTAGCTAACACCCGGCGATAACGCTATCGCCGGGGTTATCGTGTCGACACTTGGTGTCGACAGAAAGGGCTGGTGTTGAAGGGAAGGGCTAACTTCCCATCGATCCCCTTATAATCGACCGGAGGGTCCAACTTCCCATCGACCCCCTTATAGTCGATGAGAGGGGCCAACTTCTGGTCGACCCCTTGCAGTCAATGGGAAGGGTTAACTTCCCGTCGAAATTGACAAGAATGGTTAGCTTCCCGTCGACATCGACGGGAAGGAGCGCTGGAAGAATCACTAGCGCACGGCGGTAGCGCTACCGCCGGCGCTAGCGGGTCGACTTGTCGACAGGAAGGGTTAACTTCCCATCGACACCCAATATCGACGGGAAGGTGTGTTGTTTGGATCACTAACACCTGGAGGTGGCGCTGTCGCTGGCGTTAGCAAATAGGGAACTTCAGTTCTTCCCCTTTGGTGAGGTAGGAGTTCCTGGATTCCCATGTCAATTGGGTGAGGTGTAGATGAATGTTATGATTCTGAAATGGTGCATTTTGATGCATAATTGAATGAGGAATTTATAGGACATGTTTATATAAATGCTCACATCGTTTGATAATCTATCAGAAGATTAGATTTGTGATAACCTCTCAATATGGGTGATAGCTGCAAGGGTGGGGAAACACGCCAAGAATTGAGCACGCGAATTGAATATTGATGACATGTTGGGCTTACTTATTTAGTAAGATATGAATATGTCTTTATAAGCACAAGTAGTCCTGCAGGGTCTCATAGAGTAATTTCCATGTTATACGCACGCCACCACATAAGAGTTATAATAAATCGGTATGGGTAACATTGATGGCTTGATGCGGGTAATAAGATATGGTTATATTTTACGTGAAATGTTAAGGGCCCAGTTGTTGGGGGCCTAGGATGCTAATTAGCATCGGTTGAACATGGAGGATGTGAAGTAAGACTCCATTTGTGAGTCCTTGGGTGCTTGATAGCACGGATTATGCATGGGCATTACATGAATGTGCATGGTGTACATATGGTGGTGTAATGATCCTGGTTAAAGGATTGCTTGTGGCAGATCTACGGGCTCTCCAGTCATCACACTGACGGGAGCTGGCAGATAGATATTGGTCGGTTGGGCTGTGCTCTTTGTGTTTACTTCCAAAGACCCCTTTCGTGCCTAGTGACCGGTTGGGTTGTGCTCTTGGTGTTTACTTTCCAAGACCCTTTCCGAGTCTAGTACGCAGGTGCTCCACTATTGTGTTCTTAGCGTCGAGGCGTACATAAGTCCTAGGTCTGGTAGTGTGTGTTGGATCTTATGGCGCCCTTAGAGGGGGGTGAATAAGAGTTTTATGGAATTTAAATCTTAATTAAAAATATTAGAGTTTGCAACTGAAGTTTCAGAATATTTTATAAGAAAATATATTTAAATATTCCAGATAAGATTATATTGAAGATTCCTTTTTAAATAATTGAAACAATCTTTTTGTTAACTGTTGTTAACGCCTAGCGTTAAGTCTTAACGCTCGGCGTTAGCTCTCCGGAGAATATTCTTCAGAACAAAAAGATTGCCACATTGATTTTACTTATGAAATCTTAAATGAAATACAATTCCAGAACATCAGAGATAATGAAAATTATTATTGTATTTCAAAGATAATTATACAAATGTTAAATTTAATACTTTGATGGAAATAGAAATTAAAACATTCTCAAAGAGGAAATAAAATTAATTGAATAGAACATTAAGAGACATGATATTATTTCATAATAAATTGAATACACAAATGTTTAATTTCTATAACGCTAGAAATCAAGACGAAAATATGTAAAAACACTTTTGGTTGTTTCACCGGTCCTTCTCCGAAGGACCGGTTGGCTATAACCTATCTATCCCCAGATAAGGCCTCTAGCCACCCCCTAGATCTACCCTCGACCTAGTCTCCACGCACAAGCTGGCGAATTACCCCCTAAGCCTCACAAGTACCTAGTCGCCAACACAAGGTGAATTTAACCACGGAATCCTTCCTGGAATCCGACGTTCTCACCAAACGATTTCTCCACACAAATTACAAAAGGAAAAATAAAAGATTACAAGATAAGTAAAGAGAAACTCCCCAAGAAATTCTGAAGGTGAAGACGAAGTCGATGTAAATGTTGGCGTTCTTGAAATGATCGTCCTTCGTATGGAATATGCGTTGTAGACCTTCTCCTTCAAAATCTTCTTTAGATCTTCATGTTAGCCCAAGGGAGATCTCTTAATTTGCTGCACACGAACCTCTCTCCAAAGTATCAGAATTCTGGAATCATCTCTTGTCCATTTGGAATGAGAGGGGATGTACTTTAAATAGCCTCAGAAACTAACGCGTGTGTTAAGGCTAACGCCCGATGTTAGTGAATCGTGTACGACAGTTGCTGACATCGTGCATAAAGTCAGGAGCGTGACAGAACCAAATTTCATCGAACGGAACTGATTTCGTCAAACTCGCCTTCGTCGAACGCACCCTTCGTCGAACGGAAAAACCGTCACCATCAGGATCGTGCAAACCGCCAGGAACGTGACAGAACAAACTTTCGTCGAACAGAAACACTTTCGTCAAACGGAGCTTCAAATTCATCGAACGGCCTCAAATTCGTCGAACGCAATATTGTTGTGCAGGAGCTCAGTTTGTCGAACTCCAATTCGTCGAGCGGCCTTCACATTTCGTCGAATAGAATATTCATCGAATGGAATTTTCGTCGAACGCAGGCAAATTTGTCGAACGGAACTCCAAGTTCGTCGAACGCAGATTCGTCGACCTCAACTCCACGACATTCCTCCTCTTGTTAACGCTGGGCGTTAACAGTTGCCGCGAGCGTTAACTCTCTTTCGTCGACCGCAGCTCGACGTCTTTGTTCTCGACGGCATTCCTTCTCAGCGGCATTCCTTCTCAGCGGTTGATAACGCTGGGCATTAACTACTAACGCGAGCGTTAGTTATCATTCCAGATAGTCATTTCCAATCAGCAAACTATTCATAGGGATGTGTAGCTATAATTCCTGTACAACCTGCATACTATAAACACACAAAATACTAGATCAAATACAACACGGTATTTGTTATTCTCAAACCAAGAGATGCGGAACATATTCTCCAACAATCTCCCCCTTTTGATAATAACAAATACCTGTATGAGAAATTAGTGAACTCAAAACCATTTGTGTTTATAGATAAGTGAGGTAATAATATATGCATGAATAACAGGTTAAAAGCAAGATAGATTTGATAGCGATAATGCATACTCTTTCTATATGAAGTCCTCCCCCTACATAAGTGTTCTCTTATAATTTACTCCCCCTAAATATCTATTTTACTAGATTTCTCAATTTCTTCTCCCCCTTTGTTATTAACAAAAGTGGGTAGGGATGAGTGTATATCTTGTAAGATAGATAAGGAACTACTTATTGAAGGATTTTCATGATCGAGCATATGATAGTGTATGCACCCCCTATATGATTACCCCCTACAAATATACCCCTTTTTTTAGTTTAATATTATTATAATGCACTCCCCCTAAATATTAGATTTATGCAATTAAATATCCCCTTTTGGTAGAATCAAAAGAGGGTTTAGGTGAGAGTATGCAATAAGGAGTAATATGTTCTATGTCGAGAAGAAAAATAGGATGCAATAAAAAGTTTGTTAAATACTACTTGTTGAGAAAAATATAAGCATGATGTAACATAAAGTAGTAAGCAACATAACTGACATGATAAAGTAAGCATTCTATATTAAGATACCACTTGCTGAAAGGAAATCACGGTGTCAAAGATAATAAGCACTTTTAAACATAAACATCATTTTAGAAGATAAAACCATATAAAGGATAATGAGTTTTAAATTTAAAAGTTGATGTTTGAGTTAAAGATTGAAGAGATGCTATTCCATTAAGATAATATTGCAAGCATGATTTCATAATATCAAGAAAAGATACACAAACTACAATGTAATAAAATTTGCATTTCAAGTAAACATAAACATTGTAGCGATCATGCTTTGTTATCTAGTGCAATTACTTAAGTTTGTAGAGATTTGAGTAGATGAGCATTAGGATCCAATTCTCATGAGTAGAAGTTTTATGAAAGATAATGATGTGTACAAAGTAGCGTTTTGATAAAGTATACAAGTGAATCAATCAAAAACACATGACATATATAATGAAATAACACAACATTAAAATACACAAATAATATTACTTCCACACTATTTCAATGCACATGAATAAATAGTACAACTACCAAGGTGCTCTGCACACACAATGCTTATTAAGACTTATCAGGGTGCAAAGTAGTGCTTGGGGGATCTCTTTTATACTTTTTAGCTTTATTTTCAATTTTTTATGATCCGATGTACTAAGAGAAGTGGTGTATAAATTGTTTGCTACAAGACACTTTACGATTCTTAGCCAAGGTGCTCAACCTCACAATGCTCATTAAGACTTATCAGGAGGGTGAGTAGTGCTTGGTGGAGTTTTCCTTGTCATTTATTATTTGTTTTTTAGTTTAGTGACTAAGGACTCCGAATTCACTTGATTTGCAAACATAGCATTTTTTTTAAACCACATTTCTCTAAAGAATAAGTGCATGAAAGACAAAGAATTGTAATAACCAATTCAATGTTGTGTAGGTAATCTATTTAAGCATTTTAATTATTTATGTTATTACACTACACAATCATGTAAGAATAAGATTGTAAACACATGTAGGTTATCAAAAATAAGTGAGTGAATGAATCATTATCAAACATAATACATTACTCATGCTTAGAGGCATGCTCAGCGTTTCTACACATGTTTATCTACAATCAATTTCATTGCACATAACAAGATAATATTCAAGGCTTGATAAATACAAAACAATGTCTTTTAAGAAACTTGAAAGTTAAATTAAACTTTGTATTTAATCTTTAATTGATATAATTAATCATCTTTGACAATGGCAATGAATAACAATCAGTTTTTATAAATTTTTTGAATTTTTTATATATGCACAAAACAATAAACACAGATAAAGAAAAACATATTTTTGTTCTTTGAAATTGTTTTGTAATTTTGAATTTATTTTTTTATATATATTCTCTGGAAAACATAGAAGTTTTTAATAGCCCTTTTAGTAAATGATATTCTATGCCAGAGAAATAATGCATAAGAAAATACATATAATAATTTTTTTTTAAATTAAATTTTGTTTTAAAGGAAATAAAAAGATAGAAAACTTTTTACAAACAGAGAAATAAAACACACACAAATTATTAAAATAATACGAGAAATAATTCAAAAATAAAAAAAATATTTTGGAGCAAAAGAGCTAACGCCAGGCGTTAACTTCTTAACGCCAAAACAGAACTGCATTTCTTGAATTTTTGAAAAATGTTTTTCAAAATTCCTTTGTATTATAAAAAGGCCTTCCTTCAGTTGAAATTTCAGAGTATATTGATTATATTTGAAGGCTCTTTTAGCATGTTTTTGGTGATTTTTCAAGTACTTGTGTTTTGTAAAACCATTAAAGCTCAAAATAATAAAATATGCAAACACAAGATGTAATGTTAGAATAAAAACAAATATGCATGATTTATGTATAAAGAGTGAGATAATGTTCATGTAATGAATATAATATAAGTATATCTAAGATCAAGATACCTCAACAACATGACTACACTCTAGCCCCGTACTAAGTGACGGATGGGCATGAGGAGCTGCACGCATGCCGTAGGTTGGGGTGTTAATCCCATATGCATACAAAAGACGACGCTCAACCTAGCACTCTTTCCCCCCAGTGCCTCGAAAGGCCCCACTAGAACCCTCCCCGGTTAAGGACAAGACATGACTTATAGGTTAGGTCTCTAATGCACACAATCCTACACCCTCGCTATTGTGAGACACATGTCATATGTTTATTGATTATGGACATACTAAGCGTGTAAGCCTTAAACATATTAACTGAATTATAATTGCATGATTAGTTTTGGATTTACAATTTTATCGAAGATTGTTGATTTTAAATCCATTTAGAAAAGTTTTATTCATGCAAATAACTACAAAGGAAAATATGATTTTCAGATTTTAATGATATAATTTACTTTAGCATTGCAAGATATAACTAGCATGAATATTGATTTCTATCTATGGTATGTGATAATGCTAGTGTGATGAATTAGGACAACATGGTGCAAAGCTAAGTAAAGATGGACAAATATAAGATTGAGTTGCATGTATTCAAACATAGAGTTTTGAATTTTCGTAGACCTAGAAAGAAGTGACAATTCTATTTGATTTCATCTTGTTGATATCAAGTTAATTCATAGGTCTAAAGATAATGAGATTCATGCAAATAATAAAGATGCACATCATACACACAAAACAAGATATGAAACTATAATACCAATTGCAATCATATATTTCATAATTCCTAAAGTTGATAGAATTAGTTGATTTAAGATAGGTCTTGATGGATCGTGAATTATGATATATGATTATAGTGAATTTTAGCATAGGATATTAATAGATCATGGTGGTGATTGTGAAATCATATTCATCATTTTTGTAAATTTTCTTTTTGATTTTAATTTTTAGAAATTAGACAAAACAAATACAAGGTATTTGACAATAATGATAGTAAAAATAATTTTTCAGAGAAAATCAGAATTTTTAGGAAAATATGCTACCGCCAGCGTTAGTGATAATGCCCGGCGTTAGCAATAGAGTTACAATATTTGATTTTAAGACACATTGTTTTTTATATTATTTGATTCTGGTTTTTATCGATTATGATTTTCAATATATGGGCTATTATATGCAGCAACAAAAAATAGACAAATATGCAATAAGTTGTGCATTTAATATTTTAGCCTAAGACCCCTAAAAGTCCATTTAAATCCAATTTTGAAAGTAATTGTATTAGTCTTGATAATATCATTTAGCAAATTTAGCATTCAATTTATAATGATAATATAAGACATTTATAGGCAATGGATTTAAAAAGGATAAAATAAATAAAAAGAAAAGATAGATCACAAAAAAATTATGACTTTATGCTCAATTTAATTCAATTTTGATTTGATAAACATTAGGCTTAAAATGTAAAAGTCATATTTCATAATATATTTAAGTGACCTTAGCGTGTTGGCTCAAAAATAAGAAAACAAACAAAAGAAAAAGCAGTTAAGCATATCATGAAGAAGAGTAATGATATTTCATTTTTAATTTATTTTTACTTCATGCAATACGATGATTCCTAGTGAATGAGAGATTTAGGTATCCAAAGGGGACCAAGTGTGATGGTTCCTTTAGGTACCCAAATACATCGTGTAGGCTTTTGGAGAGATAGTGATGAATGGGCCTTTACAAGTGGAGTTAGTGTTTCATTTTTGATTTTGGGCCTCCATTCATACTTGGGTTGTTTATCTTTTAAATTCATATTATGATTATTTGACATCTTTTTGGAATGATAGTTGATTGAAAAATAATTCATTTGGGATTTATGTCTATTCAAATTATTTTTCAAAATACATTGATGTTGATAATCATAATGAATTTTATTATATGGATTCTTTGAATGTATATAAGAGTGATTGTCTTTCTTTAGAAGTGATTGTTGAAAGAGTGGGTTACAATAAATTTTAAATGATTGATTCTTATTTTGATGATTTTCATTTCCACTCTTTCTTATAGACATACTCTTATAATATGAAGTTAAGCTTTTAGACTTTTGATAATTTGATAAACTAGAGTTAAGAGAATTTTTAGAATATTTGGGGGCATTTTAATTGTAATATTCTAAACTTCAATATCCAAAGATTTAAGAAATATTTCCATAAGTATTTTCCACCCATTATAATTTTCACCCATAAATAATGGTGGACATAATGATTTTTTATTTTCATAAAAATTATCCCCTCTAGAAGATGCGAGATCATGAAGCGTCATTATTCCCGATTGTGAAGCCGTATTGGAATAACCTACGCTCTGATAACACATGTTGGATCTTACGGCGCCCTTAGAGGGGGTGAATAAGGGTTTTATGGAATTTAAATCTTAATTAAAAATATTAGAGTTTGCAACTGAAGTTTCAGAATATTTTATAAGAAAATATATTTAAATATTCCAGATAAGATTATATTGAAGATTCCTTTTTAAATAATTGAAGCAAACTTTTTGTTAACTGTTGCTAACGCCTGGCGTTAAGTCTTAACGCTCAGCGTTAGCTCTCCGGAGAATATTCTTCAGAACAAAAAGATTGCCACAGTGATTTTACTTATGAAATCTTAAATGAAATACAATTCCAGAACATCAGAGATAATGAAAATTATTATTGTATTTCAAAGATAATTATACAAATGTTAAATTTAATACTTTGATGGAAATAGAAATTAAAACATTCTCAAAGATGAAATAAAATCAATTGAATAGAACATTAAGAGACACGATTTTATTTCATAATAAATTGAATACACAAATGTTTAATTTCTATAACACTAGAAATCAAGGCAAAAATATGTAAAAACACTTTTTGTTGTTTCACCGGTCCTTCTCCCAAGGACCGGTTGGCTATAGCCTATCTATCCCCAGATAAGACCTCTAGCCACCCCCTAGATCTACCCTCGACCTAGTCACCACGCACAAGGTGGTGAATTACCACCTAAGCCTCATAAGGACCTAGTCGCCAACACAAGGTGAATTTACCCACGGAATTCTTCCCGGAATCCGACGTTCTCACCTAACGATTTCTCCACACAAATTACAAAAGGAAAAATAAAAGATTACAAGATAAGTAAAGAGAAACTCCCCAAGAAATTTTTAAGGTGAAGATGAAGTCGATGTAGATGTTGGCGTTGTTGAAACGATCGTCCTTCGTATGGAATATGCGTTGTAGACCTTCTCCTTCAAAATCTTCTTTAGATCTTCATGTTATCCCAAGGGAGATCTCGTAATTTGCTGCACACGAACCTCTCTCCAAAGTACCATAATTTTGGAATCATCTCTTGTCCATTTGGAATGAGAGGGGCTGTACTTTAAATAGCCTCGGAAGCTAACGCGTGCGTTAAGGCTAACGCCCGACGTTAGTGAATCGTGTACGGCAGTTGCTGACATCGTGCATAAAGTCGGGAGTGTGACAGAACCAATTTTCATCGAACGGAACTGATTTCGTCGAACTCGCCTTCGTCGAACGCACCCTTCATCGAATGGAAAAACTACCACCATCAGGATCGTGCAAACCGCCAGGAACGTGACAGAACAAACATTCGTCGAATGGAACAATTTCGTCGAATGGAAACACTTTCGTCAAACAGAGCTTCAAATTTGTCGAACAGCCTCAAATTCGTCGAACACAATATTGTTGTGCAGGAGCTCAGTTCGCCGAACTCTAATTCGTCGAGCGGCCTTCACATTTCATCGAATGGAATATTCGTCAAACGGAATTTTTGTCGAACGCAGGCAAATTCGTAGAACAGAACTCCAAGTTCGTCGAACGCAGATTTGTCGACCTCAACTCGACGGCATTCCTCCTCTTGTTAACACGGGGCGTTAACAGTTACCGCGAGCGTTAGCTCTCTTTCGTCGACCGCAGCTTGACGGCTTTATTCTCGACGGCATTCCTTCTCAGCAGTTTTCTTCTCAGCGGTTGATAACGCTGGGCGTTAACTACTAACGCGAGCGTTAGTTATCTTTCCAGATAGTCATTTCCAATCAGCCAACTATTCATAGGGATGTGTAACTATAATTCCTGTACAACCTGCATACTATAAACACACAAAATACTAGATCAAATACACCACGGTATTTGTTATTCTCAAACCAAGAGATGCGGAACATAGGCTCCAACAGTGTGCATACCCACCTAGTAGTGGAGAAGCCCGTTCCACTGCCACCTTCTGGCCACGACGGGGGGCACCTGAGAGGTTAGCTACCCCCGAAAAGTGGGAACTACAGGTATATGTCGACATAGCAAACCTGCATGGGTGAGTCATTATATCATAATCATTGCATTGCATTCATCCTTTCATGATCGTTGCATTGCACCACATTGGATCCTCATCATATAAACTTGTATGGGCACCTTTATTTGATGGGTTACTTTATGTTCGGATCCTTAACTTATAAGCTTGTATGGGCACCCTTATAAGTTAGTTCAATTCAGTTATCGATATACTCTGCTTGTTTATACTCTGTCGCTGATCATACTTCTTGTTAGATGTACATTTTATACATTTGATATACTGCTGCGATTACATCTTCCATTATCACCTGCTCTTGCTACTACTGTTTATATTGCAGCTTCTCTTCATTCCCTTCTGCCCGGTGCCTTGGAGTCGTCGGGGGAGAGGATGTGAAGCTACTTAGTCTTTATGACTAACGGTTGTTACACCACTATTTTTAGGAGCACACCCAGGTGGATCATCAGCGTTCAACACAGGAGGTTAGCCAAGCCAGGATGGCAGGGACTGTGACTACGACACCTTGGCTACCGTTACTGATAGTTGTGAGCGAGTGTTTGTGATTTAGCCTTAGGGAAAGTTAGTACTCTGATGTTTAACAGGAGCTTATGTAGCTACCTGTCCTTTTGTACTGTAATGGACATTATTACTTAGCTGTGAAGAAATGGCTTCTGTTGTTTTTGTATTATTGATGGGTTGGCATGATGATATTTGAGAATAGCAGGCAGGATAGGCGTCTTATGGAGGGGGCTAGCCCGTGAGTTGGCACTTCCGCAAGGCGGCTGTCCTGGGCATAGGACTCCCCTCGGTCGTGTCTTGTGTTTCCAGAGGGGGGTCTTACAATAATTCCAGTGTAAGACCCCCTTTTTTCTTTTGAAAACCCGGGTCTTATGCCTAGAACTGCCGCTTTGCGGTGACACCTTCACTCGGGAAGGTCGCCACTACAAAATACCAATCCTATCGGCCATATCGATCACCGCAGAAGAAAAGTAACATATCTGTTAAACTAGAAAGTCAAGTCCACATCACATGAACATAATAACTGAATAAAGAGGTCCACATAGAGTAGCTGAATAAAAGATGACAATAATAAAAAGGGCTCCTGCCCGATACATCAATTCTTCACTACAAGTTCTCTCGCGGAAGTAAATCTAATAGAACACTCACGGGTCCTGTCACGTGCTAGACTTCCCCGCCTCCATCTGCACAGATCTCTGGTGTTGTTGCGTCTCCTCGGTACTCTAAAATGATATGGTCCACCGACCATTAGTCAAAAAAACTAAGCCTCGTTTCCCGCTCATCCATCCCCCAATGGCCCTAGGCACCGAGCGGGAGGGCGAAGCGGAGGACAGCAAGGGGGTATAAAACAAAGCAGATGGCATGGCCTAGCTACAGGAACAATTACCACTACACAAGTGTATAAATATAATTAAAGCAGTAAATAAAGCATAATAAAGAGCATGTAAAGGACAGTAAATAAGAATAGAAAAGTAACCTTTGATTTATAGGGATGCCCACGTAAACCTATAGACCAAGGGGTCGTTTAGCAGGGCCTATCATATAAAAGTTCCATAACCAATTTATACGATAGGGGTAGGGGTTGAAATGCAATGTTTATGCTATAACATGCAAGGTATGAAGTTAGATGTTATGTTCATATAAGTTCAACTCACACACTACGACTCTATGCGCACAGACCTTTAGTTCCCCCTTTTTGGAGCTAGCAAAACTCCCAGGATACTCCCGTAGTTGCAAACGGAAGCGGTGGGTTGGGCCTCGCCCACCTTTAGTTAGGTATCTGCACTACCTAACCTAGACCTATCATACGCCTTAACACTAAGGACCCAACAGCGGAGCTCTTGCATACTCTTGCTGGCCAGACCACCAGACTTTTCTTGGTAAAGTGTCATCCACACTTACCGAGACAAAGTATCGACGTCAGTGCGACAACCGTCAACACTAAAGACCCACCACCTTATGCACATACATTTATGAGTCCTACTTGTATCCCTAGCCATAAGCTCCCCGAACTAACTCGTCCGTCGCAATAACCTTCCGAGCCACCGGCTCGACGGACTAACCCGTCCGTGCCAACAACAACCGAGCCTACCACTCGTGATTCTAAACCAACTAACCTCCCATAAACACGGGGTGTGCGTGTGTGTATTATTATGTTAATCCTGAATATCATCTTATTCCTATAATCTTGTGTTAACCATGGGCTTCCCGAGGACTACCCTGTGAGGGGCTCGCAGCGGTACTAGAAGCTATGATGGGATGACACCCCAAAGCTCCCTCTTTCCACGACACATAATATTATTGGTAACTACCCATTAGAATTACCCTTCTTATCATTACACTTGAATTAACCTCCGAAGTGTTTTCCGACTCCCCAAGGGAAAGACGATCTTTCGTCAATCCCGAGCACAACTTAACCCTTAACTCACGAAGCACACTCTCATCATATAAACTCCTTTTGGTGACCTCACATCTTATCAACCAGACTAGGTGCACCATCTACCTTCCATTCCCACCTACTGGTCTTCAATTTACCCAAGTTTTACAGTTTTACTATACGCAGACCAAATGAGTTATATGAGTTGCATAAGAGGAGGTACCCTAAATATTCATCCAACTGACTCAAGATTATTACTGGGAGTCTATAATGATATTCTAAGACTAAATCCAGAGGATCATATTTTTCCTTAATTATTTGGTATTTATTATAATTTTTCCAACATTGGCCAAGTATGAAATTGAACGTGAAGTGTAAGGTCTTCTTATGATATGGCCCCCATCAAATTATGGAAAATCTATGATATCAAAAAAAAAATAGTAAATACATAATATCACAATTTTGCAGTAAGGGATTGTCCTCTAATTATAATATTGAATAATTATCCCAAATTAGAATCTAAAGAAGGAACCACCAAAAATACTTGTCGAAAAATTATGGGAAAAGTACCAGACCTTTATATTAATTAGAAAAGTCTACTGGCCAAATTTCAGAATTTACCAAAACCAATTAGTTACATAAATAAATATTCCAAGTAAACCCAAACTAGGGAAAATTGTGAAGCAACCTACTGATAAATAATTCCAAAAATTATACAAAAATTCACAGAGCTCTCTAATTCCCTAAAATGTCCTACCACCAAGTTTCATAATTTTCCAGAGGATATTTGGCCCTCATTTATTTAACATATTCCTAAAACAAAATAGATGACTTGTGAATGAAGTGCTAATTAAATCAATTCAATAATTACACAAAAATTACCAGAGGTCTATATCATGATTTTATGTAATCTACCAAACTTTAATCAACATCCAAGATAATTTGAGCATGTAAATTCCTTTTACAAGAAGACTCCCCAAAAAGGTTATAACCTAAATCAGAGGGGATAAGTGTTCATAAAATTCTCATAAAATTTCCTAGAGCATATTTACACCCTATGAACTTATCTACCAAGTTTCATGACTATTCAAGGACATATGCCCATATGTCCTTCATAAGGCTCAAAGTTCAACCATAGGGTTTGAACTAGGGTCTTAAGGTATATCCACCCCACATACCCAAACTACTCATGGGGGTGTCTTATGTGATCTTAAACCAGTGGCCAAAGTTTCACATAATCTTGATGAGATTTGACCACCTAATTCCATCATGTG
The DNA here is from genome assembly GCA_033032865.1 of Dactylorhiza incarnata. Lineage (NCBI taxonomy): Eukaryota > Viridiplantae > Streptophyta > Magnoliopsida > Asparagales > Orchidaceae > Dactylorhiza > Dactylorhiza incarnata. The sequence continues at coordinate 7,139,035 of JAWHQI010000051.1, read as the reverse complement.
CACTTTTGACCTAGTTTGACTTAGTTTGACCAAACTTGGGTTAACTAATTAGCCAACCAAATCAGTCCCAAATGGGCTAAAATTTTTACCAGGGTCATATAATGACCCTAAGGACCTACCACAAAAATTTGGAGGGGACAGGATGTCATTAGAACCTTAAATTAAGTAATATATGATTTATTAAATTTTTACAAAAACCCTAAAAAAACTTTCTCCAAAAATTCCCATTTTTGGATATGTTAAGGGTGTAGGTATAACAACATATGTTTCAAATTTCAAGCCAATATCACTATCCCATCAAAAGTTATTTAAGAAATAGTGGTTGTCCTACCTTAAGGACCAGTCCCACCAAAATGGCTCTACATGGAGCTACAATGCTCCTTTTGGGCTGAAACAAATTTTAAATTAATGTACACACCAAGGGCTACAACTTTGGTGTTGGCCAACTTTTCATGGTGGCAGTAAGTTTTTTCTATAATTATTTCTAACTACTGCTAGTAAAGGGACAGAAATAGGAATATCAAATATATCACTACATAAACTTGCACAGATCTTAAAGCACAAACGAAGGGCATCCCTTCATCTTCTCCAATCAACCAACAACCATGGTTGTCCCGTCCTGTAGCAACTTGGGAGGTGATTTCCCGGCAACCTAGACGCTCTCCTATTTGGTCAATGCCTCCACCACCTCTGTTGAGGTGGCGGACGGCGATGTACGGTGGTTGACCGGCCGGAGGCGGCCGGAATCAGAATTTTAAATGAGGGAAGAAAGCTTGATCACAAACTTTCGGCCATGCCAATTCAAGACCAATTGGCCCCAAATCTAGTGGCCAAAATGATAAGATCTAACCACTAAGAAATTGACAAGAGGGGAGGACCTAAATGGCGGCTTATAGTCATGTCGATCGCCGGTCCGCCATGGTTGGTCGAGAGCTCTTGGGTGCCATGCCGGTAGGTTCCTACGTATGAGAATTCTTCTAGAAAATGGGGGAAACTCATTCCTGTTGAAAATATTGAAGTGGGAGGATTTTGGGAGTTGGCAGTCTGGGGGGGAGACCGCGCGGTCTGTTCTAACCGCACGGTCTTGCGGTCTCCTCTGGCGGTCTGACCATTCTGGTCTAGTCGCGGGCTATTCAGCGTGACCGCCGGTCTGTGTTCAAGGTGCGAAGGTAAGGCTGCGCGGTCTGGTTTGTGACCGCATGGCGGGCTGTCTACCTTAGGGCTGTGCTGGTCTGGTGTGACTGCACAGGTTGTTTCAAGGTTCCAGAAGCCGGTCTTATGGCTGTCCGGTGTGGTGCGCGCGGACTAAGGTTATCTTAGTCGCGCGGTCTCCGGTTTGTGTTCGCATGGCTGGTCCCTCGGCGATCAGCTAGCATATGCGGTCACTAGTGGTTGATCGACTTGGCGGGCTGTGCCCTAGTCGGTCTGGTCTGTTCGCGGTCTCTAGAGGAGGCTGGCAGGCAAACAGGATGTGTTCACGGTCTCGTTGGCGAACACTGGTGGTGGGCGGCTTCATTGTGGGAGTGGCGATCTCTCTCGGTCTGTTATTGAAGCCGGCGATCTCACCGAAGCAGGAGGATCTATTGCTGATCGCGCGGGTTGACCAGTCCTGGTCGCGCGATCTGGAGGGTGTTGATCCTATCTCATAGGGTGGTGACTGGATCAGGTCGCTTGCCTATAAATAGGAGCCACTGTAGCAGCAAACATATAGCACAAAGTGTAAGCTGAGCTTGCGACCTATTCTTGCGGTTTGTGTTTTGTAACCGGCCGGTTAGCTGATCGAACTTGTCTTGTGCAGCTTCTGTGGATTATGCGGGCAGCAGCGGTCACCTCCTCTTCTAAAGGTGTTCGGGCGGTCTCGTGGCTTGCAGTGCTGGTTGCTGGAGTTCGGGAGGATCAGTGAAGTTCGGGAGTTCACGTGGTTCTCAGTTGGTGTGGCTCAAGTCGCATATCGGCAGATCGGCAGTTCGAGCGATCTGGTTTCTAGCCGGGCGGACTGTCAAGTCGAACGGTTAGGCGGTCTCAAGTTGGCAGACCGCTGGTTTTCCTCTTCAGCTGTTTTTCTCTTCTGTTTTTTGTGTGCTGGCGAAATCATGTCTCGTCAAGCATACCTCTCCCTGTAATGAATATTTTGCTTATCAATAAAGATCGTTTTTTGCTTCATGTGCTTCTGGTTGTTTGGCTTGAACTCTAAGTTGTACAATTCCTGCTCACTCCATAAAGATTCAAAAAAATTCACATGGTATCAGAGGCAGGTTGGAGTAGATAGAGCAGTGAACAACTTAGAGTAGCCATCGCCTTTGTGAAGAAGAAACCAGTGGTAGAGCCATGGAAGCGAGGGGTCTTGGAATTGAGATGCTCAACTCGACCAACTTTAAGAAGTGGAGGTCTTGTATGCAAAGCTATCTTCTAGGTGAGGACCTCTGGGAGGTAGTTGGAGGAGAGAGCACGGAGGAAGTTTTTCTGGTTGGAGATAACCATCATGAGGTGAGGAACTGGAGGTGGATCAATGCCAAAGCAGAGTTCGCCCTGAAGAGGGCAATATCACCTGATTTGTTTGATCACATCTTGGGGTGTGCATCAGCTGCGGAGATCTGGAGAGCCCTGGATGGGCTGTTTAACAAAAAGAATGTGGCAAGACTTCAATTCCTGGAGAATGAGCTGGCCAGATCGGCTCAAGGTGACCTTTCTATCTCTACGTTATTCTTGAAGATGAAGAACTTGTGCGCCGAGATTTCTGCACTGGATCCTGATGAGCCAATTTTTTAGGCGAAACTGAAGAGGCACATCATCTGTGGTTTGCGAAAGGAATATGTTGCCTTTGTGATGTCGGTGCAGGGTCGGGCAAATCAGCTGTCTCTGCTGGAGCTGGAAAATCTGCTTGCTTCGCAGGAGAGTCTAGCAAGGCAGATGGCGGGGGTGTCAGTGTCTGGGGGAGATGGCGAAGTTCTTTTCACGGGAAAGAAGAAGAAGTGGGATAAGAAGAAGACCGCTGGAGGAGGCAATGGGCCTTCAACTTCTGGACAGCAGGAGAGGGGCTATGCTCCTAAGGCTGAAGGGAAGAAGAAGGGGGAAGGTCCCAAGTGCTTCAGGTGCGGATAGGTTGGTCACATCAGGAAGGATTGCCGGGTGAATCTTCAGCCGGGGCATGCTGCTGCAGGAAAGGGAGAAGCTGAAGCCAAGCAGGTTGATGGAGGATGGGGAGGAGCCTTCTCGGCTTCTGTTGGAGCTGAGGCTCCTATCAACTATCAATAGGACTGGATCGTGGACTCGGGGTGTGGTCATCACCTCACCGGGGATGAGTCAAAGCTTTCTTCAGCGCAGCCTTATTCAGGTAATGATGTCATTATTACTGATGATAATACCGTGCATGTTGTAGAGAAGGTGGGGGTTGGGGGTTGTTTCCTTGGGTAGTGATAGAGGGCCACTAACTTTGAAGAGTGTCTATCATGTGCCCGGAATGAGGAAAAACCTCTTCTCTGTGACCAACGTTGTAGACGCTGGGTATCACGTTCTGTTTGTCCCAACAGAAGTGAGGTTTCTTTGGAATGTGGAGGCGGTGAAGGCTGAGGTAGTTCATGTGGGGAGGAGAGATAAAGACTTGTTTGTTTTATCGACAAGTTCTTATGTTGACAAGATGAGGACAAATGACAGTGCTGTGATATGGCACGAGAGGTTGGGGCACGTAAGAATGGATAAGCTAAAAGCTATGGTGGTGAAAGGTCTGGTCAAGGGCTTGCCTAGTCTATCTTCCTACGGAGACGGTCATGTGTGCGCAAGATGTCAGTTCGGCAAGTCTCATCAACTACCATTTGACAAGTTGCAGACAAGGAGTAGTGTGCCGTTGGAGTGCATCCACGGTGACTTGATGGGACCGACTGCTACCCCAAGCCTCGGAGGCAGCAAATATATGCTGGTGTTGATCGATGATTACACCAGATATGTCTGGGTATATTTCTTGAAGGAGAAGGTGGAGGCATTTGCCAAGTTTATGGAGTTCAAGGAGCTCGTGGAGGGTCGGCATGGACTGCGGGTTAAGAAGCTGAGGACTAACAACGGAGGGGAGTTCACCTCTGGTGAGTTCTCTACTTTTTGCAGGAAGGCGGGCATCCGGAGGGAGCTTACTTGTGCGCATACTCCACAGCAAAACGGAGTTGCAGAGCGGATGATCCGTCATCTGACGGAGACCTGCAAGTGTTGGCTGCATGCCAAGAGTATCCCAAAGTCCTTCTGGGCGGAGGGAATGTCTTATGTTGCCTATGTCATCAATAGGATGCCTCTGATTCCCATCAATATGAAGACCCCGCATGAACTGATGTTCAAGGAAAAGCCAAGTGTGGCACACCTTCGGATGTTTGGTTCCACCTGCTATGTGCATGTTCGAGATGCGCTTCGAACGAAGTTAGATGCGAAAGCAAGGAAGTTAGTCTTCGTGGGGTATGATGACCAGGAGAAGGGCTGGAAGTGCATGGACCCGGAGATGCGGAGATTTGATGTATCTCGCGACGTCGTGTTCGATGAGGTGATGTCTTACAAGGGAGGTTCTGGTGTTGAGCTGCCAGAGAGTAGGGTGGAGGAGCCGGAGAGGGCTATGGAAAATCTTCAGGTGGAGCTACCTGTGTCACCAGGTGGTCCATCAATATCTAGTTCTGAGGCGGAGGCTTCTGCGTCAGGAAGGAGGGGGAGCGATGCTCCAAGTACGTCTGGAAGAGGAGCTAGGGAAGAAGCAGCTGAAGATACTGCGAGTTAGGGGAAGGCATTGCGGAGATCGAAGCGAACTATCATTGCCCCTGATCGCTATACAGGAGGAAACATGGTGAGCTTTGTCTCGTGTTTCTTTGTTGATCCCTTGGATTAGAGGGAGCCGTCGAGCTTTGAGAAGGCCAGAGGCGTGAAGGAGTGGGACTTTGCGATGCAAGATGAGATGGCAGCTCTCGAGAAGAATGAGACCTGGTCTCTGGTGCCCAGGCCCAAGGGCACCACTCCTGTCACATGCAAGTGGGTCTACAAGCTGAAGAAGAAGGCTGATGGCAGTATCAAGTGGTACAAGGCTCGCCTTGTGGCTCGGGGGTTCTCGCAGCAATACGGTGAAGGCTATGAAGAGACATTCAGTCTGGTGGCAAAAATGACTTCAGTTCGGGTTGTGATTGCCTTGGCGGCATGTTGGGGGTGGAAGATTTGGCAGCTTGACGTAAAGAATGCGTTCTTGTACGGCGAGATTGACAAGGACATCTTCATTGTCCAGCCGCCAGGCTTCGTATCTGAAGATTTTCCGGAGCATGTCTGCAAGTTGAAGAAGGCCATGTATGTGTTGAAGCAAGGGCCGAGGGCGTGGTATGGGAAGATTGCAGAGTATCTCTTATTCCGCGGGTTTGGTGCTTCAGACTCAGACTCAAGCTTGTTCGTCAAGAAGAGTGGGGAGCTTCAAGTCATCGTGCTGCATTACGTCGACGATATGATCGTGACGGGGAATTTGAAGGAGGAGGTAGCGCAGCTTTGGGCAGAGCTATCTATCAGGTTTGAGATGAAGGATCTGGTTGAGCTTCACCATTTCCTTGGACTCGAGGTGCAGAGGAAGGAGAGTGGAGTGCTGGTGTCCCAGGCTGGATATGCAGAGCGGATCATTGAGCGGTTCGACATGAAGGAAAGTAAGTGCATCTCCACCCCTCTGGAGAAGGCTATGAAGCTTCGGAAGGATGAGGGAAGGATTCTGCAAGATCCGTTGGTGTTCCGAGCTCTGGTCGGGAGCTTGATCTATCTGACGATCACTAGGTCGGATATTGCTTATGTAGTTGGCAGAGTGAGTCGGTACATGGCGGAGCCACGGATGCCTCATCTTCTAGCAGCCAAGAACATTTTGAAGTATGTCACGGCGACCTCAGATATGGGTCTCCTTTATAGGAGGGATGCGGGCTTCTAGGTGCATGGATACATGGATGCTGATTATGGTGGAGATTCGGATGATCGGAAGTCGACGTCTAGATACGTCTTCATGGTGGGCCCCATGGCTATATCATGGTACAGTAAGAAGCAGGATTCCGTGTCGGTCTCAACCACGAAAGAGGAATACAAGGCTTTGGCCTTGGCAGCTCAGGAAGCCATCTAGCTTAGGAGGTTGGTTGGAGACATCCATAAGGAGGTTCCGGGTCCAACTTTGCTCCGCGGCGACAATGAGAGTGCCCTCAAACTGGTTACTAATCCAGTTTGTCACGTGAGGACCAAGCATATCGAGATCGAGCATCATTTCATTCGTGAGAAGGTGCTGGGGGGGTCTCTTTCGGTCGAGCATGTTTGGAGTCAGGACAACATTGCTGACATCTTCACAAAGGCGCTGGCAAAGGGGCCTTTCACACGGCTAAGGAGCTTACTAGGGATGTTTTCAACTTCCCACTTCAAAGGGGAGTGTTGAAAATATTGAAGTGGGAGGATTTTGGGAGTTGGCGGTCTGGGGGGGAGACCGCGCGGTCTGTTCTGACCGAATGGTCTCACGGTCTCCTCTGGCGGTTTGACCTTTCCGGTCTAGCCGCGGGCTATTCAGCGTGACCACCGGTCTGTGTTCAAGGTGCTGAGGTAAGGCCGTGCGGTCTGGTCTGTGACCGCGTGGCGGGCTGTCTACCTCAGGGCTGTACCGGTCTGGTGTGACCGCACAGGTTGTTTCAAGGTTCCAGAAGCCAGTCTTTTGGCTGTCCGGGTTCCTTGTGGTGCGCGCGGACTAAGGTTGTCTTAGTTGAGTGGTCTCCGGTTTGTGTTTGCATGGCTGGTCCTTCGGCGATTAGCTGGCATATGCAGTCACTGGTGGTTGATCGACTTGCGCGGTCTCAGGAGGAGGCTGGCAGGCGAACAGGATGTGTTCGCGGTCTCATTGGCGAACACTGGTGGTGGGCGGCATCATTGTGGGAGTGGCGATCTCTCGCGGTCTGTTATTGAAGCCGTCGATCTCACCTAAGCAGGAGGATCTGTTGCTGATCGCGCGGGTTGACCAGTCCTGGTCGCGCAATCTGGATGGTGGTGATCCTATCTCATTGGGTGGTGACTAGATCAGGTCGCTTGCCTATAAATAGGAGCCACTGTAGCAGCAAACATATAGCACCAAGTGTAAGCTGAGCTTGCGACCTGTTCTTGCGGTTTGTGTTATGTAACCGGCCGGTTAGCTGATCGAACTTGTCTTGTGCAGCTTCTGCGGATTGTGCGGGCAGCAGCGGTCACCTCTTCTTTTGAAGGTGTTCGAGCGGTCTCACGACTTGCAGTGCGGGTTGTTGGAGTTAGGGAGGATCAGTGGAGTTAGGGAGTTCGCGTGGTTCTCAGTTGGTGTGGCTCAAGTCGCAGACCGGCAGTTCGGGCGATCTGGTTTCTAGTCGGGCGGACTGTCAAGTCGAGCGGTTAGGCGGTCTCAAGTTGGCAGACCGTTGGTTTTCCTCTTCAGCTGTTTTTCTCTTCTGTTTTTTGTGTCCTGGCGAAATCATGTCTCGCCAAGCATACCTCTCCCTGTAATGAAGATTTTGCTTATCAATAAAGATCGTTTTTTGCTTCATGTGCTTCTGGTTGTATGGCTTGAAATCTAAGTTGTACAATTCCTGCTCACTCCATAAAGATTCGAAAAATTTCACAATTCCCTCCACCCCTTGAGCCCTTTTATAGAGCCAAATCCTGGTGGGGGGAGATGAAGCTTGGGATTCCTCCATTAACACCATTCATGGTGAAAATTTCGGCCATCTCCAAAGATCACTCATTTCACCCTCCTTAAAGGTTGGAAAAACTCTTAATATTCATCTAATTGATAGGGGGAATGAACCCCCGTCAATTGGAAGGACTTTTGGACTCCCTTGGCCATGAATTTGGCCAGCAAAACGAGTCCCGACCATCTCCCGTCGATTTAGCTACCGTCGGCGCTAGTGCTAGCGCCAGCGTTAGCCCCTCGGCGGCGTAATGCTTGCCGGTTTGGCAACCATCAGGCGCTACCGTTATCGCCAGCACTAGCGCTAGCGCATGCGCTAGCGTTTCGACGGTATTTGGTTCTTCTCAGCGGTTCACATAAACCACCACTACCGCCAGCGCTAGCCACTAGCGTCGGCGCTAGCGCCGTATTCAATATACCCCTTTCTTTCTACGGTTGGGTAATTGAGGTACTATGAGGGGACCCCTTTACTGGGTTAGAGACGTCATGGTGGGGTCATGAATCACGGCGATGCCCTAAGGCCAACCTTAGGCTTGGTAACTGGAAATCACTATCCGCAGACCTTGGCTATTTTCGCCTCAAGCCTAAGCTCTTATGTTATCTTTGCGCATCCTAGGGTTTTTTCATGACCTAGTCATGACCAAACCATCCTAGGGGTCTAGTCTTTGGGGGATGTTACAAATCCCAATACATAAAAATAAAAATTTCCTCCCCAAAATTCAGGTTAGGTATGTGGGGTTCCTATAGTAAGTGATTAAATGTAACATACCAAACAAAAATTAAGTTATACCTGTCGTAAAGAACCCCAGATACTTTTGCTGCATCAAGTCCAGTGGTTCCCAGGTATGCTCCTCCTGTCCATTATTCTGCCATAGGACTTTGACCAATGGAACCTTCTTGCGCCGCAGGACTCGCATCTTCGTGGCGTCTATCCAGACCGGCTCCAGGTTAACTGACCAATTAGTAGCTACCGTCCCCTCTGTAGTAGATAACTACTGCTTTGGCCATAGTAGATCCCTCCTAAGTGAGGATACATGGAAGACGTGCAATCCCGCTAACTCCGGCGGCAGCTCCAGTTTGTAAGCCAAGGGACAAATCCGCTCCAGGATCCAATAGGGCCCTATATATCTCGGACTGAGATTCTTCCGCCCGCGTACCCGCGAGACTCCATGCATCAGACGTATCTTTAGGAATACCCGATCTACCACCTGGAAGTCTACCATACGATGTCGCGCATCATAATACTTGGCCTGCCTGCTCTGGGCCTCCAGCATCCCATCTCGAATCAGCCTCACCTGAGCCTCTATGTCCTCCACGAACTCTGAGCCAAGCGCCTTGGGATCCTCATCCTGGATCCAAGATAATGGGGTCCTACACCTTCGTACATATAATGCCTCGTAGGGTGCCATGCTTATGCTAGCTGGTGGCTATTGTTGTACGAGAACTCGACCAACGGAAACAGTCTCTCCCACAGTTCCCCGCGGTCCAGAATGCATAGACGTAGAAGATCCTCCAATGTCTGGTTGGTACGCTCTTTCTGCCTGTCTGTCTGGGGGTGGAATGCAGTGCTGAATGTTAGTCATGTGCCTAAGTAAGCCAACACCGCTCTCCACTCTCTTGATGTAAATCATCCATCCCGATCCGACACAATCATCCTAGGCACGCCAATGTATCGAACAAACTGCTCCACTAACCTTCGTACCAAATCCCTAATCGACGTGTCCTTTCTGACCGGAATGAATCAGGCAACCTTCGTCAATCTGTCGACGATCAACCATATCGAGTCATTCCCTGCATGTGATCGGGGAAGACCATGTATAAATTCCATCGCGATGTCGTTGAATTTCCACTCCAGCACCAGGAGTGGCTGCAATAATCCGGTCGGGTTCTTTCATTCCGCCTTCACGAACTGGCAGGACTAGCAGTGGGTCACAAAATAGGTGATATCCCTCTTCATGCACGACCGGTACATGGTCCTCTTTAAGCCTGTCGTCATCTTAGTGATACCCGAATGCACCGAATACCTACTGTTGTGAGCCTCTGCCATAATTTCATCCTGAATTTGGCCCCCTGCTGGAATGTATACTCTGCCTCTAAGACTCAACAGGTCATCCTTCAGCAAATTGTCTCCGGCTGAGCCTGCCTCCAAGGCTCTGAATATCGGCTCTAGCTTAGCATCCTGCCTTTGCCCATCTCATACGGTCTTGGATGTCATATGTGGTACTCGTCGCCGCCATGTACTCCGTATAGCTCCGGATCATCCTCTGAAACTAAGGAGATCTGCATGTCCTCAAACATGTTGGGAAAACCCTGTGACTTAACTTAACAAATTATTTTAAAAGTGATTTTAACTATTAGGTTTCAATTACCCAATTGTATAGTGAGGGTAATCTGGTCATTAGATGTCTTAGGATGTCACACTCAACTTAGGGTGTCAAGAAGATCAAGGGAAGTAAAATTTGGGGTAAGTTAACATTTGCGTCGAATAGAATTCGACGCAACATCGAGTCCATATCGACGCTGCTCTGACTAGAAGTCCAAGTGGTTTAACCCCTCTGTCGAAGTAACTCAAGTCGACGTCACGTCGAATAGAAGTCGACGTAGAGGTCATGGGCTTGTCGAAGTAATTTGAGAAGTCGACGCAGCTTCTACTTCAACTCGACGCAGAAGGGGATATTTGTCGAAGCCAACTAAAGTTGACGCAACATCGACTTCATCTCGACACGGTTGATCAAATTCAAAGCCATGCATATCAACTCGACGGTTATGTCGATATGATATCGAGGCTACGTCGACTAGCAGAGTTCAATCAGAGCAAAGATCAAATCGAAGTTGCTCCTACAAGAACTCAAAGTTGCGTCGATAAGAGAGGATGTAAACTCGACGCTACATCGAATACAGTCTGAAAGAGTACAACATTTCAGCTGTCTTTTTGATCTCTCTCACATGGCCCACCTATCTCAATACCATTCCCCAACGGCTCCTTAATTACCTTAATTGGAATAAAGAATTAACTGAGGTCAGAGAAAAGCTTTCTTGTAAACAAGCCTAAATGTTGGTGGACAGTTCGGGAATAAAAGAAGGAAGGAAGGATTTATTGCCTAGACAAATATACCCTTCATGATTTACCTAAAAGGGAATCAAATTCAAATTCAATGGAGGGACAATAAAATGGAACAGAAGAAAGAGAAAAAGTGAGCACTCATCACAATCGGCCATATTATTCTATTGAGTCTTCTTCTTCCTCTCTCTCACAGGAACCCTAACAGAAGAAAATACAGAGGAGTAATATATGCTGCTCTTCTTCTCTCCAAGAACAGAACAGAACAAGGCTGCTTAACAATACAATCATATAGCAGCCAGAGTTCAATCAGAAAGAAGATAGGAGGAACTGAGAATCATAAATTCTGCAAATCATCACCATCATAAGCAGAAGTTTATCAAGAGCAGATCCAGTGAAAAGACAAGAAGTTGTTTTTCATACAGCCATCATAAGAATTCTGAAAACAGAATTCCTGCAACCTTCCTCTTTTTATTTCTCCTTCCCTTCTGTAAAAGAGTTTTATTAATCCCTCTTCAAAGGATTCAGTGGTTCAAGATCTCCTTATCAAAAGATCTAGTGGTTCAAGATCTCCTTATCAAAAGATCTGGTAGTTCATGATCTCCTTGTCAAAAGATCAGTAATTCTAATAGTCTCCTTACCAAAAGACTCAGACACAGTGGTGCATCCCTACCAGGTGTTAGAAGAGGGGAGTACCCATATTTTTGGGAACCTCTATAAAAAATTCTGTGTGTCTTCTGGTTGCTAATTTTTTGTGATGTCCCTCATTGACTAGATTTCAGTTTCTGCCTTTTATTTTATTACTTAAACTGCAATAACTTTATTCTGAGATATATCTTGTGAAGCATAATACTTATGTTTATTGTATTTGCACAACTATAATAGGAATAATTTTTAAATCTCTATTCACCCCCCCCCTCTAGAGAATTCTCAGAGGCACACTGTGCACTTTCAATTGGTATCAGAGGGAGGTTGATCAATAAAGGCTAACACCTTGATCAAAAAGATCTCATACTCTTATTTCTTTTCTATAAACATATTTTATAAAGAAAATGAGTACTAAGGATTATGCTTCCACAAGACCCCCAGTGTGTAACTTGAATAAGTTCACACTCTGGAAGGCCAGGATAAGGTTGTACATGAATTCAATTGATGAGGACATCTATAATGTCCTTCTCATAGGTACTCCTGCTCCAATTAGACAAAAGGAAGGAGAAACCTCAACAATTGAGGCTGTTCTAAGAAAGGAATGGACATAGGCTGAGAAGAAGGTCAAGGCATGTGATGCCAAGGCCATGAATATTCTGGTGTCAACAATGTCAGATGACATTTTCTAGAAAGTTTCTTAGTGCCAATCAGCAAAGGAAATCTGGGACTCACTCACCACCATGGTGGAAGGAAGTGCTGATGAAAGAAAGGATAAAAAGTCCCTTCTCATATCCCAGTATGAGAACTTTTAAAAGAAAGCTGAAGAATCTGTTGCCAATATGTATGACAGATTCATCCTTATCATTAATGAGCTTAGAGGCTTAGACAAGGAAATATCCTTGACTGAAATTAATGAAAAGATTCTCATGTGCTTCCCTAGCTCATGGGATTCAAGGATCTGGGCAATCAGAGAATCTAGATGCCACAGAGAGATCTCAACTGAAGCTTTTCTAAGAAAGCTTAAGTCATATGAGATGCTTTTGAAGAACAGAGCTGAGGCTGAAGAAAGGGAGACCTCTCCAGCTCCTGTCCAAAGGTCCCTTGCTCTGAAAGCTGCTGAAGGAGAATCCTCCACTCCTGAGGATGAAATGTTTAGTATGCTGGCAAACAGATTCAAGAAGTCGGTGAAGACAGAGGACTCAAGGAGAAGAGAAAGGGATTCAAGGCCCAGGTATGATAAGACTCCAAAGAAGGATGTTATCTGCTATACCTACAACAAACAAGGGCACATTGCCCCCGAATGCCCACAAGAGCAGAGGGAAAGAAGCAACAGCAAAGAGGAGAAGAAGAAGAAGAAATCCTTCAGAGGAAAGGCCAAAAAGAAAGCCAAAGGCTTCATTGCTGAAACATGGAGTGATTCTGAAGCAGAGCTAGACTCCTCATCATCTGAAAGATATGATGAAGAAGAAGCGGTAGCAGCCTGCATGATGGCTCTTGGGATGGCATCAGATGATGAAGATGATCAGGTATCATCTGTCTTTGATGAATTTGACTTTACTTCTGAAGATTTTAAAACATGCTTCAAAGATTTTTGCATTGAACATCTTAGGGTAGAAAACGAGCTAAACACAACTAAAACTGAATTAGAGAATCTAAAGAAAAATGAAACACTCCTAATAAATCAGAATCTAACTAATGAACTTAATAATAAAGAGTTAGAATTGATTAAGCTTAGAGAGGAAAATACAAATCTAAAAGAAGAGCTAGCAAAGGCAAAGGCCTTTGAGGACTCACTTAATGGGAGGAGTTAGAAGCTCAAGGATATCACAGAAAATCTCTCTATGAGATTTAATCACCTAGGATTTGGAGCAGAGCCCTCCACTTGCACAGAAACATCTAGGAAACCATCCTGGAAAAATCCAGTGTCATTTGTTAGACCTAGTGAATATTAACCAAGTGAGAAGAGTGCATCACCCAAGGGTAGAGATAACAATCATCCAGATAGGATAGACAAAACTAAAAAGGCAAACCTAAATAAAAGGGAAAAACCCCTAGGCAAGAATCATTTAGAGAAGTTAAATAACAACAATCAACAGGAAAAAACAAAATCTAGGATAATCAAACATTCTGCTGATTTGTTATATTTTGATACATTTTATACTCACTTCAAGTATCAAGATAAGAGGTTTGGTAAATCCATTCCCCATCATCCCAAAGGGTATCATGAAATACCCTTCTATTCTTTCATTGAACCCTACAATGGTAAAAGCAAAGGGCCCAAGGTAACATGGGTTCCCTCTAATGTTTAAATTACCTGTATAGGGTGAGGTAGGGTCCCACTCAAGAGAAAATTGAGTGGAAAGAAAGATGTAGATTTTGATTAAGGAATAAGACCTATTCAAGGGAGTTATTTCTACTTTGAATCCTCCTTAATATTTATTACATTATATTAAGATCTATTTTCAATAAATAAAAATTGCTGAGAAAATCAGCAAGAATTTTCTAAAGAAATAGATTTGTTTATTAAGAGGTGCGTCGAATAGAAGTCGACGTACCATCGACTTATACTTGACACCAGCATCAAGAAGCACTCAGAATAGACAATTCGTGTTGGGAAAACCCTTGATTTAACTTAACAAATTATATAAAAAGTGATTTTAACTACTGCGATTAAATTACCCATTGTATAGTGAGGGTAATCTGGTCATTAGATGTCTTAGGATGTCACACTCAACATATGGTGTCAGGACCAGATCAAGGGAAGCAAAATTGGGCTTAGTTAACATTTACGTCGAATAGAATTTGATGAAACATCGAGTCCATATCGACGCTGGTCTGACTAGAAGTCTAAGTGGTTCAACCCATCTGTCAAAGTAACTCAAGTCGATGTTACGTCGAATAGATATCGACGCAGAGGACAAGGACTTATCAAAGTAACTAGAGGAGTCGAGGTAGCTTCTAATTCAAATCGACGCAGAAGAGGATATCTGTCGAAGCCATCCAAAAGTCGATGCAACGTCGACTTCATCTCGACGCAGAAGATGAAGTTCAGAGCCAGGCAGATCAACTCGATGGACACGTCGATAAGATATCGACGCAACGTCGACTCGCAGAGTTCAATCAGAGCAGAGATAAAATCGAAGCTTCTTCTGCAAGAACTCGAAGTTGCATCGATAAGAGAAGAAATGAAATCGACGCAACGTCGAATACAGTCTGTAAATGTATATCTTTTCAGCTGTCTCTCTGATCCTTCTTTCATGGCCCACATCCTTCAAGACCGTTCCCCAACGGCTTAATAATTGCCTGAAATAGAAAGGAGCATTAAAGAAGGAGACAAAAGGTTTCTTGGAACCATATTCCTTGTAGTTGGACGGGCCGAGAATTAAAGAGGAAAGAAAGAGAATGTCATTGGCAGATTACCTTTTCAGGGTATACCAGAAAGGGAAAGAATTTTGAAATTGAATAGAGAGAATAAAAGGAGAAGAGAAGATAGAAACAAATAGAGCATTAATCACAATCAGCCGTCTTCCTTCTTGTCGGGGCTTCCTCTTCTTTTCCCTCTCTCAGGAACCCTAACACAAAAAAGAGAAAAGAAAAGAAAGCTCTGCTATTCTTCATCTAATAGAACAGAGGATCTGAAAGGTGCTCTTCATCACAATCTCTTAGCAGCCAGATCTCAATCAGCAGAAGTAGAAAGGATCTGACATACAAAGCACCTACAATTCATCACTATCTAAGTAGGGGTTAATCAAGAGCAGATCCCGTGGAACATCTAATAGGTTGTTCTTCATACAGTCTTCTCAAGAATTCTGAGAACAGAATTCCTACAACTTTTTTTCTTCTCCTTCTTTCTCATTCTGTAAAAGAGTTTTATTAATCCCTCTTCAAAGGATTCAGTGATTCAAGATCTCCTTATCAAAAGATCTGGTAGTTCAAGATCTCCTTATCAAAAGATCTGGTGGTTCATGATCTCCTTGTTAAAAGATCAGTGGTTCTAAGAGTCTCCTTACTAAAAGACTCAGGCACAGTGGTGCATCCCTACCAGGTGGTGGAAGAGGGGAGTACCCACATTTTGGGGAACCTCTATAAAAAATTATGTGTGTCTTCTGGTTGCTAATTTTATGTGTTGTCCCAATTTCTTTCTATTCTGCACTTTATTTCTCGCACCATATTTATTCTTCCTATGATCTTGTTGAGCATAAATCCATCGTTAAGTTTATTGTTTTCACAATTTGGATAGAAATAAATTTAAATCTCTATTCACCCCCCTCTAGATGATTCTCAGAGGCACACTGTGCACTTTCACTTGGTATCAGAGGGAGGTTGATCAATAAAGGCTAACACCTTGATCAAAAAGAATTCATATTCTTATTTATTTTATACAAATATATTTCATAAAGAAAAATGAGTACTAAGGATTATGCCTCTACAAGACCACTAGTGTGTAACCTGAATAAGTTCACACTCTGGAAGGCCGGAATAAGACTCTACATGAACTCTATTGATGAAGACATTTATGATGTCCTTCTCACAGGTCTTCCATCTCCAGTCAGAAAAAAGGAAGGAGAATCCTCCACAACAGGGGATGTCCCAAGAAAGGAATGGACAGAGGCTGAGAAGAAGGTCAAGGCATGTGATGCCAAGGCCATGAACATTCTGGTTTCAACAATGTCAGATGACATTTTCCAGAAGGGTGTCGAATGCCAATCAGCAAAAGAGATTTGGGATTCCCTCACCACAATGGTTGAAGGAAGTGCTGATGAAAGGAAGAACAGAAAGTCCCTTCTCACATCCAATATGAGAACTTTCAAAAGAAAGCTAAAGAATCTGTTGTTAATATGAATGACAGACTCAGCATTATCATTAATGAGCTTAGAGGCTTGGGCAAGGAGATATCATTGACTGAAATTAATGATTAAATCCTCATGTGCTTCCCTAGCTCATGGGATTCAAGAATCTGGGCAATCAGAGAATCCAGATGCCATAGAGAGATCTCCACTGAAGCTTTGCTAGGAAAGCTTAAGTACTATGAGATGCTACTGAAGACCAGGCCTGAGTCAGAAGAGAGGGAAACTACTCCAGCTCCTGACCAAAGGAACTTAGCTCTAAAAGCTACTGAAGGAGAGACCTCTACTCCAGAAGATGAGATGTTCAATCTCCAAGCAAGGAGATTCAAGAAGTGGAAGACTGAAGACTCAAGGAGAAGAGAAAGAGACTCAAGGCCCAGGTATGATAAGACTCCAAGGATGGAGATTATCTGCTTTACCTGTAACAAGCCAGGGCACATTGCTCCTGAGTGCCCTCAAGAGCAAAAGAACAGGAGCAGCACTAAAGAGGAGGAGAAGAAGAAGAAGAAGAAGAAGAAGTTATTCAGAGGGAAGGACAAGAAGAAAGCAAAGGGTTCATTGCTGAAACCTGGAGTGATTCAGAAGTGGAAGAAAGCTCATCATCATCTGAGAGTGATGATGAAGAAGAAGAAGTAGCAGACTGCATGATGGCTCTTGGAATGGCATCAGATAATGAAGATGATTAGGTATCAGTTTTTGATGAATTTGACTTTACTTCTGATGATTTTAAAACTTGTTTTAAAGATTTCTGCATTGAACATCTTAGGGTAGAAAAAGAATTAAACACAGCTAAAACCGAATTAGAGAATCTTAAGAATGATGAAATCTACCTAAGGAATCAGAATCTAACAAATGAAATCAATAATAAAGAGATAGAACAAATTGAACTTAGGAAAGAGAACATACAATTAAAAGAAGAGCTAGCAAAGGCAAAGGCCTTTGAGGACTCACTCAATGGGAGGAGTCAAAAGCTCAAAGACATCACTGAAAATCTCTCTATAAGATTAAATCACCTAGGATTAGGGGCAGAGCCCTCTACCAGCACAGAACAACCTAGGAAGCCTGCCTGGAAAAATCCAGTGCCCTTTGTTAGACCTGGTAATTATCTACCCAATGAGAAGAGTGCTCCATCTAAGGGTGAGGATCACAGCCATTCAGATAGGGTAGGTAAAACTAATAAAGTAAAACCCTCTGGTAAGAACAATATGAGGAAATTAAATACAATAACCAAAAGGGTAAATCAAGACCTAGGATAATAAAACACTCCTCTGATTTATTATATCTAGATACATTTTATACCCATTTCAAATATCAAAATAATAGGTTTGGGAAAATCATTCTGTATCATCCTAAAGGGTATCATGAAAGACCTTTCTATTCTTTCATTGAACCCTACAATGGTAAAAGCAAAGGGCCCAAGGTAACTTGGGTTCCATCTAATGTTTGAATTACTTGTGCAGAATTAGGTAGAGTCCCACTCAAGAGAAAATGGAGTGGGAAGGGAGATACAGGACAAGCATAAGGGACAAACTCCATTTAAGGGAGTAATCTCTACCTTAATGTTTCCTAACAGATTATTAAATCAATGTTATAATCTATTTTGAATAAAAAAATTTGCTGAGAAAACAGCAAGCATTTTCAAGGAAAATAAATCCGTTCATTCAGAGTTGCGTCGAATAGAAGTCGACGTACCATCGATTTCTACTCGACGCCAGCGTCAACAAGCACGCAGAGAAGGTAATTCGAATAGAAATCGACGTAACGGTGATTTCTTATCGACGTAGCGCCAAGTTCATATCGACGCATACGATGACTTATTAAACGCTAATTAAATTCGAAGGTACGACGATTGGAAATCGACGTAACGTAGACTGGACTACGCCTACTTAGAATTCTTAAATAGTCTAGAAGCTACGTCGAGTACTAGTCGATGCAACATCGATATATCAGCCCGCGCAGAATTGCTTCTAGAAGCAATCTCGACACAACTTTGGGCTCCAAATAATAAGTGTTATCGACGGTGCGTCGACCTAAACCCTAAGTAGCGGCGATTCATCTACTTTTAAACAATTACTGCTTCAAAACATTTACGCTTTCGAATTCTCTTCCTCTTGCTCTCTTGCTCTCCTGTTCTCGAGCTTTCCCGTGCACCTCTCTCTCTCTCTCTCTCTCTCTCTCTCTCTCTCTTTCCCTTTGACTTTGTAGGTAAATGCAAACAGATGGCTCCTCCCAAAGTCAACTCAGGGTTTGATGTGGATGTGGACTCCTTCAGTGCAGCGGCAGAAAGTTTCAAAGTCATTCTTGGCTTGTTTCAAGAGGCTGGTCTTACCAAGCTTATCTCTACAAGATGCAAAATCCTGGATATCGAACTGACTGAATTTAAAGACAGTGTTCAGAGAGGATAGGATGGTTCCCTCAAAGGGAAAATATATGACACAGATGTATTGATAATAGAGGAATTGCTAAACCAAACATATGATCTTCAGACAGGGGATGAGTCAGATGAACTAGCAGGGGATGAGATTAAGAGGTCCCTGGAACTGATGAAGTTTAAGAAGGACAAGCCTATCAATCTGAAGAAAATGGATCTTGGAGAAGAATACAGACTCCTGGCAGATATAGTATGAAAGGTATTGTTGTGTAAGATTTCTGCACATGATGCTGTTCCAAAGCCACAGCTGCTGATTATGGGATCTCTTGTTCTGAAGAAGAAGATCAATTGGGGAAGATGCCTACTAAAGATGATTGGGCATAAGTACTCCCACAAGGAGAATGCCTATATGAGAATAATGAGCCAAGTGCTCTTCGAACACTATCCAGATATCTCCAAATCAAAAAGAGTGCTCATTCCTCCTGGAAAAAGGATTACAATTGGAATCTTTTCCAAATGGACGAGGCAAATCTCAAAGCTTGGTCAAGCTCAAATCTCTCCTCCTCCATCTCCTCCTCCACTAGTCTCAAAAAGGGAAGGTACAGATCACCCTCAGGAAGACACCCCATCTCAATAGCAACAACAACAACAACTGCAACAACAACAACAACAACAGTGATAACGCATAATTTAGCTTAAATTAACAACTGCAACAACAACAACAGTGATAACGCTGAGACTGAAGTTCGTCGAATGGCATGCTCCTGCGTTCGATGAACTTGCCAAGGTTCTGCGTTCGACGAACTCATTCTGCGTTCGACGAACTCATTCTGCGTTCGACGAACTCATTCTGCGTTCGACGAACTCCTTTTTGCGTTCGACGAAATGCTCTCAGCGGTCGACGAACTTCAGTCTCAGCGGTTGATGAACTTCAGTCTCAGCGGTTGACCAAGTCTCAGCGTTCGACCAACCTCCCATTCTCAGCGCTCGGCGAACTCAGCTCTGTGCTCGAAGAATAAGTAACAAGATGCTCAGATCGACGAACTCAGTTCTTCTAGGCAGATTTAAGCAGTTTATGTTTGAGATCGACGAACTCCAGATTGTGTTCGACGAATTTGTTCAGATCGACGAAAATTCTCTTCAGCAGATTTATTTCAGAAGATCGGTTATATTATTCTCTGAACACAGATTTATCAGCAACGACTCTATTTATTCCAGATAAGTCAAGGATTATATCTTTCCATTTATTTATTCCTTTCCATTCTCTTCCCGAGAAAATAGCCATTTGGCGGAAAAGGATATCATTAATTAAAAAGGAAAAGGAATTAAAGTCTTGCTTGCAGTTCCAAGAAATAATCCTCCAGATTATTTTATTCCTTAATTTAAGGGATTTGAATTTCAAATCTCTCGGAGATTTTTCTTTAAGGGAAAAAGAAAAAGAAGAAGAAGAAGTTACAGCATTATTACAGAACAGCAAGACAAAAAGAAAAAGAAAAGAAAGTTGTTGAGAGAAATACAGAAGGAAGAAAACAAAAAAGCTTTTACAGATCTTCATCTTCTACAGCAGCACCATCTTATTCTCTGAGAACAACATCAACATTCTTATATCAGATCTCTGCTGCAAGTTTTCAGATCTTCAAAGAGCAACAAACAATCCGAGAAACATTTTGTCTCTCAGATTCATCAGCTATCAGGAAGATACAGGAAGATATTACATTTAAGAGAAAGCTCCATCCTCAAACTGTCAACAAATCTCAATCAGACATGGGGAGCTTTACATCAACACATTCCACTAGAGTCTTCTCTCAGATTATTGACAGAGAAGAACATCTTAACTCTCTTTATCCCCTCTTGTACAGGGTTCTAACTCTCTTAAAAAGTTAACCCCTTGGTGGCAGGGCATCTGAACAAAAACTTGTAGTTTGGTTAGAGCACCTGATCAAAAGCTCCTTGTTGTTTGGACACCTGATCAAAAATCCATTGGTGATAGGGCACCTGATCAAAAACCTAGTGGAATCCTACCAAGGGTGGTATAAGAGTAGACGTACCCAGGTTTATTGGGGAACTACTATAAAATCTTTGTGTCCTCTGTGTTCTTGTTTATTTTTCTGTATTGTGTTGTGTGCTCTCTTTGTGTTTGTTTTTATAACTCACTCAATACACATATAAGTATCACTATTTTAATTCCGCTATAAAAATAAGTGAAAAACTTTTTAATACTCTATTCACCCCCCCCCCCTCTAAAGTAAATCTAAGATCTAACCTCACTTTCAATTGGTATCAGAGGACTTTCCACTGATACTAGAGGACTTTCAATTGGTATCAGAGCGAGGTTGATTCTATACAGGCTAACACCTGAATCAACAGATCAATTAGATCCTAAATTTATTTTAGAGTTTTCTTTTTCTAAAAAATCATGGCACAGAACAAAGAATATTCAAGCACAAGACCTCCTATGTGCAATCTAAGTAAGTTTGCACTATGGAAGGCAAGGATCAGATTGTACATGAATTCTATTGATGAAGAAATTTTTAATGTTATTTTGACAGGATGTCCTACACCTACAGCAAAAACAAGTGCTGAAACCACAACAACAAATAATGTGGTTCCACCTCCTGAGTGGACAGATGCACAGAAGAAGCAGAGAAGTGTTGATGCCAAAGCTATGAACATGTTGGTACAGACAATGTCTGATGACATTTTTCAAAAAGTTGTGGAATGCACTTCAGCAAGGGAAATCTGGATGTCAATCAACAATATGGTTAAAGGATCAGCAGATGAAAGAAAAGATAGAAGATCTCACCTAATCTCCCTGTATGAAAATTTTAAGAAAGGAGAATCTGAGATAGTGGCTGATATGTACAACAGGCTCAGCCTCATAATCAATGAGCTGAAGACCTTGGACAAAGTGATCTCCATCACTGAGGTCAATGATAAGATCCTTATGTGCTTCCCCAGCACATGGGACTCTAGGATTTGGCAAATTAAGGAAGCCAGAAGCCTTAATGAGATCTCCACTGAGAGCTTGTTAGGCAAACTCAAATCCTATGAGCAGCTTATCAAATCCAGAGAAGCTGAACAATCTGCCTCATCTCCAGCATCCAAGAAGGAGAGAAGCATAGCTTTCCAAGCTACTGAAGAAGAAGATAAAGCTCCAGGAGAAGTGGAGTTTATGAGCTTACTAGCCAAGAGATTCTATAAGATGGCTAGAAAAGATTTCAGAAAGAAGGATTCAAGATCCAGAGAAAAGCCAAGGTATAACAAATCAAGTTCTAAAGAAATTATTTGTTTTGGCTGCAGGAAACCTGGACAAATTCTGCATGAGTGTCCATAGAATCAAAAGAAGGAAAATAGAAAAGACAAAGAAGAAAAGGGGCACTCCAGCAAGCCATCCTCCAACAAACACAAGCATAAGGGAAGAGGTTTTGTAGCTGAAACATGGAGTGAATCAAAATCAGAGTCTTCATCCAGCTCATCTGAAGATGAAGAAAAATCAAATGAAAATGACCAATGCTTGATGGCTGTCTATGACTCAAGCAGTGAGTCAAAAAATGCATCTTCATCCAGCTCCAGTGATGATGAGGATGATGAAGAAGAAAAGAATTTCTGCATGATGGCTATCAATGCCTCAGCAAACAACTCAGATGAATCAGAGTCTGACAATGATGCTGATCAGGTAATCTCAAACTTTGATTTTAATTCATTTGAATTCAAAGATGAATTCAAAGTTCTTTGCTTAGATTTAATCAAATCTGAGAAAGAGATAATCTCTCTCAAAAATTAGTTGGCTGAAATGAACCAACTAAGTGAAGAAAATGTCAATCTTAAGAAAGATTTGGTTGCCTCCAGAGAACACGTTGTTCTCATTGAGAACAAGTTGTCTGAAGCTAAGAAATTTGAAGAATCCCTAAATGGGAGAAGCATCAAACTAATGGGCATCACAAGCACAGTGAATGCCAGACTTAGTGGCAAATTGGGCTTGGGTGCATCATCAAGTGAGCCACATCTGATTAAGAAAAACATCTTATCTACACCAGTAAAATTCATTTCTTCCAAGGGCAAAGAGGCTGTAGAAATAGGTGAAAACATTTCAAGAAAGGTTGTTAAGAATAAAAGAATTCAGCAGAATTCGTCGAACGGAGCTCGATGAAATCAATTCACTTCGTCGAACGGAGATCGACGAACTCTGAAACCAGAATTTCAGTATAGTTATTATTCGGACGGCGCTCGACGAAAGCACTTCACTTCTTCGAACGGCGATCGACGAACTCAGCCCAATTCGTCGAACGAAAAACATACTGAAAATCTAAAGAATTTTTATTCTTCACATACTAAGAATCCTTTCACTGAATGGATAATTCCTCCAAGGAGATATCATCCAAAAGGTTATAAGCATCAGCCTGAGATGTCTTTCATTTCAGAGTTTTGTGGAAAAACAAAAGGACCCAAGGTAGTCTGAGTAAAAAACAACTAGTTTATTTTTTCTATTGTGCATGCACAGGGCTATCCAAGCAAAAATGAACAATGGTATTTGGATAGTGGATGTTCAAAGCACATGACAGGAAACAAGGCCAACCTGAGCAACTATAAGGCAAAGCTTGGACCCAAAGTGATCTTTGGAGACTTCAACTGTGGACAAACCAAAGGCTATGGACATATCAAAGTTGGAGCAGTCACCTTCAAAGAGGTAGCTTATGTCAAGGGTCTGAAGCACAACCTCATCAGCATAAGCCAGTTATGTGATGAAGGTTATCAGGTAACTTTTAATAATTCCTTATGTCTTATTACCAATAATAAAAGCATAAATGTGTTATCTGGTATTAGACATGGAAACATCTATTTAGTCAACTTTGACTCTACCAATTCAGATATTTGCTTATTTAACTCTATAAGTAAAACAAATGAATTATGGCATAAAAGGCTAGGACTCATTAACCTTAGAACTATATCTAAGCTTTCTAAGGACAATCTTGTTAGAGGACTGCCTTCTGGTTCATAAAAGAAGGAAGGACTCTGTAGGGCTTGTCAATTAGGTAAGCAAACTAGAAGTAGTTTTAAATCTTTATCCAAGAGTGATTCACCTAGGATTTTGTACTTACTGCACTTGGACCTTTTTGGACCCACTGCAATACAAAGTCTAGGAGGGAAGCATTATTCTTTAGTTATTGTAGATGACTTCTCAAGATTCACTTGGGTGTTCTTTCTTAGGAATAAATCTGACACCTTCAGTGTTCTGACAGACTTTCTCAGGTCCATCAAGATTGAGTACTCTACTCTAGTTGCATTGATCAGAAGTGATCATGGCACTGAGTTTGAATCTCTTCTGATGAGAGAATTCTGTGGAAAAGAAGGGATCAAGCAATGTTTCTCTGCTCCTAGAACTCCTCAACAAAATGGGGTAGCTGAAAGGAAAAATATAACCCTAATTGAATCAGCAACTACATTGCTTGCTGATGCAAACTTGCCACTCTCTTTTTGGGCAGAGGCAGTGAACACAGCTAATTATGTGTTGAACAGAAGCCTGATATATAAGCTTAAGGGTAAAACTCCCTATGAATTACTTAAGAATAAAAAGCCTAAGGTTAACTATTGTAAGATATTTGGCTGTAAATGTTATGTGCATAACAATGACAAGAAGTATCTAAGGAAGTTTGATGCAAAAGCTACTGAAGTCATATTCTTTGGATATTCTCTTTCTAGTAAAGCATATAGAGTTTACAACAAATCTGCTATTAAGATAGAAGAGTCCATGCATGTATCTTTTGATGAAACTAACATGTTAATTGAGGAGAGGAACACCACCTCTACCAAAAATACTTTGCAGGTACTAGCTCTATGTGAAGAGCTTAATAGATTAGATCTACAGAAAGAAGATTCTCCACTTCCATCAACTCAAAATATTGAAGACAGTGAAGAAGAGGATAATCCAGATCTTGCTGGCAGTTCAAATCAAGTGACAGTTAAACATGTCCCTCAAGTGAAAACCATTGCTGAACCAACTTCAACTGTTGATCACATTACAGTTAGAGATCATCCAATATCTCAAGTGATTGGAGATATTTCAGCAGGAGTTCAAACAAGGCATCAACTACACCAAAATCAGATGCACACTTGTTTCCTATCCCAGATTGAACCTCAATCCATAAAAGATGCAGAACAAGATCCAAACTGGATTCTTGCAATGCAAGAGGAGCTCAATCAATTTGAAAGGAACAAGGTATGAGATTTGGTTCCAAGACCAAAAGGCCATCCAGTCATTGGCATCAAGTGGGTCTTCAGGAACAAGCAAGATGATAAAGGCATAATCATCAGAAATAAAGCAAGATTAGTAGCCCAAGGATATTCTCAGTAAGAAGGAATTGATTATGATCAAACCTTTGCTCCTGTTGCTATACTTGAAGCTATAAGGATTTTTCTGGCCTTTGTTGCATTCAAGAAATGCAAAGTATACCACATGGATGTGAAGAGTGCATTTTTGAATGGAGACATCAAAGAAGAAGTCTATGTGGAACAACCACCGGGTTTTATCTCTCCAACTCACTCCTCTTATGTATTTACGCTTAATAAAGCTCTCTATGGTCTCAAGCAAGCTCCCATGGCATGGTATGAGACCTTAGCTAATTTTCTTTTGGAGAATAATTTATGTAGAGGCATAGTTAATAAAACCCTATTTTTCAGGATACATAAAAATCAAACTTTTCTAGTTCAAATATATATAAATGATATCATATTTGGCTCTACTGATTCAAATCTATGCAAAAGGTTCCCTAACCTAATGCAATCTAAATTTTAAATGAGTAGTATGGGTGAGTTATCATACTTCCTTGGTCTTCAAGTGAAGTAAACTCCAAATGGCATATTCATATCACAATTCAAGTATGCTAAGGAATTAGTGAAAAGGTTTGGAATGTCTGATGCTTCCACCATGAAAACACCCATGCCCTCAAATGTTGTTGTTGATAATGATGAATCAGGGAAACCTGTTGATCAGAAAGTATATAGAGCAATTGTTGGCTCTTTGCCTTACTTAACAGCAAGTAGGCCTGATACAATGTTTGCTACTTGTATTTGTATTAGG
Organism: Dactylorhiza incarnata; assembly: GCA_033032865.1. Taxonomy (NCBI): domain Eukaryota; kingdom Viridiplantae; phylum Streptophyta; class Magnoliopsida; order Asparagales; family Orchidaceae; genus Dactylorhiza; species Dactylorhiza incarnata. Next base: position 7,113,355 of record JAWHQI010000051.1, on the reverse strand, counting down.
CTCCAAGTTAACCCCAAAGAATCTCACCTAATTTTATTAAAAAGAATTTTGAGATATATAAAGGGTTGTCTAAATCTAGGACTCTGGTATCCAACAGCTTCAGAATTTGAATTAACTGAATTCTCAGATTCTGATTATGCTGGATGCAGAGTAGACAGGAAAAGCACATCAGGAACTTGTCAGTTTCTTAGTGATAGGCTTGTGTCTTGGTTTTGTAAGAAACAGACATCTGTGTCTACATCAATAGCTGAAGCAGAATATATTGCTGCAGGGAGTTGCTACTCACAGATATTGTGGATACAAAATCAGCTCCTAGACTATGGTATCAATCTAAATAATTCAATTATATTTTATGACAATACAAGTGCAATATCTATTGCACAAAATCTAGTACTCCATAGTAGGACTAAACACATAGAAATTAGGCACCACTTTATCAGAGAAAATGTGGATAAAAATAAAATTTGCCTACAATTTATTTCTACTGACTTACAAAGAGCTGATATGTTCACCAAGCCATTGGATGAAAAGAAACATATCTTCTTTATAAATCAACTAGGAATGATAGATGGAGATTCAATCAATTGAAAAAAATTAAATTTTCTACTTATCCCATCTCTTCATCGAACTGAGATCGACGAAATCTAGTCGAACAGAGATCGACGAAGTCATCTAGATCGTCGAACTGAGATTGACGAATAGTTTTGATGAAGCTTTTTATTTCTGTATCTTTCCTTATAATCAAATCTTTTTCATTTTAACTGAATGCCTACAGAATTGCTTCTCTTCCAGTTCCTTTGCACTTGATCTTTATTTTATTTTGCAGGAACATTAGCAATATTTCTTCAAAAAGATTGCATCCTCCTACCTCCTATTCAACTGTCCCTTCTTCTAGGGGCCTAGCTTCAGGCCTTCCTGAAACTAGGCAGGGGGAGATGTCTTGAAGAAGCTCCTTTTTGTTAAGGGGAGATACTTTCCTTTTGATAGGGGGAGATATTTTGAAGAAACTCCTTTATGATAGGGGGAGATGTTTTATGAAGATGCTCAAAGTTTTAAGGGGAGATGTTGTATGAAAAAGAAAAATCATTCAGTTGATGAAGAAGCATGTTTTCAGTTCTTGATAAAGCTCACAGCAGTTTGCAGTTTTAGTTTTGTTTCAGATTCAGATAGAGCAGATTCAGTTCAGATCAACAAATTCAGAAAGCTGAAAATTAACAGATACAGCTCAGATATCAAATTCAGATATAGTAGATATATAGTTCAGACAATCAAATTCAGAAACCTGAAGGCAATGTCAGAATTCAGAGAAAGTCAAAGGTTCTATTTATTTATTTTTATTAGTTTTATTTTCAATGTAAAAATTTCAAAACTCAGAGTATTATATTTTATATATCTGCTGAAATATTTAAAATCTATCAGATATATATGCTCTGTTGTTTTGTTGTTTGTTTTATTATTCAATTTTGTCAAATAGTGTCCTAACTCAAATAGGGGGAGATTGTTGGAACAACCCAATTACTGATTTGGGCTATGATCACTATATGTTTATTAGGACTAAGTTGACCCCAATGTATAGTCTTAAGGGTCAAGGTTTTAGGCTGTTAGAACTAAGGAAAAGAATCAGTTTCTGCATTCGACGAACTCCACAATGTGTTCGACGAACTCAATCCTGCGTTCGACGAACGGCATGCTCCTGCGTTCGACGAACTTGCTAAGGTTCTGCGTTCGGCGAACTCATTCTGCGTTCGACGAACTCCTCTCTGCGTTCGACGAAATGCTCTCAGCGGTTGATGAACTTCAGTCTCAGCGGTTGACCAAGTCTCAGCGTTCGACGAACCTCCCAGTCTCAGCGTTCGACGAACTCAGCTCTGCGCTCGAAGAATAATTAACAATATGCTCAGAACGACGAACTCAGTTCTTCCAGGCAGATTTAACAAGTTTATGTTTGAGATCGACGAACTCCAGATTGTGTTCGACGAATTTGTTCAGATCGACGAAAATTCTCTTCAGCAGATTTATTTCAGAAGATCAGTTATATTATTCTCTGAACTCAGATTTATCTGCAACGGCTCTATTTATTCCAGATAAGTCAAGGATTATATCTTTCCATTTATTTATTCCTTTCCGTTCTCTTCCCGAGAAAGTAGTTGTTTGGCGGAAAAGGATATCATTAATTAAAAAGGAAAATGAATTAAAGTCTTGCTTGCAGTTCCAAGAAATAATCCTCCAGATTATTTTATTCCTTAATTTAAGGGATTTGAATTTCAAATATGTCGGAGATTTTTCTTTAAGGGAAAAAGAAAATGAAGAAGAAGAAGTTACAGCATTATTACAGAACAGCAAGACAAAAAGAAAAAGAAGAAGAAAGCTGTCGAGAGAAATACAGAAGGAAGAAAAAAAAACTTTTACAGATCTTCATCTTCTACAGCAGCACCACCTTATTCTCTGAGAACAACATCAACATTCTTATCTCAGATCTCTGCTGCAAGTTTTTAGATCTTCAAAGAGCAACAAACAATCTTAGAAACATTTTGTCTCTCAGATTCATCAGCTATCAGGAAGATACATGAAGATATTACATTCAAGAGAATGCTCCATCCTCAAACTGTCAACAAATCTCAATCAGACATGGGGAGCTTTACATCAACACATTCCACTAGAGTCTTCTCTCAGATTATTGACAGAGAAGAACATCTTAACTCTCTTTATCCCCTCTTGTACAGGGTTTTAACTCCCTTCAAAAGTTAACCCCTTGGTGGCAGGGCACCTGAACAAAAACCTATAGTTTGGTTAGAGCACCTGATCAAAAGCACCTTGGTGTTTGGACACCTGATCAAAAATCTATTGGTGATAGGGCACCTGATCAAAAACCTAGTGGAATCCTACCAAGGGTGGTAGAAGAGTAGACGTACCTAGGTTTATTGGGGAACTACTATAAAATCCTTGTGTCCTCTGTGTTCTTGTTTATTTTACTGTATTGTGCTGTGTGCTCTCTTTGTGTTTGTTTTTATAACTCACTCAATACACATATAAGTATCACTATTTTAATTCCGCTATAAAAATAAGTGAAAAACATCTTAATACTCTATTCACCCCCCCCCCTCCCCCCTCTAGAGTAAATCTAAGATCTAACCTCACTTTCAATTGGTATCAGAGGACTTTCCACTGATACCAGAGGACTTTCATAGAGCATTAATCACAATCATCTGTCTTCCTTCTTGCTAGGGATTCCTCTTCTTCTCCCTCTCTCAAGAACCCTGACACAAAAAAGGGAAAAGAAAAGAAAGCACTGTTGTTCTTCATCTAATAGAACAGAGCATCTGAAAGCTGCTCTTCATCACAATCTCTTAGCATCCATATCTCAATCATCAGAAGTAGAAAGGATCTAACATACAAAGCACCTGCAATTCATCACTATCTAAAGCAGGGGTTAATCAAGAGCAGATCCTGTGGAACATCTAATAGGATGTTCTTCAAACAGTCTTCTCAAGAATTCTGAGAACAGAATTCCTACAACTTTCTTTCTTCTCCATCTTTCTCATTCTGTAAAAGAGTTTTATTAATCCCTCTTCAAAAGATTCAGTGGTTCAAGATCTCCTTATCAAAAGATTTGGTGGTTCAAGATCTCCTTATCAAAATATCTGGTGGTTCATGATCTCCTTGTCAAAAGATCAGTGGTTCTCCTTACCAAAAGACTCAGGCACAGTGGTGCATCCCTACTAGGTGGTAGAAGAGGGGAGTACCCACAATTTGGGGAACCTCTATAAAAAATTATGTGTGTCTTCTGGTTGCTAATTTTATGTGCTGTCCCAATTTCTTTCTATTTTGCACTTTATTTCCAGCACCATATTTATTCTGCCTGTGATCTTGTAGAGCATAAATCCTCAGTTAAGTTTATTGTTTTCACAGTTAGGATAGAAATAAATTTAAATCTCTATTCACCCCCCCCCCCCCTCTAGGGATTCTCATAGGCACACTGTGCACTTTCAATTCGAATAGAAGTCGATGCAACATCAAGTTCATATCGACGCATACGTCGACTTATTAATTGCTGATTAAATTCGAAGTTACGTCGATTGAAAATCGACTTATTTTTGTTGGAATGCTTAAACAATGTTATCTTCTGGATGTTATGATATCATGAATGCCATATAGTTCATTTGCATGATAAGTCTTTGTTGGCTATGTACCTTTGCATTGTGAATGTTCTGCCTTCTTCAAATAGGGGGAGATTGTTGGGAATATTGCCCTCAATATTCCTTTGATTTGAAGAGGAATCACTCACAATACTAAATACATATTGTATTTGATAAAATCTATTTTTTCTCAAGGTTTGTACAGGGAGATGATATTCCATACAATGGAATAGGTTCAAAGGTGTGCTGATTAATCAGCTGAGAAAGTTTCCATGTCTCAGCTGCCCTCTGAGACGAGGACAGGTGCCACTAAGAAGCAACATATATCTACTGAGCTGCAGATAGACAGAATCCGCTGAGAAGAGAAACTATCTCAGCGGATCCACTAGGAAGACAGCTGCTCAACCGCTGAGACTGAAAGCTATCTCAGCTCCACCGCTGAGATAGATTCAAATACTGAAGAAAACAAGTGGCGTGACACTCCTTTGGCGCAAACAGCTGTAAAGGGAGATTAGAGCCAACCATTTGTTCCCAAGGTGTCAGCGCTTTCCCTTGAGTGCCATTGGAGATGTGCAGAGTATAAAAGAAGGAGTTAGGGCACTTTTGAAGATGTGGTCAAGTGCTATACATATCTGCTACTATTACATTGACGACCACGAACTTCTCATTCTTCTCCTGCTCACTGAACAAGGAAGAAGAGACTGAGAGATAAAGATTCCTCTTCTACAAGAAGGAGCAAGGTAATCCTTCATCCTTCAACTGAAGAGGAAGATCAGATAGTAGCTGGCTCACAAATCATCATCCAGTCAAACTACTAGAAAGCACAAGGTGTGTTAGAACTACAGAAGACTCCTTCTCTGTGCTGTCTGTTGTAGTAAGCATAAACTCTCTTTTACTGTAGGGCTATTTGGCCTGCGTTTGTAAGGCAGTTAGGCCTGAGGCTGTAGGACCAGGAGGTGGTCTGAGTTGTAGGAGGTGGATTCCTCTGAGGTAGGGCTGTTGTGCCTGAGGTAGGGTTTGGGAAAACCTGAGAGATCCTGTGGGATCTGTGTTGTAGGCTCTTGGAGCTGAGATTGGAGAAGTTGGCCTTGTCTAACACTCTGTTAGAAAGGTGAAGGGGGAAAGTGGACTACCCATTGACACACTGTCTTGGGGAACCACTATAAACACTTGTGTGTTTTCTAGGTTTGCTTGATTACTAGCGTAGAATAGTTTTAACTATCTATATCATCTAAGTAAAAATCAAAATAACTATTCACCCCCCCCCCCCTCTAGGTGAATTAAATAACATACCTATAATCTTTCAATCACCTTATCGGATGGCCCCGAAAGAGCTAGCGGAGTTTCAGAGCTAGCTGCAGGAGATGGTGGAAGCTGGCTTCGTCAGACCAAGTTCCTCACCTTGGGGAGCTCCGGTGTTATTCGTGAAGAAGAAGGATTGGTCGCGCAGACTATGCATTGATTATAGATCCCTAAACAGGCTGACGGTGCGGAACACATAACCTTTGCCGTGGATAGAAGAGCTATTTGACTAGCTGGAGGGAGCTCACTACTTCTCGAAATTAGATTTGAGGTCAGGGTATTACCAGCTGCGGATTCTGGAGGAGGACATCCCAAAGACAACTTTCAGCAGCCGATACGGACTATACGAGTTCACAGTGATGCCGTTCGGGCTCACGAATGCACCATCAGCATTTATGAGCCTGATGAACCGAGTGTTCGAGCCATATCTTGACATCTTTGTCATCGTGTTCATAGACAACATCCTCATCTATTCGAGGACGGAGGAGGAACATGCACGTCATTTGGCACTAACATTAGAGAAGCTTCGGGAGCACCGCCTGTATGCGAAGTTCAGCAAGTGCCAGTTTTAGCTAAAGGAGGTGGCCTTCCTGGGTCATGTTATTAGTGGAGTTGGCCTAGCAGTGGACCCGACGAAGATCCATGCAGTACGGGATTGGCCACCGCGGAAGATGGCCACCGACGTGCGGAGATTCTTAGGACTTGCTGGCTATTACCGGAAGTTCGTACAGGGGTTTTCCCAGATATCCCTCCTGCTCACATCCCTGACGAAGAAGGATACTGCATTCATTTGGACACCGCAGTGCGAGGCGGCCTTCCAGGATCTAAAGGGTCAGCTTACGATGGCCCACATCCTCGCCCTTCCATCGGGAAAGGAAGGATTCCAGGTATACACGGATGCATCATACCAGGGGATGGGTGTCGTTCTGATGCAGAACGGACACATGATAACATACGCTTCCCGCTAGTTGAAGAACCATGAGCGGAATTACCTGATGCACAACTTGGAGATGGGAGCGGTCGTATTCGCTCTGAAGATCTGGTGGCACTATCTCTATGGCGTCCACTACGACATATTTTCCGATCACAAGAATCTGAAGTATGTAGATACGCAGAAGGAGCTGTACATTCGACTGAGATGTTGGGTGGAGTTCTTATCGGACTATCAGTACACCATGCACTACCACCCGGGGAAGGCGAATGTGGTGGCAGACACACTGAGCAGGAGAGCTACCACATTGGGAGCAGAGCCCCTGTTGATGGCCATGGAGCTGGGACGGATGTTCTGAAAGTGCACAATGTGCCTCTGAGAATTCTCTAGGGGGGTGAATAGAGATTTAAAAATTATTCCTATTATAATTGTGCAAATACAATAAACCTAAGTATTATGATTCACAAGATATATCTCAGAATAAAGTTATTGCAGTTTAAGTAATAAAATAAAAGGCAGAAACTAAAATCTAGTCAATGAGTGACAACACAGAAAATTAGCAACCAGAAGACACAAAAAATTTTTTATAGAGGTTCCCCAAAATGTGGGTACTCCCCTCTTCTACCACCCGGTAGGGATGCACCACTGTGCCTGAGTCATTTGGTAAGGAGACTCTTAGAACCACTGATCTTTTGACAAGGAGATCATGAACCACCAGATCTTTTGATAAGGAGATCTTGGACCACCAGATCTTTTGATAAGGAGATCTTGAACCACTGAATCCGTTGAAGAGAGATTAATAAAAATCTTTTACAGAAGGGAAGGAGAAAGAAAAAGAGGAAGGTTGCAGGAATTCTGTTTTCAGAATTCTTATGATGGTTGTATGAAAAACAGCTTCTTGTCTTTTCACTGGATCTGCTCTTGATAAACTTTGGCTTATGATGGTGATGATTTGCAGAAGTTATGATTGTCAGATCCTCCTGTATTTTTTCTAATTGAACTCCAACTGCTATATGATTGTGTTGTTAAGCAGCCTTGTTCTGTTCTGTTCTTGGAGAGAAGAAGAGCAACAGATATTCCTCCTCTGTATTTTCTTCTGTTAGGGTTCCCGTGAGAGAGAGGAAGAAGAAGACTCAATAGAACAGCATGACCGATTGTGATGAGTGCTCACTTTTTCTCTTTCTTCTGTTCCCTTTTATTGTCCCTCCATTGAATTTGGATTTGATTCCCTTTTAGGTAAATCCTGAAGGTTATATTTGTCTGGGAGTGTCTTGTATAGACATCCTTTCCAATTCATGTTCATTTCCTATCAAAACAGAAGATCTAGACCAGCCTTTATATATTAGGCTGGTCTCATTAAAAACAACATGCATAGACTCCTCTATAACAAGAGTTTTCTTAATGTATACTCTATAAGCTCTACTATGTGAGCTATAGCCAATAAGAACACCTATATTGCATTTCTCTGCAAACTTTGTTAATTAGGATTTTCCATTATTTAGAATGTAGCACTTGGAGCCAAAGATTCTAAAATATGAAATTGTAGGTTGTTTGCCTTTCAGAATTTCATAGGGGGTTTTCCCATGAACGTTATTGATAGAAGCTCTATTGAGAACATGACAAGCTATATTGACTGCCTCAGCCCAGAAATATTCTGGGAGTGAGGAGTCACTAAGTAGTGTTCTCCCAGCCTCTATCAAGGTCCTATTCCTCCTCTCATCCACACCATTTTGTTGTGGAGTCCTTGGGGAGGAGAACTCTTGGGTGATACCAAATTCATGAAAAAATCTTGTCATTGCATCAGATTGAAATTCTGTGCCATGGTCAGTCCTAGTCCTGACCACAGCACATTGTAGATCATTCTAAATTGCCTTGACATGATTGATAAAGAAATTTAAAGTATCAGATTTCTTCTTAAGGAAGAATACCCATGTATATTTTGAGTGATCATCAACAGTCACCAAAGTATACAACTTCCCACCTAGGCTCTGAATTGGCAAAGGACCAAACAAGTCCATATACAAGAGATAAAGACATCTTTCAGTGTCTTTGGAGTCAATACTTTTAAAGGTGGCCCTAGTTTGCTTACCCATTTGGCATGCATGACATGGACCATCTTTAATACATTTTAAATTTGGACTATTCCTAACAAGATTTTAGAGAAAAGTCTATACATTATCTTGTAGTTAATATGAGCAAGTCTCTTGTGCCATTGAACACAAAGAGACTCATTCTCATTAGCTACAAGACAAACAGAAGTAAGAGAATTACTGTAAATGAAATATAATCAATAAACATTTCCACTCCTAGTGCCTGAGAGAATAGTCTCTAAGTCATTTGACTTTTTGATCAAGCACTTGTCATTGTGGAATTCAATGACATGGCCTAAGTCACATAGTTGACTTATGCTTACTAGGTTGTGTTGCAACCCTTCAACATAAGATACCCTTGTGATTGTAACTATGTCATTGGAGATCATACCATAGCCTTTGGTGACTCCTTTTTCAGCCTCCCCCCCCCCCCCCCAAATATAACTTTGGGTCCATTCTTCACAGGCTTGTAATTCTGTAGAAGACTCCTAGTTCTAGTCATGTGCCTTGAGCACCCACTGTCCAAGTACCATATTTGGTTGAGACTGGTACTTGGACTACCCTGCAAGGAAAGATTTAGTTATCCTTAGGAGCCCAAAAAGCTTTGGGTCCTAGGTGCCTGTTAGTTTGATGAGATAATCTCGCACTTGCTACACTCCTAGCAGGAAAGCTCTTCTTTGCCTTAGGTACATTGGGATTGTACCAACAATCTATGGCAAAGTGTCCCACCTTGCCACAACACCAACAATCATGAATATTGTATCTCCTTTTCTAAACATTTTTCTGAATTGGTACAGCACTGTGCATATGTTCAGCAGAAGAGACTGCATCATTCTTCCTGTTTCTTTCAGCAATAATCTGACTGAAGGATAATCTGTGGACAGTCTTGCTGCTCTTTGTCCTGATAGCCTCAGCTTGCTTTGGCTTGGCAGCCATACAAGATCTGATGGAATCAGACACTGGGCAGCAGGCCTTGTCAACAGATTTGACAGCAGTCTTGCTTTTTGCTGAAGCAGATTAGGAAGTGCTTGCTTCCATGTTCTTGACTGGAGATGCTGAGACACCAAACACAAATGGTCCAGATTGGGCCATTTGTATTTCCTCATGGGGAGCTTTCATTGCACTCAATCCCATGCCCTTTCTTTCACTATGGGAAGGAGTATTTTCCTTCCTATAGGACCTCCCATTCTTCCAGTGACCATAAATGCTTTCATGGTCATACCTGTTGGAAGGAAGTAGCACCTTTTGAAAGGTGGTTTGAGGCTTAGCCTTCTCCTTGCTCTTTACTCCACTCCCTTCTCCTACTTCCATCTTATTGAATCCAAGTCCTCTCCTATTGGTTTGAGAGGAGAAGGTGTCAATAATGGGAAGCACAGATTTGGGCTTGGGAAATTGAGCCACCGGGCTCTTCTCTTTCACCAGCTTCTCCTCAAGGTCCTTGATGACCTTGTTCTTCAGGTAAATGGTGCTCAATTGAGCACTTGTCATACCCTTTAAATGACTTATTTGTCTACTCATCTGGGCCACCAGGGAGGTAGGTCCGGTGTAGTCACCTTCAGTCTTCTTAAGGGAGGCAATTTCCTGGGCTTGCCTCTTGGCAAGCTTCTTGCTCTCTTTCAGAGCAATAACCAAGGCATCATATTTATCAATCAATTGATTAACATCTACCTCAGCTCTGAAACACTTTCATCAATTGATGAAGGTGCAACAGAATCTGGACATGTCTCATAATCAGAAGAGGATATAGAAAGAATTAATACCTGTTCATGTTATGAATTATTCTGACTGTCCTCTTCATCAGTGAGGGCCATAAGGCCTAGCTGAACACAGTCTTCTTCATCCTCCTCTTCATCACTATCTGAGTGTGAAAGAGGGGCCCTGATTCCTGTTCTAGCAGCAGGATAGTCTTCATCCTCCTGAGCAGCAAACAACCCTATGTAGGATTTCTCTTCTTCATCTGAATCTGAAGATGAAGATTCAGATTCACTCCAGCTCTTGCTTTTCTTGGCTAGAAGGGATTGTTCTCCCTTCCTCTCCTTCTTGTGATGAGGCTTCTTTTCACCTCTTTCTTTCCTTTTGACTGGGCAGTCAGCAATGACATGCCCAAGCTTGCTGCAGCAATAGCAAACAATGTTAGTTGAAGCATGTTTACTAGTTTTGGAATCATACATGTCCCATTTGGGGTGCTGCCTTTTAGATCTGAAGTGATCCTTCTTGGAGTGTGATGAGGAGGAGGGCTTGCTCTTCCATTTATCCCTCCTCATAATCTTCTTAAACTACCTAGAGAAGGCAGCAAACTCTTCATCAGAAGAAGAGCAGTCTGGAGAGCAACTCTCAGACTTCTCAGATTCAGCCTTCCTTCTTGGAGGTGACTGCAACCTGCTCTTGCTCTTCTTTGAGCTATCAGCTTTGAGAGAAATAGTTCTCTCCTTTGTGTGAGCCTTGGAGGAAGTATCCTCCTCCTTTCTTGCAGTCAGTTGCATCTCATATGAGAGCAGTTTCCCAAACAGTGTATGGGTAGGGGTTTCTCCAAGCCTTGCCCCTTCCCTGATTGCACAGATCTTTGTGTCCCAATCCCTAGTTAGGGATCTAAGAAACTTGTCATTCAGCTCATAATCAGTGAACACCCTCTCATAGGTTCTTAGTTTATTTACTATCCTAAAGAACCTTTCATAGCACATAGAGATGTTCTCCTGGCCCTGCTGTCTGAAGGCTTCATATTCCTGATTGTGGAGTGACTTTCTATCATCCCTCACTTCAGATGTTCCTTCCATATAAACAACCAATGTGTCCCACATTTCCTTGGCAGTTGTGCAGTGTACCAAGTTCTGAAATGTAGTGTCATCAATTGCATTAACAATTATGTTCTGGGCCCTTTTGTCCATAGTGTATAGTGCAATTTCATCATTGGTCAACTCAGAAAATACCTTGAGTATTTTTCTAGTAGGGTCAACAGTGGAGGCTTTCTCAAAGGTATAAGGACCATTCTTGATTGTTACATAGATCCTTGGGCCTGAGGCTTCCATAACAGCCTCACCCTTTGCTTCCATATGCCAAAGTTTTCTTTGGAGCATATGGGCAACTTCATTGACCCCAACTGCTTCTTCATTCCACTGGAGGCCATTTGATTTTGAATCAGCACAACCTATTTAGGAACTGGTCAGAGTGTTAAGTCCTTCTTGACCAACCTCCCTCTGATACCACTTGAAAGAATATAGGTATGCTAACTAATTCACCTAGAGGGTCTTTTGAGTTTTACTTGATGATTATGGCCTGTTAAAATATTCTAATCAGAGAATCAAGCAACACAGAAAAACACACAAGTGTTTATAGTGGTTCACCAAGACAGGGTGTCTATGGGTAGTCCACTTTCCCCCTTCACCCTTCTAACAGTGTGTTAGACAGGGCCAACTCCCCCAAACTCGGCTCAAAGAGCTTACAGCACAAGTTCCTCAGAACTTCTCAGATCAAGGATGATCCTACCTTAGGACAAGAGTCCCTACAAATCAGAGCTATCACCAGCTCCTACCTCAGGCACAGCTGCCCTACTAACTCAGAGGAAAACTCCTCCTACAGCTTAGAACACCTCCTAGTCCTACCTTAGGCAACAATCCTTACAACTCAGAGGAAAACACCTCCTACAGCTTAGACCACCTCCTGGTCCTACCTCAGGCAACAAGCCTTACAACTCAGGCAAATAAACCCTACACACTCAGACAAAAAGCCTTACAGAAAAAGATGGTTTAGAAATATTCTATAGCAGAAATACTCTCCTGTAGATCCTGCACAGTTTGTGCTTTCTTGTAGCTGAAGATGTTGATAACAGCTACCACTTGATCTTCCTCTTCAATAGAAGGGTGGAAGATCACCTTGCCCCTTCTGGTGGAGGATCTCTCTTCTTCTCTCAGTTTCTTCTTCTCTTTCAGTGAGCAGGAAGAAAGACGAGAGCATCAGCTGTCAATGGAGAAAATGAGATTTCGCAAGTAATCGTACGGGGCTTAGAAAAAGCCCTAACACTTTCTTTTATACTTCTTTTATCTTCAACGGCTCTAATTTGATCTCCCAAGAAGTATGGGAGAGATCGGTTGTCCCCTGTAGCTTTTTTGCAACTTGCCCTAGTCGCAGGTCCCGCCCCCTACTTATCTGTAGAGAAGGTCTGCGTTCGACGAACGCGCTACACTCTGCGTTCGGAAAACCTGCTGCATCCTGCGTTCGACGATCTTGCCAAACTCTGCGTTCGACGAACTTGCCAAACTCTGCGTTCAACGATAGGCCTTGTCTCTGCGTTCGACGATCTGCCTTGTCTCTGCGTTCGATGAACGGCACTCTGCGTTCGACGATCGGCCTTGTATCTGCGTTCAACGATCGGCCTTGTCTCTACGTTCGATGAATGACACTCTGCGTTCAACGAACACGCTATTATCAGCTATTTCTTCTATCTCATCTCAGCGGTCGACGAACTTTGTTCTGCGTTCGACGAACGGCTCTCTGCGTTCGACGAACACGCAATTATCAGTTGTTTCTTCTATCTCATCTCAGCGGTCGATGAACTTAGTCCTGCGTTCGACGAACGGTACTCTGTGTTCGACGAACACGCTGATTCTCAGCGTTTGATGAACCTAGAAGATGAGACAACTTCTTCTCAGCGGATCCGCTGAGACGGCTCCTCGTCTCAGCGGTTCAGCTGAGACATTTCTTCATCAACTTAGGAGAAGATTTATCTTAACCTTAGGTCTAGATTAACCCTTTCTCTTGAGTCACCTAAGCCTGTTTAACTTACAAAACCAAAGCTTTATCAAATACAATATGTACTTAGTATTGGAAGTGATGCCTCTTCAAATCAAGGGAACATTGAGGACAATATTCCCAACAAGGAGGGCAGTTGAAGAGCCTTCTCAATTTTCTTATGGGATATCTTTATCCTCCTACTTCCTATCTTTCCCTTAATGGTTGACTTTGAGGAGGACAACTTAGCACTGGAGAATAATTCCAGAACTTCTGTTTTGAGAATTGTTGAGGGCTCAGATAGGGTATATTCAAGACCTTGGGCAGATAGAAGATCAATCACAGCTTTAATTTCCTCTGGAGCATGCAAGAATCCATCCCTAACTATTCCATAGCCTTCTTGCAGCTGTTTTGCCATCTTTGGCGCCATTTCTTTTGAGTTACAGGTCTCTGAGTCGTAGGGGAGAAGGGTTTGTCTCGCCGGCTAGGTTGAAGGAAAGTGTGATATTTTAATCAATCATTAAGCTATTTATATGGCTTAAGACTTAGGTAAAATTAAACCTAGTAATTGGATTTGATTGCTCTTATAATTGTAAGTGGAAATGAAATGACATCATATGGCTGAGTTCGTCGAAGATAAAGCTGAGTTCGTCGAACTCAAAGCTGAGTTCGTCGAACTCAAAGCTGAGTTCGTTAAACTCAAACTGGAGTTCGTCGAACTCAAAGCTGAGTTCATCTGAACTCAAAACTGAGTTCGTCGAACTCAAAGCTGAGTTCGTCAAACTCAAACTGGAGTTCGTCGAACTCAAAGCTGAATTCATTTGAACTACACCATAAGGCTGAGTTCGTCTAAAACTACATCATAAAGTTGAGTTCACTGAACACAAAACTGAGTTCGTCGAACTCAAAGCTGAGTTCGTCGAACTCAAACTGGAGTTCGTCGAACTCAAAGATGAGTTCATCTGAACTACATCATACAGCTGAGTTCGTTGAACACAAAACTGAGTTTGTCAAACTCAAAGCTGAGTTCGTCGAACTCAAACTCGATGTTCGTTGAACCCAGGAAAGAGTTCGTCGAACCCAAACTTTTCCCAGCTATCTAAGTGCAACCTGAAGCTCAGCTGAAACATATTGTTCTGGTTAAGCTGATCATACTACTTTAAAATCATTAGAGATAGGATTACTTGAATGCCTAATCATGTCTCTCATAGGGTTTATTTGTCAACATTTTAAGTTATATCAAATCAAGATTGGAAGAATGAAGTGTTTTACACTATTCTACATTTAATATTCCTAGTTCAATCTTGAAGGCATTAAACTTGGCCTCATCCAATAGCTTAGTGAAGATATCAGCCACTTGACTGTCAATGGGGACAAATTCAAGGCAGATATCTTGAGATTCTACACGTTCTCTTATAAAATGATATCTTATTTCTATACGCTTAGTCCTGCTGTGAGAGACAGGATTCTTAGCAATAGAGATAGCATTGGATGAGTCACAATAAAGAGGAGAGTTACTTACCTTGAGGTTGTAGTCCTCTAGCTGGTGTTGAATCCACAATAGCTATGCACAACAGCTCCCTGCAGCAATGTATTCAGACTCAGCAGTGGAGATAGCCACACTTGTCTGCTTTTTGCTGCTTCATGATATCAACCTTCTTCTTAGGAATTGACAAGTGCCACTTGTGCTTTTCCTGCCTTCTTTGCAGCCTGCAAAATCTGCATCTGAAAATTCTGCATCTGAAAATTCTGTTAGTTCAAAATCATTGTTCTTAGGGTACCAAAGGCCAAGATGTAGGTTGCCTTTAAGGTATCTCAAAATCCTCTTTGCAGCTGAGTAGTGAGATTTCTTAGGGCATGCCTGGTACCTAGCACACACACATATAGCATACATAATATCTAGTCTACTAGCAGTCAAATATAACAAGGATCCAATGATGCACCTGTACATGGATTCATCAAAGGCCTTGCCCTTCTCATCCTTGTCCAGGGAAATGTTGGACCCCATGGGAGTTTTCATGGTGGAAGCTGATTCCATCCCAAACTTCTTGATAAGCTCCCTAGTGTACTTGGTTTGAGAAATGAATATACCTTCATCAGACTGTTTTACTTGGAGGCTTAAAAAGTACTTGAGGTCTCCCATACTGCTCATCTCAAACTCCCCCTGCATTAGGTTGATAAACCTTTTGCAGAGGTTGTCATCAGTAGACCCAAATATTATGTCATCAACATATATTTGGACTAGGAGACACTTGCCCCTTGTTTCCCTAAGAAACAATGTGATATCTATCTTTCCCCTCAAGAACTTGTTCTTGATGAGAAAGCTAGACAAAGTCTCATACCAAGCCCTGGGGGCTTGCTTAAGACCATAAAGAGCTTTCCTAAGTAAGTAAACAAGACTAGAGAGGGTAGGATGTACAAAACCTGATGATTGCAAAACATATACCTCTTCCTTCAAGTCACCATTGAGGAAGGCTGATTTGACATCCATTTGATACACTTTGTGTTAAAAAACTTAAGGTCCGGAGATGAAGTGAAAAAATGCGGAACAAACTTCACAAAACCTTTCACAAGTGTAGCACAATAGTGACAATGAGAAGATCGAATAGTACTATGGTATTAACTATCTCTTTACAAAGCGAGGTATACATGGTGAGACATGATTCATAAGAATCACGGAGGAGAGAAGCACAAAACACAAAGGGAAAACAAGCTGCAGCGCACCTGACAACTTGAGACCGCCAGACTGCGCGAACAGACAAGCCAAATGGTAGCACCTGAGACCGGGCGAATAGAATACAAGCCGCACCTGTCAGACCGCAACCACAGACCGCTGACCTGCTACTTTATTCCTCTGATGAAAAACAACCAGTTCGCACTTCTTGATAGCCCAGACCGCACGGTCTTGATCACAGAAGAACCTGCAAACTCTGAACAAGAAAACTGCTATCTGCGACAGACCGTAACTCAAGATCGCCTGGCCACTTAAGACCGCCTGATCAACTGAGTCCGCTGCACCAGATCAAGAACACTTAAACACAGTCCGCCCGGACTGGTTTATTCAAAGCTGGAAGAAGGGAGACAAGCTGACCGCGAGCTGCTAGCCGCTAACCTGCAAACACACAAATTGGTCAGACAAAATCTCAAACCGCACGACCTCAGAATGAGCCCGGCACAATCAAGCCAACTTGGGTTCTTACAGTTCTCGTTATTAATGACGAGCTCTGCACCCCTATTTATAGGCGAACAGACGGATGTCGTCACCGCACAAACCGGGATATAATAACCGCCCATCAGATCGCGAGCGGTCTCGCAAAGCAGACCGCCAGAGCTCAGCATAACTCTCATCTCCCTTATGAAGTCACCGCGGTCTCAACAAGGTAAACTGCCTGGTCTTCTTCCAAAGAAAGCAGGCCAAGAACATCTGGCCAACTTAGGACAAGTCGCCAGACCAACCCGCGCAAGCCGCCCGGACAGATAATGGTCTCCCAGAACAGATCACCTCAAACAAACTGCTGAGACAGAACCGACCAGAGAACCAGCGCAGACCGTGCGGTCTCTGCGGTCTCCAATCCGTAGACCGCCCATCACAACTCCACTTCCACTTCAAAAATTTAACACTCCCCCTTGAAGTGGGAAGTGGATGTCAGCCCAAGCAAACTCCGCAACCGACCAAATGGTCCCTTCGCTAGCGGCTTAGTAAACATGTCAGCAACGTTCTCCTTGCTCTGCACATGCTCCACAATCAGAGATCCCTCCAACACCTTCTCACGAATGAAATGGTGATGAATCTCTATGTGCTTCGTATGCGAGTGACAAACTGGATTGTTCACCAGTTTGAGAGCACTCTCGTTGTCACCACGTAGTAGAGTAGGACCTCGCACCTCCCTATGAATGTCCTCCACAAGCCTCCTAAGCCAGATGGCTTCCTGACCCACCAAAGCCGACGCTGTGTACTCCTCATCTGTGGTAGAGACAGACACAGAATCCTGCTTTTTGCTGCACCATGATATAGTTATAGAGCCTGTCATAAAGACATATCCAGACATCGATCTCTGATCATCTGAATCCCCTCCATAATCAGCATCCATGTACCCGTGCAAGAAAAAGGCCGAATCTCTCCCATAGAAGAGACCCAAATTCGAGGTAGATTTGACATACTTCAATATACTCCTAGCCGCCACAAGATGAGGTTTTCGAGGCTCTGCCATAAACCGACTCACCCTGCCAACTACATAAGCAATATCTGGCCTCGTGATCGTCAAGTATATCAAGCTTCCGACCAAAGCCCGGAACACCAAAGGATCGGTAATAACCTTCCCTTCATCTTGCTGAAGATGAACTCCAACCTCCAGTGGAGTAGAGCTGCTCTTCCCCCCCCCCCCCCCCCCCCCCCCCCCTCCATGCCGAACCGCTTCACGATCCGATCTGCATAGCCCTTTTGGGAAACAAGCATACCGCTCTCTTTCCTCTCCACTTCGAGCCCAAGGAAATGGTGGAGCTCGCCCAAATCCTTCATCTCGAATCTGATAGCTAGCTCAGCACGAAGCCTAGCTACCTCCACTTCAGAATTCCCCGTGACGATCATATCATCAACGTACAGCAGCACCAAGACATAAAGCTCTCCCATCTTCTTTACGAATAAGCTTGAATCTGAATCTGAAGCAAAATATCCGCAGAACTGAAGGTATTCTGCGATCTTCCTGTACCATGCCCTAGGCGCTTACTTCAAGCCATAAAGAGCCTTCTTGAGCTTACAAACATATCTTGGGTGCTCTTCGGATACATACCCAGGTGGCTGATCCATGAAGATATCCTTGTCAATCTCGCCATATAAGAAAGCATTCTTCACGTCGAGTTGCCAAATCTTCCATCCTTGGCAAGCTGCCAATGCGATCCCCACCCGGACCGAAGTCATCTTGGCAACGGGGTTGAATGTCTCTTCATAATCCTCCCCATACTTCTGAGATAAACCTCGAGCTACAAGGCGAGCCTTGTTCCACTCAATACTTCCATCAGCCTTCTTCTTTAGTTTGAAAACCCACTTGCAAGTCACCGGAGTAACTCCCTCAACCTTAGGCATCAAGTCCCAAGTCTCATTCTTCCTGAGGGCAGCCATCTCTTCATCCATGGCTCCTTCCCACTCCTTGACTCCAACAGCATTTTCATAACAAGATGGCTCTCTCTCATCCAGGGGACCTGCGAAGAAACATGAGACAAAGCTCACCAAGTTCCCGCCCGTATACCGATCAGGTGGAATAATGGTCCTCTTGGACCTCCTCAGAGCTTGACTCTGAACCACCTCTTCCACTGCAACTTCTGGACTAGCTCTCCTTTCAGGTAAACATGGAGCATTGCTCCCCCTGCTTCCAGAACCTGAAGCACCTGACCCAGAGCTAGAAATACCTGGAGAACCTGGAGAAACAGGCAACTCCACCAGAACTTCCTTTGCAGCTTCCTCTGTGTTGGAACAACCCTTTTACTATTTTGGGCTAGGATCACTATGTACTGATTAGGATCAGTTGACCCCATTGTATAGTTTAAGGGTCAAGTCTTTAGGCTGATAAATTAGCTAGAACTTAAGATTAAATCTAAGGTTCCCTGCGTTCGACGAATGTCTAGCAGCGCTCGACAAATGGCATGCAGCGTTCGACGAATGCCTAACATCATTCGACAAATTGTTCTAAGCAGACTAAAGTATTACAGCCAGTTACAGCACTCGACATTCACTGATCAGTGCTCGACGAACGGCTAGCAGTACTCGACAGATGGCTCCCAGCGTTCGACAGTTTTTATTGACAACGCTCAACAGTTTTCCAGCCAGTGTTCGACATATTTTGGACAGCGCTCGACAGATGGCTCCCAGCGTTCGACAGATCATTTATTGAAGCCCAGATTTGTTATCAACTATATTCTATCTATCCTAACAGCAAAACGACGAATATAACGGATCTATTTAATATCCTTTTGACGTATTCTGACAGATAAGGAAGGATATTAAACTGAGTTAATATATTCTCTTCTTTCCTTTTTCCAAGGCAGCAATAGCCGTTGACATTTAATGAAAAGGGATCTTTTCACAGTCAAAAATAAAAGGACCTGCCAAAATCGTTTGAGTCGACAGAATTCAAACGTCGTTCTACTACAGAATAAAAAGGATATATATATATAGTATTCAGAAGAACAAGATATACAGTGTTAGACATCTCAGAAAGTTCTTCATCTTCTTCATCTTCTTCTACAAGCAGACAAAAACTTCTGAGAACATCATCCTCAAGAACATTCACTCAGAATCTGCTGTAAATTTAGATCTTCTAAAAGAGCAACAAGCAAATCGGAGGAACTTGTTCTTCCAGATCAAACAGCTACAGGAGATCCTAGTTTTCAAGAGAAAGCTTCTTCATTTTCTGTCAAGCACTTCAATCTGACAGGGGGAGCTTTACAACAACATCCACTAGAGTCTTCTCTCAGCATCTTGACAGAGAAGAACACTATAAACCTTTTCCATCCCATTTTGTACAGGGTTATAACTCCCTTCAAAAGTTAATCTCGGTGACAGGGCACCTTTTTAAAAACCTGCAGTTTGGTTAGAGCACCTTATCAACAGCTCACCTGGTGTGAGGGCACCTTATCAACAACCTCCTAGTGGATTCCTACCAAAGGTGGTAGAAGAGTAGACGTACCCAGACTTATTGGGGAACTACTATAGCTCCTTGTGTCTTCTGTGTTTGATTATTTCCTGTGGCACTGCTGTTTGTTTTGTGATTACATTTACTTAATTCTTCTGTTTATATAATTTTCACACTGCTTACACTTATATGTAAGACTATTTTAATTCCGCTATAAAAACTAAGAAAATTTTTTAATACTCAATTCACCCCCCCCCCCCCCCCCCCCCCCCCCCCTAGAGTAACTTAAGATCTGACCTCCACTTTCACTCTGGTCCACCATCTACCTTGGTTCCTTGTAACTCAACAAAAGAACTACCCTGGTATGACGTCAACTCGTCAAATACCACATCCATTGAGACCATATATCTTTGTGTCTCGGGATCCATGCATCTCCACCCTTTCTTCTGGTCATCATAACCGACGAAGACTAGCTTCCTTGCTTTCGCATCTAGCTTCGTTCGAAGGGCATCCGGAACATGCACATAGCAGGTAGAAACAAACACTCGAAAGTGTTCCATGCTTGGCTTCTCCTTGAACATTAACTCATGAGGGGTCTTCATGTTGATGGGACTGAGAGGCATTCGGTTGATAACATAGGCCGCACAAGACATTCCCTCTGCCCATAAGGACTTTGGGATACTCTTGGCATGAAGCCAACATTTGCAGGTCTCCGTCGGGTGATGGATCTTCCGCTCTACAACTCTGTTCTATTGTGGAGTGTGAGCACAAGAAAGCTCCCTTTGGATGACATGCTTCCTGCAGAAGTTAAAGAATGCCTTGGAGGTGAACTCCCCTCCGTTGTCAGTTCTGAACCTCTTCACCCGCAGGTTTAGCCGACCTTCCACCAGCTCCTTGAACTCCACAAACCTCTCGAACGCCTCCGACTTCTCCTTCAGAAAATATACCCAAGTATATTTGGTGAAGTCATCAACCAAAATCAGCATATACCTGCTACCTCCAAGACTGGCAGTGTGGGTAGGTCCAAACAGATCACCATGGATGCACTACAATAGTCTTTTACATCTGCTTTGTGATTTGTCAAATGGAAGATGTTGAGCCTTACCAACTGACAACCTGCACAAACATGACCATCCCCGAAAGATGACAAGCTAGGCAGACCTTTCACCAGGCCTCTTCCCGCCATAGCTTTCAACTTATCCATCCCAACATGCCCAAGTCTTTCGTGCCAGATAGCAGCGCTATCGTTAGCCCTCATCTTATCAACATAAGAACTTGTTGAAAGAACAAACAAGTCCTTCACCCGTCTCCCAACATGAGTGACCTCAGCTTTCACAACTGAAACATTTCGAAGAAATTTCACTTCTGTTGGACCAAACAGAACGTGATAGCCAGCATCAACCGCATTGGTCACCGAGAAGAGGTTCTTCTTCATCCTCAGAACATGATAGACACTCTTCAACGTAAGAGTACCTCTATCATCGTTCAATGAAACCACACCCTCCTTCTCTACTACATGAATAGTATCATCAGCCATAATGATAGCGTCATTACATGTATATGCCTGCAATGAGGAGAACTTCGACTCATCCCCGGTGAGGTGATGACTACACCCAGAGTCCGCTATCCAATCGTCCTGATAGATGATGGAAGTTATGGCCCGAACACACGTGCCCGTCATGAATGCACCTCCACCACCCCAACTACCTTCAGAATATGAACCAGCCTCCTCCTTCCCTGCAGCATGCCCTGGCTAAAGATTGACCCTACAGTCCCTTTGGAAATGACCAAGCTTGTTGCACCTGAAGCATCTAGGTCCTTCCTGCTTCTTCCCATCACGCTTAGGAGCATAGCTCCTCTCCTGCTGATATGAAGTAGACGGGCCATCATCTCCAGATGTCTTCTTCTTCTTGTCCCATCTCTTCTTCTTGTCAGAGAAGAGAACCTCACCTTCTCCTCCAGAGACAGACATCCTAGCCATTTGCTTAGCCAAACTTTCCTGTGAAGAAAGTAAGTTCTCCAGCTCCAGCAATGAAGGCTGATTGGCCCAGCCTTGAACAGAAGACACAAAGGCCACATACTCCCTTCGCAAGCCGCGGATTATGTGCATCTTCAGCTTAGCTTCTGAGATAGGCTCATCCGGGTCCAAAGCCGAATCTCTGCGCAGAGGTTCTTCATCTTCAAGAAGAACGTTGAGATAGACAGATGTCCCTGAGTTTCTTTTGCCAACTCATTCTCCAAGAACTGTAGTCTAGCTACATTCTTCTTATTGAACAAGCCATCCAAGGCTGTCCAAATTTCAGCAGCTGATCCACACCCGATGATGTGATAAAACAACTCCGGAATGATAGCTCTCTTGAGAGTGAACTCCGCCTTAGCATTCGTTCTCCTCCAATCCTTCACGAGCTTAGAATTCCCTTCAGTAGGAACAACGGCTTATCTTGCTTCTCCTCCTACAACCTCCCACAAATCCTTGCCAAGAAGATAGCTCTCCATGCAAGACTTCCACTTCTTGAAGTTAGTCTGCGTAAGGAGCTCAATACCTAGACCTCTAGCATATCCTCCTTTCTTTACTATCCCACTGATGGCTAACCAACTTGAGAAACCCGAGAGAAGTATCAGCAATCAACCTCAGCAACCTCCCTTTGATACCATGTAACACCCCCCTGTTACATAGCATATAGCAGTAGGTCCGGCCGGGACCCCACGCCATATGAGACGAACAGAAGAGCGCGTCACTAGATTAGCATTAAACAGTTAATAACATAACCATCTCAGCACACAGAGTCGTACAACGGAAGCATTTAATTTCATTTAAAAGCCAGTTTATACTGTCCACAATAACAACGAGGAATGAAATACATTACAAGTTCTTTACAATGTTTGTTTACATAATAAAGGTGGCTTCCAAACATCGGCGCGCAGGCCGGCCACACATGAAAATAGTAAACAAAAGCTTTGGCCTTCAAGGGCCAGTACAGCACAGCAGCAGGGGCTTCAGCCCGCTATTTCCTGCTAGTCTCGCTAGGACATGTATAAACAAATCCACCAAGCGATGGGAAAACAAGTAACCGGTCAGCTTTAGCTGACCCAATTTTATAACGACCCCACCCCATGCTCCGGGCGGCGGTGCTCCTTCCCTGCAGGCAAGCAATAGCAGTATATATATCACAGGTGCGTCTAAGCACCGCATAGAAGCATTCATTTTCATTGAGAGCGATGCATTAATCGACAAGTACTTTTTCAACTCGAATTTAGGCTTACACGCATTGTGCACTCTCGGCACGACATCGACAAGTACTTTTTCAACTTGGATGTACACTATGAGCTGCGACCGTCAAGGCTAGCACTACCTTACGGTTTCTAATCCACAATTCCCTCAGTGAACCCGGAGGAGCGACCTCATCACTGACCGGCTATGGAACGGGTTCGGTTCAGCTTGTGCCCGCGCTCATAAATGTCAATATTCAACTATGCCTGACATGGGTTTGGCTTCCCCTTGTGCCCGTCTAACTGTACCCGCATTAGGTCACACAATCTGCTCACCTGGAGCTACCGCCGGCGTTAACACTAACGCCTGGCATTAGTAACAGAACCCCATTCTGCTGCCACTTTTTGGGTATTGGCTGGGAAACACCTCCAGAACCCACTTTTCTGTACAATACAGTACAAAGAACCCTAAACACATCAAATACACGGAGTCTTTTCCAACATGCTACAAGCAATAAACATCGCCAATCCAGACCAACCTGTCCAGATGGGCTTCAAACAGCATGCCTATGCCCGTACTTCAATTCCGGACTCTATATGCAATTTCTACGGGGATAACATCGACCCGTCGGCAGAAATCTATCCACTTGCTAGTGGAAATCTGCCTACTACTATACAAATCAAAAGATGAACGTGTCCAAAGACTAGGGAGGAGAATCGTTACCCTCGGCGCTCGTTTCGGTGCCATAGATTTGAGAGGAACTCGGTTGGACTCTCTAAAAATAGCTTCCTCCGGCGATGGCACAAGCACTCAAGCAATCTCCTTCACGGATTTGCCCTCAACACAACTCAAAACTAGCCAAAACCGACCTCCTTCCTTCAGGTTACCGAGCTTGAAATCAGAAATGAGAAGGGAAACAGATGTTGGCTGCCTTATATATTTTCTTAGCTAACGCCGGGCATTAGCCCTTAAGGCGGTGGCTGAGTTTATCCACAGCCGCTTAAAGCCCGACGGCGTTCGACGATCGGCGTTCGACGAATGGCCTGAAGTTCGTCGAACGATGTTCGACGAACACTCTGCAGCCTGCGTTCGACGAACGTCCTAAAGTTAGTCGAGCGGCGTTCGAAGAACACGCTGCAGTCTGCGTTCGACGAACGGCCTGAAGTTTGTCGAGCAGCGTTCGACGAACACGCTACAGCCTGCGTTCGACGAACTGCCTAAAGCCTGCGTTCGACGAACGTCTTGGGCTAACGTCAGGCGTTAGTATTAATGCTGGCGTTAGCTTCAAGACTAACAAATTGCTGATTTCAGTGCACTAGAAATTGAGGTGTTACAAATCTCCCCTCCTTTAAGAAATTTCATCCCGAAATTTTAACAGTGCAAAGAAACAAAAACATACAAAACATAACTTGTACCTCAATGGAACAATTCGGGTAACTCATCCTGCATGGTTTGCTCACGTTCCCATGAAATCTCCTCACGACTGCAATTGTTCCAGCGGAATTTGACCATTCGGATCATTTTATTCCGTAACTGCCTGACATCAGTGTCTTCGATGCAAATAGGCATGACCAACGTCTTCAACTCATCATCGACCTACACCTGATTCTTTACCAGGACCTGGCTAGGCTCTGGCACAGCTTTTCGTAGCACAGATATGTGGAACACATCATGCAGTCCGCTCAACTCTGTCGAAAGAGCGAGCTGATAGGCAGCTTCACCAATACACTCCAGAATCTCAAACGGTCCAAGGTACCTCGGACTCAGCTTTTTCAAGCGTCGAATCCTTGACACACCCTTGAAAGGTTTGATCTCTAGGTAAACCCAGTCGCCCACGGCGAACTCGACGTTTCTGTGCTTGGCATTGTAGTACTTTTCCTGCCTATCTTGCACAATCAACAATCTCTCCTGAATTGTTTGGATAGACGAATTTGCATCTTCGACTTCCTTCCGCTTAAACAGCTTCGTCTCGCCTATCTCCGCCCAAGCTATGGGAGTGCGGCAAGCTCTACCATAGAGGGCCACGAAGGGCGCCATCTTTATATTTGCCTGATAGCTGTTATTATAAGCGAACTCGATCATGAAAAGATGATCTTCCCACTTCTTACCGAAATCCGGGATGCACATACGGAGCATGTCCTCCAGAGTTCTGTTCGTACGTTCAGTCTGTCCATCCATTTGAGGGTGGAAGGCAGTACTAAATTTCAACTTTGTACCCAACAACTGGTGGATTAGCCTCCAATCATTCGAAGTAAAGCGCCCATCTCGGTCACTGACGATGCTACGGGGCACACCGTGCAGTCGTATAATGTTATCAACATAAAGCTTTGCTAACTTTTCTACTGAATCGTCCCGCCAGTTTGGAATAAAGTGAGCTACTTTCGTCAAGCGATCCACGATCACCCAAATAGCGTCATTCCCACTCTGTGATCTCGGCAAACCGTGCACGAAATCCATAGAAATGTCATCAAATTTCCATTTCGGTACTGGCAACGACTTCAGGAACCCACCAGGTTTCTGACATTATGCCTTCACAAGTGCACAAGTTTTACATTTTGCCACGTATAAGGCGATGTCTTTCTTCAGACTTGGCCACCAAAACAGCTTTTTCATGTCTTGGTACATCTTTGTGCTCCCGGGGTGAATTGAGTACTTTGTAAAGTGCGCTTTGTACATCAATTCTTCCCGCAACCTACCCACATTTGGGATGCACAACCGACCGTTTTTCACATCAGACCATCGTCTAACACAAACTCTGCAGCAGTTCCAACTTCAGACTCCGCCAAATAGCGCTTCATGCTCGAATCAAGCTCCAGGGCCTGTCGTATTCTGTCCGCGAGGTCGTATTGCACCTCCGTCCAGTTCAAGCACGCACTTGCACTAGAACACTTCTCCACACAGGAGATCTCCAAGGCTTCCAAGTCACTGATCAGACGTGGATCATACATCTGAATCCAGTTGGCCTGCGCAGAAGCCCTCCGGCTCAAAGCATCTGCGACGACATTCCCCTTCCCGGGAGTATAGTGTATCTCGAAAGTGTAGTCCCCCAGGAACTCCATCCACCTTCGTTGTCGCAGGTTGAGCTCCTTCTGATTTAGCAGATACTTGAGGCTCTTATGATCTGTAAAGATGTGAACCTTCACACCATACAAGTAGTGTCGCCACAATTTCAGAGCAAAGATCACGGCCGCCAACTCCAAGTCGTGGACCGGGTAATTCTGCTCATGCACTTTCAACTGGCGAGAGCCATAAGATATCACTTGACCATGCTGAAGAAGTACGCAGCCTAAGATGCTCCCTGACGCATCGCTGTAAATTGCATAACCTTCTGTACCACATGACAAACACAAGATCAGTGTCGTGGTCAGACGACTCTTAAGTTCCTCAAAAGCTCGCTCACACTCCGGTGACCAAACGAACTTCTGATCCTTCCTTGTCAAGGTGGTGAGAGGTAGAGCGATCAGCGAAAAGTTCTCCACGAAGCGCCGATAGTAGCCGGCAAGTCCAAGGAAACTCCTGACCTCCGCTACTGTTGTCAAAACGGGCCACTTATGGATTGCATCGATCTTTGCCGGATCCACTGCGATACCCTCGCCACTAACAACATGACCAAGGAACGCTACTGAAGCTATCCAAAACTCGCACTTGGAGAACTTGGCATATAGCTGACTCCGTCGCAGGGTCTCCAAAACTTCTCGCAAATGAATTGCGTGTTCTTCTTCAGACTGAGAGTATACCAAGATATCGTCGATGAAGACGATGACAAATTGATCCAGGTACTCTCGAAAGGTCCTATTCATCAGATCCATAAATACTGACGGCGCATTCATCAATCCAAACGGCATCACTTTAAACTTGTAATGCCCGTAGCGGGTACTGAATGCCGTCTTGAGGATATCATAATACCGAATTCGCAACTAGTAGTAGCCAGATTTGAGATCCAACATTGAATACACTAACGAACCCACTAGCTGATCAAATAAGTCATCGATTCGAGGAATCGGATACTTGTTCTTCTCGGACAGCTTGTTCAATTCACGGTAGTCGATGCATAGACGCGGGATTCCGTCCTTCTTCTTCACAAAAAGGACTGGAGCACCCCAAGGTGATGTACTTGGGCGTATATATCCTTGCTCTAGTAACTCCTATAATTGAACCTTTAACTCTGCCATCTCCTTTGGCGCAATACGGTACGGAGAGCGTGACACAGGTTTGGCACCTGGCACTAACTCTATAGTGAAGTTTATCTCTCGATGAGGTGGAGCCCCAGGAAGATGTTTCGGAAACACATCAGGATATTCTGAGATAACAGGAACGTCACTCAGACTGGGCTGAGGCTTTGCAGCCCCCACTAGTACAACATACAATTCTGTGCCTTGCCGAATGGCTTTGACTACTTGGACAGCAGACATCAGCGTCTTGCTCGATCCACGCAAACCGGAAAACGTAGTCGCACATTCAGTATTTCGTTCCAGTGTGACCTCCTTAGAAGTGCAATCAATGTAAGCCTGCTGCGCCGACAGCCAGTCCATACCAAAGATCACATCGAACTCTGAAAGTGGTAGTAGCAGTGCTTCCAAATCAAAATCTTGACTTCCTATTCGTACCTTTACAACACAGCCTCGATCCGCACTTATCGAGCAGCCATTGGGCAGCATCACATCTAAACGTTCCTTTCTAAATGATGAAGCCACCCCCAAGCTATCGTATGAAGGCCTCCGATAGAAAAGAATACGAAGCTCCCGTATCGAACAACACTCTCGCCGGACAGTTAAATATTAGGACAAAGCCTAATACACACAAGGTTACCAGCTATGCACAAGGTATGAAGTATAACATGTAACAAAAGCTGTATACTAGCACATACCTGTCACCACATCGCTTTGATTGATGGCCTCCTGCTGGCCAAGATTGTAAACCCTAGGCTGGGTTGGAGCAGCATGGGATGCGGTTGACTCTGCCGCCTTCCCTTTATCTGCCGCATAGGCCGCAGCCGCTCTCTTGCCTCCACGACAGTCTCGGGCCATATGACCTGGCTTACCACAGTTATAACATATGAGTGGGCCTCGCCCTGTCGTCATACCCGAAGCCGCAGATTGAGCTGACTCAGAAGTTCGTGCTCTGTTCTTCCAACTACCTCGCCTCGACTTCACAGAGCTCGGTGCTTTGAACTCTGGCTTTACCACTGCTAACTCCTTCCTGCTCTGGGACCGTTTCATATCCTTTTCTAAGGAACGAGTCGTATTGACTAGGGTCATAAACCCCTGTGTCATTGCCCCTGACAGAAGGAACCGCAACTCTTCTCGCAGACCTTCATAGAACCGATTGGTCTTCCAGGCTTCATCGGCAAAGGTCGCTCCTGCGTATCTCCCCAACCGAGTAAACTCGTGCAGGTAATCATCAACCATACGATCACCCTGAGTCAGACTGTTGAACTAGTTCTCCATCTCGATTTGCTGAGCAGGTGGGAGATACCATGCCAAGAACAATCTCGAAAACTCATCAAACGAGATGTCCGCCAACTGCCTTCCTGCTAGGTCATGCAGCTCTATGTCATCCCACCACAACTGCGCCTCCCCATCAAGTAGGAAGGTTGCCAAAGTAACCTTCTGGTCTTCCTCCGTATCAGTGGCTTTCAAGGTCTTGCACACCCGTGATAGCCAATCTTTCGCTTGCGTCGGGGTTCCTGCCCCCGTGAACGTAGGAGGATGGATACTCAGAAAGTACTGCAGTGGTTGGTCCGGAGCTCTTCGTGCCACCACCGGCACTGGCCTTTCAACCGCAGGTTTAGATGCCACAACCGGCACTTGGGCCACTCCAAGAGTAGGAGGTTGTCCAGGAACATGCCTTCCAGGTTGTCTAGTGAACATAGCAAACACAGCTTCCGCTATCATCCTTACTGTCTCAGCAGAAGGAGGAGTCGGCACCTCAGCTGGTGCACTGCTCGCAGAGGAATGCAGGGGTCGAGACGGCCCCGCTCCACTCCCAGTCACCTATACTTGTGCACAAAACATAATTAGCGACAAAGAGATAGCATGGATCAATAAAGGAACACAGAAGTTCCATCCCAATGCTACACACAAACATGTAATTCATTCCTAAAGTGGACAATTATTGGTTATTTACATGAGTTATCGGCGACGCACACAGGTGCTCACCACCCCTTAAAAGAATTCGACCATGAATTCAGACAGAAAGGGATCGAGACTCGTAGCAGATACCAATTTGTAACACCCTCCCTGTTACATAGCATATAGCAGTAGGTCCGGCCGGGACCCCACGCCATATGAGACGAACAGAAGAGCGCGTCACTAGATTAGCATTAAACAGTTAATAACATAACCATCTCAGCACACAGAGTCGTACAACGGAAGCATTTAATTTCATTTAAAAGCCAGTTTATACTGTCCACAATAACTACGAGGAATGAAATACATTACAAGTTCTTTACAAGGTTTGTTTACATAATAAAGGTGGCTTCCAAACATCGGCGCGCAGGCCGGCCACACATGAAAACAGTAAACAAAAGCTTTGGCCTTCAAGGGCCAGTACAGCACAGCAGCAGTGGCTTCAGCCCGCTATTTCCCGCTAGTCTCGCCAGGACATGTATAAACAAATCCACCAAGCGGTGGGAAAACAAGTAACCGGTCAGCTTTAGCTGACCCAGTTTTATAACGACCCCACCCCATGCTCGGGGCGGCGGTGCTCCTTCCCTGCAGGCAAGCAATAGCAGTATATATATCACAGGTGCGTCTAAGCACCGCATAGAAGCATTCATTTTCATTGAGAGCGATGCATTAATCGACAAGTACTTTTTCAACTGGGATTTAGGCTTACACGCATTGTGCACCCTCGGCACGACATTGACAAGTACTTTTTCAACTTGGATGTACACTATGAGCTGCGACCGTCAAGGATAGCACTACCTTACGGTTTCTAATCCACAATTCCCTCAGTGAACCTGGAGGAGCGACCTCATCGCTGACCGGCTATGGAACGGGTTCGGTTCAGCTTGTGCCCGTGCTCATAAATGTCAATATTCAACTATGCCTGACATGGGTTTGGCTTCCCCTTGTGCCCATCTAACTGTACCCGCATTGGGTCACACAATCTGCTCACCTGGAGCTACCACCGGCGTTAACACTAACGCCTTGCGTTAATAACAAAACCCCATTCTGCTGCCACTTTTTGGGTATTGCCTGGGAAACACCTCCAGAACCCACTTTTCTGTACAATACAGTACAAAGAACCCGAAACACATCGAATACACGGAGTCTTCTCCAGCATGCTACAAGCAATAAACATCGCCAATCCAGACCAACCTGTCCAGATGGCCTTCACACAGCATGCCTATGCTCGTACTTCAATTCCGGACTCTATATGCAATTTCTACGGGCATAACATCGACCCGTCGGCAGAAATCTATCCACTTGCTTGTGGAAATCTGCCTACTACTATGCAAATCAAAGGACGAACGTGTCCAAAGACTAGGGAGGAGAATCGTTACCCTCGACGCTCATTTCGGTGCCATAGATTTGAGAGGAACTCGGTTGGACTCTCTAAAAACAGCTTCCTCCGACGATGGCACAAGCACTCAAGCAATCTCCTTCACAGATTTGCCCTCAACACAACTCAAAACTAGCCAAAACCGACCTCCTTCCTTCAGGTTACCGAGCTTGAAATCAGAAATGAGAAGGGAAACAGAAGTTGGCTGCCTTATATATTTTCTTAGCTAACGTCGGGCGTTAGCCCTTAAGGCGGTGGCTGAGTTTATCCACAGCCGCTTAAAGCCCGACGGCGTTCGACGATCGGCGTTCGACGAACGGCCTGAAGTTCGTTGAACGGCGTTCGACGAACACTCTGCAGCCTGCGTTCAACGAACGTCCTGAAGTTAGTCGAGCGGCATTCGATGAACACGCTGCAGTCTGCGTTCGACGAACGGCCTGAAGTTCGTCGAGCGGCGTTCGACGGACACGCTAAAGCCTGCATTCGACGAACTGCCTAAAGCCTGCGTTCGACGAACGTCTTGGGCTAACGCCGGGCATTAGTAGTATTAATGCTAGCATTAGCTTCAAGACTAACAAATTGCTGATTTCAGTGCACTAGAAATTGAGGTGTTACAAATCTCCCCTCCTTTAAGAAATTTCGTCCCGAAATTTTAACAGTGCAAAAAAACAAAAAGATACAAAACATAACTTGTACCTCAACGGAACAATTTGGGTAACTCATCCCGCATGCTTTGCTCACGCTCCCATGAAAGCTCCTCACGACCGCAATTGTTCCAGCGGAATTTGACCGTTCGGATCATTTTATTCTATAACTGCCTGACATCAGTGTCTTCGATGCAAATAGGCGTGACCAACGTCTTCAACTCATCATCGACAGACACCTGATTCCTTACCAGGATCTGGCTAGGCTTTGGCACATCTTTTCGTAGCACAGATATGTGGAACACGTCATGCAGTCCGCTCAACTCTGTCGAAAGAGCGAGCCGATAGGCAGCTTCACCAATACGCTCCAGAATCTCAAACGGTCCAAGGTACCTCGGACTCAGCTTTTTCAAGAGTCGAATCCTGGACACACCCTTGAAAGGTTTGATCTCTAGGTAAACCCAGTCGCCCACGATGAACTTGACGTTTCTGTGCTTGGCATTGTAGTACTTTTCCTGCCTATCTTGCGCAATCAACAATCTCTCCCAAATTGTTTGAATAGACGAATTTACATCTTCGACTTCCTTCCGCTTAAACAGCTTTGTCTCGTCTGTCTCCGCCCAAGCTAAGGGAGTGCGTCAAGCTCTACCATAGAGGGCCACGAAGGGCGCCATCTTTATATTTGCAAGATAGTTGTTATTATAAGCGAACTCGATCATGAAAAGATGATCTTCCCACTTCTTACCGAAATCCAGGACGCACATACGGAGCATGTCCTCCAGAGTTATGTTCGTACGTTCAGTCTGTCCATCCGTTTGAGGGTGGAAGGCAGTACTAAATTTCAACTTTGTACCCAACAACTGGTGGATTAGCCTCCAATCATTCGAAGTAAAGCGCCCATCTCGGTCACTGACGATGCTACGGGGCACACCGCGCAATCGTATAATGTTATCAACATAAAGCTTTGCTAACTTTTCTACTGAATCGTCCAGCTAGTTTGGAATAAAGTGGGCTACTTTCGTCAAGCGATCCACGATCACCCAAATAGCGTCATTCCTACTCTGTGATCTTGGCAAACCGTGCACGAAATCTATAGAAATGTCATCAAATTTCCATTCCAGTACTGGCAACGACTTCGGGAACCCACCAGGTTTCTGACATTCCGCCTTCACAAGTGCGCAAGTTTTACATTTTGCCACGTATAAGGCGATGTCTTTCTTCAGACCTGGCCACCAAAACAGCTTTTTCATGTCTTGGTACATCTTTGTGCTCCCCGGGTGAATTGAGTACTTTGTAAAGTGCGCTTAGTACATCAATTCTTCCCGCAACTTACCCACATTTGGGACGCACAACCAACCGTCTTTCCACATCAGACCATCATCAAACACAAACTCTGCAGCAGTTCCAACTTCAGACTCCGCCAAATAGCGCTGCATGCTCGAATCAAGCTCCAGGGCCTGTCGTATTCTGTCCGCGAGGTCGTATTGCACCTTCGTCCAGTTCAAGCACGCACTTGCACTAGAACTCTTCTCCACACAGGAGATCTCCAAGGCTTCCAAGTCACTGATCAGACGTGGATCATACATCTGAATCCAGTTGGCCTGCGCAGAAGCCCTCCGGCTCAAAGCATCTGCGACGACATTCCCCTTCCCGGGAGTATAGTGTATCTCGAAAGTGTAGTCCCCCAGGAACTCCATCCACCTTCGCTGTCGCATGTTGAGCTCCTTCTGATTTAGCAGATACTGGAGGCTCTTACGGTCTGTAAAGATGTCAATCTTCACACCATACAAGTAGTGTCGCCATAATTTCAGAGCAAAGATCACGGCCGCCAACTCCAAGTCGTGGACCGGGTAATTCCGCTCATGCACTTTCAACTGGCGAGAGCCATAAGATATCACTTGACCATGCTGAAGAAGTACGCAGCCTAAGCCGCTCCCTGACGCATCGCTGTAAATTTCATAGCCTTCCGTACCACATGGCAAACACAAGATCGGTGCCGTGGTCAGACGACTCTTAAGTTCCTCAAAAGCTCGCTCACACTCTGGTGACCAAACGAACTTCTGATCCGTCCTTGTCAAGGTGGTGAGAGGTAGAGCGATCAATGAAAAGTTCTCCACGAAGCGTCGATAGTAGCCGGCAAGTCCAAAGAAACTCCTGACCTCCGCTACTGTTGTCAAAACGCACCACTTCTGGATTGCATCGATCTTTGCTGGATCCACTGCGATACCCTCGCCACTAGCAACATGACCAAGGAACGCTACTGAAGCTATCCAAAACTCGCACTTGGAGAACATGGCATGCAGCTGACTCCGTCGCAGGGTCTCCAAAACTTCTCGCAAATGAATTGCGTGTTCTTCTTCAGACTGAGAGTATACCAAGATATCATCGATGAAGACGATGACAAATCGATCCAGGTACTCTCGAAAGGTCCTATTCATCAGATCCATAAATATTGACGGCGCATTCATCAATCCAAACGGCATCACTGTAAACTCGTAATGCCCGTAGCGGGTACTGAATGCCGTCTTGGGGATATCATAATCCCGAATTCGCAACTGGTAGGAGCCAGATTTGAGATCCAATATTGAATACACTAACGAACCCACTAGCTGATCAAATAAGTCATCGATTCGAGGAATCAGATACTTGTTCTTCTCGGTCAGCTTGTTCAATTCACGGTAGTCGATGCATAAACGCGGGCCTCCGTCCTTCTTCTTCACAAAAAGGACCAGAGCAGCCCAAGGTGATGTACTTGGGCGTATATAGCCTTGCTCTAGTAACTCCTGTAATTGAACATTTAACTCTGCCATCTCCTTTGGCACAATACGGTATGGAGAGCGTGACACAGGTTTGGCACCTGGCACTAACTCTATAGTGAAGTTTATATCTCGATACGGTGGAGCCCCAGGAAGATGTTTCGGAAACACATTAGGATATTCTGAGATAACAGGAACGTCACTCAGACTGGGCTGAGGCTTTACAGCCCCCACTTGTACAACATACAATTCTGCGCCTTGCCGAATGGCTTTGACTACTTGGACAGCAGACATCAGCGTCTTGCTCGATCCACGCAAACCGGAAAATGTAGTCGCACATTCAGTATTCCGTCCCAGTGTAACCTCCTTAGAAGTGCAATCAATGTAGGCATGCTGCGCCGACAGCCAGTCCATACCAAAGATCACATCGAACTCTGAAAGTGGTAGTAGCAGTTCTTCCAAATCAAAATCTTGACTTCATATTCGTACCTTTACAACGAAGCCTCGATCCGCACTTACCGAGTAGCCATTGAGCAGCATCACATCTAAACATTCCTTTCTAAATGACGAAGGCACCCCCAAGCTGTCGTATGAAGGCCTCCGATAGAATAGAATGCGAAGCTCCCGTATCGAACAATGCTCTCGCCGGACAGTTAAATATTAGGACAAAGCCTAATACACACAAGGTTACCAGCTATGCACAAGGTATGAAGTATAACATGTAACAAAAGCTGTATACTAGCACATACCTGTCACCACATCGCTTTGATTGATGGCCTCCTGCTGGCCATGATTGTAAACCCTAGGCTGGGCTGGAGCAGCATGGGATGCGGTTGACTCTGCCGCCTTCCCTTTCTCTGCCGCATAGGCCGCAGCCGCTCTCTTGCCTCCACGACAGTCTCGGGCCATATGACCCGGCTTACCACAGTTATTACATATGAGTGGGCCTTGCCCTGTCGTCATACCCGAAGCCGCAGATTGAGCTGACCCAGAAGTTCATGCTTTATTCTTCCAACTACCTCGCATCGACTTCGCAGAGCTCGGTGCTTTGAACTCTAGCTTTACCACTGCTAACTCCTTCCTGCTCTGGGACCGTTTCATATCCTTTTCTAAGGAACGAGCCGTATTGACTAGGGTCATAAACCCCTGTGTCATTGCCCCTGACAAAAGGAACCGCAACTCTTCTCGCAGACCTTCATAGAACCGATTGGTCTTCCGGGCTTCATCGGTAAAGGCTGCTCCTGCGTATCTCCCCAACCGAGTAAACTCGTGCAAGTAATCATCAACCATACGATCACCCTGAGTCAGACTGTTGAACTGGTTCTCCATCTCGATTTGCTGAGCAGGTGGGAGATACCATGCCAAGAACAATCTCGAAAACTCATCAAACGAGATGTCTGCCAACTGCCTTCCTGCTAGGTCATGCAGCTCTATCTCATCCCACCACAACTGTGCCTCCCCATCAAGTAGGAAGGTTGCCAAAGTAACCTTCTGGTCTTCCTCCGTATCAGTGGCTTTCAAGGTCTTGCACACCCGTAATAGCCAATCTTTCGCTTGCGTCGGGGTTCCTGCCCCTGTGAACGTAGGAGGATGGAAACTCAGAAAGTACTGCAGTTGTTGGTCCGGAGCTCTTCGTGCCCTCACCAGCACTGGCCTTTCAACCGCAGGTTTAGCTGCCACAACCGGCACTGGGGCCACTCCAAGAGTACGAGGCTGTCCAGGGACATGCCTTCCAGGTTGTGCAGTGAACATAGCAAACACTGCTTCCACTATCATCCTTACTGTCTCAGAAGAAGTAGGAGTCGGCACCTCAGCTGGTGCACTGCTCGCAGAGGAACGCGGGGGTCGAGATGGCCCCGCTCCACTCCCAGTCACCTATACATGTGCACAAAACACAATTAGCGACAAAGAGATAGCATGGATCAATAAAGGAACACAGAAGTTCCATCCCAATACTACACACAAACATGTAATTCATTCCTAAAGTGGGCAATTACTGGTTATTTACATAAGTTATCGGCGACGCACACACGTGCTCACCACCCCTTAAAAGAATTCGACCATGAATTCAGACAGAAAGGGATCGATACCCGTAGCAGATACCAATTTGTAACACCCTCCCTGTTACATAGCATATAGTAGTAGGTCCGGCCGGGACCCCAGGCCATATGAGACGAACAGAAGAGCGCGTCACTAGATTAGCATTAAACAGTTAATAACATAACCATCTCAGCACACAGAGTCGTACAACGGAAGCATTTAATTTCATTTAAAAGTTAGTTTATACTGTCCACAATAACTACGAGGAATGAAATACATTACAAGTTCTTTACAAGGTTTGTTTACATAATAAAGGTGGCTTTCAAACATCGGCGCGCAGGCCGGTCACACATGAAAATAGTAAACAAAAGCTTTGGCCTTCAAGGGCCAGTACAGCACAGCAGCAGTGGCTTCAGCCCGCTATTTCCCGCTAGTCTCGCCAGGACATGTATAAACAAATCCACCAAGCTGTGGGAAAACAAGTAATCGGCCAGCTTTAGCTGACCCAGTTTTATAACGACCCCACCCCATGCTCGGGGCGGCAGTGCTCCTTCCCTGCAGGCAAGAAATAGCAGTATATATATCACAGGTGCGTCTAAGCACCACATAGAAGCATTCATTTTCATTGAGAGCGATGCATTAATCGACAAGTACTTTTTCAACTCGGATTTAGGCTTACACGCATTGTGCACCCTCGGCACGATATCGACAGGTACTTTTTCAACTTGGATGTACACTATGAGCTGTGACCGTCAAGGCTAGCACTACCTTACAGTTTCTAATCAACAATTCCCTTAGTGAACCCGGAGGAGCGACCTCATCACTGACCGGCTATGGAACGGGTTCGGTTCAGCTTGTGCCCGCGCTCATAAATGTCAATATTCAACTATGCCTGACATGGGTTTGGCTTCCCCTTGTGCCCGTCTAACTGTACCCGCATTGGGTCACACAATCTGCTCACTTGGAGCTACCGCCGGTGTTAACACTAACGCCTAGCGTTAGTAACAAAACCCCGTTCTGCTGCCATTTTTTGGGTATTGCCTGGGAAACACCTCCAGAACCCATTTTTCTGTACAATACAGTACAAAGAACCCGAAACACATCGAATACACGGAGTTTTCTCCAACATGCTATAAGCAATAAACATCGTCAATCCAGACCAACCTGTCCAGATGGGCTTCACACAGCATGCCTATGCCCGTACTTCAATTCCGGACTCTATATGCAATTTCTACGGCGATAACATCGACCCGTCGGCATAAATCTATCCACTTGCTAGTGGAAATCTGCCTACTACTATGCAAATCAAAGGACAAACGTGTCCAAAGACTAGGGAGGAGAATCATTACCCTCGGCGCTCATTTCGGTGCCATAGATTTGAGAGGAACTCGGTTGGACTCTCTAAAAATAGCTTCCTCCGACGATGGCATAAGCACTCAAGCAATCTCCTTCACGGATTTGCCCTCAACACAACTCAAAACTAGCCAAAACC
The DNA here is from genome assembly GCA_033032865.1 of Dactylorhiza incarnata. Taxonomy (NCBI): domain Eukaryota; kingdom Viridiplantae; phylum Streptophyta; class Magnoliopsida; order Asparagales; family Orchidaceae; genus Dactylorhiza; species Dactylorhiza incarnata. The sequence continues at coordinate 7,075,893 of JAWHQI010000051.1, read as the reverse complement.
GACCTCCTTCCTTCAGGTTACCGAGCTTGAAATCAGAAATGACAAGGGAAACAGAAGTTGGCTGCCTTATATATTTTCTTAGCTAATGCCGGCGTTAGCCCTTAAGGCGGTGGCTGAGTTTATCCACGGTCGCTTAAAGCCCGAGGGCGTTCGACGATCGGCGTTCGACGAATGGCCTGAAGTTTGTCAAATGGCATTCGACGAACACTCTGTATCATGCGTTCGACGAATGGCCTGAAGTTAGTCGAGCGGCGTTCGACGAACACACTGCAGTCTGCGTTTGACGAAAGTCCTGAAGTTCGTCGAGCGGTGTTCGACGAACACGCTGCAGCCTGCGTCCGATGAACTGCCTAAAGCCTGCGTTCGACAAACGTCTTGGGCTAACATCGGGCGTTAGTATTAATGATGGCGATAGCTTCAAGACTAACAAATTGCTGATTTCAGTGCACTGGAAATTGAGGTGTTACATACCATGTTAAAAAACTTGAGGTCCGGAGATGAAGTGAAAAAATGCGGAACATACTTCACAAAACCTTTCACAAGTGTAGCACAACAGTGACAATGAGAAGATCGAATAGTACTATGGTATTAACTATCTCTTTATAAAGTGAGGTATACATGGCGAGACATGATTCATAAGAATCACGGAGGAGAGAAGCACAAAACACAAAGGGAAAACAAGTTGTAGCGACCTGACGACTTGAGACCCCCAGACCGTGCAAATAGACAAGCCAGACGGTAGCACCTGAGACCGCACGAACAGAATACAAGCCGCACCTGTCAGACCACAACCACAGACCGCTGACCTGCTGCTTTATTCCTCTGATGAAAAACAACCAGTTCGCACTTCTTGATAGCCCAGATAGTACGGTCTTGATCGCAGAAGAACCAGCGAACTCTGAATAAGAAAACTGCTATCTGCGACAGACCGCAACTTAAGATCGCCTGGACACTTAAGACCGCCTTATCAACTGAGTCTGATGCACCAGATCAAGAACACCTAAACACAGTCTGCCCAGACTGGTTTATTCAAAGCTAGAAGAAGGGAGACAAGCTGACCGCGAGCTGCTAGCCGCTAACATGCGAACACACAAACTGGTTAGACAAAATCTCAAACCGCACGACCTCAGAATGATACTGGCACAATCAAGCCAACTTGGGTTCTTACAGTTCTTGTTGTTATTTATTGGGTGTCAACTTATCACCTAGAGGGGGGGCGGTGAATAGGTTATACAAATTATTTTATCCCCTTTTAGGTGTTCTTGATTTATGATTAATAGATCTATAAAGTATAAAGCACAACACAGAAAACACGGAAGAATTTATATAGGTTCCTCAAGACAGGGTGTCTTATGTAGTCCTCTTTCCCTCTGCGCCTTGATGAGTCCCATTTATATACACATTTATGGACTCATCTGGGCCGATTATCTAGTCTATGCACTACACTTTAGGCATGTTTTCGTTTATATTTTGATATTCCATGCTAAGTGCACTTCTAGGCCCGTTTTTGTGTATTTTCATGTTTATCTTTCTTGCTGTGTTTTGTGCCACTTTCAGTGGTTTCGATCAGTTTTTATGCTGGAACAGGGGTCGTGCAGGTGTTCCCGGTACAAATCTGTACAGGAATACTGCGCACGATCACTGGCTATACTTCGGACGACCACTGATCGTGCGCAGCCGATGGTGCGCGTTTATTTGCAGCTCAAAGTTGCTTTCTGAATTTGGTCGTGCGTTTTTACGCACGGTCGTGCGTTCGATCGTGCGCTTTATTATTTTCTGTAGTTTTGTTTTGCAGGTTTTCGGGCACATCGCGCACGATCATTAACTTTCTGTGCGCATGACCACTGGTCGTGTGCCACTGATTGTGCGCCCTATTTTCTATAAATATACAGCCCGCGAAATTAGGTCGGACGATCATTTTCCTCCGCCGTTTTTTGAGCCCTGTTCGCCTCTTCCACCCCCTGCAACATCTTCCACCTCCAGGAGGTGCTCCGGGCTTATTCTTCACACCAATCTTGAGCTGGAGTATCCTCTAGGCCTCCTCCATTGTTCGTGCACCTCCAAAGCTCCATTTTGAGGGATTCCTTGATGCACTTGTGAAGTTCTCCGGTGAGATCGTTGCTAAAGAAGATTGAAGGAGAAGACGGTTACAATAGAAGAAGGTGACAGCTCTTCCGGACCCCGGACAGTAGTTGGAGCCCAAGCCCGGACGAGGATTGACAACCCTAGATTCCGGCCGTGAACCTCTGATGAGTCTCCGTGCTTTGGTTGTAATCTCAACCCCCTTACATTGTAGTGTTATTTCCTTTATCTTTTGGGTGTATGAATAATGTTTGTTAAATCTTGTTATGTATTTCATATTTCATGTTTATGTGAAATCTTTATGTGTGGTTTATGCAAGTGAGGAGCGCACCATTCCATCCTCCATCCCACCGTCACGTCTGTGTGCCGCACTAGCAATTGCTAGTGGCATGCTTATCGACGAGGTACTTGCGACCCTCATCTGTATGCCTACTCGCACATCCGCCTAGTGAAGCGTGGCATAGCGGCCCGTGTAATCCATTCGCCTAATGAAGCAGCGCGCTCAAGGCCTGCACAGTTCGATTCCGCCTTCCTACTCGTTCATCTGCCCTTGTGAAGTAGCGCGCTCAAGGCCTGCCTAGCCTCCATCCCGCCAAGTGAAGCATTGCATAGCGGCATTGCATAGGAGTAGTTGTAGCTCTTTTCTTTTATTTTCCACAACCAAATCAACCCCCCTCCGCATTCCATCCGACCAAAGGACTTCGATCTCAAGTCCTTCCTCGAACGTTAACTCCACCTTACTGTGTTCCTTCGAGATCGATACTTGGGGATTTACTTCCTTATATTATTACTTGACAATGACCGGTTCACTGCCGTTTCGTGTCGCAGTCTTGCTACCGCCTATAGCGGTGTGCTAAGATTTGCGCATCACGCCTACCTAGCAGTTTGCTAGGCTCGGCAAACTCTGCCAAATCTTCAGGCCCTCAAGCCTTACAACATGGACCCGCAAGTCCTACAGCCTAGGCCCGTAAGCCCCTACTGCACCCGAGCCCGCAAGCTCGACACTTAGGCCCTCAAGCCCTACACAACACAGACCCTCAAGTCCTGTGCCTACAGCCTAGGCCCGTAAGCCCTTACTGCGCCCGAGCCCTCAAGCTCGACAATATCGGACCCGCAAGTCCACTGCCCTGGCTCTCAAGCCTCACAGCTCTCCAGCCCTCAAGCTAGACGGTGTCAGACCCGCAATTCCACTGCCCTGGCCCTCACATCTCACAGCTCTCCAGCACTCAAGCTAGATGGTGTCGAACCCGCAAGTCCACTGCCCTGGCCCTCAAGCCCCACAGCTGTCCAGCCCTCAAGCTAGAGACTTAGGCCCTCAAGCCTTACAACAATAAAAGGTTTACAGTAAAGAACACTGTTTCTTCTTCCTAATGAAGATCGGCAACTTAGCCTGATGGAGATCGGCAACTTGAGGTTGAAGAAGATGTTTCTGATTCAGATCTTGAAAGCACAGTTCTTCTTCAATCTCTTGTCTTAACCTGATGAGGAGCGGCTTCTTATCAGTCGATGGAGATGACTGATTCTTCTGAGAACACTTGATTCTTGTTCTGTACTTTTCTTCTTCTTCTCCGTAGAATGTACAGTTGCATTGAAGCAACGGCAGGATAACTTTTCATTTTTCTTTTCTCACCAAGATTGATTTCTAGGGCATCCTCTTATCTCTTTTATAAGAGTGTGAGGCCCCCAACGGTCTTCTGAAAAAGTTTCTTAAGTGTCTGACGCCCCATTCCTTAAGAGCACGCGCTGATTGGACAATCAGGCAGCGACAATAATTGCTAACAGCGCGTCCACAACATTTGAATCTGTCTCGACGATATTTCCACTATTACGACGACATGGATAATATCTCGACCACAAGACTTTGTCGATGTCTTAGACCTTGGTAGATCTTCAAGTCTTCTAGCTTCTGCCTCTGATGCTGGTATCTCGACGATACGAGATATCCCAGCATTTCGACGATATGCAATCTCTGACCGTGTCGTCGTGATCTTCTTTCTTGTAGACTGTCAGCGTAATCACTTTGTTCTTTTGAAGACATGAGCAATATTATGTCGACAGACTATGCTTGTCTTCAGCTGTTCTTCTTCAGTCTTCTCGACGTCATGCCTTCTTTACAACGATGTATGTTCTTCCCGACGACAAGGCTACTCTGTTGATGTCGACGATACTGCATCTTCTCGACGACATTCCTTCCTTTGATATCTTCATGTCTTCTCTGCGTTCGACGATCTTCATTCTGCGTTCGACGAACTTCATTCTGCGTTCGACGAACTTCATTCTTCTATCCCGTCTCTGCGTTCGACGAACTCCATTCTTTGTTCGACGAACTTTGCCAAGTCTCGGCATTTTCTTCTGTCCTGTCTCTTCGTTCGACAAACTTCATTCTGCGTTCGACGAACTACATTCTATGTTCGACGAACTGCATTCTTCGTTCGGCAAACTCGCCAAGTCTCAGTGTTTGCTTTGCTCATCATCACAACAATGTGTCTGTACTTGTCGACGATATGTCCAGTCTTTTTCGATGATATTATACTTAGGCAGGTTGTTGAAGTACTGGACATATTGTCTCATCTCTGCAAGCTTGAACTAGATTTAACATTAAATACAACTTGCACTTATCATTAAGCTGAGCACTTCTTCAAATCAGGAACATTGCTTGGCACTGTTCCCAACAATCTCCCCCTATTTGAAGAAGCCCTAACTCACCTCAATGATAAATGTCACTCATTAAATGATTTATCATTTCAGATAATTACATCAAGCATAAAGCAGCAATCACATAAATAGATTAAATGTTCTTCACAAAAGATACCAAGCATATAAATTGATTAGATGTTCATGAATAAACATTAGCATTCATTTGCCCCAACAGAATAATTAAGATTTTAATTTGGTGCCCCATCAGTGTCTGCTGCTGCTTGCACCTTTGGTTTTTTGCCTTTGCGTCTGATAGTAGTTTATGGGCAGGGGAATCTTCTTAGGAGAGGGAGGAGGACCTTGTGGGAATGCTAGCTTGTGATTCTTCCTCCTTTCCATCTGCTTCAGATGTTTCTGTCATTCAACTGACTGGTATACCCTCTGATAGTCCTCCTGAGGGTATCCAAACTGGATCCATGATTCTGTTATTATTTCTCTTGAGACAGGACTCCACCTTCCTGATTGTGGATCCAGCTCAACTTCCCTTAATCTCTTTTGCTGATACTGGCTGCTCTGAATTCACTTTCTTTTCCTGTAGGTTGCTGATTCTCCGAATTCTATTCCATACTCAGCTGATTCAGTGCTTGTAGAAGGGTTAGCAGCCTCATATGCTGATGGGGGTCTTTGCATTGTCTACTTTATTTGATTTGTTATCCACATCGCTTGATGTGAACCGGTGTTTATTATTTCTCTCTCCCCCTTTAGGGCTTAATCAATCACCCTTTCCTCAAGTCCTTCTCTGACTAGATTCAGTGTTCATGCATGTGTTGTTCAGTCACATCCAAATTGTTGTTTAGTTCAAGCAGATGGGTATCTAAGGTATGGGCCTTCTCATTGACCCTATTCAGAATTTGATTTTTGTTATTTGTAGCATCTGTCTCTATCTGCTCAACACCATAGTACACATTGTTTGAGAATGTTTCTTGCTTTTTCAGGATTGTGTGGGTTTGATGTCCCACTTTGTTTACTTCCTCGCTCATCTTCTCTATAGTCGGAGCTGCCAGTGTGTAGAAGTGAGAGCACTGGGTGTTGAGGTGGAGTATGTCTTTCTTCACTTTCTGGATCTCGCCCTTCATCTCTTCCCTTAGATTATCCACAGTCTTTACTATGAATTGTTCTAGTTGTTTGCGCTGAGCATTTAGTAGAGCTGACATCATGTGGAAAAGAGAACCTGACTGAGCCGAAGATGGCTCAGCAGCTTGTTCATCTTCCTCTTCTCTTTCCAGTGGAATTTCTTCAGAGATACTTGCAGATGATTCTTCACTGATGTGTGTTGTTACCTTTTCCTTCCCCTTGACATTTTCTGGTGCTATCTCACCAGGGAATGTAAGCACAATCTTACTTGCTGCTACTAACTCTCGGCAGTTTGAAAGAGTGATGTTTTCCATGGGCTCCGGCATTGTGCCTTGATCTTCAAGGGCAGAGTACCCCAGTTGGGTCTCCCCCTCAGCTTGTGCATTACCTTGGGCTGAGCCTTCTGCTGGGAGCTCCCCATCAATCATCTTTGCATCTTGGGTTGAGCTCCCAAGTTGGGAGTCCCCCTTAGCGGGAACACTCCCCAAGTTGGGGTTTCTACTTTCTTTAATAACCTCTGTGGGAGCAGGTTCTGGTACTGTTCCTGGACAATCCCTTTGGGTGGAAGTCTCCCCCTCAGTTGTACCAGGGATTTGTGGGGGTGGTGGTATGTCATCAGAGCTGCTGGATGAATCTTCTTTTTCCGAGTGGTCTATTGGGGATGCTTGTTTCTTTGGAGCAGGCTGGACATTAGATGATGGTTTAGGGATAGACCTATCCCATCGATCTAGCATTTTTGCATCCAGTCTCTTGGAGTAGTGTAGAGAAACTCCCATTTTCTTATTCAGTACTTCACCCTGGGTGTTTAGGAGGTAGAGGGACAGTATTCTTCCGTAGTAAGGGGACTTCAGGGTGTTCTTCAATCTCTGGAAGAGGAACTCACTCCAGTTGGTCTTCTTAGAATGGATTATACGGGCCATGACAACGAACATGTCTTTGGAGATTCGGTCATGGGACCCAGGCTTGCACAACAGAACTTTGCCAACAATGTCGGCCGGCAGCTTCCCCTTCTGATTAAATTCCGCTCTCTTAATGGACCCGTAGGTCTTTCCTGTGTGGCCGCACCAGGTATAGCTTGCGGACACATCCTCCGAGGTCATCTCTTATTCTTCCTCTTCCCCTTGGATTCTTGGCAGATGCAGCGCTTTTTCTAGACTTTTCGCAGATATCTTAACCTTCTTAGCTCCCACCTTGGACTTGATCTTTGATTCGGTGTGGTTGATTCTTGCTTCGGCGAAGAATTCTGCTAATTCACGGTGTAGAAGAACTGAGGGTTTGCGTAGGAGATATTCCAGTCATGATGCCTCCAGCAACCCTATTACTGACTTTATCTCATCCGAGCAGGCATTGAAGCCCCCTCGCTGGAGTTCACAATCGGAGATCACCTCTTCTTTTTTGGGAGCCATTGATTCGGAGTGAGAGAGAAGGCAGTACGTCGGAGACGAAGCGGGGGTTTGTCGACGGAGTAGTTTAGGGCAAATGATAGCATAATTTTTATTCTCGAGCATTCACTCTATTTATAGTGTCGGTAGGTGAAGATGCGCGTACCTTTGAAGGAAAGAGAGCGATCAGACGGCTCCGATGGACCGATCTAATCCCGTGATAAATAGCTCGATTATATTTTGACGATACGCTTATTGTCGTCGAAATGATCCTTGGATGCGCATCCTCCCAACTTGCTCCTTTGTCGTCGTAACGTCTATTGTGTCGTCGTTACACCTTTTTGTATCGACGATAATAGATTCCAAGACTTATTCAGCTAATGTCAGCTTTTTAGACCCCTTTTAGTAGGATGACCTGCACTAAGTTTATTAGTAAATAGATTTTGCTGTTCTGCCTGTGGGTCAGAATAGCCACCTTGTCCAAGGCCCAGATTTGCTTCTAGTGGGCTCTTGGACAACCTGCAAAAAGAGATTACAAGCCCTTAGGTACCCAAGTAAATTTGGGTCCTAGGAAATTGTTAGCATTAACGGGCATACTGGATTTAACTACTCCAGGGTATGCATAGTGATAATGAATAAGGCGATTTGAAGGTTTAGCATTCGTTACCCTTGGAGCAGTTGGATTGTACCAACAATCAATGGCAAAGTGCCCGATATTTCCACAGCACCAGCATTCAAACCTGTTGTATCTCCTTTTTTGAATGACTGTGTGAGCAGGGGTTCTTTGTGTGTGAACAAATGAATGCAACAAAGAAGGTGAACTGAACTGATGGTAGATGTGATGTTTGCTGTCACAATTCACAGTTTCCCTTCTAGAGTCATTCTTCTTTAAGGATTTCTTTGTTTCTGTAGACCTACTGACTTCATGCCTCCTTGTGGCTGTCCTCCCATGAGGTACCCTTGGGATTTTAGGCATGTTCTTTGCTCCACTTGTGGAGCTCCAATTCTTGAGATACCCAAGATTGGATTGCCCAGCATTCTTGTTTGAGGGTGAGATTACCTTCCTCAAGCTAGCCTTCATCCCATAGGGTCTGCCTGATCTGTCTTCCTTGAAGCATCCCTGCTCCCTTCTTTGAGTGGAGCAACAACCATTTACCAGTGGAGGAGAGGTCTCTGATTTGGAGGAGCTTGCCACATGCTTCACTACCAAGGGGAGTTTATCCTCCACCCTTCTGATGTTGTCATTCTTAGATTTCGGGACTTTGGGCTGAATTTTGTCCTTCTTCAGAAGAACCACTTCTCAGGTTAGTGAGCAGCACAGCTCCTTGCTCTCAATCAATGCCTTCAGAGTCTTCCCAAATTTGCTTATCAAGTCAAGGTTCGAACTTGCCTTGAAGTCTTTTTTGAGTTGACAAAACTCTGCATTCTCTATAGTTAGTTTTTCTGCTTTCTCTGAGAGATGAAGATTTCTTGCTTGAAGATAGGAGATCTTTGAATCCTGCTCCTTACACAGCATCTTGAGCATCTTGACATCTTCTAGGAGATCATTGTATGACTTGGACCAGTCATCATTTCTAGTGAGCTTGTCTCCGATTCTGAATCTGAGGTAGATAGAGGAGCCCCTATGCATACCTATTCAGGTGAGACTCCATCCTGGATTTCTTCCTCTGACTCAGATAGGACAATCAGCCCAAACTGAGTCTTCTCTTCTGAGTCTGAACAGCTTGAGTCACTGTCACTCAATGTTCTGACTTTCTCTTTAGCTGCTTTGCTTCTTTCTTCTTTTGATCCTTCCATAAGGACCATTAGAGAGTCCCACATCTCTTTTGCTGTTATGCAGTGAGCCAGCTTCATAAATGTTGAGATGTCAACTACTCCAGCTACAATGTCTTTGGCTTCCTTGTCCAAGTTGACTAGGATGATCTCATCTTCAGTCATTTTCTTGGACACAGTCTTGGAAATATAAGGCCCTTCTTGAACAACTTGGAACATTCTAGGGTCCATAGCCTCCATGTATATTCTTGCTCTAACTTTCCAAAGGGCAAAGTTCTCCTTATGGCAAATAGCTATTTTTGATTCCATAGTTATGATTAATAAACACCCAAGGGCAGATCTGTTCAAGCTGTTAAGCTTTTCTTTGAACAACCTCCCTCGGATACCACTTGTTCTTTATTGGGTGTCAACTTATCACCTAGAGGGGGGTGAATAGGTTACAAATTATTTTATCCTCTTTTAGGTGTTCTTGATTTCTGATTAATAGATCTATAAAGTATAAAGCACAACACAGAAAACACGCAAGAATTTATAGAGGTTCCTCAAGACAGGGTGTCTTTAGGAGTCCTCTTTCCCTCTGCGCCTACCTAGCAGTGTGCTAGGCTCGGCAAACTCTGCCAAATCTTCAGGCCCTCAAGCCTTACAACACGGACCCACAAGTCCTACAGTCTAGGCCCGCAAGCCCCTACTGCACCCGAGCCCGCAAGCTCGACACTCTGGCCCTCAAGCCCTACACAACACAGACCTGCAAGTCCTGTGCCTACAGCCTAGGCCCGCAAGCCCTTACTGCGCCCAAGCCCTCAAGCTCGACAATATCAGACCCGCAAGTCCACTGCCCTGGCCCTCAAGCCTCACAGTTCTCCAGCCCTCAAGCTAGACGGTGTCGGACCCGCAAGTCCACTGCCCTGTCCCTCAAGCCTCACAGCTCTCCAGCCCTCAAGCTAGACGGTGTCGGACCCGCAATTCCACTGCCCTGGCCCTCAAGCCTCACAGCTCTCCAGCCCTCAAGGTAGACACTTAGGCCCTCAAGCCTTACAACAATAAAAGGTTTACAGTAAAGAACACTGTTTCTTCTGCCTGATGAAGGTCGGCAACTTTGCCGGATGGAGATCGGCAACTTGAGATTGAAGAAGATGTTTCTGATTCAGATCTTGAAAGCACAGTTCTTCTTCAATCTCTTCTCTTAGCCTGATGAGGAACGGCTTCTTATCAGTCGATGGAGATGACTGATTCTTCTGAGAACACTTGATTCTTGTTCTCTACTTGATCTTCTTCTTCTCCGCAGAATGTACTGTTGTATTGAAGCAACGGCGGGATACTTTTTCGTTTTTCTTTTCTGACCAAGATTGATTTCTAGGGCATCCTCTTATCTCTTTTATAAGAGTGTGAGGCCCCCAACGGTCTTCTGAAAAAGTTCATAAGTGTCAGACACCCCATTCCTTAAGAGCACGCGCTGATTGGACAATCAGGTGGCGGCATTAATTGCTGATAGCGCGTCCGCAACATTTGAATCTGTCTCAACGATATTTCCACTGTTACGACGACATGGATAATATCTCGACGACAAGACTTTGTCGATGTCTTAGACCTTGGTAGATCTTCAAGTCTTCTAGCTTCTGCCTCTGATGTTGGTATCTCGACGATACGAGATATCCCAGAGTTTCGACGATATGCAATCTCTGACCATGTCGTCGTGATCTTCTTTCTTGCAGACTGTCGTCGTAATCACTTTGTTCTTTCGACGACATAAGCGATATTATGTTGACAGACTATACTTGTCTTCAGCTATTCTTCTTCAGTCTTCTCGACGTCATGCCTTCTTTACAACGATGTATGTTCTTCGCGACGACAAGGCTACTCTGTTGATGTCGACGATACTGCATCTTCTCAACGACATTCCTTCCTTTGATATCTTCATGTCTTCTCTGCGTTCGATGATCTTCATTCTGCATTCGACGAACTTCATTCAACGTTCGACGAACTTCATTCTTCAATCCCGTCTCTGTGTTCGACGAACTCCATTCTTCATTCGACGAACTTTGCCAAGTCTCGGCGTTTGCTTCTGTCCTGTCTCTTCGTTCGACGAACTTCATTCTGCGTTCGACAAACTGCATTCTGCGTTCGACGAACTGCATTCTTCATTCGACGAACTCGCCAAGTCTCAGCATTTGCTTTGCTCATCATCACAACATTGTGCCTATACTTGTCGACGATATGTCCAGCCTTTTTCGACGATATTATACTTAGGCAGGCTGTTGAAGTACTGGACATATTGTCTCATCTCTGCAAGCATGAACTAGATATAACATTAAATATAACTTACACTTATCATTGAGCTGAGCACTTCTTCAAATCAGGAACATTGCTGGGCATTGTTCCCAACACTCTTTATTAATGACGGGCTCTGCACCCCTATTTATAGGCGAACAAACGGATGTCGTAACCGCACAAACTGGGATACAATAACCGCCCATCAGATCGCGAGCGGTCTCGCAAAGCAGACCGCCCGAGCTCAGCATAACTCTCAGCTCCCTTATTAAACCTTGCGATTACAACCAAACCGCTCGGTCACCGCAGTCTAAACAAGGCAGACTGCCTGGTCTTCTTCAAAAGAAAGCAGGCAAAGAACATCTGGCCGACTTCGGACAAGTCGCCAGACCAACCCGCGCAAGCCGCCCAGACAGATAACGGTCTCCCAGATCAGATCGCCTCAAATAAACCGCTGAGATAGAACCGACCAGAGAATCAGCGCAGACCGCGCGGTCTCTGCGGTCTCCAATCCGCAGACTACCCAGCACAACTCCACTTCCACTTCAAAAATTTAACACTTTGAACCCTTTGTGGGCGGCATAGACAAGGAATAGCCTAATTGCTTCCAACCTTGCAACAGGGGCAAAGGTTTGATCAAAGTCTATCCCTTCTTCCTGTCTATACCCCTTGGCTACCAGCCTTGCCTTGTTCTTTATGATTGTGCCACTTTCATCTAACTTGTTCCTGTAAATCCATTTGGTACCTATGATGTTGTGTCCTTGAGGTTTTGGCACCAATTTCCACACCTTGCATCTCCTGAATTGTAGAAGTTCTTCTTGCATAGCTTGAATCCAAAAGATGTCTTGGTTGGCTTCTTCAAACTTCTTGGGCTTCATATGTGATAGGAAGATCAAGAATAGGGCTTCATTATGAGCCCTGCTTCTGGTTAATACACCTTGATTCTGATCTCCAATTATTTGTTCTCATGGATGATCCCTTAGATGTCTTACAGTTGTTGGTAGTCTGTTCTCAGCTTGCTGTGGTGTTTCTGCTGGTTCATCAGTGTCTTCATCAGCATGGACTTCTTCCTCTTCAGGGATGGCAGCATCAGAAGAAGCTTTGCTGCTGCTGGGTGTGTCTTGTATAGACATCCTTTCCAAATCCTTTTCATTTCCTGCCAAGACAGAGGATCTAGACCAGCCCTTATATATTAGGCTTGTCTCATCAAATACTACATGCATAGACTCCTCTACAACATAAGTTTTCTTGTTATACACTCTATAAGCTCTACTATGTGAGTTATAGCCAACAAGAACACCCACATTGCATTTCTCTGAACTTTGCTAATTAAGATTTTCCACTGTTTAAAATGTAGCATTTGGAGCCAAAGATTCTAAAGTATGAAATTGTAGGTTGTTTGCCTTTCAGAATCTCATAGGGAATTATTCCATGAACCTTATTGATGGAAGCTCTATTGAGAACATGACATGCAGTATTGACTGCCTCAGCCCAAAAGTATTCTGGGAGTGAGGAGTCACTAAGCAGTGTTCTCCCAGCTTCTATCAAGGTCCTATTCCTCCTCTCAGCCACACCATTTTGTTGTGGAGTCCTTGGGGAGGAGAACTCTTGGGTGATACCATATTCTTGACAAAACTTTGTCATAGCTTCAGATTGAAATTATGTGACATGGTCAGTTCTAGTCCTAGCCACAGCACATTGCAAGTCATTCTGAATTGCTTTGACATGAGTTATGAAGATATGTAAAGTATCAGACTTCTTCTTTAGGAAGAATACCCATGTATATTTTGAGTGATCATCAACAATCACCAAAGTATATAAATTCCCACCGAGGCTCTGAATTGGCAAAGGACCAAACAAGTCCATATGCAAGAGATAAAGACATCTTTCAGAGTCTTTGGAGCCAATACTTTTAAAGGTGGCCCTTGTTTGCTTACCCATTTGGCAAGCATGACAGGGACCACTTTTAATACATTTTATATTATGACTATTCCTAACAAGGTTCTTAGAGAATAGTCTATACATTGTTTTGTAGTTAATGTGAGCAAGTCTCTTGTGCCATTGAACATAAAGGAACTCATTCTCATTAGCTATAAGATAAACAGATGTAAGAGAATTACTACATATGAAGTCGAAGCAATAAACATTCCCACTCCTAGCGCCTGAGAGAATGGTCTCTAAGTCTTTAGACTTTTTAATCAAGCATTTGTCATTGTGGAATTCAATGACATATCCTAGATCATATAAATGACTTATGCTTACTAGGTTGTGTTGCAACCCTTCAACATAAGCTACCCATGTAATTGAGACTATGCCATTGGAGATCATACCATATCCCTTGGTGATTCCCTTTTCTGCCCCCCCCCCCCCCCCCCCCCCCCCCCCCCCCCCCCCCCCCAAGATAATTTTGGGTCCATTCTTCACAGCCTTGTAGTCCTCTAGAAGATTTCTTGTTCCTGTCATGTGCCTTGAGCACCCACTGTCCAAATACCAAATCTGCCCAAGGCTGGTATTTTAACTAACCTGCATGATGGAATTTAATTACCCTTAGGAGCCCAAGTGATTTTGGGTCCTAGGTTCTTGTTAGTCTGAAAAGACTTCATACCTTCTCCAACTTTTGCAGGAAGGCTCATCCTAGCAGTTGGCACATTGGGATTATGCCAACAATCTACGGCAAAGTTTCCCACCTTACCACAGTACCAACACTCTTGAATGGTATATCTCCTCTTCTGAACATTTCTTGTGGTGATATGAGCCTCAACATGCTTGTGTTCAGGAGTGGAGACAACAGTCTTCATTTTGTTCCTTTCAGCAATGATTTGGCTGAAGGTCATCTTGTGGACAGGTGTTGGGTATTGTATCCACAATCACCTGGATTTGAAGGTGTACCCTAGTGAACTAAATTGAATTGAGTATGTATTTGATGATTTCTCTTTAGATGTGTTGTGACAGGTCATAATGCTAAGTGCACACCAAAGTCAGGTTGCAATGGATCACCAAACACAGTTCTAGACAATGTAATCCCTCATTTTGTAGAACAAAGTGTTGGTCCATGTGTAATCTCTCTTTTGGGATGCACTTTATATTCTCATAACTGAAGGCTTTCAAGGTTGAGGAGTGGAGCAGGTTTTCAGAAGAAAAGGAATTTTTGCTAAGTCAATTCGTCGAGATGTCACGTGAAGTCCCGATGACTCCCGACGAATGCTGACAGAAGCCAAATTTCCAGTTTGAAGAAGAAAGTTCTGCGACCAAGTCCATTCGTCGTATATTCTCATGAACTCCCGACGAATATCGACGAATGCTGACAGAAGCCAAAAAGGCAGCTTTGTGAAGGATTTTGTGCGGCTAAGTCAATTCGTCGAAAGTTCTCGAGAACTCCCGACGAATTCTGACGAATGAAAACAGAGATGGTTTTCAAGCCTTCGATCAGTCTTTTCAATGGCTAAGTCAATTCGTCGAGTGTTCACGTGAAGTCTCGACGAATGAAGGACAAACGGATTTCAAAAATTATGTTTCGTTTTTGAAAATCAGGGTTGGCCGCCATGTGCAGCACACGTGTCGATCATTCCTTGTCTGTCGCCCTAATCGTTGGAGTTCCTCCTATAAATAATCTTTTATTTTAGGGCAAACACAACAAGCATTATTATTAAAACCCGATAGAAAGAGAAGATCCCAGCCGTCTTCCTCCTTGCTCGCTGAACAAGTCTTTCTGAGATCTAACTTCTGCGCCCTCAAGACTCGTTCTTCAGTGCTAATAGAGATTTCTCAGATAAGAAGGTTTTTGATTTACTTGCTGCTCCATATTTTTGAAGATCTTTTCAAGAAAATCAAAAGGCCTATTCAGATCAGGTTTGCCGAGTTTTCCTTTCTTCCAAATCTTTGAAGATCCAAGCTTTAGTTCTCAAGGAAGAAGAAGACTCGGTTTTTTCCAAGATCTGAAGTCAATCTCTGTTGAGGTTTAATAGAAGTATTTTATTTCAAACTCTATTTGATTCTTGTAGGAGATTTTTCTCCGAGTTATTTTGTAGGAGTAGTTTGCTCCGAGTGGTAGGAGTTTATCTCCGAGTGCTTTTGTAGGAGAGGTTGTTCTCCGAGTTTGTAGGAGCCGTTGTCTCCGAGTGTAGGATTTGTTGATAAATCCGAGTTTTGGCGAAGTTGCCGACGCTAGCCCAAAGTGCTAGATAGGCGAAGCGGGAGAGAGGAGTACCCCCCTTGGGGAACCTCTATAAATCTTGTGTCTCTGTGTTGTGATCTTTCTTGTTGTGTGTGAACTTAATTTTTATTCCGCAATCGCAATAGAGATCACCTATTCACCCCCCCCCCCCCTAGGTGATTTACATAGACAACGATTTCTTTCAATTGGTATTAGAGCCAGGTTATCTTTAAGAGGTTAACACCTAGATTAAAGATCCCTCTTCGTTGTCAAGATCTCTCTCTATGGACAGAGGCATGGAAAGATTTTCCTCCAAGCTCCCAGTTTGCACTAAGGAAAATTTCCCCATGTGGAAGGAAAGAGTTATCTTCTACATGGAAGCAAATGATCCCCGAATCTCCCAGATAGTTAAGGAAGGTCCCGTCATTCCTACAGTTGCTTCTACCATTGATCCCACCAAAAAGGTGCCAAAGAAACTAATGGATATGACAAAGGATGAAATTGCACTTGTCACTCTAGACAAGAAAGCAAAGCACATCATAACAGGTGCAGTTGATGATTCAATGCTACAAAATCTTATTCACTGCAAGTCTGCAAAAGAGATGTGGGATTCTATTGTGGTTCTAATGGAAGGTACTGAAGAAGTTCGAGATGACAGGAAGTCTTTGCTGAACCAAGAATATGAAGTCTTCAAGCAACAAGGCAAAGACACAATTTCTGACACCTACGAGAAATTCTTCAAGATTATAAACGGTTTGAGAAACTATGGAAGGGAATTCACCACGGGTGAACTAAACGATAAATTCCTTAGATCCCTGTCTAAGGAATGGGACCCCAAGGTGATAGCTATCAGAGAGTATTGTAAGTTGGCTACTACGGAGCCACAGATTCTATATGGGAAGCTGCTTTCCCATGAGCTGAAGTTGAATATCAGGAAGTCAGAAGAGGAAAGCAGTAGGAGCTCTGGCAAGGAAAAGCCCATTGCTCTAAAGGCTGAAAGCTCCCGAAAAAGCAGGGCCCTGTCCCCTGTGAGAGATGAGTCCTCTGAGGATAAAGCGGAAAACACTTCTGAAGAATCAGAACTATCTGAAGGAGAATTCTCCCTCCTCTCCAAGCAATTCAAAAAGTTGCTTAACAAGAGGAGACAAACGAGAAAAGGCTCATCTTCCTCAAGAGATCACAGGAGATCACACCGTGACAGAAACGACAGGTATGGTTCTAAACCGAACAAACATGATTATACTGAACTCGTTTGTTATTGTTGTAAAAAGCTAGGGCACATGATAGCTGATTGCCCACACAAGAAGAAGGAATCTTCAAGAAAAGAAGAAAAGAAATCCTTCAAAGGAAAGAAGAAAGAGGAGAAAAGTTTTGTTGCCAAGAAGTCCAAGACTCTGAGTGATAGTGACTCAAATGAGTCTAACTTAGATGAAGAGGCATTCTTTGGACTAATGGCCATGTCAGATGATGACAAGGATATTGTTCCTTTCACCGGTCAGGTATTATCTTCTACACCTCTTTCATGTTCAGAAATGGCATCTGATGCTAATGAAAGCTACTATTCGGAAGAGGATTCTGAGTTGACTGCTAAGTATGAGGAAATGTTGAAGGGGTTTAATAAGTGTCGAAAGCTTGTTAAAACTCAATCAAAGGAGATTCAATACCTAAAGGATCAAGAATCAAACCTAGGAAAGGAGATTGAAGAATCTAACCTACTCAGGGATGAAATCTTATCCTTGAAGATTGCTCTCTCCGAGGCCACTTCAGCAGGCATTCAGAAAAGTGAAATTATCAATGATTTGACGAAACAGCTTGAGGCTGAAAAGAAGATCACAATGAACTTCTCTAAGCCCAAGACAGTTTTGCCTATCATAGACACTTGCACTGCTGGTTCTGGTAGTAGTGGTTTGGGCCATGTTGCCGAAAAGAGCCTAAGTAAGTCAGCCAAAAGAAGAGCTATTAAAGCAAAGGGTAAAGGTCCACAGTGTGCTCCAAATTTCAAGAAGGTGATTTTCCCTACAAACACCTATGATTTTGAGAGCATGTATGGTCACTTCAGCAGACCAACCCATGTTGAGCCTGCCAAGGTGAACTCAGTGTGGACCAGACCCAGAAACTTTGGATCTAGCTCCCTCAAGGCTCCTTATGAAGAAGTTCAATTGAAGCATCATGGACCATTCGTTCATGGATCAAATGCTAAGAAGGCACCGTAGGTCAAGCCTATTGTGCCTAAGAATTGTGTATGTTGCACCAACGAGGCTTCTACCTCCAAGGTTGCTCCTCCTGCAAAGCCACCCGTTCAAAAGGCTCAGCAAAACACAAAGAGGAGATACAATAGATTTGAATGCTGGTGTTGTGGCAAAATTGGTCATTTTGCCATAGATTGTTGGTTCAATCATACTGTGCCAAGAACTCCACGAGTTAACAGTGCAAGACCGACCACTTGCAAAGTTAATGTTCCAAGTGGTTTTCCACTAACAAGGAACCAAGGGCCCAAAAATGTTTGGGTTCCTAAGGGGTATTGATCATGTTTGCAGGAATGTCCAAAGGCCAACGAAATTCTCATTTGGTATTTGGACAGTGGTTGCTCTCGGCATATGACCGGGAGAAGATGATTACTTCAGGATTATGTTCCAGTTGAGAACGGGCCTAAAGTAATGTTTGGCGGATCTGAACGAGGTATTATTATTGGTTATGGTTCAATAACCAACGGCTCAGTCATTTTCACACGCGTAGCTCATGTGAAAGGATTGAAATACAATCTGATTAGCATAAGCCAACTGTGTGACAAAGGCTATACCGTTGAGTTCTTTAGAGATAGATGCCTGATAAAGATGTCCGTGTCTGCGGAAACTATTTTAACCTGCTCTAGGAGTAGTGGTATTTACTGTTTAGATTTTATATGCTTACAGTCTTCTACCCAGTGTGTTTTGATGCCAAAGATAGTGCATCTCTTTGTGACCAATGGCACAAGAGATTAGCACATATTAATTTCAAAACTATATCTATGTTATTTTCTCACAACTTGGTAAGGGATGCCCCCAAAGTTAAATGCATTAAAGAAAGCCCTTGCCATGCTTGCCAAATTGGTAAGCAAACAAAGGCTAGCTTTAAGAGCATAATTGGCAATAATTCTACCAGATGTCTTCATCTGCTGCATATGGATTTATTTGGTCCAATGTCAGTTAGAAGCTTAGGTGGGAAAGCTTACACCTTGGTTATTGTTGATGATTATTCCCGGTTTGCATGGGTGTTCTTTCTAAAACTTAAGTCAGAAACCTTCGGCATATTCACCAATTTTGTCAAGCTTATTCAGAATGAACTTGACTGTTCAGTGGTCAAAATCAGAAGTGACCATGGAACAGAATTTCAGTCTGGGGCCATGACAGAGTTTTGTGAAAGTCAAGGTATCTCCCATGAGTTTTCCTCTCCTCATACTCCACAGCAAAATGGAGTAGCCGAGAGAAAGAATAGAACCCTCATAGAAGCTGGCAGGTCCATGTTGAGTGATTCTGCTCTTCCAGAATATTTCTGGGCAGAAGCTATCAACACAGCTTGCCATGTGCAAAACAGAGCACTCATCAATAAGAACCATCGCAAGACCCCATATGAGATTCTAAAGGGAAGAAAACCAAAGATTTCATATTTTAGAATTTTTTGGCGTAAATGCTATGTACTTAACAATGGGAAGCATCCTACAACCAAGTTTAGTGAAAAATGTTTTGAAGGTATTTTCGTAGGATATAGTAGCCATAGTAAGGCATATAGGATTTTCAATAAGAAAACTCTGGTGGTAGAGGAAACAGTCCATGTTGTATTTAATGAGACGAGCCTGCTGCATAACAACTCGTCTAGTGTGTTCATTGAAGATGCAGGTGAAAAACTAAAGGAACTCTCTATGCAAGATGGAGTGAAAACCACAGATGATGCTCCAAAGTTGGCAAAAGAGATCTCGGATCACTCTGAAGATGAACAAGAAGTTCATGAAGAAGAAGATATTCCAGAGGTGGCTGAACCTCAAGTTGCTCCTGAAAATGCAAATAACTTGGGAGTCAGATATTCAAGAGATCATCCAGCTGATCAGATTATCGGAGATCCTTCAAGCAGAGTTCTAACGAGAAGGGGTACAACTAACGAAGTTTTACATTTAAGTTTTCTTTCACAGATTGAGCCGAAGAAGTTTGAAGAAGCAAACACCGATCCATCCTGGATCCTTGCTATGCAAGAAGAACTCAACCAATTCAAGAGATGTAAAGTTTGGGAGTTAGTACCAAGACCCAAAGGACAAAATGTGATTGGAACCAAATGGGTCTACCGGAACAAGCTTGATGAAAAGGGCATCATTACAAAGAACAAAGCAAGACTGGTTGCACAAGGATATAGGCAAGAAGAAGGGATTGATTTTGATCAGACCTTTGCACCAGTAGCAAGACTTGAAGCCATCAGCTTATTTCTGGCATATGCTGCAAATAAGGGCTTTAAGGTTTTCCAGATGGATGTGAAGTCAGCCTTCCTGAATGGAGACCTTAAAGAGGAAGTATATGTAGCTCAGCCTCCAGGTTTTGTAGATTCTAACTTTCCTGATCATGTATATTATTTACATAAAGCTTTGTATGGTCTCAAACAGGCACCCCGAGCCTGGTATGAGACATTGTCTAGGTTCCTTCTTGAGAACAAATTCACAAGAGGAACAATAGATAAGACATTGTTTCTTAGGGAAGTAAAAGGCGAGATTTTGCTCGTGCAAATCTATGTCGACGATATTATTTTTGGCTCTACAGATGACAAACTTTGCAAAAAGTTTTCTAATTTGATGCAAGGTAAGTTTGAAATGAGCAGTATGGGAGAGATGAAATATTTCTTAGGACTCCAGGTGCACCAATCTGAAGATGGAATCTTCATCTCTCAGACTAAGTTCACCAAAGAGCTCCTTGAGAAATTTGGAATGGAGAGTGCAACCTCTATGAGGACTCCAATGGGCTCAAGTATGTCTCTGGACAAGGATGAGAAAGGGAAACCTTTTGATGAAACCAAGTATAGAAGCATAATTGGGTCCTTGCTCTACCTTACTGCTAGTAGGCCCGATATAATATTTTCAACATGTGTTTGTGCCAGGTATCAGGTGAACTGTAAGGAATCTCATTATGCCGCTGCAAAGAGGATTTTGAGATACCTTAAGGGTACACCAAATCTCGGCTTATGGTACCCGAGAAGCAATGATTTTGAACTAATTGGTTTTTCAGATGCTGATTTTGCAGGTAGCAAAGATGATAGAAAGAGTACTTCAGGAACTTGCCAATTCTTGGGAAAAAGGCTTGTGTCATGGAGTAGCAAGAAGCAAAATTGTGTTGCAATATCAACTGCTGAATCGGAGTATATCTCTGCCGGCAGTTGTTGTGCACAACTTTTGTGGATAAAGAATCAGCTTGAGGACTATAACTTAAAGCTCGCAGAAATCCCCATGTTCTGTGACTCCTCAAGTGCTATTGCTATAGCAAATAATCCAGTCTCTCACAGCAGAACGAAGCACATCGAGCTTCGCTACCACTTCATCCGGGAACATGTTGAGAGTAAGGATATTAATTTGTTATATGTTAATACTGACAAACAAATTGCAGATATTTTTACGAAGCCTCTGGACGAGACCAAGTTCAATTTCTTCAAAATGGAACTTGGAATGCTTAACAAGGAATCATGAGGACAAGAATATTGAAATTTCACGAGATTGCACGGATCAATTTCTTTTATCTTCTCGGACACGTCTCCGTGAAAAGCCTTATTATTATCAAATTCAATTTATTGGATCCCAAGAGCCATCCGTGAAATCAGGTACGCGCCTAAATTTATTTTATATATAAAAACAAAGAGAACACGTGATTCCACGCGCTCTTCCGTGAAACCCTTCCCATCTCTCCGTCTCCCTCGATTCTTCCGTGAAACACTATTTCTCTTCCCCGATTTCGTCAAGCTCGATGGCGCCCAAAGCCGCTGGAGGTCTGCATTCTGGAGGAGAGCTGGTGCGAGGTAGCTTTCGAACTGCTTCAGATGAGTTCAGAAATATTATTTTGATGCTTGAGGTCGCCGGGCTCAGCTATGTCTTGGAAGAGCCGGCTAAAATTCTCAAATAGGACGTTCTTAAGTTCTACAGAAATGCGAAAATCTCTGGTCAAGGCAAGAAGATAAAGAGCAGCATCAGGTCTTGTAAAATTGTTTTGAAAGCTAGTGGCATCAACAGGATTTTGAGGATGCCTGAAGTCGAATCAGAAGAAGTGTTTGCTGAAGATTTTCTCCAGGCCAAAAGATTTTGTGGCATTCTTGATGAAGGTTCAAAGATAAGAAGAAAATTCATGAATCGTGGCCGTCAATGGAACAGTAGAAGATATGTTTAGCACTTGACCACACCTTCAAAAGTGCCCTAACTCCTTCTTTTATACTCTACACATCTCCAACGGCACTCAAGGGAAAGCTCTGACACCTTGGGAACAGATGGTTGGCTTTAATCTCCATTTACAGCTATTTGCGCCAAAGGCGTGTCACGCCACTTGTTTTATTTAGTATTTGAATCAATCTCAGCGGTGGGGCTGAGACAGCTTTCAGTCTCAGCGGTTGAGCAGCTATCTTCCCAGTGGATCCGCTGAGATAGTTTCTCTTCTCAGTGGATTCTGTATATTTGTAGCTCAGTAGATATATGCTGCTTCTTAGTGGCACCTGTCCTCGTCTCAGCGGTTCAGCTGAGACAGGGAAACTTTATCAGCTGATTAATCAGCACACCTTTGAACATATTTCATTGTATGGAATATCATCTCTCTGTACAAACCTTGAGACAAAACAGATTTTATCAAATACAATATGTACTTAGTATTGTGAGTGATGCCTCTTCAAATCAAAGGAATATTGAGGGCAATATTCCCAACAGTGCTCTATATACCGGCTTAGCCCCCGACACCAATTGGATCTAAAAATCCTTCTCACGGTGCGGTGACAGCCCCAGTAACTTCTCCGGGAATACATCAGTAAAATCCTGTACTACCAGGATGCTGGCCACCGAATCCTTCACCTCAATCGCCTCGAACAGCACCTGGTATACCTCATCTCCCTGTAGGTGGGCCTTGACGGCCTGAACAGATGATAATAAGAGACGGGAGGGGGTATGATACCATAGACAACTACATCTATGTCCTCGTGCTCTAGGACAATCCTCCTTGTCGGGCAGTCAATCCTTGCCTGGTTCCCATGCAGCCAGTTCATGTCTAGGATCAGATCAAAGTCCTTCATCTTCAAAAGCGTCGTCGGCGCTTCGAATAGCTTCCCTCCAATCTCCACATTCATGTTGCACTTTGCATTCGTTATTATCTCTGATCCGTCCGGGAACCGCACCCTCCTGTATATGCCCTCGTAGTGCTGGACTTGGTCCAGATCGTCCATGAATTCTTCCGAGATAAACGAGTGTGAGGCACCCATATCGAATAAGGTGTAGGCGGGCTTGCCGCAGATGAGTACTATACCTGAGTGGTTTTTGTTTGTTTGGTTCAATGCTAAGGTAAAGCTAAGGTTTGCTAGATACTAATGAACATAAACCAAAAAAAAAATTAAAGTACTTGTAATGACCCTTGCGAGGTCCCGGGGCTGAGCTAGGTCCAGATCATACATCTGGTCCCTGTTCTGTCTCCGGTCTCCACCCTGAAATCCACGTCCTCGACCACGTCCTCGACCTCCGAAATGCTGGGCCGGTGGGGCAGCCTGTAGTCCTGATGGTGCATTCCTCTGAGGGCAGTTCCTCCGGATGTGGCCAGTCTGGTGGTAGTGGTAGCACTCCAGTGGGGGAGGTGGCCCACCTCCTTCAATTCTCGGCATCTCCCGCATCTATAGAGGCTGAGGAGCCAACACTACCGGCTCCCTCTGCTCATGCCTCTCCTCCTAGCGGGGTCGGTTCTCCGTCCTTCTTTCCCAGCATCTCGGCCTCTCTGCTGGTCTCTCCTGCCACTCCGCCCATGATCCTCCATCGGTCTCTTCCTTCCACGAACGGTGTGCTGGTCTGCTTCCAGCTTCTTGGCCATGTCCAAAATCTTGGTCATACTGCCATCGGAGACGAAGAGGAAGGCCTGCCTCAGCTCGTCACAAAGGCCTTTGTAGAACCTCTTTGCATATCCTGAGTCATCCAGCTGATACGAGTCCGCAAACCGGGCCAGGTGGGTAAACTCCCGGTGGTACTCCAAAACTGTCCTGCTCCCCTGCTTCAACTACAGGAATCTGTCCTCCAACTCATCTCTTGCAGACTGCGGCACAAAATGCTCCAGCAGTGCTGTCTTGAAGTCATCCCAATAAATAATGACAGCCTCTAATCCAGCATAAGTGGTGTCCAGCAGTGACTTCAACCATCTCTTCGCATGGAACTCCAAGCATGAGACCACCAGTGGCACCTCCATCTCTGCCGGGCACTGAATCCCTGCCAACATCTCTTCCATGATGTCTACCCACTCCTCAGTACGCACAATTGCCTCTGTCCCGAGGTATGATGGAGGAGAGAGACCTCCAAAGACACTCAGCCAGTTGGCCCCAGGGTTTGGCTGAGGAGCTGGTGCTTGTTGTGCTCTAAATGCATCCAATATGTCTGTCAGTGTCTGTCCCATCTCCGTCTGTTGGAAAGGAGTAGGAGCCGGTGGTGGTGGGATGATGTTTGGAGTTGGAGGCACTCCATGCTGCGGGGTAGGGTTCGTCGCAGGCTACAAAAGGAAATTGACACTCGTAAGGAGATTAAGCTAAAGATAATTCAGTTAACAGTGGACTTTCTTTTCATGTGATTCCTCATATGGGCACACCATTGCTTCCGCTGCTAGTTTGTCCTCAAACTAAGCTCGCGCGGGGTAGCCCAAGGTTTGTGGACTTCTTTTCTTCGGATCGAGGTTTGCTCTGATACCAGTTTGTAAGACCCCTTTTTTTTTCTTTTGAAAACCCGGGTCTTATGCCCAGAACCGCCGCTTTGCGGTGAGACCTTCACTCGGGAAGGTCGCCACTACAAAACGTCGATCCTGCCGGCCATATCGATCACTGCAAAATAAAAGTAACATATCTGTTAAACTAGAAAGTCAAGTCCACATCACATGAATATAATAACTGAATAAAGAGGTCCACATAGAGTAGCTGAATAAAAGATGACAATAATAAAAAGGGCTCCTGCCCCGATACTGTGAAATTTTTCTGAATCTTTATGGAGCGAGCAGGAGCTAGTCAACTTAGAATTAAAAACCAAACAACCAGAAGCAAGTGGAGGCAAACAACTGATCTTTATTGATAACAATCTTCAAAATTACAAGGCAAGGCATGCTTGACGAGACATGATTTCGCCAACACAAACACTAAAGGAAAGATACAAAGTTGAAGATAACTTGAGATCGCTCAGACCGCGCAATCTCCCTGCGATCTCAAAAAACTGCCAGACTGCAGCAACTTGACGATCACAGAACACCACCAGCTCGCTGATCAAACTGCCCACTTCTTCAGACCTCCTGATTCTCCCGAACTCCAGCACCACAACTCCAAGCCGCAGACCGCCCGAACACTTTCAGAGGAAGAGATGATTGCTGCTGTCCGCACTATCCGCAGAAGCTACACAAGAGAAGTTCAATCAGGAGACCGCCCGGTCACATAAACTCAGACCGCAGGAAAGAAGAAAGTTTAGGTTACGCTTGGTGTATATTTTGCTGCTACAGTGGCCTCCTATTTATAGGCGCGGGACCTGATCCAGTCACCACCCTATGAGATAGGATCACCACCCCCAGACCGCGCGACCTGACCGGTCACACTGCGCGATCAGCAACATTACTTCTACTTCATTTTGGTGAACCCGCCAGCTTCAATGTCGCCATGAGAGACCGCCACTCTCATAGCAGACCGCGACTCCACAAGGAGCTCGCCAGACCGCCCGAAGCTATTCACCACCTGTGTTCGCATGAGACCGCGAACACAGTCAGTTCGCCATCAGACCGCGAACTCCTGTCCGTATGCCAATCTCCTCCTGAGACCGCGAACAGCAACCAGCTCGCATACCAGTCTCCTCCTGAGACCGCGAACTGAGACCGCGCGACTAAGACCCTTAGTCCGCGAATACCCCCAGAAAGCCCGGTCAGCTACCAGACCGCATTCAGGAGAGAACCTGGATCAAACTGTGCGGTCACACCAGACCGCCACAGCCTTGAAGAGGACAGCACGCCACGCGGTCAGAGACAGGTCGCGCGACCTCCATCTTCAGCCGCCTTGAACCCATACCAGCGATCAAGCCAGGAGACCGCAGCTAGGCTTAGATCAGCCAGACCGCAGATGCAGACCGCCAGGTTGTGCGGTCACGTCAGACCGCCCGACCTCCTCCCAGACCGCCCAGGTCCAAAAAACCCTCCAAACTTCCACTTCAACAATTTCAACACTCCCCCTTGAAGTGGGAAGTTGAAACTAGCCCCAGTAGGCTCCTTAGCCATGTGAACGGCCCCTTTGCCAGCGCCTTTGTGAAGATGTCCGCGACATTGTCCGTACTCCGCACATGCCCGACCGAAAGAGATCCCTCCATCACCTTCTCCCGTATGAAGTGATGCTCGATCTCGATATGCTTGGTCCTCGCGTGACAAACTGGATTGGTTACCAGTTTGAGAGCACTCTCATTATCACCACGTAGCAGAGTCGGCTCCCGAACCTCCTTGTGGACGTCTCCCACCAACCTCCTAACCCAGATGCCTTCCTGAGCTGCCAAGGCCGAAGCCTTGTATTCCGCTTCCGTGGTGGAGACCGACACGGAATCCTGCTTCTTGCTGCACCATGATATAGCTGTAGGGCCCGCCATGAAGACGAATCCAGACGTCGACTTCCGATCATCCGAATCTCCCCCGTAGTCAGCATCCATGTACCCGTGCACCTTGAAGCCCGCATCTCTCCTATATAGGAGACCCATGTCCGAGGTCGCCTTGACATACTTCAGAATATTCTTGGCTGCTAGCAGATGAGGTACCGGTGGTTCCGCCATATACCGACTCACTCTGCCAACTGCATATGCAATATCCGGCCTCGTGATCATCAGATAAATCAAGCTCCCAACCAGAGCTCGGAACACCAACGGATCTTGCATAATCCTTCCCTCATCTTTCCGAAGCTTCATAGCCAGCTCCAGAGGTGTGGAAGTGCACTTCCCTTCCTTCATGCCGAACCGCTCCACGATCCGCTCCGCATATCCGGCTTGGGTCACCAGCACTCCATCTTCCTTCCTCAGCACCTCGAGTCCAAGGAAATGGTGAAGCTCACCTAAGTCCTTCATCTCGAACCTGATAGACAGCTCGGCCCGTAGCTGTGCTACTTCCTCCTTCGAGTTCCCCGTCACGATCATATCGTCGACGTATAGCAGCACGATGACTTGAAGCTCCCCGCTCTTCTTGACGAACAAGCTTGAGTCTAAGTCTGAAGCACAAAACCCACAGAATAGGAGATATTCTGCGATCTTCCCGTACCACGCCCTCGGCGCTTGCTTCAACCCATACAGGGCCTTCTTCAGCTTGCAGACATGCTCCGGAAAATCTTCAGACACAAAGCCAGGTGGCTGGACCATGAAGATGTCCTTGTCAATCTCGCCGTACAAGAAGGCGTTCTTGACGTCGAGCTGCCAAATCTCCCATCCACTAAACGCCGCCAAGGCAATGATGAACCGAACTGAAGTCATTTTTGCCACCGGACTGAAAGTCTCCTCGTAGTCTTCACCGTACTACTGCGAGAACCCCCGAGCCACAAGGCGAGCCTTGTATCGCTCGATACTGCCGTTAGCTTTCTTTTTGAGCTTGTAGACCCACTTGCATGTCACAGGAGTGATGCCCTCGGGCTTGGGCACAAGAGACCAGGTCTCATTCTTCTCGAGAGCTGCCATCTCTTCTTGCATAGCAATGTCCCACTCCTTCACGCCTCTGGCCTTTTCAAAGCTCGACGGCTCCCTCTCATCCAAGGGACCAGCGAAGAAACATGAGACGAAGCTCACTGCGTTTCCTCCTGTATAGCGATCAGGGGCAACGATCGCTCGCTTCGACCTCCTCAGCTCCTTCCCCTGAACCGCATTATCTCCAGCTGCTTCTTCCCTAGCTCCTCTTCCAGACGTGCTAGGAGCATTGCTCCCCCTGCTCCCTGAACCAGAAGCCTCCGTCTCAGAACTAGAAGGAGATGGTCCACCTGGTGACACAGGTAGCTCCACCTGAAGATCCTCCACAGCTTTTTCCGGCACCTCCACCCTGCTCTCTGGTAGCTCCACATCAGAGGATCCCTTGTAAGATATCACCTCATCGAACACGACATCGCGAGATACCACAAATCTCCGCGTCTCCGGGTCCATGCACTTCCATCCTTTCTTCCGCTCATCGTATCCCACGAAGACTAGCTTCCTTGCTTTCACATCTAGCTTCGTCCGAAGAGCATCTGGAACATGCACGTAGCAGGTGGAACCAAACACCCTAAGGTGTGCCACGCTTGGCTTCTCTTTGAACATCATCTCATGCCGAGTCAACATGTTGATGGTACTCAAAGGCATCCGGTTGATGACGTAGGCAGCACAAGACATTCCCTCCGCCCAGAAGGACTTTGGGATACTCTTGGCATGCAGCCAACACTTGCAGGTCTCCGTCAGATGACGGATCTTCCGCTCTGCAACACCGTTCTGTTATGGAGTATGTGCACAAGTGAGCTCCCTCCAGATACCTGCCGTCCTGCAAAAACTAGAAAACTCACCAGAGGTGAACTCCCCTCCGTTGTCAGTTCTCAGCTTCTTCACCCGCAGGCCAAGCCGGCCCTCCACAAGCTCCTTGAACTCCACAAATTTGGCAAACACCTCCGCCTTCTCCTTCAGGAAATATACCCAGACATATCTGGTGTAATCATCGATCAACACCAGCATATATCTGCTTCCTCCGAGGCTTGGGGTAGAAGTAGGTCCCATCAAGTCACCGTGGATGCACTCCAACGGCACACTACTCCTCGTCTGCGACTTGTCAAACGGTAGCCGATGAGACTTGCCGAACTAACATCCCTCGCAAACATGACCTTCTCCGTAGGAGGATAGACTTGGCAGGCCCTTGACCAGACCTCTCACTGCCATTGCTTTCAGCTTGTCCATCCCTACGTGCCCCAACCTCTCATGCCATATAACGGCACCATCATTCGTCTTCATCTTGTCAACGTAGGAACTTGTCGATAAAACGAACAAGTCCTTTGCCCGTCTCCCGACATGGACAACCTCGGCCTTTACAGCCTCAAAGTTGCGTAGAAACTTCACTTCTATTGGGCCGAACAGAACGTGGTACCCAGCGTCTACAGCGTTGGTCACGGAGAAGAGATTTTTCCTCATACCGGGCACATGATAGACACTCTTCAAGGTAAGTGGCCCTCTGTCACTGCCCAAGGAAACAACCCCCACCTTCTCCACTGGATGTATAGTATTATCAGCAGTAATGATTGCATTGTTACCTGTATAGGGCTGTGCAGAAGAAAGCTTGGTCTCGTCTCCGGTGAGGTGATGACCACACCCCGAGTCCACGATCCAGTCCTCCAGAAAGTTGATAGGAGCAGAAGCTCCAACAGAAGCCGAGAAGGCTCCTCCCCAACCTCCTTGAATGTGCCTGGCCTCAGCTTCCTCCTTCTCCGCAGCATGCCCAACTTGGGTGACCACCTTGCAATCCTTCCTGCTGTGTCCATACTTGCCACACTTGAAGCACTTCGGACCTTCACCCTTCTTCTTCCCGTCAGCCTTGGGAGCATACCCCCTTTCCTGCTGCCCAGAAGTTGAAGGCCCATAGCCTCCTCCAGCGGTCTTCTTCTTCTTATCCCACTTCTTCTTCTTTCCCGAGAAGAGCACTTCGTCATCTCCCCCAGCCACTGACACCCCCGCCATCTGCCTTGCCAAACTTTCTTGCGATGCAAGCAAGTTCTCCAGCTCCACCAGAGACGGCTGATTTGCCCATCCCTGCACCGACATCACAAAGGCAACATATTCCTTCCGCAGGTCGCGGATGATGTGCCTCTTCAACTTCGCCTCAG
The DNA here is from genome assembly GCA_033032865.1 of Dactylorhiza incarnata. Taxonomy (NCBI): domain Eukaryota; kingdom Viridiplantae; phylum Streptophyta; class Magnoliopsida; order Asparagales; family Orchidaceae; genus Dactylorhiza; species Dactylorhiza incarnata. The sequence continues at coordinate 7,046,412 of JAWHQI010000051.1, read as the reverse complement.
AGATAGGCTCATCAGGGTCCAATGCTGAGATTTCAGCGCACAAGTTCTTCAGCTTCAGAAAGAAAGTGGAAATAGAAAGATCGCCCTGAGCCGACCTTGCCAGCTCATTCTCCAAGAACTGCAGCCTCGCTACATTCTTCTTGTTAAACAGCCCATCCAGGGCTCTCCAGATCTCCGCAGCTGATCCACACCCCAAGATGTGATCAAATAGGTCAGGTGAGATTGCCCTCTTTAGAGTGAACTCTGCCTTCGCATTCGTCCTCCTCCAAGTTCTCACCTCAGCCCCATTATCCCCTTCCGGGATGACTTCCTGGGTCTGATCTCCTCCAACAACTTCCCAGAGGTCCTCACCTACAAGATAGCTTTGCATACACGACTTTCACTTCTTGAAGTTAGTCGATGTAAGCACCTCAATCCCAAGACCCTTTGCAAATCCACCTTCCATCGTTCTTCCACTGGTTCCTTCTTCACAAAGGCGATGGCTACTCTAAGTTACTCACTGCTCAACCACTCCAACCTTGCTCTGATACCATGTGAAATTTTTCCGAATCTTTATGGAGCGAGCAGGAGCTATTCAACTTAGAATTAAAAACCAAACAACCAGAAGCAAGTGGAGGCAAACAACTGATCTTTATTGATAACAATCTTCAAAATTACAAGGCAAGGCATGCTTGACGAGACATGATTTCGCCAACACAAACACTAAAGGAAAGAAACAAAGTTGAAGATAACTTGAGACCGCTCAGACCGCGCGACCTCCCTGCGATCTCAAAAAACTGCCAGACCGCAGCAACTTGACGATCACAGAACACCACCAGCTCTCTGATCAAACCGCCCACTTCTTCAGACCTCCTGATTCTCCCGAACTCCAGCACCACAACTCCAAGCCGCAGACCGCCCGAACACTTTCAGAGGAAGAGGTGATCGCTGCTGTCTGCACTATCCGCAGAAGCTGCACAAGAGAAGTTCAATCAGGAGACCGCCCGGTCACATAAACTCAGACCGCAGGAAAGAAGAAAGCTTAGCTTACGCTTGGTGTATATTTTGCTGCTACAGTGGCCTCCTATTTATAGGCGCGGGACCTGATCCAGTCACCACCCTATGAGATAGGATCACCACCCCCAGACCGCGCGACCTGACCGGTCACACTATGCGATCAGCAACATTACTTCTGCTTCATTTTGGTGAACCCGCCAGCTTCAATGTCGCCATGAGAGACCGCCACTCTCACAGCAGACCGCGACTCCACAAGGAGCTCGCCAGACCGCCCGAAGCTATTCACCACCTGTGTTCGCACGAGACCGCGAACACAGTCGGTTCGCCATCAGACCGCGAACTCCTGTCTGTATGCCAATATCCTCCTGAGACCGCGAACAGCAACCAGCTCGCATACCAGTCTCCTCCTGAGACCGCGAACTGAGACCGCGCGACTAAGACCCTTAGTCCGCGAATACCCCCAGAAAGCCCGGTCAGCTACCAGACCGCATTCAGGAGAGAACCTGGATCAAACTGTGCGGTCACACCAGACCGCCACAGCCTTGAAGAGGACAGCATGCCACGCGGTCAGAGACATGCCGCGCGACCTCCATCTTCAGCCGCCTTGAACCCATACCAGCGATCAAGCCAGGAGACCGCAGCTAGGCTTAGATCAGCCAGGCCGCAGATGCAGACCGCCAGGTCGTGCGGGCACGTCAGACCGCCCGACCTCCTCCCAGACCGCCCAGGTCCAAAAAACCCTCCAAACTTCCACTTCAACAATTTCAACAGATACATCAATTCCTCACTACAAGTTCTCTCGCAGAAGCAAATCTAATAGAACACTCACGGATCCTATCATTGGTGCTCCCGTGCTAGACTGCCCCGCCTCCATCTACACCGACGTCTGGTGCTGCTGTGTCTCCTCGGTCCCCTAAAATGATATGGTCCACCGACCGTGTAACACCCCAAAACTTTCTATGAGAATTGGTCAAGAGGGTTTAACCGAATTCACCTAATGGGTATAGCCGAATTCGACTAATGGGTATAGCCAAATTCATCTAATCCAAATAGCCGAATTATTCTATGTATTAGCCGAATTCGTCGAATGGTTATAGCCGAAGTAGTCTAATAGCTTTAGCCGAATTCGTCTAATAGCTTTAGCCGAATTCGTCTAATGGGTATAGCCGAATTTGCCATTTCGTCGAATACGGGCAAAAAGCTGTATTTTCGCCTGTTTCGGTTTTTACGAGTTTTGATGGAAATTTTTAAGTCCTTGTGACTTTAGATCTTGACGAAAACCAAATCGGACAGCTAGGGTTAATTCAAAATTGTTTATAAAGGCTGGGGATATGAAAATGGTTTCATTTGTAACTTTACACTCTCTCTCCGAGCCGACGAAAGCTGCGAGCGCGAGGAAGAACGAGGAGGTATCTTCCGCCATTGAAGGAGCTTCGGAGCTCCGAATCGCGAGCCGTCTTCAGATCAGGAAAGTGTAGGTCATTGCGAAACTTTCTATCCGAGTGAAATCTCAGATCTATGGCAAAGAAGAAAGCTCCAAGGGTAACGATTCTTCCTCCCGGTCTTAGGACGTGTTTTGTCCTCTCGTTCCTTTTTCTATGCCTGCTTGAGGAATCCCTTTCACCAAATGGGTGAAGTGTAGGATTTCCTCTAGTTTTTCGGAACTCCGGGTCGATTGTGTCCGTCCCCGACATATTGCATTTAGAAATCCGGTAGACGTGCAGATTTAGGCATTTTGTGTGAAGCCTATTTGTGGCCGTGAGCCCGGATCGGTGATGCTTGGATTGCGGCGTTGCATTTAGGTTAAGCCTAGAATGCGTGCCGGAGAATTTCTCCGTGAGATCTTCTATTATGTTGCGGGACTTGAGTTTTAGGTGCCTTTTGAGAGCCTAACGAAAGCCCCTTGCTTGGGTGGTTGAATGCAAGCCTTCGCCACTATATTTGAAGAGGAGTGGTCTTATACCTCCTTCTTGGTTGTTATTTGCGAAGTCTAAGTCCACGTGAAAGGATTAGATGCGTAGCTTAATTTTGTTGGCACTTGATGTGCTAAACCCTTACGGTCCGAGGGGAAGCCGTACCCGCATCGTGCGATAGATCGCGACGGTTAGAGCACGGGCAAAGCTGAACCGAACCTGTTTCCATGCTGATCGGTGAGAGGTCCAAACCTCATGTAAGCCGTGTGATCATGGGAGAGGTCGTGGAAGGTGTCTTACCTAGACCGACCAAAAGCTCTTTTTCCCCACTTAAGGCTATGTCCTTAGGGTGGAGTGTTTGTGTTGAATTGATGTTATGTTAGCCTCATGCGGTTGCTTAGAAGGTTGTGGGAAACCTTCGGGTGAACCCAACCAACATCATGTGCATGCCTAGGTTCCCCTTTTCTTTGTTGCTCAACCTAGAAGATTGATTGTGCTTGAAACCTCACCTTGTGTAGTTTGCACTTTCCTTATATTTTTACATGTTGCTAGTACGGCTTGTTTGCAGGGAAGAAGCCCCGCCACCCCGAGAAAGGGGTGGGGTCGTTATAATTTGGTCAGTTGTGCTGACCGTTGCTTTATTTGGCACCTCTTGGTGAAATGTTCTTATGCAGGAGCAAGCGAGCCTAGCGGGAAATAGCGGGTGGTGGCCCTTTTGCTGTGTTGGCCCTTGAGGCCAGCCTCTTTTCTGCTTACACGTATTGTCGGCCTGCGTGCCGAAGTATGTTTTGAGTTTTTCTGTACATTTGTTAAATGTAAGGTCTTAAGGCCGTAACTCTATTTATTTCATTCTTGGGATGGTGGACAATTCTAAATGATGTTTAAATCAAATGCTTCCGCTTACGCTTTATATGCTCTCATGTAGTTGTTGTTCTTTTCTGGTTATCACCTTTAATGCCTAGCTAGTGTATATAGTATGCGTGGGGTCCCGACCGGACCTACTATTATATTATTTGTGCTGGTAGGGTGTTATAATTTGGTATCAGACTTAGGGCGTCGATCCGTAGTTTAGCGAATTCGGGATGAATTCCTTTTAAGGGGTGGTGTGCACGGGATGTGCGCTCACCTAAATCGTTAATAACTAATAAGAATGTCCACTTAGGAATGGGAAAAACATACTTGTTTGCGGAACCTGAGCGTTCCATGATTGTTGTTTGCTATGTTTTCGGTCACTAACTGGTGCCTTGCACGATTATAGGTGACTAGGAGTGTTGCGGGGCAGTCTCGACCTCGTAACACCGCTGAAAGTAGTGCGTCGGCTGAGGTGTCAGCGACCACTCCTTCGGCTGAGATGATCAGAGTAATCGCTGAAGCGGTCCTCGCGATAATCAACACTCAACCTCAAAGGCTTGCACAGCCTGCTACGCCTACTCCGGATGTGGCCCTGGTGGCAGCTGCCGCAGTGGAACCCGCAGTGGAACCGAGGGTGGAGATCCCTGTACCAGTGGCTGTAGTGGAACCTGCGGTGGAGCCAAGGGTGGAACGTCGAGTTGAGCGAGTAGTTGTTGCGCGAGCGCATGATCAACAACTTCAGCACTTTCTAAGCTTCCATCCTCCAACCTTTTCGGGGAATGGATCCCCAACGGAGGCGGAGGACTGGCTGTCAACAGTTAGAAAAACTTTAAAGGCGACAGCAATGGAGGAAGCTATGCTGGTCACCCTAGCCACCTTCCTCCTTAACGGAGAAGCAGAGCTTTGGTGGGCCGAACAGGAAGCGCATAAGTTTGAAGGTAAAGTTATTACCGAGATCACTTTGGCGGAGTTCTCAAAGTCGTTTCTTCAGAGATTTAATCCCTCTGCCCAACGCATTGCGTTGTAGAACCAGTTCTTGAAGTTAACTCAAGGCGATAGCACGGTGGACGAGTACTTGCACGAGTTCACTAGATTGGGCCACTATGCGGGGTTTATGGTGGAAGATGAGGAAATGAAGACGAACAAGTTTTATGAAGGTCTTCAGGATGAGTTGAGGCTGCTCCTTGCAGGCCCAATGACGCTTGGCTTCCATGTGATGGTGCAAGCCGCCAGATCTCTGGATTTGGACATGAAGAGAGTGCAGGCAAAAGGCAAGAAGCCTGAATTCCATGCGCCGGCCTCTCAATCCAAACCTGAGTTCAGGAGGAACAAAAGGAAGTTCAAGTCTGCGGAACCAACTCGCTCAAATGTGTCGGGAGCTACGACCGCACATGGTCCAATGACATGTTTCACTTGCGGAAAGGTGGGACACAAAGCACGTGTGTGTCGCAGTGGTCCCCCGAGACCGGAAAACCGAGCGATGGACTATGCTCGTGCTGCGGGTCATGCGGAAAAAGGTAAAACTGCGGAGTCTTCTGCTTCCCAGCACATTCTGACCCAGCCAAGAGTTTACTCGCTTGGCCAGCAAGAAGCCATACGACAAACTGACGTCGTCACAGGTATGGATTAGAAGTTAGCTTTTATAGTTATTTATGATTGATACTATTGTGCGACTTTATGTTGATTTGTGTGCAATTAGGGTTCGTCCTAATTTTCAACTATCCGGCGAGAGCTCTATTTGATACGGGTGCATCGCACTCTTTTCTGTCTGAGGACTTCGTGGTGCGATTCGGAGTGTTGTCTACCTTAGTAGAGGATAGATTGGAAGTAGTGCTACCCAATGGATCTCACATGGGTGCGGATAGGAAGAGTCGTGTGAAGGTGCGGATTGGAAATCAAGACTTCAACTTGGAAGCATCGTTATTACCGCTAGCTGAATTTGACGTGATCTTCGGCATGGACTGGCTCTCGGAGCAGCGAGCATGCATTGATTGCAATTCAAAGGAATTCACATTGAGAAAGAACACCAGAGATGAAACCACGTTCGCGGGTATGGGAGGAGGGAGCAAGACGATGATGTCTGCTCTCCAGGTGGTTAGGGCGGTGAGAAAAGGCGCGGAGTTGTTCTTCACCTTGTTGAAGGCTTCGGAGTCAAAGCGCAGTTTGAGTTGTTCTTCTCCAGGTGCCAGGTGCCAAGCCTGTAGCACGCTCACCGTACTGAATAGCGCCAAAGGAATTGGCAGAGCTGAAGGTTCAGTTGCAAGAGCTACTAGAGCAAGGCTATGTACGTCCAAGTTCTTCGCCTTGGAGTGCACCGGTCCTCTTTGAGAAAAAGAAGGACGGGGGCTTGCGTCTATGTATTGATTATCGAGAGTTGAATAAGCTGACCGAGAAAAACCGTTATCCGATTCTAAGAATCGACGACTTATTCGACCAACTAGTTGGGTCGACGGTATACTCTAAGCTAGACCTAAGGTCCGGCTATTATCAGCTTTGTATTCGGGAGTGTGATATTCCCAGACAGCGTTCAGTACCCGTTTTGGGCATTATGAGTTCACGGTTATGCCGATCGGTCTGTCTAATGCACCGTCGATATTCATGGACTTAATGAACAGAACGTTCCGAGAGTATTTGGATCAATTTGTGATCGTCTTCATCGATGACATTTTGGTATACTCTCAGACGGAAGAGGAGCATGCAGAGCATCTGCGCGCAGTTTTGAGCACCCTGAGGAGGAATCAGCTATATGCCAAGTTCTCCAAGTGCGAGTTTTGGCTATCGTCAGTAGCATTCCTTGGTCATGTTGTGAGCGGAGAAGGAATAACAGTCGATCCTTCGAAGATAGAGGCGATCCAAGCATGGCCTGTGTTGAAAAATGTAGCGGAAGTCCGAAGTTTCTTAGGACTTGCCAGCTATTATAGGCGCTTTGTGGAAAACTTCTCGAGGATTGCCCTTCCTCTCACTAAACTGACCAGGAAAGATCATAAGTTCATTTGGTCGCCCGAGTGCGCACGAGCTTTTGAGGAGCTGAAAAGCCGTCTGACCAAGGCGCCCATTCTATGCTCGCCATGTGGAACAGAAGGTTACGAAATATATAGCGACGCCTCAGGGAGTGGCTTGGGTTGCTTTCTGGTGCAGTTCGGAAATGTAATTGCCTATGGCTCCCCTCAGTTAAAAGTTCATGAGAGGAACTACCCGGTCCATGATTTGGAGCTAGCGACCTTGGTATTTACTCTTATACTTTGGAGGCACTACTTGTATGGCGTGAAGATCGACATCTTTACGGACCACAAAAGCCTCAAGTACCTGCTTGATCAAAAGGAGTTGAATATGCGGCAAAGGAGGTGGATGGAGTTCCTTGGGGACTACACCTTCGACATTCGATATACTCCTGGGAAAGGAAATGTGGTTGCGGACGCGTTGAGTCGTCGGGCTCCTGCACAGGCAAACTGGATTTTGATGCACGATGAGCGTCTAATCCGGGAGCTAGAAGCCTTGGAGATCATTTGTGTCGATAGAAGAGCGTCTCCTTCAGCATGTCTGAATTGGACGGAGGTTCAATACGACCTGGCCGACCGAGTTCGACAAGCTTTGGAGCTGGATTTGAGCATGAAGCGTTATAAAGCGGAGACCATGGATGGGTCAAACGCTGATTTCTCCTTCGAAGATGATCTTATGTGGAAGAATGGCAGATTGTGCGTCCCAAATGTTGGCACGTTGCGGGCAGAAGTGATGTATGAGGCTCACAATACCATGTACTCGATCCACCCTGGGAGCACAAAGATGTACATGGATATGAAGAAGCTCTTTTGGTGGCCAGGAATGAAGAAAGACATTGCACTCTACGTGGCCAAGTGTCACACTTGCGCGTTAGTGAAGGTTGAATGTCAAAGACCTGGTGGGTTTCTAAAGTCTTTACCGATCCCGGAATGGAAGTTCGATGATATTTCGATGGATTTCGTGCACGGATTGCCAAAATCGCAACATGGAAATGACGCCATCTGGGTTATCGTAGATCGATTGACGAAAGTTTCGCACTTTATTCTGAACCGGAAAGACGACTCCGTGGAGAAGCTAGCAAAGTTATACGTTGATAATATCGTACGGTTGCACGGGGTTCCCCGTAGCATCGTAAGTGATCGTGACGGGCGGTTCACATCAAACGATTGGAGGCTGATTCATCAATTATTGGGTAACAAGCTAAAATTTAGCACGGCCTTCCACCCGCAAACGGATGGACAAACCGAAAGGACCAATAGGACGATGGAGGACATGCTTAGGATGTGCGCCCTGGACTTCGGAAAGAGATGGGAAAATCATCTCTATATGATCGAGTTTTCTTACAACAACAGCTACCAAGCTAGCATAAAGATGGCACCTTTCGAGGCTCTCTATGGTAGAAAATGTCGTACACCGTTGGCTTGGGCTGAAACGGGCGACACGAAGTTGTTGAAACGCAAGGACGTGGATGAAGCAAATACATCAATCCGGGCAATACGAGAGCGGTTGCTCATTGCTCAGGTTAGGCAGGCGAAGTACTACAGTGCAAATCACCGGAACGTCGAGTTTGCCGTTGGTGATTGGGTCTACCTGAAGATCAAACCGTTCAAAGGAGTATCGAGGATCCGACGCTCGAAAAAGCTAAGTCCGGGGTACTTAGGACCGTTCGAGATCTTGGAGCGTGTCGGTGAAGCTGCTACCGACTTGCTCTATCTTCGGAGCTGAGCAGGCTGCATGATGTATTTCATATCTCTGTGTTGCGGAAGGCTGTCAAAGAGCCTAATTCTGTAGTTGCGGTCAACGAAGTGTCGGTAAATGGTGGGCTAACGACGGAAGTCAAGCCCATTCGCATCGAAGACACAGAAGTAAAGCAGTTGCGGAACAAATCCATACGGATGGTCAAGGTTCGTTGGAATAATTGCGGAAGAGAGGAACTCTCTTGGGAAAGAGAGCAAGCAATGCGTGCGGAGTACCCCGAGTTATTTCTCTCAGGTAATTTATCCTTTAATTTGGCTGCCCTTGTTTTCGTAATTTCGGGACGAAATTCTTTTAAGGGAGGTGGAGTTGTAACACCCCAAAACTTTCTATGAGAATTGGTCAAGAGGGTTTAACCGAATTCGTCTAATGGGTATAGCCGAATTCGACTAATGGGTATAACTGAATTCGTCTAATCCAAATAGCCGAATTATTCTATGTATTAGCCGAATTCATCGAATGGTTATAACCGAAGTAGTCTAATAGCTTTAGCCGAATTCGTCTAATAGTTTTAGCCGAATTCATCTAATGGGTATAACCGAATTTGCCATTTCGTCGAATACGGGCAGAAAGCTGTATTTTCGCCTGTTTCGGTTTTTACGAGTTTTGACGGAAATTTCTAAGTCCTTGTGACTTTAGATCTTGATGAAAACCAAATCGGACGGCTAGGGTTAATTTGAAATTGTTTATAAAGGCTGGGGAGATGAAAATAGGTTCATTCGTAACTTTACACTCTCTCTCCGAGCCGACGAAAGCTGCGAGCGCGAGGAAGAACGAGGAGGTATCTTCCGCCATTGAAGGAGCTTCGGAGCTCCGAATCGCGAGCTGTCTTCAGATCTGGAAAGTGTAGGTCGTTGCGAAACTTTCTATCCGAGTGAAATCTCAGATCTATGGCAAAGAAGAAAGCTCCAAGGGTAACGATTCTTCCTCCCGGTCTTAGGACGTGTTTTGTCCTCTCGTTTCTTTTATATGTCTGCTTGAGGAATCCCTTTCACCAAATGGGTGAAGTGTAGGATTTCCTCTAGTTCTTCGGAACTCCGGGTCGATTGTGTCCGTCCCCGGCATATTGTATTTAGAAAAAAATCTGGTAGTCGTGCGGATTTAGGCATTTTGTGTGAAGCCTATTCGTGGCCGTGAGCCCGGATCGGTGATGCTTGGATTGCGGCGTTGCATTTAGGTTAAGCCTAGAATGCGTGCCGGAGAATGTCTCCGTGAGATCTTCTATTATGTTGCGGGACTTGAGTTTTAGGTGCCTTTTGAGAGCCTAACGAAAGCCCCTTGCTTGGGAGGTTGAATGCAAGCCTTCGCCACTAGATTTGAAGAGGAGTGGTCTTGTACCTCCTTCTTGGTTGTTATTTGCGAAGTCTAAGTCCACGTGAAAGGATTAGATGCTTAGCTTAATTTTGTGGGCACTTAATGTGCTAAACCCTTACGGGCCGAGGGGAAGCTGTACCCGCGTCGTGCGATAGATCGCGACGGTTAGAGCACGGGCAAAGCTGAACCGAACCCGTTTCCATGCCGATCGGTGAGAGGTCCAAACCTCATGTAAGCCGTGTGATCATGGGAGAGGTCGTGGAAGGTGTCTTACCTAGACCGACCAAAAGCTCTTTTTCCCAACTTAAGGCTATGTCCTTAGGGTGGAGTGTTTGTGTTGAATTGATGTTATGTTAGCCTCATGCGATTGCTTAGGCGGTTGTGGGGAACCTTCGGGTGAACCCAACCAACATCATGTGCATGCCTAGGTTCCCCTTTTCTTTGTTGCTTAATCTAGAAGATTGATTGTGCTTGAAACCTCACCTTGTGTAGTTTGCACTTTTCTTATATTTTTACATGTTGCTAGTACGACTTGTTTGCAGGGAAGAAGCCCTGCCACCCCGAGAATTTTCTGGTTATCACCTTTTAATGCCTAGCTAGTGTATATAGTATGGCGTGGGGTCCCGGCCGGACCTACTGTTATATTATTTGTGCTGGTAGAGTGTTACAGACCGTTAGTCAAAAAGACTAAACCTCGTTTCCCCCCATCCATCCCCCAGTGGCCATAGGCACCGAGCGAGAGGATGAAGCGGAGGACAGCAAGGGGGTATAAAACCACTACAAGATATAGACTTTACAATGACGTTTTTTGCGACGTTTTTGAAAGCGTCGCCGTTAATTTTCTATTTAGCGATGATTTTTTTCAAAAACGTCACCAAAACAAAATTTTAGCATTGCCAACGCTTTTCATAAAAAACGTCAACATACATATTTATCTTTCGTGGCGATTATTTTAAAAACGTCATCAAAACATAAGCTCTTCAATCAATGGTAGTCATCAAACAGTTTAAAAGATATTTCATCGAAGAGAATACGAGTGATATAGTGATTATTTATCAAATGATTAAACAACTAAATTTTTGTATAGTCATGTCATGTGCTTACTGAACACGAAATAGATAAAGTACATGCCATCATTTTTACATTCAGATAAAAGATTTCAATAAAAATTTAGTTCACTACATCATGTTTAGCAGAAAAAAGAATATTCCTTGCTTATTATCACGATACAATTACGTTTTCACAAACTTCATGTGGGGCTAAGAGTTTTCATTTCCCATCTCATGGAAACCCCTTTTGCTGCTAATTAGCTCTATCTCTCGTTCTAAATTATAAAGGTCTTTTAGTGACATGTTCTATAGCAACCAGACGATCTTATAACTTGGTAAAATACTATACCTAACAATAAACTTTTATGTTCATTTCATTACAACGTTTTTGAACAAGTTCCTAGATATAACAAGCTTCAATTAAGTTGATGATATATATCAAAAAATTTATAGTGATATTACTGACGGTAGTGAAGCTATTGACGATACTGACGATACCGATCGTGACGATATCGATCATGACGATATTTATCGTGACGTCCTTGATACGGATAACTATGATGAATATATTCACTATGGATATGATATCTCCACAAGCCTAAATGTTAGTGTTGGTACACATACATCAGACAATCATTCTTCGGCTTGTAGCTCAATGATCTCGTCAAATTATTACTATGTAATACTTTATGATCATACCAAACATTTCTTTCCATAGTGAGAAGAAGCTACTTAGATAAGACACAATATGCAAATGTTCCAAGATAAGAGCATGACTTGCGATAGCGACGAATTTGTCTACATCGATGAGCCGATTAGGTGAATAGTCTAAGATGATAGATCCCAACCTCGTATCAGATGCCTCATACATAGAGTTTTCGAGATTTCCACTGCCCAAGCTCATATCAAACACCTATACGCAAAGTTTTTGGGGGTTCCGCTGCCCGGTCAAATAGTTTTTGGGGGCAGCGTCCCCAGCCAAATTTTTTTGTATATTAACTCATCATTTATGATCATACCAAAAAAATTAATAATAAAAAATATGAAAGTTTTGGGGGGAAATTAAAAAAGAGTGATGTTAAACGCAGGCCAGTTTTGGCTATATGCAGGCCCTAGTTTTTTAAAAAGAGTGATGTTAAACGCAGTCCGATTTTAGCTATATGAAGGCCACAGTTTAAAAAAAAAATATCATTTTTCCTTTTAAAACTTTAGGAAAAATGATTTGAGTAGTTTAATACTTCATGTATTATGTGTTTTTTCTTTCCGTGCAATCATATCGCCAAGGAGTTTACTCGTTTGTCCGAGTCCGATGTGTTTTTAAACTACAACTGGCCTAAAGCTATTCATGGGTATTTGCTATGACGATGGCGACGGCGACATCGCGGCGTCGTCGGCGATGTCGGCGATGATTATACTTCGGGTAGTTACGTCGCTAGTGGGGGTTCTTTAGATAACCGCACCCCCATAGATGAGGTGCAGTTAGCGCCTTTAGAGATACTCCATCAATAGCTCTCCCAGATTTACTGACGAAATAGTGACATTAAACGTAACCTCTTTATAGATTTGAATATGGTATGTAAATATGAAATTTGGCCATATATTCACGGCCTGCATATAGCCAAAATCGGTCTGCATATAACCAAAATCGGCCTGCATATTTCATTTATTTCATAACTCAAGCCCGACTCTTCATTTCAGCGTGCTCACATAACCTAGCTGCTCCCATCGTCGTGCTTCCGTCGCCTTCTTCCCGCCTGGTTCCTCCCGTCAGCCTCCTCCCCTCGCTCAGCTACTACACACCAAGGGACAAGCATTTCTCCCATTCCCATGGTTCTCTCCGTGCGTAGAGTTTCCTGTCATATTTGTTGTTGAAAATCATTGCCGACATCACTGCAGGAATCACACTCGTCGGAGGTCCCTACCCAAAACACTCCCATTCACAGTCGAGGTACCTTCTCATGTCGCCCCCATTCTTTTTCTTGTTTCAGGTTTAGAGTTATTTTTTCTCCCAGGAATGGTTTGTGGAGCCTTCTTTGCAATCTCCTCCCATATTTAGGCATGGTTTAGTTGCCTAGCACATGGATTTGTATGATCTTTGTTTATTTAGTGAGCCTACTGGCTACAATTTTTGGGGCTGGGTTTTCCTGCTGCCTGCAGCTTTAGAATATTTTTCAATACTTGCTTTGGGTTTCATTTTTTTCCTTCCTTGCTTTAGGCTGGTTTCAATTATTTGGTGCTTCAGCTGGTTTACAGTTTTTGTTTTTCATGGTAGATTAGGTTTCTGCCTATTTAGATTTCTAATGATTTGTTTTTTTATCCCAACTTTAGGATGCAGTTCGGAGCTTATGGGCATTTATCCCCCTCTTTCTCTTTGCACATGGTCGAGTTTATTTCTCTTATTTTTTTTTAATGGTAGTGAATTTTGTTGGTTAATTTTCTGCCCAATTGATATATTGGACTATTTGTTGCATACCTCCTATCAGATTCTTCAAGGTTTGTGGTTGATGATGATTGGGTTTTTTCTCGACTATTTGTTGCCCTTATTCGCTGGCAGTATATATGGGTCCACACTGATATTGCACATGTTGAGGCCTCCTCCTAACTCTTCTTTTCATCAATCCCACAAAATTGTTATCATGGTTTCATTTCTAATATGGTTATTTGTAGATTTCTTGTTAACAGGGTAATTTATTCCGGTGAGATGGTTTCTTGGTAGCATTCTCATTACGGATTTCGTCATGGCGCATTCTGTGTTTTTTTAACGGCTATGACAAATGATTTATTCTAGATATTGAGAATCAAGTGATTTCTTCAAAAAAAATTGTCTTACCATTCCAATTGAAACTATAAAATATTAATTAAATAAATGGTAGAACTCTCCCGAGTGAAATTTCTTCATCCAAAGTGCAACATTTGTGATGTAACTCCAAGTTACTATACAAAATATGTACGGAGATAAGGACACCACGACTCTTTATGAATGCATATTTGTGTTTGATAAATTCAGGTCAAGAATAAAGTCAAACGATAGTTTGGATGATGAGAGAGATGAATATATGATAGCATTATAAAGCTATTGAATAATTTTTTCTTAAATCTAGCTTAAGATTTTTTTCAATGCTCAAATACTTAAAGGTTGTTGGGACGATGGAATGTAGTGAAGGACATTCATGCTCCTTGATAGGGAATATCAACATATGGGATGATTTAATGATAGTAATTTATGCTTTGTTTATTGAGTTTCAACACATGGCAAGTGTATAATGGTGGTTTTATGGTTTAGAAAAAAATGTGCATACACTTTGGAATACTTGAGAGAGATTTAAAAAAATGAGGAACAACAATAGAATATTCTTGAAGTGGTCGTTTGTGTGATCAGTGGGGTTGCGTGATGAGGACTCAATAGGATGTTAGTGTTGCCATGTGAACACATTGGTTTTAATTGAATAAGACTCAATAGGAGTGCTTGGATTCAATATTTTTGCTTTCATGAGTTTTGATGACTTCCTTCATTATATTGTTTAAGATAAAATCATGCAAATATAGGCTTTAGGGAAAAACTGCTTTTAGAGATTCATTAAAACAATGGTATGCTAGTGTTGCCAGATTACTCATAGTTATGTCCTCTTTAGGTTCCATTTTGATTTCTTTAGTTATGATGTTTTTGAAGTTTTAATCCTCATTAAACACTTATGCCTAATAGTTGCAAGTGATAATATTGTCTGTTAAAATATTTGAGAATTTATCATTCATTGATTCAATGATATTCGAGGTGTTGCAATTGAGAGTGCTTATTCGTCAAGATTTCCTCCCGGATTTCTAGTTTTTTCTTACTTTAGCATGCTGAAGATGGTTAATTTGTCAACCTATGGCCGAATTTTGTACCAGAGGGGTCGTTTCCTTTCTATTAAACCATAGTTCTTTTATTGTTTGTTTTTTTTGGAGAAATTAGATGCCTCCATAAGAGATTCACATGGGTTTTTGTGTACGATGGCAATGGAGAGATCACACTTCGATCTAGTGTGCTTGTGGTCTCACTGGTTTTTTCCTCCCATGAATGGGTCTTGCAGCCTCCTTTGCAATCTCCTCCCATTCAGATGTTCCTTCATTAAGCTATAATAATTTTGTACAACCTTGTATTCGCCGAGTGGGTCCCCGGGGCCCAGGGTGTCTTTAGGTCCGGTATTTTTTAGCACTGCCCCAGGCAAGGAGGGGGCAGGTGAATCTCTGTGCGGACCCAATAAGGGGGGCGAGCGGGGAGGCGGGCGGCCTCCCACTCGCCCCGCCCAAGGGGTAGGGGGGCGAGAGGGGTGGGCGGCGAGCCCCCTCTCGCCCAGCCCCGGTAGGGGGGGCGAGAGGGGTGGGCGGCGAGCTCCCTATCGCCCAGCCCCAGTAGGGGGGGCGAAAGGGGTGGGCGGCGAGCCCCCTCTCGCCCAGCCCTAGTAGGGGGGGTTGAGAGGGGTGGGCTGTGAGCCCCCTCTCGCCCAGCCCTTGTAGGGGGCAAGAGGGGTGGGCGGCTAGCCCCCTCTCGCCCAGCCCGTGTAGGGGGGCGAGAGGGGTGGGCGGTTAGCCCCCTCTCGCCCAGCCCTTGTAGGGGGGCGAGAGGGGTGGGCGGCCAGCCCCCTCTCGCCCAGCCCTTGTAGGGGGGCGAGAGGGGTGGGCGGCCAGCCCCCTCTCGCCCAGCCCTTGTAGGGGGGCGAGAGGGGTGGGCGGCCAGCCCCCTCTCGCCCAGCCCGTGTAGGGGGGCGAGAAGGGTGGGCGGCCAACCCCCTCTCACCCAGCCCTTGTAGGGAGGCGAGAGGGGTGGGCGGCTAGCCCCCTCTCGCCCAGCCTTAGTAAGGGGGCGAGCGAGGGAGGCGGCCTACCCCCTGCTCGCCCGGCCCCATAGGGGGGTCTGTGTTTAGCGCCTCAGAATGGCGGGATTTGGCTGTTGGCAGGCCAAACTTGGTTTTTTTTGGTAATCTCATAGGCCAGATTCTGGCTATTGGCAGACCAAGCAAGGAAATCTATAAATAGGACCAAGGGGACACCTTTTGGAAGGACTTCTTTTTTGGCTTCGCTCTCCCCAAGTTTCTTTGGTGGGTGAAGAGAGCCTCCAAAGGTCCCCCGAGCTCAGCATTGGCTTGGGAGGGGAAGCGCTCTAAGATCTTCCTGGTGTGTGGTCGGACCTCCTTGCTGAGCCATTGGTCTTGTTCCTAGTTTCCCAAGTCTTCGGCCTAGTGCTCTCCCTTGAGAGAAGTGTGAGGTCACTCCCTCTTTTGGGGACCCCGAACTCCACAGAGACCAAGTCTTGATTTCAACAAATTCATTGGAAGAATGAGCTTGATATTTTACTTTCTGTGCTTTTATAAAGGCTATGAAAAGTTATTCATTCCAGATATTGAGAATCAATTGATTGTTGGTAGATTTGCTAGTGGCGTTAGTTTGATTTTGTTCAATAGAAACTAATATAGTAGGGCAGAGTTACAATGGATTAATCTCATCCCTCTCCCACTTCTTGCACTAAATTAAATCCATGTATGAGTATAATGAGACCTACTATATTAAACACTTATTTTTATTCAATCAGATTAAACACTTCTTATGTTAACAAATCATGATTTTTCTTCTATTCTATGTCTAATTTTTAGGGTCTTTATTTTTGTTTTTTTGTTCATTATACGATTTTCTAACTCTCTTCTATGAATGTTGTGCTTAATGGATCCTACCTTTTTCATCTCCACCAAATTTGACACTCATTATCCTCTAAAGATTGAAATCTATCATAGCTTATTGGATTTTGGACAAGGTCGCTGCAACCATTTGATGTAACTTCTTTAACTCGTTGATCTGAGCTACATTAAGATCATCACTTTCTTACTTTTCATCAAAATCATCTTGTATAAACTCCCAACGATCTTGGGGATTCATAGTTTCTTTAGGGTCCTACCTTTTTTCATAGTTTCTTGCTAAGGTCCATGAGTTAACTGAATGAAATTAACTATTAAATCAAACTTTTTAGTTGTGCTCACAGGATCAATTTGCTGCAGTGCATCAACTTCCAAAGAATCACTTGTTGCCATGTCAAGATCATCATAATCATATGTAATCACAGGATCAAACCTATGTCTCTGAACATCCAACTCATTACTATCTTTTCTCAAGTGTCCATTTCTGTTGTGCTGCAAATCCAAAAATGCTCTACTATCAGAAACATATCTCTGATGAAAGAAATAAGGCAGTGATGTGCCATTTCCATCCCAATCGCTAGGATTTTTCAATCTTTTTAACCATAACCTTATCCACCCAATCTCCAGAACCTATTTCTATATTATCTCTAATTTGGCAAGCTTTTAATGGTGTAGAGTCGGTCAGGAGATAAGAGTCTGCGGCCAATAATGAATCCTAGAGATCAAAGCTTTGGATTTTTTTATTTTTTGCGGAGTTGCTTCATGTTTGTCTATAATTTGTATTTCAATTTGATGTTCTGTGATAGATCAAGAAAAAGAGGTTGTGAATTTCACTCAAAACCTAGAACAATCAGGATTTATATTTCATGAATAAAGATGAATTTCCAACAAAAGGATATCATAGTCACTTCATTACTTGACAACCAAACAACATTTTTAGGAATTACCGAGCTTCCAGTTTCAGCGGTGGAAAGCGTATGTCCACTTGAGAGAACCTAAGCCACCCTTTGATTGTGTGTTTGGTATATCATACTGAGATCAAACACCTAGCAAATGGTTATGCATCTTTCAAACAATTTAAATGTCTCATAATTGAATAACCTACATAAATAGCAGAATGATTGACGTTGATGGTTCAAAACAATTAAATCTTCAAATTTTGTCTTAGAATTTAACAAAGCCCAATGCCATTGACTGAGCAGGGGCATGGAGAAATGACAATGATACTGCATTCATCATCACTTGGAGGTATCAATGCATGCACAATGATCATGCAATATTCATCATCACTTGGATGTTGATCTGCAGTTCAAATCACAAAAAAATCTCTTTATAATACATGACAGAACCCTTAACCTGAAACCTCATCATGGCGAACCTCAACGGCCATATTACAAGCGGGCCCTTAACCAATACTTTCTGTCTGCTTTAAGTCTGGTAGTCCCAAAACTGCCCTGCAGTCACCCTGAACCAAGCATAGCTTCGGAGCTTTTCCGATATTTTGATGAAAGCATTTACCATTTTCCTTCCACACACCACTTCCCAGACAATATTTCACAACTGACTTTATAAACGACTACAACCACCACAAAGGGACACAAACCAATGCTTTAAACCACCAAAGGTCTTCCTTTCATAAGAGCTTGTTACAAAAGGATGGGAAAAGGTCTATGAGACAAGTTACAGTACAGACGCTGGTAGTTTGACCCATCTATCACTAGCTCTGCCATGCTAGGCATGATCAAATTATTTCTATTCAATTTGATGTTCTCTATACTACTAGCTTTTATTATGACTTGATAGCTTCGGAGATATCAAGTATAGCTTCGGACCCTGCAGTCACCCTGAACCAAGCATATCTTCGGAGCTTTTCCGATATTTTGATGAAAGCATTTACCATTTTCCTTCCACACACCACTTCCCAGACAATATATTTCACAACTGACTTTATAAACAACTACAACCACCACAAAGGGACACTTGACCAATGCTTCAAACCACCAAAGGTCTTCCTTTCATAAGAGCTTGTTACAAAAGGATGGGAAAAGGTCTGTGAGACAAGTTGCAGTACAGACGCTGGTCGTTTGACCCATCTATCACTAGCTCTGCCATGCTAGGCATGATCAAATTATTTCTATTCAATTTGATGTTCTCTATAATACTAGCTTTTATTATGACTTGATAGCTAATAATTTGTCAAGTGCAATTCAATCAAGATTTTTTTCTGTTGACTTGATAGAATTAGATCTACTTTCTTACTAATGGATGACAGATGTCATCATTGGCTTTAATTGTCTTCATCAGCATTGTTTTTGCCCACGTGAGATTTGGAGCTTGGGCTTAGGAAAATCCATGTAGCTTGCAACAAATATAACTCTCAAGCTCAGGTTGGCTTTTGAGCTGCAATCTCAAGCTCAGGTAGTGTTGGTGTAGGTTGTGTAGTGCTTTTGGTGGGCAGTGAGCATGGTTAGAGGAATTGTAATTAAAATGTTGACAAGAGTGAGATAATCTTGTGTACTTTATTTAATTTTATGAAGATGGCATATTCCAATACTCTCATAATATGTGTTATGGAGTTATCATATGCTCCTAAATCAATTTTTATCCTTTTTTTATAATTATGTTCATCAGAAGGATTATAATTCGAATTATAATAATCATGTGAAGATTAGTAATGATAATAACCAATATTAAATTTAGTATCATAGTCATCAGGTACAGATATTCTGGTCTTCCCCATACCACCAACTTGACTTGTTAGGTAATGGACACATGACCACATGTGTACTACTTTGCTCTACTTTGATGATTTGAATTTATGGTCAATATATATGCTATATGTGTCAGTGGTTTTGTGATTAGTGATTATAGATGCGCTTACACTCTTGTTTGTGACATGTCAGGAAATTCTGTGGTGTCATTCGATATATTTGGTTTCATCATTACTTTTATGTCTGATTTGCACATGTTTTTCTTCCATGTTGCTTTTAGTTCCATGATGCATTTTAAATTGAAATTCCATACGTTCTTTCTAATTTAGTGGTTTAATCTGCTCCAACTGATGTAGTCAATTTGTTACAATTCCATAAATGAGCAATAACTAGCTGTTGCTAATAACCGAAAGGCAAGTCATTTAGGCAAAATAAAGCTGCTGCTGGCAGCAGCACATTTGCATAAACTGCTGCTGGTGGCAGTAGTTTGCACATACTGCTATTGCTGGCAGCAGTTTGCAAATACTGATGCTGCTGGCAGCAACTTACAATTAAAAGTGACACCTCATGCATTTCATAATGACACAAACATCCATTATATGCATCTGCTCGTTACATTTTATTATGTGGAAAGTTGACTAAACTCTTAAGTACCCCACCTGCAAATTTCATTTTGAGTTCGTTGTCAATATTGGATTGCTTGATTTAAGTTCTATTTTTATTCTTTCATGTGGATACATCTGGTCTCTTTATTGTTTGTTCTCCACATTGCTATGGTGCTTTTTTAAGTTGTTATTTATTTTAATCTTTGATGCAATTAGAATGAAGATTCAACATGTTTCAATTTTGTTTGTTATGCAGGCAATTGATCAAATTATGTTTGTTATGCTTGAAGTTTGAAAAGATGTTGGGGGTAAATGGTGTATGAACGAAGTTGAATGCTCATCATGCATGTTTCAATACAATGCCAATGGAGCTAATGGTTAGAGAAGAAAATCTTGAAGCTGCATGGTGCTTGTTTTGTTTCATGAGATTTTTTGCAAGTTGATGTTCTTTTTTATGATAAATATACATTTACAAGTTTATAATATTGAAAGCGATGTAGTGAATGATTATATTTTTTTTTAAGTTTATATTACCTGAAACAAGTTTTGTTTATCATTAATGTTATATTTTGCAAGTTTATACTCTTCAATCTTAGTGATGATGAATTATGTTAGCATTTTAATTAATTTTTCATTCTTGTTGTTGCTATAATTAAAGATATATTACTTGGGCAACAAGTGGCTAAAAAACTCTCAAAATATCTTAATTCAGTCTCAAAAAATATTTGAAATATGAAATTAATTTTATAAAAAATAATATTTATATTTTTAATTAAGATTTTAGATGTACAATTATTTGTTAGAGTTTAGAATATTATAAATTTCTATTTGTTTTAATTTTTTCCTTAAAAAGCAATAGGTTACAATATTTTTTTTCTGAAAAGCATTAATTACGGTGATCGCATTAATATTACTGCGACATTTTGCATAAAGCATTATGGTAGAGTTAGTTTTTCCTCGATGTTTTTTAGAAAGTGTCACGATAGATCAATTATTGATCATGACGTTTTTGGAAAAGTGTCACGATGAAGAATACCAATCATGACGTTTTTTAGAAAAGTGTCACGGTAGAACAATTGCCAATCATGACATTTTTTTGGAAAAAATGTCACGGTAGAGCAACTGCCGATAACGTTATTTTTTTTGAAAGTGTCGCAATGAGCTACGGCGACATGCGCAATCGCGACGATTTGGTGACGTTTTTATAAACGTCACAAAAAATATCGCGACGATTTGAAATCGTCAGTAAAGACATAAAAAAACGTCGCTGTAAAGCAACTTTGTTGTAGTGAACAAAACAGATGACGTGGCCTAGCTACAAGAACAAGTATCACTACACGTGTATATATATAATTAAAGCAGTAAATAAAGCATAATAAAGAGCATGTAAAGGATAGTAAGTAAGAATAGAAAAGCAACCTTTGATTTATAGGGATGCCCACACAAACCAATAGACCAAGGGGTCGTTTAGCAGAGCCTATCGTATAAAAAGTCTCATAACCAATTTATATGATAGGGGTAGGAGTTGAAATGCAATGTTTATGCTATGTCATGCAAGGTATGAAGTTAGATGTTATGTTCATACAAGTGCAACTCACACACTACGACTCTATGCGCGCAGACCTTTAGTTCCCCCTTTTTGGAGCTAGCAAAACTCCCAGGATACTCCCTTAGTGGCAAACAGAAGCAGTGAGTTGGGCCTCGCCCACCTCTAGGTTGGTATTTTCACTACCTAACCTAGACCTATCGTACGCCTCAACGCTAAGGACACAACAGCGGAGCTCCTGCGTACTCTTGCTGGCCAGACCACCAGACTTTTCTTGGTAAAGTGTCATCCACACTTACCGAGCCAAAGTATCGACGTCAATGCGACGACCGTTAACACTAAAGACCCACCACCTTATGCACATACATTTATGAGTCCTACTTGTATCCCGAGTCATAAGCTCCCCGAACTAACCCGTCCGTCGCAATAACCTTCCGAGCCACCGGCTCGCCGGACTAACCCGTCCGTGCCAACAACCACCGAGCCTACCGCTCGTGATTCTAAACCAACTAACCTCCCGTAAACATGGGGTGTGGGTATTATTAAGTTAATCCTGAATATCATCTTATTCCTATAATCTTGTGTTAACCATGGGCTTCCCGAGGACTATCATGTGAGGGGTTTGCAGCGGTACTAGGAGCTATGATGTGATGACACCCCAAAACTCCCTCTTTCCAAGGCACTTAATTTTATTGTTAACTACCCATTAGAATTACCCTTCTTATCATTACACTTGAATTAACATCCTAAGTGTTTTCCGACTCCCCACGGGAAAGACGATCTTTCGTCAATCCCGAGCACAACTTAACCCTTAACTCACGAAGCACACTCTCGTCACATAAACTCATTTTGGTGACCTCACATCTTCTCAACCAGACTAGGTACACCATCCACCTTCCATTCTCACCTACTGGTCTTCAATTTACCCAAGTTTTACAGTTTTATTATACGCAGACCAAATGAGTTATATGAGTTGCATAAGAGGAGGTACCCTAAATATTCATCCAATTGACTCAATATTATTACTGGGAGTCTATCATGATATTCTAAAATACTAAATCCAGAGGATCATATTTTCCTTAATTATTTGGCATTTATTATAATTTTTCCAACATTGGCAAAGTATGAAATTGAACATGAAGTGTAAGATCTTCTTATGATATGGCCCCCATACAATTATGGAAAATCTATGATTTCAAAACAACAGTAAATACATAATATCACACTTTTGCAGTAATGGGTTGACCTCTAATTATAATATTGAATAATTACCGCAAATTAGAATTTAAAGAAGGAACCACCAAAAATACTTGTCCAAAAATTATGGGAAAATTACCAGACCATTATATTAATCAGAAAAGTCTAATGGATAAATTTCAGAATTTATAAAACTAATTAGTCACATAAATAAATATTCCAAGTAAACCCATACTAGGGAAAATTGTGAAGCAACCTACTGATAAATAATTCCAAAAATTATACAAAAATTCACAGAGCTCTCCAATGCCCTAAAATGTCCTACCACCAAGTTTCATAATTTTATAGAGTATATTTGGCCCTCATTTATTTAACATATTCCTAAGACAAAATAGATGACTCGTGAATGAAGTGCTAATTAAATCAATTCAATAATTACAAAAAAATTACCAGAGGTCTATATCATGATTTTATGTACTCTACCAAATTTTCATCAACAACCAAGATAATTTGAGCATGTAAATTCATTTTATAAGAAGGCTCCCCAAAAAGGTTATAACCTAAATCAGAGGGGATAAGTGTTCTTCAAATTCTCATAAAATTTCCTAGAGCATATTTACACCCTATGAACTTATCTACCAAGTTTCATGACCATTTAAGGACATATGCCCCATGTCCTTCACAAGGCTCAAAGTTCAACCCTAGGGTTTGAACTAGGGTCTTAGGGTATATCCACCCCACATCACCCTAAATTACTCATGGGGGTGTCTTATGTGATCCTAAATCAGTGGCCAAAGTTTCACATCATCTTGATGAGATTTGACCACCTAATTCCATCATGTGCACTTTTGACCTAGTTTGACCAAACTTGGGTTAACTAATTAGCCAACCAAATCAGTCCCAAATGGGCTTAACTTTTTACCAGGGCCATATAATGACCCTAAGGACCTACCACAAAACTTTGGAGGGGATTGGAAGTCATTATATCCTAAAATTAATTAATATATGATTTATTAAATTTTTACAAAAATCCTAGAAAAATGTTCTCCAAAAATTCCCATTTTTGGATATGTTAAGGGTGTAGGTATAAACAGCCTATGTTTCAAATTTCAAGCCAATATCACTATCCCATCAAAAGTTATTTAAGAAATAGTGGCTGTACCACCTTAAGGACCAGTCCCACCAAAATGGCTCACAGGGAGCTACAATGCTCCTTTTGGGCTGAAACAAATTTTAAATTAACGTACACACCAAGGGCTTCAGCTTTGGCGTTGGCCACTTTTTCATCAGGTGGCAGTAAGTATTTTCTATAATTATTTTTAACTACTGTCAGTAAAGTGACAGAAATAGGAATATCAAATATATCACTACATAAACTTGCACAGATCTTAAAGCACAAACGAAGGGCATCCCTTCATCTTCTCCAATCAACCAACGACCACGGTTGGCCCATACTATAGCAACTTGGGAGGTGATTTCCCGGCCACGTAGACGCTCTCCCGGTCGGCCAATGCCTCCACCACCTCCGTTGAGGTGGCGACCGCGATGTACGGTGGTTGGCCGGCTGGAGGCGGACGGAATCAGAATTTTAAACGAGGGAAGAAAGCTTGATCACAAGCTTCCGTCCATGTCGATTCAATACCAATTGGCCCCAAATCTAGTGGCCAAAATGATAAGATCTACCCACTAAAAAATAGACAAGAGGGGAGGACCTGAATTGCGGGCTTGCGGCTTATAGTCGTGTCGATCGCCAGTCCGCCATAGTTGGTCGAGAGCTCTTAAGTTCCATGCCGACAGGTGCCTAGGTATGAGAATTCTTCTAGAAATGAGGGAAACTCATTCCATCCACCCCTTGAGCCCTTTTATAGAGCCAAATCCTGATGGGGGGGGGGGGGGGGGGGGGGGGGGTGGGGGGGGGGGGAGATGAATCTTGGGATTCCTCTAGTAATACCATTCATGGTGAAAATTTCGGTCATCTCCAAAGATCACTCATTTCACCCTCCTTAAAGGTTGGAAAAACTCTTAATATTCTTCTAATTGATATGGGGAATGAACCCCCATCAATTAGGAGGACTTTTGGACTCACTTGACCATGAATTTGGCCAGCAAAACAAGTCTCGACCGTCTCCCGTCGATTTAGCTACCGCCGGCGCTAGTGCTAGTGCCAGCGTTAGCCCCTCGGTGGCGTAACGCTTGCCGGTTTGTCAATCGTCAGGCGCTACCGCCAGCGCTAGATCTAGCGCCTGCGCTAGCACTAGCATTTCGACGGTATTTGGTTCGTCTCAGCGGTTCAGTGTTCGTCTCAGCAGTTCACCTAAACCACCACTACCGCCAGCGCTAGCCACTAGCGTCGGCGCTAGCGCCGTATTCAATATACCCCTTTCTTTCTATGGTTGGGTAATTGAGGTACTACGATGGGACCCATTTACTGGGTTAGACACGTCATGGTGGGGTCATGGGTCATGACGATGCCCTAAGGCCAACCTTAGGCTTGGTAACTGGAAATCACTATCCGCAGACCATGACGATTTTCACCTCAAGCCTAAGCTCTTATGTTCTGTTTGCGCTTCCTAGGGTTTTGTCATGACCTAGTCATGACAAAATCGTCCTAGGGGTCCAGTCGTTGGGGGATGTTACATGCAGTGTTGTGGATGATTCTATGCTACAGAATCTCTTCCATTGCAAATCTGCTAAAGAGATGTGGGTTTCTCTTGTCATATTGATGGAAGGTACGGAAGAAGTAAGGGATGATCGAAGATCGCTGCTGAATCAAGAATATAAAGCTTTTAAGCAAGATCCAAGGGACTTTATTTCTGACATGTATGAGAAGTTCTTCAAGATCGTCAACGGTCGAAGGAACTATGATCGGGAATTCATTGTTGGTGAACTAAATGATAAGTTCTTGAGATCCCTGGCGAAATAATGGGATACCAAGGCTATTTCCATCAAGGAATTCGGAAAGTTGGCTACGATGGAGCCACAAATTCCATTTGGGAAGCTTCTTTCCCATGAGTTGAAGCTCAACATCAGGAAAGATGAGGAAGAAGGCAGCAGGACCTTTGGAAAGGAGATGTCCGTAGCTCTTAAGGCCGAAGGGTCAAAAGAAGGTAAGGTCATGTTACCAGTGAGGACACAGTCATCAAAGGAAGATGGAGAGTCTGTGGCTTGCTCGTCAAGCTCAGACATGTCCGATGGAGAGTTCTCCTTACTCTCCAAGCAATTCAAGAGATTACTGAACAAAAGAAAGCAGAGGAGAGGTCAATCCTCCTCATCGGATCACAGAAGATCAAGACGTGATGGTGAACATCACAAGAAGGGATACATCAATGACAGGTATAAAACTAAACCGAACAAACATACTTCAACTGACATTGTTTGTTACCGTTGTAATAAGCCAGGACATGTGATTGCGGAGTGCCAGTACAAAAAGAAGGGTTGCTTGAGAAAAGAAGACAAGAAATCCTTCAAAAGTAAGAAGGAGGAAAAGAGCTTTTTGGCTAAAAAGTCAAAAACTATGAGCGACAGTGACTCATATGAGTCAAGCTAAGACGAAGAAGCCTACTTAGGGCTCATGGCTCAGACGGACGAGGAAAATTACGACACCCCCTATGAGGGGAAGGTAAACTCTCATACTACTCTTAATGAACCTGAGACGGATTCCAATACGGATGAAGGATATTCCTCGGAGGAAGACTCAACTATACTAGTTCAGTATAAAGCCATATTAAAAGGATTTGACAAGTGTCGCAAGGTAGTCAAATCTCAGACAAAAGAGATTGAATCTCTCAAGGCCGTGGAATCGAATCTGAGGGAAGAAATTGAAAAATTACTTCCTTTCAGAGGTGAAGTCCAACTCTTGAAGGATGAACTCAAAAGCTATGTTGAATTATTAAAGCAGAAGGAGAAATCCATAACTGAGCTGGAAGGAAAGCTAATGGTGGAGAGAAATCTAGTGAAAAGCTTTTCTAAAACAAAGACCATCCTTCCTCTCATTGATGGCTTTTCAACTCCTATGAAGGGTAGCGGTATCGGTCATCAGACCAGGAAAAGTAAGGCGGCTAAGAAAAGAGCCGTTAAGGGTAAGGGTAAGGCTAATCAGAGTCAACCTTCCTTCAAAAAGGTGGTGTTTCCTACAAACACATATGACTTTGAAACATCGTTTGGTCACTTTACAAGACCAACTTAGGTTGAGTCAAGTAAGGGAAACCAAGGATGGAGCCGTCCCCGAAACTTTAGAACTGTTGGGAATAACCACTTGAGTTAACTTAACAAATTAATTAAAAGTGATTTTATCTACTAGGATTAAATTACTCATTGTATAGTGAGGGTAATATGGTCATTAGATGTCTTAGGATGTCACACTCATCCAAGAGTGTCAACACTAGACCAAGGGAAGCAAAAATGGCAGAAGTTAATAATTGCGTCGAATGGAATTCGACTCAACATCGAGTTCATGTCGACGCTACTTCGACTAGAAGTCCAAGTGGTTCAACTCTATTGTCGAAGTAACACTAGTTGACGTTACGTCGAATAAGATATCGACGCAGAGACTAGGGACATGTCGAAGGAACTTGAGAAGTCGACGCAGCTTTTACTTCAAACTCGACGCAGAAGGGAATACATGTCAAAGCCATCTAAAGTCGACGCAACGCCAACTTCATCTCGACGCAGTTAATGGAAGTCAGAGTGGATGCTATTCAACTCGATGGATGCGTCGATAAGGAATCGACGCAACATCGACTAGTTGTGTTCACTCAGAGCACATAAGAAATCGAAGCAGCTCTTAGATGAACTTGAAGCAGCGTCGATAAGTGAGGAAGTTAATTCGACGCTACGTCGAATAAAGTCTGTGAAAGTTCAATCTTTACAGCTGTCTTTCTGATGCTTCTATCATGGCCCACATCTTTTAGACTGTTCTCCAACGACCTAATAATTGTTGGATCGTGAGGCGCCCTTAGAGGGGGGGGGGGGGGGTGAATAAGGGTTGTAAAAACTTATACTTTATTTTAAAACATTTGTAGTTAGAAAAGAAGAAGTCAAGTAATATAAAAGAGAAACATGATTTTATTAAACTTGAGATATGAAATTACAAAACTTGATTTCTTGTGACGCTAGTAATCATGGGCGATAAATATAAAAATCCTTTTTGTTTTCTATCCCGACTCGTATCCTCACGAACCTGTGGCTTTAGCCTATCCCCCCCGGATATGGCCTCAAGCCGCTCTAGCCTTTCTATCCCCGGAAAAGGCCTCGAGCACCACCTAGATCTACGCCCTAGACCTAGTCGCCAACATGAGGCGAATTCACTCCACGACGGTAATAAAAAGAGTTACAAAAGAAAATACAAAATATAATAAAGACTCCCTATAAAGAATTCTGGAGAAGGTGAAGGCTCGCTGGATGTTCTTGAAGTCGAAGCGTGCGTCCTTCACGTTGCATAAGCGTTGATCTGGCTCTCCTTGAATTCTTCTCATTGAAACTTGTGTTGGAGAATTTGGTCTGGAAATACGCCCCTTGAAGAGATTATCAAGTGCTGGAATAGGGCTCTCCAAAATCAGTAGTAGGGGAAGACGAATTCCATCTATTTATAGGATAGGAGGCTAACGCCGGCGTTGACCCAGTTTGGAAATGTTTTGATGGCTCGAATCTTCAAAACAGG
Source organism: Dactylorhiza incarnata (assembly GCA_033032865.1). NCBI lineage: Eukaryota > Viridiplantae > Streptophyta > Magnoliopsida > Asparagales > Orchidaceae > Dactylorhiza > Dactylorhiza incarnata. Next base: position 7,018,146 of record JAWHQI010000051.1, on the reverse strand, counting down.
AATGAGATTCTGCACTTCAGGAAACTTTCATTTTAGGCAACCCTAACGCTGGCGTTGAGGCTAACGCTGGCGTTAGGTCAAATCATTCCTAAAGTGCCTCTTCAATCACGGCTGCTTCCCCTCTTGCCATAAACATCGAACATTAACGCCCAGTGTTAAGTCCTAACACCTGGCGTTGATCTTCTCTCATTTCTTCGGTCGGCAAGCCATCCAGTCGATTGGCAGACCATCCCGTCGAACCCTAATGCCCAGCGTTAAGCATAACGCCTGTCATTAGAATATATTCATTTAAGCATGTGGACAGTTCCAGACCAATGGAGCAGCAACTTAGTGTCATACATGTTCAAAACCTGCATGTTAAAAACACAAAGGCAAGCAAGATCAAATACAAGTAGGATTTGTTATTCTCAAATCAAAGGGATGCGGAAAACCATGTTCCAACAATCTCGCCCTTTTGGTAATAACAAATTCAATAGAGATAAATCAGATTCATAGATAAAGAATTTGTGTTTTTATAAAGATATATGACACTAAGCAATTATAAGATAATGATAAGAAATATAGCTCATTTAAGAATGCTCCCCCTATGAAAATGCTCCCCCTTAGTGTATACTCCCATCTACTAGATACATGCTCCCCCTTAATCTAGTGAATCCTACTCCGTTTAATCAATATGATTTAGCACTTTATTCTCCCCCTTTTGTTATTAGCAAAAGAGGGTGGAGTTTAAATTAAAAACTAGAGGAAGGAAGACACAAATGAGGGATAAAACTAAGAGAGAATTTAAAAGTTTTAGTTTAAACATAAAGAGAGCCGTGATCGAGCTAAGGAAGAGAGTAGCACAGCGAAAATAGATATGATAAGTGTGAATGAACATTATTCCAATCCATTGTTTTGATTAATAAAAGAAACCACATACTTTGCAAAAAATGTTTATAAGCTTGTTTGCAACAATGTAAAAAAAAATTCCTAGAAGTAGGCATGATAAACCATAGGAACACATAGCATAGTTAAATAGGAATGCGGAATAAGATAAGGCAAATAAATATGGAAGAATTTTTTTTGTTAAGAAATAATATGTTTGACACTAGGTTTTTCACAATAGAGCAATAACACTGTAAGTTCTTATAACAAGTAGGCAAGCTTGATTTATCATACACAATAAGATAATAACTACAATGAAATCAATTCGAATTTCAAGTGAAGAAAACATTGTAGAAATCATGCATTACAATCTAATGCTTTTACTTGAGTTTTTAGAGAATTTTGTAAGTTTGCAATAGGTTCCAATTCTCATGAGTAGAAATTTTATGAAAAACAATGATGTGTGCATAAAGTGTTTTGATAAAAGTATACAAATGATATAATCAAAACACATGATATATATAATGAAATAGAAACAATACTATTAAGGATATAACCTTATGTTTACTTGCACACATCAACACAAGAATAAAATTTCAAGGCACAACAAAATAGGTACAACAATCATGGTGCTTCGCCCACACAATGCTCATTAAGACTTATCAGGGAGCGAAGTAGTGCTTGGGGGATCACATAAGCAATTTTATTGAATTTTTATTTTTAGTGATTCAGTGTACAAATAGAAGTGATAAAAAATAATGTGTTTACACAAGACACTTTACAATTCTTTCTAAGGTGCTCAACCTCACAATGCTCATTAAGACTTATCAGGAGGGTGAGTAGTGCATGGTTGAGTTATCTTTGGCTTTATATTTCATATTAGTGTAATAGTGGCCCAAAGGTCTTGGAATTCACTTGTTGTTGTAAACACAATATACTATTTTTGAAAGTAATCACTTCTGTATGTGCAAGAAATTTATTGTTTGAGTGAAGGTGTTAGTAATGTAGATAAATATCTTAATAGATTAAAACTATTACATTACACAATCATGCAAGTTGAAGATTATGAACATATGTAGATTATCAAAAAGTGAGTGTATGGATCATTGATTAGCATAAAATATTGCTCATGCTTAGAGGCATGCTAGGCAAAACATACACAATTATCTATAGACTCTTTCATTGCACATAATTAGATTAAGGTCAAGGCATGAAAAATAGGACAATGTTTAATAAATTTGAAATTAAAATTGCTCATTTAAGAAACTCTTTTTGTGTATGCCCAAATTAGATTGACCATTTGAAACATAGATGAATAAGATGCTGTGCTCATGTGAAGACATATAGTTAAACAATAATTTAATATAGACAATCAAAAAATATTTTTGGATTTTGGATTATATATAATTTTGTTGAATTTTAAAATAGTCCTAACAGAAAAAATTAGAGAAACAATAACCAAAAATAATTTGGCAATAACCCCCAAAAAAGTTTTCACATTTGCAAAAGAGGGCTAACGCCTGGCGTTAAGTAGTTAATGCCGAAACAGGACACTGTTTTTTAAAGTTCTTGAAAAAATTTTTGTTGGAATAAATAACATGGATATATGCCTTCATAGTGTAGAAATTCCAGAGAATTTTGAAAAGACTAGAAGGCAAAACAGGCATGGTTTTGGTAATTTTTTTTAAAATGGTTTATATATTTTTATTTGTATTTTAAGGTAAAAATTAATAAATCAAGAGGCCAATTAATTTGAGAAAATATCAGTAGAGAAATACCAGAAATATGGTAGAGAAGACAGAATATTAATCTGATCAAAAAAAGCTAACGCCTGACATTAACTAGTTAACGCCGAGACAGTACACGATTTTTAGAGATTTTTGAAAAAAAATTCTATGGAATAGGGAGTATGTACATAGACCTTCTTAGAGTAAAAATTTCAGAAAAAATGGAAATGAGTAGAAGGCTTATTTAAGCATATTTTGGTGGTTTTAAAATAGTTTTATCTTTTTTTTTTCTCATGAGTTTTCAATTTGTTAAGTCTAAACTCCTAATTCTAATCTAAGTAGAGCAAAGCGGGAGTCAGGCAGAGGCTTGGTAAAGATGTCTGCAAGTTGGGATTCAGTTCCAATAAAGTTTACATGAACATGTTCCTTTTTTATGTGATCCCTAATAAAGTGATGTCTAACGACTATGTGTTTGGATCTTGAGTGATGAACGGGGTTGTTGGTTAAATCAATAACACTCTTGTTGTCACACTTGAGTTCAATATTAGTTAGATGAATTCCGAAATCTTCTAAGGTTTGATTCATCCATAATGCTTGGGCACAACAACTTCCTAGTGCAATATATTCCGCCTCGGTGGTGGAGAGGGCAATGGAATTTTGTTTTCTACTTGACCATGCAACTAGAAAAGGACCTAACAAATGACATGTGCCACTAGTGCTTTTTCTATCTAGAGAGCAACCCGCATAATCGGAATCGGAATACCCATGTAATAGAAAGGAGTCATTAGTTGGATACCAAAGTCCTAATTTAGGTGTGCCAATAAGATATCTAAATATTCGTTTTACCGCTTTAAATGAGATTCTTTTGGGTTTGCTTGAAATTTAGCGCATAAGCAAATGACAAACATAATATCGGGTCTAGATGCACTAAGGTATAATAAGGATTCAATCATCCCTCTATATAAAGTTTGGTCAATGGAAATTCCAGTTTCATCTTTTCCTAATTTTAGTGATGCGCTCATTGGAGTACTAGCTTGTTTTAAGTTTTCAAATCCAAATCGTTTTAACATATCAAAAACATATTTAGATTGACATATGAAGATTCCATCATTTCTTTAGGTTATTTGAAAGCCTACAAAATAAGTTAATTCACCAACTAGGTTCATTTAAAATTCATTTTGCATTACAAGTACAACTTCATTACATAGCTCTTCATTAGTGGCTCCAAAAATAATATCATCAACATATATTTGTAAAATAATTATATCATCATTAATATGCTTAATGAAGAGCGTATTGTCGGCACTACCCATTTTATAATCGTGCTTTAATAAAAAAGATGTTAGACGTTCATACCAAGCACGTGGCGCTTGTTTTAGACCATAAAACGCTTTTTCTAATCTATAGACATGATTTGGAAATTTTTTATCTATAAAACCCGGGGGTTGTTCTACATAGACTTCTTCTTTAATTATCCCGTTTAAGAATGCACTTTTTACATCCATTTGAAATAGTTTAAACTTCTTATAACTCGCAAATGCAAGAAAAATTCTAATCGATTCAAGGCGGGCAACAGGAGCAAATGTTTCAACAAAGTCTACCCCCTCAATTTGTGAATAACCTTGTGCTACTAATCTAGCTTTGTTCCTAGTGATTCTAGAATCTCCATCTAATTTATTTTTAAATATCCATTTGACACCAATAACGGGGTGATTAGATGGTCTTTCTACAAGATTCCAAACCTTATTGCGTTCAAATTAATTTAATTCTTCATTCATAGCAATAAACCAAAAATCATCATTTAAAGCGGTAGAAACATTTTTAGGTTCTATTTCAGAGACAAAGCATAAATTAGAAAAAGATTCATTAAAGGAAGAGCGTGTAGTTACCCCTCTTGATGGTTCTCCAATGATAAGCTCTCTTGGATGATCTTTTGTGAATCTAAGCACGCTTGGAGGCACAAACTCTTCTTGCACTGGTTCTACTTCTTTGTCTTTTTCAAGTGATTCATTGTCATCAAGATCCAAAGGTGAAGGGGGTTCATCTTCTTTTCCTGCACTATTAGAATCTACACAAGGCATAATTTCATCAAACTTCACATGAATAGACTCTTCAACCTCTTTAGATTTCTTGTTATATATCCTATATGCCTTGCTAGTAGACGAGTAACCAAGAAAGATTCCTTCATCGCATTTTTCATCAAATTTAACTAATGCATCTTTGGTATTTAAGATAAAACATTTACATCCGAAAACACGAAAGTACGATACAGTAGGTTTCTTTTGGTAATATAATTCACATGGAGTTAATTTCAAAATAGGCGAAGCATGATACAATTTATAACATAACAAGATGTATTTACTGCTTCAGCCCAAAAGGATCTAGGCAACCCATACTCGGATAACATAGTATGTGCGAGTTCCTGGAGGGTTCTATTTTTCCTCTCCACCACACCATTTTTTTGGGGGGTGCGTGGAGCGGAAAATTCATGTTTGATACCTAGATTATTACAGAAAGTGGTGAAACATCATTTTCAAATTCCCCTCCATGATCATACACTTTATTTTTAGGTCTAATTCATTTTGAATGCGTTTACAAAGTTTTGAAAATTCAGAAAAAGCATCAGATTTGGAGTTGAGAAATAAAGTCCATGTGAATATAGAGAAATCGTCAATCAATACAAAAGTGTACTTTTTACCCGCAAGACTACAAGTGTTAATTGGCCCAAAGAGGTCCATGTGAATTAGTTGCAAAGGTCTTGTGGTGGATATTTCACTTTTACTTTTAAAAGATGTTTTTGAAAATTTTCGTTTGTGGCAAGGCGAGCATAAAGAAGATAGATTTCCAGTTAGTATTGGCAACCCTCTAATAATTTTATTTTTTGACAATTTTAAAATCAATTTAGTGCTAGAGTGACCAAGACGCCTATGCCACAATTCAAGTTCTTCATTTTTTGAAATAAGACATTTAAGTGATGCACGTGATAGATCATGAAAAGTAATTAAATAGACATTATGAACTCTTGGTGGAGTGAGTACAATATTATTAGACTTAGGATCAATAATTTTGCACAGATTTGAAGAAGACTCAAATAACACATTCAGACCTTTATCGCATAGTTGACTAATAGAAATTAAGTTGTGTTTTAAACCTTCTACAAATAATACATTTGTAAGAGAGAAAGATTCGTTACCCACTATATCGGTGCCTAATATTCTTCCTTTTCCATTGTCACCAAACGTCACAGTTCCTCCTTTTTTCTTAGAGAGGCTAAGGAACTTTGCTTTATCGTCCGTCATGTGCTTGGAGCAACCCGAGTCCAAGTACCACATGTTCCTTTGTCCTTAGCCTGCCAACATACCTAAGAGGAAAATGTTTGTGAAGATCCGGATACCCATGAGGTTCCTCCCATAACATAGGTGGAGACCTTAGGTACCCAAATTTGTTTTATAGTGCGCTTTCCCTTCTTCCTACAAGAGTCCGTGGTGTGCCCAAACAATAAGCAATTGGCACAAGCAACAAAAGGGGTTGAGACCTTTTTCTGTGACTGTTGTTGACTCTTGCTGGTATACACAGAGGTGGAGGGAGTAAATGAATTATATTTAGAAAACAATTTTTGATTCTTGGAAACAGAGCTAACGCTAGCGTTAGTAGTCAACGCTGGGCGGTAGGTTTCGGAGACAAATCCCAGCCCAAACATAGCAGACCCATGACACTGGTTGCCCAAAATCATGTCCAGTGATTTTTGGCCAACACCAAATTTGTTTATTGCCATATTAAGATCATTTATTCGGGCTTTTAAGGCGAAGTTTTCGCTTACTAGATTTCCACATCTCTTTGCAAAAATTTTCTTTTCATTTTCAATTTGAGAAAGAGATATGTTCAACCTTATTTCTAAGTCTCCCTTTTCTTTCATGAGTGATTTGATATTGTTGAGAGCCTTAGAAAGATCGTTTTCAAGTTCCTTTGCTTTTGTCAAATGATTGTCATTCTTTTGGCAAGACATTATTTCTTTATTCAATTTTTGATTTTGTTTCAAGAGTATTTTATTTTCTGTTTTAAGAAGCTCAAAATCTTTTAAATTTTTACCAAATGATTTGCATGTATTTAAATATTCAACATAAAGATCATCATAAGTTGAAGGGATTACCTTAGTGTCACTTTGGACACTGCACTCGTCATCAGTTGGTTCTTGGTTCCTCCCCATGAGACACAAATTTGCCTCATCATCCTCGCTTGAACTCAAATCATTTGAGCAACCAGATGAAGCATCCCATGTTGTCGCCTTCAAGACCTTCTTCTTCTCCTTTCCTTTATGCCACTTTTCTTTTTGCTCCTTCAGGTATTTTGGGCATTGGCTTCTTATATGCCCGGTCTTCCTGCAGTGGAAGCACTGGGGAGGAGGCCGCTCTTCATCGTCGTCGCTTGATTTTTCCTTTTTGTCCTTGTTGGAAGATGATCCTTTACGAAAGTACTTGCAGAAGGTATTCCTTCTTTCTGGATTCTTCATGAACTTTGTGAAGTTTTTCACAAAGAGACTCTCCTCGTCTTCTTCATCATTGTCATCCTCTTTTCTCGACTTTAGTGCCAAAGCCTTCTTCTTTGGCTCCTTATTGTATTCTTCATCTTGAATGTTGAGTTCGACCTCATGGGTTTTGAGATTCCCAATGAGGCTCTCGATCTGGAGCCGCCTTAGATCATGCAATTCGGAAATTGCAGTCACCTTTGGATTGAACTTCAGAGGAAGAGACCGAAGGATCTTTCTCACCAAATCACTGTTTGAGAAAGTTTTCCCAAGAATCTTTGAGGCGTTGACAATCTTGGTGAAGCGAGTATACATTGAGTCCACGTCCTCATTTGGATCCATCCTGAACCTTTCAAACTCCGATTCTAGTTGGAATAGCTTTGAGTCTTTGACCTGCAAGGTACCTTCATGAGTTCTTTCAAGCAAATTCCAAATGTCACAAGCAGTTTCACAAGCACAAACTCTATTAAATTCGGTCCTATCTAATGCGCAGAATAAAGCATTCATAGCTTTAACATTATTTTTACATTTATTTTTATCCCCATCATCCCACTTATCTCTAGGCTTTTCCATGGTTACTTCTCCAATAATATAAGTAGGAGTTGTATATGGTGTTTCAATACTAGCCCAAACATCTAGATCTAAATTAATTAGAAAATAACGCATTCACGTTCTCCAATAATTATAGTCAGTTCCGGTGAAAAGTGGAGGTCTAGTTATTCCTTGCCCTTCATGAAAAGCGAGATCATGAGACGCCATTATTCCCGGTTGTTAGACCGTTTTGGAATAACCTAGCTCTGATACCACTTGTTGGATCGTGAGGCGCCCTTAGAGGGGGGGGGGGGTGAATAAGGGTTTTAAAAACTTATACTTTATTTTAAAACATTTGTAGTTAGAAAAGAAGAAGTCAAGTAATATAAAAGAGAAACATTATTTTATTAAACTTGAGATATGAAATTACAAAACTTGATTTCTTATGACGCTAGAACTCGTGGGCGATAAATATAAAAATCCTTTTTATTTTCTATCCCGACTCGTATCCCCACGAACCGGTGGCTTTAGCCTATCCTCCCCCGGATATGGCCTCAAGCTGCTCTAGCCTTTCTATACCCAAAAAAGGCCTCGAGCACCCCCTAGATCTACACCCTAGACCTAGTCGCCAACACGAGGCGAATTCACTCCACGATGGTAAAAAAAAGAGTTACAAAAGAAAATATAAAATATAATAAAGACTCCCTATAAAGAATTCTGGAGAAGGTGAAGGCTCGCTGGATGTTCTTGAAGTCAAAGCATGCGTCCTTCACGTTGCATAAGCGTTGATCCGTCTCTCCTTGAATTCTTCTTGTTGAACCTTGTGTGGGAGAAGATGGTCTGGAAATATGGCCCTTGCAGAGATTATCAAGTGCTGGAATAGGGCTCTCCAAAATCAGTAGTAGGGGAAGACGAATTCCATCTATTTATAGGCCAGGAGGCTAACGCCGGCATTGACGCTAACGCCTGGTGTTGACCCAGTTTGGAAATGTTTTGATGGCTCGGATCTTCAAAACAGGAATGAGATTCTGCACTTTAGGAAACTTTCATTTTTGGCAACCCTAATGCTGGCGTTGAGGCTAACACTGGCGTTAGGTCAAATCATTCCTAAAGTGCCTCTTCATTCATGGCTGCTTCCCCTATTGCCATAAACATTGAGCGTTAACGCCCATCGTTAAGTCCTAACGTCTGGCATTGATCTTCTCTCATTTCTTCAGTCGACAAGCCATCCACTCGATCGACAAACCATCCCGTCAAACCCCAACGCCCAGCATTAAGCATAACTCCTGGCGTTAGAATATATTCATTTAAGCATGTGGACAGTTCCAGACCAAGGGAACAACAACCTAGTGTCATACATGTTCAAAACCTGCATGCTAAAAACACAAAGGCAAGCAAGATCAAATACAAGTAGGATTTGTTATTCTCAAATCAAAGGGATGCGGAAAACCATGTTCCAACAATAATTGCCTGAAGAAGAAGGAAACATTAAAGAAGGAGAAAAAGGCTTTCTTGGAAGCATACACCTTCTGGTTGGACGGGTCGAGAAGTAATTAAGGAAGGAAAGAGAATGTCTATCAAATATACCTTTTCAGGTCTTACCTAACGAGGAAATAAATTCAAAATAGAGACATGGTGTAACATCCCCCAAACAACTAGACCCCTAAGTTGGTTTTGTCATGTGTAGGTCATGACAAAACCATAGGAAGAGCTCAAAACCTTGAAAGTTTAGGTGGGAAGGAGAAAACCCAAGTGGTCTTCAGATAGCAATGTTCAGATACCAAGCATAGGATTGTATTTAGGGGCCCCACTTTGAACCTTAGCCCCACCATAGTATCCCTAACCCATTAGGGGTCCTCTTGGAGCACCAAGGACCCATTGGAGTCAAATTAAGAGGCCAATTAGACCAAAGTCAACCTTAACCCTGAATTGGTCAAATTAACTCAATTAGGGTCAATTAGCCTCCACCTTGCCAAATTGACCTTACCTCTACCCTAATAGGGCTACTAGGAACCTAATGGACCAAAAATCCCCATCATGAGACTTGCAATTTGACCAATTTACTCTTAAGCTTAATTTAGGTCAAATTACCCCTTTATAATCTAGTTTGCCCAAAATTGGACCCAATCCATTTGGGCTAGGCCCAACTAAAGTGATCCATCATCTAGTGGGCCTGCTAATTTCTATTTTTACTCTTAATTTCTATAATTGCTGAGTAGGAGAGAGAGAAATTGGAGTTTTCCCCAAATCGGAGAGAGAGAAAGAGAGCATTCATGGAGTTAAATGCAATTGATCCTTCAAATCCCTCCCCAATTGATGTCCATTCATTCCCCCCTTCAATTACAATCATTTTCTGGAAATTTCTATAGGCAGAGGGACTGAATTAAGAGAGAATTTAGTGGTAACCGAAATTTGGGTTAATGCCCATTAATGGCTTTTGGGAATAAAGCCATCCAAGCCGACTGAACCCCCCCCCCCCCCCCCCCCCCCATTTCCTTCAGTGCTCAGAGAGGAAGATTTTTCCCAACTTTCCAGTGAGAATCGTGCAGAAGAGGTCTAGATCGACATGGCACCGAAAGCTCCAGCACCGTCAATGGCGACTCGACGGAATTCGCGCATCCAAGCCCCTACTCAGGTCCGATCCCCTTCTCCTCCCTTGGTGCTAGATCATTTCTTAATTTGGGGCTTGATCCGTGCCCAATAGGGCTCGGATTGCGCTTCCGAAAAAGGCTCGTTTCGAGCTCTTTTCCCTCCTCTAAAACTCAGATCCGACCACCTCCGGCCGGCCAACCACCTCCAATCGCCGGCCACAACCTCAACGGAGGTGGTGGCGCCATTGGCCGGCGGGAAAGAGGCGTAGGTGGCCGGGAAATCACCCCGCAAAGAAGCCCAGGTTGGGCTGTCGCGCGCCGTCCATTCCTTGGGGATGATGATAGAGAGCCGTCAGATCTATTTATCAATGTTTATATTTATATCATTTATTTCGTCGAATGGATTTGAAGTTCGTTGAACGGTTTGAAATTAGTCGAACGATGTTAGATATTAATTTAGTCGAGCGCAGATATATATGAGGAAATAGTCGAGCGCAGCTTCTTTTCTGAATTCGTCGAACTGAGTTATACGTTCGTCGAATGCAGAAATATTCGGCGTTCGTCGAACGCAGATCTTCGTTCGTCGAACGCAATTAGGATTTTCGTCGAACGCAGATGCGTTCAGCGTTCGTCGAGCACAATTAATATTTCGTCGAACGCAGCTTATTCATGATTTCGTCGAACGCAGTAAACTTTTCGTCGAACGCAGATGTGTTCAGCGTTCATCGAGCGCTGTTTTATTTTCGTCGAACGCAGGATTCAGTTAATAATTAAAGGTTATATTAATTTCTGTCACACCTTTTTGCTGTAGTTCATTTTAATTATTAAAAATATTAGATCACCTCTGATGAAAAAGTGCCCAACAACAAAGTTGTAGCCCTTGGAGTCTACTTTAGTTTAAAATTTGTTTCAGCCCAAAAGGAGTATTGTAGCTCTCTGTAGAGACAAAATGGTGGGACTGGTACCTAGGGTAGGGCAGTCACTCTTTCCTTCATATCTTCTTACTGGTAGATTCTAGTGCCTTGATATTTAAAACCTAGGCTAGTCCCATGTACCCACACATCATACTAAAAGATGAGATTTTTAGGAGAACCTTTTTCTAAGGTTTTTGGGATAATTTTATAAATAATATATTAATTAATTAGTGGGTCAAAAGACCTCCAATGCCCTCCAAATTTTGGTGGGTGCTCCTTAGGGTTATGTTATGAAATAGGTAAAAATCTCAGCCCAATTGGGATTATTTTGATTGAGTAATTGGTTAACCCAAGTTAGGTCAATTTGGGTCATAGTTAGGGCATGGTGTTTATCTTGGAATTTTGTGGTCAAATCTCCTCACCATGAGATGGAACCTTGTCCACTGGTTTAGGATCACCTAAAGTATCCCCATGAGTGGTTTGGGGTGGTGTAGAGGTGATTAAGCCCAAGAACACTAGTTTTATTCCTAGGTGTGCATTTAGAACCTTGTGAAGGCCATGTGGTCAAAAGTCCCTGGATGGTTATGAAACTTGGTGAATAGGTTCATATGGTGTAAATAGGCACTGGGTAATTTTATAAGAATTTTAGGAGCCAATATTCCCTTTGAATTAGGACATAAATCCTTTAGAGAAACTTCTTATAAGAAACATTTACATGCTTAAAAAGTCTTGGATGATGATGAAACTTTTGTGGTGCCCTTATAATCATGGTTTAGACCTCTGGTAATTTTTGTGAATTTTATTAAATAATTTAATCAGTACTTCTTTCACAAGGCACCTGTTTTGATTTAGACTTAAGAAAAATATTTGAGGGTCCAATACTATTTTATAAATTGTGCAAATTGGTGATAGGACATTTCAAAACATTAGGAAGCTCTGTGAATTTTTATAGAATTTTTGAAGACTTAAATCAGTAGGCTACGTCACAATTTATTTAATTTGAGGTTTTCTTAAAGTATTTATTTTAGTGAGAAAATGATTTTATTAAATCCTTAAACTTAGTAAGTAGTCTTTTCTGATGAATACAAGAGTTTGATAATTTTCCCATAATTTTAGTGTTGATCTTTTTTGTGGTTCCTTCATAAAACTATAATTTTGGATAGATGATAAATAATTAAATTAGAGGGTAATTTCTTACTGTAAAAATATGATATGATGTTTCTGATGTTATTTTGTCATCATAGATTTTTCATAATTTTTGGAGAGCCATATAATAAGAATTTCTTAAACTTCATGTTCATTTTCATACTTGGCAAATGTTTGGAGAAATTAAAATAAATACTAATTAATAGGGAAAAATATGTTTCTCTGGATTTAGTCTTATAACATCATGATAGACCTCCAGTAAATAGCTTGGGTCAGTTGGATGAATATTTGGAGTACCTCTAGTTGTAAGCTTCATATAGTTAGTTTGGTCTGCGTTTAGTAAAACTGTGAAACTTAGGAAACTAGTGACCTACTAAGTGGGAATGACATGTAGTTGGTGTACATGGTCAGGATGAGGAGATTTAGGTCACCAGAAAGGAGTTATATATTAAGAGTGCTTGGTGAGTTAAGGGTAAGGAAGTGCTTGGGATTGACGAAGGATCGTCTTTTCCCTAGCGTGTCATTAATCACTTAGGTTTAACTCAAGTGAAATGATAAGAGGGGTGTTCTTATGGGTAAATACCAATAACAATAAGTATCTTGAGAAAAGGGAACTTTGGGGTGTCATCCCATTACAGTTCCTAGTACCGTAGCGATCCCCTTACAGGGTAACCCTCGGGAAGTCCAATGTAACGCCCCTGATTTTTCCGGTATTTAATTAATTCAGTGGTGCCGTGTTTTTGACGTCGGGGCGTTACTTTTAACGTCGAGTCGACTAATTTTTGAGACGACCTGGAATTGGAAATTTTTACGTTAGAAAATTAGATTATTTAATTTTAGACTTGCCTGTCAAGTTTCGTCGCGATCCGAGCCATTTTGGAGCCTCGGCGCATTTTAGAAGTTTTGTATGTATTTAAAGTTCGTCGTAACTTCGGCCATTTATATCTCGAGAACGGCATGTCGGATTTTGATTCCGACTTCACCGTTGGATTCGTAGCGCCGCCATTCACCTTAGGCGAAATTTTCGCTGGGTTCGGCGTTCGTTTAGATTTTAGTGATAATATAATAATAATATTATAATTATAAAAATTATATATATATACATGCTGTTCATCGTTCGATGAATGAGATAATAATATTATTATTAATATTATAAAGTTTATATATACATATATATGCATATTCATGCATGCAGCGCTCGACAAATCATCCCCCTTTCCATTCGTCGATCCCCCCTCCACTCCGCTCGACAAATCAGCCCCCTTTCCATTCGTCGATCCCCCCTCCACTCCGCTCGACAAATCTGCCGCTCGACAAAAGCAGCGCCGCTCGACAAAAATAAGCTCCGTTCGACAAATCTGTCGTTCGTCAAATCTCTCCCGTTCGACTTTAGCCCTTCTATTATTATTAATAATAATAATGATATTATTATTATTATTAAATTATGTTATGCTACATAAAAAGAAAACGAACCCAGCCCCTTTCTTCTTCCTCATTCTGTCCGAACCAGAGAGAAAAATGATTGACGAGGGCGGCATTTTCTTGAATATTCTGGTCACCGCCGACGGAGCTCCGGTGGTCAAAATCGCGAGCCGAGCATAGATTCGGAAAGCTCTCGACGAGAGCTTCGTCCTCGTGGTAATTTCATTCCGTTTCGTGAAACTTTTTTGTTCGGTCTTTTGTGCCCTAACCTCTTTTAGCCCGATCTCTTGTAGATCTTGACTCCTCCCGCATTCTCTTACCCCGATCTACAACGTGGAGCGATTCGGAAAGTTTTTCCAGCAAACCTGAGGCAAGTGGTGATCTTGCTCTTTCTCTTTGCTAAAACCCCTTTTTTCCGCCTTTGCTTCCAGTTTTTGGTATTATGCAGAGTTATATCATCTGCTTCATTTTTGCCTTTTTCCCTTCTTCTCAATATAACTTTGCTCATCTTGTTAACCAAAAAAAATGCTACCTTATGTTCTGATGGGCTTCGCCCCCTTTTCCTTTGAAAGAAATATGAAAAATGTGAATCTGTTGGAGGTCGTACACGATGTTGGCGGTGCCACCGGTGCGATGCTCTTTTTAACATAATAATTCTGTTGGAGGTCGTACACGATGTTGGCGGTGCCACCGGTGCGATGCTCTTTTAAATTAATAAATTCTGTTGGAGGTCGTACACGATGTTGGCGGTGCCACCGGTGCGGTGCTCTGAGGGTCGTGACGATGTGTGATGGAATTATCCCCACACGGCATGTCCTTTTTCTGATGAGCTGATCAGTCTATATAATTCTGAACAAGAGTAATATGATTAATAATTTGAAAGTTGATGGTTATCTGCTTGTGGCGAGTTTTGACCTTGCTTGTTTTCACACCTTCGTTTGGTGAGTGTTTTTCTGCTGAATATCAGTTACTTTTGCTGTTTCTTTTTCCTGTTGATTATCATGTTTCCTTTTTCCTGATGATTATTTATGGCTAGTGTTGTCGTCACTAATCCTTGCAGCTTCTATTTCCCTCCGGTCTCGCGGAGGTTTGCTTACTTTCTTGTTTTCTGCACCATTTGTATCTTGCTTCTGAGGTATTCTTTATTTGAATGCCTCAGGTTCTAAGCAGTAGCAGGTGTTAGTGCGGAGTTGCTTTAGTTTCCGTCTTCTGACTCTCTTGAGGTTGGGTATTCTGTGGACTTGTCGGCCCATGGGTTCGTGTCAGGTGTAGACGCTCGTGGTGCCGTGTGGTTAGACTTTTGTTTCTCTGCTGCTGTTACTTGTTGTTTACTTTTGAACACTTGTTCTGGAATAGTTAGATGTGGGTTGGCTTATAGCCCCTTGCTTAGATATGCTAAGGTAATTGTAGCATTGCATATCATGATTTGAAATGTTAATCTCACTACTTTCTGCGCGTGATAAATCTACTTTTATATATAGTAAATCCACACATTCGATCATGCATGGTGCACCTCAGTTGGTCTTCATGTACACTTAGGCTACTAAGTAATTAAATCAAGTATTTTTCCGCTGCGTAAAACTATATTTTAAAAGCGTAGACTAGTTGATCCACCTAGCCGAGGGACGCGGCTTGTTAATTTTCTGCATAAATTATATTTGAATCGGCTTGTGTTAATAAAAATAATTGCTTGAACCGTGAAGAAGGACGAGTTGCCTTAACGTCAGTAGGCATCCCCTACCTGACGTGGCATCACAACGCGTAGCTTTCCCTACTCTGATAGCATTTTAAATGTTGGGAAAATGTGGGTTGTGACAGTTGGTATCAGAGCTAGGTTCTATGAAAAAGGTAGTTGGGTGGTTTGGTGTGTGAGCCAAATGACCGCTATCCTAAGCAGAACCTCATAAGATCATTTCATTGTATACACACACCGATATGTCATCAGTATGTCTTGACCGAAGCATGGTCACTACACTCATAGCATGATAAGAAGTATACGGGGCATATTATGTAGTATGGGATGCATAATATGTGTTCGTATATGGATCCACTATAGGTGGCAACATGTGACGGTTATGTAGTATGGGATGCATAACCACCATTACATGGATGCCCATTAGCACGTTTTCTTTTTTCGTTACATGTAATGTTATGTAGTATGGGATGCATAACATTACATGTGTACGCCGCTCATAACATGCATTAAGGCCTCTTTCTAGAATGCATAACACTGCATGCATTCATATCATCGCATAAGCACGCGTGCCAAGTTAAAGACATACCAGATGACATATGTACACACATGATTTGAAAAGAAATTTAAGTGTTCATGCACTCATGTCATAGCACAAGAGTCAATAGGATGATGGTGCATCATCCTAAGTTTGATCATTGCATCATTTCATGAAATTCCAGAGCAAGGTAACAGCAATAGCAGGTCATTTTCTTTCCTGTTCCGAATTGATCCGGGATATTTCCAAGTCTGTTTGGCTTAAACATCTTAAGCCTATTTCTGATTGGATGTCCATCTATCTTGTAGACATGTCTCGTAGAGAGTGACGCAGTTGAGTTTGCTAGCTTAGGTGTCTTAAGCTAGGTCTTGATGAGTCGCTGTTTGTATTTGTAGAAGATAACCCCGAAGCGTTTTGCAATGGGGGCGATTTCCCAGTTTGAGGGTGAGTCTTCGGATTCTCATATCGAAGCGGTACTAGATGAACTGCGTCCGAGCATTGAAACAATGTCAAGGCAGGTGTTTGTAATGCAAACGCAGTTGCAGACATTGCTTACTGCCACCTTGAGGAAGCAGCCTGGTGTGCAGTTTCCTGTGTTGGTTGAATACTAGAGTGAGATCGGTAAATCGAATAGATTCGCTCCTGAGTTGATAGCTGCTGAGGAGTGCAAGGTCAGAAATTTCTTGGGTGATCCTTAAGGTAACATCCAACAGTTTGCTAACGCCTACCAATCTGAGACTGATGCGAAAGCAGTTGAAGCAGCCTTGAAGTTTGAGGCTATTGGAAATGCCAAAGATCGCGGTATGTCCTCGTTACAGGAAAAGAGAAAGGTTGGGGATGGCGAAAGCCTATGGGCATCTGGCCCCACCCCCAAGGAAAGGATGGGAGAAAGCGTGTAGTTTCTGTGGCTGGTCAGGCCATTCCCTCGAAAAATGTTTCAAGAAACTAGAAGCTCAGAGGCAGCAACGGGTAATCATAATTCAAGACGCACCTAAAAGTGATTTGGGTTGCACTGTAAGTAATAAAGAGGGGCTCGATGAGATCCAGTGTTGGATGATGGGAAGGATAAACTGATTGTGGTGAGCGAGGGAGAAGCTCAGTCTTCAACCCTGGTGATCTTAGGTTAGATTCTGATTCAGTTAATAGTTCCTCGCTATCTCGATTTCTGTTCAGCTGGCTATGCGTGCGATTTTTAGGGAAGTTAAGATAATTAACCGATGAGCACGCGTTCTTTTGATTTTGGTGTTATCCACTTGTTCGTGGCTAGGATCTTTGTAATGGTCATTTCTTGACTCCCGATCGAGTTAGTGATTTGTTTTGTGCTAAGTTTTCCCTCGAGTGACTCGGTGGTGTTGAACCATTCCTTGGGTTTGATTTCTATAGTATGTCGATTGAAAGTGCCAGATTTGGAAGATGTTAGAATGATTTCATGGGCATGGATTGGAGATCTAGTTTGGCGTTGTAGACCGTTGAGAGGATAAGCGCCTGGACTTCTCGTTGGATATTGACCAACCCTTGAGTGTTGGATTCCCGTATCAAGATTCTCCGGTTATTTCTGCGGTTCATGCTCGTCAATCCTTAGAGTCTGGCAGCGAGTCTTTTCTCATCTCTGTTTCTGTTCTAGAAAAATGCTCTCGTTGTGCCGCGCTTTCTGTTGTGTGAGAGCTTCAAATGTTTCTCCGGCTAGTCTTCTCGGTCTTCCCCTTGAGAAAAAGGCGGAGTTTGTTTTAAGGTCTTGAGCCAGATACTTGTCTTTTTGCGAGGGCACCTTGCCGCATGGCCCTGCGTGAGCTAGAAGAATGTTTCTAGAAGATTATGAGCAAATTGAGCATAGTTGAATGAGGTGACTATCGAGATAAATGTTCATCACCTCGAATAGATGATTTGCTTAATCAGTTGCGAGATGGATCCGTGTTCTCGGAGATCGGCCTCAGTATAGACTTTTGTCTGTAAAGGATCTGTGAGTCGGATGTTCCATGGACTGCCTGTTCGTTCCCGTTATGGGCTTTGCTTTGAGATCTTAGTGGCGACCTTTGTTTTAGCTAATGTCTCCTCTGCCTTCATGAATTTGATGAATAGAATGTTAACAAAATTTTCAGACCATCTTGTGGCCGTCCTTAGAAGTGGTGTTGATACACTCTAAGAGTGCAGAGGATCGTGCTGAGCATTTGTGATTGGGTGCGGTCTACATTGTGAGAGCGCAAGTTCGTTTGCCAAGATGAGCAAGTACAAGTTTTGGATGTCTTTAGTTACCTATTTGGGTCATGTTATTAATGAGGATGAGTTTTCGACGGACCCAGTATAGATCGTTGAGTGATTGATTGGGAAGAGATTTACAACATCCGAGAGAATAGGGAATTTTGTAGGGTTGGCAGGATGATATAGAAGGCTTGTGTAATGATTGTCACAACCCGCATTTTCCCAACATTTAAAATGCTGTCAGAGTAGGGAAAGCTACGCGTTGTGATGCCACGTCACGTAGGGGATGCTTACTGACGTTAAGGCAATGTACCCTTCATCGCAGTTCAAGCAATTATTGTTATCAAATCAAAGTGATTCAAAAATGATTTATGCAGAAAATTAATGAACCGTGTCCCTCGGCTAGGTGGATCAACTAGTCCACGCTTTTAAAATATAGTTTTACGTAGCGGAAATAAAATACTTGATTTAATTACATAGTGGCCTAAGTGAACATGAAGACCTAGTGAGGTGCACCATGCAAGATCGAATGTGTGGATTTACTATATATAAAGGTAGATTTATCACGCGCTGAAATTAGTGAGCTTAACATTTCAAATCATGATGCACATTGCTACAAATGCCTTAACATATCTAGGAAGAGGTCGATAAGCCAACCCACATTTAACCATTCCAGAACAAGTGTTCAAAAGTGAACAACAAATAACAGCAGCAGTAAAACAAAAGTCTAACCAAACGGCACCACAGGCGTCAACACCTGACACGAACCCATAGGCCGACAAGTCCACAGAATACCCTACCTCAAGAGGGTCAGAAGACGGCAACCAACGCAGCTCTGCACTAACACCTGCTATTGTCCAGAACCTGAGGCATTCAAAGAAAGAACACCTCAGAAGCAAGTACAAGTGGTGCAGAAAATAAGAAAGTAAGCAAACCTCCGCGAGACCGGAGGGAAACAGAAGCTGCAAGGGTCAGTGATGACAAAGCTAGCAGCTAATAATCAACAGGAAAAGAAATAGCAGAAGTATCTAATCATTAGTAGAAAAAGAAACAGCATAACAACTAAAAATCAGCAGAATATGCTCACCAGACAAAGGTGAGAACACAGGCGATGACAAAACTCGCCATAAGCAAAAGAAAAGAACCATCAACCTTCAAATTATTAATCATGTTACTCTTATTTAGAATTATAGAGACTGATCAGCTCATCAGAAAAAAAAAGAGAAGCCGTGCGGGGATAATACCATCACACATCGTCACGACCCTCAGAGCACCGCACCGGTGGCACCGCCAACATCGTGTACGACCTCCAACAAATTATTCATGTTTTCATGGTTCTTTCAAGGAACAAGGGCGAAGCCCAACAGATCATAACACATTATATCGCAAGTAAGAATGGAAAATACAAAGGGAGTTTCATGCCAACAAAAATGCCTTTTTTATGGACTGGCAAAATGCCAAGTTATAAGCAGCTATAATTAGAAGTTATAAAGGAAATGTAACACAGCGAGATCAAGGGAGACTGCTTGGAGCTATTATATGGAAAAGAAAAGAAAAAAGAAACTAGAGCAAAATCACCACTTGCCTTAGGTTTTGCTGGAAAAACTCTCCGAATCGCTCCCCGTTGAATATCGGGTTAAGAGAAGGCGAGAGGAGTCAAGATCTACAAGAGATCAGGCTAGAAAAGGTTAGAGTACTAAAGACCTAACAAAAAAGTTTCACGAAGCGGAAGGAAATTACCGCGAGGGCGAAGCTCTCGTCGAGAGCTTTCCGAATCTATGCTCGGCTCGCGATTTCGACCACCGGAGCTCCGTCGGCGGCGTCCGGAAGATTCAAGAAATCGCCACTCCCGTCGCTCGCTTTTCTATCTGGTTCAGACAGAATGAGGAAGAAGCAGAAGCTGGGTTCGTTTTCTTTTAAGCAACATCACATAATTTTAATAATAATAATAATATTATTATTATTATTATTATTATCAATAGAAGGAGCTAGTGATCGACGCAGGAATGAAGTTGTCGACGCATGAATGAAGGGGTCGACGCATGAATGAAGGGGGGCTGCTAAAGGGAGTGTCGACGCATGTATGCAGAAAGGAGGAGAGAAGTCGATGCAAGGGGGGAAGGGAAGTCAACGCATGGGGGGGGGGGGGGGGAGTCGACGCATGCAAATGTATATATATATACATTCGTATAATAATAATAATAATAATAATAATAATATTATTATTATTATTATTATTATTATTTTATCACTAAAAATTAAACGAACGTCGAATCCAACGAAAATTTTGCCTAAGGTGAACGACGGCGCTACAAATCCAACGACGAAGTTGGAATCAAAATCCGACTTGCCGTTTTCGAGATATGAATGGCGGAAGTTACGACGAGCTTTAAATATATACAAAACTTCTAAAATGCGCCGAGGCTCCAAAATGGTTCGGATCGCGACGAAACTTGATAGGCAAGTCTAAAATTAAATAATCTAATTTCCTAACGTAAAATTTTCCAATTCCGGGTCGTCGCAAAATTTGGTCGACTTAACCCAAACGGACGCGAAAACGCGCAAACGGCAACGCGCCGCTAACTCGACGTTAGAAGTAACGCCCCGACGTCATTAACATGCCATCACTGAATTAAACAAATACTGGAAAAATCAGAGGCGTTACAACCACTCCCCCTAAAAGAAAGTTTCGTCCCGAAACTTGACATAAGGGCAGAAAACAACATTAAAATAGGTACATGATGTAGGAAAGAAGATTTAAGATGAATAATTAATTGGTGCAGGAACCACACTTGGGCAAAATATATGGTACAGGAAAATAAATCCATCTGAGCTATTTAAATGAGAAGATGAATGGTGCAGGAAGAAGATTTACCTGAGCTAATTAATTAAAAAGGTGAGGATGAGACTCTCGCATTGCTGACTCCAGCTCCCATGTTGCGCTCTCGACGTCATGATTCCGCCAAAGAACTTTCACCATGGGAATATATTTTCTCCGCAACACCCGCTCTTGGGTCTCCAAAATGCGAACAGGCTCCTCAACATAAGATAAATTGGGCTGAATCTGAGGCACCGAATCGAGGACTTGACGATTGCTGCGGACGCACTTCCTTAACTGACTCACATGGAACACATCATGGACGCCAGGGAAGGTAGCAGGTAACTCCAATCTATAAGCGAACACTCCGATGCGCTCAACGACCTGAAATGGCCCAACATATCTGGGATCCAACTTGTGGTTCTTCCCAAATCTTTTAACGCCTGGCATCGGAGAGACCTTCAGAAAAACACTGTCCCCAACCGCAAACTCCAGATCTGCCCTTCTTTGATTGGCATACCTTTCGTACCACTCCTGAGCAACGCGGAGCTTCTCCCGAATATTAGTCACCGCCTCCTCCATTTCCATTAAAGCTTCCGGACCTAGCAACGGTCTCTAACCGACTTCGACCCAAAACAAGGGAGTCCTGCAACGCCTCCCATACAGCGCTTCAAAAGGGGCCATCTGCAGACTTTCTTGGAAGCTATTATTATATGCAAACTCCATGAGTCTGAGGCGCTCGTCCCAAGCTCCACCATGCTCCAAAATGTAACACCTGATCATGTCTTTCACAATCTGATTAACTCGCTCCGTTTGACCATTGGTCTGCGGATGGTATGCGGTCGAAAACCCGAGGTCGGTGCCCAAAGCTCCCTGTAAGCTTGACGCGCTATTTCCACACCGCTAATTAGCGGGCACGAAATGCGGTACGACGGCAGTGCACCGGTCGTTGTCAAGCAATAAAAGTAGGGAGTAGCTCCCCGAATATCGTTCTCAAAGGACCGCAAGTTGGGTAGTACGATTTGCCTGTTAGGAGATTAATTATGAGGGTTTCTAAGTTAAACAAAAACAGGGGGGTTTTGATTGGTTTTGTAAAATAGGAATGAGAAAACTAAACAAACTATGCGGGTCGCAATCACCGTGTCGCTTGGTGGATGGATTTAGTGCAGGCCGCGATGCCGTGCTTCGCTTAGAGGATGACCGGTGAGCAAATGGATGAGGTGAGTGCAAATGCGAGAGTTGAGGGTCGAAGGCACCTCTTCGCTATCGCTTCCAGCTTTTGCTAGAGCGAGTGATAGAACGTGGGTGTATGTAAGTGGAGCGGGGGCGGAGCGCATCACAATGCAGCATCAAGTAAAGAACAAGATCATAAACAAACTCCCATTCATAGACAAATAGAGGTTCACTTAGTTCATTACAACAATGAAGAGTACATATTAAAAAAGGAGAAGGGGTAGAAGGAACCACGAGATGAGAAGCCTCGCCGTGGATCTTGGTCGGAATGGGGGGTCGTCACGCCTCCTCCGAGCTCAGTCCTTGGTTGGTTCCGGGGCTTAGAGGCTGTCACTACCTCCAACCGTTGCCCGTCTTCTTCTCAGAGCTGGGTCACTTCTGCTTCGCCCAATGGAGATGTCCTCCTCATGGAATGCTGGCTGTAGATGGCGGAGAATGCTTCCGGGATCCTAGATGGACCTTAGGATCAATGAATGAAGCCTTCCCAAAGGGGGGAATGGATGGGAGGACCTTGGAGAGGTGAAAACGGCGGACTGGCGCGGAGAAATCACGCCCCAAAACAGTGCTCAATCCCTAATTTCGCGGAGCAGCGGTTTAAATACGGAGCAGAATAAACACTGCGCACGGTCAGTGGCGCACGACCAATGGTTGTGCGCGAAGGAATGCCTGTGATCGTGCGCAGTCAACCTGTAGCAGAGAAAGAGATGGCAATTAACGCACGGTCAGGGGCGCACGACCAATGGTCGTGCGCGAAGGAATCCTCTGATCGTGCGTCGTCGCTCTGTCTGGGAAGGGAATTAACGCATGACCACTGGTCGTGTGCCTGATCGTGCGCGAAGGAATGCGCACGATAAGAGGCTTTCTAGGCCAAAAATTGCCCCGCACCATCCCGAACGTTCGCGCGATCCTAGGACCTGCAGGAAAAATGCAAATGACCCCGATCCGTGCACACCACCAGATCCATAACGCAGGCATACAGTAATATATAATAAAAACATGCCACAAAGGGGGAAGGATTGCACAAAAGGCGCAGATACGCCGTGATATCAATATAAGCATATATGAACAGTAATTGAAGTGCAATGACACTAAAACAAACCCAGATGAGGCCGGAAATCACTGTATAAACCAGACTCATCAAAGCTCTGCCAGAATCACGACGTAAACATAGAGTCTCGATCTGACACGATACTCACTGGCACTCCATGCAAACGGATGACCTCATCCAAATAAAACTCTGCTATCTTCTTCATAGAATAGCCGACTTTGAAGGGGACGAAATGCGCACACTTCGTCAATCGATCAACTATAACCCAGACTGAATCATGTCCACGAGGGGACCTCGACAAACCCGTAATAAGGTCCATCGATATACTTTCCCATTTCCACATGGGGATCTCCAAAGGGGTCAGTTTTCCTCCAGGCCTGCCATGATCGGCCTTCACCCGCTTGCATGTGAAGCACTCCGATACAAATTTGGCAATGTCGTTCTTCATGCCCGACCACCACACGATTTGCTTCAGATCTCTATACATCTTGGTGGAACCCGGGTGGTAGGACACACTAGATCTGTGAGCCTCCCTGCAAATCATAACTCGAATATCTTCCACCGCCGGGATACAGAATCTACCTCTACACAAGAGGGTACCAAGCTCATCAATGGAGAAATCAGATAATTCTCCTTTCTCGGTCCTTCCTCGGAGATGCTGAAGATCTGGGTCTTCTTTCTGACGTAACCTTGTGAGGGTGATCCACGAAGGCTCTTCTGCCTCCAAACGAGTGCGCTCGCCACGGCTCACCGCCGAAATATCCATCAAAAGAAACTCCTCAACTAAGGCTTGAACAGATAAATTGAAGATCTGAGCCGTCTTCCTACTCAACGCATCGGCCACCATATTGGCCTTACCGGGATGATAAAGGATATCCACTTCATAATCAGCAACATATTCCAACCACCGGCATTGGCGCAAATTCAGCTCCTTTTGTGTGAATACATACTTCAAGCTTTTATGATCGGTATAAATCTTGCACACAGGGCCATACAGTAAGTGTCTCCACAGCTTCAGGGCATAGATCACCGCCGCAAACTCCAAATCATGGGTAGGGTAATTCTTCTCATGAACCTTCAATTGCCTAGATCCATAGGCGATCACCTTTCCCTCTTGCATCAGAATGCAACCAAGTCCGATGTGGGAAGCATCAACATACACCGCAAACTCCACTCCTCGATAGGCAAAATGAGAATTGGGGCAGAGCACAACCTTCTCTTCAGTTCTTGGAAAGCCTCCTCACACTTATCACTCCAAATGAAGGCGGCATTCTTCTGCGTAAGCCGGGTCATCGGAGCGGACAATGTGGAGAAACCCTCCATAAATCTCCTATAATATCCGGCCAAACCCAAGAAACTCCTGATCTCTTTTGGAGTAGAAGGTCTCTTCCAATCCATCACCGCTGAAATCTTGGCGGGATCAACAGAGATTCCATCCTTGCTCACCACATGTCCTAAGAAAGACAACCGAGGCAGCCAAAACTCGCACTTGCTCAGTTTAGCATACAACTTATGCTCTCTCAAGACAGACAGAACCAGACGCAAGTGATAGGCATGCTCCTCATCACTGCGAGAATAGACGAGAACGTCATCGACGAAAACGACCACAAAACGGTCAAGAAAGTCCTTGAATACCCGGTTCATCAGATCCATGAACGCAGAAGGCGCGTTGGTCAAACCAAAGGATAACACGAGGAACTTGAAATGCCCGTACCGGGATCTAAAATCCGTCAGAGGAATGTCTGACTCACGAACCCTCAACTGGTGGTAGCCTGAACGAAGATAAATCTTCGAGAATTTGGTGCACCCACGCAGCTGATCGAACAAATCATCAATCCGCGGCAACAGATATCTATTCTTGATCGTCACCTTATTCAACTCACGATAATCGATACACAGCCTCATGGAACCGTCCTTCTTCTTCACAAAGAGAACAGGGGCAGCCCATGGAGAAGTGCTCGGTTTGATGAAACCACACTCCAGAAGTTCATCCAACTGAACACGCAATTCTTCTAATTCACGAGGCGCCATGCGGTACGGGGCCTTGGCAATGGGCCGGGTGCCTGGTTCGAGGTCTATGGAAAACTCCACCTCTCTTTCGGGAGGAAGAGCGGAAAGCTTGTCCGGAAAAACATCGGGAAACTCTCGCACCACCGGGATACCCTCCACGGTTGTCTCCACACGAGAAGCATCCACAGCGCAGATAGAAACTAGAAAACCCAAACAACCAGGGGCTAAAGCTCGGCGGGCACGTACCGCAGAAATAATCGGAGAACTCTCCCGAGGTAAACCATAAACGCTCAATGGACGTCCGTCACCCAACTTGAAATCTAGCCACTTCTCCTTGCACTTGATCACGACATCATACTTGGACAACCAGTCCATCCCAAGAATCACGTCGAAATCTGTCAAATCTAGCATCTTCAAATCCGCTAGTACCTGGACACCACCCAAGGAAATGGGGCACTCCCGGATACCTTGATCCGACGTAACCTGATCTCCAGATGGAAACTTAACGGACAGGGTATCATCCAACCGATCAACATACCATCGATGCCTATCAACAAAACTTCTAGTAACAAAAGAGTGAGACGCTCCCGAATCAAACAGGATACGCGCCCACTTATTCCTCACCTTGAATTCACCTAAATAAGCGTGCGTCACTAGACAACTAGTAAGCTAAATTTAGGAAAAGGAGGACAAGTTTGGAGGAAAGGAACTAACCAGATATTACGTGCGCTGAGGTTTGAGCTTCCTCTCTAGTCAGCACATTAAGCTTGCCCTTCGCCTTGCTCACGAGCTGTGGGGGCGGTGGCAAGGTCTGCAGAGGAATCGCTGAAGTCACGGTCTGAGAGTTCGGGCAGTCGGCCTACGATGCCCTTTTTGCCCACACAGGAAACAACAACCAGCCTTCTTGTAACACCGGGCCGCCTCATGCCCGGGCTTAGAGCAGAATGAGCACACTGGGACCACCTTGGGTGCGTCTTGAATTGCACTAACCTTTAACGGCTCCAACGCCTCGAGCCTCTTGAAACACCTTTCGAACGGGTGGCCTCGCTTGCCACAGAAGCTACAGTGCCCCACACCCCTCTTCTTCGAGTCCGAGTGAGATGCCTTGGAACTCTCCCGATCATCCAACTTTCTCTTATCACTCTTTATTTGCTGCCCACGAATCTTCGTCTTCTCAATAGATTCGGCCTTCAATGCGGCCTCCACCACTTCAGCATAAGTCTTTGACCCATAGGCGCTAGCCCACTGCTGGATGTCGCCAGTGAGACCACCCAAAAACCGCTTCACTCTACCTTCCTCCGAGGCCACCAACTCGGGGGTGAATCTACTCAACTTGCTGAACTCGATCTCGTACTCACTGACGGTGAGCTGCCTCTGCTTCAGATGCAGAAAGTTGTTCATCAATCGGTCGCGCTCAACTGAAGGGAGGAACTTCTTAAGCAACAACTTCTTAAACGTCTCCCAAGAGCATCCCTCGGCGAGACCTTCCTTCTCCCTAATCCACCAACCTTTCGCCAAACCCTTCAGTTGATAAGCAGCCACCATCACCTTTGAAGCCTCAGAGACACCTGAATAGGAGAACATCTCCTCCATGCTAATCACCCAATCATCCAGGGCCATGAAGTATGCCCTACCATCATAGGTAGGAGGTCCTAAACGCTGAAAGTGTGAAATGAAGTTCATCTCTGGTGGCAATGCCAATGGAGGCACCAGGGGAGCAGGAACGGATGGGCTCACCACCGGTTCTTGCACAACAGGCTGCTGCGCCGAGGCAGCAGACACCAAGGACTGAATTTGAGTCTGCATCGCAACCAACTGCCTCGACAAAGCATCATTGCTCTGTCGCAGGCTTTCGATCACGGACTCACTCTGACCACCAGAAGCTCTCCCTCAGGCAGGGGAGTCGATCGTGTCACTCTCCTACGAGACATGTCTACAAGAAGGATGGACATTCAAGCAGAAACAGGCTTACAAAGCTTAAGCCAAACAGACTCGGAAAAATTCACGGATCGATTCAGAACAGGAAAGAAAACAACCTGCTATTGCTGTTACCTTGTTCTGGAATTTCATGAAATGATGCCATGATTAACTTAGGATGATGCACCATCTTATTGAATCTTGTGCTATGACATGAGTGCATGAACATTTAAATTTCTTTTCAAATCATGTGTGTACATATGTCATCTGGTACGTCTTTAACTTGGCACGCGTGCTTATGCGATGATATGAATGTATGCAGTGCTATGCATTCTAGAAAGAGGCCTTAATGTATGTTATGAGCGGCGTACACATGTAATGTTATGCATCCCATACTACATAACATTACATGTAACGAAAAAAGAAAACGTGCTAATGGGCATCCATGTAATGGTGGTTATGCATCCCATATTACATAACCGTCACATGTTGCCACCTATGGTGGATCCATATACAAACACATATTATGCATCCCATACTACATAATATGCCCCGTATACTTCTTATCATGCTATGAGTGTTGTGTCCATGCTTCAGTTAAGACATATTGATGACATATCGGTGTGTGTATACAATGAAATGGTCTTATGAGGTTCTGCTTAGGATAGCGGTTGTTTGGCTCACACGCCAAACCACCCAACTACCTTTTTCACAGAACCTCCCTTTGATACCAACTGTCACAACCAGCATTTTTCCAACATTTAAAATGCTATCAGAGTAGGGAAAGCTACGCGTTGTGAGTCCACGTCACGTAGGGGACGCCTACTGACGTTAAGGCAACGTACCCTTCATCGCAGTTCAAGCAATTATTGTTATCAAATCAAAGTGATTCAAAAATGATTTATGCAGAAAATTAATGAACCGCGTCCCTCGGCTAGGTGGATCAACTAGTCCACGCTTTTAAAATATAGTTTTAGGTACCGGAAATAAAATACTTGATTTAATTACATAGTGGCCTAAGTGAACATGAAGACCTAGTGAGGTGCACCATGCAAGATCGAATGTGTGGATTTACTATATATAAAGGTAGATTTATCACGCGCTGAAATTAGTGAGCTTAACATTTCAAATCATGATGCACAATGCTACAAATGCCTTAGCATATCTTGGAAGAGGTCGATAAGCCAACCCACATTTAACCATTCCAGAACAAGTGTTCAAAAGTGAACAACAAATAACAGCAGCAGTAAAACAAAAGTCTAACCAAACGGCACCACGGGCGTCAACACCTGACACGAACCCATAGGCCGACAAGTCCACAGAATACGCTACCTCAAGAGGGTTAGAAGACGACAACCAACGCAGCTCTGCACTAACACCTGCTATTGTCCAGAACCCGAGGCTTTCAAAGAAAGAACACCTCAGAAGCAAGTACAAGTGATGCAGAAAATAAGAAAGTAAGCAAACCTCCGCGAGGCCGGAGGGAAACAGAAGCTGCAAGGGTCAGTGATGACAAAGCTAGCTGCTAATAATCAATAGGAAAAGAAATAGCAGAAGTATCTAATCATTAGCAGAAAAGGAAACATCAGAACAACTAAAAATCAGCAGAATATGCTCACCAGACAAAGGTGAGAACACAGGCGATGACAAAACTCGCCATAAGCAAAAGAAAAGAACCATCAACCTTCAAATTATTAATCATGTTACTCTTATTCAGAATTATAGAGACTGATCAGCTCATCAGAAAAAAAGAGAATCCGTGCGGGGATAATACAATCACACATCGTCACGACCCCCAGAGCACCGCACCAGTGTCACCGCCAACATCGTGTACGACCTCCAACAGATTATTCACGTTTTCATGGTTCTTTCAAGGAACAAGGGCGAAGCCCAACAGATCATAACACATTATATTGCAAGTAAGAATGGAAAATATAAAGGGAGTTTCATGCCAACAAAAATGCCTTTTTTATGGACCGGCAAAATGCCAAGTTATAAGCAGGTATAATTAGAAGTTATAAAGGAAATGTAACACAGCGAGATCAAGGGAGACTGCTTGGAGCTATTATATGGAAATAAAAGAAAAAAGAAACTAGAGCAAGATCACCACTTGCCTTAGATTTTGCTGGAAAAACTCTCCGAATCGCTCCCCGTTGAAGATCGGGTTAAGAGAAGGCGAGAGGAGTCAAGATCTACAAGAGATAGGGCTAGAAAAGGTTAGAGTACAAAAGACCAAACGAAAAAGTTTCACGAAGCGGAAGGAAATTATCGCGAGGGTGAAGCGCTCGTCGAGAGCTTTCCGAATCTACGCTCGGCTCGCGATTTCGACCACCGGAGCTCCGTCGGCGGCGTCCAGAAGATTCAAGAAATCGCCACTCCCGTCGCTCACTTTTCTCTCTGGTTCAGACAGAATGAGGAAGAAGCAGAAGCTGGGTTCGTTTTCTTTTAGGCAACATCCCATAATTTTACGCATGGGGGGGGGGGGGGGGGGGAAGTCGACGCATGCAAATGTATATATATACATTCGTATAATAATAATAATATTATTATTATTTTATCACTAAAAATTAAACGAACGCCGAATCCAACGAAAATTTCGCCTAAGGTGAACGGCGGCGCTACGAATCCAACGGCGAAGTTGGAATCAAAATCCGATGTGCCGTTTTCGAGATATGAATGGCGGAAGTTACGACGAGCTTTAAATATATACAAAACTTCTAAAATGCGCCGAGGCTCCAAAATGGCTCCGATTGCGACGAAACTTGATAGGCAAGTCTAAAATTAAATAATCTAATTTCCTAACGTAAAATTTTCCAATTCCGGGTCGTCACAAAATTTGGTCGACTTGACCCAAACGGACGCGAAAACGCGCAAACGGCAACGCGCCGCTAACTCGACGTTAGAAGTAACGCCCCGACGTCATTAACACGCCATCACTGAATTAATCAAATACCGGAAAAATTAGGGGCGTTACAATGATTCCTGTGATTATTTGCGTCTTTGGTTAGGTTTATGTAGGAGAATCCAATTTTTTGTCCGGGGTGACTAGTGCGAAGGAGCCTTTTAGGAATTGAAGAGAAGATTGAGCACTGCTCCAGCTTTGGATCATATCTACCAAAGGAGTTGTGCACTGTTTATGTGGATAAGTTGTACGTTGAGCCCAGGTATGTATCGAGAAAAAAAAGGTGATCGCATATGGTTTGAGGCAATCGAAAATTCATGAAGCGAATTTTCATGTGCGTGATTTGGAATTTACCCCAGTAATCTAGGTATTGCACCTTGCAGATTATTTTGGTACGACGTATTGTGTAAGATTTACGGACCATAAGAATTGAAGCATATCTTCGCTCAGAAGGAGTTGATTCTGCGCCAGAGAAAATGAATAAATTATATTGCGAATTCTGGCATTGGCATTTGTTACCACCCGGATTCCACTAGGATGTATAGAAATTTGAAACATATTGTTCGCTGGTATTAGTTTAGTTATCGGTTTGATGAGGTTTTTCCGAAGACACAAATTGTGTGAGCTATTGTGAATAAATGGATAAAATATGCCCTTAAGTTTGGAGTCAGATCGAAACCCCAGGATTTGTTTTTTTTATGTCGCGTATCTAGATGAGTTTGGTAGAAGCTTCAGGGACTGAAAGTTAATCCGATCGTGGAAGATATGATCAGATGTTACACATTGGAGCATGGTGGAGCCTGGGATAAGCATCTTGGATTGATGGAATTTTCCTACAATAACAGTTATCAGGAAAGTGTTGTTATTGGCAATCTCATTATTCATTGCTTGTTGTTTGGGGTAAGCTCTAGGAAATTTCATCTATTAGCTCCAGGAAATTTCATTCATTAGAAAAATTCATCATTTTGGGGTATGGAGGCTGGTTGGGTTTATGCTCCAGGAATTATATTCGTTAGAAGTATCACCATCTTGGGTTATAGTGGTTGTTTGGAATTTACACACATAAACCTCATCATTTTGGAATGTGTTGGCTGTTGGTGGTGGTTGGTTTACCCTTCCTTAAATTTTATACTTAAAGTTATGCTCGGGGGCTGCTATGCTTAATCAGTTGGGAGTTTAAGTCTCTATATGGGAGGCGTAGCCGGACTCCCTTATTTTGGGCCGAGGTTGGTGAGAGTCCGTTGTTAGGCTCAGAAGCTTTGGAAGAGATGAGCGTTGTTGTGACTCATATCCGCGAGAAGCTTCGCATTGCTCAGGAGCGGTATGAGAAGTATGCTAATCGGAGAAGGATGGATCTGAAGTTCGTTGTTGGGGACTTGGTGTTCTTGAAAGTTAATCCGATGTCGGGCGTTAAGAGATTTGGAAGGAACCACAAGTTGGACCCCCGGTATGTGGGACCTTTCCAGGTTGTTGAGCGCGTCGGAGTGTCAGCTTTAGATTGGGTTTACCTGCTTCCTTCCCTAATGTTCACGATGTGTTTCATGTGAGTCAGTTAAGGAAGTGTGTCCACAGCAATCGTCAAGTTCTCGATTCGGTGCCTCAGTTTCAGCCTAATTTGTCTTATGTTGAGGAACCTGTCCGTATTTTAGAGACTCAAGAGCGTGTGTTGCGGAGGAAATCAATTCCCATGGTAAAAGTTCTTTAGCGGAGTCATGACGTCGAGAGCGCAACATGGGAGCTGGAATCAGCTATGCGGGAGTCTCATCCTCACATCTTCTTTTAATTGGCTCAGGTAAAATCTTTTTTTTCCTGCACCATTATTTGTCCAAATGTTGTTTCATGCACCATTTATTTGACCAAATGTTGTTTCCTGCACCATTATTTGTCCAAATGTTGTTTCCTGCACCATTTATTTGTCCAAATGTTGTCTCCTGCACCATTTGTTTTGTCCAAATATTATTTCCTGCTTATGCGTCAAGTTTCGGGACTAAACTTTCTTTTAGGGGGAGTGACTGTAACACCCCTGATTTTTCCAGTATTTAATTAATTCAGTGGTGGCGTGTTTTTGACGTAGGGGCGTTACTTTTAACGTCGAGTTAGCAGCGCGTCGCCGTTTGCGCGTTTTCGCATCCATTTGGGTCAAGTCGACCATTTTTTGAGACGACTCGGAATTGGAAATTTTTATGTGAGGAAATTAGATTATTTAATTTTAGACTTGCCTGTCAAGTTTCGTCGCGATCCGAGCCATTTTGGAGCCTCGGTGCATTTTAGAAGTTTTGTATGTATTTAAAGTTCGCCGTAACTTCGGCCATTTATATCTCGAGAACGGCACGTCGAATTTTGATTCCGACTTCACCGTTGGATTCGTAGCGCCGCCATTCACCTTAGGCGAAATTTTCGCTGGGTTCGGCGTTCGTTTAGATTTTAGTGATAATATAATAATAATGAATGAGATAATAATATTATTATTAATATTATAAAGTTTAGATATACATATATATATATGCATATTCATGCATGCAACGCTCGACAAATCAGCCCCCTTTCCATTCGTCGATCCCCCCTCCACTCCGCTCGACAAATCAGCCCCCTTTCCATTCGTCGATCCCCCCTCCACTCCGCTCGACAAATCTGCCGCTCGACAAAAGAAGCGCCGCTCGACAAAAATAAGCTCCGTTCGACAAATCTGCCGTTCGTCAAATCTCTCCCGTTCGACTTTAGCCCTTCTATTAATAATAATAATAATAATAATAATATTATTATTATTATTAAATTATGTTATGCTACATAAAAAGAAAATGAACCAGAGAGAAAAACGAGCGACGGGGGCGGCGTTTTCTTGAATCTTCCGGTCGCCGCCGACGGAGCTCCGGTGGTCAAAATCGCGAGCCGAGCATAGATTCGGAAAGCTCTCAACGAGAGCTTCGTCCTCGTGGTAATTTCCTTCCGATTCGTGAAACTTTTTCGTTAGTTTTTTTGTGCCCTAACCTCTTTTAGCCCGATCACTTGTAGATCTTGACTCCTCCTGTCTTCTCTTACCTCGATCTACAACGTGGAGCGATTCGGAATGTTTTTCCAGCAAAACCTAAGGCAAGTGGTGATCTTGCTCTTTCTCTTTGCTAAAACCCCTTTTTCCCGCCTTTGCTTCCATTTTTTGGTATTATGCAGAGTTATATCATCTGCTTCACTTTTGCCTTTTTCCCTTCTTCTCAATATAATTTTGCTCATCTTGTTAACCAAAAAAATGCTAGCTTATGTTCTGATGGGCTTCGTCCCCTTTTCCTTTGAAAGAAATATGAAAAATGTGAATCTGTTGGAGGTCGTACACGATGTTGGTGGTGCCACCGGTGCGATGCTCTTTTTAATATAATAATTCTGTTGGAGGTCTTACACGATGTTGGCGGTGCCATAGGTGCGATGCTCTTTTAAATTAATAAATTCTGTTGGAGGTCGTACACGATGTTGGCGGTGCCACCGGTGCGGTGCTCTGAGGGTCGTGACGATGTGTAATGGAATTATCCCCGTACGGCTTCTCCTTTTTCTGATGAGCTGACCAGTCTCTATAATTTTGAACAAGAGTAACATGATTAATAATTTGAAAGTTGATGGTTATCTGCTTGTGGCGAGTTTTGACCTTGCCTGTTTTCACACCTTCATTTGGTGAGTATTTTTCTGCTGAATATCAGTTACTTTTGCTGTTTCTTTTTCCTGTTGATCATCATGTTTCCTTTTTCCTGATGATTATTTATGGCTAGTGCTGTCGTCACTAATCCTTGCAGCTTATGTTTCCCTCCGGTCTCGCGGAGGTTTGCTTACTTTCTTGTTTTCTGCACCACTTATAACTTGCTTCTGAGGTGTTCTTTCTTTGAATGCCTCAATTTTTGGGCAGTAGCAGGTGTTAGTGCGGAGTTGCTTTAATTGCCGTCTTCTGACTCTCTTGAGGTAGGGTATTCTGTGGACTTGTCGGCCCATGGGTTCGTGTCAGGTGTTGACGCCCGTGGTGCCGTGTGGTTAGACTTTTGTTTCTCTGCTGCTGTTACTTGTTGTTTACTTTTGAACACTTATTTTGGAATAGTTAGATGTGGGTTGGCTTATAGCCCCTTGCTTAGATATGCTAAGGTAATTATAGCATTGCATATCATGATTTCAAATGTTAATCTCACTACTTTCTGCGGGTGATAAATCTACTTATATATATAGTAAATCCACACATTCGATCATGCATGGTGCACCTCAGTTGGTCTTCATGTACACTTAGGCCACTAAGTAATTAAATCAAGTATTTTTCCGCTGCGTAAAACTATATTTTAAAAGCGTGGACTAGTTGATACACCTAGCCAAGGGACGCGGCTTGTTAATTTTCTGCATAAATTATATTTGAATCGCCTTGTGTTAATAAAAATAATTGCTTGAACTGCGAAGAAGGATGAGTTGCCTTAACGTCAGTAGGCGTCCCCTACGTGATGTGGCATCACAACGCGTAGCTTTCCCTACTCTGATAGAATTTTAAATGTTGGGAAAATGCGGGTTGTGACATCCAAGATTAACCATAAGTCGTAGGAGTATAGAAGATGCTCAAGACTAACTAATAACACATTCACTCACACTCCGTTGTCACGGGAGCTTGGTTGGTTTGGTACCCCGAGTTGTAGGCTCGGTGGTGGTTGGTGCGGATTGTGGATCCGGTGAGTTGTGACTCAGTTTTGTTCTTGGTTGGGCAAGTTAAGCCCAGGTGGTTTATGTTTGGAGTTTGTAGATAGATGTTGCATGTGCACAAGGTGGTGGGTCCTTAGTGTCGATGGTCGTTGCACCGAAGTTGATACTCGGGCTCGACAAGTATGGACTTTGCACTTAGCCATAAAAGTCTGGTGGTCCAGCCAGTAAGACTACGCAGATGCTCCGCAGTTTTGCGTTGAGGCGTAGGATAGGTCTAGGTTAAGTAGTGCATATACCAACCTAGAGGTGGGCGAGGCCCAACCCACTGCTTCCGTTTGCCACTACGGGAGTATCCTGGGAGTCTTGCTAGCTCCAAAAAGGGGGAACTAAAGGTCTGTGCGCTTAGAGTCGTAGTGTGTGAGTTGCACTTTTGTGAACATAGCATAACTGCATACCTTGCATGTCATAGCATAAACATTGCATTTCAACCCCTACCCCTATCGTATAAGTCGGTTATGGGACTTCTTATACGATAGGCCTTGCTAAATGACCCCTTGGTCTATAGGTTTGTGTGGGCATTCCAATAAATCTATGGTTACTTTTCTATTATATACATGTCTTTATTTACTGCACTTTACTTATTCTTTACCTGCTCTTGCTATGCTTATTAACTGTTTCACTTATAATTATATATACTTGTGTAGTGGTAGATCTTTTCCTGTAGATTATACCCTGTCATCTGCTATTGTTATTACCCCTTGTTTGTCCTCCGCTTCATCATTCCCGCTCGGTGCCTAGGAGTCACCAGGGGAAGGGTGGGGGATTGGCTTAGTCTTTTTGACTAACGGTCGGTGGACCTTATCATTTTAGGAGACCGCGGCGACGAAGCAACACCAGAGGCCGGTGCAGATGGAGACGGGGCAGTCTAGTATGGGAGCACCGATGACAGGATCCGTGAGTGGCTATTAGTTTAGTTATTTTGCTTCCGCGAGTGAATTTGTAGTGAGGTTTTGATGTATCGGGCAGGAGCCCTTGTATCTCTTTTCATTTCAGTTATATTTTTTTGGACATCTCTTGTGGATGTTATACCTTTTCTATGTGATATGGACTTGGCTTTCTTTTTTAGCTTATCTTACTTTGCTTCTTCGTGATCGATTTGGCCGGCAGCATCGACATGTTGTAGTGGCAACCTTCCCGAGCGAGGGTGTCACCGCAAAGCGGCGGTTCTGGGCCTAAGACCCGGATGTTTGAAAAAAAATGGGGTCTTACAAGTGGTATTAGAGGTAATCTCGATCCGAAGAAAAGAAGTCCACAAACCCTGGGCCACCCCGCGCGAGCTTAGTTTGAGGACAAACTAGCAGCGGAAGCAATGGTGTGCCCATAAGTGAAATCACATGAAAAGGTCCACTTATAACTAAATTTTCTTTAGCTAAGTCCCTTACGAGTGCAAATTTTTTTCTTGTGTAGCCGGCGACGAACCCTACACCGCAGCATGGAGTTCCAACGACTCCAAATGTCATCGCACCACCACCGGATCCTACCCCATTCCAGCAGTCGGAGCTGGGACAGACACTGACTGCCATTCTGGATACTTTCAGGGCACAGCAGGCTCCGGCTCCACAGCAAAACCCTGGGACCAATTGGCTGAGCATCTTTCGAGGTCTCTCCCCACCATCATACATCGGGACGGAGACCGTTGTGAGGATCGAGGAGTGGGTGGACATCATGGAGGAGATGTTGACCGGGATTCAGTGCCCGGCAGACATGGAGGTGCCACTGGTGGTTTCTTGCTTGGAGTCTCATGCGAAGAGATGGTGGAAGAGGTTCCTGGATACAGCTTATCCGGTACTGGAGGCTACGGACGTTGTGTGGGATGATTTCAAGGCAGCCCTGCTGGAGCATTTTGTGCCGCAGTCTGCAAGAGACGAGCTGGAGGATAGGTTTTTGCAGTTGAGGCAGGGGAGCAGGACAGTTCTGGAGTATCACCGGGAGTTTACCCATCTATCCCGGTTTGCGGTTTCGTATCAGCTGAATGACGCAGCATATGTAAAGAGGTTCTACAAGGGCCTTCGTGATGAGCTGAGGCAGGCCCTCCTCTTCATCTCCGACGGCAGCACGACTAAGATTCTAGAGATGGCCAAGAAGCTAGAGATAGACCAACAAGCTGTTCATGGGAGAAAGAGACTGATGGAGGATCAAGGACGAGGAGGCAGAAGGGATCAGCCGAGAGGCCGAGACGCTGGGGAGAGAAAGACGGAGGTCTGACCCCGCCAGGAGAAGAGGCAGGAGCAGAGAGAGACGGTAGTGTTGGCTCCTCAGCCTCTACAGATGCGGGAGATGCCAAGGATTGGAGGAGGTGGGACACTACCGGAGTGCTACCACTGCCACCAGACTGGCCATATCAAGAGAAATTGCCCTCAGAGGAATGCACCACCAGCACTACGGGCAGCACCACAGGGCCAGCATTTCGGGGGCTGAGGACGTGGACGAGGTCGTGGATTTCAGGGCGATGACCGGAGATAGTACAGGGAGCAGGCGTACACCCTAGACTTAGCAAGGCCCCGGGACCCAGCAAGGGTCATCGCAGGTACTTTGATGCGTTTCTTTTAATTGCTTGTACCTTATAAATTTTAGTTTTACCTTAGTATTGAACCAAACAACCAAAACCCTCAGGTTTAGTACGCGTTTACGACAAACCCGCTTTTACCTTGTTCGATAGGGGTGCCTCGCACTCGTTCGTCTCAGCTAAGTTTATCGAGGACCTGGACCAAGTCCAACACTTCAAGAGAGATTACAGGAGGGTGCGATTTTCGGATGGATCGGAGGTTCTAACAAATGCCACGTGCAGCATGAGGGTGGAGATTTGAGGAAGACTGTTCGAGGCCCCGACAACTATGCTGAAGATGAAAGACTTCAACCTGATCCTGGGCATGAGCTGGTTGTTCGGGAACCAGGCAAAGATTGACTGCCCGACAAGGAGGATCGTTCTAAAGCACGATGACGGTGAAGTAGTTTTCGAAGGTACTCAACCCACCTCTCGTCTCTTCTTATCATCTATTCAGGCCGTCAAGGCCCACCTGTAGGGAGACGAGGTATATCAGGTGCTCTTCGAGGCGACTGAAGTCAAGGACTCAGTGTCAAGTAACCCGGTCGTACGAGATTTTGCTGATGTTTTTCATGAGAAGCTTCCCGGACTGCCACCGCACCGCGAGAAGGATTTCTAGATTTAGCTGGTGCCGGGAGCTAAGCCGGTATCTAGGGCCCCTTATCGGATGGCCCCAAAGGAGTTGGTAAAGTTTCGGAGCCAGCTGCAGGAGTTGGTGGAAGCTGGGTTTGTTAGGCTGAGTTCCTCACCCTGGGGAGCTCCGGTGTTGTTCGTGAAGAAGAAGGATGGCACGCTCCGATTGTGCATCAACTACAGAGCCCTGAATAGACTGACGGTGCGGAACACGTACCCTTTGCCAAGGATAGATGAGTTGTTTGACCAGCTAGAGGGAGCCCACTGCTTCTCGAAGCTGGATTTGAGATCTGGGTATTATCAGCTGAGGATCCAGGAGGAGGATATCCCGAAGACGGCTTTCAGCAACCGATATGGGTTGTATGAGTTCACTGTGATGCCGTTCGGGCTCACGAATGCACCATCAGCATTTATGAGCCTGATGAACCGGGTGTTCGAGCCTTATCTCGACATCTTTGTCATTGGGTTCATTGACGACATCCTCATCTACTCAAGGACGGAGGAGGAGCATGCACGGCATTTGGCACTAACCTTGGAGAAGCTTCGGGAGCATCGTTTGTATGCGAAGTTCAGCAAGTGTCAGTTTTGGTTGAAGGAGGTGGCCTTTGTAGGCCATATCATCAATGGAGCTGGCCTAGCAGTGGATCCAGTAAAGATTCAGGCAGTACAGGATTGGCCGCCGCTGAAGATAGCCACCGACGTGAGGAGTTTCTTGGGACTTGCCGTCTACTGCCGAAAGTTCGTTCAGGGGTTTTCTCAGATAGCCCTCCCACTCACATCCCTGACGAAGAAGGATGCTGCTTTTACATGGACGTCGCAGTGTGAGGCAGCCTTTCAGGATCGAGCTGAAGGGTCGGCTTACTTTGTCCCCCATCCTTGCCCTTCCGTCGGGGAGGGAAGGCTTCCAGGTGTATACGGATGCGTCATATCAGGGGATGGGTGCCGTTCTGATGCAGAACGGCCATGTGATAGCTTACGCCTCTCACCAGTTGATGAATCACGAGCGGAATTACCCGGTGCATGACTTGGAGATGGGAGCAGTCGTATTCACTCTCAAGATCTGGCGACACTATCTTTATGGTGTCCACTGTGACATATTCTCAGATCACAAGAATCTGAAGTACGTAGATACGTAGAAGTAGTTGAATATCCGGCAGAGGCGATGGGTGGAGTTCTTATCAGACTATCAGTACACGATGCATTACTACCCAGGGAAGGCGAATGTAGTAGTAGACGCACTGAGCAGGAGAGCTACTGCGTCAGGAGCAGTGCCTAAGTTGATGGCCATGGAGTTAGTGCGGATGTTCTAGGACATGCAGATCTCTCTAGTATCTGAGGATGATCCGGAGATGTACGAGGAGTAATTAGCAAAGATGGGTGCCACTTACGACATTCGAGACCGCATCAGGGATGGGCAGAGGCAGGATGCCAAGTTGGAGCCGATATTCAGAGCCTTGGAGGCAGGATCAGCCGGAGATTATTCGCTGAAGGACGACCTGTTGAGTTTTAGAGGTCGAGGGTATATACCGGCAGGGGGCCGGATTTGGGAGGATATTATGTCAGAGGCTCATTGCAGTAGATATTCCGTGCACCCGGGCATTACCAAGATGACTGCGTATTTGAAGAGGACCATGTATTGGCCAGGCATGAAGAAAGACATCGTCTATTTTGTGACCCACTACGAGTCTTGCCAACTCGTGAAGGCGGAGTGCCGGAACCCAGCAGGATTATTGCAGCCACTCCCGGTGCCGGAGTGGAAGTTCGACGACATCGCTATGGACTTTATACACGGTCTTCCCCGATCTCGTGCGAGAAATGACTCAATTTGGGTGATCGTCGACAGGTTGACGAAGGTGGCCAGGTTTATTCCAATCAGGAAGGACGATGCTGTTAGTGTTTTGTTGCGAAGGTTCGTAGAGCAGTTTGTTCGATACCATGGTGTGCTGAGGACGATCGTGTCAGATCGGGATGGACGATTTACGTCAAGGGAGTGGAGAGCAGTGATGATTGGTGTTTGGACTTCTTCTTTTTGTTTTATAAATAAAAGATAACCTTTATATTAAGAGTTTAGAATTGGCGGATGTTTTTGAAGAGTCTCGCAAGTACTCCTACTTTGAGAAATTAACCGTTATCCTATCGAAGGATAGAAGTAACGGTCTTTTTCTTCTTTCGGAATATTGACAATCACGCCTCGGCTACAACGCCGAATTCTATTGAATTGAAAAGTAGAAAAGGAGAGTTTCGCACTAAATGAGTTTGGAAAGCTGTGTTTGAATTTTTAGTCCAAATTAATCATTTGATAAAGGCAAGTATACCTTATCGCAAGTAATACAGGATATTTTGTTTTAGAAAATATCGGGATCGTATATTTCCGCGGGTCGTGTTGATTATGCTACTTCGAGGAACGAACTATTATTTTATCGGAATAATATTTTTAGTTGATTTAACTAGAGTTCTAAGTGATAAAATGCGAAAGATGATAATAAGCGATTAACTAGAGTTCTAAGCGATGAGAAAGATAGCGCGCGACGTCGAATTACCTTGAGACGAAAATAGATTTTTTCGTAGAATTAAAAGTGATGACTTTTCAAAATATTAAAATGACTTGGCCGTGGAGGTTCCATAATTATGAACGCTCCTCTCTCGAGGGTACGCCCACCTGAGATTATGTATATTTGACCGAACTCTCGTTCTACAATCGAATCTTCTTAATACTCGCTTTATGTTGTGAACCCCGCTATTGGGTTTTTATTTCCAATTCGGGAGAATTACTTCGTCCTCTCTCGAGGGTAGCGCGCACTTCTCTTTACCCATGAGTGATCAGTCCGTACGCACGAGCCTCTCGGCTAACTAGGTATGAAAACGGAAATGAAAACCACACATCGATTATGTGGCTCCACTCAACGTTATTCTCGGGTAAACCTTAAGCACGTTAATTATTTTTAGAAAAGAGATGTTTTAATTTTATAGAAAACTATTTTTGTGTCCCAATGCTCTTCGACGTCGTGTGCTAAAGGAAATTAGCCACTCATCGGAATGGAGATGGCATTATCGGTTGGAAAATACATGTTTAATAATTAAAGCGGATATAAGCGGATAAAAAGGAAATACAAAGACTTATATAAAAACAGTAATAGTATTCGTCCCAACCGTCTTAAACAAGCGCAAAAAAGTTCTTAGCCTCTTATTTAAGAAGGGGGTGGTATAGAAATGAAAAGACTTATAAAGGTGCAGAAATAATATCTGTCCCAACCGACTTAAATAAATGCTAAAGTAAATTAGCCTCTTATTCAAGATGGGGGTGGTATATAGCAGTTATATAAAGACTGAAATAA
The DNA here is from genome assembly GCA_033032865.1 of Dactylorhiza incarnata. Lineage (NCBI taxonomy): Eukaryota > Viridiplantae > Streptophyta > Magnoliopsida > Asparagales > Orchidaceae > Dactylorhiza > Dactylorhiza incarnata. The sequence continues at coordinate 6,976,839 of JAWHQI010000051.1, read as the reverse complement.
AACAAAGTTACAAAAAAGAAAAATACTATCTCATAAACTCACGCACTCTACTTGTAATAAAAGACTGAATCGAAAGAAAGCGTTTAAAAGAAAGCGATAAAGAAAGCGATAAAGAAAGCGATAAACTACTTTTATGAAAGCAATAAACTAAGTTATGAAAGCAGTAAACCTAGATTATGAAAGCAATAAACCTAACTATAAAAGCAATAAAACTAACTTAAGAAAGCAATAAACCTAAACTCATACACACACACACACTAACATAAATGAAAAGGAAGATGATCCAAATGAGAAAAACAACATTTTATTTCTAAAAGGCGAAAATTACAAACGAACATAACTTAATTGCATAAAGAAAACTCGCATTCGCTCAAAGAACTAAGAAAAACATTACAAAGCACTCAAAATATGGATGAAAAATACTTCAGCCGAGCCCCTCTATTTATAGGGAAAATTTGAGTTTTACACGCCCTAGGTCACGGGCGTGACTTGAATGTCACGCCCGTGACTTAGGGCGTGACATTTGCTCGGCTGTATTCGCCGCCTTCTGGAAGGTCTGGCCGTCAAACATGGCTGCACACGGGCGTGACTTGGTATGTCACGGGCATGACTTGGTGACTCACGGGCGTGACTATGGGTGGTGTTGAATCCAAAATTGCACATCCACGATCTACTCGAGGAAACGGGGGGAAAAGGAGGCCGCGAGCAGCTGGTTACTTGAGTCGCGAGTGAAGAGGGAAGGAGGTCGCGCGGCCTATTTGATGAGGCCACCCAGCTTGCTTGGTGAGGCCGCCCGACCTGCTTGGTGAGGTCGCCCGACCTGTCTGATGAGGTCGCCCGACCTGTCTGATGAGGTCGCCCGTCCTGCTTGGTGAGGCCGCCCGACCTGCTTGGTGAGGTCGCCCGACCTGTCTGATGAGGTCGCCCGGCCTGGCAGTTAGGAGGTCGCCGGACAGCCCGCTACCAGGTCCGGTCTGATTGGTCTAGCCGCAGGATTCTTACCTCTCGACCGGTGTGTGTCTTCTGAAGAGGCATGGGGGCCTATTTATAGGCCCAGGGTGGAGTCTTCTAGAAGTTGATGACATCAGCGCCAGGAGAACAAAAGAAGAGGTCGCCCGGATTGCGACCTCACAGGTAGAGGTCGCCCGGCTAGCGACCTCACATGGAGAGGTCGCCCGGCTAGCGACCTCACAGGGAGAGGTCGCTCGGCTAGCGACCTCACAGGAAGAGGTTGCCCGACTAGCGACCTCACAGGGAGAGGTCGCCCGGAATGCGACCTCACATGGAGAGGTCGCCCGGCTAGCGACCTCACAGGGAGAAGTCGCCCGGCTAGCGACCTCACAAGGAGAGGTCGCCCAGAATGCGACCTCACAGGGAGAGGTCGCCCGGCTAGCGACCTCACAGGGAGAGGTCGCCCGGCTAGCGACCTCACAGGGAGAGGTCGCCCGGAATGCGACCTCACAGGGAGAGGTCGCCCGGCTAGCGACCTCACAGGGAGAGGTCGCCCGGTAGCGACCTCACAGGGAGAGGTCGCCCGACTAGCGACCTCACAGGGAGAGGTCGCCCGGAATGCGACCTCACAGGGAGAGGTAACCCGGCTAGCGACCTCACAGGAAGAGGTCGCCCGTAATGCGACCTCATAGGGAGAGGTCGCCCGACTAGCGACCTCATAGGGAGAGGTCGCCCGGCTAGCGACCTCACAGGGAGAGGTCGCCCGGAATGCGACCTCCTGAAGCGAGACAGCCCGGATGGTAGAAACTGCCCGGAAGGGGGAGCTCGCCCGGCAGGGGCCAAGCCGCCCGGAAAGAGGGAGCTCGCCCGGGAGCTCCGAAAATGCCTGGTACCTGAAAAAGTGCGGCTCAGAGAGGATTGCCGATTTCTGGGTAAACATAATCCCCGCACTTTTTTAAGTTCCCTAGAGAACTTCAAAAAAGTAGAACTTACCCATGAGAATCGTGAATCGCCTCCCACAAATTTCCAGAAAAGGCATGAGAAGAAGAGAGAGCTAGTACCAGCTACTTTTTCAAAAAAGAGCTTGCGAATACTCATTCTATCTTCCGCGATGGAGAAGAGTTAAAACAAGTATATATAAAAAAAGGAAAAGAGTCTTGCAAGTACCTGAACATGACTTGGCAATAATTTATGTAAGGAAGAGCAGGCAAAAAAGAGATAAGAACACATGGGTACCTTGTAGAGAACTCGCAAATTTTTACAAAAGAGATGTTAAGACAGTTTAAAAGGGAAAACATAAATAACGAGTACCTGAGAAGAACTCGCGAACACCTGCTATCCTCTGCAAAAGAAAACTCTAAAGCAGGAAAAGGAGATATAGAGAGCGAGTACCTGAGAAGAACTCGCGGACACCTGCTAACCTATGCAAAAGAAAACTCGAAAGCAGGAAAAGGAGATATAGAGAGCGAGTACCTGAGAAGAACTCGCGGACACCTGCTAACCTATGTAAAAGAGAACTCGAAAGAAGGTACACAAGATATAAAGAGCGAGTACCTGAGAAGAACTCGCGAATACTTGCTATTCTCTCTACGAAAGAGAACTTGAAAACAAGTGAAAGAGAATCTATAACGCGAGTACCTGAAGAGAACTCGCGAACACCTGCTAATCTCTGCAAAAAAGAACTCAAAGCAGGCATAAAACATAACGCGAGTACTGATGAGTCCTGATCATATACACATTTATGGACTCATCCGGGCCGTTTATTTAGTCATTTCTCCGCACTTTAGCCTTGTTATAGCTTATATTTGATAATCCATGCTAGGTGCACATCTAGGCCCACTTTGGTGTGATTTCCGTGCTTATTGTCATTAGTAGTATTCATGTGCTGTTAAGTGCCACTTTCAGTAGCTAGATCTGTGGTTGAGCAGGAATAGGAGTCGTGCAAGTGTTCCCGGTGCAATTCTGCACAGGAACACTGCGCACGATCGCCGGTTCTATTGCGCACGACCACTGGTCATGCGCCACTGATCGTGTGCACTTAACCCTTTTTCACGAGTTCTGTTTGGTGCAGTGCGCACGACCATCAACGACAGTGCGCACGACCACCGGTCGTGCGCCATTGCTCGTGCGCACTTATCATTAAAATTCTGAGTTCTGTTTGCTTTATTGCGCACGACCATCAACGATAGTGCGCACGACCACCGGTCGTGCGCCACTGGTCGTGCGAACATTTTATTTTATAATTTCTGTCTTTGCAGGCTCCACCCAGGCAGTGCGCACGATCGCAGAATTCCAGTGCGCACGACCACTGGTCATGCGCCAATGACCGTGCACAGTATTTAATCCAGCGCCTATTTAAATGCCTGTTGCGATTTTAGGGCGATCGATCACTGGCGGGAGCGGGATTCCTGTTCCGTACGCCGCCGATTTCCACCGTGGGACGCCTCCACTCCATCTTCTACGCAAGGGGAAGCCTCCTCCACCCATTCCAAGACTTCCTCCATTGTCCGTGAGTGTTCTCCATCGTCCGCAAGCCTCCAAGCAACCATTCTCTCATTCCGCCCGGTGAGAAGAAGAAGGAACCTGAAGTCGAAGACGACGGAGCTACGTAGGGAGATCGTGACAGCTCTCTACGCCGGAAGCATAGTCCACCCGAGTCCGGAGGTAGCCCGACAACCTACCATTCCGGCCGTGAACGGCCGCTAGTCTTCACCATCAGTTATTTCTTTCCTCTTTCCTCCATTGTACTCTTTGAACCGTGCAATACTCGAATATTGTGATGTTTATTTTGATGGAAATGAATATTTCTTTGTTGTTCTTCATGGTTTGGTGGTGATTCATTCCGCTTTCTCTCACTCACTCGCGCACGCACGCAAGGTGTTTGATCCGCGTTAGCAAGAGCTAACGGCGGTTGTGAAGAGGTGTTTGCGACCCTCACCCTCTCGCACTTGAGTTCACTTCATCCGCCTCACGAAGCACGACATTGCGGTCGTTGCATCCACCTCACTTTGCGAAGCGGTGTTTTCGACCCGCATCTCTTTTGTTGTTGATAAGATTAGGAAAACCAACCAAAAGCCCCATCTTTGTGTTTGTTGAACGCTTGTGTAACAATAATCACTGCGCGATTCGTTCACCCATCCTGCATTCCTCAAGAGACCGACATCCGGGGAATTTATTCTCCACAATTATTACTTGACAGCGACCGGTGCACTTGCCGACACGCATCAAGTTTTTGGCGCCGTTGCCGGGGAGTGCAGGCGTGTTTCGTCTTGTGTTGTGACTTTCGTTATCCGAGCAGTTGTTTTTTTATTTTCTTTGTTTTTCTTTTTGTTTTTGATAGTTCATGCAGAGGCAGGTCGCAGGTGAACTCGCACCTTTTGATCCAGAAATCGAACGAACTGCTCGCGCGCGAAGGCGCGCTGCGGCTGTACAAGCGGCCATGGGTGATCAGGTAGACCCAAATGATGTTGATCCGAGAATGCCTGGCGTGGGGGAACATCAGCCTGGGATTGAGCAGGAGGCAGCTAGGCCTCGACCCCGCACGATGAGGGACTACACCACTCCAACTGCTGGGAGTGTGTATCCGGGGTTCGGGCCAAACATTATGAATAATCAGTTTGAGATCAAGCCAGCGATCTTAAACATCATCCGGAACAACGCTCAGTTCTCGGGGTTGGCCAGCGAAGATCCGCATCTGCATCTGGCGAAGTTTTCTGATATTTGCGGAACCTTCCGCTACGCAGGGATTGCTGACGACATGGTCAAGCTTAGACTGTTTCCCTTTTCATTCCGCGACAAAGCAAAGGTGTGGCTCCACTCCATTCCGCCCGGGACTGCTGCAACTTGGGATGCCCTCGCATCCAAGTTCCTTGCTAAATTCCACCCTGTGGATAAGATTGTAAGCTTGCGGCGGGAGATCGCCACATTTCGCCAACTTGACCAAGAGACCCTTGCTGAAGCTTGGGAGCGCCTCAACGATCTCCTTCGCCGTTGCCCTGGCCACGAGCTCCAACCATGGAATGTGGTTGAATTGTTCTACTTCGCGATCGAGCCCAACTACAGGGCAATGATCGATGCTGCGGCGGGTGGCACCTTGATGAACCACACCCCTGAGGAAGCCCTTCGAATTCTGCGCGACACTGCCTCCCACAGTACATTCTGGACTGCAGGGAGAAATGCTCCAAGAAGCGGCCGAGGTCTTTTCATGGTCGACTCTCTTCCCTCTCCATCCGCGACTGCTGCTGTCATTACCTGCGAGGGATGTGGAGGCGGAGGCCACCACGCGTATGAGTGTTCGGGGAACAACGTGGCAGGTGACTTCGCACACTTGAACTTGAACGAATCTGTTAATTATGTAGGAAATCAGCCTAGGGGGCGCCTTTCAATAATGCTTATAATCCGGGAGCGAGAAGTCACCCAAACTTCTCGTGGAATCCAAACACACCTGACCAACGATAGGCACCGGGGCAGCATCAAAACGATGCTTACGCCTCCGGGAGCCAACCGAGGCCACCACACCATGATTATAACCAAGGTCCCCCAATCCAAAAAAAGCATAATTTGGAGGAAATGATGGAGAAGTTCATGCAAGCGGCCAACTCTAATATGGTGAATCAAACTGCATCCATGCGAAACCTGGAAACGCAGTTGGGCCAATTGGCCCAAGTGCTAACTGAGCGATCGCAGGGGACCCTTCCCAGCAACACGGAGAAGAACCCAATTGATCAAGGGAAGAGTCTTGGGGATGTGGTAGAGGTTGAACCGAGTGAGCTGGTAATTTCTTGTGCCATCAATAAGGTTGAAACAAAAGCTTTATGCGATTCCGGTTCCTCCCGCAACGTCATTGCACTGCAAGATGTTGCGAAATTACAACTTGAGATGAACACGGAGGAAAGGAAATCGCTTATTCTCGCTAACGGCACTATTATCCAATCTGAGGGGGAAGTGAGAAATGTGGAAGTAATAGTTGAGGGGACGACTGTGGTCGCGGACTTTCAGGTGTTGGGCCCCCAGGAAAATCAATCCATTCCTATCTTGGGCGTGCCGTTCTTGAAAGAGAGCGGCGCCACCCTTGACTTCGCTACGGGGTGTGTTCTCCTACCTAACAAGGCGCTGCAGCCCACTCGCCTCGAAGCTACAGCTGACACATCCACTCCTCCCCCTCTCGTTATTTCTGATGAATTTCTAAGCTGTGCAGGAAAGATACATGATCAAGAAACAAGTGAAGGAGGAAAGGAGGAGCTCCAATCAGATGAGGAAGAAGAGGTTGACTTCCGGAAAGAGTTCGACTCCGAGAAGGAGGAAGACTGCAGTTCGGGAAACGTTGACTTGGATCTAGTTAGGGATGCTGGTTATTTATCTTCTTGTGGTGAATCTTGTAATAAACTATCTAAGCGCTCAATCTCCTGGGCCGATTCGGTGGTCACCGCGATACCGGAGGTGATGCCACCCCCCGCTAAAGTGGAGAAATCTGAGAACTCTCAACGGTGGCAGTCTCCGACTGTCGCCAAACTTAAAAAGGAAAAACTTCTGCGCGATGCTCGTGCTGCCGCTCTCCGTGGCAAGATGGCGGAGGTTAGGGGAGCATTGGGTAACACCAGTGCTGGCCCTAAAGCCTTCACCTCTCGCCTACGTGCTACGGGAGACGCACATCATAAGAGCGCTTTTAGTTGATTTGTGTTTCTTCTGATGTGGTGAACTGCTTCTGAATATTTCTCTTTCAATTCCTGCACTCTTTAAACACTGCTAATACAGGTATTTGGTCCAGCTTAAGGATGTTAAATGAAAGCGCTACTGGGAGACAACCTAGATTCCCTGATTTTGTAGTTTTTTTTCTAACTTCTTTTAGTTCAGCTTTTGTATTTGCTTTTGTTGCTTTGAGTTTGTGCTTGCAGGTTTTGTGTTCGATGGTGCGGATGCTGCGGACTATTCGTGATCATAAACGCCAATCGTCTGGTATGCTCATTTCTGAGCATTGGGTAACACTTCCTCCCTTCTTTTAGCTTCAAATTTCTAGATATATCGTTTAGCTTAAGTCTGGGGGAGCGGTTGTTGTTATCCACTGTGCACGAGTTGCACCGCATACTAGAAGGTTGATTCTTATTTATCCTAGCATTATCATTGTTTTTCATTTTTCACACACCATTTCACCCACTTGAGTGCGCGCTTATCTTTTTGTTGTTGTTCCGTTGTAAACTATCTTGGTTGGAATATGAAATAGATTGTTAACGTAGGAATTATTATTTGGAGTGCGATGTTGACTCATGTAGTGTTCTAGTCACTTCGCATGCTATGGTAGAATTTGAGTAGAACTAGATTTTCTTTATGCATCTAATTTATGTTTAGTATTTCTGCGTAAATTTAGATTTAATATACTCAAGTGGTGAATTCGCATGAAATTGACGATAACCCGGTGTTGTGTGTGTGCGATTGCTAGTCGTGTGTTGCTCGAGTCGGGAGGAAGGTTTACCTTTCTCGTGGGCTAAGAACTTGCCCCAAGCGACTCTCGAAGCATGGGTGAGAGCGACTCGTCGAGTTAAACATGATGTAGGCCACCCTTTGGCTAGTTTGAGCTTTGTTATTCCATTTCCATTTCGTTCACCGTTGCAAGCCAAATTAGTGCCTACCAATCCTTTGTTCAGCTCCTCTTCACCCACCAAAGCCTGAAGCCTATCCTACTCCCGCAACCAAAATGTTTTTAACTGCGCTCATAAGTCTCAACTTGTGTGGTGTGTGGAATCATTGTGTCATGAAGGGAAATAAAGTCTATCTACTGATTTTGAACCAACCGGAGGATACATAAAAGAAGTAAAATATGTTAAAAGAAAAAAAAAGAGAAAGAGTATTTAAAAAAAAAATCCTCCCGAGCTAAAAAACAGAAAATCTGTTGGTATTTGTGAAGTAGGCCGTGTGCACACCTGGTTTTCATGATAAGTCTGGGGGTGTGTCACACGAGCATCGTTGTTGGTCTTGCGTGGTGCAGCGTTCCGTTAGCTCACTTGGGTTGCGTAGCCGCCGTGTTTAACTTTGAATATCATACCGTAACCTAAGCCCCGTTTTAATCCTATAAGTCCTACTGATTTGATTTGCGAGTTTGCTAGCGCCGTGGAGAGAGTGTGACCGGGCAAGCGTATGGTTCACGACGTTGATGGATTTCAGTGGAGTTATTCCTAGGCCCCGATCTTTTGCAACACCCGCCTCAGTATCTTGTCACTTTCACACCGGGCATGATCGTCAAATTCTTCGTAATTCACCAACTGAGTATAACTAAATCTTTAATTACGCTTTAATACTTATGTAAATTAGTTAGCATAGTTAAACTCTCCTTCTACTAGAATCTCTACTCGCATGCGTTGTTACTTCGCACCGTACTCCCTTGTGTAATTCTCTATGTTAATTATCGTTTTCACGCTCCGCCGGATTCGTTTGCTAGGGACGCGCAAACAGTTAAGTCTGGGGGTGTGATGAGTCCTGATCATATACACATTTATGGACTCATCCGGGCCGTTTATTTAGTCATTTCTCCGCACTTTAGCCTTGTTATAGCTTATATTTGATAATCCATGCTAGGTGCACATCTAGGCCCACTTTGGTGTGATTTTCGTTCTTATTGTCATTAGTAGTATTCATGTGCTGTTAAGTGCCACTTTCAGTGGCTAGATCTGTGGTTGAGCAGGAATAGGAGTCGTGCAAGTGTTCCCGGTGCAATTCTGCACAGGAACACTGCGCACGATCGCCGGTTCTATTGCGCACGACCACTGGTCGTGCGCCACTGATCGTGTGCACTTAACCCTTTTTCACGAGTTCTGTTTGGTGTAGTGCGCACGACCATCAACGACATTGCGCACGACCACCGGTCGTGCGCCACTGCTCGTGCGCACTTATCATTAAAATTCTGAGTTCTGTTTGCTGTATTGCGCACGACCATCAACGATAGTGCGCACGACCACCGGTCGTGCGCCACTGGTCGTGCGAACATTTTATTTTATAATTTCTGTCTTTGCAGGCTCCACCCAGGCAGTGCGCACGATCGCAGAATTCCAGTGCGCACGACCACTGGTCGTGCGCCAATGACCGTGCGCAGTATTTAATCCAGCGCCTATTTAAACGCCTGTTGCGATTTTAGGGCGATCGATCACTGGCGGGAGCGGGATTCCTGTTCCGTACGCCGCCGATTTCCACCGTGGGACGCCTCCACTCCATCTTCTACGCAAGGGGAAGCCTCCTCCACCCATTCCAAGACTTCCTCCATTGTCCGTGAGTGTTCTCCATCGTCCGCAAGCCTCCAAGCAACCATTCTCTCATTCCGCACGGTGAGAAGAAGAAGGAACCTGAAGTCGAAGACGACGGAGCTACGTAGGGAGATCGTGACAGCTCTCTATGCCGGAAGCATAGTCCGCCCGAGTCCGGAGGTAGCCCGACAACCTACCATTCCGGCCGTGAACGGCCGCTAGTCTTCACCATCGGTTATTTCTTTCCTCTTTCCTCCATTGTACTCTTTGAACCGTGCAATACTCGAATATTGTGATGTTTATTTTGATGGAAATGAATATTTCTTTGTTGTTCTTCATGGTTTGGTGGTGATTCATTCCGCTTTCTCTCACTCACTCGCGCACGCACGCAAGGTGTTTGATCCGCATTAGCAAGAGCTAACGGCGGTTGTGAAGAGGTGTTTGCGACCCTCACCCTCTCGCACTTGAGTTCACTTCATCCGCCTCACGAAGCACGGCATCGCGGTCGTTGCATCCACCTCACTTTGCGAAGCGGTGTTTTCGACCCGCATCTCTTTTGTTGTTGATAAGATTAGGAAAACCAACCAAAAGCCCCATCTTTGTGTTTGTTGAACGCTTGTGTAACAATAATCACTGCGTGATTCGTTCACCCATCCTGCATTCCTCAAGAGACTGACATCCGGGGAATTTATTCTCCACAATTATTACTTGACAGCGACCGGTGCACTTGCCGACACGCATCAAGTACCTGAAAAGAACTCGCGAACACCTACTAATCACTGCAAAGGAGAGCTCAAAGCAGGTATAAAACATAATGCGAGTACCTGAAGAGAACTCGCGAACACCTGCTAACCTCTGCAAAAGAGAACTGAAAGCAGGTATGAAATATAACATAACGCGAGTACCTGAAGAGAACTCGCGAGCACCTGCAAATCTCTGCAAAAGAGAACTCAAAGCAGGTATGAAATATAACATAACGCGAGTACCTGAAGAGAACTCGCGGACACCTGCTAATCTCTGCAAAAGAGAACTCAAAGCAGGTATGAAATATAACATAACGCGAGTACCTGAAGAGAACTCGCGGACACCTGCTAATCTCTGCAAAAGAGAACTCAAAGCAGGTATGAAATATAACATAACGCGAGTACCTGAAGAGAACTCGCGGACACCTGCTAATCTCTGCAAAAGAGAACTCAAAGCAGGTATAAAACATAACGCGAGTACCTGAAGAGAACTCGCGGACACCTGCTAATCTCTGCAAAAGAGAACTCAAAGCAGGTATAAAACATAACGCGAGTACCTGAAGAGAACTCGCGAACACCTGCTAACCTCTACAAAAGAGAATTCCAAGCAGGTATAAAACATAACGCGAGTACCTGAAGAGACCTCGCGAACACCTGCTAATCTCTGCAAAAGAGAAGTCAAAGCAGGTATAAAACATAACGCGAGTACCTGAAGAGAACTCGCGAATACCTGCTAATCTCTGCACAAGAGAACTCAAAGCAGGTATGAAATATAATATAACGCGAGTACCTGAAGAGACCTCGCGAACACCTGCTAACCTCTATAAAAGAGAATTCCAAGCAGGTATAAAACATAACTCGAGTACCTGAAGAGAACTTGCGAACACCTGCTAATCTCTGCAAAAGAGAACACAAAGCAGGTATAAAACATAACGCGAGTACCTGAAGAGACCTCGCGAATACCTGCTAATCTCTGCAAATGAGAACTCAAAGTAGGTATAAAACATAACGCGGGTACCTGAAGAGAACTCGCGAACACCTGCTAACCTCTGCAAAAGAGAACACAAAGCAGGTATAAAACATAACGCGAGTACCTGAAGAGACCTCGCGAACACCTGCTAATCTCTGCAAAAGAGAACACACAGCAGGCATAAAACATAACGCGAGTACCTGAAGAGAACTCGCGAACACCTGCTAATCTCTGCAAAAGAGAACACAAAGCAGGTGTGAAATATAACATAACGCGAGTAACTGAAGAGAACTCGCGAACACCTGCTAATCTCTGCAAAAGAGAACTCAAAGCAGGTATGAAATATAACATAACGCGAGTACCTAAAGAGAACTCGCGGACACCTGCTAATCTCTGCAAAAGAGAACTCAAAGCAGGTATAAAACATAACGCGAGTACCTGGAGAGAAACTCGCGAGCACTTGCTAATCTCTGCAAAAGAGAACACAAAGCAGGTATGAAATATAACATAACGCGAGTACCTGAAGAGACCTCGCGAATACCTGCTGATCTCTGCAAAAGAGAACTCACAGCAGGTATAAAACATAACGCGAGTACCTGAAGAGAACTCGCGAACACCTGCTAATCTCTGCAAAATAGAACTCAATGCAGGTATGAAATATAACATAACGCGAGTACCTGAAGAGAACTCGCGATCACCTGCTAATCTCTACAAAAGAGAACTCAAAGCAGGTATGAAATATAACATAACGCGAGTACCTGAAGAGAACTCGCGAACACCTGCTAATCTCTGCAAAAGAGAACTCAAAGCAGGTATAAAACATAACGCGAGTACCTGAAGAGAACTCGCGAGCACCTACTAATCTCTGCAAAAGAGAACTCACAGCAGGTATAAAATATAATGCGAGTACCTGAAGAGACCTCGCGAACACCTGCTAATCTCTGTAAAAGAGAATTCAAAGCAGGTATGAAATATAACGCGAGTACCTGAAGAGACCTCGCGAATACCTGCTGATCTCTGCAAAAGAGAACTCACAGCAGGTATAAAACATAACGCGAGTACCTGAAGAGACCTCGCGAACACCTGCTAATCTCTGCAAAAGAGAATTCAAAGCAGGTATGAAATATAACGCGAGTACCTGAAGAGACCTCGCGAATACCTGCTGATCTCTGCAAAAGAGAACTCACAGCAGGTATAAAACATAACGCGAGTACCTGAAGAGAACTCGCGAACACCTGCTAATCTCTGCAAAAGAGAACTCAAAGCAGGTATGAAATATAACATAACGCGAGTACCTGAAGAGAACTCGCGATCACCTGTTAATCTCTACAAAAGAGAACTCAAAGCAGGTATGAAATATAACATAACGCGAGTACCTGAAGAGAACTCGCGAACACCTGCTAATCTCTGAAAAAGAGAACTCAAAGCAGGTATAAAACATAACGCGAGTACCTGAAGAGAACTCGCGAGCACCTACTAATCTCTGCAAAAGAGAACTCACAGCAGGTATAAAATATAATGCGAGTACCTGAAGAGACCTCGCGAACACCTGCTAATCTCTGTAAAAGAGAATTCAAAGCAGGTATGAAATATAACGCGAGTACCTGAAGAGACCTCGCGAATACCTGCTGATCTCTGCAAAAGAGAACTCACAGCAGGTATAAAACATAACGCGAGTACCTGAAGAGACCTCGCGAACACCTGCTAATCTCTGCAAAAGAGAATTCAAAGCAGGTATGAAATATAACGCGAGTACCTGAAGAGACCTCGCGAATACCTGCTGATCTCTGCAAAAGAGAACTCACAGCAGGTATAAAACATAACGCGAGTACCTGAAGAGAACTCGCGAACACCTGCTAATCTCTGTAAAAGAGAACTCAAAGCAGGTATGAAATATAACATAACGCGAGTACCTGAAGATTACTCGCGAGCACCTGCTAATCTCTGCAAAAGAGAACTCAAAGCAGGTATGAAATATAACATAACGCTAGTACCTGAAGAGAACTCGCGAGCACCTGCTAATCTCTGCAAAAGAGAACTCAAAGAAGGTATGAAATATAACATAACGCGAGTACCTGAAGAGAACTCGCGAGCACCTGCTAATCTCTGCAAAAGAGAACTCAAAGCAGGTACGAAATATAACGCGAGTACTTGAAGAGAACTCGCAAACTCCCGCTAATCTCTGCAAAAGAGAACTTACAGAAGGTGTAAAATAAACTTCATAATGCGAGTACCTGAGGAAAACTCGCAACCACCTGTTCATCATTTCATATAAAAATTTGTAGAAAAGAAGTTTTTGGATGTCTCGATACAATATGGTGATATTCACCTTATTTTCAAGCAAGAAGCTAACATAGCATCTGCATCAGATGCAGGAGAAATAATAATGCTCAACCGGAGCAACCACTACAATGTTGATATAAAATTGAAATTACATCGGGGCGACCATCAAAAGATGGGTTTGATTGCCTTTTTAGATGATGGCGACCATCAAGGGATGGGTTTGATTGCCTTTTAAGATTTGGGCGACCATCGAAAGATGGGTTTGATTGCCTTAGAAGATTTGGGCGACCATCGAAAGATGGGTTTGATTGCCTTAGAAGATTTGGGCGACCATCGAAAGATGGGTTTGATTGCCTTAGAAGATTTGGGCGACCATCGAAAGATGGGTTTGATTGCCTCTAGAGATTTTGGCGACCAACTAAAGATGGGTTTGATTGCCTTTAAAGATTTTGGCGACCATCGAAAGATGGGTTTGATTGCCTTTAAAGATTTTGGCGACCATCGAAAGATGGGTTTGATTGCCTTTAAAGAAACTCGGGTAACCACCAAAAAAAGGTGGGTTTGATTGCCACAACATTCACGAGCCATATTCAACCATGTACGCATTTAAAGGAAAGAACTAATGCAAACATATCTGAAAGAGCTCTAGCCTTAAGACAAACCTTTTTGTCAATGAAAATGGGTCTAGCATCGGGTGAATGACCAATATTGCTAGAAAAGACTTTACAATCACATTTTTAAGCAACATATTCCCGCAGTTTGCCTTCTTTCAATAACTTCTCTACAAGCTTATGTAGAGCGCGACAGTTTTCTGTATCATGACCCACACACATGTGGTATTGACAAAACAAATCTTTGTGACAATTTCTATGACCAGGTCGCATGAGAGAAGGTCTCGTAAAACCAGGTTCTTGCTGGATAATCCGAAGAACGTTTTCATTGAGATAGTCAAACTTGTATACCTTCCTCGGAACTTATCTTGCTTATTTGAGCGAGGAGAATTACATGACTTGTAATCATAAGCCTGAGTTGAGATATGAGGGTTGACAAGGCATAGCTCTGATTGATTTAGCTGCAGGATACTTGGAGAAGTAGATAGATGCTCATAATCATAGCATATTTCACATTGAGATGATAAGTTGGGACCTTGTTTATATTCTAACAAATAGCCACGACGATTGATAGGAAGATGACCATGAGAAGAATAATCCTTCTGTTGTTGTTGAGGCCTCTGAATTAAAGAAGCAAAATAATCGGGGTTCGCATCCTCGGCCTTAATGAACTGATTTGCTATTTCAATAAGATGAGCATAAGATTCTGTCTCTTTCATGGTGACTTCAAACTTAAGAGGACCTTCCTGGAGACCATTAATTAAGGCATGTTTATAGAGACTTTGATCAGCATTAACAACATCAATGATTTCTTTTTGAAAGCGATCGATGAAGTGAGCTGTGGATTCGTTATCCATTTGCTTGATCTGAAAAAGAGCTGGTAGACCTCTCTTACGTTTCTTTAAAGTGCTGAACCTTAAGTAAAATTCTCTTCGAAGATCCCCGAAGCAATTGATCGATTGAGGTGGTAAATGGTAGAACCAATCCAGAACTTGACCGTCAAAGGTCATGATGAGAAGTTTACACTTGATACCATCTGATAGAGCTCTTAGTGAGGTAGCTGCCTCAAAGGCTTGCAGATGAAAAACCGGATCACTCATTCCAGAATAGACTGGCAGACGAGGCTCTTTGAAGTCATTTGGGACTAATTCCCAACGAATTTTGTATGATAATGAGGAAGGTTCTTGTTCTTCTCCTGCAGGAATTGTTAGTCTATCAACAAGGTAAGGTGGATCACCCATACTAACCTTATGAAACTCATAATGAGGAATAGAGAGTCCTGCTGCTTCAGGTTGTAACAAATGTTCGAGATGACTGCTAGAAGGCTTGTCATAAGTAGCTGCTATAGTATTAAGTTGAGAATCCACTTGTCTTTTGAGGTGGACGATCTCTGCTAATAGCGGGTTTATGTAGACAATTTGAACAGGAACTTCAAGATGATTAAAGGATGCTCGAGGCCTTCTGACGGATGATCCATGAAAACAGGAATTGCCGAAAGAGAAAAACTGAAATAACTTTCAAACGGAGCCGAATTTTTGAAATCTGAGGGCTAAAAAGTGCCTGAACGGTGTGTCCCGTTCAATTTTTGGATAGTTCGGCTCAAGAAGGTCGCATCGGGCTTTGAATTTCTGAATTCCGACACCCGGATCAAAAGTTATGGCCGTTTTAAGATTGAGTGTATTTTAGGCCAAATCTCGCATCTTCATCGCAACTGTTGTTCATCAACCACTCGCTATCTGAAGGTCGCGTGTTTCTGTTGAATCCAAAATTGCACATCCACGATCTACTCGAGGAAACGGGGGGAAAAGAAGGCCGCGAGCAGCTGGTTACTTGAGTCGCGAGTGAAGAGGGAAGGAGGTCGCGCGACCTATTTGATGAGGCCGCCCAGCTTGCTTGGTAAGGCCGCCCGACCTGCTTGGTGAGGTCACCCGACTTGTCTGATGAGGTCGCCCGACCTGTCTGATGAGGTCACCCGTCCTGCTTGGTGAGGCCGCCCGACCTGCTTGGTGAGGTCGCCCGACCTGTCTGATGAGGTCGCCCGGCCTGACAGTTAGGTGGTCGCCGGAAAGCCCGCTACCAGGTGCGGTCTGATTGGTCTAGCCGCAGGATTCTTACCTCTCGACCAGTGTGTGTCTTCTGAAGAGGCATGGGGGCCTATTTATAGGCCCAGGGTGGAGTCTTCTAGAAGCTGATGACATCAGCGCCAGGAGAACAAAAGAAGAGGTCGCCCGGATTGCGACCTCACAGGTAGAGGTCGCCCGGCTAGCGACCTCACATGGAGAGGTCGCCCGGCTAGAGACCTCATAGGGAGAGGTCGCCCGGCTAGCGACCTAACAGGGAGAGGTCGCCCGGCTAGGGACCTCACAGGGAGAGGTCGCCCGAAATGCGACCTCACAGGGAGAGGTTG
This sequence comes from Dactylorhiza incarnata, assembly GCA_033032865.1. Classification (NCBI taxonomy): domain Eukaryota; kingdom Viridiplantae; phylum Streptophyta; class Magnoliopsida; order Asparagales; family Orchidaceae; genus Dactylorhiza; species Dactylorhiza incarnata. The sequence goes on along the minus strand of JAWHQI010000051.1, from coordinate 6,960,643 downwards.
CCCGGCTAGCGACCTCACAGGGAGAGGTCGCCCGAAATGCGACCTCACAGGGAGAGGTCGCCTGGCTAGCGACCTCACAGGGAGAGGTCGCCCGGCTAGCGACCTCACAGGGAGAGGTTGCCCGGAATGCGACCTCACAGGGAGAGGTCGCCCGGCTAGCGACCTCACAGGGAGAGGTCGCCTAGAATTTGACCTCACAGGGAGAGGTAACCCGGCTAGCGACCTCACAGGAAGAGGTCGCCCGGAATGCGACCTCACAGGGAGAGGTCGCCCGGCTAGCGACCTCACAGGGAGAGGTCGCCCGGCTAGCGACCTCACAGGGAGAGGTCGCCCGGAATGCGACCTCCTGAAGCGAGACAGCCCGGACGGTAGAGACCGCCCGGAAGGGGGAGCTCGCTCGGCAGGGGCAAGGCCGCCCGGAAAGAGGGAGCTCGCCCGGGAGCTCCGAAAACGCCTGGTACCTAAAAAAGGGCGGCTCGGAGGGGATTGCCGATTTCTGGGTAAACAGGTGGCTGATGTCGGCAGCATGGGCGCGACTTCGAGACGTGACGCGCTGGCGGCTCACGGGCGAGAATCTGTTGGAACACGGGCGTGACTTGTAGAGTCACGGGCGTGACTTGGTCAACTCTTCGAGATTTCACCTAAAAACGGCTGTCAGCTGGAAATTTGGCTTTTTAAAATTACACGCCCTTGGTCACGGGCGTGACTCAAGGTCACGGACGTGACCTGGGGCGTGACTTGACCAAATTCGCCAAAATTTGTAAAAACAAAAATAAAACTAAGTTAGTAAGGAAATAATGAAAACAAGCAATTTATTCATTAATTTACATAGAAAATTCACAATATTAATTAGAACTATACTAATAATTATACTAAAAATACATATATTTTATTACTTATCAAATACCCCCATACTTAAGCTTTTGCTATTCCAGAGCAAAAGTAAGAGAGATCTATACGGGATTAACATAAGTTCTAATTTTTGGCTATCGCTTTATTTTAATCATATGAGACTGAAAAATAAAAATTCGGAGTAATAAGAGTTAAGTCCTAAATTATGCAAATGATTTAAGTAGAAAGAAATGTCCTAGCCAAAAGACTTCTTAATTAACCAAATAACAAAATGATTTGGCTAAGGGAAAAAGGGGGTAAAAAGCATTGGCAAATAGAAGAGTACTTGAATTAGGGGTGATGAATTTTATCCTCTCACCCCTCTTATATAGTTTCCTTTGACTCTCATCATTGGTGTACGAGGGAAAATTGACCTTTTTAATTACCCAATGCATGTGTTTACGGAATTTTTAATTCCCATTGACATAGGATCTCTTTTAACAAATATTGGGTGCCTATGTTTACAGAATTTTTTTATTCCCATTGACATAAGATCTTTTTTTTTGCCATGCTAAATTGGTGTATACAAGGGGTTTTCAAGAGAAATTCTAGAATAATAAAAAAAAGTTTTGAGAGCAACCTTAGTAAGTTGAATATTCCTAGATTCCTGAAGACATAAGTAGGGATAATTGCAGTCTAAAGTTGTTTTGCCAATATTATACACATGTCTCTATTTTAGCTAGTAGAAGTAGTGCTTGATAACAAAGCCTCTATTTAAATTAAAAACACAAGATATTCTTTAAAACTTAACCCCGAACATTTAAATCTATCGATCTTAGATAAACAAACAAATAGTAAAACTAGCGATTATGAAAATCCACAAACATATACTCTCGAAACTAAATGCTTTAAGAATAAAAGTAAAGTAGGGTTTATTATTTTCGGAATGTTTTGTTTTTTTTTTGTTTTTTTTCAACTACTATATAGTTATATATATATATATATTTTTGGAAAAGTTTTGGGGTTTTGCTAAAATTTTTTGATTATGATTTTTGTAATATATTTTTATTATGACAAAGAAAAAAAAAGAAATACATATTTTTTTGTAAATTTTGTTATTTTAATTTTTTTGTATTATGACTGTTTAATTTTTTACTTTTATTTACAAAAGTAGGCAAGGTGAAATAAAACATGTTTTTTTTTGTGGAGAATTTTTTTTTTGTTTGTTTAAATGAAAACGGTAAAACACCCCCATACTGTAAAGAAAATAACATTGCAATATATACAAAAGGAAAGAGGAAGAAAAAAGGCTTCCCTGAATTAAAGCTGGCGGGGTCGTAAGAAACCCTGCAAAAATAGATAAAAAGCATAATAAAAATATTAGATAAATATGGGGTGCCTCCCACGAGCGCTTTGATTACCGTCGCGTAGCTTGACGCATTTGGCGTGGTGAGATTATAAATTGGGGAGGGTTAAAGATTCCGTATGTCTGTCCACCGGATTGCCCGCAAGATATAGTTTTAATCGGTGGTCGCTGACTTTAAAATCGCCTTTTTCGGGGTGAGAGATAAGAACGGTCCCATACGGCCAAACCTCTTTGATTTCAAAGGGGCCATACCATCGGGATTTGAGCTTACCCGGAAAAAGACGAAGACGTGAATTATAAAGAAGGACAAGATCGCCCGACGCGAAAGTTTTTGGAAATTTAATTTTTCGATCGTGGTAGAACTTAGAACGCTCATTATAAAATTTATTACTCTCATAAGCGTTCGCACGCCATTCATCGAGTTCATTTAGTTGGAATTTCCTATTCTCGGAGGCTAAGTTCGAATCGAGATTTAAAATTTTAAGGCCCAAAAAGCGCAGTGTTCTAACTCTACCGGTAAATGGCATGCTTTGCCGTAGACTAATCGATAGGGCGTACAACCGATAGCGGTCTTGTATGCCGTACGATACGCCCACAACACGTCGTCGAGTTTTGAGGACCAATCCTTCCTATTTAAAGAGGTGATTTTTTCCAGAATGCGTTTTATCTCGCGATTTACTACCTCTACTTGGCCGCTCGTTTGGGAGTGATAGGCGGTGGCGAGCTTATGCGTGACGCCGTACTTAGATAAATTTTTTGAAAACTGGGCATTGCAGAAGTGCGTGCCCCTATCACTAACTATTGCACGGGGCGTGCCGAAGCGAGAAAATAATTTTTTTAGAAAATGGACGACGACTCGTGCATCATTTGTGGGCAGAGCTTGCGCTTCCGCCCACCTAGATACGTAGTCGACCGCCACTAAAATATAGCGATTATTAAAAGAAGGAGGTAGAGGGCCTACAAAGTCTATGCCCCATAAATCGAAGATTTCACATTCTAAATAAAAATTTTGGGGCATCTCGTCACGACGAGAGATGTTACCCGACCGCTGGCAGCTATCGCATATACTCACAAAAGTGTGAGCATCCTTAAAAAGAGTGGGCCAATAAAAGCCTGACTCTAACGCTTTCCGCACGGTCCGGTTGGCTTGCAGACGGCCCCTCATGGCAGTGTCGCAATATTTGCGCACCCTCCTCGCTTGAAACACATCTTCGTATCACTTGGTCTGCGCAGACGCGAAAGAGAAAGGGGTCCTCCCAAAAGTAGTTTTCAAGTCAGAGAAGAATTTCTTCTTCTGCTGAGTCGAAAAATCTTTTGGAAGGACCCGCGCGAGTAAATAGTTCGCATAATATGCGAACCAAGGGGTAGAAGAAGTTTTTATATTATTTATGATTAAAAGGCGCTCCTCGGGAAATCGATCGTCTATTTCGGGTTCGACGAGCGCTTCTGCAACGGGGTGTTCTAAACGTGAGAGGTGGTCGGCTGCTAAATTTTCAGCCCCCTTCTTATCCCGGATCTCTAAGTCAAATTCCTGTAAAAGGAGGATCCATCGAAGTAAGCGAGGCTTGGCGTCTATTTTGGCCAAAAGATATTTTAGGGCGGAGTGATCAGTGAAAACGATTACGTGTGAAAGCGTTACGTAGGGTCGGAATTTATCAAAAGCAAAGATGACGGCGAGAAGTTCCTTTTCCGTTGTGGTGTAGTTAGCCTATGCGGCTGTGAGTGTGCGAGAAGCGTAATATATTGGATGAAAATATTTATTTAAGCGTTGGCCTAAGACGGCTCCTACCGCGATATCGCTCGCGTCGCACATAATCTCAAACGGAAGAGACCAATCTGGCGCCACCAGAATTGGAGAATTGATAAGTTGCTTTTTAATAAAATTAAACGCCTCTACGCAGGCTTTATCAAAAATAAATGGGGAATCCTTTTCCAGGAGGTGAGTTAGCGGTTTGGTTATTTTTGAAAAATCTTGAAAAATTTGCCATGCAATTGCACGACGATGTTTAGATAAAACTTCAACCAATTCGGATGTTTCCGAATCGGTTAAAGTAGATGATATTATAACCGGAAGTCTTAAGTTCGCGGCTAGAAAAGCATATTTTAAATGGTCGGGGAGTTGCTTAAGCTCCAAGACCGGGGGTTCTTCATAGGAAGTGGAGATTCTTAAATCTTTCGAATCGAAAGGCTTGAAAGGTGAATCTGGCGGTAATTCATCTAAAGGAGGTTGATTCGCCAGATCTGAATCGTCGATCATTAAAGATAGCAATTCCGAAAGAGAAGAACACTCATCCACAAACGCGGATTCCAAATTGAAACATGAATCATCATTCGATAGTGAGTTCCGCATGGAGGGGTTGATATGTAAAGTAACTTCGTCGTCTCCAACTCGAAGGAGGAGGCGACCGTTACTGACATCGATTAACGCGCGGGAGGTTGCGAGGAAGGGGCGACCGAGGATGATGGGTACCTCGACGTCCTCCTCTATGTCCAGGATGACAAAGTCTACCGGGAAAATAAACTTGTCGACCTTGACCAGAACATCCTCCGCTACCCCTATTGGGTACTTTACCAAGCGATCCGCGAGTTGGATGCTCATTTTTGTCAGACTCGGGACGCCTAAATCGAGTTTTTTTGAAAAGAGAAAATGGCATCAAATTGATGCTGGCGCCTAAGTCCGCAAGAGCGTACTTTATTAATATATTGCCAAAGAGACACGGGATGGAGAACCGTCCTGGGTCATTCAGTTTTGGTGGCAATTTGTTAAGGAGAACAGCCGAACATTCCGCGCTAAGGGAAACACGCGAAACATCCTCGAGTCGCTTTTTATTAGAAAGCAACTCCTTAAGATATTTCGCATATTTCAGCATTTGGGAGAGTGCCTCGCAGAAGGGGACGTTTATTTGAATTTGTTTTAAAATACGCAAAATTTTTTGATAATTTTCGTCCTCCTTCTCTTTATTAATTTTAGACGGGTAAGGAATTCGAGGACTCGAAACATTCGGCGCAACCGGAGAATCCGGAGCAATTAGAATCGAAGAAGAGGGTGGAGGGGTCGGAGGCGAAATGCATACCTTAGGCTCAACCCGCAATGGGGAGACGACCTCCTTGCCGCTTTGAAGGGTTATAGCGTTGGCATTTTCCCTGGGGTTCGGCTTCGTATTCCCTGGTAGAGCTCCGTATGGCCGCTCGGAGACCATCTTTGCAAGTTGTCCAACCTGGTTTTCCAAGCTTTTAATCGATCCGGTAAGATTCCGGATATTTGAATTGTTGGACACGATGTATTTAGACAAAATATCTTCGAGCGGCGAAGGTTTTGGAGGAGGCTGGAATCCCTGCGGAAATCCTTTCGGAAATCCCTGAGGATTCATATTTGGGGGCCTCTGAGCATTGTTAGGATTGCTCCAGGAGAAATTAGGGTGGGTCCTCCAACCCGGATTATAATTATTACTATATGGGTTGTTATTAGGGTTGAAGGGGGGCCTAACCGGATTACCGAGGTAATCCACCGATTCTTCGATTACGTTATTATTATTATTATTATTCCAAGCGGGAGTGGAGGAGGAAACAGTCATCTCCGCCACCTGCTTACTTAGCCGCTCTACCTGTGAGGCTAAGAAAGTAGTGGCGTCCACTTCAAAAAGACCAGCCAGTTTAATAGGACGCGACCTTGGCACGTTCCATTGGTACGCGTTCATGGCCATTTCGTCGATCAGAGCTTGAGCGGTCTCCGGGGTTTTGTTGTTTAACGTTCCCCCGGAGGCCGCATCAATCATCTGCCGCGTAGAAAAATTTAAACCATTATAAAACGTCTGGACCTGTAGCCAAGTTGGTAGCGCGTGATGAGGACACCTACGCAAATATTCTTTAAAATGCTCCCAAGTCTTATAAAGAGACCCGGAATCGAATTGTACAAAGGATGTGATATCCGTGCGTAGTTTTGCGGTTTTTGACGGAGGAAAATACTTAGTTAAGAAAAATTCCGTCGATTGGGCCCATGTGGTTATGGACCCTCTCGGAAGAGAAGTCAACCACGATTTGGCTTTTAACCGTATCGAAAATGGAAATAAGCGTAAACGAATGGCGTCATCAGTGACGCCATTAATTTTAAAGGTGTCGCATATTTCTAAAAAGTTTGAAAGGTGCTGATTTGGGTCCTCATCTGGCAAACCGTCGAACTGAATCGACTGTTGTACCATTTGAATTATGCTGGATTTTATTTCGAAATTATTATTATTAACTGTTGGGCGAGTAATACTTGATCCTGTATCTTCCAAATTCGGCCGGGCATAGTATGCCATGGTCCGGGCCGGGGCCGCATTTGGAATTGGATCGCCCATATTTGCAGTATCTCTGATTGACTCTTCGGGGGTTTCGAGTAAGTTTTGATCACGAGATCGGATGCGCTCACGAAGAGTGCGCTCGATTTCGGGGTCAAAAGGAATAGTCGAATCGTCCGACGAGTTTCCTCGGGTCATATACTAAAAGCAATATTTTTGGATTTTCTGTTTTATTATTTATATATTTTTTTAAATATAAGTTTTTATATATAATTTTTTATATTACTTTTTGTATTTTTTTTTGTTTTTTAGTAAAAAAATATAGATAAGGAATAAAATTAACAGCAGTTCCTACTTTCAAATAACAACACAAAGTTCCCCAGCAACGACGCCAAAAACTTGATAATTGGTGTTTGGACTTCTTCTTTTTGTTTTATAAATAAAAGATAACCTTTATATTAAGATTTTAGAATTGGCGGATGTTTTCTAAGAGTCTCGCAAGTACTCCTACTTTGAGAAATTAACCGTTATCCTATCGAAGGATAGAAGTAACGGTCTTTTTCTTCTTTCGGAATATTGACAATCACGCCTCGGCTACAATGCCGAATTCTATTGAATTGAAAAATAGAAAAGGAGAGTTTCGCTCTAAATGAGTTTGGAAAGCTGTGTTTGAATTTTTAGTACAAATTAATCATTTGATAAAGGCAAGTATACCTTATCGCAAGTAATACAGGATATTTTGTTTTACAAAATATCGGGATCGTATATTTCCGCGGGTCGTGTTGATTATGCTACTTCGAGGAACGAACTATTATTTTATCGGAATAATATTTTTAGTTGATTTAACTAGAGTTCTAAGTGATAAAATGCAAAAGATGATAATAAGCGATTAACTAGAGTTCTAAGCGATGAGAAAGATAGCGCGCGACGTCGAATTACCTTGAGACGAAAATAGATTTTTTCGTAGAATTAAAAGTGATGACTTTTCAAAATATTAAAATGACTTGGCCGTGGAGGTTCCATAATTTTGAACGCTCCTCTCTCGAGGGTACGCCCACCTGAGATTATGAATATTAGACCGAACTCTCGTTCTACAATCGAATCTTCTTAATACTCGCTTTATGTTGTGAACCCTGCTATTGGGTTTTTATTTCCAATTCGGGAGAATTACTTCATCCTCTCTCGAGGGTAGCGCACACTTCTCTTTACCCGTGAGTGATCAGTCCGTACGCACGAGCCTCTCGGCTAACTAGGTACAAAAACGGAAATGAAAACCACACATCGATTATGTGGCTCCACTCAATGTTATTCTCGGGTAAACCTTAAGCACGTTAATTATTTTTAGAAAAGAGATGTTTTAATTTTATAGAAAACTATTTTTGTGTCCCAATGCTCTTCGACGTCGTGTGCTAAAGGAAATTAGCCACTCATCGGAATGGAGACGGCATTATCGGTTGGAAAATACATGTTTAATAATTAAAGCGGATATAAGCGGATAAAAAGGAAATACAAAGACTTATATAAAAACAGTAATAGTATCCATCCCAACCATCTTAAACAAGCGCTAAAAAGTTCTTAGCCTCTTATTCAAGAAGGGGGTGGTATAGAAATGAAAAGACTTATAAAGGTGCAGAAATAATATCCGTCCCAACCGACTTAAATAAATGTTAAAGTAAATTAGCCTCTTATTCAAGATGGGGGTGGTATATAGCAGTTATATAAAGACTGAAATAAAACTAAGTTACAAAAAAGAAAAATACTATCTCATAAACTCACGCACTCTACTTGTAATAAAAGACTGAATCGAAAGAAAGTGTTTAAAAGAAAGCGATAAAGAAAGCGCTAAACTACTTTTATGAAAGCAATAAGCTAAGTTATCAAAGCAGTAAACCTAGATTATGAAAGCAATAAACCTAACTATAAATGCAATAAAACTAACTTACGAAAGCAATAAAGCTAAACTCATACACACACACATACTAACATAAATGAAAAGGAAGATGATCCAAATGAGAAAAACAACATTTTATTTCTAAAAGGCGAAAATTACAAACGAACATAACTTAATTGCATAAAGAAAACTCGCATTCGCTCAAAGAACTAAGAAAAACATTACAAAGCACTCAAAATTTGGATGAAAAATACTTTAGCCGAGCCCCTCTATTTATAGGGAAAATTTGAGTTTTACACGCCCTAGGTCACGAGCGTGACTTGAATGTCACGGCTGTGACTTAGGGCGTGACATTTGCTCGGCTGTATTCGCCGCCTTCTGGAAGGTCTGGCCGTCAAACATGGCTGCACACGGGCGTGACTTGGTATGTCACGGGCATGACTTGGTGACTCACGGGCGTGACTATGGGTGGCTGATGTCGGCAGCATGGGCGCGGCTTCGAGACGTGACGTGCTGGCGGCTCACGGGCGTGACTCTGTTGGAACACGGGCGTGACTTGTAGAGTCACGGGCGTGACTTGGTCAACTCTTCGAGATTTCACCTGAAAATGGCTGCCAGCTAGAAATTTGGCTTTTTAAAATTACACGCCCTTGGTCACGGGCGTGACTCAAGGTCACGGGCGTGACCTGGGGCGTGACTTGACCAAATTCGCCAAAATCTGTAAAAACAAAAATAAAACTAAGTTAGTAAGGAAATAATGAAAACAAGCAATTTATTCATTAATTTACATAGAAAATTCACAATATTAATTAAAACTATACTAATAATTATACTAAAAATACATATATTTTATTACTTATTGATGAGTCCCAATTATATACACATATATGGACTCATCTGGGCCGTTTATCTAGTCATTCCACTGCACTTTAGCCTTGTTTTAGCTTATATTTGTTATCACTTGCTATGTGCACTTCTAGGCCCATTTTGGTGTTATTTCGTATCTTTCTTTGTTATTAGTTTTCTTACGATGTTAAGTCCCACTTTCAGTGGCTAGACTGGTGTCGTACGCTGGAACAGGTGTCGTGCAGGTGTTTCCAGTGCAATTCTGCACATGAACACTGCGCACGATCACCGGTTCTATTGCGCACGACCACTGGTCGTGCGCCACTGATCGTGTGCACTTAACCCTTTTTTATGAGTTCTGTTTGGTGCAGTGCGCACGACCATCTACGGTAGTGCGCACGACCACCGGTCGTGCGCCACTGTTCATGCGCGCTTATCATCAATTTCTTGAGTTCTGTTTCAATCAGTGCGCACGACCACCTACGATAGTGCGCACGACCACCGGTCGTGCGCCACTGGTCGTGCGAACATGGTATTTCATAATTTCTGTCTTTGCAGGTTCCGTCCAGGCAGAGCGCACGATCACCGAATTCTAGTGCGCACGACCACTGGTCGTGCGCCACTGACCGTGCGCACTGTTTATTCCAGCGCCTATAAATCGACAAGCTCGTGATTTAGGTCGCATCTTCCGCATTTTTCCGCCGATCCTCCGCCGTTTTCACGCCCAGCTCCGCCGTTCCGCGCCAGTTTCGCCCCTCCATCGTCGCCCATCATCTAGAGGTGCTCCGGGCTTGTTCTTCACGCCAATCTTGAGCCGGAGTTTCCTCTCGGCCTCCTCCTTCATCCAAGAGCTTCAAAGAGAGATCTAGCCGCCATCTCCATCGAGCAAGAGGAAGTTTGCAACCTCTACCGGATCGTGACACGAAGAAGACGGGTCCATTGGAGAGTCGTGACAGCTCTCTCTACCCCGGACGTAGTTGCGGACCGAGCTTGGACGCGGATTGACAACCCGGCGATTCTGACCGTGAATCTACAACGAGACTTCGGATTCGGTCGATTTCTTGCCTTGTTCTCCTCTTATTGATTGTTGTAATAGTTAGATCTTTTGTATTTTGATGAAGAACACTATAGACCTTGCTATTTAAAGTTATTTCATGTCTATGTGAAATACCCTTTTTGTTTATTTGTGTGCTTGAGGTGCGCCCCATTCCATCCTCCATCCCGCCGTCACGTTCGTATGCCGCACTAGCAATTGCTAGTGGCATGCTTGTCGAAGAGGTGCTTGCGACCCTCACTCCGCTAGCCTACTCGTCCATCCGCCTACCGAAGCGTGGCATCGCGGCCCGTATTCCATCCCGCCTAACGAAGCAGTGCGCTCAAGGCCTGCACTGTTCGATTCCGCTTGCCTACTCGTCCATCCGCCCTTTCGACGCAGCGCGCTCAAGGCCTGCCTAGTCTCCATCCCGCCAAGCGAAGCATTGCATAGCGGCATTGCATAGGAGTAGTTGATAGCTTTTATTTTATTTTCCAAAAGCCAACCCAACTCCCCCGCATTCCATCCGATTTAAGGACTTCAATCTCAAGTCCTTCCTCGAAACCTAACTCCACCTTACTGTGTTCCTCAAGAGACCGACACTCAGGGATTTTCCCCATTATTATTACTTGCGCGACCGGTGCACTTGCCGAATCATCGCATCAAGTTTTTGGCGCCGTTGCCGGGGAACACAGTCGTGTGAGTTTTCTGGAGAGGGATAACCTGAGAGAGAAGCCCTTCCATTTGTAAATTGCATTTCTTTGTCTTATTTCTTTTTATTCCTTTTTCCTGTTTTAATTAGGTTGCTTTAGTAATTATTGTTAGGTGTAGTATTTTGCACAATAGCATCTTTATTTTGAATCGTTTTACCTTCACACTATGTGGGCACATCTTAATTTCCGTTGTCGTTGGTGTGGAGCTACCTCCCACTCTAGTGATGAATGTCCTACGGAGAGTAGTAGGCATAAATCTTACAGCCCAGCATATGGAGCACCGACTTCGTCTGATACTCCATATGGTGCGCGTAAGTCTTATGGCTACTCCGCTGAGCCTTTACCGTCATACTTCTTTTCGGCTTCAGCACCCGCTGTGCCAAAGAAGCCTGCTAGGCAGTGCCGGTTTTGTCAGAGCACTGATCATGTCTTGAAGGACTGTGCCGAGTATCTTCGCCAATTGGTCGAGGATGACGAGCCGGATATCCGGATCATCCCAACTCCTAACTCTGGCGGCACACCTTCAACATCCGGTTATAGTTCTTTGTCACCTTCACATCTTGAAGGGTATGGCATGGATACGGTCACCGGATGTGTGGCTGATCTGGGCACCGACATTGCTGAGCCCATTCTCCCAGTGCATCCACCACCTCTAGTGGATTCGATTCTTTGTGAGGAATCGGTGCTCGACTTTTATCCGAGCACTATTCCTCTCCCTGTTGTGCATACTACACTCGTCTCTGACGACATTGTTGATGATGTGTCGCAAGAGGAGGCGGTTGATCTTAGTATTGTGCCTACTCCTATGGAGAAGGACAACCTTCTAGGTGAAGAGGAGTTTTCCTCAGCACCGGTGGAGGAAGTCCAAATCCTAAGCTTGGCCACCGTTGATCCCGCCGAATCTTGTAGCATTGATGACAATGCAAACATTATTTTACTTCCTCAACCTAATGGGAGTGAGACCGGGACCACTCGCCCGATTTTTGATTATTTATGTCATTCTTCTCTTTTATGTCCTGACCCCCCTTCTTCATCTGAGCCTGTGCAGGTTGAATCTTCGCAGGTACATCAGGAGGACTTGGAGCATGATGCTCAAGTCAATGATGAGAGCATCCTCTCATGTGAGGAGGTTGATCCCCCCTCTAGAGAGGAAGCTCCACTCGTTGCCTTCTCCTCCCGCGTACCTGCTGTGGGCGATACCTTGCTGGGCAAGGATAGTTTTGGTGAGATGAGTGAGGACCAGGCCTCCTCCTCTTCTTACTTTCTTTTCCCTCTACCTGTGAGGAGCAGGTATTATTATTTAGGTAGAGGGGTGACTGCCTTATCTCCGTATCGGTACCAGCTACCGAAACGGATAATGGAGCAGTTACCTGTGCATTTTCTTTTTCATAGGCCCATTAGCTAGAACCGTTTTAATTTAGAATAAGTCGTGCTGGGATGACAATAACCCCAGTAGTTATCTTTCTTTTCTGCATTTTTATTTCATCTAATCATGTTTAGTTAGTAATATTTCTTTTCAGTTTTCTATTTTCTTTTGTTTCTGCGGAGCTGACCCCTGCAGGTATCTTTTCTGGATGGCGGATGCTGCAGCTTCATTTTAGCTTACACGCCAATCATCTGGTGTGCTCATTTCTGAGCACTGGGTACTCTCTTTCCCTAGCCTTTCCTGATTTTCATGTCATATATTCTGTGGATTGTTTAGTTTAAGTCTGGGGGAGAGTAGTTTTGTTTACCCGCTCACGTGCACTATTGCACTGCATACTAGAAGATTTCATTTAAATTGTTGTTCATTTTCATTGCACACCACCGCACCCACTTGAGCGCGTACTCTCCTGTATGCATGCTCTGTAGTGAATTTAATTCTTCTGCTTATGTGGGAAAGTCTAGGTGATGGCTTAGGACTATGTAGCAGAGTAAAATGTTGACTCTAGTAGTGCTCCTAGTCGAGTGCTCGGTTGCATAGAAATTCGTGTTGATTAGATTTCTCTTTATACTATGGTTTTATATTTTTCTCTATTAGTGTAAATGTTGTTTACTCTACTCAAATGGTGAATCCGGTTTGAATCAAACGGTAGCGTAGGGATGTGTGTAAACGATCGCTAGACTCATATTGCTTGAGTCGGGAGAAAGGAGAGTCTTTCTCGGTGGCTAGAACTTGCCCCAAGCGATTCTTGAAGCATTGGCATAGGATAGTTCTAGTGCGTGAGAATGACGTAGGCCATTATTTTGGCCCGGTTGAACTTTTTATTTCATACCTATCGTCTACCCTTGCTAGCCCCTTTGTGCCTACCCTTTTCTTGATTCAGCTCCACATTTATCTCACCAAAGCCTAAAAGCCTAGCCTAGTCGCACACCCAAATCTGAGCTTTAGTTGTAGTTTCATTTTCATTTTTGGGGGGTGTTGATTGTGGTGTCTATTATGTGAATCTATGGATGTGCTCATTTGAAAATTTTGCTGAAAAAAAAAGACAAGAAAAAGAAAGATAGAAAGAAAAATGAAAGGAAAAGAGAAAAAAAAAGAAAAAGAAAATTGAGTTTTATTGAAAAATCATGTAGAAATATTATGTATTGGGAGTAGGCGGTGCACACACCTGTGTTGCAAAAGTCCAAGTCTGGGGGTGTGGTGCACTTGCATTCGATTTTGGTGCGCGGGTAGTTATTTTTAAAGCTCATTTGGGTTATGTGTTTAAGCCATTTTGTTTATCATCGTTTACCTCACCGTAACCCAAGCCCCATCTCTAACCTAAAGTCCTACCGACTCACGCTATGAACCAATCTAGTGTCGTGGAGAGAATGTGACCGGGCAAGCCTATGGTCACCGACACCGATGGATTTCGGTGGAGTTTATCCGGCACCCCAATCTTGAGCAATGCTCATCTCAGCGTTTAGTTTACTTTCTCTGTATGCGTGACCGAATGATTCACCGTAGTTCACCATTTTGAGTAGTTGTAATATGCTTTTACTCTTTTAGAAATATATAAACTGTTTTTATAGTCAGAAATCTTTTCTACTATTTTTCTTATGCACGTGAGCATGCGACTTCGCATGGTACTCTGTATTGTAGTTTTAAGCCATCTACTTTTCTTTCCCCGTTCGCATGGAATTTGTTTGCTCGGGACGCGCAAACAGGTAAGTCTGGGGGTGTGATAAGTCCCGATTATATACACATATATGGACTCATCTGGGCCGTTTATCTAGTCATTCCACTGCACTTTAGCCTTGTTTTAGCTTATATTTGTTATCACTTGCTTTGTGCACTTCTAGGCCCATTTTGGTGTTATTTCGTATCTTTCTTTGTTATTAGTTTTCTTGCGATGTTAAGTCCCACTTTCAGTGGCTAGACTGGTGTCGTACGCTGGAACAGGTGTCGTGCAGGTGTTTCCGGTGCAATTCTGCACAGGAACACTGCGCACGATCACCGGTTCTATTGCGCACGACCACTGGTCATGCGCCACTGATCGTGTGCACTTAACCCTTTTTTATGAGTTCTGTTTGGTGCAGTGCGCACGACCATCTACGCTAGTGCGCACGACCACCGGTCGTGCGCCACTGTTCGTGCGCGCTTATCATCAATTTCTTGAGTTCTGTTTCAATCAGTGCGCACGACCACCTACGATAGTGCGCACGACCACCGGTCGTGCGCCACTGGTCGTGCGAACATGGTATTTCATAATTTCTGTCTTTGCAGGTTCCGTCCAGGCAGAGCACACGATCACCAAATTCTAGTGCGCACGACCACTGGTCGTGCGCCACTGATTGTGCGCACTGTTTATTCCAGCGCCTATAAATCGACCTGCTCGCGATTTAGGTCGCATCTTCCGCATTTTTTCGCCGATCCTCCGCCGTTTTCATGCCCAGCTCCGCCGTTCCGCGCCAGTTTCGCCCCTCCATCGTCGCCCATCATCTAGAGGTGCTCCGGGCTTGTTCTTCACGCCAATCTTGAGCCAGAGTTTCCTCTCGGCCTCCTCCTTCATCCAAGAGCTTCAAAGAGAGATCTAGCCGCCTTCTCCATCGAGCAAGAGGAAGTTTGCAACCTCTACCGGATCGTGACACGAAGAAGACGGGTCCATTGGAGAGTCGTGATAGCTCTCTCTACCCCGGACGTAGTTGCGGACCGAGCTTGGACGCGGATTGACAACCCGGCGATTCCAACCGTGAATCTACAATGAGACTTCGGATTCGGTCGATTTCTTGCCTTGTTCTCCTCTTATTGATTGTTGTAATAGTTAGATCTTTTGTATTTTGATGAAGAACACTATAGACCTTGCTGTTTAAAGTTATTTCATGTCTATGTGAAATACCCTTTTTGTTTATTTGTGTGCTTGAGGTGCGCCCCATTCCATCCTCCATCCCGCCGTCACGTTCGTATGCCGCACTAGCAATTGCTAGTGGCGTGCTTGTCGAAGAGGTGCTTGCGACCCTCACTCCGCTAGCCTACTCGTCCATCCGCCTACCGAAGCGTGGCATCGCGGCCCGTATTCCATCCCGCCTAACGAAGCAGTGCGCTCAAGGCCTACACTGTTCGATTCCGCTTGCCTACTCGTCCATCCGCCCTTTCGACGCAGCGCGCTCAAGGCCTGCCTAGTCTCCATCCCGCCAAGCGAAGCATTGCATAGCGGCATTGCATAGGAGTAGTTGATAGCTTTTATTTTATTTTCCAAAAGCCAACCCAACTCCCCCGCATTCCATCCGATTTAAGGACTTCAATCTCAAGTCCTTCCTCGAAACCTAACTCCACCTTACTGTGTTCCTCAAGAGACCGACACTCGGGGAGTTTCCCCATTATTATTACTTGCGCGACCGGTGCACTTGCCGAATCATCGCATCACTTATTAAGCAGTGCAGGCCTACCTGGGCACCCGTTTGACTTTCAGTACAACTTTCCACCCCCAGATAGATGGGCAAACCGAGCGTACCAACCAGACCCTAGAGGATCTTTTACGTCTTTGCATTCTGGACCACGGGGAGCCATGGGAGAGACTGTTGCCATTAGTCGAGTTCTCATACAACAACAATCATCATGCTAGTATAGGCAGGGCACCTTATGAGGCTTTATACCGGCGAAGATGTAGGACACCACTGTCTTGGATTCAGGATGAGGATCCCAAGGCACTTGGCTCAGAGTTCGTGGAGGACACGGAGGCTCAGGTGAGGCTAATTCGAGATAAGATGCTGGAGGCCTATAGCAGGCAGGCCAAGTATTACGATGCGCGTCATCGTATGGTGGAGTTCCAGGTGGGAGACCGGGTTTTCTTGAAGATACGTCCGATGCATGGAGTCTCGCGGGTTCGCGGGCGGAAGAAGCTCAGTCCGAGGTATATGGGACCTTATAGGATCCTGGAGTGGATCGGTCCCCTGGCTTACAGACTGGAGCTACCGCTGGAGTTGGAGGGACTGCACGACGTTTTCCACGTCTCCTCACTTAGGAAGGCTCTACTTCGGCCATAGCAGCAGGTTTCTACTTTAGAGGGGCCAGTAGCTACTGATCGATCGGTTCACCTGGAGCCGGTTCGGATAGACGACACGGAGTTACGAGTCTTGCGGCGCAAGAAGGTTCCGCTGGTCAAGGTTCTATGGAGGAATCATGGACAGGAAGAGCATACTTGGGAGCCACTGGACTTGATGCAACAAAAGTACCCGCAGCTTTTTACGACAGGTATAATTTAATTTTTTCGGGATGTTACTTTTCTTCCTAGCAGTAGAAGCCCCCCCACATGCTTAACCTGAATTTCGAGGACGAAATTTTTATTTTTATGTATTGGGATTTGTAACATCCCCCAAACAACTAGACCCCTAAGTTGGTTTTGTCATGACTAGGTCATGACAAAACCATAGGAAGAGCTCAAAACCTTGAAAGTTTAGGTGGGAAGGAGAAAACCCAAGTGGTCTGCAGATAGCAATGTTCAGATATCAAGCCTAGGATTGTATTTAGGGGCCCCACTTTGAACCTTGACCCCACCATAGTATCCCTAACCCATTAGGGGTCCTCTTGGAGCACCAAGGACCCATTGGAGTCAAATTAAGAGGCCAATTAGACCAAAGTCAACCTTAACCCTGAATTGGTCAAACTAACTCAATTAGGGTCAATTAGCCTGCACCATGCCAAATTGACCTTACCCCTACCCTAATAGGGCTACTAGGAACCTAATGGACCAAAAAGCCCCATCATGAGACTTACAATTTGACCAATTTACCCTTAAGCTTAATTTAGGTCAACTAACCCTTTATAACCTAGTTTGCCCAAAATTGGACCCAATCCATTTGGGCTAGGCCCAACTAAAGTGGTCCATCATCTAGTGGGCCTGCTGATTTCTGATTTTACTCTTAATTTCTTTAATTGCTGAGTAGGAGAGAGAGAAATTGGAGTTTTCCCCAAATCGGAGAGAGAGAAAGAGAGCATTCATGGAGTTAAATGCAATTGATCCTTCAAATCCCTCCCCAATTGATGTCCATTCATTCCCCCCTTCAGTTACAATCATTTTCTAGAAATTTCTATGGGCAGAGGGACTGAATTAAGAGAGAATTTAGTGGTAACCAACATTTGGGTTAATGGCCATTAATGGCTTTTAGGAATAAAGCCATCCAAGCAGACTGAACCCCCCCCCCCCCCCCCCCCCCCCCATTTCCTTCAGTGCTCAGAGAGGAAGAGTTTTCCCAACTTTCTAGTGAGAATCGTGCAGAGGAGGTCTAGATCGGCATGGCACCAAAAGCTCCAGCACCGTCAATGGCGACTCGCCAGAATTTGCGCAACCAAGCCCCTACTCAGGTCCGATCCCCTTCTCCTCCCTTGGTGCTAGATCATTTCTTAATTTGGGGCTTGATCCGTGCCCAATAGGGCTCAGATTGCGCTTCCGAAAAAGGCTCATTTCGAGCTCTTTTCCCTCCTCTAAAACTCAGATCTGACCACCACCGGCCGGCCAACCACATCCAATCGCCGGCCACCATCTCAACGGAGGTGGTGGTGGCATTGGCCGGCCGGAAAGATGCGTAGGTGGCCGGGAAATCACCCCGCAAAGAAGCCCATGTTAGGCTGTCGTGCGCCATCCATTCCTTGGGGACGATGATAGAGAGCCGTCAGATCTATTTATTAATGTTTATATTTATATCATTTATTTCGTCGAACGGATTTGAAGTTCATCGAACAGTTTGAAATTAGTCGAACGCTGTTAGATATTAATTTAGTCAAGCGCAGATATATATGAGGAAATAGTCGAGCGCAGCTTCTTTTCAGAATTTGTTGAACTGAGTTAGACGTTCGTCCAACGCAGAAATATTTGGCGTTCGTCGAATGCAGATCTTCGTTCGTCGATCGCAATTAGGATTTTCGTCGAACGCAGATGTGTTCAGCGATCGTCCAGCACAGTTAATATTTCATCGAACACAACTTATTCATGATTTCGTCGAATGCAGTAAACTTTTCGTTGAACGCAGATGTGTTCAGCGTTCGTCGAGCGCTGTTTCTACTTTAGTTTAAAATTTGTTTCAGCCCAAAAGGAGTAATGTAGCTCTCTGTAGAGACAAAATGGTGGGACTGGTCCCTAGGGTAGGGCAGTCACTCTTTCCTTCATATCTTTTTATTGGTAGGTTCTATAGCCTTGATATTTAAAACCTAGGCTAGTCTCATGCACCCACACAACATACTAAAAGATGGGATTTTTAGGAGAACCTTTTTCTAAGGTTTTTGGGATAATTTCATAAATAATATATTAATTAATTTGTGGGTCAAAAGACCTCCAATGCCCTCCAAATTTTGGTGGGTGCTCCTTAGGGTTATGTTATGACATAGGTAAAAATCTCAGCCCAATTGGGACTATTTTGATTGAGTAATTGGTTAACCCAAGTTAGGTCAAATTGGGTCATAGTTAGGGCATGGTGTTTATCTTGGAATTTTGTGGTTAAATTTCCTCACCATGAGATGGAACCTTGTCCACTGGTTTAGGATCACCTAAAGTATCCCCATGAGTGGTTTGGGGTGGTGTAGAGGTGATTAAGCCCTAGAACACTAGTTTTATTCCTAGGTGTGCATTTAGAACCTTGTGAAGGCCATGTGGTCAAAAGTCCCTGGATGGTTATGAAACTTGGTGGATAGGTTCATAGGGTGTAAATAGGCATTGGGTAATTTTATAAGAATTTTAGGATCCAATATTCCCTTTGAATTAGGACATAACTCTTTTAGGGAAACTTCTTATAAGAAACATTTACTTGCTTAAAATGTCTTGGATGATGATGAAACTTTGTTGGTGCCCATATAATCATGGTTTAGACCTCTGCTAATTTTTGTGAATTTTATTAAATAATTTAATCAGTACTTCTTTCACAAGACACCTGTTTTGATTTAGACTTAAGAAAAATATTTTTGGGTCCAATACTATTTTATAAATTGTGCAAATTGGTGATAGGACATTTCAGATCATTTGGAAGCTCTGTAAATTTTTATAGAATTTTTGAAGACTTAAATCAGTAGGCTACGTCATAATTTATTTAATTTGAGGTTTTCTTAAAGTATTTATTTTAGTAAGAAAATGATTTCCTTAAATCGTGAAACTCAGTCATTAGCCTTTTCTGATGAATACAAGAGTTTGGTAATTTTCCCATAATTTTAGTGTTGATCTTTTTGGTGGTTCCTTCATAAAACTATAATTTTGGATAGATGATAAATAATTAAATTAGAGGACAATTTCTTACTGTAAAAATTTGATATGCTGATTCTGATGTTATTTTGTCATCATAGATTTTTCATAATTTTTGGAGAGCCATATAATAAGAATTCTTAAACTTCATGTTCATTTTCATACTTGGCAAATGTTTGGAGAAATTAAAATAAATACTAATTAATAGGGAAAAATATGATTCTCTGGATTTAGTCTTATAACATCATGATAGACCTCCAGTAAATAACTTGGGTCAGTTGGATGAATATTTGGAGTACCTCTAGTTGTAAGCTTCATATAGTTAGTTTGGTCTGCGTTTAGTAAAACTGTTAAACATAAGTAACTAGTGACCTACTAAGTGGGAATGACATGTAGTTGGTGTACATGGTCAGGATGAGGATATTTAGGTCACCAGAAAGGAGTTATATATTAAGAGTGCTTGGTGAGTTAAGGGTAAGGTAGTGCTTGGGATTGACGAAGGATCGTCTTTTCCCTAGCGTGTCTTAAAGCACTTAGGTTTAACTCAAGTGAAATGATAAGAGGGGTGTTCTTATTTGTATATACCAATAACAGTAGGTATCTTGAGAAAAGGGAACTTTGGGGTGTCATCCCAATAAAGTTCCTAGTACCGTAGCGAGCTCCTTACAGGGTAACCCTCGGGAAGTCCAAGATTAACCATAAGTCGTAGGAGTATAGAAGATGCTCAAGACTAACTAATAAAACATTCACTCACACTCCGTTGTCACGGGAGCTTGGTTGGTTTGGTACCCCGAGTTGTAGGCTCGGTGGTGGTTGGTGCGGATTGTGGATCCGGTGAGTTGTGACTCAGTTTGGTTCTTGGTTGGGCAAGTTAAGCCCAGGTGGTTTTTGTTTGGAATTTGTAGATAGATAGTAGAACATGTTACATGTGCACAAGGTGGTGGGTCCTTAGTGTCGACGATCGTTGCACCGACGTTGATACTCGGGCTCGACAAGTGTGGAATTTGCACTTAGCCATAAAAGTCTGGTGGTCCAGCCAGTAAGAGTACGCAGATGCTCCGCGGTTTAGCATTGAGGCGTACGATATGTCTAGGTTAGGTAGTGCATATACCAACCTAGAGGTGGGCGAGGCCCAACCCACCGCTTTCGTTTTCCACTACGGGAGTATCCTGGGAGTCTTGCTAGATCCAAAAAGGGGGAACTAAAGGTCTGTGCGCATAGAGTCGTAGTGTGTAAGTTGCACTTGTGTGAACATAGCATAACTGCATACCTTGCATGTCATAGCATAAACATTGCATTTCAACCCCTACCCCTATCATATAAGTCGGTTATGAGACTTCTTATATGATAGGCCTTCCTAAACGACCCCTTAGTCTATAGGTTTGTGTGGGCATTCCTATAAATCTATGGTTACTTTTTTATTATATATATGTCTTTATTTACTGCACTTTACTTATTCTTTACCTGCTCTTGCTATGCTTATTAATTGTTTCACTTATAATTATATTTACTTGTGTATTGGTAGATCTTTTCCTGTAGATTATACCCTGTCATCTGCTATTGTAATTACCCCTTGTTTGTCCTCCGCTTCATCCTTCCCGCTCGGTGCCTTGGAGTCACCGGGGGAGGGGTGGGGGATTGGCTTAGTCTTTTTGACTAATGGTCGGTGGACCTTATCATTTTAGGAGACCGCGGCGACGGAGCAGCACCAGAGGCCGGTGCAGATGGAGTCGGGGCAGTCTAGTACGAGAGCACCGATGACAGGATCCGTGAGTGGCTATTAGTTCTAGTTGTTTTGCTTCCGCGAGTGAATTTGTAGTGAGGTTTTGATGTATCGGGTAGGAGCCCTTGTATCTCTTTTCATTTCAGTTATATTTATGTGGACATCTCTTGTGGATGTTATACCTTTTCTATGTGATATGGACTTGGCTTTCTTTTTTAGCTTATCTTACTTTGCTTCTTCATGATCAATTTGGCCGGCAGCATCAGCATTTTGTAGTGGCAACCTTCCCGAGCGAGGGTGTCACCGCAAAGCGTCAGTTCTGGGCCTAAGACCTGAATGTTTGAAAAAAAGGGGTCTTACACAGGGTATATATGGATAAAGAATGAAGAGAAGAACATGGCATCCATTACTATCAACCGACTCCTTCATTGTTTCTAGGGCTTCCTCTTCTTCTTCATCTCTCTCAGGAACCCTAATCAAGAAGTGAAAAAGAGAAATACAATTGTTCTTCATCTAAGAGAACAGTAGATCTGATAGCTGCTTCTCATCACCATCATATAGCAGCAAGATCTAAATAAGAAGAAGTCAAGAAGAATCTGACAATCAAAGTCTCTGCAGTTCATCTTCATCAAAAGTAGAGACTAATCTAGAGCAGATTCTGTGGGACTTCACATTGGTTGTTCCTCAATCAGCCATCACAAGAATTCTGAGAACAGAATTCAAACAACCTTCCTTCTTCTCCTTCTATTTCTATTTTCTGTAAAAGAGTTTTATTAATCCCTCTTCAAAAGATTCAGTGGTTCAAGATCTTCTTATCAAAAGATCTGGTGGTTCATGATCTCCTTATAAAAAGATCATTGGTTCTAAGAGTCTCCTGATCAAAAGACTCGGGCACAGGTGGTACATTCCTACCAGGTGGTAGAAGAGAGGACTACCCACATTTTGGGTAACCTCTATAAAATTCATTGTGTCTGTGCTGTGATTTTCTGTGCTGTCCATTCTTTTATTCTGCACTTATTTTCTGCATTCATTATTCTGCCTAGATTGTTAAGCATAATTCCTTAGAATAAATTTATTGTTAAACACAGTTAGGGTAGAAATATTTTAATTCTCTATTCACCACCCCCTCTAGAGGATTCTCAGAGGCACACTGTGCACTTTCAATTGGTATCAGAGGGAGGTTGATCAATAAGAGGGTAACACCTTGATCAAAAAGATCTCCTACTCTTATTTTCCTTTATAACAAATTTATTACATAAAGTAAATGAGCTCTAAGGATTATGCTTCAACAAGACCTCCAGTGTGTAATCTGAATAAGTTTACACTCTGGAAGGCTAAAGTAAAGCTATATATGAATTCTATTGATGAGGAGATTTTCAATGTCATCCTCACATGTCCCCCAGTTCCAGTCAGCAAAGACACCAGTGGGAAAGTTATACAAACTTCAGTCCCCAGAGCAGAGTGAACTGATGAAGAGAAGAAGGTCAAGACATGTGATGCCAATGCCATGAACATACTGGTCTCAACCATGTCTGATTAGATATTTCAGAAGGTTGCTGACTGTAACTCTGCAAAGGAAATCTGGGAATCTTTCTCCAGATTAGTTGAAGGAAGTTCTGATGAGAGGAAAGACAGAAAAGCCCTTCTCATATCCCAATATGAGAACTTTAAGAAAAAGACTGATGAAAGCTTTACAGAAATGTGTGACAGATTCAGTCTCATCATAAATGAGCTGAGATGGCTTGACAAGGATATTTCTCTAACAGAAATCAATGACAAGCTTCTCGTGTGTTTCCCAAGCACACGAGACTCTAGAATCACTACAAGAAAATTGATTTTTGGCCATGGCAATTTGCCCTGGCAAAAAGTCTAAAACCGTGGCTAAAGATCTTTTGCCACGGTCTAGCCACGGAAAACATTCGTGGCTAAAAGTCGCGTGGAGAAAGATTTTTAGCCACGAATTGGCCGTGGGAAATAGTATTAGCCACAAACAAATAATTTCGTGACTAATACCTTCACCTTTAGCCACGGTTTCAGACCCTGCCAAAAACATCTCTATAACGTTAAAATGGACTATTTTCCATGGCTTTTGGCCGTGGCAAATAGTTTGACTATTAGCCACGGTTTAAAACCCTGGCTAATAGTAAATCCGATGTTTTTTTTAAAACTATTAACCACGGTTTCAAGAAATCGTGGCAAATGATAGATTATGTATTAAAAAAACATATTCATATATCATTCATAGTAAGTGCAGCTAGAAATTTTGTTTTCAAACCATGAAAAAATTCTTCAATATCCACGCTGCCACCTTCACCTGCCATGTCTTCGATGTTGCTATTCAATATAGCAAACAAAAAAAGAGATCTTTGCAATACCAAACTTGTTCAACTCAAGCTTAAATTTATTTAGACAAAATATTTTATGTTTAGCATGTAGTTAATAAGAAAGAGTAAGCTTAAAGAACATTAGTAAAGGGGATACATTTATAAATACGTATAATATTTCATAAATTTGAAATATAACTTGCAATCTTAAATGAGTAGCACAGCAAAATACAAAAATCAAACTACAAAGTCTGTATAAATGCAAGCTTTGGGCATTGGCATTTCTAAGGAGTTTAAGAGGCATACTATACTAAGCCTCATCAAGAATTACAATGCATCTTTTGATATCCACATCCATAGCTCTTCGAACAATTGGATTTATGATGTAGCTATAGGAATAGAAGACTAACCGAGCTTTAGCAGCAAGCGTTTGAGAAACAAAGTAAGAGCAACCTGAAAAAGCAGTAAAAAGCGTGAAATAAGGGTGCAGGTTTTTCTCTAATTATCATATTTTCTATCTTGGAACCATATATTCCAATAAAACCATTTTAACAACCAGGCAAAGTCCATCATGGAATTGCCTAGACCAAGCATTTGTGTTTGGATCGGCGGTCAAGAATGTTGTTTTGACCGCCTCGACGCATGCCCAGAGAACGAAGCTCACGCTTCAATCGAAACGCCAGGTCAAACGGACGGTAAAGTTCACAAAATTGCTCAAGCAATTTGCACACCAAAAAAACATTTATTTAACCAGTGAAAAAAATGAGCATTGTGAGATTTGGAGCATTTTAGAATATACCATTCCACATCTAGCCAGTGCAAGTGAAATATATTTTCTAAAGAAATGTAGATAGCATGCATTAATGAAGTGAGGAGTGTGGACAAAGAAAGAGCTTACTCCTTATTTAATATGAATCTCATGGAATTAGCCAATGTGTGGTCTTCATCCATCGAAGAAAATGTTGCATTTCTCAAATTTGTCAGTGATTCATGCTCCATTCTGTCCTACATTTTAAAATTTAAATAAAAAAAGAATAAAATTTACAATCTCTCAGATCCTGCGTGATCGAGAAGATAAACTAGATGAAAAAAATTATAAGAGCAGAATGATTGCAATGGCGATAAACATTATAATGCATACAAGAAGGCTTCTCCCCAAATTTACACAAATATTTATACAAATTTTAGATCTATTCAATCCAAAAAACAATGAGATGGCTGAAAATTAATGCAATGCTGAGATAAACTGGGGATTCTTCAGGGATCATGCACGCAATGGTTGGAAGGATCCAACTTACATAATGGTTGTTTCTATATTATGACTTGATGTTTCACTTTCTTGGTGGCAGTCATAACCATTGCATGCCAAATACATATTCTAACAGAATCTAAAAGAATTTCCAAACGAAAGTGAGCCTGACCAGGCACTTTTCTTAAAAGCTTGGCATCAAATTGTTGGCCAAACACACTCAGCAACCTTGGCATTTCACCTCCTTCAATACAATAATCAATCCAAATATATTACTGATCATCTGATTCAAATGAATAACAGAGAGAAAAACTAGTGAAAGTAAATTGAAAATACAATGAAGAAGGAATTGGGGGACTGCACAAGTCTCTTAAGCTTGTGCTTCATCTTTTCAAGATCAGCTGGCGGGTTTAGCAGATCAATATCATCCTGAAGAACTTGGAATCACAAATTGCGTATAAAAATGGAGTGCGTAGATTAGCAATCTAAATTCAACTTCCAATTCAACGTGAAACTCCCTGGTAGGCAATTTTTTATTAACGTGAAACTTATCAATAACCAGAGAGTTATATATATGAAACTGTATTTAGATAAAGCATCTAATTTTATTACCCAAATAGCCTCAGTACCATCCTTTGTCATTGGAAGCAGCAACATCTCCGAAGATTCAACTGTGTACCTGCATGCAAAAATTAAGGTTCTATAAGCTTTGTATCAACATGATTTGTGTGTTAAAAAGGAAATAATCCAAAACACATTCATACCTAAATGCTTTCGGTGGAGCTAAAATACCATGTATTCCCATATTCTCCATGGTATCATCCAAACCATATGCCTAAATGACAATAAATAATTCCAAAATAAGCTAGAAACTAATTATAAGCAATGCCAATGGGAGGATTTTTACTTACTGGGTATATTCCAAATACATTTGGAGTAGGTCTGACTTCCTCAGGCACAGAATCAACAATGTTCTCCAGTGTAATCTTTTGTCTCTTCAGCCACTCTCCATATGCATGTGCTAATGAATACTGCTTCTTCAATACTTCATCAACAACAGTATGATTTTCATAATCAACTAACAACATCATTCCTGGACTAAGTCTTCCTTACCTTGATACATCATGAGGAGGAATATCAATGACACCAACTTCACTCGCCATGATTACATGTCCACTATGGGTGATATAAAAGCAACCAGGCCTTAAGCAATGAAAAAGCTAAAGCAAACTGAAATTTTAATGAATACATATTCAAATCAAGCAGGAACAACAAACAAAAATTTACATTCCCAAACAATTTCTACTCAAACAAACAAATAGGAACTAATTTATATTCACTCGATCCCTTCGTCATTTTCTTCTCAGTTTGCCCATCCATTAATATATGAACTTCAGCTTACAAAACTGATGTTATGTAGTTTGATCCTTATGAAGCCTTAAAAAGTAATTAGGAAACAAAATGATGATAAAAAGAGAGGCTAACCTTAGGATCCAGAAAATTTGCACCAAATTCATAATGTGCAGTAGGAATACTACAATACCAACTAGTTGAAAATCAAATGAACCTTTTCCATTGCATATTGAGTAAGATAGATGGGAGTTGGATCAATTTACATTTATAGAACTATATGGTTATACTTCCAGGATATCATCCAAACCTAGTACAACATCTGCATGTTCATGGTTCAAATAATCTGTCGTCAACAACAACAAAATATATGTTAGCAAAATAGAAGCTATCCGAACAACATCTCCCTTGATCATCAATATTTGTTGCATTTGTGCTGGTAGCAATATGGTGACATTCAAGATGTGTACACTCCAATGCAGTAAAGTAGCAATTATAGTTCAACATGAAATATATATATATATATGTTGGATCTTGAGGCACCCTTAGAGGGGGAGGGGGGGTGAATATGGGTTTTAAAAAATTTAAGCTTTTTAATAGAAAACTTTTGATATTTTATTTGAATAATAGTGAATATACAACAAAGAGTAGTAAATCAATTTTATTAAATAAAAAAGGACATGATTATCATTAATAAACTTGATTAAAAAATTTAATCTCTATGTCGCTAGAGATTGAGGCGACAAATATGAAAACTCTTTTAGTTTTCTATACCGACTCGTATCCCCATGAACTGGTTGGCTTTAGCCGATCTCTCCCCAGATATGGCCTCAAGCCGCTCTGGCCTTCCTATCCCAAGAAAGGCCTCGAGCACCCCTAGATCTACTCCCTAGACCCAGTCGCCAACACGAGGCGAATTTCTCCCTAAGTACTACCCAGACCCAGTCGCCAACACGAGGCGAATTCACAAATTGATTACACAGATAAAAATAAAAGACAAATATTAAATTCAAGTAAAAACTCCCTAGAAGAATTCTGGAGATGGCGAAGGCACGCTGAATATTCTTGAAGTCAAAGCGTGCGTTCTTCGCGTTGTGTAAGCATTGATCCGGTCCTCCTTGAATTCTTTGCTTGAATATGTGTGGGAGATGATGGCCTGAGAAATACGTCCTTGACAAGGTTTCTGAAGTGCTGGAAGTGGGCTCTTGACAATCTGTAGTCAGAGAAGACAAAATCCTCCGATTTATAGAATTTGAGCTAACGCCGGCGTTAAGTCCTAATGCGTGGCGTTGACCACGTATAGCAATATATTAATGGCTCGGATCTTCAGAAGAGGAAGGAGATTCTGCACTTTAGGAATGTTTTATTTTAGGCAATATCAACGCTGGCGTTAAGGCTAACGCGGCGCATTGGGGAAATCATTCCTAATGTTCCTCCTGCAATCACGGATGCTTTCTCCTTGCCAAATTCATCGGCCGGATAACGCCTGCCGTTGAGTTTCATTCTCCCGTCATTTCGTCGAATGACATCTTCGTCGAATGACATCTCATTTCGTCGAACAGAAATTTCGTCGAACGCAATTTCATCGAACAGAATTTTTGTCGATCGACATCCATTTTCGTCGAGCTCAAATTCGTCGAACGCTAGCGCGTGGCGTTAAGCCCTAACGCCTGGCGTTGAGTTTCTTTCTTTAATCATTTCATCGAACGAACATCTTATTTTGTCGAACGCATCTTTGCGGGAACAGAAGTTAACGCCATCGTTAAGAGTTAACGTCGGGCGTTAGCTCTCTTCCTTTCTTTACAACTCGAGAGCAAGTCCAGACCAATAGCAGCATCCTAGTGTCATATTTGTTCAAACCTACATGCTAAAAACACAATGGAAAACAAGATCAAATACAAGTATGATTTGTTATTCTCAAATCAAAGGGATACAGAAAACCATGTTCCAACAATCTCCCCCTTTTGATAATAACAAATCCAATTAGAGATAAATCAGATTCATCGATAAAAAATTTGTGTTTTTATAAAGATATATGACACTAAGCAATTATAAGATAATGATAGGAATTATAGATCATTTAAAAGTGCCCCCCCTACAAAAGTGCTCCCCCTTAGTGTATACTCCCATATACTAGATATATGCTCCCCCTTATTCTAGTGAATCCTACTCCATTAATCATTACGATTTATCAATTTATTCTCCCCCTTTGTTATTAGCAAAAGAGGGTGGAGTTAAACAAAACTAGAATAAAGAAGACAAAAGTTGGGACATAACTAAGAGAGAATTAAGAGTTTTGTGTAGTCAGAAAGTAAGTCATGATCGAGCTAAGGGAGAGAGTAGCACAGCGGGAAAATATATGATAAGCGTGAAAGAACATTAATGAAAATAATCACTTGTCCTTTTTAAATTAATTTTAAGAGTGATTCTACTTGTTAAGATAGATGCAAGTTTGTTTGAACAAGAACAAGTGAAAGACAAATCCTTAGAAATAAGCATAAGAACACGAAGTACATGATCAAAAGAGAAATATGGAAAACAAAAACAAAACAAATAAGAGTAGTATTTTTGTTTACAGTTTGACCATTCCAACAATATGTCTAGACTTTTCACGTTTGAGCATTTTATCTTTGAAAATTTTTATAACAAATAGGGAAGCATGAATTAACATATTCAAAAGGATAATAACTACAATGTAACCAATTCGTATTTCAAGTAAAGAAAACATTATAGAAATCATGCATTGCAATCTAGTGCTTTTACTTGAGTTTTTAGAGAATTATGTAATTTTGCATTAGGATCCAATTCTCATGAGTAGAAGCTTTATGAAAAACAATCATGTGTGCATAAGGTGTCTTGATAAAAGTATACAAGTGAAACAATCAAAATACATGACATATGTAATGAAATAGTAACAACAAAATTAAGATTGTAATCATATAATTACTTTGACACATCACATCAAGAATAAAATTTCAAAGCACATAAAATACGTACAACTACCAAGGTGCTTCGCCCACACAATGCTCATTAAGACTTATTAGGGAGTGGAGTATTGCTTGGGGGATCACATAAGCATTTTTTTTATAAAATTTATATTTTTAGTGATCCAGTGTACAAATAGAAGTGATAAAACGAAATATGTTTGCACAAGACACTTTACAATTCTTTCCAAGGTGCTCAACCTCACAATGCTCATTAAGACTTATCAGGAGGGTGAGTAGTGCTTGTTGGAGTTATCTTTGGCTTTTTATTTTAGATTTTTATTTTGGGCCAAAGGTCTCCGAATTCACTTGTTGTTGCAAACATCTATATTATTAAAACAACACTTCTATATTGTGCATGAAATGTATTTTTAAAGGATGGTGTAGGTAATTTAGACATACAACTTATTATGTTAAAACTACTACACTAGACAATCATGCAAGATTAAGATTATGAGCATATGTAGATTACCAAAATAGTGAGTGTATAATTCATTGATTAACATAAAGCATTACTCATACTTAGAGGCATGCTAGGCAATCATACACAATTATCTATAGACTATTTCATTGCACATACTCAGATTAAGGTCAAGGCATGAAGATAAAAACAATGTTTAGGAAATTTGAAATTAAAATTAGACATTGAAGGTTATCTTTAAGAGTATGCCAAAAACAATTTTGACCCTTTTTGAAACAACAATAACTAAGATGTTTGCTCTTGTGAAGTTGTATGGTCAAACCATAATTTTGTAAGGAGTTAAAGCAGAACAAATAACAAAAACATATTTTTGATCATTTTGAATTATTTGAATTTTTTTTGTATTTTGGAATAAAACAACCAAATTACTAATACAATACTTTCAAGTATGAGAAAATAAACAGAGGAAAAATCATAATAAAAATATTAGAAATATTTTGGAAAAATCAGAAATTCAATTTGGCCTAAATAGCTAACGCATGGCGTTAACTAGTTAACGCCCAAACAGTACTCGATTTTTGAGGTTTTTGAAAAAAGAATTCTTTGGCATAGATAGTATGTACATAGACCTTCTTAGGGTAGAAATTTCAGAGAAAGTTGATATGTTTTGAAGGCAAAATTAAGCATATTTTAATGGTTTTAAAATATTTTTATAAAAAATATATAAATATATAATTTTTTGTATATATCGAAGGAGACATAGCATGTAGTGATTATCAATTTGTTATATCTAAGACTCCTAATTCTAGTCTAAGTAGGGCAAAGCAGGAATCCGGTAAAGGTTTGGTAAATATGTCCGCAAGTTGTGAATCCATTCCAATAAAGTTTAAATGAACATGTTCATTTTTTATGATCCCTAATGAAATGATGTCTAACGTTGACGTGTTTGGATCTTGAGTGATGAACGGGGTTGTTGGTTAAATAAATAACACTCTTGTTGTCACACTTTAGTTCAATATTAGTTAGATGAACTCCAAAGTCTTCTAAAGTTTGAGTCATCCATAATGCTTGGGCACAACAACTTCCTAGTGCAATATATTCCGCCTCGGTTGTGGAGAGTGCAATGGAGTTTTGTTTCCTAGTTGACCATGCAACTAGAGAAGGACCTAAGAAATGACATGTACCACTAGTACTTTTCCAATCTAAAGAACAACCCGCATAATCAGAATCAGAATATCCATGTAATATAAAAGAGTCATTATGTGGATACCAAAGACCTAATTTAGATGACCCAATTAGATATCGAAAAATTCGTTTTACCGCTTTTAAATGAGATTCTTTTGGGTTTACTTGGAATCTAGCGCATAGGCATACGACAAACATAATGCCGGGTCTAGATGCACTAAGGTACAATAAGGATCCAATCATTCCTCTATACAAAGTTTGGTCAATGGAAATTCCGGTTTCATCTTTTCCTAACTTTAGTGACGCGCTCATTGGAGTACTAGCTTGTTTTAAGTTTTCAAATCCAAATCGTTTTAGCATGTCATGTATGTATTTAGATTGACATATGAAGATTCCATCATTTCTTTGAGTTATTTGAAAGCCTAGAAAACAAGTTAATTCACCAACTAGACTCATCTCAAATTCATTTTGCATTACTAGTACTACTTCATTACACAACTCTTCATTAGTGGCTCCAAAAATAATATCATCAACATATATTTGTAAAATTATTATTTCATTATCAATATGCTTAATGAAGAGTGTGTTGTCGGCACTACCCATTTTATAACCGTGTATTAATAAAAAAGATGTTAAGCGTTCATACCAAGCACGAGGCGCTTGCTTTAGACCATAAAGCGCTTTTTCTAACCTATATACATGATTTGGAAATTTTTCATCAATAAACTCGGGTGGTTGTTCGACATATAATTCTTCTTTAATTATCCAATTTAAGAAAGCACTTTTAACATCCATTTGAAATAATTTGAACTTCTTATAACTCGCAAAAGCTAAAAAATTCTAATCGATTCAAGGCGAGCAACGGGTGCAAATGTTTCATCAAAGTCTACCCCCTCGATTTGAGAATAACCTTGTGCTACTAATCTAGCTTTGTTCCTAGTGATTCTAGACTCTCCATCTAATTTATTTTTAAATATCCATTTTACACCTATGACTGGGTGATTAGATGGTCTTTCAACAAGCTTCCAAACCCTATTCCGTTCAAATTGATTTAATTCTTCATTCATAGCAATAAACCAAAACTCATCATTTAAAGCGGTAGAAACATTTTTTGGTTCAATTTTAGAAACAAAGCATATATTAGAAAAAGATTCATTAAGGGAAGAACATGTCGTTACCCCTCTTGATGGTTCTCCAATGACAAGCTCCCTTGGATGATCCCTTGTGAATCTAAGTACGCTTGGAGGCACAACTTCTTCTTGCACCGAATCTCCAACTTTGTCCTCTCCAAGTGGTTCAACGTCATCAAGCACCAAAGGTGAGATGGGTTCATCTTCCTTTCCTGCAATATTAGTATTTACACAAGGCACAAGTTCATCAAACTTCACATGAATAGATTCTTCAACCTTTTTAGTTTTTTTATTATATATCCTATATGCCTTGCTAGTGGAAGAGTAGCCAAGAAAGATTCCTTCATCGCATTTTTCATCAAATTTAGCTAATGCATCTTTAGTATTTAAAATAAAACATTTACATCCAAAAACATGAAAGTAAGATACATTAGGTTTCATTTAGTAATATAGTTCAAATGGAGTTAATTTCAAAATAGGGCGAAGCATGATACGATTTATAACATAGCACGATGTATTTACCGCTTCAGCCCAAAAAGATCTAGGTAACCCATACTCAGATAACATAGTGCGTGCGAGTTCCTGAAGGGTTCTATTTTCCTCTCCACCACACCATTTTATTGGGGGTGCGTGGAGCGGAAAATTCGTGTTTAATGCCTAGATTATTGTAGAAAGTGGTGAAACCATCATTTTCAAATTCCCCTCCATGATCCGACCTTATGCATTTAATTTTTAAGTCTGATTCATTTTGAATGCGAATGCAAAGTTTTGAAAATTCAGAAAATGCATCAGATTTAGAGGTAAGAAATAAAGTCCACATGAATCTTGAAAAATCATCAATTAATACAAAAGTATATTTTTTACCACCAAGGCTACAAGTGCTAATTGGCCCAAAAAGGTCCATGTGAATTAGTTGCAATGGTCTTGAGGTGGATACTTCAATTTTACTTTTAAACGATGTTTTTGAAAATTTTCCCTTTTGGCATGGTGAGCATAAGGAAGAGAGGTTTCCATTTAGGATTGGCAATCCTTTAACAATTTTATTTTTTGATAATTTTAAAATCAACTCGGTGCTAGAGTGACCAAGACGCCTATGTCATAATTCAAGTTCTTCATTTTTAAATATAAGACATTTAAGAGATGCACGTGATAGATCATGAAACGCAATTAAATAAATGTTATGAATTCTTGGTGCAGTGAGTACAATATTATTAGACTTAGGATCAATGATTTTGCACAGATTTGTAGAAGACTCAAAAAACACATTAAGGCCTTTATCGCATAATTGACTAATAGAGATTAAGTTACGTTTTAAGCCTTCTACAAATAAGACATTAGTAAGAGAGAAAGAGTCGTTACCCACTGTACCGGTGCCCAGTATTCTTCCTTTTCCATTGTCACCAAAAGTCACAGTTCCTCCTTTCTTCTTAGTGAGGCTAAGGAACTTTGCTTTATCGCCCGTCATGTGCTTGGAGCAACCTGAGTCCAAGTACCACATGTCTTCTTTGTCCTTAGCCTGCCAACATACCTAAGGGGAAAATGTCAGTGAAGATCCGGATACCCATGAGGTTCCTCCCATAACATAAGTGGAGACCTTAGGTACCCAGATTTGCTTTACAGTACGCTGTACCTTCTTCCTGCAAGAATCAGTGGTGTGGCCAAAAAATAAACAATTGGCACAAGCAATAAAAGGGATTGAGACCTTTTTTAGAGAATGTTGTTGACCCTTGCTGGTGGATGCAGAGTTAGAGGGAGTGAAGGTATTATTTTTAAGAAAAGAGTTTTGATTTCTGGAAGAAGAGCTAACGCCAACGTTAGTAGTTAACGCTGGGCGGTAGGCTTCCGAAACATAACCTAACCCAAACTTTGCAGATCCATGGCACTGGCTTCCCAAAATCATGTCCAGTGATTTTTGTCCAACCCCAAATTTTTTTATTGCCATATTAAGATCATTTATTTGTGCTTTTAAGGCAAAGTTTTCGCTTACTAAATTTCCACATCTCTTTGCGAAATTTTTCTTTTCATTTTCAATTTGAGAAAGAGATATTTTCAACCTTCTTTCTAAGTCTCCCTTTTCTTTTATGAGTGATTCGATATTCGAGAGAGCCTTAGAAAGATCGCATTCAAGTTCCTTTGCCTTTGCCAAATGGTTGTCATTCTTTTGGTAAGACACCAATTATTTATCCAATGTATTTAGTTCTTTATTTAATTTTTTATTTTGTTTTAAAAGGATTTTATTTTCAGTTTTTAGGAGATCAAGATCTTTTAAGTTTCTTCCAAACGATTTGCACGTTTTTAAATATTCAACATAAAGATCATCATAAGTAGAGGGAATTACCTCAGTGTCGCATTGGATACTGCACTTGTCATTAGTAGATTCTTGGTTCTTCCCCATGAGGCACAAGTTTGCCTCACCATCCTCACTTGAACTTGACTCGCTTGAGCATCCGGATGAAGAATCATCCCATGTTGCCGCCTTCAAGACCTTCTTCTTCTCCTTTCCTTTATGTCGCTTTTCTTTTTGTTCCTTCAGGTAGTTTGGACAATGGATTCTTATATGCCCGGTCTTCCTGCAGTGCAAGCACTTAGGAGGAGGTTGCTCTTCATCTTCGTCGCTTGATTTTTCCTTTTTCTCCTTTTTGGAAGATGCTCCTTTTCGAAAGTACTTACGGAACGTATTTCTTCTCTCTGGATTCTTCATGAACTTTGTGAAATTTTTCACAAAGAGACACTCCTCGTCATCTTCCTCATCGTTATCCTCTTTTCTTGACTTTAGTGCCAAGGCTTTCTTCTTTGGCTCCTTATTGTATTCTTCATCTTGAATGTTTAGTTCGACCTCATGGGTTTTGAGGTTCCCAATGAGGCTCTCGACCTTGAGATGCCTTATATCATGCAATTCAGAGATTGCAGTCACCTTCAGATTGAAATTTGGAGGAAGAGACCGAAGGATCATTCGCATCAAGTCACCATTTGAGAAAGTTTTTCCGAGAATCTTTGAAGCGTTGACAATCTTGGTGAAGCGAGTATACATTGAGTCGACGTCCTCATATGGATCCATCCTAAATCTTTCAAATTCTGATTCCAGTTGGAATAACTTAGAGTCTTTGACCTGCGAGGTACCTTCATGAGTTATTTCAAGAAAATTCCAAATGTCATAAGCAGATTCACAGGCACAAACTCTATTAAATTCAGTCCTGTCTAATGCGCAAAATAAGGCATTCATAGCTTTCGCATTATTTTTGCATTTATTTTTATCCCCATCATCCCACCTATCTCTAGGTTTGTCCATGGTAACTTCTCCAACAATATACGTTGGAGTCGTATATGGAGTTTCAACACTCGCCCAGACATCTAGATCTAAATTAATTAGAAAACAACACATTCGTGTTCTCCAATAGTTGTAGTCAGTTCCGGTGAAAAGTGGAGGTCTACTTATTCCTTGCCCCTCAAAAAAAGCGAGATCACGAGACGCCATTATTCCCGGTTATTAGACCGATTTGGAATAACCTACCTCTGATACCCCATGTTGGATCTTGAGGCGCCCTTAGAGGGGGGGGGGGGGGGTGAATAAGGGTGTTAAAAATTTTAAGCTTTTTAATAGAAAACTTTTGATATTTTATTTGAATAATAGTGAATATAAAACAAAGAGTAGAAAATCAATTTTATTAAAGCAAAAAGGACATGGTTATCATTAATAAACTTGATTACAAAATTTAATCTCTATGTCGCTAGAGATTGAGGCGACAAATATGAAAACTCTTTTTGTTTTCTATACCGACTCATATCCCCACGAACCGGTTGGCTTTAGCCGATCTCTCCCCAGATACGGCCTCAAGCCGTTGTAGCCTTCCTATCCCCAGAAAGGCCTCGAGCACCCCCTAGATCTACTCCCTAGACCCAGTCGCCAACACGAGGCGAATTTCTCCCTAAGTCCTACCCAGACCCAGTCGCCAACACGAGGCGAATTCACGAATTGATTACACAGATAAAAATAAAAGACAAATATTAAATTCAAGTAAAAACTCCCTAGAAGAATTCTGGAGATGGCGAAGGCACGCTGAATATTCTTGAAGTCGAAGCGTGCGTTCTTCGCGTTGTGTAAGCGTTGATCCGGTCCTCCTTGAATTCTTTGCTTGAATATGTGTGGTAGATGATGGTCTGGAAAATACGGCCTTGACAAGGTTTCTGAAGTGCTGGAAGAGGGCTCTTGACAATCAGTAGTTGGAGAAGACAAAATCCTCCGATTTATAGAATTTGAGCTAACGCCGGCGTTAAGTCCTAACGCCTGGCGTTGACCATGTATAGCAATATATTAATGGCTCGGATCATCAGAGGAGGAAGGAGATTCTGCACTTTAGGTATGTTTTATTTTAGGAAATATCAACGCTGGCGTTAAGGATAACGCGGCGAGTTGGGCAAATCAATCCTAATGTTCCTCCTGCAATCATAACTGCTTTCTCCTTGCCAAATTCGTCGACTGGATAGCGCCTGGCGTTAAACCTAACACCTGGCGTTGAGTTTCATTCTCCCGTCATTTTGTTGAACGACATCATCGTCGAGCGACATCTCATTTCGTCGAACGAAAATTTTGTCGAACGCAATTTCGTCGAACGGAATTTTAGTCGATCGGCATCCATTTTTGTCGAGCTCAAATTCGTTGAACGCTAGCGCTTGGCGTTAAGCCCTAACGCCTGGCGTTGAGTTTCTTTCTTTAATCATTTTGTCGAACGGACATCTTATTTCATCGAACGCAGTTTTCGTCGAACGCATCTTTGCGGGAACAGAAGTTAACGTCGACGTTAAGAGTTAACGCCGGGCGCTAGCTCTCTTCCTTTCTTTTCAACTCGAGAGAAAGTCCAGACCAATAGCAGCATCCTAGTGTCATATTTGTTCAAACATGCATGCTAAAAACACAATGGCAAACAAAGGGATGCCGAAAACCATGTTCCAACAATATATATATATATATATTGCAACAATAGACAGTACTTAGGTAATGTGCACGCACATGAGACAAATACACTTTCAAATACACTTTACTACAGTTACTACAGATATGACATAAAATGCCAAAGTTACTAGAAAGTGCTTGTGTTGCACCTCTGAAAAGTAGAGCTCAATAAACAATGTCATGCATTTTTCTGATTTATAACAGAAATTTTATCTGCTTCATGATGTTCTGCAAATAAGTTTCATTAAATGCAATAGATGAAGATTTCAGTAGAACAATATCGTAAATAAGTAGTTGAGTACCATAAAGAAAAATATGTGGAAAAAACAACTATTTTCTCTTACATGCAAGTAGTATATGATGAATTTGTCGAAAGGTAAAAGAAATTAGAATATGATGAATGAAAAAGAGAGAATCAAAATTGATATATAAACAAAATGCAAACAAAACATCCTAAACTATAACAAAATATTTTTGCTGGAGAACTCAATTCAGGCAAAGCAAAGGTAATGATCAATGACAATATTTTCAATGTAATTATCTTGCAATAAATTCACTGCTTATTATTACCGCCCGAACTCCCCGGCAGCAACAAGTAGAGGCCCAAGAAATTAAATACAAGAATGAAAAGATGTATTAACATAAACAAATACATGCAGCTAGAACTAAAACGTGGATGCATTTTAAAAGAATTAAAATAGAATATTGAAATGAACAAATATAGACTACACAAGCTATGATTAAAAGAGTAAAATAAACATTTCAGATTTAGATGAATGTCCCTCCTGGAATGAACTCCCCGGACCGAACTCTCCAGCCCTGCACGACATGCAGCAATGCCGTCATTTTCTGATGTGGTCTTGCTACAACAGTGCTAGTTGAGAATCTTTACAGGGGGGAGAGTGGTCTGCTAATTATTACCTTATTAGCTTATTTTTGGAACACATGTAGCTTACTTGAACTCCATTCTGTAAAACCCTATTACTGCATGTTACAACACAGCAGCACATGGAGTTGCATTCATAAATAAGGTATCCTTCCTGCACAATTTACAAACAAATTAATTTCAAAATATTTTAATGATGAATTCCCGATGACTGAGTGATGCATCACTTGATGACACCAAGCATTCATAGAAGCATAAAGACAAATGAGATCAACTGGGAGGTTAAAGAACACTGGAAAAAGTCAAATAATGTGATGTGGAGGTCAAATGAAACGTAGATCCACCAATAAAGAATCTTCTCAAAGTTATCAGAGTGGTTCTTTTGCCGACAGAGTAGTTGAAATTTTGCTTCGCTTCCCAAGTAGGAGGAGAATAATAATTAGTCTGACGAGAGAATTCTAAGAACAACAAATACTTGATAGTATAGAATACTTTGCAAGACATTACATAGAGTATTGAATTAAAACCACTCAATCCCATTAAACCTGGCAGCTTAAGGCAAAACCATGTTAACTTGATTATAACTAATACATAAGTATAAGATGAGAGATCTCATGTGATAATGGAATGATGAAAAGAAATAGCAATAATGATCAATATAATATCTACACCTAATAATCAAATGACATACATATGTATTCAGAATAAATAGCAAAAGAGAGATTAGGATTACTGATAATAGTTAGGAAAGAAAGATTGTCGAGAAGATCTCCAAAATAATGCCCATCATATGAGAAGTATAATCCATCAAAAATGCTGACATTTCCAAATGATTGTGTCATATTATGTGTGCTTCTAGAGGAGCACACATGCAAGAATGAAGTTTGAGCTTGATGAAAATGTCTAAAATATCTTCTTCATATGATTATTAGTCACTACTTTTCCTACAGCTAAAACCATCCCAAGTAGAGTCTTAATCTAGTAAAAACACAAATTGGAGTTTGACCACATAATACTAAAAAAATAATCATATATTCTTATATTTTAAGGGGTTTTTACCCAAGATCAAATTATCAACCCCAAAGATAAAGAAGAATAAACATACAGTTATGTGCTTATGATTTCAGGTCTCAACATCATCATTCATACCCATGATTTCTAAAGAAAAAGAAAAAAAAATCCAACAAATTAAGGAATTGTATATGGAGGGCCTTTCGCAAATGGACTTTATGTCCTGTAAATTAAAAGTAATAGACATGTTATCACTGGTTGTGGAATCAACTGGTTGTTCAATCAACATACAACTATATGCTAATTAAAACATTGAATCATCTCTAAATTTGTCTATTCTTATGCAAATAGTAATAATAATAATTAATTCCAAGAATACCAATCTTTTTAGGAGAATAGAGGAAGATGGTGCTCAGATCGCACTAGATGACGGTAAAATGGAAATCAAAGTTAGCGTGGAATGAGAGTGGAAATAACCGAGATAGAATGCCAAGAAGGAAAATGGATGCTGGAAAGAGGAGGCGTACCTGGATCATGCCCTAGGAGTATGCCATCGAACTACTAGGAAGAGGAGAATACACCGCGAAATCGCTGCCATGGAATTACGTGGACGCAGATAAGAGCAGGATCGGGCTTTATCAGAGTGATTTGCTGAATGCAATCGACTTGAAGACCCGACGAGGAGTGGCCAGCTTTGTTTTCACCTCCTTCATCGACGATGACGATGAGGTTGGAGAAAGATGCAGCGGGAGACACCGGGCTTGTATAGAGGCGGTGATGACGATCAGATAAGACCATAGAGAAGAACAGCGAGGGGGGGGGGGGGGGACTGAGCAACAGAGTGATCTAGGTCAGGGCCATCGAGAGGAATAAACCGTTAATACATTTTCCGTGACACTATGCTTTTGATTGCCGTGGCCACGGTTTTTGCTTGCCGTGGTGAATACTTAAGTATTAGCCACATTTTTTGCTTGCCGTGACGAATACTTAAGTATTAGCCACGATTTTTTAATCATGGCTAATACTAGTGTATTAGCCACAGTTTTTAAACCCTGGCTAAAAAATATGTAGCTAAAAATCATTATTCTAGTAGTGAATCTGGGCCATCAGATATTCTAGATGCCTCGGAGAAATATCAACTGATGCTCTCCTGGGAAAGCTCAAATCTTATGAGCTTCTATTGAAAAGCAGGGCTGAATCGAAGCCCATGAGAAGACACCAGCTTCAAAAGAAAGGAGCCTGACATTAAAAACCGAGGAAGCAGAATCCTCCACCATTGAAGAAGAAATGTTTAATCTCTTAGCCAAGAGATTCAAAAGGTGGGTGAGGACAGAAGATTCCAGGAGGAGAGAGAAGAGTTCAAACAAGCCAAGGTATGATAAAACTTCAAAATAGGAGGCCATCTGTTTTACTTGCAGGTGGCCAGTACACATCTCTACTGAGTGTCCTGAGGATGAAAAGAATAAGAAAACCAAACCGAGGAAGGAGCACAGGAAGAAATCCTTCATGAGGAAGGATAGGAAAGGAGGTAAGGGCTTAATAGCTGAGACCTGGAGTGATTCAGACTCTGAATCAAGCTCCTCCTCATCTGATGATGAAGAAGAATGTGGACCAGGAGAAGCCTGCTTAATGGCTCTAGAGGATTCCACTAGTGATGTTGAGGTAAACATCTTTGAAGATTTTGACTTTTCTTCAATAGATTTTAAAAGATGTTTTAAAGAATTCCGCCAAGACTATATTGATAATCAAAAAGAACTTGTAATGATCAAGTCTGAAATAAAAGCTATTATTTTAGATCCTTTATCCTCAGTTAACAATAATCTGAAATGTGAATTGTTTAAGAAAGAAGAAGAAATGAGCTTCTTAGATAATGAAAATTTTGACCTAAGAAAAGAACTCTCAAAAGCAAAGGTCTTTGAAGACTCCCGCAATGGAAGGAGCCAAAAGATCAAAGAGATCTCACAAAATCTCTCTAAGAGATTTGATCATCTTGATCAAGAATCACAACCACTCACAAGCAAATTTGTTTGTGACAGTCCAAGCACCTCTGTTAGATCTAGGCTTGTTAATTCATCAGAAACATGTGGAGAACATTGTTCGAACATGGCTTTCCGCATCCCTTTGATTTGAGAATAACAAATCCTACTTGTATTTGATCTTGCTTGCCTTTGTGTTTTTAGCATGCAATTTTTGAACATGTATGACACTTGGTTGCTGCTCCATTAGTCTGGAACTGTCCACATGCTTAAATGAATATATTCTAATGCCAGGTGTTATGCTTAACGCTGGGCATTATGGTTCGACGGGATGGTATGCCGGTAGACTGGATGGCTTACCGACTGAAGAAATGAGAGAAGATCAATGCCAGCGTTAGGACTTAACACTGGGCGTTAACGCTCGATGTTTATGGCAAGAGGGTAAGCAGCCGTGATTGAATGGGCACTTTTAGGAATGATTTGATCTAACGCCAGCGTTAACCTCAACGCTAGCGTTAGGGTTGCCTAAAATAAAGGTTTCCTAAAGTGCAGAATCTCTTTCCTCTTCTGAAGATCCGAGCCATCAATATGTTGTTATACATGGTCAACGCCCGACGTTAACACTTAACGCCGGCGTTAGCTCAATGTCTATAAATTGGATAATTTCAACGTCTCTGACTACTGACTTTGGAGAGCCCTATTCCAGCACTTAATAATCACTGCAAGGGCCATATTTCCAGACCATCTTCTCCCACACAAGTTTCAACAAGAAGAATTCAAGGAGAGCCAGATCAAAGCTTATGCAACGTGAAGGACACACGCTTCGACTTGAAGAACATCCAGCGAGCCTTCACCTTCTCTAGAATTCTTTATAGGGAGTCTTTATTATATTTTGTATTTTCTTTTGTAACTCTTTTTATTACCATTGAAAGTCAATTGATATCAGTTGAAAGTGAATTGATATAATCAACCACGCTTTGATACCAATTAAAAGTGAGTTTAGATCTTAGATTTACTCTAGAGGGGGGGGGGGGGGGGTGAATAGAGTATTAAAACTTTTTCACTTAATTTTATAGCGGAATTGAAATAGTGATACTTATATGTGTATTGCAGAGTGAGTTATAAAATAAAATAAAGAAACACAGCACACAACACAACAAAATAAACACAGCACAGATGACACAAGAATTTTATAGTAGTTCCCCACTAAACCTGGGTACGTCTACTTTCTACCACACTTGGTAGGATTCCACTACAGGTTGTTAATCAGGTGCCCTGCCACCAAGGGAGTTTTGATTAGGTGTCCACACACCAAGTGAGCTTTTGATCAGGTGCTCTAACCCAACTACAGGTTTTTGATCAGGTGCCCTGCCACCAATGGCTGTAACTTTTGAAGGGAGTTATAACTGTTGTTTATTGGGGTGTCTACTTTATTACCTAGGGGGGGGGGGTGAATAGGTTTTACTGTTTTAATTCTTCCCCTTTAAGACGTTGTTGGTTTCTGATTAATGAATCAATAAAAATAAAGAGTAAGCCACAGAAAACACACAACGATCTATAGAGGTTCCTCAAAACTGGGTGTCTTGAGTAGTCCTCTCTCCCTCTGCGCCTACCCGGCAGTGTGCCAGGCTCAGCAAACGCTGCCAAAAACTTCAGGCCCTCAAGCCTTACACCTCAGACCCTCAAGTCCCAACAGCCTAGGACCATAAGCCCATACTGCCCCCGAGCCCGCAAGCTCGACACTCAAGCCCTCAAGCCCTACAACACGGACCCGCAAGTCCAAACAGCCTAGGCCCCTCAAGCCCCTACTGCCCTCGAGCCCGCAAGCTCGACAAATCGCACCCGCAAGTGACAACAGCTTAGGCCCTCAAGCCCCTACTGCCCCCGAGCCCGCAAGCTCGACAAATCGCACCCACAAGTGCACTGCCCTGGCCCTCAAGACTCACAGTTCTCCAACCCTCAAGCTAGACGGTTTGGCCCGCAAGCCTTACAAGAAATTACAGTAAATTAAAACTGCTTCTTCTGTCTGATGGTGATTGGCGAATTAGCCTGATGGACATCGGCTTCTTGAGGTTGAAGAAGATGCTTCTTGATTCGGAGTTTCAGCACTGGAGCTTCTTCAGCCTTTACTTCCTTTGCCTGGTGTTGATCGACTACCTTTCAGTCGATGATGATGACTGATTCTTCAGAGAGCACTTGAGTCTTGCTCTCTTCTTTTCTCCGCTGAAAAACAACTGTTCTATTGAAGAGTGGCGGGATTCTTTTTCACCTTCTTTTTCTTGAACAACAAGCTTCTTTTCTCGGGCAATACTGTTCCCTTTTAAAGGACATATGAGCCGCATAACGGTAACATCTGTTGTCCTTTAATGTCAGATGCCCATTCCATAAGAGCACGCCCTGATTGGACAATCAGGCGGCGACATTAATTGCTGACATCACGTCTGCAAGATTTGAATTCTGTCTTGCAGATATTTGCATCATTATGACGACAAGCTGTCTCTGACTTTGTCATCGCGATCTTCTTTCTCTGACAGTATCGTCGTGAGCTTCCTTCTTGCATCATGTCATCGTAATCATATGTTCTCTCGACGATATGAGTTGCACATGACGATGTCCTGTGTCATCTCTGCGTTCGACGAACGACATTCTGCGATCGACGAGCTTGCCATCCTTCGTTCGAAGATCGACGATCGCCATTCTTCGTTCGACGATCGACGATCGCCATTCTTCATTCGACAATCTCGCCACATCTTAGCGGTCGATGAATATCTTGCTTCTCAGCGGCTGCTGCTCTGCCCATCATTACGACGACAAGCACGCATTGTCGATGTTATCGTCTGTGCTTTTCGACGATATAGTACTTATATTTTCCTGAG
Source organism: Dactylorhiza incarnata (assembly GCA_033032865.1). Classification (NCBI taxonomy): domain Eukaryota; kingdom Viridiplantae; phylum Streptophyta; class Magnoliopsida; order Asparagales; family Orchidaceae; genus Dactylorhiza; species Dactylorhiza incarnata. The sequence continues at coordinate 6,916,987 of JAWHQI010000051.1, read as the reverse complement.
ATTATGAACTAGATGTATGATCAAATACAAAGTAAAGTACTCTTGAAATGATGACTTCTTCAAATAAGGAATCATGTGGGCAAGATTCCCAACAATAACCCTTTATACAGTTAAAAGAAAACAAAAATATATTGTTCTTCTCTTTCTGAGAAGAATCTAGTGGATCCTTGATGATATTGAAGAGCTCCCCCTGATTTGATTAGTGTTTGATGATCAGGTGCTGAAGCTTCTTCTCTAGATTGTAGTAACTCCTTTCTTCTTCTTCAGCAGTTGAGATCCTGAGCAAATGATCTAGATTGAGTGTCTCAGGATGAAGATGATCTACAGAGAAGAGTTATCAAAACAAGATAGATAATAATATGTTGTTCTCTGTCTTTCTCTTCTTGTGCTTTCTCTGTCTGTCTGTAATCTGGAGAGCTTCTCTCTCTTATGTTCAATTCTTCTCCTTCATTCTCTCGAGAAAGGGAAGAGATAAAGTCTCTTTTTATCAACTGGAGTCCTCAAAAAGATAAACTGCCATCTTTAATTTAAGCTGTTCTGCAACGGCTATATCATTAATGTTTCTGCAATGACTATATCATTAATTGTTCTGCAACGGCTATATCATTAATGTGAGGCAATGATAATTCATTCAAATATTTAAAAAGAAACTATTCAAAATATTGCTTTATCAGATCTAGAATTTTAGTCGAGCTGAGAAATGAGATTTTATAAAGCTGATAATATTTCGTCGATCTCAACTTGAAGTACGTCGGGCTGAGCTCGACGTTTGTCAATCTGATCATTGATTAACAACTGAATTAACTATCATCGAGCGCTGCTTGGATTTCGTCGAACGCAGCTTCAGAGAACTTTCGTCGATCGCAGTTAGCTTTTCGTCGATCGTAGCTTCCTTGATATTTCGTCGAGCGCTGTTAGCCTTTCGTCGATCGCAGTTTATATTATATTCTTTTTTGTGTCTTCTGTCTTAATGAGATTTGATCTAGTTTATACAAGATATGTTATGATAGAAACTTAGACCATAAAGATGGATCCTAACTCAAATCAAAACTAGGGTTCCAACAATCTCCCCCTATTTGAGTTGGGATACAGCTTTGAAATTTAAGACAAACATGGATCCTAATCCAAATCAATACTGGCGATCCAACAATCTCCCCCAGGTTTAGGATGCTAAGCAAGAGAAAATAGAATAACTCAAAGCATATGAAATCATTTCAGTAGATATTATAGTGCTTTAAGGAGATATACAGAATAAACAGATAGTAAAATTAATTGTTCTTTTGAAAACATTTAATCATAAATTACTACATTTCTTCTTCTTAATTTCTCTTCTTCTTTTAAATTCTCCCCCTGTCTTGATTCAGGAACCCTGGATCAAGACCCCTAGAAGAAGGGTAAATGGGAATATAAGCATTTCTGATTCCTAGATTTTGTTTCAATAGGATTTCATTAATATGATGAATTGTTACAGCTGTTAATGGATTCTAAGGAATTTTTATCTTCTCAGAAAAACATTGCCTGATACCTTCCTTCTTAAAGAATTCTCTCATCAGAAGAGATTTAAACTCAGTGCCATGATCACTTCTGATCAATGCAACTAGAGTAGAGTACTCAAGCTTGATGGACCTGAGAAAGTCTGTTAGAACATTAAAGGTATCTGACTTTGTTTTTAAGATAGAAAAATTTAAGTGAATCTTGTAACTTTTTGTTTGATTATAATTGGAGTTAAAAGATTTATAATAGGTTTAAGCATTGCCTTATAATTAGTTATATTGGCCTTTGTACCTGATAAGTGTTTTACTAATTAAAAGTTTCTTTGATAATCATTAAAATATATGTTTGAAAAACTATTCTGATTTCGTCGATCTCGGGTGACAAAGTGCAGTGATTTCGTTGATCTCTGATTAAGGAATAGTTATATTTATTCTCTGTGTTCAGAGTTCGTTGAACTCTGATTCGTTAAGCTCTGATCACAAGAAAATTATGTTTGATTTTTGTGTTCGGCTTTCGTCGATCATCGTTCGACGAAGTCATTTGATTTCGTCGATCTTGGTTCGACGAATTTTGTTGAACACACAAAATTTTAACAATTTTTATTAAGTCTTCTACTACTTCTTTTTGTTTAGCATAGATAAATTTTGTAGATGTAGTTAGAGTATTTTTCTTTTGAATATTAGATAGATTAGATGAAAATCCTAAGCCAAGTTTGCTATCTTTTAATCTGGCATTTGTAGTGCTTGTGATATTCATTATTTTGATACTTCTTCCATTAAGAGATTGCTCAAACATTGCAGCCTTAATTGACTTATTTTTCAAAGAAATAATTTGTTCTTTTGATATTTTCAAATCTACTTTAAGTTTAGTATTTTCAGAAGATAAATTGTTTATTTCTGTTAACTCTTTTCTGAGAGATGTGATTTCTTTCTCAAATTTTATTAAATCTGTCCATAGCAATTTAAAATCTGATTTGAATTGTTCAGGAGTAAAATCAAAACTTGAAATTACCTCATCTTCATCAGATTCAGATTCTGCATCTGAGCTATGGTTTGAGCCATTTATGGCCATCATGCAGAATTCTATAGCTTTTTGTTCTTCTTCTTCTTCACTTGAACTAGATGATGATTCTGTATCTGAATCACTTGAGGTGGAAGAAGATTCAGCTACCTTTATTGAGAGGGAGTTCCAGATGTCTCTTGCTGAAGTGCAATCAGCAACTATTTGAAAAATGTCATTTGACATTGATTGAGCTAATATATCCATAGCTTTGGTATCAGCTCTTTTCAGCTTCTTTTGAGCATCTGTTGATGTTGATGAAGTTGGAGGTCCTGTCAGGATAGAATTATAAATTTCTTCATCTATTGCATTCATATATAATCTAATTCTAGCTTGCCATAAAGAAAAGTAATTCAAATTATAGATAGGTGGTCTGATACTTGAAAATTCTTCATGTGCCATTAGTTTTTTAAGAAAAATAAAACTCTAAAATAAATTTAAGATCTAATTGATCTTTTGATTTAGGTGTTAGCCTATAAAGAATCAACCAACCTCTGATACCAATTGAAAGTCAATTGATATCAGTTGAAAGTGAATTGATATAATCAACCACGCTTTGATACCAATTGAAAGTGAGGTTAGATCTTAGATTTACTCTAGAGGGGGGGGGGGGGTGAATAGAGTATTACATCTTTTTCACTTAATTTTATAGCGAAATTAAAATAGTGATACTTATATGTGTATTGCAGAGTGAGTTATAAAATAAAATAAAGAAACACAGCACACAACACAGCAAAATAAACACATCACAGACGACACAAGAATTTTATAGTAGTTCCCCACTAAACCTGGGTACGTCTACTTGATGAGTAGTATTTATATGTATTTTAATTATAGTATTTAGGTAAGTTTTAATATAATTTTGTTAATATTATTTATATTTTAGTTTAAAATCACTTCTTTTATAATTTCTGTTCTAAATGTAGTTTTAATTTTATTTTTGCAGAATTTTGGGAAAAATGGAGAAAATCAAAAGTCACGCCCCAGGTCACGCCCGTGACCCCAAGTCACGCCCGTGACCAAGGGCATGTAAGCATAGAATCTTCCCAGCGGGCTGCTGTCGAGATGTGGAGATGCATTGATGGATTTGACCCAAGTCATGCCCTCAGTCACGCCCGTGACCAAGGGTGTGTGACCTAAAGATTTGCGTTCGACGAAATTGGAGTTGCGTTCGATGAAATTGGAGCTGCGTTTGACGAAAGCTCTCTGCCCCTGCGTTCGACAAAATTGGAGCTGCGTTCGACAAAATCTCTATGCCCCTGCGTTCGACAAAATTGGAGCTGAGTTCGACGAAAGCTCTCTGCCCCTGCGTTCGATGAAGCCTGAGCTGAGTTCGATGAACGCGCTCTGCCGTGCCGAATTCTAGCCCACACTGCATTAATTGAAGATGCCCAGGTATACGCCCGTGACCCGAAATGTCACGCCCGTGACTTTCCTGCGTGATCCCTGCACGTCGCCGAGCCGCAAGCCAGCCCATGCTGCATTTAATGAAGCCGTCCAAAGTCACGCCCGTGACCCAAGTTACACGGGCGTGTAATGTCCGAATTTCTCCCGCCGTCACGCAAAGTCCACGCCATTGTCAGATCCAATGTCAGCAATGTTTACACACCCTAGGTCACGCCCGTGACCGAGGGCGTGTAACTTCAAATTTTTGCCTATAAATTCAGAGGCTCTCCCTTGAGTTGGAAGTGCAGAATTTTGCAGATGGTGAGGTGCTGCTAGAGCTGTTAGGGAGTTTTTCATGTTCATGTTCATGTTTTTCCTTAAGCTTTCATGTTCTCTTTTCCTTATCATGCAATGTACTAGTTTTTTTTTCTTTCAATGCAATAGTTTAGTAAGCTTGTAATCTTTTTCTTCCTAGACTTGTGCTCCCTTTTTAAGCTTGTAATAGTTTTGGTTTTCAATAAAATTAAGTTTGCTCTCTTTCATGTTCTCTTTCTCCTTAGTAATTTCTTTTTCATGCAATGTTAATCTTTCTCTCCTTAGTAATTTCTCTTTTATGCAATGTTAATTTTTCTTTCCTTTCATGCAATGTTTAATCTTTTCATTTAGCTTGCAATTTGTCTTTTTTTTAGTTAAGTAAAACTACCCTCAAAAAATCGTTCGATAAGATAATGGTGATTTTCCTTGAAGTAGAAGTAATCAACGTGCCTCGTGGAATACGACCTTGGTATTTCTAAATATCCTATACTATAGACGTAAGGTACACTTGCCTTAATCGGATATAGTTTTGGAGAAAATATTCAAACCTTCGCTTAATTTCAAAACACGGAAATTTCTTTATCAATTTTTTTGGCGCCGTTGCCGGGGATTTTGTAGAGATATTTTGAAAAGAGGATAGCTATTAATTTTATCATGCTTCCTTTTATTTTATTTCGCTTTTTCTAATTTTCAAAAAGAAAAAAAATTTAGTTTTTCCTTTTCCTTTCTTTTCTTTCTAGTGTATGACCCGAGGTAGCGCTTCGAATATTCCTTTTGATCCAGAGATCGAGCGAACCCTTTTTAGGTGCCTCCGTTCTCGTGATAAGGATAATCAATTAGAATTCGAAGAGTCGATCGGGGACACTAACACAACGAATATGGATCCTGATCTTAATCCTCCTAATCCTAACGCGCCAAATCCTAATGAGGCCGCACAATGGACCATGTCCTATTATGCGCGGCCGAATTTGGAAGGCACACAATCGAGTATTGTTCGCCCCACAGTGGCGAACAATAATTTTGAGATCAAGTCTAGCATCATACAAATGATGCAACAATCGGTGACCTTCGATGGTCAACCGGACGAAGATCCAAATTCGCATATTTCTTACTTTCTTGAAATTTGCGATACTTTTAAAATCAATGGCGTCACTGATGACGCCATTCGATTGCATCTTTTTCTTTTTTCTTTGCAGTCTAAGGCTAAGCAGTGGCTGGGCTCCCTACCTAGGGGATCCATCACTACATGGGATGAAATGGCAGAAAAAATTCTAAATAAATATTTCCCGCCTTCAAAGACCGCTAAATTGCGCACGAATATTTCGTCATTCATGCAAATCGACTCGGAGACTCTCTATGACACATGTGAGCGCTTCAAAGAGCTTTTGCGTCGATGCCCTCACCACGCACTTGCCACTTGGCAACAAGTGCAAATATTTTATAATGGCTTAAATCTCCAATCGAGGCAAATGATTAATGCGGCGGCCGGGGGGACATTAAATAACAAAACCCCGGACGCCGCTCAAGAGCTTTTTGAAGAGATGGCCACGAATGCGTACCAATGGAACATGCCCCGAGCGCAGCCTAATAAGCCAGCCAGAGTTTTTGAAATAGACGCAAACGTAAATTTGGCTTTACAAGTTGAGCGCTTAACAAAGAAAGTGGCAGAGATATCTGCTTCCTCCGCCACTCCTCCTTGGGCTAATAACATTTTAATGGAAGAACAAGTCGACTACATGGGAAATCCGTCTCGGCCTTCCTATAACCCAAACTCTGCTCCATATAACAACACATATAATGCGGGTTATAGGAATCATCCGAATTTCTCATGGAGCAACCAAAGAAATGCTTAGCTCCCTATGAATCTAAATCAACCCCCCCCCCCTAATCAACTTCTTAACTTAACTCCGCCTCTAAATTTGATTTATCAAAATTTTAATCCTCCCGGTTTTCCACCGCAACAGCACAAGCCCTCTTCGCTTGAAGAGGCCTTTGCAAAATATGTTGTTACAAATGAATCGAACATCCGGAACCTCACCGGGTCGATAAAAAATTTAGAGAATAAAGTGGGCCAGCTCGCAAAGATGATTTCTGAGCGTCAGTAAGGAGCACTACCGGGAAATACAGAGCAAAATCCAAAGGAGAGCGCGCACGCGATTACACTCCGAAGCGGGAAGGAGGTTGTTTCAAAAAAGGACGAACCCAAGGTAACTTCCTCTCCTCCTCCTCCTACTCTTAATTTATCTTTGAATTTGCCAGCTACGTTAGCTCCGCGCGCTTCTACTTCTAATATTTTGTATCATTCTAAGTTTAAAAGCGAGTGCGCCGAGAAAAAATTATAAAAAGTTTTTAGACGTTTTCAAGCAAATTCATATTAATGTACCCTTCTGCGAGGCTATCTCTCAAATGCCTAAATATGTGAAATATCTTAAGGAGTTGCTCTCCAATAAGAAAAAAATTAGAAGATATTTCGCATATTTCTTTAAACGCAGAATGCTCCGCGGTTGTACTCAACAAATTGCCTCAAAAAGCAAATGACCCGGGACGATTTTCCATCCCGTGTTTATTTGGCAATTCGTTAGTAAAACACGCCTTAGCGGATCTTGGAGCAAGCATCAATCTCATGCCGTTTTCATTATTCGAGAAGCTAGGTCTAGGAAATCTTAGCCCCACTCGAACGAGTATTCATTTAGCGGATCGTTCTTTGAAATATCCGATAGGAATAGTGGAGGACGTGCTCGTCAAGGTTGACAAATTCATCTTCTTGGTGGATTTTGTCATTCTTGACATCGAAGAGGATGCCGAAGTACCCCTTATACTCGGCCGCCCCTTCCTTGCAACCTCCCGCGCTATTATAGACGTAAGTAACGGAAAGCTCCTCCTACGGGTCGGAGACGATGAAGTTACTTTCGGCATAAATTCCTCGATGCGGAATACATTAGAAAATGACGATTCGTGTTTTTACATGGAAGAGTGTTGTGAGTTCGATTCATCCCCCGAGTTAGTCTCATCAGCAAGTAGTGATTCCGATCTTGTCGAGCTCTTTTATCTTGAAGAAGAAGTCTCTCACCCCACACCACCCGAACCATTACTTCTAGAAAAATTAAAAATTAAAACTTCTTATGAAGAGCCACCCGTATTAGAGTTAAAACAACTCCCCCCTCACCTCCAATATTTATTTTTAGAAAAAGAGTCTAAGCTACCCGTCATCGTTTCATCCAATCTTAGCAACTCAGAAATTTCTGAGTTGTCTATAGTCTTAAGAAAGCACCGCCACGCAATTGCGTGGCAAATATCGGATATTAAGGGTATAAACCCTTCCTTCTGCACTCATAAAATCATTCTCGAAGATAATTCCTGCAACTCAGTCCAACCTCAACGACGACTAAACCCGAACATAAAAGAAGTCGTTAAGGCCGAAGTTATTAAACTTTTAGACGCGGGAATCATCTACCCGATATCGGATAGTACTTGGGTTAGTCCAGTACAAGTCATGCCGAAGAAAGGTGGCGTCAAGATAGTTGCGAACGAAAATAATGAATTGATCCCAACCCTTACTGTTACGGGTTGGCGGATGTGCATCAATTATCGAAAACTAAATGATGCCACCCGCATGGATCACTTTCCGCTACCTTTTATCGATCAAATTTTAGAGCGCCTTTCAAGTCACTCCTACTACTATTTTCTCGATAGTTTGTCGGGATATTTCCAAATCCCAATTTCTCCCGACGACCAAGAGAAAACCACTTTCACTTATCCCTTTGGCTCCTTCGCTTATCGAAGGATGCCATTTGGTCTTTGTAACGCGCCAGCTACATTCCAAAGGTGTATGCTGGTAATATTTGACGAGTTAGTAGAGGAGGTGATGGAAGTGTTTATGGATGACTTCTCCGTGAACGAAAACTCATTTAAAAGTAGTTTAAAAAATCTCGAGCGCGTGCTGCAGCGATGGGAGGAAACAAATTTAGCGCTTAATTGGGAGAAATGTCATTTTATGGTCAAAGAAGGATTAGTCCTTGACCATAAAATTTCGGGCAAGGGGATCAAGGTCGACAGGGCCAAGATCGAAGTAATTGAAAAGCCCCCCTCCAACAAACGTAAAAGCTATTAGAAGTTTCCTAGGCCACGCGGGGTTTTATCGGCGCTTTATACAAAATTTTTCAAAAAACACAAAGCCGTTAACCCATCTTCTCGAAAAAGAATCCTCATTTATTTTTAACGATGAATGCCATTTGGCCTTTAAACTTATCAAAGAGAAACTTATAAACTCCCCGATTCTAGTCGCCCCAGATTGGTCGCTCCCTTTTGAAATCATGTGCGACGCGAGTGATATTGCGGTTGGTGCCGTTTTAGGCCAACGAGTGAGTAAGTATTTCCACCGGATTTATTATGCGATCAAAACACTCACTTCGGCACAAGCAAACTACACCACTACCGAGAAGGAACTTCTAGCAATCGTTTTCGCTTTTGATAAGTTTAGGTCGTATATCACGCTTTCCAAAGTTATCGTCTTCACAGATCACTCCGCGCTTAGGTATCTCTTAAGTAAATCGGACTCCAAGCCTCATCTTTTGCGATGGATCCTCCTCTTGCAGGAGTTTGATTTAGAGATCCAGGATAAAAGGGGAGCCAAAAACTTGGCTGCCGATCATCTTTCTTAATTAGAAAATCCCTCCTCGGAAGCATTAATAGAAGCCGACATTAACGATAAATTTCCCGAAGAGCGCCTCCTTGCTCTCGAAAATATTAATTCATCTTCTACCCCCTGGTTTGCGGATTTGGCTAACTATTTAGTAGCCCGGGTCCTGCCAAAAGAATTCTCGAGTCAGCAAAAGAAGAAATTCTTTTCTGATTTAAATAATTATTTTTGGGAGGACCCCTTTTTATTCCGTGTTTGCACAGACCAGGTGGTGAGAAGATGCGTCTCAAGTGAGCAAGGCCTTAAAAACTTACGTCATTGTCACGAGGGACCAACCGGTGGTCATTATCAAGCAAACTAAACCGCGAGGAAGGCGCTGGAGGCGGGCTTTTATTGGACCATGCTCTTCAAAGATTCTCACACCCTTGTGAGCACTTGCGACAGCTGCCAGCGGTCGGGGAACATCTCCCGCCGGGATGAGATGCCCCAAAATATTTTCTTAGAATGCAAAATTTTTGATCTTTGGGGTATTGATTTTGTTGGTCCTCTCCCTCCCTCTTATTCCAACAAATTATTCTCGTTGCGGCCGACTACGTGTCAAGGTGGGCGGAAGCGCAAGCTCTCCCCAACAACGATGCGCGAGTCATCGTTAATTTCTTAAAAAAATTATTTTCCCGATTTGGCACGCCACACGCTATAGTGAGTGATCGGGGCACCCATTTTTGCAATAGTCAATTTACAAAAATCTTAGTAAAATATGGTGTCACGCACAAATTATCCATTGCATATCACCCACAAACGAACGACCAAGTCGAAGTTGTTAATCGAGAATTAAAACAGATTTTAGAAAAAACTATTTCGATTAATCGGAAGGATTGGGCAATAAAGCTCGATGACGCGCTATGGGCCTATCGAACGGCACACAAGACCGCTATCGGTTGTACACCATATCGAATGGTTTATGGCAGGGCTTGCCACCTTCCGGTCGAACTAGAACACCGCGCATTTTGGGCGCTTAAATTTTCAAATCTCGATTCCACTTTAGCGGGCGAACAAAGAAAATTCCAAATAAACGAATTAGAGGAGTGGCGAGCGAATGCGTATGAGAGCAATAAATTATATAAGGAGCGAACAAAGTTTTATCACGATAAACATATAAAATTTCCGAAAACTTTTTCGTCGGGCGATCTCGTCCTCCTTTATAATTCTTGCCTTCGCCTTTTTCCGGGAAAACTAAAATCCCGATTGACCGGACCCTTTATTGTTAAAGAGGTTTGGTCCTATGGGACAATCCTAATTTCCCACCCGGGAAAAGGTACCTTCAAAGTAAATGGGCACCGCCTTAAGTTATATCTTCCGGGAGAGCTTGCTAACGAGAAGAGTGAATCTTTATCTTTTCACCATATAATATGATCGGCAAGTGGGTCAAGCTACGCGACCTTAAACAAAGCGCTTTTGGGAGGCACCCCAAAGTTATCTTTTTATTGTTTTTTTTTTAACATGTTTTGTAGGTAACCGACGCTTCCCCCGCATCTTCATAACCAGAGAAGCCCTCTTAACCTCTCCTTCGTTTCTATTATTATTTTTGTTTTGTCTTGCATTTTTTTCTTTTACTTCATACTTAGTTTTAAACATTGGGGACAATGTTTAACTTTAAGTATGGGGTGTAAATAGTTCTTTGTAAATAGTTGTTAAATTAGAAAATTTTCAAAAAATAAATAAATATTTTCTTATGTTTTCTTCTATTTTAGCTTCTAAAACCCAAAAACTCAAAAAAAAATTTAGAAAATCGAAAAATTTAAATCTTGGAAAGGGACGTTTGGGACCTCACCCCATCTCACCTCCTAGTACCGTGAGAACCCTTCACGGGGTATACCTCGGGAAGTCCAAGAATTACCAAAAAAATTTTAAGCTTTTTAGTATATGTTTTTATTGTTTATTTTTTATAAAAAAAAGATAAAAAAAAAAAGATAATATCAAAATTCAAAAATATGAAAAACTTAAAATACAAAAAAAATATAAAAATCTTATACCTCTCCTATTTGTTATTTTTGTGAGTTCTTAGAAATCTAGTTGAAGATATTTATAAGCATGTTTAGGTTTTTAATTAACTAAAATTTTGCTTATCATAGTTTGTTAATTTTAAATTTGAGGTAATTTTGCTTTAAGAATCATCTTATGATTTAACTTGATTAGAGAATTTTTTTAGCATGACTTCTCTTTTTATTTCTAAATGGCTTTATTTTGTAGTGAATTTGCTAAACCTCTTTAGATTTCAATTATATTTTCTTCTAACTTTTTAGATCTTAGGAAATTTAATTTTACTAGAATTTGCTCTCAATATAATTTAAAGCTAGCTAGATTTATTTTCCTTCCCTACCCCTGTGTTGGCATAAAAAAATGAAGTTTAAAAGATCATATGTCATGGGAATAAGAGGATAAAATTCATTATTCCCTAAACATATGCACCCAAAATCATTTAAAAGATTATATGGCATGGATTAAGAGGATAAAATTCATTACTCCTAAACATATACATTTTGGGTTTTTATTAGAAGAGAAAAAAAAAGAGAAAAAAATATTCATGATGAGGATAAATTCCATTACCTCCATTCAAAAAAATTCTCTTCTTTTGCCAAATTTTATGAAATCCCCCTTAGCCAATTATCATTGTTCTAGATTTAGTTTAAGATTATGGAGAGAGCAATATTTAGTAAGTTACTTTTCCTTAAGTTTCTTTTGAGATAGAGTTCTTATAATTTTAATTTAATCTCATTTTATAATTTCTACAATATTGTTAAACCAATTAATTTTCTTGAGAAGTCCTTGCCTAAACATTTTCCCCTCTTTTCAAATCATCATCATAATTTAGGACTTAACTTCTCCTTGAATTTACTCTTAACTTAACTTTTGGTTTAAATGAAATTTTAGTTTAAAATTAAAAATTTTAAGAATGTCTTATAAATTAGGTCTCACACTTTTGCTCTGGAATAGCAAAACCTCAAGTATGGGGGTATTTGATGAGTAGTATTTATGTGCATTTTAATTATAGTATTTAGGTAAGTTTTAATATAATTTTGTAAATATTATTTATATTTTAGTTTAAAATCACTTCTTTTATAATTTCTGTACTAAATGTAGTTTTAATTTTATTTTTGCAGAATTTTGGGAAATATTGGAGAAAATCAAAAGTCACGCCCCAGGTCACGCCCGTGACCCCTAGTCACGCCCGTGACCAAGGGCGTGTAAGCATAGAATCTTCCCAGCGGACTGCCGTCGAGACGTGGAGATGCATTAATGGAGTTGACCCAAGTCACGCCCTCAGTCACGCCCGTGACCAAGGGAGTGTGACCTAAAGATTTGTGTTCGAGGAAATTGGAGCTGCGTTCGACGAAAGCTCTCTGCCCCTGCGTTCGACGAAATTGGAGCTGCGTTCGACGAAAGCTCACTACCCCTGCGTTCGACGAAATTGGAGCTGAGTTCGACGAAAGCTCTCTGCCCCTACGTTCGACGAAGCCTGAGCTGAGTTCGACGAACGCGCTCTGCCGCGCTGAATTCTAGCCCACACTGCATTAATTGAAGCCTCCCAGGTACACGCCCGTGACCCGAAATGTCATTCCCGTGACTTTCCCGCGTGATCCCTGCACGCCGCCGAGCCGCAAGCCAGCCCATGCTGCATTTAATGAAGCCGTCCAAAGTCACACCCGTGACCCAAGTTACACGGGCGTGTAATGTCCGAATTTCTCCCGCCGTCATGCAAAGTCCATGCCACAGTCAGATCCAATGTCAGCAATGTTTACACGCCCTAGGTCACGCCCGTGACCGAGGGCGTGTAACTTGAAATTTTACCCTATAAATTCAGAGGCTCTCCCTTGAGTTGGAAGTTCAGAATTTTGGAGATGGTGAGGTGCCGCTAGAGCTGTTAGGGAGTTTTTCATGTTCATGTTCATGTTTTTCCTTAAGCTTTCATGTTCTCTTTTCCTTATCATGCAATGTACTAGTTTTTTTCTTTCAATGCAATAGTTTAGTAAGCTTGTAATCTTTTTCTTCCTAGACTTGTGCTCCCTTTTTAAGCTTGTAATAGTTTTGGTTTTCAATAAAATTATGTTTGCTCTCTTTCATGTTCTCTTTCACCTTAGTAATTTCTTTTTCATGCAATGTTAATCTTTCTCTCCTTAGTAATTTCTCTTTTATGCAATGTTAATTTTTCTTTCCTTTCATGCAATGTTTAATCTTTTCATTTAGCTTGCAATTTGTCTTTTTTTTAGTTAAGTAAAACAACCCTCAAAAAATCGTTCGATAAGATAATGGTGATTTTCCTCGAAGTAGAAGTAATCAACGTGCCCCGTGGAATACGACCTTAGTATTCTAAATATCCTATACTATAGACTATAAGGTACACTTGCCTTAATCGGATATAGTTTTGGAGAAAATCTTCAAACCTTCGCTTAATTTCAAAACACGGAAATTTCTATATCACTACTCTTCTGCCACACTTGGTAGGATTTCACTACAGGTTGTTGATCAGGTGCCCTGCCACCAAGGGAGTTTTGATCAGGTGTCAAAACACCAAATGAGCTTTTGATCAGGTGTTCTAACCCAACTACAGGTTTTTGATCAGGTGCCTTGCCACCAATGGCTGTAACTTTTGAAGTGAGTTATAACCCTTTATACAGTTAAAAGAAAACAAAAATATATTATTCTTCTCTTTCTGAGAAGACACTAGTGGATCCTTGATGATATTGAAGATCTCCCCCTGATTTGATTAGTGTTCAATGATCAGGTGAGGAAGCTTCTTCTCTAGATTGTAGTAACTCCATTCTTCTTCTTCTGCAGTTGAGATCCTGAGCAAATGATCTAGATTGAGTGTCTCAGGATGAAGATGATCTGCAGAGAAGAGTTAGCAAACTTGATAGATAATAATATATTGTTCTCTGTCTTTCTCTTCTTTGTTCTTTCTCTGTCTGTCTGTAATCTGGAGAGCTTCTCTCTCTTATGTTGAATTCTTCTCCTTCATTCTCTCGAGAAAGGGAAGAGATAAAGTCTCTTTTTATCAACTAGACTCCTCGAGAAGATAAGCTGCCATCTTTAATTTAAGTTGTTCTGCAACGGCTATATCATTAATGTTTCTACAATGGCTATATCATTAATTGTTCTGCAACGGCTATATCATTAATGTGAGGCAGTGATAATTAATACAAATATATAAATAGAAACTATTCAAAATATTGCTTTATCAGATCTAGAATTTTAGTCGAGCTGAGAAATGAGATTTTATAAAGCTGATAATATTTCGTCGATCTCAGCTTGAAGTACGTCGGGCTGAGCTCGACGTTTGTCGATCTGATCATTGATTAACTACTGAATGAACTTTTTGTTGGTGTTTCCATGGTGATCTGGAAGTAGTCAAATATCTAGTCTCACTGCCAACGCGATATGAGCCTACGGGGTCACACATAAGAGTGTTAAGAGAAATTGGAGGAAGAGTATTAAAGTTCGTTCGACGAATTAATAATGCATTCGACTAATTCTGTAGCCAATTCGTCAAACGGCTAATGTAGCATGTTTGTCGAATGGCTTCTGCAGCCAATTCGTCGAACGGCTAATGTAGCCTGTTTGTCGAATGGCTTCTGCAGCCAATTCGTCAAACGGCTAATGTAGCCTGTTTGTCGAACGGCTTCTGCAGCCAATTCGTCGAACGGCTAATGTAGCCTATTCGTCGAATGCAGATTCCGACTTCAGTAAAATCGTGTGTGTGCGGATAGACTCTCTTTCTCTCTCACTGGGTATAAAAGGATACGATTCTCTTTGACCTAGGTGTGCGATCCCTTTTTCTTTGCGATCGGTTTTGAGAGAGAGGGCGACGGAAGAGTTCCACAAGGATTTTGATGAAAGTGTTCCGACTGGTCGATTCCACCGCTGCCGCCGCCTCTCCCTAACGTCGGACCTAGCAGTCTGAGGGAGACGTAGAGAGCATTTCTTCTCTGACCCACTTCCTGTTGGACAAGAAGTTTGGGGTCTCCTCACTCGTGTGGATTTCTCGTGGAGGCGCAGAAATTATTTCAGCGCTTGGAACTCAAGGTTTTGTTCTCTGGAACTGCCATTGGAGCATCTTGGTTGATTTTAGACTCAACCCAATTCAGGTATAACTTCTGCCATTTTGTTGTGGTTGTTGCTTTAATTTCTTGAATCCATGAAATCGCAAGTTCCTTATAACTGTTTTGGGTTGTTCTAGTTATTTCCACTGCGCATATTAGATATGCTATTATTATCATTTTCGAAATGGTATTTAGAAAACCCAACAGTGGTATCAGAGCTAGGTTTCTGAAATGGTTTTAGTTTTCTGTTTTCAAAAATTTATTCTGAAGTGAATTTCAGAATTTGTTTTCAGAAATTTGTTCTGAAATTGATTTCAGAAATCTGTTTTCAGAAATTTGTTCTGAAGTGGATTTCAGAATTTGTTTTCAGAAATTTGTTCTGAAATTGATTTCAGAAATCTGTTTTCAGAAATTATTTCAGAAATTGCGATTTCATTATTTCAGAAATTGTTTCTCCTGTGTAGTAACCGTCCCTCTAATTGGTTTGTGAAACCAAATGTCTGAATCTAACATTGAGAGATGAGCTTGTCTACTGCATAAGTGGAGTTGTTTGTGCCTGTGTCAAATGCATGTAAATCTGAAGATTTAGAAATGTTTTAAATGCTCAGATTTAGCCCTTTCTATCAAAGGGTTGATAATTTGTATTTTTGTGCACATCTGGGATGTATTTGGTTTGTGAATATTATTTTTATGAGAATGTGCAGTTTGATTATTCGTTAATCAATTTTACATGAAATCCCTTATCCAATATTAAGTATGCGGATGCTTTCCGATGGATGACACTCTTCCTGCCTCGATCGATGAAATGTGGGCTTGCCAAAGCAAGGTGCATTAATCTATCTTGGTTAGGGTGCGAGCGGATAATTGTGATATCCCACTGTCGACATCGGGTCTAACTTAACTAGGTGACCTCAAAAGTTGAGTGCCTAGAAGCATTGGGTTGACATGCACCATATGATGGATGCGAATAAATAGTTATTCCCCAACCATACAAGAATTGCATAGTGATGCAATTGGCAAGTGTTGCCTACCTAAATAACCGCATTATGAGAGGAACGCCAAAGCGGACTCATTGTGATGGTGAAATACGGATCTTGTCCACTAAGAGAGTAGCTCGCATAAACTCTCCGAATTGATATTAAGGGTTGTCAATTTGAATAAAATAGTGGGAGTGTTTAATAAAAGTCCTTATTAAATAAAAGTTGTATTTTGAAATATAGTACTAAAATGTTTTTGCAAATTCATTGTAGAAATTCATGGAAAATACATCGCACTCCACGTTGCCCCTGAGAGCTATCCTTGAGAAGGACAAGCTCAATGGGACGAACTTCCTCGACTGGTATAGAAATTTGAGAATTGTTCTCAAGCAAGAGCGTAAGCTCCATATCTTGGAAGAGGACCCTCCACCTGTGCCGACCGGGAACTCGACCTGTTCTGACAAAGATGCTTACAAGAAATATCAAGATGAATCCCTTGATGTCGAATGCCTCATGCTCTCTACCATGACCTCTGAGCTTCAGAAGCAACATGAGACCATGTGTGGCTTTGAGATTATCAAGCACCTGAAGAAAACGTTCAAAGGGCAGGCTCGACAAGAGAGGTTCGACATCACTAAGGCTTTATTTTAGTGTAAAATGGGAGCAAGAGACCCAGTGGGAACTCATGTACTCAAAATGATTGGGTACATTGAGAACCTTCAGAGACTGGGGTTTTCTTTAAGCCAAGAGTTGGCTACTGATCTGATCCTGCAATCGTTGCCGGACAGTTACGAGCATTTTGTCTTGAACTATAACATGAATGAGATAGATAATACATTGCCCGAGCTCCTAGGCATGTTAAGAACTGCTGAAAATAACATGAAGATGACCAATCCTGCTAGCCCCATACTTATGGTGCATAAAAGCAAGGGCAAGGCCAAAGGATTCAGGAAGTCTAAGGTGGGACCTAAGACTAGCCTAGATCCAAAGTCTTCTACACTGAAAAAGATGGGATTAGCTAAAGAAGGAAATTGCCACCACTGCGGGAAGGCATGACATTGGAGGAGGAATTGTCCCCTCTACATTGAGGATCTGAAGAAGAAGGGAAGTGTGACTTCCACTTCATGTATTTTTGTTATAGAAATTAACATGTCTGCTCCTTCATCTTGGGTATTGGATACCGGGCGTGGTTCTCACATTTGTACGAATGTGCAGGAACTAACAAGGAGAAGACAGCTGGTTAAAGGAGAGGTGGTCCTGCGCGTAGGAAATGGAGCAAGAGTTGCTGCCATTGCCGTAGGATTGTATCGTTTTTCATTGCCCACTGGGCTCGTTATTGAACTTGATAATTGTTATTTTGTTCCTGCTATAACTAGAAACATCATCTCTATTTCATGTTTGGACATGAATGGTTTTTCTTTTATTATTAAGAACAATTGTTGTTCTATCTTTAAGAATGATGTTTGTTATGGCGTTGCTCAAATGTTAATGGTTTGTATGTTTTGAACATAAATCATACAATATATAACATAGAAAATACCAATCGACTAAAAACTAATGACACCAATCCTACATATCTCTGGCACTGTCGTCTAGGCCATATAAATGAGAAACGCATATCCAAGCTCCGTAAAGATGGACTATTGGATTCATTTGATTATGAATCATTTGAGAGATGCGAGTCATGTTTATTAGGCAAGATGACAAAGGCCCTTTTTACTAGTTGTAGTGAGAGGGCTAGTGATCTTTTGGGTATCATACATAGTGATGTATGCAGACCCATCAGTTCTATGGCTAGAGGTGGGTACTACTACTTCGTTACATTCACTGATGATTTCAGTAGATACGGATATGTGTTTCTTATGAAGAACAAATCCAAAACCTTTGAAAAGTTTAAAGATTTTAAAAATGAAGTAGAGAACCAGCTGGGAAAGAGAATAAAAGCATTCTGATCTGATCGAGGTGGTGAATATCTGAGTCACGAGTTTCGTGATCATCTGAGAGAATGTGGTATTGTATCACAACTCACTCTGCCTAGAACACCACGACATAATGGTGTGTCTGAGAGGAGGAATCGTACCTTATTAGACATGGTGCGGTCGATGATGGGTCATGCAGATTTGCCCGTTTCCTTTTGGGGATTTGCTTTAGAGATGCTGCATTCACATTAAATCGTGCTCCAACCAAAACGGTTCTGAAGACACCATATGAGATATGGACTGGGAAGCGTCCTAGTATGTCTTTTATTAAGATTTGGGGCTCTGAGGCATACATACGATGTCAAATGCCTGATAAGCTGGAACCCAAGTCTGATAAGTGTTATCTAGTGGGGTATCCCAGGGAAACTAAAGGATACTATTTCTACCTACCATCTGAAGGCAAAGTGTTTGTCATAAGGACTGGCGTCTTTTTGGAGAAAGAGTTCTTATCTAGGAAGACTGCAAAGGTGGAACTTGAAGAAGTTCAAGAACCACAAACAATAGATGAACCTATTTTAGAACCTAAGCAAGGACTACAAGATGTTGTAGCTAGAGAGCCTGCTCAAGAAACACAAGTCCTGCGTAGATCTGATAGACCAATATTTGAGCCTGAGAGATATGGATTTCTCATGTCTCAAATAGGTAATGTGTTGCTTATGGATCATGATGATGAGCCTGCAACCTATCAAGAAGCTATGTGTGGACCTGATTCCGAGAAGTGGCTTGAAGCCATGAAATCTGAAATGGACTCCATGTATTCAAACCAAGTTTGGACCTTGGTGGAACCACCTGAAGGGGTACGACCCATAGGGAGCAAGTGGGTCTTCAAGAAGAAGACCGACATGGATGGGAATGTACAGACATTCAAAGGCCGGCTGGTGGCTAAAGGTTTTAGGCAAATTCATGGTGTTGACTATGATGAGACCTTTTCCCCTGTAGCCATGGTCAATTCCATCAGAATTCTACTTGCTATTGCTGCGTATTATGACTACGAGATCTGGCAAATGGAAGTCAAAATGGCTTTCCTTAATGGAAACCTCCTTGAGGAAGTGTATATGACACAACCCGAGGGTTTTGAATCTCCAAATGAAGCCACAAAAATATGCAAGTTGAATCGATCCATTTATGGATTGAAACAAGCTTCTCGAAGTTGGAATCTTCGTTTTGATGAGAAAATCAAAGAGTTTGGTTTCATCAAAAATGAGGATGAACCTTGTGTTTACAAGAGGACTTATGGGAGCATTGTCGTTTTCCTGATATTGTATGTAGATGACATATTGTTGATCGGAAATGACATTCCAACCCTGCAAGCTGTTAAGAATAGGCTAGGGGACTGCTTTTCTATGAAGGACTTGGGTGAAGCAACTTATATACTTGGTATTAAGATCTATAGAAATAGATCGAAGAAGTTGTTGGGTTTGACCCAGAGTACATACATTGAGAAAGTGTTGAAACGGTTCAACATGCTTGAGTCCAAGAAAGGATTCTTACCCATATCTCATGGTGTGAGTCTCTCTAAGGACCAGTGTCCAAAATCTTTGGAAGATAAGGACCGCATGAAGTTGGTTCCATATGCTTCGGCAATTGGATCAATCATGTATGCAATGTTATGTACTCGACCCGATGTCTCTTATGCTTTGAGCATGACGAGCATGTATCGGTCTGATCCTGGTGATGGTCACTGGATAGCCGTCAAGAATATCCTGAAGTACTTAAGAAGGATGAAGGATTTATTTTTGGTGTATGGTGGAGAGGAAGAGCTCAGTGTAAATGGTTAAACAGATGCAAGCTTCCAAACTGATAGGGATGATTCAAAGTCCCAATCAGGCTTTGTATTTTGCCTTAATGGAGGAGTTGTAAGTTGGAAGAGTTCCAAGCAAGAGACAGTTGCTGATTCTATGACTGAGGCTGAGTATATAGTTGCTGCAAATGCAGCGAAGGAGGCCGTGTGGATTAGGAAATTCATCAGCGAGCTTGGTGTAGTTCCTAGCATTGTTGATCCCGTAGTTCTCTACTGTGACAACAACAGTGCTATTGCACAAGCTAAGGAACCTAGGTCTCAATAGCGCTCCAAGAACATACTTCGGCGGTTCCATATTATTCGAGACATTGTCGATTGAGGAGATGTAAGCATATGTAGAGTACCGACTGAAGAAAATATTGCGGATCCACGGACGAAGCCTCTTGCACAGAGAAAGCATGATGGTCATACTAGATCAATGGGTATTAGATACCTGAATGATCGTCTCTAGTGGGAGTCTTTTGGATTGTATTTGTCAGTTGTTGACCATTCATGTGATGAATATAGTACTTTATGTTTCATTTTACATCTATGGCAAGTTCTTTTATTATGTCAAAGTGTTTCTATTGATAGATTAATTAGCATAATAAATGCCCTTAGAATGTTTGCTTCCGTAGGAATTCAAGTATGTGACTTGAATGTGAGGGCCTATGTTCATAAGAAGCTTCATTCTTAAATTGTCCCTGGTCGTTGTATCATCTTAGAATTCCAGGGCGATGATGATACATAAAGACTAGCATGTGCGTTGACTGATGACCGGTTCTTATAGGTCATGATATTGTGATATCAAGTCATCACATGGGTATTTGTTAGTGAACAAGTTGTACTGGACATACCCATCATGAGACTACTGTGTGGATTGTTATATGAACGTGTCACAAGTAGGTCTCATATGACAATGGTGTTTGTGGTTCTTCGACCTGAAGTCACAGCATTCATCAAGTGAGGAAGAGCATACTTTGGTTCCATCTAAAGTCTTCCTTGAGAAAGGTTGATGATAAGGGTGGTTATTGGGTATGTTAAGATTCATTTGGGTGTTTGTGTGTGGGAAGATATGGGATTTGTCCTCCTATATGACAGGAGTTACATCCATGAGCCCCTTGACGGAATGATACTGAGAAATGCATGGCCATGCTTGGATGAGACAATATGTGATATTATGCTCACCAATTTCAGACAGTCTATTCTAGATCAAGGAATTAGGATTGAATAATTATGAGGGTGACACGGTCCATGCCTCTAGTTCTATCCAGATGTAATGGAGAAAGGGACATGACGACACTGATTCATTGGTCAAGATAGGCTTGTTGAGTTAAGAACTCTTATTGCTTGGGTAGCAATGATGCATTGCTAGATGCCGCTCATTGTTTATGAGACTTTTATTTGATACGTTCAAGATCAAGTGGGAGACTGTTGGTGTTTCCATGGTGATCTGGAAGTAGTCAAATATCTAGTCTCACTGCCAACGCGATATGAGCCTACGGGGTCACACATAAGAGTGTTAAGAGAAATTGGAGGAAGAGTATTAAAGTTCGTTCGACGAATTAATAATGCGTTCGACTAATTCTGTAGCCAATTCGTCGAACGGCTAATGTAGCCTGTTTGTCAAACGGCTTCTACAGCCAATTCGTCGAATGGCTAATGTAGCCTGTTTGTCGAACGGCTTCTGCAGCCAATTCATCGAACGACTAATGTAGCCTGTTTGTCGAACGACTTCTGGAGCCAATTCGTCGAACGGCTAATGTAGCCGATTCGTCGAACACAGATTCTGACTTCAGTAAAATCATGGGTGTGCGGATAGACTCTCTCTCTCTCGCTGGGTATAAAAGGATACGATTCTCTTTGACCTAAGTGTGCGATCCCTTTTTCTTTGCGATCAGTTTTGAGAGAGAGGGCGACGGAAGAGTTTCGCAAGGATTTTGATGGATATGTTCCGACTGGTCGATCCCTCCGCCGCCGCCGCCTCTCCCTGACGTCGGACCTAGCAGTCCGAGGGAGACATAGAGAGCATTTCTTCTCTGACTCACTTCCCGTTGGACAAGAAGTTTGGGGTTCTCCTCACTCGTGTGGATTTCCCGTGGAGGCGCAGAAATTATTTCAGCGCTTGGAACTCAAGGTTTTGTTCTCTTGAACTGCCATTGGAGCATCTTGGTTGAGTTTAGACTCAACCCAATTCAGGTATAATTTCTGCCATTTTGTTGTGGTTGTTGCTTTAATTTCTTGAATCCATGAAATCGCAAGTTCCTAATAACTGTTTTGGGTTGTTCTAGTTATTTCCGCTGCGCATATTAGATATGTTATTATTATCATTTCCGAAATGGTATTTAGAAAACCCAACACTTTCGTCGAGCGCTGCTTGGATTTCATCGAACGCAGCTTCAGAGAACTTTCGTCGATCGCAGTTAGCTTTTCGTCGATCGCAGCTTCCTTGATATTTTGTCGAGCACTGCTAGCCTTTCGTCGGTCGCAGTTTATATTATATTCTTTTCTGTGTCTTCTGTCTTAATGAGATTTGATCTAGTTTATACAAGATATGTTATGATAGAAACTTAGACCATAAAGATGGATCCTAACTCAAATCAAAACTAGGGTTACAATAACCATCATGGAGTTAATTCACCTCGTGTTGGCGATTAGGTCTAGGGCGTAGATCTAGGAGGTGCTCGAGGCCTTTTCTGGGGATAGAAAGGCTAGAGCGGCTTGAGGCCTTATCCGGGAGAGGATAGGCTAAATCCACCGGTTCGTGGGGATATGAGTCGGGATAGAAAACAAAAAGGATTTTTATGTTTATCGCCCACGATCTCTAGCATCATTAGAAATCAAGTTTTGTAATTTCATATCTCAAGTTTAATAAAATCATGTTTTCTTTTATATTACTTGACTTCTTCCTTTCTAACTACAAATGTTTTAAAATAAAGTATAAGTTTTAAAACCCTTATTCACCCCCCCCCCCTCTAAGGGCGCCTCACGATCCAACAAGTGATATTAGAGGGAGGTTATTCCAATCGGCTTAACAACTGGGAATAATGGCATCTCATGATCTCGCTTCTAGTAGTGGGGTAAATTTTTATGAAGAAGAAAAATCTCTAAAACCACCTTTATTCGAAGGGAGAAACTATAAAGGGTGGAAATTTTTAATCGAAAGGTTTATTAAAAATTTAGATATCAATGCATGGGATATAGCAATAGTTAGACTAGCGGATGAATCAAACAAACAGGAACGTCAACTAAATGCAAAAGCTTTAACTAGTATTTTCTGTGCTCAATAACACGAAATTTCAAAATTAATATATTATTTTTCTAGTGCATACAAAGTATGGAAATTTCTTGAAGAAATGTATGATTCTCCATCTACAGGTATGGAACAAATGCAAGAAGTGGAGAACATACAAGATTGCTCAAATGATCAAGAAAGCTCCTCTCTTGATGGATCAATGGAGTGCACATCAAATGGAAAAGAAGAAATCTTATCTTTGGAAGAGGAGTGCCAAAATAATGTCAAAGGAACTATATGTTCGAATATCACATCATCCACAAGCAATGTAAGGAAATCAAAATCCATTTTTTGTACCTCTATTTCTACATTTCAATTACTACAAACTACTAAACGTAAGATTAAGAAATTGAAAAGGGCTAATGCAAAATTATATTTAGAAAATAAAACTTTAAAAGCAAATGTGAATGTAGAATCCAAAAATGATGTGTTTAAATCTCCATTATGCCCTTCATTTGAAAACTCCACACCTTGTATTGATTGTAATGAATTAAAAGAAAAATACAAAGATCTTGAAAAAGAACTTATTCTTATAAAAGAACAACATGAAAAATTATGTTTAGAAAACCCTATTTGAAAAATGATTGTGCTAAGTGTGAAGACTATAAAATTGAAATTGAAGATATAGATAAAACATTCGAAGAATATAGAAATAAATATCAAAATCATATTGACTCAATTGTTTCGACTCTTAAAAATAGCACAATTGCGTATAATAAAGCTAAACATAATCTCAAAATTAAAAACTATGAATTAGAAAATAAAGTCAACGTGCTTAAGGAAACTATAAAAAAATATTTTCAAAACACACACTCATAATATCAAGCAAAATCCAAAAGCAAGTTGAATATGAATTTAATAAATTATCTAAGCCAAACAAAAAAATGAAAACATCAAAAGCTTGAAAATGAAAATACAAAACACTATCATTATTATCATTTACAACAAAATTCTTCTCACAACATAAAATTGAAAATGAACAAATTTCCTATACACAATGTTTTAAAAAAAACATCATGGAAATTTGAATTATAAAAACATTAACCCAAGGTGTGAATGGAGACCCATACTTAAGAATGATGCACAAGTGTCAAATGAATGGGTCCACTCGCCCTTGCCTTCCTAAAAGCATATACAATTTATTTGGGTACCCAAAAGAACCATCCCTCTTGGTCCTCTTTGGATACCTAAAACTCAAATTCATTAAGAAGCATCAAATGCATGAAGTAGAACATTTTTTTTAATGTGTAAATATCTACTTCATTATATACTTTAAGTTTCTTGTTTAATATTTGAAAGTTGAGTCTTTTTTTTAAATTTACAAATTAAATCAAATTGAAAGTCAAGTTTCTATCTCTTAAATGAGCAATCTATTATCACATAAGACATGAGTATCCTATAATATTAAATGATTGTTCAAAATTCAAAAATTAGGAGTGTTGTTGAAACCCTAATACAAAATCATAAAATAAAACGTCACACCAATGCTTATCCGCACGAGTCATTAAAACTAGAACACCAGATTATTACATCGTTAAATAATTCGATATTCTAATCAAATGCCTATAAAATACCATAGATGTTGTTTAATTCACCATAGATTAAGTGAAATTTGTTGTGTTTCAAAATAAAAAACTATGAAATCCTGGTTAAATATTAGAACACAGGACCGAAACAGTTCACAAAATAGATAAAAACAAAAATAAAAGGAAAAGCATGATAACAGCTAACGCTGGGCGCAAGCAGTAACGCCAGGCGTTAGACAACATTATCCAAATACTAAACACTATTATTACATAACTGAAAAGCACTTTAAAATTGTCTACTTTCACTAAGTGAGTCTGATTCTCTAGTTGTAGAACTGCCTCGTTCCCATGAACTTTGAGTACTGCGAGTCGAACGACGTGGAGGATCCTCAATGGGAACCTCCCAATCCCTTTCTTCTGCCGGTGTCGGTTTCAACTTCAGGGCCCTGATCATGTATCGCATCATTTTCTCGATCCGTGACATTCTTTGTGTCGCATTATCTTTGAATTCTTCAAACGACTCCTGATGCTCCCGATTCGTCTCTTGGAGTGAAACTCCTTATCGTAGGGGTGTCCATGAAGATGATGGTATATCTCATGGTCTAGGGACTCGAAGGGTTGAAGTAGAATAAAGTTCAGGAACAAGATCATTAATGTAGTTACTCTTGGTTATATACTCATACTTCTCCATCACCACCCATTGTATAAGTCCTCCTAAGGGAAGAGTGTTGAGTCGAGACCGTCTTGGATCCTTCAAATTAAAGGTATAACGAATCCGAGAAAGGATCAGATCTGCCACATCAAAAAGTAATAACTGCATAATATGATATGTCACTATGCTCAATTGTGCAGTGATCTTCTTAGTGTCTCCTGACTACAACATAATTGTATGTCGCAAAATATCCTGAATTATAAATGCTTCCTCCCTAAGTGAAGAAACATCCGTAATCTGATCTTTTGTCTCCTTCCCATGCAATACCAGATTTACTGGTGCCCAATCTCGCTCAACTCTATACTTTCCTACCACATCTAAACGATTATCACTCTCTATTAACCCAAACTCATTTCGAAGATCCTCATGTGTGATTTGAATAACTTCAAACTGCATCATTGACATCACTCCTCCATGAAGCTCCATTTCTGACAGATCATACAAATTATTATAAAATTCCCAAACAAAATCCGTAGAAAAGCAATCGTCAGAAATCACTGACAACACTCCTGATACTGCTAGTAGATTCTGAATATGAGCATGATGTGGGAGGTCTATGTGCAAAACCATGCATACACCAACAATCGCCTTTTCAATCCTCACATATGATTGATAAGACTCTTGTAGTGGACGGGCTGATGACTTTCTGGCACAAACACCATGACCACTAGAAGAAGCCATAAAACCTGAACACAACAAAACATCAAAAAAAAATTTCTTACAACGCCAGATGTTATTGTCAACGCCTGGCGCATGCTCTGTAGTTTCCTATTACTACCAGTACACAATGACAGCCTTCAGAAACACTTATAAATCAAAAAATTTCGTAAAATGATAGGGAAAATTGGAAAATTACCAACACAACTCAAAAACAACAAAAAGAAGTAATGGAAAGATATTTTTCTTTAGAAATCTCAAAAACCCTTTCTTCAACTCAAAACCTGAAAACCCTAGATCTCACTACCATAGATCTATCTTATACCATATCAAAACACTTCAATACTTTAAAGGATTTCATTTTAGGGAAAGAGAAATGCCTTAATCACAAAATAGAAGTTGAAAAGTAAGAATTTTACCTAGATCTGAGAAGTGCAGTCGGCGAAACTTGAAAAGAAATGGGTTAAAATAATGGGAAAATAGAAAGAACTCGATTTCGAGCCTTTATATAAAGTAAACTTAACGCCGACGTTGTCTCTAACGCCAGGCGTTGGCCCATTTTCTACATATTTGAAAAAATTCCTTGCTGCATATCTATTTATGAACCATTATATATATAGTTACACCCTATTTACCCCCACATTATTGAAAAATAAAAAATTCAAATATAAAAGATAAAAGTATTTTAAAACCACCAAAATATGCTTAAATAAGCCTATACTCATTTCCATTTTCTCTGAAAATTGTACCCTAAGAAAGTCTATACTCCCTATTCCAGAGAAAATGTTTTAAAAATCTCTACAAATCATGTACTGTCCAACGTTAACTAGTTAACGCCAGACGTTAGCCTTTTTTGATCATATTTAAATTCTGTCTTCTTTGACATATTTCTGGTATTTCTCTACTTATATTTTCTAAAATTAATTGGCCTCTTGATTTATTATTTTTTACCTTAAAATACAAATAGAAATTTTATAAAACCATTTTTAAAAATTACCAAAAACATGTTTGTCTTGCTTTCTAGTCTTTTCAAAATTCTCTGAAATTTCTTAACTATAAAGGCATATATATATGTTATTTATTCCAACAAAATTTTTTCAAAAAACTTTCAAACATAGTGTCCTATTTTGGCATTAACTACTTAACGCCAGGCGTTAACCCTCTTTTGCAAATGTAAAAAAAATTTGGGGGTTATTGCCAAATTGTTTTTTTGGTTATTGTTTCTCAAATTTTCTCTGTTAGGACTATTTTAAAACTCAACAAAAAAATATATATAATCCAAAACCGAAAAATATTTTTTTGTTGATTATCTATATTAAAATATTGTTTGACTATATGTCTTCACATGAGCACATCATCTTATTCATCTATGTTTCAAATGGTCAATCTTATTTGGGCGTACACAAAAAGAGTTTCTTAAATGAGCAATTTTAATTTCAAATTTATTAAACATTGTCCTATTTTTCATGCCTTGACCTTAATCTAATTATGTGCAATGAAATAGTCTATAGATAATTGTGTATGTTTTGCCTAGCATGCCTCTAAGCATGAGCAATATTTTATGCTAATCAATGATCCATACACTCATTTTTTGTTGATCTACATATGTTCATAATCTTCAACTTGCATGATTGTGTAATGTAATAGTTCTTAATCTATTAAGATATTTATCTACATTACTAACACCTTCACTCGAACAATAAATTTCTTGCACATATTGAAGTGATTACTTTCCAAAATAGTATAGTGTGTTTACCACAACAAATGAATTCCGAGACCTTTGGCCCACTATTACACTAATATGAAATATAAAGCCAAAGATAACTCAATCAAGCACCAATCACCCTCCTGATAAGTCTTAATGAGCATTGTGAGGTTGAGCACCTTGGAAATAATTGTAAAGTGTCTTGTGTAAACACCTTATTTTTTATCACTTCTATTTGTACACCAGATCACTAAAAATAAAAATTCAATAAAATTGCTTATGTGATTTCCAAGCACTACTTCGCTCCCTGATAAGTCTTAATGAGCATTGTGTGGGCGAAGCACCTTGGTTGTTGTACCTATTTTGTTGTGCCTTGAAATTTTATTCTTGAGTTGATGTGTGCAAGTAAACATAAGGTTATATCCTTAATAATATTGTTTCTATTTCATTACATATGTCATGTGTTTTGATTATATCATATGTATACTTTTATCACAACACTCTATGCACAAATCATTGATTTTCATAAAATTTCTACTCATGAGAATTGGAACCTATTGCAAACTAACAAAATTCTCTAAAAACTCAAGTAAAAGCACTAGATTGTAATGCATGATTTCTACAATGTTTTCTTCACTTGAAATTCGAATTGATTTCATTGTAGCTATTATCTTGTTGCGTATGATAAATCAAGCTTGCCTACTTGTTATAAGAACTTACAGTGTTATTGCTCTATTGTGAAAAACCTAGTGTCAAACATATTATTTCTTAACAAAAAAAATTCTTCTCTATGTATTTGCCTTATCTTATTCCGCATTCCTATTTAACTATGCTATGTGTTCATATGGTTTATCATGCCTACTTCTATGAATTTTGTTTGTCATACTTTGTTGCAAACAATCTTATAAACATTATAAAAAAATATACGTGGTTTATTTTATTAATCAAAATAATGGATTGGAATAATGTTCATTCACGCTTATCATATCTATTTCTGCTATGCTACTCTCTTCCTTAGCTCGATGATGACTCTCTTTATGTTTAAACTAAAACTTTTCAATTCTCTCTTTATTTTGTCCCTCATTTGTGTCTTCCTTCCTTTAGTTTTTTTTAATTTAAACTACACCCTCTTTTGCTAATAACAAAAGGGGGGAGAATAAAGTGCTAAATCATATTGATTAAATGGAGTAGGATTCACTAGATTAAGGGGGAGCATGCATCTAGTAGATGGGAGTATAAACTAAGGGGGAGCATTTTCATAGGGGGAGCATTCTTAAATAAGCTTTAATTCTTATCATTAAATAAGCTATAATTCTTATCATTATCTTATAATTACTTAGTGTCATATATCTTTATAAAAACAAATTCTTTATCTATGAATCTGATTTATCACTATTGGATTTGTTATTATCAAAAAGGGGAGATTGATGGAACATGGCTTTCCGCATCCCTTTGATTTGAGAATAACAAATCCTACTTGTATTTGATCTTGCTTGCCTTTGTGTTTTTAGCATGCAGTTTTTGAACATATATGACACTTGGTTGCTGCTCCATTGGTCTGGAATTGACGACATGATTAAATGAATATATTCTAATGCCAGGCGTTATGCTTAGCGGTGGGCATTGTGGTTCGACGGGATGGTCTGCCGATAGACTAGATGGCTTGTCGACTGAAGAAATGAGAGAAGATCAACGTTGGGCGTTAGGACTTAACACTGGGCATTATCGCTCCATGTTTATGGCAAGAGGGGAAGCAACTGTGATTGAAGGGGCACTTTTAGGAATGATTTGATCTAACGCCAGCGTTAGCCTCAACGCCAACGTTAGGGTTGCCTGAAATAAAGGTTTCCTAAAGTGCAGAATCTCTTTCCTCTTCTGAAGATCCTAGCCATCAATATGTTGCTATACATGGTCAACGCCCGGCGTTAACACTTAACGCCGACGTTAGCTCAATGTCTATAAATTGGATAATTTCGATGTCTCTGACTACTGACTTTGAAGAGTCCTATTCCAGCACTTGATAATCTCTGCAAGGCCGTATTTCCAGACCATCTTTTCCCACACAAGTTTCAACAAGAAGAATTCAAGGAGAGCCGAATTAACGCTTATGCAACGTGAAGGACACACTCTTCGACTTCAAGAACATCCAGCGAGCCTTCACCTTCTCTGGAATTATTTATAGGGAGTCTTTATTATATTTTCTTTTGTAACTCTTTTTATTACCACCGTGGATTGAATTCGCCTCGTGTTGGCGACTAGGTCTAGGGCGTAGATCTAGGGGGTGCTCGAGGCCTTTTCTGGGGATAGAAAGGCTAGAGCGGCTTGAGGCCTTATCCGGGGGAGGATATGCTAAAGCCACCGGTTCGTGGGGTTATGAGTCGGGATAGAAAACAAAAAGGATTTTTATGTTTATCGCCCACGATCTCTAGCGTCATTAAAATCAAGTTTTGTAATTTCATATCTCAAGTTTAATAAAATCATGTTTCTCTTTTATATTACTTGACTTCTTCTTTTCTAACTACAAATGTTTTAAAATAAAGTATAAGTTTTTAAAACCCTTATTCACCCCCCCCCCCCTCTAAGAGCGCTTCGCTATCCAACAAACATGATATAAATAACCATAATTAAATCACCACATTCAATAGGTTAAACACTAGTGATGAATCAGGAATCTTAGATAAACTGCCACTAGAAAGTTTGGATTTCCCTGTGGAGAATAAATGCGATACGTGCAGAAGTTATAAAAATGGAATAGACGAGATGGATGAAACTTTTGAGGAGTATAGAAATGACTACCAAGCCCATATTGATTCTGTAATCTCCACTCTTAAAAATAGCACAAATGCCTATAATAATGCTAGACATGATTTAATGATCGAGATGACAAATTAAGGTCAGAAATCTACTTGCTTAAGAAAGTTGTAAACTCAAAATCACAAGTCATGAATAATATGAATCACACGTCGAATAGAACTCGACGCAATCTTTGGGATGCATCGAATGCATCTCGATGGACTCCAACATGTGCGTCGACATCATCTCAGAGCAGCTATGTGGGTGCGTCGAATCTCTCTCGATGCAACCAATACCATACTTCGAATGATTATTGACGGGACTATGTAGGTACATCGAACTTCACTCGACGCAACTCTAGCACTGTGTTGATTTCTTCTCGACGCATAATTTCTACACAGAATCTCAAAACATCAAAACCTTATGTTGCTTTTGTACTCAGATGTTCCCGTTGTTCTAGAATAGGACATATTGCCAAGTATTGATGGCATAATAATGCAGCACTTCTTCACCAAAGGGGGAACAATGGAAGATCATCTCATTCTTTCATGTCTCCATATGACGATAAAAGAAAGAGACCCCAGCATGAGAGGGTCTATACTAATGTTTAACCTAATGTGTAGAGAGAAGGCTATTCTACCACACACCAACAGTGGTATCTGCACAGCGGATGCTCCATGCATATGACTGGAGCAAAGGGGTTGCTGGAAAATTTTAAAGCCAAGGAAGGGCCCAAGGTAATTTTTGGGAACTCCCACTCTGGGCAAACTAAAGGATATGGGTTGCTCAGAATTGGAGAAATCTCCTTCTCAAAAGTAGCTTATGTTGAAGGGCTTCGACATAATCTGATTAGTATCAGTCAGTTGTGTGATGGTTAATACAAAGTTGTATTCACCAAGTCTTTGTATCATATAGTCAGCTCTAAGACTGATCAAACAGTCTTAACTAGTCTTAGAAAGGGCAAGGTATATGTTGTGGACTTTGAGTATACAAAGTCTGAGATCTGCTTGTTAAATTCCCAGTTAGAAATTAGTGAGTTGTGCATAGGAGAATGAGTCATCTCAACTTTAAGACCATAGCCAAACTCTCCAAATTGAACCTAGTCAGGGGTTTACCAAATGGTAAATTCAATAAAGACCATCCCTGTAGAGCCTGCCAACTAGGGAAGCAGATCAAAGATTCATTCAAACCAATTGGTAAGAATGATTCTCCTATAATCCTTTTCCTGCTACACATGGACTTGTTTGGTCCTATCTCCACTCAAATCTTAGCAGGGAAATCCTGCACCTTAGTTATAGTTGATGATTTCTCTAGGTTCAGCTGGGTGTTCTTTCTGAAGGCTAAGTCAGATACTTTCAAGATCCTCTCAAGATTCATTAGACAGATTCAATCTAAACTCAATACACAGGTTGCTGTGATCAAAAGTGATCATGGCACTGAGTTTGAGAATCAGTTAATGTGTAGATTCTATGAGGATGAAGGTATCAGGAAAGTTTTTCAGCTCTTAGAACCCCCCAACAAAATGGGGTGGCTGAGAGGAAGAATAGAACCCTGATTGAATTAGGAAGAACATTGTTGGTTGAATCTAACTTGCCAAAGTACTTCTAGGCTGAGGCAGTCAATACTGCCAACTATGTTTTGAATAGAAGTCTCATCCACAAGACTAAGTTGAAGACTCCCTATGAGCTATTGAAAGGTAAGGCACCTATTGTCTCTTACTTTAGAATCTTTGGATGTACTTGCTTTATCCTTAATAATGGGAAAAACCATCTTGTCAAATTTGACAAGAAGGCAGATGATGGAATATTCTTGGGATATTCTTCATCAAGCAAGGCCAATAGGTGCTTCAATAAAACTCTCTCAAAATTAAGGAGTCCATGCATGTAGTTTTTGATGAGACTAACAGGGTTTACAAGGGGAAGGAAACTTCCACCAGTTCTATTCTACATGAAGAAGACCAGCTTGCAGAGTAGGTTGAAAGGATGAGCTTAGTAGACCATTCTTCAGTATGCCAAGAAAAGGAACATCTAGAGTATGACACTGACTCTGGTGAGGAATCTGCAGCAGCTGAAGAGGAAGTAACAGCACCTAGAGTACCATCCATAGATAATGCTCCAGTACATCAGGCTGATACCCCAACTGTCTCTGAGCAAGTGACAGCCTAGGAGGAAGAGCAAATCCTAGATCACTCAATAAGGACCAGGATGACTCAAAAAGACCATGCTTCATCTCAGGTGATAGGAGACTTGACTGCAAGAGTCAAAATAAGGAGTCAACTCACAAGTGAGGTTATGTTGCAGTGCTTTCTATCACAATATGAACCCAAGAAGTTTGAAGAAGCAGACAGTGATCCTAATTGGATATCTTCTATGCAAGAGGAACTGACTCAGTTTGATAGAATCAAGGTGTGGACATTGGTTGAAAGACCAAAGAACTACCCAATTATTGGCACCAAGTGGGTGTTCAAGAGTAAAATGGACTCAGCAGGAGTCATTGTCAGAAATAAGGCTAGGCTTATATCTCAAGGGTACATGCAAGAAGAAGGCATTGACTTCAACCAGACATTTGCCCCTGTAGCAAGATTGGAGGCAATCAGAATTTTCCTGGCATATGCTGCCCACATGAAGATAAAGGTCTACTAGATGGATGTCAAGAGTGCCTTTCTCAATGGAAAATTACAAGAAGAAGTGTATATGGAACATCCACCAGGTTTTGTCAATCCAACCTTTCCTTCTTTTGTATATAGATTAGATAAAGCACCATATGGTCTCAAGCAAGCTCCAAGAGCTTGGTATGAGACCTTATCCACTTTTCTCCTGGAACACAATTTTGAAAGGGGGAAGGTGGATAAAACCCTTTTCACAAGAGCACACAAGAACCAGCTATTACTTGTACAAATATATGTGGATGATATTATATTTGGGTCCACAGATCAAACTTTATGCAAAAGGTTTGCATACCTAATGCAGTCAAGGTTTGAGATGAGTAGCATGGGGGAACTATCCTATTTTCTTGGACTTCAGGTCAAACAAAATTCAGATGGCATTTTCATATCCCAATCCAAATATACAAGAGAACTCATTAAAAGGTTTGGGATGGAGAATGCCTCTGTTATGAAAACCCCCTTGGCCACTAATGATGTCTTAGATAAAGATGAACAAGGTTAGTCTTTTGATTAGAAGACTTACAGAGCAGTCATTGGCTCTCTCCTCTATTTAACAGCTAGCAGACCTGATATAATGTTTGTTACCTGTATTTGTGCAAGATTTCTGGTTGACCCAAAGGAATCCCACATGAGTTCTATCAAAAGAATTCTTAGATATCTAAAAGGTACTCTTGAGCTTGGATTATGGTATCCAGCTGAATCTGGGTTTGAATTGATTGGATATTCAGATGCAGACTATGCTGGATGCAGGCTGGATAGAAAAAGTACCTTAAGGACATGTCAGTTTCTGGGTGCAGACTGATCTCATGGTTTAGCAAGAAGCAAACCATAGTCTCCACTTCTACAGCTGACGATGAGTATATTGCTGCAGGAAGCTGTTGTTCACAAATCTTGTGGATGTAAAATCAGTTGTTAGATTACAACTTCTCACTTGCCAATTCCACAATATTTTGTGACAGCTCTAGTGTTATATCAATAGCTTCCAATCTTGTTCTCCACAGTAGAACTAAGCACATAGAGATAAGACACCACTTTCTCAGAGATAATGTGGAGAAGGGCAAGATTAACCTTCAATACACTTCTACTGACACTCAAAGGGCTGACATCTTCACTAAGCCCCTTGATGAAAGCAAGCACAAGTTTTTCATCAATGCTATGGGAATGCTTGATGGAGCTTTGTAGGTTCCCAATATTATGTATGCACACCTATTTTTTATAACAAACCACTGCTGGCAAAAACAACAATAATTTTACAGAGAATCATATCTACATAATCAAAGCTGCGTCGAATACAAATCGACGTTATGTCGAATTATACTCGATGCAAGCTTCGAGAGCACATTGGAAAGGATCCTTCGAATATCATTCGATGTAACATCGAATTCCAATCGACGCTTATGTCGATATCATCATTGATGACTTCTTCTCGAAGCCACGTCGAGATCAACTCGACGTTCCGTCGACATTGATAGTTTGCGCGCACTTCCATCTCTTTGGCATGCTGAATTCGGCTTTTCTCGACGCTGCTTCGAATACAACCCTAAGTTGCGACGATTAGTCTACTCAAATAAACTATTGTGCCAAATTCTTCTGGTGCTAATCGAGATCTCTTACCCTGCTCTCTTATCTCTACCCTCTCTTCGTCTCTTCCCTCAGTTTTTGTACAGGTACTCTCCAATTTCAAATGGCATTTTCGTCAAATCAGCATGATGTGGAAGAGGCAGTTAATCTTATAATGGAAGCAGTTCTGTCCAAGTTTTGTTCCCTCTACCTTGATGTCTCAAATGACTGTTACCAGAAATTACGTGGTCAACATAAGAGGTTGCAAGACCTCAATTCTGAGATAAAGGCCCTCGATGGTGCAGTAAGATTGGCAGCAGTGCCTGCTGATGTCTTTACATCCTTCATTCAGGATATAAAGCAGGGGGAGATGTCTACAAGCAGGCCGAAGATTCCACAGGACTCGGTTTACACAACTGCAATTTCTCTCTCCTTCATTTCTGAAGGAGAGCCTGCTGTAGTGTCCAAACTACAACTCGCCAATGTAGAGATTCAGGGGGAGTCCTTACCTACAAAAGTTCTACCTATCATACAGAGGGAGTCATCTATACAGGGGGAGAGTCCTGCCTGCTCAGACGATCAGATCCATGTCATGCATCTTCATGGATATATTGCTAATAATGAGACACCCATTCCTGATCCTGTTCAATTCAGGGTGTCTTCTGGTGATTCTTCTACATCACCTCCCCCTGCCAAAGCTACTGATCAAGAATATAATTCCACTAATTATGCTCTAGATCTTCCTGCAGTAGGCCCAATTTCACCACCAGCTCAACCTCCTTGTCCACCGCCTGCTCCAAAACATACAACTGCTCCTCTCCTTCCAACACCTATCTTTAGAGGGAGACCTCCTTATCAAGCTAGAGGAAGAGGAAGAAGGGGCAGAGGAAGAATACCCATTTGGGAACAATATATAAAGGATCAAAGGAAACAATACAAAAAGGATAAATCATATTATAAGAAGCATGAAAAGGTTGAGATACCAGAAAATACAATGAAGACCTATACTGATCCAGGGCTGGATGCAATACTAGAAGACATTGGTGAAAGAGAAAAATATGAGTATGAGGAAGCTCAAAAGGAGCTTCAAGAAAAGAAAAACAGATTTATAGATATTTTGAAAAGAGGAAAGGAAGTAGTTGAAAAGGAGGAACTGGCCAAAGCTATTCCTATAAAAACTAGTTGGTTTGATCAGTCAAAATATACTGCAAAGAATCCTCAGGCTAAGATGTTAGAAGGAGTCGGACAACTCCACAGAGGAGGCATTGGATGCAACCCTAAGGAAGCGGTACAATTCTCTCAGAAAAGGAAAAAAAGGGAAGAGTCACCTGAAAAGGAGAAGGAGATGAAGAAGATTATGTTCACAAAGGCATCAACCTCTAAGCAAGAAAAGACAATAGTCTGTGAAACCCAAGCACTGCCTATTGAACCAGAATTAGAGGAACATACAACATCAGCTAATCTGAATCTGGAACTCATAAATCTGATGGTAGCCAAGGTGATTGGAACGGGCTGTACACTCAAGGATGTTCACCCTAGTATAGAAGAAAACCTGGAGAGGCTTTTCAAAGGGCATGTAAGGATACAGAAGAATCTCGAGAAATCCACTCAAGCAAACTTCAAGTATGCGGAGAAGAAGTATAGAAGAGTGTATGAAGATCTATTCTTATTCTCAAAGACAAGAAGTGATACTCACTCTGGTAATCTATGATGAATTTGTTGACTATTATTAATCTGTCATCTGTGCTGATATCAGATTATCTAACTTGCTCATTTTCTTATGTCTCTACTGCATTATATGTATTGTTGTTTATAAAAATTGTATAAAATCACTCAGAACAAAATGTAAAATTGGTTAAGATAAATATGGGGAGATTGTTGGGAAAAACCCTTGATTTAACTTAACAAATTAATTAACAGTGATTTTATCTACTAGAATTAAATTACCCATTGTATAGTGAGGGTAATATGGTCATTAGATGTCTTAGGATGTCACACTCAACCAAGAGTGTCAACACTAGACCAAGGGAAGCAAAAATGGCAGAAGTTAATAATTGCGTCGAATGGAATTCGATGCAACATCGAGTTCATGTCGACGCTACTTCGACTAGAAGTCCAAGTGGTTCAACTCTACTATCGAAGTAACACTAGTCGACGTTACGTCAAATAAGATATCAACGTAGAGACCAGGGACTTGTCGAAGGAACTTGAGAAGTTGATGCTGCTTCTACTTCAAACTCGACGCAGAAGGGAATGCATATCAAAGCCATCTAAAGTCGACGCAATGTCAACTTCATCTCGACGCAGTTAATGGAAGTCAGAGTGGATGCTATTCAACTCGACGGGTGCGCCGATAAGGAATCGACGCAACGTCGACTAGCTGAGTTCAGTCAGAGCACAGAAGATATCGAAGCAGCTCTTAGATGAACTCGAAGTAGCGTCGATAGGTGAGGAAGTTAATTCAACGCTACGTCGAATACAGTCTGTGAAAGTACAATCTTTATAGTTATCTTTCTGATGCTTCAATCATGGCCCACATCTTTCAGACCGTTCTCCAACGGCCTAATAATTGCCTGAAGAAGAAGGAAACATTAAAGAAGGAGAAAAAGGCTTTCTTGGAAGCATACACCTTCTGGTTGGATGGGTCGAGAAGTAATTAAGGAAGGAAAGAGAATGTCTATCAAATATACCTTTTCAGGTCCTACCTAACGAGGAAATAAATTCAAAATAGAGACATGGTATATAAGGATAAAGAAGGAAGAGAAGAATATGGCATCCATTACTATCAGCCGACTCCTTCATTGTTTCTAGGGCTTCCTCTTCTTCTTCATCTCTCTCAGGAACCCTAATCAAGAAGTGAAAAAGAGAAAAGAGAAATACAATTATTCTTCATCTAAGAGAACCGTAGATCTGATAGCTGCTTCTCATCACAATCATATAGCAACAAGATCTAAATAAGAAGAAGTCAAGAAGAATCTGACAATCAAAGTCTCTGCAGTTCATCTTCATCAAAAGAAGAGACTAATCTAGAGCAGATTCTGTGGGACTTCACATTGGCTATTCCTCAATCATCCATCACAAGAATTCTGAGAACAGAATTCAAACAACCTTCCTTCTTCTCCTTCTCTTTCTATTTTCTGTAAAAGAGTTTTATTATTCCCTCTTCAAAGGATTCAGTGGTTCAAGACCTCCTTATCAAAAGATCTGGTGGTTCATGATATCCTTATCAAAAGATCATTGGTTCTAAGAGTCTCCTGATCAAAAGACTCAGGCATAGGTGGTGCATTCCTACCAGGTGGTAGAAGAGAGGACTACCCACATTTTGGGGAACCTCTATAAAATTCATTGTGTCTGTGCTGTGATTTTTTATGCTGTCCATTCTTTTATTCTGCACTTATTTTCTGCATTCATTATTCTGCCTGGATTGTTAAGCATAATTCCTTAGAATAAATTTATTGTTAAACACAGTTAGGGTAGAAATTTTTTAATTCTCTATTCACCCCCCACCCTCTAGAGGATTCTCAGAGGCACACTATGCACTTTCAAGAACGAATGCTTTCAAAGCACCTTACGAAGAGATA
The DNA here is from genome assembly GCA_033032865.1 of Dactylorhiza incarnata. Classification (NCBI taxonomy): domain Eukaryota; kingdom Viridiplantae; phylum Streptophyta; class Magnoliopsida; order Asparagales; family Orchidaceae; genus Dactylorhiza; species Dactylorhiza incarnata. Next base: position 6,878,766 of record JAWHQI010000051.1, on the reverse strand, counting down.
GTCCTGAAAGACTACGGTTTATTCGTGCATGGACCGTTTGCAAAGAAAGCACCAAAGGTTAAATCTGTTGCGACGAAACCACTTGAGAAGGAGTCGTGTGTTTGCTGCAATCACGAGGCTTCTACCTCCAAGTCGATAGCTCCTGCTAGACCCCCCCCCCCCCCCCCCCCCCCCCCCCCCCCGTTTAAAAAGTTAAGAAGGAAGGGAAAAGAAGGTACAACAGATTCGACTGTTGGTGTTGTGGCAAAGTTGGTCACTTCGCCATGGATTGTTGGTTTAATCCCAAGAATTCTAGAATTCCACTAGTTAATAATGCAAGGACGACCACTCGCAATATTAACAGTCCAAGTGGAAGTCGTCTAACAAGAAGCCAAGGACCCAAATTCTTTTGGGTTCCTAAGGGCAATTGATTATTTATTGCGGGTATGTCCAAAGGCCAACAACACGCCTATATGGTATTTGGACAGTGGATGTTCGCGACATATGACCAGAATAAGAAGTCTATTACAGAACTACACCCCAGTCAAGGATGGTCCAAAGGTTATCTTTGGTGGATCTGATCGGGGGATCACACAAGGCTACGGTATGATTACCAATGGTATAGTCTTTTTCACAGACGTAGCTTATGTTAAGGGATTACAACATAATTTTATTAGCATAAGCCAACTTTGTGCCAAAGGCTATATGATTGAGTTCTATAAGGATAAGTGCTTGATAAAGTCGTCTGATACGTCAGAAACTATTTTAACAGACACTAGGAGTAGAAAGATTTTCTGCTTGAATTTTCTTTGTTTAGATTCTTCTACACTAGTATGCTTTTTGACAAAAGATAGTGCATCTCTTTGTGATCAATGACACAAGAGACTAGCACATATTAATTTCAAAACTATAAATATGTTATTTTCTCACAGCTTAGTGCATGACGCACCTGATGTTAAGTGCATTAAAGAGAGACCTTATCATGCATGCCAAATGGGCAAGCAAACTCAGGCTAACTTTAAGAGCATAATTGGCAAAGATTCTACCAGATGCGTATACCTGCTTCATATGGATCTATTTGGTCCCATGCCAATTGAGAGTTTAGGAGGTAAAGCTTATACCTTGGTAATTGTTGATGACTACTCACGTTTTGCTTGAGTATTCTTTCTAAAATACATATCAGATACTTTTGACTCTTTCACTAATTTTGTCAGGCAAATCCAGAATGAACTAAATTGCTCCGTAGTCAAAATTAGAAGTGACCACGGAATAGAATTCAAGTTTGGGGCTATGACAGAATTTTGTGAAAGCTTTGGTATCTTTCATGAGTTTTCCTCTCCTCGTACTCCACAACAAAATGGAGTTACCGAGAGAAATAATAGGACACTCATAGGGGCAAGCAAGATAATGCTGAATGATTCTTCTCTTCCAAAATATTTCTAGGCAGAAGCCGTCAACACTGCTTGTCACGTGCAAAACACAACACTAATCAACAAGAACCATCATAAGACACCTTATGAACTTCAAAAGGGTAGGAAACCAACTATATCTTATTTTAGAATTTTTGGCTGTAAATGATTTGTACTTAACAATGGGAAGTATTACAAAACTAAGTTTAGTGAAAAGTGTTTTGAAGGTATTTTTCTAGGTTATAGTAGCCATAGTAAGGCATATAGGTATTTAACAAGAAAACTCTGGTTGTAGAAGAATCAATAAATGTTGTATTTGATGAGACGAGTATGCTTCACATCAGCTCTTCTAGTATTTTTGTTGAAGATGCAGGTGCAAGTTTGAAACTGAAAGAACTGAACTTGGAAGAAGTCATCAAAGAAGATGCTCCAGGGACAATTTCAATGAATGATCCAATTAGACCTGAAGAAGAAGAACTCAAGAAGTAGAAGACGTACCAGAAGCAGAAGAACCTGCTATCAGGGATGATACAAGAAATTTGGTGATCAGACATCAGAGAGATCACCCAGCAAATCAAATCATCAGAGATACCAGAGTCGGGATAAGGACAAGAAGAGGTACATCTAACGAAGTTTTGCATTTAAGATTTCTTTCGCAGGTTGAGCCAAAGAAATTTGATGAGTCAAGAGGACGCTTCATGGATTATTGCAATGCAAGAGGAGCTCAATCAGTTCAAAAGATGCAAAGTTTTGAAGCTAGTGCCAAAGCCCAAAGGTCAGAGTGTCATCAGAACAAAATGGGTTTACAGAAACAAGCTGGACGAGGATGATGTAATCGTCAAGAACAAGGCCAGACTTGTTGCCCAAGGTTACCGACAAGAAGAAGGGATCGACTTCGATCAAACATATGCTCTAGTGGCAAGGCTTAAAGCGATCAGGTTGTTTCTAGTGTATGCAGCTCACAAAGGATTTAAGGTCTATCAAATGGGCGTGAAGTCAGCCTTCCTTAATGGTAATTTAAAGGAAGAAGTATACGTAGAATAACCCCCAGGTTTTGTTGATTACTCCTTCCCTGATTATGTTTACTTCTTACGTAAAGCATTATATGGTCTAAAACAAGCACCCCGAGCTTGGTATGAGACCCTCTCTAGCTTTCTTCTTGAGAACAAATTCAAAATAGGAAAGATGGATAAGACATTATTTCTTAGGGAAGTAAAAGGCAAGATTTTACTAGTGCAAATCTAGGTCGACGACATTATTTTTGGTTCTACGGATGATAACCTTTGCAAAACGTTCTCTAACTTGATGTAAGGGAAATTTGAAATGAGTAGTATGGGTGAGCTGAAGTATTTCTTAGTGTTAGATCTGTAGGCGCCCTTAGAGGGGGGGGGGGTGAATAAGGGGTTTTAAAAACTTTTAATATATTTTGAATTACTTGAAATAATAAGAGATCAAAATAGTGATTTTAAATAAAGATCTAAATTGATTTATAATGAAAGAGAAAATAATAAATAATTTAGATAAATGAAGAACAAAATAATTTTATTACTCAAAGAGAGATATGATTATTATTAATAAAATTGATTACAAAAATATATTTCTATAACGTTAGAAATCGAAGACGAAAAGTAAAATCCCTTTTTGTTTTCTATCCCGACTCATATCCCCGCGAACCAGTGGATTTAGCCTATCCTACCCTGATTCTGCCTCAAGCCGCTCTAGCCAATCCTGCCCCGGATATGGCCTCGAGCACCCCCTAGATCTACACCCTATACCTAATCACCAACACGAGGCAAATTTCTACCCTAAGTCCTACCCAGTCCTAGTGGCCAACACGAGGCAAATTTCTACGTGATTATAATAATAAAGAGACGATAACAATATGAAAAACTCCCTCTATGTGGATCTCTGAAGGAGTAGACGAAGACTCGTAGAGTATGATCATAGTCGATGCGGTCTTTTGTCACGATGATGAAGCGTGTGGAAATCTTCTCCACAGATCTCCTTAAGCCTTCATGGATTTGTGGGAGTATCTCTCTAAACCTTCCTCTATGTGATGTGGCACAAAGCTCTGGAATTTTGGAGTAGGAGAGGATGAAAAATACGGAGCCAAGGGGTCCTTTATATAGCTTTGGATCTAGCACATGCACTGATGCTACCGTCGGCGTTATCCTTGTTTAGGGAATATTCTGCGTGTGCGTATCTTCATTCCAAGGAAACCTTTCTAAAAATCCTCTTGTGCCCCGCGCTAGCGCCTTCGCTATCCACTACTACCTGCGCTATCCGCTACCGCCTAACGCTATCGCCTTCTATACATGTCATATGAAACTTGCCTAATCAGAGTTAGCGCCCGCGCAAGGTGCTACCGCCGGTGCTAGTGGACATGTTGGAATTTTGCTTCAAATTTGGGGGCAACCTTCATATGTTATCCTTGAGTCATTTGGCTTTGTTTCCTGCACAGTTAGACTCATAAGATCAAATACACATAGGATTTATTATTCTCAAACATAGGAGATGTGGAAGACCATGTTCCAACAAACTCCCCCTTTTGATGATAACAAATCCATTAATGATAAATCAGAGCATTAATATATAAGCATGATGAAACCTACTTGTGTGTGTGAGAGAGTGGTGACTTAGGATAATTGTCGTTTTTAGTATTTAAAATTGCTCCCCCTGAATACATGCTCCCCCTATGTGAATGCTCCCTTTATATGTAAGCTATCATCTTAAGACTTAATCATGTTAGTTTTCCCATTTGATAGCGATTATTATTTATCATGTTAGATCTCCCCCTTTTGTTATTAGCAAAAGTGGGTTAAGGTAGCAAGAGGCATAGAAAGAGGTTATTTAATAAGAAAAGATAAGGAATGATCGAGCTTTTAGAGGAAATGAGATGATGAGGAGTTTTTAGCACAATAATTTTCATAGAAATAAATCAGAGTTTTTAGCATAAAAATAATATCATGTTTAACACAAACCAATATAAAGTTTACCAAGCAAGTCTACCACTTGTTGAAGGAAAGGAATTTTAAGATTCAAGTGATGATGCACACAAAAGAGAAGACTTTAAATAAGCATGAAAGCGCAAGGTAAAATTATATGGTAATGATGCAGAAGACTTATAGAAATACAAAAAACATCTTTTTGTAATCTTGATGATTCATAAGAAGAAAATATGAGTTTAAGTTCCAAAAAGCAAGATGTTGTTGTAAATCATTATTCATTAAAAATCTTTAAGTTTGACAATAAAGTAACTAAGCATGAAAGAAGGATATCAAAAACGAAACTACTACAATGTTATTTCAATTCACAAATTCAAGACATACCAAACATTGTAGAGAGCATGCTAGGTTAGCTAATGCATTTTATATATAAAGAGAGTATATAATTAGCAATAAGATCCAATACTCATGAGAAAAAGTGTTATGAAATATAATGATGTGCACATAAGTGTATTTTGAAGAGAGTGAACAAATGATTTAACCTAAAATACAAGACATATGTAGAGTAAAGTGCACAATAAAACACAAATAATTTTACTTCCACACACTTTAATGCACATAGAAAATATATAACTACCAAGGTGCTCTGCACACACAATGCTCATTAAGACTTATTAGTGTGCAAAGTAGTGCTTGGGGGATCACACACTTTATTTTTCAATATTGATTTTTTTTGTGATGCGGTGTACTTAAGAATAAATTGTGAAAAAAAAGAAAGCTTATGGTTTGCACAAGGATCTTTACTATTCTTTCCAAGGTGCTCAACCTCATAATGCTCATTAAGACTTATCAGGAGGTTCAAGTAGTGCTTGGTGGAGTTATCTTTGTCAATTTATTTCATGATTTTTTTTGTACAAAGTTCTCTGAATACACTTGTTTTGCAAATCAATGTAATTTTGAAAGCACCACCACGTTTCTTAATGATAAGAGTGCAAATAAAAGTAGTGTAGGTAAGATACTTGTGCAATTTTAATTCATTATACAATTACAATACATAAGTAAGCATTCTTAGATTAAAAACACATGTAGACTATGCCAAAATAAGTGAGTGAATAAAAATCATTATCAACCATAAAACATTTACTCATACTTAGAGGCATGCTAAGCTTGGTTCTACAAAACTTCTTACAATACAATTGGTGCACATGTGATTAGATATATCAAAGCATGATAAAAAACAATGTTCAAAGTAGTTTGAAAAGATGAATTGCAACATTGTAGAAGGTCTATATGATAGATTAAACCATGCTTGATTTTCACAATAAAGTCCATACAGTTTTTTTTTATATTTTGAAAAAGACTTTTGTGTAAAGTTTGAACTCTTATAATTGATCATGGACTTCTCGAGGTCTACCCTATGAGGGGTTCACACCGGTACTAGGAGATGTGATGAGGTGACATCCCAAATCTCCCTTTCGCATGATACATATAAATAGAAAAATTAAGTTCAAAAAATAATTTTTGATAATTCTTTGTTTTATATTTTTGTATTTGATTTTTCATATAGAAATAGTAATCAAGCAAATAAACAAAGAAAGGAAGTGAATAAAAATATTTTTTGTAATTTGGCTTTTGAAATTTTGTATTTTAATTTTTCAAAAACCAAATAAAGGCAGAAATGCAAAAATATGTAGTACATATGAACGAATATATTTTTAGTGATATATTGAAATTTTAAAAATACAGAAATTTTGACACTCGAGCTAGCGCCGACGCTAGCACTAGCGCAGGCGACAGTGAGCAAAATATTGAGATTTTGAAAATTTTACTTTTTGATCTTGATGAAGTGTCCAAAGGTTTGTTTCATGCAGAATTTTTAGAAAATTTGGAGATGTTTAGATAAAAAAATGCATGAAACGATTGTGTTTATGAATGTGACTTAACTAAAACATCTAATCCTTTATCCCTTCTTCTCTTCTAGGCTAAGGAGCTTTGCATTATTGTCCGTCAAGTACTTGGAGTACCCCGAGTCCAATTACCATACATCCTCCTTATCCTTAGCCATCCTACAAATCTAGAAAGAGGATGAGTGTAAAGATCCTGATACCCAAGTGGTGCCACCCATAGAATAAGTGGATGCCCTAGGAACCCAGATTTTCTTTGGAGATCCCTGTTTTATTTTCCTGCAAGAGCTAGATGTGTGTCCAAACCTATGACAATGTGCACACGAAATAAAGGGGGTTGAGACCCTTTTCTAAAATTTTACATTGCTCTCACGGGATGAGGTTTGATTTTTGAAATAAGCAGACCATTTTTTATATGATGGGCTACCGCCGACGTTAGTGGATAGCACCAGGCAGTAGATGTTACTTTGATATCCGAGTCTATATTTTCCAGAACCATAACATTGGTTCCCTAGAATCATGTCCAGAGATTTTTGACCAATTCTAAATTTTTTGATGGCCATATTGAGGTCATGAGTTTGTTTTTAAGAGATGAATTTTCTTTTACAAGCATTACACATTTATTTTCAAAACCTTTTTTGTTATTTTCAATTTGTAAGAGAGTGGTTTTTAGTTTTCTCTCTAAGTCCCCCTTTTCTTTTGTAAGAGTTTTTATTTGAGATAGGGCCTTAGAAAGAGAAACTTCAAGATCTTTTGCCTTACATAAGGAGTGATCACACTCTTGACATGAAACCATTCTCTTTTTTAAAGAAATTAATTTTTTGGTAAGCTTATGATTTTCTTTGATGAGAGATTCATTTTCACGATTTAGAATAGTATTATCTTCTGTACTTTTATCGTGGGATTTGCAAGTTTGAATAAATTCATCAAAAAGTTCTTCAAAGGTGGGAGGAGTTACCTCAGTGTCACTAAGAACACGGATGTCGTCATCGTTGCCTTTTGTTATGAAGCATATGTTTGCTTCCTCATCATCGCTTGAAGTTATTGTGCTTGACTCCTTGGAAGACGTATACTTTTTCTTCTTGTCCTTCTTTTTGTGCCTCTTCTCCTTCTTCTTCTATAGAATTTTGGGACACTCACTTTGGACGTGTCCGATCTTTTCCTGCAGTTGAAGCATTCTGGAATAGATTTCTCCACATCATCATGGATTGCTTTGTTCTTCCATGACCCTTGCTTGTTGGGCCCTTTGGTGAGGTATTTGCGAAAAATTTATCTTCTTTCGGGATCTCGCATCAATCTTTTGACGTTCTTCACAAAAAGACCTTCTTCATCATCGTCTTCTTCGTCGACGACCTCAGTCAGCACCAATGCTTTCGTTTTCAGCTCCATATTGTACTCTTCATGTTGAATCTAGAGTTCTACCTCATGGGTTTTGAGATTCCCAATGAGGTTCTCAATCTGGAGCGTTCTCAGGTTGTGTGACTCTGAGATGGCCGTCACCTTTGGATTGAACCTCGGAGGTAGAGAACGAAGAATTTTTCTGACCAAGTCACCATCGGAGTAGATCTTTCCAAGAGCTTTTGAAGTGTTGACGATCTTGGTGAAGCGTATGTACATCGAGTTTATGTCTTCTTCAACATCCATCTTGAATTTTTCATTTTCCGATTCCAGTTGGAATAGCTTTGCATCTTTCACCTACGATGTACCTTCATGAGTAACTTCTAATTGGTTCCAAATCTCATAAGCAGTTACACATGCAGAAATTCAATTAAATTTAGACCAATTTAAAGCACAATATAAAGCGTTCATTGCCTTTGCATTATTTTTGCATTTAAGTTTATCGTTATAATCCCATTTATCCTTTGATTTTTCTAAGATAGCCTCTCCTACTCCAATTGTAGGAGGAGAGTACCGAACTTATACCATGTTCCATACTTCTATATCCATGGTCATAAGAAAACACATCATCCTAGATTTCCAGTAGTTGAAATCTGACCCAGTAAAAAGAGGTGGTCCTACTAACACCTTGACCCTCCGGAAAAGCGAGATCATAAGTCGTCATTTATTCCTGGTTGTTAGATCGGTTGGAATAGCATAGCTTTGATATCACTGGTTGGATCTGTAGGCACCATTAGAGGGGGGGGGGGGGGGGGGCGGTGAATAAGGGTTTTTAAAAACTTTAAATATATTTTGAATTACTTGAAATAATAAGAGATCAAAATACTGATTTTGAATAAAGATCTAAATTGATTTATAATGAAAGAGAAAATAATAAACAATTTAGATAAATGCAGAACAAAATAACTTTCATACTCAAAAGAGACATGATTATTATTAATAAAATTGATTACAAAAATAGATTTCTATAACGCTAGAAATCGAAGGCAAAAAGTAAAATCCCTTTTTGTTTTCTAACCCGACTGGTATCCCCACGAACCAGTGGCTTTAGCGTATCCTCCCCAGATTTGGCCTCAAGCCGCTCTAGCCAATCCTTTCCCGAATATGGCCTCGAGCACCCCCTAGATCTACACCCTAGACTTAATCGCCAACACGAGAAAAATTTCTGCCATAAGTCCTACCCAGACCTAGTCGCCAACATGAGGCAAATTTCTACGTGATTAAAATAATAAAGAGACAATATCAAAAACTCCCTCTATGTTGATCTCTGAAGAAGTAGACGAAGACCCGCAGAGTATGATCGTAGTCGATGCGGTCTTTTGTTACGATGATGAAGAGCGTTGAAATCTTCTCCACAGATCTCCTTAAGCCTTCATGGATTTGTGGGAGTATCTCTCTAAACCTTCCTCTATGTGATGTGGCATGAAGCTCTAGAATTTTAGAGTACGAGAGGATGAAAAATACGGAGCCAAGGGGTCCTTTATATAGCTTTGGAGTTAGCTCCTGCGATAGCACTACCGTCGGCGATATCCTTGTTTAGGAAATATTTTGCGTGTGCGTATCTTAATTCCAAGGAAACCTTTCTAAAAATCCTCTTGTGCTCTGCACTAGCGCCTGCGCTATCCGCTACCGCCTTCTATACTTGCCATCTGAAACTTGCCTAATTAGAGTTAGCGCCCGCGCTAGGTGCTACCGCCGACGCTAGTGGACATGTTGGAATTCTGGCTTCAAATTTGTGGGCAACCTTCATATGTTATCCTTGAGTCATATGACTTTCTTTCCTGCACACTTAGACACACAATATCAACTACACATAGGATTTGTTATTCTCAAATCTAGGAGATGCGGAAGACCATGTTCCAAAACTTAGGACTTCAGGTGAAACAATCTGAAGATGGAATTTTCATTTCTCAGACGAATTTCACCAAAGAGTTGATTAATAAATTCAGAATGGAGAATGCAACCTCAATGAGGACTCCAATGGGTTCAAATATGACTCTGGACAAGGATGAGAAAGGGAAACCTTTTGATGAAACCAAGTACATAAGCATAATTGGATCCTTGCTCTACCTTACTGCTAGTAGACCAGACATAATGTTCTCAACATGTGTTTGTGCTAGATTCTAGGTGAACTCTAAGGAATCTCATTATGTCGCTGTAAAGAGGATTTTGAGATATCTTAAAGGCACACCAAATCTTGGCTTATGGTACCCAAGAAGTAATGACTTCGAACTAACGGGATTTTCAGATGCTGATTTTGCAGGTAGCAGAGATGACAGGAAAAGCACTTCTGGGACATGCCAATTCCTTGGAAGGAGGATTGCCTCTTGGAGTATCAAGAAACAGAATCGTGTAGCAATCTCAACCGCTGAATCGGAGTATATCTCCGCAGGCAGTTGTTGTGCACAACTTCTGTGGACCAGGAAACATCTTGAAGACTACAACATGAAGTTGAAGGAAATTCCAATATTCTGTGACTCATCAAGTGCAATTGCAATTGCCAATAATCCAGTCTCTCACAGCCGGACAAAGCACATAGAGATTCGTTATCCCTTCATCTGGGAGCATGTGGAGAACAAGGACATCAACCTCAGTTATATTCCGATGGATAGGCAAGTTGCTGATATTTTTACGAAGTCGCTTGATGAGACCAAGTTCAATTATTTCAAGCTAGAACTTGGTATGCTGAACAAGGAACCTTGAAGAAAGGTCAAAAGAATCAAGCTCAAATCAGCAAATCGGGTCTGTCAAAGAAGTTAAGAGAATTACACGAGTCAATTCGATGAATTTGTTGAGTCTTCAAGAATCATTTCGACGAAAAGTTATTTTCATTGAATCATTTCGCGAATAAAAGAATTGTCTCGAGACATTTCGATGAATCTGCAAAACAATTTCATCGAACGCTATTAATCCAGATTTTAAATCTAATTTCTTTATTTATTGGATCCGAAGAGTCTTTTCATCTAATAGGTACGCGCCTCCACTCTCTTTAAAATATTTAAATATATATATATATATATATATATATATATCGATTCAAGCAACAATGTCTCGCAAGAGCTCTGGTTTGCTTCAAGTAAGGGGAGAGATGGTCAGGACCAGATTTGCTGGTGCAACAGATCAGTTTCAAAATGTCGTTCTTTTCTTTGAAGAAGTCGGACAGTCTTTCGTTCTCGAACATCCTTGTCGCATGCTTGACAGAGATGTTCTGGATTTCTTCAAGAACGCAAAGCTTAGACACCAAGGAGAAATCATCAATTCGACTGTAAGAGATAGAGTAATAAAGATGAAGCCTTCTAGGATGACCAGATTTCTGTGATTGCCGACAATGCAAGAAGAAGACTATTTGTTTGAGGAAGACCACAACATAGCCTTGCTATTTTGTGGACTGCCAAGAGGAACTACTGCTGTTAGACGAAAGTTCATGAATGGAGAAGGAAAGCTTATATCGAATATTTTGGGAGAGGTCTTGCTATGCAAGGTAGGTTCTCATGACTACCTCTCCAATGGCATGTTCAAATTAGTAGCAGCTATGATCTGCAGAAAAAGGGTGGATTGGGGTCTGATCCTATTTGAAAAGATAAAGGCAAGCATAATGATTCCTAACTTTGGAAGGATCATCACTCGTTACCTAAATCAACTGGATGAATACCAGTTTGATATGGCTTCTGGAAGCCCCATTCACCACCTGAAGAAGATAGATTCTTCCATTCTATCCAGATGGGAAAGAAAGATTGTAAGGCCAGGACTAAAGAAAGCTGTTGCAGAGGAAGAAGATGAGGAAGAAGAGGAAAGGAATGAACCCTCTCCTTCAAGGTCTGTTCCCCATTCAGAGATACCACCAGCTCAGGGGGAGAGCTATCAAGCTCTTATTGTTTCATCAGTCCAGGGGGAGCGCTCCAAGGATTCAATTTCATCAGTTGAGATAGAACCCACTCCAGCTCTGCCAGCCCCTCTAAGTATACACAGTCAGTTTTCTGCTCTTATTTTCAATATTGAGAATAGCTATAACGTGGTCCCTGGGCACTATTCAGGGAAGATACTTGATTTTCCTGCAAGGGAGCCAAAACGGATAACTATTGTTGATTCTGAAGATGAGGAAGCAGTTGATGTTGATGATGTTGCTGATGATGTTGCTGATGTTGTTGCTGATGATGAAGTTGATGATGGCAATGTTGTGTAACACCCCAAAGATCGTGGTTCAGCGAGGTAGGCGGAATGGTAGTGTTGCGCTCGGGATAGGCTCAAGATTTCAGATCAGGTCAATGCGCATGACCATTATCCTCTTCGCGCACGACCAGTGATCGTGCGCCAGCGATCGTGCGTTAATTCAGAAGAGAATCGAGTTCTGTCTCGGACAGTGCGCACGACCATTTCCCTCTTCGCGCACGACCAGTGATCGTGCGCCAGCGATCGTGCGCCCTGTTTATTCTGTTCCGCGATTTTGAGCGGAGAAGAAGATCGGACCGTTCAAATCTTTTGGAAATTGATCCAACGGCTAGGTTTAGTTGCGGGAGACCTTTAGGGCTGATGAGAGGGGGTTAAACCTCATATTCTCTAAGCCATTCTCTCTCCAAACCCTAGAGAAAGAAGGAGGAGCCAAGGAAGAAGAAGGGAGATTCCGCCATTGACGGAGCTCCGGAGCTCCGTTTCGCGAACCGTTTCCAGATCTGGAGAGTGCAGCCCGGTGCGGTCTATTCCCTCCGTCTAGAATCTCGGATCCATGGCGAAAAAGAACGCTCCTAGGGTAACGATTTCTTCTTCCGTTGTTTGGACTTGTCTTTTGTCCTCTCCTTCGTTTCTCTATGCTTGCATGAGGGATCCCTTTCACCAAATGGGTGAAGTGTAGGATTCCCTCAAGTTCTCCGGAACTCCGGGTCGATTGTGTCCGTCCCCGGCATATTACATGTAGAAAATCCGGTAGTCGTGCGGATTTAGGCATTTTGTGTGAAGCCTATTCGTGGCCGTGAGCCCGAATCGGTGATGCTTGGATTGCGACGTTGCATTTAGGTTAAGCCTAGAATGCGTGCCGGAGAATGACTCCGTGAAATCATCTATAGTATTGCGGGATTTAAGTGTAGGCGTCTTGTGAAGATCCTAACGAAAGCCCCATGCTTTGAGATTGGATGAAGGCAAGCCTTCACCGCAAAATTGGTGCGGAGCGTATTATACCTCCCCTTTTTGAGTATTTGTGAAGCCTAGATCCTTGTGAAGGGATTAGGTGCGTAGCTTATATTTGAGTAGCACTTGAAGGTGCTAAACCCTTACGGGCCGAGGCGAAGCCGTACCCGCGTCGTGCGACAGATCGCGACGATTAGAGCATGGGCAAAGCTAAACCGAACCCGTTTCCATGCAGATCGGTAAGAGGTCCCTACCTCATGTAGCCGTGTGATCATGGGAGAGGTCGTGGAAGGTGGTTTACCTAGACCGACCAAAAGCTCTTTTTCCCACATAAGGCGATGGCCCTTACGGTGGAGTGTTTGTGGAATTGATGTTGTTAGCCTCATGCGGTTGTTTAGGCGGTTGCGGGGAACCTTCGGGTGAACCCAACCAACATCATGTGCATACCTAGGTTCCCTCCTTTTTGATGCTCAACCTAGAAGATTGAATGTGCTTGAAACCTCACCTTGTGTAGTTGCACTTTCTTTATTTTAGTACTTGTGCTAGTATGGCTTGCTTGCAGGGTAGAATCTCCGCCACCCCGGGAAAGGGGTGGGGTCTTTATAATTTGGTCAGCTGTGCTGACCGTTACCTTGTTTGCCACCGCTTGGTGGAATGTTCTTATGTAGGTGCAGGTGAGCCTAGCGGGAAATAGCGGGCGGTGGCCCCTTTTGCTGAGTTGGCCCTTGAAGGCCAGCCCCCTTTTTAGCTTTCTCATGTATTGCCGGCCTGCGTGCCGATGTATGTTTTGGAGTTTTTAGTACATTTGCTAAATGTAAGGCCTTAAGGCCATAACTCTCTTTCTTGGTTTCATTCCTATGATAGTGGACAATTCTAATGGAAATGTTAAATCTTTATGCTTCCGCTAGTGTTTAGTATACTATGTTGTAGTTTCTTTCTGTTTATCACCTTTTAACTCCTAGCTAGTGTGGTTAGTATGGCGTGGGGTCCCGGCCGGACCTACTGTTATATTATTCGTACTGGCAGGGTGTTACAATTTGGTATCGGACTTAAGGCGTCGATCCGTAGTTTAGCGAATTCGGGACGAATTCCTTTTAAGGGGTGGTGTGCACGGGATGTGCATTCACCTAAAATGATAAAAACTAATAAGAATGTCCACTTAGGAATGGGAAAACTTACTTGTTTGCAGAACCTGAGCGTTCCATGATTGTTGTTTGCTATGTTTTCAGTCACTAAATTGTGTCTTACACGATTATAGGCGACTAGAAGTGGTGCGGGGCCGTCTCAACCCCGTAACACCGCTGAAAGTAGTGGGTCGGCTGAAGTGCCAGTGACCACTCCTCCTGCTGAGATGATCAGGTTAATCGCAGAAGCTGTCTTCGCGATGATCAATGCTCAACCGCAAAGGCTTGCACATCCTGCTATGCCTAATACAGATGCGGCCCCGGTGATCGAACCTGCAGTGGAACCTGCGGTGGAACCGAGGGTTGAGGCCCCTGTGCCAGTGGCAGCAGTGGAACCTGCGGCGGTGCAAAGGGTGGAGCGTCCGGTAGAGCGTGTAGTTGTTGCGCGAGCACGTGATCAACAGCTGCAACACTTTCTAAGCTTCCATCCTCCAACTTTCTCGGGGACCAGATCCCCAACGGAGGCGGAGGACTGGCTGTCAACGGTTAGGAAGATTCTAAGGGCGACAGCAACAGAAGAAGTTATGATGGTCACTTTAGCCACCTTCCTCCTTAACGGAGAGGCAGAGCGTTGGTGGGCTGAACAGGAAGTGCACAAGTTCGGAGGCAGGGAGATTACCGAGATCACGATAGAGGAGTTCTCAAAGTCTTTTGTTCAAAGGTATATTCCTTCTGCCCAACGCATTGCGTTGCAGAACCAGTTTCTGAAGTTAACTCAAGGCGACAGCTCAGTGGATGAGTACTTGCACGAGTTCACTAAACTGGGTCGTTATGCGGGGCCTATGATGGAAGACGAAGAGACAAAGACGAACAAGTTCTATGAAGGTCTTCCGGACGAGTTGAGGCTGCTCCTTGCAGGCCCAATGACGTTAGGTTTCCAGGTGATGGTCCAAACTGCCAGATCCCTAGAGTTGGACATGAAGAGGGTACAAGCAAAAGCCGTGGCAAAGAAACCTGAGCTTCATATGCCGGTCTCTCAGTCTAAGTCAGAATTCAGAAAGAACAAAAGGAAGTTCAAACTGGCGGAGCAAACCCGCTCAAATGTTTCGGGAGCAACGACGGTGCGGAGACCTATCACGTGTTTCACCTGCGGGAAGGTGGGACACAAGGCCGCAGTGTGTCGAAGTGGTCCCCCGAAGACAGAGAATCGAGCTTTGGACTATGCTCGAGCTGCGGAAAAGGGTAAAGCTGCGGAGTCTTCGGCTTCCCAGCACATTACTCCGCTCCAACTCAGCCGAGAGTCTACTCGCTTGGCCAGCAAGAAGCCATACGACAAGCTGATGTTGTCACAGGTATGAATTAAAAATTAGCTTTTACATAGCTATTTGTGATTATACCGTTGTGCAACTGTATGTTTCTTTTTCGTGTGCAATTAGGCTTTGTCCTAATTCTCAACTATCCGGCGAGAGCTCTATTTGATACGGGTGCATCGCACTCTTTTCTGTCTGAGGACTTCATGGTGCGAATCGGAGTGCCATCTACCTTCGTAGATGATAGATTAGAAGTAGTGCTACCCAATGGATCTCGCATGTCTGAGGATAGGAAGAGCCGTGTGAAGGTGCGGATCGGAAATCAAGATTTCGATTTGGAAGCATCGTTGTTACCGTTAGCTGAATTCGATGTGACTTTCGGCATGGACTGGCTCTCGGAGCAGCGTGCATGCATAGATTGCAATTCTAAGGAGATCACTCTGGGAAGGAACGCCGATGGAGAAACCACGTTTACCGGTATGCGAGGAACAAGCAAGACGCTGATGTCTGCTCTCCAAGTGGTTAAGGCGGTGAGAAAAGGCGCCGAGTTGTTCTTCACCTTGTTGGAGGCTTCGGAGCCAAAGCCCAGGTTATGTGATGTCCCAGTTGTAGCGGAGTACGCCGACGTGTTTCCTAATGAACTCCCTGGGGCTCCGCCTCAGCGCGAGATCGATTTCTGTATCGAGTTGGTGCCAGGTGCCAAACCTGTGGCCCGCTCACCGTACCGGATAGCGCCAAAGGAATTGGCAGAGCTGAAGGTTCAATTGCAAGAGCTGCTAGAGCAAGGCTACGTACGTCCAAGTTCTTCGCCTTGGAGTGCACCGGTCCTCTTTGTGAAAAAGAAGGACGGGAGCTTGCGTCTATGTATCGTTTATCGAGAGCTAAACAAGTTGACCGAGAAGAACCGATATCCGATTCCAAGAATCGATGATCTCTTCGACCAGCTGGTTGGGTCGACGGTATACTCCAAGCTGGACCTAAGGTCCGACTATTACCAACTGCGGATAAGGGAATGTGACATTCCAAAAACAGCGTTCAGTACCCGCTTTGGGCACTATGAGTTCACGGTGATGCCGTTCGGTCTGTCCAATGCACCGTCGGTATTCATGGACTTAATGAACAGGACGTTCCGTGAGTATTTGGATCAATTTGTGATCGTCTTTATCGATGACATTTTGGTATACTCTCAATCGGAAGAGGAGCATGTAGGGCATCTGCACGCCGTTCTGAGCACCTTGAGGAAGAGTCAGCTATATGCCAAGTTCTCCAAGTGCGAGTTTTGGCTACCGACAGTAGCATTCCTTGGTCACGTCGTTAGTGGAGATGGAATTGCGGTTGATCCGTCGAAGATAGAAGCGATCCGAGCCTGGCCTTTGTTGAAAAACGTAGCGGAAGTCCGAAGTTTCTTAGGACTTGCCGGCTATTATAGGCGCTTTGTGGAAAACTTCTCGAGGATTGCACTTCCTCTCACTAAATTGACTAGGAAAGATCATAAGTTCGTTTGGTCGCCCGAGTGCGCACGATCTTTTGAAGAACTGAAGAGCCGTCTGACCACGGCGCCCATTCTATGCTCGCCATGTGGTACGGAAGGCTACGAAATTTACAGCGACGCCTCAGGGAGTGGTTTGGGTTGTGTTCTAGTGCAGTTCGGTAAGGTAATTGCCTACGGCTCCCGGCAGTTGAAGGTTCATGAGAGGAATTACCCGGTCCATGATTTGGAGCTAGCGGCCGTGGTATTTGCTCTTAAGCTTTGGAGGCATTATTTGTATGGCGTGAAGATCGACATCTTTACCGACCGCAAGAGCCTCAAGTACTTGCTAGATCAAAGGGAGTTGAATATGCGACAGAGGAGGTGGTTGGAGTTCCTTGGGGACTACACCTTCGACATCAAATATACTCCTGGAAAGGGAAATGTAGTTGCGGATGCGTTGAGTCGTCGGGCTCCCGCTCAAGCAAATTGGATTTTGATGCACGATGAGCGTCTAATCCGTGAGCTGGAAGAAATGGAGATCATTTGCGTTGATCGAAGAGCGTCTACTTCAGCATGCTTGAACTGGACGGAGGTTCAATACCACCTTGCCGACCAAGTTCGACAGGCATTGGAGCTGGATGAGAGCATGAAACGCTACAAAGCGGAAACCGTTGACGGGTTGAACGCTGATTTCTCTTTCGAAGATGGCCTTATGTGGAAGAATGGCAGATTGTGCGTCCCAAACGTTGGTACTCTACGGGAGGAATTGATGTACGAGGCTCATCATACCAAGTACTCTATCCACCCGGGGAGCACGAAAATGTACATGGACATGAAGAAACTTTTCTGGTGGCCGGGTATGAAGAAGGACATTGCCCTCTACGTGGACAAGTGCAACACTTGCGCGTTGGTGAAGGTGGAATGTCAACGTCCCGGTGGATTTCTGAAGTCCCTGCCGATTCCGGAATGGAAGTTTGATGATATTTCGATGGATTTCGTGCACGGATTGCCGAGATCGCATCATGGAAACGACGCCGTCTGGGTGATCGTAGACCGTTTGACAAAGGTATCACACTTCATTCCGAACCGGAAGGATGATTCTGTAGAGAAGCTAGCAAAGCTCTATGTCGATAGTATTGTGCGGCTGCACAGTGTCCCTCGTAGCATCGTCAGCGATCGTGACGGGCGTTTCACATCGAAAGATTGGAGGCTTATCCATGAACTGTTGGGCACTAAATTGAAATTCAGCACGGCCTTCCACCCGCAAACGGATGGACAGACCGAGAGGACCAACAGGACTATGGAGGATATGCTCTGAATGTGCGCTCTAGATTTTGGAAAGAAGTGGGAAGATCATCTCTATATGATCGAATTCGCCTACAATAATAGCTACCAAGCCAGTATAAAGATGGCTCCTTTCGAGGCCCTCTATGGTAAGAAGTGTCGTACGCCGTTGTCTTGGGCAGAAACGGGCGATACTAAGCTATTAAAGCGAAAGGATGTTGAGGAAGCAACTTCGACGATCCGGACTATTCGAGAAAGGCTATTGATTGCCCAGGATAGGCAAGCAAAGTATTACAACGCCAAGCATAGGAACCTAGAGTTCGCCGCCGATGACCGGGTTTACTTGAAGATCAAACCGTTCAAAGGGGTATCAAGGATCCGACGCTTGAAAAAGCTCAGTCCAAGGTACTTAGGACCGTTTGAGATTGTGGAACGTGTTGGTGATGCGGCTTATCGGCTTGCACTATCTGCAGAGCTGAGCGGTCTGCACGACGTGTTTCACATTTCAGTTCTGAGGAAGGCAGTGCAAGAGCCTACTCATATCGTTGCGGTCGGCAAAGTGTCGGTGGATAGTGGGTTGTCGACGAAAGTCAGACCCTTACGCATCGAGGATACCGAGGTAAAGCAGTTGCGGAACAAGTCCATTCAGATGGTAAAGGTCCGGTGGGATAATTGCGGCTGAGAGGAGCTAACTTGGGAGAGAGAGCAAGCGATGCTTGCGGAGTACTCCGAGCTATTTCTCTCAGGTAAATTTTCTTTAAAAACTGTAATTTCCTGCTATTACTGTTTTCGAAATTTCGGGACGAAATTCTTTTAAGGGGGGTGGAGTTGTAACACCCCAAAGATCGTGGTTCAGCGAGGTAGGCGGAATGGTAGTGTTGCGCTCGGGATAGGCTCAAGATTCCAGATCAGGTCAATGCGCACGACCATTATCCTCTTCGCGCACGACCAGTGATCGTGCGCCAGCGATCGTGCGTTAATTCAGAAGAGAATCGAGTTCTGTCTCGGACAGTGCGCACGACCATTTCCCTCTTCGCGCACGACCAGTGATCGTGCGCCAACGATCGTGCGACCTGTTTATTCTGTTCCGCGATTTTGAGCGGAGAAGAAGATCGGACCGTCCAAATCTTTTGGAAATTGATACAACGGCTAGGTTTAGTTGCGGGAGACCTTTAGGGCTGATGAGAGGGGGTTAAACCTCATATTCTCTAAGCCATTCTCTCTCCAAACCCTAGAGAAAGAAGGAGGAGCCAAGGAAGAAGAAGGGAGATTCCGCCATTGACGGAGCTCCGGAGCTCCGTTTCACGAACCGTTTCCAGATCTGGAGAGTGCAGCCCGGTGCGGTCTTTTCCCTCCGTCTAGAATCTCGGATCCATGGCGAAAAAGAACGCTCCTAGGGTAACGATTTCTTCTCCCGTTGTTTGGACTTGTCTTTTGTCCTCTCCTTCGTTTCTCTATGCTTGCATGAGGGATCCCTTTCACCAAATGGGTGAAGTGTAGGATTCCCTCAAGTTCTCCGGAACTCCGGGTCGATTGTGTCCATCCCCGACATATTACATGTAGAAAATCCGGTAGTCGTGCGGATTTAGGCATTTTGTGTGAAGCCTATTCGTGGCCGTGAGCCCGAATCGGTGATGCTTGGATTGCGACGTTGCATTTAGGTTAAGCCTAGAATGCGTGCCGGAGAATGACTCCGTGAAATCATCTATAGTATTGCGGGATTTAAGTGTAGGCGTCTTGTGAAGATCCTAACGAAAGCCCCATGCTTTGAGATTGGATGAAGGCAAGCCTTCACCGCAAAATTGGTGCGGAGCGTATTATACCTCCCCTTTTTGAGTATTTGTGAAGCCTAGATCCTTGTGAAGGGATTAGGTGCGTAGCTTATATTTGTGTAGCACTTGAAGGTGCTAAACCCTTACGGGCCGAGGCGAAGCCGTACCCGCGTCGTGCGACAGATCGCGACGATTAGAGCACGGGCAAAGCTAAACCGAACCCGTTTCCATGTAGATCGGTAAGAGGTCCCTACCTCATGTAGCCGTGTGATCATGGGAGAGGTCGTGGAAGGTGGTTTACCTAGACCGACCAAAAGCTCTTTTTCCCACATAAGGCGATGGCCCTTACGGTGGAGTGTTTGTGGAATTGATGTTGTTAGCCTCATGCGGTTGTTTAGGCGGTTGCGGGGAACCTTCGGGTGAACCCAACCAACATCATGTGCATACCTAGGTTCCCTCCTTTTTGATGCTCAACCTAGAAGATTGAATGTGCTTGAAACCTCACCTTGTGTAGTTGCACTTTCTTTATTTTAGTACTTGTGCTAGTATGGCTTGCTTGCAGGGTAGAATCTCCGCCACCCCGGGAAAGGGGTGGGGTCGTTATAATTTGGTCAGCTGTGCTGACCGTTACCTTGTTTGCCACCGCTTGGTGGAATGTTCTTATGCAGGTGCAGGTGAGCCTAGCGGGAAATAGCGGGCGGTGGCCCCTTTTGCTGAGTTGGCCCTTGAAGGCCAGCCACCTTTTTAGCTTTCTCATGTATTGCCGGCCTGCGTGCCGATGTATGTTTTGGAGTTTTTAGTACATTTGCTAAATGTAAGGCCTTAAGGCCATAACTCTCTTTCTTGGTTTCATTCCTATGATAGTGGACAATTCTAATGGAAATGTTAAATCTTTATGCTTCCGCTAGTGTTTAGTATACTCTGTTGTAGTTTCTTTCTATTTATCACCTTTTAACTCCTAGCTAGTGTGGTTAGTATGGCGTGGGGTCCCGGCCGGACCTACTGTTATATTATTCGTACTGGCAGGGTGTTACATGCTGATGCTAATGATGATAATGATGACAATGATGATGATGGTGATGATGGTGGTGATAAGCCTGATACAGAGCCAGTCCAAGCAAGTTATCTTATTGAGAAAGAAAGTGCTCATCATTCTGGTGATGGAGAAGTGCCTAAAGAGATAGAATCCACATCTGGTGGAGTTCTTAGTGTTGATGTTGTTCCTCCAATTCAAGAAAAGTCCCCTGCAATGTCTGAGGGGGAGCCTGAGAAAGAGAACAGTCAAGTCCAGGCTACAGAAATTCTATCTGAAAAGAAGAGGATTTGCAATCTGCACCTCCTGCTCAGGAAAATGTAGTGGATCTGAATGTGCCCTCTCTATGTGGAGCTCAGTCTGAAAAGCTTATGTTTATTGATGAAAGACAAGGACCTCCTATTCAGAGTTCTCCTGCTTTAGTTGCTTCAACCTCCAATTCAGATTTTTTACAGTCTATTGAGGCCCTGCTCAAGACTCAAGCAGAGTACTTTGAATTTTCAATGAAGCAAGTTTTGGACAAAGTAAAAGAAGTTGAATCTGATTTGAAAAATGACCTAGCATAGGTGAAGTACACTGTATCCACCATGAAAGAAAACCTGGATAATTACTTTACAAATGGTGTAAAAGCAGTAAGTTTTACTAATGAAGGACTAAAGCATGTGTATGATAATTCCAAGGCTCTAATAGAAGGTCAATGATCAATCTTTCAGCAAGGGTAGAGCACAAGAGATCAAGTTATTGAATATTTATCAAGCTTCAAGGAAGAGATCATCCAAACCCTAACTGAAGAAGTCAGAAAGGGGGAGGAGAAAATTATATGTCAAATGCATGACTTGAGCAAATAATTGGAGAGTATGTTTTATGAATCAAATGTCTTTAATCATCAGAGTTTTCAATGGCTTTATGAAAGTTTGATGGGGAGATCTCAAGATCAAACCTTTCCCGAACAAGTTTATGAAGACATAGCTCATGTCCCTCCAGTACAGTATACCCAAGTGTGGTTTGACCCAGAAGATTCTCCTGAACCTTCAGAGCCTGTTGTTAAGAGAAGAAAATATCGTGAAGTCCTTTCAGCAAGAAGGTCAGATCCTTCTGAAAGAATAGGACCAGACATAGAATTCAGAGAGCTTGTGGCAGAGAGAAGAGAATACACTGAAGTATGGAGTCCAATTTCTAAATCAATAATCTTGGACACATACAAGATGGTTGACATTTCAAATGAGGAGCCTCAGAAGTATTATAGTCAGGAAGAGATTATTAAGCATAATGATTCAGGCTACCGAGCTCTAAGAGAACGTAGTGATCGGGCCCCTTTACTACGGCGACCCTACACGTCTAACTATAGCGCGCGCAACGTATCACTCAATCGCAAAGAAAAGGCAAGAGAGAAACACTTGCCAAAAGGAAGGTTCGCTACGCCTCTTGAGATCTTACAATGGATATATGCCAACGTACGATCAAGCGAAATGGACCCACACGATCTGAACGAGGCAAGAGAGAAACACTTGCCAAAATGAAGGGCCGCTAAACCTCTTGAGATCTCGCAAAGGCTATCGGCCTGTGCTCAATCAAGCGAAATGGACCCACCCGATCCGTTCGTTTTACACTTACAAATTTTAAGCGAAGTAAAGCAAGCCAAGAACCCGTCTCACGCCTTCATGCAACAATAAGTTTATTCTCCGAATTAAAATTTAGCGATCTAAAATTTAGTCCAAATTAAGCCCAACAAAATGGATATAAGCGATCCGATCCCACAAAATATAAGCAGACTAAAAATAACAAACGATGGATTCGAACGTGAAAGCGATGTTCAAATGCGTCCAAGATTACGCCAAAGTTTCTCCACCAAGATTTTGAACGGGAATAGACAAAATCTCACGAGAGAGGTGGAAGAAATTCGTTACCCAAACGGAGATGTAGAGGGCGTAGGGGAACACCACCACGGTGTCGTTGTTGTATCTTGTCGTTGGAAGAAGAGCACGTTCCACCGGAGTCACACGGGAGAAGGGAACCCGGAGAGATGCAGCCGGGAAGGAGGCGGTCTTTAGCAAGGGCTCGGGTAGGTGTCGTGGTCGACCTTAGCACGGGGGAGATGGTGGAGTCGCACCACCAGGAGGGGAGGCCGCCGGAGTCGCACCGCGTGGAAGAGATGGCGAGTCGCACGCCGATGGGGAGTAGCGGACGAGCCGCAAGGTATCAGCTTAGGGTTTTTTTGTCAATCAAAAGATACTTAAAATTAACCCAAATTGGTATAAATAGTTTACATACAACCATCATGACCACACATTACGACGGGCTCATCTGGGCCGTAAAATTAAGAACAAAATTAAGCATGAAATAACACAAGTCTATTTTAAACAAAATTATGCTACTTAATTAAAATAAATGGCCGCCATGCCGCGAGTCAAATCATGACGACGAGGAGTGCGGTCGCGAACGAAGATTGTAGCGGTGGCGAAGGCGGCGAGTGTCGTCATTCCACCGTGATGCTTTGGCGTTGCAATGCTAATATTTAAGTAACAGCGGATCAGGATCATCATCGGTGTCGGCTCTAACCATTGCTTCTGTTGGGAACAGTGCCCAGCTGTGTTCCTGATTTGAAGAAGTGCTCAGCTCAATGATAAGTGCAAGTTGTATTTAATGTCATATCTAGTTCATGCTTGCAGAGATGAGACTATATGTCCAGTACTTCAACAACTTGCCTAAGTATAATATCGTCAAAAAATGCTGGACATATCGTCGACAAGTACATGCACATCATTGAGATGATTGGCAAAGCAAAGAAGAATGTTTGTGTCTGTGTCGTCGAGAAGAATGGGAGATATCGTCGACAAAGTATGCTTGTCGTCATGATGAAGATTCTAAGTTAGATTGATGACAACTACATCGTCGTAAAGAAGGCATGACGTCGAGAAGATTGAAGAAGGACAGCTGAAGACAAGCATTTGCTAAAGTATAGTCTGTCGACATGATATCGCTCATGTCGTCGAGAGAATAAAGTGATTACAATGACAGTCTGCAATAAAGAAGATCACGACGACACAGCCAGAGATAGCATATCGTTGTATATGCAGAAATGCCAGAATATCTCGTATCGTCGAGACATCAGCGTCAGAGGCAGAAGCTAGAAGACTTGAAGATCCACCAAGGTCTAAGGCATCGACAAAGTCCTGTCGTCGAGATATTATCCATATCGTCATAATGCTGTCAGCATCTGCATGAAGCTGGAAATATTGTCTAGACGGAATTCAAATGTTGCGGACGTGCTGTCATGCATTTAATGTCGCCGCCTGATTATCTAATCAGTGTGTGCTTCTTGCGGAATGGAAATCTGACATTAAAGGACACCTTTCATGACCGTTGAGCATTTTTCTTGGAACTATAAAATGGAACAGTGATGCCCTAGAAAAATAGAGAGACAAGAACGAAAAAATATCCCGCCGTTACTCTTCAATACAACAGTACATTCTGCGGAGAAGAAGAAAAACAAGTAGAGAATAAGAATCCAGCATTCTCATAAGAATCAATCATCTCCATTGACTGATAAGAAACCAATCAACATCAGGCAAAAGAAGAGGAGGCTGAAGAAGATCCAATGCTGAAAATGACAAATCAAGAAGCATCTTCTTCATGTCTAAGAAGCCGATCTCCATCAGGCTAAGTTGCCGATCTTCATCAGGAAGAAGAAACACTTTTCATTACTGTAAATCTATCATTGCTGTAATGCTTGAGGGCTTAAGTGTCTAGCTTGAGGGCTGGAGAGCTATGAGGCTTGAGGGCCAGGGCAGTGGACTTGAGGGTCCAATATTGTCTAACTTGAGGGCTGGAGAGCTGTGAGGCTTGAGGGCCAGGGCAGTGGACTTGCGGGTCCAATGTTGTCTAGCTTGTGGGCTAGAGAGCTGTGAGGCTTGAGGGCCAGGGTAGTGGACTTTGGGTCCGATATTGTCGAGCTTGAGGGCTTGGGTGCAGTGAGGGCTTGCGGGCCTAGGCTGTAGGGACAGGACTTGCGGGTCTTTGTTGTGTAGGGCTTGAGGGCTTTATTGTCGAGCTTGCAGGCTAGGGTGCAGTAGGGGCTTGTGGGCTTAGGCTGTAGGACTTGCTGGTCCGTGTTGTAAGTCTTGCGGGCCTGAAGCTTTGGCAGAGTTTGCCGAGCCTAGCACACTGCTAGGTAGGCGCAAAGGGACAGAGGACTACTCAAGACACCCCGTCTTGAGGAATCTCTATAAGTTCTTGTATGCTTTCTGTGTTGTGCTATTCTAATCTATAGATCTTTTAACCAAAAATCAAAGAACACCTAAAGGGGATGAAATAATTTGAAAAACCTATTCACCCCACCCCCTCTAGGTGATAAGTTGACAACCAATAACTAACAAGTGGTATCATAGGTAGGTTGTTCAAAGAAAAGCTTAAAAACTTGAACAGATCTGCCCGTGGGTGTTCATTCAACATAGCTATGGAATCAAAAATAGCTATTTGTTCTAAGGAGAATTTTGCCCTTTGGAAAGTAAGAGCTAAAATATTCATGGAGGCTAGGGACCCTAGAATGTTTCAAATCGTTCAAGAAGGGCCATATGTCCCCAAGATAGTGTCCAAGAAAATGACTAAAGATGAGATCATCCTAGTCAACTTGGACAAGGAAGCCAAAGATATTGTAGCTGGTGCAGTTGAAATCTTAACATTTCAGAAACTGGCTCACTGCATAATAACAAAAGAGATGTGGGACTCTCTAACAGTCCTTATGGAAGGATCAAAAGAAGAAAGAAGCAAAGCAGCTAAGAAGAAAATCGGAACATTGAGTGACAGTGACTCACACTGTTCAGACTCAGAAGAGAAGACTCATTTTGGACTGACTGTCCTATCTGAGTCAGAGGAAGAAATACAGGATGAAGTCTCACCTGAACAGGTATGCATACGGGCTCCTCTATCTACCTCAGACTCAGAATCAGAGATAAGCTCATCTAGAAATGGTGACTGGTCCAATTCATATAATGATCTTCTAGAAGACGTCAAGATTCTCAAGATGCTGTGCAAGGAGCAGGATGCAAAGATCTCAGCTCTTCAAGACAAAAACTCCGATCTCTCGGAAAAGGCTAAAAGGCTGACTCTAGAGAACGCAGATTTCTGCCAGCTCAAAAGAGACTACAATGCAAGCTCCAATCTTGACTTGATGAGCAAGTTTGGAAAAACCCTGAAGGCACTAGTGGATAGCAGGGAGTTGTGCTACTCTCTCACCAAGGAGGTTGTACTTCTAAAGAAGGATAGAAATCAGGCTGGTCTCCTGAAATCAAGGGCTAATAAAGTCCGGAATGTGGAGGACAAATCCTCTATCAAAAGAAATCCAGTGGCAAGCTCCTCCAAACCAGAGACCTCTCCTCCACTGGTAAATGGTTGCTGCTCCACTCAAAGAAGGGAGCAGGGATGCTTCAAGGAAGACAAATCAGGCAGACCCTGTGGGAAGAAGGCTAGCTTGGGGAAGGTAATCTCACCCTCCGATAAGAACGCTGGGCAATACAATCTCGGGTATCTCAAGAATGGGAGCTCCACAAGTGGAACAAAGAACATGCCAAAAATCTCAAGGGTACCTCATGGAAGGATGACCACAAGGAGGCATGAAGTTACTGGGTCTACAGAAACAAAGAAATCACTAAAGAAGACTGACTCCAGATGGAAAGATGTGGATGATGATTGTCAACATCACACTCACAATCAGTACAGATCAGTATCCTTCAAATATCCTTATGTTCATACCCAAAGTACTCATGCTCACACAGCTAGACAGAAAAGAAGATACAACAGGTTCGAATGTTGGTGCTGTGGAAAGACTGGGCACTTTGCAATTGATTGTTGGTTCAATCCAACTGCTCCAAGGGTAACAAATGCTAAACTTGCAAATAATCTCTTTCATAATCACTATGCATATCCTGGGGCAGTTATATCCAGTATGCCCATTAAATCTAATAATTTCCTAGGACCCAAATTTACTTGGGTACCTAAGGGCTTGTAATCTCATTTTGCAGGTAGTCCAAGAGCCCACTAGAAGCAAATCTGGGCCTTGGACAAGATGGCTGTTCTGGCCCATAGGTTGGAACAGCAAAATTAGCTCATTAACAATCTTAGTGCAGGGTTGGTGCCGAATGATAACTTCCGGGCAGGGCGAAAGAATGCCTTATCGTCGATACAATAGGATATCTCGACGACATAGCAGATGTCGAGACGAAAAATGGACTAGGCAGAAAGGATGTGTATCTTAGACGCGTCTCAATGACAAAAGCGGTATCTTCAAAACAACGTCCAACCATTTAAAATTCCGGTGGATCGTTAATCTGAACCGCTCGATGCGGTAGTCATCGACTCCTCGATAAAATAAAAAAGGTACGCACCCCTTCACCTACCTCCACTATAAATAGAGTGAATGTCCCGGATGAAAATTACGCTTTCATTTGCCCTAAGCTGCTCCTTCGACAAACCACCATCTCATCTCCGACGTGCTACCTTGTCTCTCGCTCTAGATCAATGGCTCGCAAGAAGGAAGAAGTAATTTCCAGTTGTGAACTCCAATGTGGGGGGTTTCAAATTGTGCTCGGAAGAAATACGGTCAGTACTAGGGCTTCTAGAGTCCGCCAGCCTAGAATATCTGTTGTGCAAACCCTTAGTTCTTGTTCACCGAGAACTGATGGAATTCTTCGCTGAAGCTCAACTCAAGCATTCTGAAACTCAGATAAAATCCATTGTAGCCGGGAAAAAGATCAAAGTATTAGTCAAGAACCTCAGAAAGACACTCCATTTGCCAAAAATTAGAGTGGGAGAGGAAGAAGAGCTGACACTGGAGGATATCTCGTCTAGCTACTCCTGGTGCGGCCATACCGGGAAGACCTCCGGGTCAATCAAGAGGAATGAGTTCAACCAGAAAGGAAAATTGCTAGCAGACATCGTGGGAAAGGTGCTGCTATGCAAACCTGGGTTGCACGACCGAATCTCTAAGGAGATGTTTGTCATCATGACAAGGATAATTCTAACCAAGAAGACCGACTGGAGCGGATTCGATTTCCAGAGATTAAAGAGTATCTTGAAGACCCCCTCCTATGGAAGAATTCTTTCCCTCTTCCTTCTGCACAACCTGGATGAAGTGTTACACAGAAGTATGGGAGTGCGCCTGCACTACTCCAAATGACTGGATGCAAAGATGCTTGATCGATGGGATAGGTCTATCCCTAAACCTTCATCTGGTGTCCAGCCTGCTCCAAAGAAACAAGCAGCCCAAATAGATCCCTCCAAATATGTTTCATCCAGTAGCTCCGACGACATACCCCAATCCCTGGTACGTCTGAGAGGGAGAGTTCCACCCTAAGGGATTTCCATGAACAGTACCAGAACCTGCTCCCACAGAGGTTATTTAAGAAGATAGAAACCCCAACTTGGGGAGTGTTCCTGCTGAGGGGGAGTCCTAACTTGGGAGCTCAGCCCAAGATGCAGAGATGATTGATGGGGAGCTCCCTGCTGGAGGCTCGGCCCAAGGTGATGCACAAGTTGAGGGGGAGACCCAACTGGGGTACTCTGCCCTAGAAGATCAAGGCACTATGTCTGACCCCATGGAAGACATCACTCTGTCAGACGGCAGAGAACTAATCGTAGCAAGTAAGATTATGCTTACATATCCAAATGAGACAGTACCAGAAGATGTCCAAGGGAAAGCCAAAGTGACAGTCCTCATAAGTGAAGAATCATCTACAGATATCTCTGAAGAAGCTCCACAGGAAGGAGAAGATGAAGATGAACAAGCTGCTGAGCCAACTTCAGTTCAGTCAGGTTCTCTACTTCACATGATGTCAGCTCTACTAACTGCTCAGCGAAAACAACTAGAGCAATTTATAGTAAAGACCGTGGATAATCTAAGGAAAGAGGTGAAGGGCGAGATCCAGAAAGTAAAGAGCGACATACTCCACCTCAACACCCAGTGCTCTCACTTCTACACTCTGGCAGCTCCGGCAATTGAAAAGATGGGTGAGGAAGTCAAAAAGGTGGGACATCAAACCCACAAGATCCTAACTAATCAAGTAAGATTCTCAAACAATGTGGACTAGGCGTTTGTACAGATAGAAACGAGTGCCACCAATAAAAGGAATCAAATTCTGAATAGAATCAATGAGAATGCTCATACACTAGATACCCATCTACTTGAAGTAAGGAACAACTTGGATGTGACTGAACAACATCTGCATGAACAGCTGACTCTGGTCAGAGAAGTTCTTGAAGAAAGGGTAATTGAACAAGTACAAAAGGGGGAGAATGAGATAATAAATGTCGGTTCACATCAAGCAATGTTGATAGCAAATCAAATAAAGCTGACAATGCAAAAACCCCCATCAGTATATGAGGCTGCCAACCCTTCTGCAAGCACTGACTCAGCGAAGTATGACATAGAATTCAGAGAATCAGCAACCTACAGGAAAAGAAAGAGAATTCAGAGCAACCAGTACCGACAAAAGAGACTAAGGGAAGTTGAGCTGGAACCACAATCAGGAAGGTGGAGTCCTGTCTCAAGAGAAATAATAACAGAATCATGGATACAGTTTGGATACTCTCAGGAGGACTATCAGAGGGTATACCTGTCAGTTGAATGGCAGAAACATCTGAAGCAGCTGGAAAGGAGGATGAATCACAAGCTAGCATTTCCACAAGGTCCTCCTCCCTCTCCTAAGAAGATTCCAATGCCCATCAACTATTATCAAAGGTAAAAGCAGAAAGCCAAAGGGGCGAGCAGCAGCAGACGCTGAAGAGCACCTAATTAAATTCTAAATTAGAATGGGGCAAATGAATGATAACTTTCATTCAAGAACATTTAATCTATTTATGTGCCTGGTGTTTTGTTTCAAGAACACTTATTCTATTTTTTTGTGATTGCTGCTTAATATGATTGCTGCTTGATTTGATTTTGTAACCTGAAATGTTAAAAATCTTTATGTATTTGGCATTTATCATTGAGATAAGCTTGGACTTCTTCAAATAGGGGGAGATTATTGGGAACTGTGCCCAGCAGTGTTCCTGATTTGAAGAAGTGCTCAGCTCAATGATAAGTGCAATTTGTATTTAATGTCATATCTAGTTCATGCTTGGAGAGATGAGACTATATGTCCAGTACTTCAACAACCTGCCTAAGTACAATATCGTCAAAAAAGGCTAGACATATCGTCGACAAGTACAGGCACATCGTTGATATGATTGGCAAAGCAAAGAAGAATGTTTGTGTCTGTTTCGTCGAGAAGAATGGGAGATATCGTCGACAAAGTATGCTTCTCGTCATGATGAAGATTCTAAGTTAGATTGATGACAACTACATCGTCGTAAAGAAGGCGTGACGTCGAGAAGATTGAAGAAGGACAGCTGAAGACAAGCATTTGCTAAAGTATAGTCTGTCGACATGATATCGCTCATGTCGTCGAGAGAATAAAGTGATTACAATGACAGTCTGCAATAAAGAAGATCACGACGACACAGCCAGAGATAGCATATCGTTGTATATGCAGAAATGCCAGAATATCTCGTATCGTCGAGACATCAGCGTCAGAGGCAGAAGCTAGAAGACTTGAAGATCCACCAAGGTCTAAGGCATCGACAAAGTCCTGTCGTCGAGATATTATCCATATCGTCATAATGCTGTCAGCATCTGCATGAAGCTGGAAATATTGTCTAGACGGAATTCAAATGTTGCGGACGCGCTGTCATGCATTTAATGTCACCGCCTGATTATCTAATCAGTGTGTGCTTCTTGCGGAATGGAAATCTGACATTAAAGGACACCTTTCATGACCGTTGAGCATTTTTCTTGGAACTATAAAATGGAACAGTGATGCCCTAGAAAAATAGAGAGACAAGAACGAAAAAATATCCCGCCGTTACTCTTCAATACAACAGTACATTCTGCGGAGAAGAAGAAAAACAAGTAGAGAATAAGAATCCAGCATTCTCATAAGAATCAATCATCTCCATTGACTGATAAGAAACCAATCAACATCAGGCAAAAGAAGAGGAGGCTGAAGAAGATCCAATGCTGAAAATGACAAATCAAGAAGCATCTTCTTCATGTCTAAGAAGTCGATCTCCATCAGGCTAAGTTGCCGATCTTCATCAGGAAGAAGAAACACTTTTCATTACTGTAAATCTATCATTGCTGTAATGCTTGAGGGCTTAAGTGTCTAGCTTGAGGGCTGGAGAGCTGTGAGGCTTGAGGGCCAGGGCAGTGGACTTGAGGGTCCAATATTGTCTAACTTGAGGGCTGGAGAGCTGTGAGGCTTGAGGGCAAGGGCAGTGGACTTGCGGGTCCAATGTTGTCTAGCTTGTGGGCTAGAGAGCTGTGAGGCTTGAGGGCCAGGGTAGTGGACTTTGGGTCCGATATTGTCGAGCTTGAGGGCTTGGGTGCAGTGAGGGCTTGCGGGCCTAGGCTGTAGGGACAGGACTTGCGGGTCTTTGTTGTGTAGGGCTTGAGGGCTTTATTGTCGAGCTTGCAGGCTAGGGTGCAGTAGGGGCTTGTGGGCTTAGGCTGTAGGACTTGCTGGTCCGTGTTGTAAGTCTTGAGGGCCTGAAGCTTTGGCAGAGTTTGCCGAGCCTAGCACACTGCTAGGTAGGCGCAAAGGGACAGAGGACTACTCAAGACACCCCGTCTTGAGGAACCTCTATAAGTTCTTGTATGCTTTCTGTGTTGTGCTATTCTAATCTATAGATCTTTTAACCAAAAATCAAAGAACACCTAAAGGGGATGAAATAATTTGAAAAACCTATTCACCCCACCCCCTCTAGGTGATAAGTTGACAACCAATAACTAACAAGTGGTATCATAGGTAGGTTGTTCAAAGAAAAGCTTAAAAACTTGAACAGATCTGCCCGTGGGTGTTCATTCAACATAGCTATGGAATCAAAAATAGCTATTTGTTCTAAGGAGAATTTTGCCCTTTGGAAAGTAAGAGCTAAAATATTCATGGAGGCTAGGGACCCTAGAATGTTTCAAATCGTTCAAGAAGGGCCATATGTCCCCAAGATAGTGTCCAAGAAAATGACTAAAGATGAGATCATCCTAGTCAACTTGGACAAGGAAGCCAAAGATATTGTAGCTGGTGCAGTTGAAATCTTAACATTTCAGAAATTGGCTCACTGCATAATAACAAAAGAGATGTGGGACTCTCTAACAGTCCTTATGGAAGGATCAAAAGAAGAAAGAAGCAAAGCAGCTAAGAAGAAAATCGGAACATTGAGTGACAGTGACTCACACTGTTCAGACTCAGAAGAGAAGACTCATTTTGGACTGACTGTCCTATCTGAGTCAGAGGAAGAAATACAGGATGAAGTCTCACCTGAACAGGTATGCATACGGGCTCCTCTATCTACCTCAGACTCAGAATCAGAGATAAGCTCATCTAGAAATGGTGACTGGTCCAATTCATATAATGATCTTCTAGAAGACGTCAAGATTCTCAAGATGCTGTGCAAGGAGCAGGATGCAAAGATCTCAGCTCTTCAAGACAAAAACTCCGATCTCTCGGAAAAGGCTAAAAGGCTGACTCTAGAGAACGCAGATTTCTGCCAGCTCAAAAGAGACTACAATGCAAGCTCCAATCTTGACTTGATGAGCAAGTTTGGAAAAACCCTGAAGGCACTAGTGGATAGCAGGGAGTTGTGCTACTCTCTCACCAAGGAGGTTGTACTTCTAAAGAAGGATAGAAATCAGGCTGGTCTCCTGAAATCAAGGGCTAATAAAGTCCGGAATGTGGAGGACAAATCCTCTATCAAAAGAAATCCAGTGGCAAGCTCCTCCAAACCAGAGACCTCTCCTCCACTGGTAAATGGTTGCTGCTCCACTCAAAGAAGGGAGCAGGGATGCTTCAAGGAAGACAAATCAGGCAGACCCTGTGGGAAGAAGGCTAGCTTGGGGAAGGTAATCTCACCCTCCGATAAGAACGCTGGGCAATACAATCTCGGGTATCTCAAGAATGGGAGCTCCACAAGTGGAACAAAGAACATGCCAAAAATCTCAAGGGTACCTCATGGAAGGATGACCACAAGGAGGCATGAAGTTACTGGGTCTACAGAAACAAAGAAATCACTAAAGAAGACTGACTCCAGATGGAAAGATGTGGATGATGATTGTCAACATCACACTCACAATCAGTACAGATCAGTATCCTTCAAATATCCTTATGTTCATACCCAAAGTACTCATGCTCACACAGCTAGACAGAAAAGAAGATACAACAGGTTCGAATGTTGGTGCTGTGGAAAGACTGGGCACTTTGCAATTGATTGTTGGTTCAATCCAACTGCTCCAAGGGTAACAAATGCTAAACTTGCAAATAATCTCTTTCATAATCACTATGCATATCCTGGGGCAGTTATATCCAGTATGCCCATTAAATCTAATAATTTCCTAGGACCCAAATTTACTTGGGTACCTAAGGGCTTGTAATCTCATTTTGCAGGTAGTCCAAGAGCCCACTAGAAGCAAATCTGGGCCTTGGACAAGATGGTTGTTCTGGCCCATAGGTTGGAACAGCAAAATTAGCTCATTAACAATCTTAGTGCAGGGTTGGTGCCGAATGATAACTTCCGGGCAGGGCGAAAGAATGCCTTATCGTCGATACAATAGGATATCTCGACGACATAGCAGATGTCGAGACGAAAAATGGACTAGGCAGAAAGGATGTGTATCTTAGACGCGTCTCAATGACAAAAGCGGTATCTTCAAAACAACGTCCAACCATTTAAAATTCCGGTGGATCGTTAATCTGAACCGCTCGATGCGGTAGTCATCGACTCCTCGATAAAATAAAAAAGGTACGCACCCCTTCACCTACCTCCACTATAAATAGAGTGAATGTCCCGGATGAAAATTACGCTTTCATTTGCCCTAAGCTGCTCCTTCGACAAACCACCATCTCATCTCCGACGTGCTACCTTGTCTCTCGCTCTAGATCAATGGCTCGCAAGAAGGAAGAAATAATTTCCAGTTGTGAACTCCAATGTGGGGGGTTTCAAATCGTGCTCGGAAGAAATACGGTCAGTACTAGGGCTTCTAGAGTCCGCCAGCCTAGAATATCTGTTGTGCAAACCCTTAGTTCTTGTTCACCGAGAACTGATGGAATTCTTCGCTGAAGCTCAACTCAACCATTCTGAAACTCAGATAAAATCCATTGTAGCCGGGAAAAAGATCAAAGTATTAGTCAAGAACCTCAGAAAGACACTCCATTTGCCAAAAATTAGAGTGGGAGAGGAAGAAGAGCTGACACTGGAGGATATCTCGTCTAGCTACTCCTGGTGCGGCCATACCGGGAAGACCTCCGGGTCAATCAAGAGGAATGAGTTCAACCAGAAAGGAAAATTGCTAGCAGACATCGTGGGAAAGGTGCTGCTATGCAAACCTGGGTTGCACGACCGAATCTCTAAGGAGATGTTTGTCATCATGACAAGGATAATTCTAACCAAGAAGACCGACTGGAGCGGATTCGTTTTCCAGAGATTAAAGAGTATCTTGAAGACCCCCTCCTATGGAAGAATTCTTTCCCTCTTCCTTCTGCACAACCTGGATGAAGTGTTACACAGAAGTATGGGAGTGCGCCTGCACTACTCCAAATGACTGGATGCAAAGATGCTTGATCGATGGGATAGGTCTATCCCTAAACCTTCATCTGGTGTCCAGCCTGCTCCAAAGAAATAAGCAGCCCAAATAGATCCCTCCAAATATGTTTCATCCAGTAGCTCCGACGACATACCCCAATCCCTGGTACGTCTGAGAGGGAGAGTTCCACCCTAAGGGATTTCCATGAACAGTACCAGAACCTGCTCCCACAGAGGTTATTTAAGAAGATAGAAACCCCAACTTGGGGAGTGTTCCTGCTGAGGGGGAGTCCTAACTTGGGAGCTCAGCCCAAGATGCAGAGATGATTGATGGGGAGCTCCCTGCTGGAGGCTCGGCCCAAGGTGATGCACAAGTTGAGGGGGAGACCCAACTGGGGTACTCTGCCCTAGAAGATCAAGGCACTATGTCTGACCCCATGGAAGACATCACTCTGTCAGACGGCAGAGAACTAATCGTAGCAAGTAAGATTATGCTTACATATCCAAATGAGACAGTACCAGAAGATGTCCAAGGGAAAGCCAAAGTGACAGTCCTCATAAGTGAAGAATCATCTACAGATATCTCTGAAGAAGCTCCACAGGAAGGAGAAGATGAAGATGAACAAGCTGCTGAGCCAACTTCAGTTCAGTCAGGTTCTCTACTTCACATCATGTCAGCTCTACTAACTGCTCAGCGAAAACAACTAGAGCAATTTATAGTAAAGACCGTGGATAATCTAAGGAAAGAGGTGAAGGGCGAGATCCAGAAAGTAAAGAGCGACATACTCCACCTCAACACCCAGTGCTCTCACTTCTACACTCTGGCAGCTCCGGCAATTGAAAAGATGGGTGAGGAAGTCAAAAAGGTGGGACATCAAACCCACAAGATCCTAACTAATCAAGTAAGATTCTCAAACAATGTGGACTAGGCGTTTGTACAGATAGAAACGAGTGCCACCAATAAAAGGAATCAAATTCTGAATAGAATCAATGAGAATGCTCATACACTAGATACCCATCTACTTGAAGTAAGGAACAACTTGGATGTGACTGAACAACATCTGCATGAACAGCTGACTCTGGTCAGAGAAGTTCTTGAAGAAAGGGTAATTGAACAAGTACAAAAGGGGGAGAATGAGATAATAAATGTCGGTTCACATCAAGCAATGTTGATAGCAAATCAAATAAAGCTGACAATGCAAAAACCCCCATCAGTATATGAGGCTGCCAACCCTTCTGCAAGCACTGACTCAGCGAAGTATGACATAGAATTCAGAGAATCAGCAACCTACAGGAAAAGAAAGAGAATTCAGAGCAACCAGTACCGACAAAAGAGACTAAGGGAAGTTGAGCTGGAACCACAATCAGGAAGGTGGAGTCCTGTCTCAAGAGAAATAATAACAGAATCATGGATACAGTTTGGATACTCTCAGGAGGACTATCAGAGGGTATACCAGTCAGTTGAATGGCAGAAACATCTGAAGCAGCTGGAAAGGAGGATGAATCACAAGCTAGCATTTCCACAAGGTCCTCCTCCCTCTCCTAAGAAGATTCCAATGCCCATCAACTATTATCAAAGGTAAAAGCAGAAAGCCAAAGGGGCGAGCAGCAGACGCTGAAGAGCACCTAATTAAATTCTAAATTAGAATGGGGCAAATGAATGATAACTTTCATTCAAGAACATTTAATCTATTTATGTGCCTGGTGTTTTGTTTCAAGAACACTTATTCTATTTTTTTGTGATTGCTGCTTAATATGATTGCTGCTTGATTTGATTTTGTAACCTGAAATGTTAAAAATCTTTATGTATTTGGCATTTATCATTGAGATAAGCTTGGACTTCTTCAAATAGGGGGAGATTATTGGGAACTGTGCCCAGCAGTGTTCCTGATTTGAAGAAGTGCTCAGCTCAATGATAAGTGCAATTTGTATTTAATGTCATATCTAGTTCATGCTTGGAGAGATGAGACTATATGTCCAGTACTTCAACAACCTGCCTAAGTACAATATCGTCAAAAAAGGCTAGACATATCGTCGACAAGTACAGGCACATCGTTGATATGATTGGCAAAGCAAAGAAGAATGTTTGTGTCTGTTTCGTCGAGAAGAATGGGAGATATCGTCGACAAAGTATGCTTCTCGTCATGATGAAGAGGCTAAGTTAGATTGATGACAACTACATCATCGTAAAGAAGGCGTGACGTCGAGAAGACTGAAGAAGGAAAGCTGAAGACAAGTAGTTGCTAAAGTATAGTATGTCGACATGATATCGCTCATGTCGTCGAGAGAATAAAGTGATTACAACGACAGTCTGCAAGAAAGAAGATCATGACGACACAGTCAGAGATAACATATCGTTGTATATGTTGAAATGCCAGAATATCTTGTATTGTCGAGACATCAGCGTTAGAGGCAGAAGCTAGAAGACTTGAAGATCCACCAAGGTCTAAGGCATCGACAAAGTCCTGTCGTCGAGATATTATCCATATCGTCATAATGCTGTCAGTATCGGCATGAAGCTGGAAATATCGTCTAGACGGAATTCAAATGTTGCGGATGCGCTGTCATGCATTTAATGCCGCCGCCTGATTGTCCAATCAGTGCGTTCTTCTTGCAGAATGGTAATCTGACATTAAAGGAGACCTTTCATGACCGTTGAGCATTTTTCTTGGAACAATAAAAGGGAACAGTGATGCCCTAGAAAAATAGAGAGACAAGAATGAAAAAGTATCCCGCCGTTACTCTTCAATACAACAGTACATTTTGTGGAGATGAAGAAAAACAAGTAGAGAACTAGAATCAAGCGTTCTCAGAAGAATCAGTCATCTCCATTGATTGATAAGAAGCCAATCAACATCAGGCAAAAGAAGAGGAGGCTGAAGAAGATTGATGCGCAAATCTAGCACACCGCTATAGGCAGTAAAGAGACTGCATCACGAAAAGGCAGTGTACCGATCGTTCAAGTAATATAAAATGTGGGAGTGAATCCCCGAGTATCGATCTCGAAGGAACACAGTAAGGTGGAGTTTACTTTTGAGGAAGGACTTGAGATTGAAGTCCTTAAGTCGGATGGATTGCGGAAAAGGGGGGTTTTGGTTTATGGAAAATAAAAGAAAAACAACTACAACTACTCCTATGCAGTGCCGCTATGCAATGCTTCGCCAGGCAGGATGGAAAACTACACGGGCCGCTTTGCACCGATTCGCAAGGGCGGATGGACGAGTAGGCAAGCGGAATCGAACTTTGCAGGCCTTGAGCGCGCTGCTTCGTTAGGCAAAAGGATTACACGGGCCGCTATGCCACGCTTCACTAGGCGGATGGACGAGTAGTCTTACAGAATGAGGGTCGCAAGCACCTCGTCGACAAGCACGCCACTAGTAATTGCTAGTGCGGCACACGAACATCATGGCGAGATGGAGGATGGAATTGGGCGCTCCTCAAATCACATAAACCACAAACATAACCACAAAACCATGGAAAATTACACTAATAATATTTAGGGTTTATGGACATCATTCATATAGAAACATTCAACCACACACATCAAATAGAATCAGCAAAAATAACAAGGAGGAGGTAAGATTACAACTGAAGCACGAAGACTCGTCGGAGATTCACGGCCGGAATCTAGGGTTGTCAATCCTCATCCGGGCTCGGTCTTCAACTGTCGTCCGGGGTAGAAGAGGGCTGTCACTACCTCCCAATGGACCCGTCTTCTTCGTCAATAGCCTTCAGCCACGATCTTGCCGGAGAACCACAAGGATATAGTGCAAAATCCGTTGAAATGGAGCTTGAAGCTTCTGAATGATGGAGGAGGCCGAGAGGATACTCCGGCTCGAGATTGGCGTAAAGAATATGCCCGGAGCACCTCCAGATGGTGGGCAGTGATGGAGCGGCGAAATGGGCGAAACTGGAGCTCTTGGACGCGGGAAAGAAGATCGATCCTTCTAGTGCGGAATATGCAGCTTATATAGAAAAAACAGTCAGAAATTGGTCACGCACGGTCGAACGCACGACCGTGCGTGGACAGTGCGATATTTAACAAACAGCCAGGCCAGGAAGATGAAGCTGGCGTGCCCGTGCATTTTACTCACGCATGGTCGAAGCCGACCGTGTGTAAAAACGCACAGGTAAATTCAGAAAACTCGAAATCCGGCAACCAATAGGAGGTCGTGCGTTTTGTTCGCGCACGGTTGAGGCCAACCGTGCGTGAAGAAAACGCACGAGCGGGGCAGATCACCATATAGACCAGCCGATCATAACGCACGATCGAAGCCGACCGTGCGTCAAGAAAATGCACGACCATACGATTCATACAGGATGAATTCTGGGCACTATGGACGATCTGCCCACCTGCACAATGAAACCACACGCTGGGAACACACCTCCAACACAAGTACAATAATAAAAAAAGAATGGGGAGCAAAATGTGCTTGCCCCCAACAAAATAGTGCGCACTTGCACACCACAACGGGTCTAAATGAGCACTTAAAGTGAAAGCGTGAACAAGTAAAATATAAGCAATTATGAACTGAATTTGAAGTGCAAAAGCAGGAAAACTAGCCCAGATGAGTCTATATATGTGTATATAAATGGGACTCATCACACCCCCAGACTTACCTGTTTGCGCGTCCTGAGCAAACCAATCCTAAGCCGGCAGGAAAAATAAATAGCTAGCTTAAAATTACAAGATGGAGTACCATGCGAAGTCGCATGCTCATGTGCATAGGAAAATAATAGAGAAGATTTCTAATTATACACATCGTTTATAAATTTCTAAAAGAGTAAATAAATATTACTTCTACTCAAAATTGTGAATTGCGGTGAATCATCCGGTCATGCATACGGAGAAAGTAAACTAAGCGCAGAGATGAGCATTGCTCAAGATTGGGGTGCCGAACAAACTCCACCGAAATCCATCGGTGTCGGTGACCATAGGCTCGCCCGGTCACATTCTCTCCATGACACTAGATTGGTTCAATGCGCGAGTCGGTAGGACTTTAGGTTTTAAATGGAGCTTGGGTTATGGTGAGGTAAACAAAGATAAACACGAAGGCTTGATACACCGAAACCCAAATGAGATTTATTACAACTCCCCGCACACCAACATCGAATGCAAGTGCACCACACCCACAGACTTAGACTTTTGCAACATGGGTGTGTGCACCGCCTACTCCCAATCGTAAATTTATACAAAGATTTTTCAATTAAGCACTTCTTCTTTTTCTTTTTCTTTTTACTTCTTTTCTTTTTCTCATTTTTTTTTCTTTTCTTTTTAACACAATTTCAGCAAGATGAGCAATGAAGTGCATCCACATTTTCACAAAAATATCACAACATCAACACCCCAATCATGAAAATAATAAACAACTAAAGCTCAAATTTGGGTGTGCGACTAGGATTGGCTTTTAGGCTTTGGTGAGACAAAAGTGGGGCTGAATCAAAGAACGGGTAGGCACAACTGGGCTAACGAGGATAGAGCGATAGGAATGGGCACAAAAGCTCAACCGGGCCAAAATGATGGCCTACGTCATTCTCACGGAAAAGAACTATCCTATGCCTATGCTTCAAGAATTGCTTGGGGCAAGTTCTTAGCCAGCGAGAAAGATTATCCTTCCTCCCGGCTCGAGCAATACATATCTAACGATACTTTACACACATCCCTATGCTACCTTTTGATTAACACTGGATTCACCATTTGAGTAGAGTAAACAATATTTACACTAAAAGAAATGCATAAAACAAAAATTATAAAAAGAAATCTAATCTACACAAATCCTTATAC
This sequence comes from Dactylorhiza incarnata, assembly GCA_033032865.1. NCBI lineage: Eukaryota > Viridiplantae > Streptophyta > Magnoliopsida > Asparagales > Orchidaceae > Dactylorhiza > Dactylorhiza incarnata. The sequence continues at coordinate 6,838,626 of JAWHQI010000051.1, read as the reverse complement.
TCACATGAGTACTTGACTAGCTAGGAACACCGGAGTCAACATTTTACTCCACTACATAATTTAAAAGCCAGCACAATGATTTTCCCAATCACACAGAGGAAATGAATTCAACTCATGACGCGCCAACAACTAAGTACACGCTCATGTGGGTGTTGTGGCGTGCGATGAAAATGAACATATAATATAACTGAAAATAAAATACTTCTAGCATGCTATGCAAAAGTGCACGTGAGTGGGCACACAAAACTGCTCTCCCCCCGACTTAAACTAGACAATACACACAATATATAGTTATGAAATTCAGAAAAGAGCTAGGGGAAGAGAGTGACCAATGCTCAGCAAATGAGCATACCAGAAGTCGCTAGAAATCCAAGACAAAGCTGCAACATCCCCAACCAGAAAAAGAACCTGCATGGGTGAGCTCCGCGAAAACAAAAGAAAATGTACAAACTAAGATAAAGTAAAACTAACTAAACAAACTAGATAAACTAACATTGCACGAAAGGTAAGATAAATACTGGGGTTATTGTCATCCCAACACGACTTATTTAAAAACATAACAGTTCTAGCTAATGGGTCTATGAAAATAAAAGTGCACAGGTAACTGTTCTAATATGCGTGTCGGTAGCGGGTACCGATACGGCGACAGAACAGTTACTCCCCTACCTAAATAAAAATACCTGCTGAACATAGGTAGCGGGAATAGGAAGTAAGAAGAGGAGGAGAGCTGGTCCTCACTCATCTCAACACAAACTAAATCCTTGCCCAGCAAGGTGTTGTCTTCAGGGAGGCGGCAGAAGGAGAAGGCAATGAATGAGGCTTCCTCTATGGAGGGGGGATCAACCTCCTCACATTAGAGGATAGACTCATCATTGATTTGAGCAGAATTCTCCAAGTCCTCCTGAAGTACCTATGAAGACTCAACCTGCACAGGCTCAGATGAAGAAGGGGGGTTAGGAAATAAAAAAGAAGAAAAACTTAAATGAACATCAATCGGGGGAGTGGTCCCGGTCTCACTCCCAAGAGGTTGGGAAAATAAGATATTGTCGGCATCATCGACAATGTTGCAAGGCTCAGTAGGATCATTAGTGACCTCCTCCACGATTTGGACTTCCTCCATCGGTGCTGAGGTAGAATCCTCGTCACCTTGGAAAATATCCTCCTCCATAGGAATAGGCACAACACATAAATCACCTGCCTTATCCTACAAAACATCCTCAACAATGTCGTCAGAGACAAATGTAGTAAAATACACAATAGGGGGATGAATAATGCTTGTATAAAAGTCAAGCACCGATTCCTCACATAGAATCGAATCTATACACGGTGATATATGCACAGCAGAGATGGGCTCAGTTGTGTCAGAGCCTCGATCAGCCACACATCTAGTGATTGTGTCCATGCCATACCCTTCAAAGCATGAAGGTAATACGAGGACATAACCAGATGTTGAAGGTGTGCTGCCAGAAGAAGGAGTCGGGACGATCCAGATATCCAGCTCATCATCCTCGTCCAATTGGCAAAGGAATGCAGCACAATCCTTCAAGGCATGATCCATGCTCCGACAAAAAAAACACTGCCTTGCGGGCTTCTTTGGCACAGCAGGAGCTGAAGCTGAAAAGAAGTGTGATGGTAAAGGCTCAGCAGAATAGCCATAGGACTTACGCGCTGTAACACCCCAAAAATTGTAGTTCAGCGAGGTAGGCGGAGTGGTAGTGCTGCGCTCGGAATAGGCTAAAAAATTCCATAGCAGTTCTCTGCGCACGACCATTTCTCCTCTTCGCTCACGACCAGTGATCGTGCGCCAATGATCGTGCGTTAATTCGCAAGGAATCGGAGTTCTGTCTCGGGTAGTGCGCACGACCATTTCTCCTCTTCGCCAACGACCAGTGATCGTGCGCCTGTGATCGTGCGCCCTGTTAATTCTGCTCCGCGAATTTGAGCGGAGAAGGAGATCGGTCCGTCCAAATCTTTTGGAATCCGATCCAATGGCTAGGATTAGATGCTGGAGGTCTTTAGGGCTGATGAGAGGAGGTTAATCCTCATAATTTCTAAGCCTTTCTCTCTCCAAACCTAGAGAAAGAAGAAGGAGGCAAGGAAGAAGAAGGAGAGATCCCGCCATTGACGGAGCTCCGGAGCTCCGTTTCGCGAGCCATTTCCAGATCTGGAGAGTGCAGCCCGGTGCGGTCCTTTCCCTCCTTGTGAAATCTCAGATCCATGGCTAAGATGAACGCTTCTAGGTTAATGATTCTTCCTCCCGATATTTGGACTTGTCATTTGTCCTCTCCTTCATTTCTCTATGCTTGCATGAGGAATCCCTTTCACCAAATGGGTGAAGTGTAGGATTTCCTCAAGTTCTTCGGAACTCCGGGTTGATTGTGTCCGTCCCCGGCATATTGCATGTAGAAAATCCGTTAGTTGTGCGGATTTAGGCATTATGTGTGAAGCCTATTCGTGGCCGTGAGCCCGAATTGGTGATGCTTGATTTGCGACGTTGCATTTAGGTTAAGCCTTGAATGCGTGCCGGAGAATGACTCTGTGATATATGCGATAGTATTGTGGGATTTAAGCGTAGGCGTCTTATGAAGATCCTAGCGAAAGCCCCATGCTTTGCGAGTGGTTGAATGCAAACCTTCACCACTAGAATTGTTGAGGAGTGGTCTTGTACCTCCTTTTTGGTTACGTGTAAAGCCTAAGTCCTCGTGAAGGCTTGGGTGTTGTAACTTATGTTTTGTGTAGCGCTAGCGAGTGCTAAACCCTTACGGGCCGAGGTGATGTCATACCGGCATCGTGTGTTCAATCGATGACAAGAGCACGGGAATTGGCTGAACTGAACCCGTTTCTAGGCGCGGCGGTAGGGGGATTTATCTCTTGTAAACCCGAACGACCTTGGGAGAGGTTGGGAAGGGCGTCTTGCCTAGACCGACCAAAAGCTCTTTTCCATCTAGAGTTTCCGGACTCATGATGGTATTGGTGCTCGGGAAGAAGTACCTTTGGTGCATGCCTTGTGAGCATGAAGCGTGCGGCTATGTGTACCCACGTTTGTGATGAATTGATGTTGTTAGCCTCATGCAGTTGTTTAGGCGGTTGTGGGGAACTTTCGGGTGAACCCAACCAACATCATGTGCATACCTAGGTTCCCTTCTCTTTGATGCTCAACCTAGAAGATTGATTGTGCTTGAACCCTCACCTTGTGTAGTTGCACTTTCTTTATATTAGTACTTGTGCTAGTATGGCTTGCTTGCAGGGTAGAAGCTCCGCCACCCCGGGAAAGGGGTGGGGTCGTTATAATTTGGTCAGCTTTGCTGACCGTTACCTTGTTTGCCACCGCTTGGTGGAATGTTCTTATGTAGGTGCAGGTGAGCCTAGCGGAAAATAGCGGGCGGTGGCCCTTATGCTGAGTTGGCCCTCGAAGGCCAGCCTCTTTTCTGTTTTCCTTGTATTGTCGGCCTGCATGCCGTTGTATGTTTGGAGTTTTTATCACATTTGGTAAATGTAAGGCCTTAAGGCCGTAACTCTATATTATGGTTTCATTCCTATGATAGTGGACAGTTCTAATTGAAATGTTTTAATCAAATGCTTCCGCTTACGTTTTGTACTCTCGTGTAGTTGTATTCTTTTCTGTTTATCACCTTTTAACTCCTAGCTAGTGTGGTTTGTATGGCGTGGGGTCCCGGCCGGACCCGCTGTTATACTTTTCGTACTGGCAGGGTGTTACACGCGCACCATATGGAGTACCAGACGAAGTCGGTGCTCCATATACTGGGCCTTGAGTGCTAGGGCTATTATCTCCCTTTGGACATCTATCACTAGCATGAGAGATATCTCCACACAAACGGCAACAAATATTAAATGAAGCCCACATTGTGTGAAGATAACAAGATTCAAAAGAAATACACTATTGTGCAAAATGCTACACCCAACAATAATTTACTAAGCAACCTAATATAAAACAGGAAAAAGGAATAACAAGAAATAAAATAAAGAAAGGATGCAATTTACAAATGGAAGGGCTTCTCTCTCAGATTCTCCCTATCCAGAAAACTCACACGACTGTGTTCTCCGACAACGGCGCCAAAAACTTGATGCGCAAATCTTAGGACACCGCTATAGGCGGTAGCAAGACTGCGGCATGAAACGACAGTGAACCGGTCGTTGTCAAGTAATAATATGAGGAAGTAAATCCCCAAGTATCGAATCTCTCAAGGAACACAGTAAGGTGGAGTTAACATTTGAGGAAGGACTTGAGATCGAAGTCCTTTGGTCGGATGGAATGCGGAGGGGGGTTGATTTGGTTTTTGGAAAATAAAAGAAAACAACTACAACTACTCCTATGCAATGCCGCTATGCAATGCTTCGCTTGGCGGGATGGAGACTAGACAGGCCTTGCGCGCGCTGCTTCGCAAGGGTGGATGGACGAGTAGGCAAGCAGAATGAGGGTCGCAAGCACCTCGTCGACAAGCACGCCACTAGCAATTGCTAGTGCGGCACGCAAACGTGACGGTGGGATGGAGGATGGAATGGGGCGCACCTCATACACACATATAAATAAAAGATAATTTCACATAGACATGAAATAACTTATATAACAAGGTTTATAGTGCTCATCATCAAAATACAAGAGATCTACTAACTACAACTACCCATACAAATATAGGGAGAGCAAGAAATCGACCGAATCCGAAGTCTTGTTGAAGATTCATGTTTGGAATCGCTGGGTTGTCAATCCGCGTCCAAGCTCGGTCCTCAACTGCGTCCGGGGTAGAGAAGGCTGTCTCTACCCTCCAATGGCCCGTCTTCTTCGTGTCATGATTCGAAACTGACCTAGCTTCCTTCTCCTTGGATCTTGGTGGATGTAGGGTTGAATCCCTCTCCTTAGAGCTTGAGGATGATAGAGGAGGCCCAAAGGGATGAAACCCTCGGTGGAGATGGCGAAAATGGCGCAGTTGTACGACGTGTACGGTCTCTCCCGATTTAGGTTGAAAGCTACAGCTTTTATAGAAAAAGATCAAAAAATAGGTCACGCACGGTCGAACGCACGACCGTGCGTAGATCGTGCGATATTAATAATTGAGAACAACGCAGGAAGACGACCTGGAGCGCCCGTGCGATTTACTCACGCATGGGCAAATCCGCCCATACGTCAAAATGCACGGGGAACTTCAGAAAAGCTAAAAACAAGGCTAAACAGGCTGATCGTGCGATTCCTTCACGCACGGGCAACTGCCCGTGCGTAAAGACGCACAATCAAAATCAGATCATCATTTTCTACCCAGATGAAGGCACACGAGCGCATCTATCCGTGCGTCAATAAAATGCACGACCGTGCATTGTACACAGTCATGATTTCTGGGCAAAAGGGGATGGATCAGCCACCTGCGAGCATAGCAACCCAGCTGGGAATACACATCCAACACCAGCATAAAAATAGAAACGACACGATGGGGAGCACAGTGTGCTTACCCCTAGCAACGTATTGTGCAATTGCACACTTACAACAGGCACTTAAAGCACACGTATGAATAATGTGAAAATAAACAAATACGAACAAAAACTAAAGTACAAAAGCAAGAAAAGCAGCCCGGATGAGTCCGAAAAACAGTATATAAATTGGACTCATCACACCCCCAGACTTACCTGTTTGCACGTCCCGAGTAAACAAACCCTAAGCAGGCAGGAACATGAAATAGCTAACTTAAAATTACAAAGTGAAAAACTATGCGAAGTCGCATGCCCATGTGCATAGAAAAATACGAGAGAAGATTTGATAAGTCCCATTTATATACACATATTTAGACTCATCTGGGCTAGTTTTCCTGCTTTTGCACTTCAATTTCAGTTCTAAATTGCTTATATTTTACTTGTTCGCGCTTTCACTTTAAGTGCTCATTTAGACCCATTATGGTGTGCAAGTGCGCACTATTTTGTTGGAGGCGAGCACATTGTGCTCCCCATTCTTTTTCTTGTTCTGGAGGTGTGTTCCCAATGTGTGGTTTCATTGTGCAGGTGGGCAGATCATCCATATTGCCCAGAATTCATTCTGTATGAATCGCACGGTCGTGCATTTTCTTGACGCACGGTCGGTTGTGATCGTGCGTTATGATCGGCTGGTCAATATGGTGATCTGCCCCACTCGTGTATTTTCTTCACGCACGGTTGGCCTCAACCATGCGCGAACAAAACGCACGACCTCCTATTGGTTGTCAGATTTCGAGTTTTTTGAATTTACCCGTGCATTTTTACGCACGGTCGGCTTCGACCATGCGTGAGTAAAACACATGGGCGCGCCAGCTTCATCTTCCTGGCCTGGCTGTTTGTTAAATATCGCACGGTCCATGCACGGTCCACGCATGGTCATGCGTTCGACCGTGCGTGACCAATTTCTGACTGTTTTTTTATATAAGTTGCAGATTCCGCCCTAGAAGGATCTATCTTCTTTTCCGCGTCCAAGAGCTCTAGTTCCGCGCCATTTTCTCCGCTCCATCGCCGCCCACTATCTGGAGGTGCTCCGGACATATTCTTCACGCCAATCTCGAGCCAGAGTATCCTCTCGGCCTCCTCCATTATTCAGAAGCTTCCAAGCTCCATTTCAATGGATTTTGCACTATATCCTTGGAGTTCTCTGGCAAGATCATGGTTGAAGGCTATTGACGAAGAAGATGGGTCCATTGGGAGGTAGTGACAGCCCTCTTCTACCTCGGACGACAGTTGAAGACCGAGCCCAGACGAGGATTGACAACCCAAGATTCCGGCCATGAATCTCCGACGAGTTTTCGTGCTTCGGTTGTAATCTTACCTCCTCGTTATTTTTGCTGATTCTATTTGATGTGTGTGGTTGTATGTTTCTATATGAATGATGTCCATTAACCCTAAATATTATTAGTGTAATTTTCCATGGTTTTGTTGTTATGTTTGTGGTTTATGTGACTTGAGGAGCGCCCCATTCCATCCTCCATCCCACCGTCATGTTCATGTGCCGCACTAGCAATTGCTAGTGGCATGCTTATCGACGAGGTGCTTGCGACCCTCATTCTGTAAGACTACTCATCCATCCGCCTAGTGAAGCATGGTATAGCGGCCCGTGTAATCCATTCGCCTAACGAAGCAGCGCGCTCAAGGCCTGCAAAGTTTGATTCCGCTTGCCTACTCGTCCATCTGCCCTTGCAAATCGGTGCATAGCGGACCGTGTAGTTTTCCATCCCGCCTGGTGAAGCATTGCATAGCGGCACTTCATAGGAGTAGTTGTAGTTGTTTTTCTTTTATTTTCCATAAACCAAAACCCCCCTTTTCCGCAATCCATCCGACTTAAGGACTTCAATCTCAAGTCCTTCCTCAAAAGTAAACTCCACCTTACTGTGTTCCTTCGAGATCGATACTTGGGGATTCACTACCACATTTTATATTACTTGAACGATCGGTACACTGCCATTTTGTGACGCAGTCTCGCTACCGCCTATAGCGGTGTGCTAGATTTGCGCATCTAGTTTTTGGCGCCGTTGCCGGGGAAAAGAAGAGGAGGCTGAAGAAGATCTAGTGTTGAAAATGACAAATCAAGAAGCATCTTCTTCACGTCTAAGAAGCCGATCTCCATCAGGTTAAGTTGTCGATCTTCATCAGGCAGAAGAAACAATTTTCATTACTGTAAATCTATCATTGTTGTAAGGCTTTAGGGCCTAAGTGTCTAGCTTGAGGGCTGGAGAGCTGTGAGGCTTGTGGGCCAGGGTAGTGGACTTGCGGGTCCAATATTGTCTAGCTTGAGGGCTGGAGAGCTATAAGGCTTGAGGGTCAGGGAAGTGGACTTGCGGGTCCAATATAGTCAAGCTTGAGGGCTGGAGAGCTGTGAGGCTTGAGGGCCAGGGCAGTGGACTTGCGGGTCCGATATTGTCGAGCTTGAGGGTTTGGGTGCAGTAAGGGCTTGCGGGCCTAGGCTGTAGGCACAGGACTTGCGGGTCTTTGTTGTGTAGGGCTTGAGGGCAAGAGTGTCGAGCTTCCGGCCTCGGGTGCAGTAGGGGCTTGTGGGCTTAGGCTGTAGGACTTGCTGGTCCGTGTTGTAAGGCTTGCGGGCCTAAAGCTTTGGCGGAGTTGCCGAGCCTAGCACACTGCTAGGTAGGCACAGAGGGACAGAGGACTACTCAAGACACCCGGTCTTGAGGAATCTCTATAAGTTCTTGCGTGCTTTCTGTGTTGTGCTATTCTAATCAATAGATCTTTTAACCAGAAATCAAAGAACACCTAAAGGGGATAAAATAATTTGAAAAACCTATTCACCCCCACCCCCTCTAGGTGATAAGTTGACACCCAATAACTAACAAGTGGTATCAGAGGTAGGTTGTTCAAAGAAAAGCATAACAGCTTGAACAGATCTGCCCGTGGATGTTCATTCAACATAGCTATGGAATCAAAAATAGCTATTTGTTCTAAGGAGAATTTTGCCCTTTGGAAAGTAAGAGCTAAAATATTCATGGAGGCTAGGGACCCTAGAATGTTTCAAATCGTTCAAGAAGGGCCCTATATCCCCAAGATAGTGTCCAAGAAAATGACTAAAGATGAGATCATCCTAGTCAACTTGGACAAGGAAGCCAAAGATATTGTAGCTGGTGCAGTTGACATCTTAACATTTTAGAAACTGGCTCACTGCATAACAGCAAAAGAGATGTGGGACTCTCTAATAGTCCTTATGGAAGGATCAAAAGAAGAAAGAAGCAAAACAGCTAAGAAGAAAGTCAGAACATTGAGTGACAGTGACTCACGCTGTTCAGACTTAGAAGAGAAGACTCGGTTTGGACTGACTGCCCTATCTGAGTCAGAGGAAGAAATACAGGATGAAGTCTCACCTGAACAGGTATGCATAAGGGCTCCTCTATCTACCTCAGACTCAGAATCAGAGATAAGCTCATATAGAAATGGTGACTGGTCCAAGTCATACAATGATCTTCTAGAAAACATCAAGATGCGCAAGATGCTGTGCAAGGAGCAGGATGCAAAGATCTCAGCTCTTCAAGACAGAAACCCCGAGCTCTCGGAAAAGGCTGAAAGGCTGACTCTAGAGAACGCAGATTTCTGCCAGCTCAAAAGAGACTACAATGCAAGCTCCAATATTGACCCGATGAGCAAGTTTGGAAAAACCCTGAAGGCACTAGTGGATAGCAGGGAGTTGCGCTACTCTCTCACCGAGGAGGTTGTACTTCTAAAGAAGGATAGAAATCAGGCTGGTCTCCTGAAATCCAGAGCTAATAAAGTCTGGAATGTGGAGGACAAATCCTCTATCAAAAGAAATCCAGTAGCAAGCTCCTCCAAACCAGAGACCTCTCCTCCACTGGTAAAATGGTTGCTGCTCCACTCAAAGAAGGGAGCAGGGATGCTTCAAGGAAGACAAATCAGGCAGACCATGTGGGAAGAAGGCTAGCTTGGGGAAGGTAATCTCACCCTCCGAAAAGAATGATGGGCAATCCAATCTCGGGTATCTCAAGAATGGGAGCTCCACAAGTGGAACAAAGAACATGCCAAAAATCTCAAGGGTACCTCATGGAAGGATGACCACAAGGAGGCATGAAGTTACTGGGTCTAAAGAAACAAAGAAATCACTAAAGAAGAGACTCCAGATGGAAAGATGTGGATGATGATTGTCAACATCACACTCACAATCAGTACATATCAGTATCCTTCAAATATCCTTATGTTCATACCCAAAGGACTCATGCTCACATAGCTAGACAGAAAAGAAGATACAACAGGTTCGAATGTTGGTGCTGTGGAAAGACTGGTCACTTTGCAATTGATTATTGGTACAATCCAACTGCTCCAAGGGTAACAAATGCTAAACTTGCAAATAATCTCTTTCATAATCACTATTCATATCCTGGGGCAGTTATATCCAGTATGCCCGTTAAAGCTAACAATTTCCTAGGACCCAAATTTACTTGGGTACCTAAGGTCTTGTAATCTCATTTTGCAGGTAGTCCAAGAGCCCACCAGAAGCAAACCTGGGCCTTGGACAAGATGGTTGTTCTGGCCCATAGGTTGGAACAGCAAAATTAGCTCATTAACAAACTTAGTGCAGGGGTGGTGCCGAAAGATAAATTCCAGGCAGGGCGAAAGAATGCCTTATCGTCGATACAATAGGATATCTCGACGACATAGAAGATGTCGAGACGAAAAATGGACTAGGCAGAAAGGATGCGTATCCTAGATGTGTCTCAATGACAAAAGCGGTATCTTCGAAACAACATCCAACCATTTAAAATTCTGGTGGATCGTTAATCTGAACCGCTCGATGCGGTAGTCATTGACTCCTCGATAAAATCAAAAAGGTACGCACCCCTTCACCTACCTCCACTATAAATAGAGTGAATGTCCCAGATGAAAATTACGGTTTCATTTGCCCTAAGTTGCTCCTTCGACAAACCACCACCTCATCTCCGATGTGCTGCCTTCTCTCTCACTCTAGATCAATGGCTCCCAAGAAGGAAGAAGTATTTTCCAGTTTTGAACTCCAACGTGGGGGTTTCAACTTGTGCTCGGAAGAAATAAGGTAAGTACTAGGGCTTCTAGAGTCCGTCGGACTAGAATATCTGTTGTGCGAACTCTTAGTTCTTCTTCACCGAGAACTGACGGGATTCTTCGCTGAAGCTCGACTCGACCATTCTGAAACTCAGATAAAATCCATTATAGCTGGGAAAAAGATCAAGTATCAGGCAAGAACCTCAGAAAGACACTCCATCTGCCAAAAGTTAGAGGGGGGGAGGAAGAAGAACTGACACCGGAGGATATCTCGGCTAGCTACTCCTGGTGCGGCCATACCGGGAAGACCTACAGGTCAATTAAGAGGAATGAGTTCAACCAGAAAGGAAAATTGCTAGCAGAGATCGTGGGAAAGGTGCTGCTATGCAAACCTGGGTCGCACGACCGAATCTCTAAGGAGATGTTTGTCGTCATGATAAGGATAATTCTAACCAAGAAGACCGACTGGAGCGGATTTCTTTTCCAGAGATTAAAGAGTATCTTGAAGACCCCCTCCTATGGAAGATTTCTGTCCCTCTTCCTTCTGCACAGCCTGGATGAAGTGTTACACAGAAGTATGGGAGTGCCCCAGCACTACTCCAAACGACTGGATGCAAAGATGCTTGATCGATGGGATAGGTCTATCCCTAAACCTTCATCTGGTGTCCAGCTTGCTCCAAAGAAACAAGCATCCCTAATAGATCCCTCCAAAGATGATTCATCCAGCAGCTCCGACAACATACCCCCAATCCCTGGTACGTCTGAGGGGGAGACTTCCACCCTAAGGGATTTTCTAGGAACAGTACCAGAACCTGCTCCCACAGAGGTTATTGAAGAAGATAGAAACCCCAACTTGGGGAGTGGTCCTGCTGAGGGAGAGTCCCTGTTGGATCGTGTGACGCCCTTAGAGGGGGCGTGATTAAGGATGTGTTTAAATTATTATTTTTAACTTAAGAATTTTTAAACAAATTTTACTTTTCTAAAAATTACTTATAAAAAAAATTTTAAAACAATGTAATTTTTAAATTAATTCAAACACAAATTTCTAAGTTAAAGATTAAGCAACCAAATTTGCAATTAAAGAAAAAAGTCATAATTTTTAATCATGAAATTCACATACAATAAAATTGATCTTAACAATGCTTAAGATCAAGGCACAAATATGATAATAAACTTTTAAAAATTTGAGTTTCCAATCCTTCTCCCAAGGATCGGAAGGCTATCACTTGTCTCTCCCTAGACCAAGCCCAAGCCTATCCTCTAGATCTTCCCAAGATCTAGACGTAGCACACAAAGCCACGATTTCCTACCAAGCCATGCAAGGACTTAGACGTCACGCACAAGGAAGCGATTTTCCCCTAAGCCACGCAAGGACTTAGACGTCACGCACAAGGAGATGATTTCCCTACCAATACAAAGTGAAATGTATATAAATGAAAATACAAAATCAAATGAAGAACTCCCTAGAAATTCAGATCTCTGAAAGGAAGGTTGAAGTCTCGAGATGATCGTTGATGTAGAAGCGCGTCCGATCTCGTCTTCAATTTCAAACCTTCTAAGCACAAATGGGAGTTGATGATGTTCTGGATCTCTCTGGTTCGTATGCACTCAGGAAAGGACTTAGAATTTTCAAATCTTGGAATGCACGAACAAAGCAAACTAATTTATAGTTTTTCACTATCGCCTGGGCGACATCGCTGTCAGAATTCCGACAACGCCAAACTACTGCTCGTCGTGCTGTCGTGGTGTCGTGCGGGCTGCTGCTGTAACTTCTGTCCTGTCGCCTGGGCGACATCGCTGTCTGAATTCCGACAGCGCCAAAATACTGCTCGTCATGCTGTCGTGTGGGCTGCTGTTGTAACTTCTGTCCTGTCGCCTGGGCGACAGTAGATGTCGGAAAATTTTGACATCGAAATTCTCCATATAATTAAATTGAGCTCCAATCAGAATTGTGAACATCTCATACCTGTTACCTGCACACCATCAATAAAAATAGAATCAAATACAAATGGGATTTTGTTATTATCAAACCGGAAGAGTGTGAAACGCATGCTCCAACAATCTCCCCCTTTTGATAATAACAAATCCGTATAAAAAAAATCATGTCTATTTAGGTTGTTGTTTTTAACATATGGTGTGTACACAAAAATAACATGATATATTCCTCTTAAATGTAAGCTCCCCCTAGATGAATGCTCCCCCTAACTGAATGCTCCCCCTAAATGTTATAGTAAAGTGAAATGATGTATTGTTTAGGTGGAATTGTTCTTATTGTTCTTTGATTTCTTGAATATACTTATAATTCTCCCCCTTTTGGTATTAGCAAAAGTTAATTTGAAATGAATGAGTAGTTCTTAAGGGAAGATATAGGATGTAGAAAATAAGAGTAGGCGGAAGCACTTGTGTTGAAAATGATTGAAAGTCTTGAAATAATAGTAATATGTCATAGTATTGAAAAAACTCATGAAGAGATGGTATAGTCATATGAAGTAGTAGAATAAAAAAAATAACTTAAACATGATTAATGTCATTTTAAAGTATCATAGAAAGACACAATTTTGTATAGAAATTTGGAATCTTTTCGGTCCAATTCTCATGAGATGAAGGTTTATATAACATAATGATGTGTACAAGTGTCGCTTTGATCAAACATATGAAATTATTTAATTTACATGATCATTGGAAGAAAAAAACATAACATAAGCATAAAAAAAACTTTGACCTTGAAAATATAGCACAATAAGAATAGAATACCATTTTTATTTTGCATAAGACACTTTACAATTCTTTCCAAGGTGCTGAACCTCACAATGCTTATTAAGACTTATCCGGAGGGTAAGTAGTGCTTGGTGGAGTATCCTTGTCCTCAATTTAAACTTTTTGTTGATCACATATTTTGTGATATCTTAACTTTGTAGTTTGTATAGATATTTATATATAGTTTTATTTTTAATTGACCAAGGATCTCCGAATTCACTTGAATCGCAAAAGATGGTGTATATTTGGTTGTGCTAACAAATCAAGCTTGAAAGTAGTTTTTATGAAATGCTATTGTATTATGTTAAAGCAAACATGATTCATGTATATATTAAATAGAAAGACATATGTATGGATCAAAAGAAGTGAACGTGATAGCTAATTATTATATATAAACAATTTCTCATACTTAGAGGCATGCGAAAACAATTTCCAATAGTCTAAACCACTTAGCAGGAGTGTCAATACTATGATAGAGTGGAAATGAAATCATATAATCATGTAAATAGCCATTTTTAAAAAAAAGCACATGGTTTGGCATCAATTCATGATTTGTGGCATTAATAATGACATATAACTAGTGTAGAGTATCATAGAGATCAAAATTGAAGATAAATCAAATTTGGGAGCTGTCGGAATTTTCCGACACGCACTGTCGCCTGGGCGACAGCTAAAAGTATAAAAATGGCAAAAAAACCGAGTCAAACCCGATTGTACATCATTTTTTCTGGACTGGAAGGCGAGAGGAAGGTGTCGGAGTGCGGCGACAACCCTAGATCTAAGGTATGTTTGGTTGATTTTTAGGTTTTTGACTTAAATTTTTGAAATAAGGTATGTTTGAATCTTGTTTTTTTGGGGTTTTAAGATTTGTATTTTTACATTGATTAATTTCAAAAACTGTAGATGATCTTTTTGAAGATGGTTGAAGAAGATGAATAGTAAATGATATGTGAGAAGGTTTAGTTTTGTTCAAAAAAAAATTTAACAGAAATATAGCTTGATTTTGAGTTGATCTAGAAGTCTATGTTGAAAAAATATATAAAAAAGCTCACTGGATCAATGTCGGAATTTTCCGATAGTCAATGTCGTGTGGGCGACATCGTCCCAGTGCACAGATCAGTGATTAACTTAAATTTAGTTTTGTTATGTTTGCAGAATGTCTTCCAGTTCTAAGGCTCGTAAAAGTATATTTGAAGATGCTCATAGTTCATATCAAGTATATCCGGGGATTGAGAAGGCAATTATTGGAGTTTCAAAATATGTTGAATTTGTCTTTCCTAAGCACGACCATATCTACACTCTTCTTGCTAATGCAGGTATATTATCAGTAATTTTAGTAGATATGTTCTCATCTGTCTTGATCCGAGAGTTTTACAATCATTTGGAAGACCCTAAACACACTGAATTGGATGGGGGAGTGCGATCGAGAATCCAAGGTCAACAAGTGGAAATAACACATGTTGATCTTAGAGATGAATTTGGTCTTCTTATGATTGATCATATGCCAGACATAGTAGAAAGCTATAGAAGGGACAGAGATTGGACTCTTGTAAACATGAGTTTACATGGAAGTAAAAAGAGGACCCTAATCACAGAAGTCTCTTCACTCACTCCTGATGCCTATTTAATCCAAGACATATTGAGAAACACAGTCATGCTAAAACGTGGTGATACAAGGAGTATCACAGCACAGTTGACGTTGTTTACATATTTTATTATAAAGAAGGAACCCTTTGATGTAGCAGACCTCATCCTTGCCCAGATTCGTTATGTTATTAGATTAAAACAACCAAAATGGGTTAAGGTTCATACTTTGCCAATGGGGACTATAATTCAACGTATTCTCTATAAGAAGTATGAATGGATAAGTCAAGATTCATACATAGATGATTGTATTCCTGAAATATACTATATGGGTACCATGAATCATAAAAAGCCTCATCCTGGAATAGAGATTAGAGAGCCTACAAATCCTAGAGGAGGAATACTATGAGAGGCTATAGATGATCTTCGTGATTCATTTGAAGAACACAAGAAAGAAGTGCAGAAAGATCGCAGTAGACTGCAGAAATTTATGAAATTTTTGGTGAAGGGACTGAAGTTAAAGCCTACTCCTGAAGAAGCGGCCGAATGGGAAGTCCCAGATGAAGAACCGCCACGCCAATCGGTTAGGCGGACTCGACGTGGAAAGGTTGTAAGACGTGGATCTTCAGAAGACTGTCCAGAAAGTAGCGGGGCCGGATATGATGATTCTGAGTAGTTTCCAGCAGGTTGCTGCTTCTGACTGATGTCAGAATTTTCCGACACTCACTGTCGCCTGGGCGACAGTGAACTTACCCAGATTTCATTTTCTGTTTACTGAACTTAATCTTATGTTTATTTCTACTATTTTTCTGGAACAATTTGTATGAATTATTAATGATATGAGTCATTCAAATTCTATATTTTCATTTAAAATGATGTTTTTCCATTGTTCTTTATCTTATTAAACTTGATTTGTCATATTGGATATGCTTAGTTTGAAATATCTAGGATTCCTAATTCAAGCCTTAGCATTGAAAACCGGGAATCCGGCAATGGTTTTGTGAATATATCGGCTAGTTGATTATCCGTTCCTATGAAGGAAATTTTAATCTGATTATTTTTAATGTGGTCTCTTATAAAATGATGCCTAACGTCAATATGTTTAGACCTAGAGTGATGAACCGGGTTGTAAGGTAAATCAATTGCACTTTTGTTATCACACCATAGCTCTATAGTTTGTTGTTTAATGTTAAAGTCTTCTAAAGTTTATTTCATCCAAAGAGCTTGTGCACAACAACTACCAAGTGCGATGTATTCGGCCTCGGTGGTTGAGAGGGCAACAGAATTTTGTTTCCTACTCGACCATGAAATGAGTGAAGGGCCTACAAAGTGACATGTGCCACTAGTGCTTTTCCTATCTAGTGAACAACCGGCATAATCAGAATCAGAATAGCCAAAAAGAGTAAAATCATCGCTATGAGGATACCACAAACCAAGTTTAGATGTGCCAATTAAATATCTAAAAATTCTTTTTACCGCTTTTAAATGTGATTCTTTGGGATCGGCTTGAAATCTAGCACATGAATAAACTGAAAACATAATATCTGGTCTAGAAGCGGTTAAGTATAAAAGTGAACCTATCATGCCTCTATATAAAGTTTGATCTATGGATATTCCACTTTCATCTTTTCCTAATTTCAAAGAGACACTCATAGGAGTACTAGCTTGTTTAAGATTTTCAAATCCAAATCTTTTCAAAACATCATGTATATATTTTGATTGGTTTATAAAAATTCCATCATGTTTTTGAATAATTTGAAATCCTAAGAAATATTTTAGTTCTCCTACCATGCTCATCTCAAATTCACTTTCCATCATTTTAACAAAATAATTACATAACTCTTCATTAGTGGCTCCAAAAATAATATCATCAACATAAATTTGTAAAACAATTAAATCATCATCAACTTGCTTAATGAAGAGTGTACAATCAACACCGCCCATTTTAAAACCATTTTGTAATAAATATAAGGTCAATCTATCATACCATGCTCGTGGTGCTTGTTTTAAACCATACAAAGCTTTTAGTAATCTATACACCCATTAGGAAATTTTTCATTTATAAAGCCTGGGGGTTGTTCAACATAAACTTCTTCTTTAATCAACCCGTTTAAAAATACAGTTTTAATATCCATTTGCAATAATTTAAATCTTTTATGACTAGCAAAAGCAACAAAAATTCTAACTGCTTCCAATCGTGCAAAGGGTGCAAAAGTTTCATCAAAATCTACCCCTTCAATTTGATTGTATCCTTTCGCTACAAGCCTAGCTTTGTTTCTAGTGATCCTAGAGTCAGTATCTAATTTATTTTTAAGAACCCATTTGACTCCTACCACAGGATGATCACTAGGTCTATCTACAAGAATCCAAACTTTATTTTTTTCAAATTGGTTAAGTTCTTCATTCATAGCTAGAAACCAAGATTCATCTTTTAAAGAGGTGGCAACATCTTTTGGTTCTATATTGAGATAAAACATAAATTTGAAAAACTTTCATGTAAACTAGAACGTGTACGTACCCCACTTGATGGTTCTCCAATAACAAATTCTTGCGGATGATCTTTTGAGAACCTCAGCTCGGTTGGAGGTACATAGCCTTGTTCTTCTCCTTCTTCACCATCTTTTTCATCTTCTTTCTCTACTTTTTCTTCATCTTCATTATCATCATTTTTCTTCTGATTTTGTTCCACATCTTCTCCATTGTTCTCATTACCTGCAGCTTTAGAATTCTCTACACAAGAAATGCCTTCATCAAATTTTACATGAATAGTTTCTTCAACTACTTTTGTATGTTTATTATAAACTCTATAAGCCTTGCTAGTTGAAGAATAACCAATGAAAATTCCTTCATCACATTTTCATCAAATTTACCTAAGTTATCTTTTGTATTCAAAATAAAGCATTTACAACCAAAAACTTTAAAGTAAGATACATTTGGTTTTCTTTGAAAATAAATTTCATAAGGAGTTAATTGTATTGTAGGATGAATCATGACACGATTAATAATATAGCATGCAGTACTAACCGCTTCGGCCCAAAAATATTTAGGCAATTTAAATTCACAAAGCATAGTACGTCCTAATTCTTGAAGTGTTCTATTTTTCCTCTCCACTACACCATTTTGCTGTGGTGTGCGAGGAGCGGAAAATTCATGTTTTATCCCAAATTCATTACAATATGAAATAAATTTTTCATTATCAAACTCTCCTCCATGATCTGATCTAATGCATTTTACATTTAAATCAAGCTCATTTTGAATACGTGAAATCAGTTTTACAAATTCATCAAAAGCATCAGATTTTGAATTTAAAAACGATGTCCAACAAAATCTAGAATAATCATCAATAATAACAAACATATATTTTCTACCTCCTAGACTTTGTGTAGTAATTGGACCAAACAAGTCCATATGTAATAATTGTAGAGGTCTAGTAGTATAAATAACATTTTTGCTTTTAAAAGATGATTTTGTAAACTTTCCTTTTTGGCATGGTGAACATAATGAAGAAAGCTTTCCATTCAAATTTGGTAAACCTTTTATTATTTTATTTTTAGAAAGCTTTACTATGCGTTTAGCACTAGAATGTCATTGTCTCCTATGCCATAATTCAAGTTCATCATTCTTTGAAATAAAACATTTAAGTGTAGAATGAGATAAATCATGAAAAGTGATTGTATATACATTGTTTATTCTTGGTGCAGTAAGTACGATTTCGTTTGTTTTAGAATCAATAATTTTGCAAAGGTTTGAGCTAGAGTCAAAAAAACATTTAGATTTTTATCACATAGCTGACTAATAGAAATTAGATTATGTTTCAAACCTTTAAGATATAAAACATTTGAAATTTTAAATTCTTCGTTACCTACTATTCCAATGCCTTTGACTTTACCCTTGCCATTATCTCCAAATGTCACTGTTCCACCTTTCTTCATCTCCAGGCTAAGGAACTTTGATTTATCGCCTGTCATGTGTTTTGAACATCCAGAGTCCAAATACCACACGTCTTCCTTGTTCCTAGCCTGCTCGCACACCTAAAAAGATGATGAGAGTAAAGATCTGGTTACCCAAGTGGTCCCTCCCATGGTATAGGTGGACGCCTTAGGTACCCAAATTTGTTTAACGTGAACTTTTCCTTTCTTCCAACATGAGCCCGAGATGTGACCAAATCGATGACATTTGGCACATACAATGAATAGTGAGGAACCATTTTTCAATGGTTTCTCTGGACTCTTGCTGGAGGAAACATCTTTATATGTGCACTTAGAAGAATTTTTATTTTGAGAAACAGGTTTTCTGAACCTGGTGCTGTCGCTGGTTCCGACATCCGCTGTCGGAAATTTCCGACAGCTTCCAGAGCTTCCAGAAATGTATCCTAGTCCAAATTTTGCTGACCCATGGCATTGGTTGCCTAAAATCATATCCAGAGATTTTTTTCCCAACACCAAATTTTCCAATTGCCATGTTCAATTCATTTACTTTGGAATTTAAAATTGAATTTTCTTTTACTATCATGCCACATCGATTTGCAATATTTTTCTTGTAATTCTCTAATTGAGAATGAGAAGTTTTGACAACCTTTTCTAAGTCCTTTTTCTCTCTTAGAAGTTGATCAATTTTTTGATCGGACTTAGAAATAGTGTTTTCAAGTTCTTTTATCCTTGTCGAAGAGTGATCACACTCTTGACAAATTACCTTCTCGTTCCCAATAGATTTCAACTCATTTGATAACTTTTTATTTACTTTCAAAAGATCTTTATTTTTACATTTTAAAAAATCGATTTCCTTTAGGCTTTTATCCAAAAATTTGCAAGTTTTCATAAGTTCAGAATATAAATCATCATAAGATGGAGGAGTTACCTCAGTGTCGCTTTGGACACTGCTATCGTCGTCAGATGACGCATTTTCTTTCCCCATCAAGCATACATTTTCTTCTTCTTTATCTTCATCGCTTGCTTCACTTGAGCCTTCAGAAGTTGTGTCATCCCAAGTCTCTGCCTTCAGAACCTTCTTTTTGAACTTCTTATCGTGCCTCTTCTCTTTCTGCTCTCTCAGATATTTTGGGCACTTGCTTCTTATATGTCCAATCTTTTTGCAATGATAGCATTCCGGTAGCGGACGTTCTTCTTCATCATCCATTTTTACTTTGCCTTTGTTGTAGGAAAAATCCTTCTTTTTGAAAAATTTTCTAAATGAGTTTCTCCTCTCAGGATTTCTCATAAACTTCTTAAAGTTCCTCACAAACAGTCCTTCTTCATCTTCCTCACTTTCTTCAGTCTCACTTTCAATTTCCTTTTTAGATTTCAACGCCAAGCTCTTCTTTTTGGGCTCCAAATTGTACTCTTGGCTTTGAATCTTCAACTCCACTTCATGGGTTTTTAGATTCCCAATGAGGCTCTCCAATTGTAAGGTCTTAAGATCATGTGACTCAGAAATTGCAGTCACTTTAGGATTGAACTTCGGGGGAAGTGATCTTAAGATTTTCCTTACTAAATCTCCATTGGAGAAAACCTTACCCAGCACCTTTGAATCGTTCACGATTTTAGTGAATCGTGTGTACATTGTATCAATTTCTTCATCCACCTCCATTTTGAATCTTTCGAACTCTGACTCCAGTTGAAATAGCTTTGAATCCTTTACCTGCGAAGTACCTTCATGAGTAATTTCTAAAAGATTCCAAATTTCAAATGCAGTATTACAAGCACAAACTCTATTAAATTCAGTGCGATCTACTGCGCAAAATAAAGCATTCAATACTTTCGCATTGTTCTTACATTTTAATTTATCATTGTCATCCCACTTGTCTTTGGGTTTGTCCATGGTTACATCTCCTACAACAAATGTTGGGAAAGTATAACTCATCTCGACCATATTCCAAACTTCTATGTCGAGAGCTATTAGGAAACACCGCATTCGGGTTTTCCAATAGTTATAGTCTGTGCCCGTAAAAAGTGGTGGCCTACTAATTCCTTGCCCCTCAACGAATGCGTGATCGTTGTGCGCCATTACTCCCAGTGGTAAAACCGTTTTGGAGTAACCTCGCTCTGATACCATGTGTTGGATCGTGTGACGCCCTTAGGGGGGGTGAATAAGGGTGTGTTTAAATTATAATTTTTAACTTAAGAATTTTCAAACAAATTTTACTTTTCTAAAATTTACTTATAAAAAAAAATTCAAACCAATGTAATTTTTAAATTAATTCAAACACAAATTTCTAAGTTAAAGATTAAGCAACCAAATTTGCAATTAAAGAAAAAAGTCATAATCTTTAATCATGAAATTCACATACAATAAAAATGATCTTAACAATGCTTAAGATCAAGGAACAAATATGATAATAAACTTTTAACAATTTGAGTTTACCAATCCTTCTCCCAAGGATCGGAAGGCTATCACTTGTCTCTCCCTAGACCAAGCCCAAGCCTATCCTTTAGATCTTCCCAAGATCTAGACGTAGCACACATGACCACGATTTCCTACCAAGCCACGCAAGGACATGGACGCTCCGCACAAGGAAGCGATTTTCCCCTAAGCCACGCAAGGACTTAGACGTCACACACAAGGAGACGATTTCTCTACCAATACAAAGTGAAATGTATATAAATGAAAATACAAAATCAAATGAAGAACTCCCTAGAAATTCAGATCTCTGAAAGGAAGGTTGAAGCTTCGAGATGATCGTTGATGTAGAAGCGCGTCCGATCTCGTCTTTAATTTCAAACCTTCTAAGCACAAATGGGAGTTGATGAGGTTCTGGAGCTCTCTGGTTCGTATGCACTCAGGAAAGGACTTAGAATTTTCAAAGCTTGGAATGCACGAACAAAACGAACTAATTTATAGTTTTTCACTGTCGCCTGGGCGACATCGCTATCAGAATTCCGACAGCGCCAAACTACTGCTCGTCGTGCTGTCGTGCGGGCTGCTGCTGTAACTTCTGTCATGTCGCCTGGGCGACATCGCTGTCGGAATTTCGACAGCGCCAAAATACTGCTCGTCGTGCTGTCGTGCGGGCTGCTGCTGTAACTTCTGTCCTGTCGCCTGGGCGACAGTAGATGTCGGAAAATTCTGACATCAAAATTCTCCATACAGTTAAATTGAGCTCCAATCAGAATTATGAACATCTCATACCTGTTACCTGCACACTATCAATAAAAACAGAATCAAATACAAACAGGATTTTGTTATTATCAAACCAGAAGAGTGCGAAATGCATGCTCCAACAGTCCCAACTTGGGAGCTCATCCCAAGACGCAGAGATGATTGATGGGGAGCTCCCTACTGGAGGCTCAGCCCAAGGTGATGCACAAGTTGAGGTGGAGACCCAACTGGGGTACTCTGCCCTAGAAGATCAAGGCACTATGTCTAAGCCCATGGAAGACATCACTCTGTCAGACGGCAGAGAACTAATCGTAGCATGTAAGATTATGCTTACATATCCAAATGAGACAGTACCAGAAGATGTACAAGGGAAAGCCAAAGTGACAGTCCTCATAAGTGAAGAATCATCTGCAGATATCTCTGAAGAAGCTCCACTGGAAGGAGAAGATGAAGATGAACAAGCTGTTGAGCCATCTTTGTCTCAGTCAGGTTCTCTCCTTCACATGATGTCAGCTCTATTAACTGCTCAGCGAAAATAACTAGAGCATTTTATAGTAAAGACTGTGGATAATCTAAGGAAAGAGGTGAAGGGCGAGATCCAGAAAGTAAAGAGCGACATACTCCACGTCAACACCCAGTGCACTCACTTCTACACTTTGGCAGCTCCGGCAATTGAAAAGATGGGTGAGGAAGTCAATAAAGTGGGACATAAAACCCACAAGATCCTAACTAATCATGTAAGATTCTCAAACAATGTGGACTATGCATTTGAACAGATAGAAATGGGTGCCACCAATAACAGGAATCAAATTCTGAATAGAATCAATGAGAATGCTCATACACTAGATACCCATCAACTTGAAGTAAGGAACAACTTGGATGTGACTGAACAACATTTGCATGAATAACTGACTCTGGTCAGAGAAGGTATTGAAGCAAGGGTAATTGAATAAGTCCAAAAGGGGGAGAATGAGATAATAAATGTCGGTTCTCATCAAGCAATGTGGATAGCAAATCAAATAAAATAGACAATGCAAAAACCCCCATCAGTATATGAGGCTGTCAACCCTTCTGAAAGCACTGACTAAGCGGAGTATGGCATAGAATTTGGAGAATCAGCAACCTCCAGGAAAAGAAAGAGAATTCAGAGAAACCGGTACCTGCAAAAGAGACTAAGGGAAGTTGAGCTGGATCCACAATCAGGAAGGTGGAGTCCTGTCTCAAGAGAAATAATAACAGAATCATGGATATAGTTTGGATACCCTCAGGAGGACTATCAGAGGGTATACCAGTCAGTTGAATGGCAGAAACATCTGAAGCAGCTTGAAAGGAAGAAGAATCACAAGCTAGCATTTCCACAAGGTCCTCCTCCCTCTCCTAAGAAGATTCCAATGCCCATCAACTATTATCAAAGGCAAACGCAGAAAGCCAAAGGGGCGAGCAGCAGCAAATGCTGAAGAGCACCTAATTAAATTCTAAATTAGAATGGGCAAATGAATGATAACTTTCATTCAAGAACATTTAATCTATTTATGTTCCTGCTGTTTTGTTTCAAGAACACTTATTCTATTTTTTTGTGATTGCTGCTTAATATGATTGCTGCTTGATGTGATTTTGTAACCTGAAATGTTAAAAATATTTATGTATATGGCATTTATCATTACGATAAGTTTGGACTTCTTCAAATAGGGGGAGATTATTGGGAACAGTGCCCAGCAGTGTTCCTGATTTGAAGAAGTGCTCAGCTCAATGATAAGTGCAAGTTGTATTTAATGTCATATCTAGTTCATGCTTGCATAGATGAGACTATATGTCTAGTACTTCAAAAGAACCATCCCTCTTGGTCCATCCCTCTTGGTCCTCTTTGGATACCTAAAACTCAAATTCATTAAGAAGCATCAAATGCATGAAGTAGAACATTTTTTTAATGTGCAAATATCTACTTCATGATATACTTTAAGTTTCTTGTTTAATATTTGAAAGTTGAGTCTTTTTTTTAAATTTACAAATTAAATTAAATTAAAAGTCAAGTTTCTATCTCTTAAATGAGCAATCTATTATCACATAAGACATGAGTATCCTATAATATTAAATGATTGTTCAAAAATCAAAAATTAGGAGTGTTGTTGAAACCCTAATACAAAATCATAAAATAAAACGTCACACCAATGCTTATCCGTACGAGTCATTAAAACTAGAACACCATATTATTACATCGTTAAAGAATTCGATATTCTAATCAAATGCCTCTAAAATACCATAGATGTTGTTTAATTCACCATAGATTAAGTGAAATTTGTTGTGTTTCAAAATTAAAAAACTACGAAATCCTGGTTAAATATTAGAACACATGACCGAAACAGTTCACAAAATAGATAAAAACAAAAATAAAAGGAAAAGCATGATAACAGCTAACGCTGGGCACAAGCAGTAACGCCAGGCGTTAGACAACATTATCCAAATACTAAACACTGTTATTACAGAACTGAAAAGCACTTTAAAATTGTCTACTTTCACTAAGTGAGTCTGATTCTCCAGTAGTAGAGCTGCCTCGTTCCCTTGACCTTCAAGTACCACGAGTCGAGCAACGTGGAGAATCCTCCACGGGAACCTCCCAATCCCTTTCTTCTGCCGGTGTAGGTTTCAACTTCAGGGCCCTGATCATGTATCGCATCATTTTCTCGATCCGTGACATTCTTCGTATCGCATTCTCTTTGAATTCTTCAAACAACTCTTGATGCTCACGATTCGTCTCTCGGAGGGAAACACCTCGTCGTAGGGGTGTCCATTAAGATGATGGTATATCTCGTGGTCAAGGGACTCGAAGGGTTGAAGTAGAATAAAGTTCAGGAACAAGATCATTAATGTAGTTACTCTTGGATATATACTCATACTTCTCCATCACCACCCGTTGTATAAGTCCTCCTAAGTGAAGAGTGTTGAGTCGAGACCGTCTTGGATCCTTCAACTTAAAGGTATAACGAATCTGAGAAAGGATCAGATCTGCCACATCAAAAAGTACTTCCTGCATAATATGATATGTCACTATGCTCAATTGTGCAGTGATCTTCTTAGTGTCTCCAAACTTCAACATAATTGTATGTCGCAAAATATCCTGAATTATAAATGCTTCCTCCCTATGTGAAGGAACATCTGTAATCTGATCTTTTGTCTCCTTCCCATGCAATACCAGATTTACTGGAGTCCAATCTCGCTCAGCTCTATACTTTTCTACCACATCTAAACGATTATCACTCTCTATCAACCCAAACTCATTTCGAAGATCCTCATGCGTGATTTGAATAACTTCAAACTGCATCGTTGACATCACTCCTCCATGAAGCTTCGTTTCTGACGGATCATACAAATTGTTATAAAATTCCCGAACAAAATCCGTAGAAAAGCAATCGTCAGAAATGACTGACAACACTCCTGATGCTGCTAGTAGATTCGGAATATGAGCATGACGTGGGAGGTCTATGTGCAACACCATGCCTACACCAACAGTCGCCTTTTCAATCCCCACATATGATTGATAAGACTCATGTAGTGGACAGGCTGATGAATTTCTGGCACGAACACCATGACCACTAGAAGAAGCCATAAACCTGCACACAACAAAACATAAAAAAAAATCTTATCAACGCCAAGATTATTGTCAATGCCTGGCGCATGCTCTGTAATTTCCTATTACTACCAGTACACAATGAAAGCCTTCGGAAACACTTATAAATCAAAAAAATTCGAAAAATGATAGGGAAAATTGGAAAATTACCAACACAACTCAAAAACCACAAAAAGAAGTAATGGAAAGATTTTTTTCTTTAGAAATCTCAAAAACCCTTTCTTCAACTCAAAACCTGAAAACCCTAGATCTCACTAGCATAGATCTATCCTATACCATATCAAAACACTTCAATATTTAAAGGATTTCATTTTAGGGAAAGAGAAATGCCTTAATCACAAAATAGAAGAAGAAAAGTAAGAATTTTACCTAGATCTGAGAAGTGCAGTCGGCGAAACTTGAAGAGAAATGGGTTAAAATAACGGGAAAATAGAAAGAACTCGATTTCGGGCCTTTATATAAAGTAAACTTAACGTCGGCGTTGTCTCTAACACCAGGCGTTGGCCCGTTTTCTACATATTTCCAAAAATTCCATGCTGGATATATATTTATGAACCATTATATATATAGTTACACCCTATTTACCCCCACATTATTGAAAAATAAAAAATTCAAATATAAAAGAATTTTAAAACCACCAAAATATGCTTAAATAAGCTTTCTACTCATTTCCATTTTCTGTGAAAATTGTACCCTAAGAAAGTCTATACTCCCTATTCCATAGAAAATATTTTAAAAATCTCTAAAAATCGTGTACTGTCCAACGTTAACTAGTTAACGCCAGGCGTTAGCCTATTTTTGATCATATTTAAATTCTGTCTTCTTTGACATATTTCTGGTATTTCTCTACTGATATTTTCTAAAATTAATTGGCCTCTTGATTTATTAATTTTTACCTATTTACAAATAGAAATTTTATAAAACCATTTTTAAAAATTACCAAAAACATGTTTGTCTTGCTTTCTAGTCTTTTCAAAATTCTCTAAAATTTCTTCACTATAAAGGCATATATATATGTTATTTATTCCAACAAAATTTTTTCAAAAAACTTTCAAAAACAGTGTCCAATTTTGGCGTTAACTACTTAACGCCAGGCGTTTACCCTCTTTTGCAAATGTGAAAACTTTTTGGGGGTTATTGCCAAATTGTTTTTTGGTTATTGTTTCTCAAATTTTCTCTGTTAGGACTATTTTAAAACTCAACAAAAAATATATATAATCCAAAACCCAAAAAAATTTTTTGTTGATTATCTATATTAAATTATTGTTTGACTATATGTCTTCACATGAGCACAACATCTTATTCATCTATGTTTTAAATGGTCAATCTTATTTGGGCATACACAAAAAGAGTTTCTTAAATGAGCAATTTTAATTTCAAATTTATTAAACATTGTCCTATTTTTCATGCCTTGGCCTTAATCTAATTATGTGCAATGAAATAGTCTATAGATAATTGTGTATGTTTTGCCAAGCATGCCTCTAAGCATGAGCAATATTTTATGCTAATCAATGATCCATACACTCACTTTTTGATAATCTACATATGTTCATAATCTTCAACTTGCATGATTGTGTAATATAATTGTTTTTAATCTATTGTGATATTTATCTACATTACTAACACCTTCACTCGAACAATAAATTTCGTGCACATATTGAAGTGATTACTTTCCAAAATCGTATAGTGTGTTTACCACAACAAGTGAATTTCGAGACCTTTGGACCACTATTACACTAATATGAAATATAAAGCCAAAGATAACTCAATCAAGCACTACCCACCCTCCTGATAAGTATTAATGAGCATTGTGAGGTTGAGCACCTTGGAAAGAATTGTAAAGTGTCTTGTGTAAACACCTTATTTTTTATCACTTCTATTTGTACACCAGATCACTAAAAATAAAAATTCAATAAAATTGCTTATGTGATTTCCCAAGCACTACTTCGCTCCCTGATAAGTCTTAATGAGCATTGTGTGGGCGAAGCACCTTGGTTGTTGTACCTATTTTGTTGTGCCTTGAAATTTTATTCTTGAGTTGATGTGTGCAAGTAAACATAAGGTTATATCCTTAATAATATTGTTTCTATTTCATTACATATGTCATGTGTTTTGATTATATCATTTGTATACTTTTATCACAACACTCTATGCACAAATCATTGATTTTCATAAAATTTCTACTCATGAGAATTGGAACCTATTCCAAACTAGCAAAATTCTCTAAAAACTCATGTAAAAGCACTAGATTGTAATGCATGATTTCTACAATGTTTTCTTCACTTGAAATTCGAATTGATTTCATTGTAGCTATTATCTTGTTGTGTATGATAAATCAAGCTTGCATACTTGTTATAAGAACTTACAGTGTTATTGCTCTATTGTGAAAAACCTGGTGTCAAACATATTATTTCTTAACAAAAAAAAATTCTTCTCTATGTATTTGCCTTATCTTATTCCGCATTCCTATTTAACTATGCTATGTGTTCATATGGTTTATCATGCCTACTTCTATGAATTTTGTTTGTCATACATTGTTGCAAACAAGCTTATAAACATTATAAAAAAATATACGTGGTTTATTTTATTAATCAAAATAAGGGATTGGAATAATGTTCATTGACGCTTATCATATCTATTTCCGATGTGCTACTCTCTTCCTTAGCTCGATCACGACTCTCTTTATGTTTAAACTAAAACTTTTCAATTCTCTCTTGGTTTTGTCCCTCATTTGTGTCTTCCTTCCTTTAGTTTTTTTTAATTTAAACTCCACCCTCTTTTGCTATTAACAAAAGGGGGAGAATAAAGTGCTAAATCATATTGATTAAATGGAGTAGGATTCACTAGATTTAGGGGGGCATGCATCTAGTAGATGGGAGTATACACTAAGGGGGAGCACTTTCACAGGGGGAGCATTCTTTAATAAGCTATAATTCTTATCATTAAATGAGCTATAATTCTTATCATTATCATATAATTGCTTAGTGTCATATATCTTTATAAAAACAAATTCTTTATCTATGAATCTGATTTATCTCTATTGGATTTGTTATTATCAAAAGGGGGAGATTGTTGGAACATGGCTTTCCGTATCCCTTTGATTTGAGAATAACAAATCCTACTTGTATTTGATCTTGCTTGCCTTTGTGTTTTTAGCATGCAGTTTTTGAACATATATGATACTTGGTTGCTGCTTCATTGGTATGGAACTGTCCACATGCTTAATTGAATATATTCTAACGCCAGGCGTTATGCTTAACGCTGGGCGTTGTGGTTCGACGGGATGGTTTGCCGATAGACTGGATGGCTTGCCGACTGAACAAATGAGAGAAGATCAATGCCAGGCGTTAGGACTTAACACTAGGCATTAGCGCTCGATGTTTATGGCAAGAGGTGAAGCAGCGATGATTGAAGGGGCACTTTTAGGAATGATTTGATCTAACGCCATCATTAGCCTCAACGCCAGTGTTAGCCAGCGTTAGCCTCAACGCCAGCATTAGGGTTGCCTAAAATAAAGGTTTCCTAAAGTGCAGAATCTCTTTCCTCTTCTGAAGATCCGATCCATCAATATGTTGCTATACATGGTCAATGCCCAGCGTTAACACTTAACGTCGGCGTTAGCTCAATGTCTATAAATTGGATAATTTTGACGTCTCTGACTATTGACTTTGGAGAGCCCTATTCCAGCACTTGATAATCTCTACAAGGGCCGTATTTCCAGACCATCTTCTCCCACACAAGTTTCAAAAAGAAGAATTCAAGGAGAGCCGGATCAACGCTTATGCAACATGAAGGATGCACACTTCGACTTCAAGAACATCCAGTGAGCCTTCACCTTCTCCAGAATTATTTATAGGGAGTCTTTATTATATTTTGTATTTTCTTTTGTAACTCTTTTTATTACCATCGTGGAGTGAATTCGCCTCGTGTTGGTGACTAGGTCTAGGGCGTAGATCTAGGGGGTGCTCGAGGCCTTTTCTGGGGATAGAAAGGCTAGAGCGGCTTGAGGCCTTATCCGGGGGAGGATAGGCTAAAGTCACCGGTTCGTGGGGTTACGAGTCGGGATAGAAAACAAAAAGGATTTTTATGTTTATCTCCCATGATCTCTAGCGTCATTAAAATCAAGTTTTGTAGTTTCATATCTCAAGTTTAATAAAATCATGTTTCTCTTTTATATTACTTGACTTCTTCTTTTCCAACTACAAATGTTTTAAAATAAAGTAAAAGTTTTTAAAATCCTTATTCACCCCCCCCCCCCCCCCCTCTAAGGGCGTCTCACGATCCAACAAACATGATATAAATAACCATAATAAAATCACCACGTTCAAAAGGGTAAACACTAGTGATGAATCAGGAATCCTAGATAAATTGCCACTAGAAAGTTTGGATCTCCATGTGGAGAATAAATGTGCTACATGCAGAAGTTATAAAAATGGAATACAAGAGATGGATGAAACTTTTGAGGAGTATAGAAATGACTACCAAGCCCATATTGATTCTGTAATCTCCACTCTTAAAAATAGCATAAATTCCTATAATAAAGCTACACATGATTTAATGATCGAGAATGACAAATTAAGGTCAGAAATCTACTTGCTTAAGAAAGTTGTAAACTCAAAAT
The DNA here is from genome assembly GCA_033032865.1 of Dactylorhiza incarnata. NCBI lineage: Eukaryota > Viridiplantae > Streptophyta > Magnoliopsida > Asparagales > Orchidaceae > Dactylorhiza > Dactylorhiza incarnata. Next base: position 6,808,444 of record JAWHQI010000051.1, on the reverse strand, counting down.
CGCAAGTCATGAATAAAATGAATCACACGTCGAATAGAACTCGACGCAATCTTTGGGATGCGTCGAATGCATCTCGACGGACTCTAGCATGTGCATCGACATCATCTCGGAGCAGCTATGTGGGTGCGTCGAATCTCTCTCGACGCAACCAATACCATACTTCGAATGATTATCGACGGGACTATGCAGGTACGTCGAACTTCACTCGACGCAACTCTAACACTGCGTCAATTTCTTCTCGATGCATAATTTCTGCACAGAATCTCAAGACATCAAAACCTTCTGTTGTTTTTGTACTCAGATGTTCCTCTTGTTCTAGAATAAGACATATTGCCAAGTATTGCTGGCATAATAATGCAGCACTTCTTCACCAAAGGGGGAACAATGGAAGATCATCTCATTCTTTCATGTCTCCATATGATGATAAAAGAAAGAGACCCCAGCATGAGAGGGTCTATACTAATGTTTAACCTAATGTGCAGAGAGAAGGCTGTTCTAGCACACACCAACAATAGTATCTGGACAGTGGATGCTCCATGCATATGACTGGAGCAAAGGGGTTCCTGGAAAATTTTAAAGCCAAGGAAGGGCCCAAGGTAATTTTTGGGAACTCCCACTCTGGGCAAACTAAAGGATATGGGGTGCTCAGAATTGGAGAAATCTCCTTCTCAAAAGTAGCTTATGTTGAAGGGCTTCAACATAATCTGATTAGTATCAGTCAGTTGTGTGATGGTGAATACAAAGTTGTATTCACCAAGTCTTTGTATCATATAGTCAGCTCTAAGACTGATCAAACAGTCTTAACTAGTCTTAGAAAGGGCAAGGTATATGTTGTGGACTTTGAGTATACAAAGTCTGAGATCTGCTTGTTAAATTCCTAGTTAGAAAATAGTGAGTTGTGCATAGGAGACTGAGTCATCTCAACTTTAAGACCATAGCCAAACTCTCCAAATATAACCTAGTCAGGGGTTTACCAAATGGTAAATTCAATAAAGACCATCCCTATAGAGCCTGCCAACTAGGGAAGCAGATCAAAGCTTCATTCTAACCAATTGGTAAGAATGATTCTCCTAGAATCCTTTTCCTGCTACACATGGACTTGTTTGGTCCTATCTCCACTCAAAGCTTAGCAGGGAAATCCTGCACCTTAGTTATAATTGATGATTTCTCTAGGTTCAGCTGGGTGTTCTTTCTGAAGGCTAAGTCAGATACTTTCAAGATCCTCTCAAGATTCATTAGACAGATTCAATCTAAACTCAATACACAGGTTGATGTGATCAGAAGTGATCATGGCACTGAGTTTGAGAATCAGTTAATGTGTAGATTCTATGAGGATGAAGGTATCAGACAAAGTTTTTCAGCTCCTAGAACCCCCCAACAAAATGAGGTGGCTGAGAGGAAGAATAGAACCCTGATTGAATCAGGAAGAACATTGTTGGTTGAATATAACTTGCCAAAGTCCTTCTGGGCTGAGGCAGTTAATACTGCCAACTATGTTTTGAATAGGAGTCTCATCCACAAGACTAAGTTGAAGACTCCATATGAGCTATTGAAAGGTAAGGCACCTATTGTCTCTTACTTTAGAATCTTTGGATGTACTTGCTTTATCCTTAATAATGGGAAAACCATCTTGCCAAATTTGACAAGAAGGCAGATGATGGAATATTCTTGGGATATTCTTCATCAAGCAAGGCCTATATATGCTTCAATAAAAGCTCTCTCAAAATTGAGGAGTCCATGCATGCAGTTTTTGATGAGACTAACAAGGTTTACAAGGGGAAGGAAACTTCCACCAGTTCTATTCTACAGGAAGAACAACCAGCTTGCGGAGCAGGTTGAAAGGATGAGCTTAGTAGACCATTCTTCAGTATGTCAAGAAAAAGAACATCAGGAGTATGACACTAACTCTGGTGAGGAATCTGCAGCAGATGATTAAGTTATATAAGGATAAGTGCATTAAAGAGAGACCTTATCATGCATGCCAAATGTGCAAGCAAACTCGGGCTAACTTTAAGAGCATAATTGGCAAAGATTCTACCAGATGCTTATATCTGCTTCATATGGATCTATTTGGTCCCATGCCAATTGAGAGTTTAGGAGGTAAAGCTTATACCTTGGTAATTGTTGATGATTACTCACGTTTTACTTGAGTATTCTTTCTAAAATACATATCAGATACTTTTGACTCTTTCACTAATTTTGTCAGGCAAATCCAGAATGAACTAAATTGCTCCGTAGTCAAAATAAGAAGTGACCACGGAATAGAATTCAAGTTTGGGGCTATGACAGAATTTTGTGAAAGCTTAGGTATCTTTCATGAGTTTTCCTCTCCTCGTACTCCGCAACAAAATGGAAGAACTGAACTCTGGTTGTAGAAGAATCAATAAATGTTGTATTTGATGAGACGAGTATGCTTCACAACAGCTCTTCTAGTATTTTTGTTGAAGATGCAGGTGCAAGTTTGAAACTGAAAGAACTGAACTTGGAAGAAGTCATCAAAGAAGATGCTCCAGGGACAGTTTCAATGAATGATGCAATTACACCTGAAGAATAAGAACTCAAGAAGTAAAAGACGTACCAGAAGTAGAAGAACCTGCTATCAGGGATGATGCAAGAAATTTTGTGATCAGACATCAGAGAGATCACCCAGCAAATCAAATCATCAGAGATACCAGAGTCAGGATAAGGACAAGAAGAGGTACATCTAACGAAGTTTTGCATTTAAGTTTTCTTTCGCAGGTTGAGCCAAAGAAATTTGATGAGTCAATAGGATGCTTCATGGATTATTGCAATGCAAGAGGAGCTCAATCAGTTCAAAAGATGCAAAGTTTGGAAGTTAGTGCCAAATCCTAAAGGTCAGAATGTCATCGAAACATAATGAGTTTACAGAAACAAGCTGGACGAGGACGGTGTAATCGTCAAGAACAAGGCCAGACTTGTTGCCCAAGGTTACTGACAAGAAGAAGGGATCGACTTCGATCAAACATATGCTCTAGTGGCAAGGCTCAAAGCGATCAGGTTGTTTCTAGTGTATGCAGCTCACAAAGGATTTAAGGTCTATCAAATGTGCGTGAAGTCATCCTTCCTTAATGGTAATTTAAAGGAAGAAGTATACGTATAATAACCCCCAGGTTTTGTTGATTCCTACTTCCCTGATTATGTTTACTTCTTACGTAAAGCATTATATGGTCTAAAACACGCACCTCGAGCTTGGTATGAGACCCTCTCTAGCTTTCTTCTTGAGAACAAATTCACAAGAGGAAAGAGAGATAAGACATTATTTCTTAGGGAAGTAAAAGGAAAGATTTTACTAGTGCAAATCATGGTCAACTACATTATTTTTGGATCTACGGATGATAACCTTTGCAAAAAGTTCTCTAACATGATGCAAGGGAAATTTGAAATGAGTAGTATGGGTGAGCTGAAGTATTTCTTAGTGTTAGATCAGTAGGCGCCCTTAGAGGGGGTGGGGGGGGGGGGGTGAATAAGTGTTTTTAAAAACTTTTAATATATTTTGAATTACTTGAAATAATAAGAGATCAAAATAGTGATTTTAAATAAAGATTTAAATTGATTTATAATGAAAGAGAAAATAATAAATAATTTAGATAAATGAAGAACAAAATAATTTTATTACTCAAAGAGAGACATGATTATTATTAATAATATTGATTACAAAATAGATTTCTATAACGTTAGAAATAGAAGGCGAAAAGTAAAATCCCTTTTTGTTTTCTACCCCGGCTCGTATCCCCGCGAACCAGTGGCTTTAGCCTATCCTCCCCAAATTCGGCCTCAAGCCGCTCTATCCAATACTGCCCCGGATATGGCCTCGAGCACCCCCTAGATCTACACCCTATACCTAATTGCCAACACGAGGCAAATTTCTGCCCTAAGTCCTACCTAGTCCTAGTCGCCAACACGAGTCGAATTTCTACGTGATTATAATAATAAAGAGACAATAACAATATGAAAAACTCCCTCTATGTGGATCTCTGAAGAAGTAGACGAAGACTCGCAGAGTATGATCGTAGTCGATGCGGTCTTTTGTCACGATGATGAAGCGTGTGGAAATCTTCTCCACAGATCTCCTTAAGCCTTCATAGATTTGTGTGAGTATCTCTCTAAACCTTCCTCTATGTGATGTGGCACAAAGCTCTGGAATTTTGGAGTAGGAGAAGTTGAAAAATACGGAGCCAAGGGGTCCTTTATATAGCTTTGGAGCTAGCGCCTGCACTGATGCTACCATCGGCATTATCCTTGTTTAGGGAATATTTTGCGTGTGCGTATCTTCATTCCAAGGAAACCATTCTAAAAATCCTCTTATGCCCCGCGCTAGCGCCTGCGCTATCCACTACTGCCTCCGCTATCCGCTACCGCCTGACGTTATCGCCTTCTATACTTGTCGTATGAAACTTGCCTAATCAGAGTTAGCGCCCGCGCAAGGTGCTACCGCCGGTGCTGGTGGACATGTTGGAATTTTGGCTTCAAATTTGGGGGCAACCTTCATATGTCATCCTTGAGTCATTTGGCTTTGTTTCCTGCACACTTCGACTCATAAGATCAAATACACATAGGATTTATTATTCTCAAACTTAGGAGATGCGGAAGACCATGTTCCAACAAACTCCCCTTTTGATAATAACAAATCCATTAATGATAAATCAGAGCATTAATATATAAGCATGATGAAACCTACTTGTGTGTGTGTGTTAGTGATGACTTAGGATAATTGTCGTTTTTAGTATTTAGAATTGCTCCCTCTAAATACATGCTCCCCCTATGTGAATGCTCCCTTTATATGTAAGCTATCATCTTAAGACTTAATCATGTTAGTTTTCCCATTTGATAACGATTATTATTTATCATGTTAGATCTCCCCCTTTTGTTATTGGCAAAAGTGGGTTAAGGTAGCAAGAGACATAGAAAGAGGTAATTTAATAAGAAAAGATAAGGCATGATCGAGCTTTTAGAGGAAATGAGATGATGAGGAGTTTTTAGCACAATAATTTTCATATAAATAAATCAGAGTTTTTAGCATAAAAATAATATTCATGTTTAACACAAACCAATATAAAGTTTACCAAGCAAGTCTACCACTTGTTGAAGGAAAGGAATTTTAAGATTCAAGTGATGATGCACACAAAAGAGAAGACTTTAAATAAGCATGAAAGCGCAAGGTAAAATTATATGGTAATGATGCAGGAGACTTATAGAAATACAAGAAACATCTTTTTGTAATCTTAATGATTCATAAGAAGAAAATATGAGTTTAAGTTCCAAAAAGCAAGATGTTTTTGTAAATCATTATTCATTAAAAATCTTTAAGTTTGACAATAAAGTAACTAAGCATGAAAGAAGGATATCAAAAAAGAAACTACTACAATGTTATTTCAATTCACAAATTCAAGACATACCAAACATTGTAGAGAGCATGCTAGGTTAGCTAGTGCATTTTATATATAAAGAGAGTATATAATTAGCAATAGGATCCAATACTCATGAGAAGAATTTTATGAAATATAATAATGTGCACATAAGTGTATTTTGAAGAGAGTGAACAAATGATTTAACCAAAAATACAAGACATATGTAGAGTAAAGTGCACAATAAAACACAAATAATTTTACTTCCGCACACTTTAATGCACATAGAAAATGTATAACTACCAAGGTGCTCTGCACACACAATGCTCATTAAGACTTATTAGTGTGCAAAGTAGTGCTTGGGGGATCACACACTTTATTTTTCAATATTGATTTTTTTTGTGATCCGGTGTACTTAAGAATAAGTTGTGAAAAAAAGAAAGCTTATGGTTTGCACAAGGCACTTTACTATTCTTTCCAAGGAGCTCAACCTCATAATGCTCATTAAGACTTATCAGGAGGTTCAAGTAGTGCTTGGTGGAGTTATCTTTGTCAATTTATTTTATGATTTTTTGTTTTGTACAAAGTTCTCTGAATACACTTGTTTTGCAAACCAATGTAATTTTGAAAGCACCACCATGTTTCTTAATGATAAGATTGCAAATAAAAGTAGTGTAGGTAAGATACTTGTGCAATTGTAATTCATTGTACAATTACAATACATAAGTAAGCATTCTTAGATTAAAAGCACATGTAGATTATGCCAAAATAAGTGAGTGAATAAAAATCATTATCAACCATAAAACATTTACTCATACTTAGAGGCATGCTAAGCTTGGTTCTACAAAACTTTTTACAATACAATTGGTGCACATGTGATTAGATATATCAAAGCATGATAAAAAACAATGTTCAAAGTAGTTTGAAAAGATGAATTGCAACATTGTAGAAGGTCTATATGATAGATTAAACCATGCTTGATTTTCACAATAAAGTGCATACATTTTTTTTTATGTTTTGAAAAAGACTTTTGTTTAAAGTTTGAACTCTTATAATTGATCATGGACTTCCCGAGGTCTACCCTATGAGGGGTTCGCACTGGTACTAGGAGATGTGATGAGGTGACATCCCAAATCTCCCTTTCGCATGATACATATAAATAGAAAAATTAAGTTCAAAAAATAATTTTTGATAATTCTTTGTTTTATATTTTTGTATTTGATTTTTCATATAGAAATAGTAATCAAGCAAATAAACAAAGAAAGGAAGTGAATAAAAATATTTTATTGTAATTTGTCTTTTGTAATTTTGTATTTTAATTTTTCAAAAACCAAATAATGGCAGAAATGCAAAAATATGTAGAACGTATGAAAGAATATATTTTTAGTGATATTTTGAAATTTTAAAAATACAGAAATTTTGACACTCGAGCTAGCACCGATGCTAGCACTAGCGCAGGCGACAGTGAGCAAAATATTGAGATTTTGAAAATTTTACTTTTTGATCTTGATGAAGTGTCCAAAGGTTCGTTTCATGCAGAATTTTTTGAAAGTTTGGAGATGTTTAGATAAAAAAATGCATGAAACGATTGTGTTTATGAATGTGACTTAAATAAAACATCTAATCCTTTATCCCTTCTTCTTTTCTAGGCTAAGGAGCTTTGCATTATTGTCTGTCAAGTACTTGGAGCACCCCCGAGTCTAATTACCATATATCCTCCTTGTCCTTAGCCATCCTACAAATCTAGAAAGAGGATGAGGGTAAAGATCCGGATACCCAAGTGGTGCAATCCATAGAATAAGTGGATGCCTTAGGTACCCAGATTTGCTTTGGAGATCCCTATTTTATTTTCCTGCAAGAGCTAGACGTGTGTCCAAACCTATGACAGTGTGCACATGAAATAAAGGGGGTTGAGACCCTTTTCTGAAATTTTACATTGCTCTCACGGGATGAGGTTTGATTTTTGAAATAAGCAGACCATTTTCTATATGATGGGCTACCACCGACATTAGTGGCTAGCACCAGGCAGTAGATGTTACTTTGATATCCGAGTCTATATTTTCCAGAACCATAACATTGGTTCCCTAGAATCATGTCCAGAGATTTTTGACCAATTCTAAATTTTTTGATGGCCATATTGAGGTCATGAGTTTGTTTTTAAGAGATGAATTTTCTTATACAAGCATTACACATTTATTTTCAAAACCTTTTTTGTTATTTTCAATTTGTAAGAGAGAGGTTTTTAGTTTTCTCTCTAAGTCCCCCTTTTCTTTTGTAAGAGTTTTGATTTGAGATAGGGCCTTAGAAAGAGAAAATTCAAGATCTTTTGCCTTACATAAGGAGTGATCACACTCTTGACATGAAACTGTTCTCTTTTCTAAAGAAATTAATTTTTTGGTAAGCTTATGTTTTTCTTTGATGAGAGATTCATTTTCACGATTTAGAATAGTATTATCTTCTATACTTTTATCGTAGGCTTTGCAAGTTTGAATAAATTCATCAAAAAGTTCTTCGAAGGTCGGAGGAGTTACCTCAGTGTCACTAAGAACATGGGTGTAGTCATCATTGCCTTTTGTTATGAAGCATATGTTTGCTTCCTCATCATCGCTTGAAGTTATTGTGCTTGACTCCTCGGAAGACGTATACTTTTTCTTCTTGTCCTTCTTTTTGTGCCTCTTCTCCTTCTTATTCTCTAGAATTTTGGGACACTCACTTTGGACGTGTCCGATCTTCCTGCAGTTGAAGCATTCTGGAAGAGATTTCTCCACATCATCATGGATTGCTTTGTTCTTCCATGACCCTTGCTTGTTGGACCCTTTGGTGAGGTATTTGCGAAAAGTTTATCTTCTTTCGGGATCCCGCATGAATCTTTTTACGTTCTTCACAAAAAGACCTTCTTCATTATCGTCTTCTTTGTCGAAGGCCTCAGTCAGCACTAATGCTTTTGTTTTCAGCTTCATATTGTACTCTTCATGTTGAATCTGGAGTTCTACCTCATGAGTTTTGAGATTCCCACTGAGGTTCTCAATCTGGAGCGTTCTCAGGTTGTGTGACACTAAGATGGCCGTCATCTTTGGATTGAACCTCAGAGGTAGAGAACAAAGAATTTTTCCGACCAAGTCACTGTCAGAGTAGATCTTTCCAAGAGCTTTTGAAGTGTTGACGATCCTGGTGAAGCGTATGTACATCGAGTTTATGTCTTCTTCAGCATCCATCTTGAATTTTTCATATTCCGATTCCAGTTGAAATAGCTTTGCATCTTTCACCTGCGATGTACCTTCATGAGTAACTTCTAATTGGTTCCAAATATCATAAGCAGTTACACATGCAGAAATTCGATTAGATTCAGTTCGAGTTAAAGCACAATATAAAGTGTTCATTGCCTTTGCATTATTTTTGCATTTATGTTTATCGTTATAATCCCATTTATCCTTTGATTTTTCTAAGATAGCCTCTCCTACTCCAATTGTAGGAGGAGAGTACTGAACTTATACCATGTTCCATACTTCTATATCCATGGTAATAAGAAAACACATCATCCTAGATTTCCAGCAGTTGAAATCTGACCCAGTAAAAAAAGGTGGTGTACTAACACCTTGACCCTCCGAAAAAGCGAGATCATAAGACGTCATTTATTCCTGGTTGTTAGACCGGTTGGAATAACATAGATCTGATATCAGTTGTTGGATCTGTAGGCACCCTTATAGGGGGGGGGGGGGGGTGCGGTGAATAAGGGTTTTTAAAAACTTTTAATATATTTTGAATTACTTGAAATAATAAGAGATCAAAATAGTGATTTTGAATAAAGATCTAAATTGATTTATAATGAAAGAGAAAATAATAAACAATTTAGATAAATGCAGAACAAAATAATTTTATTACTCAAAAGAGACATGATTATTATTAATAAAATTGATTACAAAAATAGATTTCTATAACGCTAGAAATCGAAGGCGAAAAGTAAAATCCCTTTTTGTTTTCTAACCCGACTCGTATCCCCACGAACCAGTGGCTTTAGCGTATCCTCCCCGGATTCGGCCTCAAGACGCTCTAGCCAATCCTTCCCCGGAAATGGCCTCGAGCACCCCCTAGATCTACACCCTAAACCTAATCGCCAACACGAGGAAAATTTCTGCCATAAGTCCTACCCAGACCTAGTCGCCAACACGATGCAAATTTCTACGTGATTACAATAATAAAGATACAATATCAAAAACTCCCTCTATGTTGATCTCTGAATAAGTAGACGAAGACCCGAAGAGTATGATCGTAGTCGATGCGGTCTTTTGTCACGATGATGAAGCGTGTTGAAATCTTCTCCACAGATCTCCTTAAGCCTTCATGGATTTGTGGGAGTATCTCTTTAAACCTTCCTCTATGTGATGTGGCATGAAGCTCTGGAATTTTAGAGTAGGAGAGGATGAAAAATATGGAGCCAAGGGGTCCTTTATATAGCTTTAGAGTTAGCTCCTGCGATAACACTATCGTCGGCGCTATCCTTGTTTAGGTAATATTTTGCGTGTGCGTATATTAATTCCAAGGAAACCTTTCTAAAAATCCTCTTGTGCTCCGCACTAGCGCCTGCGCTATCCGCTATCGCCTTCTATACTTGCCATCTGAAACTTGCCTAATTAGAGTTAGCGCCCGCGCTAGGTGCTACCGCCGGCGCTATTGGACATGTTGGAATTCTGTCTTCAAATTTGGGGGCAACCTTCATAGGTTATCCTTGAGTCATATGACTTTCTTTCCTGCACACTTAGACACACAAGATCAAATACACATAGGATTTGTTATTCTCAAACCTAGGAGATGCGGAAGACCATGTTCCAAAACATAGTACTTCAGGTGAAACAATCTGAAGATGGAATTTTCATCTCTAAGACGAAGTTCACCAAAAAGTTGATTAATAAATTCAAAATGGAGAATGCAACCTCAATGAGGACTCCAATGGGTTCAAATATGACTCTGGACAAGGATGAGAAAGGGAGACCTTTTGATGAAACCAAGTACAGAAGTATAATTGGATCCTTGCTCTACCTTACTACTAGTAGACCAGACATAATGTTTTCAACATGTGTTTGTGCTAGATTCTAGGTGAACTCTAAGGAATCTCATTATATCGCTGTAAAGAGGATTTTGAGATATCTTAAAGGCACACAAAATCATAGCTTATGGTACCCAAAAAGTAATGACTTCGAACTCACGGGATTTTCATATGTTGATTTTGCAGGTAGCAGAGATGACAGGAAAAGCACTTTCGGGACATGCCAATTCCTTGGAAGGAGGATTGCCTCTTGGAGTATCAAGAAACAGAATCGTGTAGCAATCTCAACTGCTGAATCAGAGTATATCTCCGCAGGCAGTTGTTGTGCACAGCTTCTGTGGAAGTGAATATAAATATTTTTTGTAATTTGGCTTTTGTAATTTTGTATTTTAATTTTTCAAAAACCAAATAAAGGCAGAAATGCAAAAATATGTAGTACATATGAACGAATATATTTTTAGTGATATTTTGAAATTTTAAAAATACAGAAATTTTGACACTCGAGCTAGCGCCGACGCTAGCACTAGCGCGGGCGACAGTGAGCAAAATATTGAGATTTTGAAAATTTTACTTTTTGATCTTGATGAAGTGTCCAAAGGTTTGTTTCATGCAGAATTTTTAGAAAGTTTGGAGATGTTTAGATAAAAAATGCATGAAACGATTGTGTTTATGAATGTGACTTAAATAAAACATCTAATCCTTTATCCCTTCTTCTTTTCTAGGCTAAGGAGCTTTGCATTATTGTCTGTCAAGTACTTGGAGCACCCCCGAGTCTAATTACCATATATCCTCCTTGTTCTTAGCCATCCTACAAATCTAGAAAGAGGATGAGGGTAAAGATCCAGATACCCAAGTGGTGCAACCCATAGAATAAGTGGATGCCTTAGGTACCCAGATTTGCTTTGGAGATCCCTATTTTATTTTCCTGCAAGAGCTAGACGTGTGTCCAAACCTATGACAGTGTGCACATGAAATAAAGGGGGTTGAGACCCTTTTCTGAAATTTTACATTGCTCTCACGGGATGAGGTTTGATTTTTGAAATAAGCAGACCATTTTTTATATGATGGGCTACCACCGACGTTAGTGGCTAGCACCAGGCGGTAGATGTTACTTTGATATCCGAGTCTATATTTTCCAGAATCATAACATTGGTTCCCTAGAATCATGTCCAGAGATTTTTGACCAATTCTAAATTTTTTGATGGCCATATTGAGGTCATGAGTTTGTTTTTAAGAGATGAATTTTCTTTTATAAGCATTATACATTTATTTTCAAAACCTTTTTTGTTATTTTCAATTTGTAAGAGATAGGTTTTTAGTTTTCTCTCTAAGTCCCCCTTTTCTTTTGTAAGAGTTTTGATTTGAGATAGGGCCTTAGAAAGAGAAACTTCAAGATCTTTTGCCTTACATAAGGAGTGATCACACTCTTAACAGGAAACCGTTCTCTTTTCTAAAGAAATTAATTTTTTGGTAAGCTTATGATTTTCTTTGATGAGAGATTCATTTTCACGATTTAGAATAGTATTATCTTCTATACTTTTATCGTAGGCTTTGCAAGTTTGAATAAATTCATCAAAAAGTTCTTCAAAGGTGGGAGGAGTTACCTCAGTGTCACTAAGAACACGGGTGTCTTCATCGTTGCCTTTTGTTATAAAGCATATGTGTTGGGTATTGTAGCCACAATTACCTTGATTTGAAGAAGTGTCCCTTTGAACTAAGTTGAATTGATATTGTATTTGATGTTGTTTTCTAGTTATGTGTTTGCAGATTGTAAATGACTAAGTACAAACCAATGTCAGGTTTCAATGAGTCATAAAACACAAGTATATGCAATGTAATTCTTCATTGTGTAAACCAAGGTGTTGACTCATGTGGAATCTCTCTATTGGGGTGTACTTTATATTCAAACACAAAGGAAGAGCCAAGAGAAGTTGCTGCTGCTGTTAAAATCTGGAAGAAGGAAAATTTTTCTTAAAAATTTTCTTAAGAATTTTCTTAAGGAAAATTCGTCGAGCTCAGTTCAACGAAAGGAAAAGTTTTTGTCAAACGCATCATTGAGTTCGTCGAATGCAGGGAAGTAGCTGTTCGTCGAACGCAGAGAAGTAGTCGTTCGTCGAACGCAGAGCTTTGGACGTTCGTCGAACGCAGAGCTTTGGCATTTAGTCGATCACGTTCGTCGATCACATTCGTCGATCCCCGTTCGATGAACTCAAGTATTTCATCGACCGCTGTTTATATATATATTTTGTCGACCGCTGTTTATATGTATATTTCAACGACCGCTGTTTATATATATATTTCATCGACCGCTATTTATATATATATTTCGTCGACCGCTGTTAATATACATTTCGTCGAGCGCCGTTTCGTTCGACAAATGTTTAACAGAATACAGAAATTGCTTTGCGCTGTTTCGAAATTCAAATTGCCATCAGATCTTCAATAAATGCCTTCACGGAATATCTTCCTTAAATCTTGTTGTTAGCCGTTGGAGAAGAAATATATTTTCCTAAATTCTTTCTACAGCCATTAAAAAGAAATCTTCCTTAATTATTTCATTTAGCCGTTGGAAAGGAGGTCTCTATATAATCCCTTTGGATTATTCGGTCAAGGCTAATGGTGCAAAAATTTTAAACAGATTATTTTTCTCTCTTGTTCTGTTGGCTGATATTACTTCTCACACAAGTTCTTCTTCTCCAACAAGAAAGTGGTTTGCGATTCTTCATCGCCAAGAGCAGTCGACAAGATCAACACAAATAAAAGATTCATTCTCATTTTGATCCAGTCGACTCTAAGTTTCAGATCAAGGCCTTATTGTTTTCAAGATCTCTTCTTCCTCAATTTTCAAGGGCTGAACTTCTTATTACAGGAAGAAGAGTTATTATTCAACAGGATCTGAAGAAGAAGATTTTTTATATCTCCAAGATCTGAAGAAGAAGAACTTCATCTGAAGTTTTATTGTGTTTTTTATAAACCCCCCGCCCTCTTTTTGTAGGAGGTTTTCCTCCGAGTTTCTTTTGTAGATCCTTGTTGAAGGATCGAGTTTTTGTAGGAGTGGTTTGCTCCGAGTTTTCTTGCAGGAGTGGTGACTCCGAGCTTTTGTAGGATTGTTGATAATCCGAGTTAGTGAAGTAGCCTAGTCTAGCCGGTCGTGTTAGATAGGTGAGGTGCAAAGTGGACTACCCAAGATCGGGGAACCACTATAATTCCTTGTGTTGTGCTGTGCTCTGGTTTTCTGTGTGCTTTTATTTCTACATTTTTTATTCCACAAAAAGCAATAGAATCCACCTATTCACCCCCCTCTATGTGATTTAGGTAGGCAAATAGATACTTTCAATTGGTATCAGAGCGAGGTTATTCGTTAAAAGGTTAACACCTTGAACAAGATCTCTAAGTCTAGTTGCAAGAAACAGTATGTCCGGAATGGATAAATCCAAGGATTCCGTCAAGTTGCCAGTCTGCAATAAAGAGAACTTCCTCATGTGGAAGGAAAGATTGAAGTTCTACATGGAAGCCACCGATCCGAGAATTTTTTAGATTGTTGAGGAAGGTCCACATGTTCCGATGAAACCTTCTTCAACAAACTCAACCATTCAGGTTGCAAAGAAAATGCTAGAATTGACCAAGGATGAGATTGCTCTCGTCGCTTTGGATAAAAAGGCCAAGAACATCATTGTCGGTGCAGTGGATGATTCTATGTTGCAAAATCTGATACATTGCAAATCTGCAAAAGAAATGTGGGATTCCCTAGTGGTTCTTATGGAAGGTACAGAAGAAGTGCGAGATGATCGACGATCTTTGCTGAATCAAGAGTATGAAGCATTTAAGCAAGATCCGAGAGACTCCATCTCAGACACTTATGAAAAGTTCTTCAAGATCGTAAATGGTCTTAAAAATTATGATCGGGAATTCACAGTCGGAGAATTGAATGACAACTTCTTGAGATCCCTGACGAAAGAATGGGATACCAAGGAATTGCTATCCGAGAATTCGGAAAGTTGGCTACTATGGAGCCACGGATATTGTTTGGGAAACTTCTTTCCCATGAACTAAAGCTCAGCATCAGAAAAGCAGAAGAAGAAGGATGATCGACCTCTGGAAGGGAGAAGTCTGTGGCACTGAAGTCCAAAGAGGCAAGAAGAGGTAAAGCTAGATCATCTGAAAGGACACAGTCGTCGGATGAAGACGATGAATCTGTGGCTTGCTCATCAAGCTCAGACATGTCCGTGGAGAGTTCTCTTCACTCTCTAAGAAATTCAAGAAAATGCTCAGAAAAGGGAGCCAAAGGAAAAGTCAATCCTCCTCATCAGATCACAGAAGATCAAGACGTGATGGTGAACATTACAAGAAGGAACACAACAACGACAGGTATAAAACTAAACCAAACAAACATATTTCGACTGATATTATTTGTTATTGTTGTAATAAGCCAGGACATATAAGTACGGAATGTCCTTGCAAAAAGAAGAAAGAGAAGAAATCCTTCAAAGGAAAAAGGAAAGAAGAAAAGAGCTTCTTAGCAAAGAAGACTAAGACTCTTAGCAACAATGATTAAGGGAATTCAAGCTCAGATGAAGAAGCCTATTTTGGGATAATGAAACATTCATATGAGGAAGTAAGCGACTCCTCATACAAAGGGAAGGTAAACTCGCACACTCCTCTTTCTGCATCTGAAACTGACTCCAATGCGAATGATGGCTACTCATCAGAGGAGGATTCAGATTTAATGACTCAGTACAAAGCCGTTTTGGAAGGATTTGACAAATGTCGCAAGGTAGTCAAATCTCAAGCAAAAGAGATTAAATATCTCAAGATGATAGAATCAGATTTGAGGGAGGAAATTGAAAAATTAACTCCTCTCAAAGATGAAGTCCAAATCTTGAAAGATGAACTTCAGGGCTCCACTGAATTATTAAATGTAAAGGAGAAGTTTATAAATGAATTAGAAGAAAAGTTAGTGGTGGAAAGGAAGATAGTTGAAAGCTTCTCTAAACCAAAAACTATTCTTCCAATCATTGATAAATTTTCTGCTCCTGCGAAGGGTAGTGGCCTTGGTCATGAGGCTGAAAGTAGTAAGGCCGCCAAGAAGAGAGCTGTGAAAGGAAAAGGAAAGGCTGATCAAAGTCAACCATCATTCAGGAAGGTGGTTTTTCCTACAAACCCTTTTGACTTTGATTCATCCTATGGTCACTTTACAAGACCAACTCATGTTGAGTCAAGTAAGGGGAACCAAGGATGTAGCCATCCCCGAAGCCTCGAAACAACTGCTTTCAAGGCACCTTATGAAGAAGTAATCCTCAAGGATCATGGTTCATTTGTATATGGATCAGTTGCTAAGAAAGCACCAAAGATCCAATCTATTGTTGCTAAATCTCTTGAAGAGAAGAAGGAGCCATGTGCATGTTGCAACTGATGGCGCGAATCTCACACACCACTACAGGCGATAGCTCGACTGCGACACGAAACGACAGTGTACCGATCGTTCAAGTAATATAAAATGGGAATGAATCCGCAAGTAGCGATCTCAAAGGAACACAGTAAGGTGGAGTTTATTATCGAGGAAGGACTTGAGATTGAAGTCCTTTCAGGCGGATGGATGCGGAAACGGGAGTTTTGGATTGTGGAAAATAAAGAGAAAATACTATAATTACTCCTATGCAATGCAGCTATGCAAAGCTTCGCTCGGCGGGATGGAAGACTACGTAGGCCTTAAACGCGCTACTTCGTAAGGGCGGATGGACGAGTAGGCAAACAGATCGAACTATGCAGGCCTTGAGCGCGCTGCTTCGTTAGGCGGGATGGAATACACGGGCCGCTATGCCACACTTCGGTAGGCGGATGGGCGAGTAGGCTAGCGGAATGAGGGTCGTCGGCACCTCTTCGACAAGCACGCCACTAGCAATTGCTAGGGCGGCACCGAACACGATGGTGGAATGGAAATTAGATGGGGGCGCACCTCAATAAGCACACATGAACTAAATGATTCCAAATAAATGAAATAAACATTAAGCAATATTGTTCATAGCATACATCATCAAAATATAGAGGGAACTAGTTTATACAATCAACAACATAGAGAAGGAAAAAGAGAGTAAAGGAGTCGACCACATCCCAAGCCTTGCCGAAGATTCACGGTTGGAATCGCTGGGTTATCAATCCGCGTCCAAGCTCGGTCTTCAACTGCGTCCGAGGTAGAGGAGGGATGTCACTTCCTCCCAATGGCTCGTCTTCTTTGTGTCACGATCCAATCTCCTCTGATACACGATCTCCTTGCTTGATGTTGGCGATCTTTGGGCTAGAAACCTCTCCTTGGAGCTCAAGGATGATGGAGGAGGCCTAGGGGGGTGGAAAACCTGTGGAAAGGGCAAAAACGGCGGACTGAACGGAGTTCCCGATCGTGATCCCGCCCTAATTCGCGAACAGGATATTCTTCATTGTGTAAACCAAGGTGTTGACTCATGTGGAATCTCTCTATTGGGGTGTACTTTATATTCAAACACAAAGGAAGAGCCAAGAGAAGTTGCTGTTGCTGTTAAAATCTGGAAGAAAGAAAATTTTTCTTAAAAATTTGCTTAAGAATTTTCTTAAGGAAAATTCGTCGAGCTCAGTTCGACGAACAGAAAAGTTTTCGTCAAACGCAGCATTGAGTTCGTCGAACGCAGGGAAGTAGCAGTTCGTCGAACGCAGAGAAGTATCCATTCGTCGAACGCAGAGCATTGGACGTTCGTCGAACGCAGAGCTTTGGCATTTCGTCGATCACGTTCGTCGATCCCCGTTCGACGAACTCAAGTATTTTGTCGACCGCTGTTTATATAAATATTTCGTCGACCGCTGTTTACATATATATTTGGTCGACCGCAGTTTATATATATATTTCGTCGACCGCTGTTTATATATATATTTCGTCGACTGCTGTTAATATACATTTCGTCGAGCGTCGTTCCGTTCGATGATTTTTTAACAGAATACTGAAATTGCTTTGCGCTGTTTCAAAATTCAAATTGCCATCAGATCTTCAATAAATGCCTTCACGGAATATCTTCCTTAAATCCTGTTGTTAGCCGTTGGAGAAGAAATATATTTTCCTAAATTCTTTCTACAGCCATTAAAAAGAAATCTTCCTTAATTATTTCATTTAGCCGTTGGAAAGGAGGTCTCTATATAATCCCTTTGGATTATTCGGTCAAGGCTAATGGTGCAAATATTTTAAACAGATTATTTTTCTCTCTTGTTCTGTTGGCTGATATTACTTCTCACGCAAGTTCTTCTCCAATAAGAAAGTGGTTTGCGATTCTTCATCGCCAAGAGCAGTCGACATGATCAACACAAATAAATGATTCATTCTCATTTTGATCCAGTCGACTCTAAGTTTCAAATCAAGGCATTTTTGTTTTCAAGATCTCTTCTTCCTCAATTTTCAAGGGCTGAACTTCTTATTAAAGGAAGAAGAGTTATTATTCAACAGGATCTGAAGAAGAAGAAGATTTTTTATATCTCCGAAATCTGAAGAAGAAGAACTTCATCTGAAGTTTTATTGTGTTTTTTATAACCCCCCCCCCCCTCTTTTTGTAGGAGGTTTTCCTCCAAGTTTCTTTTGTAGATCCTTGTTGAAGGATCGAGTTTTTGTAGGAGTGGTTTGCTCCGAGTTTTCTTGTAGGAGTGGTGACTCCGAGCTTTTGTAGGATTGTTGATAATCCGAGTTAGTGAAGTAGCCTAGTCTAGCCGGTCATGCTAGATACGTGAGGTGCAAAGTGGACTACCCAAGATCGGGGAACCACTATAATTCCTTGTGTTGTGCTGTGCTCTGGTTTTCTGTGTGCTTTTATTTCTACATTTTTTATTCCGCAAAAAGCCATAGAATCCACCTATTTACCCCCATCTATGTGATTTAGGTAGGCAAATAGATACTTTCAATATGTTTGCTTCCTCATCATCGCTTGAAGTTATTGTGCTTGACTCCTCGGAAGACGTATACTTTTCTTCTTGTCCTTCTTTTTGTGCCTCTTCTCCTTCTTCTTCTCTAGAATTTTGGGACACTCACTTTGGACGTGTCCGATCTTCCTGCAGTTGAAGCATTCTGGAAGAGATTTCTCCACATCATCATGGATTGCTTTGTTCTTCCATGACCCTTGCTTGTTGGACCCTTTGGTGAGGTATATGCGAAAAGTTTATCTTCTTTCGGGATCCTGCATGAATCTTTTGACGTTCTTCACAAAAAGACCTTCTTAATTATCGTCTTCTTCGTCGATGGCCTCAGTCAGCACCAATTCTTTCGTTTTCAGCTCCATATTGTACTCTTCATGTTGAATCTGGAGTTCTACCTCATGGGTTTTGAGATTCCCAATGAGGTTCTCAATCTGGAGCGTTCTCAGGTTGTGTGACTCTGACATAGCCGTCATCTTTGGATTGAACCTCGGAGGTAGAGAACGAAGAATTTTTCTGACCAAGTCAGCGTCAGAGTAGATCTTTCCAAGAGCTTTTGAAGTGTTGACGATCTTGGTGAAGCGTATGTGCATCGAGTTTATGTCTTCTTCAGCATCCATCTTGAATTTTTCATATTCCGAATCTAGTTGGAATAGCTTTGCATCTGTCACCTGCGATGTACCTTCATGATTAACTTCTAATTGGTTCCAAATATCATAAGCAGTTACACATGTAGAAATTAGATTAAATTCAGTTTAATTTAAAGCACAATATAAAGCGTTCATTGCCTTTGCATTATTTCATTTAAGTTTATTGTTATAATCCCATTTATCCTTTGATTTTTCTAAGATAGCATCTCCTACTCCAATTGTAGGAGGAGAATACCGAACGTATACCATGTTCCATACTTCTATATCCATGGTCATAAGAAAACACATCATCCTAGATTTCCAGCAGTTGAAATCTGACCCAGTAAAATGAGGTGGTCTACTAACACCTTGACCCTCCGGAAAAGCGAGATCATAAGACGTCATTTATTCCTGGTTGTTAGACCAGTTGGAATAACATAGCTCTGATATCACTTGTTGGATCTGTAGGCACCCTTAGAGGGGGGGATGCGGTGAATAAGGGTTTTTAAAATTTTTTAATATATTTTGAATTACTTGAAATAATAAGAGATCAAAATAGTGATTTTGAATAAAGATCTAAATTGATTTATAATGAAAGAGAAAATAATAAATAATTTAGATAAATGCAGAACAAAATAATTTTATTACTCAAAAGAGACATGATTATTATTAATAAAATTGATTACAAAAATAGATTTCTATAACGCTAGAAATCGAAGGCGAAAAGTAAAATCCCTTTTTGTTTTCTAACCCGACTCGTATCCCCACGAACCAGTGGCTTTAGCGTATCCTCCCCGGATTCGGCCTCAAGCCCTCTAGCCAATCCTTCCCCGGATATGGCCTCGAGCACCCCTAGATCTACACCCTAGACCTAATCGCCAACACGAGGAAAATTTCTGCCATAAGTCCTACCCCGACCTAGTCGCCAACACGAGGCAAATTTCTACATGATTACAATAATAAAGAGACAATATCAAAAACTCCCTCTATGTTGATCTCTGAATAATTAGATGAAGACCTAAAGAGTATGATCGTAGTCGATGCGGTCTTTTGTCACGATGATTAAGCGTGTTGAAATCTTCTCTACAGATCTCCTTAAGCCTTCATGGATTTATGGGAGTATCTCTCTAAACCTTCCTCTATGTGATGTGCCACAAAGCTCTGGAATTTTAGAGTAGGAGAGGATGAAATATACGGAACCAAGGGGTCCTTTATATAGCTTTGGAGTTAGCTCCTGCGATAGCACTATCGTCGGCGCTATCCTTGTTTAGGCAATATTTTGCGCCTGCGTATCTTAATTCCAAGGAAACCTTTCTAAAAATCCTCTTGTGCTCCGCACTAGCGCCTGCGCTATCCGCTATCGCCTTCTATACTTACCGTCTGAAACTTGCCTTATTAGAGTTAGCGCCTGCGCTAGGTGCTACTGCCGACGCTATTGGACATGTTGGAATTCTGCTTCAAATTTGGGGGCAACCTTTATATGTTATCCTTGAGTCATATAACTTTCTTTCCTGCACACTTAGACACACAAGATCAAATACACATAGGATTTGTTATTCTCAAACCTAGGAGATGCGGAATACCATGTTCCAAAACATAGGACTTCAGGTGAAATAATCTGAAGATGGAATTTTCATCTCTCAGACGAAGTTCACCAAAGAGTTGATTAATAAATTCAGCATGGAGAATGCAACCTAAATGAGGACTCCAATGGGTTCAAATATGACTCTGGACAAGGATGAGAAAGGGAGACCTTTTGATGAAACCAAGTACAGAAACATAATTGGATCCTTGCTCTACCTCACTGCTAGTAGACCAGACATAATGTTTTCAACATGTGTTTGTGCTAGATTCTAGGTGAACTCTAAGGAATCTCATTATGTCGTTGTAAAGAGGATTTTGAGATATCTTAAAGGCACACCGAATCTTGGCTTATGGTACCCAAGAAGTAATGACTTCGAACTAACAGGATTTTCAAATGTTGATTTTGCAGGTAGCAGAGATGACAGGAAAAGCACTTCCGGGACATGCCAATTCCTTGGAAGGAGGATTGCCTCTTGGAGTATCAAGAAACAGAATCGTGTAGCAATCGCAACTGCTGAATCAGAGTATATCTCCGTAGGCAGTTGTTGTGCACAACTTCTGTGGACCAGGAATCATCTTGAAGACTACAACATGAAGTTGAAGGAAATTCCAATGTTCTGTGACTCATCAAGTGCAATTGCAATTGCCAATAATCCAGTCTCTCACAGCCGGACAAAGCACATAGAGATTCATTATCACTTCATCCGGGAGCATGTGGAGAACAAGGACATCAACCTCAGTTATATCCCGATGGATAGGCAAGTTGCTGATATTTTCACGAAGCCGCTTGATGAGACCAAGTTCAATTATTTCAAGCTAGAACTTGGTATGGTGAACAAGGAATCTTGAAGAAAGGTCAAAAGAATAAAGCTCAAATCAGCAAATCGGGTCTGTCAAAGAAGTTAAGAGAATTACACGAGTCAATTCGACGAATTTGTTGAGTCTTTAAGAATCATTTTGACGAAAAGTTATTTTCGTTGAATCATTTCGCGAATTGAAGAATTGTCTTGAGACATTTCGACGAATCTGCAGAACAATTTCGTCGAATCCTATTAATCCAGATTTTAAATCTAATTTCTTTATTTATTGGATCTGAAGAGTCTTTTCATCTAATAGGTACGCGCCTCAACTCTCTTTAATATATTTAAATATATATATATATATATATATTTATATATATATATGTCGATTCAAGCAACAATGTCTCGCAAGAGCTCTGGTTTGCTTCAGGTAGGGGAAGAGATGGTCAGGACCGGATTTGCTGGCGCAACAGATGAGTTTCAAAATGTCGTTCTTTGCTTTGAAGAAGTCGGATAGTCTTTCGTTCTCGAACATCCCTGTCGCGTGCTTGACAGAGATGTTCTGGATTTCTTCAAGAACACAAAGCTTAGACACCAAGGAGAAATCATCAAGTCGACTATAAGAGATAGAGTAATAAAGATGAAGCCTTCTAGGATGACCAGATTTCTGTGATTGCCGACAGTGCAAGAAGAAGACTATTTATTTGAGGAAGACCACAACATAGCCTTGCTATTTTGTGGACTGCCAAGAGGAACTACTGTTGTTGGACGGAAGTTCATGAATGGAGAAGGAAAGCTTATATCCAATATTTTGGGAGAGGTCTTGTTATGCAAGGTAGGTTCTCATGACTACCTCTCCAATGGCATGTTCAAATTAGTAGCAGCTATGATCTGCAGAAAAAGGTTGGATTGGGGTCTGATTCTATTTGAAAAGATAAAGGCAAGCTTAATGATTCCTAACTTTGGAAGGATCATCACTCGTTACCTAAATCAACTGGATGGAGACCAGTTTGATATGGCTTCTGGAAGCCCCATTCACCACCTGAAGAAGATAGATTCTTCCATTCTATCCAGATGGGAAAGAAAGATTGTAAGGCCAGGACTGCAGAAAGCTGTTGCAGAGGAAGAAGATGAGGAAGAAGAGGAAAGGAATGAACCCTCTCCTTCAAGGTCTGTTCCCCATTCAGAGATACCACCAGCTCAGGGGGAGATCTATCAAGCTCTTGTTATTTCATCAGTCCAGGGGGAGAGATCCAAGGCTTCAATTTCATCAGTTGAGATAGAACCCTCTCCAGCTCTGCCAGCCCCTCCAAGTATACAAAGTCAGTTTTCTGCTCTTATTTTCAATATTGAGAATATCTATAATGTGGTCCCTGGGCACTATTCAGGGAAGATACTTGATTTTCCTGCAAGGGAGCCAAAAAGGATAACTATTGTTGATTCTGAAGATGAGGAAGCAGCTGATGTTGATGATGTTGCTGATGTTGCTGATGATGTTGCTGATGTTGTTGCTGATGATGAAGGTGATGATGGCAATGCTGATGCTAATGATGATAATGATGGCAATGATGATGATGGTGATGATGGTGGTGATAAGCCTGATACAGAGCCAGTCCAAGCAAGTTATCTTGTTGAGAAAGAAAGTGCTCATCATTCTGGTGATGGAGAAGTGTCTAAAGAGATAGAATCCATATCTGGTGGAGTTCTTAGTGTTGATGTTGTTCCTCCAGTTCAAGAAAAGTCCGCTGCAATGTCTGAGGGGGAGCTTAAGAAAGAGAACAGTCAAGTCCAGGCTACAAAAATTCTATCTGAAAAAGATAATGGAGAGGATTTGCAATCTGCACCTCCTGCTCAGCAAAATGTAGTGGATCTGAATGTGCCCTCTCTACGGGGAGCTCGGTCTGAAAAGCTTATGTTTATTGATGAAAGCCAAGGACCTCCTATTGAGAGTTCTCCAGCTTTAGTTGCTTCAACCTCCATATCAGATTTGTTACAATCTATTGAGGCCCTGCTCAAGACTCAAGCAGAGTACTTTGAATTTTCAATGAAGCAAGTTTTGGACAAAGTTAAAGAAGTTGAATCTGATTTGAAAAATGACCTAGCAGAGGTGAAGTACATTGTATCCACCATGAAAGAAAACCTGGATAATTACTTTACAAATGGTGTAAAATCAGTAAGTTTTACTAATGAAGGACTAAAGCATGTGTATGATAATTCCAAGGCTCTAATAGAAGGTCAATGATCAATCTTTCAGCAAGGGTAGAGCACAAGAGATCAAGTTATTGAAGATTTATCAAGCTTCAAGGAAGAGATGATCCAAACCCTAACTGAAGAAGTCACAAAGGGGGAGGAGAAAATTATATGTCAAATGCATAACTTGAGCAAAGAAGTGGAGAGTAAGTTTTATGAATCAAATGTCTTTAATCATCAGAGTTTCCAATGGCATTATGAAAGTTTGATGGGGAGATCTCAAGATCAAACCTTTCCCTGTTTGCCCAGAAAGCCCGCGACCTCCTCTTATTGTTCAGTTTTCCCGGTCTCAGCGGTCTCAAATTAGGTGATCGCCCAGATCGTCAGATGCCTCCTCAACCGAGATTTTCTAAGTATCCAGCGGTCAAGACAGTGCGAGATCGCCAGCTCAAGCGGTCTGGTCATTTTTCTTATTTTTGTTATTTGTACCCCATTTCCCTGCCCCGGCTCTCCTGTACCCCGGGCAGCCCGTAGTTTTCAGTTCTGCCCGTTTGGGCAGCCCCCTCGTCTATAAATAGAGGGATAGGGGTACCAAAAAAGGACCTTTGCTCCGAGGCTCCAGCTTACAGCCTGTGTAAGCGGTCTCATTTCTTCGTGATCGCCATTTCGTGATCGTTCTCCCTTTGTTCCAGCATCTTCTGTCTTAGTAACCTGCACTTCGCAGTTTTCTCCCATCCCCTTTAGTGTGAATTTTGGAGGTACCATTTTTGGCACCAACAGAACGAACACGCGACCTTCAGATTTCGAAGTGTCAGGTGAAATCTATAGACTTTCAAGATGGCTGATCGCCGTAGAGGTCGTCCCTTGCGATCTCCCAGCGTTCCCCCTTCCGATCACAATCCGTTAGAAGCGCTTGAGCGCCGCTTCGAGCTTCGTGTTGAACAATCTCTCCGTGAGGCCGCCCGAGCTAGGCAGGGCGCCACCTCTGTTCAGCAGGAGATCGCGCGGTCTCAGCAAGAGGCCGCTCGAGATCGGCAAGAAGTCGTCCGGGTTCAGCAGGAGTCTGCGAAGCAGATTGAGGCTATGAACCAGGTTCTAGCCACGATCTCCTAGAAGATCCTTCCCCAATCCTCTCAGGTCGCCACTCCAGACCGCATGGCAGGCGGTCACCCGAGCGATCACCCCGTCTTCCAGCCCGCAGCTCCTCAGCGATCTCAGCATGAGGAGTTCGCCGCCCATCGTAATTCTTTTCGAGCCGCAGCCCAGGGGCCTCCGGCTCAAACCCTGAATTTTGAAGAAGGGTTTGCTTACCCTCAAGATCCTCCTGCCCCTTTTCTTCCTCCTCCTGGACCTTCTGTTTTTGGGGAGCCTTCCCCCTTTACCGATGAGATTCGTCGGGATCCGATTCCTCATGGATTCAGAGAACCTCGCCTTCCAGTGTATACAGGAGAAACCGACCCAATGTGCCATCTTCAAGCCTTCGAGTCTGCTGTGGCTCTCAGGAACATTTCAGATGGAGTGAGGTGCAAGCTGATGGTCACCTCCTTCGATGGGTCAGCCATGGAATGGTTCTATAAGCTGCCTTGTCAATCTATCCCAAGCTTTGCTTCCCTGAGGCAAGAGCTCCTCCTGAGGTTCGCCACCGCAAAGAAGAGAAAGAGTGGTCCTGCGACCCTCTTCAAGATCAGGCAAGGGGACAACGAAACTGCAGCGCATTTCGTTGACCGTTTTCAGAAAGAGATCTTGGGAGTTAGGGATATGGATCCCGAGCTCTATATGGTGGATTTGATCAGTGGTTTGCAGGAGGGTCCTCTGAAGTTCAAAGTCACAACCAAGGAGCCTAGCTCCTATCAGGAGTTGATCAGCATTGCCAATCGCTACATAGAAGGGGAGATCAACAACCCCACCTATGTGAGCAATTTGACAAACAAGGCCACTCAGAAAGGCTCCGCGGGATTTTATCCGGCTCCGTCTTCCTCTAAGCCCCGACAAGAGCTCCCACCTCCGGCTCCGAGAGGTAAGAATTACCGCAACAACCACTTCAACCGAGGTAATCAATCTTTCCTACCTCAAAATTCATTTCTTCAAACTCCCGCTACTACTGCTCCGCAAGTCACCCCCATCCACCAGATCCAGTATGCTCAACCTCCTCTTCTACCCATTCCTTAACTTTACAATGAATCCCAAGAGTCCTTCACGGACTTTGGCGTTTCTTTGAGTGAAGTGCTTCAAGTCCTTCAGAAGCAGCCCTTTTTCAAGAGGCCAGCTCCGCTGAATTCTGACCCGAAAACCAGAAACCCAACTCTCTATTGTGAATACCACAGAGATAGGGGTCATTTGACAGAGGATTGTAGAGCTCTCCGCCTATTTTTAGAGAGACTATTAAAGGAGGGAAAGCTCTGCGATCTCATTCAAAAGAATGATTCTGCCAAAGCTTCAACCTCCAAGGCTAGGGAAGTAGCGGAAGTCCATTGGGAATGCGAAGAAGTGGACGATATTGGCCATCTCGGCAATATCGGCTTTCCCAATGAATGTGTGGATGCTGATGACGAAGGCGCCTTGGGCAATCTCTTCTGCATCCACGGAGGTGCAGGTCCGGAATCTTCAAGGAAGGCAAGTCTGAAAAGGGTTTATCAATCAGAGGTTGCTGCCACCTCTTCAACCCCGGTCCGGGGAACGGTCACTTTCGGTGATGAAGACCTTCCTCAGACCGCAAATCCCTTTGACGACGCGGTCGTCATCAAAGCTGTAATTGAAAATTATACAGTAGAGAAGATTCTGATAGACATGGGAATCTCAGTCAACGTACTCTTCAAACCCGCCTTCGAGGCGTTGAAGATAGGTAAAACCCTCCTTTCAACTGAAGGCCCCCTCTATGGTTTTTCAGGAGAGAAGAAAGAAGTAGAAGGGCTCGTCACTCTTTCTGTGATTCTGGGAGGGATAGTGAAGTTGGTCAAATTTATAGTCGTTGATGCTCCCAGTAGCTACAACGCCATCTTTGGAAGACCCTTCTTGAATGCCTATCAAGCCATCGTCTCCACCTATCATCAAGCGGTGAAGTTCGCCTTGAACGGCAAACAACACCGAATCAGGAGCGACCCAAGGAAAGCTAGGGAATGTTACGTAAAGACGGTCAACACGATTGTATCCTCTCCTCCCCAAGAAATCATGATGGCTGAATCAATCGAAGCTCCTGAACAAGTCCAAGCTGCAGAGGAAGTTGAGGAGGATGTAAGAGATGGAATTCGCTTGGAACCTGCCCAAGCAACTCAAGATGTTCAGATCAGCGAGGAAGATGAGAGCAGAAGCCTCTCCATCAACGCTGAATTGTCTGAAGCTGACAAGGGTCAACTCATCTCTTGCCTTCTGCAAAATCAAGATATCTTCGCTTGGTCGGCAGATGACATGCCCGGAGTGGACCTGGATGTTGCTTGCCATCATCTCAATCTTGACCCAAACTTCATCCCGATCCAGCAGAAGAAGAGGTCTGTTGCAACTACTCTAGCACAGCCTATCCGTGAAGAGGTAGAGAAGCTCCTGAAGGCAAAGTTTGTCCAACCAATCCAATACCCAGAATGGGTGTCAAACGTTGTAATGGTAAAAAAGTCGGGTGGAAAGTGGAGGATGTGTGTCGACTTTACCAAACTCAATAAAGCTTGCCCCAAGGATTGCTACCCCTTGCCTCGGATAGATTCTTTAGTAGATTCTGCGGTAGGTTATTCTTTTATGAGTTTTTTAGATGCTTTTTCAGGTTACCATCAAATCAGAATGCATAAACCAGATATACCTCATACTTCATTTATCACAAATGATGGTTGCTTCTGTTATCTCGTAATGCCTTTCGGGCTAAAGAATGCTGGAGCAACCTATCAGAAAATGATGGATACAGTGTTCAGAAGTCAAAAAGGAAGAAACCTTGAGGTATATGTTGATGACCTTTTGGTAAAAAGTAAACTGTTCTCTTCTCATCTTAGAGACCTCTCGGAAACTTTTGCAACCCTTCGAACTTTTAATATGAGGTTGAATCCATTGAAGTGTGTTTTCGGGGCAAGTAAAGGAAAATTCCTGGGTCACCTCCTTACTCCAGAAGGGTTGGAACCCAATCCTGACAAAGTGAAAGCTATTCTGAAAATGCGACCTCCCAAGTCCCCAAAAGAAATTCAGCAGCTGGGAGGGAGGATGGCAGGCTTAAGTCGCTTTATCTCCCGTTCAGGAGATAAGAGTGCACCTTTCTTTAAAACCCTCCGGGGAGGGAGTAGGTTCGAGTGGACAAAGGAATGTGATGATGCTTTCACTCAGCTGAAGAAGCAATTGACATCAACTCCTTTGCTCCAAAGCCCGCGAGAGGGAGAAAATCTTTTCCTATATATGGGAGTCGGAGCTGATGCCATAAGCTCTGTTTTGGTCCGAGAGGAGAAAAAGAAGAAATTCCCAGTCTATTACGTAAGTCGAATCCTGAAGAATGCAGAGACTCGTTATCCTATCCTCGAAAAGTTGGCTTTAATGCTTATAACTTCAGCAAGAAGATTAAGACCATATTTTCAAGCTCACTCGATTCTAGTCATTACTGATCTTCCATTGAAGAGTGTCTTGGAAAAGCCAGAGCATTCAGGCAGGTTGGCGAAGTGGGCAATAGAGCTCAGTGAGTTTGACATATCCTATGTTCCAAGGATGGCAATCAAAGATCAAGTCTTAGCAGACTTCATGGTGGATGCCAAAGAAGTTGAGTCGCAGAAGGGGGTCGGAGTGCCCCTTGCCTGGAAAATCTTCGTGGATGGAGCTTCAGGGAAAAATTCTTCCGGAGCAGGAGTTATCTTAATCAACCCAAATGGAGTAAGGCTGGATCAAGCGCTGAAGTTCTATTTCCAAGTAACAAACAATCAGGCGGAATATGAGGCTTTGCTAGCCGGTCTCAAGTTTGCTAGGGAGCTGGGGATTGATGATGTCGAAGTTTTCACAGATTCTTTGGTGATGGCTTCTCAAGTAAATGGGACTTTTGAAACTAGAGATAGTATTTTAAAGCAGTATCTAACTCTGGTAAAAATTGAGGTGGGGAAGTTCAAAATCTTTGCTATCAATCATATTCCAAGAGGTGAGAACGTGGAAGCAGATGAGTTGGCAAAATTTGGACTTCTCTCAGGAGGAACAACTTCGGAGTTGTTTCGCCCGGCGATTGAAGAAGGAGAGGTCATGGAGATTGATCAACATCCGTCTTGGATGGATCCGTTTGTTCTATATCTCTCAACTGGAGAGCTCCATTCATCAATAAAGGATAGGAAAAGGTTTAAACGGAAAACGGCTAACTATTATCTTGTTGCAGGAGTGCTTTATAGAAGAACTTTCCTTTCACCATTAGCACGGTGTGTTTCAGAGGAGGAGATTCCAGCGGTCCTTCAGGAGGTCCATTCTGGAGAATGTGGAAGTCACTCTGGAGCCAGAACTTTTGAAAAAAGAATTCTAAGACAAGGCTATTTTCGGCCTCAAATGAGGAAAGATGCGGAAAAATTTGCTAAGAAATGTGTAAAGTGCCAGAAGTTTGCTCCTCTCCAAAATCAGCCGGCTCAACAACTCAAGTCGATAGCAACTCCATGGCCGTTTGCAGTTTGGGGAATGGATTTGATTGGGCCTTTCCCTATGGCAAGTGGGCAACGTCGATATATTATAGTCATGATTGACTACTTCAGCAAATGGATAGAAGCAAAGGCATTGGCCAAAATTACGACTCAAGCCGTGAAAAATTTAATTTGGGGAGAGATAGTATGTCGGCACGGAATCCCAATGGCAATCATCACGGATAACGGTTCCCAGTTCAACAATTCAATTCTTATTAATTTCTGTAAGCAAATTGGCATTGAGCTACGTTTCGCTTCCGAGCATCATCCAAGAAGCAATGGGCAGGTAGAGGCCGCCAACAAACTCATCATAATTCTCTTGAAAAAGAAGGTAGAAAATGTCAGGGGCAACTGGGCAGAACAACTACCTTCCATCTTGTGGGCCTTGAGGACAACTCCAAGTTCTGCTACTGGAGAAACTCCATTCAAATTATCACACGGTTCCGAAGCCCTTATTCCGATGGAATTTGAAGTAAAAAGCCCAAGAGTATTATTGGCGCAACAGAGCCAAATTGACTGGATGGAAGGAAATGATGAAGAGTTAAAATGCAGCCTTGATTTAATTGAGGAGTTGAGAGATACGGCAATCATCAGGCAAGAAGAGGTGAAGAGAAGAATGGCGAGGCTATTCAACAAAAATGTAAGAACCAAAGAGTTCACTGTTGGGGATCTAGTCCTGAAGAAAATAGATTCAGCAGCAAGAGCTGGTTCAGTTGGAAAGCTTAACCCAAATTGGGCGGGGCCGTTTGTGGTAAAGAGCATTCTTAAAAGTGGTGCTTATCATCTCCAAACTTATGAAGGAAAAGAATTGTCTCATTCATGGAGCGGAGATGATCTCAAACTCTTCTTTTCTTGAATGTTCATATCCGATTCACTCATTCTTTTTCTCACTTTTTTCCCACTCAAATGTCATGCAGGTATTATCAAAGCATTCGCAATATGAGTGATGGGTGACAAGTTTTAAGAATGTTATTTTTTGAAAAGCCAAAAACCTGTCAAGTGAGACATCGACGGATCCTACTATCCTCCCCCTCGACTTGTTAGCTCGACGTGTAATTCTGCCGGGACCACAGATGTCGGGGAGATTTCGAATCTGTGTAGCAGTAGCTCGCCAAGCTTGAGCGGTGGAAGTTTAGGATACCGGGTCCTTGCTGACATCTGGCACACCTCAGCATTTCAGGGGGGTCTAGGTGGCTGGCTCAGCTCTGTCATGCATTAAGAAGGACATTGTTACGATCTTAATGATCTTTCAGGGAAAGCAATGTCGGTATAGCCTCCGCGGCATGACCACACCTGCCCTACCGATCATTTTGGTCCGTAACTCTCGAATACTCGTTGAAGCGTGGTTAGGTAAGGGGCGGTCAGAAACATCCATGACCGTCGCCTGAACCTTAGATTGGCATGTTTGCAGTAAACTCGGTAATCCTTTTAAAAAAAAAAGAGAGGGCAATGTCGGTATAGCCTCCGCGGCATGACCACACCATCCTTTTGGATCATTCTTTGAGATCCCTTTTTCATATCTTCTTACTTCAAAAAGAAAATCTTATTCATCCCTTTGTACTGGGATCGGGCGGTCAGCAATTTATGAGACCGCATGTTTTTCTTTCCAACTTTCTCCAAAGAGCAATTTGAGTCATTTACGATCGGCCGGATATAACTTTTTCAGGATAATTGAGGTCGCTATTCAGAAAGCTCTTATGCCGACTTGACAGAGCTCGACCCGGTCTCAGTAAGATCGAGATTCTGGTATTCCCCGTTATTCGAAGTTACATGGAATAATCATGATGCTCTGTTTCCCATCAAGTGAGTTGGGTTTTTTCTTCAAAAGGGCGGTCTGAATATAATGTGATCGCTAAACTGGAGATTCATGAAGAGTTATTGTTTTTCTTTTCAAGTAATAGTTTTGGTTATCAAAGGGGTCGTCAGACGGATTTCCAGTCATTTGGGCGCCGAACACCCAAAAGTTTAATGAGTTCAAATCATCTTCAAATTGTAGTTTCCTTATGTTGCGATTTGTATAATGTGAGACCGCATGACTATTGCAAATAAGTTGGTTATTTCCTGATCACAGTTAAGTTGTTGAATGTCTTTCAATGATCTGATTATCTCGAGATCGCAGAGTGATTTTGTTTATACAAAGTATTAGTCTTTCCTTCAAGGTCTTTTGTGTTTTTTCCAAGAGATCGCCACCTGAAATTCTTTAATGGTGATATAAAATTGTAACAAGCCTAAGGCATTGAGATCGAATGCCGAGTTTAAACTCAGAAGAACAAATATATGCATCAAAAACAAACTCATCCACTTAGACAACATAACAGAATCTAATTTTTATATATATTCTGAAATTTCAATTACAACGAGACCGCTCGGTCTCCGAAAGGGAAAAAGGGAAGTTCGTACAATTCACTCTCTCTTTGATCTCTTAGAAGACCGCTCGCTTGAAGAGGAAGAATCAGTTTCTGCGGAAGATTCTTCTAAGCTGTTCCCTGGGATTCTAGATCCAGAGCTTGAGCTCGAACTGGAATCCAGACCCAGGGTATAGCGGCTTCCGCTTTCTTCGTCTTCGATCACAAC
Source organism: Dactylorhiza incarnata (assembly GCA_033032865.1). NCBI lineage: Eukaryota > Viridiplantae > Streptophyta > Magnoliopsida > Asparagales > Orchidaceae > Dactylorhiza > Dactylorhiza incarnata. The sequence continues at coordinate 6,776,722 of JAWHQI010000051.1, read as the reverse complement.
ATCTTCGTCTTGACCAGCGGTCTCATCAGCAACATCCGCGGTCTCTTCAGTAGTTGCAGATTGCTCTTCAATCCTCTATGCCGCGTCAGGGAAGAGATCGGCAAACGTAACATCCTTATATTCTTCAGTAAATCCACCTCGGCCTCAAACCTCGTTCAGCACCTGGTCGGCAGTCTCTTTAATGTGATGCATCATAGCCCTCTGAAAAGCTGGATTTTCAGGGTCATAAGCTGCTTTTTCAGATTGCTGCAAAAAAGAGATATATGTTAGACCGCGCGATCATAGGTAACGCGTTCATAAGATACAAGTAAAATTCTCACTTTTCTTTCTTCTTGCAAGGCAGTTATTTCATCCAGAGCGCTGCGAAGAGACCGCCCCATATGGTGATTTAAGATTGTACTTCTAGCGGTCACTTGGGCACAGAGGTCGGGGAGCGCATCGGTCTCTATATTCAGTATTTCATTTGTATTCTTTCTCCCATACAGAGCCGAAGTGACCGCATATGCGTGACGGGTCACCTTTCCGCTCCACAGGGGCAGATCAGTGGACACCTTCACAGACTTTCCTTTGGCCGCCCATTTGAGGAGGGGTTTTCCTTTGATATCCTTCATTCTTCTTTTGAAACCGATCAGAGGGAAATCTCGCTCGACGGTCTCAGAGGTAGTGCCGAACACGTCGGCCTCACGCTTCAGCCTCCTCTCCCTCTGAGTGAGAACTTCTGCTGCTGGGGAGATGGGATCTTGAGCAGGGACCGCGAAAGTCGCTAAAAGAAAAAAAAAGTTAGAAAAAACATTCAAGACATAAAAGGAAATTGTTCGAGACCACAAGAGAAATTTTTTACTTTCAGCCGGGACGATCTCGGCGATCTCGGGCCAGATCGCTAGATAGTGAACAAGATCGATCCTCTTGCCCGCCAAGAAAGCCAAAATTTTCAGCTCCTCTTCTGAGACCGCTTTTATCTTCTTAAAAATGTTGTCATGTCGCGGAGAGGGTGAGCTTCTGAGACCGCCAAGGTCACCTTCAAAAATAAGAAATCTCTCTGTCCAGAAAGAGATTTTATTGGAAAGATTCAAGATCTTTATCCCTTCTGCTGAAAAGTACATCAGCCCTTTAAACTCTTCTTTCTTCTTGCCTTCCTTTAGAACTTTTGCAGTAAAAGTTGCGCGGAACAGGTTCATCGTAAATGTCACCTTTTCCGATCTCAAATAATTAATGAAGACATTAATCAGACCGATCGAGTTTGGAGGCAACTGAGCGAGCACAAAGCAATAATACTCCAAGATCTCTAGCCATTCCCAAGGGAGGGGAATTCTCAACCCTTGGTCGAAGTGATCGACAGGGATGACAAACTTTCTCTCCTCTCCGAAGTTCAGCTTTTCATGATCAGCTGGCGGTCTTACAACTATTTGTGTCTGAATCATGTGCTTCTTAATGAAATCAATATACTCGTCCTTTGATAAGTGGCTTTTCTTATGATCGGCGTTCAGGAAAATGTTAGCAGAAGAGGCACGAGCGGACACCATTTCGCACGATCGCTGAGATCGGTGCTTAGAGTGCATTCAAGAAAGCGTAAAATAAAGGTCATGAAGACGGCTATTTATAGAAGACGAAGGGTCATTTCATAATCATTACCTTTCACAGACCGCCCAGCGAAGAATGCTCAGACCGTTCGACCAGTGCAGAGTTGCATAAAAGTATACAGCATTTTGCGGTCTCAATCAATAAAACACAGCAGCAACACAGGCAACCCAGGCATAAAGAGATCAAAATCAAGACCGCACAAAACATTAAAATTAAACAGCCACACAAATATATGGAATAATGATAGTAAAAATTATACAAAATATATTGTTTAAATCCAGAGACCGCTCGGTCTCAAATTAAATGTTCATCTCCTAGAAGGCCTGTTTCTCCCTACATGAGCTGCGACATCCTGCATGTCGTTCACTGCGGCCATAACCGACACCAGGCTGTGATTGGCCAGCATTGCAGATCGGTGGATTTTCGACATTTCCTTGTCCACCTGCTCCATGGGGATCAGCACAATTTCAGGTTGCGGTCTCTCCGCTGGATGATCGCTGGAGGTACCCGGTCGCATCAGCATCTTTCCATGACCGCCCCTCAGCCTCTCATTCTCCGCAGACAGCGCCGCAGCCTTCCCCTTATAGTACTCAGCCTCCCTTTCAGCCTTCTTAAGAGCTCGTGCGATCTCGGCAACCCTCAGATCGCATTCTTCACGGATCCTCTTCTCATTAGAACGCAATTTTTCTTCAAGATCGCAGATCTGATCGTTCTGAGTCCGCTCCCTCATCAGCATAGAGCGAACATCCTCAAACATGGGATTAAGGATGTTGGTTAACTGAGGGGAGATCTCGATATGCTGAGGAAGCTCTCCCTCCTCGATCTCAGCATTTTTATTATCTGCGGTCACAAGAGATGGGTTATTTCAATCATGGACATACGATCAGATAAGCTCTTTAAATAAACAGAATGAGTACTTGGAAAGAAGTCGAGACCGCAGTCACGTAAAGCTCTTCTGATATCTTTAGTGACCGCGGGATCTGCGGTCAGAGAAAGACGATCTGATCCCCTAAAGCGCTCCAGATCCATTCTTTCCAAATCTCTTTTCTGCGATTTTTCTCCCTCTTTTCTTCTCCTTTTTAATTCTTCGTTACTTAAGAGGATATCGTCGGTCTCAATAAAAACGATCTCGTGTTTCTTTTCAGGAGAAGCAGAACGAACTGTAGGTAATGGAAGGAACTTGACTGACTGAGGAATCATTATATCCTTACCAGCTCGCAAAATCGAGACCGCCGCCGCACGATCTGCTGCAGCTTTGTTCGAACGATCTCCCTGAAGAGAATCGTCCAGGAGACCGCTAGAAAGTGCAGCTTTCTCCTTAGCGATCTGCAGCTTCTCCGCGATCTCCTCTTCAGTATTTTTGTTCTCCGCGGTCTGCATGACCGCATTCTTCTCTCTCTCTCTTCAACGATCAGAGCTGCTTTCTCCTCAGCGACTCTGACCACCTCTTTCTTCTTTTCTTCCTCGACGATCAGAGCTGCTTTCTCCTCAGCGACTCTGATTGCCTCCTTCTCCTTCTCCATCTCAACGATCTTGGCCGCTTCCTTCTTCCTTTCTTCCTCTTTCTTCTTTTTCTCTATTTTTTCCCTCTCCTTATCCTTCCTCTTCCTCTCATCAACCTTTTTCTTCTTCGTCTCTTCTTTCTCTTTCTTTTCTTTCTCCTCTTCTTCTCTCTTCTCTTCTTCCTCTTTCTTCTTCTTCCCATCCTCCTCTTTCGCCTTGATCGCTGCATCAGCGATCTCCTTCTCCCTGTTCGCGATCTCCTTCTCGACAACGGCATTTCTAAGAGCTGAAGCCTCAAGGGGATCCAACACCTGCAACGACGAAAAAGATGAATTGTTAGATGAAACCTCATCAAGATAGGCGATTAATTCGGAATCATCCTCTCTTGACAAAGCTGAGATCGCAGGAGGGAAGAAGGGATCGCCCTTAATGCTCACCTTTGAAGTTTCCGCGATAATCTCCGGATCGGTAGATTCAGACAGTGTGATCGCCTCCGAGGCGATCACGTCTTTTTCTTCCTCATTCCTTCTGCTCCTTTTATAAGTCAAACTAGAGGGACTTGAATCTTTCCTCTTCTTGTTCTTAACAGCTCCCACTTGATCAGCAATTTTTTGCCTTAAGGATTCCGCCTCGGCTTGTTTCTGGCGCAGACCGGCCAGAATGGTTTCAGTAGAGGCGACCACAGGAAGTTTGGAAGCTTGATCCAGCGCCTTCAAGGACTTCTGACAATTAAAAGAAATGGAAAAGTCAGGCAATTTCCATACAGGGTACGAAGAAGTATTAGATGGTTCAGAAACAACAGAGACCGGCACAATTGAAACCTCAGGAAGCTCAGTTTTCTTTAACGGAGATTGAGCGGTCTCCTTTGAAGCGCTCGCTTTCATCAAAATCTTCGGTGCCTTCTTTCCTTTCTTTGAGCTGACACTTTCCTTTTTTCCAGGAGAGTTCGCTTTCGATGGGAGAGCTTTTAAGAGATCGAGCATAGTCATCTTTGCAAGAAGATCGCACCTGCCCAATTATCAAAGACCGCTCAAATAGTGGAGTTCCTCAATGTCTTGCAAAATGAAGTTTTCAGCCGGTATTTATAGACCAAGCCGCATTAATGATGGTCGCGGTCTCAGCGGTCAAAGCTTACATTTTCGAAGTTCCAGGTGCAACTTAAAAATGTGCGGGGATTATGTTTGCCCAGAAAGCCCGCGACCTCCTCTTATTGTTCAGTTTTCCCAGTCTCAGCGGTCTCAAATTAGGTGATCGCCCAGATCGTCAGATGCCTCCTCAACCGAGATTTTCTAAGTATCCAGCGGTCAAGACAGTGCGAGATCGCCAGCTCAAGCGGACTGGTCGTTTTTCTTATTTTTGTTATTTGTACCCCATTTCCCTGCCCCGGCAATCCTGTACCCCGGGCAGCCCGTAGTTTTCAGTTCTGCCCGTTTGGGCAGCCCCCTCGTCTATAAATAGAGGGGTAGGGGTACCAAAAAAGGACCTTTGCTCCGAGGCTCCAGCTTACAACCTGTGTAAGCGGTCTCATTTCTTCGTGATCGCCATTTCGTGATCGTTCTCCCTTTGTTCCAGCATCTTCTGTCTTAGTAACCTGCACTTCGCAGTTTTCTCCCATCCCCCTTAGTGTGAATTTTGGAGGTACCATTTTTGGCACCAACATTCCCGAACAAGTTTATGAAGACATGGCTCATATCCCTCCAGTACAGTATACCCAAGTGTGGTTTGACCCAGAAGATTCTCCTGAACCTTTAGAGCCTGTTGTTAAGAGAAGAAAATATGGTGAAGTCCCTTCTGCAAGAAGGTCAGATCCTTCTGAAAGAAGAAGACCAGACATAGAATTCAGAGAGCTAGTGGCAGAGAGAAGAGAATACACTGAAGTATGGAGTCCAATTTCTAAATCAATAATCTTGGACACATACAAGATGGTTGACATTTCAAATGAGGAGCCTCAGAAGTATTATAGTCAGGAAGAGATTATTAAGCATAATGATGCAGGCTACCGAGCTCTAAGAGAACGTAGTGATTGGGCCCCTTTACTACGGCGACCGTACACGTCTAACTATAGCGCGCTCAACGTATCACTCAATCGCAAAGAAAAGGCAAGAGAGAAACACTTGCCAAAAGGAAGGTTCGATATGCCTCTTGAGATCTTACAATGGCTATATGCTAACGTCCGATCAAGCGAAATGGACCCACACGATCTGAACGAGGCAAGAGAGAAACACTTGCCAAAACGAAGGGCCGCTAAACCTCTTGAGATCTCGCAAAGGCTATCGGCCAATGCACAATCAAGCGAAATGGACCCACCCGATCTGTTCGATTTACACTTACAAATTTTAAGCGAAGTAAAGCAAGCCAAGAACCCGTCTCACTCCTACATGTAGCAATAAGTTTATTCTCCCAATTAAAATTCAGTGATCTAAAATTTAGTCCAAATTAAGCCCAGCAAAATGGATATAAGCGATCCGATCCCACAAAATATTAGCGGACTAAAAATAACAAATGATGGATTCGAACGTGAAAGCGATGTTCAAATGCGTCTAAGATTACACCAAAGTTTCTCCACCAAGATTTTGAACAGGAATAGAAGAAATCTCACGAGAGAGGTGGAAGAAATTCGTTACCCAAATGGAGATGTAGAGGGAGTAGGGGAACACCGCCACGGAATTGTTGTCGTATCTTATCGTCGGAAGTAGAGCACGTTCCACCGGAGTCACACGGGAGAAGGGAACCCGGAGAGGTGCGGCCGGGAAGGAGGAGGTCTGGAGCAGGGGATCGGGTAGGTGTCGTGGCTGACCTTAAAACGGGGGAGAGGGTAGAGTCGAACCACTGGGAGGGGAGGGGAGGCCACCGGAGTCGCACCACGCGGAAGAGCTGGCGAGTCGCACGCCGATGGGGAGTAGGGGACGAGCCTCAAGGTATCAGCTTAGGGTTTTTTTTTGTCAATCAAAAGATACTTAAAATTAACCCAAATTGGGTATAAATAGTTCACATACAACCATCATGACCACACATTACGACGGGCTCATCCGGGCCGTAAAATTAAGAACAAAGTTAAGCATTAAATAATACAAGTCTATTTTAAACAAAATTATGCTACTTAATTAAAATAAATGGCCGCCATGCCGCGAGTCAAATCATGATGAAGAGGAGTGCGGTCACGAACAAAGATTGTAGCGGTGGCGATGGCGGCGAGTGTCGTCATTCCACCGTGATGTTTTGGCATTGCGATGCGAATCTTTAAGTAATGGCGGTTCGGGATCATCTTCGGTGTCGGCTCCAACCATTGCTTCTGTTGGGAACAGTGCCCAGCAGTGCTCCTGATTTGAAGAAGTGCTTAGCTCAATGATAAGTGCTAGTTGTATTTAATGTCATATCTAGTTCATGCTTGCAGTGATGATACTATATGTCCAGTACTTCAATAACATGCCTAAGTATAATATCGTCAAAAAAGGCTGGACATATCGTCGACAAGTATAGGCACATCGTTGAGATGATTGGCAAAGCAAAGAAGAATGTTTGTGTCTGTGTCATCGAGAAGAATGGGAGATATCATCGACAAAGTATGCTTGTCGTCATGATGAAGAGGCTAAAATAGATTGATGACAACTACATCGCCGTAAAGAAGGCATGACGTCGAGAAGACTGAAGAAGGACAGCTGAAGACAAGCAGTTGCTAAAGTATAGTCTGTCGACATGATATCGCTCATGTCGTCGAGAGAATAAAGTGATTACAACGACAATCTGCAAGAAAGAAGATCACGATGACACAGTCAGAGATAGCATATCGTTGTATATGCAGAAATGCCAGAATATCTCGTATCGTCGAGACATCAGTGTCAGAGGCAGAAGCTAAAAGACTTGAAGATCCACCAAGGTCTAAGGCATCGACAAAGTCCTGTAGTCGAGATATTATCCATAACGTCGTAATGCTGTCAGTATTGCCATAAAGCTGGAAATATCGTCTAGACGGAATTCAAATGTTGCGGACGTGCTGTCAGGCATTTAATGTCGTCGCCTAATTGTCCAATCAGTGCGTGCTTCTTGTGGAATGGGAATCTGACATTAAAGGACACCTTTCATGACCGTAGAGCATTTTTCTTGGAACTATAAAAGGGAACAATGATGCCCTAGAAAAATAGAGAGACAAGAACGAAAAAGTTTCCCGCCATTACTCTTCAATACAACAGTACATTCTACAGAGAAGAAGAAAAACAAGTAGAGAACAAGAATCAAGCGTTCTCATAAGAATCAGTCATCTCCATTGACTGATAAGAAGCTAATCAACATCAGGCAAAAGAAGAGGAGGCTAAGGAAGATCCAGTGCTGAAAATGACAAATCAAGAAGCATCTTCTTCACGTCTAAGAAGTCGATCTCCATCAGGCTAAGTTGCCGATCTTCATCAGGCAGAATAAACAGATTTCATTACTGTAAATCTACCATTGTTGTAAGGCTTGAGGGCCTAAGTGTATATCTTGAGGGCTGGTGAGCTGTGAGGCTTGAGGGCCAGGGCAGTGGACTTGCGGGTCCAATATTGTCTAGTTTGAGGGCTGGAGAGCTGTGAGGCTTGAGGGATAGGGAAGTGGACTTGCGGGTCTGATATTGTCGAGCTTGAGGGCTTGGGTGCAGTAAGGGCTTGCGGGCCTAGGCTGTAGGGACAGGACTTGCGGGTCTTTGTTGTGTAGGGCTTGAGGGCCTGATTGTCGAGCTTGCGGGCTCGGGTGCAGTAGGGGCTTGTGGGCTTAGGTTGTAGGACTTGCTGGTCCGTGTTGTAAGGCTTGCGGGCCTGAAGCTTTGGCGGAGTTTGTCGAGCCTAGCACACTTCTAGGTAGGTGCAGAGGGACAGAGGACTACTCAAGACACCCAGTCTTGATGAACCTCTATAAGTTCTTGTGTGCTTTCTGTGTTGTGCTATTCTAATCTATAGATCTTTTAACCAGAAATCAAAAAACACCTAAAGGGGATAAAATAATTTGAAAAATCTATTCACCCCAACCCCCCCCCCCCCCCCCCCACCTCTAGGTGATAAGTTGACACCCAATAACTAACAAGTGGTATCAGAGGTAGGTTGTTCAAAGAAAAGCTTAACAGCTTGAACAGATCTGGCCGTGGGTGTTCATTCATCATAGCTATGGAATCAAAAATAGCTATTTGTTCTAAGGAGAATTTTTCCCTTTGGAAAGTAAGAGCTAAAATATTCATGGAGGCTAGGGACCCTAGAATGTTTCAAATTGTTCAAGAAGGGCCCTATGTCCCCAAGACAGTGTCCAAGAAAATGACTAAAGATGAGATCATCCTAGTCAACTTGGACAAGGAAGCCAAAGATATTATAGCTGGTGCAGTTGACATCTTAAAATTTCAGAAACTGGCTCACTGCATAACAACAAAAGAGATGTGGGACTCTCTAACAGTCCTTATGGAAGGATCAAAAGAAGAAAGAAGCAAAGCAGCTAAGAAGAAAGTCAGAACATTGAGTGACAATGACTCACATTGTTCAGACTCTAAAGAGAAGACTCAGTTTGGACTGACTGTCCTATCTGAGTCAGAGGAAGAAATACAGGATGAAGTCTCACCTGAACAGGTATGCATAAGGGCTCCTCTATCTACCTCAGACTCAGAATCGGAGATAAGTTCATCTAAAAATGGTGACTGGTCCAAGTCATACAATGATCTTCTAGAAGATGTCAAGATGCTCAAGATGTTGTGCAAGGAGCAGGATGCAAATATCTCAGCTCTTCAAGATAGAAACTCCGATCTCTCGGAAAAGGCTGAAAGGCTGACTTTAGAGAACGCAGATTTCCGCCAGCTCAAAAGAGACTACAATGCAAGCTCCAATCTTGACCTGATGAGCAAGTTTGGAAAAACCCTGAAGGCACTAGTGGATAGCAGGGAGTTGTGCTACTCTCTCACCAAGGAGGTTGTACTTCTAAAGAAGGATAGAAATCAGGTTGGTCTCCTGAAATCAAGGGCTAATAAAGTCCGGAATGTGGAGGACAAATCCTCTATCAAAAGAAATTCAGTAGCAAGCTCCTCCAATCCAGAGACCTCTCCTCCACTGGTAAATGGTTGTTGCTCCACTCAAAGAAGGGAGCATGGATGCTTCAAGGAAGACAAATCAGGTAGACCCTGTGGGAAGAAGGCTAGCTTGGGTAAGGTAATCTCACCCTCCGACAAGAAGGTTGGGCAATCCAATCTCGGGTATCTCAAGAATGAGAGCTCCACAAGTGGAACAAAGAACATGCCAAAAATCTCAAGGGTACCTCATGGAAGGATGACCACAAGGAGGCATGAAGTTACTAGGTCTACAGAAACAAAGAAATCACTAAAGAAGACTGACTCCAGATGGAAAGTTGTGGATGATGATTGTCAACATCACACTCACAATCAGTACAGATCAGTATCCTTCAAATATCCTTATGTTCATACCCAAAGGACTCATGCTCACACAGCTAGCCAGAAAAGAAGATACAATAGGATCGAATGTTGGTGATGTGGAAAGACTGAGCACTTTGCAATTGATTGTTGGTACAATCCAACTGCTCCAAGGGCAACAAATGCTAAACTTGCAAATAATCTCTTTCATAATCACTATGCATATCCTGGGGCAGTTCAAAAAATAATTTTTGATAATTCTTTGTTTTATATTTTTGTATTTGATTTTTCATATAGAAATAATAATCAAGCAAATAAACAAAGAAAGGAAGTGAATAAAAATATTTTTTGTAATTTGGCTTTTGTAATTTTGTATTTTAATTTTTCAAAAACCAAATAAAGGCAGAAATGCAAAAATATATAGTACATATGAGCGAATATATTTTTAGTGATATATTGAAATTTTAAAAATACAGAAATTTTGACACTCGAGCTAGCGCCGACGCTAGCACTAGCGCAGGCGACAGTGAGCAAAATATTGAGATTTTGAAAATTTTACTTTTTGATCTTGATGAATTGTCCAAAGGTTTGTTTCATGCAGAATTTTAAGAATGTTTGGAGATGTTTAGATAAAAAAATGCATGAAACGATTTTGTTTATGAATGTGACTTAACTAAAACATCTAATCCTTTATCCCTTCATCTTTTCTAGGCTAAGGAGCTTTGCATTATTGTCCATCAAGTACTTGGAGCACCCCGAGTCCAATTACCATACATCCTCCTTGTCCTTAGCCATCCTACAAATCTAGAAAGAGGATGAGGATAAAGATCCGGATACCCAAGTGGTGCCACCCATAGAATAAGTGGATGCCCTAGGAACCCAGATTTGCCTTGGAGATCCCTGTTTTATTTTCCTGCAAGAGCTAGACGTGTGTCCTAACCTATGACAATGTGCACACGAAATAAAGGGGGTTGAGACCCTTTTCTGAAATTTTACATTGCTCTCACGGGATGAGGTTTGATTTTTGAAATAAGCAGACCATTTTTTATATGATGGGCCACCGCCGATGTTAGTGGCTAGCACCAGGCAGTAGATGTTACTTTGATATCCGAGTCTATATTTTCCAGAACCATAACATTGGTTCCCTAGAATCATGTCCAGAGATTTTTGACCAATTCTAAATTTTTTGATGGCCATATTCAGGTCATGAGTTTGTTTTTAAGAGATGAATTTTCTTTTACAAGCATTACACATTTATTTTCAAAACCTTTTTTGTTATTTTCAATTTGTAAGAGAGAGGTTTTTAGTTTTCTCTCTAAGTTCCCCTTTTCTTTTGTAAGAGTTTTGATTTGAGATAGGGCCTTAGAAAGAGAAACTTCAAGATCTTTTGCCTTACATAAGGAGTGATCACACTCTTGACATGAAACCGTTCTCTTTTTTAAAGAAATTAATTTTTTGGTAAGCTTATGATTTTCTTTGATGAGAGATTCATTTTCACGATTTAGAATAGTATTATCTTCTATACTTTTATCGTGGGCTTTGCAAGTTTGAATAAATTCATCAAAAAGTTCTTCAAAGGTGGGAGGAGTTACCTCAGTGTCACTAAGAACACGGGTGTCGTAATCGTTGCCTTTTGTTATGAAGCATATGTTTGCTTCCTCTTCATCGCTTGAAGTTATTGTGCTTGACTCCTTGGAAGACGTATACTTTTTCTTCTTGTCCTTCTTTTTGTGCCTCTTCTCCTTCTTCTTCTCTAGAATTTTGGGACACTCACTTTGGACATGTTCGATCTTCCTGCAGTTGAAGCATTCTGGAAGAGATTTCTCCACATCATCATGGATTGCTTTGTTCTTCCATGACCCTTGTTTGTTGGACCCTTTGGTGAGGTATTTGCAAAAAGTTTATCTTCTTTCGGGATCCCTCATGAATCTTTTGACGTTCTTCACAAAAAGACCTTCTTCGTTATCGTCTTCTTCGTCGACGGCCTCAGTCAGCACCAATGCTTTCGTTTTCAGCTCCATATTGTACTCTTCATGTTGAATCTGGAGTTCTACCTCATGGGTTTTGAGATTCCCAATGAGGTTCTCAATCTGGAGCGTTCTCAGGTTGTGTGACACTGAGATGGCCGTCATCTTTGGATTGAACCTCGAAGGTAGAGAACAAAGAATTTTTCTGACCAAGTCACCGTCGGAGTAGATCTTTCCAAGAGCTTTTGAAGTGTTGACGATCTTGGTGAAGCGTATGTACATCGAGTTTATGTCTTCTTCAGCATCCATCTTGAATTTTTCTTATTCCGATTCCAGTTGGAATAGCTTTGCATCTTTCACCTGCGATGTACCTTCATGAGTAACTTCTAATTGGTTCCAAATATCATAAGCAGTTATACATGCCGAAATTCGATTAAATTCAGTTCGATTTAAAGCACAATATAAAGCGTTCATTGCCTTTGCATTATTTTTGCATTTAAGTTTATCGTTATAATCCCATTTATCCTTTGACTTTTCTAAGATAGCCTCTCCTACTCCAATTGTAGGAGGAGAGTACCGAACTTATACCATGTTCCATACTTCTATATCCATGGTCATAAGAAAACACATCATCCTAGATTTCCAGTAGTTGAAATCTGACCCAGTAAAAAGAGGTGGTCTACTAAGACCTTGACCCTCCGGAAAAGCGAGATCATAAGACGTCATTTATTCCTGGTTGTTAGACCGATTGGAATAACATAGCTTTGATATCACTTATTGGATCTGTAGGCACCATTAGAGGGGGGGGGGGGGGTGCGGTGAATAAGGGTTTTTAAAAACTTTTAATATATTTTGAATTACTTGAAATAATAAGAGATCAAAATAGTGATTTTGAATAAAGATCTAAATTGATTTATAATGAAAGAGAAAATAACAAACAATTTAGATAAATGCAGAACAAAATAATTTTATTACTCAAAAGAGACATGATTATTATTAATAAAATTGATTACAAAAATAGATTTCTATAACGCTAGAAATTGAGGGCGAAAATTAAAATCCCTTTTTGTTTTCTAACCCGACTCGTATCCCCACGAACCAGTGGCTTTAGCGTATCCTCCTCGGATTTGGCCTCAAGCCGCTCTAGCCAATCCTTCCCCGGATATGGCCTTGAGCACACCCTAGATCTACACCCTAGACCTAATCGCCAACACGAGAAAAATTTCTGTCATAAGTACTACCCAGACCAAGTCGCCAACACGAGGCTAATTTCTACGTGATTACAATAATAAAGAGACAATATGAAAAACTCCCTCTATGTTGATCTCTGAAGAAGTAGATGAAGACCCACAGAGTATGATCGTAGTCGATGCGGTCTTTTGTCACGATGATGAAGCGTGTTGAAATCTTCTCCACATATCTCCTTAAGCCTTCATGGATTTGTGGGAGTATCTCTCTAAATCTTCCTCTATGTGATGTGGCATGAAGCTCTATAATTTTAGAGTAGGAGAGGATGAAAAATACAGAGCCAAGGGGTCCTTTATATAGCTTTGGAGTTAGCTCCTGCGATAGCATTACCATCGGCGCTATCCTTGTCTAGGCAATATTTTGCGTGTGCGTATCTTAATTCCAAGGAATCCTTTCTAAAAATCCTCTTTTGCTCCGCACTAGTGCCTGCGCTATCCGCTATCTCCTTCTATACTTGCGGTCTGAAACTTGCCTAATTAGAGTTAGCGCCTGCGCTAGGTGCTACCGCCGACGCTGGTGGACATGTTGGAATTCTGGCTTCAAATTTGGGGGCAACCTTCATATATTATCCTTGAGTCATATGACTTTCTTTCCTGCACACTTAGACACACAAGATCAAATACACATAGGATTTGTTATTCTCAAACCTAGGAGATGCGGAAGACCATGTTCCAAAACTTAGGACTTCAGTTGAAACAATCTGAAGATGGAATTTTCATCTCTCAGAACAAGTTCACCAAAGAGTTGATTAATAAATTCAGAATGGAGAATGCAACCTCAATGAGGACTCCAATGGGTTCAAATATGACTCTGGACAAAGGATGAGAAAGGGAAAACTTTTGATGAAACCAAGTACAGAAGCATAATTGGATCCTTGCTCTACCTTACTGCTAGTAGACCAGACATAATGTTCTCAACATGTGTTTGTGCTAGATTCTAGGTGAACTCTAAGGAATCTCATTATGTCGCTGAAATAGGATTTTGAGATATCTTAAAGGCACACCAAATCTTGGCTTATGGTACCCAAGAAGTAATGACTTCGAACTAACGGGATTTTCAGATGCTGATTTTGCAGGTAGCAGAGATGACAGGAAAAGCACTTCCGGGACATTCCAATTCCTTGGAAGGAGGATTTTGCAGGCAGTTGTTGTGCACAACTTCTGTGGACCAGGAATCATCTTGAAGACTACAACATGAAGTTGAAGGAAATTCCAATGTTCTATGACTCATCAAGTGCAATTGCAATTGCCAATAATCCAGTCTCTCGCAGCCGGACAAAGCACATAGAGATATGTTATCACTTCATTCGGGAGCTTGTGGAGAACAAGGACGTCAACCTCAGTTATATCCCGATGGATAGGAAAGTTGCTGATATTTTCACGAAGCCGCTTGATGAGACCAAGTTCAATTATTTCAAGCTAGAACTTGGTATGCTGAATAAGGAACCTTGAAGAAAGGTCAAAAGAATCAAGCTCAAATCCGCAAATCGGGTCTGTCAAAGAAGTTAAGAGAATTACACGAGTAAATTCGACGATTTTGTTGAGTCTTCAAGAATCATTTCGACGAAAAGTTATTTTCGTTGAATCATTTCGCGAATTGAAGAATTATCTCGAGACATTTCGACGAATCTGCAGAACAATTTCGTCGAACGCTATTAATCCAGATTTTAAATCTAATTTCTTTATTTATTGGATCCGAAGAGTCTTTTCAACTAATAGGTACGCGCCTCCACTCTCTTTAAAATATTTAAATATATATATATATATATCGATTCAAGCAACAATGTCTCGCAAGAGCTCTGGTTTGCTTCAAGTAGGGGGAGAGATGGTCAGGACCGGATTTGCTGGCACAACAGATGAGTTTCAAAATGTCGTTCTTTTCTTTGAAGAAGTCGGACAGTCTTTCGTTCTCGAACATCCCTGTCGCGTGCTTGACAGAGATGTTCTGGATTTCTTCAAGAACGCAAAGCTTAGACACCAAGGAGAAATCATCAATTCGAATGTAAGAGATAGAGTAATAAAGATGAAGCCTTCTAGGATGACCAGATTTCTTTGATTGCCGACAGTGCATGAAGAAGACTAATTGTTTGAGGAAGACCACAACATAGCCTTGCTATTTTGTGGACTGCCAAGAGGAACTACTGTTGTTAGACGGAAGTTCATGAATGGAGAAGGAAAGCTTATATCCAATATTTTGGGAGAGGTCTTGCTATGCAAGGTAGGTTCTCATGACTACCTCTCCAATGGCATGTTCAAATTAGTAGCAGCTATGATCTGTAGAAAAAGGGTGGATTGGGGTCTGATTCTATTTGAAAAGATAAAGGAAAGCTTAATGATTCCTAAATTTGGAAGGATCGTCAGTCATTACCTAAATCAACTGGATGGAGACCAGTTTGATATGGCTTCTGGAAGCCCCATTCATCACCTGAAGAAGATAGATTCTTCCATTCTATCCAGATGGGAAAGAAAGATTGTATGGTCAGGACTGAAGAAAGCTGTTGGAGAGGAAGAAGATGAGCAAGAAGAGGAAAGGAATGAACCCTCTCCTTCAAGGTCTGTTCCCCATTCAGAGATACCACCAACTCAGGGGGAGAGCTATCAAGCTCTTGTTGTTTCATCAGTCCAGGGGGAGTGCTCCAAGGCTTCAGTTTCATCAGTTGAGATAGAACCCACTCCAGCTCTTCCAGCCCCTCCAAGTATACAAAGTCAGTTTTCTGCTCTTATTTTCAATATTGAGAATAGCTATAATGTGGTCCCTGGGCACTATTCAGGGAAGATACTTGATTTTCATGCAAGGGAGCCAAAAAGGATAACTATTATTGATTTTGAAGATGAGGAAGCAGCTGATGTTGATGATGTTGCTGATGTTGTTGCTGATGATGAAGGTGATGATGGCAATGTTGATGCTAATGATGATAATGATGACAATGATGATGATGGTGATGATGGTGGTGATAAGCCTGATATAGAGCCAGTCCAAGCAAGTTATCTTGTTGAGAAAAAAGTGCTCATCATTCTGGTGATGGAGAAGTGCCTAAAGAGATAGAATCCACATCTGGTGGAGTTCTTAGTGTTGATGTTGTTCCTCCAGTTCAAGAAAAGTCCCCTGCAATGTCTGAGGGGGAGCCTGAGAAAGAGAATAGTCAAGTCCAGGCTACAGAAATTCTATCTGAAAAGGATAATGGAGAGGATTTGCAATCTGTACCTCCTGCTCAGGAAAATGTAATGGATCTGAATTGCCCTCTCTACGGGGAGCTCAGTCTGAAAAGCTTATGTTTATTGATGAAAGCCAAGGACCTCCTATTCAGAGTTCTCCTGCTTTAGTTGCTTCAACCTCCAATTCAGATTTGTTACAATCTATTGAGGCCCTGCTCAAGACTCAAGCAGAGTACTTTGAATTTTCAATGAAGCAAGTTTTGGACAAAGTTAAAGAAGTTGAATCTGATTTGAAAAATGACCTAGCAGAGGTGAAGTACACTGTATCCACCATGAAAGAAAACCTGGATAATTACTTTACAAATGGTGAAAAAGCAGTAAGTTTTACTAATGAAGGACTAAAGCATGTGTATGATAATTCCATGGCTCTAATAGAAGGTCAATGATCAATCTTTCAGCAAGGGTAGAGCACAAGAGATCAAGTTATTGAACATTTATCAAGCTTCAAGGAAGAGATCATCTAAACCCTAACTGAAGAAGTCAGAAAGGGGGAGGAGAAAATTATATGTCAAATGCATGACTTGAGCAAAGAAGTGGAGAGTAAGTTTTATGAATCAAATGTCTTTAATCATCAGAGTTTTCAATGGCTTTATGAAAGTTTGATGGGGAGATCTCAAGATCAAACCTTTCTCTAACAAGTTTATGAAGACATAGCTCATATCCCTCCAGTACAGTATACCCAAGTGTGGTTTGACCCAGAAGATTCTCCTGAACCTTCAGAGCATGTTGTTAAGAGAAGAAAATATGGTGAAGTCCCTTCTGCAAAAAGGTCAGATCCTTCTGAAAGAAGAGGACCAGACATAGAATTCAGAGAGCTAGTGGCAGAGAGAAGAGAATACACTGAAGTATGGAGTCCAATTTCTAAATCAATAATCTTGGACACATACATGATGGTTGACATTTCAAATGAGGAGCCTCAGAAGTATTATAGTTAGGAAGAGATTATTAAGCATAATGATGCAGGCTACCGAGCTCTAAGAGAACATAGTGATCAGGCCCCTTTACTACGGTGACCCTACACGTCTAACTATAGTGCGCGCAACGTATCACTCAATCACAAAAAAAAAGGCAAGAGAGAAACACTTGCCAAAAGGAAGGTTCGCTACGCCTCTTGAGATCTTACAATGGCTATATGCCAACGTACGATCAAGCGAAATGGACCCACACGATCTAAACGAGGCAAGAGAGAAACACTTGCCAAAACGAAGGGCCGATAAACCTCTTGAGATCTCGCAAAGGCTATCGGCCAGTGCTCAATCAAGCAAAATGGACCCACCCAATCCGTTCGATTTACACTTACAAATTTTAAGCGAAGTAAAGCAAGCCAAGAACCCGTCTCACGCCTTCATGCAACAACAAGTTTATTCTCCGAATTAAAATTCAGCGTTCTAAAATTTAGTCCAAATTAAGCCCAGCAAAATGTATATAAGCAATCCGATCCCACAAAATATTAGCGGACTAAAAATAACAAACGATGGATTCGAACGTGAAAGCGATGTTCAAATGCGTCCAAGATTACGCCAAAGTTTCTCCACCAAGATTTTGAACGGGAATAGACGAAATCTAACGAGAGAGGTGGAAGAAATTCGTTACCCAAATGGAGATGCAGAGGGCGTAGGGGCACTCCACCATGGAGTCATTGCCGTATCTTGTCGTCGGAAGAATAGCACGTTCCACCGGAGTCACATGGGAGAAGGGAACCAGGAGAGGTGCGGCCGGGAAGGAGGCGGTCTGGAGCAGGGGCTCGGGTAGGTGTCGTGGTCGACCTTAGCACGGGGGAGATGGTGGAGTCGCACCACCGGGAGGGGAGGGGAGGCCACCGGAGTCGCACCACGCGGAAGAGCTGGCAAGTCGCACGCCGATGGGGAGTATGTTGGAACATAGTCTTCCGCATCTCCTAGGTTTGAGAATAACAAATCCTATGTGTATTTGATCTTGTGTGTTCAAGTGTGCAGGTTAACATAGTCCATATGACTCAAGGAGTACTCATGATGACTGCCCCCAAAATTGAAGCCAGAATTCAAAGAGGCTCACTAGCGCCGGCGGTAGCACCTAGCGCCGGGCGCTAGCGATGAAGAGCGCAATTCCGGGAGCTGTTATAGAAGGCGTTAATGCCTGGCGGTAGCGGATAACGCCGGTGGTAGCGCTGAACACAGAAGGAATAAAAGCAACGTTGCCGCGGATTGAAGATCCTGCCGCGCAAAAAGTTTCTTAATCAGGGATAGCGCCGGCGGTAGCTACTAGCGCTAGCGGTAGCATGGCGCACAAAAGGCATAGAGCAAAATGTTGCCGCGGATGGGAGATCCTGCCGCGCAAAATCTTTCCTAATCCGGGCTAGCGCCGGCGGTAGCGCTTGGGCTATAAAAGGACCCCCTCTCCTCTTGTTTTTGTACACACCTATTGCATACACCTCAGAGAGAGAGTACTAGAATTCCAGAGGCTTGTCTTAGCCGAAATTTGAGGTCCCAGCGAAGCTCTGCCAATTTCTGAAGGAGAATTCCATCACGCCGAATCCAGACGAAGACCGCTTCAACAAACGCTGATTCTACAGCGGATCTTCATCTTCGACTTCAGAAGTTCATCATAAGGGAGGTTTTGTTATTTTATTTCTCTTTCTTCATTGTAAACGATAGTGAAATCGCCTCGTGTTGGCGACTAGGTCTGGGGTAGACTTAGGGCTGAAATTCGCCTCATGTTGGCGACTAGATCTAGGCTAGTTCTAGGGGGTGCTCGAGGCCACATCCAAGGAAGGATTGGATAGAGTGGCTTGAGGCCGAATCCGAGGAGGATAAGGCTAGGGCCACCGGTTCGTGGGGAAGCGAGTCGGGATAGAAAACGAAAAGAGTTTTTTTATTATTCGCCCCCGATCTCTAGCGTCATTGAGATCAAGTTTTGTAAAACATTCTTTGATATTAATAAAGCTTGTCTCTCTTTATTGTTTTACTTGATTTCTCATTGTATTAATCTTACAATATTTCAAAGTTTTCTAAATATAATCTTAAGTTTTTAAAAGCCCTTATTCAACACCCCCCCCCCCTCTAAGGGCGCCGACCGATCCAACAAGTGGTATCAGAGGAGGTTATTCCAAATCGGCTTAACAACCGGGAATAATGGCATCTCATGATCTCGCTTCTACTAGTGGGGTAAATTTTTATGAAGAAGAAAAATCTCCTAAACCACCTTTATTCGAAGGGAGAAATTATAAAGGGTGGAAATTATTAATGGAAAAATTTATTAAGACTTTAGATATCGAAGTATGGAATTTAGCCATTATAAGACCTGCGGATGAATCAAATAAAAAGGAACGTCAACTAAATGCAAAAGCCAAACATTATTTATTTTGTGCTCTATCAAATGAAATATTCAAATTAATATATTGTTTTTCTAGTGCATACAAAGTTTGGCGATTTCTTGAAGAAATGTATGATTTTCCTCTCGCAGGTATGGAACAAACACAGGAAGAGAAAAATGTCCAAGCATCCACAATCATTCAAGAAGATCTCTCTCGGAGCAAAGCCATGGAGAATATTGAAATAGAAAAGGAGAACAATACACCAAGAGAAAGAGAAGATATAGATCCATCTATAATGGAGGAAGAACTAAAAGATGACGAAGGAATTTCATGTTCATAATCTGCCTCCTCCAATAGCGCTGTAAGGAAGACTAAATCGTCTTCTTGTGTGATAACTTCCATTTCTAGTTTCAATATACTAAAAACTGCTAAACGTAAGATCAAGAAATTGAAAATTACTAATAAAATTTTACGTTTAGAAAATAAGAGATTAAAAGCTAATGTTAATTTAGAATCAAATTGTTATGTGGTTTCACCATCTTTTCCTTTACTTGAAAACACAAAACCTTGTTTGGATTGTGATAATTTTAAAGAAAAAGTCAAAGAACTTGAAAAAGAAATTTTTGTGTGAAAGAATCTAATGAAAAATTATGTTTAGAAAATTCATCGTCGAAGAATGATTGTGCTAAATGTAAAGACTACGAGATTGAAATTAAAGAGATGGACGAAACGTTGATGAATATAGGGATGAATATGAAAAACATATTGAATCAATTGCTACCACTCTTGAAAATAGCACAATCGCTTACAATAAAGCCAGACACAATTTACAAACTAAGAATGATGAATTAAATGCTAATATCAACTTGCTCAAGGAAATCATAAAGAAAAACACTCATTCACAATACCATGATATATCTAAAAGCAAGTTAAATATAAATTCTCAAAATATTAATAAATCAAACAATGGAAATAAAAGACATCAACAAATTAAAAATGAAATTCCAAAGTACAATTATTATTATAATCAAACTTCTCCCAACATGAAACTTCACAAATTTTCTATGAAAAATGCTTTCTATAATCACTACAATTATAATCCTAAAGATAAAGATTATCTCAATAAAAATTTAACTCATAATAATAATAATATTAAACCACAGTTTGAATGGAGGCCCAAAACCAAAGATGAAACACAAACACCACAAAAAAAGGCCCATTCATTTCCATCTCCCCAAAAGCAAATACGTTGTATTTGGGTACCCAAAGGAACCATCACACCCGGTCCTCTTTGGATACCTAAATCTCTATTTCATTAGGTACCACCAAATGCATGAAGTAGAATATCTTCAAAAAGGGAATATACAATTTTTTCTACTTCATGATGTGCTTTAATGTCTTTTCAATTTTCTTTGTTTTCTTATTTCTTTGAAATTATCATGTTATGGTCATCTTGTATAGGAAACATGATCAAAAATTTTAATGAACCTATAACATTAATCAAAACTCAAAATCTTATTATGATGACCTACTTATTATTCATATACTCATTGTACATATATTTATCAACAATTAAATTCAAAATCTTCCATGTGGTGGTAAAATATTTAATCATAAGATTTCAAAAAGGGGTATACCACATAAAAATCTTTTTTTTAAATATCACCACTTCATAAAATTATAAATGAAACATTCTAGTCAAACATCCAAAAGATAACAAAATAAACATAATTCAAAGAACAACAACATCCAAGACATAGGTTCAAATTCCTGAATTATTACATAAAAATTGTTCCTCTCACAACTACTCCTCCTCATCTATGTCCTCCACACTAGGACTCGGGGAGCGTCTCCTGCGAATCCTCCAGATCGAGTGGCGGGGCGAATCTGAAACTGGACTCTCCCACTCCCTCCGCTCTGGTGTAGATGGGTTTAACTTTAAAGCTTTCATTATAAACTTCATCATTTTTTTGATCCCTGAGACATCCTTCCTTATCACAGAAACATCCTCCTCCACCCGTGTCATCCGCTCACCCATCTCCTCTCGAAAGGACCCATATGGAGCATCTCGAGCCCCTCGAGAAGACGCTCCTCGCCGGAGTGGTGGTTGAGTTGATGATGATTGCTCATCTGAGACGAAGGATGTTCGCAAATGCGAGGTACTATAAATAGGAGGATAGCAATCTACTAAAAAGAAACCTAAGTCAATAGTAGGATACAAAACCTGAATAACTCGCTGAATGATGCCACCCAGGGGCAGGTTGTTGAATCTCTGACGGGTTGGTTTCCGCAACTTGTAGGAATAACGGATCAAGGAGAGTAACAAATCCGCCACATCAAACCTCTCCTTCTCTAAAATAAAATAGGTAACATAACTCAGTTGCGCTGTGACCTTGGCAGTATCACCCAACTTCAGTAGGATTGTCTGGCGCAACACATTTTGCACGACCAAGGCATCCACGGTGAGAGTCGAAATGGAAGAGATCAGACTCCTGCACTCCTTGTTATGCAGCGCCATGTTCACTTGAGTCCAATCTCTGTCTGCCCTGAACCTCTCAACAATTTCCAATCTATGTGAATGCTGAGTCAATCCGAACACAATCCTCAACTGTTCATGGGTAATTGTAACCATCTGCCCCTGCACTTGTGACTGGACTCCTCCATCCAGCTCTGTCATTGATGGATCTTCCAATTGCATGTAAAAATCGCGCACTAACTCGGAAGAAAATCCGTCAGGAATAAACAAGCTCAACACCTCTGCGGCAGCAAATAGCTCCATAATGTGGTGATGTCGCGACAAGTCGAACTCCACGACGTATGGCACTCCCACTACAGCTGCCTCTATGGCCAACTCAGTATTCTTCTTTCCCTTATAACCCGGTGCCATCTGCAACATTACAAAAATTATTAAAACAAGAAAACAAAATCCTCATCTAAAAACAAAATTTTTTTCCTTAAAATTAAACTACGTTCATATCCTAACTTAAAACCAAGAAATCCACATATTCAAAACCAAAAACCTCATCAAAACCACAAACCTTAGAGAAAACCTAACGGTGTAGATCTAGTTCCTAATTCTACCTAAAAACTACAAATATCTTCATCTCTAACATCACAATCAAGCCTTAAAACAAAAATCATGGGAAAAGATGAAGATTTATGATGGACAAAACTATGCTTGCAAACGATAACGGCAAGTGTACCGTATCGAATGTAGAATAGGTTGTTAAAACAAGGTCGTATTAGACTCGGGGCGGTTGAGTACTCTTACTTCGGAAAATCTCTATTATTTTATCGAAAGAAACTTGGGTTGGTTGGTTGCGAGAAAGAGAAATAGCTTATTTAAATTAATGAATTAAAGGTTAGTACTCAACCTTGAATCACCTTGGAAAAAATAAATAAATAAAGAAATAAAACTTCAAATTCCCTTAAGAAATTACTTGACCGTGGAGGTTCCCGAATTATGAACGTACCTCTCTCGAGGATACGCTCAACTGAGTTTAGTCGATCAAACGAACTTTCGTTCTAGAATCAAGATCTAAAACTCGCCTTATCGTAGTGAACCCCTCTATTGGAATTGACTCCAATCCGGGAAAATTATGTCATCCTCGCTTGAGGAGTGCATTCAACCCTCTTTATTCTTGAAATGGTCGATTCGAAATCAAAACCTATCGGTTATTAGATTGCGAAAACAAAGACGAGAATTATATATCGACAATATAATCTCAATCCAATAAAAGTTCAAGAATAAATCTTAAGCATTCTAAAGGGGAGCAAGAGAAGATAAACCATTAATTATATTCTCCTCAGATCATCTCGGTCGAGTACTAATTGGAATTTAGTTACTCATAGAGATAGAAGAATTAAAGAAAATAGAAGAGTTCAAGAAAAAAAAAGAGAATAGATTGAGAGAAGAAAAGAACTATTTTATTAAATTGCTAAAGAAAAATTACAAGACATGAATTGAAAGTTACAACTATTGAATTGAAAACTACAAATGCTAATAAGAAAAAGGACATACAAGAACTACTAAAACACGAAAATAAAACAAGAAATGGAGATTTGAACTCCCAAAATTCGTCCTTGAACATCTGCTGAAGCTGACATTTTATAGCTGAAAAGTTGAGGTTACACGCCCTTGGTCACGCCCGTGACCCAGGGCGTGTAAGGGGCGTGATTGAAGTAGCAGCGGAGAGGGCGCCTTCTGGAGTAATTGCGAGTGTTTCGGTCGTGTCACGCCCTAGGTCACGCCCGTGACCTGGGGCGTGTAATCTTGAAATAGTGCTGCTGGCGGGAAACTCTGGCGGGAAGAAGCGCGGGGCGAGTCACGCTCGTGACCTGATGTCACGCCCTAGGTCACGCCCGTGACCTGGGGCGTGTAACTTTAAATGACGTGGCAGGCGTGCTCTGGATGCTGTGGCGAGTCGCGGCCGTGACACTGGGTCACGCCCTTGGTCACGCCCGTGACCTGGGGAGTGTACTTGGCGAATTCTTCACAGAACGCTCCCTGGTGGCGGAATTGGGTCTGGAACACATCTTTGACTGTCACGCCCTTAGTCACGCCCGTGACCTTGGGCGTGTACTTTGGATTTTTACTCAAAGTGCCCAGAAAATCTGCAAAACATAAAATAAGCTTAAATTAGTTGAAGAAATTAAAAAGGAACAGATTAAATAAGAAAATACATATAAATTATATAAATTCAATTTAAAACTATATTAAAATAATACTAAAAGATGAGTACAAAATGTACTCATCAAACACCCCCATACTTGAGTTTTTGCTATTCCAGAGCAAAAGAGTGAGGAAAGAATTACAAGACATCGATATTATTTCTAATTAACTAAAATTTTATTAAACCATGAATAAGTTAAAGGCAAATTTTAGGAATTCAAGAATTAAGTCATAAGTTATGTTGATAATTTAAAAAGAGAAATTTGTTTAGCTAACTACTTCTCAAGATAACTATTTAGCAATCAAAATTATAGAAATTTTCAAACAAAATTAGATTGAAATTATAGACACTCTAACATAAAAGAAGCTTAAGGAAAGACACCTACTAAAATACTGCTCTCTCAAAAATTTAGTATTTATGACTAGAAACAATGAAATTGGCTAGGGATGGGTTTGAACGAAATGGCAAATGAAGAGTTCTTGAATAGAGGTGATGAATTTTATCCTCTCACCTCATTTGAATATGAAATTGTATATGTTTAGGAAAATAATGAATTTTATCCTCTTATTTTCCATGCCATGTAATCTTTTAACAATTCTCTTCAATCAAAAACCCAAAATGTATATGTTTTAGATGTAATGAATTTTATCCTCTTACATCATGACATATAATCTTTTAAATGATTTTGGGTGCATATGTTTTAGGAAATAATGAATTTTATCCTCTTATTTCCATGACATATGATCTTTTCTACATTTTTTTTATTTGCCAACAAAGGGTGAGGTGGGAGAAATACTTCTAGTTTATAAATTAAACTATTTTGAGAGCAACTTTTTAGTGGAATGAGATTTCCTAAGATCTTAAAGTTAAAAGTGAATATAACAAAAAAAATCTAAAGATGTTTAGCCAATTTACCACAAAGTGAAGCTATTTAAAATTAAACGGAGAAGTAGTGCTAATTTAACTCTCTAATCGAATTAAAAACATAAAGTGTTTCTTAAAACTAAATTACTTCAAATTTAGATTTAACAAATTTTGATGAAATAAAATAATTAGCTAAATTAAAAATGTAGGAATTCTTATAATCGTACCTCAAACTAAATTTCTAGAATATTAACAACAATAAGGCTAGGCGTATTTATTATTTTTTTTATTATTTCTTGGACTTCCCAAGGGCTACCCGGTGAAGGGTTCGCAAGGTACTAGGAGCTGTGATGGGAATTCAAGCCCAAAGCGCCCTTTCCAAGAAATTAGATTTTTATAAGTTATATATATATATATTTTTTCAAATAAAAATACAAGAAAAGCTAAGCTACACCCCCATACTTAAAATTAAACATTGTCCCCAATGTTTAAAACTAAGTATGAAGAACACTTGAAACTAAATTTTTGTAAAACTGAAATTAAAGATAAGCAAGGGGTGCCTCCCAAGAGCGCTTTCTTTTTCCCATCTTTAAGCTAAACGGTTATTGTTAGGAAAACGGAAAATAAAAAGAGAAGTGGACAGGCAACTACCCTAATTCACGTGTGGGTGAATGTGCCGGCGTCAGTCGCCCGGCTACCCCTCCGTTTATCTTGTGATTCTCCTCTTGTCTTTGATCTTGAATATGTAAATCCAAATCACCTATACATACCTGAGGTGATTTGAAAAAATAAAGATGAGCGGCATATGGATCATTGATTATTTGGGGTGGCAGCGGCTCATCCTTAACCTGAAAATTATTAGAATAAAGAGAATCACAAATAAACGAGTCAGAAAAATTTTCGCAAGGAGAAGGCGCTTGCGAAATTATAAAATCAAGCTCCGGTTGTTCCTTTTCTAAAATAACATTTTCATTTGAGAAATCTAGTGCGTTACTAAGCGGAATAAAATTTTCGGACACAAAATTTTCATGATTTTTTGGTTTGCTAGAAGAAATTCGCGAATGTTCATGACAAAGAAAATAAAATCCGGGTGAAGTAGGGGAAGAAACTTGTTCTTCTTCTATTTCATCCGGGGCGCCCATAACTTTAAGAAATTCTTGGTAAATTAATTTTTCTTCATCTTCGGTACAAGAAGTTATGGGATTACATGAAACCACATGTTCCTCCGTAACTAAATTATCCAATGATGGAGAAAAAATACTAGAAGAAATAAAATTTTCCTCTAAATTTTGGGGGGAAGTATCTATTTGAATCGGCGGACATTCCCCAAAATTAGAGTGCGAAGGTTGCGGCGCAAAAGAAGAAGAACAAGAATTCGGATCTAAAGATTTATCTTCATCGCCCCATAGACTATCCGGGTGACCTTGCCACCAAGAATAATCTACATCGAGTCTAGAAGAAAAATTATTAGAAGCCGAAAAATTATTCTCGTGAAAATTAGAGAAAACACTAGACGAAATAAAATTTTCCTCTAAAATTTGGGGGGAAGTATCTATTTGGATCTACGAAATTTCCCCCAAATTAGAGAACGAAGACAGCGGTGTATAAGAAGAAAAACAAAAACTCGGATCTAAAGATTTATCTTCGTTGCTCCGGGAACTATCCGGGTGAGCTTGACACGAGGAATAATCAACTTCGGAGCTAGA
This sequence comes from Dactylorhiza incarnata, assembly GCA_033032865.1. Taxonomy (NCBI): domain Eukaryota; kingdom Viridiplantae; phylum Streptophyta; class Magnoliopsida; order Asparagales; family Orchidaceae; genus Dactylorhiza; species Dactylorhiza incarnata. The sequence continues at coordinate 6,750,300 of JAWHQI010000051.1, read as the reverse complement.
AGAACAATTATTAAATGCCGAAAAATTATTCTCATTAAAATTAGAAAAATTATTTTCATCAAAGTTTGAAAAATTATTTTCATTAAAAGATGAAAAATTATGATCGTAATTATTATCAAAATTATTTGCATAATATTGAGGATAATTATTTCCATAATAATTATTCTGAGAATATGAATGTAAATAACATTCCTCACTTTGATGAGGCGCACCACAATAATAACAACTAAACTGGCGCCTTCGAGCGGCTTGTAAAAGTTCAATTTGGTTTCGAAGCACAGTAATTTTAACGACCGCTTCCACTAATTTCATGATAAAAAGGAAACAACTTTCACTTAAATAATGGGAATTTTTAAAAATATTTTAATTAATTTTTTTTTTTTCAAAAAGCGGGTTAAATTAGTCCCGGACTTCCCAAGATCTACCCGGTGAAGGGTTTGCAAGGTACTAGAGGCTATGATGGGAATTCAAGCCCAAAGCGTCCTTTTCGAGAATTTAGATTGCGCTTTTTAAGATTTTTCTTTTTATATATAAAAAAAATAAAGAGAACGAGGAGAAGAAAGAGAACGATAAATTAATAAATATTTCTTTTTTCGAAATATCAACCGTGTCCCCGGCAATGGTGCCAAAAACATGATGGACAAAACTATGCTTGCAAACGATAACGGCAAGTGTACCGTATCGAATGTAGAATAGGTTGTTAAAACAATGTCGTATTAGACTCGGGGCGGTTGAGTACTCTTACTTCGGAAAATCTCTATTATTTTATTGAAAGAAACTTGGGTTGGTTGGTTGCGAGAAAGAGAAATAGCTTATTTAAATTAATGAATTAAAGGTTAGTACTCAACCTTGAATCACCTTGGAAAAAATAAATAAATAAAGAAATAAAACTTCAAATTCCCTTAAGAAATTACTTGACCGTGGAGGTTCCCGAATTATGAACGTACCTCTCTCGAGGATACGCTCAACTGAGTTTAGTCGATGAAACAAACTTTCATTCTAGAATCAAGATCTAAAACTCTCCTTATCGTAGTGAACCCCTCTATTGGAATTGACTCCAATCCTGGAAAATTATGTCATCCTCGCTTGAGGAGTGCATTCAACTCTCTTTATTCTTGAAATGATCGATTCAAAATCAAAACCTCTCGGTTATTAGATTGCGAAAACAAAGACGAGAATTATATATCGACAATATAATTTCAATCCAATAAAAGTTTAAGAATAAATCTTAAGCATTCTAAAGGGGAGCAAGAGAAGCTAAACCATAAATTATATTCTCCTCAGATCATCTCGGTCGAGTACTAATTGGAATTTAGTTACTCATAGAGATAGAAGAATTAAAGAAAATAGAAGAGTTCATGAAAAAAAAGAGAATAGATTGAGAGAAGAAAAGAACTATTTTATTAAATTGCTAAAGAAAAATTACAAGACATGAATTGAAAGTTACAACTATTGAATTGAAAACTACAAATGCTAATAAGAAAAAGGACATACAAGAACTACTAAAACACGAAAATAAAACAAGAAATGGAGATTTGAACTCCCAAAATTCGTCCTTGAACATCTGCTGAAGCTGTCTTTTTATAGCTGAAAAGATGAGGTTACACGCCCTTGGTCACGCCCGTGACCAAGGGCGTGTAAGGGGCGTGATCGAAGCAGCAGCGGAGAGGGCGCCTTCTAGAGTAATTGCGAGCATTTTGGTCGTGTCACGCCCTAGGTCACGCCCGTGACCTGGGGCGTGTAATCTTGAAATAGTGCTGCTGGCGGGAAACTCTGGCGGGAAGAAGCGCGGGGCGAGTCACGCCCGTGACCTGATGTCACACCCTAGGTCACGCCCGTGACCTGGGGCGTGTAACTTTAAATGGCGTGGCAGGCATGCTCTAGATGCTGTGGCGAGTCGCGGCCGTGACACTAGGTCACGCCCTTGGTCACGCCCGTGACCTAGGGCGTGTACTTGGCGAATTCTTCACGGAACGCTCCCTGGTGGCGGAATTGGGTCTGGAACACATCTTTGACTGTCACGCCCTTGGTCACGCCCGTGACCTTGGGCGTGTACTTTGGATTTTTACTCAAAGTGCCCAGAAAATCTGCAAAACATAAAATAAGCTTAAATTAGTTGAAGAAATTAAAAAGGAACAGATTAAATAAGAAAATACATATAAATTATATAAATTCAATTTAAAACTATATTAAAATAATACTAAAAGATGAGTGCAAAAAGTACTCATCAATTTACCTCAGATCTGGGCGGAGGAACGCGTCTTCTTCTAGGTTTCTCGGGAGGAAAAGCAAGGAAATGGAGGATCTGAAAGAATAACTCGCATTTAACAAAAGCCTCGATAGCGCCAGCGCTAGCGCTAGCGCAGGCGGTATCGGACCCTTTTGAGTTTTTAATATAACAAAATTCTATTAAATACCTAAATTTATTATCTACTATATGTACTAGTTGGTGATGCAAGATTTCGTTTATTTTAACGTGTGTTAGGTGTCCTAGATCTTTCAAATTAACACAAATTCAAAAATGCAATTTTTTGGTGTTTAACCATCAAAAACATCTCCTTAAATTCTGCAATTTCAGCAAGAAACTCCTAATAGGACACCTAATCAAGACCACCAATCAAAATTTCCAAAATCCTAAAAAATCGTTCACTGTCTCCCGCGCTAGCGCTACCGCAGGCGCTAGCGTCCCTGTTCTATTTTCTGTATTTTTTAAATTTCGAAAAATTTCTAAAAATATATTAATCTATATTTTCTACTTAGTTTTGCACTTCTGTGTTTCTTTATTTTTTGAAAAAACAAATACAAAACTACAAAAACCAAATTACAAAAAAATATGTTTTTCTTTTTCACTTGTGTTGTTTCCTTTGCTTAAAATTCATCTTTATGCAAAAATCAAATATAAAAATTACAAAAGTAAAAATTACAAAAATATTCTTTTTTTGTAAAATCAAATACAAAAATATAAAACTTTAAAACTAACAAAAAAAACTGTATGATTTTTGTGAAAAATCAAGCATGATTTAATCTATTATTTAGAAACTCTACAGTGTTGCAATTTATCTTTTCAAACTACTTTGGACATTGTCTTTCTTCATGCTTTGATATATCTATTCAAATGTGCATCAATTATAGTTTAAAAGTTGTGTAGGATCAAGCTCAGCATGCCTCTAAGTATGAGAAATGATTTATGTTTGATAATGATATTTATTCACTCACTTTTTTTGGCATTGTCTACATATGTATTTAATCTAAGAATGCTTGTGTATGTTTTGTAGTAGTACAAATAAATTAAAATTGCACAAGTATCTTACCTACACTCCTTATTTTTCACTCTTAAAAATTAAGAAAAGTGGATATGTTTTTCATAAATTCTATTGATTTGCAAAACAAGTGTATTCGGAGAACTTTGTACAAAACAAAATTATAAAATAAATGACAAAGATAACTCCACCAAGCACTACTTGAACCTCCTGATAAGCCTTAATAAGCATTGTGAGGTTGAGCACCTTGGAAAGAATAGTAAAGTGTCTTGTGCAAATCAAATCTTTCTTTCAAAAATAAGAAAAACCACTTACTCTTAAGTACACCGGATCACTAGTCTCAAAATTCAAAATACAATATGTGATCCCCCAAGCACTACTTTGCACCCTGATAAGTCTTGATGAGCATTGTGTGTGCAGAGCACCTTAGTAGTTGTACTTTTTATTGTGCATTAAAGTGTGTGGAAGTAATCTTATTTGTGTTTTATTGTGCTCGTACTTTACATATATCTTGTATTTTTGATCAAAACATTTGTTTACATTCCTCAAAAATACACTTATGTGCACATCATTATCTTCCATAACACTTCTTCTCATGAGTATTGGATCCTAATGCTAATTCTATATTACTTTTTATTTATGAAATGCACTAGATAACCTAGCATGTGTTCTACAATGTTTTGTATGTCTTTGGAATTATGAATTAAAGTAACATTGTAGTAATTTCTTTTTGATAAACATTATTTCATGCTTGGTTATTATCAAATTTAAAGATCTAACTGCAAAATGATTTACAAAAACATCATCTTTTGTGAACTTTAACTCATATTTTTTGGATTATCATTACTATTTGATGTTTTTGTATTGTTATAAGTCTTCCGCATCTTAACCATATAAGTGTTTTACCTTGCGCTTTTATGCTTACTTAATATCTTGTATTCTTTGCATCATCACTTATTCTTCAAAATTCCTATCTCTCATTACGTGATAGATTTCCTTGAAACACTTTTTTGGTTACTTCAAACATAAAAATCTTGTATGCTAAAAACTCTGAAAATTTTGTAATGCTTATAACTCTGATCTATTTCAATGAAAAACAACTCTAAAACTCCTTATCATTTACTTAAAAAGCTCGATCATGCCTTATTTTCTATTTACAAATTCTTTGGTGCTTTGTTTCCCTACCCTTTTTTGCTAATAACAAAGGGGGAGAACTAACATGATAAATATAACCCGCTATCATAAACCCAACATGACAAATTCAGATGATAGCTTACATATTAGGGGAGCACTCACTTAGGGGGAGCATGTATTTAGGCGGAGCAATTCTAAATGCTAAAATCAATAATTATCCTAAGTCATTACTCTCACTCACACACAAGTAGAGTTTCATCATGCTTATCAATTAATGCTTTGATTTATCATTAATGGATTTGTTATTATCAAAAGGGGGAGTTTGTTCGAACATAGTCTTCCGCATCTCCTAGGTTTGAGAATAACAAATCCTATGTGTATTTGATCTTGTGTGTTCAAGTGTGCAGGTTAACATAGTCCATATGACTCAAGGAGTACTCATGATGACTGCCCCCAAAATTGAAGCCAGAATTCGAAGAGGCTCACTAACGCTGGCGGTAGCACCTAGCGTCGGGCGCTAGCGATGAAGAGCGCAATTCCGGGAGCTGTTATAGAAGGCGCTAACGCCTGGCAGTAGCGGATAACGCCGGCGATAGCGGATAACGCCGGCGGTAGCGTTGAACACAGAAGGAAAAAAAGCAACGTTGCCGCGGATTGAAGATCCTGCCGAGCAAAAAGTTTCTTAATCTGGGATAGCGCCGGCGGTAGCTACTAGCGCTGGCGGTAGCATGGCGCACAAAAGGCATAGAGCAAAACATTGTCGCGAATGGGAGATCCTGCCGCGCAAAATCTTTCCTAATCCGGGCTAGCGCCGTCGGTAGCGCTAACGCCGGCAGTAGCGCTTGGGCTATAAAAGGACCCCCTCTCCTCTTTTTTTCTTACACACCTATTGCATACACCTCAGAGAGAGAGTACTAGAATTCCAGAGGCTTGTCTTAGCCGAAATTTGAGGTCTCAGCGAAGCTCTGCCAATTTCTGAAGGAGAATTCCATCACGTCGAATCCAGACGAAGTCCGCTTCAACAAACGCTGATTCTACAGCGGATCTTCATCTCCGACTTCAGAAGTTCATCTTAAGGGAGGTTTTGTTATTTTATTTCTCTTTCTTCATTGTAAACGGTAGTGAAATCGCCTCGTGTTGGCGACTAGGTCTGGGGTAGACTTAGGGCTGAAATTCGCCTCGTGTTGGCAACTAGATCTAGGCTAGTTCTAGGGGGTGCTCGAGGCCACATCCGGGGAAGGATTAGCTAGAGCGGCTTGAGGCCGAATCCGGGGAGGATAAGGCTAGGTCCACCGGTTCGTGGGGAAGCGAGTCGGGATAGAAAACAAAAAGAGTTTTTTTATTATTCGCCCCCGATCTCTAGCGTCATTGAGATCAAGTTTTGTAAAACATTATTTGATATTAATAAAGCTTGTCTCTCTTTATTGTTTTACTTGATTTCTCATTGTATTAATCTTGCAATATTTCAAAGTTTTCTAAATATAATCTTAAGTTTTTAAAAGCCCTTATTCACCCCCCCCCCCCTCTAAGGGCGCCGACCGATCCAACAGAGTAGGGGACGAGCTGCAAGGTATCAGCTTAGGGCTTTTTTGTCAATCAAAAGATACTTAAAATTAACCCAAATTGGGTATAAATAGTTTACATGCAACCATCATGACCACACATTATGACGGGCTCATCCGGGCCGTAAAATTAAGAACAAAATTAAGCATGAAATAACACAAGTCTATTTTAAACAAAATTATGCTACTTAATTAAAATAAATGTCCACCATGCCGCGAGTCAAATCATGACAACGAGGAGTGCGGTCGCAAACGAAGATTGTAGCGGTGGTGAAGGTGGCGAGTGTCGTCATTCCACTGTGATGCTTTGGCGTTGCGATGCGAATCTTTAAGTAACAGCAGATCGGGATCTTCATCGGTGTCGGATCCAACCATTGCTTCTGTTGGGAACAGTGCCCAGCAGTGTTCCTGATTTGAAGAAGTGCTCAGCTCAATGATAAGTGCAAGTTGTATTTAATGTCATATCTAGTTCATGCTTGCAGAGATGAGACTATATGTCCTGTACTTCAACAACCTGCCTAAGTATAATATCGTCAAAAAAGGCTGAACATATCGTCGACAAGTACATGCACATCGTAGAGATGATTGGCAAAGCAAAGAAGAATGTCTGTGTCTGTGTCGTCGAGAAGAATGGGAGTTATCATCGACAAATTATGCTTGTCATCATGATGAAGAGACTAAGTTAGATTGATGACAACTACATCGTCGTAAAGAAGGCGTGACGTCGAGAAGACTGAAGAAGGAAAGATGAAGACAAGCAGTTGCTAAAGTATAGTCTGTCGACATGATATCGCTCATGTCGTCGAGAGAATAAAGTGATTACAACAACGGTCTGCAATAAATAAGATCACGATGACACAGTCAGAGATAGCATATCGTTGTATATGCAGAAATGCCAGAATATCTCATATCGTCGAGACATCAGCGTCAGAGGCAGAAGCTAGAAGACTTGAAGATCCACCAAGGTCTAAGGCATCGACAAAGTCCTGTCGTCAAGATATTATCCATATCGTCGTAATGCTGTCAGCATCGGCATGAAGCTGGAAATATCGTCTAGACGGAATTCAAATGTTGCAGACGCGCTGTCATGCATTTAATGCCGCCGCATGATTATCCAATCAGTGCGTGCTTCTTGCGGAATGGGAATCTGACATTAAAGAACACCTTTCATGACCGTTGAGCATTTTTCTTGGAACTATAAAAGGGAACAGTGATGCCCTAGAAAAATAGAGAGACAAGAATGAAAAAGTATCCCGCCGTTACTCTTCAATACAATAGTACATTCTGCGGAGAAGAAGAAAACAAGTAGAGAACAAGAATCAAGCGTTCTCATAAGAATCAGTCATCTCCATTGACTGATAAGAAGCCAATCAACATCAGGCAAAAGAAGGGGAGGCTGAAGTGTTGGAGTTACCATTGTGATCTAGAAGTGGTCAAACATGTAATGTCACTGCCAACGCGGTATGAGCCTGCAGGGTCGCACATAAGAGCATGTGGAGAAGTTGGAAGATTGACTGTGTTGGTAAAGGTTACCAATCATCATAAAGAATGGGGAAGTCCAGCAATTGTTGCTGACTGAATTCGTAGGATATGTCTGATTGGATTCGTCGGAATTCGTCGGATCATTCCGTGGAATCCCGACGAATTGTCACAGAGATCCTTCACTCGGCAAATGTTGCTGTCTGATTGGATTCGTCGGAATTCGTCGGATTATTCCGTGGAATCCCGACGAATTGTCACAGAGACCCTTCACTCGGCAAATGTTGCCGTCTGATGTGATTCGTCGGAATTCGTCGAATTGTCCCGTGAAATCTCGACGAAGGTTGTTCCGTGGAATCCAGACGAATTATTACAGAAAACTGTTTCTGTATGGACTGCGGATAGCGATTTTTTGTAGGTCTTTTATACATCGGGTATAAATAGACGGTTCGACGGTTCTTCTTTAGGATCCACGATCTTTACGCGAAGAAGAAGAGACGAGATGGAAGAAGTTCTGCCTCACGAACCCTAGCCGATGGAAGTGTTCCGCCGTCTCGATCGCCTCCGCAGATCTCCCCTCCGGCGATCATCGCCGTGATTGTTCTTCCTGGAGCGAACCTAGCAGTTCGTGGAAGTGCAAAGGTGCAGTCGTTCTTCTCCCGGCTCGTGTGCATCACTGTAGAGACGTAGACATTATTCTACATGAGAACTCTCGCATAGACGGCGCAAGGACTCTTCTTCTTGGAGCATCTAGGTTGGATTTGATCCAATCCAGCAAAGGTAATTTTTGCCTAGTATTTTATTAACTTCTTGATTCAACATTCATGGCTGATCCAAACCTTTTGGGGTTGTTTCTGTTTATTTCCGCTGCGCCTACATACGATGTATGGTCATAGAAAAACCCAACAGTGGTATCAAAGCGAGGTTGCGATCATGAATGTTGTTTCAGAAGTTAGGTTATTCCAGTACGTGCAAATCTAGGTATTTGGAAGCGTTCTAAATGTCAAGATTTCTTCTTGGAATATCACTATTGATGTGATTTTGTGTGGTTTCTGGTGGTGGGATTTCAAAAAATTTGGTCGGGGCTCTGCCCCGCACCCCGCAAGGGCTCTGCCCCTAAGACCCCGCCAGGGGCGCGGCCCCTTGGAACCCCGCCAGGAACATTTGGGATTTCGTGGTTATTTCTAATTGTTAGAAATTGTTGTCTCCTTAGCAGTAACCGTCCCTCAAGTGGTTAATGAACCCTGTATTGTTTTGGATTTTGAATCCAACAATGAGAGACGAGCTTTTCTATTGCTTTAAGTCGAGTTGTCTTTGCCTTTATCCAATGCATGTAAATCTGAAGATTTGGAAGAGTTCTAAATGTCCAGATTTAGCCCTTTCGTCTATCAAAGGTTGATAGTCTTATGTTGTGCACATAAGGGATGCATGTGGATTTTAGAAAGCTTGTTTTTCTGTTGATGTGCACTTGATCAAATGTTGATCATGGTTAAGTGTTAACTTATTATTAAAAATTAAAATCCCTTCATAAAATATTAAGTGTTCGGATGCCTTCCGATGGATGACACTCTTCCTACCTCGATCGATGAAGTGTGGGCTTGCCAAAGCAAGGTGCATTAATCTATCTTGGTAAGGGTGCGAGCGGATAAGTGTGATATCCCACTGTCGACATCGGGTCTAACTTAACTAGGTGACCTCAAAGGTTGAGTGCCTAGAGGCATAGGGTTGGCATGCACCATATGATGGATGTGAATAAGGAGTTATTCACCAGCCATACAAGAGTTGCATGAGGATGCAATTGGCAAGCGTTGCCTACCTAAATAACCACATTATGAGAGGAACGCCAAAGCGAACTCGTGGTGTTGGTGAAATACGGATCTTGTCCACTAAGAGAGTAGCTCGCATGGACTCTCCGAATTGATAGTGAGGGCTATCAATTTGAATAAAATAGTGGGAGTATTTAATTGAAGTCCAAATTAAAATAAATTGTATTTTGAAATTAAGGTACTGATTAAATTCTGCATGAATTCTTGTAGAATTCCATGGCAAGTGGTTCACATTCCACCTTGTCCCTGAGAGCTATCCTTGAGAAGGACAAGCTTAGTGGGACGAACTATATGGACTGGTATAGGAACCTGAGAATTGTTCTCAGGCAAGAGCGAAAGCTCTACGTCTTGGAAGAAGAAGCCCCCGAGGTGCCGACCGGGAACTCGTCCCGTGTTGATAAGGATGCTTATAAGAAGTATACCGATGACACCTTAGACGTCGAGTGCCTTATGCTTGCCACCATGAACTCTGAGCTTCAGAAGCAACACGAGAACATGGGGTGCAAGGAGATTGACGAGCACCTAAAGAAAATGTTTCAAGGGCAAGCTCGTCAAGAGAGGTTCGATGTCACGAAGGCCTTATTTCAGCGCAAAATGGGAGCTCGAGACTCAGTTGGTACTCACGTACTCAAGATGATTGGGTATATAGAGAACCTGGAGAGACTGGGTTTTCCTCTGGGTCAAGGGTTGGCCACAGATCTTATCCTGCAATCGTTGCCGGATAGTTATGAGCAGTTTGTCTTGAACTACAACTTGAATGAAATAGACAAGACACTGCCCGAGCTCCTAGGCATGTTGCGAACTGCCGAGATAAACATGAAGAAGGCCAAGCCTGCTAGTCCCATATTGATGGTACATAAAGGCAAGGGTAAGGCCAAGGGCTTCAAGAAGACGAAGGTGGGACCTAAGTCACATCTTGAGCCCAAATCTTCTGCGCTGAAAAAGAAGAGCACCGTGAAGGAAGGGAAATGCCACCACTGTGGCAAGGCTGGTCATTGGAGGAGGAATTGTCCTTCGTACATTGACGGTCTGCGGAAAATGAAGGGAGGTATGACTTCCGCTTCGAATATTTACGTTATAGAGATAAACCTTTCTGCTCCTTCATCTTGGGTATTGGATACCGGATGTGGTTCTCACATTTGTACAAATGTGCAGGAACTGGGAAGGAGGAGATTGCTGAGTAAAGGAGAGGTGGACCTGCGCGTCGGCAATGGAGTAAGAGTTGCTGCTGTAGCCGTAGGGGTTTACCGTCTTTCTTTGCCCAGTGGGCTTGTAATAGAACTTGATAATTGTTATTATGTTCCGGCCATAACTAGAAACATTATATCCATTTCATGCTTAGACATGATTGGATTTTATTTTATAATTAAGAACAATTGTTTTTCTATATTTAAGAATGATGTTTGTTATGCTGTAGCTCAATTGTTTAATGGTCTTTATGTTTTGAACCTAGACCATCCGATCTATAATGTAGATAATAATAAAAGACTAAGAACAAATGACTCAAATCCTACATATCTCTGGCATTGTCGTTTGGGCCATATAAACGAGAAGCGCATATCCAAGCTCCATAAAGATGGACTATTGGACTCATTTGATTATGAATCATTCGAGCGATGCGAGTCTTGTTTGTTAGGCAAGATGACTAAAGTCCCTTTCACTGGTTATACTGAGAGGGCTGAGGATCTCTTGGGTGTTGTACATAGTGATGTATGCGGACCCATGAGTTCTATGGCTAGAGGTGGGTATTTCTACTTCGTTACATTTACTGACGATTTCAGTAGATACGGATACGTGTATCTTATGAAGTGCAAATCCGAAACTTTTGAAAAGTTCAAAGAGTTTAAGAATGAAGTGGAGAACCAATTGGGTAAAAAGGTTAAAGCACTCCGATCTGATCGAGGTGGCGAATACCTGAGTCATGAGTTCCGTGATCATCTGAAAGAGTGTGGTATTGTATCACAGCTCACTCCACCTAGGACACCGCAGCATAATGGTGTGTCTGAGAGGAGAAATCGTACTCTGTTAGACATGGTACGGTCGATGATGAGTCATGCAGACTTGCCTGTTTCCTTTTTGGGGTTTTGCTTTAGAGGCTGTTGCAATAACACTGAATCGCGCTCCAACGAAAACGGTTCTAAAGACACCATAAGAGATATGGACTGGGAAGCGTCCTAGTATGTCATTCATTAAAATTTGGGGCTGTGAGGCATACGTACGACGTCAAATGCCTGACAAGCTGGAACCCAAATCAGATAAGTGTTATCTGGTGGGATATCCTAAGGAAACGAAAGGATATTACTTTTACCTACCGTCTGAGGGCAAAGTGTTTGTCGTAAGGACGGGTGTCTTCTTGGAGAAAGAGTTCTTTTCAAGAAAGACGCAAAAGGTAGAACTTGAAGAAGTTCAAGAACCACAAGTAGTGAATGAACCAGAGTTGGATTCTGAGCCAGGACTACAAGATATTGTAGCTGGAGAACCTGCTCAAGAGACACAAGTCCTACGTAGATCTGGTAGACCAAGATTTGAGCCTGAGAGATATGGATTTCTCGTGTCTCAAATAGGTAATGTGTTGCTTATGGATCATGATGATGAACCAGCGACCTACCAAGAGGCTATGAATGGACCGGACTCCGACAAATGGCTTGAGGCTATGAAATCCGAAATGGACTCCATGTATACAAACCAAGTTTGGAACTTGGTGGAACCACCTGAAGGGGTACAACCCATAGGGTGCAAGTGGGTCTTCAAGAAGAAGACCGACATGGATGGGAATGCACAGACATTCAAAGGGCGACTCGTGGCTAAAGGTTTCAAGCAAATTCATGGTGTTGACTATGATGAGACCTTTCCCCTGTTGCCATGGTAAAGTCCATTAAGATATTGCTTGCAATTGCTGCGTATTATGACTACGAGATCTGGCAGATGGATGTCAAAACGGCTTTCCTAAATGGAAACCTCCTTGAGGAAGTGTACATGACACAACCCGAGGGTTTTGTATCCCCAAATGAAGCCACTAAAATATGCAAGCTGAATAGGTACATCTATGGATTGAAACAGGCCTCTAAAAGTTGGAATCTTCGTTTTGATGAGAAGATCAAAGAGTTTGGTTTTGTCAAGAATGAAGATGAACCGTGTGTTTACAAGCGAATCAGTGGGAGCATTGTTGTCTTCCTGATATTGTATGTAGATGACATACTGTTGATCGGGAATGACATACCTACCCTGAAAGTTGTTAAGAACAACCTAGGGAACTGCTTTTCTATGAAGGACTTGGGTGAAGCGACTTACATACTCTGTATTAAGATCTATAGAGATAGATCGAAGAAGTTGCTGGGTTTGACCCAGAGTACGTACATTGAGAAGGTGTTGAAGCGGTTCAACATGCTTGAGTCCAAGAAAGGATTTTTGCCCATGTCTCATGGTGTGAATCTCTCTAAGGACCAGTGTCCAAAATCTTGTGAAGATAAGGACCACATGAAGTTAATTCCATATGCTTCGGCAATTGGGTCAATCATGTATGCAATGTTATGTACTCGACCCGATGTCTCTTTTGTATTGAGCATGACTAGCATGTATCAGTCTGATCCTGGTGAATGTCATTGGATAGCCGTAAAGAATATCCTGAAGTACTTGAGAAGGACTAAGGATGTATTCTTGGTGTATGGTGGAAAGGAAGAGCTCGTTGTAAGTGGTTACACGGATGCCAGCTTCCAAACTGATAGGGATGATTCGAAGTCTCAGTCAGGGTTTGTGTTTTGCCTGAATGGAGGAGCTGTGAGCTGGAAGAGTTCCAAGCAAGAGACATTTGCTGATTCTACAACTGAGGCCGAGTATATCGTTGCGGCAAATGCAGCGAAGGAGGCTGTATGGATTAGGAAATTCATCGGCGAGCTAGATGTAGTTCCTAGCATTGTTGGTCCTGTAGTTCTCTATTGTGATAACAATGGTGCAATTGCACAATCTAAGGAACCTAGATCCCATCAGCGCTCCAAGCACATACTACGGCGATTCCATCTTATTCGTGAGATTGTCGAACGAGGAGATGTGAACATTTGCAGGGTGCCGACTGAGGAGAATATTGCAAATCCACTGACAAAGCCTCTCGCGCAGAGAAAGCATGATGGTCATACTAGATCAATGGGTATACGATACCTGAGTGATCAACTCTAGTGGGAGTCTTGTGGGTTGCATGTAAAATAAATATTCTGTTGGCTGTTTAATATTTATTCATATGATGAATTGTGTACCAATTATTTCCTTTTACAATTAATGGCAAGTTCTTTTATTACGATATACTGTTTCTATATAATAGAATAAAATTCGTGATAAATACCCTTAGAATGTTCGCTTCCATTGGACATCAAGTACGTGACTTGAATGTGAGAGCCTATGATCTCGAAGCTTCATTCTTAAAAGGTCCCTGGTCGAGGTATCATCGTAGAAGCTAAGGGTGATGATGATACATTAAGACTAGCATGTGTATTGACTGATAACCGGTTCTCACAGGTCATGATATTGTGATATCAAGTCATCACGTGGGTACTTGTTAGTGAACAAGTTGTACTGAACAGACCCAAACTGAGACTACTTTGTGGATTGTTACTTAAAAGTGTCACAAGTAGGTCTCATTTGACAATGGTGTTGTGGTCCTTTGACCTGAAGTCACAGCATTCATCGAGTGAGGAAGAGCGTGCTTTGATGTCATCTAAAGTCTTCCTTGAAGAAGGTTGATGATAAGGGTGGTCATTGGGTACGTTACGAATCATTTGGGTGTTTGGGTGTGAGTAGATATGGGATTTGTCCTCCTATATAACAGGAGTTGCATCCATGGGCCCCTTGATGGAATTGGACTGAGAAATGCATGGCCATGCTTGGTTGAGTCAATATGTGATATTGAGCTCACCATTCTCTGGAAGTCCATTCTAGATCAAGAAACTTGGATTGAGCTATAAAGAGGGTGACACGGTCCATGCCTCTAGTTCTTTCCGGATGTAAGGGACAAAGGGACAAAGACAATGCTGGAACATTGGTCATAAAGGCTTATGAGTTATGAACTCTTATTGCTTGGGGAGCAATGATGCATTGCTAGATGCCGCTCATTGTTTGTGAGGTTTTTGTTTGATACTTTCAAGATCAAGTGGGAGACTGTTGGAGTTACCATTGTGATCTAGAAGTGGTCAAACATGTAATGTCACTGCCAATGCGGTATGAGCCTGTAGGGTCGCACATAAGAGCATGTGGAGAAGTTGGAAGATTGACTGTGTTGGTAAAGGTTACCAATAATCATAAAGAATGGGGAAGTCCAGCAATTGTTGCTGACTGAATTTGTCGGATATGTCTGATTGGATTCGTCAGAATTCGTCGGATCATTCCGTGGTATCCCGACGAATTGTCACAAAGATCCTTCACTCGGCAAATGTTGCTGTCTGATTGGATTCGTCGGAATTCGTCGGATCATTCCGTGGAATCCCGACGAATTGTCACAGAGACCCTTCACTCGGCAAATGTTGCCGTCTGATGTGATTCGTCGGAATTTGTCGAATTGTCCCGTGAAATCTCGACGAATGTTGTTCCGTGGAATCCCGACGAATTATTACAGAAAACTGTTTCTGTCTGGACTGCGGATAGCGATTTTTTTAGGTCTTTATACTTCGGGTATAAATAGACGGTTCGACGGTTCTTCATTAGGATCCACGATCTTTACGCGAAGAAGAAGAGACGAGACGGAAGAAGTTCCGCCTCACGAACCCTAGCCGACGGAAGTGTTCCGCCGTCTCGATCGCCTCCGCAGATCTCCCCTCCGGCGATCGTCGCCGTGATTGTTCTTTCTGGAGCGAACCTAGCAGTTCGTGGAAGTGCAAAGGTGCAATCGTTCTTCTCCCGGCTCGTGTGGATCACTGTAGAGACGTAGACATTATTCTACGTGAGAACTCTCGCATAGCCGGCGCAAGGACTCTTCTTCTTGGAGCATCTAGGTTGGATTTGATCCAATCCAGCAAAGGTAATTTTTGCCTAGTATTTTATTAACTTTTTGATTCAACATTCATGGCTGATCCAAACCTTTTTGGGTTGTTTCTGTTTATTTCCGCTGCGCCTACATACGATGTATGGTCATAGAAAAACCCAACATGAAGAAGATCCAGTGCTGAAAATGACAACTCAAGAAGCATCTTCTTCACGTCTAAGAAGCCGATCTCCATCAGGCTAAGTTGCCAATCTTCATCAGGCAGAAGAAACAGTTTTCATTACTGTAAATCTATCATTGTTGTAAGGCTTGGGGGCTTAAGGGTCTAGCCTGAGGGCTGGAGAGCTTTGAGGCTTGAGGGCCAGGGCAGTGGACTTGCGGATCCAATATTGTCTAGCTTGAGGGTTGGAGAGTTGTGAGGCTTGAGGGCCAGGGCAGTGGACTTGCGGGTCCAATATTGTCTAGCTTGTGGGCTGGAGAGCTGTGAGGCTTGAGGGCCAGGGTAGTGGACTTGCAGGTCTGATATTGTCGAGCTTGAGGGATTGGGTGCAGTAATGGCTTGCGGGCCTAGGCAATAGGGACAGGACTTGCGGGTCTTTGTTGTGTAGGGCTTGAGGGCCTGATTGTCGAGTTTGCGGGCTCGGGTGCAGTAGGGGCTTGTGGGCTTAGGCTGTAGGACTTGCTGGTCCGTGTTGTAAGGCTTGCGGGCCTGAAACTTTGGCGGAGTTTGCTAAGCCTAGCACACTGCTAGGTATGCGCAGAGGGACAGAGGACTACTCAAGACACCCGGTCTTGAGGAACCTCTATAAGTTCTTGCGTGCTTTCTGTGTTGTGCTATTCTAATCTATAGATCTTTTAACCAAAAATCAAAGAACACCTAAAGGGGATAATATAATTTGAAAAACCTATTCACCCCCCCCCCCCCCCCCCCCCCTCTAGGTGATAAGTTGACACCCAATAACTAACAAGTGGTATCAGAGGTAGGTTGTTCAAAGAAAAGCTTAACAGCTTGAACAGATCTGCCCGTGGGTGTTCATTCATCATAGCTATGGAATCAAAAATAGCTATTTGTCCTAAGGAGAATTTTGCCCTTTGGAAAGTAAGAGCTAAAATATTCATGGAGGCTAGGGAGCCTAGAATGTTTCAAATCGTTCAAGAAGGGCCCTATGTCCCCAAGACAGTGTCCAAGAAAATGACTAAAGATGAGATCATCCTAGTCAACTTGGACAAGGAAGCCAAAGATATTGTAGCTGGTGTAGTTGATATCTTAACATTTCAGAAACTGGCTCACTGCATAACAGCAAAAGAGATGTAGGACTCTCTAACAGTCCTTATAGAAGGATCAAAAGAATAAAGAAGCAAAGCAGCTAAGAAGAAAGTAAGAACATTGAGTGACAGTGACTCACGCTATTTAGACTCAGAAGAGAAGACTCGGTTTGGACTGACTGTCCTATCTGAGTCAGAGGAAGAAATACAGGATGAAGCCTCGCCTAAACAGGTATGCATAAGGGCTCCTCTATCTACCTCAGACTCAGAATCGGAGATAAGCTCATCTAGAAATGGCGACTGGTCCAAGTCATACAATGATCTTCTAGAAGACGTCAAGATGCTCAAGATGCTATGCAAGGAGCAGGATGCAAAGATCTCAGCTCTTCAAGACAGAAACTCCGATCTCTCGGAAAAGGCTAAAAGGCTGACTCTAGAGAACGCAGATTTTTGCCAGCTCAAAAGAGACTACAATGCAAGCTCCAATCTTGACCTGATGAGCAAGTTTGGAAAAACCCTGAAGGCACTAGTGGATAGCAGGGAGTTATGCTACTCTCTCACCAAGGAGGTTCTACTTCTAAAGAAGGATTGAAATCAGGCTGGTCTCCTGAAATCAAGGGCTAATAAAGTCCGGAATGTGGAGGACAAATCCTCTATCAAAAGAAATCCAGTAGCAAGCTCCTCCAAACCAGAGACCTCTCCTCCACTGGTAAATTGGTTGCTGCTCCACTCAAAAAAGGGAGCAGGGATGCTTCAAGGAAGACAAATCAGGCAGACCCTGTGGGAAGAAGGCTAGCTTGGGGAAGGTAATCTCACCCTCCGACAAGAATGCTGGGCAATCCAATCTCAGGTATCTCAAGAATGGGAGCTCTGCAAGTGGAACAAAGAACATGCCAAAAATCTCAAGGGTACCTCATGGAAGGATGACCACAAGGAGGCATGAAGTTACTGGGTCTACAGAAACAAAGAAATCACTAAAGAAGACTGACACCAGATGGAAAGCTGTGGATAATGATTGTCAACATCACACTCACAATCAGTACAGATCAGTATCCTTCAAATATCCTTATGTTCATACCCAAAGTACTCGTGCTTGTTGGATCTTACGGTGCCCTTAGAGGGGGGGTGAATAAGGGAATAAAATTCTTCTTTATAATTTTAGACAATTTAACTTAAAGGAGGAAACAATTGTAATTTGCAATTCTATAAATTATGTCAAATGATAGAAATCAAGTAAACACAAAATAAGACATGATTATATTATATATAAAAAAGTGTTTACATAAATTTGATTTCTATATCGCTAGAAATCGGAGGCGTACAAATGTAAATATCTTTTCCTTTTCTATACCGACTTGTATCCCCACAAACCGGTTGGCTTTATCTTATCCTTCCCTGGATATGGCCTCAAGCTGCTCTAGCCAATCCTTCCCCGGATATGGCCTCTAGCCACCTAGATCTAATCACCTAGAACTAGTCGCCAACACAATGCGAATTCCTCCCTAAGTCCTACCCAGACCTAGTCGCCAACACAAGGCGAATTAACTAAACGATTACAAAAAATATGGAATGAAAAATAAATATAACAATAATGAAACTCCCTATATGATATCTCTGAAGATGAGGATGAAGGATCGTTGTAGCATAAGCGAGGTTGAAGCGCTCGTTCTTCGGATGCAGCATGGTGGCTTACTTCTCCAGAAATCCTCTTTGGCTTTTAGTGGGAAATGAACTTTCGGCAGAGTAGCAGCTCTGGAAATTTGGCACAAGTAATCTCTCTGGAAGCACTTGCTCAAAATGAGAGAGCCCATCAATTTATAGATCTTGAAGATAGCGCCTACGGTATCTCCTAGTGCCTGCGGTAGCGTTCGTGTGGAGCAGTTGCGAAACCATCGGCGGCGTGGCGCTGTGCACGAACTTGAGATAGCGTCAGGCGGTAGTGCTAGCGCTGGCGGTAGCGTTCGTGTGGAGCAGTTGCAAAACCGTCGACTGCGTGAAAGAACAAACTTTCGTCGAACGAAATTTTCGTCGAACGGAGCTTCAAGTTCGTCGAACGGAAATTTAAATTGAACGGAGTTTTCGTCGAACACGATCAAATTCGTCGAACGGAACCTGAGCTAGCACCTGGCGGTAGCTCTAACGCTGGCGGTAGTGCATTCTTCCAGATTTTTGAATTCAGCTACTTTCTACCTGTAGAGTATTGCACCTATAGTTCCTGCACACTATAAACACACAAAATACAAGATCAAATACAATTTGGGATTTGTTTATCTCAAACAAAGGTATGTGACACATATGTCCAACAATCTCCCCCTTTTGATAATAACAAATCCTCTTAGCAAGAAATCAACAATAGTGTTTATAGTATATGATAAGCAAGATGATAGTGCAACTATAGTATATGATAAGCATGATAATGTGCATATTCCCCTTATCCTAATGCTCCCCCTACATAAATGCAATTTATGTTTTACTCCCCCTAAATGATAGATTACATGAATTATTCTCCCCTTAATCATCTATATTTCTCCTATATAGATTTCTTCAATTAATCTCCCCCTTTTGGTATTATCAAAAGAAGGTAGGGTGAGGGTAGTAAGGAGGCATTTTTTAGGCTAGTTATAAATCATGATCGAGCTTTGGTAATATATGAAATGATAAAGAGTTTAAGCATAGTATATATAAGAGATTTCAAATAAAAAGATAAGAGTTGTAAGCAAGCGGAAGATTATAAGAAACATCTTTTTGTAAGCATGAAAAGCATAAGTAAAAATATGAGTTTCAGTTCAAAATTGAAAGATGTTTTAGCCTTTTTGAAATCTCAAAGTTTTTCATAAAGATACCAAGCATGAAATGAACATATCAAAGATAGATTATACTACAATGTTACTTAATTTTAAGTTCAAGAGATACCAAAACATTGTAGAGATCATGCTAGGTTATCTAGTGCATTTTTTATATAAAGAGTAGTATAGATAAAGCATTAGAATCCAATACTCATGAGAAGAAGTGTTATGAAAGATAATGATGTGCACATAAGTGTATTTTGGGTAATGTTAACAATTGATTTAAATCAACAAAATACAAGACATATGTAGAGTAAAGTGCACAATAAAAACTCAAGTAAATTACTTTCACACACTTTTAATGCACATAATATTTTTTAACAAAGTGGTGTAATAACCAAGGTTTGCACAAGACACTTTACTATTCATTCCAAGGTGCTCAACCTCATAATGCTTATGAAGACTTATCAGCAGGTTCAAGTAGTGCTTGGTGGAGTTATATTTGTCTACATATATTTTTTTTTGTTCATATTTGTGAGACAACATTCTTCGAATACACTTGCTTTGCAAACCCAAATTTTTAACTTAACCACTTTTCTAAATTTCATAAGTGCAATTCAAATGTAGTGTAGGCAATAAACTTATGCAAGTTTTAATTCATTGTACAAATACAATACACAAGCAAGCATTTTTAGATTTAAACACACATGTTGATTACCAAAGTAAGTGAGTGAAAGGTATCATTATCAATCATAATACATTTACTCATACATAGAGGCATGCTAAGCTTGGTTCTACACATATTTTTCAATACAATTGATGCACTTTAAATAGATATATCAAAGCATGATAAACAAAACAATGTTCATAGTAATTTGAAGGAATAAATTTTAACATTGTAAATAAGTCTAAATAATAGAATTCATTCATGCTTGATATTAGCAATAAAGATCATACAGTTTTTTTTTTGTTTTGAAAATTTTTAATGAAATAAAAACAGAAAAATCACACAAACATATTTTTGTATTTTTGAATTTTGAATTTTTGTAGTTGATTTTTCATAATGCACATAAAACAAAAATAAAATAGACAGAAACACAAAAATAAATTTGTACATATAAACTAACATATTTTTATTGATTTTTAGAAATTTTAAAAAACAGAAAAATCACAAACCCACGCTAGCGCTGGCGCTAGCGTTAGCGCTGGAAACAGTACATGATTTTTTAGGAATTTTAAAAATCTGATTTTTGAATATTGATTAGGGGTCTTAAGAGCAGTCTTATGTAGAAATTGTGTAGTATTCAGAGATGTCTTGATTGCTCAAATTGCATAAAACATTAGCGTTTTACATGTTATTCATCCTAAGATGTCTAAGACTCCTAATTCCAACCTTAACATTTGAAACCTTGCATCGGGAAGAGGTTTAGTAAATATATCAGCAAGTTGAGAGTCCGTGCCAATGAAACCAATCCTTACATTTTCCTTTTTAATGTGATCCCTTATGAAATGATGACGCACATCTATATGTTTGGATCTAGAGTGGTGTACCGGATTATTTGTGAGATCAATGGCACTTTTGTTGTCACATTTTAATTCAATAAGTTTTAGATGAAAACCAAAGTCCTCTAAAGTTTGGCTCATCCATAGTGCTTTTGCACAACAACTCCCTAATGCAATATATTCGGCCTCCGTGGTGGAGAGTGCAACCGAGTTTTGTTTCCTACTAGACCATGCAACTAATGATGTTCCTAGAAAATGACAAGTATCACTAGTGCTTTTTCTATCAAGTGAACAACCGGCGTAGTCCGAATCGGAGTAGCCGTGAAGTGTAAATGAATTACTGTGCGGGTACCATAATCCTAATCTAGATGACCCAATGAGATATCTAAAAATTCATTTTACCGCTTTTAAATGAGATTCTTTTGGATTGGCTTGAAATCGAGCACATAAGCATACGACAAACATAATATCGGGTCTAGTTGCACTTAGATAAAGTAGAGATCCTATCATACCTCTATATAAAGTTTGATCTATAGAGATTCCTGATTCATCTTTTCCTAATTTTAGTGATGCACTCATTGGTGTAGAAGCATGTTTAAGGTTTTCAAATCCAAAATGTTTTAGCATATCATGGACATATTTAGTTTGACATACAAAGATACCATCAATTCTTTGTGATATTTGAAAACCAAGGAAATAAGAAAGTCCTCCTACAAGACTCATTTCAAATTCATTTTTCATCACTAAAATAACTTCTTTACACATCTCTTCATTAGTAGATCCAAAAATAATATCATCAACATATATTTGTAAAATAATTATATCATCATTGTTGTGCTTAATGAAGAGAGTATTATCTGCACTTCCCATAATATAACCGTGCTTTAATAAAAATGATGTAAGTCTTTCATACCATGCACGGGGCGCTTGTTTTAAACCATAAAGCGCTTTCTCTAGTTTATAAACATGATTTGGAAATTTTTCACTAATAAAACCGGGGGGTTGTTCAACATAAACTTCTTCTTTTACAAACCCGTTTAGAAAAGCACTTTTCACATCCATTTGAAATAGTTTTATTCTTTTAAAGCTTGCAATTGCTAGAAAAATTCTTATAGACTCTAATCTAGCAACGGGTGCAAAAGATTCATCAAAATCTATCCCCTTGATTTGTGAATATCCTTGTGCTACTAAGCGTGCCTTATTCCTAGTGATTCTAGACTCACCATCTAATTTATTTTTAAAAATCCATTTTACACCTACAACCGGGTGATTAGATGGTATTTCAACTAATTTTCAAACATTATGTCGCTCAAATTGTTCTAACTCTTCATTCATAGCCAAAAACCAAAATTCATCATTCAAAGCGGTAGAAATAGTTTTTGGTTCAATTTTGGAAACAAAACAAATATTTGAAAAAGATTCATGAAGAGAAGAACGAGTTCTTACCCCGATGGATGGTTCACCAATTATTAATTCCCGTGGATGATCCTTTGTGAATTTCAAGGCACTTGGAGGTACATATTCATCTTCCTTGGCCTCCTCTTCTTCTTCTTTGGAAGGTTCTTTGTCACCATGCTCCAAAGGCGGTGATAGATCATCCTCGTTACCTGCGGAAATTTTTTCTACACAAGGAACAAACTCATCAAATTTTACATTTATTGACTCTTCAACTCTACTAGTTCTTTTATTAAAAATTCTATAAGCTTTACTAGTTGAAGAGTACTCAAGAAAAGTTCCTTCATCACATTTTTCATCAAACTTTCCCAAGCTATCTTTTGTATTCAAAATAAAACATTTACAACCAAAAACTTTGAAATAAGATACATTAGGCTTCTTTTGAAAATAGATTTCATATGGTGTGAGATTAAGAGATAGGCGAAGCATGATTCTATTCAAAACATAACACGATGTACTTACGGCTTCGGCCCAAAAGGACTTAGGTAATTTATATTCACATAACATAGTGTGTGCTAGTTCTTGAAGTGTCCTATTCTTTCTTTCTACAATACCATTTTGTTGTGGTGTGCGTGGTGCAGAGAACTCATGTTTAATGCCAAACATATCACAAAAGGATGTAAAATTTTCATTTTCAAATTCTCCTCCATGATCCGAGCGAATGCATTTAATTTTTAAATCACTTTCATTTTGAATAAGAGTACATAATTTTGCAAATTCGCAAAACGCATCGGATTTGGAAGAGAGAAATAATGTCCAACAATATCTTGAAAAATCATCTATTAAGATATATGTATATAATCTACCACCAAGACTTGGAGTGCTAACGGGACCAAAAAGATCCATACGAATTATTTGTAAGGGTCTTGTAGTAGAAATGAAATTTTTACTTTTGAAAGAGGATCTAGAAAATTTACCTTTTTGATATGGTGAACAAAGTGAAGGTAAAGTTCCATTTAACCTAGGCAATCCTCTAATTAAATTACTTTTGGCAAGTTTTACAATGAGCTTTGTGCTAGCATGCCCTAGTCTTTTATGCCAAAGTTCTAACTCATCGTTTTTAGTGATAAAACATTTTATATATGATTTAGAAAGATCATAAAAAGAAACTGTATAAACATTATGTATACTTGGTGCAGTTAGTAAAATATCTTTTGTAGTAGGATTCGATATTTTGCACAAGTTAGTGGAAGATTCAAATAACACATCTAATCCTTTATCATATAATTGGCTAATAGAAATTAAATTGTGTTTTAATCCTTTCACATAAAGAACATTAGATATAGTAAAGGATTTGTTACCAACTGTACCAATTCCCATGATCCTTCCTTTTCCGTTGTCACCAAACGTCATGATCCCTCCCTTCTTCTTTTCTAGGCTAAGGAACTTAGCTTTATTGCCCATCATGTGCTTGGAGCATCCTGAATCCAAGTACCACACGTCTTCATTGTCCTTAGCCTGCCTACACATATAGAAAGAAGATGAGAGTAAAGATCCGGATACCCAAGTGGTACCACCCATAGAATAAGTGGAAGCCTTAGGTACCCAAATTTGTTTTAAAGTATTTTGTTTTATTTTCCTGCAAGAACTAGATGTGTGACCTAACCTATAACAGTTTGCACACGAAATAAAGGGGGTTGAGACCCTTTTCAGAAAAAATTTCTTGCTGGAAGAAATTGGATTTACAGAAGAAACACATTTTGAAAAAGAGAATTCAGGTTTCTGGTATGAGGTGCTAGCGCCGGCGTTAGTGGCTAGCGCCGGGCGGTAGCCCTCACCTCGATATCCGAGCCCAAATTTTCCAGAACCATGGCACTGGTTCCCTAAAATCATTTCCAGTGATTTTTGGCCAATTCCAAATTTTTTAATGGCCATGGTGAGATCATGAACTTGTGCTTTAAGTGAAGAATTTTCTTTCACAAGCCTGACACACCTATTTTCAAAACCTTTTTGGTTATTTTTGATTTGAAAAAGAGAGACTTCTAATTTCCTTTCTAATTCCCCTTCTCTTTTGTAAGAGTTTTGGCATGAGAGAGGGCTTTAGAAAGTGACTCTTCAATATCTTTTGCCAATTTAGTGGAGTGATCACACTCTTGGCAAGAAACCTTTCTTTTTTCTAAAACAATTACCTTTTTGGAAAGCTTTTGATTTTCTTTAATAAGAGATTCATTTTCACGATTCAATAAAATACTATCTTTCATATTTTTATCAAAAGCTTTGCAAGTTTCAAGGAATTCATTATAGAGTTCATCATAAGTGGGAGGAGTTACCTCAGTGTCACTAAGAACATTGGTGTCGTCGTCGTCGTTTCCATGTCCCATGAGGCACATGTTTGCTTCCTCATCTTTGCTTGATGAAGACCCGCTTGATTCTTCGGAGGAGGAGGAGGAGTCATCCCATGTTCTAGCTTTTAGCACCTTCTTCTTCTCCTTCCCTTTGTGCCGCTTTTCCATCTTCTCCTTCAAGAACTTTGGGCACTGGCTACGAATGTGCCCGGTATTCCTACAATGAAAGCACTCAGGTGGAGGTCTTTCTTCTTCATCGTCGCTCTCCTTTTCCTTCTTTGAGGATGACTTTTTCCATCTTGCATCCTTTTGGATAAATTTCTGGAAAGTGTTTCTCCTTTCCGGATTTCGCATGAACTTTCGGAAGTTCTTCACCAAAAGGCTTTCTTCATCTTCATCCTCATCCTCTTGGCACTCCTTCTTTGATGTTAATGCCAACGCCTTCTTCTTTGGATCCTTGTTGTATTCATCATGTTGGATTTTGAGTTCTACCTCATGGGTTTTGAGATTCCCAAGGAGGCTCTCAACTTGGAGCGTCCTTAGATTATGCGATTCTGAAATGGCCGTCACCTTCGGGTTGAATTTTGGTGGAAGGTAACGAAGAATCTTTCGGACCAAGTCGTCGTTGGAGAAGGTCTTTCCAAGTGCTTCGGAGGCATTGACGATCTTGGTGAAGCGCGTGTACATTCCATCAACATCTTCACTTTCATCCATCCGGAATTTTTCATATTCCGACTCAAGTTGGAAAAGCTTTGAATCTTTAACCTACGATGTACCTTCATGAGTAACTTCCAAATGATTCCAAATTTCATATGCAGTAGTACATGCAGAAATTCTATTAAATTCATTTCTATCTAACGCACAAAATAAAGCATTCATAGCCTTGGCGTTATGTTTGCATTTTAGCTTATCCCTATCATCCCATTTATCTTTTGGTTTATCTAAAGTTAACTCTCTAACTACAAATGTAAAAGGAGAGTATTCCTCTTCTACCATATTCCATACCTCAATATCTAGGGTCATAAGAAAACATCTCATCCTATTTTTCCAGTAATTATAATCTGACCCGGTAAAGAGTGGAGGTCTACTAATTCCCTGACCCTCGGAAAAAGCGAGATCATAAGACGCCATTATTCCTGGTTTTTAAACCGTTTGGAATAACCTCCCTCTGATACCACTTGTTGGATCTTACGGCGCCCTTAGAGGGGGGTGAATAAGGGAATAAAATTCTTCTTTATAATTTTAGACAATTTAACTTAAAGGAGGAAACAATTGTAATTTGCAATTCTATAAATTATGTCAAATGATAGAAATCAAGTAAACACAAATTAAGACATGATTATATTATATAAAAAAAAGTGTTTACATAAATTTGATTTCTATATCGCTAGAAATCGGAGGCGTACAAATGTAAATATCTTTTCCTTTTCTATACCGACTTGTATCCCCACAAACCGGTTGGCTTTAGCCTATCCTTCCCCGGATAAGGCCTCAAGCCGCTCTAGCTAATCCTTCCCCAGATATGGACTCGAGCCCCCTAGATCTAATCACCTAGAACTAGTCGCCAACACAAGGCGAATTCCTCCCTAAGTCCTACCCAGACCTAGTCGCCAACACAAGGCGAATTAACTAAACAATTACAAAAAAATATGGAAGGAAAAATAAATATAACAGTAATGAAACTCCCTATATGAGATCTCTGAAGATGAGGATGAAGGATCGTTGTAGCATAAGCGAGGTTGAAGCGATCGTTCTTCGGATGCAGCGTGGTGGCTTCCTTCTCTAGAAATCCTTTTTGGCTTTGAGTGGGAGATGAACTTTCCGCAGAGTAGCAGCTCTGGAAATTTGGCACATGTAATCTCTCTGGAAGCACTTGCTCAAAACGAGAGAGAGCCCATCAATTTATAGATCTTGAAGATAGCGCCTGCGGTATCTCCTAGCGCCTACGGTAGCATTCGTGTGGAGCAGTTGCAAAACCGTCGGCAGCGTGGCACTGTGCACGAACTTGAGATAGCGCCAGGCGGTAGTGCTAGCGCTGGCGGTAGCGTTCGTGTGGAGCGGTTGCGAAACCGTCGGCTGCGTGAAAGAACAAACTTTCGTCGAACGAAATTCGTCGAACAAAATTCGTCAAACGAAATTTTCGTCGAACGGAGCTTCAAGTTCGTCGAACGGAAATTTTTGTCGAGCGAAATTTTTGTCGAATGGAGCTTCAAGTTCGTCGAACGGAAATTTTCGTCGAACGGAGTTTTCATCGAACGCAGTCAAATTTGTCGAACGGAACCTGAGCTTGCACCTGGCGGTAGCACTAACGCTGGCGGAAGTGCATTCTTCCAGATTTTTGAATTCAGCTGCTTTCAACCTGTGGAGTATTGCACCTATAGTTCCTGCACACTATAAACACACAAAATACAAGATCAAATACAATTTGGGATTTGTTATTCTCAAACAAAGGGATGTGACACATATGTCCAACAATGCTCACACAGCTAGCCAAAAAATAAGATACAACAGGTTCGAATGTTGGGGTTGTGGAAAAACTGGGCACTTTGCAATTGATTGTTGGTACAATCCAACTGCTCCAAAGGGAACAAATGCTAAACTTGCAAATAATCTCTTTCATAATCACTATGCATATCCTGGGGCAGTTTTATCCAGTATGCCCGTTAAATCTAATAATTTCCTAGGACCCAAATTTACTTGGGTACCTAAGGGCTTGTAATCTCATTTACTTGGGTACCTAAGGGCTTGACAGATAAGAAGCCAATCAACATCAGGCAAAAGAAGAGGAGGCTGAAGAAGATCCAGTGTTGAAAACGACAAATCAAGAAGCATCTTCTTCATATCTAAGAAGCCGATCTCCATCAGGCTAAGTTGTCGATCTTCATCAGGCAGAAGAAACAGTTTTCATTATTGTAAATCTATCATTGTTGTAAGGCTTGAGGGCCTAAATGTCTAGCTTGAGGGCTGGAGAGTTGTTAGGCTTCTAGGCCAGGGCAATGGACTTGCGGGTCCAATATTGTCTAGCTTGAGGGCTGGAGAGCTGTGAGGCTTGAGGGCCAGGGCAGTGGACTTGCGGGTCCAATATTGTCTAGCTTGAGGGCTGGAGAGCTGTGAGGCTTGAGGGACAGGGAAGTGGACTTGTTGGTCTGATATTGTCGAGCTTGAGGGCTTGGGTGCAGTAAGGGCTTGTGGGCCTAGGCTGTAGGGACGGGACTTGCGGGTCTTTGTTGAGTAGGGCTTGAGGGCCTGATTGTCGAGCTTGTGGGCTCGGGTGCAGTAGGGGCTTGTGGGCTTAGGCTGTAGGACTTGCTGGTCCGTGTTGTAAGGCTTGCGGGCCTGAATCTTTGGCAAAGTTTGCCGAGCCTAGCACACTGCTAGGTAGGCGCAGAGGGACAGAGGACTACTCAAGACACCCGGTCTTGAGGAACCTCTATAAGTTATTGCGTGCTTTCTGTGTTGTGCTATTCTAATCTATAGATCTTTTAACCAGAAATCAAAGAACGCCTAAAGGGGATAATATAATTTGAAAAACCTATTCACCCCCCCCCCCCCCCCTCCCCCTCCAGTTGATAAGTTGACACCCAATAACAAACAAGTGGTATCAGAGGTAGGTTGTTCAAAGAAGAGCTTAACAGCTTGGACAGATCTGCCCGTGGGTGTTCATTCATCATAGCTATGGAATCAAAAATAGCTATTTGTTCTATGGAGAATTTTGCCCTTTGGAAAGTAAGAGCTAAAATATTCATGGAGTCTAGGGACCCTAGAATGTTTCAAATCGTTCAAGAAGTGCCCTATGTCCTCAAGACAGTGTCCAAGAAAATGACTAAAGATGAGATCATCCTAGTCAATTTGGACAAGGAAGCCAAAGATATTGTAGCTGGTGCAGTTGACATCTTAACATTTCAGAAACTGGCTCACTGCATAACAGCAAAAGAGATGTGGGACTCTCTAATAGTCCTTATGGAAGGATCAAAAGAAGAAAGAAGCAAAGCAGCTAAGAAGAAAGTCAGAACATTGAGTGACAGTGACTCACGTTGTTCAGACTCAGAAGAAAAGACCCAGTTTGGACTGACTGTCCTATCTGAGTCAGAGGAAGAAATACAGGATGAAGTCTCACCTGAACAGGTATGCGTAAGGGCTCCTCTATCTACCTCAGTCTCAGAATCGGAGATAAGCTCATCTAGAAATGGTGACTGGTCCAAGTCATACAATGATCTTCTAGAAGACGTCAAGATGCTCAAGATGCTGTGCAAGGAGCAGGATGCAAAGATCTCAGCTCTTCAAGACAGAAACTTCGATCTCTCGAAAAAGGCTAAAAGGCTGACTCTAGAGAACGCAAATTTCTGCCAGCTCAAAAGAGACTACAATGCAAGCTCCAATCTTGACCTGATGAGCAAGTTTGGAAAAACTCTGAAGGCACTAGTGGATAGCAGGGAGTTTTGCTACTCTCTCACCAAGGAGGTTGTACTTCTAAAGAAGGATAGATATCAGGCTGGTCTCCTGAAATCAAGGGCTAACAAAGTCTGGAATGTGGAGGACAAATCCTCTATCAAAAGAAATCCAGTAGCAAGCTCCTCCAAACCAGAGACCTCTCCTCCACTGGTAAAATGGTTGCTGCTCCACTCAAAGAAGGGAGCAGGGATGCTTCAAGGAAGAAAAATCAGGCAGACCCTGTTGGAAGAAGGCAAGCTTGGGCAAGGTAATCTCACCCTCCGACAAGAATGCTGGGCAATCCAATCTCGGGTATCTCAAGAATGGGAGCTCCACAAGTGGAACAAAGAACATGCCAAAAATCTCAAGGGTACCTCATGGAAGGATTACCACAAGGAGGCATGAGTTTACTGGGTCTACAGAAACAA
Source organism: Dactylorhiza incarnata (assembly GCA_033032865.1). Taxonomy (NCBI): domain Eukaryota; kingdom Viridiplantae; phylum Streptophyta; class Magnoliopsida; order Asparagales; family Orchidaceae; genus Dactylorhiza; species Dactylorhiza incarnata. The sequence continues at coordinate 6,720,917 of JAWHQI010000051.1, read as the reverse complement.
AGAAATCACTAAAGAAGAGACTCCAGATGGAAAGCTGTGGATGATAATTGTCAACATCACACTCACAATCAGTACAGATCAGTATCCTTCAAATATCCTTATGTTCATACCCAAAGGACTCATGCTCACACAGCTAGACAGAAAAGAAGATACAACAGGTTCGAATGTTGGTTTTGTGGAAAGACTGGTCACTTTGCAATTGATTATTGGTACAATCAAACTGCTCCAAGGGTAACAAATGTTAAACTTGCAAAAAATCTCTTTCATAATCACTATGCATATCCTGGGGCAGTTATATCCAGTATGCCCGTTAAAGCTAACAATTTCCTAGGACCCAAATTTACTTGGGTACCTAAGGGCTTGTAATCTCATTTTGCAGGTAGTCCAAGAGCCCACCAGAAGCAAATTTGGGCCTTAGACAAGATGGTTGTTCTGGCCCATAGGTTGGAACAGCAAAATTAGCTCATTAACAATCTTAGTGCAGGGGTGGTGCCGAAAGATAACTTCCAGGCAGGGCGAAAGAATGCCTTATCATCGATACAATAGGATATCTCGACGACATAGCAAATGTCGAGACGACAAATGGACTAGGCAGAAAGGATGCGTATCCTAGACGTGTCTCAATGACAAAAGCGGTATCTTCGAAACAACATCCAACCATTTAAAATTCTGGTGGATCATTAATCTGAACCGCTCGATGTGGTAGTCATCGACTCCTCGATAAAATCAAAAAGGTACGCACCCCTTCACCTACCTCCACTATAAATAGAGTGAATGTCCCTGATGAAAATTATGGTTTCATTTTCCTTAAGCTGCTCCTTCGACAAACCACCACCTCATCTCCGACGTGCTGCCTTCTCTCTCACTCTAGATCAATGGCTCCCAAGAAGGAAGAAGTAATTTCCAATTGTGAACTCCAACGTGGGGGTTTCAACTCATGCTAGGAAGAAATAAGGTTAGTACTAGGGCTTCTAGAGTCCGCCGGCCTAGAATATCTGTTATGCGAACCCTCAGTTCTTCTTCACCAAGAACTGACAGAATTCTTCGCTGAAGGTCAACTCAACCATTCTGAAACTCAGATAAAATCCATTGTAGCCGGGAAAAAGATCAAAGTATCAGTCAATAACCTCAGAAAGACACTCCATCTGCCAAAAATTAGAGGGGGAGAGGAAGAAGAGCTGACACCGAAGGATATCTCGGCTAGCTACTCCTGGTGCGGCCATACCGGTAAGACCTACGGGTCAATCAAGAGGAATGAGTTCAACCAGAAAGGAAAATTGCTAGCAGAGATCATGGGAAAGGTGCTGCTATGCAAACCTGGGTCGCACGACCGAATCTCTAAGGAGATGTTTGTCATCATGACAAGGATAATTCTAACCAAGATGACCGACTGGAGCAGATTTCTTTTCTAGAGATTAAAGAGTATCTAGAAGACCCCCTCCTAAGGAAGAATTCTATCCCTCTTCCTTCTGCACAGCCTGGATGAAGTGTTACACAGAAGTATGGGAGTGCCCCTGCACTACTCCAAATGACTGGATGTAAAGATGCTTGATCGATGGGATAGGTCTATCCCTAAACCTTCATCTGGTGTCCACCCTGCTCCAAAGAAACAAGCAGCCCCAATAGATCCCTCTAAAGATGATTCATCCAGCAGCTCCGACAACATACCCCCAATCCCTGGTACGTCTGCGGGGGAGACTTCCACCCTAAGGGATTTTCTAGGAATAGTACCAGAACCTGCTCCCGCAGAGGTTATTGAAGAAGATAGAAACCCCAACTTGGGGAGTGTTCCTACTGAGGGGGAGTCCCAACTTGGGAGCTCAGCCCAAGACGCAGAGATGATTGATGGGGAGCTCCCTGTTGGAGGCTCAGCCCAAGGTGATACACATGTTGAGGGGGAGACCGAACTGGGGTACTCTGCCCTAGAAGATCAAGGCACTATGTCTGAGCCCATGGAAGACATCACTCTGTCAGACGGCAGAGAACTAATCGTAGCAAGTAAGATTATGCTTACATATCCAAATGATACAGTACTAGAAGATGTCCAAGGGAAAGCCAAAGTGACAGTCCTCATAAGTGAAGAATCATCTGCAGATATCTCTGAAGAAGCTCCACAGGAAGGAGAAGATGAAGATGAACAAGCTGCTGAGCCATCTTCGGCTCAGTCAGGTTCTCTCCTTCACATGATGTCAGCTCTACTATCTGCTCAGCAAAAATAACTAGAGCAATTTATAGTAAAGACTGTGGATAATCTAAGGAAAGAGGTGAAGTGCGTGATCCAGAAAGTAAAGAGCGACATACTCCACCTCAACACCCAGTGCGCTCACTTCTACACTCTGGCAGCTCTGGCAATTGAAAAGATGGGTGAGGAAGTAAATAAAGTGGGGCATCAAACCCACAAGATCCTAACTAATCAAGTAAGATTCTCAAACACCGTGGACTATGCGTTTGAACAGATAGAAATGGGTGCCACCAATAACAGGAATCAAATTCTGAATAGAATCAATGAGAATGCTCATACACTAGATACCCATCTACCTGAAGTAAGGAATAACTTGGATGTGACTGAACAACATATGCATGAATAGATGACTCTGGTAAGAGAAGGTCTTGAAGAAAGGGTAATTGAACAAGTCCAAAAGGGGGAGAATGAGATAATAAATGTCGGTTCACATCAAGCAATGTGGATAGCAAATCATATAAAGCAGACAACGAAAAAACCCCATCAGTATATGAGGTTGCCAACCCTTCTGCAAGCACTGACTCAGCGGAGTATGGCATAGAATTCGTAAAATCAGTAACCTCCAGGAAAAGAAGGAGAATTCAGAGCAACCGGTACCGGCAAAAGAGACTAAGGGAAGTTGAGCTGGATCCATAATCAGGAAGGTGGAGTCTTGTCCCAAGAGAAATAATAACAGAATCATGGATACAGTTTGGATACCCTCAGGAGGACTATCAGAGGGTATACCAGTCAGTTGAATGGCAGAAACATATGAAGCAGCTGGAAAGGAGGAAGAATCACAAGCTAGCATTTCCACAAGGTCCTCCTCCCTCTCCTAAGAAGATTCCAATGCCCATCAACTATTATCAAAGGCAAAAGCAGAAAGCCAAAGGGGCGAGCAGCAGCAGATGCTGAAGAGTGCCTAATTAAACTCTAAATTATAATGGGGCAAATGAATGATAACTTTCATTCAAGAACATTTAATCTATTTATGTGCCTGGTGTTTGTTTCAAGAACACTTATTCTATTTTTGTGTGATTGATGCTTAATATGATTGCTGCTTGATGTGATTTCATAACCTGAGATGTTAAAAATCTTTATGTATATGGCATTTATCATTAAGATAAGTTTGGACTTCTTCAAATAGGGGGAGATTATTGCGAACAGTGCCCAGCAGTGTTCCTGATTTGAAGAAGTGCTCAGCTCAATGATAAGTGCAAGTTGTATTTAATGTCATATCTAGTTCATGCTTGTAGAGATGAGACTATATGTCCAGTACTTCAAAAGAACCATCCCTCTTGGTTCATCCCTCTTGGTCCTCTTTGGATACCTAAAACTCAAATTCATTAAGAAGCATCAAATGCATGAAGTAGAACATTTTTTTTAAATGTGCAAATATCTACTTCATGATATACTTTAAGTTTCTTGTTTAATATTTGAAAGTTGAGTCTTTTTTTAGAGTTATAAATTAAATTAAATTAAAAGTCAAGTTTCTATCTCTTAAATGAGCAATCTATTATCACATAAGACATGAGTATCCTATAATATTAAATGATTGTTCAAAACTCAAAAATTAGGAGTGTTCTTGAAACCCTAATACAAATCATAAAATAAAACATCACACCAATGCTTATCCGTACGAGTAATTAAAACTAGAACACCGTATTATTACATCGTTAAACAATTCAATATTCTAATCAAATTCCTATAAAATACCATAGATGTTGTTTAATTCACCAAAGATTAAGTGAAATTTGTTGTGTTTCAAAATTAAAAAACTACGAAATCCTGGATAAATATTAGAACACAGGACCGAAACAGTTCACAAAATAGATAAAAACAAAAATAAAAGGAAAAGCATGATAACAGCTAACGCTGGGCACAAGCAGTAACGCCAGGCGTTAGACAACATTATCCAAATACTAAACACTGTTATTACAGAACTGATAAGCACTTTAAAATTGTCTACTTTCACTAAGTGAGTCTGATTCTCCAGTAGTAGAGTTGCCTCGTTCCCTTGACCTTAGAGTACCGCGAGTCGAGCGACATGGAGGATCCTCCACGGGAACCTCCCAATCCCTTTCTTCTGCCGGTGTCGGTTTCAACTTCAGGGCCCTGATCATGTATCGCATCATTTTCTCGATCAGTGACATTCTTCGTGTCGCATTCTCTTTGAATTCTTCAAATAACTCCTGATGCTCCCGATTCGTCAATCGGAGTGAAACTCCTCGTTGTAGGTGTGGCCGTTAAGATGGTGGTATATCTCATGGTCGAGGGACTCGAAGGGTTGAGGTAGAATAAAGTTCAGGAACAAGATCATTAATGTAGTTATTCTTGGTTATATACTCATACTTCTCCATCACCACCTGTTGTATAAGTCCTCCTAAGGGAAGAGTGTTGAGTCGAGACCTCCTTGGATCCTTCAACTTAAAGGTATAACGAATCTAAGAAAGGATCAGATCTGCCACATCAAAAAGTACTTCCTGCATAATATGATATGTCACTATGCTCAATTGTGAAGTGATCTTCTTAGTGTCTCCAGACTTCAACATAATTGTATGTCGCAAAATATCCTGAATTATAAATGCTTCCTCCCTAAGTGAAGAAACATCCGTAATCTGATCTTTTGTCTCCTTCCCATGCAATACCAGATTTACTGGTGTCCAATCTCGCTCAGCTCTATACTTTTCTACCACATTTAAACGATTATCACTCTCTATTAACCCAAACTCATTTCGAAGATCCTCATGCGTGATTTGAATAACTTCAAACTGCATCATTGACATCACTCCTCCATGAAACTCCGTTTCTGACGGATCATACAAATTGTTATAAAATTCCCGAACAAAATCCGTAAAAAAGCAATCGTCAGAAATCACTGACAACACTCCTGATGCTGCTAGTAGATTTTGAATATGGGCATGACGTGGGAGGTCTATATGCAACACCATGCCTACATCAACAGTCGCCTTTTCAATCCCCACATATGATTGATAAGACTCTTGTAGTGGACGGGTTGATGACTTTCTGGCATGAACACCATGACCACTAGAAGAAGTCATAAACCTGCACACAACAAAACATCAAAAAAAAATTTCTTATCAATGCCAAGCATTATTGTCAACGCCTGGCGAATGCTCTGTAATTTCCTATTACTACCAGTACACAATGACAGCCTTCAAAAACACTTATAAATCAAAAAATTTCGTAAAATGATAGGGAAAATTGGAAAATTACCAACACAACTCAAAAACAAAAAGAAGTAATGGAAAGATTTTTTTTCTTCAGAAATCTCAAAAACCCTTTCTTCAACTCAAAACCTGAAAACCTTAGATCTCACTACCATACATCTATCCTATACCATATCAAAACACTTTAATACTTTAAAGGATTTCATTTTAGGGAAAGAGAAATGCCTTAATCACAAAATAGAAGAAGAAAAGTAAGAATTTTACCTAGATCTGAGAAGTGCAGTCGGCGAAACTTGAAGAGAAATGGGTTAAAATAATGGGAAAATAGAAAGAACTTGATTTCAGGCCTTTATATAAAGTAAACTTAACGTCGGCGTTGTCTCTAACTCCAGGCGTTGGCCCGTTTTCTACATATTTGCAAAAATTCCATGCTGCATATCTATTTATGAACCATTATATATATAGTTACACCCTATTTACCCCCACATTATTGAAAAATCAAAAATTCAAATATAAAAGATAAAAGTATTTTAAAACCACCAAAATATGCTTAAATAAGCCTTCTACTCATTTCCATTTTCTGGGAAAATTGTACCCTAAGAAAGTCTATACTCCCTATTCCATAGAAAATATTTTAAAAATCTCTAAAAAACGTGTACTGTCCGACGTTAACTAGTTAACGCCATGCATTAGCCTTTTTTTTATCATATTTAAATTTTGTCTTCTTTGACATATTTCTGGTATTTCTCTACTTATATTTTCTAAAATTAATTGGCCTCTTGATTTATTAATTTTTACCTATTTACAAATAGAAATTTTATAAAACAATTTTTAAAAATCACCAAAAACATGTTTGACTTGCTTTCTAGTCTTTTCAAAATTCTCTGAAATTTCTTCACTATATAGGCATATATATATGTTATTTATTCCAACAAAATTTTTTCAAAAAACTTTCAAAAAAATTGTCCAATTTTGGCGTTAACTACTTAACGCCAGGCGTTAGCCCTCTTTTGCAAATGTGAACTTTTTGGGGGTTATTGCCAAATTGTTTTTTGGTTATTGTTTCTCAAATTTTCTCTGTTAGGACTATTTTAAAACTCGACAAAAATATATATATAATCCAAAACCCAAAAATATTTTTTTGTTGATTATCTATATTAAATTATTGTTGACTATATGTCTTCACATGAGCACAGCATCTTATTCATCTATGTTTTAAATGGTCAATCTTATTTGGGCATACACAAAAAGAGTTTCTTAAATGAGCAATTTTAATTTCAAATTTATTAAACATTGTCCTATTTTTCATGCCTTGACCTTAATCTAATTATGTGCAATGAAATAGTCTATAGATACTTGTGTATGTTTTGCCTAGCATGCCTCTAAGCATGAGCAATATTTTATGCTAATCAATGATCCATACACTCACTTTTTGATAATCTACATATGTTCATAATCTTCAACTTGCATGATTATGTAATGTAATAGTTTTTAATCTATTAAGATATTTATCTACATTACTAACACCATCACTCGAACAATAAATTTCTTGCACATATTGAAGTGATTACTTTCCAAAATAGTATCGTGTGTTTACCACAACAAGTGAATTCCGAGACCTTTGGCCCACTATTACACTAATATGAAATATAAAGCCAAAGATAACTCAATCAAGCACTACTCACCCTCCTGATAAGTCTTAATGAGCATTGTGAGGTTGAGCACCTTGGAAAGAATTGTAAAGTGTCTTGTGTAAACACCTTATTTTTTATCACTTCTATTTGTACACCAGATCACTAAAAATAAAAATTCAATAAAATTGCTTATGTGATTTCCCAAGCACTACTTCGCTCCCTGATAAGTCTTAATGTGCATTGTGTGGGTGAAGCACCTTGGTTGTTGTACCTATTTTGTTGTGCCTTGAAATTTTATTCTTGAGTAGATGTGTGCAAGTAAACATAAGGTTATATCCTTAATAATATTGTTTCTATTTCATTACATATGTCATGTGTTTTGATTATTTCATGTGTTTACTTTTATCACAACACTCTAAGCATAAATCATTGTTTTTCATAAAATGTCTACTCATGAGAATTGGAACATATTGCAAACTAACAAAATTCTCTGAAAACTCAAGTAAAAGCACTAGATTGTAATGCATGATTTCTACAATGTTTTCTTCACTTGAAATTCGAATTGATTTCATTGTAGATATTATCTTATTGTGTATGATAAATCAAGCTTGCATACTTGTTATAAGAACTTATAGTGTTATTGCTCTATTGTGAAAAACCTAGTGTCAAACATATTATTTCTTAACAAAAAAAATTCTTCTCTATGTCTTTGCCTTATCTTATTCCGCATTCCTATTTAACTATGCTATGTGTTCATATGGTTTATCATGCCTACTTCTATGAATTTTGTTTGTCATACTTTGTTGCAAACAAGCTTATAAACATTATAAAAAATATACGTAGTTTATTTTATTAATCAAAACAATGGATTGGAATAATGTTCATTCACGCTTATCATATCTATTTCCGTTGTGCTACTCTCTTCCTTAGCTCGATCACGACTCTCTTTATGTTTAAACTAAAACTTTTCAATTCTCTCTTAGTTTTATCCCCCATTTGTGTCTTCCTTCCTATAGTTTTTTTAATTTAAACTCCACCCTCTTTTGCTAATAACAAAAGGGGGAGAATAAAGTGCTAAATCATATTGATTAAATGGAGTAGGATTCACTAGATTAAGGGGGGGCATGCATCTAGTAGATGGCAGTATACACTAAGGGGGAGTACTTTCATAGGGGGAGCATTCTTAAATAAAGCTATAATTCTTATCATTAAATGAGCTATAATTCTTATCATTATCTTATAATTACTTAGTGTCATATATCTGTATAAAAACAAATTCTTTATCTATGAATCTGATTTATCACTATTGGATTTGTTATTATCAAAAGGGAGAGATTTTTGGAACATGACTTTCCGCATCCCTTTGATTTGAGAATAACAAATCCTACTTGTATTTGATCTTGCTTGCCTTTGTGTTTTTAGCATGCAGTTTTTGAACATATATGACACTTGGTTGCTGCTCCATTGGTTTGGAACTGTCCACATGCTTAAATGAATATATTCTAACACTAGGTGTTATGCTTAATGTTGGGCGTTGTGGTTCGACGGGATGGTCTGCCGATAGACTGGATGGCTTGCCGACTGAAGAAATGAGAGAAGATCAACGCCAGGCGTTAGGACTTAATACTGGGCGTTAACGCTCGATGTTTATGGCAAGAGGGGAAGCAGCCGTGATTGAAGGGGCACTTTTAGGAATGATTTGATCTAACGCCAGTGTTAGCCTCAACGCCAGCGTTAGGGTTGCCTAAAATAAAGGTTTCCTAAAGTGCAGAATCTCTTTCCTCTTCTGAACATCTGAGCCATCAATATGTTGTTATACATGGTCAACGCCGCTCAATGTCTATAAATTGGATAATTTTGACGTCTCTGACTACTAACTTTGGAGAGCCCTATTCCAGCACTTGATAATCTCTGCAAGGGCCGTATTTCTATACCATCTTCTCCCACACAAGTTTCAACAAGAAGAATTCAAGGAGAGCCGGATCAACGCTTATGCAACATGAAGGATGCACGCTTCGACTTCAAGAACATCCAGGGAGCCTTCACCTTCTCCAGAATTATTTATAGGGAGTCTTTATTATATTTTGTATTTTCTTTTGTAACTCTTTTTATTACCATCGTGGAGTGAATTCGCCTCGTGTTGGCGACTAGGTCTAGGGCGTAGATCTAGGTGGTGCTCGAGGCCTTTTCTGGGGATAGAAAGGCTAGAGTGGCTTGAGGCCTTATCCGGGGGAGGATAGGCTAAAGCCACCGGTTCGTGGGGTTACGAGTCGGGATAGAAAACAAAAAGGATTTTTATGTTTATCTCCCACGATCTCTAGCATCATTAAAATCATGTTTTGTAGTTTCATATCTCAAGTTTAATAAAATCATGTTTCTCTTTTATATTACTTGACTTCTTCTTTTCCAACTACAAATGTTTTAAAATACAGTATAAGTTTTTAAAACCCTTTTTCACCCCCCCCCCCCCCCCCCCTCTAAGGGTGCCTCGCGATCCAACAAACATGATATAAATAACCATAATAAAATCACCACGTTCAATAGGGTTAACACTAGTGATGAATCGGGAATCCTAGATAAACTACCACTAGAAAGTTTGGATCTCCATGTGGAGAATAAATGTGCTACATGCAGAAGTTATAAAAATGGAATACAAGAGATGGATGAAACTTTTGAGGAGTATAGAAATGACTACCAAGCCCATATTGATTCTGTAATCTCCACTCTTAAAAATAGCACAATTTCCTATAATAAAGCTAAACATGATTTAATGATCGAGAATGACAAATTAAGGTCAGATATCTACTTGCTTAAGAAAGTTGTAAACTCAAAATCACAAGTCATGAATAATATGAATCACACGTCGAATAGAACTCGACGCAATCTTTGGGATGCGTCGAATGCATCTCGATGGACTCCAGCATGTGCGTCGACATCATCTCGGAGCAGCTATGTGGGTGCGTCGAATCTCTCTCGGCGCAACCAATACCATGCTTCGAATGATTATCGATGGGACTATGCAGGTTCGTAGAACTTCACTCGACGCAACTCTAACACTGCGTCTTCTCGACGCATAATTTCTGCATAGAATCTCAAGACATCAAAACCTTTTGTTTCTTTTGTGCTCAGATGTTCCTGCTGTTCTAGAATAGGAAATATTGTCAAGTATTGTTGGCATAATAATGCAGCACTTCTTCACCAAAGGGGGAACAATGGAAGATCGTCTCATTCTTTCATGTCTCCATATGATGATAAAAGAAAGAGACCCCAGCATGAGAGGGTCTATACTAATGTTTAACCTAATGTGCAGAGAGAAGGTTGTTCTACCACACACCAACAGTGGTATCTGGACAGTGGATGCTCCATGCATATGACTGGAGCAAAGGGGTTGCTGGAAAATTTTAAAGCCAAGGAAGGGCCCAAGTTAATTTTTGGGAACTCCCACTCTGGGAAAACTAAAGGATATGGGTTGCTCAGAATTGGAGAAATATTCTTCTCAAAAGTAGCTTATGTTGAAGGGCTTCAACATAATCTGATTAGTATCAGTCAGTTGTGTGATGGTGAATACAAAGTTGTATTCACCAAGTCTTTGTATCATATAGTCAGCTCTAAGACTGATCAAACAGTCTTAACGAGTCTTAGAAAGGGCAAGGTATATGTTGTGGACTTTGAGTATACAAAGTCTGAGATCTGTTTGTTAAATTCCCAGTTAGAAAATAGTGAGTTGTGCATAGGAGACTGAGTCATCTCAACTTTAAGACCATAGCCAAACTCTCCAAATTTAACCTAGTCAGGGGTTTACCAAATGGTAAATTCAATAAAGACCATCCCTGTAGAGCCTGCCAACTAGGGAAGCAGATCAAAGCTTCATTCAAACCAATTGGTAAGAATGATTCTCCTAGAATCCTTTTCCTGCTACACATGGACTTGTTTGGTCCTATCTCCACTCATATCTTAGCAGGGAAATCCTGCACCTTAGTTATAGTTGATGATTTCTCTAGGTTCAGCTTGGTGTTCTTTCTGAAGGCTAAGTCAGATACTTTCAAGATCCTCTCAAGATTCATTAAACAGATTCAATCTAAACTCAATACACAGGTTGCTGTGATCAGAAGTGATCATGGCACTGAGTTTGAGAATCAGTTAATGTGCAGATTCTATGAGGATGAAGGTATCAAGCAAAGTTTTTCGGCTCCTAGAACCCCCCAACAAAATGGGGTGGCTGAGAGGAAGAATAGAACCCTGATTGAATCAGGAAGAACACTGTTGGTTGAATCTAACTTGCCAAAGTCCTTCTGGGCTGAGGCAGTCAATACTGCCAACTATGTTTTGAATAGGAGTCTAATCCACAAGACTAAGTTGAAGACTCCCTATGAGCTATTGAAAGGTAAGGCACCTATTGTCTCTTACTTTAGAATCTTTGGATGTACTTGCTTTATCCTTAATAATGGGAAAAACATCTTGCCAAATTTGACAAGAAGGCTGATGATGGAATATTCTTGGGATATTCTTCATCAAGCAAGGCCTATAGATGCTTCAATAAAAGCTCTCTCAAAATTAAGGAGTCCATGCATGTATTTTTTGATAAGACAAACAGGGTTTACAAGGGGAAGGAAACTTCCACCAGTTCTATTCTACAGGAAGAAGACTAGCTTGAAGAGCAGGTTGAAAGGATGAGCTTAGTAGACCATTCTTCAGTATGTCAAGAAAAAGAACATCAGGAGTATGACACTGACTCTGGTGAGGAATCTACAGCAGCAGAAGAGGAAGTAGCAGCACCTGCAGTACCAGCCACAGATAATGCTCCAGTACATGAGGCCGATACCCCAACTGTCTCTAAGCAAGTGACAGCCCAGGAGGAAGAGCAGATCCTAGATCACTCAACAAGGACCAGGATGACTCAAAAAGACCATCCTTCATCTCAGGTGATAGGAGACTTGACTGCAAGAGTCAAAACAAGGAGTCAACTCACAAGTGAGGTTATGTTGCAGTGCTTTCTATCACAATATGAACCCAAGAAGTTTGAAGAAGCAGACAGTGATCCTAATTGGATATCTGCTATGCAAGAGGAACTGACTCAGTTTGAGAGAAATAAGGTGTGGACATTTGTTGAAAGACCAAAGAACTACCTAGTTATTGGCACCAAGTAGGTGTTCAAGAGTAAAATGGACTCAGCAGGAGTCATTATCAGAAATAAGGCTAGGCTTGTAGCTCAAGGGTACAGGCAAGAAGAATGCATTGACTTCAACCAGAAATTTGCCCCTGTAGCAAGATTGGAGGCAATCAGAATGTTCCTGGCATATGCTGCCCACGTGAAGATAAAGGTCTACCAGATGGATGTCAAGAGTGTCTTTCTCAATGGAAAATTACAAGAAGAAGTGTATGTGGAACATCCACCAGGTTTTGTCAATCCAACCTTTCCTTCTTTTGTATATAGATTAGATAAAGCACTATACGGTCTCAAGCAAGCTCCAAGAGCTTGGTATGAGACCTTATCCACATTTCTCCTGGATCATAATTTTGAAAGGGGGAAGGTGGATAAAACCATTTTCACAAGAGCACACAAGAACCAGCTATTACTTGTACAAATATATGTTGATGATATTATATTTGGGTCCACATATCAAACTTTATGCAAAAGGTTTGCATACCTAATGCAGTCAAGGTTTGAGATGAGTAGCATGGGGGAACTATCCTATTTTCTTGGACTTCAGGTCAAACAAAATTCAGATGGCATTTTCATATCCCAATCCAAATATACAAGAGAACTCATTAAAAGGTTTGGGATGGAGAATGCCTCTGTTATGAAAACCCCCATGGCCACTAATGCTGTCTTAGATAGAGATGAACAAGGTTAGTCTTTTGATCAGAAGACTTATAGAGCAGCCATTGGCTCTCTCCTCTATTTAACAGCTAGCAGACCTGATATAATATTTGCTACCTATATTTGTGCAAGATTACAGGTTGACCCAAAGGAATCCCATATGAGTTCTGTCAAAAGAATTCTTAGATATCTAAAAGGTACTCCTGAGCTTGGCTAATGGTATCCAGCTGAATCTGGGTTTGAATTGATTGGATATTCAGATGCAGACTATGCTGGATGCAGGCTGGATAGAAAAAGTACCTCAAGGACATGTCAGTTTCTGGTTGCAGACTGATCTCATGGTTTAGCAAGAAGCAAACCATAGTCTCCACTTCAATAGCTGAGGATGAGTATATTGCTGCAGGAAGCTGTTGTTCATAAATCTTGTGGATGTAAAATCAGTTGTTAGATTACAACTTCTCACTTGCCAATTCCACAATATTTTGTGACAGCTCTAGTGCTATATCAATAGCTTCCAATCATGTTCTCCACAGTAGAACTAAGCACATAGAGATAAGACACCACTTTCTCAGAGATAATGTGGAGAAGGGCAAGATTAACCTTCAATACACTTCTACTGACACTCAAAGGGCTGACATCTTCACTAAGCCCCTTGATGAAAGGAAGCACAAGTTTTTCATCAATGCTCTGGGAATGCTTGATGGAGCTTTGTAGGTTCCCAAGATTATGTATGCACACCTATTTTTTTATAACAAACCATTGCTGGCAAAAATAGCAATAATTTTACAGAGAATCATATCTACATAATCAAAGCTGCGTCGAATACAAATCGACGTTATGTCGAATTATACTCGACGCAAGCTTCGAGAGCATATTGGAAAGGATCCTTCGAATATCATTCGATGTAACGTCGAATTCCTATCGACGCTTATGTCGATATCATCATTGATGACTTCTTCTCGAAGCCACGTCGAGATCAACTCGATGTTCCATCAACATTGATAGTTTGCATGCACTTCCATCTCTTTGGCGTGCTGAATTCGGCTCTTCTCAATGCTGCTTCGAATACAACCCTAAGTTGCGATGATTCGTCTACTCAAAGCAACTATTGTGCCAAATTCTTTTGGTGCTATTCGAGATCTCTTTCCCTGCTCTCTTCTCTCTACCCTCTCTTCGTCTGTTCCCTCTGTTTTCGTGCAGGTACTCTCCAATTTCAAATGGCATTTTCGTCAAATCAGCATGATGTGGAAGTAGCAGTTAATCTTGCAATGGAAGCAGTTCTTTCCAAGTTTTGTTCCCTCTACCTTGATGTCTCAAATGACTGTTACCGGAAATTACGTGGTCAACATAAGAGGTTGCAAGACCTCAATTCTGAGATAAAGACCCTCGATGGTGCAGTAAGATTAGCAGTGGTGCCTACTGATGTCTTTACATCCTTCATTCAATATATAAAGCAGGGGGAGATGTCTACCAGCAGGCCGAAGATTCCACAGGACTCGGTTTACACAACTGCAATTCCTCTCTCCTTCATTTCTGAAGGAGAGCCTGCTGTAGTGTCCTAACTACAGCTCGCCAATGCAGAGATTCAGGGGGAGTCCTTACCTACAAAAGTTCTACCTATGATACAGAGGGAGTCATCTACACAGGGGGAGAGTCCTGCCTGCTCAGACGATCAGATCCATGTCATGCATCTTCGTGGATATATTGCTAATAATGAGACACCCATTCCTGATCCTCTTCAATTCAGGGTGTCTTATGGTGATTCTTCTACAGCACCTCCCCCTGCCAAAGCTACTGATCAAGAATATGATTCCACTGATTATGCTCTAGATCTTCCTGCAATAGACCCAATTTCACCACCAGCTCAACCTCCTTGTCCACCACCTGCTCCAAAACATACAACTTCTCCTCTCCTTCCAACACCTATCTTCAGAGGGAGACCTCCTTATCAAGCTAGAGGAATAGGAAGAAGGGCAGAGGAAGAATACCCATTTGGGAACAATATATAAAGGATCAAAGGAAACAATACAGAAAGGATAAATCATATTATAAGAAGCATGAAAAGGTTGAGATACCAGAAAATACAATGAAGACCTATACTGATCCAGGGCTGGATGCAATACTAGAAGACATTGGTGAAAGAGAAAAATATGAGAATGAGGAAGCTCAAAAGGAGCTTCAAGAAAAGAAAAACAGATTTATAGATATTTTGAAAAGAGGAAAGGAAGTAGTTGAAAAGGAGGAACTGGCCAAAGTTATTCCTATAAAACCTAATTGGTTTGATCAGTCAAAATATACTGCAAAGAATCCTCAGGCTAAGATGTTAGAAGGAGTCGGACAACTCCACAGAGGAGGCATTGGGTGCAACCCTAAGGAAGCAGTACAATTCTCTCAGAAAAGGAAAAAAAGGTATGAGTCACCTGAAAAGGAGAAGGGGATGAAGAAGATTATGTTCACAAAGGCATCAACCTCTAAGCAAGAAATGACAACAGTCAGTGAAACCCAAGCACTGCCTATTGAACCAGAATTAGAGGAAGATACAACATCAGCTAATCTGAGTCTGGAACTCATAAATCTAATGGTAGCCAAGGTGATTGGAATGGGCTGTACACTCATGGATGTTCACCCCAGTATAGAAGAAGACCTGGAGAAGCTTTTCAAAGGGCATGCAAGGATACAGAAGAATCCAGAGAAAGCCACTCAAGCAAACTTCAAGTATGTGGAGAAGAAGTATAGAAGAGTGTATGAAGATCTATTCTTATTTCTCAAAGACAAGAAGTGATACTCACTCTAGGTAATTTATGATGAATTTGCTGACTATTATTAAACTGTCATCTGTGCTGATATCAGATTATCTAGCTTGCTTATTTTCTTATGTCTCCACTGCATTATATGTATTGTTGTTTATAAAAATTGTATAAAATCACTTAGAACAAAATGTAAATTTTGTTAAGATAAATAGGGGGAGATTGTTGGGAAAAACCCTTGATTTAACTTAACAAATTAATTAAAAGTGATTTTATCTACTATGATTAAATTACGCATTGTATAGTGAGGATAATATGGTCATTAGATGTCTTAGGATGTCACAATCAACCAAGAGTGTCAACACTAGACCAAGGGAAGCAAAAATGGCAGAAGTTAATAATTGAGTCGAATGGAATTCGACGCAACATCGAGTCCATGTCGACGCTACTTCGACTAGAAGTCCAAGTTGTTCAACTCTACTGTCGAAGTAACACTAGTCGACGTTACGTCGAATAAGATATCGACATAGAGACCAGGGACTTGTCGAAGGAACTTAAGAAGTCGACGCAGCTTCTACTTCAAACTCGACGCAGAAGGGAATACATGTCAAAGCCATCTAAAGTCGACGCAACGTCAACTTCATCTCAACGTAGTTAATGGAAGTCAGAGTGGATGCTATTCAACTCGACGGGTGCGCCGATAAGGAATCGACGCAACGTCGACTAGCTGAGTTCAGTCAGAGCACAGAAGAAATCGAAGCAGCTCTTAAGCAGCGTCGATGAGTGAGGAAGTTAATTTGACGCAACGTCGAATACAGTCTGTGAAAGTTCAATCTTTATAGTTGTCTTTCTGATGCTTCTATCATGGCCCACATCTTTCAGACCATTCTCCAACGGCCTAATAATTGTCTGAAGAAGAAGGAAACATTAAAGAAAGAGAAAAAAGCTTTCTTGGAAGCATACACCTTCTGGTTGGACAGGTCGAGAAGTAATTAAGGAAGGAAAGAGAATGTCTATCAAATATACCTTTTCAGGTCTTACCTAATGAGGAAATAAATTCAAAATAGAGACAGGGTATATAAGGATAAAGAAGGAAGAGAAGAATATGGCATCCATTACTATCAGCCGACTCCTTCATTGTTTTTAGGGCTTCCTCTTCTTCTTCATCTCTCTCAGGAACCCTAATCAAGAAGTGAAAAAGAGAAAAGAGAAATACAATTGTTCTTCATCTAAGAGAATAGTAGATCTGATAGTTTCTTCTCATCATAATCATATAGCAGCAAGATCTAAATAAGAAGAAGTCAAGAAGAATCTGACAATCAAATTTTCTGTAGTTCATCTTCATCAAAAGCAGAGACTAATCTAGAGCAGATTCTGTGGGACTTCACATTGGCTATTCCTCAATCAGCCATCACAAGAATTCTGAGAACAGAATTCAAACAACCTTCCTTCTTCTCCTTCTCTTTCTATTTTCTGTAAAAGAGTTTTATAATTCCCTCTTCAAAGGATTCAGTGGTTCAAGATCTCCTTATCAAAAGATCTGGTGGTTCATGATCTCCTTATCAAAAGATCATTGGTTCTAAGAGTCTCCTGATTAAAAGACTCAGGCACAGGTGGTGCATTCCTACCAGGTGGTAGAAGAGAGGACTACCCACATTTTGGGGAACCTCTATAAAATTCATTGTGTTTGTGCTGTGATTTTTTGTGCTGTCCATTCTTTTATTCTGCACTTATTTTCTGCATTCATTATTCTACCTGGATTGTTAAGCATAATTCCTTAGAATAAATTTATTGTTAAACACAGTTAGGGTAGAAATATTTTAATTCTCTATTCACGCCCCCCCCCCCCCCTAGAGGATTCTCAGAGGCACACTGTGCACTTTCAAGAACGACTGCTTTCAAAGCACCTTACGAAGAGATAGTCCTGAAGGACTATGGTTCATTCGTACATGGACCGTTGGCAAAGAAAGCACCAAAGGTTAAATCTATTGTGACGAAACCACTTGAGAAGGAGTCGTGTGTTTGCTGCAATCGCGAGGCTTTTACCTCCAAGTCGATAGCTCCCGCTAGACCCCCCCCCCCCCCCCCCCCCCCCGTTCAAAAAGTTAAGAAGGAAGGGAAAAGAAGGTACAACAGATTCGACTGTTGGTGTTGTGGCAAAGTTGGTCACTTCGCCATGGATTGTTGGTTTAATCCCAAGAATTCTAGAATTCCACTAGTTAATAATGCAAGGATGACCACTCGCAATATTAATAGTCCAAGTGGAAGTCGTCTAACAAGAAGCCAAGGACCCAAATTCTTTTGGGTTCCTAAGGGCAATTGATTATTGATTGCGGGTATGTCCAAAGGCCAACAACACGCCTATATGGTATTTGGACAGTGGATGTTCGCGGCATATGACCGGAATAAGAAGCCTATTACAGAACTACACCCCAGTCAAGGATGGTCCAAAGGTTATCTTTGGTGGATCTGATCGGGGGATCACAAAAGGCTACGGAATGATTACCAATGGTATAGTCTTTTTCACAGACGTAGCTTATGTTAAGGGATTACAACATAATTTTATTAGCATAAGTCAACTTTGTGGCAAAGGCTATATGATTGAGTTCTATAAGGATAAGTGTTGATAAAGTCGTCTGATACGTCAAAACTATTTTAACAGACACTAGGAGTAGAAATATTTTCTGCTTGAATTTTCTTTATTTAGATTCTTCTACACCAGTATGCTTTTTGACAAAAAATAGTGCATCTCTTTGTGATCAATGGCACAAGAGACTAGGACATATTAATTTCAAAACTATAAATATGTTATTTTCTCACAGCTTAGTGCATGTCGCACCTGATGTTAAGTGCATTAAAGAGAGACCTTATCATGCATGCCAAATGGCAAGCAAACTCGGGCTAACTTTAAGAGCATAATTGGAAAAGATTCTACCAGATGGTTATATCTGCTTCATATGGATCTATTTGGTCCCATGCCAATTGAGATTTTAGGAGGTAAAGCTTATACCTTGGTAATTGTTGATGACTACTCACGTTTTGCTTGAGTATTCTTTCTAAAATACATATCAAATACTTTTGACTCTTTCACTAATTTTGTCAGGCAAATCCAGAATGAACTAAATTGCCCCGTAGTCAAAATCAGAAGTGACCACGGAATAGAATTCAAGTTTGGGGCTATGACAGAATTTTGTGAAAGCTTAGGTATCTTTCATGAGTTTTCCTCTCCTCGTACTCCACAACAAAATGGAGTTGCTGAGAGAAAGAATAGGACACTCAAAGAGGCAAGCAAGATAATGTTGAATGATTCTTCTCTTCCAAAATATTTCTATGCAGAAGCCGTCAACACTGCTTGTCACGTGCAAAACACAGCACTAATCAACAAGAACCATCATAAGACACCTTATGAACTTCAAAAGGGTAGGAAACCAACTATATCTTATTTTAGAATTTTTGGCAGTAAATGATTTGTACTTAACAATGGGAAGTATTACAAAACTAAGTTTAGTGAAAAGTGTTTTGAATGTATTTTTGTAGGCTATAGTAGCCATAGTAAGGCATATAGGTATTTAACAAGAAAACTCTGGTTGTAGAAGAATCAATAAATGTTGTATTTGATGAGACGAGTATGCTTCACAGCAGCTCTTCTAGTATTTTTGTTCAAGATGCAGGTGCAAGTTTGAAACTGAAAGAACTGAACTTGGAAGAAGTCATCAAAGAAGATGCTCCAGGGACAGTTTCAATGAATGATCCAATTACACCTGAAGAAGAAGAACTCAAGAAGTAGAAGACATACCAGAAGTAGAAGAACCTGCTATTAGGGATGATGCAAGAAATTTGGTGATCAGATATCAGAGAGATCACCCAGCGAAAAAAATCATTAGAGATACCAGAGTCAGGATAAGGACAAGAAGAGGTACATCTAACAAAGTTTTGCATTTATGTTTTCTTTCGCAGGTTGAACCAAAGAAATTTGATGAGTCAAGAGGACGCTTCATGGATTATTGCAATGCAAGAGGAGCTCAATGAGTTCAAAAGATGCAAAGTTTGGAAGCTAGTGCCAAAGCCCAAAGGTCAGAATGTCATCGGAAAAAAATGGGTTTACAGAAACAAGCTGGACGAGGACGGTGTAATCCTCAAGAACAAGGCCAGACTTGTTGCCCAAGGTTACCGACAAGAAGAAGGGATCGACTTTGATCAAACATATGCTCTAGTGGCAAGGCTCAAAGCGATCAAGTTGTTTCTAGTGTATGCAGCTCACAAAGGATTTAAGGTCTATCAAATGGGCATGAAGTCAGTCTTCCTTAATGGTAATTTAAAGGAAGAAGTATACGTAGAATAACCCCCAGGTTTTGTTGATTCCTCCTTCCCTGATTATGTTTACTTCTTACGTAAAGCATTATATGGTCTAAAACAAGCACCCCGAGCTTGGTATGAGACCCTCTCTAGATTTCTTCTTGAGAACAAATTCACAAGAGGAAAGATAGATAAGACATTATTTCTTAGGGAAGTAAAAGGCATGATTTTACTAGTGCAAATCTAGGTCAACGACATTATTTTTGGTTCTACGGATGATAACCTTTGCAAAAAGTTCTCTAACTTGATGCAAGGGAAATTTGAAATGAGTAGTATGGGGGAGCTGAAGTATTTCTTAGTGTTAGATCTGTAGGCGCCCTTAGAGGGGGGGTGAATAAGGGTTTTTAAAAACTTTTAATATATTTTGAATTACTTGAAATAATAAGAGATCAAAATAGTGATTTTAAATAAAGATCTAAATTGATTTATAATGAAAGAGAAAATAATAAATAATTTAGATAAATGAAGAACAAAATAATTTTATTACTCAAAGAGAGACATGATTATTATTAATAAAATTGATTACAAAAATATATTTCTATAACGTTAGAAATCGAAGGCGAAAAGTAAAATCCCTTTTTGTTTTCTATCCCGACTCGTATACCCGCGAAACAGTGGCTTTAGCCTATCCTCGCCGGATTCGGCCTCAAGCCACTCTAGCCAATCCTTCCCCTGATATGGCCTCGAGCACCCCCTAGATCTACACCCTATACCTAATCGCCAACACGAGGCAAATTTCTGCCCTAAGTCCTACCTAGTCCTAGTCGCCAACACAAGGCGAATTTCTACGTGATTATAATAATAAAGAGACAATAACAATATGAAAAACTCCCTTTATGTGGATCTCTGAAGAAGTAGACGAAGGCTCGCAGAGTATGATCATAGTCGATGCGGTCTTTTGTCACGATGATGAAGCGTGTGGAAATCTTCTCCACAAATATCCTTAAGCCTTCTTGGATTTGTGGGAGTATCTCTCTAAACCTTCCTCTATGCGATGTGGCACAAAGCTCTGGAATTTTGGAGTAGGAGAGGATGAAAAATACGGAGCCAAGAGGTCCTTTATATAGCTTTGGATCTAGCGCCTGCACTGATGCTACCGTCGGTGTTATCCTTGTTTAGGGAATATTCTGCGTGTGCGTATCTTCATTCCAAGGAAACCTTTCTAAAAATCCTCTTGTGCCCCGCGCTAGCGCCTGCACTATCCACTACTGCCTATGCTATCCGCTACCGCCTGATGTTATCGCCTTCTATACTTGTCGTATGAAACTTGCCTAATCAGAGTTAGCACACGCGCAAGGTGCTACCACCGGTGCTAGTGGACATGTTGGAATGTTGGCTTCAAATTTGGGGGCAACCTTCATATGTTATCCTTGAGTCATTTGGCTTTGTTTCCTGCACACTTAGACTCATAAGATCAAATACACATAGGATTTATTATTCTCAAACTTAGAAGATGCGGAAGGCCATGTTCCAACAAACTCCCCCTTTTGATAATAACAAATCCATTAATGATAAATCAGAGCATTAATATATAAGCATGATGAAACCTACTTGTGTATGTGTGTGAGTGATGACATAGGATAATTGTCAGTTTTAGTATTTAGAATTGCTCCCTCTAAATACATGCTCCCCCTATGTGAATGCTCCCTTTATATGTAAACTATCATCTTAAGACTTAATCGTGTTAGTTTTCCCATTTTATAGCGATTATTATTTATCATGTTAGATCTCCCCCTTTTGTTATTAGCAAAAGTGGGTTAAGGTAGCAAGAGACATAGAAAGAGGTTATTTAATAAGAAAAGATAAGGCATGATCGAGCTTTTAGAGGAAATGAGATGATGAGGAGTTTTTAGCACAATAATTTTCATAGAAATAAATCAGAGTTTTTAGCATAAAAATAATATTCATGTTTAACACAAACCAATATAAAGTTTACCAAGCAAGTCTACCACTTATTGAAGGAAAGGAATTTTAAGATTCAAGTGATGATGCACACAAAAGAGAAGACTTTAAATAAGCATGAAAGCGCAAGGTAAAATTATATGGTAATGATGCAGAAGACTTATAGAAATACAAGAAACATCTTTTTGTAATCTTGATGATTCATAAGAAGAAAATATGAGTTTAAGTTCCAAAAAGCAAGATGTTTATGTAAATCATTATTCATTAAAAATCTTTAAGTTTGACAATAAAGTAACTAAGCATGAAAGAAGGATATCAAAAAAGAAACTACTACAATGTTATTTTAATTCACAAATTCAAGACATACCATACATTGTAGAGAGCATGCTAGGTTAGCTAGTGCATTTTATATATAAAGAGAGTATATAATTAGCAATAGGATCCAATACTCATGAGAAGAAGTTTTATGAAATATAATGATGTGCACATAAGTGTATTTTGAAGAGAGTGAACAAATGATTTAACCAGAAATACAAGACATATATAGAGTAAAGTGCACAATAAAACACAAATAATTTTACTTCCACACACTTTAATGCACATAGAAAATGTATAACTACCAAGGTGCTCTGCACACACAATGCTCATTAAGACTTATTAGTGTGCAAAGTAGTGCTTGGGGGATCGCACACTTTATTTTTCACTATTGATTTTTTTGTGATCCGGTGTACTTAAGAATAAGTTGTGAAAAAAAAAGCTTATGGTTTGCACAAGGCACTTTACTATTCTTTCCAAGGTGCTCAACCTCATAATGCTCATTAAGACTTATCAGGAGGTTCAAGTAGTGCTTGGTGGAGTTATCTTTGTCAATTTATTTCATGATTTTTTTTTTGTACAAAGTTCTCTGAATACATTTGTTTTGCAAACCAATGTAATTTTGAAAGCACCACCACGTTTCTTAATGATAAGAGTGCAAATAAAAGTAGTGTAGGTAAGATACTTGTGCAATTTTAATTCAGTGTACAATTACAATACATAAGTAAGCATTCTTAGATTAAAAGCACATGTAGACTATGCCAAAATAAGTGAGTGAATAAAAATCATTATCAACCATAAAACATTTACTCATACTTAGAGGCATGCTAAGCTTGGTTCTACAAAACTTTTTACAATACTATTGGTGCACATGTGATTAGATATATCAAAGCATGATAAAAAACAATGCTCAAAGTAGTTTGAAAATATGAATTGCAACATTGTAGAAGGTCTATATGATAGATTAAACCATGCTTGATTTTCATAATAAAGCCCATACAGTTTTTTTTTATATTTTGAAAAAGACTTTTGTTTAATGTTTGAACTCTTATAATTGATCATGGACTTCCCGAGGTCTACCCTATGAGGGGTTCGCACCGGTACTAGGAGATGTGATGAGGTGACATACCAAATCTCCCTTTCGCATGATATATATAAATAGAAAAATTAAGTTCAAAAAATAATTTTTGATAATTCTTTGTTTTATATTTTTGTATTTGATTTTTCATATAGAAATAGTAATCAAGCAAATAAACAAAGAAAGGAAGTGAATAAAAATATTTTTTGTAATTTGGCTTTTGTAATTTTGTATTTTAATTTTTCAAAAACCAAATAAAGGCAGAAATGCAAAAATATGTAGTACATATGAAATAATATATTTATAGTGATAATTTGAAATTTTAAAAATACAAAAATTTTGACACTCGAGCTAGCGCTGACGCTAGCACTAGCGCAGGCGACAGTGAGCAAAATATTAAGATTTTGAAAATTTTACTTTTTGATCTTGATGAAGTGTCCAAAGGTTTGTTTCATGCAAAATTTCTAGAAAGTTTGGAGATGTTTAGATAAAATAATGCATGAAACGATTGTGTTTATGAATGTGACTTAACTAAAACATCTAATCCTTTATCCCTTCTTCTTTTCTAAGCTAAGGAGCTTTGCATTGTTGTCCGTCAAGTACTTGGAGCACCCTGAGTCCAATTACCATACATCCTCCTTGTCCTTAGCCATCCTACAAATCTAGAAAGAGGATGAGGGTAAAGATCTGGATACCCAAGTGGTGCAACCCATAGAATAAGTAGATGCCTTAGGTACCCAGATTTGCTTTGGAGATCCCTGTTTTATTTTCTTGCAAGAGCTAGACGTGTGTCCAAACCTATGACAGTGTGCACATGAAATAAAGGGGGTTGAGACCCTTTTCTGAAATTTTACATTGCTCTCACGGGATGAGGTTTGATTTTTGAAATAAGCAGACCATTTTTTATATGATGGGCTACCACCGACGTTAGTGGCTAGCACCAGGCGGTAGATGTTACTTTGATATCCGAGTCTATATTTTCTAGAACCATAACATTGGTTCCCTAGAATCATGTCCAGAGATTTTTGACGAATTCTAAATTTTGTGATGGCCATATTGAGGTCATGAGTTTGTTTTTAAGAGATGAATTTTCTTTTACAAGCATTAAACATTTATTTTCAAAACCATTTTTGTTATTTTCAATTTGTAAGAGAGAGGTTTTTAGTTTTCTCTCTAAGTCCCCCTTTTCTTTTGTAAGAGTTTTGATTTGAGATAGGGCCTTAGAAAGAGAAACTTCAAGATCTTTTGCCTTACATAAGGAGTGATCACACTCTTGACATGAAACCGTTCTCTTTTCTAAAGAAATTAATTTTTTGGTAAGCTTATGATTTTCTTTGATGAGAGATTCATTTTCACGATTTAGAATAGTATTATCTTCTATACTTTTATCGTAGGCTTTGCAAGTTCGAATAAATTCATCAAAAAGTTCTTCGAAGATGGGAGGAGTTACCTCAGTGTCACTAAAAACACGGGTGTCGTCATCGTTGCCTTTTGTTATGAAGCATATGTTTGCTTCCTCATCATCGCTTGAAGTTATTGTGCTTGACTCCTCGGAAGACGTATACTTTTTCTTCTTGTCCTTCTTTTTGTGCCTCTTCTCCTTCTTCTTCTCTAGAATTTTGGGACACTCAGTTTGGACGTGTCCGATCTTCCTGTAGTTGAAGCATTCTGGAAGAGATTTCTCCACATCATCATGGATTGCTTTGTTCTTCCATGACCCTTGCTTGTTGGACCCTTTGGTGAGGTATTTGCGAAAAGTTTATCTTCTTTTGGGATCCCGGATGAATCTTTTGACGTTCTTCACAAAAAGACCTTCTTCATTATCGTCTTCTTCGTCGACGGCCTCAGTCAGCACCAATGCTTTCGTTTTCAGCTCCATATTGTACTCTTCATGTTGAATCTGGAGTTCTACCTAATGGGTTTTGAGATTCCCAATGAGGTTCTCAATCTGGAGCATTCTCAGGTTGTGTGACTCTGAGATGGCCGTCATCTTTGGATTGAACCTCGGAGGTAGAGAACGAAGAATTTTTCTGACCAAGTCACCATCGGAGTAGATCTTTCCAAGAGCTTTTGAAGTGTTGACGATCTTGGTGAAGCGTATGTACATCGAGTTTATGTCTTCTTCAGCATCCATCTTGAATTTTTCATATTCCGATTCCAGTTGGAATAGCTTTGCATCTTTCACCGGCGATGTACCTTCATGATTAACTTCTAATTGGTTCCAAATATCATAAGCAGTTACACATGCAGAAATTCGATTAAATTTAGTTTGATTTAAAGCACAATATAAAGCGTTCATTGCCTTTGCATTATTTTTGCATTTAAGTTTATCGTTATAATCCCATTTATCCTTTGATTTTTCTAAGATAGCCTCTCCTACTCCAATTGTAGGAGGAGAGTACCGAACCTATACCATGTTCCATACTTTTATATCCATGGTCATAAGAAAACACATCATCCTAGATTTCCAGCAGTTGAAATCTAACCCAGTAAAAAGAGGTGGTCTACTAACACCTTGACCCTCCGGAAAAGCGAGATCATAAGACGTCATTTATTCCTGGTTGTTAGACCGGTTGGAATAACATAGCTCTGATATCACTTGTTGGATCTGTAGGCACCCTTAGAATAACTATAACGTGGTCCCTGGGCACTATTCAGGGAAGATACTTGATTTTCCTGCAAGGGAGCCAAAAAGGATAACTATTCAGGGAAGATACTTATTTTCAATATTGAGAATAGCTATAACGTGGTCCCTGGGCACTATTCAGGGAAGATACTTGATTTTCCTGCAAGGGAGCCAAAAAGGATAACTATTGTTGATTCTGAAGATGAGGAAGCAACTGATGTTGATGATGTTGCTGATGTTGCTGATGATGTTGCTGATGTTGTTGCTGATGATGAAGGTGATGATGGCAATGTTGATGCTAATGATGATAATGATGACAATGATGATGATGGTGGTGATAAGCCTGATACAGAGCCAGTCCAAGCAAGTTATCTTGTTGAGAAAGAAAGTGCTCATCATTCTGGTGATGGAGAAGTGTCTAAAGAGATAGAATCCACATCTGGTGGAGTTCTTAGTGTTGATGTTGTTCCTCCAGTTCAAGAAAAGTCCCCTGCAATGTCTGAGGGGGAGCCTGAGAAAGAGAACAGTCAAGTCCAGGCTACAGAAATTCTATCTAAAAAGGATAATGGAGAGGATTTGCAATCTGCACCTCCTGCTCAGGAAAATGTAGTGGATCTGAATGTGCCCTCTCTACGGGGAGCTCAGTCTGAAAAGCTTATGTTTATTGATGAAAGTCAAGGACCTCCTATTCAGATTTCTCCTGCTTTAGTTGCTTCAACCTCCATATCAGATTTGTTACAATCTATTGAGGCCCTGCTCAAGACTCAAGCAGAGTACTTTGAATTTTCAATGAAGCAAGATTTGGACAAAGTTAAGGAAGTTGAATCTGATTTGAAGAATGACCTAGCAGAGGTGAAGTACATTGTATCCACCATGAAAGAAAACCTGGATATTTACTTTACAAATGGTGTAAAAGCAGTAAGTTTTACTAATGAAGGACTAAAGCATGTGTATGATAATTCCAAGGCTCTAATAGAAGGTCAATGATCAATCTTTCAACAAGGGTAGAGCACAAGAGATCAAGTTATTGAAGATTTATCAAGCTTTAAAGAAGAGATCATCCAAACCCTAACTGAAGAAGTCACAAAGGGGGAGGAGAAAATTATATGTTAAATGCATGACTTGAGCAAAGAAGTGGAGAGTAAGTTTTATGAATCAAATGTCTTTAATCATCAGAGTTTTCAATGGCTTTATGAAAGTTTGATGGGGAGATCTCAAGACCAAACCTTTCCCGAACAAGTTTATGAAGACATGGCTCATATCCCTCCAGTACAGTATACCCAAGTGTGGTTTGACCCAGAAGATTCTCCTGAACCTTCAGAGCCTGTTGTTAAGAGAAGAAAATATGGTGAAGTCCCTTCTGTAAGAAGGTCAGATCCTTCTGAATGAAGAGGACCAGACATAGAATTCAGAGAGCTAGTGGCAGAGAGAAGAGAATACACTGAAGTATGGAGTCCAATTTCTAAATCAATAATCTTGGACACATACAAGATGGTTGACATTTCAAATGAGGAGCCTCAGAAGTATTATAGTCAGGAAGAGATTATTAAGCATAATGATGCAGGCTACCGAGCTCTAAGAGAACGTAGTGATCGGGCCCCTTTACTACGGCGACCCTACACGTCTAACTATAGCGCGCTCAACGTATCACTCAATCGTAAAGAAAAGGCAAGAGAGAAACACTTGCCAAAAGGAAGGTTCGATACGCCTCTTGAGATCTTACAATGGCTATATGCCAACATCCGATCAAGCGAAATGGACCCACACGATCTGAACGAGGCAAGAGAGAAACACTTGCCCAAACGAAGGACCGCTAAACCTCTTGAGATCTCGCAAAGGCTATCGACCAGTGCTCAATCAAGCGAAATGGATCCACCCGATCTGTTCGATTTACACTTACAAATTTTAAGCGAAATAAAGCAAGCCAAGAACCCGTCTCACACCTTCATGCAACAATAAGTTTATTCTCCGAATTAAAATTCAGTGATCTAAAATTTAGTCCAAATTAAGCCCAGCAAAATGGATATAAGTGATACGATCCCACAAAATATTAGCGGACTAAAAATAACAAACGATGGATTCGAACGTGAAAGCGATGTTCAAATGCGTCCAAAATTACGCCAAAGTTTCTCCACCAAGATTTTTGTCAATCAAAAGATACTTAAAATTAACCCAAATTGGGTATAAATAGTTCACATACAACCATCATGACCACACATTACGACGGGCTCATCCGGGCCGTAAAATTAAGAACAAAGTTAAGCATTAAATAACACAAGTCTATTTTAATCAAAATTATGCTACTTAATTAAAATAAATGGCCGCCATGCCGAGAGTCAAATCATGACGAAGAGGAGTGCGGTCACGAACGAAGATTATAGTGGTGGCGATGGCGGCGAGTGTCATCATTCCACCGTGATGCTTTGGCATTGCGATGCGAATCTTTAAGTAATGGTGGATTGGGATCATCATCGGTGTCGGCTCCAACCATTGCTTCTGTTGGGAACAGTGCCCAGCAGTGTTCCTGATTTGAAGAAGTGCTTAGCTCAATGATAAGTGCAAGTTGTATTTAATGTCATATCTAGTTCATGCTTGCAAAGATGATACTATATGTCCAGTACTTCAACAACCTGCCTAAGTATAATATCGTCAAAAAAGGCTGGACATATCGTCGACAAGTACAGGCACATCGTTGAGATAATTGGCAAAGCAACGAAGAAAGTTTGTGTCTGTGTCGTCGAGAAGAATGAGAGATATCGTCGACAAAGTATGCTTGTCGTCATGATGAAGAGGCTAAAATAGATTGATGACAACTACATCGTCGTAAAGAAGGTGTGACGTCGAAAAGACTGAAGAAGGACAGCTGAAGACAAGCAGTTGCTAAAGTATAGTCTGTCGACATGATATCGCTCATGTCGTCGAGAGAATAAAGTGATTACAACGACAATCTGCAAGAAAGAAGATCACGACGACACAGTCAGAGGTAGCATATCGTTGTATATGCAGAAATGCCAGAATATCTCGTATCGTCGAGACATCAGCGTCAGAGGCAGAATCTAGAAGACTTGAAGATCCACCAAGGTCTAAGGCATCGACAAAGTCCTGTCGTCGAGATATTATCCATATCATCGTAATGCTGTCAGTATTGGCATTTAGCTGGAAATATCGTCTAGACGAAATTCAAATGTTGCGGATGCGCTGTCATGCATTTAATGTCGCTGGCTGATTGTCCAATCAGTGCGTGCTTCTTGTGGAATGGGAATCAGACATTAAAGGACACCTTTCAAGATCGTTGAGCATTTTTCTTGGAACTATAAAAGGGAATAATGATGCCTTAAAAAATAGAGAGACAAGAACGAAAAAGTATCCCGTCGTTACTCTTCAATACAACAGTACATTCTGTGGAGAAGAAGAAAAACAAGTAGAGAACAAGACTCAAGCGTTCTCATAAGAATCAATCATCTCCATTGACTGATAAGAAGCCAATCAACATCAGGCAAAAGAAGAGGAGGTTGAGGAAGATCCAGTGCTGAAAATGACAAATCAAGAAGCATCTTCTTCACGTCTAAGAAGTCGATCTCCATTAGGCTAAGCTGCCGATCTTCATCAGGCAGAAGAAACAGTTTTCATTACTATAAATCTATCATTGTTGTAAGGCTTGATGGCCTAAGTGTCTAACTTGAGGGATGGTGAGCTGTGAGGCTTGAGGGCCAGGGCAGTGGACTTGCGGGTCCAATATTGTCTAGCTTGAGGGCTGGAGAGCTGTGAGGCTTGAGGGACAGGGAAGTGGACTTGTTGGTCTGATATTGTCGAGCTTGAGGGCTTGGGTGCAGTAAGGGCTTGTGGGCCTAGGCTGTAGGGACGGGACTTGCGGGTCTTTGTTGAGTAGGGCTTGAGGGCCTGATTGTCGAGCTTGTGGGCTCGGGTGCAGTAGGGGCTTGTGGGCTTAGGCTGTAGGACTTGCTGGTCCGTGTTGTAAGGCTTGCGGGCCTGAAGCTTTGGCGGAGTTTGCCGAGCCTAGCACACTGCTAGGTAGGCGCAGAGGGACAGAAGACTACTCAAGACACCCAGTCTTGAGGAACCTCTATAAGTTCTTGCGTGCTTTCTGTGTTGTGTTATTCTAATCTATAGATCTTTTAACAAGAAATCAAAGAACACCTAAAGGGGATAAAATAATTTGAAAACCCTATTCACCCCCCCCCCCCCCCCCCCCCCCACCTCTAGGTGATAAGTTGACACCCAATAACTAACAAGTGGTATCAGAGGTAGGTTGTTCAAAGAAAAGCTTAACAGCTTGGACAGATCTGCCCGTGGGTGTTCATTCATCATAGCTATGGAATCAAAAATAGCTATTTGTTCTAAGGAGAATTTTGCCCTTTGGAAAGTAAGAGCTAAAATATTCATGGAGGCTAGGGACCCTAGAATGTTTCAAATCGTTCAAGAAGGGCCCTATGTCCCCAAGACAGAGTCCAAGAAAATGACTAAAGATGAGATCATCCTAGTCAACTTGGACAAGGAAGCCAAAGATATTATAGCTGGTGCAGTTGACATCTTAAGATTTCAGAAACTGGCTCACTGCATAACAACAAAAGATATGTGGGACTCTCTAACAGTCCTTATGGAAGGATCAAAAGAAGAAAGAAGCAAAGCAACTAAGAAGAAAGTCAGAACATTAAGTGACAGTGACTCACGTTGTTCAGACTCTAAAGAGAAGACTCAGTTTGGACTGACTGTCCTATCTGAGTCAGAGGAAGAAATACAGGATGAAGTCTCACCTGAACAGGTATGCATAAGGGCTCCTCTATCTACCTCAGACTCAGAATCGGAGATAAGCCCATCTAAAAATGGTGACTAGTCCAAGTCATACAATGATCTTCTAGAAGACGTCAAGATGCTCAAGATAATGTGCAAGGAGCAGGATGCAAAGATCTCAGCTCTTCAAGACAGAAACTCCAATCTCTCGGAAAAGGCTGAAAGGCTGACTCTAGAGAACGTAGATTTCTGCCAGCTCAAAAGAGACTACAATGCAAGCTCCAATCTTGACCTGATGAGAATGTTTGGAAAAACCCTGAAGGCACTAGTGGATAGCAGGGAGTTGTGAAAATTTCTCGGACCTTGTGAGAGCAAGCAGGAATAACAACTAGAGATACTAGCCAAAGCAACCAGAAACAATCTTCAGGCAAATATGTGATCTTTATTGATAGCTTAAAACTTCATTACAGGGCAAGACATGCTTGGCGAGACATGATTTCGCCAGCACAAACATCAAACAAGGAAAAACAAGGAAATGCAGATAACTGAGACCGCACCAGACCGCGCGACCTCCCTGCGATCTCAGATAGTTGCAAGACCGCAACTCTCTGCCAACCACAGAACACCACCAGACCGCTGCACAGACCGCTCCCTTCTTTCGACCTCCTGATCCTCCCGAACTCCAGCACCACAACTCCAAGCCGCAGACCGCCCGAACACTTTCAGAGGAAGAGGTGATCGCTGCTGCACACACTATCCGCAGAAGCTGCACAAAAGGAATTCAATCAGCAGACCGCACGGTCAGAATAAGACAGACCGCAGGAACAAGCCGGACTCAGCTTACACTTGGTGTCTCTCTATTATGCTGCTACAGTGGCTCCTATTTATAGGCGCGGGACCGGATCCAGTCACCACCCTATGGGATAGGATCACCACCCTCCAGACTGCGCGACCAGACCAGTCAACCCGCGCGATCAGCAACAGTACTTCTGCTTCATTTTGGTGAACTCGCCAGCTTCAACATCGACCATGAGAGACCGCCACTCTCACAGCAGACCGCGACTCTACAAAGAGCTCGCCAGACCGCCCGAAGCTGTTCACCACCTGTGTTAGCACGAGACGGCAAACTCAGCCAGTTCGCCATCAGATCGCGAACTCCTGTCCGCATGCCGATCTCCTCCTGAGACCGCAAACAGCAACCAGCTCGCATTCCAGCCTCCTCCTGAGACCGCGCACTGAGACCGCGCGACTAATTTCCTTAGTCCGCGAATACAACCAGAGAACCTGGACTATCCTGTGCGGTCACACCAGACCGCCACAGCCTAGAGGAGGACAACCAGCCACGCGGTCAGAGGCAGACCGCGCGGCTCCACCTTGCCGCCTTGGACCAGATACCAGCAGTCATTCCAGGAGACCGCAGCTAGGCTGATACCCGCCTGACCGCCCGGACAATCTCCCAGACCGCCCAGGTCCAAGAACCCTCTAACTTCCACTTCAACAATTTCAACACTCCCCCTTGAAGTGGGAAGTTGAAACCAGTCCAAGTAACTCCCTTAGCCGTGTGAACGGCCCCTTTGCCAGCGCCTTTGTGAAGATGTCTGCGACATTGTCCGCACTCCGCACATGCCCGACCGAAAGAGATCCCTCCAGCACCTTCTCCCGTATGAAGTGGTGCTCGATCTCGGTGTGCTTGGTCCTCGCATGACAAACTGGATTGGTTACCAGTTTGAGAGCACTCTCGTTGTCACCGCGTAGCAGAGTCGGCTCCCGAACCTCCTTGTGGACGTCTCCTACCAACCTCCTAAGCCAGATAGCTACCTGAGCTGCCAAGGCCGAAGCCTTTTATTCCGCTTCTGTGGTGGAGACCGATACGGAATCCTGCTTCTTGCTGCACCATGATATAGCCGTAGGGCCCGCCATGAAGACGAATCCAGATGTCGACTTCCGATCATCCGAATCTCCCCCGTAATCAGCATCCATGTATCCATGCACCTCAAAGCCCGCATCCCTCCTGTACAGGAGACCCATATCCGAGGTCGCCTTGACATACTTCAAGATGTTCTTGGCCGCTAGCAGATGAGGTACCCGTGGCTCCGCCATATACCGACTCACTCTGCCTACTGCATATGCAATATCCGGCCTTGTGATCGTCAGATAGATCAAGCTCCCAACCAGAGCTCGGAACACCAACGGATCTTGCATAATCCTCCCCTCATCCTTCTGAAGCTTCATAGCCTTCTCCAAAGGTGTGGAGGTGCACTTCCCTTCCTTCATGCCGAATCGATCCACGATCCACTCTGCATACCCGGCCTGGGTCACCAGCACTCCACCTTCCTTCCTCTGCACCTCAAGTCCAAGGAAATGGTGAAGCTCCCCCAGATCCTTCATCTCGAACATGATAGATAGCTCAGCCCGAAGCCTAGCTACCTCCACCTTTGAGTTCCCCGTCACGATCATATCGTCGACGTACAGCAGCACGATGACCTGAAGCTTCCCGCTCTTCTTGACGAACAAGCTTGAGTCCGAGTCTGAAGCAACAAATCCACAGAATAAGAGATACTCTGCGATCTTCCCGTACCACGCCCTCGGCGCTTGCTTCAAACCATACAGGGCCTTCTTCAGCTTGCAGACATGCTCCGGAAAATCTTCAGACACAAAGCCTGGTGGCTGGACCATGAAGATGTCCTTGTCAATCTCGTCGTACAAGCAGGCGTTCTTGACGTCGAGCTGCCAAATCTCCCATCCACTGAACGCCGCCAAGGCAATGATGAATCGAACTGAAGTCATTTTTGCCACCGGACTGAATGTCTCATCGTAGTCTTCACCGTATTGCTGCGAAAACCCCCGAGCTACAAGACGAGCCTTGTATCGCTCGATACTGCCGTCAGCTTTCTTCTTCAGCTTGTAGACCCACTTGCATGTCACAGGAGTGGTGCCCTTGGGCTTGGGCACAAGAGACCAGGTCTCATTCTTCTCGAGAGCTGCCATCTCTTCTTGCATCGCAACGTCCCACTCCTTCACGCCTTTGGCCTTCTCAAAGCTCGACGGCTCCCTCTCATCCAAGGGACCAGCGAAGAAACATGAGACGAAGCTCACTGCGTTTCCTCCTGTATAGCGATCAGGGGCAACGATCGATCGCTTCGACCTCCTCAGCTCCTTCCCCTGAACCGCATTGTCTTCAGCTGCTTCTTCCCTAGCTCCCCTTCCAGACGTGCTAGGAGCATTGCTCCCCCTGCTCCCTGAACCAGAAGCCCCCGTCTCTGAACTAGAAGGAGATGGACCACCTGGTGATACAGGTAGCTCCACCTGAAGATCTTCCACTGCTTGCTTTGGCTCCTCCACCCTGCTCTCTGGCAGTTCCACTCCAGAAGACCCCTTGTAAGATATCACCTCATCAAATACAACGTCGCGAGATACAACAAATCTCCGCGTCTCCGGGTCCATGCACTTCCATCCTTTCTTCCGCTCATCGTATCCCACGAAGACTAGCTTCCTTGCTTTCGCATCTAGCTTCGTCCGAAGAGCATCTGGAACATGCACGTAGCAGGTGGAACCAAACACCCTAAGGTGTGCCATGCTTGTCTTCTCCTTGAACATCATCTCATGCGGAGTTAACATGTTGATGGGACTGAGAGGCATCCGGTTGATGACGTAGGCAGCACAAGACATTCCCTCCGCCCAGAAGGACTTTGGGATACTCTTGGCATGCAGCCAACACTTGCAGGTCTCCGTTAGATGACGGATCTTCCGCTCTGCAACTCCGTTCTGTTGTGGAGTATGCGCACAAGTATGCTCCCTCCGGATGCCCGCCTTCCTGCAGAAACTAGAGAACTCACTAGAGGTGAACTCCCCTCCGTTGTCAGTCCTCAGCTTCTTCACCCGCAGTCTCAGCCGACCTTCCACGAGCTCCTTGAACTCCATAAACTTGGCAAACGCCTCCGCCTTCTCCTTCAGAAAATAAACCCAGACATATCTGGTGTAATCATCGATTAACACCAGCATATACCTGCTGCCTCCGAGGCTTGGG
Organism: Dactylorhiza incarnata; assembly: GCA_033032865.1. NCBI lineage: Eukaryota > Viridiplantae > Streptophyta > Magnoliopsida > Asparagales > Orchidaceae > Dactylorhiza > Dactylorhiza incarnata. The sequence continues at coordinate 6,686,247 of JAWHQI010000051.1, read as the reverse complement.
GTAGCAGTTGGTCCCATCAAGTCACCGTGGATGCATTCCAACGGAACACTACTCCTCGTCAGCGACTTATCAAACGGCAGTCGATGAGACTTGCCGAACTGACATCCCTCGCAAACATGACCTTCACCGTCGGAAGATAGATTTGGCAGGCCCTTGACCAGACCTCTCACCGCCATAGCTTTCAGCTTATCCATCCCTACGTGCCCCAACCTCTCATGCCATATCACGGCACCATCATTCGTTTTCATCTTGTCGACGTAGGAACTTGTCGATAAAACAAACAAGTCCTTTGCCCGTCTTCCGACATGAACGACCTCGGCCATCACGGCCTCTATATTACGTAGAAATTTCACTTCTGTTGGGCCGAACAGAACGTGATACCCAGCGTCAACAGCGTTGGTCACAGAGAAGAGGTTTTTCTTCATTCCGGGCACATGATAGACACTCTTCAAAGTAAGTGGCCCTCTATCACTGCCCAAAGAAACAACCCCCACCTTCTCTACTGGATGCACAGTATTATCAGCAGTAATGATTGCATTGTTACCTGTGTAGGGCTGTGCAGAAGAAAGCTTGGTCCCGTCTCCAGTGAGGTGATGACCACACCCCGAGTCCACGATCCAGTCCTCCAGATAGTTGATAGGAGCAGAAGCTCCAACAGAAGCCGAGAAGGCTCCTCCCCATCCTCCATCTATATGTCTGACCTCAGCTTCCTCCTTCTCCGCAGCATGCCCTGCTTGAGTGACCACTCTGCAATCTTTCCTGATGTGGCCAAACTTGCCACACTTGTAGCACTTCGGACCTTCTCCCTTCTTCTTCCCGTCAGCCTTGGGAGCATATCCCCTTTCCTGCTGCCCAGAAGTTGAGGGCCCAAAACCTCCGGTGGTTTTCTTCTTCTTATCCCACTTCTTCTTCTTCCCTGAGAAGAGAACTTCGCCATCTCCCCCAGTCACTGACAACCCCGCCATCTGTCTTGCCAAGCTTTCTTGCGAAGCAAGCAAGTTCTCCAGCTCCAACAGAGACGGCTAATTTGCCCAACCCTGCACCGACGTCACAAAGGCCACATATTCCTTCCGAAGGCCGCGGATGATGTTCCTCTTCAGCTTCGCCTCATAAATTGGCTCATCAGGATCCAGTGCTGAGATTTCAGCACACAAGTTCTTCATCTTCAGAAAGAAGTTTGAGATAGATAGATCACCCTGAGACGACCTTGCCAGCTCATTCTCCAAGAACTGTTGTCTTGCTACATTCTTCTTGTTAAACAGCCCATCTAGGGCTCTCTAGATCTCTGCAGCCGATCCACACCCCAAGATGTGATCAAAGAGATCAGGTGAGATAGCACGCTTCAAGGTGAACTCGGCCTTAGCATTGGTCTTTCTCCACGCCCTCACGGCCGGACCATTGTCACCAGCTTCCGTTGCCTTCACCTCTTCATTCTCATTTCCTCCAACAACTTCCCATAGGTCCTCACCCAGAAGATAGCTCTGCATACATGACTTTCACTTCTTGAAGTTAGTCGATGTAAGCATCTCAATACCAAGACCTCTTGCAAATCCACCTTCCATTGTTTTTCCTCTGGTTCCTTCTCCACAAAGGCGATGGCTACTCTAAGTTATTCACTGCTCTATCCACTCCAACCTTGCTTTGATACCATGTGAAAATTTCTCGGACCTTGTGAGAGCAAGCAGGAATAACAACTAGAGATACTAGCCAAAGCAACCAGAAACAATCTTCAGGCAAATATGTGATCTTTATTGATAGCTTAAAACTTCATTACAGGGCAAGACATGCTTGGCGAGACATGATTTCGCCAGCACAAACATCAAACAAGGAAAAACAAGGAAATGCAGATAACTGAGACCGCACCAGACCGCGCGACCTCCCTGCGATCTCAGATAGTTGCAAGTCCGCAACTCTCTGCCAACCACAAAACACCACCAGACCGCTGCACAGACCGCTCCCTTCTTTCGACCTCCTGATCCTCCCGAACTCCAGCACCACAACTCCAAACCGCAGACCGCCCGAACACTTTCAGCGGAAGAGGTGATTGCTGCTGCCCACACTATCCGCAGAAGCTGCACAAAAGGAATTCAATCACCAGACCGCGCGGTCAGAATAAGACAGACCGCAGGAACAAGCCGGACTCAGCTTACACTTGGTGTCTCTCTATTATGCTGCTACAGTGGCTCCTTGATAGTGCATTATTTATAGTTATTTTTATATAGTATTTTAGTAGTAATTAATTAGTTTTTATATAATTTTAGTTTAATATATATCTAATTCGCTTTATTTTGTGTTTTCAGGTAATCTGGGGCTGCTAATAGCAAATTCAAGCTCACAGCCATGTTCAGGGGAAAGAATGGAACAAGTCTGCAAAATTCTTCAGTACACGCCCTCGGTCACGGCCATGACCAAGGGCGTGACTTCAAGTCACGGCCATGACTCAACCCAGCCATCTTACATCTGCCAGATCATGCCGCCAGCCCAATTTAGTATTACACGCCCTCGGTCACGGCCATGACCAAGGGCGTGACATCAAGTCACGGCCATGACTCAACCCAGCCATCTTCTAGCTGCCAGAACACGTCGTCACATCATTTCCAGCCTACACGCCCCAGGTCACGGGCGTGACTCTATGTCACGGCCATGACCTAGGGGGTGACCCTTCCCGCAAATGCCAGAATAACTCCAGATCGCGCTATTTCAAGATTTGGTCAAGTCACGCCCTCTGTCACGGGCGTGACTCCATGTCACGGCCATGACCTAGGGGGTGACCCTTCCCGCAACTGCCAGAATAACTCCAGATTGCGCCGTTTCCCGCCGTTTTCAGATTCGGTCAAGTCACGCCCTAGGTCACGGGGGTGACCGAGGCCGTGACCCGTCGAGATGATTAATTTTGGCGGTTTTTCTTCCCCAACGTTCCCGGGCTTTCAAGACGCAATTACGCAGCTTACACGCCCTTGGTCATGGGCGTGACCAAGGGCGTGACTCACCAATTTTCTGCCTATAAAAGCCAGCTGCTGCCAAAGTGATGGGAATCCGATCCTAGCTTAGATTGGGTCATTTTTAGATTAGTTTTTCAGCATTTTCTTATTGTATTTTCTTTATGCAGATTTACTTTATGTCTTGCAAATTTCAATTCATAGTTTAGATTTCCAATTTCTGCAATTGTAATTCTCTTTACTTAGTTATAAAAATGTTTCTCTTTTCAAATATGTTTAGCTGAATTTATAGCATTTGATCGGATGAATTCTTAAGCTTTTCTTATTTTGTAATCTCTCATTGTCGTAGCTTTAGTTTAAGAATTATTACGATCCACTTTTGATTTTTCTCGATTGATCTCATATTGCCGGTATATGAATATCAATTCTTGATCCATTTTCTAGTGATCGAGAGATCCATGAATTTGTGTAGATCATTCATTAGTGGAAAGAGTTGCATGCATTCCTCGAGAGAGGGTGACACGAATCTTTCGGATTGGAGTCAAATCCAATAGTGGGGCTCACCGCATAAAGCAAGCTTAGGGGTTTCGACTGGCCGAGGGGTCTTAATCGATCAACCTAAGGTTAGGTGGTAGTTCTCTCGAGAGAGGCTCTACCATATTTTGGGAACCTCCACGGTCGAATTATTCTATCGCTTTTGGTTATGAATTTAGATTTTACAATTTATTTAACTCAAGAAGGATTTCCGATCAAATGCTCTTTTTTCTTTTCTCTTTTATTATTCTAAAAATCTTCTTAAATCTAGATAAAATAATATTAATTTGCGTGAGTAGAAGTAATCAACAACCCCGTGGAATACGACACTTGATATTTATTTCTAAATATCCTATACTATGAATGATAAGTGCTCTTGCCTATAGTTCGTAGAATTTGGAGAAATTTTATATCCTAAGTTTTACGTATCAAGTTTTTGGCGCCGTTGCCGGGGAATATTTTTGTTGATATTTTGAAAGCGTGAATTTTATTACTTTTATCATTCTCTTTCTCCACCCCCATTTCTCTTTTTGATTTATTTTCAAATTTCATTCTATTAAGTGACGATTGTTCAATTTTCTTTCTTCAAAAATGTTATCTCAATTGGCCGCCAAAGTTGCCGAGCTTCAAAATAAAGTCAATCTTTTGGAAGCCGCACGGAAGCGCCAAGTTAATTGTAATTTTTGTGGAGCACCGCATCGAAGTGAGGATTGTTATATTAATTTTTACTCTCAAAATTTTTCTTATGGAAATAATTTTGAGTTTATTTATGAAAATAATTATTCAAACTTTGATGAAAATAATTCATCTAGTTTTCATGCGAATGATTTTTCTGATTCTAATAATATTTCTTCTTGCTCCGATATTAATTATTCATGGTGGCAAGATCACCCGGATAGTTTTCGGTGCGATGAAGGAAATTCAGTCAATCAAGATTTTCATTCCTCCTCTTTTACCCCACAAAATTCTTTTTCTTCTACTCTTGGGTATTCTCCAGATTCTATTTATCAAAATTTAAATATTTATACCCAAGCTCAAGAAGAACTTCTTTACCACGAATTTAAAAGAGTCATGGAGACACCGGACGAAATTGATGAAGAACATGTTTCTTCACCTCCTCCGCCCGAATCTCCTCCTATTTTTCATGAATTTTCTCTCTCGCCAATTATTCACTTTGAAAGTGAAATTCATGAAAATATTGTGTCCCATGAATTTAGTCCACTTGGAATTTCAAATAAATTTTTGGATACGAATTTTATTTTTGAAAATGAACAACCGGAGCTTAATCATGTGTTTTCACAAGAAACTCCTCCTTGTGAAATATTTTCTGACTCGCTTAATTTTGATTCTTTTTCTTCTAACGATTTTCATGTAGAGGATGAGCCGGTGCAACCAAACGTCTTCACCGATCCATTTGCCGCTCATCTCCAGCAATCCAAATTACCTAAGGTATGTATAGGTAATTTGGATTCACAATTTCGCGCTAACGGAAAACAAAAGAATCAGGATTATAGCGGAGGAGTCGTCGGGCAACAGTTTTCGACATTTTCACCTCAGCGTGAATTAAGGGAGTTGCCTGTGCATTTTCAATTTGAATATCCTTTTAGCTAACCCTTAACGTCTAGCTAAAAGACGTTAAACAAAGCGCTCTTGGGAGGCACCCCTTGCTTATCTTTATATTTTTGCTATTTTTCTTTTATTTTATGCATTTTCTTTTCCTGTTTGGCCTTTTCATTCTTATTTATAAACATTGGAGACAATGTTTATCTTTAAGTATGGGGCGGGGGTGTTCTCTAATGTTTATTTTTATAAAAAAATAAAAAAAAATTGAAAACATGTTAAAAATTATAAAAAAATTGTTTCTTTGTTTTCTGTTGCAATTTTGATTTAAAAATATGAAAAATACAAAAAAATTTGTTTTATTTTAAAATGTTTAAAAAACTTATAAAAAAAACTATTTTTCCAATAAGATAAATTTTGTAATATTAAAATTCTCCAAACTTTATTTATGCAAAATTAATTTTAATTATGAGTTGTCTTTATAGGTTTTTTTTAAGAGTTTTCTTTTTATGAATTTTTAAATCATATATTTCTCTTCAAAATATGTTAGATTTAATTTTTAGATGAATTTGATTTAATGAGTTTTTCATTATTTTGATTTGTTTAGAATATTTCTTAGTTTTACTTTCTCTCTTTAAAATATCATAATTCAATTTTGTAGTAATTGTGTTAAATATCTTTAGATTTTACTTATATTAACTTGAACTCATAGTTTCTTATAGATTGCTCAATTTATTTTCTATGCTCTTAAAATATTTCTTTGGAATTTTTGTAGCCTTTAAACCCTAGCCCTTCCCCTACCTTTTTGTTTAACCCTTTTATTTGGCATATAAAAAAATATTTGAAAAGATCATATGTCATGGAAATGAGAGGATAAAATTCATCATTCCTAAACATATGCACCCAAATTAGTAAAAGATTATATGGCATGGAGTTGAGAGGATAAAATTCATCACTCCTAAACATATACATTTGGGATATAAAAAAAAAAGAAATTAAAAAAAGATGGAAATGAGAGGATAAAATTCATCATTTCCTATATGCAAAGTAACTTCTTCAATGCCAACTTTACCCCAATTAGCCAAGTTTATTTGCTTATCCTAAGATATTTTTGAGAGAGCATAGTTAATATTTTGTAGTTTTCTAAAAGTTTCTAATGATGTTTAAAGTTTCTATAATTTTAATCTTGGTTATTTTACTTAATTCAATGCAATTTTGTTTATGAAGATTTAGTTAGAGAATTTTGAAACTAATATTTATTCTACTCATCTCAATTTATGAATTATAAATTATTTCTTATAAATCTGAATTTTAATTTCTTAACTTATTTTGACATGAGTTTTATAAGATTTGGAGTACATAATTAGAAGTAAATCTTTTTGGAAATGTCCTATAAATTCTTCTCGTGCTTATAAATTAGTTTTTGCTCTGGAATAGCAAAAGCTTAAGTATGGGGGTATTTGATAGTGCATTATTTATAGTTATTTTTATATAGTATTTTAGTAGTAATTAATTAGTTTTTATATAATTTTAGTTTAATATATATCTAATTCGCTTTATTTTGTGTTTTCAGGTAATCTGGGGCTGCTAATAGCAAATTCAAGCTCACAGCCATGTTCAGGGGAAAGAATGGAACAAGTCTGCAAAATTCTTCAGTACACGCCCTCGGTCACGGCCATGACCAAGGGCGTGACTTCAAGTCACGGCCATGACTCAACCCAGCCATCTTACATCTGCCAGATCATGCCGCCAGCCCAATTTAGTATTACACGCCCTCGGTCACGGCCATGACCAAGGGCGTGACATCAAGTCACGGCCATGACTCAACCCAGCCATCTTCTAGCTGCCAGAACACGCCGTCACATCATTTCCAGCCTACACGCCCCAGGTCACGGGCGTGACTCTATGTCACGGCCATGACCTAGGGGGTGACCCTTCCCGCAAATGCCAGAATAACTCCAGATCGCGCTATTTCAAGATTTGGTCAAGTCACGCCCTCTGTCACGGGCGTGACTCCATGTCACGGCCATGACCTAGGGGGTGACCCTTCCCGCAACTGCCAGAATAACTCCAGATCACGCCGTTTCCCGCCGTTTCCAGATTCGATCAAGTCACGCCCTAGGTCACGGGGGTGACCGAGGCCGTGACCCGTCGAGATGATTAATTTTGGCGGTTTTTCTTCCCCAACGTTCCCGGGCTTTCAAGACGCAATTACGCAGCTTACACGCCCTTGGTCACGGGCGTGACCAAGGGCGTGACTCACCAATTTTCTGCCTATAAAAGCCAGCTGCTGCCAAAGTGATGGGAATCCGATCCTAGCTTAGATTGGGTCATTTTTAGATTAGTTTTTCAGCATTTTCTTATTGTATTTTCTTTATGCAGATTTACTTTATGTCTTGCAAATTTCAATTCATAGTTTAGATTTCCAATTTCTGCAATTGTAATTCTCTTTACTTAGTTATAAAAATGTTTCTCTTTTCAAATATGTTTAGCTGAATTTATAGCATTTGATCGGATGAATTCTTAAGCTTTTCTTATTTTGTAATCTCTCATTGTCGTAGCTTTAGTTTAAGAATTATTACGATCCACTTTTGATTTTTCTCGATTGATCTCATATTGCCGGTATATGAATATCAATTCTTGATCCATTTTCTAGTGATCGAGAGATCCATGAATTTGTGTAGATCATTCATTAGTGGAAAGAGTTGCATGCATTCCTCGAGAGAGGGTGACACAAATCTTTCGGATTGGAGTCAAATCCAATAGTGGGGCTCACCGCATAAAGCAAGCTTAGGGGTTTCGACTGGCCGAGGGGTCTTAATCGATCAACCTAAGGTTAGGTGGTAGTTCTCTCGAGAGAGGCTCTACCATATTTTGGGAACCTCCACGGTCGAATTATTCTATCGCTTTTGGTTATGAATTTAGATTTTACAATTTATTTAACTCAAGAAGGATTTCCGATCAAATGCTCTTTTTTCTTTTCTCTTTTATTATTCTAAAAATCTTCTTAAATCTAGATAAAATAATATTAATTTGCGTGAGTAGAAGTAATCAACAACCCCGTGGAATACGACACTTGATATTTATTTCTAAATATCCTATACTATGAATGATAAGTGCTCTTGCCTATAGTTCGTAGAATTTGGAGAAATTTTATATCCTAAGTTTTACGTATCACTCCTATTTATAGGCGCGGGACCGGATCCAGTCACCACCCTATGGGATAGGATCACCACCCTCCAGACCGCGCGACCAGACCGGTCAACCCGCGCGATCAGCAACAGTACTTCTGCTTCATTTTGGTGAACTCGCCAGCTTCAACATCGACCATGAGAGACCGCCACTCTCACAGCAGACCGCGACTCTACAAAGAGCTCGCCAGACCGCCCGAAGTTGTTCACCACCTGTGTTCGCACGAGACGGCGAACTCAGCCAGTTCGCCATTAGATCGCGAACTCCTGTCCGCATGCCGATCTCCTCCTGAGACCTCAAACAGCAACCAGCTCGCATTCCAGCCTCCTCCTGAGACCGCGCACTAAAACCGCGCGACTAATTTCCTTAGTCCGCGAATACAACCAGAGAACCTGGACTACCCTGTGCGGTCACACCAGACCGCCACAGCCTAGATGAGGACAACCTGCCATGCAGTCAGAGGCAGACCGCGCGGCTCCACCTTGCCGCCTTGGACCAGATACCAGCAGTCATTCCAGGAGACCGCAGCTAGGCTGATACCCGCCTGACCGCCCGGACAATCTCCCAGACCGCCCAGGTCCAAGAACCCTCTAACTTCCACTTCAACAATTTCAACAGGAGTTGTGCTACTCTCTCACCAAGGAGGTTGTACTTCTAAAGAAGGATAGAAATCAGGTTGGTCTCCTGAAATCAAGGGCTAATAAATTCTGGAATGTGGAGGACAAATCCTCTATCAAAAGAAATCCAGTAGCAAGCTCCTGCAATCCAGAGACCTCTCCTCCACTGGTAAATGGTTGCTGCTCCACTCAAAGAAGGGAGCATGGATGCTTCAAGGAAGACAAATCAGGTAGACCATGTGGGAAGAAGGCTAGCTTGGGGAAGGTAATCTCACCCTCCGACAAGAATGTTGGGCAATCCAATCTCGGGTATCTCAAGAATGGGAGCTCCACAAGTGGAACAAAGAACATGCCAAAAATCTCAAGGGTACCTCATGGAAGGATGACCACAAGGAGGCATGAAGTTACTGGATCTACAGAAACAAAATCACTAAAGAAGACTGACTCCAGATGGAAAGCTGTGGATGATGATTATCAACATCACACTCACAATCAATACAGATCAGTATCTTTCAAATATCCTTATGTTCATACCCAAAGGACTCTTGCTCACACAGCTAGCCAGAAAAGAAGATACAATAGGATTGAATGTTGGTGTTGTGGAAAGACTGAGCACTTTGCAATTGATTGTTGGTACAATCCAACTGCTCCAAGGGTAACAAATGCTAAACTTGCAAATAATCTCTTTCATAATCACTATGCAAATCCTGGGGCAGTTATATCTATTATGCCCGTTAAATCTAACAATTTCCTAGGACCCAAATTTACTTGGGTACCTAAGGGCTTGTAATCTCATTTTACAGGTAGTCCAAGAGCCCACCAGAAGCAAATCTGGGCCTTGGACAAGATGGCTGTTCTGGCCCATAGGTTGGAACAGCAAAATTAGCTCATTAACAATCTTAGTGCAGGAGTGGTGCCGAAAGATAACTTCCAGGCAGGGCGAAAGAATGCCTTATCGTCGATACAATAGGATATCTCGACGACATAGCAGATGTCGAGACGGCAAATGGACTAGGCAGAAAGGATGTGTATCCTAGATGTGTCTTGATGAGTCCCAACTTTATACATATTTTTGGACTCATCTGGGCCGATTTTCTAGTCTTTGCACTTCACTTTAGACACGTTTTCACTCATATTTGATTCCTCATACTAAGTGCACCTTTAGGCCCATTTTTGGTGTTGTTTTGTAATATTCTCTTTTAGTAGTTGCTATGTATTGTTAAGTGCCACTTTCAGTGGCTGGATTGGTGGGTGTGCTGGAACAGGTGTCGTGCAGGTGCTTCCGGTACAAATCTGTACAGGAACACTGCGCACGATCACTGGTTCTCTTGCGCATGACCACTGGTCATGCGCCACTGATCATGTGCACTTAACCTTTGAAATATGAGTTCTGTTTGAGCTTATCGCACGACCATTTACGATAGTGCGCAATCGGTCGTGCGATCATGTATTTTATAAATTTCTTTCCTTTCAGGCTTCACCCAGGTAGCGTGCACGATCGCAGAACTCCAGTGCGCACGACCACTGGTCGTGCGCCAATGACCGTGCGCAGTATTCGTTTCAGCGCCTATATATACCCTGTTCGCGAATTAGGGCGGGATCGGGCTTCTGGGAGCGGGTTCTCCAGTCCGTACGCCGCCATTTTCCTTCTCCATACACCTCCCCTTCATCTTCTCCGCAAGGGGAAGTCATCTTTGGTCATTCTCGACATTCCTCCATCATCCGGAAGCATTCTCCACCACCCGCAAGCACTCAAGCAGCTGTTCTGCATTTCCGTCCGGTGAGAAGAATTGAAATCCTGAGGTAGAAGATGACGGGAGCACGTGGAGAGATAGTGACAGTCTCTCAGCGCCGGAAGCACAGTCCGCCCGAGTCCGGAGGTAGCTCGACAACCTACCAGTCCGGCCGTGAACGGCCGCTAGTCTTCGTCCATTGGTTGTCTTCTTCTTTTCTCCTTTTGTTGTACTAAGTAAATCATTTTGACTTGAATATGATGATGTTTAGTCTAAATGCTTTGGTTGTTTCCTACTTGTTCTTTAATATTTGCTTGTGATCCCTTTCACCTCCACTCACGCACTCACGCACTCATCGTGTTCGATTCACGTTAACAAGAGTTAACGGTGATTTGTGAAGAGGTGTTTGCGACCCTCACTCTCCGCACTAGTGACCACTCCATTCGCATGCGCACCGTCCATCCGCCTCACGAAGCTCGGCATTGCGGCCATTGCACCCATATCACCTTGCGAAGCGGTGATTTCGACCCGCATTTCTTTTATTGTTGTTAACAGTAGGAAACCCAAATCAAAACTCCACTTTTCGTGTTTGTTCCCGCTTGTGTAACAATTGTCACACAACGCATTTCGTTCGCCCAACCTGCATTCCTCAAGAGACCGACACTCGGGGATATTCCCCACTATTATTACTTGCGCGACCGGTGCACTTGCTGAAATTATCGCATCAAGTTTTTGGCGCCGTTGCCGGGGAATGTTCAGGCGTGGAACATCATGAGTTGTGAGCTTTTGTTACAAGAGCAGTTGTTTTTAATCTCCTTTGTTTTGTTTTCTTTTTGTTGTGACTGTGCATGCAGAGACAAGCCGCGGGGGAACTTGTACCCTTTGATCCAGAGATCGAACGGACCGCTCGCGCACGAAGGCGCGCAGCAGTCGTACAGGCGGCAATGGGTGACCACATAGACCCAGACAATGTTGAACAAAGAGTGCCCGCCGTGGGGCAGCACCAACCCGGAGATGAGCAAGAGGTAGTGAGACCTCGACCCAGAACGATGAGAGATTATACCACTCCGACAGTTGGGAGTGTTTATCCTGGGTTCGGTCCCAATATTATGAATAACCAGTTCGAGATCAAACCTGCGATCTTGAACATCATCCGGAACAATGCTCAATTCTCCGGGATGGCCAGTGAAGATCCGCACTTGCACCTGGCTGAGTTTTCTGAAATCTGCGGAACTTTCCGCTACGCTGGGATTCCTGATGACACAGTCAAGCTGCGACTGTTCCCATTCTCGCTTCGCGACAAGGCCAAGGTGTGGCTTCATTCTATTCCTCCGGGGACCGCTGCGACTTGGGATGTTCTTGCATCCAAGTTCTTAGCCAAATTTCACCCCGTCGATAAAATTGTAAGTTTGCGGCGAGAGATCGCCACCTTTCGTCAAGCCGATCAAGAGACCCTTGCCGAGGCGTGGGAGCGTCTTAACGATCTTCTCCGCCGTTGCCCGAACCACGAGCTCCAACCGTGGAATGTAGTAGAGACGTTTTACTTCGCGATCGAGCCCAACTACCGGGCAATGATCGATGCTGCTGCGGGAGGTACCCTAATGAACCATACTCCAGAGGAGGCCGTTCGAATTCTGCGGGACACCGCCTCCCACAGTACATTTTGGACGGCCGGGAGAAATGCACCAAGAAGCGCCCGTGGTCTCTTCGTGGTCGACTCGCTTCCACCTACATCCGCACCGGCTGCTGTTATTACGTGCGAAGGATGTGGAGGCGGTGGACATCACGCGTATGAATGCTCAGGCAGTGATTTATCAGGTAACTTCTCGAACCTCTCTTTAAACGAATCGGTTAATTTTGTTGGTAATCAATCTAAGGGGGTGCCATTCAATAACACATATCATCCGGGAGTGAGAAGTCACCCAAACTTCTCATGGAACTCCAACGCACCTGGCCAACGATGGGCACCGGGGCAGTATCAGAATGATGTCTACGCCTCCGGGAACCAACCAAGGCCACCTCATCCGGAATATAACCAAGGCCCCCCGGCTCAAAAAAAGAGTAACCTGGAGGAGATGATGGAAAAATTCATGCAAGCTGCTAACTCGAACATGGTTAATCAAACCGCGTCAATGCGGAACTTGGAAACGCAGCTGGGCCAATTGGCCCAAGTGCTAACCGAGCGGTCGCATGGGACTCTTCCTAGTAACACTGAAAAAAACCCAATCGACCAAGGGAAGAGTCTCGGCGACGTGGAAGTGGATCATCCGCATGAGTTAGTGATCTCCTGCTCCATTAATAAAACAGAGACTAAGGCATTGTGTGATTCTGGCTCCTCCCGCAATGTCATTGCGTTGCAAGACGTTGATAACTTGCAACTTGAAATTAATACGGAGGAACGGAAATCTCTTGTGCTCGCAAACGGTACCGTCATACAATCAGAAGGGGAAGTGAAAAATGTGGAAGTTATAGTTGATGGGACAGTGGTGGTTGCTGATTTTCAAGTGTTAGGACCCCGGGAGAATCACTCCATCCCCATCTTGGGTGTACCATTCTTGAAAGAGAGCGGTGCCACCCTTGACTTTTCTGCGGGTTGTGTCCTCATACCCAATAAGATACCTCTGCCCACTTGTCCCAAGACTATAACTAAAACATCCATTTGCCCTCCTCCCTTTATTTCTGATGAATCACTAAGTTGTGCAGGGGATAAGAAAGGTGATGGATCAGCTGAAGGAGAAAAGGAAGAGCACCAGTCGAGCGGAGAAGAAAAAGTGGATCTTTGGAGAGACGATGATTTCAAGAGGGAGGAGGACAGTTGTCCTAAAGATTTTGAGCTGAACTTGATTCGGGACGACGTCCCACTATTTTCTTGCATTAAATCTTGTAATAAACAATTTAAGCGTTCCATCTCTTGGGCTGATCCGATCGTCACTACGGCGACGGAAATGACGCCTCCCGCTCCTATGAGAGGAGGATCTGAAAATGCTCAACGTTGGCAGTCTCCTATTGTTGCTAAGCTTAAAGAAGAGAAGCGCCTGCGCGATGCGCGCTCTGCCGCTCTCCGTGGCAAGAGGGCGGAGGTTTGGGGGACACTGGGTGACACTAGAGTTGGCCCTAAAGCCTTCACCTCGCTCCTACAAGCTACGGGAGATGTGCACTATAAAAGCGCCTATAGCTGATTTCTGCCTCTTAGTTGTGAAACTCTCTTTTTTTATTTTACTTTCTGCACTCTTTGAACAATTATAATACAGGTATTTGGTCCAGCTTAAGGACATAAAACAAAAGCGCTGCTGGGAGACAACCCAGATTTGCTGATTTCTATTTTTCTAATTCTTGTTTTAATTCAGCTTTTATATATTTTCGCTGCCTCTAGTGCGTTCCTTGCAGGTATCTTTTCTGGATGGCGGAGGCTGCGGCCCAGTGTAGCTTACACGCCAATCTTCTGGTGTGCTCATTTCTGAGCACTGGGTACTCTCTTCTCCTAGCCCTTGCTGATTTTCACGTCATATATTTTGTGGTTTGTTTAGTCTAAGTCTGGGGGAGAGTTGTTTTTGTGCCCACTCACGTGCACTTTTGCATGGCATGCTAGAAGTACTCGTATTTTAGCCTTTTGAATTTGTTTTCCAGTTTCATTGTGCACCACAGCACCCACATGAGCGCGCACTTAGCTGTGGCACGTCTTGAGCTGAACTCATTTCTTTTTGTGCGATTTGGAAAAAACATTGTGCTAGTTTAGGATTATGATGCGGAGTAGAATGTTGACTCCTGTAGTGTCCTAGTCGAGTGCTCATTTCCCGTTTAGAAATTTGGGTAGATTCAATTTCTCTTTATGCTTTTAGTTTATATCTTTCTATTTGCGTAGACATTGTTTACTTTACTCAAAAAGTGGTGAATCCGGTGTGAATCAGATGGTAGCATAGGAATGTGTGTAGGCGTTCGTTAGCCTTGTATTACCTTAGTCGGGAGGAAGGATTGTCTCTTTTGGAAGCTAGAACTTGTCCTATGCGATTCTTGAAGCATGGGTATATGGTAAATCTAGTGCGTGAATGTGATATAGGCCATCATTTTGGCCCGGTTGAGCTTTTGTGCCCACTCCAATCGCTTTACCCTCGTTAGCCCTATTGTACCTACTCCTTCTTTGATTCAGCCCCACTGTTGTTTCACCACAGCCTAAAAGCCAATCCTAATCGCACACCCAAAGTTGAGCTCTCGTATATTACTTTCATGATTGGGTGTTGATGTAGTGTTTTGTTTTGTGAAAAATGTGGTTATGCATCATTGTTTAAATTGCTGAAATTTTGTGAAAAGAAAAAGAAAATGAGAAAAAGAAGAGAAGTCCGAAGAAAAGATGAAGTTATGAGCTTTATTAAAAATATATATAAATTTATATAATCTGGGCAGAAATTTATGTTTGGGAGTAGGCGGTGCACACACCTATGTTGTTAAGTCCAAGTCTGGGGGTGTGGTGCACCCGTTTGTTTGTGTTGTGAACGAGAATAATTTCTGCATAAGCTTCTTTGGGTAGTGCTTGAGCCGTCGTTTTTATCTTTGTTTATCCTCACCTAAGCCCAAACCTCATCTAAAACCTTAAGTCCTATTGATTCACGCATTTGAGTCAAACCAATGTCGTGGAGAGAGTGCGAACGGACAAGCTTATGGTCACCGACATTGATGGATTTCAATGGAGTTGTCCCGAGCCCCGATCTTTGGCAATGCTCGCCTCAGCGTTCAGTTTACTTTCTTCTTATGCACGACCGTATGATTCACCGTGATTCACTTTTTGAGTAAACGTAATAACTAAATACGCTCCTAGAAAATTATAAACTAATATGCATAATTAGGAATTTTATCTACTATGTTTCTACGCACATGAGTATGCGACTTCGCATGGTACTCCGCTTGATAATTTCTTCGCTAGCTTATGTCTTTCCTGGCCGCGAGAGATGGTTTGCACGGGACGCGCAAACAGGTAAGTCTAAGGGTGTGATGAGTCCCAACTTTATACACATTTTTGGACTCATCTGGGCCGATTTTCTAGTCTTTGCACTTCACTTTAGACACGTTTTCACTCATATTTGATTCCCCATGCTAAGTGCACCTTTAGGCCCATTTTTGGTGTTGTTTTGTATTATTCTCTTTTAGTAGTTGCTATGTATTGTTAAGTGCCACTTTCAGTGGCTGGATTGGTGGGTGTGCTGGAACAGGTGTCGTGCAGGTGCTTCCGGTACAAATCTGTACAGGAACACTGCGCACGATCACTGGTTCTCTTGCGCACGACCACTGGTCGTGCGCCACTGATCGTGTGCACTTAACCTCTGAAATATGAGTTCTGTTTGAGCTTATCGCACGACCATTTACGATAGTGCGCAATCGGTCGTGCGATCATGTATTTTATAAATTTCTTTCCTTTCAGGCTTCACCCAGGTAGCGCGCACGATCGCAGAACTCCAGTGCGCACGACCGCTGGTCGTGCGCCAATGACCGTGCGCAGTATTCGTTTCAGCGCCTATATATACCCTGTTCGCGAATTAGGGCGGGATCGAGCTTCCGGGAGCGGGTTCTCCAGTCCGTACGCCGCCGTTTTCCTTCTCCAGACACCTCCCCTTCATCTTCTCCTCAAGGGGAAGTCATCTTTGGTCATTCTCGACATTCCTCCATCATCCGAAAGCATTCTCCACCACCCGCAAGCACTCAAGCAGCTGTTCTCCATTTCCGTCCAGTGAGAAGAATAGAAATCCTGAGGTAGAAGACGACGGGAGCACATGGAGAGATAGTGACAGTCTCTCAGCGCCGGAAGCACAGTCCGCCCGAGTCCGGAGGTAGCTCGACAACCTACCATTCCGGTCGTGAACGGCCGCTAGTCTTCGTCCATTGGTTGTCTTCTTCTTTTCTCCTTTTGTTGTACTAAGTAAATCATTTTGACTTGAATATGATGATGTTTAGTCTAAATGCTTTGGTTTTTTCCTACTTGTTCTTTAATATTTGCTTGTGATCCCTTTCACCTCCACTCACGCACTCACGCACTCATCGTGTTCGATTCACGTTAACAAGAGTTAACGGTGATTTGTGAAGAGGTGTTTGCGACCCTCACTCTCCGCACTAGTGACCACTCCATTCGCATGCGCACCGTCCATCCGCCTCACGAAGCTCGGCATTGCGGCCGTTGCACCCATCTCACCTTGCGAAGCGGTGATTTCGACCCGCATTTCTTTTATTGTTGTTAACAGTAGGAAACCCAAATCAAAACTCCACTTTTCGTGTTTGTTCCCGCTTGTGTAACAATTGTCACACAACGCATTTCGTTCGCCCAACCTGCATTCCTCAAGAGACCGACACTCGGGGATTTTCCCCACTATTATTACTTGCGCGACCGGTGCACTTGCCGAAATTATCGCATCAAGTTTTTGGCACCGTTGCCGGGGAATGTTCAGGCGTGGAACATCTTGAGTTGTGAGCTTTTGTTACAAGAGCAGTTGTTTTTAATCTCCTTTGTTTTGTTTTCTTTTTGTTGTGACTGTGCATGCAGAGATAAGCAGCGGGGGAACTTGTACCCTTTGATCCAGAGATCGAACGGACTGCTCGCGCACGAAGGCGCGCAGCAGCCGTACAGGCGGCAATGGGTGACCACATAGACCCAGACAATGTTGAACAAAGAGTGACCGCCGTGGGGTAGCACCAACCCGGAGATGAGCAAGAAGTAGTGAGACCTCGACCCAGAACGATGAGAGATTATACCACTCCGACAGCTGGGAGTGTTTATCCTGGGTTCGGTCCCAATATTATGAATAACCAGTTCGAGATCAAACCTGCGATCTTGAACATCATCCGGAACAATGCTCAATTCTCCGGGATGGCCAGTGAAGATCTGCACTTGCACCTGGCTGAGTTTTATGAAATCTGCGGAACTTTCCGCTACGCTGGGATTCCTGATGACACAGTCAAGCTGCGACTGTTCCCATTCTCGCTTCGCGACAAGGCCAAGGTGTGGCTTCATTCTATTCCTCCGGGGACCGCTGCGACTTGGGATGTTCTTGCATCCAAGTTCTTAGCCAAATTTCACCCCGTCGATAAAATTGTAAGTTTGCGGCGAGAGATCGCCACCTTTCGTCAAGCCGATCAAGAGACCCTTGCCGAGGCGTGGGAGCGTCTTAACGATCTTCTCCGCCGTTGCCCGAACCACGAGCTCCAGCCGTGGAATGTAGTAGAGACGTTTTACTTCGCGATCGAGCCCAACTACCGGGCAATGATCGATGCTGCTGCGGGAGGTACCCTAATGAACCATACTCCAGAGGAGGCCGTTCGAATTCTGCGGGACACCGCCTCCCACAGTACATTTTGGACGGCCGGGAGAAATGCACCAAGAAGCGCCCGTGGTCTCTTCGTGGTCGACTCGCTTCCACCTACATCCGCACCGGCTGCTGTTATTACGTGCGAAGGATGTGGAGGCGGTGGACATCACGCGTATGAATGCTCAGGCAGTGATTTATCAGGTAACTTCTCGAACCTCTCTTTAAACGAATCGGTTAATTTTGTTGGTAATCAATCTAAGGGGGTGCCATTCAATAACACATATCATCCGGGAGTGAGAAGTCACCCAAACTTCTCATGGAACTCCAACGCACCTGGCCAACGATGGGCACCGGGGCAGTATCAGAATGATGTCTACGCCTCCGGGAGCCAACCAAGGCCACCTCATCCGGAATATAACCAAGGCCCCCCGGCTCAAAAAAAGAGTAACCTGGAGGAGATGATGGAAAAATTCATGCAAGCTGCTAACTCGAACATGGTTAATCAAACCGCGTCAATGCGGAACTTGGAAACGCAGCTGGGCCAATTGGCCCAAGTGCTAACCGAGCGGTCGCATGGGACTCTTCCTAGTAACACTGAAAAAAACCCAATCGACCAAGGGAAGAGTCTCGGCGACGTGGAAGTGGATCATCCGCATGAGTTAGTGATCTCCTGCTCCATTAATAAAACAGAGACTAAGGCATTGTGTGATTCTGGCTCCTCCCGCAATGTCATTGCGTTGCAAGACGTTGATAACTTGCAACTTGAAATTAATACGGAGGAACGGAAATCTCTTGTGCTCGCAAACGGTACCGTCATACAATCAGAAGGGGAAGTGAAAAATGTGGAAGTTATAGTTGATGGGACAGTGGTGGTTGCTGATTTTCAAGTGTTAGGACCCCGGGAGAATCACTCCATCCCCATCTTGGGTGTACCATTCTTGAAAGAGAGCGGTGCCACCCTTGACTTTTCTGCGGGTTGTGTCCTCATACCCAATAAGATACCTCTGCCCACTTGTCCCAAGACTATAACTGAAACATCCATTTGCCCTCCTCCCTTTATTTCTGATGAATCACTAAGTTGTGCAGGGGATAAGAAAGGTGATGGATCAGCTGAAGGAGAAAAGGAAGAACACCAGTCGAGCGGAGAAGAAAAAGTGTATCTTTGGAGAGACGATGATTTCAAGAGGGAGGAGGACAGCTGTCCTAAAGATTTTGAGCTGAACTTGATTCGGGACGACGTCCCACTATTTTCTTGCATTAAATCTTGTAATAAACAATTTAAGCATTCCATCTCTTGGGCTGATCCGATCGTCACTACGGCGACGGAAATGACGCCTCCCGCTCCTATGAGAGGAGGATCTGAAAATGCTCAACGTTGGCAGTCTCCTACTGTTGCTAAGCTTAAAGAAGAGAAGCGCCTGCGCGATGCGCGCTCTGCCACTCTCCGTGGCAAGAGGGCGGAGGTTTGGGGGACACTGGGTGACACTAGTGTTGGCCCTAAAGCCTTCACCTCCCGCCTACAAGCTACGGGAGATGTGCACCATAAAAGCGCCTATAGCTGATTTCTGCCTCTTAGTTATGAAACTCTCTTTTGATGCTCTTTTATTTTACTTTCTGCACTCTTTGAACAATTATAATACAGGTATTTGGTCCAGCTTAAGGACATAAAACAAAAGCGCTGCTGGGAGACAACCCAGATTTGCTGATTTCTGTTTTTCTAATTCTTGTTTTAATTCAGCTTTTATATATTTTCGCTGCCTCTAGTGCGTTCCTTGCAGGTATCTTTTCTGGATGGCGGAGGATGCGGCCTAGTGTAGCTTACATGCCAATCTTCTGGTGTGCTCATTTCTGAGCACTGGGTACTCTCTTCTCCTAGCCCTTGCTGATTTTCACGTCATATATTTTGTGGTTTGTTTAGTCTAAGTCTGGGGGAGAGTTGTTTTTGTGCCCACTCACGTGCACTTTTGCATGGCATGCTAGAAGTACTCGTATTTTAGCCTTTTGAATTTGTTTTCCAGTTTCATTGTGCACCACAGCACCCACATGAGCGCGCACTTAGCTGTGGCACGTCTTGAGCTGAACTCATTTCTTTTTGTGCGATTTGGAAAAAACATTGTGCTAGTTTAGGATTATGATGCGGAGTAGAATGTTGACTCCTGTAGTGTCCTAGTCGAGTGCTCATTTCCCGTTTAGAAATTTGGGTAGATTCAATTTCTCTTTATGCTTTTAGTTTATATCTTTCTATTTGCGTAGACATTGTTTACTTTACTCAAAAAGTGGTGAATCCGGTGTGAATCAGATGGTAGCATAGGAATGTGTGTAGGCGTTCGTTAGCCCTGTATTACCTGAGTCGAGAGGAAGGATTGTCTCTCTCGGAAGCTAGAACTTGTCCTATGCGATTCTTGAAGCATGGGTATACGGTTAATCTAGTGCGTGAATGTGATATAGGCCATCATTTTGGCCCGGTTGAGCTTTTGTGCCCACTCCTATCGCTTTACCCTCGTTAGCCCTGTTGTACCTACTTCTTCTTTGATTCAGCCCCACTGTTGTTTCACCACAGCCTAAAAGCCAATCCTAATCGCACACCCAAAGTTGAGCTCTCGTATATTACTTTCATGATTGGGTGTTGATGTAGTGTTTTGTTTTGTGAAAATTGTGGTTATGCATCATTGTTTAAATTGCTGAAATTTTGTGAAAAGAAAAAGAAAATGAGAAAAAGAAGAGAAGTCCGAAGAAAAGATGAAGTTATGAGCTTTATTAAAAAATATATATATTTATATAATCTGGGCAGAAATTTATGTTTGGGAGTAGGCGGTGCACACACCCATGTTGTTAAGTCCAAGTCTGGGGGTGTGGTGCACCCGTTTGTTTGTGTTGTGAACGAGAATAATTTCTGCATAGGCTTCTTTGGGTAGTGCTTGAGCCGTCATTTTTATCTTTGTTTATCCTCACCTAAGCCCAAACCTCATCTAAAACCTTAAGTCCTATTGATTCACGCATTTGAGTCAAACCAGTGCCGTGGAGAAAGTGCGAACGGACAAGCTTATGGTCACCGACATTGATGGATTTCAATGGAGTTGTCTCGAGCCCCGATCTTTGGCAATGCTCGCCTCAGCGTTCAGTTTACTTTCTTCTTATGCACGACCGTATGATTCACCGTGATTCACTTTTTGAGTAAACGTAATAACTAAATACGCTCCTAGAAAATTATAAACTAATATGCATAATTAGGAATTTTATCTACTATGTTTCTATGCACATGAGTATACGACTTCGCATGGTACTCCGCTTGATAATTTCTTCACTAGCTTATGTCTTTCCTGGCCGCGAGAGATGGTTTGCACGGGACGCGCAAACAGGTAAGTCTGGGGGTGTGATGAGTCCCAACTTTATACACATTTTTGGACTCATCTGGGCCGATTTTCTAGTCCTTGCACTTCACTTTAGACACGTTTTCACTCATATTTGATTCCCCATGCTAAGTGCACCTTTAGGCCCACTTTTGGTGTTGTTTTGTATTATTCTCTTTTAGTAGTTGCTATGTATTGTTAAGTGCCACTTTCAGTGGCTGGATTGGTGGGTGTGATGGAACAGGTGTCGTGCAGGTGCTTCCGGTACAAATCTGTACAGGAACATTGTGCACGATCACTGGTTCTCTTGCGCACGACCACTGGTCGTGCACCACTGATCGTGTGCACTTAACCTCTGAAATATGAGTTCTGTTTGAGCTTATCGCACGACCATTTACGATAGTGCGCACGACCACCGGTCGTGCACAATCGGTCGTGCGATCATGTATTTTATAAATTTCTTTCCTTTCAGGCTTCACCCAGGTAGCGCGCACGATCGCAGAACTCCAGTGCGCAGGACCACTGGTCGTGTGCCAATGACCGTGCGCAGTATTCATTTCAGCGCCTATATATACCCTGTTCGCGAATTAGGGCGGGATCGGGCTTCCGGGAGCGGGTTCTCCAGTCCGTACGCCGTCGTTTTCCTTCTCCAGACACCTCCCCTTCATCTTCTCCGCAATGGGAAGTCATCTTTGGTCATTCTCGACATTCCTCCATCATCCGGAAGCATTCTCCACCACCCGCAAGCACTCAAGCAGCTGTTCTCCATTTCCGTCCGGTGAGAAGAATAGAAATCCTGAGGTAGAAGACGACGGGAGCACGTGGAGAGATAGTGACAGTCTCTCAGCGCCGGAAGCACAGTCCGCCCGAGTCCGGAGGTAGCTCGACAACCTACCATTCCGGCCGTGAACGGCCGCTAGTCTTCGTCCATTGGTTGTCTTCTTCTTTTCTCCTTTTGTTGTACTAAGTAAATCATTTTGACTTGAATATGATGATGTTTAGTCTCAATGCTTTGGTTGTTTCCTACTTGTTCTTTAATATTTGCTTGTGATCCCTTTCACCTCCACTCACGCACTCACGCACTCATCGTGTTCGATTCACGTTAACAAGAGTTAATGGTGATTTGTGAAGAGGTGTTTGCGACCCTCACTCTCCGCACTAGTGACCACTCCATTCGCATGCGCACCGTCCATCCGCCTCACGAAGCTCGGCATTGCGGCCGTTGCACCCATCTCACCTTGCGAAGCGGTGATTTCGACCCGCATTTCTTTTATTGTTGTTAACAGTAGGAAACCCAAATCAAAACTCAACTTTTCGTGTTTGTTCCCGCTTGTGTAACAATTGTCACACAATGCATTTCGTTCGCCCAACCTGCATTCCTCAAGAGACCGACACTCGGGGATTTTCCCCACTATTATTACTTGCGCGACCAGTGCACTTGCCGAAATTATCGCATCATGTCTCAATGACAAAAGCGGTATCTTCGAAACAACGTCCAACCATTTAAAATTCCGGTGGATCGTTAATCTGAACCGCTCGATGCGGTAGTGATCGACTCCTCGATAAAATCAAAAAGGTACGCACCCCTTCACCTACCTCCACTATAAATAGAGTGAATTTCCCGGATGAAAATTACGCTTTCATTTGCCCTAAGCTGCTCCTTCGACAAACCACCACCTCATCTCTGACGTGGTGCCTTCTCTCTCGCTCTAGATCAATGGCTTCCAAGAAGGAAGAAGTAATTTCTGGTTGTGAACTCCAACGTGGGGGTTTCAACTCGTGCTCGGAAGAAATAAGGTCAGTACTAGGGCTTCTAGAGTCCGACGGCATAGAATATCTGTTGTGCGAACCCTCAGTTCTTCTTCACCGAGAACTGACGGAATTCTTCGCTGAAGCTCGACTCAACCATTCCGAATCTCAGATAAAATCCATTGTAGCCAGGAAAAAGATCAAAGTATCAGTCAAGAACCTCAGAAAGACACTCCATCTGCCAAAAATTAGAGGGGGAGAGGAAGAAGAGCTGACACCGGAGGATATCTAGGCTAGCTACTCCTGGTGCGGCCATACCGGGAAGACCTATGGGTCAATCAAGAGGAATGAGTTCAACCAGAAAGGAAAATTGCTAGCAGACATCGTGGGAAAGGTGCTGCTATGCAAACCTGGGTTGCACGACCGAATCTCTCAGGAGATGTTTGTCGTCATGACAAGGATAATTCTAACCAAGAAGATCGACTGGAGCAGATTTCTTTTCTAGAGATTAAAGAGTATCTTGAAGACCCCCTCCTATGGAAGAATTATGTCCCTCTTCCTTCTGCACAGCCTGGATGAAGTGTTTCACAGAAGTATGGGAGTGCCCCTGCACTACTCCAAATGACTGGATGCAAAGATGCTTGATCGATGGGATAGGTCTATCCATAAACCTTCATCTGGCGTCCAGCCTGCTCCAAAGAAACAAGCAGCCCCAATAGATCCCTCCAAAGATGTTTCATCCAGTAGATCTGATGACATACCCCCAATCCCTGGTACGTCTGAGGGGGAGACTTCCACCCTAAGGGATTTTCCAGGAACAGTACCAGAACCTGCTCCCACAGAGGTTATTGAAGAAGAGAGAAACCCCAACTTGGGGAGTGTTCCTGCTGAGGGGGAGTCCCAACTTGGGAGCTCAGCCCAAGACGCAGAGAAGATTGATGGGGAGCTCCCTGCTGGAGGCTCATCCCAAGGTGATGCACAAGTTGAGGGGGAGACCCAACTGGGGTACTCTGCCCTAGAAGATCAAGGCACTATGTCTGAGCCCATAGAATACATCACTCTGTCAGACGGGAGAGAACTAATCGTAGCAAGTAAGATTATGCTTACATATCCAAATGAGACAGTACCAGTAGATGTCCAAGGGAAAGCCAAAGTGACAGTCCTCATAAGTGAAGAATCATCTGCAGATATCTCTGAAGAAGCTCCACAGGTAGGAGAAGATGAAGATGAACAAGCTGCTGAGCCATCTTCGGCTCAGTCAGGTTCTCTCCTTCACATGATGTCAGCTCTACTAATTGCTCAGCGAAAACAACTAGAGCAATTTATAGTAAAGACTGTGGATAATCTAAGGAAAGAGGTGAAGGGCGAGATCCAGAAAGTAAAGAGCGACATACTCCACCTCAACACCCAGTGCTATCACTTCTACACTTTGGCAGCTCCGGCAATTGAAAAGATGGGTGAGGAAGTCAAAAAAGTGGGACATCAAACCCAAAAGATCCTAACTAATCAAGTAAGATTCTCAAACAATGTGTATTATGCGTTTGAACAGATAGAAATGGGTGCCACCAATAACAGGAATCAAATTCTGAATAGAATCAATGAGAATGCTCATACACTAGATACCCATCTACTTGAAGTAAGGAACAACTTGGATGTGACTGAACAACATCTGCAAGAACAGCTGACTCTGGTCAGAGAAGGTCTTGAAGAAAGGGTAATTGAACAAGTCCTAAAGGGGGGGGGATGAGATAATAAACGCCGGTTCACATCAAGCAATGTGGATAGCAAATCAAATAAAGCAGACAATGCAAAAACCCCCATCAGTATATGAGGCTGCCAACCCTTCTGCAAGCACTGACTCAGAGGAGTATGGCATAGAATTCGGAGAATCAGCAACCTCCAGGAAAAGAAAGAGAATTCAGAGCAACCAGTACCGACAAAAGAGACTAAGGGAAGTTGAGCTGGATCCACAATCAGGAAGGTGGAGTCCTGTCTCAAGAGAAATAATAACAGAATCATGGATATAGTTTGGATACCCTCAGGAGGACTATCAGAGGGTATACCAGTCATTTGAATGGCAGAAACATCTGAAGCAGCTGGAAAGGAGGAAGAATCACAAGCTAGCATTTCCACAAGGTCCTCCTCCCTCTCCTAAGAAGATTCCAATGCCCATCAACTATTATCAAAGGCAAAAGCAGAAAGCCAAAGGGGCGAGTAGCAGCAGACGCTGAAGAGCACCTAATTAAATTCTAAATTAGAATGGGGCAAATGAATGATAACTTTCATTCAAGAACATTTAATCTATTTATGTGCCTGGTGTTTTGTTTCAAGAACACTTATTCTATTTTTTGTGATTGTTGCTTAATATGATTGCTGCTTGATGCGATTTTGTAACCTAAAATGTTAAAAATCTTTATGTATATGGCATTTATCATTGAGATAAGTTTGGACTTCTTCAAATAGGGGGGATTATTGGGAATAGTGCCCAGCAGTGTTCCTGATTTGAAGAAGTGCTCAGCTCAATGATAAGTGCAAGTTGTATTTAATGTCATATCTAGTTCATGCTTGCAGAGATGAGACTATATGTCCAGTACTTCAACAACCTGCCAAAGTATAATATTGTCAAAAAGGCTAGACATATCATCGACAAGTACAGGCACATCATTGAGATGATTGGCATAGCAAAGAAGAATGTTTGTGTCTGTGTCGTCGAGAAGAATGGGAGATATCGTCGACAAAGTATGCTTGTCATCATGATGAAGAGGCTAAGTTACTGTTGGGATCATTGTCCACAATGTCTTAGATTTGGAGAAGTCCATTCCTAAGTCAAAGATATATCTCAGAATGTATTTGATATACTCTCTAGAATCAATGTGCAGGAGATCAGGTCAGGCTAAGTGCTCAAGTAATTCATCCAAGTTCACAAACGTCGAGACATCATACATCTCTCGACGCCTGTGACTCAGAAGCGTTGACTCACGATTGCTGCTTAAATAGACCAGGTCGCCGCTGAAGCTATGAGACCAAGTTTGGAAGCGTCGAGCCAAGTTATATCACTCGACGCCGTGGAAAGAGAAGTGTCAACCAAAATTCAGTTAGCTCTACGCCAACCAGAAGAGTCGAGATATGAAGGCATAGTTAAAAAGCGTCGAGCCTCTGTACGTTGCTCGACTTCTACAGATAAAAAGCGTCGAACAACTGATGATTGCTCAACGCCTAAGAAGGAGGAGTCGAGAGCTTCAGTCTAAGAAGTATGTGTCGAGTATCTACATATCGCTCGACACATAATGGAAAAAGCGTCGACAGAGATGCTCAGTGCTCAACGCCTCTCCTACTGATACTCTGAGCTGAGAAATTTCTTCTACAGCTAGCTGAGCCTTTGTTTCTTTTGATGACATTGAAGACCGTTGAAGTCTTAGCATCGTGCTGACGTGGAGGAGCGTAATAGACGTTGCAGATGGCGGGCTATAAATAGAAGGCATGACCTATGGGTTCAGTAGTTGATTGCTCCTATCTTTCGAAAGCCATTATAGTCTCCATCACTTTGAGGGAAAGTCTGAAAAAGAATATGAAGAAGTCGTCTTCTCTTTCAGAACTGATCTAACTTGAAGATTTCTTTCAGCAATCTGGTGCTGATACATCTTTCTGAAAGAAGAAGATTAAGAAGGAAGAATTTGTCTTCCTAGGAAGAAGAACAGTCATCACAGCCTGTCGAATCAAGAAGATCATATGCTGCTGCTGTTCTATTGAAGATTTCTGTCTGATTATTCAGGCAGATCAAGAAGACTCAACAACTTGAAGAATCTGAGTCTAAGTATTGTTATTTTCTTTATCAATCCCTGTAGGATCTGAGTTGTCAGATCTGAGTGTAGGATCTGTCAAGGATCTGAGTTGTAAGATCAGGTGTGATCTGAGTTGTAGGATTCAGGAGTGAATCTGAGCTGTAGGCCTAATTGTAAAGGCTGAGGTAGGATCTATGAGATCTGAGTTTGTAAGATCTGTTGAGATCTGAGGGAGTAAGATCAGTGAGATCTGAGTCTGTAAGATCTGTTGTGATCTGAGCTGTAAGACCTGTTTATGGTCTGAGATCTGGAGGAGATATAAACCCTATCTGGCACACTGCTAGAAGGTAGAAGGGGGAAAGTGGATTACCCAAGATAAGGGGAACCACTATAAAATTCTGTGTGTCTTTTCTGTGTGTGCTCTTATTCTTGAAAGCTCTAATCAGTTTTATTTTGGTTATAATCAAGAACTGCAATAGTTTTTCAAATAACCTATTCACCCCCCTCTAGGTGATTAGCTACCCATAAATAAAGTCTTTCAGTTACATTGATGACAACTACATCATCATAAAGAAGGCGTGACGTCGAGAAGACTGAAGAAGGATAGCTGAAGACAAGCAGTTGCTAAAGTATAGTCTGTCGACATGATATCGCTTATGTCGTTGAGAGATTAAAGTGTTTACAACGACAGTCTGCAAGAAAAAAGATCACGACGACATAGTCTGAGATAGCATGTCGTTGTATATGTAGAAATGCCATAATATCTCGTATCGTCGAGACATCAGCGTCAGAGGTAGAAGCTAGAAGACTTGAAAATCCACCAATGTCTAAGGCATCGACAAAGTCCTGTCGTCGAGATATTATCCATATCGTCGTAATGCTATCAGTATCGGCATGAAGCTGGAAATATCATCTAGACGAAATTCAAATGTTGCGGACGTGCTGTCATGCATTTAATGTCACTGCCTGATTGTCCAATCATTGCGTGCTTCTTGCGGAATGGGAATCTGACATTAAAGGACACCTTTCATGACTGTTGAGCATTTTTCTTGGAACTATAAAAGGGAACACTGATGCCCTAGAAAAATAGAGAGTCAAGAATGAAAAAGTATCCCGTCGTTACTCTTCAATACAACAGTACATTCTGCGGAGAAGAAGAAAAACAAGTAGAGAACAAGAATCAAGCGTTCTCAAAAGAATCAGTCATCTCCATTGACTGATAAGAAGCCAATCAACATCAGGCAAAAGAAGAGGAGGCTGAAGAAGATCCAGTGCTGAAAACGACAAATTAAGGAGCATCTTCTTCACGTCTAAGAAGCCGATCTCCATCAGGCTAAGTTGCTGATCTTCATCAGGCAGAAGAAACAATTTTCATTACTGTAAATCTATCATTGTTGTAAGGCTTGAGGGCCTAAGTGTCTAGCTTGAGCGCTGGAGAGCTATGAGGCTTGAGGGCCAGGGCAGTGGACTTGCGGGTCCAATATTGTCTTGCTTGAGGGCTGGAGAGATGTGAGGCTTGAGGGCCAGGGCAGTGGACTTGCGGGTCCAATATTGTCTAGCTTGAGGGTTGGAGAGTTGTGAGGCTTGAGGGCCGGAGCAGTGGAATTGCGGGTCCGATATTGTCGAGCTTGAGGGCTTGGGTGCAGTAAGGGCTTGCGGGCCTAGGCTGTAGGCACAGGACTTGTGGGTCTTTGTTGTGTAGGGCTTGAGGGCCTGAGTGTCGAGCTTGCGGGCTCGGGTGCAGTAGGGGATTGTGGGCTTAGTCTGTAGGACTTGTTGGTCCGTGTTGTAAGGCTTGCGGGACTGAAGCTTTGGCAGAGTTTGTCGAGCCTAGCACACTGATAGGTAGGCGCAGAGGAAGAGGACTACTCAAGACACCCGGTCTTGAGGAACCTCTATAAGTTCTTATGTGCTTTCTGTGTTGTGCTATTCTAATCTATAGATCTTTTAACCAGAAATCAAAGAACACCTAAAGGTGATAAAATAATTTGAACAACCTATTCACCCCCCCCCCCCCCCCCCCCCCCCCTCTAGGTGATAAGTTGACACCCAATAACTAACAAGTGGTATCAGAGGTAGGTTGTTCAAAGAAAAGCTTAACAGCTTGAACAGATCTGTCCGTGGGTGTTCATTCATCATAGCTATGGAATCAAAAATAGCTATTTGTTCTAAGGAGAATTTTTCCCTTTCGAAAGTAAGAGCTAAAATATTCATGGAGGCTAGGGACCCTAGAATGTTTCAAATTGTTCAAGAAGGGCCCAATGTCCCTAAGACAGTGTCCAAGAAAATGACTAAAGATGAGATCATCCTAGTCAACTTGGACAAGGAAGCCGAAGATATTGTAGCTAGTGCAGTTGACATCTTAACATTTTAGAAACTGGCTCACTGCATAACAGCAAAAGAGATGTAGGACTCTCTAATAGTCCTTGTGGAAGGATCAAAAGAAGAAAGAAGCAAAGCAGCTAAGAAGAAAGTCAGAACATTGAGTGACAGTGACTCACGCTGTTCAGACTCAAAAGAGAAGACTCATTTTGGACTGACTGTCCTATCTGAGTCAGAGGAAGAAATACAGGATGAAGTCTCACCTGAGCAGGTATGCATAAGGGCTCCTCTATCTACCTCAGACTCAGAATCGAAGATAAGCTAATCTAGAATTGTGACTGGTCCAAGTCATACAATGATCTTCTAGAAGACGTCAAGATGCTCAAGATGATGTGTAAGGAGCAGGATGCAAAGATCTCAGCTCTTCAAGACAGAAACTCTGATCTCTAGGAAAAGGCTGAAAGGCTGACTCTAGAGAACGTAGATTTCTACCAGCTCAAAAGAGACTACAATGCAAGCTCCGATCTTGACCTGATGAGCAAGTTTGGAAAAACCCTGAAGGCACTAGTGGATAGCAGGGAGTTGTGCTACTCTCTCACCAAGGAGGTTGTACTTCTAAAGAAGGATAGAAATCAGGTTGGTCTCCTGAAATCAAGGGCTAATAAATTACGAAATGAGGAGGACAAATCCTCAATCAAAATAAATCCAGTAGCAAGCTCCTCCAAACCAGAGACCTCTCCTCCACTGGTAAATGGTTGCTGCTCCACTCAAAGAAGGGGGCAGGGATGCTTCAAGGAAGACAAATCAGGCAGACCCTGTGTGAAGAAGGCTAACCTGGGGAAGGTAATCTCACCCTCCGACAAGAATGTAGGGCAATCCAATCTCGGGTATCTCAAGAATGGAAGCTCCACAAGAGGAACAAAGAACATGCCAAAATCTCAAGGGTACCTCATGGAAGGATGACCATAAGGAGGCATGAAGTTACTGGGTCTACAGAAACAAAGAAATCACTAAAGAAGACTGACTCCAGATGGAAAGTTGTGGATGATGATTGTCAACATCACACTCACAATCAGTATAGATCAGTATCCTTCAAATATCCTTATGTTCATACCCAAAGGACTCATGCTCACACAGCTAGCCAGAAAAGAAGATACAACAGGTTCGAATGTTGGTGCTGTGGAAAGACTGGGCACTTTGCAATTGATTGTTGGTACAATCCAACTGCTCCAAGGGTAACAAATGCTAAACTTGCAAATAATCTCTTTCATAATCACTGTGCATATCCTGGGGCAGTTATATCCAGTATGCCCATTAAAGCTAACAATTTCCTAGGACCCAAATTTACTTGGGTACCTAAGGGCTTGTAATCTCATTTTGCAGGTAGTCCAAGAGCCCACCAGAAGCAAATCTGGGCCTTGTACAAGATGGTTGTTCTGGCCCATAGGTTGGAACAACAAAATTAGCTCATTAACAATCTTAGTGCAGGGGTGGTGCCGAAAGATAACTTCCAGGCAGGGCGAAAGAATGCCTTATCGTCGATACAATAGGATATCTCGACGACATAGCAGATGTTGAGACGACAAATGGACTGGGCAGAAAGGATGCGTATCCTAGACGTGTCTCAATGACAAAAGCGGTATCTTCGAAACAACGTCCAACCATTTAAAATTCCGGTGGATTGTTAATCTGAACCGCTCGATGCGGTAGTCATCGACTCCTCGATAAAATCAAAAAGGTATGCACCCCTTCACCTACCTCCACTATAAATAGAGTGAATGTCCCGGATGAAAATTACGCTTTCATTTGCCCTAAGTGATTAAATAGAACTTGTTTTAAGGGTTCTACATGTTTTACGCGAATAATAGGTTCGGCCGACGGAAGAGTTCCTCCCGAACCCTAAACGGAAGAGTTCCGTCGCCTCGTTCGCCTCCGTAGACCTCCCTTCCGGCGATCGTCGCCGCGATTGCTCTTCCTGGAACGAATCTAGCAGTTCGTGGAAGCGCAAGGTGCAGTCTTCTTCTCTTGGCTCGTGTGGACTGTTGTAGAGACGTAGACATTATTCTACGTGAGGACTCTCTTGCCGACAGAACTCAAATCATGGAGCATCTAGGTTGGATTTGATCCAATCCCGCAAAGGTAATTTTCATACCTAGTAGTTTTGATTACTTCTTGATTCAATGTTCATGGCCCGATCCAAACTCTTTTGGGTTGTTCTCTTTATTTCTGCCCGCCAGGGGCGCTGCCCCTTGGACCCCGTTAGGGGCTCTGCCCCTAATACCCTGCCAGGGGCGCGGCCCCTTGGAACCCCGCCAGGAATGTCTGGGATTTCGTGGTAATTTCTAATTGTTAGAAATTGTTGTCTCCTTAGCAGTAACCGTCCCTCAAGTGGTTAATGAACCCTTTATTGTTTTGGATTTTGAATCCAACAATGAGAGACGAGCTTGTCTACTGCTTTAAGTATAGTTGTCTTTGCCTTTGTCCAATTCATGTAAATCTGAAGATTTGGAAGAGTTCTAAATATCCAGATTTAGCCCTTTCGTCTATCAAAGGTTGATAGTCTTATGTTGTGCACATAAGAGATGCATGTGGTTTTTAGAAGCTTGTTTTTCTGTGGATGTGCACTTTGATCAAATATTGATCATGGTTAAGTGCTAAACTATTATTAAAAATCCCTTAATCAAATATTAAGTGTTCGGATGCCTTCCGAGGGATGACACTCTTCCTGCCTCGATCGATGAAGTGTGGGCTTGCCAAAGCAAGGTGCATTAATCTATCTTGGTAAGGGTGCGAGCGGATAATTGTGATATCCCACTGTCGACATCGGGTCTAACTTAACTAGGTGACCTCAAAGGTTGAGTGCCTAGAGGCATAGGGTTGGCATGCACCATATGATGGATGCGAATAAGGAGTTATTCAGCAACCATACAAGAGTTTCATGAGGATGCAATTGGCAAGCGTTGCCTACCTAAATAACTGCATAGTGAGAGAAAAGCCAAAGCTGACTCATTGTGTTGGTGAAATACGGGTCTTGTCTACTAAGAGAGTAGCTCGCATGGACTCTCCGAATTGATAGTGAGGGCTATCAATTTGAATAAAATAGTGGGAGTATTTAATTGAAGTCCAAATTAAAATAAATTGTATTTTGAAATTTTTGTACTGATTAAATTCTGCATGAATTCTTGTAAAATTCCATGGCAAGTGGTTCACATTCCACCTTGTCCCTGAGAGCTATCCTTGAGAAGGACAAGCTAAATGGGATGAACTACATGGACTGGTACAGGAACCTGAGAATTGTTCTCAGGCAAGAGTGAAAGCTCTACGTCTTGGAAGAAGAAGCCCCCGAGGTGCCGACCGGGAACTCGTCCCATGTTGATAAGGATGCTTATAAGAAGTATACCGATGACGCCTTAGACGTCGAGTGCCTTATGCTTGCCACCATGAACTCTGAGCTTCAGAAGCAACACGAGAACATGGGGTGCAAGGAGATTGACGAGCACCTAAAGAAAATGTTTCAAGGGCAAGCTCGTCAAGAGAGGTTCGATGTCACGAAGGCATTATTTCAGTGCAAAATGGGAGCTCGAGACTCGGTTGGTACTCACGTACTCAAGATGATTGGGTATATAGAGAACCTGGAGAGACTGGGTTTTCCTCTGGGTCAAGAGTTGGCCACAGATCTTATCCTGCAATCATTGCCGGATAGTTATGAGCAGTTCGTCTTGAACTACAACATGAATGAAATAGACAAGACACTGCCCGAGCTCCTAGGCATGTTGCGAACTGTCGAGATAAACATGAAGAAGGCCAAGCCTGCTAGTCCCATATTGATGGTACATAAAGGCAAGGGTAAGGCCAAGGGCTTCAAGAAGACGAAGGTGGGACCTAAGTCACTTCTTGAGCCCAAATCTTCTGCGCTGAAAAAGAAGAGCACCGTGAAGGAAGGGAAATGCCACCACTATGGCAAGGCTGGTCATTGGAGGAGGAATTGTCCTTCGTACATTGAGGGTCTGCAGAAAATGAAGGGAGGTATGACTTCCGCTTCGAATATTTACGTTATAGAGATAAACCTTTCTGCTCCTTCATCTTGGGTATTGGATACCGGATGTGGTTCTCACATTTGTACAAATGTGCAGGAACTGGGAAGGAGGAGATTGCTGAGTAAAGGAGAGGTGGACCTGCGCGTCGGCAATGGAGCAAGAGTTGCTGCTGTAGCCGTAGGGGTTTACCGTTTTTCTTTACCCAGTGGGCTTGAAATAGAACTTAATAATTGTTATTTTGTTCCGGCCATAACTAGAAACATTATATCCATTTCATGCTTAGACATGATTGGATTTTCTTTTATAATTAAGAACAATTGTTGTTCTATATTTAAGAATGATTTTTGTTATGTTGTAGCTCAATTGTTTAATGGTCTTTATGTTTTGAACCTGGACCATCCGATCTATAATGTAGATAATAATAAAAGACTAAGAACAAATGACTCAAATCCTACATATCTCTGGCATTGTCGTTTGGGCCATATAAACGAGAAGCGCATATCCAAGCTCCATAAAGATGGACTATTGGACTCATTTGATTATGAATCATTTGAGCGATGCGAGTCTTGTTTATTAGGCAAAATGACTAAAGCCCCTTTCACTGGTTATACTGAGAGGGCTGAGGATCTTTTGGGTATATTACATAGTGATGTATGCGGACCCATGAGTTCTATGGCTAGGGGTGGGTATTTCTACTTCGTTACATTTACTGATGATTTCAGTAGATATGGATACGTGTATCTTATGAAGTGCAAATCTGAAACTTTTGAAAAGTTCAAAGAGTGTAAGAATGAAGTGGAGAACCAATTGGGTAAAAAGGTTAAAGCACTCCGATCTGATCGAGGTGGCGAATACCTGAGTCATGAGTTCCGTGATCATCTGAAAGAGTGTGGTATTGTATCACAGCTCACTCCACCTAGGACACCGCAGCATAATGGTGTGTCTGAGAGGAGAAATCGTACTCTGTTAGACATGGTACGGTCGATGATGAGTCATGCAGACTTGCTTGTTTCCTTTTGGGGTTTTGCTTTAGAGACTGCTGCAATGACACTGAATCGCGCTCCGACGAAAACGGTTCTAAAGACACCACATGAGATATGGACTGGGAAGCGTCCTAGTATGTCATTCATTAAAATTTGGGGCTGTGAGGCATACGTACGACGTCAAATGCCTGACAAGCTGGAACTCAAATCAGATAAGTGTTATCTGGTGGGATATCCTAAGGAAACAAAAGGATACTAATTTTACCTACCGTCTGAGGGCAAAGTGTTTGTCGCAAGGACGGGTGTCTTCTTGGAGAAAGAGTTCTTATCAAGAAAGACGCAAAAGGTAGAACTTGAAGAAGTTCAAGAACCACAAGTAGTGAATGAACCAGAATTGGATTCTGAGCAAGGACTGCAAGATGTTGTAGCTAGAGAACCTGCTCAAGAGACACAAGTCCTACGCAGATCTGGTAGACCAAGATTTGAGCCTGAGAGATATGGATTTCTCGTGTCTCAAATAGGTAATGTGTTGCTTATGGATCATGATGATGAACCAGCGACCTACCAAGAGGCTATGAATGGACCGGACTCCGACAAATGGCTTGAGGCTATGAAATCTGAAATGGACTCCATGTATACAAACCAAGTTTGGAACTTGGTGGAACCACCTGAAGGGGTACGACCCATAGGGTGCAAATGGGTCTTCAAGAAGAAGACCGACATGGATGGGAATGTACAGACATTCAAAGGGCGACTGGTGGCTAAGGGTTTCAAGCAAATTCATGGTGTTGACTATGATGAGACCTTTTCCCTTGTTGCCATGGTAAAGTCCATTAGGATATTGCTTGCTATTGCTGCATATTATGACTACGAGATCTGGCAGATGGATGTCAAAACGGCTTTCCTAAATGGAAACCTCCTTGAGGAAGTGTACATGACACAACCCGAGGGTTTTGCATCCCCAAATGAAGCCACTAAAATATGCAAGCTGAATAGGTCCATCTATGGATTGAAACAGGCCTCTAGAAGTTGGAATCTTCGTTTTGATGAGAAGATCAAAGAGTTTGGTTTTGTCAAGAATGAAGATGAACCGTGTGTTTACAAGCGAATCAGTGGGAGCATTGTTGTCTTCCTGATATTGTATGTAGATGACATACTGCTGATCGGGAATGACATACCTACCCTGAAAATTGTTAAGAACAACCTAGGGAACTTCTTTTCTATGAAGGACTTGGGTGAAGCTGTTGGAGTTACCATTGTGATCTAGAAGTGGTCAAACATGTAATGTCACTGCCAACGCGATATGAGCCTGCAAGGTCGCACATAAGAGCATGTGGAGAAGTTGGAAGATTGACTGTGTTGGTAAAGGTTACCAATCATCATAAAGAATGGGGAAGTCCAGCAATTGTTGCTGTCTGAATTCGTCGGATATGACTTGTCGGATTCGTCGGATTCGTCGGATCATTCCGTAGAATCTCGACGAATTGTCACAGAGATCCTTCACTCGGCAAATGTTGCTGTCTGATTGGATTCGTCGGAATTCGTCGGATCATTCCATGGAATCCCGACGAATTGTCATAGAGACCCTTCACTCGGCAAATGTTGTCGTCTGATTGGATTCGTCGGAATTCGTCGGATTGTCCCGTGTAAACTCGACGAATGCTGATTCATGAAATCCCGACAAATTGTAACAGAAACCCCAATTCTGCTGTGTGGTCTGCGGATAGCAATTCTTCTAGAAGCCTGTTTATGCTTTGGGTATAAATAGATCTTCTTTTAGGGTTCTCATAACTTACAAAAGGTTTAGCCGACAGAAGTGTTCCGCTCTCGCTCGAACCCTAGACGGAAAGCGTTCCGCCGCCCAGTTCGCCTCCGCCGACCTCCTCTCCGGCGATCGTCGTCGTGATTGTTCTTCCTGGAGCGAACCTAGCAATTCATGGAAGTGCAAGGTGCAGTTGTTCTCCCTTCCGAGTTGCGTGCGACATGACTTGGTGTTCTCCCGGCTCGTGTGGACTGCTGTAGAGACCTAGACATTATTCTACGTGAGGACTCGCATAGCCGACGACAGGACTCTTCTTCTTGGAGCATCTAGGTTGGATTGGATCCAACCCCACTAAGGTAATTTCATACCTAGTTTTAATTTACTTCTTGATTCAATATTCATGGCCGATCCAAGTCTTTTTTGGGTTGTTTCTCTTTTATTCCGCTGCGCCTACATGTGATGTATGGTTTTAGAAAAACCCAACAGAAGCGACTTACATACTCGGTATTAAGATCTATAGAGATAGATCGAAGAAGTTGCTGGGTTTGACCCAGAGTAAGTACATTGAGAAGGTGTTGAAGCAGTTCAACATGCTTGAGTCCAAGAAATGATTTTTGCCCATGTCTCATGGTGTGAATCTCTCTAAGGACCAGTGTCCAAAATCTTGTGAAGATAAGGACCGCATGAAGTTGATTCCATATGCTTCGGCAATTGGGTCAATCATGTATGCAATGTTATGTACTCGACCCGATGTCTCTTTTGCTTTGAGCATGACTAGCAGGTATCAGTCTGATCCCGGTGAATATCACTGGATAGCCGTAAAGAATATCCTGAAGTACTTGAGAAGGACTAAGGATGTATTCTTGGTGTATGGTGGAGAGGAAGAGCTCGTTGTAAGTGGTTACACGGATGCCAGCTTCCAAACTGATAGGGATGATTCGAAGTCCCAGTCAGGGTTTGTGTTTTGCCTGAATGGAGGAGCTGTAAGCTGGAAGAGTTCCAAGCAAGAGACAGTTGTTGATTCTACAACTGAGGCCGAGTATATCGCTGCGGCTAATGCAGCGAAGGAGGCTGTATGGATTAGGAAATTCATCGGCGAGCTAGATGTAGTTCCTAACATTGTTAGTCCCGTAGTTCTCTACTGTGATAACAATGGTGCAATTGCACAATCTAAGGAACCTAGATCCCATCAGCGCTCCAAGCACATACTTCGGCGGTTCCATCTTATTCATGAGATTGTCGAACGAGGAGATGTGAACATTTGCAGAGTGCCGACTGAGGAGAATATTGCAGATCCACTGACAAAGCCTCTCGCGCAGAGAAAGCATGATGGTCATACTAGATCAATGGGTATACGATACCTGAGTGATCAACTCTAGTGAGAGTCTTGTGGGTTGCATGTAAAATATATATTCTGTTGGCTGTTTATTATTTATTCATATGATGAATTGTGTACCAATTATTTCTTTTTACAATAATGGCAAGTTCTTTTATTATGATATACTGTTTCTATATGATAGAATAAAATTCGTGATAAATACCCTTAGAATGTTCGCTTCCATAGGACATCAAGTACGTGACTTGAATGTGAGAGCCTATGATTTTGAAGCTTCATTCTTAAAAGGTCCCTGGTCGAGGTATCATCGTAGAAGCTAAGGGTAATGATGATACATTAAGACTAGCATGTGTGTTGACTGATGACCGGTTCTCACGGGTCATGATATTGTGATATCAAGTCATCACGTGGGTACTTGTTAGTGAACAAGTAGTACTGGACAGACCCAACCTGAGACTACTTTGTGGATTGTTACTTAAATGTGTCACAAGTAGGTCTCATTTGACTATGGTGTTGTGGTCCTTTGACCTGAAGTCACAGCATTCGTCGAGTGAGGAAGAGCGTGCTTTGATGTCATCTAAAGTCTTCCTTGAAGAAGGTTGATGATAAGGGTGGTCGTTGGGTACGTTACGAATCATTTGGGTGTTTGGGTGTGAGCAGATATGGGATTTGTCCTCCTATATAATAGGAGTTGCATTCATGGGCCCCTTGATGGAACTGGACTGAGAAATACATGACCATGCTTGGTTGAGTCAATATGTGATATTGAGCTCACCATTCTCTAGAAGTCCATTCTAGATCAAGAAACTTGGATTGAGCTATTATGAGGGTGACACGGTCCATGCCTCTAGTTCTTTCTGGATGTAAGGGACAAAGGGACAAAGACAACGCTGGAACATTGGTCATAAAGGCTTATGAGTTATGAACTCTTATTGCTTGGGGAGCAATGATGCATTGCTAGATGCCGCTCATTGTTTGTGAGGTTTTTGTTTGATACTTTCAAGATCAAGTGGGAGACTGTTGGAGTTACCATTGTGATCTAGAAGTGGTCAAACATGTAGTCTCATTGCCAACGCGATATGAGTCCCTGCAGGGTCGCACATAAGAGCATGTGGAGAAGTTGGAAGGTTGTCTGTGTTGGTAAAGGTTACTAATCACCATATATAGAATCGGGGACGTAAAGCAAATGTTGCTGTCGGAATTCGTCGGATATGATTCGTCAGAATTCGTCGGATATGATTCGTCAGAATTCGTCGGATATGATTCGTCGGAATTCGTCGGATATGATTCGTCGGAATTCGTCGAATTGTTCCGTGGAAACTCGACGAATGCTGATTCGTGAAATCCCGACAAATTGTTACAGAAACCCCAATTTTCTGTATGGACTGCGGATAGCGATTCTTCTAGGTCTGTTTATGCTTCGGGTATAAATAGAACTTGTTATAAGGGTTCTACATGTTTTACGCGAACAATAGGTTCGGACGACGGAAGAGTTCCTCCCAAACCCTAGACGGAAGAGTTCCGCTGCCCCGTTCGCCTCCGCAGACCTCCCTTCCGGCGATCGTCGCCGCGATTGCTCTTCCTGGAACGAATCTAGCAGTTCGTGGAAGCGCAAGGTGCAGTCTTCTTCTCCCGGCTCGTGTGGACTGCTGTAGAGACGTAGACATTATTCTACGTGAGGACTCTCTTGCCGACAGCACTCAACTCGTGGAGCATCTAGGTTGGATTTGATCCAATCCCGCAAAGGTAATTTTCATACCTAGTAGTTTTGATTACTTCTTGATTCAATGTTCATGGCCCGATCCAAACTTTTTTGGGTTGTTCTCCTTATTTCCGTTGCGCCTACATACGATGTATGGTTGTAGAAAACCCAACAGTTTCAACTCGTGCTCGGAAGAAATAAGGTCAGTACTAGGGCTTCTGGAGTCCGCCGACCTAGAATATCTGTTGTAAGAACCCTCCGTTCTTCTTCACCGAGAACTGGCGGAATTCTTCGTTGAAGCTCGACTCAACCATTCTGAAACTCAGATAAAATCCATTGTAGCCGGGAAAAAGATCAAAGTATCAATCAAGAACCTCAGAAAGACACTCCATCTGCCAAAAAGTAGAGGGGGAGAGGAAGAAGAGCTGACACCTGAGGATATCTCGGCTAGCTACTCCTGGTGCGGCCATACCGGGAAGACCTGCGGGTCAATCAAGAGGAATGAGTTCAACCAGAAAGGAAAATTGCTAGCTGACATCATGGGAAAGGTGCTGCTATGCAAACCTGGGTCACATGACCGAATCTCTAAGGAGATGTTTGTCGTCATGACAAGGATAATTCTAACCAAGAAGATCGACTGGAGCGGATTTCTTTTCCAGAGATTAAAGAGTATCTTGAAGACCCCCTCCTATGGAAGAATTCTATCCCTCTTCCTTCTGCACAGCCTGGATGAAGTGTTACACAGAAGTATGGGAGTGCCCCTGCACTACTCCAAACGACTGGATGCAAAGATGTTTGATCGATGGGATAGGTCTATCCCTAAACCTTCATCTGGTGTCCAGCCTGCTCCAAAGAAACAAGCAGCCCCAATAGATCCCTCCAAAGATGATTCATGCAGCAGCTCCGACGACATACCCCCAATCCCTGGTATGTCTGAGGGGGATACTTCCACCCTAAGGGATTTTCCAGGAACAGTACCAGAACCTGCTCCCACATAGGTTATTGAAGAAGATAGAAACCCCAACTTGGGGAGTGTTCCTGCTGAGGGGGGGTCCCAACTTGGGAGATCAGCCCAAGATGCAGAGATGATTGATGAGGAGCTCCCTGCTGGAGGCTCAGCCCAAGGTGATGCACAAGTTGAGGGGGAGACCCCAATG
This sequence comes from Dactylorhiza incarnata, assembly GCA_033032865.1. Taxonomy (NCBI): domain Eukaryota; kingdom Viridiplantae; phylum Streptophyta; class Magnoliopsida; order Asparagales; family Orchidaceae; genus Dactylorhiza; species Dactylorhiza incarnata. The sequence continues at coordinate 6,646,203 of JAWHQI010000051.1, read as the reverse complement.
GGGTACTCTGCCCTAGAAGATCAAGGCACTATGTCTGAGCCCATGCAAGACATCACTCTGTCAGACGGCAGAGAACTAATCGTAGCAAGTAAGATTATGCATACATATCCAAATGAGACAGTACCAAAAGATGTCCAAGGGAAAGCCAAAGTGACAGTCCTCATAAGTGAAGAATCATCTGCAGATATCTCTGAAGAAGCTCCACAGGAAGGAGAAGATGAAAATGAACAAGCTGCTGAGCCATCTTCGGCTCAGTCAGGTTCTCTCCTTCACATGATGTCAGCTCTACTAACTGCTCAGCGAAAACAACTAGAGCAATTTATAGTAATGATTGTGGATAATCTAAGGAAAGCGGTGAAGGGCAAGATCCAGAAAGTAAAGAGCGACATAATCCACCTCAACAGCCAGTGTGCTCACTTCTAGACTCTGGCAGCTCCGGCAATTGAAAAGATGGGTGAGGAAGTCAATAAAGTGGGACATCAAACACATAAGATCCTAACTAATCAAGTAAGATTCTCAAACAATGTGGACTATGCTTTTGAACAGATAGAAACGGGTGCCACCAATAACAGGAATCAAATTCTGAATAGAATCAATGAGAATGCTCATACACTATATACCCATCTACTTGAAGTAAGGAACAACTTGGATGTGACTGAACAACATATGCATGAACAGCTGACTCTGGTCAGAGAAGGTCTTGAAGAAAGGGTAATTGAACAAGTCCAAAGGGGGGGAATGAGATAATAAACGCTGGTTCACATCAAGCAATGTGGATAGCAAATCAAATAAAGCAGACAATGCAAAAACCCCAATCAATATATGAGGTTGTCAACCCTTCTGCAAGCACTGACTCAGCGGAGTATGGCATAGAATTTGGAGAATCAGCAACCTCCAGGAAAAGAAAGAAAATTCAGAGAAACCGGTACCGGCAAAAGAGACCAAGGGAAGTTGAGTTGGATCCACAATCAGGAAGGTGGAGTCCTGTCTCAAGAGAAATAATAACAGAATCATGGATACAGTTTGGATACCCTCAGGAGGACTATCAGAGGGTATACCAGTCATTTGAATGGCAGAAACATCTGAAGCAGCTGGAAAGGAGGAAGAATCACAAGCTAGCATTTCCACAAGGTCCTCCTCCCTCTCCTAAGAAGATTCCAATGCCCATCAACTATTATCAAAGGCAAAAGCAGAAAGCCAAAGGGGCGAGCAGCAGCAGACGCTGAAGAGCACCTAATTAAATTCTAAATTAGAATGGGGCAAATGAATGATAACTTTCATTCAAGAACATTTAATCTATTTATGTGCATGGTATTTTATTTTACGAACACTTATTCTATTTTTTTTTATTGCTGCTTAATATGATTGCTGCTTGATGTGATTTTGTAACCTGAAATGTTAAAAATCTTTATGTATATGGCATTTATCATTGAGATAGTTTGGACTTCTTCAAATAGGGGGAGATTATTGGGAACAGTGCCCAGCAGTGTTCCTGATTTGAGAAGTGCTCAGCTCAATGATAAGTGCAAGTTGTATTTAATGGCATATCTAGTTCATGCTTGCAGAGATTAAGGCTGAGCATAATAATCGAAACTCGATAATCGTTTGTTAATCGCTCGAATTTTCAATCGAACCGAAATCGGAATAAAATGACTCGAATCATTTTGACTCGAATCAAATCAGCTGTAATTATTTTCGAGCCGATTTCGAGCCAAGGTCGAGTCGCTCGAATTATATTTTGAGCCGGCTCGAAAATAAATGTAAAGAAATTGCTGATTTGCGACATTTGCATTTGCCTCGGCGGAAATCACGGGATGACGGGAATAAGGGATATGCAATTATGATTTTATTGATTTATGGGGCAATTACAGCTGTGAATGACCAGTCATAATGACAGCGCTGCCTGCCGCGCAGTAAAATCATTTATGATTTTACTTTTTCAACGGCGCCCAAAGACAAAGAGTGAAAGAGGAAAGACTGTTCAGCACTTCAGCTTCAGTCTTCAGAACTTCAGCCTTCTCATTTTAGGGCTCTGTTTGGGATACCGGTGTCGTTTTAAAAAGGGGATGTTTAAAACGGAGATACTAAACTGTATTTTCAAAACTGTAGTTTCAAAACTGAGGCTTTGTTTGGGTAAACTTCATTTCGGTGGCGGTTTAAATTATTTTCAAAATTATCTTCACATAAATTTTATTTATTTCGAGCGGATTTTTTTTGAATTTTTTTAAAAAAAATAAGTATTATATATGTGGATTTTTTACAGATTTATGGATATAATTTTATTTTTTATAGGAGTTAAATTGATTAAATAAAATTAATTAAAATTTAAAAAATATCCCAAACGGTCGTTTTGAAAGGGAGAATGGAGGTCTCCGGGCCTTTTCAAAACGGAGGAAAAAGCAAGTTTTAAACCGGCCGTTTTAAAATGATAGCAGTTTGGTTGTTGCCAAACACCTGTCCTCCGGTCCGTTCAGAATGGAATGGAGTCAAAACGGGCTCCCAAACAGAGCCTAATTTCTTCATCCGAGATTTCGAGAGCCGAAACTCTGACAACAGGGCGGGGCGGCGGCCGGCGGGCAGGCCGGCAGCGAGTTTTTTATGTTTTAGGTTTCTATTTCTTCTTTGTTCCGTCTGCCGTTCTGCATCTCCGACGACGGACGACGACTCCATCTCCGATAAGTCGACAATGGACGGCGATGAAGCGTTGATCCTGGCTTCCTGTTTCCTGGACGGCGACGCTGCCTAGTTCCAAGTTCTTGCAATCTTGCCAGATTTTGATTCTTCCCGACGTCCTAGACGGCACAAACAACGTCCCTCACTCCCTCTTCGATTCTCCCGTGGGCCGTGGACCCGTGATTAAGGTAAGCACGCAATAGGCAAAACTCAGATTTTTTTTCTGTTTTTTTTTTCTTTCCGGCATCCGCTTATTCCGCCGAGTAATTTCCCCATTTCTCCATTAGGGTTTTCAGCTAGGTTCCTTGCAGCTATTTGTCGATCAAGGCTCATGCTCTTCTTCATCGGGCCTTTTTGATTTGGTATGAGTCTTTTTTTCCCTTGCAGCTTATTTTTTTGACGTTTTTGCAGTATTGAATGAATCACTCTTGACTCATAAATCATAATCCAAAGAAATGCTCAAGATCGTATGATAAGAGTTGTATGCTCACAGCTCATAGTGAGTCAGCAGTCAGCACCTTAACGATCATTTAGTTAATTAGGATAAAACCAAAAAAATATCTTGGGATAATTTCAAAATTAACTTCTTTCCTTCCATGTACTTTTAAAATTCCTACATCTAGCATTCTAGCCAAAAAAAATTCACTGAAATAATTGTTGCAATGTTGCGGTTTGCATCTTCTTGGTCTAGTTTATTTTTCACTGAAATAATTGTTGTCTGTTCAGTTGATGTTATATCTGTGGTCATGATTTTATATTAGCTATAGTTGAATTGTTTTTCACGTTTCCTTCATTGTTCTAAAAATATTGATACGTCTCATTAGCAAAATTGTTCATTGCATAAAGTGTATGCATAGTCTTCCCATCTTAAAGAAATTATTGTTTGTCCGTGCATAGTTCTTGTAGTATCTAACTTATCTTTATTTATTCATATATGAATATTATCAGTGCAAATAAGAATTGTAGTGGCTCGTCATCCTCATCTTTTGAGGATGATGAATTCATTAATCCTGATGCAAATGCCATCATAACTGATCTAAATGTTCAAGACGTTGAACTAGCACCCATCTCAACTGGCCCCACTCCCACTTAACAAGCCCTCTACCGGATGAGATCGTTGGAACTTCTACTAATGACTAATGAGATTAAACTTGCATTACGGTAATTTTTTAATTTTATGTGACTTATGATAATAAGTGATCTAATCGCCATCTTGATTAAATATTAACCCTTGTTCTTTTATTGCAGATGTGCAAGGTCTAGTACTCTAGTGGCTGCTTAAGGTGCAATTTTAGTCACTGTAAAAGGGGTTTCTTTGCAGATGTTCTTTTATTGCTTTATGTGTTTCTTTTTTAATTACAGATTAAGGAGCAGAACCGTAGTTCAAAGTCCAGAGATCATATTCTAGGCTACTACTGCCCGATCAGCTCAAATCTTAGTATATTTTTGGAGAGTTTGGCAAACCGCAAATATGGACTTGTTATGAATTTTTATTAGACTGGTCTATGGACTTTTATTGGACTATTTATGACTAACGAACTATATATTTTGTAATTTTGTTATATTTTTAGTCAAATACTTGGATTTGGGAAGTAGTTAAATTTTTAAATTCCTTTTTTATGAGATTTGGGTAAATTGTTTTCATGAGGTATGTGAAATTTTCTTGCCTGGTCTTTTTGGAAATAATTGGTCTGAAATGTAAAAAATATATATAATAGCATTTTTTTATAAAATTCAAAAAATATAAAGAACATTAATCAAGTGCTCAACTTCTTGGTATCTTACATTTAATTGTGATTTAAAAAATGTCTTGAATAATGCCCTTTAGTTGATTTAAAAATATATTTAATACCATAATGTATTAATGTGTAATAATTTTTTTTATAAAAAATAAATAATTTCGAGCTGGCTCGAAATTGATTCGAGCCAGCTCGGAATCGAATCGATTTCGAGTCGAGTTGGCTCGACTCGAAATTGATTTCGAGTTCGAGTCGATTTCGATCCGACTTCGAGTCGAAAATTTCGATTTCGAGCCGGGTTGAAATCACTCGAACTCGACTCGATATCAGCCTTAGCAGAGATGAGACTTTATGTCCAGTACTTCAACAACATGCCTAAGTATAATATCGTCAAAAAAGGCTAGACATATCGTCGACAAGTACAGGCACATCGTTGAGATGATTGGCAAAGCAAAGAAGAATGTTTGTGTCTGTGTCGTCGAGAAGAATGGGAGATATCGTCGACAAAGTATGCTTGTCGTCATGATGAAGAGGCTAAGTTAGATTGATGACAACTACATCGTCATAAAGAAGGCGTGACGTCGAGAAGACTGAAGAAGGACAGCTGAAGACAAGCAGTTGCTAAAGTATAGTCTGTCGACATGATATCGCTCATGTCGTCGACAGAATAAAGTGATTACAACGACAGTCTGCAAGAAAGAAGATCACGATGACATAGTCAGAGATAGCATATCGTTGTATATGCAGAAATGCCAGAATATCTCGTATCGTCGAGACATCAGTGTCGGAGGCAGAAGATAGAAGACTTGAAGATCCACCAAGGTCTAAGGCATCGACAAAGTCCTGTCGTCGAGATATTATCCATATCGTCATAATATTGTCAGTATCGGCATGAAGCCGGAAATATCGTCTAGACAGAATTCAAATGTTGCGGACGCGCTGTCATGCATTTAATGTCGCCGCCTGATTGTCCAATCAGTGCATGCTTCTTGCGGAATGGGAATCTGACATTAAAGGACACCTTTCATGACCGTTGAGCGTTTTTCTTGGAACTATAAAAGGGAACAGTGATGCCCTAGAAAAATAGAGAGACAAGAACGAAAAAGTATCATGTCGTTACTCTTCAATACAACAGTACATTCTGCGGAGAAGAAGAAAAACAAGTAGAGAACAAGAATCAAGCATTCTCAGAAGAATCAGTCATCTCCATTGACTGATAAGAAGCTAATCAACATCAGGCAAAAGAAGAGGAGGTTGAAGAAGATCCAGTTCTGAAAACGACAAATCAAGAAGCACCTTCTTCACGTCTAAGAAGCCGATCTTCATCAGGCAGAAGAAACAGTTTTCATTACTGTAAATCTATCATTGTTGTAAGGCTTGAGGGCCTAAGTGTCTAGCTTGAGGGCTAGAAAGCTGTGAGGCTTGAGGGCCATGGCAGTGAACTTGCGGGTCCAATATTGTCTAACTTGAGAGCTGGAGAGCTGTGAGTCTTGAGGGCCAGGGCAGTGGACTTGCGGGTCCAATATTGTCTAGCTTGTGGGCTGGAGAGCTGTGAGGCTTGAGGGCTAGGGCAATAGACTTGCGGGTCTGATATTGTCGAGCTTGAGGGCTTGGGTGCAGTAAGGGCTTGCGGGCCTAGGCTGTAGGCACAGGACTTGCGGGTATGTGTTGTGTAGGGCTTGAGGGCCTGAGTGTCGAGCTTGTGGGCTCTGGTGCAGTAGGGGCTTGCGGGCTTAGGCTGTAGGACTGGCGGGTCCGTGTTGTAAGGCTTGCGGGCCTGAAGCTTCGGCAGAGTTTGACGAGCCTAGCACACTGCTAGGTAGGCGCAGAGGGACAGAAGACTACTCAAGACACGCGGTCTTGAGGAACCTCTATAAGTTCTTGTGTGCTTTCTGTGTTGTGCTATTCTAATCTATAGATCTTTTAATCAGAAATCAAAGAACACCTAAAGAGGATAAAATAATTTGAAAAAACCTATTCACCCCCCCCCCCCTCTAGGTGATAAGTTTACACCCAATAACTAACAACTTCATCAATTCTCCCCCGCCCGAAAGCACTCATCACCGAGGAGTGGTCCGACATATAGTGGCAGAGGAGATCAGCATCCAATCGAAGTAGCTCTGTCTCAATCACCCACGAGTCATCAGAAGTAGGGCGGTCGTGCCAATGGACTAGAAAATGGTGTGTATCGCTCCCATTGGAGGGGAGGACCTCATCAACAACAATCCTGTCAGATAGCATAAAAGATTGGGGAAAACTATAAAATGTATTTGTATGAACATTAGATGAAACAATGTCATCCACACCCGACACAAGTACGGTAGGATCCGTGGTTGTGTGCCCCCACTCTCTCCCAAACCCATTAGACGAAGGAGGAAGAGAAGGTGTAGAAGAAGGGAGGGTTACTGGAAGTGGAGAAACATATGACGTTAAATTGGAAACATTGAACGTAGGGGAAATTCTCCAATCAGCCGGCAAATCCAAAACCACTGCATTGTTACCCAAGCATTTAATAATTTTGAAGGGACTGGCTCGCCTAGGGGCCAACTTTTTAACCGTGCCCGAAGGTAGCCGTTCTGTGATTAAGCGAACCAAAACAAGATCGTCAACATTAAAATTTGAAGGACGCCTATGTAAGTTAGCATGCGACTGGTAAGACAATATTGACTGGCTAACTTCTCTTGAATTTGTTTGTGCAAATCATGAACGTGTTGGGCGAATGTCTGTGCAAAATGGATTGATTTGTAAGTCGGCGGAAGGGGTACCAAATCAAGCGGCACCGGAGCCTTATATCCGTGCATAATTTTATTAAGTGATAATCTAGTAGATCGATTCTTAGAGTTATTATACGCTAGTTGAGCATGTGGTAGGATCAAGTCCCACGTGCCTTTGTGGTCGCCCACGAGACACCGCAGTAACGAACCCAAACTTCTATTGACTACTTTTGTTTGGCCATCTGTCTGGGGTGGTAGGCCGAAGAAAATAGTAATTTGGTACCCATGAGATTCCATAACGTTTTCCAAAAATAACTCGTAAAGCGTACGTCATGATCGGATACAATAGTCTTCGGAACTCCCCTATGGCAAACGACCTCTTTGAAAAATAACTTGGCGATGTGGAAGGCGTCGCTAGGCTTGTTACAGGGAATAAAATAGGCCATCTTGGAAAAGCGGTCTACAACTACAAGAACGGAGTCATGTCTCCGCATCGTGGGTGGTAGGCCAAACACGAAATCCATACTAACATCCTCCCAAGGGATGGAGGGGATCGAAAGGGGAGTATATAGCCCAACATTCGTTTTGTTTCCCTTTGCTAGTTGACACGTGCGACAACTATTAATAACCTTAGTAACTAGTGACTTAAGGTGCGGCCAATAAAATTTGTCTTCAACTAACGTGATAGTCTTGTCACGCCCAAAGTGACCTCCAAGGCCACCTCCATGTACTCCCACACAATGAAGTCGCGAAGGGAAAAGCGAGGGATACACAGCTTAGAATGCCGAAATAGATATCTGTCACGAATACAAAATGCCAAAATGGACGTGGGTGAATCGTGAAGGGTGGATAAGTAGATGTCCTTAAAGTCGGGGCAGCTAGCGTACTCATCTTTAATGCACTCGAATCCTATGACCTTGACCGCCATCGTGGTCAGCAATAAGGAGACGCGACTAAGGGCGTCGGCCACACGGTTCTGGGTGCCCTTAAGGTGCTTTAGGACAAACGTGTATTCTGTAGGAAAGAAACCCATTTCGCATGCCGGGGGCTGATTTTAGTTTGGGAATTTATGAAATGTAAGGCTTCATGATCTGATAATAAGACAAACTCCTTGGGGAAGAGGTAGTGGCGCCAATGGTGAAGGCAACGGATCACGACATAAAATTCCCTATCATAATTCGAGTAATTTAACTTCGAATCGGACAGTTTCTCACTAAAGTAACCTACTGGATGGCCCTCTTGGCTCAAGACTCCTCCAATGCCTACTCCGGATGCGTCACATGCAAGCTCAAAAACTAGACTAAAATCGGGAATGCGAAGAACGGGTGCTTCCATCATTTTATCCTTCACATGTTGGAAGGCACGTGCCGCGGACTTCGTCCAAACAAACTCTCCCTTCTTTAAGCACTCGGTAATAGGAGCCATAATGCTACTAAAGTCCCTAATAAAGCGGCGGTATAAGGTAGCTAGACCATGAAAACTATGCACGTCCCGGATGGTGGACGGCTCGGGCCAATCCCGGATGGCTTGGACCTTTTTATGGTCGACGTGGATGACCTCGGAACTCACAATATAACCCAATAATTCGACCGACTGCACGCCAAAGGTATATTTCTTGAGATTCAGATACAAGGTCTCCTTTCGAAGGATCAAGAAAATGAGGCGTAAGTGAGACACGTGATCGGCCGGAGATGTACTATAGACCAGTATATCAATGAAATACACAACAACGAATTGGCCCATATAGGCTCTGAACATGTGGGTCATTTTGCGAGAGAATGTGCTAGGCGCATTGGATAGCCCAAACGGCAACACCAACCATTCGTACAACCCATCCTTCGACTTGAAGGAGGTCTTCCACTCATCACCCTCGCGAATCCGAATCTGGTGATAACCACTCCTAAGGTCTAACTTCGAGAAGATGGTGGCCCCTTCTAACATGTCCAACAAATCATCTAAACGGGGTATGGGGAATCGGTACTTTACGGTGATCTTGTTAATAGCACGGCTATCAACACACATCCTCCATGTGCCGTCCTTCTTGGGGGCAAGTAAGGATGGGACCGCACACGGGTTAACGATATGTCTAATGAACCCCTTCTGCAGGAGGTCTGAAATCTGAGTCTGTATTTCCTGGTGGGCGGCGGTGTTCAGGCGGTAATGAGGGAGGTTCGGTAGTGATGAACCCGGAACCAAATCTATGGCGTGTTGAATATCACGTACCGACGGTAACTTCGAAGGTAATTCCTCCGGGTAGACGTCCTTATATTCTTCCAACAACTCCCTCAGCTCTACGGGTATATCTCCCAAGTCGACAGCCTCTCCCATGGCTAACAAGCAGACTAATGCGTACATAACTCCGCCCACAAATGACTCTCTCGTGAACTCCTGCCTTCCTAACAAACTCAGCGTCTTCCGCTCAACCGGAAGGGTAGTGTCCTTCGAGGAGCTAGACGGTTCCTTGGGTGGAGTAGGCTATAGAGTAACCTTCCTCCCCTTATGCTGGAACTCGTACGTGTTGGATCGCCCATGATGAGTAACGTCTCAATCATAAAGCCATGGGCATCCCAAAAGGACGTGACACGCATCCATAGGGATGACATCGCACCAAATCTGATCCGAATAAGACTTGACCGTTGTACAACCCCGTATTCGCCGAATGGGTCCCCAAGACCCCGTGGGGGGTCGAGATGCAGAATAGGAGTCCAAGGACCCTTTTTGCAAGTGAGGCCCCACTCACGGGGCACTCACGGGGCACTTGCAGGGTGTCAGAGTAGATAGGTGAGAGATGGAAGCCAAGATCTTGCCCGCCGAGTGAGTCGAGTGCCAGGCGAATGGTGGCCTTACGGGCCATTCGCCCGGTGAAATATGGCGGGCAAGGAGCTTGGCGAGTGTTGCCTTCACGGACCACTTTCCCAGGAGGCTTTGGGGGGGAATTACCTAGATACCCTTTGTGGACTGCTAATAGCCCTTCAGAACAGTGGAGTTAGGCTGTTAGCAGACCAATCTGTTGAATTTTTGAAGTGGTGTGGAGGAGACCGGGCGGTCTTGTTTGGGAGACCGCGGTGATCGCGCGACTTGTATAGGTTATCTGCCGGTCTGGCTCTGCGGGGTTGTTCTGGCGGTCTGCTGGTTGTTCCGGTCTATTCTTGGTAGCTGCGATTTGTTCCCGAGTAGGTCTGCTAGTTTGCCTGGCTTCCTTGTTGGAAGACCGGGCGGGTTGTTCATATATGACTGTCTACCCGGGCGGTCTATATTGGTGATCTGGCGACTTGGTTGAAGTCGGCCAGATGGTTCTAGCTTGCTCCTGATGATCTAAGGAAGGAGCGTTGTTGAGACCGCACGGCTTGTGCGCGGTCTCGTGTTCGCGCGGCCTGTGCGTGATCTTGTCTGCTGATCTGCGTCTTGGTCGGGTGATCGACCAAGAGGTCTGTTCGCGCGGTCTGTCTTTTGAGACCGTTCGCGATCTGATGGGTGGTGACTGTATCCCGGTTTGTGCGGTGACGACATCCGTCCATCCGCCTATAAATAGGGGTGCATGGCCCGTCATTCCTAACTAGAACTGTAAGAACCAGAGCCCGGATTGTTTCTTGCGGTCTCAAGTTTGAGTTCGCGCGACTTGGATGCGAGTTAACCTTTGTTGTGTTCGCAGGTTTGCGGTCAGCAGGGTGCGGTCTCCTTCCTTGGTGATTTCCGGTAGCTTGAATAAACAGTTCGTCTGCGGTCTGTCAGCGAACTGGGTTATTGTGTTCTTATGCTGTTCGCAGCGAGCTCAGTGATCAGGCGACCTTCAGCGGTTAGGCGGTCTGAGTTGTGGTCTGGCGACAACTTCAGTTCTTTGTTCCAATAAAGCTCCAGTTCGTGCGGTCTGAGGTGCGGTCTTGCAGTGCTGGCAATCTGTCCGGTTTCTGTTCGTGCGATCTCAGGGCAAGCCGGGCGAGTTCTGGAGTGGTGTGGCTTGTGCGGTCTGAGCTTGTCTAGCCGACAGCTTTGCTTTTTGGTGTGTTTTGTTCTTCTCGTCTCCGTGATTCTGATGAATCATGTCTCTCCATGTATACCTCGCATTGTAAAGCAGTTCTGTTTCAATAAAGATTTCTTGTGTTGCTGTTTTAGCATTGTGGTTGTTTGGCTATAACTCTTGTTGATACAACTCCTGCTTACTCCTAAACGGTCCAATCAAAAATTTTAACATGGTATCAGAGGGAGGTTTCTGGAGTGGATAAGCAGTGATCAACTAGAGTTGCCATCGTCTTTGTGAAGAAGAGACCACATAGATTGCCATGGAAGGTGGATACGCAAGAGGTCTTGGTATTGAACTCCTCACATCGACTAACTTTAAAAAGTGGAAGTCGTGTATGGAGAGTTACTTGCTTGGCGAGGATCTTTGGGAGGTAGTTGGCGGAGAAGACACACAAGAGGTGTTTCCAACAGGAGATAATATGGCAGAGGTGAGACTTTGGAGGAGGACGAATGCTAAGGCAGAGTTCACTCTCAAGAGGGCTATCTCACCGGAGCTGTTTGATCACATCATTGGATGCAAATCTGCTGCTGAGATTTGGACATCCTTGGATGGGTTGTTCAATAAGAAGAATGTAGCGAGGCTACAGTATCTTGAAAATGAGTTGGCGAAAGCCTCTCAAGGTGATCTTTCTGTTTCTACCTTCTTCCTCAAGATGAAGAATCTCACGGCAAAGATTTCTGCATTGGACCCTGATGAGCCTATCTCTGAGGCAAAACTGAAGAGGCATATCATCCACGGGTTGCGGAAGGAGTATCTTGCTTTTGTGACTTCAGTTCAGGGTTGGGCAAATCAACCGTCGTTGTTGGAGCTGGAGAACCTTCTTTCTTCGCAAGAAAGTTTAGCAAGACAGATGGCGGGGGTTTCAATCTCCGGGGGAGAAAGTGATGTGATGTTCTCTGGGAAGAAAAAGAAGAAATGGGAGAAGAAGAAGTTGGGTCATGATGGACCCTCCACTTCAGGTCAACTAGATAGGGGCTATGCTCCTAAGTCTGATGGGAAGAAGAAAGGAGAGGGACCGAGGTGCTTTAGATGCAACAAGACCGGGCACTTCAAGAAAGATTGTCGGGTGAATCTTCAGCCGGGACATGCAGTGGAGAAGGAGATGCAAAAGTCTGGTGAAGTTGGATGGGGAGGAGCCTTTGCGTCTAATATAACGGCGATGCCCGTTAAGGCCTTGGCTTCCATCAACTATGATGAGGACTGGATTGTTGATTCAGGGTGTGGGCATCATCTCACCGGGGATGGATCAAAGTTCTCTTCTTTGGCGCCTTACTCAGGTAAAAATGCTATCATTACGGCTGATAATTCTATTCATCCAGTAGAGCACGAAGGAGTCGTCTCTCTGAGCAGTGATAAGGGTCCACTCACGTTGAGGAGTGTTTATCACGTTCCTGGTATGAAGAAAAATCTCTTCTCTGTGACCAATGCGGTCGATGCCGGTTATCACGTTCTGTTTGGCCCAACAGAAGTGAAGTTTCTCAAAACTCAACCGGAGATAAAGGGAGATGTTATTCATGTCAGCAAGCGGGTGAAGGACTTGTTCGTTTTATCGACAAGTACCTATGTTGATAAGATGAGGACCAATGATGGCGCGGCCATCTGGCATGAAAGGTTGGGGCATGTAGGTATGGACAAATTGAAGGCTATGGCGGTAAGGGGCCTTGTCAATGGCTTGCCTAGCTTGTCCTCCTATGGAGACGGTCATGTCTGCGAAGGATGTCAGTTTGGTAAGTCTCATCGACTTCCATTTGACAAATCGCAAACAAGGTGCAAAGTGCCGTTGGAGTGCATCCACGGTGATTTGATGGGACCGACTGCCACCCCAAGCCTTGGAGGCAATAGATATATGTTGGTGTTGATTGACGATTACACCAGATATGTCTGGGTGTATTTCTTGAAAGAGAAGTCAGAAGCCTTTGCAAAATTTGTGGAGTTCAAGGAGCTGGTGGAAGGTCGTCTAGGCCTGCGGGTGAAGAAATTGAGAACTGACAATGGTGGGGAGTTCACCTCTGGTGAGTTCTCAAGTTTTTGCAGGAAACACGGCGTTCGGAGAGAGATCACTTGTGCCCATACTCAACAGCAGAATGGCGTTGCCGAGAGGAAGATCCGTCATCTGACAGAAACTTGCAAATGCTGGCTTCATGCCAAGAGTATCCCAAAGTCCTTCTGGGCGGAGGGAATGTCTTGTGCAGCTTATGTCATCAACAGATTGCCTCTGAGTCCTATGAACATGAAGACCCCTCACGAATTGATGTTCAAGGAGAAGCCGAGTGTTGCACACCTTCGGGTGTTCGGGTCAACCTACTATATGCATATTCCTGATGCTCTTCGGACAAAGCTAGATGCGAAAGCAAGGAAGCTAGTCTTTGTTGGGTATGATGAGCGGAAGAAGGGATGGAGATGCATGGATCCTGAGACACGGTGGTCAATTGTTTCTCGGGATGTGGTGTTCGATGAAGTGACTTCTTACAAGGGGATTTCAGGAGTTGAGCTACCAGAGAGCAGGGTTGATGAAGGAGGAAAAGCTGCGGGAAGTCTTCAAGTGGAGTTGCCTGTTTCACCAGGAGCTCCAGTTGTGTCAAGCTCTGAGATGGAGGCTTCAGGTTCTGGAAGCAGGGTGAGCGATGCTCCAAGTTCATCTAGAAGAGGAGCTTGCATAGAATAAGCAGCTGAGGAGGTGGTTAGTCAGGAGTAACCTCTTAGGAGGTCGAAGAGGACTATTCAACCACCAGATCGATACACAGGAGGAAACATGGTGAACTTTGTTTCATGTTTCTTTGCTGGTCCCTTGGATGAAAGGGAGTCGTCGAGCTTTGAGAAGGACAGAGGCGTGAAGGAGTGGGACATTGCTATGCAAGAAGAGTTGGCATCTCTCGAGAAGAATGAGACCTGGTCTCTTGTGCCCAAGCCCAAGGGCACCACTCCTATGACATGCAAATGGGTCTTCAAGCTGAAGAAGAAAGCTGACGGCAGTATCGAGCGGTACAAGGCTCGCCTTGTAGCTCGCGGGTTCTCACAGCAGTATGGAGAAGATTATGATGGGACGTTTAGTCCAATGGCAAAGATGACTTCGGTTCGATTTGTTATTGCCTTGGCAGCTTCGAGTGGTTGGGAGATTTGGCAACTCGACGTGAAGAATGCCTTCTTATACGGCGAGATTGACAAGGATATCTTCATGATCCAACCGCGAGGCTTCATCTCGAAGGAGTATCCAGACTACGTTTGTAAGCTGAAGAAGGCCCTGTATGGGTTGAAGCAAGCGCTCGGGCGTGGTACGGGAAGATTGCAGAGTATCTCTTATTCTGCGGATTCGTTGCTTCAGACTCTGATTCTAGCTTGTTCATCAAGAAGGAGGGGGTGCTTCGGGTGATTGTGCTGCTGTACGTGGATGACATGATTGTCACCGGGAATTCGAAGGAATCTGTTGCAAGACTCAGGGCTGAGCTTGCTATCAGATTCGAGATGAAGGATCTGGGGGAGCTCCACCATTTCCTTGGACTCGAGGTCCAGAGGCGGGAGAGCGGAGTGTTCATTTCTCAGGCTGGCTATGCGGAGCGGATTGTTCAGCGATTCGGCATGGAGGAAGGGAAGAGCAGCTCTATACCTCTGGAGAAACATCATAAACTTCGGAAGGATGAGGGGAGAGTCTTATCTGAACCGTTGGTTTTCCGAGCTCTGGTTGGGAGCTTGATCTACTTGACGATCACAAGGCCAGATATTGCTTATGCAGTAGGCAAGGTGAGTCGGTACATGGCGGAACCACGGAAGCCTCATCTTCTAGCGGCAAAAGGCATCTTGAAGTATGTGAAGTCGACCTCTGATTTGGGTCTCCTATATAGGAGAGGGTCAAGCTTGGAGTTGCATGGTTTCATGGATGCTGATTATGGGGGAGACGTGGATGATCGGAGATCAACGTCTAGTTATGTATTTATGACGGGCCCCACAGCTATTTCTTGGTGCAGCAAGAAGCAAGACTCAGTGTCTGTATCTACCACGGAAGCGGAGTACAAGGCTTCGGCCTTGGCTGCTCAGGAAGCCGTTTGGCTCAGGAGGTTGGTAGAGGACATTCATCAGGAGGTTCGAGGTCCCACTATGCTACGCGGGGACAATGAGAGTGCTCTCAAGCTGGTCAACAATCCAGTCTGTCACGCGAGGACCAAGCATATAGAGATTGAGCACCATTTCATTCGTGAAAAGGTGTTGGGAGGATCTCTTATGGTCGAGCATGTTCGGAGTGCGGACAATGTCGCAGACATCTTCACAAAGCCGCTGGCGAAGGGACCGTTTACACGGTTGCGGAATTTACTCGGGCTAGTCTCCACTTCCCACTTCAAGGGGGAGTGTTGAATTTTGAAGTGGTGTGGAGGAGACCGGGCGGTCTGGTTTGGGAGACCGCGGTGATCGCGCGGCTTGTATAGGTTATCTGCCGGTCTGGCTCTGCCGGGTTGTTCTGGCGGTCTACTTGTTGTTCCGGTCTGTTCTTGGTAGCTGCGGTTTGTTCCCGAGTAGGTCTGCTAGTTTGCCTGGCTTCCTTGTTGGAAGACCGGGCGGGTTGTTCCTATATGACTGTCTACCCGGGCGGTCTATATTGGTGATCTGGCGACTTGGTTGAAGTTGGCCAGATGGTTCTAGCCTGCTCCTGGTGATCTAAGGAAGGAGCGTTGTTGAGACCGCACGGCTTGTGCGCAGTCTCGTGTTCGCGCGGCCTGTGCGCGATCTTGTCTGCTGATCTGCGTCTTGGTCGGGTGATCGACCAAGAGGTCTGTTCACGTGGTCTATCTTTTGAGACCGTTCGCGATCTGATGGGTGGTGACTGTATCCCAGTTTGTGCGGTGACGACATCCGTCCACCCGCCTATAAATAGGGGTGCATGGCCCGTCATTCCTAACTAGAACTGTAAGAACCAGAGCCCGGATTGTTTCTTGCGGTCTCAAATTTGAGTTCGCACGACTTGGATGCGAGTTAACCTTTGTTGTGTTCGCAGGTTTGCGGTCAGCAGGGTGCGGTCTCCTTCCTTGGTGATTTCCGGTGGCTTGAATAAATAGTTCGTCTGCGGTCTGTCAGCGAACTGGGTTATTACGTTCTTATGCTGTTCGCAGCGAGCTCAGTGATCAGGCGACCTTCAGTGGTTAGGCGGTCTGAGTTGCGGTCTGGCGACAACTTCAGTTCTTTGTTCCAATAAAGCTCCAGTTCGTGCGGTCTGAGGTGCGGTCTTGCAGTGCTGGCAGTCTGTCCGGTTTCTGTTCGTGCGATCTCAGGGCAAGCCAGGCGAGTTCTGGAGTGGTGCGGCTTGTGCGGTCTGAGCTTGTCTAGCCGCCAGCTTTGCTTTTTGGTGTGTTTTGTTCTTCTCGTCTCTGTGATTCTGATGAATCATGTCTCGCCATATATACCTCGCATTGTAAAGCAGTTATGTTTCAATAAAGATTTCTTGTGTTGCTGTTTTGGCATTATGGTTGTTTGGCTATAACTCTTGTTGATACAACTCATGATTACTCCTAAACGGTCCAATCAAAAATTTTAACACAATCTGGGTGCGATTAGTAAAACCAAAAGGCAGATTTACGTTATTTGTAGTCCAAGACTAGAAAATCTATAAATAGACCCTTAAGGGCACCTTGGAGGAGATCAGATCTTTTGAGCTCTCTCCTCCAGGCTATTTTCGGAGTAGGCTGCTAGTGCCTTCCAAGGTGTCTGGCTGAGCATTGGTTAGGGAGGGGAAACTCTCTTAGATCTTCCGGGTGTGTGGCGGGACCTCCTCGCTACATCCTTGGGTCTGTTCCAGATTTTCCATCCAAAGTCAGGAGAGTTCAGTGAGGGAGAAGTAGGCACGGTTTACACCCCCCCCCCAGTGGGTCCGAACTCTTGAGACTGGTTGCCGGTTTAATTTCAACATTTTTGGTGCGGTGAGCGTGGACCGTAGCCAGTGCAAGAAAATCTCAGGCTAAGCTTGATGGCAGGAGATGGAAGAGACGGTTCCGACCCAGGGTACTCGCAGCCTCCGGAAGCAATGGAGTGGCTGGAGATGTTCGAGAACTTCAAGCAGGAGGTCATGCAGACCATGCAGGTGGCTCTCGCCGGGAGAGGCGAGTGCGAGATGCATGTGGTTCCGGTGGTTCCGCCCCAGCAGATTGGAGAGAACACTCCGGGCCAGCGGCTGGAGAAGGAGGTAGCAGCGGAAGCAAGCGCGCGAGATCTCCCCGGGCGGCTGTTTTTCAGCTGCCCGGTGAGTGCGGAGGTTTACGAGATGTGTTGGGTATATTGTCCTCAATATAACCTTGATTTGAAGAGGCATCACTCTTAATGCTAAGGACATATTGTATTTAACAAAGCTATACTTGTGAAGGATATACAGGCACAGGTGACTTAAAAGGAAGGGCCAAACATGGCCTTAGATACGAAGAAATCATCCACAAGGAGATGAAGATCTGTCTCAGCATAACCGCTGAGATGATGGGCCAGAACTGCTGAGACGAGGAGCCGTCTCAGCGGATCCACTAAGAACAAGACTGGAGCAACCGCTGAGAAGGGAACTGGAGCTGCCGCTGAGACTGGAAGCCATCTCAGCCCAACCGCTGAGACTGGATGCTGTCTCAGCCCAACCGCTGAGACAGATCCAAATGTTTTGACGGGATCTGCTTTTGGCGCAAATAACATTTGAGAGGGAAAAGAAAGTCCAATCAGCCCCATACTGTGTCAGGAGGATCGATATAGCCGTTGAAGCCTTCTGGGGTATAAAAGAAGATGTTAGGGCACATCAAGAAGTACTGTTCCATTGAGAAGCTTTCGCTACAAGCCGCAATCGAGCATTCACGATTCAGCCAGTTGAAGTCATTCTCTGCAGCTGAAGTTAATCTTCTAAGGGAGATTAGTTAGCTCTTCCTGTACAAACTCAAGAAGGGCAAGTTGATCTTCTGCTTTGCTGAAGGAGAAGATCAAGGGGATACAAATCTGAAGAAAGGATCCAGAAGACCTAAGAGTAAATCCTTGTGTCTTTTGTATCTAACTCAAACTCTATTACATCTTTGTAAGGCATTGTTGCCTGAGTAAAAGGCTGTTGAGCTTGTGTGTAAAGCTGTGTTGACAGCTTGAGTGGTAGGACTTCTTGATAGGTCTGAGGTAGGAAATCTGTGGGATTTCTGAGTGGTAGGAATTCATAACTCTGAGCTGTAGGGCTGCTGTGCCTGAGGTGTAGGGCTGTTGAGCCTGAGGTGTAGGGCTATTGAGCCTGAGGTGTAGGACTGCTGAGCCTGAGTGTAGGGCTGTTGTGCCTGAGGTAGGATCACTCTTGATCTGAGAAGTTCTGAGGAACTTGTGGTGTAAGCTCAAGGAGCCGGGATTGGAGTTTGTGGCCTTGTCTAACTCATTGTTAGAAAGGTGAAGGGGAAAGAGGACTACCCTGTCTTGAGGAACCTCTATACATCCTTGAGTGTTTTCTGTGCTTGTGTTTTCTGCAGCTAGAAACATTAAGTTCAAACAAAGAAAATAAGTAGAACCTATTCACCCCCCCCCCCTCTAGGTATTATTGACTACACCTATATAAATTATCAAGTGGTATCAGAGGGAGGTTGATCAAAAGGACTTAACAGTCTGATCAGATCCTATAAAGGAGTAGTCAAATCTGAAATCAAATGGCCAACAGTGGAATGAAGAAGAAGTTGGGGTCAATGAAGTTGCCCATATGCTCCAAAGAAAACTTTGGGATATGGAAGCAAAGGGTAAGGCTATACATGGAAGCATCAGACCCAAGGATCTTTTTGACTCTCAAAAATGGTCCTTATACCTTTGAGAAAGTCTCCACTATTGACCCTACTAGAAATGTACTTAAGGTATTTTCTGAACTGACCAATGATGAGATAGCACTATACACTATGGACAAGAGAGCACAAAACATAATAGTAAATGCCATTGATGACACTACATTTCAGAACCTGGTACACTGCCAAACTGCCAAGGAAATGTGGGACACATTGGTTGTCTATATGGAGGGAACTGCTGAAGTAAGGGATGATAGAAAGTCACTCCTCAATCAGGAGTATGAAGCCTTCAGACAGCTGAGCCAGGAGAATATATCCATGTGCTATGAATGGTTCTTTAGGATTGTAAATGAACTAAGAACCTATGGAAGGGTGTTCACAGATTATGAACTTAATGACAAGTTCCTTAGATCTCTAACTAGAGATTGGGACACTAAAATCTGTGCAATCAGGGAAGGGGCAAGACTTGGAGAAACCCCCACCCATACATTGTTTGGGAAACTGCTCTCATATGAGATGCAGCTTTCTGCAAGAAAGGAGGAGGACTCTTCCTCCAGGGCTCACACAAAGGAGAGATCTATTGCTCTCAAAGCTGAAAGCTCTAAGAGGAACAAGGTTAGAGTGCAGTCACCTCCAAGAAATGCTGCTGAATCTGAGAAATCTGAGAGCAGCAAATCAGACAGCTCCTCTTCTGATGAGGAGTTTGCTGCCTTCACAAGGCAGTTCAAGAAGATGGTCAAGAGGAAACAATGGAAGAACAAACCTTCATCCTCTTCTCATCCCAAGAAGGATCATTACAGATCTGAGAGGCAACATCCCAAAGGGGACAGGTATGACTCTAAAACTAGTAAACATGTTTCAACTAACATAATTTGATATTGTTGTAGTAAGCCTGGACATGTCATTGCTGACTTCCCAGTCAAGAGAAAGGAGAGAGGTGACAAGAAGCCTGATCACCCGAAGGAAAGGAATGGAGAAAAATCCTTCCTAGCTAAGAAAGGCAAGAGCTGGAGTGAATCTGAATCTTCATCTCCAGATTCAGATGGTGAGGAGGAAGCCTACTTGGGGCTGTTTGCTGATCAGGAAGAAGAAGACTATCCTGCTACCAGGATAGGAATAAGGGCCCCTCTATCACATTCAGATAGTGATGAAGAAGAGGATGAGGTCACTCTTGATGACCATGGGCTGATGGCTATAACTGAAGATGAGGACAGCCACAGCAATTCAGAATATGAGCGGGTATTGATACACTGCATTTCTTCTTCTTCTGATTATGAAACAGGTCCAGAATCTGAATCTCCTCCATCTAAAGTTGGAGGTGAATCATATTCTGAGGAGGATGTTAATCAATTGATTGATGAATATGGTGCACTCCTGGAAGCTCTGAAAAAGAGCAAAAAGCTAGCCAAGAGGCAAGCCCAAGAAATTTCTTCCCTAAATCAATCAAAATCTGAGTGCATTGAGCATGCTACCCAGCTAGCTCTAATGAGCAAGGAGATTGGCAAGCTAAGGGGAATGTAAATTATCCATGTGGGCACCATAAGCCACAAGAACAAGATCATTAAGGATCTTGAAGAAAAGCTTCTCAAGGAGAGGATGCTGGTGGCTAAGTTCTCCAAGCCCAAGACAGTGCTGCATATTATTGATACCTTCAACTCCCATGACATGAGAGGTGTTGGTTTCAACAAAGAGGCAGCTACTAGCAACACTAAGGGAAAGGTCAAGGACTCAAAAGAATCTAAGACCTCCTTTGTGAAGGTCTCGATGCCCTCAAACAAGTATGACCAAGAAAGTATTCATGGTCACTTACTAAATGGAAGTTCCTATAACTTGAGCAAGAATGCTCACAGTTATGGAAATAGAAAGGGCATGGGATTGAGTGCAATGAAAGCTCCACATGAGGAAATACAAATGGTCCAACCTAGACCATTTGTGTTTGGTGTCTCAGCACATTCAGTCAAGAACATGGAAGCAAGCTCTTCCAAATCTGCTCCAGCAAAAAGCAAGACTGTTGTCAAATCTGTTGACAAGACCTGCGCCCAGTGTCTGATTCCATCAGATCTTCTATGACTGCCAAGTCAATGCAAACTGAGGCCATCAGAACAAAGAGCAGCAAGACTGTCCACAGATTATCCTTCAGTCAGATTATTGCTGAAAGAAATAGGAAGAATGCTGATATCCCTTCTGCTGAACATGTACAAAGTGCTGTACTAATTCAAAAAACTGTTCAGAAAAGGAGATACAATATTCATGATTGTTGGTGATGTGGCAAGGTGGGACACTTTGCAATTGATTGTTGGCACAACCCCAATGTGCCAAAGGCAAGGAATGAACCTCAAGCCAAACCATCCCTCTCTAGGAATATTCCCTATGGTGTTAACATGAACCTAGGACCCAAAGTCAGTTGGGGTCCTAAGGTACATTAAATTTTGTGTTGCAGGTTAGTTCAAGTACCAGTCTCAACCAAATATGGTACTTGGACAGTGGGTGCTCAAGGCACATGACAGGAACTAAGAATCTTCTAAAGGATTACCATCCAGTGAAGAATGGACCCAAAGTTATCTTTGGTGGATCTGAAAAAGGAGTCACCAAAGGATATGGTATGATTTCAAATGGCATAGTCTCAATTACAAGGGTAGCTTATGTTGAAGGGTTGCAACACAACCTTGTAAGCATAAGCCAACTATATGACTTAGGTTATGTCATTGAATTCCACAATGACAAGTGCTTGATCAAAAAGTCTAAAGACTTGGAGACCATTCTCTCAGGCACTAGGAGTGGGAATGTTTATTGCTTAGACTTCATTTGCAATTATTCTATCTCCTCTGTGTGTCTTGTAGCTAATGAAAGTGAATCTCTCTGTGTCCAATGGCACAAGAGACTTGCCCACATTAACTATAAGACAATGTATAGATTATTTTCTAAAAACCTTGTTAGAAATAGTCCTAATCTAAAATGTGTTAAAAGTGGTCCCTGTCATGCTTGCCAAATGGGTAAGCAAACTAGGACCACCTTTAAAAGTATTGGCTCCAAGGATACTGAAAGGTGTTTATACCTATTGCACATGGACTTGTTTGGTCCATTGTCAATTCAAAGCCTAGGTGAGAAGTTGTATACTTTGGTAATTGTAGATGATCATTCAAAGTATACATGAATATTCTTCCTAATTAAGAAGAAGTCAGATACCTTACATGTCTTTATAAATTATGTCAAGGCTATTCAGAATGATCTATAATGTACTGTGGTCAGGACAAGAACTGACCATGGCACAGAATTTCAATCTGAAGCTATGACAAAATTTTGTCAAGAATTTGGTATCACCCAAGAGTTCTCCACCCCAAGGACTCCACAGCAAAATGGTGTGGCTGAGAGGAGGAATAGGACCTTGATAGAAGCTGGGAGAACATTGCTTAGTGACTCCTCACTCCCAGAATACTTCTGGGCTGAGGCAGACAATACAGCCTGTTATGTTCTCAATAGAGCCTCCATCAATAAGGTCCTTGGAAAAACCCCTTATGAGATTATGAAAGGCAAACAACCTACAATTTCCTACTTTAGAATCTTTGGTTGCAAATGCTACATTCTAAATAATGGAAAATCTCAATTAACTAAGTTTGCAGAAAAATGCAATGTGGGGGTTCTTGTTGGATATAGCTCACATAGTAGAGCTTATAGAGTTTATAACAAGAAAACCCATGTTGTGGAAGAATCTATACATGTTGTATTTGATGAGACCAGCCTTCTCTACAAAGAATGGTCTAGTTCTTCTATTGTGACAGGAAATGAAGAAGGGATGCATGAGCTGACTGTCCAAGACAAGCCCAGCAGCAGCAACACACAGACAGCTGCTGCAATTCCTGAAGAAGAAGAGGTACAAGATGAAGTCATAGCTGGACCAGTGGAAGAAACACAGCCACCAAAGGACCCTCTTCCTGCTGCTGCAAGGCACCTGAGAGATCATCCAAGAGAGCTAATAATTGGGGATCATACCCAAGGCATATTGACAAGAAGCAGAGCTCATAATGAAGCACTATTCTTGAGCTTCCTCTCTCAAATGGAGCCCAAGAAGTTTGAAGAGGTCAATCAAGACACATTCTGGATTGAAGCAATGCAAGAAGAGCTCCTACAATTCAAGAGATGCAAAGTATGGAAGCTGGTGCCAAGACCTCAGGGACACAATGTGATTGGCACTAAATAGGTATACAGGAACAAGCTTGATGAGAATGGTACAATCATCAAGAACAAGGCCAGATTAGTAGCCAAAGGATGCAGGCAAGAGGAAGGAATAGACTTTGATCAAACCTTTGCACCAGTTGCAAGGTTGGAAGCAATTAGGCTATTCCTTGCTTATGCTGCCCACAAGGGGTTCAAATTCTACCAGATGGATGTCAAATCAGCATTTCTCAATGGAGATTTGAAGGAAGAGGTATATGTTGAACAACCTTCAGGTTTTGTGCATCCAACCCTAACTTCTCATGTTTATCTTCTTAGGAAAGCACTATATGGTCTCAAGCAAGCTCCAAGAGCTTGGTATGAGACTTTGTCCAACTTTCTCCTCAAGAACAAGTTCATGAGGGGAAAGATTTATAGCACATTGTTTCTTAGGGAAACAAGGGGCAAGTGTCTCTTAGTCCAAATCTATGTTGATGACATAATCTTTGGGTCTACTGATGACAACCTCTACAAGAGATTTGCCAATCTAATGTAGGGGGAGTTTGAAATGAGCAGCATGGGTGAGCTCAAATATTTCCTTGGGCTCCATGTGAAACAGTCTGATGATGGAATTTTCATCTCCCAGACCAAGTACACTAAGGAGCTCATCAGAAATTTGGGATGGAATCAGCCTCCGCCATGAGAACACCCATGGGGTCTAATGTATCATTAGACAAGGATGAAAAGGGAAAGGCCTTTGATGAGTCCATGTACAGATATATCATTGGATCCCTATTGTACTTGACTGTTAGTAGGCCAGACATTATGTATGCTACATGTGTTTGTGCTAGGTATCAAGCCTGTCCTAAGGAATCTCACTACACCTCTGTGAACAGGATATTGAGATACCTTAAGGGCAGCTTGCATCTTGGCCTTTGGTACCCTAAGAACAATGACTTTGAACTAACATGCTTTTCAGATGCATATTTTGTAGGTTGCAAAGAAGACAGGAAAAGTACAAGTGGTACTTGTCAGTTCCTAGGGAGAAGATTGATATCTTGGAGCAGCAAGAAACAAACTAGTGTGGCAATATCCACAGCTGAGTCTGAATACATTGTTGCAGGTAGCTGTTGTGCACAACCCCTTTGGACACAGCATCAGTTGGAGGATTACAACCTCAAGGTAAGGGAATCTCCTTTGTATTATGATTCATCCAGTGCAATATCTATTGCTAAAAATCCTGTCTCTCATAGCAGGACTAAGCACATAGAGATTAGATATCATTTTATTAGAGAACATGTAGAGTGTAAAGACATATGTCTTGAATTTGTCCCCACTGACAAACAAGTAGTTGATATCTTTACAAAGCCACTGGATGAATCCAAATTCAATGCTTTCAAAATTGATCTTGGCATGCTTAGTGTAGAATAGTTGTAAATGTATGAGTAATAGCTGTCACTGTTGATGATTATACATGGTGAATTATCAAACTTTACATTACTGTTCACTACAACTTAGTGACATGTCTAGGACCCATCTTAAGACAAAATATCTACATTAGGTCTAAACCCTATGATCAGCTAAAATGCAGGAGTATGTTCAGCTGAATCAGTTGAGAAAAATCCCAGCTGAACCGCTGAGATGAGCAAACTGTCCCAGCGGTTGACACTTTACTATCCCAGCGGCCTAGGTCTCCGTCTCAGCTGAACCGCTGAGACGGGGTATGTTCAATATGACATCTGTTAATTAACCCAGAAATCCTTGAAACAATAAGGTAATTAAGTCTAAAAGCCTAGGGTTAATAAAAATGAAACTAAAATTCTATAAATAGATAGACTGTAACCTAAAACAAACCACAAAGCCAAACCCTTAGCCGTCGAGATGATTCACCTTCTCTCCCGTCTCAGCGCATCGATTCTCTGCTTCCATGGCGCCAAAAAGCTCGAAAGATCTCCTGGAGGGCTATGAAATAGTAAGAAATGGATTCTCTCATGCCTCTGCAGAGATACGACAAGTGATTCATCTAATGGAAGCTCAAGGTCTGGAGCACATGCTGTCTGAACCATGCTGCATTCTCAAAGCTGAAGTTCTGGAATGGTTCAACCATGTCAAACTGTCTCCATCCAAAACCATCCTGATGTCGAAGATAGGAAGTGAGAAGATAAAGATTACTGCTAAAAGTTGAAGAGGGGGCTAAAATTAACTCCCTGCAGTAAAACTGAAGAGGGAGGGATATCTGAAAAGGACAAGCGGACTGCCCTAAAGTGGACAGGATACAGTGAAAGTAAGACCAGTTGTCTAAGAAGGAAGTTCTTCAATCAACAGGGGAAGTTGTTGTCTGATATTGTGGGCAAAGCTATCCTATGCAAGCCTGGTTCACATGACACTGTCTCACAGTTCATGTTTGAATTAATGACAAGGATAATTCTGTCCAAGAGAACCTCATGGGGAGAAGTTATCTTTCAAAGGATAAAGGAATCTCTACAAGCCACCAATATGGGAAGAATACTATCTCTGTACCTACAGAATAGTTATTCAGAGACCTTTGCAAACTCCAAGGGGTCAAATTTCCATTACCTCAAAAGAATGGACATTAAGACTCTGGATAGATTCTCCAGAGTGCTCCCTATGAGCCAGCCAACTGTGGCAAGGGAAAAGAAGAAAGAAGTATCCCAGCAGAAATCAAATTCATCCTCAAAGTCAGCTGGATCTGAAAATGAAGATAGTCATGGGTCTGATCATAGATCTGTCAGCAACCCAATGAACATTGATAATGAAGAGGTCCCAAGAACAAATGAGGAGCCCCAAGGAAGTGTTGTGTCCAATCCTGAGCCAACCCAGATGAATGCTGATCCAGCTGTTCATAATGATGAAGATGAATTTCCCAACTCACCTATCCATGATAAATTAGGATTTCAGTTAGGCCTCTTTTCTCTATCAATAGTATAGACTAGGTGTCTAACTCATAAATCATTTTTCAGGTGACCTTAGACAAAATTCTCCTCCTAAGGATGCCCCAAGTGAGGGGGAGCATAGCCCAGCCTATGAAGGAGGAGGTGGGTATGCTAGTGGGGGAGAACATGAACAGGAATCAATCCCTCCAAATCTACAAGATGCACCTAATGCCCCATCTGAGGGGGAGCAGATCCCTGATGATGGGAGGGCTAATGCTCAAAGTGGAGCTGAAATGATGGTGGAAAAGGAATTAACCCAGGAAAGGCCAGTTGCAGCTCTGGACACATCTAACCTGTTAAACTCAATACAAATAATGATTGAGGGTCAGATGTTGTCTATGAAAGAGATTGTTGCTGAAAAGGTTCATGATGTATCTACCCAGATAAGGAATGAATTGCATACAACAAGAGCTGCATTGACTCAGGAGATTCAGGCCAGTGAGCAAAGAATGGAGTCAAGAGTGGCTGAAGTGAGAACTGAACTGAATGCCCAGGTTAATGATGTCAAAACTGCATCAGATCATATCCTTCTGCAAATGACAAGATGGTTTGAAATGGCCAAAAATACTGTTGCTGTCCAGCACACAGTTCTGAAGGATATAGCATACCATCAAGGGGATTCCACAAAGGACATCACATATGTAAAGAATCATCTTTACAAAAATGAGAATGTCTGGGAAAAAGTTGTTGCCAGAATAGCACAAGTGGTCAACACATCAAGCAGCCAAGTCAAGTCCCACATTGACAAGGCAAAGGAATATATTTTGGATGATGTGGACAGCTCCTTACAAACTCTCTCTCAATCCATATTGGATCAATACTCTGAAATGGAGAAGAAGATAGTGGAACATAGCAATGAAGGAGAAGAGAAGATTCTCAATCTGTATACTAAGCTGAAAGGAGCTCACATACAGCTGTATAACAACATGGAGTCCTCTCACAAACTGATACTTTCCAATCAAGAAAAGCCAGCAAGCAAATGGTGGAAGTGGTCAACAATGCTTCCAGTGCTATTCAAGAAAATCTCCTTACCATGGCCAGAAAGGTAACTGATAATCAATGGGAGTCAAGCTTAAAGGTGTTGCAAGGAACAAGAATTGCTTTGAATCTGCCAATCTTGAACCCTAGCAGAGATGAAGACTTTGAATTCCAAAGTCAATCAAATCTGATTGCTGATGAGAGAGCAGCAAAGAGGAGAAGGGTAGAGGGTATTCAAACTGCTGAAGAATACATGGCATAAAAGAGAATGGAAAGATTAGAGGATCCACTCCATGAAGATGACAATCTGGAGTTGGACACAATTGTTGTCAATACCTGGGTGAGCCATGGAAATCCAATTAAGGACATGGACCATGTCTATTCAGCTGCTGAGTGGATCAAACACCTTGAAAGGGAATCTTTAAGGGAAAGGATTCTCAAAGAAAATATGGTATGAAGGGAAACTCCTTTAAAAATTCCCTCCAGTTATCTTCCCAAGCCACTTCTATACTTCAAAGTAAAGGAGAAGATCAAGGCTGCTGCTGAAGCTAGGAAAAGAAAGACTACAGATGGAGAAAGCTCTTCCCAGGGTCTATCTTAGAAGAACCAGCCTTGAATTTTTTGGATTGAATGTACAACTATTAGTTGAATTTTTCTTTTTCTCTGTACTGAACATTTACAATGAAATAAAATTTCATATTCTGATCATAATATTGTGTTTGTTACTATTGATATATGTACTATGTATTTATTATCTTTAGTATTCAGTACCTTAAATGGGATGTTCAAATTGAAATGGATCAGCTATTACAAAAAATAGCTCTTCAATTGAGGGGGAGTAAATTCCCTACTCAGGTTGAAGGGAAGTTAGCAAATGCTCAGACTATATAGGTTAGCCTACAGGTTGATCCAGAAGGATCTATAGATGTTATCTCTCTATACATAGCAAGTTAAGGGGGAGATAGTAAGTTAAGGTTGAAAAAGCCAGAAAGGGGGAGATAGGTCCAGTACCAATGCTGGAGAAAGGGGAGAAAGGGCCAGTGCAAATGCTTATGCTTAGGGCCAGTGCAAATGCTTATGCTTAGGGCCAGTGCAAATGCTTATGCTTAGGATGTTAGGTCCTAGGCTTCACAGATCATTTCTTTTTCTGTGATAAGATTTTTTATTGTTAATGGACCTTATCATTGGGGATGTTCTGCCTTCTTCAAATAGGGGGAGATTGTTGGGTATATTGTCCTCAATATAACCTTGATTTGAAGAGGCATCACTCTTAATGCTAAGGACATATTGTATTTAACAAAGCTATACTTGTGAAGGATATACAGGCACAGGTGACTCAAAAGGAAGGGCCAAACATGGCCTTAGATAAGAAAAAATCATCCACAAGGAGATGAAGATCTGTCTCAGCATAACCGCTGAGACGATGGGACAGAACCGCAGAGACGAGGAGCCATCTCAGCGGATCCACTGAGAAGAAGACTGGAGCAACCGCTGAGAAGGGAACTGGAGCTGTCGCTGAGACTGGAAGCCGTCTCAGCCCAACCGCTAAGACTGGATGTTGTCTCAGCCCAACCGCTGAGACAGATCCAAATGTTTTGACGGGATCTGCTTTTGGCGCAAATGACATTTGAGAGGGAAAAGCAAGTCCAATCAGCCCCATACTGTGTCAGGAGGATCGATATAGCCGTTGAAGCCTTCTGGGGTATAAAAGAAGATGTTAGGGCACATCAAGAAGTACTATTCCATTGAGAAGCTTTCGCTACACGCCGCAATCGAGCATTCACGATTCAGCCAGTTGAAGCCATTCTCTGCAGCTGAAGTTAATCTTCTAAGGGAGATTAGTTAGCTCTTCCTGTACAAACTCAAGAAGGGGAAGTTGATCTTCTGCTTTGCTGAAGGAGAAGATCAAGGGGATACAAATCTGAAGAAAGGATCCAGAAGACCTAAGAGTAAATCCTTGTGTCTTTTGTATCTAACTCAAACTCTATTACATCTTTGTAAGGCATTGTTTCCTGAGTAAAAGGCTGTTGAGCCTGTGTGTAAAGCTGTGTTGACAGCTTGAGTGGTAGGACTTCTTGATAGGTCTGAGGTAGGAAATCTGTGGGATTTCTGAGTGGTAGGAGTTCATAACTCTGAGTTGTAGGGCTGCTGTGCCTGAGGTGTATGGCTGTTGAGCCTAAGGTTTAGGGTTGTTGAGCCTGAGGTGTAGGGCTGTTGAGCCTGAGGTGTAGGGCTGCTGAGCCTGAGTGTAGAGCTGCTGTGCCTGAGGTAGGATCACTCTTGATCTGAGAAGTTCTGAGGAACTTGTGGTGTAAGCTCAAGGAGCCGAGATTGGAGTTTGTGGCCTTGTCTAACTCATTGTTAGAAAGGTGAAGGGGGAAAGAGGACTACTCAAGACACCCTGTCTTGAGGAACCTCTATACATCCTTGTGTGTTTTATGTGCTTGCGTTTTCTGCAGCTAGAAACATTAGGTTCAAACAAAGAAAATAAGTAGAACCTATTCACCCCCCCCCCCCCCCCTCTAGGAATTATTGACTACACCTATATAAACTATCAAGATGGCTCCGCGCGAGAGGACCACTCGCCGAGCAGGGGAAGGGAGCCCCTTCTGTGAGCTTATCCTCTCGGCCCCGGTTCTAGAGGGATTCAGAGGGCCGGAGATGTCTTACTACACCGGCAAAGATGACCCAGTCCTGCACCTGCAATGATTTGAGGACATGGTCTCGATCCTTCCAATGACAGATGCCTTCCACTGTCGGCTCTTTGCCACCACTCTGAAGGAGAAGGCGATGGACTGGTTCCACCAGCTCCCCGTGGGTTCCATCTACGTCTTGCAAGTCCAGGAGGTGCCAGGGTTCACCCTCCAGCTAGCCTTTATAGTAGGGCTCCGGGAGGGGTTCTTCAAAATGGACTTGAAGCAGAAGGCCCCTCTATCCTTCGAGGAGCTGATGGAGCGGGCGGCGGAAGAGATCGAGGGAGAGGCCGCCAATCCCGAGTTTGCAAAGAGGTTGTCAAGGCTGAGCGATCCAGAGGTGAGGCAGCAGGAGGGAAGAAGAAGGGATGAACCCAGAGGTCAGGGATTTCGGGGGCAGCAGTGGGATTGGGGGTATCATGAGCCCAATAATTGGCTGGCCTGGAGGCCCCAGGAAGGACCAGCGAGAGGACAGGAAATAGATCACCAGCGAAGGAGGGAGGGGAGGGCCAATCATCCGGGATGGAGGCAAGGTCCCAGACCACCTCACCCCCCTCGAGAGCAAGCCATGGAGGTAGGCCGAGGAAGAGGAGGAAGAGGAAGAGGAAGAGGAGGAAGAGGAGGAAGAGGGGGCAGGGTGGCGTTACCCTATTGCGACTTCCATCAGGAGGAAGGTCAAGTGACGGCCACCTGCCCAGAGTTTCTGGAGATGAGGGGAAGGGGTCTACAACAGCAGCGACCTGTAAGGATTGAAGAAGTGCTACCCGGAGAAGAAGAAGATGGATGCGAAGACTGGACAGATGTAGGAGCCAGGGGAGGGATCAGAGTGATCCATGGTGGGGTGGGAATAGAGGCGACTCGCAAGAAAAGCTTCCAGGCGATGTTCCAAAGGAGCGTCGCGTCGACCTCCCAAACCCCAACCCCTTCGGAGAAGCTCACCTTCTCATCAGAAGATATGTCAGACTTTGAAGACCCATTCTGTAACGCTATGGTGATCCAGACGGCGATCGGAAACTTCACAGTCTCCTGAATCTTGGTCGACAACGGGAGCTCCGTGAATGTGATTTTCAAGAAAGCCTTTGACGCGTTGGAGGTGGAAGCAAAGAGAGTGCAGGCCTCAGATGGACCCCTGTTTGGGTTTTCAGGGGAGAGAAAAGAGGTCGAGGGAGGAGTTGGCCTCCAGGTAACATTGGGAGGGGTCCCCAGGAACTGTCGGTTCGTCATCGTTGATGCTCTAAGCAGCTACAATGCCATATTCAGACGCCCTCTCCTCAACACCTTTCGGTGCGTTCCCTCATCCTTTCACCAGTGATTGAAGTTCCATATTGGAGGAGTCCAGGTCTGGATCCGGGGGATGCAAAGGTGGCGAGGCAGTGCAACGTGACTGCCGTCAACACCATCTCCTGGATGGAGGCAGCTGAGAGGGTGGACAGAGAGATGAAGGGGCCAGGTGGGACAGGAGGAGAAAGGAAGGAAGGAGAAGGAGAGAGCAACATCCCAGGAGAGGAGAGGGAAGTGGCTCCGGAGGAGCGTGACGAGCCGATGGAGGAGGAGGCTGCGGTGGAAGAGGAGACCCTGCCCGAGGGAAGGGAGGCAAGGGGCAGATGGGAAGAGCCAGCCCGTCTTGAGGCGGCTGAAGAAGTGGTCGAGCTGGAGGTCACCACCCAGGAGGGAAGAGTGGAGAAGGTGCGGATCAGCGGGGGCCTTGGCCCGGAGGACAGGGAGAGGATGCTGGATTGCATCCAGAGGAGCGTGGACATCTTCGCATGGGGCGCGCCGGACATGTCGGGCATCGATGCAGATGTGGCCTGCCACCGACTCAACCTCAAACCAGGGGCCCTCCCCATCCGGCATAAGAGGAGGGTCATCGCCGACAAGCTGGAGGGGCCGATCCGCGAGGAGGTGGAGAAGCTCCTCAAAGCAGGTTTTGTATCGGAGATCCAGTATCCAGGCTAGGTCTCCAATGTCGTCATGGTGAAAAAAGGCGATGGACGCTGGCGTATGTGTATCGATTTTTCTCTATTAAATAAAGATTACCCTAAGGATTGTTACCCCTTGCCTCGAATCGACACGCAGGTTGACTCAGCCGTCGGTTTCTCTGTAATGTCTTTCTTAGATGCTTTTTCAGGTTATCATCAGATTAGGATGCATCCTTCGGACGTCAAAGACGTCTCCTTCATCACAAGAGAAGGGTGTTATAGCGATAAGATGATGTCTTTCGAGCTAAAGAACGCAGGGGCGACATACCAAAGAATGATGGACCGGGTCTTTCGGGAGCAGAGAGGAAAAACTTGGAGGTTTACGTGGATGACCTCATGGTGAAGAGTAAGTGATGATTAGTAATTATACGTGTTTTTCTGTATAGTTTTTAGTGTATTTTTGCTTAGAATTATAAATAATCTATGTAATTAAATAAATAAATTGTTTGCTTTTGTTATTTTAAACTTTTAACTAAGTTTTATTTTAATTTAATAAACTTTCTGTCTTTTTGTTAAGACACGCCCTTGGACACGCCCATGTCCAAGGGCGTGTTCACTAATCCCTAACATTTTCTTCTCTCTGTTCTTTTTCCACCTCAAACATCAAGTCACGCCCTCGGTCACGCCCGTGACCGAGGCCGTGTACATGGTCACGCCCATGTTGGATATCCATCCTAGATTCCAGCCACTTGAAGCATTTCATCCAAAAAGTCAAAGTCACGGCCGTGACATTTCAGACACGCCCGTGACCCTCAATTCCTTCCAGAAGAACAAAGGACACGCCAGGTGTCACGCCCAATTCAAGCTCCAGCCAACCGACCTAGGTCACGCCCGTGACCTAGGCCGTGTACGATGGTCACGCCCGTGTACTTCCAAAGTCGCCGGTCAAGCCTTCCAGATGCCTGCCTGGATCCAGCTGTTCTGGCTATTCGCACCCCAAGCCGTGTCACGCCCTCAGACACACCCGTGTCCGAGGGCGTGTAATTCCAAAATTTTTCCTATAAATAGCCAGATTCAGCTGAGTCTAAGGGTTCAAAATTTTGAGACCTCTTCTTAAGATTGTGGACCAATTTTTGCTGTTTTCATGTTTTAGCTCTCTTTTTGCATTTTCTCTCTCTTGTTTTGTAACCTCTTTATGTTGGAAATGAAATAGATTTGCTTCTTTGTAATTCTCTTATCTTTGTTTTGGTTAAAGTGTGTGTGTGTGTGTATGAGGCTAATTTTCATGTTTGTAGCTTTTTTGTAATTTTTAGATGGTTTCATAATTTGTGTGTGTGAGTGTAGGAGTTTAGGTTAATTTTTCTCTTTTTTGTATTTTAATTTTTCTTTTTAGTTTTTTAGTGCTTTTGTAGTTTTCAATTAAAGTAAGTGTGTGTGTGTGTGTGCTAGTATAGATTTTGTTTTATTTTAACTTAAATTTCATTTTTAGTAAGGGTGTGTGATTGTAGGAGAATAGATTTTATTTTCTTTTAACTTAGTTTCATTTATGTTGTGTGTGTGAGTGTATGAGTTAATTTTTGTTTTCTTTAACTTAGTTTTCAATTAAAGTAAGTGTGTGTGTGTGTGTGTGTGTACTAGTATAGAATTTTTGTTTTCTTTTAACTTAGATTTCATTTCAAGTAAGGGTGTGTGTTTGTAGGAGGATAAATTTTGCGCCTTTTTTGTAATTCAATAGCTTTTATTTCTGTCACGCATTTATTTCCCGCATATCCATTTGGATAGGACTTGTCACGCATTTATTTCCCGCCTATCCATTTGGATAGGACTTGTCACGCATTTATTTCCCGCCTATCCATTTGGATAGGACTCGCTCACGCATTTATTTCCCCTCTACCTATTTGGGTAGGGATTGCATTTCTTTAATTTCTGCAATTTACCACTTTCATTTTAATTTCGTAGAGTGTGTGCGTTTTCAATTAGTGCGTCTTTTGTTTTTAATATAATTGCTTTTTGCTAATTCCGCTAACCGCTCAATCACTTAAAATCGCCGTAGTTATCATTATCGCTTTATAAAACTCTAAAAAAAATCTAAGCAAAACTACTTTCTAAATTAACGTTTTCGTGCTTTCTGGCTTTTTATCGCAATTATCGTTAAACGCACGCCAACCTTAATTTTTGTCATTAGTTTTTCCATAAAATTATAAAAATCAATTCAAAACTCTTTTCGATAAAATAATAGCGCACTCCTAAGAAGTAGAAATAATCGATACGACCTTGGAAAAATATGACCTTGATATTTCAAAAGAAATATCCTATACTACTATCGATAAGGTCCACTTGCCTTTATCGATTTTAGTCCGGAAAATTATATAAACCCAAAAGCTTTCTCTCCAAAGCAATTTTTAAAAACTCTCTTTTAAACACTTAAAAAATTGTTGCAACAACTCTTTGATTGTTGGAACTAGCTCAAGGCAAAAGAAGTTTTAAAACGATCTCTTAAAGAATTGTTGCAACAACTCACAAAATTGTTGCAACAACATATTCAAAAAGCTTTCAACTTTCATTTCAACATAAGCCTTTCAAACCCTTTATCTACTTAGCTTTTGGCGACGCGGCCAAAGAGAAATCCTCGATATTTCGAAAGAGGAAAAGGCCGTTACTTCTATCTTTCGATAGGATAACGGGTAATTCCTCGAAGTAGAATTACTCGCGGGACTCTTCGAAAACGTCCGCCTAAGGTTAAAGTTAAAGAAAGAAAGGGCTTTTCTAAAAAAAGATAAATTTTAGCGTATCAGTAAGTGCGTGAGCTCTCACCTCCAGGACCTCGAGGAGACCTTCACCACTCTGCGCAAGTACAAGATGCGGCTGAACCCCCTGAAGTGTGTATTTAGGGCCAGCAAGGGGAAGTTTCTGGGTCACCATCTTACCCCAGCAGGGGTGGAACCAAACCCGGACAAGGTTAAAGCCATAATGGAGTTGGGATCGCCGCGAAGCACTAAGGAAGTCCAGCGCCTAACTGGGAAGCTCGCAGGGTTGAGTAGGTTTCTCTCCCGGGCTGGGGAGAAATGCTCCCCTTTCTTCAAAGTATTGTGAGGCAATCAAAAGTTCGAATGGACGAAGGAATATGAGGAGGCCTTCCAAGCTATGAAGAGTCAACTGACCAAGGCTCCGCTGCTCCAAGGTCCTGAGGAAGGGGAGGACCTAGCCTTGTATCTCGGAGTCAGGGCTGAAGCCGTGAGCTCTTTCTTGGTCCGGGAAGAGGGTAGGAAACAGCTGCCCATTTACTACGTGAGCAGGGTTTTGAGGAAGGCGGAGCTCTGATACCCGATTTTGGAAAAGCTGGCCTTCGCTCTGGTCATCTCGGCCAGGAAGCTCAGGCCGTTTTTCCAGGCCAACTCGATCCGAGTAGTGACTGACCATCCCCTTCGCAAAATCTTTGAGGGGGTAAAGCACTCGGGGAGGCTCGCGAAATGGTCGGTGGAGTTAAGTGAGTTCGACATCACTTTTGTCCCTCGGTTGTCGATGAAGGCTCAAGCGGTCGCAGATTTAATGGCGGACTACGTGGTCGAAATGGAAGAGGAGCAAACCCCTCGTCATGTCCCCTGGAAGCTCTTAGTCGACGGGGCCTTAGGCAAGAACTCCTTAGGAGGAGGGTGGTGTTGGAAAGCCCTCATGGGGTGAATATTGAACAAGCACTGGTGATACATTTTCCCATCACCAACAACCAGGCGGAGTACGAAGCAGTGATCGCCGGCATACTTCTGGCCCAGGAGTTGGGGGTTCATGATGTGGAAGTCCTTACCAATTCAATGGTGATAGCCTTGCAGATTAGGGGTGAGTTCGAGGCAAGGGAGCCCACCCTCATAAGGTATCTAGCCAAAGTAAGGGGTCTCATCGGAGTATTCAAAACCTTCTCCATCAGGCACATACCAAGGGAAGAGAGTGACTCAGCGGATTGGTTGGCCAAAGTCGGACCTCGGGTTGGAGGAACCTTGACAGATATGTTCCTCCCTTCGATTGAGGAAGGGGAGCTCATGGACATAGAACAGCGGCCCTCGTGGAAGGACCCTTTCGTGACCTTTCTGGGGATGGGAAAGTTTCTGGAAGAGATCCCAGATCAAAGGCATTTTTGATACAAGTCTGCCTACTACGTGCTTCATGAAGGGGACTTGTATCGGAAGACTCTCTCTGGACTCTTGGCGCAATGCGTCTCAGAGGAAGAAGCCCCGAGGGTTCTGGAGGAGGTTCACTCCGGCGAATGTGGCAGTCATTCGGGGAGCAGGATATTGGAAGCAAGGATAATGAGGCAGGGGTACTTCTGGCCGACCCAGAGCAGGGACACGGCGGTGTTCGCCAAGCAATGCTAGAAGTGTTAGTTGTTCGCTCCACTTCAACTTCTGCCGGCTCAGAGGCAAAGGAGCATCACAGCTCCCTGGCCCTTCGCCATATGGGTGATGGATCTGGTAGGACCTTTCCCTCAGGCCAGTGGGCAAAGAAGATTTCTCTTGGTCATGGTCGACTACTTTTCAAAATGGTTGGAGGTCAAGGCTCTAGCCAAGGTCACCTCCCAGGTAATCCGCAACTTCGTATGGGGGGAGATCGTCTACCGACATGGGCTTCCTCAAGCCATAGTCACAGATAATGGTCCGCAGTTCGCCAGAGAGGAATTCATCAGCTTCTGCAGCCAGTTGGGGATAGACCTCAGGTTCGCATCCTTCCATCACCCCAAGAGCAACGGGCAGGTAGAGGCGGCAAATAAGATCACAGTAAACCTACTCAAAAAGAAAGTAGAGAACTTGTAGGGGAATTGGGTGGAGCAACTCCCCTCGGTCCTATGGGCTCTAAGGACTACCCCCAACACCGCCACTAGTGAGACCCCCTTCAAGCTCTCTCATGGTTGCGAGGCCGTCATTCCCGTGGAATTTGAAGTCAAGACGCCGCGGATAAGGTCCGCCTCAGATGGTGATGAAGAATAGAGAGCAGGAAATGAGGAGGAGCTATGGCTCTCTTTAGATCTAATCGAGGAGGTCCGAGATCTTGCCGTCATTCGTCAAGAGGAAGTCAAGCTGCAGATGGCCAAATACTTTGACAAACACGTCCGGATCAAGCAATTCGAAAAGGGGTACCTTGTGTTGAAAAAGGTCGACGCGGCCGGAAGGTCAGCCACGGTAGGAAAGCTCAATCCCAATTGGGAGGGGCACTATGTAGTGGAAGAAGCCTTAAATTCAGGGGGATATCCCCTCCAGAATGTGGAGGGCGAGTCTGTTAGTCATACGTGGAGTGGTGACGACTTGAAACGCTTCTATCCTTAAGTCCATATAACGAGAATAAATATGTCTTGTATTTTATCTTTCTTACGCGTACATGGATAAATGACTTGCCATATGACGATAGAAAGGGTTCAAAGGTTGGCCCCGAGCAGACCCACTGACCAGGCTCCCATCTAGCTGGCAGGGTCGTAGTCTCACTCGATGGCAGGTTCCAAAGGTTTGAAGGTTAGCCCCGAGCAGACCCGCTGACCAGGCTCCCATCTAGCTGGCAGGGTCGTAGGCTCACTCGGTGGCAGGTTCCAAAGGTTCGAAGGTTGGCCCCAAGTAGACCCGCTGACCAGGCTCCCATCTAGCTCGCAGGGCCGTAGGTTCACTCGGTGGCAGGTTCCAAAGGTTCAAAGGTTAGCCCCGAGAAGACCCGCTGACCAGGCTCTCATCTAGCTGGCAGAGCCGTAGGCTCACTCGGTGGCAGGTTCCAAAGGTTCGAAGGTTAGCCCCGAGCAGACCCACTGACCAGCTCCCATCTAGCTGGCAGGGTCGTAGGATCACTCGGTGGCAGGTTCCAAAGGTTCGAAGGTTAGCCCCGAGCAGACCCGCTGACTAGACTCCCATCTAGCTGGCAGGGTTGTAGGCTCACTCAGTGGCAGGTTCCAAAGGTTCGAAGGTTATCCCCGAGAAGACCCGCTGACCAGGCTCCCATCTAGCTAGCAGGGTCGTAGGCTCACTCGGTGGAAGGTTCCAAAGGTTCGAAGGTTAGCCCCGAGCAGACCCGCTGACCAGCTCCCATCTAGCTAGCAGGGTCGTAGGCTCACTCGGTGGCAGGTTCCAAAGGTTCAAAGGTTAGCCCCGAGCAAACCCGCTGACCAGGCTCCCATCTAGCTGGCAGGGCCTTAAGCTCACTCGGTGGCAGGTTCCAAAGGTTCGAAGGTTAGCCTCGAGCAGACCCGCTGACCAGGCTCCCATCTAGCTGGCAGGGTCGTTGGCTCACTCGGTGGTAGGTTCCAAAGGTTCAAAGGTTAGCCCTGAGCAGACCTGCTAACCAGGCTCCCATTTAGCTGGAAGGGTCGTATGCACACTCGGTAGCAGGTCCTAATGGTTCAAAGGTTGGCCCCGAGAAGACCCGCTGACCAGGCTCCCATCTAGCTGGCAGGGCCATACGCTCACTCGGTGGCAGGTTCTAAGGGCTCAAAGGTTGGCCCCGAACAGACCCGCCAACTAGGCTCTCACTTGGCCGGCAGGGCCGAAGGCTCACTTAATGATGACCCTGGATGAAGGCAAAGTAGGAGGGAAACCCAAGGCAAAGAATTGATACGGCGTGAGCCCCAACATAAGGTCGGCGAGTGGTGCCCATCATGAAGGGTTCTCGCCGACGAATGATATCGCTCCAAAAAGACACTCGCCCGGCGAATGCGCAGTGTGACGATGGCCAGATCCGGGGGTCGCCAGAATTTGGCAGGATAGGAGGGGTTCTCGGCGTAGTTCCATTTCCGGCAGGAATTCAACATAATCGCCTAAGTCTTGAGAAGGTTGGGGCGAGTGCGAGAGGGTTGCAATCGCGTGACGTGCCTGTGTGGCGAAGGGGTCTCGCTCATGACCTAGCCTAAGGGCCCGCGATGCTAAAAGCGAACAAACAATAGGCAAGCACATGCGCGAGAGTGCGAAAGCGTGTAAAATTACGTGCGCGAGCCATCGGCTAGTAATAGCGAGATGCACAAAATATATATATAAGTATATACACGACATGGCGAAGGGCAAAACATTTCTTTCATTTCAGTAAAAAAAATGGGATTACATAATAGTTCTCGCATTACATCAAAAAGAGGAATCTTCAAGGGTCGTCAGCCTCGTTGTCGTAGTATCCACTGCTCGCACCTGGAGAGGGGAGGCCTCCGAGTTCCCGCCCATTGCCAGCTTCATCCAC
The DNA here is from genome assembly GCA_033032865.1 of Dactylorhiza incarnata. Taxonomy (NCBI): domain Eukaryota; kingdom Viridiplantae; phylum Streptophyta; class Magnoliopsida; order Asparagales; family Orchidaceae; genus Dactylorhiza; species Dactylorhiza incarnata. The sequence continues at coordinate 6,607,415 of JAWHQI010000051.1, read as the reverse complement.
GAGATCAACCTGGGTGAAGAGTTCTGGAAGCACATGGTGGGCGAGAATCCTCTCGCCCTCTTCCTTCAAAAGGCCAGCTCTCCGCAGCACATCCAGCGCATTGATGAGTAGTTTTTGTACTCATCTTTTAGTATAATTTTAATATAGTTTTAATATGAATTTATTTAATTTATATGTATTTTCTTATTTAATATGTTCTCTTTTAATTTTATAAACTAACTTAAGCCATTTCTGTGTTTTTCAGGATTTCTGGGCATTTTGAGCAAAATTGTCAAGTACACGCCCAAGGTCACGGGAGTGACAGCCAAAGATGTGTTCCAGACCTGCTGCCGCCACCCCGGGTCAATTCTGTGAAAGTTCGCCAAGTACACGCCCAGGTCACGGGCGTGACCAAGGGCGTGACCCAATGTCATGGCCGCGACCCGCTGAGACGAGTCAGCCCGTTGAGATAAAGCCTGCCACGTCATTTAAAGTTACACGCCCCAGGTCACGGGCGTGACCAGGGGCGTGACATTCAGTCACGGGCGTGACTCGCACCGCGCGCCTTCCTGCCAAAGATTTCGCGCCAGCAGCACATTTAGAGATTACACGCCCCAGGTCACGGGCGTGACCTCGGGCGTGACGCGCCTGAAATGCCTGCATTGAAGCCAGAACGCGCCCTCTCCGCACCAGCACCGATCACGCCCCTTACACGCCTTTGGTCATAGGCGTGACCAAGGGCGTGTAACCTCAATTTTGTAGCTATACAAAGCCAGCTCCAGCAGATGTTTGAGGGAGGAATTTTGGAGACCAATTTTTAGGATTAGACATTTCAATTCATGTTTTAATTTCATGTTTTAGTAGTTTTTGTAATCCTTTTTATTTATGCAATTTGTATTTTCAATTAAATAGTTTGTAGCTTTCTTTTTATAGTTTGTAATTTCTTTTATCAATAAAGTAGATTTATTTTCTCATTCTTCTCCTTCTTCATTATTTTATTTTCTTTTTGCAAACCAACTCAAAGTTTTAATTGATAAGATAATAGAGATTTTCTTGAAGTAAGAGTACTCAACCGCCCCGAGTCTAATACGACCTTGGTTTTTATAACCTATGCTACATTCGATACGGTACACTTGCCGTTGTCGTTTGCGGATATAGTTTTGCGCATTAAGTTTTTGGCGCTGTTGCCGGGGACACGGTTGATATTTCGAAAAAAGAAATATTTATTAATTTTATTGTTCTCTTTCTTCTCCCTCTTCTCTTTAAAATTTAAAAAAAAAAAATCTTAAAAAGCGTAATCTAAATTCTCGGAAAAGACGCTTTGGGCTTGAATTCCCATCACAGCCTCTAGTACCTTGCGAGCCCTTCACCGGGTTGACCTTGGGAAGTCCGGGACTAACTTAACCCGCTTTTTGAAAAAAAATTATATTAATATATATATATTTTTTAATACTCTAAAATTCCATTCATTTAAGTGAAAGTTATTTCCTTTTTTATTCTTATTATGAAATTAGTAGAAGCGGTCGTTAAAATTACCGTGCTTCGAAACCAAATTGAACTCTTACAAGCCGCATGAAGGCGCCAGTTTAGTTGTTATTATTGTGGTGCGCCTCATCAAAGTGAGGAATGTTATTTACATTCATATTCTCAAAATAATTATTATGAAAATAATTATCCTCAATATTATGCAAATAATTTTGATAATAATTATGATCATATTTTTTCATCTTTTAATGAAAATAATTTTTCAAACTTTGATGAAAATAATTTTTCTAATTTTAATGAGAATAATTTTTCGGCGTTTAATAATTGTTCTTCTAGCTCCAAAGTAGATTATTCCTCGTAGCAAGCTCACCCAGATAGTTCTTGGAGCAATGAAGATAAATCTTTAGATCCGAATTTTCTTTTTCTTCTTGTACACCGCAATTTTCGTTCTCTAATTTTGGGGAAATTCCGCAGATCCAAATAGGTACTTCCCCCCCAAAATTTAGAGGAAAATATTATTTCGTCTAGTGTTTTTTCTAATTTTCACGAGAATAATTTTCGGCTTCTAATAATTTTTCTTCTAGCCCCGAAGTAGATTATTCTTGGTGGCAAGGTCACCTGGATAGTTTTCGGGGCGATGAAGATAAATCTTTAGATCCGAATTCTTCTTCTTTTGCGCCAAAATTTCCTTTCTCTAATTTTGGGGAATCTCCACCGAATCAATTTGATACTTCCCCCCAAAATTTAGAGGAGAATTTTATTTCTTCTAGTATTTTTTCTCCATCTTTGAATAATTTAGTTATGGAGGAACATGTGGTTTCATGTAATCCCATAACTTCTTTACCAAAGATGAAGAAAACTTATTATACCAAGAATTTCTTAATGTTTTGGGCACCCCGGATGAACTAGAAGAAGAACAAGTTTCTTCCCCTACTTCACTCGGATCTTCTTTTCTTTATCATAAATTTTCGCAAATCTCTTCTATTTTTATTCAACCAGAAATTCATGAAATATTAGTGTCCGAAAATCTTATTCCGCTTGGTAATCCACTAGATTTTTCTAAAGAAAATTTAATTTTAGAAAAGGAACAACCAAAGCTTAATTTTATATTTTCGCAAGCACCTCATCCTTGCGAAAAATTATCTGAATCGTTTATTTGTGATTCTTTAAAAACTAATAATTTACAGGTTGAAGATGAGCCGTTGCTACCCCAAAGAATTGACGATCCATATGCCGCTCATCTTTATAAATCCAAATCACCGCAGGTATGTATAGGTGATTTGGATTTGCATTTTCAAGACCAAAGACAAACTGAGAATCACACGTTAAGCGGAGGAGTAGTCGTGCGACTGACGCCGGCACATTCACCTATGCGTGAATTAGGGGAGTTGCCTGTCCACTTCTCTTTTAATTTTCCTTTTTCCGAACACTAACCGTCTAGCTTAAAGACGGGAAAAAGAAAGCGCTCTTGGAAGGCACCCCTTGCTTATCATTAATTTTATGTATTTTTCTTTTAAAGTTTATTTTTCAAGTGTTCTTCATACTTAGTTGTAAACATTAGGGACAATATTTAATTTTAAGTATGGGGGTGTGGCTTAACATTCATTGTATTTTTATTTGAAAAAAAAACTATAAAAATTATAAAAATCTAATTTCTTGGAAAGGGCGCTTTGGGCTTGAACTCTCATCACAGCTCCTAGTACCTTGCGAGCCCTTCACCGGGTAGCCCTCGGGAAGTCCAAGAAATAATATTTATAAAAATAATAATAATAAATAGGCCTAGCCTTGTTGTTTTTATTTTTCTAGAAATTTAGTTTGAGGTTTGATTATAAGTATTCTTACATATAATTTAGCTAATATTTTGTTTTATCAGAATTTGTTAAATCTAAATTTGAAGTAATTTAGTTTTAAGAAACACTTTATGTTTTTAATTTGATTAGAGAATTAATTTAGCACTACTTCTCCGTTTAATTTTAAATAGCTTCACTTTGTGGTAAATTGGCTAAAGATCTCTAGATTTCTATTATATTCTCTTTTAACATTAAGATCTTAGGAAATTTCATTTCACTAAAATATTGCTCTCAAAATAGTTTAATTTATAAACTAGAATTTTCTTCCCTCTCACCCTTTGTTGGCAAATAAAAAAATGTAGAAAAAAGATCATATGTCATGGAATAAGAGGATAAAATTCATTATCCCCTAAACATATGCACCCAAAATCATTTAAAAGATTATATGTCATAAAGTAAGAGGATAAAATTCATTACTTTTAAACATATATATTTTGGGTTTTTAATTGAAGAGAATTTTTAAAAGATTATATGGCATGGAAAATAAGAGGATAAAATTCATTATTTTCCTAAACATATACAAATTCGTATTCAAATAAGGTGAGAGGATAAAATTCATCACCTTTATTTTAGTATCTCTTCATTTGCCGTTTTCAAGCAAACACTCATCCCGAGGCAATTTCATTGTTTCTAGTCCTAAATTAAATTATTAAGAGAGCAATATTTTGGTAGGTGTCTTTTCCTTAAGTTTCTTGTATGTTAAATTGTTTATAATTTCGATCTATTCTTGTTTGAAAATTTCTATAATTTTGTTTGCTAAATAGTTATCTTAAGAAGTAGTTAGCTAAATAAATTTCTTTTTTTTAATTATCAACATAATTTATGACTTAATTCTTGAATTCCTAAAATTTGCTTTTGACTTATTCTTGGTTTAATAAAATTTTAGTCAATTAGAAATAATATCGATGTCTTGTAATTCTTTTCCTCACTCTTTTGCTCTGGAATAGCAAAAGCTCAAGTATGGGGGTGTTTGATGAGTAGTTTTTGTACTCATCTTTTAGTATAATTTTAATATAGTTTAATATGAATTTATTTAATTTATATGTATTTTCTTATTTAATATGTTCCCTTTTAATTTTATAAACTAACTTAAGCCTTTTCTGTGTTTTTCAGGATTTCTGGGCATTTTGAGCAAAATTGTCAAGTACACGCCTGATGAGTCCTCATCATATACACTTTTATGGACTCATCTGGGCCGTTTAGTTAGTCATTTCACTGCACTTTAGCCCTGTTTTAGTTCATATTTGATATCCCATGCTAGGTGCACCTTTTGGCCCATTTTGGTGTGATTTCATGTTGATTTTCATTAGTAGTTTTCATGCATTGTTCGGTGCCACTTTTAGTGGCCGGATTGGTGGTTGTACGCTAGAACAGGAGTCGTGCAGGTGTTTCCGGTGCAATTCTGCACAGGAACACTGCGCACGATCACTGGTTCTATTGCGCACGACCACTGGTCGTGCGCCACTGATCGTGTGCACTTAACGCTTTTTTCATAAGTTCTGTTTGGTGTAATGCGCACGATCATCAACTCCAGCGCGCACGACCACCGGTCGTGCGCCACTGCTCGTGCGCACTGACCATTAATTTTTAAGTTCTGTTTCATCTATTGCGCACGACCACTGACGCTAGTGCGCACGACCATCGGTCGTGCGCCACTGGTCGTGCGAACATGTTATTTTGTAATTTCTGTCTTTGCAGGTTCTGTCCAGGCAGAGCGCACGATCACAGGATTCCAGTGCGCACGACCAATGGTCGTGCGCCACTGACCGTGCGCACTGTTTAATTCCAGCGCCTATAAATTCCCTGCTCGCGATTTTAGGTCATCATCCCTCGCTTTCTTCCGCCGTTTTCCGCCCGATTCCGCCCGATTTCGCCCCTCCACCGTCGCCCACCATATAGAGGTGCTCCGGGCTTGCTCTTCACGCCTATCTTGAGCCGGAGTTTCCTCTCGGCCTCCTCCTTCATCCAAGAGCTCCAAAGGAAGACCTAGCCGCTATCTCCATCGAGCAAGAGGAAGTTGGCAACCTCCACCGGATCGTGACACGAAGAAGACGGGTCCATTGGAGAGTCGTGACAGCTCTCTCTACCCCGGACGTAGTTGTGGACCGAGCTTGGACGCGGATTGACAACCCGGCGATTCCAACCGTGAATCTTCAACGAGCCTTCGGATTCGGTCGATTTCTTGCCTTGTTCTCCTTTTATTGATGTATTTGCAACTAGATCTAACATTATGATGAAGTGTATTTTGATTAAATAGCATTTTTACTTGATTATGTCTATATGATTGAGTATTTTTGTTTATATTATTGAGGTGCGCCTTGTGGTGTGGTTTGTTGGTTGCGTTGTGCCGCCCTAACAATTGTTAGTGGTGTGCTTTTTGAAGAGGTGCTTGCGACCCTCAATCCGTAAGCCTACTCGCCCATCCGCCTACCGAAGCGTGGCATCGCGGCCCGTATTCCATCCCGCCTTACGAAGCAGCGCGCTCAAGGCCTGCATTGTTCAATTCCGCTTGCCTTCTCGCCCATCCGCCCTTGCGACGCAGCGCGCTCAAGGCCTGCCTAGTTTCCATCCCGCCAAGCGAAGCTTTGCATAGCGGCATTGCATAGGAGTAGTTGTTAGCTTCTATTTTGTTTTCCAAAAGACAACCCAACTCCCCCGCAATCCATCCGATTTAAGGACTTCGATCTCAAGTCCTGCCTCAATAGTAAACTCCACCTTATTGTGTTCCTCAAGAGACCGACACTCGGGGATTTATTCCCAACATTTATTACTTGAACGATCGGTACACTGCCGTTTCGTGTCGCAGTCAAGCTACCGCCTATAGCGGTGTGTGAGATTTGCGCCATCAAGTTTTTGGCGCCGTTGCCGGGGAACACAGTCGTGTGAGTTTTCTGGAGAGGGAGAATCTGAGAGAGAAGCCCTTTTCATTTGTAAATTGCATCTTTTATTTTTTATTTCTGTCTTTTTATTCCATTTTCTTGTTTTACTTAGGTTGCTTTAGTAATTATTGTTAGGTGTAGTATTTGCACAATAACATTTTTATTTTGAATCATATTATCTTTACACTATGTGGGCACATCTGAATTTCCGTTGCCGTTGGTGTGGAGCTACTTCCCACTCTAGTGTTGAATGCCCTACGGAGAATAGTAGGCATAATTCATCTCGCCCAGCATATAGAGCATCGACTCCGTCTGATACTCCATATGGTGCCCGTAAGTCTTATGGCTACTCTGCTGAGCCATTACCGTCATACTTCTTTTCGGCTCCAGCTCCCGCTATGCCAAAGAAGCCTGCTAGGCAGTGCCAGTTTTGTCGGAGCACAGATCACGCCCTGAAGGATTGTGCTGCTTTTCATCGCCAATTGGATGAGGATGACGAGCCGGATATTCGGATCGTCCCAACTCCTAGCTCTGGCGGCACACCTTCAACATCCGGCTATGTGTCTTTGTCACCTTCACATTTTGAAGGGTATGGCATGGATACGGTCACCGGATGTGCGGCTGATCTATGCACCGACATTGCTGAGCCAATTCTCCATGTGCCTCCACCACTTCTAGTGGATTCGATTCTTTCCCCTATTGTGCATTCTACATTCGTTTCTGACGACATTGTCGATGATGTGTCGCAGGATGAGGTTGTTGATCTTAGTGTTGTGCCTATTCCTATGGAGGAGGACAACCTTCTAGGTGAAGAGGAGTTTTCCTCAACACCGGTGGAGGAAGTCCAAATCCTTAGCATGGCCACCGTTGATCCCGCCGACTCTTGCAGCATTGATGACAATGCTAACATTATTTTACTTCCCCAACCTGATGGGAGTGAGACCGGGACCACTCCCCCGATTAATGTTTATTTATGTCATTCGTCTTCTTTATTTCTCGACCCCCCTTCTTCAGTCGAGCCTGTGCAGGTTGAGTCTTCACAGGTATCCCAGGAGGACTTGGAGCTTTTTGCTCAAGTCAATGATGTGAGCATCCTCTCATGTGAGGAGGTTTATTCCCCCTCCGTAGAGGAAGCTCCACTCATTGCCTTTTCCTCCAGCTGCCTCCCTGTGGACGATACCTTGCTGGGCAAGGATAGTTTTGGTGAGATGAGTGAGGACCAGGCCTCCTCCTCTTCTTACTTTCTTTTTCCTCTACCTGTGTTTTGCAGGTATTATTATTTAGGTAGAGGGGTGACTGCTCTGTCTCCGTATCGGTACCCGCTACCGATGCGCATATTAGGCCAGTTACCTGTCCACTTCTCCTTCCATAGGCCCATTAGCTAGAACTCTTAAAGTTTGAATAAGTCGTGCTGGGATGACAATAACCCCAGTAGTTATCTTCCTTTTCTGCAATTTTTATTTTTATCTAATCATGTTTAGTTAATAGTATTTTCTTTTCAGTTTTCTATTTTCTTCTGTTTTTGCGGAGCTGACCCCTGCAGGTATCTTTTCTGGATGACGGACGCTGCAGCTTAGTCCAGGTTTTCACGCCAATCTTCTGGTGTGCTCATTTCTGAGCACTGGGTACTCTCTTTCCCTAGCGTTATTCTGAATTTTATAGCTGCATTTTGCGCATATTGTTTAGTTTAAGTCTGGGGGGGGGAGTGTACCGAGTGTTCACTACACGTGTACACGTTTTTGCATATCAGAAGTGTATTTTTATTATTGCATACACCACATCACCCACTCGAGCGCGCACTCATCTGTTTGTTCGCCCTGTTGTGAATTTAATTCTTTTGCTTATTTGGGAAAATCTAGGTGATGGCTTAGGATTATGTAGCAGAGTAAAATGTTGACTCTAGTAGTGCTCCTAGTCGAGTGCTCGGTTGCATAAAAATTTGTGTAGATTAGACTTCTCTTTATATTATGGTTTTATATTTTTCTTATTAGTGTAAATGTTGTTTACTCTACTCAAATGGTGAATCCGATGGAATCAAACGGTAGCATAGGGATGTGTGTAAACGATCGCTAGACTCGTATTGCTTGAGTCGGGAGAAAGGAGAATCTTTCTCGGTGGCTAGAACTTGCCCCAAGCGATTCTTGAAGCATGGGTATACGGTTAGTCATTTGTGTGAAGGTGATATAGGCCATCATTTTGGCCCGGTTGAGCCTTTGTGCCTATCCCTACCGCTATATCCTCGCTAGCCCAGTTGTCCCTACCCGTTCTTTGATTCAGCCCCACTTTTATTTCACCAAAGCCAAAAGCCAATCCTAGTCGCACGCCCAAATCTGAGCTTTAGCTGTTTATTATTTTCATGGGTTGGGGTGTTGATGTTGTGATACTTTTGTGAATATGTGGATGTGCAACATTGATAAATTTGCTGAAAATGTTTTGAAAAGAAAAGAAAAAAAAAATGGGAAAAAGAAAAGAAGTAAAAAGAAATGAAAAAGGAGTTGAGCTTTAATGAAAAATCTGCGTAAAAATATATGTTTGGGAGTAGGCGGTGCACACACCCATGCTGTTAAGTTCAAGTCTGGGGGTGTTGTGTACCCGCGTGTTTGTGTGGCGAATGAGGATAGTTTCCTGCATTAGCTCATTTGGGTTTAGTGCTTGAGCCGTCGTTTTTATCTTTGTTTATCCTCACCTAAACCCAAGCCCCATTTAAAACCTAAAGTCCTATTGATTCACGCATTTGAGTCAAACCAGTGCCGTGGAGAGAATGTGACCGGGCAAGCCTATGGTCACCGACACTGATGGATTTCAGTGGAGTTTTTCCCGCACCCCAATCTTGAGCAATGCTCATCTCAGCGTTTGGTTTACTTTCTCCGTATGCGTGACCGAATGATTCACCGTTGTTCACCATTTTGAGTAGTTGCAATATGCTTTTACTCTTTTAGAAATATATAAACTGTTTTTATAATCAGAAATCTTTTCTATTATTTTTCTTATGCACGTGAGCATGCGACTTCGCATGGTACTCTGTAGTGTAATCATTAAGCCATCTACTGTTCTTTCCTAGTTCGCTTAGAATTTGTTTGCTCGGGACGCGCAAACAGTTAAGTCTGGGGGTGTGATGAGTCCTCATCATATACACTTTTATGGACTCATCTGGGCCGTTTAGTTAGTCATTTCACTGCACTTTAGCCCTGTTTTAGTTCATATTTGATATCCCATGCTAGGTGCACCTTTTGGCCCATTTTGGTGTGATTTCATGTTGATTTTCATTAGTAGTTTTCATGCATTGTTCGGTGCCACTTTTAGTGGCCGGATTGGTGGTTGTACGCTAGAACAGGAGTCGTGCAGGTGTTTCCGGTGCAATTCTGCACAGGAACACTGCGCACGATCACTGGTTCTATTGCGCACGACCACTGGTCGTGCGCCACTGATCGTGTGCACTTAACGCTTTTTTCATAAGTTCTGTTTGGTGTAATGCGCACGATCATCAACTCCAGCGCGCACGACCACCGGTCGTGCGCCACTGCTCGTGCGCACTGACCATTAATTTTTAAGTTCTGTTTCATCTATTGCGCACGACCACTGACGCTAGTGCGCACGACCATCGGTCGTGCGCCACTGGTCGTGCGAACATGTTATTTTGTAATTTCTGTCTTTGCAGGTTCTGTCCAGGCAGAGCGCACGATCACAGGATTCCAGTGCGCACGACCAATGGTCGTGCGCCACTGACCGTGCGCACTGTTTAATTCCAGCGCCTATAAATTCCCTGCTCGCGATTTTAGGTCATCATCCCCCGCTTTCTTCCGCCGTTTTCCGCCCGATTCCGCCCGATTTCGCCCCTCCACCGTCGCCCACCATATAGAGGTGCTCCGGGCTTGCTCTTCACGCCTATCTTGAGCCGGAGTTTCCTCTCGGCCTCCTCCTTCATCCAAGAGCTCCAAAGGAAGACCTAGCCGCTATCTCCATCGAGCAAGAGGAAGTTGGCAACCTCCACCGGATCGTGACACGAAGAAGACGGGTCCATTGGAGAGTCGTGACAGCTCTCTCTACCCCGGACGTAGTTGTGGACCGAGCTTGGACGCGGATTGACAACCCGGCGATTCCAACCGTGAATCTTCAACGAGCCTTCGGATTCGGTCGATTTCTTGCCTTGTTCTCCTTTTATTGATGTATTTGCAACTAGATCTAACATTATGATGAAGTGTATTTTGATTAAATAGCATTTTTACTTGATTATGTCTATATGATTGAGTATTTTTGTTTATATTATTGAGGTGCGCCTTGTGGTGTGGTTTGTTGGTTGCGTTGTGCCGCCCTAACAATTGTTAGTGGTGTGCTTTTTGAAGAGGTGCTTGCGACCCTCAATCCGTAAGCCTACTCGCCCATCCGCCTACCGAAGCGTGGCATCGCGGCCCGTATTCCATCCCGCCTTACGAAGCAGCGCGCTCAAGGCCTGCATTGTTCAATTCCGCTTGCCTTCTCGCCCATCCGCCCTTGCGACGCAGCGCGCTCAAGGCCTGCCTAGTTTCCATCCCGCCAAGCGAAGCTTTGCATAGCGGCATTGCATAGGAGTAGTTGTTAGCTTCTATTTTGTTTTCCAAAAGACAACCCAACTCCCCCGCAATCCATCCGATTTAAGGACTTCGATCTCAAGTCCTGCCTCAATAGTAAACTCCACCTTATTGTGTTCCTCAAGAGACCGACACTCGGGGATTTATTCCCAACATTTATTACTTGAACGATCGGTACACTGCCGTTTCGTGTCGCAGTCAAGCTACCGCCTATAGCGGTGTGTGAGATTTGCGCCATCAAGTTTTTGGCGCCGTTGCGCCATCAAGTTTTTTGCGCCATATTAAAATTATACTCATCTTTTAGTATAATTTTAATATAGTTTAATATGAATTTATTTAATTTATATGTATTTTCTTATTTAATATGTTCCCTTTTAATTTTATAAACTAACTTAAGCCTTTTCTGTGTTTTTCAGGATTTCTGGGCATTTTGAGCAAAATTGTCAAGTACACGCCCAAGGTCACGGGCGTGACCAAGGGCGTGACAGCCAAAGATGTGTTTCAGACCTGCTGCGGCCACCCCCGGTCAATTCCGTGGAAGTTCGCCAAGTACAGGCCCCAGGTCACGGGCGTGACCAAGGGCGTGACCCAATGTCACGGTCGCGACCCGCTGAGATGAGTCAGCCCGCTGAGATCAAGCTTGCCACGTCATTTAAAGTTACACGCCCCAGGTCACGGGCGTGACCAGGGGGCGTGATATTCAGTCACGGGCGTGACTCGCCCCGCACGCCTTCCCGCCAAAGATTTCCCACCAGCAGCACATTTAGAGATTACACGCCAGGTCACGGGCGTGACCTAGGGCGTGATGCGCCCTAAACGCCTGCATTGAAGCCAGAACGCGCCCTCTCCGCACCAGCACCGATCACGCCCCTTACACGCCTTTGGTCACGGGCGTAACCAAGGGCGTGTAACCTCAATTTTGCAGCTATAAAAAGCCAGCTCCAGCAGATGTTTGAGGGAGGAATTTTGAAGACCAATTTTTAGGATTAGACATTTCAATTCATGTTTTATTTTCATGTTTTAGTAGTTTTTGTAATCCTTTTTCTTTGTGCAATTTGTATTTTCAATTAAATAGTTTGTAGCTTCATTTTTATAGTTTGTAATTTCTTTTATCAATAAAGTAGATTTATTTTCTCATACTTCTCCTTCTTCATTGTTTTATTTTCTTTTTGCAAACCAACTCAAAGTTTCAATTGATAAGATAATAGAGATTTTCTTGAAGTAAGAGTACTCAACCGCCCCGAGTCTAATACGACCTTGGTTTTTATAACTTATACTACATTCGATACGGTACACTTGTCGTTGTCATTTGCGGATATAGTTTTGTGCATCACGCATGCTCCGTCGCTCTCTGGGCTGTCCTCTGCATCAGTCCTTCAAACTCGGCGTTGGAGTAAAGGTGCCGAGTTTCCCTCTCCGTGGGAGGTGGACAAGCGGCGGCATCTCACAGCCAATGGTTCTCGGCCTCCAGCTCCCTGTTTCGCTCTTCGAGAATGCGAGACCGCACGAGCAAGGTATCATAGTTTGCTATGTCCTGCAAGAAAAAAGAAGATTAGCGCGCGAGAAGGAAGAAAGAAAGGAGTGCGAGAACTCAAGTCGCAGGAGGAGGAGGGGGTCACCTCTCGGCTTGGGCGGCTGGCGAGAAGGGCCACGGCTGCGGCTAGTTGTTGCTTGGCGCCCGCGGCCTCGGCAGCTGCGACGGAGCGGGTCATCTAGACCTCGAGAATGTTCCGCGCGAGAGTCATGCCCCGGCGAGAGGACATGTGGGTCAGTTCATGGGCCCGCATCATGGCCCTCGCGGCCTCATGCACGAGATTCTGGGTTGACTCGGTATCGTAGATGGAAGCGCCCTCGCGGCTGTAGAGCACGTAAGAGAGGCCATAAGCGTGGCCGCTGATGGTTTCCTTTTCCATCCAGGATGGAGGGAGGGTGGAGATGGAGACCCGGTTGGCCCGCCAATCCCATTGAACAAGGGGCTCGCCAACCAGATCGGCATACTTCTCGCCGAGAGGATAGTTTCGATGACCTCTCGGCACCGGCCCCGAGGAGGATGCTGCCGGCACAATAGCAGGATGGATGGCCAAGTCCCCCTCCGCGGGAGCGCTTGAGCCAGGGACATCCTCCATGATCACTTTTCCCTTATCGGCTACAGAGGGTTTCGCCCGCTTGACGGAAGGGCTCAAGGTTGCATCAGGCTTCCGCTTCTGCTTCGGCTTTTGCTCGCTAGACTTCGCGGGAGGCGGGTTCTCGCGGCAAGCCGTGGCAGCAGACTGCGCACGTGCAAGGGCGTCGAAGGGAGGGACCTCCACGATTGCATTCGGCGGGTGGAATGGAAGGCTCCGAACCCCTGTGTCAAAAAAAAAGAGGGTTAGTTAAAAAGGCGGAAGTGAGTGAAAAAGAAGCAGGAGCTCAGGTCGAAGTGATTCAGCTTACCCTCTCATGATGGAACCACCAGCAGTGAGCCGACGTGCTTCCGCAGGTGCACGACATCTATGTCGTGCTTCAGGATGAAGGTGTGGAGCTTGGCCTTGTAACCTCTCAACGTCGGAGGATGGAAGGTCGACTCGTCCTCCTGCACAGGCGCGAGTGGCACGTTGCCGAACTTCCCTTTGACGAAGATGAACCGCCGAACCTAGTCGTGGTTCTTATTCACGGTACCGGTCACGCTGAGGGGGGACTGCCAGGAGAAGAACGCCACTCCGCGGGTGGCCCTGAAGTTGAAGAGTTTGCGGAAGACCTGGAGCGAGAACTCGATCCCCTCCTCGCGCAGGTAGCAGGAGAATGCTATCAGCATGGCGATGGAGTTTAGATTGAGCTGCGCGGGAACTACCCCGAAGTAGCGCAGGGTCTGGCGCACTTCTGGCCACAGCGGGAGGCGGAGCCCCACCTCGAAATTTTCGAGGGGGATGCCCAGAGTGTCTGGCGAGAACTGGTTGATACGATCTCGGTTCCCCGGGAGGCGCCCGACAAAACCCGGCGGGACGAAATCAGTGATGGCCTGGTTGAATTCTGCTTCCGTGAGGTCGCAGGTCTCGAAGTCTCGGTTTGCGAATGCTAGTGTACAGTTGGCTCTGTCATCCGCATCCTTCGGCATCGCTAAGGGATGTGGAGTTCTTGCAAAGGTTCTAGAGAGAAGGGCGAGTGGTATCGCTAGTGCAAGAAGGAGAGAGAGATGAAAGCGTAATAAAGACGGTGGTTGGACTAACTATTTATAGAAAAAAGGGGAAAATGGTTGAAATCATCTACGCGCGGGGTGCGGATAGTGGCCGCGACACCCTGGCGCCTCGGGGTCTGAACTACCCACCTGAACCCAGCCGCTTACAGAAGGCGAAAGCCACGTGCGAGACCCTTCCTGCAAATGCAAATCAAATAGAACAACAAGAACGAAAACACTCGCAAGATAGCATTCAGAAAAATAGCGAAAAGCAGGATATATAACACATAATCAAGTAATAGTTCGCGAGACGCAGCAAATTTCGTCTTGGTCCAGTGCGAGAAAGAAGAGGAAAAGAAAAATAAATAGCGGGGGTACAGGAGAACACAGGGAGCGAGATCCGGTAGGCTTAGTATTAATCCCACCGCCATCGGCCCCGGCCTCGCCTCCCTGTCCTTGGAGGCACCCGCAGGTAGTGAAACATGCTAACCGTCGTCAGCTCTTGGCTAATCAAGAGCATCTGATCCCTAGCCCGCGCAATGTGCCTCCCAGTCGAGGTCTCCTCGCACCCTCCCCCTGGCGATCCATCTCCCCGATCAGGTGCCTGTAGTCCCGCTCGAGGACGCTTATTCGGCATTCGAAGGCCGCCTGGTGCTCCTCCGTCAGGTTGCCTTGGTCGCGCTGCATCCAGATCAGCTTGCCGAAAAGCTCTGTCATTCGTTCCTTCATAGCCCAGGCATCCTCGTGGTCGCCAAGAAAGTCAGAGACATCGCAGAGAGAGGGAGTGGCGAGATCAGCCCCTCCTCCTTTGGAGGGTCAGTTAGCGGGATCTGGCGGTAGCCTGCAAGAGCAGAAGTTAGTCCTTTCTCAGGAACAAACCACGAGTTCTGCGAGAGAAGGCAACTAACCGGGTACGTATTCTTCGATGGGAGACTGGCGAGAGGTGCTAGGCTGCCCTGCAAATGGTTGGCTGGGGGGTGGAGATATTTCCCCTTCCCGGGGCGGTGCATCTGGTCGGACGCGGCAGAAGTAGCGGCCAGGTCCGCGGCAGGAGAGTTGGGCCCGGGACTCTTTCTCACCGAGCATTCCTTCTCCATAGCAGGGGCTTTTGGTGACATCTGGGGTAGGAGAATTGTGCGAGGGAGGAGGCAACCCCGTGGTCCCGAAGGTAGGGGCTGCTGAAACCCAAGTCAGAAGAATTGTGAAAGGAGAAAGGCCAGCGAGAGGGCAATGGAAGGCTTACCAAGCCCCGACAGGACTTCTCCAGAAGTGTCGGGAGGGGCAGACTCCTGGACCGGGGGGCATTCTCGAGAGCAGGTGGAGGAATGGCAACACTCACCTGGTTGAGCCCAGGGCCACCCTCGGTCGCCGGCAGATCCTGCGAGTGGTAAAAAAAGGCGGAGGTCAATGGCGTCACCATGATCGACTTTGAAAGCGAGATGAATCGCGTTACCTCATTGGTGTTGACAGGGGGAATGCTAGAAAGGGGGAGTCTCTGACGCAGACTCCCTCTCCGACCGGTCTCGCCGGACCGTCTTGGCCTTCTTCAGCCTATAAGGCTTGGAAGGGTCTCTCATTGATGAGAGACAAGGGGCGTATCGAGTGGTCTTGGGAGTGGTCCCTCCCTATGCGGCGGCGAGGCAAGCCATCATTTCTTCCGAAAGCGGTCATGGCGCCGGCTTCATGAACGTCATGGCGAGTTCTCCGAGGGGGAATGAGGAACAGTGATTAGAGAATGGGCACTCTGAAAGCAACAGCTGGGGCCGTATTTATAGCAAAGTGGAGGGCCCCACCAAGAAGGTTCCCTCCAGGTCAGCAAGGCACTCGCCGAATATTGGGGTTGGACTCTTCTTTTCGAGCGTAGGACTCGCTCTCAAAGAGCAGGGATCGTGTACAACCCCGTATTCGCCGAGTGGGTCCCCAAACCCTGTGGGGGTGGTCAAGATGCAGAATAGGAGTTCAAGGACCCTTTTCGCGAGTGAGGCCCCACTCGTGGGGCACTCACAAGGTGTTAGAGTAGACATGCGAGAGTTGGTAGCCAAGATCTCGCCCGCCGAGCGAGTTGAGTGCCAGGCGAATGGTGGCCTCACGGGCCATTCGCCCGGTGAAATATGGCGGGCAAGGAGACTGGCGAGTGGTGTCTTCACGGACCACTCGCCCAGAAGGCTTGGGGGGAAATTACCTAGATACCCCATGTGGACTGCTAATAGCCCTTCAGAATAGCGGAGTTAGGCTGTTAGCAGACCAATTTGGGGTGCGATTAGTAAAACCAAAAGGCAGATTTACGCTATTTGCAGTCCAAGACTAGAAAATCTATAAATAGACCCTTAAGGGCACCTTGGAGGAGATCAGATCTTTTGAGCTCTCTCTTCCAGGCTATTTTTGGAGTTGGCTGCTATTCCCCTCCAAGGTGCCTGGCTGAGCATTGGTTTGGGAGGGGAAGCTCTCTTAGATCTTCTGGGTGTGTGGCGGGACCTCCTCGCTACAGCCTTGGGTCTGTTCCAGATTTTCCATCCAAATTCAGGAGAGTTCAGTGAGGGAGAAGTCAGCACGGGCTACACCCCCTAGTGGGTCCAAACTCTTGAGACCGGTTGCCGGTTTCAACAACCGTAATGGGAACCAAACACCTTTTGGTGACCGGTAGGGACATTTTATTTATCCAAGCTACCTGATATGGCGTAGGGTGGGGCTCCGTAACCAATGACATACATGAGACCGCATTTTCAGATACTACATTCATGCAACTACCACTGTCGATAATCAACTTACAGAGTTTCTCGCCACTCTTAAATATTAATGAAAATATGTTGGTTCTATTCTAGTCATCCAAAGAGCGAGGGGTAGTAAGAATACACCGCATGACCAACAAGTGAGAATCATCCTCCAAATCACTGGGGACGCCATCTAAATCAGACTCATCCGTAGCCTCATAAACATAATCGGGTCCGTCATCCGAAGGCTCAACTAGTGCTAAGGTCCGAGTTTTGGTTGGACACTCGAATGCGCTCTCCAAACGGGTTTCTAGAGTCTCTAGCGGTGATGACAATGTTGGACAAGTCCTTGGTCTTGAACTTACCCTTATCCTTGTAGGTGGAGGTGGAGGTAGTGGTCGCGGCCTTGCCCTTATAGGAGTTGTGCTTGGCCTTGGACTTGGAGGCGAGGTGCTTCTCAATATCAAGGGAGGCGTTGAATGTGGTGTTTAGGTCCGTGTGACCATAACGCAATAGTTTCCTTTGGAGATCGAAACTAAGACCCTTTAGGAACCTAGATAATGTGACCTCGGGCATCTCCTGGACCTCACAACCGACCATCTTGTCCTTCAGATCGCCCATGTAATCGGCGATAGACCGCTCGCTTGCCTTGGCGAAGGGAGGCTAGGTCATCAAACATCTGGGTGCGATGGTAAGCGGGGACATATTGGTCCTTCAAGATATTTTTCATTACAACCCAACCGATCGGAGGGACACCGTCTACGGTTCCCAAGCGACGCTCTTCATTTAGCCAAAATATTTTGGCCCTACCCGTTAGCTTCATCCGGGCGACTTGGACCTTTTGCTGGTCCGTCAAGTGATGCCACTCGTAGTAGCACTCCATGTCTAATACCCAATTCAGGAAGACCTGGGGTTCTCCTAAACCATCGTAGGTGGGGGCGTTAATTTTTATGGCACGAGTGAGATCGACTTCTTGTTCCTGGCGACGAAGTGGTGGTCGGTCGCGCTGAGGTAACTCCACTTGGATGTCTTCCTCGTGGTTTGGTGCCCTATAACCTCTAGGTGGGGTGGGTGCATGGTTCAGCTGACGATTAACCCTAGGCGGTGAAGTGGTTCGATTGGCCAACAGCTTGGTCAACAAGTCCCGCAGCTCTCTCAATTGTTGATTCATTTCATCTCGAAGGACATCAACAACAATGGGGTTTGGAGGTGTTTGTCATTCGTCGGCCATTGTTGATGAGGACGACAAGTGATATTCGTGACTGGATCTAGTGGGCATACGACGTGCACTTAATTTTATTTTATTTTTGTAGAAAATAGGTTTTGGTGCACACGTGAGACCTAGAGACACGAGCGGACCGTGGCCAAGTTAGGAAATTGGACAAATCTAGCTTTGATACCAAATTGATGCAGGCTACCGAGCTCTAAGATAACGTAGTGACCGGGCCCCTTTACTATGATGACCCTACACGTCTAACTATAGCACGCGCAACGTATCGCTCAATCGCAAAGAAAAGGCAAGAGAGAAACACTTGCCAAAAGGAAGGTTCGCTACGCCTCTTGAGATCTTACAATGGCTATATGCCAACGTCCGATCAAGCGAAATGGACCCACACGATCCGAACGAGGCAAGAGAGAAACACTTGCCAAAACGAAGGGCCGCTAAACCTCTTGAGATCTCGCAAAGTCTATCGGCCAGTGCTCAATCAAGCGAAATAGACCCACCCGATCCGTTTGATTTACACTTATGAATTTTAAGCGAAGTAAAGCAAGTCAAGAACCCGTCTCATGCCTTCATGCAACAGCAAGTTTATTCTCCGAATTAAAATTCAGCGATCTAAAATTTAGTCCAAATTAAGCCCAACAAAATGGATATAAGCGATCCGATCCCACAAAATATTAGCAGACTAAAAATAACAAACGATGGATTCGAACGTGAAAGCAATGTTCAAATGCGTCCAAGATTACGCCAAAGTTTCTCCACCAAGATTTTGAACGGGAATAGACGAAATCTCACGAGTTTGGTGGAAGAAATTTGTTACCCAAGCAGAGATGTCGAGGGCATAGGGGAACACCACCACGGAGTCGTTGTCGTATCTTGTCGTCAGAAGAAGAGCACGTTCCACCGGAGTCACACCGTAGAAGGGAACCTAGAGAGGTGAGGCCGGGAAGGAGGCGGCCTGGAGCAGGGGCTCGGGTAGGTGTCGTGGCCGACCTTAGCACGGGGGAGAGGGTGGACTCGCACCACCGGGAGGGGAGGGGAGGCCGTCAGAGTCGCACCGCGCGGAAGAGCCGGCGAGTCGCACGCTGATGGGGAGTAGGGGACGAGAAGCAAGGTATCAGCTTAGGGTTTTTTTGTCAATCAAAAGATACTTAAAATTAACCCAAATTGGGTATAAATAGTTCACATACAACCATCATGACCACACATTACGACGGGCTCATCCGGGACGTAAAATTAAGAACAAAATTAAACAAAATTAAGCATGAAATAACACAAGTCTATTTTAAACAAAATTATGCTACTTAATTAAAATAAATGGCCACCATGCCGCGAGTCAAATCACGACGACGAGGAGTGCATTCGCGAACGAAGATTGTAGCGGTGGAGAAGGTGGCGAGTGTCCTCGTTCCACTGCGATGCTTTGGCGTCGCGACGCGGATCTTTAAGTAACGGCGGATCGGGATCATCATCGGCGTCGGCTCCAACCATTACTTCATCACATAAGGCATCTCAGCTGAAAAGAAAGAGTCATTTCATAGACCATGGATACAACAATCCAGATGCTCCTCCGCCTCCTCCAAGATACTACCCAAAGCCCAAAGCATACTTTTGCATGAAGAAAAGCAAGGAGGGGAAAGCTAAAATGCCTTAGATGTGTGTTGTGACTATGTTGAAATCATATACAAGAAGTTGCCTTTGGTGCAACATTCAAAATTGCCAAATATAGCCTCATTCTTTTATTCCAATGACTTAACATATATTAAGAAAAAAATGGAAATTTATAAAATATAATGACTATTTGTGTAGTTACAATATATCCCTATAATAAAAATAATTATGAAAATTCATAAAATCCAAATATTTTTTAGTAGACCTCCTACACCTACTATGATAGGTTATCATTAGACCTAGGTTATCATTAGACCCACTTTAAAATAATTTTTTGTTAAAATATAAAAGTTTTTGAAAAAAATGATTATAAAATATTAATTAAAATTTTTGTGCGGTCATTTTGAGTACTCATATATACATGTTCTGGCGGGGGCTGGCGAAACTCGTCGTTGCTGGCCGGGTACTATTGCGCTTGGCAGTAGGGGCGGAGCCCCGTGCCTGTCACATATATATCTATATATTAATGCTTTGATATTTCAATTCATATTGTTTACTTCTTTATTTCATGCTCTTTGTTTATGATTATTATATGTGCAATTCACCTTAGTAGACAGAGTTCTGACTTCTTCAAATAGGGGAAGATTGTTGGGAATTATAGCCACAATAACTTTGATTTGAAGAAGTGTCCCTTGAACTATGATGAATTGATATTGTATTTGATGTAGCATTTTAGTTGTGTTTGCAGGATATTATTTGCTAAGTACAAACCAATGTCAGGTTTCAATGAGTCATTAACACAGACCTATATAATGTAATCCTTCATTGTGTAGACCAAGGTGTTTACTCATGTGAAATCTCTCTATTGGGATGTACATCATATTCAAACACTATGGAGAAGACAAGTGGAAGTAGTTGCTGAATTCAGAGGTGGAAGAAAATAGTCTAAGTCTTTTTCGTCGAGCGGTCTCGAAGAATCTAAGTGAATTCGTCGAGACAACTCGTGAAGACTTTGCTATTCGTCGAATTTACTCGAGAGGTCTCAGAAAAATTGACAAGTATTTTTCGTCGAGTAAAAGTTTTTTCACTCGAGAATACTCGACGAATTCGTCGAGTGGTCTGCCGATTTCTCATGAACACTCGACGAATTCATCGATTTCTCTCGTGAAATCCTCGAGTGGACTTAGATCTTTTCTTCCCATCTCAGCGCGTTTTCTAAGTCTAATTCGTCCAGTCATAATTTGAATTCGTCGAGTAATTCTTTATTCCACTAGTCCATTCGACGAATGTTGATAGAGCGCGTGTTCTTCTATTCGACGCCATTTTTCCTTTTAGGGTTTTTCTTCCATGCACAGTACACGTGAACATCATTCCTTAAGTCCCGTTTATAGCCGTTTGAGAAGGTCTTATAAATACTTAAAGGACTTTTCAGAAAACCCTAATCGTGCTATTTTGAAAAAGAAACATCGCAAGTTCCGTCGGCTATTCTCGTTCTCGCAAAGAAGGTTTTCTGCCGCCGACAAGTTCTCTGCACGATTCCTCATGAAGATTCGATTCAACAAGATCACTGTGTTCAGATTCATTCAAGTGATTTCTATATCTTGTTGTGTCGACAAGTATTCCGATCCAATCGTTCAAATCAAAGGATTTCTTCTTCCTCGTTCAAGTTCAAGCTTTCATCTATTTCAAGGAAGTAGAAGATCTATTTTCTCAGATCTGAAGAAGTAGAATCTCCTTGTGATTCTAAGGGATAGATTTTCAATCTATAGTTTTTGTAAACACCTTTTACTTATCTTGTAGGAAGTTTTTCTTCTGAGTTCTTGTAGATCATAGTTTTAGTGGATCGAGTTTGTAGGAGAGTCTGTTCTCCGAGCTTTTTGTAGGAGAGGTTGTTCTTCGAGCTTGTAGGAGTTGTTACTTCGAGTTGTAAGTTTATTTATAATCTGAGATTAATGAAGTAGCCTAGTCTAGTCGGGCGTGCTAGATAGGTGAGGCGGGAAAGTGGAGTACCCACACCAGGTAACCACTATAAAATTCTTGTGTTTGTGTGTGCTCTTTGTTTTCTGTGTACTTATTTTTTTAGATTTTAATTTAGCTTAAAAAGCCATAGAACTCACTTATTCACCCACCTCTAGGTGATTTATGTAGCAACTAGATACTTTTAATAATCATATGAGTTTTTAATTTTTTACAATAACAAAAGTTTATTACTTAAAGAGATAGTTCATGGTGAATTAAAAGCTTTTGTTATATCTTCAAATTTTGTAATATTAATTTGTACTGTTACTTATTATTTTATTACATGATTTTATTTTGGTGTGTACATATAATTTTTTAATCTACATGCAAAATTGATCAGCACATATTCAAAGATGATTTGCACATAACAATCACCTCACTACAAGAAAATAGACTTTTGGCCAGGGCAAATTGCCCTGGCAAAAAGTCCAAAATCGTGGCTAAAGAGCTTTTGCCACGGTGTAGCCACGGGAAAAATTCGTGGCTAAAGATCGCGTGGAGAAAGGTTTTTATCCACGGATTGGCCGTGGCAAAAAGTATTAGCCACAAATAAATAATACCGTGGCTAATGCCTTCACCTTTTGCCACGGTTTTAGGCCCTAGCAAAAATTTCTAAATACCGTTAAAATGAACTATTTGCCACGTCTTTCAGCCGTGGCAAATAGTCGGATTATTAGCCACGGTTTTAAGTCCTGGCTAAAAGTAATTTCGATATTTAAAAAAAAACTATTTGCCACGATTTTAAACCGTGGCAAATAATAAATTATGCAATTTTTTAAAAATTATTTGCAGTCCAGAAAATTTAATAGTGATCAAATATTATATCTACACCACAAAATTTAACATTAAAAGTAGTAAGCCACTAAAATTTTGCACAACTAAATCTATTACTTAAGCAATACAACCCTCCAATAGTTGAACATAAATAAGAAAATTAATGAATAATATCAAACATGAACTAGCAAATCTATTTCAGAAACCAATTGAAGATGTATTCAAATCTGTCCAAACAATCTTTAATTTCCTCAAATTATATATATATATTATATAACTATATAATTTAATAATTAGTAATAGACAATTTAGTTTAATATATTTGATTCATATAATTTCTTTAGTTGAAAATAAAAGTTGATAAAAAAAGATATTTGATTCGTATATGAATACATTTAAGTTTTATTTATATTATAAGTTAAGAGTTAAAAACACTTTACAAACATTTAATAGTATCGTGTTGAAAAAAAATTGATGAACCTATAATATTTTTTTTTTTGCACTAGTTAAAGATTAACGAATTTTATAAATTAATATTATGAGTGAAAGACACAGGGCTTCGCCCCTATGGTCAACCACAATAGTACACCGACCGTGACAGTACTCAGGACATGACATTGCTCGATGCTCTCGAGCGGGCTGCGACCGAATCTATTTATATTTTTATTTAATGTCTTGTTTTGTATTTATATTTTTTATTTAATGTCTCTCTCCCCTTTTCTTTCTCTCTAAACTATCTTCCTCTCACTCACGACAATCTCTCTCTTATATTTTTTTTTCTTTAATCTTAAATAAAGTGGGCTCCTCCACTTTTTATGTATATTTTTATTTAATATCTCTCTTCTCATCTTTCTCTCTCCTCTATGTTCCTCTCACCCATGATATTCTTTCTCTATTTTTTTAACTACTCTCTCTCTCTCTTTTCCTAATTTTCTATTTAAATTGAAGGGTAAAAAAAAATATTGAATGTTTAATCAAAGAATATTTTTCTCTTTTAATATAGTATAGAAACAGTTTAAAACAAATAATCTTACGGAATATATAAAAACCTTTAGGTAGCATTTGGGGCAGCTTACTGACTCCGGTGTGGAAGCTTAAAAACGGAGGTTTCATAAAAAGTTGCATTTGGGGCAGCTTACGTTGGAAACGCTGTTTTAAATTTCAGCTCTTTTATTACACCTGCCAGACGCGCGAGGCTTCTCCAGTCCAACCGCGCCGCAAGTTCTATTCCTCTCCCGATCTACGATGGCGTCGCCTTCCCCGATGATTCGCAGTGATTCTTCCTGCCCTAGAGCGTTCTTCGCAGTGATTCTTCCTCCCCGGCGGCGTCGCAGTGATTCTTCCTCCCCGACGATTCACAGTGATTCTTCCTGCCCTAGAGCGTTCTTCGCAGTGATTCTTCCTCCCCGGCGGCGTCGCAGTGATTCTTCCTCCCTTCTGATCTTTGACGGCCACGCCTCCGCCGACGATTCTCTTCTGCAGCTGATTCCCAACAGCCACGCCTCCGCCCGGATTCAAGGTTTTTGACGCCCATTTCTGTAACACCCCAAAGATCGTGGTTCAGCGAGGTAGGCGGAATGGTGGTGTTGCGCTCCGGATAGGCTCAAGATTCCAGATCAGGTCAATGCGCACGACCATTGTCCTCTTAGCGCACGACCAGTGAGCGTGCGCCAATGATCGTGCGTAACCCGCAAAGAATCGGAGTTCTGTCTCGGCGTATGCGCACGACCATTGTCCTCTTCGCGCACGACCAGTGATCGTGCGCCAGCGATCGTGCGTTAATTCAGAAGAGAATCGAGTTCTGTCTCGGACAGTGCGCACGGCCATTTCCCTCTTCTCGCACGACCAGTGATCGTGCGCCAGCGATCGTGCGCCCTGTTTATTCTGTTCCGCGATTTTGAGCGGAGAAGAAGGTCGGACCGTCCAAATCTTTTGGGATTTGATCCAACGGCTAGGTTTAGTTGCGGGAGACCTTTAGGGCTGATGAGAGGGGGTTAAACCTCATATTCTCTAAGTCATTCTCTCTCCAAACCCTAGAGAAAGAAGGAGGAGCCAAGGAAGAAGAAGGGAGATTCCGCCATTGACGGAGCTCCGGAGCTCCGTTTCGCGAACCGTTTCAAGATCTGGAGAGTGCAGCCCGGTGCGGTCATTTCCCTCCGTCTAGAATCTCGGATCCATGGCGAAAAAGAACGCTCCTAGGGTAACGATTTCTTCTCCTGTTGTTTGGACTTGTCTTTTGTCCTCTCCTTCGTTTCTCTATGCTTGCATGAGGGATCCCTTTCACCAAATGGGTGAAGTGTAGGATTCCCTCAAGTTCTCCGGAACTCCGGGTCGATTGTGTTCGTCCCCGGCATATTGCATGTAGAAAATCCGGTAGTCGTGCGGATTTAGGCATTTTGTGTGAAGCCTATTCGTGGCCGTGAGCCCGAATCGGTGATGCTTGGATTGCGACGTTGCATTTAGGTTAAGCCTAGAATGCGTGCCGGAGAATGACTCCGTGAAATCATCTATAGTAGTGCGGGATTTAAGTGTAGGCGTCTTGTGAAGATCCTAACGAAAGCCCCATGCTTTGAGATTGGATGAAGGCAAACCTTCACCGCGAAATTGATGCGGAGCGTATTATACCTCCCCTTTTTGAGTATTTGTGAAGCCTAGATCCTTGTGAAGGGATTAGGTGCGTAGCTTATATTTGTGTAGCACTTGAAGGTGCTAAACCCTTACGGGCCGAGGCGAAGCCGTACCCGCGTCGTGCGACAGATCGCGACGATTAGAGCACGGGCAAAGCTAAACCGAACCCGTTTCCATGCAGATCGGTAAGAGGTCCCTACCTCATGTAGCCGTGTGATCATGGGAGAGGTCGTGGAAGGTGGTTTACCTAGACCGACCAAAAGCTCTTTTTCCCACATAAGGCGATGGCCCTTACGGTGGAGTGTTTGTGGAATTGATGTTGTTAGCCTCATGCGGTTGTTTAGGCGGTTGCGGGGAACCTTCGGGTGAACCCAACCAACATCATGTGCATACCTAGGTTCCCTCCTTTTTGATGCTCAACCTAGAAGATTGAATGTGCTTGAAACCTCACCTTGTGTAGTTGCACTTTCTTTATTTTAGTACTTGTGCTAGTGTGGCTTGCTTGCAGGGTAGAATCTCCGCCACCCCGGGAAAGGGGTGGGGTCGTTATAATTTGGTCAGCTGTGCTGACCGTTACCTTGTTTGCCACCGTTTGGTGGAATGTTCTTATGCAGGTGCAGGTGAGCCTAGCGGGAAATAGCGGGCGGTGGCCCCTCTTGCTGAGTTGGCCCTTGAAGGCCAGCCTTTTTTTTTAGCTTTCTCATGTATTGCCGGTCTGCGTGCCGATGTATGTTTTGGTGTTTTGGTACATTTGTTAAATGTAAGGCCTTAAGGCCATAACTCTCTTTCTTGGTTTCATTCCTATAATAGTGGACAATTCTAATGGTAATGTTAAATCTTTATGCTTCCGCTAGTGTTTAGTATACTCTGTTGTAGTTCCTTTCTGTTTATCACCTTTTAACTCCTAGCTAGTGTGGTTAGTATGGCGTGGGGTCCCGGCCGGACCTACTGTTATATTATTCGTACTGGCAGGGTGTTACAATTTGGTATCGGACTTAAGGCGTCGATCCGTAGTTTAGCGAATTCGGGACGAATTCCTTTTAAGGGGTGGTGCGCACGGGTTGTGCATTCACCTAAAACGACAAAAAACTAATAAGAATGTCCACTTAGGAATGAAAAGAAAACATACTTGTTTGCGGAACCTGAGCGTTCCATGATTGATGTTTGATATGTTTTGGGGTCACTAAATTGTGCTTTGCATGATTATAGGTGACTAGAAGTGCTGCGGGGCAGTCTCGACCCCGTAACACCGCTGAAAGTAGTGGGTCGGCTGAAGTGCCAGCGACCACTCCTTCTGCTGAAATGATCAAATTAGTCGCAGAAGCGGTCTTCGCGATGATCAACGCTCAACCCCAAAGGCTGGTCCAGCCTGCTACTCCTACTCCAGATGTGGCCCCTGAGGCTGTTGCTGCATTGGAACCTGCGGTAGCGCCGAGGGTGGAACCTCAAGTTACGCAAGTAGTGGCGGGGCGAGCGCGTGACCAGCAATTAAAGCATTTCCTGAGCTTTAATCCTCCTACCTTCTCGGGATCTGAGTCCCCAACGGAGGCAGAAGACTGGTTGTCAAGAGTTAGAAGAACTCTGAGGGCGACAGCGACGGACGAAGCCATGATGGTCACCTTAGCCACCTTCCTTCTTGATGGAGAGGTTGTGCTGTGGTGGGAAGAGCAGGAGTTGCATAAGTTCTGCGGTAGAGATATTACTGAAATCACAATGGCTGAGTTTTCAAAGTCGTTCCTCCAAAGGTTTATCCCCTCTGCTCAGCGCATTGCGTTACAAAACCAGTTCTTGAGGTTGACACAAGGTGATCGCTCCGTTGACGATTACTTGCATGAGTTTACCAGACTGAGTCGCTATGCGGGGTCCTTGGTGGAGGATGAGGAGACAAAGACAAATAAGTTCTATGAAGGGCTTCAGGACGAGTTGAGGCTGCTCCTTGCAGGCCCTATGACGTTCGGCTTCCAAGTGATGGTGCAAACTGCCAGATCTTTGGAGTTGGACATGAAGAGGGTACAAGCAAGGGGTGTTGTAAAGAAACCTGAGTTTCATGCGCCGGCCTCTCAGTCCAAGTCGGTTTTCAGAAGGAACAAAAGGAAGTTCAAACAGGCGGAACCAGCTCCTTCAAATGTTTCGGGAGCCACGACCGCGCGGACTCCTATTACGTGTTTCACCTGCGGGAAGGTGGGACACAAAGCTGCGGTGTGTCGAAGTGGTCCCCCGAAGACTGGTAATCGGGCGGTGGATTATGCTCGAGCTGCGGAAAAGGGTAAAGATGCGGAGTCTTCGGCTTCCCAGCACATTACTCCGACTCAGCCGAGAGTCTACTCGCTTGGCCAGCAAGAAGCCATACGGCAAACTGATGTCGTCACAGGTACGAATTAGAAGTTAGCTTTTACAGCTATATATATAATTCATACTGTGGTACGACTATATGCTTTTTTTG
The DNA here is from genome assembly GCA_033032865.1 of Dactylorhiza incarnata. Classification (NCBI taxonomy): domain Eukaryota; kingdom Viridiplantae; phylum Streptophyta; class Magnoliopsida; order Asparagales; family Orchidaceae; genus Dactylorhiza; species Dactylorhiza incarnata. The sequence goes on along the minus strand of JAWHQI010000051.1, from coordinate 6,580,092 downwards.
TGTGCAATTAGGTTTTGTCCTAATTTTCAACTATCCGGCGAGAGCTCTATTTGATACGGGTGCATCGCACTCTTTTCTGTCCGAGGACTTCGTTGTGCGAATTGGAGTGCCGTCTACCTTCGTAGAGGATAGATCGGAAGTAGTGCTACCCAATGGATCTCGAATGAGTGCGGATAGGAAGAGCCGTGTGAAGGTGCGGATCGGAAGTCAGGATTTCGACTTGGAAGCGTCGTTATTACCGTTAGCTGAATTTGATGTGATCTTCGGCATGGACTGGCTCTCGGAGCAGCGGGCATGCATAGATTGCAATACAAAGGAGATCACTCTGGGAAGGGACACCGAAGGAGAAACCATGTTCGCCGGTATGCGAGGAGCGAGCAAGACGCTGATGTCTGCTCTCCAAGTGGTTAAGGCGGTGAGAAAAGGCGCCGAGTTGTTCTTCACCTTGTTGGAGGCTTCGGAGCCAAAGCCCAGGTTATGTGATGTCCCAGTAGTAGCGGAGTACGCCGACGTGTTTCCTAACGAACTCCCTGGGGCTCCGCCTCAGCGAGAGATCGATTTCTGTATCGAGGTGGTGTCAGGTGCCAAACCTGTGGCCCGCTCACCGTACCGGATAGCGCCAAAGGAATTGGCAGAGCTGAAGGTTCAATTGCAAGAGCTGCTAGAGCAAGGCTACGTACGTCCAAGTTCTTCGCCTTGGAGTGCACCGGTCCTCTTTGTGAAAAAGAAGGACGGGAGCTTGCGTCTATGTATCGATTATCGAGAGCTAAACAAGTTGACCGAGAAGAACCGATATCCGATTCCAAGAATCGATGATCTCTTCGACCAGCTGGTTGGGTCGACGGTATACTCCAAACTGGACCTAAGGTCGGGCTATTACCAACTGCGAATTAGGGAATGTGACATTCCAAAAACAGCGTTCAGTACCCGCTTTGGGCACTATGAGTTCACGGTGATGCCGTTCGGTCTGTCCAATGCACCGTCGGTATTCATGGACTTAATGAACAGGACGTTCCGTGAGTATTTGGATCAATTTGTGATCGTCTTTATCGACGACATTTTGGTATACTCTCAATCAGAAGAGGAGCATGTAGGACATCTGCACGCAGTTCTGGGCACCTTGAGGAAGAGTCAGTTATATGCCAAGTTCTCCAAGTGCGAGTTTTGGCTAACGTCAGTAGCATTCCTTGGTCACGTCGTTAGTGGAGATGGAATTGCGGTAGATCCGTCGAAGATAGAAGCGATCCGAGCGTGGCCTTTGTTGAAAAACGTAGCGGAAGTCCGAAGTTTCTTAGGACTTGCCGGCTATTATAGGCGCTTTGTGGAAAACTTCTCGAGGATCGCACTTCCTCTCACAAAACTGACTAGGAAGGATCATAAGTTCGTTTGGTCGCCCGAGTGCGCACGAGCTTTTGAAGAACTGAAGAGCCGTCTGACCACGGCGCCCATTCTATGCTCGCCATGTGGTACGGAAGGCTACGAAATCTATAGCGACGCCTCGGGGAGTGGTTTGGGTTGTGTCCTAGTGCAGTTCGGTAAGGTAATTTCCTACGGCTCCCGTCAGTTGAAAGTTCATGAGAGGAATTACCCGGTCCATGATTTGGAGCTAGCGGCCGTGGTATTTGCTCTTAAGCTTTGGAGGCATTATTTGTATGGCGTGAAGATCGACATCTTTACCGACCACAAGAGCCTCAAGTACTTGCTAGATCAAAGGGAGTTGAATATGCGACAGAGGAGGTGGTTGGAGTTCCTTGGGGACTACACCTTCGACATCAAATATACTCCTGGAAAGGGAAATGTAGTTGCGGACGCGTTGAGTCGTCGGGCTCCCGCTCAAGCAAATTGGATTTTGATGCACTATGAGCGTCTGATCCGTGAGCTGGAAGAAATGGAGATCATTTGCGTTGATCGAAGAGCGTCTACTTCAGCATGCTTAAACTGGACGGAGGTTCAATACCACCTTGCCGACCGAGTTCGACAGGCATTGGAGCTGGATGAGAGCATGAAACGCTACAAAGCGGAAACCGTTGACGGGTTGAACGCTGATTTCTCTTTCGAAGATGGCCTTATGTGGAAGAATGGCAGATTGTGCGTCCCAAACGTTGGTACTCTACGGGAGGAATTGATGTACGAGGCTCATCATACCAAGTACTCTATCCACCCAGGGAGCACGAAAATGTACATGGACATGAAGAAACTTTTCTGGTGGCCGGGTATGAAGAAGGACATTGCCCTCTACGTGGCCAAGTGCAACACTTGCGCGTTGGTGAAGGTGGAATGTCAACGTCCCGGTGGATTTTTGAAGTCCTTGCCGATTACGGAATGGAAGTTTGACGATATTTCGATGGATTTCGTGCATGGATTGCTGAGATCGCAGCATGGAAACGACGCCATCTGGGTGATCGTGGACAGGCTGACAAAAGTATCGCATTTTATTCCGAACCGGAAGGATGATTCTGTAGAAAAGCTAGCGAAGCTCTATGTCGATAGTATTGTGCGGCTGCACGGTGTCCCTCGTAGCATCGTCAGCGATCGTGACGGGCGTTTAACATCGAAAGATTGAAGGCTTATCCATGAACTGTTGGGCACTAAATTGAAATTCAGCACGGCCTTCCACCCGCAAACGGACGGACAGACCGAGAGGACCAACAGGACTATGGAGGATATGCTCCGAATGTGCGCTCTAGATTTTGGAAAGAAGTGGGAAGATCATCTCTATATGATCGAATTCGCCTACAATAATAGCTACCAAGCCAGTATAAAGATGGCTCCTTTCGAGGCCCTCTATGGTAAGAAGTGTCGTACGCCGTTGTCTTGGGCAGAAACGGGCGATACTAAGCTATTAAAGCGAAAGGATGTTGAGGAAGCAACTTCGACGATCCGAACTATTCGGGAAAGGCTATTGATTGCCCAGGACAGGCAAGCAAAGTATTACAACGCCAAGCATAGGAACCTAGAGTTCGCCGTCGGCGACCGGGTTTACTTGAAGATCAAACCGTTCAAAGGGGTATCGAGGATCTGACGCTTGAAAAAGCTCAGTCCAAGGTACTTAGGACCGTTTGAGATTGTGGAACGTGTTGGTGATGCGGCTTATCGGCTTGCACTATCTGCAGAGCTGAGCGGTCTGCACGACGTGTTTCACATTTCAGTTCTGAGGAAGGCAGTGCAAGAGCCTACTCATATCGTTGCGGTCGGCAAAGTGTCGGTGGATAGTGGGTTGTCGACGAAAGTCAGACCCTTACGCATCGAGGATACCGAGGTAAAGCAGTTGCGGAACAAGTCCATTCGGATGGTAAAGGTCCGGTGGGATAATTGCGGCCGAGTGGAGCTAACTTGGGAGAGAGAGCAAGCGATGCTTGCGGAGTACCCCGAGCTATTTCCCTCAGGTAAATTTTCTTTAAAAACTGTAATTTCCTGCTATTACTGTTTTCGAAATTTCGGGACGAAATTCTTTTAAGGGGGGTGGAGTTGTAACACCCCAAAGATCGTGGTTCAGCGAGGTAGGCGGAATGGTAGTGTTGCGCTCGGGATAGGCTCAAGATTCCAGATCAGGTCAATGCGCACGACCATTATCCTCTTCGCGCACGACCAGTGATCGTGCGCCAGCGATCGTGCGTTAATTCAGAAGAGAATCGAGTTCTGTCTCGGACAGTGCGCACGACCATTTCCCTCTTCGCGCACGACCAGTGATCGTGCGCCAACGATCGTGCGACCTGTTTATTCTGTTCCGCGATTTTGAGCGGAGAAGAAGATCGGACCGTCCAAATCTTTTGGAAATTGATACAACAGCTAGGTTTAGTTGCGGGAGACCTTTAGGGCTGATGAGAGGGGGTTAAACCTCATATTCTCTAAGCCATTCTCTCTCCAAACCCTAGAGAAAGAAGGAGGAGCCAAGGAAGAAGAAGGGAGATTCCGCCATTGACGGAGCTCCGGAGCTCCGTTTCACGAACCGTTTCCAGATCTGGAGAGTGCAGCCCGGTGCGGTCTTTTCCCTCCGTCTAGAATCTCGGATCCATGGCGAAAAAGAACGCTCCTAGGGTAACGATTTCTTCTCCCGTTGTTTGGACTTGTCTTTTGTCCTCTCCTTCGTTTCTCTATGCTTGCATGAGGGATCCCTTTCACCAAATTGGTGAAGTGTAGGATTCCCTCAAGTTCTCCGGAACTCCGGGTCGATTGTGTCCGTCCCTGGCATATTGCATGTAGAAAGGGGTGGGGTCGTTATAATTTGGTCAGCTGTGCTGACCGTTACCTTGTTTGCCACCGTTTGGTGGAATGTTCTTATGCAGGTGCAGGTGAGCCTAGCGGGAAATAGCGGGCGGTGGCCCCTCTTGCTGAGTTGGCCCTTGAAGGCCAGCCTCTTTTTTTAGCTTTCTCATGTATTGCCGGTCTGCGTGCCGATGTATGTTTTGGTGTTTTGGTACATTTGTTAAATGTAAGGCCTTAAGGCCATAACTCTCTTTCTTGGTTTCATTCCTATAATAGTGGACAATTCTAATGGTAATGTTAAATCTTTATGCTTCTGCTAGTGTTTAGTATACTCTGTTGTAGTTCCTTTCTGTTTATCACCTTTTAACTCCTAGCTAGTGTGGTTAGTATGGCGTGTGGTCCCGGCCGGACCTACTGTTATATTATTCGTATTGGCAGGGTGTTACAATTTCCGCCATGTCTGTGAGCCCATATCCGATCTTTCTGGTCAATTATTTGATCAAGAAGATTGTTTCTTCCAGATAAAAGTTAGAAAAATAGAGGAAGGGAGATGCAATGAAAATAGACAAAAGTAATTTCCATAATTTTTCATTCGATTACTTCATTCGATTACTTCAAGATTTCTGCAGTTACGATATATGTAATGTACTTGCATGTATGCGTATGTGGTTATGTGTTTATGTAATTTTTTTTGGTTTAAGGTTTTTAAAAAGATGTGTAGATGGGGAAAAACTGAACATGAAACTCCATTTTTGTCAAACAGCTGGTACAAAACAGCTTATCATAAGCTCTGCAAACTCCATTTCACACAAACAGTTTTTTAACAAAACTCTGTTTTTCAGAAACAGCATTTTTACTATCAGTAGCTATTCATCAACAGCTTTTCATCAGCAACAACTCACCCAAACTGGCCCTTAATTTTAATTGATAATATAAATCATTGTTGTACTTCATATCTAATAAAATAATGTAACTTATTAATTACAAAAAAAACAATGTAACTTATTTTATAAATATTATTATTTAATATAAAGTAAATTATATTATTTTCCCCTATTTTATTAAACACGAGGACATTTTCCCACTCGCGCGATCTCGGCCACCAATTCCCAAATTTCCCAACCCGATGAAATCGCCGGCGATCGCCGGCGATGCCGTCTCCCCACTTCTTCCGGTGCTTCATCCCCCGGTCGAACCGGTTGCCGCCGGCGCATCCTTTTCTAGCGCCATATTCAACCTCTCGACGAGCATCGTCGGCGCCGGAATCATGTCGATCCCTGCGACCATGCGCGTCCTCGGCGTATTCCCCGCCTTCGTCCTCATTGCTGCTGTTGCTTTCCTCTCGGACGCCTCCGTAGAATTCCTCATCCGCTACAGCGCCGCGGGAGCCTCTCCGGATTCCGCCTCCTACTCAGGAGTCATGTCCGAGTCCTTCGGCCGTGTGGGTTCAGCCGCGCTTCAGATCTGCGTCGCGCTCACTAACCTGGGCGCCCTCATCATGTATCTCATCATTATTGGTAATGAATGTCTCGACCACACCTTTAATTCGTGTGATATGAGGTGTGTAGTTGCGGTCCTCTGATTTGAGAGGCGGCGGTTCCGTGGCAGGGGACGTGCTGTCAGGGAACAGATCGGAGGGTGCAGCGCATCTGGGAGTTTTGCAGGAGTGGTTTGGGGAGGAGTGGTGGACGGCAAGATCAGCGGCGATTGCGATCGCCGTCGTCGTAGTGATGCTCCCGCTGGGACTTCTCCGGCGAGTAGGTAAGCCTCATTATTTCAACTCTGCTCATCTACTCTAATTGGAAGAGTCTTCTTGATTGCTTAACTCAGAGTCGTCCATATGAATTCTTGACTTTTTTGTTGTTGCTGCAAATATCCTTATCTTCTTGTTTATTTGAGCATATGCGTGCATTATTTAATGATATTTTTATGCATAATATAATTATATCACATCCGAATATAAATAAAGGCAATTGTTAATCGCACCCCAGTTTTGGCTATCCGCAACCCTTTTATATGAAGTATTACGCGTTTTTTTGGAAATACGCCTTCTGCAAGCATTTTTAGGAAAAGTGTTCAACACGAAAGTTGTAGATATCGTCGATATCTACAACTTTCGTGTTGAACATTTTTCCTAAAAATGCATGCACAATGTGTATTTCCAAAAATTAGTTATAGTTACGCCCATGTTTCAATTCGAGCGGCAATACGTCTTTTGTGTGCATTTTTAGCAAAAGTGTTCAACACGAAAGTTGTAGATCTCGACGATATCTACAACTTTCGTGTTGAACACTTTTCCTAAAATTGCTTGTACAAGGCGTATTTTCAAAAAAATGCGTAATACTTCATATAAAAGGATTGCGGATAGTCAAAATTGGAGTGCGGTTAACAATTGCCTAAATAAATTGACGACAAACAAAGTACCGAAAACAGGTGCATGTGTCTATGCTCTTTCCTAACATATTTTTACTATATGACAAAAAATCCAAAAAAATCTTATAATAGTTAATGTATTACAATATTGGTGTAATATTTATGGCTCCTTTTTTAACCCTTATTATTATCCAAGTAAAAAAAGTAAATTTCCTAAAATGAAAAATATATATTAATCAAAACAAAATTTATTAGCTAAAATAAAACAATATACCCTAAAACAAATCATACGATATTTTTGCATCAACATATTATTTACCCATCTGATTTGTGACTAAATTAATTCTTTGGCATGCCTTAAAAGTTAAAACCCTTTACTCAAATTTCAGTTTCTCATGTTGAAAAAACGGAGAATGTATCAAATTACTTTTAAATAATTAAGACAGCATTCATAAAGAAAAGGATGATGGTTAGAAAGGGGATTTTTTGTTCTTAGATTTATAAGTTATAACCAGCTCGTTAACCTCCTAATCAACGGCTCTGATTTGCTTTAGAAAATGGATGGATTGCGATTGTCGGGCGGGCCAAACAGTTAGCTCACTCTTGGATCATCCACTATTTGTCCGTTTTGACCAGCCTGGGTGTATCAGATTGATTTGAGAAATAGTCCCACTGCCCAACACGCAATCTTGATTTGATGGGAGGGCCCGCATTCTCCAATATCATTATCTATAATAATTTCATTTTGGTATTTTTGTTACCCATTTGTCCTGGTACCTAGATCCTCTCCATTTCACAATCCAAGGGCCTGTTTGGGAGAGCGGTGGCGGTGGGAAAAAGAGTGGTAGCAAAAAGATGGTAACAAAAGGAGCTATTGGAAAACGCCTATTGCAAATGAAAATCTGTTTGGATGAACTCCGTTTGCAGAGTTTTTTTTAGAAAAGAGAAGCACAATATAAACTATTTGACAAAACTAGACATAAGCAAATAAAATAAATTTATAAATATGCGCTCGGGCGAAAAAATGCGCACTAGGGCGGAAAATGCGCGCCCAGGCGGAAAATGTGCGCCCGGGCGGAGAATGCACGTTCGAACTCAAAAATGCGCGCCCGGGCAAAAAAAAAAACGTCAGGGCCAAAAAATGCGCGTCTGGGCCGAAAAATGCGCACCTGGGCGGAAAATGCGCCCCCGCGCAGAAAATGCGCGTCCGGGCGGAAAAATGCGCGCCTGGGCGGAAAATGCGCGATCGGGGGAAAATGTGCGCCCGAAAATGCATGACAGGGCCGAAAAATGCGCGCCCGGGCATAAAAAATACGCGGCCGAACCCGAAAATTTGCGCCAGAACCCGAAAATGTGCGCCCAGGCTGAAAATGCGCGACCGGGCCGAAAAATGCTCGCCTAGGCCGAAAATGTGCGCCCGGGCTAAAAAATGCGCACCCGGGCCGAAAATGCGCGCACGGATGGAAAATACACGCCATGGCTGAAAATGTGTGTCAGGGCAAAAAATGCGTACCATGGCGAAAAATGCGTACCATGGCGAAAAATGCGTGCTCGGGCAAAAAATGCGTTCCCGGGGGAAAAAATGCGCACCCGTGCGGAAAATGCGTGCTCAGGCGAAAAATGCACGTTTGGCGGAAAATGCGCGCCCGGGCGAAAAAATGCACGCCCTGGCCAAAAATGCAAGCCTGGGCCAAAAATGCGCGTCTTGGCGGAAAATGGATCGTCGGGAGTGCCGGATCGTCGAGAGAAAAGTTATGGGTTCCGCAGTGTTGTCGAACTTGATTGAGAGGAGGAAAATATTTCTGCAGCGTCAACTGTGTATTAGGATGAGAAAATGCTTTCCAAAATGCTGGAAAAGTAGGAGGCCCGTGACTTTTCAAAAGAGGAGAAAATGGAGTTTTGGGCGGTAGCATTTCCGACCGATAGACTTTCCAAACAGTTTGTAAAGAGCGGTAGTGTTTTTCAGAAAACAAAATGGAGCTAAAAAGCCTTCCCGAACAGGCCATAAATTAATTGGTGGCTGATTCGACGGGTTCACTAATCCCATCAAAGATCCCGATCCTTTGTCTTGGGCTGTACACAAGAATGAAGCTTTGGCCGTATAAAGCTGTTGTGAGGCGAAAATTTTCTATACGCATTGCATATGAAATTCTCATGCGTGAATAAATAATCGCGGGTCTCACATTTCATTTCCTTTCTTTCGAATTTTTTTGTCCTTTCGCTATCGTTTCCTGACTCAGCCCGGTTCTCTCCCCGATCTTGCCCTAGGCCACCCAAATTTCAGTCCGGCACCGTCGCATTGTGATTATTCCTTCCGAAAGCCGCCACCTTCGTTGTCGAAGGTTCTGGTCCCTCCCCTTCTGCTGCCGAATGCGTCTGATGGGCAACCATCTCTTCCACCGTCGCATTGTGATTCCATGCAAATGAGAATAAGTTGTTATGAATAAAGTCTGAATTTTACTGTTTTCATACAGTTCAAAAAAATACACGAAATGCAGTCTGAAATTTACTAATTATATACAGTTTAAAAAATGTTGTTTAAATACAGTCGTAAATTCAATGAATTCATGCAGTTGAAAAAAGTTGTTTAAAATAAATTATTTCCTAGTTCTGCCATTTCAAAAACAACTCAAAATAGTGAACACTATGAAAATAAAGAAGCATGAAGTTCTTGCATCCTGGTTCCAGTGCTCGAGGTTTGCCGTTCGACGATGAAGCATGAAGAAGTAGATGTAGAGGGTGTGGAGCTCCAGCTTGGCAATGGTGACGAAGAAAAACTGCAATTGATTTTGTCTTTCAGTTGGCGCGAACAGAAGAGCGAAAAGAAGTGGAAAAAATCGAGCGAAAACAAAAGAGGCGGGACCTGCGGCTATTTATTCACGCATGAAAATTTCATATGGTATACATATAGAAAATTTTCGCTGTTGTGAGTCAGTCTCTGTAAAGAAGTGGATATGATATTTTACTTTCTTTTTTGTAAAGATATTTTAAAAAAATATTTTTTAGGAGAATTATTTATGCTCTCTCGTGAAGTATTTCTGTCTGCTGGGAAAAACTCTTGTGATTTATCGAACAAATTACTTAAAGTGATTTCATCAGTTAGGTTATATACCCACATTGTATAAAAATGGTAAGTTAGTCATTAGATGTCTTAGGATGTCACACTCACCATAGAGTGTGAAGACCAGGTCAAGATAAGTAAAAATTTAGTTGAGTTAAAACTTGCGTCGAATAGATGTCGACGCAACTTCGAGTAGATGTCGACGTAACTCTGACTGAAAGTCGAAGCAACTCAATCAGCCTGTCGAAGTATAAGTCAAGTCGACGCAACGTCGAAAGGAACTCGACGCAGAAGGAAGAGCCTGTCGAAGCTATTTTAGAAGTTGACGCAACTTCGACTTCAATTCGACGCAGAAGATGAAGTTCAAGTCGAAGCTTTCAACTCGACGGATACGTCGATAAGTAATCGACGCAACGTCGACATCTGAGTTCTGCCAGAGCTAAGAAAGAATTCAGAGCAACTCCTATAAGAACTCAGAGGTGCGTCGATATGAAGAATGATGAAGTCGACGCAGCGTCGAATACAATCTGAAATAGAAGCTTTTTCAGCTGTCCTTTTAATATCTTTTCAGAAGGTCCACAATACTGAAGACAGTTCTCCAACGGCTCGTTTATTGCCAAGAATGGAATGTATTCCAGGAGACAGCAAAAACATTTTTGGAATGTATTCAAATCTGATGGACGGGTTGAGAACAAAAGTAGAAAGGGAAATCAACTATCCAATAGGAATTCCTTTTTCAGGACAACCCAAAAGAAGAAAGAAATTCAAATTCAATCTTGGAGAATAAGTATGCTGAGAGGAGAAGAAAAATACAATGATTGATTACATTATTTTCTGGCTGTCGAATATGGCTTCCTCTTCTTCCTCCTTCAACCCTAAGACAAATCAGAACATATTTCTCTGCACAGGAAAAACAATACAGCTTCTTCTTCTTCTTCTTCTTCTTCTTCTTCTTCTTCTTCTTCTTCTTCTTCTTCTTCTTCTTCTTCTTCTTCTTTCACACAGCAGCAAGTTTACAAGAAGTGCTCAGAGAATAAGGATCAAGCTAATAATCCTTGCAATCATCACAGTCATAAGCAATGGTTAATTATATTCAGATCCAGTGATAAACCGAAGCAGAAAATAGCTTCTGAAGAATTCTGAAAGCCGAATTTCATTCTCCTCTTTCTCTCTTTCTTCTTCTTAATTCACCTTCTGTAAAAGAGTTATTAATCCTTCTTTCAAAGGATTCAGTGGTTCTAAAAGTCTCTTTATCAAAAGACTCAGTGGTTCTAAGAGTCTCCTTATCAAAAGACTCAGTGGTTCTAAGAGTCTCCTTATCAAAAGACTCAGACACAGTTAGTGCAATCCTACCATGGAGGTAGAAGAGTGGACTACCCACATTTTGGGTAACCACTATAAAAATGTTGTGTCTTCTGTATTTGCATTTCTGTGCTGTCCCTGCTTACAGTTTTCTGTTCTTATATTTTCTGCAATCTTGTTTACTTTATTCTGCTGTTGGGATTGCTGATTGCATAAGTACTTAGTAGTTTTATTGTGTGTGCATAATCAGGGAAAAAGTTTTAAAACTATATTCACCCCACTTTAGAGAATACTCAGAGGCATATTATGCACTTTCAATTGATATCAAAGGGAGGTTGATCATTAAAAGGTTAACACCTTGATCAAAAGATCTCCTTACTCTCATTTCTTTATTTTAAATTAATTAAAACTATTTTCTAAAGAAAATGAGTTCTAAGGACTATGCATCAACAAGACCGCCAGTGTGTAACCTAAATAAGTTTACACTCTAGAAGACCAGGATAAAGCTGTATATGAACTCTATTGATGAAGACATCTTTTATGTTATAATTTCAGGTCCCCCAGCTCCAGTCAAACAAGATGCCAGTGGATCTTCAACACTGGAAGCTGTTCCAAGGAATGCGTGGACAGATGATGAGAAGAAGCAGAAGGCATGTGATGCCAAGGCAATGAACATTATGGTTTCCACAATGTCAGATGAAATTGTCCAGAAAGTAGCTGACTGTCAATCAACAAAAGAGATCTGAGAATCCCTTTCCAGAATTGTTAAAGGAAGCTCTGATGAAAGAAATGACAGGAAGTCTCTTCTCATATCCCAATATGAGAACTTTCAAAAGAAAGCTGAAGAAAGTGTTGCTGAAATGTATGACAGATTCAGCATCAGTATCAATGCGTTAAAGAGTCTGGACAAGGATATATCCTTGACAGAGATCAATGATAAGATCATCATATGCTTCCCAAGCTCATGAGACTCAAGGATCTGGGTCATCAGAGAGTCCAGATACCATAGAGAGATCTTTATTGATGCTTTGCTAGGAAAACTCAAATCTTATGAGATGCTACGGAAAAGCAAGGCTGAAACAGAGGCAAAGAAGACAATCTCAACTTCTATCCAAAGGAGCCTTGCTTTGAAGGTTGCTGAAGGAGAGCCCTCCACTCCTGAAGATGAAATGTTCAGTCTCCTAGCAAGAAGATTCAGAAAGTGGGTCAAGACAGAAGACTCAAGAAGAAGAGAGAGGAGTTCAAAGCCCAGATTTGATAAGACTCCAAAGAAGAAAGTGATTTGCTTCTCCTACAACAAGCCAGGGCACATAGCCCCTGAGTGCCCACAAGAACAAAGGGACAGGAGCAGTAACAAAGATGAGCAGAAGAAGAAGTCTTTCAGGAGGAAAGACAAGAAGAAAGCTAAAGGTTTCATTGCTGAAACCTGGAGTGACTCTGAAGCAGAGTTATGCTCCTCCTCATCAGAAAGTGATGAAGAAGCTGCTAAAGCTGCCTGCATGATGGCATTGGGGTTCATCTCAGATGATGAAGAAGAACAGGTATCACTGTTTGATAATTTTGATTTTGACTCAGAAGACTTTAAAAATTGTTTTAAAGAATTTTGCAATGATTACCTCAAAATACAAAAAGGATTAGAAACAGAGAGGGAAGAATTAGAAAACTTCAAGAAAGATAAATTATATTCAATAAATAATGATTTGAGAAATAAAATTCAGGATAAAGAAATAAAATTGATTGAGATAAGAAATGAAAATAAAAAATTAAAAGAATAACTAACAAAGGCAAAAGCCTTTGCCTTTGAGTACTCTCTCAATGAGAGGAGTCAAAAGCTCAAAAATATTACACAAAATCTCTCAATGAGATGTAAGCATCTAGGCCTAGGAGCAGACTCATGCACTAGCATTAAAGTCACTAGCAGACCAGCCTAGAAAAATCCAGTTAGATTTTTTAGACCTAGTGATTATCAACCAAGTGAGAGGAGTGTACTGACTAAGGATCAGGATATTAATAATCTAGATAAAATAACTGTATTTAAATGAGCAAATTCAAACAAGGAAAAAAATTCTCTAGGCAAGACTAATTCAGAGAAATTAATTAACAGCAGTCAAAAGCCAAAAGCCAAAGTAGGATAATTAGACACTCTGCTGATTTATTGTATTTAGATACATTTTATACACATTTTAAGTACCAGAATAATAACATAGGTTTGATAAACCCACTCTCTACCACCCTAAAGGATATCATGAAAGACCCTTCTACACTTTCATAAAACCTTATAATGGTAAAAGCAAAGGGCCCAAGGTAACCTGAGTTCCTTCTAATGTTTGAGCTACTTGTGCAAAATTAGGTAGGATTCCTCCTAAGAGATAATGAAGGGCGAAGGAAGATCTAGGGCCTTAATAAAGAATTAGATCCAACAAGGGAGTGATTCCTTCTCTTAATTCCCTTTTTTCTTTCATCTTCTTTAAGTTCATGAAAATAATAGTATAAATACTATTTTCAATAAAAATCATTACTGAGAAAAACAACAAGAACTTTCTAAGATAATAAAACTATTTATTCAGAGTTGCGTCGAATAGAATTCGACGTACCGTCTAATTCTACTCGACGCATGCTTCAAGAGCAAGTTGTAATAGATAATTCAAATAGAATTTGAGGCAACGTCGACTTCATATCGACGCATCCGTCGATTTAATAGTTGCTCGTCAAATTCGAAGGTGCGTCGAGTTCTAATCGACGTAATGTCGACATAACAAGCGCGCGCAGTTTCACTTCTAGAAGCTGCTTCGACACATTGTGACGCGCTGACTATTAGCCTCTGTCGACGGTGCATCGAATAAAACCCTAAGTTGCGATGAATCATCTTCATTTAAGCAACATAAGCGTCGAATTCATTACGCTTTCGAATTCTCTCTTTCTTGCTCTTGTGCTCTCCATCTTTCCAGCTCTCTCTCGTATTCTTGTTCTCTCTCTCTCTCTCTCTCTTCTCGTGTGTTTGCAGGTACTTCTGATAAGATGGCTCCACCTAAGGTGAACTCAGGTTTTGATGTGGATGTCGACTCCTTCAATGCAGCATCTGAAAACTTCAAAGCCATTCTCGGCCTGTTTCAAACTGCTGGACTGACAAAACTAATATCTACAAGGTGCAAGATTCTTGATGTTGAATTGACAGAGTTAAAGGACAACTCCCACATAGGAGATGATGGCTCCATCACTGGGAGAATATATGAAATTACCATTAACATTACAGAGGAGATGTTGACTCAAACATATGATCTACCAGATGGTAGTGATTCTGATGAATTAACAGGGGAATAGACAAGAAAGGCATTACAGATAATGCAGTTCAAAAAGGAGAAAACCATCAACCTGAAAAAGAATGATGTATCTGAAGAATACATGTTCTTGGCAGATATCGTGGGAAAGGTGCTGCTATGCAAAATGTCAGCACGTGATGCTATCCCCAAGCAGCAGCTGTAGATCATGGGTGTTCTAGTCCTCAATAAGAAGTTAAACTAGGGGAGATGCCTCCTGAAGTTGATTGACCACAAATATTCACACAAAGAAAATGCCTACATGAGAATTACGAGCCAGGTGCTCTTCCACCATTATCCAATGGTGTGCAAGTCAAAAGGAGTGTCTATTCCTCCAGGGAAAAGGATGAACATAGGAATATTCTCAAAGTGGACCAGGCAGATTCTGAAGCCTGGGCAAGCTGCCTCTTCACTTCCTCCTTCTCCAACTCCACAGGATACAGAGACAAATGTACCAGATCCCCCAAGGGATGACATTCCAGCACAGGTCCCTGCAGCAGCTCAACAAGATATCATCCCAGATGATACTCCATTCCAAAATCTCCAGTCTATTCCATCTACTACATCTCCAGATCCAACACCTCAGATTCCTCTCCAACCACAGCAACAACCATCTACCATAATTCCAGAAAATCGGTCTACTCCCCTACCACAGTATCACATCCCTCTAGAAGTGTATCAATCCCACTCCCCTATCTACCAAGATATTCTAGACTATAATGAGAACTTCACATCAACACCTCCTGTCTCTGCCACGCATTCAACTCCTTGCTTTGACTTTGAGCAAGTGATTTCAAAAGCAGTAGGATTAGCTGCTAGCACTTTTGCTGATCTGATGGCCTCTCAAGCAAGGAAGTTCAACAGGAAGTACTCCCAAATGGAGTTAGAATTGCAAAAATCACAGGAGTCTCTCATGGCACTGAAATTAACCATATACTCCTCCATGGTAACTAAAGAGTTCTTAATCTTCTTGGTAAGTAAGGTTAAGAAGGGGGAGAAGATCCAGGAGAAGGAGAGACTTAATCAGGAAATTGTGAGTGTCCAGGAGAAGAACAAGAATGCACAAGAAGAGGTTGCCCCAAGTGTCCAAACAACCGAGGCTATTGACCCAAACAAGCTCACTGTTTTTCAAACAGGAACAGTCCAAGTGGAGCCTCTTGCAAATCCTCCAGAAAAACTTATATCAACTCAGGGGGAGTTCCTAGAAGATGAACAACTATTGGATGAAGTGACAATAATTGCTAAGGAGGCTGCTCTAAATGCTGAACAAGATGCACATTCTCAAGGGGAGCCTCCCAAAGAGAAAGAAACCCATCAAGAAGCTCACAGGACTGTTGAAGAAGAAAGTGAGCCTATTGTATTTGCTGCAAGAAAGGTAGTTCCTCTGGTCTTCTCAAGGAAGAGAAAAACTCCTGACAAAAAACAGTAAAGTCCAGGTATTCTGTAATTATGAACTCTTTACATTGTAGTATCTAGAGGACACAACTGTTAAGAACAATATGACTAGTTGAAAATGTATAAAATGGTATGTGATTCCATTCATTAATGTCTTTATTATTTATGTATAGTTCTTTGTATTTGAGTCTATGTCAAAACATGCTTGAAATCACTTAGCTTACTTTGTAAAATTTGTTATGATAAATAGAGGGAGATTGTTGGGAAAAACCCTTGTGATTTATCTAACAAATTACTTAAAGTGATTTCATCAGTTAGGTTATATTACCCATATTGTATAGAAAGGGTAAGTTGGTCATTAGATGTCTTAGGATGTCACACTCACCCTAGAGTGTTAAGACCAGGTCAAGATAAGTACAAATTCAGTTGAGTTAAAACTTGCGTCGAATAGATGTCAACGCAACTTCGACTAGATGTCGACGTAACTCTGACTGAAAGTCGAAGCAACTCAATCAGCCTGTCGAAGTATAAGTCAAGTCGACGCAACGTCGAAAGAAACTCGACGTAGAAGGAAGAGCCCGTCGAAGCCATCTTAGAAGTCGACGCACTTTCGACTTCAATTCGACGCAGAAGATGAAGTTCAAGTCGAAACTTTCAACTCGACGGATTCGTCGATAAGTAATCGACGCAATGTCGACATCTGAGTTCAGCCAGAGCTAAGAAGGAATTCAGAGCTACTCCTATAAGAACTCAGAGGTGCGTCGATATGAAGAATGATGAAGTCGACGCAGCGTCGAATACAGTCTGAAATAAAAGTTTTTTCAACTGTCCTTTTAATGCCTTTTCAGAAGGTCCACAATACTGAAGACAGTTCTCCAACGGCTAGTTTATTGCCAAGAATGAAATGTATTCCAGGAGACAGCAAAAACATTCTTGGAATGTATTCAAAACTGATGGATGGGTCGGGAACAAATAAAGAAAGGGAAATCAACTGTCCAATAGGAATTCCTTTTTCAGGACAGTCCAAATGAAGAAAGAAATTCAAATTCAATCATTGAGAATAAGTATGCTGAGAGGAGAAGAAAAATACAAGGATTGATTACCTTATTTTCTGGCTGTCGAATATGGCTTCCTCTCCTTCCTCCTTCAACCCTAAGACAGCTCAGAACATATTTCTCTGCACAGGAAAAACAATACATATGCTTTTTCTTCTTCTTCTTCTTTCACACAGCAACATGTTTACAAGAAGTGCTCAAAGAATAAGGATCAAGCCAATAACCCTTGCAATCATCACAATCATAAGCAGGGGTTCATTATATTCAGATCCAGTGATAAACAGAAGCAGAAAATAGCTTCTGAAGAATTCTGAAACCAGAATTCCATTCTCCTCTTTCTCTCTTTCTTCTTCTTAATTCACCTTCTGTAAAAGAGTTTTATTAATCCCCTTTTCAAAGGATTCAGTAGTTCTAAGAGTCTTCTTATCAAAAGACTCAGTGGTTCTAAGAGTCTCCTTATCAAAAGACTCAGTGGTTCTAAGAGTCTCCTTATCAAAAGACTCAGGAACAGTTATTGCAATTCTACCAGGGAGGTAGAAGAGTGGACTACCCACATTTTGGGGAACCACTATAAAAATCTTGTGTCTTCTGTGTTTACATTTCTGTGTTGTCCCTGCTTACAATTTTCTGTTCTTATATTTCCTGCAACCTTGTTTACTTTATTCTGCTATTGGGATTGCTGATTGCATAAGTACTTAGTAGTTATATTGTGTGTGCATAATTAGAGAAAAAGTTTTAAAACTCTATTCACCTCCCTCTAGTGAATACTCAGAGGCACACTGCGCACTTTCACTGTCATCCTACTCCCATAGAGCACAAATGCTCTTCGGGGATGCTCTCCTCAAAATCTCCTAAAAATTATAAGGATGATCTCCTAAACGATCATTTATGCTCCGCAGGAGAGTGTTTTTGCTATCCATAGAGAGCAGAAATGATCTTCCGGAAGATCATTTAAAAAAAAACACATTTACACAAAATAAACTTCATATATGCATTTAAAAGCATTTTTAGTCTCAATAAGAGTAGATTATATACTTTCAAAATGCCTTGACACAATAAATTTCATACCTGATTTTTAAGAACAATTATATGCTCCAGGGAGAGCATAAATGATCTCCGGTGAGAGCATAAATGATCTCCCGGAAGAGCATAAATGATCTCCGGGGAGAGCTTAAAAGATCTCCCGGGAGAGCATAAATGATCTACCGGGAGAGCATAAATGATCTACCGGGAGAGCATTTTTAAAAGTACATTTACACAGAAAGTAGTGTCCTATCTAGTTTTAAAAAGCACCTTTATATGTGACATGATCCGAACGACTCTGTTTCCTTCTTTGGGGACGGAGCCCGTTCAGAAAATTGCCCCCCCCCCCCCCAATATACACTCTTTTGCACTTTGCACCATGAATACTCTAATATGGCAGATTGTACTCCCCCAATATCATTAAGCCAGACACTTTGCACCATATGTTCATTTTATTAGGGGTATTTTCGTCCTAGTCTTGTGCAATGGACAAATTTGGCCGAAATTCATGAATCTGGGCTTACTCATTGTTTTGGTCGAATATTTCGATTTTGGTCTCATGAGATTTAACAATCTTTGGGAATCTAACAAAACCAAAATGGTCCACCATCAAATTAACATAAAAAAATAACATATTAAATTATCCAAAACATAAACATTTTTAATTCCATAATCAAAATACATAGTTTGTCTACATTAAAATATAGCTTGTTCACCATCAAATTACAAAATTTATTCGCTAGCAAAATACAAAATTCGGCCCTATGAGTGTGCAAGCCACCATCAAAACACAAATCTTGACTTCATAATTCAAATTTAGCGGACACCTGCATATTAAATTACCATTTTAGCGAGAAACATGGTAATATTAGAAAATTTTCGAAAATAATAAATGAAAACATATTGATTACCTTTAGCAAATGAGGCTTAATTGACAACCAAATATGCTTTAAACCTCAAGTTGTCCTCCGCGCCTACAAAAATTCTATTTGAGTGGGAAATAAATCGAATATTAAAAAATATTACCAAAGTATATAAATTGAATTTTTGTTTACCGGATTTTTTGATCTCTTAGTAGATGTTGAAGGCAATGTTATACTAGTTACCCCACAATTTCTTTTGTTATGACCTCTCATCCCACAGTTTGAACATCAGTATTTCAAACCATGCATATTTATGTCATATTTTTGGGTCTCTAATTCCTCTTCCTCCTTTTGTCAAGCATATTGCAATGTCCTTCCAGGCTTCTTCCGAATAATTGACCACTGAACAATTGGATTCAAGTTGGCTAATGGTCACTCCTTGTGTGAATTTATGAGATTTAGAAAGTGTTCATAACCCCTCATAAACATCTCTTTCTTGTACCAATGTTGCACGTAGTCTTCAACATGTTCCCTTCGATAGAAGATACATGCAGTGGCATGCACACATGGAATACTAGTGAGATTCCATAGTCTGCAACTATAGTTGTTGGAACTCAAGTTAACTGTCCATTTATCTCCTACATACCCTTGAACTTCAAATTTATTTTGGCCATTCCATCCCAAAATGTAGTCATGTGCATTTTTTTTTATTGTTTTCCAATATTTTTTTGGATGAAAGGGCATATCTCTCCATTGAATTTTAGTATCTTGCCCCTCTCAACATTGTTATTATGGTCTTATCTATAGCCCTTAGAATAATTTTGTTGAAAGCCTCACAATAATTGTTAAACAACATATCGCATTTTGATCAAGTACTGAAATGAGACCTCGCCCAATGCTTTCCATGTCTTTCTTTTACCCAATCATAAGCATTCTTATCAGAAGCCTTCAATTTATCCATTTCATTGTTAAAATCAACAATCCTTGTTGCGGATGTAGCCCTCCATAGTAAATATTTGAGTTGTATACCTCTAAATTTTTGTTTAAAATTATTATGCATATATCTTAAACAAAATTTATGCTCAATATTCGACGATAACTCTTCAATAGATTTTATTAGACCTTTCTGCTTATCCGAAATGATAGTCCACATTTTACTATTTTCAATACACAAATTTTCAATAATAATACTAACAAACCATTTCTAAGTCTTTGTATATTCAGTAAGAATAAAAACATAAGCAATATGATACATATTATTATTATCATTGATGTCAACTGCATATAGCAATACACCACCTGTAGTTGTCTTTAAGTGGGTCTCATCCAAACTTATTATAGGTCTTCATCCAGCCATAAATTTTTCTTCAACGCACCCCAACATATATAAAGTCTCTTGAAAATGCAAGTTTGAGATTATTCATCATGCTTACATTTAATCTTAACTGTGGGTCAGGATTGGGCCTATAAATATCCTCACAATAATCCAAAAGCTTCGCGTATTGCTCAAATTCTGTGTCACTAATTACTTTATTTGCATGTTTTTTTGGCTCTATACATTTTCCAAACACTAAAAGGAGTTTTATTGTCAATTTGCATTATCTATTGTGTTGGCTTAGGGCAACGTAACATCATGCTTAGAATAATGAGGGGTCCCCTTTATATAAGAGGGGAGAGTACATGGGTAAAATAAGATAAAAGATAAAAATAAAATCATAAACCTAACACTCCCCCTCAAGTTGGGCATGTAATATCTTTCATACCTAACTTGCCACTGAGGGTTACAAACAGTCTTTCACACAGAGCTTTAGTAAGAACATCAGCAAGTTGTCCTTCTGAAGGAACAAAAGGGGTACAAACAATTCCCTTCATAATATTTTCTTTAATGAAATGTCGGTCAACTTCCACGTGCTTGGTGCGATCATGCTGAACCGGATTATGAGCTATGCTGATTGCAGCCTTGTTGTCACAATATAGGTTGAAAGGGCCAGATTCAAGTAAGCCCAGATCATTCATGAGTGTACGCAACCACATCCCCTCACATATACCATAAGCCATAGCTCTAAACTCAGCTTCAGCACTTGAGCGAGCTACCACATGTTGCTTTTTGCTTCTCCAAGTGACTAAGTTAGAGCCAACAAAGGAACAATAACCAGTGGTGGATCTCCTATCATCAACTGATCCAGCCCAATCCGCATCAGTATAGACTTCAATTTTTAAGTTATCACTGGGTGAGAATAAGATACCTCTACCAGGAGAGGTCTTCAAATACCTCAAAACACGGTGCGCAGCATTGAGATGTCGAATTCTGGGAGAGTGCATGTATTGGCTCAGCACTCCTACAGCATAAGAGATGTCCGGACGAGTATGTGATAGATAAATCAGCTTCCCAACAAGCTTCTGGAAACTTGAAATATCTTCTACTAGCTCCCCATCATCTCGTCCAAGTTTGTGGTTCACTTCAATAGGAGTATCGGCGGGTTTGCACCCGCTCATTCCTGTCTGTTTTAATAAGTCAAGGACATACTTCCGTTGGGAGATATGAATCCCATGCTTTGACCTTGCTACTTCAATTCCTAGGAAATACCTCAATTTTCCTAGGTCTTTTACTTCGAACTCACTTGCCAGTCTTTGCTTTAGAGATTGAATCTCATCACTGTCATCACCTGTGACAACCATATCATCAACGTATACAATCAGAAGAGTCACCTTCATCTCTTTTCGTCTGACAAATAAAGTGTGATCGGCATGGCTTTGAGTATAGCCTAATGAGGTCATGACTTTGTGAAGTCTCCCAAACCAAGCTCTTGGAGATTGTTTTAACCCATAAAGGGCTTTCTTCAGTCTGCAGACCTTCCCTTCTGAGCCAATTGGGGCAAGTCCAGGGGGCATAGACATATATACTTCCTCTTCTAAGTCTCCATGTAGGAAGGCATTCTTCACATCCAGTTGTTGAAGATCCCATCCCTTGCATGCAGCACATGATAACAAAACACGGATAGTATTCATCTTTGCCACCGGAGCAAATGTCTCTTGGTAATCAATACCTTGAGTTTGAGTGTAGCCTCTTGCCACTAACCGAGCCTTGAACCTTTCAACAATACCATCGGAGTTTTGTTTCACGGTAAAGATCCATCGGCAACCGACGATCTTCTTTCCAGGAGGAAGATCCACAAGGTCCCACGTATGATTCTTCTCAAGGGCGTGCATTTCCTCCATCATTGCCTTTGCCCATTTTGGGTGTCCAACTGCCTCCTGCCACGTACCCGGAATCGACGCAGAGGATAGGGAAGTAACAAAAGCCTTATATGAAGAAGTTAAAGAGTCATATGAAACATAATTGGATAGAGGGTGTTTAGTGGATGAGCGAATACCTTTACGTAGAGCAATAGGTAACTCCAGGGACGCAGAGGACGAATCCGGCACTGGCTCTGATATTATGGAGAGAGGCTGAGTGTTTGGCCTTTTGTTTCTTCTAGTATATACTTGCAGCTCCTGCTCCTTCTCTTTTGGAATATCCACATTTGGCTCTTTGGGAATATGAGTAGGTGGTGAAGGAGGAACATTGTACGAAGGTGGAATAGGTAAAGGGAGGAGAGGAGTGCTCACTTCCAAGTGTGAGAGCTCCCCCTGAAGTGAGGACTCATAATATGAGGTGGTCTCATGAAAAGTGACATCCATAGAAACAATAACTTTCTTGCTAGGAGGATGATAACACTTATACCCTTTTTGTGTTGGAGAATAGCCAATGAATACGCAACAGAGAGCACGAGGATCAAGTTTTGTGCGAGCAATGTGATGAATGTGAACAAAGCATACGCAGCCAAACACACGTGGTAGAAGGGTAGTAGGAGGTATTCCCAGTTTGTGTAGAGGTGTACGATTGTCCAGGAGACGAGAAGGCATACGATTAATGAGATATGCAGCAGTGAGAAGAGCGTCCCCCCAATAGTATTTTGGAAGGGACATGGTAAATAACAAGCATCGTGTCACCTCGAGAAGATGACGATTCTTACGTTCAGCAACGCCATTTTGAGCAGGAGAATGGACGCAACTAGTTTGATGAATAATCCCGAGATCACTCAAATAACGTTCAAAATTGGAATCTATGTATTCACGACCATTATCACTGCGGAGAATTTTAATAGTGGCACCAAATTGAGTAGAGATCATTTTATGAAATTGTTGGAAAAGAGGAAACACGTCATTCTTATTCCGCATTAGATATACCCAAGTAGTGCGAGAGTAACAATCAATAAAAGTTACAAACCAAGAACAACCAGAGATAGAGGCTACTGGGCAAGGGCCCCATACATCACTATGAATAGTATGCAAAGGTACAGAGCAAGGCGTAGAGAGATGATTAAAAGAAACACGCTTATGTTTAGCAAGTTCACAAATATCACATGTAAATGTCTTAAACACTGAAGGAGAAAAAGCAGGAAATAAGGATTGCATAGTAGTAGTAGATGGGTGGCCTAAGCGACGATGCCAAGTAGACAGCAGCGGGAGCCGATGGGCATGAAGAGCCTGGTGAACAGCGGAGTCAAACACGTACAGACCATCTCGCATACTACCAGAGCCAATCACCGCCTTCGTCTTCAGGTCCTGAAAGACACAGGAAGAGGGAAAAAAAGTGACGGAACAATTCATAGAGTTGGTAATATGACTAACAGATAAAAGGTTACGAGTGAAAGAAGGAACGTGCAGAGCTGAAGTCAAGGTAAGGGCAGAGCATTGGATGGATCCCATTCCAGCAATTGGAGAGAGGGTCCCATCAGCAATGCTCACCTTGCCTCGGCCAGACAAAGGGGAATAGGAAACAAAACCTGACGAAGATCCGGTCATATGGTTAGTAGCACCAGAGTCAATGATCCAATGTGTGGCAGGCGGTACAGTGGCAGCGTGGGCACTTGGACTCCCTGAATGAGCAAAGGATGATGATGGAGTAGGATGAGGCTCAGTAGAAAGGCCCTGCATCATGCGGCGGAGAAGCACCATCTCATCTGTAGAAAAGGACCCGGGTAACGAAGTGATCTCAGAGCTGTGGACACCAGATGTACTGTCATCAAGAACCTCAGTCAGGTGTGCAGAGCGGGGGGAAATGAAGTTGGATCGGCCACGACCACGTCCGCCGCCACGGCCACCCCGAGGAGTAGGACCACCTCGTGATTGAGGAAACCCGTGCAATTTGAAGCAAGTGTCACGAGTATGTCGACTCCGACCACAGTAGTCACACATCAGATGGTCTTTGTCAGTGGGATTTGGCTTAAAATCCCGAGAATTGGTGATGCCTGAATGAGAAGTGAGAAGGGCTGAACCACTGGAAATGACCTCTGAGCTCCAAGACTGACGACGATCATATTCCTGCTGAACAATGCTATAGGTCTCAGCCAATGACGGGACCGGGGAGCGGCCAAGGATCTGAACAATGATCTGATCAAACTCTCGGTGTAAACCATGGAGAAACTCGAACACCCGGTTCCGATCTTCATGAGCGCGCACAAGGAGGGCATCAGCAGAACAGACAAGTTCAAGGGACACAAAATGATCATACTCCTGATATAATTGGGTAAACTCCAAAAAATAGGCTGATGGAGGTCGATCACCCTGTCGAAGGAGAAAAATCTTCCGGCGAAGCTGAAATATCTGAGCTGTGTTCCCTTTCTGAGAATATGTGGATTCAGCCCGCTTCCAAATGTCAGCAGCAGAATCTAAAAAGAGATAATTCCGCGCAATAGACTCTTGCATGGAGTTGATCAACCATGACATAACCAAGGAATTTTCTGATTCCCATTTTGCCCAGGTGGAGTCAGACTCTTCTGGTGCCGTAATGTCCCCAGTGACATAGCCATACAACCGGCGACTCTTAAGAGCCAAGGCGATAGATCGAGACCATGGTAGATAATTGGTAGCATCAAGGCGGATAGAGGTAATTTGTGAGGTCAGATGATCATGACCAACCCGGGTAGATCCAGCAGGTTGCGAGCCATCACTAGAAGTTACCACCTCCGATATGTTAACAAAACTGAGAACAAGAATCAGATGCGAAAAATCTGACCAAAAAACTGCCACCGGAAAAAACGCCGGAAAGTCGCCGGAAGGGAAAAAAAATGGACACCACCAATAGGACGGCCAACTGCCCTAGAACAATAAAGTCTTCATGATGGAGGTCAGAAAATGCATAAAAACGGAGGAAGATGCATTTCCGGGAGAAGAACAAAAATGTAGGAGAAACACAAGATCCACGATCTAGGAAAAACTAGCAAAGGGATGAAGCGATCCTCATAGTAGTAGATAGAGGAGGAAAAAGCGAAACTTTATTGGAAGAAATTAGGCCGATCGAACGGTGAACGGAGCGGCGGCCATCCACCGAGCCCGATCGGCACGGACGGACCGATCGGCGGCTCTGCGTCAAATCGGCGGGAAGGAAAGGAGAGAGGAGGGAGAGAGAGAGAGAGAGAGAGAGAGAGAGAGAGGGCGGCCGGTGAAGGAGAACGGGGAAGACGCACGAAGGAGCGGCGGGACGAGGGTTTTCTCACGGCTCTGATACCATGTTGGCTTAGGGCAACGTAACATCATGCTTAGAATAATGAGGGGTCCCCTTTATATAAGAGGGGAGAGTACATGGGTAAAATAAGATAAAAGATAAAAATAAAATCATAAACCTAACATATTGTATTGAATTTACTCGTCATTCTCGATTGCTCCTAATATGCTTCTCGTACTTATTTGTACGGAACTTTAGTTGCAATGTTTGGAACTTGCAACCCTACACCAAAATGCTCTCCTTTAATTTTCTTCACCTTGAATGTTTTTTCATTCTTAGATATGAAAGAGACAAATAAAATCCAACCACACTCACAAGTCACTTGAATCTTATCACTGCAATTTTTGGTAAATTTTGGTTTCCCTTATATTGTAGCTTACATTCTCACTGTGTCCCTAAAATCAGAAGCACTATTGAAACACATCCTAAAGTTAAACTGAAAATTATATTTATATGCATTGTCTTGGTAAACTCTAATTTGAGAAGTTTTGTCTTTCAAGGAAGTTGATGAAGACTGATCACCAGACTCTCTAATCTGTAATCCAATGTTCGTACTCAATTTAGTTCTGGGATCCCCCCATTACACCAACCAACTCAATTTCAGAATCTATACTTTCATCAAACATAAGATCATTCAATTCGAAATCACTATCCACTAAATAAGCGGTAAACGACGAATCGTTGTCACCGAATTCTTCTTCAGTGCTCGTTGAATCACTGCTACTATGTAATTTAAATCTCTCATGTAAATCATTTTCTTCAATCAACGTATTCTCCCAATCCATATCTATGGAATATGACATTGCACAACAAAAAATAAAAAACATAAGCAATTTGATCTCATGCAATGAACTAAAAAAAATATGAACAATCCTAAAAAAATTATGAACGATCCTTTTGAAATCAAAAAATGGAATTTGATACTACAAACCAAAAAAATAGGGAATGATATACCTAGATATGGACTGAAATGCTCGAAAAATTGGGCTTGGAATAGAGATCGAGACTGCTCAAGATAGGGATTGGGAATGCTCGGCGTCGTAGATAACTGTACCGAGAATAGAGGTGGAATCTGGCTGCTCGACGAAGAAAGGTGTAAAATCTGGTTGCTCAACGAGAATGGAGGTCCTTGGTGTCACCGGAAAGGGAGCGAGAAGGAGTTCGTGGATGAGGAAATACGAGAGCTGCTCATAAAAAAAAACCGTGAATAGTACTTCTGGATTGACTAGACCTAAAAGGGAAGGAAAATTAGAAATAGGACCAAAATACCCTCAATCTAAAAGCCATATGGTGCTAAAAGCCATATGGTGCAAAATGCCAAAGTATTCATATGGGGGGGGGGTGCAATTTGCCATATTAGAATATTCAGGGTGCAAAGTGGCAAAGAGTGTATATTGGGGGTGGGGGCAATCTGCCATGTTAGAATATTCATATTGGAGCTTTTTGCATATTACACCCCCCAATATACACTCTTTGACACTTTGCACCATAAATATTTTAATATGGTAGATTGCACCCCTCAATATGAATATTTTTGCACTTTGCACCCTAGGTCTTTTAGATTGAGGGTAATTTTGTCATATTTCTAATTTCCCTTCCCCTTTAGGTCTTCAGCCGACCCAGATTTGCTATCCACTATTTTTGTATGAGTAGCTCTCGCATTGTCGCATCCGCGAACTCCTTCTCGCTCCCTTACCGACGACGCCAAGGACCTCCATTCTCGTCGAGCAGCCAAATTCCACCGCTTTCTTCGTCGAGCAGCCAGATTCCACCTCCATTCTCAGTACAATTCTCTGTTTTTCGAGCATTTAGGGTTGCAAGTTCAAGCAGGCGACGCCGAGCACTCCCGATCTCTATCCTGAGTAGTCTCGATTTTTATTCCAAGCCCAGTTTTTTCGAGCATTTCAGTCCAGATCTAGGTATATCATTCCCTATTTTTTTTGGTTTGTAGTATCAAATTTTATTTTTTTTATTTTAAAAAGATCGTTCATATTTTTTTAGTTCATGTATGAGATCAAATAATTTATGTTTTTTTATACAATGTCATATTCCATAGATATGGATTGAGAGAATGTGTTGATTGAAGAAAATGATTTACAAAAGAGATTTGATTTATATAACAACAGTGATTCAACGAGCACCGGAGAAGAATTCGATGACAACGATTCGTCGTTTACCGATGATTTGGTGGATAGTGATTTCGAATTGGATGATCTTATGTTTGATGAAAATATCGATGCTGAAATTGAGTTGGTTGGCATAAGGGAGGAACCAAGAACTAAATTGAGTACGAACGTTGGAATACATATTAGAGAGTACGGTGATCAGTCTTCATCAACTTCCTTGAAAGACAAAACTTCCCAAATTTGAGTTTACCAAGGCAATGCAGATGAATATTATTTTTCAATTTAACGTTGGGATGTGTTTCAATAGTGCTTCTAATTTTAGGGATGCGGTGAGAATGTAAGCTACAATACAAGGGAAACCAATAAAATTTACCAACAATTGCAGTGATAAGATTCAAGTAACTTGTGAGTGTGGTTGGATTTTATTTGCCTCTTTCTTATTTAAGAATGAAAAAAATATTATAGGTGAAGACAATTAAAGGAGAGCATTTTGCTGTAGGGTTGTAAGTTCCAAATATTGCAACTCAAAGTTCCTTGCAAATAAGTACGAGCAGCATATTATTAGCAATCCAGAATGACCAGTAAATTCAATGCAAGTGATAATACAATTTGACAATAAAATACCTCTTAGTATTTGAAAAATGTATAGAGCCAAAAAACATACAAATAAAGTAATTAGTGACGCAAAATTTGAGCAATATGCGAAGCTTTTGGATTATTGTAAGGAGATTTATAGGACCAATCCGGACACCGCAGTTAAGATTAAATGTAAGCATGATGAATCATCTCAAACTTGCATTTTCAAGAGACTTTATATATGTTGGGGTGCATTGAAGAAATGTTTTATGGCTGGATGTAGACTTATAATAGGTTTGGATGAGACTCACTTAAAGACAACTACATATGGTGTATTGTTATGTGTAGTTTGACATCGATGGTAATAATAATATGTATCTTATTGCTTATGCTTTTGTTCTGATTGAAAATACAAAGACTTGGAAATGGTTTGTTAGTATTCTTATTGAAGATTTGTGTATTGAAAATAGTAATATGTGGACTATCATTTCAGATAAGCAGAAAGGTCTAATAAAAGCTATTGAAGAGTTATTGCCTAATGCTGAGCATAGATTTTGTTTAAGACATACAATAATTTTAAACAAAAATTTATAGGCATACAACTCAAGTATTTACTATGGAGGGTTGCATCTGCAACAAGGATTGTTGATTTTAACAATGAAATGGAGAAATTGAAAGCTTGTGATAATAATGCTTATGATTGGGTAAAAGAAAGACATGAAAAGCATTGAGCGAGGTCCTATTTAAGTACTTGGTCAAAATATGATATGTTGTTTAACAATTATTGTGAGACATTCAACAAAGTTATTTTAAGGGCTAGAGATAAGCCCATAATAACAATGTTGGAAACAATCAGGGTGATTCTCATGAAGAGACTGCACACTCAGAGGGACAAGGTACTAAAATTCAATGGAGAGACACGCCCTTCCATCCAAAAAATATTGGAAAACAATAAAAAAAATTCACACGACTACATTTTTGGGATGGAGTGACCAAAATAAATTTGAAGTTCAAGGGTATATAGGAGATAAATAGACAGTTAACTTGAGTTCCAACAGTTGTAGTTGCAGACGATGAGATCTCACTGGTATTCCATGTGTGCATGTCACTGCATGTATCTTCTGTCGAAGGGAACTTGTTGAATACTACGTGCAACACTGTTACAAGAAGGAGATTTATAGTGCAGACGATGAGATCTCACTGGTATTCCATGTGTGCATGTCACCGCATGTATCTTCTATCGAAGGGAACTTATTGAAGACTACGTGCAGCACTGGTACAAGAAGGAGATTTATATGAGGGGTTATGAACACTTTCTAAATCCCATAAATTCACAAAAGGAGTGACCATTAGCTAACTTGAATCCAATTATTCATTGGTCTATTATTCGGAAGAAGCCTGGATGGCCATCGCAATATGCTAGACAAAAGAAGGAAGAGGAATTAGAGACCCAAAAATATGGCATAAATAGGCATGTTTTGAAATATTCATGTTCAAACCGTGTGAGGCCATAACAAAAGAAATTGTGGGGTAACTAGTACAATATTGCCTTCAACATCTACTAAGAGATCAAAAAATCCGGTAAGCAAAAATTCAATTTATATACTTTGGTAATATTTTTAATATTCGATTTGTTTCTCACTCAAATGGTATTTTTTTGTAGGTGCGTAGGACAACTTGAGGTTTGAGGCATATCTGGTAGTCAATTAAGCCTCGTTTTCTAAAGGTAATCAATATGTTTTCATTTATTATTTTCGATTTTTTTTTAATATTATCATGTTTCTGTTATGAACGCGGAAGGGACGCGGAAGGGAGAGAGAGAATGAAAGAGATCTAGAGAAGAAGGGGAGATTAGGGTTAGGGTTGAGAGGGAAGGAGGGAGAATACCTGAACAATAATCTTCATAGCGCATCCAAGAGAGTTCCGGGGTTATAAATACCCCGGGACTAGAGGGGGCCGGCCGGCCCCCTCAATAAGGGTTGAACTGTGTGGTTCAGCCCCACAGGCTTCCTTTTAGTGATTGGGGGCTGAACCTGATGGTTCAGCCCCGTTGCTCCCTGTGGCCTCCTTTGGTCGTCGAACATAATGATGCCCTGTGAATCGCAGCGCGTTCGGGGGCATAACATTCCCCTCCCCATCAAGCACCAATTTGTCCCCAAGGTGGAAGTCCGGAAACAAGTCACAGAACTCTAGCAGATCAACCCAGGTGTTGTGTGCAAATGTCAAGTTCTTCCATTTAACCAGGATCTCGGGACGGTATTCAGTGCCCCGCTTCTTCCACTTGGTCAACAAGATTTCCTCCGGTGAGGGCCGCAGCTCCCCTGTCGTAGTCGCTTCAGGTAATAAAGGGCTCGTCTGAACTGCGCCGCCAATCTTCTTCTTGAGTAGGGAGACATGAAAGGTTGGGTGAATATGAGAGCTTTCTGGAAGCGCTAAGGTGTATGCCACTGGTCCTACCCGATGATTAATGTGGAACGACCCGTAGTACTGTGGTGCCAATTTTTGATTTGCCCGGCGGGAGACGGAGAGCTGTCGGTAAGGTTGGAGTTTGAGGAAGACTTCGTATCCGACCGCGAACTCCCGCTTTGTTTGATGTTTGTCTGCCTGTGTTTTCATCCTGTTCTGGGCCGCTCAGAGGTTGTCCCGTAAGAGGGCCAGGGTGCGATCCCGGCCGCGCAGTGTGCCGTTGACAGCTGGAAGAGCTGTGCTGCCTGGCTAGTAAGAACCCAAGGATGGCGGAGGGCGGCCATAGACGACCTCGAACGGGGTAAGCTTTCTGGTTGTATGATAGGAGGTGTTGTAGCAGTACTCTGCTCAATGTAACCAGCGGGTCCAAGAGCGTGGCTCGTCCATCACGAAGCATCGGAGGTATGTCTCCACCCCCCCCCCCCCCCCCCCCCCCCCCCCCCCCCCCCCCCCCCCCCCCCGATTGAGAACCTCTGTCTGTCCGTCCGTCTGGGGATGGTTGGTCGTGCTCTGGCGCAACCGCGTACCTTGTAATCGAAAAAGCTCCCGCCATAAGTTGTTGACGAACACCGGATCGCGATCCGAAATGATAGACTGGGGTACGCCATGCAGTCGAACGATCTCTCGGGCAAAATGATCGGCTACTGATTCCCCGGTGTAGGGATGGCTCATGGCGAGGAAGTGCCCGTACTTCGAGAGTTTGTCGACCACGACCAAGATGACGGACTTGCCCTGAGATTTGGGTAGGCCGTCTATGAAGTCCATGGAGATTGTGTCCCAGATATTGTGCGGAATTTCCAGCGGACTGAGCAAGCCCGCTGGGGAGGTTGTTTCATATTTCTGTCGTTGGCAAACCTTACACTGCTGCACAAACTGCTGTACTTCCTGACGTAAACCCTTCCAAAAGACTTTCACCCTCAGCCGCTGGAGAGTTCGGAGCACGCCTGCATGTCCCCCCATCGGAGAAGAATGGAACTCGTGCATCATAACTGTCTTCCAGGCTGAGGTAGGTGGAAGAACGACTCGCCCCTGATAATATAGGTGCCCTCCCTGTAACTGGTACCCCGGTGTGGTCGTTTGTCCCTGTCGTAGTGCATCCACGATGATTCGGAGCTCGGGATCCCGTTGTACCTCTTCCTGTATGTCGTCGAGGGAGTCGATCAGGGGACCCGAAATGTGGGAGAGTGAGCTATCTGGGAGTCGTGATAGAGCATCGGCGGCCACATTCTCCTTCCCTTGCTTGTAGAGGGGAGGCCACTCGTTGTTCCAGAAAGTGTTTTAAACTCTGGTGGTCTGTGCGAACCTTGAAGTGGTGTCCCAGCAAGTACGACCTCCATATGGCCACCATGTGTATGATAGCTAGCATCTCCTTCTCATAGGTAGATTACCCTAGGGTCGTCAAAGCCAGGGCCTTGCTGAAATAGGCTAGGGGTCTTCCTTCTTGCATCAACACAGCGCCAATTCCTACCCCAGATGCGTCGGTCTCCAACACAAACTCCTTGCTGAAATCCGGAAGAGCCAGGACCAGCGTAGTCGTCATGACCCGTTTTAGAGCCTGAAAAGCCGCCTCGGCGTCCTCCTGCCACACGAAGGCCTCCTTCTGTAATAACTGAGTGAGCGGTTTCGTGATCTTTTCGTAGTCCTTCACAAACCGACGGTAGTAGCCCGTGAGCCCGAAGAATCCCCGCAAAGCCCGGATCATCGTAGGACGGGGGCCAGGTTATCATGCTCTCGATTTTGTGTGGGTCGGCCCGAACGCCCTGTACCGAAACTAGATGGACCAGATACTCGACCTCCGCTTGGCCGAAAGAGCATTTGGACTGTTTAACATATAGCTGATGCTGGCGCAGAATGGTGAGGACTTGCTTCACATGCTCCAAATGCTCATTCCAACTGCTACTGTAGATCATGATGCCGTCGAAGAAGATCAACACTGAACGACGCAGAAGTGGACGGAAGATCTCGTTCATCACGGCCTGAAATGTGGACGGGGCGTTGGTTAGCCCGAAAGGCATCACGAGAAACTCGTAATGTCCGTCATGGGTCCTGAAAGCAGTCTTGTGGATGTCCCCCTCCCGCATCTGAATCTGATGGTAGCCGGAACGTAGGTCCAGCTTGGTGAATAGGCACGCTCCGTGTAGCTCTTTCAACAACTCATCAATCATGGGTATGGGAAATTTGTCTTTGACTGTAGAACTATTCAGGCCTCGGTAATCAACGCAGAATCTCCATGAGCCGTCTTTCTTCTTAACGAGAATGATGGGCGAAGAGAAGGAACTTGTACTGGGACCGATGATCTCGGTAGCAAGCATCTCTCTAATGCTACGCTCGATCTCTGCCTTCTGTATGTGCGGGTAGCGGTACGGTCTGGTATTAGTGGGTTCTGACCCCACCTTGAGTTGAATTGCGTGGTCTTTGAACCTCGGCGGAGGAAGTGCGTGCGGCTCCTGAAAGACATCTTCATTACTGGGTCAACACAGGTCGCATCTGCTCCGGAATCT
Source organism: Dactylorhiza incarnata (assembly GCA_033032865.1). Lineage (NCBI taxonomy): Eukaryota > Viridiplantae > Streptophyta > Magnoliopsida > Asparagales > Orchidaceae > Dactylorhiza > Dactylorhiza incarnata. The sequence goes on along the minus strand of JAWHQI010000051.1, from coordinate 6,547,278 downwards.
CTGATGGGATATGAGTGGCCGATGCTATCCCCATGATCATCGCCATCGAGCCGCCCTGCTCTCCCAGACGTTCCAAGCTCCTGACATAGATCTCCTTCAGCGGAGATGATTTGAGGCCGTGAAGGCAGTAATCCTTCCCAATCTGTGTGAACTCCATGGTCATCTGGTCCCAGTCAAAGGTGACTCTCTTCAACTGCCTTAGCCACTGAACTCCCAGTACATATCAGATCCCGGATGGGTAAAAGGTAGACGTCGGTGCGGCAAGTGTACCCCTGCATCCGCAGTTTGACTCCCCTCATCACCCCTTCACACCTTAGTTTGCTCCCATCTGCCACCATGACCTGGAAAGCGGCGCCACGGTCTACTGTGTGTCCCACTTTCAGTGCAACGACAGGGTTGATGAAATTGTGGGTGCTCCCACTATCGATCAGAATTGTAACCCGCTACTCGGTCACATTCCCCGCTATGCACATAGTAAGGGGGGCCTTATAACCCTCCATTGCCTATATGGATACCTCGAATTCTGTTAGATCCAATTCCTCCTCTAGTTCCAACGCGGTGGTTTCTTCTTCTCTCCCTTCTCTCGCAACATGAAAACCTGGATCTTCTGGCACTTGTGCCCGGGCCCATACTTTTCGTACTTTTCATCACAGTTGAACCACAAGCCTTTCTCCTTCCTCGCCTGCAGCTCAGGCTAGGTCAGTTTGGTCACCGTCGGCCGGCCGGTTGCCGGAGGATCTCTCCTAGCAGGTGTGGTAGCCGTGGCTGCTCTACCCATGGTGCGGTTGCTCTGTCAGTTGAAACACTCCTCTTGTATCCGTGCGAGACTGATGATGTGACTCAAGCTGCGGGGCATATAGGCATGGACCTCGTCCCTCAGATGCTCCTTCAGCCTCGAAATGAAACAACTCAGCAGTGTTTTCTCTTCCCAGCGGACCCTGTTGGCCAACCTCTCAAACTCGGTGCGGTACTCCATCAGCGTTCCGAACTGCTGAAGCTTCTGAAGCATGGCCTCAACGTCTTCATACTCCGGAGGGCCAAATCGGGCTGCAAATTCCTCTACGAACTCATTCCAAGGTGCGTAATCATGGCCCCTCAAGAATCACTGCGTCCATTGGTAGGCGTCCTCCTCTAGGTGAAAAGCTGCCTGCTGCACCCATTGCTCCTCGGGAATTTCTTGGTAATTGAAAAAAAGTTCCGCTTTTTGCACCCACTCCAACGCATCTCCTTCCCCGAATTTGGGAAAATTCATTCGAGTCCTCTTCGGTGGCATGTACGCTCTCTGATTTGCCTGCCCGTATCCCCCTGGTTCCTGGCCGTACCCTCCCGGCCTCCGTTGTTCCATAGGGTGATTTGGTAGCCCTTGGGGTCCCTGCAAGTACGTGCCCCCCTGTTGAGGTCGTTCATATCCTTGGTTTTCGTTGTTGTAGCCTCTAGGTGGTGCGAAGGCCTGTGGGAGCGGTATGAGTCCAACGACACCTCCAAACGAAGCGCCCGATGCTCCGTTAGGTTGAAAACCCCCCAGCGTATGCTCTGGAGGTCTCCAATTAGGCATACGACCCATCCCGACTCCATTCCAGGCTGCCGATGCTGTCCCGGCTCCATTCCAGGTCGCTGACGCTGTCCGCAGGGCGGACGGCCCAACCCGAGCCTCCGCAGGCCTCCACGCTCCCGGACGGCCTCCTCCGGCCCCGCTCCACCCACCGGCGGCAGCTCCCATCTCTGGAGGCTGAGTCGATGTCTCCCCGATCCTTCCCGCTTGATTTCCGGCGGGTCTGGACGGATCGGTCCCCATCCAGACGCTCGTCGGTCTGTCCATCGCGTGAATCGCCGCGACCAGATGTTGTCGGGCGTATTCCCCCATTCCGTGAGGTATCGAATGGTGATGCAAGTCCTCCACCTCCGATCCATCGTTGACAGTCGTTTTTCCTTTCAGATTTTGAGCGAGGAGGGATTTGATCTCATCCATGCGAGCGTCTAAACGTTCCTCCAACTGTTTCGTCGATGTCTTCATCCTTTCTTCCATAGCCGTCACCGTATCCGTCAACCCTACGTAGTTTTCCTCTAGGGTTGCCAATCTTGCGATTTATGCGTCCGAGCGTGTGGTCACCATGGCCGCAGGAAGGTTCTTTGATACCAAATGTTATGAACGCGGAAGGGATAGAGCGAGAATGAAAGAGATCTAGAGAAGAAGGAGAGATTAGGGTTAGGGTTGAGAGGGAAGGAGGGAGAATACCTGAATAATAATCTTCATAGCCCATCAAAGAGAGTCCCGGGGTTATAAATACCCCGGGACTAGAGGGGGCCTCAATAGGGGCTGAACCGTGTGGTTCAGCCCCGCAGACTTGCTTTTAGTGATTGGGGGCTCAACCGGATGGTTTAGCCCCGTTGCTCCCTGTGGCCTCCTTTGGTCGTCGAGCATAATGATGCCCTATGAATCGCAGCGCGTTCGGGGGCATAACAAATTTTCACTAAAATGGTAATTTAATATGCAGGTGCTCCGCTAAATTTGAATTCTAAAGTCAAGCTGTGTTTTGTTGGTGGCTACACACTCATAGGGCCGAATTTTTTATTTTGCTAGTAAAAAAATTTTGTAATTTGACAGTGAACCAGCTTTATGCTTGGAATGTAGACAAACTATGTATTTTGATTATGGAATTAAAAATGTTTATGTTTTGGATGATTTAATATGTTATTCTTCTTGTTAATTTGATGGTGGATCACGTCGGTTTCGTTAGATTCTCGAAAATCGTTAAATTTCATGAGGCCGAAATCAAAATATTCGGCCAAAGCAATAAAGAGTATGCCCAGATTCATGAATTTCGGCCAAATATGTCAATTGCCCAAGGCTAGGACGAAAATACCCCTTATAAAATGAACCTGGGGTGCAAAGTGGTAAGCTTAATGATATGGAGGGGGGAAGGGGGTGCAATCTGCCATATTAGAATATTCAGGATACAAAGTGTCAAAGAGTCTATATTGGGGGGTGCAATCTGCCAAAAAGGCCCCATGTGAAATTGTTCATTCAGATGTTTATTTACAATATAATTTGGTCTATTATTTGTCTTTTTCTTCTAAATTTAAGTTTTATATTATCTTACAAACATTAATCACACTCATAAAGGTTAGATTACAGAGGTAAGTGTGAATAAAAAGCCAAGTAAATAAATAAATAAATTATTTAAAGCAGCATCTTGACTGCTTAAAAAGAAAATCAGCCTCCATGTCATCCTTCGTGTATATATCTTCATTTATTTACACATCAGGTGCAAACTTGTATGGTCTGTTTGAGTTGGTACTGATGATTGAAGAGAGAGATCAGAGATGCATGGCATGTTTGGGAGAGCGGTGTGTCATGGCTTAACCTTTACGGGGTTAGCCTCTGGAGTTTTCTAGAGAAATCTAGGAGCATGTAGAGTATTTTGTACATTGTATTCTAGAGAAGTGTATAAGCTCTCTAGAATGGTCTCATGAGAACATTCTAAAGAACTCAGAAAATATGTACATACATGATAGTGGCAGAATAGTCTAGATATGAGGTAGTCTAGATCCTTCCATCCTTTGGAGGGAAAGTCATTTGGAGCCTATAAAAGGGGTAGGCCTCCTCATTTGTACATTCATTCAAGAATTCAAGCAATCTAAGCATTTTTGCTCTTTACACTCTCTTGCTCTCTCTTTCAAGTGCTCTCTTGCTCTCTTGGATTCTCTTTCAAGTTCGTGCTGAGTAAGATGGCTTTGGAAGGGAACAACAACTCAAGCATTATTGATGAGCGCGACATGGCGGCCGAAGAGAAAAGAGAAAGAAGGAAGAGGGACCAAAGCAAGGGTCGTGAAGGTTCCAATGTGGAACCGAATGTGGTGGACCAGGCTGAGTATGATGCATTGAGGGATGCTTACTTGGTTCTACAACGAAAAGTGGAGCATATTTGTAAGTACTTTGACACTTTTCATGAGGAACAAGAAAAGATGCAAATAGATGTTGATCTTCTTAAGGAACAAGCTATGGGAAAGGTGGAAGAATCCTCTCACAACGCTTTTGATACTATCATTAGCGACTTTGAAGAGCGCTTAACAAATCTTGAAACATAAGTGGAAGATTTGCGCAAGCGAAACCCTACAAGTGGTGGGATGGTGGAGCCATGGTGAATACAAAGCTTGATGTACCAAAACCCAAGAAGTTCGCCGGAAAGCGAGATGCATTAGAGGTGGAGAATTTCCTTTGGCACATGGAGAAATACTTGGAAGGCTACGACATCACGGATGAAGCACTAAAGGTACGCCATGCTAGTTACTACTTAGAAGATATTGCTTCACTATGGTGGTGTAAGATACAAGCAGACGTAGCCAAAGGACTCTACCGAATCGACACTTGGGAGGACTTCAAGCAAGAGTTGAGAAGGAACTTCATCCATGAGAATGTGAAGGATGTAAACTTGCGAAGACTTAGGGAGCTAAGGCAGAAGGGCGCCATTGGAGACTACGTCAAAGAGTTCACAACATTATCTCTATAAGTCTTTGATGTCCTTGAACATATTCTCCTTTTCAACTTCATTGATGGGCTGCAAAATTGGGTCAAGCAAGAAGTCAAGAGGAAGGACCTAAGAACCACCAGAGATGCAATTTCTATCGCCGAGTCTCTTATTGAATTTCAACGCCAACCCAATTCAACCAAGGAGAGGAGAGATAAGCCCAACTATGGAAAAGGTGGGGGAGACCGACGAGACAACAAGGCCACTCATTTCAAAGGAGGATCGAAGAATTTTCCTGACTCGCGGAAGGAGTTCGAAGAGAAGAGGAAGAACTTTACACCACGAGGTGGATGCTATGTGTACAAGGGGCCACATCAAATGAGTAGTTGTCCAAAGCTTGGCTCATTATCAGCTATGGTGGAGAGTCAAAATGCCACTCCAACGGAAGAAGGTACTTCTCATTTTTGTTCATTGCAATTGTTAAATGCTTTGAACGTGCAGCCAACGGAAGATACATCAAGCAAGGGGCTGATGTATGTGGAAGCTATTGTTAATGGGAAGGCCACAAAGGCCTTAATCGACACTGGAGCTTCACACAACTTCATGACCGAAGGAGAAGCCAAGAGGTTGGGCTTTCAGGTAATGAAGGGCGGAGGATGGATTAAGACCGTGAACGGTCAGGCGAGGCCACTTGATGGAGTTGCGCATGGGCACCTGGAAGGGCCAGGTGGACTTCTCAACCGCACCCATGGACGACTTCAAGGTCGTACTTGGGATGGAATTTCTGGAGAAGATGCAAGCCATCGTCATGCCAGCACTTCGTTCGGTTTGCATCTTGGAGGAAGGAAATGCATGCATGGTCCCAACGGTACAAGGACCATCAAAGGAAGGGACGAAACAACTATCGGTCATGCAACTTGCAAACCAACTTACTTGGCCACCCTTAAGGAGGAAGAAACTAGCGACATGAGGGACGAGGTGCATCCCATCATTATGGACGTGATAGCGAAAAATGAAGACATCATGCCTCCAGAGTTACCTCTAAGGTTACCACCTCGGAGGGAGGTGGATCACAAGATCGAGTTGGAGCCTGGGACAAAGCCACCAGCCAAATCAACTTACCGGATGGTTCCCCCCGAATTGTAGGAGTTGAGGAAGAAACTTCAAGTTCTACTTGAGTCAGGAATGATCAGGCCGTCAAAGGAGCCATTTGGTGCCCCAATGCTATTCCAAAAGAAGAAGGATGAAACGTTTCGGCTTTGCAGAGACTACCGGGCACTAAACAAGGTGACGGTGAAGAACAAGTATACTATCCCTCTCATTGCTGATCTCTTTGACATGCTTGGGAAGGCAAGGATCTACTCCATGTTGGACTTGCAAAAAGGATATCATCAAGTGCGAGTCGCAAAATGAGACGTACCAAAGACAACTTGCGTTACAAGACATGGATCGTTCGAATGGATGGTGATGTCTTTCGGTTTAACCAACGCACCAACTACTTTCTGCACTTTGATGAATCAAATATTCCATTCATACTTGGACAAGTTCGTGGTGTTGTATTTGGATGATATAGTGGTATACAGTGACACCACGGAGGATCATGCCAAACATCTTAGCTTGGTATTCCAAGTGTTGAGGGAAAATGAGTTGTACGTGAAAAAGTCCAAATGCTCATTTGGACAAGAGGAGATACACTTTCTTGCACATGTCATTGGGCATGGCCGACTCCGGATGGACATGGCGAAGGTGCAAGCAATCGAAGGATGGTAGCCGCCAACGAATGTGACAGAACTACGATCATTTTTGGGCTTGGTGAATTACTACCGTAAATTCATCAAGGACTACTCAAGGAGGGTGGTACCATTGACGGATCTATTAAAAAAGAACAAGGCTTGACTATGGACGGACGAATGCCAAAGAGCCTTTGAAGATTTAAAGGCAGAGGGTTGCACGGAACCGGTGCTTGCTTTGCCCGACTTCAGCAAAAGATTTAAACTGCATACGGATTCATCAGACTTTGCGATCGGTGGAGTGCTAATGCAAGAAGGCCACCCTTTAGCATTTGAAAGTCGTAAACTCAATGAGAGGCTGAACGACGCTACACCGTCCAGGAGAAGGAGATGACTGTCATTATACACTGCTTGCAAGTTTGGAGACATTATCTACTTGGGGCGCAATTTACAATCAAGACAGATAATGTTGCAACTACATATTTCCAAACGCAGAAGAAGTCGACTACCAAGCAAGCAAGATGGCCACTGGACAACAAGTAGCCCGCGGGACTCTCAGAACCATTGCCCATAGCAGAGCATCCTTGGGAGTCTGTGACACTTGAATTCATCAATACTCTGCCAAAATCTGAAGGGTTCAGATCGATCTTGGTGGTGGTAGATCGATTTTCCAAGTATATCACATTCATCCCTAGCACAAGGGATACTACCGCAGAGGAGACAACATGATTATTCTTCAAGAACGTGGTAGAGTATTGGGGGTTGCCAAAGACGATCATTAGTGATCGTGACCCCAGGTTTACAGGTAAATTATGGATGGAGTTGTTCAAGCTATTGAGATCTGAACTAAACTTCTCCACCAGCTTTCACCATCAAACAGGTGGGCAAACAGAGAGGGTGAATGCTTTGCTCGAGTGCTATTTGCGGCACTTTGTGAGTGCCAATCAGCAAGACTGGGCCAAGTTGATCGATGTGGCGCAATTCTCTTACAATTTACAACGGAGTGAGGCAACTGGGAGGTGTCCGTTTGAGCTTGCCACGGGAAGGCAACCACTTACTCCACACACTTTGGCGACCACAACAAATGATGGAAGGAGCCCAGGAGCTAGGAAAATGGCTAAGTCATGGGAGGAGCAAGCAGACTTAGCCAGCGTATATTTAGAAAGAGCACGGAAGCAGATGAAGATGTGGGCTGACCCAAAGCGACGAATGGTGGAATACACAGTTGGGGATAAGGTATTGGTAAAACTCCTACTCCAGCAGTTCAAGGCTTTGCGTGGTATGCACAAAGGTTTGGTGAGAAGGTATGAATGCCCATTTCCAGTGATTGTCAAGGTGGGTAAGGTTTCCTATCGCCTTGACCTACCAGACTCTTTGAAGATACACCCGGTATTTCATGTCAGCATGTTGAAGCCATATCACGAGGACAATGAAGATCTTCAAAGAGGGACATCCCAGATAGCACCTCCTGTGATGACAACGTCTTTTGACAAAGAGGTGGAGGAGGTGCTTACAAAAAAGATTGTGCGGCGAAGAGGTGTGCAACCTAACACACAATACCTGATCAAGTGGAAAGGAAGACCAGAGTCTGAAGCTATATGGGAGACATTAGCAGACCTCTGGCAATTCAAGGACATCATCCAGCAGTACGAGGCAACGAGGGCGTCACCACGATAGGTGGGGGAGGATGTCACGGCTTAACCTCTATGGGGTTAGCCTCTGGAGTTTTCTAGAGAAATCTAGGAGTGATAGGATTCTAGGGAGGAAGATAGAGAGAAATTAGGGTTGTAGGGAGAAGAAGATGAGAAATACCTGAGAAATATCTATATGCCTTCCAAGAGAGAGCCCCAGGGTATTTATAACCCATGCCATAGAGGGGGTCGGCCGGCCCCCTCCATAGGGGTTGAACTGATGGTTCAGCCCCGTAGCCATGCTTTTTAATGAGTGGGGGCTGAACCGGTGGGTTCAGGCCCGCTGCCGCTTGCACTCTCCTTCTGTCGGCGCACATAATGACGCCCTGAGAACCGTGCCATATTCAGGAGCGTAACATTCCCCTCCCCATCAAGAACCAACTTGCCCTCAAGATGGTAGTCAGGGTAGGGCTCCTTGAAGTCCAGCAGGTCGATCCAAGTGTTGTGTGCCTCTGACAAGTGTTTCCACTTAACAAGGACCTCGGGGCGGTACTCGGTGCCCCCTCTGCTTCCATTTGATCAGTAGGATCTCCTCTGGCAATGACCGCAACTCACCCGCGGTGGTCGCCTCCGGCAGGAACGGGGTGGCTGAACTGTGTTGTCGATCTTCTTCTTTAGCAAGAACACATGAAAGGTAGGATGGATACGAGACCCTTCGGGTAGCGCCAAGGTGTAAGCAACTGGCTCCACTCTGCGGATAATACGAAAAGGACAATAGTAACGCGGAGCCAATTTTTGATTTGCCCGTCGGGCCACTGACAGTTGTCGGTAGGCCTGGAGCTTGAGTAAGACTTCATCACCGACCTCGAATTCTCTCTCCTTGAGATGTTTGTCCGCCTTGGCCTTCATACGATTCTGGGCGGTCCGGAGGTTCTCGCTCAGAGTCGCTAAGATGCGGTCCCGGTCGCGTAGCGCCCGATCAATGGCCGACAAGGCCGTGCTGCCTGGTTCATAACTACCCAAGGTCCATGTTCGAGGCTCGTCCATCACAAAACAACGGAGGTATGTCTCCAGTCCCCGGTTGAGGACCTCCGTCTAGCCATCGGTTTAGGGGTGATTGGTCGTGCTTAGGCGTAAGCAAGTCCCCTGTAGTCGAAATAGCTCTCGCCAGAAATTACTCACAAACGTCGGGTCCCGATCTGAGATGATAGCGTGCGGAACGCCATGGAGACGGACAATTCCTCGAACAAAGAGATCGGCGACTGATTCGCCCGTGTACGGGTGGCTCAATGCCAAAAAGTGTCCGTACTTTGAGAGCTTATCCACCACGACCAAGATAACGGATTTGCCCTGAGACTTGGGTAGCCCGTCGATGAAGTCCATAGACACCGTATCCCAAATGTGGTGCGGGATCTCCAGAGGTGTAAGCAGGCCCGCCGGGGTGGTCGTCTCATACTTCTGCCGCTGGCACGTCTCACACTGTTGAACAAACTGCTGGACATCGCGTCGTAATCCCTTCCAAAAGACATTTGCCCTCACCAGTTGGAGAGTCCCGAGTACTCCCGCATGGCCCCCAGTTGGGGAGGAGTGGAACTCGTGCATCATGACGATCTTCCAGGCTAAGGTGGGTGGAATGACCACTCGGTCGTGGTAATAAAGTCTTTCATTCTGTAGGTGATAGCCCGGGGAGGTGTCTTGCCCCTTTTGGAGAGCTTCCACGAGGACCCGTAGTGCGGGGTCCCGAATGATCTCCTTCTGGATGTCATCAAAAGAGTCGATCAGGGGGCCGAAAATCCGGGCGAATGTGCTCTCTGGGAGACGGGATAAAGCGTCAGCAACCACGTCCTCTTTGCCTTGCTTGTAGAGGATCTCATAGTCGTACCCCAGCAGCTTCGTCACCCACTTCTGCTGGAGAGGGGAGGGAACCCGTTGTTCTAAGAAGTGCTTCAAGCTCTGATGGTCTGTAGGGATTTTGAAGTGTCGTCCCATCAAATAAGGCCGCCACACAGCCACAACATGGATGATTTCCAGGATCTTCTTCTCGTACGTAGACAATCCCAAAGTTCGGGGAGCCAACGCCTTGTTTTAGAAGGCTAATGGATGCCCTTCATGCATTAATACCGCGCCAATTCCCACACCCGACACATCTGTTTCAAGCACGAACTCCCTGTTGAAATCGGGGAGGGCGAGGACCGGTGTGGTTGTCATGGCCCCCTTGAGGGACTGGAAAGCCGCCTCAGCCTCCTCCTTCCATAGAAAGGCATTCTTCTGTAATAACTGAGTCAATGGCCGCGCAATCTTGCCATAATCCTTCACGAATCGCCTGTATACCCCGTGAGTCGCAGAAATCCCCGTAAGGCCCAGATGGTACGAGGGTGTGTCCATGATAGCATGCTCTCGATCTTTTTGGGGTCGGCCTTAACACCGTGAACGGAGACCAAATGCCCCAGGTACTCGACCTCCAGTTGTCCGAATGAGCACTTGGACTGCTTGGTGTAGAGCTGGTGCTGGCGTAGGATGGTGAAAACGTGCTCCACATGGGCCAGGTGTTCCTCCCAACTTGCGCTATATATGAGGTTGTCATAAAAAAATCAATACTGAGCGACAGAGAAGAGGGCGAAAGATCTCGTTCATGACCGCCTGGAACGTGGACGGGGCGTTGGTGAGCCCAAAAGGCATCACGAGGAGCTCGTAGTGCCCGTCATGCGTCCGGAATGCAGTTTTGTGGTTGTCCTCCTCTCGCATTCGAATCTGATGGTAGCCCGACCGGAGGTCCAGCTTGGTAAACAGGGAAGCGCCGTGCAACTCGTCTAACAGCTCTTCTATCAGTGGAATGAGAAACTTATCATTGATAGTCTAGTTGTTCAAGCCGCGGTAGTCCACACAAAATCGCCACGAACCGTCCTTCTTCTTCACCAAGATGATGGGGGAGGAGAAGGAACTAGTACTGGGGCGAATAATCCCAACGTCAAGCATTTCTCTGACGCTGCGCTCAATGTCGGCCTTCTGGACGTGCGGATAACGATATGGTCTGCTGTTGGTGGGTTCGGACCTCGCCTTGAAGTGGATTTGATGGTCCCTGAATCTCGGTGGTGGAAGTGTACGGGGTTCCTGAAATATGTCAGCATACTGAGCCAGTATAGCCTGCATTTGCACCGGCACTACTGATGGAACTGTGGTGGACGGTGTAATCTCCATGATCATCGCCATAGCGCCGCCCTGATCCCCCAGTCGCTCCAAGCTCCGGATCGATATCTCCTTCATCGGGGAGGATTTCAGGACGCTCAGACAAGACTCCTTCCCATGTTGTGCGAACTCCATCGTCATCTGATCCCAGTCAAAGGTTACCCGCCTCAATTGTCGCAACCACTGTACCCCAAGCACCATGTCAGAGCCTCTGATAGGCAAGAGGTAGACGTCGGTACGGCCCGTGTACCCTTGTATCTGTAGCTCCACCCCTTTCATAACGCCCTCGCACTGAAGTTTGTTCCCATCTGCTACCATGACCTGAACGGCTGCTCCACGGTCGATCACATGTCCCACGCGCTGAGCCACAACGGGATGGATGAAATTGTGGGTGCTCCCACTATCCACCAGAATCGTCATCCACTCCTGGATAACCCCTCCCGCAATCCGCATAGTGAGGGGGGTGTTGTATCCCTCCATCGCCTGTATGGACACGCCAAACTCAGCCAAATCCAAGTCCTCCTCGAACTCTGGTCCTGGAGTGATCTCATCTTCCACATCCTCATGCAGCATATAAACCCGGACCTTCTGGAACTTGTGTCAGGGTCCGTACTTTTTGTCACAGTTGAAACACAGACCCTTCTTCTTCCGCGCCTGGAGTTCGGTCCATGATAGCCTCGTCACAGTCGGTTTGCCGGCCGCTGGATGTTCTCTCCTGGCGGCTACCGGGGTGGTCGTGGTTCGCCCTGTGGCGCGGTTCCTTTTCCTGTTGAAGCGTTCCTCCTGAATGCGGGCCAAGTTAATGGCATGATTTAGGCTGCGGGGAATATATGACTGATCCTCGTAATGCAAATGCTCCTTTAGTCCCGATATGAAACAGCTAAGCAACATTTTTTCTTCCTAGTGCACCCTATTTGCCATCTTTTCGAACTCCGTGCGATACTCCATCACTTTCCCTTTCTGCCGCAATTTCTGGAGGAAGGCCTCAAAATCCTTGTACTCCAAAGACCCAAATATGGTGGTGAATCCCTCCACGAAATCAGTCCATGACACATAATCTTTGCCCCTCAGAAACCATTATGTCCACTGAAAGGCATCATCCTTCAAGTGGAAGGACGCTAGCTGCACCCTTTGGCCCTCCGGGACCTCCTGATAACTGAAAAAAGTTTGGTCTTCTGCACCCATCCAAAGCGTACCCACCGTTGAACTTGGGAAAATTCATGCGTGTCAATTTCGGGGGCTTGTAAACTCGCGGGGTGGCCTGACCATACCACCCTGGTTCTTGTTCGTACCATGTTGGCCTCCTTTGCTCCGTAGGGCCAAGCGGTGTGCCCGGGTGCCCTTGGTGATGCAATCCGCCAGTTGGTAGGGGTTGGCCTCCCCACGGAATGCCGGTTCCGAAGCCCCCTGGTGGGACGCAGCCGCGCAGATGGGGAAGGAGACCAAACGCACCCCCGACGGTAGTATCGGGCCTCCAGGAACCCGTTCAAGCCCTCCTGGGTCCTCGCTGACTCGTCCCCAAGGCACGCGCCTAAAGTCGGCCTCACCTGCGCCAGACTGGGTCGATCCCGCACCCAGCGAAGCCCCGCGGACCCCCCACCACCCGCTGCGCCAACAACTCCGGTTGATCAATCCGCCCGTTGGTAGGGGTTGGCTGCCCCACGGAATGCCGGTTCTGTAGCCCCCTGGTGGGACGTAGCCGCGCGGATGGGGAAGGAGACCAACCGCACCCCCCGACGGTAGTATCGGGCCTCCAGGAACCCGTCCGACCCCTCCTGGGTCCTCACCGACTCGTTCCCAAGGCACGCGCGCGAAGCCGGCCTCACCTGCGCCGGACAGGGTCGATGCCGCGCCCAGCGAAGCCCCGCGGACCCCCAACCTCCCGCTGTGCCAACAACTCCGATCGATCCAGCACCGGCGCGGCCTTGTCCCGCCGATCCGGAGGCCTCGCCCATTTGCGGCGCTATCTGATGAGACACAGTCGTTTCTAGGGCCGGACACTGCGAGCCGCCGGATTTCTCTCTCGTTGTCGCCTTCCCTTTCATATTTTGAGATAACAATGCTTTGATTTCTTTCCGTTCCTCCGTTCCTCCAAACGTTGTGTGGATGCCCTCATCTTTTCCTCGATGGCGGTTACCGTATCCGTCAATCCAACGTAATTTTCTTCTAGGGTTTCCAATCGGTTGATCTCCTCTTCCGAACGAGTGGTAACCATGGTCGCAGGAACGATGCTCTGTTACCAAATGATAGGATTCTAGGGAGGAAGGGGAAACTAGGGAGGAAGATAGAGAGGAATTAGGGTTGTAGGGAGAAGAAGATGAGAAATACCTGAGAAATATCCATATGCCTTTCAAGAGAGAGCCCCGAGGTATTTATAACCCCGACCATAGAGGGGGTTGGCCGGCCCCCTCCATAGGGGCTTAACCGATGGTTCAGCACCGTAGCCATGCTTTTTAATGAGTGGGGGCTGAGCCGGTGGGTTCAGCCCCCTGCCGCTTGCACTCTCCTTCTGTCGGCGCACATAATGATGCCCTGAGAACCGTGCCATATTCGGGGCGTAACAAGGAGTATGTAGAGTATTTTGTACATTGTATTCTAGAGAAGTGTAGAACCATTCTAGAATGGTCTCATGAGAACATTCTAGAGAACTCAGGAAATATGTACATACATGATAGTGGTAGAATAATCTAGATATGAGGTAGTCATGTTCCTTCCATCCTTTGGAGGGAAAGTCATTTGGGGCCTATAAAAGGGGTAGGCCTCCTCATTTGTACATTCATCCATGAATTCAAGCAATCTAAGCATTCTTGCTCTTTACACTCTCTTGCTCTCTCTTTCAAGTGCTTACTTACTCATCTTCATTTTGCCACGATTAGTGTTGGAGAAGGCTGACTTAGCTAGTTGCGAAGGAGCGCGGAAATGAGCTAAGGACGCACGCGACATTATCAAGGGGAAAAGTCCGTGACAGGTGGCTATTGTGAAAGGAGTGGTGGTAAATGGAAGGTTGCAAATGGAGCTGTAGGAATCTGGCTGTTGTAAATGGAGATCTGTTTGGATGATCTCTGTTTACAGAGTTGTTAAGAACAAAGAATTTTTTTTAGCTATTTGGCAAACAAAGGTGTGATGTTTATGTTAAAAAAATTGCTTAAAAAGTAATGAATTAGAGGATAAATTTTTTTAATTTTTTTCTCATTGCTTTAATTCTAAAAAAACATATATACATGAGTTCGAACAATTTGAAAACATGCATATTACGTAGAAGCTCTGTAGAGTTGTTCGACAATGGAGTTACGCATCACACTCATCTTATAAACACCTACTCGAACGCTTTTAACATGCTCTGCATTTGATCTGACATTAGTAGTTGTTTGGCCTCATCGTCTTTGATGTGCTTGGGTAAATTAAATGCTAGTCTGTTACGAACATCCACGCCGGCCGGTTCGCGGGACAACATTACCAAAGGCGGAAGAAAGAGATGACACCAAGTGGGGCTGAACCAACCGGTTCAGCCCCCCTTACTTGAGAACGGATGCGGTTAGAGGGGGGACTGAGCCAACCAGTTCAGTCCCCATTGGGAGCCGACCGGCTCCCAGCGCCCACAGGAATAAATCCCCGCGGGATCGGCTCGTTGGGTATGCAGAGAACTCACGGTATGCTCTCCTCCTTGCTCTTTCTACCCTATATCTCATCTTCTTCCTCCCCAAACTCTCTAGTTTCCTAACATTTGGTATCAGAGGATTCTATCCTCCGTCATGGTGACCCCCTCTAAAGAAGAATCTGCTCGCCTCGCAACCCTAGAGGAAAGCTATACCGGACTCTTCGATACGGTGGCGGCCATTGAGGAGAAATTAAGGTAATCGGAGAGGCGGCTGGAAGAAAGCTTGGATGCTCGTCTGGAGGAGATCAAAAGCTTGCTTTCGCAAGGCATCAAAGGAAAGACGGGAGTGTCCGAGGAAACCAGCGCAAACCGCCGCCCAAACTCCATTCCAACAACGAACGTCGACCCACGGGAGTGCGTTGGAGGCGCCGGACGGGCAGAATTATTACCGCGGGGGTACGCGGCGGATGAGATGAGGCCGGAAGGCCCACACCGGCAAATGGGAGGGGTCGACACAACCCTATGGGGCACGTGAGGTCACGCGGAGGGATCATGCGGCGCAAGCTACACCGCGGAAGATCCCCACCCGCTCGCTTTCGATCGGAGACGCGAAGCTGTGCAGGAGGGACGACCGAACCTAGCGGCTACGCACCTACGTAAGGGGATCCTCCCCTACCCTGGGAGGGAGATACACGCCGGAAACCACCCGGACGGCATTGCGGGTGAGTACAGGCTGCACTGAGAAGATGGAGGAGGTCAACGTTGGGACCACCGATGACCGGCCGGTCTTGGGCAAGAATATGGGCCGCCGGAGGGCAACAACCAAAGGCCCACCTGCAACCGAAGATGACGCGCATGAACTACCCGAAGTTCAAGGGAGGGGATGCTTTGGAATGGATCCAGAAGGCGGAATTATTTTACAACTACCAGGGCATTTCAGAGGAACAGTGGGTGCAGTTAGCCTCTTTCCACTTGGAGGAGGATGTTTTTCAGTGGACGCAGTGGTTCCTCCGTGAACGCGGATATGTCCCTTGGGTCGAATTCGTAGAGGGTTTTACGACCCGTTTAGGACCGCTGGAGTATGAGGACTTTGAGGCCCGCCTCCAGAAACTGCGACAAAGAGCACGGTTATGAAATACCGCACAGAGTTTGAAAAGCTGGCAAATAGGGTAAAGTGGGAAGAGAAAACTCTTCTAAGCTGCTTTGTCTCAGGGTTAAAGGAAGATATTAGGGACGAAGTACATGACTACATGCCACGCAGCCTGACCCATGCCATCAGCCTGGCACGAATCCATGAAGAACGATTCAACCGACAGAAAGCAAGGATGGGGAGTATGAAGAGTACTACTACCACGCATATGACTGTGGTCAAGAAAGAGCTGTGGGCAACCGAAAAAGCAACGATAAAGAAGATGACATGGCCCGAGCTACATGCAAGGAAGGAGAAGGGATTATGTTTCAACTGTGATGAGAAGTTCACGCCTGGGCACAAATGTCAGATGATCCAAGTGTACATGCTGAGAGAGGAGGAAGAGAGTGAGCTGACGGAAGAAGAGAGCAGCTAGACAGCCTGGATATCACTGAGTTTGGGGTGTCTATCCAAGCCATGGCATGCGGGTCTACCCCCCTCACCATGCGGATCGCCGGGCGGGTTTGCTAACAGAAGGTGACGATCTTGATCGAAAGCGGGAGCGGGAGCACCCACAATTTCATTAATCTCACCATGGCACAGAAGTTGGGACATGAACTCACTAGGGACGCCGGCTTCCAAGTTATGGTGGTGGACGACAACAAGCTACGGTGCGAAGGGGTTCTAAAAGGGGTGGAACTCAGTGTGCAGGGCTATATGTGTCGGATGGATTTCTATTTGTTGCCCATCCGAGGGTCTGATATGGTTCTAGGGGTCCAGTGGCTGCGACAGTTAGGGAAGGTAACCTTGGACTGGGACCATTTGACCATGGAGTTTGTTCAGGGAGAGAAGAACTATTGCTTGAACAGGATCAGGGTATCGCCTATGAAGGAGATCTCTCTTTAATGCCTAGAGAGGTTGTGGGAACAAGTTGAACACATGGCGGTGATTATGATGCTGGGACCACAAGGGGCACCTTCGCAAGAGGCTCCACAACAGATGAGCCCTCTCCTCTTCCAGTACCAGGAGGTGTTCCAAGACCCTCGAACATTACCTCCCCGACGTTTTTCAGATCATCATGAAGGAGGGCACGAAGCCGACCAACATCCGTCCCTACCGATACCCGCATATACAGAAGGCCGAAATAAAGCGGAGCGTGACGGAGATGCTAACCGTAGGGATCATATGACCTAGCACCACTTCATTTTCCTCGCCCGCCATATTGGTGAAGAAGAAGGATGGCTCGTGGAGGTTCTGTGTGGACTACCGTTCTCTAAACAACTCCATCATTAAAGACAAATTCCCTATTTCCATGATCAAGGAACTCCTTGATGAGCTGCATGGAGCACGACTATTCACCAAGCTGGATCTGCGTTCGGGGTACTACCAAATTAGGATGAAGGATGATGACATCTTCAAAACCGCTTTCCATACACGTGACGTCCACTACGAGTTCGTCGTGATGCCTTTCGGTTTTTCCGATGCACCGTCTATATTTCAAGCGGTGATGAACGAGATTTTTCGGCCCCTACTCCGCAGGTTAGTCTTGATTTTTTGATGATATTCTTATCTACAGTGTCAATTGGGAA
Source organism: Dactylorhiza incarnata (assembly GCA_033032865.1). Classification (NCBI taxonomy): domain Eukaryota; kingdom Viridiplantae; phylum Streptophyta; class Magnoliopsida; order Asparagales; family Orchidaceae; genus Dactylorhiza; species Dactylorhiza incarnata. The sequence goes on along the minus strand of JAWHQI010000051.1, from coordinate 6,529,946 downwards.
GCGCTTCTTCAACATGTGGAGCAAGTGTTCGAGATACTCCATCAACACAAACTCTATGCCAAGCACTCCAAATGCTCCTTTGGGAAGGAGGAGGTAGAATATCCGGGCCACATTGTCTCGGCACAAGGGGTCAAGGCCGACCCCAAGAAGGTGGGAAACATGCAGCTATGGCCGAGACCGCGCACGGTCCGGGCTCTCCGCGGGTTCCTGGGCTTGACGGGCTACTATAGACGGTTCGTGAAAGATTATGGGAAGATATCTTGACCGCTGACACAACTATTACAGAAGGATGCTTTCTATTGGCAAGCGGAGTCGGAAATAGCTTTCCAAGCTCTTAAGGTGGCCATGACGCTGACGCCAGTATTGGCCCTCCCTGATTTCAACAAAGAATTCATCCTGGAGACAGATGCCTCGAGAGTAGGGATCGGGGCCGTCCTCATGCAAGAGGGTCGGCCGATTGCTTACTTTAGCAAAGCTTTGGCACCACGGACACTAGGATTATCTACCTACGAGAAGGAAATGTTGGCGATCTTACATGCTGTGGCACTGTGGAGGCCCTATCTCTTGGGAAGACACTTCAAGGTCCGGTCTGATCACTAGAATCTGAAACACTTCTTGGAGCAAAGGGTAGCATCACCTTTACAGCAGAAGTGGGTGACGAGGCTGTTGGGCTACGAGATAATATACAAGCAAGGGAAAGAGAATGTGGCGGTGGATGCACTATCTCGCCTTCCCGATGGGACACTCCTGCACATCTCAGGCCCTCTGATCGGGGCATTGGATGACATACAGAAGGAAGTTTTACAAGACTCCGAGCTACGTCCTATCGTCGAAGCCCTTAGGCAAGGACAGGTTGCTCCTCCCAGATTTCGGATGCAGAACAACCACTTATACTTTCACGACCGGGTGGTTGATATAGAAATTTAGGGTTTAAGTTAAATGAAGGGTTAAAGATGTTTTCCAAAACTATATCCGATAAAGACAAGTATACCTTATCGTCTATAGTATAGGATATTTGGAAATACTAAAGTCGTATTCCACGGGGCGCGTTGATTACTTCTATTTCGAGGGAAATCACTATTATCTTATCTATTAAATTTTTGAGGTTTTGTTTTACTTAGCTAAAAGAGAAAATTTGCAAACTAAAAGTAAGATTTAAACGATGGTAAAAGATTAGTGCTCAATCTAAAATCACCTTGGAGTGAGAATAATCAAGTGAAAGAAAAATAAATCTAATTCCGTTTTAATTAAAATACTTGACCGTGGAGGTTCCCGAAGCTTGAACATTCCTCTCTCGAGGTTGATGCCCAACTAAGTTTAGGAAAAATCAACCGAACTCTCGTTCTATAATCGATTACCTAAAACTTGCTTTACGCTGTGAACCCCACTATTGGATTTGACTCCAATCCGGGAGATTTACGTCATCCTAAAATTTCTCCAATTTGTCCAAAATTCTACAAAAATTGAAATTAAGCTAATTTAGAATCAAAATTACAAAAGAACTACTTATAACCTAAAATTGACATGAAAAAGAAAAATTCATATTAAATAATTACAAAAAATTCTATTAAAAAGTTATATAAATACTACTTATCAGTGGTTATTCATACTTCCTCACCCTGGAAGGACACTATATTATAGGAGTTCCATTCGTCGCCAGTAGGAGGGCATGCAGGCGTTCTGCGCACTTTACTGCGAGTTCGGGCAAATGTGTTCTGGAAGTGACAGCAGAAGGATGTCCAGCGCTTCGTGCAGCAATGCGAGGTTTGTCAACGGCAGAAGTATGAGACCACATCACCTGCCGGTCTCCTCACTCTCCTGGAGATACCACGACAAATATGGGATACACTATCACTGGATTTCATTGACAGCTTGCCGAAGTCTCAAGGGAAGACAGTCATCTTGGTTGTGGTGGATAAGTTATCCAAATATGGACACTTCCTGTCTTTGAGCAATCCCTACATTGGCGAGTCGGTAGCGGATTTGTTCGCACGGGAAATAGTCCGTCTTCATGGCCTTCCTCGAGCTATTATTTCGGATCACGACCCCATCTTTGTGAGCAACTTCGGGAAGGAACTCTTCAAGCAACAGGGCACTCGCTTATGTATGAGCACCGCCAATCATCCGCAAATAGATGGACAGACGGAGGTCCTCAATCGAGGGGTTGAAACGTACTTACGATGCTTCGTGATGGACGAGCCCCACACATGGACACTATTACGCCTGACGACACTACCAGATTCGGAGATTATTACTGTGCACGTTTACCAAAGGAGAAGACGGAGGAAGACCGGGCTGAACCATCCGGTTCAGCCCGCCAATACTAAATAAGGTGCATTGGGGCTAAACCACACCGGTTCAGCCCCTATGGGGGCCGGCCGGCCCCCATGGGTCCGGGTGCTATATATTAAAGGACCCCCTTTGGAGAAAGACATCAAATGAAGGATTATTTCAGGTTTGCTTCTTCCTTATAACCCTAGCTTACTTTTGCCCTAGTTCTTCTCTAGTTTCCCTACTTTTCCTAGCAAGTTCATAACATTTGGTTTCAGAGCATCGTTCCTGCGACGATGGTGACACGGACGGAAGCCGAAACCGCGCGACTCGCATCTCTCGAGGAAAATTATGTAGGGTTGGCGGATACGGTGGCGGCGATCGAGGAAAAAGTGAAATCCTCCCAAAAAAATCTGGAGGAACGCTTGGACGCTCGTATGGAGGAGATCAGATCCCTTTTATTGCAAAATCTGAAGGGGAAATCGACCGTAGGGGACGGATCCGAGGCCGAGGCCTCCTACCAGCCACCGGCGCAGCCCCACGGAAAGGGAACGGGAGGCGGGGCACTGTAATTCCCTGGATCCGGGTCGTTCAGCGGCATAAATCCCGGATCGGGACATGCGGGGATTCCGGAAGCCGATCACGCCAGGATCGGCGGATCGCTCATCCGAAACAGCGACACATCACCGGAGACACACGGAGAGGTACCAGCCACCACCGGAGGACGCGTGGACGCCGGAAACGGCCGGCCAGGAGGCTGGAGGCCGGGGGAGTTTCCAGCGGGACCGATCGGCCAGGTAGGGCTCCAGCCGGCCTGGAATGGAGCCGTAACGTAGCAGGGATCAATTTGGCGTCCTCCAGGGCAAGGCATGGGTGCTTTTCGACCCACCAGAGCAAATGTCGTTCCAATTGGAGGCGTGGCAGGGATCTTTCCACCTCCGCAAGCTTTTGCCCCTCCTATGGGATACGGAAACGGCGACCAGTGGCAGGAAAGGCCGCCCATGGCCAATCCATGGGGCGGCGGACAGCAAATGGGTAACGGACCCGAAAGGGGACGACTTCCTCCTCAAACGAGATAAGCGTGCGGGTACGTGGCAGCCCAACCCGGGCCACCCAACCATCCGGGAGAGCAACGGTGGCTAGCTGGTCATGGGTAAGGAGGTTACGGGATGGCAAACCAGCGGTCTTACATGCAGCCCAAACGCACCCGCATGAATTTTCCTAAATTTCGGGGCGGAGATGCACTGGAATTGGTGCAAAAAGCGGAATTATTTTTTACTTATCAAGAAATTCCCGAAGACCAGTGGGTACAACTCGCGGCCTTCCATTTGGAAGACGACGCGCACCAGTGGGTACAGTGGTTCATACGGGGATATGGATATGCTCCGTGGGCATATTTTGTGGAGGGATTCTCGGCCCGGTTTGGACCCTTGGAGTACGAGGATGTGGAGGCGACGTTATAAAAACTCCGTCAGAAAGGCACCGTGATGGAGTACCGTACAGAGTTCGAGAAGCTGCCCAATTGGGTCAGTTGGGAGGAAAAGACCCTCCTCAGTTGCTTCATATCAGGGTTGCGGGATGAGTTGCAGGTTGAGGTCCACACCTATATGCCACGAAGTCTGAGCCATGCAATCAGTTTGGCAAGGATACAGGAGGAGAGATTCAACCTGCAGAGGACCCGTACAACGGTGAGAGCTCCTACGGTTGTACACCCTCCTTGGGGGGATCCCCCGGCCGAGGGCCGACCGACAGTGACAAAACTGATGTGGCAGGAACTTCAGACCAGGAGGGAGAAGGGGTTATGCTTCAACTGTGATGAGAAGTATACCCGAGGGCACGCATGCCAGAAGGTCCAGGTATTCATGCTGAGGGAGGAAGCGGAAGATGTTCCTAGCACAGAGGAGGAGGGAGAGTTGGCTATTGAATACTTTGGAGTATCCATCCAAGCCATGGAGAGGGGTACCCCATCTTCGACCTTACGCATAACCGGGAGGGTCGGCAGGGAGACGGTGACGATCTTGATGGACAGCGGGAGCACTCACAACTTCATCCAACCCGCTGTGGCCCAGAAGACGGGGTATGACATAGATCGCGGCGCAGCTTTCTACGTCAGGGTAGCGGATGGAAGTACACTGCAGTTCGAGGGAGTGATGAAAGGGGTGGAGCTCCAGATACAGGGTTACACTGGACATATTGATGTTTACTTATTGCCAATCCGGGGTTCTGACATGGTGTTTGGCGTACCGTTGTTGCGGCAACTTCGGTGGGTGACTTTTGATTGAGACCAGATGGCTATGAAGTTCAGCTAGAATGGGAAGGGGTATTGCTTGGAAGGACTCAAGTCGTCTCAGGTGAAGGAGATCTCACTCCGCAGCGTGGAACGACTAGGGGAACCGAATAGTACGATGACCATCGTCAGGGAGATTAGAGCGGAGCATACGACTCCAACAGAGGTCTCGTCTCAGATGCAAGCCAGGTTGGATCAGTATTCCGACTTATTCCAGGAGCCGCGCGCTCTCCGCCTCCAGCTTGAGGACAAGCTGGCCTTTGATGGGGGAGGGAATGTTATGCCTGGTGACACTACCAGATTCAGAGAATATTACTGTGCACGTCGACCAATGGAGAAGGCGGAGGAAGACCTGGTTGCTGAACCATCCGGTTCAGCCCGCCAATGCTAAATAAGGTGCATTGGGGCTGAACCGCACTAGTTCAGCCCCTATGGGGGCCGGCCAGCCCCTATGGGGGCCGGCCGGCCCCCATGGGTCCGGGTGCTATATATTACCGGACCCCCTTTGGAGAAAGACATCAAATGAAGTATTATTTTAGGTTTCCTTCTTCCTTGTAACCCTAGCTTACTTTTGTCCTAGTTCTTCTCTAGTTTCCCTACTTTTCCTAGCAAGTTCATAACAGACACGATGGTTAGATTGGGCGGAGTACTGCTATAATACATCCTACGACACGGCCAGCAAATTCACCACTTTTGAAATCGTCTATGGGCACTCCGCTCCGAGCTTGAGTACATACGAGTCAGGGGGAACAACGCTACCTACGGTTGATCGGTAGTTACGCGACCGGGATCGCACCCTCGCCACGCTCCGAACGAACCTCCTCGCCACCCAAAACAGGATGAAGGTACAAACAGATAAACATCGGTCAGAACGCCAATTCGCCGTGGGCGACGAGGTCTTCTTAAAGCTCCAACCCTACAGTCAGACTTTGGTATCTCGAAGGGCCAATCAGAAATTGGCACCCCGCTATTATGGCCCATTCCGAATCATCCAGAGGGTGGGACCTATCGCGTACACCCTGGCATTCCCGGCCGGTTCCCACATTCACCATACTTTCCACGTCTCCTTGTTGAAACGGAAGATTGAGAACTCAGAGGTGCGTCGATAAGAAAGAAATTCTATTGGACGCTGCGTCGAATACATTCTGAAAAGGAAGCTTTCTCTGCAGTCCTTTTAACACCTTTTCAGAAGGACCACAAAACTAAAGACAGTTCTCCAACGGCTCGTTTATTGCCAAGAATAGAATGGAGTATACCAGGACACAGCAAAAATATTCTTGGAAGGTATTCACATCCGATGGACGGGTCGGGATCAAAAGAAGAAAGGTAAATCAAATGTCCAATAAGAGTTCCTTTTCAGGACAGCCTAAAAGGAGAAAGAAATTCAAATACCAATCATACAGAATAAGTATGCTGAAGAGGAGAGAAAAATCAACACATTGATCATTATTATTCATCTGTCGAAAAGGGTTCTTGTTCTTCTTCCTTCTCCTGAAATCCTGGACAGAAAAACATGTGCTCTCTCTGCACAGCAAAAAGAAAAATACAGAGTTGCTTCTTCTTCATTACACAGCAGCTAGATTATAAGAAGTGATCAGAGAATAAGGATCAAACAAATAACCCTTGCAATCATCACAATCATAAGCATGAGTTCATCTTATTTAGATCCAGTGAAAAACAGAAGCTGCAGTTCATTGCTTCTGAAGAATTCTGAAAGCAGAATTCTGTTCTCCCTTTTCACTCTTTCTTCTCTCTTATTCTTCAAACTGTAAAAGAGTTTTATTAATCCCTCTTTCAAAGGATTCAGTGGTTCTAAGAGTCTCCTTATCAAAAGACTCAGTGGTTCTAAGAGTCTCCTTATCAAAAGACTCAGTGGTTCTAAGAGTCTCTTTATCAAAAGACTCAATGGTTCTAAGAGTCTCCTTATCAAAAGACTCAGGCACAGGTTGTGCAATCCTACCAGGGAGGTAGAAGAGAGGAGTACCCACATTTTGGGGAACCTCTATAAAATTTTTTGTGTCATCTGTGTATTGATTTTCTGTGATGTCCCTATTTCAGTTTTCTGTGTTTATTTTTCCAGCAATTTGTCTTTACTTTATTCTGTCTTTGGATTGCTGATTGCATAATACTTAGTGTTTTTATTGTGTGTGCATAATTAGGGTAGAAAATATTTAAAACTCTATTCACCCCCCTCTAGAGAATACTCAGAGGTACACTGTGCACTTTCAATTGGTATCAGAGGGAGGTTGCGGGTTCGAGGCCGGGGGGGGGGGGGGGGGGGGGGCGCTAATTAAATCCTAAAATTTTCTTACCTGTGTGGATCCCGGTGGGTCAGGCGACCGCGGGCATGTGAAAAACCACCTCTGAGCCATGTGGAGCACCTCTGAGCTTGTGGGTCGTGCTGGACGCTGGGGGGAGGGGATTGTTGGGTCCAGCGTTCCTTCACTTGACCCGTAGCGCCTTTCCTACTTCCCTAAAGAAAAAGTAGCGCCCTTCCCATTAGTCCGGGCTTTTGGGATAGTTGGTTGCGCTTGATCCTACAGACACTATAACGACAAAACTCCTTGATGCAACAATAAGGGCTTTAGTATCAGCCTGAGAGAACCATCATCCATTTGTTAAGTGTTGAGGTGGAATGGTGTAGTGAGGAACAATCTAAGTTAGTAACCACAACATGAGACTGAAGGCAAAGGTGGGGACGTTTAGTGAAGCATCGATCAGCGAGAAGACCAATTTTTCCACAATGAGAACTAATTGGGCGACACTCTCCATGGTATCTGGTACGCCTTCCTTAGTTACGACCCCTCTTCTCCTTGTAGTATGAGCAAAACTCTTCAGGGGAGGGATATTGATGGATGAGGACCAACTACAGAAGTTCAGTGACAACGGAAACTCGAGCGGTTGTGACAACCAACATTGGATAATGGGTTCTCCTAAATGTTAGTCGGTCATCTCATAGGACTCACATTGTCGTTGAAGATAACAAACTACTAGGAGTTCCTCAAAGTGTCTTCGCTAAGTAGCAAGGCCAGCATTAGAATGGACGATATTGAAGAAATTTAGAACCCCAACAGTTGCACTTCATGATATGCAATATCAAGAGAGAGAGAGAGAGAGAGAGAGAGAGAGAGAGAGAGAGAGAGTGTATGTGTGTGTGGGGGTGAACAAATAAGTATGAGTAGAGAGTGTAGATTCTAAACGTATTTACTCTTTTAATGTGAAGACTCACCTTGTGGTCCCAAGCTGCCTTTACTGTGTCATCATGCCAAATGATTGGAAAACATTCATCTGATATGATGTTCTCAAGCCAAGTGCGAACTAAGACATTACACATCCCAATCTAAGTATAGAGGAGAACTAATTCTTGATGAAGGATCAATGAGATGATGTCTTATTGCTCTGAGATCACACATGAACGAGAAAAAAACACTTCAATTGGTGTAGTTTCGATCAGTCAACTTTGGCATGGTCCTAATGTTTCTAGATGTCTCGAAGGTAGTGGATGTCGACACCACAATGATAAAGGTGGGTTCGAGTGTTTCCATTTAAACACAATCCAAACTATCCACCCAAATTCTATCAGAGAAGAGAACAATAGTCACATGTCGTGAAATAAATCACAAAGAACATTCAACATTGGAGGAGTGCTTTGGAGCATGAATCTGGACGAGTTAATATATACTAGGGGACGTGGGGAAAGAGCTAGAGGTGGAAGCTTTATGGGAAGCTGTTATGCATGCGCGTTTTATTATTACTATTGTATTTTCTAGTTTGAATTGTATGCGTTAGAGTTTTGACATGTGAGCCCCCCTCCCTATATAAGGATGTGGCTTGGGAGTTAGGTTTACCCTTGGATCATTTTAGTTTGAGATCTCTCATTTTGGAGAGGGGCTTCTAGGAGGAACCAGCCTCTTGAAGTTGGGCGCGAGCATACCTCGCGATTTGTATCAAGTTATTTCGTTCAGTGCAAGTGTCGTTTCTTCCTCGTAATATTTGGTCCGACCTAGCCTCCCTGCCTGCAAAGCGCGTGCCGCCGGGTTACAATCCGTCGCTTTCTCTTCGTCGACACCGCCCGACCAAACCCAGCACGTCTCGCTGCGATTGTCCGCCTTCCCCCCAGATCCTGTCGCATCAAGCAGTTCGTCGACCGCGCGCCTGCATCGCGTCCTCTCGTCGCCATATCCAGACCACGCCGCGCGCAGGCATCACGTCATCTGCCCCGACCGACACCAACAAATCCATATGCGTCGTTCTTCTGCTCAGTCCGTCCGACGCCAACAGATCCAGACCGACGCCAACAGATCCAGACCGACACCGACAGATCCAAGCCGGCGTTGTGTCTGTCCGTTTCTTCCTCTCCAGACGCACAGTCCTCTTCTCCAGACTTACGACGTTGTGCCGACGTGTCCTTCGTCCAACATCCACGGTCCGTTACCATCTTAGCAGCGCCGATCGATTCATATAGCAAAGGGCTGGATGAAATCCCGCGTGGAAACCCTCGAACAAGCTCTCACCACCATCCACTCACGTCTCGAGACCCAAGCCGAGCAGTTCACCTCGATTCTGACCATGCTCCACAACTTGCAATCCGTCCAACACTCCGGCCCTACTGCTGTCTCTACCTGGGCTCCCCTAGCACATTGGCCCCCGAAGACCCCGCATTAGTGGGATTGCCTCCGCAGCTCACATGCCTCGACATCCCCACGTTCAACGGACTGACCCCCTTGGGTGGATTGCCTGCGCCGAACAGTTTTTTGACATTCACTAGACTCCTCGGACGCAGCAGGTCTCCGCAGCAATTGTCGGCATGGAAGGGTCCGCCCTCCATTGGGCCCGCTGGCTCCGCCAGTCCTCTCCCTGTCTCACCTGGACAGCTCTCACGGAGGCCCTCATTCAGTGGTATGATCACCGCTACTCCGGCTCCATGATCGAGCGCCTTTGAGGAGTCCGTCAGACCGGCTTCATTGATTCGTACGTTGATGCATTTATCGAGCTAGTCACCCAAGTTTCGGGTCTTCCACCCAACCATTACTTGGTCTACTTCATGCACGGCTTACAACCACACATCCGAGCCCGCCTCCGCACCTTGCAACCGCTAACAGTCAACCAAGCCATGGACCTCTCCCCGCTAGTGGAAGCCAAATTCATGGCGATGTCCGGGGACCCTCCTTTCCCATCGCCTCCTTCCAACCTTCCCTACCAACCATATTTTCCTCCCCCGTCTAAACCCCCACCTCCGCCACCTCATATACCTCGGCCAACCTCTATGGGCCCACGCAACAACCGTCATATCCCTACTCACGCCTTTCCAACCAAGAGTATAATGACTTGCGGAGCAAGGATCTGTGCTACCGTTGCAAGAAACCCTACTCGCCTAATCATAACGGTCCTTTCAAGGAGTTCCGGGCCCTCATCGGGGATGACTTGGACGAGCTCAGCATGGCTGACTTTGACGCCCTCATGATCATGGATGTACGACCGGACGGAACTCCGGACACCTCTGCGGCAGCCCACCCGCGGGCACATCATTAGTAGATGGCGGGTGGCACTTCGACCTTGGGGTCAAGGTCGATTTTCTGGCGGGATGGATTGTTACGCATGTGCGCTTTATTATTACTATTGTATTTTCTATTTTTAATTGTATGCATTAGAGTTTTGACATGTGAGCCCCCCCTCCTTATATAAGGAGGTGGCTTGGGAGTTAGGTTTACCTTTGGATCATTTTGGTTTGAGATCTCTCATTTTGGAGAGGGGCTTCTAGGAGGAGCCAGCCTCTTGAAGTTGGGCGCAAACATACCTCGCGATTTGTATTAAGTTATTTCATTCAATGCAAGTGTCGTTTCTTCCTCGTAATAGAAGCTCAGTGGGAAGCGGACTTGGTGAGAGATGGTTAGAGGTCTCGACGAGAGGTGGTTAGAGTTCTCGGTGAAAGGGAAAGTAGGATGTGAGACTGCTTGCATGACGTGAAGTAGGACGCATGACTAGATGAACGAATCGGGATTTAACCTTGCTCTGATATCATATTGAAACTTCTCAAAAGTATTATATGTATATTTTAATATATTGGCAATCCCCTCTATATATAGAGTAGAGGGGTTATAACCACCTCCAATAGGAGAGGTGAGACTTTAGAAGAATAATGACAACAATGGGCCTCATAATGTGTGTATTACAATGAGCTTTAATAACTAGCTTTCATCGGTTAGAAAAAATTTAGTGTCGCTACGCCTAATTGTATTATCGAAAAATTTAGGATAATCACAAAATCTGAATGTAACGACGATGCAGGGAATGCAGATGTAGGATCGTCTGATTCAAATACTACTAATCTCTATTGGAGTCTAAAATGCAAGATTTATAATTTTCTAATTAATCAATAAAAATCAAGAACACGCAAATAAAAGTAGAGCTTGAATAAACGGTAGAATTACTGAAGTGCGGAAATGAATGTATAACGCTTTTAATTTGGCTTCAAGCTAGTTAGTGCTGCATCATGATGGCGAAAACCATGAGCTGCGACGTATGATTCCTTATGAAGTCTGCGGCGTCGGGTGTACCCGCCAACATACACAAGTGTCTAAACGTCGAATCTCTACAACAAATAAATTGTTAGCACACCACGAGCACAACACACATGAATGTGTAGGACTTCAAAGAAATATGAATAACTTTGGATGTAAGAATGGATCTGTAGGTATCTGCTTCATCCATATAGAATCTCAAATCTGATTCAGAAACCCTTAAATGGATATGAAATAAAATTTGAACAAGCAAAATACCTGGAAATCCTTTAGTTGTGATTATTAAAATCGAATCAAAATGTATATTCAATAAAACCTGGACAGCTTTTGATATCTCCAATGATGAATCGGCAAATGAATTTTCTAATATGAAGAAAATTCCTGCAGATGGAAACCTTCCAACGGCGAAAGGTTGCTGCTCGTGATCGGCGGTCTTCAACTTGGTTTCCAGATCGGAGAACTAAGCGAGGAACAGGAAACGAATGAATGGTCGCCAGCGTGTGTCGCGAGACCTTCTCCTCGAAAAACTCTCGAACAACGCGAAAACTGAACTGGAGAATCCCTTCCGGATAAATGGAGATGTGTTACGCCCCCGGACGGATCCGAAGGCGACAACGCAGCCCCCACTCTCTGAAGAACGGCCCTCGGGGGCTGAACCCACCCGGTTCATCCCCTATTGGGGCTGGCCGGCCCCCTTGGCCGGCCGGCCTTGGTCCGGGTATAAATATACCCGGATCCTCTTGTGGAGGGGATGCAAACTATTATCAAGGTATTTCCTCGTTTCCTCCTCAACCCTAACCCTAAGTGCTAGTTTCTCTCTAGTTTCTCCCTAGTTCCTCTAGTTTCCCCCCTTCCTCTACTAAGATCGTAACAATTTGTATCAGAGGATTCATCCTCCCCTATTTTTTTCCGGATCCACTGAGCTCCAGCGCTTCAGCCCTCGCTTCCATCCCTCGCGTCAGCGCCAGCCCTCGACATCGACGACGATTCAACCATCGACATCGACGACTCGCTTCCATCCCTCGCGTCAGCGCCAGCCCTCGACGTCGATGACTCGCGTCCAGCCCTGCGACATCGACGACATCGACTCCAGCGGCCGACATCGACATCGCGTCCACCGCTCGACGTCGTTCTCTCCAGCGCCGCCTTCCAGCAGTTCCGCCGATCCAGCAATTCCAGCATTTCCGCAAGTCAGATCCAGCGCGTCCGCCTGCGACTCCACCCTCGACGGGTCCACAGCAGCCTTCAGCGACCGATTCCGTTCCAATCGATCGATTCCAGCGATTCCTCCGACTTCTTCGGGGACTCCTCAGTCGATTGACTCCAGCGACCCTTCGGCGACCAATTCTGGGGTTTTTCTGCGACTCTTCAGCAGTTTTACCACAGTCTCGAGGACCGGCTTCTTCTCCGACTCTTCCTTGAGGAGTACCTCGTCCCATTTCTGCGGAGTCCATCATGGTGACTGGTTCCCAAGAAGAATCCAATCGGTGGGCCACCCTCGAAGAGAACTACACCGGGTTGGCCGACAAGGTGGCGGCCATCGAAGAACAGTTGAAGGCTTCAGAAAAACGATTGACAGAAAAGATAGATACGCGCATGGACGAGCTAAAAAGTTTGTTGACTCAGCACATCAAGGGTCCGACTGTTGCGAAAGAGACCAACGCAGTCCAGATTCTCATTCCGTCTTCAGCATCGGGACACAAAGACTGTGCGATTCGAGATAGCACCGATCGGGCCTCCATCTTCAATAGGGGACTTAGAATCGACGCGTCTGCCATGGATTCCCCTCCATTCCAGGGGCGCCATGAGGACCGGGAGCACATTTTAGATACAATCGACTTCGAGGTATCTACCCTGACCTTGCCAAGAGACTCCGCGCCGCCCACTATGACTGTTGCGGGGTGGCTCGGCCAACAACCAGTGACCATGATGATTGACAGCGGGAGTTCACATAACTTCCTCAACCCGGCGGTGGCACAGAAGCTTGGGCAAGAAATCATTAAGGATGCTGCGTCCCAGGTTATGGTGGCAAGTGGACGCACGTTGCAGTGCGAAGGCAGGCTTCCCGACGTGAGGGTCAGTGTGCAGGGATACACCGACAGGATGGATGTCTACTTCTTACTCATCCAGGGGTCCGATATGAATCTGGGGACCCAGTGGTTGCGTCAGCTGGGGAGGGTCACTCTGAGTTGGGATGAGTTGACTATAGAGTTTGCTGAGGAAGGGAGGGAGTGCTGCCTGAATGGAATCAGAATCTTACCAGTACAGGGGCCTTCCTTCGATGCTTGGCGATTGCAAGGAGACGAGCATGATGTAGCTAGGAGGGCGCCGAAAGAAGGGACCGAGCCACCAGATTCCCACCTTGAGGACAAGCTGGGTCTTAAAGGGGTAGGGAATGTTACGCCCCCGGACGGATCCGAAGGCGACAACGGGGCTGAACCAACTGGTTCAGCCCCCACTCTCTAAAGAACGGCCCTCGGGGGCTGAACCCACCCGGTTCAGCCCCTATTGGGGCCGAACGGCCCCCTTGGCCGGCCGGCCTTGGTCCGGGTATAAATATACCCAGATCCTCTTGTGGAGGGGATGCAAACTATTATCAAGGTATTTCCTCCTTTCCTCCTCAACCCTGACCCTAAGTGTTAGTTTCTCTCTAGTTTCTCCCTAGTTCCTCTAGTTTTCCCCCTTCCTCTACTAAGATCGTAACAAGATGGCTCTCGTTTTCACCCAGTTAGAGGAGCAAGCTGTTGGCCGCCGGCGATGTAGAGATCTAGGAAAAACCTGAGGGGAAGAGCACCTATTTTCTCCAAGGCTGAATGGGAGTTTTCTGAAATGAAGATGAACAGTTGCTGAAACCGCAGACCTCTTTTCACCCTTGTTCAGTGTGTGGCATGAAGGATATTCACGTATGCTTTAATAGGTGAGAGTTACTAAATAATAGGACTAATAAATCCCCATTAACTCCAGCTAAAAACGTCAAATAAATTTAATCCCATTAACATAAATAGGATTAAATTGTCACGCCCATTCATATGCCAAAGGTGAGACCGAGTTCGCGTTCTGAATTTACGAGACAGTTTGACCCACCTATCACAGGCTTCGACCGTTCGCGCGACTAAATTAACGCGCGCTCGTAGGAGTCCGAATAGATTCTAATTTTCGCGTACGACTTCATCGGGACGTCTCGATGAATCGAGTCCACTAAACGGAAAACTTCCAACATTCTCCCACTTGGACTTATATTCATCGTAACTTATGACGTTCCGTATAAAATCTTCACTAAATTTAAGGGTACCATTAGCGAACGCGATATTAAAAGTCTACTCCTACGTCAATCCGGTCCAACCAAATCCTTCACTTCGAATCATGGCGGCAACCGCATCATTGAGCGACACGGGACCTTCCATGGTCACAGTAGCTTACAGATTCAATCGACATGGACAAAGCGCGGTTTAGATTTTAGAACAACATAATGAAGAGTGTATACACATGTAGTTGTTGTCCTAATATGGTGGTCAACCGATTTCTCTAATTGATGCACTAAACCATGCTGCGAGAAATCCTTAAGTGTTCGAAAGAACATGTATGTCATTATCTTAAGATTTTAATTAATGTGTCAAATAGACATACCAAGGCTTCACGAAATAAAATGAAGTGCCCAAAGCCTTATGATCAGACTGACACTCGTCTGAGTCTTTTATATGAAGTGTGATATATCACAAACTTTACGAATATCGAAACTTAATGATATTTAATATAAATATTCACTTAATATTTGATCTCAAACTATTATTCATGAATATATAAAAAATGCTTAATTAATTAACAAATGAATGAATTGGAGCTTTATGTAGCCTCCCACTAATCTAGCATATCAATTGACTCCATAAGCCCCATACTGTAGGCATGCTTTTGAAATATATTAGGGCGAAGTCCTTTAGTAAGCGGATCGGCTATCATATCATCTGTTCCTATATGCTCCACTATAATGTCACATTTCTTAACCAACTCCTTAACGGTTAAGAACTTAATCTCCATATGTGTAGACCCTGTGATACTTTTATTGTTCATAGAAAACATAACTGCAGAAATATTATCACAGTACAACCGAATGGGTCCAGCTACAGAATCGACGACCATCAATTCGGTAATGAAGTTCTTAAGCCACACTGCTTGAGCAGAAGCTCCAAAGAGAGCTACAAACTCCACGTGCATAGTGGATGAAGTAATGAGTGTCTGTTTGACACTCTTCCACGAAACGGCCCCACCAGCAAACTTAAATATATAACCCGAAGTAGACTTCCTATCATCCTCACATCCGGCAAAGTCAGAGTCTGTATACCCTACCAATTCGAGATTTTGAACTTTATGGTAGACCAACTTAAAATCTTTTGTTCCTTTCAAATACCTTAAGACTTTCTTGGCAGCCACCCAATGAGCTGGTCCTGGGTTCGATTGATATCTGCCTAGAAGTCCTACTGCGAAAGCAATGTCCGGTCTGGTACAGACTTGGGCATACATCAAACTGTCTACCGCACTAGCATAAGGTATATCTTTTATGCACACTCTCTCTGTATCGTTCCTGGGGCATTGTGACAAGCTCTGCTTATCACCATTAATCACAGGTACATATCCAGGCTTACATTCGAGCATGCTAAACCTCTCAAGTACGCGCTCTATATAGGCTTTCTGAGAGAGTGCTAGTGTTTGATGAGATCGATCCCTAATGGTCTCAATCCCTAGAACAAAAGTCGCTTCTCCAAGATCTTTCATAGCAAAGTGCTTCGACAAAAATTGTTTAAATTCATGCAATATCGTCAAATCACTACTCGCAAGCAGAATGTCATCTACATATAAAATTAAGAAGATGAATTTGCTCCCACTGATCTTGAGATATATGCAACGTCTACCTTATTTTCTTCGAAACCAAATGAAGTGACCACCTCATCGAATTTTAAATACCACTGTCTAGAAGCTTGCTTCAAACCATATAGGGATTTGTTAAGCTTACATATAAGTTGGTCAGTATGACCGGACTTGAATCCTTCGGGCTATACCATATAGACTTCTTCGGCAAGATCGCAATTCAAGAATGCGATCTTAACATCCATCAGGTGTAACTCCAAATCATAATGAGCTACAAGCTCCATTATTACTCTAAAAGAGTCAATAGAGGAAACAATAGAAAATATCTCGTTATAATCGATACCTACTCTCTGTGTAAATCCCTTGGCTACCAGTCTTGTTTTAAACCGCTCGATCTTCCCTTTGGAGTCCTTTTTGGTCTTAAACACTCATTTAGAACCAATGGGTTTGCAACCCTTAGGTAACTCAACTAACTCCTAAACTTTATTCAGCTTCATAGACTTCATCTCATTTTTCATTGCCTCCCACCACAGATCAGTTTGAGGTCCAGAAACAGCCTCCTCAAATGTCACTGGGTCAACTACATGACCAATATCAAAATCACTCTCGCCTAAATAAACTTCATAGTCTGAGGAAATCGCTGGCCTCCTTTGCCTAATGGATCTCCTAGCGGGCAGACTATCCTCCTGAATCTGTGGAGGAATCTCAATTGGAATCGATGGCAAAACCGGTTCCACTTCCTCTACAGGTTCTATCATAGGTTCAGGCATCACATGGTTCTCCAATAAGGGCACAATCAAATGAATAGGCACGACCTCCTTGACTTCACTAATAGGGCGAGAGCAACTTGGTTCGTCAGCAACATCAAATTCTAAGAACTTGGCTGTTTGTGATTCCACTATTCTGGGTCCTCCTAAAGGGGAATAGAACCTAAATCCCTTAGAATGATCTGCGTAGCCTATGTAATAGCAGCGACAAGATCTAGGGGCAATTTTACTCTCCGATGGGTTATATAAACGGACTTTTGCAGGGCAACCCCAAACGCGTAAATAATTAAGGCTGGGTCGCCTACTGGTCCATAACTCGAAAGATGTTTTGGGTACTGACTTTGAAGGTACTTTATTAAGGATGTACACCGCAGTCTTAACCGCCTCACCCCACAAAAACTCAGGAAGATTAGTCATACTCATCATATTCCTCATCATTTTCTTAAGGGTGCGATTACGTCTTTCGGCCACACCATTTTGCTTAGGACTACCCGGCATGGAGTATTGAGCAAGAATGCCGCAACTCTTCAAGTATCTGACAAACGGACCTTCATGTTGCCCGGAGGTATCATGTCTGCCAAAATACTCGCCACCTCTGTCAGACCTAACAATCTTGATGACTTTCCCTATTTGTTTCTCAACTTCAGTCTTGAAAATCTTAAATTTGTCAAGAGATTCGTACTTTTCTTTAATTAAGTACAAATACCCAAAACGGGGGTAGTCATCTATGAAGGTAATGAAGTAAATGTTCTTACAGAGGGTAGTGGAATAAGGACCACTAATGTCTGTATGAATAACCTCTAATAAATCATGACTACGTGTGGAGCCCTTCTTCTTGATCTCGGACATCTTGCCTCTACAACAATCGACGCATGTCTCTAGGTCGCTGAAGTCAAGAGTAGGGAGAATATTCTCCTTCATTAATTTGTCTACTCTCTCCCTAGAAATGTGGCCTAAACGCTTATGCCACAACATGAATGATTTTTCCTTAAGTAGTGGTCTTTTACTGGCAACGCGCTCTACATTAAAGGAGGTTGCATAAATCCTTGTAGGAGCTAGACATAAACTATACAATCCGCCAGATAAAGAACATTGTCCATTAACTTGTGTTTCAAAAGAAATATTAATTGAACCACCCAGAATGCTAAAGCCATAATTAAGTTTATCTAATGCGGAGACTGAAATCAAGTTCCTTCTAAATGAAGGAATATAGAAAATGTCTTTTAAATATAGTTCATACCTAGAATCTAGAACTAAATATACGTCTCCGATAAACTTCACCTCTACTTCAGCGTTGTTGCCTACCGTGAGTCCACACTCACCCTTATTTGGCCTCCTCCTTCTAATGAATCCTTGCAATGTGAAAGCAACGTGATTTGTTGATCCACTATCAAGCCACCAGGAACTGGATGGTGCTTCAATTAAATTGGATTCACACTGGACTAATGCCAAAGGGCTAACTTTAGGAGTGAAACCGCGTCGCTCAATCCAAGCTTCAAACTTTATGCACTCCATTTTCACGTGTCTCTTCTTCTTACGGAAGAAGCAAGTGAAAGGCTTCTTTTCAGTGATGTCCTTAGTATCTGAAGTGTGTCCCTTATGAGCTCTATATGGAGTTTTGGACTTCTTCTTCTTAAATGAGGGCTTGATTATAAGTATTGCGGTGTGAGTCTCGTTGTTTTTTAAATTCTCTTCATTAGCAACACATCCGGTAATGAGATCATAGTGATCTCTACCAACTTGAGTGACGGTCACTGTAAGAGCTGCATGCTGGTTGACATTCATGGTCATTTCTGTATCTACCTTATGTGGAGCAGACTTAATGTCGAACTTAGAATTTTCGAAGTTTGACTCAATGAATTATTTGATGGTCGTCTAATATTTTTATGGACGATGAAGGGGACTATGAAGAGAGAAAATAAAAATGGATTTGACAAATAGAGCAATAGTGGCTAAAAACCATAAATATCACACTAAACGGAGAATCCAGGCGCGTCAGCGGGCAACACCTTTGGGCAGACTACACGCCACGCAATTAGTAATTCTCCACACATGAACGAGCAACAATTACGCTTGAGCTTTTCGTAGATCTACCACCTTTGGGCGAATAGATTACTAGAGCCCCGCACCACCGTCCAAATGTCTGAGTGTATCCCTCTGAACCTATTGCGCAAGCACCACCTTTGGGTGAATGATTGCGCACTAGTCTCAGAGAAATCCCTAAAACATGTGAAACCGTAATCTCACGGGCTGACTCGAAACGGCCACTTTGGCGGCTACAGATCTTATCAACCTATAAGACCCTTTCACACCGGGATATCCGAATATTGCTCTAAGATGAATGTCGTGTTCTTTTATTAATGACGTGTGGGCACTTAATCGCCTTAAAGAGACATGACGACTGTCTTGGACTGTTTCAATGAATACACTTTTAGAAAACAGCTCCTTATTTTATTTCTCTTAAACTAAATGGGTTTTCTAATTTGGTGTTCTTTATGAAGTTAATTAGAAATAATCTTACTCCAAATAATTAATGAGACCAATAGAATTGAAATAAGTTCCCTCTGATACCAACTGTTAGAAAAAATTTAGTGTCGCTACGCCTAATTGTGTTATCGAAAAATTTAGGATAATCACAAAATCTGAATGTAACGACGATGCAGGGAATGCAGATGTAGGATCGTCTTATTCAAATACTACTAATCTCTATTGGAGTCTAAAAGCAAGATTTATAATTTTCTAATTAATCAATAAAAATCAAGAACACGCAAATAAAAGTAGAGCTTGAATAAACGGTAGAATTACTGAAGTGCGGAAATAAATGTATACCGCTTTTAATTTGGCTTCAAGCTAGTTAGTGCTGCATCATGATGGCGAAAACCATGAGCTGCGACGTATGATTCCTTATGAAGTCTGCGGCGTCGGGTGTACCCGCCAACATACACAAGTGTCTAAATGTCGAATCTCTACAACAAATAAATTGTTAGCACACCACGAGCACAACACACATGAATGTGTAGGACTTCAAAGGAATATGAATAAATTTGGATGTAAGAATGGATCTGTAGGTATCTGCTTCATCCATATAGAATCTCAAATCTGATTCAGAAAAACCAAACCCTTAAATGGATATGAAATAAAACTTGAACAAGTAAAATACCTGGAAATCCTTTAGTTGTGATTATTAAAATCGAATCAAAATGTATATTCAATAAAACCTGGACAGCTTTTGATATCTCCAATGATGAATCGGCAAATGAATTTTCTAATATGAAGAAAATTCCTGCAGATGGAAACCTTCCAACGGTGGAAGGTTGCTGCTCGTGATCGGCGGTCTTCCACTTGGTTTCCAGATCGGAGAACTAAGCGAGGAACAGGAAACGAATGAATGGTCGCCAGCGTGTGTCACGAGACCTTCTCCTCGAAAAACTCTCGAGCAACGCGAAAACTGAACTGGAGAATCCCTTCCGGATAAATGGAGATGGCTCTCGTTTTCACCCAGTTAGAGGAGCAAGCTGTTGGCCGCCGGCGATGTAGAGATCTAGGCAAAACCTGAGGAGAAGAGTACCTATTTTCTCCAAGGCTGAATGGGAGTTTTCCGAAATGAAGATGAACAGTTGCTGAAACCGCAGACCTCTTTTCACCCTTGTTCAGGCTTCATTTGGTTTAGCGGTTGCGGTTGTAAAAGGTGCTGTTGTAAAGTGAGGTTTGTAAATGGAGCTTTTGAAAACTGGCTGGTGGAAATGGAGATCTGTTTGGGTAATCTCTGTTTTCAGAGCTGTTCAAAACAGAGAAGCATTTGGAAAAACTGTGGTGGCGTTTTGTTAATAATTTTTATAATTTTTAAAAAAAAATTATTTTATAATTAGTTTAAAAAAAAATTATATAAGAACATATACACGAGTCACAGTTCAAACATATACAAGAACACATGCCACAGTTCAAACATATACAAGAACTCCAAATACTTCTAATAAGATGTAAACAACCAAATAGTGAATAATCAAAATACAACAAGTTACTACGCATCAGCGGCCGCATCAGTTCAAGCTCTTTGTAGTTGTTCGGCAATGGAGTCGCGCAATGCCATCATCTCATCCACCCCTACCCGAACCCCTCTAACATGGTCTCCACCCTCACTTTCATTAATCTGTCCTGTTGTTCTCTGAAGGCCAACCGGGTAAATGAAGTTCTCGTCTTCATCGCAGGCACGAAAATGGGTGTCTGAGCGGGATGGATGCCTTCGAATGTAATTATGTAAAGCCATTGTTGTAATGACAATGTCCCGTTGTTTTGCCAAACTGTACGGTGGCATATCTCTCAGTATTTTCCACTTCTTCTTCCATACACCGAATGAACGTTCTATGACACTGCGTAGTGACGAGTGAGCCTGGTTGAATATTTCCCGTCGCCCTTGTATTGGCCTACTGCCCCGTCTAAAATCCGGTAAATGATATCGTGTGCCTGAATATGGTTTTAAAAACCCACGTTGTAGTGGATACCCGACATCCACTACATAATATTTGCCTGCGAAAATTTATATTGAATGTTATATGTCAATATTATAGATTACAAGTGTCAAAATTATTTTTAAAAATGTAGTGAATATTAAAAGCTCACCAGGTGGCGGATATGGAAAATTAAAACTTGGGTCCATAAGAGCCTGCTGAAATATACGGCTATCATGAGTTGAACCCTCCCAGCCTGCTAATGCAAAAGTATAGCACATGTTGAAATCACACACCGCCATGACATTCTGTGTAGTGGTACCATGCCGGCCAATGTAAGCAACTTGTTGATCAGCAGGAACTCGAGCGTCAACATGTGTTCCATCAATCGCTCCTATGCAGTCTTTAAAGAATGGCATGTAGCGAGCATCATTTAAGATTTGTGGGGGAATATTCATAAAAAGATGATCTGCAGGCCTAATAATATCAGCAGACATTCTCTTAATTGCTATGATACCCCTTGCAAAAAATCTACTGATCGTTTCTGTGGAGTGTTGAAATCGCTCGCTAGCAAGTTGCATGCTTACGTTATGACCTAAAATGTGCAGAGTTACCGCGAGCACTTCACGTGCTAGAGTTCTCCTGCTTCCTTGCAACCCATATTGTTGTGTGAGTAGTAGAAGCAAGTCATTGAATATTAGCTATTATAGAACACAGCATATAAAATAGTAGAATCAAAGATGTCCAACACAGCAAATAAGATTTCCAACACAGCAAATAAGATGTCCAACACATGACAGAATAATAGAAGATGCAAGTGAACCAATGAAATCAACTAATTTGTCTTGTTGTCAAAACAAGACTCCAGCCACTCCACACGTCGATCCTGTCGCATGCTCATGAAAGTCTCGCGGTTGTGTTTGTCCCTCAGAAACAGAAGACAGTAGTGGTAGAAGTCTTTTCTAGCAACATCCATAACCTCTGGAATGTTCTCGATCTCCGAGATAGCCTCTGGAATGGTGTACAATGAGGTAGAAATATGAATGGGCGGGGGCTCCATCATGCAACGCCCAATAATGCGTGAAGTTTCTGCTAGCTCGTCCATCGTGGAACTCCTCGCCCTTTTGAAGTTATTCTTGTTTTTCCCCTTGGCCGGCCGTTTCTCCCTCGCATCTACAGAACCAGGAGAGTCGAAATTGTCTTGTTCTTGATCTCCGTCAGGCAACGCATGTTCATCGATAGATTCATGGTCGAAATTCCTAGAATTTGGTGCCCAAGCCAGATCTCCACCTGCTACTACCTGCCCAAACATCATGTGTAGCTTTTCCTCTAGCTCTGGAGCAATTCCTGAAAACTGAAATTTTTTAGCTTGTGGAACAACCTGAAATGAAAATCAGGATTATTAGTACATAAAGATCTACAATAATAAAGTTAAAAAAACAATCCTTTAAAAAAATACCTTCAGGCGTTCCTTCCACCAATCGACTGAAGCAGCTATAGTCTTCCGAATAGGATCCCATCCCAAACCTGTTTCACGGCCCATAAGATTGCGCCATAATTTCCAATCCTTTTTAAGCTGATCCCACTTATTTTTCATTTGAGTTCGATCATAAGCCTTACCGGTCCGAGCAAAGAAATTGGTTGTTAGGTTATTCCACCCATCCCTACTAAAGTGGGTGGTGGGACGATTACCCAGCTCTATTTCTTTCAAACATAAGTCACAAAATATCATAACATCATTGGAGTCCCAATTTGCACTCACACCACCTTCTTTGTGTTTACCCATATTCCTACAAAAGTCTTAAAAAATCACACAACACGCAACACACGGTATAAACAATCACATAAACAATCACATAAAAAATCACATAAAAAATCACACAACACACACACACAACACACTAAACACAAACAATCACATAAAAAATCACACAATACACACACAACACACTAAACACAAACAATCACATAAAAAATCACACAACACACACACAACACACTAAACACACAAACACACATGCATATGTATATGTGTTAGATAGAAAGTAATAAATTAAATTAAGATAAAACAAAATAAAATAACTTAAACTAATAATTCACATAGACACAATCACACACACTCAACTACACATACACATACACATTAACTACACACACACACACATCATAATCACATACACATTAATAACCACATACAACTCAACTACACACACACACACACAAACACACACAAACACACACACACACACACACACACACTCATATAGAGCTTACACATTCACATAGACACAATCACACACACACACACACACACACTCAACTACATATACACAAAAAATAATCACATCCACAACACATTCACAAACACAAACACCTACCCATAACACACACACACACATCAACTTAACACACACACACAAACACATTCTCACGAACATTCACATACACAATCACATACAACCAAAAATAATTTTAATCACACACACACACACACACACTCAACTACACATACACATTAATAATCACATACAACTCAACTACACATACACATCATAATTACATACCCACACACACACACACACACAAACACACACACACACACACACACACTCATATACTCATACACATTCACATAGACACAATCACACACACACACACACACACACACTCAACTACATATACACAAAAAATAATCACATCCACAACACATTCACAAACACAAACACCTACCCATAACACACACATCAACTTAACACACACACACACAAACACATTCTCACAAACATTCATATACACAATCACATACAACCAAAAATAATTTTAATCACACACACACACACTCAACTACACATACACATTAATAATCACATACAACTCAACTACACATACACATCATAATTACATACACCCACACACACACACACACAAACACACACACACACACTCATATACTCATACACATTCACATAGACACAATCACACACACACACACACACACTCAACTACATATACACAAAAAATAATCACATCCACAACACATTCACAAACACAAACACCTACCCCTAACACACACACATCAACTTAACACACACACACAAACACATTCTCACAAACAATAATCTGCATACACCCACATTCAAATGCACACACACACACATCACAATAATAAGCACATGAATCATCTGCATAGCTTTCAAAGGGGGAGATATTACCTGCTGTTTACTGCTGCAGAACAGGGAAGAAGCAGGACTGGAGAAGATGCAGGACTGCAGGCTCGGACCTCTGTAAAAAAAAAAGCAAAACATTGTAAAAAATAGAGATGAGCCATTGGAGGAAACTGCATATCTGAAATTTCTGTAAACGAGTATACCGGAAGGAGGCGTGGAAGGTTGCTGCTGCAGATCTTCTTGGATGTCGATGGGAGAAGAAGAGCAGATCGAAATGAAAGCCTGGAAGAGGAGATCTTCTTGGATGTCGATGTCGATGGGAGAAGAAGAGCAGCTGATGTCGATGGGAGAAGACAAAAAAGTTCCAGACAATGGTCTAGCGCGCGGAGAATTCAGAGCTTGCAGATGGCGGGCGTTCCAGCTGATGGGTGCTTCGGCGTCGGAGAGCAATGGAGTCGTGGATGCCGTGGAGAAGACGATCGCCCGTCGATGCCCTAGCGCGCGGAGAGATCGGCCAAAACGCTCTGAACTGGAGGGGTCGAGCACCAGCGGGACGCGGCTTATTTTAGGCACGCGGCTTTTCGCTGGAGGATCGAAAGGGAGGCGCTTAACCAAATGAAAATTGGACCGGCGGTTGCGTTTGGGCAAAACGCAATGGAGCTAAACGCCCAACCAAATGAGGCCTGAAGTGTATGGCATGAAGGATATTGACGTATGCTTTAATAGGTGAGCATATATGAGTTACTAAATAATAGAACTAATAACTCCCCATTAACTCCAACTAAAAACGTCAAATAAATTTAATCCCATTAACATAAATAGGATTAAATTGTCACGCCCATTCATATGCCAAAGGTGAGACCGGGTGATGGCGACGTCGGCCCTCAACATGCAGATATTGAAGGTGGCGCGCTTACGGACAACGACGCTCCTCCAACCAAAGATTCACGTCATCGCCGCCGCGATGACAAATGTGAAGAACGGCGTTACAACCTTCGCCCAAGGTGCAAACATAACAATTAATAATTATAATAATTTTATTATTATAATTATTAATTCTATTTTCATGTTTAATTTCACTTTTGTTGTAATATTAACATTTGGACTGCG
The DNA here is from genome assembly GCA_033032865.1 of Dactylorhiza incarnata. Taxonomy (NCBI): domain Eukaryota; kingdom Viridiplantae; phylum Streptophyta; class Magnoliopsida; order Asparagales; family Orchidaceae; genus Dactylorhiza; species Dactylorhiza incarnata. The sequence continues at coordinate 6,504,512 of JAWHQI010000051.1, read as the reverse complement.
TTTAGACTTTTTGTGGCTAGCCTATATAAGGCTAAGTTGTATGGGTTTTTGGTATTATTGATGATAAAAAAAGAGCTGAGCCCTAATCTTATCTCCCCGACTCTCCTCTCTCGTGGCCTCCCCCTCTCGTTCTTCTCCCTCTCCGGTTCGGCGCCCCCCCCCCCCCCCCCTTAGTGCCGCCCCTCTCCGTCTTCCCCACCTTAGTGCCGCCCTCCTTCCTCCCCTATTCCCCTCCTAGTTCGGCCTCCCCATTCCATAGGAGCCGCCCACCTTTCAACCTAGCCGCCACCTTCTTCTTCTCCACTCACCTTCTCCCTCCAAAAGAAACCCCATCCAATATTCGGCATCCCCTCCCATAGTGGAAGAGGTGGTCTACGTGGGATCCGGACGGCGTGAAGCAAGGAAGGTGGACATACTCCTCTCCAAACGGCAACCCTCCGGTGGAACCGTTGAAGAACGACCGGGCTAGTGAAAGCTTGAGGCCAATCCTAACTCAAGCGGGGTAACGAACTCTCCACGTGTGTGTTTCATTCCTAGATAATTGTGTGGTGGAATTTGTGGCGTGATCTCGTATCACCGTTGTTATTTCATGGTTTTCTCCATTTGAAAAAAAAAATGCATTGCATCCCTTTCTTTTATTCTTCAAAGGGGCTTGGCGAGCACCGCTTTTTGTTGGGAGAGATCCACCGTTTTTCCGAATCGATATTTTTCGGAGGATCTCTTTGGTACGACGCATAGCTTGATCGGATCGGGTAGGTCCATTTCGCTTGGTCAAACATCGGCTTATCGCCCTTGGGAGATCTCAAGAGTTTTAGCGACCCTTCGGTGACAATTGTTTCTCGTTGCCTAGTCCGGTGCACTTGCACTGTGTGGCTTGCATTTGCATCATTTTTCTTAAGTCACGCGTCCCGCGTAAATTTTCAGTTTGTAACGAGCCTGTCGGAAGGTGTAGGCATACATCAATTTGGTATCAAAGCGAGGTTAGTGTCGATTTCTTAATTGACACATTCCTAAACATCTCTTAATTCGCCGACACACACACCCGTCACACGTTAGTGGTCTAAAATTCTTATTTTTTCAGCGAAATTTTAAAAAACAATTCTGCAAATTCTACTTATTTTTCTTAGTGCGAATTTTTTTTTTTATTTACCCTAGTTGATAGGCGGGAACAAATCCAACTTTTATAAAATTTCTGGCCCTTAAGTCTAAGTCGCGTTAGATATTGAAAAACATCTGGACCTTAAGTCTAAGTCGCGTTCGTTTCAAAAGAGTAAGTCCATCTTAGGACCTCCTCCTTTAGCCATGAGAGATAAGGGTAAATTTAGGTCCACCGACTCGAACTCGGTCGTTATTACGGCTAGAAATATGCGTAACCCGTCCGGTGAGCGAGTGCCCATAGGCCGGATTAGCAAAACGAATGCCTCTTGTTTCAGTTGTGGGGTTCAAGGGCACTACGCTAGTGAATGCCCCACAAAGACCAAACCACTAGCCTTGTTGGATACTGCGGATGGCTCCACCGAATTTGAATACGAAGCCGGTGCAGACTCCGATTCGGAGGGAGTACCGAGTGATCTTGACGATGATGCCAACATGATGGTGATGCGTTTTATTTTGGCCACCCCGCGTGCGTTAGACGAGTGGAACCGGACGAATATATTCTCATTAAATTTTAAAAGCGGAGAGAAATGGTGCAAGTTAATCATCGATAGCGGTAGTTGTATGAACGTGATCTCGGAGACTGCGGTGACTCGGATGAAGCTGACCACCGAACCGCACCCTCACCCCTATAAGGTGGCATGGGTTAATAAAACATCCCTTCCGGTTGCGCGGCGCTGTTTGGTTCCCCTCACCATCAAAACATACTCGGAAAAGATATGGTGTGACGTCATCCGAATGGATGCCTGTCATGTGTTGCTTGGACGACCATGGCTTTATGACCATGACGTTACCCATTTCGGGCGAGCCAACACGTACGAGTTCAAGTATAATGGTAAGATCATTATCTTGAAACCAACGCCACCTAAGGACCCTTCGAGCACTTCGAAAGACACAATTGTGCCAGTGGAGAAGAAAACGTTAAGCTTACTTGGCAAAAAGGAGTTCTCACGCCATACATTTTTGGATGGTGTCCTATATGCCTTAGTTTGCCTTCAAGCCAAGGAAGACGTGTCGTCCTTAGAGAGTTTACCACCCACGCTGCGGAAATTGTTAGAGGAGTTTAAGGATGTTTATCCGGACGAATTACCTCTTACGTTGCCCCCTGTGCGTGATATCCAACACGCGATAGATTTCATTCCGGGTTCCTCGCTACCCAACCTTCCTCACTATCGGTTGAACCCATCCGCGCATTTGGAGCTCCAAACACAAATTTCCGATTTGTTACATAAAGGATTTATTCGCCATAGTAAGAGTCCGTGTGCCGTTCCGTCTCTGCTCGCTCCTAAGAAAGACGGCTCTTGGCGGATGTGTGTAGATAGCAGGGCCATAAATAAAATCACAATTAAGTACCGATTTCCCATCCCGCGTTTGGATGATTTGTTGGGCATGCTAGCTGGAGCCACAATCTTTTCTAAATTGGATCTTAGGAGTGGCTACCATCAAATTAGGATTCGGGAGGGTGACGAGTGGAAGACAGCATTTAAATCTAAGGACGGGCTCTACGAGTGGTTGGTGATGCCGTTCGGGCTTTCCAATGCCCCTAGTACCTTTTCGAGGATGATGACTCATGTCTTCCAGCCCTACATGGGGAAGTTTATAGTGGTTTATTTTGACGACATTCTCATCTTTAGCGCGTCTAATAGCGATCATTAAACGCACTTGAGGACTATTCTAGGGATGTTACGTGCGGAAAAGTTATTCGTTAATCTCAAGAAATGCACCTTCTACGTTACTTCCGTCGAGTTCTTTGTTATGTCGTGAGTTCGGAAGGGATATTGGTAGACCCTAAAAAGGTCCAAGCCATTAGAGATTGGCCGGAGCCCACCAACATTAGGGATGTTAGGAGCTTCCACGGCCTGGCGACATTTTACCGCCGATTCATTCGCAACTTTAGTAGCATCATGACACCCATCACCGAGTGCATGAAAAAGGGCGATTTCTCTTGGACAAAATCGGCCACCCGCGCTTTCCAAACGATTAAAGATAGGATGTCAGAAGCGCCCCTGTTGCGGTTGCCGGACTTTAATAAGGTTTTTGAGTTATCATGCGACGCGTCAGGGATCGGGATTGGCGGCGTCTTAAGTCAAGAGGGTCATCCCGTGGGATATTTTAGCGAGAAATTGGCGGGTCCAAAATTGAATTATTCGAACTATGACCGCGAATTTTACGCCGTGATACGTTGCCTCCAGCATTGGCGCCACTACCTTCTCCCGAAGGAGTTCGTTATCCACTCCGATCATGAGGCTTTAAGATTTGTCAACTCCCAAGGCAAGGTCAGCCCCCGACACGCCAAGTGGGTCTCCTATCTTCAGGAGTACTCCTTTATTATCAAGCATCTTAAGGGAACCCTTAACCGGGTAGCGGACGCCCTCATTCGCGTCTCGTTGTTATTGACTACGTTAGAGGTGAAGGTCATTGGATTTGAACGCCTTAAGGATGAGTACGTCCATTGCCCGGACTTCAAAGAGATCTATCTTTCCACTCAAGGCGAGGCGCCCTCGACCATTTCTGCGTATTATATTCGTGACGGCTACCTATTTTGGCATGCCAGACTTTGCATTCCGCGCTCGTCTCTACGTAATTTCATTGTGTGGGAGTTACATAGTGGCGGTCTAGGCGGTCATTTTGGGCGTGACAAAACCATCACATTAGTAGAAGATAAGTTTTATTGGCCGGGCCTTAAGTCTACGGTACATAAGATTGTGAGTAGTTGTCGTACGTGCCAACTAGCCAAGGGTAATAAAACGAATGCGGGGCTTTATACCCCTCTTCCGATTCCTTCCGTCCCATGGGAGGATATTAGTATGGACTTTGTTCTCGGTCTTCCTGTGACTTTTCGTCGCAACGACTCTATTCTAGTGGTCGTTGATCGGTTTTCCAAAATGGCATATTTTATTCCGGGTAATAAAACCGACAATGCTTCACATGTTGCTAAGTTATTTTTTAAGGAAGTCGTTGGGCACCGGGGCGTTCCTAAGTCGATAGTCACTGATCGGGATGTAAAATTCACTAGTTATTTCTGGAAAACCTTATGGCGGATCATGGGCACTAAGCTCTTATTTTCGTCCGCCTACCATCCACAGACGGATGGGCAAACGGAGGTAGTGAATCGGAGTTTGGGTAGTTTACTACGGTGTCTAGTTGGTGACCACAAGGGTACGTGGGATCTCATCCTCCCCCATGACCAATTGGCATATAACAATTCCAAAAATAGGTCCACTGGTTTATCTCCAAACGAGATCGTGCACGGCTACAAAGCGCCTGTGCCCCTTGACTTAGTTCCGTTACCTTCGTCCTACAAGTCAAGTCAATTTGCACAGGATTTTGCCTCTCACATTCACGAATTGCATAAACATGTTAAAGATACGCTCGCTACTCAATACACTTCTGACCAATTGCACGCTAACGTCCATAGGAGAGCATCCCACTTGAAAGTTGGAGATTTGGTTATGGTACGTCTCGTCCCTGAACGGATGCCTTCGGGCGCCATAAAGAAGTTGACTAATCGGCGCGCGGGCCCGTTTCGAATTGTAAAAAGATTAGGAGATAATGCATATCTTTTGGAGCTACCCACTAATTGGGGAATCTCCCCTATTTTCAACGTGTCGGATTTAACTCCCTATATTTCTCCACAGCATGATTTATCTATCTGCCCGTATAATTCCACATCATTTTCTAATGGGTTGGGGGGTGAGGTGGTGCCTGGTTCGTCCTCTTCCTCGGTCTCCGCTGGAGGTATGTTGGGTGTTGATGAAGGACCTTGTTTATCTGAGTTGCCTAATTTTTTTCTGAGGTTCCCCCGAACCACTTTTGTGCCTGACAGGATTATCCGAGATGAAGTGCTCTCCGCTGGTGGTAGTCGCCGCTATTTGATCCGTTGGCGTGATCGCCCGACATGCAATGACTCGTGGCTTCCGGAATCGGACGTGTCTAGGTTGGATGATGCTCTCCTCCGCCGCTATCTTCAAGACAACTCACCGGTGGTGAGTTCTTTTGAGCAGGGGAGGATTGATGGCGACGTCGGCCCTCAACATGCAGATATTGAAGGTGGCGCGCTTACGGACAACGGCGCTCCTCCAACCAAAGATTCACGTCATCGCCGCCGCGATGACAAATGTGAAGAACGGCGTTACAACCTTCGCCCAATGCGCAAACATAACAATTAATAATTATAATAATTATTAATTTTATTTTCATGTTTAATTTCACTTTTGTTGTAATATTAACATTTGGACTGCGTTTAGACTTTTTGTGGCTAGCCTATATAAGGCTAAGTTGTATGGGTTTTTGATATTATTGATGATAAAAAAAGAGCTGAGCCCTAATCTTATCTCCCCGACTCTCCTCTCTCGTGGCCGCCCCCTTTCGTTCTTCCCCCTCTCCGGTTCGGCGCCCCCCCCCCCTTAGTGTCGCCCCTCTCCGTCTTCCTCCTCTCATGTTCGGCGCCCCAACTTAGTGCCGCCCCTCTCCTTCCTCCCCTATTCCCCTCCTAGTTCGGCCTCTGATGAGTCCCAACTTTATACACATTTTTGGACTCATCTGGGCCGATTTTCTAGTCTTTGCACTTCACTTTAGACAGGTTTTCATTCCTATTTAATACTCCATGCTAAATGCACTTCTAGGCCCGTTTTGATGTTATTTCTTGTTCATCGTCGTTTCTAGTTTTCATGCAGTGTTAAGTGCTACCTTCAGTGGCTAGACTGGTTTTGTATGCTGGAACAGGAGTCGTGCAGGTGTTCCCGGTACAATTCTGCAAAGGAACACTGCGCACGATCACTGGCTCCAGCGCGCACGACCACTGGTCGTGCGCTACTGATCGTGCGCACTTAACGCCCAATTTATGAGTTCTGTTTGGGCTTATCGCACGACCATTTACGATAGTGCGCACGACCACTGGTCGTGCGCCACTGATCGTGCGAAGATGTATTTTATAAATTTCTTTCCTTTCAGGCTCCACCCAGGCAGCGCGCACGATCGCAGAACTCCAGCGCGCACGACCACTGGTCGTGCGCCAATGACCGTGCGCAGTATTCGTTTCAGCGCCTATATATATGCCTGTTCGCGAATTAGGGCGGGATTACGATCGGGAGCTCCGTTCAGTCCGCCGTTTTCGCCCTTTCCACAGGTTCTCCACCCCCCTAGGCCTCCTCCGTCATCCTTGAGCTCCAAGGAGAGGTTTCTAGCCCAAAGATCGCCAACATCGAGCAAGGAGATCGTGTATCGGAGGAGATTGGATCGTGACATGAAGAAGACGAGCCATTGGGAGGAAGTGACAGCCCTCCTCTACCTTGGACGCAGTTGAAGACCGAGCTTGGACGCGGATTGACAACCCAGTGATTCCAACCGTGAATCTTCGGCAAGGCTTCGGATGTGGTCGACTCCTTTACTCTCTTTTTCCTTCCTTATGTTGTTGATTGTATAAACTAGTTCCCTCTATATTTTGATGATGTGTGCTATGAACAATATTGCTTAATGTTCATTTCATTTATTTGGAATCATTTAGTTCATATGTGCTTATTGAGGTGCGCCCCCATCTAATTTCCATTCCACCATCGTGTGCGGTGCCGCCCTAGCAATTGCTAATGGCGTGCTTGTCGAAGAGGTGCCGGCGACCCTCATTCCGTTTGCCTACTCGTCCATCCGCCCTTACGAAGTAGCGCATTCAAGGCCTACGTAGTCTTCCATCCCGCCAAGCGAAGCATTGCATAGCGGCATTGCATAGGAGTAGTTGTAATATTTTATTTTATTATTCGCAACCCAAATCCCTTTCGTCCGCACTCCACCTATCGCTGGACTTCGATCTCAAGTCCTACCTCGAACGTTAACTCCACCTTACTGTGTTCCTTGAGAGATTCGATACTCGGGGACTACTCCTCGTTTTATATTACTTGAACGATCGGTACACTGCCGTTTCGTGCCGCAGTCGAGCTACCGCCTATAGCGGTGTGCGAGATTTGCGCCATCAAGTTTTTGGCGCCGTTGCCGGGGAACACAGTCGTGTGAGTTTTCTGGAGAGGGAGAACCTGAGAGAGAAGCCCTTCCATTTGTAAATTGCATTTCTTTGTTTTATTTCTTTTTATTCCATTTTTCTATTTTAATTAGGTTGTTTTAGTAATTTTTGTTAGGAGTAGTATTTTGCACAATAGCATTTTTATTTTGAATCGTATTATCTTCACACTATGTGGGCACATCTTAATTTCCGTTGCCGTTGGTGTGGAGCTACCTCCCACTCTAGTGATGAATGCCCTACGGGGAATAGTAGGCATAATTCTTATAGCCCAGCATATGGAGCACCGACTTCGTCTGATGTTCCATATGGTGCGCGTAAGTCTTATGGCTACTCTGCTGAGCCTTTGCCCTCTTACTTCTTTTCGGCTTCAGCACCCGCTGTGCCAAAGAAGCCCGCTAGGCAGTGCCGGTTTTGTCGGAGCACTGATCATGTCTTGAAGGACTGTGCCGAGTATCTTCGCCAATTGGATGAGGATGACGAGCCGGATTTCCGGATCGTCCCAACTCCTAACTCTGGCGGCACACCTTCAACGTCCGGTTATGTGTCTTTGCCACCTTCACATCTTGAAGGGAATGGCATGGATACGGTCACCGGATGTGCGGCTGATCTATGCACCAACATTGCTGAGCCTACTCTCCATGTGCATCCACCACCCCTAGTGGATTCGATTCTTTGTGAGGAATCAGTGCTTGACATTTATCCAACCACTATTCCTCCCCCTGTTGTGCATACTACTTTCGTCTCTGACGACATTGTTGAGGATGTGTCGCGGGATGAGGCTTGCGATTTATGTGTTATGCCTGCTCCTATGGAGGAGGACAACCTTCTAGGTGAAGAGGAGCTTTCCTCAATACCGGTGGAGGAAGTCCAAATCTTGGGCATGACCACTGTCGAACCCGCTGAACCTTGCGGCATTGATGGCAATGCCAACATTATTTTACTTACCCAACCTGATGGGAGTGAGACCGGGATCACTCCCCCGATTGATGTTTATTTATGTTCTTCGACTTCTTTATTTCTTGATCCCCTTCCTTCATCTGAGTCTGTGCAGGTTGAATCTTCGCAGGTACCTCAAGAGGACTTGGAGCTTTTTGCTCAAGTCAATGATGAGAGCATCCTTTCATGTGAGGAGGATTACTCCCCCTCCGTTGAGGAAGCTCCACTCATTGCCTTCGCCTCCTGCTGTCTCCCCGTTGACGACACCTTGCTAGGCAAGGATGTATTTGGCGAGTTGAGTGAGGATACCCCCCTCTCTTCTTATCTTCTGTTTCCTCTACCTGCGTTAAGTAGGTATTATCATCTGTGTAGAGGAGTAACTGTCCTGTCGCCATATCGGTACCCGCTACCGACACGCGTATTAGAACAGTTACCTGTTCATTTTCACTATCATACGCCTATCAGTTAATATACATCTAAAACTCGTAAATAAGTCCCGTTGGGGGGACATGTAGCCCAACAGTTATCTAGGATTAATCTTTTTCGTCGTATTTGCATTGTTCTCCTTTCTACCGTATTTTCTTACTTTAAATTAGTTTTTATTACGGCTGCGTTTGGCCCCTCATGCGCGGTGGACCCTGGAACGCTCATAGGGCGCGGTGGATTCAGTTTTCATGAAGAAGCTGGACGCCAGAAAATTTCCTTCGCGCACGATCGATGGTCGTGCGCATTACTTAACGCGCACGATCATTGATCGTGCGATCGGCCCAGTTTCTTTATAAAAACCGGTTCGCCCGAGCCCTGTGTCCGCATCCTAGGTCTTCGCTCCCGTCGTCCTCTCGCTACTGTTCGTGCGCCGTTTCCGCTGGGTGCTCGCCGATCGTGCGTCCTCCCTCCCTCCGGTGAGCCCATTTCGATACTTCCTCCTTAGCTTGCCTTAATCCCACCATGAGTTCCAGTGCTCGCCATTTCGCCAAGGCCTACCACCGCTCTGGCCGTTCCTCCGCCTCTCCAGCTCAGATCCTTGCTCGAATGGCCACTTTTTCCAAGGATTCGCACACACGGCGATACAACTCACTGAAGGAGAAGCCATTTCTGTCCCAACGTTTAGTCGATTGGAACGAGCTTAATTCTATCGGTGACAATGGCGAGTTGGGGGAGGCCGTCCGCCTTCGTTATTCATTTGATCACTGGAGCAGGGTATTTGAGTGTGACGACCTCGGCTACCGGGAGCTCACATTGGAGTTTCTCGTAACGTTCGAGTGGGAGTTGCTGCCCTGCGGCCTACGTCCAGGAAAATGTTCTTTCCGAATGATGGGGAGAGTCTTCACTCTTTCTCTGGCGGAGTTGGCGGTGAGCGCAGGTTTTTACACTGAGGAGGAGGCTGCGGCGATTGATTTTTCGAGTACAAGTATCTCTGAAAGTGCACAGTTAACCTCACTAGAATTCTCTAGAGGGGGGGGGGGGGGGTGAATAGAGATTAAAAATATTTTGTGCAAAGTTAATATATATATATGTGTATAATCACAGATTAGAGCTTCCCACACACCAACAAGAATTAAGCAAGAAAATAAAGTAAATGCAAGAAAATAAATCACAGCACAACACAAGAAAATATAGTGGTTCCCCAAACTTTGGGTAGTCCACTCTTCTACCCCCTTGGTAGGAATTCACTATCTTGTACTGAGTCTTTTGATAAGGAGACTTTTAGAACCACCCTGAGTCTTTTGACAAGGAGACTCTTAGAACCAACTGAGTCTTTTGACAAGGAGACTCTTAGAACCAGTACACTGAATTTTTTGAAGAGAGATTCTAAAAACTCTTTTACAATGTTAGATGTAAGAAAGAAAGCAGGAAAGATATAAGGACAAGAATGAATCTTCTTCCTAGCAAGAAGATTGGAAGCACAAGAAGTAAATTGAATCTTTCTTCTATAGAGAGAAGAAGATTTGCAGACTTTCTCTCTTTGTGAGAGCTATCAAATTTTGCAGCAGTGTGATTTCAGAAGCAGAAGAAGAAGAAGTGGTTGAATGTTGCTGCAGAGCTTTTTCTCAATTTCTCTCTTTTCTCTTGGGAGCTTTCCTCTATTTCAAAATGTATGTGGTGGATCACTCAACTGTCATTTTCTGCCGACCTCCTCTTTATTTATAGCTCTGTGTATTCAAAATAATGCTATAGGAGGATAATTAATTAGCAGTCAGAAAAATAGAAAGATGAAAATGTTTCCATAATATTTATTTCTGTAGAAGGAAAGAACCAATTCAGATTTCAAATAATATCCAAATAAGTTAAATCAAATTAGCCAAGAATCAGATATAAGGAAAGAATGATTCAGAACGGCTATAAAATATTGACACTTATTCCATATAAATCAGTTCTATTGAAAGAAGGAAAGAGATCTGACGCATATTTAAATTCTGTCATGGAAATCGACGTGCGTCGATTACTATTCGACGCAAGCGTCGAGAGCATCCTTTCTGGACGTCGAGAGAAAAATAAGGAAGGTGCGTCGACTGAGGTGCGTCGACTTCATTAGATGCGTCGACTAGAAATCAGAGTGGCGTCGACTAGACTTACGTCGAAATCTTCCTAGAGTTACTTCGACTCAACCTGAAGGAAACGTCGAATACTATTCGACGCATATTTACTTAGCCTTGTTTTTTCATTCTTAGAATTCATTTCTAGGGGTTAAGAGAAATCATTTTCCCAACAATCTCCCCCTATTTGTCTTAACCCTATTTAGAGGGAAATTGTACTAGCATATAATTAACCCAGCACAGCATTTGTAAAGATAAGAAATATATTGAGTAACCAAAAAGGAAAGAAGGAAAGAAAGTTGTATATACACCAACTTAGAAGAGAATATATATATATTGACCAATCAATGTTTTGAACATAAAAATTTTCATTAATGTTTTTAGAAACCAAATTAACACTCAGGAGGGGTAGGAGGGGTCTTTCTTTTTCCAATGCTAAGATGTCGACCATGCATTGGCCTAGTGCGCCAAATGTGATGATCATGAAGAGTGGAATCCCATGGGAGGATGAAAAGTAGGAGAAGATGTCCACTCAAGAGGGGAAACCACAGGAAAGAGAGATGAAGGGAATCTTGAGGGGTAAAAAGCTAGAGGGATAGAATGTGAAAATGGGGCAGGAAGAAGACAAATAGAAAACTAGAAAGCTGATTCATTCATTTCATGATCCAATTACAATCGTTCATGGTCTATTTATAAAACTACACTCTACTCACAAGGCTTAGTAATTACTCATATTACCCTTATAATATGCTACTACTGCTACACATTTGGAGCCCGCTTAGCTTTTATGGCAAACCAAGTGTTATGTTTATCTCGACAAAATCATCAGTCTTCTGACATTTGCTGCTTGCAATTCTCAGATTCTTTGAGGTTTACCTCAGCTATTTCAATTCTCCTTGCGGTGGTGTTTGTGTTCATTAGCTCGGGGATGGCTATCTATGCTCTGTTCAACGGCAGCATAAAAACACCAAGGTTGCTTCCAGACTTCACCCACCAATCCTTCTTAGAGCTCTTCACTGCCATCCCTGTTCTTGTTGTGGCATTCACCTTCCATTTCAACGGTAACTAAACCCATTCTACTCTTCGAACTTTTTTTACATGGATTAACTTCTCCTTTTTTTGGCTTTCAAACTCTTGAATGCTTGCAGTACATCCAATACGTGCGGAGATGAGCCGTGTCTCAGACATGACTCCGGCGGTGCGTGTCTCCCTCCTACTCTGCTCGGCCATCTATGCCACAGTCGGGCTCGCTGGATACCTCCTCTTCGGTGATGAGACAATGTCCGACGTGCTCTCCAACTTCGACCAGAGCTTGGCGAGCCCATTCCTTGATGATGTGGTCAGGCTGAGCTACGCGGTCCACCTAGTGCTGGTGTTTCCTTTGATCTTCTACTCGCTTCGACTGAACATAGATGGGCTATTGTTCCGCAAGTCATCCCGACCGCTCATGGAGGATGCTGGTCGATTCTTGGTCCTCACTGCGCTGTTGTTAGCTTTTGTTTACTCGGCGGCAATGGCTATTCCCAACATATGGGTGCTGTTTCAGTTTGCTGGGTCTACCACTGCTGTCTGCCTAGCATTAATCTTCCCGGGCGCCATCGTTTTAAGGTAATGGAGTTCTTATTTTTTTGTCATCGAATTTATGTAATTATCAGAAATTTTCTTCTCTTTTTGAAATTATCAGAATCTCCCCTTGGGATTTATCATGTGTGCTATACACCTCATCCTAATTATCATACATTACGACTTAGGATTGTACCATCCTGGGATCTATAAGTTACAATTTATTGTACTAATAGTAATTCCAAAAGGGGGGATGAGAAGTCAGTATAATAAACCCTAATAAAGTAAGCTATAATCCATGCGATGTATTATTGGTTAGACTCGACATTTTGCTTTCTATTTAAAATTGATATATTTAACAATCGGGTGGTGACATTATAGTTGGTTTAGGATTTAGAGTTTAAAATTTAGATTACCATACTCAATAATGTGTTTTCGAGTTAATAATCATAATGAATCAGCTGTCTTCACAGTTATGATTGGCCCAAAACCTAGGACAAGAGGCCTACAAGAAATTTCTTGTTTGAGAAGTGATCAAAATCAATTGGATATACATGCTTCATTTATTGAGCAAAATTTTTCATACCTGTCTTCCACTTCATCCATGCTCTTTGGATTTTAATCATTCTTCATAGAAACTTCTGTGAGGATCTCCTTAACAAAACGTTTCCTGTAACCTAACCACTATGTATAAGTATTAACACATTTATTACCTTTATGGTGCTTGAATTGCTGAAGAACAGCGATGCACCAGGATTGATTCATTATTGACAAGACCAAGAGTAGTTTGGGCTGACTTTCATCCTCTCAGAAAACCGGAATTCTAATCGGCACATAAATTGATTCAGTATTATTTCATGATTCTTCTGAAAATTAAACCCTTTTTTGTTTCCTTAAATTCATGTATAAATTTGTTTGAAGTCTCATTTCCTTATTCGCTCAGCTGAGTGATGTCTGAGACAGTAAGGGTCTGTTTGGCGCGGAGGTTGGAGGAGCGGAGGTTGGAGGAGTTGATCCGCAACCGCGGGTGTCTACCCGCGGTTCAAATCCTGTGGTTTTCTGTGGGGGCGCTGCAAACTGCGCCCGCCGTCCTCTGCGCCAAACAGAGAAAAATCCGTGCCTACGGATCATAAATCGCTCTCTGATCCACAACCGCTGTCCCAAACAGAGCCTAAGTCTAATAATTTGTCTATCCCCTTTCCTTTCGTAGGCATGCTATTTGGTGTGACAAAGTGCTAAATCATGAAAGCCTGTTTATTTAGTCCCACATCTCTAGGTGAATAGCATGTTGGCGGGGAAATATCGTGGTGTTGATGCTCACCCATAGGTTTTAAGCTTTTGGGTTAATTATGAGTTTGACCTTGTAAAAATTTAGTGAGCCCAAAGATCACTTCACCACTTTGCACAATATCCGGTCTCAATCGCAATGAGAATCAACAATGATAAACCCAAACGGGATAAACTCCACACAAATCAACAACTAATTTGAAAAAACAAAGTTTCGAAGTATGCTTACAACCAGAGAGAAATCAAAACATAAACTTGAGAGAACACCAATCCCACACTGCGATTCACACTAGCGGGACAAACTTTGATCTTCACAAACTGTCAGAGAGGAGATCTAATTTTTCCAAAAAGAATCATGCGCAAACAAGTGGAAGAGAAGCAATTGTTGTTACAAATCTTGGAAGAAGAAAAAATCTCTTGTGTTTGGCTTAATATGGACTGCAGGAGGGTGAAGAGAGAGAGAGAGTAGGTGGTGACTTATGTGGCTAGGAGGCGGCGGTTAGAGAGGGTGTGGATGACCATACACTTGGGTGGAGAGTGAATTAGTGGATGACCATACACTTGGGTGGAGAGTGAATTAGTGGATGACCATACACTAGGATGGATGAGAGTGATTTTAGGAAAGAGAATGGCGGTTTAGAATGGGAGGCTAGGAAGAGGCGGTTACGAAGAGTGTGCAGTTAAGAAAAACCACAAGCAAACCTTGATTTTTGACATTTGATGAGGATCAGCCGCGTGATCGTGATCAATGGAGGAGATCGGGCCACTACTCGGTGGGACCCATTTTTGCATATTTGCCTGGGTTGCATTGACGGTTCACCGGATCGGCGATCCGAGACCGTGAGCGCGTACGGAGCGTCGTTTTACTGTTAAATATATTTTATTTATTTTATTTGGGCTTGTATTTAGTGTTTTAGGACACCTGGCGTAACAGACGATTATAACCGCTTATGTCGGGTGCCCAACCGCCCATCTCGTTATAAATAGCGGTGGGTGTTCTCATTTTCAATCATTGTTGATTTGTGAGAGAATCCATACTGGCAAACATTCGTGACGCGACGCCGCGAGCCCCGGGGTGCGACGTCCCGGTTATTTTTCAATTATTCCTTTTTCAATTTCCGACCTCTTTCTCTCATATTCCACTGTTCCCATGCTCTAACCCACGATTCCACGGTTCGGAAGGAGATAACCGCTACCCACGATTCCACGGTTTGGAAGGAGATAACCGCTATTGTACAACGTCTTCTTCCTCTCGATGGGTATGGAGAACATGCGCACGTATCGCAGATCGGCATCTGCCTGTTTCGTGAGTCCTCACGGCTCGATTCCTCTCCTCCCATCGCAACCATAATCTCAGTAACTATCAACATTCGCCAGTCTCCTGTTGTTCCGACGCCGATCCCACTCAGCTACATCCGACCGTCTACCACTCCCCTATTCATCTTCTCCGTCCCTGCAACCTGACGTAAACCCCTATCTGCTTCATCTTACCGTGAATTTCCTTCCCACACATCGCCTCCTTCTCTCGATCAAACCCGTGAAGAGTCCCAACCACTCGACTCCTTCCACTACCAGCAGCCCGCCTCCACACCACCTCACCACAGTCAATGTTCCCCTCCCAGCCACTCATTCCTCCTCTCCACCAAAGTAAATTGCAAAACCAACTTTCCTTCCTTACATGGATCCACCTTTTCCTCATAACTCCTACTGTCAAGCCTTCCCATCACTGTGCAGAGCACATTCGATCGTACAATCGACTACCTGCGGCCGTCATCCGACAACCACGCCAACCGCCGTCCCAGATCCTTGTGCTTTGTAAGTATTATCGTTTGTGTTATATTTTTCTTTATTAAATTATAGATGAGTATGCTATATGTGCTTGGATATTGATATTGTCAGTGTTTTTGTTTCATTATCTTGTTCTCCTATATTTCATTTGTAAAAGTTATAGTAGAAAGCACCACTTGTAAAAGTGAGCGTGATTTTACTTGCTTTGTAAAATCAAAATTCACATTGTGTAATTTGCTAACATTTTGTTTCCGGATTAGTCAAAACAATCACGCATCATATAGTTTCAAGTTTGTTCGAATCCATTACTCACATTCACGTAGGTTTGCATTAACGTGTCAACACCGCCAGTTTCACAGCCCGTCCTGCGTCAGTTTGGTATCAAAGCCCAAGTTAGGGCTTAGTTAAATACGCGAGACTAAATTCCACATCATGCAATGTCATATCATAGTGGTCGTCACTACCCTAATCCTCTATTTGAGGAACCACGATTCGTATACCCTCGATCCCATAGAGTGCATGCGGAGAGGTATTCACATTATTATGTGATTATCGTCGTCCTTATCCCCGCACTCGAGTGGATCCTGTTGATCATTCGACACTACTTTATTATGGTAGAGTTGAGTATCGTTCAGGTCATCGTCGCTACACATCTCCTTTATTTGAGGAACCCGAGCCTATATATGTGTGACCATCACCGCACGTTCGTAGGGCCCACGTCCACCCACGAGCACGAACTGATTACGTTATGGACGACCGTCTTGATGACCCTCAAGAACCCTATAGAGGTCGTTATCATCTAGATGACAACACATGTAATGGTCTTTGTAGTGTTCCGAAAACGGACATGACGGAAGCCGAATTTCAACGATGGGTTCTTAAGCAATTTAATCTCTTGGATGTTGATTTGGCTCATATAATGAATTTCTTAAAAAGAAAGCCTAAGGATTTAGGTTGAGCCACCGATGCGTCGAGTAGAGTTCCCACTGACATGAGTGACCCGACACCTGAGTTTGATTCATCTCACCTCGAAGAAACTCAGTGTCCACTTGATTTTGGAGTTGACTTCGACCCTGATCGTACGATATAGGTGGAGAGCGACACTAGTATGATTAGTGAGCATGGTCATGAGAGCGAGTACGAGCGGCCCAGTGATACTGTGATGGTATGTCCATCCTTCACACCTCACTTGGACCCATTGTCCCTTTCGGTTAGAGAACCTGCCCTCGACACTATACCTATAGGCCCACTATTGAGTATAGACTTCTCCCACACTTCCCCTAATGGCGCCCCGAGCCACATCACGACCAGGAGCCGAGAGCTTAATAGTGATCTCGTGGTAGCCGCCTCACCCATTTTTGGGAACACTGCTCCTTATGATGGTTTGCTTTTGGAGGACCATCACCCTATTGATGGGTCCTTTGGCAACCCCCCTGTTGAGCCTCCAATTGAGCCACCTCGTTCTTGTGATGTGGAGATTCAGGTGAGTGACTCATTTATGAGTATTGAGTTATTGACATCTCTTCCATTATCGCTCATGATATCGATAGTGCCCCAGATAGTGGATCTTGAGTGTAACATCTAGTATAATAGGGTTCTCCTTTAGAACACTTAAGCATACTTATGATGTTTTATAGTGTACCATATTGTCACTCACACTCTTGATGAGTTTTGGGACATACCACCTGCTGACCCACCAGATGAGTTCTTTCTTGTGAGGGACAATCGCCACACTCTAGAGTCGTGTCCTATTGTCGATGTCTATGGTTTTCACTCAAGTAGTCGTCGCATTCGCGATGACTTTTCATACATTCCTCCTGGTGAGCCCCCTGATGCGTCACATTCCCTTAGCGAACATGTCATATTTGTTGCGCTACATTTTCATCGTCCTTTGTATTAGGGCACTCCAGATATTTTTGGAACCTACGTTGGTACTCGTCGCATTTGCGACGAATTATATTATACCTTTCCCGGTGAACCCCCTGATGAGCCTAATGTTGGATCACTGCTCATCCGGGATGTATCTACCATTAGTAGCACAGTCGAGATTGAGAGGGCATTCAATGACTCGCTGATCTTAATATCTTACCACCTGCATTTGTGGAGACAGTCTGCACACTATATTGGCACAACTTATTAATGATGTCTCCCATGTTCATTTGAGTGTTCATCGCACCCGCGATGAATTCTTCTATGTTCCTCCTTCCGAGCCTCCTGATCATGTACCTATCTTATGAGTCTCCTATAGTATCCAAAACCCTCGGTTTACTGAGTTGGTCGTGTTAGTAGTTCATCTTTTACATTCGTTGTTAGTTCATTTACATGTAGTGCATGACTCATCTGTGTTGCATGATTCGCACTTGTTGTATGTTTAGATCATTGGCATGAAGTGCATGAATTAATCCAGATGAAAACTACTATCAATATTAAATTATATAAAGTATTGGCAGATATGCACAGACGTGAGCAACATTTTCGGGTGTGCGAGCATGTCATGGTCGAACTTTGCAAGGAGTCTCAACTGAACTTCAACTTAAGCGAATGAGTCCTTATAGGGTTATAAAGAAAGTTGAGACAAATGCCTACGAGATCGTCTTCCCTGCTGATATTGGTATTCATCCTGTATTTAATACGAAAGATTTGACACATTACTTTGAGCCTCTCGAGCATAGAGACCCCACCTTGAGCCTTTTCTGACACCGTCCCAGTTACAGCTTGACACTTCCTCTATTTTCCTTGGACGAGCACCTGCAGACTTGCCCGCAGTCCGCACCTCCTATGATTCAACTGGTTTTTCTGGATCCACCAGCACAAGAGGTGAGAGCTGAGGGTATTATTGGTATTGTGATGGACGAGTACATGACAGCTACAGACGGTCCTTCTTGCCATTACTTGCTGCACTGGAGGGGACGCCCCACCTTTGATGATACTTGGATATTGTCGAAAAAGCTTTATAGACTTTCCCCCCATCTTCGACTACAACTCAGTCAGCTTCATTCCTCGGAGATGAATGCTTTTCAGTCGGGGGGAATTGATGGGGATCAGCCGCGTGATCGTGATCGATGGAGGAGATCGGGCCACCACTCGGCGGAACCTGTTTTTGCATATTTTCCAGAGATGCACTGACCGGATCGGCGATCCGAGACCACGAGCGCGTCCAGAGCGTCGTTTTACTATTTAAATGTATTTTATTTTATTTTATTTGGGCTTGTATTTAGTGTTTTAATATACCGGGCGTAACAGACGATCATAAACGTTCACGCCGAGTGCCCAACTACCCCTCTCGTTATAAATAAGGGGTGTTCTCATTTTCAGTCATTGTAGATTTGTGAGAGAATCCATACTGACAATCATTCGTGGTGCGACGCCGCGACCCCGTGGTGCGACATCCCGACTATTTTTCAATTATTCCTTTTTCAATTTCCTACCTCTTTCTCTGTTATTCCACTGTTCATGTGTTCTAACCCATGATTCCACGGTTCGGAAGGAGATAACCTCTACTGTACAACGTCTTCTTCCTCTTGATGGGTATGAAGAATCGACACATGTATCGCAGATCAGCATCCGCCTATTTCGTGAGTCCTCACCGCTCGATTCCTCTCCTCCTATCGCAACCCTAATTTCAGTAACTATCAACGTTTGACAATGTCTTGTTGTTCCGACGCCGATCCCGCACAGCTACATCCGACCGCCTGCCACTTCCCTGTTCATCTTCTCTGTCCCTGCAATCTGACGCAAACCCCTAGCCGGCTCCATCTTACCGGGAATTTCCTGCCCCACAGTGCACTCATCCCCTCTCGATCAAACCGTGAAGAGTTCCAACCACTCGACTCCTTCCGTTACCAACAGCCTGCTTCCACACCACCTCACCACAGTCAATTTTACCCTCCCAGCCACTTATTCCCCCTCTCCACCAAAGTAAATCGCAAAACCAACTTTCCTCCCTTACGTGGATCTACCTTTCCTCATAACTCCTATTATCAAACCTTCCCATCACTGTGCAGACCACATTCGATCATATAGTCGATTACTTGCGGCCGTCATCCGACAGCCACTCCCACCGCCGTCACCTGATCCTCATGCTTTGTGAGTATTATCATTTGTGTTATATTTTTCTGTATGAAATTATAGATGAGTATGTTATATGTGCTTGGATATTGAGATTATCAGTGTTTTTGTTTCATTATCTTGTTCTCCTATATTTCATTTGTAAAAGTTGTAGAAAACACCACTTGTGAAAGTGAGCGTGATTTTACTTGTGCAATGGAAAATCTAAATTCACATTGTGTTATTTTCTAAATTAATATAATTTTATTTTGCTAACATTTTGTTTCCGGATTAGTCAAAACAATCACGCATCATATAGTTTCAAGTTTGTTCGAATCCATTACGCACACTCATGTAGGTTTGCATTAGCTTGTCGACACCGTTATTTTCACAGCCCGTCCTGCGTCACACTCCCCCTCAATGTTTGCTCCTGTCACCAGTCCGAGTAGTCCACGTAGATGCTCGAATGGTCCCTTTGTCAAGGGCTTCGTGAATATGTCTGCCACATTGTCATGGCCCCGAACATGATCCACAGAGATGGCTTCGTCAAGCACCTTCACCCGAATGAAGTGATGATCGATCTCAATATGTTTTGTCCGCGCATGAAAAACATGATTAGTGACAAGCTTTAAGGCACTTTTATTGTCCACGCGAATCAAAGTAGCCCTTTCGATCTTCTTGAACACGTCCTCCGCAAGTCGGCGAAGCCAAATGCACTCCTGAGTCGCCAAAGATGCCTCTTTGTATTATGCTTCGGTAGTGGAGATGGACACTGAGTCGTGCTTCTTACTACACCACGAAATTGCCGCTGAACCGCACATGAAGACGTACCCTGACGTCGACCTCCGATCATCAGCATCTCCACCATAGTCAGCATCTGTGAATCCGTGTAAAAAGAAACACGTATTCCTTTCATACAACAACCTCATGTCCAAGCTCGTTCGAACATACTTCAGAATTCTCTTCGCCTCCTCCAAATGAGGCTTCCTAGGCTCCTGCATATAATGACTTACTCGGCCAACTGCGAACGAGATATCCGACCTTGTAATTGTCAAATATATCGAACTCCCCACCAAAGCCCAGAAAGGCTTAGGATCCGAGAGTACCCTACCTTTGTCTCGACGAAGCTTCAACCCAACTTCAAGTGGAGTAGAACTACTCTTCCCTTTCTTCATACCGAATCTCTCAACAATTCCCTCTGCTTCATCTCCACCTCCAAACCAAGGAAATGGTGCAATTTCCCCAAATCCTTCATCTCGAAACGAATAAATAGCTCTGTTTTAAGCATTGTCATGTTTTTGTTATCATTTCTTGTCACGATCATATCGTAGACATACAAAAAAACAAGAACATAAAGTTCACCATTTTTCTTCACAAACAAACTCGAGTCTGAGTTTGATGCATAATACCCACAAAACTGCAAATACTCTGCAATCTTCTCATACTATGCCAGAGGCGCTTGCTTCAAACCATACAAGGCCTTCTTCAACTTGCACTCATGACCTGGGTGAGATTTAGATACGTACCTGGTGGTTGCACCATAAAGATATTCATGTCAATCTCGCCGTAAAGAAAAGCGTTCTTCACATCGAGTAGCCACAACTCCAACCTTGGTAAGCCGTCAACGCAATCACCATCCGCACTGAAGACATTTTTGCCACTGAACTGAATGTCTCCTCATAGTCCTCCTCGTACTGCTGTGAGAAACCCCGAGCTACAAGACAATCCTTGTGTCGCTTCACACTGCCATCCGCTTTCTTCTTGATCTTGTACACCCACTTGCACGTGACTGGAGTAACATCATCCACCTTGAGCACAAGATCCCAAGTCTCATTCTTTTTAAGGCACTGACCTTCTCATCAATGGATTCCACCCGCTACTTCACACCTGCGGCTTCGTCATAGCACGATGGCTTCCGCTCATCAAATGGCCCGACAAAGTAATATGAAACCATTGTTACCAAATTGTCTTCCTTATAACGAACTGGTGGCACGATGGTCCGCTTCGATCTTCTAAGAGCAGAACTGATCTCCGCCTCTCCACCTCCTGCCTTCGCACTTGCTCCCCCATCACCATGACTCGAAGAATCCCCCCCCCCCCCCTCTTTGTGACTCTGTCTCCACCGACGCCGAGCTCGAAGAGTACGGGGCTCCTGGAGACATATGTAACTCAACTGATATTTCTTCAATTTCTTCTTTACGGCTTGCTTCCCCTCTGCTCTCTTCCAACATGATGCTAGAACCTCCGTCATACGACGTCAACTCGTCGAATACTACATCACGAGAGACAATAAACCTTCGAGTTTGAGAGTCCATGCACTTTCAACCCATCTTACGCTCATCGTAGTCTATGAAAACGCACTTAATGGCTTTTGATTCAAGCTTTGTCCTTCGTACATCCGGAATATGAACATAGCAAACTTCTCCAAGCACCCGCAAATGCTTCACGCTCAGTACCTCCCCAAACATGAGTTAATGCTGTGACTTTTGGTTGTTCGGGCTCAATGACAACCTGTTGATCACATATGTCGCACACACCATTCCCTCCGCCCATAAGGCCTTGGGAATGCCCTTGACATGCAACCAACATCTGCAAGTCTCTGAAATGTGTCGAATCTTCCTTTTGGCAACTCCGTTCTGCTGCGGCGTATAAGTACATGACAGTTATCTCCTGATTCCATGCTTCCTACCAAAGGAAGAGAACTCATTGGATGTAAATTCCCCTTCATTGTCAGTTCTCATCTTCTTGATCTTCTGCCCAAGTACACCTTCCACGGTCTCCTTGAATTTTAAGAACTTGTCAAACACCTCCAACTTCTCTTTCAAGAAATACACTCATGTGTGGCGTGAGAAGTCATCCACGAACAACAACATATACATGTTCCCTAAATAAGTTGGGGTAGTAGTCGACCCCATCACATCGCTATGGATGCACTCCAACGGTCTCTTGCTCCTCAAGAGAGACATGTCAAATGGAAGACAATGAGACTTCCCATATTGACATCCCTCGTATACTTTTCCGTCACCGAAAGAGGATAAGCTAGGTAAGTCCCTGACTAAATTCTTCGCCACCATCTCTATCAACTTTTCCATCCTGACATGTCCCAACCTTTCATGCCAAATTACAGCACTATCGTTGGCCTTCGTTTTGTCCACGTACGACGTCGCGGAAAGAACAAATAGATCACGAACCCGTCTTCCAGTATGAGTCACCTCCGCCTTCACTGAATCCACATTCCGTAGGAACTTCACCTCCTTATGCCCAAAAATCACGTGATACCCTGCGTCAACCACATTCGTCATTGAAAACAAATTTTTCTTCATGCCCGACATGTGATACACACTCTTCAACGTGAGTGCACTCCTATCACTGCCAACTGTCACAATCCCCTCCTGCTCCACCGGTTGAACTATGTTATCCTCCGTCACGATAGCACCACATCCATCATACTTCCACAGAGATGAGAACTTGGACCCGTCACCTGTAAGGTGATGTCCACATCTAGAATCAATACGCCAATCATCTTCGAAGTTCACTGAGGCTAAATCTTCCACAGTGGAGACCTTCTCCGCAAGGAAACACCTCCCCAAACCTTTGTTTTTCTTTGTACCTTCCTCTTTCTCTGTTGTATGACCTGGTGTGAGGCTGACCCCACAATCGCGTTTATAGTGGCCAACCTTGTTGCATCTGAAACACTTGACTTCCCTCTTTCCTCCATCATTCCTGGAGGGAATTGAGCACCACCCTCCCTAGAAGAGGTAGAAGGACCATCTCCATCGTTTTTCTTCTTCTTTCTATCCCCGTGTTTCTTCTTCTCCATGTAGAGAACATCACTGCCTTCACTAGAGATAGACACCCCTGCCATCTGTCTAGCCAAACTCTCCTGAGACACCAAGAGATTCTCCAACTTCATCAGAGACGGTTGAGTAACACATCCCTGTACCGCTGTAACAAAAGATAGATACTCCTTCCGCAACTCTATGATAATGTGTCTCTTCAATTTCGCCTCAGAGATTGGCTCTTCCGGATCCAATACGGTAATCTCTAGACACATATTCTTCATCTTCAGGAAATAAACCGACATGGAAAGTTATCCTTGATTTTCCGTCGCCAACTCATTTTCAAGGAACTGAAGTCTTGTCACATTCTTCTTGTTGAACAAACCATCAAGGGCCGCCTAAATCTCAGATGCCGATTTGCACCTGATGATGTGGTCGAACAAGTTCGATAAGACAGTTCTTTTAAGAGTGAACTCCGCTTTCACGTTCATCTTCTTCCATGCCTTGACTTCCCGAGCATTCGTCGCGGTCATCACTACCTCTTCATGTGCATCTCCACTAACGACATCCCACAAATCTTCTCATAACATGTAACTCTCCAAGCATGACTTCCATTTCTTAAAATTTGTGTATGTGAGCATAATGATATATCCTCAAACCACGAGAACTACCACTGTCTTCTATTGATGAGAAATCTAGATAATAACAAAACGAAAGAACTTAGCCTTGCTAAAAATTCCGTCCCTCTGATACCATATATAAATTTAGCGTGCCCAAAGATCACTTCACCACTTTCCACAATATCCAATCTCAATCACAATGAGAATCAACAATGATAAACCCAAACGAGATAAACTCCACACAAATCAACAACCAATTTGAAAAAATAAAGTTTCGAAGTATGCTTACAACCGTAGAGAAATCAAAACATAAACTTGAGAGAACACCAATCGCACACCGCGATTCACACTGGCGGGGCAAACTTCAATATTCACAAACCGTCGGAGAAGAGATCTAATTTTTCCAAAAAGAATCTCGCGCAAACAAGTGGAAGATATGCAATTGTTTTTACAAAACCTTAGAAGAAGAAAAAAATCTCTCATTTTGGCTTAATACAGGCTGCATAAGGGTAGCATTTTTAATTAGAGAAGTGAGTGCTTTTAGAGGGGTACGGTTAGAGAGAGGGAGAGAGAGTAGGCGGTGAAGTGTGTGGCTTGGAGGCGGCGGTTAGAGAGTGTGGATGATCATACACTTGGATGGAGGAGAGTGAAATAGTGGATGACCATACACTTGGATGGATGAGTGATTTTAGGAAAGAGAAGGGCATTTCAGAATGGGCGGCTAGGAAGAGGCGGTTACGAAGAGTAGGCGGTTAAGAAACCGCAAGCAAACATTTATTTTCGACAGACCTCAAGCGTATCTTGCCAAACTTTGGTCCACCTTTAGTTCTCGCTCCTTAATAAGCATCAAAATTATTGTTGGTTCGAATGAGATTTGAGTATGTTCATGCAATTCGTGTCTCTCATGGTCTTTGTGCCTTCAACCATAATTGAGCAAGGTTCAAGAACCGGTCATGATGGCTTCACATGGTTGAGTGTGTTCTTGGCGCATGATACTTGATGTTGGTAACTATACTTATGTTTATGGGGAGTCATGACTAGTAAAATGAAGCACTCGGTCGACAATAATTGTTAGGCGACTTGGTTCGAATCCGGATCTGGTTCTCGTTCATTAGGTCTTGTCGATACCTAATGCTTTTCAATCCCACCCCGGAGCCTCCTCAACAGAACCCCGAGCCGCAGAGAAGACCCTGATACTCCATTTAGGGAGACGCCGGAAAAGGAGTCTGTAGTCACGCCCTTTCCCTTCGTCCTCCTTGTGATGATTAACAACATGGCGGGTGTAAGCGTGATCAGGCGGCGACATGTGTAGGCAGCGGCATGTGCAGTCGGCGGCGGGAGAGGGCGGCGGAGGTCTGTGCGGGTGAGCTGTGGTGCGAGCATTGTGTGTGTGTAGGACAATGCTCGAGGGTGCTTAGGATACTGGGTTGCAACTGATGCGGTGGGCTTCCCCTCATGCGGCGAGGTGGTGGTGGTTTCAATTTGACTTGGGCTCCTTCGATGGTGGCAGGGGTTGATCGCCCGGCGATGGCAAATGATTGCTTGCGATCCTTGTGCGTCCAATTGTGAAATCGGATTGCAATATGTCTTTCATATTCCTCAGTGGGCGGAGGTGTAGATTTCACCCGTGGTACCCTATATCGGATCCTATTCTTTCTCGTGTAGTTTGTATCATCAATTTACTTTGTTTATAGAAACTCGGTAGATATTGGTGGGATTGCTGATTGTTTGTTTTTTTGCTCGTTTCTTTGTGTTATTGTGTTACTCTGTATTTACAGCTGCGCTTGTGAGAACCGTTTGCGGTTTCCTAGCGATAATGACGCCTCCTGCTTGTTGTTTTTGTTACACAGTTCCTGAATGAACTGGTGTTTTAATTATCATTATTTCTGAGACTTTCTTAACCTCCTTCCCATTCACAAGTCATTGCGTGTTTATCTTAGGGAAATCTTCACGGTGTTTCGCGATAGATAGGTCCACCAGCATTCATGAAAGAGTGATGAGAAAGCTTTTTATGCACACACAAGTCAGACATTATATTTCGTTCTTTCATGTTGGTTGTATTTCATTAGCCTAAACTCCTATGATTTTAACAGGGATGTTCATGGGATCTCTGGTAGAAAAGACAAGGTGTTGGCTGGAACAATGATCACTCTAGCTCTTATTACAAGCTGCATTGCCATCTACTCTGATTTCAGCAGTTTGTTTGAAGGTAATGTGAAGAGCAGCAACTCACTGTAAGAAACAAAACAAAAAACAATACTAAATTGTTAATAAAATTACCCAATTCTGTCGTGATTTGCCCATCCATAAAGCTTCCTGGATCTCAATTTCGTACAATTTTGCTGAATTTGGACGTTTTCATAAGTAATTTTCAATCAATTTAGCAACCGGACTTGAAATGATGCGAATATTTGAGTTTAAGGCTTTGTTTGGGACGATTTTGGCCGTAAGTGTTGCGGTCAACTTGAGGCTCCTGTAGATCGGTCTAAATTGCATCGTCTTAGCCCGGGAGCGGTCGAGCGCGCAAACAGTCAATGAAAATGAGACGGTTGTAAATAGCCTTTTTTTATCATGGAAACCCCCGAAAAGAGGTGAAAACCACGTGGCTGGGACGGTGCTGACCAAACTTCACTATTCTTGGTTGATGTACAATGCTTTTAAGAGAAGATGAGGGCGACAAGCCGGTCCTCGTTACAACTTGCAGGGAGAGAGAGAGATGCGCTCGGAGGGTGACAGGTCACCTCTCACGTAGCTAAGTATTTTTGCTTGCTGCATTGGAGAGCGCTGCACTCTGCGCGCTTTGACGTCTTCCTCTGGTGCTAGGAAGTTGAGGGGGCGCGCTTTGCACGCTTCAGCGCTTGCGGCTTGACTATTGCAGTGCCCTAATGAATATGGAGCCATGGACTTGTTGTCGACTAGAGGGCTTCAATACGCACGGGGCGCTTGCTGCGGTGTGTGTGGAGCAGAACGTACACAGGAGCGCGCGAGGGAGGAAGAAAGCCTTCGAAGGATCTTCGAGGCGCTATAAGATCTTCGAAACAGTCTTCGAAGGCGAAGGAGATCTTCAAAGGGTTCCTCCAGGAGCTCTCACGTGCGTAGGAGGCGGCGTCAGAGGAGGAAAAATCCTTATGAAGGAGACACTAGGGGTCCTATTTATAGGCCCTAGCGGTGGTTATGGTGGTTACGTGGTTATTCGTAGACCATAAACAACCTATTTACTATTTGCAGGCCGATACTTTATAGTTCATACACGTATTCTTTAATGATTTTACTATGCGCACACTGAATATTAATTTCGGTTATGTGCACCCCCATCACGGGTGGTTACGGAAGGTGGTTACGCGGCGATCAGACGACGGAGATCGCGCGATGGTGATAGGACGAAGGATAATCGGCTGGCGAGACCTGGCCGGCGGGAGGCCGTACGACACGACGGAGATCGGCGGAAGGCCGACCGTAGGCTGTGCGGTTGCGTGTGAGCGGCGGCACTGTGCGGCGGGGGTCGGCGGGACGCCGACCGCGGACCGTGCGACCTCAAGTGAGCGGCCTCACGGCGTGGCGGCTGCCGGTGGGACGCCTGTCGACGGATCGCGCAGTCGCACGCGAGCAGACTCACGGCGCGGCGACGGCAGGAGGGACACCGGCCACAGGTAGTGCGACCGCGTGCGAGCGGCCGCAGGGTTCGGCGTCGGCCGGCGGGACGCCGACCTCGTGCGGGCGGCCGCACGGGGCGACGGCGGCCGGCAGGATGCTAGCTACGGGCCTGGTGGTCGCGCGAGAGTGACCGCACGATGCGGCGGCGGCTAGGGGAACGCCGATCACGGGCATGCGACGGCATGCAGGCGGCCGTACGGTGCGACGGCGACCGGCGGGAGCCCGGCCGCGGGGTGCGATGGCGATTGGCGCTTGGATCACGCGTGCGGATCACGTGCATGGTGGTTTCTGAGGTTTTCTCCATAACCCCCACCGAGTTAGTGGGGATCATGGGAATTCTGGCTATTTGCAGCCTGAAATTCTTATAAATTGAGGGAGAGCCCATCATTTGCACCCCAAAGTCCCCGAAATCTGAAGTTAGAGCGAGAGGAGAGCGGAGACTTTATATGTGTGAGTTGTTTGTGGTGGCCATGACAGAGGCAAACAAAGGGGTACGGAAGTGGCGGCGGCGCAAGTGAAAAGCGCGCCCGTACAGGGCATGCACGAGGCATGCCTGCGCCTAGGGGCATTCGCGTGGATGTGCACAGGGATACCCGCACGCAGGGCGTGCGTGGGGTGCACACCGCGCTAGTGCACGCGCGGGGTGTGCACCCACGCACTAGATGCACGCGCGGGGTCACACCCGCACGCTGGGCGCGCGCGGGGTGCATTCCTGCGTATGCACGCCCGCACGCCTTGCGCCGCTGGGCGCGCGCAGGGTGCGTTCCTGTGTATGCGTGCCCGCGTGCCTTGCGCCGCTCGATGTGCGCCCGTGTGTCTTGTGTGTGTGTGCTCTCACATGCGTTCTTGTGTGTGACGTGGCGATGTGTTGAAAGGTTTGATTTTGCAAATACTTATGCGTATTTTTCTTTTTCAAGTTTCAAAGCGCTGTGCGCAAGGAAGGCCGATGCAGCTGTGCTCTTCGCTTACCGCGAAGCAGATTGACATTTGGAGAAAATGGTGCGATTGCTAAAGAGCGTTTCGGGGGATGTGTCAGGAGATCGAGTTGGGGTCCCTGAAGACCGAGGTGGAGCGTCTTTCTTCGCAGGAGCAGACTGCTGAGCTGTGATAGTTTATAGGTTAGTAGTCTAATTCACCTAGAGGGGGGTGGGGGGTGGGGGTGGGGGTGGGGGTGAATAGGTCTCTTTGGTTTTTTACTTAATTGTTGTTACCAGTAGATGAGTAGTAAAAAAAATAACAAGCAAACACAGAAAGCACACAATTGTTTATAGTGGTTCACCAAATATAGAACAAGGTTTCTCCGGGGATGGGCTTTGACATAAGCAGAGGAGAAGCCAAGTATTGCTTAAGTTGCTCAAATGCCGCCTGACATTCATCCGTCCACTGGAAGCACGCGTTGCGCGCTCCCCCGTAGAATTTTGAAGAAGGGGAGATATTTGTCTCCCGTTCGTGCTAGAAAATGTGAGAGTGTGGCAATCCTTCCATTCAGACATTGTACCTCCTTGATGGAGCTAGGGGCATCATGTCTTCCAGCTCCTTGATCTTCTTTGGGTTTTGCCTCAATCCATCGGTGGGTTACCATAAAGCCCATGAACTTTCCTGATGTAATGCTGAATGCACACTTGCTAGGGTTGAGCCGCATTTTGAAGTGGCGAAGAAGTTGAAAACATTCTTCTAGGTCCTCTAAGTGGCTGTGTCGGTTGATGTTTTTTACTAACATGTCGTCGACATAAACCTCAATCATCCTCCCGATGAGGTCCTTGAATACCTTGTTCATTAGCCACTGGTAGGTTGCCCCGACATTTTTGAGGCCGAAGGGCATCACTTTGTAATAGTAGACACTTTTGTCTGTTCGGAAAGCTGTATGCTCTTCATCAGATGGATTCATCCGTATTTGATTGTACCCGGAATAGACATCCATGAAGCTGAGGAGTTCGTGCCCGGCTATCGTATCCATGAGTTGATCGATCCTAGGGAGTGGGAAGCTATCTTTTGGACATGCTTGGTTCAGATTGTCGTAGTCGACGCACATTCTCCACTTCCCAGACGTTTTTTACCATGTCTACATTTGTTAGCCACGTTGGGTACTCGGCTTCGCGGATGAACTTCGCTTCTAGAATCTTTGCTACCTCCTCTTCGATGACCTGTAGTCGCTCGGGGGCGAAGTTTCTCTTCTTCTGGATGACCGGGAGGTAGGAGGGGTTGATGTTCAGAGAGTGCAGGATTACTTCTGGATCTACTCCTGACATGTCATCTGGACTCCAAGAGAAGATGTCCTCGTTTGCGCATAGCAGAGTCGTGTACTGTTCTCTTTCTTCCAGAGACCAAAGAGATCCCACCTGCACCGTCCGGGATGGGTTTTGCGAAAAAAGTGCTACTTCTACCAGTCCCTCGACGGGAACCGTTTGTTGGAGTGCGGCTTCATCACATAGGTCGAAGTTGTCGATGTCGAGAGTGGTGGCCTTTGCTGACCCGAGCCTGTCTCATGCACCACGTCCTGGTTGCCTCCTGGTTGCCCCAAACAACCCCTATTCCGCTTGCGGTCGGGAACTTCAGACAAATGTGGAGTGGAAGGGATTTCTCAAAAGATCGACTGGAGTGGCCTCACGAATATGGCATTGTAAGTCGAGCTGGAGTTTACGACCACAAACTGGACATGGTGCATCTCCTACTTCAGGGGGGTTCACCCATTGTGACTGGAAGGGAGATTAATCCCCGGGCCGAGATAGGGCAGTTGTCGAGGTCGTAGACCGGTCCTGCCACAGTGTCATGGTGCCCATCGCTAAGCTCGATTCCATGTAGTGTGGAGAGAAAAAAGACATCGGCTGAGCTTCCGCTATCCACCAGGATCCTCTTCACGCTGGATCTCCGATTCTTGCGCGTATCACTAGGGGATCTTGATGCGGTACTCGTATTCCTCGGAGATCTTCCTCTCCAAAGGTAATAGTTGTGTCCTGCCTGGACCTTTTACCGTTGCGTCCTCTCTCGCGCTTCTCGACGGAGAGTGTCTGAGATGCAAGATTGGGGGACTCAGCGATGGTCCCTATGCTCTTTGCCGTTGCCATCGATTGTGAGTATCGCCGAGTAGCAAATACTGTCTTCAGAGTCTTTAGAGACTCGGTGAACTCTTTTCCCACAGACGACACCAAATTATTGCGGCGAACTCGAGGCTCGTGTAGACCGATCTAAATTGCACCGTCTTATCCTGGGAGTTGTCGAGCGCGCAAACAGTCAATGAGAATGAGACGGCTGGAAAGAGACCTTTTTTACCATGGAAAACCCCTGAAATGGGTGAAAGACCACGTGACCGGGACGGTGCTGACCAAACTTCATTATTCTTGGTTGTTGTACAATGCTTTTAAGGGAAGGCGAGGCGACATGCCACTTCTCATTACAACTTCTAAGGAGAGAGAGAGAGAGAGAGAGAGAGAGAGAGAGAGAGAGAGAGAGAGATGCGCTCGGAGTGTGACAGGCCACCTCTCACGAAGTTAAGTCTTTTTGCTTGCTGTAATGGGGAGCACTGCACTCTGGGCGCTTTGACGTCTTCCTATGCGCTCAGAAGCTGACGGTGCGTGCTTTGCACGCTTCGACGCTTGCGGCTTGACTGTTGTGGGGCCTTGATGAATCTGGAGCGGTGGACTTGTTGTCGACTACAGGGCTTCAATGCGCGCGGGGCGCTTACTGCGGTGCGTGCGGAGCATAACGTGCGCGGGAGCGCTCGAAGGAGGAGGAAAGCATTCGAAGGATCTTCGAGGCGTTAGAAGGTCTTCGAAGGAGTCGTCGAAGGCGAAGGAGATCTTCAATGGGTTCCTCCAGGAGGTCTTCAAGGGGTTCCTCCAGGAGCTCTCACGTGCGTAGGAGGCGGGGTCAGAAGAGGAAAAGATCCCTATGAAGGAGACTCTGGGGTCCGATTTATAGGTCTCAGTGGTGGTTACAGTGGTTACGCGGTTATCCGTAGATCATGACCACGTTATTAACTATTTGCAGACTGAAACTTTATAGTTTATACGCGTATTCTTTAATGATTTTACTATGCGCACATTGAATATTAATTTCTTTTATGCTCTCCCCTCATCATGGGTGGTTACGGAAGGTGGTTACGCGGTGATCGGACAGCGGAGATCGCACGTTGGAGATAGGAAGAAGGATAAGCGATAGGCGGGAGGGCCGACCGGCGGGAGGCCGGACGGGCGGGCGATCTTACGACACGGCGGCCGGCGGAAGGCCGGACGCATGCGAGATGTCACATTGCGCGGCGGCGGTCGGCGGGACGCCGACCGCGGGCTGTGCTGTCACACGCGAGAAGCCTCACAGCGCGGCGGTGGCCGGCGGGCTGCGCGGTCGCACGCGAGCGGCCTCACGGCGCGACGGCGGCAGGCGGGCCGCGCGACCGCATGCGAGCGGCCGCCTGGGGCGGCGGTGGCCGACGAGATGCCGGTCGCAGGCCGGGAGGTCGCGCGAGAGCGGCCGCGCAGCGCGGCGGGGGGACGCCGACGGCGGGCCGGGCGGACGCACGGCATGGGGGAGATCGGCCGAGTTAGTGGGGATCATGAGAATTCCGGTTATTTGCATCCCGAAATTCCTATAAATTAAGGGAGACCTCATCAGTAAGAAATATAGTGCTGAGAAATCTGTATTGAGATTAGAGCTGATAGGGTTCCCCTAAAAGGGTTCGGGTTGAATCGGACCAAGTGTTTTCTCATCGCAACCTCGCCCAGACCGCACCCCGGAGAGCGCTTCCGCTCCCGCTCCGCAGAGAGCGCATCTGCTCCCGCTCCCTCTCGGCAGAGAGCGTTCCCGCTCCCGCTCCGCGGAGAGCGCTCCCGCTCCCGCTCCGCGGAGAGCGCTCCCGCTCCCGCTCCCGCTCCGCGGAGAGCGCTCCCGATCCGCGGAGAGCGCTCCGCGGCGGGAGCGGGAGTCCCGCTCCGCGGAGAGCGCTCCCGCTCCCGCTCCCGCTCCCGCTCCCGCTCCGCGGAGAGCGCTCCCGCTCCCGCTCCGCGGAGAGCGCTCCCGCTCCGCGGAGAGCGCTCCAGCTCCGCGGAGAGCGCTCCCGCTCCCGCTCCGCGGAGAGCGCTCCCGCTCCCGCTCCGCGGAGAGCGCTCCCGCTCCGCGGAGAGCGCTCCCGCTCCGCGGAGAGCGCTCCCGCTCCCGCTCCGCGGAGAGCGCTCCCGCTCCCGCTCCGCGGAGAGCGCTCCCGCTCCCGCTCCGCGGAGAGCGCTCCCGCTCCCGCTCCGCGGAGAGCGCTCCCGCTCCCGCTCCGCGGAGAGCGCTCCCGCTCCCGCTCCCGCTCCGCAAAGCACGACGCTGCCATTCATCGCCGGCAGCAATCGCCAGCCGCCACCACCACCAGAGAGGTTGCCCGGGCTGCCCAAGCTGCCCGGCATTACCGAAGGGCAAACTCATCATAAGTACAAAGTTGGCAATCCGCGTACCCCGAATCAAGCATCCTCATTCGTTCGTCCAAGAATCGGCATGACGCCGTTACCAGAACGCCCCCCTCAGAAACTATAAAAGGAGAGTCAGGCCTCCATTAGAAGACACTTTTTGGCACGGGGAGAAAGTGGAGCTCTTGAGTTTTCCGGCGAGGACTCTTGGAAGATCTTCATCGACCTTCGAGCTACCCTCAGAGGTCTCCCTCAGCACTCCAGCTTTACTTCAAGAGCTTGGGAGGATCTCGGTGGCTTGGGCCCAGGCTGCTCCGCAGCACTCCGCTCGAAACTGCTCCGCAGCGTTCCGCTCCAGGCTGCTCCGCAGCGCTCCGCTCCAGGCTGCTCCGCAGCGCTCCGCTCCAGGCTGCTCCGCAGCGCTCCGCTCCAGGCTGCTCCGCAGTGCTCCGCTCCAGGCTGCTTCGCAGCACTCCGCTCCAAACTGCTCCGCAGCGCTCAGCTCCAGGCCGCTCCGCTCCAGGCTGCTCCGCAGCGCTCAGCTCCAGGCCGCTCCGCTCCAGGCTGCTCCGCAGTGCCCCGCTCCAAGCTACTCCGCAGCGCTCCGCCCCAGGCTGCTCCGCAGCGCTCCGCTCCAGGCTGCTCCGCAGTGCCCCGCTCCAGGCTGCTCCGCAGTGCTCCGCTCCAGGCCGCTCCGCCCCACAGCGCTCCGCTCCAGGCCGCCTCGCAGCGCTCCGCTCCAGGCCGCTCCGCAGCGCTCCGCTCCGGGCTGCTCCGCAGCGCTCTACTCAAGGCTATCTCCGAGCACGTTTCACCACGTTCGGCTCCCGAGGACTTGAAGGACTTAGCAAAATCTCTGTAACGAGCGGTGACATGTCACCCTCGAAAAATAACTCGCTGTAACTCACAACACTAGTGGATCATTTAGAACTGGGCTAAGCCCCGTGGTTTTTTCCCTTTCCGGGTTTTCCACGTAAAAATCCTGCTATCTACTGTTGGTTCTCATTTTTGACTGTTTGCGCGTTCGCCTCACTCTCGATCTAAGGCGGTTCAGCTCGACCGGCCCAGGAGAGCGTTGAACGACCCGCAACAAGAGCTATCAGAAAAGTAGTGGGAAAAATAGTAGGAGGAGAAGAGTGGAAAAATAATGGTGAGAAAATAGTAGTAGGATAAGTTGGACGAGGAGAAGATGGATGTTGACCTACGGGAAGAAAAACATGAAAATGCAAAAAACTCCTCTTCACTTTTCTGGAAGTGGTAGGATTCACTGGCTTCCAAAATCTTGAAAACACCTTTTTGGCACAAGCATTTTTACCACAATCCGAAAGCCAATAGCCTCCAAAACTATGGTGGCAGTGAGAATAAAACTTTTATCTCCGCCACCACCATCCCAAACAAAGACCAAGGCTCCATTTGGCTTGGCGGTGGTGGTCGTGAACGCGGTGGTTATGCAGCATCGTTCGTGGACGCCCAACCTCACCTAAAAAATTTCATCCACTTTTATGTTCAAAAATAATTGTCTTTTCTTAGTGGCGGTCATTACAATTGTTATGCCAAACACACATTCTATGATGGTGGTGTTTTTGCCCAAACTCACCATAGCAAAAACACCGCGCCAAAGGAAGCCTAAGTTTGAGATGACCACGAATGACTCCTGATCTAAGAGCTCATGTGGTCTTAATTAGTTTTTTGCATGGCATCACCGGAAAATACCCTCATTTATGACGTATTAATTACTTGGGACGGAGATTTTATTAGTTTATTTGCGACGGACTTGTTAATATTTGCAATGGTAAAAAAGAATGTCCGCTTTAATTTGTTGTTTCTGAATTCTGAGGAAAATCTTAGGGTGTGAATGACCCGCTCTACATTCGAAATTTATTCGCCCAATTTAATTTAGCTTATTAATAATTGTTAAGAGTTCATGCGCATCAAAATATTTCTGAATTCTGAGTTGTTGATCATCGTACGACATAGAATCAAGTAAATTAATGGAATAAATGAAAACAAGAACACCAAATGGAAGCACAATTGAAAACACTAAATGAAAACAAGAACACCAAATGGAAGCACAATTCACAAGATGCGAGTTTGTGAACTATTTTCGTTTATCTCCTGAAAAAATGCATATTAAATGACAATTGTTATCTGCAAATTAAATTTGTCTATTCGCAGATTTTTACTAATCGCAACTTCAAAGGGATACATAATTACTATTCGCAGTCAAATATTTTATTCGCAGACCATAATTTTCTAAAAAAACAGTCTCAAACGTATATATTGAAGTATATCTTTGAATAGTCCGAAACGTATATACCATGTAATCAGAAAAGCTAAAATGTAAACAAGCAATAGAGAGCATTCAAACAGGATAACAATTTCCCAATCATACCATATGCACCCAACAACATTATTTTCCATAAGTTATATCCGTGCATGCAAAAAAAAAAAAAGATTTCGATGATGCATTTTGGTTTCTGCTATCGATATTTCATAGCCGTTCTCGTGAGGAATCTGGAGTGAACCATCTGTGGAGAATTTTCCAGGATCTACAATAACCCCACACTGTTGTTTGATAATTCAAAGGTGTACCTCGCAACTTCACCAAAGAACAAGGGGTTATATACATACAATGTTATAGGATGTGATGGTGAAACAAGAACAATGGCGAAATTCGTAGCCCTTGAAAGCTACCTGCTCCTTGAATGCTCTCTTAGTTCACAAACATTCAAAATGCTGCAGCCAAATGGAGCATAAATCTTACTATTTCAAAGTGCATTTTTTTAATAAAAGACACTCAAATCGAGAAATCTAACACCATAAAGTGTAGTTTCACAAGCATTCACCATATAAATAAAATGATAGAAGGTAAATGCAGGAAAGTAAAGGAAACTGACCACAATAATCTCGCTGGCCTATGTCAGATGCATAATCCAAACGAATCCTGAACATTTGTTGCCTATAAGGTTGACCATTTACTGTACGAACAGGTAATGTGAAGAAAAATTGTAAATTGCAATCGAACTATTAGCAGAAGACTATCTGAGCATAATAATTCAGTAAACAAGGAACTAACTATACTGTTGAAAACAGAGAATGAAAGTAGCATTTCAACAAATTTTAGACCACTTTTTTCATAGGCTTCTTAGCAAGAGAAGTTGAAAGCATCATAACAATATGAGTTATTTCTTCTAATAGCAATCTCCCAAGCATAGTTCTCATTGGCTCCATCATCTATGAAGATAATGACAAATCTAATTTTGCAAGAATTCCAATCTAATTTACTTCAATTTCTAGGAAAAAGTAGTATTAAAAACAGTAAAAAAAACATATTCAAAGAGCAGAACACACCTCAAAAGTGTCTACCAAATAGGATCCTTTGTAAAGATAACCTTCTGCCTTCAGTTATCAATAGTGAAGACAACCTTTAGCTAATAACAGTTGTATAACCTTCTGCCTTTAGTTATTAATACACCGGCATCACCATGTGTCTGCAAAATAAATATGGAGCCAACTCATCGGTATAAGGAAAAATAACTTTTACAGTATAACATATACAAGTAATTGAAATGCACGGTTAAAATGAAATAGTGGGTAATACATCACGAAGAAACCAATTGTATAAACTTCTGCCTTCATAGCCACCAATATAACCATAAGATGATGTCAACATTTCATCCTCACCAAAATCACCACTAACAGAGGGAAATATCTTTGCCTTTCTCCGAGAGAAGGAACCCCGTTGTTCACCGTAAAATACATTCTGGGCGGAGCAGAACGTGCGCGGGAACACTCGAAGGAGTCTCTCACGAAGCTAAGTCTTTTTGCATGCTGCAGTGGGGATCACTGCACTCTGGGCGCTTTGACGTCTTCCTATGCGCTCGGAAGCTAACGGGGCGCGCTTTGCACGCTTCGATGCTTGCGACATGACTGTTGTGGTGCCTTGATGAATCTGGAGAGGTGGACTTGTTGTCGCCTAGAGGGCTTCAATGCGCGCGGGGCGCTTACTGCAGTGTGTGTGGAGCAGAACGTGCGTGGGAGCACTCAAAGGAGGAGGAAAGCAATCGAAGGATCTTCGAGGCGGTAGAAGATCTTCGAAGGAGTCTTCGAAGGCGAAGGAGATCTTCAATGGGTTCCTCCAGGAGCTCTTCAAGGGGTTCCTCCAGGAGCTCTCACGTGCCTATGAGGCGGGGTCAGAGGAGGAAAAGATCCCTATGAAGGAGACTCTGGGGTCCTATTTATAGGCTTCTGTGGTGGTTACGGTGGTTACGCGGTTATCCGTATACCATAATCACCTTATTTACTATTTGCAGGAAGATACTTTATAGTTTATACGCGTATTCTTTAATGATTTTACTATGCACACACTGAATATTAATTTTGGTTATGCGCACCCCTTATCACAGGTGGTTACGGAAGGTGGTTGCGCGGTGATCGGACGACGGAGATCGCGCGGTGGAGATAGGAAGAAGGATAATCGATAGGCGAGAGGGCCGACCGGCGGGAGGCCGGATGGGCCTTACGACACGGTGGCCGGCGGAAGGCCGATCGCACGTGAGAGGCCGCACTGCGTGGCGGCGGTCAGCGGGACGCCAACCGCGGGTTGTGCTGTCGCACACGAGCAACCTCACAGCGCGATAGTGGCCAGCGGGCTGCGC
Organism: Dactylorhiza incarnata; assembly: GCA_033032865.1. Lineage (NCBI taxonomy): Eukaryota > Viridiplantae > Streptophyta > Magnoliopsida > Asparagales > Orchidaceae > Dactylorhiza > Dactylorhiza incarnata. Next base: position 6,467,091 of record JAWHQI010000051.1, on the reverse strand, counting down.
GGTTGCATGTGAGCGGCCTCACGGCGCGACGGCGGCAGGCGGGCCGCGCGGCCGCTCGGGGAGGCGGTGGCTGGCAAGACGCCGGTTGCTAGTCGAGAGGTTGAGCGAGAGAGGCCGCACAGCGCGGCGGCGTGACGCCGACGACGGGCCGGGCGACCACGTTGCGGGTGGCCACACGACACGGGGGAGATCGGCGGGAGTTCGGCCGCGTGGTGCGATGGCGGTTGGTTCTGTTAAAATTTTTGATGAGCGGAAAACGGAAACCAGGTCGCAGGAACACTTCAACCAAACCAAGCACAATAAACCAGAAACAATGAAGGAACCAAGCAAAATCTTGGTTCCTTCATTATTTCTGGTTTATTGTGCTTGGTTTGGTTGAAGTGTTCCTACGAACTGGTTTCCATTTTCCGCTTATCAGAAATTTAACATGGTATCAGAGGGGATAGAGGTTTGAGCAATGATTCAGCCGCAGTTATCTTGCTTGGATTTCTGGAAGCGCAAGTTAAGTCCGTTGAATAGCAATGGAAGGAGGAATAATAAGAGGTCTTGGTACTGAGCTCCTGATGCAGACTAACTTTAAGAAGTGGAATTCTTGCATGGAGAGCTATCTTCTGGGCGAGGACCTCTGGGAGGTTGTTGGTGGAGAAGAAATACAAGAAGTGGTTGCTGCCGGTAATAATGCTGACCTGATGAGAGCTTGGAGGAGAACTAATGCTAAGGTGTAGTTTACTCTCAAGCGGGCTATCTCATCGGAGTTGTTTGATCACATCGTTGGATGTCGATCAACTGCTGAAATTTGGACAGCCTTGGATGACTTGTTCAATAAGAAGAATGTGGCTCAGCTACAGTTCTTGGAGAGTGAGTTGGCTAAGGCCACTCAAGATGACTTGTCCATATCAATGTTCCTTCCCCGAAAGCCGTCGGAGAGGAGCCGAATGGAGGCTCGTAATGGCGCCAGCAGCAACAGGACGGTTGGCAGCAACATCCAATCGGGATTGACCGAGTAGGCGCGGCGCGAGTCGGAAAGGTCGGGGAAGGGAGAACAGCAGTTCGGGCGGCGGGTCCTGGAGTCACACCAGGTCCGATGGGAAGGGGTTGGCGAGTCGCACGCCAGGCGGAAGGGAGGCACCTACGAGTCACACGCCAGGCGGAAGGGCGGCACCGGCGAGTCTCATGCCAGGCGGAAGGGCGGCGGCTACGTCGCACGGCATGCCAAGCGGGGGAGGAGGGGGCAAACCCTAGGAGGAACGAGTGAATAACTCAATTTTTTTTGTTCTGAATAATCTGCTCCTTCATTACCTCATACAAGCATATATATAGAGATACACCACTCAATCTCCACTTCTCATCAAGCCTAGATCTAGATGGCAAAAAGCAGTCCATCAATAATAACTGAAATTAAAAATAGTCCAAAATTAAAAAAAAATGCTGAAAATAAAATACTTAATTTAAAAACATATAATTATAAATGTTGTCCCAAGAGTGGGCTACTAATTTATAATCATATATTTTCATGCATAACATGAAGTGGAGATTTTGGCATGGCGTCGACGGTGGTTGTCGCGGCAACGTCCCAATCCTCAAGCTGGCGGCAGCGCCCATCACAATCGTCAAACTCTATGTGGCGGAAATCTTCAGCACCATCAGCAACGTCATCAAGAACAAGTGGCGGGACCGCATTACCATCAATCGAACGGTCTCGAGCATCACGAGAAAATGGCGGGACAACGTCGCCATCAATCCTATGATCACGAGCAAGTGGAGGGACATCGTCTCCATCACTGATTCTTCATCAATATCATATAACAGCCAGATAGCAAGCAAGAGATATACAAAAAGATCTGAAGAATATAACCCTTGCAAATCATCATAATCATAAGCAAGGGTTCATCATTAGCAGATCCATTGAAGGGAAAAATAGAAGCTGAAAGCTTCTACAGAATTCTGAGAACAGAATTCTTCTTCTCCATCTTTTTTCTTCTTTCAACTTCCTCAACTGTACATAGTTTTAAGAATCCCTCTTCCAAAGGATTCAGTGGTTCAAGATCTCCTTATCAAAAGATCTGAGTGGTTCAAGATCTCCTTATCAAAACATCTGAGTGATTCAAGATCTCCTTATCAAAAGATCTGATTGGTCCAAGATCTCCTTATCAAAAGATCTTTGGTTCTAAGAGTCTCCTTATCAAAAGACTCAGGCACAGGTTGTGCATTCCTACCAAGTGGTAGAAGAGAGCACTACCCACATTTTGGGGAACCTCTATAAAATCTTGCGTCTTCTGTGTGTGTTAATTTTCTTTGTTGTCCCATATAGCTTACAACTTTTCTGCTTTACTTTAACAACATTAATTTTATTCTGTGTTAGGTATTGTTGAAGCATAACACTTAGTGTTTTTATTGTGTATGCACAAATAGGATAGAAATATTTTTAAATCTCTATTCACCCCCCTCTAGAGTATACACAGAGGCACAATATGCACTTTCATGATCCATGAAGGCTCTTCTTCCTCCAAGCAAGAGGGCCCGACACTACTGCCGACTAAAATGTCCATCAAAAGGAACTCCTCAACCAAAGACTGCACGGTAAGGTTGAAGATCTGCGCGGTCTTTCTACTCAATGCATCAGCTACCACATTTGCCTTGCCCAGATGATACAGGATTTCTACATCATAATCCTCAACGTACTCCAACCACCTACACTGACGCAAATTCAGCTCCTTCTGCGTGAAGACGTACTTCAAGCTCTTATGGTCTGTATAAATCTTGCACAATGCGCCATATAGTAAATGTCTCCAAAGCTTCAGGGCGTAGATCACAACCGCAAATTCCAGATCATGCATAGGATAATTTTTCTCATGGACCTTCAGCTGTCTCGACCCGTATGCAATCACTTTACCTCCCTACGTCAAGACACATCTGAGTCCGACGTGCGATGCATCCACATAAACAACATACTCCTCTCCTTCGGTGGGTATGGTCAAAACTGGTGCAGTACACAATCTCCTCTTTAATTCTTGAGAGTCTCCTTCGCACTCATTGCTCCACACGAATAATGTGTTCTTCTGCGTGAGCTTAATCATCGGAGCAGACAATACTGAAAATCCCTCCACAAAACTCCTATAATAACCTGCCAACCCCAGGAAGCTTCTGATATCCTTGGGTGTAGTAGGTCTCTCCCAATTCATAACCGCAGAAATCTTCTCTGGATCCACATAAATTCCATCCTTACTCACTACATGACCTAGAAAGAATACATGAGGAAGCCAGAACTCACACTTGCTCAGCTTCGCATATAACTTATGCTCCATCAAGGTAGTCAAAGCCAATCGCAAGTGTTGAGCATGCTCCTCGGCGCTCCGCGAATACACGAGAACGTCGTCTATAAACACGACTATGAAATGATCCAAGAAATCTTTGAACACTCAGTTCATCATATCCATGAAGGCAGAGGGTGAATTCGTCAGTCCAAAGGACTTCACCAAAAACTCAAAATGCCCATGTCGGGATCGAAAAGCTATCCGTGGAACATCTGACTCACGGATCCTTAACTGGTGGTAGCTTGAACGAAACTCAATCTTTAAAAACACCATGCTACCACACAACTGATCAAATAAATCATCTATCCTCGGCAACGGATACCTGTTCTTGATGGTTACTTTGTTCAATTCTCGATAATCAATGACAACCTCATAAATCCATCCTTTTTCTGTACAAAGAAGACTGGAGCACCCCAAGGCGAAGTGCTTGGCCTAATAAACCCACACTGCAGCAACTCATCGAGCTGAGTACGCAACTCCTTCAGCTCACGTGGGGCCATACGGTACGGTGCCTTAGCAATAGGGTGAGTACCATGCTCAAGATTGATAACAAACTCTACATCTCTCTCAGGTGGAAGACTAGGAAGACTAACAGAAAAAACATCTGAAAACACCCGCACCATAGCAATATCCTCGACACGCGGCGAACCACTAGCAGTTTCTATAATAGAAATGAGGTAAGCAAAACAACCGGAATCTAGAAGTTTCCGAGCACATACTATACAACCCTCATATTTTCCGAGTCGGTGTGACCTGACGCGGATGAAGTCGTGGTAGAAAGGGTGACCGTGATGCAACAGACTGAACCGTCGGAGGTCGTTAAGACCAGAAAGAGAAGGCCCCGGGGGGGGGGGGGGGGGGTAGACCTCCTTGGGCGAGTGGACCTTGGGTCCACTCGCCCAAGGCCCCGGGCGAGTGGACCCTTGGTCCACTCGCCCAAGAACCCGGGCGAGTGGACCATTGGTCCACTCGCCCGAGTGGGGGGGGGGGGGGTGAGTGGACCATGGGTCCACTCGCCCAAGGGTAAGGGCGAGTGGACCTATGGTCCACTCGCCCAAGGGTAAGGGCGAGTGGACTTATGGTCCACTCGCCTTGTGCGGCTGGGCGAGTGGACTGAGGGTCCACTCGCCCGGTGGGTTGAGTGGACCGTAAGGTCCACTCGCCCAGTAAGGGCGGTGGACCTCGGTCCACTCGTTCGACCCCCGACAAGGGGGGATATGGATGTCTCGTCCTCCACTCGCCCCCCTCTTGTTTTGACCGTCCAGGTTCATGATTGAGCTGCGGATAGCAGGATTTTGGCTATCCGCAGCCCAATTTTAGGAAGTCTATAAATAGACCCCCATGGGCACCTTGGGAAGGGTTGGTCTCTACCCCCTCTCCCTCTCGCGAGTCTTGTGAGCAAGCACTACCCCCTCCCCTCCCCTTTGTCAGTGAAGGTGGACGGTGAGGTGATCCTTAGTGCCCTCCAAGGTGCCCACGCTCAGCATTGGCTTGGTAGGGGAAGTTCCTTGTGAGCTTCCGGGTGTGTGGTGGGACATCCACGCTGCAGCTTAAGGGGTCCGTTTGTGTACTTATGTGTTCTTCAAAGGGTAAGGTTCGTTGGTTCTCAGTAACTGGTCAAGGGTCTAGCTCGGGTCAAGTAAGGGTTAGCTGCATCTCCCTTTCGAACGTCGAGACCAATTCTCTGGTTTCAACATTCTGGTGCGGTGAGCGTGGACGCAGCTAGTTCAGAAAGCCCTGAGTAGTTCTCATGGCTGGAAGCGATGAGCTGGGGGACTCGCCCCTGTTAGCGAGTATGTGAAGAAGGGCGATTTTGACGAGTTCAGGAAAATGATCCTGGAGCTCTTGCGGGTCGCACTCCCCCCTCACGGCGAGTGCTCAACACCATCCACACCCGTGCTCGCCTCGCCCTCTCCAATGGAGGCAGAACAAGCACATCAGCAAGGGAAGGAGCCGGCCACAGGGTAGGGCTCAAGTCTCCAAGCAAGAGTGCTTTTCAACAGCTCCCCCAGGACCGGTTACCCCAGTGGGGAAGTGGAGAGAACGCTTTTGACTCGCCAGGGAGGTTGGGGAAGTCCCTTCTGCGAGCCGATCATTTCGGCTCCCGTTCCCGAGGGGTTCAACGAGCCTACCATGTCTTATTATGCGGGGAAGGATGACCCAATTCAGTACCTCTAGTGGTTCGAAGACATGGCCTCGATCAGGCAGATGTCGAATGCCTTCAAGTGCAGACTCTTCACCATCACGTTCAGGGGGAAGGCGAGGGATTGGTTCCACCAGCTCCCGGTGGGGACCATCTGCGGCTTCGAGGACCTGCGTCGGAGTTTCTTGCTAAGGTTCTCTACTTCAAAGAAGAGGAGGAAAGGGGCCGAAGCGCTGTTCTTAATTCGGCAAAGGTCAGGAGAGACGCTGGGAAGTTACGTGGATAGGTTCCAAGATGAAGTGCTCATAGTCATTGAGGTATCCGGACACACCCTGCAACTGGCCTTCACCCTCGGGTTGCAGCAGCGGCTGTTCAGGATGAGTTTGACTCGGGACCCCCCGGTGTCTTTCAAAAAGCTGATGGAGCGCGCTGCCCGGGAGATCGAGTGTGAAGCCATAAATCAAGAGTTCATGGCAAGGCTGGCCAAGGGCGTGGAGGAGGAGAGCAAGGAGCAGGGAGGAAGAAGGAGAGAGGAAGTGAGGAGTCAGGGACACCAGGGACCCCCCGCTTGGTCGGAGCAGGGCTGTAGGTCTCAATCGCCAACCGCCCGACCAGCCTGGAGGCCGCCTGGGGGACTCTCATGGCCAAGGAAGAGGCCACTTCCATGTAGGAGGAGGCTATCACGGAAGGCAGGGACGGTTCAATCCGGCCGGCTGGCAGCCCGACGCAAGGCCACTGCAAGCCCTGCCCCTGCTGGCTATGGCGATCAGACGAAAGAAGGGAGGAAAGAAGAGGACCCGCCTGGGGAATGGGGCAGGCGAGCTGGCACTGTTATATTGTGACTTCCATCAGCAGGAAGGTCATGCGACCGCAGCCTGCCCTGAGTTCCTCGAGATGAGAGAAGGAGGGAAAGCCCCAGCAGGGGGAAAGCAGCTCTTCCTGGAGGGTCCAAGGGGAAGAGGAGAAGGGAAGAAGAAAGAAGAAGAGGAACCGTGCTATGAATGGAAACAGTTTCTTCCTGGTCTCCCGAATCCTGGTCGACAACGGGAGCTCGGTGAACGTAGTGTTCAAGAAGGCGTTCGACAAGATGAAGGTCGAGTTGAAACGGGTGTTAGCGTCAGATGGGCCACTCTTCGGGTTCTCCGGAGAAAGGAAGGAAGTGGAAGGAGGAGTCAAACTCCTCGTCACTTTGGGGGGCACGTCCAAAAACTGTCTGTTCGTCATCGTGGATGCGCCGAGTAGTCACAACGCTATCTTCGGGCATCTCCTCATCAGTGCGTATCAGTGTGTGTCGTCCTCATACCACCAGTGTTTGAAATACAACACTGGAGGAGTCTAGGTCCGGGTCAGGAGAGATCCCAGGGAGGCACGCCAGTGCTACGTCACAACTGTCAACACGGTCGAGTGGATGAAGAAGGCAGAAGAGATGGGAGAGGTGATGAAGGAGAAGGCCGGGGAGTATGTGGCCATGTAAGCGCAAGGAGGCGCGATGTAATGAATTTGTATCACCTTAACTATGAATGGAAACAGTTTTTTTTTTCAGGTAACACCTATAGGTAAGATCCCCGACTAGAGACCATTCTCCGGGCTCAGTCATGCCGGCAGATGGGAGACTCATCGGGTCGACTCGCTACTTTTTTACTAAGTGGCTTGGGAAGGTGTTGAGTTCCTCTGCCTCCAGGTGAATGTAAGCACCTAGGACGTGGATGGGTACTCCGCCCCCAGTTGGCAAGATCCCCGACTAGAGACCATTCTCCGGGCTCAGTCATGCCGACAGATGGGAGACTCATTGGGTCGACTCGCTGCTTTACTAAGTGGCTTGGGAATGTGTTGAGTTCCTCTGCCTCCAGGTGAAGGTAAGCACCTAGGACGTGGATGGGTACTCCGCCCCCAGTTGGCAAGATCCCCGACTAGAGACCATTCTCCGGGCTCAGTCATGCCGGCAGATGGGAGACTCATCGGGTCGACTCGCTACTTTACTAAGTGGCTTGGGAATGTGTTGAGTTCCTCTTCCTCCAGGTGAAGGTAAGCACCTAGGACGTGGATGGGTACTCCACCCCCAGTTGGTAAGATCCCTGACTAGAGAACATTCTCCGGGCTCAGTCATGCCGGCAGATGGGAGACTCATCGGGTCGACTTGCTACTTTACTAAGTGGCTTGGGAAGGTGTTGAGTTCCTCTGCCTCCAAGTGAAGGTAAGCACCTAGGACGTGGATGGGTACTCCGCCCCCAGTTGGCAAGATCCCCGACTAGAGACCATTCTCCGGGCTCAGTCATGCCGGTAGATGAGAGACTCATCGGGTCGACTCACTGCTTGAGTAAGTGACTTAGAGAGATGATGAGCTCCTCTGCCTCCAGGTAGGCTAGGCCCCTAGGACGTGGATGAGTATTCCACCTCCAGTTGGTTTGAAAAGTGTTGAGTTCCTCCTCCTCCAGGTAAGCTAGGCCCCTAGGACGTGGACGGGTACTCCACCCCCAACTGGTTTGGGAAGGTGCTGTGTTCCTCTGCCTCCAGGCAAGCTAAGACCCTAGGACGTGGATGGGTACTCCGCCCCCAATTGGTTCGGAAAAGTGTTGAATTCCTCTGCCTCCAAGTAAGCTAAGCACCTAGGACGTGGACGGGTACTCCGCCCCCAATTGTTTCGGAAAGGTGTTGAATTCCTCTGCCTCCAGGTAAGCTAAGCACCTAGGACGTGGGCTGGTTCTCTGCCCTCAGTTGTTTTGATAAGATGGTTGAGTTCCTCTGCCTCTAGGTGAAGGTAAGCACCTAGGACGTGGATGGGTATTCTACTTCCAGTTGGTTTGAAAAGTGTTGAGTTCCTCCGCGTCCAGGTAAGCTAGGCCCCTAGGATGTGGACGGGTACTCTACCCCCAACTGGTTTGGGAAGGTGATGGGTTCCTCTTCCTCCAGGCAAGCTAAGCCCCTAGGACGTGGATGGGTACTCCACCCCCAATTGGTTCGGAAAGGTGTTGAATTCCTCTGCCTCCAGGTAAGCTAAGCACCTAGGACGTAGGCTGGTTCTCTGTCCTCAGTTGCTTTGATAAGATGGTTGAGTTCCTATGCCTCTAGGTGAAGGTAAGCACCTAGGACGTGGACTAGTTCTCTGCCCTCAGTTGCTTTGATAAGATGGTTGAATTCCTCTGCCTCCAGGTAAGCTAAGCACCTATGACGTGGACTGGTTCTCTGTCCTCAGTTGCTTTGGTAAGATGGTCGAGTTCCTATGCCTCTAGGTGAAGGTAAGAACCTAGGACGTGGGTTGGATCTCTGCCCCAGCTGCTTCAATAAGACGGTTGTGTTCCTCTGCCTCTAGGTGAAGGTAATGTAACATCCCAGTGCGCGCTAGGCCCTCCATGAGTGTGTTGTGTCACCGTAAGTTGACTCAGACTCGGTAGAAGCCCTAGGACCCCGAGGTGATCAGGTTTGAGTCACGGTCAGCAAGAGATGATTAATTTACTTACCCTATTGGGAGCTCTGTTTGGGCTTGCCCTGAGGCCTTTTAGGTGTGCTGATAGCAATTGCTTAAGTTAATCTTTATATGACTGGCTTTTAAGTGGCGGTGGAGGACTTTATTGCTACCGACTTCCTCTTTATTTCTCCCGTCTCGGTTTATATTGCTTCTGGTTTTGGAAGTTGGTTGTCTAGTGTTGGCCGATAGTTAACATCTATATTAAGCGATTTAATTGTTTTGGCTGTCTAGAGTTCCTTTGAAGTTGAGAATGAATTTAATTGACGCGTTGCGGCACTCGAAATGTTTTAAAGAAATATGAACTTTTCCTATATTGTTGTTTCTTCCTATATTTTACATGTTGGCAATCTATATGAAGATATATGTGAATATTGTAAAGTTTTGGGAAGAGACTTATATGGCAACTATTACTGCACTTTTCATTATACTTTGGTGTGCCAGTAGCGTATTCACTGTGTTTAAATCGGTTATTTAAAAGAGCGGATATTGGTAGTAACGTGGGGTGCTAATAAAAGGTTTCTTTCTAGCTGATATTGGTGTGCTATAAAGGGTTCCCTTATAGCTGAAGTTTTTGGGGTGCTATTAGAGGCTTTGTATATGAGCTGCATGTGGGCATTTTATATTAAAGAGGGCTTAAGATGTATGGGCTGCTAATAGGGAAAGACTGCTGCTTAGGCAGTGGAATTATTAATATACGGCATTTGAGTTCTTATTCTTATCGGATCTTTTCATCTCTTACCTCTTCCTCGACGATGTCGCTCTAGGGCACGGCGCCGATCTTCTCCTCCATTCTCCTTTTCTTCTCATAATAGCTGGAGTATTGCTGGGAACAGGAATTGCTACGGCTTTGCTGGATCTAGGTGTAATCGGGTTTGCGATTTGGTACTGGATCAGGGACCGATTCCTGTTATCTCATTGTAAGCTGTCTTTTCCCTGTTGTTCTTCCTTACTTCTCTACTCCCGATATTTCATTTTCTGGAGCCTTGCCGATCTTCTGCCCTCTCCTTCCTGCTTTGTCTAGTGGCGGTGCTAGGAGCTTCTTCCCGTGGCTGTGCTGGGAGCTCTGATTAAGGCTTTTGCTGCTCTCCTAATTGTGAGCTCTTCTTCTTTGTCTTTGCCCTCTTCTCTTTGTTTTTAGAGATGGATGTTATGCTGCTAAAATTGGTAGGGAAGGAGTTAGGGTTTTAGTAGTTGGGGGATTTAATTCCTTTGGATTGCTAGGGTTTTGATTTATTACCTCTCCCTCTCCCTCCACTTTTGAGCTGATTTCTTTGTGCTATTGATATTGGCTGAGTTTTGCCTTAAATTGCCTTGGAATTGAAGGGCTTGTTTTGAGTTATTGTTGGCTGTTTTGATGGCTCTCCCTCAGCTGCTATTGTGCCTATGATGGAGGCTTATGAACTCTGTTTTTGGCTGTTATTCCTCTTGTTTCCTCATAGCCGGCAGCTGTGTTGATTCCCTACTGTTGGCATGCTGTGTTGCTAGTGTTTTGCCTTGATTTTTCCTTGGATTTGGAAGCCGTGAGTGGGCTGTTTTGAATATGATTGCTGGATGCTTTTGGTGGTGCAGGCCGGCTAATATATGGACTCATGAAATCTGTTTGTTGGTTGTTATGGATGTGCTGCTCCTCTTTTCAGTTGTTGGTCGGCTGCTAACCTTTTGAGTGGGCTTTTATTGTCTTGCTTAATATTGACCCTGTTTCATTGGGGGTTCCCGTTGGTTGTGTTGAGCTTTTACTGCCCTCTTGTCAATTAACTTTTGTTGCTCCTCTTTGGCCTGTTCAGGATATGGAGAGGAATAATGTTTGTAATAGATGTTTGGTGTGAGTGGCTATTGGGGCTATTCATTTGGACATGTTAAAAATCAAGTCAGTTGTTTATTTTTGGTTCAAAAGTTAGTTTTGTTGACTGATTACATATTGGATATTTTTGTGGATCAGGACCCTTTAATCAGTCTTGGCCAACTGCCGCCATGCCGCAGAGGAGACAACCGCGAACGTCGGCCGGAAATCAGGTGACTTCCTCCCCTCTCCCTTGGTGCTAGCCTCTTAGATCACAATAGGAGAGATGAAGGCTCAAGAGAGCTTCTCGTGTGAGCTTTAATGGAGTTTCCTTAGGAAGACCAAGCCGGAACCTCAAATTTAGGGCATCGTTCGCCGCGAGGTTTTAGGAATCATTTCTTCTCTTCAAGAAAAAGAGATGGGATTTGATTTGGGGCAAACCCATGGTCGTTGAGGGAGAGTGAGGGGAATGACATTTAGGGATTTAACCTAACCCTTGTTTGGGAAAGATGATGAACAACCCTCTGTTAATTAGGGTTGTTAATTATATATTTGTGTGATAAATGTGATGATAACCCCCTTGCTAAAGAAGTTTCAATTTATAACATTTCACTTGGCTATTAAGGGATGAATCGGTGCGCAGCTGGGTTCAAGCCAATTCTTAGGTTTGATCCCGCTAGAACTAGGCTTCGGGCTCAACATGAAAGTTGTAGCCCTCGGAAAGAGCTTTCCGACAATAGGTCACCCGTTTTCTGAAGTTCCCTTTAGCTCCCTAAAGGTCCAGTCGAGTGGGTTGTCCAGAAAGCTGGAATGTGGTTAAGTGTGTGCTGTTTTGCTGTCCAGGTTATTGTAGTTGACTTCAGAGCAAATTTTAGGTAGGAGCCACTTGGATCTGGGTTTAGGACTCAACATGAATGTTGTAGCCCTTGGTGAGAGCTTTCCAAAATGGGGTGGCACATAATTTGGGGTGGAGTAGAACTCCCAGAAATTCAGTTTTGCTAATCAGCGTCATTGTAGTTTGAATTGCGATAATTTTTGGGATATCTTTTATAATACTTGTCTGATGCTCTCAACAATTGGTAGAAATCAAATTGATGATATTGTGCTGACCTTTGTAGAATTTCATGAGTTTTGAGAGGATATTCATTGTCATTTTGCCAATCATAGTTCTTTCCCGCATTGCTCCGTAAATAATAATTGGGAATGCCGATGAGGCTAACATTTGGTGAGAATGGCCATAACAAGCTAGCGGAACTACGGTAGAAGTTTCAGCAAGGCTCGATTTGATATGGGTTCTTAATTAAATATATTGTCGTAAAATATTATGCTGCTGAACTCCGTTAGAGACTGAAAATGAATAACCAAGTTGGGCTCGGGAGAACAAAGTGTTGTCTTGAAATAGAAGGGCTTGTATTAGAAGTCCTGGTGTACGTAGATACACGGATTGTATAGGAGGGCATGTATTAGAAGTCCTGGTGTACGTAGATGCACGGATTGTATAGAAGGACTTGGATTAGAAGTCCTGGTGTACGTAGATACACGGATTGTATAGAAGGACTTGGATGAGAAGTCCTGGTGTACGTAGATACACGGATTGTATAGAAGGACTTGGGTTAGAAGTCCTGGTGTATGTAGATACACGGATTGTATAGAAGGACTTGGATTAGAAGTCCTGGTGTGCGTAGATACACGGATTGTATAGAAGGACTTGGATTAGAAGTCCTGGTGTATGTTGATACACAGATACAAATGGACCCCGCTGGGGAGGATTACTTGTGGCGGGTCTACGAGCTTGCTAGTCGTGACACCGACAAAAGCCGGCAGTAGACTCTAGACCGGTTGGGTTGGACTCTTGGTGCTCACCTACCCAAGTCCCCTTCTGTGTCCTTGGAGGCTCCGCCGTGTGTTCTTAGCGTCGAGCAGTACGCAGGGTCTCCGCTGTGTGTTCTTAGCGTCGAGGCGTACAGAGGCCTAGGACTGGTAGTGTTCATACCCTCCTAGTAGTGGAGGAGCTCGTTCCACTTTCTCCGTCTGGCCACGACGGGAGATGCCTGAGCGGTTAACTACCACTCAAAAAGCGAGAACTAAAGGTCTATGTCGACATAGCAACTTTGCATGGGTGAGTCATCATATCATAATCATTGCATTGCATTCATCCTTCATAATCATTCCATTGCACCGCATTGGATCCTCATCATATAAACTTGTATGGGCACCTTTATATGATGAGTTACCTTCATGTTCAGATCCTTAACTTATAAGCTTGTATGCGCATCCTTATAAGTTAAGTTCAATTCGGTTTATTGATACTCTGCTCATGCTTTCTTGTTACTAGTACTTGTTTATATAACCACTGTTATTTATGTACCTGTTAGTTAGAATTATTGCAAGTACTTGGGTACTTATACAACCGACATATATGAACAACCATTCCTGTCACCTGCTTTGTATATTATTGCTTATATTGTAGCTTTTCTTCCTTTCATACCACCCGGTGCCTTGGAGTCGCCGGGGGAGCGGATGGGAAGCCACTTAGTCTTTATGACTAACGGTAGCTACGTCCCTCGTTTTAGGAGCGCACGGAGCTGGAGGAGATTAGTCAGGTCTGGACGACAGGGCCGGTGACTGCGATACCTTCGCTACCGTCGGCGACAGTTGTGAGCACAGTTTGAGATGTAGCCCTTGGGGCATTTAGCTTGATACTCTAATACTCTGATACTTTTGCAGGAGCTCTCGGAGCTTCTTGTCTTTTGTACTTATTTGGACTCTTACTTATGTGAATCTCTTTTCATGGCTTCTTGCTTTTACATTATTGATGGGTTGGCGCTGTTCAGTTGGTTTGGCCGGCAGGATAGGCATCTTGTGGGGGAGGCTAGATTGTGTGTTGGTGCTCCCGCAAGGCGGCTGTCCTGGGCATAAGACTCCCCCCGGCCGTGTCGTGTGTTCCGGGAGGGGGGGGGGGGGGGGGGGGGGGGGGGGGTTTACAGGTAAGCACCTGGGACGTGGACTGGTTCTCCTCCCCCAGTTGGTGTGGGAAGATGTTGATTTTTCTCCACCTCAGGTCAAGTTTAATTCGACCCGGGGTGTTGAGCTTTCTCCACCTCCAGCTGAGCTCGGCTCACAGGAGGGTTGTTAAGTGAAGAAAGGTTCGCCTTCCACCTCTGGTCGAGCTCAGCTAGACTAGAGGTGTTGAGTTTTTTCTCTACCTCAGGCCAAGTTCAATTCGACATGAGGTGTTGAGCTTTCTCCATCTCCAGCTGAGCTCGACTCACAGGAGGGTTGTTAATTAAGTGGAGAAAGGTTTGGCTTCCACCTCTGGTCGAGCTCGGCTCGATTAGAGGTGTTGAGTTTTTCTCCACCTCATGTCAAGTTTAATTCGACCTAAGGTGTTGAGCTTTCTCCACCTCCAGCTGAGCTCGGCTCACAGGAGGGTTGTTAAGTGGATAAAGGTTTGCCTTCCACCTCTGGTCGAGCTCGGCTCGACTAGAGGTGTTGAGTTTTTACCACCTCTGGTCAAGTTCAATTCGACCTAATGTGTTGATCTTTCTCCACCTCCAATTGAGCTCGACTCATAAGAGGGTTGTTAAGTGGAAAAAGGTTTGCCTTCCGCCTCAAGTCAGGTTCAACTGATAAACTCGACAGGAGTATCCCGTTGGCAGGGCCCTTCGTGGATTCCTCTAAGGTCCCACCTACTCCTCAAATAGGTGGGTTGGACTTTCTTTCCGAGCTTAAGGCAAGCTCGAAAAGAGCGGGGATTGTGTACAACCCTCATATTTTCCGAGTCGGTGTGACCCGACGCGGATGAAGTCGTTGTAGAAATGGTGACCGTGACGCAACAGACCGAACCGTCGGAGGTCGTCAAGACCAGAAAGAGAAGGTCGGGGGGGGGGGGGTAGACCTCCTTGGACGAGTGGACCTTGGGTCCACTCGCCCAAGGCCCCGGGCGAGTGGACCATTGGTCCACTCGCTCGAGTGGGGTGGGGGGGGGGCGAGTGGACTATGGGTCCACTAGCCCAAGGGTAAGGGCGAGTGGACCTATGGTCCACTCGCCGCGTGCAGCTGGGCGAGTGGACCGAGGGTCCACTCGCTCGGTGGGTTGAGTGGACCATAAGGTCCACTCGCCCAGTAAGGGCGGTGGACCTCAATCCACTCGTTCGACCCCCGGCAAGGGGGGAAGTGAACATCTCGTCCTCCACTCGCCCCCTCTTGTTTTGACCATCCAGGTTCATGATTGAGCTGCAGATAGCAGGATTTTGGCTATCCGCAGCCCAATTTTGGGAAGTCTATAAATAGACCCTCATGGGCACCATGGGAAGGGTTGGTCTCTACCCCCTCTCCCTCGCGCGAGTCTTGTGAGAAAGCACTACCCCCTCCCCTCCCCTTTGTCAGTGAAGGTGGACGGTGAGGTGATCCTTAATTAGTGCCCTCCAAGGTGCCCACGCTCAGCATTGGCTTGAGAGGGGAAGTTACTTGTGAGCTTCCGGGTGTGTGGTGGGACCTCTACGCTGCATCTTAAGGGGTCCGTTTGTGGACTTAGGTGTTCTTCAAAGGGTAAGGTTCCTCGGTTCTCAGTAACTGGTCAAGGGTCTAGCTCGGGTCAAGTAAGGGTTAGCTGCATCTCCCATTCGAACATCGAGACTAATTCTCTGGTTTCAACACATACCACGGAAATAATCGGGGAATCCTAGCGTGGGAAGCCATACATATTCATGGGGTGGTCGTTGTCCATCTTGAAGTCTAAGCGCTTAACCTTGCATTGGATCATAACATCATAACGGGACAACCAGTCCATGCCCAAAATAACATCAAAGTCTTCTAGGTCCAGCATTTTCAAATCAGCGAATGCTCAGAAATCACCAAAGAGGATATGACATCTCTGGATACCCTAGTTCGACACCACCGTGTCACCGGAGGGAAACTTGACACGAAATGAATCACCAATTTGATCGAGATTCAACCGATGACGCTCTACGAAAGTCCTAGACACGAACGAGTGGGTAGCACTGGAATCAAAAAGGACGTGCGCCATACGGTTCTTAACATTAAACTCCCCTATAAAAGCGGATACGTAACTAAACGAGCGAAAGCAAACTAGGGCAAAAGTTGAAAACTAAGAGTTAGATTAGAATATAACCTGATATCACTTGAGTGGAGGTCTGAGCTTCCTCCCTCGTCATCACGTTCAGCTTTCCCTTTCCGTTACCCATATTTTACGGCGGTGGCGGAAGGCCCGAAGCGGAGCAGGCTGCAACGGGAGCTGGTTCTTTAGACACGCAGACTTCATGTGTCCTTTCTTCCCACACTGATAGCAGACTCTATCTTTCAACCAACACCTGCTCGAATCATGACCCTTCTTCTCACAGATAGTGCACACCAGTTCTCCCTTGGGTACGCCCTGAATGGAGAGCACCCGCTGCTGCTTCTGAGCTCCAATCCTCTTGAAACACTTTTCATAGGGGTGGCCAGGGCGCCCACAGAAGCTACACACTTCCCCACCTCTCTTCTTTGAAGCGGGGCCAGATGCCCTGGAACTTCCTTCATCATCGCCTTTCCTGTTTTCTTCCCTCATCTCAGCACCTCGATTCTTGTCGTTATCAATCACATCAACTTTCAGAGCAGCTTCCACTGCCTCAGCTGTACAACCTTGTATTCGCAGAGTGGGCCCCCGGACCCACGGGATCTTTTAAGGCATGGTTTTTCTGCACGATTCAGGAGAGGAAGAGAGGAGGCAAGCGGTGGAGGCAGGAGCCGCCTGCTCGCCCAACCAAGTGGAGGGACGAGAGGAGGAGGGGTCCGACCCCCCTCTCGTCTCCATCTCAAGTAGAGGGGCGAGGGGAGGAGGGGTCCGACCCCCCTCTTGTAAGACCCCCCTCCCGGAACACACGACACGACCGAGGGGAGTCTTATGCCCAGGATAGCTGCCTTGCGGGAGCGCCAACACACGAGCTAGCCTCCCCCCCACAAGACGCCTATCCTGTCGGCCAAACCAACTGAACAGCGCCAACCCATCAATAATGTAAAAGCAAGAAGCCATAAAAAGATATTCACATAAGTAAGAGTCCAAATAAGTACAAAGACAAGAGCTCCGAGAGCTCCTGCAAAAGTATCAGAGTATCAAACCAAATGCCCCAAGGGCTACATCTCAAACTGTGCTCACATTTGCCGCAAACGGAAACCAAGGTACCATAGTCACCAACCCTACACACCTGACCTGTCTGGCCTCCTCCAGCATCGTACACTGCTGCTCTAAGGAACACTCCTAAAAAGAGGGACGTAGCAACCGTTAGTCATAAAGACTAAGTGGCTTCCCAACCGCTCCCCCGGTGACTCCAAGGCACCGGGTGGTATGAAAGGAAGAAAAGCTGCAATATAAGCAATAATATACAAAGCAGGTGACAAGAATGGTTGTATATACACGTCGATTGTATAAGTACCCGAGTACTTGCAATAACTCTAACTAACAGGTACATATATAAGCAAGTACTAGTAACAGAAAGCATAAGCAGAGTATCAATAAGCAAGTACTAGTAACAGGAAGCATAAGCAGAGTTTCAATAAGCAAGTATTAGTAACAGAAAGCATAAGCAGAGTATCAATATCGTACTAGTAACAGAAAGAAGTAAGCAGTTCATATCGTACCTTAACTTATATGAATGCCCATACAAACTTATAAGTTAAGGTTTCCAATTTGGGACCCATCATATAAAAGAGCCCATACTAATTTATATGATGGACCCGATGCGGTGCAATGCTATGATTATGAAGGATGAATGCAATGCAATGATTATGATATGAAGACTCACCCATGCAATGTTGCTATGTCGACATAGACCGTTAGTTCTCGCTTTTTGAGTGGTAGCTAACTGCTCAGGCATCTCCCGTCGTGGCCAGACGGAGACAGTGGAATGAGCTCCTCCACTACTAGGAGGGTATGAACACTACCAGTCCTAGGCCTCTGTACGCCTCGACGCTAAGAACACACAGCGGAGACCCTGCGTACTGCTCGACGCTAAGAACACACAGCGGAGCCTCCAAGGACACAGAAGGGGACTTGGGTAGGTGAGCACCAAGAGTCGAACCCAACCGGTCTAGAGTCTACTGCCGGCTTCTGTCGGTGTCACGACTAGCAAGCCCATAGACCCGCCACAAGTAATCCTCCCCAGCGGGGTCCATTTGTATCCGTGTATCAACATACACCAGGACTTCTAATCCTAGTCCTCCTAAACAATCCGTGTATCTACGTACATCAGGACTTCTAAACCAAGTCCTTCTAAACAATCCGTGTATCTACGTACACCAGGACTTCTAAACCAAGTCCTTCTAAACAATCCGTGCATCTACGTACACCAGGACTTCTAAACCAAGTCCTTCTAAACAATCCGTGTATCTACGTACACCAGGACTTCTAATCCAAGTCCTTCTAAACAATCCGTGTATCTACGTACACCAGGACTTCAAAACCAAGTCCTTCTAAACAATCTGTGTATCTACATACACCAGGACTTCTAATCCAAAGGGCTATTTTCAACCTTGTTACATAATATACAATAAAAGACAAACCTATTTAACAGAGCATGATCCATCATCTTCCCCAAACATGAAGATCATTTCACCCCCTTTTTGAAATCCCTAAATATCATTCCCCTCACTCTCCCACAACGACCATGGGTTTGACCCAAATCAAATTCCATCTCTTCCTTTTGAAGAGAAGAAATGATCCCTAGAACCTCGCGGCGAACGATGCCCTAATCTTGAGGTTCTGGATTGGTCTTCCTAAGGAACTCCATTAAATTTCACACGAGAAGCTCTCTTGAGCCTTCATCTCTCCTATTGTGATCTAAGAGACTAGCACCAAGGGAGAGGGGAGGAAGTCACCTGATTTCCGGACGACGTTCGCGGTCTTCTCCTCCACGGCATGGCGGCAGTTGGCCAAGACTAATTAAAGAGTCCTGATCCACAGAAATATACATGTAATCAGTCAACATTATCCAAACAAAAAAGGAAATAGCAGACAACATGAAAAGTTAACAAATTAATAATTTCCCAAAGACTCCCATCCTTTGATTCATAAAGAGAAACTGATTGCAGACGGCCAACAGGACTACCATATAAAATTTCTTCCCTGGTATAGGAGTATAAATGGCAGCAAATAGGAATAGGAATAGGAATCCCCCTGTAAGATAGCAGTTCATATATAGACTGAATTCCTATTATTAAATAACATATTTTATCGGGGTTGCATCACAGTTAGAGTGTTGACATTGACCTCTAGGGGTGACCTAAACATTTCAAGGCTTGATCAAGTAAGGACAACATACAAAAAGGGCTGTCCAAAGCAGTATACCATTGGTTGGACTGTCTAAGATAACTAAACAACACTATAGAATGCAGGAATTCAGCCAAACAACCAAGCCTAATGCTGAACAAGTTACCAACATGTACAAGGACAGGAGCATGAGTAGTCGGCCAACAAGAAGAAAAACAGCAACACATGAACAACCCTATGGGCTGCAGCAATTCAGCCCAAACAAGAACATAAGTGCTGATTTCAGTCAACAATACAACCTGCATCATAGTTTCTAGGATTCCCCTCCAATTCCAACAGAAAAACACTCAAAGAGATAGGAACTGCAACAGTCGGCCCCTTAAAAACAGCCAACCCATGGCCTTCAAATCCAAGGAAATCAAAGCAAAATCCCAACAACACAGCATACCAAAAACAGGAAACGAACACAGCACAGCTGCAAGCCATACAAGAGTACTAATCAAAAGTAAAACAACCCTAACCGGCCCCAGAACATAGGAACCATTTCCCCCACTTTTATCCTTTTAATTTTAGCAACTAGCTAGAACAAGAACAAAAGACCAGCTATTAAGAAAGAGAGGGATGAGCTCACAATGCGTTAGGAGAGGAAAATCGAGCCTTTGCTTCACTAAGAACCACGATAAGACCTAGGTTCTTCTCAAACACCCCCAACAGCCACTAACGTCAAAGCTAGCCACGATCTTCCTCTGCTTCTATAAGGGATCAAGTGAGGAACAAGAGCTTGGAGAGAAAAATCGACGCCGAGCCCTAGAGCGACACAGTCGAGGGAGAAGAAAAACAAAATGACAGCAGCTGCTCGGTCTAGTAGGTTTAGAACAAAGCCACCGCTTAAAAAAATATGCCAGCCACCGCTTAAAACCTCATGTCAAGATGGCTATTTGCAGCCCAACATAAAATTTTCTAAAAGCACCCACATTTCAGCCATACGGAGACCCCTCATAGCACAATAATTTCAACTAGGAGGCAATCTTTAATGGACATTCAATTTCAAATAGAAGGGAACCTTTATTACCTCACATGATTTCACTGCTTTATATATTTCATCATATGGGCCTAGCGCGCTCTGGGATGTTACAAATCCAATAAACGAAGAAAACAATTTCGTCCCCGAAATTTAGTTGAGGTTAGGGGGGTCTTATGTTCCAAAAATGCTGAAGGAAGCCACAAGAATCCCACACATACTCTTCTCGATCAACTGCTAGCCTCGTTGAGTCACCGAGAACTAGCGGGGGAAATTCCCAGGAAATTTCACACATAATTCCCTAAGCCATCGGGAGTTAGGAAGCAAAATTTCCGGGGAATTTAGGGTCTAAACACCTCCAAACCACCAAAGCTGAAGCCAACCAAAACTAACCCAACTCATTTGAAGCCGCAGTGTGGTTTAGTTAAAAAAACAAATAAAGAGCTCAACAGTTAAACTACTAGCGAGGCTATGAATGGTTTTGAAATTTAGCCAACATTTAAACGATTGCCGAACTTGACCATCGTAATCTCCTATACCCAGGGCCGAATAACCAAGGCGTTTAACTGCCACATAGCAAATATAACACTATAAGTATGAAGCTATAGGAACCATTAGAGTATAGAGCAACCCCCAATGAACTCAAATAAAGCAGCCACTTTAATTAAAACAGCAGCATCCCAAAATTCAGCCAAGTAATAGAAGCAGTCACCAAACAAAAACATAATAGGCAGCCCCTAATTATCAAGAAAAGGAGCTTAAGAAATTCCTGCAGTTTAAGCATACCCCAAACAGAGCCCCAACAACACACTTGCAGCCCATAGTTCAACAAGGAGCAGCCCCCTCAACCAAGGGCCAAAAGAGACAGCCCCATCTAAAAGAAACAACAGTAAACCCAACCAAGGTCAACAACAGCAGCCCCCCCCCCCCCCCCCCCCTAAAAAGAAGACAAGTAGGGAAGCCCTTATTAAAAAAAACATCAACCAAAACAACAGCAGCACAACAACCGCAAACAACTGCAACCCAACTCAACAAGGAAAGGAGCCCCAATCAAAAACATAACAGCACTCCAAATCAACAAAGAAAGGAGCAGCTCCAAATCAACAACAAAAGAGAATTTAAACACTCATCTGATCACAGCATAGCAGCCCAAAATAATCCAAATAGAACTATGAGTAGCTGCCCCAATTGAAATTACATGCGCATAGCAGCCCCCAAAGCTAGATTGATTATGTATATAGCAGCCCCCAACAACAGATCCTAACAAGCAGCCCCCAAATAGATTATAAAACAGCAGCCTTAACTGGACAAGGAGGAGATAGAAGCAGTTCCCAACAAACAAACAGCAGCAGGTTTCAGCACAGCACCCCATAACACATTAGACAACAGCAAGAAGCATAGCCCCTAGTCGGATCAACATGAAAGAATGGAACCATTCAGATATTTTTGTTCACTTATCTATAGAGCGAAGCAGCCAATGACTTGAAGCGGTTATAAAGCTCGAAACCGAAGTAAATCCACATAACCACCCAGTTTAACAACTTATAACTTTGCCAAAACTTCGGGAACTAACAAGAGAGGTTCCCAGGAAATTTAGCACCAAATTCCCAAACCCGTCAGGAATTAGGAAACGAACGTTCTGGGGAATCTAAGGTCTAATGTTTCCCAACCCAACTAGAGATTACAAAATAAACTTCCAGAAAGATTAGCCCGCCAAACCACCAAAACCTTTAGCTAGAGAAATGCGCAAAGTTTACAAACCCTCCAAATTTTCTGCTACCAAAATATGCAAGATTAGCCAAGTATAAAGGCATAACTAACCAAGTGATCCAACCATATAACCATCCTGAGCTAGCCAATCATAACCCAGTGTATAACCAAGATAACCCACAATAGGATGATAGCCGGAACTAGGACCACCGCTAGCACCCCCAAAATAGATGTTAACCAATATTTGGAGAAAAACTGCTAGCATAATCCAACATAACTATTAACAGAAACTTGAAGAAAGCTGCTAGCATAATCCAACATAAATGTTAACAAGAACTTGGAGAGACCTACTAGCATAGTGCTGATATTTCAAGAGTTGAATTTCATTTTATCATGGATCTAGCTATGCTGCCCGTTACTGGAACAAGTAAAAACCCAAAACCGAATTCCATCCACTTATCCTTCAAATTTAACAATTTGCTAGCCTCGCAAGTCATCGAGAGCTAGCAAGGAAAATTCCCAGGGAGCTTGGCCTCTAATTCCCCCGACTCGCCAGGAATTAGAAACGAAATTCCCGGGGAATTAAGATCTGGTTCCTCACACCGATAAGGATTTGCAAACAAGGCTCCATGAAACTTAGCCGCAAAACCAACCGCACCTTTTAACAAATGTATAATATATATTCAGAATTAAAACCAACTAGAGCTGAGCCAGGCCGTAATATGTAGAAACGGAGCTATCTAAACTTTAGTCGATCAGAATTAGTCCTTTGTTTAACTAGGATCTGGCAAACTATCCGTCTTCTAATTATTGGTATGAATACCTATCCGGGACCCCGATCAAATTTCCAACAACGACAAGTGCAGAAAATAACAAGGGCAGAGTATGGAAGCACATGATTTAGTCGAGACATAATCAGAAGGGCCCAAAATGAACCCAGCAAACGGCCCCACCAAAAGTAGGAGCCCATGGTTCAATAACAAAAGAGGTCCAGGATTTGCTATCAGCACACACACACTTATATATATAAAGATATGAGCCCTAATGAAATTATATAACAGCGGCCCCACAATTAGAACAATACTTAAGAAGCATCCCAACATAATTCCAGACTGAACTACAAAGTCAGCCCCTAAATAAAGACCAACTAGAATATATATATAGCAGCCCAAATGAAATCAACACCCCCAACTGGGTACTACACGTATTTATAATGCAATTGTATGAATTTGTCGACTTACCAAATCACGTAACAATGCCTTAGTACCACGGGTGCTACAATTTCGTATTCTTTATCTTTAATTGGACGCTTG
Organism: Dactylorhiza incarnata; assembly: GCA_033032865.1. Lineage (NCBI taxonomy): Eukaryota > Viridiplantae > Streptophyta > Magnoliopsida > Asparagales > Orchidaceae > Dactylorhiza > Dactylorhiza incarnata. The sequence goes on along the minus strand of JAWHQI010000051.1, from coordinate 6,444,078 downwards.
TAAACATACCTCTTTGATCAGCAATCAATACAATTCCCACTTAACAACTTTAAGGCGTCCCCCAAAATTTGTCATGCGTTCGTCAGATCGACCTTTGATCCTTGAGAGACATTACAACGCTACGTTACAGTTTACTCTCTGCATAGTCTTCATTTAGAGTGAAGGCCTGCTCATCCTTAAGGTACTCACCTCTATTACTTTGGGAGTGAACTCACCGTAAACCAAAACATGGTGTTTAATCATCCCCCTTGCTTAAGATGAACTCATCCATCAAGGAGTGCCAAATTCCAATATCAACGGCTTGTAACGACTTAAATGGGAAAAACTCATTGTAGCAAGGCTAAGTGAAGCAGGCCACAAAGATATTTGGCTCCTGGTAGAATCCCAATTGGCCCATCTGCTAGGCCAATAAATGAAGGGACAAGCCCCCGTACATTTTTGGACTAAATTTCATCCACCGCCCATATGGTACATTCATCTCACGTATGGGCACAAACCTTAGGGGCATATCTTCCTCGACTTAGAGTTCTTACCCTATAGATCCCCATGACAATGCACTTATATATTAGTCGTGATGTAGAAATTCAAATTTTACGGCGACGACCAAGCTGCATTTCATTGTAATGAGAGCATGTACAAATAACATCCAATTACCCGGTACATAACTAGCCCAATAAACGAAGAGATAAGCCCCCGTATCTCTTCGACTGAGTTTCTTCTACCACCAATATAACACATTCGCCCCACAATGAGCCTTCTCTGGATCCGAATTCTTATCATATCTTCTCCATATGTAACCTTCTACATAAAAAAGCAGTGAGAGGTATCCATATCTGAGATAGAAATCTCCGGGTGTGAGTCTCTAGCATCTACACTCACGCTAAACTCTTCCCTTAATCATTTGCGGTCACTTATTGCTTGGCCACATCATCCCCGAGATCGGCATAAGGTTAGGGTATGTCACGACATATCCTGCTAAGTCAACCAAAATGGTATCCTAGTTAGGTTGGCAACAATCCTATGTCAATCCAACTCTGACTGTTGGAATGGGAATACCAATTACTGTCTCGGAATGAGCCAGCATCTATACGTAAGGGTACGAGTTTGACTTAGGTTGGTACTTCCTATAGGAAAAAGCGGACATACTTAATGTGAATCACCCATGGGCACACCACTGCTTCCGCTGCATCAGTTTGTCCTCAAACTGATTTAGCTAGCAGGGGTGCCCTAGTGGTTTAATGGACTTCTTTATCTCAGGATCGTTGCAAGCTGATACCATTTGTAAGACCCCCCTCCCGGAACACACGACACGGCCGAGGGGAGTCTTATGCCCAGGATAGCCGCCTTGCGGGAGCGCCAGCACACGAGCTAGCCTCCCCCCACAAGACGCCTATCCTACCGGCTAAACCAACTGAACAACGCCAACCCATCAATAATGTAAAAGCAAGAAGCCATAAAAAGATATTCACATAAGTAAGAGTCCAAATAAGTACAAAGACAAGAGCTCCGAGAGCTCCTGCAAAAGTATCAGAGTATCAAACCAAATGCCCCAAGGGCTACATCTCAAACTGTGCTCACATCTGCCACAAACGGAAACCAAGGTACCATAGTCACCAACCCTGCACACCTGACCTGTCTGGCCTCCTCCAGCACCGTGCACTGCTGCTCTAAGGAACACTCCTAAAAAGAGGGACGTAGAAACCATTAGTCATACAGACTAAGTGGCTTCCCAACCGCTCCCCCGGCGACTCCAAGGCACCGGGTGGTATGAAAGGAAGAAAAGCTGCAATATAAGCAATAATATACAAAGCAGGTGACAGGAATGGTTGTATATACATGTCGATTGTATAAGTACCCGAGTACTTGCAATAACTCTAACTAACAGGTACATATATAAGCAAGTACTAGTAACAGAAAGCATAAGCAGAGTATCAATAAGCAAGTACTAGTAACAGGAAGCATAAGCAGAGTTTCAATAAGCAAGTACTAGTAACAGGAAGCATAAGCAGAGTTTTAATAAGCAAGTACTAGTAACAGAAAGCATAAGCAGAGTATCAATAAGCAAGTACTAGTAACAGGAGGCATAAGCAGAGTATCAATATCATACTAGTAACAGAAAGAAGTAAGCAGTTCATATCGTACCTTAACTTATATGAATGCCCATACAAACTTATAAGTTAAGGTTTCCAATTTGGGACCCATCATATAAAAGAGCCCATACTAATTTATATGATGGACCCGATGCGGTGCAATGCTATGATTATGAAGGATGAATGCAATGCAATGATTATGATATGAAGACTCACCCATGCAATGTTGCTATGTCGACATAGACCTTTAGTTCTCGCTTTTTGAGTGGTAGCTAACCGCTCAGGCATCTCCCATTGTGGCCAGACGGAGACAGTGGAACGAGCTCCTCCACTACTAGGAGGGTATGAACACTACTAGTCCTAGGCCTCTGTACGCCTCGACGCTAAGAACACACATCGGAGACCCTGCATACTGCTCGACGCTAAGAACACACAGCGGAGCCTCCAAGGACACAGAAGGGGACTTGGGTAGGTGAGCACCGAGAACTAGCGGGGGAAATTCCCAGGAAATTTCACACCTAATTCCCTAAGCCATCGGGAGTTACGAAGCGAAATATCCGGGGAATTTAGGGTCTAAACACCTCCAAACCACCAAAGCTGAAGCCAACCAAAATTAACCCAACTCATTTGAAGCCGCAGTGTGGTTTAGTAAAAAAACAAATAAAGAGCTCAACAGTTAAACTACTAGCGAGGCTATGAATGGTTTTGAAATTTAGCCAACATTTAAACGATTGCCGAAATTGACCATCGTAATCTCCTATACCCAGGGCCGAATAACCAAGGCGTTTAACTGCCACATAGCAAATATAACACTATAAGTATGAAACTATAGGAACCATTAGAGTATAGAGCAGCCCCCAATGAACTCAAATAAAGCAGCCACTTTAATTAAAACAGCAGCAGCCCAAAATTCAGCCAAGTAATAGAAGCAGTCACCAAACAAAAACATAAGAGGCAGCCCCTAAATATCAAGAAAAGGAGCTTAAGAAATTCCTGCAGTTTAAGCATACCCCAAACAGAGCCCCAACAGCACACCTGCAACCCACAGTTCAACAAGGAGAAGCCCCCTCAACCAAGGGCCAAAAGAGACAGCCCCATCTAAAAGAAACAACAGCAAACCCAACCAAGGTCAACAACAACAGCCCTCCTAAAAAGAAGACAAGTAGGGAAGCCCTTAATAAAAACAACAGCAACCAAAACAACAGCAGCACAACAGCCGCAAACAACAATAATAGAATCAACGGCAGCAACCCAACTCAACAAGGAAAGGAGCCCCAATCAAAAACATAACAGCACTCCAAATCAACAAAGAAAGGAGCAGCTCCAAATCAACAACAAAAGAGAATTTAAACACTCATCTGATCACAGCATAGCATCCCAAAATAATCCAAATAGAACTATGAGTAGCTGCCCCAACTGAAATTACATGCTCATAGCAGCCCCCAAAGCTAGATTGATTATGTATATAGCAGCCCCCAACAACAGATCCTAACAAGCAGCCCCCAAATAGATTATAAAACAGCAGCCTTAACTGGACAAGGAGGAGATAGAAGCAGTTCCCAACAAACAAACAGCAACAGGTTTCAGCACATCACCCCATAACACATTAGACAACAGCAAGAAGCATAGCCCCTAGTCGGATCAACATGAAAGAGTGGAACCATTCAGATATTTTTGTTCACTTATCTATAGAGCGAAGAAGCCAATGACTTAAAGCGGTTATAAAGCTCGAAACCGAAGTAAATCCACATAACCACCCAGTTTAACAACTTATAACTTTGCCAAAACTTCGGGAACTAACAAGAGAGGTTCCCAGGAAATTTAGCACCAAATTCCCAAACCCGTCAGGAATTAGGAAACGAACGTTCCGGGGAATCTAAGGTCTAATGTTTCCCAACCCAACTAGAGATTACAAAATAAATTTCCAGAAAGATTAGCCCGCCAAACCACCAAAACCTTTAGCTAGAGAAATGCGCAAAGTTTACAAACCCTCCAAATTTTCTGCTACCAAAATATGCAAGATTAGCCAAGTATAAAGGCAGAACTAACCAAGTAATCCAACCATATAACCATCCTGAGCTAGCCAATCATAACCCAGTGTATAACCAAGATAACCCACAATAGGATGATAGCCGGAACTAGGACCACTACTAGCACCCCCAAAGTAGATGTTAACCAATATTTGGAGAAAAACTGCTAGCATAATCCAACATAACTATTAACAGAAACTTGAAGAAAGCTGCTAGCATAATCCAACATAAATGTTAACAAGAACTTGGAGAGACCTACTAGCATATTGCTGATATTTCAAGAGTTGAATTTCATTTTATCATGGATCTAGCTATGCTGTCCGTTACTGGAACAAGTAAAAACCCAAAACCAAATTCCATCCACTTATCCTTCAAATTTAACAATTTGCTAGCCTCGCAAGTCGTCGAGAGCTAGCAAGGTAAATTCGCAGGGAGCTTGGCCTCTAATTCCCCCGACTCGCCAGGAATTAGAAACAAAATTCCCGGGGAATTAAGATCTGGTTCCTCACACCGATAAGGATTTGCAAACAAGGCTCCATGAAACTTAGCCGCAAAACCAACCGCACCTTTTAACAAATGTATAATATATATTCAGAATTAAAACCAACTAGAGCTGAGCCAGGCCGTAATATGTAGAAACGGAGCTATCTAAACTTTTGTCGATCAGAATTAGTCCTTTGTTTAACTAGGATCTGGCAAACTATCCGTCTTCTAATTATTGGTATGAATACCAATCCGGGACCCCGATCAAATTTCCAACAACGACAAGTGCAGAAAATAACAAGGGCAGAGTATGGCAGCACATGTTTTAGCCGAGACATAATCAGAAGGGCCCAAAATGAACCCAGCAAACGGCCCCACCAAAAGTAGGAGCCCATGGTTCAATAGCAAAAGAGGTCCAAGATTTGCTATCAGCACACACACACTTATATATATAAAGATATGAGCCCTAATGAAATTATATAACAGCGGCCACACAATTAGAACAATACTTAAGAAGCAGCCCAACATAATTCCAGACTGAACTACAAAGTCAGCCCCTAAATAAAGACCAACTAGAATATATATATAGCAGCCCAAATGAAATCAACACCCCCAACTGGGTACTACACGTATTTATAATGCAATTGTATGAATTTGTCGACTTACCAAATCACGTAACAATGCCTTAGCACCACGGGTGCTATAATTTCGTATTCTTTATCTTTAATTGGACGCTTGTAAACATACCTCTTTGATCAGCAATCGATACAATTCCCACTTAACAACTTTAAGGCGTCCCCCAAAATTTGTCATGCGGTCGTCAGAATGACCTTTGATCCTTGAGAGACATTACAACGCTACGTTACAGTTTACTCTCTGCATAGTCTTCATTTAGAGTGAAGGCCTGCTCATCCTTAAGGTACTCACCTCTATTACTCTGGGAGTGAACTCACCGTAAACCAAAACATGGTGTTCAATCATCCCCCTTGCTTAAGATGAACTCATTCATCAAGGAGTGCCAAATTCCTGTAACACCCCATCCGTTCGGGAGCATATAACAGAGGGTCCGGCCGGGGCCCCACGCCATATACTACAAAACAAACGGGAACGTCACTTAATTGAAATATCGAACGACGCTATACAACGAAGCCTAACTCAGAGCATTCTATGAGGAAGCGGCAAAACAGGGCAACGGTCAGCAACGGCTGACCAAAATATAACGACCCCACCCCTTCGAGGGGGTAGCAGTTTCCCGTCCCTGCAAGAGCATCACAACATATATATATACCAGAATGAAGCGGCTGACACGGCCCACAACAATTCATACATATGCATCAATCACAAACGTGGGAATGGCCTCCAAATCTCGTGCTCTCAGGCACTCTTTGGTGTACTCTGCCTTCCACCACCATCCACTCTTGATGGCTTTGCCCTTCGAGGCTAAAGTCGGTGGCCCGAATACCAGGGCTCTCCCGTGCTTTAATTGTGAACATCCCGTAGTCCGAAGACTCTTTCCCATTGCTTCCCGACATGCTGTACGAGGCTCACTAATCAGGTGCTGCAATGGTGCGGTTTCAGGTTCGCCAAATGCCCGTTGTTCACAGCTCTCGTTGTACAACACAAAAAGCGGGTATGCCGTCCCCTCAGCCTAGGTATTCTCAATTAGCCAGCTCTACGGGCCGCTAAGTCATCCACCAGGACACCCTCACAGGTCGGGCACACAGGCCTCAGGTCCTCTCAACAGGTGGGCACGACAACATCACCAGAACTCAGTCTGGGAGCAGTCGCCAGCGTTAACGCTAACGCCTGGCGATAGCGCACAGAAACCCCATTTTGGCTTCTAGCTGTGGGTACTTCCCGGGGCACACCCCCAGGCGTTGCTACACAAGCAGTAGCACTCCCACTGCCTCAGAACGCACAAAATCACCAGAACCAAGTCTGGGAGCTACCGCCCGGCGATAACGCTAATGCCAGCGGTAGTGAACAGAAACTCCATTTTTGCTTCTAATTTCGGGTGCTTCCCGGGGCACACCCCCAGGCGTTGCTGCGCATGCAGTAGCACCCTCTAGTCCTACGAAGCAGGATATCCACACGGAGTTTTCCTCGACACGCACAATATCAAAAATCATCACCAATCCGGACGAACCGTCTCGGATGGGCTTCACACAGCGCGCCTACGTCCATTTCACGCGTGGACTCTACATGTATGCAAGATCTGACGGGGATAACATGAATCCACCCGTCGGAGGTCACGACCTCACCCTTTTGGGTAGGGACCTCAAAGATGCACGGAAATGGACTAACACATGTCCAAAAGAGGGTAGAAAGGATCGTTACCATTAGACGTCGCTTCGAGGCCATATCTTGATTTTTGGCATGGATGGAAAGGAGCGTCTAGCCCTCCTCTACGCATAGCCACCAACGTTGAGGGATTCCGATGAGTGTAGCTCCACCAAATCTAAGCCCTAGGGTTTAGAAACCCTATTCATCATCACTTTGGAGCTCTCCCTCTCTCACAAAACAAAACCCTTAGTGGAATGAGGAAAACAAGAGGGTTTCGTCCACCCTATGCCAGCTCCCGAGCTAAGTCCTTCCAAAAACGACCCAAAAGTCCAAGTGCCATCAATGCCCATGATTTCGGCCGCAAAGTACATTTTGCCACTGTCGCCGGGCGGTAGCGCTATCGCCTGGCGATAGCTCTAAAGAACCGACTCCGACTGGTCAACGCCACCACTTTGATCAGTGACTACCACGCGTCAAGCTGTCGCCGACGTTAGCACTAACGCCGCGCGATAGCCTCTAGACAGAAACCTTCTCAACAGAACGCTATCGCCGGCGATAGTCGCTATCGCCAGCGATAATGCTGGATTCCAGAAATCCAACTTTCTGTTTTGAGGTCTTACAACCCTCCCCTCCTTATAAAAATTTCGTCCCGAAATTTGTGAAAACAGGCATATATGTAAATATCCAAAAAGGTCTTTACAAAAAGGGGAAAAAGAGAGATAAACGTCACCGAAACAGCTCGGGGAACTCCTCCATCATGGTCTGCTCACGCTACCATGAGAGTTCCTCGCGACCGCAGTTGTCCCAACGGACCTTTACCATACGGATCGCCCTGTTAAGCAACTGACGCACCTCAGCATCCTCGATGCTAATGGGCCTGACCGCCATCTTAAGCCCACTATCCACGGACACCTGATCTGCTGCGACCACATGCGTAGGCTCTTGCACTGCCTTCCGCAACACGAAGATGTGGAATACATCGTGTAGCCCGCTCAGTTCCGCCGATAGTGCAAGCTATAAGCCGCCTTGCCGACGCGCTCGATGATCTCAAACGGTCCAAGGTATCTCGGACTCAGATTTTTCAAGCGTCGAATCCTGGATACACCCTTGAACGTCCTGATCTTCAAGTAAACCCAATCGCCAACGGTGAACTGGACGTCGCGGTGCTTCGCATTATAGTACTTCGCCTGCCTATCCTGCGCAACCAAAAGCCTATCCCGGATCATACGTACCGTCGAAGTCGCCTCTTCGACGTCTTTCCTCTTGAAGAGCTTCGTCTCGCCCGTTTCCGCCCAAGCTAAGGGAGTGCGGCACTTACCGCCATAGAGGGCCTCGAAAGGCGCCATCTGAATACTCGCCTGGTAGCTGTTGTTGTACGCGAACTCAACAAGAAAGAGGTGATCTTCCCACCCCTTGCCGCAATCCAGGACGCACATCCGGAGCATGTCCTCCAACGTCCTATTGGTACGCTCAGTTTGGCCATCCGTCTGAGGATGAAAGGCCGTGCTAAACTGCAGCTTCGTACCCAATAGACGGTTGACTAGCCTCCAGTCGCTCGAAGTAAAGCGTCCATCTCGATCACTGACGATGCTACGGGGCACACCGTGCAGTCATACTACTGTATCAACATATAGCTTCGCCAACTTCTCCACGGAGTCATCCCTCCGGTTGGGGATAAAGTGCGCCACCTTCGTCTGCCGGTCTACGACTACCCAGATGGCATCGTTCCCGCATTGCGATCTCGGCAGCCCATGCACGAAATCCATGGAAACGTCATCGAATTTCCACTCCGGAACTGGTAATGACTTCAAAAAGCCACTGGGCTTCTGACATTCCGCCTTCACTAGCGCACAAGTGTGGCACTTGGCCACGTAGTGAGCGATGTCCCTCTTCATACCCGACCACCAGAAAAGGGCCTTCATGTCCTTGTACATCTTCGTGCTCCCTGGATGAACTGAATACCTGGTACGATGCGCCTCGTACATTAACTCATCGCGCAGCTCACCCACCTTGGGGACGCACAAACGGTCGCCTCTCCACAGCAACCCGTCACGCACCTGAAACTGGGCATCCGGCCCACTACCAGCCTCCTCCGCGTAGCGCTTTAAACTCGGATCGAGTTCTAAAGCCTGGCGGACTCTATCTGCGAGGTCGTCTGCACCTCAGTCCAACTCAAACAGGCACCGACACTGCTCCTCTTCTCCAAGCAAGAAATATCCAAGGCCTCCAGGTCACGTATTAGGTGCTCATCATGCATCTGAATCCTGTTGGCCCGCGCTGGAGCCCTGTGACTGAGTGCATCTGCGACAACATTCCCCTTCCCGGGAGTGTAGTGGATCTCGAAGGTGTAGTCCCTAAGGAACTCCATCAACCTCTGTTGTCGCATATTCAGCCCCTTCTTCGTCAGAAGGTACGTCAGGCTCTTATGGTCCGTGAAGATGTCGATCTTCACGCCATACACATAATGCCACTAAAGCTTCAGGGCAAATATCACGACCGCCAACTCTAAGTCGTGGACCGAATAGTTACACCTCTCGCCCCCATCTCAAGTGGAGGGCCGAGAGGAGGAGGGGTCCTCCCCCCCTCTCGCCCCCATCTCAAGTAGAGGGGTGAGAGGAGGAGGGGTCCGACCCCCCTCTCACCCCCATCTCAAGTGGAGGGGTGAGAGGAGGAGGGGTCCGACTCCCCTCTCGCCCCCATCTCAAGTGGAGGGGCGAGAGGAGGAGGGATCCGACCCCCCTCTCGCCCCCATCTCAAGTGGAGGGGCGAGAGGAGGAGGGGTCCGACCCCCCTCTTGCCCCCATCTCATGTGGAGGGGCGAGAGGAGGAGGGGTCCGACCCCCCTCTCTCCCCCATCTCAAGTAGAGGGGCAAGAGGAGGAGGGGTCCGACCCCCCCTCTCGCCCCCATCTCAAGTAGAGGGGCAAGAGGAGGAGGGGTCCGACCCCCCTCTCGCCCCTATCTCAAGTGGAGGGGCGAGAGGAGGAGGGGTCCGACCCCCCTCTCGCCCCCATCTCAAGTGGAGGGGCGAGAGGAGGAGGGGTCCGACCCCTCTCTCGCCCCCATTTCAAGTGGAGGGGCGAGAGGAGGAGGGGTCCGACCCCCCTCTCACCCCCATCTCAAGTAGAGGGGCGAGAGGAGGAGGGGTCCGACCCCCCTATCGCCCCCATCTCAAGTGGAGGGGAGAAGGGAGGAGGGGTCCGACCCCCCTCTCGCCCCCATATCAAGTGGAGGAGCGAGAGGAGGAGGGGTTCGACCCCCCTCTCGCCCCCATCTCAAGTGGAGGGGCGAGAGGAGGAGGGGTCCGACCCCCCTCTCGCCCCCATCTCATGTGGAGGGGCGAGAGGAGGAGGGGTCCAACCCCCCTCTCTCCCCCATCTAAAGTGGAGGGGCGAGAGGAGGAGGGGTCCGACCCCCCTCTCGCCCCCATCTTAAGTGGAGGGGCGAGAGGAGGAGGGGTCCGACCCCCCTCTCGCCCCCATCTCATGTGGAGGGGCGAGAGGAGGAGGGGTCTGACCCCCCTCTCGCCCCCATCTCAAGTAGAGGGGCGAAAGGAGGAGGGGTCCGACCCCCCTCTCGCCCCCATCTCAAGTGGAGGGGCGAGAGGAGGAGGGGTCTGACCCCCCTCTCTCCCCCATCTCAAGTGGAGGGGAGAGAGGAGGAGGGTTTCGACCCACCTCTCGCCCCCATATCAAGTAGAGGGGCGAGAGGAGGAGGGGTCCGACCCCCCTCTCTCCCCCATCTCAAGTGGAGGGGCGAGAGGAGGGGTTCGACCCCCCTCTCGCCCCCATCTCAAGTGGAGGGGCGAGAGGAGGAGGGGTCTGACCCCCCTCTCGCCCGGCTCCGGGAGGGTGTTCTGGACTACGTTTAGCGCCTCGGAACAGCGGGATTTGGCTGTTCGCAGGCCAAATCCGAGGGTATTTTGGTAATCTCGTAGGCCAGATTGTGGCTATCAGCAGGCCAAGTTCAAAATCCTATAAATAGGACCAAGGGGGCACCATTTGGAAGGATCTCTCTTTTGGCTATCTCTCTCCGCAAATCTCTCTAGTGGGTCAGGAGAGCCTCCAAAAGGGTGTCCAAGCTTAGCATTGGCTTGGGAGGGGAAGTGCTCTAAGATCTTCCGGGTGTGTGGTGGGACCTCCTTGCTAAGCCCTTGGCCTTGTTCCTAGTTCCTTAGCCCCTTAGCCTAGAGCTCTCCCTTGGGGGGAGTAAGTGTTGGTCACCCCTCAACCTGTTGAGGGCCCGAACTCCATAGAGTCTATGTCTTATTCTCAAGTCTTTGTTTCAACATTTATGGTGCGGTGAGCGTGGAGAGTGACCAACTCAAGAAACTCTCAAGATGAGCTCCATGGCTGGAGGTGGAGGATCCGACCCAGGCCACTCGCAGCCCCTGTTGTTGGAGTGTCGTTGGAGATGTTTGAAAATTTCAAGCGGGTGGTCCTGCAGACCTTGCAACTAACTTTTGCCGCGATAGGCGGAGGCAGGAAAGGAAGTGGTCTGGAGGTCCCGTATCAGCAGGTGGGCGAGCGCCCTCTAGGCCAGTAGCCCAGGAAGGAGGTGTCAGGAGGGGGCGAGTGGGGAGGTGCCAGACCCCCACTCGCCCAGCCCCAAGGGGGCGAGTGGGGAGGTCCCATACCCCCACTCGCCCAGCCCCAAGGGGACGAGTGGGGAGGTCCTATACCCCCACTCGCCCAGCCCCAAGGGGGCGAGTGGGGAGGTCTGATAACTCTATTTTTATCTTAGTTTTTAGTTAGTTTTTAATTTAATAATCAATCAATATTTGTCTTTATTATTAAAATATTCTTCTTAATTTACTTATTTTTCCTTTTCAGGTAAATCTGGTCTGCTGCCAGCATTTTTGAGCTCACTGTTTTAACCAGAAGAAAATTTGGTGCTGTTTTGGAAAATTGTCAAGTACACGCCCCCTAGTCACGGGCATGACCTAGGGGCGTGACCTCAGCCATGGGCCGTGACCGCTGAGAACGCCAGAACCAAGTCCACGTCAGTTTACTATTACATGCCCCCTAGTCACGGGCGTGACCTAGGGGTGTGACCTCAGCCACGGGCCGTGACTCTCCTGCCGTGCTGGATCATGCCACGCCAGATTATTATTACACGCTGCATGGTCACGGGCGTGACCATGGGGCGTGACCAACTCTAAACCGCCAAATTAACCCCAGCTCAAGCCGTTTCCCGCCGTTCGCAGATCAAGCCAAGACACGCCTAGGTCACGGGCATGACCTGGGGGCGTGACCAACAAATTTATGAAGTTTGGCGGGTTTTCTCCCGAACGTTCCCGGGTATTCAAGACATCGTTGCCGCACATTACACGCCCTAGGTCACGGGCGTGACCTAGGGGCGTGGCTCCCCAACTTTTTCAACTATAAATTGCTGTCATGTCCAGATGCCAGTGGAGAGGATTTTGGAGGCCATTTTCTATTATTCTGCACTATTTTACTGTTTTTCTCATTTCAAGTTGTCACCTTTAATTTTGTTTCAGGTTGTATTTCTCTTTTCAGCAATTTCAATTCAAGTACTTTTCTATTACCAATCATGTCTCTCTCTTTTATCATGTATTTCCTCCATCATGATGAGTAGCTAAATTCCAATTATCACTTGATCATGATGAACTTTGGAATAAAATAAACGTTGCTTTGTTCTTTTTAAAATTTGCAAGCTTCTTGTATTATTTCGCTTCGATTTATCTTTGAATTTAATTGCGTCAAATTCATATGTCGCGAATATGTTTTTCGATCTAAGATTCGTATGCTAGTGATCGAGAGATCCATGCAAATGAGGAGATCACTCAAAGATAAAAAGAATTTCATGCACTCCTCGAGAGAGGATGATTTAAATCTTCTGGACTTGAATCAAATCCAGTAGAGGGGTTCACCGCTTAAAGCAAGCTTAGGGGTTTCGACTGGCCGAGAGGTCTTAATCGATCAACCTAAGGTTAGTTGATAGTTCTCTGGAGAGAGGTTCTATCATACTTTGGGAACCTCCACGGTCAAAGTTTATAATTTAGAAGTTTGCAATTTATCCATTTAAGAAGTTTATTTTAGTGCAAAGGGATTCTAGATCAAGTGCTAGCTTTCTAATCATCAATTTTCTCTTTAGTCCAAGTCGTCTTTTTTACTTCACTTTTCAACCCAAAAATTTCCATTAGATAAAATAACAGCTCTACTTTGTGAGTACAAGTACTCGACAGCCCCGAGTCTCATACGACACTTATGTTGGATCTTACGACGCCCTTAGAGGGGGGTGAATAAGGGAATAAAATTCTTTTTATAAATTTTAAGAAAATAACTAAGTGGTTTTGATTAATTAGGATATAATGATGACAAATTAGAAATAAACAATTTAGATTAGGAATTGAAAACTTAGAACACAAAATAATAGAGATTACGCCAAATGATAGAAATCAAAGTAAACACAAAAGAGACATGATTATATTAAATGAAAAAGTGTTTACATAAAATTTTGATTTCTATATCGCTACAAATCGGAGGCGTACAAATGTAGATTTCTTTTCCTTTTCTATGCCGACTTGTATCCCCACAAACCGGTTGGCTTTAGCCTATCCTTCCCCGGATAAGGCCTCAAGCCGCTCTAGCCAATCCTTCCCCGAATATGGCCTCGAGCACCCCCTAGATCTAATCCCCTAGACCTAGTCGCCAACTCACACGGCGAATTCCCCCTAAGCCGCGCAAGGACCTAGTCGCCAAAAACAAGGCGATTTCACTACAAGATACAAATAAAGAAATGAAGTAAATAACAAGCAAACTCCCTCTTGAGATTTCTGGAGATGAGGATGAAGGATCGCTGAAGCACAAGCGAGGTCGAAGCGATCGTTCTTCGGATGCAGCGTGATGGCTTCCTTCTCCAGAATTTCTTCTTTGGCTTTGAGTGGGAGATGATGTTTTGGCAGAGTAGCAGCACGAGAGTATGGGCACAAGTAATATCTCTGGAAGGTCTAACCAAAATGAGAGAGAGCCCAGCCTTTTATTGAACTTGGAGCTAGCGCCTGCGGTAGTGGCTAGCGCCTGCGGTAGTGGCTAGCGCCTGCGGTATCATTCATATGGAGTGGTTGCACAACCGTCGGTGGCGTGGCGCTGTGCACGAACTGGAGATTGCGCCTGGCGGTAGCGATAGCGCTGGCGGTAGCGGGAGATAGCGCTGGCGGTAGCGGTAGCGGTTGCATAATCGTCGCTGCACACGAACTCGAGATAGCGCCTGGCAGTAGCAGTAGCGCTGGCGGTAGTGCTGGCGGTAGCGGTAGTGCTAGCGATAGAGCTGGCGTTAGTGATAGAGCTGGCGGTAGCGCTGATCCTTTCAAAAGTTTGTTCAAAGCTGCTTTCTACCAGTGGAGTATTGCACCTATAGTTCCTGCACACTATAAACACAGTACAAGCAATATCAAATACAATATGTGATTTGTTATTCTCAAATAAAGGGATGTGACACACATGTCCAACAATCTCCCCCTTTTGATAATAACAAATCCTCTAAGCAAGAAATCAGCAATAGTGTTTATAGATAAGATAAGCAAGATAAAAGTGTTACTATAGTAAATGATATGCATGATAATGTGCATACTCCCCCTATCTTAATGCTCCCCCTACAAATATGCAATTTATATGTTACTCCCCCTAAATGATAGATTTCATCAATTAATCTCCCCCTTTTGGTATTATCAAAAGAAGGTGGGGTGAGGGTAGTAAGGAGGCATTAATATATCATGATCGAGCTTTTTGAAATATAAATAATGATAAAGAGTTTAAGCATAACATATATAAGAGATTTCAAATATAAAGATAAGAGTTGTAAGCAAGCGGAAGAGTATAATAAACATCTTTTTGTAAGCTTGAAAAGCATAAGTAGAAATATGAGTTTTGGTTCAAAATTGAAAGATGTTTTAACCTTTTTGAAATCTCAAAGTTTTTCATAAAAATACCAAGCATGAAATGAACATATCAAAAAGAGAGATTAAACTACAATGTTGCTCAATTTGTAAATTCAAGAAATACCAAAACATTGTAGAGATCATGCTAGGTTATCTAGTGCATTTTTATATAAAGAGTAGTATAGATAAAGCATTAGAATCCAATACTCATGAGAAGAAGTGTTATGAAAGATAATGATGTGCACATAAGTGTATTTTGGGCAATGTTAACAATTGATTTAAATCACAAAATACAAGACATATGCAAAGTAAAGTGCACAATAAAACACAAGTAAATCACTTTCACACACTTTTAATGCACATAGTTTTTAACAAAGTGGTGTAATAACCAAGGTTTGCACAAGTAACTTTACTATTCTTTCCAAGGTGCTCAACCTCACAATGCTTATGAAGACTTATCAGGAGGTTCAAGTAGTGCTTGGTGGAGTTATATTTGTCTACATATATATAATTTTTTATTCATATTTGTGAGACAACATTCTCCGAATACACTTGTTTTGCAAACCAAAAATTTTAAACTTAACCACTTTTCTAAATTTCATAAGTGCAATTCAAATGTAGTGTAGGCAATAAACTTATGCAAGTTTTAATTCATTGCACAAATACAATACACAAGCAAGCATTTTTAGATTTAGACACACATGTTGATTACCAAAATAAGTGAGTGAAATGTATCATTATCAATCATAAAACATTTACTCATACTTAGAGGCATGCTAAGCTTGGATCTACACATTTTGCAATACAATTGATGCACTTTAAATAGATATATCAAAGCATGATAAGCAAAACAATGTTCATAGTAATTTGAAAGAATATGTTTTAACATTGTAAATAATTCGAAATAATAGAATTCATACATGCTTGATATTGGCAATAAAGATCATACAGTTTTTTTTTAAAATTTTTAATCACACAAACATATTTTTGTATTTTTGAATTTTGAACTTTTGTAGTTGATTTTTCAAAATATGGATAAAAACACAAATAACAAAAACATATTTTTGTATTTTTAGATTTTGAACTTTTATAGTTGATTTTTCAAAGAATGAATAAGACACAAATAACAAAAACATATTTTTGTATTTTTGAATTTTGAATTTTTGTAGTTGTTTTTTCATAATTCAAACAAAAGAAAAATAAAACAGACAGTAACACAAAAATAAATTTGCACAAATAAACTAACATTTTTTTGTTGAATTTTAGAAATTTTAAAAATCATAAAAATCACACACCCACGCTAGCGCCAGCGCTAGCGCTGGAAACAGTACACGATTTTTCAAGAATTTTAAATTTTTGATTTTTGATATTGGTTAGGGGTCTTAAGAGTAGTCTTATGCAGAAGTTTTGTAATTATCAGAGATGTCTTGATTGCTCAAATTGCATAAAACATTAGCATTTTATATGTTTTTCATCCTAAGATGTCTAAGACTCCTAATTCCAACCTTAACATTTGAAACCTTGCATCGGGAAGAGGTTTAGTGAATATATCAGCAAGTTGAGAGTCCGTGCCAATGAAACTAATCCTTACATTTTCCTTTTTAATGTGATCCCTTATGAAATGATGACGCACATCTATATGTTTGGATCTAGAGTGGTGTACCGGATTATTTGTGAGATCAATGGCACTTTTGTTGCCACATTTTAATTCAATAAGTTTTAGATGAAAACCAAAGTCCTCTAAAGTTTGGCTCATCCATAGAGCTTGTGCACAACAACTCCCTAATGCAATGTATTCGGCCTCCGTGGTGGAGAGTGCAACCGAATTTTGTTTCCTACTAGACCATGCAACTAATGAAGGTCCTAGAAAATGACAAGTACCACTAGTGCTTTTTCTATCAAGTGAACAACCGACATAATCCGAATCGGAATAGCCATGCAATGTAAATGAATCATTATGCGGGTACCATAATCCTAATCTAGATGACCCAATGAGATATCTAAAAATTCGTTTTACCGCTTTTAAATGAGATTCTTTTGGATTTTCTTGAAATCTAGCACATAAGCATACGACAAACATAATATCGGGTCTAGTTGCACTAAGATAAAGTAGAGATCCTATCATACCTCTATATAAAGTTTGATCTATAGAAATTCCTGATTCATCTTTTCCTAATTTTAGTGATGCACTCATTGGTGTATAAGCATGTTTAAGGTTTTCAAATCCAAAACGTTTAAGCATATCATGGACATATTTAGTTTGACATACAAAGATACCATCAATTCTTTGTGATATTTGAAAACCAAGGAAATAAGAAAGTTCTCCTACAAGACTCATTTCAAATTCATTTTTCATCACTAAAATAACTTCTTTACATATCTCTTCATTAGTAGATCCAAAAATAATATCATCAACATATATTTGTAAAATAATTATATCATTATTATTGTGCTTAATGAAGAGAGTATTATCTGCACTTCCCATAATATAACCGTGCTTCAATAAAAATGAGGTAAGTCTTTCATACCATGCACGGGGCGCTTGTTTTAAACCATAAAGCGCCTTTTCTAGTTTATAAACATGATTTGGAAATTTTTCATTAATAAAACCGGGGGGTTGTTCAACATAAACTTCTTCTTTTACAAACTCGTTTAGAAAAACACTTTTCACATCCATTTGAAATAGTTTTATTCTTTTAAAGCTTGCAAATGCTAGAAAAATTCTTATAGACTCCAATCTAGCAACGGGTGCAAAAGATTCATCAAAATCTATCCCCTCGACTTGAGAATATCCTTGTGCTACTAAGCGTGCTTTATTTCTAGATATTCTAGACTCACCATCTAATTTATTTTTAAAAATCCATTTTACACCTACAACCGGGTGATTAGATGGTCTTTCTACTAGTTTCCAAACATTATGTCGCTCAAATTGTTCTAATTCTTCATTCATAGCCAAAAACCAAAATTCATCATTTAAAGCGGTAGTAATGGTTTTTGGTTCTATTTCGGAAACAAAATAAATATTTGAAAAAGATTCATGAAGAGAAGAGTGAGTTCTTACCCCGATGGATGGTTCACCAATTATCAATTCACGTGGATGATCCTTTGTGAATTTTAAGATGCTTGGAGGTACATATTCATCTTTCTTGGCCTCCTCTTCTTCTTCTTTGGAAGGTTCTTCATCACCATGATCCAAAGGAGGTAATAGATCATCCTCTTTACCTGCGGAAAGTCTTTCTATACAAGGAACAAGCTCATCAAATTTCACATTAATTGACTCTTCAACTTTTCTCATTCTTTTATTAAAAACTCTATAAGCTTTACTAGTTGAAGAGTATACAAGAAATGTTCCTTCATCACATTTTTCATCAAACTTTCCCAAGCTATCTTTTGTATTTAAGATAAAACATTTACAACCAAAAACTTTGAAGTAAGACACATTAGGCTTCTTTTGAAAATAGAGTTCATATGGTGTGAGATTTAAAGATGGGCGAAGTATGATTCTATTTATAACATAACATGATGTGTTTACGGCTTCAGCCCAAAAGGACTTAGGTAATTTATATTCACATATAATAGTGCGCGCTAGCTCTTGAAGTGTCCTATTCTTTCTTTCTACAATACCATTTTGTTGTGGTGTGCGTGGTGCGGAGAACTCATGTTTTATGCCTAGCATATCACAATACGAAGTAAAATTTTTCATTTTCAAATTCTCCTCATGATCCGAGCGAATGCATTTAATTTTTAAATCACTTTCATTTTGAATACGAGTACATAATTTTGAAAATTCACAAAACGCTTCGGATTTGGATGAGAAAAATATTGTCCAACAATATCTAGAAAAATCATCTATTAAAACATATGTATACAATCTACCACCAAGACTTGCGGTGCTAACGGGACCAAAGAGATCCATATGAATTAATTGCAAAGGTCTTGTAGTAGAAATATCATTTTTACTTTTGAAAGAGGATCTAGTAATTTTACCTTTTTGACATGGTGAACAAAGTGAAGGTAAATTTCTATTTAATCTAGGCAATCCTCTAATTAAATCTCTTTTGGCAAGTTTTACAATAAGCTTTGTGCTAGCATGTCCTAGCCTTCTATGCCAAAGATCAAGTTCATCATTTTTGGTAATAAAGCATTTTAAAGATGATTTTGAAAGATCATGAAATGAAATAATATAAACATTGTGTATTCTAGGTGCAGTTAGTAAAATATTGTTTGTAATAGGATTAGATATTTTGCATAGATTAGTAGAAGATTCAAATAAAACATCTAATCCCTTATCACATAATTGGCTAATTGAAATAAGATTATGTTTTAGCCCTTTTACATAAAGAACATTTGATATAGTGAAGGATTCGTTACCAATTGTACCAATTCCCATGATTCTTCTTTTTCCGTTGTCGCCAAAAGTCACAATCCCTCCCTTCTTCCTTTCTAGGCTAAGGAACTTTGATTTATTGCCCGTCATGTGCTTGGAGCATCCTGAATCCAAGTACCACACGTCTTCATTGTCCTTAGCCTGCCTGCACCTCTACAAAGAAGATGAGAGTAAAGATCCGGATACTCAAGTGGAACCTCCCATAGAATAAGTGGAAGCCTTAGGTACCCAGATTTGCTTTAAAGTATTTTGTTTTATTTTCCTGCAAGAACTAGTTGTGTGACCCAACCTATAACAGTTTGCACACGAAATAAAGGGGGTTGAGACCCTTTTTTGGAAAATTTTCTTGCTGGAATAATTTTGATTTACAGAAGGAAAGCATTTTGAAAAAGAAATGTCATGTTTCTGGTATGAGGTGTTAGCGTCGGCGTTAGTGGCTAGCGCCGGGCGGTAGCCCTCACCTCGATATCCGAGCCCAAACTTTCCAGATCCATGGCACTGGTACCCTAAAATCATTTCCAGTGATTTTTGGCCTATACCAAATTTTTTAATGGCCATGGTGAGATCATGAACTTGTGCTTTAAGTGAAGAATTTTCTTTCACAAGCATGACACACCTATTTTCAAAACCTTTCTTATTATTATTTATTTGCAAAAGAGAGGCTTCCAATTTCCTTTCTAATTCCCCCTTCTATTTTGTAAGAGTTTTGGCCTGAGAGAGGGCTTTAGAAAGTGACTCTTCTATATCTTTTGCCAATTTTGTGGAGTGATCACATTCTTGGCAAGAAACCTTTCTCTTTTCTAAAACAATCACCTTTTTGGAAAGCTTTTGATTTTCTTTAATAAGAGATTCATTTTCACGATTTAATAAAATACTATCTTTCATATTTTTATCAAAAGCTTTGCAAGTTTCAAGAAATTCATTATACAATTCATCATAAGTGGAAGGAGTTACCTCAGTGTCACTAGGAACACTGGTGTCGTCGCCGTCGTTTTCATGTCCCATGAGGCACATGTTTGCTTCCTCATCTTCGCTTGATGAAGACCCACTTGATTCTTCGGAGGAGGAGGAGGAAGAGTCATCCCATGTTCTAGCTTTTAGTACTTTCTTCTTCTCCTTCCCTTTGTGCTGTTTTTCTTTCTTCTCCTTCAAGAACTTTGGGCACTGGGTCCGAATGTGCCCCGTCTTCCTACAATGATAGCATTCCGGTGGAGGTCTCTCTTCTTCATTGTCGCTCTCTTTTTCCTTCTTTGAAGATGACCCTTTCCATCTTTCACCCTTTTGGAAATATTTTCGAAAGGTGTTTCTCCTTTCCGGATTGCGCATGAACTTTCGGAAGTTCTTTACCAAAAGACTCTCTTCATCTTCATCCTCATCCTCTTGGCACTCCTTCTTTGATTTTAATGCCAACGCCTTATTCTTTGGCTCCTTGTTGTATTCATCATGTTGGATTTTGAGTTCTACATCATGGGTTTTGAGATTCCCAAGGAGGCTCTCAACTTGGAGCGTCCTTAAGTTGTGCGACTCTGAAATAGCCGTCACCTTCGGGTTGAATTTTGGAGGAAGAGAACGAAGGATCTTACGACCAAGTCGCCATTTGAGAAGGTCTTTCCAAGAGCTTTTGAGGCATTGACGATCTTGGTGAAGCGCATGTTCATACCATCAACATCTTCGCTTTCATCCATTCGGAATTTTTCATATTCCGACTCCAGTTGGAAAAGCTTGGAATCTTTAACCTGCGATGTACCTTCATGAGTAACTTACAAATGATTCCAAATTTCATATGCAGTAGTACAAGCAGAAATTCTATTAAATTCATTTCTATCTAATGCACAAAATAGAGCATTCATGGCTTTTGCGTTATTTTTACATTTGAGTTTATCCCGATCATCCCATTTATCTTTGGGTTTTTCTAACATAACCTCTCCAACTACAAATGTAGGAGGAGTGTATTCTTCCTCTACCATGTTCCAAACCTCAATATCTAGGGTCATTAGAAAACAACGCATCCTATTTTTCCAATAATTATAATCCGACCCAGTAAATAGTGGAGGTCTACTAATTCCCTGACCCTCGGAAAAAGCGAGATCATAAGACGCCATTATTCCTGGTTTTTAAACCATTTGGAATAACCTACCTCTGATACCACTTGTTGGATCTTACGGCGCCCTTAGAGGGGGGGTGAATAAGGGAATAAAATTCTTTTTTATAAATTTTAAAAAAATAACTAAGTTGTTTTGATTAATTAGGATATAATGATGACAAATTAGAAATAAACAATTTAGATTAGGAATTGAAAACTTAGAACACAAAATAATAGAGATTACGCCAAATGATAGAAATCAAAGTAAACACAAAAGAGACATGATTATATTAAATGAAAAAGTGTTTACATAAAATTTTGATTTCTATATCGCTAGAAATCGGAGGCATACAAATGTAGATTTCTTTTCCTTTTCTATACCGACTTGTATCCCCAGAAACCGGTTGGCTTTAGCCTATCCTTCCCAGGATAAGGCCTCAAGCCGCTCTAGCCAATCCTTCCCCGGATATGGCCTCGAGCACCTCCTAGATCTAATCCCCTAGACCTAGTCGCCAACTCACGCGGCGAATTCCCCCTAAGCCGCGCAAGGACCTAGTCGCCAAAAACAAGGCGATTTCACTACAAGATACAAATAAAGAAATGAAGTAAATAATAAGCAAACTCCCTCTTGAGATTTCTGGAGATGAGGATGAAGGATCGCTGAAGCACAAGCGAGGTCGAAGTGATCGTTCTTCGGATGCAGCGTGATGGCTTCCTTCTCCAGAATTTCTTCTTTGGCTTTGAGTGGGAGATGATGTTTTGGCAGAGTAGCAGCACGAGAGTATGGGCACAAGTAATATCTCTGGAAGGTCCAATCAAAATGAGAGAGAGCCCAGCCTTTTATAGAACTTGGAGCTAGCGCCTGCGGTAGTGGATAGCGCCTGCGGTAGCATTCGTGTGGAGCGGTTGCGCAACCGTCGGCGGCATGGCGCTGTGCACGAACTGGAGATAGCGTCTGGAGGTAGCGATAGCGCTGGCGATAGCGGGAGATAGCGCTGGCGGTAGCGGTAGCGGTAACGGTTGCGTAATCGTCGCTGCGCACGAACTCGAGATAGCGCCTGGCGGTAGAGGTAGCGCTGGCGGTAGTGCTGGCGGTAGCGGTAGCGCTAGCGATAGCGCTGGCGTTAGTGATAGCGCTGGCGGTAGCGCTGCTCCTTTCAAAAGTTTGTTCCAAGCTGCTTTCTACCAGTGGAGTATTGCACCTATAGTTCCTGCACACTATAAACACACTACAAGCAATATCAAATACAATATGTGATTTGTTATTCTCAAACAAAGGGATGTGACACACATGTCCAACAACTTAATCCTATACTTTAAAATGATAGGTATACTTGCCTTATCGGTTTATTGTTGGAATTGCGCTTCAGCAAAACAATATAAAGAAAATTATCCATCAAGTTTTTGACGTCGTTGCCGGGGAGTATTTTATGTCGATATTTTGAAAGCAAAGTTCTGTTAATTTTTTCATTTTTATTTCTATTTTATTGCGTAGAATTTTACTTTAAATTTTTATAATTAAAATTTCTTGCGAAAGGGCCGTGCTGGGTTCTTATCCCACAAGACCGCCTAGTACCTTGTGAACCCGTCATTTGGTAGTCCTTGGGAAATTCGGGAAATCTCATTTTATAAATTTTTAATTATAAAATTTTTATGCTTTCGTTTTTTCTCTTTGGTGTATGACCCGAAGGAATCCGTCAGATCTTCTTGAATTGGATCCGAAAATAGAGCAAACCATTCGGCGACGCTTAAGATTCCAACGACCAAATTCTCAAGATCCGATTGAGGAATCCGTAGGTGACACTCCCTTTCCGAATACTCTTTCTTCTTCATCTTCTTCTTCTTCTCCCTCCTTTTCTACCTCTTCTAATATGGGTGATCCAAATCCGGATGCGGTCGCGCAACGGACTATGTCCTATTATGCCCGGCCTAATCTGGAGGATACCACTTCTAGTATTGTTCGACCTGCTATAGCGAACAATAATTTTGATTTGAAGCCGAGCATCATTCAAATGGTACAACAACATGTACAATTTGATGGGCTTCAAGATGAGGATCCCAACGCGCATATTTTTAGTTTTCTAGAAATATGCGATACTTTCAAAATTAACATGGTATCCGATGACGCAATAAGGCTTCGGCTCTTTCTTTTCACCTTGCGCAATAAGGCTAAGCAGTGGCTGAATTCTCTTCCAAGAGGATCTATCACCACATGGGCTGAAATGACGGAACAATTTCTTATGAAATATTTTCCACCCGCTAAATCGGCCCAATTGCGTAAGGATATCATTTCTTTCTCCCAAGTTGAAACAGAAACGCTTTATGATACTTGGGAGCGGTTTAAGGAATATTTGCGCCGATGCCCCCATCATGCAATCCCCGATTGGTTGCAAATTCAGACATTCTATAACGGCCTAAATTCCCAAACGCGTCAAATGATTGACGCCGCTGCCGGTGGTACCTTGAATAACAAAACACCGGCAGGCACGCAAGAGATTTTAGAAAGTATGGCCATGAATACGTATCAATAGAGTACACCTCGGTCGCGCCCAAATAAACCGGCCGGGATATATGAAGTTGATACGGTTTCAAATTTATCTGTCCAGGTTGAGCTTTTAAATAGAAAAATAGAAGAGATGACTGCTTCCTCTTCTACACCTACCTGGGGATCTCCCTCCACCATTGCCGAACATGTGGATTACATGGATAATCCGAATTGGCCAACCTTTAATTCGGGAAACACTCATTATGGTAACACATATCACCCGGGTTTTAGGAATCACCCCAATTTCTCTTGGAGTAATCCAGGGAATGCGGCACAACCACCCAACACAATCCCACCTGGCTTTCCTCCACCACTAGCTCCAAAAGCTCCCTCTATTGAGGAAGTGTTCACCAAATATGCAACAACTAACGACGCAAATATCCGGAATCTTATCGGATCTGTTCGCAATTTGGATAATCAAATTGGGCAAATTGCAAAGATGCTCTCCGATCGACAATAGGGAGCACTACCGGGCAATACGGAGCCCAACCCAAAGGAGCAATCAAACGCTATCACGTTACGGAACGGGAAGGAGGTAACTACTCCTGAAAAATTAGTTGAACCAGAGGTAACAATTTCTCCGTCTCCCCCTCTTCCTCAAATTATAACGCAAAATAAAATTAAGGAATTTCAACCACCACTTCCCTATCCGTCTAAATTAAAAAAAGATCGGATGGATGAGCATTACGGAAATTTTTTAGACATGCTTAAATAAATTCATATTAATCTACTGTTTTGCGAAGCCATCGCACAAATGCCGAAGTATGCTAAATACCTCAAGGATCTTTTATCCAATAAAAAGAAACTTGAGGATATTTCTACCGTTTAATTGAACGCGGAGTGCTCGGCAGTATTACTTAATAAATTGCCTAAGAAATTAACTGATCCGGGTAGTTTCTTAATTCCATGTTTATTTGGCGATTTCTTAGTTAAACATGCGTTGGCCGATCTCGGTGACTCTATAAATCTGATGCCTTATTCTCTTTTCCAAAAATTGGGTTTAGGAGAGCCTAATCCTGCGAGAATGAGCATCCAATTGGCGGATCGTTCCATAAAATACCAAATGGGCATTATCGAGGATGTGCTCGTTAAGGTTGATAAATTTATCTTCCCGGTAGATTTTGTCATCCTCGACATAGAAGAGGACACCGAGGTGCCCCTCATTCTCGGTCGCCCTTTCCTTGCCACCTCGCGCGCCATAATTGATGTTAGTAACGGTAAACTTCTCCTTAGAGTCGGAGATGAAGAAGTTACCTTTACTATCAATTCTTCTATGAAAAATACGCTCTCAAATGACGACTCTTGTTTTTTCTTGGAGGCTTCACCTGATGAAGACTCCGTTTTATTTTCTGAATATTTTTCACCGTCATATTTTTATGATGAAGACTTTGAAAATCTCGATCTTATTTCTCATGAAATTTTTGACGGCACGATCACTCACGCACCTATTTTTGAAATTTTAGAATTAGGTAGTGATCGATTAAAAACTTCTTATGAAGAACCCCCGTGCTAGAATTGAAACAATTGCCTGATCATTTAGAATATTTATTTCTAGCGGAGGATTCTAAGCTTCCTGTAATTGTGTCGGCGTTTCTGTCCGATGAAGAAAAATTAAAATTATTAAATGTTTTAAAACTTTATCGCCGCACAATTGCGTGGAAAATTTCGGATTTAAAAGGGATTAATCCCTCCTTTTGTACGCATAAGATTTTATTAGAAGAAAATTCACGTAAATCTATTCAACCTCAACGCCGCCTAAATCCTAATATGAAGGAGGTGGTTAAGGCAGAGGTAATCAAATTATTAGATGTGGGCATCATCTATCCGATTTCGGATAGCTCTTGGGTCAGTCCGGTCCAAGTGGTGCCAAAGAAAGGAGGATTAACGGTAGTGCCAAACGATAAAAATGAATTAATCCCTACTAGAACCGTTACCGGATGGCGGGTTTGTATTGATTATCGTAAATTAAATGATGCGACCCGTAAGGATCATTTTCCTTTGCCGTTCATCGACCAAATCCTTGAACGACTATCCGGACACTCGTTTTATTGTTTTCTTGACGGTCTCTCGGGATATTTCCAAATCCCAATTGCGCCCGAAGACCAAGAGAAAACAACCTTCACTTGTCCGTATGGCACCTTCGCCTATCGTAGGATGCCATTTGGGTTATGCAATGCGCCGGCTACATTCCAAAGGTGTATGCTAGCAATTTTTGACGAACTAGTGGAGGATATTATGGAGGTTTTTATGGATGATTTCTCCGTTTTCGGAGATTCATTTGATTTATGTTTGACTAACCTTTCTCGCATTCTCCAACGATGTGAAGACACAAATTTATTGTTAAATTGGGAGAAGTGCTATTTTATGGTACGGGAAGGTTTGGTTTTAGGCCATAAAATATGTAGTAAGGGTATAGAGGTGGATAAAGCTAAAATTGAAATAATAGAAAAATTGCCTCCACCTTCAAATGTTAAGGCCGTACGTAGTTTTCTTGGGCATGCCGGTTTCTATCGCCGGTTTATAAAAGATTTTTCTAAAATAACTAAGCCCCTCACTCACTTATTAGAAAAAGATGCGCCGTTTGTTTTTGATGAAAATTGTTTGCATTCCTTTTCTATTATTAAAGAAAAATTAATCAACGCGCCGATTATGATAGCTCCCAATTGGGATCTTCCTTTTGAGATCATGTGCGACGCTAGTAGTTTTATCGTTGGTGCAGTCTTAGGACAACGCATAAATAAAAATTTTCATCCTATATATTATGCGAGCAAGACAGTTGCCGATGCACAAGAAAATTACACAACAACCGAGAAAGAGCTCTTAGACGTAATTTTTGCTTTTGATAAATTTCGTTCCTATCTTACTTTATCTAAAGTACTTATTTTTACCGATCACTCGGTTTTACGTTATTTGCTAACAAAAACTGATGCCAAGCCAAGATTGATTAGGTGGATCTTACTCTTACAAGAATTTGATTTGGAGATCCGGGACAAAAGGGGAGCGGAAAATTTGGCGGCGGATCATCTTTCTTGGTTGGAGAATCCTAATTCGGAGGAGCTCATAGAGGAGGAAATTAATGATATTTTTCCCGAGGAACGCCTCCTCGTTATTCATAAGGTAATAGATCTCCCCGCCCCTTGGTTCGCCTATTTCTCAAACTACCTTGTTGCGAGATTTCTCCCAAAAGATTTTTCTTATCAAGAAAAGAAGAAATTATTTCCGATTTGAAAAATTATTTTTGCGAGGATCCGTCCCTTTTTCGAGTTTGTGCGGACCAAGTGGTGCGGAGGTGTGTATCTCATGAGGAGGGCGCTCAAATTCTAAAGCATTGCCACGAGGGACCCACAGGTGGACATTATAAAGCAAATCGGACGACACGGAAGGTACTTGAAGCGGGGTTCTATTGGCCGGGCATCTTCAAGGACGCTCACGCACATGTAAGTCGTTGTGAACAATGCCAACGCTCAGGTAATATCTCTCGCCTTGATGAAATGCCTTTAAAATCTATTTTAGAAATTGAGGTTTTTGATTTATGGGGGATCGATTTTGTCGGCCCGCTACCAGTTTTTTTTGGAAATCAATGTATTTTGGTAGTGGTCGATTACGTATCTAGGTGGGCGGAGGCGCAAGCCCTTCCCACCAATGATGCCCGAGTCGTGACCAAATTTCTCAAAAAACTCTTTTCACGATTTGAAACACCGCGGGCAATAATTAGCGATAGGGGAACTCATTTTTGTAATGCTCAATTTACTAAAGTTTTATCTAAATATGACATTACACATAGGATGGCCACCCCCTATCACCCTCAAACAAGTGTCCAAGTAGGAGTGGTTAACCGTGAATTAAAACGAATTTTAGAAAAAACAGTTTCCACCAATAGGAAAGATTGGTCGCTTAAAGTCGATGATGATTTATGGGCCTATCGGACCGCGTACAAGACCGCCATCGGTTGTACGCCGTATCAATTGGTCTATGGAAAAGCATGTCATTTACCGGTCGAGCTTGAGCATCGCGCCTTTTGGGCGCTTAAATTTCTTAATCTTGATAATAATATTTCTTCCGAGCTCCGCAAGTTCCAACTTAACGAGCTCGATGAGTGGCGCTCCCTTGCTTATGAAAGTAATAAATTTTACAAGGAGCGCACTAAATTTTATCATGATAAGAAACTTAGGAATCCTAAAACTTTTCGACCGGGAGACCAAGTTCTCCTCTATAACTCGCGTTTACGTCTTTTTCCGGGAAAACTTAAGTCCCGTTGGTCTGGCCCCTTTATCGTCAAAGAGGTTTGGCCCTACGAGACCATTTCAATAATGCATCCCGAAAAAGGTGAATTTAAAGTGAATGGGCACCGGTTGAAATTATTTTTCACCGGCGATAATTTTCATGAGCAACGGGAGGAAATTCTCCTTCCGAACACCTAATTCAGCATGCCACCATGGTCGAGCTCAACGACCGTAACCAAAGCGCTCTTGGGAGGCAACCCATGTTTTTTTTATTCTATTTTTTTCTTTCGTTTAAAAATTTTTCTAAGTGTTTTTATTTTTGTTTTAAAAAAAAACATATAAAACTGAAAAAAAACAACAACAAAAAATGAGGTTATTATTTTTATTCTATTTTGAGGGTTTTGCAGGTTTGAAGGAGATTTGCGAAATAACGAACGCTCACACGTACATGAAACTCCGCTCTGCAAGTCGGTATTTTCTGTTTTTATTATCATGTTTTTATGTTTTGTTTTATAAAAAAATACAAAAAATATATATAGAAACAAAATTTAAAAATAAAACTGCAAAAAATCTCTCTTACACGCCCTCTAGTCACGAGCATGACCTACAGGTCACGGGCGTGTCTCGGTGGCATGGCCTGTCTGGAAGTTTGTCTCGAATGATGGGCCTTTGTTGTGAATGAGGCAGGTCCGTCTCCCGCCATTGTCACGAGCGTGACAAGTCCACTGTCACAGGCGTGACCGCTAGGGAACTCTCCCGTCTTGGTTCGGATGCATTCTTCTGAGTCACGCCCATGACCTGATGTTACACGCCCCAAAGGACACGGGCGTGACCGATGGTGGGTCCCATTTCGCAGGTATTAGCATCAGATTCCTTCCAGCTACACGCCCCAGAGTCACGGCCGTGACCCTGGGGCGTGTTTCTCTTTTTCACTTCCCGACAGCCCCCTTACGAGACCCCACATTTTTGTCATTATTATTACACGCCCCCTAGTCACGGGCGTGACAGGGGGGCGTGACTCATTTTTCCCCTATTTAAAGGGTTTCCTCTTCTCCTTTTCCACCCCACCTCTCCTTTTTGCTCTTTTTTTCTTTCTTTCTTCCCTTGAGCCGAATTTCTCACAATGCCTCGCCATCACGCTCGTTCCATCGCTTCTTCCTCTGAGCACCTCGTGGATCCCGCCGCAGCGGAAGCTATGCTTCTTTTTGACAACCCCACCCAACAAGAACGGAGTAACCGGTTGGGCGCCAAACCCTTTGGCATCTTCCGTATCTTGGACTGGGGCATCCTTGAAGCTTTCGGAGCGGCTGAGTTGGTCAGGAATTTTCTATCCACCCCCGGATGGAATGCTCTTTTCTCCATCTCCGAGGCCGCTTACTTCGAACTCACAGTTGAGTTCTTGGCCTCTTTTGAGTTTCGGTGGGTCGGGAATGATGATGTCATCGCCTTTCGAATGGGCGGTCTTTCGCATTAACTTTCCATCCGCCAACTCAATGTTCTTATGGGATTTTGCGAGGATGCATTTTCTCTTTCTCCCGCCTACGCTGATCTTTGTGTTGATTTCCCCACTGATTTTAATCTTCTTCACTTATGGTTGGAAATCAGCAATGATATTTCTCCTTACACCCCCAAAAGATCCAAAGGTAGCCACCTCATCTCTCCTGCCTTTCGTATTCTCCACAATCTCCTTACCTTCACTCTCACCGGCCGCGACGATAGCCATGGTATGGTTACCAGGCGGGACTTACTATGTCTATATAGTATGCACCATCGGGTACCTCTTAACCTTGGCCAGTTGCTCGCTATCTTCTTTAGACATCAGGCCGAAAATGCGAGGTTGGGAGCTGTCCACAGCAGGCACTTCATTACTCATCTCGCAAAGCAGCTGGGGGTCTGGGATGCTCTTCCGCGGACGCGCTCCGTTCAGACGCCGATTTCCATTCAATTTCAGAATCTCCAAGCCCTAGGCTTAGCACGACGACGCGATGGTGAGTACGAGGCTGTGCCACCGACGGTTGGCGGTGGAGATTTTGATCTCGATACTGATCTACATGGTGCTACTCATTCTCCACCCCCACCTCCACCGCAGTCTTCCCCAACGGCTGGATCCTCGACTTATTGGGATCGTCAGTTCGGGTCTCTCCGTACTCAGCTTGAGCAGATGGAGACCCGTTTTGATGCTCGGTTTGCACATTTTGATAGTCGATTCACCGCACTTGAGCAGTGTCAATACTCTTCGATGGATCGCATTTTGAGGGAGTTTGGGGTTTTGCGGACTCACTATCCACCGAGCAGGGATGACAGTGATGAGGATTAGGCCTCCTTTGTTTTATTTTTTGTATCTGTATCCGTCTTTATATTTTTTCCCTGCTTTCATGTCTCTTTATCTTTAAAAAAAAGTATAAAAATTTGTGTTTTGCTTCATCAGGACTATTTGGTGCGGATTTGGCCTCCACTCAGGGAAGTTTCTTCTCTCTTTACTTACTTCTTTTTTCTAACTTTCCAACATTGGGGACACTCTTTTCTTTTAAGTATGGGGGGAGGGTATTTCACACCAAGTTTACTGCTGAGCAACACCCGAAAAAATAAATTTAAAGAAAATATTAAAAAAAATATTTAAAAAATAATAAAAAAAAACAAAAAAGTTTTTATCTTATTTTATTTTGGAATCAATATCTCTATATTTACTCATATGCAAAATCCTTAGTAGATTTGCTTTTACATAGTGTTGTAGAAAATTTTTATACTTCATTCGATTTTGTATTTTGGAGTAAAAATTGTTGACTCATGTAGTGTTCCTAGTTAAGCGCACGCGTTTGTAGGATCTCATGTCGAATTAAATATTCAGCATACAATTAGATTTATGTTTTTCTAACTGCGTGAAAATAATTTTTGTTTTACTTTTATCTTGAAACCTGTAGAATCCAACAATAATTTAAGTGAGTATGTAGAAGCTTACTAGAGAATTATTACGCAATTTGAATGGAAGGGTATTCTTTCTCGATGTCTAGAACTTGCCCTCTAGCGACTCTTAAGACATCTGCATAAGTTAAACTCATTCGTATGAATATGATATAGGCATTTCATTGGCCCGTTTGAGCTTTTGCACCCGCACCTAACATTTTATCTTTGTTAAGCCCCTTTGAGCCTTTTACATTACCTTTTGTTTCAGCTCCACCAAATACTTCACCAAGGCCCAAAAAGCAACCTAATCACACACCTAAGTCAGTGCTCAAAAGTAATTATTTGAAAAGAATTTGTGAGTGTTTGCTGTCTTTATTATTTTGATTGACTTTTTCTTGTCTTTTATAAAAAAAATCAAATGAAAAAAAAAACAAAAAAACAAAAACAAAAACAAAAAGAAAGAAAGAGAAAAGGAACAAAAAAAAAGATTAGAAATTGGCTATGCTCTTACAATGCCATGATTGCTTAGATTATTTTGTGCGAGTTCACTTTTGGTTTGGGTGTGAATAGCCGTCATGTTTATCTTTGTTTTTCCTCACAAAAAATAACCTAAGCCCACGTTTCAACCGAATTAAGTCCTATTGATTCATACTTATGAGTTAAACTAGTGCCGTGGCGAGAGTGTGAAAGGGCAAGCCTATGGCCATCGTCATTGATGGATTTCTTTGGAGGCTATCCCGAAATTTGATTTTGCGTAATATTGATCTTAGTAAGCACGCTACCCGCTCCCTAAATAACATTTTAGGATTTACCGGATTTTCAATTTAAAAGTAAAAACAATATGTTGTAACGCATTTTTGAAAAATTATAAGCTAATCTATATGCTGAATAGTTTTTTCTACTAGGATTTCTGCACGTTTAGGCGTAAGACTTCACATTTTTACTCCTTAGGTTCAAATTTCAATTCTAGTATTTAAATTTTTCTACTCCTATGAAAAGTTGTTTGCTCGGGACTAGCAAACGGGTAAGTATGGGGGTATTTGATAACTCTATTTTTATCTTAGTTTTTAGTTAGTTTTTAATTTAATAATCAATTAATATTTGTCTTTATTATTAAAATATTCTTCTTAATTTACTTATTTTTCCTTTTCAGGTAAATCTGGTCTGCTAACAGCATTTTTGGGCTCACTGTTTTAACCAGAAGAAAATTTGGTGCTGTTTTGGAAAATTGTCAAGTACACGCCCACTAGTCACGGGCATGACCTAGGAGCGTGACCTCAGCCACGGGCCGTGACCGCTGAGAACGCCAGAACCAAGTCCACGTCAGTTTATTATTACATGCCCCCTAGTCACGGGCGTGACCTAGGGGCGTGACCTCATCCACGGGCCGTGACTCTCCTGCCGTGCTGGATCATGCCATGCCAGATTATTATTACAAGCGCCATGGTCACGGGCGTGACCATGGGGCGTGACCAACTCTAAACCGCCAAATTAACCCCAGCTCAAGCCGTTTCCCGCCGTTCGCAGATCAAGCCAAGACACGCCTAGGTCACGGGCGTGACCTGGGGGCGTGACCAGCAGATTTATGAAGTTTGGCGGTTTTTCTCCCGAATGTTCCCGGGTATTCAAGACACCGTTGCCGCACATTACACGCCCTAGGTCACGGGCGTGACCTAGGGGCGTGTCTCCCCAACTTTTTCAACTATAAATTGCTGTCATGTCCAGATGCCAGTGGAGAGGATTTTGGAGGCCATTTTCTGTTATTCTGCACTATTTTACTATTTTTCTTATTTCAAGTTGTCACCTTTAATTTTGTTTCAAGTTGTATTTCTCTTTTCAGCAATTTCAATTCAAGTACTTTTCTATTACCAATCATGTCTCTCTCTTTTATCATATGTATTTCCTCCATCATGATGAGTAGCTAAATTCCAATTAGCACTTGATCATGATGAACTTTGGAATAAAATAAACGTTGCTTTATTCTTATTAAAATTTGCAAGCTTCTTGTATTATTTCGCTTCGATTTATCTTTGAATTTAATTGCGTCGAATTCATATGTCGCGAATATGTTTTTCGATCTAAGATTCGTATGCTAGTGATCGAGAGATCCATGCAAACGTGGAGATCACTCAAAGATAAAAAGAATTTCATGCACTCCTCGAGAGAGGGTGATTTAAATCTTCCAGACTGGAATCAAATCCAGTAGAGGGGTTCACCGCCTAAAGCAAGCTTAGGGGTTTCGACTGGCCGAGAGGTCTTAATCGATCAATCTAAGGTTAGTTGATAGTTCACTCGAGAGAGGTTCTATCATACTTTGGGAACCTCCACGGTCGAAGTTTATAATTTAGAAGTTTGCAATTTATCCATTTAAGAAATTTATTTTAGTCCAAAGGGATTCTAGATCAAGTGCTAGCTTTCTAATCATCAATTTTCTCTTTAGTCCAAGTCATCTTTTTTACTTCACTTTTCAACCCAAAAATTTCCATTAGATAAAATAACAACTATACTTTGTGAGTACAAGTACTCGACAGCCCCGAGTCTCATACGACACTTGATCCTATACTTTAAAACGATAGGTATACTTGCCTTATCAGTTTATTGTTGGAATTGCGGTTCAGCAAAACAATATAAAGAAAATTATCCATCAAGGTCCCATACCTCCACTCGCCCAGACCCAAGGGGGCGAGTGGGGAGGCAGCCAACACCCACTCGCACAGCCCCAAAGGGGGGCGAGCATAGGAAGTCCTTTGTGTGAGCTGATCCTCTCGGCCCCGATTCCAGAGGGGTCCGGAAGGCTGGAGATGTCTCACTACTCCTACAAGGATGACCCCGTCCTGCACCTGCAGTGGTTTGAGGACATGGTCTCCATCAGGCCCATGTCGGACGCTTTCAAGCGCCGACTCTTTGTGATAACTCTGAACGAGAAGGCTAGGGATTGGTTCCACCAGCTCCCTGGGGGGTCTATCTATGCCTTCGAAGACTTGCGCCGAGTTTTCTTGCTACGCTTCTCGACGTAAAGGAAGTGGAAGAAAGATGCCGAAGCACTTTTGAAGATCAAGCAAGAGCCAGGGAGTCACTGGCTCACTATGTTGACCGGTTCCAGGAGGAGGTTCTCCTCACCCAAGAGGTGCCAGGCTACACCCACCAGCTCGCTTTCATCATGGGGCTGCAGGGGGGATTCTTTAAGATGGACCTCAAGAGGAGAGATCCTTTGTCTTTCGAGGAGTTGATGGAAAGAGTGGCGGAAGAAGTTGAGAGTGAGGAGGCCAACCCGGAGTTCGCGAGAAGGTTGGCCAAGCTGAGTGAGCAGAGGCAAGGCAGCATGGGGAGGGTAGGGGCTCCCAAGAGGAAGTACGACCAAGATGAGGACAATTTCCAGGGAGAGGAATCCAACCTCCTAGGGTGGAGGCAGGGACCGAAGGCACCCTCTCCACCACCCCAGCAAACCATGGCGATCGGCCACAGAAGAAGAAGAAATCGTAAGGGAGGAAGAGGAAGAGTCCGGGCGGAGTTACCTTACTGTGACTTCCACGATGAGGAGCGTCGCGCGACATCCACCTGCCCCGAGTTCTTGGAAATGAGGGAGGCAAGGGGTCCGAAGTCGCAACGTCAGCAACCAGAGGAAGTCGAGGAGGGCCATGCCTGGGAGTAGGAGTCTGAGCCCCGGTCTCCGTGCTTAGCTTTTTTATTTAGATCCATGTAGTATGATGGTTTTGTTTCCATACTTAGTTTTTCGTGCATGTAACCGGATGACTAGTGTAATAAAATTTTTTCTAAGTATTTTCCCCTCGGATGGTTCCGCTGATCGGGCTCTCTCTAGCCGGCAGGGCAGGTTGACCTCAAAGAGAGGGTAAGTATTTTTCCCCTCGGATGGTTCCGCTGACCGGGCTCTCTCTAGCCGGCAGGGCAGGTTGACCTCCCAGGGAGGGTTAGTATTTTTCCCCTCGGATGGTTCCGCTAACCGAGCTCTCTCTAGCCGGCAGGGCAGGTTGACCTCCCAGGGAGGGTAAATATTTTTCCCCTCGGATGGTTCCGCTGACTGGGCTCTCTCTAGCCGGCAGGGCAGGTTGACCTCCCAGGGAGGCAAGGTATTCAACACCCCTCGGATGGTTCCGCTGACCAGGCTCTCTCTAGACTGCAGGGAAGGTTGACCTCCCAGGGAGGCAAGGTATTCAACACCCCTCGGATGGTTCCGCTGATGGAGACGACGGCCCTCAAGAAGAAGATGGTCGTAACGGGTGCTTACGGATGCTACCGGTGCGCTTGCGAACGACGACGCCTCTCCAACCAATGACTTGCGCCGCCATCACCGCGACGATATTAATGAAGGACGTCATTGCCGCTACAACCTCCGTTCGCGACACAAGAACATTAATTAATAATTATAATAATTTAATTATAATTATTAATTAATATTATCATGCTTTTTTTAAAATAAGAATATTTTAATTAATAATTATCCTTATAATTATTAATTAAAATTGTCATGCTTTATTTTATTTATTGGAACTTGTCATGTTTGTTTTATTGTTTTAATTTGGACTGCGTTTAGCCACTGTGATTGTAAAGCCTATATAAAGCTAGGTTTTGGAGGATTTGGATTAACGAGTAATGAAATAAAAATTGAAACCCTAATTCTTCCCTCTTGAATTTCTCTCTCCCTCTCTCTTGGCCGCCCCCCTATCATCCTCCCCCTCTCCAAGTTCGGCCAAGGCCGACCCCCCCCCCCCCCTCTCTCTCTCCCTCTCAAGCCGCCGGCCACCCCTTCCCCCTCTAGGAAAGGCCGCCCACCTTCTTCCTCCACTATTCCTCCACCACCTTTCCTCTCTCCTCCCCCGTAAACCCATACCCCCTCTCTTGGCCTCCCCCCTCAAATCTCTTTTGTGTTGGAGTTTCCTCCACGGTGCGTGGTGGGTTCATATAGATCTTGGACGACGTGAAGAGAAAACGACGAGAGGATTCCTCTCCAAACAACGCGCTTCCGGTGGAT
This sequence comes from Dactylorhiza incarnata, assembly GCA_033032865.1. NCBI lineage: Eukaryota > Viridiplantae > Streptophyta > Magnoliopsida > Asparagales > Orchidaceae > Dactylorhiza > Dactylorhiza incarnata. Next base: position 6,408,158 of record JAWHQI010000051.1, on the reverse strand, counting down.
CCGTAGAAGAACGACCGGGCGAGTGCATGCTTGAGGATAATCTTATCTCAAGCGGGGTAACTGATGAATCCTGATCATATACACATTTATGGACTCATCCGGGTCGCTATTCAGTCATTTCACCGCACTTTATCCCTGTTATAGGTTATATTTGATAATCCATGCTAGGTGCACTTCTGGGGCCACTTTGGTGTGATTTCGTGCTTATCGTCATTAGTAGTTTTCATGTGCTGTTAAGTGCCACCTTCAGTGGCTGGATTTGTGGTTGTGCCGGAATAGGAGTCGTGTAGGTGTTTCCGGTGCAATTCTGCACAGGAACACTGCGCACGATCACTTGTTCTATTGCGCACGACCACTGGTAGTGCGCCACTGATCGTGTGCACTTAACCCATTTTTCATGAGTTCTGTTTGGTGTAGTGCGCACGACTATCAACGCCAGTGCGCACGACCACCGGTCGTGCGCCACTGTTCGTGCGCACTTATCATTAAATTTCTGAGTTCTGTTTCGTCTAATGCGCACGACCACCGACGATAGTGCGCACGACCACCGGTCGTGCGCCACTGGTCGTGCGAACATTTTATTTTATAAATTTCGTGTCTTGCAGGTTCCACCCAGGTTGTGCGCACGATCGCAGAATTCTAGTGCGCACGACCACCGGTCGTGCGCCAATGACCGTGCGCACTGTTTAATTCAGCGCCTATATAATGACCTGTTCGCGAATTAGGTCGGGATTACGTCTTTTGGCTCCGTTCAGTCCGCCGTTTTCGCCATTTTCAGAGGGTTTTCACCCCCTAGGCCTCCTCCATCATCCAAGGACTTAAAGGAAGGGATTCTACACTCATTTTGATCGCTTAAGAAGAGGTTCTTCGCATTAGACGTGGTCGGATGGTAAATCGCTGGAGAAGACGGGTCCATTGGGAGGTGTGACAGCCCTCCTCTACCCCGGACGCAGTTGGGACCGAGCTAGGACGCAGATTGACAACCCGGTGCTTCCTACCGTGAATCTACGACGAGACTCCAGATTCGGTCGTATTTCTTGCCTTTTTTCTTCTACTTGTGTGGTTATATTTGTTGTATTCTCTTTATCTAGATGATGAACACTATGAATCATGTTTAGTATTGTTTATTTCATGTTTATGAAATCAATTTGTTCATATGTGTCAATGAGGTGCGCCCCCATTAATTTTCCGCTCCACCACCATGTCCGGTGCCGCACTAGCAATTGCTAGTGGTGTGCTTGTTGAAGAGGTGCTTGCGACCCTCATTCCGCTTGCCTACTCGTCCATCCGCCCTTGCGATGCAGCACGCTCAAGGCCTGCCTAGTCTCCATCCCGCCAATCGAAGCTTTGCATAGCGGCATTACATAGGAGTAGGCGTAGTATTTCCTTTTATGTGCAAACCTCAAAGCCCCTTTCGTTCGCATTCCGCCTACCGCAGGACTTCGATCTCAAGTCCTTCCTCGATAATAAACTCCACCTTACTGTGTTCCTCAAGAGACCGACACTCGGGGATTCTATTCCCAAAATTTATTACTTGCGCGACCGGTGCACTTGCCGAATTATCGCATCAAGTTTTTGGCGCCGTTGCCGGGGAGCACAGTCGTGTGAGTTTTCTGGAGAGGGAGAATCTGAGAGAGAAGCCCTCCCATTTGTTTATCGCATCTTTTATTTTATTTCTACTCTCTTTATTCCATTTTCTTGTTTTATAGTAGGTTGCTTTAGTAATTTTTTTTGTTAGGTGTAGTATTTTGCACAATAGCATTTTTATTTTGAATCGTATTATCTTCACACTATGTGGGCACATCTCAATATCCGTTGTCGTTGGTGTAGAGATACCTCCCACTCTAGTGATGAATGCCCTACGGTGAATAGTAGGCATAATTCTTATAGCCCAGCATATGGAGCACCGACTTCGTCTGATACTCCATATGGTGCGCGTAAGTCTTATGGCTACTCTGCTGAGCCTTTACCGTCGTACTTCTTTTCGGCTCCAGCCCCCGCTGTGCCAAAGAAGCCCGCAAGGCAGTGCCGGTTTTGTCGGAGCACTGATCATGTCTTGAAGGACTGTGCCGAGTATTTTCGCCAATTGGACGAGGATGACGAGCCGGATATCTGGATCGTCCCAACTCCTAACTCTGGCGGCACACCTTCAACATCCGGTTATGTGTCTTTGTCACCTTCACATCTTGAAGGGTATGGCATGGACACGGTCACCGGATGTGCGGTTGATCTATACACCGACATTGCTGAGCCTATTCTCCATGTGTATCCACCACTTCTAGTGGATTCGATTCTTCCCCCTGTTGTGCATACTATACTCGTCTCCGACGACATTGTTGATGATTTGTCGCAGGATGAGGTGGGTGATCTGAGTGTTGTGCCTATTCCTATGGAGGAGGACAACCTTCTAGGTGAAGAGGAGTTTTCCTCAACACCGGTGGAGGAAGTCCAAATCCTAAGCCTAGCCACCGTTGATCCCGCCGAATCTTGTAGCATTGATGACAATGCTAACATTATTTTACTTCCCCAACCTGATGGGAGTGAGACCAGGATCACTCCCCCGATTGATGTTTATTTATGTTCTTCGTCTTCTTTATTTCTTGATCCCCTTCCTTCATCTGAGTCTGTGCAGGTTGACTCTTCACAGGTACTTCAGGAGGACTTGGAGCTTTTTGCTCAAGTCAATGATGAGAGCATCCTCTCATGTGAGGAGGTTTATCCCTCCTCCATAGAGGAAGCTCCACTCATTGCCTTTGCCTCCTGCTGCCTCCCAGTTGACGACACCTTGCTAAGCAAGGATGTTTTTTGTGAGTTGAGTGAGGATGTGTCCTCCTCTTCTTACTTTCTTTTCCCTCTACCTGTGGTGGGCAGGTTTTATCTATATTCGGGTAGTGGCGTGACTGTTCTGTCGCCGTATCGGTACCCGTTACCGACACGCATTTTAGAACAGTTACCTGTGCATTTTCTCTTCCATAGGCCCATTAGCTAGAACTTTTATATTTTCGAATAAGTCGTGCTGGGATGACAGTAACCCCAGTAGTTATCTTTCTTTTTCCTGAAATTTTATTTTGTCTAGTTTAGTTAAGTTATTGTTAAGGCTGTGAATGTCTCGCTACTTTTGCTGATTCCTGGTTGTGCGTAAACTGCACGGTGGATGGAGTTTTTACTAAAATTTTGGCCGCTGGAAAATTCCTAAGGCGCACGTTCACTGGTCGTGCGCACTACTTATCGCGCACGACCACTGGTCGTGCGATCGGCCCAGATTTTTATAAAAAGCCCGTCCGCCCGAGCCTTTCACGCACGCTCTAGGGTTTTCGTTCTCCGTCGTCCGTGCACCGTCTCCGCTGGGTTGCCGCCGATCGTGCGCCCTCCTTCCTTCCGGTGAGTTCATCTCCGATTCTCCTCTTTCCCCTTGCCCTCCTACCACCATGAGCTCTAGAGATCGTCCCAACGTCTACCAACGCTCCGGCCGCACTTCCGCCTCTCCTGCTCAGATCCTTGCTAGGATGGCTACTTTTTCTAAGGATTCGCACACGCGGCGATTCAATTCTCTTAAGGAGAAGCCATTCCTATCACAGCGTCTAGTGGATTGGAACGAGCTAAATTCCATCGGCGACAATGGAGAGTTGGGGGAGGCCGTCCGCCAACGCTATTCTTTCGATCACTGGAGTGGGGTGTTTGAGTGCAATGACCTCGGCTACCGGGAGCTTACCTTGGAGTTCCTTGCAACGTTTGAGTGGGATGTGTTGCCCTCCGGTCAACATCCAGGAAAGTGCTCTTTCCGAATTTTGGGCAAGGTCTTCACTCTATCCTTGTCTGAGTTGGCGGTGCATGCTGGCTTTTACACCGAAGCCGAGGCTGCGGCGATTCCTTTTCTGGATTTGAATGTCTCCTTCCCTGATGGTGTCACCCCGCGTGCTGCGTGGTGTGCTCTCACGGGTCGTGATGAAGAATATGTTGCCAGGAAAAGCAAATCTACCTGGATCGTCGCGCCTGCTCTCCGATTCCTGCAGCACGTCCTTAGCCACTCTCTTGTCGCCCGTGCCCTTAGTCAGAACGTGGTGGGGTGGCAAGATCTGATCTCCCTTTATAGTATGGAATTTCGGCAGCCCTTGCATCTTGGTTACATGCTAGCTTTCTTCTTCCACCACGAGGCCACTTACGGTCTCACAGGTGCCATTGGTGGTGCCTACTATATTACCCGCATTGCCAAAAGCCTGGGGGTTTGGAGTCATCTGCCTCCGATGGTGCAGGTGACTGCGCCCTCCTTCATCACTCGGGCCACCATGGTGAGTTTCCATCTATTACGGGTCATGGGGAAGAAGAGTAGTAGACGCTTTGTGGTTGTGATGCCGGGAGATGCGCTTAGGGAGAAGCAAGGCGACGAGGAGCACGGAGAGCCGGCTGAGCCGCCAAATACTCACCGCGAGGTAGCCCTTCCGCAGCCGCTGAGTCATTCATTTCAGCAGGAGCGGAGAGCCAAGGAGGAGGGCAGTTCTTCTAGACCGCCGGAGGTGCCAAGTTTCAATCAGCGCCTCTCCGATCTGGAAGCAAACCAGTACTGGCTAACGGATTTTGTCTATCAGCAAGCATTGCGGGGAGGACTAAATATTCCCCCACCTCCTGGTCGGGCCGCATCATCTTCCAGACGGTCGCCGTCCGTTGTGGTTTTAGATAGCGACAGCGACGACGAGTGATCTTTCTCCCTGTGTGCGAGCTTTTCGAAGCCTTGTTATCTTCTTTTTCTTGCTGTTTTTTTCGGTCTTTTGTTGAGTCGCTTGAACTCCTTCTCTTTTGTTAATTGTAATAATAACATTTTGCTTTTTGATGCTCCTCCGGGCATAGTTTTATGAATTCAGCATTTTTTGTTTCCTTTATCTTGTGTGCGAGTGCTCAATTTTAATTGCAGGAACAGGTTCACTTTCATGGGTGATAACCCAGATTTCTTAATTTTTAGTGCTCTTGCATGTCTAGTTCAGTTTTTACTATTTTTGCTGTTTCTAGTGTGTCACTTTCAGGTGGGTCTTTGTTCCTTGTGATGGCGGATGCTGCGGACTGCTTTTGATCGTAAATGCCAATCGTCTGGTATGCTCAATTCTGAGCATTGGGTAACACTTTCTCCCCTCTTTTTGCTTCAAATTTCTAGATTGTTTAGCTTAAGTCTGGGGGAGCGAATTTGTCATCCACTGTGCACGAGTTGCACTGCATTCTAGAAGGTTGTTTCTTATTTATTCTAGCCATTATCATTGTTTTCATTCTTCACACACCACTTCACCCACTTCAGTGCGTGCTTATCTTTTTGTTGTTGTTCCGTTTAGACTATTGTGGTTGGAATGTGAAATAGGTTGTTAACGTAGGAACTATTATTTGGAGTGCGATGTTGACTCACGTAGTGTTCTAGTCACTTCGCATGTTACGGTAGAATTTGAGTGAAACTAGATTTTCTCTATGCATCTAATTTATGTTTAGTATTTCTGCGTAAATTTAGATTTATTATACTCAAGTGGTGAATTTGAATGAAATTGACGATAACCCGGTGTTGTGTGTGTACGAGTGCTAGTCGTGTGTTGCTCGAGTCGGGAGGAAGGTTTACCTTTCTCGTGGGCTAAGAACTTGCCCCAAGTGACTCTCGAAGCATGGGCGAGAGCGACTCGTTGAGTCAAGCATGATGTAGGCCACCCTTTGGCTAGTTTGAGCTTTGCTCTTCCCTGTCCTTTTCGTTCACCGTTGCAAGCCAAATTTGTGCCTACCAATCCTTTGTTCAGCTCCTCTTCATCCACCAAAGCCTGAAGCCTATCCTACTCCCGCAACCAAATTGTTTTTAACTGCACTCATAATTCTCAACTTGTGTGGTGTGTGGAATCATTGTGTTATGAAGGGAAAATAAAGTCCATCTGCTGATTTTGAACCAACCGGAGGATACATAAAAGAAGTAAATTATGTTAAAAGAAAAAAAAGAGCGTATTTTGAAAAGAGATCCTTCCGAGCTAAATAGAAAATCTGTTGGTATTTGTGAAGTAGGCCGTGTGCACACCTGGTTTTCATGATAAGTCTGGGGGTGTGTCACACGAGCATAGTTTGTTGGTTTTGTGGGGTGCAGCGTTCCGTTAGCTCACTTGGGTTGCGTAGCCATCGTGTTTAACTTTGAATATCCTACCGTGACCTAAGCCCCATTTTAATCCTAAAAGTCCTACTGATTTGATTTGCGAGTTTGCTAGCGCCGTGGAGAGAGTGTGACCGGGCAAGCGTATGGTTCACGACGTTGATGAATTTCAGCGGAGTTATTCCTAAGCCCCGATCTTTTGCAACACCCGCCTCAGTGTCTCTTCACGTTCATACCGGGCATGATCGTTCAAATTCTTCATAATTCACCAACTGAGTACAACTAAATCTTTACTTACGCTTTAATACTTCTGTAAATTAGTTAGCATAGTTAGAATCTTCTTCTACTAGAATCTCTACTCGCATGCGTATGTTACTTCGCACCGTACTCCTTTGTGTAATTCTCTATGTTAATTATCGTTTTCACACTCCGCCGAATTCGTTTGCTCGGGACGCGCAAACAGTTAAGTCTGGGGGTGTGATGAGTCCTGATCATATACACATTTATGGACTCATCCGGGTCGCTATTCAGTCATTTCACCGCACTTTAGCCCTGTTATAGGTTATATTTGATAATCCATGCTAGGTGCACTTCTGGGGCCACTTTGGTGTGATTTCGTGCTTATCGTCATTAGTAGTTTTCATGCGCTGTTAAGTGCCACCTTAGTGGCTGGATTTGTGGTTGTGCCGGAATAGGAGTCGTGTAGGTGTTTCCGGTGCAATTCTGCACAGGAACACTGCGCACGATCACTTGTTCTATTGCGCACGACCACTGGTCGTGCGCCACTGATCGTGTGCACTTAACCCTTTTTTCATGAGTTCTGTTTGGTGTAGTGCGCACGACTATCAACGCCAGTGCGCACGACCACCGGTCGTGCGCCACTGTTCGTGCGCACTTATCATTAAATTTCTGAGTTCTGTTTCGTCTAATGCGCACGACCACCGACGATAGTGCGCACGACCACCGGTCGTGCGCCACTGGTCGTGCGAACATTTTATTTTATAAATTTCGTGTCTTGCAGGTTCCACCCAGGTTGTGCGCACGATCGCAGAATTTTAGTGCGCACGACCACTGGTCGTGCGCCAATGACCGTGCGCACTGTTTAATTCAGCGCCTATATAATGACCTGTTCGCGAATTAGGTCGGGATTACGTCTTTTGGCTCCGTTCAGTCCGCCGTTTTCGCCATTTTCAGAGGGTTTTCACCCCCTAGGCCTCCTCCATCATCCAATGACTTAAAGGAAGGGATTCTACACTCATTTTGATCGCTTAAGAAGAGGTTCTTCGCATTAGACGTGGCCGGATGGTAAATCGCTGGAGAAGACGGGTCCATTGGGAGGTGTGACAGCCCTCCTCTACCCCGGACGCAGTTGGGACCGAGCTAGGACGCGGATTGACAACCCGGTGCTTCCTACCATGAATCTACGACGAGACTCCGGATTCGGTCGTATTTCTTGCCTTTTTTCTTCTACTTGTGTGGTTATATTTGTTGTATTCTCTTTATCTAGATGATGAACACTATGAATCATGTTTAGTATTGTTTATTTCATGTTTATGAAATCAATTTGTTCATATGTGTCAATGAGGTGCGCCCCCATTAATTTTCCGCTCCACCACCATGTTCGGTGCCGCACTAGCAATTGCTAGTGGTGTGCTTGTCGAAGAGGTGCTTGCGACCCTCATTCCGCTTGCCTACTCGTCCATCCGCCCTTGCGACGCAGCGCGCTCAAGGCCTGCCTAGTCTCCATCCCGCCAATCGAAGCTTTGCATAGCGGCATTGCATAGGAGTAGGCGTAGTATTTCCTTTTATGTGCAAACCTCAAAGCCCCTTTCGTTCGCATTCCGCCTACCGCAGGACTTCGATCTCAAGTCCTTCCTCGATAATAAACTCCACCTTACTGTGTTCCTCAAGAGACCGACACTCGGGGATTCTATTCCCAAAATTTATTACTTGCGCGACCGGTGCACTTGCCGAATTATCGCATCAGTAACGAACGATCCACTCGTGTGTTTTCTTTTCTCTAGATTATTCTTGTGGTGGAATCTGTGGCGTGATCTTCGAATCACCGAATTATCATGGTTTTCTCTCATATTGAAATTGCATTCATCCTTTTATTTTAATTTTCGAAGGGGTTTGGCGAACCCCGAATTTTATTGGGAGAGATCTACCATTTTCCGAATCGATATTTTTCGGTGGATCTCTTTTGGTACAACGCATAGCTTGACAGGATCGGGTGGGTCCATTTCGCTTGATTGAACATTGGCTTATCGCCCTTGGGAGATCTCAAGAGATTTAGCGAACCTTTGTGTGGCAATTGTTTCTCTTTGCCTAGTCCGGTGCACTTGCACTGTGTGGCTCACATTTGCATCATTTTTCTTAAGTCGCGCATTCGTTCTAGATCTACCCACAACGAGTGTATAGGAGAGCGTAGGCCTACATCAATTTGGTATCAAAGTGAGGTTCGTGTCAATTTCTAAATTGACGCATTCCTGTTATTTTCTTAGAACGCCAGCACTCACAATCTACACACGTTTCTACGCTCAAAATTTAAAAATAAATTTTCGTCGGTCTGCGAATAGCGGTCTAGAATTTTTATTTTTATGCGAAATTCAAAAAAAAAATTTTGGACATTCCCCATTATTTTCTCTGCAAGAAAATCAAAAACATATTTTACTACCCTAGTTATTAGGCGGGAGAAAAATTATCTTTCATAATAGTCTGTTTAAAATTTCTGGTCTGCGTTTAGCGTCCTAAATCTGTTATTTTCCAGCAAAAAAAATCAATTTTTTTTTAATATTCTACATATCATTTTCTATTAGAAAAAAAAATTCTTCCTTATAAACATTTTCTGGTCAGAATCGTTAGGTCTACGTTGCATGCGTACGAGACTTGGAACGGAGTATCCAACGTCCTCGTCTCAAATGACGGACGATCGGGACTCGGGTCACGGTCCAACGGCTGTTGGTGAACTCCGCCAGGAGTTCAATGATCAGTTGAAGGACATCCGAGAGATGTTACACGAGATTCGGCTAGCCCAAAGGGCACCTCAGGATCATGCTGCCCGTCAACACGTAGAAGAAAATATTAACGTTAATCGTGTCCCTGATCCTGACCCCACAAACCCTGCAGCCCACCAACGTGCTGAAGGGAACATTAATCCTAATGGTAATCCCGAACAGGCCCCACGAGCACTGCACGACTTTGATATCACTATGGCTGTCCGGATCAAACCACCGTCCTATGATGGGTTGGGTGATCCCCAAGTTTTCTTGGATTGGGTTACGGAGATAGAATGCTACTTTCAGTGGCAAAATTTGACTGACGAGGATAAGGTGTGTGTGGCGCGTATGAAGTTGTTGGGACGAGCTAAGTCATACTGGCTCAATGAGGAGCGACATTTAGGTGCGACGGATGGTTTGCCTCCCATTGGTTGGGTGGGCATGAAATCCCTGTTGACTGACCAGTACGTCCCGACGTATCATCGAACATAAATGTTTGATGAGCTAGCCTCCCTTCGGCAAGAGAACCGCTCGGTCGCGGAGTACATGAGGATCTTGAAAGATATGATGGTTAGATGTGACGTTAAGGAAATGCCCGAAGTTACCCTCTCCCGATTCCGCAAAGGGCTTAGTCCCGAAATTCAGGGTAAACTCCTTCGCTATGGTCACAATGATTTGAACACCACGTATAACGCCGTGTTAGACATTGAGAAGCACCTGGTGCACAAATCTAAGTCGCGTTCATTCCAAAATAACAAGTCCATCTTAGGACCTCCTCCGTTAGCCATGAAAGATAAAGGGAAGTTTCGATCCACTGATTCGAACTCCGTCGTAATTACAGCTAGGAATATGCGTAACCCGTCCGACAATCGTGTGCCCGTAGGTTGGATTAGCATATCGAACGCTTCTTGTTTTAGCTGTGGTGTTCAAGGGCACTACGCAAGTGAATGCCCCACTAAGGCCAAGCCCTTAGCTCTGTTGGACACTACTGAAAATGCCGCCGAGCTCGAGTATGAGGCCGGTGATGACTCCGATTCAGAGGGAGTACCGAGTGATTTAGATGATGACACCAACATGATGGTGATGCATTGTATTTACGCCTCCCCGCGTGCGTCTGATGACTGGAATCAGACGAACATCTTTTCTTTAAATTTTAAAAGCGGCGAGAAGTGGTGTAAGCTGATTATTGATAGCGGAAGCTGCATGAACGTTATTTCTGAGAACGAGAACACCCATAATATGCAGCTGCTGCTTTGGGATTGCATCATGTGCTGAGATTTTGCATAGCAGCACCTTCCCCACAATATCTGCCAAGAACCTGTACTCTTCAGATACATCATTCTTCTTCAAATGTATTACCTTCTCTTTGCTAAATTTCATAATCTGTAATGCCATGCTTGTCTCCTCTACTGAAAGTTCATCAGAATCACTACCAGCTGGTAGATCACAAGTTTGGCATAACATTTCCTCTGTAATGTTGATATCATTCCTTGAGATTCTCCCATTGAGAGATCCATCATCTCCAATATGGATGTTATCTTTCAGTTCTGTTATCTCTATATCATAGATCTTGCACCTAGTAGAGATTAGCTTTGTCATCCCAGCAGTTTAGAACAGACCAAGAATGGCCTTGAAGTTTTCAGATGATGCATTGAGGGAGGTGACATCCACATCAAACCTAGAGTTGACCTTTGGAGGTGCCATATAATATGTAGTACCTGCAGAATTGAAAATATGAAAGAGAGAAATAGAGAGAGAGACGAGAACAAGAAGCACGAGAGAACTGGAAAACAAGAAAGAACAAGAGCAAAAGAGAGAAAATTCAAAAGCGTAATAGCTTCAACATTTAAGTTGCTTAAAAGAAGATGATTCATCCCAACTTAGGGTTGTATTCGAAGTAACGTCGACATGGATTAATATTCAGCACGCCAAAACATGTCGAAGCAGCTTCTAGAAGTGAAACTGTGCGCGCTTGACATATTGACGTTGCGTCGATTTATAATCGACGTGACTTCGATTTTGTACAGTGACTATTAAGTCGACGCATGCGTTGATATGAATTTGACACTGCGTCGAATTCTACTCAAATGCTCTACTCTTGGTAGCTCTCGAAGCTGGCGTAGAGTAGAACTCGACGGTTCGTCGAAATCTATTCGACGTAACTCTGAATATACATGTGTATTTCTTTAGAAAATTTCTACTGTTTTTCCCAGCAATGGTGTTTCTTGAAATTGGTATTTAAATTTTTCTTAATGAACTATAAGATATCAAAGGGTTTTTAGAGAAAAGATCACTGCCTTTGAATTTTGTAGTTCCTTATTGAGAATTGATTTCTTTCTTTCCCTTCAATATTTCTGAGGAAAGAATCCTAACTTTTCCTGCACAAGCAACTCAAACATAAGAAGGTACCCATGTTACCTTAGGCCCTTTGCTTTTAACATTATAGGATGATATGAAAGAATAGAATGGTCTTTCATGATATCCTTTTGGATGGCAGAGAATAGGTTTATTAAACTTAGGTTTATTATCATGGTGTTGGAAATGTGCATAAAATGTATCTAAATATAATAAATCTGCAGAATGTCTAATTATTTTACTTTTGACTTTAGCTTTTTGATTATTGTTTGTTATTTTCTCCAAACTATTTTTGGCTAGAGTTTTCTCCTCACTATTGAGATTTACTTTATTAAATACAGTGAGTTTTTCAGGGTTGTTGTTGTCTAGAATTTCAATTAATGGTCTGGTCTCTGTTATTTGAAAGTCACTAGGTCTATGAAATTTAACTGGATTTTTCCAAGCAGGTCTGCTAGGGACTTTTGTGTTGGTGAATGGATCTGCTCCTAAGCCAAGGTGCATAAATCTCATAGAGTGATTTTGTTTAATATCCTTGAGCTTTTGACTCCTCCTATTGAGTGAGTCTTCAAAGGATTTTGCCTTTATGAGCTCATCTTTTAGTTTTGAGTTTTCATTGGTTAGATTAATGATTATTTTTTCCTTTTTATAATTTTGATTTCTCAAATCATAATTTCTAGAATACAAATCATCTTTCTTAAGGTCTTCTAACTCTTCCCTAACTGTTTCTATTTCTTTTTGAACTTTAAGGTAATCATTACAAAATTCCTTAAAATAATTTTTGAATTCTACTGAATTAAATTCTAAATCATCAAATATACTTACCTGATCTTCTTCATCACCTGAGTAGGCCTTCAAGGCCATCAGGCAGGCAACTTCAGCAGCAGTTTCTTCATCACTTTCTGATGAAGAGGAGCTTGAGTCTGATTCTGTATGACTCCAAGTTTTAGCAATGAAACCCTTTCCCTTCTTCTTGTCCTTTTTTAAGGACTTCTTCTTTTTGTGCTCCTTGTTATTGATGTTCCTGTCTCTTTGCTCTTCTGAACACTCAGGAGCTATGTGCCCTGGTTTTCTGCATGCAAAGCAGATCACTTCCTGCTTAAGGGTCTTATCAAACCTGGGCTTGCTTGAGCTCCACACCTTTCTTCTTGAGTCTTCTGTTCTGACCCATTTTCTGAACCTTTTGGCAAAGAGACTGAACATCTCTTCTTTGGGAATGGAGGAATCTCCTTTAGTAGCCTTCAGAGCAATACTCCTTTGGTTAGGAGTAGAGACTATCTCATTGGCCTCTATCTCAACCCTGCTCTTTAGTAGCAGCTCATAGGATTTGAGCTTTCCAAGCAAAGCATCAGTGGAGATCTCTCTATGATATCTGGACTCTCTGATGACCCAGATCCTTGAGTCTCATGAGCTTGGGAAGCACATGAGAAGCTTATCATTGATTTCTTTAAGAGAAATCTCCTTATCCAGATTTATTAGCTCATTAATGATAAGGTTAAACCTATCATACATCTCAGTTACTTTCTCTTTAGTCTTCTTTTGAAAGTTCTCATACTGGGAAGTGAGAAGGGACTTCTTGTCCTTTCTTTAATCAAAGCTTCCCTCAACCAATCTGGAAAGGGATTCCCAAATTTCTTTGGTTGATTTGCAGTCAGGCACCTTCTAGAAAATGTCATCAGACATTGTTGACACCAGAATATTCATTGCTTTGACATCACATGTCTTCTTCTTCTTTTCAGCCTCAGTCCACTCTGCTCTAGGGACAACTTCTTGTGGCACTGTCCCAATTGCATCTTTTTTGAGTGAGACTAGAGGACCTATAACAATAACATTAAAAATTTCTTCATCAATAAAGTTCATATACAATTTTATTCTGGCCTTCCAGAGTGTAAACTGATTAGGATTACACACTGGTGGTCTTGTTGATGCATAGTCCTTAGAACTCATCTTCTAAAAAAACTTTACAATATTAAAAATATAAGTGAGGAGATCTTTTGATCAAGGTGTTAGCCTTTTTATGATCAACCTCGCTTTAATACCAATTGAAAGTGCACAGTGTAGCCTCTGAGTATTCTCTATAGGGGGGTGAATATATATTTAAAACTTATTCCCAAAATATGCACACACAATAAAACTACTAACAACTATGTAATCAGCCAATCCAATCCAGAATAAAATAAACACAGATTTGCAGCAATAATAAATGGGACAACACAGAAAAGCAAGACACATAAGAGACAAGATTTATAGTGGTTCCCCAAGATGTGGGTACTCCACTCTTCTACCTCCTTGGTAGGAATGCACTATAAGTGTTTGAGTCTTTTGATAAGGAGACTCTTAGAACCACTAAGTCTTTTGATAAAGAGACTCTTAGAACCACTCACAGAGTCTTTTGATAAGGAGACTCTTAGAACCACTAACTAAATCTTTTGATAAGGAGACTCTTATAGAACCACTAAGTCTTTTGATATGGAGACTCTTAGAACTTAGAGAGAGATTCTTAGGACTCTTTACTCAGTTACAATTAGGGAAATAAGAATAAAGAAGAAGAGAAAGAAAGAGTGGGATTCTTTTGTTTGAATCCTTCTTTAGCTATCACACATGATGCTGTCAATGTTTTTCTGGATCTGTCTAAGATTAACTCTTACATGAGATAGAGAAGTATGCAAGAGTTGTTTTTATTATGATCTTGATAATCTTTGTACACGTGATGGCTTCCTGTTGTAAGAGAGAAGAAGCAGTAGCTTTGTTTTTCTTTTCTGTATAAAAATGTTCTCTCTTTTCTTTTTCTGTGTTGGAACTTGAGGAAGAAGAAGAATAATGAATAGAATTATTGAATCATGTTTGTCTTCCTTCCTCTGTATAATTATTCTCAGTCAAATAGTGTCGTTTATTTGTTTCCTCTTCTGTTTTGTCCTTAGAAGGAATATCCATTAGACAATATGTATTTCTTTCTACTTCTGTTTCACGACCCGTCAATCTTATTTGAATATCTTCCAAGAATGTCTTTGTTGTCTCTCTTGAGTACTTCATTCCATTCTTGGCAATAAACTAGCCGTTAGAATTTGATTTATATCTTTGGATACCTTCTGGAAGAGCACTTGAAAAGACAACATAAAATATTCCATTTTTGTCTGTATTTGACGTAGCATCAAATTCATCCCACTTCTAATTAAAGGAACCTCTGATTTCTTATCGAAGAAGCTTCGTAATCCTTCTTAGCTCTATCTGAACTCAGATGTCGACGTTGCGTTGAATACTTATCGACGTATCCGTCGAGTTGAAGACTTGGACTTTGAACTTCATCTTCTGCGTCAAATTCTAGTCGAAGTTGCGTCGACTTCTGCTATTGCTTCGACAAGCTCTGTCTTCTGCGTCGAGTACATCTCAACATTGCATCGACTTCAAATATACTTTGACTTCAGTCTGAGTTACTTCTACTTGTACTCAAAGTTGCTTTGATTTCTAGTCGAAGTTACGTCTACTTCTATTTGATGTAATTTAACTCAACTGAGTTTTTGTGCTTAATTTGAACTGGTCTTGACACTCTAGTGTAAGTGAGATATCCTAGGACGTCTAAAGACCAATTTACCCTTTCTATACAACATGGGTAATACATCCTAGATTATGAAATCAATTTAAGATAATTTATAAGATAAATCACAAGGGTGTTTTTCCCAATAATCTCCCCTATTTATCTTAACAAATTTTAAAAATAATTTAAGTGATTTCAAACATGTTGTTAAATAAGTATAATACAAACAAATATAACAAGACACAAAATGACATCAAAATAACATCATTGCACAGCAGTATAGACCAAACTGATATACTCCCAATTTAATAATTCGTCTTCCATAGTTATATAACTTCAAATATGTTTTACTTAGAAGTTATTCTAGAAAATGTTCCCCTATATTATTCTATTCCTTTAGAGGAGTTTTTGTCTTCCTTGAGAAAAAACTTTTCTGTTACATTCCTTGATGCAAAGACTAGAGGCTCATCCTCCCCTTCAGTAATCCTTATTTCTTTTTGATGAGTCCATCTTCTTTGGGAGGCTCCCCCTGAGTATGTGCTTCTTTTTCAGCAGACTGGGTAGCCTCTTTAGCAATTTTTGTGACTTCATTCAAGAGTTGATCAGCATCTTCAGGCTCCTCCTGGGTTGATGCCAACATCTCCCCAAGCTCTCCCTAGTTTGATGTATGCATCTCCCCCAGAGTTACTGCAGGAAGCTCCCCTAGTTTATTCCTGTTTGAAATATAGTGATTCTGTTAGGATCAGGAACTTCAGCAGTCTCTTTTTCAGCAGACTGGGCAGCCACTTTAGCAATTTTTGTGACTTCATTCAAGAGCTGATCAACTTCTTCAGGCTCCCCCTAGGTTGATGCCAACATCTACCCAAGCTCCCCCTAGTTTGATGCAGGCATCTCCCCTGAGTTACTGCATGAAGCTCCCCCTGGATTATTCCTGTTTGAAAGATAGTGATTCTGTTGGGATCAGGAACATCAGTATCTGGAACTTCAGCAGTCTCTTTTCCTTCTCCTGGCCAACTACATTTTCTTGAACATGCAGATGCTCCTCATGCATATTCTCCCCCTTCTGAACCTTACTGAAAAAGAGGTTAATAAAGATTTGGTTACCATTGAGGAGGACACAAAGGATTTGAGTGCCAGGAGTGTCTCTTATGATTCGTGAAGCTCAGACTCCATCTGAGAGTACTTTCTTTTGAATTTTCTGGCTTGAATCAGCAGCAAGTCAGCAAATGTCCCAGTGGCCAGTTCCACTGATTTAGAGATTATTTGATCTATTGGAGGAGAGATAAAGGAAGAAGATGTGGAAACTGGGGGTGTGGATATGATAGCTGGAGGAGGTGATGGGAGATTAGTTTGATCAAGAGGGATGACTGTGAGGTCTTCTTCAAAAGATGTGACAGATAATGGTTGTGGTAGGGGAGCAGAATGAATTTCTGGGGGATTATCATGAGATGGGGTAATAGATGGTTGTTATTGTTGTGGGGTGAGAATTTGAGGTGCGGGCTCTGTTGTTGTATTAGGTACACTAGACAGGAACTCTTGAGCTGGAACATCTCCTGGAATGTCTGTTAAGACTGTCTCATGGTCCAGAGGAGTTGGAAAAGGAGGAGGAGAGGGTGCAGCTTGACCAGGCTTCAAAATTTGCCTGGTCAATTTTGAGAAAATTCCAATGTTAATTCTCTTACAAGGGTGGAATTGGCACACCTTTTGATTTGCAGACTATTAGGTAATGATGGAGCAGGACTTGGCTCATTATTCTCATATAAACATTCTCCTTATGTGAGTGTTTATGGACAATCAGCTTAAGGAGGCACTTCCCCTAGTTTATCTTCTTATTGAGGACTAGAACACCCACAATTTGCAGCTGCTGCTTTGGGATTGCATCATGTGCTGAGATTTTGCATAGCAGCACCTTCCCCATAATATATACCAAGAACCTGTACTCTTCAGTACATTATTATTCTTCAAATTTATTGCCTTCTCTTTGCTGAATTTCATAATCTGTAATGCCCTGCTTGTCTCTTCTACTGAAAGTTCATCAAAATCACTACCAACTGGTAGATCAAAGGTTTGACATAACATTTCCTCTGTAATGTTGATATAATTCCTTGGGATTCTCCTATTGAGAGATCCATCATCTCCAATGTGGATGTTTTCTTTCAATTATGTTAACTTTATATCATAGATCATGCACTTAGTAGAGATTAGATTTGCCAACCCAGCAGTTTAGAATAGACCAAGAATGGCCTTGAAGTTTTCAGATGCTGCATTGAAGGAGTCGACATCCACATCAAACCCAGAGTTGACCTTTGGAGGTGCCATATAATCTGTAGTACCTACATAATTGCAAATACGAAAGAGAGAGAGAGAGAGAGAGACGAGAGCAAGAAGCACGGGAGAACTGGAAAGCAAGAAAGTGTGAAAGCAAGAGAGAGAAAATTTGAAAGCGTAATAGCTTCAACATCTAGGTTGCTTAAAAGAAGACGATTCTTCGCAACTTAGGGTTGTATTCGAGGTAACGTCGACAAGAATTAATATTCAGCGCGCCAAAATATGTCGAAGCAGCTTCTAGAAGTGAAACTGTGTGCGCTTGACATATCGACGCTGCATCGATTTGTAATAGACGTGACTTCAATTTTGTACAATTTCTATTAAGTCGACGCGTGCGTCGATATGAATTCGACGCTGTGTCGAATGCTATTCGAATGCTCTACTCCTGGTAGCTCTCACTATGTGGGGTGCGGTTTCTACCGTTGATGAGTAGTTTATATACTCATCTTTTAGTATATTTATAATATAGTTTTAATATGAATTCTTATAATTTATATGAATTACCTCTTTGAATTGTTTCTTTTTATTTCTATGAACTAACCTAAGCTTATTTTATGCTTTTCAGTTTTTTTGGACTTTTGAGTAAAAATTGCAAGTACACGCCCAAGGTCACGGGCGTGACCGAGGGCGTGACAGCCTAAGATATATTCCAGACCTGCTGCCGCCATCCATGGCTCATTCATAGAAGAATCGCAAAGTACACGCCCTAGGTCATGGGCGTGACCAAGGGCGTGTGATACGTAAAATTTAAGATATTATTTTCTCCAAATTCTACGAACTATAGGCAAGATTACCTATCGTTCATAGTATAGGATCTTTTTAAAATAAAAACATCAAGTGTCATATTCCACGAGTCCGTTGATTACTTCTACTCACGCAAATTAATATTATTTTATCTAAATATAAGAAGATAATTAGAATAATAAAAGAGAAAAGGAAGAAGAGAGCATTCGATCGGAAATCCTTCTTAAGTTGAATAAATCGCAACTCTAAAATTCATAACAAATATGATTGAATAATTCGACCGTGGAGGTTCCCAAATTATGAAAGCGCCTCTCTCGAGAATACGCAACAAACTAACCTTTGGTTGATCGATTAAGACCCCTCGACCAGTCGAAACCCCTAAGCTTGCTTTACGAGGTGAACCCCAGTATTGGATTTGACTCCAATCCGAAAGATTTATGCCGTCCTCTCTCGAGGAGTGCATGCAACTCCTTTCACCCTTGAGCGATCTTCTCGTATTCACTGATCTCTCAATCAACTAAAATACGGATCATTTATTGAAAAACATATGTTGACAATATGAAATCAATACGATTAAAATCAAAGGTGAATCATAATAATTCTAAATCTAAAGTTATGAAAATGAGAAATTATGAAATATGAAACTTAAGAATTCTTTCGATCGAATGTTATAAAACTAGCCACTCATAATTAAAGGGGAAGAACATTTTTATAAATAGGGAACTGTAATACAATTGCAAGAAATGAAATTCTATATTAGGAATTGAAATGTGCAAGACATAATGTAAATTGCATAAAAGGAAAAATACAATAAAATGCAGAAAGACTAAGCTAAAGTTGATCCAATCGAAGCATGGACTGGATTAGGATCACTTTGGCAGCAGCTAGCTTTTATAGGAAAAAAATTGTAGAGTCACGTCCTTGGTCACGCCCATGACTAAGGGCTTGTAAGGTGCGTAACTGCTGTCTTGAAATCCCAGGAACATTGTGTTGGAACGTGGTCTTCCGCATCTCCTAGGTTTGAGAATAACAAATCCCATGTGTATTTGATCTTGTGTGTTTAAGTGTGCAGGATAACATAGTCTAGATGACTCAAGGATTACATAAGAAGCTTGCCCCCAAAGTTGAGCCAACAAATCCAAAACATCTACTAGCGCTAGCGGTAGTACTAGCGCAGGCGCTAGCTGTCGTTCGACGAACTGTTAGCGGCGCTCGACGAAACTCTCATCACGGCGTTCGACGGAACTTCGCTCGACAAAATCTTAGCGACGTTCGACGAAATCTCGTTCGACGAAATATTGGCTCGAAGCATAATTGCCAGGAGAACTTATAGAAGGAGATAGCACCAGGCGATATCCGATAGCGCTGGCGATAGCGAGGAGCACAGTAGGCAAGGGAGAATTGTTTCCTCGGATTGAAGATTCTGCCGCGCAGAATGTGTCCTAATATGGGATAGCGCCGGCGGTACCGCTAGCGCAGGCGTTAGTGCTGAGGCTATAAAAAGGACGTCTCTTCTCCCGTTTTGTGACACACATCAGAGAGATATCAGAGAGAGATAGAGTGCTAGAATTCCAGAGGTTATCTTGGCCGAAAGTTGATGTCCTACCAAAGTTCTGCAAACTTCTGAAGGAGAATCTCATCACGCCGGATCCAAACAAAGTCCGCTTCTACAACGCTTATTCTACAGCAGATCTTCGCCTCCGACTTCAGAAGGGAGTTTTTATTTTCATTTCATATTCTTCATGTAAATGGTTAGTGAAATCGCCTCGTGTTGGTGACTAGGTCTGGGTAGGACTTTGGGGGAAACTCGCTCGTATTGGTGACTAGATCTAGGCTAGGTCTAGGGGGTGCTCGAGGCCACATCTGGGGAAGGGTTGGCTAGAGCGGCTTGAGGCCAAATCCGGGGAGGATAGGCTAGTGCCACCGGTTCGTGGGGATGCGAGTCGAGATAGAAAACAAAAAGAGTTTACTATTCATCGCCACCGATTTCTAGCGTTATAGAAGTCAATTTTTGTAAAACCATTTTTGATATTAATAAAGCATGTCTCTACTTTATTTCAATTGTTTTACTTGACTTCTTATTGTCTTTGTCTTGCATTATTACAAAGCTTTCAAAATATCACTATAGTTTTTAAAACCCTTATTCACCCCCCCCCCCCCCCCCCCTCTAAGGGCGCCTACCGATCCAACAAGTGGTATCAAAGCCAGGTTATTCCAAATCGGCTTAACAACCGGGAATAATGGCGTCTCATGATCTCGCTTTTCCTGAGGGTCAAGGGGTTAGTCGACCACCTCTCTTTATTGGGTCAGATTTTAACTACTGGAAAAATCGAATGATGTGTTTTCTTATGACCATGGATGTAGAAGTATGGAACATGGTAGAAGTTCGGTACTCTCCTCCTACAACTGTAGTGGGAGAGGCAACAGTAGCAAAACCAAAAGATAAATGGGACGATAATGATAAACTAAGGTGTAAAAATAATGCTAAAGCAATGAACGCTTTATATTGCGCTTTAAATAGGACTGAGTTTAATAGAATTTCTGCATGCACAACTGCTTATGATATTTGGAATCAATTGGAAGTAACTCAACTACAACTGTAGTGGGAGAGGCAACATTAGCAAAACAAAAAGATAAATGGGACGATAATGATAAACTAAGGTGTAAAAATAATGCTAAAGCAATGAACGCTTTATATTGCGCTTTAAATAGGACTGAGTTTAATAGAATTTCTGCATGCACAACTGCTTATGATATTTGGAATCAATTGGAAGTAACTCATGAAGGTACATCGCAGGTGAAAGATGCAAAGCTATTCCAACTGGAATCTGAATATGAAAAATTCAGGATGGATACCGAAGAGGACATTAACTCAATGTACACCCGCTTCACCAAGATCATCAACGCTTCAAAGGCACTTGGAAAGACCTACTCAGACGGGGACTTGGTGAGGAAAATTCTTCGTTCCTTACCTCCAAGGTTCAATCCAAAGGTGACAGCCATCTCGGAGTCGCACAACTTAAGAACGCTCCAGATCGAGAACCTTATTGGGAATCTCAAAACCCATGAGGTAGAACTCCAGATTCAACACGATGAATACAACAAAGAGCCAAAGAAAAAGGCGCTAGCACTAAAGTCAAAGAAAGAGAGCATCGAAGATGATGATGAAGATGAAGAAGGTCTCCTGGTGAAGAACTTCAGGAAGTTCATCAGGAATCCGGAAAGAAGGAACACATTCCGCAAAGACTTCCAAAAGGATACTCGACGAAAGGGATCTTCCTCTTCATCAAGGAAAGAAAAAGGAAGCGAAGATGAAGAAGAAAGACCACCACCAGAGTGCTACCACTACAGAAAGACCGGGCACATTCGGAGCCAGTGCCCAATGTATCAAAAGGAGCAAAAAGAACAACACAAAGTAAAAGAGAAGAAGAAAGTACTGAAAGCCGCAACTTGGGATGATTCTTCCTCTGAAGAGTCAAATGAGTCTGAGTCAAGTAGCGAGGAGGAAGCAAACTTATGCTTAATGGAAAAATGCAACGATGACGACACCAGTGTTCTTAGCGACACTGAGGTAATTCCTCCTACTTTCGAAGAACTCTATGATGAATTTGTTTTAACTTGCAAATTCTATGATCAAAGTATAAAAGATAATATTATATTAAATCGTGAAAATGAAGCTATTATCAAAGAAAATCATAAGCTCACAAAAAAATTGATTTCCCTTGAAAAGAGAAAGGTCTCATGTCAAGAGTGTGAGCACTCCTTATTTAAGACAAAAGAAATTGAAGTTTCTCTTTCTAAGGCCCTTGCACAAAACAACACTATTGCAAAAGAAAAGGGGGACTTAGAGAGAAAACTAAAAACCACTCTTTTATAAATTGAAAATAATAAAAAGGGATTTGAAAATAAATGTGTTTTGATTGTACAAGAAAATACTTTTCTTAAAAAACAAAATCATGACCTCAATATTGCCATAAAAAAATTCGAGATTGGTCAAAAATCCCTGGATATGATTTTGGGAAACCAATGTTATGGTTCTACAAAATTTGGGGTCAGATATAAAAGTGAACCCTACCGCCCAGCGCTAGCCACTAACGTCGGCGGCAGCTCAACTGATAAAAAATCTCCTGTTTTTTTCTCATATCCAAACATCATCTTGCAAGAGCAACGTAGAAACTCAGAAAAGGGTCTCAACCCCCTTTATTTCGTGTGCTAATTGTCTTTAAGTTTGGACACACGTCTAGATCTTGCAGGAATATAAAACAACGATTATTAAAACAAATCTAGGTACCCAAGAAATCCACTTACTCTATGGGTCGTACCTCTTGGGCATCTGGATCTTTACTCTCATCTTCTCTCTAGATTTGCAAGAAGGCTAAGGAAACGGAGGACGTGCGGTACTTGGACTCAGGCTGCTCCAAGCACATGACGAGCAACAAAGATAAATTCCTTAGCCTAAAAAAGAAGAAAGGAGGGATCGTAACGTTTGGTGATAACGGTAAAGGAAGGATCATGGGAGTTGGTACAGTGGGTAAAGAATCTTTTCTTATCTCAAATGTTCTTTATGTTAAAGGTTTGAAACATAACTTAATATCTATAAGTCAACTATGTGATAAAGGATTAGACATATTATTTGAGTCATCCACTAATCTTTGCAAAATAGTTAATCCTAAAATAAAATATGTGTTACTAACTGCACCTAGAATTCACAATGTTTACATAGTTTCGTTTCATGATCTTTCCAAATCATCTATAAAATGTTTTATAACCAAAAATGATGAATTAGAACTATGGCATAGACGTTTAGGTCACGCTAGGACAAAGCTCATTTTAAAACTAGCAAAAAGGGAATTGATTAGAGGATTGCCTAAGTTGAATGGAAATTTATCTTCACTATGTTCTCCATGCCAAAAGGAAAATTTACAAAATCATCTTTTAAAAGCAAAAACAAAATTTCTGCTTCAAAACCACTACAATTAATTCATATGGATCTCTTTCGTCCTGTTAACACCGCAAGTTTGGGTGGTAAAATATACACTTTCGTTCTAATATATGATTTCTCTAGATATTGCTGGACTTTATTTCTCTCTTCCAAATCTGATGGGTTTTGCGAATTCTCAAAATTATGCACTCGTATTCAAAATGAACTAGATCTAAAAATAAAATGCTCTCGCTCAGATCATGGAGGTGAATTTGAAAATGAAAATTTTAAATCCTTTTGTGAAATGTTAGGTATTAAGCACGAGTTCTCCGCTCCACACACACCTCAACAAAACGGTGTTGTAGAAAAATAGGACAATCCAAGAACTAGCACGCACCATGTTATCTGAATATAAATTACCCAAGTCTTCTTGGGCCGAAGCCGTAAGCACATCATGCTATGTAATGAATAGAGTTATGCTTCGCCCATCACTAAATCTCACACCGTATGAACTATATTTTCAAAAGAAACCTAACGTATCATATTTTAAAGTATTTGGATGTAAATGCTTTATGTTGGGGAAATGATTTATCTTAACCCCTAGAATTGAGAAGAATATAATTTCTAAGAATGAAAAATTTGTCTAAGTAAATATGCATCGAATAGTATTCGACGCAACGTCGAAATGTAGTCGATGTTTCTCTCAGAATGAGTCGAAGTAACTCTAAGAAGAATTCGACGTAATCTTTGTCGACGTAACTCTGACTTCTAGTCGACGCATTTAATAAAGTCGACGCACCTTAGTCGACTCACCTTCCTTATTCTCCTCTCAATGTCCAGCCAGGATGAACTCGACGCTTACGTCTAATAGTAATCGACGCACGTCGATTTTTATGTCAAATTCAAATTCACGCCAAATCTCTTTCCTTCTTTCTAAAGATCTGAATTTTATGGAATGATTTTATTCTTTTATAGCCGTTCTGAATCTGTCTTTCCTTCTAATTGATTCTTGGCTAATTTGATTAATGTTTATTTGGATATTATTTGAAATCAGAATAAACTCTTTCCTTCTACAGATAAAATTAGTATGGAATCTTTTATCTCTTTCTAATTCTCTGTCTGCTAATTGATTATTCTCCTTTAGCAATATCTTTTCAAACAGAGCTATAAATAAGAAGGAAGTCGGCAGAGAATTAGAACTAGTGATCCACCATATACATTTGAAAAAGAGGAAGAGCTCTCAAGTGAAGAGTGAGAAAGC
Source organism: Dactylorhiza incarnata (assembly GCA_033032865.1). Lineage (NCBI taxonomy): Eukaryota > Viridiplantae > Streptophyta > Magnoliopsida > Asparagales > Orchidaceae > Dactylorhiza > Dactylorhiza incarnata. Next base: position 6,383,915 of record JAWHQI010000051.1, on the reverse strand, counting down.
TGAGAAAAGAGATAGTGTGCTGCAGCAAAGAAAAAGTCTTCATCTTCTCCTCCTTCTGAAGCCAATCTGCTGCAAATTCTGAAAGCTCTCACAAAAGAGAGAAAAGCTTACAATCTCCTTCTCACTATAGAAGAGAGATTACATTCACTATTCTTGTGCTTCTAATCTTCTTGCTAGGAAGAAGATTCTTTCTTGTTTTAAATTACTTCTTCTACTTCTTCTTATCTTCATTTCATTTTCAAACAGTGTAAAAGAGTTTTTAGAATCTCTCTTCAAAAAATTCAGTTATACTGGTTCTAAGAGTCTCCTTGTCAAAAGACTCAGGCTGGTTCTAAGAGTCACCTTATCAAAAGACTCATTACAAGATAGTGAATTCCTACCAAGGGGGTAGAAGAGTGGACTACCCAATGTTTGGGGAACCACTATATTTCTTTGTGTTGTGCTGTGATTTTCTTCTTCTTATTTTCTTTCTTTACTTGCTTAATTCTTGTTGGTGTGTGGGAAGCTTAAATCTGTGATTATTACACTTATATATAATTGCACAAAGCATTTTTAAATCTCTATTCACCCCCCCCCCCTCTAGAGAATTCTGGTGAGGTTAACTGTGCACTTTCACTTTATTCTTAATATTTAAGATTCTTTACGAAAATTTGATGAGAAATGTGATGAAGGAATATTTCTTGGATATTCTTCAACCAGTAAAACCTATAGAATATTTAATAAAAGATCGAGTAAGGTTGAAGAGTCTATTAATGTTAAATTTGATGAGTTTATTCCATGTGCAGAGAAGCTTTCTACAGGTACAAATGATGAACCTTTGCCATCTTTGGAGCACGACGAAGAGGAACAGTCCAAAGAAGAGGAGGAGAAGTCCAAGGAAGTTGAATATGTACCTCCAAGAGTGTTGAACTTCTCAAAAAATCATCCAAAAGAGCTAGTCATTGGGAAACCTTCTACTGGGGTAAGAACTCGATCCTCTCTTCATGAAACGTTTTCAAATATTTGCTTTGTTTCCGAAATCGAACCTAAAAATGTTTCCACCGCTTTAAATGGCGAATTTTGGTTTTTGGCTATGAATGAAGAGTTAGGACAATTTGAAAGAAATAAAGTTTGGAAACTTGTAGATAGACCATCTAATCATCCAATTATCGACGTAAAATGGATCTTTAAAAATAAATTAGATGGTGAATCTAGGATTATAAGAAATAAAGCACGCTTAGTTGCTCAAGGTTATTCTCAAATCGAGGGGGTAGACTTTGAAGAAACTTTTGCACCCGTTGCTCGCTTAGAATCTATACGAATATTTCTGGCATTTGCGAGCTTTAAAAGAATAAAATTATTTCAAATGGATGTTAAAAGTGCATTTTTAAACGGGTTTATAAAGGAAGAAGTTTATGTAGAACAACCCCCCAGTTTCATAAATGAAAAATTCCCTAATCATGTTTACAAATTAGAAAAAGCGCTTTATGGTTTACAACAAGCGCCCCGTGCATGGTATGATCGACTTACATCGTTTTTGTTAAAGCACGGTTATGTTATGGGAAGTGCTGACAACACACTCTTCATTAAGCATAATAATAACGATCTAATTATTTTACAAATATATGTTGATGATATCATTTTTGGAGCCACTAATGAAGAGTTGTGTAATGAAGTAGTATTAGTAATGAAAAATGAATTTGAAATGAGTCTTGTAGGAGAACTATCATATTTTCTTGGTTTTCAAATCTCACAACAAACCAATGGTATCTTTATTTGTCAAACAAAATATGTTCACGATATGCTTAAACGATTTGGATTTGAAAATCTCAAACAAGCTTCTACTCCTATGAGTGCTTCTTTAAAACTAGGAAAAGATGAATTCGGAATTTCAATTGATCAAACGCTATATAGAGGAATGATAGGATCTCTTCTTTACTTAAGTGCATCTAGACCAGATATAATGTTTGTCGTATGTTTATGTGCTCGCTTTCAAGCCAATCCAAAAGAATCTCATTTAAAAGCGGTAAAACGTATTTTTCATTATCTATTAGGGTCATCTAAATTAGGATTATGGTACCCACACAATGATTCATTCACACTCCACGGCTATTCCGATTCGGACTACGCCGGGTGTTCACTAGATCGAAAAAGCACTAGCGGTACTTGTCACTTTCTAGGACCCTCTTTAGTAGCTTGGTCTAGTCGGAAACAATCTCCGGTTGCACTCTCCACCATGGAGGATGAATATATCGCACTTGGTAGTTGTTGTGCACAAGCATTATGGATGAGTCAAACACTAGAGGATTTTGGATTTCATCTTAAAAACATTGATCTTAAATGTGACAACAAAAGTGCAATAGACCTCACACATAATCCCGTACACCATTCTAGATCCAAACACATCGATGTTCGTCATCATTTCATTAGGGATCACATTAAGAAAGAGCATGTAAAAGTAAGTTTCATTGGCACGGACTCTCAACTCGCTGACATATTTACTAAACCTCTTCCCGATGCAAGATTTCGATTATTACGACTTGAGTTAGGTGTCCTAGATCTTTCAAGTTAAAACACACTCACAAAACACAATTTTTGCAAGGTTTAACCATCAAAAACATCTCCTAAAAATCTGAGATTTCAGCATGAAACTACTATTGGGACACTTAATCAAGATCAGCAATTAAAAATTTCAAAATCATAAAAAATCGTGTACTATTTCCTGCGCTAGCGCTAACGCCGGCGCTAGCGTACTTATGTGTTTTTCTGTATTTTTAAAATTTTGAAATATTCCTAAAAATGTATTAATCTATATGTACTGTTTATTTTTGCACTTGTGATTCTATTTAATTTTTGAAAAATCTAATACAAAAATACAAAAGACAAATTACAAAAAATATGTTTTGCCTTTTTGTTTAAAATCTCTTTTGTTTTATGCAAAAATCAAATACAAAAGCCAAAATTTCAAAAAGGATATTTTTTTGTTCAAATTCTATTTCTAAATACAAAAATTAAATACAAAAATATAAAATGCAAAAACCAACAAAAAAACTGAATGAAATTTAGTGTGAAAATCAAGCATGATTTAATCCATTCGTTAGAACTTCTATAATGTTGCAATTTATCTTTTCAAACTGCTTTAACATTGTTTTCATCATGCTTTGATATATCTATCAATATGTGCATCAAGTATCGTTTAAAAGTTGTGTAGAACTGTGCTTAGCATGCCTCTAAGTATGAGAAAATGTTTTATGTTTGATAATGATATTTATTCACTCACTTATTTTGGCATTGTCTACATATGCGTTTAATCTAAGAATGCTTGTGTATGTTATGTATTAGTACAATGAATTAAAATTGCACAAGTATCTTACCTACACTCCTTTATTTGCACTTTTAAAAGTTAAGAAAAGTGGCTATCTTTTTCACAAATTTTATTGGTTTGCAAAACAAGTGTTTTCGGAGAACTTTGTACAAAACAAAAAATCATAAAATAAAGTGACAAAGATAACTCCACCAAGCACTACTTGAACCTCCTGATAAGTCTTAATAAGCAGTGTGAGGTTGAGCACCTTGGAAAGAAGAGTAAAGTATCTTGTGCAAACCATAACTTTCTTTCAAAATAAAAACCACTTATTCTTAAGTACACCGGATCACAATAAAAATCAATATTGAAAAATAAAATTATGTGATCCCCCAAGCACTACTTTGCACCCTGATAAGTCTTAATGAGCATTGTGTGTGCAAAGCACCTTGGTAGTTGTACATTTTTTGTGCATTGAAGTTCGTGGAAGTAAAATTATTTGTGTTTTATTGTGCTCTTACTTTACATATTACTTGTATTTTTGATTAAAACATGTGTTTACTCTACTCAAAAATACACTTTTGTGCACATCATTATCTTCCATAACACTTCTTCTCATGAGTATTGGATCCTAATGCTAATTCTATACTATTCTTTATTTATGAAATACACTAGATAACCTAGCATGCTTTCTACAATGTCTAGTATGTTTTGAAATTATGAATTAACATAACATTGTAGTACTCTCTTTTTGATAACATTATTTCATGCTTGGTTACTTTATTATTAAGATTGTACTTGAACAATGAGTTACAAAACATCTTCTTTATAAAATTAAACTCCTATTTTTTTATTTATCATGTCTTCCAAAAGATGTTTGTTTTTTTTCTAAGTCTTCCGCAACTTTACATTTACCCTGTATTTGGTTATGCTATATACTCTGATTTATGAAAATATTGTGATGCTCAAACTCTGATCTATTTCAATGAAAAGAATTATAAAACTCCATATCACTTCCTTCTCTACAAGCTCGATCATGCCTTTATCTTATTATCACCTTATAAGTGGTGTCTCCTTACCCGCTTTTGCTAATAACAAAAGGGGGAGAACTAACATGATAAATATAATCTGCTATCAAAATATAAAACTAACATGCTTAATTAAGTTGATAACTTACATATTAGGGGAGCATTCACTTAGGGGGAGCATGTATTTAGGGGGAGCAATTCTAAATGCTGAAATCGTAAAATATCCTAAGTCATCACTCACACACACACACAAGTATGGTTCTGCATGCCTATATATTAATGCTCTGATTTATCATTAATGGATTTGTTATTATCAAAAGGGAGAGTTTGTTGGAACATGGTCTTCCGCATCTCCTAGGTTTGAGAATAACAAATCCCATGTGTATTTGATCTTGTGTGTTTAAGTGTGCAGGATAACATAGTCTAGATGACTCAAGGATTACATAAGAAGCTTGCCCCCAAAGTTGAGCCAACAAATCCAAAACATCTACTAGCGCTGGCAGTAGTACTAGCGCAGGCGCTAGCTGTCGTTCGATGAACTGTTGGCGGCGCTCGATGAAACTCTCATCACGGCGTTCGACGAAACTTCGCTCGACGAAATCTTAGCGGCGTTCGATGAAATCTCGTTCGACGAAATATTGGCTCGAAGCGCAATTGCCGGGAGAACTTATAGAAGGAGATAGCGCCAGGCGATATCCGATAGCACAGGCGATAGCGAGGAGCACAGTAGGCAAGGGAGAATTGTTTCCTCGGATTGAAGATTCTGCCGCGCAGAATGTGTCCTAATATGGGATAGCGCCGGCGGTACCGCTAGCGCAGGCGCTAGCACTGAGGCTATAAAAAGGATGTCTCTTCTCTCGTTTTGTGACACACATCAGAGAGATATCAGAGAGAGATAGAGTGCTAGAATTCCAGAGGCTATCTTGGCCGAAAGTTGATGTCCTACCAAAGTTCTGCAAACTTCTGAAGGAGAATCTCATCACGTCGGATCCAATCGAAGTCCGCTTCTACAATGCTTATTCTACAGCGGATCTTTGCCACCGACTTCAGAAGGGAGTTTTTATTTTCATTTCATATTCTTCGTGAAAACGGTTAGTGAAATCGCCTCGTGTTGGCGACTAGGTCTGGGTAGGACTTAGGGGGAAACTCGCCTCGTGTTGGCGACTAGATCTAGGCTAGGTCTAGGGGGTGCTCGAGGCCACATCTGGGGAAGGGTTGGCTAGAGCGTCTTGAGGCCGAATCTGGGGAGGATAGGCTAGGGCCACCGGTTCGTGGGGATGCGAGTCGGGATAGAAAACAAAAAGAGTTTACTATTCATCGCCACCGATTTCTAGCGTTATAGAAGTCAATTTTTGTAAAACCGTTTTTGATATTAATAAAGCATGTCTCTACTTTATTTCAATTGTTTTACTTGACTTCTTATTGTCTTTGTCTTGCATTATTACAAAGCTTTTCAAAATATCACTAAAGTTTTTAAAACCCTTATTCACCCCCCTCTAAGGGCGCCAACCGATCCAACACATTGGGGAGAAAACCACCAAACATTAATTACTTGGCGGGTCACGGCCTAGGTCACGCCCGTGACCTAGGGCGTGTCTTGACTGAGACTGGAAACAGCGGGAAACGGCGCGATCAGGAGTTAATCAAGCAGTTGCCGGAAGGGAGGTCTCGGTTACTCCCGTGACCGAGTGTGTGTACGCTGGAAACGACGGGATTTGGAAACTGATTGCATTGAAGTCTATATCGGGCGAGTCACGCCCGTGACCTAAAGGTCACGCCCTCTGTCACGCTGGTGACACATGGCATGTAATTTTAATCTGATGTGGCAAGGTCTTCTGAGAGTAGCAGGCGGGGCACGACCGTGACACTGGTCACGCCCTAGGTCACGCCCGTGACCTGGGGCGTGTACTTGGGATTTTTGCGGATTTGTTCCAGTATTTCCCCGGAACACGGTTGTGGGCTTGAATTTGTTATTGGCAACCCCAAATTACCTGAAAATACAAAACAAAGTAAATTAGTCATAAATTAAACTAAAACTAAATAAAAATATATTAATTATTAATAATATATTATATAAAATAAAAATAAATAATGTACGATCATCGTGTCAACATAAACCATGCCTCCAACTCAGCAGAACGTGTTAAACGGCCATGACTTGCATTTCTCCAAGTACACGCCCATGACTTTCCAATTCATGTCCGTATTCGATCAATACTGCGCACGCCTAGCCTAGATCACACCCCAAATCACGGCCAGGGGATGATTTGCCAATGTTACGTCAGTGTACTTCTAAGGTCACAGGCAAAATGTAACTCCTTACCGCCAGAATGACGTGCCAGTCCACCAGAGATTTCTCGCCAGCTATATTTAAAGATTACATGCCCTCGGTCATAGGCATGACCAATGGCGTGACGCGCATGTAAATCCTGCAATCAATCCAGAAGGTGTATCTCCTGTAGCTGCTTCGAACACGCCCTAGGTCACGGGCGTGACCAAGGGCGTGTAACATTAACTTTTCGCCTCTTTAAAGGCAACCTCTCTAGAACTCTAAGGATGAATTTTGGGAGTTCATTTCTTCATTTCTTGTACTATTTTCTTGTTTCTAGCATTCTTGTACTTCAATTTTCTCTTTGTACTTGCAATTTCAATTCCATTAGCTTGTAACTCTCTTTTGCTAAAATCATTAAAATAGTTCTTGTTCTCTTATTCTTTCATCATGCACTCTTTTTGTTGAAACCAATAAATGGTCTCGGTGGAGTTCGGGGCCCCCAACGGGTTGGGGGGAGACTGACACTTACTAATCTCGCGAGAGAGCAGACCGAAGCCTCAGAATTGGACACTGATCCTTAGGCTTAGCTAGGAGGACCCACCACACACCCGGAAGATCTTTAGAGCGCTTCCCCTCCCAAGCCAAAAGCTGAAGCCCGGGCACCTTGGAGAGCTCAAAGGGAGGCTAACCAAGGAAGGCCTGAGGAGAGAGAAGCTCCAAAAGGAAGAACTGCCCTCCAAAGGTGCCCTTTAGATCTTATTTATAGATTTTCTGATCTGGCCTGCAAATAGCAGGATTCCGCCTCTCGATTTTACTATACGCACCCCAAACTTGGTCTGCTGATAGCCAATCTCCGCTGTTCGGAGGGGCTATTGGCAGGCCACGAGGGTAAAAGGATAATCTCTCTCATGGGCCTAGGGGCCAAGGGTCTGCGAGGACAGTACTCGCGAGAGCTATCGCTGGTCTCCTCGCGTGCCTCGCTCGCCAGCCAGCAAGTCCCCCTTTTGGAGGATCATGCCGGGGTCCGACCTCGCAAACCTCCATGCCGCCGAGTATAGGTCATCGCGCGGGTGCTCAGCGAGTACTTATCTCGCCCTCCTACCAGCATGCCGTCGGCGAGCACATGTCTCGCCTACCCCTTTTTGAGGGAACCTTGACCGTTTGGCCTTTTCTCGTCTTTCTCCCGTCCTGGCGAATATCGGGGTTGTACACAATCCCCGCTCTTCGCGAGGCTACCTAGGCTCGCGAAGAAACATCGAACCCCCGGTATTTTCCAGCCTGGTGGTGAGCTGTCAAGAATCTTTAGCGGGGCCCACCGGAGGGCTATATATATGTCTCCTCCTTCCACAGCGGCGCGCGCCGCTATTTTACTCTCCTTTTCTCTCCCTTTACTGTAGCAGTTGCTGATGTCACTATCCAAAGATTTCGAGGATCGACTAAAGGACAACAAGGCCAGCGGGATGACTTCCATGGCAAAAGTCCCCGCTTGGATGAAGCCCCCCCCCCCCCCCCTCGGGTGTCAAAAACCAAAAAGGCGAAGGAGGTCTGCCGAGCCGGGGATGAGTCAGTCATACTGGAGTATTCCCCCGTCAATCAGCCCGGCGAGAAGGTATGAAATATCTACAGTTGGGTCAGTGAAAATCATTTTACTGAGTCTCGTCCGCCGGCAGGATAGCGACGCTCACCAGGGTGGCGACGAGCACAGAGGTGAATCCCCACATGTTTCCCCAACGAACACAGTACCCGCTGTCGAGAAGGCTATCGGTACGCGACCTCCCTCGCTAGCTTCCATGCATGTTGTCGACCACTTACCTTCCTTTTTCCCCTTCGCAGGTTCGCCCGTGAAGACAACGACCCGCCAGGGCTCGCGACCCGTGTCCCCTGTCATCCCCGACACCACCCTAAAAACGCCGGGCTTCAATCTTCTGGCGAGCGATGACTCTGGGGGCTCGCGACCCCCAAAGATTCCTCCTGTCAACGACAAGGCCTATCGTCCTGGCCGGGGTAAGTCATTATTGCCTCCCTACGGACACGTCTTCGAGGGTCGGCCAGATCCTTCTTGCCTTCCTCCAAGTAAGGTCTTATTCCATTGCGACGTTTGCCATCTTCCTCCTTTTGATGCTAAACTTTCTTATGGTCCCTCGCAGGGACCTCTGAATCTCCTCACACTACGCCTTCTTGACAGATAGGGCAGGTCACTCCGCCCTCGAATATTACAATCCGAGAATGCCACCGAGGTCCGGACCGCGAGGGGGTGGCAGGTGGAAATGGCTCCCACATTAGCCTCGCGATCTTGCTTTCTTTCAAAAACATACTATATTATTATTTCTTAGGGCGGACAATTGCGTTCGCATACTTTGACTCGCTATGAACTCTCGCTAGTCGAGCGATGATTGACTTTATTTATTTATTCTCGCTCACTCCTTGCTTGGGAATGCTATTATCTCGTTGGATGCCTGATGCTCTGCCGAAAATTAGTTGGCACTAACCTCGCAGGTCATTCTCGCTCGCTCGCAATTTCGCGGAGTAACATTCACTCTCGCCAGGGATACTGATGTGACTGCCTGACTACTCGCACCCCGCGGCGCTTGGACTTCTTCCCGCCTTTTTTATTTTTCTATAAATAGGGTCTCATAACTACGAGCCACCTACCGCATTTATCGCCAACCTTCTTCCTTATCTGCTCGGGAGCTCTCGCTTCTTTCCCCCTTCTCGCACTTTCGTCTACTCTGCAGGTCTCTCCAAAGATGGTTTCCGAAGCTGCCGAGGCGGAGGGTCGCCGGAAATGCGCCTGGGCTTTCGCAGACCACACCTTCTACCACCATAACCTGACCAAGGAGGAGTACCTCAAAGCAATCTCCACCTTCGTCCCTGCCGGGTTCATGCCGCGTTGTCCTGGCGAGGACGACACGATCAACACTCCCTACCCCGACGAGCTAGCCCTCCCAACAGCCCACTTCACGGTCGGCCTGTGGCTGCCTCTGTGGCCGGAGGTCCGCCAGGTACCTCCTTGCCTCAACTATTTTCTCTTCGCCAGTTAATCTCTCGCCCGTAGTTAACTAACCTCTCCCAGCCTTGCTCGACAGGTACTCAAGCATTATGGCGTGGTCCTCGGCCAGCTCACCCCCAACACCGTCATGGTCATCGTCGCCTTCGCCTGCTACATGCGCGAAGAGCGCATTGAATTCAGCTTGCCCGTATTCCGGAAGCTGTTCTCCTTCCGAGCCTACAAGGACGGCACCGCCTACTTCGTGGGGTCGGGTCTCAAGGTCATCGAGACCGTGAACAAGGCCCACAACTGGGCCCAGAAGTTTCTCTTAGTGAAGGGGAACTTTGTCAACATTCCGTTCTCGCCGATCCAGTACTGCGAGACCACCTACAAGCCGCCGACCCTCGGCGGCCATGACGCCACCTTGTGCCAGTTCTTCAGCAAGAAGAACTTCGAGGTGGCCCATCTCCGCCGCAACGTCGACTCGCTGCCTCTAGTTCCTCCTGGGGAAGATAATAGGCCCGCTCGCTACTTTCCACTTTTGTGACCCTATCCAAAAATTAAACATCAAACCTTTCAGGGTTGCGAGATCTACAATTCAACCCCCCCCCCCCCCCCCCCCCCCCCCCCCCCTACTTGAGCAGCAGAAAACCTTCCTCCGCCTTTGATCTCGCGACCATGGGCGCCGAGGCCTACCGCGAGACCGTCACCCCTGCTCCGACGTCCTCTCGCAAGAGGCCTGAGGCCTCCAGCAGCCACGACCAACCTTCCAAATCTCCCTCAAAGAAGAAACAGAGGAAGAGTCAGGGCTCGCACCCCTCCGAGAAAGGGAAGGGTCAACCTCACCATCCTATCAGATGGGCCAGAGGCCGACGAGCAAAGCGAGGAGGTCATAAAGACCTCCGACCCGCCAATCCCTGTCAATCACTTTAACTTCGGCCTGGGTCAGAGGCATCGCGACGACTCGGGTGAGCTCTTGCTGTGCTGGAGGCCGGAGGACAACAAGGTCGAGGTCTCCACCATCCTCCCCTTCTGGGTGGAGAAGCCCACCGTCAGCGGTCACGCCTTCTCCCTTTCCTTTGGCTTGTATGGCCGCGAGGATGTGGGAGCGTACAAGGACGAGACGGCGAGGACCCTCGCCTATGAGAGTGCGAGGTCGCAGATGTGCTCCCTCGAGCTCGCGCACATGACTGGGAGGCGGTGCCTACAGCTGGAGCGCCAGAACGTTGGGCTCGCCACTGCCTACCGGGGCGTTCTTGCTGAGAATACTCAGCTGAAGTACCAACTGCGGTCTTCTGAGGGCGGCGTGGTGAGTCTTCACGTCGTGCAACCACTGATTTCTTCGTCGAGTTCAGCTCTCATTTCTTTCATCTGTGCAGGATGCCGAGACCGCCGAGAGGGCGGACGCTCGAATTCGGGACCTAGAGGGTGAGATTGCAGGGTTGAAGGCCCTTAACAAGGATTTGGTTCGCGCGGTTGTTCCTCCCTCTCCTCATCGCATGAGGGAAGAGAAGCGAGCGCAAGACGAGGAGATCTGGCAGGAGGCCTCCGAATCGTCGCTATACATATTTCAGCTGATGCAAAAGTCCGGTATGTTAACTGCCGAGGCGGCCGCTATAAGTCTTGAGGACATCGTCCCCGAGCTCTTCATTCCTCTTCCGCCAGTCGAGGGCAGCGATGAGAACGAGGGGTCGGCGAGCGACCGCGAAGATTGACCTTTTTGTTTTGGTTTTATTTTTGTAACCTATTTTGGGCTGGCGAGATCGCCGCATGATGTAAATGAACAAGGGATATCTTTATTATGTGGGCCACTGGCTCCATTGATTGTGCTCGCATTTTTATTTTGTGATGTGTTCTTTTCTCGCCTTTATATCTTGTTCTCGCACATTTTCTAGAGTTCTCGCGACACTTATTCTCGCGAATGATACCTCTGGATAGCTTCTGTATAGGATAAGTACTTTCGCTTGGTGCCTTTATCCTCCACCTTTGGGCCGTAGATTTTCTAGGATCATCTCTCCATCTCGACCTCACGAGGACCAATCTTCTTTTCCACATCACCTTTTACAAACGGTTCTCACGCGGGGCTTTCGCATCATTCAACGGGTATTTGCCTACCCTCACGGGTCTGTTCGCATTTTGCGGAGCACTAGCCACTGAGAATAGGAATATAGCGAGAATGCCCTGGTCGATACTAAGGATTTGCCAGCCAAAGACGTCATTCCAGTCATCACCATGGACTTGTACATCTCGACAGCCTCTCCGCGAGATCAACCTGGCCCACCGGCTAGTGAGAGCCCGGCAGCGGGATCATCCGGGGCAATACAGCACGAGGGACTTGCACACCTCGCCAGCCTCTCCGCGAGATCAACCTGACCCACCGGCTAGTGAGAGCCCGGCAGCGGGATCATCCGGGGCAATCCAGCACCAGGGCTTGTATATCTCGCCAGCCTCTCCGCGAGATCAACCTGACCCACCGGCTAGTGAGAGCCCGACAGCGGGATCATCCGGGGCAATCCAGCACCAGGACTTGTACATCTCGCCAGCCTCTCCACGAGATCAACCTGACCCACCGTCTAGAGAGAGCCCGGCAGCGGGATCATCCGGGGCAATCCAGCACCAGGACTTGTACATCTCGCCAGCCTCTCTGTGAGATCAACCTGACCCACTGGCTAGTGAGAGCCCGGCAGCGGGATCATTCAGGGCAATCCAGCACCAGGGACTTGCACACCTCGCCAGCCTCTCCGCGAGATCAACCTGACCCACCAGCTAGTGAGAGCCCGGCAGCGGGATCATCCGTGGCAATCCAGCACCAGGACTTGTACGTCTCGCCAGCCTCTCCGCGAGATCAACCTGACCCACCGGCTAGTGAGAGCCCGGCAGCGGGATCATCCGGGGCAACCCAGCACCAGGACTTGTACATCTCGCCAGCCTCTCTGCGAGATCAACCTGACCCACCAGCTAGTGAGAGCCCGACAGCGGGATCATCCGGGGCAATCCAGCACCAGGACTTATAAATCTCGCCAGCCTCTCCGCGAGATCAACCTGACCCACCGACTAGTGAGAGCCCGGCAGCGGGATCATCCGGGGCAATCCAGCACCAGGACTTGTACATCTCGCCAGCCTCTCCGCGAGATCAACCTGACCTACAGGCTAGTGAGAGCCCGGCAGCGGGATCATCCGGGGCAATCCAGCACCAGGACTTGTACATCTCGCCAGCCTCTCCGCGAGATCAACCTGACCCACCGGCTAGTGAGAGCCCGGCAGCGGGATCATCCGGGGCAATCCAGCACCAGGACTTGTACATCTCGCCAGCCTCTCTGCGAGATCAACCTAACCCACCGGCTAGTGAGAGCCCGTCAGCGGGATCATCCGGGGCAATACAGCATACGGAACTTGCACATCTCTTAGCATGACTAGCTACTATCAGTATGCAATAGACAAATCAATAAAGGGTTTATAGTAGGAAATCTTTTAAGGATAAAATCGTTTTAAGTCATCCCCACTCCTGGCACGGTCGAGGGGTACCCCTTCCACATCCCGGAGGTGGTACCCTCCCAACTTGAGCACTTCACTTACAATATACGGCCCCTCCCAGTTAGGGTTAAGTTTGTCGATCGCGGCCCCTCTTCCCGCCGCATCGACCTTCTTCAAGACCAAGTCCCCTTTCTGGAAGTGCTTCACCCGAATGTGTTTGTCAAAGTATCGGGCCATCCGTCATTTGATCTCCTCCTGCCGAATAGTGGCCAGGTCCCTGATCTCTTCCACTAGATCCAAAGATAATCTCTGTCCCTCTTCATTGTCTGTTCGCCATTCCTCGTCTCCTTCCCCCGCACCGATCACCCTTGGTGACTTTACCTCAAAATCAACCGAGAGGACGACCTCTGACCTGTGGGAGAGCTTGAAAGGAGTATCACTGGTAGCTGTGTTCGGGGTGGTCCTTAGGGCCCAGAGGACCGAAGACAATTGTTCCACCCAGCTTCCCCTAAGGTTTTCAACCTTCTTCTTCAATAGGTTCACAATGATTTTGTTTGCTGCCTCCACCTGTCCATTGCTCCTGGGGTGGTGGACCGATGTGAAATGGAGGTCTATGCCGAGTTGGGTGCAGAAGCTAACGAATTCATCGCTCGCGAATTGTGGCCCATTGTCCGTGACTATGGCCAGAGGGAGCCCATGCCTGCAAATTATTTCGCCCCAAACAAAATTTCTCACCACCTGGGATGTTACCTTAGCGAGGGCCTTCACCTCGATCCACTTAGAGAAATAATCCACCATAACCAGTAGGAACTTTCTTTGGCTGCTCTCCTGAGGGAAAGGCCCCACCAAATCCAAACCCCATATCGCAAAGGGCCAGGGAGATGTAATCGTCCAGAGCCTATGAGCGGGAAGGAGCTGGAGGGGGGTGTAGAGTTGGCACTTGGAGCACTTTTTAGAAAACTCTGCCGCATCCATGCTGAGGGTGGGCAAAAAATAGCCCTGCCTTAGTACTCTCCTTTCCAGGGTCCTGCCCCCCGAGTGACTGCCGCACTCCGCCGAGTGGATCTCTTCCAGGACCTTTGGGGCTTCCTCCTCCGAGACACAACGGGCTAGAAGCCCGGAGAGAGTTTTTCGATATAGCGACCCTGCATGCAAGGAGTAATATGCCGATTTATACCTGAACCGCCGCTTGTCTACTTCTTCCTCGGGGAACTTCCCCGTTGTTAAGTAGGTGATGAAGGGATCCATCCACGACACCCGCTGGTCCACCTCCATCAACTCCCCATCCTCGATAGAGGGTCGAAAAAGCTCCGACACTGTTCCCCCGGCCCGGGGACCAAACTTGGCTAGGAGGTCTGCCTGGGTACTCTCCCCTCTTGGGATGTGCTTGATGGAGAAGGTGCGAAACTGTCCCACTACCCCTTTAACCTTCTCCAGGTACCGTTGGAGAGTTGGTTCTTTGACCTCGAATTCCCCCCTGATCTGACATGCCACCACCATGGAGTCCGTCGAGACCTCCACGTCCTGCACCCCCAACTCTTGTGCCAAGCGGAGGCCTGCGCCACGACCTCGTACTCGGCTTGGTTATTAGTGAGGGGGAAATGGATGTTTATCGCTTGTTCTATCCTGGTTCCTTGGGGGCTCACCAACACCACCCCTCCTCCGAAGGAATGCTTTCCCGACGCACCATCGACCAGCATCTTCCAAGCCACCGGGTGGGGTACTTCAGATTTCTCTAACTCGGTCACGTAGTCAGACATGAAATCTGCCACCGCCTGCGCCTTTATGGATACCCTGGGCATGTAGGAGACATTGAACTCACTCAATTCTACCGCCCACTTCGCCAACCTCCCGGAGTGCTCCACCCCTTCCATGATGCCACGAAGGGGGTGGTCAGTCACCACTTTGATCGAGTGTGCCTGAAAGTAAGGTCTGAGCCGCCTAGCCGACACCACCAAGGCAAACGCCAACTTTTCGAGGATAGGATATCTGAGTTCGGACTTCCTGAGTACCCTACTGACGTAGTAAATGGGGAATTGTTTATTCCCCTCCTCTCGAACCAACACTGAGCTAACCGCTTCCGACCCTACCCCCAAGTACAGGTATAGGTCTTCTCCTTGTCTCGGCCCTTGTAATAGTGGGGCCTGGGTCAGTTGTTCCTTTAGCGCTTGAAAAGCCCTTTCGCACTCGGGGGTCCATTCGAATTTTTGGTTACCCCTTAATACCTTGAAGAAGGAAGAACATTTTTCTCCTGCCTTGGAAAGGAACCTGCTCAGCCCGACTAACTTCCCTGTCAGACGGTGGACCTCTTTCACACTCCGTGGAGATCTCAACTCAAGGATCGCCTTTACCTTGTCTGGATTAGGCTCTACTCCAAGAGGGGTGAGCAAATGACCCAAGAACTTCCCTTGCCTGGCCCGGAAGACACACTTAAGGGGGTTAAGCCTCATTTTAAACTTTCTCAAGGTTTCAAAAGTCTCTTCGAGGTTCCCGAGATGAGACTCGAGATTCCGGCTCTTGATCATTAGGTCATCCACATAGACCTCCAAGTTCCTTCCCTTCTGCTCGCGAAACACTCTATCCATCATACGTTGATATGTGGCCCCTGCATTCTTCAAGCTGAACGGCATCATTTTATAACAATAGCACCCAACCCCGGTGATGAAGGACACATCTTTAATGTCGGGAGGGTGCATGCGGATCTGGTGATAACCTGAAAAAGCATCTAAAAAAGACATCACAGAAAAACCGACGGCTGAGTCAACCAGCGCGTCGATTCTAGGCAAGGGATAACAGTCCTTGGGGCACGATTTATTAAGCAAAGAAAAATCCACACACATTCTCCACTATGGCTGGTGCTCCTGGGGGTGGCGAGCCTCCGGGGTTCGCATCCCGCTCGTCCTCGTCGGTAATGCTTTCTCTGAGATTTTCTTGAGCTAGCCGCACTCCACGCTCACCGCACCAAAAATGTTGAAACCAATAAATGGTCTCGGTGGAGTTCGGGGCCCCCAATGGGTTGGGGGGCGACTGACACTTACTAATCTCGCGAGAGAGCAGACCGAAGCCTCGGAATTGGAAACTGATCCTTAGGCTTAGCTAGGAGGACCCACCACACACCCGAAAGATCTTTAGAGCGCTTCCCCTCCCAAGCCAAAAGCTGAAGCCCGGGCACCTTAGAGAGCTCAAAGGGAGGCTAACCAAGGAAGGCCTGAGGAGAGAGAAGCTCCAAAATGAAGAACTGCCCTCCAAAGGTGCCCTTTGGATCTTATTTATAAATTTTTGATCTGGCCTGCAAATAGCAGGATTCCGCCTCTCGATTTTACTATACGCACCCCAAACTTGGTCTGCTGATAGCCAATCTCCGCTGTTCGGAGGGGCTATTGGCAGGCCACGAGGGTAAAAGGATAATCTCTCTCATGGGCCTAGGGGCCAAGGGTCTGCGAGGACAGTACTCGCGAGAGCTATCGCTGGTCTCCTCGCGTGCCTCGCTCGCTAGCCAGCGAGTCCCCCTTTTGGAGGATACATGTCGGGGTCCGACCTCGCAAACCTCCATGTCGCCGAGTATAGGTCATCTCGTGGGTGCTCGATGAGTACTTATCTCGCCCTCCTACCAGCATGCCGTCGGCGAGCACCCGTCTCGCCTACCCCTTATTGAGGGAACCTTGACCGTTTGGCCTTCTCTCGTCTTTCTCCCGTCCTGGCGAATATCGGGGTTGTACACTTTTACTTTTGTTGATTCCTTAATCTCAATGAGCAGCTAAATCCTCATTAGTACTCGATCGAGATGATCCAAGGAATGATATATGTTATGAATTAATTTAGATTTTCTTTTTTCTCTTCTTTAGAATGTTTAAGATTTATCCTTGATTTTAATATAATGAGATTATATTCTCGGTATATAGTTCTCATGCTTGTTCTCGTATTTTAATTAGTCGAATGACTCAAATTGCGAATTGATTATTCAAGGATAAAGAGAGTTGCATGCAATCCTCGAGAGAGGATGACATAAATCTCCCGGATTGGAGTCAAATTCAATAAAGGGGTTCACCACGATAAAACGAGATTTAGGGGTTTCGATTCTAGATCGAAAATTCAGTTGATCAACCTAAACTCAGTTGAATATATCCTCGACAGATGTGCATTTAGAATTCGGGAACCTCCACGGTCGAAACAATTTTCTTAAGAGAATTAGAATTCTTTGTTTCTTCTATTTTATTTTCATTCTAAGGTGATTCAAGATCGAGTGCTAACCTTCTAAGTCATTGTGTTAATCTTTATTTTAATTCACCTTGCTTTTCTTATAACAAACCACCAAAAGTTCTATTGATAGAATAATAGAGATTTTCTCAAAGTAAAAGTATTCAACTGGCCCGGATTTTTATACGACCTTGGTTTCTATAAATCTATATACTTCCGACATGATACACTTGTCGTTGTCGTTTGCAGGCATAGCTTTGCTCATCAATCAAGTTTTTGGCGTCATTGCCGGGAACATGAGTTGATATTTCGAAAAAAGAAATATCTATTAATTTTATCGTTTCTTACCTTCATTTTATTTTAATTTAAAAAAAAGGGGGTGCAACAATATTCTTGGAAAGGGAGGTTTGGGCTTGTCATCCCAGCACATCTCCTAGTACCTTGCGAACCCTTCACCGGGTAGACCTTCGGAAGTCCAAGACTAATCATAAATCGCCAAATTATATATATATATATATAAATATTGATATAATAAAATTTTCATTTTCATTTTTCCTTCTTCTCTTCTTGTGATTTTAATTTCCATTATTTTTTCTTTTTTGGTGTATGACTCGAGGAAATTCTTCGAATAATCTGGAATCTTATTTTGATCTGGAAATGGATCGCACCTTACGTCGACGCCTCTGATTCCATGATCAAGAATTACCGATTATTCCCGAAGAATCTATCAGAGACACAAACTTAGAAATTATGGGAGAGCCAAATCCGGAAGAGGCCCCACAACGGACCATGTCCTATTATGCGCGACCGAACCTATATGGGACACAATCAAGTATTGTGCGCCCTACAATGGTAAAAAAATAATTTTGAGATCAAGTCTAGCATCAACCAAATGGTTCAACAATCGGTAACATTTGATGGTTTGCCGGACGAAGATACGAATTCTTATCTCTCTAATTTTTTTGAAATATGCGAGTCTTTTAAGATAAACAGTGTTACTGATGACATCATTCGATTGCACTTATTTCCATTCTCTTTGTGGTCGAAGGCTAAGCAGTGGTTGAGCTCTCTTCCTAGAGGATCCATCACTACATTGGCCGAAATGGCGGAGAAATTCTTAACGAAATATTTTCCTCCCGCCAAAACCGCTAAATTGCTCACCGATATTGCGTCGTTTCTGCAAATTGACTCGGAGACTCTCTATGATACATGTGAGTGCTTTATGGAACTTTTGCAGAGATGCCCTCACCATGCGCTTGCTAATTGGCGACAAGTTTAAATCTTCTACAAAGGTTTGAATTTCTAAATGAGGCAAATGATTGATGCGGCCGCCAGAGGTACTTTAAATAATAAAACCCCGGAATCTGCTCAAGAGCTTTTCAATGAAATGGCCATGAACACTTACTAGAGGAATGCGCCACAGACGTGCCCTAATAAGCCAGTCAGACTCTATGAAGTCGATGCCACCACAAACTTAGCGTTACAAGTAGAAAGGTTAACCAAGCAAGTGGAGGAGATGTCTGCTTCCTCCGCCACCACAAATTAGGCGAATAATAATACAAATAATAATATTTTAATTGAAGAGAAAGTGGACTACATGGGAAATTCATATCATCCTTCCTTCAACCTGCAAAACATTCCGTTTAATAACACTTATAATTCGGGTTTAAGGAACCATCCTAATTTCTCATGGAGCAACCACAATAATACTTCAGCGCCCACCAAATGTGAATCCACCTGGATTTCCACCACCACCCACGAAGCCCTCTTCAATTGAAGAGGTCTTCTCTAAATATGTTGCCTCCAATGAGTCCAATATCCGGAATCTCTCCGGATCTATTAAAAGCCTGGAAAATCATATTGGACAGCTCACCAAAATGTTCTCTGAACGCCAGCAAAGAGCTCTACCGGGCAATACTGAGCCCATGTAAGACCCCATTTTTTTCAAACATCCGGGTCTTAGGCCCAGAACCGCCGTTTTGCAGTGTCACCCTCGCTCGGGAAGATCGCCACTTCAAAACGCCGATCCTGCCGGCCAAATCGATCACAAAAGAAGTAAAGCTTAAATAACTCAAAGAAGCCAAGTCCACATCACAAAGAAAAAGTAAATCATCACATAGAGATGTCCACAAAAAGATAACCGAAAAAAATATAGAGATAACAAGGGCTCCTACCCGATACATCAAATCCTCACTACAATTTCACTCGCGGAAGCAAATCTACTAAAACTGATAAGTCACTCACGGATCCTGTCATCGATGCTCCCGTGCTAGACTGCCCCGCCTCCATCTGCACCGGCCTTTGGTGCTGCTCCGTCTCCGCGGTCTCCTAAAATGATAAGGTCCACTGACCGTTAGTCAAACAGATTAAGCCAATCCCCCACCCCTCCCCCGGTGACTCCTAGGCACCGAGCGGGAAGGATGAAGCGGAGGACAACAAAGGGTATAAACAATAGCAGATGACGGCGGATCTAGTCTACATGAAATGTCTACAACTACACATGTGTATATAAATAATTAAAGCAGTAACAGAGCATGGTAAAGAGCAAGCAAAGAACAGTAAGTAAGGATAAGTACACAATAAAAATATAACCATTGATTTATAGGAATGCCCACACAAACCTATAAACCAAGGGGTCGTTTAGCATGCCTATTGTATAAAAAGTCCCATAACCAATTTATACGATAGGGGTAGGGGTTGAAATGCAATGATTATGCTATGACATGCAGAGTTATGCAGTTTATTCTATGTTCATACAAGTGCAACTCACACACTTCGACTCTATGCGCACAGACCTTTAGTTCCCCCTTTTTGGAGCTAGCAAGACTCCCAGGATACTCCCGTAGTGGCAAACAGAAGCGGTGGGTTGGGCCTCGCCCACCTCTAGGTTGGTATTTGCACTACCTAACCTAAACCTATCGTACGCCTCAACGCAAAACTGCGGAGCATCTGCGTACTCTTACTGGCTGGACCACCAGAATTTTATGGCTATGTGCAAATTCCACACTTGCCGAGCCCGAGTATCAACTTCGGTGCAACGACCATCGACACTAAGGACCCACCACCTTATGCACATGCATTATCACAAACTATCTACAATCTCCAAACCATAAACCGCCTGGGCTTAACTTGCCCGACCAAGAACCAATTTGAGTCACAAACTCACCAAATCAATAATCCGCACCAACCATGCCACCACCGAGCCTACAGCTCGGGGTACCAAACCAACTAAACTCCCATGACCTCGGGGTGTGGGTGAGTGTGTTATTAATTGATCTTGAGCAACATCTTACTCCTACGACTTATGGTTAATCTTGGACTTCCCGAGGGTTACCATGTAATGGGCTCACTACGGTACTAGGAGCTATGATGGGATGACACCCCAAGGCTCCCTTTCTCAAGACACTTAATGTTATTAGTAACTACTCTTAAGAACTCCCCTCTTACCATTTCTCTTGAGTTAGACCTAAGTGTTTTATGACACACCAGAGGAAAGACGATCTTTCATCAATCCCTAGCACAATGAATTCAAAGAAGAAATCACTCCCTTGGTTTCATTTAGTTCATCTTTCATGACCTAGATCTTTCTTCCCACTCCATTCTCTATTAGGAGGGATCCTACCTAATCCTACACAATGAATTCAAACATTAGAAGGAACCCAGGTTATCTTGGGCCCTTTGCTTTTACCATTGTAGGGTTCAATGAAAGAATAGAAGGGTCTTTCATGATACCCTTTTTGATGATAAGGAATGGGTTTCCCAAACCTATGTTTATTATTTTGATACTTAAAATGTGTATATAATGTATCTAAGTATAAAGATCAGCAGAGTGTCTTATTACCCAAGGTTTGGCTTTAGCCTTTTGATTGTTTAGTTTCTCTGCATTACTCTTCCCTTGAGATTTCTTTTCTTTGTTAACATTTACTTCATTACCTCTAGTTATTTTCTTTGGTTTATTAAAATCCTGATCTTTAGCTTTTGCACTATCCTCACAAGATTTATAGTCACTAGGTCTAATGAAGCTAACTGGATTTTTCCAAGAAGTTTTCCTGGGGGTTTCTGTGCTAGTGGATGGCTCTGCTCCTAACCCTAGGTGATTAAATCTCATGGAGAGATTTTGTGTGATGCTTTTGACTCCTCCCATTGAGAGAGTCCTTAAAGGCTTTTGTCTTTGCTAGCTCTTCTTTTAGCTTTAGATTTTCTTTTCTAATTTCAATTAATTCTGATTCCTTATTATCAATTTCATTTGTTAAATCTTGATTTCTTAGATACAATTCATCTTGCTTTAGGTTGTCTAGTTCTAACCTAACTATTTCTATTTCTTTTTGTGCATTGAGGAAATCATTGCAAAATTCTTTAAAACAGATTTTGAAATCATCAGAATTAAAATCAAAATTATCAAACATTGTTACCTGTTCTTCTTAATCATCTGATTTCATCCCCAAGGCCATCATGCAAGCTGCTTCTGCTTCTGCTTCATCATCACTTTTAGAAGAGGAGGAGCTTAACTCTGCTTCAGAGTCACTCCAGGTTTCAGTAATGAAACCATTGGCTTTTCTTCTTGTCTTTCCCCTTGAAAGACTTTGTTGGGTATTGTAACCATAATTACCTTGATTTGAAGAAGTGTTCCTTTGAACTAAGTTGAATTGAGTTGCATTTGATGTTATTTTCTAGTTATGTGTTTGCAGATTATAAATGACTAAGAACAAACCAATGTCAGGTTTCAATAAGTTGTTAAACACAGGACTACACTATGTAATTCCTCATGGTATAGACTAAAGTGTTAACTTATGTGAAATCTCTCTATTGGGGTATACTTTTTATTCAAGCACAAAAGAAGGATAAGAGAAAGTTGCTGCTAAGAGAAAGTTGCTGGAAGAAAGAAGGAAGAAATATTTTTCTAAGTATTTAGCTTTTCGTCGAACGCAAGAATTTGTCGAACGCAAGAATTCGTCGAACGCCATTCGACGAAGTAAATATACTTCATCGTTCTCTGGTTTGCTGTTAGTTGAAGCAGTTCGTCGAACGCAGAGATTTGGCATTTCGTCGATCCCTGTTCGACGAACTGATGCATTTCGTTGAGCGTTGTTCGACTAAGTGAATGTATTTCATCAATCTCTGGTTTGCCGTTAGCTAAAGACATTTCGTCGAACGCAGCTTATTAGCAGTTCGTCGAACGCAGGGAATCAGTAGTTCATCGAACGCAGTAATTATTTAATTCGTCGACCGCTGTTTGCTTATATTTCGTCGACCGCTGTTCACAAATAGATTTCATCGACCGCTGTTTATATATTTACTTCGTCGATCGCTCTCGCCGATCTCCGTTCGATGAAAGGAAGGAAGTTCGTCGATCGAAGTTCCGTTCGACGAAATTTTGACAGACTCTGAAATTGCGCTGTTTCGAATTTCAAATTGCTGATTCCTCCGCGTACAGTATATTTGGAATATTTCCCTTGATTTTTGCAGACAGCTATTGGAGATATTATTCTTCCTTAATTCTTGCTGTTAGAGAATTAATTCTCCTTAATTTCTGCTTATAGCCGTTGACAGATTATTTATTTCCTTTATTCAAGATTTCAGCCGTTCGAGATGAAGGTTTCCAAAAGGAACCTGCGTACAGCCGTTGAAGAATGTTGGAGATATATATATTCTGTTTTATTTTTCCTGAACATAATGAATCATGAAAAGGGAGTGCAAATATTATATACAGATTTTCTTTCTCTCTTGTTCTGTTGGATGATATTACTTCTCAAGCAAGTTCTTCTTCTCCAACAAGAAAGTGGTTTGTGATTCTTCATCGCCAAGAGCAGTCGACAAGATCAACACAAATAAAAGATTCATTCTCATTTTGATCCAGTCGACTCTAAGTTTCAGATCAAGCTTTCAAGAAAAGGTTTCTTCTTCCTCTCTCTAGATCCAGATTTTCTATTCTTTCAAGGAAGAAGAAGTTCTATCATTTTCAGATCTGATCAAGTCAAGTCTCCAGAAGATTTCAAGAAGATTGTTTTTCAATCTAAAGTTTTGTAAAAATCTTTTACATATTCTTGTAGGAGGTTTTCCTTCGAGTTTTTAGTAGGAGTTGTTTGCTCCGAGTTTGAGTAGGAGAAGATTGTTATCCGAGTTTTTGTAGGAGTTGTTTACTCCGAGTTTGAGTAGGAGAAGATTGTTCTCCGAGTTTTTGTAGGAGTTGTTTTGCTCCGATCTTGTAGGATTATTCATAATCTGAGTTAGTGAAGTAGCCTAGTCTAGCCGGTCGTGATAGATAGGTGAGGTGCAAAGTGGGCTACCCAAGAATGGGGAACCACTATAAATCCTTGTGTGTACTGTGCTCTTTGGTTTTCTGTGTGCTTTACTTATTATATTTTTAATTCCGCAAAAAGCTATAGAAACCACCTATTCACCCCCCCTCTAGGTGATTTAGGCTGCAACTAGATACTTCCAATTGGTATCAAAGCGAGGTTTTTCATAAAAGGTTAACACCTTGAACAAGATCTATATAAGTCTAGTTGCAAGAGACAGTATGTCCGGAATGGATAAATCCAAGGATTCCGTCAAGTTGTCAGTTTGCACTAAAGAAAATTTTCCGATGTGGAAATAAAGAGTAAAATTCTTCATGGAAGCTGCAGATCCAAGAATTTTTCAGATGGTGGAAGAAGGCCCTCATGTCCCCATGAAATCTTCTTCAATTAATTCTAATTTTCAAATAGCCAAGAAAATGCTGGAATTGACCAAGGATGAGATTGCTCTCGTCTCTTTGGATAAAAAGGCCAAGAACATCATTGTCGGTGCAGTGGATGATTCTATGTTGCAAAATCTGATACACTGCAAATCTGCAAAAGAAATGTGGGATTCCGTAGTGGTTCTCATGGAAGGTACAAAAGAAGTGCGAGATGATCGACGATCTTTGTTGAATCAAGAATATGAAGCATTTAAGCAAGATCCGAGAGACTCCATCTCAGACACTTATGAAAAGTTCTTCAAGATCGTAAACGCTCTTAGAAATTATGATCGGGAATTCACCGTCGGAGAATTAAATGACAAGTTCTTGAAATCCCTGACGAAAGAATGGGATACCAAGGCAATTGCTATTCGGGAATTCAGAAAGTTGGCTACGATGGAGCCACAAATATTGTTTGGGAAACTTCTTTCCCATGAGCTAAAGCTGAGTATTAGAAAAGCTGAAGAAGAAGGATGCTTCACTTTTGGAAGGGAGAACTCTGTGGCACTGAAGGCCAAAGAGTCAAGAAGAGGTAAAGCTAGATCATTTGAAAGGACATGGTCGTCAGATGAAGACGACGAGTCTGTGGCTTGCTCATCAAGCTCAGACATGTCCGATGGAGAGTTCTCTTCACTCTCCAAGAAATTCAAGAAATTGCTCAGAAAAAGGAAGCAAAGGAAAGGTCAATCCTCCTCATCAGATCATAGAAGATCAAGACATGATGATGACCATCACAAGAAAGAACACAACAACGACAGGTATGAAACCAAACCGAATAAACATGTTACGACTGATATCATTTGTTATTGCTGTAATAAGCCAGGACATATAAGTACGAAATGTCCATACAAAAAGAAGAAAGAGAAGAAATCCTTTAAGAGTAAAAGGAAAGAGGAAAAGAACTTCTTAGCAAAGAAGACCAAGACTCTGAGCGACAGCGACTCGGATGAGTCAAGCTCAGATGAAGAAACACTTCTTGCTCTGACTGTGCTATCTGAGTCAGAAGAGGAAATCCAAGATAAAACCTATCCCAAACAAGTATGCATAAGGGCACCTCTGTCTGTTACAGACTCTGAAGCTGAAACAAGCTCATCAGAAAATGATGACACACCTCATCTGGCAAATTCAGATTCGGATAACTACGATACGACTTATGAAGGGAAGGTAAACTCGCACACCCCTCTTTCTGATTCTGAAACTGGATCCACTGAGAATGAAGGCTACTCTTCTGAGGAAGACTTAGATCTAATGGTTCAGTATAAAGCTTTATTGGTGGGATTTGACAAATGCCTCAAGGTAGTCAAATCTCAAGCAAAAGAGATTGAATCTCTCAAGGCGGTGGAATCAAATTTGAGGGAGGAAATTGAAAAATTATCTCCTCTCAAAGTTGAAGTCAAAATCTTGAAAGATGAACTTAAAGGCTCAACATAACTATTACATCTAAAGGAGAAGTTTCTAAATGAACTAGAAGATAAGTTAATGGTGGAAAGGAAGCTCGTAGAAAGCTTCTCGAAGCCAAAGACTATTCTTCCACTCATTGACGAATTTTCTGCTCCTGCGAAGGGTAGTGGCCTTGGTTATGAGGCTGAAAGTAGTAAGGCTGCTGAGAAAAGAGCCGTGAAAGGAAAGGGTAAAGATGATCAAAGTCAACCTTCATTCAGGAAAGTAGTTTTTCCGACAAACCGCTTTGACTTTGAGGCATCCTATGGTCACTTTACTAGACCAACACATGTTGAATCTAATAATAGATATCAAGGATGGAGCAGATCCCGAAACCTTGATACGACTCCACTCAAAGCTCCTCATGAAGAAGTAATCCTCAAGGACCATGATTCATTCGTGCATGGATCAGTTGCTAAGAAAGCACCAAAGATCCAATCTATTGTTGCTAAATCTCTTGAAGAGAAGAAGGAGTCGTGTGTATGTTGCAACCACGAGGCTTCTACTTCTAAGAATGTTTCTCCTACTAGACCTCCCGTTCAAAAGGTGAAGTAGGAAAACAGGAGAAGATACAATCAATTTGATTGTTGGTGTTGTGGCAAGGTTGGTCACTTCGCCTTAGATTGCTGGTTTAATCCAAGGAATGTCAAGACTCCACGGGTTAACATTGTAAGAATGACCCCTTGCAATGTTAACACTCTGAGTGGTGTTGATCTAACCACGAACCTAGGACCCAAATCCTTTTGGGTTCCTAAGGGTAATTAATCTGTGTTTGCAGGTATGTCCAAAGGCCAACCAAAACTCTAATAAGGCATTTGGACAGTGGATGTTCAAGGTTCATGACCAGAATAAAGAAGTATATAGTAAGGTTGCTGAAAAGCTTAGGAAATCAGTCCAGGCACTGAAATTCTAAGGGGGAGAAAAGACTAAAGGGGAGAAAAGATTGAGGGGGAGCTGATTCAACATATTCAAGATATACTCCCAAATGTGAACTCCCATACAATTGCTGAGGGGTAGCTTTGAGCTCTCATGCTATTTCTTCCCTATCTGAAGTAGTCAGAAAGGGGGGAGAGAAGTTGAAATTGGAAGAGAATTTAAAGTTGGGAGAAATTGGCAAAGTTAGAATTGGCAAAGTTGAAAGAGAAAGTTGAAAGGGAGAGAAAGTTGAAAAAGCTAAGTTTTTAACTCTCCTTATCTATTTGATATATATTTATCTAAGTGCAATTCAACTCAGTACATAGGTTCTGACTTCTTCAAATA
Organism: Dactylorhiza incarnata; assembly: GCA_033032865.1. Taxonomy (NCBI): domain Eukaryota; kingdom Viridiplantae; phylum Streptophyta; class Magnoliopsida; order Asparagales; family Orchidaceae; genus Dactylorhiza; species Dactylorhiza incarnata. The sequence continues at coordinate 6,357,254 of JAWHQI010000051.1, read as the reverse complement.
GGGGGAGATTGTTGGGTATTGTAGCCACAGTTACCTTGATTTGAAGAAGTGTTCCTTTGAACTAAGTTGAATTGAGTTGTATTTGATGTTGTTTTCTAGTTATGTGTTTGCAGATTATAAATGACTAAGTACAAACCAATGTCAGGTTTCAATAATTGTTAAACACAAGACTATACTATGTAATTCCTCATGGTATAGACCAAAGTGTTAACTTATGTGAAATCTCTCTATTGGGGTATATTTTTTATTCAAGCACAAAGGAAGGATAAGAGAAAGTTGCTGCTAAGAGAAAGTTGCTGGAAGAAAGAAGGAAGAAATATTTTTCTAAGTATTTAGCTTTTCGTCGAACGCAAGAATTCGTCGAACGCAAGAATTTGTCGAACGCCGTTCGACGAAGTAAATATACTTCGTCGTTCTCTGGTTTGCTGTTAGTTGAAGCAGTTCGTCGAACGCAGAGCTTTGGCATTTCGTCGATCCCTGTTCGACGAACTGAAGCATTTCGTCGAGCGCTGTTCGACTAAGTGAATGTATTTCATCAATCTCTGGTTTGCCGTTAGTTGAAGACATTTCGTCGAACGCAGCTTATTAGCAGTTCGTCGAACGCAGGGAATCAGGAGTTCGTCGAACGCAGTAATTATTTAATTCGTCGACCGCTGTTTGCTTATATTTCATCGACTGCTGTTCATAAATAGATTTCATCGACCTATGTTTATATATTTACTTCATCGATCGCGCTCGCCGATCTCCGTTCGATGAAAGGAAGGAAGTTCGTCGATCGAAGTTCCGTTCGACGAAATTTTGACAGGCTCTGAAATTGCGCTGTTTCGAATTTCAAATTGCTGATTCCTCCGCGTACAGTATATTTGAAATATTTCCCTTGATTTTTGTAGACAACCATTGGAGATATTATTCTTCCTTAATTCTTGCTGTTAGAGAATTAATGTCACAACCCGCATTTTCTCAGGAATTAAGAATATCAGAGGAAGAGAAAATACGCGTCATGATGCCACGTCATGCAGGCGACAACTGCAGACGCTCAGGCGGGATCCTATTACTTGAAAATTGAAAACATGATTGCATGATAATCATTATTTGAAATCATTTATTAGGGTTTAGAGTAAGAACTATGTCTCTCAGTTCGTGGATCAACTAGTCCACAGAGAAAATTATATATGTAACTGCAGCGGAAAACACTTGATTTAGTTCATTTAAGGTCCTATATGCACGTGAAGGCAGGACATAAAGTAGATGATATGCACTTAACTAGGCGTAGTATAAGTATAGAAAATATCTTTAGGTGACTTTAAAACTAAGGGTTTTAGTTAAAAATGATGCGATGAAGATGAATGAAAAGCCATTTTATCACTATAATGCACATAGTCATAAATCATTCCCAGAGAGTAAGGTATCAGATCTAAAAGCAGTGGCATAAACTGGTAAGTAAACTATAAAGTATCAAAGAGGCACAATGGGCGTCAACAAGCTGACACTAACCCATTGGACCAAACTAGCATGTCTGAACACAAGGAGAAGCAAACAACAACAACTACTACTACCTCGCAGCAGCGGGGTAAACAGCAGCTAAAAACTCCCGAAGACCTCGGGCTACTCCACTAACCGCTACGGCTCTGAAACCTGAGGCATTCAATAAACAAGAACGCCTCAGCAAGGGAATTGCAAGTGGCAAGAAATAAGGAAAAACAAAGTAAAATAAGGCATAAGGGGTACCAACCCAAGCCAAACATACTGAAAGAACAACTCCAAATGGAGAAGTAAGCATAGCACCGAGTGCATCAAATACCTTATAAAAGGAACAAGTAAGGTTCATTTGTCTTATAAAAGTTTCAATTAAAGAGACTGATCAGCTCAAGTTAAACGGGGGCGGTCCTTTATCCTCTGCCACCCAAAGCCTTAACTGGTGGGGGTTTCTATAACCCTATCACCCAAACACGGCCCACAGGAACACAGGCAACGCCTGCTGATCACGTCCTTGAAATGGCCACCGTGCAAAGCTAAAAGCATATATTCATTTTAATTAAATCATTAAGACACGGGACGAAGCCCGAGAAACAATCAACAGGGATACCCTAAGAGATAGGGTCAAAGCAAGGCACACACCGATCAAGATGAATCACAAGCGAAACCAAAGATTTGCAAGATCACACCAGGTTTAGAATTTTGATAGGAGGTAAACATGATCAAAGACGCAATGCAGTTATTAGCAACATCACCGCATACTGCTAACATCACAAATACTAAGAAGAAACACCCTAAGGATAGGGTCACCATGAGATAACTGCTGATCAAACAATTCATAAGGGGAAACTCGGAGTCATTGAACCAAAAAAGGCAAAGGGGTTCAAGCTCGAGGGATTCACGATCAAGGACACCCAAGAGACTTGGGCAAAACTCCTTGTACCCTTGTAAGAGGCACAAGGTTTCAAGAAGGAGGAGAAGTAATCAGAGGCATAACTCATGACGAATCATAAGAGTAAACTCAAACATTATCAGACCACCACGAGTAAAAGAATTCAAGCAAAAGGGATTCAAGATCAGGAGCACCGAAGGGATACTGGCAACATCCTTGTGCGCTTGAGAGGACACAAGATTTAAACATGAGAATCGCAACGAAATCACATGCGCTCCTGGCGGGGTTCCAAGGGTCCGCGCCCCTGGCGGGGTCTTAGGGGCAGAGCCCCTAACAGGGTCCAAGGGGCAGCGCCCCTGGCGGTGTGCGGGCAGAGCCCCGTCCAAATTTTTTTGAAATCCCACCACCGGGAACCATACAAAAATCACATCAAATTGAGGACTTCCCGAGAACTACAAAGGACTTCTCGGGAGAGAGAAGGTTGAATTTTCGAGTAATAAGCAAACTCTCGAGACATGAAAGGGATCTCTCGAGATATGAAGGGGAAATATCGAGACATCAGAAGGGATCTCTCGAGACAGGACAGGGCTCAGGCTTATTTCTCGAAAGATGAAGGCAAGGTTCAAGTTGATATCTCGAGACATAGGAGGTTAATTTCTCGAGACAAGGGAAATCTCTCGAGAGATGGAAAAATTGTTTTCTCGGGACAAAGCAAGGATTTCTCGAAATATAGCAGGGATTTCTCGGAATATAGTAGGGATTTCTCGGGAACCAGAGGGGAATCTCTCGGGAAATCAAAAGAAAGCTCTAGATTTAGTAAAGGAACGAGGATTTTATCTATCCCGGTTTTTCTCCAGGGAACAACTACCCGATTCATAGCAAAGGAAGACCAATCAAGGAAGCTTATATCAACACTCCAAGACTTAAGTTAAACCGAGCGACATGAAATCGACACGAGCGAAACAATGCTTCAAGAAAAGAAAGAGAAGGAGGAGGAAGCCACTTGCCTTAACCTTGCAAAACTCGCCTAGCTCCGCTCTGAATGCCAAGGTAACTCCCGAGCACGAAGACCTGGAGCGCTAAGGACCGAAAGGAAGAGTTAGGTCATTTCCATAACTCCAAAACTTCCACAAAGAAGAACAAGCTTATCACTAAGACGAAGATCTCGCCGAGAGCTTTCCAAATCTTCAAACCAAACTCGATTCCGACCACTACAGCTCTAGAAAATCGCCAGTTGAAGGCTCCACGAAGCTCCGCTCTCGCCCTAACCTTCGGCGGCTGATTTTGATCGAGGAAGGAGATGAATAGGGAAGGGAAGGATTTTAGGCTTATATATAAACCTAATTTATTATTTAAATAATTAATTAATCCTCCAAATTACTTAAAACTGCGAGGGCGACCAAAACACCTCGGATTTCTACGAAATTCGCACCCTAACTAAAACACGGCGCTACGAATCCAACGGCGAAGTCAGAATTCAATTCCGACAAGCCAAACTCCGGATAAAGCCTCCTGAAGCTAAAATCTTGATAATTACTCCAAATCTTCACTTTAACTCGAAACGACGCGAAATCTCGCACGCTCGATCTGAATCACGAGCTCCAACTAAGCTATGGCTCGAAACACTACCAAAAGAGCTGACGTAACGCCCTTACGTCAAAATTACGTCACAACGGGTACGTAAAATAATTGACAAAAATCAGGGGCGTTACAATTAATTCTCCTTAATTTCTGCTTATAGTCGTTGACAGATTATTTCTTTCCTTTATTCAAGATTTCAGCCGTTCAAGATGAAGGTTTCCAAAAGGAACCTGCGTACAGCCGTTGAAGAATGTTGGAGATATATATATATTCTGTTCTATTTTTCCTGAACATAATGAATCGTGAAAAGGGAGTGCAAATATTATATACAGATTTTCTTTCTCTCTTGTTCTGTTGGATGATATTACTTCTCACGCAAGTTCTTCTTCTCCAACAAGAAAGTGGTTTGCGATTCTTCAACGCCAAGAGAAGTCGACAAGATCAACACAAATAAAAGATTCATTCTCATTTTGATCCAGTCGACTCTAAGTTTCAGATCAAGCTTTCAAGAAAAGATTTCTTCTTCCTCTCTCTAGATCCAGATTTTCTATTCTTTCAAGGAAGAAGAAGTTTGATCATTTTCAGATCTGATCAAGTCAAGTCTCCAGAAGATTTCAAGAAGATTGTTTTTCAATCTAATGTTTTGTAAAAATCTTTTACATATTCTTGTAGGAGGTTTTCCTCCGAGTTTTTGTAGGAGTTGTTTGCTCCGAGTTTGAGTAGGAGAAGATTGTTCTCCGAGTTTTTGTAGGAGTTGTTTTGCTCCGAGTTGTAGGAAGTTTTTCTTCGGAGTTTGTAAGAGTTTGTTCTCTGAGTTTGTAGGAGTTTGACTCCGAGCTGTAGGATTATTCATAATCCGAGAATAGTGAAGTAGCCTAGTCTAGCCGGTCGTGCTAGATAGGTGAGGTGCAAAGTGGACTACCCAAGAACGGGGAACCACTATAAATCCTTGTGTGTACTGTGCTCTTTGGTTTTCTGTGTGCATTTATTTCTAAGTTTTTAATTCCGCAAAAAGCTATAGAAACCACCTATTCACCCCCCTCTAGGTGATTTAGGTCGCAACTAGATACTTTCAGACTTCCTCTTTTCATCCTTGTTGCTGCTCATGTCCCTTTTTTCTTGTGGGCACTCAGGAGCGTTGTCCCCTGGCTTGTTATAGGAGTAGCATATCATTTCTTTCTTTGGAGTCTTGTCATATCTAGGCTTTGAGCTCCTCTCTCTTCTCCTTGAGTCTTCTGTATTTACTCATTTTCAGAATCTCCTTGCTAGGAGATTGAACATTTCATCTTCAGGAGTGGAGGGATCTCCTTCAGTAGCTTTCAGAGCAAGGCTCCTTTGAACAGGAGCTGGGGTTGACTCCTTTTCCTCTGATTCAGCTCTGTTCTTAAGAAGCATCTCATATGACTTTAGCTTTCCAAGCAAAGCCTCAGTAGAGATTTCTCTGTGGCATCTGGACTCTCTAATGGCCCAGATCCTTGAATCCCATGAGCTTGGGAAGCACATGAGGATTTTATCATTAATTTCAGTCTAGGATTGTTAAAAAACTTGAGGTCCGGAGATGAAGTAAAAAAATGCGGAATCACTTCACAAAACCTTCCACAAATATAGCACAATAATGACAATGGGAAGACCAAATAATGCTATGATATTAATTATCTCTTTACAATTCGAGGTATACATGGCGAGACATTATTCATAAGAATCACGGAGGATAGAAGCACAAAACACAAAGGGTAAACAAGCTGCTGCGACCTGACAACTTGAGACCGTCAGACCGCGCGAACAGACAAGCCAGACGGTAGCTCCTGAGACCGCGTGAACAGAGTACAAGCCACACCTGCCAGACCGCAACCACAGACCGCTGACCTGCTGCTTTATTGCTCTGCTGAAAACAACCAGTTCACACTTCTTGATCGCCCAGACCGCACGGTCTTGATCACAGAAGAACCCGCGAACTCTGAATAAAGAACTGCTACCTGCCACAGACCGCAACTCAAGATCGCCTGGCCACTTAAGATTGCCTGATCAACTGAGTCCGCTGCACAGAACAAGAACACCTAAACACAGTCCGCCCGGACTGGTTTATTAAAAGCTGGAAGAAGGGAGACAAGCTGACCGCGAGATGCTAGCCGCTAACCTGCGAACAAACAAACCGGGCAGACAAAGATCTCAGAAGGCACGACCTCAGAATGAGACCAGCATAATCAAGACAACTTTGGTTCTTACAGTTCTCGTTATTAATGACAGGCCGTACACCCCTATTTATAGGTGAGAAGATGGATGTCGTCACCGTACAAACTGGAATACAATAACCGCCCATCAGATCGCGAGCGGTCTTGCAAAGCAGACCGCCCGAACCCAGCATAACTCACAGCTTCCTTATTAAACCTTGCGGTTACAACCAAACCGCCCGGTCACCGCGGTCTCAACAAAGCAGACCGCCCGGTCTTCTTCCAAAGAAGGCAGACAAAGAACATCTGGCCGACTTAGGACAAGTCGCCAGACCAACCTGTGCAAGCCGCCAGGACATCAGCGGTATCCCAGATCAGACAGCTCAGAACAACCCGCCTGAGACAAAACCAGCCAGAAAACCAGCGCAGACCGCGCGGTCTCTGCGGTCTCCAATCCGCAGACCGCCCAGCACCATTCCACTTCCACTTCAAAAATTTAACACTCCCCCTTGAAGTGGGAAGTGGAAGTCAGCCCAAGCAAACTCCGCAACTGACCAAAAGGTCCCTTCGCCAGCAGCTTAGTAAATATGTCAGCAACGTTCTCCTTGCTCTGTACATGCTCCACAGTCAGAGATTCCTCCAACACCTTCTCACGAATGAAATGGTGATGAATCTCTATGTGCTTCATACATGCGTGACAAACTGGATTGTTCACCAGTTTGAGAGCACTCTCATTGTCACCACGTAGCAGAGTAGGACCTCGCACCTCCCTATGAATGTCCTGCACAAGCCTCCTAAGCCAGATGGCTTCCTGAGCTGCCAAAGCCGAAGCTTTGTACTCCGCTTCTGTGGTAGAGACAGACACAGAATCCTGCTTCTTGCTGCACCATGATATAGATGTGGAACCTATCATAAAGACATATCCAGACGTCGATCTCCGATCATCCAAATCTCCTCCATAATCAGCATCCATGTACCCGTGCAAGCAAAAACCCGAATCTCTCCCGTAGAAGAGACCCAAATCTGAGGTGGATTTGACATACTTCAATATACTCCTAGCCGCCACAAGATGAGGCTTCTGAGGCTCTTCCATAAACTGACTCACCCTGCCAACTGCATGAGCAATATCTGGCCTCGTGATCGTCAAGTATATCAAGCTTCCGACCAAAGCCCGGAACACCAAAGGATCAGTAAGAACCTTCCCTTCATCTCGCCGAAGATGAACTCCAACCTCCAGTGGAGTAGAGCTGCTCTTCCCCCCTTCCATGCTGAATCTCTTCATAATTCGATCTGCATAGCCCTTTTGGGAAACAAGCAAACCGCTCTCTTTCCTCTCCACTTCGAGCCCAAGGAAATGGTAGAGCTCGCCCAAATCCTTCATCTCGAATCTGATAGCTAGCTCAGCACGAAGCCTAGCTACCTCCACTTCAGAATTCCCCGTGACGATCATATCGTCAATGTACAACAGTACCAAGACCTGAAGCTCCCCCATCTTCTTTACAAATAAGCTTGAATCAGAAACAGAAGCAAAATATCCGCAGAACTGGAGGTATTCTACGATCTTCCTGTACCACGCCCGAGGCGCTTGCTTCAAGCCGTAAAGAGCCTTCTTGAGCTTGCAAACATATCTTGGGTGCTCTTCGGATACATAACCAGGTGGCTGATCCATAAAGATATCCTTGTCAATCTCGCCATATAAGAAAGCGTTCTTCATGTCGAGTTCCCAAATCTTCCACCCTTGGCAAGCTGCCAATGCGATCACCACCCAGACCTAAGTCATTTTGGCAACGGGGCTAAATGTCTCTTCATAATCCTCCCCATACTTCTGAGAGAAACCTCGAGCTACAAGGCGATCCTAGTACCGCTCAATACTTCCATCAGCCTTCTTCTTCAGTTTGAAAACCCACTTGCAAGTCACCGGAGTAACTCCCTCAATCTTAGGCACCAAGTCCCAAGTCTCATTCTTCCTGAGGGCAGCCATCTCTTCATCCATGGCTCCTTCCAACTACTTGACGCCAACGACATTTTCATAACAAGATGGCTCTCTCTCATCCAGGCGACCTGCGAAGAAACATGAGACAAAGCTCACCAAGTTCCCGCCCGTATACCGATCAAGTGGAATAATGGTCCTCTTGGACCTCCTCAAAGCTTAACTCTGAACCACCTCTTCAACTGCAGCTTCTGGACTAGCTCTCCTTTCAGGTAAACATGGAGCATCGCTCCCCCTGCTTCCAGAACCTGAAGCACCTGATTCAGGGCGAGAAATACCTGGAGCACCTGGAGAAACAGGCAACTCCACCAGAGCTTCCCTTGCAGCTTCCTCTGGTCCACCATCTACCCTACTTCCTTGTAACTCAACAGAAGAGCTACCTTGGTATGACGTCATCTCGTCAATTTCCACATCCCTAGAGACCACATATCTCTATGTCTCGGGATCCATGCATCTCCACCCTTTCTTCCGGTCATCAAAACCGACGAAGACTAGTTTCCTTGCCTTAGCATCCAGCTTTGTTCGAAGGGCATCTGGAACATGCACAAAGCAGGTAGAACCAAACACTCAAAAGTGTTCCACGCTTGGCTTATCTTTGAACATCAACTCATGAGGGGTCTTCATGTTGATGGGACTGAGAGGCATCCGGTTGATAATATAGGCCGCACAAGACATTCCCTCTGCCCATAAGGACTTTGGGATACTCTTGGCATGAAGCCAACATTTGCAGGTCTCCGTCAGATGACGAATCTTCCACTCTACAACACCGTTCTGTTATGGAGTGTGAGCACAAGAAAGCTCCCTTTTGATGCCATGCTTCCTGCAAAAGTTAAAGAACGTCTTGGAGGTGAACTCCCCTCCATTGTCAGTTCTGAACCTCTTCACCCGCAGGTTTAGCCGACCTTCCACCAGCTCCTTGAACACCACAAATCTCTCGAACGCCTCCGACTTCTCCTTCAGAAAATATACCCAATTATATCTGGTGAAGTCATCAACCAAAATCAGCATATACCTGCTACCTCCAAGACTGGCAGTGTTGGTAGGTCCAAACAGATCACCATGGATGCACTCCAATGGTCTTTTACACCTGCTTTGTGATTTGTCAAATGGAAGATGTTGAGCCTTACCAAACTGACAACCTGCACAAACGTGACCATCCCCGAAAGATGACAAGCTAGGCAAACCTTTCACCTGGCCTCTACCCGTCATACCCTTCAATTAATCCATCCCAACATGTCCAAGTTTTTCATGCCAGATAGCAGCACTGTCGTTAGCCCTCATCTTATCAACATAAGAACTTGTTGAAAGAACGAACAAGTCTTTCACACTTCTCCCAACATGAGTGACCTCAGCTTTCACATCTAAAACATTTCGGAGAAATTTCACTTCTGTTGGACCAAACAGAACGTGATAGCCAGCATCCACCGCATTGGTCATCGAGAAGAGGTTATTCTTCATTCCTGAAACATGATAGACACTCTTCAACGTAAGAGTACCTCTATCATCATTCAAAGAAACCATACCCTCCTTCTCAACTGCATGAACAGTATCATCAGCTGTAATGATAGTGTCATTACCTATATATGCTCGCAATGAGGAGAACTTTGACTCATCTCCGGTGAGGTGATGACCACACCCAGAGTCAACTATCCAATCATCATGATAGTTGATGGAAGTCATAGCCCAAACACACGTGCCTGTCATGAATGCACCTCCACCACCCTAACTACCTTCAGAATTGGAACCAGCCTCCTCCTTCCCTGCAGCATGCCCTGGCTGAAGATTGATCTTGCAGTCTCTTTTGAAATGACCAAGCTTGTTGCACCTGAAGCATCTAGGTCCTTCCTTCTTCTTCCCATCATGCTTAGGAGCATAGCTCCTCTCCTGCTGATATGAAGTAGAAGGACCATCATCTCCAGATGTCTTCTTCTTCTCATCCCATCTCTTCTTCTTGCTAGAGAACCTCACCTTCTCCACCAGATACAGACATCCCAGCCATTTGCTTAGCCAAACTTTCCTGCGAAGCAAGTAAGTTCTCCAGCTCCAGCAACGAAGGCTGATTGGCCCATCCTTGAACAGAAGTAACAAAGGCCACATACTCCCTCCGCAAGCCGCGGATTATGTGCCTCTTCAGCTTAGCTTCTGAGATAGGCTCATCCGGGTCCAAAGCCGATATCTCTGCGCAGAGGTTTTTCATCTTCAAGAAGAACGTTGAGATAGACAAATCCCCCTAAGTTGCTTTCGCCAACTTATTTTCCAAGAACTGTAGCCTAGCTACATTCTTCTTATTGAACAAGCCATCCAAGGCTGTCCAAATTTCAGCAGCTGAACCACACCCGATGATGTGATCAAACAACTCCGGAATGATAGCTCTCTTGAGAGTAAACTCCGTCTTAGCATTCATTCTCCTCCAAGCCTTCACGAGCTCAGCATTCCCTTCTGCAGGTACAACAGCTTATCTTGCTTCTCCTCCTACAACCTCCCACAAATCCTCGCCAAGAAGATAGCTCTCCATGCAAGACTTCCACTTCTTAAAGTTAGTCTGCGTAAGGAGCTCAATACCAAGACCTCTAGCATATCCTCCTTCCATTTCTATCCCACTGATTGCTAACCACTTGAGAAACTCGAGAGAAGTATCAGTAATTTCTGCTCGGCAACCTTAGCAACCTAACTCTGATACCATGTTAAAAAACTTGAGGTCCGGAGATGAAGTAAAAAATGTGGATTCACTTCACAAAACCTTCCACAAGTATAGCACAACAATGACAATGGGAAGACCGAATAGTGCTATGATATTAACTATCTCTTTACAATTCGAGGTATACATGGCGAGACATGATTCATAAGAATCACGGAGGAGAGAAGCACAAAACACAAAGGGTAAACAAGCTGCTGCGACCTGATAACTTGAGACCGTCAGACCGCGCGAACAGACAAGACAGACTGTAGCTCCTAAGACTGTGTGAACAGAGTACAAGCCGCACATGCATGACCGCAACCACAGACCACTGACCTGCTGCTTTATTCCTCTGCTGAAAACAACAAGTTCACACTTCTTGATCGCCCAGACTGCACGGTCTTGATCACAGAAGAACCCGCGAGCTCTGAACAAAGAACTGCTACCTGCCACGGACCGCAACTCAAGATCGCCTGGCCACTTAAGACCGCCTGATCAACTGAGTCCACTCCACAGACCAAGAACACCTAAACACAGTCCGGCCGGAATGGTTTATTCAAAGCTGGAAGAAGGGAGACAAGCTGACCGCGAGCTGCTAGCCGCTAACCTGCAAACAAATAAACCGGTCAGACAAAGATCTCAGACCGCACGACCTCAGAATGAGACCGGCACAATCAAGACAACTTTGGTTCTTACAGTTCTCATTATTAATGACGGGCTCTGCACCCCTATTTATAGGTGAGAAGATGGATGTCATCACCGCATAAACCGGGATATAATAACCGCCCATCAGATCGTGAGCGGTCTCGCAAAGCAGACCGCCCGAGCCCAGCATAGCTCACAGCTTCCTTATTAAACCTTGCGATTACAACCAAACCGCTCGGTCACCGTGGTCTCAACAAAGCAGACCGCCCGGTCTTCTTCCAAAGAAGGCAGACCAAGAACATCTGGCCGACTTAGGACAAGTCGCCAGACAAACCTGCACAAGCCGCCAGGACAACAGCGGTCTCCCAGATCAAATCGATCAGAATAACCCGCCTGAGAGAAAACCAGCCAGAAAACCAGCGCAGACCCCGCGGTCTCTGCGGTCTCCAATCCGCAGACCGCCCAGCACCATTCCACTTCCACTTTAAAAATTTAACAAGGATATCTCCTTGTCCAAGCCACTGAGCTCATTAATGATAAGGCTGAATCTGTCATACATATCAGCAACTGTTTCTTCAGCTTTCTTCTGAAAGTTCTCATACTAGGATATGAGAAGTGACTTCTTATCCTTCCTTTCATCATCCCTTCCTTCTACAAGTCTGGAAAGTGACTCCCAGATTTCTTTAGCCGACTGACAGTCAGCAACTTTCTGGAAAATGTCATCTGACATTGTGGAGACAAGAATATTCATAGCTTTGGCATCACATGCCTTCTGCTTTTTCTCTGTTTCAGTCCACTCAGCCTTGGGCACAGGTTCTTGAGTTGAAGTCCTACTGGCATCTCTCATGTATGGAGTTGCTGGACCTAAAATTATGACATCAAAGATGTCTTCATCAATAGAGTTCATGTAAAGTTTTATTCTTGCCTTCCAGAGTGTAAACTTATTCAGATTGCACACTGGTGGTCTAGTTGAGGCATAATCCTTAGAACTCATTTTCTTAATGAAATAACTTTATTGTAATAAAATAAAAGTAGGAGGTCTTTTTGATCAAGGTGTTAACCTTTTAATGATCAATCTCCCTCTGATACCATGAAAGGGGAGTTTAGTTCTTAATTTCCTTTTAGGTTGTTTCAAAATAATGATATATATATGTGTGTGTTTGTAGTGCTGAGTGTGTAATAACAACAAACATTAAGAAGGCACAACAACAAGAAATAACAGCATAAAACAAGCAACCAGAAGACACAAGAAATATAGTAGTTCCCCAATCAACCTGGGTTAACCTTTTAATGATCAATCTCCCTATGATACCATGAAAGGGGAGTTTAGTTCTTAATTTCCTTTTAGGTTGTTTCAAAATAATGATATATATATATATATATATATGTGTGTGTAGTGCTGAGTGTGTAATAACAACAAACACTAAGAAGGCACAACAACAAGAAATAACATCATAAAACAAGCAACCAGAAGACACAAGAAATATATTAGTTCCCCAATCAACCTGGGTACATCTACTCTTCTACCCACTGGTAGGAATTCACTACAGGTTTTTGATCAGGTGCCCTGCCACCATATGAGCTTTTGATCAGGTAACTCAAAAACCAAATCACAAGTTTTTGCTAAGGTGCCCTGTCACCGAGAGTTAACTTTTGAAGGGAGTTATAAACCTTTGTACAGGAAGGAATAAAGAAAACAAAAAGGTTAAAGTGTTCTTCTCTTTTCTGAGAAGACTCTTGAGATCCTGATGGGTTGTTGAGGATGGATCTTTGATGAAGATGTTGAAGAGCTCCCCATGTCTGATTGAGATTAGATGACAGCTTGTGGAGGCTTCTTCTCTTGAATGTGGTAACCCTTTTTCTTCTTCTTCTGCAGTTAAGATCCCTGAGCAAATGATCTTGATTGGTGTCTCAGGATGAAGATGATCTACAGTGAAGAGTTAGCAGAACAAAGATAGATAAAAAATATGTTTCTCTGTTCTGTATATTGTATCTGTGTGTTCTATATTTTCCTTTTCTCTTCTCTATCTTTATATAGTCTGGAGAGCTTCTCTCTTATTTTGAATTCCTCTTTTGGGAAAGGGAAAGAGATAAAGTCTCTTTAATTGTCTTGACTCCTCGAGAAGATAAATTGATGTCTTTAAGCTTTTCTGCAACGGCTATAACATTTAATGATTCTGCCAACGGCAATATATAAATGATACAGAAAGACAGCAATATATAATTTAATCAAAGTATTGCTTAATCAGATATAAGAGTATTAGTCAAACAGAGAAAGGAGAAATATAATTGCTGATAATATTTCGTCGAGCTCAGCTTCAGGTTCGCCGATCTAAACATTTGATTCGTCGTTCTGGGCTTCTGTTGAAGATTCGTCGAACGCAGACTTGAGATCGTCGAACGCAACTTTTCGTCGAACTGGATTTCGTCGACCGCTGAGACGGGGTCTGTTCGTCGACCGCTAAGACAATCTGTTCGTCGACAGCTGAACTGGCTGGATTTCGTCGAGCGCAGAATGGACATCATTCATCGACCGTAGAGCATCGTTCGTCGAACGCCGATAGCCGTTCGTCGAACGCAGAGAACTTATATTAATTTTCTTATATTATTTTCTCTGATTCGATCGCATCATATTTATATTACTTTCTTATGTTATTTTCTTAGTCTTCTGACTTAAGGGAGTTTGATCTAAGTTATACAAGATGTGTTATGATCATAAGGATGGATCCTAACTCAAATCAAAACTAAGGTTCCAACAATCTCCCCGTATTTGAGTTGGGATCCTAAGCCAAATCAAAACTAAGTGTTCTAATAGTCTCCCCCTATTTGGGTTAGGATATAGATTTATAGTCTCGCCCTAAAATAAACAGGGATAAAAAAACTATTGGTCTGGTAATCTTCCCTTATTTGGTTTTAGGATGCTAAGTTTCATCTTCTTTTAATTTCTCTTCTCTTGATTCTTCTTCTTTTAATTCCATTTCTTTTAACTTCTACAGGTTTTGATGGATTCTGATTTCTTAGATTTTGATTCCATTAAAATCTTGAATTGCTACAGCTGTTAATGGATTCTAAGGAATAATTTTTAGGAACATTGCCTGATACCTTCCTTCTTGTAGAATCTCCTTAATCAGAAGAGACTCACACTCAGTGCTATGATTATTTCTAATCAATGCAACTTGAGTAGAATGCTCAAACATGATTTTTGGAGAAAAGTCTATAAGAAAATGAAGTTATCTGACTTTGTTTTTATTATAGAAAAATTAATTAAATTTTAGAACTTAAATCTGTTTGATTAGGAATGGAGTTTAATGGTGAAAAACTGGTCAAGCCTTTTTATCTCATTAAAATATAAATTTGAAAAATTATTTTGATTTTGTTGATCATAAAATATTTCTTTTTCCTTAAAAGATTGTTCAAATTTATTTTTCAAGAAGATATTTTGTTCCGCTGATAATTTTAAGAATTCTTTAAGTTTCTTATATTCAGAAGTCAATTTATTTATTTTTAATTCTTTTCTGATTTTATTTTCAGATTTTATTAAACCTATACATGGAATTTTAGACACTGATTTGATTTATCCTGAAGTAAAATTAGGAGTTGAAGTTACCTCAGTTACCTTTTCTGATTCAGATTCATATTCTGCATCTGAGTAGTGGTTTGAGCCATATATGGCCAACATGCAGAATCTTCTGGCCTTTTGTTCTTCCTCTTCTTCTTCTTCACTTAGACTTGAAAATGGTTCTGCATCATAAATATAGTTAGTGGAAGAACTGATTAAGAAATCTTCTTGTGCCATTAGATTTTAGAAAAACTTTTAAGAACTAAATGATCTTTGTGATTCAGGTGTTAGCCTGTATAAAAATCAACTACCCTCTGATACCAATTGAAAGTGCAATTGAGTATCAGTTGAAGGTGATTAATATAATCAACCTGCTTTGATACCAATTGAAAGGGGAGTTTAGTTCTTAAATTTCTTTTAGGTTGTTTCAAAATAATGATATATATATATGTGTGTAGTGCTGAATGCATAATAACAACAAACACTAAGAAGGCGCAACAACAAGAAATAACAGCATAAAACAAGCAACTAGAAGACACAAGAAATATAGTAGTTCCCTAATCAACCTGGGTACATCTACTCTTCTACCCACTGGTAGGAATCCACTACAGGTTTTTGATCAGGTGCCCTGCCACCATATGAGCTTTTGATCAGGTAACTCAAAAACCAAATCACAGGTTTTTGCTAAGGTGCCCTGTCACCGAGAGTTAACTTTTGAAGGGAGTTATAACCCTTTGTACAGGAAGGAATAAAGAAAACAAAAAGGTTAAAGTGTTCTTCTGTTTTTTGAGAAGATTCTTGAGATCCTGATGGGTTGTTGAGGATGGATATTTGATGAAAATGTTGAAGAGCTCCCCCTGTCTGATTGATATTAGATGACAGCTTGTGGAGGCTTCTTCTCTTGAATGTGGTAACCCTTTTTCTTCTTCTTCTGCAGTTAAGATCCCTGAGCAAATGATCTTGATTGGTGTCTTAGGATGAAGATGAACTGCAGAGAAGAGATAGCAGAACAAAGATAGATAAAAATATGTTTCTCTGTTCTGTATATTGTATCTGTGTGTTCTATATTTTCCTTTTCTCTTCTCTGTCTTTATATAGTCTGGAGAGCTTCTCTCTTATTTTGAATTCCTCTTTTGGGAAAGGGAAAGAGATAAAGTCTCTTTAATTGTCTTGACTCCTCGAGAAGATAAACTGTTGTCTTTATGCTTTTCTGCAATGGCTATAACATTTAATGATCTGCCAATGGCTATATATAAATGATACAGAAAGACAGCAATATATAATTTAATCAAAGTATTGCTTAATCAGATATAAGAGTATTAGTCGAACAGAGAAAGGAGAAATATAATTGCTGCTAATATTTCATCGAGCTCAGCTTCAGGTTCGTCGATCTGAACATTTGATTCATCGTTCTGGGCTTCTGTTGAAGATTCGTCGAACACAGACTTGAGATCGTCGAACGCAACTTTTCGTTGAGCTGGATTTCATCGACCGCTGAGACGGGGTCTATTCGTCGACCGCTGAGACAATCTGTTCGTCGACCGCTGAACCGGCTGGATTTCGTCGAGCGCAGAATGGACATCATTTGTCGACCGCAGAGCGCCGTTCGCCGAACGCCGATAGCCATTTGTCGAACGCAGAGAACTTATATTAATTTTCTTATATTATTTTCTCTGATTCGATCGCATCATATTTAAATTACTTTCTTATATTATTTTCTTAGTCTTCTGACTTAAGGGAGTTTGATCTAAGTTATACAAGATGTGTTATGATCATAAGGATGGATCCTAACTCAAATCAAAACTAAGGTTCCAACAATCTCCCCCTATTTGAGTTGGGATCCTAAGCCAAATCAAAACTAGGTGTTCTAACAGTCTCCCCCTATTTGGGTTAGGATATAGATTTATAGTCTCCCCCTAAAATAAACAGGGATCAAAAACTAGTGGTCTGGTAATCTTCCCTTATTTGGTTTTAGGATGCTATGTTTCATCTTCTTTTAATTTCTCTTCTTTTGATTATTCTTCTTTTAATTCCATTTCTTTTAGCTTCTACAGCTTTTGATGGATTCCGATTTCTTAGATTTTGATTCCATTAAAATCTTGAATTGCTACAGCTGTTAATGGATTCTAAGGAATAAGTTTTAGGAACATTGCCTGATATCTTCCTTCTTGTAGAATCTCCTTAATCAGAAGAGACTCACACTCAGTGCTATGATTATTTCTAATCAATGCAACTTGAGTAGAATGCTCAAACATGATTTTTGGAGAAAAGTCTGTAAGAAAATGAAGTTATCTGACTTTGTTTTTATTAGAGAAAAATTAATTAAGTTTTAGAACTTAAATCTGTTTGATTAGGAATGGAGTTTAATGGTGAAAAACTGGTCAAGCCTTTTTATCTCATTAAAATATAAATTTGAAAAATTATTTTGAATTTGTTGATCATAAAATATTACTTTTTCCTTAAAAGATTGTTCAAATTTATTTTTCAAGAAGATATTTTGTTCCTCTGTTAATTTTAAAACTTCTTTAAGTTTGTTATATTCAGAAGTCAATTTATTTATTTTTAACTCTTTTCTGATTTTATTTTCAGATTTTATTAAACCTATACATGGAATTTTAGACACTAATTTGATTTGTCCTGAAGTAAAATTAGGAGTTGAAGTTACCTCAGTTACCTTTTCTGATTCATATTCAGATTCTGCATCTGAGTAGTGGTTTGAGCCATATATGGCCAACATGCAGAATCTTCTGGCCTTTTGTTCTTCCTCTTCGTCTTCTTCACTTAGACTTGAAAATGATTTTGCATCATAAATACAGTTAGTGGAAGAAGTGATTAAGAAATCTTCTTGTGCCATTAGATTTTAGAAAAACTTTTAAGAACTAAATGATCTTTGTGATTCAGGTGTTAGCCTGTATAAAAATCAACTACCCTCTGATACCAAATGAAAGTGCAATTGAGTATCAGTTGAAGGTGATTAATATAATCAACCTGCTTTGATACCAATTGAAAGTGGAGTTTAGTTCTTAATTTCCTTTTAGGTTGTTTCAAAATAATGATATATATATGTGTAGTGCTGAGTGTGTAGTAACAACAAACACTAAGAAGGCACAACAACAAGAAATAACAGCATAAAACAAGCAACCAGAAGACACAAGAAATATAGTAGTTCCCCAATCAACCTGGGTACATCTACTCTTCTACCCACTGGTAGGAATCCACTACAGGTTTTTGATCAGGTGCCCTGCCACCATATGAGCTTTTGATCAGGTAACTCAAAAACCAAATCACAGGTTTTTGCTAAGGTGCCCTGTCATCGAGAGTTAACTTTTGAAGGGAGTTATAACCCTTTGTACATGAAGGAATAAAGAAAACAAAAAGGTTAAAGTGTTCTTCTCTTTTCTGAGAAGACTATTGAGATCTTGATGGGTTGTTGAGGATGGATCTTTGATGAAAATGTTGAAGAGCTCCCCCTGTCTGATTGAGATTAGATGACAGCTTGTGGAGGCTTCTTCTCTTGAATGTGGTAAACCTTTTTCTTCTTCTTCTGCAGTTAAGATCCCTGAGCAAATGATCTTGATTGGTGTCTCAGGATGAAGATGAACTGCAGAGAAGAGATATCAGAACAAAGATAGATAAAGAATATGTTTCTCCGTTCTGTATATTGTATCTGTGTGTTCTATATTTTCCTTTTCTCTTCTCTGTCTTTATATAGTCTGGAGAGCTTCTCTCTTATTTTGAATTCCTCTTTTGGGAAAGGGAAAGAGATAAAGTCTCTTTAATTGTCTTGACTCCTCGAGAAGATAAACTGCTGTCTTTAAGCTTTTCTGTAACGGCTATAACATTTAATGCTTCTGCCAAAGGCTATATATAAATGACACAGAAAGACAGCAATATATAATTTAATCAAAGTATTGCTTAATCAGATATAAGAGTATTAGTCGAACAGAGAAAGGAGAAATATAATTGCTGATAATATTTCGTCGAGCTCAGCTTCAGGTTCGTCGATCTGAACATTTGATTAGTCGTTCTGGGCTTCTGTTGAAGATTCGTCGAACGCAGACTTGAGATCGTCGAACGCAACTTTTCGTCGAGCTGGATTTCGTCGACCACTGAGACGGGGTCTGTTCGTCGACCACTGAGACAATCTGTTCGTCGACCGCTGAACCGGCTGGATTTCATAGAGCGCAGAATGGACATCATTCGTCGACCGCAGAGCATCATTCGTCGAACGCCGATAGCCGTTCGTCGAACGCAGAGAACTTATATTAATTTCCTTATATTATTTTCTCTTATTCGATCGCATCATCTTTATATTACTTTCCTATATTATTTTCTTAGTCTTCTGACTTAAGGGAGTTTGATCTAAGTTATACAAGATGTGTTATGATCATAAGGATGGATCCTAACTCAAATCAAAACTAAGGTTCCAACATACCAATTGAAAGTGCACAGTGTGCCTCTGAGTATACTCTAGAGAGGGGGGGGGGGGTGAATAGAGATTTAAAAATTATTTCTATCCTATTTGTGCAAACACAATAAAACACTAAGTATTATGCTCCAACAATTCTATATGCAGAATAAAATAGTGTTGTTAAGTAAATCAGGAAATTAGTAAAAGAAATGGTACAGCACAGAAAAATGACACACACAGAAGACACAAGATTTATAGAGGTTCCCCAAAATGTGGGTAGTCCTTTCTTCTACCACCTGGTAGGAATGCACAAATTGTGCCTGAGTCTTTTGATAAGGAGAGTCTTAGAACCAAAGATCTTTTGATAAAGAGATCTTGAACCACTCAGATCTTTTGATAAGGAGATCTTGAACCACTCAGATCTTTTGATAAGGAGATCTTGAACCACTGAATCCTTTGGAAGAGGGTTTCTAAAAACTCATTATAGTTAAGGAGAATGAGAGAAGAAGGAAGATGTAGAAGAAGACTTTTGTTTATCAGAATTCTATAGAAGCTTTCAGCTTTTATTTTCCCTTTCAAAAGATCTGCTAATGATGAAC
Source organism: Dactylorhiza incarnata (assembly GCA_033032865.1). Taxonomy (NCBI): domain Eukaryota; kingdom Viridiplantae; phylum Streptophyta; class Magnoliopsida; order Asparagales; family Orchidaceae; genus Dactylorhiza; species Dactylorhiza incarnata. The sequence continues at coordinate 6,337,253 of JAWHQI010000051.1, read as the reverse complement.
CATTACTTAAGATTTGCAAGGGTTATGTTCTTCAGATCCTTTTGAATGTTCTCTGCTTGCTATCTGGCTACTATATAGTGTTGATGAAAGAGTAGCCTTCAAAATCTCTTTTCTCAGATAGCACTTGTTGTTCTTTTTATCTTTTAGGGTTCCAGGAGGAGGAAGAAGAAGAGGAAACCTTAATCGACTAGCAGAGAGAATGATGTGTTCTGCCTTCTTCTATTTTTCTCTCTACTATTCTTATTTATTGTCCATAACTTAATTTTGAATTCCTTCCTCTTTGGGGCTGTGCTGAAAAGATATTAACTTGGACAATTAATCTATCTTCCTTCATTTGTTCACGACCCGTCTGCTAACTATTTGAATCCTTTCCAAGAAAGATTTCCTTGTCTTCTTTACTGCTCCTTTCTATTCTAGGCAATAAACAAGCCATTATAGAATGGTTTTAGTACTGTGGGCCCTTGGAGAGAGAGTGTGCAAAAGGAACAGCTGAAAAGGTTTCCTTTTCAGACTGTATTCGATGCTGCGTCGACTTCATTCTTTCTTCTTATCGACACACCTTCGAGTTCTTGTAAGAGCAACATTGAATTCCTTCAAGCTCTAGTTGAACTCTGATGTCGACGTTACGTCGATTACTTATCGACGTAACCGTCGAGTTGAAGACCTCATTCTGAACTTCATTGCCTGCGTCAAATTATAGTCGATGTTGTGTCGACTTCAGATGGCTCCGATAGATACTTCCTTCTGCGTTGAATTGAAATCGAGGTTGCGTCGACTTCTATGATAGCTTCGACATGCTCCTTTATCTACGTTGACTCCTGTTTGACATAGAGTCGACTTGATATGCTTTGATAGAGGCTTTAGTTGCTTGGACTTCTAGTCTGAGTTGTGTCGACAACAAATAGAATTTGCGTCGAATTATATTCTACGCAAGTATTGATTCATTACAGATTGTGCTTGTCCTGACCAAGTCTTGACACTCTAAGATGACTGAGATATCCTAAGACATCTAATTACCAGATTACCCTTACTATACAATGGGTAATATTTCCTAATACATGAAATCACTTGAATATAATTTGTTCAGATAAATCAAGGGTATTTTTGCCAACATTCTCCTTCGGGTTGGGGATGAAGAAGTTACTTTTAGCATAAATTAATCAATGAGAAATGCGCTTCCTAACTGTTGGTACAAAAAATGTACCTCCAAGACTCACACTTAAAAGAAGGGAGAAAGGAACTGTGGAGTATAGGTTACTTAGGACGCAAAATGTCAGAAAAGAGAACTCTGAGAGAAACTTCTTTGATTGATCTCAAAAAGCGATTACAAAGGGGGGTCAAAAACTGGCCAGGGGGAGAGGTAGAAAAGTGACAAAAATCGATACCGCTTACACAGGTTGTAAGTTATGCGGTAACGGCAAGTGCACCGGTCGCACAAGTAATAAAGTTGGTAGTACGTCCCCGAATATCGTCTCTCAAGGAATGCGCGTGGTTAGTTTGACTCTTCGGATTGAGAAAATAATTACGAGAGTAAATTAAAGGAAAAATTGGGGCTTTGATTTTGGTTTCCTAAATTACTACACAGAAATGAAATGCGGGTCAAAACTCCGCTTCGCAAGGTGGGATGGATGCAGCGGCCGCGATGTCGTGCTTCGAAAAGCGCGTGGACGGAAAGTAACTGTGACGATTGAGGGTCGCACACACCTCTTCGCAAATCTCTGTTAGCCTTGGCTAACCCAACGCAAACATGAATGGACGGGAGTGCGTGGAGTGGAGTGAGTGTAAGAAAACGCAACACAAAGCAATACAAAAGAGATTATGTAAACACCAAATAATTCATTCTTAGACAAACAAATCATTCAAGTTCATTACACAAATATTCAACTAGTTATAACAAGAAAAGTTAAGAGAAAACCACTCAAGAAGGAGAACCGTCGGTCACGGCCGGAATAGCGGGTTGTCAATCCGCTTCCGATCTCGGTCGAAGGATGCTTCCGGTGCCGGAGTCTTGTCACTTTCTTCGATGATCTCCACTTTCTCTGCAACAACTTGAAGAATGCTCGCTAGGAAATCTTTGCTGACGGTCGGAAGGGCACCCCGATGGTAGAGAAACAACTCTTGGTCGCCGGAGGAGTCTCTCGGATGATTGGAATGGAAGGGGGATGAATATGGGATGAAAATCGCCCAAAACGGCAGCCTAATCGCGCCCCAAAACTGGATCCCCCCCACCTTAATCCGTGAGGGCGGGTATTTATACGCGCTGGCAGAAAACATTGTGCACGGACATTGGCGCACGATCAGTGATCATGCGCACTAGAGTGCAGTGCTCGTGCGCTCTGCCTGGGCAAAAACCTGTACCAGAAAACTTACAGAAAATATTAGTGCGCACTGTGGACAGTGAGCATGCGTTTTGAATGACAGAACTCAGTTTTAAAGGGTTAAGCACGCACGACCAGTGGCGCACGATTAGTGATCGTGCGCAATTGTGTCGATGATCGTGTCTTCCTGTACAGATTTGTACATGGAAAACCTGCACGATCCCCGAATCAGCATAAACGCACAAAGGGGCCACTGATCATGGCACTTAACACAAACATTCTAAACATAAAAAATGCAGTACAAATACACACACGAGTGGAAAAACCCCAATTCATTCGAGAGTGGGCAAATAACGTGCACAACAAGTGGAATGAGCAATATTCAATAAAGTGGTGATTCCACGTGAAAATGATCGTGCACGTGAGTGAAAATTGGCCCAGATGAGTCCCAAAATCAGTGTAAATATTGGACTCATCACACCCCCAGACTTATCCGTTTGCACGTCTCGGGCAAACTACTCAGCTCTCCCGTCGGAACAATTGGGTGTTAGAGTGAGTTTGAGCGGTAGAGACCCATGCGAAGTCGCATGCTCACGTGCGTAGAAATACGTTAGAATAGAATTTAACTCAAGATTATATTTAACTATTTCTAGAACAGTAATTTGAAATCTAGTTTACTCGGATGGTGAATCCCGGTGAATCTTTCGGTTGCGCACAAGGGACAATAACGCGACTAATGAGTAGAGTATTACTCGAATCAAAACTCGGGACAATCTCCTAAGAAATCCATCAAAGTCGGTGTCCATAGGCTTGCACGTTCGCACTCTCTCCACTGCATGAGATGACTCATATCTAAAATCAATAGGACTTATAGATTAAGATTTGGCTTAGGTTGAGTTTAGGTTAGATAAGTAGAAGAACGATGGGCATCGCACTCAAGAGTATAAAATCACCAATACAACAATTTCAAGACCACACAACACCCCCAAACTTCAACTAACACTAGGTGTGTGCTAAGCCGACCATACATTGTTTTATCGAGAGATTGTATTTGAAAGTTCTTATTGCACAATTATTTTTATTTTCTCTTCTAGACATATATATCTTTTGTAAGCACTTTATAAACTTTTCCTTTAGCTTTCTCAAAGCTACCATACACATCAGAGATAACACCAAACGTGATAGATATATAAATTTCTTTCAAACTCATTTTTTGGTGCGAATATAGGTTTGGCCGTATGGCTTTGGTGAAATTTAAGTGGAGCTAAACAAGAAGGATAGGTAGGCTCAAGTGGGCTTGCAAGGGTGATTACATTGGTCAGGATTTCAAAAGCACAAACAGATCAAGAAACGGCCTACATCATGCTTTATAACGAGTTATTCAACGCAATCGTTTCAAGAGTCGCCTAGTGCACATTCTAGCCACCGAGAAAGGTTATCCTTCCTTCCGACCCTAGTAATAAGCTACTACTAATCCTGCTACACTCGACCCTATGCTACCATTGGATTCACTGGATTCACCACTAGAGTAAAATAAATTGCAACTACTATAATAGAAATAATTAAATTATAACAATGAATTTTATTCTACTCTAATTGAATTTCTAGGCGTGACGGGGGCACTCGACTAGAGCACTACTCGAGTCAACATTTTTCTCCACCCCTCACTCCTACACTAACAATCCAATTCTTACGAGCAGGGAACCTCGCAGCAATACCCAATAAGCGTGTGCGATCAAGTACCCGTGACTAGGTGCAAATGTATGCAATGTGTGCGACAAAATTGAAAATCCTAACTCAGCACATTCTAACATGCTATACAAAGTACGTGCACGTGCATAACTCGATCTCTCCCCCAGACTTGATCAAAGCCATATAAAATAAAGAGTTCATGAATAAGGAAAGTAGGGGTAGAGTGGACCTATGCTCACGAATGAGCATGCCAGAAGTGTGGCAATTCCTTCTTTAAATTTATCCTTCCTCATCCCCCAAGCGAGAGCTTAAACCTGCGATGTTAACATAAAGCAAATAACAAAACATAAAAAAAGAATCTGAACGAAAGTTCGGGACCGAATGGTTCCCCCATGGGTTGTCTCCCAAGAAGCCCTTTTGTTTAACGTCCTTAAGGTGGACCAAATACCTGTATTAGCAGATTATAGAATTATTCACGCAAAATTAAAGAGAGGAGATCATCCAAGTCTACGTAGTATCATTACACAACCATATGGAGAAATCAACTATACGTTGATTTAAAATAGTAACTGCAGATAAAGAAAAAGGTCCGGAGACCCACAACTGATGGCAACGACGTAAGAGGTTTAGCCTCCATCCCCAAGTCTCCTCTTTTTTTGCTCTCTTTCTCTCTTCCAAGAGTATTTCTTCAAAGAAAAATCGCTTTCCCCCTGCAGCCAGTCCTTTAGGGGAAGCACATGCGGTGACACTGGAGTGGACAGAGCAATATCGTCTGCCACTGCAATATGCTTATCCTGCCAGGAATGCATCATCCGACTGCCCAAAAATGGGTCAGCATATTCCAAATTCTGCGGGGCATAAATGAAACGATGTTAGAAATAACAGGAAGAGATGGAGCGAGAGTAGACTCAACATTCATAGGAGCAATGCAGGAAGAAGAAATGTCACAAGTAACATCCTCCCGTGAGAGATAATCAGATTCCACCTGGATGACCAACACTAACTCTTCCTGTTGAATTGTAACCAATGAAAGAGGATCAAGAAACAAAGTAGATGAAGAACATAAAGAATCATTAGTCGAGGGAGTGATCCCAGTTTCACTCCCTACAGGTTCTGATTGTACAACTATCACATCATGAGGAGGTTCTTGCAACACGGCCGAGGCAAGAGACAACAAAGTCTCAACCTGCATAGTCAATCTATCAATATACTCATGCCGCGTTTCAAGGCATTGAATTATAATTTGAGCAAATTTGAAGAATTTCTCCTCCAAATAGGTTGTATCCTCATCAAGTTGTGACAGAGGCAGTAAAGAACATGACATTGCTCCTCCATACACACAACCCGAAAACAATAGAAAAAAACAACAACTCCTATAACTATTAACTCAAACACCGAAATCAAACTACGCCTGCATTCCCCGGCAACGGCGCCAAAAACTTGATGCGGTAACGGCAAGTGCACCGGTCACACAAGTAATAAAGTTGGGAGTACGTCGCCGAATATCGTCTCTCAAGGAATGCGCGTGGTTAGTTTGACTCTTCAGATTGAGAAAATAATTACGAGAGTAAATTAAAGGAAAAATCGGGGCTTTGATTTTGGGTTCCTAAATTACTACACAGAAATGAAATGCGGGTCAAAACTCTGCTTCGCAAGGCAGGATGGATGCAATGGCCGCGATGCCGTGCTTTGGAAAGCGCGTGGACGGAAAGTAACTGTGACGATTGAGGGTCGCACACACCTCTCAGCAAATCTCCGTTAGCCGTGGCTAACCCAATGCAAATGTGAATGGACGGGAGTGCGTGGAGTGGAGTGAGTGTAAGCAAACGCAACACAAAGCAATACAAAAGAGATTATGTAAACACCAAATAATTCATTCTTTGACAAACAAATCAGTCAAGTTCATTACACAAATACTCACCTAGTTATAACAAGAAAAGTTAAGAGAAAACCACTCAAGAAGGAGAAACGTCGGTCACGGCCGGAATAGCGGGTTGTCAATCCGCTTCCGATCTCGGTCGAAGGATGCTTCCGGTGCCGGAGTCTTGTCACTTTCTCCTGTGATCTCCACTTTCTCCGCAACAACTTGAAGAACGCTCCCTAGGAAAGCTTTGCTGACGGCCGGAAGGGCTCCCCGATGGTAGAGAAACAACTCTTGATCGCCGAAGGAGTCTCCTGGATGATTGGAATGGAAGGGGGATGAAGATGGGATGAATATCACCCAAAACGGCGGCCTAATCGCGCCCCAAAACTGGATCCCCCCCCCCCCGCCCTAATCTGTGAGGATAGGTATTTATACCTTCTGGCAAAAAAACATTGCGCACGGACATTGGCGCACGATCAATGATCATGCGCACTAGAGTGCAGTGCTCGTGTGCTCTGCCTGGGCAAAAAACTGTACCAGAAAACTTACAGAAAATATTAGTGTGCACTGTGGACAGTGAGCATGCGATTTGAATGACAGAACTCGGTTTTAAAGGGTTAAGCGCGCACGACCAGTGGCGCACGATCAGTGATCGTGCGTAATTGTGTCAATGATCGTGTCTTCCTGTACAAATTTGTACGTGGAAAACCTGCACGATCCCCGAATCAGCATAAATGCACAAAGGGGCCACCGATCATGGCACTTAACACAGACATTCTAAACATAAAAATGCAGTAAAAATACACACACGAGTGGAAAAACCCCAATTCACTCGAGAGTGGGCAAATAAAGTGCACAAAAAGTGGAATGAGCAATATTCAATAAAGTGGTGATTCCACGTGAAAATGACCGTGCACGTGAGTGAAAAATGGCCCAGATGAGTCCCAAAATCAGTGTAAATATTAGACTCATCAGTAAGCTGGAGGCTCAAAGCAAAAGTCCCTTTTCAGGTACCCCTACCCCTCTATTTATAGACGCGGAGGCTACCCAAATGGGCTGATCCAAAAATTACGGGATGCCCAGGGTACAGGAGCACCGGGGCAGAGATAAAAGGAAAATGAAGTAGACCGCCCGGTCTCGGCGATCTCCGATGCCTGGCCGTTGGGACTTGGATGAAATCCGGGATCTTGCAACTGGCGATCTGGGCGGTCTCCAAGACTTGAGACCGCTGGGAAGGGTCCTTTCTGACTAGAAAGGTGGTCGCGGGAATTCCCGGCAAACATTATCCCCGCACATTTTCAAGTTGGTCTGGAACTTCAGAAATGTTTTTTGACCGCTGAGACCGCGACCGCCATAAATACGTTGGGCTCTATAAATAGGGCTTCAGGGCTTCAAAATTTAGAAGCTATTGGAAAGGAAAGCGAGCTGGTTGCCTGAGCGGTCACTATTTCCGAATCCGGAATGAGGTTGAAGATGGTGAGCGTGCTGGAGAAGATCTCCAAGCGGTCTCCTAAAACTTCTCCAAGAGGGAAAAAGAAAGGGGTCGTTAGCTCAAAAAAGATGGTAGTGGTCAAACCTCTGAAGGATACCATCAATGTGGGAGAGATGAACGAGATCACCGATGCTCCTGAAAAACCAATTGTAATGCCGGAGAAGGTGGTCTTGCCGGTCACTTCTTTTGAATCTCCCACACTTGATCTCGTGGATGTGACGATTACCTTTGATTATCGCAAATCTGAGGAGGCTCTTAGACTGGTTGTAGAGCAGATTAGAGAGTCCGCATCCATTGAGAACATAAAAACTCGTCTGCGAGAGCAGGCGGCCTCGGTTGGGAAGTTGAGGTAGCGGATCGTGGATAAGCATGAGTCCGTAGCTGGATGAAAAAGAAAAAACTCAAGTCCTAACAAAGTGGCTAAAAAGGGAAAAGTTGAAGAGAATAAAGCTGTGACTGCTAAGGAGGCAATCTCACTCCCTGGAAGTCAACTCCCTGTAAAGGCTCCTGAGAAGGTAAGGCAAACTGCTCCTCTTTTTTCTTCTGCGGTCTCTCTCCGTTCATTGGAAGTGGATCCCGAATTAATTACTTATCTTGATTGTGAATCTTCTAATGATCTTGTATGCCCGGTCTCGCACTTGATCGATCCCTTCGATGAAGAAAGCCTTTGAGAGGCCGCTGAGGAGCAAAGGAAAAAGATCACGGAAGAAGCGATCAGGATTTGGACTGAGGCGGAGAGGAAGGAAAAGGAAGAGAAGGAGAAAAATGAGGAAGAAGAGAAGGCGAGGCAGATCACCATTGAGCAGAAGGAAGAAGAAAGGAGAAAGGCAACACTGAACGCTGCCGAAAGGCTTGAGGAGGAGAAGGTAGAGCAGGCCGCTGCTAAGAAAAAGAAAAAAGAAGAGCTGAAAACTACTCAGGTCGCTGCCGAGAGGGAAAGAGAAGAAGAAAATGTGGCTAAGGTCACCAAAGAAAAAGAGAAAGAAAAGAAGAGAAAGAAAAGAAGAGTAAGAAGAAAGAGAAGAAGGCTGTTGAAGGCGGAGAGGAGGCGGAACTGATCAGGCAAATCAAAAAGGAGAAGACGGTGTTAACTAGCGGTCTGGAGAACGTCTCCGCAGACCTGGAAGATCAGTTGAATAGAGCGGCGTCAGACCGTGTTGTGGCGGCCATCGCCCTGCGAACTGGTAAGGCAGGATTAGATGTGAGACCGCTTGAATTCTTTACATTGCCTGTTCCTCGACCAAGGTCTCCAAAAATACGGCAGAGAATGTTATTATTGAAACTGATGCTATCCTTGTTAGCAATGCTGAATTGAAAAGGAGACGAAAAGAAGGAGAGAGGTCGCAAAAAAGGGAATTGGAAAGAATGAACCTCGAGCATTTTAGGGGATCAGACCGCCTTTTGCTGACCGCGGACCGGTCACAAAAGATATTGAGAATAACTTACGCAGAAGCGATCTTAATTTCCTTTTGAGTATTCCTCTTTGCACGAGCCTTGTCACTTTTGCTTTATTTGAGGCTAGTTTAGGTGCTTTATTTCTGACCGCAGATGACGATGAGACCGTCGCAACTCCGGAGGAGGGAGAAATTCAACAGCAAACACAGAGTCTTCCTTCTCAGTTTGCTGATATCCCCAAACCTATGTTTGAGGATGTTAGGATAATGCGAGCTAGGGAGCGGGCTCTTGAGGATCAGCTTCGGGTGCTGTCCGCTGATTTTGAAGAGAAGCTGCGAGCTAAAGAGAAGCAAGTTCGTGACGAAAGTGAACTAAAGATTGAAGACCTTACCAGGGCGCTCCGCAAGGCTGAAAAAGATGCATAATATTATAGAGGAAAATCTGCTGCTTTGATTGCCGAGGTCACTTCTTTCAAATCTGGCCCTGCTCCTATGGGAATGAAGCCAGGGGATTCTGGCGGTCACTCTGAAATGAGACCGACCTCAGAAATCATGGTTATCCCCATAGAGCAGGTAGATAGGGAGGTCGCTAAAATCCATCTTGCTGCAATGTCTGCAAACCAAAGCTTACCGACCGCTGTGTCCGCCGTTAACGAAATGTAGGATGTCGCGGCCTTTATCGGAAGAAAGCGCCAGCAAAGGAGATAAACATTCATCGTTTTGTTTTAAGAGGTCTTGAGTATTGAACAATTTGGCTTTGTAATATGTCTGATGATTTGTTTTTAATTGGTGTGATCTTTCTGAATGTTATGACGTCGATCTCTTTACTTTGCTTATTTTGTGCTGCTTACTAGATAATTGTTGCGATCCTTTTTTTAAAATTGGAGTTGTTACGTGTTGCATTTTAGTTCTTCAGCGGGCTCAGCGATCTTGGCATATTTTCTGGGCAGTCTCGGAAAGTTGTAATGATTACGAGACAACCCTTCCTTTCCTATAAATAGCTATCTTTCGTTCTTTCATTCCATGCTTTCTTGAATGCGACCAAAGCACCGATCTCAGCGGCCTCATAAAATGGTGTCTTTCCGAGCTTCCGCAGCTGAAACTTTCTTAGCCTCCGGTCACAAGCCTTCAAAACTTTCAAAGGATGAATACTTGACTTTTCTGGTGAAACATATGATTCAAAGCCAAATCGTAGTGAGACCGCCAGTGGAGAATGAGGGTTTAAACTTTGGAGAAGGAAATAAATACATAATCCCCATCGATCACTTCGAGTATGGTCTGAAATTTCCTATTTCTTGGGAAATATTGGAAGTGATGGAATATTATGGTTTCGAGCTTGCCCAACTGCCTCCGAACTCAATTGGCCTGATGACTGTTTTTATAAATTACCTGTGATCAGAGAAGATAAAGTTTTCTATGGCCCTTTTTCGGGCGATCTTTACTGTAAAATCATTAAAAGAAGGTCGGAAGAAGGAAGAATTTAAATGATTGGTTTATTTTTCATGCGATGGGATAAAGGTTTTGAATCTTGTCAACAAAATTCCTTTTTGGACGGAGAGATATCTGGTCTTTGAAGGCAATCTTGGAGGTCTCCTCAACCAACCATCTCCACGAGCAGAGAGGGTTTTTTAGAAAGTTGAAATTTTTTACGGAAGGCGAGCTCAAGGTCTTGGCTTTTTTAGAGGGCAAACGCCTTGACCTTGTTCATTACTTGGTGATCTGGCATCAGATCGCTGCGATCTTGCCGGAAGAGAGTAGGCACTTTATGTCTGTGACTTATTGCGATTTCTTCACAATTTTTTCTCTTATTACTTCTAATTCTCTTACTTCTTTAGCGGTCTTTATCGTTCCTGCGAACAACCCGGTGGCACCGACCGAGGTACTTACACAAAGAGAACAAAGGAAGAAAATAGACCGCGAACGCGAGACCGCAGGTCTGGGTGATAATTCTGAGACCGCCGATGCATCGTTTACTCTGCTCTGCTTTTCAAAAAAGATGAAGGATACAAAAGGAAAACACCTTCTCAAATGGGGCGCAAAAGGCAAAAGTGCCAAAGTCTCAACCGACCTCCCTCTTTGGGGTGGAAAGTTAACTCGCCACGCTTTCGCGGTCACTGCTGCCCTTTATGGAAAAAATAATGCCAGAGAAATCTTTGACATTGAGACCGATATGCTCCCTGATATCTGTTCGCATGTGACCGCCAGTAGTACAATCCTGAACCATCATATGGGGCGATCTCTTCATGGTGCCCTGAGGGAGAATGAGCGCCTGCAGGAAAAGTTAAAAGTAAGACTTTTGCTTGCGACCTTGATTTTAAATTCACATTATGATTGCGTGATCCGATCATTTCTCATTCTGCAACGATTAAAAAAGGAAGCATACGATGCAGATAATGAAGATTTCCAAAATGCCCTGATGCACCATGTGAAAGAGAACTCAGAGCAGACGATCTCTGAGCTCCGTGCTCGTGATGCTCTTGTTGATGAATATAAAGATATAAAGTTCGCCGATCTTTTCCCTGATGCAGCCATGGTAATTGATGGACAATCAATCACGACCGGTGAGATCGTTGTCGAGGAGGAAGAGGAGGACGATGTTAACATCAAAGGAAATGCTGATGAAGCGAGCGAAAGTCAGTATGATGCAGGTGATGATACGAGCTCGGCAGCGGACTCAAGTTCAGGTTCCAAAGTTCCTCCCTCAAATTCAGAAGAGTCCTCAGATGAGACCGGCTCTTCCTCAGATGATGAGCGGTCTCCCAAAAGATCAAGAAGCCAATAGATCCATTTGTAATTTTTAACTTTTGCGTATGAGGATTTTATGACTGCGCGAACTGATGTATGAATTATTGAAAAATTGAAGAATAGAAGTTTGGTATACCTGTCTTCTCTGTGAATGAATGTCTTTTTGTACCTTTCTTTCAAATATTGATTGTATTATTTCCGATCTTATTGTAATAAAATAGATATGACATTCGATCTCAATGCACCAGATGTTACCTAACTCGGGATAATTACTCTGCATATTTCATACTGAACGATTCAATAGCGGCGATCTCATGTCTTTTAGATCACATTACCGGACAGTGAAGTATTGGTTCTAATCAAGCAAGAATGGAATCGCGAGCTAAGGATGTACACAATCTCTTAATACTGGCGGTCTCTGGATATAACATATCTATATGAGACCGCTTATCATATTTGCGGTCTACGACTTTTAAGATCTAATAAGAATGTCAATTCTTAGATGTTGATCCCTAATAATTTTGGATGGGAACATGAGATGATCCTCCACGATTGAGACTGCTTCTTTGAAAAATACAGCCCTTTAATAGATAGTCTGTGATCTTTAACTCTTCAGGCCATTCCTTAGATATTTGGAAAAGAATCTTTCGTAATAACCCGCGGTTTCCTTCACGAGGCCGTTTATCACTTTTGCGATCTCTGATTTTAAACACTTGTTAAGATAGAGAGTGAATTCGTTGACGCTAATCCTCAAATGAATAAATATAGAATGTGATCTTCAAAGTTTCACAGGCTGCCTTTAAAACTAGCGATCTTGAGTCTGTAAGATTTTTAGAGATAAAAAGTCATAATCCATGCGATCCCTGAATATCCTTTAATGAGAGCGAGAACAGTGATCTTCCAATGATTCAGACCGTCCCTTCCTTGGCTTGGAAGCACAAACACGTTGTAAAACTCGGCCATTTGAAAGTTAAGATCTTGAAGACTTTTAGATGGCAGTCTCAGCTACTTCAGACCGCCCCATGCAATAATCCAATACAAAAAATTGACGATCTTCGAAAACATCAGACCGCCTGATGCTCGACAATCCAATATAGAAAAAACTAGCGGTCTTCAAAAACCTCAGACCGCCATTTCATTATAAGGGCTTGATAGATGTAATTTGTGATGATCTAAAGGGCAGGTGCGGCCATGCCAGCATTGCTTTCCTCAAGAGACCATTATAATTCCAGCTCTTTCAAAGAGATACGGAGAATACTATCTCAAAAATGATCAAAAAGGCAGGTGTCGTTACGCCGCGGAGGCTATACCGACATTGCTTTCCTTGAAAGATCATTCAAAATCATACAACCAACATCCTCTTGGCTATCCTCACACCAATGAGCATTCGAGGGTCACAGAGCAAGATGATCCATAGGGCAGGTGCGGTCAAACTGCGGAGGTTACACCGGCATTGCTTTCCCCAAAAAGATCATCAAGATTGTAACGATGTCTTATAATGCATGACAGAGCTGAACACACACTAAGCTTTGTGAATATGGGTTGCCTAAATCATTTTGGGCCGAAGCGGTTAATACTTCATGTTATATCATTAATCGTGTCATGCTTCGACCTATTTTAAAATTGACACCTTATGAGCTTTACTTTAAAAGAAAACCTAATGTGTCTTATTTTCATGTCTTTGGTTGTAAGTGTTTTATTTTAAACAATAGAGATGCACTAGAAAAATTTGCTGAAAAATGTGATGAGGGAATTTTCATTGGGTACTCTTAAACTAGTAAGGCTTATAGAATTTATAATAAACGAAATAAAATAGTTGAAGAGTCTATACATGTAAGGTTTGATGAGTTTGTTCCTTGTGTAGATACTAATCATACAGGAAACAAAGACGAACCCCTTTCCCCTTTGGAGCATGAGGATGATGAATCGCTTGGAGAAAAAGATGAAGAAAGAGGAGAAAGAAGATAAAATAGTAGAATATGTTCCTCCAAGCGTGTTGCAGTTTACTAAGGATCATCCAAAGGAGCTTGTGACAGGAGAACCATCAAAAGGGGTAAGTACTTGTTCTTCTTTACATGAGTCTTTTTCAAACCTTTGTTTTGTATCCGAAATAGAACCAAAAAATGTTTCAACCCTTTAAATGATGAATTTTGGTTTTTAGCTATGAATGATGAATTAAATCAATTTGAACGTAATAAGGTTTGGAATTTAGTAGAGAGGCCATCTAATCATCCGGTTATATGAGTCAAATGGATTTTCAAAAACAAACTAGATGGTGACTCTAGGATAACAAGAAATAAAGCTAGACTAGTTGCACAAGGATATTCACAAATCGAAGGGGTAGATTTTGATGAAACTTTTGCACTCGTTGCTCTCCTTGTGTCTATTAGAATATTTCTTGCATTTGCGAGTTTTAAAAGATTTAAATTATTTCAAATGGATGTTAAAAGTGTTTTTTTGAACGGGATTATAAAAGAAGAAGTTTATGTAGAATAACCCCCCCCCCCCCCCCCCCCCCGGTTTTGTGAGTGAAAAATTTCCTAATCATGTGTATAAGTTAGAAAAGGCGCTTTATGGATTGAAGCAAGCGCCAAGTGCTTGGTATGATAGATTGACATTATTTTTGATAAAGCACGGTTATAAAATGGGAAGTGCGGATAATACACTCTTCATTAAGCATGTAGATAATTATTTGATTATATTGCAAATTTATGTTGATGATGTCATTTTTGGAGCCACTAATGAAGAGTTATGTAATGAAGTAATTTTAGTGATGAAAAATGAATTTGAAATGAGCTTGGTAGGAGAACTCACTTATTTTCTAGGATTTCAAATCTCATAAAAAAAGATGGTATATTTATTTGTCAAACTAAATATGTTCATGATATTCATAAAAGATTTGGATTTGAAAACCTAAAACAAGTTAATACACCAATGAGTGCATCACTAAAATTAGGAAAAGATGAAGTCGGTATTTCTATTGATCAAACATTATATAGAGGGATGATAGGCTCATTGCTAGATTTAAGCGCATCTAGACCTGATATTATATTTTATGTTTGCTTATGTGCTAGATTTCAAGCTAACCCAAAAGAATCACATTTAAAAGCGGTTAAACGTATTTTTAGATATCTAATCGGAACATCTAGATTAGGCTTATGGTATCCTCATAATGATTATTTTATTTTACACGGTTTTTTTGATTCGGACTATGCGGGATGTTCATTAGATCGTAAGAGCACTAGTGACACGTGTCATTTTATAGGCCCTTCACTCATTTCATGGTCAAGTAGGAAACATAATTCTGTTGCCCTCTCCACCATAGAAGCCGAATATATCGCACTAGGTAGTTGTTGTGCACAAGCCTTGTGGATGACCCAAACGTTAGAAGACTTTGGTGTTCATCTAAATAACATAGAATTAAAGTGTGACAATAAGAGCATTATAGATCTCACAAACAATCCCGTACATCATTCTAGATTGAAACATATAGATGTCCGACATCATTTCATTAGAGATCATATTAAGAAGGAACATGTTAAAATTAGCTTTATAGGGACTGAATCACAACTTGCCGACATTTTTACCAAACCTCTACCCGATGCACGTTTTCACATGCTTAGGTTAGAATTAGGTGTCTTGGAAATGTCTTTTTAACCCTTATAAAAGGCTATCAAAATTATCTAAAGTACTTTGTTATATTTGTTTGCATTTTTTTTCAAAAAATTCAAAAATCAATAAAAATGTAAAAACTATAGACAAACTGCCAAAAACACGCTAAAAGAGCCTCCATATCAACTTCATAATGTCTGAAATTTCAACTGTAAGAAGGCCTATTTATATTACAAATGAATCATGAAAAAGATTTTTCAAAAAGTCGAAATTTGGTGTTCTGTCTCGGCGTTAAGAAGCTAACACCTGGCGTTAGCCTCCATGCTCAAAATAACTTTTTTTGGAAAATTCTTGGTATTATTTTAAATGCAGTATTTTGATTTATTTTAAGAAAAGGATTTTCTATTTTTTTGTTGATTATTTACTTCTAAAAGTTAAAAAAAATATTATATGCTTAAATGTTTAATTCAAGGATGATTATATATATTGCTTAAAGATTCTTTACAATATTTAATTTAAACCTTCAAGTTTCTTAAAAAAACATTGTTTTGATTTTCTCATGCCTTGAATATCATCTTAAAATGTGCAAATATTTTCGTTATAGATTACATGTGTAGAAATGTTTTTACATGCCTCTAAGTATGAGTAAAGTTTTTTATCTTTGATAATGATTTTCTCACCTACACCTTTTTGTTAATATACATGTATTTTAAATCTTATTGCATAATTGTGTAGTATAAAAACTTATTTTGAATCTCATAAATAGTTTACCTACACAACATTGAATTCTTTCTTGAATTCTTTGTTCTTCATGCACTTGTGATTAGAGAAATGTGATTTCAAATTCAAATGATATGTTTGCAAAACAAGTGAATTCGGAGTCCTTGGTCATAAAAATCAAAATTAAATAAAAATGAATGACAAGGTTAACTCCACCAAGCACTACTCACCTTCCTGATAAGTCTTAATGAGCATTGTGAGGTTGAGCACCTTGGAAAGAATTGTAAAGTGTCTTGTGCAAACAAAATTTTCGCCACTTCTCTTTAAAAATAAAAATAAAAAATATATGTGCATTGAAATTTGTGGAAGTAAAGTTGTTTATGTTCAATTCAAGTTATGTTCTTACATTACATTGTTTCATGTGGTTTGATTTATACACTTGTATACTTTATCAAAACACACTTATTGAACACATCATTATCATTTATAATACTTCCACTCATGAGAATTGGACTAAAAACTTATCTATACAATTCTCTACAATCATGAGTAATTGCACTAGATAGCAAAGCATGATCTTTGCAATGTTTGTGCATACTTGAAATGCAAATTACTTTACATTGTAAACATATCTTTCCTTGATATTTTATAATCTTGCTTGCTATTTTTATATTACAAATATCAAATGTACTTGCAACTTGTGTATCTAAATTCAAAACATCTACTTATTTGCTTTAAACGCTTATTATATTTTGTTCTTACAAATTCTTAAGGATGTTGAATATTGCTTTCGCTGTTTTTTACTATTTTTCAAAAAGTTGCATTTATTTCTACATAGTGCACAAAGAAAACTTTATACTACTCATCCCTTCCTCCTTATGATTATAACAAAAGGGGGAGATTCAATTAAAGAAATAAATTAGAGAAATCTATGATTTAGGGGGAGTAAATTAGGAAATGCACTCATTTAGGGGGAGTATCCACATAGGAGGAGTATGTATGTTTATCACGCTTAACATATACTATAAACACTACTTTAATTATATTTTATTTCTTATTAGTGGATTTGTTATTATCAAAAGGGAGAGATTGTTGGAGCTTGTGTTCCACATCTCTTAGTTTGAGAAATAACAAATCACACTATGTATTTGATCTTACTTGTGTTTATAGTGTGCAGGTACTATAATTATATAACCCTATGAACAGGGTGTTGATTGATGACGATTCTCTGAAAAGAGAGCTAACGCCCCGCGTTAGTAGTTAACTCCCTGCGTTAACTTTCGTCAAGAAGGATCCGTCGAGATGAAATGTCGTCGAGAAGGAATCCGTCGAGAAGCCAGAGATAATGCCATCGTTGAGTCTTAACGCACGCGTTGAGTCACGATCTGCCACGATCCCAACAGTTTGCACGATCTCAGCAACTATCGTACATGATGCTTAACGCTGGCGTTAACTCTTAACGTCGGGCGTTAGCTCTTAACGCCGGGCGTTAGCTCCCATGTCTATTTAAAGACTTGATTTTATTTGCTCAAGAGAGAGGCATTGAAGCCTTCATTCCAGAGATCTGAGAGAGCATTTCATTCCGAATTCAGAGAGAACTCCCAACACCACCATTGAGGAACAAGAGTGAGAAGGAGATTTTCAATGGTGCAATTTGAAGAAGGATGCTTGCTTCAACTCCGATGATGATCATAGCGTGTCTTCAACATCTCCTTCAGCACTCTTCAATATAGGGAGTCTTTTGTTCTGATTTTATCTTTATCTTTTCATATTTTCTTGTAACGGTAGTGAATTCCGCCTTGCGTATGGCGACTAGGTCCTTGCGCAGCTTAGGGGGTAATTCGCCGTCTTGTGCATGGCGACTAGGTCAAGGGTAGATCTAGGGGGTGTCTAGAGGCCTTATCTGGGGATAGATAGGCTATAGCCAACCAGTCCATGGGAGAAGGACCGGTGAAGGAACAAAAAAGTGATTTTTATCTTGTCACCTTTATTTCAAGCGTTATTGAAATTAAATGTTTTGTAATCTTCTTCTTGAAATAAATAATACTCATTTTATTATCTCTGATTGTCTGAAAGTTTATTTCACTTAAGATTGTGCAAGTAAAATCACTTTGAATATTTCTGCAAAAATATTTTTGGGGAGATAACGCACGACGTTAACTATATAACGCCAGGCGTTAGCTACAAAGCTGAAAAGTTTTTCTGTTTTTATAAAATCTGTCAGTTTACCTTAAAAACAGTAAACCCCTTATTCACCCCCCCCCCCCCCCTCTAAGGGCGCCATCAGATCCAACAGAGGATCCACTGGTATCTTATCTGACTAGAGCTGGGGAGCCTGAAATCACAATATCAAAGATGTATTCATCAATAGAGTTCATATAAATTTTTATTCTGGCCTTCCAGAGTGTAAACCTTTTTAGGTTACACACTGGTAGGCTTGTTGATGCATAATCCTTAGAACTCATTTTCTCAAAATAGTTTTAATTAAATGAGAGTAGGAGATCTTTTGATCAAGGTGTTATTTTAATGATCAACCTCCCTCTGATACCAATTGAAAGTGCATAGTGTGCCTCAGAGTATACTCTAGAGGGGGGGGGGGGTGAATAGAGATTTAAAAATATTTTTCTATCAAATTTGTGCACACACAATAAAAATACTAAGTGTTATGCTTCAACAATACCAAACACAGAATAAAATAAATGTCGTTAATGTAAAGCAGAAAAGTTTTACGCTATATGGGACAACATAGAAAATTAACACATCAAAGACACAGATTTTTATAGAGGTTCCCCAAAATGTGGGTAGTCCTCTCTTCTACCACCTGGTAGGATTGCACAACCTGTGCCTGAGTCTTTTGATAAGGAGACTCTTAGAACCAAAGATCTTTTGATAAGGAGATCTTGAACCACTCAGATCTTTTGATAAGGAGATCTTGAACCACTCAGATATTTTGATAAGGAGATCTTGAACTACTGAATCCTTTGGAAGAGGGATTCTTAAAACTCTATACAGGTGGAGAATAGAGTAAGAAGAAAGAAGGAAGTAGAAGGTGAAGAATTCTGTTCTCAGAATTCTTTAGAAGCTTTTCTTAAGTTCAGCTTATGTTTTCTTTTCACTGGATCTACTGATGATGAACCCTTGCTTATGATTGTGATGATTTGCAAGGGTTATATTTGTCAGATCCTTTTCTCTGAAAGCTTCTTGTATTCTGGCTACTGTAAGATGTAGAAGAAGAAGAAGCCCTGTTTTTTTGTTCTCAGAGAGAGCACTTGTTTTCTCTTTGTCATTTTAGGATTCCAGGAGGAAGAAGAAGTGGGAACCCTAATCAACAAGCTGTAGTAAACTGTAATGAAGGCTCTTTTCTTCTCTTCTCTTCTCAGCCTTCTTATTGTCCATCATTGAATTTGAATTTGTTTCTTGTTTTGGACAGTCCTGAGAAGGTATTCTTATTGGATACTTGATTTCTTTTCTTCTTTTGTTCCCAGCCCATCTATCACATTCTATTTCATTCCAAGAATGTTTTTCCTCTTTTGGAATACTCCTTTCCTTTATTGGCAACAAATTAGCCGTTGGACAACTGTCTTCAGTATGGTGGACCTTCTGAAAATGTATTAGAAAGACAGCTGGAAAGAATTCCTTTTTTTATTGTATTCGACGCTGCGTCGACTTCATCTTCCTTCATGTCGACGCACCTCTGAGTTCATATCGACGTAGATTTGCATTGCTCCTTAGCTCTCGTTGAACTCAGATGTCGACGTTGCGTCGATTACTTATTGACGTAACCATCGAGTTGAAGACTTGGACTTGACCTTCATCTTCTGCGTCGAGTTGAAGTCAAAGTTGAGTCGACTTCTCAGATAGCTTTGACTGGGTCTTCCTTCTGCGTCGAGATACTTTCGATGTTGCGTCGACTTGTTATACTTCGACAGAGAGATTGAGTTGCTTGGACTTCTAATCTGAGTTGCGTTGATATCCAATTAAAGTTGCGTCAACTTATATTCGACGCAAGTATTAATTCAACTCAGATTGTGCTTCTCCTGACCTGGTCTTGACAATCTAAGGTGAGTGAGACATCCTAAGACATCTAATGACCAAATTACCCTTACTATACAATGAGTAATAAACCTAAAAGGTAAAATCACTTATAGTTAATCTGTTAAGTTAAATCAAATGAGTTTTTCCCAACAACGTGTTTACCTCGAGTTAAATTTTTTTTAATTTCGTCGATGTTCCTGATCTGTGGATGAGATAACCCTAAATACTCATCTCTTTCGGCCATAGATTTACGCAGGGATCTCATGCCCTAGATTTACACAGTGCTTGATGATAAGTATAAGAAGAACACTCTAGCTCGTGCTCTGTTCTTAAGCATAAGCTTGCATGTTCAACGGTTTTGGATCTCATGCCATATACCCTAGTGTATGAATGTTAATGGTTGATATTTCTGTTGAAATTATTGAAGTGGAGTGGAAGGTGGCCGGCGGTCTGAATATTGGAGACCGCAGAGACCGCGCGGTCTCTACTCTGGTGCTCTGCCGGTCTGGCTCTGCCGGTCTGTCTCTAGCGGTCTGGTGTGACCGGCCGGTCTATTCTTGTTTGCTGCAGTCTGTTTGCGGGTTGTTCTGCTTGGTTGGTCTATCTTCTTTGTAGAAGACCGGGCGGTCTGTTCTGGTGTAACCGATTGACCGAGCGGCTTATGCTGGGCGATCTGGCGACTTGTTTGGAGTCGGCCAGGTGTTCTTGGCTTGCTCTTGGTGATCTAATGAAGGAGTGTGCTTGTGTCCGCGATGCTTGTGCGCGGTCTTGTGTTTGCGCGGCTTGTGCATGGTCTGCTGCTGATCTGCGGTCTTGGACAAGATGTTGTCCAAGTGGTGTGATCGCCCAGTCTGCTCTGTGAGACCACTGGCGATATGGCGGGTGGTAATTGTATCTCTCTTTCGACGGTGACAACATCCGTCTTGTCGCCTATAAATAGGGGTGCATGGCCCATCATTCATAACGAGAACTGTAAGAACTAGAGCCTGGGTTGTTTCGTGCGGTCTCACTTTGAGGTCGGGCGGTCTCGGAAGCGAGTTGACTGTTTGTTGTGTTCACAGGTTTGCGGTCAGCAGGTTGCGGTCTCCTTCCTTGGTGATTTCCCAGTGGCTTGAATAAACAATTCGGCAGCGGTCTGTCTGCGAACTGGTTTATGTTGTTCTTGTGTTGTTCGCAGCGAGCTCGGCAATCAGGAGACCTTCAGTGGTTAAGAGATCTGAGTTGCAGTCTGGCGACAGCTCCAGTTCTTTGTTCAGTTCAATAAGCTCCAGTTCATGCGGTCTGAGGTGGCGGTCTGACAGTACAGGTCAAGCTGGGTAATCTGAGTTGCGGTCTTGCCTGTTTTCTGTTTGAGCGGTCTTAGGTCAAGCCGGGCGGTCTCTGGAGTCGAGCGATCTGTGCGGTCTCTGCTTGTCAAGCCGCCAGTTTTGTTTTTGGTGTGTTTTGTTTCTCTCTCCTTCGTGATTCTTATGAATCATGTCTCGCCATGTATGTCTCGCACTGTAATCAAGTATTGTGATTCAATAAAGCTTTGTGTTGCTGTGTGGCATATTGTGGTTGTTTGGCTATAACTCAGTTGATGCAACTCTTGCTTACTCCTAAACGATTCAAATCAAAAATTTTAACAGTTTCCTGCCATTTAATGAATGTGAATAGTTGTAAATTTAATGCATGCAATGCATACCCTAGTGTATGAATGTGAATGGATGTAAATCTCATGCCATAGTGTATACTTGTTGGAGCATTGTGTATTTGATTTAATGTAATGCATACCCTACCCTAGCAGATAGAACAGAGGGAGGAAACCAAACAAAAATGGTAACCATATTAATTAATCTCCAACAAACCCTAACATTATTGTTTCCTGCCATAAATTTAGAAGATGTTTTGCAATGTGTAATTCACTGAAATTTGTAATCCCCGCAACGTGTAATTCCATGTTTGCGGAAATGTGTAATTCCTGCAATGTGTAATTCCTAAATATTAATTAAGTTCATAAATGTGTAATTCCATTTTGCTGAAATGTGTAATTCCTGCAATGTGTAATTTTATGGGGATAAGTTTTGAATTCTTCAGTTTGGCTTGTTTGTCTTTAAAGCATTTTGTGTTATGTTGTTGTGTATTGGAATATTTTTATTCGTGTTGTTGATTTGTATTGGAACATTTTGATTTGCATTGTTGTTGTGTATTGGAACGTTATAATTCGTGTTGTTGATGTGTATTGGAACATTTTTTTGTGTCTACTATTTTCTGTTGTGTTTGTCTTCAAGACACATTGTGTCATGTTGCTTTAAAAAATGATATGCATGCATTTTTGTACTTCGAAATAGAATTCCAGATTTCATTCAATTCATGTGAATGAATTCCATCCTGCATCCGAACAGCAGAATTGCCCAATTCCAATTCCTGTAGCTCAAAACCTTCCTGCAACCAAACAACATAATTGGAATTCAGGCAAAACCAAAACCTGTTGCTTTTGGTTTTGACTGAATTCCAATTCTTCAAAACCAAAACCTGCGATCTGAACAGACCCTTGTAGTTTCTTGGAGTTTTATTATTATGTTCATATGCTTTAATTTGATCTCAGGTGGAACTCGATTTCTCAACATTTTTTCCTGAGATAACCAAGTTGCTTCGGTATCATCGATCTACATTAATATGAGTGTCATTCTACTTTGATATAATATTTTTTCATGTTATTATTAGTGTTAGTATGAGTATCAGAAACAACTTTAATGAGTAATGTTATTGTTTTCATAATGTATGTTTTGGCACGACAAATTTAATTAGTAATGTTATTGTTTTAATTTAGGTTTTTAAATGGAAGACATGATGCGGATAGTGGTTATCCCTGAAGTATTCGAGAATTTTATGTTGAATAATTTAGTATATGTACGCGCGTGTCGATACCGACTCGGTAGTGACTCGTGAGTTATGTGTCTGCCTAGGGAAAGGCTCTACGTTGGATTTATTATAAATAATCATTCCAAATCTGATGGTTATTGTAGAATACTTTGAGCAGAGCATCCCTATCTCAAAGTAATAATGCTTATGGTTTTCCGCTTCTGCATTCGCTGCCGTTTGCAATTTTCGCTCGCCATAGCGCTCACGTCTTCCACTCTTGCGCGCAGATTTGTCACAGCTGATAAAAAACAATGGAGGTCTTGGGTTGATCTAGCTGCTTGGCTCTTCTCGTTGAGTGGAGTTCCCTGCAGAAATCGTTCTAGTGTATCTGCGCGCTGCCTCTCAGTCAAGGATGGGGGGAGGGGGAACAACGTTTTAGACTCCTGTTAGTTCTCACCGCCGATCAAAGGGGAGGTGAGGTTTCTTTCCGTTTTCTTCTCGCTCTCGTCGCTGCATTTTTTGTCGCAGCTGCCGGGAGGATATTGAGATCTTTCTCAGATCTAGCCGCCGCAAGGAGTCCAGTTCTTGCTCAGGGAGTCCAGATTTAGTTTTTGGGGCTGCTTCTCATTGACTGGAGGAGACAGAACTAAGTCTAGTCGATAGGAATTTGGTCTCGTCGATAAGGGATTTGTCGACTTGAAGTCTCGTTTATATTGGGCAAGGATCTCATCGACATCTACTAGTGGTCCTGTCGACAAGTGTTTCTCTCTCAGTTGCGGGTCTAGTCGATTTTCTGCTTGTCGATTAGAGGTCTCGCTGATTCTTAGTTGCTGGGCTAGTCGATTTTCTGCTTGTCAACTAAAGGTCTCACCAATTTTCAGCTACTGGTCTAGTTGATCTTCCACTGTAGGCTTGAGGTCTAGTGGATACCAGACATATTTCTTCTAGTGTTTTTCTAAGTCCTGATCAGTCTCATCGACAAGGGTCTGTTCGTAGTCAGCATGAGGAGTGGACTTAACTCTTGATTGGTTCTGAAATGGATTGGCTCGTCTCTACTCGAATCAGGTGATCTCTTTCCAGTTTTTATATTTATGTTAAGTCCAAGATGTCGAAGCGAAGCACATACGACATTATCAAGTTGTAGTCCTTTGACACCACTGACTTTGACGGTTGGAAACTGCATGTCCAACTAGGAATGAATGAATGTGTGATAGTGCATTATTTATAGTTATTTTTATATAGTATTTTAGTAGTAATTAAATAGTTTTTATATACTTTTAGTTTAATTTATATCTGATTTACTTTATTTTGTGTTTTCAGGTAATCTGGGGCTGCTAATAGCAAATTCAAGCCCACAGCCGTGTTCAGGGGAAATTCCAGAGCAATTCTGCAAAAATCGTCAGTACACGCCCCAGGTCACGGGCGTGACCTGGGGGCGTGACCATGGTCACGACCGTTCTCTGCTTTCAGCTCCCAGAAATCGCTGCCACGTCGGATTAAAGTTACACGCCCCAGGTCACGGGCGTGACCGGGGGCGTGACCTTCAGGTCACGGGCGTGACTCGCCAGACATGCATTCAATACAAGCAGTTTCCGTCGCCGAGCCGTTCCAGCTTACACGCCCTTGGTCACGGGCGTGACCAAGGGGCGTGACCTCTCCCGCAACTGCCAAATTAACTCCAGATCGCGCCGTTTCCTGACTCGATCAAGACACGCCCTAGGTCACGGGCGTGACCTAGGCCGTGACCTGTCGAGATGATCAATTTTGGCAGTTTTTCTTCCCCAACGTTCCCAGGATTTCAAGACGCAGTTACGCAGCTTACACGCCCTTGGTCACGGGCGTGACCAAGGGCGTGACTCACCAATTTTCTACCTATAAAAGCCAGCTGCTGCCAAAGTGATGGGGATCCGATCCTAGCTTAGATTGGGTCATTTTTAGATTAGTTTTTCAGCATTTTCTTATGTATTTTCTTTATGTAGATTTACTTTATGTCTTGCAAATTTCAATTCATAGTTTAGATTTCCAATTCCTGCAATTGCAATTGTAATTCTTTTCAATTATGTTTAGCTAAATTTATAGCATTTTGATCGGATGAATTCTTAAGCTTTTCTTATTTTGTAATCTCTCATTTTCGTAGCTTTAGTTTAAGAATTATTACGATCCACTTTTGATTTTTCTCGATTGATCTCATATTGCCGGTATATGAATATCAATTCTTGATCCATTTTCTAGTGATCGAGAGATCCATGAATTTGTGTAGATCATTCATTAGTGGAAAGATTTGCATGCATTCCTCGAGAGAGGGTGACACAAATCTTCCGGATTGGAGTCAAATCCAATAGTGGGGCTCACCGCATAAAGCAAGCTTAGGGGTTTCGACTGGCCAAGGGGTCTTAATCGATCAACCTAAGGTTAGGTGGTAGTTCTCTCGAGAGAGGCTCCACCATATTTTGGGAACCTCCACGGTCGAATTATTCTATCGCTTTTGGTTATGAATTTAGATTTTACAATTTATTTAACTCAAGAAGGATTTCCGATCAAATGCCCTTTTCTTCCTTTTCTCTTTTATTATTCAAAAAATCTTCTTAAATCTAGATAAAATAATATTAATTTGCGTGAGTAGAAGTAATCAACAAACCCGTGGAATACGACACTTGATATTTATTTTTAAATATCTTATGCTATGAACGATAGGTGCTCTTGCCTATAGTTCGTGGAATTTGGAGAAAATTATTTATATCCTAAATTTTACGTATCAAGTTTTTGGCGTCGTTGTCGGGGAGTTATTTTTGTTGATATTTTGAAAACGTAAATTTTATTACTTTTCTCATTCTCTTTCTCCAACCCCCCCCCCCCCATTTTTTTAATTCATTTCTATTAAGTAACGGTTGTTTAATTTTCTTTTTAAAAAACAATGATGTTATCACAGTTGGCCGCAAAAGTTGCCGAGCTTCAAAATAAAGTTAATCTTTTGGAAGCCGCACGATTGCGCCAAATTATTTGTCATTTTTGTGGGGATCATCATTCTAGTGAGGAATGCTATTTTTCATTTCAAAATTTTTCTCATGAAAATCAAATTAATTTTTATAATGAAAATAATAATTTTTATGATGAAAATAATTTTTCTTTAAATTATGATGCGGGTGAATTTACTTCTTGCACTGATGTTGATTATTCATGGTTGCAAGGTCACCCGGATAGTTTTCTGTGCGAAGAAGAAAATTCCTTCAATCATGATTTGCATTCCTCGCCTTTCCCGCAAAGTTATTCTTCTTCTGATCTTGAGAATTTTCCGAATTTTATTTCTCCCACTTTAAATGCGTATTCTCATGATCAAGAAGAGCATTTGTACCAAGATTTTCGCGAAGACATGGAGACACCGGGCGCATTAGAAAATGAAAAATTTTCTTCTTCTCCTTAGCCCGCCCTTTCTTCTCTTTCTCATGAATTTATAATTTGTGAAGAAATTGTGTCCCGTGAATTTAATACTCTTGGTATTGATTTTTCCGATAAAGATTTTATTTTTTAAAATAAACAATCGGAGCTTAATCATGTGTTTTCACAAGCGCCTCCTCCTTGCGAAAAATTTTCTGACTTGCTTGATCTTGATTCTTTATATACTAACAATTTTCATGTAGAGGATGAGTCGTTGCAACCAAACGTCTTCACCGATCCATTTGCCGCTCATCTCCAACAATCCAAATTACCTAAGGTATGTATAGGTAATTTGGATTCACAATTTCACGCTAACGGACAACGAAAGAATCAAGAGTATAGCGGAGGAGTCGTCGGGCACCAGATTTCGGCATATTCACCTCAGCGTGAATTAAGGGAGTTGCTTGTGCATTTTCAATTTAAATTTCCTTTTAGCTAACCCTTAACCGTCTAGCTTAAAGACGGGAAAAAGAAAGCGCTCTTGGGAGGCACCCCTTGCTTATCCTTTTTGCAATTTTTTTTCTTTATCTACATTTTCTTTTCAAGTTTTTCCCTCTTCATCCTTGTTTATAAAACATTGGGGACAATGTTTATTTGTAAGTATGGGGGGATGTTCTCTAATGTTTATTTTTATTCAAAAAAAAATTCAAAAAAACTAGAAAAACACTTTTAATACAAAAAAACAATTCAAAAATATTTAAAAATCATAAAAAAATCTTCTTTTGTCTTCTTTTTCAATTTTGTTTTTAAATTAAAATACCAAAAAATTTAAAAAATTAAAAATTTAATTTCTTGCGAAAGGGCCATGTTGGGTTTTCATCCCACAGAACCGCCTAGTACCTTGCGAGCCCGTCATTGGGTAGCCCTTGGGAAGTCCAAGAATATTAAAAAAAAACATTTTGTTTTAATATAAAAAAATCTAAAAAATCTAATAAAATAAATTTTGTATTATTAAATTTCTCCAAACTTCATTTATGCAAAATTAATTTTAATTATGAGTTGTCTTTTTAGGCGTCTTTAAAGAGTTTTCTTTTTATGAATTTTTAAATCATATATTTCTTTTCAAAATATGTTAGATTTAATTTTTAGATGAATTTGATTTAATGAATTTTTCATTATTTTGATTTGTTTAGAATATTTCTTATTTTTACTTTCTCTCTTTAAAATATCATAATTCAATTTTGTAGAAATTGTGTTAAATATCTATAGATTTTACTTATATTAACTTGAACTTATGGTCTCTTTTAGATTGCTCACATTATTTTCTATGCTCTTAAAATGTATCTTTGGAATTTGTTTAGCCTTTAAACCCTAGCCATTCCCCTACCTTTCTTATTAACCCTTTTTGTTTGGCATAAAAAAAATATTTGAAAAGATCATATGTCATGGAATGAGAGGATAAAATTCATCATTCCTAAACATATGCACCCAAATTAGTAAAAGATTATATGGCATGGAGTTGAGAGGATAAAATTCATCACTCCTAAACATATATATTTGGGATATAAAAAAGAAGAAATTAAAAAAAGATGGAAATGAGAGGATAAAATTCATCATTTCCCATATTCAAAGTAACTTCTTCAATGCCAATTTTACCCCATTTAGCCAAGTTCACTTATTTATCCAAGATATTATTGAGAGAGCATAGTTAATATTTTGTAGTTTTCTAAAAGTTTCTCATGATTGTAAAGTTTCTATAATTTCAATCTTGGAATATTTTACTTAATTCAATGCAATTTTGTTTATGAAGATTTAGTTAGAGAATTTCAAAACTAAAATTTATTCTACTCATTTCAATTTATGAATTATTAATTATTTCTTATAAATCTGAATTTTAATTTCTTAACTTATTTTGACATGAGTTTTATAAGATTTGAAGTTCATAATTAGAAGTAAATCTTTTTAGAAATGTCCTATAAATTCTTCTCATACTTATAAATTAGTTTTTACTCTAGAATAGCAAAAGCTTAAGTATGGGGGTATTTGATAGTGCATTATTTATAGTTATTTTTATATTGTATTTTAGTAGTAATTAAATAGTTTTTATATACTTTTAGTTTAATTTATATCTGATTTACTTTATTTTGTGTTTTCAGGTAATCTGGGGCTGCTGATAGCAAATTCAAGCCCACAGCCGTGTTCAGGGGAAATTCCAGAGCAATTCTGCAAAAATCGTCAGTACACGCCCCAGGTCACGAGCGTGACCTGGGGGTGTGACCATGGTCACGGCCGTTCTCTGCTTTCAGCTCTAAGAAATCGCTGCCACGTCGGATTAAAGTTACATGCCCCAGGTCACGGGCGTGACCGGGGGCGTGACTCGCTGTAACGCCCCTGATTTTCGTCAATTATTTTACGTACCAGTTGTGACGTAATTTTGGCGTAAGGGTGTTACGTCAGCTCTTTTGGTAGTGTTTCGAGCCTTAGCTTAGTTGGAGCTCGTGATTCAGATCGAGCGTGCGAGATTTTGCGTCGTTTCGAGTTAAAGTGAAGGTTTGGAGTAATTATCAAGATTTTAGCTTCAGGAGGCTTCATCCGGAGTTTGGCTTGTCGGAATTGAATTCTGACTTCGCCGTTGGATTCGTAGCGCCGTGTTTTAGTTAGGGTGCGAATTTCGTAGAAATCCGAGGTGTTTTGGTCGCCCTCGCAGTTTTAAGTAATTTGGAGGATTAATTAATTATTTAAATAATAAATTAGGTTTATATATAAACCTAAAATCCTTCCCTTCCCTATTCATCTCCTTCCTCGATCAAAATCAGCCGCCGAAGGTTAGGGCGAGAGCGGAGCTTCGTGGAGCCTTCAACCGGCGATTTCTAGAGCTGTAGTGGTCGGAATCGAGTTTGGTTTGAAGATTTGGAAAGCTCTCGGCGAGATCTTCGTTCTAGCGGTAAGCCTTTCTCGTTTCGTGGAGTTTTGGGAGCGTTGGTGGTGACTTAACCCCTCCTTTTGATTCGAAAAGTTTCAGGAATCTGTGCTCGTGTGTTTCCCTAGCCGATCCATAGCTTTCGGAGCGGAGATCTTCGAGTTTGCGAGGTTTAAGGCAAGTGGCTTCCTCCTCCTTCCCTTTCGTTTCTTGAAGTATTGCTTTGCTTGTGTCGATTTCATGTCGCACGGTTTAACTTAAATCTTGGAGTGTTGGTTTGGTAGTAAGCATTCTTGATTGTTCTGCCTCGCTAAGCATCGGATAGTTTTTCCCTGGAGAAAACCGTGAGCTGGGTAAACTCCCATTTTCTTTCTTCTTGCTAATTTCAGATGTCTCGAGAAATTTCCTATCTCTCGAGAAATCATTCTCATCTCTCGAGAAACTGTCTTCCTCTCGAGAAATGCTCCTCTCGAGAAATCCTTGAGCTCTCGAGACATTCCCCCCATCTCTCGAGAAACTGCCTTCCTCTCGAGAAATGCTCCTCTCGAGAAATCCTTGAGCTCTCGAGACATTCCCCCCATCTCTCGAGAAACTGCCTTCCTCTCGAGAAATGCTCCTCTCGAGAAATCCTTGAGCTCTCGAGACATTCCCCCCATCTCTCGAGAAACTGCCTTCCTCTCGAGAAATGCTCCTCTCGAGAAATCCTTGAGCTCTCGAGACATTCCCCCCATCTCTCGAGAAACTGCCTTCCTCTCGAGAAATGCTCCTCTCGAGAAATCCTTGAGCTCTCGAGACATTCCCCCCATCTCTCGAGAAACTGCCTTCCTCTCGAGAAATGCTCCTCTCGAGAAATCCTTGAGCTCTCACCGCCAGGGGCGCTTCCCCTTGGACCCCGTTAGGGGCTCTGCCCCTAAGACCCCGCCAGGGGCGCGGCCCCTTGGAACCCCGCCAGGAGCGCATGTGATTTCGTTGCGATTCTCATGTTTAAATCTTGTGTCCTCTCAAGCGCACAAGGATGTTGCCAGTATCCCTTCGGTGCTCCCGATCTTGAATCCCTTTTTCTTGAATTCTTTTACTCGTGGTGGTCTGATAATGTTTGAGTTTACTCTTATGATTCGTCATGAGTTATGCCTCTGATTACTTCTCCTCCTTCTTGAAACCTTGTGCCTCTTACAAGGGTACAAGGAGTTTTGCCCAAGTCTCTTGGGTGTCCTTGATCGTGAATCCCTCGAGCTTGAACCCCTTTGCCTTTTTGGTTCAATGACTCCGAGTTTCCCCTTATGAATCGTTTGATCAGCAGTTGTCTCATGGTGACCCTATCCTTAGGGTGTCTCTTCTTAGTATTTGTGATGTTAGCAGTATGCGGTGATGTTGCTAATAACTGCATTGCGTCTTTGATCATGTTTACCTCCTATCAAAATTCTAAACCTGCTGTGATCTTGCAAATCTTTGGTTTCGCTTGTGATTCATCTTGATCGGTGTGTGCCTTGCTTTGACCCTATCTCTTAGGGTATCCCTGTTGATTATTTCTCGGGCTTCGTCCCGTGTCTTAATGATTTAATTAAAATGAATATATGCTTTTAGCTTTGCACGGTGGCCATTTCAAGGACGTGATCAGCAGGCGTTGCCTGTGTTCCTGTGGGCCGTGTTTGGGTGGTTGGGTCTAGAAGTACCCCCACCTGGTTTTGGGCTTGGGTTGCGGAGGTAAGAAACCGCACCCGTTTATTTGAGCTGATCAGTCTCATGTATGAAAATTTACAAGATAATTAATTTATACTTGCTCCTACTTATGATATTTGGTTGCACTTGGTGCTTTGCTTAGCTCCTTGTTTCCGAGCTTCTTTTTCAGTGAATCAGGCTTGGGTTGGTACCCCGTATGCCTTTATTGCTTGTCTTTTCCTTATTTCTTTCGACTTGCAATTCCCTTGCTGAGGCGTTCTTGTTTATTGAATGCCTCAGGTTCAGAGCCGTAGCGGTTAGTGGAGTAGCCCGAAGTCTTCGGGAGTTTTTAGCTGCTGTTCACCCCGCTGCTGCGAGGTAGTAGTAGTTGTTGTTGTTTGCTTCTCCTTGTGTTCAGACATGCTAGTTTGGGCCAATGGGTTAGTGTCAGCTTGTTGACGCCCATTGTGCCTCTTTGATACTTTATAGTTTACTTACCAGTTTATGCCACTGTTTTTAGATCAGATACCTTACTCTCTGGGAATGATTTATGACTAGGTGCATTATAGTGATAAAATGGCTTTTCATTCATCTTCATCTCATCATTTTTAACTAAAACCCTTAGTTTTAAAGTCACCTAAAGATATTTTCTATACTTATACTACGCCTAGTTAAGTGCATATCATCTACTTTATGTCCTGCCTTCACGTGCATATAGGACCTTAAATGAACTAAATCAAGTGTTTTTCCGCTGCAGTTACATATATAATTTTCTCTGTGGACTAGTTGATCCACGAACTGAGAGACACAGTTCCGACTCTAAACCCTAATATATGATTTCAAATAATGGTTATCATGCAATCATGTTTTCAACTATCAAGTAATAGATTCCCGCCTGAGCGTCTGCAGTTGTCTCCTGCATGACGTGGCATCATGACGCGTATTTTCTCTTCCTCTGATATTCTTAATTCCTGAGAAAATGCGGGTTGTGACACTCGCCAGACATGCATTCAATACAAGCAGTTTCCATCGTCGAGCCGTTCCAGCTTACACGCCCTTGGTCACGGGCGTGACCAAGGGGCGTGACCTCTCCTGCAACTGCCAAATTAACTCCAGATCGCGCGGTTTCCTGACTCGGTCAAGACACGCCCTAGGTCACGGGCGTGACCTAGGCCGTGACCCGTCGAGATGATCAATTTTGGCGGTTTTTCTTCCCCAACGTTCCCGGGCTTTCAAGACGCAGTTACACAGCTTACACACCCTTGGTCACGGGCGTGACCAAGGGCGTGACTCACCAATTTTCTACCTATAAAAGCCAGCTGCTGCCAAAGTGTTGGGGATCCGATCCTAGCTTAGATTGGGTCATTTTTAGATTAGTTTTTCAGCATTTTCTTATGTATTTTCTTTATGTAGATTTACTTTATGTATTGCAAATTTCAATTCATAGTTTAGATTTCCAATTCCTGCAATTGTAATTCCCTTTACTTAGTTATAAAAACGTTTTTCTTTTCAATTATGTTTAGCTAAATTTATAGCATTTTGATCGGATGAATTCTTAAGCTTTTCTTATTTTGTAATCTCTCATTTTCGTAGCTTTAGTTTAAGAATTATTACGATCCACTTTTGATTTTTCTCGATTGATCTCATATTGCCGGTATATGAATATCAATTCTTGATTCATTTTCTAGTGATCGAGAGATCCATGAATTTGTGTAGATCATTCATTAGTGGAAAGAGTTGCATACATTCCTCCAGAGAGGGTGACACAAATCTTCCGGATTGGAGTCAAATCCAATAGTGGGGCTCACCGCATAAAGCAAGCTTAAGGGTTTCGACTGGCCGAGGGGTCTTAATCGATCAACCTAAGGTTAGGTGGTAGTTCTCTCGAGAGAGGCTCTACCATATTTTGGGAACCTCCACGGTCGAATTATTCTATCGCTTTTGGTTATGAATTTAGATTTTACAATTTATTTAACTCAAGAAGGATTTCCGATCAAATGCTCGTTTCTTCCTTTTCTCTTTTATTATTCAAAAAAATCTTCTTAAATCTAGATAAAATAATATTAATTTGCGTGAGTAGAAGTAATCAACAAACCCATGGAATACGACACTTGATATTTATTTTTAAATATCCTATGCTATGAACGATAGGTGCTCTTGCCTATAGTTCGTAGAATTTGGAGAAAATTATTTATATCCTAAATTTTACGTATCAATGTGATATCTTCTACACGGTTCTTAGTGATTTCGCCATGACTCGTGAAGACGTGGATGAATATCAGTGGAGCATAGACGAGAATTTTTACAGGGACTATCTTTTGAACTCCCTGAACCCTCGACTTGCAATGACCTACAGTGGTTTCAAGACCGTGAAAGAGATATGGGACCGCTTGAATGCACATTTCCTGAAGGAAGAGGTACTGTCAAAAACTCTCCTCGGTGAGAAGTTTTTCAACTTTATGTTTAATATGAATTCGTGAGTCACCTCTCAGCTTATAGAACTAGGAGATTTGCAGCTCAAGCTGGAAGACAAATAATCTGACATGTCTGATAATCTTTTTGTGAGTCTGATTCTTAGCAAGCTGCCACCTGAGTGGATCACCTTCAAGATTGAAATGCACATACTGAAGGAGCTGATCACACTGGATGAACTCAAAAGGTTCATCCATATTGAGGATCAAAATGTTGTTGGTAAGAACTTGGAGCAAGTTGGTCAATTCACATAGGTTGCCAACTTTGTTTCACAATCCGGTAAACCTCATCGAAAGCCACCGACACTTAAATGTATAGCCTCTACACAGTTACCAGTCAAAAAGCCTTCTTTCAAAAGGAAAAAGGGCAAGTGCCATAACTGCTCGCGGAAAGTGGGTTCACAAGGCCGTAGAATGCAAGACTCCGAAGAAGGAGGTGGAAGCCCCACAGAATGCTGCAAACATGTTTGTAGATAACTCTGATCCCAAGTATTTTGTGGCTATGATTGGGAGTAGTCACTACAATGTGTCTTCTGAGTGGTGGCTAGATAGTGGTGCTACTTGTTATGTGATAAATGACAAAGATCTTCACATTGAGGTCATGAAGGTAAATGATAAAGTGGAGAACTGCAATGGAGGATAGACCGAGGTGACTCATGCTGGGACAACAGAGCTAGTCCTCTCTCCAGGTAAAACTTTAACTTTAAAACATGTTAGAGTAGTTCCTAGTTTAACTAAGAATCTAATTGCAATGAGTTTATTAGATACGGCTGGAATGAATTTCACAACCTTCAAAGGTAGAATAACTTTAACAATTAATTCACACTACTTTGATTGTGCGTACTTGATCAATGGAATGTATAGACTTAGCCTAAACAACGATAATATTAACCAAGTGAGTTCAACTATAATTGATCCAAAGTTGCTACACAACAGACTTGGACATGTGAACTAGAGGAAAATGCGAGATCTAGCTAAGAGTCGTAACATCCCTTTAGATCTATCTATTCGATTTGATAAGTGTGAGGTGTGCACACAAAGTAAGATCACTAGAAAACCTTTCAAATCGGTTTCTAGAAGCACATAACTTCATGAATTGATACATTTTGACCTCTGTGATTTCAGAAGTCATATCACTAGAGGGAGAAGGAAGTATCTTATTACATTTATAAATAATTATTCTAGATATTGTCATGTGTATCTATTGAAATAGAAAGATGAAGCATTTGAGACCTTTAAGAACTTCAAATCTCGTGTTGAAAACTAGTTAAATATAAAGATCAAGAGATTTAGAAGTGATCGAGGAGGAAAATACATTGCGACTAGGTTCAAGGATTTTTGTGTCTCTGATGGTATAATCCTTGAAACCACAGCTCCTTACTCACCCCTGTCAAATGACGTTACTGAGTGGAAGAATGGAACTTTAACAAAAATGTTGAATTTTTTGCTACTCACATGTGGAATTCTATGTTACTCACAGTTGGCATGCCTAATTCCTTTTGGGGATAAGAAGTTCTAACTGCAAATCAAATTCTGAATAGATTGCCTCATTCTAAGCTCACTTCTACTCTTTATGAGTTGTGACATAGTCATCCTTGTAAATTTAATACTCTAAATACTTGGGGTTATGTCGCTTATGTTAGGATACAAGACCTTAAGAGACCTAGGGTGAGACCTAGAATAATGACCTACATTTATCTAAGTAGTGCAGAAAATAGTGCAGCTAATAGGTTTCTAGATCTATCCACTAATTCAGTGATAAAGTCTAGAGATGTTGTATTCTTTGAAAATATGTATGTCAAAGATCAAGACTTAACCGTATTCGGGTATACCGATAAGATTTCAGAATCTTCTATAGAACCTAAAGTTGCCCCCTCTAGCACTGCTCCCCATCCTTTAGAGGTTGAAACTATTCTAAATAGAAAGTCTACAAGAGATAGAATCCCAAAGAACTTATGTGAAAATTTTGTTACATATCACTTAAATGATGATTCATTCTCCTACCAGAAAGCAATGAGATCTAGAGATTCATTGATGTGGGCAGAAGCCATTAATGATGAAATGGACTCGTTGTTACAAAACAACATTTGACATCTAGTTGACCTGCCTAAATGAGCTAAAGTCCTAGGATGCATGTGAGTGTTAAATAAAAAATTACATAGTGTGGGTTTATAGCCAGAAATAAAACACACTTTGTAGCTAAAGGTCAGAAACATCAAGGGAGAATAAACTATTTTAATGTTTATTCACCTGTGTGTCACTTATCGACTATAAGAATTCTTTTAGCTTTAGCGTCTATTGAAAACTTTATAGTTCATCAGATAGATGTAAAGACAGTCTTCTTAAACGGAGAGCTTGATTAAGAGATCTACATGACACAATTGGAAGGTTATATACATAAGAATCTACAAGATAAAGTGTGCAAATTAGATAAATCAATCTATGGGCTTAAGCAAACATCTAAGATGTGGCTCATAAAATTTGACAAATTGGTAAAGAGATTTGGATTTTAGTCCAGTCTCTCTGATAAATATCTTTATCACCGCTCGGTGTTAAATAAGCCAGTCATTATATGTTTATATGTGGATGACATGTTGATTTTGGGGTCAGAGTTTGCTGTTGTTGGGGATATTAAATTCACTCTCGCAAAACAATTTGACATGAAGTACATTGGTCATATTGATACCATGTTATGTATGAAAGAACTGACAAGGGTCGTGTTACTCTTAGTTAAGCTTATTATATATAACAACTTCTCTCTACCTTGGGATACAAAGATTGTATGCCAGTGGAAACACTTTTTGGTCACAATGTCAAGTTGAGTTCTATTGTTGGGGCCAGTGTTGATCAAGTGAAATACTCAAGGATAATTGGTAGTCTCATGTATGCCACAAGTTGTACAAGACTAAACTTTGCCTTTTCTGTTGGTACGTTGAGCCTCTTTACCAGTAGTCCAAACAAAGAGCATTGGGATGTCCTAGATACTCTGATGAGATACCTGAGAGGTATTAAAGATCATGCTTTGTGCTACACTGGTCACCCTCCTACTGTGGATGGATACTCTGATGCTCCGTGGTATTCAGAAGTTAGTAACAATAAGTCTAGCTGTGGATATATATTCACTTTGGGTGGAGTTGCTATTACTTAGAATTATTTTTCTTAGCTTCGGCTGGTGAAGAGGCAGACTGGATCAGGAATTTGATTCTAGATATTCCATTGTCTAGGTTACAAGTCAATTCTTTGAGCTTGTATTATGATAATCAAGCAGCAGTTCAAGTCGTTAAGAATATTCTCTATAATACTAAGAGGAGATCTATACGACTGAGACATACTTTGCTGATTTATCTGAAAGAATAAGGAATTATCACTTTGATCGATGTGTGATCGAAATATAACCTAGCTGATCCATTGCCAAAAGGAATGCCCAAAGATCGACTAATCAAAACAGTCAGAGAAATGAGATTAAAGACGTTTTAGATCAGTCTAGTCCAAGTCAAATGTTTTGATTTTTCTGATTTCATTTGTCAAATCAAACATGTTGTGCTCCGTTGATGTTCTTGGTTACTGAGCACGAATCTTGTGAGGTGTTTCATTACAAATTTGATGTTAATAACTTCACCTGGATTTGCCGTTCTTACCTTGGAAAAGAGTGTTATTTCAAATCTGATAACACAATCTGATTCGGTTTGACTCTTCTTTTGTTCTTAGATTTCATTCCAAACTTGATGTTTTCCAATTAACTTTAAAAGAACAGTAATTGTGACATTCCTTATTGGAACACATATATAGCTGCGGTGTCCAGAAGTCCATAAGATCATCTCGTTGGATACAAGTAGTGGATTCTGAGGTAGAACATATAATACTCGGAGTAGGTATCCTCCTAATTAATTATAATCTACTACATTCTTACTGTAGAACTAGATACATGTAAGTTTTTAAATGTCTGAATTCATTTTAAATGAAATTTTCTGTTGAAAATTACAGGAGATTCTGGAGATGGATGAGCATTTGCTGAGTGGGATCCTGACCAGGACGACCTGTTATACATCCGAGGATGATAACAGCTTGAGTATTATTTGTTTATTGTTTTATCTCTGTTTAGAGCATTGCTTAGCTCTTGTTACACTTGTTGTTTGGACTATGTTTTGCTCCTTTGTTATTCATAAGACACTAGGTATGCTGGAACCTGTGCTATAATCGTACTTTAGACTGCTGCGTGGTACTGTTGAGATTTATGTTTATTCTTATGCTTGCATACACTTTTCTTTAAGTCTAATGTGTTTAATATGTGTGAGACACTGTTGTGAATGATTTATATTTTTGGTTTAACATTGCACAAACTACCCATTCTGTAGTCTGGTTTGCGGCGGACATAGGAGAAGATTGTTGAATAATTTTTTATATGTCCACGCGTGTCGAGATTGACTCGGTAGTGACATATAGGTTTCGTGCATGTTTGCCTAAGGCAATGCTATACGCTGGAGGTACTATAAATAGTCATTCCAAATCTGATGATCTTTTGTAGAATACTTTGAACGGAGCATCCCTAACATTTTACACCATCTAAAAAAATGAGTTTTCATCAGATTCTGAAGCATATGCTTTTTACAATGAATACGGCAGGCGATGTTATTTTTGTATTTAAAAGGAGTCCGCAAATAAATGTGTAAAGACTAAAGTATTAACTTCAAGGAAGTTTGTTTGTGATCGAGAAAGAAAATTAGGAAAAATGAAAGTGTAAAGGTAATTACTTGGTCGTTTATTTCAGTGGTTATATATTACTTTAAGGCTCAGTTTGGGGGGACTTATTTTCATCGGTCAAGCGGTTACAACCGCATGAACCGGACCTTAATTAAGGTCCGGTTCATGCAGTCGTAACCGCTTGACCGATAAAAATAGGTCCCCTCAAACAGAGCCTAAATGTAAATAATTAGTCATTTAAATCAAATTCACAGGCCAATCATGTTAACGAAGGCCCGCCATCTTCAATTGAACTTGCATCAAAAGATGGTCTTAGTTTCACGAATATGTTGATGAAGGTAGCTATGCTTATAATCTACATTCTAAGAGGATAGTTTGTTTGTACATATTTAATTTTAACTTAATTCATAAATTGTGCAGGGAATATACGACGATTATAAATTTCAATGACAAAAATATTCGATGAGTGACCTACTCAGCTCTCAAGAAAATTTTGTTAGCTGCATGTTTTTGAAAATTTAAAACATGTCTAATTTGAAAACATGTGATCGTCATTTGCATATATGATCGGTGGTGAAGATTTTATTTGTCAAAACTCAATGAAAATCTACAATAGTTCTGCTAATTGATTTTATTAAGTGCATGCAGACAATCATTTTAAAATAAATCAAATAAAATTGTTTTACAAATAATACACAAACAAATATTAAAGTCTAAAATATGCTCTTAGAAAATATCTCACAGGAGTTGAAAAAGGTAATAATTAAAGGTAGTAAAAGGTAAACAAAATAAAACATATTTTAAAAAGATAATATTAAAAGGAAACATTTCAATGGCAGGTGGATGCTTTGTTTATTTCATGGAGGGTAGTAAAACAATGTTATTAAAAGGACATTGTTATATATAGATACGTTTGGTTATATAAAAATCTTAATTTTTTTTTTGTCTTTTTTTTCCACTATATACAAACCAAATAAATACTTTCTCCAAACCCCAAAATATCATTTCCTTCTTATATTGATTCCAGCCCTAAGCCCTCCCCGCTCCCGTGCGATAGCCGAACGCTGCTCCGATCCCGCCTCCCCTGCTCATTCCAAGGTCGCCGATGGAAATGTCGCCAAAAGTCTCCGGCGAGCACTTCAATGATCTTCTTCAAGGCCGGCGACCCACCATCTTCCGGCGATGTTGGCGTAAAAAGGAGCCCGGACGATTGCGACCTAGATGCCGCCCAACTTTCTATGGATTCCCCCCTCCCCCAAATGAGGTAATCTAAACCCAGCTATTTCTGGATCTTTCCAGTGAAGGAAACCCATCAGTCGAAACCCAGCTTGCTCCGATCCCGTCTCCCCTGCTCACTCCAAGGTCGCCAGCAACCTAACCGTCACCCAAATTAACCCATCATAAGCCTATCCTAACCAGCTGCATAGAATCGATAAAAGAAGGAGCAACGTTCGGCTATCCTAACTTAGATAGATTAGGTAATGTATTGGAATGATTTTTATGGATTTGGAATCAGGGGAGACGGGATTAGAATGACTTGAGATGTTATTTGTATCTTTCTAATTAACATGGCTTATGTTGTTATTTGTATCTTTCCCGCTCCCAAATTAACCCAGTTAAATTTGTGTAATTGGAATGATTTTTGTTTTTTTTGTTTCTGTGTGGATTTGTATATTATATCTAAATTTTATTTATTTATTGCAGGTTCGTTTCACTAGACGAAGATGATGAACAATAAAAGGGATCCTTTCTAAATTTTGAATTCAAGATTTTTTGGGTGGCATTACAACTTTTATATATTTCTTGAATTACATCTGTTTTGTAAGGTTAGTTAATGTAATATGTTATATGTGTTCTACTAATATAATAGTAGTTGATTGATTTTAAAACAATAATAAATTTTTTTAATTTTTATATTGGTCTGCATATAACAATTTAATATACATATAGCCGGTTTTGAATTAATATAGTTTGTATATAGTAAAAATTTGTATATAGCCAAACATGGTCTATATATAACAATGCCCTATTAAAATCCATTTAATTTAGTCCCTTAGATCGAGGAGGGTTAATCTCAGCCATATCCATTTCATGCCAAATGGAGAGGATTCCCATCCGGCGTATTGACGCATGTGGAGCCAGAGATTGGGGTAGTGTTATTGAAGGTTGTGGAGGAGGAGTTGAGTTTGGAGAGCATGCATGGGGACGACTTAGTCGCCTGCGGAGTTGGAGGTAGCAGTTGTTGCAGAGGCAGTGTGGCGGC
This sequence comes from Dactylorhiza incarnata, assembly GCA_033032865.1. Taxonomy (NCBI): domain Eukaryota; kingdom Viridiplantae; phylum Streptophyta; class Magnoliopsida; order Asparagales; family Orchidaceae; genus Dactylorhiza; species Dactylorhiza incarnata. Next base: position 6,297,148 of record JAWHQI010000051.1, on the reverse strand, counting down.
AGGGAGGATTGCAGTAGGTGCAGTCAGGGAGTGGTTATCACAGAGGCCGTGGGAGAGGGGATGTGGGCTGCATTAGCGGCAAAGGTCATGTGAGTGGAGTGAGTGATTTGCGCAATGGACTAAGACATGGCAGTCGCCTATTTAGGCTTGACGGAGCAGTGAGTCGCATCAACGACTAAGGTGCGAGGCATCTTTGTCTCGATGCGGGTGACCTACTGATGGGTTGATCACATATCGGAGTAGGTCGGAGACGTCATGTGTCGACGCAGACAGGGCAGCTACACAGAATTGCCAGTACCTCTGCTCGTATCGCCAGGTCTGAGAACAATTTTCTCCGCAATAGCACAATTTAGGTGCAATTATGCAAATTAATATTCGTTAGGGTAGTTCTTATATGCAAATATATATATATTTTTTGTTGAGATTTTGTATTCTTCCTGTTAATTTCAGGTTACAGTTCACAGGTGAGAAGTAAGACAAAGGGAGGACGGCTACAAACGTCTGTCTGTGGCCACAGTTTTGCCTCAAACAAACTCCAATTATTAAGAAGAAAAGGTCTTGTTTGGTATGTAGTTTTCCTGAGATTTTTGTTATAAATTCTCATATCTTTGGAGCTCCGGCAGAAGCAGGCCGTTTCAACTCTTTGTGCAATTTTCGCGGGAATTTTGTGGCCATTTCTTTGGTAATCACCAGAAAGGTTATTTTTACTCCGCTGTGTTAGTTTACATTTAATAGCAGCTGAATCTTCTTAATTCTTTTAATTTTTTTCCCCCTTTAGGCATCTGACCCTTTTATTTTATGTAGTTTTATACTTCTTTTATTTTTAAATTTGAGCACAAGGTTCCCCTTCTGAATTATTATGATATCTGTCGCATAAAAATTGCATAATTAATAATTTGGAATATCCAAATCATAGGGTTTAGTGTTGCATATTTCCTTAGAGAGAACCTCTCGTATTCCGCTAATAATACTTTGAAGATCAACCATAGAGTCATCTAAATATCTACAGTTTCATGCGATAAGAACAGCCAGGCTGTGAGATCAATATTACTAAAATCGGCCACAAATCTGTGCTAATTAAGATAGTGGCGGAGTTTGGGTGTGCGGATCGGCCGCGGTCACAAACGCTGCATATTTGGCGGGGCAGGCCGTGGCCGAGCGGCGGGGATCAGCGCCTAGGAGGGATTTTCGTGAAAATCGTGTGGATCGCGAGTGCCGGAAGCCACCGCGACCGCGGTGGCCTTCTCGTTAATCTGCTCCGCAGGATATCGGCTGCGCCAAAACCAATGAAGATGATGACCAGTGATAAACTCATAATGATGAATGTTGCTAGAATTTTCAGGATTGGTAACGATGAACATTATTATTTAAAAAAAAAATCATTAATATTTATTAAAAATTATAGACAATTTGTTAATAGAAAGTTATGGACGTTTTTTTTATACTTTGGCTCAGTTTGGCGCAGTGGTTGTGGTCGTGAACACAGTGGTTATGAACCATCGTTTGTGATGATAGTACTTCTATGATGATAGTGTTCAAAACTAGTTTTTTTTTTCTGGTGGTGATCATAACCATTGTCTTGCCAAACATGCATTCTATGATGATAGTGATTTTGTCCAAACTCACGACGTGCCAACCGGATTTTTGTTATGCAGTTATGCATGCTTATGGTTTGCTCCGTACGGGTGGACCATTGTTCTTGAAGGTATTTCATTTATCTCCCCATATGAAATATTTAGTATGCATATTATTATTTTTATGTTAATATAATAATATATGATAATTTTATATATATTTACGTGTCTTGCTGGTCATTATTATTTCAATATGTTATTTTTTTAGAGTATGATTAGTGATCTGCATCCATTTTGGCCCATAATCTTAAATCTAATATCAAAATAAATAAAATGAATTCAAATTTATAATTTGTATGATAGTACAAATCTCTTAAATGGCTCAACACAAATTAACATTTTTACTTGATTGTGCGGTGGAAACTATGTTCAAAATATTTTGGCATTTCTTAGCATAATCGGCCTGCGATGAAAACTAAGCAAGGGCTGGACAGGCCTTCGCCACTAAGTGGAATGACTAAAATTAAACTTATTATAATATAAGATAAAAAAGTAATAAAGATTTAACTTGGTTTGTCTTATCTATATCTCAAAAATGAATTACATAAGAAATCCCGGCGCTTGGATTTTTTTTCTTGCGATTTCTATTCTATTCTTCACCACCGCGCTAAGCATCATTTGGAAATCCCCATCTTCGTCAAATTTCCTTCAGCTCCAGGTTGTGCTTCTTTGTATTCTTCGAGCTCGCCTTTTGATTCTTCGTTTGCCTGCCGTCGCAAAAGTCTTCCTCGAACCCTTCGACTATAGTGTCGGATGCATCAGAGCGGCCTGTTCACGACTTTAAGGCATCCACCGAAGTTTCCTCGAGCTTTACCGTCTCCTTTTTCACGTTCTTTTTGTTTGTAGTGTAGCTTTTTGTGTCTTTTTGTAGGGCCTAGTTCCTTTTAGAATTACTATAAGCGTATCTTGAATGTAATTACATGTTACTCTTATCTTAAAAAAATAGTATTAAATTTTCTTTATCTAATTAGTGAGTGTAAAAATATTTAGAAGTCTCTAGCACAAAAGACTAACGGTTGCATTCGCAGTAAAAATATTAAAATAAATAGAGTGATTTAAATAACAACAATTTATAAATTGATGAGAAGCTAACGGAAAGATAAATTGCAGCCGAAAAAGAAAACCAAAACTCACATACCCGTTATTCCTTATACTTTAAAATATAAAAGCTTGTCAACTCCTTCCTAGTCCCTACAATATATGAATTCTAATTGATTTAGACTTTCCTCCGGACAAAATAATATTTTAGTTTATTTTTAAAAATAGGACAATTTATTTGACAGCAATAAAATAAAAAAAATTAAAATTACTTTTTATATTAAATTTCATTTTTAATTCAGAATTGATATTAAAATGATGGCTGTGGATCATGAACGTTCGCCACTAGAGAGGAAAGTTAAATGTCAAGTATTATGCCAATTGAATTTTCTTTTGAGGAAGTTCGTAATTTAATAAAAAACAAATGCAATCTATTTTACAAGAAAAATGAATTGGCATAATGATTGAATTTAGCTTTCCTCTCAAGTGACCTAGGTTCAAGGCCTATGCCATCATTTTTATTTCAATGACAAATAAACTAAAAAAGTTAAATATTACACTAATTTTAATTTACAAAAATATAAATGATAAAAATGGAATTTCGTATAAAACTATTTTAATTTTATTTATTTTTACTTTAAAATAAATTATCCTACCTTTGAAAATATAAGGGCTACAACAATCCATTTAAAAATCATAATGAATCAAATGTCTTTCCTTTAAACTATAAAGATTCCACGAGTACTTTACCCAATCTTTTTAACAGAGCTCTTTAAATCCAGTAAACTTGTTGCGGGTCACTCGACGCTCTTTCAGACCGGGCAAATTGAACCGTCTTAGCCAGAGAGTGGGCCGAATGAGCAAACAGTCACAGAGAGAACAAACAGGTGGCAAGAGAACGTTTTTAGCGTGGAAACCCGGAAAGGGTGAAAAACCACGTGACCGGATCGGTGCCAGCCAAGTTTCACTAAGTGTTGGAGTGTTACAAATGAAGTTACAAGTTCAGAGAGCGACAGACCGCTTCTCGTTACAATTGCAGTTGAAGAAAATTCTCCGAGGGTGACAGGCCACCTCTCAGAAAAGCTAAGTGTCTTGGTGTTGCGGGAAGTCTTCAAAGTCCGAAGAAGATCTTCAAGTGACGAAGGAGATCTTCAAACCGCGAAGGAGATCTCCGAAGGAAATCTTCAAGGAGCTCTCTCAGATCCGAAAATCAGATCTCTTCAAATGAAGATTCTGGGTCCCTTTTATAGATTCGGCCGGGGGCGACCCGGTAATTTTACCGTTGTAACCACTGTAACCACCTGACGAGCCGATCTCGACAGCTGATCGAGTGCACACGGATCGCCACTTTCTGAATATGACGATTTTGCCCCCCGGTCAGTTCGGGCATTTCGGGCAGCTTCCTTGGTATTTTCCTGATTGCAATGTGCAAATCCTGCAATCTTAAGAGGGAAAGTGGAGTTAGCAACTGCGCGCACTATGAACTTAATTTGCAACGTTCAAGTGCGCGCGGATCAAATGCACGCTACGACTTAGCGGTGATAAGTGCGCGTTGAGCGAGAGCGCCGTAAAAGCACGATCAGAGTCGTGCTAGGACGACGCAATGGGGCAACGGGCGTGCCGAGGGAGATCGACGGGCAAGCTGCGCACGCGCTAGCGCGCTAGCGCGCGGGCCGCGCGCGCGCTAGCGCGCAGGGTGGAAGAAGATTTGTTTATTGTTAGCTCTTTTCTGATTTTATTTTCAGATTTTATTAAACCTGTACATGGTGATTTGAAAACAGATTTAAATGGATCAGAGGTAAAATTAGGAATTGAAGTTACCTCAGTTACCTCATCTGATTCAGCTTCTGCATCTGATTTGTGATATGAGCCATATATGGCCATCATGCAGAAAGCTCTAGCTTTTTGTTCTTCTTCTTCTTCTTCTTCTTATTTACTTAGATTAGATGATGGTTCTGCATCATAAATACAGTTAGTGGAAGAAGTAGAAGAGGATTCATTTACCATCCTTGAGAGGGAGTTCCAGATGGCCCTTGATGAAGTGCAATCAGCCACTCTTTGAATAATGTCTTTTGACATTGATTGAGTCAATATGTCCATGGCTTTTGCATCAGCATTTATCAACTTCTTTTGATCATCTGTTGATGTTGATGATGGAGGTCCTGTCAAAATGGAATTATAAATTTCTTCATCTATTGCATTCATATATAATCCGATTCTAGCTTGCCATAAAGAAAATCTATCCAAATTACAGATTGGTGGATTTGAAAATTCTACTTGTGCTATTAAATTTTAGAAAATCTTTAAGAACTAAGTGATCTTTATGATTCAGGTGTTAGCCTGTATATAAAATAATCAACTACTCTCTGATACCAATTGAAAGTCAATTGATATCCTCTGAAGGTGATTAATATAATCAACCTGCTTTGATACCAATTGAAAGGGAGTTAAGTTCTTAAATATTAAAGCTCTTTATTTAAGTTTATTTTAAAATAATGATATATATATATAAATATAGTGCTGAGTGTGTAATAAAAACAAACACTAAGAAGGCACAACAACATAGAAAATAAAAACAACAAGCAAAACAACCAGATGACATAAGATATATAGTAGTCCCCCAATCAACTTGGGTATATCTACTCTTCTACCCACTGGTAGGAATCCACTAGAGGTTGTTGATCAGGTGCCCTCACACCAAGGTTTTTTTGATCAGGTGTCCACACACCACAAAGCTTTTGATCAGGTGCTCAAAACCAAGATGCAGGTTTTTGCTAAGGTGCCCTGTCACCGGGAGTTATCTTTTGAAGGGAGTTATAACCCTTTGTACATGAGGGGAAATAAAGAAAACAAAAACGATTAAAGTGTTATTCTCTTTGCTGAGAAGACTCTTGATGATCCTGATGGGTTGTTGAGTTTGGATCTTGATGATGATGTTGAAGAGCTCCCCCTGTCTGATTGAGATTGATGACAGCTTGTGGATGGAGCTTCTTCACTTGATTGCAATAACTCTTTTCTTCTTCTGCAGTTTTGATCCTGAGAAAATAATATTGATTGGTGTCTCAGGATGTATATGTTCTGCAAAGAAGAGTTAGCAAAAAGAAGATAAATAATATTTGTTCTGCTTCTTCTTTTTGCTCCTATGTTTTTCTCTTCCTGTATCTTCCTTTTTCTCTTATTCCTCTTATCTCAATTTCTTCTTTGTTCTTCTCTCTGAATATATAATCTGGAGAGCTATTCTGGGCTGATTTGAATTCCTGCCTGACAAGGAAGGAAAGAGATAATATCTCTTTAATTCTAGATCCTCGAGAACATACATTGCCGTCTTTGGCTTTGCTGCAACGGCTATAACATTTATTATTCTGCAACGACTAATTCAAACAAAGGAAAGACAACAATATATAATTTGAAACTATTCAAAATATTGCTCTGTCAGCATATATAATATTAGTCGAACTGAGAATGATATTAAAATAATGCTGAAGATATTTCGTCGAGCTCAGCTTCAAGTTCGTCGACCTGAGCATTTGATTCGTCGTTCTGAGATTCTGTGTAAGATTCGTCGAACGCAGACTTGAGTTCGTCGAACGGAAGGATTCGTCGACCACTGAGCCTGGATGATTTCGTCTACCGCTGAAATATTGAGCTATTCGTCGAACGCAGACTTGAGTTCGTCGAACGCAACTTTTCATCGAGCGCTGAGACGGGCTGGATCGTCGACTGCAGAGATATTGAGTTGTTCGTCGAACGCATACTTGAGATCATCGAACATAGCTTTTCGTCGACCGCTGAGACGGGCTCTGTTCGTCGACCACTGAGACGGGGTCTGTTCGTCGACCACTGAGACGGGGTCTGTTCGTCGACCGCTGAACCGCTGAGACGGGATCGTCGAGCGCTGAGCCGGTTGGATTTCGTCGAGCACAGAATGAATACCATTCGTCGAGAGCAGAGCGCCGTTCGTCGAACGCAGATAGCCGTTCGTCGAACGCAGAGAACATATGTAATTTTTATCTTTCTCTTATTTTCTCAGCCTATTAATTATATCTATTTTCAGCCTTCTATCTTAATGAGATTTGATCTAGGTTATAAGATGTGTTATGATAGAAACTTAGACATTAAAGATGGATCCTAACTCAAATCAAAACTAAGGTTCCAACACAATTATTGACACCTTTTCTTCTCAAACAAATAGAAGAGGAATAGGGTTCAATAAAATAGAAGTGGGAGAAGGGAGTGGAGAAAAGAGCAAGGCTAAGGCTAAGTCTCATACCACCTTTCAAAAGGTGTTACTTCTTTCTAAAAGGTATGACCATGATAGCATGTATGGTCACTGGAAGAATGTGAGCTCCTATAGGAAGGAAAACACTCCCACCAATAGTAGAAGAAAGGGCATGTGGATGAGTGCTATGAAAGCTCCCCATGAAGAAATTCAAATGGCCCAACCTGGACCATTTGTTTTTGGTATTTCAGCTCCATCATTCAAGAGTAAGGAAGCAAGCACTTTCAAGTTCATTCCAGCAAAGAACATGACTGTTGTCAAACCTGTAGACAGACCTGTAAGCTCAGTGTCTGATGTCATCAAATCTTGCCTAGCTTCCAAGCCAAGGCAAGCTGATGTATTAAGACAAAGGCTGCCAAGATTGTCCACAGATTAACCTTCAGTCAGATCATTGCTGAAATGAACAAGAAGAATGCTACTGTGTCCCCTCCTGAACATAAGCATGTTAATGCTCATTCCACCTCAAGAAATGTTCAGAAGAGGAGATAAAACATTCATGAATGTTGGTACTGTGGTAAGGTGGGACACTTTGCCATAGATTGTTGGCACAATCCCAATGTGCCAAGTGCAAAGAAGAGCCTTCCTGCAATGGGTGCAGCAGTTGTGACATCATCTTTTCATGCTAACAAGCAACCTAGGACCCAAATTACTTGGGCTCCTAAGGGTAATTAATTCCTTATTGCATGATAGTTCAAGTACCAGCCTTATAAAAAATATGGTACTTGGACAGTGGGTGCTCAAGACACATGACAGGAACCAGAAGTCTTCTACAGGACTACACAACTGTGAAGAATGGACCTAAAGTCATATTTGGTGGATCTGAAAAGGGAGTCACCAAAGGATATGGTATGATCTCCAATGACATAGTCTCAATCACAAGGGTAGCATATGTTGAAGGTTTGCAACACAACCTTGTAAGCATAAGTCAACTATGTGACTTAGGCTATGTCATTAAATTCCACAATGATAAGTGCTTGATCAAAAAGTCAAAAGACATAGAGACCATTCTCTCAGGCACTAGGAGTGGGAATATATATTATTTAGATAATATTTGCCATAATTCCTATCTCCTGTGTGTCTTGTAGCTAATGAAAGTGAGTCCCTTTGTGTTCAATGACACAAGAGACTTGCCCACATTAACTACAAGACAATGTTTAGACTATTTTCTAAGAATCTTGTTAGGAATAGTCCAAATCTAAAATGTATTAAAAGTGGTCTCTGTCATGCTTACCAAATGGGTAAGCAAACTAGGGACACTTTCAAAAGTGTTGGCTCCAAAGACACTGGAAGATGTCTATATCTATTGCACATGGACTTATTTGGTCATTTGCCAATTCAGAGCGTAGGTGGGAAGTTGTATACCTTGGTGATTGTTGATTATCACTCAAAGTATACATGGGTATTCTTCCTAAAGAAGAAATATGATACCTTAAATGTCTTTATAAATCATTTCAAGGCCATTCAGAATGATCTACAATGTACTATGGTCAGGACTAGGACTGACCATGACCCAAAATTTCAATCTGAAGCTATGACAAGGTTTTGTAAAGAATTTGGTATCATCCAAGAGTTCTCCTCCCCAAGGAGTCCACAACAAAATGGTGTGGCTGAGAGGAGAAATAAGACCTTGATAGAAGCTGGGAGAACATTGCTTAGTGAATCCTCACTTCCAGAATATTTTTGGGCTGAGGCAGTCAATACTGCTTGTTATGTTCTCAATAGAGCTTCCATCAATAATGTCCTTCGAATTACCCCATATGAGATTCTGAAAGGCAAACAACCAACAATATCATACTTTAGAATCTTTGGTTGCAAATGCTACATTTTAAACAATGGAAAATCTCATTTGACCAAGTTTGCATAAAAATGCAATGTGGGGGTTCTTGTAGACTATAACTTACATAGTAAAGCTTATAGAGTATACAACAAGAAAACTCATATTGTAGAAGTATCTATGCATGTAGTGTTTGATGAGACCAGCCTTCTTTATAAGGGGTGGTCTAGTTCTTCTGTTTTGACAGGAAATGAACAGAAATTGGAAGAGATGTCTACCCAAGACATTCCCAGCAACAACAAAACTTATATAGATGCTGCTATTCCTGAAGATGAAGAAGTGTAGGCTATTGAAGATCCCGTTGTTCTAGAAGAAGACTTGCAAATTGCTGTCAGGATGCCTGCAGCTACAAGGCACTTGAGAGATCATCCAAGAGAACGGATAATTGGAGCTGAGAATCAAGGTGTGATCACAAGAAGTGGGGCTCACAATGAAGCTCTATTCCTGTGCTTCCTGTCATAGTTGGAGCCCAAGAAGTTTGAAGAGGACAATCAAGATACCTTCTGGATTCAAGCCATGCAAGAAGAGCTTCTTCAATTCAAGAGATGCAAAGTATGGAAGTTGGTGCCAAAAACCTTAATAACACAACATTATTGGCACCAAATGGATATACAAAAACAAGTTGGATGAAAATGGAATCATCATTAAGAACAAGGCAAGATTAGTAGATAAGGGCTATAGACAAGAAGAGTGTATAGACTTTGATGAAACCTTTGCCCCAGTTGCAAGGTTAGAAGCAATTAGGCTATTTCTTGCCTATGCTGCCCACAAGGGGTTCAATGTATATCTGAAGGATGTCAAGTCATCCTTCCTCAATGGTAACTTGAAGGAAGAGTTATATGTTGAACAACCATCAGGTTTTGTACAACCTACCTTTACTTCTCATGTTTATTTACTTAGGAAAGCTCGATATGGTCTAAAGCAAGTCCCTAGGGCTTGGTATGAGGCCTTGTCTAGCTTTCTCATCAAGAATAAGTTTTTGAGGGGAAAGATAAAGAGCACATTGTTTCTTAGGGAAACAAAGGGCAAGTGTCTTCTAGTACAAATTTATGTTGATGACATAATCTTTGGGTCTACAGATGACAACCTCTACAAAAGGTTTGCCAACCTTATGCAGGGGGAGTTTGAGATGAGCAGTATGGGAGAGCTCAAGTACTTTTTAGGACTCCAAGTGAAACAGTCTGATGAGGGGATATTCATCTCTCAGACTAAGTACACTAGGGAGCTTATCAAGAAGTTTGAGATTGAATCAGCTTCCACCATGAAAACTCCCATGGGGTCCAACATTTACCTAAACAAGGATGAGAAGGGCAAGGCCTTTGATGAATCCATGTATAGGTGCATTATTGGATCCTTGTTGTATCTATCTGCTAGTAGACCAGACATTATGTATGCTATATGTGTTTGTGCTAGGTACAAAGCATGCCCTAAGGAATCTCATTACTCAGCTGCAAAGAGGATTTTGAGATACCTTAAAGGCAGTCAACATCTTGGCCTTGTTGGATCTGTAGGCGCCCTTAGAGGGGGGGGGGGGGGGTGAATAAGGGTTTTGAAATCCTTAAACTTTAATAGAAAACTTTTAATATTTTGGTCGTAGTGAAATCAAAAGTAAAGAGATAATGAAATTAGAAATGAAATCAATTTTATTAAACCAGGAAAGACATGATTATCATTTATAAAATTGATTACAAAATCTGATTTCAACGACGCTAGAAATCGAAGCGAATAATATGAAAACCCTTTTTGTTTTCTATACCGACTCGTATCCCCACGAACCGGTTGACTTTAGCCGATCTCTCCCCAGATACGGCCTCAAGCCGCTCTAGCCAATCTATCACCAGAAAGGCCTCGAGCACCCCCTAGATCTACTCCTTAGACCCAGTCGTCGTGTGGCAAATTCCTCCCTAAGTCCTACCTAGACCTAGTCGCTGTGTGGCGAATTCCCCATAGTCCCCGCAAGGCCCTAGTCGTCGTGTGACGAGTTCCTCTACCAAACAAAAGATATAAATGTTACAATTTAAAACTAAAACAAAACTCAAACTAAAGACTCCCTCAAAAGTAGAACTTGATGTCGATGTAGATGCAAACGTATTGGTCTTCAAGTTCTTTGCGTTCACGAACGTTGACGGAGTTCTTCGGGATGCTTGGAGAAGGCTCTCACGAATGCTCTGAATATATGACTTCAATCCCTTCTGTGTCAGCAAGCCATAACGGAGGAGGCGTGCGTCTTTTTGTAGAATCAGCCACTACCGCCTGCAGTAGTACTACCGACCCGCGGTATCCACATTAGGCAATGAAGCACACAGATTATGGTAGTTTAGGCAACATTTTGTGCGCCAAACACTAGCGCGCCGCGGTAACGCTAACGCCCCGCGAAAGCGAGATATCCTTCCTTCAGCCAAAATCTTTTTCCAAATCTGCTCTTCAATCAACTCCAGACGGGAAGTTTCCAAAAGCTATCGCCGGGCGTTAGACTTAACGTGCCTGCACTTATAGTAAGGACCTAATTCGTTACAATAAGTGCCAAAATTCATTACAAAAACTCTTTGGTAACGAAAAAAACTTTAAGTAACGGTCCTCCTCTAAAGCTCGACGCTAAAGGTTATTGTAACGAATGTATGCATTTTGTTACAAATAAAGTAATTGTAACAAATGATACTTTCTCACCAAAAAGAGATACTTCTCACAATAAATTGGTCACAATAAATATTATTTCGTTACGAATGTTATTTTTTCCTCACAAAAAAATAGTTATGATTAAAACTATTTCGTTACAAATGTTTTTTTCCTCACTAAAAATAAAATAACTTCATTACAATAAAGTATAATAAACATTATTTCGCTACAATAGATTAAACAATAGTAACAAAAAAATCGTTACATTTGTTTTCCATTCTTCTTACTACAGCCAATTCATAATTTAGATGGGTAAGCATGATTTTATTATAAATATGAAATATTATTTAAAGTATAATATAGTTTTATATTATGTAATAATATTTTATACTCATTGATATATAATTTGTAATTAAAATATTTAAAAATAGAAATCATTATAGGTTTAAAGAACTAATATACTTTTCATATATAAAATTTGAATCAAGTACGGGAAGGGAAAAAATATGCCAAATTAATAAAAAGAAAATGCATTACAAATATTAAATTTGAAATACTTGCAGTAGATAGATAGAGTACAAGTGTCATCTCATCTATAACAAAACAATATTACATAACAACAATAAGATCAAGATGTTTTACAAAACACATCAACTTCTACACTTTCTGACTAATGAATCTTCTTCCATCACTTTTCGCTCCAAGCTCCAACTCCCTAAAAAAAAAAGAGAGCAATTATTAAAGAGGGAGCAACACTTTAAAGGGGCAAAAAGATAATATAAAGAGGATTCATGGGTGTGATGTGAAAATGTGTAAGCTTTACAAGACATAAAGGTTTAAAACTAAAACTTAGATGAAATTTAATACAAAAATAGTTCATTTGATCATTACAATACATAAGCATTGAATAAAGTAGCTGAATAAGTAGTTGAAGAACCCTAAACATGCAAGTTCATTTGAGTAATACAATGATAGCAGCAGTTGCAACAAACAACATGAAGCAAATCAAGTGATTAATTCCTATACTACATGAAGCAAAACATTATTCAGCACAAAACGGAGTAATTAACCAACAAAAGTGCCAATAGTTAATGCTAGTAATTATCATTGTTCTCTCCTGAGCTATATTACCCCATGAAGGTCTGATGAAATAGTAGTTACTCCTTTTCCGTTACTCACTCAATCTTCTGCCAGTTCACAACACATCACACTCACTGGACAAAAAATAACACGCACTTCACAACACAGCACTCAACGCAACTGCATACACATTACTCACAGTTGCACACACAACACAAATGCACACACAACACTCAGCACAACTGCAAACACAACACTCACACTGAATAGTTTGCTGCACCTGCAGCAAACTGCAGTTCGCTGCAGCTAAAGCGAACCCGCTGCTGTAGTTCGCTGCAGCTGTAGCGAACCCACTGCTGCAGTTCACTGCTGCTGCAGCGAACTCGCTGCCGCAGTTCGCTACAGCTGCAGCGAACCCGCTGCTACAGTTCGCTGCAGCTGCAGCGATCCCGCTGCTGCAGTTCGCCGCAGCTGCAGCAAACTGCAGCTGCAGCGAACCCGCTGCAGCTGCAGCGAACTGGAGCTGCAGCGAACCCGCTGCTGCAGTTCGTTGCTGCTGCAGTGAACCCGCTGTTGCGGTTCGCTGCAGCTGCAGCGAACCCGCTGCTGTAGTTCGCTGCAGCTGCAGCGATCCCGCTGCTGCAGTTCATACTTCACAAAACTGCACATGCTCATGCAAAAATAATGCAGTTTTGTGCGTATCACTTATTATTCAATATGCATCAACCACTCAGGCATTCATTCATTCACTCCTCATAAGCATGCACATGCTCATGCAAAAATGTATAATTAACATGAGCATAAGTATCAAAAGAAGTAAAGCAGGATACAACCATTGTTGTCTGAAAATTTTGGTACAACTTCAACATAAGATGAAGTTTAAGATGTCAATAAGATCACAAAGATACATGAAAAAGGCTTTTTTTCTGCAGTATACCAAATTAATTAAGAGTGACCCTGGAATAAAACTATAAGTAAATCACAAGATATTAAACCAAGACGCAAATGCTTCTAAGTTAGCACTAATAAATAGTTTATTAAGTTTCCAAATCCTACCTTCAACTCCTCCATTTATAAAAGATAAGAGCTCATCAACTGAAAGCTCATCCACATGGTAATCTTCAGCCTCCTCATCCTATAACAAACGTTACAATCTGAATGTCAAAGCACATGTATTTTCTTTAAGCTTACTAAAACTAAGGCTTTAAACAAGATTGCAAACATGCAGTTGGAGGCAAAGTAACAATATGGACTTACAAGTGCAATTACCAGGCCATCATGCAACTAACTTGATCATTCTATGTTAATTATCTCTACTAAGGTCATACGCGTAAAGTATCAGAATATGCATCTTCACACATCTGACAATCCCCGTAGAGATAAGAAGTTTAAATTCTCCCAAGACAACAAGGGTGACCAAACTGACATACCTTCACTCTTTGTCGTTCCTTCAGTTCTTTTCTCTTTTTTGCATACAATAGATTTAGTAATCGGATTAGAGGATCATTGGTAGAATTTCTCAAAGGCTCCAACTTTTCTTCCTTGTGAAGCAAAAAAAAAACAATCAGTATGGAAAGATATCAGCATACCAATAAAAGATACAGAGGAGAAATACCTCAGTAAGATCATCAGGTAAATGGAATATTTCACGAATCTCTTCTGGTGTTCTACCTTCTATTATCCGGGCAAGAGCTCTACTAGTGAGATCTACCAAAGGCCTCAACTGAAAACAAATACAATATGCATACCTGGAGAAACTGTTCTGGCCAAAGCAAGACCTGCAATACATACCCAGCAGCAAAATGCCAAATAGTCTAACACCCCACTAACAAAACCTACTAATCAGTACATAATCGACAAAACAGAATCATCCAAGCCAACAAACCAAGCAGATTCCCAAGCTTGGAACCAAAATACTAACAGTCATAAACCAAGCAAAAGTAATGAAATAGTCACAAAGCAGTAAACTAAAAAACTAACAGTCATAAACCATTTGACAACAAAAAAGTGCACCAAAAAGTAAATGGTGTGTGCATCAAAGTCAAGGAATTGCCCCAAATTTTTGCAGAACGAATGCCAGCTGCTCTTTCAGCTCATTTTGCCCCTCCTTTAATCCTGCAATCTCTGCATTGTGTGTTTGAATCAAAGCTTCCTGTTTATCTATAAGCTCTGTTTGTGCTGTTAGACGAGTCGTGACATCGCGCAATTCTTCTTCCGCTACATTCAACTTCTCTTTCAACTGAGTAGTCACATTCAATGTCTTCTTCATTCGTTTTGAAGGCACAACACCATAGCCTAGCCCTTTGTCATAACCAGACTTGTTTCCAAGTGCAGTGTTTATAATTTCTCTCTCAGAGCTTATGAGATCACTGTCAGAATCTGTTGTTGTCCTCAGCCTTTCCATTTCAAGCTGTAAAATATAGTGTTATAATAGAAACGTATGTTCTCAATCAATTTTGCGAAAGTTTCAAATATATTTTGACTTACGTATGCCGCTTCTGCTTTCTCGCTGACAAACACCCCATTCTTCTTATGGGTGTTCGCAAAGTTCTCAACCGGGCTTTGATTAACCTGTATATCAAAAAAATATTTGAGAATATGTCATAGTAATCAATAACTCACATGTAATTATTGCATTACCATTTCCAGCAGTCGGGAATGATAGGATTTAGAACCCGACGTATGAGTAAATGGCATGTGTGATCTATTATCAGCATTTGTCTTGGACCTTTTCTGCAAGCAAACAAAAGTATTGGATTCTAGTCATTGAATGTGTGATTAATAACATATGTATTAAACAGAATTTACTTAAGTAGTCACATTCACCTTAAAAGTCTCACTTTCAAAGAGATCGCACAACTGACACCAATTCTCGATTGAGATCCACTCAAATGGGCTACTAGCTCTTGGATTCTTTCCTGCCACAATATAATCTCTATGCCTTCCAGATAATCTTCCTCTCCAATGTGTGTAGCTACGTTGAAACATCTCCTCCATGAACTCTTGCACACTTTTATCTGTTTCCCAATTCTTTATCACAAACCATTGCTACAAAAGAATAAATTATTTGGTTATCCAAACAAATTCACATATATGGTATATAAATATTAATTACTTACACCTAATGCATCATATAAAGTAAGTTTCAGCTCTTCCCCCAATTCACTCCATGGTTTCAAAAAATCCAAACCCGCACTGTGTCT
The DNA here is from genome assembly GCA_033032865.1 of Dactylorhiza incarnata. NCBI lineage: Eukaryota > Viridiplantae > Streptophyta > Magnoliopsida > Asparagales > Orchidaceae > Dactylorhiza > Dactylorhiza incarnata. The sequence continues at coordinate 6,281,464 of JAWHQI010000051.1, read as the reverse complement.
TACAGTAACACCTATACCATTTGCAAGGTGCTTTGCATAGCGATGCGGCTTCTTAAAACCTTCAGGAAACTCAATCTCAAGTAGTTTCTTGTCCTAACAAAACAAATAAAAGTATGTTAACATATAGTAAGTGCATGTAAGTTTTAATATACCTAAATAAAGCATACATTTTCTAGTATTGCTTTCTCAATCGACTTTCCGGTGGTCACCCCACGACCTCTTCTTATAGATGAGCTTCCCAGTGCATAATTAAAAACCCTTAATAAATATATGATTCAAGTAAATGATACAAACTTGTGAAATAAAATAAGGTATACTAACTACTATTATCAGAACCCTGTATTGGAATTTCATCATTTCCTTCATTAATAGTGGTATCATCATCATTAATGGTGGCAAATGATCCATTTTGTGATTGCTGCAGATTAGGTGAAGGTGTATTTGGTGTAGGTGAAGGTGTATTTGGTGTAGGTGACATTTCAACAACCTCAGTATTTGTTGGTTTTTCAGCAACAAGCAGTTGTTTTCTGCTCCTTGTCGTAGGGCGCCGTAGAATAACATTTTTGGAGGCATATTACTGCGAAGTAAATAAGATGCAAATGTTAAAGATCACATTAAATTATTTAGAGAAATCATAAAAATGAAGAATTGCATTACAGTTTCGATCTAATGAATAAGAAAAAACTTAACATACCGTTTGGATTAGCTTTACATGTTATGATCACTGTCGTCACAATATTGCACTAGTGTTTCATCATCCTCATCTATTGACTCATCTCCATCAACAATATTATTAATTTCTTCCTCTTCGTGGATTCTAGTTAGAACTTCTATATTTATAATATCAGGTTCTATATCATCTCTTCCTAGGAATTGCAAGTTTTGATCTTCGGTAGCATATATTAATTCAGTTCCTAAGGACTCGTGTTGTTGAACTATGTTATCATGCATCTCCTCCACTTCTAGGTCAGCGTGTTCCTCTATGTCCCAAAGGTGTCTATGACATACAAGTTGTGCAATTTTCCAAGGATCGCCGAGTTTTGTGTCATCAACATAGAACACTTGTTGCACTTGGTTTGGAAGAACGAATGGATCATCTTCACACCAACGAGAAGTTATGTCGATGCTCAAAAAATATTTATTTTATGCATAGTCTTCTTCCCACCAGTGTCAAACCACTCACACCAAAATAATACTACTTTATATCCATGAAGATAGGTCAATTCAACGACCCTACTTAATACTCCATAAAACTCTACCAAGATATTTTGATGTTCCCCCATAACAAGTAAACCACTATTTTGTGTTGTTCGGCGATCATCTCGATCATGTGTATGAAATCGTACTTCATTAACAATACAACCAGAGTAAAATTTTGTTAAGTATGATTGTGGACCATTTGCCAATGCCCATAATTCTTTGGAGACTTCGCCCGAGTTTGTGTGATGCACTCTATTTATCTATACAAAATACAATAGGAAGCTAATTAGATAGATGATACTATAAATTAACAATCTTCAAGGGTATCTTCGTATTTGGAGCTTACATGAGCTTGAAACCAATAATGAAACTGCTCTTGATGAGTTTTGTCAATGTTTCTTTCATTTTCGTCCCTTTTAAGCTCCTCCATGTGCTTACTATTTTAAAAAAAGTACATTAAAATTTGTTACAAATTAAGTAAGGAAAATGAGCTCTTTCATGAATCGAACCTTCAAAAATCGTCTACTTCGCTACAATTGTTTAATATAAAGTTATGAGCTGCATCTAGATCTTTTTTAGAAAGTGCTTTGCAACGGCGAAGAGGTCCAAAGGGTCTCACTTTTGATGCAAAAACCGACAATTCACACTCTTGTTGATGCTCCACTGAATCTTCATTTCTATTTTCTTTATTGAACCTCGTTTCTATTTCATTTAGGTTCATTGACACAAATGTCAAAGACTCTTTTACAATATATCCTTCAGCCATAGAACCCTCTGGACGAGCTTTATTACGTACGTATCCTTTAAGAGTTTTAAGAAACCTAAAGGGAAAACTCAATGATCATAATAACAAAATAGTTCATTTATGATATGTAAGATAATAAAGTATAAATGCATAAAAAATAAGTACCTTTCAATCGGGTACATCCAACGTGAGTGAACTGGGCCAGCTATCTTTGCCTCTTTCGGAAGGTGAATAGCCAAGTGAATCATTACATCAAAAAATGCTGGAGGAAATATTCTCTCCAATTTGCACAAAATAATTGGGATATTACTCTCCAACTTCTCGATATGTTCTACCTTTAGTGTCTCTGAGCATAAAATTTTAAAAAAATCTCCTAGCTCGTATAGTGCCTCAACGACATCTGCGCGTAGAAACCCACGAATGCCAATAGGAATTAACTGTTATAGTAGAACATGACAATCATGAGATTTAAGTCCATAAATCTTCCCATCCTTTATGCATCTTGAAATATTTGACGCATAGCCATCTGGAAACTAGACATTTTTTAAAAAATTGCAAAACCTTTTTTTCTCATCGGAAGATAGATTATAATATGCTTGAGGTTTTATTATAGTACTTCCATTTCTAATCAAGTGTAACTCCTTTCAGATGTTAAGGTCTCGCAAATCTTCTCGCGCTTTTTCCGTATCTTTGTTTTTTCCATCAATGTTCATCAATGTGCCCAAAACGCTATCACAAATATTTTTTTCAACATGCATTACATCAATGTTGTGTCGTATCAAAAGCTTATGCCAGAAAGGTAGTTCAAAGAAGATGCTTCTCTTTACCCAATTCCCTTCTTCATTGTTGCGCTTCCTCTTCCGCTTGCTTGGGTGTTTTCCAAATTTATCAAAGTTATGTTCGAGTTTGGTTAAATCTGAAAGCAATTGTGCGCCACTCCACTCCCTTGGTTTTGAACGTCTTTCGGACTTTCCATCGAACAATTTACTCCTTCGATAAGGGTGATCATTATGTAGATAACGACGATGTCCCATGTAGCATATCTTACTTCGAATTCTTTTAGAATCTGTATCATATAAACAAGTTGGGCATGCCCCGTAACCCTTTGTGGTCCACCTAAATAAATTACTAAGAGCTGGAAAATCATTGATTGTCCACATAAGAGCAGCATGCATTTTAACTCTTTGGTGTATGTGTCATAAGTCTCAACACCATTCCATAATTATTTTAATTCTTCTATCAGTGGTCTAAGATAAACATCAATATCTTTTCCAGGCGCACGTGGGCCAGGAATTAATAATGACATCATAAGAAACTCATCTTTCATACCTTTGTATAACGGCATATTATATGGAATTAGCACAACTGGCCACATACTATAAGAAGTACTCATATTTCCAAATGGATTGAACCCATCAGTATCCAATCCAAGCCTAACATTGCGTGGATCTGCAGCAAAACTGGGATAGTGTGCATCAAAACTCTTCCATGCAAGTGAATCTACCGGATGACTCAACGTACCTTCTATCTCTATATTCTTCTCAGTATGCCACCTCATGTCAGCTGCTGTTTTAGAAGACATATAAAGTCTTTGTATCCTTGGTGTTAAGGGGAAATGCCACAAAACCTTTTGAGCAATTAATTTTCCTTTTCCTTTGTTATATTTCCAACGTGGTTCTTCACACACAGGACACACATCTTTCTTCTCATTCTCTTTCCAAAATAGTGCACAATCATGTCTACACGCGTCTATCTTCTTATAGCCCAAACCTATACCAGAAAGAAGTTTCCTAGCCCAGTAAACAGATTTTGGAATAAGATTACCTTCTGGCATCACGTCCTTTAGCAATTCAAGAAGCATGTTAACTGACTTATCTGACATCTTGTTCATTACTTTGATATGCAGCAGTTTAACAATGAATGCTAACAAAGAGTATTTTTTGCAACCTGGGTATAGTTCACGTCTGGCATTACATAATAGACTTGAAAAAGTTCCCGTACTATCTTCGTTAGAATGTTCTGGAAGTTCTGCATCTCCAATCTCATGTATCAAATCAACTAAATCACCGATGGCTTCAATATCATCGTTACTTTCATGACTTTGAGAAGGTCCACTATTGTTACTATTCGAACTGAACACAAAAGAACTAGTCAGTTTAGCTTCTCCATGATGTATCCACTCCTTATAATATTTGTAAGACCCTTTCAAATGCAAGTCTGCTTTAACTTCAATGAGGCTCTTTGTTTTAGTGTTTCGACATACATTGCATGGGCAAATAATTTTATCTTCAAAGTAAATAGCATTTGCCCGTGCAAACTCTAAAAATAAATCCACGCCTCTAGTATAGGTAGAACTGAATCTATCTGGTTCATAAATCCAGCTTATATCCATAGCTAACAAAAAAAGAATGGGATAAGACAATATCACACTCACAGTAAGCACGTGGTTAAAAAAACTAGAAAAATAATATTGATTTTTAATTAACATATTTTTATAAACAATCTAAGATCTTATTTGCCTAAAAATATGATTTTTTTTAAAAATCATCCTGCAGGAGCGTGATGTTGATTAATGATAGGTGTTTGCACTTGTAATGACCATCTTTGTTTGGTTTGAGGATTTGTTAAATTCAAATGAAATCAAATCAAAACACACTATATTATGCTTCATATAAACATAGGTTAAAATGTTTTAACTTAAACTTGTAATCTATTAAATTTTATTTTTATCACAAATTTATGTAGATTCAAATCAATACAAATTGATCCAATCAAACCAAACAACCAAAATCTCCCAATAAAATTAAGCATATTAGATAAAATTAAGAGTATCCCTCTTATAATAATTTACTTCTATTCTCAATGGGAGCCATGGAGCATTGTGCAGAAATCAGCAAAGTATGCTATGCTAAATACATTGCACATATAAATTAGATTTTGAAAATTAATGATATTATTAATTACTCACTATTCTTTTAGATATTTTAAAAAGATTTTTTGAATTCTTATACATTAGTAAGATCTAATCACATCCAACCAAGCAATAAAGTTAACAAATTATATAAGCTTGTGTTACATATTTTCTAACCCCTAAGATGGGATGCACATATTGATGTATGAATCACAATCTCAACATAATTTTGACAGGAATCACAGCAATAGTGAGTATGATTCAGAATGATTTTCTCTCATTACCCCCCACAACAATTCATTCTCTTTACAGCTTCAATCCCCCCATATAACAAACCCCACCTCTCACTCCTCTTTAATTCATCATTCCCATCTGAGCAGCATCACACTCATTTCCCCTCCCTCTACATACTTTTTCTAGTAAACCTCCTCTCTCCAGGTTTGGAAGCTTACCGCGTTCTAGTTTCGTATTCTATACGGAAATGGCGACGGAGTTTTCCGATGAGTTCTACGGAGAAAGAAAAACGCATATTCACACCCCTAATCCATGCATTCAGTGACTGAAGAATGCTCACACACACTTACAAAGACATTTTCACTCTACGAGTTTAGGTATACCTCAAGGAGATGATGAAGAACGCTGGATCAAGAACACTGCTGGATCAAGAAAACCGCATGAGAAGAGACGTCGGAGAGGGTATCGTGAGGAGTCGTGCCGATTCGTCGGAGGAAGAAGCGAGCCGCGATCAAGGATGGGATGGGGGTCGAGGGTTTCGAGAATATGCTTCAGGATGAAGGACGGGATGGGGGTTAGAGAATATATGTTTATGGAGGGAAATTTCCCTCCAAATAATTCAACTCATAGTTTTAAGATAAATATTTAAGTACGTATGCGCATCAAATTTGGGAGGTGCGGGATCGTATGATTTCGCGATCAATGGTCGAGATGCATCTCCCGCAAAAACATCTGAAATACTTCTTTTATACTGCTTTATCCACCGTGGGATCTCGCAATCCTACGGTCGAATCTGCTCGCGCACCTCCGGGAGGTGCGCATATGTACCCAAATATTTGCGTAATTTTAAATGGGGTCATTTATACAAGTTTATTACATAATTTGATATGTTGACTCAACATTCTATATGTGACTATTTTTTGCTCGATCTCGAGAGATGGCTCGCGCTCCATCATGATCAAAAATATCTGAGCTGAAGCTCGAGTAGTAATCGAGCTCCAGCTCAACGAACTCGAGCTCGACTCAAAATCGAGATTGAGCTCATTGAACTTGATTTCTAGATTGAGCTCATTGAACTCGAGCTCGACTCAAAATCGAGATTGTGCATATATGTGTGTGTGTGTGTGTGCATGTTGCATGGGGGTCTGTGTCCGTGTCTGTGCGTAATCTATATTTGCTTGTGCATGTGTGTGTCTGTATCTATATGTTTGCGTGTTTACGTGTATCTGCATGTGTCTGTGTCTATGTGTGTCTTTGTTTGTGTGTTTGTGTGTGTTTGTGTGTGTTTGTGTGTGTGTGTACACAAATGCCTGTGTGTGTCTGTCTTTGGTGTTTGTGTGTGTGTGTGTCGTGGCGTAATTGTGTGTGTGTGTGTGTGTGTGTGTGTGTGTGTCTGTGACTGTGACTGTCTGTGTCTGTGTATTTGAATGTCTGTGTACGTATATGTGTCGGTCCATGTGTCTGTGTTTGTGTCTGTATGTGTCTGTGTCTGTGTACGTACGTATGTGTGTCGGTCCATGTGTCTGTGTATGTGTCCATGTATCTATACAAGTCTGTGTCTGTGTCCATGTGTTTGTGTCTATGTATCTATGTCTGTATGTACACGTGCTTGTCTGTGTCTGTGTATTTGGGTTGCGTGTGAGTGTTTGTCTGTCTATGCATGTTTGTCTGTGCTTGTGTGTGTCTGTGTTTGCGTATCTATATGTGTTACACCCCAGTATGTGTCTGTGTCTGTGTGTTTGTGCGTGTTTGTGTCTTTGCTTGCGTGTCTATGCGTGTTTGTGTTTGTGTTTGACTATGTCTGTGTCTATGTCAGTCTGTATCTATGTCTGTGACTGTGTTTGTGTTTGCGTGTCTGTGTTTGTATGTGTTTGTCTGTGTGTGTGTGAGTGTGTGTGTGTGTGTGTGTGTGTGTGTGTGTGTGTGTGTATGTGTGTTTGTGTCCGGTGAGAAAATTAAATTAATATTCAATTATTTTTTATTCAGTTGATCGAGCTTCTGAGAGCGGATGAAATTGAGCGGGGTACGTAATTCTTACTTTTAAAAAATACATAAACGGATAAACCTTATTTAAAAATACATAAATCTTATTTAAAGCTCATGTGCACTGTCAGGCAATGTCGAGGCGGGGGTATTGTCGAGCGGGGAACATGGGCCTCATGTGCACTGTCAGTTGATCGAGCTCCTGAGAGCGGACAAAATTGAGCGGGGGTAATTCTAATTTAAAAAAACATAAATCTTATGTAAAAAGTAAATTTTATTGAACAACGCGTTGTATTTATGAATTGATTTGACATGTATTTATGAATCTCATTATACATTTATTTTCATTAAATTAAAGCGCGTGTCATCCATCAATCAAAAAGGCAATTGTTAACCGCACCCCAGTTTTGGCTATCCACAACTCATGATTTATATGAATTATTACGCGTTTTTTGGATATACGCCTTGTACAAGCATTTTTAGGAAAAGTGTTCAACAGGAAAGTTGTAGATATCGTCGAGATCTACAACTTTTGTGTTGCACATTTTTCCTAAAAATGCATGCACAATGCGTATTTCCAACAAATCATTATATATATATATATATAGTTACACCCATGTTTCAATTCGGGCGGCAATACGTCTTGTGCGTGCATTTTTAACAAAAGTGTTCAACACAAAAGTTGTAGATCTCGACGATATCTACAACTTTTGTGTTGAACACTTTTCCTAAAAATGCTTGCACAAGGCGTATTTCTAAAAAAACACGTAATAATTCATATAAAAGGGTTGCGGATAGCCAAAACTGGGGTGCGGTTAACAATTGCCTATATATATGACATATATTTTCATCTCCCGAGCAAAAAACGTGTGCGCTGACAAATTTATTTATGCTCCCGAGCAAAAAAGATAGAGCTAGCTAATGCAATGCGCGCGACTGAAAAAACGTGCGATCCTTATTTTTATTCAAAAATTATATTAATATATATGTTTTAAATTTTTTGATTTGTTTTGTGCACATGCAATTTTATGGAGGGAAATTTTCCTCCATATAATTCATTAATGTGAGTCCCGTGCGACACATGCAACTTGCGCGGGGCTCAAGCACAGACACATGCACACACATGCGAGACATGCGCACACACAACTGCACACACAACACGGACACATGCACTCAACGCAGCTGCACATATATTTGCGTGCGCACGAGAGTGCATTTGCGTGCGCGCGAGAGTGCATTTGCGTGCGCGCGAGAGTGCATTTGCGTGCGCGCGAGAGTGCATTTGCGTGCACGCGGGTTCGTGCGTGATTTTATTTTAATTCCAAAATTATATTAAAAAATTAATGTTATATTAATTTGCATTCATTTTTACATTTAATATATTTTTAATTTTTAGTTTTGTTTTGTTCAAAATTTTATGGAGAAATTTTCATTCGTATATTTCATTCATTCATGTGAGAGGGAGAGATAGAGCTACATGGGAGAGAGGCAAAAAAACTTTTATAAAAAGTTATAGATTTATAAAAACCCCCGTACGCGCAAAAATACATGTCGCAATAGTACTACATATCTGCGACAGCCGCGCACGAATGTTTGCGAGCTGTAGGAGTACTGTCGTCGCGTTAGAGCACTATCGAGGCGGGGTACTGTCGCGCGCATACAATTTTTTTTTTCAAAAAAAAAATAATAATTCAAAACTTTAATAATAAAATTGTACAAAAATTGAAAATAAAATATGATATATTTTTTGTAACAAAACTTTAATAATAAAATATTACTATTAGTAAGGACAATGTCTTTGTCACAAAAAATTTTCATGATGTGGTTACAATTGATACTTATTGTGAGAAAAGTTTTCTATTTGTAACGTAACATTAGTGTTGTTACAAATACTTATAGTTATAGTAATGAATTAATTATTATTGTAACAAAATTTAAAATATTCGTTACAAAAAAGTTTTTTTTTGTAACAACAAAAAAACTTTGTTACTAAATATAACTATTAGTAACAAACTGTGTTTCAGTTACATTCCAGTCCTTACAACAGGTGCAGTTTGTTGTAGTGATAGTATTTACCAAAATAGCATCCCGTCGACATTCCTTTTTCTCCGCTATTTCCTTCCTGTCAATTGTTTCTATTTATACTAGCACCAGCGGTAATGCTAACGCGCTGCGGTATCAAAACCTGGCATCAATATTCGTCGACCGATAATTATTTTGGTCGAACACCTTTCGTCGAACGACATTTTTGCTAGCGCCAGCGGTAGAGCTAGCGCACTACGGTAGAAGATACAGATCGTCGAACGGAGCTTTCAGTTCGTCGAACGGAGCTTTGATTTCGTCGAGCGTCGCGGTAGAGCATGTCTTTCGTCGAACGCAATTTCGTCGATCGAATTTTCGTCGAACGGGATTCCGCTTTCGTCGATCGCAAATTCGTCGAACGCAGTGATAAGCATTTCATCGAGCGCAACATTCAGTTCGTCGAACTAACACTAGCGCCAACGGTAGTTCTAACGCACCGCGGTAGTAACAACAAACCACATTTCCATGGAGATTTGAAAGCACTGAATCATGCATACTATAAACACAAAACAAGTATGATCAAATACAATAGGATTTGTTATTGTCAAACCTAGAGATGCGGAAAGCATGTTCCAACAGGCCTTTGGTACCCTAAGAACAATGATTTTGAACTGACTGGCTTTTCAGATGCAGATTTCGCCGGATGCAAAGAAGACAGGAAAAGTACTAGTGGAACTTGTAAATTCCTAGGTAGGAGGTTGATATCATGGAGCAGCAAGAAGCAAACTAGTGTGGCTATTTCCACTGCTGAGTCAGAATATATAGCTGCAGGTAGCTGCTCTGCACAACTCTTATGGATACAACATCAACTAGAGGATTACAACCTCAAGGTAAGTCAATCTCCCTTATATTATGACTCATCCAGTGTTATCTCTATTACTAAGAATACTGTCTCTTATAGCAGAACTAAGCACATAGAGATAAGATATAATTTTATTAGAGAACATGTTGAATGTAAAGATATCTTCCTTGAATTTGTCCCAACTGACAATCAAGTTGCTGATATCTTTACAAAGCCATTGGATGAGGCCAAATTTAATGCTTTCAAGATTGATCTTGGCATGTTAAATATTGAATAATTATTAAATTGACTTTTTATCAGTCCTCTATGATAGGTTGAATGTTATGCTCTAGTACAATATGTTGTCACACCAACACACTTAGTGACATGATTAGGACATCAACCAATCCAATCAAAATAGCTAACTATTACTCTGTAAGATCAGTCAAAACAGAAGACTTGTTTTAGCTGAGCCGCTGAGACAGCTGGGAAAATTCCAGCTGAAGCGCTAAGACAGCTAACATGTCCCAGCTGTTGATAGTTCTCTGTCCCAGCGGTTTAGATCTCCACCTCAGCAGTTCTGTTGAGACGGGTTGCCTAAAATGCTATTTGTCAAAATTTAACCTTAAATGATCTAAAATCACTTAAACTAATAAGTCCAATCAACTTTAATCATTAGGGCTAATCAAAACATAACCCAAAACAATATCAATAGACCAATGTGATTAAAGATAATTACACAAACCTTATTCCCCAGCCGCCGAGACGAATCATCTTCCCTTCCATCTCAGTGTCTCGTTCTCTCAGAAATAATGGCGCCAAAGTGTTTTAAGGATCTTCTGGAAAAGTATGAGGTAGTAAGAAATGGATTTGCTCATGCTCCAGAAGAAATAAAGGAGGTGATTCAACTCCTAGAAGCTCAAGGTCTAGAACACCTTCTGTCTGAGCCCACTACCATTCTCAGAACTGAAGTTCTGGAATGGTTCAGTAATATGAGGATCTCCCCATCAAAGCCCACCTTGAAGTCAAAGGTTGGAGATGAAAAGATCAAAGTATCCTCCAAAATAATAGAAAAAGGCATGCATTTAACTGCATGCAGTCTTGATGAGGAAGAAAATATCTCAGATAAGGATAAGAAGAAAGCTCTAGCATGGTGTAACTATGGTGATGCCCAAAAAGGCTCACTAAAGAGAAAATTCTTCAATCAGAGAGGCAAGCTACTCTCTGACATAGTTGGGAAGGTCATTCTTTGTAAACTAGGCTCCCATGACACCATCTCCCAGTTCATGTTTGAACTGATGACAAGGATTATCTTGCAAAAGAAGACATCCTGGGGGAAATGTGATACTACAAAGACTGAAAGAGTGTCTGCAAGCCCCCAACTTGGGAAGAATTCTGTCCCCATACCTTCTGAACACCCATACAGAGAAGTTTGAAAGCTCAAAAGGGTCAAATATCCACTACCTCAAAAGGATGGATATAAAAACTTTGGATAGGTTCACCAGGGTGATCCCCATGAGCCATCCCTCAGTGGCAAAGGACAAGAAAAAGAAAACGTCACAAGAACCCAAGAAGTCCATAATGATTGTCTCAAGTTCTGAGTCAGAAAATTCTGATGAGAATGAGGATGCTACATCTGATAAAGGTGCTGCAGATGCACAAAATATGCCTGCTGATACTGCCAACAACGATGACTTGGAGAAAATGACCACCATTGGTAATTAATTCTTCAAACTCGAAATACTGATAATAGTATCTAATCTTGATCAAGTAAATTAGTTAATATCTAATGATTCCACAATAATCTAATCTTCAGATCCTCAAGGCCAGTTGGATGCCCTATTTGAGGGGGAGAAACAACAAGAGCCATCTGCATTGGATGTTGCTAATAATGCTGATAACGTCTCTGAAAAGATTGATGAGGACAAAGTGCGTTCTCCTAAGGATATGCAAAGTAAGATTGACACCATCCTCTTAAATCTTGATAGAAGAATCAAACTTAATCCTGATAATCTACCAGCTCTCTGGGATTCACCAGCTCACAGACAAGCTGATGCCCCATCTGATGGGGAGGAGCAAGGAAAATCTAATGATAATGATATTGATAATGATGTTATTGATGTTGAAGTTGATGAAGACAATGATGGAGTCCCTCCTGACCATATTGATGACATAGCCATGGATGATCAACACAAAAGGCCAAATACTCTAGTCATTAATCCGCAGGTAGAATTTATCCCTCCTCCAAGTCTCTCTCAGAAGCCCATAGAACCTGTAGTGAGTGACCAGCAAGCTTCATCCTCCATCCCCTCACAGTCAAATGAGAATATCATTAGTGATATTCAAATAATGCTGGATACTCATCGGTCATCCATGAAAGATTATGTTGATAGGTCAGCCTCTACAGTGAAGGAGTATGTAGATAAATCCATCTCAAATGTCAAGACTGAAGTTATGGCTGAACTAAAACCCATCAAGGATGAAACTGTCTATCTGAATCAACAAATGACCAAGTGGTTTGTCATGGATGAAAAGACAATAAATTCTCAATCTGAAATATTCAGATCCATCAACAATGTCACTAAAATGGCAGAATCTGATATGAGATATGTCAAAGACTATGCCAGCAAAGTAGATGGGGTGCTTCAGAATACAGCAAAACATATTGAGGAATATGTATGGTCAACTGCTACACAAATGGATGCTGAGGCAGTAAAGCTGAAGGATGAGCTAAAAACTGACAATGAAAATGTCTTCCAAACCCTCTCTAGAACAATCACAATAGCTAAACAAGACATTAATCAAAGAATATTTGAAGAAGCCAGAAAGGGGGAGAATACCAATGATATTACCAACTCTGAGCTAGCCTCCAAAGTTCTGCAAGGAACATGGCTAGCCTTACACCTTCCCCTCCTAGACAGGCAGAGGGCAAAAGATTGAGACTTCTCTAAAGAAGAGCAACTTGCTCAGAATGTCAGATTGGCAAAGAAAAGAGAGAGAACAAATGATGCTAGAGGAAGAATTCATGGCTAGGCAAAGAAATGAACAAAGCAAAGACCCAGATCTTGAATATTGTTGTGAGGACTCCAAAAGCATTATCCTGAATGCATGGCTAAGCCATGGACAGGTCTGCAAAGACATTGATAAAATTTATCCATGTGAAGAATGGATAAAGCACTTGGAAAGAAACACAAAAAGGGAAAAGATATTCAAAGAAAATATGGTAAGGAATGGCAACCCCAGGACGATGCCTTCTAGGTACATTCCAAAGCCATTCTTATACTTCAAAAGACAAGAGAACAAGAAGAAGCTGGCTGAAATTGTAGCAGCAAAGACTGAAAAGGACACTGCTACAACTGCTGCTGAAGATAAGGAGGCCTCATCAAAAGGGAAAGAAATTGTTGCTGATAATGTTGAATGCTCATCATCCTCTAAAAAGAGAAAAACTTAAATCTATGTATTTAACTTTCTGTTGAAAATCAAAATGTAATTTAAACAATGTATCAACATTTTGACAGAAATGAAAATCAAATTTTGGCTTATTGGTTTATGTTAAAGGCTAATCTTAGTCAATGCCAATTATTAGTCAGTATCTTACTATAAAGATTCTGTGATATCTGGTCATGATAAATTAACAATGCTACTGTTTTAATAAACCATGTTGTTATTATGATTGTTATAAATGTAATCTGTATTGACATGATCTGTAATGCCTTAGTTATGTCAACTTTTATTTAATGTGGCATCATGAATGCTATATATCTCATTATATGATAAGTTTTCTCGTGTTATGTGCCTTAGCATTGGGGATGTTCTGTCTTTTTCAAATTGGGGGAGATTGTTGGGAATATTGCCCTCAATGTTCCCTTAATTAAAGAGGCATCACACTCAATGTTAAGTACATATTGTATTTGATAAACCCTATTTTGTATCATGCTAAAGCAGGGTTAGGTTATTCCTAGAAGTGGAATATGTTCATAGGTCCAAATGCCAAAACCGCTGAGATGATCTCTCAGTCTCAGCTGAACCGCTGAGACAAGCCCAGGTGTCGACGAGAAGGAGTCGGGATCTGCTGACCTGTAGATAGAGGAAAACCGCTGAGATGACTGTCTGTCTCTGCGGAGCCGCTGAGATGGAGATAGTTGTTGTCACTGAGTCTGAAGGCTGTCTCAGCCCAACTGCTGAGATAGATTCAAATATGAATAAAGAAGTGGCGCGATCTGTTTTTGGCGCAAGTGGCAGAAAAGCAAGATACACTTTTGTCAGGTGTCCATATTGTGTCAGGGGCTTCTAATAGCCATTGAAAGTAAGGAGGAAGTATAAAAGAAGATGTTAGGTCAAAAATAAGAGCACTGTTCCATTGGAAGAGCTGTATTGTGTGCTGCAAGGCCGATCTTCATCAAGCCTCCTGAAATGGCATTCTCTCAAGATAAAGCTCAACTCTGTTGGGAGATAAGTTTGTTCTTCCTGAATCAATGAAGAAGAACAGCAAAGTTGAAGATCAAGGAGAAATAAGACCTGTAGCTGCTGCTTCACAGTCCTGTTTCAGCACAACAGAAGACAAGATCTGAAGGTTAACTTTATACAACCTTCTGAAATATCATTCACACTATATTTATCTATAAGGCCCTTGTGCTTGAGTTGTAGGGCTGATTAGCCTTAGTGTAGAGTTGTAGTCCCAACTTGAGTGTAGGATCTTTGTGAAGATCCAAGGTAGGACTTCTTGATAGGTCTGAGGTAGGAAATCAGGAGATTTCTGAGTTGTAGGAGTTGGAGAACTTTGAGCTTGTAGGGCTGTTGAGCATGAGGTAAGGTTTGGAGAAAACCTGAGAGATTCTGAGGAATATGAGTTGGAGGTGTTGACCCTGTCTAACTCATTGTTAAAAGGGTGTAAGGGGAAAGAGGACTACTCAAGACACCCTGTCTTAAGGAACCTCTATATATGCTTGTGTGTTTTTTTGGTTGTTTGCTTATAATCCTTATACTAACTAAAAACAGCTGGGCTTTAGAAGCAAGAAAAGAAAGTGACCTATTCACCCCCCCCCCCCCCCCCCCCCCCCCCCCTCTAGGTGATCTAGACTACTACCTATAAACTATCAGATACCAACTCTCACAACCCGCATTTTCCCCAATATATAAATATATTATCAGAGTGAGAGAAAATATGCGTCGTAATGCCACACCATGCAGGGGTCAACTGCAGCGCTCAGGCAAAACATTCTCTTATTCTTTTTCATAAAAGACATGTATTTTCACATAAAGCATAATTTAAGTTTAAAATTTCAGAGATTGTGTCCCTCGGTTCAGTGGATCAACTACTCCACAAGTAAAGATATATATATATATATATATACGGTTTGATTCATTTTATCCTATATGGACCTGAAGGACCAATAACCAACTAATGATATGCATATTTCTAAATTTAATATAGGTAGAAATGCGCTTTTACGATCTTTAAAGTAGAGGGACATTTGATTGAAACAATGTTACGAGTATTAGTAAGAATGCGAATTTCTATACACATAAAATAATCATTATGCACCCAAACATAAAACATTCCCAAACAGCAATGCATCAACAACAATAAGTAGTAGTACCAGGAACATCAAGTAAAGAGTCTACACCAAAGAAACAAGCTATGAGTGTCAAAAATCTGACACGAACCCATAGAACTATCAAAAATGTAACTGTGATACCCTACAAAGTCAAAGATAAATTAAACTAACAAAGCCACACCAATGAGAAAAAGAAATCAACTACTGCAGTCTGGAAAAGACAGCCTGGTCAGCTCTAGCTGCTACTAATCCGAACCTGAGGCAATCCAAAGAGAAGAATGCCTCAGCACAAAGGCGCAAAAGGCAGCTCAAACAAAGATTAAAGGATTAATAAGTTAAGAGGATTACCAACCCAACGAGAGTAACTGGGAATCAACAAAAAAAATCATATGAACAATATGCATAAATAATCAGCAGGATTGACTATATAAGAGAGAAGAAGTCTTGCACTAAGTGCGGCGAATATTCATAAGTTCATTATATATATACATATATATATACATATATATAGATATGTATATATATATGTATATATATGTATATATATGTATATATATATGTACATATATATATGTACATATATATATATGCATATATATATATGTATATATATGTATATATATGTATATATATATATGTATATATATATTAAAAGAGACTGATCAACTCTAAAAGAAAAAGAAATTATTAACACTGGACATAAAATGGTTCGGAGGAGGGACTCATCCATTGCAACCCTTCCTACAGTCCGCCACAAATCCACCAGATATAATGATTCACCAACTGGCACTGTGGTGGTGATTATTCATTCCAACCCAACCAACAGTCCAAAAATAATCAATCATAACGAAAAGAACAAAAATTATAGAATTCCAAGTTCCAGCAACCTTACACGACGTATTCGTCGAGACCACACGTCGAATTCGGTGTGATCACTCGATGAATCATCTAAATCAATCGATGAAATTGACTAAACTACGTGACAAAATCGACTAAGCTATTCGTTGAACTCGACTACATTTACTCGACGAATTTGACTAGACCACTCGACGATTCCTTTTAACTCCACTCGATGAATTTACTTCTACTCGATGACTCAACGTGAACACTCGACCAATCAATCATGATCACTCGACGATTTTATCTTAAATTACTCAACTTCTCGACGAACTCGACGTATTCAGACCCAGCTACTCGACGAATTCCAGACTTAATTATTCGACGAATTTGACTTAAATTACTCGACTAAAAAACCCCAAGAATTAGAAAGTCATGCCATAAAACCCATGCCATACCAACAAGCTTTATGTAATTTAAGGAAGAGTAGAAAGAAACTTAAACAAGAAAATAAAGGGGGGGGGGGGGGGGGAGTCCACCACTTGCCTCAAATCTTTCGGTTTCCAACCTGCTAAGCGCTCCACGCCAAGGGTCGGCCGAAGAGAAGACTACGAGAACAAATTTCTGAAACTTTTTGGATGAAAAGGAATTTTAGAGCTACACCCTTCAATAACAAGAATCCACGAATCCGAAAATACTTACCGCATACGCAAAGAGCTCGGCGAGAGATTTCCGAATCTATACTCCGACAAAGATTTTGTGCATTAGAGCTCCCACGGCAGCGATCGAATGGTTCCCGGAAGCACGCTGATCTCCTCTCTCGCGCGATGCTCTAGTTCGGTTCGGGTAAGAAGAAGAACGAAAGGAAAAACCTAATCCTAAGGATTTTATAAGAGAATAATAATAATAATAAAACTAATGATAATAAAAATATTTTTAAAAAAATTTACCAGGCTTTCAAAATGGCTCGCATCGCAACGAAACTTCACGAACATGCTTGAAATTAATAAATAAATTTTCTAAAGTCTAAAATCTCCATTCCGACAAGCTTCAGAACACGATCAAATTGACCGAACGGACGCAAAATCTCACAAATTACAGCGCACCGAAAAACTCCGCGCAAACGTAACTCCCTTATGACAATATTATGTCATTAACAAGATTAAAATAATTATCAGAAATTCAGGGGCGTTACAAACCTTAACCATATGAATCGTCTTCCTCCTCAACTTTCGATCTTGCATCTCCAGAATACAGACAGGTTCCTCGACATACGACAGATTGGGATGCAACTGGGGCACAGAGTCAAGGACATGACGATCACTAAGCACAAACTTTTGCAACTGGCTCACATGAAACACATCATGAATGTCAGGGAAAGAGGCAGGCAACTCCAGCCTATAAGCGGACACTCTGATGCGCTCAACAATTTAGAAAGGTCCCACATACCTGGGATCCAACTTGTGGTTCCTTCTAAATCTCTTAACACCTAACATCAGAGATACTTTCATGAAAACCAGGTCCCCAACTATAAACTCCAGATCAACCCTTCGCCAATTTGCATACTTTTCATAACGTTCCTGAGCAACACGAAGCTTCTCACAAATATGCGACACAACAATGCTCATCTCTTCCAATGCTTCTGGTCCTAACAACGGACTCTCACCAACCACATCCCAAAATAGGGGAGTACATCAACGCCTCCCATACAAAGCTTCAAAGGGGGTCATCTGCAAACTCTCCTGATAACTGTTGTTATAAGCAAACTCCATAAGTCCAAGACGTTTATCCCAGGCTCCATCATGGTCCAGAATATAACATCTAATCATATCTTCTAAAATCTGATTCAGTCTTTCCGTTTGACCATTTGTCTGCGGATGAAAAGCGATAGAATACCTGAGGTCAGTTCCCAAAGCTCCATGCAAGCTCTGCCTGAAATGAGAAATAAATCTAGAATCTCGATCTGACACAATACTCACTAGCACATCATCCAATCTGATGACCTAATCCAAATAATGCTATGTTATTTTCTCTATGGAATATCCAATCTTAAAAGGCACGAAGTGAGCACACTTTGTCAATTTGTCGACAATAACCCATACAATGTCATGCCCTCGGGGAGACCTCGACAAACCGGTAATGTAATCCATAGAGAGACTCTCCCACTTCCAACTTGAAATATCCAAAGGTGTCAACATACCTTCACGCCTCTTATGATCGACCTTGACACACTGACAGACATAACATTCAGAAACAAACTTTGCTATATCATTATTCATACTTGACCACCAAACAATCTGCTTTAGATCTCGATACATCTTTGTAGAACCAGGGTGATTGGCAAGGCTAGAACCATGCGCTTCATCATAAATCTTCGCCTGAATATCCTCAATAGCGGGAATACAATATCTACCCCGGTACTTCAAGGTACCAACCTCATCGATTGAGAAATCCGGCAATTCTTCCTTTTTTAGTTCTACCTCGAATGTGGTACAAATCCAGATCTCCTTTCTGATGTAACCTCGTAAGGGTAATCCATGAAGGCTATACAACATCTAAGCTAGGCGTCCTGACACTATTTCTAATAGTTATATTCATTAAACAAAACTCCTCCACCAAGGACTGGACGAAAAGGTTTGCCTGGATGATAAAGGATATCAACCTCATAGTCTGTGACGTAATCCATCCATCTACGCTAACGTAAATTCAGCTCCTTCTGAGTGAAGACATACTTCAAACTCTTATGATCCGTATAAATCTTGTATGACACACTATATAAAAGGTGTCTCCTCAGTTTCAAGGCATAAATTACTGCTGCAAACTCCAAGTCATGTGTAAGATAATTCCTTTCATGAACCTTCAGTTGTCTTGATCCATATGCGATCACCTTTCCCTCTTGCATCAAGACACATTCGAGTCCAACTTGAGATGCATCTACATAAACAACATACTCTACCCCTTCGGTAGGTAAAGTCAAAACAGGAGCAGAACACAACCTCCTCTTCAATTCTTGAAAAGCTTCCTCGCAATCATCGCTCCAAATGAAAGCTGCGCTTTTCTGCGTAAGCTTAGTCAAAGGAGCAGACAACACTGAAAATCCTTGCAAAACTCTCCTATAATCACCTGCTAACCCTAAGTAACTCCTTATCTCCTAAGGCGTTGTAGGTCTCTGCCAATCCAAAACTGCGGCAATCTTCACTGGTTCACAGATATTCCATCTTTACTCACAACATGATCCAGAAAAGACACTTGAGAAAGCCAAAACTCATACTTACTCTACTTTACATACCTCTTGTGCTCCCTCAAAGTCGACAACACTAAGCACAAGTGCAAAGCATGCTCCTCAGCACTTCTAGAATACATTAGAACATCATCGATAAAAACAACCACAAAGTGATCTAGAAAATCGTTGAATATCCTATTCATCATGTTAATGAAAGCCCATAACGGGAATGAAAAGCAAGTCGCAGAACCTCTGACTCACAGATTCTCAACTGATGGCAGCCTGAATGAAGGTCAATCTTCGAGAACTTAGAACTACCCCGCAACTGGTCAAACAAATCATCAATCCGAGGCAACGAATATCTGTTGTTGATAGTTACCTTATTCAGCTCCCTATAATCTATGCACAACCTCATTGAACCATCCTTCTTCTTTATAAAGAGGACTGGAGCGCCCAAGGCGAAGAACTAGGCCTAATAAAGCCATACTGCAACAATTCATCTAACTGAGTACGCAGCTCCTCCAACTCACGCGGAGCCATATGGTAGGGTGCCTTCGTAATAGGATGAGTGTCAGGCTCAAGGTCTATAATGAACTCTACATCTCTCTCAGGAGGGAGACCAGGAAGACTAACTGGAGAATCATCCGAAAACTCTCGCACCACGGAAACATCCTCGACACGCGGCAAATCATGAGCAGCTTCCAAAATAGAAACAAGATAAGCAATACCACCGGATTGTAAAAAGTTTTGAGCACATACCGCATATATGATTGGGGAGTCCTGATGCGGAAAACCATACATGCTCATGGGTTGTCCATTCCCTATCAAGTAATCCAAATGCATGACCTTGCGCTGGATGATAGTGTCATATCTGGACAACCAATCCATACCCAAGATCACATAAAAGTCTTCCAAATCTAGCACCTTCAGATCAGCATACGTTAGAAATCCTCTTGAAAGAATATGAAACTCTTGGATACTCTGATTTGACACCAGCGAATCACCAGATGGAAACTTAACACAAAGTGGATCTCCAACTCGATCGATAGCCCAACAATGTCGATCTAAATATTTTCTAGCCATGAAAGAATGAGTGGCACCCGAATCGAAAAGAATGCGCGCCCAACAATTCTTTACATTAAACTCGTCTATAAAAGCATACACATAACTAATATGACCGAAATCAAATTCACCATTACTAGTTAACAACTAGATTAGAATCTAACCTGATATCACCTAAGTGGAACACTGAGCTTCTTCCTTGGTTACTGCATTTAGTTTGCCTTTCCCCTGTTCCAGCTGCTGCAGCTGCGGCGGCTACAATGCCTGAAGTGGATCCGGCTGCATCGCATGCTGGGACTGCGGGCACCTAAATTTCATATGCCATTTCTATTTGCATTGAAAGCACATCTTACCTTTTGACCAACAATGGGCAACATTATGCCCCTTCCGCTTACACAAAGCACATGTAAGATCACTCTTGGGTGCGCTCTGAATCGCAAGCACTTGAGGTTGCATCTGTGCACCCAACCTATTAAAATACTTTTCGAAAGGGTGGCCCGCACGACCACTAAAGCTACATGCCGCCTTGCCCCCTTTCTTTGGAGCAGGGCAAGATGCCTAAGGGCTTCCACCATCCTCAGCCTTCCTTTTTTCCTTCCTTAGCAACATGCCATGATTCTTGGCATTATCGATAGCCTCAACCTTTAAGGCACCTTCCACTACTTTCGTATAACTCTTGGATCGGTAATCACTAGCTAACTACTGGATATCACTTCGAATACCACCCAGAAAATGCTTAACTCTGCCTTTCTCTGTGGCTACTAACTCCTGAGCAAACTTGCTCAACTTGCTGAACTCGATCTCATACTCACCAACCATGAGTGGCCTCTGCTTCAAATGCAGGAAATTATTCATCAGCTTTTCTTGCTCAACCGACGACAGAAACTTTTTCAACATCGCCTTAAATTTTTCCCACGGGCACCCATCCATGAGACCTTCCTTTTCCCTGATCCGCCAACACTTTTCAAGGTCTTTCAACTGATAAGCAACGAACATAACCTTTTGATCAGCTGAAATTCCTGAATATGAAAACATCTCCTCGATAGCCATGATACAGTCATCTAATGCCATGAAATCAGCCCTCCCATCATAGGTCGGGGGTCTAAAATGCTGGAAATGCGAGATGAAATTCATCTCAGGCGGCAATAGAATAGGAAGCACTAGGGAAGCAGGACTGACAGGAACTACCCGACCCACTGCAGGATCAAGCACCATAAGTTGTTTCCATATGGTGGTAGTCAACAACACCTGCATCTGTGCTTGCATCGTGACCATCTGCCTCGAAAAAGTCTCATTGCTCTAACGTAGCTCCTCAATCATTGCCTCACTGTGCGCACCTGAAGACTCGTCCTCAGACTGGGGAGCCAACCTCAATGTATGGCGCTGTAGAGCCATCGCCTACGAATTTAAATGAGCATCCTATCAAGACTTAGCTAAATACTAAAATTACTTATCTTAGATCAGACCCAAAAGAAAAATGCAGATACTTGCTCTAACTACTACCTTGCTCTGGGATTCTTTATGAATGATATTATGCTTACCTTGGGATGATATACCATCATTCCTTAACTCTTGTGCATATAATACGATTGCATGAATGCTTAAAATCTTTATTTTAAATCATGTGTGTACGAATGTACTTATATAGATCTTAAATTGACATGTGTGCTAATGCTATGTTATGCTGTGCATGTTGTGTTATGCATTCTAAAAAAATCCTTAATGCATGCCACGTCGTGCAGGAGAGAAAATATGCATTGTGATGCCACGTCGTGTAGGAGACAACTACAGACGCTCATGCATCTCCGTCTCTTTATTTATTTTTATAAAAGACATACAAATATATATACTTTTTGTTGAGAGATCTGGTTTACATTGGAGGTTCAAGATCGAGTCCCTTTTTTCAATGGATCAACTAGTCCATAAGTAGGAAAATATATACATACGCAATGGAAAGAAAAATATGAATTTTAATTCATTTTATCCAAGATGAGCATGAAGACCAAACATTATGCTAGTGGTATGCAAAACTCTAGTTTTAGTGTAAGTAAGAAATGAGCTTTTACGATCTTCAAAGTAGGGTGACATTTGATTGAAATCATGCTATGAGTAAAGGTACATAATTTTTTATATACGTAAAATAACTACCATGCATCCTAACAAAAAGCCTTCCCAAAGAGCAATGTATCAACAATAGAAAGTAGTAGTAGCAGAAACATCAAGTAAAAGTCTACACAAAAGTGCTAAACTATGGGCGCCAACAATCTGACACGAACCCATAGAAAAATCAAAAAGTAACAGAAATGTACCACAAATTCAAAAATAAGCAAAACAGACTGCGCATCGCCAATGAGGAAAAGAAATCAACTAAAGAAATCTAGAAGAGATGACTTGGCCAGCTCTAACTGCTACTAGTCCGAACTTGAGGCATTCAAAAAAAAAAAGAATGTCTCAGCACAAAGGCGCAAAAAGGTAGCTCAAAAACAAGATCAAAGGATTAAAGTTAAGAGGGTTACCAATCCAATTAGAGCAACTATAAATCGACAACAAACCAAGTCATATGAACAATATGTATAAATAATTCAGAAGGATTGACTATATAAGAGAGAAAGTCTTGCACCAAGTGTAATGAATATTCATAAAGTTAATCTTGCGGTAGCTTCCTGTGATGCATCAACAGTGGGGGTGCACTCCTCCATGGTGGACTCACATAGTGCTCCTGCAGTAGCTTCCTCTTGAGCACACTCATGATCCTTTTACACTTTCAGCCTTTCTATTGGGAAAATCCATGTATGATTTAATGTAATAAAGGTAAGTTTCTGTATAGGAAAACTACATTTTAAAGTATTAGAGATCCTTAAAATATTAGCTGAGGACTTATGATAACATTTGCTTGGGAATCCTTGAAGACATGAAAAGCTAAGAGGAATCTCTCTCAGAAGGCTTTTCTATCTATATTCTTTGATCCAAGTTAAAGCGACTCAATAATATGTAAATTAAAGGATAGCTCAATGATCTAGATCATTGACTGACGACCTCTAGTATTTCTTAGCATCATTCACCAATGACCCAAGTTTAAACTTAAGGTTGATAATTCCATGTATGTGTATCCTCCTCTCAAAGTAGTCTCCTTCAATGATCGACAATTCCTCTATTTAGCGATAGTTGACCAAACTCAAAGTATTTTGACAAATTTAAAAAGAGTCGCTGCTCTCTCAGAATAGAAGGCACCAGTCGCGTCGCCAGCCACACCGATACTATTCCATTGGTACTTGAACATTAAAGGATGGCAAAGGAGATATAAAAGGCTCCTTTCTATGGATGCACTAGGATGCTTGAGGCATAACTTCTCCATCTCTAGAACTTGCAATGTCAATAATAATGAAATGTTCTAAGAGCCGACTCTCATCTTCCACCTTATATGTATTCTGAACCTCATGGTATTCAGATAATCTCTCCTCTTTAGAGACACTCCCGCTAAGAGCTCTAACATTCACTCACTCAACCAATCTGATGTAAAGGGTTTCTGATCTCTCCCTTCAAAATAGATAATTGTGATTGGATCACCATAACTAAGATCAACTGGGTTCCATAGCCTCTAGAGGAAAAGACCAATATTGGGTTTAAACCTCCTATTGAAAAAGGCTCATCATCTCGTTCAAGAGATAGTGTTGGCCCACTTAAATGTGGCAGAGAAGACGTACCCACAAATATGGGAACCTCAACAATTCATTGTGTAGTCTAACTGTTTTATCTATTGTGTTCCTCCTATTTGTTTACTTTCTTCTTACGATAATATTGTTAAGTCATATTACTCTATCTACTAAACAAAACATACGAAGTGTAAAATCTGAGAAGAAGAATTTAAATATCATATAAGTGGTCACCTTCTCTATTCACCGCTCTCTAGAGAAGTATTCTAGTATTTCATTCTACACATTCATTTAGTATCAAAAAGAGATTCACCTCTAAGGGTTAATACCCTGGTGAATTAAGACCCTGATCTTGAATACTATTCTTGTATCATTTTCACACTTCTAAAATGTCTTCTAAAAAGATTATGCTACTATTCCAAGACCTCCTATGTACAACCTAGAGAAGTATGCCATATGAAAGTCTAGGATTAGCTTATATATGGATTCAATTGATGAAGAAATCTATGAATCATTGAGTTCACGACCACTCATTCCAATGAAGCAAACTTTCTTAGGAGATGGATAAGTTGTCAAGCAAAATGCACAATGGTCTGATGAAGACAAGAAGATGAGGTCTTATAACAAGAAGGCCATAAACATCCTTGTGAGCACACGACCTGATGATCATTACCAATCGATCATTAACTATGACTCTGCAAAGAAGATCTAGGATGCCCTCACTATCATGAACGAAGTGAGGATATAAGAAATGATAAGAAGGATGACCTAATCAGCCAATATGAAAACTTCAAAATGAAATCTAAAGAATCAGTAGTGGAATGGTATAACCGATACACCACCATTATAAATGAACTGAAGAATTATGGAAGGGAGATCTCAAATGAGGAACAAAATGAAAAGCTCCTCAAGAGTCTCACCAACGAGTGCCTTCCCTACTCTCGAGCCAACAAAGAAACTAGGAAGCTGAAGAAAATAACTCCTGAAGCTTTGTATGGAAGGCTTCAATCTTTTGAACGGGCAAACTTACTAACCTAGATTGAGACAGAGCCAGCCCCTCTCCTCATGCCAACCCTAGAGAAGACAGTGGACCTAGCATCCACTGATTCAAGGAGGAGTCTCGCCTCCTTCACTGAAGAAGAGCTCAGCTTCTTGGCAAGCAAGATATTCAACTGGAAGAAGGACAATATTCCTTCTAAGCACAAAGAAAAGAGCAAGGACAAAAGCTCTAAGAACATCAGGTATGAGCCTAAGACATCAGATACAATTGTGTGGCATTATTGAAGGAAAAGTGAACACATTTCCACTGACTACCACAAACGGATGAAGGATCAAAGATCCAAAAATAAGAGAAGAGGAGAAAGCCCTTTTACAAAGAAAAAGGGATGATCGCAAAAAATAGAGTGAATCTTGTTCATCTTTTGCTGGAAGCTCAAACTATGAAACTGAAGATGAGTCTGATGTTGAAACCAATTTCTCGGTCCCATGTGAAGCTCGGGCCCTCAACAAGTTGAGGGGCAGCTAGCCCTTACTAATCCCTTGAGGGGAGCAGACCTGAGAATTGGAAACTGACTGAGGCCTTAGTCACAGCGAGGAGGTCCCACCACAAACCCGGAAGATCGTTGAGCGCTTCCCCTCCCAAGCCAAAGCTGAGACTTGGGCACCTTGGAGAGCTAGAGAGCTGAACCAAAGTAACCAAGGAAGAAGAAGAAGCTCAGAGAACTGAGATTGGAATCCTCTCCCAAGGTGCCCTTTAAGGTCTATTTATAGTTTTTTGCCCACGGTCTGTCAACAGCGGAATTCCACCTTTCATTTTTACTAAATGCACCCCAATTTGGCCTGCTAACAGCCAGACTCCGCTATTTGGATGAGCTAACGGCAGACCATTGGGGGTAGAGGGGTAATTTCACTCCCCGTCGGGCTGAGCTGCAGATGGGAAAAACCGTTGAGACGATTCTGTCCCAGCGGATCCGCTGAGACGGGACGGAAGTGATCGCTGAGACGGCTGGTCCTCTTAGCCCAACCGCTGAGATGGATTCAAAGGTGTCGTTCGTCGGACACGGGACAAATTTCGTCGAGTGCCGAGCAGAGTCCGTCGACCTTAACTTAAGCTCGGCGTTTGTCGAACGCGGAGCGAATTTCGTCGAACCCTGAGCCGAGTTCGCCGAATGCGGACGGGAGCTCCGCCTTCCTTTGAGAGATCGGCGAGTGCTCGGCTTGCTCGCCCTCTTGCGAGCTGACCTTGAGGCTTGGGCTCGCAGGAACACGACTTGCGTGCCTTCCTGCGAGGTCCCCTTAGGGCTTGGGCTTGTAGGGACATGGCTCGCGTGCCTTCCTGCGAGCTCCCCTTGGCCTTGTGTAAATCTGATGATCCGGCTGGGTGGCTAATTTGTCAATCTGGGACGTAACGCGAGTTCATCGAACGGAGGAGCCCGTTCGTCGAATGGAGAACTGGTTTTGTCGAATGCCGTTTGAAGCTCGTCGAACGCGAAGACTTAGAAGAAAAATGGCTCGTCCGCCTTCTTGCGAGCTGACCTTGAGGCTTGGGCTCGCAGTGATATGAATCGCACGCCTTCCTGCGAGTGGCCCCTAAAGCTCTGGCTCACCTTCTTTGTTACCTCTTCCATCTGTTGGATTTAAAAAGCCCTTTGGGCGAGCGGCCTGTGAAGACCCCGCTCGCACTCTTACCGGCGACGTCCATCGATGCCGGGTCTTGCACTTCCTTCTGCGAGTTCTCCCACTGAGATAAGTGCTCATCCCAGCGGGTCCGCTAGGACGGTATAGAGATAGCCGCTGGGACGACCATCGGAGCTGAAGCTTGAAGTTCGTCGAACTGAGAAGAAAATTTGTCAAATGGAGAACGGAATTCGTCGAACTCAGGACGGCTTTCGTCGAACGGAGAACGGAATTCGTCGAACTCAGGACGGCTTTCGTCGAACGGAGAACGGAATTCGTCGAACTCAGGAGCAGATCGCAAGGATCTGGCTCGCCAACCTTCCATACGATCGGTCGGCGAGTGCTCGACTCGCCCGCCTTCACGCGGGCTCGCCAATTTGAAGCGCGACATTCGTCAAACTGAGAAGCAAGTTCGTCGAACGTCAAAACTTGGAAAGGATCTAGTTTGCCTAGAACATCACTGCAAGCAGATCACGACGCCCTGATTCGCTCTTCCCCCTCGCCAACGGTCGGTGGGTGGCTAGCTCGCCTTCCTGTGAGCGAACATTGAGGTTCTGGCTCGCCTTCCACATTACCCTTGCTTGCTGGTTACTCCTTAGTCTTTGTTCACCTCTAGGCGAATATCGAGGTTGCACACAATCCTCGCTCTTCGCGAGCGAAGAACCGTCCAACCCCTAGTATTCGCCGATCCCTTGGTGACGTGGCGAGAATCTTTCGGTGGGCCCCATGCCCACCACTATAAATACCACCCTTCCCGGCCAGCATTCGAACTTTTTTATTCTTCTCCCCTTTTTCTCACTCGCTGCGAGTCGCAACACGATGTCTAAAAAAGACGAGATGTTGGCTCTCCTAAAGGCCTCAGAAGCGGCCCAGAAGGGGAAAGTCGCCGCCATCGCCTCTTGGGCTTCTCCGCGGCACTCTCCGCCTCCACACTTTCTCAAAACGGCAAAGGTCGTTCGCCGCCCGAACGGCGAGGGTGGGCCCTCTCTTTCGCCGCACTCCCCCCATAACGGGCTCGCCACTCAGGTACTACTGTCAAGTTCGCTGGTTTAATGTCTTCATCTTTCGACCTTACTTATCCTAAAATGCAGAACGCTCCTCCGGGTGAGAATGCCTTGGGGAGACTAATCACAGAGACCCACATCTCTTCTACGGGTGGGACTGATGCTCTTCTCGCAAATGCGAGGGCCGCCAACCTACGGGACTCGCCTTCGCAACGAGGTGAGTGATTTACCTTGTCTTCCTTCATATCTCATGACTTGCCAAATCACACCTACTTGTGCAGTTTCCCCTCTCGAGGACCTGGAAGAGCAAGTTCCTCCTCCCGCGGATTCGCCTACCCCGCCGAACCAGACCATCATCACTCCTGGATTCGGCCTCCTGGGACAAAGGAGTCATGGAAGGACGTTGATTGCCGAGCCCGGGCTCGGTTCTAGACCCGCGCTCGCTCCCGGTCTGGGTAAGGCCTTTACCCCTGCCTTCGTTGAAGCATTCCGAGGCCATCCAGGCACCTCTCGTCAGTGGCCCAGTACTCAAATTCCTTCACTAGGTTAGACCATCGCTATAGAGTGTCATTTTCTGCCTTCTTGCTGATTTCTACTTCGCAGGTGATTCCATGACCCCGCTCACCGAATCGGAGTCCGGGGTGTTGGAGATTTCTCCACCCCCCTCGTCGAGACAGTCACAGATTTTTTGGGGGACCCTAGTGATCCGGCGCGAATGAAGAGGCGGGTCACTGAGATATTCCAGAAGCATACTGCCCTGCTGCGGGATCTACACGAACAGAATAGGTTGGACCGCCTCGCGAATGATGAGAGATTTGCCGCGATGGAGGACACCTAACGCGCGCATCCTTGTCGAGGTGCGACCGACCGATCATGGCGACACGACCTCCCCCGGGGTGTACATTGCTCGGATTGAAGATTACATGTGGCTGACAAACCAAGCGAGCCAGTCGCTTCGCGAGTATTATTACCCGCGAGTCCCCCCTCGCTCTGGAGTACAGGGTCGCGGTCGCTGGAAATGGTTGCGATATTAAGAATCCTTGCCTCGCAGTTTACCTTTTATTATTTTTCTTCCCCCTCCCCTTCGTAGGGAGGGGTCGCGAACAATTTTCAAATGTCTGTAATAATGATACTTTGACTCGCTTGCGAGCCCTTATTTTCCATGTTTATTATCTCTTCTTTCGCTATGTATGGCTCGCTCATTCGTTGGTTACTTTTACGCCTCTATTACTCGCACTCGCATCCTGCCCTCACGTTTTGCTTTATTTCATTGTCTAGCGTTAACTCGCCGACGATTAATGGGAGGAAGTTCGGTGAGGTGTTGACTCGCCGAGAGCGAATAGGACCCCTAGAGGCGGAAGAATACCGCGCGAATCCGCTACCCGCAGACACCGGCGCTTCGACTTCTTCCCGCCTTTTTTATTTCTATAAATAGTCGGTCTTTTTTCTTCTCAACCACCGCATTTACTATTCTTCCTTCGCGCTCCTCCTCTTTCTAATTCTCTCGCAAACCTAGCTCGCTCTCGCCACTTTTGTGATTCGCAGCTTTAAAACA
This sequence comes from Dactylorhiza incarnata, assembly GCA_033032865.1. Lineage (NCBI taxonomy): Eukaryota > Viridiplantae > Streptophyta > Magnoliopsida > Asparagales > Orchidaceae > Dactylorhiza > Dactylorhiza incarnata. The sequence continues at coordinate 6,251,960 of JAWHQI010000051.1, read as the reverse complement.
TCATGGTCGGCGATGCGGAAGCTGAGGGGCAGGCCAAGTGCTCTGGGGCCTTCCTTGAGGGCCTTTTCTTCTGTGCCAACCTCATGAAGGAGGAATACCAAGCTACCGTCGATCAGTACATCCACTCCGGGTTCACGGCTCGCTTCCCTTCTGAGCGAGACACCATTAGCGACCCGCACCCCGACGAGCTCGCTATCCTCATCGCCCACTTCGAGATTGCACTGCAACTCCCTCTTTGGCCGGAAGTGCGCCAAGTATGTTTGTTTCTTGACCCTTATATTCCTGACTCGCTTTGCGAGTGATGCTCTAACTCCTGTCAACTTTTCTAGGTGCTCAAGTACTTCGGCGTTCTGCCGAGTCAGCTGACGCCGAACGTGATCGACGTGGTGGTCGCGTTCGCCAGTTACCTTAGGGCGGAGAAGATCGAGTTCAGCCTGCTCGTCTTCCGCAAGGTGTTCTCGTTTCGCGCGTACAAGGACGGGACGGCTCACTTCGCGAGCCAGCATGTCACCATCTGCGAGACGGTGAACAAGTCTCACTACTGGACGCAGAAGTTCGTCCTGGTGAAGGGCCCCTTCGGCAATATCTCCTACACCCCCACCCAGCGAGACGAGACCGCTTACCGCCCTCTGGCCTCGCTAGGGGGTTACGACGCGGATCTGTACCAATAACTCAAAGGAAAGAACTTTGAGGTCACTTTCCTTCGAGAGCGGGTGGATCTGTTGCCGCCTGTTCCCCAAGGAGAAGGTCTGACTCGCGCTCGCGAATCTCCTCACTCCCTTTTTCTTCGATTTTCTAATGCTCTGAGTTATCTTTGCAGGGGAGCGTGAACTCCCACTCAACCCCCCGCATGCGCCTCCGTCCTCCCTTATCTCTGGCCCGCTCGCGAGCATGGCTGCTGAGGCCTTCCGCAACGCCCCGAGCTCTTCATCGGGAAAGAAGCGGTCCCTTCCTCCACGCTGGCCCGCCTCGCAGGGGGCGGCAAAGAAGACCAAGAAGGCCCCCTCCGCCCCCAAGAAGAAGGAGGTCGTAGACCTCTCCAAACCCGACCTCCCCTCCTCTCTTTCAGCGAATCAAGAGCCCGCCAAAGAGGGTGGCGAGCTGGGGTAGGAGGTCGCCAAGCCCAAGTCGACGAGCCAAACGAACTTCGGCCTCGACATGAAGCTTGCGGACGCGGTCGGCGAGCCGATGCTCGTTTGGGACCCCGAGCAGAACAAGGTCATCTGCTCCTCGCTACTCCCTTCCTGGGTGGTGGACGACAAGGCTGGAGGTGAGGCATTCGCCCTCGCCTTCGGGCTCTACGGTCGAGAGGACACCTCCCTCTTTTGGGCCTTTACGCAGAAGGGGCTCGTATATGAAGCCATGCGAGCCTAGTTCCGAGCGACGGAGCTTACCCACATGGTGGGCCGCCGATACTTCACCGCGGACAGGGAGATCAAGGAGCTCAACGTTGAGCTCCGGAAGTCCGCGGATGAGGTCGCGGAACTTAAAGGGAAGGAGGCCTTGTCTGAAGGCCTCCTCGCCAGCCTTCAGGGCGGACTGGTAAGCAATGCCTTGCAAAAAGTCTTTTTCTTATCTCGCTTCGCTTTTCCTTTGCTAACCTGCTTTTCGCAGGATGCCGAGTCCGTCAGCCAACTTCACGCGAGGATCGCTGACCTGGAAACAAAGAATACTTGCCTCAAGGCCCAGGTCCACGATCTGACCCAGGCGGTGCTTCCCCCTCCTCCTCCGCGAGCTGGAGCTCGCAGTCAGTCGCGAGAGGAAAAGGAAGCCGATCGCAAAAGGTCGATGGAGATTGCGGAACTCGTCATCGATACTCTTAAAGGGGCAGACATGATCGTTCCCGATGCCATGGAGTTTACGGCGGAAGACGTCGTCCCAGACCTATTCGCGCCAATCTCCGAGCGGGAAGATCGCGGGAGTGATTAAAGAACCATCCGTCGATTCATTTTGATGCTTTCAATTTTTTGACCGATGTAACATTTATATTTTTGAATGGCGAGTTCGTCGTTGATTGTAAAATATTATTAATCAATGGAAGAGGTATTTTGTCCATCTTTCAAGTTCAATTTCTTTTTTATCTTCCGCTCGCGCTCACACTTTCATTCATGCTTGCGCGAACCTAGCTTTCTAAGCTTTTGCTTTCCCTGTGATCATGCCTTAATGTCTTTATTTCGGCGCTCACGTTCGCCTGCCCTTGCCTAACAATTTGCCTCTCTCAGTATTATATCTGGGTCGCTCCCGCGCCTTTTTTCTTCCGAGGCGACGATGAGGCTATCGCCCTTTAGAACTCCCTCTTTGCTTAGGAGAAACCCCGTAGGAAGATGTTGCGAGCCAGATTCTCATTATCCCACCTCACTCGCTCTCGCCTCTCGCGAGCCTCCATTGCTTCCCATGGGCTTTCGCAAAATAAATCCTTCCCGGTTTGCTACTTTTGTTCGCATTATCGAGATTATACTTAGCAAAGTTTGCAAACTTAGGCCTGACTCGGTGCGCCTTGCGGACCACTGGGTCAGTCGCTCTTTCACGAGCTTTTTTTTTTCTTACGCGAGTGGGCTCCTGGTCTCGCCTAGCCAGGGCCTGGAAGTTGCTCGCGAGCCAAGTCTATTACCATGAGTAACCTATTTTCTTGCCTCCCTAGAGATCAACCCGATCCTCCATCTATGAGAGCCCGACAACGGAATCCATCTGGGGAATTCCAGCACCAAATCAATTGAAGCCTTGCCAGCCACTCTAGAGATCAACCTGACCCACCGTCTATGAGAGCCCGGCAGCGGGATCGTTCTGGGGCATTCCAGCACCAAACCACTTGAAACATTGCCAGTCTCTCCAGAGATCAACTTGACCCACCGTCTATGAGAGCCCGGCAGCGGAATCGATTTAGGGCATTCCAGCACCAAACCATTTGAAACATTGTCAGCCTCTCCAGAGATCAACCTGACCCACCGTCTATGAGAGCCCGGCAGCGGAATCGATCTGGAGCATTCCAGCACCAAACCATTTGAAACATTGCCAGCCTCTACAGAGATCAACCTGACCCACCGTCTATGAGAGCCCGACAACGGAATCGATCTGGGGCATTCCAGCACCAAACCTTTTGAAACATTGCCAGCCTCTCCAGAGATCAACCTGACCCACCATCTATGAGATCCCGTCAGCGGAATCGATCTGGGGAATTCCAGCACCAAACCATTTGAAACATTGTCAGCCTCTCCAGAGATCAACCTGACCCACCGTCTATGAGAGCCCGGCAGCGGAATCGGTCTGGGGTATTCCAGCACCAAACCATTTGAAACATTGCCAACCTCTCCAAAGATCAACCTGACCCACTGTCTATGAGAGCCCGGCAGTGGAATCGATCTGGGGCATTCCAGCACCAAACCATTTGAAACATTGCCAGCCTTTCCAGAGATCAACCTGACCCATAGTCTAGGAGATCCGGACAGCGGAATCGATCTGGGGCATTCCAGCACCAAACCATTTGAAACATTGCCAGCCTCTCCAGAGATCAACCTGACCCACAGTCTATGAGAGCCCGGCAGCGGAATCGATCTGGGGCATTCCAACATCAAACCAAAACCTGCCAAAGAATTACTCCAAAATACATGTATTGAGTAGGGAATATTCAAAAGTCAGTTAAAAAATTGCTAAGTATAAAACCTCTTCAAATCATCCCAACTCCTGGCTCGACCGAGAGATACCCCTTCCACATCCTGGAGGTGGTACCCTCCTGACTTGAGCACTTCACTTACAATGTAAGGCCCCTCCCAATTGGGCTCTAGCTTACCGACCGCGGCTCCTCTTCCAGCCGCGTCAACCTTCTTTAGTACTAAATCTCCCTTTTCGAAGTGCTTTATCCTGATGTGCTGGTCGAAGTACCTGGCCATCCGCCTCTTGACTTCTTCCTGTCGGACAGTAGCGAGGTCTCGGAGCTCCTCCCTCAGGTCCAGGGACATCCTTTGCTCTGCATCATTCTCTATTAACCATTCTCCATCTCCTTCGCCCGCGATGATCACCATGGGCGTTTTGACTTCGAACTCTATTGGGAGAACGGCCTCGGATCCGTGGGATAGTTTGAAGGGGGTCTCCCCTGTGGCCGTGCTTGGAGTAGTTCTCAAAGCCCATAGGACCAAAGGTAGCTTCTCCACCCAATTTCCTCTGAGATTCTCTACCTTCTTCTTTAGCAGGTTGATGATTATCTTGTTCGCCGCCTCCACCTGGCCGTTGCTCCTTGGGTGGTGGACCGACGCGAACCGGAGGTCTATGCCGGGTTGGGTGCAAAAGCTTACAAATTCCTCACTGGCGAATTGGGGTCCATTATCCGTCATGATGGCTAGGGGGAGCCCATGCCCGCAAATGATTTCACCCCAAACAAAATTTCTCACTACCTGGGATGTTACCTTGGCCAGCGCCTTCACCTCGACCCATTTGGAAAAGTAATCTATCATCACCAGTAGGAACTTCCTTTGGCGAAAATGGTTGCTTGGAGGCTTGCGGACGATGGAGAACACTCACGGACGATGGAGGAAGGCTTGGAATGGATGGAGGAGGCTTCCCCTTGCGTGGAAGATGAAGTAGGGGCGTTCTAGGGCGGTGGTCGGCGGCGTACGGAACAGGAACCTCGCTCCCGGAATGATCGATCCGCCCTAAAATCGCAACAGGCGTTTAAATAGGCGCTGGATTGAATACTGCGCACGATCATTGGCGCACGACCAGTGGTCGTGCGCACTGGAATTCTGCGATCGTGCGCACTGCCTGGACAGAACCTGCAAGAGACGAAATTATAAAATACAATGTTCGCACGACCAGTGGCGCACGACCGGTGGTCGTGCGCACTGGAGTTGATGGTCGTGCGCACTACAGCAAACAGAACTCAGAAATTTAATGATCAATGCGCACGAGCAGTGGCGCACGACCGATGGTCGTGCGCACTGGAGTCGATGGTCGTGCGCACTGCACCAGACAGAACTCGTGAAAAAGGGTTAAGTGCGCACGATTAGTGGCGCACGACCGGTGGTTGTGCGCACTAGAACAAGTGATCGTGCGCAGTGTTCTGTGCAGAATTGCACCGGAAACACTTGCACGCCTCCTATTCCAGCACAAACACAGATCTAGCCACTGAAAGTGGCACTTAACAACATATGAATACTACTAAAGATAATACACACGAAAACACACCAAAGTGGGCCTAAATGTGCACCTAGCATGGGTTATCAAATATAGACTATAATAAGGCTAAAGTGCGTGATATTGACAAAATAACGGCCCGGATGAGTCCATAAATGTATATATGATCAGGACTCATCACACCCCCAGACTTAACTGTTTGCGCGTCCCGAGCAAACGAATCCGGTGGAATGTGAAAACGAATAATTAACATAGAGAATTACACAAAGGAGTACGGTGCGAAGTAACATACGCATGCGAGTAGAAATTCTAGTAGAAAGAGATTCTAACTATGCTAACTAATTTACGTAAGTATTAAAGCGTAAGTAGAGATTTAATTATACTCAGTTGGTAAATTATGACGAATTTGGCGATCATGCCCGGTATGAAAGCGACGAGACACTGAGGCGGGTGTTGCACAAGATCGGTGCTTAGGAATAACTCCGCTGAAATCCATCAACGTCGTGAACCATACTCTTGCCCGGTCACACTCTCACCACGGCGCTAGCAAACTCACAAATCAAATCAGTAGGACTTATAGGATTAAAACGGGGCTTAGGTTACGGTATGATATTCAAAGTTAAACACGATGGCTGCGCAACCCAAGTGAGCTATCGGAACGCTGCACCCCACAAACCACAAACTACGCTCGTGTGACACACCCCCAGACTTATCATGAAAACCAGGTGTGCGCACGGCCTACTTCACAAATTCCAACAGATTTTCTGTTTTTAGCTCGGGAGGATTTTTTTTTTCAAACTACTGTTTTTTTTTCTTTTACATATTTTTTCTTCTTTTATGTATCCTCCGGTTGGTTCAAAGTCAGCGGATAGACAATATTTTCCCTTCATAACAAAATGATTCCACACGACACGCATATTGAGACTTATGAGCGCAGTTAAAAACAATTTGGTTGCGGGTGTAGGATAGGCTTCAGGCTTTGGTGGATGAAGAGGAGCTGAACAAAGGATTGGTAGGCACAAATTTGGCTCGCAAAGGTGAATGAAATGGACATGGAACAACAAAGCTCAAACTAGCCAAATGGTGGCCTACGTCATTTTTAACTCGACGAGTCGCTCTCACCAATGCTTCGAGAGTCGCTTGGGGCAAGTTCTTAGCCCACGAGAAAGATAAACCTTCCTCCCGACTCGAGCAACACACGACTAGCAATCGTGCACACACAATACCGGGTTATCGTCAATTTCATACAAATTCAGCATTTGAGTATACTAAATCTAAATTTACGCAGAAATACTAAATATAAATTAGATGCATAAAGAAAATCTAGTTCTACTCAAATTCTACCATAACATGCGACGTGACTAGTACACTACATGAGTCGACATCGTGCTCCAAATAATAATTCCTATGTTAACAAACTATTTCACATTCCAACCAAACTAATTTTAAACGGAACAACAAAAAGAAAAGCACGCACTCAAGTGGGTGAAGTGGTGTGTAAGGAATGCAACAATGATAATGATAATGAAAAATAAAAAGCAACCTTCTAGTATGCAATGCAGCTCGTGCACAGTGGATAAGAACAACCGCTCCCCCAGACTTAAGCTAAACACGATATCTAGAAATTTGAAGCTGAAAGAGGGGAGGAAGTGTTACCCAATGCTCAGAAATGAGCATACCAGACGATTGGCGTTTACGATCAAGAATAGTCCGCAGCATCCGCCATCGAACACGAAACCTGCAAGCACAAACTCAAGGCAACAAAAGCAAATATAAAAGCTGAACTAAAAAAAAAATACGAAAACGGAAATCTGGGTTGTCTCCCAGTAGCGCTTTCATTTAACGTCCTTAAGCTGGACCAAATACCTGTATTAACAGTGTTTATAAAGAGTGCAAGAATTAAAAAGAAATACTCAAAAATAGTTCATCACAGCAAATAAAACACACATCAACTAAAAGCGCTCTTATGGTGCGCTTCTCCCGTAGCACGTAGGCGGGAGGTGAAGGCTTTAGGGCCAGCACTGGTATTACCCAATGCTCCCCTAACCTCCGCCACCTTGCCACGGAGAGCAGCAGCACGAGCGTCACACAGAAGTTTTTCCTTTTTAAGTTTGGTGACAGTTGGAGACTGCCACCGCTGAGAGTTCTCAGATTTTTCTGCCTTAGAATCAGGTGGCGTCACTTTCGGCATCGTGGTGACTACCGGATCGGCCCACGAGATGGAGCGCTTACATAGTTTATTACATGATTCATCACACGGAGATAAATAACTATCATCCCTAACTATATTCAAGTCAACGTTTCCCGAACTGTCGTCTTCCTCCATCTCGGAGTCGAACTCTTTCATTCCTCCTTCACCTGTTTCTTGAACATGTATCTTTCCTGCACCGCTTAGAAATTCATCAGAAATAACGAGAGGGGGCGGAGTGAATATTTCAGTTGTGGCTTCAGGGCAAGTAGGTTGCTGCACCACATTGGTTAGGGAAATGCACCCCGTAGCAAAATCAAGGGTAGCACCGCTCTCTTTCAAGAACGGCACCCCCAAGATAGGAATGGACTGGTTTTCTCGCGGGCCCAGAACCTGAAAATCAGCTACTACAGCTGTCCCCTCAACCGTTACCTCCACATTCTTTACTTCCCCCTCAGATTGGATAATCGTGCCATTAGCGAGAATCAACGATTTCCTTTCCTCCGTGTTCATCTCCAGCTGTAACTTCGCAACATCTTGCAGTGCAATAACGTTGCGGGAGGAACCGGAATCGCATAAAGCTTTGGTTTCAACCTTATTGATGGAGCACGAGATTACCAGCTCACTCGGTTTGGCATCTACCGCATCTCCCAGACTTTTCCCTTGATCAATAGGGTTCTTTTCCGTGCTGCTGGGAAGGGTTCCCTGCGAACGCTCGGTTAGCGCTTGAGCCAATTGGCCCAATTGCGTCTCCAAGTTTCGCATAGATGCGGTTTGATTTACCATGTTTGAATTAGCTGCAAGCAGGAATTTCTCCATCATCTCTTCTAAATTACTTTTCTTTTGGGTGGGGGGTGCTTGGTTATAATCCGGGTGCGGCGGCCTCGGTTGGCTCCCGGAGGCGTAAGCATCATTTTGATGCTGCCCCGGTGACCATCGTTGGCCGGGCGTGTTGGGATTCCAAGAGAAGTTTGGATGACTTCTCGCTCCCGGATTATAGGCGTTATTGTAAGGCGCCCCCTTGGGTTGATTTCCTACATAGTTCACAGATTCATTTAAGGTCAAGTGTGCGAAATCACCTGTCATGTGGTTCCCCGAACATTCATAAGCATGATGGCCTCCGCCTCCACATCCTTCACAAGTAATGATAGCAGCAGGCGCAGATGGAGTGGGGAGTGAGTCGACCATGAAAAGACCTCGGCCGCTTCTCGGGGCATTTCTCCCTGCAGTCCAGAACGTACTGTGGGAGGCAGTGTCACGCAAAATCCGAAGGGCTTCGTCCGGAGTGTGGTTCATCAGGGTACCACCCGCTGCGGCATCGATCATTGCCCTGTAGTGGGGCTCGATTGCAAAGTAGAATAACTCGACCACATTCCATGGCTGGAGCTCGTGGCTAGGACAACGGCGAAGGAGCTCGTTAAGGCGCTCCCATGCTTCAGCAAGGGTCTCTTGGTCCAGTTGACGAAATGTGGCGATCTCCCGCCGCAAGCTCACGATCTTGTCCACAGGATGGAATTTAGCGAGGAACTTGGATGCAAGGGCATCCCAAGTTGCAGCAGTCCCGGGCGGAATGGAGTGAAGCCACACTTTTGCCTTGTCCCGGAGAGAGAAGGGGAACAGTCTCAGCTTGACTGTGTCATCAGCAATCCCGGCATAGCGGAAGGTTCCGCAGATATCAGAAAATTCTGCCAGATGCAGATGCGGGTCTTCGCTAGCCAGCCCTGAAAACTGAGCATTGTTGCGGATAATGTTTAAGATCGCTAGCTTGATCTCAAACTGATTATTCATGATGTTGGGCCCAAACCCCGGGTACACACTCCCAGCAGTGGGGGTGGTGTAGTCTCTCATCGTGCGGGGTCGAGGCCTCGCCGCCTCCTGCTCGTCGCCAGGCAGATGTTGCCCCTCGTTGGGCACTCTCGCATCATCATCGTTCGGGTTTACTTGATCACCCATGGCCGCTTGTACGGCTGCAGCGCGCCTTCGCGCGCGAGCAGTCCGTTCGATTTTTGGGTCAAAAGGTGCGAGTTCACCGGCGGTCTGTCTCTGCATACACTATCAGAAACAGAAGAAAACAAGGAAGTTCAAAGACAACAGCTCGTATAACAAAAATCACTACACAAGACGATACACGTCTGCATTCCCCGGCAACGGCGCCAAAAACTTGATGCGCGTCGGCAAGTGCACCGGTCGCTGTCAAGTAATAATTGTGGAGAATAAATTCCCCGGATGTCGGTCTCTTGAGGAATGCAGGATGGGTGAACGAACCGCGCAGTGATTATTGTTACACAAGCGTTTCACAAACACAAAGAGGGGTTTTTGGTTGGTTTTCCTAATTTTAACAACAACAACAGAGATGCGGGTCGAGAACACCGCTTCGCAAAGTGAGGTGGATGCAACGGCTGCGATGCCGTGCTTCGTGAGGCGGATGAAGTGAACTCAAGTGCGAAAGGGTGAGGGTCGCAAACACCTCTTCACAACCGTCGTTGGCTCTTGCTAACACGGAGCAAACACCTTGCGTGCGTGTGCGAGTGAGTGAGTGAGAACGGAATGAATCATGAGCAAACCAAGGAGAAAAACAAAGAAATATTCATTTTCATCAAAGTAAATATCACAATATTCATCTAGTAAATGGTTCAAAGAGTGCAATGAAGGGAAAGAAGAAAGAAATAACCGGCGGTGAAGATTAGCGGCCGTTCACGGCCGGAATGGTGGGTTGTCGGGCTACCTACGGACTCGGACGGACAATGCTTCCGGCGTAGAGAGCTGTCACAATCTCCCTACGTGCTCCGTCGTCTTCGACTCAAGGTCTCTTCTTCTTCTCACCGGGCGGAGAGCGAAAATGGTTGCTTGGAGGCTTGCGGACGATGGAGAACACTCACGGATGATGGAGGAAGGCTTGGAATGGATGGAGGAGGCTTCCCCTTGCGTGGAAGATGAAGTAGGGGCGTTCCAGGGCGGTGGTCGGCGGCGTACGGAACAGGAACCTCGCTCCCGGAATGATCGATCCGCCCTAAAATCGCAACAGGCGTTTAAATAGGCGCTGGATTGAATACTGCGCATGATCATTGGCGCACGACCAGTGGCCGTGCGCACTGGAATTCTGCGATCGTGCGCACTGCCTGGACAGAACCTGCAAGAGACGAAATTATAAAATACAATGTTCGCACGACCAGTGGCGCACGACCGGTGGTCGTGCGCACTGGAGTTGATGGTCGTGCGCACTACAGCAAACAGAACTCAGAAATTTAATGGTCAATGCGCACGAGCAGTGGCGCACGACCGATGGGCGTGCGCACTGGAGTCGATGGTCGTGCGCACTGCACCAGACAGAAATCGTGAAAAAGGGTTAAGTGCGCACGATTAGTGGCGCACGACCGGTGGTCGTGCGCACTAGAACAAGTGATCGTGCGCAGTGTTCTGTGCAGAATTGCACCGGAAACACTTGCACGCCTCCTATTCCAGCACAAACACAGATCTAGCCACTGAAAGTGGCACTTAACAACATATGAATACTACTAAAGATAATACACACGAAAACACACCAAAGTGGGCCTAAATGTGCACCTAGCATGGGTTATCAAATATAGACTATAATAAGGCTAAAGTGCGTGATATTGACAAAATAACGGCCCGGATGAGTCCATAAATGTATATATGATCAGGACTCATCAGCACGCCACCACCATGGAGTCCGTTGAGACCTCAACGTCCTGCACTCCTCGCTCCCTAGCCAGCCGCAGGCCCGCTATCACTGCCTCGTACTCGGCTTGGTTGTTGGTAATGGGGAAATGGATGCTCAGGGCCTACTCAATCTTTGTTCCTTGGGGGCTTATCAGGATGATTCCTCCTCCATAGGAATGATTCCCTGACGCACCATCCACTAGCATCTTCCAGGTGACCGGGGAAGGTGATTCATGTTCCCCTACTTCAGTTGCGTAGTCCACCATGAAGTCTGCCACCGCTTGTGCCTTGATTGACGTCCTAGGAACAAATGCAATGTCGAACTCCCTTAGCTCCACAGACCATTTGGCTAGCCTCCCCGAATGCTCCACCCCTTCCATAACTTTGCGAAGCGGGTGGTCGGTCACCACCTTGATTGAGTGTGCTTGGAAATATGGCCTGAGCTTCCGGGCCGATACCACCAAGGCGAACGCCAACTTCTCCAAAATCGGGTATCGGAGCTCCGCCTTCCTCAGCACTCGGCTGACGTAGTAGATGGGGAACTGCCTCCTCCCCTCTTCACGGACCAGCACCGAACTTACTGCCTCCGTTCCTACCCCTAAGTACAGGGAGAGATCCTCCCCTTGCCTTGGCCCCTGGAGTAGTGGGGTCTGGTTGAGTTGCTCTTTCAAAGCTTGAAAAGCTTCCACACATTCTGAGGTCCATTCAAACTTCTTGTTTCCCCGCAACACCTTGAAGAAGGGGGCACACTTCTCACCCGCCTTGGAGAGGAACCTTCTGAGCCCAGCCAATTTTCCCGTGAGGCGTTGAACTTCCTTTGCGTTTCTTGGCGACCCCAACTCCAAGATTGCTTTGACCTTGTCGGGGTTAGGCTCCACCCCAGCCGGAGTGAGCAAGTGGCCTAAGAATTTTCCCCTGCTAGCCCCGAACACACACTTCATGGGGTTGAGCTTCATATTGTACTTCCGCAAAGTCCCAAAGGTCTCTTTAAGATCTTGGAGGTGAGACTTGAGGTCCTGGATTTTTACCATGAGGTCATCAACATAGACCTCCAGGTTCCTTCCCTTTTGCTCTCGGAAGACCCTGTCCATCATCCGTTGGTATGTATCCCCTGCATTCTTGAGCCCAAAAGTCATCATCTTATAACAATAGCATCCGTCCCCCATGATGAAGGAGACATCTTTGATGTCGGGAGGGTGCATGCGAATTTGGTGATAACCTGAAAAAGCATCTAGAAAAGACATTACAGAGAAACCGACGGCTGAATCAACCAGCTCGTCGATTCTAGGCAAGGGGTAACAATCCTTGGGGCATGATTTAATTAGCAATGAAAAATCAAGGCACATCCTCCACTTACCATCCCCTTTTTTCACCATCACTATGTTGGAGACCCAGCCTGGGTACTTACAAAACCAGCCTTGACGAGCTTGTTCACCTCCTCCCGGATAGGTGCCTCCAGCTTGTCAGCAGTGGACCTCTTCTTCTGGCGGATGGGGCGAGCGCTGGGATCGAGATTGAGGCGATGGCACGCCACATCCGCATCGATCCCCGGCATCTACGCAGCACTCCATGCGAAGACATCCACGTTGTCTTGGACGCAAGCCGAGACCTTCCTCTGGTCCTCCGGGCTGAGCTCCCCACTGATCCTGATTTTCTCAATTGTTCCGGCCTTGGTGGTCACCTCTACCTCCACCACTTCCTCCACTGGTTCCAACCTGGATCGCTCCCCCAGGCACCGTCCTCCTCTCCACCACAAGCGAGCGTTCTGGCTCCTTCCCCCATCTTTTCCTCTTCCACCACCATCAACTCTTCCGCCCCTCCTCCCGGGGCCTCCTCTTCCTTCTCTCCCTCTTCTCCCTCTTTTCCCTCCTCCGCCCTGGGCCCCTTAACGGCCCCTTCCCGGGCACGAACTACTCCTTCACCTATCCTTCCTCCCAACTTCTCCTCCTCCTCGGCCTCGGCTACCTCTTCCATCACCTTGTCCCACTCCTCAGCTTCTTCCCTCCAAGAGATGGTGTTGACAGCAGTCACGTAGCACTGCCTCGCCACCTTGGGGTCTCCCCAGACCCAGACCTGGATTCCTCCGGTGCTGAGCTTGAGGCACTGGTGGAAGGTGGATGGGACGCATCAGAACGCGCTGATGAGAGGTCGTCCGAAGATGGCGCTGTAGCTGCTAGGGGCATCCACTATCAGGAAGCGGCAGTTTCGGGACTGCCCCCCCAAGGTCACATAAAGTCCCACTCCCCCATCTACCTCCTTCCTCTCCCCGGAGAATCCGAACAACGGACCGTCCGAGGCCAACACCCTTCTGGCCTCCACCTTCATTTCGTCGAACGCCTTCTTGAAGATGACGTTGACCGAGCTCCCGTTGTCCACAAGAATTTGGGACACCGTGAAGTTCTCGATGGCAGTTTGGATAACTAAAGCGTCGCATAAGGGGTCCTCATGACCCAACATATCCCTTTGGGAGAAAGTAATCTTGTCTGCTGGGGGTGGAGCCGTGGATCTCGAAGCCATGCTCCGGCGGTAGATGGTATGGAGGCTCGCCTTGCGGGTTGCCTCGACCCCTACTCCCTAGTGGATCACCCTGATCCCTCCTTAGGTCCCCACATCAGCCCGATCCTCGCACCTCTCTTCCTCATCCTCCCTGGGCAGGACTTCTTCGATCCTAACCGGCTGCTTCCGCAACACCGGAACTCTAGCTCTTTTTGTTTCTACGAATTCAGGGCAGGTTCCGTTGCGTGACCTTCCTCATCATGGAAGTCACAGTACAACAACGCCACCTCTCCTCTCTCGGCCTCTGCCGCCCTATTTCCTCTTCTTCTCCCAGCTCCTGCTTCTGCTCCTCCTCTCCTTCCTCTTCCTCCTCCTCCCCCTCTTCTGATTGCCATAGCCTGCTGAGGCGGGGGAGGCATCTGCCTCAGACCCTGCCTCCATCCTAACTGTTGGGGTCTTCCTTGCCCTCCGTAGAAGTTACCCCCTCCTGGGGCGTAGCCTCTTCCCTGACCTTGCATCCCCCTACCATGTTGCCTCCATCCCCCTCCGGGGCCCGGGGCTCTTCCCTTCTCCTTACCTCCTGCCGCCTGACCTCCGGCTCAGTGAGCTTTGCTAGCCTCTTGGTGAGCTCCGGATTGGCCTCCTCACTCTCGACCTCCTCTTCCACTCTCTCCATCAACTCCTCGTAGGAGACGAGGGCTTTCCTCTTCAGATCCATTTTGAAGAAACTCTCCTTCAACCCCAACGTGAAGGCGAGCTGAAGGGAAAATCCGGGCATCTCCTGGGTGATCAGAACTTCCTCCTGGAACCGATCCGCATAATGAGCCAACGACTCCTAGGCTCCTGCTTCACCTTGAAGAGGGACTCGGCGTCCATCTTCCTCTTCTTCGAAGTTGAGAACCACAACAAGAAACTTCTACGCAAATCCTCGAATGCGTAGATCGACCCGACGGGAAGTTTGTGAAACTACTCCCGAGCTTTCCCTTCAGGGTGACGACGAAGAGCCGACACTTGAAGGCGTCCGACATCGGCCTGATTGAGACCAAGTCCTCGAATGATTGCAGGTGCTGGACGGGGTCGTCCCGACCATGGTAGTAGACCTTATCTCACTCCCTGAACCCTTTCGGGATGGGTGCAGAGAGTACCAACTCACAAAAGGGGCTTCCTCCCCTGCTGCCCTTTCCTGCTGAGCTCGCCCCCCCCCCCCCCCCAAGCTCTCTCGCAAAGCTGGAGCTCGCCGGGGCCAAGCTCGCGAGAGCCACCATTGCCGGACTGGCCTCCGCGGGTGCCGCGCCCACCGAAATCACACTCGCCGGTGTCGTGCTCGCCTGTCCTGCGCTCGCCTATCCCGCGCTTGCCGAGACTGAGCTCGCTGGAACCGAGCTCGAGGGGCTTGCGAACATCACTCTTCCCTCCAGGTTTTGCGCTGACCTACCGGCCACTTCTTTTCCTGCCCTTCCTCCCGGAGCATCCTCGCCAACATCTGTTGGAAGATGCGACGTCTGAACCACCGAGGTCGCAAACTTGCTTCGCAGCGATGCGACCGCGAAACCGAGGGTCTCGAGGACTTCTCTCTGGAAGTCTGAGAACATCCTCGGCGTCACCACCGGGGGTGACTCATTGAACTCCTCGCCTTGCTCCTCGTCCCTCGCCATATCCCTTCTTCGGAATTTTCTTGAACCAGCCACACTCCAAGCTCACCGCAACAAAATGATGAAATCGATTTCTCGGTCCCTTGTGAAGCTCGGGCCCTCAACAAGTTGAGGGGAAGCTAGCCCTTACTAATCCCTTGAGGGGAGCAGACCTGAGACTTGGAAACTGACTGAGGCCTTAGTCACAATGAGGAGGTCCCACCACAAACCCGGAAGATCGTTGAGCGCTTCCCCTCCCAAGCCAAAGCTGAGACTTGGGCACCTCGGAGAGCTAGAGAGCTGAACCAAAGTAACCAAGGAAGAAGAAGAAGCTCAGAGAACTGAGATTGGAATCCTCTCCCAAGGTGCCCTTTAAGGCCTATTTATAGTTTTTTGCCCACGGCCTGTCAATAGAGGAATTCCACCTTTCGGTTTTACTAAACGCACCCCAATTTGGCCTGCTAACAGCCAGACTCCGCTGTTTGGATGAACTAACGACAGTCCATTGGGAGTAGAGGGGTAATTTCATTCCGTGTCGGGCTGAGCTGCAGATGGGAAAAACCGTTAAGACGATTCTGTCCCAGCGGATCCGCTGAGACGGGACGGAAGTGATCGCTGAGATGGCTGGTCCTCTCAGCCCAACCGCTGAGATGGATTCAAAGGTACCGTTCATCGGACGCGGGACAAATTTCATCGAGCGCCGAGCCGAGTCCGTCGACCTTAACTTAAGCTCGGCGTTCATCGAACGCGGAGCGAATTTCGTCGAACCCTGGGCCGAGTTCGCCGAATGCGAACGGGAGCTCCGCCTTTCTTTGAGCGATCAGCGAGTGCTCGGCTCGCTCGCCCTCTTGCGAGCTGACCTTGAGAACTGGGCTCGCAGGAACACGACTCGCGTGCCTTCCTGCGAGGTCCCCTTAGGGCTTGGGCTTGTAAGGACATGGCTCGCGTGCCTTCCTGCGAGCTCCCCTTGGCCTTGTTTAAATCTGCTGATTTGGCTGGGTGGGTAATTCGTCGATCTGGGATGTAACGCGAGTTCATCAAATGGAGGAGCCCGTTCGTCGAACGGAGAACTGGTTTCGTCGAACGTCGTTTGAAGCTCGTCGAACGCGAAGACTTAGAAGAAAAATGGCTCGTCCACCTTCTTGCAAGCTGACCTTGAGGCTTCGGCTCGCAGTGATATGACTTGCACGCCTTCCCACGAGTGGCCCCTGAAGCTCTGGCTCGCCTTCTTTGTTACCTCTTCCATCTGTTGGATTTAAAACCCCCTTTGGGCGAGCGGCCTGCGAAGACCCCGCTCGCACTCTTACCGGCGACGTCCATCGATTCCGGGTCTCGCGCTTCCTCCTGCAAGTTCTCCCGCTGAGACAAGTACTCGTCCCAGCGGGTCCGTTAGGACGGGATAGAGATAGCCACTGGGACGGCCGTCGGAGTTGAAGCTTGAAGTTCGTCGAACTGAGAAGCAAATTCGTCGAACGGAGAACGGAATTCGTCGAACTCAGGACGGCTTCGTCGAATGGAGAACGGAATTCGTCGAACTCAGGACGGCTTTCGTCGAACGGAGAACGGAATTCATCGAACTCAGGAGCAGATCGCGAGGATCTGGCTCGCCGACCTTCCTCACAATCGGCCGGCGAGCGCTTGACTCGCCCGCCTTCACGCGGGCTCGCCAATTTGAAGCGCGACATTCGTCGAACTGAGAAGCAAGTTTGTCGAACGTCAAAACTTGGAAAGTATCTAGTTTGCCTAGAACATCACTGCAAGCAGATCGCGACGCCCTGGTTCGCTCTTCCCCCTCGCCAACGGTCGGCGTGTGGCTAACTCGCCTTCCGGTGAGCGAACATTGAGGTTCTGGCTCGCCTTCCACATTACCCTTGCTTGCTGTTTACTACTTAGTCTTCGTTCACCTCTAGGCGAATATCGGGGTTGTACATCTGAAGTAAAGTGTCTGATGGCACATGAAATGGAAGAAATCTCCACTTCTGAAGAGGTACTAAATTTTAGTTCTATAGATTTTAACTCACCTGATTTCAAAATTATTTTTGATAATCTATGTAGAGAAAATATAATGCATGAAAGGGAAATAGAATCCCTAAATAAACAAATATGTGAACTCACCTAGTGCAATAAGGCATTGCATGAGAAGCATGAACTGCATTCTTCAAAAGAAGTCACTATTAGAGATTTCTGGGTACAGGAGAAGAAAGTTCTTGAGGAAGAGCTAAGGAATTCTCTTGAAGAGATTAAGAGATAAATTCACGGCTAACTCAAGATCACATTGAGCTAATTATCTGAAATGTATGAGTTATGAACTCCAAGATTTCACAAAGAACCTTCAAGTAAGGTTCAATAAATGAGACATATGAGTTGACTCTACTAATCTAACTGAGTAGGCCATTTTATCTAATAGCAAGACACCTCCAAAATTCATCTTTAGAGGAATTGAATGCTCTGAGAAGGAGTTTTGTGGGTAAATTGTCTCTCAGGTTGAGAAGAATTCTTCCAAATTTGTCAGAAAGTGTGGACCCCAAAATGCTCTTAGAAAAACACAATCTGAAGCTATTTATAAAGCTAATTCCCTCCTAATTCTATATCTAAAGCAAAATTTAAGATTTTACATAATGAAATAAAGGAAAAGGAAAGGTAGTAGAATATAACCTACCTAATGAATGGGTAAATGATCACAGATCTCTCGATCAATGATCATTGACTACTAAGTTCATAAATTGTCAAACTTTCGGTCTGTAAACACAGATTGTTGCCCGGTCTCTTTTTGAAGGTCGATACCAGATCATGGATCTGCGACATCCTAGGCCCTTAGCAATTTTCACTAAACAAATAATTTCTTAATCAATGATCGGTGACCCCTATCCTCATTAGCAATTAATGGTCGCCTCTTATAGACAACAATCTACCTTTTATCATGAACTTTCTTCTGTCTCTCTCTCCAACTCTGTGTGCCTCCAAAAAAGAAAAGTAGGTACAACATGTACCCATGCTACTACTGTGGCAAGATAGTCCACTTTATGGAAGACTGTTGGCACATCACCAACACACTCTTATAGTTATCTAGTGAGAGAAAAGCGTGTGCTTCCCATATAACTTCTAGAAAGGGACCAAATTTGTAATGGGATCCTATCCTCACTATGGTAGGTCCAAGCCCGACTAATATGCACACACGGTACTTTGATAGTGGTTGCTTCAGACACATGACTGGAGATATAAGCTTACTAACAAGCTATTGTGCAAGAAAAGGACCCAAAATCATCTTTGGAGATTCAAGCCATAACTTCACCAAAGGTTGTTAAAACACAAGATGGAGTTTTTATAAGGACATGCGGTTATTCCTGGTGTAACTGCCTTATGTTGCTGTCTTGAGATATCTCAAATTTTGGGTAGTTACTAATGGAGTAACCGCCCCTGCTTGATGGACTTTAGTCTGGGCGATTACTCATTGTGTAACCACCCCTACCTGTTCTTTCTCTATAATATGGGCGAATACTAGGGGTGTAAACGCCCAAACTGTCTATGTATATTCCGTTGTATTTTTTCCACATCGCTAATTGCATATTATCTCACCTCCACTGTTCTATATAAAGAGAGGTGGTCTCATGTAATATTTAGATTTTTTAGAAATAAAATATCCAGTTGTTTTCAAATTCTCACTTGGTATTAGAGGTTTATATCCTACGACTATGAACTCTATAATCACCCCTCAAGCCTAACCGTACTCTTGAATTCATCGCCCCTTGTTGCCTTTTTGTCAATTTCAGTTTCATACTGCCCGCTTTCTCTGTACAATGGACTTTGGTTTGTAACTTCTCACAATCTAGCCTGTTTGGTATCCATCTGTCTGCGCAACCTGTGCCGACATTGGTTGTTTCTAACTGCCCGCCTTTTCTTATTTGGTCTGCTCATTTATTCTTCCACTTGTTCGCGTGATCGATGGACTTTGGTTTTGTTAAGGATGCCCACTCCGTTGTTGTTTGTGCAGTCTCTTTGCTGCTTGAAGTCTTCCTAGCTTTGGCAGACACCATCATCAATGACGTCCTCCTCTTCTATTGTCTTGTGTGAGTACTTCGATTGTCCAAATGCTTGTTGTTTCTGCTGTAATTTTCTACTCCCCTTATGCAGTTACTGTGTCTGCGATCCTTTGTAACCTCCTCTGACCCTATGGCTCATCTCAGTTCTACAGAGTTTCTAGTTTCTTCTACTCTACTACAAGATATGGGCCGCTGGTACTCTTCCGCTGATATTGAGGCCCTCATCTATGCCTCCAAGCCGTCAACCTCCATTACCACCACTTCAGGTAGCGCGCAAGTTGCTACTCATGGTAAGTGGCTTATTGACTCCTTTACCACCAATCATATGACTGATAACCCCCATCTTTTATCTAACTTGGAGAAAAACAATCGCGATCGGTTTTCATTGTTGATGGCTCCCCTTCTCCTATTTATGGCTCTGGCATGGTCCATGTTATCACTACTCTCCAGTTGGATGATACTCTCTATGTTCTGAATTTTACATGCAACTTATTATTTGTCAGCGCTATCTCTCGACAACTATAATGTTCCATTTCTTTCACCCCTACTGCTTATTGTTTTTGGGATGTTCTCTCAAAGCATACGATTACTACTGGGACTGAGTGTGGGGGCCTATATTTCCTCGATGAGGTTATTGTTCTCGCTGGCGCCACTATCTCCAACTCTCTTATTCAATGACATATTCGCCTTGGTCATCCTTTGCTCTGACTATTACATCAAATCTTATCCTATGTCCTGAAGGATATCTCCAACCAATACTATAAAGCTTGCCAATATGGCAAGCATCATCGTTCCTCCTATCCTACTAAATAGTGTCCAGATTTTGCCCGTCCGTTTGATCTGGTTCACTCGGACATCTGGGGACCTACTTCTACCAAGACTATTGGTATGGGTAATTTGTATTTTGTAACCTTTATTGATGACTTCTCACATTGTACTTAGGTGTATCTTCTTTAAGAATGCTCCACACTTTACTCTATTTTTGTTCCTTCTATAATGAAATTCGAACACAGTTTGGTACTGCTTTACAGGTTGTTCGCACTAATAATGCAAAGGAATATATGAGCAACCAATTTTCTTTTTTTACATGACTAGCGGTATTGTCCAGCAGACCTACTGTGTGTAAACTTCCTAACAAAATGGCATGGCAGAATGAATGAATCGTCACCTTATCGATGTTGCGCGGACCCTTCTTTGTCACATGCATGTTCCCCACTCTTATTGGGGACACAATATCCTAGTCTCGTGCTACGTTATCAATCATCTTCCCTCCACCAATCTTCACAGGAAGACTCCCTTCTATATTTCATACCCTAATGTCGCTCCTTTATCCCTTACCCCCCTCAAGTATTTGGGTGTGTTGCCTTTGTTCAGTCTCCTTTCCACGAGAGTGACAAACTCTCCAACTAGACTATTAAGTGTATCTTCATCAGGTACTTCGCAACCCAGAAGAGCTATCATTGTTATGACCCTTTCTTCCATAAGTAGTATGTTTCTGCTGATCTCACCTTTTTAAAGTCCACTCCGAAATTTTCCACCAATTCTATACCAATCACCCATGAGGACCCTCATGTAAATACTTCCTCCATTCCCCTTATTTATGCCCCATTCACTAGAACTCCCATCAACACCGCCTCCTCTTCCTCCGCCGTCACCTTCTCATACTCCTTTTACTTACTTCCCTACAACTACTCTGGGACCCCAACCCCAGTTTTTAGACCATCTCTCTCCTCTTCGGACACCTTCAACATCGACAGTGGTTCCATCTTCGATCTTAATGTCCCCATTTCCCTCCACAAAGGGGTTCTCTCTTTTACTCAACACTCTATTCTTGCTTCAGTGTCATATGCACAACTTAGCCCATCTTGTCGGAGTCCTTCTCTAGCTATTACCATTGAGATTACTCCTCCTATGGATGAAGAGATGTCTGCTTTACAATCTCGGGGTACTTGGGCTCCCATCTCTACCCCTTCTACTACTAATAATGTTGGTTGTCGTAGGGTATTCATCATCAAGTGTCATCCTGATGGTACCATAGATAGATACACGGCCCACTTAGTGTATAAAGGGTTAACTCAGACATACAATGTTGATTTCTTTGACACTTTCTCTCCCGTTGCTCACATCAGTACCATCATGGTACTCTTATCTATTACTATAAATAAGGACTGTCAAATTTATTAACTAGATGTTAAGAATGCATTCCTCTTTGGTGATCTACAAGAAGAAGTATTCATGGAGCAACCTCCTGGGTATGTTGCTCCGGGGAATATCATGTATATAAGTTATGAAAGTCTATCTAAGGCCTCAATCAAAGTCCATGTGCCAGATCTAACAAGTTTAGTGAGATCATATCCACCTTTGGTTTCTCCGGAAGCTTTGCTGATCAATCTCTTTTCATACGGAATACCATTGGTGGTCTGGTTGTTCTTACGTTGTACCTTGATGACATTTTTCTCACTGGAGATGATTCGTCGGGCATAACAATGACTAAGAAACATCTTCATGTCAATTTTGTAACCAAATATACGGGGGCTACCAAAAACTTCTTAGGCATTGAAATTGCAAGATGGCGCAACTCTTTTGTTTTATCCCAATGCAAGTATGTGATCGACCTTCTCAATGAAACTGGTCTCCTTGGTGCAAAACATGCTAGGTTTCCTATGGATGTAGGTGAGGAAAACTTTGGAATAAGAAGTCTCCTCTGCTCCTAGATGCCACTTGTTGGGAACAGTGTCCATCAATATTTCTGATTTGAAGAAGTGCTCAGGTCAATGATAAAAGCACTATGTATTTGATGATATGCTCTTTTCATAACTGCAGAGTGTAGACTGTGTCCGGTACTTTTCTAATCTCTCTAAGTCCAAAATCATTGAGAAGTACTGGACATATCGTCGAATAAATAGGTATATATCATTGAGACTACTCACAGAGGTCAGCAGAAAGATTATGTCATTAATCGTCGTGACAATATGGACAACATGACAATAACATTGTGTCAACAAAGTACACATGACGATATCATTGTGAGAATTAGAAGAATCAACCAAGTCACAGTATCGTCGTGTCAACCAGTATCAGACGACGATATCGTTGTGAAGTCTGGCATGATGAAGCTCTTCAGAAGACATGAGCAAAGTATCTGGCTAAGAAGATTTATCGTCGAGAAAGAAAGGTTGTCGTTGGAAAGATTGCCTTACAGAAGTTCTTCAGGAATCTTAAGAGAAATGTCCAGCTAAGTCGATGACATCATCTTAAAGGAGCCTTGTCGTCGAGAAGACTAAGTCAGAATTCATAGAGACAGTTTGCAGCTGAAGTGTCCCTTATCGTCAGGATGATCTCGACGATATCAACGATAAGTCAGGATGATCTCGACGATATCGACGAGAAGGCCTCAAGTCAGCAAGAAGTTCACAATGACATCGTTGAGATGACTTTATGTCTTCGTGAGTACAATTGTAGTTGTGATATCTCATATCATCAAGATATCCTTCTCAGAAGAAGACTTGAAGAATTGTCTAAGTCCAAGATGGATCGACGCGATGGCAAGGTCTGTTGTCGAGATGTTACTCATATCATCGAGACATACCGAGATAATTGCGCTATTTGCTTTTAATGTCACCGCCTGATGGTCCAATTAGCGCATGTCGTTAAGGAATGGGCCTCTGACACTTAAAGGACATCTGAGTAGACCGTTAGACAGTCCCTCGGTCATATAAAAAGGATAAGTGTCTGCCCTAATAACAACACGGAGAATACACGAATTAATCAAACAATAAAGTCAGTAGAGAAAAAGAAGGAACAAACTCTCGAGAACAAAAACGCTCTTGCTCTCTATTCTCCAAGAATCAGTTAAGCAGCATCGACTGTCAAGTTGCGTTTTTGATTGAAGAGAAACCTGTATTCTATAAGATAATATCTTTATCATTTTATCTTCAAGTCCAGAGGCCGTCAACATCTAGGCCTCAGAAGAACTCTCCAGTATTCTCTTTACCGTGTTAAGTGTTCTTCATTTTTGTATCTTCTACTTTCTTTGTAGGGCTTGAGGTCCGGGGTTGTAGGGCTTGAGGGCCTGAGTTGTAGGGCTTGAGGGCCTGAGTTGTAGGGTTCCTGGAACCTGAGGTAGGATCCTATAAGGATTTGAGTAGTAGGGCTTGAGGGCCGGAGCTGTAGGGTCTGTGTGCCTGAGTTGTAAGATCTGTTCAGTAGATCTGAGATTTGGTGGAGTATATTGACTCTAGCACACTGCTAGATAGGCACAGAGAGACAGTGGACTACTCAAGACACATTGTCTTGAGGAACCACTATAAATCTGATGTTCTTATATGCTATGATTGTGTGATTGTTTGCTGTGCTGTGATCTGAACTATTTGCTTTTGTGCATAAATTTAAAATTCATTTCACCTATTCTCCTCCTAGGTGATAGTTCCATACATAACACTACTCAATATAAATGTTTGGTTGGTAAACTTAATTACCTAACTGTGACAAAACCTGATATTTGTTATGCTATGGCAAAAGTCATGCAAGCTCCCAGATAATGTGATCTAATGACAACCTTGAAAATATTGGAATATATTAAAAGAGCTCCATGGAAAGGCCTATTATTTCAAAAGAACAATCATCTACGAGTTGAAGCATTATCTAATGGTTGTTATGCATATGATAAAGGTGATCAAACATCTACCTCCGTCTTTTGCACATTCATTGGAGGAAATCTTATCACTTGGAAGATCAAGAAACAAACACTGGTATCTAGGTCAAGTGCTGAAGCTGAGTATAGAAGTATGATTCAAACCGCATGTGAGTTAAAGTGGCTGAAAGGCCTTTTTATCCTCTACCAATATTTTATGACAATAAAGCTGCAATCAATATTTTAAAGAATCTAGTGTTTCATTAAAGAACCAAGCATATCAAAGTCAACTGTCACTTTATTAGAGAAGTTTTGAAGAAGCAGATCTGGCCTCCATTCATCACTTATAAAAAAGAGATGACAAATAGCTTTATGAAACCAGTTACTTCATCATTCTTAGATATATGTGACAAGCTGGGAATGATCGATATTTATGCTCCATCTTGGGGAATTCTGTTCCATGGTCACTTCTCATTTTGACCACTAAACAGTCCATTTCATATTAGATAGACTTGACAAATGTCATTAAGGTGTCAAGTGTATCTGACTTCTTTTTGTGGAAGAAGACCCATATGAATCTAGAGTGATCATCAACTATCACAAGAGTGTATAATTTCCCTCATAAACTTTGAATTGGCATTGGACCAAAAAGATCCATGTGTAATAAATACAAGCATCTCATAGAATCCTTATGCGCAATGCCTTTAAAGGTTGTCCTAGTTTCTTGCCCATTTGACAAGCATGACATTGACCATCTTTAATGCATTTTAGACTTTTTCCATCTCTAACTGGATTTTAAGAGAATAGCTTACTAATTATCTTGTAGTTAAGATGAGCTAATCTCGTGTGTCATTGTACACAAAGATATTCTTTCTCATTAGCTACAAGATAGATAAGCATGGAAGAATTAAAACAAATAAAATTTAAACAATAAACATTTCCACTCCTAGTACGTGAGAGGATTGTCTCCAAGTCAATTGACTTTTTGATAAGGCACTTATCCTTGTGGAATTCAATGACATAGCCTAAGTCACATAGTGGACTTATGCTTTTGAGGTTGTGTTGCAACCCCCATACATAGGCTACTTTTATGAAAGAGACTATGTCATTGGAGATCATACCATAGCCTTTAGTAACCCCTCTATCTGAACCTCCAAAGAGGACTTATGTTCCATTTTTCACTAGGGCATATTCCTTCAGAAGGCTTCTTGTTCCATTCATATGTTTGGAACATATACTGTCCAAATACCAAATAGACATGTGATTGGACTTTGGACATACCTGCAAGAAAGAACTAATTTACCTTAGGAACCCAACCAACTTTGGGTCCTTGGTTCTTGTTAGCTTTTGGAGCAGATTTTTAACAAAAAAAATA
Organism: Dactylorhiza incarnata; assembly: GCA_033032865.1. NCBI lineage: Eukaryota > Viridiplantae > Streptophyta > Magnoliopsida > Asparagales > Orchidaceae > Dactylorhiza > Dactylorhiza incarnata. Next base: position 6,226,789 of record JAWHQI010000051.1, on the reverse strand, counting down.
CACTAACAGAATTGGCTTTCTTAGCCTGTGGCACAGTAAGATTATACCAACAGTCCAAATCAAAGTGACCTACCTTGCCACAACACCAACACTCATACTTGATATACCTTCTCTTTTGAACAATCTTGGGTATTTGATGTGCATGTTCATGTTCAGAAGAGTAGGCACTAACATTTTTTGCATTTCTCTGAAGGATCTTTTGGCTGTGAGCATGATGTTGAATGTACTGCACAACCACTGGATTCTTCTTAGGGGCATGCCTTTGCAGAATGGCCTTTCCCTTGCCTTTAGCTGATGATGTTGGTGCTGTTGAACCAAATATAAATGACCCATGATGTTTAGTTGTATTTCTTCATGTGGAGCTTTAAGTACACTAGACCCAAGGTCTTTCCTTCCTTTCCAGTGAGGAGCATTGCTAGTCCCACTGGAAAAACATTCATTTTTCATGTGACCATACATGCTGTCATGGTCACAATTGTTGGATGCAAGAATCACCTTTTTGGAAAATGGTATGTTGTACTTTATCTTTTCCATCATTTCCTTTCTTTGCCTCAACCTAATTGTTATAACCTAAGCCACTTCTATATTGGGCAGAAATACGGTCAATGATTGGCTATACATTTTGTGGCTTGGAAAACTTAGTCACTACCATCCTCTCATTGAGGAGCTTCTTCGCAAGATCCACAATGATCTTGATCTTTCTTATAGTCTCAATCAGGATGATTGACAGACCTCTCAACTTGCTAATATCTTTGCTCATATAAGTCATCCTTTCAGCTGTCTCATCACATTCAGATTGGGCAAATTTCAGGGATTCAATCTCCTCATCTTGCTTCTTAGCAAGCTTTTTGCTCTTCTTTAGTGCTTCCAAGAGAGCACCATATTGGTTAACCATATCACTGAATTAATTTTTAGATTCAGATTCACCCTCTTCAACAGATGATGAGGATGCATCTGAATCAGCACCAGTCTCATATACAGAATCAGATAATGAAAGGGGGGGGGGGGGGGGGGGGGTTTAGTGATTATCTCATCAAGATCAGTGTTATCCTGATCTTCCTCATATGTCATGGCCATAAGACCACATCAGTCTTCATCTTTATTGTCACTATTAGACAATGACAGGGGAGCCCTGATGCCCACCTTAGCAGCAGGATAGTTCTCTTTTTCTGTTAGAGCCATAAGCCAAATAAGGGCTTTTTCATCTTCTGACTCAGAAGAGTCTGAGTCACTGTCACTCCAACTCTTATTCTTCTTTGCCAAGAGTCTCTTCTCAGACTTCTTGGCCTTGTAGTATTTATTCTCGTCTGCTTCTTTTCTTTCTTTTCTCTTGACTGGATAGTCATCAATAATAAGCCCAGGCTTGTTTCAATAGTAGCAGATATTATCAACACTAGAATGTTTTTCATGTTTAGAACCATACCTGTCCCCCTTGGGGTATCTTCTAGATCTATCAGAGTTGTTGTGGGGCTTCTTTGAGCTTGAGGTAGAGGAAGATTTACTCTTCCAATGTCTCCTCCTACTCAGCATCTTCTTAAACTAATTGGAGAACATGGTAAGTTCTTCATCAGTTAGCTCATCTTCAAAAGTGCATGGCTCTGAGCTTTCTGTGTTAGCATTTCTCTTTGGAGGTGAGGGGTCCTTCTCTTTGCACCTTCTGGATATTTTAGCTTTGTAGCATATACACTTCTCCCTGTTGTTTGTCTTGTTGTCTTCCTCATCGGATTTTCTGGTGTTCAGTTAAAGCTCATGGGAAAGAAACTTCCCAATCAAATTCTGGGGCTGGATGTGGTCCAAATTCCTAATTCTCCCTTGTGGAAAAGATCTTCATGTCCTATTCCATGTTGAGGGATCTCAGGAATTTGTTATTTAGATCATAGTTTGTGAAGGTTCTGCCATAGGTCCTCAGCCCATTCACAATTCTGAAGAATCTTTCATAGCATTCAACAATGGAGTCCTTCTTCACTTGCTTGAATGCTTCATATTCTTGGTTTAGTAAGGATTTTCAGTCATTCCTTACCACAGCAATTCCCTCCATGTACAAAATTAGTGTATCCCACATTTCCTTAGGAGTTTGGCAGTGAATCAGATTTTGGAATGTGGAGCCATCTATGGCACTCAATAAAATTCTTGGCCATTTTGTCCATTGTGGCCAGAACTACCACATCTTTGGTCATTTTTGTTAGCTTCATTAGGACTTGCAGATTTGTATCTATGGTTGAGACCTTCATGGGGATGAAAGGTCCTTATTTAATTATGGTAAAGATTCTAGGGTCAGAGGCCTCCATTTATAGTCTAACCCTTTACTTCTAGATGCTGAAGTTCTCCTTTCTGCAGATAGGTAACTTCATTGAACTGAGCCCTTTATAACTCTCACCATAAGTCATGGTGAATGTACTATTGATTTCCTTGAGGAACTTGTTCAGACTGTTAAGTCCTTTTTGAACAACTCACCCTCTGATGCCACTTGTAATTTTAATTAGTAGTCTAATCACCTAGAGGAGGGTGAATATTTGTTTCAAAAGTTTTAGTCCCTTTTAAAATGAGGACTATTCTAGCTCAGAAAAAGAAAAACAAGCAACAGAGAAAAGCACACAGATATTTATAATGGTTCCCCAAATGATGGGTACTCCAGCATCCATCTCCACCTATCTAGCAGTGTGTTAGACTAGGCCAACTCCTCCAAAAACTCAGATCAAAGATTCCACTCCCTAGAGTCTTTGACTCCTACAACTCAGGAACCCAACAAGTTCCTTACCTCAGATCCACTCCTTGGATCCTAACACAGGTGCAAACAACAGGCCTACCTCATAGTGATAACACTCCTACAACTCAGATTCACCTCTGAATCCTACCTTAGGTCTTCACAAGACCCTACCTCAAGCTTACATCAAAGCCTTACACTCATGCCTTCTCTCCAACCCTACACTCAGGTTAAAAGCATAACCCTACCTCAGATCTCAGATAGATCTTACAACAAAGAAGATAGAAGAATTTGTTTATAAGATTTTGACTCTAGTATATACTCTTCATGCTTCTTAAGTCTTCTTAGATCTTTTTGAAAAGAAAATCTTCTTCTGCAGCAACACTAGATCAATCAACAAAAATTCTTTTGAACCAGGATCAGTGATGAGCTTCCTTGAGAATAGAAGTCTTCTTGCTCTCTAGAGTGAGAGCTTTCTATTTCTTTAGGCTTGACTTCTTCTTCTTCTTCTTGAGAAAGCTTGCTCTTTACTGTTCTATTGCTTTTGATGGCCGGCAAGCTCTTCTCTTTCAGACTTTTCAAAATGATCAAGATCAATAATTAAGATTTATTGACCCTCTCTTATCCCTTTATAGCCCTGATACTTCAAACGGCCGGGACACTAAAAGGTTTGTCTCAGAGCACTTTTCAAAAGTGATTGATTTGACACATGCTTTTGTCATCTCCGTCAATTTGATATCCCGTCTTTTGAGCTTGACAAAGATATATTATTGTGTGAAGATAGTTGGTACAATGATAAATGACTTAGCTGAATTCTCTAGCGTTCTTGCAACGATATCATCATTTGGACCATGTTGATACGACGATAAATGACTTGGAAAATTTTCTTTGAGCCTTTATCAATGTTTGGGTTATGACTTCTTCAAATAAGGGGAGATTGTTAGAACACTGCTACAATGTTCCAAATTTGGAGAATCGCTAAGTCAATGATAAGTATAATTTGTATTTGATATCTATCTGATGTGACATGAGCAATTTTGGACATCATATATCTTATATATAATGTTTGAAGATCAAGCACAAAATGTCTAAGTAAAATATCATCGTGTATGTGACAATCACACGATGATATCATTTTGATCACTCAGAGAAGACAGCAAAAGAAGTCAGTCAACAATTGACATGATAATAAGAAGAACACGATGATATCGTCCTGTCAACAAGGTCCACATGACAATATTATTGTGAAGACTCAAGAAAAGTCAGCTAAGGCAGATATCATTGTGAGGACTCAAGGAAAGTCAGCCAAGGCATATATCATCGTGATAATAAGCTTCACACGACGATATCGTTGTGAGGACTCGAGGAAAATCAGCTAAGGCATAAATCATTATGAGGACTCAAGGAAAGTCAGTTAAGGCATATATCATCGTGACAACAAGCTTCGCACGATGATATCGTTGTGAGGACAAGAAAAGTCAACTAAGGCATATATCATCGTGACAATAAGCCTTACATGATGATATCGTTGTGAAAGCTCAAGGAAAGCCATCTAAGTTGACTATCATTGTGACAACAAAGTTCACACAACGATATCGTTGCAAGAGCTCAAGAGAAGACTACTAAGTCATTTATTGTTGTGATTAACCAACTTCACACAACGATATCATTTTGTCAATCTCAGAAGACAGAATTTCAAATCGACGGAAATGACAAGAAAATATCAAATCAATCACTTCTGAAAAGTGGTCTGAGACAAAACCTTTTCATGTCTCGATCGTTAGAAGAATCAGAGATATAAAAGGATAAGAGAGGGTCGGCTAACCCTAACCTTTGATCTTATATTGTTGAGAAATAAATAAAAAGTCTTGTCTGCGAGTAAAAAGCAAGAGAACAGTAAAAAGCAAGTCTTTTCAAAGGAAGAAGAAGAAGAAGAAGAAAAAGAAGAAGCCAAGATTCAATAAGAAAGCTCTCACTCTTGAGAGCAAGAATACTTATTCATACAAGAAAGCTCAGCACAGATCCTGGTACTAAAAGATTTTCTGCCAATTGATCAAGTGTTGCTGTTAAAGAAACTTTCTTTCCATAAAGATCTAAGAAAAAGCTGCGTAAAGTTATATCTTTCAGAGTCTAAACTTATAAAAAATTATTCTAATCTCTTATTGTAAGATATCCTTGAGATCTAAGGTAGGGTTGTGCTGTCAACCTGAGTGTAGTGAAGGTGAGAAGGCCTGAGTGTAGGACTTTGCTAAAAGTCCGAGGTTGGGTCTTGTGAAGACCTGAGGTAGGACTTTTGAGGAAATCTGAGTTGTAGGATCCTTACTGGAGATCTGAGTTGTAGGAGTGCTTGCACTTTGAGGTAGGGTTGCTGCTGGAACTTGAGGTAGGATTCTAGGAGGGAATATGAGGTAGGGACTTGCTGAGTTATTGAGTTGTAAGATCTGATTGATCTGAGTTTTTGGAGGAGTTGGACGAGTATAACACTCTTCTAGATAGGTGACAGGGGGGGGGGGAATAGTGGAGTATCCATCATCTGGGGAACCACTATAAACAACTTTGTGTTTTTCAATGTTATTTATTTTACTTTCTCTAAGCTACAATAGTAAACAACATAAAAGAGACTAAAAAATTTTGAAGCACCTATTCACCCCCCTATAGGTCATTAAACTACATATCAAACTTTTAAGTGGGATCAGAGGGAGATTGTTCAAAAAGGACTTAACAATCTGAACAAGTTTCTTAAGAAAATATTTAGTCTATTCACCATGACTTCAGGTGAAATCTATAAAGAGCTCAATTCAATGAAGTTGCCTATCTGCAGAAAGGAGAACTTCAGCACCTGGAAGCAAAAGGTTATAATATTTATGGAAGCCTCTGACCCTAGAATATTTGTTACGGTTAAAGAGGGGCCCTTCATTTGCATGAAGGTTTCAACAATAGATGCAAATCTACAAGTCCCTAAGAAGCTGACAGAGATGACCAAAGATGCAGTAGTTCTGGCCAATATGGACAAAATTGCCAAGAACATTATTGTCAGTGTCATAGATGATTCCACATTTTAAAATCTGATTCACTGCCAAACTTCCAAGGAAATGTGGGATACATTGATTGTGTACATGGAGGGCACATCTGAGGTAAGGAATGACAAAAAATCCTTACTAAACCAGGACTATGAAGCTTTCACAAGGGAAGAAGGACTCCATTGTTGAATGCAATGAAAGGTTCTTCAAAATTGTCAATGGGCTGAGGACACATGGCAGGATTTTCACAAATTATGATCTAAATGATAAATTTCTTCCTAAACATAGAGAGGGATATGAAGATTTGTGCAATAAGGGAGATGGGGAATCTGGATGACATCCAACCACATAATCTATTTGGTAAGTTGCTTTCCCATGAGCTTCAACTGAACACCAAAAAGCTTAGGGGGTAGCAAGGACAAATCTGTGGCTTTCAAAGCTGAAAGCTCCAGAAGATGCAGAGAAAATACACCATTCCCTCCAATGAGAAAGGCTGATACAGACAGCCAAGAGCCCTCCACTTCTGAAGATGACCTATTGATGGAGAACTTACCTTATTCTCAAACAGTTCAAGAAGATGTTGAGCAGAAGGAGACAATGGAATAATAAGTCTTCCTCTACCTCCAACTCAAAGAAGCCCCACAACAACTCTGACAATCCAAGAACATACTCCAAAGGGAAAAGGTATGGATCTAAATAGAAGAAACTGTTTAATACTGACATTGTTTGCTACTTTTGCAACAAGTCTGGACATGTCATCTGAAAAGGCCCTTATTGTGCTTGTTGCTCTTGCTGAAGAACACATCTAACCTGCTGCCAAGGTGGGCATCAAGGCTTCCCTGTTATTTTTAGACAGTGACAATGAAGATGAAGATTGTTGTAGTCTAATGGCCATGTGAGATGAAGAAGATCAGGATGAAACTCATCCTGATAAGGTAATCACTAAAACCCCCTCTCCTTGTCTGATTCTGAATTTGAGGCAGGTGTAGATTCAGATGCATCCTCATCAGATGTTGAAGAGGGTGAATCTAAATCTTAAAAATATTTCAATGATATGGTCAACCAATATGGTGCTCTCTTAGAAGCACTCAAGAAGATCAAGAAGTTTGCTAACAAGCAAGCTGAGGAAATTGAAACACTAAAACTTACTCAATCTGTTCGTGATGAAACAGCTGAAAGGCTGACTCATATGAGAAAAGAGATTAGTAAGTTGAGAGGTCTGTAAATTATCCAAATTAGGATCATAAGCAATAAGAACAAGATCATTGTGGATCTAGAGAAGAAGCTCCTCAATGAGAGTATGCTAGAAGCTAAGTTTTCCAAGCCACAGACTATATTGTATATCATTGGCAGCTTCTCTGCCCAGTATAGAAGTGGCTTAGGTTATAACAATAAGGTTGAGGCAGAGAAAGGAAATGTTGGAAAAGATAAAGTATAACAAACCATGAAAGATTATGGGTTGTCTATAAACTATACCTAGAGGAGGGGTGATTAGGTGTTTTCAGATTTCTTTGCTATTTAAGAATTTATTTATCTCAGCACACAAGCATCATAGAAAACACACAATGATTTATAGTGGTTCCCTACAAGACAATGTGTCTAGAGGTAGTCCATTGCCCCTCCCACCTATCAGCGGTGTGCTAGACTAGGCAACTTCTCCAACTCAGATCTTTTCACTATAATCAAATCTTACAACTCAGGTTCACACAAAACCCTACAAAAGCTGAGACTTTACAAATCCTACAATCTCAGATCTTCAACAAGATCCTACCAAAACTTAGGTTCAATAAGAACCCTACCAACTCAGATCTATCACTAGATCCTACCAGCTCAGGCTCACAAAGAGCCCTACAAAGTAATACAGAGATGTTGTTGTAGAAGAGAAGTGATATATAAAAATTAGGTTTTAATTATTATAAACGGTTAGGAAAGCGTACATATCGTTCATAGCATAGGATATGAAAACCATATCAAGGTCGTATTAGACTTGGGGCTGTCGAGTACTTTTATTTCGGGAAAACAAAATTATTATTTTATCGAATAATATTTTTGGAGATAATTTATAAAATCAAAATAAAGAAATAAAGAGAAGAAAGCTATCTTGATCAAAATGCACTTCGAATGAAAAATTTAAAAGAGGTATAAACTTCTAATCCAATCCTTGACCGTGGAGATTCCCAAATTATGAACGCACCTACCTCGAGTACTGCGCCCAACTAAGATTAGGAATATCAACTGAATTCTCATTCTATAATCGATAACCTAAAACTAGCTTTACGAGGTGAATCCCGCTATTGGCTTTTACTCCAATCCAGAAGGGTAATGTTGTCCTCTCTCGAGGATTGCGTTCTACTCTTTTTTATCCTTGAGTGATTAATTCATACTCACGATCCTCTCGGCTAACTAGAATATGAAACCAGATACGAAAGTCCACACATTAACAAATGAACCTGATATAAATCATGAATAAATCGAAGGAAGAAAAGAAAGATAATAGTGAGAAAGATATTTTCATCCGAAGATTGCAATTTTCAAGATTTAAATATTATTCTAATTAACATAAAAATAAAAGAGATGAACGGAGTTAAAAAAGTCATTTTATTAAAATAGAATTGAATTACATAAAGAAAAAAGAAGAGTACAAGAAATTGAAAGCATTGCATGAAATAAACTCTAAGATTACATTGCATAAAATAAAAGTGCATAGAATTGAAATCTAAACTAATAAAAGAAAATACAAGTGAAAGAAAAGCAATTCTGCCCCAAAAGGGGCAGATGAGAGGAGTTTCGACCCAAGAAGAGTGGAAAAGTGGATGCCTTGAGATGTGGACGAGCTGCCATTAAATATGCAAAATTCGAGGTTACACGCCCTCGGTCACGCCCGTGACCAAGGGCGTGTAAGGGGCGTGATTGAAGCTGGTGCGGAGAAGGCGCCTTCTGGAGTAATTGTAGGCATTACGTGAGCGTCATGCCCTAGGTCACCCCCGTGACCTAGGGTGTATAATCTTAAAACCGGTGCTGGCGGGAATACTTCGTCGGGAAGAAGGCATGACTCTGGCGGCAAAAGTTACACGGGCGTGACATTGAAATTCACAGGCGTGTACATGGCTGGATCAGGGCGTGACTGCTGGATGAGCAGCGGGATCGGCTGGAGGCTACACGTGCGTGACAGTTGAAAGTCACGGGCATGACTTGACCAACACGGGCGTGTACTGAGCGATTCAGCTGGATGAGCTGGAGTTTCAGCCGACATGGCCATGTCACCATACACGGCCTCAGTCACGGGCGTGACTGAGGGCGTGACTTGCATTTCTTCATATTTTTGGTTCTAGAACACGACAGTGAGCTGGAATAAGTCTTTATGTTGTCACGCCCTTGGTCATGGGCGTGACTGAGGGCGTGTACTTGCAATTTTTGTCAAAAGCTCCAGTAATCCTGCAAAAATAAAAAATAACCTGAAATTAATGGACAATTATAAAGATAAATGATTATTTAAGTAAAATAGATGTGATATTTACAAATTTATATTAATGCTAACATAAATACTATACTAAAAATATGTCTAAATATTACTCAACAAGAAGACTTAAGAATGAAAGCTTTGAATCACAGATCTTCTTCTTCTTCTTGTAACAATAAGCCCAAGGATCTTGTTGATCACTGAACCTTTCTTTAGAATCTTTTGTAGACCTTCACTGCACAGCAGCAATGAAGTCTTCTGCTTTTTGTTGATTCTTTTCTTTCTCTTCAGGAAGTATGTGTAAGAATAAAACTTGAGAGAATACTGAGCAAGCATTTTTGTGTAGACAAAATTGTCTTCTTTTATATGCTCTGCAATTTTGCATAAAACCCTTAATAATTATTCCATAATTAACTTCCCGTTGTAAAATGTCTTGCAGAATTGGCAATTCTTTATTAATTACTAGCCTTTCTTGGAACTTGCAGAATATAGAAATAATAAATTTCTTTCTTAAGTACTATGCAACGGCTATATGCTTTAGAGAATATATCATTTATTGCTCCTTGATTTGTGTGCAAGATAGGCGGCGTGCACATTACCTGAATATTCATTTCAAAGAATGTCTGCGCATTAAATGCTGCTCTGCAACTTGTCAAGACGATGTTTCTCCTTCAAGACAATATCATCTTGATCAGTGTACACGACAGATATACTTTACGGCGATATCATTGACATTCTTCCTTCTTCACGACTCTACTTGATATCTCAATGGTCTTACTTCTTCTAGACGACATCGTCGAGATGTTACTTTGAATAAGACTTAGATTTTTCTTCAAGCTGACTGTCTTTGTTCAAGACGACATCGTCTTGATCTTCTTGACGTCATTGTCGAGATGTTGACTTGAACTTATTCTTCAGGCTGACTGTTTTACTTCAAGACGACATCATCTTGATCTTCTAGATGACATCTTCGAGATGTTACTTTGAATAAGACTTAAACTTGTTCTTCAAGCTGACTGTCTTTGTTCAAGATGACATCATTTTGATCTTCTTGACGACATCGTCGAGATGATGACTTAGACTTATTATTCAGGCTAATTGTCTTACTTCAAGACAACATCATCTTGATCTTCTAGATGACATGAGGTCATCAAATTGATGTTTGTTCTTCATGACTCTTCCTTCATGACTTAATGAGTCAAGTCACTTAGACTTCAAGGTTATACTTCTTCAAAACGATATCGTCGAAGACATCTTGGCTTTATCTACGATAAGCTTTATTCAAGATGATGTCATTGAGATCTGACCTTAGCTTTAACCACGATAAGCTTTCTTCAACCGTTAAGATGACGTGTCTTCATCAAGACGATATCGTTGAAACTATTTCGACGATATGATACTCTTCTCCACGATTCTTCTGTCGAGTCTTGAGACGGTATTTTACTTAGTTAATTTTCATTACTTTTATCGTCTATATACTAGTGATATAGCTTTGATGTATTTGTCACAACATGAACTTAAACAAAGCATCAAAAACAACTTAGCTTATCTATACTTGTGTTCCTTCTTCAAATATAGAGATATTGAAGGCATAATACCCAACAGACCATTTTTAAAATGGTTGTTCTTGCATCCAACAACTATGACCATGACATCATGTATAGTCACTTGAAAAATGGATGTTCCTCCAGTGGGGCTAGCAATGATCCTCGCTAGAGAGGAATGAAAGACGCTGGGTATAGTATACTTAAAGCTCCACATGAAGAAATGTAAATGAAGCATAATTGGTCAATTGTATTTGGTTCAACAACACCAACACCGTCGGCTAAAGGAAAGGGAAAGGCCATGTTTCCAAGGCCTATCCCTAAGAAGAATCCTATGGTTTTGCACTCCTTTCCACATCATGCACACAACCATAAGATCCTTCAAAGGAATGCAAAGAATGCCAATGCCTTCTCTACTGAATATGAGCTTGCAAATCAAGCACCAAAAGTTGTTCAGAAAAGAAGGTATAAAAGGTATGAGTGTTGGTGCTTGGGTAAGGTATATCACTTTGCATTGGACTATTGGTATAATCCTACTGTGCCACAGGCTAAGAGAACCATTTCAGTCAGTGCATTTTTTAGTCAGAATTTTGTCCCAAAAGCTAACAAGAACCAAGGACCAAAGTTGGTTGTATTGCTAAGGTAAATTAGTTCTTTCTTGTAGGTATGTCCAAAGTCCAATCTCATGCCAATATGGTATTTGGACAGTGGATATTTCAAATATATGACTGGAACAAGAAGCCTACTGAAGGAGTACACTCTAGTGAAAAATGGACCGAAAGTCATCTTTGGAGGTTCAGATAGAGGGGTTACAAAAGGCTATGTTATGATCTCTAATGGCATAGCATTCTTCACAAAAGTGGCTTATGTGATTGAATTCAACAAGGATAAGTGCCTTGTCAAAAAGTCAATTGACTTGGAGACATTCCTCTCAGGCACTAGGAGTGGAAATGTTTATTGCTTGAATTTTATTTGTTCTACTTCTTCCATGTATATCTGCCTTGTAGATAATGAGAAACAATATCTTTGTGTACCTAATCTAAAATGCATTAAAGATGGTCCATGTCATGCTGGTCAAATGGGCAAGCAAACTAGGACAACCTTTAAAGGCATTGCTCACAAGGATTCTATAAGGTGCATGTATTTACTGCACATGGATCTTTTTGGTCTAATGCCAATTCAATGTTTAGAAGGGAAGTTATATAATCTTGTGATAGTTGATGATCACTCTAGATTCTCATGGGTCTTCTTCCTAAAAAAAAGTCAGATACTCTTGAAATCTTAATGATATTTGTCAAGTCTATCCAGAATGAGATGGCCTGTTCAATGGTCAAAATGAGAAGTGACCATGAAACATAATTCCAATCTGGTGCTATGATAAACTTCTATCAAGAACAAGGTATCTCTGAAGAATTCTCTTCTCCCAGAAACCCACAACGAAATGGGGCGGCTGAGAGAAAGAATATGACCTTTATCGAGGCAGGTAGAACAATGCTAAGTGACTCCTCATTACCAAAATATTTCTAGGTCGAGGATGTCAAATAGCATGTCATGTGATGAATAGAGCATCTATCACCACAAATCACAAGAAAACTCCCTATGAACTGTTGAACGGCAGAAAACCCATTTTATTCTATTTTAGAATCTTTGGGAGCAAGTGCTTCATTTTAAAAAATGATAAATCTTATTTAACTAAGTTTGCAGAGAAAATCAGTGTGGGTATTCTTGTTGGATACAGCTCCCATAGTAGAGCATATAGAGTGTTCAACAAGAATACTGAAGTAGTAGAAGAGTCTATTCATGTTGTATTTGATGAGACTAGCCTAATCTATAAGGGCTAGTCTAGTTCTTCTAATGTTGCAGGTACTGAACTGAAGATGAAAGAGTTGTCTATAGAGGACAAGCCAGGTTCCAATGAAATCACATCACCTGATGCAATAGTCAGAGAAGAAGGACAATCATTAGGTGAAACACAATGAAAGTGCACAGTGTGCCTCTGAGAATACTCTAGAGGTGGGGTGAATAGAGATTTAAAACTATTTCTATCCTATTTGTGCAAACACAATAAAATACTAAGTATTATGCTCAACAATTCCTAACACAGAATAAAACAAGTGCTGAAATGTAAAGCAGAAAAATAGTAAAAGGAATAGTAAACTATATGGGACAGCATAGAAAATAAGCAACCAGAAGACACAAAGATTTATATAGGTTCCCCTAAATGTGGGTAGTCCTCTCTTCTACCACCTGGTAGGAATGCACCACCTGTGCCTGAGTCTTTTGACAAGGAGACTCTTAGAACCAATGATCTTTTGATAAGGAGATCATGAATCAACCAAATCTTTTGATAAGGAGATCTTGAACCAACCAGATCTTTTGATACGGAGATCTTGAACCACTAAATCCTTTGGAAGAGGGATTCTCAAAACTCTATTACAGTTGGGAATGAGAAGGAGAAAGAAGAAGGGGGGAGGAAGAAGAATTCTGTTCTCAGAATTCTTATGAAGCCTCTCTCAAGAACAGCTTCTTTAATCTTTCACTGGATCTGCTGATGATGAACTCCTGCTTATGATTGTGATAATTTGCAAGAGCTATATTTGTCAGATCCTTTCTCTTCTTTCTGATTGAACTCTGGCTGCTATGTAATATTGATGATGAGCAGCCTTCAGTTGTTCTGCAGTAAGAGAGGGAGAGCAGTTGTTCTTTCTTCTCTGTATTTTCTCTATTAGGGTTCCTGGAGGAAGAAGAAGAAGGGAGAGCCCTAATAGAAAAAACTTTAGCCGATTGTGTTGAATGCTCTATGTTTCTCTTTCTGCTCCTCCCTTTTATTGTCCCTCTTCAATTTCAAATTAATTTCCTTTTCTGGTAGGTCCTGAAAAGGCATTTTGCATTGGACAAATTCTTTCTTTCCTTCTTTAATTCACGACCAGTCCACCAACTGTAAGCTTGTTTCCAAGAAAGCTTTTCTGACCTCTTTTAATTCTTCTTTCTATTTAAGGCAATTATTAAGCCGTTGGAAAATGATCTTCAATATTGTGGGCCATGAGAGAGGGTCCAAAATGACAGTTGAAAATGTTTCCTTTTCAGACTGTATTCGATGTAGCGTCGAGTTCTCTTCCTCTCTTATCGACGCACCTTCGATTCCTTGTAAGTGCAGCTTCGAATTCATTCTTGCTCTGATTGAAGTTTGCTTGTCGATGTTGCGTCGATATCTTATCGACGTAACCGTCGAGTTGAAGGTATGGCTCTGAACTTCATTATCTGCGTCGAGATGAATTCCACATTGTGTCAACCTTAGATGGCTTCGACAGATACTTCCTTTTGCGTTGAGCTGAAGTAGAAGTAGCGTCGACTTCTAAAGGTACTTCGACAGGTCCATGGCCTCTACGTCGATATCTATTAGACGTAACGTCAACTTGAATTACTTTGACAGAAGGGTTGGACCAATTGGACTTCGAGTCAGAGTAGCGTTGACATTAACTCGATGTTGCGTCGATTTCTATTCGACGCAAATGTTAACGTTGCCCAAATTATGCTTCTCTTGATCTGTCCTTGACACTCTAGGTTGAGTGTGACATCCTAAGACATCTAATGACCAGATTACCCTCACTATACAATGGGTAATTCAACATAAGGGATACAATCACTTTTTAGATAATTTGTTAAGTTAAATCAAAGGGTTTTCCCAACAATCTCTCCCTATTTATTTTAACAAATTTTATAGTTTGTCCAAAGTGATTTTACACAAGTTTTACATAAACAAAAATATGTAAGGCAACATAGATACAGAGATACCAAAATAGCTTAAATAAGCTGGCAAATAAGAAACATCTGATTAATTATCAATAAGTGTTTTATCAGAGTTTACCCAGGGAAAAAATCTACTTCCTTCCTTTAAGAAAAGTAGAAAGATCCTCATATACCATTATGTATTTCCTTTCCACATATCTAAATTTTGCAGGAGTGGCTTTCTCTGGATTCTTCTGTATCCTTTCATGACCTTTGAACAATTTCTCCAAATCCACTTCAGTATTAGGATGAACATCCTTGATTGTGAAGCCAAGACCAAAAACCTTTGCTATCATCAAATTTATAATTTCTAGATTCAAATCACCTGAATCAGGTTCTTTATCAGGATTTGATTCAGCAGCAGTTGCTTGTGCTTTCCTAGAGGTTGAGGCCTTTGTGAACATAATCTTCTTTTTCTTCTCCACTTCAGATGACTTTTCTCCTTTCTTTCTATTCTGAGGAAACTGTACTGCATCCTCTGAATTGCACTAAATACCTCCTCTGTGGAGTTTCCCTACTCCTTCTAACATTTTGGCTAGGGGATTCTTTGAAATATACTTTGTATGATCAAATAGAGTAGATTTAATTGGAATTGCTTTGGCCAATTCCTCCTTTTCAACAACCTCTTTTCCTCTTTTCAGGATATCAATGAACCTGTTTTTCTTCTTTTCAAGCTCCTTTTGGGCTGACTCATATTCATATCTTTCTCTATCACCAATCTCCTCTAAAGCTCTGTCAAGCTCTGGATTAGTGTAAGTTTTCATTGTGTTCTCTGGAAACTCAACCTTCTAAAATTTTTGTGATAGGATTTGTTTTTCTTGTACTCCTTCCTTTGTTCTTTTGAGTACATCTCCCAAATAGGCACTCTTCCTCTACCTCTACCTCTATATGGAGGTCTTCCCATGAAGACAGGTGTTGGAGGAATTGATTGGTGAATTGGAGCAAGTGAAGATGAGACCTGAGCTGAAGGTGGAAGATGAGGTGAAGGTGGAAGCTGAGCTGGAGATATTGGTTGAGCTGGTGCTTGGATTAGATGAAACAGGATCCTGATCAGCCACATTGACTAGAGAGGGTGTTGTAGAGGAATCTTCAGAAGACACTCTGAATGAAAGTGGATCAGGGATAGATGGTTCAGTGTCTTCATGGAATTCTTGTAGAGAATTGAGGTAGGCCTGATCATCTGAAATTAGAGGAATCTCCCCCTGAATTGAGGAATCCCCCTGAGCAACAGGCAGGATCCTTGGAAGGATTAGCTCCCCCTGAGTTGATGAACTTTTATGCTGCAACTTAAATGGGATGGCTGGCTATCCTTCAGAAACAAAAGAGATAGGAAGTGTTGTTGTATATACTGAGTCTGGGAGAGGCTGCCTGTTGATACACTTCTCCCCCTACTTTATACCTCTGATGAGAGATATAAAGACATCAGCAGGTACAGCCGATGATCTGATCTCTACATCAAGAGCCATGATTTCAGAATTAAGGTCTTTCAATCTTTTGTGTTGGAGGCGGAGCTTGCGATAACAATCCTTTGAGAAGTCCAGATATAAAGAGCTGAACTGTGAGAGAAGAGTTTCCATGGCTTGATCAACTGCATCGACAACATCTTGAAGAGACGCCATTGTTGCGCTTCGAGTACCTGCACGACACAAAGGGAGAGACGAAGAAAGGAAAGATGGTGAGAGCAAGAGGGAGAGAGAGTCGAGAAGCACAATTGAATCAATTGTCCAAGTTGCTTTGAGCAGATGAATCGTCATAACTTAAGGTTATATTCAAAGCAATGTCGACAGAAAATATGAGCACAGCGCGCCAAAATATGTCATGGGCGCGCATCTTGTTAAGTCGACGCTACATCGATATGAAGTCGACGTGGCTTCGAAATATAATCATCAATTATGATGTCGACGTAAGCGTCAATATGTATTCGACGTTATGTCGAGTGATATTTGACTTAGCTGCCCCATAATGCTCTCGAAGCTGACGTCGAGTATAATTCGACGGTACATCAATTTGAATTCGACGCAGCTCCGATTAAACAGTTATGATTTTCTTTAAAATCCTTGTTGTTTTTCCCAGCAATAATTTTCTATAGAAAATAGATTATTATATATAATAGATATGACATATAATGCTCCATCAAGCATACCCAGTGCATTGATGAAGAACTTGTGCTTACTTTCATCAAGAGGCTTAGTGAAGATGTCAGCCCTTTGAGTGTCAGTAGATATGTATTGAAGGTTGATCTTACCCTTCTCTATATTATCTCTGAGAAAGTGGTGTCTTATCTCTATGTGCTTAGTTCTGCTGTGAAGAACAGGATTGGAAGCAATTGAAATTGCACTAGAGCTGTCACAATAAATTGTGGAATTATCAAGGGAAACGTTATAATCCGACAACTAATTTTGCATCCACAAAATTTGTGAACAACAGCTTCCTACAGCTATATACTCAGCTTCAGCTGTAGAAGTGGAGAATGTGGTTTTCTTCTTGCTAAACCATGAGATCAGTCTAACATCCAGAAACTGACATGTTCCTGAAGTGCTTTTTCTATCCAGCCTGCATCCAACATAGTATGCATCTGAATAACCAACTAATTCAAATACAGATTCAGCTGGATACCATAAACCAAGCTCAGGAGTACCCTTCAGATATCTAAGAATTCTTTTGACAGAACTCATGTGGGATTCCTTTAGATCAACCTGAAATCTTGCACAAATACAGGTAGCAAACATAATATCAGGCCTGCTAGCTGTTAGGTAGAGAAGAGAGTCAATGGCTGCTCTGTAAATCTTTTGATCAAAGGACTTACCTTTTTCATCTCTATCCAAAACAACATTAGTAGCCATGGGGGTTTTCATGACAGATGCATTTTCCATCCCAAATCTTTTGATGAGTTCTCTAGTATATTTGGATTGGTATATGAAAATGCCATCTGCATTTTGTCTCACTTGAAGACCATGAAAATATGATAATTCCCCCATGTTACTCATTTCAAATCTGGACTGCATTAGGTATGCAAACATTTTGCAGAGAGATTGATCAGTAGATCCAAATATGATGTCATCTACATATATTTGTACCAGTAGTAGCTGATTTTTATGTGCTCTTATGAAAAGGGTTTTATCCACCTTTCCTCTTTCAAAGTTGTGTTCCAGGAGAAAAGTGGATAAGGTCTCATAACAAGCTCTTAGAGATTACTTGAGATCATATAATGCTTTATCTAGTCTATATATAAAAGAAGGAAAAGTTGGATTGATAAAACCTGGTGGTTGCTCCACATACACCTCTTCTTGAAGTTTTCCATTGAGAAATGCACTCTTGACATCCATCTGGTATACTTTGATCTTCATGTGAGCAGCATATGCCAGGAACATTCTGATTGCCTCTAGCCTTGCTACTGAAGAAAATGTATGGTTAAAGTCAATTCCTTCCTCTTGCATGTACCCTTGAGCCTCCAGTCTAGCTTTGTTCCTGATTATGACTCATGTTGAGTCCATTTTGTTTTTGAACACCAACTTGGTGCCAATAACTGGATAATTCTTTGGTCTTTCAACCAATGTCCAGACCCTGTTCCTTTCAAACTATGTCAGTTCCTCTTGCATAGCAGATATCCAGTGAGGGTCACTGTCTGCTTCTTTAAACTTCTTGGGTTCATATTGTGACAGGAAACATTGCAGCATTGTCTCACTCGTGAGTTATTTCCTTGTCTTGACTCCTGCAGTCAAGTTTCCTATTACTTGAGTTGGGGAATGATCTTTGTGAGTCATCCTAGATCTTGTGGAGTGATCTAGGAAATTCTCTTTTTCCTGAGCTGTAACTTGCTCAGTGACAGTGGGAGCTTCATCCTCATGTACTGGAATGATGTCTTTGACTGGTAACCCAGGTGCTACAATTTCCTCTTCATCTGCTACAGAGTCTTCACCTGAGTCAGTGTTAATCTCTTGTTGTCCTTTTTCTTGACACACAGATGGGTGGTCCACTATGCTCATCCTTTCTATTTATTCTGCTAGCTGGTCTTCTTCCAACAGAATAGTGTTGGTGGAAGTTTTCTTCCCCTTGTTAAACATGTTAGTTTCATCAAATACCACATGCACAGACTCCTCAATTTTGAGAGAGTTTTTATTGTATCACCTATAGGCCTTGCTTGATGATGAATATCCCATCATCAGCCTTCTTGTCAAATTTGGCAAGATGACTTTTCCCATTATTGAGGATAAAGCAAGTACACCCAAAAATTCTAAAATAAGTGATTTCCTTTCAATAACTCATAGGGAGTCTTTAACTTAGTCTTGTGAATGAGACTTCTGTTCAGCACATAGTTTGCTGTATTCACTGCCTCAGTTCAAAAGGACTTTGGCAAGTTGGATTCAACTAATAATGTCCTACCAGATTCAATTAGAGTTCTATTTTTTTTCTTTCAGCCACCCCATTTTGTTGGGGGGTTCTAGGAGCTGAAAAGCATTGTCTGATCCCTTCATCCTCACAAAATCTACACATTAACTGATTTTCAAACTCAGTTCCATGACCACTTCTGATCACAGCAACCTGGGTGTTGAATTCAGATTGAATCTGTCTAATGAATCTTAAGAGGATCTTGAATGTGTCTGACTTAGCTTTCAGAAAGAACATAAAACTGAATCTAGAAAAATCATCCACAATGACTAGTGTGTAAGACTTTCCTATTAAGCTTTGAGTGGAGATGGGACCAAATAGATCCAAGTACAATAGGAAAATGATTCTAGGGGAATCATTCTTACCAATTGGTTTGAATGATGCTTTTATCTGCTTTCCTAGCTGGCAGGCTCTACAAGGATGGTCCTTATTGAATTTACCAGTTGGTAAACCCCTAACTAGGTTAAGTTTGGAGAGTTTCGCAATGGTCTTAAGGTTAAGGTGACTAAGTCTCCTATGCCACAGCTCACTATTTTCTAATTGGGAATTGAATAAGCAGATATCAGACTTTGTGTACTCAAAATCTACAACATAGACCTTACCCTTTCTGAGACCAGTCGATACTATTTGATCAGTCTTAGAATCGACTTCCGATCATCCGAATCTCCCCCGTAATCAGCATCCATGTATCAATGCACCTCGAAGCCCGCATCCCTCCTGTAAAGGAAACCCATATCCGAGGTCGCCTTGACATACTTCAGAATGTTCTTGGCTGCTAGCAGATGAGGCATCCGTGGCTCCGCCATGTACCGACTCACTCTGCCAACTGCATATGCAATATCCGCCCTAGTGATCGTCAGATAGATCAAGCTCCCGACCAGAGCTCAGAACACCAACGGATCTTGCAGAATCCTTCCCTCATCCTTCCGAAGTTTCATAGCCTTCTCCAGAGGTGTGGAGATGCACTTCCCTTCCTTCATGCCGAACCGCTCCACGATTCGCTCTGCATATCCAGCCTGGGACACCAGCACTCCACTCTCCTTCCTCTGCACCTCAGGTCCAAGGAAATGGTGAAGCTCACACAGATCCTTCATCTCAAACTTGATAGATAGCTCTGCCCGAAGCTGCGCTACCTCCTCCTTTGAATTCCCCATCACGATCATATCGTCGATGTATAGCAGCACGATGACTTGAAGCTCCCCACTCTTCTTGACGAACAAGCTTGAGTCTGAGTCTGAAGCACCAAACCTGCAGAATAAGAGATACTCTGCAATCTTTCCATACCACGCCCTCGGCGCTTGCTTCAACCCATACAGGGCCTTCTTCAACTTGCAGACATGCTCCAAAAAATCTTCAGATACGAAGACTGGTGGCTGGACCATGAAGATGTCCTTGTCAATCTCGATGTATAAGAACGCATTCTTTATGTCGAGCTACCAGATCTTCCACCTCCAACACGCCGCCAAGGCAATCACAACCCGAACTGAAGTCATTTTTGCCACCGGACTGAATGTCTCTTCATAGTCTTCACCGTATTACTGCGAGAACCCCCGAGCCACAAGGCGAGCCTTGTACCGCTCGATACTGCCGTCAGCCTTCTTCTTAAGCTTGTAGACCCACTTGCATGTGACAGGAGTGGTGCCTTTGGGCCTGGGCACCAGAGACCAGGTCTCATTCTTCTCGAGAGCTGCCATTTCTTCTTGCATCACAATGTCCCACTCCTTCACGCCTTTGGCCTTTTCAAAGCTCGACGGCTCCCTCTCATCCAAGGGACCAGCAAAGAAACACGAGACAAAGCTCACCATGTTTCCTCCTGTATAGCGATCAGGGGCAATGATAGTTTGCTTCGATCTCTGCAACGCCTTCCCTTGACTCGCAGTATCTTCGGCTGCTTCTTCCCTAGCTTCTCTTCCAGACGTACTCGAAGCATCGCTCCCCCTGCTTCCTGATCCAGAAGCCTCCGTCTCAGAACTAGATATTGATGGACCACCTGGTGACACAGGTAGCTCCACCTGAAGATTCTCCACAGCCCTCTCCGGCTCCTCCACCCTGCTCTCTGGTAGCTCTACACCAGAACTTCCCTTGTACGACGTCACCTCGTCGAACATGACGTCACGAGATACAACAAATCTCCGCGTCTCCGGGTCCATGCACTTCCAGCCCTTCTTCCGGTCATCATACCCCACGAAGACTAGCTTCCTTGCTTTCGCATCTAGCTTTGTCTGAAGCACATCTGGAACGTGCACATAGCAGGTGGAACCAAATACCCGAAGGTGTGCCACGCTTGGCTTTTCCTTGAACATCAATTCATGTGGGGTCTTCATATTGATGGGACTAAGAGGCATCCAATTGATGACGTAGGCAGCACAAGACATTCCCTCCGCCCAGAAGGACTTTGGGATACTCTTGGCATGCAGCCAACACTTGCAGGTCTCCGTCAGATGACGGATTTTCCGCTCTGCAACTCCATTTTGCTGTGGAGTATGCGCACAAGTAAGCTCCCTCCGGATGCCCGCCTTCCTGCAAAAAGTAGAGAACTCACCAGAGGTGAACTCCCCTCCGTTGTCAGTTCTCAGCTTCTTAACCCGCAGTCCAAGCCGACCCTCCACAAGCTCCTTGAACTCCACGAACTTGGCAAACGCCTCCGCCTTCTCCTTCAAGAAATATACCCAGACATATCTGGTGTAATCATCGATCAACACCAACATATATCTGCTTCCTCCGAGGCTTGGGGTAGCAGTCGGTCCCATCAAGTCACCGTGGATGCCCTCCAACGGCACACTACTCCTTGTCTGCGACTTGTCAAACGGTAGTCGATGAGACTTGCTGAACTGACATCCCGCGCACATATGATCATCTCCGTAGGAAGATAGACTAGGAAGGCCCTTGACCAGACCTTTCACCGCCATAGCTTTCAGCTTATCCATCCCTACGTGCCCCAACCTCTCGTGCCATATCACAACACTGTCATTTGTCCTCATCTTGTCAACATAAGAACTTGTTGATAAAACGAACAAGTCTTTAGCTCTCCTCCCCACATGAACTACCTCAGCCTTCATCGCCTCCACATTCCGAAGAAACCTCACTTCTGTTGGGCCAAACAGAACGTGATACCCAGCGTCTACAGCGTTGGTTATAGAGAAGAGGTTTTTCCTGATTCCAGGCACATGATAGACACTTCTCAATGTAAGCGGCCCCCTATCACTGCCCAAGGAACCAACGCCCACCTTCTCGACAGCATGCACAGTATTGTCAGCAGTAATAATGGCATCATTACCTGAGTACGGCTAAGCTGAAGAAAGCTTCGACTCATCCCCAGTGAGGTGATGACCACACCCCGAGTCCACGATCCAGTCCTCTTGATAGTTGATAGGAGCCTCAGCTCCAACAGAAGCCGAAAAGGCTCCTCCCCATCCTCCATCAACCTGCCTGGCTTCAGCTTCCCCCTTTCCTGCAGCAGCATGCCCCGGCTGAAGGTTCACCCGGCAATCTTTCTTGATGTGACCAACCTTTCCGCACCTAAAGCACTTGGGACCTTCCCCCCTTCTTCTTCCCTTCAGCCTTAGGAGCATAGCCCCTCTCCTGCTGTCCAGAAGTTGAAGGCTCATTGCCTCCTCCAGCGGTCTTCTTCTTATCCCACTTCTTCTTCTTTCCCGTGAAGAGAACTTCTCCATCTCCCCCAAACACTAACACCCCCGCCATATGCCTTGCCAGACTCTCCTGCGAAGCAAGCAGATTTTCCAGCTCCACCAGAGACGGCTGATTTGCCGAACCCTGCACCGACATCACAAAGGCAACATATTCCTTCCGCAAGCCACGGATAATGTGCCTCTTCAGCTTCGCCTCGGAAATTGGCTCATCAGGATCCAGCGCTGAAATCTCGGCGCACAAGTTATTCATCTTCAAGAAGAACGTAGAGATAGAAAGGTCACCTTGAGCCGATCTGGCTAGCTCATTCTCCAGGAATTGAAGTCTTGCCACATTCTTTTTGTTGAACAGCCCATCCAGGGCTCTCCAGATCTCCGCAACTAATGCACACCCCAAGATGTGATCAAATAGATCAGGTGATATTGCCCTCTTCAGGGCGAACTCTGCTTTGGCATTAATCCGCCTCCAGTTCCTCACCTCATGATGGTTATCTCCAACCAGAAAGACTTCCTCCGTGCTCTCCCCTCCAACCACCTCCCAGAGGTCCTCACCCAGAAGATAGCTTTGCATACACGACTTCCACTTCTTGAAGTTAGTCGATATAAGCATCTCAATTCCAAGACCTCTTGCAAAACCACCTTCCATTGCTCTACCACTGGTTCCTTCTTCACAAAGGCGATGGCTACTCTAAGTTGCTCACTGCTCTATCCACTCCAACCTTGCTCTGATACCATGTGAAAATTTTTTCGTAGATCTTTATGGAGTGAGCAGGAAACGTGCAACTTAAAGATTCAAGCCAAACAACCAGAAGCAGACCGCACAACAATGCCGGTTACAGAACACCACCTCAGACCGCTGAGCAGACCGCACCCTCCTTACGAACTCCACTGATTCTCCCGAACTCCAGCAACCCACACTGCAAGCCGCAGACCGCACGAACACTTTCAGAGGAAGAGGTGATCGCTGCAGACCGCACTATCCGCAGAAGCTGCACAAGAGAATTCAATCAGCAGACCGCCCGGTCAAAAATACAGACCGCAGGAAATAGGAAAAACTCAGCTTACACTTGGTGTGTCTTAATTTGCTGCTACAGTGGCTCCTATTTATAGGCGTGGGACCTGATCCAGTCACCACCCTAGAGATAAGATCACCACCCCCAGACCGCGTGACCAGATCGGTCAACCCGCGCGATCAGCAATAGTTCTTTCTTCTTCATTTGATGAGCTCGCCAGCTTCACTCCAGACTGCGGGAGATCGCCACTCCCTCAGTCAGATCGCGACTCCACAAGGAGATCGCCAGACCACCAAGAAGCCGCCCACCACCAGTGTTTGCCCGAGACCGCAAACACTGTCTGTTCTCCACAAGACCGTGAACACCTGTTCGCATGCCGACCTCCTTCTGAGACCGAGAATAGAGACCTGTTCGCATACCAGCCTCCTCCTGAGACCGCGAACAGAGACCGTGCGACTAAGAGCCTTAGTCGGCGAATACCACCAGAAAACCCGGACAGCCACCAGACTGGAATTATGGAAACCTGGATCAACCTGTGCGGTCATGCCAGACTGGCACAGTCCTGAAGAAGCCAGCCCGCCATGCAGTCACAGACAAACCGCACGGCCTGAAGATGCCAACCCGCCACGCGGTCACAGACAGACCGCGCGACCTCTCCTTCAGCCGCCTTGGACAGACCAGCGGTCATGCAAGGAGACTACGGCTAGGCTAAGACCAACCAGGCCGCAGAACAGATCGCCAGGTCATGCGGTCTCACCAGACCGCCCGACCTCCTCCCAGACCGCCCAGATCCAAAACCTCCACAAACTTCCACTTCAACATTTTCAACATGCTTACCTCAATCTCTGCAGAGGAGTCTTCCAGAGCCAGAAAGCAGGCTTCTTCTGGTCCACCATCTTCATCATCATCAGAGGAGGAGGAGCTTGATTCAGAGTCTGAACCACTCCAGGTTTCAGCTATGAAACCTTTCCCTCCTTTCTTATCCTTCCTCTGATAGGATTCCTCTTATGCTCCTTCCTTTGCTTGTTTTTCTTGTTCTTTTCTTCCTCAGGACATTCAACAGAAATATGTCGTGGCTTTCTGCGGGAAAAACAAATTATCTCCTGTTTAGGAGTTTTATCATACCTTGGCTTGCTTGAGCTCTTCTCTCTCCTTCTAGAATTTCTGTCCTGACCCACTTTTTGAATCTCTTAGCCAAGAGATTGAATATTTCTTCTTCAGTGGTGGAGGACTCTGCTTCTGAAGTCTTTAATGCAAGGGTCCTTTCTTTAGGAGCTGGTGTTCTTTCTTGGGCTTCTGACTCATCCTTACTTTTCAGTAGAAGTTCATAGGACTTGAGCTTTCCCAAGAGAGCATCAGTTGATATCTCTCTTAGGCATCTAGAATCTCTGATAGCCCAGATTCTAGAGTCCCATGTGCTTGGAAAGCACATGAGAAGCTTGTCATTAATTTCTGTCAGAGAAATTTCCTTGTCAAGCCCTCTCAGCTCATTTATGATGAGGCTGAATCTGTCATACGTTTATGTGCTTTCATCAGCCTTTTTCTTGAAATTCTTATATTGATATATGAGAAGAGCCTTTTTGCATTTTCTCTCATCAGAGCTTCCTTCAACTAGTGTGGAGAGAGATTCCCAAATCTCTTTTGTAGAGTTGCAATCATCAACTTTTTGGAATATGTCATCAGACATGGTTGAGATCAGTATGTTGATGGCCTTGGCATCACATTCCTTGACCTTCTTCTAATCATCAGTCCATTCTACTCTAGGGACTGAAGTTTGTATGACTTTTCCACTAGTGTCTTTCCTTATTGGGACTAGGGGACCTGTGAGGATGACATTAAAGATTTCCTCATCAATAGAATTCATATACAGTTTTATTCTGGCCTTCCAGAGTGTGAACATATTCAAGTTACACACCGGGCGGCGACGCACATGAAACGGTAACGCCCTCACGCATTAACACTACACAACGATAGCTTTAATATTTAAACTATCAATATTACCATAACCCTACTTAGAAGACTATAAAAAAGCTGGGGCGTTACACTTTCCTTCTCCATCTCTCTCTCTCTCGTCCCATTCAACAATGGAGTTCATCAATTCTGGCTTCAAATTTGATCTTCTCTCATTCTCCTCTCCTGAACCAAATTTTGTGTCCATTATTGAAAGAGTCATGGCGTCAGGACTCAAATTTCTGTTACAGAAATGGGTTAAGCTCTA
Organism: Dactylorhiza incarnata; assembly: GCA_033032865.1. NCBI lineage: Eukaryota > Viridiplantae > Streptophyta > Magnoliopsida > Asparagales > Orchidaceae > Dactylorhiza > Dactylorhiza incarnata. The sequence goes on along the minus strand of JAWHQI010000051.1, from coordinate 6,201,005 downwards.
CACTCTTGAGCTCAACCATTACTTCATCTTCGCGCCTCACCTTACAGCTTGGCTAGGATGATGATGAATTTGAAACAGTTTCTGATGACAAGATCTCCACTTGACTGGAACTTACGGGTTTTCATGTTGAAAAGCCCACCAACTTAAAGACTATGTATTTTCCTCGGGAGGTAAAACTGCTAGCTGACATCATAGGAAATGGATTCCTCGATAAGAAGGCTTCTTATGGGTTGTCATGTCATTCTTGTTTGGTCCTCTAGTGAGTTATTGGATCGACTCTTGACTCGATAAGGACTAGGTATCCATTTTGAGACCACCAAGTGAGCAAGTGGGCTCCACATGATATATACGGTCAAAGGGATCCATATTGGCTCCCCCTTTCAATTGAGTTATGAGCATCTAATTTGGTCAATATGACCCATGATCATGAATTGGTCCCCAAGGTATATTGAGTCCAAGGGGAGTCCATGGTGGGTCTTCATTCTCATAATCATCATTGGATCATTTAAGGGAGTCAAATTTCACTTAATGGGTCATCTTGATCCATTACATGATAGAAAGTCCACCCTTCGTCACCAATATGACCAAATGGATCAAATGCTAAATTTGTGCATATGGGAGCCCAAGATAGGCGCCAATGGTTAATGATTATAAATCTCCTCAACATGAGCCTAGATCACCATATATGGTTAACGTTTGCCCAAAGTGAACCCTTGGTAAAAAACAAGTGAGAAAGTTCACATATGCGAGAAGAGACTCCTAGGTGTCATGTGGAGTCCATGGTGGGTCACCATGACTCAAGACTACACTGATGGATCTAAATAAGATAAAGTTAACTTCTTACTCAATCCCCCTATTATAGGCCACAATGAACACATCAACGATCAACAAGGTACACCCTTGCCTAATATGATCAGCTAGTGTTCCTAATTTTTTCAATCACTTGAAGTTCTATGAATTTATCCAACCCAATAAGACTAGCCTAATTTATGTAGTTAGGTTTAAGTGTTCCAAATTGACACTCTTAGAGTCACTATTGGGGCAGTCAACATAATGTGATAAGCGTGGTCCAAGTTGGACTCAAAAGCTTGTAAATTGGATGACAAGGTCTAACTGGCCAAATTAACAAAAGAGGACAGGATGTTATAGTCTCGGATAAAAAAAAGGTAGAAGTTTGGCGACATTATAGCCTCCCTCGAAAGAGGTGGCAATGGAGGATGATAGTAGATTCTAGCAGTGGAAGCTCGTGGTGGTGTTCCTTGATGTTCACACCAAGGAGAAACATTAGACTTCAAAATCAAAGGCACTAACTGTTAGGTTTATTATTATTAATATGTTCGCGCATATCAGGACTGACTCGGAACGACCCAATGGGTTCCGTGTCACTAGGGTTAGGCTCTACGCTGGAGATACTATATAAGGTCATTCCATACTGATGAACCTTAGTGGACTATCTTGAGCGGAGCCTCAACATTCTCAAGATAATCGTTTAGGGTTTTTCGGCTCTCCGGCCGCTCGCGCTTTTCCCTGCGTTGTTACTTCGTCAATCGCATTTTTCTCATCTTCGTCGCTGGTTTGCAAAGGATCATCGTGAAGATCCGTTCGGGAAGAAGCCACAGATCCCAAGGATCGATCGGAAAGAAGATCGCAAAGAAGGGTTGTTCATCTTCCCGTCCAGAAATCGCAAGAAGTAGGTTTGTTGTTGCGCTGCGCCGATCTCCCGTCGCACGTCAAGTGAGATCGCAGATCGCGAAGGTTGCCCTTCCTTTTTATGATCGCCGCCTGGAATCCATCTCTATTTGCGATTCTTCTTCCTGATCGCTGATCGGAACCCGTGGTTTCGCGATTCCCCTCTCCAGTCGCGATTCCCTATTGCAGATCCAATCGTGATTTTCTGTGCTACTCGCGTATTCCGCCGCTCAGATCGCTGCCCTCAGATCTGCCTCAGATCGGAGATCGGGTATCTCTTCTCTCTTTGCGACCTAGGCACCGATGATCGGAGATCTGGCAGAAGGAGATCGCCGCCTCAGATCCGCGACTTCCAGTCGCCGCTGCTCAGATCGAGAAGATATCTAGCTGATTCTTGCTAAATCAGAAAGAGGAGATCTGCTTCTCTGCCTCCCTGCTTGTCTGGATCATCCGTTGATCTATCGGAATCCAGTTGTTTTCTCACAGTGTTTTGGATCTAGCACAAATCGTGAAGAAGAGGGTTGGTCTCTTGGATAAATCTGCTACAAACATTCCCGATCCAGGAGATATCAAGAGCTCTCTGTTCGTGCTGCTGGCTGATTCTAGCCTTTGGCGCCCGTGTTCAACCGGCGAGGAGAAAACATACAAACACATAATTTCTGGATTGGATCCAAAGTTTCCCGGTCGTCTTCACGCGAATCAGGTGATTTTATTTCAGTTTTTATGTTCTAGATTTCTGCTGCGATGTCAAAGAAAAGTGCGCTCGACGTCACTAAGCTGCAGTCCTTCGACGTGTCCGATTTCCTCAGTTGGAAAATACAAGTCCAGCTAGGAATGAAGGAACGCGACATCTTCTACACTATCCAGAGCGACTTTGCATCTTCTGGCGAGGGCGTAGACGAATATCAGTGGAACAAGGATGAGGACTTCTGCAGGGACTACTTGTTGAATTCCCTCAATCCTCGTCTCTCACTGACCTACCACGCCTACAAGACCGCAAAGGAGATCTGGGATCATCTCAACTCGCACTTCCAGAAGGAGGAGGTGTTGTCCAAATCGCTCATTGGGGAGAAGTTCTTCAACTTCCACCTCAAAGAGAACCAGTCGATCACCTCCCAGATCATAGAGCTGGAGAATTTGCGCAACAAGATGGAGGACGATTAGTCGAAGATGGACGATAATTTGTTCGTGTACTTGATTCTTAGCAAGCTACCAGCGGAGTGGCTGACTTTCAAGACAGTGATGCACAGGCGGAAGGAGAAGATTACTCTGGATGAACTCAAAAGGTTCATTCATATAGAGGACCAGAACATCGCTGAAAAGAGCGCGGAGCAGGTTATTCAGCCGCCACAGGCTGTCAACTTCGTTTCTCGACCTAATAAGCCTCCTCGAAAGCCCCCGACACCTAAGGGTGACACCCCTGCCCAGTTGGCGGTCAAGAAACCTTCTCTCAAAAGGATGAAGCGTAAATGCCAGAACTGTGGCAAGTGGGGTCACTGGACCGCTGACTGTAGGGGTCCGAAGAAGCAGAAGGATGAAGCTCCACAATAGGCGGCACACATGGTGGTCGACACCTCTGATCCCAAGTCCTTTGTGGCTATGATCGGAAGCAGTCACCGCAGTGCATCGTCTGAGTGGTGGCTGGACAGCGGTGCAACTTGTCATGTTACGAATGATAGAGGCCTTCTCACTGACGTCAGAGAAGTCCGAGACCGAGTATAGAATTGCAATGGAGGAGAGACAGTCGTTACTCATGCTGGGACGGCCCAGCTCGTCCTCTCTTCAGGTAAAATTTTAATTTTGCAAAATGTTAAATTAGTTCCAAATTTAACTCAGAATTTAATTTCTATGAGTTTGCTAGATATGTCTGGAATGTCTTTTACAACCATAAGCGGTAGAATAACACTAACTGTTAATTCACATTACTTTGGTTGCGCTTACCTAATCAATGGAATGTATAGACTTAGCTTAGAAAACGAGTGCATAAATCAAGTGAGTTCATCTCTGTTAGATCCAAAGCTACTTCACAATAGACTTGGACACATTCACTATAAGAAGATGCACGATCTAGCTAAGAGTCACAACATTCCGTTAGATTTTTCTATTCGATTTGATAGGTGCGAGGTTTGTGCCCAGACCAAAATAACTAGAAACCCTAACAAGACCATTTCTAGGAGCACACAACTTTTGGAATTGATTCATTCCGACCTCTGTGAATTTCGTAGTCATGCCACTCGAGGGGGAAGGAAGTATTTAATTACCTTCATTGACGATTTCTCCAGATTTTGTCATGTATACCTATTGAAATCGAAAGACGAGACCTTCGAGACATTTAAAATCTTCAAATCTCGGGTAGAAAACCAGTTAAATTTAAAGATTAAGAGACTTAGAAGTGATCGAGGTGGAGAATACACTGTAACTGGGTTTAGGGAGTTTTGCGCCATTGAGGGCATAATCCTTGAAACTACAGCTCCTTACTCAACCCAATCAAATGACGTTGCAGAGCGTAAGAATAGAACTTTAACAGAGATGTTAAATTCTATGCTCCTGACCGCTGGCATGCCCAATTCCTTCTGGGGGGAAGCAGTTCTCACTGCAAATCACATTCTGAATAGAGTGCTTCACTCAAAGCTCAGTTCTACTCCTTAGGAGCTGTGGCACGGTCATCCTTGTAGATATGACACTCTTAAGACTTGGGGTTGTATCGCCTATGTACATATACAAGACCTTAAAAGACCTAATGTGGGACCTAGAACGACAACCTGTGTCTATCTAAGTAGTGCAGAAGACAGTGCAGCTGACCGGTTTCTGGATCTATCCACTAATTTAGTGATAGAGTCTAGAGATGCTATCTTCTTTGAACATAAATTTATCAAAGATCATGGCCTAACCATCCCTGGATCTACTGACATGATCTCAGAATCTACTGTAGAACCTGAAGCTGTCCCCTCTGGCACTGCTCCCCAACCATTAGAGGTGGAACCTGTTCCTCTTAGAGTATCTACAAGAGATAGAATCCCTAAGAATTTTGGTGAGAACTTCGGCACCTACCACTTAGAGGATGATCCATTCTCCTACCAGGAAGCGATGAGATCGAGAGATGCGTTAATATGGGCAGAAGCTATCGATGATGAGATGAACTCGCTGCTACAAAACAATACCTGACATCTAGTGGACCTACCAAAAGGAGCTAAAGTCCTGGGATGCAAGTGGGTACTGAAGAAGAAATTACATAGTGATGGGTCTATAGCTAGATACAAAGCACGTCTAGTAGCTAAGGGTTATAAACAACAAGGGGGAATTGACTACTATGATGTCTATTCACCTGTCTGTCACCTATCTACTATTAGAATTCTTCTAGCCTTAGCCTCTATCGAGAATTTCATAGTCCATCAGATGGATGTGAAAACAGCCTTTTTTAATGGAGAGCTAAATGAAGAGATCTACATGGCACAACCTGAAGGTTATGTCCATACAGATCTAAAGGATAAAGTGTGCAAACTCGATAAATCCATCTATGGGCTTAAACAAGCACCTAAGATGTGGCACATGAAGTTTGATCAAGTGGTAAAGAGCTTTGGATTTCAGTCCAGTGTCTCAGACAAGTGTCTCTATTATCGCTCGATGTCAAACCAAATAGTCAACACATGCCTATATGTGGATGACATGTTGATCCTGCGGTCAAACCTAGCTGTCGTGAGGGATATTAAGTCCGCTCTCGCCAAAGCATTTGATATGAAGGACCTTGGTCATGTCGATACCCTACTAGGTATGAAAGTAAGAGTAGACAAGGGATATGTCACTCTAAGTCAAGCTCACTACATGGAGCAGATTCTTAATACTTGGAGTTATAAAGATTGTAGGCCCGTTGAAACACCAACTGATCTGAACGTCAAGCTAAGTCCGAATGAAGGGACAAGCGTTGATCAAGTCAAGTACTCAAAGATCATTGGATTTCTCACGTACGCCACAAGCTGCACTAGACCAGACATTGATTTCTCCGTAAGCATGTTAAGTCGCTTTACCAGTATTCCAGGCAAAGAGCATTGGGATGCCTTAGACCGGCTGATGAGGTACCTCAAAGGTACTAAAGATCAAGCTCTGTGCTACACTGGTCACCCTCATACTTTGGATGGGTACTCTGATGCCTCCTGGTGTTCAGAAGTTACAAACAGCAAGTCCATAAGTGAATTTATATTCACATTAGGTGGCGCTGCAGTTACTTGGAAGTCCAAGAGACAGACTTGTATAGCTCTGTCGTCTATGGAAGCTGATGCGATTTATTCGGCAAGTGCACCGGTCGCGCAAGTAATAATAATGGGGAAGATCCCCGAGTGTCGGTCTCTCAAGGAACACAGTAAGGTGGAGTTAACGTTCGAGGAAAGACTTGAGATTGAAGTCCTTGAGTCGGATGGAATGCGGGAGAGTTGATTTGGCTTTTGGAAAATAAAAGAAAACAACTACAACTACTCATATGCAATGCCGCTATGCAATGCTTCGCTTGGCAGAATGGAGACTAGGCAGGCCTTGAGCGCACTGCGTCGCAAGGGCGGATGGACGAGTAGGCAAACGAAATTGAACTATGCAGGCCTTGAGCGCGCTGCTTCGTAGGGCGAGTGGATTACACGGGCCGCTATGCCACGCTTCGCTAGGCGGATGGACGAGTAGGCAAACGGAGTGAGGGTCGTAAGCACCTCTTCGACAAGCACGCCACTAGCAATTGCTAGTGCGGCACCGAACACGATGGTGGAATGGAAATTAGATGGGGGCGCACCTCAATAAGCACATATGAACTAAATGATTCCAAATAAATGAAATAAACATTAAGCAATACTGTTCATAGCACACATCATCAATAATATAGAGGAAAGTAGCTTATACAATCAACAACATAAGGAAGAAGAATAGAGTGAATGAATCGACCACATCCGAAGCCTCATCGAAGATTCACGGTTGGAATCGCAGGGTTGTCAATCCGCGTCCAAGCTCGGTCTTCAACTGCGTATGGGGTAGAGAAGGCTGTCACTACCTTCCAATGGACCCGTCTTCTTCGTGTCACGATCTGGTCTCCTCCGATACACGATCTCCTTGCTTGATGTTGGCGATCTTTGGGCTAGAAACCTCTCCTTGGAGCTCAAGGATGATGGAGGAGGCCTAGGGGGGCGGAGAACCAGCGAGAAGGGCGAAAACGGCGGACTGGCGGAGTTGGAAATGAGCGATCCCGACCTAATTCGCGAGCAGGTCAATTTATAGGCGCTGGAATAAATAGTGCGCACGATCAGTGGCGCACGACCAGTGGTCGTGCGCACTAGAATCCTGTGATCGTGCGCCTGCCTGGGCGGAGCCTGCAATGTAAGAAATTTATAAAATATAATGTTCGCACGACTAGTGGTCGTGCACACTATCGTAAATGGTCGTGCGTTTGGTCAAGACAGAACTCAAATTTTGGGGGGTTGAGTGCGCACGATCAGTGGCGCACGACCAGTGGTCATGCGCAATAGAACCAGTGATCGTGCGCAATAGAACCAGTGATCGTGCGCAGTGTTCCTGTACAGAATTGTACCGGGAACACCTGCACGACTACTGTTCCTACAGAAATGCTAATCAAGCCATTGAAAGTGGCGCTCAAAATATGATAAGGCTATCAAAAGAGAATAAACATAAAAACACACCAAATTAGGCCAAGAAGTGCACATTGCATAGAATGACAAATATGAACTAAAACAAGGCTAAAGTGCAGTGGAATGACTAGATAAACGGCCCAGATGAGTCCATATATGTGTATATAATTGGGACTCATCACACCCCCAGACTTAACTGTTTGTGCGTCCCGAGCAAATAAATCCCTCAAGCGGATGAGAAAAATACACAGCTGGCATAGAAATTGTAAAGCAGAGTATCATGCGAAGTCCCATGCTCATGCGCGTAGAAATACAGTAGCCAAAATTTCTAATTATACGTATTAGTTTATACTTTTGTAGGGGCGGATTTATATATTACATTTACTCAAAAAGTGAATCATGGTGAATCATAAGGTCGTACATAGGAAGAAAGTAAACTGAACGCTGAGGCGAGCATTGCCAAAGATCGGGGCTCGAGACAACCTCCATTGAAATCCATCAATGTCGGTGACCATAAGCTTGCCCGTTCGCACTCTCTCCACGGCACTGGTTTGACTCAAATGCGTGAATCAATAGGACTTAAGGTTTTTGATGAGGCTTGGGTTTAGGTGAGGATAAACAAAGATAAACAAGACGACACAAGCACAAAACCCAAATGAGCTAATGCAAAATTTTATCCTTAAACACCACACAAACACGCGGGTACACAACACCCCCAGACTTGAACTTGACTACATGGGTGTGTGCGCCGCCTACCCCCAATCATAAATTTATACAAAAGGATTTTTCACTTAAGCTCATCTCTTTTTCTTTTCTTCTCACTTTTTCTCTTTTTCTTATTTTCTTTTTCTTTTCAAAATATTTTCAACAAAATGAGCAATGAAGCGCAACCACATTTTCACAAAAGTGTCACAACATCAACACCCCAATCATTAAAATAACAAACAACTAAAGCTCAAATTTGGGTGTGCGACTAGGATTGGCTTTTAGGCTTTGGTGAAATAAAAGTGGGGCTGAATCAAAGAAAGGGTAGGCACAACTGGGCTAACGAGGATATAGCGATAGGAATAGGCACAAAGCTCAACCGGGCCAAAATGATAGCCTATATCACATTCACACAATTGACTAACCGTATACCCATGCTTCAAGAATCGCTTGGGGCAAGTTCTTAGCCACCGAGAAAGATAACCCTTTCTCCCGACTCGGGCAATATGAGGCTAGCGATCGTTTACACACATCCCTATGCTACCATTTGATTCACACTGGATTCACCAATTTTTGAGTAAAGTAAACAATATCTACGCTAATAGAAAGATATAAACTAAAAGCATAAAAAGAAATTGAATCTACACAAATTTCTATGCGAGATATGAGCACTTGACTAGGAGCACTATAGAAGTCGACATTTTACTCCGACTCACAATCCTAAGCCAGCTCAATGATTTTCCAAATCACACAAAAAGAAATGAGTTCAGCTCAAGATGTGCCAACAACTAAGTGCACGCTCGAGTGGGTGCAGTGGTGTGCGGTGCAAATGAAACAACACTAAATAACTGAAATTAAAATACCTCTAGTATGCAAATGTTATGTGCACGTGCAGTGGGTAACATATAGAAGCTCTCCCCCAGACTTAATCTATGCAACAAATACAAATGATGTAATCATGAAAATTGAATAAAAGACCAGGGGAAGAAAAGTTACCTATGCTCAAAAATGAGCATACCATAAGACGCATGAAAACCAAGACAAAGAGCAGCTTCCTCCATCCCGAAGATGAACCTGCAGGGGTCAGCTCCGCAAAAACAAAAGAAAATAGACAAACTAAAATGCATACAACTAACTAAACTAAACAAGATGAAATATGAAATGCAGGAAAAGGTAAGATAACTACTGGGGTTATTGTCATCCCAGCACGACTTATTTGGCATTTGTACAGTTCTAGCTAATGGGAGTATGGAAGGAGAAGTGGACAGGTAACTGGCCTAATATCCGTGTCGGTAGCGGGTACCGATACGGTGATAGAACAGTCACTCCCCTACCTAAATAAAAATACCTGCTCTTCACAGGTAGGGGAAGCAGAAAGTAAGAAGTGGAGGAGGAGTCCTCCTCACTATTCTCACCAAAAACATCCTTGCCCAGCAAGGTGTCATCTTCAGGTAGGCGACAGGAGGAGAAAGCAATGAATGAGGCTTCCTCTATGGAGGAGGGGTCAACCTCCTCACATATGAGGATACACTCATCATTGACTTGAGCATCATGCTCCAAGTCCTCCTGATGTACCTGTGAAGACTCAACCTGCACAGGCTCAGATGAAGAAGGGGGGTCAGGAAATAAAAGAGAAGAATGACATAAATGATCAAAAATCGTGGGAGTGGTCCCGGTCTCACTCCCAGCAGGATCCAAGGATAGATCGCTATCATCATCGTAAGTATCATGGCGAGGGGAACCCAAGAACTCAAGGGCCTCGGTGGTGAGTTGGACCTCCTCGTCCCATGAGGAAGTGCGAACCTCCTCATCAGAAAGAGTATCCTCCTCATCCCACCGAGGTGCACCATTGTGTTCAAAGTATTCATTCTCCCCTTCGGGGAAAACAAACTCCTCATCCCACTTTGGAGCATCCTCCGAGTCAGAAGCATCACCCCGCTCCTTTACTTTGATAGGATCATAAAGAATTTGTGTAGAAAAATCTTGCAAAGAAACTGGAGAAACACAAAGATTTGGTTCCTCCGCAAAAAGATCTGCTAAAGCCTCCCCGATGGAAAGAATACTTTCCTCATCATACTCAGGTGCATCTAGGAGCTCCCATTCCTCTCCTTGTTGGCTAACAGATGAGTGATCATCATCACTGGGAGTGAAGCCATACACAGGGAGTGAGGAGTCCATGCACGAGACAAGCTCGGGGGTAAAGGGCACAATTGCCTCCATGGGTAAAGTATGAGCGATAGGGACAATGTTGTCATGAGTGGAGGAGCAGCGGTCAGGATTGAAAAGACTAGGACAGTCCTTCAATTCATGACCCTCTCCTCGACACAACAAGCAAACAATGTCCCTACACTGCCTAGCATTCAACTCATTCATTTGGTCTATATAATAAACCATCTTGTCATTAAAGCTAGGTGAAATATCCCTTGACGACATTTTCAATAATAAAATCAGGTATAATGAAGCTGAAATTCTTTGCAAGTAAATCTGCACAAACTAATAAAACTCCTTGAATAAAACTTGCCAAAAAATTTTAAAACAGAAGAGAAATAAACAAACAAGCAAAAAATGATCAGAAAGCAAACAAAAATAATAAAGCGGCTATACACACTGGAAGGAACTTCTCTCCCTCAGCTCTCCCTCTCAAGAAAACTCACACGACCGTGTTCCCCGACAACGGCGCCAAAAACTTGATGCGATTTATTCGGCAAGTGCACCAGTCGCGCAAGTAATAATAATGAGGAAGATCCCCGAGTGTCGGTCTCTCAAGGAACACAGTAAGGTGGAGTTAACGTTCGAGGAAGGACTTGAGATCGAAGTCCTTGAGTCGGATGGAATGCGGGAGAGTTGATTTGGCTTTTGGAAAATAAAAGAAAACAACTACAACTACACCTATGCAATGCCGCTATGTAATGTTTCGCTTGGCGGAATGGAGACTAGGCAGGCCTTGAGCGCGCTGCGTCGCAAGGGCGGATGGACGAGTAGGCAAACGGAATCGAACTATGCAGGCCTTGAGCGCGCTGCTTCGTAGGGCGAGTGGATTACACGGACCGCTATGCCACGCTTCGCTAGGCGGATGGACGAGTAGGCAAACGGAGTGAGGGTCGTAAGCACCTCTTCGACAAGCACGCCACTAGCAATTGCTAGTGCGGCACCGAACACGATGGTGGAATGGAAATTAGATGGGGGCGCACCTCAATAAGCACATATGAACTAAATGATTCCAAATAAATGAAATAAACATTAAGAAATACTGTTCATAGCACGCATCATCAATAATATAGAGGAAACTAGCTTATACAATCAACAACATAAGGAAGAAGAATAGAGTGAAGGAATCGACCACATCCGAAGCCTCATCGAAGATTCACGGTTGGAATCGCAGGGTTGTCAATCCGCGTCCAAGCTCGATCTTCAACTGCGTCCGGGGTAGAGAAGGTTGTCACTACCTTCCAATGGACCCGTCTTCTTCGTGTCACGATCTGGTCTCCTCCGATACACGATCTCCTTGCTTGATGTTGGCGATCTTTGGGCTAGAAACCTCTCCTTGGAGCTCAAGGATGATGGAGGAGGCCTAGGGGGGCGGAGAACCAGCGAGAAGGGCGAAAACGGCGGACTGGCGGAGTTGGAAATGAGCGATCCCGACCTAATTCGCGAGTAGGTCAATTTATAGGCGCTGGAATAAACAGTGGGCACGATCAGTGGCGCACGACCAGTGGTCGTGCGCACTAGAATCCTGTGATCGTGCGCCTGCCTTGGCGGAGCCTGCAATGTAAGAAATTTATAAAATATAATGTTCGCACGACCAGTGGCGCACGACCAGTGGTCATGCGCACTATCGTAAATGGTCGTGCGTTTGGTCAAGACAGAACTCAAATTTTGGGGGGTTGAGTGCGTACGATCAGTGGCGCACGACCAGTGGTCGTGCGCAATAGAACCAGTGATCGTTCGCAATAGAACCAGTGATCGTGCGCAGTGTTCCTGTACAGAATTGTACCGGGAACACCTGCACGACTACTGTTCCTACAGAAATGCTAATCAAGCCACTGAAAGTGGCACTCAAAAATACGATAAGGCTATCAAAAGAGAATAAACATAAAAACACACCAAATTAGGCCAAGAAGTGCACCTAGCATAGAATGACAAATATGAACTAAAACAAGGCTAAAGTGCAGTGGAATGACTAGATAAACGGCCCAGATGAGTCCATATATGTGTATATAATTGGGACTCATCAGAAGCCGAGTTTTTTGCCTTAGCTTCAGCTGATGAAGAGGCAGACTGAATCAGGAATTTGATCTTAGACATTCCCTTATCTAGACTTCAAATCAACTCTTTAAGCCTGTACTGTGATAATCAGGCAGCAGTCCAAGTTGTTAAGAATGTCCTCTTTAACACTAAGAGACGACATGTACGACTGAGACACACTCTTTTGAATTATCTTAAAGAATAAGACATTATTACTTTGGTCGATGTGCGATCGAAGGATAATCTAGCTGATCCATTGACGAAAGGAATGCCCCGAGACCGTTCAATCAAAACAGTGGGGGAAATGGGACTCAAAGCAGTTTGACACCAATTTTAGTCCGAATGTTTTGATTCCTTCCTTTGTCAAATCTAGCATGTTGTGCTCCGTTGATACTTTAGTTGCTGAGTACAAATCTGGTTGGTTGTTTAATTCCACATTTGATGTTAACAACCTCATCCGGATTCGTCTTCCTTAACTTGGATGAGAGTGTTATTCCACATTTGATAACACGATCTGACTCATTTTGGACCTTCTTCTATTGATTGGTTTCATTCCACATTTGATGAGTTCCAATTAACCCTAGAAGAACAGTAACTAGGATATCACACATAGGAACATAGATATAGCTGCGTTGTCCAGAAGTCTGAAATCGTTTCGTTTGGAAACAGTTAATAGATTCTGCGGTTAAACCTGAAATAATCTACCTATATCTTTTAAGCATAATTAAAGTATTACGTTCTTATATACAGAACTAGATACATGTATATTTTCCATAGTTGAATTCATTCTGAATGAAGTTCTCTGTTGGAAATTACAAGAAATGCTGCTGCAGGAGGAGCACATGCAGACTGGGATCCTGAGAAGGATGATCTGCTGGATGATGGTTTCTAGAGTATCTGTTTGGTTTTCTTTCTCTGACTTAGAGCATTGTTTAGCTCTCTTTACCTGTTGTGTTTTGACTATTTTCTACTATTTGTTAGTCATGAGACATTAGGTCTTCTGGTACCTATCTCTTTGATTGTACTTTGATTCTGATGTGATGCTGCTTAGTTTATGCTCTATGCTTATGCGTGCATACATATCCATGCTTCTTTCAGCCCAATATGTTATAACAGGTACTTGCGGACACGGTTGTGTAATGAGTCAAACTGGTTGAACACTACACACACCAACCCTTTTCCAACGTCGGTATACCGCGGACATAGGAGGAGATTGTTAGGTTTATTATTATTAATATGTCCGCGCGTATCAGGACCGGCTCGGAACGACCCAACCGGTTTCGTGTCACTAGGGTTAGGCTCTACGCTGGAGATATTATATAAGGTCATTCCATACTGATGAATCTTAGTGGACTATCTTGAGCGGAGTCTCAACACTAACTACTAAGTGGTTTAGTAGGTTCCAAAAAATGTTCAATACTCTACAAGATCACATACATCATGTATTTAGAGAAATTCTAACTTTAGTCAAGTGGAATGGAGGGCTCAGATTACTCGATCACTCTGAATAAACATAATAAAACAAAACTTGAAAATATTGTTTGAAGAGAAATCTTAAACATAAAAAATGCATTGAATGCACCTGCGAGTACCAAAATTGCCCAGATGACGACCTAAAGTAAACCATCGCTCCCAATGAGGCTCTTAATCCCTATCAGTAATTTTTGGAATTTTATACATATTGAGTGTATATTCTTTGTAAAAGAAGTTTTTAAGCATCTTTCGGTCTTTCCTAGATTAATGATCACAATTTTCATTATATAAATATATAATAATTGAACCAATAATTATATTAAGAGCGAATCGGCCTCCATAGATAAATAATATTTAGTTTTTGTTTTAAATAAAAAAAAATAAAGTAAGAGTACGAAGAAGATTGTCCTACAGTTGGAAACGCACAAAGACCAATATTGCACTTACAAACAAAAATTAAGAGAGCAAAAAAAAAAAAACACAATAATTGAGAAAAAAAAGATGAATAGTACATCGAGGGTGAAATTTGGACAAAAAAGCTGTTGGAAGCGATACAATAATGGGCACATAACTTTTCTTCAATTATTAGCAAGTTACAAGATACAAACAACTTCAAAAAATATAAGATTACAAAATAGTATTCACGGCGAGATCCACTCCGGCGAGTTGGCGGCGCGAGCTGGGCGAGCTGCAGGATCTCCTTTCCACGCGAGATGAACACTGTTGGAGAGATCTCCAAGGTGGCGAGTGCTCCACTCCGACGCGGGCTGTCTGGCGAGTGAGCTGCGGCTGGATCTTCCTCAGGCCGGCGAGTACGAGATCTGCTTGCTACGAGCTGACTGCAGGCGAGATCTCCAGGTGGCGAGGCGAGATGCTCCGGCGAGTTGCGGGTGTGAGCTTGCTGCGAGCTCCTCCTCCTTCAAACACGTGCGAGCCGGCGGCGGGCTAAGTAGACTCCTCCTCCTGCGGGAGGTGGCAGGCGAGAGAGGCCTGGCGAGAATATATACGAGAGGTGGCGAGCTGGCTAGCGAATGGCGAGATCCTTAAATTATTCCTGCAGGAATAATTGTATCTCTCTCTCTCTATTAAAACTGTCGAAAACTTTTCCAATTTCTATTCCACTGCAAAAACTTTACAAAGGATGTACAACCTATTTATAGGCAACAAAAGAAAACAAATTCTCTCTCCACAATTAATGCGGGACACTCTCTCTCCTCCACCTATTTAAAACATAATAATAAAACACAATAAAACAAACTAAAACCATTGACCGGTCAACACCAAGTCAAACCAACAAACTCCTCATCAAGCTTGGCAGCACATGCCGAGCTTGCCTTTGAGCTTCGCGAACGTGTCTGCCTTCAATGCCTTAGTGAATATGTCCGCGACCTGCTCTCCGGTGGGGCAATACACGACCTCCACGGTCTTCTGCTCCACTTGCTCACGAAGGAAATGATACCTAGTCTCGATGTGCTTGCTCCTCCCATGCAGCACCGGGTTCTTCGCGAGCTGGATGGCCGACATGTTATCCACTAACACTGTCGTTGGCCCTTCCTGTCCATGATGCAACTCCTCCAATAACTTCCTGAGCCAGATGGCTTGGCAGGCGCATGCCGCCGCCGCTATATACTCCGTTTCGCATGATGACAAGGCTATAGTAGCCTGCTTCTTCGAGCTCCATGAGAATACCGCCGTCCCCATGTGAAAACAGTATCCGGAAGTGCTCTTCCGATCATTGATATCTCCACCATAGTCGCTATCCGAGTAGCCGACTAGCTTCAACTCTCCTCCTGATGAGTACTTCAGGCCATGGTCCCTTGTTCCGTTCACATATCTTAGGATTCGCTTCGCTGCGGTGAAGTGATCCTGGTTGGGCTCCTCCATGTGCCTTCTTACTACTCCGACCGCATACATGATGTCCGGCCTAGTGAAGGTCAAGTACCTTAGACTCCCGACTAGGCTCTTGAACATTGTCAGGTCCACACCTTCCTCCTCAGAGTCCTTCCTCAACTTTGTCCCTGGGTCCGCTGGAGTGGAGATAGCCTTGCTACCCTCCATCCTGAACTTCTTCAGAATTTCTTCTGCATACTTCTTCTGGGATATGAAGATCCCGTCTTCCTCCTGCTTCACCTCAACCCCCAGGAAATAACTCAGCTCTCCCAAGTCCGTCATTTCGAACTCCTTCTTCATAAGCCTCTTGAACTCCTCAAGCATCGTTGGGTTGTTCCCGGTGAATATCATGTCGTCCACGTATAGACACAAGACCATGATGTCCCCGTTCTCCGCTATCTTCACATATAGGGCATACTCGTACGGGCACTTCACATATCCATGCTTCTGGAGGAAGGCATCTATCCTTCCATTCCACCCCCTTGCTCCTTGCTTCAGCCCATACAAAGCTCTGTCTAGCTTACAAACTTTTCTCTCCTGGCCCTTCACCACATACCCTGGAGGTTGCTCGATGTACACATCTTCCTCCAGGTAGCCATTCAAGTACGCCGCCACAGCATCCATTTGTAAGATTGTCCACCCATAATGAGCTGCCAATGCGATGATCAACCGAATGGTGTCAATCCTTGCCACTGGGGCATAGACTTCATCATAGTCCACTCCTTGGACTTGTCTATACCCTTTCACCATCAGCCTGGCCTTGTGCTTCTCCACAGCGCCGTCTTTGTTCTTCTTCACCTTATAGACCCACTTCACCCCGAGGGGTTTGTAGCCTGCCGGTGGATCCACTAGTCTCCAGGTATCGTTCTTCTTGATAGAAGCCATCTCGGCATCCATCGCCGTCCTCCAAGATTTCTCCTGGGCAGCTTCTTCATAGGACCTTGGCTCACAATCTGCTAAGATGCAATACAATGAATAGTTAGTATGGATTGGGGCCGTCTCCCAATAGAGCTCCCCCACCCTCTTCATCCTGGGTGGTGGACTCTCGGAGTCACTCCGACTCCCGCTGCCTCCTGCAGAATTTTCTCCACTTGAGCTTTCCCCTCTTGAGTGGGAGGTGGAAGCTCCCTCTGAATTCATGCTCGGTGGTGATGGTGGCTCCACTCCACCATCCTCGGCTCCAGCCTCATGACTTCCTTCATCTTCATCCTCGAAGAACATGCCCTTCATGCTTCTCGTCTTCTCATCCCAGCTCCAGCTGCTGCCTTCTTCAAACACCACGTCTCTCGAGACTATGGCCTTCTCTGTCACCGGGTTGTAAAGCTTGTAAGCCTTGCTCTCCAGAGCGTAGCCAACAAAGATACACTTCTCGCTCCTATCGTCGAGCTTCTTCCTTCTCTGTTCCGGGATGTGAGCATGAGCTACACACCCGAAGACCCTTAGGTGCTTCACGCTTGGCTTCCAGCCACTCCATGCTTCAAACGACGTCATGAACTTCACGCTCTTTGTGGGGCATCTGTTCAGTAGATACACCGCACACTGTACTCCTTCCGCCTAGAAACTCTTCGGTAGCCCCTTCTCCTTCACCATGCTCCTCGCCATGTTCATGATGGTGAGGTTCTTCCTCTCTGCTACTCCGTTCTGCTGCGGTGAGTACGCCGCCGTCAGCTGGTGTGAGATCTCATTCTCCTTGCAGAAAGCATCAAACAGCCTCGAGGTGTACTCCCCACCTCGATCTGTCCTCAACACCTTCAGTGGCTGACCACTCTCCTTCTCAGCCATCGCCTTGAACTCCTTGAACTTGTCAAGGGCCTCAGTTTTTTCTTTCAGAAAATACACCCAACACTTCCGACTGAAGTCATCAGTGAAGGTGATATAGTATCTGCTTCCACCCACTGAGGTGGTCTCAAACGGACCCGCAATGTCCGAGTGAACCAGTTCAAGCTGCCTCCTTGCTCTCAAGGACTTCCCTCCTTCAAAACTCTGCCTCTTCTTCTTCCCCTTCGTGCAAGCTTCACACACCTTCTGAGGTGGTGAGATCATTGGCAGATATGTCACCATCCTTGAGTGAGATAGCAACTTCAACCCCGTGAAACCCAAATGGCCCATCCTATGGTGCCATAGCCATGCTTCTTCCTCTTCCTCCGTTCTCGCGAGACAAGTTGTCTCTTGAGCATCCATCTTCAACGTGAAGAGACGGTTCGCCGTCATCTCCACCTTCACTACTTCCTTCCCTTGACCATTCTTCATTGCTAGAGACCCATCTTTCATCTGAACGCAATAGCCTCTCTCCACTAGCTGCCCAATGCTCAAGATGTTGGTCTTCAACCCTGGCACATAGTACACATCGTTCAGGTGTACTCTCTCCCCGTTCAGCCTCGTCTCCACCAAACCCTTTCCTTCTAAGGAGATCTTTGACGCATCCCCGAAGCTAACCTCACCCCCAATGGGTTCAAGGTTTGTGAACATCTCTCTATCTCCACACATGTGGTTGCTCGCCCCTGTGTCCAGGTACCACACTTCATTTTTCCCATCTTACGCACCTCGGTAGGTTAGGAACATCATCGGGTTTCCACCTCAAGCATTGTTCCCATTGTTCATAGCCTCCGCATAGTGGTTAGCTTCTTCTCTCTTCCTCGGACTCCAGCAGTCGTAGCTCATATGTCCATACTTGTTACAGTTGTAACATTGTACTTGGGACATATCTCCTCGGCCTCTTCCTCGGCCTCTTCCTCTTCCTCTTCCTCCTTGCCATCCACCTTGATGTTGCTCCCCCTCTTTCTGGTAGTTCTGATTTCTCCCTTGATCTCTACCTCATCTTCTTCCTCTACCTCTTCCTTGGTGACCTCGGTCACGCTGGCCGCCTCCTCTTCCTGAACTTTCCCCAAAGTTCAACTGGGTCTGGAGTGCTTTTCCCAAGCCACTCGCTTCTTCATCATCCTGCAGCATCCTGTACTCATGAGCTTGCAAAGAGCCTACAAGCTCATCCACGGCCATCACGTTGAGATCCTTTGACTCTTCAATTGCCACCACTATATGACGGAACTTCTTGGTCATAGATCTCAGCAACTTCTCCATGAAGCTCACATCTTCGATCGTCTCCCCATTTCTCTTCATCTCGTTTGTGAGCGTCCGCAGACGATTCACATAGTCACCGGCCTTCTCGGTGCTCTGCATCTTCGTTACTTCATACTCCGCACGGAGGGACTGTAGCTTCACCTTCTTTGCCTTCTCAACCCCTTGCATGGAGCGTTGCAACACCTCCCATGTCTCCTTAGAGGTTCTCGCATCTGAGATCTTCTCGAAGGTCGCCTCGTCAACCCCTTGGTATAACAAGAACAAAGCCTTCTTGTCCGCCTTCCTTGCTTCTCTCAACGCCGTCTTCTGTGCGTTGGTCAACGTCGCCTCTACTGCAGCAGTGCGCTCCTCATAACCATTCTCCACTACATCCCACAACTCCTTGGATGCCAGTAGCACTCGCATCTGTATACTCCAATTCCCATAATTGGTCTTCGTCAGCTTGGGGACTTGCCCCGGCATAGCTCCGCTCGTCTCCATCACTTCTACTCCTCAAACCTTCCGAGTCACCGCAAAGGTTTGCAACCTGGCTCTGATACCACTTGTTGGAAGCGATACAATAATGGGCACACAACTTTTCTTCAATTATTAGCAAGTTACAAGATACAAACAACTTCAAAAAATACAAGATTACAAAATAGTATTCACGGCGAGATCCACTCCGGCGAGTTGGCGGTGCGAGCTGGGCGAGCTGCAGGATCTCCTTTCCACGCGAGATGAACACTGTTGGCGAGATCTCCAAGGTGGCGAGTGCTCCACTCCGGCGCGGGCTGTCCGACGAGTGAGCTGCGGCTGGATCTTCCTCAGGCCGGCGAGTACGAGATCTGCTTGCTACGAGCTGACTGCAGGCGAGATCTCCAGGTGGCGAGGCGAGATGCTCCGGCGAGTTGCGGCTGTGAGCTTGCTGCGAGCTCCTCCTCCTTCAAACACGTGCGAGCCGGCGGCGGGCTAAGTAGACTCCTCCTCCTGCGGGAGGTGGCAGGCGAGAGAGGCCTGGCGAGAATATATACGAGAGGTGGCGAGCTGGCTAGCGAATGGCGAGATCCTTAAATTATTCCTGCAGGAATAATTGTATCTCTCTCTCTCTCTCTCTCTCTATTAAAACTGCCGAAAACTCTTCCAATTTCTATTCCACTGCAAAAACTTTACAAAGGATGTACAGCCTATTTATAGGCAACAAAAGAAAACAAATTCTCTCTCCACAATTAATGCGGGACACTCTCTCTCCTCCACCTATTTAAAAACATAATAATAAAACACAATAAAACAAACTAAAACCATTGACCGGTCAACACCAAGTCAAACCAACAAAAGCAGTCATAAAATATATGTTTATATAACACTCCGTGTACAGAAAGTTAGGTTAACACACGTGTCATTTGGGCGTGTTGCTGAAAAGTCGCAATTGGTGACCGGTAATTGCATCCAGGTGTCTCGAGGCCGTGTAACTGCTGACACACCCTCGGCACAGGAGCGTGTCATTTGGGCATGTCGCCCAACCATTGCGACCCCAGCGTCCAGACCTGTCCTCCGTCCTTATCCACTGTTCAGTTTGACACATGCTTGTGTACCTAGGGCGTGTTCCCAGAAAAATTTTGACCTAGTCCGTGGCCCCGGACCCTGCGGGTCGTTATCAGCACCAACCGTCATCTTTGATTTAAGATTCATGGCATATAATTTTCCGTAAAGTTGTCCAAAAACAAAATTAAGGGTGTTTGAAATTTTCTTTACAATAATAGCATAAGTAGAGATAATACGTCATTGCTCTTATATTATTATATAGTTTGAAGTTTTTCTTCTTAAAAAAGTACAATAGAAACAATGCCATGGATTTCAAGAAACTACGGCTCCATTTAGCTCAGCGGTAGTAGTGGTGCATGCAGTGGTTATTAATTATTGTTTGTCAACGCCGGACCTCACATAATGAACTTCATCCACTTTTATGTTCAAAATTAGTTTTTTTCTTGGTGACGCCATAACCATTGTCATGCCAAACATACAATTCTATGACTGGTAGCAAAATGCCGCGCCAAACGGAGCCTATAACATCTAAATCACTGCGTGTTAATTGTTTGAAGTTTTCCTCTTAATACCAAACAAATGAATGTATCAGCGGTCTGCTTGGTAACTTTGGACTCAATTGTTGCAAATGGTTTCTAATGCAGAAAATGGCTTCTAATGATAATGAAAAATGCATAAATGCAATACATCACGAAGCAGAGCAAGTCACAGCCCAAGATAGGACCGAAGATCGGACTCCCCCTCAACGACAATCATGGTGGGTTATCATTTCTTTCAACCCATCAAACTTTTTTCTCAGTTTCTGTATCATTTTTCAGGAAAATATGTAGGGCTTCTTTCTGCAAACTGCTCAAAGAATGGATCAAAAATCCCATGAATATAGCTCTCTTCATATGGGTTCTATGCGTGTCTATCTCTGGTACTATCATACTAATGCTCATTACCGGAATGTTAAATGAAGTATTACCAAAGAAATCGCAGAAGGATGACTGGTTGGAAGCTAGCATCCAAATCATAAATGCTCTATTTACTCTCATGTCACTCTATCATCAGCCGAAGATGATTTACGATCTTGTTCTTCTGATTCGATGGAGACCTGAGGATGTTCTCAAGCTCAGAAAGACTTATTGCAAGAATGGAATATCTAAGCCAAATGAATGGGCGCATATGATGGTGGTGGTGGTACTTCTTCATTTTAATAGTTTTGCTCAGTACATTTTATTCGGCATCACCGTTGGATTAACTCGATCAAAGAGACCTGCCATTGCATTGGGTCTCCTCATCTCAGTTGCAGCGTCCACAGCAGTTTTTGCTCATGTGTATAGCCTACTGAGTCCTCTTGGGAGAGAATATGAGACTCACAATATTCAAAAAGCAGAAACTGGGATGAAGTCGGTGGAGAGAACTAATTCGAGCAATCCGCAGTGGATCGGAGGACTATTTCATGCTAAGAGCGATGCATCGGTCGTATGCATGTCGGTAATGTGTAGTTTTTGTGTTTTTGGATGGAACATGGAGAGGCTTGGAATCGGCAACATGTATGTGCACATTGCTACGTTCTTCCTCTTCTGCTTCGCTCCTTTCTTTATCTTCAACCTTGCGGCTATTCGTATAGATAACGAGGCCGTTAGCGAGGCTCTCGGAATCGTTGGAGTTCTGCTTTGTGTGTTTGGGTTGATGTACGGCGGTTTCTGGAGGATTCAGATGAGGAAGAGATTCAAGCTTCCAGAATACAATTTCTGCTGTGGTAACGCCTCGGCTGCTGATTGTTTGCAGTGGCTTTGCTGCTGCTCGTGTGCTCTCGCTCAGGAGGTGAAAACGGCGAATCACTATGATGTCATGGAGGGCAAATTTGTCTTGAAGAAAGGGAGAGATGGCGAGAACGTTGGGGTTTCGCCTCTTCTTCTGGGTGTCTCGCGTCCGCCTGCGGCGGAGGGAGATGAGTTTTATAAAATCGCAATCGAAACGTTGAAACCGCCAGTTTCTCCTCTTGTTAGCAGAGAAGTTGGCTCCACGCCATGATGTTTGTGGATTTGGAAGAGCGGAGATGTGCGTATATTTTTCCAGAATAATGTTGAGAGTAGTACAGAACATTTATATTGTTTTGTGCTTTGGTGTGTACACACAACTATGCTTTATTTTGGATTGTGATTCTTGGTGTCATAAATATTGATCGGGTCCCCTTAAAATTCAAGTGGTCAAACCAAAGTTTCTGACCCGTGATCCCGACCGACTAGCCGAAGCGTTTCACCTCGCCATGCAACGGGCAATCATCAGTGCGAGAAGCGGCGCATGTTCACGCACGCCCAAGAAGGGAGAGCACGGAAGCATGAGTCCGCGAGTGCCTTTCCGCACGTGCGTCCGTGTTAAATGGTGTTGTAATAAAAGTGATGTGCATCTGTAAAGATGATACGTGATGCGGTCTCACAAAACGTTCAGACAGTGCATTCGGGCAGTGCGCTAATGATCATCACTCTCCTCATTTGGTGGAGGAAATGAGGTTGACCAAGATAAACCCCATTATCCCCGTAAAAATCCCACATCATGAGGTGCAAATAGTAAAATCCTCAAACATGGGGGTGCAAATAATAAAATCCTCCATCATGGGGTGTAAATAGTAAAATCCTCCAACATGGAGGTGCAAATAGTAAAATCCTCCAACATGGGGTGCAAATAGTAAAATCCCCCATCATGGGGTGTAAATAGTAAAATCCTCCAACATGGGGGTGCAAATAGTAAAATCCCCCATCATGGGGTGTAAATAGTAAAATCATCCAACATGGGGATGCAAATAGTAAAATCACACATCATGGGGGTGTAAATAGTAAAATCCCCTATCATGGGGTGTAAATAGTAAAATCCTCCAACATGAGGGTGCAAATAGTAAAATCCTTCAATACGGTCTGCGTATAACAAATAGTATGGTTATAGTGTGCGCATAACCATATCCGTCATATGAATACACATCACCGCAAAACTATACAAACTGGTGTGCGCGGAGCTATATTCATGATAAATGTGCGTATAACACATAAATTGGTTATGGTGTGCGGGTAGCCGCATAACCACCATAACCACCCTAACCACCAATTTAATTACGAAAGTGCCACCCTCAAAAACTATAAATAGAACCCCAAGGCTTCTCTTTTTTCGATCTTCTCCTCCTCCATCTCTCCCCTCTTTTGAGACTTTCTCTCTCTCCGGCCGGGAAAATCCTACTACGGATTTTCTCTCTCCTCCTTCCTCCTTGCGCGCTCACAAGCGCGCCGCCTCCTTGCGCGCTCACAAGCGCGCCTTCTCCTCGCGCACTCACAAGCGCACCTCCTCCTTGCGCGCTCACCAGCGCCTCTGTGCGCTCCGCTCAAAGTGCACCCCCATTGCAGGAACGGCTTGTCGCCTTTTTCACCTTCAACAAAGCTGCCCGAATTGCCCGAACTGCCCGAAGGGCGAGACGGTCATTTGTGAAAAATGACGATCCATGTGCTCTAAATCGGCCAGCGTGATTCGCTCGTCAGGTAGTTACGGTGGTTACAACAGCAAAATTACCGGGCTACCCCCGGCCAAAGCTATAAAAGGAGCCCAGAACCTTCATTTGAGGGGACCTTGCCTTCTGGACCCGGGAGAGCTCCTTGAAGATTTTCACGGAATTCTCCTTCGGCGCTTGATGATCTCCTTCGTGGACTTGAAGATTTCCTTTCTCCCGAAAGGCGACTGGCATTCTCAGTCTTGTTCTCCCGAAAGGGGGCTGGGCATTCTCACTTTTGTTCTCCTGAAAAGCGACTGGGCATTCTCACTTTTGTTCTCCCGAAAGGCGACTGGGCATTCTCACTTTTGTTCTCCTGAAAGGCGACTGGGCATTCTCACTTTTGTTCTCCGGAAAGGCGACTGGGCATTCTCACTTTTGTTCTCCCGAAAGGCGACTGGACATTCTCACTTTTGTTCTCCTGAAAGGCGACTGGGCATTCTCACTTTTGTTCTCCCGAAAGGCGGGTGGGCATTCTCACTTTTGTTCTCCCGAAAGGCGTCTGGGCATTCTCACTTTTGTTCTCCCGAAATGCGACTGGGCATTCTCACTTTTGTTCTCCCGAAAGGCGACTGGGCATTCTCACTTTTGTTCTCCCGAAAGGCGACTGAGCATTCTCACTTTTGTTCTCCCGAAAGGCGACTGGGCATTCTCACTTTTGTTCTCCGGAAAGGCGACTGGGCATTCTCACTTTTGTTCTCCCGAAAGGCGACTGGGCATTCTCACTTTTGTTCTCCTGAAAGGCAACTGGGCATTCTCACTTTTGTTCTCCCGAAAGGCGACTGGGCATTCTCACTTTTGTTCTCCCGAAAGGTGACTCAACATTCTCACTTTTGTTCTCCAACATTTTCAGAAGGAAAAAGTCTTAGTTTTTCTGGAGGCGGCCTGTCATCTTCGGAACTCTCTCTCTCTATTATTGTAACGAGCAGCGGCCTGTCGCCCTCGAGTTCTAAGTCGCTAATTGTAACTCCCCAGAAGATAATGGAAGTTGGTCGGCACAGCTCCGACCGCGTGGTTTTTTACCCTTTCCGGGTTTTCCACGTTAAAAAGTCTCAGTGTACTCAACAAATCTCTAATTGACTGTTTGCGCGCTCGGTTCGCTTCCAAGCTAAGGTGGTTCAAATCGACCGGTCTACCGAAGCACCCGAGCGACCCGCAACAGTTTGGCGCCGTATGTGGGAAAGATTCCCAAAACTCTTGAAAGGCCAACTGCAATGGCAAGAAAGAGTGCTCGCACTACCAAAGGATCAATGCCGTAGGGACGCGTCGACCCAGCTCTCTCCCACTCGCTCATCAATGCGCCTCCTGGAGAAGAGGCAGTGCCTGCGCTCGCAGCAGGGGTGGAAGGGCGTATGCAGCAGATTGAAGAACTGCAAGCCGAGATGTTGACTCTCGTAAGGTTTCTCGGGGCTCCTCAAGTTCCAATTCAGTCGCCGGCATTGAACGTGCCGCCGCCCCCAGCCCCAAGTCATGCCCCGAACGAAGAGGCCATTCGGGAGGAAGAAGCTTCAGCGCAGCAGGCTCTGCTCACCCTACCCCGCCAGCTAGAAACCAAGAAGCTGACCACCGTCACCATCACCCAGGAAGAGCTGCCCCTGATCAAGCAATCAAAAGAACCACGCGAGAAGAAACACACAATATGATAGAAAAAGAGTACGTCCAAGCAGGGCGACGCGCAACTCTCGCCCGCCATCCCGCACCTGCCTCAAGGCAGTGCGCTAATGAACAGCACCTGCCTCAAGGCAGTGCGCTAATGAACAGCACCTGCCTCAAGGCAGTGCGCTAATGAACAACACCTGCCTCAAGGCAGTGCGCTAATGAACACCACCTGCCTCAAGGCAGTGCGCTAATGAACAGCACCTGCCTCAAGGCAATGCGCTAATGAACAGTACCTGCCTCAAGGCAGTGCGCTAATGAACAGCACCTGCCTCAAGGCAGTGCGCTAATGAACAACACCTGCCTCAAGGCAGTGCTCTAATGAACACCACCTGCCTCAAGGCAGTGCGCTAGTGAACAACACCTGCCTCAAGGCAGTGGGCTAATGAACAGCACCTGCCTAAGGCAGTGTGCTAATGAACATCACGTGCCTCAAGGCAGTGCGCTAATGAACACCACCTGCCTCAAGGCAGTGCGCTAATGAACAGCACCTGCCTCAAGGCAGTACGCTAATGAACAGCACGTGCCTCAAGGCAGTGCGCTAATGAACATCACGTGCCTCAAGTCAGTGCGCTAATGAACAGCACGTGCCTCAAGGCAGTGCGCTAATGAACAGCACGTGCCTCAAGGCAGTGCGCTAATGAACAGCACCTGCCTCAAGGCAGTGCGCTAATGAACAGCACGTGCCTCAAGGCAGTGCGCTAATGAACAGCACCTGCCTCATGACAGTGCGGTAATTAACATCACCTACCTCAAGACAGTGCGCTAATGAACAGCACCTGCCTCCAGGCAGTGCGCTAATGAACATCACCTACCTCCAGGTAGGGCGCTAACGAACAGCACCTGCCTCCAGGCAGTGCGCTAAGTAACAACAACTGCCTACGGGCAGCACGCTCACAATAATCGCTCACTGTCGCCGATTGAAGGTTCACCCTTATCCACCGAAGTAAGGTCCCGACGTCGTAAGTGTTTGCCCCTCCCACGTTCGTACACGGTTTGAATACATATGCTCTTCACCGACCAAACCAATCTTCTACTATGTAAAATGCCGCGAGCTCAGACTCGCGCAAATCTATCTTCTACTATGTAAAAAGCCGCGAGCTCAAACTCGCGAAAATCTATCTTCTACTATGTAAAAAGCCGCGAGCTCAGACTCGCGCAAATCTATCTTCTACTATGTAAAAAGCCGTGAGCTCAGACTCGCACAAAAAATCTATCTTCTACTTTGTAAAAAGCCGCGAGCTCAGACTC
Organism: Dactylorhiza incarnata; assembly: GCA_033032865.1. Classification (NCBI taxonomy): domain Eukaryota; kingdom Viridiplantae; phylum Streptophyta; class Magnoliopsida; order Asparagales; family Orchidaceae; genus Dactylorhiza; species Dactylorhiza incarnata. The sequence goes on along the minus strand of JAWHQI010000051.1, from coordinate 6,174,353 downwards.
GCGCAAACTTATCTTCTATTATGTAAAAAGTCGTGAGCTCAGACTCGCGCAAACTTATCTTCTATTATGTGAAAAACTGTACACTCATCCTTCAACAGCAATTCCTGCCCAGGCGCCACGAAGATAGCAATGATCGAAGTCGCCGCGTAAAAAATCAAAACCTCCGAACTCCTCCACACAGTAATTCGGACTCCGAAGGTTTGGGGGGCTTATGATGTGCATCTGTAAAGATGATACGTAATGCGGTCTCACAAAACGTTCAGGCAGTGCATTCAGGCAGTGCGCTAATGAACATCACTCTCCTCATTTGGTGGAGGAAATGAGGTTGACCAAGATAAACCCCATTATCCCCGTAAAAATCCCACATCATGAGGTGCAAATAGTAAAATCCTCCAACATGGGGGTACAAATAGTAAAACCCCCCATCATGGGGTGCAAATTGTAAAATCCTCCAACATGGGGGTGCAAATAGTAAAATCCTCCAACATGGGGGTGCAAATAATAAAATCCCCCATCATGGGGTGTAAATAGTAAAATCCTCCAACATGGGGGTGCAAATAGTAAAATCCCACATCATGGGGTGCAAATAGTAAAATCCCCCATCATGAGGTGTAAATAGTAAAATCCTCCAACATGGGGGTGCAAATAGTAAAATCCCCCATCATGGGGTGTAAATAGTAAAATCATCCAACATGGGGATGCAAATAGTAAAATCCCACATCATGAGGTGCAAATAGTAAAATCCCCTATCATGAGGTGTAAATAGTAAAATCCTCCAACATGGGGGTGCAAATAGTAAAATCCTTCAATACGGTCTGCGTATAACAAATAATATGGTTATGGTGTGTGCATAACCATATCCGTCATATAAATACACATCACCGCAAAACTATACAAACTGGTGTGCGCGTAGCTATATTCATGATAAATGTGAGTATAACACATAAATTGGTTATGGTGTGCGGGTAGCCGCATAACCACCACAACCACCCTAACCACCCATTTAATTACGAAAGTGCCACCCTCAAAAACTATAAATAGAACCCCAAGGCTTCTCTTTTTTCGATCTTCTCCTCCTCCATCTCTACCCTCTTTTGAGTCTTTCTTTCTCTCCGGCCGGGAAAATCCTCCTACGGATTTTCTCTCTCCTCCTTCCTCCATGCGCGCTCACAAGCGCGCCTACTCCTTGCGCGCTCACAATCGCGCCTCCTCCTCGCTCGCTCACAAGCACGCCTCCTCCTTGCGCGCTCACCAGCGCCTCTGTGCGCTCCGCTCAAAGTGCACCCCCATTGCAGGAACGACTTGTCGCCTTTTTCACCTTCAACAAAGCTGCCCGAATTGCCCGAACTGCCCGAAGGGCCAGACGGTCATTTGTGAAAAATGACGATCCATGTGCTCTAAATCGGCCAGCGTGATTCGCTCGTCAGGTAGTTACGGTGGTTACAACGGCAAAATTACCGGGCTACCCCCGGCCAAAGCTATAAAAGGAGCCCAGAACCTTCATTTGAGGGGACCTTGCCTTTTGGACCCGGGAGAGCTCCTTGAAGATTTTCACGGAATTCTCCTTCGGCGCTTGAAGATCTCCTTCGTGGACTTGAAGATTTCCTTTCTCCCGAAAGGCGACTGGGCATTCTCACTTTTGTTCTCCCGAAAGGCGACTGGGCATTCTCACTTTTGTTCTCCTGAAAGGCGACTGGGCATTCTCACTTTTGTTCTCCCAAAAGGCGACTGGGCATTCTCACTTTTGTTCTCCTGAAAGGCGACTGGGCATTCTCACTTTTGTTCTCCGGAAAGGCGACTGGGCATTCTCACTTTTGTTCTCCCGAAAGGCGACTGGACATTCTCACTTTTGTTCTCCTGAAAGGCGACTGGGCATTCTCACTTTTGTTCTCCCGAAAGGCGACTGGGCATTCTCACTTTTGTTCTCCCGAAAGGCGACTGGGCATTCTCACTTTTGTTCTCCCGAAAGGCGACTGGGCATTCTCACTTTTGTTCTCCCGAAAGTCGACTGGGCATTCTCACTTTTGTTCTCCCGAAAGGCGACTGGGCATTCTCACTTTTGTTCTCCCGAAAGGCGACTGGGCATTCTCACTTTTGTTCTCCGGAAAGGCGACTGGGCATTCTCACTTTTGTTCTCCTGAAAGGCAACTGGGCATTCTCACTTTTGTTCTCCCGAAAGGCGACTGGGCATTCTCACTTTTGTTCTCCCGAAAGGCGACTCAACATTTTCACTTTTGTTCTCCAATATTCTCAGAAGGAAAAAAGACTTAGTTTTTCTGGAGGTGGCCTGTCATCTTCAGAACTCTCTCTCTCTCTCTAGTATTGTAACGAGCAGCGGCCTGTCACGCTCGAGTTCTAAGTCGCTAATTGTAACTCCCCAGAAGATAGTGGAAGTTGGTCGGCACAGCTCCGACCCCGTGGTTTTTTACCCTTTCCGGGTTTTCCACGTTAAAAAGTCTCAGTGTACTCAACAAATCTCTAATTGATTGTTTGCGCGCTCGGTACGCTTCCGAGCTAAGGTGGTTCAATTCTACCGGTCTACCAAAGCACCAGAGCGACCCGCAACAAAAAGAAAGGCAAAGCTTTTGACTGAATTGAAATTGATTAAAAATATAAAAGTTGGCACAGTTTTCCTGGCTACAGGAACTGGGAAATGAAAAAGACAAAACAACTTTGCTTAAGTCCTCATCGGGACAGTACATATGCTTAAATAGAAAAGAAATCCTATTCTACTCCTTCTTTGTTCCCGGAAAGGCGTGACTCTTCTGAAAAGGGGCTTTTCTTCTTGCAGGTGCGATGTTTCATTTCCGTGGCCATGGCTTGCTTTTCTTCCACGCCAACTGCCTACATCCATCTATTTTGATGATAGCTTTGAGCTGAAACACTGCCTCTAGCGATTGCGTCTCGTGAGTTTAGATTTTCAGTTGGTATTTTAACACCCCCCCGTAAGCTCAAGAGATCCACTACTCCTATCTTCATCCTTAGATATTCAAAACGAGGCTTCAGCAAAGGCTTAGTAGAAGATCTGCGAGCTGCTGCTCTGTAGATAAGTGTCGCACTATTATTTCTTTTCTTTCTATGTTCTCCCTGATATGATGATACCTGATCTCTCTATGTTTGCTTCGATTGTGGAAGACAGGGTTCTTTGCTAAGGCAATAGCTGATGAACTGTCACAGTAGATGATCGTTTCTTCTTTCTTTTCTGTAAAATTTTCTTCAATCATACGATGGAGCGAGATAGCTTCACTGGTTGCTCTGCTCAGCGCCATGTATTCTGCTTCTGCAGAACTGAGAGCTACTGATTGTTGTTTTCTTGATGACCAGCTTACCGCATTCTGCCCTAGGAAGAAGATAAAACCACTAATACTTCTTCTATCTTCCATACTTCTTCCCCAATCTGAATCTGAGTAGCCAGAGAGTTGGCTATGATGATGATTTCGATAGATGAGACCATATGACTTTGTCCCTTGTATATATCTTAAAATTCTTTTCGCTGCTTCGTAATGAGTTTTGCTGGGATTACTCATGAATCTAGAGACATAGTTTACTGCAAATTCTATGTCGGGTCTTGTATTTGTTAGTTACAATAATGACCCAACTAGACTTCTAAACAAAGATCCATCTGCCATTTGTTCACCCGCAGTTGTAGGAGTTAAAGTTTCACTTGGAGACATGGGAATTGTGACAGAGTTACAATCCTCCATTCTAAACTTCTTCAAAAGATCTTTTGCATACTTCTCTTGAGAGAGCATTATACAGTTAGGGCACTGCTTTACCTGCAGTCCTAGAAAGAAACTGAGTTTCCCTAAATCAGTCATTTCATATTTCAGTTGCATGTCTTCTTTGAAGGCTTCAATTGACTTCATGTTATTTCCAGTAAATATTAGATCATCCACGTAAATGCATACATAAATGATACTACCAGTCGACTGTTTGATATATAATGATGAATCATGTTTGCTTTTATGTAAATGGATGGAGTGAAGGTACTTATCAATGTTAGCATTCCATGCTCTTGGTGCTTGTTTTAGCCCATAAAGGGCCTTAATTAACTTGTACGCCTTATGTTCTTGCCCTTGTACCTCATACCCTTTTGGCTGCTCTACATAGACATCTTCTTCTATTTCTCCATTAAGAAATGCTGATTTTATGTCAAGTTGAAACACAGGAAAGTTGTTATGGGCTGCAAATGCTAGAAGAGTTTTGATTGTCTCCATTCTAGCTACAGGTGCATATGCCTCATTAAAATCAACACCGGGTATTTGGGAATTCCCCTTTGCTACTACTCTAGCCTTATATTTGGATATTGTACCATCTTCATTCGCTTTTAGTTTAAATATCCACTTCAGTCCAATAATTTCAGCTTGAGATGGCTTGTTTACAAGTGTCCAGGTGTTGTTTTTAACTATCATTCTTATTTCTTCACCCATGGCCTTTTGCCAAGCGGGTATCTTGCTTGTTTCTTCAAAAGTTGTTGGTGTGTGCAAGCTGAATGCCAAGCTTCCATGTGCATAAATATCTTCAAGTAATCTCAGCTTCTTTGGTGGTGATGAGGAATCAGGGCTACTAGAGCAATCTGAGAATTCAGGTGATGTTGGATGAAACTGTTCATTATCTGGTTGTTCAGGATAAGTTGATGTAGAGATGGGAGGTTCAACCATCTGTGGTTCACTGATTTGGAGGGGATCTATCATATCTACATCAACTCTTGATTGAGATGATTGCCCTTGATCTGAACCCCAACTCCAGTTTTTCTCTTCATCAAATAGCACATCTCGAGAGATGATTAATTTTTGATATTCAGGTTGATAGAGCCTATAAGCTTTTGACTCACTACTATACCCAACAAATATACATTTCTCACTCTTTTTATCAAGTTTTCCTCTATCCTCCTTGTGTATGAGTGCATAGGCTATACAACCAAAAATTTTGATGTGATCTACTCTTGCTTTGTGTTTGTAGATTACTTCATAAGGGGTTTTCTTGAGTAAAGCTTTAGTAGGTGATCTGTTGAGTATATAAGTGGCTATTTGTGCTGCTTCTGCCCAAAACTCTTTTGGTAGATGTTTACAAATGAGCATGGTTCTTACCATTTCAATGATAGTTCGATTCCTCCGCTCCACGACGCCATTTTGTTGAGGAGATCTACTAGTAGTAAGTTCTCTTCTAATTCCATGCTTAGTACAAAAGTTATTAAACTCCTGAGAGGTAAATTCCCCCCTCTATCAGTCCTTAGACTTTTAATAGACCTTTCCAACTGGTTTTCAATTAAGGCTTTGAAGTTTTGAAAATATTGGAAAGCTTCATACTTATTTTTGAGAAAGTAGATCTGTTGGATCGGTCGGCGCCCTTAGAGGGGGGGGGGGGGGGGTGAATAAGGGTTTTCAAAAACTTTAGATTTTATTTAGAATTTTTTTGAAATATTGCAATATTAAATCAAGAAGTCAAGTAAAACAAAAAGAGAGAGACAAGCTTTATTGATATTAAATAAGTTTTACAAAACTTGATCTCAATGACGCTAGAGATTGGAGGCGAATAATAAAAGCTCTTTTCATTTTCTATACCGACTCGTATCCACACGAACCGGTTGGCTTTAGCCGATCCTTCCCCGGATACGGCCTCAAGCCGCTCTAGCCAACCCTTCCCCGGACATGGCCTCGAGCACCCCATAGACCTATACCCGAGACCTAGTCGCCAACACGAGGCGAATTTCAGCCCTAAGTCCTACCCTCTATGTAGATCTCTTGGAGAAGTAGACGAAGACGCAGAGTGTGATCGTAGTCGATGCGGTCTTTCGTCACGAAGATGAAGCGTGTTGAAATCTTCTCTACGGATCTCCTTAAGCCTTCATGGATTTGTGGGAGTATCTCTCTGAACCTTCCTCTCTATGTTGTGGCACGAAGCTCTGGAACTCTGGATCTCAAGAGGATGATAAAGACGGAGCCAAAGTGTTCATTTTATAGCCTCAGCGCTACCGCCGGCGCTAGCCCGGATTAAGTAATGTTTTGCGCGGCAGGATCTTCAATCCGCGGCAACATTTTGCTTTATGCCTCTTGTGCGCCACGCTACCGCCGACGCTATCCTTGATTAAGTAATGTTTTGCGTGGCAGGATCTTCAATCCGCAGCAACATTTTGCTCTATGCCTCTTGTGCGCCATGCTACCGCCAGCGCTAGTAGCTACCACCGGGCGCTAGCTCCTTCTATATAAGCTGCCAGAATTGCGTTAATCATCGCTAGCGCCAGGCGTTATCGCTACGCCGGCGCTAGTGGCCATGTTGGAATTCTGTCCTCAATTTTGGGGACAACTATCCTTGAGTCATGTGGACTTTGATTTCCTGCACACTTAAACACACAAGATCAAATACACATAGGATTTGTTATTCTCAAAACTAGGAGATGCGGAAGACCATGTTCCAACAAACTCCCCCTTTTGATAATAACAAATCCATTAATGATAAATCAAAGCATTAATAAAAAAGCATGATGAAACTATACTTGTGTGTGTGTGAGAGTGATTACTTAGGATAATTATTGATTTTAGCATTTAGAATTTCTCCCCCTAAATACATGCTCCCCCTAAGTGAATGCTCCCCTAATATGTAAGCTATCATCTGAATTTGTTATGTTGGGTTTATGATAGCGGGTTATATTTATCATGTTAGTTCTCCCCCTTTTGTTATTAGCAAAAGTAGGTAGGGAAACAAAACACCAAAAAAGTTTGTAAGTAGAAAATAAAGGCATGATCGATCTTTTGAAGTAAATGTTAAGGAGTTTTAGAATTGTTTTTCAGTTAAATAGATCAGAGTTATAAGCATTACAAAATTTTTCATAGAAGGAAATTATAGTTTTTAGCATAAAAAAGTAATGATTTTCCCTTTATATAAAAGTTTTAAGCATAAAAATAAGGATTTCCAAATAACCAATCTACCCAGACAATATGTCTACACCCTAGCCCCGTACTAAGTGACGGATGAGCATGAGGAGCTGCAAACATGCCGTAGGTTGGGGTGTTAGTCCCATATGCAAACACTAGACAAAACTCAACCTAGCACTCTTTCCCCCCAGTGCCTCGCAAGGCCCCACTGGAACCCTCCCCGGTTAAGGACAAGACATGACTAAAGATAAGTTTATCTAATGTCTACAACCCTACGCCCCCGCTATGGTGAAATATGAAGTCACGGATAATAGTTTTTTGAAACATGAAGCTTTTAAATCTAATGGGAAGAATCATAATTGAATTTTTGAAATAAAACTTACTTAGTTATATTGAAATTCATGAATGTATCAGAGTTTGAGCATTGCGGAAGATTTCGAAAAAGAAACACCATAATACTAAATAAGAGTTTAAGTTAAAAAAGGAGATATTTTTGAGTTTCAAAACTAACTTTCTAAAGATAAGAGTTGAAGCATTTTGGAAGAAAGAAACAACATCCTTTTAGCAATGTTTCACTTGTTGGAAGAGCGTTTAGCATACACGTTTATATTGAAATAAATCAGAGTTTGTTACTATAAAAATGATATGCGTGTTAGAACAACCAATATAAATTCTACCAAGCAAGTCTACCACTTGTTTTTAAGAAAAAAATTGAGATTTAAGACTTGATATAAGCATGAAAGTGCAAGGTAAATGTTATATGGTGATGATGCGGAAGACTTGTAGAAATGCATGAAACATCTTATTGTAATCAAGAATAATCCATAAAAAGATATATGAGTTTAATTTCAAAAAGAAGATGTTTATGTAAATCATGTTTCAATGAAAATATTTTATGGTTGACAAAAATAACCAAGCATGAAATAATATTATCACAAAGAGATTACTACAATGTTATTTCAATTCACAATTTCAAATCATACCAAACATTATAGAAAACATGCTAGGTTATCTAGTGCATTTCATAAGTAAAGAGTAATATAGAATTAGCATTAGGATCCAATACTCATGAGAAGAAGTGTTATGGAAGATAATGATGTGTACATAAGTGTATTTTTGAGTAGTGTAAACAAATGTTTTAATCACAAATACAGGAAATATGTAAAGTAATAGCACAATAAAACACAAATAAGATTACTTCCACACACTTGAATGCACAATAAAACGTACAACTACCAAGGTGCTCTGCACACACAATGCTCATTAAGACTTATCAGGGTGCAAAGTATTGCTTGGGGGATCACATATTTTATTTTGAATTTTAAGACTAGTGATCCGGTGTACTTAAGAGTAAGTGGTTTTTCTTATTTTTGAAAGAAAGATTTGATTTGCACAAGACACTTTACTATTCTTTCCAAGGTGCTCAACCTTACAATGTTTATTAAGACTTATCAGGAGGTTCAAGTAGTGCTTGGTGGAGTTATCTTTGTCATTTATTTTATAATTTTGTTTTGTACAAAGTTCTCCGAATACACTTGTTTTGCAAATCAATAGAATTTATGAAAAACATAACCACTTTTCTTAATTTTTAAGAGTGTAAAATAAGGAGTGTAGGTAAGATACTTGTGCAATTTTAATCCATTGTACTAATACAAAACATACACAAGTATTCTTAGATTAAACACATATGTAGACAATGCCAAAAAGGGTGAGTGAATAAATATCATTATCAAACATAAAACATTTACTCATACTTAGAGGCATGCTAAGCTTAGTTCTACACAACCTTTAAAATATAATTGATGCACATATTAATAGATATATCAAAGCATGATGAAAACAATGTTCAACGTAGTTTGAAAAGATAAATTGCAACATTGTAGAATTTCTAAATAAGAGACTAAATCATGCTTGATTATCACAGGAAAGTCCATACAGTATTTTTGATAGTTTTAGTGTTTTATATTTTTGTATTTTGATTTTAGCAAATACAAGCATATCTTTGTAATTTTTGCTTTTGTATTTTTGTATTTGATTTTTGCATAAAATAGACTTTTAAACAATAAAAACAGGAAAAAAACATATTTTTTGTAATTTGGTTTTTGTAGTTTTATATTTGATTGTTCAAAAAATAAAGAAAAACAGAAGTGCAAAACTAAGTAGAAAATATAGATTAAAATATTTTTAGAAATTTTTCAAAATTTTAAAATCACAGAAAATTGAACATGGACACTAGCGCATGCGGTAGCGCTAGCGCGGGAAACAGTGAACGACTTTTTGTGATTTTGAATATTTTAATTATTGATTTTGATTAAGTGTCCCAATAGCAGTTCCATGCTGAAATATCAGATTTTTAGGAGATGTTTAGATAGTGCAAATTGCATGAAACATTAGCGATTTAGTGTATGACTTGACAACGCATGATGTATATTTTCTTATATTTTCCTTTTCATTTTTCTAAGACTCATATTTATCAATATAATGTAAATTGAAACTGATAGGAAATGTAAGCACAAGATATCATGTTTGAATAAGCCAAATGATATATGTTCTAATGATTAATCCATAAACTATGTGTTTGATGGAATTTTAGTATTCTATTATGATTTCAAATCACATAACATCATAAATGTTGTACCTAGCATAGATACACAAGCATAAACCATAAAGTGATGCTAGGATGATGAGTTTGGATGCGGATTAATCATGCATTTTGTGACATATTTCTCTTCATTATAAGGGCTAACATAATCATCAAAACCAGATCAACACATTTCGCATTTTAATCTTTAGCCTAAGCCCTTTAATAAACCATTTAAATCCATTAAAATATTATCATTAGTCTTGGCAATAATTTCAATTTACAATTCATAATTCAAGACATTTAAAAGGTAATGGATTTAGAAGGTAAAAATAAAAAAGGATAAGTAGATCACTAAACAGAATGATATGACTTTAATTCACTTTTATTGATTCATTTATGAATTATGGTTTATGAAAGTCATATCACAAGATATATAGAGTGATCATATCATGTTAGTTTAAACAAAACAAAAGAAAATAAACAAAACAAAAGTTTAAGCATATTATGAAGTAGAGAAGTGATATTTCATTTTTAGTTGATTTCTACTTCATGCAAATGATGGGATACTAATGAATGAGTGATTTAGGTATCCAAAGAGGACCGGGTGTGACGGTTCCTTTGGGTACCCAAATAAATCGTGTTTGCTTTTGGGGAGATAGTGATGAGTGGACCCTTTCTTTTGACATTAGTGCGTTATTCTTAAGAATGGGTCTCCATTCATACTTTGGTTTAATGTTATTCTTATATGTCAAATTTCCATTATGATAATCTTTATATTGATGATTATGATTGTAATGATTATTGAAGGTATTTTTCATAGGAAATTTGTGAACGTTTAATTTTTCGTTGGGAGAAGATTGATATTGTAAATGATGATGATGATAGTGTTTTGGAATTTCATTTATAATCTTTTGATGTTTTTTATTCCCATTGTTTGGTTTATTCATATTTTGAGATATCATATTTAACTTGCTTTTAGAGTTTGTTTGATATTGAGAATTTTTCTTTAAGATTTCCTTAAGCAAGATAATTTTAGTTTCTAATTCATTGTTCTTAAGTTTCAAGTTATGTCTAGCTTTGTTATACGCAATTGTGCTATTTTTAAGAGTAGAAACAATTGAATCAATATGGTTTTGGTATTCATTTCTGTATTCCTCAAATGTTTCATCCATCTCTTCAATTTCAATTTTATAACTTTTGCATGTAGCACAATCACCTTTTAAAGATGAATTTTCTAAAGATAATTTTTCATTATGTTCTTTTATACAAATAATTTCTTTTTCAAGTTCCTTAAGTTTTTCCTTAAAATTATCACAATCAAAACATGGTTTTGTGTTTTCAAGTAAAGGACAAGATGGTGAAACCACATCACAATTAGATTCTAAATTAACATTAGTTTTTAATCTCTTATTTTCTAAACGTAAATTTTATTTGTAATTTTTAATTTCTTGATCTTACGTTTAGCAGTTTTTAGTATATTGAAACTAGAAATGGAAGTTATCACACAAGAAGAAGATTTTGACTTTCTTACAGCGCTTTTGGTAGAGGCAAAATGTGTGCATGAAGTTCCTTCGTTATCTTTTGCGCCTTCCTCCATCATAGATGAATTTTCATCTTCTTTTTCTTTTGATGTATTGCTCTCTTTTTCCAAGTTAGTTTCCATGATTTCCATGACTTTGCAACGAGAGAGATCTTCTTGAATAGTAGTGGATGCTTGTATGTTCTTCTCCTCCTGTGTTTGATCTATACCTGCGAGAGGAAAATCATACATTTCTTCAAGAAATTGCCAAACTTTGTATGCATTCGAAAAGCAATATATTAATTTGAAAATTTCATTTGATAGAGCACAAAATAAATAATGTTTGGCTTTTGCATTTAGTTGACATTCTTTTTTATTTAATTCATCCGCAGGTCTTACAATGGCTAAATTGCATACTTCGATATCTAAAGTCTTAATAAATTTTTCAATCAAAATTTTCCATCCTTTATAATTTCTCCCTTCGAATAAAGGTGGTTTAGGAGATTTTTCTTCTTCATAAAAATTTACCCCACTAGTAGAAGCGAGATCATGAGACGCTATTATTCCCGGTTGTTAAGCCGATTTGGAATAACCTGCTTTGATACCACTTGTTGGATCGGTCAGAGCCCTTAGAGGGGGGGGGGGGGGGGTGAATAAGGGTTTTCAAAAACTTTAGATTTTATTTAGAAAAACTTTGAAATATTGCAATATTAAATCAAGAAGTCAAGTAAAACAAAAAGGGAGAGACAAGCTTTATTGATATTAAATAAGTTTTACAAAACTTGATCTCAATGACGCTAGAGATTGTAGGCGAATAATAAAAGCTCTTTTCGTTTTCTATACCGACTCGTATCCACACAAACCGGTTGGCTTTAGCCGATCCTTCCCCGGATACGGCCTCAAGCCGCTCTTGCCAACCCTTCCCCGGATATGGCCTCGAGCACCCCCTAGACCTATACCCGAGACCTAGTCGCCAACACGAGGCGAATTTCAGCCCTAAGTCCTACCCAGACCTAGTCGCCAACACGAGGCGAATTTACTAAACGATTACAGAAAAGATGTGAAATAAAAAGACAATAATATAAAAACTCCCTCTATGTAGATCTCTTGGAGAAGTAGACGAAGACGCAGAGTGTGATCGTAGTCGATGCGGTCTTTCGTCATGAAGATGAAGCGTGTTGAAATCTTCTCTACGGATCTCCTTAAGCCTTCATGGATTTGTGGGAGTATCTCTCTGAACCTTCCTCTCTATGTTGTGGCACGAAGCTCTGGAACTCTGGATCTCAAGAGGATGATAAAGACGGAGCCAAAGTGTCCATTTTATAGCCTCAGCGCTACCGACGGCGCTAGCGCTACCGCCGGCGCTATCCCGGATTAAGTAATGTTTTGCGCGGCAGGATCTTCAATCCGCGGCAACATTTTGCTCTATGCCTCTTGTGCGCCACGCTACCGCCAGTGCTAGTAGCTACCGCCGGCGCTATCCTTGATTAAGTAATGTTTTGCATGGCAGGATCTTCAATCCGCGGCAACATTTTGCTCTATGCCTCTTGTGCGCCATGCTACCGCCAGCGCTAGTAGCTACCGCCGGGCGCTAGCTCCTTCTATATAAGCCGCCAGAATTGCGTTAATCATCGCTAGCGCCAGGCGTTATCGCTACCGCCGGCGCTAGTGGCCATGTTGGAATTCTGTCCTCAATTTTGGGGACAACTATCCTTGAGTCATGTGGACTTTGATTTCCTGCACACTTAAACACACAAGATCAAATACACATATGATTTGTTATTCTCATTCCTAGGAGATGCGGAAGACCATGTTCCAACAAACTCCCCCTTTTGATAATAGCAAATCCATTAATGATAAATCAAAGCATTAATAAAAAAGCATGATGAAACTATACTTGTGTGTGTGTGAGAGTGATTACGTAGGATAATTATTGATTTTAGCATTTAGAATTGCTCCCCCTAAATACATGCTCCCCCTAAGTGAATGCTCCCCTAATATGTAAGCTATCATCTGAATTTGTTATGTTGGGTTTATGATAGCGGGTTATATTTATCATGTTAGTTCTCCCCCTTTTGTTATTAGCAAAAGTGGGTAGGGAAACAAAGCACCAAAAAAGTTTGTAAGTAGAAAATAAGGCATGATCGAGCTTTTGAAGTAAATGTTAAGGAGTTTTAGAATTGTTTCTCAGTTAAATAGATCAGAGTTATAAGCATTACAAAATTTTTCATAGAAGAAAATCAGAGTTTTTAGCATAAAAAAGTAATGATTTTCCCTTTATATAAAAGTTTTAAGCATAAAAATAAGGATTTCCAAATAACCAATCTACCCAGACAATATGTCTACACCCTAGCCCCGTACTAAGTGATGGATGGGCATGAGGAGCTGCAAACATGCCGTAGGTTGGGGTGTTAGTCCCATATGCAAACACTAGACAAAACTCAACCTAGCACTCTTTCCCCCCAGTGCCTCGCAAGGCCCCACTGGAACCCTCCCCGGTTAAGGACAAGACATGACTAAAGATAAGTTTATCTAATGTCTACAACCCTATGCCCCTGCTATGGTGAGATATGAAGTCACGGATAATAGTTTTTTGAAACATGAAGCTTTTAAATCTAATGGGAAGAATCATAATTGAATTTTTTGAAATAAAACTTACTTAGCTATATTGAAATTCATGAATGTATCAGAGTTTGAGCATTGCGGAAGATTTCAAAAAAGAAACACCATAATACTAAATAAGAGTTTAAGTTAAAAAAGGAGATATTTTTGAGTTTCAAAACTAACTTTATAAAGATAAGAGTTGAAGCATTTTGGAAGAAAGAAACAACATCCTTTTAGCAATGTTTCACTTGTTGGAAGAGCGTTTAGCATACACGTTTATATTGAAATAAATCAGAGTTTGTTACTATAAAAATGATATGCGTGTTAGAACAACCAATATAAATTCTACCAAGCAAGTCTACCACTTGTTTTTAAGAAAAAATTGAGATTTAAGACTTGATATAAGCATGAAAGTGCAAGGTAAATGTTATATGGTGATGATGCAGAAGACTTGTAGAAATACATGAAACATCTTATTGTAATCAAGAATAATCCATAAAAAGATATATGAGTTTAATTTCAAAAAGAAGATGTTTATGTAAATCATGTTTCAATGAAAATCTTTTATGGTTGACAAAAATAACCAAGCATGAAATAATATTATCACAAAGAGATTACTACAATGTTATTTCAATTCACAATTTCAAATCATACCAAACATTATAGAACACATGCTAGGTTATCTAGTGCATTTCATAAGTAAAGAGTAATATAGAATTAGCATTAGGATCCAATACTCATGAGAAGAAGTGTTATGGAAGATAATGATGTGTAAATAAGTGTATTTTTGAGTAGTGTAAACAAATGTTTTAATCAAAAATACAGGAAATATGTAAAGTAATAGCACAATAAAACACAAATAAGATTACTTCCACACACTTGAATGCACAATAAAACATACAACTACCAAGTTGCTCTGCACACACAATGCTCATTAAGACTTATCAGGGTGCAAAGTAGTGCTTGGGGGATCACATATTTTATTTTGAATTTTGAGACTAGTGATCCGGTGTACTTAAGAGTAAGTGGTTTTTCTTATTTTTGAAAGAAAGATTTGATTTGCACAAGACACTTTACTATTTTTTCCAAGGTGCTCAACCTCACAATGCTTATTAAGACTTATCAGGAGGTTCAAGTAGTGCTTGGTGGAGTTATCTTTGTCATTTATTTTATAATTTTGTTTTTTACAAAGTTCTCCGAATACACTTGTTTTGCAAATCAATAGAATTTATGAAAAACATAACCACTTTTCTTAATTTTTAAGAGTGCAAAATAAGGAGTGTAGGTAAGATACTTGTGCAATTTTAATCCATTGTACTAATACAAAACATACACAAGTATTCTTAGATTAAACACATATGTAGACAATGCCAAAAAGGGTGAGTGAATAAATATCATTATCAAACATAAAACATTTACTCATACTTAGAGGCATGCTAAGCTTAGTTCTACACAACCTTTAAAATATAATTGATGCACATATTAATAGATATATCAAAGCATGATGAAAACAATGTTCAACGTAGTTTGAAAAGATAAATTGCAACATTGTAGAATTTCTAAATAAGAGACTAAATCATGCTTGATTATCACAGGAAAGTCCATGCAGTATTTTTGATAGTTTTAGTGTTTTATATTTTTGTATTTTGATTTTAGCAAATACAAGCATATCTTTGTATTTTTTGCTTTTGTATTTTTGTATTTGATTTTTGCATAAAATAGACTTTTAAACAATAAAAATAGAAAAAAAAAACATATTTTTTGTAATTTGGTTTTTGTAGTTTTATATTTGATTGTTCAAAAAATAAAGAAAAACAGAAGTGCAAAACTTAGTAGAAAATATAGATTAAAATATTTTTAGAAATTTTTCAAAATTTTAAAATCACAGAAAATTGAACATGGACACTAGCGCCTGCGGTAGCGCTAGCGCGGGAAACAGTGAACGACTTTTTGTGATTTTGAATATTTTAATTATTGATTTTGATTAAGTGTTCCAATAGCAGTTCCATGCTGAAATATCAGATTTTTAGGAGATGTTTAGATAGTGCAAATTGCATGAAACATTAGCGATTTAGTGTATGACTTGACAACGCATGATGTATATTTTCTTATATTTTCATTTTCATTTTTCTAAGACTCATATTTATCAATATAATGTAAATTGAAACTGATAGGAAATTTAAGCACAAGATATCATGTTTGAATAAGCCAAATGATATATGTTCTAATGATTAATCCATAAACTATGTGTTTGATGGAATTTTAGTATTCTATTATGATTTCAAATCACATAACATCATAAATGTTGTACCTAGCATAGATACACAAGCATAAACCAAAAAGTGATGCTAGGATGATGAGTTTGGATGCGGATTAATCATGCATTTTGTGACATATTTCTCTTCACTATAAGGGCTAACATACTCATCAAAACAAGATCAACACATTTCGCATTTTAATCTTTAGCCTAAGCCCTTTAATAAACCATTTAAATCCATTAAAATATTATCATTAGTCTTGGCAATAATTTCAATTTACAATTCATAATTCAAGACATTTAAAAGGGTAATGGATTTAGAAGGTAAAAATAAAAAGGATAAGTAGATCACTAAACAGAATGATATGACTTTAATTCACTTTTATTGATTCACTTATGAATTATGGTTTATGAAAGTCATATCACAAGATATATAGAGTGAAAATATCATGTTAGTTTAAACAAAACAAAAGAAAATAAATAAAACGAAAGTTTAAGCATATTATGAAGTAGAGAAGTGATATTTCATTTTTAGTTGATTTCTACTTCATGCAAATGATGGGATACTAATGAATGAGTGATTTAGGTATCCAAAGAGGATCGGGTGTGACGGTTCCTTTGGGTACCCAAATAAATCGTGTTTGCTTTTGGGGAGATAGTGATGAGTGGACCCTTTCTTTTGACATTAGTGCGTTATTCTTAAGAATGGGTCTCCATTCATACTTTGGTAATATATTAATTTGAAAATTTCATTTGTCAGAGCACACAATAAATAATGTTTGGCTTTTGCATTTAGTTGACGTTCTTTTTTATTTAATTCATCCGCAGGTCTTACAATGGCTAAATTCCATACTTCGATATCTAAAGTCTTAATAAATTTTTCAATCAAAATTTTCCATCCTTTATAATTTCTCCCTTCGAATAAAGGTGGTTTAGTAGATTTTTCTTCTTCATAAAAATTTACCCCACTAGTAGAAGCGAGATCATGAGACGCCATTATTCCCGGTTGTTAAGCCGATTTGGAATAACCTGCTTTGATACCACTTGTTAGATCGGTCGGAGCCCTTAGAGGGGGGGGGGGTGAATAAGGGTTTTCAAAAACTTTAGATTTTATTTAGAAAAACTTTGAAATATTGCAAAATTAAATCAAGAAGTCAAGTAAAACAAAAAGGGAGAGACAAGCTTTATTGATATTAAATAAGTTTTACAAAACTTGATCTCAATGACGCTAGAGATTGGAGGCAAATAATAAAAGCTCTTTTCGTTTTCTATACCGACTCGTATCCATACAAACCGGTTGGCTTTAGCCGATCCTTCCCCGGATACGGCCTCAAGCCGCTCTAGCCAACCCTTCCCCGGATATGGCCTCGAGCACCCCCTAGACCTATACCCGAGACCTAGTCGCCAACACGAGGCAAATTTCAGCCCTAAGTCCTACCCAGACCTAGTCACCAACACGAGGCAAATTTACTAAACGATTACAGAAAAGATGTGAAATAAAAAGACAATAATATAAAAACTCCCTCTATGTAGATCTCTTGGAGAAGTAGACGAAGACGCATAGTGTGATCGTAGTCGATGCGGTCTTTCGTCATGAAGATGAAGCGTGTTGAAATATTCTCCATGGATCTCCTTAAGCCTTCATGGATTTGTGGGGGTATCTCTCTGAACCTTCCTCTCTATGTTGTGGCACGAAGCTCTGGAACTCTGGATCTCAAGAGGATGATAAATACGGGGCCAAAGTGTCCATTTTATAGCCTCAGCGCTACCGCCGGCGCTAGCGCTACCACCGACGCTAGCCCGGATTAAGTAATGTTTTGCGTGGCAGGATCTTCAATCCGCGGCAACATTTTGCTCTATGCCTCTTGTGCGCCACGCTACCGCCAGCGCTAGTAGCTACCGACGGCGCTATCCCTGATTAAGTAATGTTTTGCGCGGCAGGATCTTCAATCCGCGACAACATTTTGCTCTATGCCTCTTGTGCGCCATGCTACCGCCAGCGCTAGTAGCTACCGCCGGGCGCTAGCTCCTTCTATATAAGCCGCCAGAATTGCGTTAATCATCGCTAGCGCCAGGCATTATCGCTACCGCCGGCGCTAGTGGCCATGTTGGAATTCTGGACTCAATTTTGGGGACAACTATCCTTGAGTCATGTGGACTTTGATTTCCTGCAGACTTAAACACACAAGATCAAATACACATCGGATTTGTTATTCTCAAACCTAGGAGATGCGGAAGACCATGTTCCAACAAGATCCACATAAACCGACTACAATCATCTACAATTAGAAAATAGTATCTCTTGTCACTGAAGGATGGTGTAGATGATGGCCCCCACAAGTATGCATGGATTAGATCTAATGGTTGTAGGCATCTTGAATATGTGGATTTGGGAAAAGGTAGCCTATGACTTTTTCCTTCTGCACAGCCTTCACATTTTTGATTATCTACCACAATTTCTGGCAGACCTTCTACCATTTGATGAGTCCTTAAGACTTTTAAATCCTGTAAATTAAGATGACACAATCTTTGGTGCCAAATTTTTGATTGCTGATGCAATTGTGTTGTGCTTGTGAGTGCAATATCAGGGACTGGATAAAGGCTGACTGAAAATACTCTATTATCAGTCATTTCTGCAGATACTTCAAGTGTGCCTTCTTTGCTGATTATGTTGCAGGAATTTGCTGTGAAAAACACTTGATAGCCCTTTTGCAGTAATTGACCCACACTTAGAAGGTTGGTTGCTAGAGTGGGAACATAATTTACATCATAGATGTATCTTATTTGATTTGTTGATGTTTTTACTTTAATTGTTCCACAACCCTGAATTTATTGGAGATTTCCATCACCCATTATAACATTAGCTCTCACACTCTCATCAAGGTAGACAAATAGATTTTTATTTCCGGTCATATGGATTGAGCACCCACTATCTATATACCAAATGGTGTGATGATGTTGAACTTTATTGTTTATGTAAAACATGGCTTCTTTACTTTCTTCTTCTGAGGCTTTTACTTCAGATTTGTCCTTGAACCAGCAGTCCTTGTCAAGGTGAGTAGGCTTTTTGCATCTTTTGCATTTAAAGTAACAATCATTTGTGTCATGATTTGTTCTTTTACATAGGATGTAGGATAGACCTGATTTCTTGTTATAAGTTGGCCTTCCCGTAGAGGTGCCTCTACCTCTTCCTCTACCTCTAACTGAAGAGATATGAGATTTTTTAAGAAATGTTGGTTCAGTTTTATATTTTTGTGGCATATACTTGGTAGACAGGGTTTGTGAATTCAAGGCTTGATCTACATGAGATGATTGGTGTATTAATCTATCTTCATGTGCTTGTAGTGACCCAAGTAGTTCTGGTATGCTTAAGGTAGTGAGGTCTTTGGATTCCTCAATAGCCGCCACAATGTGATTAAATTGGGGAGACAAACTTCTCAATAATTTGGGCACTATACGTTTGTCTTCAATAGTGTCACCTAACTGTCTTATTTGGTTGATTATGGCTGTGGATCTTGCTATGAAATCTTGTACTTTTTCACCTTCTTTCATGGCTAGAGTATCAAACAATTTCCAGGAGGTTTGTAATTTGATGGATATTACCTGAGGAGATCCTTTGAACTCAGTTTGCAATGTTATCCAAGCCTCCTGAGATGTTGTCGCAGCCATAATCCTTGGAAAGATTGTGTTGGTGACCCCTTGTTGAATGTAGACTAAGGCTCTTGCATCATTTTGTTGGTTTTCTACTTTATTTTTCAGTTCTGCATCGTCAGGAGTTTTGGACGATGCCCCTGTTTGCGGAATTCCATTTTGAACCATCTCCCACAGGCCTTGAGACAGAAAAAGTGTCTTCATCTGTACAGCCCAGTATTCATAGTACTCCCCATTGAATACTGGTATAGGAGAAGACTGTGAAAATTTCTCGGACCTTGTGAGAGCAAGCAGGAATCGATTATGCAACTAAGAGATACTAGCCAAAGCAACCAGAAACAATCTTCAGACAAATATGTGATCTTTATTGATAGCATGAAACTTCATTACAGGGCAAGACATGCTTGGCGAGACATGATTTCGCCAGCACAAACACCAAAAAGAAAAACAAGGAAATGCAGATAACTGAGACCGCTCCAGACCGCGCGACCTCCCTGCGACTTCAACACACTGCAAGACCGCAGCGACTTGACGATCACAGAACCCCACCAACTCGCTGATCAAGCCGCCCACTTCTTCCAACCTCCTGATTCTCCCGAACTCCAGCACCACAACTCCAAGCCGCAGACCGCCCGAACACTTTCAGAGGAAGAGGTGAACGCTGCTGCCCGCACTATCCGCAGAAGCTGCACAAGAGGAATTCAATCAGCAGACCGCACGGTCAGAATAAAACAGACCGCAGGAACAAGCCGGACTCAGCTTACACTTGGTGTCACTATTTTATGCTGCTACAGTGGCTCCTATTTATAGGCGCGGGACCTGATCCAGTCACCACCCTATGAGATAGAATCACCACCCTCCAGACCGCGCGACCTGACTGGACAACCCGCGCGATCAGCAACATGCTCCTGCTTCGTTTTGGTGAACTCGCCAGCTTCAACATCGTCCATGAGAGACCGCCGCTCTCACAGCAGACCGCGACTCTACAAAGAGCTCGCCAGACCGCCCGAAGCTGTTCACCACCTGTGTTCGCTCGAGACCGCAAACACAGTCAGTCCGCCATCAGATCGCGAACTCCTGTCCGCATGCCGATCTCCTCCTGAGACCGCGAATCAGCAACCAGCTCGCATACCAGCCTCCTCCTGAGACCGCGCACTGAGACCGCGCGACTAACTTCCTTAGCCCGCGAATACTACCAGAGAACCTGGACTACCCTGTGCGGTCACACCAGACCGCCACAGCCTAGAGGAGGACAACCCGCCACGCGGTCAGAGGCAGACCGCGCGGCTTCCACCTTGCCGCCTTGGACCAGATACCAGCAGTCATTCCAGGAGACCGCAGCTAGGCTGATACCAGCCAGACCGCCCGGACAACCCGCCAGGTCGTGCGACCTCGCCAGTCCGCCCGACCTTCTCCCAGACCGCCCAGGTCCAAAAACCCTCTAACTTCCACTTTAACATTTTCAACACTCCCCCTTGAAGTGGGAAGTTGAAACCAGTCCAAGTAACTCCCTTAGCCGTGTGAACGGCCCCTTCGCCAGCGCCTTTGTGAAGATGTCTGCGACATTGTCCGCACTCCTCACATGCCCGACCGAAAGAGATCCCTCCAACACCTTCTCCCGTATGAAGTGGTGCTCGATCTCGATATGTTTGGTCCTCGCGTGACAGACTGGATTGGTTACCAGTTTGAGAGCACTCTCGTTGTCACCGCGTAGCAGAGTCGGCTCCCGAACCTCCTTGTGGACGTCTCCCACCAACCTCCTAAGCCAGATGGCTTCCTGAGCTGCCAAGGCCGAAGCCTTGTATTCCGCTTCTGTGGTGGAGACCGATACAGAATCCTGCTTCTTGCTGCACCATGATATAGCCGTAGGGCCCGCCATGAAGACGAATCCAGATGTCGACTTCCGATCATCCGAATCTCCCCCGTAATCAGCATCCATGTATCCATGCACCTCGAAGCCGGCATCCCTCCTGTACAGGAGACCCATGTCCGAGGTCGCCTTGACATACTTCAAAATGTTCTTGGCCGCTAGCAGATGAGGTACCCGTGGCTCCGCCATATACCGACTCACCCTGCCTACTGCATATGCAATATCCGGCCTTGTGATCGTCAG
Source organism: Dactylorhiza incarnata (assembly GCA_033032865.1). Taxonomy (NCBI): domain Eukaryota; kingdom Viridiplantae; phylum Streptophyta; class Magnoliopsida; order Asparagales; family Orchidaceae; genus Dactylorhiza; species Dactylorhiza incarnata. The sequence goes on along the minus strand of JAWHQI010000051.1, from coordinate 6,152,750 downwards.
ATAGATCAAGCTCCCAACCAGTGCTCGGAACACCAACGGATCTTGCATAATCCTCCCCTCATCCTTCCAAAGCTTCATAGCCTTCTCTAGAGGTGTGGAGGTGCACTTCCCTTCCTTCATGCCGAATCGATCCACGATCCGCTCCGCATACCCGGCCTGGGTCACCAACACTCCACCTTCCTTCCTCTGCACCTCAAGTCCAAGGAAATGGTGAAGCTCCCCCAGATCCTTCATCTCGAACCTGATAGATAGCTCAGCCCGAAGCCTAGCTACCTCCACCTTTGAGTTCCCCGTCACGATCATATCGTCGACGTACAGCAGCACGATGACCTGAAGCTCCCCGCTCTTCTTGACGAACAAGCTTGAGTCCGAGTCTGAAGTAACAAATCCACAGAATAAGAGATACTCTGCGATCTTCTCGTACCACGCCCTCGACGCTTGCTTCAACCCATACAGGGCCTTCTTCAGCTTGCAGACATGCTCCGGAAAATCTTCAGACACGAAACCTGGTGGCTGAGCCATGAAGATGTCCTTGTCAATCTCGCCGTACAAGAAGGAATTCTTGACATCGAGCTGCCAGATCTCCCATCCACAGAACGCCGCCAAGGCAATGATGAATCGAACTGAAGTCATTTTTGCCACCGGACTGAATATCTCATCGTAGTCTTCACCGTATTGCTGCGAAAACCCCTGAGCTACAAGACGAGCCTTGTACCGCTCGATACTGCCGTCAGCTTTCTTCTTCAGCTTGTAGACCCACTTGCATGCCACAGGAGTGGTGCCCTTGGGCTTGGGCACAAGAGACCAGGTCTCATTCTTCTCGAGAGCTGCCATCTATTCTTGCATCGCAACGTCCCACTCATTCACGCCTTTGGCCTTCTCAAAGCTCGACGGCTCCCTCTCATCCAAGGGACCAGCGAAGAAACATGAGACGAAGCTCACTGCGTTTCCTCCTGTATAGCGATCAGGGGCAACGATCGATCGCTTCGACCTCCTCAGCTCCTTCCCCTGAACCGCATTGTCTTCAGCTGCTTCTTCCCTAGCTCCCCTTCCAGACGTGCTAGGAGCATTGCTCCCCATGCTCCCTGAACCAGAAGCCCCCGTCTCGGAACTAGAAGGAGATGGACCACCTGGTGATACAGGTAGCTCCACCTGAAGATCTTCCACTGCTTGCTCCGGCTCCTCCACCCTGCTCTCTGGTAGCTCAACTCTAGAAGACCCCTTGTAAGATGTCACCTCATCAAATACAATGTCGCGAGATACAACAAATCTCCGCGTCTCCGGGTCCATGCACTTCCATCCTTTCTTCCGCTCATCGTATCCCACGAAGACTAGCTTCCTTGCTTTCGCATCTAGCTTCGTCCGAAGAGCATCTGGAACATGCACGTAGCAGGTGGAACCAAACACCCTAAGGTGTGCCACGCTTGGCTTCTCCTTGAACATCATCTCATGCGGAGTTAACATATTGATGGGACTAAGAGGCATCCGGTTGATGATGTAAGCAGCACAAGACATTCCCTCCGCCCAGAAGGACTTTGGGATACTCTTGGCATGCAGCCAACACTTGCAGGTCTCCGTCAGATGACGAATCTTCCGTTCCGCAACTCCGTTCTGTTGTGGAGTATGCGCACAAGTAAGCTCCCTCCGGATGCCCGCCTTCCTGCAGAAACTAGAGAACTCACTAGAGGTGAACTCCCCTCCGTTGTCAGTCCTCAGCTTCTTCACCCGCAGTCCCAGCCGACCTTCCACGAGCTCCTTGAACTCCACAAACTTGGCGAACGCCTCCGCCTTCTCCTTTAGAAAATAAACCCAGATATATCTGGTGTAATCGTCGATCAACACCAGCATATACCTGCTGCCTCCGAGGCTTGGGGTAGCAGCCGGTCCCATTAAGTCACCGTGGATGCACTCCAACGACACACTACACCTTGTCTGCGACTTGTCAAACGGTAGTCGATGAGACTTGCCGAACTGACATCCCGCGCAATCATGACCTTCTCCGTAGGAAGATAGACTTGGCAGGCCCTTAACCAGACCTCTCACCGCCATAGCTTTTAGTTTGTCCATCCCTACATGCCCCAACCTCTCATGCCATATAACGACACCATCATTCATCTTCATCTTGTCGACGTAGGAACTTGTCGATAGAACAAACAAGTCCTTTGCCCGTCTCCCGACATGAACGACCTCGGCCTTCACGGCCTCAACATTACGTAGAAACTTCACTTCTGTTGGGCCGAACAAAACGTGATACCCAACGTCTACAGCGTTAGTCACGGAGAAGAGGTTTTTCTTCATTCCGGGCACATGATAGACACTCTTCAAAGTAAGTGGCCCTCTATCACTGCCCAAAGAAACAACCCCCACCTTCTCTACTGGATGCACAGTATTATCAGCAGTAATGATTGCATTGTTACCTGTGTAGGGCTGTGCAGAAGAAAGCTTGGTCCCGTCTCCGGTGAGGTGATGACCACACCCCGAGTCCACGATCCAGTCCTCCAGATAGTTGATAGGAGCCGAAGCTCCAACAGAAGCCGAGAAGGCTCCTCCCCATCCTCCATCTATGTGTCTGACCTCAGCTTCCTCCTTCTCCGCAGCATGCCCTACTTGAGTGACCACTCTGCAATCTTTCCTGATGTGGCCAAACTTGCCACACTTATAGCACTTCGGACCTTCTCCCTTCTTCTTCCCGTCAGCCTTGGGAGCATATCCCCTTTCCTACTGCCCAGAAGTTGAAGGCCCAAAGCCTCCGGTTGTCTTCTTCTTCTTATCCCACTTCTTCTTCTTCCCCGAGAAGAGCACATCGCCATCTCCCCCAGTCACTGACAACCCCGCCATCTGTCTTGCCAAGCTTTCTTGCGAAGCAAGCAAGTTCTCCAGCTCCAACAGAGACGGCTGATTTGCCCATCCCTGTACCGACGTTACAAAGGCAACATATTCCTTCCGCAAGCCGCGGATGATGTGCCTCTTCAGCTTCGCCTCAGAGATAGGCTCATCAGGATCCAGTGCTGAAATTTCAGCACACAAGTTCTTCATCTTCAGAAAGAAGTTTGAGATAGATAGATCACCCTGAGCCGACCTTGCCAGCTCATTCTCCAAGAACTGTAGTCTCGCTACATTCTTCTTGTTAAACAGCCCATCCAGGGCTCTCCAGATCTCTGCAGCCGAACCACACCCCAAGATGTGATCAAAGAGATCAGGTGAAATAGCACGCTTCAAGGTGAACTCGGCCTTGGCATTGGTCTTCCTCCATGCCCTTACAGCCGGACCGTTATCACCAGCTTCCGTTGCCTTCACCTCTTATGTCTCATTTCCTCCAACAACTTCCCATAGGTCCTCACCCAGAAGATAGCTCTGCATACACGACTTCCACTTCTTGAAGTTAGTCGATGTAAGCATCTCAATACCAAGACCTCTTGAATATCCACCTTCCATTGCTCTTCCACTGGTTCCTTCTTCACAAAGGCGATGGATACTCTAAGTTGCAACCTGCTCTATCCACTCGAACCTCCCTCTGATACCATGTGAAAATTTCTCGGAGCTTGTGAGAGCAAGCAGGAATCGATTATGCAACTAAGAGATACTAGCCAAAGCAACCAGAAACAATCTTCAGACAAATATGTGATCTTTATTGATAGCATGAAACTTCATTACAGGGCAAGACATGCTTGGCGAGACATGATTTCGCCAGCACAAACACCAAAAAGAAAAACAAGGAAATGCAAATAACTGAGACCGCTCCAGACCGCGCGACCTCCTTGCGACTTCAACACACTGCAAGACCGCAGCGACTTGACGATCACAGAACCCCACCAACTCGCTGATCAAGCCGCCCACTTCTTCCAACCTCCTGATTCTCCTGAACTCCAGCACCACAACTCCAAGCCGCAGACCGCCCGAACACTTTCAGAGGAAGAGGTGAACGCTACTGCCCGCACTATCCGCAGAAGCTGCACAAGAGGAATTCAATCAGCAGACCGCACGATCAGAATAAAACAGACCGCAGGAACAAGCCGGACTCAGCTTACACTTGGTGTCACTATTTTATGCTGCTACAGTGGCTCCTATTTATAGGCGCGGGACCTGATCCAGTCACCACCCTATGAGATAGGATCACCACCCTCCAGACCGCGCGACCTGACCGGACAACCCGCGCGATCAGCAACATGCTCCTGCTTCATTTTGGTGAACTCGCCAGCTTCAACATCGGCCATGAGAGACCGCCGCTCTCACAGCAGACCGCGACTCTACAAAGAGCTCGCCAGACCGCCCGAAGTTGTTCACCACCTGTGTTCGCTCGAGACCGCGAACACAGTCAGTCCGCCATCAGATCGCAAACTCCTGCCCGCATGCCGATCTCCTCCTGAGACCGCGAATCAGCAACCAGCTCGCATACCAGCCTCCTCCTGAGACCGCGCACTGAGACCGCGCGACTAACTTCCTTAGCCCGCGAATACTACCAGAGAACCTGGACTACCCAGTGCGGTCACACCAGACCGCCATAGCTTAGAGGAGGACAACCCGCCATGCGGTCAGAGGCAGACCGCGCGGCTTCCACCTTGCTGCCTTGGACCAGATACCAGCAGTCATTCCAGGAGACCGCAGCTAGGCTGATACCAGCTAGACCGCCCGGACAACCCGCCAGGTCGTGCGACCTCGCCAGTCCGCCCGACCTTCTCCCAGACCGCCCAGGTCCAAAAACCCTCTAACTTCCACTTCAACATTTTCAACAAAGACGACATTCCAGATCCAACTTTTGATCCCATGTGCTCTGATACCACTGTTAAATGGTGTTGTAATAAAAGAAAGGCAAAGCTTTTGACTGAATTGAAATTGATTAAAAATATAAAAGTTGGCACAGTTTTTCTGGCTACAGGAACTGGGAAATGAAAAAGACAACAACTTTGCTTAAGTCGTCATCGGGACAGTACATATGCTTAAATAGAAAAGAAAACCTATTCTACTCCTTTGTTCCCGGAAAGGCGTGACTCTTCTGAAAAGGTGCTTTTCTTCTTGCAGGTGCGATGTTTCATTTCCGTGGCCATGGCTTGCTTTTCTTCCACGCCAACCGCCTGGATCCATCTATTTTGATGATAGCTTTGAGCTGAAACACTGCCTCCAGCGATTGCGTCTCGTGAGCTTAGATTTTCAGTTGGTATTTTAACAGTCCGCGCCCTCCCCTGCACACGCACTACAACAAATTAGAGCTATCGCGACATTTTTTAATGTCTTTGACGACGCTTTTAAAACGCCGCCGTAGATATGGCGACGCTTCTCCAAGCGCCGCTAAATCTCGGCGATTGGAAGCGCCGCGGAAAACTCTGTATTAAAAACGCTGCAGATTTAAAAACCTTTTAAAAATAAAAAAAAACCCTCTTTGACGGCATTTCTATATAAAAAGCACGACGAATAAGTTTCTTTTTATTTTTAAAAAATCATTTGCTTTTCTGCTGCTGCAATAACGAGTGATTCATTTGTTTTTCTGCTGCAATAAATTTCTGGTGCTGCAATAAGGAGTGATACAATGAAGTAAGAAAGACACAGAAGACAAAATTTATTTTGGATGCACTTAAACTTCTTTGTTCTCCCATCTTTATATAGCAAAAAATTTACACAAAGTATAGGCTACTATTAGGGGCAGTGAAACTGCAACCGAAACGCTTGAGCAATTAGTAGAGGTAGTAATAGTGGACCATCAAGGATTATTTCCAACATACTCCCTCCTAATCGGGATGTGACCCAAGGTTGCGAACTCCTAACAAGTGTCGTAATGTTGCTAGCTTTGCTGCCGGCAAAGCCTTCGTCAGCTAATCCGCACATTGATCATCTGTGTGAACAAACTCCACAACAATCTGCCCTCCCTCGACACATTCACGTATGAAGTGATACTGTTGAAACCAATTTCTCGGTCTCTGTGGAGTTCGGGGCCCTCACCGAGATGAGGGGCGACCAACCCTTACTCCTCCCAAGGGAGAGTTCTAGGTTGAAGGTAGAGGAACTATGGACTGGACCAAGAGCTTAGTGGGGAGGTCCCGCCACATACCCGGAAGCCCCTTAGGAACTTCCCCTCCCAAGCCACTACTAATCTTGGGCACCACTAGAGGCTCTCCTCACCCCCTAGAGAGACTTGGGGAGGGAGAGAGAGAGGGAGAGAGCTAGCCTAGAATGAACCCCTTCCAAATGGTGCCGCCTTGGTCCTATCTATAGGATTTTGGATTTGGGTTGCGAATAACCAAAAATTGCCTGCGAAGTTACCAAAATGCCCCCGGATTTGGCCTGCGAATAGCCAAATCCCGCTGTTCTGAAGCGCTAAACGCAGACTGACCCCCTTCCCCGGAACTGGGCGAGAGGGGGTACCTCGCGAGGCTCGGCAAGCCCCCTAATTGGGGCGGGCGAGACCCAGGAGCCGGCCTCTGCTGGGCGAGGGCGAGAGGGGGGGGCAGGCCTCCCCTCCCCCTCTCCGCCCCTCCTTTGCTGGGCGAGGGCGAGAGGGGGGGGGGGGGGGGGGGGGGGGGGGGGGGCGAGGCGCCCCTCCCCCTCTCCGCCCCTTCTTGCTGGGTGAGGGCGAGAGGGGGGAGGGGGCGAGCAGCCCTTCCCCCTCTCGGCCCCTTCTTGTTGGGCGAGGGCGAGAGGGGGGGCGAGCCGCCCCTCCCCTCTCTGCCCATCCTTTGTTGGGCGAGGGCGAGAGGGGGGGCGAGCCACCCCTCCCCCGCTCCGCCCCTTCTTTGTTGGGCGAGGGTGGGGGGGGGGGGGGGGGGGGGGCGAGCCGCCCCTCCCCCTCTCCGTCCCTCCTTTGTTGGGCGAGGGCGAGAGGGGGGCGAGCCGCCCCCCTCTCCGCCCCTTCTTGCTGGGTGACGAAGAGAGGGGGGGGGGGGGGGGGGCGAGCCGCCCCTCCCCCTCTCCGCCCCTCCTTTGTTGGGCGAGGGCGAGAGGGGGGGGGGGGGGGGGGGCGAGCCGCCCCTCCCCCTCTCCGCCCCTTCTTGCTGGGCGAGGGCGAGAGAGGGGGCGAGCTGCCCCTCCCCCTCTCCTCCCCTCCTTTGTTGGGCGAGGGAGAGAGGGGGGGGGGGGGGGGGCGAGCCGCCCCTCCCCCTCTCCGCCCCTTCTTGCTGGGCGAGGGCGAGAGGGGGGCGAGCCGCCCCTCCTTTGTTGGGCGAGGGCGAGGGGGGGGGGGGGGGGTGGCGAGCCGCCCCTCCCCCTCTCCGCCCCTTCTTGCTGGGCGAGGGCGAGAGGGGGGGGGGGGGGGGGGGGGGGGGCGAGCAGCCCCTCCCCCTCTCCGCCCCTCCTTTGTTGGGCGAGCGGGAGATCACTACGTCCACCGCTCGCCCTTCTCTTTTCTTATCCTGGATCATACTGAATAATAATGTTAAAAAATATCTCGTGCCTCGAGAACATACTCGACGAATACAGGGTTGTACACAATCCCCGCTCTTTTCGAGCAAGGTACATGCTCGGAAAGAAATATCCAACCTTGCGCATTCGACGAGTGTCGTTGAGAATCCGGCTAATGGTGCTACCTCAGCAAAACTATCTAGCCTCCCGAGAGGTCTTCCAACCCCGCCGGCTTGTGAGAGCCCGGCTAGCGAGACCACCTCGGGGAAAAATACATAGCCTCCCGAGAGGTCTTCCAACCCCGCCGGCTAGTGGGAGCCCGGCTAGCGAGACCACCCCGGGGAAAAATACATAGCCTCCCAAGAGGTCTTCCAACCCCACCGGCTAGTGGGAGCCCGACTAGCGAGACCTGATGCGCAAATCTCGCACACCGCTATAGGCGGTAGCTAGACTGCGACACGAAACGGCAGTGTACCGATCAATCAAGTAATATAAAATGGGAATGAATCCCCAAGTATCGATCTCAAAGGAACACAGTAAGGTGGAGTTAACGTTCGAGGAAGGACTTGAGATCGAAGTCCTTTTAGTCAGATGGGTGCGAAAGTGGGTGATTTGGGTTGTGGAAAATAAAGGATAATAATACAACTACTCCTATGCAGTGCCGCTATGCAATGCTTCGCTTGGCGGGATGGAGACTAGGCAGGCCTTGAGTGCGCTGCTTCACAAGGGCGGATGGACGAGTAGGCAAGCGGAATCGAACTGTGCATGCCACTAGCAATTGCTAGTGCGGCACACGAACGCGGCGGTGGAATGGAAATGGACGGCGGCGCACCTCATACAGACCTATAGAAAAAAATACACATTTACATAGACATGAAATGTATAGAAATACAACAAGTATAAGTGATACTTCATCAATATGTTAGATCTAACTACATACACATCAATAAGAGAAGAACAAAGCAAGAAATCGACCGAATCCGAAGGCTCGTTGTAGATTCACTGTTGGAATCGCCGGGTTGTCAATCCCCGTCCAAGCTCGGTCCGCAACTATGTCCGGGTTAGAGAGAGCTATCACTACTCTCCAATGAGCCCGTCTTCTTCTTCTCACGATCCGGTAAAGGTTTGCAAACTTCCCCTTGCTTGATGGTAATGGCGGCTAGATCCCCCTTGAAGCTCTAAGATGAAGGAGGAGGCCTAGGGACAAGCCCTGATGGAGTGGTGGAAGGTGTACGGAGCTGGGATGTCCTTTACGGCGGAAAAGGCGGAACAGGTACGGTCTCCCGAGCTAGGGCAGAGAACTGCGCTTTTATAGAAAACATTCAGAAAATTGGTCATGCACGGTCGAACGCACGACCGTGCACAGACCGTGCGATATTAAACATTAAGACTAGCGCAGGAAGACGACCTGGAGCGCCCGTGCGATTTACTCACGCACGGGCAGATCCGCACGTGCGTCAAAACGCATGGGTAAACTCGGAAAAGGAAGAAATGAGGCCAAACAGGCAGAACGTGCGATTCCTTCACGCACGGGCGCTGCTCGTGCACAGAGACGCACGACAAACGACAGATCATCAGTTTCTTCCTCAGTAAAGGGAGCACGACCGCACAGACCGTGCGTTAAGTAAAACACACGACCGTGCGATATGCACAGATCAGAACTCAGACTGAAACTGATGAAATGTCCACCTGCATAGCAATAACAGGGCTGAGAATACACATCCAGCGCAGGAAATAAAGCACAAAAAGAGTGAGGAGCACGCTGTGCTTAAAACAAGCAAACACACAACACAACGGCCTATATATGCACTTAGCAAAGAATAGCAAACATAAGCAAAAACACCTAAAGTGAAGTGCAAATACAAGAAATATTGCCCAGATGAGCCCATAAATGTATATATAAATGGGACTCATCACACCCTGATGCACTCACGACAAGTGTACCGGTCGTTCACAAGTAATAAAAATGTGAAGTTATCCCCAAGTATCGATCTCTCAAGGAACACGACAAGGTGGAGTTATCCTTCGAGGCAGGACTTGAGATTGAAGTCCAATGGTTGGAATTATGCAGGGAGGATGGCTTTGTTTGATGACAGAATAAAATAAAAAGCTAACAACTACTCCTATGCAGGCCTTGAGAGCACTGCTTCGCTGGGCGGGATGGAAACTAGGCAGGCCTTGTACGCGCTGCTTCGCATGGGTGGATGGACGAGAAGGCAAGCGGAATCGAACTGTGCAGGCCTTGAGCACGCTGCTGCGTAAGGCAAATGGTTTACACGGGTCGTTAGCACCGCTTAGCTTGGCGGATGGAAGAGTAGGCTCACGTAGTGGAAGAGTAGTCAAGCGGAATGGAAGAGTAGGCACACGGAATGGAATGGCGGTTTGGCAAAGTGGAATGGAGTGGGGCGGAATGGATTTGGTGGCGCACGTCGAATACACATATGAACAAAATATAATCTCATAAACATGAAATCAACATTACAAAGCAAGATTCATAGTGCACATCATCTAAATATGAGAAATCTAATTACATTCATCAAAACAAAAGGAAAGAGTGCAAGAGAATCGACCACATCCGAAGCATCAATGGGATTCACGGTAGGAATCGCCGGGTTGTCAATTCGCGTCCTAGCTCGGTCCGCAACTACGTCCGGGGTAGAGGAGGGCTGTCACTTCCTCCCAATGGACCCGTCTTCTTCGTCTCACGACCCGATCTACTCCGGTGCGAAGCTTTCCTCTCTTAATGATGAGTGTAGGGCTAGAATCCCCTCCATGGAAGCTTGAGGATGATGGAGGTGGCCTAGGGCAAAGCCCTCATGGAAGGGTGGAAGAAAACGGAGCTGGAGCTCTCCTTGCGGCGGAAATGGCGGAGCTGAATCGGCCCAAATGACCTAAAAATCGGGACTTAAATAGAAAACATGTAAGGAAATCCTTCACGCACGACCAAACGCACGTTCGAAGTCAACCGTGCGCGAAGGAATCGCACAGGCGCAGAAAAAAATGTAATATTTTAGAAAACAGCATCTGCTCGTGCGTTTTACTCACGCACGGGTTGGGCTCGTGCATGAAGAAAACGCACTGGAAGAATCCGACGGCAGCTTTTCATGATATTTTGAGCGAAATGAAAACGCAAGATCAATCAAATCGTGCATGAAGGATAAACGCACGGCCGTGCGATCTTGAAAACAACAAAATAAAGATATGTGGAGCACCATGTGCTTACCCCCAGCAGAATAGTGCGCAATTGCACACCACAATGGACCAAAATGTGCATTCCATGTGAGAATTGTATAGCAATGAAATATAAGCAATAACATACTAAAAGTGAAGTGCAAATGCATGAAAACAAGCCCAAATGAGTCCAAAATTGTGTATATAATTGGGACTCATCACACCCCCAGATTTAAACGTTTGCTCGTCCCGAGAAAATCATCTCAAGGCAAAGAGGAAGAAAGCTAGTTGGCTAAGCAATTGTACGAACGAAGTACCATGCGAAGTCGCATCCTCATGCACAAAGAGAAATGGCAGAAAACAATTCTAAGTATACCCAATAATTTCTATTTTCTATAAGCGTAAAGAAGATATTACTTGTACTCCTACTGTGAATCACAGTGAATCATCCGGTTACGCGTTGAACGAAAGTAGACAGACAATGAGGTGAGCATTGCCAAAGATCGAGTCTCGGGCGGATCTCCAAAGGAATCCACCAATGTCGATGACCATACGCTTGCCCGTTCACACTCTCTCCACGGCACTGGTTTAACTCAAGCGCACAAATCAATAGGACTTGTAGGTTTATAACATGGCTTAGGTTTAGGTGCGGAAAACAACGGTAAACATGAAGGCTAAGCACGCCCAACCCAAATGAGCAAGTACAAGAAATCAGCTAACACCACAACATGAAAGCGCGGGTTGTAACGGCCCAGCCCCGACCACCACACCGAGGGCTGGCAACCCGGCTCACAAGGCCGGTCCATCTCCACCCAGTGGGCCGGCTAACCGACCGTTAGACGCCTGGCCCCATTGTCCAGGACGCCCGGGCTGCAGCCCGCTTAGCAACACCCCAACCAATCCCTGTAGCCTGTTTCTCAGCTACAGTAGGGTGTTGATGGCGGGATTCGAACCCCCGCCACCCTTGATAAGAACCTCTTCAAACAGGTCTCATCACCAACTGAGCTGCAGCTCAGTTGGTGATGAGACCTGTTTGAAGAGGTTCTTATCAAGGGTGGCGGGGGTTCGAATCCCGCCATCAACACCCTACTGTAGCTGAGAAACAGGCTACAGGGATTGGTTGGGGTGTTGCTAAGCGGGCTGCAGCCCGGGCGTCCTGGACAATGGGGCCAGGCGTCTAACGGTCGGTTAGCCGGCCCACTGGGTGGAGATGGACCGGCCTTGTGAGCCGGGTTGCCAGCCCTCGGTGTGGTGGTCGGGGCTGGGCCGTTACAAAAAAGTGCAAATGGGGCCAGGCGTCTAACGGTCGGTTAGCCGGCCCACTGGGTGGAGATGGACCGGCCTTGTGAGCTGGGTTGCCAGCCCTCGGTGTGGTGGTCGGGGCTGGGCCGTTACAAAAAAGTGCACTTTTTTGTAACGGCCCAGCCCTGACCACCACACCGAGGGCTGGCAACCCAGCTCACAAGGCCGGTCCATCTCCACCCAGTGGGCCGGCTAACCGACCGTTAGACGCCTGGCCCCATTGTCCAGGACGCCCGGGCTGCAGCCCGCTTAGCAACACCCCAACCAATCCCTGTAGCCTGTTTCTCAGCTACAGTAGGGTGTTGATGGCGGGATTCGAACCCCCGCCACCCTTGATAAGAACCTCTTCAAACAGGTCTCATCACCAACTGAGCTGCAGTTGGTGATGAGACCTGTTTGAAGAGGTTCTTATCAAGGGTGGCGGGGGTTCGAATCCCGCCATCAACACCCTACTGTAGCTGAGAAACAGGCTACAGGGATTGGTTGGGGTGTTGCTAAGCGGGCTGCAGCCCGGGCGTCCTGGACAATGGGGCCAGGCGTCTAACGGTCGGTTAGCCGGCCCACTGGGTGGAGATGGACCGGCCTTGTGAGCCGGGTTGCCAGCCCTCAGTGTGGTGGTCGGGGCTGGGCCGTTACACGGGTGCACCACACCACCAAACGTGGCATTTACAATGAGGTGTGTGCACCGCCTACTCCAATATACAAAGCTCATAAAGTTTTCAATTCAATTTGCCTTTTTTACTTCATTTCTTTTTCAACATTTTCATTTTCATTTTTTTAACATATATATATATATAATGAACACATCCACGCATCTGCAAAAATGAACACTACAACAACACCACCACATGATACCATAAATAGAACTAAACTCGACTGGGTGTGCGACTAGGATAGGCTATTTGGCTTTGGTGAGATATAAGTGGAGCTGAATCAAAAGGAGGGGTAGGCACAACTGGGTTAGAGAGGGTAATGTGGTAGGAACGGGTACAAGGCTCAACCGGGCCAAAATGAGGGCCTACATCACATTTGCGCGCTTGACTAACCGTATACCCATGCTTCGAGAGTCGCTTGGGGCAAGTTCTTAGCCACCGAGAAAGATCAACCTTCCTCCCGACTCGAGCAATACGAGGCTACTGAACGCCTACACAATTCTACGCCACCGTTTGATTCATGACCGGATTCACAACTAGAGTATTGTAAACAAAATTTACGCTAATAGAAAAATAGAAACTAAAAGAATATAAAGAATTTAATCTACACAAACTCTAAGTGAACATGAGTGTACGACTAGGAACACTCTTGGAGTCAACATTTTACTCCGCCATACAATACTAAGCCAACACAGAATTCTTCGCCTTGCGCACAGGTGATAAACAAGCTCGGCACGTGCAAAAATTTAAGCACGCGCTCAAGTGGGTGATATGGTGTGCGACGCAAATGAACAAAACCAAATATCATAATAAAAGCTTCTAGCATGCAAAAGATGTGTGAACGTGAGTGGGTAACGAAGCGCGGTTCTCCCCCCAGACTTAATCAAAGCAATACATCATATGATATGACAGTAGAAATAAAAATAGCGACTAGGAGAGAAGTTACCCCATGCTTAGCAAGTGAGCATACCAGAAGATTGGCGATAATACTGCAATGGAAATCCAAGTACGCCACCAAAAGATCACCACCCTACAAAAAGGACGCACCAAGCAATAGCAAAAATGATATATTAAGGCATTAGCGGATTAGAAAGGAATAAAAGCAACAAAAACTTGGGTTGTCTCCCAGCAGCGCTTTTGTTTACCGTCCTTAAGCTGGACTTAATACCTGTATTATGCAGTTTTAATAAAAGTTTAAGCATAAAAGAGAAAACTAAAATATCCTAATTATTACAACCATTCCAAAAAGATCAACTGTAAGTTGATTTAAAGTAGTAACTGCAAATAAAAGAAATGGGTCCGAAGACCCAACAACAGCAGTCCAGAAGATCAGGAGCTTTCCATCTCCAGATTTCATCTTTCTTCATCCTCTTCCTCTCCTCCAATCGGCGGTCATGGATGAAGTAGCGTTTACCACCCTGCACCCAGTCTGTCAAGGAAAACGCAGGCAATGATGATAAGGTGGAATAGACGATGGATTTCATCATTGCCGGTTGCTTTTCCTTCCAAGACTGCCACACAGGATCGCCCAAAAATGGGTCTAGATATTCATGCACCTGCAAAGGGATAAATGAAATATCAGACAATAAAGTAGGCGAGGAAGCAGGAAGGATGAATTTATCGATATTAGCATTAAAAGAATGATGATTAGGAAATAAAATAGATGAAGAACTAAAAGGTTCAAATAAAGGAGGAGTGGCCCCGGTTTCACTCCTGGCAGGTTCCACAAAAGGCTCATTGTCGACCGCATTAAGAGCATTGCAGGAAGGATATGAGCAGCTAGGAACTTCGATGATGAGTTGGACCTTCTCCTCCGGTGATGAGGTAGAAACCTCATCACTAAGGAAAATGTCCTCCTCAGTGCAACTCAGCATAGCTTCAGGCTCCATAGGCTTATCCTGCACATCTAAAAACTCGGCAATAAGAGCAGAAGATACATGCATACTGATACAAGAAAATATCTGAGTAGAAATAGGACTCAAGATAGAGTCCGATAGGAGTGAAGAAATATCCTCAGATACAGAATCCATAGGAAAGCATGGCACCAAAGAGGAAGAAAACTCCAAAATGTCATCGTAGTGATCAACATCGACGCTAATCGACGCATTCGTTGTGCTCCCAAGATGACCCGGGGGCCTAACGTATGTGTCATCAGCGATGGAAGGAGCGGCGGCATAGGAAGGCAGTGGAATGGTGATAAGTGCTGGCTCATCATCCTCTCCCAATTGCAATTTCCATTGCTCACAGTCCTTCAGCACGTGATCAAGACTCTGACAACACAAGCAGTGCTTCCCGGTAGGTTTTGACTGTAGAAAAGCCAAACCACCCGGTGAAGGCGATGCTCGCGATGGGGACGCATACTTATAATACGTAGGTCCATAGTATGAACTACACAGATTATAATTATGGCTTCTTAAATGGCACTCATCACTAGAGTGACTAGACTCTCTACACCACCTACATTGTTGATAAGCAGACATATTGGTGCAAAGAAGGATTCACTAATAATATAAGCTGAAAAATAACTCAGTATGCATGAAGGGAAAAATTAAATCAACAGGAACCTGATTTTTGAAATACTTAAAAAGATAATAAGAGAATTTACAAATACTAAATTAAAACAAATGCGATAAACAAATGGAAAAGACTTTATCTCTTGTCGCACTCTCTCAAGTAACTCACACGACTGTGTTCCCCGACAACGGCGCCAAAAACTTGATGCACTCACGGCAAGTGTACCGGTCATTCACAAGTAATAAAAATGGGAAGTTATCCCCAAGTATCGATCTCTCAAGGAACAAGGCAAGGTGGAGTTATCCTTCAAGGCAAGACTTGAGATTGAAGTCCAATGGTTGGAATTATGCAGGGAGGATGGCTTTGTTTGATGACAGAATAAAATAAAAAGCTAACAACTACTCCTATGAGGCCTTGAGCGCACTGCTTCGCTGGGCGGGATGGAAACTAGGCCGGCCTTGTACGCGCTGCTTCGCAAGGGTGGATGGACGAGAAGGCAAGCGGAATTGAACTGTGCAGGCCTTGAGCGGGCTGCTTCGTAAGGCGAATGGTTTACACGGTCCGTTAGCACCGCTTAGCTTGGCGGATGGAAGAGTAGGCTCACGTAGTGGAAGAGTAGTCAAGCGGAATGGAAGAGTAGGAACACGGAATGGAATGGCGGGTTGGCAAAGTGGAATGGAGTGGGGCGGAATGGATTTGGTGGCGCACCTCGAATACACATATGAACAAAATATAATCTCATAAACATGAAATCAACATTACAAAGCAAGATTCATAGTGCACATCATCTAAATATGAGAAATCTAATTACATTCATCAAAACAAAAGGAAAGAGTTAAAGAGAATCGACCACATCCGAAGCCTCATTGGGATTCACGGTAGGAATCGCCGGGTTGTCAATCCGCGTCCTAGCTCGGTCCGCAACTACGTCCGGGGTAGAGGAGGGCTGTCACTTCGTCCCAATGGACCCGTCTTCTTCGTCTCACGACCCGATCTACTCTGGTGCGAAGCTTTCCTCTCTTAATGATGAGTGTAGAGCTAGAATCCCCTCCTTGGAAGCATGAGGATGATGGAGGTGGCCTAGGGCAAAGCCCTCATGGAAGGGTGGAAGAAAACGGAGCTGGAGCTCTCCTTGCGGCGGAAATGGCGGAGCTGAATCGGCCCAAATGACCTAAAAATCGGAACTTAAATAGAAAACATGTCAGAAAATCCTTCACGCACGACCAAACACACGTTTGGAGTCAACCGTGCGCGAAGGAATCGCACAGGCGCAGAAAAAAATGTAATATTTTAGAAAACAACATCTGCTCGTGCGTTTTACTCACGCACGGGCTGGGCTCGTGCATGAAGAAAATGCACTGGCAGAATCCGACGGCAGATTTTCATGATATTTTGAGCGAAATGAAAACGCACGATCAATCAAATCGTGCATGAAGGATAAACGCACGACCGTGCGATCTTGAAAACAACAAAATAAAGATATGTGGAGCACCATGTGCTTACCCCCAGCAGAATAGTGTGCAATTGCACACCATAATGGACCAAAATGTGCATTCCATGTGAGAATTGTATAGCAATGAAATATAAGCAATAACATACTAAAAGTGAAGTGCAAATGCATGAAAACAAGCCCAAATGAGTCCAAAATTGTGTATATAAATGGGACTCATCACACCCCCAGACTTACCTGTTTGCGCGTCCCGAGCAAACAAATCCGGCGGAGTATGAAACAGGTAGTTAGCATAGAAAATTGCAAAGAAAGAGTACAATGCGAAGTATCATACATATGCATATAAAAATTCTATAAAGGAAGATTCTAACTATACTAACCAATTTACAATAGTATAAATGCGTAAATAAAGATTTATTTATGCTCATATGGTGAATTGTGAAGAATTTATGAGGTCGTGCCCGGTGTGAAAGTAAACAAGCCACTCAGGAGGGTGTTACTAAAGACCAGAATTAGGGAATAACTCCGTTGAAATCCATCAGCGACGAGATCCATAAGCTTGCCCGGTTACACTCTCTCCACGACGCCAAGAAACTCACCAGTTAAATCAATAGGACTTTCCGGTTATAATGCGGCTTAGGTTACGGTTACGCAACCCAATTGAGTCACAAGATAACGCTGACCCAAAACAAGACCACAAGTGATGCTAGTGTGACACACCCCCAGACTTAGCTTGAGAACTGGGTGTGCACACAGCCTACTCCAGCAAATACCAACTGAAATTTCTAATACGCACAAGGGGATTTCTTTTCAATCTACTTTTTCTTTTTCAGATTTTTCTTTTTCTTTTTCTCTTTCTTTTTCTTTATCCCCTGGTTGGTTTACAAAAGGAGTTCAGCAAATAATATGAATTTTTCTTCTAATCACAAAAATTCTAAACATCACATCCAAATATGAGATGTAATTTCAGTTAAAACATTTTTGGTTGCGAAAATAGGGTAAACTTCAAGCTTTGGTGATTGAAAGAGTAGCTGAAACAAAGGAGGGGTAGGCACAAATTTGGCTTGCAAAGGTAAGCATATAGGTCAAGGAAAACAAGGCTCAAACTAGCCAAAACAACGACCTACATCATATTTAACAAAATGAGTTGCTCTCACCCATGCTTCAAGAGTCGCTTGGGGCAAGTTCTTAGCCCACGAGAAAGGTAAACCTTCCTTCTGAATCGAGTAACACCCAGCTAGCGCTCGCTTACACACAACACCGTAATACCGTTAATTTCAGTCACATTCACCAAATGAGTAAAGTAAATCAAAGATTACGCAAGAATCCTAATTGTAAATTAGAAGCATAGAGATAATCTACTTTTACTCAAATTTCTATGGAAGCATGCAGATGAGACTAGAGCACTACAAGAGTCAACATTATACTCCGAATTGCAATTCCTAAGCTAACATCCTATTTCACATTCCAAACAAAATAAGTATGAACTGAACTACACATACAAGTGAGTGCGATCTCAAGTGGGTGTAGTGGTGTGCAGTCAAAATGAACAAAAATAATTGAAATGAGACTTCTAGCATGCTAAATAAATGTGCGCGTGAGTGGATACACAAAAATATCTCCCCCAAACTTAAACTATGCATTAAGATATTCTAAAACAAAGTCAGGGGAAGAGTGTACCCAATGCTTAGCAAGTAAGCATGCCGGAAGCCTGGAGTGAAGCTCTACGACGAATTACAACCACCACCTTCACAAATTGAAAATACCTGCAAGTGGTTGTCTCCGCAAAAACAAACTAAAATAAAATCTAACTAAGGCGTTAGAGTAGGCGATAAAATAAAAGACAAGAAAAATTAAGATAAATACTGGGGTTATTGTCATCCCAGCACGACTTATTCAGGAAGGTGCGGGTCTTAGCTAATGGGAGTATGGAAAGAGATGTGGACAGGCAGCTGTTCTAATTCCCGTGTCGGTACCGGGTACCGATACGGTGATAGAACTACTACTCCTCTACCTAAATAGTAATACCTGCTAGACACAGGTAGAGGAGGGAGAAAGAAAGAGGTGGAGGGAGAGTCCTCCACTCTACTGTCAACAAAATAAATTTCCTTACCTAGCAAGGTTTCGTCTTCAGGAGGGCAGCAGGAGGGGAATACAATACATGGCATATCTTCTGTGGAGGGGTTATTGACCTCCTTACACAAGAAGATGTGCGCAGTATTGCATGATGCAATGTGCACCACCTCTTGCATAACCTGTGAAGGCTCAACCTGCATAGGCTCAGAAAGGGAAGGGGGCTCAAGGAATAAAGGGGACGAAGAACATAAATAAAAATCGATCGGGGGAGTGATCCCGGTCTCACTCCCATTAGATTGGGGAAGTAAAATAATGTCGGCATTTTTGACAATGCCGCAAGGTTCGGTGGGATCGATGGTGGCCTTCTCCCGGATTTACACTTCCTCCACCGGTGTTGAGGAAAAATCCTCTTCACCCAGAAGGTTGTACTCCTCCATTGGAATAGGCTCAACACAAAGATCGCCAGCCTCCTCTTGTGACGCATCTTCAACAATGTTATCAGAAATAAATGTAATAGAATGCACAATAGGGGGAGGAATAGGGCTTGAAAAAGATTCAGGCACCAATTCCTCACAAAGAATCGAATCTATGCATGGTGATATATGTACAGGGGAGATGGGCTCTGCAATGGCAGAGTCTAGATCAGCCACACATCTGGTGACTGTGTCCACATCATTCCCTTCAAAACTTGAAGGTGATATGGACACATAACCGGATGTTGAAGGTGTGCTTCCAGAAGTAGGAGTCGAGACGATCCGGTCCGGCTCGTCATCCTCGTCCATCTGACGAAGGAAAGCAGCACAATCCTTCAAAGCATGATCCATTCTCTGACAAAATGAGCACTGTCGTACAGGCTTCTTTGGCACAGCAGGTGCTGAAGCCGAAAAGAAGTATGACGGCAGAGGCTCGGCAGAATAACCATAGGACTTACGCGCACCATATGGAGTACCAGACGAAGTCGGTGCTCCATATACTGAGCGTTGAGTGCTAAGGTTGCTATCTCCTGTTGGACATCTATCACTATCATGAGATATATCTCCACAGAAGTGGCAGCGAATATTAAACGCAGCCCACATAAAGTGAAGATAAAACGATTCAAAATAAACACTAATGTGCAAAATAATACACCCTACAAAAATTTACTAAGCAACCTAATAAAAACAAGAAAACAGACTAAGAAGAAATAAAACAAAAGAATGCAATACACAAATGAAAAGGGCTAAAATCTCAGATTCTCCCTCTCCAGAAAACTCACACGACTGTGTTCCCCGGCAACGGCGCCAAAAACTTGATGCGCAAATCTCGCACACCGCTATAAGCGGTAGCTAGACTGCGGCACAAAACGGCAGTGTACCGATCGTTCAAGTAATATAAAATGGGAATGAATCCCCAAGTATCGATCTCAAAGGAACACAGTAAGGTGGAGTTAACGTTCGAGGAAGGACTTGAGATCGAAGTCCCTTTAGTCGGATGGGTGCGAAAGTGGGTGATTTGGGTTGTGGAAAATAAAGGATAATACTACAACTACTCCTATGCAGTGCCGCTATGCAATGCTTCGCTTGGCGGGATGGAGACTAGGCAGGCCTTGAGCGCGCTGCTTCACAAGGGCGGATGGACGAGTAGGCAAGCGGAATCGAACTGTGCACGCCAGTAGCAATTGCTAGTGCGGCACATGAACGCGGCGGTGGAATGGAAATGGATGGCGGCGCACCTCATACGCACATATAGAAAAAAATACACATTCACATAGACATGAAATGTATATAAATACACCAAGTATAAGTGCTACTTTATCAATATGTTAGATCTAACTACATACACATCAATAAGAGAAGAACAAATCAAGAAATCGACCGAATCTGAAGGCTCATTGTAGATTCATGGTTGGAATCGCCTGGTTGTCAATCCGCGTCCAAGCTCGGTCCCGCAACTATGTCCGGGGTAGAGAGAGCTATCACTACTCTCCAATGAGCCCGTCTTCTTCTTCCCACGATCCGGTAAAGGTTTGCAAACTTCCCCTTGCTTGATGGTAATGGCGGCTAGATCCCCCTTGAAGCTCTAAGATGAAGGAGGAGGCCTAGGGACAAGCCCTGATGGAGTGGTGGAAGGTGTACGGAGCTGGGATGTCCTTTGCGGCGGAAAAGGCGGAACAGGTACGGTCTCCCGAGCTAGGGCAGAGAACTGCGCTTTTATAGAAAACAGCAGAAAATTGGTCACGCACGGTCGAACGCACGACCGTTCACAGACCGTGTGATATTAAACATTAATACTAGCACAGGAAGACGACTTGGAGCACCCGTGCGATTAACTCACGCACGGGCAGATCCGCCCGTGCGTCAAAACGCACGGGTAAACTCAGAAAATGAAGATACGAGGCCATACAGGTAGAACGTGCGATTACTTCACGCACGGGCGCTGCCCGTGCGCAGAGACGCACGACAAACGACGGATCATCAGTTTCTTCCTCAGTAAAGGGCGCATGACCGCACAGACCGTGCGTTAAGTAAAACGCACGACCATGCGATATGCACAGATCAGAACTCAGACTGAAACTGATGAAATGTCCACCGGCATAGCAATAACAGGGCTGGGAATACACATCCAGCGCAGGAAATAAAGCACAAAAAGAGTGAGGAGCACGCTGTGCTTACCCTCAACGCTAAAACAAGCAAACACACACCACAACGGCCTATATGTGCACTTAGCAAGGAATAGCAAACATAAGCAAAACACACCTAAAGTGAAGTGCAAATAGAAGAAATACGGCTCAGATGAGCCCATAAATGTATATATAAATGGGACTCATCAGGACCACCTCGGGGGAAAAATACATAGCCTCCCGAGAGGTCTTCCAACCCCGCCGGCTAGTGAGAGCCCGGCTAGTGAGACCACCTCGGGGAAAAATACATAGCCTCCCGAAAGGTCTTCCAACCCTGCCGGCTAGTAGGAGCCGGCTAGCGAGACCTGTTGGAGTTACCATTGTGATCTAGAAGTGGTCAAACATGTAATGTCACTGCCAACGCGATATGAGCCTGTAGGGTCGCACATAAGAGCATGTGGAGAAGTTGGAAGATTGACTATGTTGGTAAAGGTTACCAATCACCATATAGAATGGGGGAAGTCCAGCAAATGTTGCTGTCTGAATTCGTCGGGTTTACACGGATAGAATTCGTCGGATTCGTCGGATTGTTCCGTGGAATCCCGACGAACTGTTACAGAGATCCTTAACTCGGCAAATGTTATCGTCTGACATGATTCGTCAGATTCGTCGGGATTCGTCGGATTGTTCCGTGGAATCTCGACGAATTGTCACAGAGATCATTAACTCGGCAAATGTTGCCGTCTGATATGATTCGTCGGGATTCGTCGGATTATTCCGTGGAATCTCGACGAATTGTAACAGAAGCCCCTATTCTGCTGTGTGGTCTGCGGATAACGATTCTTCTAGAAGTATGTTTATCCTTTGGGTATAAATATAACTTCTTTTAGGGTTCTCATAACTTACGAAATAGAAGCCAACGGAAGGAGTTCCGCTCGAACCGTAGACGGAAGGAGTTCCGTCTGAATCGCCTCCGCCGACTTCCTCTCCGACGATTGTCGCCGGTGTTGTTCTTCCTGAAGCGGACCTAGCAATCCGTGGAAGCGCAAGGTGTAGTCTTCTTCTCCCAACTCGTGTGGACTGCTGTAGAGACATAGACATTATTCTACGTGAGAACTCTTGCAAAGCCGACGAAGGCAATCTTCTTCTTGGAGCATCTAGGTTGGATTTGATCCAATCCCGCCAAGGTAATTTCATACCTAGTTTTGATTTACTTCTTGATTCAATATTCATGGCCCGATCAAAGTCTTTTGGGTTGTTTCTCTTTATTTCTGCTGCGCCTACATGTGATGTATGGTCATAGAAAAACCCAACAAGACCACCTCGGGGGAAAAATACATAGAGACCTTCCGGCCACCGAGCGGTTCCCGGCCCTGCCAGCTTGATGGGAGCCTGGTCAGCGGGCCAGCATCGGGGCTAAGTACCTTTAAAACATTTGGCCACCGAGCGGTTCCCGGCCCTGCCAGCTTGATTGGAGCCTGGTCAGCGGGCCAGCATCGGGGCTATGTACCTTTGAAACATTCGGCCACTGAGCAGTTCCCGGCCCTGCCAGCTTGATGGGAGCCTGGTCAGCGGGCCAGCATCGGGGCTAAGTACCTTTGAAACATTCGGCCATCGAGCGGTTCCCGGCCCTGCCAGCCTGATGGGAGCCTGGTCAGCGGGCCAGCATCGGGGCTAAGTACCTTTGAAACATTCAGCCACCGAGCGGTTCCCGACCCTGCCAGCTTGATGGAAGCCTGGTCAGCGGGCCAGCATCGGGGCAAAGTACCTTTGAAACATTCAGCCACCGAGTGGTTCCCGGCCCTGCCAGCTTGAGGGGAGCCTGGTCAGTGGGCCAGCATCAGGGCTAAGTACCTTTGAAACATTCGGCCACCGAGCAGTTCCCGGCCCTGCTAGCTTGATGGGAGCCTGGTCAGCGGGCCAACATCGAGGCTAAGTACCTTTGAAACATTTGGCAACCGAGCAGTTCCCGGCCCTGCCAGCTTGTTGGGAGCCTGGTCAGCAGGCCAACATCGGGGCTAAGTACCTTTGAAACATTCGGCCACCGAGCGGTTCCCGGCCCTGCCAGCTTGATGGGAGCCTGGTCAGCGGGCCAGCATCGTGGCTAAGTACCTTTGAAACATTCGGCCACCGAGTGGTTCCCGGCCCTGCCAGCTTGATGGGAGCCTGGTCAGCGGGCCAACATCGGGGTTAAGTACCTTTGAAACATTTGGCCACTGAGCGGTTCCCGACCCTGCCAGCTTGATGGGAGCCTGGTCAGCGGGCCAGCATCGGGGATAAGTACCTTTGAAACATTCATCCACCGAGCGGTTCCCGACCTTGCCAGCTTGATGGGAGCCTGGTCAGCGGGCCAGCGTCGGGGCTAAGTACCTAAAAAACTTTCATAACTTTGATTGTCATATTACACGCAAGAAAAACTAAGTCTGAATGTAGATCATCATACTACATGGGCTCAAAGAAAAAGATAAGTAAGAAAATTAAAACTTGGTCTCCTACTCTCAAGTCTGGTCTTCCTCGACATATTCTGGTTGTTGTTGTTGCTTCCTCGGACCCCTCTCATCCCTTAGTTCCAAGAATTCAGGGCAGGCGGACGTCGCGTGACCCTCCTCATTGTGGAAGTCGCAGTATGGTAACTCAACCATACCCCTTCTTTTTCCTCTTCTTTCTGCCTTCTTGGCTCTCCTCCTTCTCCCCCAACCGATTGTCATTGTTTGCTGTGGTGGTGGAGAGGGTGCCTTCGGTCCCTGCCTCCACCCTGGGGGGTCGGTCTATTCTTCCTGGATGTTGTCTTCCTCTTGGTTGAACTTCTTCTTGGGGGCCCCAACCCTTCCCCCCTGCTGCCTTGCCTCCGGCTCACTCAGCTTGGCCAACCTTCTCGCGAACTCCGGGTTGGCCTCCTCACTCTCAACTTCTTCTGCCACCCTTTCCATCAACTCCTTAAATGACAAAGGAACTCTCCTCTTGAGGTCCATCTTGAAGAAGTCCTCTCGCAGCCCCAACGTGAAGGCAAGCTTGAGGGTGTACCCGGGCACTTCTTGGATGAGGAGAACCTCCTCTCTGAACCGCTCCAGGTAGTGAGCCAGCGACTCCTCTGTCTCTTTCTTGATCTTGAAAAGTGCTTCGGCATCTTTCTTCCTCTTCCTTGACGTCGAGAAGCGTAGCAGGAAGACTCGGCGCAAGTCTTCGAAGGCATAGATGGATCCCGCAGGGAGCTGGTGGAACCAATCTCTAGCCTTCTCCTTCAGAGTTGTCGCGAAGAGTCGACACTTGAAAGCGTCCATCATGGGCCTGATGGAGACCATATCCTCAAACCACTGTAGGTGCATGACAGGGGCATCCTAGCCGGAGTAGTGAGACATCTCCAACCTTCTGAACCCCTCTGGAACCGGTGCTGAGAGAATCAGCTCACACAAAGGACTTCCTACGCACGCCCCCCTTTTGGGCTGGGCGAGTGGGGGCATGGCGCCTCCCCGCTCACCCCCTTGGGCCTCAGCGGGTGAGGGTCGAGGACCTCCCCACTCGCCCACTTGGGTCTCGGCGAGTGGGGGTGGAGGACCTCCCCACTCGCCCACTTGGGTCTCGGCGAGTGAGGGTCGAGGACCTCCCCACTCGCCCACTTGGGTCTCGGCGAGTGGGGGTCGAGGACCTCCCCACTCGCCCACTTGGGTCTCGGCGAGTGGGGGTCGAGGACCTCCCCACTCGCCCACTTGGGTCTCGGCGAGTGGGGGTCGAGGACCTCCCCACTCGCCCACTTGGGTCTCGGTGAGTGGGGGTCGAGGACCTCCCCACTCGCCCACTTGGGTCTCGGCGAGTGGGGGTCGAGGACCTCCCCACGCGCCCACTTGGGTCTCGACGAGTGGGGGTCGAGGACCTCCCCACTCGCCCACTTGGGTCTCGGCGAGTGGCGGTCGAGGACCTCCCCACTCGCCCCCTTCTGGCACCTCCTTCCCGGATGGCTGGCCGAGGGTGTTCTCGCCAACTTGCTGAGGTGAGGCCTCCGGACCACTTTCTCTCCTGCCTTCGCTTATCGTGGCGAAAGCTACCTGCAAGGTCTGCATGACCTCCTGCTTGAGATTTTCAAACATCTCCAACGTCACTCCAGCCACCGGGGGTTCCGAGTGACCTGGGTCAGAACTTCCTCCACCTCCGTCCATGGAGCTCATCTTGAGAGTTTCTTGAATCGGTCACACTCCACGCTCACCGCACCATAATGTTGAAACCAATTTCTCGGTCTCTGTGGAGTTCGGGGCCCTCACCGAGATGAGGGGCGACCAACCCTATCTCCTCCCAAGGGAGAGATCTAGGTTGAAGGTAGAGGAACTATGGACTGGACCAAGATCTTAGTGGGGAGGTCCCGCCACATACCCGGAAGCCCCTTAGGAACTTCCCCTCCCAAGCCACTACTAAGCTTGGGCACCACTGGTGGCTCTCCACACCCCCTAGAGAGACTTGGGGAGGGAGAGAGAGGGAGAGAGCTAGCCTAGAATGAACCCCTTCCAAATGGCGCCCCCTTGGTCCTATTTATAGGATTTTGGATTTCGGCTGCGAATAACCAAAAACTGCCTGCGAAGTTACCAAAATGCCCCCGGATTTGGCTTGCGAAAAGCCAAATCCCGCTGTTCTGAAGCGCTAAACACAGACTGACCCCCTTTCCCGGAACTGGGCGAGAGGGGGTACCTCGAGAGGCTCGGCGAGCCCCCTAATTGGGGCGGGCGAGAACCAGGAGTCGGCCTCTGCTGGGCGAGGGCGAGAAGGGGGGGGGGGGGGGGGGCTGGCCGCCCCTCCCCCGCTCCGCCCCTCCTTTGCTGGGCGAGGGCGAGAGGGGGGCGAGCCGCCCCTCCCCCTCTCCGCCCCTTCTTGTTGGACGAGGGCGAGAGGGGGGGGGGGGGGGGGGGGGCGAGCCGCCCCTCCCCCTCTCCGCCCCTTCTTGCTGGGCGAGGGCGAGGGGGGGGGGGGGGGGGGGGGGGGGGGGGGCGAGCCGCCCCTCCCCCTCTCCGCCCCTTCTTGCTGAGCGAGGGCGTGAGGGGGGCGAGCCGCCCCTCCCCCTCTCCGCCCCTCCTTTGTTGGGCGAGGGCGAGGGGGGGGGGGGGGGGGCGAGCCGCCCCTCCCCCTCTCCGCCCCTTCTTGCTGGGCGAGGGCGAGCCGCGCCTCCCCCTCTCCGCCCCTCCTTTGTTGGGCGAGGGCGAGAGGGGGGGGGGGGGGGGGGGCGAGCCGCCCCTCCCCCTCTCCGCCCCTTCTTGCTGGGCGAGGGAGAGAGGGGGGGGGGGGGGGGGGGGCGAGCCGCCCCTCCCCCTCTCCGCCCCTCCTTTGTTTGGCGAGGGCGAGGGGGGGGGGGGGGGTGGGGGCGAGCCGCCCCTCCCCCTCTCCGCCCCTTCTTGCTAGGCGAGCGAGAGAGGGGGGGCGAGCCGCCCCTCCCCCTCTCCGCCCCTCATTTTTTGGGCAAGGGAGAGAGGGGGGGGGGGGGGGGGGGTGCGAGCCGCCCCTCCCCCTCTCCGCCCCTTCTTGCTGGGCGAGGGCGAGAGGGGGGGGGGGGGGGGCGAGCCGCCCCTCCCCCTCTCCGCCCTTACTTTGTTGGGCGAGGGCGAGAGGGGGGGGGGGGGGGGGTGAGCCGACCCTCCCCCTCTCCGCCCCTCGTTTGTTGGGCGAGTGGGAGATCTCTACGTCCACCGCTCGCCCTTCTCTTTTCTTACCCTGGATCATACTGAATAATAATGTTAAAAAATATCTCGTGCCTCGAGAACATACTCGACGAATACAGGGTTGTACAGATACCTTGTGTCAATATGCTTGCTGCGTCCATGGAATACGGGATTCTTCATTAATGCGATCACGGACTTAATGTCAACAAATAGCTTTACCTCATCATTCTTCTTTCTGGTCAGTTCGCCCAACAAACTTCTGATCCACAGTGCCTGACATGCTACTGCTATTGCTGCCATGAACTCGGCTTCACATGATGACAAGGCAACTGTTTTCTGTTTCTGCGAGGTCCATGACACTAAGCATTCATTGACATAGAATGCCATGCCCCCGGTACTCTTCCTGTCATCGTTGTCGCTGGCTAGATCATTGTCCGTGTACCCTGTGATCACCTCAGCATCTCCTCCTCTGGAATATAAAAGACCATAGCCCATAGTCCCTTTCACATACCTGAGGATCTGCTTGATCGCCTTATGATGCATCACCGTAGGCCTTTCCATGAACCTGCTCAATACACCGACAGGAAAAGAGAGGTCTGGCCGTGTGTGAAGTAGGTACCTAAGGAAACCAATAACACGGCGATACTCCATTGCATCCACTGGTTGTCCCTCAGGGTCCTTGTGTAGTTGTGATCTTGGTTCCATAGGAAGCTTGGTAGGATTACAATCAACCATCCCATATTGAGTCAACACCTTCTTGGCATAAGCTTCCTGCTTGATTGAGATGTCGTCTTCTTCTTGTTTGACCTTAATCCCGAGATAGTAATTGAGCAATCCAAGATCACTCATCTCGAATTCAGACATCATCTGTTGCTTGAAAAATGCAATCGCACCTGGGTCCTCTCCTGTCACAGTGAGGACATCAACATATACACCGACAATGAACCCTGCTCGACCTTTTCCTCTTGTGTACACAACTTGTTCTTGGATACATTTTACAAGACCGAGCTGCTTCAAACTTTTATCAAGTCGTACATTCCAGGCACGTGGTGCCTGTCGGAGCCCGTAGAGTGCCTTGCTCAATTTTAGCACCAAATGTTCCTTCTCCTTCACTATCAATCCCTCCGGCTGAGCAACATATACTTCTTCCTTGAAATCAATTCCATGTCGATGTACAAATCCTTTCGCGACTAGCCTTGCTTTGTGATTGATCACGTCTCCATCTGAGTTCTTCTTCAGTTTGTAGACCCATTTGAGCCCAATTGGCTCGTGTCCAGTCGGTAGCTCCACGAGGGACCAAGTCTTATTTTTCTCAATAGACTCAATCTGCTTGGTCATGGCGTCCTCCCAAGCTTGCTGTCCAGCTGCCTCGCGGTAGCAGGATGACTCCTCCGTCTCCACGAGCATTGCTTCTTCCTTCATGACCTCCTCATCAAGCTGCACTCTTCGAGCACCTCTCAGGATGTCATCAATGTGTCTGTAACGAACATGCCCATCATCAGTGCTGCTGCTCCCTCATGACAGCAGTGTGGCAACAGCTAAGTTGGGTGTGGCAAGGTCATCTGCCAGCTTTCCAGTGGGCATTGTCACCATCAGACTGGTGGGGATTGTCGAGGAGGATGATAGACAACCAGCGGATGGCGCAAAATCGGCCTCTGTCGACTCAGTGCTGTATTCCTCCTCGACGATAAAATCGGGTTGGTCCCCGCCACCTGTGTTGGGTTTTCTCTACCCCTAACGGGATGACATATCGAATATGCGCAGCGGAAATAACAAGAACAACCCAAAAGAAGCTAACGGATCTTGCGGTTTTCATGATTCAAGAGAATAACCAAATCGAAATACAAAGTACCTTTGCGGGATTGAGTCAACACTCAACCAAGGTGCTCCAAAGAGAAATCCAAAGATCTGCCTTTGAGTTCTTCAAGAATCGAAATGGATCGATCCCTCTATAGAAGTCCACACAAGCAAAGGAGAACCCTAACTTCTTGTCGTACAAGAACTAGGTCGGAGAAGGATGCTCCCAACGTCCCCACGGACTGCTAGATCCGATCCAGGGGAGGCGGCGACCAACGGCGGCGACTAGCGGCGGCGGAAGGCGATCGGCGGACGGGAAGAACGAGATGCCCTCGCGCGGAACAGTTCCGGTCGGCTTCTCGTCCAAAATCGCGAAAGGATTAAGTTATCGTAAACCTAGAATCGCAAGCCCTTTTATACTTAAACGCATAAATCAGGCTATCCGCAGACCAGAACATTTCTGTCCAGATTTACATTCGCCGAATTCCACTAATCACTATAATCGAATTCGACTCAGATTCGGCTAAACCAATTTGACGAATTCGTCCATATGCTATAGCCGATTCGACTATATAAATTCTGTTATATCATTTCGTCGAAACCATTTCGTCGAACTGACATATTTCGGCTAAACCCTTTAGTCGAATCTGTTACAATTCAGTTAATCACATTAGCCGAATCGATATAGCCGAATTCCATTAGTCGAATCAACATAATTCAGTTAAACCTTTTAGCCAAATTTGACACAGTTCGGTTAAACCCCTTTACCCGAATTTGTCTAGCATAAATCCATTCTTTTAAACCCTTTAAACGATTTCCCTTTGAGACATTCTCAAGTTAATGCCAAGCAGTCACAGGATTGGTCCTCCACTCATATCCAATATGAGTAAGGCCAACACAATCCTTTCTCCAACTTCTCCAAACGCTTTTATGTGCGACCCTATAGGCTCATATTGCGTTGGCAGTAAGACTAACTGTTGATTGCTTTGAGATCACCTTAGAAACTCCAACAGTCTCCCACTTGATCACAAAGTATCAACAAAAGTCTCACAAACAATGAGCGGCATCTAGCAATACATCATTGCTACCCAAGCAATAAGAGTTCATAACTCAACAAGCCTGTCATGACCAATGTATCAGTGTTGTCATGTCCCTTTGTCCTTTACATCCGGATAGAACTAGAGGCATGAACCATGTCACCCTCATGATTGTTCAATCCTAGTTTCCTGATCTAGAATAGACTGTCTGAAACTGGTGAGCTCAATATCATATATTGACTCAACCAAGCATGGCCATGCATTTCACAGTCTCATTCCATCAAGGGGCCCATGGATGTAACTCCTGTCATAAAGGAGGACAAATCCCATTTCTGCTCACACACAAACATCCAAATGATTCGTAACATACCCAATGACCACCCTTATCGTCAACCTTTCTCAAGAGAAGACTTTAGATGGCATCAAAGTACGCTCTTCCTCACCTGATGAATGCTATGACTTCAGGTCAAAGGACCACAAACACCATTGTCACTTGAGACCTACTTGTGACACGTTCATATAACAATCTACAAAGTAGTCTCACGGGGGGTCTGTCCAGTACAACTTGTTCTTAACAAGTACCCATGTGATGACTTGATATCACAATATCATGACCTGTGAGAACCGGTCATCAATCAACACACATGCTAGTCTTATGGTCTCATCCTTGCCCTAAATTTCTAGGATGATACCTCGACCAGGGACCATTTAAGAATGAAGCTTCATTTACACATAGACCCTCACATTCAAGTCACGTACTTGAATTCCTATGGAAGCAAACATTCTAAGGGCATTTATTATGCTAATTAATCTTATCAGACATATATAAATGACATAATAAAAGAACTTGCCATAAATATAAAATGAAATACATAGTACATATTACAATTCATCCAATGAACAAACAACTAACAAATATGCAATCCACAAGGCTCCGACTAAAGATAATCATTCAGGTATCTAATACCCATTGATCTAACATGACCATCATGCTTCTTTTGCGCAAGAGGTTTTGTCAGTGGATCCGTTATATTTTTCTTCAGTCGGTACTCTACATATGCTCACATCTCCTCGATCGACAATCTCTCGAATAAGATGGAAGCGCCGAAGTATGTGCTTGGAGTGCTGATGAGATCTAGGTTCCTTAGCTTGTGCAATTGCACCGTTGTTGTCACAGTAGAGAACTACGGGATCAACAATGCTAGGAACTACATCAAGCTCGCTGATGAATTTCCTAATCCACACAGCCTCCTTCGCCGCATTCGCTGCAGCGATATACTCAGCCACAGTCGTAGAATCAGCAACTGTCTCTTGCTTGGAACTCTTCCAGCTTATAGTTCCTCCATTAAGGCAAAACACAAAACCTGACTGTGACTTTGAGTCATCTCTGTCAGTCTCGAAGCTTGCATCAGTGTAACCCTTTACAATGAGCTCTTCCTCTCCACCAAACACCAAGAATGTATCCTTAGTCCTTCTCAAGTACTTTAGGATATTCTTGACTGCGATCCAATGACCATCACCCAGATCAGACTGATACCTGCTAGTCATGCTTAAAGCATATGAGACATCCGGTCGAGTACATAACATTGCATACATGATTGATCCAATTGCCGAAGCATATGGAATCATCTTCATGCGGTCCTTATCTTCCAAAGATTTAGGACACTAGTTCTTAGAGAGACTCACACCATTTGACATGGGTAAGAATCCTTTCTTGGACTCAAGCATGTTGAACCGTTTCAACACCTTGTCAATGTATGTACTCTGGGTCAAACCCAGCAACTTCCTCGATCTATCTCTATAGATCTTAATACCAAGTATGTAAGTTGCTTCACCCAAGTCTTTCATAGAAAAGCAGTTCCCTAGGTTGTTCTTAACAACTTGCAGGGTCGGAATGTCATTCCCGATCAGCAGTATGTCATCTACATACAATATCAGGAAGACAACAATGCTCCCACTAATCTTCTTGTAAACACAAGGCTCATCTTCGTTCTTGATGAAACGAAACTCTTTGATTTTCTCATCAAAACGTAGATTCCAACTTCGAGAAGCTTGTTTCAATCCATAAATGGATCGATTCAACTTGCATATTTTAGTGGCTTCATCTGGAGATACAAAACCCTCAGGTTGTGTCATATACACTTCCTCAAGGAGGTTTCCATTAAGGAAAGCCGTTTTGACATCCATTTGCCAGATCTCGTAGTCATAATACGCAGCAATAACAAGTAGAATTCTGATGGACTTGACCATTACTACAGGGGAAAAGGTTTCATCATAGTTAACACCATGAATTTGCCTGAAACCTTTAGCCACCAGTCGACCTTTGAATGTCTGTACATTCCCATCCATGTCGGTCTTCTTCTTGAAGACCCATTTGCACCCTATGGGTCGTACCCCTTCAGGTGGTTCCACCAAGGTCTAAACTTGGTTTGTGTACATGGAGTCCATTTCAGATTTTATGGCCTCAAGCCACTTCTCGGAGTCTGGTCCATTCATAGCCTCTTGGTAGGTTGCAGGCTCATCATCATGATCCATAAGCAACACATTACCTATTTGAGTCATAAGAAATCTATATCTCTCAGGATCAAATCTTGGTCTACCAGATCTACGTAGGACTTGTGTTTCTTGAGCAGGCTCTCCAGCTATAACTTCTTGTAGTCCTTGCTCAGGTTCCAATTCTGGTTCGTTCATTGTTTGTGGCTCTTGAACTTCTTCAAGTTCTACCTTTGCAGTCTTTCTGGATAAGAACTCTTTCTCCAAGAGGACACCAGTCCTTGTGACAAACACTTTGCCCTCAGACGGTAAGTAGAAGTAGTATCCTTTGGTTTCCCTAGGATACCCCACTAGATAACATTTATCCGATTTGGGTTCCAACTTGTCAGGCATTTGATGTCGCACGTATGCATCACAGCCCCAAATCTTGATGAACGACATACTAGGATGCTTCCCAGTCCATATCTCATATGGTGTCTTTAGAACCATTTTCGTTGGAACTCAATTTAGTGTGAAAGCAGCAGTCTCTAAAGCAAAACCCCAAAAGGAAACAGGCAAATCTGCATGACTCATCATCGATCGCACCATACCTAACAAGGTACGATTTATAACAGTACTGGCTAGCCTGACCCGGGCCCCTAGCCCAGTACTGCCGGCACCGACGGCCCAGGCCCATTCTGGGACGGCCTGACCAAGCCCATCCGGGTCACTGGCCCCGCCCTAGGACACTGTACCGCCGGTTCAGCCAGACCCACCGGTCAACAACAAGCCTGCAGGCCGTACACCCCAACGCCTCTCTGGCCTTGCAGCTCAGTTGGTGATGAGACCTGTTTGAAGAGGTTCTTATCAAGGGAGGTTGTGGGTTCGAGACCCCCTCCAACAACGCGTTGCGCCTGAGAAACAGGGCCAGAGAGGCGTTGGGGTGTACGGCCTGCAGGCTTGTTGTTGACCGGTGGGTCAGGCTGAACCGACGGTACAGTGTTCTAGGGCGGGGCCAGTGACCCGGATGGGCTTGGTCAGGCCGTCCCAGAATGGTCCTGGGCCGTCGGTGCCGGCAGTACTGGGCTAGGGGCCCGGGTCAGGTTAGCCAGTACTGTTACACGATTTCTCCTCTCAGAAACACCATTATGCTGAGGTGTTCTGGGGGGAGTGAGCTGTGATACAATACCACACTC
This sequence comes from Dactylorhiza incarnata, assembly GCA_033032865.1. Classification (NCBI taxonomy): domain Eukaryota; kingdom Viridiplantae; phylum Streptophyta; class Magnoliopsida; order Asparagales; family Orchidaceae; genus Dactylorhiza; species Dactylorhiza incarnata. The sequence continues at coordinate 6,119,515 of JAWHQI010000051.1, read as the reverse complement.
TTTCAGATGATCACGAAACTCATGACTCAGATATTCGCCACCTCGATCAGATCGGAGTGCTTTTATCCTATTTCCTAGTTGGTTCTCTACTTCATTTTTAAACACTTTGAACTTTTCAAAGGTCTCGGATTTGTTCTTCATAAGAAACACGTATCCGTATCTACTGAAATCATCAGTAAATGTAACGAAGTAGTAGAACCCACCTCTAGCCATAGAACTCATGGGTCCGCATACATCACTATGTATTATACCCAAGAGATCATTAGCCCTCTCATTACAACTAGTGAAAGGAGCTTTCGTCATCTTGCCCAACAAACATGACTCGCATCTCTCAAATGATTCATAATCAAATGAGTCCAGTAGTCCATCTTTATGGAGCTTGGATATCCGTTTCTCGTTTATATGGCCTAAACGACATTGCCAAAGGTACGTAGGATTCGAATCATTTGTTTTTAGTCTTTTAGTATTTTCTATGTTATAGATCGGATGGTCTAAGTTCAAAACATATAAACCATTAAACATTTGGGCAACGCCATAACAAACATCATTCTTATAAATAGAACAACAATTGTTCTTAATTACGAAAGAAAAACCAATCATGTCCAAACATGAAATAGAAATAATGTTTCTAGTTATGGCCGGAACATAATAACAATTATCTAGTTCTTTTACAAGCCCTGTGGGCAAAGAAAGACGATACAATCCTACGGCAATGACAACAACTCTTGATCCATTTCCAATGCGCAGGTCTACCTCTCCTTTACCCATCATTCTTTTCCTTGTCAGTTCCTGCACATTTATACAAATGTGAGAACCACATCCGGTATCTAATACCCATGATGAAGGAGCAGAAAGGTTTATTTCTATAATGAAAATACCTGATGTGGAAGTCATACTTCCCTTCTTCTTCTGCAGATCTTCTAGATACTGAGGACAGTTCCTCCTCCAGTGCCCTGCCTTACCACAATGGTGGCACTTCCCTTCCTTAGCCAGACCTTTCATTTTCAGTGCAGAAAACTTGGGATCAAGAGGAGACTTAGATCCAATCTTCGTCTTCTTAGATCCCTTGGCCTTGCCCTTGCTCTTATGCACCATCAATATGGGGCTGGCAGGCTTGACCTTCTTCATGTTATTCTCGGCAGTTCTCAACATGCCAAGGAGCTCGGGCAGTGTCTTTTCTATTTCATTCATGTTATAGTTTAAGACGAACTGCTCATAGTTGTCCGGCAATGATTGCAGGATCAGATCCGTGGCCAACTCTTGGCCCATAGGAAAACCCAGTTTTTCAAGGTTCTCTATATACCCAATCATCTTGAGTACGTGAGTCCCTACTGAGTCTCGAGCTCCCATTTTGCACTGGAATAATGCCTTGGATATGTCAAACCTCTCTTGCCGGGATTGCCCCTCGAACATTTTCTTGAGGTGCCCGATTATCTTTCAACCACACATGCTCTCGTGTTGCTTCTGAAGCTCAGAGGACATGGTAGCAAGCATGAGGCATTCCACATCCAAGGTATCATCCTGATACTTCTTGTAAGCATCTCTATCTGCTCTCGAAGCATTTCCGGTCGGCTCTGTGGGGGCTTCACCTTCCAAGACATAGAGCTTGCGCTCTTGCCTGAGAACAATTCTCAGGTTTCTGTACCAGTCAAGGAAGTTCGTCCCGTTGAGCTTGTCCTTCTCAAGAATAGCTCTCAGGGACAGGGTGGAGTGAGATCCACTTGCCATGGAAATTCTACAATGAATTTTGCAAAGTGAAATTTTAGTACTATATTTCAAAATACATTTTATATATTTTTAATAAGGACTTTTATTAAAGAGCTCCCACTATTTTAATCAAATCAACAACCCTTGATATCGATTCGGAGAGTTTATGCGAGCTACTCTCTTAGTGGACAAGATCCGTATTTCACCAACACAATGAGTCCGCTTTGGCGTTCCTCTCATAATGCGGTTATTTAGGTAGACAACATTTGTCAATTGCATCACTATGCAACTCTTGTATGGTTGGTGAATAACTCTTTATTCACATCCATCATATGGAGCATGCCAACCCTATGCCTCTAGGCACTCAACCTTTGAGGTCACCTAGTTAAGTTAGACCCGATGTCGACAGTGGGATATCACAATTATCCGCTCGCACCCTTACCAAGATAGAATAATGCACCTTGCTTTGGCAAGCCCACACTTCATCGATCGAGGCAGGAAGAGTGTCATCCATCGGAAGGCATCCGAATACTTAATATTAGATAAGGGATTTTATTTTTTAAGTGATTAACATTTTAATCATGATTAACATTTAATCACAGTGCACAATTAGAAAATAAAATTACAACATTCACATTCCAGATACATCCCAGATGTGCACAAAAATAGTCTATCAACACTTTGACAAAACATGGCTAAATCTGAGCATTTAGAACACTTCTAAATTTCCAGATTTACATGCATTGGACATATGAACAACAACTCCACTTGTGCAGTAGACAAGCTCATCTCTCATGTTAGATTCAATAATCTAAACATTTGGTTTCACAAACCATTTTGAGGGGCGATTACTGCAGAGGAGAAACAACCTCTAAAACATGAAAATCGCAACGCAATCACATGCGTTCCTGGCGGGGTTCCAAGGGGCCGCGCCCCTGGCGGGGTCTTAGGGGCAGAGCCCCTAACGGGGTCCAAGGGGCAGCGCCCCTGGACCAAATTTTTGAAATCCCACCACCAGAAACCACACAAAATCACATCAAATGTGATATTCCAAGAAGAAATTAGGGCATTTAGAACGCTTCTAAATGTCCCAATTTACACGCACTTGACCACAACCTCGCTTTGATACCACTGTTGGGTTTTCTCTACCCCTAACGGGATGACATATCGAATATGCGCAGCGAAAATAACAAGAACAACCCAAAAGAAGCTAACGGATCTTGCGGTTTTCATGATTCAAGAGAATAAGCAAATCGAAATACAAAGTACCTTTGCGGGATTAAGTCAACACTCAACCAAGGTGCTCCAAAGAGAAATCCAAAGATCTGCCTTTGAGTTCTTCAAGAATCGAAATGGATCGATCCCTCTATAGAAGTCCACACAAGCAAAGGAGAACCCTAGCTTCTTGTCGTACAAGAACTAGGTCGGAGAAGGATGCTCCCAACGTCCCCACGGACTGCTAGATCCGATCCAGGGGAGGCGACGACCGACGACGGCGACTAGCGGCGGCGGAAGGCGATCGGCGGACCGGAAGAACGAGATGCCCTCGCGCGGAACAGTTCCGGTCGGCTTCTCGTCCAAAATCGCAAAAGGATTAAGTTATCGTAAACCTAGAATCGCAAGCCCTTTATACTTAAATGCATAAATCAGGCTATCCGCAGACCAGAACATTTCTGTCCAGATTTACATTCACCGAATTCGACTAATCACTATAACCAAATTCGACTCAGATTCGGCTAAACCATTTCGACGAATTCGTCTATATGCTATAGCCGATTCGACTATATAAATTCGGTTATATCATTTCGTCGAAACCATTTCATCGAACTGACATATTTCGGCTAAACCCTTTAGTCGAATCTGTTACAATTCGGTTAATCACATTAGCCGAATTGATATAGCCGAATTCCATTAGTCGAATCAACATAATTCAGTTAAACCCTTTAGCCGAATTCGACACAGTTCGGTTAAACCCCTTTACCCGAATTTGTCTAGCATAAATCCATTCGTTTAAACCCTTTAAACGATTTCCCTTTGAGACATTCTCAAGTTAATGCCAAGCAGTCACAGGATTGGTCCTCCACTCATATCCAATATGAGTAAGGCCAACACAATCCTTTCTCCAACTTCTCCAAACGCTTTTATGTGCGACCCTATAGGCTCATATTGCGTTGGCAGTAAGACTAACTGTTGATTGCTTTGAGATCACCTCAGAAACTCCAACAACCTACACCTGTACTCCAGCACCACTCCATATTTTCTTCAAATTTGACATCATGACTTACATGAATTTTTCCGCATCGTTGATCAAACAGTCGATGCGCCTTGCAGCCGTCTTTGACACCAAGGTACACCATGGGCTGTCTTCGATCGTCAATTTTCTTCAATTGTGGTGTCATCACCTTCGCGTGCGCTGTGCAGCCAAACACACGAAGATGTGCCAGATGCGGCTTCCTTCCATCCCAGGCCTCGAACGGAGTATGTTTGTCCAGCGCCTTCATTGGAAAACAGTTCAGCAGGTAGAACGCGTGCCGCACCGCCTCCCCCCAATGTCTTCGTGGCATGTTCATGCTCTTGAGAAGGGACCTCGCCATCGTCATCACAGTCTTGTTCCTCCGCTCCACCACGCCGCTTTTCTATGGCGTGTATGGTGCGGTAAGATGTCGCTGGATCCCGACCGCCTCGCAGATCTGGTTGAATTCTTCATAGAGGAACTCCCCACCGCGATCAGTCTCGAGCGTCATAATGCGCCATTCACTTTTGTTCTCGACCTGCAACTTGAATCTTTGGAACACAGAGCAGGCTTGATCTTTCATCTTTATCATGTACACCCACATCCACCTGGAGTAATCATCAACAATTAGTATGAAGTAATTATTACCGGCGAGGCTCGAAGGTGTGATCGGACCGCATAGATCAACATATATCAATTCAAGCGGTTTCTTCGCCTTGTAATTTGCCGTCACAGGAAACAGCTGCCTCGCTTGCTTTGCCACTAAACACCCTTGACACTGCTGGTTGGGGTGTGCGATTGATGGCACGCCCACTGCCATCTTCTTGTCAACAAGGAGCTTCATAGCGTGGAAGTTGACATGGCCAAGCTTGGCATGCCATAGCCACGCTGAATTTTCAAGGTTCACCAGGAGGCATACCACCTCGGCCTGATGCAACTCAATTTTGTAAAGATGATTTTTAGTACGCCTTACTTTCACGAGTAATTTCGCATGACTTTTGTCGAGCACCTGCAGGACATCTTCGTGCATAATCACTTTGTGGCCAATCTCGGTTAATTGTCCAAGACTCACAATGTTGCTTTGGAGCCTCGAGATATAATATACCCCCTGGAGCAGCCATTGATCACCGTTCGTGTAGCCAAAAAGGATAGAACCTTTACCCATGATTTGCACTGTTGAGCCGTCACCGAATTTGACCTTGCTGGTAACATTTTCGTCCAGCATGCAAAACTTTGCCCTGTCACCGGTCATGTGGTTGCTTGCCCCGTTGTCCAGGTACCAGACATGACAAGATTTAGCCATCTCCTGCATCCTTGTCTTCTCCTCGCTCAGCAAGACGGCATCCTGCCGCTCCTGCTGTTTTGACGCTAGTTCTTCCGACACCGTGAGCATTAAGGCTGTCTTGGTGTCGTCGGAACATGTGAGGTGTGCCTCCTCATTCAGGGCCTTTCATTCAGATGCATAATGACCCATCTTGTTGCAGTTTAAAACAATGGATGTGGCTCTTGTCACAGCCACCGCCGCTTAAGCCACACACGCCATCTTTGCTTTGCGCCCCACTACGACCGCCCTTGCCACGCCCTCTGCCGTGACCACGTCCACTCCGGCCGCGGTTGTTGTTGTCTGCAAGAGCATGGAATTTTCCATCCTTCTTTAGTCACGTTTGCCACTCATCCTGAGTGAGCAAAAGTTGGTCGTCGCCTTTGCCATTCCTGCCGATTGTGTGCGGGCGTGTTCGTTCATTATAGGCTTTTAGCCGCCCCCGGCTTCCTCAAATGGCATAGTGTCGAAATCGTAGAACTGCTCAATCCCGACGATCACACTCAGGAAACGATCCGACACTATGTCGAAAAGTTTCTTGACTAGTGCGGCATCGTCGACTGTCACCCCCAGGTTTGCATATTTGACGGACTTGCTATTGAGCCTTCCAACGTATAGGTCTAAGGTTTCTTCCTCATGCATGCACATGACATTGAAGTCGTTCTTCTATGTCAGCAACCTTGGGTTCTTGACGCGATCCACGCCAATGAACCTTGTCTTGAGACAATCCCAAACCTCTTTCATTGTTTTCTTCATCGCCACCTGCATCAGGAGGTCCTCCGGGAGTTCTTGGAAAAGATGCTGTTGGGAATCTTGCCCTCATGATTCCTGATTTGGAGAAGTCGCCAATTTAAGAGAACTTCATTATGTATTTGATTATCCTCTTAGCTTTATCATTTCAGTATAAGATAAGTATAGGCAAAACAAAGAAGAATGGTTGCATCTAACATCGTCGAAAAGGCTCAAGCGTATCGTCGATAACAACCGACATATCATCAAGAATATGCAGAGCAAAACAAAATGGTGATATCGTTGTGACATCTCACGACGATACCAGGATGACGAGACAAAGAACAAGACTCAAAGCTGTCGACAATATCTTCAAGAAGAAGCCTTGTCGTCGAAAAGGCAAAGTGAGAATGATAGTAATTGACATCGTCATACAGAAGGCATGATGCCGAGAAGACTGAAGAAGGTCATTTAAAGACTAGCAGCTGCTGAAGTATAGTCTGTCGACATGAGGTCATTCATGTCGCCGACAAGATAAGGTGGCCTAAGGGACATCGTGCAAACAAGGAGTTCTCGCCGATATCAGTTTGATGACTTCATGTCGTCTTAAGCTCAAATGGAAAAGTAATGTCCACCATCGTCGGGATATCACTATCTGATGAAGAATTGACGAAGAGACTAGTGCAAGGCGTCGACAAATTCCTGTCGTCGAGATATTATCCATGTCGTCGTAACAATGGAAATATCATCGAGACAAATTCAAAAGTAGTCGGACGCGCTGTCAGCATTTAATGCCTCCGCCTGATTGTCCAATCAGCGCATGCCCTCAAGGGATGGGCGTCTGTCAGTAAAGGACATCATATGTGACCGTTATGCGACACATCTCAGTCCAATAAAAGGGAATAGTGGATGCCCTAAGCTACTCTCGAATTTCTGGAACTTAAGAATATCTCCATAAGCAATCTTGAATAGAACAGTAACAGAGGAGGCAAGAAAAAGCAAGAACGGAGAACAAGTCAATCATCATCCTTTGTTCTCTAAAGGAGAAGTTCCAAATAGAAGAAAGCCTGAAGAAGATTTGCGCTATCAAGTCTGATATTAAAAGCATGTTCTTCAACTCAAGAAGCCAATCTCCATCCGGCAGAAGAAATAGTTTTCATTACTGTAATCTCGTGTAAGCCTTGCGGGCCTAGAACTTGTAAGATCTATTTTAGATCTGAGAGTCAAGCTTGAGGGCTTTAGATCTGTGAGGCTTGAGGGCTAGGGCAGAGGACTTGCGGGTCCAAACGTGTCGAGCTTGCGGGCTTGGGTGCAGTGAAGGGGCTTGTGGGCCTAGGCTGCAGGCAAGACTTGCGAGTCTGTGCTGTGTAGGGCTTGAGGGCCTGTGTGTCGAGCTTGAGGGCTCGGGTGCAGTGAAGGGGCTTGCGGGCCTAGGCTGTAGGGACTTGTGGGTCCGAGTTGTAAGACTTGCGGGCCAGAGACGTTGGCGGAGTTTGCCGAGCCTAGCATACTGCTGGGTAGGCGCAGAGGGACAGAGGACTACTTAAGACACCCGGTCTTGAGGAACCTCTATATATCCTGTGTCGTTTGTGTAACACCCCAAAACTTCCTGTGATACGAGCAGCCAAATTTTAAAGGTATAACCAAAGTCGTCTGTTTGGGTATAGCCGAATTCGTCGAAGGGAATTAGACGAATTCGTCGAACGAGTTAAGGATTTCGACGAATTCGTCGAACGCTATAAACTTTCGACGAATTCGTCGAACGGAAATAAGGCTTCCGACAAATTCGTCGAACGCAGCCAGCCGTTCTTTGAACGCAGGTTTATCAGCCGTTCGTCAAATGTAGGCAGCCGTTCGTCGAATGCATGCAGCCATTCATCGAACGCAGGTTTATCATCCATTCGTCGAACGCAAGTTTATTAGCCATTCGTCGAACGCAGCATTTCAGCCGTTCGTCGAACGCAGTTTTTTAGCCATTCGTCGAACACAAGTTTATAGTTGTTCGTCGAACACAGCTTTATAGCATTTGTCGAAACACAGCTTTACTGCCATTCGTCGAACACAGTCTTAAATCTGTTCGTCGAACGCAGTTACAGTACGACGATTTGCAAACTAACAGACCCGTGGCTTCTTGATCATAGCCGTCAGTTCCAGGGCTTTAAATCCAAGGGCTGGGATTTATTTCTGGGTTATCTTGAGGTTTGTCCAGAGGGGTATATATAGCCTCTTTAACTTGTAAACTTTATCTTCTTCAAGCGTGAGAAATAAGGAAGCCGAGAAAAGTTCTGCAAGCAGAGAGGAAGGAGCAGGAGGTGTCTTCTGCCATTGCCGGAGCTTCAGAGCTCCGAATCGCGAGCCATTTTCAGATCTGGAAAGATAAGCCTGTTGCGGCTCTTTCGATCCGAGTGAAATCTCAGATCTATGGCGAAGAAGAAAGCTCCAAGGGTAACGATCCTTCCTCACGGTCTTAGGACGTGTTTTGTCCTCTCATTCCTTTTTCTATGCTTGCATGAGGAATCCCTTTCACCAAATGGGTGAAGTGTAGGATTTCCTCTAGTTCTTCGGAACTCCGGGTCGATTGTGTCTGTCCCCGGCATATTGCATTTAGAAATCCGGTAGTTGTGCGGATTTAGGCATTTTGTGTGAAGCCCATTCGTGGCCGTGAGCCCGGATCGGTGATGCTTGGATTGCGACGCTGCATTTAGGTTAAGCCTAGAATGCTTGTCGGAGAATGTCTCCGTGAGATTTTCTATCATGTTGCGGGACTTGAGTTTTAGGTGCCTTTGAGAGCCTAACGGAAGCCCCTTGCTTGGGTGGTTGAATGCAAACCTTCACCACTAGATTTGAAGAGGAGTGGTCTTGTACCTCCTTCTTGGTTGTTATTTGCGAAGTCTAAGTCCGCGTGAAAGGATTAGATGCGTAGCTTAATTATGTGGGCACTTGATGTGCTAAACCCTTACGGGGCGAGGTGAAGCCGTACCTGCGCCGTGCGATAGATCACGACGGTTAGAGCACGGGCAAAGCTAAACCGAACCCGTTTCCATGCAGATCGGCGAGAGGTCCATACCTCATGTAAGCCGTGTGATCATGGGAGAGGTCGTGGAAGGTGTCTTACCTAGACCGACCAAAAGCTCTTTTTCCCCACCTAAGGCTATGTACTTAGGGTGGAGTGTTTGTGATAAATTGATGTTATGTTAGCCTCATGCGGTTGCTTAGGCGGTTGTGGGGAACCTTCGGTTGAACCCAACCAACATCATGTGCATACCTAGGTTCCCTTTTACTTGATGCTCAACCTAGAAAATTGATTGTGCTTGAAACCTCACCTTTTGTAGTGTAGTTTGCACTTTCTTTATATTATTACATGTTGCATGTACGGCTTGCTTGCAGGTTAGCGGTGACATGCCCCTGAGCTGGCTAGATGGCCCGGGGGTGGGATCATTACGCGGTTTGCAGTCAGCTCATAGATGACCCTCGTTTATCTCTTATTGGATGTTGGTTGCAGGTGCAGCTGAGCCTAGCGGGAAATAGCGGGCGGTGGCCCTTTTGCTGTGTTGGCCCTCGAAGGCCAGCCTCTTTTCTGCTTTTCTTGTATTGCCGGCCTGCATGCCAATGTATGTTTTGAGTTTCTATGCATTTGATAAATGTAAGGCCTTAAGGCCGTAACTCTATTTGTTTCATTCCTGGGATAGTGGACAATTCTAAAAGATGTTTAATCCAAATGCTTCCGCTTACGCTTTTTATACTCTCGTGTAGTTGTTCTTTTCTGATTATCACCTTATAATGCCTAGCTAGTGTGTATAGTATGGCGTGGGGTCCCGACCAGACCTACTGTTATATTATTTGTACTGGCAGGGTGTTACAATTTGGTATTAGACTTAGGGCGTCGATCCGTAGTTTAGCGAATTTAGGACGAATTCCTTTTAAGTGGTGGTGTGCACGGGATGTGCGCTCACCTAAAAACGATAAAAACTAATAAGAATGTCCACTTAGGAATGGAAAAACATACTTGTTTGCGGAACCTGAGCGTTCCATGATTGTTGTTTGCTATGTTTTCGGTCACTAAATTGTGTATTGCACGATTATAGGTGACTAGGAGTGGTGCGAGGCAATCTAGGCCCCATAACACTGCTGAAAGTAGTGCGTCGGCTGAGGTGCCAGCGACCACTCCTTCGACTGAGATGATCAGATTAGTCGCAGAAACTGTCTTCCCAATGATCAACACTCAACCTCAAAGGCTTGCACAGCCTGCTACGCCTACTCCGGATGTGGCCCCGGTGGCAGCTGCCGCAGTGGAACCTGTAGTGAAACCGAGGGTGGAGATCCCTGTACCAATGGATGCAGTGGAACCTGCGGTGGAGCCAAGGGTGGAACGTCGAGTAGAGCGAGTAGCTATTGCACGAGCGCGTGATCAACAACTTCAGCACTTTCTAAGCTTCCATCCTCCAACCTTTTCGGGGACCAGATCCCCAACGGAGGTAGAGGACTGGTTGTCAACAATTAGAAAAACTCTAAAGGCGACAGCGACGGAAGAAGCCATGATGGTCACCCTAGCCACCTTCCTCCTTAATGGAGAAACAGCGCTATGGTGGGATGAGCAAGAATTGCAAAAGTTTGGTGGTAGAGATATTACCGAGATCACTTTGGCAGAGTTCTCAAAGTCATTCCTCCAGAGGTATATTCCCTCTGCCCAACGCATCGCATTGCAGAACCAGTTCTTGAAGTTAACTCAAGGAGATTGCTCGGTGGACGAGTACTTGCATGAGTTCACTAGACTGGGCCGCTATGCGGTGTATTTGGTGGAAGATGAGGAAACAAAGACGAACAAGTTTTATGAAGGTCTTCGAGATGAGTTGAGGCTGCTCCTTGCAGGCCCAATGATGTTTGGCTTCCATGTGATGGTGCAAAGCGCTAGATCTCTGGAGTTGGACATGAAGAGAGTGCAAGCAAAGGGCGTGACAAAGAAACCTGAATTTCATGCGCCGACCTCTCAATCCAAATCTGAGTTCAGGAGGAACAAAAGGAAGTTCAAGCCTGTAGAACCAACTCGCTTAAATGTGTCGAGAGCTACGGCTGCACGTGGTCATATGACATGTTTCACTAGTGGAAAGGTGGGACAAAAGGCACGTGTGTGCCGAAGTGGTCTCCCGAGGACAGAGAACCGAGCGATGGACTATGCTCGTGCTGTGGGGCATGCAGAAAAGGGCAAAGCTGCGGTGTCTGCTGCTTCGCAGCATATTCTGACCCAACCGAGAGTTTACTCGTTTGGCCAGCAAGAAGCCATACGACAAACTGATGTTGTCACAGGTATGGATTAGAAGTTAGCTTTTACAGCTATTTATGATTGATACTGTTGTGCGACTTTATGTTTGATTTGTGTGCAATTAGGTTTCATCCTAATTTTCAATTATCCGGCGAGAGCTCTCTTTGATATGGGTACATCACACTCTTTTCTGTCTCAGGACTTTGTGGTGTGAATCAGAGTGCCATCTACCTTAGTTGAGGATAGATTGGAAGTAGTGCTGCCCAATGGATCTCACATAGGTGCGGATAGGAAGAGTCGTGTGAAGATGCGGATTGGAAATCAAGACTTCGACTTGGAAGCATCGTTATTGCCGTTAGATGAATTTGATGTAATCTTCGGCATGGACTGGCTCTCGGAGCAGCGAGCATGCATCAATTGCAATTCGAAGGAGATCACTCTGAGAAAGAACACCGGGGACGAAACCACGTTCGCGGGTATGCGAGGAGCGAGCAAGACGCTGATGTCTGCTCTCCAGGTGGTTAAGGCGGTGAGAAAGGGCGCATAGTTGTTCTTCACTTTGTTGGAGGCTTCGGAGCCAAAGCGCAGTTTAAGTGATTTCCCAGTTGTAGCGGGGTATGCCGATGTGTTTCCTAACGAACTCCCTGGGGCTCCGCCTCAGCGAGAGATTGATTTCTGTATTGAGCTGGTACCAGGTGCCAAGCCTGTAGTACGCTCACCGTACCGAGTAGCGCTAAAGGAATTGGCAGAACTGAAGGTTCAGTTGCAAGAGCTACTGGAGCAAGGCTATGTACGTCCAAGTTATTCACCTTGGAGTGCACTGGTCCTCTTTGTCAAAAAGAAGGACGGGAACTTGCGTCTATGTATTGATCATCGAGAGCTGAATAAGCTGACCGAGAAGAACCGTTATCCGATTCCAAGAATCGATGACTTATTCGATCAACTGGTTGGGTCGACGGTACACTCTAAGCTAGAATTAAGGTCCGACTACTATCAGCTTTGTATAAGGGAATGTGATATTCCAAAGACAGCGTTCAGTACCCGCTTTGGGCACTATGAGTTCACGGTTATGCCGTTTGGTCTTTCTAATGCACCGTCAGTATTCATGGACTTAATGAACAGAACATTCCGAGAGTATTTGGATCAATTTGTGATCGTATTCATCGACGACATTTTGGTATACTCTCAGTCGGAAGAGGAGCATGCAGAGCATCTGCGCGCAGTTTTGAGCACCTTGAGGAGGAATCAGTTATATGCCAAGTTCTCCAAGTGCGAGTTTTGGCTATCGTCAGTAGTATTCCTTGGTCATGTTGTTAGTGGAGAAGGAATAGCAGTCGATCCTTCGAAGATAGAGGCGATCCAAGCATGGCCTGTGTTGAAAAATATAGCAGAAGTCCGAAGTTTCTTAGGACTTGCCGGCTATTATAGGCGCTTTGTGGAAAACTTCTCGAGGATTGCACTTCCTCTCACTAAACTGACTAGGAAAGATCATAAGTTCGTTTGGTCACCAGAGTGCGCATGAGCTTTTGAGGAACTGAAGAGCCGTCTGACCACGATGCCCATTCTATGCTCGCCATGTGGAACAGAAGGTTACGAAATATATAGCGACGCCTCGGGGAGTGGCTTGGGTTGCGTTCTGGTGCAGTTCAGAAATGTAATTGCCTATGGCTCCCATCAGTTAAAGGTACATGAGAGGAACTATCCGGTCCATGATTTGGAGCCAGCGGCCGTGGTATTTGATCTTAAACTTTGGAGGCACTACTTGTATGGCGTGAAGATTGACATCTTTACGGACCACAAAAGCCTCAAGTACCTGCTTGATCAGAAGGAGTTGAATATGCGACAAAGAAGGTGGATGGAGTTCCTTGGGGACTACACCTTCGACATTCGATACACTCCCGGGAAAGGAAATGTGGTTGCGGACGCGTTGAGTCATCGGACTCCTACACAGGCAAACTGGATTTTGATGCATGATGAGCGTCTAATCCGGGAGCTAGAAGCCTTGGAGATCATTTATGTCGATAGAAGAGCGTCTCCTTTAGCATGTTTGAACTGGACGGAGGTTCAATACGACCTTGCCAACCGAGTTCGACAAGCTTTGGAGCTGGATTCGAGCATGAAGCGCTATAAAGCGGAGACCGTGGATGGGTCAAACGCTGATTTCTCCTTCGGAGATGATCTTATGTGGAAAAACGGCAGATTGTGCGTCCCAAATGTTGGTACATTGCAGGCAGAATTGATGTACGAGGCTCACTTTACCAAGTACTCGATCCACCCGGGGAGCACAAAGATGTACATGGATATGAAGAAGCTCTTTTGGTGGCCAGGAATGAAGAAAGACATTGCACTCTACGTGGCCAAGTGTCACACTTGCGCGTTGGTGAAGGCTGAATGTCAGAGACCTGGTGGGTTTTTAAAGTCTTTGCCGATTCCAGAATGGAAGTTCGACGATATTTCGATGGATTTCGTGCACGGATTGCCGAGATCACAACATGGAAATGATGCCATCTGGGTGATCATAGATCGATTGATGAAAGTTTCGCACTTTATTCCGAACCGGAAGGATGATTCTGTAGAAAAGATAGCGAAGCTCTACGTTGATAATATCGTTCGGTTGCACGGGGTTCCCCGTAGGATTGTGAGCGATCGTGATGGGCATTTCACATCGAACGATTGGAGGCTGATTCATCAATTATTGGGTACCAAGCTAAAATTTAGCATGGCCTTCCACCCGCAAATGGATGGACAGACCGAAAGGACCAATAGGACGATGGAAGACATGCTAAGGATGTGGGCCCTGGACTTAGGAAAGAAATGAGAAGATCATCTCTATATGATTGAGTTTGCCTACAACAACAGCTACCAAGCAAGTATAAAGATGGCACCTTTCGAGGCTTTTTATGGTAGAAAATGTCGTACACCGTTGGCTTGGGCTAAAACGGGCGACACGAAGTTGTTGAAATGCAAGGACGTGGATGAAGCAAATACATCAATCCGAGCAATACGAGAGCGGTTGCTCATTGCCCAGGATAGGCAGGCAAAGTATTACAATCCAAATCACCAGAATGTCGATTTCGCCGTTGTTGATTGGGTTTACCTAAAGATCAAACCGTTCAAAGGAGTATAGAGGATCCAACGCTTGAAAAAGCTAAGTCCGAGGTACTTAGGACCGTTCAAGATCTTGGAGCGCATTGGTGAAGCTGCCTACCGGCTTGCTCTATCTTCGCAGCTGAGTGGGCTGCATGATGTATTTCATATCTCTGTGTTGAGGAAGGCTGTCAAAGAGCCTAGTCTTGTTGTTGCGGTCAACGAAGTGTCGGTAGACGGTGGGATAGCGATGAAATTCATGCCCATTTGCATAGAAGACGCCGAAGTGAGGCAGTTGCGAAACAAATCCATTCGGATTGTAAAGGTCCATTGGAATAATTGCGTAAGAGAGGAACTCTCTTGGGAAAGAGAGCAAACAATGCTTGCGGAGTACCCCGAGCTATTTCTCTCAGGAAATTTATCCTATAAATTGGCTGCGGTTGTTTTCATAATTTCGGGACGAAATTCTTTTAACGGGGGTGGTGTTGTAACACCCGAAAACTTCCAGTGATGCGAGCAGCCAAATTTTAAAGGTATAGCCAAAGTCGTCTGTTTGGGTATAGCCGAATTCATCGAAGGGAATTAGACGAATTCGTCGAACGAGTTAAGGCTTTCGATGAATTTCGTCGAACGCTATAAACTTTCGACGAATTCGTCGAACGGAAATAAGGCTTCCGACGAATTCGTCGAACGCAGCCAGCCGTTCGTCGAACGCAGGTTTATCAGCCGTTCATCGAACGCAGGCAGCCGTTCATCGAACACAGGCAGCCGTTCGTCGAACGCAGGCAGCCATTCGTCGAACGCAGTCAGCCGTTCGTCGAACGCAGGTTAATCAGCCGTTTGTCGAACACAGGTTTATTAGCCGTTCGTCGAACGCAGCATTTCAGCCGTTTGCCGAACGCAGTTTTTAGCCATTCGTCGAACGCAAGTTTATAGCTGTTCGTCGAACACAGCTTTATAGCATTCATCGAATGCAGCTTTCCTGCCATTCGTCGAATGCAGTCTCAAAGCTATTCGTCGAACGCAGTTACAGCATGATGATTTGCGAACTAACAGACCCGTGGCTTCTTGATCATAGCCGTCAAATCCAGGGCTTTAAATCCAAGGGCTGAGATTTATTTCTGGGTTATCATAGGGTTTGTCCAGAGGGGTATATATATCCTCTTTAACTTGTAATATTTATCTTCTTCAAGCGTGAGAAAGAAGGAAGCCGAGAAAAGTTCTGCAAGCAGCGAGGAAGGAGCAGGAGGCGTCTCCTGCCATTGCCGGAGTTTCGGTGCTCCGAATCGCGAACCATTTTCAGATCTGGAAAGAGCAGCCCGTTGTGGTTCTTTCTATCCGAGTGAAATCTCAGATCTATGGCGATGAAGAAAGCTCCAAGGGTAACGATCTGTAACACCCTGCCAGTACAAAAAGTATAACAGTAGGTCCGTCCGGGACCCCACGCCATACAAACCACACTAGCTAGGAGTTAAAAGGTGATAAACAGAAAGAACTAAAAGTATAACCGTAGGTCCGGCCGGGACCCCACGCCATACAAACCACACTAGCTAGGAGTTAAAATGTGATAAACAGAAAGAACTACAACAGAGTATACTAAACACTAGCGGAAGCACTAATATAAAGAAAGTGCAACTACACAAGGTGAGGTTTCAAGCACAATCAATCTTCTAGGTTGAGTATCAAAAAGGAGGGAACCTAGGTATGCACATGATGTTGGTTGGGTTCACCCGAAGGTTCCCCACAACCGCCTAAACAACCGCATGAGGCTAACAACATCAATTCCACAAAACACTCCACCGTAAGGGCCATCGCCTTAGGTGGGAAAAAGAGCTTTTGGTCGGTCTAGGTAAATCACCTTCCACGACCTCTCCTATGATCACACGGCTATATGAGGTAGGGATCTCTTACCGATCTGCATGGAAACAGGTTCGGTTTAGCTTTTCCCGTGCTCTAATCATCGCGATCTATCGCACGACGCGGGTACGGCTTCACCTCGGCCCGTAAGGGTTTAGCACTTTCAAGTGCTACACAATTTATAAGCTACGCACCTAACCCCTTCGCAAGGATCTAGGCTTCACAAATACTCAACAAGGGAGGTACAATACGCTCCGCATCAATTTCGTGGTGAAGGTTTGCCTTCATCCAATCTCAAAGCATGGGACTTTCGTTAGGATCTTCACAAGATGCCTACACTTAAATCCCGCAATACTATAGATGATTTCATGGAGTCATTCTCCGGCACGCATTCTAGGTTTAACCTAAATGCAACGTTGCAAATCAAGCATCACCGATTCGGGATCACGGCCAAGAATAGGCTTCACACAAAATGCCTAAATCCGCAAGACTACCAGATTTCTAAATGCAATATGTCGGGGACGGACACAATCGACCCGGAGTTCCGAAGAACTTGAGGAAATCCTACACTTCACCCATTTGGTGAAAGGGATTCCTCACGCAAGCATAGAGAAATGAAGGAGAGGACAAATGACGAGTCCAAATATCGGGAGGAAGAATCGTTACCCTAGGAGCGTTCTTCTTCGCCATGGATCCGAGATTCTAGACTGAGGGAAACGACCGCACCGGGCTGCACTCTCCAGATCTAGAAACGGCTCGTGAAACGGAGCTCCGGAGCTCCGTCAATGGCGGGATCTCTCCTTCTTCTTCCTTGCCTCCTTCTTCTTTCTCTAGGTTTGGAGAGAGAAAGGCTTAGAAATTATGAGGATTAACCTCCTCTCATCAGTCCTAAAGACCTCCAGCATCTAATCCTAGCCATTGGATCGGATTCCAAAAGATTTGGACGGACCGATCTCCTTCTCCGCTCAAATTCGCGGAGCAGAATTAACATGGTGCACGATCACAGGCGCACGATCACTGGTCGTGCGCGAAGAGGAGAAATGGTCGTGCGCACTACCCGAGACAGAACTCCGATTCCTTGCGAATTAATGCACGATCATTGGCGCACGATCACTGGTCGTGTGCGAAGAGGAGAAATGATCGTGCGCAGCGAACTGCTAAGGAATTTTTTAGCCTATCCCGAGCGCAACACTACCACTCCGCCTACCTCGCTGAACTACGATTTTTGGGGTGTTACAACTCCACCCCCCTTAAAAGAATTTCGTCCCGAAATTTCGAAAATAGTAATAGCAGGAATTACAGTTATATTTTACCTAAGAGAAATAGCTCGGGGTACTCCGCAAGCATCGTTTGCTCTCTCTCCCAAGAGAGCTCCTCTCGGCCACAATTATCCCACCGGACTTTTACCATCCGAATGGACTTGTTCCGCAACTGCTTTACTTCGGTATCTTCGATGCGTAAGGGCTTGACTTTCGTCGACAACCCACTATCAACCGGCACTTTGCCGACCGCAATGATATGAGTAGGCTCTTGCATTGCCTTCCTCAATACTGAAATGTGAAACACGTCGTGCAGACCGCTCAGCTCTGCAGATAGTGCAAGCCGATAAGCCGCATCACCAACACGCTCCACAATCTTAAATGATCCCAATTACCTTGGACTGAGCTTCTTCAAGCGTCGAATCCTTGATACCCCTTTGAACGGTTTGATCTTCAAGTAAACCCGGTCACCGACGGCGAACTCTAGGTTCCTATGCTTGGCATTGAAATATTTTGCTTGCCTATCCTGGGCAATCAATAGCCTTTCACGTATAGTTCGGATCGTCGAAGTTGCTTCCTCAACATCCTTTCGCTTTAATAGCTTAGTATCGCCCGTTTCCGCCCAAGACAACGGCGTGCGACACTTCTTACCATAGAGGGCCTCGAAGGGAGCCATCTGTATACTGGCTTGGTAGCTATTATTGTAGGCGAACTCGATCATATAGAGATGATCTTCCCACTTCTTTCCAAAATCTAGAGCGCACATTCAGAGCATATCCTCCATAGTCCTGTTGGTCCTCTCGGTCTGTCCATCCGTTTGCGGGTGGAAGGCCGTGCTGAACTTCAATTTAGTGCCCAACAGTTCATGGATAAGCCTCCAATCTTTCGATGTGAAACGCCCGTCACGATAGCTGACGATGCTACGAGGGACACCGTGCAGCCTCACAATACTATCAACATAGAGCTTCGCTAGCTTTTCTACAGAATCATCCTTCCGGTTCGGAATAAAATGCGATACTTTCGTCAATCGGTCCACGATCACCCAGATAGCGTCGTTTCCCTGTTGTAATCTCGGCAATCCGTGCACGAAATCCATCGAGATATCATCAAACTTCCACTCCGGAATCGGCAAGGACTTCAAAAATCCACCGGGACGTTGACATTCCGCCTTCACCAACGCGCAAGTATTACACTTGGCCACGTAGAGGGCAATGTCTTTCTTCATACCCGGCCAACAGAAAAGTTTCTTCATGTCCATGTACATTTTCGTGCTCCCCGGGTGGATAGAGTACTTGGTATGATGAGCCTCGCACATCAACTCCGCCCGTAGAGTGCCAATGTTTGGGACGCACAATCTGCCCTCTTTCCACATAAGGCCATCTTCGATGGAGAAATCAGCGTTTAACCCATCAACGGTTTCCGCTTTATAGCGTTTCATGCTCTCATCCAGCTCCAATGCCTGTCAAACTCGGTCGGCAAGGTTGTATTGAACCTCCGTCCAGTTCAAGCATGCTGAAGTAGACGCTCTTCTATCAACGCAAATGATCTCCATTTCTTCCAGCTCGCGGATTAGACGCTCATCGTGCATCAAAATCCAATTTGCTTGAGCGGGAGCCCGACGACTCAACGCGTCCGCAACTACATTTCCCTTTCCAGGTGTATATTTGATGTCGAAGGTGTAGTCCCCAAGGAACTCCATCCACCTCCTCTGACGCATATTCAACTCCCTTTGATCCAGCAGGAACTTGAGGCTCTTGTGGTCGGTAAAGATGTTGATCTTCACGCCATACAAATAATGCCTCCAAAGCTTAAGAGAAAATACCACGGTCGCTAGCTCCAAATCATGGACCGGGTAATTCCTCTCATGAACCTTCAGTTGCCGGGAGCCGTAGGTAATTACCTTTCTGAACTGCACTAGGACACAAGCCAAGCCACTCCCAAAGGCGTCACTATAAATTTCGTAGCCTTCCGTTCCACATGGCGAACATAGAATGGGCGCCGTGGTCAGACGACTCTTCAGCTCTTCAAAAGCTCGTGCGCACTCGGGCGACCAAACGAACTTATGATCTTTCCTAGTCGATTTAGTGAGAGGGAGTGCAATCCTCGAGAAGTTTTCCACAAAGCGCCTATAATAGCCGGCAAGTCCTAAGAAACTTCGGACTTCCGCTACGTTTTTCAACAAAGGCCACGCTCGGATCGCTTCTATCTTCGACGGATCAACTGCAATTCCTTCTCCACTAACAACATGACCAAGGAATGCTACTGACGGTAGCCAAAACTCGCACTTGGAGAACTTGGCATATAGCTGACTCCTCCTCAAGGTGCTCAGAACTGCGTGCAGATGCCCTACATGCTCCTCTTTCGACTGAGAGTATACCAAAATGTCGTCGATGAAGACGATAACAAATTGATCCAAATACTCTCGGAACGTTCTGTTCATTAAGTCCATGAATACCGACGGTGCATTAGACAGACCGAACGCCATCACCGTGAACTCATAGTGCCCAAAGTGGGTACTGAACGCTGTCTTTGGAATGTCACATTCCCTTATCCATAGTTGATAATAGCCGGACCTTAGGTCCAGCTTGGAGTAAACCGCCGACCCAACCAGTTGGTCGAATAAATCATCGATTCTTGGAATCGGATATCGGTTCTTCTCGGTCAACTTGTTTAGCTCTCGATAATTAATACATTGACGCAAGCTCCCGTCCTTCTTTTTCACAAAGAGGACTGGTTCACTCCAAGGCGATGAACTTGGACGTACGTAGCCTTGCTCTAGCAGCTCTTGCAATTGAACCTTCAGCTCTGCCAATTCCTTTGGCGCTATCCGGTACGGTGAGCGGGCCACAGGTTTGGCACCTGACACCAACTCGATACAGAAATCAATCTCCCGATGAGGCGGAGCCCCAGGGAGTTCGCTAGGAAACACATCGGCGTACTCTGCTACAACTGGGACATCACATAACCTGGGCTTTGGCTCCGAAGCCTCCAACAAGGTGAAGAACAACTCGGCGCCTTTTCTCACCGCCTTAACCACTTGGAGAGCATACATCAGCGTCTTGCTCGCTCCTCGCATACCGGCAAACGTGGTTTCTCCATCGGTGTTCCTTCCCAGAGTGATCTCCTTTGAATTGCAATCTATGCATGCTCGCTGCTCCGAGAGCCAGTCCATGCCGAAGATCACATCGAATTCAGCTAACGGTAATAACGATGCTTCCAAATCGAAATCCTGATTTCCGATCCGCACCTTCACACGGCTCTTCCTATCCGCAGTCATGCGAGATCCATTAGGTAGCACTACTTCCAATCTATCCTCTACGAAGTTAGACGGCACTCCGATTCGCACCACGAAGTCCTCGGACAGAAAAGAGTGCGATGCACCCGTATCAAATAAAGCTCTCGCTGGATAGTTGAAAATTAGGACGAAACCTAATTGTACACAAATAAAGCAGACAGTTGCACAACAGTATAACCACAAATAGCTATGTAAAAGCTAACTTTAAATTCATACCTGTGACGACATCAGTTTGTCGTATAGCTTCTTGCTGGCCAAGCGAATAGACTCTCGGCTGAGTCAGAATAATGTGCTGGGAAGCCGAAGATTCTGCAGCTTTACCCTTTTCCGCAGCACGAGAATAGTCCAACGCTCAGTTCTCTGCCTTCGGGGGACCACTTCGACACACCGCGGCCTTGTGTCCCACCTTCCCGCAGGTGAAACACGTGATAGGACCCCGCACAGTCGTTGCTCCCGAAACATTTGAGTGAGTTTGCTCCGCCGGTTTGAACTTCCTTTTGTTCTTTCTGAACTCTGACTTGGACTGAGAGGCCGGCGCATGAAACTCAGGTTTCTTTGCCACGGTTTTTGCTTGTACCCTCTTCATGTCCAACTCTAGGGATCTGGCAGTTTGGACCATCACATGGAAACCTAACGTCATTGGGCCTGCAAGGAGCAGCCTCAACTCGTCCCGAAGACCTTCATAGAACTTGTTCGTCTTTCTCTCTTCATCTTCCATCATAGGCCCCGCATAACGACCCAGTTTAGTGAACTCGTGCAAGTACTCATCCACTGAGCTATCGCCTTGAGTTAACTTCAGAAACTGGTTCTACAACGCAATGCGTTGGGCAGAAGGAATATACCTTTGAAGAAATGACTTTGAGAACTCCGCTATCGTGATCTCGGTAATCTCCTTGCCTCCAAACTTGTGCACTTCCTGCTCGGCCCACCAACGCTCTGCCTCTCCGTTAAGGAGGAAGGTGGCTAAAGTGAACATCATAGCTTCTTCTGTTGCTGTCGCCTTTAGAGTTTTTCTAACCGTTGACAGCCAGTCCTCCGCCTCCGTTGGGGATCCGGTCCCCAAGAAAGTTGGAGGGTGGAAGCTTAGAAAGTGTTGCAGTTGTTGATCATGCACTCGCGCAATGGCTACACGCTCTACAGGACGCTCCACCCTTTGCACCACCGCAGGTTCCACTGCAGCCACTGGCACAGGGGTCTCAACCCTCGGTTCCACCGCAGGTTCCACTGCAGGTTCGATCACCGGGGCCGCATCTGTATTAGGCATAGCAGGTTGTGCAAGACTTTGCGGTTGAGCATTGATCATCGCGAAGACAGCTTCTGCGATTAACCTGATCATCTCAGCAGGAGGAGTGGTCGCTGGCACTTCAGCCGACCCACTACTTTCAGCAGTGTTACGGGGTTGAGACGGCCCCGCACCACTCATAGTCACCTATAATCGTGTAAGACACAATTTAGTGACTGAAAACATAGCAAACAACAATCATGGAACGCTCAGGTTCCGCAAACAAGTATGTTTTTTCCATTCCTAAGTGGACATTCTTATTAGTTTTTGTCATTTTAGGTGAATGCACATCCCGTGCACATCAGCCCTTAAAAGGAATTCGTCCTGAATTCTCTAAACTACGGATCAACGCCTTAAGTCCGATACCAAATTGTAACACCCTGCCAGTACGAAAAGTATAACAGTAGGTCCGGCCGGGACCCCATGCCATACAAACCACACTAGCTAGGAGTTAAAAGGTGATAAACAGAAAGAACTACAACAAAGTATACTAAACACTAGCGGAAGCACTAATATAAAGAAAGTGTAACTACACAAGGTGAGGTTTCAAGCACAATCAATCTTCTAGGTTGAGCATCAAAAAGGAGGGAACCTAGGTATGCACATGATGTTGGTTGGGTTCACCTGAAGGTTCCCCACAACCGCCTAAGCAACCGCATGAGGCTAACAACATCAATTCCACAAAACACTCCACCGTAAGGGCCATCGCCTTAGGTGGGAAAAAGAGCTTTTGGTCGGTATAGGTAAATCACCTTCCACGACCTCTCCCATGATCACACGGCTACATGAGGTAGGGACCTCTTACCGATCTGCATGGAAACGGGTTCGGTTTAGCTTTGCCCGTGCTCTAATCGTCGCGATCTATCGCACGACGCGGGTACGACTTCACCTCGGCCCGTAAGGGTTTAGCACTTTCAAGTGCTACACAATTTATAAGCTACGCACCTAACCCCTTCGCAAGGATCTAGGCTTCACAAATACTCAACAAGGGAGGTACAATACGCTCCGCATCAATTTCGTGGTGAAGGTTTGCCTTCATCCAATCTCAAAGCATGGGACTTTCGTTAGGATCTTCACAAGACGCCTACACTTAAATACCGCAATACTATAGATGATTTCACGGAGTCATTCTCCGGCACGCATTCTAGGTTTAACCTAAATGCAACGTTGCAAATCAAGCATCACCGATTCGGGCTCACGGCCACGAATAGGCTTCACACAAAATGCCTAAATCCGCACGACTACTGGATTTCTAAATGCAATATGCCAAGGACGGACACAATCGACCCGGAGTTCCGAAGAACTTGAGGAAATCCTACACTTTACCCATTTGGTGCAAGGGATTCCTCACGCAAGCATAGAGAAATGAAGGAGAGGACAAATGACAAGTCCAAATATCGGGAGGAAGAATCGTTACCCTAGGAGCGTTCTTCTTCGCCATGGATCCGAGATTCTAGACGGAGGGAAACGACCGCACCGGGCTGCACTCTCCAGATCTGGAAACGGCTCGCGAAATGGAGCTCCGGAGCTCCGTCAATGGCGGGATCTCTCCTTGTTCTTCCTTGCCTCCTTCTTCTTTCTCTAGGTTTGGAGAGAGAAAGGCTTAGAAATTATGAGGATTAACCTCCTCTCATCAGCCCTAAAGACCTCCAGCATCTAATCCTAGCCATTGGATCCGATTCCAAAAGATTTGGACGGACCGATCTCCTTCTCCGCTCAAATTCGCGGAGCAGAATTAACAGGGCGCACGATCACAGGCGCACGATCACTGGTCGTGCGCGAAGAGGAGAAATGGTCGTGCGCACTACCCAAGACAGAACTCCGATTCCTTGCGAATTAACGCACGATCACTGGTCGTGCGTGAAGAGGAGAAATGGTCGTGCGCAGAGAATTGCTATGGAATTTTTTTGCCTATCCCGAGCGCAGCACTACCACTCCTCCTACCTCGCTGAACTACGATTTTTGGGGTGTTACACGATCCTTCCTCCCGGTCTTAGGACGTGTTTTGTCCTCTCATTCCTTTTTCTATGCTTGCATGAGGAATCCCTTTCACCAAATGGGTGAAGTGTAGGATTTCCTCTAGTTCTTCGGAACTCCCGGTCGATTGTGTCCGTCCCCGGCATATTTCATTTAGAAATCTGGTAGTTGTGCGGATTTAGGAATTTTGTGTGAAGCCCATTCGTGGCCATGAGCCCGGATCGGCGATGCTTGGATTGCGACGCTACATTTAGGTTAAGCCTAGAATGCGTGCCGGAGAATGTCTCCGTGAGATTTTCTATCATGTTACGGGACTTGAGTTTTAGGTGCTTTTGAGAGCCTAACATAAGCCCCTTGCTTGGGTGGTTGAATGCAAATCTTCACCACTATATTTGAAGAGGAGTGGTCTTGTACCTCCTTCTTGGTTGTTCTTTGCGAAGTCTAAGTCCGCGTGAAAGGATTAGATGCGTAGCTTAATTATGTGGGCACTTGATGCGCTAAACCCTTATGGGCCGAGGTGAAGCCGTACCCGCATCGTACGATAGATCACGACGGTTAGAGCACGGGCAAAGCTGAACCGAACACGTTTCCATGCAGATCGGTGAGAGGGCCATACCTCATGTAAGCCGTGTGATCATGGGAGAGGTCGTGGAAGGTGTCTTACCTAGACCGACCAAAAGCTCTTTTTCCCCACCTAAGGCTATGTCCTTAGGGTGGAGTGTTTGTGATGAATTGATGTTATGCTAGACTTATGCGGTTGCTTAGGCGGTTGTGGGGAACCTTCGGGTGAACCCAACCAACATCATGTGCATACCTAGGTTACCTTTTACTTGATGCTCAACCTAGAAGATTGATTGTGCTTGAAACCTTACCTTGTGTAGTGTAGTTTGCACCTTCTTTATATTATTACATGTTGCATGTACGGCTTGCTTGCAGGTTAGAGGTGACACGCTCCTGAGCCGGCTAGATGGCCGGGGGGGGGGGGGGTGGGATCGTTATGCGGTGTGTGGTCAGCTCATAGCTGAACCTCGTTTGCCTCTTATTGGACGTTCGTTGCAGGTGCAGGTGAGCCTAGCGGGAAATAGCGGGCGGTAGCCCTTTTGATGTGTTGGCCCTCGAAGGCCAGCCTCTTTTCTACTTTTCATGTATTGCCGGTCTGCGTGCCGATGTATGTTTTGAGTTTCTATACATTTGATAAATGTAAGGCCTTAAGGCCGTAACTCTATTAGTTTCATTCCTGGGATAGTGTACAATTCTAAAAGATGTTTAATCCAAATGCTTCTGCTTACGCTTTTTATACTCTCGTGTAGTTGTTGTTCTTTTCTGATTATCACCTTATAATGCCTAGCTAGTGTGTATAGTATGGCGTGGGGTCCTGGCCGGACCTACTATTATATTATTTGTACTGGCAGGGTGTTACAGTTTGGTGCTAAGACTTCTCATGAATCTTCTGTGCATCGCTTACATTGAACTCACTCTTGCTAGATATTCCCCCCCTTTGGTGATTGTTCTTTAACCAACATGTGGTATCAGAGCTAGGTTGATCAAGAAAGCGACCTAACTGTCAGATCTAGATCGTAGAACAGTCCAATATGGTTGGAGGGGATCAGCATTGAGAGATGAGAGCCATGAAACTCCCAATCTGCACTAAGGAGTGTTGGATCTTACGACGCCCTTAGAGGGGGGAGGGTGAATAAGGGTTTTATGGAAATTTAAATGTTAATTAAATTTATCAATGTTTGTGACCAAAGTTTAGGAATATTATAAGAAAATATATTTTGATATCTCAGAAAAGATTGTATTGAAGATTCCTTTTTAAACAAGAGAAACACAATCTTTTTGTTAACTATTGCTAACGCCTGGCGTTAGCTCTCTAGAAAATATTCCTTAGAACAAAATGATTGCCACAATGATTTTACTTATGAAATCTAAAATGAAATACAATTCCAGAAAATCAGAGGTAATGAAACAATTATTGTATTTCAAAGTTAATTACACAAATATTAATTTTAATACTTTGATGAAAATATAAATTAAAACATTCTTGAAGAGGAAATAAAATCAAATGAATAGAACATTAAAAGACATGATTTTATTTCATAATAAATTGAATACACAAATGTTTGATTTCTATAACGCTAGAAATCAAGGCGAGAATATATTAAAACACTTTTTGTTGTTTCACCGGTCCTTCTCCCAAGGACCGGTTGACTATAGCCTATCTAACCCTAGATAAGGCCTCTAGCCACCCCCTAGATCTACCCTCGACCTAGTCTCCGCGCACAAGGCGGCGAATTACCGCCTAAGCCACACAAGGACCTAATCGCCAACAACCGTGGCGAATTTACCCATGGAATCCTTCCCGGAATCTGACGTTCTCCCCGAATGATTTCTCCACACAAATTTCAAAAGTAAAAAGTAAAAGATTACATGATAAAGATAAATTAAGAGAAACTCCCCAAGAAATTCTGAAGGTGAAGACGAAGGCGATGTAGACGTTGGCGTTCTTGAAACGATCATCCTTCGTATGGAATATGCGTTGTAAACCTTCTCCTTCAAAATCATCTTTAGATCTTCATGTTGGCCCAAGGGAGATCTCTTAATTGCTGTAGACGAGCCTCTCTCAAAAGTATCAGAATTCTGGAATCATCTCAAATAGAATGAGAGGGGCTGCTCTTTAAATAGGCACATGATCTAATGCCCGATGTTAGGAGTTAACGCCAGCGTTAGTGATCGTGCACTATCATGGATGAAATCGTGCAACTGTCAAGATCGTGATAATTTATGGACTCAACGCGGGCATTAAGAGTCAATGCTGGCATTGTCCTGGCTTCTCGACGGACTCATTCTCGATGACATTTCTTCTCGACAGATTCCTTCTCGACGGAAGTTAATGCGGGGCGTTAACAACTAACGCGGGGCGTTAGCTCTCTTTCCAGAGAGTCATCTCCATTCAGTATATTACTCATAGGGATGTGTAACTATAGTTCCTATACAACCTGCTCACTATAAACACACAAAATACAAGATCAAATACAACACGGTATTTGTTATTCTCAAACTAAGAGATGCGGAACATAGGCTCCAACAATCTCTTCCTTTTGATAATAACAAATACCTGTATGAGAAATTAGTGAACTTAAGACCATTTGTGTTTATAGATAAGTGCAGTAATAAGATATTCATGAATAACAGGTTAACAGTGAAAGCGATAATGCATACTCTTTCTATATGAAGTCCCCCCCTACATAAGTGTTCACTTATAATTTACACCCCCTAAATATCTATTTGACTAGATTTCTCAATTTCTTCTCCCCCTTTGTTATTAGCAAAAGTGGGCAGGGATCAGTGTATATCTACTAAGATTGATTAGGAACCACTTATTGAAGGATTGTCATGATCGAACATATGATAGTGTATGCACCTCCTATATAATTACTCCACCTACAAAGATACCTTTTTTTTATTTTGATATTATTATAATGTACTCCCCCTAAATATTAGATTTATGTAATTTATTCTCCCCTTTTGGTAGTATTAAAAGAGGGTTTGGGTGAGAGTGTGCAATAATGAGTAATATGTTCTATGTCGAGAAGAAAAATAGGATGCAATCAAAAGCTTGTTAAATACTACTTGTTGAGAAAAATATAAGCATGATGGAACATATAGTAGTAGGCAACATAGCTGAAATGATAAAGTAAGCATTCTTATTTTAAGATACCACTTGTTGAAAAGAAAACCACGGTGTTAAAAATAATAGACATGAATGAGCATAAGTGGTAAACTTAGCAGAAGAATATAATAAGCACTCTTAAACATAAACATCATTTTAGTAGATAAAATTATATAAAGGATAATGAGTTTTAAATTTGAAAAGTTGATGTTTGAGTTAAAGATTGAAGAGATGCTATTCCATTATGATAAAATTGCAAGCATGATTTCATAATACCAAGAAAAGATACAAAAACTACAATGTAATAAAACTTGCATTTCAAGTAAACATAAACATTGTAGTGATCATGCTTTGATATCTAGTGCATTTACTTAAGTTTGTAGAGAATAATATAGATGAGCATCAGGATCCAATTCTCATGAGTAGAAGTTTTATGAAAGATAATGATGTGTACAAAATAGTGTTTTGATAAAGTATGCAAGTGAATCAATCAAAAACACATGACTTATATGATGAAATAACACAATTTTAAAATACACAATACTATTACTTCCACAATATTTCAATGCACATGAATAAATAGTACAACTACCAAGGTGCTCTGCACACACAATATATATTAAGACTTATCAGGGTGCAATGTATTGCTTGGGGGATCACTTTTATATTTTTTAACATTATATTTTTTTTGATCCGGTGTACTAAGAGAAGTGGTATAAAAATTGTTTGCTACAAGACACTTTACAATTCTTAGGTGGAGTTTTCCTTGTCATCTATTTTTATTTAATTTTGATTTTTATGACCAAGGACTCTGAATTCACTTGTTTTGCAAACATAGCATTTGAATTTGAAACCACATTTCTCTAAAGAATAAGTGCATGCAAACATAGCATTTGAATTTGAAACCACATTTCTCTAAAGAATAAGTGCATGAAAGACAGAATTGTAATAACCAATTCAATGTTGTGTAGGTAATCTATTTAAGCATTTTAATTACTTATGTTATTACACTATACAATCATGCAAGAATAAGATTGTAAACACATGTAAGTTATCAAAAATAAGTGAGTGAATGAATCATTATCAAACATAATACATTACTCATACTTAGAGGCATGCTAAGCATTTCTACACATGTTTATCTACAATCAGTTTCATTGCACATAATAAGATAATTTTCAAGGCATGATAAATACAAAACAATGTTTTTTAAGAAACTTGAAAGTTAAATTAAACATTGTATTTTATCTTTAATTAATATAATTAATCATCATTGACAATGACAATGAATAACAATCAGTTTTTATAAGTTTTTGAATTTTTATATATGCACAAAAAATAAACACATAAAGAAAAAAACATATTTTTGTTCTTTGAAATTGTTTTGTAATTTTGTATTTGTTTTTTTTATATATATTCTCCGGAAAACATAGAAGTCTTTAATATCCCTTTCAGTAAATGATATTCTATGCCAGAGAGATACACCCAAAATAATGCATGAGAAAATACATATTTTTTTTGAAAAGAAATAAAATTTTGTTTTAAAGGAAATAAAAAGATAGAAAACTTTTTACAAATAGAGAAATAAAACACACACAAAATATTAAAATAATACTAGAAATTATTCAAAAAAAAATGGAGCAAAGAAGTTAATGCCAGGCGTTAGCTTCTTAACGCCAAGACAGAACTGCAAATTTTGATGTTTTGAAAAACATTTTTCACAATTCATTTGTATTATAAAGAGACCTTCCTTCAGTTGAAATTTCAAAGTATATTGATTAGATTTGAAGGCTCTTTTAGCATATTTTTGGTGATTTTTCAAATACTTGTGTTTTGTAAAATCATTAAAGCTCAAAATAATAAAATATGCAAACACAAGATGCAATGTTAGAACAAAAACAAATATTCATGATTTTAGTATAAAGAGTGAGATAATATTCATGCAATGAATATAATATGAGTATACCCAAGAATAATATACCCTAACTATATGTCTACACACTATAGCCCCATACTAAGATACGGATGGACATGAGGAGCTGCACACATGCCGTAAGTTGGGGTGTTAATCCCATATTTATACAAAAGATGACGCTCAACGTAGCACTCTTTCCCCCAGTGCCTCGCAAGGCCCTACTGGAACCCTCCCCGATTAAGGACAAGACATGACTTAGAGGTTAGGTCTCTAATGTACACAATCCTACGCCCTCGCAATTGTGAGACACAAGTCATAGGTTTAATGATTATGGACATACTAAGCGTGTAAACCTTAAATATATAAACTATGGTATAATTGCATGATTAGTTTTGGATTTACACTTATATCGAAGATTGTTGATTTTAAATCCATTTAGAAAATTCTTATTCATGCAAATAACTACAAAGGAAATTATGATTTTTAGACTTTAGTAATATAATTTACTTTAGCATTGCAAGATATAACTAGCATGGACATTGATTTCTACCTATGGTAAGTGATGATGCTAGTGTGATGAGTTAGGATAACATGGTGCAAAGCTAAGTAAAGATGGACAAATATATAATTGAGTCGCATGTATTCAAACATAGAGTTTTGAATTTTCATAGACCTAGAATGAAGAGACAATTCTATTTGATCTCCATCTTAGGTCTAAATATAATGAGATACATGCAAACAATAGAGATGCACATCACACACACTAAACAAGATATGAAACTATAATACCAATCGCAATCATATATTTCATAATTCCTAAGGATGATAGAATTAATTGATTTAAGATAGGTCTTGATAAATCATGAATTATGATATATGAATATATTGAATTGTAGCATAGGATATCAATAGATCATGGTGGTGATTGTATGATTCATATTCATCCTTTTAATATGTAGTGACTGCTTGTAAAGTGAATATTATACTACATATATATAAAGGAACAAAAAATTGGTTTGGTTATTTTGAAATGTTTTGTAAATTTTCTTTTTGATTTTAATTTGTAGAAATTAGACAAAACAAATACAAGGTATCTGAAAGTAGAAGATGATACTTAACAGAGTAAAATAATTTTTCAGAAAATAATAATTAGAGAAATCAGAATTTTTAGGAAAATATGCTACCGCCAGTGTTAGTGATAACGTCTGGCGTTAGCAACACATGGTTTTTTATTTACAATTTTGAGTTATAATTTTTGATTTAAAACACATGGTTTCTTATATTATTTGTTTCTGATTTTTCTCGATTACAATTTTCAATATAGGGGCTATTATATGCAGCAACGAAAAATAGACAAATATACAATAAGTTGTGCATTTAATATGTTAGCCTAAAACCCCTAAAAGTCCATTTAAATCCAATTTTCAAAGTAATTTCATTAGTGTTGATAATATTATTTAGCAAATTTAGCATTGAATTTATAATGATACTATAAGACATTTATAGACAATGGATTTACAAAGGATAAAACATATAAAAAGGAAAGATAGATCACATAAAAAATTTATGACTTTATATTCAATTTAATTCAATTTGATTTGTTAAACATTAGGCTTAAAATGAAAGTCATATCTCATGAAATATAAAGTGATGATAGTGTGTTGGCTCAAAAATAAAAAATAGACAAAAGAAAAAGCAATTAAGCATATCATGAAGTAGAGTAATGATATTTCATTTTTAATTTATTTCTACTTCATGCAATACAATGATTCCTAGTGAATGAGAGATTTTGGTATCCAAAGGGGACCAAGTGTGATGGTTCCTTTGGGTATCCAAATGCATCGTGTTGGCTTTTGGGGAGATAGTGATGAATGGGTCTTTACAAGTGAAGTTAGTGTTTCGTTTTTAATTTTAGGCCTCCATTCATACTTTGGTTGTTTATCTTTTAAATACATATTATGATTATTTGATATCTTTTTGTCATGATAGTTGTTTGAAAAATAATTCATTTGGGGTTTATGTTTATTCAAATTATTTTTCAAAATACATTGATGTTGATAATCATAATGAATTTTATTATATGGATTCTTTGAGAGTTTATAAGAGTGATGGTCTTTCTTAAGAATTGAATGTTGAAAGAGTGGGTTACAATATGTTTTAAATGTTTGTTTCTTATTTTGATGATTTTCATTTCCACTCTTTCTATAGACATATTCTTATAATATGAAGTTAAGCTTTTAGACTTTTGATAATTTGATAAACTAGAAATAAAAGATTTTTTATTATATGAAAAATTTTGAATAAGCATTTTTAATGATTCTAGTTTATCCTTTAAATTATCATTTTCTTTTATCAAATTTTCATTATGCTCTTTTGAAGTTAAAAGACCTTTTTCCAAAACCTTGAGTTTTTCTTTAAAAGTATTATAATCAAAACAAGGTTTAACATTTTTAATTAAAGAGCATGAAAGAGAATTTGAAACATCAATATAAGATTCTACTTTAGCGTTTGCTTTTAAAATTTTATTTTCTAAATGTAATTTGGAATTAGCATGTTTCAACTTTGAAATTTTACGTTTAGCAAATTTAAGCACACGAAATGTAGAAATAGAATTTGTTACAAAAAGAGAAGATTTAGATTTTCTTACCTTGCTATAGTTTCCATCTTCTCTTTTGCTTGATGTTCTGCCATCAAATGAGTTCAATATTGTTTCTCTCTTAGATAGATCTTCCTCCAAGCATGAGTCCTCGTCGATTTCTTCTCTTGGATCCATAAGAAATTCCTCTTGTTCATCATCTGTGGAAGGAGGACTATAAGTATTCTCAAGAAATTTCCAAACTTCAAAAGCAGTAGGAAGCGTATAAATAAGTTTAAAAATATTTTGATCTAGAGCACAATATAGACTATTCATAGATTTGACATTTAAAAACATTTCATTTTTATTTAGAATAATTGGGGGCATTTTAATTGTAATATTCCAAACTTCAATATCCAAAGTTTTAAGAAATTTTTCCATTAGTGTTTTCCACACATTATAATTTTCACCCATAAATAAAGGTGGTGATAATGATTTTTCATTTTCATAAAATGTATCCCCTCTAGAAGATGCGAGATCATGAAGCGCCATTATTCCCGGTTGTGAAGCCGTATTGGAATAACCTACCCTCTGATACCACGTGTTGGATCTTACGGCGCCCTTAGAGGGGGGGGGGGGGGTGAATAAGGGTTTTATGGAAATTTAAATGTTAATTAAATTTATCAAAGTTTGTGACCAAAGTTTAGGAATATTTTATAAGAAAATATATTTTGATATCTCAGAAAAGATTGTATTGAAGATTCCTTTTTAAACAAGAGAAACACAATCTTTTTGTTAACTGTTGCTAACGCCTGGCGTTAAGTGTTAACGCTGGGCGTTAGCTCTCCATAAAATATTCCTTAGAACAAAATGATTGCCACAGTGATTTTACTTATGAAATCTAAAATGAAATACAATTCCAGGAAATCAGAGATAATAAAAATGATTATTGTATTTCAAAGATAATTACACAAATGGTAATTTTAATACTTTGATGAAAATATAAATTAAAACATTCTTGAAGAGGAAATAAAATCAATTGAATAGAACATTAAAAGATATGATTTTATTTCATAATAAATTGAATACACAAATGTTTGATTTCTATAACGCTAGAAATCAAGGCAAGAATATATAAAAACACTTTTTTTTGTTTCCCCGGTCCTTCTCCCAAGGACCGGTTGGCTATAGCCTATCTAACCCCAGATAAGGTCTCTAGCCACCCCCTAGATCTACCCTCGACCTAGTCGCCATGCACAAGGCGATGAATTACCCCCTAAGCCACACAAGGACCTAGTCGCCAACAACCGCGACGAATTTACCCACGGAATCCTTCCCAGAATTTGACGTTCTCCCCGAACGATTTCTCCATACAAATTTCAAAACAAAAAAGTAAAAGATTACAAGATAAAGTAAGAGAAACTCCCCAAGAAATTCTGAAGATGAAGACGAAGGCGATGTAGACGTTGGCGTTCTTGAAACGATCATCCTTCGTATGGAATATGCATTGTAGACCTTCTCCTTCAAAATCTTCTTTAGATATTCATTTTGGCCCAAGGGAGATCTCTTAATTGCTGTAGACGAGCCTCTCTCAAAAGTATCAAAATTTTGGAATCATCTCAATTAGAATGAGAGGGGCTGCTCTTTAAATAGGCACAGGAGCTAACGCCTGGCGTTAGGAGTTAACGCTAGCGTTAGTGATCGTGCACTGTCGTGGCTGAAATCGTGCAACCGTCAAGATCATGGCAGTTTGTGGACTCAACGCGGGTGTTAAGAGTCAACGCTGGCATTGTCTCTGGCTTCTCGCTGGACTCATTCTCGATGACATTTCTTCTCGACGGATTCCTTCTCGATGGAAGTTAACGCGAGGCGTTAACATGGGGCATTAGCTCTCTTTCCACAGAGTCATCTCCATTCAGTATACTACTCATAGGGATGTGTAGCTATAGTTCCTATACAACCTGCACACTATAAACACACAAAATACAAGATCAAATACAACATGGTATTTGTTATTCTCAAACCAAGAGATGCGGAATATAGGCTCCAACAAGGAGAACTTTCCAATCTGGAAGGAAAGAGTAAGGTTGTTCATGGAGGCGGCTGATCCAAGAATTTATATAACTATTCAAGAGGGCCCCTTTATTCCCGTGACAACATCCCCTATTGATCCAACAAGGATGGTGGCAAAGAAGTATACAGACATGACCAAGGATGAACTGACCTTGGCAAGTCTGGTTAAAAGGTCACATAATGTAATTGTAAGTGCCATTGATGACTCAACCCTCCAGAATCTCATTCACTGCAAGACAGCCAAGGAGATGTGGGACTCACTGATTGTCTACATGGAAGGCACTGATGAGGTAAGGGATGATAGAAAATCCCTCCTCAATCAGGAGTATGAAGCCTTCAAGCAAGGCAAGATTGAAACCATCTCAAGCTGTTATGAGAGGTTTTTCAAAATTATTAATGGGCTGAAGAACTATGGCAGATAATTCACAAACTCTGACCTAAATGATAAGTTCCTTAGATCTCTCTCTAAGGAATGGGATATAAAGATCTGTGCCATCAGAGAGATGGGTCAACTGGGCATCTTGGAGCCCAAGAATCTCTATGGGAAACTACTATCCCATGAACTTCAGCTCAATACCAGGAAGGCCGAAGAGGAGAGATCAAAAGGGAGCTCTAGAGAAAGATCTGTGGCTCTCAAGGCTGAGAGCACAAGGAGATCCAAGTATAAGACTCTCGCCTATCAGAACATATCAGAGAGCAGTGAAGAGTCTGACTCCAGCACATCAGACTCTTAACGATACTGACAAAGAGATGGTCCTTCTCTCTAAGCAGTTCAAAAAATTGATAACCAGAAGAAGAAGTGACTACTACAGACCCACCTCCTCAAGCTCAAAAAGATCTAATCAACATGACAGGTCTAAATCCTCTAGGGAGGACAGGTATAAATCAAAACCTGGTAAATCTTATTTTGCTAACATTATCTGTTACTCCTGTAATAAGACAGGTCACATAGATGCTGATTGCTCTTCTTAGAGAAGGGAATCAAGGAATTATGACGACAAAAGACGGTCAAGGGACAAGAAGAAATCTGAAAGAGGATTTATAGCAAAGAAAATCAGAACACTAAGTGATTTTGATTCAAACTCCTCAGATACTGACGAAGAAGCACTGATAGGCCTCATGGCCATAAAGGAAGATAACCAGGATGACATCTATCCTGGGAAGGTAATTGTCAAATCCCGTCCATCTGTCTCTAATTCTAAATCAGTAACAGACTCTGTGCATGATGATGAGAGTGTGTCTGCATCCAACAGTATAATCTAAAGATCTCGACATGATGTTGAATCTGACCAGATAAAGCAGTATAAGGCTTTGTGGAAAGCCTTCAAGAACTGTAAGAAACTCCTCAAAGTACAAACCAAGGAGTTAGATTCCTTGAAGGCTGTCCAATCAGAGCTCAAGGGAACAGCTGAAAAGCTGGCTACCATGATCAAAGAAGTTGACAGATTCAAGGAAGCCACAAGGCTTAAGAATGTTGAATTAGTTCAGAAGAACAAGGTCATAAAGGACCTTGAAGAGATGCTGCTGGTTGAGAAGAAACTTGCTGCGAGCTTCTCTATGCCCAAGACAGTCTTACCTATCATTGATACCTTCTCTGGATCATTCAGAGTTGGTATAGGATTCAATCAGGAGACTGTCAAGGACAAAGGTTCTGAAGCTCAATCTTCTTCTAAGAAGATACTTGCATCAGGTCCCTCCGGCCATGGACCTACAGCAGTAGCACCGAAAAGTAAGGGAAAGGAAGCCTACTCCAGGCCTATTCCCAAGAAGGTGGACCAACAGGTGATGAGACACAATTCTCCCACCTATAAGGCTCACCCAAGACCTGTTAGGTCAAGTGTCCTCCTTCCTGCTCACCAACACTCTCATCCTACTCAAATGGTGAGGCAGAAGGGAAGGCACAACAGGTATGAATGCTGGTGCTGTGGGAAAGTAGGCCACTTTGCTCTGGATTGTTGGTTCAATCCAATAAGGCCAAATGCAAAGAGAGTGCAGAACCTTCGGTGGTGCGACATTCCAGTTCATTCTCCTAACAAGAAGCAAGGACCCAATATAAATTGGGTGCCTAAGGGGAACTAATTCTTCTTGCAGGTATATCCAAATACCAGCTAGTCTCCAATCTGGTATTTGGATAGTGGGTGCTCCAAACATATGACTGGAGTCAAAAAGTATCTAAGAAGCTTCTTCCCTGTGGAGAATGGACCAACAGTAATCTTTGTATGTTCAGAAAAGGGAATGACTAAAGGCTATAGTAACATTTCTAATGACCTAGTTACCATCACTAAAGTTGCTTATGTTGAGGGACTGAAACATAATCTCATAAGCATAAGTCAACTATGTGATCTAGGTTTTATTATCACATTCCACAAGGATAAGTGCCTGATCAAGAATCCTTAGAATCTGAGGCTGTCTTGACTGGCACTAGGAGTGGAAATATTTATTGCTTAAATTTTCTTAATGCAAATTCTTCCATGCCTTTGTGTCTTGTAGCCAATGATAAAGAGGCTCTATGTGTTCAATGACACAAGAGACTTGCACACATTAACTATAAGACCATAAGCAAGGTTTTCTCACAAGACTTGGTCAGAAATGGACCTAATATTAAATGCATCAAGGAAGGTCCTTGTCAAGCCTGTCAACTTGGAAAGCAGACAAGGACCAGTTTTAAAAGTATAACAGACAAAGATTCCTTCAGATGCCTATTTTTACTGCACATGGATCTGTTTGGTACTATGTCAGTTTTGAGCTTAGGAGGGAAGTCCTACAAGCTTGTGGTAGTTGATGATTACTCAAGGTTCACTTGGGTATTCTTCCTTAAAAAGAAGTCAGACATCTTAGAAATCTTGAAGAATTTTGTCAGGCAGATCCAGAATGAGATGGACTGTACTGTGGTCAAACTCAGAAGTGATCATGGTATAGAATTTTAGTCCGGACCCATTACAGAATTCTGCCAAGAATTGGGTTTCTCTCTAGAATTTTCCTCTCCTAGGACTCCTCAACAAAATGGGGTTGCTGAAAGGAAAAGCAGAACCTTGATAGAGGCAAGTAGGACAATGTTAAGTGATTCCTCCCTTCCAGAATACTTCTGGGTAGAGGTTGTGAACACTGCTTGTCATATGATCAACAGGGCCTCCATCATCAAAGACCACAAGAAGACTCCCTATGAGCTAATGAAAGGCAGAAAACCTACCTTATCCTATTTGAGGATCTTTGGAAGTAAATGCTATGTACTAAATAATGGAAAGGTCAGGCTAACGAAGTTTGCTGAGAGAAGCAGTTAGGGTATTCTTGTTGTCTACAGCTCCCATGGCAAGGCTTATAGGGTGTAAAACATCAATACCCAAGTAGTGGAAGAATCTGTATATGTTGTATTTGATGAGACCATCCTTATACATAAGGGCTGGTCTAGCTCTTCAGTGAATGTAGGTACAATAGAGAATTTAGAGAAACTATCCATTAAAGAAAAGGCTGATACCTCAACCAACGTTAATGATAAGTCAGCAATAGTTGAAATCGCAGAAGAGACCATAGAAGCTTCTGATATAGAAGAGCCAATGCAGCCTGAAGAACCTGTCAATGAAGGAATTCCAAAAATATTGCCAATTGCCTTGAGACAAATGAGAGATCATCCTCAAGAGCAAATAATAGGAGATGTCAACCAAGGTGTACTAACAAGGAGCAGATCTGCAAATGAAGCATTGTATCTGAGTTTTCTCTCTCAAATAGAACCCAAGAAATTTGAGGAAGCAAATAAGGATCCATTCTGGATTCCTACAATGTAAGAGGAGCTTAGTCAATTTAAAAGATGCAATGTATGGAAGTTGGTTCCTAGACCCCTAGGACAAAATATCATAGGAACTAAGTGGGTCTATTGATATAAATTGGATGAGAATGAAATAATCACAAAGAATAAAGCAAGACTTGTGGCAAAGGGATATAGACAGGAAGAGGGGATTGACTATGATCAGACCTTTTCCCCTATAGCCAGACTAGAAGCCATCAGACTATTCCTTGCCTATGCTGCCTACCAAGGATTCAAAGCCTATCAGATGGACGTGAAGTCAGCTTTCTTAAATGGTGATCTCAAGAAGGAAGTCTATGTAAACTGGCCTTCAGGTTTTGTTGATTCAACTCATCCTGACTACGTATATTTTCTTAAGAAAGCTTTATATGGCTTGAAGCAGGCACCTAAAGCCTGGTATGAGACTCTGTCCAGCTTTCTCATTGAGAATAAATTCTCAAGGGGGAAGATTGATAAGAAATTGTTCCTAAGGGAAGTTAAGGGAAAGATTTTGCTAGTGCAGATCTATGTAGATGATATTATCTTTGGCTCTACAGATAACAATCTCTGCAAAAAGTTTGCCAGCTTGATGCAGGGAAAGTTTGAGATGAGCAGCATGGGTGAGGTCAAATTCTTCCTACGTCTCCAAGTGAAATAATCTGAAGATGGCATATTCATCTCTCAGACCAAGTTCACTAGAGAGCTAGTAAAGATGTTTGGATTGGAGAGTGCTTCCTCTATGAAGACTCCAACGGGAACCAATGTGTCTCTGGACAAGGATGAGAAGGGAATACCCTTTGATGAAACCAAGTACAGATGCATGATTGGATCTGTACTTTACCTAACTGCAAGTAGGCCTAACATAATGTTTGCCACATGTGTCTGTGCTAGATATCAGGTGAACCCTAAGGAATCTCATCATGTCTCTGTGAAGAGAATCTTAAGATACCTAAAGGGTACATCAAATCTTTGCCTATGGTACCCTAGGAACAATGGGTGTGAACTGACAGGCTACTCAGATGCAAATTATGCAGGATGTAAAAGAAGATAAAAAAAGTTCCTCGGGAACGTGCCAGTTCTTTGGAGGAAGACTGATCTCTTGGAGCAGTAAGAAACAGACAAGTGTAGCAATCTCCATAGTAGAATCAGAATACATCTCTGCTGGGAGCTGCTGTGCTCAACTGCTAAGGATCCAGCATCATCTTGCAGACTACAATCTAAAGATGACCAAAACACCCCTGTTTTGTGACTCTTCCAGTGCAATCTCAATTGCTAAGAACCCTGTCTCACATAGCAGGACTAAGCACATTGAGATCAGGTATCACTTCATCAGGGAGCATGTGGAGAATGAAGATATCATCCTTGAGTTTGTTCCCATAGACAAACAAGTGGCTGATATATTCACAAAGCCCCTAGATGAAGCTAAGTTTAACTTCTTAAAATTCCAATTGGGAATGTTAAACTTAGAATAAAAACTTCCACTTACTGCTCACTAATCTCCCTACATATATAAGAGAACTCCCCTGCCCATCAACTACATTCAGAGGCAAAGGCAGAAAAACAAAGGAGCAAGCAGCAGCAGACGCTGATGGGGCAACAAATTATAATCTTAATTTGTTTTGATGGGGCAAATGAATGCTAATGTTTATTATTGAACATTTAATCTATTTATATGCTTGAAGAACATCTCATCTCTCTATATGATTGCTGCTTTAAGTGTGATGTTACTATTTTAAATGATATATCTTTTCATGTGTGGCATTTATCATTGAGGTAAGTTAGGGCTTCTTCAAATAGGGGGAGATTGTTGGGAACAGTGCCCAGCAATGTTCCTGATTTGAAGAAGTGCTCAACTCAATGATAAGTGCAAGCTGTATTTAATGCTCCATCTAGCTCATGCTTGCAGAGATCGACAAATGTCAAGTACTTTAACTATTTCTGTAAGTACTATATATATCGTCAAGAAGAACAAGATTCGTCGAACGCAGAAGGGAGTTCATCGAACGCAGAATGCCGTTCATCGAACGCAGAATGGAGTTCGTCGAACTCAGAAGGAAGACCGACGACCGCTGAGACTTGGCGTGTTCGTTGAACGCAAAAGCAAGATTGTCAAACTCAGAAGGAAGATCGACGACCGCTGAGATTTGGCGTGTTCGTCGAACGCAGAAGCAAGATCGTCGAACGCAGAGAAGATGCGGTATCGTCGACTTCACCAAAGTGGCCTTGTCATCGAGAAAGAACAAACATCGTCGTGAAGAAGCCTTGTCGCTGAAAAGGCTAAGTATGATTGATGGCGTCGAACATCGTCGTAAAGAAGGCATGTCATCGAGAAATCAAGGTGATTACGACGACATAGTCAGAGATGGCGTATCGTCACATATACAGAAGAGCAAGAATGTCTCATATCGTCGAGACACCAGCATCAGAGGCAGAAGCAAGAAGATTTGAAGGTCTATCAAAGTTCAAGACTTCGACAAAGTCCTGTCATCGAGTTATTGTCCATATCGTCGAGATACTGTCGGTATCAGCTTGAAGGTGGAAATATCGTCGAGACAGAATTCAAATGTTGCGGACGCGCTGTCAGCATTTAATGCCGCCGCCTGATTGTCCAATTAGCGCGTGCTATTATGGAATGGGCGTCTGATATTAAAGGACATCACATGTTACCGTTATGCGACACATCTGTCCTATAAAAGGGAACAATGAAGCCCTAGAAAAATAAAAACCAAGGAGAAAGAGAAAAAGAACGAGAAAGTATCTCGCCGCTCTTCAAGAGAACAATATATTCTGCGAAGAAGAAGAAGATTAAGTAGAGAGCAAGCATCAAGTGCTCTCTGAAGAATCAGTCATCATCATCGACTGAAAAGTAGCCGATCAACACCAGGCAAAAGAAGTGAAGGCTGAAGAAGATCCAGTGCTGAATCTCTAGAATAAAAAGAATCTTCTTCAACCTTAAGAAGCCGATCTTCAACAGGCTAAAGTTGCCAATCTTCATCTGGCAGAAGTAACAGTACTGTAATCTCTTGTAAAGGCTTGCGGGCCTATTTGTCCAGCTTGAGGGCTGGAGAGATATGAGGCTTGAGGGCCAGGGTAGTGGACTTGCGGGTCCGACACCGTCTAGCTTGCGGGCTGGAGAGCTGTGAGGCTTGAGGGCCAGGGCAGTGCACTTACGGGTGTGATTTGTCAAGCTTGCAGGCTCGGGGGCAGTAGGGGCTTGCAGGCCTAGGCTGTTGGGACTTGCGGGTCTGTGTTGTAGGGTTTGAGGGCCTGAGTGTCGAGCTTGCAGGCTCGGGAGAAGTAGGGGCTTGCGGGCCTAGGCTATTGCGACTTGCGGGTCCGAGTTGTAAGGCTTGAGGGCCTGAAGATTTGGCGGTGTTTGCCGAGCCTATCACACAGCTAGGTAGGCGCAGAGGGAAAGAGGACTACTCAAGACATCCTGTCTTGAGGAACCTCCATACATCGTTGTGTGTTTTCTGTGTTATGCTTTACAACTTTTAGATCTACTAACCAGAAATCAAGAACACCTAAAAGGGGATAATATAATTTGAAAAACCTATTCACCCCCCCTCTAGGTGATAAAGTGGACACCCTATAAACAACATCATCCTATCTCGAGGGTTGCATGCAACTCTCTTTATCCTTGAATGATCAATTCGTATTATGAACAGCTCGGCTAAATTAAATACGAAAACATGTATGAGAATTATGTATCGAAGATATAATCTCATCAAAAATAAATCAAGGATAAATCTTAAGCATTTTCGAAGAAGAGATAAAGAAAATCTAATTTACTTCAAACCTTATATTAATCCTTGGATCATCTCGACCGAGTACTAATACAAATTTAGCTACTCATTGAGATTAAGGAATCAATAGAAATAAAAGAGTGCATTATGAAAGAAGAAGAGAATAAGAAGAACTATTTTATTGATTGCAAAAGAGAATTACAAACTAAGGAATTAAAAGTACAATTGCAAGAAGAAAGAGAAGTACAAGAGACCTTAAAATGAGAGAACAATTATAACACCTCCTGTAACACCCCAAAAATCGTGGTTCAGCGAAGTAGGCGGAGTGGTAGTGCTGCACTTGAAGCAGGCTAAATCTTCCCTTTCTGCTCTTAGCGCACGATCAGTGGCCTCTTCACGCACGACCAGTGATCGTGCGCCAGCGATCGTGCGTTAATTCAGGAGAGAATCGGGTTCTGTCTCGGCTTATGCGCACGACCATTGTCCTCTTCGCGCACGACCAGTGATCGTGCGCCAGCGATCGTGCGTTAATTCAGAAGAAGATCGAGTTCTGTCTCGGACAGTGCGCACGACCATTTCCCTCTTCGCGCACGACCACTGACCGTGCGCCTGTGATCGTGCGCCTTGTTTATTCTGTTCCGCGATTTTGAGCGGAGAAGAAGATCGGACCGTCCAAATCTTTTGGAAATTGATCCAACGGCTAGGTTTAGTTGCGGGAGACTATTAGGGCTGATGAGAGGGGGTTAAACCTCATATTCTCTAAGCCATTCTCTCTCCAAACCCTAGAGAAAGAAGGAGGAGCCAAGGAAGAAGAAGGGAGATTCCGCCATTGACGGAGCTCCGGAGCTCCAATTCGCGAGCCGTTTCTAGATTTGGAGAGTGCAGCCCGGTGCGGTCGTTTCTCTCCGTGTAGAATCTCGGATCTATGGCGAAAAAGAACGCTCCTAGTGTAACGATTTCTTCTCCCGTTGTTTGGACTTGTCTTTTGTCCTCTACTTCATTTCTCTATGCTTGCATGAGGAATCCCTTTCACCAAATGGGTGAAGTGTAGGATTTCCTCAAGTTCTTCGGAACTCCGGGTCGATTGTGTCCGTCCCCGGCATATTGCATGTAGAAAATCCGGTAGTCGTGCGGATTTAGGCATTGTGTGTGAAGCCTATTCGTGGCCGTGAGCCCGAATCGGTGATGCTTGATTTGCGACGTTGCATTTAGGTTAAGCCTAGAATGCGTGCCGGAGAATGACTCTGTGATATATGCGATAGTATTGCGGGATTTAAGCGTAGGCATCTCGTGAAGATCCTAACGGAAGCCCCATGCTTTGCGAGTGGTTGAATGCAAACCTTCACCACTAGAATTGTTGAGGAGTGGTCTTGTACCTCCTTTTTGGTTACGTATAAAGCCCTAACGATCCCTCATGCCCTCCGGCCGAAAGGCGGAGTCGGGTCTTGAGTCGTTACAAAGTAAACTTTTAAGGCTTGGGTGTTGTAACTTATGTTTTGTGTAGCACTAGCGAGTGCTAAACCCTTACGGGCCGAGGTGATGCCATACCCGCATCGTGTGTTCAATCGATGACAAGAGCACGGGAATTGGCTGAACTGAACCCGTTTCCAGGCGTGGAGGTAGGGGGATTTATCTCTTGTAAACCCGAACGACCTTGGGAGAGGTTGGGAAGGGCGTCTTGCCTAGACCGACCAAAAGCTCTTTTCTATCTAGAGTTTCCGGACTCATGATGGTTTTGGTGCTCGGGAAGAAGTACCTTTGGTGCATGCCTTGAGAGCATGGAGCGTGCAGTTGTGTGTACCCACGTTTGTGATGAATTGATGTTGTTAGCCTCATGCGGTTGTTTAGGCGGTTGTCGGAACCTTCGGGTGAACCCAACCAACATCATGTGCATACCTAGGTTCCTTTCTTTTGATGCTCAACCTAGAAGATTGATTGTGCTTGAAACCTCACCTTGTGTAGTTGCACTTTCTTTATATTAGTACTTGTGCTAGTATGGCTTGCTTGCAGGGTAGAAGCTCCGCCACCCTGGGAAAGGGGTGGGGTCGTTATAATTTGGTCAGCTTGGCTGACCGTTACCTTGTTTGCCACCGCTTGGTGGAATGTTCTTATGAAGGTGCAGGTGAGCCTAGCGGAAAATAGCGGG
Organism: Dactylorhiza incarnata; assembly: GCA_033032865.1. Classification (NCBI taxonomy): domain Eukaryota; kingdom Viridiplantae; phylum Streptophyta; class Magnoliopsida; order Asparagales; family Orchidaceae; genus Dactylorhiza; species Dactylorhiza incarnata. The sequence continues at coordinate 6,075,599 of JAWHQI010000051.1, read as the reverse complement.
CGGTGGCCCTTATGCTGAGTTGGCCCTCGAAGGCCAGCCTCTTTTCTGTTTTCCTTGTATTGCCGGCCTGCGTGCCGATGTATGTTTGGAGTTTTTATCACATTTGGTAAATGTAAGGCCTTAAGGCCGTAACTCTATATTTTGGTTTTATTCCTATGATAGTGGACAGTTCAAATTGAAATGGTTTAATTAATGCTTCCGCTTACGTTTTATACTCTCGTTTAGTTGTTACTTTTCTGGTTATCACCTTTTAACTCCTGGCTAGTGTGGTTTGTATGGCGTGGGGTCCCGGCCGGACCTGCTGTTATACTCTTCGTACTGGCCGGATGTTACAATTTGGTATCGGACTTAAGGCGTCGATCCGTAGTTTAGCGAATTCGGGACGAATTCCTTTTAAGGGGTGGTGTGCACGGGATGTGCATTCACCTAAAACGACAAAAACTAATAAGAATGTCCACTTAGGAATGGAAAAACATACTTGTTTGCGGAACCTGAGCGTTCCATGATTGTTGTTTTGCTATGCTTTCAGTCACTAAATTGTCTCTTACACGATTATAGGTGACTAGGAGTGGTGCGGGGCCATCTCAACCCCGTAACACTGCTGAAAGTAGTGGGTCGTCTGAGGTGACAGCGACCACTCCTTCGGCTGAGATGATCAAGTTAGTCGCTGAAGCGGTCTTCGCGATGATCAACGCTCAGTCTGGGCGGCTTGCACAATCTACTACTCCGACTCTGGATGTGGCCCCTGTAACTATTGCTGCAGTGGAACCTGCGGTAGAACTGAGGGTGGAACGTCGAGTCGCGCAGGTAGTAGTGGGGCGAGCGCGTGACCAGCAATTAAAGTACTTTCTGAGCCTCAACCCTCCATCCTTCGAGGGGACGGAATCCCCTGGGAGAGCTGCTGAGTGGTTGTCAGAGATAAAGAGGACTTTAATGTCTATGCTTATAAGCAAAGATATGTTGGTAACCCCTAACCACCTTCCTACTTATAAGAGAAGCAAGACTTTGGTGGGAAGGAGAGTTGTTGCACAAGTTTGGTGGGAGACAACTTTCCGAAATCTCTTGGGAAAGCTTCCATGAGTCATTCCTTCTAAAGTTTATACCCCTAACCGAGATTCCTGAACTACAAGATCAGTGTCCACACCTAGAGCAGGGAGAACACTCAGTGGATGAGTACCTGATTGAGTTCATCAGTCGGAATCGTTATGAGAGGTCTATGTGGGAAGATGAGGAAACCAAGGTCAACAAGTTCTACAATGGTCTGCGAGATGACCTAAGACTAATGCTTGTGGGTCCAAAGTTACTCGGCTTCAACGTCTTAGTGAAAACAGCTAAATCTCTGGAAATGGATATGAAGAGTATGCCGTGCGCGAAAGACTTCAATGAGTTTCATGCGTCGGTCTCTCAGTCCAAGTCTGAGTTCAGAAGAAACAAGAGAAAGTTTAACTCTGTGGAATCTAAGACTGCACGGTGTTCCTTAAATTGTTTCACTTGCGGAAAGGTGGGACACAAAGCCCGAGTGTGTCGAAGTGGTCCCCCAAAAGCAAAAATCGGAGAAGTGGACTATGCTCGTGTGATGGGTTCGGCTTCTATGGAGAAAGGCAAGGCGGTGGAGTCTTCGATTCCCCAATATTCTCTAACCCAACCGAGAGTCTACTCTTATGGCCAGCAAGAGGTCATTCAGAAATGCGATGTTGCCACAGGTATGGATGATCATCTCCAAATATGATTTATACCCCGTGTGCGGTTAAAGATAGAAATATGTCCACTGTATCTGTTGACAACAAAATTTTATGTCTTGTATTTGTGTGCAATTAGGCCTTGTCCTAATTATCGACTATTCGACGAGAGCTCTGTTGGTGTGGGAGCATCGCTCTCCTATTTGTCTAAGGACTTCGTGTTATGAATCGAATTGTCATTTACCTTAGTCAAGGATAGATTGGAGGTAATGCTGCCTAATAGATCTCGAGTGAGCACGAATAGGAGAAGCTGTGAAAAGGCGCGAAGATGTTCTTCACCTTGTTGAAGGATTCGGGGCCTAAGACCTGTTTTGTGTTGTCCTAGTAGTAGCGGACCAAGCTGACCGAGAGGAACCGTTATCCGATTCTGAGAATCGACGATTTACTTGACCAACAGGTTGGGTCGACGGTATACTCTATGCTTGACTTAAGGTCCGGCTACTATCAGCTTAGTAGTAGGGAATGTGATATTCCAAAGTCAGCGTTCAGTACCCGCTTTGGGCACTATGAGTTCACGGTGATGCTGTTCGGTCTGTCTAATGCACCGTCGGTATTCATGGACTTTTTGAATAGGACATTCCGTGAGTATTTGGATCAATTTGTGATCGTCTTCATCGACGACATTTTGGTATACTCTCAATCAGAAGAGGAGCATGTAGGGCATCTGCACGCAGTTCTGAGCACCTTGAGGAGGAGTCAGCTCTATGCCAAGTTCTCCAAGTGCGAGTTTTGGCTACCGTCAGTAGCATTCCTTGGTCACGTCGTTAGTGGAGATGGAATTGCTGTTGATCCGTCGAAGATAGAAGCGATCCGAGCCTGGCATTTGTTGAAAAACATAGCGGAAGTCTGAAGTTTCTTAGGACTTGCCGGCTATTATAGGTGCTTTGTGGAAAACTTCTCGAGGATTGCACTTCCTCTCACTAAACTGACTAGGAAAGATCATAAGTTCGTTTGGTCGCCCGAGTGCGCACGAACTTTTGAAGAGCTGAAGAGCCGTCTGACCACGGCGCCCATTCTATGCTCGCCATGTAGTACGGAAGGCTACGAAATTTATAGCGACGCCTCAGGGAGTGGTTTGGGTTGTGTCCTAGTGCAGTTCGGTAAGGTAATTGCCTACGGCTCCCGGCAACTGAAGGTTCATGAGAGGAATTACCCGGTCCATGATTTGGAGCTAGCGGCCGTGGTATTTGCTCTTAAGCTTTGGAGGCATTATTTATATGGCGTGAAGATCGATATCTTTACCGACCACAAGAGCCTCAAGTACTTGCTAGATCAAAGGGAGTTGAATATGCGACAGAGGAGGTGGTTGGAGTTCCTTGGGGACTACACCTTGGACATCAATTATACTCCCGGTAAGGGAAACGTAGTAGCGGACGCGCTGAGTCGTCGGGCTCCCGCTCAAGCAAATTGGATTTTGATGCACGATGAGCGTCTAATCCGCGAGCTGGAAGAAATGGAGATCATTTGCATTGATAGGAGAACGTCTACTTCAACATGCTTGAACTGGACGGAGGTTCAATACGACCTTGCCGACCGAGTTCGACAAGCATTGGAGCTGGACGAGAGCATGAAACGCTATAAGGCGGAAACCGTTGAGGGGTTAAACGCTGATTTCTCCTTCGAAGACGACCTTATGTGGAAACAGGAAAGGTTGTGCATCCCAAACGTTGGCACTCTACGGGCGGAGTTGATGTACGAGGCTCATCATACCAAGTACTCAATCCTCCCGGGGAGCACTAAAATGTTTATGGATATGAAGAAGCTTTTCTGGTGGCCGGGTATGAAGAAAGACATTGCCCTTTACGTGGCCAAGTGTCATACTTGCGCGTTGGTGAAAGCGGAATGTCAACGTCCCGGTGGGTTTCTGAAGTCCCTGCCGATTCCGGAATGGAAGTTTGATGATATTTCGATGGATTTCGTGCACGGATTGCCGAGATCGCAGCATGTAAACGACGCCATCTGGGTGATCGTGGACCATTTGACAAAGGTATCACACTTCATTCCGAACCGGAAGGATGATTCTGTAGAAAATCTAGCGAAGCTCTGTGTCGATAGTATTGTGCGGCTGCACGGTGTCCCTCGTAGCATCGTCAGCGATCGTGACGGGCATTTCACATCGAAAGATTGGAGGCTTATCCATGAACTGTTGGGCACGAAATTGAAGTTCAGCACGGCCTTCCACCCGCAAACGGATGGACAGACCGAGAGAACCAACAGGACTATGGAGGATATGCTCCGAATGTGCGCTCTAGATTTTGGAAAGAGGTGGGAAGATCATCTCTACATGATCGAGTTCGCCTACAATAATAGCTATCAAGCCAGTATAAAGATGGCTCCCTTCGAAGCCCTCAATGGTAAGAAGTGTTCTTACGCCATTGTCTTGGGCGGAAACGGGCGATACTAAGCTATTGAAGCGAAAGGATGTTGAAGAAGCAACTTCGACGATCCGGACTACGTGAAAGGCTATTGGTTGCCCAGGATAGGCAAGCAAAGTATTTCAATGCCAAGCATAGGAACCTAGAGTTTGCCGTCGGTGACCGGGTTTACTTGAAGATCAAACCGTGCAAAGGGGTATCAAGGATCCGACGCTTGAAAAAGCTCAGTCCAAGGTACTTAGGACCGTTTGAGATCGTGGAGCGTGTTGGTGATGCGGCTTATCGGCTTGCACTATCTGCAGAGCTGAGCGGTCTGCACGACGTGTTTCACATTTCAGTGTTGAGGAAGGCAGTGCAAGAGCCTACTCATATCGTTGGGGTTGGCAAAGTGTCGGTTGATAGTGGGTTGTCGACGAAAGTCAAACCCTTACGCATCGAGGATACCGAGGTAAAGCAGTTGAGGAACAAGTCCATTCGGATGGTAAAGGTCCGGTGGGATAATTCCGGCCGAGAGGAGCTCTCTTGAGAGAGAGAGCAAGCGATGCTTGCAGAGTACCCCGAGCTATTTCTCTCAGGTAATTTATAGCTGAATTTCTGGCTATTTCTGTTTTATAAATTTTGGGACGAAATTCTTTTAAGGAGGGTGGAGTTGTAACACGCCAAAAATCGTGGTTCAGCGAAGTAGGCGGAGTGGTAGTGCTGCACTTGAAGCAGGCTAAATCTTCCCTTTCTGCTCTTAGCGCACGATCAGTGGCCTCTTCGCGCACGACCAGTGATCGTGCGCCAGCGATCGTGCGCCAGCGATCGTGCGTTAATTCAGGAGAGAATCGGGTTCTGTCTCGGCTTATGCGCATGACCATTGTCCTCTTCGCGCACGACCAGTGATCGTGCGCCAGCGATCGTGCGTTAATTCAGAAGAAGATCGAGTTCTGTCTCGGACAGTGCGCACGACCATTTCCCTCTTCGCGCACGACCACTGACCGTGCGCCTGTGATCGTGCGCCCTGTTTATTCTGTTCCGCAATTTTGAGCGGAGAAGAAGATCGGACCGTCCAAATCTTTTGGAAATTGATCCAACGGCTAGGTTTAGTTGCGGGAGACTATTAGGGCTGATGAGAGGGGGTTAAACCTCATATTCTCTAAGCCATTCTCTCTCCAAACCCTAGAGAAAGAAGGAGGAGCCAAGGAAGAAGAAGGGAGATTCCGCCATTGACGGAGCTCCGGAGCTCCGATTCGCGAGCCGTTTCCAGATTTGGAGAGTGCAGCCTGGTGCGGTCGTTTCTCTCTGTGTAGAATCTCGGATCTATGGCGAAAAAGAACGCTCCTAGTGTAACGATTTCTTCTCCCGTTGTTTGGACTTGTCTTTTGTCCTCTCCTTCATTTCTCTATGCTTGCATGAGGAATCCCTTTCACCAAATGGGTGAAGTGTAGGATTTCCTCAAGTTCTTCGGAACTCCGGGTCGATTGTGTCCGTCCCCGACATATTGCATGTAGAAAATCCGGTAGTCGTGCGGATTTAGGCATTGTGTGTGAAGCCTATTTGTGGCCGTGAGCCCGAATCGGTGATGCTTGATTTGCGACGTTGCATTTAGGTTAAGCCTAGAATGCGTGCCGGAGAATGACTCTGTGATATATGCGATAGTATTGCGGGATTTAAGCGTAGGCATCTCGTGAAGATCCTAACGGAAGCCCCATGCTTTGCGAGTGGTTGAATGCAAACCTTCACCACTAGAATTGTTGAGGAGTGGTCTTGTACCTCCTTTTTGGTTACGTATAAAGCCCTAACGATCCCTCATGCCCTCCGGCCGAAAGGCGGAGTCGGGTCTTGAGTCGTTACAAAGTAAACTTTTAAGGCTTGGGTGTTGTAACTTATGTTTTGTGTAGCACTAGCGAGTGCTAAACCCTTACGGGTCGAGGTGATGCCATACCCGCATCGTGTGTTCAATTGATGACAAGAGCACGGGAATTGGCTGAACTGAACCCGTTTCCAGGCGTGGCGGTAGGGGGATTTATCTCTTGTAAACCCGAACGACCTTGGGAGAGGTTGGGAAGGGCGTCTTGCCTAGACCGACCAAAAGCTCTTTTCTATCTAGAGTTTCCGGACTCATGATGGTTTTGGTGCTCGGGAAGAAGTACCTTTGGTGCATGCCTTGAGAGCATGGAGCGTGCGGTTGTGTGTACCCACGTTTGTGATGAATTGATGTTGTTAGCCTCATGCGGTTGTTTAGGCGGTTGTGGGAACCTTCGGGTGAACCCAACCAACATCATGTGCATACCTAGGTTCCTTTCTTTTGATGCTCAACCTAGAAGATTGATTGTGCTTGAAACCTCACCTTGTGTTGTTGCACTTTCTTTATATTAGTACTTGTGCTAGTATGGCTTGCTTGCAGGGTAGAAGCTCCGCCACCCTGGGAAAGGGGTGGGGTCGTTATAATTTGGTCAGCTTGGCTGACCGTTACCTTGTTTGCCACCGCTTGGTGGAATGTTCTTATGCAGGTGCAGGTGAGCCTAGCGGAAAATAGCGGGCGGTGGCCCTTATGCTGAGTTGGCCCTCGAAGGCCAGCCTCTTTTCTATTTTCCTTGTATTGCCGGCCTGCGTGCCGATGTATGTTTGGAGTTTGTATCACATTTGGTAAATGTAAGGCCTTAAGGCCGTAACTCTATATTTTGGTTTCATTCCTATGATAGTGGACAGTTCAAATTGAAATGGTTTAATTAATGCTTCCGCTTACGTTTTGTACTCTCGTTTAGTTGTTACTTTTCTGGTTATCACCTTTTAACTCCTGGCTAGTGTGGTTTGTATGGCGTGGGGTCCCGGCCGGACCTGCTGTTATACTCTTCGTACTGGCCGGATGTTACACCTCCCCTGTAGTGGTCTTATAATATGGGTCCGGCCGGGACGCCACAACATTAAATCGCCACAACTTTAGCATTAAAAGGTTATATAGATCTACCCATCTCAAAACTTAAAACAAAACACAGCGGAAACATTAAATAAACCACAGAAGTTGTCCACAGCTACATAAGAGTACTGCGGCCTTAAGGCCTTACAAAACTCAGTCTAAAGTCATCAAACAAGGCATAGAAAATGCCTAAAAGATTATAAAAATCCTATGCTACCTCGGCGTGCAAGATGGAACAAGTAAAGACAACATAGTCAAACAGGAAAACAGGAAAAGTGCACTTCATGAAGCTTAGGCCTTTTTGGCCGGCGAGCTGGGTCCAGCCTTCCATCCTTACCCTGCATCCAAATCACAAAGAGTGGTATAACGAGGGTCATCTTTTCCTGACCAACAACGTTGTATCAACACCCCACCTCCCAGCCATTCTAGTGGACCCTGGGGAACTACATCACCCTGCAAGTCAACACTTCGTATGCAAATGTAATAAACAATAATAACATAAAAACGACAGGCATGAGTGTCACAAGCATCATCCACGTTTCTATGTTGAGCAATAAAAGTAAGGGGCCTAACAATGCAGCATGTATGCAAACCTGGGTTTCACCCAAGGCACCCTATGGCGTGTATGCTTCTAACATAACAACACACATCATCATTTCACAACAAACCAAGGGTACTTATCATTTCCCCACGGGCGTGCAAGACCAAGGCCAAGAGCTTCACTGATACCTCACCCCTTACATGGCCCATCTTGCCAATGGGCGCATCAGCATACTTGTTCTAGCCACAATCACTAAGCCAAAAGCCAAGAACTCCACTGAGACCTCACCCCTCTCATGTGTACTCTTGCTGGTTAGACCACCAGACTTGTCTTGGTAAAAGGGTTATCCACTCTTACCGAGCCCAAGCATTAATTCGGTGCAACCACCATCAACACTAAGGACCCACCGCCTTATGCACATGCAAACATGTTTACCATCTATCTCCGAGCCATAAGATCACTCGCTAATCCTCCCGGCACAACAAACATTACTGAGCCAGAAGCTCACCAGACTAATTAGTCTGCTGCTACAACCACCGAGCCTACCGCTCGTAAGACCAAACTGGATAAATACACCCGTAACCACGGGGTGTGAGTGAGTGTGTTATTAATTACTCTTGTACAACATCTTGCTCCTACGATTTATGGTTAATCTTGGACTTCCCGAGGATTACCCTATAAGGGGCTCGCTATGGTACTAGGAACAATAATGGGATGACACCCCAAAGTTCCCTTTCTCAAGACACTTAGTGTTGTTGGTATCTACTCATAAGATTACCCCTCTTAACACTTCACTTGAATTACTCTACGTATTTTATAACCTTCTAAGGGGAAAGACGGTCTTTCATCGGTCCCGGACACCACCTTACCCTTAACTCTCCAAGCACACTCTCATCTCATAAACTCCTTTTGGTGACCTCATCCTCTTCAACCTGGCCATGCACACCATTTACATACCAATTCCACCTAGTAGGCCCCTAAATACCCAAGTTTCACATTTTTACTATACATAGACCAAACTAACTATATGAATCTAATAAGTAGAAGTACTACAAATATTCATCCTCATGACACAAGATTATTACTGGAGGTCTATCATGATGTTTCAAAACTAAATCCAGATCATATTTTTCCTTAATTATTTGCATTTATTATCATTTCTCCAATATTTGCCAAGTATGAATATGAGCATGAAGTGTAAGGTATTCTTATGATATGGCTCCCATAAAATTATGATAAATCTATCATGCCAAAATAACAGTAAATAATGAATATCACAATTTTACAGTAAGGAAATGTCCTCTATTTTTAATATTTAACTTCTATCCAAACTTGAAGATTTATGAAGGAACTACCAAGAATACTTATGCCAAAATTATAGAAAAATTACCAGACCTCTATTATATCTAGAAAAGCTGAATTGCAGAGTTTCACAATTTATGGGAATCATTTCCTCACTGAAATAATTAGTCCAAATAATTCCAAATTTGCACATGTTGTGAAGTAGCCTACTGATAACAATTTCCAAAAATTATATAAAAATTCACAGAGCTTCCTAGTACTCTGAAATGTCCTATCACCAAGTTGAACATTTTTTAAGATAGTTTTGGACCCTTATCTATATTTCTTAAAATTAAGACAAAATAGGTGCCTTGAGAATGAAATACTAGATAAATCATTAAATAAATTATACAAAAATTACCAGGGGTCAATATTATGATTATAAAGGCACCACCATGATTTCATCTTCACCCAGGATCATTTGTGCATGTAAATATCTCTTACAAGAAGTTTGCCTAAAGGGGTTATGACCTAATTTAGGGGGAATAAGTTCTCCTAAAATTCTCTCAAAATTTCCTAGGGCATAAATACATCCCATGAACATATCTCCGAGGTTCCATGACCATTCTATAGCTTTTGACCACATGTCCTCCACAAAGCTCTATATGAACCCTAAGCGGTAAGACTAGGGTTCTAAGGCATGCCCACCTCCACACCACCCCAACCCACTCATGGGGGTGTTTTGAGTGACCCTAAACCTGTGTCCAAGGTTTCAATTCATGGTGAGGAGATTTGACCACAATATCCCAAGATAAACACCATGCCTTAACTTTGACCCAATTTGACCTAACTTGGGTTGACAAATTACCCAACCAAATCAGTCCCAATTGGGCTGAGATTTTTACCAGGGTCATGTGATAACCCTAAGAAGTACCCACCAAAATTAGGTCAACGGGTGTATCAGCATACATGTTCTCATCAGTTAGCACAAAAGGGGACTTGTCTTGCTGGGACACTCTCCCTACATGAATCCAAGCATTCATGGGCTAGCCAGCCTACCACAAAGACGAAGTCACGCCTTCACGTACAAGCGGCTTCTCAAGCCATTCACCATGCACAAAATTACTCTTTCCAAACCAATGTTCATTCTCACACGAAACATACGGGCAACACATACGACATTTTTGTCGTCATCGGATTTCTAGCAAAATCCCTAAAATGCACGTTAAGCAACATCACCAAATCGGACAACAGGTCGCGATTTCGGCTTCACCCACAATGCCTAATCCACTAATGGAGCGGATCACTTGTGCAAAATCATGTCGGGGACGAACTCAATCAACTCAATGGTTCTTCTTGAACCAAGGAGACCCAAACCCATCTCATTTGAGAGATCCGGTGCCATAAATTTCAGAAAAGAGAAGGTAAAAGCAAAGATGCCATGCACGCATCCTAAAACTGGGAGGAGAGATATCGTTACCCTAAGAGTTCTCTTCCTCGACATGCATCGATTGAAAGGCGCAGATAGAAACGAGCGCCTTCGAGTCCTCTCCACGGATCTGGTCTGGGATCGGCGAACGGAGCTCCAGTGCTCCAATAATGGCGGATCTAACCTTCTTCTACCTCCAAACCCTCCTACTTTCATTAGTCTCCAAAAGCACCCAAAGACTTCAAGGAATGGAATGGAACTCCACTGCCCTATTTAGCACATTAGGACGAACTTATCTGAGCCATTTGGTCAAAGTTTAAGAAGATCGGATGCCCAGAAAATTGCTACTTACGGATATGGTTCCGTAAGCTAGCGTTGGCGCTAGCGCTACCGCCTGCCCAAGCCACTCGACGAAAAATCCCTCAACGAAGAACATCAAGATTCCCACATGAATTACACCACTCAACGAAAACCTATCGCCCACGTTAGCTCTACCGCCAATGTTATCCCTCCGACGAACTCCCTTCGACGAAGCCGTTTCGATGAATCCACCTCGATGTATCCATCGAAACCACAAGTCCATTCGATGGGAAAGCTAACGCCTGCGCTAGCACCTAGTGCCGATGCTAGCTCCCAGGTACAGAAAAGTCTGTACAAACCTTAGTCACTTCAGCCTCCGCACTCAGCAACACTTGGGGTGTTTCAACAATATAAGACAATAAAACTTTAGCTCCCAAAATTCGTCCCCTTGAGTTGTAGAGGAGCTGGCTTTAAATAGGCTAAAATTTGAGGTTACACACCCTTGGTCAAGCCCGTGACCAAGGGCGTGTAAGGGCATGATCAAAGTTGGTGCGTAGAGTGTGCCTTCTGGCTTCAATGCGGGAGTTACGGGCACGTCAAAGCCTAGTTCACGCCCGTGAGCTAGGGTGTGTAATCTTCAAAATGGCGCCTGGCGGGATGCTTTTGGCGGGAAGTGGCGCGAGATGAGTCACGCCCCAGTCACGCCCGTGACCGGGGGCGTGTAACTTTAAATGATGTGGCAAGCTTGTTCTGGCTGCAGAAGGCGGGTCGCGGCCGTGACAGTGGGTCATGCCCATCGTCACGCCCGTGACCTGGGGCGTGTACTTGGCGAATCTTCATAGAATGAGCCCGGGGTGGCGGAATCGGGTCTAGAACACATCTTTGGATGTCACGCCCTTGGTCACGCCCATGACCTTGGGCGTGTACTTGCAAATTTCGATCAAAATGCCCAAAAAACCTGAAAGCGCAGAATAAGCTTAAGTTAGTTTGTAGAAATAAAAAGAAATGAATTTAATGGGATAATTCATGCAATTTATACAAATTCATATAAAAAATTATTAAAATTATATTAAAGGATGAGTACAAAAAGTACTCATTAAACACCCTCATACTTGAGCTTTTGCTATTCCAGAGGAAAAGAATGAGGAAAGAATTACAAGACATCGATATTATTTTTAATTAACTAAAATTTCAATTAGTTTAAAATTATAGACACTCTATGTAAGACCCCATTTTTTTCAACTCCGGGGTCTTATGCCCAGAACTGCCGTTTTGCGGTGACACCCTCACCCGGTAAGGTCGACACTACAAAACGCCGATCATGCCGGCCTTATCGATCACAAAGAAGTTAAGCTTAAACAAACTAATAAAAGCCAAGTCCACATCACATATAAATAAACCATCATAAAGAGATGTCCACATAATCATAACTGAAATCAAAGACAGAAATAACAAGGTCTCCTGCCCGATACATCAAATCCTCACTACATAAACACTCGCGAAAGCAAATCAACTAGTAGTAACACTCACGGATCCTGACACTGGTGCTCCTGTGCTAGACTACCCCGCCTCCATCAGCACCTGCCTCTGGTGCTGCTCCGTCTCCGTGGTCTACTAAAATGATAAGGTCCACCGACCGTTAGTCAAAAAGACTAAGCCAATCTCCCACCCCTCCCCCGGTGACTCCTAGGCACCGTGCGAGAAGGATGAAGCAGAGGATAACAAGGGGTATAACAATAGCAAGTGACAGGTGTATATGGAATATCTACACTACACATGTATATATATATATATAATTGAAGCAGTAAAAGAGCATAGTAAGAGAAGGTAATGAATAACTAAAGTGCAGTAAGTAAAAACATGTATATAATAGAAAAGTAACCATTGATTAATAGGAATGCCCAAACAAACCTATAGACCAAGGGGTCGTTTAGCAAGGCCTATCGTATAAGAAGTCCCATAACCGACTTATACGATAGGGGTAGGGGTATGTAATGTTTATGCTATGTCAGGCAAGGTATATTATTAAATGTTATGTTCACACAAGTGCAACTCACACACTACGACTCTATGCGCACAGACCTTTAGTTCCCCCTTTTTGGAGATAGCAAAACTCCCAGGATACTCCTGTAGTGGCAAACGGAAGCGGTGGGTTGGGCCTCTCTCACCTATAGGTTGGTATTTGCACTACCTAACCTAGACCTAACGTATGCCTCAACGCTAAGAACACAACAACGGAGCTCATGTGTACTCTTGCTGGTTAGACCACCAGACTTGTCTTGGTAAAAGGGTTATCCACTCTTACCGAGCCCAAGCATTAATTCGGTGCAACCACCATCAACACTAAGGACCCACCGCCTTATGCACATGCAAACATGTTTACCATCTATCTCCGAGCCATAAGATCACTCGCTAATCCTCCCGGCACAACAAACATTACTGAGCCAGAAGCTCACCAGACTAATTAGTCTGCTGCTACAACCACCGAGCCTACCGCTCGTAAGACCAAACTGGATAAATACACCCGTAACCACGGGGTGTGAGTGAGTGTGTTATTAATTACTCTTGTACAACATCTTGCTCCTACGATTTATGGTTAATCTTGGACTTCCCGAGGATTACCCTATAAGGGGCTCGCTATGGTACTAGGAACAATAATGGGATGACACCCCAAAGTTCCCTTTCTCAAGACACTTAGTGTTGTTGGTATCTACTCATAAGATTACCCCTCTTAACACTTCACTTGAATTACTCTACGTATTTTATAACCTTCTAAGGGGAAAGACGGTCTTTCATCGGTCCCGGACACCACCTTACCCTTAACTCTCCAAGCACACTCTCATCTCATAAACTCCTTTTGGTGACCTCATCCTCTTCAACCTGGCCATGCACACCATTTACATACCAATTCCACCTAGTAGGCCCCTAAATACCCAAGTTTCACATTTTTACTATACATAGACCAAACTAACTATATGAATCTAATAAGTAGAAGTACTACAAATATTCATCCTCATGACACAAGATTATTACTGGAGGTCTATCATGATGTTTCAAAACTAAATCCAGATCATATTTTTCCTTAATTATTTGCATTTATTATCATTTCTCCAATATTTGCCAAGTATGAATATGAGCATGAAGTGTAAGGTATTCTTATGATATGGCTCCCATAAAATTATGATAAATCTATCATGCCAAAATAACAGTAAATAATGAATATCACAATTTTACAGTAAGGAAATGTCCTCTATTTTTAATATTTAACTTCTATCCAAACTTGAAGATTTATGAAGGAACTACCAAGAATACTTATGCCAAAATTATAGAAAAATTACCAGACCTCTATTATATCTAGAAAAGCTGAATTGCAGAGTTTCACAATTTATGGGAATCATTTCCTCACTGAAATAATTAGTCCAAATAATTCCAAATTTGCACATGTTGTGAAGTAGCCTACTGATAACAATTTCCAAAAATTATATAAAAATTCACAGAGCTTCCTAGTGCTCTGAAATGTCCTATCACCAAGTTGAACATTTTTTAAGATAGTTTTGGACCCTTATCTATATTTCTTAAAATTAAGACAAAATAGGTGCCTTGAGAATGAAATACTAGATAAATCATTAAATAAATTATACAAAAATTACCAGGGGTCAATATTATGATTATAAAGGCACCACCATGATTTCATCTTCACCCAGGATCATTTGTGCATGTAAATATCTCTTACAAGAAGTTTGCCTAAAGGGGTTATGACCTAATTTAGGGGGAATAAGTTCTCCTAAAATTCTCTCAAAATTTCCTAGGGCATAAATACATCCCATGAACATATCTCCGAGGTTCCATGACCATTCTATAGCTTTTGACCACATGTCCTCCACAAAGCTCTATATGAACCCTAAGCGGTAAGACTAGGGTTCTAAGGCATGCCCACCTCCACACCACCCCAACCCACTCATGGGGGTGTTTTGAGTGACCCTAAACCTGTGTCCAAGGTTTCAATTCATGGTGAGGAGATTTGACCACAATATCCCAAGATAAACACCATGCCTTAACTTTGACCCAATTTGACCTAACTTGGGTTGACAAATTACCCAACCAAATCAGTCCCAATTGGGCTGAGATTTTTACCAGGGTCATGTGATAACCCTAAGAAGTACCCACCAAAATTTGGAGGGCATTGGAGGTCATTTGACCAAATAATTAATTATTGTTTAATTCATGAAATTATTACAAAAACCTTAGAAAAAGGTTCTCCTAAAATTTCCATTATGTGTGGGTAGGTGTAAATAGCCTATGTTTCAATTTTCAAGTCAATCCCAAAACCCAATCAAAAGTTATTCAAGAAATGGTGACTGTCCTACACTAGGGACCAGTCACACCAAAATGGACCTACATGGAGCTACATAACTTCTTTTGGGGTGAAATTAATTTTAAAATAAAGGAGACTCCAAGGGATACAACTTTTGTGTTGACCACTTTTTCATTTGAGGGGTTCTAGTATTTTTAATAATTAAAATGAACTACTGCAGGAAGTATGACAAAATATGTTGGAACAAGTCACTGCGTTCGACAAAATCCGAACTGCGTTCTTCGAACTCTGTTCTGCATTCAACGAACGCCGTGCTTCAGTGCGCTCGACAAAATCCGATCTTTGTTCGATGAATTGATTCAGTTCGATGAATTAATTCAGTTCGGCGAATTAACTCCGTTCGACGAACTCCGGGTTCAGTTTGTCGAACTCAACTATCAGTTCGACGAACTCCAGAGTGTGTTCGACAATCGAATTTCGTTCGATGAACTCCAGGTTCAGTTCGACGAACTCAACTATTATTTCGGAGAATTAATTCTGTTCGACGAACTCCGGGTTCATTTCGGCGAACTCAACTATCAGTTCGACGAACACCATAGTGTGTTCGACGAATGCATTCCGTTCGACGAACTCCGGGTTCAGTTCAACGAACTCAACCGTCAGTTCGACGAACTCAAATTTCTTCTACTCCGTACGACGAATTAATGAAATGAGGTTATAACCTAATCATTTACTCCAGATTCAGTTCGCTGAATTAATTCCGTTCGACGAATTAATTCTGTTCGCCGAACTCCGAATACAGCTCGACGAATTACTTCTACTCAGATCGATGCATTAAAAGAATAACGATATAACATAATCATTTAAATCTACCGCATATCCTACGGCTCTTAGTCATCGTCCCCGTTGGATGGACGGCGCACGACAGCCCGTCCTGGGCTCCTTTGAGGAATGATTTCCCGGCCACCTGTGCCTCTTCCCGGCCAGCCAATGCCACCACCACCTTCATTGAGGTGGTGGCCAGCGATAGGGGGTGGTTAGTCGGCTGGAGGTGGTCGGAATCGGGTTTTAGAGGAGGGTAAAGAGAGCTCAAACCGAGCCCTTTCGGAAGCCGATCCGAGCCCAATTGAGCTCGGATCAAGCCCCAAATTATGTTAGGATCTAGCACTAAGGGAGAGGAGGCAGATCCGACCTGTGTGGGGTCTTGGTGGCACGTATTCTGGCGAGTAGCCATGGCCGGAGTTGGAGCTTTTGGCGCCATGTCAATCCTAGCTTCTGGTGCTCGATTTCTTTGGGGAGGAGGGGGGTTTCACTCCTTTCCAACCTCTAGAGATGTTAAAGGGGTTAATTGAGGCTAAGGGGGAGGAGTTACTCGGATTGCCATTAATGGTCATTAGTGAAGATTTCGGTTTCACTTGGGGGAGTGAATTTGGACATCAATGTGGCTGGGGAAGGGTTGAAAACTTCTCCTCTCCCCAAGGGGAGATGAATGGTGCCATCAATGGAGGTAATTGGGGGGGGGGGGGGGGGTGGGGTTTCTCCTTCTCCTCCATTAACTCCCCCTTCTTTCTCTCTCTTGCAAACAGGGCTTTTTCTCTCCTGGCCGATTTCCCTGAAATTGAATGGCCCAATAAGTAGCACTCAATTCCATTTGGTGGTGGACCACCTCAATTGGGTTTAGCCCAATTGGATTGGGTTTAATTTGGGCAAATTAGGTCATTTTGACCCAAATTTAGGATAAGCTTGACTTTAGTCAAATTGATCAATTAGGCTGACCCCACTGAGTGTCTTAGGCTCCAATGGTCTCCCTTAAGGGTTAGGGAGGTCTAGGTAGGGTCAAGTTGGCAAGGTGAGGCTGAATTGCCCCTCAATAGGGCACTTTTGACCAAATTAGGGCTACGATTGACTTAGGGTAAATTGGTCAAATTGGAGGTCCCATGATGGGGCGTTTTGGTCCATTAAGTTCCTAATGTCCCTATAAGGGTAGGGGCAAGGTCAATTTGGCATGGTGGAGGCCAATTGACCCTAATTGAGTTAGTTTGACCAATTTAGGGTTAAGGTTGACTTTTGCCAAATTGGCCTCTTTGGTTGACCCCACTCGGTCCCTAGTGCTCCAAGGAGACCCCTAATGGGTTAGGGATACTATGGTGGAGTCAAGGTTCAAGGAAAGGCCCTAAAGTCCAACCCTAGGCTAGGTATCTGAAAACAACTATATTTAGACCATTGGATTTCTCCTTCTCATCCAAGCTCACATGGTCTTAAGCTCTCCCTATGGTTTTTTCATGACCTAGTCATGACAAACCATCTTAGGGGTCTAGTTGTTTGGGGGGATGTTACAAATCCCAATACATAAAAATAAAAATTTCATCCTCGAAATTCATGTTAAGCCTGTGGGGTTTCTACTACAAGGAAGAAAATATAACATCCCAGAAAAATTAAATTATACCTGTCGTAAAGAGCTCCAGGTACTTTTGGTGCATCAAGTCTAGTGGTTCCCAGGTATGCTCCTCTTGCCCATGATTCCTCCATAGGACCATGACCTGCGGATCCTTCTTGCGTCGCAAGACTCGTAACTCGGTGTCGTCTATCCGATCCGGCTCCATGTGAACCGACCGATCAGTAGCTACTGGCCCTTCTGCAGTAGATATATGCTGCTCTGACCGTAGTATATCCCTCCTAAGCGAGGAGAGGTGGAAAACGTCGTGCAGTCCATCCAACTCCGGCAGTAGCTCCAGTTTGTAAGCCAAGGGACCGATCCGCTCTAGGATCCTGTAAGGCCCCATATATCTCGGACTGAGCTTCTTCCTCCCGAGAACCCGCGAGACACCATGCATCGGACGTATCCTCAAGAAAACCCGATATCCCACCTGGAACTCTACCATACGATGTCGTGCATCGTAATACTTGGCCTGCCTGCTCTGGGCCTCCAGCATCCTGTCTCAAATCAGCCTCACCTTAGCCTCCGTGTCCTCCACGAACTCTGAGCCAAGTGCCTTAGGATCCTAATCCTGAATCTAAGTTAATGGTGTCCTGCACCTCCGTCCGGATAATGCCTCGTAAGGTGCCCTGCTTATGCTAGCCTGGTGACTGTTGTTGTAAGAGAACTCGACTAATGGTAACAGTCTCTCCCATGGCTCCCCGCGGTCCAGAATGCAAAGGCATAGAAGATCCTCCAGGGTCCGGTTGGTACGCTCCGTTTGCCCGTCTGTCTGGGGGTGGAAAGCTATACTAAAAGTCAGTCGGGTGCCTAGGTAGGCCTTCACTGCTCTCCATCCCTCGACGTAAATCGTCCATCTCGATCCGACATGATCGTCCTCGGCACACCATGATATCGAATAAACTTCTCTATAAACCTCCGTACCAAAACACCGACCGGATCGTCCTTCCTGACTGGAATGAACCTGGACACCTTTGTCAATCTGTCGACGATCACCCTAATCGAGTCATTTCCCGCATGAGATCGGGGAAGGCCGTGTATAAAGTCCATAGCGATGTCGTCAAACTTCCACTCCGGTACCGGGAGCAGCTGTAATAACTCCGCTGGGTTCCGACACTCCGCCTTCACGAGTTGGCAAGACTCGCAGTGGGTCACAAAATAGGTGATGTCCTTCTGCATACCCGGCCAGTACATAGTCATCTTCAGATCTGACGTCATCTTGGTGATACCCGGGTGCACGGAGTATCTACTGCAATGAACTTATGTCAAAATGTCTTCCCGAATCTGGCTCCCTGCCGGTATATACACTCGGCCTCTAAAACTCAACAGGCCGTCCTTCAACGAATAGTCTCCAGCTGAGCCTGCCTCCAAGGCTCTGAAAACCGGCTCTAGCTTGGCATCCTGCCTCTGCCCATCCCTAATGCTGTCTCGAATGTCATATGTGGCACCCATCACCGCTAAATACTCCTCGTATAGCTCTGGATCGTCCCGAATACTAAGGAGATCTGCATGTCTTCGAACATCCTTACTAGCTCCATGGCCATCAGCTTGGGCTCCGCTCCTGACATGGTAGCTCTCCTGCTCAGAGCATCCGCTACTACGTTCGCCTTCCATGGGTGGTAATGCATCATGTACTGATAATCTGATAAGAACTCCACCCATCGCCTCTGCCGGATGTTCAGCTCCGTCTGCCTATCTAGGTACTTCAGATTCTTGTGATCTGAGAATATGTCGCAGTGGGCACCGTAGAGATAGTGTCGACAGATCTTTAGAGCGAAAACAACTGCTCCCATCTCCAAGTCATGCACCGGGTAATTCCGCTCATGATTCTTCAACTAAAAGGAGGCGTATGCTATCACGTGCTCGTTCTGCATCAGAACGACACCCATCCCCTGATAAGATGCATCCGTGTACACCTGAAATCCTTCCCTTCCCGACGGAAGGGCAAGGATGGGGGCCGTAGTAAGTCGACCTTTCAGCTCCCGGAAGGCTGCCTCACACTGCGGCGTCCATGTAAAGGTAGCATCCTTTTTTCATCAGGGATGTGAGTGGGAGGGCTATCTGTGAAAACCCCTGCACGAACTTCCGGTAGTAGCCGGCAAGTCCCAAGAAACTCCTCACGTCGGTGGCCGTCTTCAACGGCGGCCAATCCCGTACTGCCTGGATCTTCGCTAGGTCCACTGCAAGACCAGCTCCACTGATAATGTGGCCAAGGAAGGCCACCTCCTTTACCCAAAACTGGCACTTGCTGAACTTCGCATACAGACGATGCTCCCAAAGTTTCTCCAATGTTAGTGCCAAATGTCGCGCATGCTCCTCCTCTGACTTTGAATAGATGAGGATGTCATCGATGAACACGATGATGAAGATGTCGAGATAAGGCTTGAACACCCAGTTCATCAGGCTCATAAATGCTGAAGGTGCATTTGTGAGTCCGAATGGCATCACCGTGAACTCATGTAATCCGTATTGGCTGCTGAAAGACATCTTCGGGATATCCTCCTCCTGGATCCGCAGCTGATAATACCCTGATCTCAAATCCAGCTTTGAGAAGCAGTGGGATCCCTCCAGCTGGTCAAAAAGCATGTCGATCCTTGGTAACGGGTACGTATTCTGAACCGTCAGCCGGTTCAGGGCTCTGTAATCGATGCACAATCTGAGCGTCCCATCCTTCTTCTTCACGAACAACACCAGAGCTCCCTAAGGTGAGGAACTCGGCCTAACGAACCCTTCTTCCACCAGATCCTGTAGCTGGCTCCGAAACTCCACCAGCTCCTTCGGGGCCATCCGGTAGGGGCCTAGATACCGGCTTAGCCCCCTGCACCAGTTGGATTTGGAAATCCTTCTCACGGTGCGGAGGTAGTCCGGGTTGCCTCTCCGGAAATACGTCAGCAAAATCCCGCACGACCGGGATATTCAACACTGAGTCTTTGACTTCCGTCGCCTCGAAGATCACCTGATATACCTCGTCTCCCTGCATGGGGGCCTTGACGGCCTGAACTGATGATAAAAAGATATGAGAGGCAGATTTAGTACCTTCGATCACTACTTCACCATCTTCATGCTTTAGAACGATCCTCCATGCTGGGCAGTCAATCTTTACATAGTTCCCGTACAGCCAGGTCATGCCTAAGATTAGATCAAAGTCCTTCATCTTCAAGCGTATTGCCGACACTTCGAAGAGTTTCCCTCCAATCTCCACATTCATGTTGCACTTTGCATTTGTTAGAACTTCAGATCCATACGGGAATCGCACTCTTCTGTAGATGCCTTCGAAGTGTTGGATTTGGCACAAATCATCTACGAACTCTTCTGAGACGAACGAGTGAGAGGCACCCGTATCGAATAAAGTGTATGTGGGCTTGCCGCAGACGAGTACTATACCTGGGTGGTTTTTGTTTGTTTGGTTTAATGCTAAGGTAAATCTAAGGTTTACTATGTACTAATGAATCATAAAACAAAGGCATCAAAAGTACCTGTAATGACCCTTGCGGGGTCCCGGGGTTGTGCTAGGTCCAGGGCGTACATCTTCTCTCTGTTCTGCCTCCGATCTCCGCCCTGAAATCCACGGCCTCGTCCACATCCCCGGCCCCCAAAATGCTGGGCCTGAGGGGCGGCCTATAGTGATGGTGGTGCATTTCTCTGAGGGTAGTTCCTCTGTATGTGGCCAGTCTGGCGGCAGTGGTAGCACTCCAGAGGTGGCCCACCTCCTCCAATCCTCGACATATCCTGCATTTGTAGAGTCTGAGGAGCCAACACTACCTACTCCCTCTGCTCCTGTCTCTGCTCCTGGCAGGGTCGGACCTCCGTCCTTCCTTCCCTAGCATCTTGACCTCTCGGCTGGTCCCTTCTAACTCCCCGTCCCTGTTCTTCTGCCGGCCTCTTCCATCCTCGAACAAGGTGCTGGTCGGCTTCTAGTTTCTTGGCCATCTACAAGATCTTAGTAATACTGCCATCGGAGATGAAGAGGAGGGCTTGCCTCAGCTCATCATGAAGGCCCTTGTAGAACCTCTTTGCGTATCCTATGTCATCCAGCTGATATGAAACTTCAAACCGGGATAGGTGGGTAAACTCCCGGTGATACTCCAGAACTGTCCTGCTCCCCTGCCTCAACTGCAGGAACATGTATTCCAGCTCATCTCTTGCAGACTGCGACACAAAATGCTCCAACAGTGCTGCCTTAAACTAATCCTAAGAAACATCCGCAGCCTCCAGTCCTGCAAACGCTGTGTCCAGGAACCTCTTCCACCATCTCTTTGCATGGGACTCCAAGCATGAGACCACTAGTGGCACCTCCATATCTGTCGGGCACTGAATCCCTGTCAGCATCTCTTCCATGATGTCCACCCACTCCTTTGTCCTCACAACTGCCTCTGTCCCCAGATATGATGGGGGGAAAGGCCTAGGAAGACGCTCAGCCAGTTGGCCCCAGGGTTTTGCTGAGGAGCCGGTACCTGCTGTGCCCTGAATGTCGCCAGTATGGCTGTCAGTATTTGTCCCATCTCAGTCTTCTGGAACGGAGTAGGATCCGGTGGTGGTGGAATGACGTTTGGAGTCGGTGGAACTCCATGCTGTGGTGTAGGGTTCGTCGCGGGCTACATAAGAAATTACCCTCGTAAGGGACTTAGCTAGAGAATATTCAGTTAGAAGTGGACTTTTCATGTGATTTCCCTTATGGGCACACCATTGCTTCCGCTGCTAGTTTGTCCTCAAATTAGGCTCGCACGGGGTGGCCTAGGGTTTGTGGACTTCTTTTCTTTTCTTTGGATCGAGGTTTCCTTTGATTCCACTTTGTAAAACCCTTTTTTTCAACTCCAGGGTCTTATACCCAGAACCGCCATTTTGCGGTGACACCCTCACTCAGGAAGGTCGACACTACAAAATGCCGATCCCGCCGGCCTTATCGATCACAAAGAAGTTAAGTTTACATAAACTTATAGAAGCCAAGTCCACATCACATATAGATAAACCATCATAAAGAGATGTCCACATAATCATAACTGAAATCAAAGACAGAAATAACAAGGGCTCCTACCCGATACATCAAATCCTCAATACATAAACACTTGTGGATGCAAATCAACTAGTAGTAACACTCACGGATCCCGACACTGGTGCTACTGTGCTAGACTGCCCCGCCTCCATCTGCACCTGCCTCTGGTGCTGCTCCATCTCCGTGGTCACCTAAAATGATAATGTCCACCGACCGTTAGTCAAAAAGACTAAGCCAATCCCCCACCTCTCCCCCGGTGACTCCTAGGCACCATGCAGGAAGGATGAAGTGGAGGACAACAAGGGGTATAACAATAGCAGGTGACAGGGGTACAGGGAATGTCTACACTACACATGTATATATATATATATAATTGAAGCAGTAAAAGAGCATAGTAAGAGCAGGTAATGAATAAGTAAAGTGCAGTAAGTAAAGACATGTATATAATAGAAAAGTAACCATTGATTTATAGGAATGCCCAAACAAACCTATAGACCAAGGGGTCATTTAGCAAGGCCTATCGTATAAGAAGTCCCATAACCGACTTATATGATAGGGGTAGGATATGCAATGTTTATGCTATGTCATGCAAGGTATGCTGTTAAATATTATGTTCACACAAGTGCAACTCACACACTACGACTCTATGCGCACAGACCTTTAGTTCCCCCTTTTTGGAGCTAGCAAAACTCCCAGGATACTCCAGTAGTGACAAATAGAAGCGGTGGGTTGCGCCTCGCCCACCTCTAGGTTGGTATTTGCACTACCTAACCTAGACCTAACGTACGCCTCAACACTAAGCACACAACAACGGAGCTCCTGCGTACTCTTGCTGGTTAGACCAGTACCAGACTTGTCTTGGTAAAAGGGTTATCCACTCTTACCGATCCCAAGCATTAATTTCGGTGCAACGACCATCAACACTAATGAATCACCACCTTATGCACATGCAAACATGTTTACCAGCTATCTCCGAGCCATAAGCTCACCGGCTAATCCTCCCGGCATAATAAATATTACTGAGCCACAAGCTCACCAGACTAATTAGTCTACTGCTACAACCACCGAGCCTACCGCTCGTAAGACCAAACTGACTAAATACACCTGTAACCACGGGGTGTGAGTGAGTGTGTTATTAATTACTCTTGTACAACATCTTGCTCCTACGATTTATGGTTAATCTTGGACTTCCCGAGGATTACCCTATATGGGGCTCGCTACGGTACTAGGAACTATAATGGGATGACACCCCAAAGTTCCCTTTCTCAAGACACTTAGTGTTGTTGATATCTACCCATAAGATTACCCCTCTTAACACTTCACTTGAATTACTCTACGTATTTTATGACCTTCTAAGGGGACGATCTTTCATTGGTCCCGGACACCACCTTAC
The DNA here is from genome assembly GCA_033032865.1 of Dactylorhiza incarnata. NCBI lineage: Eukaryota > Viridiplantae > Streptophyta > Magnoliopsida > Asparagales > Orchidaceae > Dactylorhiza > Dactylorhiza incarnata. Next base: position 6,051,894 of record JAWHQI010000051.1, on the reverse strand, counting down.
CCTTAACTCTCCAAGCACACTCTCATCTCATAAACTCCTTTTGGTGACCTCATCCTCTTCAACCTGACCATGCACACCATCTACATACCAATTCCACCTAGTAGGCCCCTAAATACCCAAGTTTCACATTTTTACTATACATAGACCAAACTAACTATATGAATCTAATAAGTAGAAGTACTCCAAATATTCATCCTCATGACACAAGATTATTACTGGAGGTCTATCATGATGTTTCAAAACTAAATCCAGAGGATCATATTTTTCCTTAATTATTTGCATTTATTATCATTTCTCCAATATTTGCCAAGTATGAATATGAGCATGAAGTGTAAGGTATTCTTATGATATGGATCCCATAAAATTATGATAAATCTATCATGCAAAAATAACAGTAAATAATGAATATCACAATTTTACAGTAAGGAAATGTCCTCTATTTTTAATATTTAACTTCTATCCAAACTTGAAGATTTATGAAGGAACTACCAAGAATACTTATGCCAAAATTATAGAAAAATTACCAGACCTCTATTATGTCTAGAAAAGCTGAATTGCAGAGTTTCACAATTTATGGGAATCATTTCCTCACTGAAATAATTAGTCCAAATAATTCCTAATTTGCACATGTTGTGAAGTAACCTTCTGATAACAATTTTTAAAAATTATATAAAAATTCACAGAGCTTCTTAGTGCTCTGAAATGTCCAATCACCAAGTTGCACTTTTTTCCAGATAGTTTTGGACCCTTATCTATATTTCTTAAAATTAAGACAAAATAGGTGACTTGAGAATGAAATAATAGATAAATCATTAAATAAATTATACAAAAATTACCAGGGGTCAATACTATGACTATAAAGGCACCACCAAGATTTCATCTTGACCCAGGATCATTTGTGCATGTAAATATCTCTTACAAGAAGTTTACCTAAAGGGGTTATGACCTAAGTTAGGGGGAATAAGTTCTCCTAAAATTCTCTCAAAATTCCCTAGGGCTTAAATACATCCCATGAACATATCTCCTAGGTTCCATGACCATTTTATAGCTTTTGACCACATGTCCTTCACAAAGCTCTATATGCACCTAAAGGAGTAAGACTAGGGTTCTAAGGCATGCCCACCTCCATAAAACCCCAAACCACTCATGGGGGTGTTTTGAGTGACCCTAAACCAGTGGCCAGGGTTTCACCTCATGGTGAGGAGAGTTGACCACAATATCCCAAGATAAACACCATGCCTTAACTTTGACCCAATTTGACCTAACTTGGGTTGACAAATTACCCAACCAAATCAGTCCCAATTGGGCTGAGATTTTTACCAGGGTCATGTGATAACCCTGAGAAGTACCCACCATAATTTGGAGGGCATTGTAGGTCATTTGACCTAATAATTAATTATTGTTTAATTCATTATATTATTACAAAAACCTTAGAAAAATTTCTCCTAAAATTTCCATCTTTGGCTATTATGTGTGGGTAGGTGTAAATAGCTTATGTTTCAATTTTCAAGTCAATCCCATAAACCAATAAAAAGTTATTCAAAAATGGTGACTTTCCTATACTATGGACCAGTCCCACAAAAATGGACCTACAGGGAGCTACAGATCTCCTTTTGGGGTGAAATAAATTTTAAAACAAAATAGACTCCAAGGGCTACAACTTTGGTGTTGACCACTTTTTCATTTGATGGGTTCTAGTATTTTTAATAATTAACATGAACTACTGCAGGAAGTATGTCAAAATGTGTTGGAACATGTCTCTGCGTTCGACGAACTCTGTTCTGCATTCGACGAACGTCGTGCTTCAGTGCGCTCGAAGAAATCCGATCTTCATTCGACGAATTGATTCAGTTTGACAAATTAATTCAGTTCGGTGAATTAACTCCGTTCGACGAACTCCGGGTTCAGTTAGTCGAACTCAACTATCAGTTCGACGAACTCCAGAGTGTGTTCGACAAATGAATTCCGTTCGACAAACTCCGGGTTCAGTTCGACGAACTCAACTATTATTTCGGAGAATTAATTCCATTCGATGAACTCCGGTATCAGTTCGACGAACTCAACTATTAGTTCGACGAACACCATAGTGTGTTCAACGAATGCATTCGGTTCGACGAACTCCGGGTTCAATTCGACGAACTCAACCATCAGTTCGACGAACTCAAATTTCTTCTACTCCATACGTCAAATTAATGAAATAAGGTTATAACCTAATCATTTACTCCAGATTCAGTTCGCTGAATTAATTCCGTTCGACGAAATCCAGATACAGCTCGACGAATTACTTCTACTCAGATCGATGAATTAATAGAATAATGATATAACATAATCATTTAAATCTACGGCAGATCCGACGGCTCTTAGTCATTATCCCCGTTGGATGGACGGCGCGCAACAGCCCGTCCTGGGCTCCTTTGTGGGATGATTTCCCGACCACCTGTGCCGCTTCCCGGCCAGCCAATGCCACCACCACCTCTGTTGAGGTGGTGGCTGGCGATAGGGGTGGTTGGCCAGCCGGAGGTGGTCGGAATCATGTTTTATATGAGGGGAAATAGAGCTCAAACCGAGCCCTTTCAGAAACACGATCCTAGCCCAATTGAGCTCAGATCAAGCCCCAAATTATGATAAGATCTAGCACTAAGGGAGAGGAGGCGGATCAGACCTGTGTGTGGGCTTGGTGGTGCGTATTCCGGCAATTTGCCATGGCTGGAGGTGGAGCTTTCAGTGCCATGTCAATCCTAGCTTCTGGTGCTCGATTTCTTCGGGGAGGAGGGGGTTTCACTCCTTTCCAACCTCTGAAGATGTTAAAGGGGTCAATTGAGTCTTAGGGGGAGGAGTTACTCGGATTGCCATTAATGGCCATTAGTGAAGATTTCGGTTTCACTTGGGGGAGTGAATTTGGACATCAATGTGGCCGGGGAAGGGTTGAAAACTTCTCCTCTCCCCAAGGGGAGATGAATGGTGCCATCAATGGAGGTAATTGGGGGGTTTCTCCTTCTCCTCCATTAACTCCCCCTTCTTTCTCTCTCTCTTCCAAATTGGGCTTCCTCTCTCCTGGCCGATTTCCTTGAAATTGAATGGCCCAATCAGTAGCACTCAATTCCATTTGGTGGTGGACCACCTCAATTGGGTCTAGCCCAATTGGATTGGGTTTAATTTGGGCAAATTAGGTCATTTTGACCCAAATTTATGAAAAGGTTGACTTTAGTCAAATTGACCAATTAGGCTGACCCCACTAAGTGGCTTAGGCTCCAATGGTCTCCCTTAAGGGTTAGGGAGGTCTAGGTAGGGTCAAGTTGGCAAGGTGAGGGTGAATTGCCCCTTAATAGGGCACTTTTGACCAAATTAGGGCAAGGGTTGACTTAGGGTAAATTGGTCAAATTAGAGGTCCCATGATGGGGATTTTGGGTCCATTAAGTTCCTAATGTCCCTATAAGGGTATGGGCAAGATCAATTTGGCATGGTGGAGGGCAATTGACCCTAATTGAGTTAGTTTGACCAATTTAGAGTTAATGTTGACTTTAGCCAAATTGGCCTCTTTGGTTGACCCCAATGGGTCCCTAGTGCTCCAAGGAGACCCCTAATGGTTTAGGGATACTATGGTGGAGTCAAGGTTCAAGGAAAGGCCCTAAAGTCCAACCCTATGCTTGGTATCTGAAAACTGCTATATGCAAACCACTAGGATTTCTCCTTCTCATCCAAGCTCACATGGTCTTAAGCTCTCCCTATGGTTTTGTCATGACCTAGTCATGACAAAACCATCTTAGGGGTCTAGTTGTTTGGGGTATGTTACACTCTAACATAACAGAAGCTTAAGGAGAAGACACCTACTAAAATATTGCTCTCTTAATTATTTTAATTAGGACTAGAATCAATAGAATTGACTAGGGATGAGTTTTATCAAAATGGCAAAATGAAGAGTTCTTGGATTGGAGGTGGTGAAACCTCACACAAAAATTCATATTTGTATATTTTAGGAAAATGATGAATTTTATTCTCTCATTTTCCATTCCACATAATCTTTTAAAATTCTCTTTAATCAAAAACCAAAAATGTATATGTTTAGATGTAATGAATTTTATCCTCTTACATCATGACATATAGTCTTTTAATTGATTTTGGGTGCATATATTTAGGGAATAATGAATTTTATCCACTTATTCCCATGACATATGATATTTTACTACACATTTTTTTTATTTGCCAACAAAGGGTGAGGGTAAAGGAATACTTCTAGTTTATAAATTAAACTATTTTGAGAGTAACTTTTTTAGTGAAATGAAATTTCCTATGATCTTAAAGTTAGTAGAGAATATAATAAAAATCTATAGATGTTTAGCCAATTTACCACAAAGTGAAGCTATTTATAATTAAAAGGAGAGGTAGTGCTAAATAAGATCTCTAATTAAATTAAAAATATAAGGTGTTTCTTAAAACTAAATTACTTGAAATTTAAATTTAACAAATTCTGATTAAACAAAATATTAGCTAAATTAAAAAATATAAGAATACTTATAATCAAATCTCAAAGTAGATTTCTAGAAAAATAAAAACAACAAATAAGGAATATTTATTTTTATTGTATATATTTTGGATTAATTCTTAGACTTCCCGAGGTATTCCCTATGAAGGACTCTCACCTATACTTGGAGATATGATGGGGTGAAATCCCAAACCTCCCTTTCCAAGAAATTTGATTTTTTTAATATTTTTTTTGTTTCTGTTTATAAATTGAAGAGAAATTCTAGAAAAGTACACTACACCCTCATACTTAAAGTTAAACATTGTCCCCTATGTTTAAGACTAAGTATGTAGTATCATCAATATAATTAATAAAAATACAGTAAATGAAAGGGTGGAAGAAGAGCGCTTCCTGGTTTGTAGTTTAAGTTACTGAAATAAAAACCTGCAAACTAAGTTAAAGAACAAACAAAATAATAAAACACCAAAGAAGATAACATTGGGGTGCCGCCCAAGAGCACTTTGTTTACCATCGCGTAGCTTGACTAAGTGACACTTATTGCTTCTTTTAAATTAGGGAATTTAAGCATTTCAATTTGTCCGGACGCTACCTTAAAAGAGCCTTTTTCTGGGTGCTCTTTTAGCACAGTTCCATATGGACAAACCTCTTTTAGAATAATGGCGCTGGACCATCGAGACATTAGTTTTCCGGGAAAAAGCCTTAAACGTGAGTTATAAAGAAGGTCTAAATCTCCTGGTGAAAAAGACTTTGGATTTTTAATTCTTTTGTCATGATAATACTTAGTGAGCTCGCTGAAAAAATTTATTATTTTCATAGGCATTTGCACGCCATTCGTCTAATCCATTCAATTGAAATTTCCAGTTTTCTGAGGCTAAGTTTAAATCTAAATTTAAAAAGTTTAGCGCCCAATATGCGCGATGCTTTAATTCCACAGGTAAATGACTCACTTTTCCGGTATGGTGTACAACCAATGGCGGACTTGTACATCATCCAATAAGCCCATAAGGCGTCATCTAATTTAAGTGACTAGTCCTTCCTATTAATAGATACCATGTTTTCTAAAATTCTTTTTAATTCTCGGTTTACCACCTCGACTTGGCCATTTGATTGTGTGTGATAAGTGGTGGAGAGCTTGTGTGTAACACCATATTTTGCTAAAACTTTAACAAGTTGATTGTTACAAAAATGTGTGCCCCTATCACTAATTAGTGCTCGGGGTGTGTCAAATCATGAAAATAATTTTTTTAAGAATTTTACGACGACTCTCGCGTTGTTGGTGAGAAGGGCTTGTGCTTCCTGCCACCTTGACATGTAATCGACCGCGACAAGATTATATTTGTTATTAAATGATGAAGGTAAGGGACCTACGAAATCTATTCCCCAAAGATAAAAAATTTCACATTCTAGAAATATATTTTGGTGCATTTCGTCCCGGTTAGAAATGTTACCTAACCGTTGGCACCGACCACAATTACTCACAAAATTGTGAGCGTCTATGAATAAGGTGGGCCAATAGAAGCCCGCATCTAGCACCTTCCTTGCAGTCCGGTTCTCTTGATAGTGACAAAAGGTTGGTCCCTTGTTGCATTGCCTCAAAATTTGGACGCCTTCCTCGCCCGAAATACACCATCTTACCACTTGGTCCGCACAGACATGAAATAAAAAGGGGTCCTCCCAAAAATAAGTTTTCAAGTACAAAAAGAATTTCTTCTTTTTTGACTTGAGAAATCTTTTGGTAGGACCCGGGCTACTATATAGTTAGCAAAATATGCGTACCAAGGGGTGGAAGAATTCGTTACCCTTGGAGGCGCTCTTTAGGGAATTTATCATCAATTTCGGCCTCTACTAGTGCTCCTGCAGCTGGATTCTCCAATCTTGAGAGGTGGTCGCGCGGCCGCCGCATTCTCCACTCCTTTCTTGTCTCGGATTTCTAAATCGAGTTCTTATAGTAGGAGAATCCATCTCAATAGTCGGAGCTTGGCGTCCCCTTTGTTTAGCAAATATTGAAAGCGTTAAATAAGAACGGAATTTATCGAATGCAAAAACAATCGCCAAATGTTCTTTCTCCGTCGTTGTATAATTAGCTTGGGCGAAAGTGAGTGTTTTGCTTGCGTAATAAATCGGGTGAAAATATTTATTCACCCGTTGGCCTAAACAGCCCCTACAGCAAAATCACTCGCATTGCACATTATTTTGAACGGTAGAGACCAATTTGGCGCAATTAAAATTGGCGAGTTTATTAGTTCTTTTTTTCCTTTTCAAAAGCTTTCAAACATTCATCGTCAAAAAAAAACGCAGATTGTTTTTCTAAGAGATGAGTTAAAGGTTTTGTAATTTTAGAAAAATCTCGAATGAATCGCCTATAGAATCCTACGTGTCCTAGAAGACTCCTAATAGATTTAATATTGGTGGGCGGAGGAAGTTTTTCTGTGGCTTCGATCTTGGCCCGATCGACCTCGATCCCCTTACTAGAAACTTTATGTCTGGGGACTAATCCCTCTCAGACCATAAAGTGGCACTTCTCCCAGTGGGGTGCCAAATTTGTGTCTTCACAGCGTTGAAGAACACGATCAAGATTATTTAAACAGTTGGTAAAGGAATGGCCAAAGTCAGAAAAAGTCATCAATAAAAACTTCCATGATGTCTTCTACTAATTCATTAAAAAATGCCAGAATACACCTTTGAAATGTAGCCGACGCGTTACAAAGACCAAAAGGCATCCTCCAATAGGCGAAGGTGCCAAAGGGACATGTAAAAGTAGTTTTCTCTTGGTCTTCAGGTGCAACTGGGATTTGAAAGTATCCCGAAAGACCATCAAGAAAACAATTGTGTGAGTGACCGGATTGACGTTCTAAGATTTGGTCAATAAAGGGTAGCGGAAAATGATCTTTGCGGGTGGCATCATTTAATTTTCTAAAATCGATGCATACCCGCCAACCCATAATGGTACGGGTTGGAATTAACACGATATTTTTTTTGTAACTACCGTTATTCCTCCCTTTTTAGGAACGACTTGCACTGGGCTAACCCAAGTGCTATCAGAAATTGGATAAATAATCCCCACGTCTAATTATTTTATAATTTCAGCTTTAACGATGTCCTTCATATTGGGATTAAACCGCCGTTGTGGCTGAATTGTGTCGCGAGAGTTATTTTCTAAGATTATTTAAAACTTTTGTTAATTCGGAAATTTCCGAATCATTTAGTGCTGAAGAAATAATTAAGGGCAATTTTGAATTATTTTCCAAAAAAAAATATTTTAGATGCTCCGGGAGTTGTTTTAGTTCTAGGCTTAGCGGCTCTTCATAAGATGTTTTAGTTTTTAAATTATTTAAATTTAATTTTTCCAATTTAAGGTGTCGAGTCATTTTTTTTAAACAAAATAAAGTTTCTAACTCCGGATTTAAAAAAAAAGGAGAAATTAATTCATCAAAAAATGACAATTCTTCTTCTAAACTTGACTCTAAGGTGAAGCAAGAATCGTTGTTAGGAAGCGCTTTCCTTACTGATTGATTTACGCAAAAAGTAACTTCTTCATCCCTAACCCGAAGGAGAAGTTTTCCGTTACGCCAATTATTGCCTGAGCGGTGGCTAGGAAGGGACGACCGAGTATGAGGGGCACCTCGGCGTCCTCTTCGATATCGAAGATGACAAAGTATACCGAGAAGATAAACTTGTCAACCTTCACTAGCACATCCTCCATGACCCATATTGGGTATATAATCGATTGATCTGCTAGTTGAATGCTCATACTAGTAGGGCTTGGGGTTCCTAAACAAAGCTTTTTAAATAAGGAGAACGACATCAAATTGATACTAGCTCCTAAGTCGGCCAAGGAGTGTTTGATTAATAAAGTTTCAAATAAACACGGGATGGAAAACTATCCCGGATCATTAACTTTTTGCGGCAATTTATTTAAAACAACCGTCGAACATTCTGCGTTAAGAGAAACTCGCGATATTCTTCAAATTTCTTTTTATTTGATTGAAACTCCTTGAGATACTTTGCGTATTTAGGCATTTGAGAGAGTGCCTCGCAAAATGGCACATTAATTTGAATTTGTTTAAAAATATTTATTAATTTTTTATATTGCTCCTCATTGCGCTCGTTTTGAATTTTTGAAGGGTAAGGGATAGGAGGAGCTGGAATATTGCGCGGAGCTAAGTTAGAAGAAATAAAATGCGGAGGTGGGGTTGAAATGTTTACCTCGGGCTCAGCCAAATTTGAAGATTTTATCTCTTTTTCGCTACGGAGGGTTATTGTGTTGGCGCTCTCTCGTGGGTTGGGCTCAGTATTGCCCAGTAGAGCTCCTTACTGGCATTCAGAGAACATTTTGACGAGCTGTCCAATTTGATTTTCTAGGCTTTTAATAGATCAGGAAAGGTTCCGGATATTGGACTCATTAGAGGCAACATATTTAGTGAAGGCCTCTTCAAATGAAGAGGGCTTGTGTGGTGGTGGCGGTGCGAATCTAGGAGGATTCACTTGTGGTGGTCTTTGAGCATTATTGGGGTTGCTCCATGAAAAATTTGGATGATTCCATAAACCCCGATTATAAGAATTATTAAACAAAATGTTATTATTCGGGTTATAAGGAGGACGATAAGAATTCCCCATATAATCTGCGTGCTGTTGAATGAAATTATTGTTATTATCATTATTATTAATTGCCCAATTGGTGGCGGAGGAAGCAGACATCTACGCCGACTTGTTAGGGTATATCTGTGGCACATTCCATTGATATGCGTTCATGGCCATCTCCTCAAAAAGCTCTTGAGCAGTCTCGGGGGTTTTGTTATTAAGAGTCCCCCTGCTGCTGCATCAATCATTTGCCTTGTTTGGAGATTCAAACCATTGTAGAATGTTTGAACTTGTTGCCACACTAGGAGGGCAAGATGAAGACATATCCGCAAAAGTTCCTTGAAGCGCTCACATGTGTCATAGAGAGCTCCGAGTCTATTTTTGTAAACGAGTGAATGTCCACTCTTTATTTAGCGGACTTTGCTGGAGGAAAATGTTTTGGTAAAAATTTATCCGTCATCTCGGCCCATGTAGTGATGGAACCTCTAGGAAGAGATCCCGACCACTGCTTGGCCTTACTCCTCAAAGAAAATGGAAATAAACGCAAATGAATGACATCATCGGCGACGCCATTTATCTTAAATGTATCGCAAATTTCCAAAAAATTCAAGAGATTTAAATTAGGATCTTCTTCTGGTAAGCCATCAAATATGACGGTTTGCTGTACCATTTGAATGATACTCGTTTTAATTTCAAAATTCGCCACCGCCGGGCGAATAATACTAGATTGTGTTCCCTCCTAGTTTGGCCTCGCATAATAGGACATGGTCCATAGCATGGCCTCATTATGGTCAAGATCTTCCCTTATATCTTCATTAGTTTCTCCGATTGACTCTTCTCGAATTATTGGTAGATCACTAAATCAGAGACATCGCCGCAAGGTGCGCTCGACTTCCAGATCAAAACACAATTCAAGATGAATTGAAGAGTTTCCTCGGGTCATAAACTAAGAGAAAAGAAAAAGAAAATTATAGGCGATAAGAAAAAAAGAGTGAAGAAAGAAAAAAAATTATTATAATATTTAAATATAATTTTTTTCAAAAAACGGGTTAAGTTAGTCCCGGACATCCCGAGGTCTACCCTGTGAAGGGTTCGCACAGATACTAGGAGATATTATGGGGTGACATCCCAAACATCCATTTCCAAGAATTTAAATTGCGCCTTTTATTTTTTTTAAAAAAAAATTAAAAGAAAAGGGTGAGAAGAAAGAGAACGATAAAATTAATAGATATTCCTTTTTTTGAAATATCAACTCATGTTCCCCGGCAATGGCGCCAAAAACTTGATGCGCAAAACTATATCTGCAAACGACAACGGTAAGTGTACCTTATCAAAAGTAGTATAATTTTATAAAAACCAAGGTCGTATTATACTCGGGGTGATTGAGTACTTTTACTTCAAGAAAATCTCTATTATTCTATCAACAATACTTAGAGTTGGTTTGTTTATAATAGAAGTGCGGTGAATTAGAATAGCGATTTAAGCAACTATTTGAAATATAATACTCGATCTTGAATAACCTTGGAAATAAAATAGAAGAAAACAATAGTTCTAATTCTCTTAAGAAAACAGCTTCGAACGTGGAGGTTCCAAAATTCTTTACGCACCTCTACCGGGATGCATTCAACTGTGTTTATATTGATCAATCAAACTTTCGCTCAAGAATCAAAACACCTACAACTCGCTTTATCGTAGTGAACCCCTCTATTAGATTTGACTCCAATCTGGGAGATTTATGCCATCCTCTCTCGAGGGTTGCATGCAAATCACTTTATCCTTGAATGATCAATTCATATTATGAACCACTCGGCAAAATTAAATACGAAAACATGTATGAGAATTATATATCGAAGATATAATCTCATCAAAAATAAATCATGGATAAATTTTAAGCATTTCCGAAGAAGAGAAAAAGAAACTCAAATTTTCTTCATTGCTTATATTATTCCTTGGATCATCTCAACCGAGTACTAATAAAAATTTAGCTACTCATTGAGATTAAGGAATCAATAGAAATAAAAGAGTGCATTATGAAAGAACAAGAGAATAAGAAGAACTATTTTATTGATTGCAAAAGAAAATTACAAACTAAAGAATTAAAAGTATAATTGCAAGAAGAAAGAGAAGTACATGAGAGCTTAAAATGAGAGAACAAATCAAGAAAATAAGACTTTAGCTCCCAAAATTTGTCCCCTTGAGTTGTAGAGGAGCTGGCTTTAAATAGGCTAAAATTTGAGGTTACACGCCCTTGGTCACGCCCGTTACCAAAGGCTTGTATGATGCGTGATCGATGATGGTGCGGAGAGGGAACCTTCTGCCTTCAATGTGGGTGTTACATGCGCGTCACGCCCTTGGTCAAACCCGTGACCTAGGGCATGTAATCTTTAAAATGGCACTTGGAGGGATGCTTTCTGCGGGAAGTGGCGCGAGATGAGTCACGTCTGTGTACTGTATGACACGCCCTCATTCACACCCGTTGATGTTAATTGAACGTTCACTAGAGGGGGGGGGGGGTGTTAGGTGATCTGGGTTCTTTTCGAAATATTAGCGCGAGTTACGAATATTCAAGCGTAGCACAAAAGTATCACACAAATAAATCACAGCAGACGACACAAGATCTATAGAGTTTCCTCAAGACTGGGTGTCTTGAGTAGTGCTCTGTCCCTCTGCGCCTACCTAGCAGTGTGCTAGGCTCGGAAAACTCCGCCAAAACTTCAGGCCCTCAAGCCTTACAACACGGACCTGCAAGTCCTACAGCCTAAGCCCGCAAGCCACTACTGCACCCGATCCCGCAAGCTCGACAATCAGGCCCTCAATTCCTACCTAGCTCAGACCCGCAAGTATAGCCTCTGCCCTGGACCGCAAGCATCACAGGTCTCAATCCCTCAAGCTTGACGATATCGGACCCGCAAGTCTAATGCCCTAGCCCTCAAGCCTCACAGCTCTCCAGCCCTCACGCTAAACAAAATCAGACCAGCAAGTCGACTACCCTGGCCCTCAAGCCTCACAGCTCTCCAGCCCTCAAGCTAGACACTTAGATCTGAAACCAAATCTTACATGTTTGGCCCGCAAGCCTTACAAGAAATTACATTGATGAAAACTATTTCTTCTGCCTGATGACGATTGGCAACTTAAGGTTGAAGAAGATGTTTCTGATTCAGATCTTGAAAGCACAATTCTTCTTCAATCTCTTCTCTTAGCCTGATGAGGAACGACTTCTTATCAGTCAATGGAGATGACTGATTCTTCTGAGAATGCTTGATTCATGTTCTCTTTCTTTCTTTACGCCTATTTTTCTGTTCTATTTGCTTTATGCGTAAGTTCTTTCTGATTGATGCTCACTTTAGGGCAACCTCTTATCTCTTTTATAAGACTACGAGGCTCCCAACGGTCTTTTGAAAAAGTTCCTTAAGTGTCAGACTCCCCATTCATTAAGAGCACGCGCTGATTGTACAATCAGGCGACAACATTAAATGCAGACTACGCGTCCGCAACATTTGAATTCTGTCTCGACGATGTTTCCAACTTCATGCCAATACAGACAGCGTCTCGATGATATTTTGATCTTCATGCCGATAATGACAGCGTCTCGATGATATTTCCATTGTTATGACTACATGGATAATATCTCGACGACAGGACTTTGTCGATGTCCTAGACCTTGGTAGATCTTCAAGTCTTCTAGCTTCTGCCTCTGACGTTGATATCTCAACGATACGAGATATCCTGGAGTTTCTGCATATATAACGATATGCTATCTCTGACTATGTTGTCGTGATCTTCTTTGTTGCAGTCTGTCGTCGTAATCACTTTGTTCTTTCGACGACATGAGCGATATCATGTCGACAGACTATGCTTTAGCAACTGCTTGTCTTCAGCTGTCCTTCTTCAGTCTTCTCGGCATCACGCCTTCTTTATGATGATGTCATTGGCATCAGTCTTACTTAGCCTTTCCGATGACACAGCTTCTTAGATGATGTCGATGATACTGCATCTTCTCGATGACATTCCTTCCCTTTGAATCTGTCTCAGCAGTTGGGCTGAGATGGCTTCCTCTTCTCAGCGGATTCTGTCGATCTGTAGAGAAGTTTCTACGTTTGACGAACTGCATTCTGCGTTCGACGAACTTCATTCTTCATTCGACGAGCTCTGTGTTCGACGAACTTCATTCTTCATTCGACGAACTCGCCAAGCCTCGGCATTTGCTTCTGTCTTGTCTCAGCGTTCGACGAACTTCATTCTTTGTTTGACGAGCTCTGCGTTCGACGAACTTCATTCTTCGTTTAACAAACTCGCCAAGTCTCAGCGTTTGCTCTGCTCATCATCATGAAGACAAGCATACTTTGTCGACGACATCTCCTATTCTTCTTGAGATTATGAGCTAGAGAAGTGATCAAATACAAAGTGAAGTTTTCTTTACTTGGCGACTTCTTCAAATCCGGAATCATGTGGGCATGATTCCCAACAATCTCCCCATATTTGAAGAAGTAAGAATCTCAATTCAATACTACTTTCACTTGACAATAAATGTTATAATCTTAAATGGAAGGCATGAGCATTTAAGATTTTACTTATCTTTTGCTGAACTTATGAGTACATCAAGCTTGTAGCTCCCCCTTGATTTGATGTCTCTTCTTTTGTGGCTCCCCTACTCCATTGCTCCCCCTCGATTTGATGTCTCTTCTTTTGTGGCTCCCCCTAATCCTTTGCTCCCCCTATCTTTGAGGTCTTCTTGGGCATCTTGTCTTGAACATATTGATGTCATTTCTCCCCCTTTCTGACTTCTTTCCTATAGCTCTCCTTTAGGCAGACAATAGTCCAAGCTCCCCCTTGCTCAGTCATAGTTCATCCAAATCCTGAGAGATTTTCTAACCAATTATCTAGAAAGGGATTAGTGAAGAATAAGTTAAGGATTACTCTATGTTTAACATCCCCAATTGGAATTTGAAGAAGTTAAACTTAGCTTCATCTAGGGGCTTTGTAAATATACCAGCCACTTGTTTTTCTGTTGGGACAAACTCAAGGGTGATATCTTCATTTTCCACCTGCTCCCTGATGACGTGATACCTGATCTCAATATGTTTAGTCCTGCTGTGAGAGACATGGTTCTTAGCCAGTGAGATTGCACTTGAAGAGTCACAAAACAGGGGTGTTTTGGTCATGTTTAGATTGTAGTCTTCAAGTTGATGCTGAATCCATAGCAGTTGGGCACAGCAGCTCCCATCAGAGATATACTCTGATTCTGCTGTTGATATTGCCACATTGGTCTGCTTCTTACTGCTCCAAGAGATCAGTCTTCCACCAAGGTATTGACATGTCCCTATGGTACTCTTCCTATCTTCCTTGCACCCTGCATAATCTGCATCTGACTAGCCAGTCAGTTCATATCCATTGTTCCTAGGGTACCATAGGCCAAGATTTGATGTACCCTTTATGTATCTTAAGATTCTCTTGACAGAGACATGCTGAGATCCGTTAGGATTCACCTGATATCTAACACAAACACATATAACAAACATTATGTCAGGCATACTTGCAGTTAGATAAAGCAAAGATCCAATCATGCATCTGTACTTGGTTTCATCAAAGGGTATGCCCTTCTCATCCTTGTCCAGAGACACATTGGTTCCCATTGGAGTCTTCATTGAAGAAGCACGCTCCAATCCAAATTTCATGACTAGATCCCTAATGAATTTGGTCTGGGAGATGAAAATATCATCTTCATATTGTTTCACTTGGAGACCTAGGAAGTATTTGAGCTCACCCATACTGCTCAGCTCAAACTTTCCCTGCATCAAGTTGGCAAACTTTTTTGAAGAGATTCTTATCTGTAGAGCCAAAGATGATGTCATCCACATAGATCTACACTAGCAAGATCTTGCCCTTTACTTCCCTTAGGAACAATGTCTTATCAATCTTTCCCCTTGAGAATTTGTTCTCAATTAGAAAGCTTGACATAGTCTCAATCCAGGCCCTAGGTGCCTGTTTTAAGCCATAAAGTGCTTTTCTAAGAAAGTAAACATAATCAGGGTGAGTATGGTCTACAAAACCTGAGGGTTGCTCTACATATACCTCCTCTTTGAGGTCACCATTTAGGAAGGCTGACTTCACATCCATCTGGTAGACCTTGAAACCTTGGTAGGCTGCATAGGCCAGAAACAGTCTTATTGCTTCTAGTCTGGCTACTGGAGCAAATGTCTGATCAAAATTTATCCCTTCCTCTTGTCTGTAGCCTTTTACCACTAGCCTTGCTTTATTCTTGGTGATGATTCCATTTTCATCCAATTTGTTTCTGTAGACCCATTTAGTTCCTATGATGTTCTGTCCTTTGGGTCTTGGAACCAGTTTCCAAACTTTGCATCTCTTAAATTGGTTCAATTCCTCCTGCATTGCTGCAATCCAAAATGGATCCTGATTTGCTTCCTCAAATTTCTTGGGTTCAATTTGAGAGATAAAACTCAGGTACAATGCTTCATTTGCAGCTCTACTCCTGGTCAGCACACCTTGGTTGAAAGCTCCTATAATTTTCTCCTGAGGATGATCTCTTACTTGTCTCAAGGTGGAAGGCAGTATTCTGGGGATTTCTTCAGTTGCAGATCTTTCAGGTTGCACTTCTTCTGTTGTTTCTATGTCTACCACATCATCGGTTTCAAGCTCAACATCTATTGATTGATCTTTACTTTTAGCTGAAGTTCCAGCTTGGTCATCAATGCATAATATTTTCTTCTTCTCATCAGTACCTTCATTCACTAGAGAACTAGACCAGCCTTTGCGAATGAGGCTGGTCTCATCAAATACCACATGTACAGATTCTTCCACTGCTTGGGTATTGATGTTGTACACTCTATAGGCCTTGCTATGAGAGCTGTAGCCAACAAAAATACCCTCACTGCTTTTCTCAGCAAACTTGGTTAGTTTGGATTTCCCATTATTAAGGACATAGCATTTACTACCAAAGATCCTAAAGTAGGATAGGGTTGGTTTTCTGCCCTTCATTAACACATAGGGAGTTTTCTTATGGTCTTTGAAGATTGAAGCCCTGTTTATCACATGAAAAGCAGTGTTGACAACCTCTGCCCAGAAGTATTCTGGTAGAGAGGAGTCACTTAGCACTGTCCTACTTGCCTCTATCAATGTTCTGTTCTTCCTTTTAGCAACCCAATTCTGTTGAGGAGTTCTGGATGAGGAAAATTCTTGGGAGATACCTAGTTCTTGGCAGAATTCTGTCATGGCCCCTGACTGAAATTCTGTCTCATGGTCACTTCTAAGTTTGACCACAGTACAGTCCATCTCATTCTGGATCTGCCTGACAAAATTTCCCAAGATATCTAAGGTATCTGATTTCTTTTTGAGGAAGAATACCCAAGTGAACCTTGAGTAATCATCAACAACTACAAGGGTGTAGACCTTCCCTCCTAAGCTAATAATTGACATAGGACCAAACAAATCCAGATGTATCAAAAATAAGTACGCCTTCTTTACGACGATGACATTGGCATTAGTCTTACTTAGCCTTTCCGATGACATGGATTCTTTGATGATGTAGACGATACTGCATATTCTCGACGACATTCCTTCCTTTCAAATCTGTCTCAGCGGTTGGGCTAAGATGGCTTCCTCTTCTCAGCGGATTATGTCGATCTGCAAAGAAGTTTCTGCGTTCGACGAACTGCATTCTGTGTTTGATGAACTTCATTCTTCATTCGATGAGCTCTGCATTCGATGAACTTCATTCTTCATTCGACGAACTCGCCAAGCCTCGGTGTTTGCTTCTGTGTCGTCTCTGGATTAGACGAACTTCATTCTTCGTTCGACGAGCTCTGCGTTCGACGAACTTCATTCTTCATTCGACAAACTCGCCAAGTCTCAGCGTTTGCTCTACTCATCATCATGACGACAAGCATACTTTGTCGATGACATCTCCTGTTCTTCTTGAGATTATGAGCTAGAGAAGTGATCAAATACAAAGTGAAGATTTCTTGACTTGGTGACTTCTTCAAATCAGGAATCATGTGGGCAAGATTCCCAACACCCGTGACCGGGGGCATGTAACTTTAAATGATGTGGAAGGCTTATTCTGGCTACAAGAGGTGGGTCTCAGCCGTAACACTGGGACATGCCCTTGGTCATGCCCGTGACCTTGGGCGTGTACTTGGCGAATCTTCATGGAATGAGCCAGGGGTGGCAGAATCGGGTCTGGAACACATCTTTGGCTGTCACGCCCATGACCTTCGGCATGTACTTGCAAATTTTGCTCAAAATGCCCAGAAAACCTGAAAGCACAGAATAAGCTTAAGTTAGTTTATAGAAATAAAAAGAAATGAATTTAATGGGATAATTCATGTAATTTATACAAATTCATATAAAAAATTTATTAAAATTATATTAAAGGTTGAGTACAAAAAGTAGTCATCAATCCATTTGCAAATTCGTGGGTAAATGGTGGAGTCACCATTTCTATTTTCTTGTTACTCGCCGTAAAAATGAAAACGACGGGAGAGCTACCCAGGCCATCTCCGGTCAAACGGCCACCACCATTCGACAGCCCCGAGTCGGCTGGAGGTGGTGGCGGGAGGGATTGGCCGGAGATGGCCTTGATTGGCCGGAAATTTGAGTTGAAATCCCTTCAAGGCACCGAAATTTGGATTTCCGGCTCATGGAGTAAGATGATCTCCCTACCATTAGATCTGGGAAGACCCATATACGTAGACCATATTTATTATAATAGTGATTATTTGGAAAATTCTGCCTGATATTAAGCAAATTATAGAAAATACTTAAAGGCTAATTCAGAAAATGTGCCCAACATGGAATATGTAGCCCTAGGTCTCTCCTATTTTTAGAGATTGAGTTCACCCAATTTGGAGGACTGTAACTCCCTCAACACCAATTTTGGTGGGCTGTGTACACAAAGTGCACTAAGCACTAATTAATTAAACTAAGGAGTTCTATAACTCCAATAGGGCTGAAATTTTTAGCACTAATTAATTAAACTAAGCAGTGCCTCAAAATTTGGACGCCTTCCTCGCCCAAAATACACCTTCTTACCACTTGGTCTGCATAGACACAAAATAAAAAGGGGTCCTCCCAAAAATAAATTTTCAAGTCTGAAAAGAATTTCTTCTTTTTTGACTTCAGAAATCTTTTGGTTGGACCCGGGCCACTATATAGTTGGCAAAATATGCGTACCAAGGGGTGGAAGAATTCGTTACCTTTGTAGGCGCTCTTCAGGGAATTTATCATCAATTTTGGCCTCTACTAGTGCTCCTACAGCCGGATTCTCCAATCTTGAGAGGTGGTCGGCTGCCGCATTCTCTACTCCTTTCATGTCTCAGATTTCTAAATCGAATTAATATAGTAGGAGAATCCATCTCAATTGTCGTGGCTTGGCGTCCCCTTTGTCTAGCAAATATTGAAAGCGTTAAATAAGAACGGAATTTATCGAATGTAAAAACAATCGCCAAAAGTTCTTTCTCCGTCGTTGTATATTTAGCTTGGGCGAAAGTGAGTGTTTTGCTTGCGTAATAAATCGGGTGAAAATATTTCATCACCCATTGGCCTAAAACAGCCCTTACAACAAAATCACTCGCATCGCACATTATTTTGAATGGTAGAGACCAATTTGGCGCAATTCAAATTGGCGAGTTTATTAGTTCTTTTTTCCCTTTTCAAAAGCTTTCAAACACGAGATTTTTCAAAAATTACAAAACCTTTAACTCATCTCTTAGAAAAACAATATGCGTTTATTTTTGACGATGAAATGAATCGCCTATAGAATCCTGCTTGTCCTAGAAAACTCTTAATAGATTTAATATTGGTGGGCGGAGAAAGTTTTTCTATGACTTCGATCTTGGCCGGATCGACCTCGTTCCCCTTACTAGAAACTTTATGTCCGAGGACTAACCCCTCTCGGACCATAAAGTGGCACTTCTCCCAGTTGAGTGCCAAATTTGTGTCTTCATAGGGTTGAAGAACACGATCAAGATTATTTAAACAGTTTGTAAAGGAATCGCCAAAGACAGAAAAATCATCAATAAAAACTTCCATGACGTCTTCTACTAATTCATTAAAAAATGCCAGAATACACCTTTGAAATGTAGCCGACACGTTACAAAGGTCAAAAGGCATCCTCCGATAGGCGAAGGTGCCGATGGGACACGTTAAAATAGTTTTCTCTTAGTCTTCACGTGTAACTGGGATTTGAAATTATCCCGAATGACCATCAAGAAAACAATTGTGTGAGTGACCGGATAGACGTTCTAAGATTTGGTCAATAAAGGGTATCGGAAAATGATCATTGCGGGTGGCATCATTTAATTTTCTAAAATCGATGCATAGCCGCCAACCCGTAACGGTACGGCTTGGAATTAACTCGATATTTTTGTTTATAACTAACGTTATTCCTCCCTTTTAGGAACAACGTGCGCTGGGCTAACCCAAGTGCTATCAGAAATTGGATAAATAATCCCCACGTCTAATAATTTTATAATTTCAGCTTTAACGATGTCCTTCATATTGGGATTAAACCGCCGTTATGGCTGAATTGTGTCGCGAGAGTTATTTTCTAAATTTATTTTATGCGTGCAGAATGAGGGATTTATTCCCTTGATATCCAAAATTTGCCATGCAATTACATGGCAGTGATTATTTAAAACTTTTGTAAATTCGGAAATTTCCGAATCATTTAGCGCTGAAGAAATAATTACGGGCAATTTTGAATTATTTTTCAAAAAAAAATATTTTAGATGCTCCGGGAGTTGTTTTAGTTCTAGGTTTAGCATCTCTTCATAAGATGTTTTAATTTTTAAATTATTTAAATTTAATTGTTCAAATTTAAGTTGCCGAGTCATTTCTTTTAAACAAAATAAAGTTTCTAACTCTGGATTTTCAAAAAAAGGAGAAATTAATTCAGCAAAAGATGACAATTCTTCTTCTAAACCTGACTCTAAGGTGAAGCAAGAATCGTCGTTAGGAAGCGATTTCCTAATTGATTGATTTATGCAAAAAGTAACTTCTTCATACCTAACCCGAAGGAGAAGTTTTCCGTTACGTCAATTATTGCCCGAGCGGTGGCTAGGAAGGGTCGACCGAGTATGAGGGGCACCTCGGCATCCTCTTCGATATCGAAGATGGCAAAGTATACTGGTAAGATAAACTTGTCAACCTTCACTAGGACATCTTCCATGACCCCTATTGGGTATATAATCGACCGATCTGCTAGTTGAATGCTCATACTAGTAGGGCTTGGGGTTCCTAAACAAAGCTTTTTAAATAAAGAGAACGACATCAAATTGATACTAGCTTCTAAGTCGGCCAAGGCGTGTTTGATTAATAAATTTTCGAATAAACACGGGATGAAAAACTATCCCGGTTCATTAAATTTTTGCGGCAATTTATTTAAAACAACCGCCGAACATTCTGCGTTAAGAGAAACTCGCGATATATCTTCAAGTTTCTTTTTATTTGATAAAAAATCCTTGAGATACTTTGCGTATTTAGGCATTTGAGAGAGTGCCTCGCAAAATGGAACATTAATTTGAATTTGTTTTAAAATATTTATTAATTTTTTGTATTGCTCCTCGTTGCGCTCGTTTTGAATTTTTGAAGGGTAAGGGATAGGAGGAGCTTGAATATTGCACGGAGCAAAGTTAGAAGAAATAAAATGGGGAGGTGGGGTTGAAATGTT
Organism: Dactylorhiza incarnata; assembly: GCA_033032865.1. Classification (NCBI taxonomy): domain Eukaryota; kingdom Viridiplantae; phylum Streptophyta; class Magnoliopsida; order Asparagales; family Orchidaceae; genus Dactylorhiza; species Dactylorhiza incarnata. The sequence goes on along the minus strand of JAWHQI010000051.1, from coordinate 6,031,144 downwards.
TACCTCGGGCTCAGCCAAATTTGAAGATTTTACCTCTTTTCCGCTACGGAGGGTTATTGTGTTGGCGCTCTCCCGTGGGTTGGGCTCAGTATTGCCCGGTAGAGCTCCTTACTGGCATTTAGAGAAAATTTTGAGGAGCTGCCCAATTTGATTTTCTAGGCTTTTAATAGATTCGGAAAGGTTCCGTATATTGGACTCATTAGAGGCAACATATTTAGTGAAGGCCTCTTCAAATGAAGAGGGCTCGTGTGGTGGTGGCGGTGCGAATCTAGGAGGATTCACTTGTGGAGGTCTTCGAGCATTATTGGGGTTGCTCCATGAAAATTTGGATGATTCCATAAACCCGGATTATAATTATTATTAAACGGAATGTTATTATTCGTGTTATAAGGAGGACGATAAGAATTCCCCATATAATCTACGTGCTGTTGAATAAAATTGTTATTATTATTATCATTATTATTAATTGCCCAATTGGTGGCGGAGGAAGCAGACATCTCCGCCACTTGCTTAGTTAATCTCTCTACTTGTAACGCTAAATTAGTGGTTGTATCGACTTCATAGAGTCCAGCCGACTTGTTAGGGTGCGTCCGTGGCACATTCCACTGATATGCGTTCATGGCCATCTCCTCAAAAAGCTCTTGAGCAGTCTCGGGGGTTTTGTTATTAAGTGTCCCCCCTACTGCTGCATCAATCATTTGCGTTGTTTGGAGATTCAAACCATTGTAGAATGTTTACGACGATACTAGATTGTGTTCCCTCCCAGTTTGGCCTCGCATAATAGGACATGGTCCGTAGCAGGGCCTCATTATGGTCGAGATCTTCCATTATATCTTCATTAGTTTCTCTGATTGACTCTTCTCGAAATATTGGTAGATCACTATATCGGAGACGTCGCCGTAAGGTGCGCTCAATTTCCGGATCAAAACACAATTCAAGATTAATTGAAGAGTTTCCTCGGGTCATAAACTAAGAGAAAAGAAAAAGAAAATAAGAGGTGATAAGAAAAAAAGAGTGAAGAAAGAAAAAAATATTATAATATTTAAATATAAATTTTTTTTCAAAAAATGGGTTAAGTTAGTCCCGGACATCCCGATGTCTACCCTGTGAAGGGTTCGCACCGATACGAGGAGATATTATGGGGTGACATCCCAAACCTCCCTTTCCAAGAATTTAAATTGCCCCTTTTAAATTTTTTTAAACAATTTAAAAGAAAAGGGTGAGAAGAAAAAGAACGATAAAATTAATAGATATTCATTTTTTTGAAATATCAACTCATGTTCCCCGTCAATGGCGCCAAAAACTTGATGCGCAAAAATATATCCACAAACAACAACGGTAAGTATACCGTATAAAAAGTAGTATAGGTTTATAAAAACCATGGTCGTATTAGACTCAGGGTTGTTGAGTACTTTTACTTCAAGAAAATCTTTATTATTGTACCAACAATACTTAGAGTTGGTTTGTTTATAATAGAAGTGCGGTGACTTAGAATAGCGATTAAAGCAACTATTAGAAAGATAGTACTCGATCTTGAATAACCTTGGAAATAAAATAGAAGAAAACAATATTTCTAATTCACTTAAGAAAACTGCTTCGAACGTGGAGGTTCCCGAATTCTAAACGCACCTCTGCCGGGAAGCATTCAACTGTGTTTAGGTTGATCAATCAAACTTTCTCACTAGAGTCAAAACACCTACAACTCGCTTTATTGTAGTGAACCCCTCTATTGGAATTGACTCCAATCCGAAAGATTTATGACATCCTCTCTCGAGGGTTGCATGCAACTCTCTTTATCCTTGAATGATCAATTCGTATTATGAAGCGCTCAGCAAAATTAAATACAAAAACATGTATGAGAATTATATATCGAAGATATAATCTCATCAAAAATAAATCAAGGATAAATCTTAAGTATTTCTGAAGAAGAGAAAAAGAAACTCAAATTTACTTCATAGCTTATATTATTCCTTGGATCATCTCAACTGAGTACTAATAAAAATTTAGCTACTCATTGAGATTAAGGAATCAAATAAAAGAGTGCATTATGAAAGAACAAGAGAATAAGAAGAACTATTTTATTGATTGCAAAAGAGAATTGCAAACTAAGGAATTAAAAGTACCATTGCAAGAAGAAAGAGAAGTACATGTGTTGGAACAACCCTATTACTGATTTGGGCTAGGATAACTATGTGTCGAACTAAGGATCATGTTGACCCCATTGTATAGTTTAAGGGTCAAGTTTTTAGGCTGTTAGAGTTGCTAGAACTTAAGGAAAATTTAAGTTCCCAGTGTTTGACAAATGTCGAGTGGCGTTCGACGAATGCCTAGCATCGTTCGACGAATTTGTCTCAGCAGACTGAAGTATTATAGCCAGTTCCAGCGCTCGACATTCTCTGAGCAGCGTTCGACAAATGACGAGCAGCATTCGACGAATTCCAGCCAGAGCTCGACAAATTCTGTATTAAAGCTCAGTTCGACAAATTCAAGTCCAGATTATTTATAGCAGTTGTTTGTCAATACTCTGAACTCAGATCGACGACTCCAATGGATATATTCAATACTTTTGGACGTATTCAAGGCATGCAAGTAAGGATATTATATTATTCAAATATATTCCTTATTTCCTTTGTTCCAAGACAAAGATAGCCGTTGACAATTAATGCTAAGGAGTTTTTCACGGCTAAGGAATTAAAGGACCTGACAAAATCGTTTTGTCTTTGTTGTTATTCCAAGAAAGATTTAAAGACAGATTATTCTATTCCAAATATAGAATATATCAAGACAGACATTCTTGTCTTATCTCACTCGACAGAATTCAATTAGCATTCTTACAAAATACAGATAACAACAAGGATAGAGAAAGAGAAGAACAACATTCAGTCTATTACTCTCAGTCTTCTTCTTCTTCCTCAAGCAGCACTAATCTTCTTTCTGAGAACATCATCTTCAAGATCCATCTCTCAGATATTCTGCTGCAAGTTCAAGTCTTCTACAAGAGCAACAAGGAATCTGAAGAACCTGTTCTTCCAGATCTATCTGCTACAGAAGATTTGAGTCTTCAAGAGAAAGCTTCTCCATCATCTGTCAATCACTTCAATTAGACAGGGGGAGCTTTACAACAAAGTCCACTAGAGTCTTCTCTCAGCATCTTGATAGAGAAGAACACTATAACCTTTTCCCATCTCTCTTGTACAGGGTTAATACTCCCTTCAAAAGTGTAGTTCCTTGGTAGCAAGACACCTGATCAAAAAATCTTGTTGGTTTTGAGCACCTGATCAAAATCTCTCTGGTGTGTGGACACATAATCAAAATCACCTTGGTGTTAGGGCACCTGATCAACCCTCCTAGTTGACTCCTACCAAAGGGTGGTAGAAGAGTGGACTACACAGATTTTTTGGGGAACCACTATAAATTCCTTGTGTCATCTGGTTGTGTTTATTTCTTTGTGCTGTGCTGTGTGCCTTTTATTTATTCAGTTATTCTGTTTATATATTTCTCACTCTGCCTACACATATATATATATAACACTATCTTAATTACACTATAAAACTAAGGAAAAGTTTTTAATACTCTATTCACCCCCCCTCTAGAGTAACTTAAGATCTAACCTCCACTTTCAATTGGTATCAGAGCTAAGTTGATCTTATTTACAGGCTAACACCTGGATCACAAAGATCAATTAGATCTTAAATTAATTTAGAGTTTTCTTTATCTCTTTTTCTGTTAAAAACTCATAGCACAGAACAAGGAGTACTCAAGCACAAGACCTCCAATGTGCAATCTTAGCAAATTTGCACTCTGGAAAGCAAGGATTAGGCTTTATATGAACTCTATTGATGAAGAAATTTTCAATGTTATTCTGACAGGGCCTCCAACACCTACAACATCAACCAACACTGAAGCTACAGGAGACAATCATGCTGTCCCACCTCCTGAGTGGACAGAAACTCAAAAGAAGCAAAGAAGTGCAGATGCTAAAGCCATGAACATATTAGCTCAAACTATGTCTGATGACATATTTCAAAAAGTGGTTGAATGTACATCAGCTAGAGAAATTTGGATTTCACTAAATAACATGGTTGCAGGTTCTGCAGATGAAAGAAAAGACAGAAGATCACACTTGATCTCTCTATATGAAAACTTCAAGAAAGGAGACACAGAGACAGTGGCTGACATGTATAATAGACTTAGGCTCATAATTAATGAGCTGAAATCTCTGGAGAAAGTGATATCTATCACTGAAATAAATGATAAAATTCTAATGTGCTTCCCCAGCACATGGGATTCTAGAATCTGGCCAATCAAGGAAGCCAGAAGTTTGAATGAGATTACCACTGAAGCTTTGTTGAGCAAACTCAAATCTTATGAGCAGCTCATCAAGTCCAGGGAAGCTGAATCATCCACTACATCTCCAACAACAAAGAAAGAAAAGAGCATAGCTTTCAAAGCAGCTGATGCAGAAGAAGAAAAGACTCCATAAGATGAGGAGTTTATGAGTCTCTTAGCCTAGAGATTCTACAAAATGGCGAAGAAGGACTTCAGAAAGAAGGAGTCCAGATCAAGAGAAAAGCAAAGGTATGACAAATCAACTCCTAAAGAAGTTATTTGTTATGGTTGCAGGAAACCTAGACACTACCTGACAGAATGTCCAGAAGAGAAAAAGAAAGAAAAGAAAAAGGAGAAAGAGGAGAAAAGAAGCTCCAGCAAATCTTCCTCACATTAGCACAAAAAGAAGGGAAGAGGATTCATTGCAAAATCCTGGAGTGAAACTGAATCTGAATCATCATCCAGCTCATCTGGTGATGATGAAGAAAAATAAAATGAAAGTAACAAATGTCTGATGGCAATATATGACTCAGCCAGTGAGTCAGAATATGCTTCCTCATCCAGCTCCAGTGATGATGAAGAAGAAAGAACATTCTGCATGATGGCTATCAATGCCTCAGGACATAATTCTGACAAGGAAAAGTCAGACTCTGAAGCAGAAGATGATGCAGATCAGTTATTATCTCAATTTGATTTTACTTCAGTTGAATTCAAGGCTGAATTCAAAGTTCTTTGCTTAGACTTACTAAAATCTAAGAAAGAAATAATCTCACTCAGAAATAAGTTAGCTGACATGAAAATTATAAGTGAAGAGAATATAAAACTTAAAAATGATTTGGCTGCCTCCAGGGAACAGATTGTTCTCATTGAGAGCAAGTTGTCTGAAGCCAAAAAGTTTGAAGAATCCCTAAATGGGAGAAGTATCAAACTGATGGACATAACAAGCACAGTTAATGCTAGACTTAATAGCAAACTGGTCTTGGGTGGCTCATCAAGTGAGCCACATCTAGTTAAGAAGAATATATTATCTACACCTATAAAATTCATATCTGCTAAAGGGAAAGAGGCTGCAGAAGCAAATAAAGTCATTTCAAGCAAGTCTGTTAAGAATAAGAGTATTCAGAAGAATTCATCGAACGAAGCTCGACGAAAAGATTCAAATTTGTCGAACGGAGATCGACGAAAACTAAAAACAGATTTTCAGTATAGTTATCATATGAACGACGCTCGACAAAATCATGCACATTCGTCGAACGACGCTCGACGAATTTACCCAGATTTGTCGAACAGATACTATACACAGAATTTCAGGAATTCTAATTCTCAACACACTAAAAATCCTTTTACTGAATGGATTATACCTCCACGGAGATATCATCCACAAGGCTACAAGGATCAGCTTGAAATGTCCTTTATTTCTGAATATTGTGGACAAACAAATGGACCCAAGGTAGTCTGGGTAAAAAACAACTAGTTTATTTTTCTGTCTTTGCAGGTATACGGCTATCCAAGGATAAAAGAATATTGGTACTTGGATAGTGGATGCTCAGAACATATAACAGGAAACAAGGCCAACCTAAGCAATTATAAGGCAAAGCTTGGACCCAAAGTTGTCTTTAGAGACTCCAACTGTGGACAGACAAAAGGGTATGGACAAGTCAAAGTTGGAGCAGTCACATTCAAAGAAGTATCATATGTCAAAGGTCTCAAGCACAACCTCATCAGCATAAGCCAGTTATGTGATGAAGGTTATCAGGTAACCTTTAACCCTTCCCAATGTCTTATTACCAATAATAAAAATAAAAATGTATTATCTGGTATTAGACAAGGAAATATTTATCTAGTCAATTTTGACTCTGCCAATACTGACGTCTGTCTAGTTAATTCAATAAGTAAGATAAATGAATTATGGCATAAAAGGCTAGGACACATTAACCTTAGGACTATCTCTAAGCTTTCTAAGGACAATCTTGTCAAAGGACTGCCTTCTGGTTCATACAAGAAGGAAGGACTTTGCAGGGCTTGTCAGTTAGGTAAGCAATCAAGAAGTTGTTTCAAATCCTTATCCAAGAGTGATTCACCTAGGATTCTGTACTTATTGCATTTAGATCTTTTTGGACCAACTGCTATACAGAGCTTAGGAGGGAAGCATTATTCTTTAGTTATTGTAGATGACTTCTCAAGATTCACTTGGGTGTTCTTTCTTAGGAATAAGTCTGACACCTTAAAGGTTCTAACAGACTTTCTCAGGTCCATCAAGACTGAGTACTCTACTCTAGTTGCATTGATCAGAAGTGATCATGGTACTGAGTTTGAGTCTCTTCTGATGAGAGAATTCTGTGGAAAAGAAGGGATCAGACAGTGTTTCTCTGCTCCTAGAAGCCCTCAACAAAATGGGGTAGCTGAAAGGAAAAATAGAACATTAATTGAATCAGCAACTACATTGCTTGCTGATGCTCATTTGCCACTCTCCTTTTGGGCAGAGGGAGTGAACACAACAAATTATGTGTTGAATAGAAGCCTGATACATAAGCTTAAGGGTAAGACTCCCTATGAACTACTCAAGAATAAAAAGCCTAAGGTTAGCTATTTTAAGATTTTTGGTTGTAAATGCTATGTGCATAACAATGATAAGAAATATCTAAGGAAGTTTGAAGCTAAAGCAGCTGAAGGCATATTCCTTGGATACACTCTATCTAGTAAGGCATATAGAGTCTACAACAAATCTACTCTTAAAATAGAGGAGTCCATGCATGTTTCTTTTGATGAAACTAACCAATTGAATGAGGAGTGGAATACCACCTCTACCATAAATACTTTGCAGGTATCAAATTTATGTGGAGAGCTAAGTGAGCTAAATCTAGAGAAAAAAGATTCTTCACCTCCAACAACTCAAACACTTGAAGATAGTGAAGAAGAAGATCATCCAGAAGATCTTGCTGACAAATCAATCCAAGTAGCAGCTGATCAAATTCCCCAAGAAGAAATCATTGTTGAACCAACTCCAACTGTTGACCACATCAGAGTTAGAGATCATCCAATATCACAAGTAATTGGAGATATTTCAGTAGGTGTTCAAACAAGGCATCAACTACATCAAAATCAGATGCATACTTGTTTCCTATCACAAGTTGAACCTCAAACCATAACAGATGCAGAACAAGATCCAATTGGATTCTTGCAATGCAAGAGGAGCTCAACCAGTTTGAAAGGAACAAGGTTTGGGATTTGGTTCCAAGACCAAAGGGCCATCCAGTTATTGGCACTAAATGGGTCTTCAGGAACAAGCTAGATGAACAAGGCAACATTGTGATAAATAAAGCAAGGCTGGTAGCACAAGGTTATTCACAGGAAGAAGGCATTGATTATGATCAGACCTTTGCTCCTGTTGCAAGACTTGAAGCAATCAGAATCTTTCTTGCTTTTGCTGCATTTAAAAAGTTCAAAGTATTTCAAATGGATGTGAAGAGTGCATTCTTAAATAGAGAAATTAAAGAAGAAGTCTATGTGGAACAACCACCAGGTTTCATTTCTCCAACTCAACCCTCTTTTGTATTTAAGCTTAAGAAAGCTCTTTATGGTCTCAAACAAGCTCCTAGAGCATGGTATGAGACTTTAGCTAGTTTTCTTTGGGAAAACAATTTCTGTAGGGGCATAGTAGATAAAACCCTATTTTCCAGGATACATAAAAATCAAACTTTACTAGTTCAAATATATGTAGATGACATTATTTTTGGCTCCACTGATTCAAATTTGTGCAAAAGATTTTCTAATCTAATGCAATCTAAATTTGAAATGAGTAGTATGGGTGAGTTATCATACTTCCTTGGTCTTCAAGTGAAGCAAACTCCAAATGGGATCTTCATATCCCAATCTAAGTATGCTAAGGAATTAGTGAAAAGGTTTGGTATGTCTGATTCTTCCACCATGAAAACACCCATGCCCTCTAATGCTGTTGTTGATAATGATGAATCAGGGAAACCTGTTGATTCAAAAGTATATAGAGCAATTGTTGGCTCACTACTTTATTTAACAGCTAGTAGGCCTGACATAATGTTTGCTACCTGTATTAGTGCTAGGTTTCAAGTTAACCCCAAAGAATCTCACTTAATTTTATTAAAAAGGATTTTGAGATATATAAAGGGTTGCCTTAATCTAGGACATTGGTATCCAACAACATCTGAATTTGAATTAACTGGATTCTCAGATTCAGATTATGCTGGATGCAAAGTAGACAGGAAAAGCACATCAGGAACTTGTCAGTTTCTTGGTATAGGCTTGTGTCTTGGTTTTGTAAAAAGCATACATCTTTGTCTACATCAACAGCTGAAGCTGAATACATGGCTGCTGGCAGTTGCTGCTCACAGATGTTGTGGATACAAAATCAACTTCTAGACTATGGTGTCAACTTAAATAATTCAACTATATTTTGTGACAATACTAGTGCAATATCTATAGCACAAAATCCAGTTCTCCATAGTAAGACTAAACACATAGAAATTAGGCACCACTTCCTTAGGGATAATGTGGATAAAAATAAAATTTGCCTACAATTTATTCCTTCTAATTTACAAAGAGCTGACATTTTCACCAAGCCATTGGATGAAAAGAAGCATATCTTCTTTATAAATCAAATAGGAATGATAGATGGAGATTCAATCTGTTAAAAAATTATCATTTCTATTTATCCCCAAAATTCATTGAGCGGAGGGCGATGAATTTATATCATTTGTCGAATGGTGGTCGACGAAACCTTTTATCTTCAGAATCGATAAAGAAAATTTCATATGTCGAACAGTGGTCGACCGAAAAGATATTTTTGTCGAACGGCATCAGACGGAGACCTAAAGTCTTTTCGACTTCTGTTTTTAATTAGGTTTTTGCCGAACGCCACTCCACAAATGCGCCCCCTTCTCCGGTCTATATAATCTCTAATTTATTTCTTAATAGATCGCGCCTACAGAAATCGTTTCCCTCCAGTTCCCCTTTGCACTTGATCTTTCTCTCTTGCAGGTACAAATGACGATATCTCAAGCCGCGCTCTCTTCAATGAAGTTCGATGCCGGGTTTGACATCGACATGGAATCGTTTGCTCAATCTGACCAAGTCTTCAAAGATATCCTTCAACTCATTGAGGATCAACAGTTAAAGAAGCTAATGAGCATGAGGATAAAGCTGCACACAGCAGAGATTAAGGAATGGTGTTTTACGGCTAAGCAGGAAGATGAAAGTCTAACAGGAACCATCTCAGGACATCAGGTCTCTCTTACCCCTACCATTCTAACTGAGGTTTTTGGTTTTGTTAATGGTGATGATGAGTTAGAGCTCAGCTCTGTTGAAAATGGTGAAGCATTGATTAAGATGGGTTATTATACTGGAAACCCTAATCACCTGCTTAAGAAAAACTTATCTGTGGAATATAAGTTTCTTTCTGATATTGTTGGCAAAGTGTTGTTAGGAAAAACAACAGGTCATGATTATATCAATAGGCACCAATTTATGTTGATGGTGGCCTTTGTAATACCCTGCCAGTACGAATAGTATAACAGTAGGTCCGGCCGGGACCCCACGCCATACAAACCACACTAGCTAGGAGTTAAAAGGTGATAAACAGAAAGAACTACAACAGAGTAAACTAAACACTAGCGGAAGCATAGTGATTTAATATTTCATTTAGAACTGTCCACTATCATAGGAATGAAAGCATAAAATAGAGTTACGGCCTTAGGGCCTTACATTCACCAATGTACAAAACTCATAACATACTTCAGCACCCAGGCCGGCAATACATGAGAAAGCAGAAAAGGGAGGCTGGCCTTCAAGGGCCAACTCGGCAATAGGGCCATCGCCCGCTATTTCCCACTAGTCTCACCTGCACCTGCATAGGAACATTCCACCGAGCGGTGGCAAACAAAGTAACGGTCAGCACAGCTGACCAAATTATAACGACCCCACCCCTTTCCCGGGGTGGCGGAGCTTCTACCCTGCAAGCAAGCCATACTAGCACAAGAACTAATATAAAAAAAGTGCTACAACACAAGGTGAGGTTTCAAGCACAATCAATCTTCTAGGTTGAGCATCAAAAAGGAGGGAACCTAGGTATGCACATGATGTTGGTTGGGTTCACCCGAAGGTTCCCCACAACCGCCTAAACAACCGCATGAGGCTAACAACATCAATTCCACAAAACACTCCACCGTAAGGGCCATCGCCTTAGGTGGGGAAAAAAGCTTTTGGTCGGTCTAGGTAAATCACCTTCCACGACCTCTCCCATGATCACACGACTTCCATGAGGTTGGGACCTCTTACCGATCTGCATGGAAACGGGTTCGGTTTAGCTTTGCCCGTGCTCTAATTGTCGCGATCTATCGCACGACGCGGGTACGGCTTAACCTCGGCCCGTAAGGGTTTAGCACTTTCAAGTGCTACACAATTTATAAGCTACGCACCTAACCCCTTCACAAGGATCTAGGCTTCACAAATACTCAACAAGGGAGGTACAATACGCTCTGCATCAATTTCGTGGTGAAGGTTTGCCTTCATACAATCTCAAAGAATGGGGATTTCGTTAGGATCTTCACAAGACGCCTACACTTAAATCCCGCAATACTATAGATGATTTCACGGAGTCATTCTCCGGCACGCATTCTAGGCTTAACCTAAATGCAACGTTGCAAATCAAGCATCACCGATTCGGGCTCACGGCCACGAATAGGCTTCACACAAAATGCCTAAATCCGCACGACTACCGGATTTCTACATGCAATAATGCCGGGGACGGACACAATCTACCCGGAGTTCCGAAGAACTTGAGGAAATCCTACACTTCACCCATTTGGTGAAAGGGATTCCTCATGCAATCATAGAGAAATGAAAGAGAGGACAATTGACAAGTCCAAATATCGGGAGGAAGAATCGTTACACTAGATGCGTTCTTCTTAGCCATGGATCTGAGATTTCACACGGAGGGAAAGGACCGCACCGGGTTGCACTCTCCAGATCTGGAAACGGCTCGCGAAACGGAGCTCCGTCAATGGCGAGATCTCCTCTTCTTCTTCCTTGCCTCCTTCTTCCTTCTTTAGCCTAGGAGAGAGAAGAGCCTTGATATTATGAGGATAGAACCCCTCTCAAAAGCCCTTATACCCTCCAGCCATTTATCACAGCCGTTGAATCAAATTCAAAGAATTTTGAACGGCCGGATCATCTTCTCCGTTCATTTTTGCGGAGCAGAATAAACAGTGCGTGTTAAAATTTTTGATTGGACCGTTTAGGAGTAAGCAGGAGTTGTATCAACAAGAGTTATAGCCAAACAACCACAATGCCAAAATAGAAACACAAGAAATCTTTATTGAAATAGATCTGCTTACAATGCGAGGCATACATGGCGAGACATGATTCATAAGAATCACGGAGATGAGAAGAACAAACAAACCAAAAAACAGAAACCAGCGGTCTGCCAAAAAGAGACCGCTCGGACTGCAACAAAGGCTCAGGCCGCCCAGCTTGTTCTGCTGTACTCCCAGACTGCTTGTACAGTCAGACCGCAGAAACACCTTGAGACCGCGCGAACAGAAGCAGACAAACTGCACTGCCAGACCGCAATCCCAGACCGCACTAACTGAAGCTTATAGGAACAAAGAACTGAAGCTGTTGTCAGACCGCAACTCAGACCGCCTAACCGCTGAAGGTCGCCTGATCCCTGAGTTCGCTGTAAACAGCACAAGAACACAATAACCCAGTTCGCTGACAGACCGCAGACGAACTATTTATTCAAGCCACCGGAAATCACCAAGGAAGGAGACTGCACCCTGCTGACCGCAAACCTGCGAACACAACAAAGGTAAACTCGCATCCAGGTCGCGCGAACTCAAACTTGAGACCGCAAGAACAATCTGGGCTCTGGTTCTTACAGTTCTCGTTAGGAATGACGGGCCATGCACCCCTATTTATAGGCGGGTGGACGGATGTCGTCACCGCACAAACCGGGATACAGTCACCACCCATCAGATCGCGAACGGTCTCAAAAGATAGACCGCACGAACACAGCACTTTGAACAAAATTCAGTCCAAGACCGAAGACAGCAGCAAGCCGCGCACAAGCCGTGCGAACACAGCGATCATCCTTCCTGAGATCGCCAACACAGAGAAGAAACTGGCCGACTTGAACCAAGTCGCTAGAACGACACAACCAAGCCGCCCGGTCACAGCAGTTAGCCAGGAACAGACCGACTAGAACAAGACTGGAAACAACCCGCAACAGGTCGCCAGAACCAGCGACCAAACCCAAGAAGCAAGCTGGCCGATCACACCAGATCGCCAGAACCAAACCGCCAAAGCACCAGCACAGACCGCGCGGTCTCAGCGGTCTCCAGCCTTCAGACCGGCCGGACTCCTTTCCACACCACTTCAACAAATTTCAACACTCCCCCTTGAAGTGGGAAGTGGAAACTATCCCGAGCAACTCCCTTAACCGAGTAAACGGTCCCTTCGCCAGCGGCTTTGTGAAGATGTCTGCGACATTGTCCGCACTCCGAACATGCTCGACCATAAGAGATCCTCCCAACACCTTTTCACGAATGAAATGGTGCTCAATATCTATATGTTTGGTCCTCGCGTGATAGATTGGATTGTTAACCAGCTTGAGAGCACTCTCATTGTCCCCGCGAAGCATAGTGGGACCTCGAACCTCCTGATGAACGTCCTGTACCAACCTCCTGAGCCAAATAGCTTCCTGAGCTGCCAAGGCCGAAGCCTTGTACTCTGCTTCTGTGGTAGATACAGACACCGAGTCTTGCTTCTTGCTGCACCAAGAAATAGCTGTGGGGCCTGTCATAAAGACAAAACCAGACGTTGATCTCCGATCATCCACGTCTCCCCCATAATCAGCATCCATGAAACCATGCAACTCCAAGCTTGACCCTCTCCTATATAGAAGACCCAAATCAGAGGTCGACTTCACATACTTCAAGATGCCTTTAGCCGCCAGAAGATGAGGTTTCCGTGGTTCCGCCATGTACCGACTCACCTTGCCAACTGCATAAGCAATATCCGGCCTTGTGATCGTCAAGTAGATCAAGCTCCCAACCAGAGCTCGGAACACCAACGGATTAGATAAGACTCTCCCCTCATCCTTTCGAAGCTTATGATGTTGCTCCAAAGGTATAGAGCTGCTTTTTCCTTCCTCCATGCCAAATCGTTTCACGATTCGCTCCGCATATCTTTCCTGAGAAATGAGCACTCCGCTCTCCCGCCTCTGGACCTCGAGTCCAAGGAAATGGTGAAGCTCCCCCAGATCCTTCATCTCGAATCTGATAGCAAGCTCAGTCCTGAGTCTTGCAACAGCTTCCTTCGAGTTCCCGGTGACAATCATGTCATCCACGTACAGCAGCACAATCACCCGAAGCACCCCCTCTTTCTTGATGAACAAGCTTGAATCAGAGTCTGAAGCAACGAATCCGCAGAATAAGAGATATTCTGCAATCTTCCCGTACCACGCCCGAGGCGCTTGCTTCAACTCGTACAGGGCCTTCTTCAATTTACAAACATAGTCCGGATACTCCTTCGAGATGAAACCTTGCGGTTGAGTCATGAAGATATCTTTGTCAATCTCGCCGTATAAGAAGGCATTCTTCACGTCGAGTTGCCAAATCTCCCAACCACTCGAAGCCGCCAAGGCAACAACAAATCGAACCGAAGTCATCTTTGCCACTGGACTAAACGTTTCATCATAATCTTCTCCGTACTGCTGTGAGAACCCGCGAGCTACAAGACGAGCCTTGTAACGCTCGATACTACCGTCAGCTTTCTTCTTCAGCTTGAAGACCCACTTACAAGTGACAGGAGTAGTACCCTTGGGCTTGGGCACAAGAGACCAGGTCTCATTCTTCTCGAGAGCTGTCATCTCTTCTTGCATAGCAATGTCCCACTCCTTCACACCTCTGGCCTTTTCAAAGCTCGACGGCTCCCTTTTATCTAAGGGACCAGCAAAGAAACATGAAACGAAGTTCACCGTGTTTCCTCCTGTATATCGATCTGGTGGTTGAATAGTCCTGTTCGACCTCCTAAGAGGTTGCACCTGACTAACCACCTCCTCAGCCGCTTCTTCTGTGCAAGCTCCTTTTCCAGATGAACTTGGAGCATCGCTCCCCCTGCTACCAGAACCTGAAGCCCCCATCTCAGAGCTTGACACAACTGGAGCTCCTGGTGAAACAGGCAGCTCCACTTGAAGACTTCTCGCAGCTTTTCCTCCTTCATCAATCCTGCTCTCTGGTAGTTCAACTCCTGAACTCCCCTTGTAGGAAGTCACTTCATCGAACACCACATCCCGAGAAACAATTGACCTCCGTGTCTCAGGATCCATGCATCTCCATCCCTTCTTCCGCTCATCATACCCAACAAAGACTAGCTTCCTTGCTTTCGCATCTAGCTTTGTTCGAAGAGCATCAGGAATATGCACATAGCAGGTTGACCCGAACACCCGAAGGTGAGCAACACTCGGCTTCTCCTTGAACATTAGTTCGTGAGGGGTCTTCATGTTGATAGGACTTAAAGGCAATCTGTTGATGACATAAGCTGCACAAGACATTCCCTCCGCCCAGAAGGACTTTGGGATATTCTTGGCATGAAGCCAACATTTGCAAGTTTCCGTCAGATGACAGATCTTCCTTTCGGCAATGCCATTCTGCTGTGGAGTATGGGCACAAGTGAGCTCTCTCCGAACGCCGTGTTTCCTGCAAAAACTTGAGAACTCACCAGAAGTGAACTCCCCACCATTGTCAGTTCTCAATTTTTTCACCCGCAGGCCTAAACGACCTTCCACCAGCTCCTTGAACTCCACAAACCTTGCAAAGGCTTCTGACTTTTCTTTCAAGATATACACCCAGACATATCTGGTGTAATCGTCAATCAACACCAACATATATCTATTGCCTCCAAGGCTTGGGGTGGCAGTTGGTCCCATCAAATCACCGTGGATGCATTCCAACGGTGCTTTGCACCTTGTTTGCGATTTGTCAAATGGAAGTCGATGAGACTTACCAAACTGACATCCTTCGCAGACATGACCGTCTCCATAGGAGGACAAGCTAGGCAAGCCATTGACAAGGCCCCTTACCGCCATAGCCTTCAATTTGTCCATGCCTACATGCCCCAACCTTTCATGCCAGATGGTAGCACCATCATTTGTCCTCATCTTATCAACATAGGTACTTGTCGATAAAACGAACAAGTCCTTCACCCGCTTGCCGACATGAATAACTTCTCCCTTTATTTCCGGTTGAGTTTTGAGAAACTTCACTTATGTTGGGCCAAACAGAACGTGATAACCGGCATCGACAGCATTGGTCACAGAAAAGAGATTCTTCTTCATACCAGGCACGTGATAAACACTCCTCAACGTGAGTGGACCCTTATCACTGCTCAGAGAGACGACTCCTTCATGCTCTACTGGATGAATAGAATTATCAGCTGTTATGATAGCATTGTTACCTGAGTAAGGTGCCAAAGAAGAGAACTTTGATCCATCCCCGGTGAGATGATGTCCACACCCTGAATCAACAATCCAGTCTTCTTCATAGTTGATGGAAGCCAAGGCCTTAACGGGCATCGCCGTTATATTAGACACAAAGGCTCCTCCCCATCCAATCTCACCAGACTTTGGCATCTCCTTCTCCACTGCATGTCCTGGCTGAAGATTCACCCGGCAATCTTTCTTGAAGTGCCCGGTCTTGTTGCATCTAAAGCACCTCGGTCCCTCTCCTTTCTTCTTCCCATCAGACTTAGGAGCGTAGCCCCTATCTTGTTGACCTGAAGTAGAGGGTCCATCATGACCCGGCTTCTTCTTTTCCCATTTCTTTTTTCTCTTCCCAGAGAACATCACATCACTCTCTCCCCCGGAGATAGAAACCCCCGCCATCTGTCTTGCTAAACTTTCTTGCGAAGCAAGAAGGTTCTCCAGCTCCAACAACGACGGCTGATTTGCCCAACCCTGAACTGAAGTTACAAAAGCAAGATACTCCTTCCGCAATCCGCGGATGATATGCCTCTTCAGCTTTGCCTCAGAGATTGGCTCATCATGGTCCAAAGCGGAAATCTCTGCCGTGAGGTTCTTCATCTTAAGGAAGAAGGTAGAAATAGAAAGATCGCCTTGAGAGGCTCTTGCCAACTCATTTTCAAGAAATTGTAGCCTCGCTACATTCTTCTTATTGAACAATCCATCCAAGGATGTCCAAATCTCAGCAGCAGACTTACATCCGATAATATGATCAAACAACTCCGGTGAGATAGCCCTTTTGAGAGTGAACTCAGCCTTAGCATTCAACCTCCTCCAAAGTCTCACCTCTGCCATATTATCTCCTGCTAGAAACACCTCTTGTGTGTCTTCTCCGCCAACTACCTCCCAAAGATCCTCGCCAAGCAAGTAACTCTCCATACATGACTTCCACTTTTTAAAGTTAGTCGATGTGAGGAGTTCAATACCAAGACCTCTTGCGAATCCGCCTTCCATGGCAACCAATGTGGTCTCTTCTTCACAAAGACGATGGCAACTCTAGTTGATCACTGCTTATCCACTCCAGCAACCTGGCTCTGATACCATGTTAAAATTTTTGATTGGACCGTTTAGGAGTAAGCAGGAGTTGTATCAACAAGAGTTATAGCCAAACAACCACAATGCCAAAACAGAAACACAAGAAATCTTTATTGAAATAGAACTGCTTTACAATGCGAGGCATACATGGCGAGACATGATTCATAAGAATCACGGAGATGAGAAGAACAAACACACCAAAAAACAGAAACCAGCGGTCTGCCAAAAAGAGACCGCTCGGACTGCAACAAAGGCTCAGGCCACCCGACTTATTCTGCTGTACTCCCAGACCGCTTGTACAGTCAGACCGCAGAAACACCTTGAGACCGCGCGAAAAGAAGCAGACAAACTGCACTGCCAGACCGCAATCCCAGACCGCACGAACTGAAGCTTATAGGAACAAAGAACTGAAGCTGTTGTCAGACCGCAACTCAGACCGCCTAACCGCTGAAGGTCGCCTGATCCCTGAGTTCGCTGTAAACAGCACAAGAACACAATAACCCAGTTTGCTGACAGACCGCAGACGAACTATTTATTCAAGCCACCGGAAATCACCAAGGAAGGAGACCGCACCCTGCTGACCGCAAACCTGCGAACACAACAAAGGTTAACTCGCATCCAGGTCGCGCGAACTCAAACTTGAGACCGCAAGAACAATCCGGGCTCTGGTTCTTACAGTTCTCGTTAGGAATGACGGGCCATGCACCCCTATTTATAGGCGGGTGGACGGATGTCGTCACCGCACAAACCGGGATACAGTCACGACCCATCAGATCGCGAACGGTCTCAAAAGATAGACCGCGCGAACACAGCACTTTGAACAAAATTCAGTCCAAGACCGAAGACAGCAGCAAGCCGCGCACAAGCCGTGCGAACACAGCGATCATCCTTCCTGAGATCGCCAACACAGAGAAGCAACTGGCCGACTTGAACCAAGTCGCTAGAATGACACAACCAAGCCGCCCGGTCACAGCAGTTAGCCAGGAACAGACAGACTAGAACAAGACTGGAAACAACCCGCAACAGGTCGCCAGAACCAGCGACCAAACCCAAGAAGCAAGCTGGCCGATCACACCAGATCGCCAGAACCAAACCGCCAAAGCACCAGCGCAGACCGCGCGGTCTCAGCGGTCTCCAGCCTTCAGACCGGCCGGACTCCTTTCCACACCACTTCAACAAATTTCAACAGTGCGCATGTTCACAGGCGCACGGTCACTGGTCATGCGCGAAGAACCTCTGGTCGTGCGCGTATAGCTTTTCAGCCGACCATATTTCCTGTCAATTAACGCACGATCATGCGCACGATCACTGGTCGTGCGCGAAGAAGAGGCCAATGGTCGTGCGCGAGGAGCAGGTAGGGAAAATTCAGCCTACTTCGCGTGCCGCACTTCCATTCTGCCTACTTCGACAAACTACGATTTTTGGGGTGTTACAACTCCACCTCCCTTAAAATATTTTCGTCCCGAAATTTCGAAAACCGTAGTAATAGTAAATACAGTTAAAATTACCTGAGGGGAATAGCTCGGGGTACTCCGCGAGCATCGCTTGCTCTCTTTCCCAAGAGAGTTCCTCTCTTCCGCAATTATTCCAATGGACTTTCACCATCCGTATGGACTTGTTCCGCAACTGCTTCACTTCAGTGTCTTCAATGCAAATGGGCTTGACATTCGTCGTTAGCCCACCATCTACCGACACTTCGTTGACAGCAACAACCACATTAGGCTCTTTAACAGCCTTCCGCAATACAGAGATGTGGAATACATCATGCAACCCGCTCAACTCCAAAGATAGAGCAAGCTGGTAAGCAGCTTCACCGATGCGCTCTAAGATCTCGAATGGTCCTAAGTACCTCGGACTTAGCTTTTTCAAGTGTCGGATCCTTGATACTCCTTTGAACGGTTTGATCTTGAGATAGACCCAGTCGCCAACGGAAAACTTGACGTTTCGGTGATTTGCATTGTAATATTTTGCCTGCCGATCCTGGGCAATGAGCAAGCGCTCCCGAATAGCCCGGATCGATGTATTCGCCTCATCCACGTCTTTGCATTTTAACAACTTAGTGTCGCCCGTTTCAGCCCAAGACAACGGTGTGCGACATTTCCTACCATAAAGAGCCTCGAAAGGGGCCATCTTTATACTAGCTTGGTAGCTGTTGTTGTAAGCAAATTCGATCATAAAGAGATGGTCCTCCCATCTCTTTCCGAAATCCAGGGCGCACATCCTCAGCATGTCTTCCATCGTCCTATTGGTCCTTTCGGTCTGTCCATCCGTTTGCGGGTGGAAGGCCGTGCTAAACTTCAGCTTGGTACACAATAGTTGATGAATCAGCTTCCAATCATTCGATGTGAACCGCCCATCACGATCACTTACGATGCTACGGGGAATCCCGTGCAACCGTACGATGTTATCCACGTACAACTTTGCCAGTTTTTCTACAGAATCATCCTTCCGGTTCGGAATGAAGTGTGATACCTTTGTCAGTCTGTCCACGATCACCCAGATGGCGTCATTTCCATGTTGTGATCTCGGCAATCCGTGCACAAAATCCATCGAAATATCATCAAACTTTCATTCCGGAATCGGCAAGGACTTCAAAAATCCACCGGGACGTTGACATTCCGCCTTCACCAACACGCAAGTATTACACTTGGCCACGTAGAGGGCAATGTCCTTCTTCATACCCGGCCACCAGAAAAGTTTCTTCATGTCCATGTACATTTTCGTGCTCCCAGGGTGGATCGAGTACTTGGTATGATGAGCCTCATACATCAACTCCGCCCGTAGAGTACCAATTTGGGACGCACAATCTGCCCTCTTTCTACATAAGGCCATCTTCGAAGGAGAAATCAGCCTTTAACCCATCCACGGTTTCCGCTTTATAGCGTTTCATGCTCTCATCCAGCTCCAATGCTTGTCGAACTCGGTCGGCAAGGTCCTATTGAACCTCCGTCCAGTTCAAGCATGCTGAAGTAGACGCTCTTCTATCAACGCAAATGATCTCCATTTCTTCCAGTTCGCGGATTAGACGCTCATCGTGCATCAAAATCCAATTTGCTTGAGCTGGAGCCCGACGACTCAACGCGTCCGCAACTACATTTCCCTTTCTAGGAGTATATTTGATGTCGAAGCTGTAGTCCCCCAGGAACTCCATCCACCTCCTCTGACACATATTCAACTCCCTTTGATCCAGCAGGTACTTGAGGCTCTTGTGGTCGGTAAAGATGTCGATCTTCACGCCATACAAATAATGCCTCCAAAGTTTGAGAGCAAATACCACGGCCGCTAGCTCCAAATCATGGACTGGGTAATTCCTCTCATGAACCTTCAACTGCCGGGAGCCGTAGGCAATTACCTTTCCGAACTGCACTAGGACACAACCCAAACCACTCCCCGAGGCGTCGCTATAGATTTCGTAGCCTTCCGTACCACATGGCGAGCATAGAATGGGCGTCGTGGTCAAACGGCTCTTCAGCTCTTCAAAAGCTCGTGCGCACTCGGGCGACCAAACGAACTTATGATCTTTCCTAGTCAGTTTAGTGAGAGGGAGTGCAATCCTCGAGAAGTTCTCCACAAAGCGCCTATAATTGCCGGCAAGTCCTAAGAAACTTCGGACTTCCGCTACGTTTTTCATCAAAGGCCACGCTCAGATCGCTTCTATCTTCGACGGATCAACTGCAATTCCTTCTCCACTAACAACATGACCAAGGAATGCTACAGACGGTAGCCAAAACTCGCACTTGGAGAACTTGGCATATAGCTGACTCCTCCTCAAGGTGCTCAGAACTGCGTGCAGATGCCCTACATGCTCCTCTTTCGACTGAGAGTATACCAAAATGTCGTCGATGAAGACGATCACAAATTGATCCAAATACTCTCGAAACGTCCTGTTCATTAAGTCCATGAATACCGACGGTGCATTAGACAGACCGAACGGCATCACCGTGAACTCATTGTGCCCAAAGCCTGTACTGAACGCTGTCTTTGGAATATCACATTCCCTTATCCGCAGTTGGTAATAACCGGACCTTAGGTCAAGTTTGGAGTATACCATCGACCCAACCAGTTGGTCGAATAAATCATCGATTCTTGGAATCGGATATCGGTTCTTCTCGGTCAACTTGTTTAGCTCTCGATAATCGATACATAGACGCAAGCTCCCGTCCTTCTTTTTCACAAAGAGGACCGGTGCACTCCAAGGCGATGAACTTGGACGTACGTAGCCTTGCTCTAGCAGCTCTTGCAATTGGACCCTCAGCTCTGCCAATTCCTTTGGCGCTATCCGGTACGGTGAGTGGGCCACAGGTTTGGCACCTGGCACCAACTCGATACAGAAATCAATCTCTCGCTGAAGCGGAGCCCCAGGGAGTTCGTTAGGAAACACGTTGGCGTACTCCGCTACAACTGGGACATCACACAACCTGGGCTTTGGTTCCAAAGCCTCCAACAAGGTGAAGAACAACTCGGCTCCTTGTCTCACCGCCTTAACCACTTGGAGAGCAGACATCAGCGTCTTGCTCGCTCCTCGCATACCGGCGAACGTGGTTTCGTCTTCGGTGTTCTTTGCCAGAGTGATCTCCTTTGAATTGCAATCAATGCATGCTCGCTGCTCCGAGCGCCAGTCCATGCCGAAGATCACATCAAATTCCGCTAACGGTAATAACAACGCTTCCAAGTCGAAATCCTGACTTCCGATCCGCACCTTCACACGGCTCTTCCTATCCGCACTCATGCGAGATCCATTGGGTAGCACTACTTCCAATATATCCTCTACTAAGGTAGACAGCACTCCGATTCGCACCACGAAGTCCTCAGACAGAAAAGAGTGTGATGCACCCGTATCAAATAGAGCTCTTGCCAGATAGTTGAAAAATAGGACGAAACCTAATTGTACACAAATAAAGCATAGTCGTACAACAGTATGAATTATATAAATAACTGTAAAAGCTAGCTTCTAATTCGTACCTGTGACGACATCAGTCTGTCGTATAGCTTCTTGCTGGCCAAGCGAATAGACTCTCGGCTGAGTCGGAATGTGCTGGGAAGCTGAAGACTCCGCAGCTTTACCCTTTTCCGCAGCACGAGCATAGTCCAACGCTCGGTTCTCTGCCTTCGGGGGACCACTTCGACACACCGCGGCCTTGTGTCCCACCTTCCCGCAGGTGAAACACGTGATAGGACCCCGCACAGTCATTGCTCCCGAAACATTTGAGCGAGTTTGCTCCGCCGGTTTGAACTTCCTTTTGTTCTTTCTAAACTCTGACTTGGACTGAGAGGCCGGCGCATGAAACTCAGGTTTCTTTGCCACGGTTTTTGCTTGTACCCTCTTCATGTCCAACTCTAGGGATCTGGCAGTTTGGACCATCACATGGAAACCTAACGTCATTGGGCCTGCTAGGAGCATCCTCAACTCATCTCGAAGACCTTCATAGAACTTGTTCGTCTTTATCTCTTCATCTTCCATCATAGGCCCCGCATAACGACCCAGTTTAGTGAACTCGTGCAAGTACTCATCCACTAAGCTGTCGCCTTGAGTTAACTTCAGAAACTGGTTCTGCAACGCAATGCGTTGGGCAGAAGGAATATACCTTTGAAGAAATGACTTTGAGAACTCCGCTATCGTGATCTCGGTAATCTCCTTGCCTCCAAACTTGTGCACTTCCTGTTTGGCCCACCAACGCTCCGCCTCTCCGTTAAGGAGGAAGGTGGCTAAAGTGACCATCATAGCTTCTTCTGTTGTTGTCGCCTTTAGAGTTTTTCTAACCGTTGATAGCCAGTCTTCCGCCTCCGTTGGGGATCGGTCCCCGAGAAAGTTGGAGGGTGGAATCTTAGAAAGTGTTGTAGTTGTTGATCACGCGCTCGCGCAACGGCTACACGCTCTACAGTGTTGGATCGGTCGACGCCCTTAGAGGGGGGGGGGAGGGGTGAATAAGGGATTTCAAAAACTTTAGATTATATTTAGAAAAACTTCGGAATATTGCAAGATTAATAAAGAGACATCAAGTAAAACAATAATAAAGAGATATGTTTTATTAATATCAAATAATGTTTTACAAAACTTGATTTCTATGACGCTAGAAATCAGAGGCGACTAATAAAAATTCTTTTTCGTTTTCTATACCGACTCGTATCCCCACGAACCGGTTGGCTTTAGCCGATCTCTCCCCAGATACGGCCTCAAGCCGCTCTAGCCGATCTATCCCCAGAAAGGCCTCGAGCACCCCCTAGACCTAACCTAGATCTAGTCGCCAACACGAGGCGAATTTCAGCCCTAAGTCCTACCCCAGACCTAGTCGCCAACACGAGGCGATTTCACTACCGTTTACAAAAAAGATATGAAATGAAAAGACAATAATATAAAAACTCCCTCTATATGGATCTATTGGAGAAGTGGGCGAAGGCCCGCAGAGTATGATCGTAGTCGATGCAACCTTTCATCACGATGATGACGCGTGTTGAAATCTTCTCCATGGATCTCCTTAAGGCTTTATGGAATTGTGGGAGTATCGCTTTGAATCTTCCTCTCTCTGCTATGGCACGAAGCTCTGGAGTTTGGGATTGGAGGAGGATGAAGAATTCGGAGCCAAAGGATCCAATTTATAGCCTTTACGCTACCGCCGACGCTAGCCCGGATTAGGAAACATTTAGCGCGGCAGGATCTTCAATCCGCGGCAACATATTGCTCTATTCCTCTTGTGCGCCATGCTACAGCCAGCGCTAGTAGATACCGCCGGGCGCTAGCTCCTTCTAAAAATGCCACCGTAATCGAGCTAATCAATGCTAGCGCCGGGCGCTATCGCTACCGTCGGCGCTAGTAAGCTTGTTCGAATTTTGGCCTCAAATTTGGGTGCAGACATCATGAGTACTCCTTGAGTCATGTGGACTATGTTAACCTGCACACTTGAACACACAAGATCAAATACACATAGGATTTGTTATTCTCAAACCTAGGAGATGCAGAAGACCATGTTCCAACAAACTCCCCCTTTTGATAATAACAAATCCATTAATGATAAAACAAAGCATTAATAAATAAGCATGATGAGACTATACTTGTGTGTGTGTGAGAGTGATGACTTTAGGATAATTATTGATTTTAGCATTTAGAATTGCTCCCCCTAAATACATGCTCCCCCTATGTGAATGCTCCCTTAATATGTATGCTATCAACTGAATTTGTCATGTTGGGTTTATGATAGTGGGTTACATTTATCATTGTTAGTTCTCCCCCTTTTGCATTTTATCATGTTAGTTCTCCCCCTTTGTTATTAGCAAAAGTGGGTAGGGAAACAAAACACTAAAAAATGTGTAAATAAAAGAGAAGGCATGATCGAGCTTTTTAAGTAAATGATAAGGAGTTTTATACTTGTCTTTCATTGAAAATGATCAGAGTTATGACTTATTTTATCCCTTTTGTTTGTAGTTCTCCCCCTTTTATATATCAGAGTTTAAGCAAAAAATAATGATTTCCCCTTTAAATAAGAGTTTTAAGCCTAAAAACAATCATGATTTCCAAGTAACCAATCTATCCAGACAATATGTCAACACCCTAGCCCCGTACTTAGTGACGGATGGGCATGAGGAGCTGCAAACATGCCGTAGGTTGGGGTGTTAATCCCATATGCAAACACTGGACAAAAACTTAACCTAGCACTCTTTCCCCCAGTGCCTCGCAAGGCCCCATTGGAACCCTCACCGGTTAAGGACATGACATGACTAGAGATAAGGTTATCTAATGTCTACAACCCTACGCCCCCGCTATGGTGAGAAATGAAGTCATGGATAACAATTATTGGAAACATTAAGCATTTAAATCTAATGGGAAATATCATAGCATATGGGTTTATATTTTTATTTGAATTTTTGAAATAAAACTCACATAGCTATATTGAAATTCATGAATGAATCAGAGTTTGAGTATTGTGGAAGATTTCGAAAAAGAAACATCATAATACTAAATAAGAGTTTAAGTTAAAAAGAGATGTTTTATAAGCAATATTTCACTTGTTGGAGGAGTGTTTAGAATAGAAATAAAAAATTCAACCAATATAAAGTTTACCAAGCAAGTCTACCACTTGTTGCAAGAAAGGAAGTTGAAGATTCAAGTGATGATGCACACAAGATGAAAGATTTTAAATAAGTATTAAAGTGCAAGGTAAAACAATTATATGGTTATGATGCGGAAGACATATAGAAGTACAAAAAACATCTTATGGTAATCAATGATGGTTCATAAAAATATATATGAGTTCAATTTCAAAAAGAAGATGTTTTTGTAAATCATTTTGCATTTTAAATTTTTGTTTTGACAATACAGTAACCAAGCATGAAATAATCTTATCAAAAAGAGATTACTACAATGTTACTTTAATTCACAATTTCAAAACATACCAAGCATTGTAGAAAGCATGCTAGGTTATCTAGTGCATTTCATAAATAAATAGTAGTATAGAATTAGCATTAGGATCCAATACTCATGAGAAGAAGTGTTATGGAAGATAATGATGTGCATAAAAGTGTATTTTGAATAGAGTAAACAAATGTTTTAATCAAAAAACAAGTAATATGTAAAGTAAAGAGCACAATAAAACACAAATAATTTTACTTCCACTCACTTCAATGCACAAAGAAAAATGTACAACTACCAAGGTGCTCTGCACACACAATGCTCATCAAGACTTACAGGGTGCAAAGTAGTGCTTGGGGGATCACATAATTTTATTCTTCAATATTGATTTTTTTTATTGTGATCCGGTGTACTTAAGAATAAGTGGTTTTTATTTTGAAAGAAAGTTATGGTTTGCACAAGATACTTTATTATTCTTTCCAAGGTGCTCAACCTCACAACGCTTATTAAGACTTATCAGGAGGTTCAAGTAGTGCTTGGTGGAGTTATCTTTGTCACTTTATTTTATGATTTTGTTTTGTACAAAGTTCTCCGAATACACTTGTTTTGCAAACCAATATAATTTATGAAAAAGATAACCACTTTTCTTAACTTTTAAAAGTGCAAATATAGGTTGTGTAGGTAAGATACTTGTGCAATTTTAATTCATTGTACTATTACAAAACATACAAAAACATTCTTAGATTAAACACATAAGTAGACAATGCCAAAATAAGTGAGTGAATTGCGATCATTATCAAACATAAAATATTACTCATACTTAGAGGCATGCTACGCATAGTTCTACACAACTTTTTCAATATAATTTATGCACATATTAATAGACATATGTAAGCATGATGAAAACAATGTTCAAAGTAGTTTGAAAAGATAAATTGCAATATTATAGAAGTTTTGAATAATAGAATAACTCATGCTTGATATTTACAATAAAGTCCATACAGATATTTTTGAAAAATAATTTTTATTTAAAGTTTGAACTTATAAAATTGATCTTGGACTTCCCGAGGGCTACCTTGTGAGAGGTTCGCCCGGTACTAGGTGATATGATGGGATGATAGCCCAATCACCCTTTCGCAAGATACAATTAAAAAAGTTAAGTTCAAAAACTGATTTTTGATAAAATTTTTGTTTTATATTTTTGTATTTGATTTTTCAAAAATAAAATAAAATCCGAAGTGCAAAACTAAATAGTACATATAGATTAGTATATTTTTAGGGATTTTTCAAGATTTTAAAATTATAGAAAAATGAACCTCGACGCTAGCGCCGGCGCTAGCGCTAGCGCGGGAAACAGTAAGTGATTTTTTAGGGTTTTAAAAATTTTGATGCTTGAACTTGATTAGGGGTCCCATTAGTAGTTTCATGCTGAATTTTCAGATTTTTCGGAGATGTTTAGACATTGCAAATTGCATGAAACGTTAGCGATTTTCTTATATGAATAGACTACATAACCATCGCATGAGACAAATTTTCTTATATCTTTATTATGATATTTCAAAGGCTTGTGTTTACCAAAATAATATAAACTGAAAATAGATAGAGAATGTAAACACAAGACATCATGTTTGAATCAGCCAAATAATACATGTTCATGCACAATCATACTATGGATAAGCCCTAGATGAGAATAC
The DNA here is from genome assembly GCA_033032865.1 of Dactylorhiza incarnata. Classification (NCBI taxonomy): domain Eukaryota; kingdom Viridiplantae; phylum Streptophyta; class Magnoliopsida; order Asparagales; family Orchidaceae; genus Dactylorhiza; species Dactylorhiza incarnata. Next base: position 6,004,191 of record JAWHQI010000051.1, on the reverse strand, counting down.
CCAGCCTGTATATCTTGGTAAACAAATAAAGCCTAATATAGACACAAATATTCTTTAGGTGGCAATGTTAGAATGATAAATTTGAGATTAATGTTATACCAAGTTTTGATTGTGTTTCAACTTAGAGACCTAGAATGGAGTGACAATTCTATTTGATTTGATATCAAAATGATTCAAAGGTCTAAACTAGAAATAAATCACAATACACACATAATATACCAACCATAGTAAACAATTATAATACCAATTGTCATTATATAAAATGTGATAGATGATTCTTGATATGAATTATGATTTTAGAAAGTTTTAGCAAAAGATATCAATAGATCATGGTGGTGCGTATGGCATCAATATTTATGACAATTAATCTTTCAATATGTCTTATGTGTTTTTCTTTTTAATTTAGATAAATATCTCATAGCAAATTCAGAATTTTATCCACTTGTTGGTGAAGGCTAAAAATCTAGTAACCGGATTTAATTTGAAATATCTTATAGCAAATTTAGAGTTTGATTCATATGGATAATATAAGATATTTAGAAGTAATGAATATAAGAATAAAAGATGGGTCATCAAAATAAAATATGATTTGGAATTTTGATCAATTTGATTTTATAAACATATTGATCTTGTAAGAGATAAGATCATATTTTCAAAATTGTATAGGATGACCATGACATGATAGTTCAAGAGAAATACGAAAAATAAGAAAAATTAAAAGACATGAAAGCATATCATGAAGTAGAACTTTGTATATTTCATTTTGAAATGATTCTACTTCATGCAATTGATGATACCTAATGGATAAGAGATTTAGGTATCCAAAGAGGACCATGAGTGATGGTTCCTTTGGGTACCCAAATGCATCGTGATGATTTTTGTGAAGACAAAGATGAATGAGTCCTTTCATGTGAAGTGAATGTTTCATTTTTAATTTTAGGCCTCCATTCAAACCTTGGTTTAATGTTATTCTTATTCATCAAATTTCCATTGAGATTATCTTTATATTGATGATTATGATTGTAATGATTATTAAAAGTGTTGTTCATAGGAAATTTGTGAGCATTTAATTTTATGTTGGGAGAAGATTGATGTTGTAAATGATAGTAATGATTGTATTTTGGAATTTCATTTTCAATCTTTTGAGGTTTGTTATTTCTATTGCTTGGCTTGTTCAACTTATAAGAAATCATATTCAGCTTGCTTTTGGATTTTGCATTATTTTGAGATTGTATGTTTTGAGAGTTTTTCTTTATGATTTCCTTAAGCAAGTTGATTTTAGTTTTTAATTCATTATTTTTAATCATTAAATTATGTCTAGCTTTATTATAAGCGATTGTGCTATTTTTAAGAATGGAAACAATTGAATTAATATGATCTTGAAAGTTGTTTCTATATTCATCAAATGTTTCATCCATCTCTTTAATTTCAATTTTATATTCTTTACACTTAGCACAATCATTTATCAAAGATGAATTTTCTAAACATAATTTTTCATTTTGTTCTTTTACTAAAATAAAATCCTTTTCAAGTTTCTTGTGCTTTTCTTTTAATTCATTATATTCTACACAAGTTGTGGTGTTTCCTACTAAGGAGCAATGTGTAGAACTAGATAAATTTGAATCTTCATTAATTTTTGCCTTTAAATTTTTATTTTCTAAGCGCAAATGTTTATTAGCATTTTTTAATTTCTTAATTTTGCGCTTAGTATTTTGTAGCAATTGTAAAGTAGAAATGGAAGTACAAGCGATGAAGTTTGATTTCCTTACATTGCTTTTGGATGAGGGAGGATTTGAACATAATGTTCCTTTGTCTTCTTCTTGACACTCCTCTTCCAAAAGTAAGATTGCTTCATCTCCTTCTTTTGATGTGTGCTCCATTGATTCGTCATAAGGAGGGGATTCTTGAAGAGTTGTGCATGCTTGCGTATTCTCCGGTTCTTGCGATTGTTCCATACCTGTAGAATCATAAATTTCTTCAAGAAAATGCCATACTTTATATGCACTTGAAAAACAATATATTAATTTGAAAATTTCATTTGATAGACCGCAAAATAAATAGTGTTTAGCTTTTGCATTTAATTGAAGTTCTTTTTTATTTGATTCATTTGCGGGTCTTGCTATTGCTAAATTCCAAACTTCGATGTCTAAAGTTTTAATAAATTTTTCAATTAAGATTTTCCATCCTTTATAATTTGTCCCTTCAAATAAAGGTGGTGCAAGTGATTTTTCCTCTTCACAAAAATTTTCCCCACTAGTTGAAGCGAGATCATGAGACGCCATTATTCCCGGTTGTTAAGCCAATTGGAATAAAACCGCTCTGATACCACTTGTTGGATCGGTCGACGCCCTTAGAGGGGGGGGGGGGGGGGGTGAATAAGGGTTTTCAAAAACTTTATATTATATTTAGAAAAACTTCGGAATATTGCAAGATTAATAAAGAGACATCAAGTAAAACAATAATAAAGAAATATGGTTTATTAATATCAAATAATGTTTTACAAAACTTGATTTCTATGACGCTAGAAATCAGAGGCGACTAATAAAAATTCTTTTTTCGTTTTCTATACCGACTCGTATCCCCATGAACCGGTTGGCTTTAGCCGATCTCTCCCCAGATACGGCCTCAAGCCGCTCTAGCCGATCTATCCCCAGAAAGGCCTCGAGCACCCCCTAGTCCTAACCTAGATCTAGTCGCCAACACGAGGCGAATTTCAGCCCTAAGTCCTACCCAGACCTAGTCTCCAACACGAGGCGATTTCAATACCGTTTATAGAAAAGATATGAAATGAAAAGACAATAATATAAAAACTCCCTCTATGTGGATCTCTTGGAGAAGTGGACGAAGGCCCGCAGAGTATGATCGTAGTCGATGCAGCCTTTCGTCACGATGATGACGCGTGTTGAAATCTTCTCCACGGATCTCCTTAAGGCTTTATGGAATTGTGGGAGTATCGCTCTGAATCTTCCTCTCTCTACTATGGCACGAAGCTCTGGAGTTTGGGATTGGAAAAGGATGAAGAATTCGGAGCCAAAGGATCCAAGTTATAGCCTTTACGCTACCACCGGCGCTAGCGCTACCGCCGGCGCTAGCCCGGATTAGGAAACGTTTAGCGCGGAAGGATCTTCAATCCGCGACAACATATTGCTCTATTCCTCTTGTGCGCCATGCTACCGCCAGCGCTAGTAGCTACCGTCGGGCGCTAGCTCCTTCTAAAAATGCCGCCGGAATCGAGCTTATCAATGCTAGCGCCGGGCGCTATCGCTACTGCCGGCGCTAGTGAACTTATTCAAATTTTGGCCTCAAATTTGTGGCAGACATCATGAGTACTCCTTGAGTCATGTGGACTATGTTAACCTGCACACTTGAACACACAAGATCAAATACACATAGGATTTGTTATTCTCAAACCTAGGAGATGCGGAAGACCATGTTCCAACATATAGGATGCTCCACCCTTTGCACCACCGCAGGTTCCACTGCAGCCACTGGCACAGGGGTCTCAACCCTCGGTTCCACTGCAGGTTCCATTGCAGGTTCGATCACCGGGGCCGCATCTGTATTAAGCGTAGCAGGTTGTGCAAGCCTTTGCGGTTGAGCATTGATCATCGCGAAGACAACTTCTGCGATTAACCTGATCATCTCAGCAGGAAGAGTGGTCGCTGGCACTTCAGCCGACCCACTACTTTCAGTAGTGTTACGGGGTTGAGACGGCCCCGCACCACTCCTAGTCACCTATAATCATGTAAGACACAATTTAGTGACTGAAAACATAGCAAACAACAATCGTGGAATGTTCAGGTTCCGCAAACAAGTATGTTTTCCATTCCTAAGTGGACATTCTTATTAGTTTTTGTCGTTTTAGGTGAATGCACATCCCGTGCACACCACCCCTTAAAAGGAATTCGTCCCGAATTCGCTAAACTACGGATCAACGCCTTAAGTCCGATACCAAATTGTAACACCCTTTCAGTATGAATAGTATAACAATAGGTCCGGCCGAGACCCCACGCCATACAAACCACACTAGCTAGGAGTTAAAAGGTGATAAACAGAAAGAACTACAACAGAGTAAACTAAACACTAGCGGAAGCATAATGATTTAATATTTCATTTAGAACTGTCCACTATCATAGGAATGAAAGCATAAAATAGAGTTACGGCCTTAGGGCCTTACATTCACCAATGTACAAAACTCAGAACATACTTCGGCACGCAGGCCGGCAATACATGAGAAAGCAGAAAAGGGAGGCTGGCCTTCAAGGGCCAACTCGGCAATAGGGCCATCGCCCGCTATTTCCCACTAGTCTCACCTGCACCTGCATAGGAACATTCCACCGAGCGGTGGCAAACAAAGTAACGGTCAGCACAGCTGACCAAATTATAATGACCCCACCCCTTTCTCGGGGTGGCGGAGCTTCTACCCTGTAAGCAAGCCATACTAGCACAAGAACTAATATAAAGAAAGTGCTACTACAAAAGGTGAGGTTTCAAGCACAATTAATCTTCTAGGTTGAGCATCAAAAAGGAGGGAACCTAGGTATGCACATGATGTTGGTTGGGTTCACCCGAAGGTTCCCCACAACCGCCTAAACAACCGCATGAGGCAAACAACATCAATTCCACAAAACACTCCACCGTAAGGGCCATCGCCTTATGTGGGGAAAAGAGCTTTTGGTCGTTCTAGGTAAATCACCTTCCACGACCTCTCCCATGATCACACGACTTCGATGAGGTAGGGACCTCTTACCGATCTGCATGGAAACGGGTTCGGTTTAGCTTTGCCCGTGCTCTAATTGTCGCGATCTATCGCACAACGCGGGTATGGCTTCACCTCGGCCCGTAAGGGTTTAGCACTTTCAAGTGCTACACAATTTATAAGCTACGCACCTAACCCCTTTACAAGGATCTAGGCTTCACAAATACTCAACAAGGGAGGTACAATACGCTCCGCATTAATTTCGTGGTGAAGGTTTGCCTTCATCCAATCTCAAAGCATGGGGCTTTCATTTGGATCTTCACAAGACGCCTACACTTAAATCCCGCAATACTATAGATGATTTCACGGAGTCATTCTCCGGCACGCATTCTAGGCTTAACCTAAATGCAACGTTGCAAATCAAGCATCACCGATTCGGGCTCACGGCCATGAATAGGCTTCACACAAAATGCCTAAATCCGCACGACTACCGGATTTCTACATGCAATAATGTCGGGGACGGACACAATCTACCCGGAGTTCCGAAGAACTTGAGGAAATCCTACACTTCACCCATTTGGTGAAAGGGATTCCTCATGCAAGCATAGAGAAATGAAAGAGAGGACAATTGACAAGTCCAAATATCGGGAGGAAGAATCGTTACACTAGAAGCGTTCTTCTTAGCCATGGATCTGAGATTTCACATGGAGGGAAAGGACCGCACCGGGCTGCACTCTCCAGATTTGGAAATGGCTCGCGAAATGGAGCTCCGGAGCTCTGTCAATGGCGGGATATCCTCTTCTTCTTCCTTGCCTCCTTCTTTCTATAGCCTAGGAGAGAGAAGAGCCTTGATATTATGAGGATAGATCCCCTCTCAAAAGCCCTAATACCCTCCATCCATTCATCACAGCCGTTGGATCAAATTCCAAGAATTTTGAACGCCCGGATCATCTTCTCCGTTCATTTTCGCGGAGCAGAATAAACAGTGCACACGTTCACAGGCGCACGGTCACTGGTCGTGCGCGAAGAACCTCTGGTGCGCGTATAGCTTTTCAGCCGACCATATTTCCTCTCAATTAACGCACGATCATGCGCACAATCACTGGTCGTGCGCGAAGAAGAGGCCACTGGTCGTGCGCGAGGAGCAGGTAGGGAAAATTCACCCTACTTCGAGCGCCGCACTACCATTCCGCCTACTTCGACAAACTACGATTTTTGGGGTGTTACAGCCTTAATGGAAAAGAAGAAAGTAAACTGGGGATCCATTCTCTTTTGATTGATTAAGAAGAAGATTTCAAAGGAAAATGTGTGTTTTGGAAGAATTATTGGAATTGTACTGCAGGAAAGACACCAAGACCTTCTGGTCTCTCCCAAGGTGACCATTAATGCTAGCAAGAAGCTAACCTCAGCTCTCTTTGCTAAATGGGACAGGGTGTTTACCAAGAAGAACACAGGAGCAGCTACACAGAAGAAAACTTTTGAAGGCACAAGGAATGATCCAGTCACTCCTTCAACCCTTCTAGAAGCTCCTTCTCCTCCTTCTCTTATTTCTTCTCCTCCTCTCCCATCTCCACCTCAGAACATTTCTCCTGCACAATCTCCACCTCCAAATTCTCCCACACTCATTGATGACATTCCATCCTCATCTACCCTTCTAACCCCTCATACTTCTCCACCTCCATCTCCCATGCATGATGACAATCATTCACCCACTCATCACTCTTGCCCTATTCATTCTGACATCCCTCAACAGCATGCTAATGTTTCAAACATCTTTGTACCCACTTCTATTCCTTCCACTTCTCAACCATCTTCATCTCATCCACATGAAATGCTATTTCTACATTTTCAAACTACATTGTTCCGAAGATAGATAAAATCCTGGATGCAAAACTTGCTCCAGTCCATAACATTCTTTCAAATCTTGACTCCACATTGGATGCAAAAATTGCTCCAATTCTTCAAGCAATCTCTGAACTTTCTTCTACTATATCTTCAATTCCTTCATCCTTTTTTGTCCCTTCTTCCAGGGGCCTAGATTCAGGTCTCCCGGAAGCTAGGCAGGGGGAGATGCATAATGAAGAAGTTCCAGAAGCTCCAACTTCAGAGGCTACAGTTTTCATTGAAGATAAGACACAGTTTTTGTTGAAGAAACAGTTCAAAGTTCTGATTTAGATATGTTTGATTTGGTTGAAATATCTGAAGTTCCAGTCGTAGAAGAGTTAAATAATATCTATATTCATCCTTTCTTATATATTATTCATTTGCTATCTAAGTTCAATTCTATTCACTCGGTTCTGCCAAAATCTCATGAACATTCTAGAGCAATTGTTCCATACAATGCTCCTATAGATAAAGTTCTATTGAAAAAGATAATCAAAAGTTTTAAAGTTCAGACTACAGAGCCAGCTCCTAAGTCAGTTCAAGTTCAAGATCCAGCAAAAGTATCAGTTATTATTCCAGAAGAAAGTTTGAAAGGCTTTGCTGTTCCAACTTTTGTTTTTGATGATTCCCCTATTCCAGACTTTGATGAAATCTGGAAAGCAGAGGATGAAGCTTATGAAGCTGAAGAGCAAATAATCAAAGCTCTTAAATTGGTTAATGATTTATATGATAATCCAATTCCCTCTTCTGACTCGGATGAAGAAGACAATGACAGTGATTCTGATGACACTTTATCAAGGAAGAGAAAGAAAAGAAAGGCTAAGTCTTTGGCTCTCCCCAAGCCTCCTAACACAGATAGTGATATTCCCTACTACATCCTTCATAATATCACTCTTGACAAGGATATCCCACACTGGATGAAGTTCTCCAGAAATGAAACCAAGAGGAGAAAGAATTTCAAGAAAACTGGATATTATTCTGATAAGCCAGTTAAGTTCAATCCACCTCCACCTCCTCCTCCAGCAGGCTCAGCAGGCTCAGCAGCACCTTCTTCTACTTCTCAAAAGTTCTCTACTCAGCAATCAAGTAAACCAGCTAACACTAGTGGTTATTAGAGTTCCTGGTCCTTAGGATTTTCTTCAAACCCTTGCAAGAATGTTTCCACAGTATACAAGCTTACAATATCTGATGGATCCTTGCACAGGAAATTAAACATTCCTTTTAAAAAACCTTCATTGCGGGATATTGATTCTGATGATTGGCCTTTGTCCCCAGTGAATATAGAAATTGATGAAATAGCACAAAAGGCTAGATTCAAAGAGACAATTGCCTCAGCTCAGATTAATAAGGCAAAAGCTGAAGGAAAGGACCATTCTTAGTTCTCAACCATGTCAGAGTACAGAAGAAAAGAGTTTGAAAAGTATAATCAAAGAACTTTTTCAATGCTGAAGAATTCATGATGCAGTACCCTCAAGCAGTTGTTGTTCAAGCTAGAGCTCAGACTGTTCTTGGTGCTCAAGATCTCTACATAAGAAAGAAGATGTCTGAAGATCCAAACAGGATAATCATCTTCAAACCAGCTAAGAAGTGAAAAAGGTTCAGACTTATTTATTCTGTTCTTGTTTTAAACATTTTGACTGTAATGAACTTAGAGCACTATTTTTAATCGATCTGCTGAAATGAATTTTCATTCTATCAGATATATCTTTTATGCTCTGTTGTTTATTCTTTTCATTGTATTTATTTGATTGATTGTCAAATAGTATCCTAACCCAAATAGGGGGAGATTGTTGGAACAACCCTATTACTTATTTGGGCTAGGATCACTATGTGTTGAACTAAGGATCAAGTTGAACGCATTGTATAGTGTAAGGGTCAAGCTTTTAGGCTGTTAGAGTTGCTAGAACTTAAGGAAAATTTAAGTTCCCAGTGTTCGACAAATGTCAAGTGGCGTTCGACGAATGCCTAGCATCGTTCGACGAATTTATCTCAGCAGACTGAAGTATTATAGCCAGTTCCAGAGCTCGACATTCTCTGAGCAGCGTTCGACAAATGGCGAGCAGCATTCGACGAATTCCAGCCAGAGCTCGACAAATTCTATATTAAAGCTCAGTTCGACAAATTCAAGTCCAGATTATTTATAGCAGTTGTTTGTCAATACTCTGAACTCAGATCGACGACTCCAATGGATATATTCAATTCTTTTGGACGTATTCAAGGCACGCAAGTAAGGATATTATATTATTCAAATATATTCCTTATTTTCTTTGTTCCAAGACAAAGATAGCCGTTGACATTTAATGCTAAGGAGTTTTTCACGGCTAAGGAATTAAAGGACCTGACAAAATCGTATTGTCTTTGTTGTTATTCCAAGAAAGATTTAAAGACAGATTATTCTATTCCAAATATAGAATATATCAAGACAGACATTCTTGTCTTATCTCACTCGACAGAATTCAAATTAGCATTCTTGCAGAATACAGATAACAACAAGGATAGAGAAAGAGAAGAAGAACATTCAGTCTATTACTCTCAGTCTTCTTCTTCTTCCTCAAGCAACACTAATCTTCTTTTTGAGAACATCATCTTCAAGATCCATCTCTCAGATATTCTGCAGCAAGTTCAAGTCTTCTACAAGAGCAATAAGGAATCTGAAGAACTTGTTCTTCTAGATCAATCTGCTACAGAAGATTTGAGTCTTCAAGAGAAAGCTTCTTCATCATCTGTCAATCACTTCAATCAGACAGGGGGAGCTTTACAACAAAGCCCACTAGAGTCTTCTCTCAGCATCTTGACAGAGAAGAACACTATAACCTTTTCTCATCTCTCTTGTACAGGGTTAATACTCCCTTCAAAAGTGTAGTTCCTTGGTGGCAAGACACCTGGTCAAAAAATCCTGTTGGTTTTGAGCACCTGATAGAAAGCTCTCTGGTGTGTGGACACCTGATCAAAATCACCTTGGTGTTAGGGCACCTGATCAACCCTCCTAGTGGACTCCTACCAAAGGGTGGTAGAAGAGTGGACTACCCAGATTTATTGGGGAACCACTATAAATTTCTTGTGTCTTTTGGTTGTGTTTATTTCTTTGTGCTGTGCTGTGTGCCTTTTATTTATTCAGTTATTCAGTTTATATATTTCTCACTCGGCCTACATATATATATATATAACACTATCTTAATTACACTATAAAACTAAGGAAAAGTTTTTAATACTCTATTCACCCCCCCCCCCCCCCCCCCCCCCTCTAGAGTAACTTAAGATGTAACCTCCACTTTCAACATGAGAGCTTAAAATGAGAGAAAAAAATCAAGAAAATAAGACATTAGCTCCCAAAATTTTTCCCCTTGAGTTGTAGAGGAGCTGGCTTTAAATAGGCTGAAATTTGTGGTTACATGCCCTTGGTCACGCCCGTGACCAAGGGCTTGTAAGATGCGTGATCGATGCTGGTGTGGAGAGTGCACCTTCTGGCTTCAATGTGGGTGTTACGTGCGCGTCACGCCCTAGGTCACACCCGTGACCTAGGTTATGTAAACTTCAAAATGGCACTTGGAGGGATGCTTTCTGTGGGAAGTGGCGCGAGATGAGTCACGCTTGTGTACTGTATTACACGCCCTCATTCACGCCTGTGACCGGGGGCGTGTAACTTTAAATGATGTGGAAGGCTTGTTCTGGCTACAGGAGGTGGGTCGCGGCCGTAACACTGGGTCATGCCCTTGGTCACGCCCGTGACCTTGGGCGTGTACTTGGCGAATCTTCACGGAATGAGCTCGGTGTGGCAGAATCGGGTCTGGAACACATCTTTGGCTGTCACGCCCATGACTTAGGGCGTGTACTTGCATATTTCACTTAAAATGCCCAGAAACCTGAAAGCATAGAAAAAGCTTAAGTTAGTTTATAGAAATAAAAAGAAATGAATTTAATGGGATAATTCATGCAATTTATACAAATTCATATAAAAAAATTATTAAAATTATATTAAAGGTTGAGTACAAAAAGTAGTCATCAATCCATTTGCAAATTCATGGGTAAATGGTGGAGTCACCATTTCTGTTTTATTGTTCCTCGCCGTAAAAATGAAAACGACGGGAGAGCTACCCAGGCCATCTCCAGCCAAACGGCCACCACCATTCGACAGCCCCGACTCGGTCGGAGGTGGTGGCGGGAGGGATTGGCCGGAGATGACCTTGATTGGCGGAAATTGGAGTTGAAATCCCTCCAGGGCGCCGAAATTAGGATTGCCGTCTCATGGAGGAAGATGATCTCCCTGCCGTTAGATCTGGGAAGACCCATATACGTAGACCATATTTATTATAATAATGATTATTTGGAAAATTCTGCCTGATATTAAGCAAATTATAGAAAATACTTAAAGGCTAATTCTGAAAATGTGCCCAACATGGAATATGTAACCCTATGTCTCTCCTATTTTTAGAAATTGAGTTCACCCAATTTGGAGGACTGTAACTCCCTCAGCACCAATTTTGGTGGGCTGTGTACACAAAGTGCACTAAGCACTAATTAATTAAACTAAGGAGTTCTATAACTCCAATAGGGCTGAAATTTTGGCCATGCATGAGTTATACCCAAACACATAGCCTTCCCAAAAATGAGGATTTTTGGAAAAATATTTTCTATAGTTTTGGTAATAATTTCATAAATCATGCATGGGTGTGTCATATGGGTATATGACCTCTAAAGACCCCAAATTTTTTGTGGGAACCTCATCATAACATTAATTGCCTCTGTTAAAATTCCAGAACATTTGTACATGTGTATGTTTGGGAGTTACCATATGCATGTAGGCGTGGTGTATGGGAAATGGTGTGCATATAGCACCCAAGTCGAATTTAGTGAATTTTAGGGTTCTACAACTCCAAATAGGATGAAATTTTGGACATGCATGAGTCATGCTCCAACTCATCCCCTGCCCAAGTTTGGAAACGTTTGGAAAACATTTTTTCCTAAGTTTTAGATAATATTTACACTATGTGACATAATATTGATATGAACTTGGGAAATTCATTCAGGGAGTTCTACAACTCCAAACATGCTGAAATTTTGGGAATGCATGTATTTTGCCCTAATAGAACCTCTGTAAAACTTTGAGAATTTTTGGGGCATATTTTCCTAATGTTTTTGTAGAAATTTAATAAATCATGCATGGTGTATATTATGGGTTATTTGGACTCAAATCACTCCAAATCTCCTTGGGGAGGTTGGTTATGTGTATATTAGTCTCTGATAAATTTTGGACTCAATTGGATCCTTGCATATGAGTAGAGCTATGTTTAAATTAACCATAGAAGAACTTTTATTTAGGTCACACTAAATATTGCTTTTCCCTAGTGAAATAGACCTTTTGCTCTCAGATTTTGAGGCCATTTGAGGCCATAAAATGAAAAGTAGGCTTAGATAACATTGGTAGGCATTTGAGCCTACTATCTGTAGAAAGTAAAATCACACCATTTGGTGCCCAACAACTCTTTGTAGGGAAGATCTAGTGGGACTGGTTCTTGGGAAGAACCCAACTTTGATGATGAATAACTTTCATTTGGTAGCTTGTAAGATGCTGAAATATGGACCATGTGGGTATGTTCCCTATACCTACAATGTGCCCAAAAATCAGAATTTTTGGAGAACATTTTTCTAAGGTTTTCGAAAACACTTAATAAATCATCTATGGTGTATTTTATGGGTCAATTGGATTCAAATAATGCCAAATCTCCTTTGGAGGGTTGGTGGTGTGAATAATATTCTCTGGTTAAAATCTTGGGGCATTTAGACCCTTGCATGTAAGCAAATCTAGGTCAAATACAAAACTTAGTAGGACCATCTTTAAGATGTTCATTAAGGGGATGAATTAACCATGTTTTGAGAATTGAGGAAAATCCCCTTGGTCAACTCTCAGGAAATTTAAAACATGCACTTAGGACCATAGGACAATACTCTATAGAGAAAATCATCAACCTTTGGGTTGATTTCCCTAGGAAACTTGATTTCATATGATTTGGTCACATAGACCCTAAGTGAGTATTTATTGGGTCAAAGCTTACTGAAATGTCTTAGAAAGTTCTTCATAGACTTTTTATATTAGAACGAAGATTTGGAAATTTTATTAGAATTAATCATTGAGTAAACTTCATACTTCCTTCACAAAGTAGAATTTGAGCTTATAACTTGAGAAATTATTTCCTTGAATTAATGATGCTGGATGGCTGTCAAATTTTGTATACTGACTTGTTATATCAGTATGAAGCTCTGAAAATTTTATTATAATTAATCATTGAGTAAACTCCATACTTCCTTCACAAAGTAGAACATTGGATTAAAACTTAGAATAATCATTTATTAAATTATTAACACTAGGATTGTTGAAACCTACAACAAGCCTCTTGAGTTCGGACCCACTGGGGGTGCAGCCTGTTGGAGCATGCGTTCCGCACTCGTCCGGTTTGAGAATAACAAATCTCGAATGTATTTGATCCTATTTTTGATTAATGGTGTGCAGATAACAGGTGCAAAAATAACATGATTTCAATTGAAGCAAAATGACATTTTCCAGAAATTTGAGCTATCGGATTTCCAACAGTGCTATCGGATTTCCGACAGCGCGTATATTTGATCTCTGCGCAGCGGTTAGGATCTACCAGATTTCCGATATCGCTATCGGATGGCGATAGACCACGATCTTCCGATAACGCAAGGACGTGCAGCAGTTACCACATAGCGGTTAGGATCTATCGGATTTCCGATATCGCTATCGGATGGCGACAGCCCACGATCTTCCTATAACGCCAGAACGTGCAGCGGTTACCTTGGCTATCGGATATCCGATAGTACTATCGGATATCCGACAGCCCACATCTCAACCACGACCTCAACACGACGCAGAAACTTCGTTTTAGTGGGACACGTGGCAGCCTCTGGAGATATCGGATTTCGGCGACAACGGCTATCGGACGGCGACAGCTCCTTTTCATTAAAAGGGCTCAAAACTTCGTGGAATTCAGTTCTTCAGATTCCTAAGCCTCCTTCCTGAGTGTTATCGTCCAGAGAGCTCCAGAGAATGAAAATCCCCATCCTTGAAGGAGAAAAGAGAGAGCGAAGCCGAAGATTGTACACGCATTCCAAGGAGACTGTCTCAAGGGATCTTCGCTGTTTTGGTCCAGAAATTCTAAAGGGGGTTTTTCATATTGTATTTTCATTCATTCACTTTTCATTTTGTAATCGTTGGAGAAATCGTCGTCTTGCGTGCGGCGTCTAAGTCCTTGCGCGGCTTAGGGGAAAATCGCTTCCTTGTGCGGAGCGTCCAAGTCCTTGAGTGGCTTGGTGGGAAATTGTGGCCTTGTGTGCTACGTCTAGATCTTGGGAAGATCTAGAGGATAGGCTTGGGCTTGGTCTTGGGAGAGACAAGTGATAGCCTTCCAATCCTTGGGAGAAGGATTCGTAAACCAAAATTGAAGATTTTTTTTTATTAACATAATTGTGCCTTGATCTTAAGCATTGTTAAGATCATTTTTATTGTATGCAAATTTCATGATTAATATAATTATGTCTTTTTCTTTAATTACATATTTGGTGGCATAATCTTTATCTTAGAAATTTGTTTTTGAATTATTAAAAAACAAAAAACACATTCTTTGGAAATTGTTTAGAAGTAATTTTTAGAAAAGTAAAACATGTTTAAAAATTCTTAAGGAAAAATTATATTTCAAACACACCCTTATTCACCCCCCCCCCCCCTCTAAGGGCGTCATACGATCCAACAAGTGGTATCAGAGCGAGGTTACTCCAAAACGGTTTTACCACCGGGAGTAATGGCGCACAACGATCACGCGTTCGTTGAGGGGCAAGGAATTAGTAGGCCACCACTTTTTACGGGCACATACTATAATTATTGGAAGACACGTATGCGATGTTTTCTAATTGCGCTAGATATAGAAGTCTGGAATATGGTAGAATCTAGTTACACTTCTCCAACATATGTTGTAGGAGAAGTAACTATGGATAAGCCCAAAGACAAGTGGGATGATAATGATAAATTAAAATGTAAGAACAATGCAAAAGCCATGAATGCTTTATTTTGCGCACTAGATCGCACTGAATTTAATAGAGTTTGTGCTTGTAATACTGCATTTGAAATTTGGAATTTATTAGAAATCACTCATGAAGGTACTTCGCAGGTAAAGGATTCAAAGCTATTTCAACTGGAATCTGAATTTGAAAGGTTCAAAATGGAGGTAGATGAAGAGATTGATACGATGTACACACGATTTACAAAAATCGTGAACGACTCAAAGGTGCTAGGAAAGGTGTTCTCAAATGGAGATTTGGTAAGGAAAATCTTAAGATCACTTCCCCCGAAGTTCAATCCTAAAGTGACTGCAATTTCCGAGTCACATGATCTTAAGACCTTACAATTGGAGAGCCTCATTGGGAACTTGAAAACTCATGAAGTTGAATTGAAAATTCAACAACAAGAGTATATGGAGCCAAGGAAGAAGGGATTGGCTCTAAGATCAAAGAAGGAAGAAACTAGTGATTCTGAGGAGGATGAAGAAGATGAGGAAAGTCTATTTGTTAAAAAATTTAGAAAATTTATGAAAAATCCGGAGAGAAGGAATTCGTTTAAGAAGTATTTTAAGAAGGAGACCTTTAGGAAGAAAAAAGGAAAGGAAGGCGATGAGGAGGAAGAGAGACCGCCACCGGAGTGCTATCACTGCAAGAAGTTAGGACACATTCGAAGCAAGTGTCCAAAGTACTTGAAAGAACTTAAAGAAAAGAAGCATAAAGGGTCGAAGAAGGTGTTGAAGGCGGAAACCTGGGATGATACTACTTCTGAGGATGCAAACAGTTCCGACTCAAGTAAAGAAGAGGAGGCCAACATATGCTTAATGGGAAAGAGCGTCATATCTGATGACGAATGCAGTGTCCAAAGCGACACTGAGGTAACTCCTCCAACCAATGATGAATTGTTTTCTGAATTTTTAAAGACTTGCAAATTTTTTGAAAAAAGCTTAAAAGACAATGATCTTCTTAAATCTGAAAATGACATTTTACTTAAAGAAAACAAAAAATTGTTAAGGGAAATTAAGACTATTGGAAAACGAGATATCTCTTGCCAAGAGTGTGATCACTTTTTGGGAAGAATTAATGAACTTGAAGAATCTCTTTCCAAATCTCTTTCTACAATTAAAATTCTTACTAACAAGAATGAGATTTTAGAGAGAGATCTGAAATCTTCAATCTCCAAAGTCCATGACGGAAAGAAATCTTTTGAACGTAGATGCGTAAATCTAGTATCCGAGAATACACAAATGAAAAACTAGATTCATGACTTAATACTAGCCATGAAAAAATTTGGAATGGGCCGAAGATCACTGGATATGATCTTAGGATACCAACGCCATGGATCTGGAAGGTTTGGACTCGGATACACGTCTGGAATCTGTCGCCCGGCGACAACCACTGTCGCCAGCGACAGTGAAAAGTCCAGAAAATTTGTTTTAAAAAATTCTAAAATTAATGAATTATCAAATACTGCATCCTCATCCAGTAAAAGTCCAGAAAAGTTATACTCTTCTAAAACATTACATGTGCCAAATGCAATAGATTTGGTCACACTACGGACTCTTGCTGGAAGAAAGGAAAAAGCAAAATTAAACAAATCTGGGTGCCTAAGGCTTCTACCTATACTATGGGTGGAACCACTTGGGTAACCAGATCTTTACTCACCTATTCTTTCTAGGTGTGTTGGCAGGCTAAGGACAAAGAGGACGTGTGGTACTTGGACTCGGGTTGTTCAAAGCACATGACGGGCAATAAAGAGAAGTTCCTTAGCCTGGAGATGAAGAAAGGAGGAGTTGTGACATTCGGAGACAATGGAAAAGGAAAAATCATCGGCATCAGAGTTGTGGGTAACGAAAATTTTTCAATTTCAAATGTTTTATTTGTAGAAGGATTGAAGCATAATTTGATGTCTATTAGTCAATTATGTGATAAGGGTTTAAATGTTTTATTTGAATCTTCTACAAACTTGTGCAAAATTATTAATTCCAAAACAAATGAAATTGTTTTTACCGCACCTAGATGTCATAATGTATATATGATAAAATTTCTAGATTTTTCAAATTCTACTTTGAAATGTTTTTTATCAAAAAATGATGAATTAGATTTATGGCATAGGCGACTTGGACATACTAGTGCCAAGTTAATTACAAAACTTTCAAAAGATAAATTAATTAAAGGTTTACCTTTGTTAAATGGAAATTTATCTTCTTCACTATGTGTGCATTGCCAAAAAGGAAAATTTTCAAAATCATCTTTCAAAAGTAAAAACATTATTTCTACCACTAGGCCACATCAATTAATACATATGGATTTATTTGGGCCAATTGGAATTTCTAGCTTAGGTGGTAAAAAATATACATTTGTATTGATTGATGATTATTCTCATTTTTGTTGGACTTTATTTCTAACCTCTAAATCCGATGCATTTTCAGAATTTTCAAAATTATGTTTGCGTATCCAAAATGAATTTGAGTTAAAAATTAAACGCATACGATCGGATCATGGAGGAGAATTTGAAAATGAAAAGTTTATTTCTTTTTGTACGGAGTTAGGAATTAAACATGAATTTTCCGCTCCACGCACACCACAACAAAATGGTGTAGTAGAGAGGAAAAATAGAACTCTTCAAGAGTTAGCCCGTACAATGTTATCTGAATTCAAATTACCAAAATCTTTTTGGGCTGAAGCGGTTAGCACGGCATGTTATGTAATTAATAGAGTAATGCTTCGCCCTATTTTAAAATTAACCCCTTATGAATTAATTTTTAATAAACAACCAAATGTTTCTTATTTCAAAGTTTTTGGTTGTAAATGTTTTATTTTGAATTCTAAAGATTCCTTAGGAAAATTTGATGAAAAATGTGATGAAGGTATTTTTATTGGCTATTCTTCAACTAGTAAAGCTTATAGAATTTTTAATAAAAGAACAAAAATAGTTGAAGAATCTATTCATGTTAGGTTTGATGAGTTTGCTTCATGTGTAGAAAAGAAAATTACAGGAAAAGAAGATGAACTCCTTCTCACGGTGGAGAATGATGAAGAAGAACTTGGAGAAAATGAAGAAGAAAAAGAAGAAGAAAGAGAAGAAGAAAGAGGAGAAGAAGATAGAGAAGAAGAAGGATATGTGCCTCCAAGTGAATTGAGATTCTCAAAGGATCATCCAAAGGAGCTTATCATTGGAGATCCGCAAAAAGGGGTTAGTACTCGTTCATCACTACATGTTTTATTTTCAAACCTTTGTTTTGTTTCTGAAATAGAACCAAAAGATATTTCCACCGCTTTAAATGATGAATTTTGGTTTTTAGCTATGAATGAAGAACTTAATCAATTTGAACGTAATAAGGTTTGGAATCTTGTAGAACGACCAAAAAATCGTCCTGTAGTTGGTGTTAAGTGGATTTTTAAAAATAAAATGGATAATGAATCTAGAATTGTTAGAAATAAAGCCAGATTAGTTGCAAAAGGTTATGCACAAATTGAAGGGGTAGATTTTGATGAAACTTTTGCACCCGTAGAAAGATTAGAAGCGGTTAGAATATTTCTTGCATTTGCTTGTTTTAAAAGATTTAAATTATATCAAATGGATGTCAAAACAGCATTTTTAAATGGGTATATAAAAGAAGAAGTTTATGTAGAACAACCCCCTGGCTTTATAAATGAGAAATATCCAAATTCTGTTTATAAATTAGATAAAGCGCTTTATGGATTAAAACAAGCACCTCGTGCTTGGTATGATCGATTAACTCAATATTTGTTAAAGCACGATTATAAAATTGGAAGTGCTGATTCTACACTCTTCATTAAGCAAATTGATCATGATTTAGTTATTTTACAAATTTATGTTGATGATATTATTTTTGGAGCCACTAATGAAGAGTTGTGTAATGAAGTAGTTCAAATTATGAAAAATGAATTTGAAATGAGTATGGTTGGAGAACTTTCATATTTTTTAGGTTTTCAAATTACACAAAAACATGATGGTATTTTTATATGTCAAACCAAATATATTCATGATATGTTAAAAAGATTTGGATTTGAACATCTTAAGCATGCAAACACTCCTATGAGTACTTCACTAAAATTAGGAAAAGATGAAAGTGGTGTTTCAATTGAACAAACTCTTTATAGAAGTATGATAGGGTCTTTATTGTATTTAACCGCATCTAGACCTGATATTATGTTTGCCGTTTGTTTATGTGCTAGATTTCAAGCTAATCCTAAAGAGTCACATTTAAAAGCGGTGAAACGTATCTTTAGATATCTCATTGGAACATCAGAATTAGGTTTATGGTATCCTCATAATGATTCTTTTATTTTGCATGGTTTTTTGGATTCTGATTATGCGGGATGTTCTTTAGATAGGAAAAGCACTAGTGGCACTTGTCACTTTATCGGCCCTTCACTTATTTCATTGTCGAGTAGGAAACAGAATTCTGTTGCCCTCTCTACTACCGAGGCCGAATATATTGCACTAGGTAGTTGTTGTGCCCAAGCTCTTTGGATGTCACAAACATTAGAAGATTTTGGCATGCAACAAAGTAGTGTAGAATTAAAGTGTGATAATAAAAGTGCTATAGACTTAACTAACAATCCCGTATTACATTCTAGATCTAAGCATATAGATGTCCGACATCATTTTATAAGGGATCATATTAAGAAGGGTAATATAAAAATCAACTTTATAGGCACGGAAAATCAACTAGCGGATATATTCACTAAACCGTTACCGGATTCCCATTTTTCTATGCTTAGGCTAGAATTGGGAATCCTAGACATTTCACAATGAATATATCACTACTTAGAACCTATAAAATTTAAAATAAAAAACATCACAAAAACTTATACATATTAAAAAGAAAAACAATCTCTTAAAATAGACATTCACGAACTCAAACATGTTCACATAGTCAAAATTATTACAAAAATTTAATCATAATGTCTGATCATAGAAATGCAGAAAATTAGAAAGGGATCTGGGCAGTGCAGTTGTCGGATGGCGACAGTGAGCTGTCGGATGGCGATATCTTCCAGAACTCCACCTTAATCCGACTCCTCCTCATTCCTACTACCAGCTCCACTGCTTCCAGGAATATCATAATCTGATCTCCTCACTACTGTCTTCCTCCGTCGACCTTGACTGACCGATTGGAGACGAGGTTTCTCCTCTGAAGTAATCTCCCATTCCGCGGCTTTCGCAGGCGTAGGCTTTAATTTCAGGCCTTTCACAAGGAACTTCATAAATTTTTGCATTCGGGTCTGATCTTTTTTCACCTCCACCTTATGTTCTTCAAATGATCTTCTATGCTCTTGGAAGTCATCTATATGTTTATCCAACTTAATTTGGAACGAGTCGAGTGCCTCCCGCATAGAACCTCCACGTGCTATTGGAGGCTCTCTCATTTCCATAGTCGGCGGCTTTCGTTGACTTTTCTTACCCTTAATATCCGAGGTTTGATATATCTCCGGGCAACAATCTCCAATATAAAAATTTTGATCTATCCATGCATATTTCTTGAATATAATACGCTGGATAATCGCACCTAAAGGGAGGGTGTGTGCCTTTTTCCACTCCGGATTTTTGAGGCGATATGTATAACGAATCATGGATAACAATAGATCGGCCACATCAAATAACTCTTTCTCCACTATATAATAAGTCACAAGAGTAAGTTGAGCCGTAATACTATGCGTATCACCGGACTTCAACATAATCGTGTGCCTTAGTATATCTTGTACAAGACGAGCATCGTCTGTCAGTGTCGTCATAGTGGATATGAGATTTTTGGTGGAATTTCCATGCAAAGACATGTTCATACACGTCCAATTTCTCTCTAGTCTATAGTTTTCAACTATGTCCAAGACATTCTCACTTTCCATTAACCCAAATTCACTTCTTAAATCAAATGGAGTGATCTCAACATATTGTCCTTGAATTTTTGATCTCACTCCACCATTCAGATCGGTATATGCCGGATCCTCAAGATGATTGTAAAATTCACGAACTAAAAAGGAGGAGAAAATGTCTTGGATAATTACTGAGAGTATACCTGCCTCAGCAAGCATAAAATAGACTCGTTCATGCCTAGGGAGATCAAATTCCACGATCTTTGAAATTCCTATCTGTGCTTTTTCAATGGCCGGGTAACTTTGATAAGAGGAATGTGCATCTCCTGATTCACCCCTTCTTGATCTCCAACTTGAACTCATATCTGCATAAGACATAACAAAATTTTTACAAACAAAAAAAAGGAACAATTCTGGCACTATCGGATTTCCGATACCACCTATCGGAAATCCGACAGCTAAAAATTTTTTTGTGTGTCAAAAACAGCCGATGCTTACTTCTCCCTCACTAGACTCTCTTGACGGTGGATGTGAGAATAGGAAAAGACCCAAGGCTGAAGCGAGGAGGTCCCGCCACACACCCGGAAGATCTTAGAGAGCTTCCCCTCCCAAACCAGAGCTCAACCGGGCACCTTGGAGGGCACTAGCAGCCGACCAAAAAATAGCCTGGAGGAGAGGATTCTCTAAAATCGGATCTCCTCCAAGGTTCCCTTAAGGGTCTATTTATAGTTTTTCCTAGGCTGGTCTGCAGATAACACGAATCCGCCTTTTAGTTTTACTAACCGCACCCCAAATTGGTCTGCTAATAGCCTAACTCCGCTGTTCCGAAGGTCTATTTGCAGCCCACAAGGGGCATTATGGTCATTTCTCCCTCAAAGCCTTTGGGGCGAGTGGTCCGTGAGGGCACCACTCGCCGATCTCCCGCTCAGCTGGGCGAGTGCCCATTCTACTGAGCGAGTGGTCCGTGAGGGCACCACTCGCCGATCTCCCGCTCAGCTGGGCGAGTGCCCATGCTACTGAGCGAGTGGTCCGTGAGGGCTCCACTGGCCGAACTTCTTCTCGCCTGCCGCATACCCCCACTAATCCGGGGATCTCTCCACCTTCCTTAGCCTGGGCGAATGATCCGGCTGACCCAGGTCTCGCTAGTTGGCTTGAGGGACCCACTCGACGAATACGGGTTGTACAAGGATACTTTAGGAATCTGGACATAAACTTGTGATAACATTATGAACCTCTGGTAATTTTCCTGGAATTTATAATCATATATATTTGGTACTTCATTAACAATGTGGAGTTTGGAGTAATAACTTAGAATAATTATATCTTGAATTATTGACATTGGATACTTTAGAAATCTGGACATAAACTTGTGATAACATTATGAACCTCTGGTAATTTTCTTGGAATTTATGATCATATATATTTTGTACTTCATTCACAATATGGAGTTTGGAGATATAACTTATAATAATTATATATTGAAATATTGACACTGGGATACTTTAGGAATTTGGGCATAAACTTGTGATAACATTATGAACCTCTGGTAATTTCCCTGGAATTTATGGTCATATAATTTGGTACTTCATTCACAATGTGGAGTTTGGAGTTAAAACTTAAAATAATTATATCTTGAATTACTAAGAAAAAGATACTTTAGGAATCTGGACATAAACATGTGATAGTATTATGAACCTCTGATAATTTTCCTAGAATTTATGATCATATATATTTGGCACATCATTCACAATGTGTAGTTTGGAGTTATAACTTTGAATAATTATATCTTGAATTATTGACACCGGTATACCATAGAAATTTGAGCATATGCTTTTGATAGCAATTTGAACTTCTAGAAATTTGGATGGAAATTTTATTGGAAAGTTTGAAATTACTATATAGAGAACTCTTAGTGTTTTGCGGGTAATTCGTCGAGAGGCTTAGGTAATTCGTCGAGAGGCTTAGGTAAATTCGTCGAGAGGTCCTTCATGTCATTGAGAGGTCCTTCATGTCGTCGAGACATAGAAAATTAGTCGAGTTGACTGTATAATTCGTCGAGTGATTTTGGATTCATCGAGTGATCTCGATGAGCCCGCCGAGACTTAGAAAATTAGTCAAGTTCATTGTATAAATTCGTTGGGTGATTCTGGAATCGTCGAGTGATTTCGATGAATCCACCGAGACTTTGAATTTAATCGAGTTTTTTTTGTATAATTCATCGAGTGATTCTGGATTCATCGAGTGATCTCGACGAATCCGCCGAGACATAGAAAATTAGTCGAGTGGACTGTATAATTCACCGAGTGATTCTAGATTTGTCGAGTGATCTCGACGAGCCACCAAGACTTAAAATTAGTCAAGTTCTTTGTATAAATTCATCGAGTGATTCTGGATTCGTCGAGTGATCTCGATGAATCTGCTGAGAAATGAATTTAGTCGAGTTTTCTTTTTGTATAATTCATTGAGCGATTCTGGATTCATCGAGTGATCTCGATGAATCCACCGAGACTTAGAAAATTAGTCGAGTTGACTGTATAATTCGTCGAGTGATTCTGGATTCGTCGAGTGAATTCGACAAATCTGCCGAGACTTAGAAAATTTGTCGTGTTTCCTGTGTAATTCGTAGAGTGATTCTGGATTCATCGAGGGATTTCGAGGAATCTACCAAGTCTTGGAAAATTTGTGGAGTAGAGCATCATCCAAAAGAGCTTATATCTAAGGGTAGACATAGATTAAGTATCATAATTCATCTAAGTGGTAAGATTAACAATGTGAGTGAGTCCGTGGGAATGGGGTGGTCACCAATAAAAGTAAATACCATGAGAAAGGGAAGTTTGGGATGTCACCCCATCACACTTCCTAGTACCATTGCGATCCCTTCATCGGGTAACCCTCGGGAAGCCTGGGATTCACACTAAACTCCTAAGTATAACTAAACGGTAGATAAGAGTAGTCTAAGTAGGAGAATTTGTAATAGTAAACCTCGTCCCAAATTTGGGATGGTATGGTACAAGACTAGTAAGTCATGCAAGCGGTAGGCTCGGTATATTAGAAGGACGCATTTAGTCCTGGGAGCGGTAGGCTTGGTATATTAGAAGGACGGGATAGGTCTTATGAGCGGTGGGCTCGGTATTATATAAGGAATGGACAGGTTAGGTCCTACGAGCGGTAGGATCAGTATTATATAAGGAAAGGACGGGTTAGGTCCCGCGAGCGGTAGGCTCGGTATTGTATAAGGGAGGAAGTGCTTAGTCCTGCGAGCGGTAGGCTCAGTATTATCTAGAAGGACTAGGTAGTCCTGCGAGCGGTAGGCTTTGTATTATAAGGCGGAACTGGTCAAGTCCTCCGAGCTGAAGGCTCAGTGTTTAACTTAGATGCATTGTTGTATCAAGTAGTACGCATATACCCTGTGTATTCTTAGGGGCATACATAAAGGCCTAGGATAGATGTAGTTTCCTAGATAATCCTAGAAGTGGAGGAACGGATCCACTGCCCATGTTTGCGTTAACAGGGTGTACCTGAGCGGAGACTCAAAAAGGGATTATAAAGGTGGTGTTACAAGATAGTAATCGGATACCCTGTGTGTTCTTAGGGGCGTATGTAAGGTCTAGGCTGGGAGATGTGTGACACAAGCCTAGAAGTGGACAAGCCCAATCCACTGCCCTGTTTGCCTCAACCCGGTACCTGAGTTGTCATACTCGAACAGAGGGAACTAACAAAAGGTATGTACGTACAGAGTCGTGTGCGTGTATTGCATCATTACATAGTATAACATAGCATACAATATACAAAAACAAGACCCCATCGTATAAATTTGTGTGGGCTCTTTTACACGATGGGTTTACCTTAGTGCCAGATCCCCTAACTTATAAGTTTGTATGGGCATTCATATAAGCTAGGTTTACATTCATTGTTGCTCTAGTTATTTCTTTACTTGCTTTAGTTTATTTTATAACTGCTCCGGTTTACTTTTCTAGCTGCTTAACTTCTTTTTTAACTGCGTGTGTATACTCATCTTGATGCTCATTTATATACTGCTCGCTTTCATAGTAGCACTTCTCTTATTATGATAGAACTGGTAGAATAGTACATAACCTTATACATGGTAGAACTGTAAATAGGCTAACTGTCATCTGCTTGATATATATTACCCCTTGTTGTCCTCTGCTTCCTCCTCCCGCACGGTGCTTAGGAGTCACAGGTGGAGAGGATGGTGAAATTGGCTTAGTCTTTGACTAACGATCAGTGGACCATATCATTTTAGTAGTTGTTATGCTGGAGTAGCAAGACCCCATTCAGAAGATCAGGACAGAAGGAAAGTGCGAAGCTTTGCAACCAATAGCCCATATTGCAGCAGCAGATACAGTGACGAGTGATTTTATAGTGAGGAGGTTGATTTACTCGGCATAAGCGCTTACTCTTTTCTTTTTAGTACTTTCTCATCGTGGACATTTGTATTCAAGAAATTTATATATCCAATGTGATTTTATGGACTTGTTTCATTTAATGCTTCTATTACTATGATTTGTGGTTTTCCTGGATGATGTTGATTAGCAGGCAGAATTGGCGTATTTTGGTGGCGATCATCCTGTGAGTTGGTGCCACCGCAAGACGGCGGTTATGGGTCGTAAGACCTGGAAATGAATATAAAAAAAGAGGGTCTTACATGGAGAAAGAGAAGAAGCTAGGGAAGTAAGAAATTTAAAAATCCTTAATTCAACTGAGGGGGAGAGCATTCAAAATAAAGATCAAGGTAGTGCTCCAGTTGAGGGGGAGAGTCATATTGACCACTCAGCCCAAGAATTGGTCAGGAGTCAAGAAAGAATGGCTTCAATTGAGGGGGAGCATTCTACTGAACTGGCTGCCATATAGGTTGAGAAAGACACCACTAATAGGTTGTCTATTCAAGAGAACTTGAATCTCTCTACAATAGTGGAAACAATCTCTGAGAAGATTGTCAAGGAAATCACCAAAGAAAACTCATATAGAGAACTGGTGATGTACTCAGAAGCAGAAGAAGAAGAAGAAGAAGAAGAAGAAGAAGAAGAAGAAAGGGAACATAGCCAGCACTCCTCTGACATCCCACACTCCTCTGTTGTTGCTTGTCAAGAAAATCCATCAAGTTCTACTATTGACCACATAAAAATCTTGCTATATGAACAAAGAAGGAACCTTGAAAACCATGTATCAAATGCCAACAAGGAGGTAAGGGTTGATTTAATGACTGAAATCAACATCTTGAAAGACAACTTGGATCATGTAAACTCACAAATCAGTAGATGGTTTGTGAAGATAGCAAGAGTGGTAGAAAATAATGTTAAAGTGATGAAATCACTTAATGAAAAGCTAGACAACTCATCTCAGAAAATCTCTAACATAGAGCAATACCTAAGCAAAAATGATGAAGTACTGGAAAGTGGAATCAATCATTTGCAGCAATATGTCCTTAACTGACAAACTGAGGAATTGTAAAACCAAGAAAGCATTATGAATGACATTTTGCAAGATCAAGAGCACATAAATCAAAATCTGACATGAAGAATAAAAGCTTCCAAAGCTAAAATCGAACAAATTGTATTTGAAGAATCCATAAAGGGGGAGAATATGGGGGCTCAACAAGCAGCATGGCTAATGAATGAAATTCACATAGCTCTATGACATCTTCTCGATGTGTCATCTGAAGAATAGGATCTGCCATCTGAAGAATAGTATCAACAACGTCATCTCCCCCTTGTGCAGCATTATCAACTCAACCCAAGCCAACAAGAACCTAAAGGCCTCTATATGCCTCCAGATTCTTATGACACTGAGTATGATATTATCATTCACTCTGATAGAGGAAAGGGTTTTGCTACTGATGAAGATGAAGCTCTGGACAAAAAAGGAAGTATAAAAAAGAAAGGGAGAAAGACCCCAATTTTTAACAATGGAGCCCTCCATCAAGACGCATAATTCTACCCACATGGGAAGTTTACACTAAAGGAGGTCTGGACAGGGGCTGATTTTACAATTCTATGGAATGGAAAAAATATGAAGATTCAGAAACAAAGAGAAGGATTCATTTCAAGAACAAAAAGTCTCCTCCAACTCCTCAAAGATACATTCACAAACCAGCTAGCTACTTTAAAAGACAAAGATAGAAGAAGGAATAAGCTGTAGCTAAATCTGCTAAAAGAGCAATAGGATCAAGGGGTGTTGTAATTAGGGAAAGGGAATGATGTAGCCTAGACCTTATCAAGAACATTGTTAATTTATTTTTATATAAAATCAGAGGATGTTCTCAAAACTATGTCAATATCTTTTTTAATGTCTATGTGAATTCATCGATATTTGAGGTTCCGACTTCTTTAAATAGGGAGAGATTGTTGGAAACAGTGTCCATAATGTTCCTGATTTGAAGAAGCCCTCACAATATAGATGAACACATCTGTATTTGATGCATGTGCTTTCTTGCCAAAGTGATTTCAGGTACTTAACAGTGCAACCATAACATAGGGCTAGACTTAGTGTCATCCGATATAGTTTTGCCAATGTTGTACAACCCTAAATTCGCCGAGTGGGTCCCCGGGGCGCAAGATGTCTCTATGCCCGACATTTTTTAGCACTGCCCCAGGCAAGGGGGGTGAGCTATGGAATGGCTCAAGTTCGAGGAGGGGGGGGGGGGGGGCAAGCAGGGAGAGCGGTCTGCCCCCTGTCTCGCCCCATTTCCCTTGGGGGGCGAGCAGGGAGGGTGTCCTGCCCCCTGTCTCGCCCCAGCCCCTTTGGGGGGGCGAGCAGGTAGGGCGACCAGCCCCTTGTCTCGCCCAGCTCCTTTGGGGGAGAGCAGGGACGGAAGCCTGCCCCCTGTCCCGCCCTAGTTCCCTTGGGGGGCGAACAGGGAGGGCGAACTGCCCCCTGTCTCGCCTCAGCCCCTTTGGTGGCGAGCAGGGAGGGCGGCCTACCACCTGTCTCGCCCAGTCCCTTTGGGGGGTGAGCAGGGAGGGCGGCCTGCCCCTTGTCTTTCCATAGCCTCTTTGGGGGGCGAGCAGGGATGGTGGCCTACCCCATGTCTCACCCCAGCCCCTTTGGGGGGCGAGAAGGGATGGCGGCCTGCCCCCTATCTCGCCCCAGTTCCCTTGGGGGGCGAGCAGGGAGGGCGGCCTGCCCCCTATCTCGCCCCATCCCCTTTGGGGGCGAGCAGGGAGGGAGGATTGCCCCCTGTCTCACCCAAATTCCCATGGGGGCGAGCAGGGAGGGAGGCCTGCCCTCTGTCTCGCCCGAGTTCCCTTGGGGGCGAGCAGGGAGGGCGGCATGCCCCCTGTCTCGCCCCAGCTCCTCTGGGGGTGAGCAAGGAGGGCGACCTACCCCCTGTCTTGCCCAGTACCAAGGGGAAGGGGTGGTCTGCGTTTAGCACCTCGGAATGGCAGGATTTGGCTATTGGCAGGCCCAACTCGAGGGTATTTTCGTAATCTCGTAGGCCAGATTCTGGCTATTGGCAGACCAAGTTCAGAAATCTATAAATAGGACCAAGGGGGCACCTTTGAAGGCAGATCTCTCTCTTTAGGTTACTCTCCCCTAGGCTTCTTTGGTGGGGTAGGAGTGTCTCCAAAGGTGCCCCAAGCTCAGCATTGGCTTGGGAGGGGAAGCACTCTAAGATCTTCCGGGTGTGTGGTGGGACCTCCTCGCTAAGCCCTTGGCCTTGTTCCTAGCTTCCTAAGTCTTCGGACTAGTGTTCTCCCTTGAGAGAAGAAGGTGTGAGGTCACCCCCTCTTTTGGGGACCCCTAACTCCACAGAGACCAAGTCTTGTTCCCAAGTCTTGGTTTTGACATTATGGTGCCGTGAGCGTGGAGAGTGACCAGCACAAGAAAATCTTAAGCAAAGCTCTTTCGCTGGAGGTGGGGGAGATGGTTCCTACCCAGGCCACTCGGAGTCGCTGGTGGCTGTGGTGACGATGGAAAGGTTTGAAGATTTTAAGCGAGAGGTCCTGCAGACCTTGCAGCTAGCTTTTACCACGAGAAGCGAAGGCAAGAGAGGAGGCGGTCCGGATGTCCCGACCCAGTGGATGGGCGAGAGCACTCCTGGCCAGCAACCTAGGGTATCGACGGGGGCAAGTAGGGAGGCATCTGGCCCCCACTCGCCCGGCCTCCAAAAGGGGGGGGGGGGGGGGAGTGGGGAGGAGGCATTCCCCCACTCGCCCAGCCCCAAGAGGGAGAGTGGGGAGGAGGCATTCCCCCACTCACGCAGTCCCAAGGGGGCAAGTGAGGAGGAGGAATTCCCCCACTCGCCCAGCCACATAGGGTGGCAAGCGGGGAGACATCTGGCGCCCACTTGCCCCGCCCCAAAGGGGGCCGAGCAGGCGAGGGAATCCCCTTTTGTGAGTTGATCCACTCAGCCCCGGTACCAGAGGGGTTCAAAGGGCCAGAGATGTCTTACTACTCCGGAGAGGATGACCCGGTCCTTCACCAGCAGTGGTTCGAGGACATAGTCTATATCATGCCTATGTCAGATGCCTTCCAGTGCCGACTCTCTTCCACCACTCTGAAGGAGAAGGCAAGGGATTGGTTCCACCAGTTCCCCGTGGGGTCTATCTATGCCTCTGAGGATCTACGCAGGGGATTCCTGTTGCGCTTCTCGAAGTCGAAGAAGAGGAAGAAGGATGTCAAAGCACTCTTCAAGATCAAGAAAGAACCAAGGGAGTCGCTGGCTCATTATATGGCCAGGTTCCAGGATGAGGTCCTGCAAGTCTAATAGGTGTCAGGGTTCAACCTCCAACTCGCCTTCATAGTGGGGCTGTGGGAGGGGTTCTTCAAGATGAGCTTAAAGCGGAAGACCCCCTTATCCTTCGAGGAGTTGATGGAAAGGGCGATAGAAGAAATTGATAGTGAGGATGCCAACCCAGAGTTCTAAAAAGGATTGGCCAAGCTGAGTGAGCCAGAGGCAAGGCAACACGGAGGGAGTAGGGAAGATCGCGAAGGGAAGTTTGACCAAGGAAGGGTAACTTCCAGGGGGAGAGGTCCGACCCCCCAGGGTGGAGGCAGGGACCGAAGGCACCCTCCCCCCCCCCCCCCCCCCCCCCCCCAACAAACCATGGTGATTGGCTGGGAAAGAAGGAAGAGAGCCAGGAAAGCTGAAAGAAGAGGAAGAGGAGGGGATAGGGAAGTGTTACCCCACTGTGACTTCCACGTGGAGGAAGGTCACGCGATGTCCGCCTGCCCTGAGTTTTTGGAAATGAGGGAGGCAAGGGTTCCAATGCAGCAACAGTAACAACCGGAAGGGACCAAGGAAGACCATGCCTGGGAGTAGGAGACCAAGTTTGGGTTTCCATACTTAGTTTTTTCTACCCTTAAGTCCATGTATTGTGGTATTTCGTTTCCATGCTTAGTTATTCTTGCATGTATTATGATGACTAATATAATGAATGTTTTTCAAAGTACTTAGCCCCAATGCTGGCCCACTGCTAGGCTCCCATCAAGCTGGCAGGGCAGGTAACCGCTCGTTGGCCGGAGGTTTTTGAAGTACTTAGCCCCGATGCTGACCGGCTGCTAGGCTCCCATCATGCTAGTAGGGCCAGAAACCACTCGGTGGACAGAGGTTTTCATAGTACTTAGCCCCAATGTTGGCCCGCTGCTAGACTCCCATCAAGATGGAAGGGCCGGGAACCACTTGGTGGCCAGAAGTTTTCAAAGTACTTAGCCCCGATGCTAGCCCGCTCCTAGGCTCCCATCAAGATGGCAGGGCCGGGAACCGCTTGATTGCCAGAGGTTTTCAAAGTACTTAGCCACGATGCTGGCTCACAGCTAGGCTCCCATCAAGCTGGCAGGGTCGGGAACCGCTCGGTGGCCAGAGGTTTTCAAACTACTTAGCCCCGATGCTGGCCCGCTGCTAGGCTCCCATCAAGCTGGCAGGGCTGAGTACCGCTCGGTGGCTGGAGGTATTCAAATTACTTAGCCCCGATGCTGGCCCGATGCTAGGCTCCCATCAAGCTGGTAGGGCAGGGAACCGCTCGGTGGCCGGAGGTTTTCAAAGTACTTAGCCCCGATGCTGGCCCGCTGCTAGGCTCCCATCAAGCTAGCAAGGCCGGGAATCTCTCAGTGGCCGGAGGTTTTCAAAGTACCTAGCCCCGATGCTGGCCCGCTGCTAGGCTCCCATCAAGCTAGCAGGGTCGGGAACCGCTCGGTGGCTGGAGGTTTTCAAAGTACTTAGCCCCGATGTTGGCCTGCTGCTGGGCTCCCATCAAGCTGGCACGGCCAGAAACCGCTCGGTGGCCGGAGGTTTTCAAATCACTTAGCCCCGATGCTGACCCACTGCTAGGCTCCCATCAAGGTGGTACGGCCGGGAACCGCTCAGTGGCTGGAGGTTTTCAAAGTACTTAGCCCCGATGCTGGATCGCTGCTAGGATCCCATCAAGCTGGCAGGGTCGGGAGCCGCTCGGTGGCCGAAGGTTTTCAAAGTACTTAGCCCCGATGCTGGCCCGTTGCTAGGCTCCCATCAAGCTGGCAGGGATGGGAACTGCTCGATTGCTGGAGGTTTTCAAAGTACTCAGCCCTGATGCTGGCCAGTTAATAGGATCCCATCAAACTGGCAGGGCCAGAAACCGCTCGGTGGCCCAAGGTTTTCAAAGTAATTAGCCCCGATGCTGGCCCGATGCTAGGCTCCCATCAAGCTGGCAGGGCCGAGAACCGCTCGGTAGCCGGAGATTTTCAAAGTACTTAGCCCTAATGCTGGCCTGCTGCTAGGCTTCCATCAATTTGGCAGAGCCGGGAACCGCTTGGTGGCTGGAGGTTTTCAAAGTACTTAGCCCCGATGCTAGCCCACTACTAGGATCCCATCAAGCTGGCAGGGGCAGGAACTGCTCGGTGGCCGGAGCTTTTCAAAGTACTTAGCCCCGATGCTGGCCCACTGCTAGGCTCCTATCAAATTGGCAGGGCAGGGAACCGCTCGGTGACCGGAGGTTTTCAAAGTACTTAGCCCCGATGCTGGCCCGCTACTTGGCTCCCATCAAGCTGACAGGACCGGGAACCGCTCGGTGGCCGGAGGTTTTCAAAGTACTTAGCCCCGATGCTAGTCCACTGCTAGGCTCTCATCAAGTTGGCAGGGCCGGGAACCGCTCGGTGGCTGGAGGTTTTAAAAGTACTTAGCCCCGATGCTATCCCACTGCTAGGCTCCCATAAAGCTGGTAGGACCTGGAACTGATCGGAGGCCGGAGGTTTTCAAAGTACTTAGCCCTGATGCTGGCCCGCTGCTTGGCTCCCATCAAGCTGGCACAACTGGGAATTGCTCGGTGGCCGGAGGTTTTCAAAGTACTTAGCCCCAATGCTGGCTCGCTGCTAGGCTCCTACCAAGCTGGCAGGGCCGGGAACCGCTTGGTGGTCGGAGGTTTTCAAAGTACTTAGCCCCGATGCTGGCCCGCTGCTAGGCTCCCATCAAGCTGGCAGGGCCGGGAACCGCTCGATCGACCTGTATTCTTATTCTCAAGTCTTGGTTTCAACAAATGTAATCACTCATTATGCAAAATACCATGTCGACCTATGATCTAGACTATATTAGGATTGGCACTAACTTTAAATCATCAAGAATACAGGTCTATTAAGTGAGCTGAAGAAAAGGGTTTGAGTGGAGAAGATCAGAATTTGCCTAAGGGAAATATCATCTTGGTAAGCTTCAATAACATCGAGTTATGGTCTCGATATCGACTTGAAGAACATAAGCTCCAAGATGATATTGTCTTGTAAACACTCAGTATTGCTCTTATCGTCTTGTCTAAGAAGAAGAAGAAGGATATCCAAATATCGTCTTGGTAAAATACTCTCCAAGACGATATCATCTTGACTAGGTTAATGTTGGGAAAAACACTTTTGTGATTTATCTTACAAATTATCTTAAAGTGATTTCATAATATAGGATGTATTACCCATGTTGTATAGAAAAGGTAAATTGGTCATTAGATGACCTAGGATATCACACTCACACTAGAGTTTTAAGACCAGTCCAAATTACGCATAAAATTCAGTTGAGTTAAAGTTGCGTCGAATAGAAGTCGATGCAACTTCAACTAAAAGTTAAAGCAACTTTGAATACAAGTAGAAGTAACTCAGTCTGAAGTTGTAGTATAGTTGAAGTCGACGCAACGTTGAGAAGTACTCGACGCAGAAGACATAGCTTGTCAAAGAAATATCAGAAGTCGACGCAACTTTGACAAGATTTCGACGCAGAAGATGAAGTTCAAAGTCCAAGTCTTCAACTCAATGGATACGTCGATAAGTATTCGACGCAATGTCGACATCAAAGTTAAGTCAGAGCTAAGAAGAATTTCAAAGCTACTTCTATAAGTACTCAGAGGTGCGTCGATTAGAAGTGAGATGAATTCGACGCTTCGTCGAATACAGACAGAAATTGAATGTTTTCTTCTGTCTTTCCCGATGCTTTTCCAGAAAGTATCCAAGGCTATAATCTGATTTCTAATAGCTCGTTTATTGCCTAGAATGGAATGGAGTACTCTAGAGAGACAACAAAGATATTCTTGGAAGTTATTCAAATCAGATTGACGGGTCATGAAACAGAATTAGAAAGAAATACTTATTGTCCAATGGATATTCCTTCTAAGGACAAAACAGAAGAGGAAACAATTTCATACAATATTCGACAAAGAATAAGTATACAAAAAATAAGAGAACAATAACAAGGACATTATTCTGTCTTCTTCCTCCTCAATCTCTCTCTCTCTCTCTCTCAAAAAGAATAAGGAGAACATAATATCTGTACAGGAAAAACAAGAAAGACCACTGCTTCTTTCTTACAGCAGGAAGTCAACAAGAGTACAGAGATTATCAGGATCACAAGCAAAATAACTCTTGGATTCTTCTTTATCTTAAGCAAGAGTTCATCCTATATAGATCCTGAGGAACATCAAGTGATAACATCCTGAGTGATATCTGAAGAAGGATTCAAATAGAAGAATCATATTCTTTCTTCTTCTTCTTATGTATTCTCATTTCTTTTATTGTAACTGAGTAAAGAGTCCAATGAATCCCTCTCCAAAGGATTCAGTTAGTTCTAAGAGTCTCCTTATAAAAAGACTCAGTGGTTTTAAGAGTCTCTCTATCAAAAGACTCAGTTAGTGGTTCTAAGAGTCTCCTTATCAAAAGACTGAGTTAGTGGTTCTAAGAGTCTCCTTTTCAAAAGACTCAGTGAGTGGTTCTAAGAGTCTCCTTATCAAAAGACTTGGGCACTTGTAGTGCATTCCTACCAAGGAGGTAGAAGAGTGGAGTACTGATGAGTCCCATTTATATACACATTTACGGGTTCATCTGGGCCGATTATCGAGTCTATGCACTACACTTTAGGCATGTTTTCATTCATATTCGTTATTCCATGCTTAGTGCACTCTTAGGCCCATTTTGGTGGGCATTTGCGCTCCTTGTCATTGGGGGTAAGCACATGGTGCTCCCCAATCATTTTTCTGTGTTTGATTGGTGCTGGAAGTGTATTCCCAACTGGTTTGCTTTGCTTGCAGGTGGTTGAATTACCCTGTTCTCCAGAAATCATGACTGTGTACAACGCACGGTCATGCGTTTTATTGACGCACGGTCGGATGTGATCGTGCGCTCTCATCTGGGAAGGAATCCGGTGATCTGACTTTGGTCGTGCGTTTTAACACACAGGCGGTTTGCCCGTGCGTGAGTAAAACGCACGATCGCGTGTTTCTTCTTGATTTTAGCTATTTTGAGTTTGTCCGCGTGTTCTTATGCACGGGCGGATTTGCCCATGCATAAGTAAGACGCACAGGCACTTCTGCTTCTCCCTCAAGTCAAGTTTAATAGTTTAATAATGCACGGGCAGTGATGCGCAAATCCTGCACACCGCTATAGGCGGTAGCGAGACTGCGATCTGAACGGCAGTGAACCGATCGCTGTCAAGTAATAATATGAGGAAGTAAATCCCCAAGTATCAAATCTCTCAAGGAACACAGTAAGGTGGAGTTAGGTTTCGTTGAAGGACTTGAGATCGAAGTCCTTGGTCGGGGTTACAATGGATGGTTGGTTTGGTTAGCGAATAGTAAAATAAAATATTACGACTACTCCTATGCAATGCCGCTATGCAATGCTTCGCTTGGTGGAATGGAGACTAGGCAGGCCTTGAGCGCGCTGCGTCGCAAGGGCGGATGGACGAGTAGGCGAGCAGAATGGAATGGAGAGAACGATGGAATGAGGGTCGCAAGCACCTCGTCAACAAGCACGCCACTAGCAATTGCTAGTGCGGCACCGAACACAATGACGAAATAGAAGTTAAATGGGGGCGCACCTCATTAAGCACAAATGAACAATACAATCTCAAATAAATGAAATAAACATTACATAACTAGAATCATTGTGCACATCATCAAAAATGTAGAGGAGACTAACCTAAACAAACATCAACATAGAGAAAGAAAAAAAAAGAGTAAAGGAGTCGACCAAATCCGAAGCCTTGCCGAAGATTCTCGGTTGGAATCGCAGGGTTGTCAATCCGCGTCCAACTCGGTCTTCAACTGCGTCCGAGGTAGAGGAGGGCTGTCACTTCCTCCCAATGGCTCGTCTTCTTCGTGTCACGACCCGATCTACTCCGATAAGCAATCTCCCTACTCGATGTGGGCTATCTTTGGGCTAGAAATCTCTCCTTGAGGCTCAAGGATGATGGAGGAGGCCTAGGGGGGGTGAAAAACCAGCGGAAAGGGCGAAAACGGCGGACTGGACGGAGTTGCCAAGCGTGATACCGCCCTAATTCGCGAACAGGGCATTTTATAGGCGCTGGAATAAACAGTGTGCACGGTCGTTGGCGCACGACCAATGGTCGTGCACACTAGAATCCTGTGATCGTGCGCCTGACTGGACGGAGCCTGCAAGGGAAGAAAATTATAAAATACAAAGTTCGCATGACCAGTGGTGCACGACCAGTGGTCGTGCGCACTGTCGTAAGTGGTCGTGCGATAAGCCAGACAGAACTCATGAAATGGGCGTTAAGTGCGCACGAGCAAAGGCGCACGACCAGTGGTCGTGCGCGAAGGAACCATTGATTGTGCGCAGTGTTCCTGTACAGAATTGTACCGGGAACACCTGCACGACTCCTGTTCCAGCATACGACAACAGTCTGGCCACTGAAGGTGGCACTTAACACAGCATGAAAACTAGTAACGAAGGTAAACAAGAGATAACACCAAAACGGGCCAAAAGTGCATCTAGCATAGAATGATCAATGTGAACTATAACATGGCTAAAGTGCAGTGAAATGACTAAATAAACGGCCCAGATGAGTCCATAAAAGTGTATATGATCAGGACTCATCAGGCAGCGCACGACCGTGCGTTCACCCGTGCGTGACTAAAATTCCGCCTATTTAGTATTTAACGCAGGAAATCTATAGTATTGAGAACGGATTACGGGGAGGACGATCCCTCTCACGGGAAAAACCAGAAAATACCGCCATTCACCTTTTCCACCATAGGAGACCACCTCCGGTGATCTCTTCCACCACACTTCCATCCGGGATCGTTTGCAAGCTTTCTCCACCATGAGTTCAAGCATTCTTCGTATTGGAGGCCATAGAAGCGCTGAAGATCGCTGGAGAAGTGACAACCTCCTTTGAGTCCGCACAACATCTGAGGGCCGAGCCCGGATAGAGACCAATATCCTCTTATTCCAGCCGAGAACCCAGGATACAGTTACATCTTCTGTTGGGTCCTTTCTAAACCTTGTGCTTGTGCTTATTTTAGTTTTGATTGTAATGAACTCTTGCTAGTCTATTGTTATAGATCTTTTTTGTGATGTTCATGTGCAATGATGCTATGGTTGTGAGAAGCGCTTTGCTTTTTGTTGAGATATTCTGAGTTGTTTGCGTGTGAAGCCATCTAGCAATTGCAAGTGGTGATGTTGGCGAAGAGGTGAATACGACCCTCGCAAAACCCCGCTCCGTGGCCATTTCACCCGTTTACCGAAGCGCGACATCGCGACCGCTGCACTCACCCCCACTTTGCGAAGCGGAGCTCTAGGACCGCATTTTCCCTCTCTGTTGTTAACTTAGGAAAACCACTTTCAAAACCCTCTTCTTTTATTATGTATTTGAGAATCTCTTTAAACATTTCCTAATAGGCGAATCATACTACCCAACTTGCAGTCCGTAGAGAACGATATTCAGGGAAACTATTCCCATAATTATTACTTGATAGCGACCGGTGCACTTGCCGAACGCGCATCAAGTTTTTGGCGCCGTTGCCGGGACGGCAAGCGCATATGATTCATCCTTCTTTGGAAACCAGTTTAAAGATATTCTTCTTTTTGAGTTTTCCTTTTTGTTTTTTTAGTTGCAGTGTGTGTTTACAACGACGAGATCTCAGTGACTTTGCATCATTTGATCCTGAAATAGAGCGTACCCTACGGGCGCATCTCCGTGTTGCTGTCACCATGGACGCCAACGGAAATCAGGTCAATCCCGAGGTGGGAAATGCACCAGAAGATGGTCAGGTTGCTGACGAGAATGAAGTGGTTAGGCCAAGGCCTAGGACCATGAGAGACTACACTACACCCACTATTGGGAGTGTGTATCCTGGATTCGGCCCGGCCATCACCAACAACAACTTCGAGATAAAGCCGGCCATCCTGAATATGATCCGCAATCATGCCCAATTCTCTGGGTTAGCCAGTGAAGACCCCCATCTTCACTTGGTTAAATTCGCAGAAATTTGCGGGACATTTCGTTACACTGGGCTCGCTGATGAGACGGTGAAGCTCAGGCTGTTTCCATTCTCCTTACGTGACAAGGCAAAAGCTTGGCTCCACACCATACCACCTAGCACAGCTACCACTTGGGACATTCTGCAAGCAAAATTTCTAGCGAAGTTCCATCCTGTGGACATGGTTGTGAACTTGAGGAGGGAAATTGCAACCTTCCGACAGCTTGATCAGGAGACTCTGGCGGAAGCTTGGGAAAGGTTCATGGACCTTCTCCGGAAATGCCCCCAGCATGAGCTGCAACCATGGACCATAGTAGAAAATTTTTACTTTGCAATTGAGCCTTACTTCATGGCCATGATTGATGCAGCTGCAGGTGGTACTCTGATGAAGCACACTCCGAAAGATGCATTGCGGATCCTCTAAGACGCTGCCATCCATAGCTCATTTTGGACCGCTGGAAGAAATGCTCCAAGGAACGTTCGGGGACTCTATGAGTTGAACAAGGCTGCTGCCCTCCCTTCTGCCCCAGTGATGGTTATATCATGTCAAGGTTGTAGAAGCTCGGGGCATCATGCATGTGAGTGCCCCATAGGTGAGCAACCTAACGAAGCCTCTTATGATGAAAGAGTTAATTATATTAATGATCAAAACCACATAGCCCCTTTTACTAATGCTTATAACCCGGGTGTGAGGAGTTATTCAAACTTCTCTTGGAAACAAAACGTTCCTGGCCAAAGATGGCAAGGAGGCTCGCATCAATTCGATGCTCAAACCTCCGGTAGCCAACCGCGACCACCTCAACCGATTCATGATCAAGGTGCTCCAGCCCCTAAGAGGAGTAACTTAGAAGAAATGATGGAGAGGTTTATGCATGCCGCCAATTCGAATATGGTTAATCAAACTGCGTTTGTGTGAAACATGGAGACGCAATTGGGCCAATTGGCTTAACTGCTAACCGAGCATTCGCAAGGGACCCTTCCCAGCAACACTGAGAAAAATCCAGTCAATCAAGGGAAGAATCTCACGGATGCGGAGGTGAGTAACCCAAGAGAACTAATAATCACATGTTCCATTAATAATGTCAAAACTACTGCCTTGTGCGATTCTGGTTCATCCCGCAACGTCCTTGCAATGCAGGACATTGCTAAATTGCATCTTGAAATGAACAAGGATGACCGGAAGTCCTTTTTGCTTGCTAACGGTACCGTCATTCAGGCGGAGGGAGAAGTGAAAAATGTTGAAGTCATAGTCGAGGGGACGGTGGTGGTCTGTAACACCCCAAAGCTGGTAGTTCCGCGAAGTAGGCGGAGTGGTAGTGCGGCACGTGAAGCAGGCTAGAATTTTCCCTGTCTGCTCTTAGCGCACGATCAGTGGCCTCATCGCGCACGACCAGTGATCGTGTGCCAGCGATCGTGCGTTAATTCAGAAGAGAATCGAGTTCTGTCTCGGACAGTGCGCACGACCATTTCCCTCTTCGCGCACGACCAGTGATCGTGTGCCAGCGATCGTGCGCTTATTCGCAAGAATTCAGAGTTCTGTCCCGGATAGTGCGCACGACCATTGCCCTCGTTGCGCACGACCACTGACCGTGCGCCTGTGATCGTGCGCCCTGTTTAGCTGTGTTCCGCGATTTTGAGCGGAGAAGAGGATCCGACCGATCAAATTTCTTGGAATTCGATCCAACGGCTGGGATTTATTGCTGGGGGGTCTTAGGGCTTTGGAGAGGGATTAAACCCTCATATTTTCATAGTGTTTCTCTCTCCTAGGCTAGAGGAAGGAGAAGGGGGGCAAGGAAGAAGAAGAGGAGATTTTGCCATTGACGGAGCTCCGGAGCTCCGTTTCGCGAGCCGTTTCCAGATCCGGAGAGTGCAGCCCGGTGCGGTTCTTTCCCTCCGCGTAGAATCTCGGATCCATGGCGAAGAAGAACACGTCTAGGGTAACAATTCTTCCTCCCGAACTTTGGACTTGTATTTGTCCATTTATTCCTCTTTCTTTGCTTGCATGAGGTATCTCTTTCACCAAATGGGTGAAGTGTAGGATTTCCTCAAGTCCTTCGGGACTCCGGGTAGATTGTGTCCGTCCCCGGCATATTGCATGTAGAAAATCCGGTAGTCGTGCGGATTTAGGCATTGTGTGTGAAACCTATTCATGGCCGTGAGCCCGAATCGGTGATGCTTGATTTGCGACGTTGCATTTAGGTTAGGCCTAGAATGCGTGCCGGAGAATGACTCCGTGAGCTCACCTATAGTATTGCGGGAGTTAAGTGTAGGCGTCTTGTGAAGATCCTAACGAAAGCCCCATGCTTTGAGGTTTGAATGAAGGCAAACCTTCACCACAAAATTGTTGCGGAGCGTATGTAGCTCCCTTGTTGAGAATTCGCGAAGCCTAGATCCTTGTGAAGGGGTTAGGTGCGTAGCGTATATTTTGTGTAGCACTTGAAAGTGCTAAACCCTTACGGGCCGAGGTGAAGCCGTACCCGCGTCGTGCGATAGATCGCGATGATTAGAGCACGGGCAAAGCGGAACCGAACCCGTTTCCATGCAGATCGGCGAGAGGTCCCTTCCTCATGAAAGCCGTGTGATCATGGGAGAGGTCGTGGAAGGTGTCATACCTAGACCGACCAAAAGCTCTTGTTTCCCACCTAAGGTTGTGACCCTTAGGGTGGAGTGTTGTGAATTGGATGTTATGTTTAGCCTCATGCGATTGTTTAGGCGGTTGTGGGAAACCTTCGGGTGAACCCAACCAACATTATGTGCATACCTAGTTTCCCTTCTTTTTGATGCTCAACCTAGAAGATTGTTTGTGCTTGAAACCTCACCTTGTGTAGTTGCACCTTCTGTATACTAGTATTTGTGCTAGTATAGCTTGCTTGCAGGGTAGAAGCTCCGCCACCCCGGGAAAGGGGTGGGGTCGTTATAATTTGGTCAGCTGTGCTGACCGTTACTTTGTTTGCCACCGCTTGGTGGAATGTTCTTATGCAGGTGCAGGTGAGCCTAGCGGGAAGTAGCGGGCGTTGACCCTTTTGCTGCGTTGGCCCTCGAAGGCCAGCCTTTTTCCTGTTTTCTCACGTATTGCCGGCCTGCGTGCCGATGTATGCCTTTTTGGAGTTTTGTACGTTGATTTGATGTAAGGCCCTAAGGCCGTAACTCTTACTTCTGGACTCATTCCTATGATAGTGGACATGTCTTTTTGAATGGTTTAATTAATGCTTCCGCTTACGTTTTTGTACTCTCGTTTTGTAGTTACTTTTCTGGTTATCACCTTTTAACTCCTAGCTAGTGTGGTTTGTATGGCGTGGGGTCCCGGCCGGACCTGCTGTTATACTTTTCGTACTGGCAGGGTGTTACAATTTGGTATCGGACTTAAGGCGTCGATCCGTATTTTAGCGAATTCGGGACGAATTCCTTTTAAGGGGTGGTGCGCACGGGCTGTGCATTCACCTAGAACGACAAAAACTAATAAGAATGTCCACTTAGGAATGAAAAAACATACTTGTTTGCGGAACCTGAGCGTTCCATGATTGATGTTTGATACGTTTAGGGTCACTAAATTGTGCCTTGCATGATTATAGGTAACTAGAAGTGCTGCGGGGCGGTCTCAACCCCGTAACACCGCTGAAAGTAGTGGGTCGGCTGAGGTGCCAGCGACCACTCCTTCAGCTGAGATGATCAGAATGGTCGCAGAAGCAGTCTTCGCGATGATCAATGCTCAACCGCAAAGGCTTGCACAGCCTGCTACGCCTACTACTGATGCGGCCCCGGTACTTGAACCTGCAGTGGAACCTGCGGTAGCACCAAGGGTTGATGCCCCTGTGCCAGTAGCTGCAGTGGAACCGACGTTAGCACCGAGGGTGGAGCGTCAAGTTGCGCAAGTAGTTGCGGGGCGAGCGCGTGACCAACAATTAAAGCACTTCTTGAGCTTTAATCCTCCTACCTTCTCGGGATCTGAGTCCCCAACGGTGGCAGAAGACTGGTTGTCAAGAGTTAGAAGAACTCTGAGGGAGACGGCGACGGACGAAGCCATGATGGTCACCTTAGCCACTTTCCTTCTTGACGGAGAGGCTGTGCTGTGGTGGGAAGAGCAGGAACTGCACAAGTTCGGCGATAGAGACATTACTGAAATAACAATGGCTGAGTTTTCAAAGTCGTTCCTCCAGCGGTTTATCCCCTCTGCCCAACGCATTGCGTTACAAAACCAGTTCCTGAGGTTAACTCAAGGTGATCGCTCCGTTGACGATTACTTACATGAGTTTACCAGACTGAGTCGCTATGCGGGGGCATTGGTGGAGGATGAGGAGACGAAGACGAATAAATTCTATGAAGGTCTTCGGGACGAGTTGAGGCTGCTCCTTGCAGGCCCTATGACGTTTGGCTTCCAAGTGATGGTGCAAACCGCCAGATCTTTGGAGTTGGACATGAAGAGGGTACAAGCAAAGAGTGTTGTAAAGAAACCCGAGTTTCATGCGCCGGCCTCTCAGTCCAAGCCGGACTTCAGAAGGAACAAGCGGAAGTTCAAGCAGGCGGAACCAGCTTCTTCGAACGTTTCGGGAGCCACGACCGCGCGGACTCCTATTACGTGTTTCACCTGCGGGAAGGTGGGACACAAAGCTGCGGTGTGTCGAAGTGGTCCCCCAAAGGCGGCAAATCGAGCGGTGGATTATGCTCGGGCTGCGGAAAAGGGCAAAGCGGCAGAGTCTTCGGCCTCCCAACACATTCCGACTCAGCCAAGAGTCTATTCGCTTGGCCAACAAGAAGCTATACGACAAACCGATGTAGTCACAGGTACGAATTAGAAGTTAGCTTTTACAGCTATGTATATGATTCTTACTGTTGTACGACTATATGTGTTATTTGTGTACAATTAGGTTTCGTCCTAATTTTCAACTATCCGGCGAGAGCTCTATTCGATACGGGTGCATCGCACTCTTTTCTGTCTGAGGACTTCGTGGTATGAATCGGAGTGCCGTCTACCTTTGTAGAGGATAGATTGGAAGTAGTGCTACCCAATGGATCTCGAATGAGTGCGGATCGGAAGTCAAGATTTCGACTTGGAAGCGTCGTTACTACCGTTAGCTGAATTCGATGTGATCTTCGGCATGGACTGGCTCTCGGAGCAGCGAGCATGCATAGATTGCAATACAAAGGAGATCACTCTGGGAACGAACACCGACGATGAAACCACATTCGCCGGTATGCGAGGAGCGAGCAAGACGCTGATGTCTGCTCTCCAGGTGGTTAAGGCGGTGAGAAAAGGCACCGAGTTGTTCTTCACCTTGTTGGAGGCTTCGGAGCCAAAGCCCAGGTTGTGTGATGTCCCAGTTGTAGCGGAATACGCCGACGTGTTTCCTAACGAACTCCCTGGGGCTCCGCCTCATCGGGAGATTGATTTCTGTATCGAGTTGGTGCCAGGTGCCAAACCTGTGGCCCGCTCACCATACCGAATTGCGCCAAAGGAGGTGGATGGAGTTCCTTGGGGACTACACCTTCGATATCAAATATACTCCCGGTAAAGGAAACGTAGTTGCAGACGCGTTGAGTCGTCGGGCTCCCGCTCAAGCAAATTGGATTTTGATGCACGATGAGCGTCTAATCCGTGAGCTAGAAGAAATGGAGATCATATGCATTGATAGGAGAACGTCTACCTCAGCATGCTTGAACTGGACGGAAGTCCGCTACGACCTTGCCGACCGAGTTCGACAAGCATTGGAGTTGGACGAGAGCTTGAAACGATACAAAGCGGAAACCGTTGAAGGGTTAAACGCTGATTTCTCCTTCGAAGACGACCTTATGTGGAAGCAGGAAAGGTTATGCATCCCAAACGTTGGTACTCTACGGGCGGAGTTGATGTACGAGGCTCATCATACCAAGTACTCGATCCACCCGGGGAGCACTAAAATGTTTATGGATTTGAAGAAATTGTTCTGGTGGCCGGGCATGAAGAAAGACATTGCCCTTTACGTGGCCAAGTGTCATACTTGCGCATTGGTGAAAGCGGAATGTCAACGTCCCGGTGGGTTTCTGAAGTCCTTGCCGATTCCGGAGTGGAAGTTTGATGATATTTCGATGGATTTCGTGCACGGATTGCCGAGATCGCAACATGGAAACGACGCCATATGGGTGATCGTGGACCGTTTGACAAAGGTATCACACTTCATTCCGAACCGGAAGGATGATTCCGTAGAGAAGCTAGCAAAGCTTTATGTGGATAGTATCGTGAGACTGCACGGTGTCCCTCGTAGCATCGTCAGCGATCGTGACGGGCGTTTCACATCGAAAGATTGGAGGCTTATCCATGAACTGTTGGGCACAAAATTGAAGTTCAGCACGGCCTTCCACCCGCAAACGGATGGACAGACCGAGAGAACCAACAGGACTATGGAGGATATGCTCCGAATGTGCGCTCTAGACTTTGGAAAGAGGTGGGAGGATCACCTCTTTATGATCGAGTTCGCCTACAATAATAGCTACCAAGCCAGCATAAAGATGGCTCCTTTCGAGGCCCTCTATGGTAAGAAGTGTCGTACGCCGTTGTCTTGGGCGGAAACGGGCGATACTAAGCTATTGAAGCGAAAGGATGTTGAAGAAGCAACTTCGACGATCCGGTCTCTACGCGAAAGGCTATTGGTTGCCCAGGATAGGCAAGCAAAGTATTTCAACGCCAAGCATAGGAACTTAGAGTTTGCCGTCGGTGACCGGGTTTACTTGAAGATCAAACCGTTCAAAGGGGTATCAAGGATTCGACGCTTGAAAAAGCTCAGTCCGAGGTACTTAGGACCGTTCGAGATCGTGGAGCGTGTTGGTGATGCGGCTTATCGGCTTGCACTATCTGCAGAGCTGAGCGGTTTGCACGACGTGTTCCACATTTCAGTGTTGAGGAAGGCAGTGCAAGAGCCTACTCATATCGTTGCGGTCGGCAAAGTTCCGGTCGATAGTGGGTTGTCGACGAAAGTCAAGCCTTTACGCATCGAAGATACCGAAGTAAAGCAGCTGCGGAACAAGTCCATTCGGATGGTAAAAGTCCGGTGGGAT
The DNA here is from genome assembly GCA_033032865.1 of Dactylorhiza incarnata. NCBI lineage: Eukaryota > Viridiplantae > Streptophyta > Magnoliopsida > Asparagales > Orchidaceae > Dactylorhiza > Dactylorhiza incarnata. The sequence continues at coordinate 5,959,980 of JAWHQI010000051.1, read as the reverse complement.
AACTGCGGCCGAGAGGAGCTCTCTTGGGAGAGAGAGCAAACGATGCTTGCGGAGTATCCCGAGCTTTTTCCCTCAGGTAAAGTATAACTGTAATTTATGCTATTATTGTTTCCTGGATTTCGGGACGAAATTCTTTTAAGGAGGGTGGAGTTGTAACACCCCAAAGCTGGTAGTTCCGCGAAGTAGGCGGAGTGGTAGTGCGGCACGTGAAGCAGGCTAGAATTTTCCCTGTCTGCTCTTAGCGCACGATCAGTGGCCTCATCGCGCACGACCAGTGATCGTGTGCCAGCGATCGTGCGTTAATTCAGAAGAGAATCGAGTTCTGTCTCGGACAGTGCGCACGACCATTTCCCTCTTCGCGCACGACCAGTGATCGTGTGCCAGCGATCGTGCGCTTATTCGCAAGAATTCAGAGTTCTGTCCCGGATAGTGCGCACGACCATTGCCCTCGTCGCGCACGACCACTGACCGTGCGCCTGTGATCGTGCGCCCTGTTTATTCTGTTCCGCGATTTTGAGCGGAGAAGAGGATCCGACCGATCAAATTTCTTGGAATTCGATCCAACGGCTGGGATTTATTGCTGGGGGGTCTTAGGGCTTTGGAGAGGGATTAAACCCTCATATTTTCATAGTGTTTCTCTCTCCTAGGCTAGAGGAAGGAGAAGGGGGGCAAGGAAGAAGAAGAGGAGATTTCGCCATTGACGGAGCTCCGGAGCTCCGTTTCGCGAGCCGTTTCCAGATCCGGAGAGTGCAGCCCGGTGCGGTTCTTTCCCTCCGCGTAGAATCTCGGATCCATGGCGAAGAAGAACACGTCTAGGGTAACGATTCTTCCTCCCGAACTTTGGACTTGTATTTGTCCATTTATTCCTCTTTCTTTGCTTGCATGAGGTATCTCTTTCACCAAATGGGTGAAGTGTAGGATTTCCTCAAGTCCTTCGGGACTCCGGGTAGATTGTGTCCGTCCCCGGCATATTGCATGTAGAAAATCCGGTAGTCGTGCGGATTTAGGCATTGTGTGTGAAACCTATTCATGGCCGTGAGCCCGAATCGGTGATGCTTGATTTGCGACGTTGCATTTAGGTTAGGCCTAGAATGCGTGCCGGAGAATGACTCCGTGAGCTCACCTATAGTATTGCGGGAGTTAAGTGTAGGCGTCTTGTGAAGATCCTAACGAAAGCCCCATGCTTTGAGGTTTGAATGAAGGCAAACCTTCACCACGAAATTGTTGCGGAGCGTATGTAGCTCCCTTGTTGAGAATTCGCGAAGCCTAGATCCTTGTGAAGGGGTTAGGTGCGTAGCGTATATTTTGTGTAGCACTTGAAAGTGCTAAACCCTTACGGGCCGAGGTGAAGCCGTACCCGCGTCGTGCGATAGATCGCGATGATTAGAGCACGGGCAAAGCGGAACCGAACCCGTTTCCATGCAGATCGGCGAGAGGTCCCTTCCTCATGAAAGCCGTGTGATCATGGGAGAGGTCGTGGAAGGTGTCATACCTAGACCGACCAAAAGCTCTTGTTTCCCACCTAAGGTTGTGACCCTTAGGGTGGAGTGTTGTGAATTGGATGTTATGTTTAGCCTCATGCGATTGTTTAGGCGGTTGTGGGAAACCTTCGGGTGAACCCAACCAACATTATGTGCATACCTAGTTTCCCTTCTTTTTGATGCTCAACCTAGAAGATTGTTTGTGCTTGAAACCTCACCTTGTGTAGTTGCACCTTCTGTATACTAGTATTTGTGCTAGTATAGCTTGCTTGCAGGGTAGAAGCTCCGCCACCCCGGGAAAGGGGTGGGGTCGTTATAATTTGGTCAGCTGTGCTGACCGTTACTTTGTTTGCCACCGCTTGGTGGAATGTTCTTATGCAGGTGCAGGTGAGCCTAGCGGGAAGTAGCGGGCGTTGACCCTTTTGCTGCGTTGGCCCTCGAAGGCCAGCCTTTTTCCTATTTTCTCACGTATTGCCGGCCTGCGTGCCGATGTATGCCTTTTTGGAGTTTTGTACGTTGATTTGATGTAAGGCCTTAAGGCCGTAACTCTTACTTCTGGACTCATTCCTATGATGGTGGACATGTCTTTTTGAATGGTTTAATTAATGCTTCCGCTTACGTTTTTGTACTCTCGTTTTGTAGTTATTTTTCTGGTTATCACCTTTTAACTCCTAGCTAGTGTGGTTTGTATGGCGTGGGGTCCCGGCCGGACCTGCTGTTATACTTTTCGTACTGGCAGGGTGTTTCAATTGGTGATGAGAAGTGAAAGAACTCCATAGTTAAGCGTGCTCGGGTTGGAGTAGTACTGGGATGGGTGACCTCCTGGGAAGTCCCCGTGGTGCATGCTTGACTATCGAGTTTGGCTCATCGAAGGGAGGCTGTGGCCACCAACAACCCGCCAGTGGGCTGGAGAAGGGTTGGGTGCTTGGGCTGCAGCCCGGTAACGAGGCCAGCTGAGGACAGATCGTGGACATGGTCCCGCTCGAACGCCAAAATGCTGGGTCGTTACAATAAAAAGTGCACTTTTTTTGTAACACCCCAGGGCAGGCCACAACCTCTTCCTGTGTGTTAGGGCTGCAGCCCGAGTGACACCCCAACCAACTCTGCGCGCCTGTTTCTCAGCAGCGCCAGGTTGTTGAGGCCAGGTCTCGAACCCGCAACCTCCTGGATAAGAACTCCTTCAACCGAGTCTCATCACCAATTGAGCTGCAGCTCAGTTGGTGATGAGACTCGGTTGAAGGAGTTCTTATCCAGGAGGTTGCGGGTTCGAGACCTGGCCTCAACAACCTGGCGCTGCTGAGAAACAGGCGCGCAGAGTTGGTTGGGGTGTCACTCGGGCTGCAGCCCTAACACACAGGAAGAGGTTGTGGCCTGCCCTGGGGTGTTACATGGTCGCCGATTTCCAAGTATTGGGACCCCATGAGAATCAATTTATCCCCATCTTGGGAGTGCCATTCTTGAAAGAGAGCGGTGCCAATTTAGATTTCTTTGCGGGGAGTGTTATCTTACCTAGTAAGGTAACACCCCCCATTCGCCCCAAAACCGCAGCTGAAACATTGTCTCGCTCCTCCCAAGTTATTATTGATGAATCTCTCAGCGATGTAGAAAACAGGGAAGGAAAAGTATCATTAGAAGAAGAAAAGGAAGAGGAGCCGTCAAGCGGAAAAGGAGAAATTGACTTTCAAAAGGAATATGACCCGGAGAGTAAGAAGAACCTCCATTCTGAACTTATCAAGACGAACACAACTCGAGACAAGGTCCCATTTTTATTTTGCAAAAAACTGTGTAATAAACTTCCTAAACGCTCTATCTCATGGGCTGATCCAGTTGCCATTGCGGCAACGGAAGTGATGCCACCCACCACCAAGGTGGGAAATTCTGATGACTATCAACGCTGGTGCTCTCCAACAGTGGAGAAGCTTAAAGAAGAAAGACTGTTGCGTGGTGCACGCTCTGCTGCCCTCTAGCGCGAGAAGGAGGAGGTTAGGGGCAAGGGGGAGACATCCTCCTTGGGCCCTAAAGCCTTCACTTCCCTTCCGTATCACGTGGCTGGGGAGGACCACCACAAATCAACATATAGTTGATGTATGACGGGGTCTCCAGGTTTTGGTTGTGCTGTGTCTTCTGCTCTGATTTTTGTTTGTTGTTAATCTGCCTTGCTGTGTTGTGTTTTTATTTAGTCTGGAACATTTTTCATAACTGCTGCTATCAAACATTAATACAGGTATTTGGTCCACCTTTAAGGACGTTAAACAAAAGGGCTTCTTGGGAGACAACCCATGGGAACCACCCGGTTCTGTGTGCTTATTTAATCTCTAGTATGTTTTGTTTGTTTGTTTTATGCTAACAATGCAGGTGTGAACTCGCTTGGAGGATGAGGAAGGAGAAATTTAAAGAAGGAATTGCCGCACTTCTGGCATGCTCATTCGTGAGCATAGGTCCACTCTACCCTTGTATCCTTTTTCTTGAATTCTCTATTTTATATGATTTTGATTAACTCTGGGGGGGGGGAGATTGGTTATGCACGTGCACACACTTTGCGTAGCATGCTAGAATGTGCTGAGTTAGAATTTTTGATTTTGTTGCACACATTTGCACCTATTTCACGCGTACTTGATCACACGCGCTTATTGGGTATTACTGAGAGGTTCCCCGCTCGTTAGAATTAGAATGTTAGTGTAGGAGTGATGGGTAGAGAAAAATGTCGACTCGAGTAGTGCTCTATTTGAGTGCTCCCGTCACGCCTAGAAATTCAATTAGAGTAGAATAAAATTCAAAGTTATAATTTAATTTTTTATATTATAGTAGTTGCAATTTATTTTACTCTAGTGGTGAATCCGGTGAATCCAATGGTAGCATAGGGTCGAGTGTAGCAAGATTAGTAGTAGCTTATTACTAGGGTCGGAAGGAAGGATAACCTTTCTCGGTGGCTAGAACTTGCACTAGGCGACTTTTGAAACGATTGCGTTGAATAGCTCGTTATAAAGCATGATTTAGGCCGTCTCTTGATCCGTTTGTGCTTTTGAAATCCTAACCAATGTAATCACCTTTGCAAGCCCACTTGAGCCGACCTTTCATCCTTGTTTAGCTCCACTTAAATTTCACCAAATCCATACGGCCAGCCCTAGTTTCGCACCAACAAATGAGTTGAAAGAAATATATATATATATATCTTTCGTTTGTTGTTATCTCTGAGTGTATGGTAGCTTTGTAATAGCTAAAGGAGAAGTTGATTGTGCCTACAAAAGATATTCTGTCGAGAAGAGAAAAGAAAAGAAAGATAAGAAAAGATTTTTTTTTTGCGAAAAGAACGTTCAAATGCAATCTCTCGACAAAACATTGTGTGATCGGCTTAGCACACACCTAGTGTCCAGTTGAAGTCTGGGGGTGTTGTATGGTTCTTAATTTTCTTGTATTGGTGAGTTTATGCTCTCGTGTGCTCAGGTTATGTTGAGTGCGATGCCCATCATTCTTCTACTTATCTAACCTAAGCTCATCCTAAGCTAAATCTTAACCTATAAGTCCTATTGATTTTAGATATGAGTCATCTCATGCAGTGGAGAGAGTGTGAACGTGCAAGCCTATGGACATCGACTTTGATGGATTTCTTAGGAGATTGTCCCGATCTTTGATTCGAGAAATCCTCTACTCATTAGTCAGGCTATTTTCCCTTGTGCGCGACCGAAAGATTCACCGTAATTCACCATCCGAGTAAAATAGATTTCAAATTACTATTCTGGAAATAGATAAATATAATCATGAGTTAAATTCTATTCGAACGCACTTCTACGCACGGGAGCATGCGACTTCGCATGGGTCTCTACCGCTCAAACTCACTCTAACACCCAATTATTCCGACATGAGAGCTGAGTAGTTTGCCCGAGACGTGCAAATGGTTAAGTATGGGGGTGTGATGAGTCTCATTTATATACACATTTATGGGTTCATCTGGGCCGATTATCGAGTCTAGGCACTACACTTTAGGCATGTTTTCATTCATATTCGTAATTCCATGCTAAGTGCAATCTTAGGCCTGTTTTGGTGTGCATTTGCGCTCCTTGTCATTGGGGGTAAGCACATGGTGCTCCCCAATCCTTTTTCTGTGTTTGATTGGTGCTGGAGGTGTATTCCCAGCTGGTTTGCTTTGCTTGTAGGTGGTTGAATTACCCCGTTCTCCAGAAATCATGATTGTGTACAACGCACAGTCGTGCATTTTATTGACGCACGGTTGGATGCGATCGTGCGCTCTCATCTGGGAAAGAATCCGTTGATCTGACTTTGGTCGTGCCTTTTAACGCACGGGCGATTTGCCCCTGCGTGAGTAAAACGCATTATCACCTGTTTCTTCTTGATGTTAGCTATTCTGAGTTTGTCCGTGCGTTCTTACGCACGGGTGGATTTGCCGGTGCGTGAGTAAGACGCACGGGCACTTCTGCTTCTCCCTGAAGTCAAGTTTAATCATTTAATAACACACGGGCAGCACACGACCGTGCGTTCGCCCGTGCGTGACTAAAATTCCGCCTGTTTAGTATTTAACGCAGGAAATCTGCAGCATTGAGAATGGATTCCGGGGAGGATGATCCCTCTCCCGAGAAAAGCCAGAGAAGCCCGCCATTTTAACCTTTTCCACCCTAGGAGACCACCTCCGGTGATCTCTTCCACCACACTTTCATCCGGGATCGTTTGCAAGCTTTCTCCACCACGAGTTCAAGCATTCTTTGTCTTGGAGGCCATAGAAGCACTGAAGATCGCTGGAGAAGTGACAGCCTCCTTCGATTCCACACACCATCTGAGGGCCGAGCCCGGAGAGAGACCGACAACCTCTCATTCCGGCTGAGAACCCAGTATACGGTGACATCTTTTGTTGGGTCCTTTCTAAACCTTGAGCTTGTGCTTATTTTAGTGTTGATTGTAATGAACTCTTGCTAGTCTATTGTTATAGATCTTTTGTGTGATGTTCATGTGCAATGATGATATGGTTGTGAGAAGCGCTTTGCTTTTTGTTGAGATATTCTGAGTTGTTTGTGTGTGAAGCCATCTAGCAATTGCTAGTGGTGATGTTGGCGAAGAGGTGAATACGACCCTCGCAAAACCCCGCTCTGTGGCCATTTCACCCGCTTACCGAAGCGCGGCATCGCGGTCGCTGCACTCACCCCCACTTTGCGAAGCGGAGCTCTAGGCCTGCATTTTCCCTCTATGTTGTTAACTTAGGAAAACCACTTTCAAAACCCTCTTCTTTCATTATGTATTTGAGAATCTCTTTAAACATTTCCTAATAGGCGAATCATACTACCGAACTTGCAGTCCGTAGAGAACGATATTCGGGGAAACTATTCCCATAATTATTACTTGACAGCGACCTGTGCACTTGTCGAATGCGCATCAAGTACCCATATTTTGAGGAACCACTATAAAACTTGTCTCTTCTGTGTTTTAAATCTTTATTCACCCCCCCCCCTCTAGAGAACACTGAGAGGTTACACTGTACACTTTCAGTTGGTTTCAGAGGGAGGTTGATCATAAAAAGGTTAACACCTTAATCAAAAGATCTCCTCACTCATATTTTAATATTGTAAAATTATTTTTAGAAAATGAGTTCGAAGGACAATGCATTATCAAGACCACCCGTGTGTAACCTTAATAAGTTTGCACTCTAGAAGGCCAGAATAAAATTATACATGAACTCTATTGATGAAGGTGTTTTCAACGATATTGCCTCAGGTCCCCCACTCCCATTTAGAAAAGATGCAAGTGGAATGGTGACTCAAGAACTAGTCCCCAGAGCAGACTGGACTGATGCTGAGAAAATGCTGAAGGCATATGATGCCAAGGCAATGAACATCTTGATATCCACCTTGTTAGATGATATCTTCGAAAAAGTGGCTGACTGCAACTCAGCAAAAGAGATCTGGAAATCTCTGTCCATACTGGTTGAAGGAAGCTTTGATGAAAGAAAGGACAAGAAGTCCTTTCTCATATCCCAGTATGAGAACTTTCAAAAGAAGACTGAAGAGAATGTAGCTGAGATGTATGATAGGTTCTGCCTGATCATAAATGAACTCAAGCGATTGGACAAAGAGATATCTCTGACAGAAATCAATAACAAACTCCGTATACACTTCCCAAGCACTTGGGACTCAAGGATCTGGGCCATCAGAGAGCCCGGATGCCATAGAGAGATCTCCACTAATGCTTTGCCTGGAAAGCTCAAATCCTATGAACTACTACTGAAGAGCAAGGCTGAGACAGAGGCAAAGGAGACAGTCTGTACTCCCAACCAAAGGAGTATTGCTTTGAAGGCTACTGAAGGAAATCATTCCACTCCTGAAGAAGAGATGTTCAGTCTCTTAGCCAAAAAGTTATTAAATGGGTCAAAAAAGAAGACTCAAGAAGAAAAGAGTGGAGCTCAAGCAAGCCCAGGTTTGTTAAGACTCCAAAGAAGGATGTGAACTGCTTTGTATGCAGAAAACCAGGGCACATAGTTCCTAAATTTTTAGAAGAGAAAAGGGACGGGGCATCAATAACAAGGAGCACAAAAAGCAGAAGTCCTTCAAGAAAAAGGACAAGAAGAACGGAAAGGGTTTCATTGCTGAAACCTGGAGTGACATAGAATCTGAATTAAGATCCTCTTCATCAAAGAGTGATGAAGAAACTCCTACTGAAGCTACCAACCTGATGGCTTTGGAGACTTCCTCTGATAATGAAGAGGATCAGGTAAGTCTCCTTGATGATTTTGAATTTAATTCAGAAGAATTTAAAAATTGTTTTAAGGAATTTTGTAATGATTATCATAAAGTTCCATAAGAAATAGAAAAAGTTAGGGAAGAGTTAGAAGACTTTAAAAATGATGATTTGTATTCTATAAATTATGACTTGAGAAATCAAATTTGTAAAAAGGAAACATTAATCACTAATCTAACCAATGAAACTCAAAACTAAAAGAAGAGCTCACAAAGGCAAAAGCCTTTGAAGACTCACACAATCGGAGGAGTCAAAAACTCAAGTACATTACACAAAATATATCTTTGAGATTTAATCACCTTGGATTAGGAGCAGACCCATCCACTAGCACAGAAGTCCCTAGTAGACCTGCCTGGAAAAATCCAGTCACTTTTGTTAGACCTAGTGAGTTTCAAATAACTGAGAGCAGACCATTAATTGAAACTCCAGACAACAATAACTCTGAAAAGATCACCGTATTTAATAAAGTAAATCTTAATTGTGAGGAGAAAATTCTAGGAAAAAACAATTCAAAGAAACCATTAAATTTCAATCAAAAGGCTAAAGTCAAAAGTAGAATCATTAGACATTCTGCAGATTTATTATATTTAGAAACATTCTATGCACATTTCCAGTACCAAGATAATAAACCTAGGTTTAATAAACCTATTCTCTGCCATCCAAAAGGTGATGGAGGCGACAACCCTCAACATGAAGATGATGGTACCGACACGCTTACGGATGATGGAGTCTCTCCAACCAAAGACTTCCGACGCCATCGCCATGATAGTAATTTTGATGAACGTCACCGTTGCTACAACCTCCGCCCAAGGCGCAAGAATATTAATTAATAATTATAATTATTCTATATAATTATTGATTAATTGTTACCATATTTTCTTTACTATTATTTTAATGTTTGAGACTTATTTCATTTTCATGTTTTGTTTTCTAATTTGGGCTGCATTTAGCCATATTTTTTGTAAGCCTATAAAAGGCCATGATGTAGAAGGATTATGAGATTATGATGATTTGTAATTGAAATTTAAAAAGGAAATCCAAATTTGGAATCCTCGTCCTCTCCTTATTTCATCATAACTGCCTCCTCCTTTCCCCTTATGGTTCGACCAACCTTGAAACCGCCGCCCCCTCTTGTTCTCCTCTCCCTAGCCTTCAGCCTCCTCTCTCCCTCTCTACCTCCTAGAGATTATCTCCACTCCGGCGTGAAGAGAAGAAGGTGGACGAGTTTTCTCTCCATACGGCACAACTCCGGTGGAACCGTTGACGAGCGATTGAATGCTTGAGAAAATCTAATCTCAAGCGGGGTAACGAAACTTTCTACTTTGTGTGATTCCCTCTTGATTATTTATTGTGGTGGATTAATTTTGGCGTGATCTTCGACAACTTGAATTTTTGTGGATTTCTTCGATTGATTTTGAGTTTATCTTATTTGATTTAAATTCTTGAGGATCGGCAAACCTCATTTTCTTTTTGTTGGGAGAGATCTACCTTTTCCAAAATCGTAATTTTCAGTGGATCTCTTTTGGTACAACACTCGCTCGATCAGATCGGGTGGATCCATTTGGCTAGAGAGAATATTGGCCTATAGCCATTATTCGATCTCTAAGGGTGTTGCCGACCCGTACGTTAGCCTTTAATTGATAAGTTTTGCAAACCGTGTGTGCTGTGAATAATTATTTGTGCTAACAAAGGATTGGGAACGTAGAGAGAAATTCTTGTTTGTCCGTAATAACTGTGTCAGAGAGCGTAGCCTACATCAATTTAGTATTAAAGCGAGGTTTGTGTCAATTTCTTAATTGACACCATCCTTTTATTTTCTTAGGACGCGGACACACACTTGTCTTTCACGATCCGTTGTCAAAACAACAAAATTTTTAATTGTTGGTCTGCGAATAGCAGCCTAAAATTCTCATTTTTCAGCGAAAATCAAACAAAAAATTTTCTGGAAAATCTCCATACCTTTTTCAGCAAGAAAATAAAAAATTATTTTATTTACCCTAGTTATTAAGCGGGAACAAATCTATCATTCATAAAATTTGTCGGGTCATAATTCATATTTCCTTTGCACGCGTACGAGACTAGGCACCAAGTATACCACGTCCTCCTCACATATGGAGGCCGAGCGGGACACGGGACACGGTCCAACAGCGATTGATGAACTCCACCAGGAGTTTATGGATCAATTGACGAACATTAGGGAGATGCTTCATGAGCTAAGGTTACATCAAGCAGCTCCCCGTAATCAAGCCGCCAACCAGCGTGAAGAAGGGAATAACCAACATAATAATAATATTAATGAACACCAGGCCCACCAACACGGGACCCAGCTGGACCGCCGGCACCCTCCCAGCCCAGGCCCGCCAACACGGGACCCAGCTGGCACCGGAAGGGTTAAGCCTAACCAGATGGTCTGCAGACCATGCACCCCAACCCCTCTTTGTCCCACCACAGGGCACAGTGGATTGTTGGAGACCGCAGTCCCCCTTTGATGAGAATTGAGCCAGTTAAGCGGCAACGCGTGGACTTCCCAGGAGGTCACCCATCCCGTGACTACTCCAGCCCAAGCACATTTTACTATGGAGTACTTTCACTTCTCATCACCAATTGAGCTGTAGCTCAATTGGTGATGAGAAGTGAAAGTACTCCATAGTTAAGCGTGCTTGGGCTGGAGTAGTCACGGGATGGGTGACCTCCTGGGAAGTCCACGCGCTGCCGCTTAACTGGCTCAATTCTCATCAAAGGGGGACTGCGGTCTCTAACAACCCACTATGCCCTGTGGTGGGACAGAGAGGGGTTGGGGTGCATGGTCTGCAGACCATCTGGTTAGGCTGAACCCTTCCGATGCCATCTGGGTCCCGTGTTGGCGGGCCTGGGCTGGGAGGGTGCCGGCGGTCTAGCTGGGTCCCGTGTTGGTGGGCCTGGACCGTTACAAAAAGTGCAAAGTGTGTAAATCATAATAATAAACATGTCCCACGTGCACCGTAGAAGTTTGATATCACTAGGGTCGTCCGGGTCAAATCCCCATCGTACGATGGACTGGGTGAACCCCAAGTTTTTGTAGACGACGTAGATAATGTATGAGTTGCAAGGATTAAGTTGTTAGGCAGGGCTATGTTATTCTGGTTGAATGAGGAACGTTGTCTAGGTGCGGTGAACAGTTTACCACCAATTAGTTGGGCAGGCATGAAGGCAATGTTGATAGGGCAGTACGTCCCTGCTTACCATCGGACGCAAATGTTTGATGAATTAGCTACCCTTAGGCAAGGTAATAGTTCGGTCGCTGATTACATGAGCCTTCTCAAGGACATGATGGTTAAGTACGATGTTAGAGAGATGCCAGAAATCACCCTCTCTAGGTTCCGTAAGGGGCTTTACCCCGACATTCAGGGAAAACTCCTCCATTATGGCCACACCAACTTAAACACCACTATTAATGACGCCTTGGATATTGAAAAGCACAATGCTCACAAGTCTAGGACTCATTCGTTTTAGAAGGCAAAGTCCATCTTAGGACCACCCCCCATCCACCCAAAAAGATAAGGGTAAGTTCCGTTCCGCTAACTCAAACTCGGTTGTCATTACGGCAAGAAATATAAGAAATCCAACTGGAGAGAGTGCCCGTGGGTAGGATCAGCAAAATGAATGCTTCATGTTTTGCTTGTGGAATTCAAGGACATTACACTAGTGAATGTCCTACTAAACCCAAGACCCTAGCCCTTTTAGATACCTTGTCTGAATCCACCGAACTCATGTATGAGGCCGAGTAAGAATCTGAGTCGGAAGGAGTGCCTAGCGATTTAGAGGACGACACCAATATGATGGTGATGAGGTTTATTCTAGCTACTGCTCGTGCCTTAGATGAATGGAATAGGATGAATATTTTCTCTATACATTTTTAAAGTCGAGAGAAGTGGTGTAGGCTCATAATCGATAATGGTAGTTGTATGAACGTGGTTTCAAAAAATGTGGTGTCACGGATGTTATTAACTACCGAGCCTCACCCTCACCCATACAAGGTTGCTTGGGTTAATAAGACATCCCTTCCGGTCGCGAAGCATTGTTTGGTACCCCTTACCATCAAGGCTTATTCTGAAAAGGTTTGGTTTGACGTCATCCCCATGTATGCATGTCACGTGTTATTAGGACGCATATGGCTTTATGACAATGATGTTACTCATTTAGGGCAAGGCAACACGTATGAGTTCAAATTTAATGGCAAGACCATTATCTTTAAACACACTCTGCCTAAAGATCCATCGGTCGCCTCTAAAGACACGATTGTGCCTGTTGAGAAGAAAGCGTTAAGCTTGATAGGTAAGAAGGAGTTTGAGCGCGATAGCTTTATGGACGGTGTTATATATGCGTTAGTATGTTTACAAATCAAGGAAGACACGTCCCCTTTTGAAAACTTACCACCAGCATTGAAGACACTTTTGGAAGAATTTAAGTCTACACAGATGATTTACAGTCTGAATTACCCCTTATGAGAGAAATTCAACACGAAATTGATTTCGTTCCGGGTTCCTCCTTTCCCAACCTTCCCCATTATCGACTTAACCCCTCCTCACACCATGAGTTGCAAAAATTAATTTCGGATTTGCGAAGTAAGGGGTTCATCCATCATAGTAAGAGTCCTTGTGCCACACCCGCATTATTGGTCTGTAAGAAAGACGGTTCCTGGAGGGTGTGTGTGGATTATAGATCCATTAATAAAATAACTATCAAATATAGGTTTCCCATCCCTCGTTTGGATGACTTATTAGATATGTTAGCCGGGGCTCTACTTTTTCTAAACTAGATCTTAAGAGTGGCTACCATCAAATCAGAATTAGGGAGGGAGACGAGTGGAAGACGGCATTTAAATCAAAAGACAGACTTTAGGAGTGGTTGGTGCATGGGGAAGGGCACACTAATGGCCCGAGTACATTTTTGAGGTTGAAGACGTTAGTGTTCAAGCCTTTCTTGGGAAAATTTGTAGTTATATATTTTGATGATATCCTAGTTTTAGCGCCTCTCCGAATGATCAAGAGTCGCACTTGAGGATAGTCCTTACGACGTTGCGAAAGGAACAATTATTTGTTAATATAAAAAAATGCTCATTCAATGTTCCATCTGTGGAGTTCCTAGGATATATTGTGAGTTCAGAGGGCATTCATGTGGATCCTAAGAAGGTCCATGCCATTAGGGATTGGCCAGAACTGACCAATATACGGGATGTTATGAGTTTTCATGGCTTGGCTACTTTTTACCGATGATTTATCTGAGATTTTAGTAGTATCATGGTATCGATCACGGAATGCATGAAGAAGGGAAAATTCACATGGACCAAATCGACCACTAAAGCATTTGAAATAATTAAATACCGAATGTCGGAAGCTCCTCTTTTACCATTGCCTGGTTATAATAAGGGTTTTGAATTGTCATGTGATGCGTTAGGAACTGGTATTGGCGGTGTATTGAGTCAAGCGGGTCATCCTATTGGGTATTTTAGTGAGAAGCTTGCGAGGCCAAAATTGAATTATTCTAATTATGATAGGGAGTTTTATGCGGTTATTTGGTGTCTCCAACATTGGCGACATTATTTACTCCCTAAGGAGTTTGTTATATTATCTAGGCGTTGAGATTTATTAATTCACAAAATAAGGTTAGACCCAGACATGCTAAATGGGTCTCCTATCTTCAGGCTAAATCGTATGGCAGATGCCCTTAGTCGAGTCTCTTTATTATTGTCTACGCTTGAGGTAAAAGTGATTGGGTTTGATAGAATTAAGGATGAGTACGTTAATTTTCTGGACTTAAGGAAATATATTTATCTGCTCAAAATGACTCCTCCACGACCATTTCAGCCTATTATATTAGGGACAGTTATTTATTTAAGCATTCGAAGTGATGTATCCCTAGTTCATCTTTACATTATTTCATCGTTTGGGAGTTGCATAGTGGCGGATTAGGTGGTCATTTTGGTTGTGGTAAGACAATCGCGTTAGTGGAAAATAAATTTTATTGGCCAGGCCTTAAGTTAATGGTAAATAAAATTGTGGGTAGTTGCCATGCGTGTCAATTAGCTAAGGGCGATAAAACAAATACGGGACTTTATACCCCTCTTCTGATCCCTTCCATACCCTGGGAAGATGTTTGAATGGATTTTATTCTAGGCCCACCCATCACGTTTAGACGTCATGATTCCATTTTAGTGGTAGTAGGTCGGTTTTCAAAAATGGCTTATTTTATTACGTGTAATAAAACCAACGATGTGTCACACTTTGCGAAATTATATTTTAAGGAGGTCGTTGGGCATCAGGGCGTCCCCAAGACAATAGTGACTGATAGGGACGTAAAATTTACTAGTTATTTTTGGAAGACCCTTCGGAAGCTTATGGGCACCAAACTCTTGTTTTCTTTGGCCTACCATCCGCAAACGGATGCGAACAAAGGTGGTAAACAAAAGTTTAGGTAGTTTATGCGTTGTCTTATGGGTGACCACAAGGGTACTTGGGATTTACTTCTTCCTCAAGCTCAGTTACCGTATAACAATTCTAAAAATAGATCAACGGGTTTATCGCCAAATGAAATCATGCACGGTAATAAGGCACCCGTGCCACTTGACTTGATTCCATTAACTCCATCATATAAGTCAAGTCAATTCGCACTGGACTTTGCCTCTCAAGTTCACAATTTATATAAGCACATTAATGAAGCGCTAACCACACAATATGCATCTTATCAATCTCATGCTAACTTACATAAGATAACGTCTCACTTGAAGGTTGGCGATTTAGTTTTGGTGCATCTCATACCTGATCGGATGCCTTCGTGCACCATAAAAAAGTTGGCGAATCGGTGAGCTGGTCCGTTTCAAATTTTAAAGAAATTAGGAGAAAACGCATATCTTTTGGAGTTACCCACTGATTGGGGAATTCCCCCTATTTTCAATGTTTCCTATTTAACGCCATATGTTTCTCCACCACTTGAATTATCTGTCTGTCCATTTAGTTCCATGAATTTTCTAATGGGTTGGGGGGTGAGCGTGTTCCTAGATCGCTCTCTCCATCAGTCTCCACTGGAGGTACATTGAATGTTGATGAAGAAACTTTTCCTCCTTATTTGCCTAATGCTTTTCCAAGGTTCCCCAGGACTACCTATGTGCCAGATAGGATCCTCAGAGATGAAGTGCTCTCCTCTCCAAGTGGTGACATTAACTGCTACTTAATACGATGGCGTGTTTGTCCAGCCTCCGATGACTCGTGGATTCCTGAATTGGAGGTGGCTCTTTTGCATGCTGCTCTTCTGCGCTAGTGAACTCAAGCCAACTCATCGGTGATGAGTACTTTTGAGCGGGGGAGTATTGATGGAGGCAACGGCCCTCAACATGATGATGATGGTACCTGCACGCTTACGGATGATGGAGTCTCTCCAACCAAAGGCTTCCGATGCCATCACCGCGATTGTAATTGTAATGAACGCCATCGCCGCTATAACCTCCTCCCAAGGCGCAATAATATAAAGTAATTATTATAAATATTCTATTATCATTATTGATTAATTATTATCATGTTTTCTTTACTATTATTTTAATGTTTGAGACTTATTTCATTTTCATGTTTTGTTTTTTAATTTGGGATGTATGTAGCCATATGTGTTTGTAAGCCTACACAAGCATCACAGAAAATACATAATGATTTATAGTGGTTCTCAACTAGACAATGTGTCTAGAGGTAGTCCACTGTCCCTCCCACCTATCTAGCAGTGTGCTAGACTAGGCAACTTCTCCAACTCAGATCTTTCACTATACTAAGATCTTACAACTCAGGTTCACACAGAACCCTACAAGGCTCAGACTTTACAAGTCCTACAAACTCAGATCTTCAATAAGATCCTACCAAGCTCAGGTTCACCAAGAACCCTACCAACTCAGATCTATCACTAGATCCTACAAGCTCAGGATCCAACCCTACCAAATAAGAAAGAAGTTGTTATGTTGTATAGGAGAAGGCTTCAAAATATACGCTTTGAGTACCAGACTTCTTCTTGTTCTAGCAAATGTAAGTCCAGAGACTTGTGGATTACTTAACTTTTCTTTTGAAACTTCTTTGATCTTCACAGCACAGCCAATGAAGTCTTCTTGTCGTTTTCTTTTCTTTTCTCTTCTGTAATTATATATCAGAATGAACTTGAGAAAGAATACTAAGTAACCGTGTTTTCTATAGAGGAAAAATCTTTCTTGTATGCTCCTCTGCACTTATGCATAAAGTCCCATATTGATTATTGCATATTCAATTCCTTGTTTGAAAACGTTTTGCAGAATTAGAAATTCTTTGTCATTATTACTAGCCTTTCTTGGAACTTGCAGAGAATAGAAATAATAAATCTCTTTCTTAACTCCAGTGTAACGGCCATATTCTGCAGAGAATATTTCATTTATGACTCCTTAATTTGTGCGCAAGATAGGCGGCGTACGCATTCTCTGATTATTCATTTCCAAGAATGTCGGCGCATTAAATACAGCTCTGCAATCTGTCAAGACAATGTTGTTCCTTCAAGACGATATCGTCTTAATCAACAGATATTTTTCACGACGATGTCGTCGATATACTTTCTTCTTCAGTACTTGGCTGGTTCTCTCAATGAGATTGCTTCTTCTAGACAATATCGCCGAGATACTTCCTTATATGCAATATGTCTCCAATCTTCAAAGTAGTATGCTTCCATTAAGTTGACATACATCCTTCTTCAAGTCTTTATATAATGTCTCAACGATATTACTTCTTCTTGACGATAACATCGTCGAAACATCTAGACTTGGTGTTTATCTGCTATTAGTTCTCTTCAAGATGATATCGTCGAGATATGAACTTTGCTTTCTCCACGAGAGGCATACTTCAAGACGATGTCATCGTCATCTGAACTTGGCTTTATCTACGACAAGCTTTCTTCATCCTTCAAGACGATGTGCTTTTATCAAGACGATATCGTCGAAACTGTTTCGACGATATGATACTTTTCTCCAGAATTTCTCTGCTGAGTCTTGAGACGATATTTTACTTGGTTGATTTTCATTGCTTTTATCGTTTATATACTAGTGATATAGCTTTGATGTATCTGTCATATCATGAACTTAAATACAATATCAAAAACAACTTGGCTTATCTATACTTGTGTTTTTCTTCAAATCTAAAGATTTTGAAGGCATAATACCCAACAATATCATATAGAAACCACACTTCTATTAAGTGAGTGCATGAATATACATGGATCACATGAGGGCAATCCAATGAATCATAGGTAATTTATGCTTGCATTGCAATTAGTTGTGACATAGACACTACATAAGCATGTAAATAAGATTATATGCATATGTATTTAACATGATGAGAAAATATGTGTAAACATTGTTTTAAATAAATCCACACACATACATAAAGGCATACATAAGAATCATGTCACAATCACCTACACTTTATTTTCAAGATACATAAATTGGTTTTTTCTTAGCATGAAAATACACTACAATATAAACAATGATTAAAGCATGACAAATCAAAATTATAGGAAATCTTAAGGATTTATACATATCATGTTATACATAGTGTATTAGCTTAGTCATTTTTATATGATTTTATATTTTTGAAACTAAACAAAAAATATATAAACATCAAAACATATTTTTGCATTTTTAACTTATTTTGTAGTTTTTTTCTTGTTTTTTATAATGAGAAATAACAAACGCATAAAAATTTTGATGTGCAAAGAGATCATTAACAAGCAAAGCATAATATAATATCCCATGACAACACAAATATGAAGAAAAGTAAGAAAATGTAAAACCAACAGCTATCATCAGCGGTGGAGGATATCTCCCGACGATATTAAACATAGATTTGTAAATTCATTTCAAAACATATTTTTGGAAAATTTTCATTTTCATTTTTTATGGATTTTATGTTTAACCTATAAAGAGAAACTGAAATAAGAGAGAAAGCATGAAAATATGAAAAAAAAATTGCGCATTAAATATCCGAGGCATTGAGATCAAATACACTCGACTCCAACCTTGATAGTTTGAATCGTGAATCGAGGAGTTAAGAGTGAAAATTGCATACATATCAAGGTACATGAAATGAATAATAAATATGTTGCTTAATAAATAGAAAAAATAATCATGAAGGTTAAATGAACATGCAATCAACAAAAATGAACTTAATATAATCGAGACCAAAAAATTCCACACATAAATATGTCATTCTACTAAGTGACATATGGACATGAGGAGTTGCACACATGTCATAGGTTTGATGTTAGTCCCATATACATACACAAGAGATCTCTCGACCTAACACTATCTCCCCTAGTGCCACGCAACAACCCACTAGAACCCTCCCCAGTTAAGGATAAGACACGACTATAGTTGAACATCTCCCATGGACACAACCCTTTGCCCTCGCTATTGTGAGACACACATGGGGAAGTGATCACAATTATACTAGACATTAACCAATCCATGACACACAAACTATGACTTTATTGCATGATGAATTGAGAAATATTGTTATAGTAGAGATATTTGAATTAAAGCCATTTTAAATGTTATTCATACATGCATTTAGAACATTGATATGAATATTTTAAAACGTGATAAACATTCAAACAATAATATAATACAAAATGTCATCAAGAATGAACACTAGCAGAGGCAATGAAATGCATATATACAACATGGCAATGCTATTAGCAATGAGATGATGTGACAATATGCAATGATATGATATTTTTGGATCAAAATTAGTTTCAATACACAATTTTTAATAGAGTTTATATTGCATATATTGAAGATAGATTTTCAATACAATTTTTATGAAACTAAGAGAGATAGAAATATTTTAATTTTTTAGATTATTACAATAGATTCATGATAATCCTAGAATCATGATAATTGATGAAAAACATGCAAAAATAAGACATTAAGCATTCATAAAAATGTCATTGATAAGCTATAATGATATGTGTAGTGAGATCATGATCAATCAAGTGTCTTATAATCAATTTATGATGATGCAAGATTGTGTAAATGTAAATGTGACATCGCACATCAGTTGAGAAGATAGACATGCATACTCAACACTAGGAACTACAACAATATGGACACACATGCTTAAAGGGTAGTGTCGCTAGTTCAGAGGACTATCACTAGGAGATAAGTGTTATCGCCAATATATCAGTGAAAAATAGAACCATACACATAAAAATACATAGTAGAAATATAAAAGTTAACATGTATAAATTATGTGTCATTGCATTCATATGTGAACATTGAATAATATGCAAGAGAGCTTAATAAAGGGAAAACAAAACACACAACATACACAAAATATAAGAAAGAAAAATATCCATTTTATTTTTATATTTAACTAGGGAATCATAGCATGGTAAACATCTCCCTATTCAATCAATAAGCTTAAGGTACATGAAGACAAGATTTGGGAACCCATATGGATCTAAATGTTTTAGATAATGAGGTTTTGGAAACCCAAATTTGGTGAGATGTACATGGTTTAGGTTTACCTTTACAACAAGATGATATAGGTCCAATTTTGGAACATACAGAGAACTTGATGTAAGGTGTGCTTGCATGACAAAAAGTTATACTAGGTGTGTGTTTTTTTAGGTGTTTTGTAATACTAGTAGAGACCTTACACAAATCATTAGATAACTAGATATAAAAGATTTTTGTCATTTAAAAAATTTTGAACAAACAATTTTAATGAATTTAGTATATTTGTGACAGCATTATTTTCATTTATCAATTGTCCACTATGGTCTTTTGCAATAGAAAGCCCTTTTTCAATGACCTTAAATTTTTCCTTAAGTATATTATAATCAAGACAAGGTAAAAAATTTTCTAGTGTAGAGCAAGAAGGATAACAATAGACACATCAATATTGGATTTCACATCAAGTTTTATGTTAAAATTTTTATTTTCTAAACCGAATCTAGAATTAATATTTTTCAATTTTTCAATTTTACATTTACCAAAATCTAGAGCACGAGATGTAGAAAATGAGTTTGTGGCAAGAAGGGAGGTATTCATTGTTTACCCGAAAAACCGCTTCTCGGGTTGAATCATTCTCAGGCCAGGCGGGCTTCTAAATCAAGCCGTTGGGTCCCAAGATCAGCGGGTCTCAGTCCAAGGTAAACTAAGTCGGGCGGTCTGATGCCGCTTCTGACCGCTCCCAAGATTGAAGATTGTCAGAACCCAAGGAAAGAAGGCGACCCGCGGTCTCAGATCGGAGACCGCCCGGGTTGTATCGTGAAGATCGGCCAAGGTCACGTCCAGAAGGCAGGCCGCGGTCTCAAGTCGGAAGCCGCTCGTTTTGCATCATCGCCTTGGTCACAGCATCTTCAGCCTCTGGTCAGACGGGTCGGAAGGGCAAGCCGCCAAGCCACGCTGCTTCTTTCTTTTTCTTCTTTGTGTATCCCGTCACCGCCTGGCCGTTTCTTCTATACCCGGGCAAGCAGTTATTTTATCCCTGCCCACTTGGGCAGGCCCCAGAGCCTATAAATAGGGGGCGGCACTGTTCACAAGATATGCACACTCGAATCTAGGAGCTCGCTTGTTTGAGCTGCGGTCTCGAGTTTCCCATCTTGCGGACTGTCTGACCGGCCGGCTTCTCCTTTCCACCACTTGTAACCGCTGCAACCGCTTCTTTTTAATCAAAGGAAAGCCCGTCACAGGAGTGGCATTCGCCGTGACGGGCGAAGTCTGGCCTTGACCGCTGCTAGCAGTCTCATTTTCTCCACCTAAAAAGTAACCGACAACCCACAGCCTCCGATTTCCTTCGGAGGTGCGATTTCGGACTCAACAGAAACACGCGACCTTTAGATTGCGGATTGTCGGTGAAATCCTCTTCGCCGTAATGTCAGACCGCCAGTTCCCCCTTGGAGACCGCTCCGATCACAGCGAGGACTCTTTGTGGGAAGCCTTGGAGCAATCCAGGAGAGAAGCTGAGCGGGCTCAGAGGGCGACTGACCAGCGGTTGGACGCAATCAGTCAGACTCTGGCCCTATTAACCGAGCAGCTAGTTCCACAGCAAACCGTATTTAATCAGGCGGTGACTCCAGTTCCTCCTCCACCTCCTCCTTACCCACTACCACAAGCCACCAACTTCCAGCCCCAGCAAGAAGGTTTTGCGGCTAGGCAAAACTTCTACCAGGAAGCCGCGCACAGCATGCCGGCTCGGGTCCTCGACTTCCAGGGGTGGCTTCTCATGCTGCCCACGTTTCCTACCCGCAAGAGGGCGCAGCCCTCCTGTCGTATCCACCAGAGGCCGCTCTCACCCTCTGTCCCTGCCAGAAGCTGCTGCCCGGTCTTCGTACCAGACGGCTTGTCCGCGAGTGGTCGCGGCTTTGGCGGCTTGCTACCTTGCTCCTCTATATGAAGATATGGAGGAAACTTATCCCTTCGTGGATGAAGTCTGGGGGGAACCAGCCCCTAACAATTTCAGAGAGCCTCGCCTGCCAGCTTTTAGTGGGGAGACTGATCCCACTGTTCATTTACAAGCCTTCGAGTCAGCCATCGCTCTTAGAACCTTAACTGATGCAACTAAGTGCAAGCTTCTTGTAACCTCCTTTGAAGGACATGCAAAGGAGTGATTTTACGGGTTGCACCCCAGGTCAATCAGTTGTTTCGCTGAGCTGCGAAGGGAGTTCCTGCTGAGGTTCTCTACCTCAAGGAAGAGGAAAAGTGGCCCGGCGGCCCTTTTCGATATAAAGCAGCGGGAAGACGAGACGTGGGCTCGTTTCGTAGACCGCTTCTAGAAAGAGATCATGGAGGTCCAAAATGTGGATCCTGAGCTATATAGGGTCGCCCTCATCAATGGCTTAAGAGAGGGCCCCCTAAAATTTGAAGCGAATATAAGGGAGCCTAGGACTTATCAAGAAATGATAAGTTTGGCAAATATGTTCATCAGGGGAGAAAAGAGTAACCCCGGCTACGTCGCTAAGCTGGTAAGCGACAAGGAGCAGTCAAATCCGCCCTTCCATCATCCTCCATCGAATCAGTCCCACTTTGAACCCCATTCCCAAAGGGGGAGAAACTATAAAAATAAACAACCCGTCATGGGCCATCAGCGGTTTCAAGATCAGAAACCACCGTTGGCCATCGCTCCCGCTCCATCCGCTCCTCTTCCGCAAATCATGTCGGTATACTTACAACAGTACACCGCGCAGCCCCCTCCAGTCATTCCATCCACTCAATATGATGACTCGCAAGAGTCATTCACCCCCTTAAACATCACCATGGACGAAGTGGTCCAGATTCTACAAAAGAGGCCAGATTTGAAAAGGCCTGCTCCTCTGAAGTCGGATATCCGCAGTTGAAATCCGAACCTTAATTGCGAATATCATAAAGAAGGGGGCATCTAACCGAAGACTGTCGGGCCCTTCGTTTGCTTATAGAGAGACTCCTGGGAGAAGGAAAGCTCCGGGGTCTAGTCCGAAATGATGCAATTGCTGAGCCAACTGCCGAGAAGAGAAAAGAGAAAGAAACAGTAGAAGTAACCTGGGAATGCGCCGACGTCAAAGACGCCGGCTGCTATGGTGACATCCATCCTTCTACCGAATGCGTCGAAGTCAATGATGTGGGCCCCTTAGGGGACATTTATTGTATTCATGGTGGAGCTGGAGCGGAATCATCTCGCAAATCCAGCATCGCGAGAGTTTTGAAGCAGGAAGTAGCAGCCACTACAAGTTCTCCTCCCGAAAGCACTATTGTCACCTTTGGTCAGGATGACCTTCCCCCCAATGCCAATCCTTTTGACGATGCGGTGGTCATCAAGGCCGTCATCGAAAACTATACAGTCCATAAGATTCTGATTGATACCGGCAGCTCCGTCAATCTCCTTTTCTGCCCGACTTTCGAGGCCCTGAAGACCGGAAAGCCTTTGCTTTCCACCGACGGGCCCCTCTACGGTTTTTCTGGGGAGAAGAAAGAAGTAGAGGGTTCAGTAAAGCTCCTGGTCTCTCTTGGAGGAGTGATAAAGCTAATCAATTTCGTAGTGGTGGATGCCCCGAGCAATTACTGCGCCATCTTCGGGAGGCCAATTCTAAATGCATACAGGGCAGTAGTGTCTACCTTTCACCTTGCTCTTAAGTTCGCTTCCGAAGGAAAGCAGTATCGGGTCAGAAGCAACCCAAAGGTGGATCGGGAGTGCTACGTCCGAACTGTGAACATGATCAACGATGTTCCACTTCCCTAGGCCGTGGCTGAAGTTTTGGAGATTGCAGAGTCTTCAGGGGCTGCCGAGGAAGGAAAAGATCGAGAAGGGGCTCACTTGGAACCTGCCCAAGCGACCCACGAAGTACCTATTGTTGAAGGGGCAGAAAAGAAGCTGGTCATCAACGCTGAGTTGCCGGAGGAGGAGAAAGTGGAGCTAATCTCCTACCTGTTGGAGAATCTGGATATCTTCGCTTGGTCAGTGGAGGATATGCCAGGAGTAGATCCAGACGTGGCTTGTCATCATCTAAACGTATCTCCTGAGTTCAAGCCCGTCCAGCAAAAGAAGAGAGAAGTGGCGACCAAGCTGGCGTTGCCCATCAGAGAGGAGGTTTCCAAACTCCTGAAAGCGGGTTTTATTTCTGAAATTCAATATCCCACATGGATGTCGAATGTTGTAATGGTTAAGAAATCTGGTGGGAAGTGGCGCATGTGCGTAGACTTCACCAAACTTAATAAAGCGTGCCCTAAAGATTGCTACCCTTTGCCTCGGATAGATGTCTTAGTTGATTCCACGGTTGGTTATGGTTTTATGAGTTTCCTCGATGCTTTCTCAGGGTATCATCAAATTAAAATGCACAAACCTGACATCCTGCATACCTCATTTATCACAAACGATGGGTGTTACTGCTATCTCGTAATGCCTTTCGGTCTTAAAAATGCGGGCGCAACATTCCAAAGAATGATGGATACCGTCTTTAAACATCAAAAAGGCAGGAATCTTGAAGTTTACGTTGATGACCTCCTTCTGAAAAGTAAAACATTCTCATTGCACTTGAAAGACCTCGTAGAGACGTTCGCTACTCTATGGAGGTTCAAGTTAAAATTAAACCCGTTGAAATGTGTGTTTGGGGCAAACAAGGGAAAGTTTCTTGGGCATCTCTTAACTCCTAACGGCCTTGCACCAAATCCAGACAAGGTGAAGGCCATACTTGATATGGCCCCTCCTCGAAATACTAAAGAAGTTCAGCAGCTTGGGGGAAGATTGGCAGGATTGAGCAGGTTTATCTCCAAATCCAGAGATAAAAGTGCCCCATTCTTTAAAACACTGCGAGGGGGATCGAAGTTTGAATGGAGCGAGGAGTGTAACAAAGCTTTTGAGGAGCTGAAAGTACAGTTAACTTCGACTCCACTACTCCAAAGTCCCCATGAGGGAGAAATGTTATTCTTATATCTGGGAGTCGGACCAGATGCGGTGAGTTCTGTCCTCATTCGGGAAGAAAAGAAGAGGCAGTTTCCAATATACTATGTCAGCCACATTCTTAAAGATGCAGAAACCAGATATTCGATCTTGGAAAAACTGGCCTTGGCCTTGGTTATGTCTGCGCGAAGGCTTCGTCCTTATTTTCAGGCTCATTCCGTCCAAGTTATTACAAATCATCCTTTAAAAAATATTATGGAAAAGCCAGATCATTCAGGGAGGTTGGCAAAATGGGCTATTGAACTAAGCGAATTTGAGATATCATACATCCCTTGAACAACAATCAAAGCGCAAATCTTGGCAGACTTCTTGGTAGATACAACAGAACCTAGTTCCGAACAGGTGGTGCAATCTCCTTTGGCTTGGATCATCTATATGGATGGAGCTTCTGGCAAAAACTCTGTGGGAGCTGGAGTAGTTCTAATCAGTCCAAATGGCATCAGGCTGGAACAAGCTATCAAATTCTTCTTTCCAGTGACAAATAATCAGGCAGAATATGAAGCACTTTTGGCTGGGCTGAGGCTTGCGAAAGAGTTGGGCATAGAACATGTACATGTTAGAACTGATTCACTGGTGATGGCCTCTCAGGTCTTGGGAAATTATGAGACAAGGGAGCCAATTCTGAGGAAATACCTGCTGTTAGCCAAAAGGGAAATTGGAAGATTCAAGTCATTCATCATCGAGCATATTCCAAGGACACAAAATGAGGAGGCAGATGAGTTGTCAAAGTTCGGCCTTCCATCCGGGGGAGTGACCTCAGGACTTTTTCATCCGGCAACAGATGAGGCAGAACTCATGCAAATTGATCATAATCCTTCGTGGAAGGACCCTTACGAGCTTTTTCTATCAAAGGGGGAGTTCCATCATTCCATCAAAGATCGGAGAAAATTCAAAAGGAAGGCGGCGTATTATTATCTGATAGCGGGAGTTCTCTACAGAAAGACTTTGATCTCTCCCTCAGCATGATGTGTTTCGGAGGATGAAATCCCAACCATACTTCAGGAAGTTCATTCCGGGGAGTGCGACAGTCGGGAGCGAAGACTCTGGAGAAAAGAATCTTAAGGCAGAAGTATTTTTGGCCAACCATGAGAAAGGATGCTGAAGCATTTGCCAAGCGGTGTGTTCAGTGCCAAAAGTTCGCTCCTCTTCAGCATTTGTCTGCTCAGTCACTCAAATCAATAACTGCGCCATGGCCCTTCGCAGTATGGGGGATGGATCTTATTGGACCCTTCCCAATAGCCAGCGGCCAGCGTCGTTTTATCATTGTGATGATCGACTACTTCAGCAAGTGGATTGAGGCAAAAGCGCTGGCAAAAACTACAACCCAAATTATCAGAAACTTCATCTGGGGAGAAATAGTCTGCCGGCATGGAATTCCGCTAGCAATTGTCACTGATAATGGTCCACAGTTCCATAATCCGGAGATGATAAACTTTTGTGATCAGGTGGGAATTGATCTTCGATTTGCCTGAGTACATCATCCAAGAACAAATGGCCAAGTAGAAGCAGCAAACAGGCAAATCCAGCAGCTCCTGATGAAAAGAGTTTTGAATCAAAGGGGAAATTGGGCAGATCAGCTTCCTTCCATCCTCTGGACTCTTCGTACTACCCCGTCTTCAGCTACCGAGGAGACACCATTCAAATTATCTCATGGCTCGGAAGCAGTTGTTCCTGTAGAATTTGAGGTGGTCACTCCAAGAATTGTGTATGCAAAAGAGGGAGGAGAAGCGTGGATAGAATACAATGATGAGGCTATCAAGTATAGTCTGGATCTGATCGAAGAACTTCAGGATGAGGCAACAATCAGACAAGAAGAAGTTAAAAGGAGGATGGCAAAGTACTTTGACAAAAATGTCAGGGTAAAGCATTTTGCGGTCGGCGACGTTGTGCTAAAAAAGGTTGATGTAGCAGCCCGAACAGGCAATGTCAGGAAGCTAAATCCTAATTGGGCTGGACCTTTCATCGTCAAGGAGGTACTAAAAAGTGGGGCTTACCGCCTCCAAACAAGCGTAGGAGAAGACGTCTCACGCACCTGGAGTGGTGACGATCTCAAACGATTCTATCCTTAAAATGTCTTCTTTACTTTCCTGCAATTTCTTTGATATTTCAATAAGAAGCCCCATACTGACAATTCTCCATGTCTGATGTTTCCTTTTTACATTTATTATATATCAACCTCACTGAACTGCGGAGACATCGCCAAGTTCTGCTCGAACCTCCTCGGATTGTAGTCATTAGCGTAAAACAATGAAGATCATGTGTAGCGGGGAGTTTTCGCACACATGTAGTGGTAGCTTGCCAATTCCCTTGCGGTGGTCTTCAGAACCTTGGATCCCGGCTGATATCCAACACACCCCTGCATCAAGGGAGGTCTAGGTGAATGTTGGCTCTATCATGCCCCGAGAGGGATATAGTTACAGCTTTGATGATCTTTCTGAGGAAAGCAATGTCGGTATAGCCCCCGCGGCACAACCACACCAGCCCAACTTATCATCTTAGCCTGTGACCATCAAATACTCCTAGGTACTCTCAAGCGATGCCTAAGCGGGACCCACAACTGAGTTGATCTCTCTGAGGAAAGCAATGTTCGCCGCCTAGGCTCACCTGCCCAATTGATCAACTCGGCTTGTAGCCCTAGGCAAGAGAGCAGTCGAGTCGCTTACAGCCATTATGACCACTTGAGGAAAGCAATGTTCGCCGCCTAGGCCAACCTGCCCACTAGGTCATTTGGGTCTGTACTTGTCTTTTTCTTTATTTCTACAGCTCTTATGACCACTTGAGGAAAGCAATGTTCGCCGCCTAGGCCCACCTGCCCACTTGGTCATCTGAGTCTGTAGTCATCTTTTATTACGTTACAGGGAATTATCTCATCTTATATGGTCATTATAGACCATTTGGAGAAAAAAGCAGGACTCTTATGTACATCACAAACCGACCGACCTGATACTCAAACCGGGCGGTTTGAAATAAGCAGGTATCGGAATTATCGGGCTGTCTGATTATTAAACCGGGCGGTATAAAATAAACAGGTCCCAAAGATGTCAAGCGGTCTGATGTTCAGGTCGGACGGTTTGAAATAAACAAGACACCATTAAAATATCACAAGGCAAGTATCGGGGGATTGAGCATAGTCATGACCGGTCAACCTCATCATTTGGATCGTAAATCTGTCTTTTTGGGGTTTCAATTCGATCCGCTCGGCTAATAACAGGCTCTTTTCAATCAAGCAAATATGATTCACATTGCAAATATCAAAGCTACTGACCGCCCAAATTATGTGCAGTCCATGCGGATTATCAGCTAATATTGTATAAACCATTCGAGAAAGATATTATTAGAACAGGTGCAGGTGTTCGTCTACCTTAATAAGGAGCTGTGATATTAAGACCGGGCGAGTCTATCTATCTCTGATATTAATTAAGTTTGGATATTTTTGGATCTAAGCATATGGTCGTCCGGGTTGCATTCTAACCGAGCGGGTTTACCTGTCTCTCATATTAACCAAGTCTGGATATCTCTGGATCTAAATATATGGTCGCCCGGATTATATTCTAACCGGGCGAGTCTATCTATCTCTGATATTAACCAAGTCTGGATATCTCTGGATCTAAACATATGGTCGCCCGGATTATGTTCTAACCGAGAGGGTTGATCTATCTCTTATCAAGAAGTTATCTCTGGATTCAATGGATTATTCGCCAGGATTGTATTCTAAACCGCGCGAATTTATTATTCATTACTTCTATCGGCAAGGATGAGATATCTCTGAATTCAGATAAGAAGCCGCCCGGTTTGAATTTTAACCGCACGAGCCTATCATTTATTGTTAATACTATCAGAAATCGGATATCCTAAGATCTAAATGAGTAATCGCGCGGGTTGCATATAGACCGTCCGAAATCATCAATTATCACTCATACTCGGATCAAGGCAGCCACACGGTTCAATCATAAAAAGCAAAAGGTAAAAAAAAGGAGAAGAGAGAGACAAGATAGCAACCACAAGTAAGTAACAATAGATAGACAATTAGATAGGTAAAATTTTCATTCATTCTTCAAAATATCTGTTAACAAAATATTAACCGCCCGGCTACAATCAAAACCGGCAGTTACACAAAAGTAAAACTAAACAAAGGCACTAGTCTGCCGACTTCTTATTCTTCTTCTTGACAGGGGAATTCGAATCTTCACCATCGATGTCGACTTCAGGCGAATAGCCTTCGCTTGTCGAGGAAGAACCCGATGAGCCGCTATCATTAGACCGCCCGGTCTTACTCGCGGAGCCGCTTGTTCAAGAGGACAACCTGTCCTCATCATCCTCATCATCATCATCAGTGTCATCATCCGCATCGGCCTCCTCAGCGGCTCTATCACCTTCATCACCTCCTTGATGGATTATAATTTCCCTGCTCGCGTCGGCTTCAGCCTCTTCACCCACCTTGGCTTTTCCTTTTTGCCTGCGGCTAATTTCATCAAGCTGGTCCTTCAAGGCAGAGAAGAGGTCAGAAAAAGTGGTACCCTCAAAGCCTTCGCACAGACCGACACGATCTCTAAGGAGGCCCAAAGCTTTATTAATTCCTTGGGCCACATGAGACAACACCTCATCCTGGAAGGCAGGGTTCCTTACCTCATATTGTTTCTGCAAAAAGGAAAAATAAATTAGGTCGCTCGGGCTGAACAAAATAAACCGCGTCATCATTTGTCAAACTCACCGCCACGACTTCTTGAAGCCGCGCGTTCTCCGCGACCTGCTCTTCGTACTTCTTCTCTAGATGTTTCTGAATGGAAACCAGCCGCCCGTACGACAAGGCCATGAAGTGATTGGCCGCAAACCCCCATGCACCAGCTTGAGCAGCTAGCCGGGGAAGCTCTTCTTCAGGAACTTTCTTCAACTTCTTTACGGTCTTTCAACCATACATCGCGGCCCCGACAGCTAGCGCATGGCGATTAATTTTCTCACTCCCCCATGAAGGAAGTGCGGTGGATATCCGGATGCGGCTTCCGTCCCTGTGCCAGAGGACAGTTGGGTTGCCCTGCAGATCGGGCGGGTTCCCGCAG
The DNA here is from genome assembly GCA_033032865.1 of Dactylorhiza incarnata. Classification (NCBI taxonomy): domain Eukaryota; kingdom Viridiplantae; phylum Streptophyta; class Magnoliopsida; order Asparagales; family Orchidaceae; genus Dactylorhiza; species Dactylorhiza incarnata. Next base: position 5,930,232 of record JAWHQI010000051.1, on the reverse strand, counting down.
GAATGTAGAAACTCGAATTCATCAGAAGAGGTTGGGCTCTCTTCCTCCGATGATAGCGACCTGTTTTGCTACTGCCTCCTTTCCCTTTGGGTCAAAACCGGACCGACCGGGGTGACCGGCTTATTCGCGGGGACGATATGGGCAGCTGTAAGATGAAATAAAAAGTTTGAGTAAGACAGTCCGCGCGGTCATATACAGGCGGGTTGAGAAGAACTTACTATGTTCGGGGAGGACGTCCTCCAGCTCTGAAAATAGCGGAACGTAATGATTGATATCTAACCGCTCGTTCTCGAGGAACGCGAAGGTGTCCGACTCAATCTTCCCGACTTGAGGAGCTTGGAAAACTTCTTCCCCCTGAACTTTAGGGTCGACTTGCAACAGTCCGAGATTGCCTTCGAACATTACAAACCGCTCCGACCAGTTCGAGACCTTGTTCGCCAAATTGACGACCTTCAGTCCGTGACAGCCAAAGTAGAGATGCCCCCTGAAAGTTGAAGTCCCCACGTCGGGGACAGCCCGCAACGAAAAGAATTTCCTGAATAGATCAATGGAAAATCTGGTCCTCTCGAACCGCAGATACGAAATAAAGCTATATATGGATGCTATGGAGTTCGGTGAAAGCTAGACGGGTACAACCCCATAGTGGTCAAAAATGGCGATGACTTCATGTGGCAGCGGAAACTTGAAGCCATATTCAAAATGATCGACCGGAACCACTATCTGATGCGGGTTTGAAGAGTTAATCCACTCGTCGCGCAATGGAAGCTGCGCGAGCAGATCACTCCCTGCCATGTGTCTCGTAATAAATTCATCTAGCTCGGTTTGGGTAAGACGGCACTCCGGGTGGTCCGATGAGTGAAAGGCCAAGGCCGCATCAGTTCGAACTGCTTTAACTTTGACAGGTCGCTGCGACTTGGACTTAGATCGCGCCATTTGAAATCGTAAAAATGACTTCGAAAGGTCCCTACTTATAGATTTTGACGATCTGCGAATAGTAAAATTTTATCGCGGCTACACATTCTAACCGCGCGGTTAACAGCCTGCATGATCAGATTTGCCAGAAAAAACAAAAGAACCAAAGGCATCCAGGAAATCAGGTGCAAACATACATCACAGATCGCGCGACCTGTAATCAGTTCGGATAAAACATAGAGGATCTAAACAGAATACAAAGTACAGCGATTAAACAATAACCCGCACGGGTTATTCAAATAAAAGACATAAAGCAGAAAGAACCATTGTCTAATAGAGGTCAAATCAACAAAGCTGCACTCATAATACAAATTGTTCTAAAATGCCGTTCACGGCTGGCGGTGTTCGGGGGAGACATCCTCTCTATGAAGCCGCACGACATGATCGCTAGTAGTATTCAAAAGAGAGTAAATCTGGCTTGTATGATAATGGATGTGGTTGATAGTGCTATGAAGCCGCCCGGCACCCCTTTCAACCCGCGTAGAAGTAATCATACGAGGGGTTCCGGTGGCCTCATCGATCATTGGGTCAGCCGCTCTAACCGGGGGAGGATTCGGGCCCGCCCCAACAGTCGGGCGGCTGGAAACTTGCATCCCATCATTCATACCTCGTCGGCCTCCCGCGACTTCTGTAGTTAGCCGCAAAAATTTATCCTGATAATATTTTGAGTCACCCTCAAACTTGGCAGACATTCTCTTCTCCTTCTCGAACTGAGCGGTCAGAGTAGCGACTTGAGCAACCTTGGCTTTCTTCTCAGTCTCCACTGCAGCTCGCGCAGCCTCAAGCTGCATCTCCAGACCTTTCTCCCTCTCTGTCCTGGATCTCCTGTCGGTCTCCATCTGTGCCTTCAGCGCCTCTTCAGCCTTCTTCCTTGCCTTTTGCTCGGCCTCCAGAGCGGTCCGAGTGGTGGCTTCCCGGTCTTCCACCTCCTTCAAGCGGACCCTCAGGTTTGCTAAGTCCTCCTCGAGATGATCAAACAATGGCTGCCCTTCTCGCGGAGCCGCTGCATAGGTCAACACCGGGGGGACTAATGGAGGCAGGCTGGCCTCGAGGTCGCCCGACTTCACAATTTGATCTTCTCTCTCTACAAGAAGCCGCGCGGTTATATAAAGCAAGAGCATGCAGCGCTATACATATATAAAATATGTACATATATATAAGATCAATGCCTGGGAGCACAGGCCGTTTAGACTGTTTCGGGTCCTTCCTCCATTGTTGTTCACACCAGAGTCTCTCTTTACTCTGCCTAGCGGAAGAGGACCAGGCCGCTAAAGGGAAAAAGATCGGAAGCGGGTTCAGTAATTTATTTTGACGAGGCCGCGGAATGAAGAAACGGACAGCTTTATAACCCGCGGGGCGCTTACCTGGCATAAAGGGATCAGGCCGCAGCGGCTTGTTTAAAACCCGTCTCGCCTCCTCCTCCTTCACCATCATTATCTCTTTCCCGGTCATCGCCGGGGAAACCTTCTCCCGCGCTTTCAGCAACTCCTCGAGTTCCTTCGCTCTCTGCTCGACCTCCATGGCAGCCCGAGTAGCAGCTTCTCGCTCTTCGACCTCCTTCTGAGCGGGCTCCTCAGGCCGGGCCGTGTTATCTATAGGAGGGTCAGTTCGCTTTGAAGTCACCGGGCTGTTGAGAAGCTTATCTTGGCTCTCCAGCTCATCCATCTTCTTAAAGATTCCATCAAATGATAAACTGCTCGCCGAGTCCGGAAGCAGACCGCCCGATTTCACATCAGGGGTAGCCGGCGTGTCATTCAATTTAGCGAATGGGGGAGTCGCTAGGCCAAGCTCCTCTTTCAGTCGCGGATTGGTTTGGAGGCGGGACTCGGCCGGTTTCTTAAAAGCCGCCCTTTCATTGGATGCTAGCCTCTTAACACTCTTGGTTATTTGATCGGTGATTGACCCGGTCTTCTTTCTTTTCTTCCCTTCCTTACCCAAAGCTGGACTAATTTCTTTGGAGGGGCTGGGATAATCGTCCACAGATAGAGGGGTAATCAGGTTGCCTGGCTTCAGAGAGCTAACCGCCTCCTCCCCCAAATCTTTGACTAACAAGTGAGGATTCCCGGATGGGCTGATTTCCATACCGAATGATTCGGTCTCGCCGACTTTCTTTGAAGGGCTGCCAGAATCCACTTTACTAGAGGGGACGACCTCCCCTTTATTCAGCAGGCTGACGACCTGTAGGCCGAGGTCGCCTGAAGGAATCAACGAGTCGCTGGGAGGAAGCCCCGAGCTGTCAGCTGCGGGCTCTGCAGGAGTCTTGGGGATAGTTAAGTCCACAACGGACTTTGAAGTATCCATTGCGGGCTTTTCAGACCGCTCTTCCTTCTTCCGATCTCTCCTGTGCCGCTTCTCTTTTTCTTTCTTCCTTTTCTGATCTCCTTCTCCAACTTTCTTCGGCTTCTCCACTATATCGCGCTTTTGGATTTCCTCCCCTTTCTTTTTATCTCCGGCAGGGACCACGCGGTCTATAACAGTCGCTAAGAAGTCCATTGCTGTTGAATCTCCGGTTTTAAAAATTCTAACCGCAACTGGTAAGTAGTATCCCGTGATTTCAGAAAAAATTCTGCAGAATGAGTTCTCAGGCTCTCTTATAGAATTCAGCACAAGTCGGATGCGGCCTCCCGGCTAAAGCTAATATTTTTGAAATTTTCTTGAGATTTGAAAATATGCGGGGATTATGTTTACCCGGAAAACCGCTTCTCGGGTTGAATCATTCTCAGGCCAGGCGGGCTTCTAATTCAAGCCGCTGGGTCCCAAGATCAGCGGCTCTCAGTCCAAGGTAAACTAAGCCGGGCGATCGGATGCCGCTTCTGACTGCCCCCAAGATTGAAGATTGTCAGAACCCAAGGCAAGAAGGCGACCCGCGGTCTCAGATCGGAGACCGCCCGGGTTGTATCGTGAAGATCGGCCAAGGTCACGTCCAGAAGGCAGGCCGTGGTCTCAAGTAGGAAGCCGCTCGTTTTGCATCATCGCCTTGGTCACAACATCTTCAGCCTCTGGTCAGACGGGTCGGAAGGGCAAGCCGCCAAGCTGCGCGGCTTCTTTCTTTTTCTTCTTTGTGTATCCCGTCACAGCCTGCCCGTTTCTCCTATACCCGGGCAGGCGGTTATTTTATCCCTGCCCACTTGGGCAGGCCCCCGAGCCTATAATTAGGGGGCGACACTGTTCACAAGTTACGCACACTCGAATCCAGGAGCTCGCTTGTTTGAGCTGCGGTCTCGAGTTTCCCGTCTTGCGGACTGTCTGACCGGCCGGCTTCTCTTTTCCTGCACTTGTAACCGCTGTAACCGCTTCTTTTTAATCAAAGGAAAGCCCGTCACAGGAGTGGAATTCACCGTGATGGGCGAAGTCTGGCCCTGACCGCTGCTAGCGGTCTCGTTTTCTCCACCTAAAAAGTAACCGACAACCCGCAGCCTCCGATTTCCTTCGGAGGTGCGATTTCGGACTCAACATTCATTTTTTTTCTTACAGTGCTATCTGATGAAATGTCATTTGAATAATAATATACACTATTGTTTTCCCTTCCACTTGATGTGCTTGCCATAGATTTGTCTGAAGATGGGTCTTTTTGATAGGTGGAGCATGTGTGTACACTTTCTTAATCTAATGAATTTTTGAATTCTTTTAGCGCCCTTGGAATGAGAATCATAAGTATTTTCAAGAAGTATTCAAATTTTGAAGGCAGTGCTAGATGAATGAACAAGTTTAAATATATTTCTATCCATGGCAATAAACAATTCGTACCTTTATCATTTAAAATACATTCATTTTTTTTAATTTCACTAAAATCAATTGTTTACTTAGGAGTTTCAATTTTTTCTTTAAAATAGATGGTGCAATATAATTATTAATATTCATATTCCACACATCAATATCAATAGAAATAAAAATATTTCTCATTAACTCTTTCCATGTATCATACTGACATCCAATGAATAATGGAGGAGTTAATATACACTTTTCATCATTATTTATCAACTCTCTAAGGGTTTCCATCTAATACTTTAGGTTGTTAAGCATAATGAGAGTAACTTGACTCTGATACAACTTGTTGGATCGATAGGCACCCTTAGAGCGGAGGGGGGGGGGGGTGAATAAGGGATTATAAAATTCTTTAGTAATATTTATAATAAAAATAAAATCAATTTAATTGAACATCAATTTCAGCAATGAGATATTTATAGAGACGAAAAGAGACACATGATTTTTATTTCATTTAAAAACAGTTACGAAATTTGATCTTTATAATGCTAAAGATCGAGGTGATATAATAATTTTTTTTATACCGACTCTCCCCTCGAATCGATTGGCCTTAACTTATCTCTCCCTATATAGTCCTCAAACTTCCCCTATACATAAACCTCAGTCTAGTCTCCGAACACTCGAGGTGAATTTCCCCATAAGTCATACAAAGTCCTAGTCGCAAACACAAGGGTGAATTCCACTATGCACAATAAAAAGTCTCAAAACATAAATAAGAAAATACAGTAATGAGAAAAACTCCCCTCTAAAGGAACCCTTAATGTTGATGTCATTTTTCTTGCAAAGGTTTGATATTTGTTTCTTGGGATGCCTTCTCTTTGTTTTCCTTTAGATCCTTGGAAGTCTCCACTAGATACAAGTTGATAGCAGCTTGAAGACTCCAAGTGAATGTTAAGGGAAGGCTCATTTGATCATCATTTACTAGTGGCCTTCAATCTTCTTGCATGATAAAATTTTGATCTCCCTTGATGAAATCTCACTTGAATGAGTGGGAATGACCTCCTTAATCCATTTGGACGGCTAGGGCGAGTTGCCCCTCAAAATTTCATGAAAATTGCCTTTTAGGAAGTAAAGTTTGGGTTGTTTAAATAGAGATGTTCATGTGTAGCGAGCTACAACATGGTGGTAGCAGTTATAGAGTGGTAGTAGCATACAGTCTTAAATTTCCCTCTTCATTTACAATTAATTAGAAATTTGGCATTGTCATCTTAAGAATTAGTTATCGCGCACTGTAAGATATATCTCCATATGATAATATGATATTTTAGTCCGCCAATATTGAGATCTCCTACTTCATTTTGCTCCCCAATCATTCTGTGATTGACGTGGTTGCCCCAATGTTATCGCTGTGTAATTGGGTTATATCGGTGTGGTAAGGCATTACTTAATATAATCTTCTCTCCCACCATGTCCCTTTTGAAATGCTCCTTCCTTGCTATCATTCTGGAACGAGAGTTACCATCGACATTTGTACCTATCACCTTGCGATAGTGGCAATTTCATTCCATGTCTCCAATTGACCATCCCGATCGAATTACACTATACTTTTCTCTATTGTACATGTAGAACTTTCAAACTATAAACACAAGCAAGATAGATCAAATATAGATAAGGATTTGTTATTGTCAAACCAAGAGATGCGGAACCCACGTTCCAACACTATATTCCTTTTAGTCGAGTCGGCCATAAAGTTTGCTAATACATGAGGTTTGATTGTCATCCTTAGTACATAAGATATGTCGAACATGCTCAAATCAATAGCCCACTTGGCTAACCTGCTTGAGTGTTCTGGCTTCTCTAAGATATTCTTGAGCGGATGATCATCGACGACTTGAATAGTGCGGGCTTGGAAATATGGCCTGAGCCTTCACGCTAATATAATCAGAGCCATTGCTAACTTCTCAACAATAGGATATCTCATTTCGGCGTCTTTGAGTATTCTACTTATATAGTGAACCAAATACTGATTTTTTTTATCCTTCTGGACTAACACCGAGCTTATTAATTTGGAACCAACAGTTAAATATTCTAGCAAAGTTTCTCTTTTGCAAGGACTTTGAAGGAGTGGTTTTGATGTCAATTGCTTCTTGAGTTTATCAAACCCCCGATCATACTCCTCAGTCCATTTGAACTTCAAAGTTCTGCAGAGGGTTTTGAAAAATGGTGCACACTTATCTCTGAAGTGAGATATGAATCTACTCAACCCCGCGATTCTGCCTCCCAACTATTGAACTTTTTTTGGTGACCTTGGAGGAGACATGTTCAGAAATGCTCTCATTTTGTCCGGGTTGGGCTCAATTCCTTGGGTTGTTAAGAGATGACCAAATAATTTTACTTTACTAGCCCCAAAGATACACTTGGTGGGATTGAGTTTTATCTTGATCTACAGAGAGTAGAGAATGTCTCAAGGAGGTCGATGATCTGAGCATGAAATTCCTTACTCTTGATCAAGTGGTCGTACACACACACAAACTTCCAAATTATGACCCTTTTGGCTTTTAAACACATTGTCCATCATGCACTGATATGTGGCTCCAGAAATTAGAACACTTTTGGTTTTTAAGTCCGAAAGGCATTACCCAATAACAGAAGCACCCATCAGTAGTATTAAATGAGATTTGTGAAATATTGGGCTTATTCATTATAATTTGGTGATAACCAGAGAATGCATATAAAAAAGTCATGAAAGGGTAACCCACCACAAAATCAACTAAGAAATCTATATGAGGCATAGGGAAACAATACTTAGGACATGAATTATTACGTCTAGTGAAGTCCACACACATCCTCCAATTATTATTAAACTCTTTAACCATTATAATGATATAAATCCATTCAGGGTATTGTATCTCCTGCATAAAGTTGTCCCTTAGTAGCTTAGAGACTTCATCCTGGATGGGCTCTTAGATAGTAGTCCCCACATACCTCTTATTTTGCTTGATCGGCCTAAAATATGGATCAACGTTAAGTCAGCAGAAAGCAACATCGGGGTCTACTCTAGGCATGTCAGCTGTCAAGCAAGCAAAAACATTAAGAATTTTGAGCAGGCAAGTGACCAGCTCTACTTTCTCTTCTTCTTTCAGTTTGGCATTAATGGAGAGTACTCGATCTACATTGCCTCTAGCAATTGGAACAGTTTGGATGACTTGGGTAGGTTCCAGGTGAGCATTATCCCTCTCTGCTTATGAAGCGGGCTCTTCCTTGATGGACTCAGCTTCTGCCACTTTACTACACTCCTCGGCAATAGGAGGAAAAAAACTTCTGACACACCTCTAGCTGTAGGAGATGGCATTTTGATCATATTAACCGAGTTAATGTAGCATTGTCTAATGATCCTGGGATCCCCTCGAATCCGAAATTGATTCCCCTCTACTATTGTTGGCACAAAAATTGTACCTCAAAAACTCACACTAAAAAGAGATGGGGCGAAACTGCGGCGTGCCGGTTACTCGGCATGATGGACGCAAAAAGAGAGATCTCTGAGGGAAAAATCTGCTTTGATTGATCTCAAAAAGGATTACAGGGGGGTCTTGAATAGGTCAGGGTGAGAGGTAGAAAAGTGACAAAATTTGAGACCACTTGCACATGCCATAAGCTGGAGGCGCGAACCAAAAGTCCATTTTTTGGTACCTCTACCCCTCTATTTATAGACACGGGGGCATGCCCAAATGGACAGGTCCCAAAATAACAACCTTCCCATGGTACAAAAAAATCAGGGCAGAGGAGAGAAGATACATGGGGAGCAAGTATAAAAAAGATGAAAAACTGATGGGAACCTAGCCTTCTATGCCTTAGGAAATATGCCGGAGAGAATACATGCGGTCTGGGCGGTCTCAGAAAATCGAGACCACCGGGGCCGATAATTCTGATCGAAGAGGATATAGGTCGTGGACTTTTGGGCAAACATGATCCCCACACATTTTCATGTTTTGCTGGAACTTAGGAAATGTTCTCTTTGACCGTCGAGACCATAACCGTCATAAATGTGGAAAAGTCTATAAATACTTCTTCAAGGCTTCAAAATCCAGAACTTTCTGGAAGGAGTTGCAAGCTGGTGCTTTCAGCGATCACCCTTTTTCAGACCGCAACGAACTTTCACGTTGGATATGATGTCAGTTCTTGATAGGCGGGCGAAGACTCAGAATTCGTCAAGGTAGCCTCCTCAAAGAAGAAAACTGATGGGAAGGAGATCGCGAGCTCCCTGAAGACATTGGCAGTGAAAACATCTAAGGCCTCAGCAAAAAGTGATGTAACGAAGGAGCTCACTGGCTCTCCAATAAAAGAGAAATAATAAGAATTGGCAAAGAATGGCGTGGCTTTGGCGATCTCAAACATCATCGATGTGTCGACCACCTCTTTAGGTCCTCCTGAGTTGACTCTTCCCGATCTCACATTCACTTACGATTTCCTGAAGTCGTTTGATGCTCTTAACCAAATAGTTGTTCAATCTGGTGAGGTCGCTTCTACTGAGGCCATCAAAGCAGGGATGCAGAAGTAGAAGTCTTCAGCTGAAAAGCCTAGGTAGCAGATCACAAAGCAGCAGGGAACTGCAAAAGAAGAAAGAGAATGGAGACAAATCCTTCTATTCAAACTGCCAAAAGAAAAAGGTGTGATGAAAGTAAGGAAGTGACCGCCAAGACCACTTTGGTCATGGTGACCACACTTCCTAAAGAAGGCGGTTTTGGACATCCTGCTATGGATGCATCTGATAAGGTAAGTGACCGAGGTGATCTTTCTTTTCCTCTTTCGGTCTCAACATCTTCAAGGGGAGAGGACTCAAAGATGATAGCTTACTTTGATAATGATTCTTCTACTGATCTTCTATGTGCGGTATCACAGATACTTGATCCCTTCGAATCTAAACAACTCTGGGAGATCGCCAAAGAGCAGAGGCAGACGTTGAGAAGGAGGCCGCAGAAGAAGAGGCAAGGCAAAGAGTAGAGGCAGAGAGGAAGAAGAAAGAGGAAGAAGAGGAGAAGGAAAGGAAGGAAGAGGAGAAGAGGAAGATGGTGGAGGTGGAGAAGGCAGCGCTGATCGGAGAAGAGGGGAGGAGAAAAGAGAAGGAAATGAAACTAGAGGAGGAGAAGAGGGTTGCTGAGGAGAAGAAAAAGAATGATAAGAAGAAAAAGAAGAAGACCACTGAGAAGAAGACGTAGAAGGAAGAAGAAGAGAAGGAGGGAGAAGAAGGTGCCCAACTATTCAAAAAGGAAAGGACTGCACTGCCTGCCAGTCTGACGGGGATTTGTGCTGACTAGGACGCCTAGCTAAACCAAGCAGCGGCCGACCGCGCGGCAGCTGTTTCTGCTCTATGGACTGGTGCAACGAAGATGATCGCTAGACCGCCAGACTCTCTTCCATAGCTTGCTTTTTGACCTAAATCTCCAAAGGAGCGGCGTGAGATCCTCATCATTGAAATAGATGACATTCTTGTTGGAACATGGTTTTCCGCATCCCTTTGATTTGAGAATATCAAATCCTACTTGTATTTGATCTTGTTTTCCATTGTGTTTTTAGCATGCAGGTTTGAAAAAATATGACACTAGGTTGCTGCTATTGGTCTAGACTTGTTCTCATGCTGAAAAGAAAGGAAGAGAGCTAACGCCCGGCGTTAACTCTTAACGCCGGCGTTAACTTTTGTTCTCGCCAAGATGCAAAATGAATGGAGGGAAGTTGTCGTGATTGCAGGAGTAATTTAGGAATGATTTGACTCAACGCCCGGCGTTAACTCTTAACGCCGTTGTTAACTTTTGTTCCCGCCAAGATGCAAAATGAATGGAGCGAAGCAGCCGTAATTGCAGTAGCACTTTGGGAATGATTTGACTCAACGCCCGGCGTTAGAGTCAACGCCAGCGTTAAGGTTGCCTAAAATAAAGTTTCCAAAGTTGCAGAATCTCCTTCCTATTTTGAAGATCCGAGCCATCAAGTTATTTCGATACAGAGTCAACGCCCGATGTTAACTGTTAACGCCGGCATTAGCTTCCTGTCCTATAAAAAGGTGGATTTCGTCTTCTCCAATGACTGATTGAAAAGAGCCCTATTCCAGCACTTCAGAAACTTTGTGAGGGCCGTATTTCTAGACCAACACATCTCCCACTCATATTTCAAAAGGAGGAATCAAAGGAGGCTTGGATCAACAAGCTAACTCAACGCGAAGAACACACGCTTGGACTTCAACGATCTTCAGTGATTCTTCGGCGTCTCCTTCAGATTACCTCATATGGAGTTTCATATTTATCTTTTGTATTTGTCTTTTATTTTTTTTTAACTTTGCAATCGGTTCGTGAAATCGCCTCGTGTTGGCGACTAGGTCTGGGTAGGACTTAGGGAGTAATTCGCCTCGTGTTGGGGACTAGGTCTAGGGAGTAGATCTAGGGGGTGCTCGAGGCTTTTCTGGTGATAGATTGGCTAGAGCGGCTTGAGGCCATATCTGGGGAGAGATCGGCTAAAGCCAACCGGTTCGTGGGGATACGAGTCGGTATAGAAAACAAAAAGAGTTTTCATATTATTCGCTTCGATTTCTAGCATCATAGAAATCAGATTTTGTAATCAATATTATAAATGATAATCAAGTCTTTTTTCAATTTAATAAAATTGATTTACTACTCTTTGTTTTATATTCACTCTTATTCAAATAAAATATCAAAAGTTTTCTATAAAATATTAAAGTTTTCTAAAACCCTTATTCACCCCCCCCTCTCTAAGGGCGCCTCAAGATCCAATAATTCTTATCAGCAATGCATAATTAAAAAGAAGATGAAAAGAAGGAGAGATATCACAAAAAGGGGAGTTAGAAAGAATGAACCTAAAACGCATAAAGTTCAGACCGCCTTTTGTTGACTATAGATCATGCGGTCACAAAAGAAGTTGAAATTGCTTTAAATTACTGCGGTCATTATTTCTTTCCAAGTATTCTTTCTTCGTGATCTCTTTCATTTTCTGAGTAGTCATAATTCAGCTAATAATCCTCTTCTTTTGATCGCAGATACTGATGAGATCAATTTGATCCCTGAAGAAGGGGAAATCCCACAGAAGCTGATAATTCCTCCACAGCTGGCGAGCATTCTCAAACCCATATTTGAGGATGTCTGCACTATACAAGCTCGGGAGCGGGCTCAAGATGATCAACTCCGGACTTAGACTACTGATTTCGAAGAGAAGGTGTGCACTAATGAAAAGTGAGTCCGCGAGGAGTACAAGCTGAACCTTACTGATCTCAATCGAACACTTCGAAGAGCTGAGAAAGATATAGAGTACTATAAGGTGAAGGTCACTGCTCTGACCACCGAGGTCGCGACCCTTAGAGCCGGTCCTGCTCAAATGACCATGAGACCGGGAACCTCTGGCGGTCTCCTAGAAGAGAGACCGTCCTCTGAAATTATCGCAATTCCCTTGGAGTAGGTGGACAGAGATGTTGTAAGACCCCTTTTTTGCTACAATATCGGGTCTTATGCCCAGAACCGCCGCTTTGCGGTGACACCAACACTCGGGAAGGCCGCCACTACAAAACGCCGATCCTGCCGGCCATAACGATCGCAAAAGAAGAAAAGTACAATTGAACCAAAAAAAGTTTAAGTCCACATCACATAATATATAAATCACAATAAGAGATCTCCACGGATAATAACTGAATAAGAGGTAGCAATAAAAAGGGCTCATGCCCAGTACATCAAGTCATCACTACAAGATCACTCGCGGAAGCAAAATCTACTAGTAAACACTCGCGGATCCTGAGACTGGTGCTCCTGTGCTAGACTGGCCTGCCTCCATCTGCACCGGCCTCTGGTGGTGCTGCATCTCCTCGATCCCCTAAAATGATATGGTCCATCGAACATTTGTCAAAAAACTAAGCCTCGTTTCCCCCCACTCATCCCGTAGTGGCTCCTTTGCACCATTCAGGAGGGATGAAGCGGAGGACAACAAGGGGTATAAAACATAGCAGATGACATGGCCTAGCTACTGGAGTATCTACCCCTACACAAGTGTTTATATATAAATAACAGTAAATAAGGCAGGGTAAAGAACAAGTAAAGTAAGCAAGTAAAGACAAGTATAGAATAGAAAAGTAACCTTGATTTATTGGAATGCCCATACAAACCTATAGACCAAGGTGTCGTTCAACAAGGCTCTTCTCAGCGGTTTGGAGCTCGTCTCAGTGGTCTTTCGAGACAACCGCTAGTGCCAGCAAAGTTAAGCATGAACCCAAGCTTTCATCCATGCCGATCCAAGACCAATTAGCCCCAAACCTTGCGGCCAACATGAAGAGATCTACCCACTGAGAGAGAGATGAGATGAGAGGACCTGTGTGGTGAAATGAAGCCATGTCGATCGTCGGGCCGCCATTGTTGGTCGTGGAGCTTTTGATGTCATGCCGATATGAGTTTAGAGGCTCAGTTTCTTCTGGAAAGTGGGGGAAACTCCTTCCCTTCATCTATTAAGGCTTTTTAAGGAGCCAATTTGGGGAGGGGACGAGGCAAAGCTTGGGATTCCACCATTAACACCATTAATGGTGAAATTTTGGCCATCCCTAAAAACCACTAAATTCATCCCCCATAAGAGTTGGAAAACCTCTTAATCTTCTCCTAATTGATAGGGGGAATGAATCCCCATCAATTGGGAAGACCCTTGTCCTCGCTTGGCCCTGATTTACTCCACCAAATCTGATCCCTTCCGTATCTCATTGGTTCAGCTACCGTCGGCGCTAGCGTCTCAACGACATATGGCTCTTCTCAGCAGTTTGGAGCTCGTCTCAGCGGTCCGTCGAGACAACAGCTAGCGCCAGCAATGTTAAGCTTGAACCCAAGCTTTCGTCCATGCTGATCCAAGACCAATTGGCCCCAAACCTTGCGTCCAACATGATGAGATCTACCCACTTTGAGAGAGATGAGATGAGAGGACCTGTGTGGTAGCATGAAGCCGCGTCGATTGCCGGTCCACCATTATTGGCCATAGAACTTTTGGTGTCATGCCGATATGAGTTTAGAAGCTCGATTTCTTCTGGAAAGTCGGGGAAACTCCTTCCCTTCATCTCTTAAAGCCTTTTAAGGAGCCAATTCGAGGAGGGGTAGAGGCAAAGATTGGGATTCCACCATTAACACCATTAATGGTGAAATGTTGGCCATCCCTAAAAACCACTAAATTCACCCCCCATAAGAGTTGGAAAACCTCTTAATCTTCTCATATTTGATAGGGGGAACGAATCCCCATAAATTGGGAAGGCCTTTGGCCTCCCTTGGCTCTAATTTACTCCACAAAAACCGATCCCTTCCGCATCTCTTTGATTTATCTACCGCCGGCGCTAGCGTCTCGACGACATATGGCTCTTCTCAGCGGTTTGGAGCTCGTCTCAGCGGTCCATCGAGACAACCGCTAGTGCCAACAAAGTAAAGCTTGAACCCAAGCTTTCGTCCATGCCGATCCAAGACCAATTGGCACCAAACCTTGCTGCCAACATGATGAGATCTACCCACTGAGAGAGAGATGAGAGGAGGGGACCTGTGTGGTGGCATGAAGCCGCGCCAATCGCCGGTCAGCCATCGTTGGCCATGAAGCTTTTGGTGCCATGTTGATATGAGTTTAGAGGCACGATTTCTTCTAGAAAGTGGGGGAAACTCCTTCCTTTCATCCCTTGAGGCTTTTTACGGAACCAATTCGGGGAGGGGTAGAGGCAAAGCTTGGGATTCCACCATTAACAACATTAATAGTGAAATTTCGGCCATCCCTAGAAACCATTAAATTCATCCCCAATAAGTGTTGGAAAACCTCTTAATCTTCTCCAAAATGATAGGGGGCACGAATCCCCATCAATTAGGATGGTCTTTGGGCTCCCTTGGACCTAGTTTACTCCACCATAATTGATCCTTTCCGCATCCTGTCGGTTCAGCTACCGCCGGCACTAGCACCAGTGCCAAAGCTAGCGTCTCGACGATATATGGCTCTTCTCAGTGGTTTGGAGCTCATCTCAGCGGTCCGTTAAGACAATCGCTAGCGCCAGCGCTAGTGTCTCGACGACATAGAGCTCGTTTCAGCGGTTCGATAAGACAGTCGCTAGCGCCAATGCTAGCACCTACCATCGGCGCTAGCTCTAAACTCAGACTACACTTATTTCTACGATTGGACAATTGGGGTGTTACAAAGGGACCCCTTAATGGCTTAGGCATGTTATGATGGGGTCAAGGATAAAGGTTAAGCCCTAAAGTCAAACCCTAGGTTGGATAATTGGAATGCACAATTTGCATACCAATGTGGTCTTCACTAATTTGCCGAGGTCTTATGATCTTTTTGTGTTTCCTAGGGTTTTTCCATGACCTAGTCATGACAAAACCATCCTAGGGGTCTAGTTGCTGGAGGGATGTTACAGATGTTGACAAAATACACTGAGTTGCGATGTCAGCAAACCAAGACTTGTCGACACTCTGGCCGTTGTCCATGAAATGCAAGACGTCGCGGCCTTTATTGGAAGAAAATGCCAGACGAGAAGATAGACTTTTATTCTTTTTTAATTTATGCGGTCTCTAAACAAAATATTGAACAATTCTAACTTTTGTAATATATATGTTGATAGTCTGATTTCATACGGTCTCTGCAATGATGTGATGTTGTTCTCTATGGTTGTGTGCTACTTGTTTATTTATCCTTTGCATAATTTCAACTTGCTGCTTGAGATAATGCGATCTGACTTTATTGTGACCGACTATGCTGCTTGATATTTCTCATATCTTATGCAGGTTCAACGGTCTGCAAAGCTTACTAGGCGGTATAAAAAAGTCATCATTACGAAAATGTCCATTGGATTCTATAAATAGCTGGCCATAGAATCGTTATTTCATACTTTTTGAATGCGCCTAAAGCACCGGTCTCAGCGATCTCAGAAGATGGTGTCCGCTGGAGCTACCATCGGTAAGATTTACTTGGATGCCGATCACAAGACTTGCAGGATTTCCAGAGATGAGTATGTGTCTTTCTTAGAGAAGCATATGATCCAGAATCAGATCGTCGTCAGGTTACCTTTAAAGAATGAAGGCTTAATCTTTGGCGCAGAAAATAAACACATCATCCTAATCGATCACTTCGATTGTGGTCTGATGTTCCCTCTCCCTTGGGAATTTCATGAAGTGATGGTGTTGAAATCGATTTCTCGGTCTCTTGTGGAGCTCGGGGCCCTCACCGAAATGAGGGGCAGCTAGCCCTTACCGGTCCCTCGGGAGAGGTAAGGCCGACAATTTGAGCAAAGAACAAAGACCCTAGTCTCAGCGAGGAGGTCCCTCCACTAACCCGGAAGATCGTTGAGCGCTTCCCCTCCCAAGCCAAAGCTAAGACTCGGTCACCTTGGAGAGCTAGAGAGCCCAAACCAAAGCGACCTAGGGAGAGAAGAGCTCAAAGATAATGAACCGGTCTCTTCCAAGGTGCCCCTTGAGGTCTATTTATAGATTTTAGTTTTGTGGTCTGTCAATAGCCAACTCCCGCTGTCCGTTCTTACTATCCGCACCCCAAATTGGTCTGCGAGCAGCCAAACTCCGCTATCTGGAGGGGCTAACCGCAGACCATCTGGGGTTTTCTGGTAAAAGACCATCCCAGTTACCAGCGAACCCGAAACCCTCGGCCTGTTCAGCGAACATGAGGCTCGCCAAGGTCACCTAGCGAGCTCCTTTGGCTGGCTGGCTCGCCTCTTCCCGGGCTCGCCCCGACCTGGGCTCACCCTCGGTCGCCTGGCGAACTCCTTCGGCCGGCTGGCTCGCCTGTCTCTATGGCTCGCCCGCTGAACCACTCCTTAGCGGGTCGAGCTCGCCAAAATGGCTAACTGTACCCCAGAAATGGCTAATTGCACCCCAAGGGCCCGGGCCTGTCTAGCGAACTCCTCCGACCGGCTGGCTCGCCTCTTCCCGGGCTCGCCCCTACCTGGGCTCGCCCATCCTGGCTTGCTCTCCTGGTCGTGCGAACTTGGAACCCTCTTCCTGGCGAACATCGGGGTTGTACACAATCCCCGCTCTTCACGAGGTTGTCTTGAGCTCGCGAAGAAACATCCAACCCTGGTGTTCGCCGATTCGGCTGACGTGGTGGGAATCTTGTGGTGGGTCCCACGCCCAAAGCTATAAATACTGTCCGCCGTGGCTAGTGATCAAGCTTTTTCTTCCCCATCTTCCTCGCAGAAAACTTCTCAGAATGTCCTCCAAGCTGAGCGCGCGAGATCGACTGAAGGCTTCAAGAGAGATGGCGAAGGCCCAGGTCGCTGAGCACAACGCCTGGATGTTCAACTCGGCCACATCTCCTTCCCCACCGCCGGATACCGGGCTCGCACTCGCACAACAGGTATTCTTCGTCTAGACTTTTTACATCGACTACCCATTTACTCCTTTTCCTCTCGCAGAACCCTCCACCCGAGGAACGCAAGGCGGGCCTCACGCTGACCTCCTCTCACCCTCCGTCCTCCGCAAGGTTGGGATCGCTAGATGCTGGGACCGGGACTTCGACTCAGCAGGCGCCGACCTCGCAACCTCGTAAGTCATGCGTATCCTCCCTTATCTTCGCTTAAGTCCGTGTGATATCTACACGTTTGTGGCCTATGCAGATACCCCACCGCCGAGCCCCAAGGAGAAAGTCTCCACACCGGCGCACTCGCCGATCCCGCCTAAGGTTAACGTGGCGACCCCTGGCTTCGGTCTGATGGGCAGGCGAAGTCCAGGCGGCTCGCTTCTCGACGGCGCCCAAGTCGCGGAGAGAGTGGTGTACCCTCCTGGTCTGGGGAAACCCTACGTCTCGGGGTTCCGCGAAAACTTCCAGGGTCGGCCGGAGTCTTCGCGCAAGCCCCGTCACGAGTCCCCCTTCTCGCCAGGTTAGCATATTTTCGCGAGCTCCCACCTCTTACTCGTCCCCTGATCCTACTAACTCTTCCTTCGCTGAAATCTTAGGAGCTACCCCTGAGTCAGAGCACGGGAGGATGGAGATGTCACCACCGCCTTCGCCTAGCCAGATTGAAGACTTCTTGGGTGACCCTGGCGACCCAGTGCGGATGAAGAGTCGGGTGTCCGAGGTGCTTCAGAAGCATGGCATTATGTTACGCGAGTTGGAGGAGCGGTATGACGCGGACCGGGCTGCCTTTGACGAGAGATTCGCCGTGATGGAAGACGCGAATGTGCGCTTGATCGCCGAGGCGGAGCCGGTGACTCGCGCAGATGTTACCTCGCACGGCGTGCACATATCGCGGGGCGAGGATCAAGCACACCTAATCCTGCGCGAGTTTAAAGCGCTTCGCGAATACCATTATCCGAGAGTGCCGCCGCGTGCGGGGAAGCGGGGTCGGGGTCACTGGAAATGGCTTCCTTACCCCTGAGGCTGCCGCAGGTTTAATTCTACTATCCTTTTGCTTTTATTTCTTTCATGATGTCTGTTGAACAATATCTGGTGTGGTAATACTCGCGAGTCCGTCGCGACTCGCTTTTTATCGTTTTTCCTGTTTAATTTTCTCTTTATTTCTGTGGTGTGCATGTGGTTTATTCAGTTCGTTCGCTGTGTTTGATATGATCGCCCTCGCGGAGCGCTTGCGAGCTTATATGCGACGCTATGCCCGGACCCCTTTTCTTCGCGGGCCGGCCTTAGGCGGGACTCAATTACCGCGCGGCGGCGAGCCCTGGCTCGCAAGACTGCAGTCCCTTTGAGCAGAAATCTACTATATTTTAGTTATCCGCACTCCTGACGCTTCGATTCCCATGCCCACCAGAATTTCCTATAAATAGTTCGGATTCACTTTCCTACCCGTCGCATTTATTTCTCCAATCCTCTCGCGTCTATGCTCATCTCTGTTCTCGCCAGATCGTGCTCGCGTTTGCTGCTTGTAAGTTGCCTCTCCCTGACTCGATGCGAACAAATCAGCAAATGGGAGCGGATGGCGAGAGCGAGGGGCGGTCAAAATGCGCCTCAGCGTTTCAAGCCCACGAGTTCTACTGCGCGAACATCACGGCCGAGGAGTATAAACACGCTGTGGACCGCTATCTTCCGGAGGGTTACTCGGCTCGCTGTCCGAGCGAGAGATCTACGTTGAACGAGACCGAGGCTGACGAGCTCGCGATCCCCATCGCGCACTTCGAGAATGGGTTGCGACTCCCTTTGTGGCCTGAAATTCATCAGGTACTTCGCCTAGCCTTCTCGCTTCTTCGTGCCTGCTATAGCAACTTTCTCATTGTTCTTTGTAGGTGTTGCGGTATTATGGGGTGTTACCGAGCCAGTTGACCCCAAATGCGATCGCGGATATTGTCGCGTTCGCCAGTTACCTGCGGGAGGAGAGGATCGAGTTCAGCCTCCTCGTTTTCCGCAAGGTATTTTCCTTTCGCGCCTTCCGAGACGGGACCACCTATTTCGCGAGTCAGCACGTCACCGTCTGCGAGACGGTGAACAAGAGTCACTATTGGACCCAGAAGTTTTTCCTGGTGAAGGGACCCTTCGGCAATCTCCACTTCACCCCCCTCCAGCGGGATGACGCCACTTACCGCCCTCCGAGCTCGCTGAGTGGTGCCGACGCCAAACTTCTCCAATACCTCTCCAGCAAGAACTTTGAAGTCGACTATCTGCGGCGCAATGTCGACTCGCTACTCGCCGTTCCTCAAGGGGAAGGTAGGGCTCGCTCTCGCCCCACTCTCCTTTCCTTTCTTCGTTGTATAACGCTCTTACTTTACAGGAGAGCGGGAGATCCCTGTTAATCCCCCGCACGCACAAGGCATCACTCTCACGGCGGACACTCTTGCGACCGCGGCGGCAGAGGCTTACCGCGATCTTCCCGCCGTCGGGTCCGGCAAGAAGCGGCCCCCTTCTGCGAGTCAGCCGGGTTCGCGGTCCTCCTCCAAGAAGTTGAAGGGAAAGACCCTCGCTGCCAAGGATAGGAGCGCGGTCGTCTATCTAAGCGAGACCGACGGCTCGCCTCCTTCCCCTGTGGAAAAGCCTGATCCCCCGGCGGACCAGGGTGCTGGGAGTTCTTCCGTGACCCCCCAACCCAAAGGCCACAGGAACTTCGGTCTGGGCGAGAAAGTTTCTGACATCCTCGGCGAACCCCTGCTCGCTTGGGACCCCAATGCCAACCGGATTTCCTGCTCCACCCTTCACCCCTCCTGGGTGGAGCTCGGTAAGGCCGGGGAGGAGGCGTTCTCTATCTCCTTCGGCTTATACGGCTGCGAGGACGCCGCTGCTTATAAAGACATGGGGCCACAGCAACTAGTCTATGAAGAAATGCGAGCCCAGTTCCGCTCGACGGAACTCGCGCATATGGCGGGGCGCCGCTATCTGCAGGCAGATAGGGATATCCGCGCGTACAGGGAGGAGCTTAAGAGAGCTCGCGAAGAGATCAAGGGCCTTAAGGAGAGGGAGGAGGTGACGGAAAGCCTTCTCGCCGGGATGCAAGGCAAGATGGTAAGTGACCCTTGGGTCTCTTTTCTTTGCCGTTTGCGACCTCTAGCCTTTTCTTAACTCATTTGATGCTCAGGATGCCGACGTAGCAACCAAGCTTCTCGCTCGCAACGGTGAGCTGGAGTTGGAGAATACTATGCTGAAGACCCGGGTGGACGAGCTGGTCCGCAGCGTGCTACCTCCTTCTCCTGGGCGAGCCGGTTCTCAACAGAGGGCTGCCGAAGGCGAGGAACAGAGGCGGCGAGATGCGCAGGAGGTCGCCAATCTCGTCTTCACGACCCTTAAGAATGCGGGTCTACTCGCGGAAGACGCGATGGAGTTTACAGCCGAAGATGTCTGCCCGGACATTTTCAACTTGGCGCCGTGGTTGGGGGTCCGCAAGAACGGCGAGGGCCCCCCAGAATGAACCCCTTTAGCTTCTCCTCCTCTCGAATGTACATTATTCTTTTTGGGATGGCGAGATCGCCGCCGAACATAGAAAAATCTTGAGTAATGCTAGTTATAATTTTTCGTTGGTGTTTATGTGCATGCTCGCGTCTCTTTGTTCTTTCTCTCGCATTTGATCTTTCGTCTGCTCATGATAAGTTAAGCGGCAGTGCTTCCGGAGGGCCCGCGAATGCGTGTGTCTGGGCTCGCCTTCGCCTGGGTTCTCTTCTTATGGGTCTCGCGAGCCCGGGCTGTCATCGCCCGCGGGTATTGCCCGGCGAACTCGACCTTGGCGAGCTGAGGCATTGTCATTCTGCGAACCAAAAACCACCTGACTCTAGTGTCTCGACCCGTTACCTCAGGCCTTACCTGCCTCAATCTTTTCAATTTTGCGAACCAAACCCTTCTGGCTCTACCACCTCAATTTATTATCTTAGCCCTTGACCCTTATTACCAGCCTTTCCAGAGATCAACCAGAACCCCCTGTCTAGGTGAGAGCCCGGGAGCGGAATCGATCTGGGGCATTCCAGCACCAATTATATCCAACCTTGCCAGCCTCTCCAGAGATCAACTAGAACCCCCCGTCTAGGTGAGAGCCCGGGAGCGGAATCGATCTGGGGCATTCCAGCACCAATATGTCCAACCTTGCCAGCCTCTCCAGAGATCAACCAGAACCCCCCGTCTAGGTGAGAGCCTGGGAGCGGAATCGATCTGGGGCATTCCAGCACCAATATGTCCAACCTTGCCAGCCTCTCCAGAGATCAACCAGAACCCCCCGTCTAGGTGAGAGCCCGGGAGCGGAATCGATCTGGGGCATTCCAGCACCAATATGTCCAACCTTGCCAGCCTCTCCAGAGATCAAGCAGAACCCCCCGTCTAGGTGAGAGCCCGGGAGCGGAATCGATCTGGGGCATTCCAGCACCAATATGTCCAACCTTGCCAGCCTCTCCAGAGATCAACCAGAACCCCCCGTCTAGGTGAGAGCCTGGGAGCGGAATCGATCTGGGGCATTCCAGCACCAATATGTCCAACCTTGCCAGCCTCTCCAGAGGTCAACCAGAACCCCCCGTCTAGGTGAGAGCCTGAGAGAGGAATCGATCTGGGGCATTCCAGCACCAATTATATCCAACCTTGCCAGCCTCTCCAGAGATCAACCAGAACCCCCCGTCTAGGTGAGAGCCCGGGAGCGGAATCGATCTGGGGCATTCCAGCACCAATATGTCCAACCTTGCCAGCCTATCCAGAGATCAACCAGAACCCCCCGTCTAGGTGAGAGCCCGGGAGCGGAATCGATCTAGGGCATTCCAGCACCAATATGTCCAACCTTGCCAGCCTCTCCAGAGATCAACCAGAACCCCCCGTCTAGGTGAGAGCCCGGGAGCGGAATCGATCTGGGGCATTCCAGCACCAATTATATCCAACCTGCTGCGGCCCCAGTACAGCAGTAGTTATAAGCATTATATATGAAAAAAGAAGAGTAAGCCATTTATTAAATAACATGACAAAGCGTTCAAGGGTAGAATCGTTTCAAGTCATCCCCACTCCGGGCTCGGTCGAGAGGTACCCCTTCCACATCCTGGAGGTGATACCCTCCCGACTTGAGCACCTCGCTTACAATATATGGGCCTTCCCAGTTGGGGTTAAGCTTACCCACTGTGGCTCCTCTGCCGGCCGCATCGACCTTCTTCAGGACTAGGTCCCCTTTCTGAAAGTGCTTGATCCGGATATGTTTGTCAAAATACCGAGCCATCCGCCGTTTGACCTCTTCCTATCTGATGGTGGCCAAGTCCCGGAGTTCTTCCACCAGGTCCAAAGACAGCCTCTGCTCTGCGTTGTTGCCCTCTAGCCACCCTTCATCCCCCTCGCTTGCAGCGATCACCCGGGGGGTCTTCACCTCAAACTCTATGGGGAGGACGACCTCGGACCCGTGAGAGAGCTTGAATGGAGTCTCCCCGGTGGCATTATTCGGAGTAGTCCTTATTGCCCAGAGGACGGAGGGTAGCTGTTCCACCCAGTTTCCTCGAAGGTTCTCCACTTTCTTTTTTAGTAGGTTGACGATTATTTTGTTCGCCGCCTCCACCTGCCCATTGCTCCTCGGGTGGTGGACCGATGCGAACCTGAGATCAATGCCGAGCTGGGTGCAGAAGCCGACGAACTCTTCACTAGCAAACTGCGGCCCATTGTCCGTCACTATAGCTAGAGGGAGTCCATGCCTGCAAATTATCTCCCCCCACACAAAATTCCTTACGACCTGAGAGGTTACCTTAGCAAGTGCTTTCACCTCTACCCACTTGGAGAAGTAGTCGATCATGACCAGCAAGAACTTCCTCTGGCCGCTGGCTTGGGGAAAGGGGCCGACCAGGTCCAACCCCCATATGGCGAAGGGCCAGGGAGCCGTGATGGTCTGGAGCCTTTGAGCGGGGAGGAGTTGGAGCGGAGCGTAGAGCTGGCACTTCGGACACTTTCTTGCGAACTCTGCCGCATCCTTGCTGAGAGTGGGCCAGAAGTAGCCTTGCCTCAGCACCCTCCCTTCCAGGGTCCGACTCCCGGAGTGACTGCCGCACTCCCCAGAGTGGATTTCTTCCAGCACTCTCGGGACTTCCTCTTCGGAGACACAACGGGCCAGGAGTCCCGAGAGGGTCTTTCTATACAGCCCCCCTACATGCAAAGAGTAATAGGCGGACTTATACCTGAAGCGTCTCTTGTCCACATCCTCTCCAGGGAACTGCCCGGAGGATAGGAAGGTGATGAACGGATCCATCCATGAGGCTTGTTGATCCACTTCCATCAATTCTCCTTCCTCGATGGAGGGACGGAAGAGTTCCGAAGTCGTCCCCCCGCTCGAGGACCGAACTTGGCTAGGAGGTCCGCCTGGGTGCTCTCCTCCCTCGGCACGTGCTTGATCGAGAAGGTGCGGAACTGCCCGATGACCCCCTTAACCTTTTCCAGGTATAGTAGGAGGGTTGTATCCTTTGCTTCAAACCCTCCTTTGATCTGGCATGCTACCACCATGGAGTCCGTGGAGACCTCCACGTCCTGCACACCCAATTCCCGGGCCAGCCGAAGGCCCGCTATCACTGCTTCATACTCAGCCTGGTTGTTGGTGATTGGGAAATGGATGTTTAAGGCTTGTTCAATCCGAGTCCCCTGAGGACTCACCAGGACTATTCCCCCTCCATAGGAGTATTTTCCCGACGCTCCGTCCACCAACATCTTCCATGCTTCTGGGGGAGGTGGCTCGTGCTCCCCCACTTCGGCCGCGTAGTCGGCCATGAAGTCTGCCACCGCTTGAGCCCTGATGGATGTCCTGGGTACGAACGTGATATTGAATTCGCTTAACTCCACGGACCACTTCGCCAACCTTCCTGAGTGCTCCACCCCTTCCATGATTTTGCGGAGCGGATGGTCCGTCACTACTTTAATTGAATGGGCTTGAAAGTAAGGCCGGAGCCTCCGGGCCGACACCACCAATGCGAAGGCTAACTTTTCTAGGATCGGGTACCGGAGTTCCGCCTTCTTCAGCACTCGGCTGACGTAGTAGATTGGGAACTGTTTCTTCCCCTCCTCCCGGATCAGCACGGAACTTACTGCTTCGGATCCTACCCCTAGGTATAGAGATAGGTCTTCCCCTGGCCTCGGTCCCTGGAGCAGAGGGGTTTGGGTGAGTTGTTCTTTCAGAGCTTGGAAGGCCTTCTCGCATTCCGGGGTCCATTCAAACTTCTTGTTTCCCCGCAGTACTTTGAAAAAAGGTGCACATTTTTCTCCCGCCTTGGAGAGGAATCTGCTGAGCCCAGCCAATTTCCCTGTAAGGCTCTGAACCTCCTTCGGATTTCTCGGCGACTCCAACTCCATCACCGCTTTAACTTTGTCCGGGTTGGGCTCCACTCCTGTGGGGGTGAGCAAATGGCCCAGGAACTTCCCTCGGCTCGCCCCGAAGACACACTGATAAGTAATAAAATATATGTATTTTTGGTATAAGTATTAGTATAGTTTTAATTAATATTGTGAATTTTCTATGTAAATTAATGAATAAATTGCTTCTTTATTATTTCTGGTTTCTAACTTAGTTTTATTTTTGTTTTTGCAATTTTTTGCAAAATTTTCACAGGTCACGCCCTCAGACACGCCCGTGACCAAGGGCGTGTAATTTTAAAGATCAAATATCAACGGGACGGCTCAATTCAGATCAAATCCCGACAAATCGCTCAAGTCACGCCCGAGGTCACGCCCGTGACCAAGGGCGTGTAATTTTAAAAAGCCAAATTTCCAGCTGGCAGCCATTTTCAGGTGAAATCTCGAAGAGTTGATCAAGTCACGCCCGTGACTCTACAAGTCACGCCCGTGTTCCAGCAGAGTCACGCCCGTGAGCCGCCAGCGCATCACGTCTCGAAGCCGCACCCATGCTGCCGACATCAGCCACCCATAGTCACGCCCGTGACTCACCAAGTCACGCCCGTGACATACCAAGTCACGCCCGTGTGCAGCCATGTTTGACGGCCAGACCTTCCAGAAGGCGGCGAATACAGCCGAGCAAATGTCACGCCCTAAGTCACGGCCGTGACATTCAAGTCACGCCCGTGACCTAGGGCGTGTAAAACTCAAATTTTCCCTATAAATAGAGGGGCTCGGCTGAAGTAATTTTCATCCAAATTTTGAGTGGTTTTTGTTGTATTGTGAGTTCTTTTGAGTGATTGTGAGCTTCTCTTCTGCATTTCAGTTTAAGTTCGTTTGTAGTTTTTTCGTCTTCCTAGTCTAGTTGTAATGCTGATTTCAGAAATAAAATGATGTTTTTCTCATTTGGATCATCTTCTTTTTATTAATGTTAGTGTGTGTGCGTGTATGAGTTTAACTTTATTGCTTTCATAATTTAGTTTTATTGCTTTTATAGTTAGTTTTATTGCTTTCATAATCTAGGTTTACTGTTTTCATAGCTTAGATTTACAAGCTTTCATAAAATAGTTTTATCGTTTTCTTTTTCGCTTTATTTTATCGCTTTCATTTTAAACGCTTTCTTTTTCTGTTTCTTTTAGAGTGTGTGCGTGTATGAGATAGTATTTTCCTTTTTTGTAGCTTAGTTTTTATTTCAGTCTTTATATAACTGCTATATACCACCCCCTTCTCAAATAAGAGGCTAATTTACTTTAGCACTTATTTAAGTCGGTTGGGATGGATATTATTTCTGCACCTTTATAAGTCTTTTCATTTCTATACCACCCCCTTCTTAAATAAGAGGCTAAGAACTTTTTAGCACTTGTTTAAGGTGGTTGGGACGGATATTATTACTGTTTTTATATAAGTCTTTTTATTTCCTTTTTATCCGCTTATATCCGCTTTAATTATCAAACATGTATTTTTCAACCGATAATGCCGTCTCCATTCCGATGAGTGGCTAATTTCCTTTAGCGCACGACGTCGAAGAGCATTGGGACACAAAAAATAGTTTTTCTATAAAAATTAAAACATCTCTTTCTAAAATAATTAACGCTTAAGGTTTACCCGAGAATCACGTTGAGTGGAGCCACATAATCGATGTGTGGTTTTCATTTCCGTTTTCGTACCTAGTTAGCCGAGAGGCTCGTGTGTACGGACTGATCACTCACGGGTAAAGAGAAGTGCGCTCTACCCTCGAGAGAGGACGAGGTAACTCTCCCGGATTGGAAATAAAAACCCAATAGCGGGGTTCGTAACATAAAGCGAGTATTAAGAACATTCGATTGTAGAACGAGAGTTCGGTCGAATATTCATAATCTCAGGTGGGCGTACCCTCGAGAGAGGAGCGTTCATAATTATGGAACCTCCACGGCCAAGTCATCTTAATATTTTGAAAAGTCATCACTTTTAATTCTACGAAAAATCTATTTTCGTCTCAAGGTAATTCGACGTCGCGCGCTATATTTCTCATCACTTAGAACTCTAGTAAATCGTTTAAATCATCTTTCGCATTTTATCATTTAGAACTCTAGTTAAATCAACTAAAAATATTATTCCGATAAAATAATAGTTCGTCCCTCGAAGTAGCATAATCAACACGACCCGCGGAAATATACGATCCCGATATTTTCTAAAAATATCCTGTATTACTTGCGATAAGGTATACTTGCCTTTATCAAATGATTAATTTGGACTAAAAATTCAAACACAGCTTTTCGAACTCATTTAGTGCAAAACTCTCCTTTTCTACTATTCAATTCAATAGAATTCGGCATTGTAGCCGAAGCGTAATTGTCAATATTCCGAAAGAAGAAAAAGATCGTTACTTCTATCCTTCGATAGGATAACGGTTAATTTCTCAAAGTAGGAGTACTTGCGAGACTCTTCGAAAATATCCGCCAATTCTAAACTCTTAATATAAAGGTTATCTTTTATTTGTAAAACAAAAAGAAGGAGCCCAAGTGATCATCAAGTTTTTGGCGCCGTTGCCGGGGACCTTTGTGTTGTTATTTGAAAGTAGGAACTGCTATTAATTTTATTCCTTATCTATATATTACAAAAAAAAAAGAGGCACAAAAAAAAAAAAGAGGTTACAAAACTAATAAAAAAAAATTATATAAATATAAAAACTTATATTAAAAAAAAAAAAATATATATAATAATAATAAAACAGAAAATCCAAAAATATTGTTTTTTAATTTATGACCCGAGGAAACTCCTCGGACGATTCGACTATTCCTTTTGACCCCGAAATCGAGCGCACTCTTCGTGAGCGCATCCGATCTCGTGATCAAAACTTACTCGAAACCCCCGAAGAGTCAATCAGAGATACTGTAAATATGGGCGATCCAATTCCAAATGCGGCCCCGGCCCGGACCATGGCATATTATGCCCGGCCGAATTTGGAAGATACAGGATCCAGTATTACTCGCCCGACAGTTAATAATAATAATTTTGAAATAAAATCCAGCATAATTCAAATGGTACAACAGTCGATTCAGTTCGACGGTTTGCCAGATGAGGACCCAAATCAGCACCTTTCAAACTTTTTAGAAATATGCGACACCTTTAAAATTAATGGCGTCACTGATGACGCCATTCGTTTACGCTTATTTCCATTTTCGCTACGGTCAAAGGCCAAATCATGGTTGACTTCTCTTCCGAGAGGGTCCATAACCACGTGGGCCCAATTGACGGAATTTTTCTTAACTAAGTATTTTCCTCCGTCAAAAACCGCAAAACTACGCACGGATATCACATCCTTTGTGCAATTCGATTCCGAGTCTCTTTATGAGACTTGGGAGCGTTTTAAGGAATATTTGCGTAGGTGTCCTCATCACGCGCTACCAACTTGGCTACAGGTCCAAACGTTTTATAATGGTTTAAATTTTTCTACACGGCAGATGATTGATGCGGCTTCCGGGGGAACGTTAAACAACAAAACCCCAGAGACCGCTCAAGCTCTGATCGACGAAATGGCCATGAATGCGTACCAATGGAACGTGCCAAGGTCGCGTCCTACTAAACCGGCTGGTCTTTTTGAAGTGGACGCCACTACTTTCTTAGCCTCACAGGTAGAGCGGCTAAGTAAGCAGGTGGCGGAGATGACTGTTTCCTCCTCCACTCCCGCTTGGAATAATAATAATAATAATAACGTAATCGAAGAATCGGTGGATTACCTCGGTAATCCGGTTAGGCCCCCCTTCAACCCTAATAACAACCCGTATAGTAATACTTATAATCCAGGTTGGAGGAGCCACCCTAATTTCTCCTGGAGCAATCCTAACAATGCTCAGAGGCCCCCAAATATGAATCCTCAGGGATTTCCGCAAGGATTTCCGCAGGGATTCCAGCCTCCTCCTCCAAAACCTTCGCCGCTCGAAGATATTTTGTCTAAGTACATCGCGTCCAACGATTCAAATATCCGGAATCTTACCGGATCGATTAAAAGCTTGGAAAACCAGGTTGGACAACTTGCAAAGATGGTCTCCGAGCGGCCATACGGAGCTTTACCAGGGAATACAGAGCCAAACCCAAGGGAAAATGCCAACGCTATAACCCTTCGAAGCGGCAAGGAGGTCGTCTCCCCATTGCGGGTTGAGCCTAAGGTATGCATTTCGCCTCTGACCCCTCCACCCTCTTCTTCGATTCTAATTGCTCCAGCTTCTCCGGTTGTGCCAAATGTTTCGAGTCCTCGAATTCCTTACCCGTCTAAAATTAATAAAGAGAAGGAGGACGAAAATTATCAAAAATTTTTGTGTATTTTAAAACAAATTCAAATAAACGTCCCCTTCTGCGAGGCACTCTCCCAAATGCCGAAATATGCGAAATATCTTAAAGAGTTGCTTTCTAATAAAAAGCGACTCGAGGATGTTTCACGTGTTTCCCTTAATGCGGAATGTTCGGCTGTTCTCCTTAACAAATTGCCGCCAAAACTAAACGACCCGGGACGGTTCTCCATCCCGTGTCTCTTTGGCAATATGTTAATAAAGTACGCTCTTGCAGACTTAGGCGCCAGCATCAATTTGATGCCTTTTTCTCTTTTCAAAAAACTCAATTTAGGCGTCCCGAGTCTGACAAAAATGAGCATCCAACTCGCGGATCGCTCAAGAAAGTACCCAATCGGGGTAGCGGAAGATGTTCTGGTCATGGTTGACAAGTTTATCTTCCCGGTAGACTTTGTCATCCTGGACATAGAGGAGGACGTTGAGGTACCCATCATCCTCGGTCGCCCCTTTCTCGCAACCTCCCGTGCGTTAATCGATGTCAGTAACGGTCGCCTCCTCCTTCGAGTTGGAGACGACGAAGTTACTTTACATATCAACCCCTCCATGCGGAACTCACTATCGAATGATGATTCCTGTTTCAATTTGGAATCCGCGTTTGTGGACGAGTGTTCTTCTCTTTCAGAATTGCTATCCTTAATGATAGACGATTCGGATCTGGCAAATCAACCTCCTTTAGAAGAATTACCGCCAGATTCGCCTTTCGAGTCTTTCGACTCGAAAGATTTAAAAATCTCCACTTCCTACGAAGAACCTCCGGTCTTGGAGCTTAAGCAACTCCCCGACCATCTAAAATATGCTTTTCTAGCCGCGAACTTAAAGCTTCCGGTTATAATATCTTCTACTTTAACTGATTCAGAAACATCCGAATTGGTTGAAGTTTTATCTAAACATCGCCGTGCAATTGCATGGCAAATTTCCGATATCAGGGGAATTAACCCCTCATTCTGCTCCCACAAAATTTTTCTCGAAGAAAACCCCCGCAAAACAATTCAGCCTCAACGACGACTTAACCCGAACATGCGGGAAGTCGTTAAGACTGAAATTATTAAACCTCTTGATGCGGGGATTATCTATCCTATTTCCGACAGTACGTGGGTAAGCCCCGTACAAGTCGTCCCGAAAAAGGGCGGTATAACGGTCGTGGCAAACACGAATAACGAATTAATCCCAACTCGTACTGTTACGGGTTGGAGGGTGTGCATCGACTACAGAAAACTAAACGATGCCACCAGAAAAGACCACTTTCCGTTACCGTTTATTGATCAAATCTTAGAGCGTCTCTCCGGTCACCCTTTTTATTGCTTCCTTGATGGTCTCTCGGGATTTTTCCAAATCCCTATTTCACCCGAGGACCAAGAAAAAATGACTTTTACTTGCCCTTTCGGCACCTTCGCATATCGGAGGATGCCGTTTGGCCTCTGTAACGCGCCAGCTACATTCCAAAGATGTATGCTGGCAATATTTGGCGAGCTAGTAGAAGACATAATGGAAGTCTTCATGGATGACTTCTCCGTCTTTGGAAACTCTTTTAAAAATTGTTTAAAGAATTTAGATAGAGTCCTCCAACGGTGCGAGGAGACAAACTTAGTCTTGAACTGAGAGAAATGCAACTTCATGGTCCGAGAGGGTTTAGTCCTCGGCCATAAAATTTCTTCCAAGGGGATGGAGGTCGATAAGGCCAAAGTCGCTATAATTGAACAACTTCCTGTTCCTTCGAACGTCAAATCAATTAGAAGTTTTCTTGGCCACGCAGGTTTTTATCGGCGGTTCATTCAAGATTTTTCAAAAATAACCAAACCGCTAACTCACCTCCTGGAAAAAGATTCCCCATTCATTTTTGACACGGCCTGCGTAGAGGCGTTTAATTTTATTAAAAAGCAACTTATCAATTCTCCAATTCTGGTGGCGCCAGATTGGTCTCTTCCGTTTGAGATTATGTGCGACGCGAGCGATATCGCAGTAGGAGCTGTCTTAGGCCAACGCGTAAATAAATATTTTCATCCAATATATTACGCTTCTCGCACACTCAATGCCGCACAGGCTAACTACACCACAACGGAAAAGGAACTTCTCGCCGTCATCTTTGCTTTTGATAAATTCCGACCCTACGTAACCCTTTCACATGTAATCGTTTTCACTGATCACTCCGCCTTGAAATATCTTTTGGCCAAAGTTGATGCTAAGCCTCGCTTACTTCGATGGATCCTCCTTTTACAGGAATTTGACTTAGAGATCCGAGATAAGAAGGGGGCTGAAAATTTAGCAGCCGACCACCTCTCACGTTTAGAACACCCCGTCGCAGAAGCGCTCGTCGAACCCGAAATAGACGATCGATTTCCTGAGGAGCGCCTTTTCATCATAAATAATACCAAAACTTCTTCTACCCCTTGGTTCGCAGATTACGCGAACTATTTAGTCGCGCGGGTCCTTCCAAAAGATTTTTCGACTCAGCAGAAGAAGAAATTCTTCTCTGACTTAAAAAACTACTTTTGGGAGGACCCCTTTCTCTTTCGAGTCTGCGCAGACCAAGTGATACGAAGATGTGTTTCCAGCGAGGAGGGTGCGCAAATATTGCGACACTGCCATGAGGGGCCGGCTGGAGGGCATTATCAAGCCAACCGGACCGCGCGGAAAGCGTTAGAGTCAGGCTTTTATTGGCCCACTCTCTTTAAGGATGCTCACACTTTTGTGAGTATATGCGATAGCTGCCAGCGGTCGGGTAACATTTCCCGTCGTGACGAGATGCCCCAAAATTTTTATTTAGAATGCGAAATTTTCGATTTGTGGGGCATAGACTTTGTAGGCCCCCTACCTCCTTCTTTTAATAATCGCTATATCTTAGTGGCGGTCGACTATGTATCTAGGTGGGCGGAAGCGCAAGCTCTGCCCACCAATGATGCGCGAGTCGTCGTCCATTTTCTAAAACAATTATTTTCTCGCTTTGGCACGCCCCGTGCAATAGTAAGTGATAGGGGCACGCACTTCTGCAATGCCCAGTTTTCAAAAATTTTATCTAAATACGGCGTCACGCATAAGCTCGCCACCGCCTATCACCCCCAAACGAGCGGCCAAGTAGAGGTAGTAAATCGCGAGATAAAACGCATTCTGGAAAAAACCGTCTCTTTAAATAGGAAGGATTGGTCCTCAAAACTCGACGACGCGTTATGGGCGTATCGTACGGCATACAAGACCGCTATCGGTTGTACGCCCTATCGATTAGTCTACGGCAAAGCGTGCCATTTACCGGTAGAATTAGAACACCGCGCTTTTTGGGCCTTAAAATTTTTAAATCTCGATTCAAACTTAGCCTCCGAGAATAGGAAATTCCAACTCAATGAACTCGATGAATGGCGTGCGAACGCTTATGAGAGTAATAAATTTTATAAGGAGCGTTCTAAGTTCTACCACGATCGAAAAATTAAATTTCCAAAAACTTTCGCGCCGGGCGATCTTGTCCTTCTTTATAATTCACGTCTTCGTCTTTTTCCGGGTAAGCTCAAATCCCGCTGGTCCGGCCCCTTTGCAGTCAAAGAGGTTTGGCCGTATGGGACCGTTCTTATCTCTCACCCCGAAAAAGGCGATTTTAAAGTCAACGGCCACCGTTTAAAACTATATCTTGCGGGCGATCCGGTGGACGGACACACAGAATCTTTAACCCTCCCCAATTTATAATCTCACCACGCCAAATGCGTCAAGCTACGCGACGGTAAACAAAGCGCTCGTGGGAGGCACCCCATATTTATCTAATATTTTTATTATGCTTTTTCTCTATTTTTGCAGGGTTTCTTCCGACCCCGCCAGCTTTACTTCAGGGAAGCCTTTTTGCTTCCTTTTTCCTTTTGTATATATTGCATTGTTATTTTCCCTTCTTCATACTTACATTACAACATTGGGGACAATGTTGGGTTTTACGTATGGGGGTGTATTTCCCGTTCTCAAAAAAAAAAAAAAAAAAAAAAAAAAAACAAAAAAACAAAAAAACAAAAAAAAAAAAAGAAAAAAACTCCAAAAATAATAAACCCTACTTTACTTTTATTCTTAAAGCATTTAGTTTCGAGAGTATATGTTTGTGGATTTTCATAATCGCTAGTTTTACTATTTGTTTGTTTATCTAAGATCGATAGATTTAAACGTTCGGGGTTAAGTTTTAAAGAATATCTTGTGTTTTTAATTTAAATAGAGGCTTTGTTATCAAGCACTACTTCTACTAGCTAAAATAGAGACATGTGTATTATGTTAGCAAAACAACTTTAGACTGCAATTATCCCTACTTTATGTCTTCAGGAATCTAGGAATATTCAACTTACTAAGGTTGCTCTCAAAACTTTTTTTTATTATTCTAGAATTTCTCTTGAAAACCCCTTGTATACACCAATTTAGCATGGCAAAAACACAAAAAGAAGAAAAAAAAAAAAGATCTTATGTCAATGGGAATACAAAAATTCCGTAAACATAGGCACCCAATATTTGTTAAAAGAAATCCTATGTCAATGGGAATTGCAAATTCCGTAAACACAGGCATTGGGTTAATTAAAAAGGTCAATTTTCCCTCGTCCCTCGTACACCAACGATGGGAGTCAAAGGAAACTTTATAAGAGGGGTGAGATGATACAATTCATCACCCCTAATCCAAGTACTCTTCTATTTGCCAAGGCTTTTTACCCCCTTTTCCCTTAACCAAATTATTGTTTCTAGTTTTAATTCAAAAAATCATTTGAGAGCATAATTAGTAACTTATATTTTTCCTTTATGTTTCTTTAAACAAAGGTTATTATAATTTCGATCTAATCTCGTTTACTAATGATTGCAATTTTGTTTGCTATTTGGTTAATTAAGAAGTCTTTTGGCCAGGACATTTCTTCTACTTAAATCATTTGGCATAATTTAGGACTTAACTCTTATTACTCCGAATTTTTATTTTTCAGTCTCTTATGATTAAAATAAAACGATAGCCAAAAATTAGAACTTATGTTAATCCCGTATAGATCTCTCTTACTTTTGCCCTGGAATAGCAAAAGCTTAAGTATGGGGGTATTTGATAAGTAATAAAATATATGTATTTTTGGTATAAGTATTAGTATAGTTTTAATTAATATTGTGAATTTTCTATGTAAATTAATGAATAAATTGCTTCTTTATTATTTCTGGTTTCTAACTTAGTTTTATTTTTGTTTTTGCAATTTTTTGCAAAATTTTCACAGGTCACGCCCTCAGACACGCCCGTGACCAAGGGCGTGTAATTTTAAAGATCAAATATCAACGGGACGGCTCAATTCAGATCAAATCCCGACAAATCGCTCAAGTCACGCCCGAGGTCACGCCCGTGACCAAGGGCGTGTAATTTTAAAAAGCCAAATTTCCAGCTGGCAGCCGTTTTCAGGTGAAATCTCGAAGAGTTGATCAAGTCACGCCCGTGACTCTACAAGTCACGCCCGTGTTCCAGCAGAGTCACGCCCGTGAGCCGCCAGCGCATCACGTCTCGAAGCCGCACCCATGCTGCCGACATCAGCCACCCATAGTCACACCCGTGACTCACCAAGTCACGCCCGTGACATACCAAGTCACGCCCGTGTGCAGCCATGTTTGACGGCCAGACCTTCCAGAAGGCGGCGAATACAGCCGAGCAAATGTCACGCCCTAAGTCACGGCCGTGACATTCAAGTCACGCCCGTGACCTAGGGCGTGTAAAACTCAAATTTTCCCTATAAATAGAGGGGCTCGGCTGAAGTAATTTTCATCCAAATTTTGAGTGGTTTTTGTTGTATTGTGAGTTCTTTTGAGTGATTGTGAGCTTCTCTTCTGCATTTCAGTTTAAGTTCGTTTGTAGTTTTTTCGTCTTCCTAGTCTAGTTGTAATGCTGATTTCAGAAATAAAATGATGTTTTTCTCATTTGGATCATCTTCTTTTTATTAATGTTAGTGTGTGTGCGTGTATGAGTTTAGCTTTATTGCTTTCATAATTTAGTTTTATTGCTTTTACAGTTAGTTTTATTGCTTTCATAATCTAGGTTTACTGTTTTCATAGCTTAGATTTACAAGCTTTCATAAAATAGTTTTATCGTTTTCTTTTTCGCTTTATTTTATCGCTTTCATTTTAAACGCTTTCTTTTTCTGTTTCCTTTAGAGTGTGTGCGTGTATGAGATAGTATTTTCCTTTTTTGTAGCTTAGTTTTTATTTCAGTCTTTATATAACTGCTATATACCACCCCCTTCTCAAATAAGAGGCTAATTTACTTTAGCACTTATTTAAGTCGGTTGGGATGGATATTATTTCTGCACCTTTATAAGTCTTTTCATTTCTATACCACCCCCTTCTTAAATAAGAGGCTAAGAACTTTTTAGCACTTGTTTAAGGTGGTTGGGACGGATATTATTACTGTTTTTATATAAGTCTTTTTATTTCCTTTTTATCCGCTTATATCCGCTTTAATTATCAAACATGTATTTTTCAACCGATAATGCCGTCTCCATTCCGATGAGTGGCTAATTTCCTTTAGCGCACGACGTCGAAGAGCATTGGGACATAAAAAATAGTTTTTCTATAAAAATTAAAACATCTCTTTCTAAAATAATTAACGCTTAAGGTTTACCCGAGAATCACGTTGAGTGGAGCCACATAATCGATGTGTGGTTTTCATTTCCGTTTTCGTACCTAGTTAGCCGAGAGGCTCGTGTGTACGGACTGATCACTCACGGGTAAAGAGAAGTGCGCTCTACCCTCGAGAGAGGACGAGGTAACTCTCCCGGATTGGAAATAAAAACCTAATAGCGGGGTTCGTAACATAAAGCGAGTATTAAGAACATTCGATTGTAGAACGAGAGTTCGGTCGAATATTCATAATCTCAGGTGGGCGTACCCTCGAGAGAGGAGCGTTCATAATTATGGAACCTCCACGGCCAAGTCATCTTAATATTTTGAAAAGTCATCACTTTTAATTCTACGAAAAATCTATTTTCGTCTCAAGGTAATTCGACGTCGCGCGCTATATTTCTCATCACTTAGAACTCTAGTAAATCGCTTAAATCATCTTTCGCATTTTATCATTTAGAACTCTAGTTAAATCAACTAAAAATATTATTCCGATAAAATAATAGTTCGTCCCTCGAAGTAGCATAATCAACACGACCCGCGGAAATATACGATCCCGATATTTTCTAAAAATATCCTGTATTACTTGCGATAAGGTATACTTGCCTTTATCAAATGATTAATTTGGACTAAAAATTCAAACACAGCTTTTCAAACTCATTTAGTGCAAAACTCTCCTTTTCTACTATTCAATTCAATAGAATTCGGCATTGTAGCCGAAGCGTAATTGTCAATATTCCGAAAGAAGAAAAAGATCGTTACTTCTATCCTTCGATAGGATAACGGTTAATTTCTCAAAGTAGGAGTACTTGCGAGACTCTTCGAAAATATCCGCCAATTCTAAACTCTTAATATAAAGGTTATCTTTTATTTGTAAAACAAAAAGAAGGAGCCCAAGTGATCATCACACACTTCAAGGGATTGAGCTTCATCTTGTACCGCCGCAGGGTCCCAAATGTCTCTTCGAGGTCCCGGAGGTGAGTCTCGAGGTCTCGGCTCTTAACCATGAGGTCGTCGACATAGACTTCTAAATTTCTTCCTTTCTGTTCGCGGAAGACACTATCCATCATCCTTTGGTACGATCCCCTGGGTTCTTGAGCCCGAAGGGCATCATCTTATAGCAATAACATCCATCCCCCATGATGAAGGAAACATCCTTGATGTCCGGGGGATGCATGCGGATTTGATGGTAACCTGAAAAAGCATCTAAGAAAGACATTACAGAAAAACCGACGGCTGAGTCAACCAGCGCGTCGATTCTGGGCAGGGGGTAGCAATCTTTCGGGCATGATTTATTAAGAAGCGAAAAGTCGATACACATACACCACTTACCTCCTCCCTTCTTTACCATAACAACGTTGGAGACCCAGCCTGGATACTGGATCTCCGATACAAACCCGGCCTGCAGGAGTTTGCCCACCTCTTCGCGGATGGGTCCCTCTAGCTTGTCCGCGACGGCCCTCCTCTTCTGACGGATGGGGTAGGCACCGGGGTCGAGGTTGAGGCGATGGCACGCCACATCCGCGTCGATCCCGGGCATTTCCGCGGCGCTCCAAACGAAGACGTCCACGTTCTTTTGTACGCAAGCCAGAATCTCCGCTTGATCTCCTGGGCTGAGTTCTCCGCTGACCCGGACTTTTTCCACCACCCCCAGCCGGGTGGTGACCTCGAGCTCTACGACCTCGTCCATAGCCTCCAACCGGGACTGCTCTCCCCAAGCCTTTTCCTCTTCGGCACAAGCGGGAGCCTGGGTCTCTTCCTCGACTTCCTTCTCTACCATCATCAGCTCTTCCGCCCTTCCCTCCTGGGCCTTCTCCTCTTCTTCCTTTCCTTCCGCCCGGGGTACCTCAGCTACCCCTTCCTGGGCATGAACTTCATCTCCCTCCTTCTCTTCGGCTACCTCCAAACCTCTGGCTTCGGCCACCTCCTCCATCACCTTATCCCACTCCTTAACTTCTCCTATCCAGGAGATGGTGTTGACAGCCATCACGTAGCACTGTCTTACCACCTTGGGATCCCCCCTGATCCGCACCTGGACCCCTCCGTCGTTGAACTTGAGGCACTGATGAAAAGTGGAAGGGACGCAGCGGAATGCGCTGATGAGTGGCCGTTCGAAGATGGCGCTGTAACTGCTCGGGGCGTCCACTATGACAAAACGACAGTTCCGGGACTGTCCACCCAGGGTCACATTGAGCCCTACTCCTCCTTCTACTTCCTTCCTCTCCCCCGAAAATCCGAACAGAGGGCCATCTGAGGCCAACACCCTTCTGGGTTCCACCTCCATCTTGTCGAATGCCTTCTTGAAGATGACATTGACCGAACTCCCGTTGTCCACTAGGATTCGGGATACGGTGAAGTTCTCGATCGCCGTCTGGATGACCAGCGCGTCGCAGAACGGGTCCTCGTTGCTCGGCATGTCCTTCTGGGTGAAAATAATTTTTTCGGCTGGGGGTGGAGCGGTGGATGTTGACGCTACGCTCCGGCGGTAGATGGTATGGAGACTAGCCTTGCGGGTTGCCTCCACCCCTACCCCCCCATGGATCACTCTGATCCCTCCTCTATTCCCCAGATCTGCTCTATCCTCACACCTTTCCTCCTCCTCCTCTCGAGGTTCCACCTCCACGATCCTTAATGGCTGCTGCTGTGGTGGCGCGGGTGCTCTGCCCCTCTTCACCTCTAGGAATTCTGGACAGGTGTCCGTTGAGTGGCCTTCTACATCGTGGAAGATGCAATATGGCACCGCCACTTCCCTTGCCTCGGTCTCTGCTACCCTATTCCTTCTTCTCCTAGCGGCCGCCGTTTCCGCTTCTCCTCCCCTTCCCCTTCC
Source organism: Dactylorhiza incarnata (assembly GCA_033032865.1). NCBI lineage: Eukaryota > Viridiplantae > Streptophyta > Magnoliopsida > Asparagales > Orchidaceae > Dactylorhiza > Dactylorhiza incarnata. The sequence continues at coordinate 5,892,045 of JAWHQI010000051.1, read as the reverse complement.
TCTTCCCCGGCCAATTGTCATGGCCTGTTAAGGCGGGGGAGGTAACTGCATCGGGCCCTGCCTCCACCCCAACTGGGGGTGTCTCCATTGACCTTCGAAACGGTTACCCCTTCCTGGGCCGTAACCCCTTCCCTTCCCCTGCATTCCTCCACCTTGCGGCCTCCATCCCCCCCCCCCCCCCCCCCCCCCCCCGGGGCCCGGGGCTCTTCCCTTCTTCTGACCTCTTGCTGCCTCATCTCCGGCTCACTGAGCTTTGCTAGCCTCTTGGTGAGCTCTGCTTTGGCTTCTTCGCTTGCTACCTCCTCTGCCACCCTCTCCATCAGCTCCTCATAGGAGACGGGGGCCTTCCTCTTTAACGCCATCTTGAAGAAACTTTCCTTCAACCCGACCGTGAAGGCGAGTTGAAGTGCAAACCCACGCACCTCCTGAGTGAGCTGCACTTCCTCCTGGAACCGATCCGCATACTGAGCCAACGTCTCCCTGGACTCCTGCTTCACCGCGAAGAGGGAATCAGCGTCATTCTTCCTCCTTTTTGAAGTTGAAAATCTCAACAAAAAACTTCGGCGCTGGTCCTCGAACGCGTAGATAGAGCCTGCCGGAAGTGAATGAAACCAGTCCCTGGCCTTCTCCTTGAGAGTGACGGCGAAGAGCCGACACTTGAAGGCATCGGACATCGGCCTGATGGAGACCAAGTCCTCGAAAGACTGCAGATGCTGAACTGGGTCATCTCTGCCATTGTAGTACACTCTATCCCATTCTCCGAATCCCGCTGGAAAGGGTGCAGACAACACCAACTCGCAGAAGAGACTTCCCCCTCCTTCCATCTTTTCTTGCTCGGCTCGCGGACCTAGCTCGCTCGCCAAGCTTGGGATCGCACTCGCGAGGGCGACGCTCGCCTGAACCACCCCGACTGTCGCCGCATCCTCCTGGCGCGCGCTCGCTGGGGCAGAGATTGTCGGCACCGAACTTGCCGGCGCGGAGCTCGCCAGCACCGGGCTCGCCGGACTGGCGAACAGCACTCGCCCTTCCCTGTCATGTCCTGGTTCAACGGCAACTTCTTTTCCAGCCCTTCCTCCTGGTGCCCTCTCGCCGACTGCTGCTGGGGGGGTGGTCGCCTGAGGTGCCGGTGTCGCAAACTCACTTCGCAGAGCCATGACCGTGAACCCCAAGGTGTCGAGCACCTCCTTTCTGAAATCCGCGAACATCCTAGCCATCGCTTCCTGAGGGGTCTCGCCGAACTCCTCGCCCTGCTCTTCATCTCCAGCCATAACTCTTCTCTGGGACTTTCTTGAACCAGCCACGCTCCACGCTCACCGCACCAAAATGTTGAAACCGATTTCTCGGTCTCTTGTGGAGCTCGGGGCCCTCACCGAAATGAGGGGCAGCTAGCCCTTACCGGTCCCTCGGGAGAGGTAAGGCCGACAATTTGAGCAAAGAACAAAGACCCTAGTCTCAGCGAGGAGGTCCCTCCACTAACCCAGAAGATCGTTGAGCGCTTCCCCTCCCAAGCCAAAGCTAAGACTCGGGCACCTTGGAGAGCTAGAGAGTCCAAACCAAAGCGACCTAGGGAGAGAAGAGCTCAAAGATAATGAACCGGTCTCTTCCAAGGTGCCCCTTGAGGTCTATTTATAGAATTTAGTTTTGTGGTCTGTCAATAGCCAACTCCCGCTGTCCGTTCTTACTATCCGCACCCCAAATTGGTCTGCGAGCAGCCAAACTCCGCTATCTGGAGGGGCTAACCGCAGACCATCTGGGGTTTTCTGGTAAAAGACCATCCCAGTTACCAGCGAACCCGAAACCCTCGGCCTGTTCAGCGAACATGAGGCTCGCCAAGGTCACCTAGCGAGCTCCTTTGGCTGGCTGGCTCGCCTCTTCCCGGGCTCGCCCCGACCTGGGCTCACCCTCGGTCGCCTGGCGAACTCCTTCGGCCGGCTGGCTCGCCTGTCTCTACGACTCGCCCGCTGAACCACTCCTTAGCGGGTCGAGCTCGCCAAAATGGCTAACTGTACCCCAGAAATGGCTAATTGCACCCCAAGGGCCCGGGCCTGTCTAGCGAACTCCTCCGACCGGCTGGCTCGCCTCTTCCCGGGCTCGCCCCTACCTGGGCTCGCCCCTACCTGGGCTCGCCCATCCTGGCTTGCTCTCCTGGTCGTGCGAACTTGGAACCCTCTTCCTGGCGAACATCGGGGTTGTACAGATGGAGTATTATGGAATTGTGTTCGGCCAGCTGTCGTCCAATTTCATCGGTCCCATGTCTATTTTTATTAGCTACTTGAGATTTACAAGGATTAAGTTCACTATGACTTTGTTCCGCACAACATTCACGGTGAAATCGCTGAAGGAAGGAAAGAGAAGGAGGAGTTCAAGTGGTTATTGTACTTCTCATGCAATGACATAAAAGTTCTGAACCTCCCCAACAAGATCCCCTACAAGACAGAGAGATTTTTTGTCTTCCAGGGTGATCTCGGTGGTCTCAAATCCTTGCTTTCTTGCCGGGGAGCAGGGGTTTTCTGAAACCCAAAGTAATCTTGGAAGAGGAGATCAAGCTCCTGGCTTTTTTGGCGGATAAGGGCCTCAATATCCTTCATTACCTGGCAATTTGGCTTGAGATCGTCGCAGTCACTCCAGAACAGAGTAAATAGCTTCCCGGAGTCTCCTGTGATCTCATTATAATTTTCTGTAGCTTTTCTTTCTAACTATTTGTCTCTGTTCATCGACCTTCACAGTCCCCATAGTCGATCCTGTGGTGTGTGACGAAGAAATTCTCACTCAAAGAGAAATGTGGCAGAACTGAGACTGCGAGAGCGAATCTAATGAGCCCATTGAAGAATCAGAGTCCGCGGGCAAGCCCTTTACTCTAACCGGCTTTGGCAAAAAACTGAAAGATATCAAGGGGAAGCCCCTCCACAAATGGAATGAAAAGGGAAAGAATGTGAACTTGTACACTGCTCTTCCCCTCTGGAGTGTAAAATTGATGCTCCATGCCCATGCGATCACCTTCGTGCTCTTTGGAGAGAGCAATACCAAAGAATCATACATCATTGAGACTGAAATGCTCCCTGATATGGCCATGCAAGCGACTGTCGGGAGTTTGATCTTAAACCGTCACATGGGGCAGTCTCTCTGCATGGCCTTAAAAGATATAGGTGCACTGCAAGACGGGTTACATATAAGGATACTTTACCTGTGGTCTTCCATTATCTTTATTATGACTGTGCAGTCTAAGACATTTTATTTTACATAGGTCAAAGAAATAGGCTTATTGTTGGAAATAGTGCCCAACAATGTTCCTGATTTGAAGAAGTGCTCAGATCAGTGATAAATGCACTACGTATTTGATGGTATATTTTATTCATGACTGCAGAAGAAAAACTATATATCCAGTAATTTTCTAAGTCCAAAATCATCAAGAAGGACTCGACATATCATTGAGATGATATAAATATCATTAAAATGCATCAAAGCTACATCACTAGTATCAAGACTATAAAAGTAATGAAAATTCACTAAGTAAAATATTGTCTGAAGACTCAGTAGATGAATCGTTGAGAATGGAAACATATCGTTGAGACAATTCTGACGATATCGTCTTGAAGAAAGCTTATCATTGATATAGCTAAGTTCAGATGTCTCGACGATATCATCTTGAAGAAGATGTATAGTCTTGAAGGTTGAAGAAAGCTTATCGTGGAAAAAGCTAAGTTCAAATGTCTTGACGATATCGCCTTGAAGAAGATGTATAGTCTTGAAGGTTGAAGAAAGCTTATCGTTGATATAGCTATGTTCAGATGTCTCAACGATATCGTCTTGAATAAGATGTATAGTCTTGAAGGTTGAAGAATGGTTATCGTGGATAAAGTTAAGTTAAAATGTCTCAACGATATCGTATAGAAGAAGAGGTATAGCCGTGAAAATTAAAGACATAACACATCAAGTCATGAAGAAAGGTTCATGTATACAGACATCAGTTTGAAGACCTTATATCATCTAGAAGATCAAGACGATATCGTCTTGAAGAAAGACTATCAGCCTGATGAATAAGTCTAAGTCTTATAAAAAGAAACATCTCGACGATATCGTCTAGAAGAAGCAATCTCATTGTGATATCAAGTAAAGTCTTAAAGAGTGAAGTATATCGACAATATTATCGTGAAGAATATTTATCGCTTACATCAATCAAGACGATATCGGCTTGAAGGAATCTTATCATCTTTAGAGTTGCAAAACTACAATTAATGCACAGACTTTCTTGGAAATTGATATTTTGGGAATGTGCACGCCACCTATCTTGCGCACCAATCAATGAGTAATAAATGATATATTCTGTACAGAATATAACCACAATATTTATTGAAGAATATTATTACTTCTATATTTTGAAAGTTCCAAGAACGACAAGGCATTTATGATAATTTATTCTGCCATTTCTTTCAAATATTCTATCAGCAGTTTATGGAAGAATTCTGTAAGGGCTTTTATGCAAATTTACAAAAGAATATAAAAGGAAGAAATTGTCGATTTCAGAATAGATTTGACTTTCATACAACATACTGATTCTGATCAAGAAAAGAAGATATCAAGCAAAAAATCTTCATCACTTTCCCGAGAAGACAAGAAAGAATCTTCCGCTATACAAGAAGTGCATCTATCAACTAAGGAGAAGATTCAAAAGAAGGGCTATGTAATCCACAAGATCACTTGGCTTACATCATCAAGAAGAAGAAGATGTTCGCAATTCAAAGCTTATATCTTGAAGCCTTCTCTTCTGCAACAGAACAACATATTTCTCATTCTGTAGGGTTCTGTGTGAGCCTGAGCTTATAAGATCTTGTAACTAATCTGATTAGGTAGGGTTCTATGTGAGCCTGAGTCCTGTAGAGTTTTTTGTGAGACTAAGGTGTGAAGGATCTTGTTGAAGATCTGAGTTATTGTAAGACTTGCAAAGTCTGAGCATGGTAGGGTTTTGTGTGAACCTGAGTTGTAAGATCTGTTTATTGAGAAGAGATCTGAGTTGGAGAAGTTGCCAAGTCTAGCTCATTGCTAGATAGGTGGGAGGGACAGTGGACTGCCTCTAGACATATTGTCTTGTAGGGAACCACTATAATTCTTGTGTGTTTTCTGTGTTGCTCTTGTGCTATGATAGATAGATTTTAAAGTAACAAATAATCTTGAAAACACCTAATCACCCCCACCCCTCAGCTCCCTCTAGGTGTAGATTATAGACAACCCATATCTCTCAATTGGTATCAGAGGGAGGTTGATTTCAAAGGATTAACAACTTAGAACAAGATCTACAAGTATTTTATTGGGTTGTGTTCTTTCAATGGACTGTGAGCATCATCAAGAGATGAGATCAATGAGGTTGCCTATCTGCACCAAAGAGAACTTTGCCTGCCATCTGGAAGCAATGAGTAAAGTTGTTCATGGAAGAATTAGATCCCAGAATATTCATGGTTGTTGAAGAGAGACCCTATTTCCTCATGACTGGTTCAATGACTCCAACAACTCCTTCAGTCCCTAAAACTTTGTCACAGTTTACCAAGGAAGATGTAGATCTGATAACTATGGATAAGAGAGCAAAACACATGCTTGAAAATGCATTTGATGATTCTACATCTCAAAACTTAAGTCATTGGAAAACATCAAAAGAAATTTGGGATTCCTTGGAGGTCTACATGGAGGGAACTGAAGATGAAAACTCATTGGGGAACACCACACAAAGGCCCATGGCTCTTGAGGGTGAAAGCTTGAGGAGTACCAAGGACAAGATTCCTATAATTCAGAATATCTCTGAAGACAATATAGCTTCTGATGCAAGCACACCAGAATATGATGACATTGTTAAAGAACCAGCACTCTTCACCAAGCAGTTCAAAAGAATGATGCCTAGAATAAGAAGTAACAGCCATAAGACATCCTTCTCAAACTTCAGAAGATCTGGCCAACATGATAAGTCCAAAACTTCAAAGAAGGAAAGGTATAACTCTAAACTCAATGAATTTGATTTGGCTAAGTTAGTTTGTTATCACAGCAAGAAAACAGGTCACATGATTGTTGACATCCCCTTCGGGAAGAAAGAATCAAAGAAGAGTGATGATAGAAGAAGTCCAGGGGACAAAAAGGAATATGAGAAAGGATTTATTGCTAAGAAAATCAGAACACTTAGTGATTCTGATTCAGATTTATCAGAAACTAAGGAGGAAGCTCTCATTGGCTTCTTGGCTATAACTGAAGAAATCCAGGATGACAACACTTCTCCTGGGAAGGTACTTATTAGAGCCACCATATCTTTCTCTGATTTTGAATCAATGACCGATTCTGCGCATGAGAGTAAGTATGGATCTACTTGCAATATCATACCCTCAAGATCCCCACACGAGGTTGAATCTGAGCTAGTGCAGCATAATGAAGCCTTGTGGATTGCTTTTAAAAGAAGCAAGAAGCTTCTTAGAGCTCAATCTAAGGAGTTAGCATCCCTGAAATCTGCCCAATTTGAGCTCCAAGAGACAGCTAAAAACTGATTGCTATGAGCAAAGAAATGGACAAACTCAAGGATCTAACAAATCTCAAAAATGCTGAGTTGGGTCAGAAGAACAAGGTTACCAAGGACCTTGAGGAAATGTTATTGGCTGAGAAGAAAATTGTTGCCAGCTTCTCAATGCCCAAGACCGTCCTTCCCATTATTGACAAATTCTCTACACCATTCAGAGGTGGTATATGATTTGGTAAGGAGACAGTCAAGGTCAAGGCATCTGAAGCCCAACCTTCTTTTAAAGAGAAGCTACTGGCATCAAATTTCTTTGACCAGGAATCTGCACATGGACATCTGACCAATGTTTGCTCTACAATAATCAGTAAACCCTCCAACACACATAGGATAGCAGGCTTTGGGCCAAGTGTTTTTAGAGCACCCCTTGAAGAGACTTGAGTGAAGAATCCAAGTTCACATGTCCATGGATCTGCAGTATCAACAATCAACTATACGGGAAAGGCAACCCCCACCAAGCCTGCTCCCAAGGTGGTGATCCAAAAAGTGGTGAGACCAGCTCAACTACATACTCACCATTGTGAGGTTCACCCAAGGCATATTAGGTAAGATATCTTCACTCCTGCCCACCAACATTTCCAGATGGTGAGGCATAAGAGAATATACAACAGGTATGAGTGCTGGTGTTGTGGAAAAATTGGTCATTTTGCCCTCGACTAGTGGTTCAATCCGAAAGTGCCTAATGCAAGAAGAGTGCAGACCACTCAGAGGTGTAATATTTCAGTTTATCCCCCTAACAGAAACCTAGGACCCAAATCCAATTGGGTTCCTAAGGGTAAGTAATCCATTTTTTGCAGGTATGTCCATATGCCAACCCTTTTGGTATTTGGACAATGGTTGCTCCAGGCACAAGGCTGGAGTAAATAAGTATTCAAGAAAACTCAATCCAGAGAAAATAGACCCATGGTGATACTTGGGATTTCAAACAAAAAGAATAAACATAAAGATAATGAGCAGATGGGAAAAAATTCACCAAAAAGATGGCAGGTGAACCTTTCTCTCCACAAACTGATGCAACTCAAATCCCAGCACGCCTCCCACAAGAAATTCAACCATCTCTTCTATTTAGGGGGAGCGTCTAAGATAAGATACAATTGTGTTGAAAAATGATTCAGCTCCTCAAGATGAGGTAACATCAAGAAGATATTCTCAAAATTGTTCAAGAGGTTGTTTTGAATATGGAAATTGAGGAATCTGAGAAAGATCCAAGTGGTGGACATGAAGTTATTGAAGATTTAGAAAAATCTACGAGATCCCTGCATGAGTTTCTCAATGATGACATGCATCAACATACAGATGAAGAAGAGTTTAAGCAGCCCTCTCAAATCCCTGCAACAATGGAGGGGGAGTCCACTGCTCCACTCACAGTACAAACCTCACTTCGAAGGAAAGAAGATGAGGACCACATTCCAACCATCATTGCCCATACTCTCCCATCACCATGCTTGAGAAGTATGCAGGTCAGGAAAATCAAAAGACATCATGTTGACCCTGAAGTACAAGAAGCTAAAAGGAAGAGAATGAAGAAAGTAAAGAAGAATCCAAATTTTGAAGAATGGATACCATGCTCAAGTGAATATCAAATTGGTATTTCTATATAAGAGATGTGAAGGAGGAAATCTAAGTAGCACTCTCTCCATGAATCCTTCAAGAAGTGATGATAAACTTCTCAAGTTAGACAAGTATCAGATGAGTATTTCAATGACATAGATGAATTCTCTGCGATACAAAATGAACAGTCTCGACGACAAAATCTGCGTCTCGACGATATTGGTGGAGTCTTGACGACAAAGATGAAGTGATTCCGATGACTAGGTTGAAGTAATTTTGACGACACTATAGATGTCAAAAATACACATCATCGAAATACAACACATATACTTGATGCAATATTGGATCTTTAATCAGAGCCGTCTGATGGATTCTTAATCTATTAACCAGGACAAAAAGGTACGCTCCTCTTCATTTACTTCTAATATAAATAGAGTGAATTCATAGGTAACAAATTACACATTCATTTGCCCTGAGTCATTTCCACGACAAACCTCCATTCCATCTCCGACAATCATTCGTTCTCGACGTTCTGCCTCAATGGCTCCTAAGAAGGAAGAATCTTCAGTCATCTCTAGCTATGAGCTTTTGAGAAGAGGATTCAACTCCTGTTCCTAAGAAATTAAGTCAGTAATTGTATTGGTAGAATTGACAGTGCTAGAATATTTGCTCTGCAAACTCTGTGCTCTCATGAACAGGGAGATCCAAGAATCTTTTGATGGATCGAGAATCAATAGTTCAGGGACCATCCTTAAGTTTGCAGTGGGCAGAAAGAAGATCAAGATGTCTACCAAGAGCTTAGTAAAATCCTTGAGGATTCCAAGACTGGAGAAAAAAGTTGAAGAGGGAGATCTGAATGCTGAAGACCTTTCTACAGGATATTCCTAGTGTGGGCACAGTGGTAGGACCTATGGGTCTATTAAGAAGACTGAATTCAACCAGAAAGGAAAAATCCTAACAAGCATTGTAGGAAAAGTACTAATGTGCAAGACTGGTTCCCATGACAGGATTTCCAAGGAAATGTTTGAGGCAAAAAGCAGGATCATTATTTCAAAGAAGATAGACTGGAGAAAGTTTCTATTCCAAAGGATCTAGAACACCCTTCATTTGGAAGAATCCTATCTATCTTCCTCCTGAATACCCTTGGCGATGTGGTGAAGAGAAACATGGGAACACCTTTACATTATTCAAAGAGGTTAGATTCAAAGATGCTGGATAGATGGGAGAGAGTAATTTCCAAAACCCCTAAGATTACCCAAACAGCTGAAAAAGGAAAGAAAAAGTAAGTTATGATTGTTGATGACTAAGAGGAGGAAGGGTCCTCTAGCCGTTCTGACAAAGTAGGAGCATTATCAATTCCAGACCTAAACCTATCCAAGGTTTCTGAGGAACAAGGAGCCCCATCTCTACCAAACCCTGCTTTGACAGAGGGGGAGGTAGCTCTAAATCAAATGATCCCACAGGATATGAATGAACCTGTTAAAATAGAGATTAGTGAAGAAAGAAGAAGCACCATTATGGGCAGTAATCCAGTTGGAAGCTCAGCTCAAGATACTGAGGGGGTTGAGGGGGAGCCCCATGTGGGGTGCCCTACCCTAGAGGATCAAGATGAAGGATCTGCAGCTGAGAAAGTAGTCCAGGAAAAGGATGCTTCAGAGAAGGTAGCTGAAGACAATTTGCCAGAGAAGGTTGGAATTTCTGATCCCCAGATTGGGCTTGACCTTGCTCTAATCAAAGGCAAGCAAGTGCTGGTGGAAGAAGATGAGCAGATGCAGGTAGACTCTCCTGATCTTCTGGCACAAGACAGTGCTCCTAGAGGTTCTCTAGAGGAAAATGCTACTCTAGAAGTGGATGTAGCTGGACCATCTACTGATCACCCAGGGTCCCTATTCCACATGATCACAACCTTGCTGAATGTTCGAAGGGAAATGATAGAAAGGTTCATTCTATAGACTGTAGATGACCTAAGGCAAGAATTGAAGGCTGAGCTGCAAACTATGAAGGATGATATACATCATCTCAACACTCAACACACTCACTTCTTTCACTTGGCAGCTCCAGCTATGGAACGTGTTGGTGGGGAGGTCAGCAGGGTTGGGCACTAAACCCATGAAATCATGCAGAATCAGTCAACCATTTAAAGAAATATGGAGCGTGCATTTCGACAGGTGGCAGGATTCATGAATCAAGACAGAGATCAACTTCTAGACAGAATGAATGAAAATACTCAGACTATAGATGGACATCTGCTAGAAGTAATAAATAACATGGATGAGGCTGAACAACACCTACATGAGAGGATAAATTTGGTAAAAGTAGCTCTTGATGATCATATTGTTGAAGAAGTCTTAAAGGGGGAGAAGGCAATGATAAATGCTGCCTCAAATCAAGCCATGTGGACTATCAATCAAGTTAAGAAAGCATTATAGAAGCCTCCCTCAGCCTATAGGTTAGCAGAACCATCTAAGAGCACTGCCTCAGAAATATATGGCATAGATGTTGGAGAATCTGCCAGCTCCAGAAAAAGGAAAAAGGTTCAGAGCAAGATGTACAGGCAGAAGACGCTAAGGGAAATTGAGCAGGATCCACAGTTATGCAAAGGGATCCTAACTCTAGGACCATGATCTCAGAAGCTTGGATGGAGTTTGGATACCCTCAAGATGGGTCAGAAAGAATCTACTATTCTGCTGACTGGAATCTGCATTTAACTCAAATGGATAAAAGGAGAAATCACAAGCTAGCATTCCCTCATTGTCCTCCTCCTTCTCCAAAAAAGATTCCAACACCAATCAGCTTCTATGAAAGGCAGAGGAGAAAAGGAAAGGGAAGCAGCAGCAGGACCTGAAGATTATGGAATGTTTTGTCTAAAAATGACTTGGCAAAATGATTGAAATATTTTTGCTTTAAAACATTCTCTATTTATATCATGTTGATAGAAGAATCATATAATACTTGCTGAATTTCTTCAAATTTTGATTCTATTTATCAATTGACATTTATCATTGAAGTGAGTTATGACTTCTTCAAATAAGGGGAGATTGTTGGGAATAGTGCCCAGCAATATTCCTGATTTGAAGAAGTGCTCAGATCAATGATACATGCACTATGTATTTGATGGTATATTTTATTCATGACTGCAGAAGATAAACTATATATCCAGTAATTTTCTTTGTCCAAATCATCAAGAAGGACTGGACGTATCATTGATATGATATACATATCGTTGAAAAGCATCAAAGTTACATCACTAGTATCAAGACTATAAAAGTAATGAAAATTCACTAAATAAAATATCATCTAAGGACTCAACAGTTGAATCGTTGAAAAGGAAACATATTGTCGAGAAAGTTACGACAATATCATTTTGAAGAAAGCTTATCATTGATATAGCTAAGTTCAGATGTCTCGACGATATCGTCTTGAAGAAGATGTATAGTCTTGAAGGTTGAAGAAAGCTTATCGTGGATAAATCTAAGTTCAAATGTCTCGACTATATCGTCTTGAAGAAGATGTATAGTCTTGAAGGTTGAAGAAAGCTTATAGTTGATATAGATAAGTTCAGATGTCTCGACGATATCGTCTTGAAGAAGATGTATAGTCTTGAAGGTTGAAGAAAGCTTATCGTGGATAAAGCTAAGTTCAAATGTCTCGATGATATCGTCTTGAAGAAGAGGTATAGCCTTGAAGATTAAAGACATAACTCATCACGTCATGAAGAAAGGTTCATTTAGACAGACATCGGTTTGAAGACCTTATATCGTCTAGAAGATCATGACGATATCATCTTGAAGAAAGACTATCAGCCTGATGAATAAGTCTTAGTATTATAAAAAGAATCATCTCGACGATATTGTCTAGAAGAAGCAATCTCATTGAGATATCAACTAAAGTATAGAAGAGTGAATGTTGGTAATTCTACCTCCAAAACTCACACTAAAAAGAGATAGGGGAGACTGCAAAGTGCAGGTTAATTGATACAGAGGAGAGACCTCTAAAGGAAAAACTGCTTTGATTGATCTAAAAAAGGTTACAAGTTGGAGTTCTAAAATAGGCCAGAGGGGGAGGTAGAAAAGTGACAGAATTCGAGACCGCTTACATAGGTTGTAAGTTGGACCCTCGAAGCCAAAAGTCAATTTTCAGGTACACCTACCACTCTATTTATAGACGCGGAGGCTACCCAAACGTACAAAATCAAATATTATGGGTTGGCCATGGTATAGGAGAGTCGGGGCTGAGATAAGGGGTGCTAATAACAAAAAAGAAGAAAAAAGGACCAGACTGCCCGGTCTGGTGATCTCAACTGAGCCTGACCGCACGGGCCTTAGGTAAAAAAACCAGAGGGGAGGTTGACGATCTAGGTGGTCTCCAAAATCTGAGACCGCTGGAAAGGACCATTCTGACTGGAAAGGAGAGGTCGTAGATTTCCGGGGAAACATGATCCCCATACATTTTCAAGTTTCGCTGGAACTTCAGAAATGTTTGCTTTGACCACTGAGACTATGACCGCCATAAATGCAAGGGAAACTATAAATATGTCTTATGGGCTCCAAAGTCCAGAAACTTCTGGAAAGAAATGCGAGCTTACTCTTCAAGCGGTTACCACTTCTGAGTCCGGGACAAAATCGGAGATGGTGAGCGTTCTGGATCGAATATTTAAGCGATCACTCAAGGCGACTTCTCTGAAAGGGAATAAGAAATAGACAGCTAGCTCTAAGAAGGTGATGGCGGTCAAGGCTTCAAAACATTTGGCAGTATCTGATGCGGAGAAGAAGACCGTCGTCGCTCTCCCGGAGGTGAAAAATCCTGACTTGGTGGAAGGCAAAGCGGCCTTGCCGGCCTCTGATGTTATTGATCTGTCGGCCAACTCCTTAGAACCTCCTGTGTTGAATATTCAGGATGTCTCTATCACCTTTGACTATTGTAAGTCAGAAGAAGACCTCAGCCAGGTCGCCACACTGGCTAGTGAGATTGCTTCTTTTGAGGCTATCAAGGCTCGGTTTCAAGAGAAGAAGGTTAGAGCTGAGAAGATCAGACAGCAGATCGTGGACAAGCACGATGCTGCAAAAGAAAAAAAGAGAAAAGGTTCAAGCTCTTCTGTTCCTCTTGCCAAGAGAAAGAAGAATAATGAAGATAAAGATGTGATAGCCACGACGACGATCACACTCCCTAAAAGTAGCAGTCCCGATCATCCTTCTGGGGCCGCTCCTGTGACAGTAAGTGACCGAATCAATCTCTCCTTCTTTCCTGCGGGCTCAACTTCTTCAAGAGGAGCGGACTCAGAGTTGACCGCTTATCTTGATGATTCTTCTAATGATTTTTTCCATTTGATCTTGCAGTTGCTTGACCCTTTCGAAGCTTAGAGCCTTAGGGAGGCTGCTGAGGAGGAGAAGAAAGAGAATGAAAAGAAGGAAAGAAAAGAAAAAGAGGAGAGAGCGAAGCAGATCACTGCTGAGTAGAAGAAATATGAGGGATCGAAGGCAGCACAGATCGTTGCCGTGAAGAAGGAGGAAGAAGCGAAGGCAGCACAGATCGCTGCTGAGAAGAAAAAGGAAGAAGTGGTGAAGGCAGGACAGATCGCTGCCGAGAAGAAAAAAGAAGAGGAGTGGGCGATGCTGATTGACACTAAGAAGAAGAAATAGGAGGAAAAGGAAAAGGCATTGCTGATTGCTGCTAAGGGGAGAAGAAAAATAAGAAGAAAAAGAAGAAGGCTTCCAAGGAGGAAAAGGAGATGATAGAGAAAATCAAGCAAAACAAAAGGGAGAAGATCGCGCACTCTAGCGATCTGACGAATCTCTCCGCTGCCCAGGAGAGTCAGATGGAAAAAACAGCAGAAGTCCGCACTGCATCAGTCTGTATTCAGTGAACTGGTAATGGTCGCGTGTTTGTTGTGTTGGTACAAAAATTGTACCTCCAAACTCTCACTAAAAAAGAGATAGAGGAGACTGTGAAGTGCATGTTACTTGAGACGGAGGATGCCAGAGGAGAGACCTCTGAAGGAAAAAAATTATTTGATTGATCTCAAAAAGGTTACAGGATGGAGGTATAAAACAGACCAGAGGGGGAGGTAGAAAAGTGACAGAATTCGAGACGGCTTACACAGGATGTAAGCTGGAGCCTCAAAGCCAAAAGTTCATTTTCAGGTACCCCTACCCTTCTATTTATAGACACGGTGGCTGCCCAAATGGGCAAATCCATAAATTACTGGTTGCCCGGGGTACGGGAGAGCCGGGGCAGAGATAAGGGCTGCTAATAACAAAAAAGAATAAACGGACCAGACCGCCGGTCTGGCGATCTCAACTGAGCATGACCGCACGGGCCTTAGGCTAAAAAACCAGAGGGGAGGATGACGATCTGGGCAGTCTCCAAAGTCTGAGACCACTGGAAAGGACCATTCTGACTGGAAAGGAGAGGTCGCAGATTTTCGGGCAAACATGATCCCCGCACATTTTCAAGTTTCACTGGAACTTCGGAAATGTTTGCTTTGACCGCTGAGACCGCTAGCGCCATAAATGCGAGGGAAACTAGAAATATAGGTTAGGGGATCCAGAGTCTAGAAACTTCTAGAAATAATTGCGAGCTTAATCTTCAAGCGGTTACCACTTCTGAGTCCGGGATAAAATTTATGATGGTGAGCGTTCTGGATCGAATATCTAAGTGATTACCCAAGGCGAATTCTCCAAAAGGGAAGAAGAAAGAGACCACTAGCTCTAAGAAGGTGCTGGCGGTCAAGGCTTCCAAACATTTGGTAGTAACTGACGCGGAGAAGAAGACCGTTGGCTCTCTCCCGGAGGTGAAAAAGCCTGATTTGGTGGAAGGCAAAGCGGTCTTGCCGGCCTCTGATGTTGTTGATCTGTCGTCCAACTCCTCAAAACCTCACGTGATGAATCATCAGGATATCCTTATCACCTTTGACTACCATAAGTCAGAGGAAGCCCTCAGCCAGGTCGCCGCGCATGCTAATGAGATCGCTTCTTCTGAGTCTATCAAGGCTCGGTTTCAAGAGAAGAAGGTTGCAGCTGGGAAGATCAGACGGCAGATCGTGGACAAGCACGATGCTCCAAAAGAGAAAAAGAGGAAAGGTTCAAGCTCTTCTATTCCTACTTCCAAGAGAAAAAAGAATAATGAAGATAAATATGTGACCGCCAAGACGGCGATCACACTCCCAGAAAGTAACGGTCCCGATCATTCTTTTGGGGCAGCTCCTGAGATAGTAAGTGACTGAATCAATCTCTCCTTCCTTCATGTGGGCTCAACATCTTCTAGAGGAGTTGACTCAGAGTTGATCGCTTATCTTGACAATTCTTCTAATAATTTTGTCCCGTTGATCTTACAAGAGCTTGACCTTTTCAAAGCTCAGAGCCTTCGGGAGGCCGCTGAGGAGGAGAAGAAAGAGAACGAAGAGATGGAAAGGAAAGAAAAAGAGGAGAAAGTGAAGCAGATCGCTAGTGAGCAGAAGAAAGATTAGGAAGCGATGGCAGTGCAGATCGCTGCCGAGAAGAATGAGGAAGAAGCAAAGGCAGCACAGATCGCTGCTAAGAAGAAAAAGGAAGAAGAGGTGAAGGCAGGACAGATCGCTACCGAGATGAAAAAAGAAGAGGAGAGGGCGATGCTGATCACTGCTGAGAATTAGAAAGAGGAGGAAAAGGAAAATGCAGTGTTGATTGCTGCTAAGGGGGAGAAGAAAGATAAGGAGAAAAAGAACAATGCTTCCGAGAAGCAAAAGGAGAAGATAGAGAAATCAGGCAAAATCAAAAGGGAGAAGATCACGCTCTCTGGCGATCTGACGAATTTCTCCACTGCCCAGGAGAGTCAGATGGAAAAAGAAGCAGAAGACCGCGCGACAGCGGTCTCTATTCTGCGAACTGGTAAGGGGAAGCTGACCGCGAGACCATTCGAAATTTTTCCTCTGCCCTCTCCTCATCTTAGGTCTCCTAAACAGCGGCGTGAGATCATTATCATTGAAACCGATGACATCTGTTGAATCCAAAATCGCACCTCCGAAGGAAATCAGAGGCGCGGGCTATCGGTTACTCTTTGGTTGGAGAGAGTGAGACCGCTGGCAGAGGTCAAGGCCAGACTTCGCCCGTCACGGCAAATGCCACTCCTGTGATGGTCTTTCCTTTGATTGAAATAAAGAGATTACAGCGGGCTGCAAAAGCAGAAAAGAAGAAGCCGACCTGTCAGAAAGGTCGCAAGACGGGAAACTCAAGACTACAGCTCAAACAAGCGAGCTCCTGGATTCGAGTGTGTGTGCCTTGGGAATGTCACCGCCCCCTATTTATATGCTTGGGGCCTGCTCGAACGGGTAGGGATAAAATAACCGCTTGCCTGGGTACAGGAGAAATGGGCAGGCGGTGACGGGATACAGAAAGGAGAAGAGAAAGAAGCCGCGCGGCTAGGCGGCTTGTGCTTTTGATCTGTCTTGGTCGGGGGCTGATGAAACTGCGGTCAAGATGATGACGCAACACGTGCAGTCTCCGTCTTGAGATCGCAGCTTGTCTTCTGGACTTGGACCTCGATAGTCTTCATGACGCAACCTGGGTGGTCTCCGTCTTGAGACCGCAGCTTGTCTTCTGGACTTGGACCTCGATAGTCTTCATGACGCAACTTGGGCGGTCTCCGACTTGAGACCGCATCTAGCCTTTTGGACTTGGGCCTTGGTGATCTTCAATCCATGGAGGCGATCTGAAATCTATCAGACCACCTGCTTTGTGCTGGCTGGTTCTGATGGACCTTGTTGAATCTGAACCTGGCGACTTGCATCTCCAGACCGCCCGGTCTGCGAGAAGTGCTATTCGGAAGCGGTCTTTTGGGTAAACATAATCCCCGCATATTTTCAAATCCCAAAATGATTTTGAAAATATCAGTTCTAGCCGAAGACCGCGCCTGTTTTGTCGCGTGGGTTATAAATGCTCTAGAAGCCTCTGTTCCCGCATAATTGGAGCGCTATCACGGATCGCTACTCGCCTCTCGCGGTCAGAACCCTCCTATTAGCCAGACCGATCAAGATGGTGAACGTTATGGCAGAGTTCAAAAACCGCCAGAAGTCGACCAAAGACCGTGGAGACCGCGAGAAAGAGAAGAAGAGTAAAAAGAAGAAGGCCCATCGACCTGAAAAGGTTGATCTGAATGTTACCATCGCTTCCAAGGTTGAGCCGACCGAACTTCCCCCTGCGTTATCAAACATCTTGCTGGCCAAAGATGGAGCGGATAGCTCCAATCCACCCCCAGCCGACTTGTCTGTCCCTTCCGATAAGGCGACTGATCCGCCCCCTCCCCCGGATAAGCCGAACCCTGAGACTGTTGTCCTGAAAGCCGAGGGAGTTGATTCCTTCAACATGGAGATTACTCCTTCTGGGGTTTACCATTTGAAGTTGAGCGATGAAGGAGAAGCGGTTGACTCCCCCAAACAGTCCAGGCAGCAGAACCCAATAGTGAATATCGAGGTTAGTCCTGTCCGCTCACAGCAAACCGAGCAAGAATCGGCGAAGAAGAGGAAGAGAGCAGAGACAACCACAGAGAGGCTTTTGAGGAAAGCCAAGAGTTTGAAGGCAACGAATATAGCGGCCTCAAGAAAACTGGGAGTGGGTAGCCTGCAAAGCAAGGCGCGTGACAAAGAAGTTTCAGAGGAAGTGAACACCCATTCGCCCAAGTCGGGCGACCAGATCCCTACCGATGCGCATAGCATATCTGTAAGCGATATTGTCAGGGACTTTGATTCCCTCAAGAAGCAGGACGATCTGCTGGGGACTTCTGCCAACCTGAATGTTACTGACCTCTCTAGAGAGGATGCAGCCAGAGTTAAGGAGGCTGCCCTGGCTGAGGATGCGGCCAAAATTAAGGAGGCAGCCCTGGCTGAGGATGCGGCCAGAATTACGGAGGCAGCCCTGGCTGAGGACGCGACCAGAAATAAGAAGGCCGCACCGGCTCCTGAGGATTCTGTGATGACCGAGCTGCGGCTTATAAGGGCGAAGGCAGAGAAAGTGAGAGATCAACTGGACAAGACGCCGCCGCCACCGCCCAATCTTGTTTTGCAAGGTAAAGGGGTCGTGGATTACCGCCCTGTTCGTTTTTTCAAAACGCGATCTCGAAACAAGTCGCACGACTTGTTGCTGAACCCGTCACCAAGTTTCTTTCCCTCCGCTGCTCAATTTTCTGCTGCCAAGCGGAGGCAAAATGAGAGGTCGTGGAGAGAGCAGCGTCGAAAGATCGATTCCGAGCAATCAAGGCGACCTATCCACCCGAACTTTACCCGAACTGCTGCGGCTTGTAAACAAGGAGAATTTGGAAAGAGCGGTCTTCTTTTGATGATCCCCCTGTTTATATGAAATTACATTCGCCCGTCCTTTCTGACTGTCTTTTTTATTGCAGACGATCATGATTCTATTCCAAAGCCGGGCGAACTGGTGACTTATCTTCCTCCACTGGATTCATTCCTTCCGAGTTCCTCAGTGAACCCGGATACCCGGATGGAGGAGGAGATGGCCGGTCTCCAAGAGAATTTTGAAACCCTCAAGAAGCAGTTGAAGGACCTCAAAGAGCGGGAGAAAGCTGCCCAGGATGAAAAGGATGTAATGCGGGCTGAGATGGAGGCTGAGCGAAAGGAAAGTCGGGCTGCGATGGAGGTCGAGTGGAAGGAACGACGGGAGAAGGGGAAGGCGCAGCAAGACCAGGTTGCTGTGCTGACCACCCGGCTTGATAGGGGAAAGAAGGAAATTCACAAGCTCGAGGAGGACTGTGCTTACTATAGGGAAAAGTATCTCCATCTGACAAGGGAGGTCGGCGGAAGACGGCGTCCTTTTAATACAGCTGATGAAGGTCGGCGTGGATCACACCGCCCAGCTATTGGGATGAGCTCGACACTTCCGGCAGTAGGGATGATGCACCCTACTGCTAATGTGAATGAGGCCGCAGCGGCCCTACCTGCTCACGTGATCCCGGCAGCGCGAGTAGAGAGGGATGCCGCGCGGCTTCATAGCATGATCAACCACCTTAATCATAGTATTAATCAGATGCAAGGAACTATTCTTCAAATTGGCGACCATGTCGCGCGACTTCATAAAGAGGATGCGCCAAGTGATACCCGCTAGCGATGAGCGGTTTTAAGACAATCATTTGTAATATTTTATTCAGTCCTTCGGACAACTTAACTTCTTGAGCTTAATTTTATGATATTCGGTTTGTTTTTCGGACCGTGCGGTCTGTTTATTTGAATGCGTTTATTTTCTTCCTTTTATATTGATTGATGGCTGTGATTTGTTTTGTAAGCCGAGCAACTTGTTTCTGCTGTTCTTTAAATCGCTTGCTTGGATTTTACTTCCTGTGGTTTGCTGCTAATGAACTAGCTTTCTGTACGAAAATTTGTCCGTGCGGGTTAATTAGGCTAGCCGCGATTTGACCTTTGTTAAATGTAGATCACTTACTCTTATAAGTAGCGCCTTTCCGGAGACCCTTTCAGTAGAATCTTAAGATGGGAGTGAAGCGTCAGCCGAAGCGAACTGCTAAGGTGTCCGCTACCCGATCTGAAGCCGCTTTAGCATTCCATTTGGCGGACCACGAGGAATGCCTCCTGACTAAAGCAGAATTGGATGAGTTTGTCGATAAGTATATGATAGGGAGTCCGCTACTCGCGCGATTTCCGCTCCGCGATGAGCGGATAAATTCCTCGGGACCAAATCAGATCGCCATCCCAATCGATCACTTCGATTGTGGCTTCAAATTCCCTATATCGATTGAGCTCGCCATGGTCTTTGACCATTACGGAGTTGTCCCCGGCCAAATTTCCCCCAACTCGATGGCCGGCAAATGCAGCTTCATATCTTATCTGCGGTCTGAGAGAGTCCGCTTCTCAATGGATATCTTTAGGAACTTCTTCTCGGTGCGGGCTATCCCAGACTCCGAGTCGAACGTGTTTAAGGGCCACCTATACTTCGGCTGTCGGGGGTTGAAGATGGTCAAACTTGCGAATAAGGTCACGTCCTGGTCAGAGAGATATATGATATTTGAAGGCCGACTTGGCCTGTTGAATCCGAACCCATAGGTGCGGCCAGAGGAGGCCTTTCAGCAAATCGTCGTTGATGATTTTGTGATGAAGACCTGCAAACTTCTTGAGAATGAGCAGCTTAACACAAGCCATTACATTCTGCTGCTTGCTGAGCTGGAGAATGTCCGGCCTGAGGATAGTAAGTTTTCTTCAAACCGCTTCCTGTTTTGATATTGATTGCGCGGTTTCCAATTCTGATACTTCCACTTTTCTTTTCCAGCCGAGGCTATCATTCCCAGGAACAAGCCGGTCAGTCCGGCTGGTTTGGTTTTGACTCAAAGGGAAAAGAGGCAGAGGATAAACAAGCCGCCAATGTCTGACGGCGAGGATTCGGCTTCCTCCGGCGACTTCTCTTCTCTTCAATCCTTCAGCAAAGTGAAGGATCTGAAAGGTCGCATGGTCCTGTCCTGGCACCCGGATGGCGATGGTGTCCAGGTCTCCATGGCACTCCCCCACTGGATAAATGAAAAATCTGGCCAACACGCAGAAGCCGCTGGCATCGCCATGTATGGCCGGCGCAACTTCAGGTGGTTAAGGAGGATTCCTGAAGAAGTGCTCGCCCGCCAGGCCGTGCGGGTTGGTGCTGAAAGTTTCATTACCAACCACTTCATGGGCATGACCTTTAAAAGGTTAATCCGAGCAAATGATCTTTTAGAAAAGAAGGTCACTGCATTGGAAAAGGAAGTCGAACGACTAAAGGAGGCAGAGCTGGTAAGTTATCACCTTATTAACCGACTTTGTTATTTACCAAGCTGTGCGGTCTTACCTCTATTTCTTTCTGCAGAAAAAGTATGATGAGACCGACCTGGTCTACTAGGAAGAGCTTTTCCCGCATGTGGCCGAGGGGATTGATGGAGCTTTCGACCGCCTGAGGGAGCTTGACGGGTTGGCGCCCGGCTTCGAGAACTTCACCTTCTCGAACGCCTATCCGTCCTTACAAAAGAAGCTGGACAAGCTTAGACGGAGCCAAATGGAAGAACAAGGTCGACGGGACCAGTTCGGAGGAGAGTGATGATGAGGACGATGAAGCTGAAGAGCCCGCTGCGGTTAATGAGGGAGAGAGCGGCTCAGACTCTGGATCCAGTGATTCTGAAGAAGAAGCCGAACCCAAGTCGGGCGAGCTGAGCGGCTCGTCTTCATCGGGTAGCGAGGGCTATTCTCCCGACGTTTCGATTGACGGCAACGAACATTCGAGCACTCCTGCATCTAAAAAGCTCAAGCCGGATGGGCAATAGTTATATTTTGTTCTTATTTTGAATAGCTAACGGTTTGGTCTTGTTAACCGGTCGGTTATTAAACAATGTAACGATATTTTGCTAATGAAATGGAGAGTTTTTACCTGTCTAATTGTTCGCTTTCTGTGACTTACTTGTGATTGTTTGCGATCTCTTTCTGTTTCAAATAATTAACTTTCTTCTAGCCAAGTCGCGCGACTTAATAATGACCCAGTTGGTCCGGGTACTGAACTTTCGGAGTTCCAATTAGATAGCCATTTGAACGCTGTAAATTCTGTTTGGGTGGCCTGTTTCTTCGATCTCGATTCAGCAAATGCCATATAACCCGGAAGAATATCAACCATTCATACTTTGATAAATAATTTGATGCGGTTATGATATATAGTCGGGTGGATAGAAATTCGAACTCTGTAGGTTCTTAACAGAATACCCTGAATCAACAGAATGCCATCTTAAGCCGCTACAATGATCATATCCTGATTGTAAAAACGTGCTACTTGAATTTATCTCACGCGATTAGATGTCTCCATACGTGTGAAACTAAGCCGCGCGATTAATTCCCGGACTTACATAATTAGTTAATAAAATGGAGAGTACCAAGTAAAAAAGAGAATAATAAATAGGTCATGAGGTTAATATTTAACTCGAACGACTTGTAGTTTCAGATTTCTGCAAGTCCCATTATTGAGTATAAGCTTTAACTGATAAACCAGTGCGATCTGTATATAACTTGGGCGGTTAATGGCTTGATACTTGTAATAATTTTCATTTAGCAAGAATCATAATTATTTTCCTGCGAAGCGCCGGATAGAACCAATACCCATAAGGGTGATAGATTATAAATCAGATGATAAGACCGACCGGTCATGGTTATGCTCAATACCCTGATAGGCCTCGTGGCATATTTGTGATAGCCAATTATAAAGCTGACCGGTTTTTAAGCCGCCCTATATGATTGAACCGACTGGTTAAAGATTCAAAGACGCACAGCATATTACACTGTACCCGCTTACTTTAAACCGATCGGTTTAACGATCAAACCGCCTGCTGTTTATAATACCTGCTTATTTCAAACCACGCGGTTTAAAAATCAAACCGCCCTGTCTGCGATATATTTGGAGAAATCCTGTTTTCCCTCAAATGGTCCAGAAGAACCATATGAGATGAGATAATTCCCTGTAATGTAACAAGAAACATATACAGACTCAGATGACCTACTGTGCACGTGGGCCTAGGTGGCGAACATTACTTTCCTCAAGTGGTCATAAGAGCTGTAGAAAAAAGATAAGTACAGACCCAGATGACCAAGTGGGCAGGTGGGCCTAGGCGGCGAACATTGCTTTCCTCAAGTGGTCATAAGGGTTGTAAGCGACTCAACTGCTCTCTTGCCTAAGGCTACAAGCCGAGCTGATCAATTGAGCAGGTGGGCCTAGGCGGCGAAAATTGCTTTCCTCAGAGAGATTAACTCAGTTGTGGGTCCCGCTTAGGCATCGCTCGAGAGTACCTTGGAGTATTCGATGGTCACAGACTAAGATGATCAGTTGGGCAGGTGTGGTTATGCCACGGGGGCTTTACCGACATTGCTTTCCTCAGAAAGATCATCAAAGCTGTAACTATATCCCTCTCGGGGCATGATAGAGCTAACATTCACCTAGACCTCCCTTGATGCAGGGGTGTGTCAGATATCAGCCGGGATCCAAGATTCCGAAGACCACCGCATGGGAATTGGCAAGCTACCACTACTCGTGTGCGAAAACTCCCAGCTACACATGATATTCATGGTTTTACGCTAATGACTACAATCCGAGGGGGTTCGAGCAGATCTTGGAAATGTCTCCGCGGTTCAGTGAGAATGATATATAAAAGATATATAAAAAAGAATCACTAGTCATGGAGAAGTGTCAGTATGGGGCTTTTTATTAAAATATCCAAAAAAATGCAAGAAAGTAAAGAAGACATTTTAAGGATAGAATCGTTTAAGATCGTCACCGCTCCAGGTGCATGAGATGTCTTCTCTTTCGCTTGTCTGAAGGCGGTAAGCCCCGCTCTTTAGTACCTCTTTTACGATGAAGGGTCCTGCCCAGTTGGGATTCAATTTCCCGACGTTGCCTGTTCTGGCTGCGGCATCAACCTTTTTCAGTACAACATCACCAACTGCAAAATGCTTTACCCTGACGTTTCTGTCAAAATACTTGGCCATTCTCCTTTTTACTTCCTCTTGTCTGATTGTTGCCTCATCCTAAAATTCTTCAATCAAATCCAGGCTATATTTGATGGCTTCATCATTATCCCCTATCCAAGCCTCTCCTCCTTCCTTCGCATATACCACCCTGGGGGTGACCACCTCAAATTCTATTGGAACGACAGCCTCCGAACCATGAGATAATTTGAATTGTGTCTCCCCTGTAGCCGAAGATGGAGTAGTACGAAGAGTCCACGGGATGGAAGGAAGTTGCTCTGCCCAATTTTTCCTTTGATTTAAGACTCTCTTCATTAGAAGCTGTTGGATTTGCCTATTTGCTGCTTCCACCTGACCATTAGTCCTTGGGTGATGTACAGAGGAGAACCGAAGGTCAATCCCAACCTGTTCATAGAAGGTTATCATCTCCGAATTGTTGAACTGCGGACCATTGTCAGTGACAATTGCTAGTGGGATTCCATGCCGACAAACTATCTCTCCCCAGATGAAGTTTTTGATAACTTGGCTTGTAGTTTTTACCAATGCCTTCGCTTCAATCCACTTGCTGAAATAGTCAATCATCACAATGAAAAAGCGACGCTGGCCGCTGGCCATTGGGAAGGGTCTGATAAGATCCATCCCCCAGACTGCGAAGGGCCATGGTGCGGTTATTGATCTAAGCGACTGAGCAGGCAGATGTTGAAGAGGAGCAAACTATTGACACTGAACACATCGCTTGCCAAAGGCTTCGGCATCTTTCCTCATTGTTGGCCAGAAATACCCCTGCCTCAAGATTCTCTTTTCCAGAGTCTTCGCCCCTGAATGGCTACCACATTCCCCAGAATGAACCTCCTGAAGTATGGTTGGAATTTCGTCCTCAGAGACACATCGTGCTGAGGGAGAAATCAGAGTTTTCCTGTAAAGAACTCCCGCTATCAAGTAATAATAGGCCGCCTTTCTTCTAAATCTCTTTCTATCTTTGATAGAATGATAAAATTCTCCTTTTGATAAGAATAATTCGTAAGGATCCTTCCAGGAAGGATTCTGATCAATTTGCATAAGTTCCCCTTCATCTGTTGCCGGATGAAAAGTTCAAAGGTCACTCCCCTTGATGGAAGACCAAACTTTGACAACTCATCTGCTTCTTCATTTTGTATCCTAGGAATATGCTCAATGATAAATGATTTGAATCTTCCGATCTCCTTCTTAGTTAGCAGTAGATACTTTCTCAGAATTGGTTCTCTTGTCTCAAAATTCCCTAGAACCTGAGAAGCCATTACAAGTGAATCAATTTTAACATGTAAGTGTTCTATGCCCAGTTCCTTTGAGAGCCTCAACCCAGCCAGAAGTGCCTCATATTCAGCCTGATTATTTGTAACCGGAAAGAAGAACTTGATTGCCTATTCAAGCTTGATGCCATTCGGGCTAACTAAAACCACTCCGGCTCCTATGGAATTTTTACCAGAAGCCCCATCCACATAAATGATCCAAGCCAAAGGAGATCTGTCAACTTGTTCAAGATCGGATTCTGTCGTATCCACCAAGAAATCTTCCAGGACTTGCTCTTTGATTGTCGTTCGGGGAATGTATGATATTTCAAACTCGCTCAGTTCAATAGCCCATTTGGCCAGCCTCCCCGAATGATCTGGCTTCTGAAGAATACTTCTCAGAGGATGATCTGTAATTACTTGGACAGGATGAGCTTGAAAATAAGGATGAAGCCTTCGTGATGACATAACCAAAGCCAAGGCTAGCTTTTCCAGGATCGAATATCTTGTTTCCGCATCTTTGAGAATATGGCTGACGTAGTATATCAGAAACTGCCTCTTCTTTTCTTCCCGGACGAGGACAGAACTTACCTCATCTGGGCCGACCCCCAAATATAAGATCAATATTTCCCCCTCACGGGGACTTTGAAGTAGCAGAGTTGAAGTTAACTGCACTTTTAGCTGCTCGAAAGCCCTGTTGCACTCTTTGCTCCATTCAAACTGTGATCCTCCCCGGAGAATTTTAAAGAATGGGAAACTTTTATCTCCTGATTTGGAAATAAACCTGCTCAACCCTGCCAAATTTCCTCCAAGTTGCTGAACTTCCTTAGTACTACGAGGAGGAGTCATATCAAGGATGGCCTTCGCCTTATCTGGGTTCGGTGCAAGGCCATCCGGAGTTAAGAGATGCCCGAGAAACTTTGCCTTGTTTTCCCCGAACACACATTTCAACGGATTCAATTTCAGTTTGAACCTCGGTAGAGTAGCGAACGTCTCTACGAGGTCTTTCAAATGTATTGAAATCGTTTTGCTTTTCAGGAGGAGATCATTAACGTAAACTTCGAGGTTCCTACCTTTTTGATGTTTAAAGATGGTATCCATCATTCTTTGATATGTTGCGCCCACATTTTTAAGACCGAAGGGCATTATGAGATAGCAGTAACACCCATCGTTTGTGATAAATGAGGTGTGCGGGATATCGGGTTTGTGAATTTTAATTTGATGGTACCCAGAGAAAGCATCGAGAAAGCTCATAAAATCATACCCAACCGCGGAATCTACTAAGACATCTATCCGAGGCAGAGGGTAGCAATCTTTGGGGCATGCTTTATTAAGTTTGGTAAAGTCCACGCACATGCGCCACTTCCCAATGGATTTTTTAACCATTACAACATTCGACATCCACGTGGGATACTGAATTTCAGAAATAAAGCCCGCTTTCAGGAGTTTGGCAACCTCCTCTCTGATGGACACCGCCAGCTTGGTCGCCATTTCTCTTTTCTTTCGTTGGACTGGCTTGAACTCGGGAGATATGTTCAGATGATGAAAGCCCTGTTGCACTCTTTGCTCCATTCAAACTGTGATCCTCCCCGGAGAATTTTAAAGAATGGGAAACTTTTATCTCCTGATTTGGAAATAAACCTGCTCAACCCTGCCAACCTTCCTCCAAGTTGCTGAACTTCCTTAGTACTACGAGGAGGAGTCATATCAAGGATGGCCTTCGCCTTATCTGGGTTCGGTGCAAGGCCATCCGGAGTTAAGAGATGCCCGAGAAACTTTGCCTTGTTTGCCCCGAACACACATTTCAACGGATTCAATTTCAGTTTGAACCTCCGTTGAGTAGCGAACGTCTCTACGAGGTCTTTCAAATGTATTGAAATCGTTTTGCTTTTCAGGAGGAGATCGTTAACGTAAACTTCGAGGTTCCTACCTTTTTGATGTTTAAAGACGGTATTCATCATTCTTTGATATGTTGCGCCCGCATTTTTAAGACCGAAGGGCATTATGAGATAGCAGTAACACCCATCGTTTGTGATAAATGAGGTGTGCGGGATATCGGGTTTGTGAATTTTAATTTGATGGTACCCAGAGAAAGCATCGAGAAAGCTCATAAAATCATACCCAACCGCGGAATCTACTAAGACATCTATCCGAGGCAGAGGGTAGCAATCTTTGGGACATGCTTTATTAAGTTTGGTAAAGTCCACGCACATGCGCCACTTCCCACTGGATTTTTTAACCATTACAACATTCGACATCCACGTGGGATACTGAATTTCAGAAATAAAGCCCGCTTTCAGGAGTTTGGCAACCTCCTCTCTTATGGGCACCGCCAGCTTGGTCGCCACTTCTCTTTTCTTTCGTTGGACTGGCTTGAACTCGGGAAATATGTTCAGATGATGAAAAGCCACGTCCCGATCCACTCCTGGCATATCCTCCACTGACCAGGCGAAGATATCCAAGTTCTCCAAAATGCAGGAGATCAGCTGCACTTTTTCCTCTTCTTGCAGCTCCGCATTGATGACCAGCTTCTTGTCTTCCCCTTCAGCAATAGGGACTTCTTGGGTCGCCTGGGCAGGTTCCAGGTGAGCCCCTTCTTGATCTTTTCTCTCCTCAGCAGCCTTTGAGGATTCAAAAATTTCCAGGACTTCAGCCGTGGTCTCGAGAAATGGGATGTTGGTGATCATGTTGACAGTTCGCATATAATATTCCCGAGCCACCTTTGGGTTGCTTCTGACCCAATACTACCTTCCCTCGGCAACAAACTTAAGAGCAAGGTGGAAAGTGGACACTACTGCCCTGTATGCATTAAGAATTGGCCTCCCAAAGATGGCGCAGTAGTTGCTTGGGGCATCCACCACCACGAAGTTGATTAGCTTTATTACTCCCCCAAGAGAGACCAGGAGATTTACTGAACCCTCCACTTCTTTCTTCTCCCTTGAAAAGACATAGAGGGGCCCATTAGTGGAAAGCAGAGGCTTCCCAGTCTTCAGGGCTTCAAAGGTTGGGCGGAAGAGGAGATTGACAGAGCTGCCCGTGTCGATCAAGATCTTGTGAACAGTATATTTCCCAATGACGGCTTTGATGACCACGACATCATCGAAAGGATTGGCGTTCGGAGGAAGGTCATCTTGACCAAAAGTGACAATGGTGCTTTCAGGGGGAGAACTTGTGGTTGCCGCCACCTCTTGTTTCATAACTCTCGCAATGCTGGATTTACGAGACGATTCAGCCCCAGCCCCTCCATGAATGCAATAAATGTCCCCCAGGGGGCCCACATCAATGACTTCAATGCATTCAGCCGAAGGGTGAATATCTCCGTAGCAGCTGGCATCTTCAATGTCGGCGCATTCCCAAGTCACCTCCAATGTTTCCTTCTTCTTTTCAATGGCTGGTTCAGCAGTTGTTTCCTTTCGGACTAGGCCTCAGAGTTTTCCTTCTCCCAACAGCCTTTCAATCAACAAGCGGAGGGCCCGACAATCTTTGGTCAGATGCCCTCCCTCCTTGTGATATTCACAATAAAGGTTTGTATTTCGATTACGAACATCCAATTTCAGAGGAGCCGGCCTTTTGAAATCAAGCCTTTTCTGGAGGATTTGGATGACTTCATCCATGGTGACATTAAAAGGAGTAAATGACTCTTGCGAGTCATCATACTGAGTGGATGGGATGGCTGGAGGTGGTTGCGCAGCCTACTGAGGCAGATACACTGGCATGATTTGCGGAAGAGGAACGGATGGAGCGGGTGTGATGGCCAATGGCGGTTTCTGATCCTAAAACCTCGATGGCCAATGAAGGGTTGCTTATTTTTGTAATTTCTTCCCCTCTGGGAACGGGGCTCAAAGTGGGGTTAGTTTGATGGTGTATGATGAAAGGGTGGATTGGACCGCTCCTTGTCGCTTACCAACTTTGCGACATAGCCAGGATTGCTCTTTCCTCCTCTGATGAACATGTTTGCCAAACTTATCATTTCCCGATAAGTTCTTGGCTCCCTTATATTTGCTTTGAATTTCATGGGGCCCTCCCTCAAGCCATGAATGAGGGCCACCTTGTACAGTTCCGGATCCACGTTCTGAACTTCCATGATTTCCTTCTGGAAGCGGTCCACGGAACGGGCCCACGTTTCATCTTCCCGCTGCCTTATGTCAAAAAGGGCCACCGGGCCACTTTTCCTCTTCCTTGAATTAGAGAATCTCAGCAGAAATTCCCTGCGCAGCTCAGCAAAACAACTGATCAACCTGGGATGCAACCCATAAAACCACTCCCTTGCTTGTCCTTCGAAGGATGTTACAATGAGCGTACACTTAGTTGCATCCGAGAGTGTCCTCAGGGCAATGGCCGACTCGAAGGCTTGTAGATGAACAGTGGGATCAGTTTCTCCATTGAAAGCCGGCAGAAGAGGCTCTCTGAAATTATTCGGGGCAGGATCCCCTGGACTTCGTCCACGAAAGGAGAAGTTTCCTCTATATCTTTGTATAGAGGAGCAGAATAGTAAGCCGCCTGAGCTGCGGCTACTTGCGGACAAGTCGCCTGGTAGGAAGAGCGGACAGTGGCTTACGGCGGGTAGGAATGATGAGCAGCGACCTCAGGTGGGTAGGAAATGCGGGAAGCGCCCTGTGGCGGATAGGAAAGGTGGGCAGTGTGAGAAGCTGCCCCTGGAAATCAAGAACTCGAGCCGGCATGCTGTGCGCGGCTTCTTGGTAGAAGTTTTGCCTGGCCGCAAAACCTTCTTGCAGTGGCTGGAAGTTGGCTACTTGCGGTAGCGGGTAAGGAGGAGGAGGCGGAGGGACCGGAGTGACTGCCTGATTAACTGCGTTCTACTGTGGAACTAACCGCTCGGTTAATAGTGTTAAAGCTTGACTGATTGCGTCAAGACGCTAGTCAGTCGCTTTCTGAGCCCGCTCGGCTTCTCGTTTCGATTGCTCCAGAGCCTCCCACATGGAATATTCACTGTGGTCCGAGCGGTCTCCCTGAGGGAACTGGCGGTCTGACATTGCGGCAAGGATTTCACTGACAATCCGCGATCTGAAGGTCGCGTGTTTCTGCTGAATCCGAAATTGCACCTCCGAATGAAATCGGAGGCTGCTGGCTGTCGGTTACTCTTTGGTTGGAGAGAGTGAGACCGCTGGCAGCGGTCAAGGCCAAACTTCACCCATCACGGCAAATGTCACTCCTGTGATGGGCATTTCTTTGATTGAAATATAGAGATTACAGCGGGCTGCAAAAGCAGAAAAGAAGAAGTCGGCCGGTCAGACAGGTCGCAAAAGGGGAAACTCGAGACCGCAGCTCAAACAAGCGAGCTCCTGGATTCGAGTGTGCATGCCTTGGGAACGTTGCCACCTCCTATTTATAGGCTTGGGGGCCTTCCCGAACGGGCAGGGATAAAATAACCGCCTGCCCAGGTATAGGAGAAACGGGCAGGCGGTGACGGGATACAGAAAGGTGAAGAGAAAGAAGCCACGCGGCTAGGCTGCTTGCGCTTCCGATATGTCTTGGCCGGGGACTGATGATACTGCGGTCAAATGATGACGCAACCCGGGCAGTCTCCGTCTTGAGACCGCGGCTTGTCTTCTGGACTTGGACCTCGATAGTCTTCATGACACAGCCTGGGCAGTCTCCGTCTTGAGACCGCGACATGTCTTCTGGACTTGGACCTCGATAGTCTTCATGACGCAACCTGTGCGGTCTCCAACTTGAGACCTCGGCTTGCCTTTTGGACTTGGGCCATGGTGATCTTCAATCCATGGAGGCGATCTGAAATCTATCAGACCGCCTGCTTTGTGCTGGCTGGTGCTGATGGACCTTGTTGAATCTGAACCAGGCGACTTGCATCTCCAGACCGCCCGGTCTGCGAGAAGTTCTATTCAGAAGCGGTCTTCTGGGTAAACAACATCATCATCAATAATGCAGAATTAAAATGAAGATGAAAAGAAGGAGAGAGATCGCAGAAGAGTGAATTGGAAAGAATGGACCTTGGGTGCTTTAGGGGATCAGACCACCTTTTGCTGACTGCAAGACATGCGGTCGTAAAAGATGTTGAAAATACCTTACGTGACTGCAATCTCATTTTTTTCCAAGTATTCTCTTTACTGGACTCTTCTACTCTTAAGTTGTTACAGTTAAGTTAACTATTTTCTTTCTTTGATCGCAGATGCTGATGAGGTCGATACAACTCCTAAAGAGGGGGAAATCCAGCAGCAATCATTGATGCTTCCTCCTCAGCTTGCTGATGTCCTCAAACCCATATTTGAGGATGTCAAAACAATGCGAGCTCAGGAGCGGGCTCATGATGATCAGCTTCGGTTGTTGGCCGCTCATTATCTAGATAAGCTGCGAGCTAAGGAGAAATAAGTTCATGAGGAGGGAGATCTGAAGATTGCTGATCTCACCAAGGCGCTTCGGAGGGCAGAGAGAGATGCTGATTATTATAAAGGTAAGTCCGATGAGCTGGCCGCTGAGGTCGCTTCTCTTAGAGTCGGCTCTACTCAAATGATGATGAAGCCAGGGACTTCTAGCGATCACCCAGAAGAGAGACCGACTTCAGAGATCATGGTCATCCCTATGGAGCAGGTAGATTGGGAGGTCGTGAGCATTCACCATGCTGCAATGTTAGCAAACCAAAGCCTGGAGACCGCTCTGTCCGCTGTTAATGAAATGCAAGATGTCGCGGCCTTTATTGGAAGAAAATGTCAACCAAGGAGATAGATTCTTATTCTTGATTTCGCGCGGTCTTGAGACAATAATTCAGAACAATTTGATCTTGTTGTAATATATTGCGACAATTTGATTTTGATTTTATGCGATCTCTATAATTGATGTGATGCCGATCTTTTTCCTTTGCTTATTTCTGTGTTGCTATTAGTTGTTTATTGCGATCTCTACTTTTTGAGATTGAAGCTATTGCATGTTGCATTTTTACTTTCAAGCAGGTTCAACGGTCTGGCGTGCTTCCTGGACGGTAAAAAGTAATGATTACGATACCACCCTTCCAGCTCTATAAATAGCTGGCTTTAGTTTCATCATTTTATGCTTTTTGAATGTGCCCGAAACATCGATCTCAGCGAACTCTCAAAATGGTGTCCGCTAGAGCTTCTTCTGCGAAGATTTTTCTAAATGTCGATCACAAACCTGCTAAGCTTTCAAAAGATGAGTACTTATCTTCTGGGGAAGCACATGGTTCAAAGTCTGATAGTTGTGAGACCGCACAAGGAGGGTGAGGGGCTAAATTTTGGAGAGGAGAACAAGTGAATAATTCCCATCGATCATTTTGATTACGGCCTGAAGTTCCCTCTTCCTTGGGAAATTCACGAAGTGATGGATTACTATGGTTTTGTGATCGCTCTACTGCCACCCAATTCTATTGGTCTCGTTAATGTTTGTATAAACTATTTGAGATCGGAAAGAATAAAGTTTGATAGTTTATAGGTATGTAGTCTAATTCACCTAGAGGGGGGGGGGGGGGGGGGGGGGGGTTAATAGGTCTCTTTGAGTTCCACTTAATTATTGCTAGCTAGTAAGTAAATTTCAAGCACACACAGAAAACACACAAGTGTTTATAGTGGTTCCCCAAGACAGTGTGCCTATGGGCAGTCCACTTTCCCTCTACACCTTTCTAACAGTGTGTTAGATAAGACAAACTCCTTTAATCTCATCTCCTAGAGCTTACAACACAGATCCCTCGGGATCTCCCAGGCTTGCTCCAAGCCCTACCTCATGCTAACCAGGCCTACCACTCAGAGTGCTCCCACTCCTACAGCTCAGAGATCACCTTGACCTCCTACCTCAGGCCTATCAAGAAGCCTTACTTCTCAGGTAGAATGCCCTACTGCTCAGGCTCAATAGCCTTATCAAACTCAGGCTAAACAACCCTACAACTCAGGTTTACCAACCGTAGAACTCAGGCAATATGCCTTACAAACTAAGAATTTCAAAGTTCCTACAGTGAGTAAATGTTAAGCTTACAATAGTTGACAGCAGTGGTATGATGTCTTCTCTTGTTCCTGCACAGCTGGTGCTTCTTTGAAGCTTGGCTGAAGGTATACTTCAGTCCTTGATTCTTTCTAATCCTTCTCTTCAATATGTGAGTAAAGATCTTTTTGCTCTTCTAAAATAGAAGAGCTATCTTCTCCCCTTATTTCTTCTAGCTGGTTCAGCTAGCAGCGGGAGAGAAAAACTTGAAAGTCGTCAATGGAACAGTGATAATGGCTCTCTACTTTTCAGCACACCAACAGATTCTTCTGAAAGTGCCCTAAGATGTTCTTTTATACTCCATTTTTCGTCAACGGCTCTTAGGAATGGGCCCTGACACTTTGGAAGAGGATGGAAAACTTTATCTTCCCTTTAAAGCTGTTTGTGCCAAAAGCAAGTCCCGCCATTGTCGTCTTTCTGATTTGAGTCTGTCGCAGCAATTGGGCTTAGATAGTCTTCCGTCTCAGCGACATAGCTGATTTGGTCTAAGCAGATCCGTTGAGACAGATAGTCTTCTCAGCGGATTTTGTCTATCTGCAGCTCAGCTGAGGCAGACCTCTTCTCAGCGTCTCCTAGCCTCATCTCAGCGGTTCCGCTAAGATAGTGAGTTATTCTCAGCAGTTCTGACAGCAAACCACTGACCTTATTCCAATTCTTGTAATATCTTAACCCTGCATATTCCTGATGCAAAATAAGGTTTATCAAATACAATATGTATATAGCATTTTGAGTGATGCCTCTTTAAATCAAGGGAACATTGAGGGCAATATTCCCAACAATCTCCCCCTATTTGAAGAAGGCAGAACATTCTCAATGCTAAGATACATAACCAACAAAAACTTATCACGTAAATGTATTACATAGCAACATGATAACATAACACATAAATTTAAACATTCATTTCGCATCAAACAAAATGTCATGACAGTTTATTTTCCTGACAACATAACAACATTATTTGTTAAAACAATAATATTGTTAACTAATTATATCTAGGCATCACAAAATATATAAAGCAATAATACTGAATAATATTAAGCTTTGACTAAGATTAGATTATAACACAAACCAATTGATTAAACAAAACTTTCAATTGCATTGCTGTCATAATGTTGAAGCATTGTTCAAATTATAGTTTGTCTTTAACAAAATACATGGATCTATATTTTTCTCCTCTTAGAAGATGTTGAGCATTCAGCATTGTCAGTAACAACTTCTTTCCCTTTTGTATTGGCCTCCTTGTCTTCAGCAGCAGCAGCATCCTTATCAGCAATGTCCTTTTCAGCACTTGCTGCTTCTATCTCAGCTAGCTTCAGTTTATTTTCTTGCATCTTGAAATAAAGATATGGTTTTGGAATATATCTTGAGGGCATCCTTCTTGGGTTGTTTTTTCTAAATAGGTTTTCCTTGAAGATTCTCTCCCTTCTAGTGTTCCTTTCCAGATGCTTTATCCACTCATCAGTTGGATAAAGTCTATCAATGTCTTTGCACACATGACTATGGCTTAGCCAGGCATTCAGAATTATACTCTTGGAGTCCTCACTCAAATACTCAAAATCAGGATCTCTTCCTTGCTCTTCCCTTTGCTTAGCCATAAATTCTTCAGCTAGCATTACTTGTTCTCTTTTTTTCTTTTCTTTGCCAATTTGAGATTTTTGAGCAATTTTAGCCTGCCCCTCAAAATAAAAGTCTTCTTTCATGTAATTATCCAGCAGGGGCAGGGGCAGGGCAATTCTGGTTCCTTGCAAGACTTGGAGAGCCAATTCAGAATTGGTCTCAGCATTGGCCACCTCCCCCTTTCTGGCTACTTCAATTATTTTAGCTTCTAGGGACTGGGAGGCAGCTGTTACAGAACCTGAGATGGTCTGGAAAGAATTTTCCACATCAGATTTCATCTCATCCTTGATTTTCTCTGCTTCTCCATTCATTGTAGTAGCTGTATTCCAGACATAATCTTGTTTGTGATTGGTGGATTTTTCTATAACTTCATCTTTCTTGCTTATATAGTTCATTACATAGGACATGTCTTGCTCAGACAGTTGGAGGTGTTTGTCCATTGATCTCAGGATTGTATTCTGAGCAACTACTGAGTGTTCTGCCAGATTAAACCATTTGTTCATTTGCTTATTAAGGATAGCAGGTTCTTCCTTAATCCCTTTCACTTCAGTCATGAGTTCTTCCTTTACAAACAAGATTAAACTGTCAATGTAATTTCTTATTGAAATCATCTAATTTTCAATTACTGTATTGATGGAACTGAGCAACTTTTCATGGGATATTGCTGATGTGGAGGGGACATCAGTCACTTTATTGAGCTCCCCCTCAGCCTGAGCAGGGATTTCCTCCCCCTCAGCTGGATCACTAGGATGAGCAGCAACTGGAGAATCTGCAGCCTTTTTCTTTTCCTCTACATCAATTCTCTCTTGCTCCCCTCACTTGGAGCATCATCATTGTCCTTAGCAGAAGAATTCTTCTACTACTCCCCCTCAGATGAAGGATCACCATTGTCCTGATCATCTCACCAGTAGTCTGCTGGATCATGAGGGATTAGTTTAGTTCTTTGCCCTATATTGAAAATAAATTAGTCAATCTCACTTTGAGGATCAACAGAAGCAAAGTCTTCATCATACTCATTATCTTCAGAGGAGGAGTGGATAATCTGCACACTCTTATCAGTAGTGGCAGGATTGGAGGAAACTCCAGGAGAGTGAACTTCTTCACCTCCTTCTGACATGAACTTATCATCAGCAGCAGCAGCAGCATCCTTCAGATGCACTTTCTCAGCAGCAACATCTTTTTCCCTTTCTTCATGACCTTCAATGTCATATTAAGCTCCTTGATCCTTTGGAGTACTGCTAGCTGGTTCCTGGTTGTCCACAGCTGGGACATTGCCTACTGCCTCTAACTCGGATTCAGAGAAGACAATCCTTGTTTTCCTTGCTTCTTTAACTAAAGTCTTCTTCTTAGTTTTGAGTTCAGTTGGTTGACTCATAGGGAGGACCCTTGAGAATCTGTCTAGGGTCTTTATGTACATTCTTTGTAAGTAATGAAGGTTTGATCCTTTTGTCTTGTCAAAGTTGTCAGGATAGGTACTTAATAGGTAGAGGGAGAGAATTCTGCCTAGGTTGGGGGTCTGCAGACATTCCATTATTCCTTGAAATAGCACCTCAGCCCAAGAAGTCTTCTTCTTCAGAATAACTCTTGACATCAAATCAAACATATGTTTTGAGATGGTGTCATGAGAACCTGGCTTGCAATAGATGGCATTGCCAACAATATCAGAGAGCAATTTGTCTCTCTGATTAAAGAACTTTCTCTTTAGTGAGCCATGTTTGGCATCACTATATTCACACCATTATAAAGCATGGCCTTTGTGTTTCTCAGAAATCTCTTCTTCCTCTTCTTCACTGCAAGAGGGCAGGTTAAGGGCCTTCTTCATTTTCTTAGGAGAGATTTATATTTTGATACTTCCTATCCTGCCCTTGATTGATGAATTTGATGAGGACAACTTTGCAAAGGAGAATAATTCCAGAACTTCAGTTCTGAGAATTATTGAGGGCTCAGACAAAACATACTCTAGTCCTTGGTCTAAAAGAAGTTGAATCACTTCTTTTATCTCAGTAGGAGTATGTTGAAATCCATTTCTACAATCTCATATCCTTCATGCAGATCTTTTGCCATTTTTAACGCCATTTCTTCAAAAGGATAGGTCGCTGAGACGGGAGGTAGAAGGGTTCATCTCATCGGCTAGGTTAATGGAAAGTGCAATAAATTGGTCAACATTTTGAAATTTATAGGGGCTTGATTTAGGTTTAGAATTGCCCTAAGTATATGTGTTGATTTGACTAATCAATTTGATTAATTCATCAGTGTTGATGTGTCAATTTGGGCATTATTTCATTTAGCCAACCCGTCATAGCGGAACCGCTCGCAAGATTGATGCGGATAGAATTTCTGTTCGCGCGGTTTGAGATTTCCTTTGCTTTGTTCGTAGGTTGTGTGACTTGCTTGTGGTTCTGATCGGATCATAGGAGACCACGACGGATAATTCGATAGCAGTCAGCGGCAGGTAGCAGCAAGAGGTCGCGGTTAGCGACAAGGAAGTTTTCTCTTTGGCGGCTTTCAATAACGATCAATTCGGGCGGTTAGGCGGTTTGCCTTTGCCAGACTATTTTATGTTCAGTTCTTCAACAGCTTGTTCACGGTTAGGAGAGGCCAAATGACAGCGGTCAGGCGGCCTTGATTGGGCAAACAGAGTGAGCATTGGAATAATGGGTTGTCCGTGTGTTGAGTTGCGGTTTGGTGACTTCGCGGTTAGTCGCGCGGTCAGCTTGGCGACTTGGCAGTTTGCGCGGACAACCTTTGTTAGCCGAGCGGCTTGGAGGGTTCATGTAGTAACCGCCAACTTCTTGTTATTTGTTTCTTTCTCCTTATTTGGTGTACTGGTAAATCATGTCTCGACATGTATACCTCACAATTTACAAAAGATAGTTGATTCAAGTTTTCTCTTGTTCCTTCATTGTTTCTGATTTCTAGTGCTTGGTATGGTTGAGAGTGTTCCTGAGACCTGGTTCCTATTTTCCTCTTATTCAGAATATTTTTTAACATGGTATCAAAGGGGACAGAAGTTTGAGCAGTGATTCAGCCGAAGTTATCTTGCTTGAATTTCTGGAAGCACAGTTATCAGTGGTATATCAATGTAAGGAGGAATAGCTAGAGGTCTTGGTATTGAGCACCTGCCGCAAACTAACTTTAATAAGTAGAACTCTTGCAAGGAGAGTTATCTTTTGGGCGAGGATCTCTGGGAGGTTGTTTGGTGGAGAAGAAACTCAAGAAGTGGTTGTTGCTGGTAAAAATGCTCATCTGGTGAGAGCTTGGAGGAGAATTAATGCTAAGGCAGAGTTTACTCAAGCGGGCTATCTCATCAGAATTGTTTGATCACATCGTTGGATGTCGATCAGCTACAGAGATTTGGACTGCCTTGGATGGCTTGTTCAATAAGAAGAATGTAGCTCGACTACAGTTCTTGGAGAATGAGTTGGTGAAAGCCACTCAAGGAGACTTGTCCATTTCAATGTTCTTCTTGAAGATGAAGAACCTATGCGCAGAGATATCAGCATTGGACCCGGATGAGCCTATTTTAGAAGCGAAGCTGAAGAGGCACATAATCTGCGGCTTGCGGAGGGAGTTTGTGGCCTTTGTTACTTCTGTTCAAGGATTGGCCAATCAACCATCGTTTCTGGAGCTGGAGAACTTAATTGCGTCGCAAGAGAGTTTGGCTAAGCAAATGGCGGGGATGTCAGTCTCTGGGGGAGAAGAAGAGGTTCTCTTTTCTGGAAAGAAGAAGCGTTGGGACAAGAAGAAAAAGTCATCTGGTAACAATGGTCCGTCTACTTCATATCAAGAGAGGAGTTATGCTCAAGTCTGAAGGGAAGAAGAAGGAAGGACTGAGATTTTTCAAATGCAACAAGCTTGGTCATTTCAAAAGGAACTGCAAGGTCAATCTTCAGCCAAGGCATGCTGCAGGAAAGGAGGAGGCTAGTTCCAATGCTGAAGGTAGTTGGGGTGGTGGTGGTGCTTTCATGACGGGCACTTATGTTCAGGAATTGACTTCAATCAATTGGATAGTGGACTCGGGTTGTGGTCATCACCTAACCGGAGATGAGTTGAAGTTCTCTTCTGTGTAGGTATATACAGGTAATGATGTTATCATTATAGTTGATGATATTATCCATGCAGTAGAGAAGGAGGGTGTAGTTTCTTTGAACGATGATAGATTTACTCTTACATTGAAGAGTGTCTATCATGTTCTTGGGATGAAGAAAACCCTCTTCTTGGTGACCAATGTTGTGGATGCTGGATATCACGTTCTATTTGGTCCAACAGAAGTGAAGTTTCTTCGGAATCAGTCGGCGGTAAAGGCTGAAGTCACTTATGTTGGCAGAAGGGCAAAGGACTTGTTTGTACTATCAACAAGTTCCTATGTTGATAAGATGAGGACTAATGATAGACTTCTATCTGGCATGAAAGACTCGGACATGTTGGGATGGACAAGTTGAAATCTATGGCAGGGAGATGCCTTGTGAGAGGTGTGCCTAGTTTGTCATCCTTTGGCGAAGGTCATGTTTGTGCAGGATGTCAATATGGTAAGGCTCGACGTCTTCCATTTGATAAATCACAAAGCAGATGTAAAGAACCATTGGAGTGTATTCATGGCGATCTGTTTGGACCTACCGCAACTGTCAGTCTTGGAGGCAGCAGGTATATGCTAGTTTTTATTGATGACTTCACTAGATATACTTGGGTATAGTTTCTGAAGGAGAAGTCAGAAGAATTCACGAGGTTTGTGGAGTTCCGGGAGCTAGTGGAGGGCCGGCTCAACCTGCGGGTCAAGAGGTTCAGAACTGAAAATGGAGGGGAGTTTACCTCCAAAGCGTTCTTTAACTTCTGCAGGAAGCATGACATCCAATGAGAGCTTTCTTGTGCTCACACTCCACAACAGAATGGCGTTGCAAAGCAGAAGATCTGTCATCTAACAGAGACCTGCAAATGTTGGCTTCATGCCAAGAGTATCCCAAAGTCCTTCTGGGGAGAGGGAATGTCTTGTGCAACTTTTGTCATCAATCAGATGCCTCTCAGTCCCATCAACATGAAGACCCCTCATGAATTGATGATCAAGATAAAACCTACAGTGAAACACCTGCGTGTGTTCGGTTCTACCTACTATGTGCATGTTCCTGATGCCCTCAGAACGAAGCTAGATGCGAAATCAAGAAAGCTAGTCTTCGTCGGTTATGATGACCAGAAAAAGGGTTGGAGATGCATGGATCCAGAGACACGGAGAGCTGTGGTCTCAAGGGATGTGGTATTCGATGAGCTGACGTCATACCAGGGTAGCTATTCTGTTGATTTACAAGGAAGAAGGGTAGATGGTGGACCAGGTGAAGCTGCAAGGGAAGTTCTGGTGGAGTTGCATATTTCACCAGGTGCTCCAGGTGCTTCTAGCTCTAGGTCAGGTGCTTCAGGTTCTGGAAGCAGGGGCGCAATGCTCCAAGTATGCCTGAGAGGAGAGCTAGTCCAGAAGCTGCAGTTGAAGAGGTGGATCCGAGTAAAGCTCTGAGGAGGTCCAAGAGGACCATCATTCCACCAGATCGGTATACGGGGGGAAATGTGGTGAGCTTCGTCTCATGTTTCTTTGCAGGTCCCCTGGATGAGAGAGAGCCATCATGTTTTGAAAATTCTGTTGGAGTTAAGGAGTGGGAAGGAGCCATGGATGAAGAGATGGCTGCCCTCAAGAAAAATGAGACTTGGGACTTGGTGCCTAAGGTTGAGGGTGTTACTCCGGTGACTTGCAAGTGGGTTTTCAAACTGAAGAAGAAGGCTGATGGAAGTATTGAGCAGTACAAGGCTCGCCTTGTAGCTCGAGGTTTCTCTCAGAAGTATGGGGAGGATTATGAAAAAATGTTCAGCCCCGTTGCCAAGATGACTTCAGTCCTAGTGGTGATCGCGTTGGTAGCTTGCCAAGGGTGGAAGGTTTGGCAACTCGATGGGAAGAATGCTTTCTTATACGACAAAATTGACAAGGATATCTTCATGGATCAGCCACCTGGTTATGTTTCCGAAGAACACACAAGACATGTTTGCAAGCTCAAGAAGTATCTTTACGGCTTGAAGCAGGCGCCTCGGACGTGGCATGGGAAGATCACAGAATACCTCCAGTTCTGCGGATACTTTGCTTCTGATTCTGATTCGAGCATATTCGTAAAGAAGATGGGGGAGCTTCAGGTCTTGGTGTTGTTGTACGTTGATGATATGATCGTCATGGGGAATTCTGAAGTGGAGGTAGCTAGACTTCGTGCTGAGCTAGCTATCAGATTTGAGATTAAGGATTTGGATGAGCTCCACCATTTCCTTGGACTCGAAGTGGAGAGGAAAGTGAGTGGTGTGCTCATATCTCAGAAAGGTTATGCGGAGCGGATCGTTATGCGTTTCGGCATGCAGGATGGGAAGAGCATCTGTACTCCACTTGTAACACCTCCCCTACAATGACTATATAATATAGGTCCGGCCGGGACCCCACAGCATATAATCGCCAAAACGTTAGTATTAAAAAGTGATATAGATCTAACCATCTCAAAACTCAGAACCAACACAGCAGAAACATTAAATAAACTACAGATGGTGTCCACATCTACATAAGAGTACTACGGCCTTAAGGCCTTACAAAACTCATACTCAAGTCAAAACAAAAAGGGCATAGAAATTTCCAACAGATCACCACAATCCTAAGCTACCTCGTCATGCAAGCCGGAACAGGTAAAGAAATCATAATCAAATAAGAAAACATGAAAAGTGCACTTCATGAAGCTTAGGCCTTTCTGCCGGCGAGATAGGTCCAGCCTGCGATTATTGCCATGCATCCAAATCACAAAGAATGGTATAACGAGGGTCAGCTTTGGCTGACCAACAACGGTGTAACAACACCCCTCCTCTCAGCCGTCCTAGCGGACCCTGGGGAACTACATCACCCTGCAAGTCAGCACTTTGTATGCAAATGTAATAAACAGTATTAACATAAACACGACAGGCATGAGTGTCACAATCATCATCCACGTTTCTATGTTGAGTAATAAAAGTAAGGGGATCTAGCAATGAAACATGTATGCAAACCTGGGTTTCACCCAAGGCACCCTATGGCGTGTATGCTTCTAACATAACAACACACATCAACATTTCATAACAAACCAAGGGTACTTATCATTCCCGCGACGTGCGTACAAGCCCAAGGCCAAGAACTACACTGAGACCTCACCCCTTACATGTCTCATATTGCCAACGGGCGCATCGGCATACTTGTTCTCGCCTCAATCACTAAGCCAAAAGCCAAGAACTCCACTGAGACCTCACCCCTTACATGGATCATGTTGACAACGGGCGCATCAGCATACATGTTCTCATCAGTTAGCCATAAAGGGGACTCGTCTTGCCGGTACACTCTCCCCACATGAATGCAAGCATTCACGGGCTAGCCAGCCGACCACAAAGATAAAGTCACACCTTCACATACAAGCGGCTTCACAAGCCATACACCACACAAACAATTTACCCTTTCCAAACCACCGCTCGTTCTCACACGAAACATAAAGTCAATACCCACGACATTTTTGCCGTCATCGGACTTCTAGCAAAAATCCCTAAAATGCACGTTAAGCAACATCACCGAATCGGACAACTGGTCACGATTTCGGCTTCACCCACGATGCCTAATCCACTAACGGAGCGGATCTCTAGTGCAAAATCATGTCGGGGACGGACTCAATCAACCCGATGGTTCTTCTTGAACCAAGGCGACCCAAACCCCTCTCTTGTGAGAGATCTGGTGCCAAAAAAAGAGAAGGTAAAAGCAAAGATGCCATGCACGCATCCTAAAACCGGGAGGAGAGATGTCATTACCCTAAGAGTTCTCTTCCTCGCCATGGATCGGTTGAAATGAACGGATAGAAATAAGCGCCTTCTAGTCCTCTCCATGGATCAAGTCTCGGATCGGCGAATGGAGCTCCGGGGCTCCAACAATGGAGGATCTAGCCTTCTTCTTCCTCTAAACCATACCTCTCTTCTAAGCCTCCAAAAGCACAAAGGACTTAATGAAATTAGAATTGAACTTCTCTGCCCTAAATAGAGCCTTAGGACGCACTTATCTAGACTATAGGATCAAGATCCAAACAGATCGGACGTCCAGGAAACGCTACTTATGGAATAGGTTTCGTCATCTAACGTCGGCGTTAGCGCTAACGCCTGCGTTAGCTCCTCGACGAAGTCCCCTTCGATGAAGCCAACTCAACGACCAGACGGAGCTGCGAAAAGTTATTGCCGGCGTTAGCGCTAGCACCCGCGTTAGC
Organism: Dactylorhiza incarnata; assembly: GCA_033032865.1. Classification (NCBI taxonomy): domain Eukaryota; kingdom Viridiplantae; phylum Streptophyta; class Magnoliopsida; order Asparagales; family Orchidaceae; genus Dactylorhiza; species Dactylorhiza incarnata. Next base: position 5,849,355 of record JAWHQI010000051.1, on the reverse strand, counting down.
TCTTCGACGAACTCCCATCGATGAACTCCCTTCGACGAAACTCCCTTCGACAAAATTCCCTTCGATGAACTCCCTTCGACGAAACTCCCTTCGACGAACTCCATCGCAAAAAGTGCTTTACCTGACGGGGCAGCTAACGCCTGCGTTAACACCTAACGCCGACGCTAGCTCCCAGATACAAAAAACCTATACTAGCCTTAGGCATTCCAGCCTCCGCGCTCAGCGAAACCTAGGGTGTTACAAATCCACCCCCTTAAGAGAATTTTGTCTTTGAAATTTACGACGTTAACGAAAGCACAAATACCACACATACCTGAAACGAATAGATCTGAAAAGTTATCCCGCATTGTATGCTCTCGCTCCCACGATAACTCGTCTCGTCCGCAATTATCCCAACGCACTTTCACCAGCTTGACCTCTTTGTTCCGCAACCGCCGAACTTCAGAATCCTCCACGCAAACTGGATGAACTATCGTCCTCAGATCTTCGGTTACAGGAACTGTCGAAGACTCAACCACATCCTGCAGCTCCACCAATGCTTTCCTCAGCACCGAAACATGAAATACATCATGTAATCCTCTTAGCTCTATGGACAACGCCAACCGATAGGCCGCTTCTCCTATGTGCTCTGCAACCTCTCTATGGACAACGCCAACCGATAGGCCGCTTCTCCTATGCGCTCTGCAACCTTAAACGGACCCAAGTATCTCAGACTCATTTTCTTGAGTCGTCGAATTCGCAAAACGCCTTTGAACGGCTTGATCTTCATGTAGACCATTTCGCCCACCGCAAACTCCACATTTCTGTGGCGTGCATTAAAATACTTTGCCTGCCGATCCTGAGCAACCTTCATGCACTCCTGGATTGTTAGCACCAACTCACAAGCATCTGCCAGCACTTCTTTTCCTAACAACTGGGAGTCTCATGCCTCTATGCAAGACATCGGCGTTCGACACCGCCTTCCATACAAAGCTTCGTATGGCGCCATTTTGATACTCTCCTGGAAACTATTGTTGTAGGCAAACTCCACCATGAAGAGGCGGTCTTCCCAACTTTTACCGAAATTGAGAGCACACATTCTCAACATGTCCTCCACCGTACGATTCATTCTCTTCGTTTGGCAATCGGTCTGCGGATGGAACGCGGTACTAAACTTCAATTTTGTGCCCAAACTTCGCTGCACTAACCTCCAGTCCTTGGATGTGAATCGTCCATCACGATCACTTACGATGCACTTTGGAATTCCGTGCAACCGAACAATGTTTCGAATATAAACCTCCACGAGCTTCTCCACGCTATAATCCTTCCGATTTGGAATGAAGTGGGCTACCTTGGTCAGGCGATCCACAATCTCCCAAATTGCATCGTTACCTTGCCGCGATCGATGTAAACCATGCACAAAATCCATGGAGATGTCGTCGAATTTCCACTCTGGGATAGGAAGAGGTTTCGAGAATCCACCAGGCCTTTGGCATTTCGCCTTCACTAAGGCGTACGTCTGACACCGGCTTACATACAAAGCTACATCTCGCTTCATCCCAGGCCACCAAAAGGATTTCTTCAAATCCAAGTACATCTTCGTACTTCCTGGATGACTGGAGTACTTCGTGAAGTGAGCCTCAAACATAAACTCCTCACGGAGCTTGCCAAAATGAGGGACAAATGCCCTTCCATTTCTCTTTAAAAGTCCACTGACCATCTCCAATGCACTGCCTCTCGAATTCGATCTACTAGATCACACTGCATCTCGATCCAGTTCAGCCGAGCTGCGCTGGACTCACCCTTAGCCACACACACAATGCCAAGAGAGTGAAACTCTCGCACCAAACGCTTGTAATGCGCTTCAATTTCTTTGCCCTGAGTACTTCCTACTCAAGGTGTCCGCCACCACATTGGCCTTGCCTGGCGTATACTGAATCGCTACGTCGTAGTCCCCAAGGAACTCGACCCACCTACACTGCCTCATATTAAGATCCTTCTGATCTAAAAGATACCTCAAGCTTTTGTGGTCCATGAAGATTTCAACCTTTGCACCATACACGTAGTGCCACCACAACTTCAACGCAAAAATCACCGCCTCCAAATCCATGTCGTGGACGGGTAATTTCTCTCATGAGGCTTTAGCTGCCTCAACCCATAAGCTATCGCGTTGCCATATTGCACAAGCACGCAACCCAAACTGCACCCTGACACGTCGCTGAAAATTTGGAATCCCTCAGTCCCACTAGGAAGACTTATGATTAGAGCAGACATCAATCTATCCTTCAAGGTCTCGAACGCACGGGCACACTACGGCGTCCACACAAACTTCTGGTCCTTTCGGGTAAGGGTAGTGAGGGGCAAACCCATCCGCGAAAAGTTCTCAACGAACCTTCTGTAATAACCGGCCAGTCCAAGGAAACTCCGGACTTCCACCACGTTTCTCAGTACAGGCCAATCTCTAATGGCTTCAATCTTCGTAGGATCCATGATGACTAGTTTTTAGTCATCGTTTTTAGTTTAGTTTAGTTTAAATTTCCTTAGTTTTAATTATATTCTCTTTGCATTTTATGGTGGTTAAGCTTTAATATTGTTATTTTATGATTTCATATTATTTTATGTTATGTTATGTTTTAATGTTGTTATTATCTAATGTTTGTTATGCTTAGTTATGTTAAGCAATGTTGTCATTTTATAAAACTAATTTTATTTTATTTTTATGTAGGATATACCATGCAACCCTCCTCTTTGATGCAGCCCAACATCCCCACTTGGTGCAGCCCGAGCTCAAGTAAACAGCCCCTTCAATTGGAGCAAGCCCAAACCGCAATTCATGATGCAAAACCGAGCAGCCCACCACCACCTTTGCATGGCTCATGCACTTGGCCGAAATTCCTTCTCTCTCCCCTCTTTCATTTCACATCTCTCTCTCTCTCTCTCTCTCTCTCTCTCTCTCTCTCTCTTTAATTTTCATTTGCATTTAATATCATCCATGCACTTGGCCGAAATTTCCCCTCCTCTCTCCTCTTTTTCTTTATTAAAACCTTTTCTCTCTCATCCATTGCATGCATCTCTCTCACCTTAATCATTTATATATTCATGCATTTCTCTCCCCACACTTGCATGGCAGAACCATTCTTCTCCCCTCCCTCTCTTTCCATTTTAATTTTATATTTTATTTTATATTTCTTTTATATAAAATACATTGCATTTCCCCCCTCTTTCTCTTCCTTATTAAACCCATGCATGCATTCTTCCATTCATGCATTTCCTTTCTCTCTCCCTCATCAAATCATTCATGCATCTCCACCCCCTTTGTCCCTTCATATCCTCCATCTAGAACATTCCCCCTCTCCTGTAAAAGGAGCACAAGTCTCAAGCTTTGGTGTTAGAGTTTTTAGAGTGGAATGTAGTTAGAAGGTAGGAGTTAGAATATTTTAGAAAGCAAGCTTCCATTCCAAGTACTTATATTTTCTTGTTGTTTTCCATTTCTCCAAGTAATAGTTTAGTATTTTTCATTGTTGTACTTTTATTTCAAGTTGAATGAAAATGCAAGTTTCTCTTTTCTCTTTCTATTATGCGTAGCTAATCTTTTTGTGTTCGATCGCGATAAACTTTGCAATGAAATAACGCATATCTCATTTTATGTTTGCTTTTGTATTTTTATTTTTGATCCGACCTTGATTAATATCGTATCGACTCCGTATTTCATGTATACGGTAGTAGATTCCGATCTCATATTTGAGTAGCCGAGAGGCTCGTGAATGTGAAAGATCACTCAAGGAAGGAAGGAGTTGCACACAACCCTAGAGATAGGATGACGTAAATCCTCCGGATTGGAGTCAAATCCAATAGCGCTGTTCACTTCGATAATGCGACTTTAGGCCTTTTGATTTGCAAAGAGATTTCGGTCAAAACATCTAGAAGTTAGGAGATTTATTGCTCTAGCGAGATTATTTCTCATTTTCGGATCCGCCACGGTCTTTATAAAATTGCAAATGTCAAACTAATTAATTCCGTTATTTTATTTCAAAGTGAATCGTCGATCGAGCACTCTTTTCGTAATAGTTTATTTCTCTTTTAATTAAGCTTAGTTTATTTTTATTTTCAAAACCCAATCAATCGTTCGGTAGGATAATAGAGTCGTTGTGAGTAATAGTACTTGCCAGACCCGAGTTTTTATATGACCTTGATATATTTTATATCCCATGCTATATTTCGATAGGTACACTTGCCTTAATCGAGTATAGATTGGAGAACACAAATTTCTCTATCATGTTTTTGGCGCCGTTGCCGGGGATATTTTTGGCAATATTACGAAAGCACCGAGATTATTACTTCTACAAAAAAAATCAAAAAAAAATTATTATATATTATAATTAACCCACATCATCGTTTTTTTACCCCACCTAAATTCCTGGAAAGGACGCTTTGGGCTTGAATTCCCATCACAGCCTTTAGTACCGTTGCAAACCCCTCACAGGGCAGATCTCGGGAAGTCTAGGACTAACATAATCTGCCTAAAAAAAATCAAAAAATTAAATTTTCTCTTTCTTTTTTGGTAACAGTTTTTCTTTATCATGGAATCATCTTCTTTTTGCACTCTTTGCGGGTCGCCCGACCATTTTAATTTTGCATGTTTTTCAGGAACCCCTCCCTCATATGATTTCAATTTTTCTGGAGTAGGTCAAAGTGGCCAATTTGACCCTTACTCAAATTTTTATCCTACACGGGAGATGGGGAACCCGTCTTATTTTTCGCATGATTTTGCCCCGCAAAGCGTCGCGCCTCTAATTTTTAATTCTATCGATAATTGGTATTTTGAATTGCAAACTTCTTTAGATAATACTAATGCGCATTTCAAAACCATTATCGATTATTTTTCTCGTGAGGCCGCATCTTTTTCTTCGTCCTCTTCTCCGTCTCCTCCAATTTCTTCGTGTAATGAGTCACCAGATATCCCGGCTTGTCTTTTTCCTCTCGAGGAGGATAACTATTCGGATATTCCGGATTGTTTTCTTCCTCCTTTGGATGACACCCCTATGGATATTCCGGCGTGCTTTTTACCTTTTGAGGATGACGAGACGCCTCAAAATTCTCCTTCTTTTTTTGAAGACGTTGGTGATTCCATTTCTGATTTAAATTCAACTGTTCCAACTTTTTCGATTTTTAACAAGTCTTTTTCTTCCTCTCCTTTTATTTTAGATACTTCCTCTTTAGTTCTTTCTATCCCTTTTTTTCTCCCGAAATTTCACAATTCTCTCCTTCTCCTTGTGAAATTTCAGTTAATGAAACTTCTTTTTCTACTTCTTTTATTTCTCTTTCTATTTCTTCTCCTTTTTCTTCTTCTTCTTTTGACGACCCCTTCTTTCCCATTCTACATGCGGCGGAGTTCTTCTATAACTCCGTCCGTTCATTTTCGGGCGTCATTCCCTTGAAGATTCCACCGCATGTCGGTGCGATTCTTCAATTTTTCTTCTTTTTTCTTATTTACTCTCCTAAGCGCATACTTAGGGAGTTACCACTTCACTTTAGTTTTTATTTTCCATTTAGCTAACCAATAACGTCGGGCTCAGACGACGTTAAACAAAGAGCGCTCTTGGGAGGCACCCCTTGCTTACCATTTTTTTCTTTTTCTTTTTATTTTGTTTTGCAGGAATAAAACCTTTGGCGGTTAGTTTGGCTCCATCTTCTCTTCCTTAGGCCTGAGTCGGTTTCCAGCTCAAGCATGGGGGAGCAACATCAGCATTCGGCCTCACGAATCCGGGGAAGTCATTTTTATATTTACTTTATTGCCCCCCCCCCCCCCCCCCCCTCTTCTTTTCTTCTTTTCTTTTTTTTCCTCATCCTTACTATTCAACATTGGGGACATGGTTGAACTTTAAGCATGGGGGAGTGTTTTCCCTTTCTTTTTAAGTCTTTCAAAAAAACACAAAAAAATTTGAAAACAAAACAAAATCAAAAAAATTATTATAGTACTATTTTGTTTCTTTAGCCTTATGAAAAAATCCAAAAAAATAAAAATATATATATAAAATCTATTTGAAAATCATAGTCAAAAAATTATTTTCTATCTTTATTTTTATGCGTCTTCTAGTGATGTGTATGCCCGAGCGATTCTTTTGTCCTAGGTAGAATTTTCTTGAATAGGTTTTCTAAACTTATTAGTTTAACATATTTTAGTTTTACGATTTTCTAATCTCTAAATATAGACATCAGTCCTTTAAGGACTATAAGTTAGCAAATTGTAGTTTTTCTTTTTATTCGGTGTTATTGCCTAGGAACAGTTGCTAAATAACGTTATCACTTTTTCATTTAGGAATAATTCTTTCTTGGTGTCTAAAACTTGTCCCTAGCTACTCTCGAAGCATGTGCGTAGTTTTTGATTTTCACGAACTTTAGAAATGATCTAGGCCACCCTTTGACCCGTTTGAGACTTTTTGCCCACCTAAACATTACACCATTGCAAACTATTTTGGGCCTTTCCCTTTTTCTCTGTCTAAGCTCCACTTTTCACTTTTTCACCAAAGCCAAAATGCCTAACCCTTTTTCCACACTAAACCTTGAGCTTTATGTTTACTCATTTTTGTGATGGGGTTTATTTTTGTAAAATGAAAAGAAACCTGAAAGCTTACATTTGGAGCTCCCTTTTAGAAAAAGTAGTACCAAAAAGAAGAAGATCATCATCAAAAAAAATTGTGTGAAATCAAAAGAAGAAAAAAAATGAAGTTTATTCGTGGCCAATTATGAAAAGAAAAAATTACATGGCCTTGTTTCTATTTATGAAATGAAAAATGTTGTACCTCTCAATTCTTATTTTTGTGCTCAACTTTGGTTTAGTGTGTTTAGTTTTCCTTTTTATCTTTGAATTATCACTCCTAATCATTTACCTAAACCAAATTATTACGCCTATTAAGTCCTAGTGATCTTTATAACGTGTTACAAATCTGCGTAGTGGAGAGAGTGTGAACGGACAATCCTATGGACACCATCATTGATGGATTTCTTTGGAGGTTATTTTGAGGTGATTTAGGGGTAGTCGCTATTTTAGCAACCTAGTAATTCGTCTAATGCACCGTTTATTTGGAAACTCTATATTTTTGTTTTTCTTATTCTTCTAAACTTTTGGAAGTCTTGTTTTAGGGATTTAGAAATGTGTAATCCTTCTTTATGTTTTAATAATATTTTTAGGTCTCCTCTTTTCAAGTTTTCTATTTTGGATATCTCACCTCACTAGTTGCTAGCATAGAAATTAGGATAGTTTAATTTTCCACATTTTGGTTTTCTTAATTATGCAACTTAAAAATTATTTTCCTTTTTGTTTCCCCTCTATTTTGATTTCCATTTGCTTGGGGACAAGCAAACTCTTAAGCATGGGGGAGTTTGATGACTAGTTTTTAGTCATCGTTTTTAGTTTAGTTTAATTTAAATTTCCTTAGTTTTAATTATATTCTCTTTGCATTTTATGGTGGTTAAGCTTTAATATTGTTATTTTATGATTTCATGTTATTTTATGTTATGTTATGTTTTAATGTTGTTATTATCTAATGTTTGTTATGTTTAGTTATGTTAAGCAATGTTGTCATTTTATAAAACTAATATTATTTTATTTTTATGTAGGATATACCATGCAGCCCTCCTCTTTGATGCAGCCCAACATCCCCACTTGGTGCAGCCCGAGCTCAAGCAAACAGCCCCTTCAATTGGAGAAAGCCCAAACCGCAATTCATGATGCAAAACCGAGCAGCCCACCACCACCTTTGCATGGCTCATGCACTTGGCCGAAATTCCTTCTCTCTCCCCTCTTTCATTTCACATCTCTCTCTCTCTTTTTAATTTTCATTTCCATTTAATATCATCCATGCACTTGGCCGAAATTTCCCCTCCTCTCTCCTCTTTTTCTTTTTAAAACCTTTTCTCTCTCATCCATTGCATGCATCTCTCTCACCTTAATCATTTATTTATTCATGCATTTCTCTCCCCACACTTGCATGGTCGAACCATCCTTCTCCCCTCCCTCTCTTTCCATTTTAATTTTATATTTTATTTTATATTTCTTTTATATAAAATACATTGCATTTCCCCCCTCTCTCTCTTCCTCATTAAACCCATGCATGCATTCTTCCATTCATGCATTTCCTTTCTCTCTCCCTCATCAAATCATTCTTGCATCTCCACCCCCTTTGTCCCTTCATATCCTCCATCTAGAACATTCCCCCTCTCCTATAAAAGGAGCACAAGTCTCAAGCTTTGGTGTTAGAATTTTTAGAGTGGAATGTAGTTAGAAGGTAGGAGTTAGAATATTTTAGAAAGCAAGCTTCCATTCCAAGTACTTATATTTTCTTGTTGTTTTCCATTTCTCCAAGTAATAGTTTAGTATTTTTCATTGTTGTACTTTTATTTCAAGTTGAATGAAAATGCAAGTTTCTCTTTTCTCTTTCTATTATGCGTAGCTAATCTTTTTGTGTTCGATCGCGATAAACTTTGCAATGAAATAACGCATATCTCATTTTATGTTTGCTTTTGTATTTTTATTTTTGATCCGACCTTGATTAATATCGTATCGACTCCGTATTTCGTGTATATGGTAGTAGATTCCGATCTCATATTTGAGTAGCCGAGAGGCTCGTGAATGTGAAAGATCACTCAAGGAAGGAAGGAGTTGCACGCAACCCTAGAGATAGGATGACGTAAATCCTCCGGATTGAAGTCAAATCCAATAGCGCGGTTCACTTCGATAATGCGACTTTAGGCCTTTTGATTTGCAAAGAGATTTCGGTCAAAACATCTAGAAGTTAGGAGATTTATTGCTCTAGCGAGATTATTTCTCATTTTTGGATCCGCCACGGTCTTTATAAAATTGCAAATGTCAAACTAATTTCTTCCGTTATTTTATTTCAAAGTGAATCGTCGATCGAGCACTCTTTTCGTAATAGTTTATTTCTCTTTTAATTAAGCTTTGTTTATTTTTATTTTCAAAACCCAATCAATCGTTCGGTAGGATAATAGAGTCGTTGTGAGTAATAGTACTTGCCAGACCCGAGTTTTTATACGACCTTGATATATTTTATATCCTATGCTATATTTCGATAGGTACACTTGCCTTAATCGAGTATAGATTGGAGAACACAAATTTCTCTATCAATGCACCGCCACCCCATCTCCACCAATAACGAGGCCCAAGAATGCCATATTCCCGATCCAGAACTCACACTTTGAGAACTTCGCATAAAGCTGGTTCTCCCTCAATGTTTGCAACACAATTCTCAGATGAGACTCATGCTCCGCCTTCGACTTCGAATAAACTAAGATGTCTTCAATGAACACCACCACGAACGAATCCAGTTATTGTCGAAACACTCGGTTCATTAAATACATGAACAATGATGGCGCGTTCGTCAAACTGAACGGCATCACCGAGAACTCAAAATGACCATATCTCGTCCCAAACGCCGTCTTGGGAATATCCTCATCTCAAATCCTTAACTGATAGTAACCCGACTTCAAGTCCAACTTGGAGTACACCATCGACCCCACCAGCTGATCGAACAAATCATCGATTCGCAGAATCAGGTACTTATTCTTGATGGTCAACTTAATCAACTCGCGATAGTCTATGCACAGCCGCATACTACCATCCTTCTTCTTAACGAACAACACCGGCGCACTCCATGGTGAGGAGTTGGGCCTAATGTACCCCTGCTCGAGAAACTCTTGCAACTGCGTATTTAACTCAGCCAGTTCCTTCGGTGATATCCTAAATAGAGGACGCGACACCGACCTCGCATCCGACACCAACTCAATTGAAAAGTCGATTTCACGCTGAGGAGGGGCTCTTGGAAGCTCCTCAGGGAACACATACTCGAATTCCTCCACCACTGGCACTTCTCCGATCACCAACTTTGTGGAGTAAGTCTCCAACAAAGCGACAAATGCCTCACCTCCTTTATTCACCGCACACACCATTTGCACGACAGAAATTAGGAAGCTGGCCACTCCGCATAGGCCCTCGAACTTTACCTCCGCTCTTCCTTCACTCCTTAAGGTCACCACCTTCAACAGGCAGTCAATACTAGCTCGTTGCTCTGCAAGCCAGTCCATCCCCAGGATGATGTCAAATTCGGCTAGTGGTAGAATTGCTGCTACCAACTCAAAATCACACTCGCAAATCCTCAGCACAATGCGTCCTTTCCTTCCAGTGGTCATGAAAGACCCATTCGGCATGCGCACACTAAACTCCGCCTCTGCCTCGATAGTCTCAACACCGATTCTCCGGCTAAAGCTTTCTGCGAGAAAAGAGTGTGATGCTCCTGTGTCGAACAACACTCTAAAGGGGTAGCCAGACACTAGCACGAAGCCTAACATGCGTATAACGAATATGAAAGGTCACAAACAGGTTAAAACTATTAAATGAAACTCCGAACTTTCGTACCTGTCACCACGTCAGGTTGATGAATCGCTTCCTGCTGCCCGAGGTTGTATGCTCTAGGCTGCACAGGAGGGAAACAGGAAGCACTGGACTCCCCCGCCTTCCGTTTCTCACCAACACTAGGATCGGAATGCACTGACTGCTCCTGCCTCTGCTCTGGCTCAACTCCTCTCTCGAAATAGAACCGATTTATGTGGCCCACTTGGCCACACTTATAGCATGTCACTGGCCCCTTGGAATGGAACTCTCTAGAAGCCGCACCGCTCCTCTCGCCAGTCCTAAAAGGATGAGGCTTTTTCTTCCACCAACTTTTCTCAGACTTCCCCTGAGACTGAGAATGCTTACTTTCTCCCTGCTTTGCAGCCAAGCCCTTTCGGCGCTGGGTTCGCTCCATATCGTTCTCCAAAGTTCGAGCAGCTTCAACTAACTCATTGAACCCCGCATTCTTTAAGGCTATCATAGGTTGCCTTAAATTCTCTCTCAGACCCTGATAGAAGAGATTATCCCTCTCCTCATCGTCTGCCATGGTCGTTCCCGCGTAACGACCCAACTGAGTAAACTCCTGCAAGTACTCGTATACCATCTTCTCGCATTGCACCAAGTGCAAGAACTGTCATTGAAGGGCTAACCTCATCGAAGAGGGGATATAGCCCTTCAGGAAGGCATTCCCGAACTCTTCCATGGACGGGGCACGTCCAGGGAAATGACTACCGCTATGATTCACCCAACACAGCTTAGCGTCGCCTTCTAACATAAACGTTGCGAACTGGGACTGCTTATCCTCTAGGGTCTCTGCCGCTTTTATGTGTTCCTGAATTCTCGCCAACCAATCCTCGACATCCGTCGGAGTGCCAACTCCTTTGAACGTCGGAGGATGGAAATTCAGATAGTACGTCATCTGACGATCTCCTTGCCCAACCGCTCTCTCGGCTAACGGCTCTACCTGCCTTACTCCCACCTCCGGCGTCATTGTGACCGGACTAACAGGAGTTGTGTAACACCCTGCCAGTACGAATAATATAACAGTAGGTCCGGCCGGGACCCCACGCCATACTAACCACACTAGCTAGGAGTTAAAAGGTGATAAACAGAAAGAAATTACAACAGAGTATACTAAACACTAGCGGAAGCATAAAGATTTAACATTTCAATTAGAATTGTCCACTATCGTAGGAATGAAACCATGAAATAGAGTTATGCCCTTAAGGCCTTACATTTAACCAATGTACTAAAAACTCCAAAACATACATCTGCACGCAGGCCGGCAATACATGAGAAAGATAAAAAGGGAGGCTGGCCTTCAAGGGCCAACTCAACAAAAGGGGCCACCACCCGCTATTTCCCGCTAGGCTCACCTGCACCTGCATAAGAACATTCCACCAAGCGGTGGCAAACAAAGTAACGGTCAGCATAGCTGACCAAATTATAACGACCCCACCCCTTTCCCGGGGTGGCGGAGATTCTACCCTGTAAGCAAGCCATACTAGCACAAGTACTAAAATAAAGAAAGTGCAACTACACAAGGTGAGGTTTCAAGCACATTCAATCTTCTAGGTTGAGCATCAAAAAGGAGGGAACCTAGGTATGCACATGATGCTAGTTGGGTTCACCCGAAGGTTCCCCACAACCGCCTAAACAACCGCATGAGGCTAACAACATCAATTCCACAAAACACTCCACCGTAAGGGCCATCGCCTTAGGTGGGAAAAAGAGCTTTTGGTCGGTCTAGGTAAACACCTTCCACGACCTCTCCCATGATCGCACGGCTTACATGAGGTAGGGACCTCTTGCCGATCTGCATGGAAACGGGTTCGGTTTAGCTTTGCCTGTGCTCTAATCGTCGCGATCTATCGCACGACGCGGGTACGGCTTCGCCTCGGCCCGTAAGGGTTTAGCACTTTCAAGTGCTACACAAATATAAGCTACGCACCTAATCCCTTCACAAGGATCTAGGCTTCACAAATACTAAAATAAGGGAGGTATAATACGCTCCGCATCAATTTCGTGGTGAAGGTTTGCCTTCATCCAATCTCACAGCATGGGGCTTTCGTTAGGATCTTCACAAGACGCCTACACTTAAATCCCGCACTACCATAGACGATTTCACGGAGTCATTCTCCGGTACGCATTCTAGGCTTAACCTAAATGCAACGTCGCAATCCAAGCATCACCGATTCGGGCTCACGGCAACAAATAGGCTTCACACAAAATGCCTAAATCCGCACGACTACCGGATTTTCTACATGCAATATGCCGGGGACGGACACAATCGACCCAGAGTTCCGAAGAACTTGAGGGAATCCTACACTTCACCCATTTGGTGAAAGGGATCCCTCATGCAAGCATAGAGAAATGAAGGAGAGGACAAAAGACAAGTCCAAACAACGGGAGAAGGAATCGTTACCCTAGGAGCGTTCTTTTTCGCCATGGATCCGAGATTCTAGACGGAGAGAAATGACCCACCGGGCTGCACTCTCCAGATCTGGAAACGGCTCGCGAAACGGAGCTCCGGAGCTCCGTCAATGGCGGAATCCCCCTTCTTCTTCCTTGCCTCCTTCTTCTTCCTCTAGGTTTGGAGAGAGAAAAGCCTCAAAAGAATGAGGGTTAATCTCCTCTCACAAGCCCTAAGACCCTCCAGCAACTAATCCTAGCCATTGGATCGAATTCCAAAGGATTTGGACCGCCGGATCGTCTCCTCCGCTCAAAATCGTGGAGCAGGTAAACAGCGCGCACGATCACAGGCGCACGATCACTGGTCGTGCGCTAAGAGGAGAATGGTCGTGCGATAAGCCGAGACAGAACTCCGATTCCTTGCGGGTTACGCACGATCATTGGCGCACGATCACTGGTCGTGCGCGAAGAGGACAATGGTCGTGCGCATTGACCTGATATGGAATTTTTAGCCTATCCCGAGCGCAGCACTACCACTCCGCCTACCTCGCTAAACTACGATCTTTGGGGTGTTACAACTCCACCCTCCTTAAAAAAATTTCGTCCCGAAATTTCGAAAACAGTAATAGCAGGAATTTACAGTTTTTAAAGAAAATTTACCTAAGAGAAATAGCTCGGGGTACTCCGCAAGCATCGCTTGCTCTCTCTCCCAAGATAGCTCCTCTCGGCCGCAATTATCCCACCGGACTTTTACCATCCGAATGGACTTGTTCCGCAACTGCTTTACCTCGGTATCCTCGATGCGTAAGGGCTTGACTTTCGTCGACAACCCACTATCAACCGGCACTTTGCCAACCGCAACGATATGAGTAGGCTCTTGCACTGCCTTCCTCAGAACTGAAATGTGAAACACGTCGTGCAGACCGCTCAGCTCTGCAGATAGTGCAAGCCGATAAGCCGCATCACCAATACGTTCCATAATCTCAAACGGTCCTAAGTACCTTGGACTGAGCTTTTTCAAGCGTCGGATCCTTGATACCCCTTTGAACGGTTTGATCTTCAAGTAAACCCGGTCACCGACGGCGAACTCTAGGTTCCTATGCTTGGCGTTGTAATATTTTGCTTGCCTATCCTGGGCAATCAATAGCCTTTCACGAATAGTTCGGATCGTCGAAGTTGCTTCCTCAACATCCTTTCGCTTTAATAGCTTAGTATCGCCCGTTTCCGCCTAAGACAACGACGTACAACACTTCTTACCATAGAGGGCCTCGAAGGGAGCCATCTTTATACTGGCTTGGTAGCTATTATTGTAGGCGAATTCGATCATATAGAGATGATCTTCCCACTTCTTTCCAAAATCCAGAGCGCACATTCGGAGCATATCCTCCATAGTCCTGTTGGTCCTCTCGGTCTGTCCATCCGTTTGCGGGTGGAAGGCCGTGCTGAATTTCAATTTAGTGCCCAACAGTTCATGGATAAGCCTCCAATCTTTCGATGTGAAGCGCCCGTCGCGATCGCTGACGATGCTACGAGGGACACCGTGCAGCCGCACAATACTATCGACATAGAGCTTCGCTAGCTTTTCTACAGAATCATCCTTCCGGTTCGGAATAAAATGCGATACTTTTGTCAGTCTGTCCACGATCACCCAGATGGCGTCGTTTCCATGCTGCGATCTCGGCAATCCGTGCACGAAATCCATTTAAATATCGTCAAACTTCCATTCCGGAATCGGCAAGGACTTCAAAAATCCACCAGGACGCTGACATTCCACCTTCACCAACGCGCAAGTGTTACACTTGGCTACGTAGAGGGCAATGTCTTTCTTCATACCCGGCCACCAGGAAAGTTTCTTCATGTCCATGTACATTTTCGTGCTCCCCAGGTGGATAGAGTACTTGGTATGATGAGCCTCGTACATCAACTCCGCCCGTAGAGTACCAACGTTTGGGATGCACAATCTGCTATTCTTCCACATAAGGCCATCTTCGAAGGAGAAATCAGCGTTTAACCCGTCAACGGTTTCCGCTTTAAAGCGTTTCGTGCTCTCATCCAGCTCCAATGCCTGTCGAACTCGGTCGGCAAGGTGGTATTCAACCTTCGTCCAGTTCAAGCATGCTGAAGTAGACGCTCTTCGATCAACGCAAATGATCTCCATTTCTTCCAGCTCACGGATTAGACGCTCATCGTGCATCAAAATCCAATTTGCTTGAGCGGGATCCCGACGACTCAACGCGTCCGCAACTACATTTCCCTTTCCAGGAGTATATTTGATGTCGAAGGTGTAGTCCCCAAGGAACTCCAACCACCTCCTTTGACTCATATTCAACTCCCTTTGATCCAGCAAGTACTTGAGGCTCTTGTGGTCGGTAAAGATGTCGATCTTCACGCCATACAAATAATGCCTCCAAAGCTTAAGGGCAAATACCACGGCCGCTAGCTCCAAATCATGGACCGAGTAATTCCTCTCATGAACCTTCAACTGCCGGGAGCCGTAGGCAATTACCTTACCGAACTGCACTAGGACACATCCCAAACCACTCCCTGAGGCGTCGCTATAAATTTCGTAGCCTTCCGTACCACATGGCAAGCATAGAATGGGCGCCGTGGTCAGACGGCTCTTCAGCTCTTCAAAAGCTCGTGCGCACTCGGGCGACCAAACGAACTTATTATCTTTCCTAGTCAATTTAGTGAGAGGAAGTGCAATCCTCGAGAAGTTTTCCACAAAGCGCCTATAATAGCCGGCAAGTCCTAAGAAACTTCGGACTTCCGCTACGTTTTTCAACAAAGGCCAGGCTCGGATCGCTTCTATCTTCGACGGATCAACCGCAATTCCATCTCCTCTAACGGCGTGACCAAGGAATGCTACTGACGGTAGCCAAAACTCGCACTTGGAGAACTTGGCATATAGCTGACTCCTCCTCAAGGTGCTCAGAACGACGTGCAGATGCCCTACATGCTCCTCTTCCGATTGAGAGTATACCAAAATGTCGTCGATAAAGACTATCACAAATTGATCCAAATACTCACGGAACGTCCTATTCATTAAGTCCATGAATACCGACGGTGCATTAGACAGACCGAACGGCATCACCGTGAACTCATAGTGCCCAAAGCGGGTACTAAACGCTGTCTTTGGAATGTCACATTCCCTTATCCGCAGTTGGTAATAGCCGGACCTTAGGTCCAGTTTGGAGTATACCGTCGACCCAACCAGCTGGTCGAATAGATCATCGATTCTTGGAATCGGATATCGGTTCTTCTCGGTCAACTTGTTTAGCTCTCGATAATCGATACATAGACGCAAGCTCCCGTCCTTCTTTTTCACAAAGAGGACCGGTGCACTCCAAGGCGAGGAACTTGGACGTACGTAGCCTTGCTCTAGCAGCTCTTGCAATTGGACCTTCAGCTCTGCCAATTCCTTCGGCGCTATCCGGTATGGTGAGCGGGCCACAGGTTTGGCACCTGGCACAAACTCGATACAGAAATCAATCTCCCGATGAGGCGGGGCCCCAGGGAGTTCGTTAGGAAACACGTCGGCGTACTCCGCTACGACTGGGACATCACATAACCTGGGCTTTGGCTCTGAAGTCTCCAACAAGGTGAAGAACAACTCGGCGCCTTTTCTCACCGCCTTAACCACTTGGAGAGCAGACATCAGCGTCTTGCTCGCACCTCGCATACCGGCAAACGTGGTTTCTCCATCGGTGTTCCTTCCCAGAGTGATCTCCTTAGAATTGCAATCTATGCATGCACGCTGCTCCGAGAGCCAGTCCAGGCCGAAGATCACATCGAATTCAGCTAACGGTAATAACGATGCTTCCAAATCGAAATCCTGATTTCCGATCCACACCTTCACTCGACTCTTCCTATCTGCAGACATGCGAGATCCATTGGGTAGCACTACTTCTAATCTATCCTCTACGAAGGTAGATGGCACTCTGATTCGCACCACGAAGTCCTCAGATAGAAAAGAGTGCGATGCACCCGTATCAAATAGAGCTCTCGCCGGATAGTTGAAAATTAGGACAAAGCCTAATTGCACAACAGTATAATCACAAATAGCTATGCAAAGGCTAATTTTTAATTCATACCTGTGACAACATCAGGTTGTCGTATGGCTTCTTGCTGGCCAAGCGAGTAGACTCTCGGCTGAGTCGGAGTAATGTGCTGGGAAGCCGAAGACTGCGCAGCTTTACCATTTTCCGCAGCTCGAGCATAGTCCAATGCTCGATTTTCTGCCTTCGGGGGACCACTTCTGCATACTGCGGCCTTGTGTCCCACCTTCCCGCAGGTGAAACACGTGATAGGACTCCGCACAGTCGTTGCTCCCGAAACATTTGAGCGGGTTTGCTCCGCCGGTTTGAACTTCCTTTTGTTCTTTCTGAACTCTGACTTGGACTGAGAGACCGGCACATGAAACTCAGGTTTCTTTGCCACAGCTTTTGCTTGTACCCTCTTCATGTCCAACTCTAGGGATCTGGCAGTTTGGACCATCACCTGGAAACCTAACGTCATAGGGCCTGCAAGGAGCAGCCTCAACTCGTCCCGAAGACCTACATAGAACTTGTTCGTCTTTGTCTCTTCGTCTTCCATCATAGGCCCCGCATAACGACCCAGTTTAGTGAACTCATGCAAGTACTCATCCACTGAGCTGTCGCCTTGAGTTAACTTCAGAAACTGGTTCTGCAACGCAATGCGTTGGGCAGAAGGAATATACCTTTGAAGAAAAGACTTTGAGAACTCCGCTATCGTGATCTCGGTAATCTCCCTGCCTCCGAACTTGTGCACTTCCTGTTCAGCCCACCAACGCTCTGCCTCTCCGTTAAGGAGGAAGGTGGCTAAAGTGACCATCATAACTTCTTCTGTTGCTGTCGCCCTTAGAATCTTCCTAACCGTTGACAGCCAGTCCTCCGCCTCCGTTGGGGATCCGGTCCCCGAGAAAGTTGGAGGGTGGAAGCTTAGAAAGTGTTGCATCTGTTGATCACGCGCTCGCGCAACAACTACACGCTCTACAGGACGCTCCACCCTTTGCACCACCGCAGGTTCCACTGCAGCCACTGGCACAGGGGTCTCAACCCTCGGTTCCACCGCAGGTTCCACTGCAGGTTCGATCACCGGGGCCGCATCTGTATCAGGCGTAGCAGGCTGTGCAAGCCTTTGCGGTTGAGCATTGATCATCGTGAAGACAGCTTCTGCGATTAACCTGATCATCTCAGCAGGAGGAGTGGTCGCTGGCACTTCAGCCGACCCACTACTTTCAGCAGTGTTACGGGGTTGAGACGGCCCCGCACCACTTCTAGTAGCCTATAATCGTGTAAGACACAATTTAGTGACTGAAAACATAGCAAACAATAATCATGGAACGCTCAGGTTCCGCAAACAAGTATGTTTTCCCATTCCTAAGTGGACATTCTTATTAGTTTTTGTCGTTTTAGGTGAATGCACATCCCGTGCATACCACCCCTTAAAAGGAATTCGTCCCGAATTCGCTAAACTACGGATCGACGCCTTAAGTCTGATACCAAATTGTAACACCCTACCAGTACGAATAATATAACAGTAGGTCCGGCCGGGACCCCACGCCATACTAACCACACTAGCTAGGAGTTAAAAGGTGATAAACAGAAAGAAATTACAACAGAGTATACTAAACACTAGCGGAAGCATAAAGATTTAACATTTCAATTAGAATTGTCCACTATCGTAGGAATGAAACCATGAAATAGAGTTATGCCCTTAAGGCCTTACATTTAACCAATGTACTAAAAACTCCAAAACATACATCGGCACGCAGGCCGGCAATACATGAGAAAGCTAAAAAGGGAGGCTGGCCTTCAAGGGCCAACTCAGCAAAAGGGGCCACCGCCCGCTATTTCCCGCTAGGCTCACCTGCACCTGCATAAGAACATTCCACCAAGCGGTGGCAAACAAAGTAACGGTCAGCACAGGTGACCAAATTATAACGACCCCACCCCTTTCCCGGGGTGGCGGAGATTCTACCCTATAAGCAAGCCATACTAGCACAAGTACTAAAATAAAGAAAGTGCAACTACACAAGGTGAGGTTTCAAGCACATTCAATCTTCTAGGTTGAGCATCAAAAAGGAGGGAACCTAGGTATGCACATGATGCTGGTTGGGTTCACCTGAAGGTTCCCCACAACCGCCTATACAACCGCATGAGGCTAACAACATCAATTCCACAAAACACTCCACCGTAAGGGCCATCGCCTTAGGTGGGAAAAAGAGCTTTTGGTCGGTCTAGGTAAACACCTTCCACGACCTCTCCCATGATCGCACGGCTTACATGAGGTAGGGACCTCTTGCCGATCTGCATGGAAACGGGTTCGGTTTATCTTTGCCCGTGCTCTAATCGTCCCGATCTATCGCACGACGCGGGTACGGCTTCGCCTCGGCCCGTAAGGGTTTAGCACTTTCAAGTGCTACACAAATATAAGCTACGCACCTAATCCCTTCACAAGGATCTAGGCTTCACAAATACTCAAATAAGGGAGGTATAATACGCTCCGCATCAATTTCGTGGTGAAGGTTTGCCTTCATCCAATCTCACAGCATGGGGATTTCGTTAGGATCTTCACAAGACGCCTACACTTAAATCCCGCACTACCATAGACGATTTCACGGAGTCATTCTCCGGTACGCATTCTAGGCTTAACCTAAATGCAACGTCGCAATCCAAGCATCACCGATTCGGGCTCACGGCCACGAATAGGCTTCACACAAAATGCCTAAATCCGCACGACTACCGAATTTTCTACATGCAATATGCCGGGGACGGACACAATCGACCCGGAGTTCCGAAGAACTTGAGGGAATCCTACACTTCACTCATTTGGTGAAAGGGATCCCTCATGCAAGCATAGAGAAATGAAGGAGAGGACAAAAGACAAGTCCAAACAACGGGAGAAGGAATCGTTACCCTAGGAGCGTTCTTTTTCGCCATGGATCCGAGATTCTAGATGGAGGGAAATGACCGCACCGGGCTGCACTCTCCAGATCTGGAAACGGCTCGCGAAACAGAGCTCCGGAGCTCCGTCAATGGCGGAATCCCCCTTCTTCTTCCTTGCCTCCTTCTTCTTCCTCTAGGTTTGGAGAGATAAAAGCCTCAAAAGAATGAGGGTTAATCTCCTCTCACAAGCCCTAAGACCCTCCAGCAACTAATCCTAGCCATTGGATCGAATTCCAAAGGATTTGGATGGCCGGATCGTCTCCTCCGCTCAAAATCGCAGAGCAGGTAAACAGCGCGCACGATCACAGGCGCACGATCACTGGTCGTGCGCTAAGAGGAGAATGGTCGTGCGATAAGCCGAGACAGAACTCCGATTCCTTGCGGGTTACGCACGATCATTGGCGCACGATCACTGGTCGTGCGCGAAGAGGACAATGGTTGTGCGCATTGACCTGATATGGAATTTTTAGCCTATCCCGAGCGCAGCACTACCACTCCGCCTACCTCGCTGAACTACGATCTTTGGGGTGTTACAAGTTGCAGCCTGCACAACAGGCGTCACAATCTATGGCATTGCCGCAGCATAAGCCGCCACCATTGCCTCTGCTAGCAAACGACAAAAGTCTGTCGGGGACACACCCATATTCACAAGGGCTGGGGCCGTTGCACTGCTTGCCGACGGCTCCTCTTCACGCCTCGACGTCCCCGCATCTTCGCCACCATCCTAGCATAAGCAAGGAAAAATGAATCAAATTCTATTCGCAGGACTCGAACGTAAGGACACTCATGGTCCTGCAAGGTGCTCCTATGTGGACAACCTCTTAACGCGATTCGAACACGCTAAACCTCAACAAGAACCCTAATCTACCTCTGATACCAAATTTTAACACCTCCCCTATAATGACTATATAATATTTGTCCGGCCGGGACCCCACAACATATAATCACCACAGCTTTAGTATTAAAAAGTGATATAGATCTAACCATCACAAAACTCAGAACCAACACAGCGGAAACATTAAATAAACTACAGATGTTGTCCACATCTACATAAGAGTACTACGGCCTTAAGGCCTTACAAAACTCATACTCAAGTCAAAACAAAAAGGGCATAGAAATGTCCAACAGATCACCACAATCCTAAGCTACCTCGACATGCAAGATGGAACAGATAAAGACATCATAATCAAACAAGAAAGCATGAAAAGTGCACTTCATGAATCTTAGGCCTTTCTGGATGGCGAGCTAGGTCCAGCCTGCGATCCTTGCCCTGCATCCAAATCACAAAGAATGGCATAACGAGGGTCATCTTTGGCTGACCAACAACGATATAACAGCACCCCTCCAACCAGCCGTTCTAGCGGACCCCGGGGAACTACATCACACTACAAGTCAACACTTCGTATGCAAATGTAATAAACAGTATTAACATAAACACGACAGGCATGAGTGTCACAATCATCATCCACATTTCTATGTTGACCAATAAAAGTAAGGGGATCTAGCAATGCAGCATGTATGCAAACCTGGGTTTCACCCAAGGCACCCTATGGCATGTATGCTTCTAACATAACAACACACATCAACATTTCATAACAAACCAAGGGTACTTATCATTCCGCCCATGGCCATACAAGCCCAAGTCCAAGAACTCCACTGAGACCTCACCCCTTACATGGCTCATCTTGCCAATGGGCGCATCAGCATACTTGTTCTCACCACAATCACTAAGCCAAAAGCCAAGAACTCCACTGAGACCTCACCCCTTACATGGCTCATCATGCCAACGGGCGCATCATCATAAATGTTCTCATCACTTAGCCCAAAAGGGGACTCGTCTTGCCGGGACACTCTCCCCATATGAATGCAAGCATTTTTGGGATATCTAGTCGACCACAAAGACAAAGTCACACCTTCACATACATGCGGCTTCACAAGCCATACATCACACAAACAATTTACCCTTTCCAAACCACCGTTCGTTCTCACACGAAACATAAAGTCAATACCCATGACGTTTTCGCCGTCATCGGACTTCTAGCAAAAACCCCTAAAGTGGACGTTAAGCAACATCACCGAATCAGACAACTGGTCATGATTTCGGCTTCACCCACAATGCCTAATCCACTAACGAAGCGAATCTCTAGTGCAAAATCATGTCGGGGATGGACTCAATCAACCCGATGGTTCTTCTTGAACCAAGGCGACCCAAACCCCTCTCATGTGAGAGATCTGGTGCAAAAAATTTCAGAAAAGAGAAGGTACAAGCAAAGATTCCATGCACGCATACTAAAACCGGGACGAGAGATGTCGTTACCCTTAGAGGCCTCTTCCTCGCCATGGATTGGTTGAAAGGCACGGATAGAAAGAAGCGCCTTCTAGTCCTCTCCACGGATCTGGTCTCGTATCAGCGAATGGAGCTTCGGGGCTCCAACAATGGTGGATCTAGCCTTCTTCTTCCTCCAAACCCTACATCTCTTCTAAGCCTCCAAAAGCACAAAGGACTTAATGAAATGAGAATAGAACTTCTCTGACCTAAATAGAGCCTTAGGATGCACTTATGTAGACCTTAGGATCAAGATCCAAACAGATCGTACATCCATGAAATGCTACTTACAGAACAGGTTCCGTCAGCTAACGCCGACATTAGCGCTAACGCCTGCTTTAGCTCCTCGACGAAGTCCCCTTCGACGAAGCCAACTCAACGACCCGGCAGAACTGCGAAAAGCTATCGCTGGCATTAGCGCTAGCGCCCGCATTAGCTCTTTGATGAACGCCCTTCGACGAACTCCCTTCGACGAACTCACTTCGATGAAACTCCCTTCGACGAAACTCCCTTCGACGAACTAACTTCGACGAAACTCCCTTCGATGAAACTCCCTTTGATGAACTCCATTGCAAAAAGTGCTTTACGCGACGGGGCATCTAACACCTACGTTAACACCTAACGCCGACGCTAGCTCCTAGATACAGAAAACTTGTACAAGACTTAGGCTTTCCAGCCTCCGCGCTCAGCGAAACCTGGGGTATTACACCACTAGAGGCTGGTCTAAAACTTTTGCGAGATGAGTGGAGGATTCTTCCTGATCCATTGGTGTTCCGGGATCTTATTGGGAGTCTGATATACTTGACGATTACGAGGCCAAATATTGCTTACGCAGTTGGCAGGGTAAGTCAGTATATGGAGGAACCACAGAAACCTCAACTGGTGGCGGCTAGAAATATCTTAAAGTACGTGAAGTCCACCTCAGACATGGGTATCCTTTACGGGAGAGACATGAGCTTTTGTTTGCATGGTTACATGGATGCTGATTATGGGGGAGACTCTGACAATCGGAAGTCGACGTCTGGTTATGCTTTCTTATGCGGATCGACGGCTATTTCATGGTGCAGCAAGAAGCAGGATTCTGTGTCCGTCTCTACTACTGAAGTAGAGTACAAGGCTTCTGCCTTTGTTGGTTATAGAACAATCACAAGGCGGGGGGGGGGGGGGGGGGGGGGGGGGGGGGTTATGTGATTCTTGTTCTTTTTCTACTCTTTTAAAATCTTTTGTGAAAGTTTACTTTAGTGAAATCGCATTGCAAAGAGAACGAAGGAAAACACAGCACACAACAACAGATGTATAGAGGTTCCTCAAGACCCGGTGTCTTGAGTAGTCCTTTGTCCCCCTCCACGTACCTAGCAGTGTGCTAGGCTCGGCAAACTCCGCCAAAGTTTCTGGCCCGCAAGCCTTACACCTTGGACCCGCAAGTCCTTGCAGCCTAGGCCAGCAAGCCCCTTCACTGCACCCGAGCCCGCAAGCTCGACACATTTAGACCCGCAAGCTCGACACGTTTGGACCCACAAGCTCGACACGTTTGGACCTGCAAGTCCCTGCAGCCTAGACCCTCAAGCCCCTTCACTGCACCCGAGCCCGCAAGCTCGACACTTAGCCCCTCAAGCCCTACACAGCGCAGAGCCGCAAGTCTTGACTACAGCTAGGTCTGCAAGCCCCTTCACTGCACCCGAGCCCGCAAGCTCGACAAGTTTGGACCAGCAAGTCCCTCTGCCCTAGCCCTCAAGTCTCACAAATCTCAATCCCTCAATCTCGACACACAGATCTAAGAATTGATCTACCGTTTTTGGCCCGCAAGGCTTTACAATAAAATTATTACAATGAGTTCTTCTGCCTGGTGAGGATTGGCTTCTTTTCTTGAAGAAGATGCCTCTGATTCTAACTCTTGAGAGCACAAATCTTCTTCAAGTTTTCTTTTCTCTGGAATGGTCTTCTCAGTCGATGAAGCTTGACTGAAAACTCTGATGGCAAATAATTCGTTCTCAGTTCTTCGTATTGCTCATCGCCGCCGGTACTGTTCTGTAAAAATACTTGGCGAGATTTTCTTAAGTTCCAAGAGTCAAAAGTGAGTCCTTAGGGCATACACTATTCCCTTTTATATGAGAGAGTGGCTGCTTAATGGTCTCCTATAATGTCCTTTACTGTCAGACGCCCATCCCTCGAGAGCATGCGCTGATTGGACAATCAGGCGGCGGCATTAATTGCTGACAGCGCGTCCGGCTACTTTTGAATCTGTCTAACGATATTTCTATTATTATGACGACATGGACAATATCTCGATGACAGGGTTTGTCGATGTCTTGAGCTGGTTACTTCTTCAATTCTTCATCAGATAGTGATATTTCGACGATACGGGACATCTTTTTTGCTTTTGTACTTAAGATGACATAAAGTCATCTAAATGATGTCATCGCGATCTTCTTGTCTGCTTGATATCGCTGTAACAACTTTATCTTGTCGACAACATAAACGATATAATGTCGACAGACTATACATTAGCAACTGCTTGTCTTCAACTGACCTCCTCCAGTCTTCTCGACGTCACGCCTTTTGTACGACGATGTCCAACGCCATCAGTCACACTTAGCCTTTCTGATGACAAGGCTTCTGGTCGACCACATCTTTGAGTCTTCGTCTTCATCTTCGACTTCTGACATCGTCGTGTAGATGTCACAACGATATCACCATTCTGCCTTGCTCTGCATGTTGTTGACGTTATTGATGAGTACTTTTTGTACTCATCCTTTAATATAATTTTATTTATATTTTTATATGAATTTGAATAAATAGCATGAATTATCCAATCAAATTCATTCCTTTTTATTTCTTTAACTAATTTAAGCTCATTTTATGTTTTTTAGGTTTCCTGAGCAGTTTTGAGAAAAATTCCAAAGTACACGCCCAAGGTCACGGGCGTGACCAAGGGGCGTGACAGCCTAGATGAGTTCCAGACCAGTTCCCGCCACCCCTGGGTCATCCCATGGAGATTCGCCAAGAACATGCCCCCAAGTCATGGGCATGACCTTGGGGCGTGACCTAGTGTCACGGTCGCAACCCGCCACCAGCATCCAGAGCACGTCTGCCACATCATTTAATGTTACACGCCCCAGGTCACAGGCGTTGTAAGACCCCCTTTTTTTTCAAAAACCAGGGTCTTATGCCCTACCGCATTGCAGTGACACCCTCAAGTCCACATCACAAGAATTATATAAAACCATAAATGATAAATGTCCACGGAGAGTAACTGAAATAAAAAGATAACAATAATAAAGGTCTCACGCCCTGTACATCATGTCCTCACTACAAGATCACTCGCACAAAGCTAACTACTAATCACTCACTGATCCTGAATCCTGTGCTCCTGTATTAGACTGGCCCATCTCCGTCTGCACCGGCCTCTGGTGTTGCTGTGTCTCTTCGATCCCCTAAAATGATAAGGTCCACCGACCGTTAGTCAAAAAGACTAAGCCAATCCCCCACCCCTCCCCCGGTGACTCTTAGGCACCGAGTGGGAAGGATGAAGCGGGGGACAATAAGGGGTATAAACAAAAGCAGATGATGGCAGATCTAGTCTACAGGAAATGTTCTACACTACACATGTGATTATATATATTTGAAACAGCAAATAAAGAACAGTAAAGAGCAAGTAAAGAGCAATAAGTAAATCCAAGTATATAATATAAAAGTAACCATTGATTTATAGGAATGCCCATACAAACCTATAGACCAAGGGGTCGCTTAGCAGGGCCTATCGTATAAGAAGTCCCATAACCAACTTATATGATAGGGGTAGGGGTTGAAATGCAATGCTTATGCCATGACATGCAGAGTTATGCAGTTTATGCTATGTTCATACAAGTGCAACTCACACACTTCGACTCTATGTGCACAGACCTTTGGTTCCCGCTTTTTAGAGCTAGCAAGACTCCCAGGATACTCCCGTAGTGGCAAACGGAAGCGGTGGGTTAGTCCTCGCCCACCTCTAGGTTGGTATTCACACTACCTAACCTAGACTTATTGTACGCCTCAACACACAACCGCGGAGCATCTGCGTACTCTAACTGGCTGGACCACCACACTTTCATGGCTAAGTGCAAATTCCACACTTGCCGAGTCAACGTATTGACGTCGGTGTGAACAACCGTCTAATATCGAAGACCCACCACCTTCATGCATATGCAAACATGTTCTACTATATCCCAAGCCATAAACTCCCAGGGCTAACCAGCCCGTCATCGATAACCTTCCGAGCCACCAGCTCGCCGGACCAACCCGTCCATACCAATAAACACTACTGAGTCACAAGCTCACCGGACTAACTAGTCCGCTGCTTCAACCACCGAGCCTACCACTCGTTAAACCAAACCAACTAACCTCCCTTAACCACGAGGTGTGGGTGTGTGTATTGTTAAGTTAATCTTGTACAGCATCTTACTCCTACAGTTTATGGTTAATCTTGGACTTCCCGAGGATTACCCTGTAAGGGCTCGCTACGGTACTAGGAACTGTAATGGGATGACACCCCAAAGTTCCCTTTCTCAAGACACTTAGTGTTGTTGTTATCTACCCATAAGATTACCCCTCTTAACAATTCACTTGAATTACTCCACGTATTTTATGACATTCTTAGGGGAAAGATGATCTTTCGTTGGTCCCGGACACCACCTTACCCTTAACTCTCCAAGCACACTCTCATCACCTAAACTCCTATCTGGTGACCTTCAATCTCTTCAACCAGTCTAGGTACAACCTCTACCTTCCATTCTCTCCTAATGATCCATAAAGTTCTCAGGTTTTACAGTTTTACTATACGCAGACAAAACTAACTATATGAAGCTAATAAGCAGAAGTACTCCAAATATTCATACAACTGACTCGAGATATTTTCTGGAGGTCTATCATGGCATCATAAGACTAAATCCAGAGATTCATACTTTTCCTTAATTATTTGCATTTATTATACTTTCTCCAACATTTGCCAAGTATGAATATGAGCATGAAGTGTAAGGTATTCCCAAGACATGATCCTCATAAAATTATGATAAATCATTCATGCCAAAATAATAGTAAATAATGAATATCACAATTTTTACAGTAAGGAAATGTTATCTATTTTTAATATTTGACTTTTATCCAAACTTGAAGATTTATGAAGGAACTACCAAAAATACTTGTGTCAAAATTATAGAAAAATTACCAGACCTCTATTATGCATAGAAAATCTTAATTACAGAGTTTCACAATTTATGGGAATCATTTCCTCACTGAAATAATTAACCCAAATAATTCTTAATTTGCACATGTTGTGAAGTGGCCTACTGATAATAATCTCCAAAAATTATATAAAAATTCACAGAGCTTCCTAGAGCTCTTAAATGTCCTATCACCAAGTTACACATTTTTCCAGAGAGTATTGGACCCTTAATTATATTTCTTAAGATTGAGACAAAATAAGTGCCTTGCAAATGAAGTACTGGTTAAATCATCTAATAAATTTCACAAAAAATACCAGAGGTCCACCATATGATTATAAAGGCACTACCAATGTTTCATCACCATCCAAGGCCATTTGAACATGTTAATATCTCTTATAAGAAATTTCCCTAAGGGGTTATGGCCTAATTTAGAAGGGAAAATTCTCCTAAAATTCTCTCAAAATTACCTAGGCCTAATTACATCCCATGAACTTATCCACCAAGTTCCATGACCACTCAAGAATATTTGACCCCATGTCCTTCACAAGGTTCAAAGAGCAACCCTAAGGTTAAAACTAGGGTCCTAGGGCATATCCACCTCTACACCACCCCATCTTACCCATGAAGGTGTTTTAAGTGATCCTAAACTAGTGGCCAAGGCTTCAACTCATGGTGATGAGTTCTGACCACCAAACCCCAAGATAAACAACATGCCCTAACTTTGACCCTATTTGACCTAAATTGGGTTAACCAATTTCCAAATTAATTAGTCCTAATTGGGCTGAGATTTTTACCACGGTCATGTGATAACTCTAGGAAGCACCCACCAAAATTTGGAGGGCATTGGAGGTCATTTGACCCAATAATTAATTAATAAGTGATTTATGTAATATCTCAAAAACCTTAGAAAAAGATTCTCCTAAAAATCCCATCTTTGAGTATGTTGTGTGGGTGTATGTAACTAGCCTAGGTTTTAAATATCAAAGCCATAGCATCTACCAATAAAAAGATAAGCAAGAAAGAGTGACTGCCCAACCCTAGGGACCAGTCCCACCATTTTGCCTCTACAGGGAGCTACATTGCTCCTTTTGGGCTGAAACAAATTTAGAACTAAAGTACACACATAGGGCTACAACTTTGGTGTTGGTCACTTTTTCATCAGAAGTGATCTAGTATTTTAAATAATTAAAATAAAACACTACATAATGTGTGACAGAAATTAATATAAACATTTAATTATATAAGTGACTCTGCGATCGACGAAATATGATCTGCGTTCGATGAACTATGATCTGCGTTCAACAAAAACTAAACTGCGCTCGACGAAAGCTGAATAAATCTGCATTCGACGATATATGATCTGCGTTCGATGAACTATGATCTGCGTTTGACGAAAACTAAACTGCGCTCGACGAAAGCTGAATAAATCTGCGTTCGACGAAATATGATCTGCGTTCGACGAACATCGTACTCAGTTCGTCAAACTCAACTATTCTATTTTATTTTCTTGGTGAATTAATCGCGTTCGACGAACGCTGGGTTCCGTTCGACGAACTCAACAATTTTATTTTCTTGGTGGATTTCTTCTACTCAGATCAACAAGTTAATTAAATAAGAATAAGGCATAACTATTTACTCCGGATTCAAAATGAAATAACATTATACCATATAACATAATAACATAAAATCTGTGAATAACTAATCACAACACATCCGATGGCCCTAACTCATCGTCCCTGTTGGGCAAACGACGTGCGACAGCCCATCCTGGGCTTCTTTGTGGGATGATTTCCCGGCCACCTGTGCCGCTTCCTGGCCAGCCAATGCCACCACCACCTCCGTTGAGGTGGTGGCCGGCGATAGGGGGGTGGTTGGCTAGCCGGAGGTGGTCGGAATTAGAGTTTAGAGGAGGGGAAAGAGAGCTCAAAACGAGCCCTTTCGGAAGCACGATCCGAGCCCATTTGAGCTCGGACCAAACCCCAAATTATGAAAAGATCTAGCACTAAGGGAGAGGAGGTGGATCGGACTTGTATGGAGAGGTGACTCCTTGCCGACTTTCTATTGGCCATGGCCGACCTTGAAGCTTTGGCACCATTGCAATCTCCTATCTTGGGGGCTCGAATTCTTCAGGTAAGGTGGGGAAACTCCTCCTCTCCATCCACTAAAGGAGTTATATGGGTTAATTGGGGAGGGGGAAGAGTATAACTCCTAATTGCCATGAATGGCCATTAATGACCATTTTCGGCCAAGGTGAAACTCCTCAAATTCTCCCACTATGTGGCCGGTAATGGCCATTAAGCTCCTCCAAATTAATTGGGGAAACTGAAGGGAGACATTAGAGGAGGAAGTGGTGGCTATTGCTCTCCCTAAGCCATAAATGCCATTAATCCCTCTCTTTCCCTCTCCGCCATTTTTGGGGAAATGGAGCTTTCTCTCTCCTAGCCAAAATCCATCAAATTGAATGGCCAACTAAGCAGCATTCAATCCTCATTAGGTGGTGGACCACACCAATTGGGTCTAGGTCAAGTGTGTTGGGTTCAATTTGAGTAAAGTAGGTCATTTTGACCTAAATTTAGGCTAAGGTTGACTTTGGTCAAATTGGACAATTTAGAGGTCGCATGATGGGGATTTTTGGTCCATTAGGTTCCTAATATCCCTATAAGGGTAGGGTCAAGGTCAATTTTGCATGGGGGAGGCCAATTGACCCTAATTGAGTTAGTTTGACCAATTTAGGGTTAACGTTGACTTTAGCCAAATTGGCCTCTTTGGTTGACCCCAGTGAGTCCTTAGTGCTCTAAGGGGACCCCTTAAGAGTTAGGTATGCTATGGTGGGGTCAAAGGGTCAAGGCTAGGCCCTTAAGTCCAACCTTAGGCTAGGTATTTGAAAACTGCTATATGCAGACCACTGGGATTTCCCCTTCTCATCCAAGCTCACATGGTCTTAAGCTCTTCCTATGGTTTTGTCATGACCTAGTCATGACAAAACCTACTTAGGGGGTCTAGTTGTTTGGGGGATGTTACAGGCGTGACCATGGGGCGTGATATCAGTTCACGGGCGTGACTCGCCCCGCGCTCCTTCCCGCCGAAGTTTTCCCGCCAACAGCAGATTTAAAGATTACACGCCCCCAGGTCACGGGCGTGACCTAGGGGCGTGACACGTATGTAACACCAATAATTACTCCAGAAGGCACCCTCTCCGTTGCTGCTTCGATCACGCCCCTAACACACCCCTTGGTCACAGGCGTGACCAAGGGCGTGTAACCTCAAATTTGTAGCTATATAAAGCCAGCTCCAGCAGATGTTTAGGAATGAATTTTGGGAGTTCAAAACTCCTTTTCTTGCTTTATTTTCTTGTTTTTAGCATTTTAGTAGTTCTTGTTCTCTTATCCTTCTTGCAATTGTACTTTAATTTTCAATCGTTATAATTTTCATTTCAATAGCTTGTATTTCTTTTAATTTTGCAATTAATAAAATTTGTTGTTGTTTTTTTCATCCATTCTCTTAAGATTGTCCACCCCTCTTTTTAATAGTTATAATCTTCAAGTTGAGTTACCTTTCTTGTTGCAACCAAATCAAAGTACTTTTTGATAGAACAATAGAGATCTTCTTGAGTAAGAGTAATCAACACGCCCGGATTTTTATACGACCTTGGTTTTTATAAGCCTATACTACATTCGACACCGTACACTTGTCGTTGTCGTTTACAAGCATAATTTTGCTCATCAAGTTTTTGGCGCCATTGCCAGGGATCTGAGTTGATATTTCGAAAGAGAATATCTATTAATTTTATCGTTCTCTTTCTTCTCCCCCTTCTCTTAAAAATTTAAAAAAAAAATCTTAAGAAAAAGCGTAATCTAAATTCTCGCAAAGGACGTTTTGGGCTTGAATTCCCATCACAACCTCTAGTACCTTGCGAGCCCTTCATTGGGTTGACCTTGGGAAGTCCGGGACTAACTTAACCCGCTTTTTGAAAAAAATTATTATATAAATATTTTTTATTATTATAATTATTCTCTAAAATTCCATTCATTTAAGTGAAAGTTGTTCTCTTTTTATTTTATTAAATGAAGTTATCTGAATTGGCTGTAAAAGTTGCTGAGCTTCAAAACCAAGTTTATCTTTGGAAAGTTGCACGAAAATGCCAAATTAGTTATTATTATTGTGGTGCGCCTCATCAAAGTGAGGAATGTTATTTACATTCATATTCTCAAAATAATTATTATGAAAATAATTTTCCTCAATATTGTGCAAATAATCTTGATAATAATTACGATTACAATTTTTCATCTTTTCAAGAAAATAATTTTTCAAACTTTGATGAAAATATTTTTTCTAAATTTCATGAGAATAATTTTTCGGCGTTTAATAATTGTTCTTCTAGCTCCGAAGTAGATTATTCATGGTGGCAAGCTCACCCGGATAGTTCTCGGGGCGGTGAAGAAAAATCTTTAGATCCAAATTTTTATTCTTCTTCTTATGGGCCGCAATTTTCTTTCTCTAATTTTGGGGATTTTCCACCAATTCAATTTAATACTTCCCCCAAAAAATTAGAGGATAATAATTAAGATTATAATTTTTCATCTTTTCAAGAAAATAATTTTTCAAACTTTGATGAAAATATTTTTTCTAAATTTCATGAGAATAATTTTTCGACGTTTGATAATTGTTCTTCTTGCCCCGAAATTGATTATTCTTGGTGGCAAGCTCACCCGGATAGTTCTCGGAGCAATGAAGATAAATCTTTAGATCCGAATTTTTGTTCTTCTTCTCTTGTGCCACAATTTTCGTTCTCTAATTTTGGGGAAAGTCCGCCGATTCAAATAGATACTTCCCCCCAAAATTTAGAGGAGAATTTTATTTCTTCTAGTGTTTTTTCTCCATCTTTGGATAATTTAGTTATGGAGGAACATGTGGTTTCATGTAATCCCAAAACTTCTTTTACCAAAGATGAAGAAAAATTATTTTACCAAGAATTTCTTAAGGTTATGGGCACCCTGGATGAAATAGAAGAAGAACAAGTTCCTTCCCCTACTCCACCCGGATCTTATTTTCTTTGTCATGAATTTTTGCAAATTTCTTCTATTCAACCAAAAATTCATGAAAATTTTGTGACCAAAATTTTATTCCGCTTGGTAGTGCACTTGATTTTCCTAAGGAAAATGTTATTTTAGAAAAGAAACAACCGGAGCTTAATCATATATTTTTGCAAACACCTTCTCCTTGCGAAAAATTATCTGACACGTTTAATTGTGATTCTCTATATACTAATAATTTTTAGGTTGAAGATGAGTCGTTGCTACCCCAATTAATTGATGATCCATATGCCGCTCAACTTTATATTTCCAAATTACCTCAGGTATGTATAAGTGATTTGGATTTGCGAATTCAAGTCCAACGACAAACGGAGAATCACATGTTAAGCGGAAAAGTAGCCGGTCGACTGACGTCGGCACATTCACCTAAGTGTGAATTAGGGGAGTTGCCTGTCCACTTCTCTTTTCCATTTCCATTTTCCTAACACTAACCGTCTAGCTTAAAGACGGGATAAAGAAAGCGCTCTTGGGAGGCACCCTTTGCTTATCTTTAATTTAATTTATTTTTCTTTTAAAGTTTATTTTCTTTCAAGTGTTCTTCATACTTAGTTTTAAACATTGGAGACAATGTTTAATTTTAGGTATGGGGTATAGCATAGCGTTCACTGTATTTTTATTTTGAAAAAAGAAAAAAATTATAATTTAATAAAAATCTAATTTCTTAGAAAGGGTGCTTTGGGCTTGAACTCCCATCACAGCTCCTAGTACCTTGCGACCCCTTCACCGGGTAGCCCTCGGGAAGTCCAAGAAATAATATCTATAAAAATAATAAATACTTCTTGCCTTGTGTTTTATCTTTCTAGAAATCTAGTTTAAGGGTTGATTATAAGTATTCTTACATTTTTTAACTTAGCTAATATTTTGTTTTATCAGAATTTGTTAAATTTAAATTTGATGTAATTTAGTTTTAAGAAACACTTTATGTTCTTAATTCAAATAGAGAATTTATTTAGCATTACTTCTCCGTTTAATTTTAAATAGCTTCACTTTGTGGTAAATTGGCTAAACATCTCTAGATTTCTATTATATTCTCTTTTAACTTTAAAGATCTTAGGAATTCTCATTCCACTAAAAAGTTGCTCTCAAAATAGTTTAATTTATGAACTAGAAGTATTTCTTCCCCATCACCCTTTGTTGGCAAATAAAAAAATGTAGAAAAAGATCATATGTCCTGGAAATAAGAGGATAAAATTCATTATCCCCTAAACATATGCACCCAAAATCATTTAAAAGATCATATGTCATAAAGTAAGAGGATAAAATTCATTACTTTTAAACATATACATTTTGGGTTTTTAATTGAAGAGAAATTTTAAAAGATTATATGGCATGGAAAAATTCTTTATTTTCCTAAACATATACAATTTCATTTTCAAATAAGGTGAGAGGATAAAATTCATCACCTTTATTTTAGTATCTCTTCATTTTGCCATTTCGTTTAAACCCATCCCTAGCCAATTTCATTGTTTCTAGTCCTAAACTAAATTATTAAGAGAGCAATATTTTGGTAGGTGTCTTTTCCTTAAGTTTCTTTTATTTTAGAGTGTCTATAATTTCAATCTAATTTTGTTTGAAAATTTCCATAATTTCGATTGCTAAATAGTTATCTTGAGAAGTAATTAGCTAAACAAATTTCCCTTTTTAAATTATCAACATAACTTATGACTTAATTCCTAAATTCCTAAAATTTACTTTTTACTTACTCTTGGTTTAACGAAATTTTAGATAATTAAAAATAATATCAATGTCTTGTAATTCTTTCCTCATTCTTTTGCTCTGGAATAGCAAAAGCTCAAGTGTGGGGGTGTTTGATGAGTACTTTTTGTACTCATCCTTTAATATAATTTTATTGATATTTTTATATGAATTTGAATAAATAGCATGAATTATCTAATCAAATTCATTCCTTTTTATTTCTTTAACTAATTATGCTTTTTAGGTTTCCTGGGCACTTTTGAGAAAAATTCCAAAGTACACGCCCAAGGTCACGGGCGTGACCAAGGGGCGTGACAGCCTAGATGTGTTCCAGACCAGTTCCCGCCACCCCGGGGTCATTCCGTGGAGATTCGACAAGTACACGCCCCCAGGTCACGGGCATGACCTAGGGGCATGACCTAGTGTCACGACCGCGACACGCCACCAGCATCCAGAGCATGTCTACCACATCATTTAAAGTTACACACCCCAGGTCACGGGCGTGGCCATGGGGCATGACATCAGTTCACGGGCGTAACTCGCCCCGCGCTCCTTGCCGCCGAAGTTTTCCCGCCAGCAGCAGATTTAAAGATTACACGCCCCCAGGTCACGGGAGTGACCTAGGGGTGTGACACGCACGTAATGCCAGCAATTACTCCAGAAGGCACCCTCTCTGCTGCTGCTTCGATCACGCCCCTTGGTCACGGGTGTGACCAAGGGCGTGTAACCTCAAATTTGCAGCTATATAAAGCCATCTCCAGCAGATGTTTAGGTTTGGGAGTTCAAAACTCCTTTTCTTGCTTTATTTTCTTGTTTTTAGCATTTTAATAGTTCTTGTTCTCTTATCCTTCTTGCAATTGTACTTTATTTTTCAATTGTTATAATTTTCATTTCAATAGCTTGTATTTCTTTTCATTTTGCAATTAATAAAATTTGTTGTTGTTTTGTTCATCCATTCTCTTAAGATTGTCCACCCCTCTTTTCAATAGTTATAATCTTCAAGTTGAGTTACTTTTGTTGTTGTAACCAAATCAAAGTACTTTTTGATAGAATAATGGAGATCTTCTTGAGTAACAGTAATCAACATGCCCGGATTTTCATACGACCTTGGTTTTTATAAGCTTATACTACATTCGACACGATACACTTGTCATTATCATTTGTAAGCATAGTTTTGCTCATCAGTTATGCCTGTTGTTATTGACGATACGCTTGATCCTTTTCGACGACACAGACACAATCATTCTTCTTTACTTTGCCCATCATCTCAACGATGTGCCTGTACTTGTTGACGATATGTCCAGCCTTTTTCGATGATAT
Source organism: Dactylorhiza incarnata (assembly GCA_033032865.1). Taxonomy (NCBI): domain Eukaryota; kingdom Viridiplantae; phylum Streptophyta; class Magnoliopsida; order Asparagales; family Orchidaceae; genus Dactylorhiza; species Dactylorhiza incarnata. The sequence continues at coordinate 5,813,947 of JAWHQI010000051.1, read as the reverse complement.
TATACTTAGGCAGGTTATTGAAGTACTAGACATATTTTCTTATCTTTTACTGAAATGATAAAGCTAAGAGGATAATCAAATACATAGTGAAGTTCTCTTGAATTGGTGACTTCTCCAAATCAGGAATCATGAGGGCAAGATTCCCAACAATCTCCTCCTATTTGAAGAAGTCAGAATCCCAATTCAAGATTACTTGCACTGACCAATAAGATGTGTGTTTATGCATTGGGTGTTAACATAGTTACCATTTCCCCAGCTTTTGCATCTTCTTGAGCTGGTAGCTCCCCCTTGATGTGATGTGTACATCTTTACTCTATTCCTCCCTTATCTTTACTCACCCTTGATCTTTACTCCCTCTTGATCTTTACTCCACCTTGATATGATACATCACATGATGTATCTTCTCTACCCAGGTTATTCTTTTCTCCCCATTTCTGACTTTTTCATTATAGGCCTTTTATGACCAGATTATCTCAGTCTTTGTCCTGCAAGTTCTTCTTATTATTATATGCAGGGGGATTAGTAAGCAGTAAGTTAAAGTTTACTCTAAGTTTAACATTCCCAATTGGAATTTGAAGAAGTAAAACTTAGCTTCATCTAGGGGCTTTGTGAATATATAAGCCACTTGTTTGTCTGTGGGAACAAACTCAAGGGTGATATCTTCATTCTCCACATGCTCCCTGATGAAGTGATACCTGATCTCAATGTGCTTAGTCCTGCTATGTGAGACAGGATTTTTAGCAATTGAGATTGCACTGGAGGAGTCACAAAATAGGGGTGTTTTGGCCATCTTTAAATTGTAGTCTTCAAGTTGATGCTGGATCCATAGCAGTTGAGCACAGAAGCTCCCAGCAGAGATGTATTGTGAGTCTGCTATGGAGATTGCTACACTTGTCTGCTTCTTGCTGCTCCAAGAGATCAGTCATCCTCCAAGGAATTGGCATGTTCCTGAGGTACTCTTCCTATCTTCTTTGCACCCTGCATAATCTGCATCTGAATAGCCTGTCAGTTCACACCCATTGTTCCTAGGGTACCATAGGCCACGATTTGATGTACCCTTTAGGTATCTTAGGATTCTCTTTACAGAGATATGATGAGATTCCTTAGGGTTCACCTGATATCTAGCATAAACACATGTGGCAAACATTATGTCAGGCCTACTTGCAATCAGGTATAGCAAGGATCCAATCATGCATCTGTACTTGGTTTCATCAAAGGGTATGCCCTTCTCATCCTTGTCTAGATACACATTGGTTCCCATTGGAGTTTTCATAGAGGAAGCACTCTCCAATACAAATTTCTTTACTAGCTCTCTAGTGAACTTGGTCTGAGAGATGAATATGCCATCTTCAGATTGTTTCACTTGGATACCTAGGAAGTATTTGAGCTCACCCATGATGCTCATCTCAAACTTTCCCTGCATCAAGCTAGCAAACTATTTGCAGAGATTGTTATCTGAGCCAATGATAATGTCATCTACATAGATCTACACTAGCAAAATCTTTCCCTTAACTTCCGTTAGGAACAATGTCTTATTAATCTTTACCCTAGAGAATTTATTCTCAATGAGAAAGCTTGACAGAGTCTCATACCAGGCACTAGGTGCCTATTTTAAGCCGTATAGAGGTTTCTTAAGATAATATACATGATCAAGATGTGTTGAATCAACAAAACCTGAAGGCTGATCTACATAGACTTCTTCTTTGAGATTACCATTTAGAAAGGTTGACTTCACGTCCATCTGATAGACCTTCAATCCTTGATAGGCAGCATAAGCTAAGAAGAGTCTGATGGCTTCTAGTCTGGCCACAGGCGCAAAGGTCTGATCAAAATCAATCTCTTCCTCTTGTCTGTAGCCCTTTGCCACTAGCCTTGCTTTATCTTTGGTGATGATTCCATTTTCATCCAATTTGTTTCTGTAGACCCATTTAGTTCCTATGATGTTCTATCCTTGGGGTCTTGGAACCAATTTCCAAACTTTGCATCTCTTAAAATGGTTCAGTTCCTCCTGCATTGCTTCAATCCAAAATGGATCCTGATTTGCTTCCTCAAATTTCTTGGGTTCAATTTGAGAGAGAAAACTCAGGTACAATGCTTCATTTGCAGCTCTACTCCTAGTCAGCACACCTAGGTTGACATTTCCTATTATCTGCTCTTGGGGATGATCTCTCATTTGTCTTAAGGCAATTGGTAGTATTCTGGGCACTTCTACATTAGCAACTTCTTCAGGTTGCATTTCTTCAAGTTGGATTTCTTCAAGTGTTTCTGGACTTTCTGCAGTTTCTTCCTCAATTTCAACTATCGCTGACTGATTCTTATTTCTGAGTGAGGTACCAGCATTGTCTTCAATGGATAACTTCTCCATTCTCTCCATTGTACCTGCATTCACTAGAGAACAAGACCAACCCTTATGTATAAGGCTAGTCTCATCAAATACCACATGTACAGATTCTTCCACTGCTTGGGTATTGATGTTGTACACTCTATAGGCCTTGCTATGAGAGTTGTAGCCAACAAAAATACCCTAACTGCTTTTCTCAGCAAACTTAGCTTTACATTTCCATTATTAAGTACAAAGCATTTATTCCAAAGATCCTGAAGTAGGATAAGGTAGGTTTTCTGCCATTCACTAGCTCATAGGGAGTCTTCTGGTGATCTTTGGTGATGGAGGCCCTGTTTATCACATGACAAGCAGTGTTCACAGCCTCTGCCCAGAATTATTCTGGAAGGGAGGAATCACTTAGCATTGTCCTACTTGCCTCTATCAAGGTTCTATTTTTCTTTTCTGCAACCCCATTTTTGTTGAGGAGTTCTAGGAGAGGAAAATTCTTGAGAGATACCCAATTCTTGGCAGAATTCTGTCATAGCTCCTGACTAAAATTCTGTACCATTGTCACTTTTGAATCTGACCACAGTACAGACCATCTCATTCTAGATTTGCTTGACAAAGTTCTTCAAGATGTCTAAGGTATCTGACTTCCTTTTAAGGAAGAATACCCAAGTGAACCTTGAGTAGTCATCAACTATCACCATGGTGTAATCCCTCCCTCCCAAGCTGAGAATTGACATTGGACCAAACAGATCCATGTATAATAGAAATATGCATCTGAAGGAGTCTTTGTCATATATGCTTTTAAGGCTGGTCCTTATCTGCTTCCCAAGTTGGCAGGCTTGACAAGGACCTTCCTTGATGCATTTAATATTAGGTCCATTACTAACCAAGTTTTGTGAGAAAAGCTTGCTTATGGTCTTTTAGTTAATGTGTGCGAGTCTCTTATGCCATTGAACACATAGAGCTTCCTTGTCATCAGCTACAAGACATATAGGCATGGAGGAATTTACATTAAGAAAATTTAGGCAATAAATGTTGCCACTCCCGGTGCCTGTCAAGACAGCCTCAGACTCTAAGGACTTCTTGAATAAGCACTTATCCTTGTGGAAGGTAATTATAAATCCTAGATCACAAAGTTGACTTATGCTTATGAGATTATGTTTCAATCCCTCAACAAAAGCTACCCTTGTGATGGTAACTAGACCATTAGAGATATTACCATAACCTTTAGTCATCCCCTTTTCTAAACCTCCAAATATCATAGTTGGTCCATTCTCCACAGGGATGAAGTCTCTTAGATACTTTCTGACTCCAGTCATGTGCCTGGAGCAGCCACTGTCCAAATTCCAAATTGGAGACTGGTTGGCATTTGGACATACCTGCAAGAAAAAATAATTTCCCTTAGGTACCCAATTCAGATTGGGTCCGTGGTTCCTGTTAGATGGATAAAACGGATTCCTACTCCATTGAGTATTCTGCATTTTCTTTGCATTAGATCCTGTTGGGTTGAACCAACAGTCCACGGTAAACTGTCCTACTTTCCCACAGCACCAGCATTCATACCTGTTGTACCTTCTCTTCTGCTTCACCATTTGAGAAGAGTGGGAGTGTTGGTGAGCAGGAGGGAAGATAACTGACTCAATAGGTCTTGCGTAAACCTTCGAGGTGTGAGAGTGAGGTGGAGTAGGTCTCATCACCTATTTTTTCACACTCCTGGGAACTGGCTCTATGGGGGAAGCCATTCCCTTTCTATTGAGGGTTGTTGCTATGGATCCAAGGACAGAGGAACCTGATGCTTGCTCCTTCTTTTCAGAAGTTTGAGCCTTAGGATCTTTGCCCTTAACAGTGTCCTTATTGAGTCCTACACCAGCTCTTAATGATCCAGAGAAGGTATCAATAATGGGTCTTACTGTCTTGGGCATAGTAAGGCTAGCAGACAATTTCTTCTCAGCCAACAGTATTTCTTCAAGATTCTTAATGATCTTGTTCTTCTGACCTAATTCAGCATTTTTAAGCTTTATGGACTCCTTAAGTCTGTCCATTTCTTTGCTTATTTCATCCAGCTTTTCAGCTGTCCCTTTGAGTTCAGATTGGACTGTCCTCAAGGAATCTGACTCCTTGGTCTGGATTTTGAGGAGTTTCTTGCAGTTCTTGAAGGATTTCCATAAAGCCTTTTACTGCTTTATTAGGTCAGCCTCAATATCATATTGAGATCTTGAGTCAGTGTTGTTGACTACAGACATACTCTCACTATCATGCAAAGAGTCTGTCACTGATTCAAAATCAGAGGCAGACAAATGGGCTCTGATGGGTACCTTCCCAGAAGAGGTATCCTCCTGGTTGTCTTCCTTTATGGCCATTAGGCCAATCAGTGCTTCTTCCTCAGTATCTGAGGAGCTTGACTTAGAATCACTTAAAGTTCTGACTTTCTTTGCTATAAACCCTCTTTTAGGTCTCTTCCTGTCCTTAGACCTTCTTCTATCTTCATTGTTCCTTGATTCCCTTCTCTTGGAAGAGCAGTCAGCAGCTATATGACCTGTTTTATTGCAGGAGTAGCTGATAGTGTTAGCCAAATCAAATTTACTAGGTTTTGACTTGTACCTGTCCTCCCTTGAGGAGTTGGACCTGTCATGTTGATTAGATCTTCTTGAGCTTGAGGAGGTGGGTCTGTAGTTGTCTCTCCTTCTTTTGGTTATCAGCTTCTTGAACTGTTTAGAAAGAAGGACAATCTCTTTGTCAGTTTCATGTTGTCTCTTCTTCACTGCTTTCTTCCTTGTTTTGGTAAGCAGGAGTCTTGTTCTTGAACCTTCTTGTATTCTCAGCTTTCATAACCATAGATCTCTCTCTAGAACTCCCTTTCGAGCTCTCCTCTTCAGCTTTCCTGGTATTGAGCTGAAGTTCATGGGATAGCAGCTTCCCGTATAGATTCTTGGGCTCCAAGATGCCCAGCTGACCCATCTCTCTGATGGCACAGATCTTTATATACCATTCCTTAGAGAGAGATCTAAGGAATTTATCATTTAGGTCAGAGTTTGTGAAGTCTCTGCCAGAATTTTTCAGTCCATTCACTATCTTGAAAAACCTCTCATAACAGCTTGAGATGGTTTCACTCTTGCCTTGCTTGAAGGCTTCATACACCTGATTAAGGATGGATTTTCTATCATCCTTAACCTCTTCAGTACCCTCCATGTAGACGATCAGAGAATCCCACATATCCTTGGTTGTCTTGCAGTGAATGAGATTCTGTAGGGTTGAATCATCAATGGCACTTACAATTACATTATGTGCCCTTTTACCAGACTTGCCAAGGTCAGCTCATCCTTGGTCATGTCTGTATATTTCTTTGCCACCATCCTCGTTGGATCAATAGTGGATGCTATCAAGGGAATAAATGGGGCCCTCTTGAACATTTATGTAGATTCTTGGATCAGCCGCCTCCATGAACAACCTTACTCTTTCCTTCCAGATAGGAAAGTTCTCCTTAGTGCAGATTGGGAGTTTCATGGCTCTCCTCTCTCGATGCTGATCACCTCCAGCCATATTGGATTGTTCTACAATCTAGATCTGACGGTTAAGTCGCTTTCTTGATCAACCTCGCTTTGATACCACTTGGTGTTTATAGAACAATCACAAGGGGGGGGGGGGGGGAGGGGGCGGGGTTAGGTGATTCTTGTTCTTTTTCTACTCTTTTAAAATCTTTTGTGAAAGTTTACTTTAGTGAAATCGCAGTGCAAAGAGAACGAAGGAAAACACAACACACAACAACAGATGTATAGAGGTTCCTCAAGACCGGGTGTCTTGAGTAGTCCTCTATCCCCCTGCGCCTACCTAGCAGTGTGCTAGGCTCGGCAAACTCCGCCAAAGTTTCTGGCCGGCAAGCCTTACACCTCGGACCCGCAAGTCCCTGCAGCCTAGGCCCGCAAGCCCCTTCACTGCACCCGAGCCCGCAATCTTGACACGTTCGGACCCGCAAGTCCCTGCAGCCTAGGCCCACAAGCCCTACACAGCACAGACCCGCAAGTCTTGCCTACAGCCTAGGCCCGCAAGCCCCTTCATTGCACCCGAGCCCGTATGTTAGACAAGTTTGGACCGGCAAGTCCGTCTTCCCTAGCCCTCAAGTCTCACAGATCTCAAGCCCTCAAGCTTGACACATAGATCTAAGAATTGATCTACCATTTTTGGCCCGCAAGCCTTTACAATAAAATTATTACAATGAGTTTTTCTGCCTGGTGAGGGTGGCTTCTTTTCTTGAAGACGATGCCTCTGATTCTGACTCTTGAGAGCACAAATCTTCTTCAAGTTTTCTTTTCTCTAGAACGGTCTTCTCAGTCGATGACGCTTGACTGAAAACTCTGATGTCGAATAATTCGTTCTCAGTTCTTCGTATTGCTTATCGCCGCCGGTACTGTTCTGTAAAAATACTTTGCGGGATTTTCATAAGTTCCAAGATTCAAAAGTGAGTCCTTAGGGCATACACTGTTCCCTTTTATATGAGAGAGTGGCCACTTAGTGGTCTCCTATAATGTCCTTTACTGTCAGATGCCCATCCCTCAAGAGCATGCGCTGATTGGATAATCAGGCAGGGGCATTAATTGCTGACAGCACATCTGGCTACTTTTGAATCTGTCTGACGATATTTCCATTGTTGCGACGACATGTACAATATCTCGACGACAGGGTTTTTCGTTGTCTTGAGCTGGTTACTTCTTCAATTCTTCATCAGATAGTGATATTTCGACGATACGGGACATCACTTTTGCTTTTGTACTTAAGATGACATGAAGTCATCTAACTGATGTCATCGCGATCTTCTTGTCTGCTTGATATCACTATAACAACTTTATCTTGTCGACGACATAAACGATATCATGTCGACAGACTATACTTTAGCAACTGCTTGTCTTCAACTGACCTCCTTCAGTCTTCTCAATGTCACGCCTTCTTTATGACGATGTCCAACGCCATCAGTCACACTTATCCATTCCGATGACAAGGCTTCTTATCGACCACATCTTTGAGTCTTCTTCTTCATCTTCAACTTTGTGACATCATCATGTAGATGTCATAACGATATTACCATTCTGCCTTGCTATACATTTTGTTGATGTTATGCCTGTTGTTGTCGACGATACGCTTGATCCTTTTTGACGACCCAAACACAATCATTCTTCTTTGCTTTGCCCATCATCTCAATGATGTGCCTGTACTTGTCGACGACATGTCCACCCCTTTTAAACGATATTATACTTAGGCAGGTTATTGAAGTACTGGACATCTCTTCTTATCTTTTACTGAAATGATAAAGCTAAGAGGATAATCAAATATATAATGAAGTTCTCTTGAATTGGTGACTTCTCCAAATCAGGAATCATGAGGGCAAGATTCCCAACAGCCTTGGCAGCTCAGGAATCCATCTGGCTTAGGAGATTGGTGGAGGACGTCCATAAGTAGGTTCGAGGTCCTACTCTGCTACATGGTGACAATGAGAGTGCTCTCAAACTGGTTAATAATCCAATTTGTCATGCACTGATCAAGCACATCGAGAACGAGCATCATTTCCTTCAGGAGAAGGTGCTGGAAGGATCCTTGATGGTTGAGCATGTGCGGAGTGAGGACATTGTTGCTGACATCTTCACGAAGCCTCTGGCGAAGGGACCATTTATTTGGCTATGAGGATTGCTTGTACTAACTTCCACTTCCCACTTCAAGGGGGAGTGTTGAATTTTGAAGTGTAAGTGGGAGGTCGGACGGTCAGGGCAGTAGACCGGGCGGTTTGTTTTACCACAGAGTTCGGCAGTCTGGATTGTAGATCGCGCGGGTTGTCTTCTCGTATTGGACTGGCGGATTGCCAGTGGCAGGTGGCCTTGATCTCTTGGCTATCTGAGGTTAGGTATTTGGTTGTAACCGGGCGAGTTGAAGCCACGGTTATCACAAGGTGCTGATGGTCTGACCGGTTCTATGCTCACATTCTAGCAATCTGTTGTTGGTGCAATCGGTTCTTGTGATCTATCCGCGCAGCTTGTTTTATAGTTGACGGCTTATTTACAGGATCGTTCTTGGCAGGTCGCGCGAGTAGAATGCTACCCGCTGATATTGTGGGCGGTTATCATATCCTATGCGGCAGTGACCACACTTCTCCTTGCGCCTATAAATAGGACCCCCACCAAAGGAGAAAGAGAGTTGTGAATAGTAAGTGAGAGCTCGCATGATTGATGCAGATAGAATTTTTGTTCGCACGGTTTGAGATTACCTTTACTGTGTTCGCAAGTTGTGTGACTTGCTTGTGGTTCTGATCGGATCAGAGGAGATCGCGGCGGATAAGTTGGTAGCATTCAGCGGCGGGTAGCAGAAGGAGGTCGCGGTTAGCGACAAGGCAGTTTTCTCTTCAGCGGCTTTCAATAAAGATCAGTTCAGGCGGTTAGGCGGTTTGCATTTTCCGGACTGTTTTCTATTCAGTTCTTCATCAGCTTGTTCGCGGTTAGGAGCGGCCAAGTGACAGCGGTCAGGCGGCCTTGCTTGGGCGAACAGAGTGAGCATTGGAAAAATGGGTAGTCCGCGTGTTTAGTTGTAGTTTGGTGACTTCGCGGTTAGTCGCGTGGTCAGCTTGGCGACTTGGTGATTTGCGCGGACAACCTTTGTTAGCCGAGCGGCTTGGCGGGTTCATGTTGTAACCGCCAGCTTCTTATTATTTGTTTCTTTTTCCTTATTTGGTGTACTGTTAAATCATGTCTCGCCATGTATTCCTCGCAATGTACAAAAGATAGTTGATTCAAGTTTTCTCCTGTTCCTTCATTGTTTCTGATTTCTGGTGCTTGGTATGGTTGAGAGTGTTCCTGCGACCTGGTTCCTGTTTTCCGCTTATTCAGAATATTTTATAACAGATAGATCTAAAAGTTTTGATCTTTTTGTTTTTTAAAGAGAGGAACTGGGATAAATCTCAATCATTTTTATGATTCTTGTTTTTAAATTTTGATTTTAATGTTTGAGATGAGGATTTGTAAATGTATTGGAGATTTTTAGTGATTTAGATGATGGATCTACAAAAAGATTGGATCAAAGGTAGATCTCCATCATTTTTAAGATTTTTGATTTAAACTTTGAATTTTATGAAGATTTCTAGTTTTTATTTTAGCCTAGAACATATGAAATTCATTGATCTAAATGTTTGAGAAAGATAGGATTCGGGAAATGAATAGTAGGTAAGGATTTTGACCAGAACGCTAGCGCTGGCGCTAGTCCAGGCGCTAGTGATAGCGATTGCGCTAATGTTAGCGCTGGCGCTAGTAGTTTATCTTTTAATTTAAATTTTTCTTATGAAATGTTGTAGATGGCACCTGGTTCTAAGGGGAAGAAAAGTGTTAGACTGGCAGTCGAGACAGCTACATTGGGTGTGTCCTATTTTGTGGAATTTTCCCTGCCAAGACACCATCATATAATGCAATTGTTTGCAGCATCTGAGGTGTCAAATGAGTTTTTGTCGGATTCATTTTCCTCAGAGTTTGTTCGAGAGTTCTATAGGCATTTGGAAGATCCATATCAGGCAGGTCTGGATGGAGGTGTGCAGTCCCAGGTGCAGGGACAAATGGTTACTATTACCCATGATGATTAGGGAGAGGTGTTTGGGTTGACCGAGCACCCAATAGGTTGGATGTAGTTGAAAAGTTTCGGGCTAATAGGGATTGGAATCAGGTAAATTTGGCACTCCACCAAAGGGGATGCATGAGTTTGATCTCTTCGGTGGGGACGCTTACAGTTGATGCCCTTGCGGTACAGGATGTTTTACGCCATACCATCTTGCTGAAATTGGGTGATACAGCAACGATTACAGCACAGCTCAGCCTTGTCTCGTATTTCATTCTCGAGGAGGAGAGATTCGATGTGGCTGACTTGTTTCTTTTATTGATTCGATACACATACAAGTTGTAGGATCCTTCCTATTAGTGATACAACAACCTCCCGCTTGGTGGCATTATCCAGAGGATTATTCTACATAGGTACCCTTCTATTGAGATTGGTTTTTATTTGATGGATTGCTTTCCTTCCATCTACAGCACCGCGTACCTTCGAGCGACCTCACTCTCGGATGAGCCATCTTCATTCACTCGAACACCACTCGAGTGAGGAGCGTCAGCCCGAGAGTCTCGAGATGATTCATTTGAACATTTTTGAGAATATATGGGGGAGTGGATGACACGAGTGGAGGAGGATGTGTCGAAGGTAAAGAAGGATGTCTCTGGCATAAAGAAGATGATGAAGTTTATGATAAAGGCCATAAAGTTGAATTCATCATCACCGGAGCGGAGGGAATGGGATAGCCCAACACAGGAGCCGCCACGACATTTGATTCTGAGGAGTCGCAGGAGACGGTCACCAAGTCCTGGTGTGGAGGAGGTAGATGAGACAGAGTAGAGGAAGAGGAGTGTCATGAGGGTTACTGATATATGAGTTTTGTAATAATACAGGAGTTGACATCTTTTGAACATTTTCCACTACCATTGGCGCTACCTGCTAGCGCCGACGCTATCTGCTATGTTTAATTTTAATGTTTTTGGAATTGTGGATCTCTTCATCTGGTTCTTATACTCTCATTTAGTAGTTAAGAAAACAAATCTTACGTTCTTATCTACAAATTTTGGAAAAGTGGAGAGATGTTTAAGCAATTTTGGTATCCAATCATATTTTGGTGGATTATTTATGATTTGAAATTTCCATATCACATAACAAATTTTGAATTCTATTTATGTGGATTATATGCGATATTTATAGGCAATGAATTTAAGAGAAATAGATAGGTCATCAAAAATAAAAATATGACTTTGATAGATTTGATTAATAGACTTACTAAGCTTTAAGAGATAAAATCATATTTCCACTTCATGCATATTATGAAGTAGAAATTTGTATATTTCATTTTGAAAAGATTCTACTTCATGCATTTGATGATACCTAATGAATAAGAGTTTTTGGTATCCAAAGGGGAGCAAGTGTGGTGGTTCCTTTGGGTACTCAAATATAACGTGTTGGCTTGTGGGGAGATAGTGATGAATGGGTCCTTTCATGTGAAGTTAATGTTTCATTTTTAACTTTGGGCCTCTATTCAAACCTTGGTTTAATGTTATTTTTATGCATCAAATTTCTATTGTGATTATCTTTATTTTGAAGATTATAATTGTAATCATTATTGAAAGTATTGTTTATAGGAAATTTGTGTAATTTTAATTTCAAGTTGGGAGAAACATGATTTTGTAAATGATGGTGATTTGGATTTTGATTTACAAAATTTTTGTGTTTATTACTCCCATTATTAGGCTTAATTAAGATATTCATCTTCATATTCAACTTGCTTTTAGATATTGCTTGATATTGTGAATTTGTGTATTATGAATTTTATTCATAATTTTCATAAGCAAGTTGATTTTTTATTTTAATTCATCATTTTTTATCATAAGATTATGTCTAGCTTTATTATAAGCAATTGTGCTATTTTAAGAGTGGAAATAATTGAGCCAATATGAGTTTAATAGTTATTTCTAAATTCCTCAAATATTTCATCCATCTCCTTGATTTCAATTTTGTAACTTTGGTAGTTAGCACAATCACTTTTCAAACTAGAATTTTCTAAAGACAATTTTTCATTATGTTCTTTTACAAAAAGAAGTTCCTTTTCAAGTTCCTTGTATTTTTCTTTTAAATCAATAAATTCAAAACAAGGTTTTGTATTTTCAATTGAAGAGACATGGGTAAAACTAGATAGATCAGAATTTGACTCTACTTTAACTTTTGTTTTTAAACCTTTATTTTCTAAGCGCAATTTGCAATTAGCATTTTTTAATTTCTTAATTTTGCGCTTTGTAATTTGTAGCAATTGTAAAGTAGAAATAAAATTGCAAACAATGAGGGAGTTAGATTTCCTTACAGTGCTACCGGAGGAGGCAATATGTGAACATGAAGTTCCTTTGTCATCTTCTAGGCCTTCCTCCATTTTAGATGAATTTTCATCTTCATTTTCTCTTGATGAATTGCTCTTTTTGTCCATGTCAATTTCCAAGATCTCCATGGTTTTTCTATGAGATAGATCTCCTTGAATAATGCTAGATGCTTGTATGTCCTTCTCCTCCTGTGTTTGTTTCATACCTGTGAGAGGAAGATCATACATTTTGTTTGGGAAATGATTTGTCTTAACCCCTAAAAATGAGTAGAATAGAAATTCTAAGAAAGAAAAATTAGTCTAAGTAAATATGCGTCGAATAGTATTCGACGCAACGTCGAAGTGTAGTCGACGTTCCTTTCAGAATGAGTCGAAGTAACTCCAAACAGAATTCAATGTAACCTATGTCAACGTAACTCTGATTTTTGGTCGACGTATCTAGTGAAGTCGACGCACCTTAGTCGACGCACCTTCCATATTCTCCTTTCGACGTCCAGTCAGTCTGAAATCGACGCTTCCGTCGAATAGTAATCGACGTACGTCAATTTCTATGTCAAATTCAAAAACACGCCAGATCTCTTTCCTTCTATCTGTAGATCTGAAATTTTATGGAATGATATTATTCTTTTCTAGCCGTTTTGAATCAGTCTTTACTTCTAATTGATTCTTGGCTAAATTGATTAAGTTTATTATGGATATTATTTAAAATCAGAATGATCTCTTTCCTTCTACAGAAATATTGATTATGGAATCTTTTCTCTCTTACTATTTCTCTGACTGCTAATTGATTATTCTCCTATAGTACTCTTTGAATAACCAAATCTATAAATAAGAGGGAAATCGACAGAGAACAAGAGAACTGATCAACTCCATACATTTGAAATAGAGGAAAAGCTCCCAAGAGAAAAGTGAGAAAAGCTGAGAGAAGTGATAGTGTGCTGAAGCAAACAACCAGCCTTCTTGTTCTCCTTCTTCTGAATCCATACTGCTGCAATTTCTGAAAGCTCTTATTGATAAAGAGAAAGGCTTACAATCTCCTTCTCACAATAGAAGAGAAATTTCATTCACTATACTTGTGATTCTAATCTTCTTGCTAGGAAGAAGATTCTTTCTTGCTTATATTGTTTCTCTTCTACTTCTTCTTCTTATTCTCATTTCATTTTCAAACTGTGTAAAAGAGTTTTTAGAATCTCTCTTCAAAAAATTCAGTTGTACTGGTTCTAAGAGTCTCCTTATCAAAAGACTCAGGCTGGTTCTAAGAGTCTCCTTATCAAAAGACTCAGTACAAGATAGTGAATTCCTACCAAGGGGGTAGAAGAGTGGACTACCCAAAGTTTGGGGAACCACTATATTTCTTTGTGTTGTGATGTGATTTTCATTTTGCTATTTCTTTGTTTATTTACTTAATTCTTGTTGGTTTGTGTGGGAAGCTTAAATTTGTGATTATTACACATATATATATATATATTTGTTAACTTTGCACAAAGTACTTTTAAATCTCTATTCACCCCCCCTCTAGAGAATTCTAGTGTGGTTAACTGTGCACTTTCACATTTCGAAAAGAAATTTTCATACTTTGTATGTACTAGAAAAGCAATAAATTAATTTTAAAATACCTTGAGATAAAGCACAAAAATACTATTCAAAGCTTTTGCGTTTAGGTGACATTCATTTTTATTTGATTCATTTGCTGGTCTTATTATTGCTATATTCCATGCTTCGATATCTAAAGTTTTAATAAATTTTTCCATTAAAAATTTCCACCATTTATAAATTTTCCCTTCGAATAAAGGTGGTGCAAGAGATTTTTCTTCATCATAAAAAATTTCCCAACTAATAGAAGCGAGATCATGAGACGCCATTATTCCTAGTTGTTAGACCGTTTGGAATAAAATCACTCTAATACCACTTGTTTGATCGGTAGGGGCCCTTAGAGGGGGGGGGGGTGAATAAGGGTCTTAAAACTTTTATGTTATTTTGAAATACTTAAAATATTAGGAGATCAAAATAGTGCAAAACAATGACAAATTAGGATAAACAAAATAGGGACATGATTTTATTGGTATGAAAAGTAGGATTACAAAATTTGACTTCTTATAACGCTAGAAATCGAAGGCGAATAGTATGTCTTTTTCATTTTTTATCCCGACTCGTATCCCCACGAACCGGTGGCTTTAGCCTATCCTTCCCGGATATGGCCTCAATCCGCTCTAGCCAATCCTCCCTTGGACACGGCCTCAAACACCCCCTAAATCTACACCCTAGACCTAGTTGCTAACACAAGGCGAATTCCTCCCTATGTCCTACCCAGACCTAGTCGCCAACATGTGGCAAATTTACTAAGCGATTACAAGATTAAAAGTAACAACAATATTACAAATTCCCTCTTATAGAACTTCTAAAGTTGGAGACGAAAGACCGTTGTAGAATAAGCATGGTTGAAGCAATCGTCGGCCGGATGCGGCGTGTAGAAATCCTCCTTCAGAAACTAACGGAACTTTGGGTGAGAGATCCACCAAGCAATACTTTGCTCCCTCAGAATTTTTGCACTAGAACACTCTCAAGGATGTGTCTTCAAAACGAGAAGAGCGGGGTCCTTTTTATAGCCTGGAGCTAGCGCTACCTCAGGCGCTATCCTGGATTAGGAAACATTCTCCGCGTGTGTATCTTCATTCCAAGGAAACCTTTTTAAAATTCATCTTGTGCTCGGCGCTACCACCTGCGCTATCTGCTATCGCCTGGCGCTATCGCCTTCTATACTTGCAGCCTGAACTTGCATAATCAAAGCTAGAGCCCATGCTAGGTGCTACCGCCGGTGCTAGTGGACATGTTGGAATTCTGGCTTCAAATTTGGGGGCAACCTTCATATGTTATCCTTGATTCATATGGCTTTGTTAACTGCACACTTAGACACACAAGATCAAATACACATAGGATTTATAATTCTCAAACTTAGGAGATGCGGAAGACCATGTTCCAACAACATCTTTTTATCACTTCTATTTGTACACCAGATCACTCAAAATAAAATAAAAATATATCAAATGCTTATGTGATCCACCAAGCAATACTTTGCTCCCTGATAAGTCTTATTGAGCATTATGTGGGCGAAGCACCTTGGTAGTTGTACTCTTTTTATGTGCTTTGAAATATAATTCTAGAATTGATGTGTGGAAGAAATTCTAAGACTATTTTCTTAATATTATTTTACTACTACATTACATATGTCATGTCTTTTGATTATCTAACTACTCTTATCAAACACTATTTTCACACATCATTATCTTTCATAAAGCTTCTACTCATGAGAATTGGATCATAATGCACATCTACATAAATTCTCTAAAAAGCTTAAGTAAAAGGACTAGATTGTAATGCATGATCTTTACAATGTTTTATTTACTTGAATTATGAATTAGTTACATTGTAACTATTATCACTTTGAATATGTCCAATCATGCTTGCCTTTAACTGTTTACAAAATTTTCAAGGTTAATGCTCATTACATGTGAAAATTCTAGAAAAATTGTTTTGTATTTTGTTTTCACAATCCAAAACGACAAATCAAGAAACATTCTCTAAAAATTAAATTGATTATCTTGGTTACCTTGTTTTTCCGCCCTATTGATTTGATCATTTTTACCATACTTTATCATGTTTATCTCGAATCTTAACTCTGAAGACTTTTCATCACTTGTATTCTCAAACTCTTTTTCATTTTTTTTCAACAAGTGGTAGACTTGCTTGGTAAAGTACAAGGGAGTTTGTTACTTACACGCTTATCATATGTTATTCCGCTGCATTACATCCATTTATGATCGATCATGGCTTCCTCTATTGTAAAACAAAACTCTTAACCCTCTCATGGTGTCCTAACTTTCACTTTTTTTTACTTTATTCTAGTCTTGTTTTGTTCACTCCACCCACTTTTGCTAATAACAAAAGAGGGGAGAATAAAATGATAAATCTTAATTGATTAAGGAGTAGGATTCACTAGATTAAGGGGGAGCATAAATCTATTCTATGGGAGCATACACTAAGGGGGGCACTTAAATAGAGGGAGCACATTTCTATAAAAAACAATATTTGTCATAACAATCTCCAAGGAGCATAAGTGTCCTATCTCTTTTAAAAACACATCATTTACCTTTTGAAATATGATAAGTCTTAACAATCTCTATAAAAAGAATAGGGGGAGCACTTAAATAGGAGGAGCACATTTCTATAAGAAGAATATTTGTCATAACAATCTCCAAGGAGCATAAGTGTCTTATCTCATATAAAAACACATCATTTACCTTTTGAAATCTGATTTATGTTAATTGGATTTGTTATTATCAAAAGGGGGAGATTGTTGGAACACGGTATTCTGCATCCCTTTGGTTTGAGAATAACAAAGTCATTGTGGGTTTAGTATGCAGGATTGAACAAAGATGACACTAGGATGTCATGTGTTGGTCTGGAATTGCTCAAGTACTGAAAAGAAAGGTTGTGGCCTGACGCCACGTACTTAAATACACTAATGGGGGAGCACTTAAATAGGGGTAGGACATTTCTATGAAGCCCGTTAGTGTACGTAAAATACACTAAGGGGGAGCACTTAAATAGGGGGAGCACATTTCTATAAAAAGAATATTTGTCATAACAATCTCCAAGGAGCATAAGTGTCCTATCTCTTTTAAAAACACATCATTTACCTTTTGAAATCTGATTTATCTTAATTGGATTTGTTATTATCAAAATGGGAGATTGTTGGAACACGGTTTTCTGCATCCCTTTGCTTTAAGAATAACAAAGCCTACTTGTATTTGATCTAGTTTGCCATTGTGGTTTTAGTATGTAGGATTGAACAAAGATGACACTAGGATGCTATGTGATGATTTGGAATTGCTCAAGTACTGAAAAGAAAGGTTGTGGCCTAACGCCAGGCGTTAGAGCCAATGCCGACGTTGACCCTCGATCTCAGCAGCATGAAAATGATATGTAGGGAAGCTGCCGTGATTGAAGGTGCATTTTGGGAATTATTTGACTTAACGCCAACGTTAGCCTTAACGCCAACATTAGGGTTGCCTAAAATAAGATGTTTCCAAAGATGCAATATCTCCTTCCCTGATTGTGGGTTCGAGCAATCAAATCATTTGTATACAAAGTCAATACTTGGCGTTAGCACTAACGCCGATGTAAGCACTAATGCCGATGTTAGCTTCCTCTCCTATAAATAGGTGGCATTCATTCTATTCAACGATAAGAACTCAAGGAGCCATATTCCAGCACTCTGAATTATTTATGAGGGCCGTATTTCCATACCACAAAGATCTCCCATTCAATTTTAAGAGAAGAAATCAAATGAGGCTTGGATCAATGCTAACTCAAGGCAATGAACGCACTCTTCGACTTCAACGATCTTCAGTGATTCATCATCGTCTCCTTCAGATTTCCTCGTAGGGATTTTAAATTTGTCCTTCATTATTTTGTAACACCTTTTATCTTTGTGATTCATTTATGAATTCACCGCGGTTGTTGGCGACTAGGTCCGTATGTGGCTTAAGGGGAATTCACTATAAGGTGACTAGGTTTAGGGCTTAGATCTATGGTGCTCGAGTCCTTTCTGGGGATAGAGAGGCTAGAGCGGCTTGAGGTCGTATCTGGGGATAGATCCTCAAAAGACAACCGGTTCTTGGGAGAAGAGTGGGTATAGAAAACAAAAAGAGTTTTCACATTATTCGCCTTGATTTCTAGCGTCATAGAAATCCAATTTTGTAATCAATTTTATAAATGATAATCATGTCTTTTCTTGTTCAATAAAATTGATTTGGTTTTCAATTTCTACAACTTTACTTTGTATTTCATTTAAAATATCAATAGTTTTCCATTAAATCTTAAGGTTTCTAAGACCCTTATTCACCCTCCCTCCCCGTCTAAGGGCGCCTTAAGATCCAACAAATAATGGGCATCAAGGTTCTAGAGAGTTGGGAGAAGCTCTTGACAAAGTCTCCTAAGGGGAAGAAAGTAGTGAAAGATGAAAAAAGTGAAGAAGAAAGCTCCTCCTCAAGAAGTGAGTTAGTGCATGATTCTAATCTTTCTTGTTCTGAGGAGGAGGTAGAACAAAGGGACTTTATAGTCCAAGTTTCATTACAAAGAAATAAACCAAGTACCACTGAAGGTGATGCTTAGGGTGAAGATGTGGAGATTACTAAGAATCATGATGACTCCTTGGACAACATGTCTGACAAAGGACGTGCAGATAGTGCTGCAAGTGAGGGGGAGCATGTCACTGAGCTCCCTGCTCAGGTAGTAGAAGTGATCAATCAAATCATTGAGGTTAAGGATTCTATCAACACTGAGTTAGTCGTCCAAAAAGTCCAATTTGAAGCTCCTAAGGATATAAGCCAAGAGAAGTCTGCTAACAACTCCTGCAGGGAGTTCATAAATACTGAGGCCACATTAATTACAAAGGATGAAGTGAGACCAATTTCCATAAGAAGATCTCCTTCTCCAATGGTTGAAGAAGCAGAAAGAATGGAAGAACTTCTCTAAGAAATAATCAAGAAGAAAAATGTGCTTGAACCTAAAAGGCCAAGCTCCTCCACAGGCCACATGCCAGAAGATCCCTCAATGCTAAATTAGATTAAGATGCTCCTGGGTAAGCAAAGATCTAAGATTGAATCTTATGTTGACACTGCCGTCAGTGATCTAAGAAGAGATCTATCTAGTGAAACTGTAGGTCTGAGGTTAGAAATGAAAATCCTTAAATAACACACTTTCAACTTCTATATGAGAGCAGCCCCTACATTTGATCACACTGCACAAAAGATAGAGTTGGCACAGAAATCTCTAACATACATAATAATAAATTAATATGCAACTGCTGGTAATCTGGATGATGCCTTCACTGCTACAGCAAAGAACATGGTTGAACACGGAAAAAACACCCCAGAAAGAATGGACTTCTATAGTCAAGAGCTGGACAACCATCTTCTAGAAATAACGAATCATCTGGCTGGTGGAATCAACATGCTGAAGGATAAGATTCTCAATCTTCTAGCCACCCTACAGAAGGAACTACCTGAAGAAGTCTGAAAGTGCATAGTGTGCCTCTAAGTATTCTCTAGAGGGGGTGAATAGAGATTATAACAAATTCTTTACACTAAATGTGCACACACAATAAACTACTCTAATAACTATGCATTCAGCAATACCAATTCATAATAAAGTAGAATAGAAAACAATAATCAGTAAATAGAAAGCAGCAAAGGGAAATCACAGAAAAGCAATGCAGAAGACACAAAAATTTTATAGTGTTTCACAAAAATGTGGGTACTCCATTTTTCTACCACCTTGGTAGGCTTGCACTAACAGTTCCTAAGTCTTTTGATAAGGAGACTCTCAGAACCAGCCCTGAGTCTTTTGATAAGGAGACTCTTAGAACCACTGAGGCTATTGCTAAGGAGACTCTTAGAACCACTGAGTCTTTTGCTAAGGAGACTCTTAGAACCACTAAGTCTTTTGCTAAGGAGACTCTTAGAACCTCTAAATCCTTTGAAGAGGGATTCTTAAAACTCTTTGTTAGTTACAATATAAGAACAGAGGAAAGAAGAAGAAGAAGAAGAAGAAGAAGAAGAATTTGATTCTGTTGTATATATCCTTCAGCAATTGTGAGCTTTTGATCTTCCTCAGGATCTGTAAAAGATGAACCCTTGCTTGTGATAGTGATGAATGCAAGGCTTATGAGATTTTGATCCTTGTGATCTATGTACACTTGTTTTGCTTGCTGCTGTATGATGAGAAGGAGAAGAAGCAACAACAGCCTTGTATCTATATAGAGAATCTCTTCTGTTTCTGTCTTAGAGAGCTTGAGGAAGAAGAATCCAGAATCATAAGATTAGTTGTGTTTTTCTTCCTTCTTCTGAATACATATTCTTTGTCGAATACTGTTTGATTTCTTTCCACTTCTGTTCTGTTCTTTTTAAGGAATGTCCATTGTGGAAGTGGTTGTTAGATCTTAAGTTACTCTAGAGGGGGGGGGGGGGGGTGAATAGAGTATTAAAAACTTTTCCTTAGTTTTTATAGCGAAATTAAAATAGTGTTATATATATGTAAGCAGTGTGAGATAAATATATAAGCAGAAAAACTGAATAAATAAAAGCACACAGCACAGCACAAAGAAATAATCACACACAGAAGACACAAGGAATTTATAGTGGTTCCCCAATAAATCTGTGTAGTCCACTCTTCTACCACCCTTGGTAGGAGTCCACTAGGAGGGTTGATCAGGTCCCCTAACACCAAGGTGATTTTGATAAGGTGTCCACACACCACAGAGCTTTTGTTCAGGTGCTCAAAACCAACTAGATATTTTGATCAGGTGTCTTTCCACCAAGGGGTTACACTTTTGAAGGGAGTATTAACCCTATACGGGAGAGGTGAGAAAGAGTTTATAGTGTTCTTCTCTGTCAAGATGCTGAGAGAAGACTCTAGTGGACTTGTTGTAAAGCTCCCCCTGCCTGATTGAAGTATTTGACAGATGATGGAGAAGCTTTCTCTTGAAGACACAAATCTTCTGTAGCAGATTGATCTGGAAGAAAAGGTTCTTCAGATTCCTTGTTGCTCTTTTAGAAGACTTGAACTTGCAGCAGATATCTGAGAAATGGATCATGAAGAAGATGTTCTCAGAGAAAAGATGAGTGCTGCTTGAGGAAGAAGAAGACTGAGAATATTGACTGAGTGTTCTCCTTTTTTTCTCTATTCTTGTATATATCCTCTCTGTATTCTGTAAGATTATATTTTAATTCTGTCGAGAGCTGAGACAATAATGTCTGTCTTGATATCTTCTCTTTTTGGAAATAGAATAATCAGCCTTTAATTCTTTCTTGGTATAACAACAAAAACCAAATGACTTTGGCAGGTCCTTTAATTCCTTAGCCGTGTAAAATTCATTTGCATTAATTGTCAACGACTATTTCTGTCTTGGAAAAAGGAAAGAAAGAATATAATAACTGAGTATAATATTCTTACTTATCTGTCTTGAATATGTCCAAAGATATTTGAATAGATCCGTTAAAGTCGTCGATCTGTGTTCAGAGAACTGGTATTTAAGGTATTAATTGATCTGAAATCAATATTTGTTGATCTGAGCCTTAATAAAGGATCTGTCGAGCGCTGGCAGGAATTCATCGAGCGCTGCTCAGAGAATGTCGAACGCTGGCTGGAAATCTGTCGAGCGCTGGCTGGAGAACTGGCGAGCGCTGGCTGGAAAAATGTCGAGCGCTGGCAGGAATTCGTCGAGCGCTGGCAGCCATCTGTCGAGCGCGGATAGCCATTTGTCGAATGCTGGGAACTTAACTTTTTACTTAAGTTCTAGCTAATCTATCAGCCTAAAGACTTGACCCTTACACTATAATGGGGTCAACTTGATCCTAGTTCAACATATAGTGATCCTATTTCAAATCAGTAATAGGGTTGTTCCAACAATCTCCCCCTATTTGGGTTAGGATACTATTTGACAATCAATGAATTAAATACAATAGAAAAATAAACAGTGTTGGGAAAATGATTTCTCTTAACCCCTGAAAAAGAATTGAATATGAATTCTAAGAAAGGAAAATCAAGGTTAAGTAAATATGCGTTGAATAGTATTCGACGCAACGTCGATGTAGTATCGACGTCCCTTTCAGAATGAGTCGAAGTACCTTTAAGAAGAATTCGACGTATCATATGTCGACGTAGCTCTGACTTCTAGTCGACGTATCTTGAGAAGTCGACGCACCTTAGTCGACGCACCTTCCTTATTCTCCTCTCGACGTCCAGCCAGGAAGAATTCGACGCGCACGTCGAATAGTAATCGACGCACGTCGATTTCTATGATTAATTCAAAAATCGCTAGATCTCTTTCCTTCTTTTATAAATCTGATTTATATGGAATCAATTTATTCTTTATAGCCATTCTGAATCATTCTTTCCTCTAATAGATTCTTGGCTAAATTGATTAAATCCTTTATGGACATTATTTGAAATCAGATTGAATACTTTCCTTCTATGGATATATTTGTTATAGAAATTTCTCTTTGTTTCTAATACTCTGCCTGCTAATTGATTATTCTCCTATAGTGTTATTTTAATGAACAGAGCTATAAATAACAAGGTGGTCGGCAGAGAGCTACAAGAAGTGATTCACCATTTTTACATTTGAAAAAGAGGAAGAGCTCCCAAGTGAAAAGAGAAAATTGAGAAATAGTGATGCAGCAAAGAACAAGCTTCCTTCTCCTTCTCTCTCTGAAGTCATACTGTTGCAAACTCTAATAGCTTTCACAAAAGAGAGAAAAGGGCTACAATCTCCTTCTCACTATAGAAGAGAGATTTCATTCACTACTTCTTGTGCTTCCAATCTTCTTGCTAGGAAGAAGATTCCTTCTTGTCTTTATATTATCTCTCTTTATTCTTCACCTTTAATTTCACATATTGTAAAAGAGTTTTTAGAATCTCTCTTCAAAAAATTCAGTTGTACTGGTTCTAAGAGTCTCCTTTTCAAAAGACTCAGTTGGTTCTAAGAGTCTCCTTGTCAAAAGACTCAGGGTGGTTCTAAGAGTCTCCTTATCAAAAGACTCAGTACAAGATAGTGAATTTCCAACCAATGGGGTAGAAGAGTGGACTACCCAATGTTTGGGGAACCACTATATTTCTTTGTGTTGTGCTGTGCTTTCTTGTCTTGCATTTACTTTCTTTATTTGCTTAATTCTTATTGGTGTGTGGGAAGACTTAATCTGTGAATACTACACACATATATATATATATATATAAATATATATAATTATTCAGTTTGCACAAATTATTTTAAATCTCTATTCATCCCCCCCCCCCCCCCCCCCCCTCTAGAGAATTCTAGTGAGGTTAACTGTGCACTTTCAATTGGTATCAGAGGGAGGTTGATCTAAAAAGGTTAACTCCTTGATCAAAAAGATCCTACCTCTTATATATATATATATTTTTCTAACAATCATTTTTCACATGGCACAAATCAAAGATTATGCTTCCACCAGACCACCAATTTGCAACCTTGAAAAGTTTGCACTTTGGAAAACAAGAATTAGAAATTATTTAAACTCTATTGATGATGAATTGTTTAATGTTATCTTGACAGGTCCCCCCAAGCCATTCAGAAAGGACTCAAGTGGAAAAGTGATTGAAACACTTGCTCCAAAAGATGAGTGGACAGATGATGAAAAGAAAGCCCGAGTACATGATGCCAAGGCTATGAATATCCTAGTCTCAACCCTCTCAGATGAAATCTTCCAAAAGATTGCTGATTGTGAGTCAGCTAAGGAAGTATGGGAAGCTCTCACCAAAATGGTAGAGGGAAGTGCTGATGAGAAAAAGGATAAAAAGGCACTACTCATCTCTCAATATGAAAACTTTCAGAAGAAAGAAGGTGAAAGTGTTGCTGACATGTATTCCAGATTCAGCCTCATAGTGAATGAGTTGAAGACACTTGAAAAGGACATATCTCTCACTGAGATAAATGACAAACTGCTAACTTGCTTCCCTAGCTCTTGGGATTCAAGAATCTGGCCAATTAGAGACTCTAAAAGTCAAAGAGAAATTTCAACAGATGTCCTGTTGGGCAAACTAAAATCTTATGAACATCTGTTGAAGACAAGAGCTGAGAAAGAAGAGAAAGAAAAGGCTCCTTCACTCTCAAAAGATAAGAGTATTGCATTGAAGGCTGTTGAAGGTGAACCCTCTACAAGTGATGAGGAGCTGATCAGTCTACTAGCCAAAAGGTTTAAGAAGTGGATTAAATCAGAAGGATCCAGAGGAAGAGACTCAAAAACCAGGTATAATAAAACACCTACTAAAGAGATTATATGTTACTCTTGGAGGAAACCTGGACATATTGCACCTGAATGTCCTAAGGAGATCAGCAAAAAGAAAGATCTGAAAAGAACAGATCTACAGAAGAAAAAGAAGAAAGAGAAAGGTCTCATTGCTCAATCATGGAGTGATTCAGAACCTGAAGAAAGCACCTCATCTGACAATGATCAAGAAGAGACCAAGTTGGAGGAAACTTGTTTGATGGCCACTGTGAAGCCTGATGACACATCCATGGTAAATATACTTGATGATGTAGATTTATCTTCCACTGACTTCAAAAACAATTTCAAAGAATTCTGTTTAAATTTAATCAAATCTGAAAAAGAAATAGATGAACTAAGAAATGAATCAAAAATTCCCAAACAAGTGAATACACAGTATAATAACTATGAGCTCAGTCTAGGACTCTTAGAAAAGGAATTAGACAAAATCTGTACAGAAAATCAAACACTAAGAAATGAGCTAGCAAAAGCAAAGTCCTTTGAAGACTCTCTAAATGGGAGAAGTCAGAAGCTCAAGAACATCTCTAAAAATCTTACTAATAGATTTAGACAACAAGAAGACAATACTAACTTAGAACCAAAATCTCAATCACCTAGGAAATCTGTTTGGAGACATCCCATTCACTCCACTAGGGAAGGACATTTGACAGGAGAGAGATCACAGGAAAATCCAGAGACAACCACTGTCTTTAATAAAACTAATCCCATTATATATGAAGGAATTCTAGGAAGATATCCTAAAAAAAATTTAAACTTGCGTCGAATACTCATCAACTTGCGTCGACTTCTAATCGACGCATACACCAAAGTGCGTCGACTCCTGCCTGACGCAACCTCTCTCATGCTTCGACTTAAAGTAAATGCAGAATGGAGAAAGCATCGACTTCATATCGACGCAACCTTAAACCTACGTCGAATACATATCGACGCAACCAATCTGACAGACATCTCTCCTCTACCAAACAGCAATCTCAATCCATCTCCTTTTACTATGATCACTACTTCTGTAACATCACCAAAGAAAATTGGTATGATAAACCAATGCCCCAAAAGGAGGAAGGATATT
This sequence comes from Dactylorhiza incarnata, assembly GCA_033032865.1. Taxonomy (NCBI): domain Eukaryota; kingdom Viridiplantae; phylum Streptophyta; class Magnoliopsida; order Asparagales; family Orchidaceae; genus Dactylorhiza; species Dactylorhiza incarnata. The sequence continues at coordinate 5,788,751 of JAWHQI010000051.1, read as the reverse complement.
CAGAAAAACCCACTTACTCTTTCATTAAATTTCACACTGATGGGAGAAAGGGTCCCCAGCTCAGCAGGGTTCAAACTAATGTTTAAAATTTTATGTGCAGATGTATCACATCTCCAGGCTGGTGTGGTACTTGGACAGTGGATGCTCCATGCACATGACAGGATGCAAAAACTTGTTAATCAACTTTGAGGACAGACTTGGACCATCAGTAACTTTTGGAGACTCTAGCTGTGGCCAAACCAAGGGCTGTGGAGATTTCAAAGAAGGGAAAGTCACCTTCAAGAATGTGGCAGTAGTCAAAGGACTAAAGCACAATCTGATAAGTATAAGTCAGATATGTGAAAATGGTAAGTATGAGGTAAAATTCACCACACTATTCAGCCATATTATTGATATCAAGACTGGTGCCATAGTACTCAATGGAATTAGAAAAGGAAAAGTATATGTAGTGGACTTTAGTTCCTCACCCACAGAAGTCTGTTTATTCAACAATATTATTGATAAAAGTGAATTATGGCATAGGAGACTAGGTCATCTAAACTACAAAACAATTAGTAAACTAGCAAAGAATAACCTAGTCTGAGGCTTACCAAAGGGTAGGTACTCTAAGGATTCTCCATGCAGACCTTGCCAACTAGGAAAACAAACCAAATCATCCTTCAAACCAATTGGTAAGGATGACTCTCCCAGGGTCCTTTACCTACTACACATGGATCTCTTTGGTCCCATATCCACTCAGAGCTTAGGTGGAAAATCCTATACCCTAGTCATTGTGGATGACTACTCTAGATTCAGCTGGGTATTCTTTCTAAGGGCTAAGTCTGAAACCCACAAGACTCTCTCAGGATTCATAAAACAAATTCAATCTGAACTCAATAGTCAGGTTTCCATAATCAGAAGTGATCATGGGACTGAATTTGAAAATCAGTTTATGAGTAGTTTCTGTGAAGAGATAGGTATCAAACAAAGTTTTTCAGCCCCTAGAACTCCTCAGCAAAATGGAGTTGCTGAAAGAAAGAATAGAACTTTAATAGAATCAGGAAGGACCTTACTTGTAGAATCAAGTTTGCCAAAAACTTTCTGGGCTGAAACAGTCAACACTGCCAACTATGTTCTAAATAGAAGCCTAATACACAAAACTAAATCAAAAACTCCATATGAGCTCCTGAAAGGAAAAACACCCATAGTTAAATATTTTAAGATCTTTGGATGTGCTTGTTTTATCCTAAATAATGGAAAAGATCATCTTGCCAAGTTTGACAAGAAATCTGATGATGGAATATTTCTGGGATATTCAGCATCTAGGAAAGCCTATAGGTGATATAACAAGAGAACTCTTAAAATTGAAGAGTCTATGCACATTATATTTGATGAAACTAACATGTTGTTTAAGGGGGAGGGAACTCCCACCAGCTCTTTTCCACAGGAAAGCAGCAGCATAAAAACACAGCTTGAACAACTGGTTCTAGAGAACACATATAATGGAAAAGAAAACAAGATAAAGGAATCAAGTGAGGAGTCTGAACAAGAACATGAAGAAGATTCAGAAAAGAGCATTCGAAACCAACTCCCACAAAAGAACATGGTTCAGGAAGGCCAGGTGAACATTGATCCTATCACCAATGAGGAAGAAGAACATCTGATAAGTCCAGGCAGGACAATGGTCAATTTGAAATATCATCCACAAATTCAAGTAATTGGAGACCCCAATATAGGAGTAAGAACAAGACACCAGGTCTCCAATGGGATGATGCTCCAATGCTTCCTATCACAAGTTGAACCAAAGAAGTTTGAGGAAGCAATTTGTGATCCTCACTGGATTATGGCCATGCAAGAAGAACTAGGCCAATTTGAGAGAAACAAAGTATGGAACCTAGTTGAAAGACCAAGAAACTACCCTGTGAATCGTACAAAATGGGTATACAGGAACAAACTAGATTCCACTGGAGTAATTGTCAGGAACAAGGCAAGACTTATAGCACAAGGATATAGACAAGAAGACGGGATAGACTACAACCAGACCTTTGCTCCAGTAGCCAGATTAGAGGCAATCAGGCTCTTTCTTGCCTATGCAGCCTTCATGAAGATGAAAGTCTACCAAATGGATGTCAAGAGTGCTTTTCTGAATGGTGATCTTCAAGAAGAGGTATATGTGGAGCAACCACCAGGTTTTGGTAATCCCTCTTCTCCTAACTTTGTTTATAGACTTAACAAAGCACTATATGGTCTTAAGCAAGCACCTAGAGCTTGGTATGAAACTCTCTCTAATTTTCTTTTAGAAAATTCCTTTGAAAGAGGAAAAGTAGACAAGACACTCTTTACTAGAACCCATAAAAACCAACTCCTCCTTGTTCAAATATATGTAGATGACATCATCTTTAGCTCAACTCATCCTAAATTGTGTAAAAGATTTGCTAATCTAATGCAATCTAAATTTGAAATGAGTAGTATGGGAGAACTCTCATATTTCTTGGGATTACAAGTAAAACAAAGTAGTGAGGGAATCTTCATCTCACAATCCAAATATACTAAAGAGCTAATCAAAAAGTTTGGTATGGAATCAGCATCTACCATGAAAACACCCATGGCAACCAATGCCATTATAGAAAAAGATGATAAAGGAAAATCAGTAGATCAAAAGACTTTTAGGGCCATCATAGGATCCCTTCTATATCTAACATCTAGCAGACCTGATATCATGTTTGCCACTTGCATATGTGCTAGATTTCAGGTTGATCCAAAGGAATCCCATCTCACCTCTGTAAAAAGGATTCTTAGATACCTAAAGGGAACCCCTGAACTAGGACTATGGTACTCAGCAGAAACCAACTTTGAATTAATAGGTTTCTCAGATGCAGATTATGCTGGATGTAGGGTTGATAGAAAAAGCACATCTGGTACCTGCCAATTCCTAGGAGACAGATTGATATCATGGTTTAGTAAGTAACAAACCTCAGTCTCAACCTCAACAGCTGAAGCTGAATACATAGCTGCTGGGAGCTGTTGTTCACAAATCTTGTGGATGCAAAATTAGCTACTTGACTACAAATTGGAAATACATAACTCTAAGATCTATTATGATAGCTCTAGTGCTATATCCATAGCATCCAACCCAGTCCTTCATAGTAGGACCAAACATATAGAGATCAGACATCACTTCCTTAGAGACAATGTTGAGAAGGGTAAAATAACCTTAGAATATATTCCCACAGACAATCAAAGAGCAGACATCTTCACAAAACCCTTAGATAAAACTAAGCATAACTATTTCATCAACACCTTAGGAATGCTTGATGGTAGTCTGTAACTACCATTGTGGGGAAATCTAAAAGAAATCAGGAAATCTAAGAAAGTATTTGAAGATGCGTCGAATACATATCGACGCACCCTTGAGAAGAACTCGACGCTGGCGTTGATTTCTTCCCGGCAAAGATACATCGATAACTTATCTACGCTCCGTCAAATTGATATCTACGCTGGGTTATGAACACGTCGACAGAACGCTACGTGGACAAATCTCCACGGAGCGTCGACTTTATATCGACGCATATGTCGACATCAATTCGACATAACGTCGACTTCTGGCTACAATTAGAATCAAATCCTCACTTCCTCTTTTGACGATTGGATTACCTGATATACCTTGATTTCTGTTTCCTTTCTCGAAGTTTCACCTCCTTTAAATAATACTTCTTATTTCATAACATATACTCTCCTAAAACCCGCCAAAACTTTGTCTTCTACCTCTCTCTCTCTCTCTCTCTCTCTCTCTCTCTCTCTCTCTCTCTCTCTCTCTCTCTCTCTCTCTCTGCAATAATGGCACCAACTCCTGATCAATCGACCCTCATCAAAACGATGAACGATTCTCTCGAACACCTAGTAAGTGATTTCCAGAATCGCCTGAATCATTTCGCCAATGAATGCGCTGCCATAATCAACACCTGTGCAGCCAAACTGGCAACCCTCTCTTCTTCTCTTCCTGAGCTAAATGCTCTCATTCAAGAACGGCCTCTGTCGCCAGAAAGGTTTAAATCCTTTGTGCAGGATATAAACCAGGGGAAGTGTTGCTCCAGAAACCCCCCTTGTCAGGTTATCTATCTCTCTTAAAAGCTCAGGATTAATTTCTTTTTCAATTCTACACATTATCTCTAAAAGATTACACCAACCTCTTCTCTTATAATAGGCTCCAATCCTCTCCAATCACTCTGACTACACATTCAACAAATACTTTGGAGAGACCTCCTCTTATCATACTGAAGGAGATCATGCTGTGATACAGCATTTAGAATTGATGCCCCATATACTCAGGGGGAGCTTCCTGTGGTAAAGAACTCAGGAGTTCAGGGGGAGGAAGAAGCAGCCACCTCTGATGACTGGAAGGGACAGATGTGGACTGATGCACCCCTATGTGAAGAAGAATTTCAGCATCACTCTCCTGGCTTCTCTGGCAGTTACATCAAACTGAAGACACCTCTACTTAAGGACATCCCTTCAGAAGAGCCTGGAAGAGACAAATCTCCCTCTCCACCTCTACCTCTACCTCCACCTCAACTTCCTTCTCTACCTTCATCTCCACCTCTACCTCTACCTCCACCTCAACTTCCTTCTCTACCTTCATCTCCACCTCTACCTATACCTCCACCTCAACCTTCTTCTATACCTCCACTGCTACCTCTACCTCCTCTAATAGCAAAACTCACTAAACAGATCCTACCTAGGCAAAGTCCAGAAGGACAGATGAAAAGGAAAAGAGAAGTCATTCCCTACTGGCAAAACTTCTCCAAAGAATAAAGGAAAGAGTATGCAAAAGAAAAGAAGTATAGAAAAGCATGTGAGGAAATAAAAAGATTTGAAAAGATGCCTATTATCACTCCTAACAGCCCTGTAAAGGAGTACCATGACCCTGACATGGAAAAGAGGCATGAAGTGATAAGAGAAAGAGAACTGTATGAATATGAAGCATCTAGGAAAGAAGTGGAAGATAAAAGGAATGCCTGGATGGAAAATATCAACAAGGGAATGACTAAGGAACAAATTCTTGCTGAATCTTCTATCAGAATTCCAAAGAAGTTGTTTGATATTGAAGCTTATCAAAAGAAAAACCCTCAGGCAGGGATCATTCTAGAAAAAGGTCAAAAACACAAGAAGGGTGTAGGGTGTACAGAAGATACTTACATTCCCTACAAGAAGCCCAACAGACCTATAAAATTAGACAAGTGGCATGCCTCACCCTGGAAAGGGAAAGGAAAAATGGCTGAGATTCCTGAGAAGCAGCAATCAGAAAAGAAAACAGAATATAGGCCCAAGGTTGATGGCAAGGGACCACCTGAGATCAAGCCAACTGAAAAGAAAGTTCAAAACATTACAATTGAGATGATAGATAAAAAGGCAGCAATCATCATCAGCAAAGGCTACTCCATAAATGACACAATCCCTGATGGTGATCAACTATTGGAAAAACTGCATACAATCATCAGGAATGTCCAGGAACGACCTGATAGAGCCAGGGGCTACATTTTTGATGCTATTGAAAACTTATCTAGGAAACTTTATTCTGCTTTTGTCAACTTCATGTACAAAAAGAAGTTTCTGGTTTAATTCTTGTGAAAGACAAATACTTGTCATATGCTTTCTTATTCTAATTTCTCTTCTGATTATTTAATATATCTCTTATCTTTACAAATACTGTGCTGGGTTAATTATATGCTAGTACAATTTCCCACTAAATAAGGTTAAGACAAATAGGGGGAGATTGTTGGGAAAATGATTTCTCTTAACCCATGAAAAAGAATTGAATATGAATTCTAAGAAAGGAAAATCAAGGTTAAGTAAATATGCGTCGAATAGTATTTGACGCAACGTCGATGTAGTATCGACGTCCCTTTCAGAATGAGTCGAAGTACCTTTAAGAAGAATTCGACGTATCATATGTCGACGTAGCTCTGACTTCTAGTCGACGTATCTTGAGAAGTCGACGCACCTTCCTTATTCTCCTCTCGTCGTCCAACCAGGACGAATTCGATGCGCACGTCGAATAGTAATCGACGCACGTCGATTTCTATGATTAATTCAAAAATCGCTATATCTCTTTCCTTCTTTTATAAATCTGATTTATATGGAATCAATTTATTCTTTATAGCCGTTCTGAATCATTCTTTCCTCTAATAGATTCTTGGCTAAATTGATTAAATCCTTTATGGACATTATTTGAAATCAGATTGAATACTTTCCTTCTATGGATATATTTGTTATGGAAATTTCTCTTTGTTTCTAATACTCTGCCTGCTAATTGATTATTCTCCTATAGTGTTATTTTAATGAACAGAGCTATAAATAACAAGGTGGTCGGCAGAGAGCTACAAGAAGTGATTCACCATTTTTACATTTGAAAAAGAGGAAGAGCTCCCAAGTGAAAAGAGAAAATTGAGAAATAGTGCTGTAGCAAAGAACAAGCTTCCTTCTCCTTCTCTCTCTGAAGCCATACTGCTGCAAACTCTAATAGCTTTCACAAAAGAGAGAAAAGGGCTACAATCTCCTTCTCACTATAGAAGATAGATTTCATTCACTACTTCTTGTGCTTCCAATCTTCTTGCTAGGAAGAAGATTCCTTCTTGTCTTTATATTATCTCTCTTTCTTCTTCACCTTTAATTTCACATATTGTAAAAGAGTTTTTAGAATCTCTCTTCAAAAAATTCAGTTGTACTGGTTCTAAGAGTCTCCTTTTCAAAAGACTCAGTTGGTTCTAAGAGTCTCCTTGTCAAAAGACTCAGGGTGGTTCTAAGAGTCTCCTTATCAAAAGACTCAGTACAAGATAGTGAATTTCCTACCAAGGGGGTAGAAGAGTGGACTACCCAAAGTTTGGGGAACCACTATATTTCTTTGTGTTGTGCTGTGCTTTATTGTCTTGCATTTACTTTCTTTATTTGCTTAATTCTTGTTGGTGTGTGGGAAGACTTAATCTGTGAACACTACACACACACACACATATATATATATAATTATTCACTTTGCACAAATTATTTTAAATCTCTATTCACCCCCTCTAAAGAATTCTAGTGAGGTTAACTGTGCACTTTCAAACAGAAGAGCAAAAAATATATATATATATGACAGAATATAAATCATTTCAGCAGATAGAATAAATCATAGTGCTCTAAGTTTAGAAATGTTATAACAAAAATGTTAAAAAGACACAATAAAGTCTGAACCTTTTCATTGATTTGCTGAGGGAGGCTTGAAAATGATTTTTCTGTTAGGATCTTCAGATTTCTTCTTACTTAAGTAGAGATCCTGAGATCCCTGAATGGTTTGAGATTTTCTTTGAATGACAACTGCTTGTTGGTGCTGGATCAAGAATTCTTCAGCATTGAAAAGATTATTTGATTTATACTTTTCAAATTCTTTTCTTCTATATTCTGACATAGTTGAATACTGAGAATAATCCTTTCCTTCAGCTTTAGCTTTATTTATCTGAGCTGTGTCAATTGACTCCTTGAATCTAGCCATTTGTGCTATTTCTTCAGCTTCTGTATCAACAGTAGAATAAGATATTTCATCAAGATCAGTGTCCTATACTGAAGGTTGGTCAAAAGGAATATTTCTTTTACTGTGCATGGATCCATCAGATATATGATATTTGTATTCTGTAGAAATATTTCTGGAAGAGCTTGAAGAATGTCCTGAGGACCAAGATCTCTGATGACCACTTGTGCTAGATGGTCTCCTTGATTGCTGAGGTGTGGATTTTTGAGAGGAGGAAAATGGTGCTGCTGAGCCTGCTGCTGGAGGAGGAGGAGGAGGATGGTTATATTTGACAGGCTTGTTAGAATAGTAACCAGTCTTCCTCATCTTCTTTCTTCTTTTGTTCTCATTCCTTGAGAATTTCATCCAGTGAGGTGTATCTTTATCAAGAGTGATGTTATGAAGAACATAATAAGGAATATCACTCTCAGGGTTAGGAGGCTTGGGGACAGCCTTTGACTTTGCTTTCCTTTTCTTTCTCTTCTTTGATAAAGTATTATCAGAATCACTATCACTATCTTCTTCATTAGAATCATAGGATGGAATTGGTTCATCAGATAAAGCATTTACCAATTTAAGAGCTTTGATCCTTTTGCTCTTCAGCTTCAAAAGCTTCATCCTCTGCTTTCCAAATTTCATCAAAATCTGGAATTGGTGATTCATCAAAGACAAAAGTTGGGACATCAAAACTATTGATAACTTTCTCTGAAATTTCAACTGATTCATTTGCATGACTTTGAATTGGAACTGAAACAGGAACTGGATCTGCAATTTGAACTTCAAAACTGCTGATAATCTCTTTCAGAAAATCTTTATCTATTGGAGCACTATATGGAACAATTGCTCTATAATAGTCTTCAAATTTTGGCAGATTTGAGGAAACAAAATTGAACTTAGACAGCAAAGAAATAATTTATAGGGAGGGATGAATATAGATATTATTTATCTCTTCTATCACTGGTATTGCAGATACTTCAACCAAATCAAACATATCTAAATCAGAAATTTGAACTGTATCTTCAACAAAAACTGTGGCCTCTGAAACTGGAGCTTCTTCATAAGTCATCTCCCCCTGCCTAGCTTCAAGGAGACCTGAATCTAGGCCCCTAGAAGAAGGGAAAGAAAGAGAGGAAGGAATTGAAGATATTTTGGAAGATAGTTCAGAAATTGCTGTAAGAATTGGAGCAAGTTTTGCATCCAAGGTGGAGTCAAGATTAGAAAGAATGTGATGCACTGGAGCAAGTTTTGCATCCAGGATTTGATCTATCTTAGGAAGGATGTGATCAAGAAGCTGATCAGCAACAGATTGGAAATGTAGAAATAGAAATTCAGAGTGATGGGATGAAGAGGATTGAGAAGTAGATGGAATGGAAGTTGGTACAAAGATGTTTGAAACATTTGCATGTTGTTGAGGGAGGTCTGAATGAATAGGGCAAGAGTGATGGATAGGTGACTGATGGTCATCATGCATGGGAGATGGAGGTGGAGAAGTATGAGGAGGTAGAAGGGTAACTGAAGGAGGTAGAATGTCATCAATGGGTGTAGGAGAATTTGGAGGTGGAGTTTGTGCAGGGGAGAAATGCTGAGGTGGAGATGGGAGAGGAGGAGAAGAAACAAGAGGAGAAGCTTCTAGAAGGGTTGAGGGAGTGACTTGTTCAGTCCTGGTGCCTTCAGAAGTTTTCTTTTGTGCAAGTGCTCCTGGGTTCTTCTTGGGAAACACCCTATCCCATTTAGCAAAGAGAGCTGAGGTCAGCTTCTTGCTTGCATTTATGGTTACCTTGGTAGAGACAAGAAGGTCTTGGTGCCTTTCCTGCAATACAATACCTATGATTCTTCCAAAACATAAACTATCCTTAGATACCTTCTTCTTAATCAACTCAAAAAGTATTGATCCCCAATTAACTTTCTTCCTTTCCATTAAGGCCACCATCAACAGAAATTGGTGCCTTTTAATATAGTCATGACCTGTTGTCTTCCCTAACAACACCTTTCCAACAATATCAGATAAAAACTTATATTCCAAAGACAAGTTTTTCTTGAGCAGATGATTAGGGTTTCCAGTAGAATGACACATTTTAGTCAAAGCTTCCTCATATTCAACAGAACTTATCTCTATATCATCATCACCATTCACAAAACCATAAACTTCAGATAAGATAGTTGGGGAAAGAGAGACCTGATGACCTGAAATTGTTGCAGTTATGCTCTCGTCCTCTGGCTTAGCCGTGTAAGCCCATTCTTTAATTTCTGTTGTATGCAACTTTATCCTCGTGCTCATGAACTTCTTCAACTGTTGCTCTTCAAAAGGTTGAAGAATATCCTTGAAGACTGGGTCGGATTGTGCAAAAGATTCCATGTCGATGTCAAACCCGGCATCGAACTTCACGAGTAGAGCGCGGCTTGAGAAATCGCCATTTGTACCTACAAGAGAGAAAAATCAAGTGCAGAGGGGAACTGGAGGGAAACGATTTCTATAGGCGGGATCTATTAAGAGATAAAAATAAAGATTATATAGACCGGAGAAGGGGGCGCATTTGTGGAGCGGCGTTCGGCAAAAACCTAATAAAAGCAGAAGTCGAAAAGACTTTATGTCTCTGTCAGACGGCGTTCGACAAAAAAAAATCTTTTCTGTCAATCACCGTTCGATAGGTGAGATTTTCTTTATTGATTCTGGAGTTAACAGGTTTTGTCGACCGTCGTTCGACAAATGATGCAAATTCGTCGTCCTCCGTTCGACGAATTTGGGGGATAAATAGAAATTATTTTTTTAACAGATTGAGTCTCCATCTATCATTCCTATTTGATTTATAAAGAAGATATGCTTCTTTTCATCCAAGGGCTTGCTGAAAATGTCAGCTCTTTGTAAATCAGTAGAAATGAATTGTAGGCAAATTTTATTTTTATCCACATTATCCCTAAGGAAGTGGTGCCTAATTTCTATGTGTTTAGTCCTACTATGGAGAACTGGATTTTGTGCTATAGATATTGCATTAGTATTGTCACAAAATATAGTTAAATTATTTAAGTTGACACCATAGTCTAGGAGCTGATTTTGTATCCACAATATCTGTGAGCAACAACTGCCAGCAACTATGTATTCAGATTCAGCTGTTGATGTGGACACAGATGTTTGTTTCTTACAAAACCAAGACACAAGCCTATCACCAAGAAACTGACAAGTTCTTGATGTGCTCTTCCTGTCTACTCTGCATCTTGCATAATCTGAATCTGAGAATCAAGTTAATTCAAATTCAGATGTTGTTGGATACCAAAGTCCTAGATTAGGGCAACCCTTTATATATCTCAAAATCCTTTTTAATAAAATTAAGTGAGATTCTTTGGGGTTAACTTGAAACTTAGCACAAATACAGGTAGCAAACATTATGTCAGGTCTACTAGGTGTTAAATAAAGTAGTGAGCCAACAATTGCTCTATATACTTTTGAATCAACAGGTTTCCCTGATTCATCATTATCAACAACAACATTTGAGGGCATGGGTGTTTTCATGGTGGAAGAATCAGACATACCAAATCTTTTCACTAATTCCTAAGTATACTTAGATTGGGATATGAAGATTCCATTTGGAGTTTGCTTCACTTGAAGACCAAGGAAGTATGATAACTCACTCATACTACTCATTTCAAATTTAGATTGCATTAGATTAGAGAATATTTTGCACAAATTTGAATCAGTAGAACCAAAAATAATATCATCTACATATATTTGAACTAGCAAAGTTTTATTTTTATGTATCCTGAAAAATAGAGTTTTATCTACTATGCCCCTACAAAAATTGTTTTCCAATAGAAAACTAGCTAAAGTCTCATATCATGCTCTAGGAGCTTGTTTGAGACCATAAAGAGCTTTCTTAAGCTTAAATACAAAATAGGGTTGAGTTCGAGAGATGAAACCTGGTGGTTGTTCCACATATACTTCTTCTTTGATTTCTCCATTTAAGAAAGCACTCTTTACATCCATTTGATATACCTTAAACTTTATATATGCAGCAAATGCAAGAAAAATTACGATTGCTTCAAGTCTTGCAACAGGAGCAAAAGTCTTATCATAATCAATCCCTTCTTCCAGTGAATATCCTTGAGCTACCAGTCTTGCTTTATTTCTTACAATGTTGCCTTGTTCATCTAGCTTGTTCCTGAAGACCCATTTGGTGCCAATCACTGGATGGTCTTTTGGTGTAGGAACCAAATACCATACTTGGTTTGTCTCAAACTGATTGAGTTCCTCTTGCATAGCAATGATCCAGTTGGGATCTTGTTCTGCATCTTGTAGAGATTGAGGTTCCATCTGAGAGAGAAAACATGTGTGCATCATGTTCTGATTTACTTGATTCTTGTTTGCACACCTGCTGAAATATCACCAATCACTTGTGATATTGGATGATCTCTAACTGTGATGTGGTCAACAGTTGGAGCTAGTTCAGCAATAATTTTCACTTGGGGAATTTGTTCAGCTGCTATATCCTGTGAAGAATGATCAGTTGTTATCAGTTCTGAACTTTCAGCAAAATCTGGAAGATTTTCTTCTTCACTCTCTTCAGCATTCTGCTGTTCAGGATTCAGAATTCCTTCTTTGTGTAGAGCTAATTGATCTAGCTGCTCACTTAATATAGGTACCTGCAGATTTTCTATGGTAGAAGGAATCTTCTCCTTGTAAAACATATTAGTTTCATCAAAAGAGACATGCATAGATTCTTCTATTTGAAGAGAAGATTTATTATAAATCCTATATGCTTTACTGATTAGTGAATAACCTAAGAAAATTCCTTCATCTGATTTTGGTTCAAATTTCCTAAGGTATTTCTTATCATTATTGTGAATGAAACATCTACAGCCAAATGCTCTAAAATAGTTAACTTTAGGTTTCTTCCCTTTAAGTAATTCATAAGGAGTCTTTCCCTTAAGTTTGTGTATCAAACTTGTATTCAGAACATAATTTGATGTGCTAACAGCCTATGCCCAAAAAGATAGGGGTAAATTAGCATCTGCAAGTAATGTTCTTGCTGATTCAATTAGAGTTCTATTTTTCCTTTTAACTACCCCATTTTGTTGAGGAGTTCTAGGAGCTGAGAAGCAATGCCAGGTACCTTCCATCTCACAGAATTCTTGCATAAGAAGAGACTCAAACTCAGTACCATGATCACTTCTGATCAATGTAACTACAGTAGAGTACTCAATCTGTATGCTCTTAAGAAAGTCTGTAAGAACTTTAAAGTTATCTGACTTTTCTCTCAAAAAGAACACCCAAGTGAATCTAGAGAAGTCATCTACAATAACTAGAGTGTAAGACTTCCCCCCTAAAATCTTTGTTGATATTGGTCCAAAAAGGTCCATATGTAGCAAATATAAGATTCTAGATGAATCACTTTTAGATAATGATTTAAAGCTATTTTTAGTTTGCTTGCCTAGTTGACATGCCCTACAAAGACCTTCTTTCTTTTATGAACCTAAGGGTAAACCTCTAACAAGATTGTCCTTAGATAATTTAGCAATGGTCCTAAGGTTTACATGTCCTAATCTCTTATGCCAAAGTTCACTAGATTTGCTTACATTACTAAATAAACAAACTTCTGAAGTAGATGAATTAAAATTCACTAAATATATATTACCCTGCCTAGTACCTGATAAAATAGTAATACCATCAGTAGATTTAATAAGACAATTCAATTTATTAAATGTTACCTGAAACCCTTTGTCACATAATTGACTTATGCTGACAAGGTTATGCTCCAGTCCCTTCACATAAGCTACTTCTTTGAAGGTGACTTCTCCAACCTTGACTTTTCCATAGCCTTTGGTCTGTCCACAGTTGGAGTCTCCAAATACGACTTTTAGTTCAAGCTTTGCCTTGTAATTGTTCAGATTTGCCTTGTTCCCTGTCATATGTTTTGAACAGCCACTGTCCAAATACCATTTTTCACTTGTTCTTGGACAGCTGTGTACCTGCAAAGACAAACATAAACTAGTTGTTTTTGACCCAAACTACCTTGGGTCCTTTTGTCTTACCACAATAATCAGAAATAAAGGACATTTCAGGTTGATCCTTATATCCTTGTGGATGATATCTCCTTGGAGGTATAATCCATTCAGTAAAAGGATTCTTAGTGTGTTTAGAATTAGAATTCCTAAAATTCTGTGTATAGTATCTGTTCGACAAATCTGGGTAAATTCGTCGACCGTCGTTCGATGAATGTACATGATTTCGTCGAACGCTGTCCATGTAATTACTATACTGAAAATCTATTTTCAGTTTTCGTCGATCTCTGTTCAACAGATTTGAATCATTTCGTCGAAATTCTTCTGAATTCTTTTATTCTTAACATACTTGCTTGAAACATCTTTATTTGCTTCTACATCCTCTTTGCTTTTAGCAGATATTAATTTTATAGGTGTAGATAATATATTCTTCTTAACCAGATGTGGCTCACTTGATGAGGCACCCAAGCCCAGTTTGCTAATAAGTCTAGCATTAACTGTGCTTGTTATGTCCATCAGTTTGATGCTTCTCCCATTTAGGGAATCTTCAAACTTCTTTGCTTCAGACAGCTTGCTCTCAATGAGAACAATATGTTCCCTGGAGGCAGCCAAATCCTTTTTAAGTTTTATATTTTCTTCACTTATAATTTTCATATCAGCTAGCTTACTTCTGAGTGAGATTATTTCTTTCTCAGATTTTAGTAAGTCTAAGCAAAGAACTTTGAATTCAGCCTTGAATTCAACTGAAGTAAAATCAAAATGAGATAATACCTGATCTGCATCATCTTCTGCTTTAGATTCTGATTTTTCCTTATCAGAATTATGTCCTGAGGCATTGATAGCCATCATGCAGAATGTTCTTTCTTCTTCATCATCATTGGAGCAGGATGAGGAAGCATATTCTGACTCACTGGCTGAGTCATATATTGCCATCAGACATTGGTCACTTTCCTTTGAATTTTCTTCATCATCATCAGATGAGCTGGATGATGATTCTGATTCAGTGTCACTTTAGGATTCTGCTATAAATCATCTTCCCTTCTTTTTGTGTTTGTGGGAGGAAGACTTTTTGGAGCTTCTCTTCTCTTCTTTATCCTTTTTCTTCTCTTTCTTTTGATTTTCTGGACATTCTCTCAGGTAGTGTCCAGGTTTCCTGTAACCATAACAAATAACTTCTTTAGGAGTTGATTTGTCATACCTTTGCTTTTCTCTTGATCTGGACTCCTTCTTTCTGAAGTTCTTCTTAGCCATTTTATAAAATCTCTTGGCTATGAGACTCATAAACTCCTCATCTATTGGAGTCTTTTCTTCTTCTGCATCAGCTGCTTTGAAAGCTATGCTCTTTTCTTTCTTTGTTGCTGGAGAAGAAGTGGATGCTTCAGCTTCCCTGGATTTAATGAGCTGCTCAGAGGATTTGAGCTTGCCCAATAATGCTTCAGTGGTAATCTCATTGAGACTTCTGGCCTCCTTGATTGGCCAGATTCTAGAATCCCATGTGCCGGTGAAGCACATTATGATCTTGTCATTGACCTCAGTGATAGAGATCACTTTATCCAAGGTCTTCAGCTCATTTATCATGAGGTTGAGCCTATTGTACATATCAGCAACTATCTCTGTTTCTCCTTTCTTGAAATTTTCATACAGAGAGATCAAGTGTGATCTTCTGTCTTTCCTTTCATCTGCAGAGCCTGCAACCATATTATTTAGTGAGATCCAAATATCTCTGGCTGAAGTACATTCAACCACTTTTTGAAATATGTCATCAGACATAGTTTGAGCCAAAATGTTCATGGCTTTAGCATCTGCACTTCTTTGCTTCTTTTGTGTTTCTGTCCACTCAGGAGGTGGGACAGCATGATTGTCTGTTGTAGCTTCAGTGCTTGTTGATGATGTAGGTGTTGGAGGCCCTATCAGAATAATATTGAAAATCTCTTCATCAATAGAGTTCATATAAAGCCTAATCCTTGCTTTCCAAAGTGCAAACTTGCTAAGATTGCATATAGGAGGTCTTGTGCTTGAATACTCCTTATTCTGTGCCATGAGTTTTTAACAGAAAATAAAATGAAATAAAAACTCTAAAATAATTTAAGATCTAATTGATCTTTGTGATCCAGGTGTTAGCCTGTAAATAAGATCAACCTACCTCTGATACCAATTGAAAGTGGGGGTTAGATCTTAAGTTACTCTAGAGGGGGGGGTGATTAGAGTATTAAAAACTTTTCCTTAGTTTTGATAGCTAAATTAAAATAGTGTTATATATATGTGTAAGCAGTGTGAGATAAATATATAAGCAGAAAAACTGAATAAATAAAAGCACACAGCACAGCACAAAGAGATAATCACACACAGAAGACACAAGGAATTTATAGTGTTTCCCCAATAAATCTGGGTAGTCCACTCTTCTACCATCCTTGGTAGGAGTCCACTAGGAGGGTTGATCAGGTGCCCTAACACCAAGGTGATTTTGATCAGGTGTCCACACACCACAAAGCTTGTGTTCAGGTGCTCAAAACCAACTAGATTTTTTGATCAGGTGTCTTGCCACCAAGGGGTTACACTTTTGAAGGCAGTATTAACCCTGTACAGGAGAGGTGAGAAAGAGTTTATAGTGTTCTTCTCTGTCAAGATGCTGAGAGAAGACTCTAGTGGACTTGTTGTAAAGCTCCTCATGTCTGATTGAAGTATTTGACAGATGATGGAGAAGCTTTCTCTTGAAGACACAAATCTTCTGTAGCAGATTGATCTGGAAGAAAAGGTTCAACAGATTCCTTGTTGCTCTTTTAGAAGACTTGAACTTGCAGCAGATATCTAAGAGATGGATCTTGAAGAAGATGTTCTCAGAGAAAAGATGAGTGCTGCTTGAGGAAGAAGAAGACTGAGAATATTGACTGAGTGTTCTCCTTTTTTTTCTTTCTCTATTCTTGTATATATCCTCTCCGTATTCTGTAAGAGTATATTTTAATTCTATCGAGAGCTGAGACAATAATGTCTGTCTTGATATCTTCTCTTTTTGGAAATAGAATAATCAGCCTTTAATCCTTTTTGGAATAACAACAAAACCAAACGACTTTGGCAGGTCCTTTAATTCCTTAGCCGTGTAAAATTCCTTTGTATTAATTGTCAACGACTATTTCTGTCTTGGAAAAAGGAAAGAAAGAATATAATAACTTAATATAATATTCTTACTTATCTGTCTTGAATTTGTCCAAAGATATTTGAATAGATCAGTTAAAGTCGTCGATCTGTGTTCAGAGAACTAGTATTTAAGGTATTAATTGATCTGGAATCAATATTTGTCGATCTGAGCCTTAATAAAGAATTTGTTGAGCGCTGGCTGGAATTCGTCGAGCGCTGCTCAGAGAATGTCGAACGCTGGCTGGAAATCTGTCAAGAGCTGGCTGGAGAACTGTCGAGCGCTGGCTGGAAAACTGTCGAGCGCTGGCAGGAATTCGTCGAGCGATGGCAGCCATCTGTCGAGCGCCGATAGCCATTTGTTGAACGCTGGGAACTTAACTTTTTCCTTAAGTTCTAGAGAATCTATCAGCCTAAAGACTTGACCCTTGAACTATACAATGGGGACAACTTGATCCTAGTTCAACATATAGTGATCCTAGCCCAAATCAGTAATAGGGTTGTTCCAACCCATTGGACATTTAATATTTTCTTCTATTTATGTTTCCCGGCCCGCCCATCTGATTTGAATAACTTACATGAATGTTTTTGTTGTACCTCTGAAATACTCAATTCCATTCTTGGCAATAATCGAGCCGTTGTAATTCAAATTTCATCTTTGAAAAACTTTGGAGAAGGATCAGAAAGGACAGCAGAAAACATATTATTTATGTTTGTATTCGACGCTGCGTCGACTTAATTAATCTTTAAATCGACGCACCTCTGAGTTCTTATAGAAGCGGCTTCGAATTCCTTCTTAGCTCTGGCTGAAGTCAGATGTCAACGTTGCGTCGAGTATTTATCAATGTATCCGTAGAGTTGAAGACTTGGACTTGAACTTTTATCTTCTGCATCGAATTGAAGTCAAAGTTGCATTGACTTCTCAGATGGCTTTGACAGGCTCTTCCTTCTGCGTCGAGTTCATTTCGATGTTGCGTCGGCTTTAGTTGACCCTTCGACAAGCAGTCTGAGTTACTTTGACTTTCAATTAGAGTTGCGTAGACTTCTAGTCGAAGTTGCGTCGACTTCTATTCGACGCAAGTTTTAACTCAACTAAATTTGTGCTTATCTTAAACCTGGTCTTGACAATCTAAGTGAATGTGATATCCTAGGATATCTAATGACCATATTACCCTCTCTATACAATATGGGTAATAAAACCTAGATGATGAAATCACTTTAAAATAATTTGTTAGATAAATCACAAGGGTTTTTCCCAACAATCTTTCCCTATTTATCTTTAACAAATTTTACACATAATGTAAGTGATTTCAAACTTACAGTTGAATAAAAGCACAGTACGAACACATATACAATTGCACAATGACATGGTAAACTGGAAACTTCTGATTAATATAAATAGATGTTTATCAGAGTACTTACCAAAGAAATGATTTCCTTTCTTCATTTAAGAAAAGTAGATAATGCCTCATAAACCTTGTGGAATTTCCTTTCCACATATTTGAAGTTTGTTGGAGTGGCTTTCTCCGGATTCTTCTGAATTCTTTCATGTCCCTTGAAGAGCTTTTCCAGATCAGTTTCTTCTTTAGAATAAAAATCTTTATGTTTTAACCCATACCAATGACTTTAGCTGTCATCAAGTTGATTTCTTCCAAATCTAGTTCTTCTGCATCAGGGTCTGGTTAAATGAATGTTGATTGTGGATTATCAGAAGTTGGAATTATCTTAAATACAATCTTCTTTTTTTTGTAGTGGCTGCTTTGCTTCATCAAGATCATATCCAATGCCTCCTTTATGATGTTGCCCATTATTTTCAGGAAGTTTTGCTTGAGGATATGCTGCAGCATACTTTGTAGAATCATAGAGTGTGCTTGGGATTTGGATTGCCTCCTTTAGTTGTTCCTTTTCTACAACATCCTTGCCTTTCTTTAGCTGTTCAATAAACATCCTTCTCTTTTCATCTATCTCTCTTTGAGATGTTTCAAACTCATATTGATCCCTCTATCTGATTTCATCTAGATCTTCATCAAGCTTTGGATCAGTGTATATTTTCATGGTATTTTCAGGAAGATCAAGCTTTTCATAAGTTTTAAAATAAGATTTGTCCTTTTTGTACTGCTTTCTTTCCTCTTTTGTGTACCTTTCCCATATAGGTATATCTCTTCCATAACCTCTTCGTCTGTATTCTCTTCCCCTTCCTCTGTAATTCCTTTCATGTCCCCTTCCCCTGAATGGAGTCCTTCCTCTGAAGGCAGGTGCTGGGACAATTGGAGTAGGTGCTGGGACAATTGGAGTGGGTGTTGGAGTAGGAGCAAGAGGGAGTTGTGTTGGTGGTGAAGAGGATGGAGCAAATTTAAGTTCCTGGGCATCAGGCTTGGTTGGAGGAGATGTTGTTGTTGATTCTTCAGAGTAAGGTCTGAAATCAGGTGTTTCAGGGAGAGGTGACTCAGTCCATTCTTTGTACTCATGTAGAGTATTCAGGTAGTCATTATCATCTGAGAATAGATCACTCTCCCCCTATTTTGATGGCTCCCCTCTAGATTGAAGAGAGGATTCTTAGAGGAGAGAATGATGCAGGTAGGAGAAGAAACCAGGATGAGATGGCTGGCTCTCCTTCGGACACATAGGGAGAGGGGAGATTTGCTGTATATACTGAATCTGGAGGGGGCCTCCTGGCACACTTCTTCCCTTACTTTATAACTTTGAGAATGGATATAAAGACGTCAGCAGGCAATACTTATAACCTTACTTCTATATCAATTGCCTTGATTTGAGCAGTGAGGTTCTGTAACCTCCTATGTTGAGCACAAATCTTTTGATAGCAGTCTTTTGAGAAATAAATATAGAGAGAACTGAATTGAGACATCAATGTCTCTAAATATTGATCAATTGCTTCGACAATGTCTCTTTGATTTGGAGGAGACACCATTGATGACTTGTGAGTACTTGCACTAAAACAGAAAGAGAGAAGTAGAATGGAAAATGGAGGAGACTGAGAGAAAGAGAGTTTGAAAAGCGCAATAAGTTCAAATGCCTGAGTTGCTTTGAGTAGATGAATCGTCGCAGCTTAGGATTGTATTCAAAGAGACGTCGAAAAGATATGAATTAAGCGAGCCAAAACATATCGATGTTGCTTCTAGAAGTAGTCTGTGCACGCTTTGCAAAGTCGACATAACGTGGAGTAGAAATCAGCATGGCACCGAATATAGTCAACAACAATGATGTCGACATAAGCGTTGATATGTATTCGACGCTACATCGAGTGCTATTCGAATGAAATGTCTCCGTCAGCTTTTGAAGCTGACGTCGAGTAGAAATCGATGGTGCATCTACTTGTATTCGACGCAGCTCTGAATAAAATTATATTTTTCTCAAAAAAATTGTTGTTTTTCCCAGAAATAATTGTCTATGAAAAATAGGTATGAGTACATAATAAAGGTGACCGAGAGAGCTCCATCAAGGATTTCCAGTGCATTGATGAAGAACTTGTGCTTACTTTCATCAAGTGTCTTAGTGAAGATTTTAGCCCTTCAAATATTAGTGGAAATATATTGAAGATTGATCTTACCCTTATCTACATTGTCCCTAAGAAAGTGGTTCCTTATCTCTATGTGCTTAGTTCTACTATGGATAACATGATTGGAAGCTATATAAATAGTACTAGAGCTATCACAGAATATTGTGGAATTGTTAAGAGAAAAGTTGTAGTCTAACAACTGAATTTGCATCCACAATATTTGTGAGTAGCAGCTTCCTGCAACTATATACTCAGCTTCAAGTGTAGAAGTGGATGTTGGAGCTTCTACAGTGATCCGGAAGAAATTAAGCACTTATTCTTACTACCAACGCGATATGATCATATAGGGTCGCACATAAGAGAGCTTGGAGAAATTGGAGAAAAGATTGTGTTGGTCTTCCTCATATTGGATATGAGTGAAGGACCAATCCTAAGACTAATTGGAGTATTGGTGGTTTGATTAATTGCTCCTATACATAGTGTATATTGTTTAGAGCATGTCGTAGGGATCACAAGGATATATTGTGAATATTGACTTATGATCAGTGTCATAGAGATATCTCCATGATTTTGTTGAGAATCATCATGATGACTCAATGATTCGTCAATTGATATCGTGATGACTCGACGATTCGTCAATTGATATCATGATCACTCGACGAACTCGTTGAGACTGTCTCGTCAAGTGATATCGAGTTGTCTCAACAACTCTAATTCGTTAAGTATGACTCGATGATTCGGTGTGATGACTCAACAAACCTATATTCATCGAGTGGAACTCAATGATTTGTCGTGATGTCTCGATGAATCCGTTGAAAGGGTTTCGATGAATTCGTCGTGACATTTAGAGTGTTATCGTGATATCTCGACAAAATCGCTGAAAGGGTTTCGACGAATTCGTCATAATGTCTCAATAAATTTGTTCACGCCGAATTTCTTTTAACTCCTATTTTGGGTCTGCGGATAGCAGAGACTTTATCTGCTTTATATCTATGGGTATAATTAGGCAAGATTTTAGGTTTTCCAAGTGCATGTAAGATTAGATCTTATCAGTCGGACGAGACTTTGTGAAAGGGTTGACGATCTTGAAAGAGATGGAAGAGTTCTGCTCCTATCGGTTCCCGTCGCTATACCAACTGCCGTCGCCGCTTCTCCCATGTATGGATATGGCAACCCGTGGAGACACAGAGGACTTTCTCCTTCTCCGACCTAGACCTTGTGTGATAAGGTGTTAGTGTTCTTCGGCGCTTGTGTTAACTTCTATAGAGGTCTGAACTTTTTTCTACACTAACTCCTCCGACGAGCATTCCAATCATGACAGAACTGAAGGAAGCACAAAGGAAGTACTTGGAATAGGATTACGATTCCTAGAAGAATTTTTTTGGAACATCTGATTGTGTATTGACTCAATACCCTAAAAGGTAATTTTATTATTGGTGCATTTTCTTGATTCATGGTTTTAGCAAGATCCATATGTCTCTTTTGGGTTTTTCTTGCATATTCCGTTGTGCACATACGATGAGACTACCCTAAGGAAAACCCAATAGTGGTATCAGAGATAGGTTTCTGCTATTTCCATGTTTCAAAAATTGTTCCCTTTGCAGTAACCGTCTGTCTCTATGTTAGTTTGTACTGTGAGAGACGAGCTTGTCTACTGCTATAAGGGTGTTTGCATGTGCTAGCATCCGATACATGTAAATTTGAAGATTTAGAAATGTTATAAATATTCAGATTTAATCCATATCATCAAGTGTTGATGGTTTTGTGCATCTGGAATGTATCTGGGTTATGCTTGTTGTTTTTCTTTCATGATAGTGAATTGTGTGCACATAGATTAAATGTTAATCAAGATTAATTATTAATAAATCATCATGAAAATCCCTTATGATAAATATTAAGTATTCATATGCCATTCGAAGGATGACACTCTTCCTGCCTCGATCTATGAAATGTGGGTTTTCCAATGCAAGGTTCATTAATGTCTCTTGGTAAGGGTGCGAGCGGATAATTATGATATCCCACTATCGACATCGGGTCCATCTTAACTAGGTGACCTCAAAGGTTGAGTGCCTAGAGGCATAGGGTTGGCATGCACCATTTGATGGATGCGAATAAAGAGTTATTCACCAACCATACAAGAGTTGCATAGTGATGCAATTAATAAATGTTGTCTACTTAAATAGCCACATTGTGGGTGATCAGTTAAAGATGACTTACGATGGAGGTGAAATATGGATCTTGTCCACTAAGAGAGTAGTACGCATAAACTCTCCGTCTTGATATTAAGGGTTGTCAATTTAAATAAAATATTAAGCGCTTTTAATAAAGTCTTTATTAAAATTTAATATATTTTGAAATATAGTAATAAAATGTTTTGCAAATTTATTGTAGAATTTGCATGGCAAATACATCACACTCCACTTTATCCCTGAGAGCCATCCTTGAGAAGGACAAGCTCAACGAGATGAACTTCCTTGACTGGTATAGGATCCTGAGCTTCAGAAGCAACACGAGAGCATGTGTGGCTATGAGATAATCGAGCACCTCAAGAAAATGTTCGAGCGGCAATCTTGGCAAGAGATGTTTGACATATCCAAGGCAATATTTTAGTGCAAAATGGGAGCTTGAGACTCAGTAGGGACTCACGTACTTAAAATGATTGGGTATATAGAGAACCTTGAAAGACTGGGTTTTCCCTTGGGCCAAGAGTTGGCCACTGATCTGATCCTTCAATCGTTGTCGGACAGTTATGAGCAGTTTATCTTGAACTATAACATGAATGAAATAGACAAGACACTACCCAAGCTCCTTGGTATGTTAAGAACTGCATAAAACAATATGAAGAAGGCCAAGCCTGCTAGCCCCATACTGATGGTGCATAAAGGCAAGGGCAAGGCCAAGGGATCAAAGAAGACAAAGATAGTATCTAAGTCTTATCTTGATCCCAAATCTTCTGCACTGAAAAGAAAAGGTCTGGCGAAGAAAGGAAAGTTCCACCACTGCGGTAAGGCAGGGCATTGGAGGAGGAATTGTCCCCTCTATATTGAGGATCTGCAGAAATAGAAGGGAAGTATGACTTCCGCTTTAGGTATTTTCATTTTAGAAATAAACATTTCTGCTCCTTCATCATGGGTATTGGATACTGGATGCGATTCTCACATTTGTACAAATGTGCAGGAACTGGGAAGGAGAAGAATGTTGGGTAATGGGGAGGAAGATCTGCGTGTTGGAAATGGAGCAAGAGTTATTTCCATTGACGTTGGTGTCTATCGTCTTTCTTTGCCCACTGGGCCTGTAATAGAACTAGATAACTGTTATTTTGTTCAAGCCTTAACTCGAAACATCATATCCATTTCATGTCTTGACATGAAAGGTATTTCATTTAAAATTAAGAACAATTATTGTTCAATTTTTATGAATGATGTTTGTTATTGTGTAGCCCAATTGTTTAATGGTTTATATGTTTTGAACTTAGACCATCCCATCTATAATGCAGAAAATAGTAAATGACTAAGAATAAATGACTCGAATCCTACGTACCATTGGCATTGTCATTTAGGCCATATAAACAAGAAACGCATATCCAAGCTCCAAAGAGATGGACTATTAGACTCAGTTGTTTATGAATCATTTGAGAGATGCGAGTCTTGCTTATTAGGCAAAATGACTAAAGCTCCTTTCACTAGTCATACTGAAAGGGCTGATGATCTTTAGAGTGTCATACATAGCGATGTGTGCGAACCCAAGAGTTTATGATTAGAGGTGGGTTCCACTACTTCATTACGTTTACCGATGATATCAGTAGATATGAATATGTGTTTCTTATGAAGAATAAATCTGAATCCATTGAAAAGTTCAAGGAGTTTCAAAATGAAGTACATAACCAGCTAGGAAAAAGAATAAAAGCACTTTGATCTGATCGACGTGGCGAATATCTGAATTATGAGTTTTTTGATCATCTGAAATAGTGTGGTATTGTATCACAGCTCACTCTGCCTGGAACACCACAACATAATGGTGTGTCTGAGAGGAGGAATCGTACTTTGTTATACATGGTACGGTCAATGATGAGTCATGCAAATTTGCCTATTTCCTTTTGGGGTTTTGCTTTAGAGACTGCTGCTTTCACACTAAATTGAGTTCCGACGAAGACGGTTCAAAAGACACCATATGAGATATGGACTGGGAAGCGTACTAGTATGTTGTTCATTAAGATTTGGGGTTGTAAGGGATAAGTGCGACGTCAAATGCCTTATTAGATGGAACCCAAGTCAGATAAGTGTTATCTTGTGGAATATCCTTAGGAAACTAAAGGGTATTACTTCTACCTGTGATCCAAGGGAAAAGTGTTTGTCGCGATGAGTGGTGTTTTCTAGAGAAAGAGTTTCTGTCTAGAGAAAACACCAAGGTAGAACTTGAAGAAGTTCAAGAACCACAAACAATGAATGAAGCATAATTAGAACCTGAGCAAGGACTACAATCTATTGTAGCTGGAGAACCTGCTCAAGAAACACAAGCCCTACATAGATCTGGTAGACCTAGAATTGAGCTTGAGAGATATGGATTGCTCATGTCTCAAATAGGTAGTGTATTGTTAATGGATCATGATGATGATCCTGCAACCTACCAAGAGGCTATGAATGGACCAGACTCCGAGAAGTGGCTTAAGGCCATGAAATTTGAAATAAACTATATGTATGCAAACCAAGTTTGGACCTTGGTGGAACCACCTGAAGGGGTACGACCCATAGGGTGCAAGTGGGTCTTCAAGAAGAAGACCGACATGGATGAGAATGTGCAGACATTCAAAGGCCGGCTGGTGGCTAAAGGTTTTGGGCAAATTCATGGTGTTGACTATGATGAGACCTTTTCCCCTGTTGTTATGGTCAAATCCATTAGAATTCTACTTGTTATTACTGTGTATTATGATTACGAGATCTGACAAATGGATGTCAAAACAGCTTTCCTTAATGGAAGCCTCCTTGAGTAAGTGTATATGACACAACCCGAAGGTTTTGTCTCTCCAAGTGAAGCCACTAAAATATGCAAGTTGAATCGATCAATTTATGGATTGAAACAAGCTTCACAAAGTTGGAATCTGCATTTTGATGAGAAGATCAAAGTGTTTGGTTTCATCAAGAACGAGGATGAGCCTTATGTTTACAAGAGGATTAGTGGGAGCATTGTCATTTTCCTGATATTGTATATGGATGACATACTGCTAATCAGGAATGACATTTTGGCTGGGCAAGCTGTTAAGAACAGAATAGGGGACTGCTTTTGTATGAAAGACTTGGGTGAAGCGACTTACATACTTGGTATTAAGATCTATAGAGATAGATCGAAGAAGTTGCTGGGTTTGACCTAAAGTACATACATTGAGAAGGTGTTGAAATGGTTCAACATGCTTGTGTCCAAGAAGGGATTCTTACCCATGTCGCATGGTATAACTCTCTCTAAGGACCAGTGTTCTTAATCTTTGGAAGATAAGGACCGCATGAAGTTGATTTCATATGCTTTGACAATTGGATCAATCATGTATGCAATGTTGTATACTCGACCTGATGTCTCATATACTTTGAGCGTGATGAGCAGGTATCAGCCTGATCCTTGTGAGGGTCACTAGATAGCCGTCAAGAATATCCTAAAGTACTTGAGAAGAACTAAGGATATGTTTTTGGTGTTTGGTAGAGAGGAAGAGCTCGTTGTAAATGATTACACGGAAGCTAACTTCCAAACTGATAGGGACGATTCACAGTCCCAATCGAGTTTTGTATTTTCCCTTAATGAAGGAGTTGTAAGCTAGAAGAGTTCCAAGTAAGAGATAGTTGCCGATTCTACGACAGAAGCCGAGTATATTGCTGCAGCAAATGCAGCAAAGGAGGCTGTATGGATTAGGAAATTCAATGGTGAGCTAGATGTAGTTCCTAGCATTGTTGATCGCGTTGTTCTCTACTATGACAATAATAGTGCAATTGCCCATGCTAAGGAACCTAGATCTCAACAGCGCTCCAAGCACATACTTCGGCGGTTCCATCTTATTTGAGAGATTATCGATCGAGGAGATGTGAACATTTGCAGAGTATCGACTGAAGAAAACATAGTGGATCCACTAACAAAGCCTCTTGCGCAAAGGAAGCATGATGGTCATGTTAGATCATTGGGTATAAGATACCTGAATGATCATCTTTAGTGGGAGCCTTGTGGATTGTATGTTTGTTGGTTATTTATTCATATGATGAATTGTGATTTGTATCATGTATTTCAATCTACATTTATGACAAGTTCTTTTATTATGTCAATTATTTATATATGATAGATTAATTAACATAATGAATGTCCTTAAAGTGTTTGTTTCCATGTGAATTCAAGTGCGTGACTTGAATGTAAGGGCCTATGTTTAAATGAAGCTTCATTCTTAAATGGTCCCTGGTCGAGGTATCATCCTAGAAATTAGGGCGAGGATGAGACCACAAGACTAGCATGTGCTTTGACTGATAACCAGTTCTAGCAGGTCATGATTGTTGGATCTTATGGCGCCCTTAGAGGGGGTGAATAAGGTGTTTACAATTTTTTGAGTAAAACTAAGAGATTTATAGAAAATCAAAACTTTTGCATTATGTTGCTAACGCTAGAGTTAAGAGTTAACGATGGGCATTAGCTCTCCAGAAAATTAGGCTTCACAGAATTATGTCAAAGTGATTTTACTTATGAAATCTTAAATGAAATACAATTACAGAAAATCAGAGATAATGAAAACAAATATTATATTTCAAAGAGAATTACAAATATAAAATTTCAATAATGCTTGAAATTAAAGGCGACAAGGTATAAATAACTTTTTATTCCTTCACCGGTCCTTCTCCAAAGGACCGGCTGGATATAGCCTATCTTTCACCAAAAAAAGGCCTCTAGCCACTCCCTAGATCTACACTTGACATAGTCGTCATGCACAAGGTGGCGAATTTCCACCTAAACAAAACCTGGCCTAGTCGTCACACGCAAGGCGGCGAATTCACTACCATTACAAGAAAATAAAGAAAAGATAAAAGTAAATTAAAAATTAAAGACTCCATATATTGAATTGCGCTGAAGGAGATGTTGAAAACACGCAATGACTATCATCAGAGTTGAAGCGAGCATCCTTCTTCAAATTTGACTGTGAGAAATCTCCTTCTCACTCTTGCTCCTCAATGGTGGTGTTTGGAGTGCTCTCTGAATTTGGAGATGAAATGCTCTCTCAGAAGATTGGAATGAAGGCTTGAAAAATAAATATTTGAGTAATGAAATCAGCTTTTGAAAAATAAATATTTGAGCTAACGCTGGGCGTTAAGAAGTTAACTCCAGCGTTAGTGATCGTGTATGGTCGTGACTGAGATCGTGCAACCATCAAGATCGTGGCAGATCATGGACTCAACGCCCACGTTAGCTCCAACGCTGGCGTTGTCTCTAGCTTCTCGGTGCTATTTCTTCTCCACAGCATTCCCTTCTCGATGTCATCCCATCTCAACGATAAGTTAACGCGGGGCATTAACTTTTAATGCGGGGTGTTAGCTCTCTTTTCAGAGAATTGTCATTAATCAGCATCCTGCTCAGAGGGTTATTAAACTATAGTACCTGCACATTATAAACACAAGCAAGATCAAATACATAGTGTCATTTGTTATTCTCAAACTAAGAGATGTGGAACACAAGCTCCAACAATCTCCACTTATTGCTAATAACAAATCCACTAATAAGAAATCAACTTTAATTTGAGTAGTGTTTATAGTATATGATAAGCATGATAAACATGTATACTCCCACATACTCCCCCTACATGAATGCATTTTCTATTGTACTCCCCCTAAATAATATATATCTTCAATTTATATCTACAATTAATTTATTCAATTTATTCTCCCCCTTTGGTTATAATCAAAAAGAGGTTGGTTAGAGTAGTCGCAAGATGAAATGATATGCACCATGTGGATATAATAGCAACTTTTTGAAAAATTATGAACACGGCGAAAACAATATTGAACATCTTTAAGTATTTGTAAGTACAAATATAATAAGAATTTAAAGCAATTATTTAGAAGTTTTTAATTTAAATACACAAGTTGCAAGTATATTTAATATTGGTAATAGAAAATTACCAAGCAAGATTACAAATATTAAGAAAAGATATGCTTTACAATATAAATAAATTTGTATTTCATGTTTGCATAAACATTGTAAAGATGATGTTTTGTTATCAAGTGCATTTACTCAAGATTATAGAGAATAGTGTAGATAAGCTTTAGGTCCAATTCTCCTGAGTGGAAGTGTTATAAATGATAATGATGTGTCCAATAAAGGTGTTTTGATAAATTATACAAGTGTATAAATCAAACCACATGTAAGTTTGTATTTTAAGAACATAACATGAAATAAACATAAACAGCTCTACTTCCACAAATTTCAATGCACATAATGATTTTTATTTTTAAAGAGAAGTGGCCAAAAATTTGTTTGCACAAGACACTTTTGTTGGTTATAGAATAATCACCAAAGGGGGGGGGGGGGGGTTAGGTGATTATGGCTGTTTTAAAATATTTTGCAAGCAATGAGTTTAAGGAGGGCACTGCACAGAAGAATCACAGAAAATCACAGCACACAAACACAACACAAGATGAATAGAGGTTCCTCAAGACTGGGTGTCTTGAGTAGTCCTCTGTCCCTCTACGCCTACCAGTAGTGTGCTAGGCTCGGCAAAACTCTGCCAATTTCTCCGGCCCGCAAGCCTTACAACTCGGACCCGCAAGTCCCTGCATCCTAGGCCCGTAAGCCCCTTCACTGCACCCGATCCCGCAAGCTCGACACATAGGCCCTCAAGCATTTCACAACATAGACCCGCAAGTCTTTCCTGCATCCTAGGCCCGCAAGCCTTTTCACTACACCCAAGCCCGCAAGCTCGACACTCAGGCCCTCAAGCCCTTCACAGCACAGACCCACAAGTCTTGCCTACAGCCTAGGCCCGCAAGCCCCTTCACTGCACCCGAGCCCGCAAGCTTGACACTTTTGGACCCGCAAGTCCCTCTACCCTAGCCCTCAGGCCTCACAGAGCTCAAGCCCTCAAGCTTGACACACAGATCTGAACACAGATCTCACAGATTTGGCCCGCAAGCCTTACAATGAAAGATTTACAATATGTTCTTCTGCCTGGTGGGGATCAGCTTCTTGACTCGAAGAGGATTCTTTTTATTTGGAACTTGTCAGTGCAAATCTTCTTCAAGCTTTCTTCTATCTGGACGTCTTCTTATCAGTCAATGAAGCTACACTATTCTCTTGAGAACAAGGGATGATGTTGGAACAACCCTATTTCTGATTTGGGCTAGGATCACTATATGTTGACTAAGGACAAGTTGACCCTAATGTATAGTTTATAGGTCAAGAGTTTAGGAAGAGTTTTGGCTGTTAGAATTAAAGAATTCATTCAGATTATGCGTTCGACGAATGGCTAGCTGTGTTCGACGAATGGCGTTCTGTGCTCGACAAATGGCGTGCATCTGCGCTCGATGAAATCCAGCGGTTCAGCAGTCGACGAATAAGTTTATCTCAGCGGTCAACGAACCCGTCTCAGTGGTCGAATAATTTGTCTAAGCTCAGCGCTCAGCATTTTTACTCAAGCTCAGCGGTCGACGAATTTATCCAGGCTCAGCGGTCGACGAATCCTTCCGTTCGACGAACTCAAGTCTGCGTTCGACGAATATCCAGCAAATGTTCAGAACAGTAAATCACATGTTCAGGTCGACGAAGTAAATATTGTGTTCGACGAAAATATTGAGGTCGACAAATCTGAGTTCGACGAATCTTATCCAGATCGAAGAATTATTATTTAAGTGCAGATTTATTTCAGAATATTATATTTATTCATTCTCTGATCTCAGATCGACGACAGTAACGGCTCTTTTCTTCAGATCAAGTAAGGAAATATATTTCCTTTATTATTTAAGTTATAGCCGTTGACACTTCCAGCAGAAAAGGACAAATCGTGTGAAAAGGAAAGAGATTACGGCGTGCAGCTGTACTGTTCCCAAAATATCTTCTCAGATATAATATATTCCTTAATATAAGGGATTTGCATTTAATAGCTGTCCGAAAATTTGAAAAGGCAGAAGATATACAGCAGATTATATACAAGCATACAAGACAGATCAAATATAGAATATATTACATATTTGCAGAAATCGACAGAAAAGGAAGAGGGAGATATACAGGAAGAATAGAAGAATAAAAGAATAGATCTTCATCCTTTTCCTGCTAAGCATTATTCAGAGAACAAAACTTCATCTTCTTCCTCCTTCAGCAGCAAACATATTTTTTCTGAGAACAACTTCAACACCTTCTCTCAGTCTTTTGCTGCAAACACAGATCTTCAACAGAGCAACTATAATCTGAAGAAATACTTCTCTCAGATTAATTAGCTACAGAAGGATCAAGTTTTACAAAGAGAAAGCTCCAACAATTTCAACTGTCAAACAACTTCAATCAGACAGAGGAGTCTTTCTTCAACATTAAATCCACTAGAGTCTTCTCTATACATATTGACAGAGAAGAACAACTAACCCCTCTCCATTCCATTCTGTACAGGGTTAATACTCCCTTCAAAAGTGTAACCTACTGGTGGCAAGACACCTTATCAAAAAATCTATGTGTGGTTTTTAAGCACATTATCAAAAGCTTATCGGTGATTTGGGCACCTGATCAAACTCCCATTCGTGTGTGGACACCTTATCAAAAATCCCTTGGTGTGAGGGCACCTGATCAAACCTCCTAGTGGATCCTACCAAGTGTGGTAGAAGAGTATACGTACTCAGGTTTTTGGGGAACTACTATAAATTCCTTGTGTCCTCTGTGATTGTTTATTTCTTTGTGCTGTGCTGTGTGCTTTTATTTATTCTGTTTTTGTTAATCACTCTGCTTACACATATATATAACACTATTTTTAATTAAGCAAATAAAACTAAGGGAAAAAGTTTTAAACACTGTTCACCCCCCCCCCCCTCTAGAGTTAATTTAAGATCTAACCTCCACTTTCAGATGATGATCAACTTGTTCTCCGTTCTTGTTTTTGCTTAACTCCGCCGATACGGTTCTATTTAAAATTGCTTACAGGATTCTCTTAAGTTCCAGGATTCGAGAGATTGTTTAGGGCAACCACTGTTCCCTTTTATAGGACTAAGATGCCGCTTTAATGGTCTCCTATGATGTCCTCCCACGCCATAAGAGCACGCACTGATTGGACAATCAGGCGGCGACATTAATTGCTGACAGCGCGTCTGTCGACTTTTCAACTTTTCTCAACAATATTTCCATTATTACGATGACAAGGATAGTATCTCGATGATGCTGGACATCTCTTCTGCTCCCGAGCTTAAGACGACATGAAGTCATCTAACAGATGTCGACGTTATCTTCTTGTTTGCTCGATATCGTTGCAGCAACTTTATCTTGTTGATGACACAATTGATATCATGTCGACACTCTGTTCTTCAGCAACTGCCCGTCTTTAGAACTGCATCTTTAGTGTTCTCGATGTCACGTCTTCTTTTCAACGATGTACTTGTCGCTAGTCTTACTTAGCCTTTACAGCGACAAGGCTTCTTTACAACGAAACTTTTCTTGTTCAGTCTTATCGACGACACATCTTCTTTCAACGATAACTTCGACACTGACCTTCCCTTTGCCTTTTCAAAGACATTCATTCTGACTTAGCCTTATCGACATCAAGGCTTCTTTTTGACGATATTTGTCAGTTCGACATTCTGTGAACTTGTCTTCTACTGAGATGATAAAGTTAAGAAGATAATCAATTACATAGTGAAGTTCTCTGGAATTGGTGACTTCTCCAAATCAGGAATCATGAGGGCAAGATTCCCAACAATCTCCACCTATTTGAAGAAGTCAGATCCCCAATTCAAAATTTCTTGCACTGAGTACTAAAATATGAGTTTATGCATTAGATGTTAACATAGTTACTATTCCCTTAGCTTTTGCATCTTCTTGAGCTGGTAGCTCCCCCTTGATGTGATGCACATCTTTTTATTTACTCACCCTTGATGTCTTTACTCCCCCTTGATGTGATACACATCTTTTTCTTTACTCCACCTTGATGTCTTTACTCCACCTTGATGTGATACATCATGTGATGCATCATGTGATGCATCTTCTTCTCTCTCTTCCTAGTTTATTCTTTTCTCCCCTTTTCTGACTTTTTCATTATAGGCCTTGCAGATGCTGTTCGTCGATGATCTTTCTATTGTCGTCAGAAGAGAGGTTCATGTCATTGAGACAATTGTTTGTGTCGTCGTGACCATTGTTTGATATTTTGTAGCCATTACCAGAATGTCTCTGCATTTGTCCTACAAGTTTTTCTTTCTATCATGTGTAGGGGGATTAGTGAGCAGTAAGTTGGAATTTACTCTAAGTTTAACATTCCCAATTGGAATTTGAAAAGGTTAAACTTAGCTTCATCTAGGAGCTTTGTGAATATATCAACCACTTGTTTGTCTGTGGGAACAAACTCAAGGATGATATCTACATTCTCCACATGCTCCCTGATGAAGTGATACATGATATCAATGTGCTTAGTCCTGTTGTGTGAAACAGGGTTCTTAGCAATTGAGATTGCACTGGAAGAGTCACAAAATAGGGGTATTTTGGTCATCTTTACATTGTAGTATTTAAGTTGATGCTGGATCCATAGTAGTTGAGCACAGTAGCTCCCAGCAAAAATGTATTCTGATTCTGCTGTGGAGATTGCTACACTTGTCTACTTCTTGCTGCTCCAAGAGATCAGTCTTCCTCCAAGGAATTGGCATGTTCCTGAGGTACTTTTCCTATCTTCTTTGCATTCTGCATAATCTGCATCTGGGTAACCTATCAGTTCACACCCATTGTTCCTAGGGTACCATAGGCCAAGGTTTGATGTCCCTTTAGGTATCTTAGAATTCTCTTTATAGAGAAATGATGAGATTCCTTAGGGATCACCTGATATCTAGCACAGACACATGTGGAAACATTATGTCAGGCCTACTTGCAGTTAGGTATAGCAAAGATCCAATCATGCATCTGTACTTGGTTTCATCAAAGGGTATTACCTTTTCATCCTTGTCCAGAGACACATTGGTTCCCATTGGTGTCTTCTGATGGCGCAAATCTCACACACCGCTATAGACGGTAGCTCGACTGCGACACGAAACGGCAGTGTACCGATCGTTCAAGTAATATAAAACGAGGAGTAATCCCCGAGTATCGAATCTCAAAGGAACACAGTAAGGTGGAGTTTATTATCGAGGAAGGACTTGAGATTGAGGTCCTTTCGAGCGGATGGATGCGGAAATGGGGATTTTGAATTGTGGAAAATAAAGAGAAAATGCTATGACTACTCCTATGCAATGCCGCTATGCAATGCTTCGCTTGGCGGAATGGAGACTAGGTAGGCCTTGAGCGTGCTGCGTCGCAAGGGCGGATGGACGAGTAGGCAGATGGAATCGAACTATGCAGGCCTTGAGCGCGCTGCTTCGAAGGGCGAGTGGATTACATGGGCCGCGATGCCACGCTTCTGTAGGCGGATGGACGAGTAGGCTAACAGAGTGAGGGTCGTAAGCACCTCTTCAACAAGCACGCCACTAGCAATTGCTAGTGCGACGACGAACGTGACGGCGGGATGGAGGATAGAATGGGGCGCACCTCAAGCAACTCAAACAACAAACATTTCACATATACATGAAATATATAGAAATACAAACTAGTTTTAAGTGCAACTTCATCTTAATACATAGATCTAACTACATACACATCAATAAGAGAAGAATAAGGCAAGAAATCGACCGAATCCGAAGTCTCGTTGTAGATTCATGGTTGGAATCGCCGGGTTGTCAATCCGCGTCCAAGCTCGGTCCGCAACTACGTCCGGGGTAGAGAAAGCTGTCACTACTCTCCAATGAGCCCGTCTTCTTCGTGTCACGATCCGGTAGAGGTTGCAAACTTCCTCTTGCTTGATGGTAATGGCGGCTAGGTCTTCCCTTGGAGCACTAGGATGAAGGAGGAGGCCGGGAGGAAGCTCCGGCTCAAGATTGGCGTGATGAACAAGCCCGGAGCACCTCCATATGGTGGGCGGCGATGGAGGGGCGAAAAACCTGCGAAAGGGGCGAAAACGGCGGAGCTGGGCGGAAGAAATGTGTTGATCCCCGCCTAATTCGCGAGCAGGTCAATATATAGGCGCTGGAATAAACAGTGCGCACGGTCATTGGCGCACGACCAGTGGTCATGCGCACTAGCATCCTGTGATTGTGCGCCTTCCTGGACGGAGCCTGCAAGGTAAGAAAATTATAAAAATACAATGTTCGCACTACCAGTGGCGCACGACCAGTGGTCGTGCGCGCTATCGTAAGTGGTCATGCGATAAGGAAGACAGAACTCAGATTTCAGGGGGTAAGTGCGCACGATCAGTGGCGCACGACCAGTGGTCGTGCGCAATAGAACCAGTGATCGTGTGCAGTGTTCCTGTACAGATTTGTACCGGGAACACCTGCACGACTCCTGCTCTAGCATATAACACTAATCAAACCACTGAAAGTGACACTTAACCATGCATGAAAACTAATAATGAAGATAAATAAGAAATAACACCAAAACGGGCCTAGAGGTGCACGTAGCATGGAACAACAAATATGAGCGAAAACATCCCTAAAGTGTAGTGCATAAACCAGAAAATCGGCCCAGATGAGTCCATAAATGTGTATATATTTGGGACTCATCACACCCCCAGACTTACCTATTTGCGCGTCCCGAGCAAACAAATCCCTCAAGCGGCTGAGAAAAATACACAGCTGGCATAGAAATTGTAAAGCGGGGTATCATGCGAAGTCGCATGCTCATGCGCGTAGAAATACAGTAGACAAAATTCCTAATTATGCATATTATTTTATAATTTCCTAGGAGCGTATTTATATATTACATTTACTCAAAAATTGAATCACGGTGAATCATAAGGTCGCACATAGGAAGAAAGTAAACTGAACGCTGAGGCGAGCATTGCCAAAGGTCGGGGCTCGGGACAATTCCATTGAAATCCATCAATGTCGGTGACCATAAGCTTGCCCGTTCGCACTCTCTCCACGGCACTGGTATGACTCAAATGCGTGAATCAATAGGACTTTAGGTTTTAGATGAGGCTTGGGTTTAGGTGAGGATAAACAAAGATAAAAACGACGACTCAAGCACTAAACCCAAATAAGCTTATGCAGAAAGTATTCTCGTTCACCACACAAACACACGGGTACATCACACCCCCAGACTTAGACTTAACAACATGGGTGTGTGCACCGCCTACTCCCAAACATATATTTTTACACAGACTTTTCATTAAAGCTCATATCTTTATTTTCTTTTCTTTTCACTTCTTTTCTTTCTCTCATTTTCTTCTTTTCTTTTCTTATCATTTTCAGCAACTGAACAATTAACACATCCACATCTTCACAAACATATCACCAAATCAACAACCCAACTCAAGAAAATAATAAACAGCTAAAGCTCAGATTTGGGTGTGCGACTAGGATTGGCATTTAGGCTTTGGTGAGACAACAGTGGGGCTGAATCAAAGAAAGGGTAGGCACAACTGGGCTAACGAGGATAAAGCGATAGGAGTGGGCACAAAGGCTCAACCGGGCCAAAATGATGGCCTATATCACATTCACGCAATTGACTAACTGTATACCCATGCTTCAAGAATCGCTTGGGGCAAGTTCTATCCATCGAGAAAGATAATCCTTTCTCCCGACTCGGGCAATACGAGGCTAACGAGCATCTACACACATTCCTATGCTACCGTTTAATTCACACCAGATTCACCAATTGAGCAGAGTAAACAATATTTACGCTAATAGAAAAAAAATATAAACTAAAAGCATAAAAAGAAATTGAATCTACACGATTTTCTAAACGAGACATGAGCACTCGACTAGGAGCACTACCGGAGTCAACATTTTACTCTGCCTCATAATCCTAAGCCAGCACAGTGATTTTCCAAATCACACGAAAAGAGATGATTTCGGCTCAAGACATGCCAACAGCTAAGTGCACGCTCGAGTGGGTGTAGTGGTGTGCAATGCAATTGTACATAACTAAATAATTGAAATTAAAATACTCCTAGTATGCAAATGCAATAGTGCACGTGCGTGGGCACACAGAACTACTCTCCCCCAGACTTAAACTAGATAATACACACAATATATATCTATGAAATTCAGAAAAGAGCTAGGGGAAGAGAGTACCCAATGCTCAGAAATGAGCATACCAGAAGATTGGCGTGTAAGCTTAAATGAAGCTACAACATCCGCCATCCAGAAGAAGGATACTTGCAGGGGTCAGCTCCGCAAAAACAAAAGAAAATAGAAAACTGAAATAAAGTGCAATTAACTAAATAAAATTAGAAAAGAAATGAAAATGCAGGAAAAACTAAGATAACTACTGGGGTTATTGTCATCCCAGCACGACTTATTCAAAACTTTATAATATCTAGCTAATGGGAGTATGGAAGGAGAAGTGGACAGGTAACTGGCCCAATATCTGTGTCGGTAGCGGGTACCTATACGGAGAAAGAACAGTCGCGCCTCTACCCGAATATAAATAAAACCTGCCCATCACAGGTAGAGGGAAAAGAAAGTAAGAAGAGGAGGAGGCCTGGTCCTCACTCATCTCACCAAAACTATCCTTGCCCAGCAAGGTATCGTCCATAGGGAGGCAGTAGGAGGCGAAGGCAATGAGTGGAGCTTCCTCTACAGAGGGGGAATAAACCTCCTCACATGAGAGGATGCTCTCATCATTGACTTGAGCAAAAAACTCCAAGTCCTCCTGAAGTACCTGTGAAGATTCAACCTGCACAGACTCAGATGAAGGAAGGGGATCAAGAAATAAAGAAGACGAAGAACATAAATAAACATCAATCGGGGGAGTGATCCCGGTCTCACTCCCATCAGGTTGAGGAAGTAAAATAATGTTGGCATTATCATCAATGCCACAAGGTTCAGCGGGATCGACAGTGGCCATGCCCAAGATTTGGACTTCCTCCACTGGTGTTGAGAAAAGCTCCTCTTCACCTAGAAGGTTGTCCTCCTCCATAGGAGCAAGCATAACACATAAATCGCCAGCCTCATCCCGCGACACATCCTCAACAATGTCGTCAGAGACGAAAGTAGTATGCACAATAGGGGGAGGAATAGTGCTTGGATAAATGTCAAGCACTGATTCCTCACAAAGAATCAAATCCACTAGGGGTGGTGGATGCACATGGAGAATTGGCTCAGCAATGTTGGTGCATAGATCAGCCGCACATCCGGTGACCGTATCCATGTCATTCCCTTCAAGATGTGAAGGTGACAAAGACACATAACCGGATGTTGAAGGTGTGCCGCCAGAGTTAGCAGTTGGGACGATCCGGATATCCGGCTCGTCATCCTCATCCAATTGGCGAAGATACTCGGCACACTCCTTCAAGACATGATCAGTGCTCCGATAAAACCGGCACTGCCTTGCGGGCTTCTTTGGCACAGCGGGGGCTGAAGCCGAAAAGAATTATGACGGTAAAGGCTCAGCAGAGTAGCCATAAGACTTACGCGCACCATATGGAGTATCAGACGAAGTCGGTGCTCCATATGCTGGGCTATAAGAATTATGCCTACTATTTTCCGTAGGGCATTCATCACTAGAGTGGGAGGTAGCTCCACACCAACGGCAACGGAAATGAAGATGTGCCCACATAGTGTGAAGATAATACGATTCAAAATAAAAATGCTATTGTGCAAAATACTACACCTAACAAAAATTACTAAAGCAACCTAATTAAAACAGGAAAATGGAATAAAAAAAAATAAAACAAAGAAATGCAATTTACAAATGGAAGGGCTTCTCTCTCAGGTTCTCCCTCTCCAGAAAACTCACACGACTGTGTTCCCCGGCAACGGCGCCAAAAACTTGATGGCGCAAATCTCACACACCGCTATAGGCGGTAGCTCGACTGCGACACGAAACGGCAGTGTACCGATCGTTCAAGTAATATAAAACGAGGAGTAATCCCCGAGTATCGAATCTCAAAGGAACACAGTAAGGTGGAGTTTATTATCGAGGAAGGACTTTAGATTGAAGTCCTTTCGAGCGGATGGATGCGGAAACGGGGATTTTGGATTGTGGAAAATAAAGAGAAAATGCTATGACTACTCCTATGCAATGCCGCTATGCAATGCTTCGCTTGGTGGAATGGAGACTAGGCAGGCCTTGAGCGCGCTGCGTCGCAAGGGAGGATGGACGAGTAGGCAGACGGAATCGAACTATGCAGGCCTTGAGCGCGCTGCTTCGAAGGGCGAGTGGATTACACGGGCCGCGATGCCACGCTTCGGTAGGCGGATGGACGAGTAGGCTAACAGAGTGAGGGTCGTAAGCACCTCTTCAACAAGCACGCCACTATCAATTGCTAGTGCGGCGACGAACGTGACAGCGGGATGGAGGATGGAATGGGGTGCACCTCAAGCAACTCAAACAACAAACATTTCACATAGACATGAAATATATAGAAATACAAACTAGTTTTAAGTGCAACTTCATCTTAATGCATAGATCTAACTACATACACATCAATAAGAGAAGAATAAGGCAAGAAATTGACCGAATCCGAAGTCTCGTTGTAGATTCACGGTTGGAATCGCCGGGTTGTCAATCCGCGTCCAAGCTCGGTCCGCAACTACGTCCGGGGTAGAGAAAGCTGTCACTACTCTCCAATGAGCCCGTCTTCTTCGTGTCACGATCCGGTAGAGGTTGCAAACTTCCTCTTGCTTGATGGTAATGGCGGCTAGGTCTTCCCTTGGAGCACTAGGATGAAGGAGGAGGCTGAGAGGAAGCTACGGCTCAAGATTGGCGTGAAGAACAAGCCCGGAGCACCTCCATATGGTGGGCGGCGATGGAGGGGCGAAAAACCTGCGGAAGGGTCGAAAACGGCGGAGCTGGGCAGAAGAAATGCGTCGATCCCCGCCTAATTCGCGAGCAGGTTAATATATAGGCGCTGGAATAAACAGTGCGCACGGTCATTGGCGCACGACCAGTGGTCGTGCGCACTAGCATCCTGTGATCGTGCGCCTGCCTAGACGGAGCCTGCAAGGTAAGAAAATTATAAAAATACAATGTTCGCACTACCAGTGGCGCACGACCAGTGGTCGTGCGTGCTATCGTAAGTGGTCGTGCGATAAGGAAGACAGAACTCAGATTTCAGGGGGTAAGTGCGCACGACCAGTGGTCCTGCGGAATAGAACCATTGATCGTGTGCAGTGTTCCTGTACAGATTTGTACCGGGAACACCTGCACGACTCCTGCTCCAGCATACAACACTAATCAAACCACTGAAAGTGACACTTAACCATGCATGAAAACTAATAATGAAGATAAACAAGAAATAACACCAAAACGGGCCTAGAGGTGCACGTAGCATGGAACAACAAATATGAGCGAAAACATGCCTAAAGTGTAGTGCATAAACTAGAAAATCGGCCCAGATGAGTCCATAAATGTGTATATATTTGGGACTCATCATCTTCATAGAGGAAACAATCTCCAATCCAAACTTCTTTACTAGCTCTCTAGTGAACTTGATCTGAGAGATGAATATGCCATCTTCAGATTATTTCACTTGGAGACCTAGGAAGTATTTGAGCTCACCCATGCTGCTCATCTAAAACTTTCCCTGCATCAAGATAGCAAACTTTTTGCAGATATTGTTATCTGTAGAGCCAAAGATAATTTCATCTACATAGATCTGCACTATTAAAATCTTTCGCTTAACTTCCCTTAGGAACAATGTCTTGTCAATCTTTCCCCTAGAGAATTTATTCTTAATGATAAAGCTTGACAGAGTCTCATACCAGGCTCTGGGTGCCTGCTTAAATCCATATAAAGCTTTCTTAAGAAAATATACATAGTAAGGATGAGTTGAATCAACAAAACCTGAAGGCTGATCTACATAGACTTCCTCTGTGAGGTCACCATTTAGAAAGGTTGACTTCACATCGATCTGATAGACTTTGAATCCTTGGTTTGCAGCATAGGCTAAGAATAGTTTGATGGCTTCCAGTCTGGCTACAGGAGCAAAGGTCTGATCAAAGTCAATCCCCTCTTCCTGTATATATCCCTTTGCCACCAGCCTTGCTTTATTCTTTGTGCTTATTCCATTCTCATCCAATTTATTTATGTAGACCCACTTAGTTCCTATGATATTCTGTCCTAGAGGTCTATGAACCAACTTCCATACTTTGCATCTCTTAAATTGATTCAGCTCCTCCTGCATTGCTGCAATTCAAAATGGATCCTGATTTGCTTCCTCAAATTTCTTGGGTTCAATTTGAGAGAGAAAACTCAGGTACAATGCTTCATTTGCAGCTCTACTCCTTGTTATAACACCTTGGTTGACATCTCCTATTATTTGCTCTTGGGGATGATCTCTCATTTGTCTCAAGGCAATTGGCAATATTCTGGGAACATCTTCATTGACAGGTTCTTCAGGTTGCATTTCCTCTGCTGTTTCTGAGCCTTCTACAGTCTCTTCTTCAATTTCAACTATTGCTGACTGATTATTATCTTTGATTGAGGTGTCGGCATTTTCTTCAATGGATAATTTCTCCATTTTCCTTATTGTACATGCATTTACTAGAGAACTAGACCAGCCCTTATGTATAAGGCTAGTCTCATCAAATACAACAAGTACAGATTATTCCACTGCTTGGGTATTGATGTTGTACACCCTATAAGCCTTGCTATAGGAGTTGTAACCAACAAGAATACCCTCACTGCTTTTCTCAGCAAACTTGGTTAGCCTGGCCTTCCCATTATTAAATACATAGCATTTACTCACAAAGATCCTAAAGTAGGATAAGGTAGGTTTTCTGCCTTTCACTAGCTCATAGGGAGTCTTCTTGTGGTCTTTGATGATGGAGGCCATGTTTATCACACGACAAGCAGTGTTCACAGCCTCTGCCCAGAAATATTCTGGAAGGGATGAATCATTTAGCATTGTCCTACTTGCCTCTATCAAGGTTCTGTTTTTCCTTTCTACAACCCCATTTTATTGAGGAGTCCTAGGAGAGGAAAATTCTTGGGAGATACCCAATTCTTGGCAGAATTCTGTCATGGGTCCTGACTGAAATTTTGTACCATGGTCACTTCTGAACTTGACCACAGTACAGTCCATCTCAATCTGGATCTGTTTGACAAAGTTCTTCAAGATTTCTAAGGTATCTGACTTCTTTTTAAGGAAAAAATACCCAAGTGAATCTTGAGTAATCATCAACTACCACAAGGGTGTAAGCCTTCCCTCCCAAGCTGAGAACTGACATAGGACCAAACAGATCCATGTGCAGTAGAAATAAGCACCTGAAGGAGTCATTGTCATATATGCTTTTAAAGCTGGTTCTTGTCTACTTCCCAAGTTGGCAGGCTTGACAAGGACCTTCCTTGATGCATTTAATATTAGGTCCATTTCTGACCAAGTCTTGTGAGAAAAGCTTGCTTATGGTCTTATAGTTAATGTGTGCAAGTCTCTTGTGTCATTGAACACATAGAGCCTCTTTATCATTAGCTACAAGACACATAGGAATGGAAGAATTTGCATTAAGGAAGTTTAAGCAATAAATATTACCACTCCTAGTGCCAGTCATGACAGCCTCAGAATCCAAGGATTTCTTGATTAAGCACTTATCCTTGTGGAAGGTGATTACAAAACCTAGATCATAAAGTTGACTTATGCTTATGAGATTATGTTTCATTCCCTCAACATAAGCCACTTTTGTGATGGTAACTAGGCCATTAGAAATGTTACCATAACCTTTAGTCATTCCCTTCTCTGAACCTCCAAAGATTACTGTTGGTCCATTCTCCACAGGGATGAAGCTTCTTAAATACTTTCTGACTCCAGTCATATGCCTGGAGCAGCCACTATCCAAATACCAGATTGGAGACTGGTTGGTACTTGGATATACCTGCAAGAAAAATTAATTACCCTTAAGTACCCAATTTGAATTGGGTCCTTGGTTCCTGTTAGGAAAATGAAATGGAATGTCACACCACTGAAGGTTCTGCACTCTCTTTGCATTGGGTATTCTTGGGTTGAACCAAAAATCCAAGGCAAAGTGGCCTACTTTACCACAACACCAGCATTCATACTTGTTATATCTTTTCTTCTGCCTCACCATTTGAGTAGGATGAGAGTGTTGGTGAGCAGGAGGGAAGACAACTGACCTAACAAGTCTTGGGTGAACCTTACAGGTGTGAGAGTTGGGTGAAGTAGGTTTCATCAGTTGTTGGTTGACCTTCTTAGGAACAGGCTTTGTGGAAGCAGCCTTTCCCTTACTTTTCAGTGCTGTTGTTGTAGGTCCATGACCAAAATAACCTGATGCTAGTACCTTCTTAAAAGAATTTTGAGCTTCAGAACCTTTGTCGTTGACAGTTTCGTGATTGAATCCTATACCAGCTCTGAATGATCCAGAGAAGGTATCAATGATGGGTAAAACTGTCTTGGGCATAGAGAAGCTTGCAGCAAGTTTCTTCTCAGCCAGAAACATCTCCTCAAGGTCCTTAATGGCCTTGTTCTTCTGACCTAATTTAGCATTCTTAAGCCTTGTGGCTTCTTTGAATCTGTCCACTTCTTTGCTCATGGCAGCCAGCTTTTCAGCTGTCTCTTTAAGCTCCGACTGGATAGTCTTCAAGGAATCTAACTCCTTGGTCTGGACTTTGAGGAGTTTCTTGCAGTTCTTGAAAGCTTTCCACAAAGTCTTATACTGCTTTATTACGTCAGATTAAACATCATATTGAGATCTTGAGGTCGTGATGTTGGCTGCAGACACACTCTCATTATCATGCAAAGACTTTGTTACTGATTCAGAATCAGAGACCGACAGAAGGGCTTTGATAGGTACCTTCCCAGGAGAGATGTCATCCTGGTTGTCTTCCTTTATGGTCATTAGGCCAATCAGTGCTTCTTCCTCAGTACCTGAGGAGCTTGAATCAGAATCACTTAGAGTTCTGATTTTCTTTGCCATAAACCCTCTTTTAGGTTTCTTCTTTTCTCTTGACCATCTCTTATCTTCATAATTCCTTGACTCCCTTCTCTAAGAAGAGAAATCAACAACTATGTGACCTGTCTTAATACAGGATTAGCAAACAATGTTAGCAAAGTCAAATTTACTAAGTTTTGATGTATACATGTCCTCCCTTGAGGATCTAGACCTGTCATGCTGATCAGATCTTTTTAAGCTTAAGGAGGTGGGTCTGTAGTTACCTCTTCTTCTTCTTGTTATCAGCTTCTTGAACTGCTTAGAGAGAAGGACCATCTCTTTGTCTGTATCATTAGAGTCTGATGTG
This sequence comes from Dactylorhiza incarnata, assembly GCA_033032865.1. Taxonomy (NCBI): domain Eukaryota; kingdom Viridiplantae; phylum Streptophyta; class Magnoliopsida; order Asparagales; family Orchidaceae; genus Dactylorhiza; species Dactylorhiza incarnata. Next base: position 5,745,162 of record JAWHQI010000051.1, on the reverse strand, counting down.
CTGGCATCAGACTCTTCACTGCTTTTTGATCTGTTCTGATAAGCTGGAGTCTTGTCCTTGGATCTCCTGGTGCTCTCAGCCTTGAGAGCCACAGATCTTTCTCTAGAGCTTCCTTTTGAGCTCTCCTCTTCAGCATTCCTGGTATTGAGCTGAAGTTCATGGGATAGCAGCATCCCACACAGATTCTTGCGCTCCAAGATGCCCAGCTGATCCATCTCTCTGATGGCATGGATCTTGATATCCCATTCCTTAGAGAGAGATCTAAGGAATTTATCATTTAGGTCAGAGTTTGTGAAGTCTCTGCCATAATTTTTCAGTCCATTTACTATTTTGAAATACCTCTCATAATAGTTTGAGATGGTTTCAATCTTGCCTTTCTTGAAGGCTTCATACTCCTGATTGAGGAGGGATTTTCTATCATCCCTTACCTCTTCAGTGCCCTCCATGTAGACAATCAGAGAGTCCCACATCTCCTTGGCTGTCTTGCAGTGAATGAGATTCTGGAGGGTTGAGTCATCAATGACACTTACGATTACATTATGTGCCCTTTTATCCAGACTTGCCAAGGTCAGCTCATCCTTGGCGTGTCTGTATACTTCTTTGCCACCATCCACATTGGGTCAATAGTGGATGCTATCATGGGAATAAAAGGGCCCTCTTGTCCAGTTATATAGACTCTTGGATCAGCTGCCTCCATGAACAACCTCACTCTTTCCATCCAGATAGGAAAGTTCTCCTTAGTGCAGATTGGGAGTTTCATGGCTCACATTTCTCAATGTTGATCACCTCAATCCATATTGGATTGTTCTATGATCTATATCTGACAGTTAAGTCACTTTCTTGATCAACCTGGCTTTGATACCAATTATTGGTTATAGAACTATCACAAAGGGGGGAGGGGGGGTTAGGTGATTATGGCGGTTTTAAAATGTTTTGCAAGCAATGAGTTTAAGGAGGGCACTGCACAGAAGAATCACAGAAAATCCCAGCACACAAACACAACACAAGATGTATAGAGGTTCCATAAGACTGGGTGTCTTGAGTAGTCCTCTGTCCCTCTGCGCCTACCCAACAGTGTGCTAGGCTCGTCAAAACTCCGCCACTTTCTCCGGCCCGCAAGCCTTATAACTCGGACCCGCAAGTCCCTGCAGCCTAGGCCCGCAAGCCCCTTCACTGCACTCGAGCCCGCAAGCTCGACACACAGTCCCTCAAGCCTTTCACAGCATAGAATCACAAGTCTTGCCTGTATCCTAGGCCCGTAAGCCCCTTCACTACACCCGAGCCCGCAAGCTCGACACCCAGACCCTCAAGCCCTTCACAACACAGACCCGCATGTCTTTCCTGCAGCCTAGTCCCGCAAGCCCTTCACTGCACCCGAGCCCGCACGCTCAACACTTTTGGACCCGCAAGTCCCTCTTCCCTAGCCCTCATGCCTCACAGATCTCAAGCCCTCAAGCTTGACACACGGATCTGAACACAGATCTCACAGATTTGGCCCACAAGCCTTACAACAAAAGATTTACAACAAGTTCTTCTGCCTGGTGGGGATCGGCTTCTTGATTTGAAGAGGATTCTTTTGATTTGGAACTTGTCAGCGCAAATCTTCTTCAAGCTTTCTTCTATCTGGAACTCTTCTTATCAGTTAATGAAGCTACACTGATTCTCTTCAGAACAAGGGATGATGATCAACTTGTTCTCCATTCTTGTTTTTGCTTAACTCCGCCGATACTGTTCTATTCAAAATTACTTAGCGGGATTCTCTTAAGTTCCAGGATTCGAGAGATTGTGTAGGGCAACCACTGTTCCCTTTTATAGGACTGAGATGCCGCTTTAACGGTCTCCTATGATGTCCTATTCTGACAAACGCCTACGCCATAAGAGCACGCATTGATTGGACAATCAGGCGGCGGCATTAATTGCTGACAGCGCATCTGTCGACTTTTCAAATTGTCTCGACAATATTTCCATTGTTACGACGATAAGGATAGTATCTCGACGATGCTGAACATCTCTTCTGCACTCGAGCTTAAGACGACATGAAGTCATCTAACTGATGTCGACGTGATCTTCTTGTCTGCTCGATATCACTGAAGCAACTTTATCTTGTCGATGACACAATTGATATCATGTCGACAGTTTGTTCTTCAACAACTGCCCATCTTTAGAACTGCATCTTTAGTGTTCTCGACGTCACGTCTTCTTTTCGATGATGTAGTTGTCGCCAGTCTTACTTAGCTTTTATAGAGACAAGGCTTCTTTATAACAATACTTTTCTTGTTCAGTCTTATCGACGACACAGCTTCTTTCAACGATATCTTCGACACTGACCTTCCCTTTGCCTTTTCAACGACATTCATTCTGACTTAGCCTTATCGACGTCAAGGTTTCTTTTTGATGATATTTGTCAGTTTGACATTCTGTGAACTTGTCTTCTACTGAGATGATAAAGCTAAGAAGATAATCAATTACATAGTGAAGTTCTCTTGAATTGGTGACTTCTCCAAATCAGGAATCATGAGGGTAGGATTTCCAACAACTTTACAATTTTTGGCGGAGTTTTCCTTAATCTTTTTATTTTGATTTTTTTTTACAAAGGAATCCAAATTCACTTGTTGCAAACATAGAAATTTTTATTTGAAGTACCACATTTATTTCTCTAATCACAAGTGCATGAAAAAAACAAAGAAATGCAAGAATGAATTCAATGCTGTGTGGTAAACTATTTATGAAATTCAAAAATGATATATTCTTATACTATACAATCATGCGAAAATAAGATTTAAAAACACATGTAAATTAACATAAAAGTGTAAGTGAGAAGATCATTATCAAAGATAAATCTTTACTCATACTTAGAGGAATGTAAAAACATTGATGCACATGTAATCTATAACCAAATTCATTGCACATTTTAAGATAACATTCAACGCATGACAAAAACAAAACAATGTTTTTTAAGAAACTGGAAAGATAAAATCAAACATTGTAAATAATCTTTAATTAATAAATATAATCATCCTTGATTTAAGCATTTAAGCATAATTTTTTTTCATCATTTTAATAAAAAATAAAGTTTAGAAAACTTTTAAAACAGAGAAATAAAAATAAAACACTGCATTAAAATAATACCAAAAAATTTTTCAAAAAGGCAGAAAAAAATTTTGGAGCAAAGGGGCTAACGCCAGGCGTTAGCTTCTTAACGCCAAATCTTGATTTTTTTGAAAAATGTTTTTCGTAATTCCTTTGTATTATAAAGAGGTCTTCTTAATGTTAGAATTTCAGAGATTTTAGAGTTGATTTGAAGGCTCTTTAGCATGTTTTTGGTGATTTTTTTTAAAAGTGTTTTTACATTGTTATTGGTTTTTGTTTTGTTTTTTTTAAATGCAAACAAATATAAATAGAGATAAAAAAAATTTTGTTAGCATTTTATAGGGATTAATGAGATATTTCTAAGACGCCCAATTTTAACCTAAGCATGTTAAAATGTGCATCGGGTAGAGGTTTGGTGAAAATATCAGCATGTTTTGAGTCAGTCCCTATAAAGCTAATTCAACATGTTCCTTCTTGATATGATCCCTAATAAAATGATGTCGGACATCAATATGTTTAGATCTAGAATGATGTACGAGAATGTTTGTAAGATCGATAGAGCTCTTGTTGTCACATTTTAATTCTATGTTATTTAGATAAACACCAAAGTCTTCTAAAGTTTGGGTCATCCATAATGTCTGTGCATAACAACTACCTAGTGCGATATATTCGACCTCAATGGGGGAGAGGGAAACCAAATTATGTTTCCTACTTGACCTTGATATGAGGGAAGGACCTAAAAAATGACACGTGTCACTAGTGCTCTTACGATCTAATGAACATCCTGCATATTCTGAATCAGAAAAACCATGTAAAGTAAAATAATCATTATGAGGATACCATAAGCCTAATCTACATGTTTCGAGTAGATATCTAAAAATACATTTAACCGCTTTTAAATTTGATTCTTTTGGGTTAGCTTGAAATCTAGCACATAAACAAAAGGAAAACATAATATTGGGTGTAGATGCGCTTAAATATACCAATGAGCCTATCATTCCTCTATATAATGTTTGATCAATAGAAATACTGACTTCAACTTTTCCTAACTTTAGTGATGCACTCATAGGTGTATTATCTTGTTTTAGGTTTTCAAATCCAAATCTTTTAAGAATATCATGAACATATTTAGTTTGACAAATAAAAATACCATCTTGTCTTTGTGAGATTTGAAAACCTTGAAAATAAGTTTGTTCTCCTACCAAGTTCATTTCAAATTCATTTTTCATCACTAAAACTACTTCATTACATAACTCTTCATTAGTGGCTCCAAAAATAATATCATCAACATAAATTTGCAATATAATCAAATCATTATCTACGTGCTTAGTGAAGAGTGTATTATCCGCACTTCCCATTTTATAACTGTGCTTTATTAAAAATAATGGCAATCTATCATACCAAGCACATGGCGCTTGCTTCAATCCATAAAGCGCTTTTTCTAACATATACACATGATTAGGAAATTTTTCACTCACAAAACTGGGGGGTTGTTCTACATAAACATCTTCTTTTATAATCCCATTTAAAAATGCACTTTTAACATCCATTTGAAATAATTTAAATCTTTTAAAACTCACAAATGCAAGAAATATTCTAATTGATTCTAGGAAAGCAACGAGTGCAAAAGTTCATCAAAATCTACTCCTTTGATTTGTGATTATCCTTGTGCAACTAGTCTAGCTTTATTCCTTGTAATCCTAGAGTCACCATCTAGTTTATTTTTAAAAATCCATTTGACACATTTAACTAGATGATTAGATGGAATCTCAACTAAATTCCAAACCTTATTACGTTCAAATTGATTTAGTTCGCCATTCATAGCTAAAAAACAAAATTCATCATTTAAAGCGGTTGAAACGTTTTTCGGTTCTATTTCGTATACAAAACAAAGGTTTGAAAAAGACTCATGTAAAGATGAATGAGTACTTACCCCTTTTGATGGTTCTCCAATAACAAGCTCCCTTGGATGATCTTTTGAAAACTGTAGCACGCTTGGAAGAACATATTCTACTATCTCTTCTTCTTTCTCCTCTTTTTCTTCTTCTTTTCTCCAAGCGATTCATCATCCTCATGTTCCAAAGGGGGAAGGGGTTCGTCTTCGATTCCTGTATGATTAGTATCTACACAAGGAACATTCTCATCAAATCTTACATGAATAGACTCTTCAGCTATTTTAGTTCTTTTATTAAAAATTCTATAAGACTTACTAGTTGAAGTATAACCAATGAAAATTCCCTCATCACATTTTTCATCAAATTTTCCTAATGCATCTCTAGTATTTAAAATAAAACATTTGCAACCAAAAACATAAAAATATGATACATTAGGTTTTCTTTTAAAATAAAGCTCATAAGGTGTTAATTATAAAATAGGATGAAGGATGACACGATTAATAATATAACATGAAGTATTAACTGCTTCGGTCCAAAATGATTTAGGCAATTCATATTCACAAAGCATAGTGCGTGCTGGCTCTTGAAGGGTTCTATTTTTCCTCTCAACTACACCATTTTGTTTTGGGGTGCGGGGAGCGGAAAATTCATGTATAATTCCTAAATCATTACAAAAAGAAGAAAACTTATCATTTTCAAATTCTCCTCCATGATTTGAGCATATGCATTTAATTTTTAAATCAAGTTCATTTTGAATACGATTGCATAGTTTAGTAAATTCAATAAATGCATCGGATTTGGAAGATAGAAATAAAGTCCAATAAAATCTAGAATAATCATCAATTATTACAAAAGTATATTTTCTTCCTCCTAGACTAGAAGTGCTAACCGGACCAAATAAATCAATATGAATTAATTGAAGTGGTATACAAAAAGAAATTACATTTTTCCTTTTAAAATAATTTTTTGAAAACTTTTCTTTTTTGCAAGGTGTACAAAGAGAAGATAAATAACCATTAAGCATAGGTAAGCCTTTAATTAATTTATCTTTTGATAATTTCAAAATAAGCTTGGTGCTAGAGTGACCAAGACGCCTATGCCAAAGTTCTAATTCATCATTTTTAGAAATAAAGCAGTTTAAAGACAATTGTTAAAGATCATTAAAGGCAATCATATGAACATTATGAATTCTAGGTGCGGTGAGTATGACATCATTTGATTTAGATTTTATGATTTTGCAAAGATTTGTAGATGATTTAAATAATACATTTAAACCCTTATCACATAATTGACTAAGCGATATTAAATTATGTTTCAAGCCATCTACAAATAAAACATTAGAGATAGAGAAAGATTCGTTACTCACTGTGTCGATGCCCATGATCCTTCCTTTTCTGTTATCTCCAAATGTTACCAACCCTCCTTTCTTCATCTCAAGGCCAAGAAACTTTGCTTTGTTGCCCGTCATGTGTTTGGCGCAACTCGAGTCCAAATACCACACGTCCTTTTTGCCTTAAGCCTTCCAACATACCTAAAAAGGAGATGAGAGTAAAGATTTGGTTACCCAAGAGGTTCCTCCCATAGAATAGTTGGAAACCTTAGGCACCGAGATTTGCTTTATAGCACTACGACCCTTCTTCCTATATGAGTCTGAGGTGTGTCCAAATATATGACATTTGGCACACGATATAAAAGGGGATGAAACCCTTTTCAGAGTTTTGGATAAACTCTTGCAGGAAGATGAGATAATATTTGAATTTTGAAATGATTTTTTTTTAACAGAAATAAAATTTCTAGAGTTATTGCTAACGCCAATATTAATAGTTAATTCTGGGCGATATCTCCCAGTAACATATCCAAGGCCATATTTGGCACTACCATGACATTGTTGAATTTTCAGTTCAACGTCACGGGTCTTGAGATTCCCAATGAGGCTCTCAATTTGGAGCTTCTTCAAATCATGCGACTGTGAGATAGCCATCACCTTTGGATTGAACTTTGGAGGGAGAGACCTTAGAATATTTCTCACCAAGTCGCCGATGTTTCTCACCTTTCCAAATACGTTTGAGTCATTGATGATCTTGGTGAACCTTGTGTACATTGAATCTATGTCTTCATCTGCCTCCATCCATAATTTCTCGTATTCGGATTCAAATTGGAAAAGCTTTGAATCCTTGACCCGTGAAGTACCTTCATGAGTGATTTCTAATAAATTCCATATATCATAAGCAGTTTTGCAAGCACAAGTTCTATTAAATTTTGTTCTATCCAAAGCACAAAATAAAGCATTCATAGCTTTAGCGTTATTCTTGCATCTTAATTTATCGTTATCATCCCATTGTCTCTCAGTTTTTCCATAGTAACTTCTCCAACAACAAATGTTGGTGGAGAGTAGCATTGTTCCACCATACCCCACACATCATTATCTAAAGCAATTAAAAACAACACATTATTGTTTTCTAATAATTATAATCAGTACCGGTAAATAGTGGAGGTCTATTAATCCCTTGACCCTCAATGAAAGCATTATCATGATGTGCCATTATTCCCAGTTGTGAAACCATTTTGGAATAACCTGCCTCTGATACCACTTGTTGGATCTTATGGCACCCTTAGAGTGGGGTGAATAATTTTTGTGTAAAACTAAGAGATTTACATAAAATCGAAACTTTTTTATTCGGTTGCTAACGCTGGCATTAAGAGTTAACGCTGGGCGTTAGCTCTCCAGAAAATTAGGCTTCACAGAATTATGTCAAAGGGATTTTACTTATGAAATCTTAAATGAAATACAATTCCAAAAAATCAGAGATAATGAAAATGAATATTATATTTCAAAGAGAATTACGAAGATGAAATTTCATTAACGCTTGAAATTAAAGGCGACAAGGCAAAAATAACTTTTTGTTACTTCACCGGTACTTCTCCAAAGGACCGGTTGGTTATAGCCTATCTTTACCTAGATAAGGCCTCTAGTCACTCCTTAGATCTACCCTTGACCTAGTCACCACACACATGGCAGTGAATTTCCCCCTAAATTGAACTCGGTCTAGTCTCCACACGCATGGCGGCAAATTCACTAATCTTACAAGAAAATAATGAAAAGATAAAAGTAAATTCAGAATAAAAGACTCCCTATATTTAAGAGCGCTGAAGGAGATGTTGAAGATACGCAATGAATATCGTCGAAGTTGAAGCAAGCGTCCTTCTTCAAATTTGACCATTGGAAATCTCCTTCTCACTCTTGTTCCTCAATGGTGGTGTTGGGAGTGCTCTTTGAATTCGGGGATGAAATGCTCTCTTAGAAGATTCAAATGAAGGCTTGAAAAATCAACATTTGCGCAACGAAATCAGCTCTTTAAATAGGCACGGGAGCTTATGCAATGCATTAAGAAGTTAAGACCAGTGTTAGTGATCGTGCACAGTCGTGACTAAGATCATGCAACCATCGTGAATAAGGCAGATCATGGATTCAACGCCTGCATTAGCTCCAACACTGGCATTGTCTCTCGCTTCTCGACATTATTTCTTCTCCACATCATTCCCTTCTCGACGTCTTCCCATCTCAATGATAAGTTAATGCGTGGCGTTAACTTCTAACGTGGGGCATTAGCTCTCTTTTCAGAGAATTGTCATCAATCAGCATCCTGTTCATAGGGTTATTTAACTATAGTTCTTAAACACTATAAACACAAACAAGATCAAATTTATAGTGTGATTTGTTATTCTCAAACTAAGAGATGTGGAACACAAGCTCTGACAATGATATTGTGATATCAAGTCATCACATGGGTACTTATTAGGAACAAGTTATACTGGACAGACCCACCGTGAGACTATTTTGTGGATTGTTATATGAACATATCACAAGTAGGTCTCAAGTGACAATGGTGTTTGTGGTTCTTTGACCTGAAGTCACAGCAATCATGAAGTGAGGAAGAGCATACTTTGTTGTCACCTAAAGTCTTCCTTGAGAAAGGTTGATGATAAGGCTTGTTATTAGGTATATTATGAAACATTTGGTTTTTTGTGTGCGGGCAGAATTGGAATTTGTCCTCATATATGACAGGAGTTACTAAAAAATACATGGTCATGCTGGGTTGAACCAATATGTGATATTGATAATACCACTCTCTAAAGGTCTATTATAGATCAAGAAAGCATGGGTTGAACAATCATGAGGGTGACACGGTCCATGCCTCTAGTTCAATTCGGATGTAAGGGACAAAGTGACATGACAACGCTGATACATTGGTCACAAGCAGACTTGTTTGAGTTATGAACTCTTATTGCTTTGGTAGTAATGATGCATTGCCAAGTGCCGCTCATTGCTTGTGAGACTTTTGTTGATACATTCTAGATCAAGTGGGAGGCTGTAGGAGCTTCTGTAGTGATCCGAAAGAAATCAAGTTGTTAGTCTCACTGCCAACGCGATATAAGCATATAGGGTCACACATAAGAGTGCTTGGAGAAATTGGAGAAAAGATTGTGTTGGTCTTGCTCATATTGGATATGAGTGAAGGACCAATCTTAAGACTAATAGGAGTATTGGTGGTTCGATTAATTGCTCCTAGATATAGTGTATATTGTATGGAACATGTTGTTGGGGTCATAAGGAGATATTGCCAATATCGACTTATGATCAGTGTCATAGAGATATCTCAACGATTTCATCGAGAGTCATCGTGATGACTCGACGATTCATTGATTGATATCGTGATGACTCGACGAATAATCGATTAATATCGTGATCACTTGATGAACTCGTCGAGACTGTCTCGTTGAGTGAGATCGAGATGTCTCAACAATTTGAATTTGTTGAGTATGACTCAATGATTTGGAGTGATGTCTCGACAAACCTATATTAATCGAGTGGGACTCAACGATTCGTCGTGATTTCTCGACGAATCCGTTAAAAGGTTTTCTACGAATTCATTTTGACATTTAGATTGTTATCGTGATATCTCTACAAAATTGTCAAAAGGGTTTCGACAAATTCGTCGTAATGTCTCGATAAATTTGTTCATGGCTAATTTCTTTTAACTCTTATTTTAGGTCTGCGGATAGCAGAGACTTTATCTGCTTTATATCTATTGAGTATAAATAGGCCAGATTTTAGGTTTTCCATGTACGTGTAAGATTATATCTTATCAGTCGGCCGAGACTTTGTGAAAGGGTTGTCGATCTTGAAAGAGACGGAAGAGTTCTGCTCCACTCGGTTCCCGCTGCTCGACCGACTGCTGCCTCCGCCTCTCCCGTGTATGGATCTAGAAATCTGTGGAGACGCAGAGGACTTTCTTCTTCTCCGACTTGGACCTTGTGTGACAAGGTGCTAGGGTTCTTCGGCGCTTGTGCGGACTTCTATAGAGGTGTGGACTTATTTCTGCACTAACTCCTCCGACGAGCATTCCAATCTTGACAGAGCTAAAGGAAGCTCAAACGAAGGAATCGAAATAAGATTCTGATTCCTAGAAGAATCTTCTTGGAACATCTGATTGAGTATTGACTTAATTCCGCAAAGGTAATTTTATTATTGCTGCAATTTCTTGATTCATGGTTTTAGCAAGATCCATATGTCTCTTTTGGGTTTCTTTTGTTTATTCTGCTACGCACATACGATGATACTAACCTAAGGAAAACCCAGTAGTGGAGATTGAGGTTTACTTCTTGCTAAACCATGAGATCAGCCTAGCACCCAGGAATTGACAGGTTCCTGAGATGCTTTTTCTATCTAGCATGCATCCTGCATAGTCTGTATCTGAATAGCCTACTAGGTCTCATCTATATTCTGCAGGATACCATAAGCCAAGTTCAGGTGTACCCTTTAGATATATGTGTATTCTTTTCACAGAACTCATGTGGGATTCCTTAGGGTTAACATGAAATCTAGCACATATGCATATAGAAAACATAATATTTGGTCTGCTAGCTATCAGATAGGGGAGTTAGCCAATGGCTGCTCTATAAATCTTCTGATCAAAGTGTTGGATCTGATGGCGCCCTTAGAGGGGGGGGGGTGAATAAGGGGTTTACTGTTTTTATGATAAACTGACAGATTTTACAGAAACAGAAAACTTTTTAGCAATGATGCTAACGTCTGGCGTTGACTAGTTAACACCTGGCGTTATCCCTCCAGAAAATATTTTGGCAGAAATAAACAAAGAGATTTTACTTGCACAATTTCAAATGAAATACAAATCCAGAAAAATAGATATACAGAAAAAAGAATTTTATATATCACAAAATGATTACAAGGATAATATTTCAATAACGCTTGAAATTGAAGCGACAAGTTGAAGATCTCTTTTTTGTTCCTTCGCCGGTCTTTCTCCCAAGGACCGGTTGGCTATAGCCTATCTATCCCCAGATAAGGCCTCTAGCCACCCCTTAGATCTACCCTTGACCTAGTCGCCACACACAAGGCGGTGAATTACCCACTAAGCCGCACAAGGATCTAGTCACCACATGCAAGGCGGCGATTTTACTATCGTTACAAGTAAATGAAAAGATAAAGATACAAATTAGAATAAAAGACTCCCTATATTAAAGAGTGTTGAAAGAGATGTTGAAGACACGCTTTGATCATCATCGGAGTTGAAACGAGCGTCCTTCTTCAAATTGACCATTGCAAATCTCCTTCTCACTCTTGTTCCTCAATGGTGGTGTTGGGAGTTCTCTGAATTCGGGGATGAAATGCTCTCTCAAAAGATTGGAGTGAAGGCTTCCAGAAAAACTGTATTGAACACCGAAATCAGGTCTTTAAATAGTCACGGGAGCTAATTCCTGGCGTTAGGGTTAATACCAGCGTTAAGCATCGTGCCTGGCAGTTGCTGAGACCGTGCAAAATGTCGGGATCATGGCATATCGAAATTTCGTCGAATGAAACAAAATTCGTCTAACGCGCCTTCATCGAATGGAATTAACTTCAATTCGTCGATCGCAGTTCCGTTCGTCGAACTCTCCAAATCATCGACCGCAGTTCAGTTCATCGAACGCAATAAGCCGAGCGCAGTTATCTTCAAAGCGTCGAGCGTAGTGCAGTTCGTCGAGCGCAGGAATTCATCGAGCGCGGTTCTGTTCATCGAACGCAATAAGTCGAGCTCAAGTTCGTCGAACACATTTAGTCGTGCGGCTGCTCATTCGTCGAACGGCTAACGCCAGTTTTAAGTCCTAACGCCTGGCGTTGACTCTGGTTTCTCGACGGATTCCTTCTCAACGGTATTTCATCTCAGCGGATTCTTTTCTCGACGGATGTTAACGCGGGGCGTTAACTACTAACGCAGGGTGTTAGCTCTCTTTCCATAGAGTCCTCATCAAACAGCATCATGTTCATAGGGTTATTTAACAATAGTACCTGCACACTTATAAACACAAGCAAGATCAAATACATAGTGTGATTTGTTATTCTCAAACTAAGAGATGTGGAACACAAGCTCCAACAATCTCCCCTTTTGATAATAACAAATCCACTAATAAGAAATAAATATATAGTAGTGTTTATAGTATATGATAAGCGTGATAATCATGCATACTCCCCCTATGTGGATACTCCCCTACATGAATGCATGTCATAATGTACTCCCCCTAAATAATAGATTTTTCTAAGTTATTTCTTAAAGTTAGTCTCTTCTCCCCCTTTTGTTATAATCAAAAGGAGATAGGGATGAGTAGTAGGAATTTGTTCTTTTGTGCACTCTGTAGAGATAATTGACACTCTTTGAAAGTGAACACAGCGAAATAAATATTTGAACATCGTTAAGAATTTGTAAGAACAAAACATAATAAGCGTTGTAAATCAAATAAGTAGATGTTTTGAATTGAAATACATAAGTTGCAAATACATTTGAAATTTGGAAAATTAAAAGTTAGCAAGCAAGAATATATAATATCAATGGAAGATAGATGTACAATGTAAAATAATTTGCATTTCAAGAAATCATAAACATTGTAAAGATCATGTGTTGTTATCTAGTGCATTTACTCATGATTGTAGAGAACAATGCAGGTAAGCTTTAAGTGCAATTCTCATGAGTGGAAGTATTATAATTGATAATGATGTGTACAATAAATGTGTTTTGATAGAGCATACAAGTGTAGAAAACAAAGCACATGAAACTATGTAATGTAAGAGCATAAATTGAATTAAACAAAAACAACTTTACTTTCACAAATTTCAATGCACTATAGTGTTTTTTAATGAGAAGTGGTGAAAATTTTGTTTGCACAAGACACTTTACAATTCTTTCCAAGGTGCTCAACATCATAATGTTCATTAAGACTTATCAGGAGGTTCAAGTAGTGCTTGGTGGAGTTATCCTTGTCATTCATTTGTTGCTTTTTAGACTTAGTGACAAAGGACTCCGAATTCACTTGTTTAGCCAACATAGTTTATATTTTGTTTTGAATTTTATTTACCACATTTCTCTAAATACAAGTGCATGAAAAACAAAGAATTCAAGAAAGAATTCAATGTTGTGTAGGTAAACTGTTTCTGAAATTTAAAATAAGTTCTTATGCTACACAACCATGTAAAATAAGATTTAAAAACACATGTATATTAACCAAATAGTGTAAGTGAGAAAATCATTATCAAAGATAAAAACTTTACTCATACTTAGAGGCATGTAAAAGCATTTCGACATATGTTATCTATTCTCAAACTCTTTGCACATTTGAAGATAATTAATTTTGAAGGCATGATTAAATCAAAACAATGTTTTTAAAGAAACTTGAAGGTTTAAATTAAACATTGTAAATAATCTTGAACCAATATCTATATAATCATCCTTGAAATCAACATTTAAGCTTATAGTATTTTTTTTGTTTTTATGTTTTGAAAGAAAACACACCAAAATACCAACACAATTGTAAAAACACAAAAAAGCAATTTGAGCATAGATGCTAACGCCAGGCGTTAACTTCTTAAGGCTGAGACAGAACACCAATTTTTGACTTTTTGAAAAATATTTTTCATAATACATTTGTAATATAAATAGGCCTTCATATAGTTGAAGTTTCAGACATTATGGAGTTAATATGATGGCCTTTTTAGCGTGTTTTTGGTGGTTTTCCCATAGTTTTTAAATTTTTATTGATTTTTAATTAATAATTTTTTTAAAAAAAAATATTAAAGTACATAAAATAATTAGATAGCTTTTTATAAGGCTCAAAGTGACATTTCTAAGACACCTAATTCTAACCTAAGCATGTGAAAATGTGCATCGGGTAGAGGTTTGGTAAAAATGTCGGCAAGTTGTGATTCCGTCCCTATAAAGCTAATTTTAACATGTTCTTTCTTAATATGATCTCTAATGAAATGATGTCGGACATCTATATGTTTAGATCTAGAATGATGTACGAGATTGTTTGTGAGATCTATAGCGCTCTTGTTGTCATACTTTAATTCAATGTTATTTAGATAAACACCAAAGTCTTCTAACGTTTGGGTCATCCATAATGCTTGTGCACAACAACTACCTAGTGCGATATATTCGGCCTCGGTGGTGGAGAGGGCAACAAAATTATATTTCCTACTCGACCATGATATAAGTGAAGGGCCTATAAAATGACACGTGCCACTAGTGCTTTTACGATCTAATGAACATCCCACATAGTCCGAATCAGAAAAACCGTGTAGAATAAAACTATTATTATGAGGATACCATAAGCCTAATCTAGATGTTCCGATTAGATATCTAAAAATACGTTTAACCACTTTTAAATGTGATTCTTTTGGGTTAGCTTGAAATCTAGCACATAAGCAAACAAAAAACATAATATCGGGTTTAGATGCGCTTAAATAAAGCAATGAGCCTGTCATTCCTCTATATAATGTTTGATCAATTGAAATACCAACTTCATCTTTTCCTAACTTTAGTGATGCACTCATAGGAGTATTGGCTTGCTTTAGGTTTTCAAATCCAAATCTCTTAAGAATATCATGAACATATTTAGTTTGACAAATAAATATACCATCTTGTTTTTGTGAGATTTGAAATCCTAGAAAATAAGTGAGTTCTCCTACCAAGCTCATTTCAAATTCATTTTTCATCACTAAAATAACTTCAATACATAACTCTTCATTAGTGGCTCCAAAAATGATATCATCAACATAAATTTGCAATATAATCAAATCATTATCTACATGCTTAATGAAGAGTGTATTATCCGCACTTACCATTTTATAACCGTGCTTTATCAAAAATAATGTAAATCTATCATTCCAAGCATGTGGCGCTTTCTTTAATCCATAAAGCGCTTTTTCTAACTTATACACATGATTAGGAAATATTTCATTCACAAAACCGGGGGGTTATTCTACATAAACTTCTTCTTTTATAATCCTATTTAGAACGCACTTTTAACAACCATTTGAAATAATTTAAATCTTTTAAAACTCGCAAATGCAAGAAATATTCTAATTGATTCTAGGCGAGCAACGGGTGCAAGAGTTTCGTCAAAATCTACCCCTTCGATTTGTGAATAACCTTGTGCAACAAGTCTTGCTTTATTCCTTGTTATCCTAGAGTCACCATCTAATTTAAATTTGAAAATCCATTTGACTCCTATAACCGAATGATTAGATGGCCTCTCTACTAAATTCCAAACCTTGTTACGTTCAAATTGATTTAATTCATCATTCATAGCTATAAACCAAAATTCATCATTTAAAGCGGTTGAAACATTTTTTGGTTCTATTTCGGATATAAAACAAAGGTTTGAAAAAGACTCATGTAAAGAAGAACGAGTACTTACCCCTTTTGATGGTTCTCCTATCACAAGCTCATTTGGATGATCCTTAGTGAACTGTAACACACTTGGAGGAACATATTCTATTATCTCATTTTCTTTCTCCTCTTGTTCTTCCTCTTTTTCTTCTTCTTTTTCTCCAAGTGATTCATCATCCTCATGCTCCAAAGGGGAAATAGGTTCGTCTTCATTTCCTGTATGATTAGAATCTACAAAAGGAACAAACTCATCAAATCTTACATGTGTAGACTATTCAACTACTTTAGTTCTTTTATTATATATTCTAAAAGCCTTACTAGTTGAAGAGTAACCAATAAAAATTCCCTCATCAGATTTTTCATCAAATTTTCCTAGTGTATCTTTAGTGTTTAAAATGAAACATTTACAACCAAACACATGAAAATAAGATACATTAGGTTTTCTTTTAAAGTAAAGCTCATAAGGTGTCAATTTTAAAACAGGACGAAGCATGACACGATTAATGATATAACATGAAGTATTAACCGCTTCGACCCAAAATGATTTAGGCAACCCATATTCACAAAGCATAGTGCGTGCTAGCTCTTGAAGGGTTCTATTTTTCCTCTCCACTATACCATTTTGTTGTGGGGTGCGAGGAGCGGAAAATTCATGTTTAATTCCTAAATAATCACAAAAAGAAGAAAATCTATCATTTTCAAATTCTCATCCATGATCCGAACGTATGCATTTAATCTTTAAATCAAGTTCATTTTGAATACGAATGCATACTTTAGAAAATTCAAGGAATGCATCGGATTTGGAAGATAGAAATAATGTCCAACAAAATTTAGAGACATCATCAATTATTACAAACATATATTTTCTACCTCCTAGACTAGAAGTGCTGACCGGTCCAAATAAATCCATATGAATTAATTGAAGAGGTCTAGTGGTAGAAATTACATTTTTGCTCTTAAAAGAATTTTTTGAAAATTTTCCTTTTTTGCAAGGCGTACAAAGAGAAGATAAATTTCCATTAAGCATAGGTAATCTCTTAATTAATTTATGTTTTGATAATTTCAAAATAAGCTTGGTGCTAGAATGACCAAGGCGCCTATGTCAAAGTTCTAATTCTTCATTTTTAGAAATAAAACATTTTAAAAAAGAATTTGAAAGATCATTATAAGTAATCATATAAACATTATGCATCCTAGGTGCGGTGAGTACGACATCATTTGTTTTAGAATTTATAATTTTACAAAGATTTTTAGATGATTCAAATAATACTTTTAAACCCTTATCACATAATTGACTAATTGAAATTTGATTATGTTTTAAACCATCTACATATAAAACATTTGAAATTGAGAAAGAATCATTACCCACTGTACCGATGCCCATGATCCTTCCTTTACCTTTGTCACCAAATGTCACCATCCCTCCTTTCTTCATCTCAAGGCTAAGGAACTTTGCTTTGTTTCCCGTCATCTGATTAGAGCATCCCGAGTCCAAATACCACGCGTCCTTTTTGTCCTTAGCCTGTCAACATACCTAAAAAGGAGATGAGAGTAAAGATCCGGATACCCACACTACAACATTTTTGGACTTTAGCAACACTTGAATTGGCAACATTTATAAAAATGATGTCTAAACCTTGAATAGAGAACAATTTATAAGTGTTGTCATAAGTTAGCATCTTAAGGCAACACTTTCTGTGCAACATTAAATAAATGTTCTCCAATCTCTCATCGGGAACATTTTTGAAATGTTGCAGTTGACGGTTCACTTTAGACAACAATTATGACATGTTGCCTTTTTAAAAAATAAATTGCAACACGTTTAAAAGTGTTTCCTAACTTCTTTCAACTCAGCAAAAACTATTATTCGCACCCCTAAACTATTACTTAAATTTTAAATTTATTAAAAAAAACAAACCCTCGGCAAAACCCCCTCGACACTTTCCCGATGCCCTTCGTCTCCCTTTCTCCTTTTTTCCCGCAGAGCTCGCGATTCTCCTTCTCGATCCGCCCTAGCCACGCGCCTCTTCGGTGATCTGTTCGTTCATCTCCATCATCACTGACGTCATCCTCAGCGTCTCGATCCTTCTGTCCAGTGACTCTAGTCGTCGTGCCCTAGCAACCTCTTTCATCTCCGACGAAGGTCAGTACATTGCAAGTCATAATAAAATTTGTTAGCAGCCACCAGGATCCTTTATACATCGCCGCCTCTGCGCACATTTGCAATGTGCAGCCGCTGCCGGCGGGAACCCTCCCATTTCGGCGGCAGTTCCATCTGGCCATGCGTTGGAGATGGATTCTAGTTTTCGAGCATGGAATCATGCGGGAACCCCTTGCCGACAAGGTACCTCTCTAACCTAATAATTTTAGGGCGCTGTTACGTGCACACCACTTCTGGCTTTGTGCACACCATTGATATATGCACACCAAGAATTTTATTTGCAGGCCAATGTGTTAGAAAAACACCAAAATGAAAATTTGATTTTTTTTCTTCAAATAGAAATGTCTTCTTCCCTTCTACATTTTGAGACAACAAAAAAGAAATATATTATAAAACATATAAATTTCCACCATTCAAAATATTTCAACCACCCAAAAAATTTCCACCATTCAAAATATTTCCACCACCCAAAAAATTTCCACCTGCATGAACATTAAGATATGAAAATTAGTTATGCTTTAAATATATAAATAAAATTCATGTTATTAAAAATTAAAATACGAATACCTCTTGAATGATATGTTAATCTCATCACTCCCAAGATCCAAAATTCATTCGATCCCTACATGAGAAGTAACAATTAGATAGAGAAGTTGGGTAGTGAGTATTGTAATGAGCCCAAAAATAGTTCATACACACCTGTTCAAGGATCGGCCAAATTTACTATATCATCGTCCATCTGTTTGTGTAAGTGCCAATCTTCTGCGACTGCTTCATGATACCTTAACCACGGAGAGAATATAGGCGGAAGTGGGCACCCTTCTTTCATCGACAAATGAATGAAATGATTACCATTCACAAAGCCAATAAATATTATCTTCCGGATTTTTGGAGGTGCAGAATGTAATGGTAGAAATGTGAAGGACTGATATTTTGAATAATGCACGAAGACGACATTATAGCAAGATGCAACTATTAGTCCAATGTCAGGCATGGACATCCAATTTTCAAGCGGCGCCAGAGTTGCATTACAATCTAGAGACTCGGTTAACTCTAGCTTTCTTACATCTCCAAAAATCTGAGTATACAAATGCTCCTTATTAGCAATTTCCATTGTCAAATCCTTGCGCACTTGAAGCCAGTTTTGACCCATTTGTAAAGCATGACTTATAACCCTGTAGCCGCAATGTCCATCACCAACCATATCTGTTGCAACACATATATGCTTAGAAATGTAAGAAGGCATCTCTCTACGAATGCGATCAAGAAATCTTTTGTCCCTTGTAGATTTTTTTCTTTCAATAGTGTCGTGCAGATTTTGATGCTCGGCCGTTAGAACATGCTCAAAAAGGGAAAGTTCTCTTTTTGTAGAGTTCCAACTATCCTTTTGCTTGTTCAAGCTTCCTTTTGGTCGTCCCTTTAAGCGGGCCGGGACCAATGGTTCTACAGTTTGGCTTGTTGTAGGATCCAATAGCTCACGTAGTTTTCTTTTCAGTTCATTTTTTTGAATAGTTGATGAAGTATTGTATTTTAGAATTATCCCATCTAACTCTGTTTGTATGTCATGCAAATGCTCATTCTCCTCTTTTACCTTACATGTTTCATGTGTCCGCTCCTCCAATTTTAATTCTTTCCAATGTTTATGGATCATCCACAAAGGAAAAGCATTGGAATTATTAATAAATGGTATCAACTCGTGCCCACACGGTAAACCCATAGTGTTCCTTATCTTGTGATTGCACAATGATTTGCAAGGTTGCCCAAAATTCAATGAGTCTTCCTCCCTTTTAATGAATTCTAAAGCAGCAACAGAAATAGAACTAACCAAATCAGAGTATAAAGAACCTCTAAACCTTGTATTTACCTGAATAGAACTTTGACTAAATGACTGCTTAATCTCAGTGTGTTGATGATTGATCATTTGGTCGAATGCCTTCCAAATAGTAGATAAATTTCCAATTGATACTTCAAGAAATCTTTTAAGCTGGTTGTGACCACTTTCTACCCAGTTTGTTGTGCAATTTCCAAGGTGTAATAATTTGTCAACCCAAGCTGAAATAAAAGACTCTTTGTATGGCTCAATCCAAGTTGTGTTTATGTACCGAATAACCTCCGGATATTCTTCAATATAAGTAGACATCAAAGAACTAAGACGGTCTTAAAATCATTTACTGTTGGAGAATTCACAACATTTTGCCATGTACACATAAAACCATCAAATTTTTTTCCTTGTTTGAAATATTTCTTACAATGTGCAAGGATGTTGCGATTAATATGAACTTGACATAAAATAATTCATGAATGAGGAAAGACAACCTTGATAGCATTCCACAACGCTATTTCTCGATCAATAACAAACACACTTATTAACAACTTTTCATCTAGGATACTTTTGAAGGCCTCAAGTGCCCATTTATAACTTGATTCCGTTTCATTGGACATGAAGATAAATGAGGAGAAAAAAGATAGATTAGTCGATGTCAACCCAACAATAGAAAGCAACGGCATCCGATACCGATTAGTCGTGTATGTACAGTCCAACATAAAAACATCCGGAAACATGTTGCTTAATTGAACTGACATAGGATGAGCAAAATATAAGAAATCCATATTTTTGGTGATGCCATTAACATGATTATAACTTATATACTCTGCTTCAGTGATGCATTTGTAGAGAAACTGCACTGGGGTAACACCATCTAATTGCTTCTTGAACAACCTTACTTTTTCATTATAAATTGTCCTCATAACTGTAGAGTTGATAGGATTTCTTTTCTTCAAAGATGATAAAATTTTCCTAGGTTTAACACCGGATGTGTACATGTCATGAACTACCTTTTGTTCATTTTCATCTAATCTCCCGGCATAAGCATGTGCCTCAAGATGTACAAAATTATGATTATGAGTTCCACATTTCACTTGTACCCTCCACTCTTCTAAAGTAGCATCTTTCTGACCAAGTAATAAGAACGGACATCCACAATGCTTTGAGCTTGTTTTCCTTAAATTTCTTTTAACAACACCTTTATTACGTTGATTTTCCCGGTGGAACCCACCTCTATCACATCCAAGCATTATTCTAGGTTTCGCACGAGCGGTAATCTTATCAGCTCTTTGAATTGTGATGACAAATCCTACTCTTCTTGCAACATTACGAGCCCATTCAACTAAATTTTCTTTACTTGGAAAAATAGTATCAGTAATGAATTCACTTCCAACATCTACTGACAAAATATTTTTGGAATCTTCAAATGTTATCAAACTTGTATCTGAATTCATTTTTAACACAAGCTAATAACCCCTGTAAAATAGTAATATCAAACAAACCATAAACATTACAAGTTCATCCAATGCAATCCACTGGAAAAAATTTCAACCCAAACATTCACTACCTGAGTTTTCAGAGAACTGCAGCTTGGAACTGAAGCTTGGAATCAGCACAAAGGAACTGAAGCTTGGAATCAGCACTGAAGCTTGGAACTGAAGCTTGGAGCCCTAACAGAAGTAGTATTCGGAGATCTGAAGCTTAGAAGCAGCACAATGGAACCCTAACAAAAATTGTAATAAGAGAATGCCCTCACAGAAATGGTAATCAAGCAACGGCGAAAATGTAGAAGCAGCACAATGGATCTGTACAAGGGAACCCACCGGAACTTGGAGGAGAAAGCAGACTATCTTCAGGAATCGGCGGGAGAAGGGCTTGCCCGACGGATCTTCAGGAATCGGGACTGGATCTCCACGAAACGGCGAGCGGCGTAACTCCTCCGACGGAAATGGCGACGGCGAGGAATCGGTCGTGGAAGGGCTCTCAAGCAACGGCGAATGGCGAGCGGCGGCAACGGCGAACGGCGAGCGGCGTAACTCCTCCGACGGAAATGGCGACGGAAATGGCGAGGAAGGAGGGTTTCGGGAGATCGGCGGGAGAATAAATGAGCGGGGTGTGCGCTTAGGTTTAGGCTTGGTGGAGTTGGGAAATAAAAGGATAAATATTTAATTTGTGATTTTTGTGTGCACATAGCCAAAAGTGGGGTGCACATAACAGCGCCCTAATTTTATCTCACGAAAGAATAAAATATAGATAGCGTGTACCTATATATTCTTTCTTTAGAATGATAGTAGAATTCTGTAGTGTTTTGATTTGAGACGGAGTGGAGACATGAATGAAAGAAATCAGCCCGAGTTTAAATTGAGGAAAAAGGGGGAAAGAGTAGAAGAGCAAAAACAAAATCTATATTTATTTTTCAAAATGAGGAAAAGTTAGAGAAATAATCGGAGCAGCAAAACCATGCATTCCATTCTGCCTTGGTAACCGAATGCTGCCAGTGGAGAAGGAGGCGGCGCCGGTAGAGAGGGAGGAAAATTTCGAGCTGCTACATCCTCGGTCGCGAGAACAGGGCTGCAAGAGGTTCAGGTGTAATCGAGAAGTCAGAGGTCGCTAGGTAGGAATCGTGGGGGGAAGAATTTAAGCTAAACTTAATTCTTCTGGAATTGAGTTAAATTCCAGTTCCTACATAAAAGTTTGGCCTCCAAACAACGAAACTGGAATTTAATTCTTATCTCCCAATTCGGCCAAATGAAAAGAATATGTCCTCTTTTGAGTAGGAACTGAACAACTAAAGTTTCCAAATGTCCTTTTCTAAGTCTTTCATATAAATTTCAGGGAGTATCAATCCTATTTTCCAAAGAGAATTGAAAGTTCATTGCAATACACAACAAATTGTACAAATTATTATTTTCAAGTAAAAGACCATGAAAGTAATATGAGTAGATTACTCACATCAACTAAGCGGGGATAGAAGTAAACTAATGCTCTGCTCACCATCCATCTAATTTTTGATCCATTTATAAAGAAGAAAACTATCGTTGAAGCATTGTGCTACAAAATTTCTGTTTAATACCCTCAAAGAATTAACATTCCTGGGGGGCCAAAAACTGTGGCAAAAAGATGAATTCCGATGATCCTGGATATTTTCTTAGCAGTCATTCTCATAAAAGACGTCTAAATGTAATTACAACACCTGTAAGCTCATTATGCTAAGTTTACGGTGTATATATGTTTCCTTTCATGAACTTGTCTAAGTTTTGATTATACGTATAGTTACTGCATGCGTGAACTTTTGTATATACATCCTTGGGCTGATTGGCTATGTGAAGAATGTAATCCCGAGGAGAGAGAAAATCACAATGTGGATGTATCAAACATTGTTTCTGGAAGATCAAATCTGGCTTGTTTGAGTGGAAATAGTCAAAACTCTATCAATGATTCAAAACCAGCATGCTTGAGTGGTAGTAGTTAATGATTTATGTTCACTATGTATTTGGTTCTAGAACTTCTTTTGTTTTGCCCATATATAAAATGTTTGCTGTCAACTTGCAGATGCAAATTATGAGTTCTGAAAGATACCCACAATTGTTTGTTGGTACTCAAGCCCACTTATCAACCTGTGCATCCCATGGAGTGATCAATGAAACAAACACGATTTCGAGCAAAATGTAGTTGGAAGAAGTCCCTCAAACAAGTTCATGGCCCAGTGTCAAGAATTGGCCCTATGGAAGAGAACACTGCATTGTTTTTTGGGGGGTAAAGAAAATGAGAGATTTGTCATGGAGAATCTTCTATGTTTTACTTGAATTTCAAAATACTGACAAATATTTGATGTCCCCGCCCTGACTATTGTGTTTTCGTGCAGTTATGAGAAGAGTTGCATTAGCTTATGGGAGAACATGCTCAACAATGATTTAGCTCTCAGAGGAGAAGTTGATTATGCCGAGCTTCCTATATTAACATCAAAAATTTTACCCGCGTGCTCTCAACATAAGTTATAACTATAGTCTGCCATGTACTTGGGAAATAATTGTAGAAATACTTTAGCCTTTCATTTAATATTTTATTTTAAATATATTATTGGAATATGATCATAACACTGCCTTATGTCAGGGTAGAATTGTTTATAATTCCTCTGGGGAATGCTTACTTGCAAGAGGAAACTCTATTTACCCATCCCGAGGGAGTATTGTGAATCCAAATTGGGTGTGTAGCTCGTAAGTCAAGGTATCATTTACTAAGGTCTGCCTTTTTTTTGGTATTTGCAGAGGTGTTGTTGGAAAAGATAATTCCCTTGAGGGCTGCGGTGGAAGTATCTGAGGCTGATGCAATGGAAGAATAAGGTTGGCTTTGTTCAGTTGTTAATCAGCATGTCACATTTTGTTTGAACATTCAAACTCTGATGTCTTTCATCAGAATATATCTGTAGCCTTTTGTTTTACTTAAAATCAACTGCTTAATGCTATATATTCAAATTATGACAATACTTTGATGATTTAATCATTTATTTGACAGATTCTACTGATAATATATAGCTTATACTATGATGCATGTCTCCAAATTTCATCCTTTTTTAGATATTCATGCTTATAACTTCGATCCAATACACACTCAAATACGTGTGGGGGCACACATACAAAAATGCATGTGCACACGTACACGCACCAATACACGTGCGCGTGCACACACACAAATGCATGTGCACGTCCATGCACAAATGCACGTGCACGTCCACACACAATCTTGCACGTGCAACATTTGTTCCTCCGCCCTTCCCCCTTTCTCTTCATTACTTCTAAGTTCTCTCAGCAGGTGCGGATTAAGATTTCAGGAGGAAGAATACGTGTGGGTGCACATATACACAGATGCACGTGCACACACACAAATGATGGTACTCATGGTAATCACTTGTCCTGTTTTCTTCATTCTAGTTTTTGAAATGGTTAGCATTTGTGCTTTAGTTTCTTTTTAGTTCGTAGTTATATGTGTTCATATCTATTCTTCATGAATTTATAATTTCTTTTTTTTCGCTTCATCTTTAGTTGAACAATTTTGTATATTGAGTTTAGAAGACGCTAAATGTTAGATTTTCTTTCTCTTTCTAATTTCTACACAACATCTAGTTCCATAAGTATTATTTAGTATTCCAGAATTATTGTGTGGAGTTCATCTAGAAAAAGTGCTCAAGAGAACAGAACATTGTCATGAACGTCCCCATTCATAATCATTGTTAAAAGTTTTAAGGCTCTATTTTGGGGTAATCCTTATAAGGCTCTAATTGGCACTTTTTAAAAGTTTTAAGGCTCTATTCCAAAAAAAAAAAACAGCCAACATGCTAAAAAAAACTAACGGCCACCTCACTTAAAAATGCAAATTTCTTATATAAATTATACAGTGATTTAAATTTCAAGCTTAAAGTACTGGGATTGCAAGATCTTGCTATATAAATTATTGAAGTCCTCGTTTGTTAATATCATTAGGCATTTTTTTTGCTTCGCCTTTTGACTGCCCCCCCCCCCCCCCCCCCCCCCCCCCCCCCCCCCCCCCAAGCCAAATTTCCTGGATCCACCCTATCACTAGAGTAGCTGTATAAGTGCGCTTCCTACCCGGGTTTATGTGATGTCAATCTTAATTGTGGCTGAAAGAATTTTTCGGTAATATTCAAGGCCATGGAGTATGGGAAAGGAATATATTGGACAAGAATAATTCTACTTCATTTGGGCACAAACACATAGGTGTTATACAGGAAGATGATGCCACAAAACCATCCGCTACAACAGACTCTGCATGCAGTCAGATTGCTTAGTTTTGTATGAAAGAGTTGCTCCAGGTTCTTCATACTGCATATCATCGAATGAGTACCTTGCATGGTTAGTAGTCTATCAGCTTCTTACAACCACAACTTTTCTTAAATTATGCCGATTTCATTTATGTCGCAGTTCATAAACACAACTTCATGCCACTCCATTTAAAAAATTCCCGGGCGCCAAAATGACCGGAAAACACTCCTCGGGGAGTTAAACTGGATTTTTACAGCTGTCACTGACACCATTGCATGGAATGTTCTGCCTCATGGTATCTGTTTTTGTGGTCAATTACTTATCTTCCTACATCCCTTTTTTTCTTCCTAAGATTTGTTCATTATCTTGAAATTACGTCTCACAGATCTTTTCCAAAGGTTATTTAGACAAGATGGTTGCTAGTTTGTTCCGAAACATCCTTCTTGCTGAAAGAATTATGAGAACTGCAAACTGTTCTCCAATATCATATCCTCTTTTACCATCAACTCATCAGCATCACATGTGGTAAATTTAAAGTTTTGCTGTTATTTTTGTCTAAATATATGGATCCCATTGGGTCTCCTCATGTCACATTTCAATTCACAGGGATGCATGGGACATGGCAGCTAAGATTTGCACTATTCATTACATCGTTATTTATACTAACATCTCAATGACTGTTTCACTATTTTACCCTCCAGTTAACCTAATATTACGATTACACCCGGTGAATACGCATCAGCTTATTGTTATTGTAAGTGTAGTTATTCCTCTTCGTCAAAGTCTTCACCTTCTAGGTTGCATCAACCTTTGGTCTTTTAGGCGAGAAGAGCAATTATTAAGATCACGATCTTGTTGGTTTGAGCTGCGTTGACCGGGTCAACGGATTTGTGTTTTTTATTGAGTTTTGTTTATTTAGTGGCATTTAATGCTCCGCCACATGTCAAGATTTTAGAGGTTTGAATTGCAAGTATTATTTTGCGGTGGAATAGGAAATTTTTGAAGAGCCTCCTTTGTTTCTTGCGGCAGTTTTTTAAGAGAGAGAGAGAGAGTTTGGGGAGAGAGAAAGAGAGTGGCATTTTTTCCCGCAGGAATAGCACCCGCCCTCCCCCATATCTGCTTTTAATCTCGCCAGATTTATTATTCTCGCAAGAATAATAGATATCTCGCTTGCTCTTCTCGCAAACCTCATCTCGCCACCCTCCTCTGCCAGCCATCTCGCCGGGGTAGTTAGGTAGCCGCCTGACACCTCCAGTTGGGGCGTCTCGAGAGGGAGATCTCGCCGGTGTGGAAGTTTGAGCTCGGCGGTGTGTTGGAGGGAGCTGCTCGTGTGGGGTGTGTTGAAGGGGCACTCGCTGAAGGAAGTCTCGCAGCTCATCTTTCTCGCATAGAGTAGTGGGGTGGATCTCGCCGGAGTGTTGCTCGGCGGAGTTAGGAGGAAGTTTTGCGAGTTGTGTATTCGCCGTGGCTGTGTCTTGCGGAGTGGTAGTGTTCGCGTGGAGAGTGTTCGCGGAAGAAGAGTGTTGCGTGCGGAGAGTACTCGCAAGTAGAGCGTGGCGAAGGAAGTGAAGTCGCGTGCCCACGTCACGTTTCCAACCGATCTCACCTCCTCCGAGAATCTGCACAGATTTCTGGATAATTAACTCAATTACCTCTTGGCGCCAGCCCACACCATTTGTCTTCTCTTTCAGTATTGGTTTAGTTCAGTGGGTGGCGAGGCAGTTGTTATGTAATATATGTTTGTAATTAATACAAGATGTTCGTGGCATATGTATGACAATAATGTTGTGGATGTGCCTCTAAGTTGTAATGGGTGCCATAGTTAATTTAGATCATGCATCCCACTGATATCATTATTTTGCAGGAGCTGCTAGATTGAGTTGCAAGGTCCGCTGAGCTAGACCTGAAGGAGGAGATGATGGTGTACAAAGAGATCGTTGATTTCCATGGGAGATGGTGCTCCTGGAGAATTACAGCACTCTCAATTACACGGGTATATTTATATACATATATAAATCAACTTTGAATTCATGCCGCTGAATTGAAATAGTAATCACCAGTATGTGCTTAAATTGTAAGCCAGGATTGTTAAGAAATATTTATGGCTATTTTGTTCTTTAAAATTTTATTCAGTCGTACTTGCCATTGGCAATTGCTGCTTGTATATTAGGTCCGACAACATTAAACAATTTTTGAAACTTTGTTTATATCATTGGTGTCCATCTTCTGCTTAAGAGTTCGATTTATATTGACTTTCTAGAACCAAGGAAGATGCAAAATTATAATTGGGAAAAATTAATCATTCCATGCATAGCAGGAGAAATGCCCATAAATATATATACGTATATATGTATATATATTTCTAAAGAAAGTGGAATCATATGTACTTATTAAGGTTTTATATAATGTTTATATTTGAAATTTTCTATCTGGTGCTGCTGCTTTATGTGCTTCTATCAGACGCACTATGTCTGGCTACTCTGTTCATTCGAAAAGCAACTACAACATGTTCGTGTGCACACAATGGAAGCGGTGATGGCCTACTGGGAGCTGGAGCAGTCTCTGCAAAGTTTGACAGGTGATTCTGTTTATGATACTAGTGGACGCCCTGATTGGAGGATGCTTGCACAGAAATAGCTAAAAGCTCAAAACGGTATGAAACTAGAAAGCAAAGATTGGTGGCAAACTATGGAGGACTTCTTAAGTCAGTGACTGAAATGTTTTGGCCCTTACAGATTGGTGTTAAACATTTATAAATTTGATGGAGTATTGCATTAGAGGTAGAAGATAAACTGTACAATCATTGGAGGATGGATTATTGCATTACAAGTCGCAACTAGTGAGAGAGAATGTGGAAGAGAAGTTGTACCATCATTTATAAATTATTTTTATGATTGTTATCACTTTTGAACTGTACCGTCGCTGAAAATTATTATACATTGTCATATGATTGTGATTATTTTTAAACTTTTTGTATAAAATGCAAGACATTGTACTATTAATGGTATGAGTGGTTGCAAGACATGTTTGCGTGTTGAGATTTGTGTTTCTTCCCTGCTAATTTATATTGTGGTTGACCTTGAAAATTGACCAAGTATCATAAGTGTTGTCGTCTGCACTCCTAAAATGCCGCAATATTGGCGGATTTTTTTTTTAATGTCTTAGCTTTTTGGCAACATTTTTTAAGTGTTGCCTTTATGACTTTTGACAAAAATTTGTAAATGTAACAATACATGGCAACAATTCAAAACTGTTGCAATAGGTTCATCGAAAAACTGTTGCCTATTCTAAGGGTTTAGGCAACAGTTTTTGTATAGTGTTGCTGAAAGGTATGAAAACTGTTGCCTTAGACCTTTGGTAGCACGCGTATAGAAGACACCCCTATGGCAACAGTTTTCAATGTTTTGGCCGAAAATGTTGTAGTGCCAAGAGGTTCCTCCCATAGAATAGGTGGAAACCTTATGCACCCAGATTTGCTTTATAGTATTGCGACCCTTTTTCTTACAAGTGTTTGAGGTATGTCCAAATAAATGACATTTGGCACACGCTATAAAAGGGGATGAGACCCTTTTTGAAGATTTAGGTAAGCTCTTGCTAGAATATGAGGTAACATTTAAGTTTTTAAAATCATTATTACAAGAATTAATTTTTCTGGAATTATGGCTAACGCCGACATTATGAGTTAACGCCTGGTGATAGCTTCCAGAACTATATCCAAGGCATGATTTTTCATTCCCATGGCATTGGTTGGCCAAGATCATATCCAGAGATCTTTGTCCAACTCCGAATTTTTTAATAGCCAAATTTAAATCATGAATATGGGCTTTGAGAGCGGTGTTTTCCGTTACTAACATAACGCACCGATTCACAAAGCTTTTCTTTCCATCCTCTATTTGAGAAAGAGAGGTTTTTAAAGTTCTTTCCATCCTCTATTTGAGAAAGAGAGGGATTTAGAAAGAGCTTCTTCAAGTTCTTTCACTCTTTCCAAGGAGTGGTTGTACACTTGGCAAGATACCTTTTCTTTCCCCAATTGTTTAGATAATTTTTTATTTTATTTTAACAAAAGTTTATTTTCAGAATTTAGAAGATCAATATCTTTTAAACTTTTATCAAAAAATTTGCATGCTTGTAAATATTCAATACATAAATCATCATAAGAAGTAGAGAAAGTTACCTCAGTGTCGCTTTGGACACTGCATTCATCTTCGGATATCTTGTTACTCTTTCCCATTAGGCACATGTTTGCCTCTTCTTCATCACTAGTGGATGAGCCGCTTGAAACCTCGGAGGAGGAGTCATCCCATGTAGCTGCTTTTAGGACCTTCTTCTTCTCATTTCCCTTGTGCCCTTTTTCTTTACGATCTTTCAGATATTTTGGGCACTTTCTCTGAATATGTCCGGTCTTTCTATAATGGTAGCACTCCGGTGGTGGTCGTTCATCATCGTCCTCGTCGCTACCTCTCTCTTTCTTTGATGAAGATCACTTTTTGATGAAATATTTTCGAAAGGTGTTTCTCCTTTCCGGATTCTTCATGAACCTTCTGAATTTCTTCACAAAAAGGCTCTTCTCGTCCTCTTCATCATCATCTTCATTTGCCTCCTTCTTTGACTTTAAGGCCAAGCTCTTCTTCTTTGGCTCCAAGTTGTACTCTTGTTGTTGAATTTTGAGTTCAACCTCAAGGGTCTTGAGGTTCCCAATAAGGCTCTCAATTTGGAGCTTTTTTAAGTCGTGCGACTCCGAGATAGCCGTCACCTTTGGATTGAACTTTGGAGGGAGAGACCTTAGAATTTTTCTCACCAAGTCGCCATTGGAGAACACCTTTCCAAGCACTTTTGAGTCGTTGACGATTTTGGTGAACCTTGTGTACATAGAATCCATGTCTTCATCCGTCTCCATCCGGAATTTCTCATACTCGGATTCAAGTTGGAAGAGATTTGAATCCTTCACCTGCAAAGTGCGTTCATGAGTAATTTCTAAAAGATTCCAAATATCATAAGTTTTTTCGCAAGCAAAAATTCTTTTAAATTTCGTTCTATCCAAAGCACAAAATAACGCATTCATTGCTTTAGCGTTATTCTTACATCTCAACTTATCATTGTCATCCCATCTATCTCTAGGTTTTTCCATAGTGACTTCTCCAACAACAAATGCTGGTGGAGAATAACTTTGTTCTACCATACCCCAAACGTCATTATCTAAAGCAGTTAAAAAACAACGCATTCTAGTTTTCCAATAATTATAATCAGTTCCAGTAAATAGTGGAGGTCTACTTATCCCTTGACCCTCCAAAAAGGCATGATCGTGATGCGCCATTATTCCCGGTTGTGAGACCATTTTGGAATAACCTCCCTCTGATACCAAGTGTTGGATCTGATGGCGCCCTTAGAGGGGGGGGGGGTGAATAAGGGGTTTACTGTTTTTATGATAAACTGACAGATTTTAAAGAAACAAAATTTTTTTTAGCACTGATGCTAACGCCTGGCATTGACTAGTTACGCCTGGCGTTATCCCTCCAGAAAATATTTTGGCAGAAATAAACAAAGAGATTTTACTTGCACAATTTCAAATGAAATACAAATCCAGAAAAATAGATATACAGAAAAAAGAATTTTATATATCACAAAATGATTACAAGGATAATATTTCAATAACGCTTGAAATTGAGGCGACAAGTTGAAGATCTCTTTTTTGTTCCTTCACCGGTCCTTCTCCCAAGGACCGGTTGGCTATAGCCTATCTATCCCCAGATAAGGCCTCTAGCCACCCCCTAGATCTACCCTTGACCTAGTCGCCACACACAAGGCGGCGAATTACCCCCTAAGCCGCACAAGGACCTAGTCGGCACACGAAAGGCGACAATTTCACTATGGTTACAAGTAAATGAAAAGATAAAGATACAAATTAGAATAAAAGACTCCCTATATTGAAGAGTGTTGAAAGAGATGTTGAAGACACGCTTTGATCATCATCGGAGTTGAAACGAGCATCCTTCTTCAAATAGAGCGTTGCAAATCTCCTTCTCACTCTTGTTCCTCAATGGTGGTGTTGGGAGTTCTCTGAATTCGGGGATGAAATGCTCTCTCAACAGATTGGAGTGAAGGCTTCCAGAAAAACTGTATTGAACACCGAAATCAGTTCTTTAAATAGTCACGGGAGCTAACGTCTGGCGTTAGGATTAACGCCAGCGTTAAGCATCGTGTCTGGCAGTTGCTGAGACCGTGCAAAATGTCGGGATCGTGGCAGATCAAAATTTCGTCGAACGAAACAAAATTCGTCGAACGCGCCTTCGTCGAACGGAATTAACTTCAATTCATCGACCGCAGTTTTGTTCGTCGAACGCTCCAAATCGTCGACCGTAGTTCAGTTCGTCGAACGCAATAAGCCGAGCGCAGTTATGTTCAAAGATTCGAGCGCAGTTCAGTTCGTCGAGCGCAGGAATTCGTCGAGCGTGGTTCTGTTCGTCGAACGCAATAAGTCGAGCTCAAGTTCGTCGAACACATTTAGTCATGCGGCAGCTCATTCGTCAAATGGCTAACGCCAGCGTTAAGTCCTAACGCCTGGAGTTGACTCTGGTTTCTCGACGGATTCCTTCCCAATGGCATTTCATCTCAGCGGATTCTTTTCTCGACGGATGTTAACGCGGGGCGGTAACTACTAACGCGGGGCGTTAGCTCCCTTTCAATAGAATCCTCATCAAACATCATCCTGTTCATAAGGTTATTTAACAATAGTACCTGCACACTTATAAACACAAAGGACTTACCCTTCTCATCTCTATCTAGAACAGTATTGGTAGCCATGGGGATTTTCATGACAGAGTTATTTTCCATCCCAAACCTTTTGATGAGTTCTCTGGTATACTTCGATTGGGATATGAAAATGTCATCTGCAGTCTGCTTTACTTGAAGACCAAAAAAGTAGGATAGTTAACCCATGCTACTCATCTCAAATCTAGAATGCATTAGGTCAACAAACCTTTTGCATAGTTTTTGATCTGGTTAGCCAAATATGATATCATCTACATATATTTGTACTAAAAGTAGCTAATTTTTATGTGCTCTAGTGAAGTGTGTTTTATCCAGCTTACCTCTTACAAAGCAGTGTTCCAAAAGAAAGGTGGATAGGGTCTCATACCAAGCTCTTGAAGCTTGCTTGAGACCCTATAGTGCTTTGTCTAATTTATAAGCAAAAGAAGGGTAAGATGGATTGACCAAACCCGAGGGCTGCTCCACATATACTTCTTCTTAAAGAGTTCCATTTAGGAATGCACTCTTCACATCCATCAGATAGACCTTTATCTTCATATGTGCTGCATAGGCAAGAAATATCCTGATTACTTCCAATATTGCCAATGGAGAAAATGTTTGGTTGAAGTCAATTACCTCCTCTTACCTATATCCTTGAACAACAAGCCTGGCATTGTTCCTAATAATGACTCCAATTGAGTCTATTTTGTTCTTGGATACCCATTTTGTTCTAATTACTATGTAATTTCTTGGTCTCTCAACCAGGGACCAAACCTTGTTCCTTTCACACTGAGCTAGTTCTTCTTGCATGGCAGCTATCCAGTGAGGGTCACTGTCAGCCTCTTCAAAATTCTTTGGCTCATACTGTGAGAGGAGCATTGCAGCATAGTCTCATTTGTTATTTCACTCCTTGTCTTCAGTCCCACTGAAAAATCTCTTATTACCTGAGATGGAGGATGATCCTTTTGAGTCATCCTGGTTCTTGTTGAACTGTTTAGTGGATCCACCTCCACCTGAAATTCCTCTTGCTCATTAACTGTGGGAGCCCCAACTTCATTCTCTAGAATGATCTCTACATTTGGTAGTGCAGGTGGTTCAATATCATCCTCATCTGTAGCAGACTCTTCAGTTGATTCATTGTCAGCATTTTGTTTACCTTTGTCTTGGCAAACAGATGGATGATCTAAGATGATGAGTCTTTCAACTTGATCAGCAAGTTGGTCTTCCTCCTGCATTATATCATTGGTGGAAGTTTCCATCCTGTTGTAAAACATGTTAGTTTCATCAAATACTACATGCATTGACTCCTTAATTTTAAGAGAACTTTTATTGTAGCACCTATAGGCCTTGCTTGATGAGGAATATCCCAATAATATCCCATCATCGGCCTTCTTGTAAAATTTGGCAAGATGATTATTTCCATTGTTTAGAATGAAGCAAGTACATCCAAAAATCCTAAAGTATGTGGCTATAGGTGCCTTTCCCTTCAATAACTCATAGGGAGTCTTCAACTTTGTCTTGTGGATGAGACTTCTATTCAGAACATAGTAGGCAGTACTCACTGTCTCAGCCCAAAAGGACTTTGGCAAGTTGGATTCAGCCAACAATGTCCTTCCTTATTCAATTAGAGTTCTATTTTTCCATTCAGCCACCCTATTTTGTTGGGGGGGGGGGGGGGGGGGGGGGGGGGGGGGGGTTCTAGGAGCTAAAAAGCTTTGTCTTATCCTATCTTCCTCACAGAATCTACACATTAACTGATTTTCGAACTCAGTACCATGATCACTTCTGATCACAACAACTTGTGTATTGAATTCAGATTGAATCTGTCTAATGAATCTTGAGAGGATCTTGAAGGTGTTTGACTTAGTTTTTAGAAAGAACACCCTGCTAAATGTAGAAAAGTCATCAACAATGACTAAAGTATAGTACTTTCCTACTAAGCTCTGAGTGGAAATAGGACCAAATAGGTCCATGTGCAATAGATATAGGGTTCTTGGGGAATCATTCACACCAATTTGTTTGAATGATGATTTGATCTGCTTTCCTAGTTGGCAGGCTCTATAGGGATGGTCTTACATAAACTTTCCAATTGGTAAGCCTCTTACTAGGTTAAGCTTGGACAACTTAACTATGGTCTTAAAGTTTAGATGACTAAGTCTCCTATGACACAGTTCATTGTTTTCTAATTGGGAATTAAATAAGTAGACCTCTGACTTGGCATACTCAAAATCTACTACATAGACTTTACCCTTTCTAAGTCCTGTCAATGCAATTTGGTTAGTTACATGACTAACTATATGCCATAAGGACTTAGTGAATACAACTTTGTATTCATCACCACATAACTAACTAATACTAATTAGATTATGTTGAAGCCCTTAAACATAAGCTACCTTTGAGAAGGAGATTTCCCCAATCCTGAGCACACCATATCCTTTGGTCTGACCAGAATGAGAATTTCCATAAATTACCTTAGGACCTTCTCTGGCCTTTTAGTTTCCAACAATTCTTTTGCCCCAGTCATATGCATGGAGCATCCACTGTCCAGATACCACTGTTGGTTTATGGTAGATTAGTCTCCTCTCTGCACAGGAAATTAAACATAATTATAGACCCTCTCTTGTTGGGGTCTCTTTATTCTATCATCATATGGAGTTATGAAAGAGTAGGTTGGTCTTCTAGTATACCCCTTAAAGTGAAGAGTGTTGGTTTATTATGCCAACAGTGTTTGGCCTTGTGCCCAAATTTAGAGTAACAAAAGCATCTAGAGCTCTAAATAGGAATAAAAGAGAGAGATCTAGATGACTGAAAATTTCTTCCTGAGAAGATGCGTCGCGAAGAAATCAATGCATCTTTAGAGTTGCGTCGAGTGGAATTCGACGTGTCTGCATAGTTATGTCGATAATAATTCGATACAGAATATTGTTTACGTCGAATAGAATTTGACACACCCTCATACTTTTTCGAGTTGATGTCGAAGCTGATGCGCAAATCTTAGCACACAGCTATAGGCGGTAGCAAGACTGCGGCACGAAATGGCAGTGTATCGATTGTTCAAGTAATATAAAATGAGAATGAATCCCCAAGTATCGATCTCAAAGGAACACGGTAAGGTGGAGCTATCTATCGAGGAAGGACTTGAGATTGAAGTCCTTTAAGTCGGATGGATGCGGAAACGAGGGTTTTGGAATGTGGAAAATAAAGAGAAAATACTACAAATACTCCTATGCAATGCCGCTGATACGTAAAACTTAGGATATAAAATTTCTCCAAATTCTACGAACTATAGGCAAGAGCACCTATCATTCATAGTATAGGATATTTAGAAATAAATATCAAGTGTCGTATTCCATGGGGTTGTTGATTACTTCTACTCACGCAAATTAATATTATTTTATCTAGATTTAAGAAGATTTTTAGAATAATAAAAGAGAAAAGAAAAAAGAGCATTTGATCGGAAATCCTTCTTGAGTTAAATAAATTGTAAAATCTAAATTCATAACCAAAAGCGATAGAATAATTCGACCGTGGAGGTTCCCAAAATATGGTAGAGCCTCTCTCGAGAGAACTACCACCTAACCTTAGGTTGATCGATTAAGACCCCTCGGCCAGTCGAAACCCCTAAGCTTGCTTTATGCGGTGAGCCCCACTATTGGATTTGACTCCAATCCGAAAGATTTGTGTCACCCTCTCTCGAGGAATGCA
The DNA here is from genome assembly GCA_033032865.1 of Dactylorhiza incarnata. Classification (NCBI taxonomy): domain Eukaryota; kingdom Viridiplantae; phylum Streptophyta; class Magnoliopsida; order Asparagales; family Orchidaceae; genus Dactylorhiza; species Dactylorhiza incarnata. The sequence goes on along the minus strand of JAWHQI010000051.1, from coordinate 5,709,235 downwards.
TGCAACTCTTTCCACTAATGAATGATCTACACAAATTCATGGATCTCTCGATCACTAGAAAATGGATCAAGAATTGATATTCATATACCGGCAATATGAGATCAATCGAGAAAAATCAAAAGTGGATCGTAATAATTCTTAAACTAAAGCTACGACAATGAGAGATTACAAAATAAGAAAAGCTTAAGAATTCATCCGATCAAATGCTATAAATTCAGCTAAACATATTTGAAAAGAGAAACATTTTTATAACTAAGTAAAGAGAATTACAATTGCAGAAATTGGAAATCTAAACTATGAATTGAAATTTGCAAGACATAAAGTAAATCTGCATAAAGAAAATACAATAAGAAAATGCTGAAAAACTAATCTAAAAATGACCCAATCTAAGCTAGGATCGGATTCCCATCACTTTGGCAGCAGCTGGCTTTTATAGGCAGAAAATTGGTGAGTCACGCCCGTGACCAAGGGCGTGTAAGCTGCGTAATTGCGTCTTGAAAGCCCGGGAACGTTGGGGAAGAAAAACCGCCAAAATTAATCATCTCGACGGGTCACGGCCTCGGTCACCCCCGTGACCTAGGGCGTGACTTGACCGAATCTGGAAACGGCGGGAAACGGCGCGATCTGGAGTTATTCTGGCAGTTGCGGGAAGGGTCACCCCCTAGGTCATGGCCGTGACATGGAGTCACGCCCGTGACAGAGGGCGTGACTGGACCAAATCTTGAAATAGCACGATCTGGAGTTATTCTGGCATTTGCGGGAAGGGTCACCCCCTAGGTCATGGCCGTGACATAGAGTCACGCCCGTGACCTGGGGCGTGTAGGCTGGAAATGATGTGACGGCGTGTTCTGGCAGCTAGAAGATGGCTGGGTTGAGTCATGGCCGTGACTTGATGTCACGCCCTTGGTCATGGCCGTGACCGAGGGCGTGTAATACTAAATTGGGCTGGCGGCATGATCTGGCAGATGTAAGATGGCTGGGTTGAGTCATGGCCGTGACTTGAAGTCACGCCCTTGGTCATGGCCGTGACCGAGGGCGTGTACTGAAGAATTTTGCAGACTTGTTCCATTCTTTCCCCTGAACATGGCTGTGAGCTTGAATTTGCTATTAGCAGCCCCAGATTACCTGAAAACACAAAATAAAGCGAATTAGATATATATTAAACTAAAATTATATAAAAACTAATTAATTACTACTAAAATACTATATAAAAATAACTATAAATAATGCACTATCAGCCGCTATGCAATGCTTCGCTTGGCGGGATGGAGACTAGGCTGGCCTTGAGCGCACTGCGTCGCAAGGGCGGATGGACGAGTAGGCAAGCGGATGGAATGGTTCACACCGGCAGAGTCGGAATGGATTACACGGGCCACTATGCCACGCTTCGCTAGGCGGATGGAAGAGTAGGCATACAGATGAGGGTCGCAAGCACCTCGTCGACAAGCACGCCACTAGCAATTGCTAGTGCGGCACACGAACGTGATGGATGAATGGAATAAAAATGTAGGCGCTCCTCGAGCAACTTAAACACCAAAGCATTTCACATAGACATGAAATATATAGAAATACAAACATATACACATCAATAAGAGAAGAACAAGGCAAGAAATCGACCGAATCTGAAGGCTCGTTGTAGATTCACGGTTGGAATCTCCAGGTTGTCAATCCACGTCCAAGCTCGGTCCACAACTACGTCCGGGGTAGAGAGAGCTGTCACGACTCTCCAATGAGCCCGTCTTCTTCATCTCACGATCCGGTAAAGGTTGCAAACTTCCCCTTGCTTGATGGTAATGGCGGCTAGATCTCCCTTGAAGATCTAGGATGAAGGAGGAGGCCAAAGGGACGAAACCCTAGTGGAGATGGCGAAATCGGCGCTGCTGTACGGCGTGTACGGAACTCCCCGATTTAGGTTGAAGCTGCAGCTTTTATAGGAAAACATCAGAAATTTGGTCACGCACGGTCTAACGCACGACCGTGTGTGGACCGTGCGATACTTAAGCGCAGCAGGTGTGCAGGAGAAGAAGGAATGCGCCCGTGTGTTTTACTCACGCACGGGCTAACCCTCCCGTGCGTCAAAACGCACGAGTAAACTCCGAGGCTCCATTTTGCTGGGCATCATGAACGCACGACCGCAATTAACCTTGCGCCAAGAAAACGCACGATCGTGCGATACATACAGAAATGAATTCTAGCACAATGGGGATCATCCCTCATTTACAGCTCAAGCACAAACTAGGGAAATACTTCCAGCAGCACAGAAATACAGAAAATACGATGGCGAGCACGAAGTGCTTGCCCCCAACAACAAAGTGCACAATTGCACAAAAAAATAGGCATCGACATGTACTTCAAATAAAAGCATGAATGGAAGAAATATTGACGAGACTGAAGTACAAATGCAGGAAAACTAGCCTAAATGAGTTCGAAAATATGTATATAATAGGGACTCATCACACCCCCAGACTTACCTGTTTGCGCATCCCAAGCAAACAAATCCGACAGAGTATGAAAAAGGTATCTAGAGTAGAAAATTGCAAAGACAGAGTAAGATGCGAAGTATCATACATATGCACATAAAAATTCTTTAAAAGAAGATTCTAACTATACTAACAAATTTACAAAAGTAAAAATGCGTAAATAGAGATTTATTTGTACTCAGATGGTGATTCGTGAAGAATTTATGCGGTTGTGCCCGGTGTGAAAGTAAACAAGCCACTCAGGAGGGTGTTGCGAAAGACCAGAATTAGGGAATAACTCCGCTGAAGTCCATCAACGACGAGAACCATAAGCTTGCCCGGTTACACTCTCTCCACGGCGCTAGCAAACTCACAAGTTAAATCAATAGGGCTTTACAGTTATAATGGGGCTTAGGTTACGGTATGATATTCAATGATAAACGAGATGGTTACACAACCCAATTGAGTCTAAGGATAACGCTGAACCCAAAACAAGACCACAAGCGATGCTAGTGTGACACACCCCCATACTTAGCTTGAAAACTGGGTGTGCACAAAGCCTACTCCAGCAAATACCAACTGAATTTTCTATTACGCTCAAGGGGATTTCTTTTCATTCTAAATCTTTTTTGATTTTTTTTTCTTTTAACTTCATTATTTTCTTTTTCTTTTTCTTTTATCCCCGGTTGGTTTACAAAAAGGTGTTCAGCAAATAATGTAGATCTTTCTTTCACATCGCAAAGGTTCCAAGCATCACATCCAAATATGAAATGTAATTTCAGTTAACACATTTTTGGTTGCGAAAATAGGATAAGCTTCAGGCTTTGGTGATTGAAAGAGGAGCTGAAACAAAGGAGGGGTAGGCACAAACTTGGCTTGCAAAGGTAAGCGCATAGGTCATGGAAAACAAGGCTCAAACAAGCCAAAACAAAGGCCTACATCATATTCAACAAGATGAGTTGCTCTCACCCATGCTTCAAGAGTCGCTTGGGTCAAGTTCTTAGCCCACGAGAAAGGTAAACCTTCCTTCCGACTCGAGCAACACACAACTAGCGCTCGCTTACACACAACACCGTGCTACCGTAAATTTCAGTCACATCCACCAAATGAGTAAAGTAAATCAAAGATTACGCAAGAATACTAATTGTAAATTAAAAGCATAGAGATAATCTAATTTTACTCAAATTTCTATGGAAGCATGCGGATGCGACTAGAGCACTACAAGAGTCAACATTATACTCCGAATTGCAATTCCTAAGCTAACATCCTATTTCACATTCCAACCAAAATAAGTATGAACGGAAATACACATACAAGTTAGTTCGCTCAAAAGTGGGTGCTTTGTGTGCAGACAAAATGAACAAAAATATTTGAAATAAGACTTCTAGCATGCTGAATAAATGTGCACGTGAGTGGGTACACAAAAATATCTCCCCCAGACTTAAATTATGCATTAAGATATTCTAAAACAAAGTTAGGGGAAGAGGGTACCCAATGCTCAGCAAGTAAGCATTCCGGAAGCCTGTAGTGAAGCTCTACGAAGAATCACGACCACCGCCTTCACAAATAGAAAATACCTGCAAAGGGTGGTCTCCGCACAAGAAAACTAAAATAACACCTAACTAACTCGTTAGAGTATGCGATAAAATAAAAGACAAGAAAAAGTAAGATAATTACTGGGGTTACTGTCATCCCAGCACGACTTATTTAAAAACATAACAGTTCTAGCTAATGGGCGTATGAAAGAGAAAATGAACAGGTAACTGTTCTGTCGCAAAAACTTGATGCGCAAATCTTAGCACACCGCTATAGGCGATAGCAAGACTGCGACACGAAACGGCAGTGTACCGATCGTTTAAGTAATATAAAATGGGAATGAATCCCCAAGTATCGATCTCAAAGGAACACGGTAAGGTGGAGCTATCTATCGAGGAAGGACTTGAGATTGAAGTCCTTTAGTCGGATGGGTGCGAAAGTGGAGGTTTTGGATTGTGGAAAATAAAGAGAAAATACTACAACTACTCCTATGAAATGCCGCTATGCAATGCTTCGCTTGGCGGGATGGAGACTAGGCAGGCCTTGAGCGCACTGCGTCGCAAGGGCGGATGAACGAGTAGGCAAGCGAAATCAAACTGTGCAGGCCTTGAGCGCGCTGCTTCGTTAGGCGAATGGATTACACGGGCCGCTATGCCAAGCTTCACTAGGCGGATGGGCGAGTAGGCAGGCGGAATGAGGGTCGCAAGCACCTCGTCAACAAGCACGCCACTAGCAATTGCTAGTGCGGCACACGAAAAGATGGCGGAATGGAAAATGGATGGAGGCGCTCCTCACTTGCATAAACCACAAAATTATTTCACATAGACATGAAATGTACTAAAATGCAATATAAGGGTTTTGCAATCATAGTTCATACACACACATAATTAACATATAAAATACTACAAAATAGAGGGGGTGAGATTACAACCAAGGCACGAAGTCTTGTCGGGATTTACGGTCAGAATCAAAGGTTGTCATGCCTTGTCTGAGCTCGGTTGATGCAGCACGCCCAGGGCCGAACCACCCTGGCTCGGCCAGAAGGAACACGTTCCAGTCGCACTGCCGGGCTGCAGCCCAAGCACCCCAACCCATCTCCGGCCCCACCACAGAGCCGTTAGGTTGTTGAGGCCAGGGCTCGATCCCCCGACCTCCTTGATAAAGAGTCTTCAGGCAGACTCTCATCACCAACTCCCATCTTCGGCTCTGTGGTGGGGCCGGAGATGGGTTGAGGTGCTTGGGCTGCAGCCCGGCAGTGCGACTGGAACGTGTTCCTTCTGGCCGAGCCAGGGTTTGTCGGCCCTGGGCGTGCTGCATCATCGGTCCATGACTGACATCCAGGGTACGGAGAGTAACTGTCACTTCCTTCTAGTTGGCCCGTCTTCTTCATAAATCGCCTTTGGCCACGATCTTGCTGGAGAACTCCAAGGATGCAGCAAGTTGTATCTTGAAATGGAGCTTTGGAGGTGCACAAACAATGGAGGAGGCCGAGAGGATAGTCTGGCTCAAGATTGGCGTGAAGAACAAGCCCGGAGCACCTCCTGAAGGTGGGCGGCAATGGACATCGAAAAGGGCGCGGAACTAGAGCTCTGGGAGCGGGAAAAAACGATCTATCTAGAATAGGGCAAGACCTGCGGCTTAAATAGAAATTCTGTCAGAAAATGGTCACGCACGGTCGAACGCACGACCGTGCGCAGACCGTGCATTATTAAATGATAAAACTTGACTTGGGGAAAATGCTGCGCCGCCCGTGCATTTTGCTTACGCACGATCAACACCGCCCGTGCGTACAAACGCACGGGCAAAATCCGACGCTCTGAAATCAAGAATACACAGGTCGACCGTGCGTTTTACTCACGCACGGGTAAACCGCACGTGCGTAAAAACGCATGAGTAGACTCCGACGCTCCGTTTTCTGCCCAGGCACAAACGCACGTCCGCAACCGACCGTGCGTCAAGGAAACGCACGACCGTGCGATATGCACAGACATGAATTCTGGGGAAAACAGGACGATCAGGTCACCTGCATACAAAGCAACCCAGTTGGGAATACCTCCAGCACCAAATAAACATAGAAAATAGATTGGGGAGCACCAAGAGCTTGCCCCCAACAGCAAAGCGTGCAATTGCACACCAAAACGGCCTAAGAATGCACCTAACAGGGAATAACAAATATGAATGTAAATATGTACGAAAACATGCTGATAGTACATTATTTATTATTATTTTTATATAATATTTTAGTAGTAATTAATTAGTTTTTATATAATTTTAGTTTAATATATGTCTAATTCACTTTGTTTTGTGTTTTCAGGTAATCTGGGGCTGTTAATAGCAATTTCAAGCTCATAAGAGTAATCAGGAGAATATTTGGAGAATTTCAGCCGAAATCGCAAAGTACACGCCCTTGGTCACGGGCGTGACCAAGGGCGTGACTTTATGTCACGGCCGTGAACCAGCCCCGTGTATTCCAGTTGAAGATGTTAGCCGCCACGTCAGATTAAAATTACACGCCCTCTAACACGGGCGTGACAGAGGGCGTGACCTCAATGTCACGGGCGTGACTTTCCCGAAATGCATTCATTTCAGCCAGCAATCAATTCCCGCCGTTTCTAGCTTACACGCCCTTGGTCACGGGCGTGACCGAGGCCGTGACTCTTCTGCAACCGCCATATTAACTCCAGATCGCAGCGTTTCCCGCCGTTTCCAGACCCGTTCAAGACACGCCCTTAGTCACGGGCGTGACCGAGGCCGTGACCCGCCATGTAATTGATTTTTGGCGGTTTCTCTTCCTCAACGTTCCCGGGCTTTCAATACGCAGTTACGCAGCTTACACGCCCTTGGTCACGGGCGTGACCAAGGGCGTGACTCACCAATTTTCTGCCTATAAAAGCCAGATGCTGCCAAAGTGATGGGCATCCAGTCCATGCTTCGATTGGATCATTTCTAGTATAGTTTTCCTGCATTTTTAGTGTAACTTTATTTTATGTCTTGTCCTTTTATTTCCTATTTTAGATTTACTTTCCCAGCAATTGTAATTCTTCTTTCTTAGTTATAAAGTGTTCTTTTTCTTTAATCATGAGTAGCTAATTTTGTAGCATTTGATCGGATGAATTCCTAAGCTTTTATATTTCATAATCTTTTATTCATTGTTTGGATTTTGAAAACTAAGATTTACCGTTGATTTGCAATTTTTGGTTTCATATTTCTAGGGTATGATAATCAAGTTTGATCCATATTTTAGTGTATCGAGAGATCCTTAAATACGGTAGATCGCTCATCGGTAGAAAGAATTGTTCGCACTCCTCGAGAGAGGGTGTCGCAAATCTTCCGGATTGGAGTCAAATCCAATAGTGGGGCTCACATCATAAAGCAAGCTTAGGGGTTTCGACTGGCCGAGGGGTCTTAATCGATCAACCTAAGGTTAGGTGGTAGTTCTCTCGAGAGAGGTTCTATCATATTTTGGGAACCTCCACGGTCAAGTTTGTCTAAATTGATTTCTTCCGAATTCTAGATTTATGAAATATTTTACTTAAGAAGGATTCCCGATCAAATGTTTTTCTTCTTTTAATTATTTACAAAACTCTATTTTACTTTCGATAAAATAATATTAATTTGCGTGAGTAGAAGTAATCAACAGACCCGTGGAATACGACACTTGATATTTATTTGTTTTAAATATCCTATGCTATGACCGATAGGTGCTCCTGCCTATAGTTCGTAGAATTTGGAGAATATTATTTACATCCTAAATTTTACCTATCAACTTTTTGGCGCCGTTGCCGGGGAAGTATTTTTGTTGATATTTTGAAAGCGTAGATTTTATTACTTTTATCATTCTCTTTCTCCACCCCCATTTCTATTTTTGCTTTATTTTTAAATTTCATTCTATTAAGTGACGGTTGTAAATTTTTCATTCTTCAAACATGATGTTATCGCAATTGGCCGCAAAAGTTGCCGAGCTTCAAAATAAAGTCATTCTTTTGGAAGCCGCACGAATGCGCCAAATTTTTTGTCCTTTTTGTGGGGGTCATCATTCTTGTGAGGAATGCTATTTTTCATTTCAACATTTTTCTAATGACAATCAAATTAATTTTTCTAATGAAAATTATAATTTTTATAATGAAAATAATAATTTTTATGATGAAAATAATTTTTCTTTAAATAATGATTTGAATGAATTTCCTTCTTACTCTGATGTTGATTATTCATGGTGGCAAGGTCACCCGGATAGTTTTCAGTGCGAAAATGGAAATTCCTTCAATTATGATTTGCATTCCTCGCCTTTTCCACAAATTTGTTCTTCTTCTGATCTTGAAATTTTTCCGAATGTTATTTCTCCCACTTTAAATGTTTATTCTCAAGATCAAGAAGAACAATTGTACCAAGAATTTCGCAAAGTCATGGAGACACCGGACGAATTAGAAAATGAAAATTTTTCTTCTTCTCCTTCGCCTGCCCTTTCTTCTCATTCTCATGAAATTATAATTCATGAAGAAATTGTGTCTCATGAATTTTCTCCCCTTTGTATTGATTTTTCTGATAATTCTTTTATTTTTGAAAATAAACAACCGACGCTTAATCATGTATTTTCGCAAGAAACTCCTCCTTGTGAAAAATTTTCTGACTCGCTTAATCTTGATTCTTTTTATACTAATAATTTTCTTGTAGATGATGAGCCGTTGCAACCAAACGTTTTCACCGATCCATTTGCCGCTCATCTCCAGCAATCCAAATTACCTAAGGTATGTCTAGGTAATTTGGATTCACAATTTCAAGCTAACGGACAACCAAAGAATCACGACTATAGCGGAGGAGTAGTCGGGCAGCGGATTTCAGCATGCTCACCTGAGCATGAATTGAGGGAGTTGCCTGTGTACCTTTCTTTTTATTTTCCTTTTTCCTAACAATAACCGTCTAGCTTAAAGACGGGAAAAAGAAAGCGCTCTTGGGAGGCACCCCTTGCTTATCTTTATTTTTCTTGCACTTTACTTTTTCCGCATTTTATTTTCTTTTCCCTCCTACTTGGCTTATAAACATTGGGGACAATGTTTATTTTTAAGTATGGGGGTGTATTCTCCTATATTCAGTTTTTATTAAAAATCCAAAAAAATTAGAAAATCTTTTTCAAAACTCATAAAAAAATTGATTTTTTTTATTCTTTATTTTCAATTTTGTTATAAAAATTTACAAAATTCAAAAAAAATGTTTTCATTTAAAAAACTATTTTAATTTCCAATAAAATAAATTTTGTAATATTAAATTTCTGCAAACTTCATCTATGCAAAATTGATTTTAATTATGAGTTTTCTTTATAGGCTTTTTAAAGAGTTTTCTTTTTATGTAGTTTTAATCTTATATTTCTCTTCAAAATATGTTAGATTTAATTTTTAGATGAATTTGATTTAATGAGTTTTTTATTATCTTGATTTGTTTAGAATATTTCTTAGTTTTACTTTCTCTCTTTAAAATATCATAATTCAATTTTGTAGTAATTGTGTTAAATATCTTTAGATTTTACTTATATTAACTTGAACTCATAGTTTCTTATAGATTGCTCAATTTGTTTTCTATGCTCTTAAAATGTATCTTTGGAATTTTTGTAGCCTTTAAACCCTATCCCTTCCCCTACCTTCTTATTTGACCCTTTATTTGGCATAAAAAAAAGGTTTGAAAAGATCATATGTCATGGAATGAGAGGATAAAATGCATCATTCCTAAACATATGCACCCAAATTTTTAAAAGATTATATGGTATGGAGATGAGAGGATAAAATTCATCACTCCTAAACATATACATTTGGGATATTAAAGAAGAAGGAATTTAAAAAAAAGATGGAAATGAGAGGATAAAATTCATCATTTCCTATATTCAAAGTAACTTCTTCAATGCCAATTTTACCCCAATTAGCCAAGTTTATTTGCTTATCCAAGATATTTTTGAGAGAGCATAGTTAATTTTTTGTAGTTTTCTAAAAGTTTCTCATGATTGTAAAGTTTATATAATTTTAATCTTGGATTATTTTACTTAATTCAATGCAATTTTGTTTATGAAGATTTAGTTAGAGAATTTTGAAACTAATATTTATTCTACTCATTTCAATTTATGAATTATAAATTATTTCTAATAAATCTAAATTTTAATTTCTTAACTTAATTTGATATGAGTCTTATAAAATTTGGAATACATAATTGGAAGTAAATCTTTTTGGAATGTCCTATAAATTCTTCTCATGCTTATAAATTAGTTTTGCTCTGGAATAGCAAAAGCTTAAGTTTGGGGGTATTTGATAGTACATTATTTATTGTTATTTTTATATAATATTTTAGTAGTAATTAATTAGTTTTTATATAATTTTAGTTTAATATATGTCTAATTCACTTTGTTTTGTGTTTTCAGGTAATCTGGGGCTGTTAATAGCAATTTCAAGCTCATAAGAGTAATCAGGAGAATATTTGGAGAATTTCAGCCGAAATCGCAAAGTACACGCCCTTGGTCACGGGCGTGACCAAGGGCGTGACTTTATGTCACGGCCGTGAACCAGCCCCGTGTATTCCAGTTGAAGATGTTAGCCGCCACGTCAGATTAAAATTACACGCCCTCTAACACGGGCATGACAGAGGGCGTGACCTCAATGTCACGGGTGTGACTTTGCCGAAATGCATTCATTTCAGCCAGCAATCAATTCCCGCCGTTTCTAGTTTACACGCCCTCGGTCACGGGCGTGACCGAGGCCGTGACTCTTCTGCAACCGCCAGATTAACTCCAGATCGCAGCGTTTCCCGCCGTTTCCAGACCCGTTCAAGACACGCCCTTAGTCACGGGCGTGACCGAGGCCGTGACCCGCCATGTAATTGATTTTTGGCGGTTTCTCTTCCTCAACGTTCCCGGGCTTTCAATACGCAGTTACGCAGCTTACACGCCCTTGGTCACGGGCGTGACCAAGGGCGTGACTCACCAATTTTCTGCCTATAAAAGCCAGCTGCTGCCAAAGTGATGGGCATCCAGTCCATGCTTCGATTGGATCATTTCTAGTATAGTTTTCCTGCATTTTTAGTGTAACTTTATTTTATGTCTTGTCCTTTTATTTCCTATTTTAGATTTACTTTCCCAGCAATTGTAATTCTTCTTTCTTAGTTATAAAGTGTTCTTTTTCTTTAATCATGAGTAGCTAATTTTGTAGCATTTGATCGGATGAATTCCTAAGCTTTTATATTTCATAATCTTTTATTCATTGTTTGGATTTTGAAAACTAAGATTTACCGTTGATTTGCAATTTTTGGCTTCATATTTCTAGGGTATGATAATCAAGTTTGATCCATATTTTAGTGTATCGAGAGATCCTTAAATACGGTAGATCGCTCATCGGTAGAAAGAATTGTTCGCACTCCTCGAGAGAGGGTGTCGCAAATCTTCCGGATTGGAGTCAAATCCAATAGTGGGGCTCACATCATAAAGCAAGCTTAGGGGTTTCGACTGGCCGAGGGGTCTTAATCGATCAACCTAAGGTTAGGTGGTAGTTCTCTCGAGAGAGGTTCTATCATATTTTGGGAACCTCCACGGTCAAGTTTGTCTAAATTGATTTCTTCCGAATTCTAGATTTATGAAATATTTTACTTAAGAAGGATTCCCGATCAAATGTTTTTCTTCTTTTAATTATTTACAAAACTCTATTTTACTTTCGATAAAATAATATTAATTTGCGTGAGTAGAAGTAATCAACAGACCCGTGGAATACGACACTTGATATTTATTTGTTTTAAATATCCTATGCTATGACCGATAGGTGCTCTTGCCTATAGTTCGTAGAATTTGGAGAATATTATTTACATCCTAAATTTTACCTATCACATGCCTAAAGTGTGGTGCAAAGACTATAAAATTGGCCCAGATGAGTCCATAAAAGTGTATATAATTGGGACTCATCACACCCCCAGACTTACCTGTTTGCGCGTCCCGAGCAAACAAATCTGGCGGAGTAGGAAAAGCATAGCTAGCCAAAAAATTTGCAAACATGGAATAGAATGCGAAGTTGCATACTTGTGTGCATAGAAGTTGATTAGAAGAAGTTTCTACATATGCTAGCTAATTTATAAAAGTGTAAATGCGTAAAAAGAAATTATTTTTACTCAAAAATGGAATGTTGGTGAATCTCGTGGTCACGCATAGTACGAAAGTAAGCAAGTCGCGAAGGTGAATGTTACCCAGGATCGGAACTCAGAATTATCTCCGTTGAAATCCATCAACGTCGAGAACCATAACCTCGCCCGGTCACACTCTCTCCACGGCGCTAGTGAACTCACAAGACGAATCGATAGGACTTTTGGTGTACACAAGGCTTAGGTTACGGTTTGGAATGCAAAGATAAACATGATGGCTAATCGCAACCCAAGAGAGCTCACAAAAGTGCTAATTCAAAGCTGGCACAATAATACACGTGTATCACACCCCCAGACTTGACTTTGAAACCGGGTGTGCACACGGCCTACAACAATCTATACCATTTAGATGTTTCAATTAAAACGTTGGGGATATATATCTATTTTTTTTCTTTGCTTTTGTATTTTTTTTTCTTTTTATCCCCAAATCTATTTGCAACAAGCTCAGCACATAGGAATTTTGAAAACTTCCACATCCACACTAAAGTTTCGTATCACCGCACCGCATTGGAAAATTACAATACATAAATACTTTTAGCTAAATTTTTGTTGCGACAATAGGATTTAGCTTTTAGGCCTTGGTGAAGTATGGTGGAGCTGAACCAAAAGATCAGGTAGGCACAAAATAGGTTAGCAACGGTTAGCGTATAGGAATGGTAAAACAAGGCTCAAGCTTGCCAAATAGATGGCCTACGTCACGCTCAACTTGCAAATCGTTCGCACCCATGCTTCGAGAGTCGCTAGGGGCAAGTTCTTAGCCCCCGAGAATGGTAATCCTTCCTCCCGACTCGAGTAACATGAACCTTGTGCTCGCCTACACACAATACCACGCTACTACTAGATTCAACCACATTCACCATTTTGAGTAAAAATAAATTAAAATCCACGCAAATCTACTAATTATAAATTAGAAGCATAAATAAAAACTAATTCTACTCAAATTCCTAGGCAAGACACGAGTATTTAACTAGAGCACTACAAGAGTCAACATTCCACTCCATCTTAAAATTATCTTGGCTAATACAGCAATTTCTACATCACAACCAAGAATTGAATATACAGGAGCATACAAACAAGCGAGTGTGCGCTAAAGTGGGTGCTGTGAAGTGCAATGAAAATGAACAAAAACTTAAATAGAAGCTTCTAGTATGCTGTGCTGTAGTGCACGTGAGCGGGTAAACAAAACTACTCTCCCCCAAACTTAAACTAAACAATCTAATGCGAAATATGACTATAAAATTCAGAATAAAGCTAAGGAAAGAGAGTACCCAATGCTCAGCAAGTGAGCATACCAGAAGTTTGGCGTGCGAATCAAGACAAAGCTGCAGCGTCTGCTATCCCGAAGAAGGACCTGCAGGGGTGAGCTCTGCAAAAACAAAAGAAAAAGACAAACTAAAATAAACTACAACTAACTAAACATGATTAGAAGAAATAAAAATGCAGGAAAAGTAAGATAACTACTGGGGTTATTGTCCTCCCAGCACGACTTATTCAAATTGAAAACAGTTCTAGCTAATGGGTCTATGAAAAGAAAAGTGCACAGGTAACTGTTCTAATATGCGTGTCGGTAGCGGGTACCGATACGACGACAGAACAGTCACGCCTCTACCTGAATATAAATAATACCCGCTCGTTATAGGTAGAGGGAATAAAAAGTAAGAAGAGGAGGATTCCTCACTCAACTCACCAAAACTATCCTTGCCTAGCAAGGTATCATCTCTAGGGAGGCAGCAGGGGGAGAAGGCAATGAGTGGATCTTCCTCTACGGAGGGGGGATCAACCTCCTCACATAAGAGGATGCTCTCATCATTGACTTGAGAATAATGCTCCAAGTCCTCCTGAAGTACCTGTGAAGACTCAACCTGCACAGGCTCAGATGAAGAAAGGGGGTCAAGAAATAAAGAAGAAGAAGAACATAAATAAAAATCAAGCGGGGGAGTGATCCCGGTCTCACTCCCATCAGGTTGGGGAAGTAAAATAATGTCGGCATTGTTGACAATGCCGCAAGGTTCGGTGGGATCAATGGTGGCCTTCTCCAGGATTTGCACTTCCTCCACCTGTGTTGAGGAAAAATCCTCTTTACCTAGAAGGTTGTGCTCCTCCATAGGAATAGGCACAACACAAAGATCGCCAGCCTCCTCTTGCGACGCATCTTCAACAATGTTATCAGAAATAAATGCAATAGAATGCACAATAAGGGGAGGGATAGGGCTTGAAAAAGAATCAAGCACCGATTCCTCACAAAGAATCGAATCTATGCATGGTGATATATGTACAGGGGAGATGGGCTCTGCAATGGCAGAGTCTAGATCAGCCACACATCTGGTGACTGTGTCCACATCATTCCCTTCAAAACTTGAAGGTGAAATAGACACATAACCGGATGTTGAAGGTGTGCTTCCAGAAGTAGGAGTCCGAACGATCTGGATATCTGGCTCGTCATCCTCGTCCAATTGGCGACGGAATGCAGCACAACCCTTCAAAGCATGATCCATGCTCTGACAAAACAAGCACTGCCTTACAGGCTTCTTTGGCACAGCAGGTGCTGAAGCCGAAAAGAAGTATGACGGCAGAGGCTCGGCAGAATAGCCATAGGACTTACGCGCACCATGTGGAGTACCAGACGAAGTCGGTGCTCCATATACCAAGCGTTGAGTGCTAGGGTTACTATCTCCCGTTGGACATCTATCACTAGCATGAGATGTATTTCCACAAAAGTGGCAGCAAATAGTAAACGCAGCCCACATAATGTGAAGATAAAACGATTTAGAATAAACACTACTGTGCAAAATAATACACCCTACAAAAATTTACTAAGCAACCTTATAAAAAAACAAGAAAACAAATTAAGAAGAAATAAAACAAAAGAATGCAATACACAAATGAAAAGGGCTTAAATCTCAGATTCTCCCTCTCCAGAAAACTCACACGACTGTGTTCCCCGGCAACAATGCCAAAAACTTGATGCACAAATCTTAGCACACTGCTATAGGCGGTAGCAAGACTGCGGCACGAAACGGCAGTGTACCGATCATTCAAGTAATATAAAATGGGAATGAATCCCCAAGTATCAATCTCAAAGGAACACGGTAAGGTGGAGCTATCTATCGAGGAAGGACTTGAGATTGAAGTCCTTTAAGTCGGATGGATGCGGAAACGAGGGTTTTGGATTGTGGAAAATAAAGAGAAAATACTACAACTACTCCTATGCAATGCCGCTATGCAATGCTTCGCTTGGCAGGATGGAGACTAGGTAGGCCTTGAGCGCACTGCATCGCAAGGGCGGATGGACGAGTAGGCAAGCAGATGGAATGGTTTGCACCGGCGGAGTCGGAATGGATTACACGGGCCGCTATGCCACGCTTCGCTAGGCGGATGGAAGAGTAGGCATACGGATGAGGGTCGCAAGCACCTCGTCGACAAGCACGCCACTAGCAATTGATAGTGCGGCACACGAACGTGACAGCGGAATGGAATAAAAATGTAGGCGCTCCTCGAGCAACTTAAACACCAAAGAATTTCACATAGACATGAAAGATATAGAAATACAAACTAGTTTAAGTGCTACTTCATCATAATAATAAAGATCTACAACATATACATATCAATAAGAGAAGAACTAGGCAAGAAATTGACCGAATCCGAAGGATCGTTGTAGATTCACGGTTGGAATCTCCGGGTTGTCAATCCACATCCAAGCTCGGTGCACAACTACGTCCGGGGTAGAGAGAGCTGTCACGACTCTCCAATGAGCCCGTCTTCTTCGTCTCACGATACGGTAAAGGTTGCAAACTTCCTCTTGCTTGATGGTAATGGCGGCTAGATCTCCTTGAAGCTCTAGGATGAAGAAGGAGGCCAAAGGGACGAAACCCTAGTGGAGATGGCGAAATCGGCGCTGCTGTACGGCATGTACGAAACTCCCCGATTTAGGTTGAAGCTGCAGCTTTTATAGGAAAACATCAGAAATTTGGTCATACACGGTCTAACGCACGACCGTGCGTGGACCGTGCGATACTTAAGCGCAGTAGGTGTGCAGGAGAAGAAGGAATGTGCCCATGCATTTTACTCACGCACGGGTGATGAGTCCCAATTATATACACATTTTTGGACTCATCTGGGCCGATTTTCTAGTCTTTGCACTTCACTTTAGACATGTTTTCATTCCTATTTAATACTCTATACTAAGTGCACTTTTAGGCCCGTTTTGGTTTTATTTCTTGTTCATCTTCGTTACTAGATTTCATGCAGTGTTAAGTGCCACCTTCAGTGGCTAGACTGGTGTTGTATGCTGGAACAGGAGTCGTGCAGGTGTTCCCGGTACAATTCTGTACGGGAACACTGCACACGATCACTGGCTCTATCGCGCACGACCACTGGTCATGCGCCATTGATCGTGCGCACTTAACGCTCATTTTATAAGTTCTGTTTGGCTTATCGCACGACCATTGACGGTAGTGCGCATGACCACTGGTCGTGCGCCACTGATCGTGCGAACATGTATTTTATAAATTTCTTTCATTTCAGGCTCCGCCCAAGCAACGCGCACGATTGCAGAACTCCAGTGCGCACGACCACTGGCCGTGCGCCAATGACCGTGCGCAGTATTCAGTTCAGCACCTATATATATCCTGTTCGCGAATTAGGGCGGGATCGAGCCGCCGGGAGCGCGATTAGAAGTCCGTACGCGGGCGATTTCTATCCCGGGACACCTCCACTTCATCTCCTACGCAAGGGGACGTCCTCTCCAACCATTCCAAGCATTTCTCCATTGTCCGGGAGCATTTTCCACCATCCGCAAGCCCTCAAGCAGCTGTTTTCCACTCCAGTCCGGTGAGAAGAAGAGGAATCCTGAGGTAGAAGACGACGAAACCACGTAGAGAGATCGTGACAGTTTCTCTACACCGGAAGCACAGTCCGCCCGAGTCCGGAGGTAGCTTGACAAATTACCATTCCGGCCGTGAACGGCCGCTAGTCATCATCCATTGGTTATCTCTTTCCTCTCTCTTTCGTTAATCTTTGAATCTTTTAAACTTGAATATCATGATGTTTGGTTTAAATGAAATGAATGTTTCTTCTCTTTTCATCATTACTTGCTTGTGAATCGCTTCGCCTCCACTCATATACTCACTCACTCACGCACTCAAGGTGTTTGATCCGCGTTAGCAAGAGCTAACGGCGTTTGTGAAGAGGTGTTTGCGACCCTCACCTTTCCGCACTAGAGCACGCTCTATCCGCCTCACGAAGCACGGCATCGCGACCGTTGCATCCATCTCGCCTTGCGAAGCGGTGCTTTCGACCCGCATTTCCTTCATTGTTGTTAAGAGTAGGAAAAACCCAACCAAAACCCACCTCTTTTTGTGTGTTTGTTCACGCTTGTGTAACAATAGTCACACAGCGCGATTCGTTCACCTAACCTGCATTCCTCAAGAGACCGACACTCGGGGATCATATTCCCAAAATTTATTACTTGCGCGACCGGTGCACTTGCCGAAATTATTGCATCAAGTTTTTGGCGCCGTTGCCGGGGAATGTTCAGGCGTGTAACGTCTTGAGTTGTGAGCTTTTGTTACAAGAGCAGTTGTTTTTGATTTCCTTTGTTTTGTTTTCTTTTTGTTGTGACTATGCATGCAGAGACAAGCCACGGGGGAACTTGTACCCTTTGATCCAGAAATCAAACGGACCGCTCGCGCACGAAGGCGCGCAGCAGCCGACAGGCGGCAATGGGTGACCACATAGACCCAGACATTGTTGAACAAAGAGTGCCCGCCGTGGGGCAGCACCAACCTGGAGATGAGCAAGAGGTAGTGAGACCTCGACCCAGAATAATGAGAGATTATACCACTCCGACAGCTGGGAGTGTTTATCCTGGCTTCGGTCCCAATATTATGAATAACCAGTTTGAGATCAAACCTGCGATCTTGAACATCATCCGGAACAATGCTCAGTTCTCCGGGATGGCCAGTGAAGATCCGCACCTGCACCTGGCTGAGTTTTCTGATATCTGCGGAACTTTCCGCTACGCTGGGATTCCTGATGACACAGTCAAGCTGCGACTGTTCCCATTCTCGCTTCGCGACAAGGCCAAGGTGTGGCTTCATTCTATTCCTCCGGGGACCGCTGCGACTTGGGATGTTCTCGCATCCAAGTTCTTAGCCAAATTTCACCCCGTCGATAAAATTGTAAGTTTGCGGCGGGAGATCGCCACCTTTCGCCAAGCCGATCAAGAGACCCTTGCCGAGGCGTGGGAGCGTCTTAATGATCTTCTCCACCGTTGCCCGAACCACGAGCTCCAACCGTGGAATGTGGTAGAGACATTTTACTTTGCGATCGAGCCCAACTACAGGGAAATGATCGATGCTGTTGCGGGTGGTACTCTAATGAACCACACTCCAGAGGAGGCCCTTCGGATTCTGCGCGACACCGCCTCCCACAGTACATTCTGGACTGCCGGGAGAAATGCACCAAGGAACGCCCGCGGTCTCTTTGTGGTCGATTCACTTCCTCCTACACCCGCGCCTGCTGCTGTCATTACGTGCGAAGGATGTGGAGGCGGCGGCTACCACGCGTATGAATGTTCAGGGAACAATGTATCAGGTGACTTCGCGCACTTATCCTTGAATGAATCCGTTAATTTTGTAGGAAATCAGTCTAAGGGGGTGCCATTTAATAATGCTTATCATCCGAGAGTGAGAAGTCACCCGAACTTCTCATGGAACCCAAACACGCATGGCCAACGATGGGCACCGGGGCAGCATCAAAACGATGTTTACGCCTCCGGGAGCCAACCGAGGCCACCACACCCGGATTATAACCAAGGCCCCCCAGCCCAAAAAAAGAGTAATCTGGAGGAGATGATGGAAAAATTTATGCAAGCGGCTACCTCAAATATGGTGAACCAAACCGCATCCATGCGGAACTTGGAAACGCAGCTGGGCCAATTGGCCCAAGTGCTAACCGAGCGGTCGCATGGGACCCTTCCTAGCAACACTGAAAAGAACCCGATAGATCAAGGGAAGAGTCTCGGCGATGTGGTAGAGGCTGATCCAAGTGAGTTAGTGATTTCTTGTTCCATCAATAATATTGAAATGAAAGCTTTGTGCGATTTCGGCTCCTCCCGCAATGTCATTGCGTTGCAAGACGTTGCTAAATTGCAACTTGAGATGAACACGGAGGATCGGAAATCCCTTATGCTTGCTAATGGGACAGTTATACAATCTGAGGGGGAAGTGAAAAATGTAGAAGTGATAGTTGAGGGGGCGATTGTGGTTGCTGATTTTCAGGTGTTGGGACCCCAGGAAAATCACTCTATCCCTATCTTGGGCATGCCGTTCTTGAAATAGAGCGGTACCACCCTTGATTTCGCAACGGGGTGTGTCTCCCTACCCAATAAGGTGTCGTAGCCCACATGCCCCAAAGCTATAACTGAAGCATCCACTCCTCCCCCTCTCTTTATTTTTGATGAATCTCTGAGTTGTGCAGGAAATGAAGAAGATAAAGAACCAATTGAAGGAGAAAAGGAGGAGCACCAGTCCAGTGAGGAAGAAGTAGATCTTCGGAGAGAATTTGATTCCGAGACGGAGGAAGATTGCATTTCGAAAAATATTGACTTGAATTTAGTTCGGGACACTGTCCCATTATCTTCTTGTTTTGATTCTTGTAATAAACAATTTAAGCGCTCCATCTCTTGGGCTGATCCGGTAGTCACCGCGACGCCGGAAGTGACGCCACCCTCCACCAAGGTGGAAAAATCTGAAAACTTTCAACGTTGGCAGTCCCCGACTGTCACTAAACTTAAACAGGAGAAACTTCTGCACGACGCTCGCGCTGCCGCTCTCCGTGGCAAGAGGGCGGAGGTTAGGGGAACACTGGGTGACACTAGTGTTGGCCCTAAAGCCTTCACCTCCCGCCTACGAGCTACGGGAGACGCGCACCATAAGAGCGCCTATAGCTGATTTGTGTTGTCTGAATTTGTGAAACTGCTTCTGTGAACTTCTCCTTTAATTTCTGCACTCTTTAAACAATCATAATACAGGTATTTGGTCCAGCTTAAGGACATAAAACAAAAGCGCTGCTGGGAGACAACCCAGATTTCCTGATTTTATTTTTATCTAACATGTTTAGTTTAGCTTTTATATTTGTTTTTGCTGTTTTTAGTTTTGTGCTTGCAGGTGTGTTGTGTTCTTTGGTGCGGATGCTGCGGACTGCTCTTTATCTTAATCGCCAATCGTCTGGTATGCTCAATTATGAGCATTGGGTAACACTTCTTCCCCCCTTAGCTTCCAATTTCTGTGATGTAATGTTTAGATTAAGTCTGGGGGAGAGCGTGTGTTATCCACTATGCGCACGAGTTGCACCGCATGCTAGACGTGTTTTAAATCTTTGCATTGTCATTATCATTATTCCACGCTTCCTACACCACTTCACCCACATGAGTGCGCGCTTACCTATTTGTTTTGTTTCTGAATGAATTGTTTTGGTTGGAGTGTGAAATAGGATGTTAGCTTGGGAATTACTATTTGGAGTGCGATGTTGACTCGAGCAGTGTTCTAGTCGCATCCGCATGCTACAATAGAATTCGAGTAAAACTAGATTATCTCTATGCATTTAATTTATGATTAGTATTCTTGCGTAATTTTAGATTTATTATACTCAAATGGTGAATATGAATGAAATTGGTGATAACTCGGTGTTGTGTGTGTACGAGCACTAGTCGTGTGTTGCTCGAGTCGGGAGGAAGGTTTACCTTTCTCGTGGGCTAAGAACTTGCCCCAAGCATGGGCGACTCTCAAAGCATGGGCGAGAGCGACTCGTCGAGTTAAACGTGATGTAGGCCACCTTTTGGCTAGTTTGAGCCTTGTCGTTCCATGTCCTTTTCGCTCACCCTTGCAAGCCAAAATTGTGCCTACCACTCTTTTGTTCAGCTCCTCTGCATCCACCAAATCCCGAAGCTTATCCTACGCCCGCAACCAAATTGCTGTTTAACTGCGCTCATAATTCTCAATTTGTTGTGATGTTTGGAACTTGTGCGTTGTGAAGAAAAACATGTTTTATTTTGCTGACTTTGAACCAACCGGAGGATAAGTAAAAGAAGAAAAGTATGTTGTAAAAAGAAAAAAAATCTGAAAAAGAAATATGTCGTAAAGAAATCCTTCCGAGCTAAATAGAAAATCTCTTGGTAATTGTGAAGTAGGCCATGTGCACACCTAGTTTTCATGATAAGTCTGGGGGTGTGTCACACGAGCATTGTTTTTGGTTTTGTGCGGTGCAGCGTTCCGCTAGCTCACTTGGGTTGCGTAGCCATCGTGTTTAAATTTGAATATCATACCGCAACCTAAGCCCCAATATAATCCTAAAAGCCCTATTGATTTGACTTGTGAGTTTGCTAACGCCGTGGAGAGAGTGTGACCGGGCGAGCGTATGGTTCACGACGTTGATGGATTTCAGCGGAGTTATTCCTAAACCCCGACCTTGTGCAACACCCGCCTTAGCGTCTTGTTACTTTCACACCGGGCATGATCGTTCGACTTCTTCATAATTCACCAACTGAGTATAACTGAATCTCTACTTACGCTCTAATACTTTCGTAAATTAGTTAGCATAGTTAGAATCTCTTCTTACTAAATTTCTATTTGCATGCTTTTGTTACTTCGCATTGTACTCCTTTGTATAATTTTCTTTGTTAACTACCATTTTCACTCTCCGCCGAATTCGTTTGCTCGGGACGCGCAAACAGGTAAGTCTGGGGGTGTGATGAGTCCCAATTATATACACATTTTTGGACTCATCTGGGCCGATTTTCTAGTCTTTGCACTTCACTTTAGACATGTTTTCATTCCTATTTAATACTCTATGCTAAGTGCACTTTTAGGCCCATTTTGGTGTTATTTCTTGTTCATCTTCGTTACTAGTTTTCATGCAGTGTTAAGTGCCACCTTCAGTGGCTAGACTGGTGTTGTATGCTGGAACAGGAGTCGTGCAGGTGTTCCCGGTACAATTCTGTACGAGAACACTGCACACGATCACTGACTCTATCGCGCACGACCACTGGTCGTGCGCCATTGATCGTGCGCACTTAACGCTCATTTTATGAGTTCTGTTTGGCTTATCGCACGACCATTGACGGTAGTGCGCACGACCACTGGTCGTGCGCCACTGATCGTGCGAACATGTATTTTATAAATTTCTTTCATTTCAGGCTCCGCCTAGGCAACGCGCACGATTGCAGAACTCCAGTGCGCACGACCACTGGTCGTGCGCCAATGACCGTGCGCAGTATTCAGTTCAGCGCCTATATATATCCTGTTCGCGAATTAGGGCGGGATCGAGCCGCCGGGAGAGCGATTGGCAGTCCGTACGCGGGCGATTTCCATCTCGGGACACCTCCACTTCATCTCCTACGCAAGGGGACGTCCTCTCCAACCATTCCAAGCATTTCTCCATTGTCCGGGAGCATTTTCCACCATCCGCAAGCCCTCAAGCAGCTGTTTTCCACTCTAGTCCGGTGAGAAGAAGAGGAATCCTGAGGTAGAAGACGACGGAACCACGTAGAGGGATCGTGACAGTTTCTCTACACCGGAAGCACAGTCCGCCCGAGTCCGGAGGTAGCTTGACAAATTACCATTTCGGCCGTGAACGGCCGCTAGTCTTCATCCATTGGTTATCTCTTTCCTCTCTCTTTCGTTGTAATCTTTGAATCTTTTAAACTTGAATATCACGATGTTTGGTTTAAATGAAATTAATGTTTCATCTCTTTTCATCATTACTTGCTTGTGAATCGCTTCGCCTCCACTCATCCACTCACTCACTCACGCACTCAAGGTGTTTGATCTGCATTAGCAAGAGCTAACGGCGTTTTGAAGAGGTGTTTGCGACCCTCACCTTTGCGCACTAGAGCACGCTCCATCCGCCTCACGAAGCACGACATCGCGGCCGTTGCATCCATCTCGCCTTGCGAAGCGGTGCTTTCGACCCGCATTTCCTTCATTGTTGTTAAGAGTAGGAAAAACCCAACCAAAACCCACCTCTTTTTGTGTGTTTGTTCACGCTTGTGTAACAATAGTCACACAACGCAATTCGTTCACCTAACCTGCATTCCTCAAGAGACCGACACTCGGGGATCATATTCCCAAACTTTATTACTTGCGCGACAGGTGCACTTGCCGAAATTATCACATCAACGGGCTAACCCGCCCTTGCGTCAAAACACACGAGTAAACTCCGAGGCTCCATTTTGCTGGGCATCATGAATGCACGACCGCAATTGACCGTGCGCCAAGAAAATGCACGATCGTGCGATACATACAAAAATGAATTCTAGCACAATGGGGATCAGCCCTCATTTATAGCTCAAGCACAAACTGGGGAAATACTTCCAGCAGCACAGAAATACAAAAAATACGATGGGGAGCACGAAGTGCTTACCCCCAACAACAAAGTGCGCAATTGCACACAAAAACAGGCATGGACATGTACTTCAAATAAAAGCATGAATGGAAGAAATATTGACGAGACTGAAGTACAAATGTAGGAAAACTAGCCTAAATGAGTCCGAAAATATGTATATAATAGGGACTCATCTGAAGCATATGCAGAACTCTGTCGAGTTTCATTCGACGCATCTTTAAAAATGCATTGAGTTATAGTCGACGCAAAATTCTTTTTATTAAGTTTTATATAATTTTTATTTGGCTTTTCTAAGGGATGTTTACCTAGAATCCCTGTTTGATTAGTGGTATTTACCCTATTGAATATAATGAGTTTATTAGGTTTTTTATTTTGTTCTTCACATGATTCTAAGTTGTTATAGGTTTATTTATGCTAGATCTAATGAACACTATAGGATTTTCCCAGGCAGGTTTGCTAGGGATTGATGTGTTGATGGATGGATCTGCTCCAAGACCAAAATGTTTGAATCTCATGGTGAGATTTTGTGTAATGTCCTTTATCTTTTGACTCCTCCAATTGAGTGAGTCCTCAAAGGCTTTTGCCTTCATAAGCTCTTCTTTTAGATTAGAATTTTCATTAATTAATGTATCTATTTCTTTCACTTTCCTATACATATGGTCTCTTAAGTCATAGTTTAGTGAATATAGATTGTATTTCCTAAGATCTTCTAGTTCTTCTCTAAGTGTGTTAAGTTCTTGTTGGCTTTTAATATAATCTTGGCAAAAATCTTGTTGGGTCCAGCGTTCCTTCACTTGACCCGTAGCGCCTTTCCTACTTACTTAAATGAAAAAGTAGCGCCTTTCCCAAAAGTTCGGGCTTTTGGGATAGTTGGTTGCGCTTGATCCTACAAGTGGTATCAAAGCAGGTTGTGGGTTCGAGACCCGGGGGGCACTGATTAAATCCTTAAATTTCTCTACCTGTGTGGGTCCCAGCGGGTCAGGCGGCCGCAGCCATGTGTCAAGCCACCTCTGAGCCATGTGGTGCGCCACCTCTGAGCCATGTGGAGCACCTCTGAGCTTGCGGGTCGTGCTGAACGCTGGGGGGGGGGGGGATTGTTGGGTCCAGCGTTCCTTCACTTGACCCGTAGCGCCTTTCCTACTTACTTAAAAGAAAAAGTAGCGCCTTTACCAAAAGTCCGGGCTTTTGGGATAGTTGGTTGCGCTTAATCCTACAAATCTTTATAACATTCTTTAACGTCTTCTGAAGAAAAATCAAAGTCATCAAATATAGTTACCTGACTTTCTTCAGTAGAATCCTCCAAAGCCATTAAACAGGCTTCTTCAACTGCACTCTCTTCATCACTGTCAGATGAGGAGGAACTTGACACAGAATCTGAGTCACTCTAAGTTTCAGCAATAAAACCTTTACCATTCTTCTTATCTTTCCTCCTAAAAGATTTCTTCTTGTGCTCCTTCTTCTTGCTGCTTTTGTCCCTTTTCTTTTCAAGACATTCTGGTGTAATGTGCCCAGGTTTTCTGCAAGAAAAGGAAGTTATTTCCTGCTTAGGAGTTTTATCAAACCTTGGTTTGCTTGAACTCCTCTCCTTTATTTTGGAGTCTTCTCTCTTTACCCATCTCTTGAATCTTCTGGCCAAGAGATTGAACATCTCATCCTCGGAGTTGGAAGGCTCTCTTTCAATAGCCTTCAGAGCAATTGTTCTCTACTTGGGAGTTGAGAGTTTCTCCTTTGCTTCTGACTCAGCCCTATTTTTTAGGAGGAGTTCATAAGACTTGAGCTTGCCTAGCAGAGCATATGTGGATATTTCTCTATGACATCTGGACTCTCTGATAGCCCAGATTCTTGAGTCCCATGTGCTTGTGAAGCATATGAGGAGTTTGTCATTAATTTCTGTTAGAGAATTTTCATTGTCTAGTCCTTTTAGCTCGTTTATGATGTTGTTGAATCTTTCATGCATCTCTACTACACTTTCCTTGGCCTTTTTTGGAAAGTTCTCATATTGGGATATGAGAAGGGACATTCTGTCATTTCTTTCATCAGAGCTGCCTTCAACTAATCTGGAAAGAGATTCCCAAATTTCTTTAGTAGAGTTGCAGTCAGCAACCTTCTGGAATATGTCATCAGACATAGGTGAAACCAGAATATTCTTGGCTTTGGCAACACATGCCTTCACCTTCTTTTCAGCTTCAGTCCACTGATGGACAAAACTATGCTTGCAAACGATAACGGCAAGTGTACCGTATCGAATGTAGTATAGGTTATTGAAACAAGGTCGTATTAGACTCGGGGCGGTTGAATACTCTTACTTCAGAAAATCTCTATTATTTTATCGAATAGAATTTGTGGTTGGTTGGTTGCGAAAAAAGGAGAAATAGCTTATTTAAATTAATGAAAAAGTTAGTACTCAACCTTGAATCACCTTGGAAAAATAAATAAATAAAGAAATAAAACTTCTAATCCTCTTTAAAAGAAATGCTTGACCGTGGAGGTTCCTGATTTATGAACGTACCTCTCTCGAGGATATGCCTAACTGAGTTTAAGTTGATCAATCGAACTCTCGTTCTAGAATTGAAACCCCTAAAGCTCGCTTTATCGAAGTGAACCCCTCTTTTGGATATAACTCCAATCCGGGAGATTCATGTCGTCCTCTCTCGAGGAGTGCATTCAAATCTCTTTATCCTTAAAGTGATCGATTCGAACTCAAAACCTCTCGATTATTTGACTACGAAAACAAGAATGAGATTATATATCGATAATATAATCTCAATCAATGTAAATTCAAGGATAAATCTTAAGCGATCTAAATAAGAGAAAAGAAGTTCTAAACTGAATTATGAATTATATTTTCCTTGGATCATCTCGGCCGAGTACTAATGAAATTTAGCTACTCATGGAGATGGAGGAATTGATGAAATACAAGAAGTGCATAATGAAGAATGAGAGTAGAATAAGAGTAAAAGTGCTATTTTATTAATCGAAAGGGAAATTACAACTAAGAAACAAGAAATTACAAACCTGAAATGAAAGTGCAAGCTAAGAAAAAAGATTACAAGCTTAAGAATAACAAAAGCAGTACAAGAAAATAAACTTAGAACTCCCAAAATTCGTCCCCAAACATCTGGAAAAGCTCCCTTTAAATAGCTGAATTTTTGGTGTTACACGCCCTTGGTCACGCCCGTGACCAAGGGCATGTAAGGGGCGTGATCGAAGCGGCAGCGGAGAGGGCGCCTTCTGGAGTAATTGCGAGCGTTTCGGCCGTGTCACGCCCTAGGTCACGCCCGTAACCTGGGGCGTGTAATCTTGAAATCTGGCTGCTGGCGGGAAACTCTGGCGGGAGGAAGCGCAGGGCGAGGCACGCCCGTGACCTGATGTCACGCCCTTGGTCACGCCCGTGACCTGGGGCGTGTAATTTTAACTAACGTGGCAGCGTGCTCCTGATGTTTGTGGCGGGTCGTGGCCGTGACATTGGGTCACGCCCTTGGTCACGCCCGTGACCTGGGGCGTGTACTTGGCGAAAATTTCACGGAGCGTCCCTGGAGTGGCAGAAGCAGGTCTGGAGTATTTCGTAGGTTACACGCCCATGGTCACGCCCGTGACCTGGGGCGTGTAATTTTAACTTTTTGCTCAAAACAACCCAGAAAACCTGAAAACACAAAATAAACTTAAGTTAGCTTATGAAATAACAATGGAAGGATTTATATGATAAAATTCCTTAAAATAACATAATTTTATATGAAAAACATAATAAACCTAAACTAAAAGATGAGTAAATAAATTACTCATCAAATACCCCCATACTTGCTCATTGCTCGTCCCGAGCAATCCATTTTTCACAAGGGTGAGAAAAATTAATGCAAGATAGAATGTGAAGACTAGAGAGTAAAATGCGAAGTATTATGCTGGCATGTGTGGATATTTTAGTAAAAAGATGTTCTTGGCATAAATGCTAATTTATGAAATACTTCAAAAATGCGTTATAATTATTTATCATTACTTTAAAAATGAGTCGACGGTTAATCAAAAAGTTATGTGAAGGGAGAAAATAAAGTGATTGCTGAGATTTAAATTACTAGATGTAAACGTTCGGGGTGGCCTCCAAAGAAATCCATCAATGTCGACGGCCATAGGCTTACCCGTTTGCACTTTCTCCACTACACTTTGAACTAAATCGACTATATGGATCTTTAGGGCTTAAATATGGTACATTTTAAGGCTTGGGTTTAAGGGTGAGGTAACAATGATAAACATGAAGGCGCATTCCACTTAAACAAAATTTTTGAGCTAAAAGAAAATGATTGCCACCACAAAGTAATGAAGCTTTACCCCCATACTCGCATTTTTTCAAAGGGGAAACACTCTCATACTCTTTTATTTAAATCATGAATTTCATAATTGGGATCATTCCAAGTATGCATGTACATACCTAGGCCGCATATCATTATGAGATTATTGCTTTTTGAGATTTAAACATTTTTTTTTTGAATTGATACCCATAATATTTTCATAGAATCGTACCCGAATATATTTTTTTTTTCAATTTAGCTCAAAATTTCAAAGTGTTCATTTGGGTTTTGGGCTTTTTAGCTTTGGTGCCGAAATGATGAGGGTGGATCAAATAAAGGTGTAAGGCTCAAATTTGTGTGAACAATGGTGGTAAATCTAGGTTGGGTGCAAAGGCTCAAACTATCCAAAGAAAGGCCTAAATCATTTCCGTAAAGTTAATTTGTCTAAAGCGCACATGTTTCGAAAATAGCTTGGGGCAAGTTCTAGACATCGAGAAAGGATACCCTTTTGTTCAATTCGAGTAATAGCTTTCTAACAATCTTCTACACACTCACCTAAACTACTTTTGGATAAGACCAGATTCGAATTTAAAAGTAAAATAAATTATTACTACGCAAATTAATAAAACATAATTTTAGATCTATGCCAAGAATTTAATTTTACACCAAAACTACTCAAAGACAAGCATATGACTAGGAGCACTTCATGAGTCAACAATTTTACTCTAAAGTTTCAAAAACTATTCTATCACAAAATTATTTTTAGTTCATATGAAAAACAGTCTACTTAGAATTTACAATTTAGCAAGTGGGAGTTTTGATGAATAAAAAGAACATTTTCTAATGGATTTTTTTTTTGTTCTTGGACTTCCCAAGATCTTCCCGGTGAAGGGTTTGCAAGGTACTAGAGGCTATGATAGGAATTCAAGCCCAAAGCGTCCTTTTCAAGAAATTTAATTGCATTTTTATAATAATTTTTTTTTGGTTATATTTTTATTTTTCAAGCAAAACTATAAAGAAAGTTATGCTACACCCCCATACTTAAAATTAAACATTGTCCCCAATGTTTAAAACTAAGTATGAAAGATAAAAAAAAAATGTCAATAAGGAAAAATCAAGAGAAATTACTAAAGTGTAAAGAGGGCTTCCCTGAATGGTAGTCGGGGTTGCCGGTCGAACACCTGCAGAGTTAAATTAGAAAAAAAAACAAACAAGAAGAGAAAGACAAAAATAAAGAGGTTAACATTGGGTTGCCTCCCAAGAGCGCTTTGTTTACCGTCGCGTAGCTTGACTAAGTGGTAATTTTAAAGATTTTGGAAGTGAATGGTTTCGATGTTTCCGGGCGCTGGGTCGTCGGGGTGATATAATTTTAGGCGTTGTCCGTTGACTTTGAAAGAGCCTTTTTCCGGGTGCTCTATTAGCACCGTTCCGTATGGCCAAACTTCTTTAACTATGAAGGGACCGGACCATCGTGATTTTAATTTACCCGGAAAAAGCCTAAGTCTTGAATTAAATAATAGGACTAAGTCTCCTGGTGAAAAAGTTTTTGGATATTTGATTTTTTTATCATGATAAAATTTTGTGCGCTCCTTATAAGTCTTATTATTTTCATAGGCGTTTGCGCGCCACTCGTCTAATTCATTTAATTGTAGTTTTCTGTGCTCGGAGGCTAAGTTTAAATCCAAATTTAAAAATTTTAGCGCCCAAAAGGCGCGATGTTCTAATTCCATCGGTAGATGACAAGATTTTCCATAGACTAATCGGTACGGTGTACATCCGATGGCGGTTTTGTACGCTGTCCGATATGCCCATAGAGCGTCGTCTAATTTTAGCGACCAATCCTTCCTATTAACGGACACAGTTTTTTCTAAAATTCTTTTAAGTTCACGGTTGACCACCTCCACTTGGCCATTTGCTTGTGGGTGGTAGGCGGTAGATAGCTTGTGGGTAACTCCATACTTTGCTAAAATTTTAGCAAGTTGGTTGTTACAAAAATGTGTGCCCCGATCACTAATTAGTGCTCGGGGTGTGCCAAATCGTGAAAATAATTTTTTTAAAAAATTTACGACGACTCTCGCGTCGTTAGTGGGAAAAGCTTGTGCTTCCGCCTACCTTGACACGTAATCGACCGCAACAAGGATATATTTATTATTAAAAGAGGAGGGTAAAGGACCTACGAAATCTATGCCCTAAAGATAAAAAATTTCGCATTCTAAAAAAATATTTTGGGGCATTTCGTCCCGGTTAGAAATGTTACCTGACCGTTGGCACCGATCACAATTACTCACAAAATTGTGAGCATCATTGAATAAGGTGGACCAATAAAAGCCCGACTCTAGCACCTTTCTTGCGGTCCAGTTTGCTTGATAATGGCCACCGGTTGGCCCTTCGTGGCAGTGCCGCAGAATTTGGGCGCCTTCCTCGCCCGAAATACACTTTCTTACCACTTGGTCCGCGCAGACACGAAATAAAAAGGGATCCTCCCAAAAATAATTTTTCAGATCTGAAAAGAATTTCTTCTTTTGTTGACTTGAAAAATCTTTTGGTAGGACCCGGGCCACTAAATAGTTGGCCAAATCCGCGTACCAAGGGGTGGAAGAAGTCGTTACCTTTTCGATGGCAAGGAGGCGCTCTTCAGGGAATTTGTCGTTAATTTCGGCTTCCACTAGTGTTCCTGCAGCCGGATTCTTCAACCGTGAGAGGTGGTCGGCCGCAACATTCTCCGCTCCCCTTTTGTCTTGGATCTCCAAATCGAATTCTTATAGTAGGAGGATCCACCTTAGCAGATGAGGCTTTGCATCTCCTTTTTGTAGTAAATACCGGAGAGCGGAGTGATCTGTAAAAACAATAGCTTTTGAAAGCGTTAAATATGATCGAAATTTATCAAACGCAAAAATTATAGCCAAAAATTCTTTCTCCGTTGTTGTATAATTTGCTTGTGCGGATGTTAGCGTTTTGCTTGCGTAATAGATTGGGTGAAAATGTTTATTCACCCGTTGGCCTAAAACTGCACCTACAGCAAAATCGCTAGCATCGCACATGATTTCAAACGGAAGAGACCATATTGGCGCGATTAAAATCGGGGATTTGATTAGTTCATTTTTGATTTTATTAAATGCTTTTAAACATTCCTCATCAAAATTAAACGCGGATTCTTTTTCTAGGAGATGAGTTAGCGGTTTCATAATTTTTGAGAAATCCTTTATAAACCGCCTATAAAAACCCGCATGTCCTAAAAAACTTCTAATAGATTTTATATTGGTAGGAGGGGGAAGTTTTTCTATGACCTCGATCTTGGCCCTATCGACCTCGATCCCCTTACTAGAAACTTTATGTCCGAGGACTAACCCCTCTCGGACCATAAAGTGGCACTTCTCCCAGTTGAGTGCCAAATTCGTGTCTTCGCAGCGTTGAAGAACACGATCAAGATTATTTAGACAATTAGTGAAAGAATCGCCAAAAACAGAAAAATCATCCATGAATACTTCCATGATGTCTTCGATAAGTTCATTAAAAATTGCCAACATACATCTTTGGAATGTAGCCGGCGCGTTGCAAAGTCCAAACGGCATTCTTCGATATGCGAAGGTGCCGAACGGACAAGTGAATGTGGTTTTCTCTTGGTCTTCGGGCGCAATTGGGATTTGAAAATATCCCGAAAGACCATCGAGAAAACAGTAGTGTGAGTGACCAGATAAGCGTTCTAAAATTTGGTCAATAAAGGGTAACGGAAAGTGATCTTTGCGGGTAGCATCATTTAATTTTCTATAATCGATGCATACTCGCCAACCCGTAACAGTACGGGTCGGAATCAACTCATTATTTTCGTTGGTGATTACCGTTATTCCTCCCTTTTTAGGCACCACTTGCACGGGCTAACCCAAGTGCTATCAGAGATTGGGTAAATAATTCCCTCATCTAATAATTTTATTATTTCGGCCTTAACGACGTCCTTCATATTTGGATTAAGACGTCGTTGAGGCTGAATAGTACTGCGAGAATTATTTTTTTAAATTAATTTTGTGCGTGCAAAAAGAGGGGTTAATCCCCTTGATGTCAGAAATTTGCCATGCAATTGCATGGCGGTGATTATTTAATATTTTTATTAATTCGGAAATTTCCGAATCGTTAAGCGCGGAAGATATTATTACGGGCAGTTTTGAATTTTTTTCTAAAAATATATATTTTAAATGTTCCGGCAATTGTTTTAGTTCTAAACTCGGTGGCTCCTCGTAAGATGTTTTTATTTTAGAAATATTTAGGTTTACTTCTTCAAATTTGGTTGGCCGAGTTTTTTCTAAACAAAATAAATTTGCAATTTCCGAATTTTCAAATAAAGGCGAAATTATTTCAGAAAACGACGTTATTTCCTCTTCAAAATTTATTTCTAGGGTAAAACAAGAGTCGTCATTTGGAAACGCATTTCTCATCGATTGATTTATATTAAAAATAACTTCTTCCTCCCCAACTCGTAGGAGAAGGTTTCCGTTACTTACGTCAATTATAGCCCGAGCGGTGGCTAGGAAGGGCCGGCCGAGTATGAGTGGTACTTCGGCGTCCTCTT
Organism: Dactylorhiza incarnata; assembly: GCA_033032865.1. Taxonomy (NCBI): domain Eukaryota; kingdom Viridiplantae; phylum Streptophyta; class Magnoliopsida; order Asparagales; family Orchidaceae; genus Dactylorhiza; species Dactylorhiza incarnata. The sequence goes on along the minus strand of JAWHQI010000051.1, from coordinate 5,676,830 downwards.
CGATATCGAGGATGACAAAGTCTATCGGAAAGATAAACTTGTCAACCCTCACTAGCACATCCTCAATGATCCCGATTGGATACTTTACGGACCGATCCGCTAGTTGGATGCTTATATTGGTTGGGCTTGGGGTGCCCAAACCAAGCTTCTTAAATAAGGAGAACGGCATAAGATTTATGCTCGCCCTAGATCGGCCAAGGCGTTTTTAATTAATAAATTTCCGAACAAACACGGGATGGAAAACCGTCCCGGATCATTTAATTTTTCCGGTAATTTATTAAGAACTATCGCCGAACATTCTGCATTAAGAGAAATACGCGAAATATCTTCAAGTTTCTTTTTATTTGATAATAAATCCTTGAGATATTTCGCGTATTTAGGCATTTGAGAGAGTGCCTCGCAAAATGGTACTTTAATTTGTATTTGTTTAAAAAATATTGATAAATTTTTTATACCGCTCCTCGTTGCGCTCATTTTGTAATTTAGAAGGATACGGAATAGAAGGCGTTTGAATAATGCGCGGAGCTAAATCAGAAGAATTTAAATGCGGAGTTGGAGTTGAAACATTTACCTTAGGCTCGACCAAATTTAAACTTTTTACCTCCTTTCCGCTGCGGAGGGTTATAGCGTTGGCGCTCTCCCGTGGATTGGGCTCAGTATTGCCCGGTAGAGCTCCCTGCTGGCGTTCGGAGAACATCTTGGCGAGTTGTCCAATCTGATTTTCTAGGCTTTTAATAGATCCGAAAAGGTTCCGGATATTGGCATCAGTAGAAGCGACGTATTTGGTGAAGACCTCTTCAAGTGAAGGGGCCTTTGGTGGTTGTGGTGGAGCGAATCCACGAGGATTCACTTGTGGGGGGCGTTGAGCATTATTGGGGTTGCTCCATGAAAAATTCAGGCGGTTCCTTAAACCCAGATTATAATTATTAGGAAGATTATTATTATTTGGGTTATAAGGAGGACGATATGAGTTCCCCATATAATCAACTTGTTCTTGATTATAATTATTATTATTATAATAACTATTATTATTATGATTATTAGCCCCGTTAATGGCGGAGGAAGCAGACATCTCCGCCATTTGCTTAGTAAGCCATTCTACTTGATGTGCTAAATTCGGGGTGGCCTCGACTTCAAAGAGTCCGGTCGGTTTGTTAGGACGCGACCGTGGCGCATTCCACTGATAAGCATTCATGGCCATCTCCTCAAAAAGCTCTTGAGCAGCTTCGGGGGTTTTGTTATTAAGCGTCCCCCCCCCCCCCCCCCCCCCCCCCCCCCCCCCGCGGCTGCATCAATCATCTGCCTTGTTTGGAGATTCAAACCATTGTAGAATGTCTGAACTTGTTGCCATACGGGCAAGGCATGGTGAGGACATCTCCGCAAAAGTTCCTTGAAGCGCTCCCATGTGTCGTAGAGAGACTCCGATTCTATTTGCATAAATGAGAGAATGTCCGTACGTAATTTAGCGGACTTTGCCGGAGGAAAATATTTCGTTAAGAATTTCTCCGTCATCTCGGCCCATGTAGTGATGGAACCTCTAGGAAGAGATCCCAACCACTGCTTGGCCTTAGTCCGCAAAGAAAATGGAAATAAACGCAAACGAATGGCGTCATCGGTGACGCCATTAATTTTAAACGTGTCACAAATTTCCAAAAAATTCAATAAATGTAAATTTGGATCTTCATCTGGTAACCCGTCAAAGATGACGGTTTGCTGTACCATTTGAATGATGCTAGTTTTGATTTCAAAATTATTATTTGCCACCGCCGGGCGAATAATACTTGATTGTGTTCCCTCCCAATTTGGCCTCGCATAATAGGACATAGTCCGTAGCGGAGCCTCATTATGGTCAGGGTCACCCATTATATCTTCGTTAGTTTCTCCGACTGACTCTTCGCGAATTACTGGTAGATCACTAAATCGGAGACGTCGCCGCAAGGTGCGCTCGATTTCCGGATCAAAACCAAATTCAAAATCAATTGAAGAGTTACCTCGGGTCATAAACCAAAACAAAAGAAAAGAAGCGGGAAAAGAAAAAGGGAAAATAAGATTTTAGATAAATAAATTAATTTTTATTTAATTATATTATATATATATTTTTTAGATTTTTTTTTATTATTATTATTAGGTGAATTAAAATTAGTCCTGGACTTCCCAAGATCTACCCGGTGAAGGGTTTGCAAGGTACTAGAGGCTATGATGGGAATTCAAACCCAAAGCGTCCTTTCCAGGAATTTAGTCGCACCTTAAAATTAAGAAAAAAAAAAATTTAATAGATATTTCGGTTTTCGAAATATCAACCGTCTCCCCGGCAACGGCGCCAAAAACTTGATGGACAAAACTATGCTTGCAAACGATAACGGCAAGTGTACCGTATCGAATGTAGTATAGGTTATTGAAACAAGGTCGTATTAGACTCGGGGCGGTTGAATACTCTTACTTCGGAAAATCTCTATTATTTTATCGAATAGAATTTGTGGTTGGTTGGTTGCGAAAAAAGGAGAAATAGCTTATTTAAATTAATGAAAAAGTTAGTACTCAACCTTGAATCACCTTGGAAAAATAAATAAATAAAGAAATAAAACTTCTAATCCTCTTTAAAAGAAATGCTTGACCGTGGAGGTTCCTGATTTATGAACGTACCTCTCTCGAGGATACGCCTAACTGAGTTTAGGTTGATCAATCGAACTCTCGTTCTAGAATTGAAACCCCTAAAGCTCGCTTTATCGAAGTGAACCCCTCTATTGGATATAACTCCAATCCGGGAGATTTATGTCGTCCTCTCTCGAGGAGTGCATTCAAATCTCTTTATCCTTAAAGTGATCGATTCGAACTCAAAACCTCTCGATTATTTGACTACGAAAACAAGAATGAGATTATATATCGATAATATAATCTCAATCAATGTAAATTCAAGGATAAATCTTAAGCGATCTAAATAAGAGAAAAAGAAGTTCTAAACTGAATTATGAATTATATTTTCCTTGGATCATCTCGGCCGAGTACTAATGAAATTTAGCTACTCATGGAGATGGAGGAATTGATGAAATACAAGAAGTGCATAATGAAGATTGAGAGTAGAATAAGAGTTAAAGTGCTATTTTATTAATCGAAAGGGAAATTACAACTAGGAAACAAGAAATTACAAACCTGAAATGAAAGTGCAAGCTAAGAAAGAAGATTACAAGCTTAAGAATAACAAAAGCAGTACAAGAAAATAAACTTAGAACTCCCAAAATTCGTCCCCAAACATCTGGAAAAGCTCCCTTTAAATAGCTGAATTTTTAGTGTTACACGCCCTTGGTCACGCCCGTGACCAAGGGCGTGTAAGGGGCGTGATCGAAGCGGCAGCGGAGAGGGCGCCTTCTAGAGTAATTGCGAGCATTTCGGCCGTGTCACGCCCTAGGTTACGCCCGTGACCTGGGGCGTGTAATCTTGAAATCTGTCTGCTGGCGGGAAACTCTGGCGGGAGGAAGCGCAGGGCGAGTCACGCCCGTGACCTGATGTCACGCCCTTGGTCACGCCCATGACCTGGGGCGTGTAATTTTAACTGACGTGGCAGCGTGCTCCTGATGCTTGTGGCGGGTCGTGGCCGTGACATTGGGTCACGCCCTTGGTCACGCCCGTGACCTGGGGCGTGTACTTGGCGAAAACTTCACGGAGCGTCCCTGGAGTGGCAGAAGCAGGTCTGGAGTATTTCGTAGGTTACATGCCCATGGTCACGCCCGTGACCTGGGGCGTGTAATTTTAACTTTTTGCTCGAAACAACCCAGAAAACCTGAAAACACAAAATAAACTTAAGTTAGCTTATGAAATAACAATGGAAGGATTTATATGATAAAATTCCTAAAAATAACATAATTTTATATGAAAAACATAATAAACCTAAACTAAAAGATGAGTAAATAAATTACTCATCATCCACCCTGCTCTGGGGATAATTTCTTGTGTTACTGTCCCACTGGCATCTTTTTTGACTGGTGTTGGGGGACCTGAAATAATGACATTGAAAATGTCTTCATCAATAGAGTTCATGTAGAGCTTTATTCTGGCCTTCCAAAGTGTAAAATTATTTAAGTTGCACATTGGTGGTCTTGTTGATGCATAGTCCATAGAACTCATTGTTCTTTTAAAATAGTTTTAAATAAAGAAATATGAGTGAGGAGATCTTTTGATCAAGGTGTTAAAATTTTATGATCAACCTCCCTCTGATAACAATTAAAATGTGCATAGTGTGCCTCTGAGTATTATCTAGAGGTTGTGAATTGTGATTATAACAAATTCTTCTACACTAAATGTGTGTACACAGTAAACTACTCTAATAACTATGCGTTCAGCAATACCAATTCAGAATAAAGTAGAATAGAAAACAGTAATCAGTAAACAGAAAACAGTAAAGGGACAGTACAGAAAAGAAACACAAACGGCAGAAATTTTATAATGGTTCCTCAAAATGAGGGTACTCCACTCTTTTACCACCTTGGTAGGATTTCACTAACATTGTCTGAATCTTTTGATAAGAAGACTTTCAGAACCAGCCCTGAGTCTTTTGATAAGAAGACTCTTAGAACCACTGAGTTTTTTGCTAAGGAGACTCTTAGAACCACTGAGTGTTTTGCTATGGAGACTCTTAGAACCACTGAATCCTTTGAACAGGGATTCTTAAAAATCTTTGTTAGTTACAATATGAGAACAGAGGAAAAAATCAGAAGAAAAATAATTTGATTCTGCTGTATATATCCTTCAGCAGTTGTGAGCTTTTGATCTTCTTCAGTATCTGTATAAGATGAACCCTTGCTTGTTATAGTGATGAATGCAATAGTTATGAGCTTTTGGTCCTTGTGATCTATGTACACTTATTTTTCTTGCTGTTGTATGCTGAGAAGGAGAAGAAGCAGCAATAGCCTTGTATCTGTACAGAGAAGTTCTTCTATTTATGTCTTAGAGAGCTTGAGGAAGAAGAAGAATCCAAAATCATAAGATTAGTTGTGTTTTTCTTCCTTCTTATGAATACATATTCTTTGTCGAATACTGTTTGATTTATTTCCACTTCTGTTCTGTCCTTTTTAAGGAATATCCATTGGACATTTAGTATTTCTTTCTATTTATGTTTCTCGACCCATCCATCTGATTTGAATAACTTCCAAGAATGTTTTTGTTGTACCTCTGAAATACTCCATTCCACTCTTGGCAATAATCGAGTCGTTGTAATTCAAATTTCATCTTTGAAAAACTTTGGAGAAGGATCAGAAAGGACAGTAGAAAACATACTATTTCTGTCTGTATTCGACGCTGCGTCGACTTCATTATTCTTTATATCGACGCACCTCTGAGTTCTTATAGAAGCAGCTTTGAATTCCTTCTTAGCTCTGGCTGAACTGAGATGTCGATGTTGCGTCGAGTACTTATCGACGTATCTATCAAGTTGAAGACATGGACTTGAACTTTTATCTTCTACATCGAATTGAAGTTGAAGTTGCGTCGAATTCTCAATTGGCTTTGACAAGCTCTTCCTTCTGCGTCAAGTTCATTTCGACGTTGCATTGACTTCACTTGATCCTTCGATAAGCATTATGAGTTACTTCGACTATTAGTCAGAGTTGCGTCAACTTCCATTTGATGCAAGTTTTAACTCAACAGAATTTGTGCTTATCTTAAACCTGGTCTTGACACTCTAAGTGAATGTGACATCCTAGGACATCTTATGACCATATTACCCTCTCTATACAATATGGGTAATACAACCAAGATGATGAAATCACTTCATAATAATTTGTTAGATAAATCACAAGGAATTTTCGCAACTAAGTCCGAAAGGGGGACAGATCAATGATAAAGGCTAGTGGTGAGCATGCCATCTGGACCTCTAATTTTATAAGGGAAGCAATGGACCTACCCCCAATTTGTTATGATGAACCTGCTGAAGTATCTACTACTGCCCATACTACATCTGAAGTTCCTGCCGCTACTGAACATGACAAAGGGAAGGAGATTGCATCTGGGGAGGATGAAATCAAGTTAAGAAAGAAAAGGTACAGGGAAGAAATGGAAAAGAAACATAATTATGAGCAATGAAGCCCCAAATCAAGGGAAATCATCTTAACAACATAGTAACATACCAAGACAAAGAATACTGATAGAGCCAAACTGTGCAGTACTCAATAGTGGACAAAGCATGAGAATCAAGAAGAACTAAGAAGAATCTACAAAAGAGATAAGCTGGCAGGAAATCTTCCAGGGGATGCAGAAGAACCCTCAAGATATCATACAAAGCCTTATGGATTTTTCACAAGACAGATTGAAAAGAAAGAGGAGGCTACTATCAAGAAGGCTAGAGGAGGAATAGTCATAAGAGAACCTAAAAAATAGTTGAATTACATTTAATGGGCAAATGTAGAATTGTTTTAAATTTCAAAACATTTCAACACTTAAAATTTATAATATGTTGGTGATACACAATGTAGGCAAAGTCTCCTAAGGGAGGGGGTTACACAATGTAGGCTGCCTCCCCTTATTCAGATGAGCTTGAGTCACTCTCACTCAAGGTATTGGGCTTCTTAGCAATGAAGCACTTATCAGGCTTCTTGCATTTATAAGATCTTTTCTCATCAGCTCTCCTTCCTTCTTTTCTTTTATCAGGACTGCCAGCAATGACATGACCTGGTCTGTTGTAACAATAACAAACTATGTTAGATGTAAATTATTTCTTCTCTTTAGGATCATACCTGTCTCTTTTGAGATTGTGCTTTGGTCTGACATTGCTATTGTAGCTCTTCTTTGAGCTGGAGGAGGAGGTAGCCTATTTTTCCATTGCCTCCTCTTGCTCAGCAGCTTTTTGAACTGCCTGGTGAACAAGTACAGTTCTCCATTTGTATGATCTTAGCCTAAGGAGTTATCCTTAGATTCTTCTTCTTCAGCAGCTCTCTTTTTGAAGTCTATGGAGTCTTCTCTACTCCTCTTGGAGCTTTCAGCCTTAAAGGCTACAGATTTTTCCATAGAATAGCATATGGAAGATTCTTCTTCAACCTTTCTTGTATTTAACTGCAATTCATTGGATAACAGCTTGCCATACAGATTTTGAGGTTGGATGTTAGCCAAGTTCCCCATCTCCCTTATTGCACATGTTGAGAATATTGCCCTCAATATTCCCTTGATTTGAAGAGGCCTCACACTCAATGCTAAGTGCATATTATATTTGATAAACCCTCTTGTGCATCATGTATATGTAGGGTCTGGTTATTCCAAACAATGGAATAGTTTTGTGGTCTTGTTGTCAAAACCGCTGAGACGACATCATTGTCTCTGTTGAACTGCTGAGAAGGAGTCTGTCTCAGCTGAGTAGCATTTAGATTGAATTCACTAAGAAGACTATCTGTCTCAGCAGATCCGTTGAGACGAAGACAGATTCAGCGGCTGAGACTGAAGACTGTCTCAACCCAACCGCTGAGACAGTTTAACATTTGAATAAAGCACTATCGGGATCTGCTTTTGGCGCAAGTGGCTGTAAAGCTAGATAAAGTTTTTTATTCCCCTACATACTATGGCAGGGCCCTCCTTATAGCCATTGCAGATGGAAGAGGTATAAAAGAACATGTTAGGGCATTGTGGACTTTGTGCTGAAAAGTGGAAAACAAATCTGAAAGAAATCACTGTTCTATTGACGGCTTCCACAAGTGATCACTCCCTGCTTCCTAAACCTACTAGAAGATACAAGGAGAGAAGATAGTTCTTCTTGATTCATTCAAGAAGATCAAGTTGATCTTTCTTCATCTACTGAAGAGAAAGATCAGATAGGAGCAAGGACTGAAGTTATTGCCTTTCAGCCCTGCTTCAAGACAGCACCAACAGTAAATCAACAACAGAAGACAAAAGATGAAGGATACATCTTTACAGTCCTCTGTTGTAATAATATATTATAACCTCTGTAAGAACATTAGTGTTCTGAATTTGTAGGGCATTTTGCCTGAGTTGCAGGGTTGTTGATCCTGAGTAGTAAGGTTGTTACGCCTGAGTGTGTAGGGTTGTTAAGCCTGAACTTATAGAGTTGTACTCCCAGCTTGAGGTGTAGGATATCTGTGAATATCTAACGTAGGTCTTCTTGATAGGCATGAGGTAGGAAATCAGTGGATTTTTGAGGTGTAGGAGTTGGAGCACTCTGAGAGGTAGGGTTGTTTGGGCCTGAGGTAGGGTTTGGAGCAAACCTGAGAGATCCTGTGGGATCTGTGTTGTAAGCTTTTGGAGACAGGTTTGGAGGAGGTTGCCTTGTCTAACACACTATTAGAAAGGTGTAGAGGGAAAGTGGACTACCCATAGACACATTGTCTTAGGGAACCACTATAAAAGGTTGTGTGCTTTCTGTATTGTGCCTTTGCTTTGCATATTATCTAACAACAGCTAGCTGCTAACAAGAAAAATAAAAGAGAGCTATTCACCGCCCTCTAGGTGAATTAGACTACTACCTTATAAACTATCAAGTGGTATCAGAGGGAGGTTGGTCAATAAGGACTTAACAGTTTGAGCAGATCCTACAAAGGAGTAGTCAAATCTGAATCCAATGGCTGCCACTGGAGGTCAGAAGGAGATGGAGTCTATGAAGTTGCCCATATGCAAAAAGGAGACTTTTGTCATATGGAAGCAAAGAGTAAGGTTGTTCATGGAAGCTTTAGACCCTAGGATATATATTACTTGTTGAAATTATTGAAGTGGAAGTGGAGGAGGCTTTTGGACCTGGGCGGTCTGGGAATTGACCGGGCGGTCTGGCGTGATCGCACGGTCTGGCGGTCTGACAATGGCGGTCTGTCCTATTGGTCAGCTGCAGCTTCCCGGGTTGGCCGCTGGTCTGGTCCAAGGGCTGCTGGAGGAGGTCGTGCGGTCTGGCTGTGACCGCATGACGGGTGATCTTCCTCAGGGTCGCGCGATCTGTCTCTGACCGCGTGACAAGTTGTTCTCTTCAAGGACGTGCCGGTCTGGCGTGACCGCACGGGTTGGCTCTTGAATCCGGTCTGGTGGTTTTCCAGAGGGTTCTGAAGGAGTTCGCGGACTAAGTCATTCTTAGTCGCGCGGTCTCAGTTCGCGGTCTCAGGAGGAGACCAGGAGGGCGAGCTGGCTGTGTTTGCGGTCTCAGGCGAACACAGGTGGTGGGTGACTTCTAGGCGGTCTGACGATCTCCGTGTGGAGTCGTGTTCAGACCAAGGGAGTAGCGATCTCCCGCGGTCTGGAGTGAAGTCGGCGCTCACCAAAATGAAGCAGGAGGGTTGCGGTGATCGCGTGGGTTGACCGGTAAGGTCGCGCGGTCTGATGGGTGGTGACTCTATCTCATAGGGTGGTGACTGGATCAGGTCTCACGCCTATAAATAGGGAGCCACTGTAGCAACAAGAAGAACACACCAAGTGTAAGCCGAGTTCGCCTAGTTCCTGCGGTCTTGTTTATCTGACCGAGCGGTCTCTGATTGAACTCTTCTTTGTGCAGCTTCTGCGGATAGTGCAGGCAGCAGCGATCACCTCTTCCTCTGAAAGTGTTCGAGCGGTTTGCGGCTTGGAGTTGTGGTGTTGGAGTTCGGGAATCAGGAGGTCGGCAAAGGAGCGGTCTGGTGCAGCGGTCTGGTGGTGTTTCGAGATCGGGAGCGGTTGCGGTCTGGCAGCAGCGGTCTGGCGAGCTGCTGAGTTCGGCAAGAGACCGTGCGGTCTCAGTTATCTTCAGTTTCTGTTCTTTCTCTTTGAAGTTTTGTGCTGACGAAATCATGTCTCGTCGAGCATGTCTTGCCTTGTAATTGAAGTATTGCTATCAATAAAGATCGTTTTGTTCGCCTAAGATTGTCTCTGGTTGTTTGGCTTGCATCTCTAGTTGTTATTCCTGCTTGCTCTCACAAGGTCCGGAAAAATTTCACATGGTATCAGAGCTAGGTTGGAGTTGAAAGAGCGGTGAATAACTTAGAGTAGCCATCGCCTTTGTGAAGAAGGAACCAGAGGAAGAGCAATGGAAGGTGGTTTTGCAAGAGGTCTTGGTATTGAGATGCTTACATCGACTAACTTCAAGAAGTGGAAGTCGTGTATGCAGAGCTATCTTCTGGGTGAGGACCTCTGGGAGGTGGTAGGAGGAGATGAAACAGAAGAGGTCAAGGCAGTAGAAGGAGGTGATAATGGACCGGCCGTGAGGGCATGGAGGAAGACCAACGCCAAGGCCGAGTTCACCTTGAAGCGTGCCATTTCACCTGATCTCTTTGATCACATCTTGGGGTGTGGATCAGCTGCTGAGATCTGGAGAGCCCTGGATGGGCTATTTAACAAAAAGAATATAGCAAGGCTACAGTTCTTAGAGAATGAGCTGGCAAGGTCAGCTCAAGGTGATCTTTCTATCTCGAACTTCTTTTTGAAGATGAAGAATCTCTGCGCTGAGATATCAGCACTGGATCCTGATGAGCCAATTTCTGAGGCGAAGCTGAAGAGGCACATCATTCTCGGCTTGCGGAAGGAATATTTGGCCTTTGTGACGTCGGTACAGGGATGGGCAAATCAGCCGTCTCTGCTAGAGCTGGAGAATCTGCTAGCTTCGCAGGAAAGTCTGGCAAGGCAGATGGCGGGGGTGTCAGTGACTGGGGGAGATGGCGAGGTTCTCTTCTCAGGGAAGAAGAAGTGGGAGAAGAAGAAGAAGACCACGGAAGGCTATGGGCCTTCAACTTCTGGGCAGCAGGAAAGGGGGTATGCTCCCAAGGCTGACGGGAAGAAGAAGAAGGAAGGTCTCAAATGCTTCAAGTGCGGAAAGGTTGGGCACTTTAGGAAGGACTGCAGGCTGAATACTCAGCCAGGGCATGCTGCTGAGAAGGAGGAAGCACCGGCCAGACACTTTGATGGAGGATGGGGAGGAGCCTTTTCGGCTTCTGTTGGAGCCTCGGCTCCTATCAACTATCAGGAGGACTGGATCGTGGACTCGGGGTGTGGTCATCACCTCACCGGGGACGAGTCGAAGCTTTCTTCAGCAGAGCCGTACACAGGTAACAATGCTATTATCACTGCAGATAATACTGTACATGCAGTCGAGAAGGTGGGGGTTGTTTCTTTGGGCAGTGATAGAGGGCCACTTACTTTGAAGAGTGTCTATCATGTGCCCGGAATGAAGAAAAACCTCTTCTCCGTGACCAACGCTGTTGACGCTGGGTATCACGTTCTGTTCGGCCCGACAGAAGTGAAATTTCTACGAGATGTAAAGGCCGTAAAGGCCGAGGTCGTCCATGTCGGGAGAAGGGCGAAGGACTTGTTCGTTTTGTCGACAAGTTCCTACGTTGACAAGATGAAGACGAATGATGGTGCCGTGATATGGCATGAGAGGTTGGGGCATGTAGGAATGGACAAGCTGAAAGCTATGGCGATGAGAGGTCTGGTCAAGGGCCTGCCAAGTCTATCTTCCTACGGAGAAGGTCATGTTTGCGCAGGATGTCAGTTCGGCAAGTCTCATCGACTACCGTTTGACAAGTCGCAGACAAGGTGTAGTGTGCCGTTGGAGTGCATCCACGGTGACTTAATGGGACCTACTGCTACCCCAAGCCTCGGAGGCAGCAGGTATATGCTGGTGTTGATCGATGATTACACCAGATATGTCTGGGTATATTTCCTGAAGGAGAAGGCGGAGGCGTTTTCCAAGTTTGTGGAGTTCAAGGAGCTCGTGGAAGGTCGGCTGGGACTGCGGGTGAAGAAGCTGAGGACTGACAACGGAGGGGAGTTCACCTCCAGTGAGTTCTCTACTTTTTGCAGGAAGGCGGGCATCCGGAGAGAGCTCACTTGTGCTCATACTCCACAACAGAACGGTGTTGCAGAGCGGAAGATCCGTCATCTGACGGAGACTTGCAAGTGTTGGCTGCATGCCAAGAGTATCCCAAAGTCCTTCTGGGCGGAGGGAATGTCTTGTGCTGCTTACGTCATCAACAGGATGCCTCTGAGCCCCATCAACATGTTGACCCCACATGAGATGATGTTCAAGGAGAAGCCAAGTGTGGCACACCTTAGGGTGTTTGGTTCCACCTGCTACGTGCACATCCCTGATGCTCTTCGGACAAAGCTAGAAGCGAAGGCTAGGAAGCTAGTCTTTGTGGGATACGATGAGAGGAAGAAAGGGTGGAAGTGCATGGACCCGGAGACGCGGAGATTTGTTGTATCTCGCGACGTCGTGTTCGATGAGGTGACATCTTACAGGGGGTCCTCTGGAGTGGAGTTACCAGAGAGCAGGGTGGAGGAGCCGGAGCAAGCTGTGGAAAATCTTCAGGTGGAGCTACCTGTGTCACCAGGTGGTCCATCGCCTTCTAGTTCTGAGACGGGAGCTTCTGGTTCAGGGAGCAGGGGGAGCAATGCTCCTAGCACGTCTGGAAGGGGAGCTAGGGAAGAAGCAGCTGAAGATGATGCGGTTCAGGGGAAGGAGCTGAGGAGATCGAAGCGAGCGATCATCGCCCCTGATCGCTATACAGGAGGAAACACCGTGAGCTTTGTCTCATGTTTCTTCGCTGGTCCCTTAGATGAGAGGGAACCGTCGAGCTTTGAGAAGGCCAGAGGCGTGAAGGAGTGGGATGTTGCAATGCAAGAAGAGATGTCAGCTCTTGAGAAGAATGAGACCTGGTCTCTTGTGCCCAAGCCTAAGGGCACCACTCCTGTTACATGCAAGTGGGTCTACAAGCTGAAGAAGAAAGCTGACGGCAGTATCGAGCGGTACAAGGCCCGTCTTGTAGCTCGGGGGTTCTCGCAGCAATACGGTGAAGACTATGATGAGACATTCAGTCCGGTGGCAAAAATGACTTCAGTTCGGTTCATCATTGCCTTGGCGGCGTTCAGTGGATGGAAGATTTGGCAGCTCGACGTCAAGAACGCTTTCTTGTACGGCGAGATTGACAAGGACATCTTCATGGTTCAGCCACCAGGTTTTGTGTCTGAAGATTTTCCGGAGCATGTCTGCAAGCTGAAGAAGGCCCTGTATGGGCTGAAGCAAGCGCCGAGGGCGTGGTACGGGAAGATCGCAGAATATCTCCTATTCTGTGGATTTGTTGCTTCAGACTCGGACTCAAGCTTGTTCGTCAAGAAGAGCGGGGAGCTTCAGGTCATCGTGCTGCTCTACGTCGACGATATGATCGTGACGGGGAACTCGAAGGAGGAGGTAGCGCAGCTTCGGGCCGAGCTGTCTATCAGGTTCGAGATGAAGGACTTAGGTGAACTTCACCATTTCCTTGGACTCGAGGTGCAGAGGAAGGAAGGTGGAGTGTTGGTGACCCAAGCCGGATATGCGGAGCGGATCGTGGAGCGATTCGGCATGAAGGAAGGGAAGTGCACTTCCACACCTCTGGAGAAGGCTATGAAGCTTCGGAAGGATGAGGGAAGGATCATGCAAGATCCGTTGGTGTTCCAAGCTCTGGTTGGGAGCTTGATTTATCTGACGATCACAAGGCCAGATATTGCATATGCAGTAGGCAGGGTGAGTCGGTTTATGGCGGAACCACGAGTACCTCATCTGCTAGCGGCCAAGAACATTCTGAAGTATGTCAAGGCGACCTCGGACATGGGTCTCCTATACAGGAGGGATGCGGGCTTCGAAGTGCATGGATACATGGATGCTGATTACGGGGGAGATTCGGATGATCGGAAGTCGACATCTGGATTCGTCTTCATGGCGGGCCCTACGGCTATATCATGGTGCAGCAAGAAGCAGGATTCCGTATCGGTCTCCACCACAGAAGCGGAATACAAGGCCTCGGCCTTGGCAGCTCAGGAAGCCATCTGGCTTAGGAGGTTGGTTGGAGACGTCCACAAGGAGGTTCGGGAGCCGACTCTGCTACGCGGTGACAACGAGAGTGCTCTCAAACTGGTAACCAATCCAGTTTGTCACGCGAGGACCAAGCATATTGAGATCGAGCATCACTTCATACGGGAGAAGGTGCTGGAGGGATCTCTTTCGGTCGAGCATGTGCGGAGTGCGGACAATGTCGCAGACATCTTCACAAAGGCGCTGGCAAAGGGGCCGTTCACACGGCTAAGGGAGCTACTTGGGCTAGTTTCCACTTCCCACTTCAAGGGGGAGTGTTGAAATTATTGAAGTGGAAGTGGAGGAGGCTTTTGGACCTGGGCGGTCTGGGAATTGACCGGGCGGTCTGGCGTGATCGCACGGTCTGGCGGTCTGACAATGGCGGTCTGTCCTATTGGTCAGCTGCAGCTTCCCGGGTTGGCCGCTGGTCTGGTCCAAGGGCTGCTGGAGGAGGTCGTGCGGTCTGGCTGTGACCGCATGACGGGTGATCTTCCTCAGGGTCGCGCGATCTGTCTCTGACCGCGTGACAAGTTGTTCTCTTCAAGGACGTGCCGGTCTGGCGTGACCGCACGGGTTGGCTCTTGAATCCGGTCTGGTGGTTTTCCAGAGGGTTCTGAAGGAGTTCGCGGACTAAGTCATTCTTAGTCGCGCGGTCTCAGTTCGCGGTCTCAGGAGGAGACCAGGAGGGCGAGCTGGCTGTGTTTGCGGTCTCAGGCGAACACAGGTGGTGGGTGACTTCTAGGCGGTCTGACGATCTCCGTGTGGAGTCGTGTTCAGACCAAGGGAGTAGCGATCTCCCGCGGTCTGGAGTGAAGTCGGCGCTCACCAAAATGAAGCAGGAGGGTTGCGGTGATCGCGCGGGTTGACCGGTAAGGTCGCGCGGTCTGATGGGTGGTGACTCTATCTCATAGGGTGGTGACTGGATCAGGTCTCACTCCTATAAATAGGGAGCCACTGTAGCAACAAGAAGAACACACCAAGTGTAAGCCGAGTTCGCCTAGTTCCTGCGGTCTTGTTTATCTGACCGAGCGGTCTCTGATTGAACTCTTCTTTGTGCAGCTTCTGCGGATAGTGCAGGCAGCAGCGATCACCTCTTCCTCTGAAAGTGTTCGAGCGGTTTGCGGCTTGGAGTTGTGGTGTTGGAGTTCGGGAATCAGGAGGTCGGCAAAGGAGCGGTCTGGTGCAGCGGTCTGGTGGTGTTTCGAGATCGGGAGCGGTTGCGGTCTGGCAGCAGCGGTCTGGCGAGCTGCTGAGTTCGGCAAGAGACCGTGCGGTCTCAGTTATCTTCAGTTTCTGTTCTTTCTCTTTGAAGTTTTGTGCTGACGAAATCATGTCTCGTCGAGCATGTCTTGCCTTGTAATTGAAGTATTGCTATCAATAAAGATCGTTTTGTTCGCCTAAGATTGTCTCTGGTTGTTTGGCTTGCATCTCTAGTTGTTATTCCTGCTTGCTCTCACAAGGTCCGGAAAAATTTCACATTACTGTAATGGAGGGTCCCTTTGTCTTCACAAAGCCCTCCACTATAGATCCTACAAGGTAAGTGGCCAAATCATATGTTGAAATGACTAAGGATGAAATTGCACTTGCTACCATGGACAAGAGAGCACAAAATATAATAATAAATGCAATTGATGATTCCACCTACCAAAACTTGGTGCATTGTGAGACATCCAAGGATATGTGGGATACACTCATAGTGTATATGGAAGGTACTGAAGAAGTGAGGGATGATAGAAAATCCTTCCTTAATTAGGAGTATGAATCCTTCAAGCAACACAGCCTGGAATGCATAGTTGATTGCTATGATAGATTTTTTCGACTGGTAAATGAGTTGAGGACCTATGGAAGGGTCTTCATTCATTATTAGCTGAATGACAAATTCCTAAGATCTCTAACAAGAGATTGGGATACAAAGATTTGTGCCATCAGAGAAGTGGAAAAGCTGGGTGAGACTCCTCCCCATACACTGTTTGGAAAGCAGCTCTCCTGTGAGATGCAGTTGTCTCCAAGGAAGGAGGAGGACACATCCACCAGGCCTAATGCAAGGGAGAGAGCAGTGACTCTCAAAGCTGAAAGCTCCAAGAAGAGCAAAGCCAGAATACCCTCTTCCACCAAAAAGGGCTGCTGGCTCAGAAAATTCTGAGCCCAGCACATCAGACAACACCTCATCTGATGAGAAATTTGTTGCCTTCTCAAGGCACTTCAAGAAGCTGATGAGGAGGAAGCAGTGGAAGAAAAAACCTTCCTCCTCCTCACATCCCAAGAAGGATCACAGCAGATCAGAAAGGCAGCACCCCAAGGGTGATAGGTATGACCCTAAACATGTTAAACATATTTCAAATAATGTTATATGTTATTGCTGCAGCAAGCCTGAACATGTCATAGCTGACTGTCCTGTAAAGAGAAAGGAAGGAGGTGATAAGAAGTCTCATCACCAGAAGGGAAGGAAGGGTGAAATATCCTTCCTTGCAAAGAAGTAGAAAAGCTAGAGTGAATCTAAGTCATCATCCTCAGATTTAGAAGAACAAGAAGAAGAGGAAGCCTACATTGGGTTGTTTGCAAAGGATGAAGACTATCTTGCTGCTAAGGTTGGCATCAGGGCCCCTCTATCACACTCAGATAGTGACATAGAGGAGGATGAAAATGACAAAGAATGTTATGGCTTAATGGCCATATCAGATGATGAAGAAAATTAGGATCATCTTGATCAGGTATCAACTCCTCTCCTCCCCTCTTCTGATTATGAGTCAATAACAAATTCTGAAGCATGCTCATCTAATGATGAAAATGGTTCAGAACCTGAAGTGGATTTTAATCAATTGATTTACAAGTATGATGCTCTTTTAGAAGCTCTGAAAAGGATCAAGAAACATGCCAATAGGCAAGCTCAAGAAATTTCTTCCCTTCAGAAGACAAAGCATGATTGCACTGAGTCATCTACCCAGGTGGCTCAGATGAGTAGAGAAATAAGTCAACTGAATGGAATTACAATTTTCCAATTAAGCACCATCAGCCAAAAGAACAAGGTCATCAAGGACCTTGAGGAGAAGCTTCTCAAAGAGAAGATCTTGGTGGCTCAATTCTCCCAACCCAAATCCATATTACCCATCATTGACACCTTCTCCTCCCAAACCAATAAGAGATGGATTGGGTTCAATAAAGTGGCATTTGGTGCTGAGAATGGAGGAAAGGGGCAGGCTAAAGCTAAGCCGCATACCACCTTTCAAAAGGTGTTGCTTCTCTCCAACATGTATGACCAGGACAGCATGTATGGTCACTGGATGAATGGAAGTTCTTATAGGAAGGAAAATACTCCTTATTATAGCAGAAAAAAGGGCATGGGGATGAGTTCTTTGAAAGATCCCCATGAAGAGATTCAAATGGCCCATTCTGGACAATTTGTATTTGGTACATCAGCCCCTTCATTCAAGGATAAAGAAGCTGGTTCTTCCAAATCCCTCTTAGCAAAACACATGGCTGTTGTCAAGCCTATAGGCAAGTCTAATAGCTCAGTATCTGATGCCATCAACTCTTGCTTAGCTGCCAAGCTAAGACAGGCTGATGTCATTCAGATAAAGTCTGCTAAGACTAACTATAGGCAGTCAACTAGCCAGGTTATTGCTAATAGGAATAGGAAGAATGCAGTCAGCTACTTCACTGAACACAAACACATTGATGCTCCTTCCACCTCAAAGGGTGTTCAGAAAATAAGATACAACATCCATGAATGTTGGTGTTGTGGTAAAGTGGGACACTTTGCCATATATTATTGGCACAATCCCATTGTGTCTAATGCTAATAGGAGTTTTCCGGTAAAGGCTGCAGCGGGTGTGAGTAAGTCTTATTATGCTAACAAAGGCCTAGGACACAAAAATCAATTGGGCTCCTAAGGGAAAATTAATTGCTTTTTGTAGGATAGTTCAAGTACCAGCCTAAGGCAAATATGGTACTTGGACATTGGGTGCTCAAGGCACATGATAGGTACCAGGAGTCTTCTACAAGATTACACTGCTGTGAAGAATGGACCTAAAGTTATCCTTGGAGGTTCTGAAAAAGGAGTCACCAAAGGATATGGTGTGATCTCTCATGGCTTAGTCTCAATCACAATGGTAGCTTATGTTGAAGGGTTGCAACACAACCTTGTAAGCATATGCCAACTATGTGACTTGGGCTATGTCATTGAATTCCACAATGACAAGTGCTTGATCAAAAAGTTAAATGACTTAGAGATCATTCTCTTAGGCATAGGAGTGGGAATGTTTATTACTTAGATTTTATTTGAAATAATTCTTGATCCCATGTGTGGCTTAAGTCTAATGAAAGTGAGTCTCTTTGTGTTCAATGGCACAAGAGACTTGCCCACATTAACTACAAGACAATGGATAGACTATTTTCTAAAACCTTGTTAGGAATAGTCCAAATTTGAAATGTATTAAAAGTGGTCCCTGTCACGCATGCCAAATGGGCAAGCATACTAGGGCCACTTTAAAAGCATTGGCTCCAAAGACACTAAAAGATGTCTATATCTGTTGCATATGGACTTGTTTGGTCCTTTGCCAATTCAGAGCCTAGGTGGGAAATTGTATACTTTCGTGATTGTTGATGATCACTCAAAATAAACATGGGGATTCTTCCTTAAGAAGAAATCTGATACTTTTGATATCTTCACAAACCATGTCAAGGCAATCCATAATTAACTACAATGTATTGTGGTCAAGACTAGAACTGGCCATGGTACAGAATTTTAATCTGGGGCCATGACAAAGTTTTGTCATGAATTTGGAATCACCCAAGAATTCTCCTCCCCAAGGACTCCACAACAAAATGGTGTGGCTGAGAGGAGGAATAGGACCTTGATAGAAGTTGGGAAAACATTGCTTAGTGACTCCTCACTTCCAGAATATTTCTGGGCTGAGGCAGTCAATACTGCTTGTTATGTTCTCAATAGAGCTTCCATCAATAAGGCCCTTGAAATAACCCCCTATGTGATTCTGAAAGGAAAACAACCAATAATTTTATACTTTAGAATCTTTTGTTGAAAATGCTATATTTTAAATAATGGAAAATCTCAATTAACAAAGTTTGCTGAAAAATGCAATGTTAGGGTTCTTGTTGGATATAGCTCACATAGTAGAGCCTATGGAGTATTCAACAAGAAGGCTCATGTTGTAGAAGATTCTATGCATGTTGTATTTAATGAGACTATCCTACTTTATAAGGGATGGTCCAGTTCTCCTATTTTGACAGGTAATGCACAGATGATGCAAGACATGTCTATCCAAGACATACCTAGCACCAGCAGAATCTATTCAGATGTTGTTGTTCCTGAAAATGATGATCAGCAGGCTGCTGAAGAACCTGCTGCTCCAAAAGAAAAGATGCAGATTGCTGACATATTGCCTGCAGCAAACAGACACCTGAGGGATCATCCAAGAGACCAGATAATTGGAGATGAGAACCAAGAGATGGTCACCAAAAGTAGGCTCATAATGAAGCTCTGTTCTTGAGCTTTCTGTCACAGATGGATTCTAAGAAGTTTGAAGAAGCAAATCAAGATACCTTCTGGATTCAAGCAATGCAAGAAAATCTGCTACAATTCAAAAGATGCAAGGTATAGAAGTTGGTGCCAAAACCTCAAGGACACAACATCATTGCCACCAAATGGATCTACAGAAATAAGCTAGATGAGAATGACAACATCATCAAGAATATGGCTAGAATGGTGTCCAAAGGATACATGTAAGAAGAAGGTATTGACTTTGATCAAACCTTTGACCCAGTTGCAAGGTTAGAAGCAATAAGGCTATTTCTTGCCTATGCTGCCACAACGGGGTTCAAAGTATACCATATGGATGTGATGTCAGCTTTTCTGAATGGAAATCTAAAGGAAGAGGTATATGTGGAGCAGCCCTCAGGTTTTGTTCATCCAACCCTTTCCTCTGATGTCTATTTACTTGGGAAAGCATTATATGGTCTAAAGCAATCCCCTAGGGCTTGGTATGAGACCTTGTCTAGCTTTCTCATCAAGAACAAGTTCTTGAGGGGAAAGATAGATAATGCATTGTTTCTTAGGGAAACAAAGGGCAAATGTCTCCTAGTCCAAATTTATGTTGATGACATAATATTTGTGTCTTCCGATGACAACCTTTGCAAAAGGTTTGCCAACCATATGCAGGGGGGTTTGAGATGAGCAGTATGGGAGAGATCAAGTACTTCTTAGGCCTCCAAGTGAAATAGTCTGATGAGGGGATATTCATCTCTCAGACCAAGTACACTAGGGAGCTTATCAAGAAGTTTGGGATGAAATCTCCTTCCACCATGAAGACTCCCATGGGGTCCAACATTTCCTTGGATAAGGATGAGAAGGGTAAGCTCTTGGATGAATCCATGTACAGGTGCATTATTGGATCCATGTTGTATCTGACTGCTAGTAGACCAGACATTATGCATGCTACATGTGTTTGTGCTAGGTACCCAGCATGCCCTAAGGAATCTCACTACTCAGCTATAAAGAGAATTTTGAGATACCTTAAATGCATCCAACATCTTGGCCTTTGGTAACCTAAGATCAATGATTTTGAACTGACTAGTTTTTCCAATGCAGATTTTGTAGGATGCAAAAAGATAGGAAAAGTACAAGTGGGACTTGTCAATTCTTAGGAAGGAGGTTGATCTCTTGGAGCAGCAAGAAGTAGACCAGTGTGGCTATATCCACTGTTGAGTCTGAATATAAAGCTTCAGGGAGATGTTGTGCATGGCTATTATGGATACAACACCAGCTAGAGGATTACAACCTCAAGGTAAGTCACTATACATTGTATTGTGACTCATCCAGTGCTATCTCTATTGCTAAGAATCTTGTCTCTCATAGCAGGTCTAAGCATATAGAGATAAGGTATCATTTTATAAGAGAGCATGTAGAATGTAAATATATCTACCTTGAATTTGTCCCCACTAACAATCAAGTAGCCGATATCTTTACAAAGCCATTAGATGAGGCTAAATTTAATGCTTTCAAAATTGAGCTAGGAATGTTGAACTTAGAATAGGCCTTCAACTTTTCATTTTGTCTAACATACTTATTGTATTATTTCCTTAGCTTTGCTAGAAAATAATAATGCCTCAGAACATTTAGTGACAAGATTAGGGGGAAGGACAATCAAATTTAAAAGTGAGTCACTGTTTGGGAGTAAGATCAGCTGAAATAGCTGAGAAAGTTTCAGCTGAACTGCTGAGATAGCTGAGAAAGCCTCAACTGAACCGCTGAGACAGCTAAAATAGTCTCAGCGGTTGACGATACCGTGTCCCAGCGGGTTGTCACTCCATCGGTTCAATTAAATTATGTCTTAATTAAAAATTTAGTAATATAAAATCAATTAAATTGATAAGTCAAATCAACATCTATCATTAGGGCAAATCTAAACCTCAGCCAAGCCTCTATAAATAGAGAAATGTTGATTAAATCATTTACAAATCCTTTCACCATAGCTGGCAAGACGAACCATCTTCCCTCCCCTTTTAGTGACTCATCTTTTAGAAGAAATGGCGCCAAAAATGTCAAAGGATCTCCAAGAAGGCTATGAGATCATAAGAAATGGATTCCAGCATGCCCAATTTGAGATTAAAGAAGGGATTCAACTTCTGGATGATCAAGGATTAGAATTCCTTCTATCAAAGCCATAAGTAATTCTCAGAACTGATGTTCTGGAATTATTCAACAATGCAAAGCTATCATCTTCCAACTCCTCATTAAAGTCCAAGATTGGATGCTTGAAGATAAAGATATCTGTAAGAAAGATGGACAAAGCATTTCAACTGCCATCATGCAGTCATGTTGAGGAAGATGGTGTGTCTGAAAGGGACAAAGAAAGGGTCCTCAAATGGTGTGGCACAGTGATGCCAAAACTGGCTCACTTAAGAGGAAGTTCTTCAATTAGAAAGGAAAATTGCAATCTATTATTATTGACAAGGCATTGCTATGCAAGCCAGGGTCACATGATACAAAATCAAAACACATGTTTGGATTGATGACAAGAGTGGTCTTGAAGAAAAAGACCTCCTGGGCTGCTGTAATTTTCCAATGGATAAAAGAATGTCTGCAAGCACCCAACCTAGGCAGAATTCTTTCTCTATATCTTCTGAACACCTATCCTAAGGATTTTGATAAGTCAAAAGGATCCAACCTTCACTACCTAAAAAGAATAGATATAAAGACCTTGGGCAGGTTCTCAAGGGTGCTTCCAATGAGTCAGCAAGAATGGTTTGTTCTGATTCTAAGTCAGAGGCTGCAGAAAATGTCCCTACTGAGGAAAATCAAGTTCATACCAGCAGTCCAGTAAGAAATGTTCATAAAGTCCATGACACTGAAGGACATGAAGATCATGTTGTTGCGGAAGAGAATGAGAAGGATGAGGATGTTGTTGATACTGAAGAAAAGCCTTATGAACATAGAGGAGATCACACTCAAAGTGGTGCTCCTAACTCTCAAACAACTGATAACAATGCACTGAATGTACCCTCATCTATGGAAGATCATGAAGAGGAACAATTGGACACTGCTGATGACTTACAAAGTAAGATTTATTTATTTATATTAAATCTAGAAAGAAGAATTAAACTAATCACAAATGAACCAATAGACTACTAGGGAGATGATCAAGAAGGGGTGAGTGCCCCATCTGAGGGGGAGCAATAGAAGGACTCATCTGATGAAAAAGATAAGGATGCTCCAAATGAGGGGGAGCAAGTAGGCTTAGCTGGAAAAGAAAGTAAGGAGACGGGAGATAATGATGATGCCAAGACTGATGATGCAATTGAGGAGGAGCATATCCCTGCTTAGGCTGAGGGGGAGCATGAAGAGCATGCAATGGAGCCATTTACTGTGGTACCTAAAGTCCATCCCTCCACATCTACAGTATCAAATGAACTTCTCCTAAGTTCATTTAGTATAATTATTGAAGGTCATATAACTTCAATAAAGGATTATATTGATAGGTCTGTCTTTGTAGTGAAGAAAGAAGTAATGTCTGAAATTCAAGTAATTAAGGAAGAAACTTCATACCTCAATAGGCAGATGACAAAATTGTTTGATCTAATGGAAAAATCAGTTGTAATTCAAAATACAATACTGAGATCAATGAACAAACAACTGCAACTCTCTGATCAAGACATGAGATATGTCAAGAACTATGTGAGTAAGACTGATGAGGTCATAGAGAAGGCCTCCAATCATATTGAAGAGTATGTATGGTCTACTACAACAACAATTATTGGAGAGGCAGAAAAGATGAAGGATGATTTAAAATCAGATTTAGAAAATGCCTTCCAAACCCTATCTGGGTTTGTTGTTTCTTCCTCCCAAAGCTTGGAACAGAAAGTGGTTGAAGAAGCCAGAAAGAGGGAGGTGGCCAATGCTGAAACCAATTCTGAGTTGGCCCTCAAAGTTCTACAAGGAACAAGAATAACACTGAACCTTCCTTTGCTGGGCAATTTCAAAAAAGAAGATTTTGATTTTGAAGCTCAAGCAAAGATATCACAATATGCTCAGCTTGTAGCTAGAAGAAAAAGAGAAGGTGTCATGCTTGCAGAAGAATTCATGGCCAAGACTAGAAAAAAGCAGGGCAATGACCCTGATTATGAGCATTGGAGTGATGACTCCAAAAGCATTATTCTGAATGCTTGGCTGAACCTTGGCCTAATTTGCAAAGACATTAACAGGATATACCCTACAGAAGAATGGATAAAGCATCTTGAGAGGAATTCCCAGAAGGAAAGGGTCTTCAAATAAAATCTTGTAAGGAAGAACAATCCAAAGAGGACGCCTTCAAGATACATTCCTAAGCCATATCTTTACTTCAAGAGGCAGGAGAACAAGAGAAAGTTAGCTGAAATGAAAATTGCTGCTGCAGGAAAGGAGGCTGCTGCTGAAGATGCTAAATGCTCTAGTTCAGTAAAGAAAAGAAAAACTTGAACCAAATGTATTTAGTTTTTCATAAAAAGCAAATGTAAAATGAATCATATACTAACACTCTCTCATTTATAAATTTGATAATTATGTTGAAATGATAGCTTTTGTTAATAGGCCAACATTAGTCAAGCATAAAAATTTTCAATATTAATGCTTTATATATTATGTGGTGCCTATATGTAGTTAACAATGTTATTGTTGTGTTGAACAATGTTATTGTTATGTGGTCATGACTATTATTCATAATCTATCATGACATCTTCTGTGATGACCATTTTTTGTTAACAATTACTTGTTATGTTATCATGCCTATTTTTTCATATATTGTCTTGATAGTTCGTTTTGTGGTTATGTATCTTAGCATTGGTGTATGTTCTGGCTTCTTCAAATAGGGGGAGATTGTTGGGAATATTGCCCTCAATATTCCCTTGATTTGAAGAGGCATCACACTCAATGCTAAGTACATATTGTATTTGATAAACCCTCTTATGCATAATGTATATGCAGGGTTAGGTTATTCCAAACAATGGAATAGTTTTGTTGTCTAGCTATCAAAACCTCTGAGATAACATCATTGTCTCAGCTGAACCGCTGAGACGAGGCCAGGAGCGACTAAGAAGGAGTCTGTCTCAGCTGATCTGCATTTAGATAGAATCCGCTGAGAAGACTATATGTCTCAGCGGATCTGCTGAGACGAAGACAGATCCAGTCGCTGAGACTGAAGATTGTCTCAGCCCAATCGCTGAGACAAATTCAAATTTGAATAAAGCACTAGCGGGATCTGCTTTTAGCGTAAGTGGCTGTAAAGCTAGATAAAGTTTTCTATTCCCCTCCATACTGTGTTAGGGCCCTCCTTAGAGCCATTGCAGATGGAAGAGGTATACAAAAACATGTTAGGGCATTGTGGAGTGACTGCTGAAAAGTGGAAAACAAATCTGAAAAAATCACTATTCTAGTGACGACTTCCACAAGTGATCTCTCCTTGCTTCCCGAACCTACTAGCAGATACAAAGAGAGAAGATAGTTCTTCCTTATTCATTCAAGAAGAGCAACTTAATCTTTCTTCATCTACTGAAGAGAAAGATCAAATAGGAGCAAGGATTGAAGGTATTGCCTTTCAACCCTGCTTCAAGACAGCACCAGCAGTAAATCAACAACATAAGACAAAAGATGAAGGATACATCTTTACAGTCCTCTATTGTAAGAATATATTATAATCTTTGTATGAGAATTAGTGTTCTAAGTTTGTAGGGCATTTTTCCTGAGTTGTAGGGCTGTTGAGCCTGAGTTGTAAGGCTGTTGAGCCTGAGTGTGTAGGGATGTTAAGAATGAACTTGTAGAGTTGTACTCTAAGCTTGTGGTGTATGATCTCTGTGAAGATCTGAGGTAGGGCTTCTTGATAGGCATGAGGTAGGAAATCAGTGGATTTCTGAGGTGTAGGATCTGGAGCACTCTGAGAGGTAGGGATGTTTGGGCCTGAGGAAGGGTTTGGAGCAAACGTGAGAGATCCTATGGGATCTGTGTTGTAAGCTCTTGGAGATGAGTTTAGAGGAGGTTGCCTTGTCTAACACACTATTATAAAGGTATAGAGGGAAAGTGGACAACCAATAGACACACTATCTTGGGGAACCACTAAAAAAGGTTGTGTGCTTTCTGTGTTGTGCCTTTGCTTTGCATATTATCTAACAACAGCTAGCTGCTAACAAGAAAAATAAAAGAAACCTATTCACCCCCCCCCCCCCCCTCTAGGTGAATTAGACTACTACCTTATAAACTATCAGCACAGATCTTGATGTCTCATTGAGACCAAAATTGGAGAATTCTCTCCCATAGTTCTTTAGTCCATTGACTATCTTAAAGAACTTCTCATAACAGCCAGCAATTGAGTCCTTCTTCTCTTTCCTGAAGGCCTCATATTCTTAGTTAAGAAGAGATTTACTATCATCTCTTACTTCCTCAGTGCCCTCCATATAGACAATTAGTGAATTCTACATTACCTTTGCAGTTTTTCAATGATCATGTTTTGGAAAGTGGATTCATCTATGATGTTTGACCGGAAGTTTGCGATCTCGAGTGCTCATGATGAAATTCGCCCGATCTCGGCGGTCACAACGGTCTCAGTTTTTCCAAACCGCATGTCTTATCCTCGGCAACAGATCTTCAAGTCTTTAACGGTCAAGACCATTCGAGATCGTCAGACCGTGCGGTCTGGGTCCCTGAGCTTTTCTGCTATTTGCACACCAGGTAGCTTCTTTCCTTTGTCCTGACTCTCTTATATCTTGGGCAGCCCATAATTTTGATATCTACCCTTTCGGGCAGGCTCCCGCGTCTATAAATAAGAGGGTAGGTGTCCCTAAAATGGACTTTTGGTTTGGATCTTGATCGTAGTATCAGCCTAAGCGGTCTTAGTTTTTGTCCTCCCTAAGGTTCCTTTCCCGGTCTCGCTGTCAAGCTACATCCTTCTCAGCTGCTCTAGGCCCTTAGTAACCGGTCATCCACAATTTTTTCCCTTTTTTCCTTCAGTGTAAGTTGTGTAGGTAAAATTTTTGTACCAAAAAACAAACACGCAACCTTCAGACTAGGACATTCCAGCGAACTCAGCGGTCTTACTATGCCAGACCGGGAGTTGCAGAGTCATCCTTTTGGCGGTCCCTTAGGTCCAATTCACGCAACCTCGGAAGACCACGAGTCTCATTTTGACCGGGCTTTAGAGTGTACTCGGCAAGAGTTCGCTAAAGCCCTGCGAGAGACTGCTCAGTAGATCGAGATGATGAGGCAGGCCTTCGTGGCGATCTCCCAGCGTTTCGTCCCTCAGACCGCTGTGGTCGTCACACCCTTTGATAATCTGCCCGACAGCAGTCACGTGCAAGACCACTTGACCCCTCAGCCCGCAGCTTCTCTATGGTCTCACGGGGTGGAGTTCGTCGCTCGACATGATTTATTTTAAGTGGCTGCCCAGGGAAGTCAAGACCGAGCTCTAAACTTTCAGGAGGATGTTGCTCATCCCCCAGCTCATCGTTGGGAGCATCCATCTCCTTTTGTTGACCAAGTGAGGTGGGAGCCAGTCACAATGGGGTTCCGAGAACCTCGGATCTCAGTCTTCACTGGTAGAGATGATCCATTCTCTCACCTGCAGGCTTTCAAATCTGTAGTATCGATGAGAACTCTGACTAAAGGCCTCCATTGCATGTTGTTTGCAACCTATTTGGGAGGTGAGGCTGGGGAGTGGTTCTTCAACCTTCCCTCCAGGTCAATTTCCTCCTTTGCAAACCTGCAGTAAGAGCTTCTTCTAAGGTTTGCTACGTCGAAGACGAGAAAGAGTATGTGTGTATATTTTACCCACCTTAATAAAGCTTGCCCGAAAGATTGCTACCCTATGCCTCGGATAGATTCTTTAGTTGTTTCCGCTGTTGGGTATCCTGTTATGAGTTTTTAGATGCATTCTCAGACTATCATCAAATTAGGATGCAAAATCCTGACGTACCTTATACATCATTCATTACGAACGATGGATGTTTTAGTTATCGCGTAATGCCTTTCGGGCTTAAAAATGCTGGTGCGACCTATCAAAGGATGATGGATTCTATGTTTCAAAAGTAGAAGGGTAGAAATCTTGAGGTGCATGTTGATGACCTTCTCATCAAAAGTAAGGTGTTTTCAGCTCATTTGAGGGATCTCGAAGAAATGTGCTCAACTCTCTGAACCTTCATTATGAGGTTGAATCCTTTGAAGTGTGTTTTTGGAACTAGCAAGGGCAAGTTATTAAGTCATCTCTTAACCCCGGAAGGACTTGAGCCTAATTTTAATAAAGTGAAAGCGATTCTCAAAATGGCACCTCCGAGGTCTCCAAATGAAGTGCAGCAGCTGGGAGGTAGAATGGCAGGTCTAAGCAGGTTTATATCTCGTTCAGGAGATAAAAGTGCTCCTTTTCTCAAGACCCTTCGGTAAGTCTCTAAGTTTGAGTGAACTAAAGAGTGTGATGTGGCTTCTGATCAGTTGAAGAAGCAGCTAACCTCAACTCCTCTTCTTCAGAGCCCCCGAGAGGGTGAAGACCTCTTCTTTTATCTGGGTGTTGGAACTGATGTAGTTAGCTCGGTGCTAGTAACAGAAGAAAAGAGAAAGCAGTTCCCGGTCTACTATGTTAGCAAAATCCTGAAAATGTGGAAATTAGATACCCGATCCTAGAGAAGCTGGCAATATCCCTTATCATCTCAGCAAGGAGGCTCATTCTATTCAAGTAGTGACAGACTTTCCCCTGAAGAATGTATTAGAAAAGCCAGAGCATTCAGATAGGTTGGCCAAGGGGGTGATAGAGCTAAGTGAGTTCATTATTTCTTATGTTCCTTGGATGGAGATCAAATCCCATATGCTAGCAGACTTTATGGTTGATACAACCTATATTAGCTCTGAAATTGAGGTACGGAGACCTCTCCCTTGGACCATTTTTCTCGACGGGGCTTCAGGTAAAAACTCCTCAGAAGCGGGGGTAGTATTAATCAAATCTGAATGGTGTAAGACTAAATAAAGCTTTAAAGTTTCATTTTTTGGTTACTTACAATCAAGCCGAGTATGAGGATCTTTTGGCAGGTCTTCTCTTCGCCGGGGAACTAGGTATTGAGAATCTTGAGGTGAAAATGGACTCTCTAGTCATGGCTTCTTAGATGAATAGTGTAAGACCCCCCTCCCGGAACACAAGACACGGCCGAGGGGAGTCTTATGCCCAGGATAGCCGCCTTGCGGAGCGCCAGCACACGAGCTAGCCTCCCCCACAAGACGCCTATCCTGCCGGCCAAACCAACTAAACAGCGCCAACACATCAATAAAAGAAAGCATTAAAAGCCATAGATCCACAATAAGTATTAATATCCAAACAGTAAGTATAAGAAAGACAGAAAGCTACACAAGCTCCTGCAAATCATCATAGTATCAAGCTAAATGCCCCAAGGGCTACATCTCAAACTGCGCTCACATCGGTCACCGACGGTAGTGAGGGTATCGTGGTCTCCGGCCCTGTCGTCCTAACCTGACTATCTTCCTCCAGCACCGTGGTCTGCTGCCCCAGGGTGCGCTCCTAAAAAGAGGGGTGCAACAACCGTTACTCATAAAGACTATGTGGCTTCACTTCTTCTCCCCCAGTGACTCCAAGGCACCGGGCGGAAGGGAAGAAAGGGAAGCTGTAATTTAATTAGTACTAGCAAAACAGGTGACAAAGGTAGATGTAATCATGGCAATTATAACAATGTATAATAAAGCACACCAAAAGAGAGCAGTTATAACAACAGTGAATAAGCAGTCGAGCATATAATAGCAAAACGAGAGCAGTTCGACGACAGTGTATAAGAAGCACAATTAATAAGTAGTATGACAATGACAGAGTGTAAGCAAGTAATGAAATAGTACATGAGTAAGCAGTTCATATCGTACCTTAACTTATATGAATGCCCATACAAACTTATAAGTTAAGGTTTCCAAATTGGGACCCATCATATAAAAGAGCCCATACTAATTTATATGATGGACCCGATGTGGTGCAATATTATGATTATGAAGGATGAATGCAATGCAATGATTATGATATGATGAACTCACCCATGCATTTTGCTATGTCGACATAGACCTGTAGTTCTCGCTTTTCGAGGGTAGCTAACCACTCAGGCACCTCGCGTCGTGGCCAGACGGAGACTGTGGACCGGGCTCCTCCACAACTAGGTGGGTATGAACACTACCAGACCTAGGCCTATGTACGCCTCAACATTAAGAACACACAGCGGAGACCCTGCGTACTGCTCGCTTCAAGCTGAGCCTTCAAGGACACGGAAGTGGACCTAGGTAGGTGAGCACCAAGAGTCCAACCCAACCGGTCTAGAGTCTAACTGTCGGCTTCTGTCGGTGTCACGACTAGCAAGCCCGTAGACCTGCCAGAAGTAATCCTCCAACCAGGATCACTACACCACCATGTGTAAACCATGCATATTCATGTAATTCTCATGCATAAACCATGTTATCGAGCACCCAAGGACTCACGAATGGAGCATCCTTACCTTTCACATCATACCAGCTCAACCGATGCAAATTAGCATCCAAGGCCCCCAACCACCGGGTCCTTAACATTTCACCATGAGATATAACCATATCTTATAATCCACACCGATCAATCAATGCTACCCATACCGAGCTATCATGACTCTATGCAGTAGCGTGTGTATATCATGGAAATTACTCTACCAGATCCTGTAGGACTACTTGTGCATACGGTGTCATATTCATATTTTACTAAATATGTAAGCCCCAAACATATCACCAATATTCAATCGTCTTAAGTACAAATCACAACGTGTTTCGACACGAATAAAGCTATCAACCTTATGGGGAGGTTATTACCAATCTACATCATCCAATAGATTATCAAGTGATATGAATGTTAATATATACAAGCATACCCTCCAAAATCTTATTCAATTACACATCACCATGATTCATTCTTCAAACTAATTAATAATAGAACATTTAATCAAGGCTTATTTCAAACCAAAACCTATGAAATTTCTATGATATCACATAATCATCACCTTGAATATTTCAACCAATTTTTGGCCTCATTTATATTTACAAAAGCTATTTACGACACCATAAATTTCTTAGAAGGGACTAGCCATATTACCATAAATATATATCCAAAAAAATACTGAAACTAAATAGGAGTGATCATAATATCATCAGTTTCATCTCTACCAAAATTTCGTAAACATCCGTTGAGTATTTTACGAGAAAACCAATAAAACATCAAAATGTGTACAAAACCAGCAATGTTTACTAAAACAGGATTTCTGGGAGCTACAGATGTCCAAACATTATGATCCACCCCAATTTAGAAAGCTAACATCAAGGGCTACAAAATTCCTGTTGAGTCCTAAACCAATATCTAAGTGGGTCTTACCAAAAATCTGCTATGAAGTAAACTGCAGAAATCTGGACAGCAAAACAGCATGCACTAAACACATTCCATCTTTCTGGACAGTCCACTCGACTGGACCTTTAGGGAGCTACGGATCACTTCAGAAAACGGGTAACCTATCGTCGGAAAGCTCCTTCCGAGGGCTACAACATTCGTGTTGAGCCCGAAGTCTAATTCTAGTTGGATCAAGCCTAAAAATTGGCTTGACCCCAGCTGCGCACAGATTTCCTTAATAACCAAGTGCAAAATTATAAATTGAAAACTTCTTTAGCAAGGGGGGGGGGGGGGGGGGGCTATCATCACATTTATCACACAAATATATAATTAAGAACCCTAATTAGCAGAGGGCTATTCATCATCTTTCCCAAACACGGGTTAAGTTAAATCCCTAAATGTCATTCCTCTCACTCTCCCTCAACGACCATGGGTTTGCCCCAAATCAGATCCCATCTCTTCTTCTTGAAGAGAAGAAATGATTCCTAAAACCTCGCGGCGAACGATGCCCTAAATTTGAGGTTCCGGCTTGGTCTTCCTAAGGAAACTCCATTAAAGCTCACACTAGAAGCCCTCTTGAGCCTTCATCTCTCCTATTGTGATCTAAGAGGCTAGCACCAAGGGAGAGGGGAGGAAGTCACCTTATTTTGCGGCCATGGCTGGATCTCATCTTCATGGCAGTCGAGTGGTGGTCGTCCAAGCTCCAAATTTCCTCCAAGCTTTGTTCCTTCAGAGATTTCCCCCAACTAATTCCCTAAAGTGAGAGGAAGAAGAAGATGAAGATCAAGATTTTTCCCTCGGGAGAAATGCTCAGCCCTTGTGTTAAAAGAAAAGAGGGTTTGCATTAATAAGACTTGGAACTCCAATTTTAGGTGTCAGCTCCTTATTGGAATTAATTCCACTTCTTAGCCTAAAAAAATAAGCACTCAAGCTTTATCGGCGACGGAAAGAAGAGCGCCCAGATTCGTCGAACGGGAACAATCATTTCGTCGAACGCAGGCTAAATCAATTTCGTCGAACGCAGGCTAAATCAATTTCGTCGAACGCAGGCTAAATCAATTTCGTCGAACGCAGGCTAAATCAATTTCGTCGAATGCGGGCTAAATCAATTTCATCGAACGCAGGCTAAATCAATTTCGTCGAACACATGCTAAATCAATTTCGTCAAACGCAGGCTAAATCAATTTCGTCGAACGCAGGCTAAATCAATTTCGTCGAATGCAGGCTAAATCAATTTCGTTGAGTGCAGGACAACAATACTTTCATCGAACTAATGGCGGCAAACTCTGAGATCGACGAATGCTGAGCATTTCGTCGAACGGAGGCAACATCAATATTTCCGTCGATCTGCGGCTAATTCTGCGATCGACGAACGGCAGAAATTTCGTCAAATGCTACAAACTTCATTATTTTCCTGATTTTATTATATTTTCCTGTCATTCCATTCCCCCAATTAATCCAAATCCGAGCACGCACTGGAAAGCCCAAAACCGAGTAGTCAAAACGTCTCCGAGGGGTCTAGCGCGAAACGGGATGTTACAAATCCAATAAACGAAGAAACAATTTCGTCCCCGAAATTTAAGTTGAGGCTAGGGGTTTAAGTATAGATCACAAAATTCATTGCTGTACACTTTAGCATATACTCCAGAAATTTCCTAGCATAAGAATCCAGAATTTCATAAATCAGGAAATTTATTTTAGCATAAAACTAGGGAAATTCTCTATAGCTCCCAGCATAATCAACAAGGTTGCTAAATATGAGACTATGGAAGGAAAATCAATTAAATGCCAATCATGTAGCCAAGGAAATATACCAAGTAGCAGCTAGCCTAGAACAAGAATTTCTAAGCAGTTATTATCCTAACCCAAGGGACATACTAGCTGCCAATCAAATCCAAGGGGAACAAAAAGAAACAAATAGCTGCCACAATAAGCCAAGGGTTATACCAGCTGCCAACCAAACCAAGGAAATCAAATAGCTGCTAGCATGAAACCAAGGAAATCACCAAACTCCCCACTAAATCAATAATTGTTAGCATGAGTCAAAAATAAATTTATCAATCTCCCCCCCCCTTAATCCATAGCAGCCAGACAATAAGCCAAGAACAAAATAAATTTTTCCAAACTCCCCTCTTCATAAACCTTGGCAGCTAGAGATAAGCCCAGAAATAAATTCACCAACTTTCATTGCACCTTTGATCTAAACCCCCTTAAGATCGGTGACCCCAATACACATGAGGTTACTACTCGTGCCTCCAGATGAAATTTAGAATCCTCCACCAAAGGAGTCATGTGCTTTATATGTGCAAAAAAAAAATTTGATTCTTCCAATCCCAAGCATCGTTATACAAATAACGTGAAGCACTTTCAATATCATCACTTCTGTGCATCCAAAAATTTTGCGTTAAACGAGGCTGGCCTCAAAGTCAGATGGGTGATCAACAATAAAATTCACGATGTCATATCCTTGGGTCAAACCTCAAATACCAAAACGGTTATTATACCCGCAAGATCGTCTCTCTTATGTACTAAAAATGTAGAAGCAAGCCTTAATATCATCTTCTAGTACAACCATCATTATCCATATCGTTATCAATCGCTCCCATCAATGTCATCTCGTCCGAGGCAATACAATTACACGTGCACCTACCTGTACATATAGAGACATATTCATATCTTCTTAAATAAGTAAATTCAACTTATCCTCAATATTCAAATCACGTGTTCAATTCACGGCGTGTCTCAACACCCTTGACGCTCTCACCCATATTGAGAGGTTATCATGAATCCAATCATCATCGTTCACTTACTATTTAAATAAACAGGATCTAAGGAAAAAATGAAGTCGGTTCGTAAATAGACCAATAAACGAAGGGCAAAGCCCCCGTACATTTTCGGACTAAATTTCTTCCACCGCCCATATGGTACATTCATCTCACATATGAGCACAACCTTAGGGGCATATCTTCCTCGACTTAGAGTTCTTACCCTATAGATCCCCGAATCTACGCACTTATATATCAGCCGTGATGTAAAAAAAAATTCAAATTTTACGGCGACGACCAAGCTGCATCTCATTGTAATGAGAGCATGTGCAAATAACATCCAATTACCCGGTACATTTATATATGTTTGAACTAAACATGAACCAAGGTGCACAGCTCAGGATTATTTCCCTTCGACACGAGATATGCAGACTACCAAAAGTAGGGCATACTTCACAATGTGATAAACTAAATCAAATCCATTACAAGTGCCCTACCATTCCTGCCAACGATCATCCATGGCATGCATGTTTATTTTATAAAACCTTTTAGAATTTTAGAACATCAATCAAGTCGTATTAATCTTGTTGACTCCACCGCCTAACTCTTATTAATTTCCCCATGTCAAGTAATTACAACACTAAGGGAATGTTCACCAAGAATTTCCAAACTCAGGGGTAGTGTATTATCATACCCGCAATGCATGCACAAAATTTCATTAACTTCCCAGTTATAACGTTATTACAACATAGCTGCATATCCCCAATGTGTAAATTTACTACTCTCCTCGTTACTTATCCACATAATCTTAGAACAATATAAAGAAAATGATCATCTTCAAAAATGCTTTTCCTCTCTTATTCCGCTAATAAAATTCCTATCAACCCAAACATGGCCTTAGCAGTCTGCTTTGCTTAAGGTGAATTAACTCTCAAGGATCAAAACTTCCAATGTCAAAAATTACAAAGATTCTAACTCCTCAAGGGATCCAAGATGGTACATAACTAGCCCAATAAACGAAGAGATATGCCCCTATATCTCTTCGACTGAGTTTCTTCTACCACCAATATAGCACATTCGTCCCAAAATGAGCCTTCTCTGGATCCGAATTCTTATCGTAACTTCTCCATATGAAACCTTCTAAATAAATAGAAGTGAGAGGTATCCACATACAGTATAAAAGACATGCATGCTTGGTGGCCTCTTACTAAGCTGATGATAAATTTCAGACACCAATCTCATTTAGATTGCCATAATATTTTTGGTAAGGTGATAATATTACTCCATATCTAGGATAGAAATATCAGGGTGTGAGTCTCTAGCATCTACACTCACGTTAAACTCTTCCCTTAGTCAATCAAGGTCACTTATTGCTTAGTCCAATCATCCCCAAGATCAGTATAAAGTTAGGGTATGTCACGACATATCCTGCTAAGTCGACCAAAAGTGGTATTCTAGTTAGGTTGGCATCAATCTTATGGCAAACCAACTCTAATGGTTGGAATGGGAATACCAATTACTGTCTCAGAGTGAGCGAGCATTTGTATGTAAGGGTACGAGTTTGGCTTAGGTTGGCACTTTCTATAGGAAAAAGAGGACATACTTAATGTGAATCACACATGGGCACACCACCGCTTCCGCTGCATCAGTTTGTCCTCAAACTAATTTAGCTAGCAGGTGTGGCTTAGTGGGTTAATGGACTTCTTTATCTAAGGATCGTTGCAAGCTGATACCATTTGTAAGACCCCCCTCCCGGAACATAAGACACGGCCATGGGGAGTCTTATGCCCAGGACAGCCGCGTTGGGGAGCGCCAGCACACGAGCTAGCCTCCCCCACAAGACGCATATCCTGCCGGCCAAACCAACTATACAGCGGCAACCCATCAATATAAGAAAGCATTAAAAGCCATAGATTCACAATAAGTATTAATGTCCAAACAATAAGTACAAGAAAGATAGAAAGCTACACAAGCTCCTGCAAATCATCAGAGTATCAAGCTAAATGCCCCAAAAGCTACATCTCAAACTGCGCTTACATCGGTCACCAACGGTAGTGAGGGTATCGTGGTCTCCGGCCCTGTCGTCCTAACCTGACTATCCTCCTCCAGCACCGTGCTATGCTGCCCCAGCACCGCTCCTAAAAAGATGGGTGCAACAATCGTTAGTCATAAAGATTAAGTGGCTTCACTTCCTCTCCCCCAGCGACTCCATGGCACCAGGCGGAAGGGAAGAAAGGGAAGCTACAATATAATTAGTACTAGCAAAAATAGGTGACAAAGGTAGATGTAATCATGGCAATTATAACAATGTATAATAAAGCACACCAAAAGAGAGCAGTTATAACAATAGTGAATAAGCAGTCGAGCATATAATAGCAAAACGAGAGCAGTTCGACGACAGTGTATAAGAAGAACAATTAACAAGTAGTATGGCAATGACAGAGTGTAAGCAATTAATGAAATAGTACAGGAGTAAGCAGTTCATATCGTACCTTAACTTATATGAATGCCCATACAAACTTATAAGTTAAGGTTTCCAATTTGGGACCATCATATAAAAGAGCCCATACTAATTTATATGATGGACCCGATGCGGTGCAATGCAATGATTGTCACAACCCGCATTTTTCCCAAAAATATAATACGTAATATCAGAGCAAGGGAAAAATATGCGTCATGATGCCACGCCTGCAGGAGACGACTACAGACGCTCAGGCAAATACTCTTTACGATAATTTTATAAAAGACATATATGTGATTGGATTAAAAGAGAAATTTTCATTTTAGCTTAAGACCACGTCCCTCGGTCTAGTGGATCATCTAGTCCACAAGTAGAAAACTATATATACGCAGCGGAAAATAGGTTTATTTTTAGCCTACGTGAGCAAGTAAATAAGCATTCCAGAAATGATATGCACATATCTAGGTTTAGTACAGTAAGAAAGGATTTGCTAAGCCGATGGTTTGCTAGCGGCCTCTGACCCACCACCAAACCCCGTGATCTCTCGCTCGTAATCTCTCTTTTTCCTTTTTTTTCCTCTTACTATGCACCTCTTCAGCTGGTGCCACGGGGTCGATCTTAGGGATCGCAAAGGCCGCTGGAAAGAGAATACTTAGAAAAAATAGGAAAAATTATGATGAGATCGCAGGAGACCGCGGGTAAAACTGCTTACTTTCTTCTGGAAAGACCGCAGTGATCTTAGGCTAGATCGCCAGATAGGGAAGGAGATCAAGGCGCTAGCCCGCCAGGAAGGCAAAGATCTTAAGCTCTTCCTCTGAGATCGTCTTGTTCTTTCTAAAGATTCCCTCTGCTCTTGGGGATGGTTGGCTTTTGAGACTGATGAGTCCCATTTATATATACATTTATGGGCTCATCTGGGCCGTATTTCTTGTATTTGCACTTCACTTTAGGTGTGTTTTGCTTATGTTTGCTATTCCTTGCTAAGTGCACATATCGGCCGTTGTGGTGTGTGTTTGCTTGTTTTAGCATTGAGGGTAAGCACAGCATGCTCCTCACTCTTTTTGTGCTTTATTTCCTGCGCTGGATGTGTATTCCCAGCCCTGTTATTGCTATGCAGGTGGACATTTCATCAGTTTCAGTCTGAGTTCAGATTTGTGCATATCGCACGGTTGTGCGTTTTACTTAACGCACGGTCTGTGCGGTCGTGCGCCCTTTACTGAGGAAGAAACTGATGATCCGTCATTTGTCGTGCGTCTCTGCGCACGGGCAGCGCCCGTGCGTGAAGGAATCGCACGTTCTGCCTGTTTGGCCTCGTTTCTTCCTTTTCCGAGTTTACCCGTGCGTTTTGACGCACGGGCGGATCTGCCCGTGCGTGAGTAAATTGCACGGGCACTTTAGGTCGTCTTCCTGCGCTAGTCTTAATGTTTAATATCGCACGGTCTGTGCACGGTCGTGCGTTCGACCGTGCGTGACCAATTTTCTGACTGTTTTCTATAAAGCGCAGTTCTCTGCCCTAGCTCGGGAGACCGTACCTGTTCCGCCTTTTCCGCCGCAAAGGACATCCCAGCTCCGTACACCTTCCGCCACTCCATCAGGGCTTGTCCCTAGGCCTCCTCCTTCATCTTAGAGCTTCAAGGGGGATCTAACCGCCATTACCTTCAAGCAAGGGGAAGTTTTCAAACCTTTACCGGATCGTGAGAAGAAGAAGACGGGCTAATTGGAGAGTAGTGATAGCTCTCTCTACCCCAGACGTAGTTGCGGACCGAGATTGGACGCGGATTAACAACCTGGCGATTCCAACCGTGAATCTACAACGAGCCTTCGGATTCGGTCGATTTCTTGCTTTGTTCTTCTCTTATTGATGTGTATGTAGTTAGATCTAACATATTGATGAAGTAGCACTTATACTTGTTGTATTTCTATACATTTCATGTCTATGTGAATGTGTATTTTTTTTATATGTGTGCATGAGGTGCGCCGCCGTCCATTTCCATTCCACCGCCGCGTTCGTGTGCCGCACTAGCAATTGCTAGTGGCATGCACAGTTCGATTCCGCTTTCCTACTCGTCCATCCGCCCTTGTGAAGCAGCGCGCTCAAGGCCTGCCTAGTCTCCATCCCGCCAAGCGAAGCATTGCATAGAGGCACTGGGTAGGAGTAGTTGTAGTATTATCCTTTATTTTCCACAACCCAAATCTCCCACTTTCGCACCCATCCGACTAAAAGGACTTCGATCTCAAGTCCTTCCTCGAACGTTAACTCCACCTTACTGTGTTCCTTTGAGATCGATACTTGGGGATTCATTCCCATTTTATATTACTTGAATGATCGGTACACTGCCGTTTCGTGCCGCAGTCTAGCTACCGCCTATAGCAGTGTGCGAGATTTGCTCATCAAGTTTTTGGCGCCGTTGCCGAGGAACACAGTCGTGTGAGTTTTCTAGAGAGGGAGAATCTGAGATTTTAGCCCTTTTCATTTGTGTATTGCATTCTTTTGTTTTATTTCTTCTTAGTCTGTTTTCTTGTTTTTATTAGGTTGCTTAGTAAATTTTTGTAGGGTGTATTATTTTGCACATTAGTGTTTATTTTGAATCGTTTTATCTTCACTTTATGTGGGCTGCGTTTAATATTCGCTGCCACTTCTGTGGAGATATATCTCATGCTAGTGATAGATGTCCAACAGGAGATAGCAACCCTAGAACTCAACGC
The DNA here is from genome assembly GCA_033032865.1 of Dactylorhiza incarnata. Lineage (NCBI taxonomy): Eukaryota > Viridiplantae > Streptophyta > Magnoliopsida > Asparagales > Orchidaceae > Dactylorhiza > Dactylorhiza incarnata. Next base: position 5,638,205 of record JAWHQI010000051.1, on the reverse strand, counting down.
TCAGTATATGGAGCACCGACTTCGTCTGGTACTCCATATGGTGCGCGTAAGTCCTATGGTTATTCTGCCGAGCCTCTGCCGTCATACTTCTTTTCGGCTTCAGCACCTGCTGTGCCAAAGAAGCCTATACATCAGTGCTCATTTTGTCAGAGCATGGATCATGCTTTGAAGGATTGTTCTGCTTTCCTTCGTCAGATGGACGAGGATGACGAGCCGGATATCCGGATCATCCCGACTCCTACTTCTGGCAGCACACCTTCAACATCCGGTTATGTGTCCATTTCACCTTCAAGTTTTGAAGGGAATGATGTGGACACAGTCACCAGATGTGTTGCTGATCTAGACTCTGCCATTGCAGAGCCCATCTTCCCTGTACATATATAACCATGAATAGATTCGATTCTTTGTGAGGAATTGGTGCCTGAATCTTTTTCAAGCCCTATTCCTCCCCCTATTGTGCATTCTATTACATTTATTTCTGATAACATTTTTGAAGATGCGTCGCAAGAGGAGGCTGGCGATCTTTGTGTTGAGCCTATTCCTATGGATGAGTACAACCTTCTGGGTGAAGAGGATTTTTCCTCAAAACCGATGGAGGAAGTGCAAATCCGGGAGAAGGCCACCATCGATCCCACCGAACCTTGCGGCATTGTCAACAATGCCGACATTATTTTACTTCCCCAATCTAATGGGAGTGAGACCGGGATCACTCCCCCGATCGATTTTTATTTATGTTCTTCGTCCCCTTTATTCCTTGAGCCCCCTTACCTTTTCGAGCCTATGCAGGTTGAGCCTTCACAGGTTATGCAAGAGGTGGTGCACATTGCATCATGCAATACTGCACACATCTTTTTGTGTGAGGAGGTTAATACCCCCTCCACAGAAGATATGCCATGTATTGTATTACCCTCCTGCTGCCCTTCTGAAGATGAAACCTTGCTAGGCAAGGAAATTTATTTTGTTGACAGTAGAGTGGAGGACTCTCCCTCCACCTCTTTCTTTCTCCCTCCTCTACCTGTGTCTAGCAGGTATTACTATTTAGGTAGAGGAGTAGTGGTTCTATCACCGTATCGGTACCCGGTACTGACACGGGAATTAGAACAGTTGCCTGTCCACTTCTCTTTCCATACTCCCATTAGCTAAGACCCGCACCTTCCTGAATAGGTCGTGCTGGGATGACAATAACCCCAGTATTTATCTTAATTTTTCTTGTCTTTTATTTTATCGCCTACTCTAACGCCTTAGTTAGATTTTATTTTAGTTTGTTTTTGCGGAGACAACCACTTGCAGGTATTTTCTATTTGTGAAGGTGGTGGTTGTAATTCGTCGTAGAGCTTCACTCCAGGCTTCCGGCATGCTTACTTGCTAAGCATTGGGTACACTCTTCCCCTGACTTTGTTTTAGAATATCTTAATGCATAGTTTAAGTCTGGGGGAGATATTTTTGTGTATCCACTCACACGCACATTTATTTAGCATGCTAGAAGTCTCATTTCAATTATTTTTGTTCATTTTGACTGCACACCACTACACCCACTTGAGATCGCACTCACTTGTATGTGTAGTTCCGTTTATACTTATTTTGTTTGGAATGTGAAATAGGATGTAAGCTTAGGAATTGCAATTCAGAGTATAATGTTGACTCTTGTAGTGCTCTAGTCTCATCCGCATGCTTCCATAGAAATTTGAGTAAAAGTAGATTATCTCTATGCTTCTAATTTACAATTAGTATTCTTGCGTAATCTTTGATTTACTTTACTCATTTGGTAAATGTGACTGAAATTAACGGTAGCACGGTGTTGTGTGTAAGCGAGCGCTAACTGTGTGTTGCTCGAGTCAGAAGGAAGGTTTACCTTTCTCGTGGGCTAAGAACTTGCCCCAAGCGAATCTTGTAGCATGGGTGAGAGCAACTCATTTTGTTAAATATGATGTAGGCTGTTGTTTTGGCTAGTTTGAGCCTTGTTTTCCTTGACCTATACGCTTACCTTTGCAAGCCAATTTTGTGCCTACCCCTCCTTTGTTTCAGCTACTCTTTCAATCACCAAAGCTTGAAGCTTACCCTATTTTCGCAACCAAAAATGTTTTAACTGAAATTACATCTCATATTTGGATGTGATGTTTGGAATTTTTGTGATTAGAAAAAAAATTCATATTATTTGCTGAACTCCTTTTGTAAACCAACCAGGGGATAAAGAAAAAGAAAGAGAAAAAGAAAAAGAAAAATCTGAAAAAAAAAGTAGATTGAAAAGAAACCCCTTGTGCGTATTAGAAATTTCAGTTGGTATTTGCTGGTGTAGGCTGTGTGCACACCCAGTTCTCAAGCTAAGTCTGGGGGTGTGTCACGCTAGCATCACTTGTGGTCTTGTTTTGGGTCAGCGTTATCTTGTGACTCAATTGGGTTGCGTAGCCATCTCGTTTATCATTGAATATCATACCGTAACCTAAGCCGCATTATAACCTGAAAGTTCTATTGATTTAACTGGTGAGTTTGTTGGCGCCGTGGAGAGAGTGTAACCGGGCAAGCTTATGGTTCTCGTCGCTGATGGATTTCAATGGATTTATTCCCTAATTCTGGTCTTTAGTAACACCCTCCTGAGTGGCTTGTTTACTTTCACACCGGGCACGACCTCATAAATTCTTCACAATTCACCATATGAGTATAAATAAATCTATATTTACTCATTTATACTATTGTAAATTGGTTAGTATAGTTAGAATCTTCCTTTGCAGAATTTTTATGTGCATATGTATGATACTTCGCATTGTACTCTTTCTTTGCAATTTTCTATGCTAACTACCTGTTTCATACTCCGCCGGATTTGTTTGCTCGGGACGCGCAAACAGGTAAGTCTGGGGGTGTGATGAGTCTCATTTATATATACATTTATGGGCTCATCTGGGCGGTATTTCTTGTATTTGCACTTCACTTTAGGTGTGTTTTGCTTAAGTTTGCTATTCCTTGCTAAGTGCACATATCGGTCGTTGTGGTGTGTGTTTGCTTGTTTTAGCGTTGAGGGTAAGCACTGCGTGCTCCTCACTCTTTTTGTGCTTTATTTCCTGCGCTGGATGTGTATTCCCAGCCCTGTTATTGCTATACAGGCGGACATTTCATCAGTTTCATTCTGAGTTCTGATCTGTGCATATCGCACGGTCGTGCATTTTACTTAATGTACGGTCTGTGCGGTCGTGCGCCCTTTACTGAGGAAGAAACTGATGATCTGTCGTTTGTCGTGCATCTCTGCGCACGGGCAGCTCCCGTGCGTGAAGGAATCGCACGTTCTGCCTGTTTGGCCTCGTTTCTTCATTTTCAGAGTTTCCCGTGCGTTTTGACGCACGGGCGGATCTGCCCGTGCGTGAGTAAATTGCACGGGCGCTCCAGGTCGTCTTCCTGCGCTAGTCTTTATGTTTAATATCGCACGGTTTGTGCACGGTCGTGCGTTCGACCGTGCGTGACCAATTTTCTGACTGTTTTCTATAAAAGCGCAGTTCTCTGCCCTAGCTCGGGAGACCGTACCTGTTCCGCCTTTTCCGCCGCAAAGGACATCCCAGCTCCGTACACCTTCCACCACTCCATCAGGGCTTGTCCCTAGGCCTCCTCCTTCATCTTAGAGCTTCAAGGGGGATCTAGCCGCCATTACCATCAAGCAAGGGGAAGTTTGCAAACCTTTACCGGATCATGAGAAGAAGAAGACGGGCTCATTGGAGAGTAGTGACAGCTCTCTCTACCCCAGACATAGTTGCGGACCGATCTTGGACGCGGATTGACAATCCGGCGATTCCAACCGTGAATCTACAATGAGCCTTCGGATTCGGTCGATTTCTTGCTTTGTTCTTCTCTTATTGATGTGTATGTAGTTAGATCTAACATATTGATGAAGTAGCACTTATACTTGTTGTATTTCTATACATTTCATGTCTATGTGAATGTGTATTTTTTTCTATATGTGTGTATGAGGTGCGCCGCCATCCATTTCCATTCCACCGCCGCGTTCGTGTGCCGCACTAGCAATTGCTAGTGGCGTGCACAGTTCGATTCCGCTTGCCTACTCGTCCATCCACCCTTGTGAAGCAGCGCGCTCAAGGCCTGCCTAGTCTCCATCCCGCCAAGCGAAGCTTTGCATAGAGGCATTGCATAGGAGTATTTGTAGTATTATACTTTATTTTCCACAACCCAAATCACCAACTTTCGCACCCATCCGACTAAAAGGACTTCGATCTCAAGTCCTTCCTCGAACGTTAACTCCACCTTACTGTGTTCCTTTGAGATCGATACTTGGGGATTCATTCCCATTTTCTATTACTTGAACGATCGGTACACTGCCGTTTTGTGCCGCAGTCTAGCTACCGCCTATAGCGGTGTGCGAGATTTGCGCATCAGAGACCGCCGAGATCGCCTTCAAAAATCGAGAATCTCTCCGTCCAGAAAAGGACTTTGTTAGAGAGATTCAGAATATTTACACTATTAGATAAAAAATATACTGACCCTTTAAACTCTTCCTTTTTCTGTCCCTCTTTCAGCGACTTCACAGTGAAGGTCGCGTGGAAGAGAGCCATGCAGAACTTTATTCGTGCCGATATCAGGTAGTTGATAAAGACATTAATGAGACCGATAAAGTTGGGAGGCAGTTGGCTGAACACAAATCCATAAAAATCCATCACCTCGAGAATTTTCCAAGGGAGAGTGATCTTCAGGCCATAATCAAAGTGATCGATGGGAATGACATATTTGTTCTCTTCTCCAAAATTCAATCCTTCATCCTCCTTGGGCGGTCTTACAACGATTTGATTCTGAACCATATGCTTCCCCAGAAAAGATAAATATTCATCTTTTGAAAGCCGAAAGGGTTTGTGATCGGCACTAAAGAAAGTCTCAGCAGAGGAAGCTCTAGCGGACACCATTATTAGAGTTCGCTGAGACCCGGTGCTTCGGGCGCATTCAGATAGCTTGAAATGAAAAATCCAAAGCCAGCTATTTATTGAAATGGAAGGATAGTTTTGTAATCATTATTTTTAGGAGACCACCCAGGAAGCATGCTAGATCGCTGAACCTGCATAAGTCGAGAAGAATAGCAAGCAGTACAGTCAATCTCAAAAAAATGAGATCACAGCATTTCAAAGCAACAATACAGAAATATGTTAAAGGAAAGAGATCGACATCACAACATTCACAGAGATCGCACAAAATAAATACCAAATTATCATAATATATTACAATGAACTTTAAATTATTCAAAATTAATGTTTCCGGATCGCAAGAAGTCAATAAAGTAAAATCTATCTCCTGGGTTGGCGCTTTCTTCCAATAAAGGCCACAACGTCCTGCATTTCATTGACTGCGGATAAATTAGTCGCCAAGCTTTGGTTCGCTTCCGTTGCCGCTCGATGAATCTTCACATCCTCTTTATCTACCTGCTCCATGGGAATCACGAGGTTCTCAGAAGTCGGTCTCTCTTTCGGGAGAATGCCAGAAGTTCCTGGCATCATCGACTTTTTGTAGGGCCACCTCTGAACGTTACAACCTCAGTGGATAGGGCGGCGAATTTTCCCTTATAGTATTTAGCATCTCTCTTTGCCTTTCGAAGTGCTCGAGCAAGCTCAACATTCTTGAGCTTGCATTCCTCGTGAACTTGTCTCTCTCTAGCACGCAGTCTCTCTTCGAAATCGGCGGTGAGAAGCCAGAGTTGACCCTCTAGTTCTCTCTCCCGAACTCTCATTATGCGTGCATCCTCAAACATAGGTTTGAGAATGTCAGCGAACTATGGGAGAATCACCAACTTTTTTTGAATCTCCCCTTCTTCAGAAGGCTCCGCGACCTCACCTGTGACCAAAGGAAGATTTCAGTTAGCTCAACTACAACAGCCCAAAACTTTATGAGTTCGCGTAAAGAGAGTACTTGGAAAGAAATCGAGAATGCAGTCATGTAAGGTACATTCAACATCTTTTGTGACCGCGAGATCTACGGTCAGCTAAAGGCGATCCGATCCCCTTAAGTGCTCGAGGTCCATTCTTTCCAATTCCCTCTTATGCGACCTCTCTCCTTCTTTTTAACTCTGCATGGCTGACAAGGATGTCATCGGTCTCTATAATAACGACTTAACGCTGCTCTTTTGGAGACCTAAGACCAGGAGCGGGCATGGGAAGAAACTCCAACGGTCTCGTGATCATCTTCCCCTTACCAGTTCGCAGGAATGAGATTGTTGTCACGTGGTCTTCTGTTTCTTTGATTATCTTGCTCTCCTGGGCAGTAGAGAGATTCGTCAGATCGCCAGAGAGTGCTATCTTCTCCTTCTTGATCTGTCGAACACTTTCCTCCTTTTCCTCATCAGAGAGCTTTCTCTTTTTCTTCTCCTCTGCAACGAGCAGTGCTGCCTTCTTCCCCTCCTCCTCCTTCTTCTCCGCAGCGATCAAAGCTGCCTTCTCTTCATCCTTTTTCTTCTTCTCGGCGGCGATCAGCACTGCCCTCTCTTCTTTTTCCTTTTTCTCTCTCTCTCTCTCTCTCTGCATCGATCTGCACTGCCTTCTCCTCCTTTTCTTTTCTCTCTCTTTCTTCTTTCTCTTTCCTCTCCACTTCTACTTTTAATCTGACTACCTCCTCAACGGCCTTCTTCTTCCTCTCCTCAATATCCTGCTCTACAGCGGTCTCCCGAAGATTCTCAGCTTCAAAAAGGTCAAGCTCCTGCGAGATCGAATGAACAAAATCATTAGAAGAATTATCACCAAGATAAGCAAACAACTTTGGGTCCACTCCTCTTAGAGAAGCCGAGACCACGGAAAGGAAAGAGATACTGATTTGGTCACTTATCGTCTCAGAAGCGATCACAGGAGGATGACCGAGACGATCACTTTCAAGGACTGTGATCGCCTTCTTGGCGGTCACATATATATTTTCATCTCTTTTCTTTTCTTGATAGACTGAGCAGATGAACCTGAACCTTTTCTCTTTATCCCATTTGCAGCATCTTACTTATATGCGATCTGTTGTCTGATCCTTTCAGCTGCAGATTTCTTCTCTTGAAACTGAGCCTTGATAGCCTCAGTAAAGGAGGTCCCACCAGTCTACGCAGCGACCTGGTTGAGAACTTCCTCTGACCTGTGGCAGTCAAAGGTGATAGAGACATCCTGAAGATTCAACACAGAAGGTCCTGAATAATTAGCCAACAAATCAACAACATCAGAAACCGGCAAGATCGCGTTGTTCTCTATTGATTCAGGCTGTTTTGTATCTGGGAGAGAGTCGGCGGTCTTCTTCTCTGCATCAGTCATCGACAAATTCTTGGAGGCCTTGACCGCCAGCACCTTCTTGGAGCAAGCGGTCTCTTTCCCTTTACGCTTTTCTTTCGGGGAGCCACCTTGGGTGGCCCACATACCTAGACGATACAATATGCTTGCCATCTAACAGTTCGCTCCGATCTAAGAAATGGTGACCGCTTAAAGAACAAGCTCGAAGTTCTTTCCAGAAGGTTCTGGATTCTGAAGCCTTAAAGCCATATTTATATATTCTGGCGCATTTATGGCAGTCGCGGTCTCAGCGGTCAAAGCGAACATTTCTGAAGTTTGAGTGCAACTTGAAAATGTGCGGGGATCATGTTTTCCTGGAAGTCCGCGACCTCTCGCTGTCAGTCTGAAGGGTCAGTTCCTACAGTCTCAGTTTTGGGGGATCGCTCATACCGCCCGTCTCCTCTTCAGCAATTCTTCTAAGGAGCAGGCGGCCAGACCTCAGTCAGACCGCAAGACCGTGCGGTCTGGTGTTTTTTCTCCTTTTTTTTATTAACACTTCATATCTCTATCCCGGTTCTCCTGTACCCTGGGCAACACGTAATTTTTGGATCTGCTGATTTGGGCAGCCTCCACGTCTATAAATAGAGGGGTATGGGTACATGAAAAGGGACTTTTGCTTCGAGCCTCCAACTTATGACCTTTGTAAGCGGTCTCGAATTTTGCCACTTTTCTACCTCTCACTCTGACCTGATCTAGTTTCTCCCTATGTATTCTTTTTGAGATCAATCCCAAGCAGTTTTTTCCTCTGGAGATCTCTCTTCTGACATCCTTCATCCCAAGTAACTGTCACTCCACAGTTCCCCTAGTCTCTTTCTAGTGTGAGTCTTGGAGGTACAATTTTTGTACCAATAATCGACGAACTAGTATTCAATCCCTCACCCTCAGCCGGCAGTCGGATTAGAATCTGTGATCTGAGCTGATATATTTTTAAGAAATCTCGAAATTCGGTCTGAGAGAGGCGAATGGGCTTGAGCTCGGCGCTCATGAAAACTTTAGCCGTGACACATCGCTAGGTCATCATCCCCAGAGATCGCGAAAACCGGTTGGTGGTTGGGATTTTCAAGTATGCATTTATTGAGCCATCAAATGCGGTATTTATAGCTTCTCAGGCAATGATGGCATAATCATGACGAAGAATGGGGTTGATAAGATTGCATGCAGAGACCGCGCGACCTGTTTACTTCATCAAAAAAGGAAAATTTGACAAGAAATATATAAAGCGATCACAATTTATGAGGCCGCACAATCTCAAGGAAACACTCATAGATAAGAAGATTCAGAACCACAACATAATATTGAAGAGACCGCATAAGCAGAAAAGGGAGATTGTTACTGTAAAGTGTAATTGTCTCACAAGGTTAAAATTATACAATAGTTACAACATAACAACTAGAAAAGACATCATGGGGCGATAAGTCATCATTTCTTCTGATCACGCTTCCTACCGATGTGAGCAATCTTGTCCTGTATCTCGTAGACCGCCGACAGAGTGATCGCCAGGCCGTGGATGGCGCGCAGGGCTGACTTGTGAATTCCACATATCTCTCTGTCGATCTGGTCGAGGGGAATCACGGTCTCAGAAGTTGGGCGGTCTGCTGGTGGGTTGCTGGGAGATCCAGCAAGCAGACCGACAAAGATCGCTCGTAGCCGTTCTTTCTCGGCAAATAAGGCTTCTGACTTTCCCCTGAAGTATACAGCACCTCTTTGGCTTTCCGAAGCATCCTGTGGAGGTCGACCACATCATCGTCAAGCTTTTTCTTTACTTCCTTCTCCCTTTGGTCCACCTGTTTCATCATCTCTGCGATCTTCAGCTCGCTTTGAGTAGAGATCTCCTAAAGTCGCTTACTAAACTCAACATCTTTTTCTTTGATTTTTTCTTCCTTTTCTTGCAGCTTCCTCTCCAGCACCCTCTCCCTAGCTTGTGAAGTCTGAAGCGCCTCAAAAATAGGTGTCGGAACCTCCGAAAGCAAAGGAGGAGCGGGCTCCTGTTTAGGAAGCTCAATCTTCTCCGGCACCTCCTCGGTCTCTACTAGATCATCTGCGGTCAAAAGAAGTGATGGAATCAGACATCGATTATAATGAAAAATCACAAAAGAAAGTCTCATACATGAAAAAAAGGAAAGACGGCGGTTGCAAGAAAAGTACTTGGCTATCTCAGTGACCGCGGTAAACGCGGTCAGAATAAGGCGGTCAGACCACCTCCAGAGGTCCATCTTTTCCAATTGCCTCTTTCGCGATCTCTCTCCTTCCTTTCTTCTCTTTTTTACCTCGTCGTGGCTCAGAAGAATGTCATCAGTGGGAATGATGATGATCTCATGATGCCGCTCTGGTGATTGAGGTCTAATATAGATAGGAAGAGAATAGTTAGGTTCAGCGATCAGTTTAGCCTTATAGGACAGAATAGCCGAGATCACGGCCACACGATCTACAGCCGTCTTTGACAGCTCGACATCCTACGCAGCGGTTATCCTCTTCCCACCAGACAGAACCTCTTTTTCCATGAAAAATTGTGTCTCCAGGCGAGCTCCCGCAATCTCATCTTCTTCTTCCTTCTCTTCATCTCTCTCCTTTTTCTTCTTCTCTTCCTCGCTTTCCTTCTTCTTCTCCTCCTCCTCCTTATTCTCCTTCTTCCCTCCTTCTTCCGCTACTTTTCTCTTCTTCTTTTCCTCCAGCATTTTCTCCTCTCCTTTCTCCTTTTCACTTTTTCTCTTTCTCTCCCTCTGCTTCTCCTTCTGCACCTCCTCAGCCAGGTCAGCTTTGAACTTCACACCCAATAATCTTATTCTCCTCTGATCCAGCACAATCTGAACCTCCTCCTTTTCTATCTTCAACATCTTAACCTCCTTGCCGATCACCGCCTTCGACAGTTCAGCTTCTTTCTCCTTTACCTACTCTGCCTCAAGCCGATGTCGTTCGGCCTCAATGGGATCGATGGACTACACAACAGAAGGATAAGAAAAGTCAATTAAATAAGGGTCATCAAGGTTTGGAGCTGAGACCGTGTGAAGATTGTGATACCGCAAGAGAAGAACGGACTGCTTCGCTAACTATCTGCAGAGGAGTGACCGCAAGGGTCTTAGAAGGAAAATGAGCAGAAGACGGCTTGACAATGACAATCTTAGTTAGAGGCTTCTTCTCATCTTTCTTCTTGGACCTCTCGGTCCTGGAAGGAGTGTTCGTCTTTAACTTCTTTCTGCTAATTTCAACAGCTTTTTCTTCCTCATCAATCTTTTTCCAAAACTTTTCAGCTGAAGTTAAGCTCCTATGGAGACTGGCCTTTATTTCTTCAGTGGTAATCTGACCGCGATGTATATCGGTCTGGTTGAGTGTCTCTAACGTCTTCTCAGAATCAAAGAAAATATTCACACTGACGAGATCAAGCTCGGGCACTTTTCTAGAAGATCACATGATGTCTATCTGATTCGAGACCGCCTGCGATGTCACCCCTTCATCCCCGTCTTCTTAACGGTCCCATCGGTCTCTTTGACTGCCACCTTAGAAAGTCCCGTCTCGGGTAACTTCTTGGAGCCACCCGCCTCTACTGTCTTGGACTTCTTTGCTAAAGATTTTTGCAAAACCGCAGGCAAGATTGCGGCTTTCTTCTGCTCCAAATGCCTCAAGAAACTCATTATCGAATCAACCTTGACGATCACAAAAGCTCAAGACCGCTTGTCAGACTTTATGCTCAGGTTTTGGAAAAAAGTTCAGAATGACCGGATTCTTCAGGCCTCCTTATAGTCGTCAGTCACATCAAGGATAATCACGATCTCTGCGGTCAAAGCGAACATTTCCAAAGTCCATCAGAACTTAGAAATGTGCGTGGATTATGTTTTCCCGGAAGTTCGCGATCTCGAGTGCTTAGGATGAAATTCGCCTGATCTCAGCGGTCACAACGGTCTCAGTTTTGCCAGACCACATGTCTTTTCCTCGGCAACACATCCTCAAGTCCTCAGCAGTCAAGACCATTCAAGATCGTCAGACTGTGCGGTCTAGGGCATGAGCTTTTCTGCTATTTGCACACCAGGTAGCTTTTTTTCCTCTGTCCTGGGTCTCTTATATTCGGGGCAGCCCATAATTTTGAGATCTGCCTGTTCGGGCTGTCTCCCGCGTCTATAAATAAAATGGTAGGATCCCTAAAAAGGACTTTTGGTTCAGATCTAGATCGTAGTATCAGCCTAAGCGGTCTTAATTTTTGTCCTCCCTTAAGTTCCTTTCCCGGTCTTGTTGTCAAGCGACATCCTTCTCAGCTGCTCTATCCCTTAGTAACCAGTCGTCCTCAGCTTTTTCCCTTTTCTCTTTAGTGTAAGTTGTGGAGGTACAATTTTTTTACCAACATATGACACTCATAATTATATTCTTGGCACTTTTATCCATAGTGGCCAGATCTACTTCATCCTTGTCATTTCAGTATATTTCTTTGGAACATGTAGATTGGCATCAATGGTAAAGACTTTCATGGGAATGAAAGGTCCTTCTTCAACAATTATGAATATCCTTAGGTCAGAGGCTTCCATGAATAGTCTGACCCTTTCCTTCCAAAATCCAAAATTCTCTTTCTACAAATACACAACTTCATGGAACTAAGTTCCTTGTAGTTTTCTCCATAAGTCATGGTGAATAGACAATATTTCCCTTGTGAGGATCTTGTTCAAGAAGTTATTCCTTTTTGAACAACCTTCCTCGGATACTACTTGTAATTTTAGGGTAGTCTGGTCACCTAAAGGGGGGGTGAATAAGTGTTTAAGTCTTTTTGAACAACTAGAAAATATTCAAGAAAATCAACACAAATAGAACAATCACACCGCAGAGTACATAATGAATTATATTGATTCCCTAGTATAGGTACTCCACTTCCCCCTCCACCTATCTAGCAGTGTGCTATACTAGCCCAACACCACCAATAACTCAGATCCAATAGATCTTACACCTCAGAGTTCAAGACTCATACAGCTCAGGAATAATAGCAGATTCCCTACCTCAAATACAAACACATGATCCTACAGCATAGAGTATACCACTTCTACAACTCAGATTCAACTTGAATCCTACCTCAGGAACTGCACCAAGTTCCCTACCTCAGATCCAAACACAGGATCCTACACTTAGGCCTCAAAGGACCATACACTCAGATTTCCTCAGAAATCCTACATAAGAAAAGATAAATGATTATAGAGATTGAAAAGATAAATGATTATAGAGATTCGAATAGTTTATCTTGAATAGTGTGAGTCTTCTTGAAGCCTGTTGAGGAAGTGGCTTCTTCTGAAATCTTCTTGCAGAGAGATGATCAACCTTTTGAATCAGCAAGATGATTGGGCTTTTCTTCTGGAGAATTGATTGATTGGCTTCAAAGTATTTCTCCTCTGTTCTTGAGCACTTTGATTGAATTGCACGATGATGGCGAAAAGCTCTTACTTAAGAATAATTGATTAGAGTTAGTTGTTTTTCGTCACATCCCTTTTATAGGGACATTTAATGACGGTTGAATCCTCAGACTATCTTTATGTCAGAGATCTTTTTTATTTGAAGGACAAATTTGATTGCCAAATCTGCGGTGGCATTAAATGAGATAACGCCACAATCACGCTTTAATTTGAATTCTAGCCTTTCACGAAATTTGACTAGAAGTCTGGCCGAATCTTCTTGATGGCTAGTTGAATGTTTAACATCTGGTCAAATAAAAGTATCCATGATGCTTAATAGCACAATCTAGTCAAATATGGACTTAACATAACTTCTTTAAGACCATCTGCATGATTGTTCTTGATGTTTCTGCACATTCGACTGGATTGTTTAGACGTTCAGTCGAATTTGGACTTAGCATAACTTCTATAAGACCATATGCATGATTCTTCTTTATGTTTCTGCACATTCAACTGGATTTTCTTGACAATCATTCGAATTTGGATTTAGTGGGATTTCCTTCTTTAAGACCATCTGTACGATTAGTCTTGAAGTTTCTGCACATTCAACTGGATTGTCTTTTCGTTCAGTCGAATTTAGACTTATAAGGATTTACTTCTTTAAGACCCTCTGCACGATTCGTCTTGATGTTTCTACACATTCGATTGGATTATCTAGTCGATAAGAATCTTCTAGTCGATAAAGACTTAGCCAAAGATTGGTCAGTCTAATCGACATGAATCTTCTAGTCGAAATAACTTTATGAATGTTTGCAGATCATCTACTCGACATAGATCATGTCCTTGTCTAGTCAACATAGATACTTTGTCGGCAAGTTATCTAGTCGATATTTTACCTAGAATAAATTTACTTTTCTAAAATTTACACGGCTAGACATTCTTATCAAATACATTATGTGTTCATCTCCATTGGGAGGGTTTCTTCAAATCAGAAATAATGAGGGCATTTTCCCAACAAGAAGTTCTAACACCGAAGGAGAGAATTATTACCCTTCAAGTTCTCTTCAGATTCATGGAAGTTTCATAAGAAATTATGGAGGAGGATGCTCTACGCGTTCACAGTCTCAGATCGTTGATCGAAGCTCTCAATATCGGCAATGGAGGACTTCCTCATCAAGAACCTAACCCCTATCTCTCTTCTCAAAACTCAAACCAGATGGAATTAGCCACTAGATTCCCAAAGAAAACCTATGTACGTTGAGGTCTTCTACTAGCTAATTGATCAAAATCCCCAAAGATCCATGACTTAAAGCCACACAAATAAGTTAGTTTTTCATGTCTTACACGAGTGTGCCAAAATGCATGGGTGTGCCAAAACGCATTTGTGTGCGTCCCTCAGGTTTTTAGAAAATTAACCAAAAATCGCTAGATGCACGGTCGTGTCCATGGGCATGCGTCAGAAAACTCGAGTCATGGGAGAAGTCATGCGTCTCCACGCAAAGGAATGCATCTCCACGCAAGGGAATGCATCTCCACGCAAGGATGTGCATCTGATTGTGCATCTATACGCATGGACGTGCATCTACATGCACGGGTGTGCATCCCTATTTTCTAAGATCTCCAAAAATGTGACTCTTGTGTGAGGGTGTGCGCTCCACGCATGGGCGTGTATCTGGGGCGTGTGCATCCCCATTTTTTTCGAAACCCTATGTTTTGCCACAGTTTCTCCATGAGAACCGACATACCCTCAATGATGAGTCTACTCACCCTTGAGAGTATGGGTTTTTCATGGAGAAACCGGTGCAAAATAGAGGTTTTTTAAATCAACTGGGATGTGCACGCTTAGATACACGCCCGTGCATGGGGTGCACACCCTCACATAGAACTCATATTTTTGTAGTTCTGTGTAAATGGGGACGCTTGCCCGGATGCATGTCCATGCATGTAGACACATGCCAGACGTACACACATGAATGGAGACCCGCCTTTTCCTAGGACACGACTTTTTAGAGTTATGAGAAAATGAGAACACACGTCAGGGCACATAGCCGTGCATCTTGATGCACGCACACCCAAACTTGTAGCGATTTTCTGGTTTGTTTCCTAGAAACCCAAAACTATGGTCTATTTTGGATTGTGATTCTTGGTGTAATAAATATGTTAAAATTAGGCTTGAAACTTTTGGTATAAGAGAGACGAAATATAGTTAACCTTCTAGGAAAGTGTTACGGTCCGCGCAGGGTTTCATTTTTGAACGGGCCTGCAAGTTGTACACCCAACCCATCTCCGCACATGGAGCGCGGTCGTCCATGAGCAGCGAGTTGTTGAGGTGGGGTCTTGAACCTGTGACCTCATGGATAGAGGGACTTAGCGTCGGACTCCATCACTGGTTGAGCTGCAGCTTAGTTGGTGATGGAGGTTGGCGCTATGTCCCTCTATCTAGGAGGTCAGTGGTTTAAGACCCCATCTCAACAACCCGCCGCACATGGATGATCATTCTCAGTGTGCGGAGATGGGTTAGGGTGTATGGCACGCAGGCCTATTCAAAAATGGAACCATGCGTGGATCGGGTGTGCTCCCCTGCATCTCTTGCGCGTTCTTCATCGCTAGCATGTTCTCGCACAATTTTTTTCTCTTACAAACTAGCAAAGTGCGAGAAAGTAAAATTTTTTACCTCCTCTCTCATATCCATAGAATCTGCTCTCATCTAAGCAGTTGTGACCCCCTTTTGCAAGTGTTCAAAGAAAATTGTTATTTCATCTAATGCCTTCTAGTGAAATTTATAGGGAGGTGGAAGGCTCCAACTATGGAAGTAGCGCTAGTAAAAGCAAAGAAATCAAATATCTTCATTAATGCCTAAATCTCATTAAGGAGGAATCAAATATTCTTATTAATGCGTAAATCTCATTAATGAGGAATCAAATATTCTCATTAATGCCAAAATTCCATTAAGGAGTAGCCGATATTCTCTACTTCGAGTAAATATTTTTTATTCTTGCAAATAAAGTATCACAATTAAAGGCTTTAATATTTTAATTGATATTTTTAGTTCAAGTGTTTATTCCATGAGCTCTCCCAAGTGAGCTGAGGGGATCGCATCAGAGTAAGAACCAGGTTAGCCTGAAGTTGATAGGCGGTAGTTTCCCACTGTAAAGTGCAAGGGGCCGCCGTGGAGAGACACAACCTCGCAGACTCAAGGCGAGCGAAAAAAATTTTTTGACTATCGACCGTAGGTCTTGGCTTTCAAAAACTAGGGGCAATTGATGGGGTTCCCCTAAAAGGGCTCGGGTTGTGTCAGACCAAATGTTTCTCATCGCATCCTCCCCCAGACTCGTAAGGCGGCTCCAACTCTGATGCCCGGTCTAAATCCTGCAGCTAAGCAGCTTTAAGTTGTCGCTCCCGCTTGTCCTTGCTCCGTAGAAAGCGCTCTCGCTCTGCAAAGAGCACTTCCACACCCGCCTGCTCCATAAGAGTATTCTGCTCACTCCTGCTCCGAGGGAGGCGCTCCCGCTCGTTCCTGCTCTGTCGAAAGCGCTCTCTCTCTACATAGAGCGCTTCCTCTCCAGCTTACTCTGTAAGAGTGCTCGGCTCACTACTGCTCTGCGGAAGGCGCTCTCCTGCTCCTACGCGCTCCCGCTACACGAGAAGCATTCTCACTCGCTCTGGCTCCATGGGAGGCGCTCTCACGCACCCGCTTGCTCCTGCTCCGCGGGAGGAACTCTCGCGCTCCAGCTTGCTCCTGCTCCAAGAGAGGCACTCTCGTGCTCCTGCTCACCCATGTTCCTTGGAAGGTGCTCTCCCGCTTGCTCGTGATCCATGGGAAGTGCTCTCGCTCACTCATGCTCTGTGGGAGGCGCACGCTCCTGCTCCGCAGGAGGCGCTCTCACATTGTAGCTTGCTCCTTCTCCAAGAAAGGTGCTCTCATGCTCCCGCTCACTCCTGCTCACTCTCGCTCGCTCCTTCTTTGCGTAAGGCGCTCTCATGCTCCCGCTCTATCCAACTCCGCGGAAGGCGCTCTCCCTCTCTCTCCTGCTCCACGGGAAGCGCTACCTCACTCTTATGTTCCGCAAGAGGCACTCTCGCTCTCTTATGTTCTGCAAGGGGAACTCCCACTTATGCTTGTCCGCGAAGCGCGCCACTATCATCCATCGTCCGCGGTGATTGCCGGCAACCACCACCAGGGAGGCTGCCCAGTCTGCCCAGCGTGATCGAGTGGCAAACTAGTCATAATCTCAAAGTTGGCGATCAGTGTGCCCCAAACCAATCATTCTCATTCGCTCGTCCAAGAATCAGCATGACGCAGTTACCAGAATGCCCTCCTCAAAATCTATAAAAGGAGGGTCAGACCTCCATTTGAAGACACTTTTTGGGCATTGGGAGAAGAAGGAGCTCTTGAGTTTTCCGGCAAGGATTGCTGGAAGATCTTCATCGGCCTTCAAGCTCCCCTTAGAGATCTCCCTCAGCTTTTCAGTTTACTTCTAGAACTTGGGGAGTACCTCGGTGGACTGGAACAAGACTACTCCCGAACGTTCAGCTCTGGGCTACTTCCCAATGCTTCTGCTCCATGATGCTCCGCAGCACTTTGTTCGAGACAGCATTTGCCAAGTTCCACGTGGAAGGCGGTCCGCGAGCACACTTCACCGAGAATGGCTCCAAAGTGCGGAATGGACTTAACAAAATCTTTGTAACAATTCTCTCTGTAACTCGCAAAAACTAGTGGATCGTTCAGAACTGGGCAAGGCCCCATAGTTTTTCCCTTTCTAGGTTTTTCAACGTAATAACCTCGTTGTCTACTGTTGGTTCTCACTTTTGACTATTTGCATGTTCTACTTACTCTCGAGCTAGGGTGGTTCAGCTCGACAAGTCCAGTAGAGCATTGAACGACCTACAAGAGACATGATGCTTAAAACTTCTCATTTTCTAATGATTACTTTTGAGTCAAAAACATCGAAAACTATGCGATGGAGATCAGTAGCATCGATATCAGCAGAGATGTTTAAGGCATATTTTTGTTATACAGATATATGATATTCATCTTGACAATTGTAGTTCGAGGATGTGTTTGATATATTTTTATGATGTTTTGTTAATAGTATTTTAGTTGTATTTTATTATGTTTAGTAGAGTAGTCTGCCATTTAATTTGATCTAAGTTGGGATTATTTTAAATAAATATTGTATCAGGTGTAGCGTATTAAGCAGTTTCAGGGACCTACAAAGAACCATCTGTAGTGCCTATGGTGTTGAAGACATGCTCTGCCTAGTACCGACATAAGGGAACATCGCCACCAACTTTCAGCGCTGATGTAATGTCGGTGGTGTTTTTCTGGTGGCCGGTGGTGTTTTTCTCTCGGGTGCTGCTATAAGCACTGTGCTTTTGTTTATTTGCACTCGCCGCTATTAGCAAGCGCTGTTTTAAGTGATTGTCTATTCGCGCTCAACTTGTCTATTTGCAATGCACTATTACTAAGCGAAGCAAAGAGTTGAAAACATATTCGCACTTTTTTGCCAATTTCTTTTTAACGTAATAAAAACATCACTTTCACAATTGTAAAAGAACACTTAAAGGATTACACAATTTCAAAAGTAAATGCCAAAAAATAGATTGTCAACTCTTTGCTTCGTTTTCCTTGGATCACCTACAAAGAAAAAGAAACTAAAATGTTATTATAGGTCATATAAATATTGTTGCATACTATAAACCCTCCCAAAAAAAATTAGAGGGAGAGTAAGAAAGGTTTTTCAAAAAAAAAATCAAAACAACCAAAGTCACTACATAAAAAAATATGAGATAAACAATCAAACCCTAGATTTAGCATTGCAAGAAGTTACCAAGAAGATCTATAATCCCTCCAAAAATGTTAAAGGAATACAAACAAAGAGTTACCAAGGAGAAACTGCCCAAATTTGGCAGAAAAACATCGAGCGGGTGGGAGGATTCGCGTGACCACCGAGCGGGAGAAGGGCAAGCTGCAACCACCGAGCCGGAGGGGGGTGTTCGCCGGAGTTCCAGTGGTTCGTCGGCATTCATAGAGGGGTTTTGGGCGGTTTCCGTGAGAGATGTGTAGGGGCGTGCGTCTAAAGTGAAAGGGTTGCTTGCCACTATTAAAAATAAAACCATAAAATTTTAATAATTTGAGTGCTAATAGACAAAAGTGAAGTGTTAATGAACCCAAAAATTTTAAAATTTTGAGTGCTAATAGACAAAAGAGAAGTGCTAATAGCAACGCCCTTTCTCTTTCCCCTTCAAACGAATGCTTGACCTCCTTTTTATATTTTTTGGGGAGCGCGTGATGGTTAAAGTTGGATTTGGTGTTTAAAAAGCTTTTGTTTAATTAATCCAAACTAATCTTCGATAAAGGAAAGTATACCTTTTCGCTTATAGTACATGATATTTTTGTTTAGAAAATAACAAGGTCATATATTTCCACGGATCCTATTGATTATTCTTACTTATAAGGAATGAACTATTATTTTATCCGAATAAGTTTTTGATTTGATTTATAATCTTTAGAGAGCAATAATATACGTGCAACTAGAGTTTTAAACGATGATGAAGATAGCGCCCGATGTCGAATTACCTTGAGAGAAAAATAGCCTTTTTTTAGAAGTAAAAGATCTGATTTTTCAAAACATTAGAACGGCTTGGCCATGGAGGTTCCATAAGTATGAACGCACCTCTCTCGAGGGTACGCCGAACCTGAGATTAAGAATATTCGACCGAACTCTCGTTCTTTAATCGAATCTCCTTAATACTCGCTTTATGTTGTGAACCCCTCTATTAGGTTTTGATTCCATTTCGGGAGACTTACCTCATCCTCTCTCAAGTGTAGAGTGCACTTCTCTTTACCCATGAGCAATCAATCTATACGCATGTGCCTCTCGGCTAACTAGTGTACAGAAATGGAAATGAGAACCATACATCGATTATATGGTTCCACTCAACATTTTTCACAGGTAAACCATAAGCTTGTTAATTGATTTTAGAAAGAGATATTTTATTTTAGAAAACAATTTATTTATCTCAATGCTCTTCAACATCGTGCGCTAAAGGAAAATTAGCCACTCATCGGAATGGGGATGACATTAGTAATAAGAAAATACATGTTAATATTTTAAGCAGATACATGCGTGTTTAACAAAGAAAATTAAAAGACTTATAAAATGCAGAAATAGTATCCGTCCCAACCATCTTAATCAAGCGCTAAAAAGTACTTAGCCTCTCATCCGGGATGGGGACAGTAATAAGAGTTGAAATATGAAATATAAAGCAATAACAGTTACAGAATAACTAGAACACTAGAATTTTATAACTTTAAAGAATGTTACACACTCAGAACCCAAAATAGGGTTTTGAAATATCACTTAGAAACTACTTAAAAACACTGCTTAGAACTATGTGGAAATAAGAAAAAAAACTATTTTATTCCTAAAATAAACATTACAACTAGACTAGGAAAGCGAAAATTACAAAAGAAATAAAAACCTAAATGCATAAAATAACTCACATACACTCAAAACTACTTAAAAAAACTAAAACACTCAAAAACTTCTCTCTTAGAACTAAAACACTCAAAAATTACTCTTTTAAACTTCAGTCGAGCCCCCCTATTTATATGAAATTTTTTAAAATTACACGCCCTCGGTCATGGGCGTGACCGAGGGGCGTGACTCTGGGGCGTGTTCGGAAGATAGGCTCAGCCGCCTTCTGGAAGCATTTATCATAATATATGGCAGCACATGGGCGTATCTCTGGGGCATGTTGGGGGTGTCACAGGCGTGACTGAGAGTGTCACGGGCGTGACCATGGGTGGAAGACGTCAGGGGCGTGGCGTTGAGGCATGTTCTGCTGGCAGATTGGGGGAACACGGGCATGTCTGAGGTGTCACAGGCGTGACTTGATCAATTCATCGAGATTTGTTCCAAAATTGGCTGAAAGTTGGAAAGTGGCATTTTGTAGATTACACGCCCTTAGTCACTGGCGTGACTGAGGGGCGTCACCTAACAAAAAAATGCCAAAATGCTGAAAAACATAAATAAAGCTAAGTTAGTAAGGAAAATAATAAAAAAAACATATTACTCATTAATTTACATAAAATATTTACAATTTTACTTAAATTTATAATAGAAACTATACTAAAAATACGTATATTTTACTACTCATCAAATATCCCCATACTTAAGCTTTTGCTATTCCAGAGCAAAAGTAAGAGAGATCCATACGGGATTAACATAAGTTCTAATTTTTTGGATATCGTGTTATTTAATCATAAGAGACTGAAAAATAAAAAACCATAGTATAAAGAGTTAAGTCCTAAATTATGCAAATGATTTAAGTAGACAGAAATGTCTTAGCCAAAAGACTTCTTGATTAACCAAATACCAAGCAAAATTTCAATCATTAGTAAACAAGATTAGATTGGAATTATAAGAACCTTTGTTTTTAAAGAAATGTGAAGGAAATAATAAAAGTTACTAATTATGCTCTCAAATGAGTTTTTGAATTAAAACTAAATACAATAAATTGGCTAAGTATGGTTTTATTATATTATTGTTTTTACTACTATGAAATATACTATATAAACAAGTCTTTTTTTGGAAATAAACAAGCTTATAAACAAGCTTATAAACAAGCTTATATTTACATGAAGTAAGAAAACATTTATTATTAGTTTTTTTTTAATAACAAGCTTACATTTACATGAAGTAAAAAAATACAATGAAATGTTTTTGTGGTTTTATTTTTGAAAATTTAAATGAAAATGGAGAAAAACACCCCATACTTAAAAGCCAACATTGTCCCCAATGTTGTAATGTAAGTATGAAGAAGGAAAAATGAAAGTGCAGTATATACAAAAATAATGATGGAGCAAAAAGGCTTCCCTGAATTAAAGCTGGCGAGGCCGGAAGAAACCCTGCAAAAACACATAAAAATAACAAAGTATAATAAAATATTAGATAGATATGGGGTGCCTCCCATTAGCGCTTTGTTTACTGTCGCGTATCTTGACTAGTCTGGAGTTGTGAGATTATAAGTTGGGGAGGGTTAAGGATTTGATATTTTTGTCCACTGGATCACCCTCAAGATAAAGTTTTAAACGATGCACGTTTACTTTAAATATGCCTTTTTCGGGTGAGAGATAAGAACTGTCCCATATGGCCAAACCTCTTTAACTTGAAAGGGGTCGGACCAGCGAGATTTTAACTTACCGGGAAAAAGCTTGAGCCGTGAGTTATAAAGAAGGACAAGATCGTCCGGCGCAAAAGTTTTAGGAAATTTTATTTTTCGATCATTGTAGAACTTAGAGGTCTCCTTATAAAATTTATTAATCTCATAAGTGTTTGCACGCCATTCATCGAGTTTTTTTAATTGGAATTTCCTACTCTCGGAGGCTAAGTACGAATTGAGGATTAAAAATTTTAGAGCCCAAAAGGCGCGGTGCTCTAACTCTACTGGCAAATGGCACGCTTTACCATAGACTAATCGATATGGCGTACAACCGATAGCGGTCTTGTATGTCGTACGATATGCCCACAGTGCATCGTCGAGTTTTATGGACCAATCTTTCCTATTTAATGAAACGGTTTTTCCCAAAATGCATTTAATCTTGTGATTTACTACCTCTACTTGACAGCTTGTTTGGGGGTGATTGGTGGTGGCGAGCTTGTACGTAACACCGTATTTAGATAAATTTTTTGTAAAGTGGGCATTGCAGAAGTGCGTACCCCTATCACTAATTATTGCGCGGGGCGTGCCAAAGCGAGAAAATAATTTTTTGAGAAAATGGATGACGAATGTCGCATCATTGGTGGGGAGGGCTTGCGCTTCTACGCACATAAATACGTAGTCAACCGCCACTAAAATATAGCGATTATTAAAAGAAGAAGGTAGGGGGCTACAAAATCTCTGTCCCACAAATCGAAGATTTCACACTCGAGAAAAAGATTTTGGTGCATCTCGTCACGACGAGAGATGTTACCAGGCTACTGACAGCTATCACATTTACTCACAAAAAGTGAGCATCTTTAAGGAGAGTGGGACAATAAAAGCCTGCTTCTAATGCTTTTCGCGCAGTCCGGTTGGCTTGATAATGCCCTCGGCCGGCCCCTCAAGGTAGTGTCGCAAAATTTGCGCACCCTCCTCGCTTGAAATACATCCCCGCACCACTTGGTCCGCGCAGACACGAAAGAGAAAGGGTTCTTCCCAAAAGTCATTTTTTCAAATCAGACAAGAATTTCTTCTTTTGCTGGGTTGAAAAATCTTTTGGAAGGCCCGCGCAACTAGATAGTTGTCATAGTCTGTGAACCAAGGGGTGGAAGAAGTTGTTATGTGGTTTATATTTAATAGGCGATCCTCGGGAAATCTATCGTCTATTTTGGGTTCGACGAGCACTTCTGCGATGTGGTGTTCTAAATGTGAGAGGTGGTTGGCCGTAAATTTTTAGCCCCTTTCTTATCCCGAATCTATAAGTAAAATTCTTGCAAAAGGAGGATCCATCAAAGCAAGCAGGGCTTGGCATCTACTTCGGCCAAAATATATTTGAGGGCGGAGTGATCAGTGAAAATGATTACTTTTGAAAGCATGACATAGGGCCTGAACTTAGCGAAGGAAAAGACGACGGCAAGATGTTCCTTTTCCGTCATTGTGTAGTTAGCATGTGTGGCTGTGAGCATGCGTGAAGAGTAATAGATTGGATGAAAATATTTATTAATGTGTTGGCCTAGTATGGCTCCTACTGCAATATCGCTTGCGTCGTACATTATTTCAAACAGAAGGGATCAATCTGGCGCCACCAGAATGGGAGAATTGATAAGTTGTTTTTTTTTATAAAATTGAATGCCTCTACGCATTCGCTATAAAAAATGAATGGAGAATCCTTCTCCAAGATGTGGGTTAGCAATGCCGTTATTTTGGAAAAATCTTGAATAAACTGTCGGTAGAACCCGCGTGGCCAAGAAAACTTCGAATAGATTTTATATTTGAGGGTGCGGGAAGTTGTTCAATTATTGCGACTTTGGCCTTATTGACCTCCATCCCCTTGGAAGAAATCCTATGTCCAAGAACTAAACCTTCTCAGACCATGAAGTTACATTTCTCCCAGTTTAAAACTAAATTCTTCTCTTCACACCGCTGGAGGACTCTACCTAAATTTTTTAAGCAGTTTTTAAAAGAGTTTCCGAAAATGGAGAAGTCATCCATAAAGACTTCCATGAAATCTTCTATGAGCTCGTCAAATATCGCCAGCATACATCTTTGGAATGTAGTGGGCGCATTACAGAGGCAAAACGGCATACTTCGATATGCAAAGGTGCCGAAAGGGCAAGTAAAAGTTGTTTTCTCTTGGTCTTCGGGTGAAATAGGGAGTTGGAAAAACCCCGAGTGACCATCGAGAAAACAATAAAAAGGATGACCTGAAAGACGCTTCATGATTTGATCAATGAACCGTAGCGGGAAGTGGTCTTTTCTAGTGGAATCATTTAGTTTTTGGTAGCCGATGCACACCCTCCACCCCGTAACAGTACGAGTTGGAATCAATTCGTTATTCTGGTTTGCCACGACTGTTATACTGCCCTTTTGGGGGATGACTTGTATGAGGCTTACCCACGTACTATCAGATATAGGATAGATAATTCTAGCGTCAAGGAGTTTTATATTCTCAGTCTTAACGATATCCCACATGTTTGGGTTAAGTCGCCGTTGAGGTTGAATGATTTTGTGGGGGTTATCTTCTAGAAAAATTTTGTGGGTACTGAACGAGGGGTTTATTCCCCTGATATCTGAAATCTGCCTTGCAATTGCATGGTGATGTTTGTTTAAAACTTCTACTAATTTGGAAGTCTCTGAATCACTTAGGGAAGAAGAGATAATAACAGGGAGTTTTAAATCTTTTTCGAGAAAAACATATTTTAGATTATTGGGGAGTTGTTTTAGTTCGAGGACTGGCGGTTCTTCATATGATGGTTTAATTTCTAAAGCTTCTGAATCGAAGGCTTCAAATGGCGAAACAATCGGCATTTTGTCGAGACAAAATCGATTCGCCAAAACTGAATTATCTATTACTAAGGAGATAAATTCAGAAAGCGGAGAACATTCCTCTTCAAACGCGGGTTCCAGGTTAAAACTGGAATCATCGTTCGATAGGGAGTTCCGCATTTAGGGATTAATATGTAAAGTAACTTTGTCGTCTCCGACCCGAAGGAGGAGGCGACAGTTACTTACATCAGTTAACGCACGGGAGGTTGCGAGGAAGGGGCGACCGAGTATAAAATAGGTACCTCAGCATCCTCCTCAATGTCCAGGATGACGAAGTCTACCGAGAAGATAAACTTGTCGACCTTGACCAGAACATCCTCCACTACCCCTATTGGGTATTTTATCGAGCGATCCGTGAGTTGGATGCTCATTTTTGTTTGGCTCGGGATGCCCAAGTCGTGTTTTTTGAAAAGGGAAAAGGGCATAAAATTGATCTTGGTGCCCAAGTTCGCTAGAGCATACTTAATTAACAAATTTCCGAAGAGACACGGGATGGAGAACCATCATGGGTTGTTCAATTTTGGCGGCAATTTTATTAAGGATAACAGCCGAGCATTGCGCGTTAAGGGAAACATGTGAAACATCCTCGAGTTTCTTCTTATTAGAAAGTAACTCTTTAAGGTATTTCGGCATTTGGGAGAACGCCTCACAGAAAGGAACGTTTATTTGAATTTGTTTTAAAATTTGTAAATAAAATTTATATTGCTCGTCCTTCCGCTCGTTAGTTATTTTTTAAGGATAAGGAAGAGGCGAGCTATAAACATTTGGCAAAATCGGAATACTGGTGCTATATCTATCGAAGAAGAGGGTGTAGGGGTCGGTGACGAAATATGTACCTTAGGCTCAACCCATTTTGGGGAGGTTACCTCCTTGCCACTGCAAAGGTTTATGGCATTGGCGTTTTCTCTGGGGTTCGGCTCCCTGTTGCCTGGTAGAGCTCCATATGGCCGCTCGGAGACTATCTTTGCAAGCTGTCCAACCTGATTTTCCAAGTTTTTAATTGATCCGATAATATTCCGGATATTTGAGTTGGTGGACGCGACGTATTTAGCAAAAACATCTTCAAGCGGAGAAGGTTTTGGAGGAAGAGGAAGGAATCCGTGCGGAAATCCTTGTGGAAATCCTTGTGGAAATCATTGCGAATTCATATTTGGGGGCCTCTGAGCATTGTTTGGATTGCTCCAGGAGAAGTTTGGGTGGTTTCTCCAACCCGGATTATAATTATTACTATAAGGGTTGTTGTTAGGCTTGAGCGGGGCCTAACTAGGTTGCCTAAGTAATCTACAATTTCTTCGACGAAATTATTATTTGGAACCCAAGCGGGAGTGGAGGAGGAAGCAGTCATCTCTGCCACTTGCTTACTTAACCTCTCGACTTGAGAGGCTAAGTGAGAAGTGGCATCCACTTCATATATCCCAACCGGTTTGTTAGGGGGAAATCTAGGCACATTCCATTGGTAGGTGTTTATGGCCATTTCTTCGAACAGAGCTAGAGCGGCCTCCGGGGTTTTGTTGTTTAACGTTCCCCCGGCGGCTGCGTCGATCACTGTCGTGTTGAAAAATTTAAGCCATTATAGAACGTCTGAACCTGCAGCTGGGACGGCAGCGCAAGATGAGGACATCTGTCACAACCCGCATTTTCTCCGAATTTAAGAATATCAGAGTAAGAGAAAATACACGTCATGATGCCACGTCATACAGGAGACAACTGTAGACGCTCAGGCGGGAACCTATTACTTAACTAAACAAACATGATTATATGATAAGTCATCATTTGAAATCATTTATTAGGGGTTCTGAGATAAGAACTGTGTCTCTCAGTTCGTGGATCAACTAGTCCACCGAGAAAGTATATATAATTGCAGCGGAAAATACTTGATTTAGTTTACTTAAAGTCCTACATGTATGCAAACGACGGAGCATGACGTAAATGATATGCACATAACTAGGCGTACTGTAAGAGTAGAAAATACCTTTAGGCGACTATAAAGTTAAGGGTTTCAGTTAGAAAGAATGCAATGAGGATGAAGAAAAACCATTTTATGACTATAGTGCACCTAACATAAATCATTCTCATAGGGTAAGATACTCAAGATCTAAAAGTAGTGGCATAATCTGGCAAATAAACTATAAAGTATAAAAAGGGGCACAATGGGCGTCAACAACATGACACTAACCCATTGGCACCTACTAGTATGTCTGAGCACAAGAAGTAACTAAAAACAACTACCTCGCGGCAGCGGGGTGAACAGCTACAAAAACTCTAAACTTCAGTCTACACCACTAGCCGTTACGGCTCTGAACCTGAGGCATTCAATAAAACAAAGAACGCCTCAGCAAGGAATTACAAGTGGCAGAAAACTAGGAGAAAAACAAGCAAGGCACAAGGGGTACCAACCCAAGCCAAATTTAACGAAAGAGAGCTCTAAACAAAGAGTCAACAAGCATCAAGTGCACTAAATACCAAAAGAGGAACAACACGTTCATTTATTTAGTTTCATCAATTAAAGAGACTGATCAGCTAAAATTATACGGGAGCGGTTAACTACCTCCGCTACCCAAAGCCCAAAACCAGGTGGGGGTACCACTAAACCCAACCACCCAAACACGACTACCGTGCAAGGCTATAACATTTTCCCCCCACTGTCCCCCAAACACAACTACTGTGTAAGGCTAAAGACAGTAGTTCTTATTACTTAAATTTTAATTAGACACGGGACGCTGCCCGAAAGGATAATCACTGGAAGGCCCTAAGAAATAGGGTCAAGACGAAGTACACGTCGATCAATATGAGTCGTAAGAGTAACTCAATTGTTAACAGACAACAACGAGTAAAAAGAGGTTCAAACGAGAGGGATTCGAGATCAGGAGCACCGAAGGGTCACTGGCGATCATCCAAGTACACCCGAGGGGACACGAGATTCAAACACAAAAACTCAACGAAAACACATGCGTTCCGGGCGGGGTTCCAAGGGGCCGCGCCCCTGGCGGGGTCTTAGGGGCAGAGCCGCTAACGGGGTCCAAGGGGCAGCGCCCCTGGCGGTGGTCTCGCTGACCGATCAGCGAGGGTGGTCAAGGGGCAGAGCCCTTGCGGGGTGCGGGGCAGAGCCCCGTCCAAAATTTTGAAATTCCACCACCAGAAACCACACAAAATCACAACAAAATTTAGGACTTCTCGAAAAATACAAGGAACTTCTCGAGAGATAAAAGGATTTCTCGAGAGATGGAATTTGACTTCTCGAGAGGAAGGCAGGGATTTCTCGAGAGATGAGTAGGATTTCTCGAGAGATGAAAATTGATTTCTCAAGAGGAAGGCAGGGATTTCTCGAGAGATGAGTAGGATTTCTCGAGAGATGAATATTTATTTCTCGAGAGGAAGGCAATTTCTCGAGAGATGAGAATGATATCTCGAGAGATGCGTATAATTTCTCGAGAGATGCATATGATTTCTCGAGTAATCTGGAATTAGCAAGAAGAAAGAAAATGGGAGTTTACCCAGTTCACGGTTTTCTCCAGGGAAAAACTATCCGATGCTTAGCGAGGAAGAACAATCAAGGATGCTTACTACCAAACCAACACTCCAAGACTTAAGTTAAACCGTGCGACATGAAATCGACACAAGCGAAACAATGCTTCAAGAAACGAAAGAGAAGGAGGAGGAAGCCACTTGCCTTAAACCTTGCAAACTCGAAGATCTCCGCTCCGAAAGCTATGGATCGGCTAGGGAAACACACGAGCACAGATTCCTGAAACTTTTCGGGTTGAAAGAAGGGGTTAGGTCACTACCCTAACTCCAAAAATTCCATAAAACGGGAATAGCTTACCGCTAGAACGAAGATCTCGCCGAGAGCTTTCCAAATCTACTCTCCAAACGCGATTCCGACTACTACAGCCCTAGAAATCGCCGATCGAACGGTCCTCAAAGCTCCGCACTCGCCCTTTCGCTGGGCGGTTGATTTGATCGAGGGAGGAAGAAGATGAATAGGGGAAGAAGACTTTAGGCTTTATATAAAAACCTAATTAATTAATTAATTAATTAATTCCCCCATTCACTTAAAACCGCGAGGGAAACTAGATCACCTCAGATTTCTACGAAATTCGCACCTTAACTGAAACACGGCGCTACGAATCCAACGGCGAAGTCAGAATTCAATTCCGACGGGCCAAACTCGGGCTAAAGCCTCCCGAAGCTAAAATCTTAATATCCACCCAAAATCTTTACCTTAACTCGAAACGATGCAAAATCTCGCACGCTCGATCTACAAGACATACTTTGACTAAGCTAAGGCTGAACACACTACTAGACGAGCTGACGTAACGCCCTTACGCCAAAATTACGTCACAGCGGACACGTAAAATAATTAACGAAAATCAGGGGCGTTACAACATCTACACAAGAACTCTTTAAAACATTCCCAAGTCTCGTAGAGAGACTCGGAATCGAATTGAATGAAAAAGGCGATATCTGTGCGTAATTTAGCAGTTTAGATGGGGGGAAATATTTTGTTAGAAAGTTCTTCGTCAATTGGGCCCACATAGTTATGGATCCTCTAGGGAGAGAACTTAACCACGCCTTTGCCTTTGTCCATGGTGAAAATGGAAATTAGCGTAAACGAATAGCGTCATCAATAACGCCATTACTTTTAAATGTGTTGCAAATTTCCAAAAAGCTTGAAAGGTTTAAATCCGGATCCTCATCCAACAAACTGTCAAATTGGACTGACTGTTGTACCATTTGAATGATGCTAGATTTTATTTCAAAATTATTATTAACGGTTGTTGGGCATGTAATACTCGATCTCGTATCTTCCAAATTTGTTCGGGCATAATATGCCATGGTCTGTGGCGGGGAAACATCTGGAATATGATCGGTCATAGCTTCAGCGTCAGTATCTCCGATTAATTCTTCGGGAAATTTGAGTAAGTTTTGATCATGAGATTGGAGGCGCTCACAAAGGTTGCGCTCGATTTCGGGGTCAAAAGGAATGTTCCAATCGTCTGACAAGTTTCCTCGGGTCATATACTAATAATAAAAAAAGTTATTTTTGGTTTTGGCTTTTTCTAATTTTTTGTTGTTTTTTTGTTTTTTTAAAATATATAAGTAATAAAATTAATAGTGATTCTTTTTTCGAAATAACAACACGAAATCCTCGGCAACGGCGCCAAAACCTTGTTGGTTAAAGTTGGATTTGGTGTTTAAAAAGCTTTTGTTTAATTAATCCAAACTAATCTTCGATAAAGACAAGTATACCTTATCGCGTATAGTACAGGATATTTTGGTTTAGAAAATATCGAGGTCGTATATTTCCATGGTTCCTATTGATTATTCTTACTTATAGGGAATGAACTATTATTTTATCAGAATAATTTTTTGATTTGATTTATAATATTTAGAGAGCAATAATATACGTATAACTAGAGTTTTAAGCGATGATGAAGATAGCGCCCGATGTCGAATTACCTTGAGAGAAAAGTAACCTTTTTAAGAAGAAAAAGATCTGATTTTTCAAGACATTAGAACGGCTTGGCCGTTGAGGTTACATAAGTATGAACGCACCTCTCTCGAGAGTACGCCCACCTGAGATTACGAATATTCGACCGAACTCTCATTCTTTAATCGAATCTCCTTAATACTCGCCTTATGTTGTGAACCCCTCTATTGGGTTTTTATTCTAATTCGGGAGACTTACCACATCCTATCTCGAGGGTAGAGCACACTTCTCTTTACACGTGAGCGATCAATCTATACGCATGAACCTCTCGGCTAACTAGTGTACAGAAACAGAAATGAGAACCATACATCGATTATATGGTTCCACTCAACGTTTTCCTCGGTTAAGCCTTAAGCTCGTTAATTGATTTTAGAAAGAGATGTTTTATTTTTAGAAAATCATTTATTTATCCCAATTCTCTTCGACATCGTGCGCTAAAGGAAAATTAGCCACTCATCGGAATGGTGATGGCTTTTGTATTAAGAAAATACATGTTAATATTTTAAGCGGATATTAGCGTGTTTAACAAAGAAAATTAAAAGACTTATAAAATGCAGAAATAATATCCATCCCAACCATCTTAATCAAGCGCTAAAAAGTACTTAGCCTCTCATCCAGGATGGGGGTGGTAATAAGACTTGAAATATGAAATAGAAAGTAATAATAGTTACAGAATAACTGGAACACTAGAATTTTATAACTTTAAAGAATGTTACACAATCAGAACCCTAAATAGGGTTTGGAAATATCACTTAAAAACTACTTGTAAACACTATTTAGAACTATGTGGAAATAAGAAAAAAACAATTTTATTCCTAAAATAAACATTACAACTAGACTAGGAAAGCGAAAATTACAAAAGAAATAAAAACCTAAATTCATAAAATAACTCACATACACTCAAAACTACTTAAAAAACTAAAACGCTCAAAAACATCTCTCTTAGAACTAAAACACTCAAAAATTACTCTTTTTTAAACTTCAGCCGAGCCCCCAATTTATTCGGAAAATTTTAAAATTACACTCCCTTGATCACGTGCGTGACCGAGGGGCGTCACTCTGGGGCGTGTTGGGAAGATAGGCGCAGCCGCCTTCTGGAAGCATTTGCCGTGATATATGGCTTCACACGGGCGTGTCTCTAGGGCGTGTTGGGGTGTCACGGGCGTAACTGAGAATGTCACGGGTGTGACCATGGGTGGCAGACGTCAGGGGCATGGCGTTGAGGTGAGTTCTGCTGGCAGATTGGGGGAACACGGGCGTGTCTGAGGTGTCACGGGCATGACTTGAGGGTTACCCTGTTAGGAGTTCGCTACTGTACTAGGAACTGTAATGCGATGACACCCCAAAGTTCCCTTTCTCAAGACACTTAGTGTTGTTGGTATCTACCCATAAGATTACCTCTCTTAACAATTCACTTGAATTACTCTACGTATTTTATGATCTTCTAAGGGGAAAGATGATCTTTCGTCGGTCCCGGACACCACCTTACACTTAACTATCCAAGCACACTCTCATCTCATAAACTCCTTTTGGTGACCTTCAATCTCTTCAACCTGACCATGTGCACCAATTACATGCCACTTCCACTTAGTATGCCCCTAAATATCCAAATTTCACATTTTTACTATACGCAGACCAAACTAACTATATGAAGCTTATAAGTAGAGGTACTCCAAATTCAACCACATGACACAAGATTTTTACTGGAGGACGATCACGACATTATAAGATAAAATCCAAAGAATCATATTTTTCCTCAACATTTTAGCATTTATTTTAATTTCTCCAATATTTGCCAAGTATGAATATGAGCATGAAGTGTAAGGTATTCTTACGATATGGCTCCCATAAATTTAAGATAAATCTATCATGCCAAAATACCAGTAAGCAATGAATATCACAATTTTACAGTAAGGAAATGTCCTCTATTTTTAATATTTAACTTCTATCCAAACTTTAAGGTTCATGAAGGAACTACCAAGAATACTTGTGCCAAAATTATAGGAAAATTATCAGACCTCTATTATGTCTACAAAAGCTTAAATACAGAGTTTCACAATTTATGGGAATCATTTCCTTACTGAAATAATTAATCCAAATAATTCCTAATTTGCACATGTTGTGAAGTGGCCTACTGATAATAATCCCCAAAAATTCAATAAAAATTCACAGAGCTTCCTAGAGCTCTTAAATGTCATTGTTGGATCGATAGGCACCCTTAGAGGGGGGGGGGGTGAATAAGGGAATAAAATTCTTCCTTATAATTTTATCAAAATTACTAAATTGTTTTATAATATGAGAAAGGCAAAATAACATTTTAGCTAATTTGTGAGAATATCATAATTTTCAAGTTTAAAAATAATTGCTAAATTGTGTTATGATTGAAGAGATTGAAATAAATAATTTAGATAAAGTAATTTGAATTGAAAACATTGTAACCAATATTTAAAGATTATGCCAAATGATAGAAATCAAGTAAACACAAAATGAGACTTGATTATATTTACATAAAAAGGTGTTTACATAAATTTGATTTCTATATCGCTAGAAATCAGAGGGGTACAAATGTAAATATATTTTCCTTTTCTATACCGACTTGTATCCCCACAAATCGGTTGGCTTTAGCCTATCCATCCCCGGATAAGGCCTCAAGCTGCTCTAGCCAATCCTTCCCCGGATATGGCCTCGAGCCCCCTAGATCTAATCACCTAGAACTAGTCGCCAACACAAGACGAATTTCCCCCTAAGTCCTACCCAGACCTAGTCGCCAACACAAGGCGAATTTTCTAAACGGTTACAAAAAGTTTGGAATGAAAATAATGATAACAATAATAAAACTCCCTATATGAGATCATCTGAAGTTGGAGATGAAGGATCGCTGTAGTATAAGCGAGATCGATGTGATCGTCCTTCGAATGTAGCGTGACGTTGTCCTCCTCCAGAATTCTCCTTAAGCTTTTAGTGGGAGATCCATCTTCGGCTGCATAGCAGCAATAGAATTGTGGCACAAGCACTATCTCTAGGATGGATAGCCAAAATGATCGAAGTTGGCTCATTTTATAGAACTTGGAGATAGCGCCTGTGGTAGCTCCTAGCGCCTGCGGTAGCGTTCGTGTGGAGCGGTTGCGAAACCGTCGGCGGCGTGGCACTGTGCACGAACTTGAGATAGCGCTAGGCGGTAGCGCAAGCGCTGGCGGTAGCGTTCGCGAAACCGTCGGCGGCATGGCAGAAAAAACTTTCATCGAATGAAATACGTCGAACAAAATTTCGTCGAGCAAAGGTCGAAGTTCATCGAACAGAAATGTTCGTCGAACGGAACTTTTTGTTGAACGAAAATTTCGTCGAACGCAGCTCAAAGTTTGATGAACGGAACCTGAGCTAGTGCATGGCGGTAGCGCTAGCGCTGGCGGTAGCGCATTCTTCCAGATTTTTGAATTCAGCTGCTTTCTTCCTGTGGAGTATTGCACTTATAGTTCCTGCACACTATAAACACACGACAAGCAAGATCAAAAACAATTTGGGATTTGTTATTCTCAAACAAAGGGATATGACACACATGTCCAACAATCTCCCCCTTTTGATAATAACAAATCCACTTAACAAGAAATCAACAATAGTGTTTATAGTATAGGATAAGCAAGATGATAGTGCAACTATAGTATATGATAAGCATGATAATGTGCATACTCCCCCTATCTTAATGCTCCCCCTACATAAATGCAATTTATGTTTTACTCCCCCTAAATGATAGATTACATGAATTATTCTCCCCTTAATCTTCTTCTATATTTCTCCTATATAGATTTCTTTAATTAATCTACCCCTTTTGGTATTATCAAAAGAAGGTGGGGTGAGGGTAGTAAGGAGGCATTTTTTAGGCTAGTTATAAATCATGATCGAGCTTTTGTAACATATGAAATGATAAAGAGTTTAAGCATAATATTAAAGAGATTTCAAATAAAGAGATAAGAGTTGTAAGCAAGTGGAAGATTATAAGAAACATCTTTTTGTAGGCATAAAAAGCATAAGTAAAAATATGAGTTTTAGTTCAAAATTGAAAGATGTTTTAACCTTTTTGAAATCTCAAAGTTTTTCATAAAGATACCAAGCATGAAATGAACATATCAAAGAGAGATTATACTACAATGTTACTTAATTTTAAGTTCAAGAGATACCAAAACATTGTAGAGATCATGCTAGGTTATCTAGTGCATTTCTTATATAAAGAGTAGTATAGATAAAGCATTAGAATCCAATACTCATGAGAAGAAGTGTTATGAAAGATAATGATGTGCACGTAAATGTATTTTGGGCAATGTTACTAATTGATTTAAATCACAAAATACAAGACATGTGCAGAGTAAAGTCCATAATAAAGCACAAGTACATTACTTTCACACACTTTAATGCACACAATTTTTTTAACGAAGTGGTGTAATAACTAAGGTTTGCACAAGACACTTTACTATTCTTTCCAAGGTGCTCAACCTCACAATGCTTATGAAGACTTATCAGGATGTTCAAGTAGTGCTTGGTGGAGTTATATTTGTCTACATATATAATTTTTTGTTCACATTTGTGAGACAACATTCTCCGAATACACTTGTTTTACAAACCCAAATTTTTAACTTAACCACTTTTCTAAATTTCACAAGTGCAATTCAAATGTAGTGTAGGCAATAAACTTATGCAAGATTTAATTCATTGTACAAATACAATACACAAGCAAGCATTTTTAGATTTAAACACACATGTTGATTACCAAAATAAGTGAGTGAAAGGTATCATTATCAATCATAATACATTTACTCACACTTAGAGGCATGCTAAGCTTGGTTCTACACATATTTTTCAATATAATTGATGTACTTTAAATAGATATATCAAAGCATGATAAACAAAACAATGTTCATAGTAATTTGAAGGAATAAATTTTAATATTGTAAAAAATTCTAAATAATAGAATTCATTCATGCTTGATATTGGAAATAAAGATCATACAGTTTTTTTTTATCATTTTTAAATCAATTAAAAAATAGAAAATCACAAAAAACATACTTTTGTAATTTTTGAATTTTGAATTTTTGTAGTAGACTTTCATAATATGAATAAAACACAAATATCAAAAACATATTTTTGTATTTTTGAATTTTGAACTTTTGTAGTTGATTTTTCATAATATGAATAAAACACAGATAACAAAAACATATTTTTGTATTTTTGAATTTTGAATTTTTTATTTGATTTTTCATAATATGAATAAAAACAAAATAACAAAAAGTCAGAAACACAAAAACTAAGTAGTACATATGAACTAAAATATTTTTATAGATTTTTAGAAATTTTAAAAATCAGAAAAATCAAACACCCACGCTAGCGCCGGCGCTAGAAACATTACGTGATTTTTTGAGAATTTAAAAAAATCTGATTTTTGATATTGATTAAGTGTCCTTAGAGTAGTTCCATGCTGTAATTTCAGAATTTTTGGAGATCTCTAGGTGGATCAAATTTGCATGAAACTTTGGCTTTTCAAATTTTTGTGTTTTACAAAACCATTTAAACATGAAATATAAACTATGAAGGCACAAGAGGACATATTTTTATTAAACAACCCAAAATATGCATGATTTAAGTGATAAGTAAATTAAATGATCATGCGAAGAGTAATATAAGTATGTCCTAAGATTATAGACTACCTTGACTAAATGTCTACACCCTAGCCCCGTACTAAGTGATGGATGGGCATGAGGAGCTGCACACATGCCGTAGGTTGGGGTGTTAATCCCATATGCACACACTAGAGAATGCTCAACCTAGCACTCTTTCCCCCCAGTGCCTCGCAAGGCCCCACTGGAACCCTCCCCGGTTAAGGACAAGACATGACTTAGAGGTTAGGTCTCTAATGCATACAACCCTATGCCCCCGCTATTGTGAGATATGAAGTCATAGGTGAATAATCCTTGGACAACCTATGCTTTTAAACTATGGATTGATTTACAAACTATGGGTTTTGTTTAATGTGATGAGTTATGTGAAATTTTTTCGAATCTTTATGGAGTGAGCAGGAATTGTACAACTTAGAGTTCAAGCCAAGCAACCAGAAGCACATGAAGCAAACACGATCTTTATTGATAAGCAAAATTATTCATTACAGAGCAAGGTATACATGGCGAGACATGATTTCGCCAGTACACAAAAAACAGAAGAGAAAAGCAGCTAAAAGGAAAACCAGCGGTCTGCCAACTTGAGACCGCCTAACCGCCCGACTTGACAGTCCGCCCGGCTAGAAACCAAATAGCCTAAATTGCCGACCTGCGACTTGAGCCACACCAACTGAGAACCACGCGAACTCCCGAACTCCACTGATCCTCCCAAACTCCAGCAACCCGCACTGCAAGCCGCGTGATCACCCGAACACCTTCAGAAGAGGAGGTGACCGCTGCTGCCCGCATAATCCGCAGAAGCTGCACAAGACAAGTTTGATCAGCTAACCGGCCGGTTACAAAACACAAACCGCAACAACAGGTCGCGAGCTCAACTTACACTTGGTGCTCTATGTTTGCTGCTACAGTGGATCCTATTTATAGGCAGGCGACCTGATCCAGTCACCACCCTATGAGATAGGATCACCACCCCTTGATCGCGCGACCAGACCGATCAACCCGCGCAACCAGCAAAAGAACCTCCTGCTTAGTGAGCTCGCCGACTTCAACATAAGCCGTACGACCATGACAACTCGCCCGGTCATGTCGCTCACCACCTGTGTTCTCCACCCGACCTCCTTCAGAGACCGCAAACACACCAGACCGACTAGGGCACAACCCGCCAAGTCGACCAAACACCTATGACCGCATATACCAGCTGATCATCGAAGGACCAACCATGCGAACACAACTCAGAGACCGCGTGACTAAGATGACCTTAGTCTGCGAGTCTGCGCGCACCACAAAGAACCCGGACAGCCTCCAGACCGACTGCCCGCACCACGCGGTCACCAACACCAGACCGCGTGCTTTCCTTACCAGGTAGAAACCTGCACCGCCATGCAGTCAAACAACCAGACCGCGCGGCCTCACCTCGGCACCCTTGGACAGAAGACTGGCGATCACACCGAGTAGCCCACGGCTAGACCAAAGAGGTCAAACCACCAGAGGAGACCGCAAGACCGTGCGATTAGATCAAACCGCGCGGTCTCCCCCCAGACCGCCAACTTCCAAATTCCTCCCACTTCAACATTTTCAACACTCCCCGTTGAAGTGGGAAGTTGAAACCAGTCCAAGTAAACTCCTTAGCTGAGTAAATGGCCCCTTTGCCAGCGCCTTTGTGAAGATGTCAGCAATGTTGTCCTGACTCCGAACATGCTCGACCGAAAGAGACCCCTCCAGCACCTTCTCACGAATGAAATGATGCTCGATCTCGATATGCTTGGTCCTCGCGTGATAAACTGGATTAGTAATCAGATTGAGAGCACTCTGATTGTCACCGTGGAGCAGACTCGGAACCCGAACCTCCTTATGGATGTCTCTAACCAACCTCCTAAGCTAGATGGCTTCCTGAGCTACCAAGGCCGAAGCCTTGTATTCCGCTTCGATTGTTGAGACCGATACGGAATCCTGCTTCTTACTGCACCATGATATAGCTGTGGGGCCCGCATGAAGATGTATCCAGATGTCGACTTCTGATCATCCGAATCTCCACCATAATCAGCATCCATGTATCAGTGCACCTCGAAGCCCGCATCTCTCCTGTAAAGAAGACCCATATCTGAAGTCGCCTTTACATACTTCAATATACTCTTGGCTGCTAGAAGATGAGGCATCTGTGGTTCCACCATATAACGGCTCACTCTGCCAACTGCATATGCAATATCTGGCCTGGTAATTTTCAAATAGATTAAGCTCCCAACCAGAGCCCGGAACACCAGCGGATCTCCCAAAATCCTACCTTCATCCTTGCGAAGTTTCATGGCCTTCTCCAGAGGTGTGGAAGTGCACTTCACTTCCTTCATGCCGAACCGCTCAATGATCCGCTTTGCATATCCAGCCTGGGACACCAGCACTCCACTCTCCTTTTTCTGCACCTCGAGTCCAAGGAAATGGTGAAGCTCACCCAGATCCTTCATCTCAAACCTGGTAGATAGCTCTGCCCAAAGCTGTGCTACTTCCTTCTTCGAATTCCCCATCACGATCATATCGTCGATGTATAACAGCACGATGACTTGAAGCTCCCCGATCTTCTTGCCGAACAAGCTTGAGTCTGAGTCTGAAGCACCAAACCCACAGAATAAGAGATACTTGCTATCTTTCCATACCACGCCCTCGGCGCTTGCTTCAACCCATACAGGGCCTTCTTCAACTTGCAGACATGCTCCGGAAAATCTTCAGATACAAAGCCCGGTGGCTGAACCATGAAGATGTCCTTATCAATCTCGACGTACAAGAACGCATTATTTACATCGAGTTGCCAAATCTTCCAACCCCAACACGCCGCCAAGGCAATCACAACCTGAACTGAAGTCATTTTTGCCACCGGACTAAATATCTCTTTATAGTCTTCACTGTATTGCTGCGAGAACCCCCGAGCCACAAGGCGAGCCTTGTATCGCTCGATACTGCCGTCAGCCTTCTTCTTAAGCTTGTAGACCCACTTGCATGTGACAGGAGTGGTGGCTTTGGGACTGGGCACCAGAGACCAGGTCTCATTCTTCTCGAGAGCTGCCATCTCTTCTTGCATCGCAATGTCCCACTCCTTCACGCCTTTGGCCTTTTGAAAGCTCGACGGCTCCCTCTCATCCAAGGGACCAGCAAAGAAACATGAGACAAAGCTCACCATGTTTCCTCCTATATAGCGATCAGGGGCAATGATAGTTCGCTTCGATCTCCGCAATGCCTTTCCCTGACTCGCAGTATCTTCAGCTGCTTCTTCCCTAGCTCCTCTTCCAGACGTACTCGGAGCATCGCTCCCGCTGCTTCCTGAACCAGAAGCCTCCGCCTCAGAACTAGATATTTATGGACTACCTGGTGACACAGGTAGCTCCACCTGAAGATTTTCCACAGCTTTCTCTGGCTCCTCCACCCTGCTTTCTGGTAGCTCAACACCAGATCCCCCCTTGTACGATGTCATGTCGTCGAACACGACGTCGCGAGATACAACAAATCTCCACATCTCCGGGTCTATACACATCCAGCCCTTCTTCCGGTCATCATACCCCACGAAGACTAGCTTCCTTGCATTCGCATCTAGCTTCGTCCGAAGCGCATCTGGAATGTGCACATAGCAGGTGGAACCAAACACCTGAAGGTGCGCCACACTTGGCTTTTCCTTGAACATCAGTTCATGCGGGGTGTTCATATTGATGGGACTCAGAGGCATCCTGTTGATGACGTAGGCAGCACAAGACATTCCCTCCGCCCAGAAGGACTTTGGGATACTCTTGGCATGCAGCCAACACTTGCAGGTCTCCGTCAGATGACGGATCTTCTGCTCTGCAACTCTGTTTTGCTGTGGAGTGTGCGCACAAGTAAGCTCCCTCCGGATGACCGCCTTCCTGTAAAAAGTAGAGAACTCACCAGAGGTGAACTCCCCTCCGTTGTCAGTCCTCAGCTTCTTAACCCACAGTCCAAGCCGACCCTCCTCGAGCTCTTTGAACTCCACAAACTTGGCAAACGCCTCCGTCTTCTCCTTCAAGAAATAAACCCAGACATATCTGGTGTAATCATCGATCAGCACCAGCATATATCTGCTGCCTCCGAGGCTTGGGGTAGCAGTCGGTCCCATCAAGTCACTGTGGATGCACTCCAACGACACACTACTCCTTGTCTGCGACTTGTCAAACGGTAGTCGATGAGACTTGCCAAACTGACATCCCGCGCACACATGACCGTCTCCGTAGGAAGATAGACTAGGCAGGCCCTTGACCATACCTTTCACCTCCATAGCTTTCAGCTTATCCATCCCTACATTCCCCAACCTCTCGTGCCATATCATAGCACTGTCGTTTGTCCTCATCTTGTCAACATAAGAACTTGTCGATAAAACGAACAAGTCTTTAGCTCTCCTCCCAACATGAACTACCTCAGCCTTCACTGCCTCCACATTCCGAAGAAACCTCACTTCTGTTGGGCCAAACAGAACGTGATACCCAGCGTCTACAGCGTTGGTCACGGAGAAGAGGTTTTTCCTCATTCCGGGCACATGATAGACACTCTTCAAGGTTAGTGGCCCTCTATCACTGCCCAAGGAAACAACCCCCACCTTCTCGACAGCATGCACGGTATTATCAGCAGTAATAATTGCATCATTACCTGAATAAGGCTGCGCTGAAGAAAGCTTCGACTTGTCCCCGGTGAGGTGATGACCACACCCCGAGTCCACGATCCAGTCCTCCTGATAGTTGATAGGAGCCTCAGCTCCAACAGAAGCAGAGAAGGCTCCTCCCCATCCTCCATCAACCTGCCTGGCTTCAGCTTCTCCCTTTCCTGCAGCAGCATGCCCCGGCTGAAGATTTACCCGGCAATCCTTCCTGATGTGACCAACCTTTCTGCACCTGAAGCACTTGGGACCTTCCCCCTTCTTATTCCTTTCAGCCTTAGGAGCATAACCCCTTTCCTGCTGTCCAGAAGTTGAAGGCCCATTGCCTCCTCCAGCGGTCTTCTTCTTATCCCATTTCTTCTTCTTTCCTGTGAAGAGAACTTCGTCATCTCCCCCAGACACTGACACCCCCGCCATCTGCCTTGCCAGACTCTCCTACGAAGCAAGCAGATTTTACAGCTCCACCAGAGACGGCTGATTTGTCCAACCCTGCACCGACGTCACAAAGGCAACATATTCCTTCCGCAAACCACGGATTATGTGCCTCTTCAGCTTCGCCTCAGAAATTGGCTCATCAGGATCCAGCGCTGAAATCTTGACGCACAATTTCTTCATCTTCAAGAAGAACGTAGAGATAGAAAGTTCACCTTGAGCCGATCTGGCCAGCTCATTCTCCAGGAATTGAAGTCTTGCCACATTATTTTTGTTAAAAAGCCCATCTAGGGCTCTCCAAATCTCCGCAGCTGATGCACACCCCAAGATGTGATCAAACAGATCAGGTGATATTGCCCTCTTCAGGGCGAACTCTGCTATGGCATTAATCCGCCTCCAGTTCCTCACCTCATGATGGTTATCTCCAACCAGAAAGACTTCCTCCGTGCTCTCTCCTCAAACTACCTCCCAGAGGTCCTCACCCAGAAGATAGCTTTGCATACAAGACCTCCACTTCTTAAAGTTGGTCGAGTTGAGCATCTCAATTCCAAGACCCCTCGATTCCATGGCTCTACCACTGGTTCCTTCTTCACATAGGCGATGGCTACTCTAAGTTGTTCACTTCTCTATCCACTCCAACCTAGCTCTGATACCATGTGAATTTTTTCCGAATCTTTATGGAGTGAGCAGGAATTGTACAACTTAGAGTTCAAGACAAGCAACTAGAAGCACATGAAGCAAACACGATCTTTATTGATAAGCAAAATTCTTCATTACAGGATAAGGTATACATGGCGAGACATGATTTCGCCAGTACACAAAAAAAAGAAGAGAAAAGTAGTTAAAAGGAAACCAGCGGTCTGCCAACTTGAGACCGCCTAACTGCCCGACTTGACAGTCCGCTCGGCTAGAAACCAAATCACCCGAACTGCCGACCTGCGACTTGAGCCACACCAACTGAGAACCACGCGAACTCCCAAACTCCACTAATCCTCCCGAACTCCAGCAACTCGCACTGCAAGCCGCAAGACCGCTCAAACACCTTCAGAATAGGAGGTGACCGCAGCTGCCGCACAATCTGCAGAAGCTGCATAAGGCAAGTTCGATCAGCTAACCGGCCGGTTACAAAACACAAACCGCAAGAACAGGTCGCGAGCTCAGCTTACACTTGGTGCTCTATGTTTGCTGCTATAGTGGCTCCTATTTATAGGCAAGCGACCTGATCCAGTCACCACCCTATGAGATAAGATCACCACCCCTTGATCGCGCGACCAGACCGGTCAACCAGCGTGTCCAGCAAAAGAACTTCCTGCTTAGTGAGCTCGCCGACTTCAACATAAGCCGCGCGACCATGACAACTCGCTCGGTCATGTCACTCACCTCCTGTGTTCGCCACCCGACCACCTTCAGAGACCGCGAACACACCAGACCGACTAGGGCACAACCCGCCAAGTCGACCAAACACCTGTGACCGCATATACCAGCTGATCGCCAAAGGACCAACCATGCGAACACAACTCGGAGACCGCACGACTAAGACAACCTTAGTCCGCGCGCACCACAAAGAACCCAGACAGCCTCTAGACTGACTGACCGCACCACACGGTCACCAGCACCAGACCGCGCGCCTTCCTTACCAGGTAGAAACCTGCACTGCCACGCGGTCAGACAACCAGACCGTGCGGCCTCACCTCAGCATCCTTGGACAGAAGACTGGCAATCAAAATGAGTAGCCCGCGGATAGGCCAAAGAGGTCAAACCGCCAGAGGAGACCGCAAGACCGTGGGGTTAGATCAAACCGCGCGGTCTCCGCCCAGACCGCCAACTTCCAAAATCCTCCAACTTCAACATTTTCAACAAGTTATATATTGCCGCATAGTTTTTCTACTATTATGAGATGACGATATGAGATAACTAGCACAATTACTAATATTCAATAAGTGACAATGCTAGTATGATGAGGTTTGGGTTTAATGTCATGTCACAAAATTAATATTAATGTTGCATGTATTCCAAAATAGAGTTTCAAAGTATAGATCTAGAATAGAGTGATGATTAAATTTGATTTATACTTTCATTACAAAGTTGATTCTAGAGTCTACAAATATGAGAGATACATGCAATCACTAGCAAAGCAAATCAATACATCAAATAATGTAAAGAAAACATTATTCATATTTTTATCATAAGATTCATAATTCCTAGGTGATAGACATCATTGATTTGAGATATTTCTTGATAGAACATGAATTATGAATTATGATTATAGAGAATTTTGCATAGAATATATGTTAGATCATCATGATGTATGAGAAATCTAATCCTTCTAGACTTGTGATATAGTGATATAGTGATTTTCTTTGAATAAGCATGTTTGATTTTTAAGCCTAGAAAAAATGATGATCATCCAATCATACCAAAGACAAAGATCACATATATAACGTTTTGAAATTTATAATAAAATTGCATTGGATAATTAGATTTATTTATCTTTGGTTTTGCATGATGATATATAGTTTCATGATTTATATACTAATGATCAAACCATAAACTATGTGTTTGTTGGAATTTTTAGTATTCTATTATAATTTCAAATCACATAGTTATCATCAAATTTAAATAACATTGTACATGTTATACCTAGCATAAATATATAAGCATAGACCAAAAAGTGATGCTAGGATGATGAATTTGAATGCAATGTTATTACATAGGATTAATGGAGATAATGTTGCATGTAATATGAGAAGTTTTCAAATTAATTTTCTTTAGACCTAGAATGAAATGATTAAAATTTTGATTTTAATGATACAAGATGATTATAAGGTCTAAAATACATGCAAACATTGGTGACACACATCACACACATAATAAGATATGAAACTATAATACCATTGTCATCATATATTTCATAATTCCTAAGGTTGATAGAAATAGTTGATTTAAAATAATTCTCGATAGATCATGAATTATGATATATGATAATAATGAATTTTAGCATAGGATATCAATAGATCATGGTGGTGTGTGAATAGTTCATATTCATCCTTTTAAAGAGACAAACAAAATTGTTTTGATTATCTAAAAGTAGAAGACAATGATACTTAACACAGTAAAATAAATTTTCAGAAAATAATAAATAGAGAAATCAGAATTTTTAGGAAACTATGCTACCGCCAGTGTTAGTGATAACGTCTGGCGTTAGCAACAAAGTTACTATATTTGATTTACAACACATAGTTTTTGATATTATTTGATTCAGATTTTTCTCGATTATGATTTTCA
Source organism: Dactylorhiza incarnata (assembly GCA_033032865.1). Classification (NCBI taxonomy): domain Eukaryota; kingdom Viridiplantae; phylum Streptophyta; class Magnoliopsida; order Asparagales; family Orchidaceae; genus Dactylorhiza; species Dactylorhiza incarnata. Next base: position 5,594,013 of record JAWHQI010000051.1, on the reverse strand, counting down.
ATATAAGGGCTATTATATGCAGCAACAAAAAATAGACAAATATGCAATTAGTTGGGCATTTAATATTTTAGCCTAAGACCCTAAAAGTCCATTTAAATCCAATTTTGAAAGTAATTTCATTAGTCTTGATAATATCATTTAGAAAATTTAGCATTCAATTTATAATGATAATATAAGATATTTATAGGCAATGGATTTAAAAAGGATAAAATATATAAAAAGGAAAGATAGATCACTTAAAAATTTTATGACTTTATATTTAGTTTAATTCAATTTTGATTTGATAAACATTAAGCTTAAAATGTAAAAGTCATATTTCATAATATATCTATGTGACCTTAGCCTGTTTGTTCAAAAAATAATAAAAAATAAACAAAAGAAAAGAGACAATAAGCATATCATGAAGTAGAGTATTGATATTTCATTTAAATTGTTTCTACTTCATGCAAATGATAGGATACTAATGAATAAGAGATTTAGGTATCCAAAGGGGACCAAGTGGGATGGTTCCTTTGTGTACCCAAATACATCGTGGTGGCTTTTGGGAAGATAATGATGAATGGGCTTTTATAATTAAAGATGATATGTCATTTTTCTTTATGGGTCTCCATTCATACATTGGTTGTTTATCTTTTAAATTCATATTATGATTATGTGACATCTTTATATGATTATATTTGTTTGAAAAATAATTCATTTGTGATTTATGTTTATTCAAATTATTTTTCAAAATAGATTGATGTTGATAATCATAATGAATTTTATTATATGGATTCTTTGAAAGATTATAAGAGTGATTGTCTTTCTTTAGAAGTGATTGTTGAAAGAGTGGGTTACAATATGTTTTAAAAGATTGATTATTATTTTGATGATTTTCATTTTTACTCATTCTTATAGACATACTCTTATAATATGAAGGATAATATTTTGTACTTTGATTTTCATGTAAAGGAGTTTTTAAAAATTTGAGTCATGATTGAAAATATATTGAGACTTATAATAGTGGCTCTTAAGAATTTTGTGAGGGTCATAATTCTTTTTGAAACTAAACTCCTTTTGAGTTGATGTATGAAAATGATCCTTTTTAGAAATGATTTTGTAAGTTATTTTATCTTTGTTATTCAAAATCTTATGATGAAAGTCATTACTTGACATTTAAAATTTTTCAACAAAAGATAATTGTCTTAACTTACAAGTTAAAGTATCATTTTCAATTATTAATTTTTCATTATGCTTTTTAGAAACTAAGAGCCCTTTTTCAATTTCCTTAAATTTTTCTTTTAATAAATTGCATTCAAAACAAGGAGTAGGAATTTCAACTAAAGAGCAAGATGGAGAAGCCACATCATAATTAGATTTTACATTAACATTAGCTTTTAACCTTTTATTTTCTAAATGTAATTTATCATTTGTAAATTTCAATTTCTTAATTTTACGTTTAGCAACTTGTAGCATATGTAATGTTGAAATAGAATTAGTCACAAAGATATAAGAATTTGATTTACTTACATTGCTATCGGAAGAGGCAAGATTTGAACATAAAGTTCCTTTCACATCTTTTTGGCACTCCTCTTCCAAAGACAACATTTCTTCTTCTCTTTTGCTTGATGTGTTGCCAACAAATGAGTCCAATATTGTGACGTTGTGTTCTTCTTCCTCCAAGACTGAGTCTTTGTCGATTTCTTCTCTTGGATCCATAAGGAATTCCTCTTGTTCATCATCTGTGGAAGGAAGACTATAAGAATTCTCAAGAAATTTCCCAACTTCATAAGCAGTAGGAAATGTATAAATAAGTTTGAAAATATTTTGATCTAATGCACAATATTGACTATTCATTGATTTGGCATTTAAAAACATTTCATTTTTATTAAGAATACTTGGGGGCATTTTAATTGTAATATTCCATACTTCAATATCCAAGGATATAAGAAATTTTTCCATAAGAAATTTCCACCCTTTATAATTTTTGCCTTCAAATAAAGGTGGTGCCAAAGATTTTTCATTTATAAGAAAATTTCCCCCACTAGTAGAAGTGAGATCATGAGACGCCATTATTCCTGGTTTTTAAACCGTTTGGAATAACCTCCCTCTGATACCACTTGTTAGATCGATAGGCTCCCTTAGAGGGTGGGGTGAATAAGGGAATAAAATTCTTCCTTATAATTTTATCAAAATTACTAAATTGTTTTATAATATGAGAAAGGCAAAATAACAATTTAGTTGAAGAGATTAAAATAAACAATTTAGATAAAGTAATTTGAATTGAAAACTTTGTAACCAATATTTAAAGATTATGCCAAATGATAGAAATCAAGTAAACACAAAATGAGACATGATTGTATTTACATAAAAAGGTGTTTACATAAATTTGATTTCTATATCGCTTGAAATCGGAGGCGTACGAATGTAAATATATTTTTCTTTTCTATGCCGACTTGTATCCCCACAAATCGGTTGGCTTTAGCCTATCCTTCCCCGGATAAGGCCTCAAGCCGATCTAGCCAATCCTTTCCCGGATATGGCCTCGAGCCCCCTAGATCTAATCACCTAGAACTAGTCGCCAACACAAGGCGAATTTCCGCCTAAGTCCTACCCAGACCTAGTCACCAACACAAGGCGAATTCTCTAAACGGTTACAAAAAGTATGGAATGAAAATAATGATAACAATAGTAAAACTCCATATATGAGATCTTCTGAAGTTGGAGATGAAGGATCGTTGTATTATTAGCGAGATCGAAGCGATCATCCTTCGGATGTAGCGTGACGTTGTCCTCCTCCAGAATTCTCCTTAAGCTTTTAGTGGGAGATCCATCTTCGGCAGCATAGCAACAATAGAATTGTGGCACAAGCACTCTCTCTAGGATGGATAGCCAAAATGATCGAAGTTGGCTCATTTTAAAGAACTTGGAGATAGCGCCTGCTGTAGCTCTTAGCGCCTACGGTAGCATTCGTGTGGAGCGGTTGCGAAACCGTCGGCGGTGTGGCGCTGTGCATGAACTTGAGATAGCGCCAGGCGGTAGCACTAGCGCTGGCGGTAGCGTTGCGAAACCATTGGCGGCGTGGCAGAACAAACTTTCGTCGAACGAAATTCATCGAACAAAATTTTCGTCGAGCGAAGGTCGAAGTTCATCGAACAGAAATGTTTGTCGAACAAAATTTTCGTCGAGCAAAAATTTTGTCGAACGCAGCGCGAAGTTCGTCGAACGGAACTTTTTGTCGAACGAAAATTTCGTCGAACGCAGCTCGAAGTTCGTTGAACGGAACCTGAGCTAGCGCCTGGCGGTAGCGCTAGCGCTGGCGGTAGCGCATTCTTCTAGATTATTGAATTCAACTGCTTTCTTCATATGGAGTATTGCACCTATAGTTCCTACACACTATAAACACACGACAAGTAAGATCAAATACAATTTGGGATTTGTTATTCTCAAACAAAGGGATGTGACACACATGTCCAACAGTCATATCACCAAGTTGCACATTTTTCTAGAGAGTTTTGGACCCTTAATTATATTTCTTAAGATTATGACAAAATAGGTGCCTTGTAAATAAAGTACTGGTTAAATCATCTAATAAATTTCACAAAAAATACCAGAGGTCTATAATATGATTATAAAGGCACTACCAAGATTTCATCTTCATCCAGGATCATTTGTGCATGTAAATATCTCTTACAAGAAGTTTACCTAAAGGGTTATGACCTAATTTAGGGGGAATAAATTCTCCTAAAATTCTCTCAAAATTCCCTAGGGCCACTACAAGAAAATTGGCTTTTAGTGACGAAAAAATAGTGACAAATTATATTTCGTCACTAAAAGCATGTTTTTAGTGACGAAATATATTTCGCCACTAAAGATAAGTCTTTAGTGACAAAGTTTATGTTTGGTCACTAAAGACACATCTTTAGTGACGAACTATAAATCCGGTCACTAAAAACAAGTTCTTTGTGATGAAACTTTATTTTGTCACTATTTATTAGTGACCAAATATAATTTGGTCACTACTTTATTTATATAATGATCCACCAAGACAAGCCACCCTAGCTAGCTCATTATCAAAAAATTAAATTTTTGTCATATCATGGCCACGACGATGTCCAAACGAGACGGCGGTGCCCCGATGCATAGGTATTTATGCTCCGAGATCAATGTTGTGTCATATTGGATTGAACTCAATCGTTGAGACGATTAATTAATATTATTTATTTAATTATGAGGTTACCGATTCGACGATAAAATTAAAAGTTATACATGATAAGAACGAAATTTCTTTCGTGCCATTAGAAGTTGTTTATGTTCACATTAACATATATTTGCCATGCGAAAAAAATCTTTTGATAACTATTCAGTGACGAATATCGGATTCGTCACAGAAAATGTAAATATGGCGGGCTAATTTTTGATTCCCTCTCATTTTTTTATCGCTCCCGAAGTTTCTTTTCCTTTAATCGCTCGACGGGTTACGGGTTGCTGCGCCAAATCCAGGGTTTCCCCATCGTTCCTCTCCGGCGAGATCCAAGTTTCCTCCTCCATTCCTTTGGCGTTCCTCCGGCGAGATCTAGGGTTTCCTCCTTCCTTCGGCATTCCTCGCGTATAACCAGCGAGCGCCGCGAGCTGCCCTAGTATTCTCGGGACGCAACGAGAAGATGACTTGATGAGCGGCGGCCATTTATCTTCGAGATTTCCGAGCGACGGACTCTGCACCTCCGCTGGTATGCAATCCACCATGTCGTTGAAAAAGTTTCAGGTTTAGGGAAAGTCCTTTACACTTCCCCCTCTTGTTTGATCGACTCTTGCTTTGCATTTTGCCTCTCTTGATTTACTTCTGATCTGGCGCAGGAAACAGAGCAAAGGGTTAGGAGAAGAATAATCCAGCTGAGGGAAAACTGGATGGGAAAGAATGGATTAATTAGAAAATGAAGCAAACCATCATCCATGTAAGCACTTCAAAATGGTAAAATGGATGCACGCATGCCTAAAACACAAGCTTAATTTTTGATCTTTTGTTTTTAATCAGTCAATCTAGTTAGGTGCTTTTTATTATTCTTACCAAGTTACCAAGCCTAGGTAAAACATTGTGATATTGTTTGAAAAATTGATATGGCATTTGATATTGTTAGAATGGTATAATAGTTTCCCGAAAAATTGATATGAGCTTATGAATCTGTTGTTGTGTCTGCCTAGGATTGAAGACCTCCTACCTTGAATGTTTTATTTCTACCTTAAAAATGGACCTGCAACCCCTTGTTATGCAAATTATGTTTTTTTTTTCAAAACATGTAAGGTTGCTGTATCAAAATTTTATTCTAAATGGTTGAATGTTATCGAGTGTTTGATGGATTTTCTTCTTTCAGATCTTTGGTATGTTATCAGTTTGAGCTTCGAGACTTTTATTCCAAAGTTTGTTGAATATTAATTACTTTTAACTAGGTTTCAATTGTTGTGTTAAAAAAATATATAGGCACCAAAGAACTTAGTTTGCAATAATATATTTTTAATTTTTGAATTAAAAGAAAATCAAAATCTATATTTTTACTTGGTGCCCGGGTCGGATGAAAATCCTGGGTCCGCCACTTGCTGCTATCCACGATCCTCCACCAAAAACATCTGGTTCTGATATTTAGGTTTCAATCTCGGGTATTTTCGGTTTCCCAATCAAGTTGGAGGAATCCTAATTAATATTTTACAAACTATCTCTGTTGACTTCAACTATTAGATTTTCTAAATACGATCCCTAGTCTTCTCCATACTCATTGGTTTTACACTTTATAATCTAAGAGCTGCACAAGAGAATGTGTGAGACATAACATGTTAAAACATATTGTCATATCTTAGTGCTTATATCTTGTTGTAATCTTCTCATACTCCCCTTTTTTTGGAGCATGGATGGAGAAGATGTTAGCATTTTCCAACTTGTAACTTATAATTTTGTTCTTAATTCCGGTAAGAGATTTTGTAATGATGTTATTAAGTTGGTCATTAATCTTGATAGTTGTAGTAATGGTACTATCGATCCCATCCATAATCTTTTCTCTGCCAAATGATAATCTATTTTAATATGTTTTGTTTGTTTATGAAAAATATGATTAAAGGTGTAACTGTATAAGACTATAGTAGCCTCTTGCTTAAGACTAGTAGCCTCTTTCGGTTTCAACGGATTTCATAAGTAAGATTTTCTGGTCGTTTGGGGAGGCTTTTGCCATAATCATCGTTGCTCCAAGTGCAAAAGCCGTCCCAAACACAAAAGCTGCCCAAATAGAGCTGGAGGGATTAGCTTGAGCATGATTCCTTCACAAGTAGTTGCAACTTTTGCATGATTCCTTATCAATACATTATTTTATATTTTACATATGTCCATCTGTTAGCATTTATAGGTGTTATGTGTTTTTTTGGTCCTCTCTATTGTATGTTTATATCCTCTATATATATAAAGGAGAGAGGGTCATTAGTTAATGAATTAACTGGCCGGGGCAATTATTTAATTAATATCTCTATATCCTTGCAGCCTCTTTATAGTTGCGCATGAATGAATATATTGGCGGGCAATGATATAAACATTGTTCAATCATAATTTTGAGATTTTTTTGTTACTTTGTGAAGCAAATCCTTAATATTATATTTATGTTAATGTAATTTTTTTTTAATTTATTTTTAAATAGAGCAATGGATAAGAGTTGGATGGATATTGGTGATCGACGACAACCTGATTACATCAATGGAGTAAATTCATTTCTTGATTTTGCATTTACTCATTCAAGTAGAGGAAATACTATCCGTTGCCCTTGTTATAAGTGCGCAAATAACAATTTCCACACTCGAGAGATTGCCTTTGCGCATCTTATTTTGAATGGAATTGTAAAGACCTATAAATGGTGGTCAAGTCATGGAGAGGATCATTACATTAACCCAATTGGTGACAGCGGTGATGATGCAGTTAGAGAAGATGAAGAAGAGCTTTCAGAGCATGATAATATGCACGATTTACTCTATGATTTTAATAATGTTAGAAATGAGAATATTGGAGATGAACGTGATCATGAAGGCCCTAACGAAGCAGCTAAAAAATTTTATGATTTACTGAACAGGAATTATATCCAGGTTGCAAAGAATTTTCAAAATTTCAATTTATGGTTACTTTACTAGCACTTAAATCTGATTATGGATGGTCCGATCGATCTTTTACTGCATTACTTACAGTTTTGAAAAGAGCAATTCCTTTTAGTGAAAAACTACCTAGTAGTTTTTATGAAGCTAACAATTATATACAAGAGCTTGGAATGGAATGTAAAAAGATAGATGCTTGCATAAATGATTGCATTCTCTATCATGCTAAGTTTGCAAATTTGGAGAGTTGTCCAACTTGCGGTATGTCAAGGTGGAAATCGAGCAAGATAAATGATACAGAAATTAATATGTCTTCAGGGAAGAGTAAAAACATACCAAACAAGATTCTAAGACATTTTCCCCGTATACAGATATTGTTATAGATAATGATAATCATGAAATTTCATTACAAAGAACTGATGTTGATCCCATAACTATTGAGAAAAAGGATCTTCCCCGTATTGCTTGATCTTTTCTTACTAATCACTCAAAGATTTCCAGCAAGCTCTATGGCTACACTATATTGCTTCATTGCAGAGAGGTTTGCTAGTTTTTATTTGATTTTTAATCATCTTTTCTTATCATAGTTTCATGTATTTTGTGAGATTTTTTTGCATTATTTATGGTCTCAAATTGGTACTGAAGTTACTCTTTTCATGATATGCTTTAACTTGATTTTTGTATCTAAAATACTTATTTTTTTACAGGTAATTAAGATTTAAAAAGTGATGAGTACAAATATTTCTGCTAAGAATAAAGATTATCATGCAGAAAGACTTATGGATAATTCACCATTGCATTCTACACATGCAAGAAGAAATTCAATTGATTGGAAGACTAAGTCAACCACTTTACATCCACGGTCCACTGCAGCACGAATTTGTTCCCTTACTCAACCAAATTTTGAACCTTCCCGCAAGCACCACGCAAAACAATCACATGCCAATACCGTGTCTTCTAATCAACAAAAGCCAACACGAACACCAAGATTATTACATTTGGATCAAGCTTTGACAAATATTGATCAACATACACATGTTGAGAGTAGGGTTGAGCAATTATCTTCTTATCAGCAAAAGCCAACACAAACACCAAGATCATTACATTTGGATCGAGTTTTGACAAATGATGATCAACATACATATGATGAGAGCGAGGTTGAGCGCACTTCTATTGAGGCTGAGGCTGAGGCTGAGGCTGATCATGTACTTGCTAATCCAACAAATCTTGAGCATGATAAAAATAATGGTATCTCTCGTTTAAGTTTTTATAGTTTGATATATATATATATATATATATATGTATATATTGAAACATGTCAACAAAAGAATATTCAATGACAGGTTCAAATGCAAAACGAAAAAGAACTCGTGGTCCAACCACAGGTGTTGAGTGGTCGAAGAGAAGACAAAATAATGTGGAGAGTATGGTTGTGCAACTACCAGAAGAACTTCGAAGAGTAGTTGGGTACAGAGCTCAAGAGCTCATTACCAAAAGTGGGCGATACGTAAGACATCATGCTCCCTTGAATGTTGAGAAATGGTCTTCAATTCCAGCTGATATCACTGATAAAATAATTAATATCATCTATGTAAGTATATAATTTTGTTTTTTTCCTTTAATTTAGAAATGCTTTTCATTTTTATTACAAAATTTTTGTTGTCCTATATTTTACTTAGGCCGAATTCAATCTGCCAAATGAGTCCCATGTTCGTGGTGACCTTATATCATCACTTCGTCGACATTACAATATTTGGCGTTTTAATTTGCATGCGAAGTATTACCTAAAATGGAAGACTGATGTGCAACGGCGTGCTAATTGCCCGAAGGAAATTGATCCCGATCAATGGAATTGGCTAATTAGTTACTGGGGAAATTCGCGATTCAAGGTAAGAAATCCATTAATCTCTCTAAAATTATGCAACTACATGTAGTATATTATGTTGTATTTATATTTGATCTAATTAATGATGTATGTTGATCAAATTGTTTTTCTTATTTAATCATTGGTATAGAGGATCAGCGAGGTAAACAAACAAAATAGGAGCCAACAGAAGATAAAATCTCATGTTGGTACAAAGTCTATAGCGAGAACAATACATGAAATGGTAAGTATTTTTCTTAACATGGACAATGCTTATTACATTTAACTATAAATTGTCTACTTGGAATTTGAATTCTTATTATTTTCTAAATGCAGAGGGAAGCACCACAACAAGAGAATGAATTGCCCATTTACATAAGGTTGTGGGAGAAAACCCGTAAAGGTAAACATAATGAGTGGCAAGATAACACAGAAGAGGAAATATATAAGAAACTATTGGAACTTCACGAATCTCAAATAATGGAGAATGGTGAAGATAAACTTACCCCTGAAGAGGCCTACACTAAAGTATTAAGACATCGCTCTGGTTATATTCTTGGATTGGGACCAGGACCTAGACCTTCAGAGCGTGGACGTACTAATATGAAACATCTACGAGAAGAAATGCGAGCAGAAATGCGAGCTGAAGTTCGAGCAGAAGTAGAAGCGGAGATGACGACACGTATCCAAGAGATGGAGGATCGAATGACCAAAAGATTTGATGCGAAGATGTTGGCACTCTTAGCGCAAACACAAATTGAGGATCAAGCTGATAACACAAATTGAAGCCCTTTACCTTACTTTTGAGATACACAAGTATGTTTATATTTTTAATACTTACTATTTGCTATTGTATTTGCAATCTTCTTAGTCAGTATCTAATGCAAAACTTATGTATTAACTTGTAGGTACTAGTGGAGCTTTGGAGCAACTAGCATAATTTCATATGCAGATTTATGCTTACCCAAACATTTAGTTACTTGTTATATTTATGTCTTCTTGAAGCTTGCATAGTATCAAAGCCAAGCATTTACCTATTATACAAATTTTGTTGTGTTTACGTGTTGTTTTTTTGAAGGGTAGTATTAGTGATAATAGTCCTGTTATATAAATCTTGTTTATGTTAATATTTAAGAAAATCCCAAAAATTGGAATCAAATAAACTTTCATTGGCTATCCCTACTGTTATTGCATCGAAACACATAATCTTCAAATTGTCACAGTTCGTTTTGGGTAGTGCCAGCTTTTTGCCGACATAATCTTCAATATGTGATTTTGATGAAGGACAGGGCTCCTGTGAATTTTACAGATCGTTCCATATGCCAGCTACAAAAAAAGAGAAATTATTGGTAATTTTGATGGAGTTTCTCGGTATTCCTGTTACAACATCAAATTTACTCTTTTATTGTGGTATTCTTAAAATGCAAACTTCATACTACAAACATAAACAAGTTTTTGCTCTCCTGGCCCTAATTTAGTTTTGTTTTTCTATTTTGAGATCTTCTGGCCAGATTTTTTTCTTGATGGTTATAACAATATTTTCTTCTGACCAGATTTGGCTATAACAATATTTTCTTCTTGATGGTTTCTGCATCCTACTCAGGAGTCATGGTCAAGTTATTTTCTCCTTGCCAGATTTTGATCCATGGTTGTGTTTTTTTTCTGGGAGTTCTCATCATCTGACTCGGCATCATTAGGTAATGTCTTCACCACACTTTTAATTTGTGTGGTCATGATGTCCATTCATTCATCTAAGCATTGCTTTAAATAAATGATTAATGCTGTCCAATAGCTTAATATATGTTTGTTCTAATTAACATGTCCAATAGCTATCCTTACTATTTTATGTTTACTTTTGATTTTGAGGTTTTATAAAATGTAACACTAAATTCTTCAATGTTTTTTTATTTCTAACTGATATTCTAGACTTCAAGTTTATGGGTGGGTCAGTTATGTTATTATGAATTTCATAACACTATACTTCAGCTCATAGTCATAAAATTTTTACTGATTGTCGCCGCCCAGCCATATGTTGTCGTCGTGCTTAATGTCACCACGCGCCGAATATGCCTGTGGGCGCAACCAATTGGCATGCTGGCGAAGCCCGCTTAGATGCCGACTTCCTGATATCAAACCTTTGGTACTAGAGCCATTTTGACTAGGGAAGTTATGTTTTATGTGAGAAATCTTCGAGGATATTAGAGCCATTTTGACTAGACGATGCTGAAATCGCCGTTTGTTCCTTCCCGTCTGGTGAGTTTTTCTGCATCCTGCTGTACCCGGATTACTATGTTTGATGTTATTCATCCTCTTCCCATTCTTTCTGCAAGAATACAAACAAAAATAACATTTCTGTCTACTCTTACACGACAATAGATGACGATCTCTCATATTTTCCGATGTTCAGGTTAACATAATTGTCCTCAGGAGGTGAAGAATTTGACATTAGAGATGCAGAATCTAATGGGCTCAGTGTCTAAAAAGCATGGAGGCGAAGAAGCCATGTTCCTAAAACTCCCTCAAAACATGCTTGATGGCCATTCAATTTGAGAGAGATGATAGAAAAACAATTTCTTCTTCATAATAATGAATAAATGTTATTGATTGGGTTTGAATATGTACGTACATGCACTTGGAATATTCTGCTATACTTGGATATAAAGTGCTACCAGGACTTAGCTAGGACTGAAATAGATTTCTTATGTCAATTTTAACGCTATTGGGGCTTTGCTGGGACTGAAATACATTTGACTTCAGGAGTGGAACTATCCATTTTTGCTCCCAATTTCGAATAAGGCACCATTGATGGTATAGTGCTGGATGATTGTATGGTAATGTGTTTTATTAGGCAAAGCCCGCCTGGGGCGGGCGAAGCCCGCTTGGTTGCCATAGCGACGCATCGAGATTGGCGGGCGGGCGAAGCCCGCTTGAATGCCAAGCGGGCGAAGCCCGCAGTGACGCATCGAGAACGGGTGAAGCCCGTTCGAAGATGCTAGTTCTTCTATAATAGATAAAGTTGTTCACTTTTAAAATTTGTGTTTTATATGTTACTTCTACAAAGCTAAATGGTTAAGTGATCAATTTGTAATAACCTTGCATCTATGTTGTTCTTCTTTTTGCAGGTGGGGCATGCAAAGACTCTTATGTTTGTGCAGATAAACCCAAATGGAAACTCATATTCGGAGAGCTTAAGCACCTTGAAGTTTGCCGAAAGGATATCTGGGGTTGAGTTAGGGGCTGCCTGCATTAACAAAGAGGGCACAATTAACCATGACAACTTGGAGGCGCTTTAGATATGGTCAGAGCAAGTGTTATACTGTATTGAGGGGTTTGGGCTATCTCCCACCATCCTTTTTTTTCCATATTTTTTGGTTTAATTAGAGATGAAAATATTGTATTGAGGGGTTTGGGCTATCTCCCACCCTCCTTTTTCTACTAATAAAATTATTCATATTGAATGTTTAAATTTGTGTAGATTATTTATCATATTGTTTGAATATATAAAATTGGATTCTAATAAATAAAAGCAAAATAAACGTATAATATTTTTATAAAGAATTGAATAAAACTTAGTGACAGTTGTCATTAATGTGTCTTTAGTGATGAAAATTTAAAATTTAGTGACGAAATGTTTTTGTCACTAAACGTGCTTTTAGTGACCAAAATAATTCGGTCACTAGAGCTTCTTTTAGTGGCCGAATTAATTTGGTCACTAAAACTTTTTTGTGACCGAATGAAATTCGTCACTAAAATTTATTTTAGGGACCAAATGAAATTCGTCACTAATTATGTACATTTAGTGACGAATTTTTATTTGGTCACCAAAAGTATTTAGTGACGGGGTATTAGTGACGATTTAGTGACGTAAAAAATTTGGTCACTAAAAGACATTAGTGACGAAAACATAACATTTAGTGACGGAAAATTTCGTCACTAATACCCAGTTTTCTTGTAGTGGGCATAAATACATCCCATGAACATATCGCCTAAGTTCCATGACCATTATATAGCTTTTGACCACATGACCTTCACAAAGCTCTATATGCACCCCAAGGGGTAAGTCTAAGGTTCGAGGGCATATCCACCTCTACACCACCCCATCTTACTCATGAAGGTGTTTTAGGTGATCCTAAACCAGTGGCCAAGGTTTCAACTCATGGTGATGAGATCTGACCACCATACCCCAATATAAACAGCATACCCCAATTTAGACCTAATTTGACCCAACTTGGGTTAACCAATTACCTATCTAAATCAGTCCCAATCGGGCTGAAATTTTTACCAGGGTCATATAATAACCCTAAGAGGCACCCACCAAAATTTGGAGGGGATTGGAGGTCATTAGACCCTAAATTTAAATAATATATGAATTATTAAATTATTAAAAAAACCTTAGAAAAATGTTCTCCTAAAATTCTCATATTTTGGTATGATGTGTGGGTAGGTGTAAATAACCTATGTTTCAATTTTCAAGTCCATCCCATAAACCAATCAAAAGTTATTCAAGAAATGGTTACTGTCCTACACTAGGGACCAGTCCCACCAAAATGGACCTACAGGGAGCTACATAACTCCTTTTGGGCTGAAACAAATTTTAAAATAAAGTAGACTCTAAGGGCTACAACTTTGGTGTTGACCACTCTTTCTATAGATGGTCATAAGTATTTTTAATAAATTAATCTATGTACAGCAGAATGTGTAACAGAAAATCCAAATATCATTTATATTAAAACAGGATCTGCGCACAGATCTTAAAGCACCACGAAGGGCATACCTTCATCTTCTCCAGGGAGCCAACGACCCAGATTTGCCATGCCTGGGTGATGTTTGGAGGTGTTTTCCCTGCCACCTGAGCGTCGCCCCGGCCGACCAATGCACCACCACCTCCGTTGAGGTGGTGGACGGCGATTGGGGGTGTTGGCCGGCCAGTGGTGGCCGGAACGGAGGGTTTCAGGGTGGGATTTAAAGCTTGAAAGTCCAAGCTCCAGCCAAACCCGATCCAAGGCCATTTAGCCACAAACCTTGCGGCAAATAGATGTTGATCTACTGATGAGTCCTGATCATATACACATATTTGGACTCATCTAGGCTGATTTTCTAGTCGTTTCACTGCACTTTAGCCCTGTTTCAGCTCATATTTGTCTTTCTATGCTAGGTGCACTTCTTGGCCTAATTTGGTGTGTTTTATGCTTATTCCCTTTTGATAGCCTTATCGTTTTGTTGAGTGCCACTTTCAGTGGCCTGATTAGCATTTCTGTAGAAACAGGAGTCGTGCAGGTGTTCCTGGTAAAATTCTGTACAAGAACACTGCGCACGATCACTGGTTCGATTGCGCACGACCACTGGTCGTGCGCCACTGATCGTGTGCACTTAACCCTTTTTTCTGAGTTTTGTCTCGGACAGTGCGCACGACCACCTGCGATAGTGCGCACGACCACCGGTCGTGCGCCACTGTTCGTGCGCACTTAACATCAATTTCATGAGTTCTGTTTCGACCAGTGCGCACGACCACCGGTCGTGCGCCTCTCGTCGTGCGAACATGGTATTTTATAAATTTCTTACTTTGCAGGCTCCACCCAGGCAGGCGCACGATCACAGAATTCCAGCGCGCATGACCACTGGTCGTGCGCCAATGACCGTGCGCAGTATTTATTCCAGCGCCTATATAAAGTCCTGATCCGCAGATTAGGGATACGGGGGGGTTCCGGGAGCGCGATTTACCATCCATACGCCACCGTTTTCCACTTCCAGCCACCTCCACCTCATCTTCTCCGCAAGGGGAAGTCATCTCCAGCCATTCTAAGCAATCCTCCATCGTCCGGGAGCATTCTCCGCCCTCCGCAAGCACTTAAGCAAGCCATCTCCAGTTCGGTTCGGTGAAAAGAATAGTCATCCTGAGGTAGAAGACGACGGAAGCACGTGGAGAGGTCGTGACAGTCTCTCAACGTCGGAAGCACAGTCCGCCCGAGTCCGGAGGTAGCTTGACAAACTACCATTTCGGCCATGAACGGCCGCTAGTCTTCGTCCATTGGTTGATTTCTTCCTCCCCCTTTTTTTGTACTTCTTTGAATCATTTAAACTTGAATATCATGATGTTTAGTTTAAATGCAATGGTTGTTTCTTATCCGTTCTTCAGTATTTGCTTGTGATACGTCTCACCTTCACTCACTCACTCACGCACTCATCGTGGTCGATTCGCGTTAGCAAGAGCTAACGGCGATTTGGTCTCACCTTCACTCACTCACTCACGCACTCATCGTGGTCGATTCGCGTTAGCAAGAGCTAACGGCGATTTGCAAAGAGGTGTTTGCGACCCTCACTCCCCGCACTAGTGATCACTTCATTCGCATGCGCACCATCCATCCGCCTCACGAAGCTCGGCATCGCGGCCGTTGCATCCATCTCACCTTGTGAAGCGGTGATTTCGACCCGCATTTCTTTTATTGTTGTTAACGGTAGAAAACCAAATCAAAACCCCACTTTCTGTGATTGTTCCCGCTTGTGTAACAATTGTCACACAACGCAATTCGTTCACCCAACCTGCATTCCTCAAGAGACCGACACTCGGGGATCCTATTCCCAACATTTATTACTTGCGCGACCGGTGCACTTGCCGAACATCTCATCAAGTTTTTGGCGTCGTTGCTAGGGAATGTTCAGGCGTGTAACGTCTTAAGTTGTGAACTTCTGTTACAAGAGCAGCTGTTTTTGACTTTCTTTGCTTTGTTTTCTTTTAGTTGAGATTGTGCAAGTAGAGACAAGCCGCTGGGGAACTTGTACCCTTTGATCCCGAGATCGAACGGACCGCTCGCGCACGAAGGTGCGCAGCAGCCGTACAAGCGGTAATGGGTGACAACATAAACCCAGATGATGCTGAACCAAGAGTACCCAACGTGGAGCAGCACCATCCTGGAGATGAGCAAGAGGTAGTTAGACCTCGGCCCCGAACGATGAGAGATTATACCACTCCGATAGCTGGGAGTGTGTATCCTGGGTTTGGTCCCAACATTATGAACAACCAGTTTGAGATCAAACCTGCGATCTTGAACATCATCCAGAACAATGCTCAGTTTTCCGGGATGGCCAGTGAAGATCCACACCTGCACCTGGCAGAGTTTTCTGATATCTGCGGAACCTTTCGCTACGCTGGGATTCCTGACGATACAGTCAAGCTGCGACTGTTCCCCTTCTCACTTCGCGACAAGGCCATGGTGTGGCTCCATTCCATTCCTCCTGGGACCGCTGCGACTTGGGATGTTCTCGCCTACAAGTTCCTGGCCAAATTCCACCCCGTTGATAAAATTGTGAGCCTGCGGCGGGAGATCGCTACCTTTCGCCAAGCTGACCAAGAGACCCTTGCGGAGGCGTGGGAGCGCCTTAATGATCTTCTCCGCCGCTGCCCGAACCACGAGCTCCAAACTTGGAACGTGGTAGAGACATTCTACTTCGCGATCGAGCCCAACTACCGGGCGATGATTGATGCTGATGCGGGTGGTACTCTAATGAACCATACTCCAGAGGAGGCTCTTTGAATTCTACGAGACACCGCCTCCCACAGCACATTTTGGACTGCCGGGAGGAATGCACCAAGAAGCGCCCGTGGTCTCTTCGTGGTCGATTCACTCCCGCCTACATCCGCACCGGCTGCTGTCATTACGTGTGAAGGATGTGGAGGCGGCGGACACCACGCGTATGAATGTTCGGGAAATGATTTATCAGGTGACTTCTCGCACTTTTCTTTAAATGAATCTGTTAATTTTGTTGGTAATCAACCTAAGGGGGTGCCGTTTAATAACACGTATCATCCGGGAGTGAGAAGTCACCCAAACTTCTCATGGAACCCCAACGCATCTGGCCAACGATGGGCATCGGGGCAGCATCAAAACGATGCCTACGCCTCCGGGAGCCAAACAAGGCCACCTCACCCGGAATATAACCAAGGCCCCCCAGCTCCCAAAAAGAGTAACTTGGAGGAGATGATGGAAATATTTATGCAAGCGGCTAACTCAAACATGGTTAACCAAACCGCCTCCATGCGGAACTTGGAAACACAGCTGGGCCAATTGGCCCAAGTGCTCACCAAGCGGTCGCATGGAACTCTCCCTAGTAACACCGAAAAAAATCCAATAGACCAAGGGAAGAGTCTTGGCGATGCGGAAGTGGGTCAGCCGCGTGAGTTAGTAATCTCCTGTTCCATTAATAAAATTGAAACTAAGGCTTTGTGTGATTCCGGCTCCTCCCGCAACGTCATTGCTTTGCAAGACGTTGATAAATTGCAACTTGAAATTAACACGGAGGACCGGAAATCTCTTGTGCTTGCAAATGGCGCCATCATACAATCGGAAGGGGAAGTTAAAAATGTAGAGGTTATAGTTGAGGGGATAATGGTGGTTGCTGATTTTCAAGTGTTAGGACCCCGGGAGAATCACTCCATCCCTATCTTGGGTGTACCGTTCTTGAAAGAGAGCGGTGCCACCCTTGATTTTTCTGTGGGTTGTGTCCTCCTACCCAATAAGGTGCCTTTGTCCACTTGCCCCAAGACTATAACTGAAACATCCATTTTCCCCCCTCCTTTTATTTTTGATGAATCACTGAGTTGCGCAGGGGATAAGAAAGATGATGGATCATCTGAAGGAGAAAAGGAAGAGTACCAGTCAAGCGGAGAGGAAAAAGTAGATGCTCGGAGAAACTATAATTCCAAGAGGGAGGAGGACGGCAGTCCTGAACATTTTGAGCTGAACTTGATTCGGGATGACATCCCATTATTCTCTTGCATTGAATCATGTAATAAACTAGTTAAGCGTTCCATCTCTTGGGCTGATCCGGTCGTCACTGCGGCGACGGAAGTGACGTCACCCACTACTAAGTTGAGAGAATCTGAAAACATTCAACGTTGGCAGTCTCCGACTGTCGCTAAACTTAAACAAGAGAAGCGTCTGTGCGATGCGCGCTCTGCTGCTCTCCGTGGCAAGAGGGCGGAGGTTAGGGGAACACTGGGTGACACCAGTGTTGTCCCTAAAGCCTTCACCTCCCGCCTTCAAGCTTTGGGAGACGGGCACCATAAAAGCGCGTACAGCTGATTTTCTTTTTATCTCCTATTTTGTGAAACTCTCTGTTTCATGCACTTTTTATTTAATTTCTGTGCTCTGTAAACAATTATAATACAGGTATTTGGTCCAGCTTAAGGACATAAAATAAAAGCGCTGCTGGGAGACAACCCAGATTTGCTGATTTCTGTTTTTCTAACATGTTTCAATTCAGTTTTTTTACATTTTTGCTTTTGTTTTGCGGAGCTCACCCACCTTGCAGGTATTCATTGCACATCTTATAAGGTGGTGGTTGTGATTCTTCGTATGGTGGTGGGGCGGCCTCGGTCAGTCACGCGTCTTCTGGTATGCTCACTAGCTGAGCATGGGGTAACCTCTCTCCCTTTCTCTTTCTGATTTTCATTTTAATATCATGTGATGTACTTCTTAGGTCAAGTCTGGGGGAGAGCTAGTATGTGTTACCTAATGCACGTGCACACTGCATATGCATACTAGAAGCTTTTATTGATTTATTTCATTTAGATCATTGCATCACACACCACTTGCAACCACTTGAGCGCGTGCTTAGCTGTGCGTGTGCCGCGAGTTAAACTCATTTCTTGAGCAAGATTCGGGCAAATCATCGTGCTGACTTAGGATTGTGAAACGGAGTAAAATGTTGACTCCTGCAGTGTCCTAGTCGAGTGCTCTCGTTTCATGTAGAAATTTGAGTAGATTTACTTTTTCTGTATGCTTATAGTTTTATATTTTTCTATTTGCGTCAATACTGTTTATTCTACTCAAAAATGGTGAATTCGGTGTGAATCAAACGGTAGCTTATGGATGTGTGTAGCCGGGCATTAGGTTTGCATTGCTCGAGTCGGGAGGACGGATAGTCTTTTTCGTTGGCTAAGAACTTGCCCCAAGCTATTCTCGAAGCATGGGTATAGGTTAGTTCAGTGCACGAACGTGATGTAGGCCTTCATTTTGGCCTGGTTGAGCTTTGTACCAATCCTAATGTCTTATCCTCGTTAGCCCCGTTGTGCCTACCCCTTCTTTTGATTCAGCTCCACCATTATTTCACCAAAGCCTCATAGTCGATCCTAGTCGTGCACCCAAGTCGAGCCTTAGTATTTTATATATTCATTCAGGGTGTTGATGTGGTGAATATTTTTGTGAAAATGTGGATGTGCTTCAATGTTTAATCTGCTGATTTTGTTTGTGAAAAGAAAAGAAAAAAAAATAGAAAAGAGAAAAAGAAAATTGAAAAAAAAATGGATAAAGAAAGAAAAAGTTTAATTGAAAATAATTGTTGATTTGTATTTGGGAATGGGCAGTGCACACACCCATTGTTAAAAAGTTAAGTCTGGGGGTGTGGTGTACTCGCATATATTTGGGTTAGCGGATAGATTATTTTTTTGTTTATGCTAGCTCATTTGGGTTTGGTGCGTAGCCTCCATGTTTATCCTTGTTTACCTCACTGAAACCCAAGCCACATCTTCACCTAAAGTCCTACTGATTCGTGAGTGAGCCAAACCAGTGTCGTGGAGAGAGTGCGAACAGGCAAGCCTATGGTCACCGACATTGGTGGATTCCTTTGGAGGTTGTCCTGAGCCCCGATCTTTGGCAATGCTCACCTTTGCGATTAGTTTATTTTCTCCACACGCGTAACCGGATGATTCGCCGTGATTCTATTTTTGAGTAGTAATAAATTTTTGATACGCATTTGAGAAAAGTACAAACTGTTATGCATACTTAGAAATTTCCTCTGTTATATTTTTATGCGTGCGAGCACGCGACTTCGCATGGTACTCGGTGTCGCAATTTCTCTGTCAGCTAGTTGTTTTTCCCCGTCTGCTTAGATTTTTGTTTGCTCTGGACGTGCAAATAGGTAAGTCTGGGGGTGTGATGAGTCCTGATCATATACACATATTTGGACTCATCTAGGCCGGTTTTCTAGTCGTTTCACTGCACTTTAGCCCTGTTTCAGCTCATATTTGTCTTTTTATGCTAGGTGCACTTCTTGGCCTAATTTGGTGTGTTTTATGCTTATTCCCTTTTGATAGCCTTATCGTTTTGTTGAGTGGCACTTTCAGTGGCCTGGTTAGCATTTCTGTAGAAACAGGAGTCGTGCAGGTGTTCCTGGTAAAATTCTGTACAGGAACACTGCGAACGATCACTGGTTTGATTGCGCACGACCACTGGTCGTGCGCCACTGATCGTGTGCACTTAACCCTTTTTTCTGAGTTCTGCCTCGGACAGTGCGCACGACCACCTGCGATAGTGCGCACGACCACCTGCGATAGTGCGCACGACCACCGGTCGTGCGCCACTGTTCGTGCGCACTTAACATCAATTTCATGAGTTCTGTTTCGACCAGTGCGCACGACCACCTACGATAGTGCGCACGACCACCGGTCGTGCGCCTCTGGTCGTGCGAACATGGTATTTTATAAATTTTTTACTTTGCAGGCTCCACCCAGGCAGGCGCACGATCACAGAATTCCAGCGCGCACGACCACTGGTCGTGCGCCAATGACCGTGCGCAGTATTTATTCCAGCGCCTATATAAAGTCCTGATCCGCAGATTAGGGATACGGGGGTGGGGGGGGGGGGGGGGGGGGTCCGGGAGCGCGATTTACCGTCCGTACGCCGCCGTTTTCCACTTCCAGCCACCTCCACCTCATCTTCTCCGCAAGGGGAAGTCATCTCCAGCCATTCTAAGCAATCCTCCATCGTCCGGGAGCATTCTCTGCCCTCCGCAAGCACTCAAGCAAGCCATCTCCAGTTCGGTCCGGTGAAAAGAATAGTCATCCTGAGGTAGAAGACGACGGAAGCACGTGGAGAGGTCGTGACAGTCTCTCAACGCCGGAAGCACAGTCCGCCCGAGTCTGGAGGTAGCTTGACAAACTACCATTCCGGCCGTGAACGGCCGCTAGTCTTCGTCCATTGGTTGATTTCTTCCTCCCCCTTTTGTTGTACTTCTTTGAATCATTTAAACTTGAATATCATGATGTTTAGTTTAAATGCAATGGTTGTTTCTTATCCGTTCTTCAGTATTTGCTTGTGATACGTCTCACCTTCACTCACTCACTCACTCACGCACTCATCGTGGTCGATTCGCGTTAGCAAGAGCTAACGGCGATTTGCAAAGAGGTGTTTGCGACCCTCAGTCCCCGCACTAGTGATCACTTCATTCGCATGCGCACCGTCCATCCGCCTCACGAAGCTCGGCATCGCGGCCGTTGCTTCCATCTCACCTTGTGAAGCGGTGATTTCGACCCGCGTTTCTTTTATTGTTGTTAACGGTAGAAAACCAAGTCAAAACCCCACTTTCTGTGATTGTTCCCGCTTGTGTAACAATTGTCACACAACGCAATTCGTTCACCCAACCTGCATTCCTCAAGAGACCGACACTCGGGGATCCTATTCCTAACATTTATTACTTGCGCGACCGGTGCACTTGCCGAACATCGCATCGTCTACCCAAAGGAAGAGAGGAGGAGGGGAGGACCTGAACAGAGGGGATTTGCCTTGTCGATCTCCTATCCACCATGGCCACATGAAAGCTCTTGGATGCCATGGAACTTCTACACCAAGATGACAGGTTCCTTCGGGTAAGTGGGGGAAAACCCTCCCCTCTGCCCGGTAAAGCTTTTAAATGGAGCAATTTGAGGAGAGGAAGGGTTTCTCCTTGATTGCCAACATTAATGGCCATCAAGCACATTTTTGGCCACCATGAAAAACCACAAAATTCAGCCCCCATATGGCCTGGAATGACTGTCTATCTACTCCAAACTGAAGAGGGGAGAAGTACCACTCAATTGGGAGAGAAATGGGTGGCCCTTGGTCTCCTTTGGCCATGAATGGCCACCTTCATCTCTCTTTCTCTCTCCTCCATTTTTGGGGAAATGAGGATTCTCTCTCCTAGTCACCATTTTCAGAGAATTAGTGGCATTCCATGTAATTTGTCAGCCTTATGACTAATGGATCACCTCACTTGGGCCTAGCCCAAGTGGATTGGGCTTGATTAGGCCAAATTAGGGTAATTTGACCTAAATTATGGTTGAGTTGACTTACGTCAAATTGGCCAACTTGGTGGCCCCATGATGGATTTTTTTGGTCCATTGAGTCCCTAATAACCTTATAAGGGTAGGGGAAAGGTCAATTTGGCATGCTGGAGGCCAATTGACCCTAATTAGGCTACTTTGACCAATTTAAGGTTAGGGTTGACTTTGGTCAATTTGGCCTCTTTGGTTGACCCCAATGAGTCCTTGATGCTCTAAGGGACCTTCCAAATGGTTAGGTGTGCCATGGTGGGGTCAAAGTGTCAAGGTGAGGCCCTAAAGTCCAAACCTAAGCTTGGTAACTAGAAATTGCTATTTGCAGACCAAGGTGCTCTTCTCCTTCAAGCCTAAGGCAAGTGATCTCTTCAATCTTCCTATGCTTTTGTCATGACCTAGTCATGACAAAACCACTCTAGGGGTATAGTTGTTTGGGGGATGTTACAGAAAGGGCGAGTATGAACGCCCGATTTTGGCCTCCTGAATCACCATTTTTTTGGATATTACAAACTTGCCCCCCCCCCCCCCCCCCCCCCCCCGACGGCCTGGGCAGTCCAGTCAAGCTCGCCTCCTCTAACGACGACGAAGGAGGAAATATGTCGGCGGCGGTGTACAGACGCGTTTTTCCATGCGCACCTTTTTGGGGCGTGCTTGAACAGGCGCCGCTTCTCGCGCGTGTGAGCACCCCCTGTCGGGCATGCATGTGTTGGTCTTCTGGTAAAAGGCGAGCCCCCGTGCAAGGGGGGGGGGGGGGGGATGAACTGCTTCGGCGTGTCGGTCGGGGTGGCAGGGCAGAAACTTTGGTTTGTAAACTTGGATTTTAGGTAAACCTCATTAAATGCTCCCCAATTTCAGGAAGTTGCTACTTGAGAAAACAAACCCAACTTTTTTTTAAAATAATGTGTTCAATCCTCGTATTATATTTATTAAATAATGTGTTAATATTTCTTGCCCATGTTTAGGAGATTCGTTGTATATTCCCGGAGGATTTACTACAAATGGTGTGAGATTATCTTGTCAATTAAAACTAAATATAATGTCATTTTCGTCAGTAGAGTATATTTTGATATATCATTCTGTTTGGATCAAACCGTCCAATAAAGTCTGTGTGATCATTTCTATAAATTATAGGGGTCAAATCATTCCTCGTATCGAAATTGCAGAGGAATTTCTGAGAGAAACAAGGTCGGCGCACCTGAGGGATATTTCTGTCGCCACGTCTCCAGAGAGCTGTGCAAGAAAAAAAGATTTCTCTCTTTTTAATTTTAAAGAAGGCGGAGGGAAAAATGCGCATGGAGGCGGGGTGCATGATGGACGCCACATGCGGGGGTATGGGGGGGAGGGGGGTACCGTTGGTGTCGCGTCAATGAGAGCGTGTAAGGTTGTCTGCACTGTGGCATACTCAGAGGCATGCGCGGGACGCCGGGCGGCACTACGCATGGATACATGAGAGGCACATGCGCAGTGCGGGGAGGTGGTGCATGCGAAAGTGTGGGAGGCATGCACGTGCTGCACGCGACATGCTACCGCGCATTTGAGAGGCCACACGCATTGGTTTTCCACACACGAAGGGATGTCGCACCATTGGTTTACAGCACGGTCCGGGATGCCGCGAGTGTTGGGTTGTCACGCGTGCTGGAATGTCGCGTGCGTGGTGCTGGACTCTTTGGGTTGTCCTTTCGGGTTGTTGGGTATGGCAGGCGTCGACTCAACGGCCTATGCCAAGGAGCGCGGCTCTCGAAGAGTTTAGCGGGCGCTGGTCCCGTCGCACGTGATGCCTTGCGCACTCTGCGCATGTGTGAGATGTTGTGTGTGCAAGTGTGGTGTGTGCGAGCTTGGTTTTTCTTCTTTTCCACTTTTACATGCTAACATGTTTACCTTATTTTTCAGGTTTCCAAGCGAGTTGTTAAGTCGAGGTCCATGCGATTATGCTCGACCTTGACTGACGATCGGTTTGGCATGTGGAGAAAACGCTTAGGCTTCCAGTGGGCATGAAGGTGATGATTCCGCTCGCGGAGGAGCGTTCTCAGATTTCCCCGGCGGGCTATGTTACAATCTCGGGGGGGTGCCTTAAGTTGTGTTTTGAGTTCCCCCCTCCAAAGAGATTGTGGAGATCTATAGACTTTGCAGTGTGTCGACTACTCTGTCCTCTACAACGAGCATGACAATAGTTATGAGGCTCATCAGCTTCTTCTAGGAGCACGGCTCATGGTTGTCAATCCAGGTGCTCAGGAACTGGTGCCAAGTCAATACTAGTGCGTGGGACAAGATCGGCATTCACAACAACAAAAACTGTGACTCTCTTTTGAGGAGAAAATCTACTACCGCCACAGGGACACACTTTATGGGTTCATTAGTAACCATTGGCAGTTACTCAAGGTGTCGAGAGCACTATATAGATGCCGCATAACAGGTCAGGAGAATGACTATTTTTCCATCCTAGGCTTTGATGATGTGAGAGAATTGGCAAAAGCACTCCATATCAATGCGTTTGTTTATGAGAAAAGACTAATTATTGTTGGTCTCTCTACGGATGCTGGGCAGAACTGCATCATCCTTATGACGTGGGGCCAAAAGAGAAAGTTATTTTTTTTTACTTTGAAGCGTGGGGGACCTGGTCTGTAAGACCCCCAGTGTTCAGGTGCAAAGAATTCGCGGTGTGCTAAGCTAAGGAGCTAGCGCCGAGCGCAAGGGCTAGCACCGGCGGTAGATTTATTCGTAGAATTGATAGCGTATTGACAAAGGGTCTTGTGTGTATCATCGAAAGCATCAAGATGAATCATCGAGTGCAAGCGTCGGTGGTAACACTAGCACTAGCGCTAGCTCTCTCGACAACTTTGTGAAATTGTTTCGTAGACCTTTATGGAGTGAGCAGGAAACGTGCAACTTAAAGATTCAAGCCAAACAACCAGAAGCAAATGGAGGCAAACAAGTAATCTTTATTGATAGCATAAACTTCATTACAAGATGAGGTATGCTTGGCGAGACATGATTTCGCCAGTACACAAAACCAAAGAAGAAATTACACAACTTGAAGGAAGATAACTGAGACCTCTCCAGACCGCGCGGTTTCCTTGCCGATCTCTGCAAGCTGCCTAACCGCACAACACTGCCGGTTACAGAACACCACCTCAGACCGCTGAGCAGACCGCACCCTCCTTACGAACTCCACTAAGTCTCCCGAACTCCAGCAACCCACACTGCAAGCCCAGACCGCCCGAACACTTTCAGAGGAAGAGGTGATCGCTGCAGACCGCACTATTCGCAGAAGCTGCACAAGAAAATTCAATCAGCAGACCGCCCGGTCAATAATACAGACCGCAGGAATTAGGATAAACTCAGCTTACACTTTGTGTGTCTAATTTGCTGCTACAGTGACTCTTATTTATAGGCATGGGACCTGATCCAGTCACCACCCTATGAGATAGGATCACCACCCCCAGACCGCGCGACCAGACCGGTCAACCCGCGCGATCAGCAACAATTCTTTCTGCTTCATTTGATGAGCTCGCCGGCTTCACTCCAGACTGCGGGAGATCGCCACTCCCTCAGTCAGATCGCGACTCCAAAAGGTGATCGCCAGATCGCCAAGAAGCCGCCCACCACTAGTGTTTGCCCGCGACCGCAAACACTGTCCGTTCGCCACAAGACCACGAACACCTGTTCGCATGCCGGCCTCCTTCTGAGACCGAGAATAGAGACATGTTCGCATACCAGCCTCCTCCTGAGACCGCGAACAGAGACCGCGCGACTAAGAGCCTTAGTCCGCGAATACCACCAGAAAACCCGGACAGCCACCAGAATAGAATTCTGGAAACCAGGACCAACCTGTGCGGTCACGCCAGACCAGCACAGTCCTGAAGAGCCAGCCTGCCACGCAGTCACAAACAAACCGCGCGGCCTGAAGAAGCCAACCCGCCACGCGGTCACAAACAGACCGCGCGGCCTCACCTTCAGCCGCCTTGGACAGATACCAGCGGTCATGCCAGGAGACTACAGCTAGGCTGAGACAAACCAGACAGCAGAACAGATCGCCAGGTCGTGCGGTCTCACCAGACTGCCCGACCTCCTCCCAGACCGCCCAGATCCAAAAACTCCACAAACTTCCACTTCAACTTTTTGAACACTCCCCCTTGAAGTGGGAAGTTGAAAACAGCCCCAGTAAGCTCCTTAGTCGTGTGAACAGCCCCTTTGCCAGCGCCTTTGTGAAGATGTCAGCAATGTTGTCCTGACTCTGAACATGCTCGACCGAAAGAGACCCCTCTAGCACCTTCTCACGAATGAAATGATGCTCGATCTCGATATGCTTGGTCCTCGCATGACAAACTGGATTGGTCACCAGTTTGAGAGCACTCTCGATATGTTTGGTCCTGGCATGACAAACTGGATTGGTCAACAGTTTGAGAGCACTCTCATTGTCACCGTGGAGCAGAGTCGGCTCCCGAACCTCCTTCTGGACGTCTCCAACCAACCTCCTAAGCCAGATGTATTCCTGAGCTGCCAAGGCCGAAGCCTTGTATTCCGCTTCTGTGGTTGAGACCGACATGGAATCCTGCTTCTTGCTGCACCATGATATAGCCGTGGGGCCCGCCATGAAGACGTATCCATATGTCGACTTCCGATCATCCAAATCTCCCCCGTAATCAGCATCCATGTATCCATGCACCTCGAAGCCCGCATCCCTCCTGTAAAGGAGGCCCATATCCGAGGTCGCCTTGACATACTTCAGAATGTTCTTGGCTGCTAGCAGATGAGGCATCCGTGGCTCTGCCATGTACCGACTCACTCTGCCAACTGCATATGCAATATCCGGCCTAGTGATCGTCAGATAGATCAAGCTCCCGACCAGAGCTCGGAACACCAACGGATCTGGCAGAATCCTTCCCTCATCCTTCCGAAGCTTCATAGCCTTCTCCAGAGGTGTGGAGATGCACTTCCCTTCCTTCATGCCGAACCGCTCCACGATTCGCTCCGCATATCCAGCCTGGGACACCAGCAATCCACTCTCCTTCCTCTGCACCTCGAGTCCAAGGAAATGGTGAAGCTCACCCAGATCCTTCATCTCAAATCTGATGGATAGCTCAGCCCGAAGCTGCGCTACCTCCTCCTTCGAATTCCCCATCACGATCATATCGTCGACGTATAGCAGCACGATGACTTGAAGCTCCCCACTCTTCTTGACGAACAAGCTTGAGTCTGAGTCTGAAGCACCAAACCCGCAGAATAAGAGATACTCTGCAATCATTCCATACCACGCCCACGGCGATTGCTTCAACCCATACAGGGCCTTCTTCAACTTGCAGACATGCTCTGGAATATCATCAGATACGAAGCCTGGCAGCTGGACCATGAAGATGTCCTTGTCAATCTCGCCGTACAAGAATGCATTCTTTACGTCAAGCTGCCAAATCTTCTAACCCCAACTCGCTGCCAAGGCAATCACAACCCGAACTGAAGTCATTTTTGCCACCGGACTGAATGTCTCTTCATAGTCTTCACCGTATTGCTGCGAGAACCCCCGAGCCACAAGGCGAGCCTTGTACCGCTCGATACTACCGTCAGCCTTCTTCTTAAGCTTATCGACCCACTTGCATGTGACAGGAGTGGTGCCTTTGGGCCTGGGCACAAGAGACCAGGTCTCATTCTTCTCGAGAGCTGCCATCTCTTCTTGCATCGCAATATCACACTCCTTCACGCCTTTGGCCTTTTCAAAGCATGACGGATCCCTCTCATCCAAGGGACCAGCAAGGAAACACGAGACAATGCTCACCATGTTTCCACCTGTATAGCGATCAGGGGAAATGATAGTTCGCTTCGATCTCCGCAACACCTTCCCCTGACTCACAGTGTCCTCAGCTGCTTCTTCCCTAGCTCCCCTTCTAGATGTACTCGGAGCATCGCTCCCCCTGCTTCCTGATCCAGAAGCCTCCCCCTCAGAACTAGAAATTGATGGACCACCTGGTGACATTGGTAGCTCCACCTGAATATTTTCCACAGCTTTCTCTAGCTCCTCCACCCTGCTTTCTGGTAGCATCCAACACTTGCAGGTCTCCGTCAGATGACAGATCTTTCGCTCTGCAACTCCATTTTGCTGTGGAGTATGTGCACAAGTAAGCTCCCTCTGGATACCTGCTTTCCTGCAAAAAGTAGAGAACTCACCAGAGGTGAACTCCCCTCCGTTGTCAGTTCTCAGCTTCTTAACCCGCAGTCCAAGTCGACCCTCCACAAGCTCCTTGAACTCCACAAATTTGGCAAACGCCTCCGCCTTCTCCTTCAAGAAATATACCCAGACATATCTGGTATAATCATCGATCAGCACCAGCATATATCTGCTGCCTCCGAGGCTTGGGGTAGCAGTCGGTCCCATCAAGTCACCGTGGATGCACTCCAACGGCACACTACTCCTTGTCTGCGACTTGTCAAACGGTAGTCGATGACACTTGCCGAACTGACATCCCGCGCACACATGACCGTCTCCGTAGGAAGATAGACTAGGCAGGCCCTTGACCAGACGTTTCACCTCCATAGCTTTCAGCTTATCCATCCCTACGTTCCCCAACCTCGCGTGCCAATTCACGGCACTGTCGTTTGTCCTCATCTTGTCAACATAAGAACTTGTCGATAAAACGAACAAGTCTTTAGCTCTCCTCCCCATATGAACTACCTCAGCCTTCACCTCCTCCACATTCCGAAGAAACCTCACTTCTGTTGGGCCAAACAGAATGTGATACCCAACGTCAACAGCGTTGGTCACGGAGAAGAGGTTTTTCCTCATTCCGGGCACATGATAGACACTCTTCAAAGTTAGTGGCCCTCTATCACTGCCCAATGAAATAACCCCCACCTTCTATACAACATGCACGGTATTATCAGCAGTAATAATGGCATCATTACCTGAATAAGGCTGCGCTGAAGAAAGCTTCGACTCGTCCCCGGTGAGGTGATGACCACACCCCGAGTCCACGATCCAGTCCTCCTAATAGTTGATAGGAGCCTCAGCTCCAACAGAAGCCGAGAAGGCTCCTCCCCATCCTCCATCAACCTGCCGGCTTCAGCTTCCCCCTTTCCTGCAGCAGCATGCCCCGACTGAAGGTTCACCCGGCACTCCTTCCTGATGTGACCAACATTTCCGCACCTGAAGCACTTGGGACCTTCCCCCTTCTTCTTCCCTTCAGCCTTAGAGGCATAGCCCCTCTACTGCTGTCCAGAAGTTGAAGGCCCATGTCCTCCTCCAGCGGTCTTCTTCTTATCCCACTTCTTCTTCTTTCCGGTGAAGAGAACTTCGTTATCTCCCCCAGACATTGACACCCCCGCCATCTGCCTTGCCAGACTCTCCTGCGAAGCAAGCAGATTTTCCAGCTCCAGCAGAGATGGTTGATTTGCCCAACCCTGCACTGACGTCACAAAGTCAACATATTCCTTCCACAAGCCACGGATAATGTGCCTCTTCAGCTTCGCCTCAGAAATTGGTTCGTCAGGATCCAGCGTTGAAATCTCTGCGCACAAGTTCTGCATCTTCAAGAAGAACGTAGAGATAGAAAGGTCACCTTGAGCCGATCTGCCCATCTCATTCTCCAGGAATTGAAGTCTTGCCACATTCTTCTTGTTAAACAGCCCATCCAGGGCTCTCCAGATCTTCGCAGCTGATGTACACACCAAGATGTGATCAAACAAATCAGGTGATATTTCTCTCTTCAGAGCGAACTCTGCTTTGGCATTGAGGCGCCTCCTGTTCCTCACCTCATGATGGTTATCTCCAATCAAAAAAACTTCCTCCGTGCTCTCTCCTCCAACGACCTCCCAGAGGTCCTCACCCAAAAGATAGCTTTGCATACACAACTTCCACTTCTTGAAGTTAGTCGATGTAAGCATCTCAATTCCAAGACCTCTTGCAAAACCACCTTCCATTGCTCTACCACTGGTTCCTTCTGCACAAAGGCGATGGCTACTCTAAGTTGCTCACTGCTCTATCCACTCCAACCTAGCTCTGATACCATGTGAAAATTTTTCGTAGACCTTTATGGAGTGAGCAGGAAACATGCAACTTAAAGATTCAAGCCAAACAACCAGAAGCAAATGGAGGCAAACAAGTAAACTTTATTGATAGCATAAACTTCATTACAAGATGAGGTATGCTTGGCGAGACATGATTTCTCCAGCACATAAAACCAAAGAAGAACACAACCTGAAGGAAGATAACTGAGACCGCTCCAGACCGCGCGGTCTCCTTGCCGATCTCTGCAAGCTGCCTAACCGCACAACACTGCCAGTTACAAAACACCACCTCAGACCGCTGAGCAGACTGCACCCTCCTTACGAACTCCACTGATTCTCCCGAACTCCAGCAACCCGCACTGCAATCCGCAGACCGCCTGAACACTTTCAGAGGAAGAGGTGATCACTGCAGACTGCACTATCCGCAGAAGCTGCACAAGAAAATTCAATCAGCAGACCGCCCGGTCAATAATACAGACCGCAGGAATTAGGATAAACTCAGCTTACACTTGGTGTGTCTAATTTGCTGCTACAGTGACTCCTATTTATAGGCGCGGGACCTGATCCAGTTACCACCCTATGAGATAGGATCACCAACCCCAGACCGCGCGACCAGACCGGTCAACCCGCGCGATCAGCAATAATTCTTTCTGCTTCATTTGATGAGCTCGCCGGCTTCACTCCAGACCGCGGGAGATCGCCACTCTCTCAGTCAGATCGCGACTCCACAAGGAATTCGCCAGACCGCCAAGAAGCTGCCCACCACCAGTGTTTGCCCGAGACCGCAAACACTGTCTGTTCGCCACAAGACCACGAACACCTGTTCGCATGCCGGCCTGCTTCTGAGACCGAGAACAGAGACATGTTCGCATACCAGCCTCCTCCTGAGACCGCGCGACTAAGAGCCTTAGTTCGCGAATACCACCAGAAAACCCGGACAGCCACCAGAACAGAATTCTGGAAACCAGGACCAACCTGTGCGGTCACGCCACACCAGCACAGTCCTGAAGAGCCAGCCCGCCACGCAGTCACAGACAAACCGCGCGGCCTAAAGAAGCCAACCCGCCACGCAGTCACAAACAGACCGCGCGGCCTCACCTTCAGCCGCCTTGGACAGATACCAGCGGTCATGCCAGGAGACTACGGCTAGGCTGAGACAAACTAGACCGCAGAACAGATCGCCAGGTCGTGCGGCCTGACCAGACCGCCCAACCTCCTCCCAGACCGCCCAGATCCAAAAGTTCCACAAACTTCCACTTCAACTTTTTCAACAAACTTTGTGTCCTGAAGAATGTATTCCGAAGAATCGTGTTGAGTGCTCGTGAATTTGGCTCGTCGAGAGCTAGCATAGGAGGTAGCGTTAGCGGTAGCGTCTCGACGATTTCCTTAAGCGGCTATAGATAGGTTCGGTTGTATAGCCTCTGAGCTAGCGACGGCGGTAGAGTTTTTATATATATAGCCGTACAAAACGTGTATGTGCCTTAGTTTCTCTCTGAACCTCTCTCCTACAGCAAAGGTAGAAGTCGAAGAGCAGAGGAAGGATCTGTTTGACTAGTTAAGTTAGAGGTAGAAGATCTCTTGTGTGCTTGTGCCGTCTTCGACTCTGAGGAGAGGATTCCTGGTTCGATAGCATCGAAATGAGCATCAAGGGTAACGATTCTCCTCCTTGATCTCTAGACATGCTAGTCCTTTGATTTGTGCATAATAGCTGGAATATTTCCACTTATTAAAGGATAGTTTTCATCTGACGGGTTGATATGGATTATCCCCGTAGAAATTTCCTATAGAGTCCATATCGCTGTACAGACATAGGCATACGGCGTGAAACCCATCTGGACAGGTTGGTCTAGTGTAAGACCCCAATTTTCATGTGCACAAAAACAACAAAAAATAAAAAGGATTTGACGTAAGGGAGCTAGCGCCAGGCACTAGGGCTAGTACCGGCGGCAGTGGTCCCTAAGCGGTACCGACTCTGTCGCTAGCGCCAGCGCTAGTCACTAGCACCGGCGGTAGCGAGAAAATCAGATATACCTCAAATCCCGACTCTTCTTCTCATTTTCTCTGAGAACCTCTGCATCTAAGAGCAGTGGGCTGAGAGCTAGGAAGGAGATCAGTTGGAGGTGAACCTTCATCGTGCCAGGAGGGAGATTAGTGAAGAAGCATCTGCGTGGGAGTACCATCGCGGATTCCAGCCAATCCCCTCTCAGTACTATGGCACCGAAACGACCAACTAGGGTAACGAATCTCCTCCCTAGCCTTTGGACATGTGTGTCCTTTGATTTCCATGTTTTGGAAGACTTCTACTAATTAGTAGATCGGATCTTCCGGTGGGTTAAAGTGATTCCCCAATAAATTGCATATAGATTCTGTAATGGAAGTACGGGCATAGGCATGCTGTGTGAAGCCCATCTGGACAGGTCGAGCCAGATTGGTGATGTTTATCGTGTGGAGAAGACTCCATATATATGCTGTGGTTCGGGTCTTCTGTACAGTTTTGTACAGCAAAATATTATGGAGGTGTTTCCCAGGCAATACCCGATGTTTGGTAGCAGAACTGAGTTCTGTTACTAGCGCCGGGCGCTAGAGTTAGCGCCGACGGTAGCTCCAGGTGAGCTACTAGTGTAGATTTCTGGAGGTGTTTTCCCAGAGGTATCAGAACTGAGTTCTGTTACCATTGCCGAACAGAACTAAGTTCTGTTGCTAGCGTCGGGTGCTAGCATTAGCGCCGGCGGTAGCGCCCAGCACACAGATTGTGTGATTCCGTGCTACCTAAAGTCCTGGGGACTGGATACGTAGCAGGAGAAGCTGTGGAATTTGCAAAGCCCAGCTTTAAGTGTCGGGTATTAGGTGAAGCTTACCCGCATCGTGCAGAGTTGAATCGCGATGATTGAGGATGGGCCTAGCTGATCCGAACCCGCCCATAGTGGTGGTGAATTGGTCGCCCCTCGGTGCACCGGGCTATGGAAGAGTGCAAGAACTTCGTGTGTACGGCCTAGCTCAAATTGCTTGTCTAAGTTGAAATAAGACTTAGCGTGAGGGCGTAACTCAGGGAGTATGCCAATGTGTGCCTTGAGAGCACGAAGCGGATGGCTTGGTATGCCCCCGTTGGTGTTGTTTGCGGGTATATATTTATATGCTGCTGACTCTTACTTGCAGGGAAGGAGCACCGCTGCCCCGAGTGTGGGGTGGGGTCGTTATAAATCTTGGTCAGCTAAAGCTGACCGGTTACCTGTTTTACCACCACTTGGTGGATTTGTTTGTACAGGTCCCGACGAGACTAGCAGGAAATAGCGGGATGAAGCCCCTTGCTGCTGTTCTGTGCTGTCCCTCGAAGGCCAAAGCTTTTGTGTACTTTTGTTCATGTATGGCCGGCCTGCGTGCCGATGTCTGGAAGCCACCTATATTATGTAAACAAACATTGTAAATAACCTTTTATGTATTTCATTCCTAATAGCTTATGTGGACAATGCTATACACTGGTTTATAATTGACATTATATACTTCCGTTATGCGACTCTGGTGCTGAGATAGTTATATCTTTAACTGTTAAATGCTAATTTTAGTTCCGCTCTATTCTGTTCAGTTTCATATGGCGTGGGGTCCCGGCCGGATTGGTGATGTTGATATTGCTATGTTGCACTCCGGAGAAGACTCCGAGTATGTATGCTTCTTTTTGGGTTCTGGGTGATGTTATGTGCTGCAGGGAGTCCTGGAGGTTACCCTCAGGAAATTACTGAAAGAGCTGAGAAAATGGCATTCTGTTAGATAGTGTCGGCGCTAGTGTTAGCACCGGCGCTAGCGCTAGTGAAATCGGATATCACGTGGTGTGTGTGGAAATGTCCCTAGGGGATATGGTGATGACCCTGTGAGGTTGTCTTTTGTCGGGCTAAGGTGAAAGCTTACCCGCATCGTGTGTTCATGATGATTGAGTCGGGCCTAGCTGGATCTGAAACCGTCTGTATTGGTTGGGATGAGGGGCCCCCTCATTGCCTTCTTATGGAAGCTGGAAAACGTGAAGTGTGTACGTCCTAGCTCAATTGACCATCCAAGTTGAAAAAGGACTTGTGGATGTCGTGCCTTGAGAGCACAATACGTGTGGCCTAGAGTCGACGTATGTGGTGAATGTTTCTATGCGGTGCTTAGACACACCTGTGAAATATATTCTGATATTGCTTATTTGTAGGGAAGGAGCACCACCGCCCCGGGCATGGGGTGGGGTCATTATAATCTTGGTCAGCTAAAGCTGACTGATTACTTATTTCCCACTGTTTGGTGGATTGTGCATTATAGGTCCTGACGAGTCGAGCGGGAAATAGCGGGTTGGAACCACAGCTGTTGCGCTTTGTTGGCCCTCGAAGACCCAAGTGTGTTGAGTGATTTCTTTCATGTATTGTCGGCCTGCGTGCCTATGTTTGTAAAGCATGTAATCAGATAAACACCTTTTGATGTATGGTCGTAGTGCCAAACTCTTATATATATCAGTCATTCTTATTCGTTGTTGTGGACACGTTCTCTGGTTAAAGATTTAATAATTGATGCTTCCGCTTATGTTCAACTCTGAGACGTTGTTGGTTTGTTCACTGAATTTGTAACCCTCTTGCTTGTTCACCTTATATGGCATGGGGTCCTGGCCGGGCCTACTGTTATATACCGTGTAATGGGTGGTGTGTTATAAACCGTTTAACTCATTTAAATAACCAGAATGTCCACTTAGGAATGCATTATATATATCCTTTAGCGTGGTTGTGGAACCTGCGTGTTCCTTAATTGATATTTTGTTGTGCTAATAGTCACTAAATTGTGCCCGACATGATTATAGGTGACTGGATGTGGTGCGGGGCAGTACAAACCCCCAACACACTACTGAGCATGGTTCACCAGCCGATGTGCTTACCCCTCCTTCTGTTGAAACAATTCGAGTGGTCATAGATGCAGTTATGGAAGTTTTAACTGCACAACCAGGAAGGCCACTGCAGAACCAGTGTTTACACCAGGAACAGGGAGAACGCGCGGTGTATGAGTACGTGAATGAGTTCATCCGTCTGGGCTGTTATGTGGGGTCTATGTGGGAAGATGAGGAGACCAAGGTCAAAAGTTCTATAACGGTCTACGAGATGACTTAATACTAGCACTTGCGGGTCTGATGTTACTTGGCTTCCACGTCTTAGTGAAAGCGTCTAGATCTCTGGAAATGTGTAAGAAGCCTGTGTTCAGAATGTCTAAGAGGAAGTGTAGGTGGTTGGAGTCGGCTCCCTCTAGGGTGTCAGGAGCTACGACTACACAGGTTCCTCTGAGGTGTTTCACTTGTGGCAAAGTGGGACACATTGCCCGAGACTATCGAAGTGGTCTCTCGAAGGCAGAAATCTGAGAATTGGACTATGCTCGTGCGGTGGGTCCAACTTTCATGGAAAAAGCTAAGAAGGACCTAGCGAGAACAAAGGCGGAGTTCACAGTACTGACCTCAGCAAAGTCTGGGTCCCGACGATTCTTAAAGAGGTCCAGGTTTTCGGAACCGGCTTCCTCTTCTACTTCAGGAAGAACTACTGGACGAGCTCTAGTTACATGTTATAATTGTGGCAAAGTGGGCCACATTGCTCGGGAGTGGCGCGGTGGCAAAATGGCAGTTGCGGCTTATGTTGTAGAGAAAGGGAAGGCGGTGGAGTTGACTGCATCCCATACTGCTCCAACCGAGCCCAGGGTATATAATCTTGGACGACAGGAGGCCATCGAGAAAACCAAGGCAATGATAGGTATGCGTTAGTATACAACTGTTCGTCATACCCTGTGTGCGATTGCTTGTATACCATGTTTGTATTAGGCTTTTTCCTAATCTTTAACTGTCCGGTGAGAGCTTTATGTGACACTGGAGCATCCCACTCCTTTCTGTTCCTTTCTGTCTGAGGACTTCATATTGCGTATTGGAGTGCCTTCGTTCGTGGCAAATAATGGATTGGATGTCATGCTGCCAAATGGGAGTCGAATGCATGCAGACAGAGTTTGTTGTGTTCAGGTGCGGATAGGAAGTCATGAGTTTTACTTGGAAGCATCGATGCTGCCAATATCCGAATTTGATGTGATCTTTGGCATGGACTGGCTTTCAAAGCAGCATGCATGCATTGAGTGCAACTTGAAGGTGGTCACGCTAGGGAAAAATACTGAACGCGAGGCTGCATTTACTGGTTTGCGAGGATCGAGCAAGATGTTTTTGTCTTCTCTCCAAGTAGTCAAGGCGGTTTGGAAAGGTGCAGAGTTGTTATTCACGTTATTGGAGACTTCTGAGCCAAAGCCCAGTTTGTGTGGTGTCCCGATCGTATCGGAGTAGGCAGATGTTTTCACAAAAGATCTTCCTGGGGCTCCACCTCAGCGAGAGATTGACTTACCTATTGAGTTGCTGCCAGGTGCCAAACCTGTAGCACGCTCACCGTACCAAATTGTGCCAAAAGAGATGGCGGAGTTGAAAGTTCAGTTGCAGGAGTTGCTAAAGCAAGGCTATATACGTCCAAACTCATCCCCTTGGAGTGCACCAGTCCTGTTTGTGAAGAAGAAGGACAGAACCTTGCGTCTGTGCATAGACTACCGTGAACTGAACAAGCTGACAAAAAAGAATAATAATCTGATTCCGCGAATCGATGACTTGTTCGATCAGCTAGTTGGATCGATTGTGTACTCAAAGATGGATTTGAAGTCTGGCTACTACCATTTGCGGATTCGGGAATGTGAGATTCCCAAGATGGCATTTTAGTACCCGTTACGAGCACTTTGAGTTCACAGTGATGTCATTTGGCTTGATGAATGCGCCATCGGTATTTATGTATCTGATGTACCGAACATTTCGAGAGTGTTTAGACCGATTTTTTATTGTCTTCATAGACGATATTCTGGTATACTCTCAGTCGGAAGAAGAACATGCGTTTCACTTGCGCATTGTATTGGATACCCTGAGGCGTAGTCAGCTGTATGCCAAGTTCTCAAAGTGTGAGTTTTGGCTGTCCTCTGTGGCATTCCTAGGTCATGTGGTTAGTGGAGAGGGCATTGCAGTGGATCCTGCAAAGATAGTTGTGATACGGGAGTGTCCTGTGTTGACTACAGTGCCGGAAGTCCAGAGATTCCTAGGACATGCCGGCTATTACAGGCGCTTCGTAGAGAACTTCCCGAGGATAGTTATGGATTTCATGACATTGACTAGGAAAGATCAGAAGTTTGTTTGGGCGTCAGAGTGCGCGCGAGCTTTTGAAGACGTGAAGAGTCATCTGACCATGGCGCCAATCCTATGTTCTCTATGTGGTACAGAAGGGATTGAAATCTACAGTGATGCATCAGGGAGCGTCTTAGGCTGCGTTTTTCATTAGCATGGTCAGGTTATTGCTTATGGCTCTCACCAACTGAAAGTGGATGAGTGGAATTATCTGGTCCAATACTTGGAGCTAACAGCCGTGATATTCGCTCTTAAACTTTGGCGGCATTATTTATATGACGTGAAGATCGACATCTTTACGGACCATAAGAGCCTGAAATACCTAATAGATTAGAAAGAGCTAAATATGCGACAGCGAAGGTGGATGGAGTTCTTGGGGGACTACACTTTCAAGATTCATTATTATCCCAGGAAGGGAAATGTTGTCGCAGACGCATTGAGTCGGAGGGCTTCTGTGTAACATCCCGTTTGTTTGTCTCTGCTGCTTCCGTTCGATGAACGTTGAAGGGACAGCCATTCGTCGATCGACGAAATTGCCGCCGTTCGACGAACGTCGAAGGGGGCAGTCGATCGTCGGTCAACGAAGCTGTAACAGTTCGACGATCGACGAAATTGCCGCAGTTCGACGAATGTCAAAGGGGAAGTCGATCGTCGGTTGATGAATCTGTCGCCGTTCGGCGATCGACGAAATTGTCGTCGTTTGATGAACGTCGAAGGGGCAGTCGATCGTCAGTCGGCGAAGTTGTAGCCGTCCCGTTCGACGAAAGAGCCATCCCGTTCGACGAAAGTGCGGGTCCTGTGTGGGGTTTCTGCTGTCTTCCAGTAAAGGCTTAATTGCATGGGAAGTGGTTGCAAAAATGCTTGTCAAATCAAATCCCACTATCTCTTTTCTTTAAGCCATTAGCCTCATTCTTCACCAAAAAGGGGCCGAGCCATTATTTTCTCTGGCTCATTTCTTCTTCTTCTTCTTCTTCATCTCCTTCCCCTACCTTAAGGGTTTTATCCAAGGAGATTTGAAGGAGCAAAGCTTGGAGAAGGCTTTGATCTTAGCCAACTGCCGCCATGCCGCGGAGGAGACAACCGCGATCGTCGGCCGGAAATCAGGTGACTTCCGACCCCTCTCCCTTGGTGCTAGATATCTAGATAAAACTAGGAGAGACATCGAGCTCAAAAGAGCTTGGTTTGGTGAGTTTATGGAGATTCGTAGGAAGAGGCCACGCTAGGGTTTTCTCTTTAGGGCGTCGTTTGCCGCGAAAATGCCTTCGATTAAATCCATTCTTCGATGCGAGGGCAAAGGAGTTGATTTCGTGAAAATCAGCGACCTCATGAGGGAGTATTGGAGGAAATAAGATTTGTGGAAAGTGGTCGATTCTGCTGGAGGAAGAAAACGAACAGCAGCTGTTAGATGCACTTTAAGATTTGTGCAGATTATTATCTGCAGACCAAACCTGGGTTGTTTCTAGACATGCAGCTGAGTTCAAGCCTAATTTTAGGCATGTTCCAGCTGGATCCAGGCCTTGGGCTCAACATAAAAGTTGTAGCCCTCGGAAAGACCTTTCCGAATTGTGGTTGCATGTTTTCTGGAGAACCCTGTAGCTCCCTATATGTCAAATCGAATATGCTGAGTTTAGGCAATTTATAGGATATGTGCTGGACAGATTCTGTCCTGGTTCCCACAGCAGGGTTCAAACCCACTTCTAGCCATGATGTGTCTGGATCTGGGCTGAGGGCTCAACATAAAGGTTGCAGACCTCGGAAAGAGCTTTTCAAATTAGGGTGGCACATTATTCGTGGTGGAGCGTAACTCCCAGAAATCCAGTTTCGGTAAACAGCAATATGCGCGTAAAATTTATAATGTTGTTTGGATTTCTCTCAAATTACTCATCGGATGTTCGTAAAATTTGGTGGACATGCGCCTAATAGTATTGAGACCACCCCCGATCAAAATTTTGAATGTTGGATTTATATTTACGGTAATATTGTTAGTCTCTTCCTATAAATTTGTTGTGTTGCAAATAACATTGGTAAATATAGACAAGGCTTGAAATTGGGGAAATATTCAAGGTAATGATTATGAGATAACACGAGGGATTTCATAGGAGTCAGGTTGTGCATGGGAAGCACATGGGTTGCATGGCTTACACCTGGTGGTGTATGGATCCTGGTTGGAGGATTGCTTGTGGCGGGTCTACAGGCTTGCAAGTCGTGACACCGACAGAAGCCGGCAGTTAGACTCTAGATCGGTTGGGTTGGATTCTTGGTGCTTACCTACCCAAGTCCCCTTCTGTGTCCTTGAAGGCTCAGCATGTTGCGAGCAGTACGCAGGGTCTCCGTTGTGTGTTCTTAGCGTCGAGGCGTATAGAGGCCTAGGACTGGTGGTGTTCATACCCTCGTAGTAGTGGAGGAGCTCGTTCCACTGTCTCCTTCTGGCCACGACAGGAGATGCCTGAGCTGTTAGCTACCCCCTCAAAAAGCGAGAACTAAAGGTCTATGTCGACATAGCAAATATGCATGGGTGAGTCATCATATCATAATCATTGCATTGCATTCATCCTTCATAATCATTGCATTGCACCGCATTGGATCCTCATCATATAAACTTATGTGGGCACCTTTGTATGACGATTTACCTTCATGTTCAGATCCTTAACTTATAAGCTTGTATGGGCATCCTTATAAGTTAAGTTCAATTCGGTTCTATGATACTCTGCTCATGCTTTCTTGTTACTAGTACTTGCTTATATAACCACTGTTATTTATGTACCTGTTAGTTAGAGTTATTGCAAGTACTTGGGTACTTATATAACTGTCATATATGAACAACCATTCATGTCACTTGCTTGTATATTATTCCTTAAATTGAAGCTTTTCTTCCTTTCCTACCACCCGGTGCCTTGGAGTCGCCGGGGGAGCGGATGTGAAGCCACTTAGTCTTTATGATTAATGGTTGTTGCGTCCCACTTTTTAGGAGCACACCCTGGAGCAGCAGCGCACGGCGCTGGAGGAGATTAGACAGGCTATTACAACAGAGCAGGAGGCCACAATACCCTCTCTACCGTCGGTGACAGATGTGAGCACAGTTTGAGATGTAGCCCTTGAGGCGTTTCTTTTGTCACTCTGATATAGTACAGGAGCTTCCTGTCGCGTAGTTTTTGTGACGCTTGCTTATGTGGATTTATTTATGGCTTCTGCTTTTACATAATTGATGGGTTGGCACTGTTCAGTTGGTTCGGCCGGCAGGGTAGGCGTCTTGTGGGGGAGGCTAGCTCATGTGCTGGTGTAAGACCCCATTTTTTTAAACATCCGGGTCTTAGGCCCAGAACCGCCGCTTTGTGGTGACACCCTCGCTCGGGAAGGTTGCCACCGCAAAACGCCAATGCTGCCGGCCAAATCGATCACGAAGAAGCAAAGAAAGATAAGCTAAAAAGAAAGCCAAGTCCATATCACATAGAAAAGGTATAACAACCACAAGAGGTGTCCACATAAATATAACTGAAATGAAAGAGATACAAGGGCTCCTGCCCGATACATCAAAACCTCACTACAAATTCACTCGCGGAAGCAAAACAACTAGATCTAAAAGACACTCACGGATCCTGTCATCGGTGCTCCCGTCCTAGACTGCCCCGCCTCCATCTGCACCGGCCTCTGGTGCTGCTCCGTCGCCGCGGTCTCCTAAAATGATAAGGTCCACCGACAGTTAGTCAAAAAGACTATGCCAATCCCCCACCCCTCCCCCGGTGACTCATAGGCACCGAGCGGGAAGGATGAAGCGGAGGACAAACAAGGTGTAACAACAATAGCAGATGACAGGGTATTATCTACAGGAATGGATCTACCACTACACAAGTATATTTGATTATAAATAAAACAGTTAATAAGCATAGCAAGAGCAGGTAAGGAATAAGTAAAGTGCAGTAAATAAAGACATGTATATAATAGAAAAGTAACCATTGATTTATAGGAATGCCCACACAAACCTATAGACCAAGGGGTCGTTTAGCAAGGCCTATCGTATAAGAAGTCCCATAACTGACTTATATGATAGGGGTAGGGGTTGAAATGAAATGTTTATGCTATGACAGGCAAGGTATGCATTTATGCTATGTTCATACAAGTGCAACTCACCCACTTCGACTCTATGCGCATAGACCTTTAGTTCCCCCTTTTTGGAGCTAGCTAGACTCCCAGGATACTCCCGTAGTGGCAAACGAAAGCGGTGGGTAGGGCCTCGCCCACCTCTAGGTTGGTATATGCACTACCTAACCTAGACCTATCGTACGCCTCAACGCAAAACTGCGGAGCATCTGCGTACTCTTACTGGCTGGACCACCAGACTTTTATGGCTAAGTGCAAATTCCGCACTTGCCGAGCCCGAGTACCAACGTCGG
The DNA here is from genome assembly GCA_033032865.1 of Dactylorhiza incarnata. NCBI lineage: Eukaryota > Viridiplantae > Streptophyta > Magnoliopsida > Asparagales > Orchidaceae > Dactylorhiza > Dactylorhiza incarnata. Next base: position 5,552,377 of record JAWHQI010000051.1, on the reverse strand, counting down.
TGCAACGACCGTCGACACTAAGGACCCACCACCTTATGCACATGCAACATGTTCTACTACCTATCTACATACTCCAAACATAAACCACCTAGGCTTAACTTGCCCAGCCAAAAACATACCTGAGTCACAAACTCACCGGATCAACAATCCGCACAAACCACCACCGAGCCTACAGCCCGGGGTACCAAACCAACTAAACTCCTGTGACAACGGAGTGTGAGTGAATGTGTTATTAGTTAATCTTAAGCATCTTCTATACTCCTATGACTTATGGTTAATCTTGGACTTCCCGAGGGTTACCCTGTAAGGGGCTCGCTCCGGTACTAGGAACTGTAATGGGATGACACCCCAAAGATCCCTTTCTCAATACACTTACTGTTATTGGTATCCACCCTTAAGAATTCCCTTCTACCGTTTCACTTGAATTAGATCTAAGTGCTTTAAGACACACCAGGGGCAAGACGATCTACGTCAATCCCCATGACAACCTTACTCTTAACCTACCAAGTACACTTTCCTCACATACACTTCCTGGGGTGGACTTCTAACTATCTAATTAACCCATGTGCACCATCTGCACACCATTTCCACCTAGTAGGTCACTAAAAATCTAAGTTTCACAGTTTTACTAAACGCAGACCAATCTAACTATATGAAGCTTATAACTAGAGGTACTCTAAATATTCATCCAACTGACACAAGATAATTACTGGAGGTCTATCATGGTGTTATAAGACTAAATCCAGAGAATGACATCTTTCCTAATTTATTTAGCATTTATTTTAATTTCTCCAAACATTTGCAAAGTATGAAAATGAGCATGATGTGTAAGTAAATCTTATGATATGGCTTTCCAAAAATTATAATAAATCTATGATGACCAAATAACATCAGAAACAACATATCATATATTTACAGTAAGAAATTGTCCTCTAATTTAATTATTTACCATCCATCCAAAATTATAATTCTATGAAGGAAACACCAAAAAGATCAACACCAAAATTATGGGAAAATTACCAAACTCTTGTATTCATCAGAAAAGGCTACTAACTAAGTTTCAGGATTTAAGGAAATCATTTTCTCACTAAAATAAATACTTTAAGAAAACCTCAAATTAAATAAATTGTGAAGTAGCCTACTTATTTAAGTCTTCAAAAATTATATAAAAATTCACAGAGCTTTCTAATGCTCTGAAATGTCCTATCACCAATTTGCACTATTTAACAATGAGTATTGGACCCTTAAATATTTTTCTTAACTCTAAATTAAAACAGGTGCCTTAAGAATGAAGTACTAGTTAAATCATCTAATAAAATACACAAAAATTACCAGAGGTCTGAACCAAGATTATAAGGGCACAACCAAAGTCTCATCATCATCCAAGACATTTTAAGCATGTAAATATTTCTTATAAGAAGTTTCCCTAAAGGGGTTATGTCCTAATTCAAAGGGAATATTGACTCCTAAAATTCTTATAAAATTACCCAAGGCCTATTTATATCCTATGAACTTATCCACCAAGTTTCATAACCATCCAGGGACTTGTGACCACATGGCCTTCACAAGGTTCTAAATGCACACCTAGGAATAAAACTAGTGTTCTAGGGCTTAATCACCTCTACACCACCCCAAACCACTCATGGGGATACTTTAGGTGATCCTAAACCAGTGTACAAGGTTCCATCTCATGGTGAGGAGATTTGACCATAAAATTCTAAGATAAACACCATGCCCTAATTATGACCCAATTTGACCTAACTTGGGTTAACCAATTACTCAACCAAAACAGTCATTTAACCCTAAGGAGCACCCACCAAAATTTGGAGGGCATTGGAGGTCATTTAACCCACTAATTAATTATTAGATGATTTATGAAATTATTTCAAAAACCTTAGAAAAAGTTTCTCCTAAAAATCCCATCTTTTTGTATGTTGTGTAGGTGTATTTAGCTAGCCTAGGTTTAAAGTATCAAGTCCATATCTACTACCAGTAAAAAGTTATTCAAGCAATGGTGGATGTCCTACACTAGGGACCAGTCCCACCATTTTGGCTCTACAGGGAGCTACAGTACACCTTTTAGGGTGAAATCAATTTTAAACTAAAGTAGACCCTAAGGGCTACAACTTTGGTGTTGAGCACTTTTTCATCAGAGGGCCCTAAGTATTTTTAATAATTAAAATAAAGTTCAGCATAAAGTGTGACAGAAATTAATAAAACATTTAGTTATTAACTGAATCTGCGTTCGAGGAGAGATATACAACGATCGACGAAAGCTGAACACCTCCCGTTCGATGAATTATTCATTCGACGAATTATTTCCTGCGATCGACTAAGTTGACATCGAACTGTGTTCGACTAAGTTAACGTATAACAGCGCTCGACGAACGCTGAACACATCAGCGTTCGACGAAATATTTGCTCGACTAAATCAGAGCATAACAGCGCTCGACGAAAACCTTCCGTTTGAGTAAATTTTAATATTCAGCGCTCGACTAAATTCTATTATAACAGCGCTCGACAAATGCTGAACACCTCCCGTTCGACGAATTATTCGTTCAATGAATTATTTCCTGCGGTCGACTAAGTTGACATCTAACTGTGTTCGACTAAGTTAACGTATAACAGCGCTCGACGAACGCTGAACACATCAGCGTTCGACGAAATATTCGCTCGACTAAATCAGAGCATAACAACGCTCGACTAATACAGAGTTAAACAGCGCTCGACGAAAACCTTCCGTTCGACTAAATTTTAATATTCAGCGCTCGACTAAAGCTGAACACCTCCCGTTGGACGAATTATTCGTTTGACGAATTTTTTACAGCGCTCGATGAAATAAATGATATAACCGTAAACATTAATATAAAGATCTGACGTCTCTCTATCATCGTTCCCAATCTTTGGACGGCTCGCGACAGCCCGTCCTGGGCCTCTTTATAGGTTGATTTCCCGGCCACCTACGGCTACTTCCGGCCAGCCAATGCCACCACCACCTCCGTTGAAGTGGTGGCCGGCGATATGGGTGGTTGGCCGGCCGGAGGTGGTCGGATCGTAATTTTTGAGGAGGGAAAAAGAGTACGTTCCGCACCCTTTCAGAAGCACAATCCGGGCTCTTTTGAGCACAGATCAAGCCCCTAATTTTGAAGAGATCTAGCACCAGGGGAGGAGAAGAGGATCGGACCTGAGTAGGGACTTGAAGTTGTGAATTCCAACGAGTCGCCATTGATGGTGCTGGAGCTCTCGGTGCCATGCCGATCTAGGATTTCTCTGCACGATTCTCACTGGAAAATTGGGAAAACTCTTCCTCTCTGAGCACTGAAGGAAATGGGAGGGGTTTCAATCCGCTAGGATGGCTTTATTTCTAAAAGCCATTAATGGCCATTAAGCTAAATTTTGGTTACTCTACAGATTCCCTTAATCAGCCCCCTTGGCCATAGAAAACTCCAGAAAAACAATTGTAACTGAAGGGGGGGAATGAATGCACATCTATTGGGAGGGAAATGAAGGATCAATTGCATTTAATTCCATGAATGCTCTCTTTCTCTCTCTCCGATTTGGGGGAAAACTCCAATTTCTCTCTCTCCTACTCAGCAATTACAGAAATTAAGAGGAAAAATCCAGAAATCAGCAGGCCCACTAGATGAAGGATCTCTTAATTGGGCCTAGACCAAATGAATTGGGCTAGATTAGGTTATATTGGGTGTAAATTGACCTAAATTAGGCTTAAGGGTAAATTGGTCAAATTGCAAGTCTCATGATGGGTCTTTTTGGTCCATTAGGTCCATAGTAGCCATATTAGGGTAGGAGTAAGGTCAATTTGGCATGGTGGAGGCTAATTGACCCTAATTGAGTTAGTTTGACCAATTCAGGGTTAAAGTTGACTTTGGTCTAATTGGCCTCTTAATTTGACTCGAATGGGTTCTTGGTGCTCCAATAGGACCCCTAATGGGTTAGGGATGCTATGGTGGGGTCAAGGTTCAAGGTGGGGCCCATAAAATCCAACCTTAGGCTCGATATCTGAAAATTACTATTTGCAGACCACTTGGGTTTTCTTCTTCTCTCCTAAGTTCACAAGGTCTTGGGCCCTTCCTATGGTTTTGTCATGACCTAGTCATGACAAAACCAACTTAGGGGTCTAGTTGTTTGGGGGATGTTACAAATCCCAATACATAAAAATAAAAATTTCGTCCTCGAAATTCATGTTAAGCCTGAGGGGGTTTCTACTGCTAGGAAGAAAAAGTAACATCCCAGAAAAATTAAATTATACCTGACGTAAAAAGCTGTGGGTACTTTTGCTGTATCAAGTCTAGTGGCTCCCAAGTATGCTCTTCCTGTCCATGATTCCTCCATAGGACCTTGACCAGCGGAACCTTCTTGCGCCGCAAGACTCGTAACTCCGTATCGTCTATCCGAACCGGCTCCAGGTGAACCGACCGATAAGTAGCTACTGGCCCCTCTGAAGTAGAAACCTGCTGCCCTGGCCGAAGTAGAGCCTTCCCAAGTGAGGAGACGTGGAAAACGTCGTGCAGTCCCTCCAACTCCGGCGGTTGCTCCAGTCTGTAAGCCAGGGGACCGATCTGTTCCAGGATCCTATAAGGTCCCATATACCTCGGACTGAGCTTCTTCCGCCCGCGAACCCGCGAGACTCCATGCTTCGAACATATCTTCAAGAAAACCCGGTCTCCCACCTGGAACACCACCATACGATGATGCGCATCGTAATACTTGGCCTGCCTGCTCTGGGCCTCCAGCATCCTATCTCGAATCAGCCTCATCTGAGCCTCCGTGTCCTCCACGAACTCTGAGCCAAGTGCCTTGGGATCCTCATCCTGAATCCAAGACAATGGTGTTCTACATCTCCATCCGTATAAAGCCTCATAAGGTGCCCTGCCTATACTAGCCTGATGATTGTTATTGTACGAGAACTCGACTAAAGGCAACAGTCTCTCCCATGGCTCCCCGCGGTCCAGAATGCAAAGACGTAAAAGATCCTCTACGGTGCGGTTAGTATGCTCTGTTTGCCCATCTGTCTGGGGGTGGAATTCTGTACTAAAGGTCAACCGGGTGCCTAGGTAGGCCTGCACTGCTTTCCACTCCCTCAACGTAAATCATCCATCCAATTCCGACATGATCGTCCTTGGCACACCATGGTATCGAACAAACTGCTCTACGAACCTTCGCACCAAAACACTAACCGCATCGTCCTTCCTGATCGGAATGAACCTGGCCACCTTCGTCAATATGTCGATGATCACCCAAATCGAGTCATTTCCCGCACGAGATCGGGGAAGACCATGTATAAAGTCCATAGCGATGTCGTCAAACATCCACTCCGACACCGGGGGTGGCTGCAATAATCCTGCTGGGTTCCGGCACTCCGCCTTCACGAGTTGGCAAGCCTCGCAGTGGGTCACAAAATATACGATGTCTTTCTTCATGCCTGGCCAATACATGGTCCTCTTCAAATCTGCAGTCATCTTGGTAATGCCCAGGTGTACGGAATATCTGCTGTAATGAGCCTCTGACATAATATCCTCCCGAATCCGGCCCCCTGCCGGTATATACACTCGGCCTCTAAAACTCTACAGGCCGTCCTTCAGCGAATAATCTCCAGCTGAGCCTGCCTCCAAGGCTCTGAATATCAGCTCCAACTTGGCATCCTTCCTCTGCCCATCCCTGATGCGGTCTCGAATGTCGTAAGTGGCACCCATCGCTGCTAAGTACTCCTCGTACAGTTCTAGATCATCCTCAGATACTAGGGAGATCTGCATGTCCTCAAACATCCGCACTATCTCAATGGCCATCAACTTAGGCTCTGCTCCTGACGTAGTAGCTTTCCTGCTTAGTGCGTCTGCTACTACATTCGCCTTCCCTGGGTGGTAATGCATCGTGTACTGATAGTCAGATAAGAACTCCACCCATCGCCTCTGCCGGATATTCAGCTCCTTCTGCGTATCTACATACTTCAAATTCTTGTGATCTGAGAATATGTCGCAGTGGACACCATACAGATAGTGTCGCCAGATCTTGAGAGCGAATACAACTGCTCGTATCTCCAAGTCATGCACCGGGTAGTTCCGCTCGTGGTTCTTCAACTGGCGGGAGGCGTAGGCTATCACGTGCCCATTCTGCATCAGAATGGCACACATCCCCTGATAGGACGCATCTGTATACACCTGAAATCCTTCCCTCCCCGACGGAAGGGCAAGGATGGGGGCTGAAGTAAGCCTACCCTTCAGCTCCTGGAAAGCGGCCTCACAATGCGGGGTCCATGTAAAAGCAGCATCCTTCCTCGTCAGGGCTGTGAGCGGGAGTGCTATCTGAGAAAACCCCTAAACGAACTTCCGGTAGTAGATGGCAAGTCCCAAGAAACTCCTCACGTCGGTGGCCGTCTTCAGCGGAGGCCAATACCGTACTGCCTGAATCGTTGTTGGGTCCACTGCTAGACCAGCTCCACTGATGATATGGCTTAGAACGGCCACCTCCTTCAACCAAAACTGACACTTGCTGAACTTCGCGTGCAAACGATGCTCCCGGAGCTTCTCCAAGGTTAGTGCCAAATGCCATGCATGCTCCTCCTCCGTCCTCGAGTAGATGAGGATATCGTCAATGAACACAATGACAAAGATGTCGAGATAAGGCTCGAACACCCGGTTCATCAGGCTCATAAATCCTGATGGTGCTTTCGTGAGCCCGAACGGCATCACAGTGAACTCATACAACCCAAATCGGCTGCTGAAAACCGTCTTCGGGATATCCTTCTCCTGGATCCTCAGCTGATAATACCCAGATCTCAAATCCAACTTCGAGAAGCAGTGGGCTCCCTCTAGTTGGTCAAACAACTCGTCTATCCTTGGCAGAGGGTACGCATTCTGCACCGTCAGTCTATTCAGGGCTCTGTAGTCGATGCACAATCGGAGCGTGCCATCCTTCTTATTCACGAATAACACCTGAGCTCCCCAGGGTGAGGAACTCGACCTAATGAACCCAGCTTCCACCAGCTCCTGCAGCTGGCTCCGAAACTCTACCAACTCCTTCGGGGCCATCCGATAAGGGGCCCTAGATACCGACTTAGCCCCCGACACCAGCTGGATCTGGAAATCCTTCTCGCGGTGCGGTGGCAGTCCAGGAAGATTCTCCGGAAAGACATCAGCAAAATCCCGTACGACCGAATACTTGACACTGAGTCCTTGACTTCAGTCGCCTCGAAGAGCACCTGATATACCTCGTCTTCCTGCAGGTGGGCCTTGACGACCTGAATAGATGATAAGAAGAGACGAGAGGTGGGTTGAGTGCCTTCGAAAACTACTTCACCATCTTCATGCTTTAGAACGATCCTCCTTGTCGGGCAGTCAATCTTTGCCAGTTCCCGAACAACAAGCTCATGCCCAGGATCAGGTCGTAGTCTTTCATCTTCACCACAGTCGTCGGGGCCTCGAACAGTCTTCCTCCAATCTCCACCCTCATGCTGCACGTGGCATTTGTTAGAACCTCCGATCCGTCCGGGAATCGCACCCTCCTGTAATCGCTCCTGAAGTGATGGACTTGGTCCAGGTCCTCGATAAACTTAGCTGAGACGAACGAGTGCGAGGCACCCGTATCGAACAAGGTAAAAGCGGGTTTACCGTAAACGCGTACTAAACCTGAGGGTTTTGGTTGTTTGGTTCAATGCTAAGGTAAAACTAAAATTTATAAGCTACAAATAATTAAAAGAAGCGCATCAAAGTACCTGCGATGACCCTTGCTTGGTCCCGGGGCCTTACCAAGTCTAGGACGTATGCCTGCTCCCTGTACTGTCTCCGGTCATCGCCCTGAAATCCACGACCTCGTCCACGTCCTCGGCCCCCGAAATGCTGGCCCTGTGGTGCTGCTCGTAGAGCTGGTGGTGCATTCCTCTGAGTGCAGTTTCTCTTGATATGGCCGGTCTAGTGGCAGTGGTAGCACTCCGGTGGTGACCCACCTCCTCCAATCCTTGGCATCTCCCGCATCTGTAGAGGCTGAGGAGCCAACACTACCATCTCTCTCTGCTCCTGCCTCTCCTCCTGGGGGGATCGGACCTCCGTCTTTCTCTCCCCAACGTCTCGGCCTCTCGGCTGATCCCTTCTGCCTCCTAGTCCCTGATCCTCCATCGGTCTCTTTCTCCCACGAACAGCTTGCTGGTCCATCTCCAGCTTCTTGTCAATCTCTAGAATCTTAGTCATGCTGCCGTTGGAGACGAAGAGGAAGGCCGGCCTTAGCTCATTACGAATGCCCTTGTATAACCTCTTTGCATATGCTGCGTCATTCAGTTGATACGAAACTGCAAACTAGGATAGATGGGTAAACTCCCGGTGATACTCCAGAACTGTTCTGCTCCCCTGCCTCAACTGCAAAAACCTATCCTCCAGCTCATCTCTTGCAGACTACGGCACAAAATGCTCCAGCAGGGCTGCCTTGAAATCATCCCATGCAACGTCCGCAGCCTCCAGTCCCGGATAAGCTGTATCCAGGAACCTCTTCCACCATCTCTTGGCACGAGACTCCAAGCAAGAAACCACCAGTGGCACCTCCATGTCTGCCGGGCACTGAATCCCTGTCAACATCTCCTCCATGATGTCCACCCACTCCTCAGTCCTCACAACGGTCTCCGTCCCGATGTATGATGGTGGGGAGAGACCTCGAAAGATGCTCAGCCAATTGGCCCCAGGGTTTTGTTGAGGAGTCGGTGCCTGCTGTGCCCTGAAAGTCTCCAGAATGGCAGTCAGTGTCTGTCCCAGCTCCGACTGCTGGAACGGGGTAGGAGCCGGTGGTGGTGGGACGACGTTTGGAGTCGGTGGAACTCCATGCTGCGGTGTAGGGTTCGTCGCGGGCTATACAAGAAAAATTACACTCGTAAGGAACTTAGCTAAAGAAAATTCAGTTATAAGTGGACCTTTTCCTGTGATTTCCCTTATGGACACACCATTGCTTCCGCTGCTAGTTTGTCCTCAAACTAAGCTCGTGCGGGGTGTCCAGGGTTTGTGGACTTCTTTTCTTCGGATCGAGGTTCCACTGATACCACTTGTAAGATCCCATTTTTTTAAACATCCGGGTCTTAGGCCCAGAACCGTCACTTTGCGGTGACACCCTCGCTCGGGAAGGTTGCCACCACAAAACGCCAATGCTGCCGGCCAAATCGATCACGAAGTAGAAAAGAAAGATAAGATAAAAAGAAAGCCAAGTCCATATCACATAGAAAAGGTATAACAACCACAAGAGGTGTCCACATAAATATAACTGAAATGAAAGAGATACAAGGGCTCCTGCCCGATACATCAAAACCTCACTACAAATTCACTCGCGGAAGCAAAACAAATAGATCTAAAAGACACTCACGGATCCTGTCATCGGTGTTCCCGTACTAGACTGCCCCGCTTCCATCTGACCAGCCTCTGGTGCTGCTCCGTCGTCGCGATCTCCTAAAATGATAAGGTCCACCGACCGTTAGTCAAAAAGACTAAGCCAATCCCCCACCCCTCCCCTAGTGACTCCTAGGCACCGAGCGGGAAGGATGAAGCGGAGGACAAACAAGGGGTAACAACAATAGCAGATGACAGGGTATTATTTACAGGAAAGGATCTACCACTACACAAGTATATTTGATTATAAATAAAACAGTTAATAAGCATAGCAAGAGCAGGTAAGGAATAAGTAAAGTGCAGTAAATAAAGACATGTATATAATAGAAAAGTAACAATTGATTTATAGGAATGCCCACACAAACCTATAGACCAAGGTGTCGTTTAGCAAGGCCAATCGTTTAAGAAGTCCCATAACCGACTTATACGATAGGGGTAGGGGTTGAAATGCAATGTTTATGCTATGGCATGCAAGGTATGCAGTTATGCTATGTTCATTCAAGTGCAACTCACCCACTTCGACTCTATGCGCATAGACCTTTAGTTCCCCCTTTTTGGAGCTAGCTTGACTCCCAGGATACTCCCGTAGTGGCAAACGGAAGCGGTGGGTTGGGCCTCGCCCACCTCTAGGTTAGTATATGCACTACCTAACCTAGGCCTATTGTACGCCTCAAACACAAAACTGCGGAGCATCTGCGTACTCTTACTGGCTAGACCACCAGACTTTTATGGCTAAGTGCAAATTCCACACTTGCTGAGCCCGAGTACCAACGTCGGTGCAACGACCGTCGACACTAAGGACACACCACCTTGTGCACATGAAACATGTTCTACTATCTATCTACATACTCCAAACATAAACCACCTGGGCTTAACTTGCCAAGCCGAAAACATACCTGAGTCACAAACTCACCGGATCAATAATCCGCACAAACCAACACCGAGCCTACAGCCCGGGGTACCAAACCAACTAAACTCCCATGACAGCGGAGTGTGAGTGAATGTGTTATTAGTTAATCTTGAGCATCTTCTATACTCCTATGACTTATGGTTAATCTTGGACTTCCTGAGGGTTACCCTGTAAGGGGCTTGCTACGGTACTAGGAACTGTAAAGAGATGACACCCCAAAGTTCCCTTTCTCAAGACACTTACTGTTATTGGTTCCTACCCTTAAGAATTCCCTTCTACCGTTTCACTTGAATTATACCTAAGTGCTTTAAGACACACAAGGGGCAAGACGATCTATGTCAATCCCCAGGACAACCTTACTCTTAACCTACCAAGTACACTTTCCTCACATACACTTCCTGGAGTGGAATTCTAACTATCTAATCAACCCATGTGCACCATCTGCACACCATTTCCACCTAGTAGGTCACTAAAAATCTAAGTTTCACAGTTTTACTAAACGCAGACCAATCTAACTATATGAAGCTTATAACTAGAGGTACTCCAAATATTCATCCAACTGACTCAAGATAATTACTGGAGGTCTATCATGGTGTTATAAGACTAAATCCAGAGAATGATATTTTTCCTAATTTATTTCGCATTTATCTTAATTTCTCCAAACATTTGCCAAGTATGAAAATGAGCATAATGTGTAAGTAAATCTTATGATATGGATTTCCAAAAATTGTAATAAATCTATGATGAGCAAATAACATCAGAAGCAGCAAATCATATTTTTACAGTAAGAAATTGTCCTCTAATTTAATTATTTACCATCCATCCAAAATTGTAATTCTATGAAGGAACCACCAAAAAGATCAACACCAAAATTATAGGAAAATTACCAAACTCTTGTATTCATCAGAAAAGGCTGCTGACTAAGTTTCAAGATTTAAGGAAATCATTTTCTCACTAAAATAAATACTTTAAGAAAACCTTAAATTAAATAAATTGTGAAGTAGCCTATATATTTAAGTCTTCAAAAATTCTATAAAAATTCACAAGGCTTCCTAATTCTCTGAAATCTCCTATCATTAATTTGCACAATTTAACAATGAGTATTGGACCCTTAAATATTTTTCTTAAGTCTAAATCAAAACAGGTGCCTTAAGAATGAAGTACTAGTTAAATCATCTAATAAAATACACAAAAATTACCAGAGGTCTAAACCATGATTATAAGGGCACAACCAAAGTCTCATCATCATCCAAGACATTTTAAGCATGTAAATGTTTCTTATAAGAAGTTTCCCTAAAGGGGTTATGCCCTAATTCAAAGGGAATATTGACTCCTAAAATTCTTATAAAATTACCCAAGGCCTATTTATATCCTATGAACTTATCCACCAAGTTTCATAACCATCCAGGACTTTTGACCACATGGACTTAACAAGGTTCTAAATGCACACCTAGGAATAAAACTAGTGTTCTAGGGCTTAATCACCTCTACACCACCCCCAAACCACTCATGGGGATACTTTAGGTGATCCTAAACCAGTGGACAAGGTTCCATCTCATGGTGAGGAGATTTAACCACAAAATTCCAAGATAAACACCATGCCCTAATTATGACCCAATTTGACCTAACTTGGGTTAACCAATTACTCAACTAAAATAGTCCCAATTGGGCTGATAAATTTACCAAGGTCATACAGTAACCCTAAGGAGAACCCACCAAAATTTGGATGGCATTGGAGGTCATTTAACCCACTATTAATTATTAGATGATTTATGAAATTATTTCAAAAACCTTAGAAAAAGGTTCTCCTAAAAATCCCATCTTTTTGTATGTTATGTGGGTGTATTTAGCAAGCCTAGGTTTAAAGTATCAAGGCCATATCTACTACCAGTAAAAAGTTATTCAAGGAATGGTGGCTGTCCAACACTAGGGACCAGTCCCACCATTTTGGCTCTACAGGGAGCAATATTACTCCGTTTAGGGTGAAATTAATTTTAAACTAAAGTAGACCCTAAGGGCTACAACTTTGGTGTTGACCACTTTTTCATCATAGGGCCCTAAGTATTTTTAATAATTAAAATAAACTTCATCATAAAGTTTGACAGAAATTAATAAAACATTTAGTTATTAACTGAATCTGCATTCGACGAAAGTTATACAGCGATCGACGAAAGCTAAACACCTCCCGTTCGATGAATTATTCTTTCAACGAATCATTTCCTGCAGTCGACTAAGTTGACATCTAACTGTGTTCGACTAAGTTAACGTATAACAGCGCTCGACGAACGCTGAACACATCAGCGTTCGACGAAATATTCGCTCGACTAAATCAGAGCATAACTGCGCTCGACTAATACAGAGTTAAACAACGCTCGACGAAAACCTTCCGTTCGACTAAATTTTAATATTCAGCGCTCGACTAAATTCTATTATAATAGTGCTCGACTAAAGCTGAACACCTCCCGTTCGACGAATTATTCGTTCGACGAATTATTTCCTGCGGTCGACTAATTTGACATATAACTGTGTTCGACTAAGTTAACGTATAACAACACTCGACGAACGCTGAACACATCAGCGTTCGATGAAATATTCGCTCGACTAAATCAGAGCATAACAGCGCTCGACTAATACAGATTTAAACAGCGCTCGACGAAAACCTTCCGTTCGACTAAATTGTAATATTCAGCGCTCGACTAAATTCTATTATAACAGCGCTCGACTAAAGCTGAACACCTCCCATTCGACGAATTTCTTACAGCGCTCGACGAAATAAATGATATAACCGTAAACATTAATATAAAGATCTGACGGCTCTCTATCATCGTCCCCAATCTTTGGACGGCTCGCGACAGCCCATCCTGGGCCTCTTTACAGGGTGATTTTCTGGCCACCTACGCCTACTTCTGGCCAGCCAATGCCACCACCACCTCCGTTGAGGTGGTGGCCGGTGATAGGGGTGGTTGGCCGGCCAGAGGTGGTCGGATCGTGATTTTTGAGGAGGGAAAAAGTGTACGTTCCGCACCCTTTCGGAAGCACAATCCAGGCTCTTTTGAGCACAGATCAAGCCCCTAATTTTGAAGAGATCTAGCACCAGGGGAGTAGAAGAGGATCGGACCTGAGTAGGGACTTGAAGTCGTGAATTCCGACGAGTCGCCATTGATGGTGCTGGAGCTCTCGGTGCCATGCCGATCTAGGATTTCTCTACACGATTCTCACTGGAAAATTGGGAAAACTATTCCTCTCTGAGTACTGAAGGAAATGGGAGGGGTTTCAATCGGCTAGGATGGCTTTATTTCTAAAAGCCATTAATGACCATTAAGCTAAATTTCGGTCACTCTAAAAATTCCCTTAATCAGCCCCCTTGGCCATAGTAAACTCCAAAAAAACAATTGTAACTGAAGGAGGGAATGAATGCACATCTATTGGGAGGGAAATGAAGGATCAATTGCATTTAATTCCATGAATGCTCTCTTTCTCTCTCTCCGATTTGGGGGAAAACTCCAATTTCTCTCTCTCCTACTCAGCGATTACAGAAATTAAGAGGAAAAATCCAAAAATCAGTAGGCCCACTAGATGATGGATCTCTTAATTGGGCCTAACCCAAATGGATTGGGCTAGATTAGGTTATATTGGATGTAAATTGACCTAAATTAGGCTTAAGGGTAAATTGGTCAAATTGCAAGTCTCGTGATGGGCCTTTTTGGTCCATTAGGTCCCTAGTAGCCCTATTAGGGTGGGGGTAAGGTCAATTTGTCATGGTGGAGGCTAATTGACCCTAATTGAGTTAGTTTGACCAATTGAGGGTTAAAGTTGACTTTGGTCTAATTGGCCTCTTAATTTGACTCCAATGGGTTCTTGGTGCTCCAAGAGGACCCCTAATGGGTTAGGGATGCTATGGTGGGGTCAAGGTTCAAGGTGGGGCCCCTAAAATCCAAACCTAGGCTCGATATCTGAAAATTGCTATTTGCAGACCACTTGGGTTTTCTTCTTCTCTACTAAGTTCACAAGTTCTTGGGCTCTTCCTATGGTTTTGTCATGACCTAGTCATGACAAAACCAACTTAGGGGTCTAGTTGTTTGGGGGATGTTACAGCTGGCACCTTCGCAAGGCGGCTGTCCTGGGCATAAGACTCCCCTTGGCCGTGTTTTGTGTTCCGGGAGGGGGGGGGGGTCTTACAAATGGTATCAGAGAGCAATGATCCTGAGATAAAGAAGTCCATTCCCGCATGGTGCACCCTCTCACCTCTTTAGTTTGAGGACAAACTGAATGAGCGGAAGTAGTGGTGTGCCCATGTGTAATTCGCATTAAGTAGGTCTATTATCTTCTTTCAAGTAGCCAACCTAACCAAAAAATCTACCTTGCATGAAGATTCCGGTACATTCAGAACCAGTGACGGCCACTTCCGTGCCTCCTGTACCTACTCTTTTTCAACAATCAGAGTTGGGCCAGACCCTAACGACAATCCTGGATGCCTTCAGGTCTCAGCAGATGCCGGTGCAGCCGCAGGCTCCGAACTCAAATTGGTTAAGCACCTTCCGTGCTCTCTCCCCTCCCACCTATCATGGGACGGAGTCTGCAGTTCAGACGGAGGAATGGTTAGACACAGTGTAGGAGTTATTGGCAGGGATACGATGCCTAGGAAATATGGCAGTCACGTTGGCGGTCATGGCCTTGGATCTACATGTGAAGAGGTGGTGGAAGTCCTTGATGGACTCCACCTTTGAAGGGCGTAACCATCTTGAAATAAGCTGGGACGAGTTTGCAGACGTGTTCCTGGAGAATTTCGTCTCTTCTACAGCCCGAGATGAACTCGAGGATAGGTTCCTGCAGCTGAAGCAGGGATCTAGGACAGTATCAACGGGAATTTCGGCAGTTGGATAGATTTGCAGACTCTTATGATCTAGATGATCGCGGGTACGCGAAGCAGTTATACAAGGGATTGAGAGATCCCCTGAGGCAGGCTCTTCTCTTTGTCGCTGATTCGAGCCTCGCACAGATTATAGAGACGGCGCAAAAGTTGGAGGCAGACCATTTGGGGGTCCAGGCTAAGGGAAAGAGGCCCGCATAGGGCATGATGGAGGCAGGGCCCAGCTTTAGGAGGAGGCAGAACACCAGAGACAGAGGCGGAGACCGGAGGAGAGATGGTGTGCGTTGCCCAAACTTCAGGATAAAGCAGCCAACATGGCCGCTACCATTGCCCCCACCGCATCAGAATCAAGCGCCTCAGCCGCAAAGAGGTGTCAGAGTTTGCTACTATTGCCACCAGCCAGGTCACATTCGGGCCTACTGCCCACAGCTGCAAGGAAATGCTTCGAATCGCCCCATGGCTCCCCCGGGGGTGCTGCGGGGTAGAGGTCGAGGTCGAGGTCAAGGTCAGCAGGGTAGGAACCCCAGGCCTGCTTAGGACCAGGTATATGCTTTGGATCTAAATCAGGAATGAGACCCGCGGGAGGTCATCACAGGTAATCATGCATTTAGTTTCGTCTTTTCATAACTATTATTCTTAAGTGTGCATAATTTAAAACCCCAGGTACCGTGATTTTTTGCGGTAAGCCCGCCCTCACTCTTTTCGATACAGGTGCCACTCATTCATTTGTATCGGAAGAGTTCGTGAGTGAACTGGGTGCAGTGCAGTGTTTCGAGGGAGCCCCCATAAGGGTGCGCCATCCGGATGGCTCAGAGATACTATCTACCGCCAAGTGCACCATTGTAATATCCATCGGTGAGATGCAATTTGAGACACCGGCAACAGTGTTGCGGATGACAGACTTTGATCTAATCTTGGGCATGACATGGTTGCATTAGAATCACGCGAAGATCGACTGTGTGGCAAAGCGGATCACGCTGAGGCATGACGACTCGGAAGTGGTAATTCAAGGTATAAGATTCGTATCTCAGAACTTATTGTCCTCTATACATGTTGTAAAGTCTCACGAGCAAGGCGATGAGGTGTTCATGATCTGTTTTGAGATGAAGGAGATGGGGGCTGATATGAAGGATGTACCTGTAATTCGGGATTTTCCTGATGTTTTCCTTGAAAAACTACCTGGATTACCCCCTCCTAGGGAGGTAGACTTCCAGATTAAGCTAGCACCGGGTGCTAAGCCTGTTTCTCGGGCCCCGTACAAAATGGCACCTAAGGAGCTAGCGGAGTTCCGAGTACAATCGCAAGTGTTGGTGGACTCAGGGTTCGTTCGCCCTAGTTTGTCACCCTGGGGAGCCCCGGTTCTGTTCGTAAAGAAGAAGAACGGTTCGCTCCGCTTGTGTGTAGATTATCGGGAGCTCAACCGGCTGACGGTCCGGAACACTTATCCCCTGCCACGAATCGACGAGCTCTTCGATCAGTTGGAAGGAGCACAGTGGTTCTCCAAGCTCGACTTGCACTCTGGTTATTATCAGTTGAGGATTCAGGAGGAGGACATCCAGAAGACTGCTTTCAGCTCGAGGTAGAGGTTATATGAGTTTACGGTTATGCCTTGTGGGCTCACTAATGCCCCCTCTGCCTTCATTAGCCTGATGAACAGGGTGTTTGAGCCTTATCTGGACGACTTCATGATTGTATTCATCGACGACATCCTGGTTTATTTAAAGTCGATATTGGACCATAGGACGCATCTGAAGTTGGTGTTAGCAAAGCTGAGGGAGCATCAATTGTTTGCCAAGTTCGGCAAGTGTGAGTTCTGGCTCCGGAAGGTTGCCTTCTTGTGTCATGTCATCTGTGGGGCAGGATTGGCCGTGGACCCTGCTAAGGTTCGTGCAGTGAAGGAACGACAACCTTTGAAGACAGCAGCAGATGTGCATAGTTTTTTGGGACTTGTCGGGTACTACCGCAAGTTTATCGAGGGGTTCTCGAAGATCGCTCTTCCACTCAGGCCGATGCACGATGAAAAAAAGCACAGGGCAGTGGAAATCCATGTTGGAGACAAGGTGTTCTTGAAGATCAGGCTGATGCACGGTGTTTCTCGGGTTCGGGGAAGGAAGAAGCTCAGCCCTCGTTATATGGGGCCTTATACCATCCTGGAGCGGATTGGCCCCTTAGCTTATCGGTTGATGTTACCGTCAGAGTTGGAGAATTTACATGACATTTTCTATGTGTCCTCCCTTCGGAGAGCCTTGCTTCACCGTGATCAGCATGTTATAACTACGTTTGGTCCTGTCGAGACGGATAGGTCTGTCCGGCTGGAGCCTATGCAGATAGTAGACACCGAGACCAGAATGCTATGGAGAAAGAGTGTTCCATTGATGAAAGTTATGTGGTCCAACCATGGACGGGAGGAATACACTTGGGCACGGATGGACCTTATGCAGCAGCGTTACCCGGGATTGTTTTCCCCAGGTGTGACCTAAACTAGTTTGTCATACTTTGTTTCAATACCGTAGCCCAAAC
This sequence comes from Dactylorhiza incarnata, assembly GCA_033032865.1. Taxonomy (NCBI): domain Eukaryota; kingdom Viridiplantae; phylum Streptophyta; class Magnoliopsida; order Asparagales; family Orchidaceae; genus Dactylorhiza; species Dactylorhiza incarnata. Next base: position 5,534,697 of record JAWHQI010000051.1, on the reverse strand, counting down.
TCAAAATTTCGGGGATGAAATTAATTTTTTTACTTATTGGATTTGTAACATCCCGTTTGTTTGTCTGTGCTGCTTCCGTTCGACGAATGTCGAAGGGGCAGCTGTTCGTCGATCGACGAAATTGTCGCCGTTCGACGAACGTCGAAGGGGCAGTCGATCGTCGGTCGACGAAGCTGTAGCAGTTCGGCGATCGATGAAATTGCCACCTTTCCACGAAGGTTGAAGGGGCAGTCGCTCGACGAATCTGTCGCCGTTCGGCGATCGAAGAAATTGCCGCAGTTCGACGAACATCAAAGGGGTAGTCGATCGTCGGTCGGCGAAGTTGTAGTCGTCCTGTTCGATGAAAGAGCCGTCCCGTTCGACGAAAGTGCGGGTCCTGTGTGGGGTTTCTGCTGTCTTCCAGTAAAGGCTTAATTGCATGGGAAGTTGTTGCCATAAATGCTTGTCAAATCAAATCCCACTATCTCTTTTCTTTAAGCCATTAGCCTCATTCTTCACCAAAAAGGGGCCGAGCCATTATTTTCTCTGGCTCATTTCTTCTTCTTCTTCTTCATCTCCTTCCCCCACCTTAAGGGTTTTATCCAAGGATCTTTGAAGGAGCAAAGCTTGGAGAAGGATTTGAGCTTAGCCAACTTCCGCCATGCCGCAGAGGAGACAACCGCGATCGTCGGCCGGAAATCAGGTGACTTCCGACCCCTCTCCCTTGGTGCTAGATCTCTAGATAAAACTAGGAGAGACATCGACCTCAAAAGAGCGTGGTTTGGTGAGTTTATGGAGATTCATAGGAAGAGGCCACGCTAGGGTTTTTGCTTTAGGGCGTCGTTCACCCTAAAAATGCCTTCGATTAAATCCTTTCTTCAATGCGAAGACAAAGGAGTTGATTTCGTGAAAATCGGCGGCCTCATGAGGGAGTATTGGAGGAAATAAGATTTGTGGAAAGTGGTAGATTCTGCTAGAGGAAGAAAACGAACAGCAGTTGTTAGATGCACTATAAGATTTGCGCAGATTATTATTTGCAGACCAAACCTGGTCTGTTTCTAGACATGCAGCTGAGTTCAAGCCTAATTTTAGGCATGTTCCGGCTGGATCCAAGACTTGGCCTCAACATAAAAGTTGTAGCCCTCGGAAAGACCTTTCCGAATTATGGTTGCACGTTTTATGGAGAACACAGTAGCTCCCTATATGTCAAATCGAAAATGCTGAGTTTAGGCTATTTATAGGATATGTGCTGCACAGATTCTGTCCTGGTTCCCACAGCAGGATTCAAACCCACTTCTAGCCATGATTTGACTGGATTTGGGCTGAGGGCTCAACATAAAGGTTGCGGCCCTCGGAAAGAGCTTTTCAAATTGGGGTGGCACGTTATTGGTGATGGAGCGTAACTCCCAGAAATCCAGTTTTGGTAAACAGCGATATGCGTGTAAAATTTATAATGTTGTTTGGATTTCTCTCAAATTTCTCATCGGATGTTCGTAAAATTTGGTGGACATGTGCCTAATGGTATTGAGACCACCCCCGATCAGAATTTTGAATGTTGGATTTATATTTACGGTAATATTGTTAGTCTCTTCCTATAAATTTGTTGTGTTGCAAATAACATTGGTAAATATAGACAAGGCTTGAAATTGGGGAAATATTCAAGGTAATGATTATGAGATAACACGGGGGATTTCATAGGAGTCAGGTTGTGCATGGGAAGCACATGAGTTGCATGGCTTACACCTGGTGGTGTATGGATCCTGGTTGGAGGATTGCTTGTGGCTGGTCTACGGGCTTGCTAGTCGTGACACCGACAAAAGCCGACAGTTAGACTCTAGATCGGTTGGGTTGGACTCTTGGTGCTCACCTACCCAAGTCCCCTTCTGTTTCCTTGAAGGCCCAGCATGTTGCGAGCAATATGCAGGGTCTCCGCTGTGTGTTCTTAGCGTCGAGGCGTACAGAGGCCTAGGACTGGTGGTGTTCATACCCTCCTAGTAGTGGAGGAGCTCGTTCCACTGTCTCCGTCTGGCCACGACGGGAGATGCCTGAGCGGTTAGCTACCCATTAAAAAGCGAGAACTAAAGGTCTTTGTCGGTATAGCAAATATGCATGGGTGAGTCATCATATCATAATCATTGCATTGCATTCATCCTTCATAATCATTGCATTGCACCGCATTGGATCCCCATCATATAAACTTGTATGGGCAACTTTGTATGATGATTTACCTTCATGTTCAGATCCTTAACTTATAAGCTTGTCTGGGCATCCTTATAAGTTAAGTTCAATTCGGTTTTGTGATACTCTGCTCATGCTTTCTTGTTACTAGTACTCGCTTATATAACCACTGTTATTTATGTACCTGTTAGTCAGAGCTATTGCAAGTACTTGGGTACTTATACAACTGTCATATATGAACAACCATTCCTGTCACCTGCTTGTATATTATTGCTTATATTGCAGCTTTTCTTCCTTTTCTACCACCCGGTGCCTTGGAGTCACCGGAGGAGCGGATGTGAAGCCACTTAGTCTTTATGACTAACGGTTGCTATGTACCACTTTTTAGGAGCGCACCCTGAAGCAGCAATGCATGACGCTGGAGGATATTAGCTAGGCAATGACGACAGAGCCGGAAGCCATGATACCCTCGCTACCGTCGGTGACAGATGTGAGCACAGTTTGAGATGTAGCCCTTGAAACGTTTCTTTTGTCACTCTGATATAGTACAAGAGCATCATGTCGCGTAGTTTTTGTGACGCTTGCTTATGTGGATTTATTTATGTCTTCTGCTTTTACATTATTGATGGGTTGGCGCTGTTCAGTTGGTTCGGCCGGCAGGGTAGACGTCTTGTAGGGGAGGCTAGCTCATGTGCTGGCACCTTCGCAAGGCAGTTGTCCTGGGCATAAGACTCCCCTCGGCCGTGTTTTGTGTTCTGGGAGGGGGGGTCTTAAATTCTGCGCAAGCGAACTGGATTCAAATGCATGATCTGCGTCTGATCAGCGACTTGAAAGCCTTGGAGATTTCCTGTGTGGATAAAAGAACCAGTGCCACAACATGTTTGAACTGGACAGAGGTACAATGTGACCTTGCGGACAGGGTCTGATTGGCATTGGAACTTGATGAAAGCATAAATTAGTATGTGGCGGAGACCCTAGATGGGTCTAATACCGAGTTTTCCTTGGAAGATGGTCTTTTCTGGAAAGACAGTCGTCTGTGCATCCCCAATGTTGGTAAATTATGGGAGGAGTTGATGTATGAGGCACACATTATTAAGTACTCAATCCACCCGGGGAGCACAAAAATGTACCAGGATATGAAGAAGCTATTCTAGTGGCCGGGTTTAAAGAAAGACATCGCCTTATACATTGCCAAGTGTCACACATGCGCGCTCGTGAAGGCTGAATGCCAAAAACCTGGAGGTTTACTGAAGTCGTTACCTATTTCGGAATGGAAATTCGATGATATTTCTATGGATTTCATGCATGGTTTGCCGAGATCACAGTCCGGGAACGATTCCATTTGGGTGATTGTGGATCGATTGACTAAAGTCGCACACTTCATTCCGAACCGGCAAGACAATTCAGTAGAAAAGCAAGAAAAGTTATATGTTGATAGCATAGTACGATTGCATGGTGTGCCCCGTAGCATCGTAAGTGACCGAGATGGGCGCTTTACTTCAAATGATTGAAGGCTAATCCACCAACTATTGGGTACTAAGCTAAAGTTTAGCACTGCCTTCCACACTCAAATGGATGGACAGACTGAACGGACCAACAGGACTTTGGAGGATATGCTCCGAATGTGCGCCTTGGATTTCAGCAAAAGGTGGGAGGATGACCTTTTTATGATCGAGTTTGCTTATAACGACAGCTATCAAGCAAGCTTGCAAATGACGCCTTTTGAAGCCCTTTATGGTAAGAAGTGTCGTACACCTTTGGCTTGGGCGGAGACGGGCGAGACTAAGTTGTTTAAGCAAAAAGAAGTCGAAGATGCTACTTCAACTACTCGGACAATCTGGGAGAGGTTGTTAATTGCACAAGATAGGCACGCGAAGTACTATAACGCCAGACACAGTAATGTCGAGTTCGCCGTGGGTGACTGGGTTTATCTCAAAATAAAACCGTTAAAGGGTGTGTTAAGGATTCGACGCTTGAAAAAGTTGAGTCCCAGATACCTTAGGCTGTTTGAGATAATGGAGCGTGTTGGTGAAGCTGCCTATCGACTTGCTCTTTTGACAGAGCTGAGTGGTTTGCATGATGTGTTCCACATCTCCATGCCGAGGAAGGTTGTGCAAGAGACTACTCAAATTCTTGTGGATGATGTTCAAGTGCTGATCGAAAGTGGGCTAGTGACAAGGGTCAAGCCCATTCGGATTGAAAACACTGAAATCAAGCAGTTACGGAACAAGTCGATCAGAATGGTCAAAGTCTGCTGGGACAATTGCGGGCGTGAGTAGCTTTTGTGGGAGCGAGAGTAGACCATGCTTGAGGAGTTCCCTGAGTTATTCTGTTAAGGTACAAAGTTAACTTTTTTATCTTTGTAGTAGTTTGCACCGTTAGAATTTCGGGACAAAATTCTTTTTAGGGGGGGGGGGGGGGAGGATTGTAAGACCCCCAGTGTTCAGGTACAAAGAATTCTCGGTGTGCAGGATCTAGCATCGGGCACTAGGGCTAGCGCCGACGGTAGATCTTATCATCGAATTGGTAGCGTGTCGACGAAGGGACTTGTGCGTATCGTCGAAAGCATCAAGACGAATCGTCGAGTGCTAGCGCCGGCGGTAGCGCTAGCTCTAACGGTAGCTCTCTCGATGACTTTGTGTCCCGACGAATGTATTCCGACAAATCGTGTTGAGTGCTCGTGAATTCATCTCGTCGAGAGCTAGCGCAGGCGGTAGCGCTAGCGCTAGCAGTAGCGTCTCGACGAATTCATTAAGCGACATAGATAGGTTCAACTGTACCGCCTCTGAGCTAGCGTCGGGCGCTAGGGCTATCGCCGACGGTAGTGTTTTTATATATATAGTCGTCCAAAACGTGTATGTGCCTTAGTTTCTCTCTAGACCTCTCTCCTACAGCAAGGGCAAAAGTCGGAGAGCAGAGGAAGGATCTGTTTGACTAGTTAAGTTTGAGGTAGAAGATCTCTTTCGTGCTTGTGCTGTCTTTGACTCCGAGGAGAGGAATCCTGGTTCGATGGCACAGAAATGAGCAACAAGGGCAATGATTCTCCTCCTTGATCTCTGGACATACTAGTCCTTTGATTTGTGCATAGTAGCAGGAAGATTTCAACTAATTAGTGGATAGATTTCTTCCGATGGGTCGATATGGATTATCCCCGTTGAAATTGCATATAGAGTCTGGATTGTTGTACGGACGTAGGCATATTGTGTGAAACCCATCTGGACAAGTTGGTCTAGATTGGTGATGTTGATATTGCTATGCTGCACTCCGGAGAAGACTCTGAGTATGTATGCTTGTTTTTGGGTTCTGGGTGCTATGATGTGCTGTAGGGAGTCCTAGAGGTTACCCTCAGGAAATTCCCAAAAGAGCTGACAAAATGGCGTTCTGTTAGATAGCGCCAGCTCTAGTGCTAGCACTGGCGCTAGCGCAAGTGATATCGGATATCACACGGTGTGTGTGGAAATGGCCCTAGGGGCTGTGGTGATGACCCTGTGATGTTGTCTTTTGTCGGGCTGAGGTGAATGCGTACCCACATCGCGTGTTCACGATGATTGAGTCAGGACTAGCTGGATCTGAAACCGTCCGTATTGGTTGGGATGAGGGGGCCCCTTATTGCCTTCTTATGAAAGATGGAAAATGGGATGTGAGTACGACCTAGCTCAATTGACCATCCAAGTTGAATAAGGACTTGTGGATGTCGTGCCTAGAGAGCACAATATGTGTGGCCTAGAGTCGACATATGTGGTGAATGTTTCTATGTTGTGCTTAGACGCACTTGTGAAATATATGCTGTTATTGCTTGTTTGCAGGGAAGAAGCACCACCGCCCCGGGCATGGGGTGGGGTCATTATAATCTGGGTCAGCTAAAGCTGACCGGTTACTTGTTTCCCATTATTTTGTGGATTTTGCATTACAGGTCTTGGCGATACGAGCGGGAAATAGCGGGTTGGAACCCCAGCTGTAGCGCTTTGTTGGCCCTTGAAGGCCCAAGTGTGTTGAGTGTTTTCTTTCATATATTGCCGGCCTGCGTGCCGATGTTTATAAAGCATGTAATCAGATAAACACCGTTTGATGTATGGCCGTAGTGTCAAACTCTTATATATGTATGAATCAGTCATTCCTATTTGTTGTTGGGGACACGTTCTCTGGTTAAAGATTTAATAATTGATGCTTCCACTTATGTTCAACTCTGAGATGTTGTTGTTGGTTCACTGAATATGTAACCCTCTTGCTTGTTCACCTTATATGGCGTGGGGTCCCGACCAGACCTACTGTTATATACCGTGTAGGGTCCGGTGTTACATGGTCTGTCATCTACACTTCCTGAGCCAGACGAACGCACGTGGGATGGGGATTTTGGGTTATTGACAGGGGATTCCTCCTCACCTTACCCTGACGTAGAGGAGATTCTCATGTCCTTTGTTGTTGGGGCACTACCTCAGGACAACCAGATGCCAACTTATGTAGCAACCAAGTCAAAGAAGCATGTGTCCACTTATCTGTGGTCCACCACGTCAAAGGAAAAGAGATGAGTCTTAGTTTTGTTATTACAATGTTATCTTATTCTTGACCTTACCCACATGTTTTTGTGTTTAGATCGGGGAGCTGGGAAAAATTACCCAGACGTGGAACAACCACTATGTGGCTTTGAAGGACGATTTGCAATCTCTCCAGGAGCTGCTTCATGATACAGATGATGTTTTTGTTGGAGTTACCATTGTGATCTAGAAGTGGTCAAACATGTAATGCCACTGCCAACGCGATATGAGCCTGCAGGGTCGCACATAAGAGCATGTGGAGAAGTTGGAAGATTGACTATGTTGGTAAAGGTTACCAATCACCATATAGAATGGGGGAAGTCCAGCAAATGTTGGTGTCTGAATTCGTCGGGTTTACACGGATAGAATTCGTCGGATTCGTCGGATTCGTCGGATTGTTCCGTGGAATCCCGACGAATTGTTACAGAGATCCTTAACTCGGCAAATGTTGCCATCTGACATGATTCGTCGGATTCGTCGGGATTCGTCGGGATTCGTCGGATTGTTCCGTGGAATCTCGACGAATTGTCGCAAAGATCATTAACTCGGCAAATGTTGCCGTCTGATGAGATTCGTCGGAATTCGTCGAATTGTCCCGTGAAAACTCAACGAATGCTGTTCCGTGGAATCTCGACGAATTGTAACAGAAGCCCCTATTTTGCTGTGTGGTCTGCGGATAATGATTCTTCTAGAAGTATGTTTATCCTTTGGGTATAAATATAACTTCTTTTAGGGTTCTCATGACTTACGAATAGAAGCCGACGGAAGGAGTTCCGCTCGAACCCTAGACGGAAGGTGTTCCGTCTGAATCGCCTCCGCCGACTTCCTCTCCGACGATTGTCGCCGGTGTTGTTCTTCCTGAAGCGGATCTAGCAATCCGTGGAAGCGCAAGGTGTAGTCTTCTTCTCCCGGCTCGTGTGGACTGCTGTAGAGACGTAGACATTATTCTACGTGAGAACTCTTGCAAAGACGACGAAGGCAATCTTCTTCTTGGAGCATCTAGGTTGCATTTGATCCAATCCCGCCAAGGTAATTTCAAACCTAGCATTTTGATTTACTTCTTGATTCAATATTCATGGTCGATCCGAATCTTTTGTGTTGTTTCTCTTCATTTCCGCTGTGCCTACATTTGATGTTTGGTTCTAAGAAACCCAACAGTTTTGGCCTCGACTAGGAGGATGAGGGAGAGGGTCTCCTCACGCTTTGATCAAGCGGAGTACGACTTCGCTCTGGCCCAAGCTAAGTTTGAGAAACTGTGAGAAGAGGTCAGGGCGAACACGATAGCTCACAAAGAGGCCCTTAGCGTTCTTAAGGCAGTCGAGACAGATTGAACCAACATGATGTCAGGCTGTCACATCTCAGGGATGAGGTGGACATACTTACTTCTGCGTAGTAGGATGTCGATGGGATCTGAAATACTGTGGTTGCGAATTACCCGGATTTCTCTAGCCTTTATGGAGGAGCGTGTTAGAACATGCTTTCCGCATCTCTTGGTTTGAAAATAACAAATCCTATTGTATTTGATCACACTTGTTTTGTGTATATAGTATGCAGGATTCAGTGCTTTCAAATCTCCATGGAAATATGTTTTTGTTACTACCGCGCAGCGTTAAAACTACCGCTGGCGCTAACAACCGCTGAGAAGAAACCGCTGAGAAGGAAATCTGCGTTCGATGAAATGGAAGCTGCGTTCGACAAACTGCCTCGCAACGAAATGAAACCTGAGTTCGACGAACTGCATGCTCTACCACGGCGCTCGATGAAATGCATGCTTTACCGCGACGCGCTAGAACTACTGTTGGCGCTAGCGATCGACGAAATGGAGTTCGATGAAATGAAGGTTGCGCTCGATGAAATGCTTATCATTGTGTTCGACGAATTTGCGATCGACGAAAGCCGAATCCTGTTCGACGAAAATTCGATCGACGAAAGATAAGGCCAGTTCGACAAAGATGCGCCTGACGAAAAGAAATGTGCTCTACCGCAGAGCGTTAGCATTACCGCTGGCGTTAGTATAAATGGAAAGAATTACAGGAAGGAAATAGTGGAGAAAAAGGAATGTTGACGCGTCGCTATGTTTGGCATGTACAATCGCGGCGCGTTAGGTCTAACGCCCGGCGGTAGCTTTTTGGAAACATCCTGTCTGCAGTTGATTAGGGAGCAGATTTGGAAGATGATATTGGCTGAAGGAAGGAAATCTCGCTAACGCGGGGCGTTAGCGTTACTATGGCACGTTAGTCGGTGCTCTATGTTTGGCAATCAAAAGTTAACTAATCTGCCACAATCCATGCATGATCATTTACCTAATATGGCTACCGCGGGGCGGTAGTACTACCGCAGGCGGTAGTGGTTGAATCTATAAAAAGACGCGCGCCTCCTCCGTTGCTGCTTGCTGACACGAAAGGAATTGAAGCCATATATTCAGAGCTCTCGTGAGAGCCTTCTTTAAGCAGCCCGAAAAACTCCATCAACGTTGGTGAATGCAAAGAACTTGAAGACCAATACGATCGCATCTACATCGACATCAAGTTCTACTTTTGAGAGAGTTTCTAGTTTGTGTCTTGTTTTACTTTTCAAATTGTAATCTTTATGTCTTTTGTTTGGTAGAGGAACTCGCCTCACGACGACTAGGGCCTTGCGGGGACTAGGGGGAATTCGCCACACGACGATTAGGTCTAGGTAGGACTTAGGGAGGAATTCGCCACACGGTGACTGGGTCTAGGGAGTAGATCTAGGGGGTGCTCGAGGCCTTTCTGGTGATAGATTGGCTAGAATGGCTTGAGGCCCTATCTGTGGAGAGATCGGCTAAAGGCAACCGGTTCGTCGGGATACGAGTCGGTATAGAAAACGAAAAGAGTCTTTCATTATTCGCTTTGATTTCTAGCGCCACTGAAGTCAAATTTTGTAATCAAGTTTATTAATGATAATCTTGCCTTTTCATGTTGAATAAAATTGAATTCATTATTCCAATCTCTTTACTCTTGATTTAACTTACTTCAACATAAAATATCAAAAGTTTTCTATTAAAGATTAAAGTTCATTTTTAAGACCCTTATTCACCCCCCCTCTAAGGGCGCCTACAGATCCAACAAGTGGTATCAGAGGTAGGTTATTCCAAAACGGCTTCACAACCGGGAATAATGGCGCTTCATGATCTCGCTTCCCCTAGAGGGGATGAATTTTCATCAAATGAAAAATCTTTAGCACCACCTTTATTTTTGGGCGAAAATTATGAAGGGTGGAAAATACTAATGAAAAATTTTCTTAAAGCCTTAGATGAAAAAGTTTGGAAAATTACTATTGAAAAGCCACCTAGCGTATTAAATAGAAACGAAATGGTTTTAAATGCAAAATTTACAAATTGTCTATTTTGTGCGTTAGATCAAAATATTTTCAAACTTATTTATACGTTACCTACCCCATATGAGATTTGGAATTTTCATGAAAGAACTTATGATTCTCATTCTACAGGTATGGAACAATCGCAAGAACTGGAGAATATGCAAGCTTGCACAAGTCTTCAAGAATGCTCCTCTCATGACGGATCAATGGAGCACACATCAGAGGGAAGAGAAGAAGAAGTACCGTCTTTAGAAGAGGAGTGCCAAAAAGATGTCAAAGAAACTATCTATACAAATCGTGCCTCTCCCGAAAGAAATGTAAGGAAATCAAATCCTATTTTTTGTACTTCTATTTCCACATTACAATTGCTTCAAACTACCAAGCGCAAAATTAAGAAATTAAAAAATGCTAATAAACATTTGCGCTTAGAAAACAAAAATTTAAAGGCAATAATTATTGTAGAATCAAATTCTAATTTACCTAACATTACCCATATCACTTCAATTGAAAATACAAAACCTTTTTTTGATTGTAATGATATTAAGGAAAAATTTAAGGAACTTGAAAAGGAAATTATTTGTGTAAAAGAACATAATGAAAAATTATTTTTAGAAATTTCATCTTTAAAAAGTGATTGTGCTACATGCCAAAACTATAAAATTGAGATCAAAGAGATGGACGAAACATTTGAGGAATTTAGAAATGAATATCAAGTTCATATTGACTCTATTGTTGCTACTCTTAAAAATAGCACAATAGCCTATAATAAAGCAAGACATAATCTTAAAGTTAAGAATTATGAATTGGAAACTAAAGTCAACTTGCTTAAGGAAATTATAAAGAAAAATTCTCAACACACAAATCAACAATTTCAAGCAATTTCCAAAAGCAGGTTAAATATGAATTTTCATAATATGTCTAAGCCTAACAAAGGAAATGAAAAATATCAACAGCATGAAAATGAAATTCCAAATTATTATCATCATCTTTCTCCCAACATAAACTTAAGGATAAATATATTTCCTATAAATAATGTTTTGCAAAATCATCATGGAAATTTGACAAATAGAAATAATATTAAACCAAGGTTTGAATGGAGGCCCAAAGTTAAAGATGAAACACAAACTCCACTCAAAAGGGCTCATTCACTTCCATCTCCCCAAAAGCAAACACGTTGTATTTGGGTACCCAAAGGAACCGTCACACTCGGTCCTCTTTGGATACCTAAATCTCTCATTCATTAGTATCCAATCATTTGCATGAAGTAGAAATCAACTAAAAATGAAATATCATCATTCTACATCATGATATGCCTAACCTTTTTTCTTTTTTTTTTGTTTATTTTCCTTTTTATTGAACCATCATGATATGATCACTTTATATAACTTGTGATATGACTTTCACATATTAAACAAATATTCATAAATAAATCAATTTGAATGAAGTTGAATAAAAAGTCATATCATTTCTCAAGTGATCTACTTATCCTTTTTTATTTCTATCCTTCTAAATCCATTTCCTAAAAATCTTATAAAATTTGAAAAACTAAATTTGTCATGTAATATTATTAAGACTAAATGAAATATGTGTCAAAATGGATTTAAAAGGTATTTTAGGGGTTTTAGGCTAAATTTATAAAATGTGCAAGTTTTGCTTAGGTATTTAATATATTTGCGTCATTTTAATTACCCCTAATATGTTTAATCATAATCATGTCAAAATGGAATTTAAAAATTGCATGAATATTATTTCACTCATTTATGATCATTTCACTCATCCATATGTTGTGCAAAACTCAACAATTAAGGTTTAATGAATATGAAACTTTAATGAATATGAAACCCATGCACTAAAATTTTAACTTCCGCATCTTTTTGGGATTTCTTCTCGTCGCTTCACTTCATTAGACAGGCCTTACATTGCGCAAACATAATTAAGAAAAATCGGAAGCAAAATTAAAGGAAATCTAGGCTATATGATTAAAACAAGCACTCTCTGCGAGCTAACTTAGGCGCTATTACCTAACGTAGGCGCTAGTTCAAGTATCCGATTTTCTGTAATCTTAAAATTCTGAAAAATCACTAAAAATATACTATTTTATATGTACTTCTCATTTTTGCAATTTTGCGTGTAATTGTTTTTTTGAAAAATTAAAATACAAAATTACAAAAGCCAAATTATAAAAAAAAAATATTTTTTCTTTCTTTGGTTATTTGTTTGAATTCTATTCCTATATGCAAAAATCAAATACAAAAATATAAAACAAAAACAAGTATAAAAAATTATTGTTTTGAACTTAACTGTTTTATGTATCTTGCGAAAGGGAGATTTGGGCTATCATCCAACCACATCACCTACCGGGCGAACCTCTCATAGGGTAGACCTCGGGAAGTTCAAGATCAAATTATATGAGTTCAAACTTTAAATTAAAATTATTTTTCAAAAATATCAAAAATACTGTAAGGACTTTATTGTGAAACTCAAGCATGATTTAATCCATCATATAGACCTTCTACAATGTTACAATTCCTTCCTTCAAACTACTTTGAACATTATTTGTATCATGCTTTGTTACTTCTAAAACTCATGTGCATAAATTATACTGTAAAAGTTGTGTATAACCAAGCTTAGCATGCCTCTAAGTATGAGTAAATGTTTTATGTTTGATAATGATATTTATTCACTCACTTATTTTGGCATTTTCTACATATGATATAATCTAAGAATGCTTGTGTATGTTTTGTAATAGTACAATGAATTAAAATTGCACAAGTATCTTACGGACACTACCTTATTTGCACTTTTAAAAGTTAAGAAAAGTGGTTATGTTTTCATAAATTATATTGGTTTGCAAAACAAGTGTATTCGGAGAACTTTGTACAAAACAAAAATCATAAAATAAAGTGACAAAGATAACTCCACCAAGCACTACTTGAACCTCCTGATAAGTCTTAATAAGTGTTGTGAGGTTGAGCACCTTGGAAAGAATAGTAAAGTGTCTTGTGCAAGCCTTATCTTTCTTTCAAAATAAAAACCACTAACTCTTAAGTACACCGGAACACTAGTTCCAATATTAAAATAAAATAAAATATGTGATCCCCCTAGCACTACTTTGCACCCTGATAAGTCTTAATGAGCATTGTGTGTGCAAAGCACCTTGGAGGTTGTACATTTATTTTGTGCACTGAAGTGTGTGGAAGTAAAATTATTTGTGTTTTATTGTGCTCCTTACTTCACATATTTCTTGTATTTTTGATTAAAACATTTGTTTACTCTACTCAAAATACACTTATGTGCACATCAATATCTTCCATAACACTTCTTCTCATGAGTATTGGATCCTAATGCAAATTCTATACTACTCTTTATTTATGAAATGCACTAGATAACCTAGCATGATCTCTACAGTATTTTGTATGTTTTGAATTTATAAATTAATATAACATTGTAGTAATTTCTCTTTGAAAACATTATTTCATGCTTGGTTACTTTATTGTCAAAATTAAAGATTTTAAATGCAAAATGATTTACAAAAACATCTTCCTTTCTGAATTTAACTCATATTTCTTTTTATGAATAATCATGATTACAAAAAAGATGTTTTCTTGTATTTCTATAAGTCTTCCGCATCATCACCATATCTTTTTACCTTGCGCTTTCATGCTTATATCAAAGTCTTAAATATCAAAATTCCTTTTTTTCAACAAATGGTAGACTTGCTTGGTAAAATTTATATTGGTTGGTCTAAACATGAAAATTTTGTAATTCTAAAACTCTGATTCATTAAGGGATTTCAAAATAGCTATGTGAGTTGTTTGTTTAATCAAAATCAAATAAAAATATAAATCCATAGGTTATGTACTCATCATTAGATTTAAAATGTTTAAATGTTTCCAATAATTATTATCCATGACTTCATATCTCACCATAGCGGGGGCGTAGGGTTGTAGACATTAGATAAACTTATCTCTAGTCATGTCTTGTCCTTAACCGGGGAGGGTTCCAGTGGGGCCTTGCGAGGCACTGGGGGGAAAGAGTGCTAGGTTAAGTTTTGTCTAGTGTTTGCATATGGGACTAACATCCCAACCTACAACATGTATGCAGCTCCTCATGCCCATCCGTCACTTAGTATGGGGCTAGGGTGTAGACATATTGTCTGGGTAGATTGGTTACTTGGAAATCATTACTTTTTATGCTTAAAACGTTTATAAAGCAAAATCCTTTGTGTACTTAAAATGCTACAACATCTATTTTGTTATGTATAAAATTCTTAATCATTTACTATGATTCACAATTCCTATATAGGTGTTCACTTCTAAAATTATTTCGTCATACTTTCCACATCTTTACTACTTGTACACTCGATCATGAATACGTTGTCCCAACAAGTGGTTTCTCTTATGAAAAATTCTTCACATTCCTTTTTTCTCTCCCATCTATTGTATTTTCCCTAAACATTTAACTCTTTATCATGATCATTCCCTCTCTACACAGTTATTGCACTTTTTGTTGGACTACCTCTCCACCCTCTTTTGATAATACCAAAAGGGGGAGAATAAATTTGAAAGAAATTAACATGTTTTGGGGAGTCAAGTTCATAGGAAGTTTTGTTGTAGGGGGGCATTCACTTAGGGAGAGAATTCATTTAGGGGGAGCATTTGAACATGCCTAATTTTCATACTAGTTCTCTATTATAAACACAAATTCCTATAAATTGTATTATTTCTTTCTAAGGAGATTTGTTATTATCAAAAGGGGGAGTTTGTTGGAACATGCTTTCCGCATCTCTTGGTTTGACAATAACAAATCCTATTGTATTTGATCACACTTATTTTGTGTTTATAGTATGCAGGATTCAGTGCTTTCAAATCTCCATGGAAATATGTTTTTGTTACTACTGCGCAGCGTTAAAACTACCGCTGGCGCTAACAACCACTGAGATGAAACCGCTAAGAAGGAAATCTGTGTTCCATGAAATGGAAGCTGTGTTTGACGAACTGGCGCTCGACGAAATGAAAACTGCGTTCGACGAACTGCATGCTATACCACGACGCTCGACAAAATGCATGCATTACCGCGGCGCGCTAGAACTACCGCTGGCGCTAGCGATCGATGAAATGGAGTTCGACGAAATGAAGGTTGCGCTCGACGAAATGCTTATCACTGTGTTCGACGAATTTGCGATCGACGAAAGCCAAATCCCGTTCGACGAAAATTCGATCGATGAAATATAAGGCCGGTTCGATAAAGATGCGCCCGACGAAAAGAAATGTGCTCTACCGCAGAGCGTTAGCACTACCGCTGACGTTAGTATAAATGGAAAGAATTACAGGAAGGAAACAGTGGAGAAAAAGGAATGTCGACGGGTCGCTATGTTTGGCATGTACTATCGCGGCGCGTTAGGTCTAACGCACGGTGGTAGCTTTTTGGAAACATCCTATTTGCAGTTGATTGAGGAGCAGATTTGGAAGATGATATTGGATGAAGGAAGGAAATCTCGCTAACGCGGGGCGTTAGAGTTACCACGGCGCATTAGTCGGTGCTCTATGTTTGGCAATCAAAAGTTGCCTAATCTGCCACAATACGTGCCCGATCATTTACCTAATATGGCTACCGCGGGGCGGTAGTACTACCGCAGGCGTTAGTGGCTGAATCTATAAAAAGACGCGTGCCTCCTCCATTGCTGCTTGCTGACACAAAAGGAATTGAAGACATATATTCAGAGCTCTCGTGAGAGCCTTCTTTAAGCATCCCGAACAACTCCATCAACGTTGGTGAATGCAAAGAACTTGAAGTCCAATACGATCGCATCTACATCGACATCAAGTTCTACTTTTGATGGAGTTTCTAGTTTTTGTCTTGTTTTACTTTTCAAAGTGTAATCTTTATGTCTTTTGTTCGGTAGAGGAACTCGCCACACGGCGACTAGGGCCTTGTGGGGACTAGGGGGAATTCTCCACATGGCGACTAGGTCTAGGTAGGACTTAGGTAGGAATTCGCCACACGGCGACTAGGTCTATGGAGTAGATCTAGGGGGTGTTTGAGGCCTTTCTGGCGATAGATTGGTTAGAGCGGCTTGAGGCCGTATCTGGGGAGAGATCGGCTAAAGCCAACCGGTTCGTGGGGATACGAGCCGGTATAGAAAATGAAAAGAGTCTTTCATTATTTGCTTTGATTTCTAGCGTCACTGAAGTCAAATTTTGTAATCAAGTTTATTAATGATAATCATGCCTTTTCGTGTTGAATAAAATTGAATTCATTATTCCAATCTCTTTACTCTTGATTTAACTTACATCAACATAAAATATCAAAAGTTTTCTATTAAAGATTAAAGTTCATTTTTAAAACCCTTATTCACCCCCCCTCTAAGGGCGCCTACAGATCCAACAGAGCGTTCCCGAATCATGGAGGAGGCCTGTGCCTAGATCTTGACAACCAAAGTGGACCTGCTTCTTGAGGACAAGTTCGAGATCGCCTTCCTAAAGGGATTTAGGAAGGTCCTTCACCTAGTGCAGAGGAGACTTGGGTGCAGTACTACACACCTTAGTGTGAATGACACTTCTGAGGATGACTACTCTGATGTCAATGTTGCGGGGTGTGTTGGAACATGGTCTTCCGCATCTCCTAGGTTTGAGAATAACAAATGCTATATGTATTTGATCTTGTGTGTTTAATTGTGCAGGAAACAAGTCCATATGACTCATGGATAACATAAGAAGGTTGCCCGCATATTTAATCCTAGATTTCCAACATGCCCACTAGCGTAGGCACTAGCTATGATTAGCGCAATTCCGGGAGCATCTTTAGAAGGCTCTAGCGCCAGGCGGTAGCGGATAGCGAAGGCAAAATCGCGGAGCACAAGAGGCAATGCGGCAGGGTTTCCTCAGAATGAAGATACGCACGCAGAGAATATTTCCTAAATGGGGATACCGCCGGTGGTAGCGTTAGCACAGGCTCTAGCGATCACTCCTATAAAAGGACCCCTCTACTCTCATTTTCAAGACACAAGTTTGAGAGAGGTTGAGTGTTAGAATTCCAGAGCCTTACTCTGCCAAAAAGTGATTACCCACCAAAGTTCCGTGAATTTCGGAAGGAGGATTTTTTCACGCCGGATCCGACCGAAGATCGCTTCATCAACGCTCATACTACAGCGGTCCTTCGTCTCCATCTTCATAGGTTCTTCAAGAGGGAGATTTTAATATTATTTTCATTTAGTTTCACATCTTTTCTTGTAATCGTTTGGTGATTTTGCCCCGTATTGGCGACTAGGTCTGGGTAGGAATTAGGGCAGAAATTTGCCTCGTGTTGGCGACTAGATCTAGGTTAGGTCTAGGGGGTGCTCGAGGCCATTTCCGGGGAATGATTGGCTAGAGCGGCTTGAGGCCATATCCGGGGAAGGATAAGCTAAATCCACCGGTTCGTGGGGATACAAGTCGGGATAGAAAACGAAAAAGTCTTTTTATTATTCGCCTTCGATTTCTAGAGTTATAAGAAATCAAGTTTTGTAACTCCTCTTTTTATATTAATAAAATAATGTCTCGATTTTATTTGCTTGATTTCTTATCTTAATCTCTTATAATATCAAATATATCAAATTATAATATAAGTTTTTAAAACCCTTATTCACCTCCCCTTTAAGGGCGCCTACAGATCCAACAAGTGGTATCAAAGCGAGGTTTTTTCATATTGGCTTAACAACCGGGAATAATGGCGTCTCATGATCTCGCTTTTCTAGAGGGTCAGGGTATTAGTAGACCACCTTTTTTTATTGGGTCAGATTTTAATTACTGGAAAAATAGGATGATGTGTTTTCTTATGAACATGGATGTAGAGGTTTGCAATATGGTAGAAGTTTGGTACTCTCCTCCTATAATTGTAGTAGGAGAGGCTATGATTCTAAAACGTAAGGATAAATGGGACGACAACGATAAACTAAAGTGCAAAAATAATGCAAAAGCAATGAACGCTTTATATTGTGCTTTAAATCGAACTGAATTTAATTGAATTTCTGTATGTGTAACTACTTATGATATTTGGAACCAATTAGAAGTTACTCATGTAGGTACATCGCAGGTAAAAGATGCAAAGCTATTCCAAGTGGAATCAGAATATGAAAAATTTAGGATAGATGTTAAAGAAGACATCAACTCGATGTACACACGCTTCACTAAGATCGTCAATGCTTCAGAAGCTCTTGGAAAGATCTACTTGGACGGGGACTTGGTCAGAAAAATTCTTCGCTCTCTACCTCCAAGGTTCAATCCAATGGTTACATCCATCTCGGAGTCACACAACCTAAGAACGCTCCAGATCGAGAACCTTATTGGGAATCTCAAAACCCATGAGGTAGAACTACAGATTCAACATGATGAATACAACAAGGAGCCAAAGAAAAAGGAGCAGACACTAAAGTCAAAGAAGGAGAGCATCGAAGATGAAGATGAAGATGAAGAAGGTCTCCTAGTGAAGAACTTCAAGAAGTTAATTAGAAATCCGGAACGAAGGAACACCTTCTAGAAATACTTCTAGAAAGATGCTCTACGAAAAGTGTCTTCCTCTTCATCAAAGAAAGAAAAAGGAAGTGAAGACGAAGAAGAAAGACCACCACCGGAGTGCTATCTCTGCAGAAATACCTGGCATATTCGGATCCAGTGCCCGAAGTATCAAAAGGAGCAAAAAGAACGATACAAAGTGAAGGAGAAAAAGAAAGTGTTGAAAGCCACAACTTAGGATGATTCTTCCTCTGAAGAATCAAGCGGATCTAAGTCAAGCAACGAGGAGGAAGCAAACTTATGTTTAATGGAAAAAAGCAACGATGATGACACAAGTGTTCTTAGTGACACTGAGGTAACTCCTCCCACCTTCGAAGAACTTTATGATGAATTTATTCTAACTTGCAAAGCCTATTATAAAAGTATAGAAGATAATATTATTATAAATTGTGGAAATGAATCTATCATCAAAGAAAATCATAAGCTCACACAAAAATTAATTTCCTTTGAAAAGAGAAAGGCTTCATGTCAAGAGTGTGAGCACTACTTATGTAAGGCAAAAGAACTTGATGTTTCTCTTTCTAAGGTCCTCTCACAAATGAAAACTATTACAAAAGAAAAGGGGGACTTAGAGAAAAAACTAAAAACCTCTATCTTACAAATTGAAAATAACAAAAGGGACTTTCAAAATAAATGTGTCATGCTTGTTAAAGAAAGTTCATCTCTTAAAAAACAAACTCATGACCTCAATATAGCTATCAAAAAATTTGGAATTGGTCAAAAATCCCTGGACATGATTTTGGGAAACCAATATTTTGGTTCTGGAAAATTTGGGCTTGGATATCAAAGTGACCACTACCGCCCTGCGCTAGCCACTAATGCTGGCGGTGGCCCATCATTTAAAAATTCTTCTATTTTTTTATCAAAATCAAACCTCATCCAGTAAGAGCAGTGTAAAATTTTAGAAAAAGGTCTCAACCCCCTTTATTTCGTGTGCAAACTGTCATAAGTTTGGTCACACGTCTAGCTCTTGCAAGAAAATAAACCAGGGATCTTTAAAGCAACTATGGGTACCTAAGGCATCTACCTATTCTATGGGTGGTACATCTTGGGTATCCAGATCTTTACTCTCATCTTCTTTCTAGATTTGCAGGAAGGCTAAGGAAACGGAGGACGTGTGGTACTTGGACTCGGGCTGCTCCAAGCACATGATAGGCAACAAAGCAAAGTTCCTTAGCCAAGAAAAGAAGAAAGGAGGGATCATAACCTTTGGAGATAACGGTAAAGGAAGGATCATGGGAATAGGTACAGTGGGCAACAAATCCTTTCTTATCTCTAATGTTCTTTATGTAAAAGGATTAAAACATAACTTAATATCTATTAGTCAATTGTGTGATAAAGGATTAGATGTCTTATTTGAGTCATCCACAAATCTTTGCAAAATATTTAATCCTAACACAAAAGATGTTTTACTAACTGAACATATAATTCACAACGTTTATTTAGTTTGAAAGTGAGGTTAGATCTTAGATTTACTCTAGAGGGGGAGGGGGGGGGGGGGGGGGGGGTGAATAGAGCATTAAAACTTTTTCACTTAATTTTATAGCGGAATTAAAATAGTGATACTTATATGTGTATTGCAGAGTGAGTTATAAAATAAAATAAATAAAATCACACAACACAGCACACAGAAAATCACAACACAGAGGACACAAGGATTTTATAGTAGTTCCCCAATAAACCTAGGTACGTCTACTCTTCTACCACACTTGGTAGGATTCCACTAGGTTTTTGATCAGGTGCCCCATCACTAAGGGGTTTTTGATCAGGTGTCCACACACCAAGTGAGCTTTTGATCAGGTGCTCTAACCCAACCATAGGTTTTTGTTCAGGTGCCCTGTCACCAAAGGGGTTAACTTTTGAAGGGAGTTAGAACCCTGTACAAGATGGGATAAAGAGGGTTAGATGTTCTTCTCTGTCAATATTCTGAGAGAAGACTCTAGGGGAATGCTGTTGTAAAGCTCCTCTGTCTGATTGAAAATGCTTGGTAGTAGATGACTGGAGCTTTATCTTGAATGTACTGATCTTCCTGTAGCTGATGAATCTGAGAGAAAATGTTCCTCAGAATATTGTTGCTCTTTGAAGATCTGATCTAGCAGCAGAAATACTGAGAGGTGTTGATGTTCTCAGTGAATGAAATTGCTGTTTGAAGAAGATGATGACTGAAAAGCTTTTTCTATGTATTTCTTTCTTCTTCCTCTCGACTGTATTATCCTTCTTCTTTTTTCTTTTTCGTGTACAGTTATTCTGTAATATGTTGTAATGATAATACTGTATATCTTCTTCCTTTTCTTTTTAAAATCTCTAACAGATTTGAAATTCAAATCTCTTAATTTAAGGAATAAAATATTCAAAAGAGATATATCTGGTACTGCAAATCTGATACGTCGTTTACCTTTTTCCTTTTTCATGAACGTGTCCTTTTCAGCTAAATGTCAACGGATATATTCTCGAAATAATAAAAGGAAAGATATAATCCTACTTATCTGATATAATAGAGCCGTTGCTGAAAGATCTGTGTTCAGAGAATATTATAACTGATCTTCTAAAATAAATCTGCTGTAGAGAAATTTTCATCGATCTCAACAAATTTCGTCAAACACAATGTTGAGTTCGTTGACCTCAACTAAATCTGGCTGGAAGATTTGAATTAGTTGAGCTGAGAAGAACTTTCGTCGATCTGAACATCTAATACTTATTCTTCGAACGCAGAGTTGTGTTCGTTGAACGCTGAGAGGAGTTCGTCGAACACAGAATGAGTTGGCAAATTCGTCGACCGCTGAACTGAGTAAAATCATCGACCGCTGAGACTGAATAAAATCATCGACCGCTGAGACTGGATAAAATCGCGACCGCTGAGACTGGATAATTTCGTCGACCGCTGAGACTGGAAAAATTCGTCGACCGCTGAGACAAGTTCGTCGACCGCTGAGCCGCTGAGACACTAAGATGCTGAGATTGAAGCAAGCTGTTCGTCGAGCGCAGAATGTAAGCCGTTCATCGAACGCGGAATGGAGTTCGTCGAACGCAGTATAGCGTCGAACACAGAAAACTTGTCTTTTCCTTAGTTCTATCAGCATAAAACCTTGACCCTTTGGACTATACATTGGGGTCAACTTAGTCCTAATAAACAGATAGTGATCCTAGCCCAAATCAGTAATAGGGTTGTTCCAACAATCTCTCCCTATTTGGGTTAGGACACTATTTGATAAAATTTGAATAATAAAACAAATAACAAAACAACAGAGCATATATATCTGATAGATTTTATATATTTCATCAGATATAAAATATGATACTCTGAGTTTTGAGATTTACATTGAAAATAAAACTAATAAAAAGAACCTTTAATTTTCTCTGAATTCTGACATTGTCTTTCTCTGAGTTCTTGCTTTCTGACTTTCTGAATTCTGATATTGTCTTCAGCTTTCTGAATTTGATTATCTGAAAAGCTTTATCTTCTATATCTGAATTTGATATCTGAAAAGCTCTATCTGCTATTTTTCAGCTTTTTGAATTTGTTGATCTGAACTGTAGCTTTATAATCAGAATATGTTGTGCTACCAATCTGAATTTGAATTTGTCATAACTGAATCTGCAATATCTCCCCCTAAATCTGCAAACTTCTGTGAGCTTTTTCAAGAACTGAAAACATGCTTCTTCATCAGCATTTCCTCTTGATAAAACAACTCCCCCTATCATAAAGGAGTTTCTTCAGCTTTCTCCCCCTCCCTAGTTCATAGAACATCTCCCCCTGAGCAAAAGCTGCTTCATATGGAGCTTCTTCATAGAACTTCTCCCCCTACCTAGTTTCAGGAAGGCCTGAAGCCAGGCCCCTTGAAGAAGGGACATTTGATGGAGGTAGGGAAGGATGCAATCTTTATATTGTTATTGTTCCTGCAAAATAAAATAGAGATCAAGTGCAAAGGAACTGGAAAGAGAAGTAGTTTATGTAGGCATTCAGTTAAAAAAAAATTGATTATAATGAAATAAATTCCGAAACAAAAAGCTTCATCAAAACTGGGTTCGACGAAAAATAGATTTTCGTCGATCTCGGTTCGACGATCTTTATGACTTCGTCGATCTCCGTTCGACGAAAAACTAGATTTCGTCGATCTCAGTTCGATGAAGAGATGGGATAAGTAGAAAACTTAATTTTTAACAGATTGAATCTCCATCTATCATACCTAGCTGATTTATAAAGAAAAAGTGTTTCTTTTCATCCAAGGGCTTGGTGAAAATGTCAGCTCTTCGCAAATCAGTAGAAATGAATTGTATGCAAATGTTATTTTTATCCACATTATCTCTGATAAAGTGGTGCCTAATTTCTATGTGTTTAGTCCTACTATGGAGAACTGGATTTTGTGCTATAGATATTGCACTAGTATTGTCACAAAATATAATTGAATTATTTCAATTGACACCATAGTCTAGGAGCTGATTTTGTATCCACAATATCTGTGAGCAGCAACTGCCTGCAGCTATGTATTCAGCTTCAGCTATTGATGTAGACGCAGATGTTTGTTTCTTACAAAACTAAGACACAAGCCTATCACCAAGAAACTGGCAAGTTCCTGATGTGCTTTTCCTGTCTACTTTGCATCCAGCATAATCAGAATCTGAGAATCCAGTTAATTCAAATTCTGATGTTGTTGGATACCAGAGTCCTAGATTAGGACAACCCTTTATATATCTCAAAATTCTTTTTAATAAAATAAGGTGAGATTCTTTGGGGTTAACTTGGAACCTAGCACAAATACATGTAGCAAACATTATATCATGCCTACTTGCTGTTAAATAAAGTAATGAGCCAACAATTGCTCTATATACTTTCTGATCAATAGGTTTCCCCTATTCATCAGTATCAACAACAACATTTGAGGGCATGGGTGTTTTCATGGTGGAAGCATCAGACATACCAAACCTTTTCACTAATTCCTTAGCATACTTGGATTGTGATATGAATATGCCATTTGGAGTTTGCTTCACTTGAAGACCAAGGAAGTATGATAATTCACCCATACTACTCATTTCAAATTTAGATTGCATTAGGTTAGAGAACTTTTTGCATAAATTTGAATCAGTAGAGCCAAAAATAATATCATCTACATATAATTGAACTAGTAAGGTTTGATTTTTATGTATCCTGAAAAATAAGGTTTTATCAACAATGCCTCTATAGAAATTAGTCTCTAAAAGAAAATTAGCTAGGGTCTCATACCATGCTCTGGGAGCTTGGTTGAGACCATAAAGAGCTTTATTAAGCTTAAATACATAAGCGGAGTGAGTTGGGGAGATAAAACCTGGTGGTTGTTCCACATAGACTTCTTCTTTGATGTCTCCATTCAAGAATGCACTCTTTAAATCCTTCTGATATACCTTGAATTTCTTGAATGCGACAAAGGCCAGAAAATCCTGATAGCTTCAAGTCTTGCAACAGGAGAAAAGGTCTGATCATAGTCAATTCCTTCTTCCTTTGAATATCCTTGGGCTACCAATCTTGCTTTGTTTCTGACTATGTTGCCTTGATCATCTAGCTTGTTCCTAAAGACCCACTTGGTGCCAATAACTGGATGGCCTTTTGGTATTGGAACCAAATCCCATACCTTGTTCCTTTCAAATTGATTGAGCTCCTCTTGCATTGTAAGAATCCAATTTGGATCTTGTTCTGCATCTTTTATGGATTGAGGTTCAATCTGGGATAGGAAACAAGTGTGCATCTGATTTTGGTGTAGTTGATGCCTTGTTTGAACACCTGCTGAAATATCACCAATGATTTGGGATATTGGATGATCTCTAACTGTGATGTGTGATGCGCAAATCTAGCACACCGCTATAGGCGGTAGCGAGACTACGACACGAAACAGCAGTGTACCGATCATTCAAGTAATATAAAATGTGGGAGTGAATCCCCAAGTATCGAATCTCTCAAGGAACACAGTAAGGTGAATTTTTCTATCGAGGAAGGACTTGAGATTGAAGTCCTTCAGGTAGAATGGATTGCGGAAAAGGGGGTGATTTGGATTGTGGAAAATAAAAGAAAACAACTACTCAACTACTCCTATGCAGGCCTTGAGCGCACTGCTTCACTAGGCGGGATGGAAACTACGTAGGCCTTGAACGCACTACTTCGCAAGGGCGGATGGACGAGTAGGCAAGCGTATGGAGTGGTAAGTGCGGAATCGAACTGTGTAGTCCTTGAGCGCACAACTTCGTGAGGCGATTGGATTACTTAGCACCGCTTTGTTTGGCGAATGGAAGAGTAGGCACACGGAATGGGCAAGTAGGCTAGCGGAATGGAGTGGTGGATGAAAAATGGATGGGGGCGCACCTCATACACACATATGAACAATATAATTTCATAAAAATGAAATAAACATTATAAAGCATGGTTCATATTGCACATCATCAACAGATAAGAGATCTAACATTTACAACTACCAATACAAAGAGAGAGAGAGAGAGCAAGGAGTCGACCCAATCCGAAGCCTTGTCGAAGATTCATGGTTGGAATCGCAGGGTTGTCAATCCGCGTCCAAGCTTGGTCCTCAACTGCGTCCGGGGTAGAGAAGGATGTCACTACCTTCCAATGGCCTGTCTTCTTCATGTCACGATCCGGCCGCATGACCAAGCTTCCTTCTCCTTGGATAATGGTGGATGTAGGGCTAGATCCCTCTCCTTGGAGCTTGAGGATGATGGAGGAGGCCAAAAGGGGCAGAATACCTGCGGAAATGGCAGAAACGACGGAGCTGGGCGGAGCCAAATGATCGATCTGACCTAATTTCGCGGACAGGGCCTTAAATAGGCACTGGCAAAAATAGTGTGCACAGTCATTGGTGAACGATCAGTGATCGTGCGCCTGGCGTTCTGCGGTCGTGCGCGCTGGCTGGGCGGAGCATACAAAGCAATGATTTATAAAATAAAACATTCGCACGACCATTCGCACATGACCAGTGGTCGTGCGCACTATCGTATGTGGTCATGCGCACTGTCGTAGATAGAACTCAGATTTTAGGGGTTAAGTGCGCACGATCAGTGGCGCACGACCAGTGGTCGTGCGCAATAGAACCAGTGATCGTGCGTAGTGTTCCTGTATAGATTTGTAGCGGGAACACCTGCAGGATTCCTGTTCCAGCATAAACACCAATCAAACCACTGAAGGTGGCACTTAACAATGCATGAAAGTCAATAAGAATGATAAACATGAAAATACACAAAAACGGGTCTAGAAGTGCACTTAGCGTGGAATAATAGACGGCTATCAAGTATGAACAAAAACATGTCTAAAGTGTAGTGCTTTGACTAAATAATCGGCCCAGATGAGTCCATAGAAGTGTATATAGTTGGGACTCATCACACCCCCAGACTTACCTATTTGCGCGTCCCGAGCAAACCATCTCTTACGCGGACAAGAAAAACATAAGCTGACATAGAAATTGTAAAGCGGAGTACCATGCGAAGCCGCATGCTCATGCGAGTAGAAATACATTAGACACAATTTCTAATTATACATATTAGTTTATACTTTTCTAGGGGTGTATTTATATATTACATTTACTCAAAAAGTGAATCACGGTGTATCATAAGGTCGTACATAGGAAGAAAGTAAACTGAACGCTGAGTCGAGCATTGCCAAAGATCGGGGCTCGAGACAAGCTCAATTGAAATCCATCAATGTCTGTTACCATAAGCTTTCCCGTTTGCACTCTCTCCACGCCACAGGTTTGACTCAAATGCGTGAATCAATAGGACATTAGGTTTTATATGAGGCTTGGGTTTAGGTGCGGTATACAATGATAAAAACGACGGCTCAAGTACTAAACCCAAATGAGCTAGCACAGAAAACTATCCTCAAGCACCACGATAAACAAGCAGGTGCACCACACCCCCAGACTTGAACTTGACTACATGGGTGTGTGCACCGCCTACTCCCAATCATAAATCTATAAAAATTTTCAATTAAACACTTCTTCTTTTTCTTTTCTTTTTACTTTTCTTTTTCTTTTTCTCATTTTTTTCTTTTCTTTTCAAAACATTTTCAGCAAGATGAGCAATGAAGCGCATCCATATTTTCACAAAAATATCACAACATCAACACCCCAATCATGAAAATACTAAACAACTAAAGCTCAAATTTGGGTGTGCGACTAGGATTGGCCTTTGGGCTTTGGTGAGATAATAGTGGGGCTGAATCAAAGAATGGGTAGGCACAACTGGGCTAGCGAAGATATAGCGATAGGAATGGGCACAAAGGCTCAACCGGGCCAAAATGATGACCTATATCACATTCACGCAATTGACTAACCTTATACCCAGGCTTCAAGAATTGCTTGGGGGAAAATTCTTAGTCGCCGAGAAAGATAATCCTTTCTCCCGACTTGGGCAATACGAGGCTAACAAATGGCTACACACATTCCTATGCTACCGTTTGATTTACACCGGATTCACCAATTTTTGAGTAAAGTAAACAATATCTACGCTAATAGAAAAATATAATCTAAAAGCATAAAAAGATATTGAATCTATATGAATTTCTATGCGAGACATGAGCACTCGACTAGGAGCACTACAGGAGTCAACATTTTACTCTGCCTCATAATCCTAAGCCAGCACAATGATTTTTCAAATCACACAAAAGTGACAAATTTGACTCACAACGTGCCAACGGCTAAGCGCGCGCTCATGTGGGTGCTGTGAAGTGCAATGAAAATGAACAATAACTTAAATAGAATCTTCTAGTATGTTAAGCACTAGTGCACGTGAGCAGGCAATAAAACGACTCTCCCCCAGACTTAAACTAAACAAAACCACATAATGTATAACATGAAAATCAAAATAGAGCAAGGGGAAGAGAGTACCCAATGCTCAGCAAGTGAGCATACCAGAAGACACAAGTAAATCCAGGGCAAAGATGCCCTACGAAGAATCGCAACCGCCGCCTTCCAAAAAGAAAGTACCTGCAGGGGTGAGCTCCGCAAGAACAAAAGGAAAAGACAAACTAAAATAAACTACAGCTAACTAAACATGATTAAATAAAATGAAATGCATGAAAAGTAAGATAAATACTGAGGTTATTGTCCTCCCAGCACGACTTATTTAAAAACATAATAGTTCTAGCTAATGGGTCTATGAAAAGAAAAGTGCACAAGTAACTGTTCTAATATGCATGTCGGTAGCGGGTACCGATACGACGATAAAACAGTTACTCCCCTACCTAAATAATAATACCTGCTTAACACAGGTAGATGGAATAGGAAGTAAGAAGAGGAGGAAAGCTGGTCCTCACTCGTCTCACCACAAAATAAATCCTTGCCCAGCAAGGTGTCATCTCCAGCGAGGCAACAAGAGGAGAAGGGAATGAGTGGAGCTTCCACTATGGAGGAGGGGTCAACCTCCTCACATGAGAGTATACTCTCATCATTGACTTGAGAATCATGCTCCAAGTCCTCCTGGAGTACCTGTGAAGACTCAAACCGCACAGGCTCAGATGAAGAAGGGGGGTCAGGAAATAAAAAGGGAAGAATGACCTAAATAATCAATAATCGGGGGAGTGGTCCCGGTCTCACTCCCATCAGGTTGGGAAAGTAAAATAATGTCAGCATTGCCATCAATGCTACAAGGTTCGGCGGGATCAACAGTGGCCAGGATTAAGATTTGGACTTCCTCCACAGGTGCTGAGGAAAACTCCTCTTCACCTAGAAGGTTGTCCTCCTCCATAGGAACATGCATAATACTTAGATCGCCAGCCTCATCTTGCCATACATCATCAACAATGTCATCAGAGACGACTGTAGTATGCACAACAGGAGGAGGAATAGTGCTCGGATAAAGGTCAAGCACCGAATCCTCACAAAGAATCGGCTCCACGCACGGTGATGGATCCACAGGGGGGATAGGCTCAGTAATGTCAGTGCCTAGATCAGCCACACATCTGGTGATTGTGTCCATGCCATACCCTTCAAAATGTGAAGGTGACACAGACACATAACCAGATGTTGAAGGTATGCAGCCAGAGTTAGGAGTCGGGACGATCTGGATCTCTGGCTCGTCATCCTCGTCTAATTGGCGAGATAAGCAACACAATCCTTCAAAGCATGATCTGTGCTCTGACAAAACAAGCACTGCCTTGCAGGCTTCTTTGGCACAACAGGTGCTGAAGCCGAAAAGATGTATGCTGGTAAAGGCTCAGAAGAATAGCCATAGGACTTACGCACACCATATGGGGTACCAGACGAAGTCGGTGCTCCATATACTGAGCCTTGAGTGATAGGGTTATTATATCCCTTTGGACATCTATCACTAGCATGAGAGACATCTCCACACCAACAACCCCGAATATTAAGTGAAGCCCACATTGCGTGAAGATAACTCGATTTAGAAAGAAGAACACTATTGTGCAAAACACTACACCCAGCAATATTTACTAAAGCAACCTAATACACAACAGTAAAACAGAATATGAAGAAATAAAACAAAAGGATGCAATTTACAAATGGAAGGGCTTCTCTCTCAGATTCTCCCTCTCCAAAAAAATCACACGACTGTGTTCCCCGACAACGATGCCAAAAACTTCATGCGCAAATCTAGCACACCGCCATAGGCTATTGGAACAACCCTATTACTGATTTGGGCTAGGATCACTATGTTTTGACTAGGATCAAGTTGACCCCATTGTATAGTTTAAGGGTCAAGTCTTTGGGCTGTTAGATTAGCTAGAACTTAAGGAAAATTTAAGTTCCCAGCATTCGACAAATGGCTATCGGCATTCGACAGATGGCTGCCAGCGCTCGACAGATTTCAGCCAGTGCTCGACAGATTTCAGCCAGTGCTCGACAGATTTCAGCCAATGCTCGACAGATCTCAGCCAACATTCGTCAGTTTTCAGCCGGAGCTCGACAAATTCTTTATTGAAGCTCAGATTGACAAATACAAGTTCCAGATTATTTAATATCAGTTATTTGTCAGTACTCTGAACACAAATCGACGACACTAATGGATATATTCAATATATTTGGACGTATTCAAGTCAGTTAAGTAAGGATATTATATTCTTTGAATATATTCCTTTCTTTCCTTTATTCCAAGGCAAAGATAGTCGTTGACATTTAATGCAAAGGAGTATTTCACGGCTAAGGATTTAAAGGACCTGCCAAAGTCGTTTTGTCTTTGTTGTTATTCAAAGAAAGAATTAAAGTCTGATTATTCTATTTCCAAAAAGAGGATATATCAAAGACAGACTCTATTGTCTCATCCTCTCGATAGAATTCAAATACATTCTTACAGAATACAGAGAGAGAACATCAACAAGGATAGAGAAAGAAAAAGAAGAACACTCAGTCAAACATTCTCACTCTTCTTCTTCCTCAAGCAGCAATCACCATTTCTCTGAGAACATCTTCTTCAAAGATCTATCTCTCAGATATTTACTGAAAAGTTCAAGTCTTCTAAAAGAGCAACAAAGAATCTGAAGAATTATTTCTTCCAGATCAATCTGCTACAGAAGATTTCTGCTTCAAGAGAAAGCCTCTCCACCATCTGTCAAATACTTCAATCAGACAGGGGGAGCTTTACAACAAGTCCACAAGAGTCTTCTCTCAGCATCTTGAAAGAGAAGAACACTATAACCTCTTTCTCACCTCTCTTGTACAGGGTTAATACTCTCTTCAAAAGTGTAACTCCCTGGTGGCAAGACACCTGATCAAAAAATCTAGTTGGTTTTGAGCACCTGAACAAAAGCTCTGAGGTGTGTGGACACCTGATCAAAATCACCTTGGTGTTAGGGCACCTGATCAACCCTCCTAGTGGACTCCTACCAAGGGTAGTAGAAGAGTGGACTACCCAGATTTATTGGGGAACCACTATAAATTCCTTGTGTCCTCTGTGTTTGTTTGTTTCTCTGTGCTATGCTGTGTGCTTTTACTTATTTAGTTTTCTGCATATATATATTTCTCACACTGCTTACACATATATATAACACTACTTTAATTCTGCTATAAAAACTAAGGAAAAGTTTTTAATACTCTATTCCCCCCCCCCTCTAGAGTAATTTAAAATCTAACCTCCACTTTCAATTGGTATCAGAGGTAGGTTGATTCTTTACAGGCTAACACCTGAATCACAAAGATCAATTAGATCGTAAATTAATTTAGAGTTTTTATTTTATCTATTTCTGTTAAAAACTCATGGCACAAAACAAGGAGTACTCAAGTACAAGACCTCCTATGTGCAATCTTGGCAAGTTTGCACTATGGAAAGCAAGGATTAGGCTTTATATGAACTCTAATGATGAAGAGATTTTCAATGTTATTCTGACAGGGCCTCCAGCACCTATAGCATCAACAAACACTGAAGCTACAACAAACAACCATGCTGTCCCACCTCCTGAGTGGACAGAAACTCAAAAGAAGCAAAGAAGTGCAGATGCTAAAGCCATGAACATTCTGGCTCAAACTATTTCTGATGACATATTTCAAAAAGTGGTTGAATGTACTTCAGCTAGAGAGATTTGGATCTCACTAAATAATATGGTTGCAGGTTCTGCAGATGAAAGAAAAGACAGAAGATCACACTTGATCTCTCTGTATGAAAACTTCAAGAAAGGAGAAACAGAGACAGTTGCAGACATGTATAACAGACTCAGTCTCATAATCAATGAGCTGAAATCTCTGGACAAAGTGATCTCTATCACTGAAGTCAATGATAAGATCCTAATGTGCTTCCCCAGCACATGGGATTTTAGGATCTGGCCAATCAAGGAAGCCAGAAGCCTCAATGAGATTACCATTGAAGCTTTGTTGGGCAAACTCAAGTCTTATGAGCAACTCATCAAATCCAGGGAAGCTGAATCATCCACTTCATCTCCAGCAACAAAGAAAGAAAAGAGCATAGCTTTCAAAGCAGCTGATGCAGAAGACGAAAAGACTCCAAAAGATGAGGAGTTTATGAGTCTCATAGACAAGAGATTTTACAAAATGGCTAAGAAGGACTTCAGAAAGAAGGAGTCCAGATCAAGAGAAAAGCAAAGGTATGACAAATCAACTCCTAAAGAAGTTATTTGTTATGGTTGCAGGAAACCTGGACACTACCTGACAGAATGTCCAGAAAATCAAAAGAAAGAAAAGAAAAGGGAAAAAGAAGAGAAAAGAAGCTCCAGCAAATCTTCCTCCCATAAGCAAAAAAATAAGGGAAGAGGATTTATAGCAGAATCATGGAGTGAAATTGAATCTGAGTCATCATCCAGTTCATCTGATGATGATGAAGAAAAATCAAAGGAAAGTGCACAATGTCTGATGGCAATATATGACTCAGGCAGTGAGTCAGAATATGCTTCCTCACCCAGTTCCAATGATGATGAAGAAGAAAGAACCTTCTGCATGATGGCTATCAATGCCTCAGGACACAACTCTGGAGAAAAATCAGAATCAGAAGCAGAAGATGATGCAGATCATGTATTATCTAACTTTGATTTTACTTCAGTTGAATTCAAAGTTGAATTCAAAGTTCTTTGCTTAGACTTACTAAAATCTGAGAAAGAAATAATCTCACTCAGAAGTAAGTTAGCTGAAATGAAAATTATAAGTAAAGAAAATATAAATCTTAAGAAAGACTTGGCCGCCTCCAGGGAACAGATTGTTCTCATTGAGAGCAAGTTGTCTGAAGCCAAAATGTTTGAAGAATCCCTAAATGGGAGAAGCATCGAACTGATGGACATAACAAGCATAGTAAATGCTAGACTTAATAGCAAACTGGGCTTGGGTGCTTCATCAAGTGAGCCACCTCTAATTAAGAAGAATATATTATCTACACCCATAAAATTCATATCTACTAAAGGCAAAGAGGCTGTAGAAGCAAATAAAGATGTTTCAAGCAAGTCTGTTAAGAATAAAAGAATTCAGAAGAATTCATCGAACGGAGCTTGACAAAAAGAGTTCAATCTATCGAACGGAGATCGACGAAAACTGAAAACAGATTTTCACTATAGTTATCATATGAATGGCCCTCGACGAAATCATGCACATTCGTCGAACGGCGATCGACGAATTTACCCAAATTTTTGAACATATACTATACACAGAATTTCAGGAATTCTAATTCTAAACACACTAAAAATCCTTTTACTGAATGGATTATACCGCCAAGGAGATATCATCCACAAGGCTATAACGATCAGCCTGAAATGTCTTTTATTTCTGAGTATTGTGGTATGACAAAAGGACCCAAGATATTCTGGGTCAAAAACAACTAGTTAATTTTTCTGTCTTTGCAGGGCACAACTATCCAAAGATAAAGGAATATTGGTACTTGGATAGTGGATGCTCAAAGCATATGACAGGAAACAAGGCCATCCTAAGCAAATATAAGGCAAAGCTTGGACTCAAAGTTGTCTTTGGAGACTCCAACTGTGGACAGACAAAGGGATATGGACAAGTCAAGGTTGGAGCAGTCACCTTCAAAGAAGTATCATATGTCAAAGGTCTCAAGCAAAACCTCATCAGCATAAGCTAGTTATGTGATGAAGGTTATCAGGTAATCTTTAACCCTTCCCAATGTCTTATTACCAAAAATAAAAATATAAATGTATTATCTGGTATTAGACAAGGAAACATTTATCTAGTCATTTTGACTCTGCCAATTCAGACATCTGTCTATTTAATTCAAAAAGTAAGACAAATGAATTATGGCATAAAAGGCTTGGACACATTAACCTTAGAACAATCTCTAAGCTTTCTAAGGACAACCTTGTCAGAGGACTGCCTTCTGGTTCTTACAAGAAGGAAGGACTTTGCAGGGCTTGTCAGTTAGGCAAGCAGACTAGAAGTAGTTTCAAATCTTTATCCAGGAGTGATTCACCTAGGATTCTGTATTTATTGCATTTAGATCTTTTTGGACCTACTGCAATACAGAGCTTAGGAGGGAAGCATTATTCTCTAGTTATTGTAGATGATTTCTCAAGATTCACTTGGGTGTTCTTTCTTAGGAACAAGTCTGACACCTTCAAAGTTCTAACAGACTTTCTCAGGTCCATCAAGACTGAGTACTCTACTGTAGTTGCATTGATCAGAAGTGATCATGGCACTGAGTTTGAGTCTCTTCTGATGAGAGAATTCTGTGGAAAAGAAGATATCAGGCAGTGTTTCTCTGCTCCTAGAAGCCCTCAATAAAATGGGGTAGCTGAAAGGAAAAATAGAACATTAATTGAATCAGCAACTACATTGCTTGCTGATGCTCATTTGCCACTCTCCTTTTGGTTAGAGGCAGTGAACACAACAAATTATGTGTTGAATAGAAGCCTGACATAAACTTAAGGGTGAAACTCCCTATGAACTACTCAAGAATAAAAAGCCTAAGGTTAGCTACTTTAAGATTTTTGGTTGTAAATGCTATGTGAATAACAATGATAAGAAATATCTAAGGAAGTTTGAAGCTAAGGCAGCTGAGGGCATATTCCTTGGATACTCTCTATCTAGTAAGGCATATAGAGTCTACAACAAATCTACTCTTAAGATAGAGGAGTCCATGCATGTTTCTTTTGATGAAACTAACTTGTTAAATGAGGAGAGGAGTACCACCTCTATCATAAATACTTTGCAGGTACCAGGCCTATGTGAATATCTCAATGAGTTGAATCTAAAGAAGAGAGATTCTTTACCTCCATCAACTCAAGCACTTGAAGATAGTGAAGAAGAAGATCAACCATAAGATCTTGCTCACAAATCAATTCAAGTGACAGCTGAACAAATTCCCCAAGTGGATACAATTGTTGAACAAACTCCAACTGTTGACCACATCACAGTTAGAGATCATCCAATTTCACAAGTGATTGGAGATATTTTAGTGGGTGTTCAAACAAGGCATCAACTACACCAAAATCTGATGCACACTTGTTTCCTATCACAAGTTGAACCTCAAACTATAATAGATGCAGAACAAGATCCAAACTGGATTCTTGCAATGCAAGAGGAACTCAACCAATTTGAAAGGAACAAAGTTTGGGATTTGGTTCCAAGACCAAAGGGTCATCCAGTCATTGGCACTAAATGGGTCTTCAGGAACAAGTTAGATGAACAAGACAACATTGTAAGAAATAAAGCAAGATTGGTAGCTCAAGGATATTCACAGGAAGAAGGCATTAATTATGATCAGACCTTTGCTCCTGTTGCAAGACTTGAAGCAATCAGAATCTTTCTTGCATTTGCTGCATATAAAAAGTCCAAAGTATATCAAATGGATGTGAAGAGTGCATTCATAAATGGAGAAATCAAAGAAGAAGTCTATGTGGAACAACCACCAAGTTTCATCTCTCCAACTCAACCCTCCTTTGTATTTAAGCTTAAGAAAGCTCTTTATGGTCTCAAACAAGCTCCTAGATCATGGTATGAGACTTTAGCTAGTTTTCTTTTGGAAAACAATTTCTGTAGGGGCATAGTAGTAAAACCTTATTTTTCAGGATACATAAAAATAAAACTTTGCTAGTTCAAATATATGTAGATGATATTATTTTTGGCTCTACTGATTCAAATTTGTGCAAAAGATTTTCTAATCTAATGCAATCTAATTTGAAATGAGTAGTATGGGTGAGTTATCATACTTCCTTGGTCTTCAAGTGAAGCAGACTCCAAATGGAATCTTCATATCCCAATCTAAGTATGCTAAGGAATTAGTGAAAAGATTTGGTATGTCTGATTCTTCCACCATGAAAACACCCATGCCATCAAATGCTGTTGCAGATAATGATGAATCAGGGAAAACTGTTGATTCAAAAGTATATAAAGCTATTGTTGGCTCACTACTTTATTTAACAGCAAGTAGGCCTGACATAATGTTTGCTACCTGTATTTGTGCTAGGTTTCAAGTTAACCCCAAGGAATCTCACTTAATTTTATTAAAATGGATTTTGAGATATATAAAGGGTTGCCCTAATCTAGGACTTTGGTATCCAACAACATCTGAATTTGAATTAACTAGATTCTCAGATTCAGAGTATGCTGGATGCAGAGTAGACAGGAAAAACACATCAGGAACTTGTCAGTTTCTTGGTGATAGGCTTGTGTCTTAGTTTTGTAAGAAGTAGACATCTGTGTCCACATCAACAGCTGAAGCCGAATACATGGCTGCTGGCAGTTGCTGCTCACAGATGTTGTGGATACAAAATCAGCTTCTAGACTATGGTGTCAACTTAAATAATTCAACTATATTTTGTGACAACACTAGTGCAATATCAATAACACAAAATCCAGTTCTCCATAGTAGGACTAAACACATAGAAATTAGGCACCACTTCCTTAGGGATAATGTGGATAAAAATAAAATTTGCCTATAATTTATTTCTACTGATTTACAAAGAGCTGACATTTTCACCAAGCCCTTGGATGAAAAGAAGCATATCTTCTTTATAAATCAAATAGGAATGATAGATGGAGACTCAATCTGATAAAAATTAAAATTTCTATTTATCCCCTCAATTCGTCGATCGGAGGACGATGAATTTGAATCATTTGTCGAACGGTGGTCGACGAAACCTTCTAACTTCAGAATCGATAAAGAAAATTTCACCTGTCGAACGGTGTTCAACGAAAAAGATATTTTTGTCGAACGCTGTCTGACGGAGACCTAAAGTCTTTTCGACTTCTACTTTTTATTAGGTTTTTGCCGAACCTCGCTCCACAAATGCGCCCCCTTCTCCGGTCTATATAATTTCATTTTTATTTCTTAATAGATTGCGCCTACAGAAATCGTTTCCCTCCAGTTCCCCTCTGCACTTGATCTTTCTCTCTTGCAGGTACTAAAGGCGATTTCTCAAGCCGCGCTCTATTCCATGAAGTTCAACGCTGGATTTGACAATGATATGGAATCTTTCGCACAATCAGACCAAGTATTCAAAGATATTCTTCAAATTTTTGAAGAACAACAGTTGAAGAAGTTCACGAGCATGAGGATAAAGCTGCATACTGCAGAAATAAAAAGAATGGTGTTACACGGCTAAGCTAGAGGATGAAAGTTTAACTGGAACCATCTCAGGTCATCAGGTTTCTCTTACCCCAACCATTATATCTGAAGTTTTTGGTTTTGTGAATGGTGATGATGATTTAGAGCTAAGATCTGATGAATATGGTGAAGCTTTGGTTATAATTGGTCATTCTACTCGAAACCCTAACCATTTGCTCAAAAAAAACTTGTCCTTGGAATACAAGTTTTTATCTGATATTGTTGGAAAGGTGTTGTTAGGGAAGACAACAGGTCATGATTACATTAAAAGGCACCAATTTCTTTTGATGGTGGCCTTGATGGAAAAGAAGAAAGTTAACTGGGGATCAATTCTTTTTGGATTGATTAAGAAGAAAATTTCTAAGGATAATTTCAGTTTTGGAAGAGTTATTGGCATAGTTTTGCAGGAAAGGCACTAAGACCTTCTGGTCTCTCCCAAGGTAACAATAAATGCTAGCAAGAAGCTGACCTCAGCTCTCTTTGCCAAATGGGACAGGGTTATTCCAAAGAAGAACACAGGAGCAGTTGCACCAAAGAAAGCTTCTGAAGGCACCAGGACTGATCCAGTCACTCCCTCAACCCTTCTAGAAGCTCCTCCTCTTGTTTCTTCTCCTCCTCTCCCATCTCCACCTCAGCATATTTCCCCTGCACAAACTCCACCTCCCAATTCTCCTACACACATTGATGACATTCCACCTCCTTCATTTACCCATCTACCTCCTCATACTTCTCCACCTCCATCTCCCATGCATGATGACCATCAGTCACCCATCCCTCATTCTTGCCCTATTCATTCAGACATCCCTCAACAACATGCCAATGTTGCAAACATTTTTGTACCAACTTCCATTCCATCCACTTCTCAATCATCTTCATCTCATCCACCTGAATTCTTATTACTAAATTTCTAATCTGTTGCTGATCAGATTCTTAATCACATTCTTCCCAAGATAGATCAAATCCTGGATGCAAAACTTGCTCCAGTTCATCATATTCTTTCTAATCTTGACTCCACCTTGGATGCAAAACTTGCTCCAATTCTTACAATAATTTCTGAATTATCTTCTACAATATCTTCAATTCCTTCCTCTCTTTCTGTCCCATCTTACAGGGGCCTAGATTCAAGTTTCCCTGAAGCTAGGCAGGGGGAGATGTCTTATGAAGAAGCTCCAGAAGCTCCAGTGTTTGAAGAAGTTTCAGAAGTTACAATTTTTGATTCAGAAATGTTTGATTTGTTTACAGTTTCAGAAGATTCAGTTATAGAACAAATAAATAATATCTATATTCATCCCTCTCTAGATATTATTTCTTTGTTGTCTAAGTTTGATTCAATTTTCTCAAATCTGCCAAAATATCAAGTATCTTCTAGAGCAATTGTTCCATACACTGCTCAAATAGATAAAGTTTTGTTGAAAAAGATTATCAGAAGTTTTGACGTTCAGATTGCAGATCCAGTTCCCATTTCAGTTCAAATTCAAAGTCAAGCAGAAGAATCAGTTGCACTTTCAGAGGAAATTATCAAAAGTTTTGATGCTCCAACTTTTGTTTTTGATGAATCCCCAATTCCTGATTTTGATGAAATCTGGAAAGCAGAAGATGAAGCTTTTGAAGCTGAAGAGCAAAAGATTAAAGCTCTTAAATTGGTCAATGACTTATATGATGAACCAATTCCATCTTCTGATTCTAATGAACAAAATGACAGTGATTCTGATGATTCATCATCAAAGAAAAGAAAGAAAAGAAAAGCAAAGTCAATGGTTGTCCCCAAGCCTCCTAACCCAGATAGTGATATTCCCTATTGCATTCTTCATAATATCCCTCTTGACAAAGATACCCCTCACTGGATGAAGTTCTCCAGAAATGAAAATAAGAGAAGAAAGAAGATGAGGAAAACTGGTTATTATTCTGACAAGCCTGTCAAATATAACCATCCTCCTCCTCCTCCTCCAGCAGCAGGTTCAGCAACACCCTCTTCCTCCTCTCAGAAGTTCACATCTCAGCAATCAAGTACACCAGCTAACACAAGTAATTATCAGAGCTCTTGGTCTTTAGGATTTTCTTCAACCTCTTCCAAGAATATTTCTACAGAGTACAAGTATCAAATATCTGATGGATCCTCACACAGGAAAAGAAATATTCCTTGTGAACAACCTTCAATGCAGGCCATTAATCCTGATGACAGGCCTCTTTCCCCAGTTAATACAGAAGCTGAAGAAATAGCACAGATGGCTAGATTCAAGGAGACAATTGCCATAGCTCAAATTAATAAGGCAAAAGCTGAAGGAAAAGATTACTCTCAGTTTTCAACCATGTCAGAGTATAGGAGAAAGGAATTTGAAAAGTATAAATCAAAGAACCTTTTCAATGCTGAAGAATTTTTGATGCAGTACTCACAAGCAGTAGTTATTCAAGGTAAATCTCAAACTATTCTAGGAGCTCAGGATCCCTATATAAGTAAGAAGAAATCTGAAGATCCTAACAGGGAAATCATCTTCAAGCCTTCATCAGCAAAGAAATGAAAAAGGTTCAGACTCTCCATTCTGTTCTTGTTTAACATTTTGATTGTAATATTCATAAACTCAGAGCACTATATTCTATTCTATCTGCTGAAATGAATTTACATTCTGTCAGATATATTTCTATGCTCTGCTGTTTATTTTTCTGTTGTATTTATTTGAATGATTGTAAAATATTATCCTAACCCAAATAGGGGGAGATTGTTGGTACAACCCTATTACTGATTTGGGCTAGGATCACTATGTTTTGACTAGGATCAAGTTGACCCCATTGTATAGTTTAAGGGTCAAGTCTTTGGGCTGTTAGATTAGCTAGAACTTAAGGAAAATTTAAGTTCCCAGCGTTCGACAAATGGCTATCGGCGTTCGACAGATGGCTGCCAGCGCTCGACAGATTTCAGCCAGCGTTCGACAGATCTCAGCCAGCGCTCGACAGATCTCAGCCAGCATTCGACAGTTTTCGGCCAGAGCTCGACAAATTCTTTAATGAAGCTCAGATCGACAAATACAAGTTCCAGATTATTTAATATCAGTTATTTGTCAGTACTCTGAACACAGATCGACGACTCTAACAGATATATTCAATATATTTGGACGTATTCAAGTCAGCTAAGTAAGGATATTATATTCTTTGAATATATTCCTTTCTTTCCTTTATTCCAAGGCAAAGATAGCCGTTGACATTTAATGCAAAGGAGTATTTCACTGCTAAGGAATTAAAGGACCTACCAAAGTCATTTTGTCTTTGTTGTTATTCCAAGAAAGAATTAAAGTCTGGTTATTCTATTTCCAAAAAGAGGATGTATCAAAGACAAACTCTATTGTCTCATCCTCTTGATAGAATTCAAATACATCCTTACAGAATATATAGAGAGAGAACATCAACAAGGATAGAGAAAGAAAAAGAAGAACACTCAGTCAAACATTCTCAGTCTTCTTCTTCCTCAAGAAACAATCACCATTTCTCTGAGAACATCTTCTTCAAATATCCATCTCTCAGATATCTGCTGAAAAGTTCAAGTCTTCTAAAAGAGCAACAAAAAATTTGAAGAATTATTTCTTCCAGATCAATCTGCTACCGAAGATTTCTGATTCAAGAGAAAGCCTCTCCACCATCTGTCAAATATTTCAATCAGACAGGGGGAGCTTTACAACAAGTCCACTAGAGTCTTCTCTCAGCATCTTGACAGAGAAGAACACTATAACCTCTTTCTCACCTCTCTTGTACAGGGTTAAAACTCCCTTCAAATGTGTAACTCCCTGGTGGCAAGACACCTGATCAAAAAATCTAGTTGGAATTGAGCACCTGAACAAAAGCTCTGTGGTGTGTGGACACCTACCTGATCAAAATCACCTTGGTGTTAGGGCACCTGATCAACCCTCCTAGTGGACTCCTACCAAGGGTGGTAGAAGAGTGGACTACCCAGATTTATTGGGGAACCACTATAAATTCCTTGTGTCCTCTGTGTTTGTTTGTTTCTCTGTGCTGTGATATGTGCTTTTACTTATTTAGTTTTATCCATATATATATTTCTCACACTGCTTACACATATATATAACACTACTTTAATTCTACTATAAAAACTAAGGAAAAGTTTTTAATACTCTATTCACCCCCCCCCCCCCCCCCCCCCCCCCTCTAGAGTAATTTAAGATCTAACCTCCACTTTCATAGGTGATAGCGAGACTGCAGCACGAAACGGCAGTGTACTGATCGTTCAAGTAATATAAAATGTGGGAGTGAATCCCCAAGTATCGAATCTCTCAAGGAACACAGTAAGGTGGAGTTTACTATCGAGGAAGGACTTGAGATTGAAGTCCTTCAGGTCGAATGGATTGCGGAAAAGGGGCTCATTTGTATTATGGAAAATAAAAGAAAACAACTACTCAACTACTCCTATGCAGGCCTTGAGCGCACTGCTTCACTAGGCGGGATGGAAACTACGTAGTCCTTGAACGCACTACTTCACAAGGGCGGATGGACGAGTAGGCAAGCGTATGGAGTGGTAAGTGCGGAATCGAACTGTGCAGGCCTTGAGCGCACTGCTTCGTGAGGCGAATGGATTACACGGGCCGTTAGCACCGCATAGCTTGGCGGATGGAAGAGTAGGCACACGGAAGGGGTGAGTAGGCTAGCTGAATGGAGTGGTGGATGAAAAATGGATGGGGGCGCACCTCAAACACATATATCAATAATATAATTTCATAAAAATGAAATAAACATTATAAAGCATGGTTCATAGTGCACATCATCAACAAATAAGAGATCTAACATTTGCAACTACCAATACAAAGAGAGAGAGAGAGAGCAAGTAATCGACCCAATCCGAAGCCTTGTCGAATATTCACGGTTGGAATCGTAGGGTTGTCAATCCGCGTCTAAGCTCGGTCCTCAACTGCGTCCGGGGTAGAGAAGGCTGTCACTACCTTCCAATGGCCCATCTTCTTCGTGTCACAATCCATCCGCACGACCAAGCTTCCTTCTCCTTGGATAATGGTGGATGTAGGGCTAGATCCCTCTCCTCGGAGCTTGAGGATGATGGAGGAGGCCTAAAGGGGCGGAATACCTGCAAAAATGGCGGAAACGGTGGAGCTGGGAGGAGCCAAATGATCGATCTGACCTAATTTCATGGACAGGGCTTTAAATAGGCGCTGGCAAAAATTGTGTGCACGGTCATTGGTGCATGATCAGTGATCATGCGCACTGGCGTTCTGCGGTCGTGCGCGCTTGTTGGTCGGAGCCTACAAAGCAAAGATTTATAAAATAAAATGTTCGCACGATCATTGGCGCACGACCGGTGGTCGTGCGCACTATCGTATGTGGTCATGCGCACTGTCGTAGACAGAACTCAGATTTTATGGGTTAAGTGCGCACGATCAGTGGCGCACGACCAGTGGTCGTGCGCAATAGAACCAGTGATCGTGCGCAGTGTTCCTGTACAGATTTGTAGCGGGAACACCTGCACGACTCCTGTTCCAGCATTAACACCAATCAAACCACTGAAAGTGGCACTTAACAATGCATGAAAGCCAATAAGAATGATAAACATGAAAATACACAAAAATGGGCCTAGACGTGCACTTATCGTGGAATAGTAGACGGCTATCAAATATGAATGAAAACATGTCTAAAGTGTAGTGCTTTGACTAAATAATCAGCCCAGATGAGTCCATAAAAGTGTATATAATTGGGACTCATCAATGTGGTCAACAGTTGGAGTTGGTTCAGCAATGGTATCCACTTGGGGAATTTGTTCAGCTGTCATTTGATTTGAGTTGTCAGCAAGATCTGGATGATCTTCTTCTTCACTGTCTTCAAGATTTTGTGTTGATGGAAGTAGTGATTCTTCATTCTGTAGATCTAATCCATTAAGCTCTTCACATAGAGTTGGTACCTGCAAAGTATTTTTGGTAGAGGTGGTGTTCCTCTCCTTAATTAACATGTTAGTCTCATCAAAAGATACATGCAAGGACTCTTCTATCTTAAGAGTAGATTTGTTGTAAACTCTGTATGCTTTACTAGAAAGTGAATATCTAAGGAATATGCCTTCAACAACTTTTGCTTCAAACTTCCTTAGATACTTCTTGTCATTGTTATGCACATAGCATTTACAGCCAAATATCTTAAAATAGTTAACCTTAGGCCTTTTATTCTTAAGTAATTCATAGGGAGTTTTGCCCTTAAGTTTATGTATCAGGCTTCTGTTCAATACATAATTTGTTGTGTTCACTGCCTTTGCCCAAAAAGAGAGTGGCAAGTTTGCATCAGCAAGCAATGTAGTTGCTGATTTAATTAGGGTTCCATTTTTCCTTTCAGCTACCCCATTTTGTTGAGGCGTTCTAGGAGCAGAGAAACATTGCCTGATCTCGTCTTTTCCACAAAATTCTCTCATCTGAAGAGATTCAAACTCAGTGCCATGATCACTTCTGATCAATGCAACTAGAGTAGAGTACTCAATCTTGATGGACTTGAGAAAGTCTGTCAGAACACTGAAGGTGTCAGACTTGTTCCTAAGAAAGGACACCCAAGTGAATCTTAAGAAGTCATCTACAATAACTAGAGAGTAATGCTTCCCTCCTAAACTTTGTATAGTAGTAGGTCCAAAAAGGTCCAAGTGTAGTAAGTACAAAATCCTAGGTGAATCACTCTTGGATAAAGATTTAAAACTACTTCTAGTTTGCTTACCTAATTGACAAGCCCTGCAGAGTCCTTCCTTCTTGTATGAACCAGAAGGCAGTCCTCTAACAAGATTGTCCTTAGAAAGCTTAGATATAGTTCTAAGGTTAATATGTGCAAGCCTTTTATGCCATAATTCATTAGTTTTGCTTATAGAATTGAATAAGCAAATATCAGAATTGGCAGAGTCAAAATTGACTAAATAAATATTTCCATGTCTAATACCAGATAACACATTAATGTTTTTATTATTGGTAATAAGACATAAGGAATGATTGAAAGTTACCTGATAACCTTCATCACATAACTGGCTTATGCTGATGAGGTTGTGCTTCAGACCCTTGACATAAGCTACCTCCTTGAAGGTAACTTCTCCAACTTTGATCTTCCCATATCCTTTGGTTTGTCCACAGTTGGAGTCTCCAAAGATCACCTTGGGTCCAAGCTTTTCCTTGTTGTTGCTCAGGTTGGTCTTGTTTCCTGTCATGTGCTTTGAGCACCCACTATCCAAATACCATTGTTCATTTAATTTTGGATAGCCCTGTACCTGCACA
This sequence comes from Dactylorhiza incarnata, assembly GCA_033032865.1. Classification (NCBI taxonomy): domain Eukaryota; kingdom Viridiplantae; phylum Streptophyta; class Magnoliopsida; order Asparagales; family Orchidaceae; genus Dactylorhiza; species Dactylorhiza incarnata. Next base: position 5,490,879 of record JAWHQI010000051.1, on the reverse strand, counting down.
AAAAAAAAATAAACTAGTTGTTCTTGACCCAGACTACCTTAGGTCCTTTTGTATTACCACAAAACTCTGAAATAAAAGACATTTCAGGCTGATCCTTATAACCTTGTGGATGATATCTCCTTGGAGGAATTATCCATTCAGTGAAAGGATTCTTAGTATATTTAGAATAAGAATTCTTCAAATTTTCTATACATTTTCCGTTCAACGAACTGAGCTGAGTTCGTCGATCGCCATTCGACGAATGGACGTGCTTTCGTCGAGCGCCGTTCGAATAATAACTATACTGGAAATCTGTCTTCAGAGTTCGTCGATCTCCGTTCGACGAAGTGAAATCATTTTGTCGAGCTCCGTTCGACAAATTCTGTTGAATTCCTTTATTCTTAACAGCCTTGCTTGAAATGTTTTTATTTACATCTACAACCTCTTTGCTTTTAGCAGAAATGAATTTTATTGGTGTAGAAAGTATGTTCTTCTTAATAAGAGGTGGCTCACTTGATGATGCACCTAAGCCCAGTTTGCCATTTAATCTGGCATTCACTGTGCTTGTGATGTCCATCAGTTTCATACTTCTCCCATTGAGGGATTCTTCAAATTTCTTAGCTTCAGACAACTTGTTCTCAATGAGAACAATGTGTTCTCTAGAGGCAGCCAATTCTTTCTTAAGAATAGCATTATCTTCACTTAATTTGTTCATTTCAGCCAGCATATTTTTGAGAGTGATTATTTCCTTCTCAGATTTGATTAAGTCTAAGCAAAGAACTTTGAATTCATCTTTGAATTCAACTGAATTGAAATCAAAATTAGATATTACCTGATCAGTATCATTGTCAGCTTCTGATTCTGATTCTTCTGAATTGCTTGCTGAGGCATTGATAGCCATCATACAGAAGCTTCTTTCTTCTTCATCATCTTCATCATCACTGGAGCTGTATGAAGATGCTTTTTCTGACTCACTGCTTGAGTCATATATTGTCATCAAACATTGGTCCTTGTCAATAATAACGATTTAATTATTTTACAAATATATGTTGATGATATCATTTTTGGAGCCACTAATGAAGAGTTGTGTAATGAAGTAGTCTTAGTAATGAAAAATGAATTTGAAATAAGTCTTATAGGAGAACTCTCTTATTTTCTTGGTTTTCAAATTTCACAACGAGATGATGGTATATTTATTTGCCAAACAAAATATGTTTACGATATGCTTAAACGATTTGGATTTGAAAATATTAAACAAGCTTATACACCTATGAGTGCTTTTTTAAAACTAGGAAAAGATGAATCTGGAATTTCTATTGATCAAACTTTATATAGAGGTATGATTGGATCTATTCTTTACTTAAGTGCATCTAGACCAGATATAATGTTTGTTGTATGTTTATGTGCTCTCTTTCAAGCCAATGCAAAAGAATCTCCTTTAAAAGCGGTAAAACATATTTTTCGTTATCTATTAGGGTCATCTAAATTAGTATTATGGTACCCACACAATGATTCATTTACACTTCACGGCTATTCCGATTCGGATTACGCCGGTTGTTCGCTAGATCAAAAAAGTACTAACGGTACTTGTCACTTTTTAGGACCCTCATTAGTTGCATGGTCTAGTAGGAAACAATCTTCGGTTGCACTCTCCACCACGGAGGCCGAATACATCGCTCTTGGGAGTTATTGTGCACAAGCTTTATGGATGAGCCAAACTCTAGAGGATTTTGGTTTACATCTCAAAAACATTGATCTCAAATGTGACAACAAAAGTGCCATAGATCTTACAAATAATCCTGTACACCACTCTAGATCCAAACACATAGATGTTCGTCATCATTTCATTAGGGATCATATTAAGAAAGAGCATGTAAAAGTAAGTTTCATTGGTACGGACTCCCAACTTGCTGACATATTCACTAAACCTCTCCCCAATGCAAGATTTTGATTATTACGACTTGAATTAGGTGTCCTAGATCTCTTGGGTTAAATCACATTCATAAACACAGTGGTTTTATGCAAATTTTTACATATCTAAACATCTTCAAATCTTCAGAAATTTCTGCATAAATCTAAACTTTGGACACTTAACCAATATCAAAAATTAGATTTTTCAAAATCCTAAAATTTAGTGTACTGTTTCCCGTGCTAGCGCTAGCGCCGGCGCTAGCGCACCTGTCTGATTTTCTGTATTTTTAAAATTTTGGAAAATCCCTAAAAATATGCTCTATTATATGTACTACTTATTTTTGCATTTCTGTTTTGAATTGATTTTTGAAAAATCAAAAGACAAAAGCAAAATTACAGAAAATATTTTTTCACTCCCTTTCTTTGTTTATGTGTCTGATTTCTATTCCTATATGAAAAAATCAAATACAAAAATATACAACATCAATATAATCAAAAATATCTTTTGAACTTAACTTTTCTATTTACATGTATCTTGCGAAAGGGAGATTTGGGCTATCATCCCATCACATCTCATAGTACCGGGTGAACCCCTCACAGGGTAGACCTCGGGAAGTCCAAGATCAATTATAAGAGTTCAAATTTTACAACAAATTTTTTTAAAAAATATCAAAAATAAAAACTGTATGAATTTTATTGTTCATATCAAGCATGGTCTAATTTATCATTTAGTCCTTCAATGTTGAAAAACTACCTTGAACAATGTTTTTAACATGCTTTGATATATCTAATTACATGTGCATCAAATTGTATTGTAAAAGTTGCGTAGAATTAAGCTTAGCATGCCTCTAAGTATGAGTAAATGTTTTATGGTTGATAATGATACTCATTCACTCACTTATTTTGGCAAAGTTTACATGTGCTTTTAGTCTAAGAATGCTTGCTTGTGTATTGTAATTGTACAAAGAATTAAATTTTCACAAGTATCTTACCTATACTACTTTTATTTACATTCTTAAAATTAAGAAAAGTGGTTGTGCTTTCAAAATTTCATTGGTTTGCAAAACAAGTGTGAAAGTGAGGTTAGATCTTAGATTTACTCTAGAGGGGGGGGGGGGGGGGGGGGGGGGTGAATAGAGTATTAAAAGTTTTCAACTTATTTTTATAGCGGAATTAAAATACTGATATGTATATGTTTGTGTGTATAACAGAGTGAGTATAAAAACAAAATACAAATCACAGCACAGCACAGTACAGAAAATAAACACAAACACAAAAGACACAAGGAACTAGAGTAGTTCCCCAATCAACCTGGGTACATTTACTCTTCTACCACCCTTGGTAGGAATCCACTAGGTTTTTGATCATGTGCCCTATCACCAATGGAGTTTTGATCAGGTGCCCAAACACCAATGGAGTTTTGATCAGGTGCCCAAACACCACTGAGCTTTTGATCAGGTGCTCAAACCAATCACAAATTTTTGATCAGGTGCCCTGCCACCAAAGTGTTAACTTTTGAAGGGAGTTAGAACCCTGTACAAGATGGGATAAAAAGGGTAAACAAAATTGTTTATGAGATTCTTCTTTGTCAACAAGCTGAGAGAAGACTAGTGTATTGTTGTTGTGAAGCTCCCCCTGTCTGAAAGAAATGGTTGACAGTTGAAGGATCTCTTGAATGTAGAATATCTTCCTTGATAGCAGATGAATCTTAGAGACAAAGTTTCTCAGATTATTGTTGCTCTTCGAAGATTAGAACTAGCAGCTGAAAACTGAGAGAATAATGTTGATGTTCTCAGAGATTGAGAGTGCTGTTGTTGAGGATGAAGATCATTCTTTCTTTTTGACTTTCTGTATTTTTCAAGAAATGTTTCTTCTCTGGTCGACTGTTTCTTCTCTATTATTTTTCTGGTACTACTCCTCTTCTTTCACTGCAGGCCTTTCTTTTCCTTAGATAATATATGACTGATTTGAAAATCAAATCTTCCAATTAAGGAATATAATAATCTGAAAAGATATTTCTTGAAACTGCAATCTGATTCAGCAAAAAACTTTAATTCTTTTTCCTTTTCCATAAAAGTATCTTTTTCCAATATATGTCAACGGCTACTTTCTCAAGAAAAGAGAATGGAAAGGAATAATAGAGGGAAAGATAAAAACTTGTCTTATCTGAAAGAATAGATCCATTGCTGATTTAGTCGATCTGAGTTCAGAGAATAATATAACTTATCGTTCTGAAATTATGCTGGAGAAGATTCGTCAAGCTGAAAGCTGAGTTTGTCGAACTGAAAGTTGAGTTCATTGAACTGAATCTGGAGTTCATCGAACTGAATCAATTCGTCAAACACAATCTGGAGTTCGTCAAACTGAAGCTGGAGTTCGTCGAGCTGAGAAAAAATCTGCTGAACTGGCTGGAAGATTGAATTCGTCGAGCTGAGAAGCAATTTCATCGAACTGAATATCTTGTTACTTATGCGTCGAACGCAGAGCTGAGTTCGTCGATCTCAAACTGGAGTTCTGATGGGGCAAATCTCACACACCGCTATAGGCGGTAGCTCGACTGCGACACGAAACGGCAGTGTACCGATCGTTCAAGTAATATAAAACGAGGAGTAATCCCCGAGTATCGAATCTCTCAAGGAACACAGTAAGGTGGAGTTAGGTTTCGAGGAAGGACTTGAGATTGAAGTCCTAAAATCGGATGGGATGCGGGGGAGTTGGGTTGGCTTTTGGAAAATAACATAAAAGCTATCAGCTACTCCTATGCAATGCCGCTATGCAAAGCTTCGCTCGGCGGGATGGAAGACTACGTAGGCCTTGAACGCGCTACTTCGTAAGGGCGGATGGACGAGTAGGCAAGCGGATCGAACTATGCAGGCCTTGAGCGCGCTGCTTCGTTAGGCGGGATGGAATACGGGCCGCTATGCCACGCTTCGGTAGGCGGGTGGACGAGAAGGCTAGCGGATCGAACTATGCAGGCCTTGAGCGCGCTGCTTCGTTAGGCGGGATGGAATACACGGGCCGCGATGCCACGCTTCGGTAGGTGGGTGGACGAGTAGGCTAGCGGAATGAGGGTCGCAAGCACCTCTTCGACAAGCACGCCACTAGCAATTGCTAGTGCGGCACAACACAACAACAAACCACACCACGACACACCTCAAAATAATAAGCAAGAATACCCAAATCACATAGATAATCAAGTATAAATGCTAATAATCAAAACACACTTCATCATAATGTTAGATCTAGCTACAAATACATCAATAAGAGAAGAATAAGGCAAGAAATCGACCGAATCCGAAGGCTCGTTGAAGATTCACGGTTGGAATCGCCGGGTTGTCAATCCGCGTCCAAGCTCGGTCCACAACTACGTCTGGGGTAGAGAGAGCTGTCACGACTCTCCAATGGACCCGTCTTCTTCGTGTCACGATCCGGTAGAGGTTGCAAACTTCCTCTTGCTCGATGGAGATGGCGGCTAGGTCTTCCTTTGGAGCTCTTGGATGAAGGAGGAGGCTGAGAGGAAACTCCGGCGAAGATTTGGCGTTGAAAGCTTGCCCGGAGATCCTCCCTAAGGTGGGCGACGATGGAGGGGCGAAGTCGGACCAAACCAGGCCGAAAAATGGCGGAAGAAAGCGGGGGATCCGACCTAAATCGCGAGCAGCGGATTTTATAGGCGCTGGAATTAAACAGTGCGCACGGTCAGTGGCGCACGACCAGTGGTCGTGCGCACTAGAATCCTGTGATCGTGCGCTCTGCCTGGACGGAACCTGCAAAGACAGAAATTATAAAATAAAATGTTCGCACGACCAGTGGCGCACGACCGGTGGTCGTGCGCACTAGCGTCAGTGGTCGTGCGCAATAGATGAAACAGAACTCAGAAATTTAATGGTCAATGCGCACGAGCAGTGGCGCACGACCGGTGGTCGTGCGCACTGGCATTGGTGGTCGTGCGCACTGCACCAAACAGAACTCGTGAAAAAGGCGTTAAGTGCACACGATCAGTGGCGCACGACCAGTGGTCGTGCGCAATAGAACCAGTGATCGTGCGCAGTGTTCCTGTGCAGAATTGCACCGGAAACACCTGCACGACTCCTGTTCTAGCGTACAACCACAAATCCAGCCACTAAAAGTGGCACCTAACAGTGCATGAAAACTACTAATGAAAATAAACATGAAATCACACCAAAATGGGCCAAAAGGTGCACCCAGCATGGATTAACAAATATGAACTAAAACAGGGCTAAAGTGCAGTGAAATGACTAACTAAACGGCCCAGATGAGTCCATAAAAGTGTATATGATCAGGACTCATCACACCCCCAGACTTAACTGTTTGCGCGTCCCGAGCAAACAAATTCTAAGCGAACTAGGAAAGAACAGTAGATGGCTTAAAACTACAATACAGAGTACCATGCGAAGTCGCATGCTCACGTGCATAAGAAGAATAGTAGAGAAGATTTCTGATTATATAAACAGTTTATATATTTCTAAAAGAGTAAAAGCATATTACAACTACTCAAAATGGTGAACAGCGGTGAATCGTTCGGTCATGCATACGGAGAAAGTAAGCTAAACGCTGAGACGAGCATTGCCCAAGATCGGGATGCGGGAAAAACTCCACTGAAATCCATCAGTGTCGGTGACCATAGGCTTGCCCGGTCACATTCTCTCCACGGCACTGGTTTGACTCAAATGCGTGAATCAATAGGACTTTAGGTTTTAAATGGGGCTTGAGTTTAGGTGAGGCATACAATGATAAAGACGATGGTTCAAATACTAAACCCAAATGAGCAAATGCATAACATTATCCAAGTGGCCACAAAACACGCGGATGCACCACACCCCCAGACTTAGACTTAGACGCATGGGTGTGTGCACCGCCTACTCCCAAATATAAATCTCAAACAGATTTTTTTCAATTAAACTTTTCATTCTTTTTTTTTTCTTTTCAAATCTTTTTCTTCTTTTCTTTATCTTTCTTTAACAATTTCAGCAACTTTTCAAAGATGCACAACCACATTTTCACAATGTACTACCACAATCAACACCACCAATTTGAAATTGAAACAAAATGCTTGCTTTTTGGGTGTGCGACTAGGATTGGAGTTTAGGCTTTGGTGAACAATAGTGGGGCTGAACCAAAAGAATGGGGTAGGCACAATTGGGCTAGCGAGGAAATGATGATAGGAATGGCACAAAGGCTCAACCGGGCCAAGATGATGGCCTATATCACATTCACGCAATTGACTAACCGTATACCCATGCTTCAAGAATCGCTTGGGGCAAGTTCTAGCCACCGAGAAAGATTCTCCTTTCACCCGACTCAAGCAATACGAATCTAGCGATCGTTTACACACATCCCTACGCTACTGTTTGATTCACACCAGATTCACCATTTGAGTAGAGTAAACAACATTTACACGAATAGAAAAAAAATATAAAACCATAAGTATAAAGAGAAATCTAATCTACACAAATTTCTATGCAACCGAGCACTCGACTAGGAGCACTGCTAGAGTCAACATTTTACTCTGCTACATAATCCTAAGCCATCACCTAGACTTTCCCAAATAAGCAGAAGAATTAAATTCACAACAGAGCAGGCAAACAGATGAGTACGCGCTCAAGTGGGTGATGTGGTGTGCAATGAAAATAAACAAAACATTTTAAATGGAATCTTCTAGCATGCAGTGCAATAGTGCGCGTGAGCGGGTAAACAAAACTACTCTCCCCCAGACTTAAACTAAACAATCCACAAAACATATGACATGAAAATCAGCATAGGGCTAGGGGAAGAGAGTACCCAATGCTCAGCAAGTGAGCATACCAGAAGATTGGCGTTTAAACCCAGACTAAGCTGCAGCATCCGCCATCCAGAGAAGATACCTGCAGGGATCAGCTCCGCAAAAACAAAAGAAACAGAAAAAGATAAACTACAATAAACTATAGCTAACTAAACAGGATGGATTAAAATAAAATGCATGAAAAGTAAGATAACTACTGGGGTTATTGTCATCCCAGCACGACTTATTTGAAAACATAAAAGTTCTAGCTAATGGGCCTATGGAAGGAGAAGTGGACAGGTAACTGGCCTAATATCCGTGTCGGTAGCGGGTACCTATACGGAGAAAGAACAGTCACGCCTCTACCTGAATAAAGATAAAACCTGCCCATCACAGGTAAAGGGAAAAGGAAGTAAGAAGAGGAGGAGGCCTGGTCCTCACTCATCCCACCAAAACTACCCTTGCCCAGCAAGGTATCGTCCACAGCAGGTCCGCAGGAGGAGAAGGCAATGAGTGGAGCTTCCTCTACGGAGGGGGAATGAACCTCCTCACATGAGAGGATGCTCTCATCATTGACTTGAGCAAAAAGCTCCAAGTCCTCCTGGGGTACCTGTAAAGACTCAACCTGCACAGGCTCGGAAGAAGAAGGGGGGTCCAGAAATAAAGAAGACGAAGAAAATAAATAAACATCAATCGGGGGAGTGATCCCGGTCTCACTCCCATCAGGTTGGGGAAGTAAAATAATGTTTGCATTGTCATCAATGCTACAAGATTCGGCGGGATCAACAGTGGCCAAGCTAGAGATTTGGGCTTCCTCCACCGGTGCTGAGGAAAACTCCTCCTCACCTAGAAGGTTGTCCTCCTCCATAGGAATAGGCACAATGCTCAGATCAACCGCCTCCTCCTGCGACACATCATCAACAATGTCGTCAGAGACGAGTGTAGTATGCACAATAGGGAGAGGAATAGTGCTCGGATAAAAGTCGAGCACCGATTCCTCACAAAGAATCGAATCCACTAGAGGTGGTGGATGCACTGGGAGAATGGGCTCAGCAATATCGGTGCCCAGATCAGCCACACATCTGGTGACTGTGTCAACGCCATACCCTTCAAGATGTGAAGGGGGCAAAGACACAAAACCGGATGTTGAAGGTGTGCCGCCAGAGTTAGGAGTTGGGACGATCCGGATATCCGCCTCATCATCCTCATCCAATTGGCGACGAAAAGCAGCACAATCCTTCAGGGCATGATCTGTGCTCCGACAAAACTGGCACTGCCTAGCGGGCTTCTTTGGCACAGCGGGGGCTGGAGCCGAAAAGAAGTATGACGGTAAAGGCTCAGCAGAGTAGCCATAAGACTTACGCGCACCATATGGAGTACCAGACGATGTCGGTGCTCCATATGCTGGGCTATAAGAATTATGCCTACTATTCTCCGTAGGGCATTCATCACTAGAGTGGGAGGTAGCTCCACACCAACGGCAACGGAAATTGAGATGTGCCCACATAGTGCGAAGATAAAACGATTCAAAATAAAAATGCTATTGTGCAAATACTAAACCAAATAGAAATTACTAAAGCAACCTGATATAAAACAAGAAAAAGGAATAAAAAGAACAGAAATAAAATAAGAGATGCAATTTACAAATGGAAGAGCTTCTCTCTCAGACTCTCCCTCTCCAGAAAACTCACACGTCTGTGTTCCCCGGCAACGGCGCCAAAAACTTGATGGCGCAAATCTCACACACCGCTATAGGCGGTAGCTCGACTGCGACACGAAACGACAGTGTACCGATCGTTCAAGTAATATAAAACGAGGAGTAATCCCCGAGTATCGAATCTCTCAAGGAACACAGTAAGGTGGAGTTAGGTTTCGAGGAAGGACTTGAGATTGAAGTCCTAAAATCAGATGGGATGCGGGGGAGTTGGGTTGGCTTTTGGAAAATAACATAAAAGCTATCAGCTACTCCTATGCAATGCCGCTATGCAAAGCTTCGCTCGGCGGGATGGAAGACTACGTAGGCCTTGAACGCGCTACTTCGTAAGGGCGGATGGACGAGTAGGCAAGCGGATCGAACTATGCAGGCCTTGAGCGCGCTGCTTCGTTAGGCGGGATGGAATACGGGCCGCTATGCCACGCTTCGGTAGGCGGGTGGACGAGAAGGCTAGCGGATCGAACTATGCAGGCCTTGAGCGCGCTGCTTCGTTAGGCGGGATGGAATACACGGGCCGCGATGCCACGCTTCGGTAGGTGGGTGGACGAGTAGGCTAGCGGAATGAGGGTCGCAAGCACCTCTTCGACAAGCACGCCACTAGCAATTGCTAGTGCGGCACAACACAACAACAAACCACACCACGACAAACCTCAAAATAATAAGCAAGAATACCCAAATCACATAGATAATCAAGTATAAATGCTAATAATCAAAACACACTTCATCATAATGTTAGATCTAGCTACAAATACATCAATAAGAGAAGAATAAGGCAAGAAATCGACCGAATCCGAAGGCTCGTTGAAGATTCACGGTTGGAATCGCCGGGTTGTCAATCCGCGTCCAAGCTCGGTCCACAACTACGTCCGGGGTAGAGAGAGCTGTCACGACTCTCCAATGGACCCGTCTTCTTCGTGTCACGATCCGGTAGAGGTTGCAAACTTCCTCTTGCTCGATGGAGATGGCGGCTAGGTCTTCCTTTGGAGCTCTTGGATGAAGGAGGAGGCCGAGAGGAAACTCCGGCGAAGATTTGGCGTTGAAAGCTTGCCCGGAGATCCTCCCTAAGGTGGGCGACGATGGAGGGGCGAAGTCGGACCAAACCAGGCAGAAAAACGGCGGAAGAAAGCGGGGGATCCGACCTAAATCGCGAGCAGCGGATTTTATAGGCGCTGGAATTAAATAGTGCGCACGGTCAGTGGCGCACGACCAGTGGTCGTGCGCACTAGAATCCTGTGATCGTGCGCTCTGCCTGGACGGAACCTGCAAAGACAAAAATTATAAAATAAAATGTTCGCACGACCAGTGGCGCACGACCGGTGGTCGTGCGCACTAGCGTCAGTGGTCGTGCGCAATAGATGAAACAGAACTCAGAAATTTAATGGTCAATGCGCACGAGCAGTGGCGCACGACCGGTGGTCGTGCGCACTGGCATTGGTGGTCGTGCGCACTGCACCAAACAGAACTCGTGAAAAAGGCGTTAAGTGCACACGATCAGTGGCGCACGACCAGTGGTCGTGCGCAATAGAACCAGTGATCGTGCGCAGTGTTCCTGTGCAGAATTGCACCGGAAACACCTGCATGACTCCTGTTCTAGCGTACAACCACAAATCCAGCCACTAAAAGTGGCACCTAACAGTGCATGAAAACTACTAATGAAAATAAACATGAAATCACACCAAAATGGGCCAAAAGGTGCACCCAGCATGGATTAACAAATATGAACTAAAACAGGGCTAAAGTGCAGTGAAATGACTAACTAAACAGCCCAGATGAGTCCATAAAAGTGTATATGATCAGGACTCATCAAGTTCGTCGAACTGCAGGAGATAAACTGCTGGACTTGATGGAGAACTAAGTTCGTCGAGCTGGAGAGCAAGTTTGTCGAACTGAAGTATGATGTTTGTCGAACGCAGAGAGGAGTTCGTCGAACGCAGAATGAAGTTCATCGAACACAGAAACTTAGATTTTTTCCTAAGTTCTAGCTAACTCAGACAGCCTAAAACCTTAACCCTTAAACTATACATTGGGGTCTACTTAGTCCTAGTCAACAGATAGTGATCCTAGCCCAAATCAGTAATAGGGTTGTTCCAACAATCTCCCCCTATTTGGGTTAGGACACTATTTGACAAAATCAACAAACAAACATAGAGCATATATATCTGACAGAAATAAATTTCAATTCAGAAGATAAGAAATATAGTACTATAGGTTTAGAAAACTTTACACTTTCAAATTCTTGCTTTCTGAATTCAGACATTGTAGAAAACTGAAAGAAATCCTTGCCTTCTGCTTTTGCTTTGTTTATCTGAGTTGTGGCAATAAGTGGAACTGAATCTGTCATATCTGAATCTTCTTTATCAAAAACTATATCTGCTATATCAAACACCATAACTGAATCTACATCTGCATGATCTGGAACTTCTTCATCAAGAATTGAAGCTGCTTTTATGAAAACCAAATCTGAAACAGTATCAATTATCACTGAATCATCATTCACTGCATCAAAAGGAGCTTCTTCATAAAGCATCTCCCCCTGAAACTAGAGATTCTTCATAAAGTATCTCCCCCTGCTGAGTTTAGGAAGACCTGAAGCTAGGCCCCAAGAAGAAGGGACATTTGAAGAGGAGGAAGGGAAGGATGCGAACTGATTTCCAAAAATTGATCCTGATATTGTTGTTGCATTCTCTGTCATAAGGGTTTGTACACATTCCTTTATTTCTGCTACAGGGAGTTTGATCCTGGTGGTCATGAATTTCTTAAGTTGTTGTTCTTCAAACAGATGAAGAATGTCTTGGAAGAATTGATGTGAGTGAGCAAATGACTCCATGTCGATGTCGAACCCAACATCAAACTTCATTGAAGAAATGACTGCTTGAGAAATTGTCATTGTACCTACAAAAGAAAATGATCAAGTGCAAAGGGAACTGGAGGGAGGCAATTTTTGTAGGCGCAAAGATAAAATGAAATAAAAGTTTGATTATAAAGAGAGATAGGAGAAGGCGCAAAGATTTCGTGGAACGAGGTTTGGATAAACCTAATAAGATCAGAAGTCGAAAAGACTCAGCCTTCGTCAGACTGCGTTCGACAAAAAATTAATTTTCGTCGATCTCAGTTCGACGAAAGATTATATTTCGTCGATCTCCGTTCGACAAAATGAGGGGATAAATAAAAGATATAATTTTTAATTGATTGAATCTCCATCTATTATTCCTAGATGATTTATAAAGAAGATATGCTTCTTTTCATCCAATGGTTTGGTGAAAATATCAGCTCTTTGTAAGTCAGTAGGAATAAATTGTAGGCAAATTTTATTTTATCCACATTATCTCTGATAAAGTGGTGCCTAATTTCTATGTGTTTAGTCATACTATGGAGTACTGGATTTTGTGCTATAGATATTGCACTAGTATTGTCACAAAATATAATTGATTTATTTAGATTGATACCATAGTCTAGAAGTTGATTTTGTATCCAGAATATCTGTGAGCAGTAACTGCCAGCAGCAATATATTCTGCTTCAGCTGTTGATGTAGACACAGATGCATGTTTCTTACAAAACCAAGACACTAGCTTATCACCAAGAAACTGGCAAGTTCCTGATGTGCTTTTCCTGTCTACTCTGCATCCAGCATAATCAGAATCTGAGAATCCAGTTAATTCAAATTCTGATGCAGTTGGATAACAGAGTCCTAGATTTGGACAACCCTTTATATATCTCAAAATTCTTTTTAGTAAAATAAGGTGAGATTCTTTGGGGTTAACTTGGAACCTAGCACAAATGCATGTAGCAAACATTATGTCTGGTTACTAGCTGTTAAGTAGAGTAAAGAGCCAACAATTGCTCTATATACTTTATGATCAACAAGTTTCCCTGATTCATCATTGTCTACAACATCATTGGAGGGCATGGGTGTTTTCATAGTGGAAGCATCAGACATACCAAATCTTTTCACTAATTCCTTAGCATACTTGGATTGTGATATGAATATGCCATTCGGAGTTTGCTTCACTTGAAGACCAAGGAAGTAAGATAACACACCCATACTACTCATTTCAATTTAGATTGCATTAGGTCAGAAAACCTTTTGCATAGATTTGAATCAGTAGAGCCAAAAATAATTTCATCTACATAGATTTGAACTAGTAGAGTTTGATTTTTATGTATCCTAAAAAATAAGGTTTTATCAACAATGCCTCTACAGAATTTGTTCTCCAAAAGAAAATTAGCTTAGGTCACATACCATGCTCTGGGAGCTTGCTTGAGACCATAGAGAGCTTTATTAAGCTTAAATACATAAGAAGAGTCAGTTGGAGAGATAAAACCTGGTGGTTGTTCCACATGTACTTCTTCTTTAATTTCTCCATTTAAGAATGCACTCTTCATATCCATCTGATAAACTTTGAACTTCTTGAATGCAGCAAAAGCAAGAAATATCCTTATAGCTTCAAGTCTAGCAACAGGAGCAAAGGTTTGATCATAATCAATTCCTTCTTCCTGAGAGTATCCTTGGACTACCAATCTTGATTTATTTCTTATTATTATGCCTTGATCATCTAGCTTGTTCCTGAAGACCCATTTGGTGCCAATAACTGGATGGCCCTATGGTCTTGGAACCAAATCCCAAACCTTGTTCCTTTCAAATTGATTGAGCTCCTCTTGCATTGCAAGAATCCAGTTTGGATCTTGTTCTGCATCTTTTATGGATTGAGGTTCAATCTGTGATAAGAAACAAGCGTGCATCTAATTTTGGTGTAGTTGATGCCTTGTTTGAACACCTGCTAAAATATCTCCAATGACATGGGATATTGGATGATCTCTAATTGTGATGTGATCAACAGTTGGAGTGGGTTCAACAATAGTTTCCTCTTGAGGGATATGATCACCTGTCACTTGATTGGAATTATCAGCAAGATCTGGATTATCCTCTTCTTCACTGTCTTCAATAGGTTGAGTTGATGGAAGTAGAGAATCTTTACTCTGTAGATCTAATCCATTGAGCTCTTCACATAGAGCTGGTACCTGCAAAGTATCTTTGGTAGAGGTGGTATTCCTCTCCTCAATTAACATATTAGTTTCATCAAAAGATACATGCATGGACTCTTCTATCTTAAGAGTTGATTTATTATAAACTCTATATGCTTTACTATAAAGAGAGTATCCAAGGAATATACCTTCAGCAGATTTTGCTTCAAATTTCCTTAGATATTTCTTATCATTGTCATGCACATAGCATTTACAGCCATAAATCTTAAAATAGTTAACCTTAGGCTTTTTATTCTTAAGTAATTCATAGGGTGTTTTACCCTTAAGTTTATGTATCAGACTTCTGTTCAACACATAATTTGCTGTGTTCATTGCCTCTGCCCAAAAAGAGAGTGGCAAGTGAGCATCAGCAAGCAATGTAGTTGCTGATTCAATTAATGTTCTATTTTTTCTTTCAGCTACCCCATTTTGTTGAGGAGTTCTAAAAGCAGAGAAACATTGCTTGATCCCTTCTTTTGCACAGAATTCTCTCATCAGAAGAGATTCAAACTCAGTGCTATGATCACTTCTGATCAATACAACTAGAGTAGAGTACTCAATCTTGATGGACCTGAGAAAGTCTGTCAGAACACTGAAGGTGTCAGAATTGTTCCTAAGAAAGAACACCCAAGTGAATCTTGAGAAGTCATCTACAACAACTAAAGTGTGATGCTTCCCTCCTAGACTCTGTATTGCAGTGGGTCCAAAGAGATCCAAATGCACTAAGTACAGAATCCTAGGTGAATCACTCTTGGATAAAGATTTAAAACTACTCTTGGTTTGCTTTCCTAGTTGACAAGCCCCGCAGAGTCCTTCCTTCTTGTATGAACCAGAAGGCAGTCCTCTTACTAGACTGTCCTTGGAGAGCTTAGAGATAGTTCTAAGGTTTATACGTCCTAGCCTTTTATGTCATAATTCATTTGTTTTACTTATTGAATTAAATAAACAAATATCTGAATTTGCAGAGCCAAAATTGACTAAATAAATATTTCCATATCTAATACCAGATAACACATTAATGTTTTTATAATTGGTAATAAGACATAAGGAATGATTGAAAGTTACCTGATAACCTTCATCACATGACTGGCTTATGTTGATGAGGTTGTTCTTGAGACCCTTGACATATGCTACCTCTTTGAAGGTAACTGCTCTAACTTTGATTCTTCCATATCCTTTAGTTTGTCCACAGTTGGAGTCTCCAAAAATCACTTTGGGTCCAAGCTTTGCCTTATAATTGGTTAGCTTGGCCTTTTTTCCTGTCATATGCTTAGAGCACCCACTATCCAAATACCACTTTTGTCCTATGTTTGGATAGCCTTGTACCTGCACAATAGAAAATATACTAGTTATTTTTGACCCAGACTACCTTGAGTCCTTTTGTCTTACCACAAAAATCTGAAATGTAAGAAATCTCAGGCTGATCCTTATAGCCTTATGGATGATATTTCCTTGGAGGAATGATCCACTCAGTGAAAGGATTTTTAGTATGTGGAGAATTAGAATTCTTTGGAAATTCAGTATATTTTCTGTTCGATGAATTTTGACGAGTTCGTCGATCGTCGTTCAACGAATTGAAGTGGTTTTGTCGAGCGCCGTTCGATGGATAGTTATACTGAAATTCCGTGTTCAGCTTTTGTCGATTGCCGTTCGACGAATTCATGTGATTTCATCGATCGTCGTTCGATGAATTCTTTTATTCTGAACATCCTTGCTTGAAACATTCTTAATTACTTCTACTGCCTCTTTGCTCTTGGCAGAGATGAACTTTACTGATGTAGATAGAATGTTCTTCTTAAGAAGATGTGGCTCACTTGATGATGCACCCAAGCCCAGTTTGCCATTTAGTCTGGCATTCACAGTGCTTGTGATGTCCATCAGTTTGATGCTTCTCCCATTGAGGGATTCTTCAAACTTTTTAGCCTCATATAAGTTGTTCTCAATGAGAACAATATGTTCTTTGGAGGCAGCCAATTCATTCTTAAGATTGACATTATCATCAGTCAGTTGATTCATTTCAACCAACTTATTTCTGAGGGAAATTATATCTTCTCATATTTATTTAAATCCAAACAAAGAGTTTTAAAATCATTTTTAAAATCATTTGAATTAAAGTCAAAGGTAGAGATTACCTGATCAACATCAATTTCAGATTCTGATTCATCTGAATTGTTTCCTGAGGTATTGATAGCCATCATGCAGAAACTTCTTTCATCTGCATCATCTTCATCATCACTAGAGCTGGATGATGATGCATGTTCTGACTCACTGCTTGAGTCATAGACAGCCATCAAGCATTAATCTTTGTCATTTGCATTCTCTTCAACTTCAGAAGAGCTGGATGAAGACTCTGAGTCTGTCTCACTCCATGACTCAGCTACAAAGCCTCTTCCCTTATGTTTGTGTTTGTGGGAGGATGGCTTGTTGGAGTTCCTCTTTTCTTCTTTCTCTTTTCTCTTGTCTTTCTTTTGATTCTATGGACACTCAGGTAGAATGTGTCCAGGTTTCCTGCAGCCATAACAAATAATTTCCTTAGAATTTGATTTGTCATACCTTGGCTTTTCTTTGGATCTTGAATACTTCTTTCTGAAATCCTTTCTAGCCATCTTGTAAAATCTTTTGGCTAGGAGGCTCATAAACTCCATTTCTCCTGGAGCTTTATCTTCCTCTTCTGTTGCTTGGAAACAATGCTTCTCTCCTTCTTGGAGACTGGTGAGGAAGTAGATTGTTCAGCTTCTTTAGTCTTGATAAGCTGCTCATAGGACTTTAGCTTGCCTAACAAGGTCTCAGTAGAGATCTCATTGAGGCTTCTGGCTTCCTTGATTGGCCAGATCCATGAATCCCATGTGCTGGGGAAGCACATTAGGATCTTATCATTGACTTCAGTGATTGAGATCACTTTGTCCATAGTCTTCAGCTCATTAATTATGAGACTTAGTCTATTGTAGATGTCTGCTACACTTTCAGTTTCTCCCTTTTTGAAATACTCATATTGGGAGATGAGATGAGATCTTCTATCTTTTCTCTCATCTGCAGATCCTTCAACCATGTTGTTTAGGGAAATCCAAATATCCCTGGCTGAGGTGCAGTCCACAACCTTTTGGAATATTTCATCAGACATTGTTTGTGCCAAGATATTCATTTCCTTGGCATCTGCACTTCTTTGCTTCTTTTGAGCATCTGTCCACTCAGGAGGTGGAACAACATTATTGTTTGTTGCTGCTTCAGCACTTATTGTTGCTGTTGGAGTAGGGGGTCCAGTCAAAATGGAATTAAAAATATCCTCATCAATAGAATTCATATATAATTTGATCCTTGCCTTCCATAATGCAAACTTATTAAGATTGCACATAGGAGGTCTTGTGCTTGAGTATTCTTTATTTCTGTGCCATGAGTTTTTAGAAATATAAAACTCTAGAAAAAGTTAAGATCTAATTGATCTTTTGATTCAGGTGTTAGCGTGTAAAGAATCAACCATCCTCTGATACCAATTGAAAGTGAGGTTAGATCTTAGATTTACTCTAGAGGGGGAGGGGGTGAATAGAGTATTAATAGTTTTCAACTTATTTTTATAGCGGAATTAAAATACTGATATATATATATATAAATGTATAACAGAGTGAGTATAAAAACAAAATACAAATCACAGCACAGCACAGTACAGAAAATAAACACAAACACAGAAGACACAAGGATCTATAGTAGTTCCCCAATCAACCTGGATACATCTACTCTTCTACCACCCTTGGTAGGAATCCACTAGGTTTTTGATCAGGTGCCCTATCACCAATGGAGTTTTGGTCAGGTGCCCAAACACCAATGGAGTTTTGATCAGGTGCCCAAACACCAGTGAGCTTTTGATCAGGTGCTCAAACCAATCACAGGTTTTTGATCAGGTGCCCTGCCACTAACGGGTTAACTTTTGAAGGGAGTTAGAACTCTGTACAAGATGGGATAAAAAGGGTAAACAAAAATGTTTATGAGATTATTCTCTGTCAACAAGCTGAGAGAAGACTAGTGGATTATTGTTGTGAAGCTCCTCCTGTCTGATAGAAATGGTTGACAGTTGAAGGATGGAGCTTTCTCTTGAATGTAGAATATCTTCCTTGATAGCAGATGAATGTGAGAGACAAAGTTTCTCAGATTATTGTTGCTCTTTGTAGATTAGAACTAGCAGCTGAAAACTGAGAGAATAATGTTGATGTTCTCAGAGATTGAGAGTGTTGCTGTTGAGGATGAAGATCTTTCTTTCTTTTTGACTTTCTGTATTTCTCAAGTAATGTTTCTTCTCTGGTCGACTGTTTCTTCTCTATTATTTTTCTGGTACTACTCCTCTTCTTTCACTGCTGATCTTTCTTTTCCTTAGACAATATATGACTAATTTGAAAATCAAATCTTCCAATTAAGGAATATAATAATCTGAAAAGATATTTCTTGGAATTGCAATCTGATTCAACAATAAACTTTTATTCTTTTTCCTTTTCCATGAAAGTATCCTTTTCCAATATATGCCAATGGATACTTTCTCGAGAGAAGAGAATGGAAAGGAATAATAAAGGGAAAGATAAAAACTTGTCTTATCTGAAAGAATAGATCCGTTGCTGATTTAGTCGATCTAAGTTCAGAGAATAATATAACTGATCGTTCTGAAATTAACAAGCTGGAGAAGATTCGTCGAGCTGAAAGCTGAGTTCGTCGAACTGAAAGTTGAGTTCGTTGAACTGAATTCGGAGTTCGTCGAACTGAATAAATTCATCGAACACAATCTGGAATTCGTCGAACTGAAGCTGGAGTTCATCGAACTGAGAGAAAATCTACTGAACTGGCTGGAAGATTGAATTCGTCGAGCTGAGAAGCAATTTCGTCGAACTGAATATCTTGTTACTTATGCGTCAAACACAGAGCTGAGTTCGTCGATCTCAAACTAGATTTCGTCGAACTGAAGGAGATAAACTGCTGGACTGACTGGAGAACTGAGTTCGCCGAGCTGGAGAGCAAGCTCATCGAACTGAAGTATGGCGTTTGTCGAACACAGAGAGGAGTTCGTCGAACGCAGAATGAAGTTTGTTGAACGCAGAAACTTAGAGTTTTTCCTAAGTTCTAGCTAACTCAGACAACCTAAAACCATGACCCTTAGACTATACATTGGGGTCAACTTAATCCTAGTCAACATATAGTGATCCTAGACCAAATCAGTAATAGGGTTGTTCCAACAAAGTGTATTCGGCAAACTTTGTACAAAAAAATGAATGAAATAAAATGACAAAGATAACTCCACCAAGCACTACTTGAACCTCTTGATAAGTCTTAATGAGCATTGTGAGGTTGAGCACATTGGAAAGAATAGTAAAGTGTCTTGTGCAAACCATAAATTTTTCTTTACACCACTTGTTCTTTTCTGTGCGTTGAAGGGTGTGGAAGTAAAATTATTTGTGTTTTATTGTGAACTTTAATCTACATTTGTCTTGTATTTTTTATTAAATCATTTGTTTACTCTCTTCAAAATACACTTATGTGCACATCATTATCTTACATAACACTTCTTTTTATGTGTATTGGATCCTAATGCTAAAATTCTATACTCTCTTTATATATAAAATGCACTGTGATAACCTTGCATGCTCTCTACAATGTTTGGTATGTTTTGAATTTATGAATTATAAATAACATCATGGTAGTTTCTTTTTGATATCCTTCTCTCATGTTTGGTTACTTTCTGGTAATCTTTAAAGATTCTACAGGAAAAAGGATCTACAAAAATATCTTATCATTTTGGACTTTCACTTATAATTCTTCGTATGAATCGTCCTGTTTACAAAAAGATGTTTCTTGTATTTCTATAAGTCTTCCGCAACTTTACCATATAACTTTTACCTTGTGTTTTTTATGCTTATCTCAAGTCTTAAAACTCAGAATTCCTTTTCTTCAACAAAGTGGTAGACTTGCTTTGTAAATGTTATATTGTTGTCTTTTTGCTAAAAAAACTCTAATCTATTTCTATGAAAATATTTATGCTAAAAACTTTGATCTATTTCAATAAAAAAAATTATGCTTAAAACTCCTTATCATTTCATTTCCTCTAAAAAACTCGATCATGCCTTATCTTTTTATCAAAAAATCCTCTTTTTATGTCAGTTGCTTCCTTTCTCACTTTTGCTAATAACAAAAGGGGGAGAACTAACATGATAAATATTCATCGCTATCAAATGAGAAAACTAACATGACTAATGATTAAGATGATAGCTTACATATTAGGGGAGCATTCACATAGGGGGAGCAATTCTAAATAGCAAAATCGACGATTATCCTAAGTCATCACTCACACACATACAAGTAGGTTTCATTATGCTTATATATTAATGCTCTGATTAATCATTAATGGATTTGTTATTATCAAAAGGGGGAGTTTGTTGGAGCATGGTCTTCTACATCTCCTAGGTTTGAGAATAAAAAATACTATATATATTTGATCTTGTGTGTTTATGTGTGCAGGAAACAAGTCCATATGACTCAAGGATAACAAAAGAAGGTTGCCCCCAGATTTAATCCAGAATTCCAACATGCCCACTAGCGCCGGCGGTAGCACCTAGCGCAGGCGCTAGCTATGATTAGTGCAATTCTAGGAGCATCTTTAGAAGGCGCTAGTGCTAAGCAGTAGCGGATAGCGCAGGCGGTAGCAGATAGCGCAAGCTGTAGCGTGGAGAACAAGAGGCAATGAGGCAAGGTTTCCTCGGAATGAAGATACGCACGCAGAGAATCTTTCCTAAATGAGGATAGCATCGGCGGTAGCGTTAGCGCAGGTGCTAGCGATCTCTCCAATAAAAGGACCCCTCTACTCTAGTTTTCAAGACATAAGTTTGAGAGAGGTTGAGTGCTAGAATTCCAGAGCCTTATTCTGCAGAAAAGTGATCTCCCACCAAAGTTCCGTGAATTTCTGAAGGAGGATTTCTTCATGCCGAATCCGACTGAAGATCGCTTCATCAACGCTTATACTACAGCGTTCCTACATCTCCAACTTCAGATGTTCTTCAAGAGGGAGATTTTAATATTATTGCCATTTAGTTTCACATCTTTTCTTGTAATTGTTTAGTGAATTCACCTTGTATTGGCGACTAGGTCTGGGTAGGACTTAGGGCGGAAATTTGCCTCGTGTTGGTAACTAGATCTAGGTTAGGTCTAGGGGGTGCTCGAGGCCATATCCGAGGAAGGATTGGCTAGAGCGGCTTGAGGCCATATCCGGCGAAGGATAGGCTAAAGCCACTTGTTCGTGGGGATACGAGTAGGGATAGAAAACGAAAACGTCTTTTTATTATTCGCCTTCGATTTCTAGCGTTATAAGAAATCAAGTTTTGTAACTCCTCATTTTATATTAATAAAATAATGTCTCAATTTTATTTGCTTGATTTCTTATCTTAATCTCTTATAATATCAAATATATCAAAATATAATACAAGTTTTTAAAACCCTTATTCACCCCCCCCCCCTCAAAGGGCGCCTACAAATCCAACAAGGTGACCTCAGTTGTTGATCGACCTTGTCTTTTAATCGTTATTTTGTATTCCTTTTGCTTATTGTGTGTATATGCGTATGAGGTGCATAACAGCGCCCCGACATGTTGACATTCATTTGTGTACGTCGTATTACTTGTTTTGAGGGATGAAATCATTCTTTCATGCTGGTTTTTTTGTGTGCTCACTTATGTGAATTTATGTTCTTTGTGATTATGAGATCGCTACACTGTGTAGGTACAAGAGGTCGTTGTTCGTGGGGAACCTAGTTACCACCCACTAGTAGAGGGGGCAGGCCTTACACGGTCGTAGGACGCAAGCTCGATGCTCGATGTTGGGGTTGTCCCCTTTCTTACTGGAGGTCGTCCCCTTATCCTTAGGAGATTTGTTAACATAGAACCTAATTCCAGCCTGATCGCAGAGGTGGACAAGCCATCCGCGACCATAGGGTGAGAGCTCACTACTCGGTGTAGGGGCTAGCCCTAATCTAATCGGAGGTCATCGCTCTACCCTACAGAAATTTGTTGACGGGAAACCCAATCCCCGCCTGATCTCAGAGGGGGGCAGGCCCTCTATGTCCGTATGGCCCGAGCTCACTACTCGGTGTAGGAGGATAGTTTTTTTCTTACTGAAGGTCGTCGCTCTACCCTTTGGTATTTTGTTTTATGGGACACGCTGAATAAATGAGGTCAGAAAACAGTTGTAGCAAAAAATTATTGTTACATGCCCGAGTTCAGGCTCACGACTTATGCTCTTAATGGAAGAAATAAAATAGAAAATTTGATCACCGATAGAAGTGACGCATGTTCTGTGCATTCAGGATGCAGAGGAGAATCTTTCTGTTTGATGCTCCCAGTTTGCACACGTCAGGCTTTACGATCGCAGTGACAACGAACAGTCCTTCCCACATAGGAGAGAGCTTATCCATTCGCGAGCCTACATGTTAGATTATTGTTTTGCGAATTTAAAATTACATACGGGACCATTCCAGAGATGTCCTCGGGTCTTTGTGCGAAAGTATCTTGGTTAGTGCAGAGGGAATTTGTGTATTCTTTCTGCGGATCAAAGTTGTCGAAGTGGAGGGATGTACTCAGCCCTCGACGAGCCTGCCCCAGATAACATGATCGCGCTGTCTCTTGATCCCTTGTATTGATCATCGTCCCGAATGAGGTGAGGATTTTCATTGCCATGGTAAGTGCGGAAGCGTCATTCAGGAATGCATCCAGCAGGGGGCGTCTAAATATGATGTTGTATGCTAAATCGGCATGTATGATGATGAATTGTACGTCATATATCACTTGAACGGGAAGCTCCCCTAGTGTTATGGGAAGGATGATGCTTCCTAGAATTGGGACAGAGAGGCGTTCATGACACGGGCGCTCTTGCTGCCAATTTGATGCCTCCACTGATGAGCCTGAGCTGAAGAAGAGATGATATGAACAAAACATTGACAACCACATTGTCATCGACCAATATCTAGCATATCGCAATGGGAAGTTCCCTGATGGATGCACTGATGTGCAGAGAACCTAGGAAAGGAGCATGCATTCCCAAGGGGAGTGACTCGCTTACAGTGATGCGGGTCAACGAGTATCCTTTTTCTCCATTTGCCTCCTTTGGAGGGATTATACCGTCGGGCTCGGATTCTTCCTTATTTGAATCTTCGTAGCCTACTTCCCTTACGCCCTCTCACTAAAGTGGAGACTGCCTATTGACAAACAAGGGCACTGATGTCGGGCCTGATGCATTGTTCTGCGAGGATTTTTCCATGCCTTCTTGCTGGAAAAGTCGCTCGATCCCTTCTCTAAACTTCAAACACCCATCGGTTCTATGCCGAAATTTTTGATGGTACCAGCAGTTTCGGGATTGCTCTCCCCTACCCGACTTATGACTTTGGGGCCCTTTTATGGCTTCGCCACTCTAATAGGAAGAATACCATCATTGGGTGGGGAGGGGGGAGAAATCACACAAAAAGTCAAAGTAGAGAAGAACATTAGAGGGCAAGACTTTTATGTGGAAATTTCGGAAAGAGAAAAACCACAGGGCGGGGACGAGCTCTGACAAATTACACTATTAGTAGTCGAGTACAAGAATCAGCTTTTCATAGGGTGGCATGCTACCACTCATTTTCAAAATGTTTCTAACTGTCTAGTGTTTGGACGATGCGGATCGCGCACTGGAGGAAAGAGCGTGGACGCATTTTTGGAGCAGAGCGTGGAGGCACGCACTATAACAGGCTTGATGACAGAGCGAGCATGAAAGACCCCATTTATTTTTCTTTTGAAAACCCGGGTCTTATGCCCAGAACCGCCACTTTGCGGTGACACCCTCGCTCGAGAAGGTCGCCACTACAAAACGTCGATCCTGCCGGCCTTATCGATCACACAGAAGTAAAGCTTAAGCAGACTTATAGAAGCCAAGTCCATATCACATAAAAGTAAAATCATCATACAGAAATGTCCACATCAAATGTCTGAATAGAAAGGTACGATAAAAATAAAGGGCTCATGCCCTGTACATCAATTCGTCACTACATTTTCTCTTGCGGAAGCATAAAATACTAAAGCTAAACGATGCTCACCGATCCTGCCAATGGTTCTCCCGTGCTAGACTGCCCCGTCTCCATCTGCATCGGCCTCTGGTGCTGCAGCATCACCTCAGTCCCCTAAAATGATAAGGTCCACCGACCGTTAGTCAAAAAGACTAAGCCAATCCCCCACACCTCCCCCAGTGACTCCTAGGCACCGAGCTGGAGGAATGAAGTGGAGGACAACAAAGGGTGTAAACAATAGCATATGACGGGGATATAATCAATAGGGAATGTCTACCACTACGCAATATATATCGAAACTAAAGCAGTAAGTACAGTAGAGTAAGAACAAGTAAAGTAAACAAGTAGAGCAAATATAAAAAGATAAGTAAGGAAAAGTAACTGTTGATTTATAGGAATGCCCACACAAACCTATTGACCAAGGGGTCGTTTAGCAAGGCATGTCGTATAAGAAGTCCCATAACCAACTTATACGATAAGGGTAGGGGTTGAAATGCAATGTTGATTCTATGTCATGCAAGGTATGCAGTTAATTGTTATGTTCACACAAGTGAAACTCACACACTACGACTCAATGCGCACAGACATTTAGTTCCCCCTTTTTGGAGCTAGCAAAACTCCTACGATACTCCCGTGGTGGCAAACAGAAGAGGTGGGTTGGGCCTCGCCCACCTCTAGGTTGGAATTTGCACTACTTAACCTAGACCTATCGTACGCCACAATGCTAACAACACACCAGCGGAGCTACTGCGTACTCTTGCTGGTTAGACCACCAGACTTGTCTTGGTAAAGGGTTGTCCACACTTACCGAACCCAAGTATTAATATCGGTGCAACGACCATCAACAATAAGTACCCACCACCTTATGCACATGCAAACATGTTTATCATCTATCTCCGAGCCATAAGCTCCCCGGGCTAACCCGTCCGTCACAATAAACATTGCTAAGTCACAAACCACCAGACTAAATTACTCTACTACTACAACCACCGATCCTACCGCTCGTAAGACCAAACCGACTAACAAACCCGTGACCACAAGGTGTGAGTGAGTGTATTACTAAGTTAATCTTGTATAACAATTTAGTTCTACAATGTATGGTTAACCTTGGACTTCCCGAGGATTACCCTATAAGGGGCTCGCTATAGTACTAGGAACTATAATGGGATGACACCCCAAGGCTCCCTTTCTCAAGGCATTTAATGTTATTGGTATCTACCCATATGCATGACCCTCTTACAATTTCACTTGTGTTAACCCTAGGTGGTTTATGACACGCTAGGGGAAAGACCATCTTTCGTCAATCCTAAGCACCACCTTACACTTAACTCACCAAGCACTCCAGTCACATAAACTCCTTTTGGGTGGCCTCAACCTCTTCAAGCTGACCACATACACCAACTAAAACCCAATTCCTCTTAGTAGGTCACTAGTTACCCAAGCTTTACCATTTTACTATACACAGACCAAACGAACTATATGAACCTCATAAGTAGAGGTACTCCAAATATTCACCCACATGACACAAGATTATTACTGGAGGACTATCATGGCATTATAAGACTAAATCCAAAGATTCATATTTTTCCTTAACATTTTAGCATTTATTTTAATTTCTCCAATATTTGTCAAGTATGAATATGAACATGAAGTGTAAGGTATTCTTATGATATGACTCCCATAAAATTAAGATAAATCTATCATGCCAAAATAACAGTAAGTACAGAGTGTCACAATTTTACAATCAGGAATTGTCCTATAATTATAATATTTAGCATCTTTCCAACGTTCGAGGTTAATGAAGGAACCATCAAAAATACTTATCCAAAAATTATGGAAAAATTACTAGACCTTCATATTAGTCAGAAAAGTCGACTGGCCAAATTTCAGAATTTATAAAGGCAAATTAATCACATAAATAAATATTCCAAAGAAATCCTTTCTAGGGAAAATTATGAAGGAACCTACTGTTAAATAATGTAACACCCCAAAGATGTTACGGAGTACCCCGAGCTATTTCTTTCAGGTAAATTTTCTTTAAAAACTGTAAATTCCTGCTATTACTGTTTTCAAAATTTCGGGACAAAATTCTTTTAAGGAGGGTGGAGTTGTAACACCCCAAAGATCATAGTTCAGCGAGGTAGGCGGAGTGGTAGTGCTGTGCTCGGGATAGGCTGAAAATTCCACATCAGGTCAATGCGCACGACCATTGTCCTCTTCGCGCACGACCAGTGATCGTGCGCCAATGATCGTGCGTAACCCGCAAGGAATCGGAGTTCTGTCTCTGCTTATCGCACGACCATTCTCCTCTTAGCGCACGACCAGTGATCGTGCGCCTGTGATCGTGCGCGCTGTTTACCTGCTGCGCGATTTTGAGCGGAGGAGACGATCCGACCGTCCAAATCCTTTGGAATTCGATCCAATGGCTAGGATTAATTGCTGGAGGGTCTTAGGGCTTGTGAGAGGAGATTAACCCTCATTCTTTTGAGGCTTTTCTCTCTCCAAACCTAGAGGAAGAAGAAGGAGGCAAGGAAGAAGAAGGGGGATTCCGCCATTGACGGAGCTCCAGAGCTCCGTTTCGCGAGCCGTTTCCAGATCTGGAGAGTGCAGCCCGGTGCGGTCATTTCCCTCCGTCTAGAATCTCGGATCCATGGCGAAAAAGAATGCTCCTAGGGTAACGATTCCTTCTCCCGTTGTTTGGACTTGTCTTTTGTCCTCTCCTTCATTTCTCTGTGCTTGCATGAGGGATCCCTTTCACCAAATGGGTGAAGTGTAGGATTCCCTCAAGTTCTTCGGAACTCCGGGTCGATTGTGTCCGTCCCCGGCATATTGCATGTAGAAAATCCGGTAGTCGTGCGGATTTAGGCATTTTGTGTGAAGCCTATTCGTGGCCGTGAGCCCGAATCGGTGATGCTTGGATTGCGACGTTGCATTTAGGTTAAGCCTAGAATGCGTACCGGAGAATGACTCCGTGAAATCGTCTATGGTAGTGCGGGACTTAAGTGTAGGCGTCTTGTGAAGATCCTAACGAAAGCCCCATGCTTTGAGATTGGATGAAGGCAAACCTTCACCACGAAATTGATGCGGAGCGTATTATACCTCCCTTATTTGAGTATTTGTGAAGCCTAGATCCTTGTGAAGGGATTAGGTGCGTAGCTTATATTTGTGTAGCACTTGAAAGTGCTAAACCCTTACGGGCCGAGGCGAAGCCGTACCCGCGTCGTGCGATAGATCGCGACGATTAGAGCACGGGCAAAGCTCAACAGAACCCGTTTCCATGCAGATCGGCAAGAGGTCCCTACCTCATGTAAGCCGTGCGATCATGGGAGAGGTCGTGGAAGGTGTTTTACCTAGACCGACCAAAAGCTCTTTTTCCCACCTAAGGCGATGGCCCTTGCGGTGGAGTGTTTGTGGAATTGATGTTGTTAGCCTCATGCGGTTGTTTAGGCGGTTGTGGGGAACCTTCGGGTGAACCCAACCAACATCATGTGCATACCTAGGTTCCCTCCCTTTTGATGCTCAACCTAGAAGATTGAATGTGCTTGAAACCTCACCTTGTGTAGTTGCACTTTCTTTATTTTAGTACTTGTGCTAGTAAGGCTTGCTTGAAGGGTAGAATCTCCGCCACCCCGGGAAAGGGGTGGGGTCGTTATAATTTGGTCAGCTGTGCTGACCGTTACTTTGTTTGCCACCGCTTGGTGGAATGTTCTTATGCAGGTGTAGGTGAGCCTAGCGGGAAATAGCGGGCGGTGGCCCCTTTTGCTGAGTTGGCCCTTGAAGGCCAGCCTCCCTTTTTAGCTTTCTCATGTATTGCCGGCCTGCGTGCCGATGTATGTTTTGGAGTTTTTAGTACATTGGTTAAATGCAAGGCCTTAAGGCCATAACTCTATTTCATGGTTTCATTCCTACGATAGTGGACAATTCTAATTGAAATGTTAAATCTTTATGCTTCCGCTAGTGTTTAGTATACTCTGTTGTAATTTCTTTCTGTTTATCACCTTTTAACTCCTAGCTAGTGTGGTTAGTATGGCGTGGGGTCCCGGCCGGACCTACTGTTATATTATTCGTACTGGCAGGGTGTTACAATTTGGTATCAGACTTAAGGCGTCAATCTGTAGTTTAGCGAATTCGGGACGAATTCCCTTTAAGGGGTGGTGTGCACGGGATGTGCATTCACCTAAAACGACAAAAACTAATAAGAATGTCCACTTAGGAATGGGAAAACATACTTGTTTGCGGAACCTGAGCGTTCCATGATTGTTGTTTGCTATGTTTTCAGTCACTAAATTGTGTCTTACACGATTATAGGCGACTAGAAGTGGTGCGGGGCCGTCTCAACCCCGTAACACTGCTGAAAGTAGTGGGTCGGCTGAAGTGCCAGCGACCACTCCTCCTGCTGAGACGATCAGGTTAATCGCAGAAGCTGTCTTCGCGATGATCAATGCTCAACCGCAAAGGCTTGCACAGCCTGCTACGCCTAATACAGATGCGGCCCCGGTGATCGAACCTGCAGTGGAACCGAGGGTTGAGACCCCTATGCCAGTGGCTGCAGTGGAACCTGCGGTGGTGCAAAGGGTGGAGCGTCCTGTAGAGCGTGTAGTTGTTGCGCGAGCGCGTGATCAACAGCTGCAACACTTTCTAAGCTTCCACCCTCCAACTTTCTCGGGGACCGGATCCCCAACGGAGGCGAAGGACTGGCTGTCAACGGTTAGGAAGATTCTAAGGGCGACAGCAACAGAAGAAGTTATGATGGTCACTTTAGCCACCTTCCTCCTTAACGGAGAGGCAGAGCATTGGTGGGCTGAACAGGAAGTGCACAAGTTCGGAGGCAGGGAGATTACCGAGATCACGATAGCGGAGTTCTCAAAGTCTTTTCTTCAAAGGTATATTCCTTCTGCCCAACGCATTGCATTGCAGAACCAGTTTCTGAAGTTAACTCAAGGCGACAGCTCAGTGGATGAGTACTTGCACGAGTTCACTAAACTGGGTCGTTATGCGGGGCCTATGATGGAAGACGAAGAGACAAAGACGAACAAGTTCTATGTAGGTCTTCGGGACGAGTTGAGGCTGCTCCTTGCAGGCCCTATGACGTTAGGTTTCCAGGTGATGGTCCAAACTGCCAGATCCCTAGAGTTGGACATGAAGAGGGTACAAGCAAAAGCTGTGGCAAAGAAACCTGAGTTTCATATGCCGGTCTCTCAGTCCAAGTCAGAGTTCAGAAAGAACAAGTCAGAGTTCAGTGGAGTTCTTGGACTTGGGCTTGTATGCCCATGGGCGGAATGATAAGTACCCTTGGTTTGTTATGAAATGTTGATGTGTGTTGTTATGTTAGAAGCATACATGCCATAGGGTGCCTTGGGTGAAACCCAGGTTTGCATACATGCTGCATTGCTAGATCCCCTTACTTTTATTGCTCAACATAGAAATGTGGATGATGATTGTGACACTCATGCCTGTCGTGTTTATGTTAATACTGTTTATTACATTTGCATACGAAGTGCTGACTTGTAGGGTGATGTAGTTCCCCGGGGTCCGCTAGAACGGCTGGTTGGAGGGGTGCTGTTATATCGTTGTTGGTCAGCCAAAGATGACCCTCGTTATGCCATTCTTTGTGATTTGGATGCAGGGCAAGGATCGCAGGCTGGACCTAGCTCGCCATCCAGAAAGGCCTAAGCTTCATGAAGTGCACTTTTCATCCTTTCTTGTTTGATTATGATGTCTTTATCTGTTCCAGCTTGCATGTCGAGGTAGCTTAGGATTGTGGTGATCTGTTGGACATTTCTATGCCCTTTTTGTTTTGACTTGAGTATGCGTTTTGTAAGGCCTTAAGGCCGCAGTACTCTTATGTAGATGTGGACAACATCTGTAGTTTATTTAATGTTTCCGCTGTGTTGGTTCTGAGTTTTGTGATGGTTAGATCTATATCACTTTTTAATACTAAAGCTGTGGTGATTATATGTTGTGGGGTCCCGGTCGGACAAATATTATATAGTCATTATAGGGGAGGTGTTAAAATTTGGTATCAGAGGTAGATTAGGGTTCTTGTTGAGGTTTAGCGTGTTCGAATCGCGTTAAGAGGTTGTCCACATAGGAGCACCTTGCAGGACCATGAGTGTCCTTGCGTTCTAGTCCTGCGAATAGAATTTGATTCATTTTTCCTTGCTTATGCTAGGATGGTGGCGAAGATGCGGGGACGTCGAGGCGTGAAGAGGAGCCGTCGGCAAGCAGTGCAACGGCCCCAGCCCTTGTGAATATGGGTGTGTCCCCGACAGACTTTTGTCGTTTGCTAGCAGAGGCAATGGTGGCGGCTTAAGCTGCGGCAATGCCATAGATTGTGACGCCTGTTGTGCAGGCTGCAACTTGTAACACCCCAAAGATCGTAGTTCAGCGAGGTAGGCGGAGTGGTAGTGCTGCGCTCGGGATAGGCTAAAAATTCCATATCAGGTCAATGCGCACGACCATTGTCCTCTTCGCGCACGACCAGTGATCGTGCGCCAATGATCGTGCGTAACCCGCAAGGAATCGGAGTTCTGTCCCGGCTTATCGCACGACCATTCTCCTCTTAGCGCACGACCAGTGATCGTGCGCCTGTGATCGTGCGCGCTGTTTACCTGCTCTGCGATTTTGAGCGGAGGAGACGATCCGGCCGTCCAAATCCTTTGGAATTCGATCCAATGGCTAGGATTAGTTGCTGGAGGGTCTTAGGGCTTGTGAGAGGAGATTAACCCTCATTCTTTTGAGGCTTTTCTCTCTCCAAACCTAGAGGAAGAAGAAGGAGGCAAGGAAGAAGAAGGGGGATTCCGCCATTGACGGAGCTCCGGAGCTCTGTTTCGCGAGCCGTTTCCAGATCTGGAGAGTGCATCCCGGTGCGGTCATTTCCCTCCGTCTAGAATCTCGGATCCATGGCGAAAAAGAATGCTCCTAGGGTAACGATTCCTTCTCCCGTTGTTTGGACTTGTCTTTTGTCCTCTCCTTCATTTCTCTATGCTTGCATGAGGGATCCCTTTCACCAAATGAGTGAAGTGTAGGATTCCCTCAAGTTCTTTGGAACTCCGGGTCGATTGTGTCCGTCCCCGGCATATTGCATGTAGAAAATCCGGTAGTCTTGCGGATTTAGGCATTTTGTGTGAAGCCTATTCGTGGCCGTGAGCCCGAATCGGTGATGCTTGGATTGCGACGTTGCATTTAGGTTAAGCCTATAATGCGTACCGGAGAATGACTCCGTGAAATCGTCTATGGTAGTGCGGGATTTAAGTGTAGGCGTCTTGTGAAGATCCTAACGAAAGCCCCATGCTGTGAGATTGGATGAAGGCAAACCTTCACCACGAAATTGATGCGGAGCGTATTATACCTCCCTTATTTGAGTATTTGTGAAGCCTAGATCCTTGTGAAGGGATTAGGTGCGTAGCTTATATTTGTGTAGCACTTGAAAGTGCTAAACCCTTACGGGCCGAGGCGAAGCCGTACCCGCGTCGTGCGATAGATCGGGACGATTAGAGCACGGGCAATGATAAACCGAACCCGTTTCCATGCAGATCGGCAAGAGGTCCCTACCTCATGTAAGCCGTGCGATCATGGGAGAGGTCGTGGAAGGTGTTTACCTAGACCGACCAAAAGCTCTTTTTCCCACCTAAGGCGATGGCCCTTACGGTGGAGTGTTTTGTGGAATTGATGTTGTTAGCCTCATGCGGTTGTATAGGCGGTTGTGGGGAACCTTCGGGTGAACCCAACCAGCATCATGTGCATACCTAGGTTCCCTCCTTTTTGATGCTCAACCTAGAAGATTGAATGTGCTTGAAACCTCACCTTGTGTAGTTGCACTTTCTTTATTTTAGTACTTGTGCTAGTATGGCTTGCTTATAGGGTAGAATCTCTGCCACCCCGGGAAAGGGGTGGGGTCGTTATAATTTGGTCAGCTGTGCTGACCGTTACTTTGTTTGCCACCGCTTGGTGGAATGTTCTTATGCAGGTGCAGGTGAGCCTAGCGGGAAATAGCGGGCGGTGGCCCCTTTTGCTGAGTTGGCCCTTGAAGGCCAGCCTCCCTTTTTAGCTTTCTCATGTATTGCCGGCCTGCGTGCCGATGTATGTTTTGGAGTTTTTAGTACATTGGTTAAATGTAAGGCCTTAAGGCCATAACTCTATTTCATGGTTTCATTCCTACGATAGCGGACAATTCTAATTGAAATGTTAAATATTTATGCTTCCGCTAGTGTTTAGTATACTCTGTTGTAATTTCTTTCTGTTTATCACCTTTTAACTCCTAGCTAGTGTGGTTAGTATGGCGTGGGGTCCCGGCCGGACCTACTGTTATATTATTCGTACTGGTAGGGTGTTACAATTTGGTATCAGACTTAAGGCGTCGATCCGTAGTTTAGCGAATTCGGGACGAATTCCTTTTAAGGGGTGGTGTGCACGGGATGTGCATTCACCTAAAACGACAAAAACTAATAAGAATGTCCACTTAGGAATGGGAAAACATACTTGTTTGCGGAACCTGAGTGTTCCATGATTGTTGTTTGCTATGTTTTCAGTCACTAAATTGTGTCTTACACGATTATAGGCTACTAGAAGTGGTGCGGGGCCGTCTCAACCCCATAACACTGCTGAAAGTAGTGGGTCGGCTGAAGTGCCAGCGACCACTCCTCCTGCTGAGATGATCAGGTTAATCGCAGAAGCTGTCTTCACGATGATCAATGCTCAACCGCAAAGGCTTGCACAGCCTGCTATGCCTAATACAGATGCGGCCCCGGTGATCGAACCTGCAGTGGAACCTGCGGTGGAACCGAGGGTTGAGACCCCTGTGCCAGTGGCTGCAGTGGAACCTGCGGTGGTGCAAAGGGTGGAGCGTCCTGTAGAGCGTGTAGTTGTTGCGCGAGCGCGTGATCAACAGATGCAACACTTTCTAAGCTTCCACCCTCCAACTTTCTCGGGGACCGGATCCCCAACGGAGGCGGAGGACTGGCTGTCAACGGTTAGGAAGATTCTAAGGGCGACACTAACAGAAGAAGTTATGATGGTCACTTTAGCCACCTTCCTCCTTAACGGAGAGGCAGAGCGTTGGTGGGCTGAACAGGAAGTGCACAAGTTCGGAGGCAGGGAGATTACCGAGATCACGATAGCGGAGTTCTCAAAGTCTTTTCTTCAAAGGTATATTCCTTCTGCCCAACGCATTGCGTTGTAGAACCAGTTTCTGAAGTTAACTCAAGGCGATAGCTCAGTGGATGAGTACTTGCACGAGTTCACTAAACTGGGTCATTATGCGGGGCCTATGATGAAAGATGAAGAGACAAAGACGAACAAGTTCTATGAAGGTCTTCGGGACGAGTTGAGGCTGCTCCTTGCAGGCCCAATGACGTTAGGTTTCCATGTGATGGTCCAAACTGCCAGATCCCTAGAGTTGGACATGAAGAGGGTACAAGCAAAAACCGTGGCAAAGAAACCTGAGTTTCATGCGCCGGCCTCTCAGTCCAAGTCAGAGTTCAGAAAGAACAAAAGGAAGTTCAAACCGGCGGAGCAAACTCACTCAAATGTTTCGGGAGCAACGACTGTGCGGGGTCCTATCACGTGTTTCACCTGCGGGAAGGTGGGACACAAGGCCGTAGTGTGTCGAAGTGGTCCCCCGAAGGCAGAAAATCGAGCATTGGACTATGCTCGAGCTGCGGAAAAGGGTAAAGCTGCGGAGTCTTCGGCTTCCCAGCACATTACTCCGACTCAGCCGAGAGTCTACTCGCTTGGCCAGCAAGAAGCCATACGACAAGCTGATGTTGTCACAGGTATGAATTAAAAAATTAGCTTTTGCATAGCTATTTGTGATTATACTGTTGTGCAACTGTATGTTTATTTCGTGTGCAATTAGGCTTTGTCCTAATTTTCAACTATCCGGCGAGAGCTCTATTTGATACGGGTGCATCGCACTCTTTTCTGTCTGAGGACTTCGTGGTGCGAATCGGAGTGCCATCTACCTTCGTAGAGGATAGATTAGAAGTAGTGCTACCCAATGGATCTCGCATGTCTGCGGATAGGAAGAGCCGGGTGAAGGTGCGGATCGGAAATCAGGATTTCGATTTGGAAGCATCGTTATTACCGTTAGCTGAATTCGATGTGATCTTCAGCATGGACTGGCTCTCAGAGCAGCGTGCATGCATATATTGCAATTCTAAGGAGATCACTCTGGGAAGGAACACCGATGGAGAAACCACGTTTGCCGGTATGTGAGGTGCGAGCAAGACGCTGATGTCTGCTCTCCAAGTGGTTAAGGCAGTGAGAAAAGGCGCCGAGTTGTTCTTCACCTTGTTGGAGACTTCGGAGCCAAAGCCCAGGTTATGTGATGTCCCAGTCGTAGCGGAGTATGCCGACGTGTTTCCTAACGAACTCCCTGGGGCCCCGCCTCATCGGGAGATTGATTTCTGTATCGAGTTGGTTCCAGGTGCCAAACCTGTGGCCCGCTCACTGTACCGGATAGCGCCGAAGGAATTGGCAGAGCTGAAGGTCCAATTGCAAGAGCTGCTAGAGCAAGGCTACGTATGTCTAAGTTCCTCGCCTTGGAGTGCACCGGTCCTCTTTGTGAAAAAGAAGGACGGGAGCTTGCGTCTATGTATCGATTATAGAGAGCTAAACAAGTTGACTGAGAAGAACCGATATCCGATTCCAAGAATCGATGATCTATTCGACCAGCTGGTTGGGTCGACGGTATACTCCAAACTGGACCTAAGGTCCGGCTATTACCAACTGCGGATAAGGGAATGTGACATTCCAAAGACAGCGTTTAGTACCCTCTTTGGGCACTATGAGTTCACGGTGATGCCGTTCGGTCTTTCTAATGCACCGTCGGTATTCATGGACTTAATGAATAGGACGTTCCGTGAGTATTTGGATCAATTTGTGACCGTCTTCATCGACGACATTTTGGTATACTCTCAGTCGAAAGAGGAGCATGTAGGGCATCTGCACGCCGTTCTGAGCACCTTGAGGAGGAGTCAGCTATATGCCAAGTTCTCCAAGTGCGAGTTTTGGCTACCGTCAGTAGCATTCCTTGGTCACGTCGTTAGTGGAGATGGAATTGCGGTTGATCCGTCGAAGATAGAAGCGATCCGAGCCTGGCCTTTGTTGAAAAACGTAGCGGAAGTCTGAAGTTTCTTAGGACTTGCCGACTATTATAGGCGCTTTGTGGAAAACTTCTCGAGGATTGCACTTCCTCTCACTAAATTGACTAGGAAAGATAATAAGTTCGTTTGGTCGCCCGAGTGCGCACGAGTTTTTGAAGAGCTGAAGAGCCGTCTGACCACGGCGCCCATTCTATGCTCGCCATGTGGTACGGAAGGCTACGAAATTTATAGCGACGCCTCAGGGAGTGGTTTGGGATGTGTCCTAGTGCAGTTCGGTAAGGTAATTGCCTACGGCTCCCGGCAGTTGAAGGTTCATGAGAGGAATTACCCGGTCCATGATTTGGAGCTAGTGGCCGTGGTATTTGCCCTTAAGCTTTGGAGGCATTATTTGTATGGCGTGAAGATCGACATCTTTACCGACCACAAGAGCCTCAAGTACTTGATGGATCAAAGGGAGTTGAATATGCGTCAAAGGAGGTGGTTGGAGTTCCTTGGGGACTACACCTTCGACATCAAATATAATCCTGGAAAGGGAAATGTAGTTGCGGACGCGTTGAGTCATCGGGCTCCCGCTCAAGCAAATTGGATTTTGATGCACGATGAGCGTCTAATCCGTGAGCTGGAAGAAATGGAGATCATTTGCGTTGATCGAAGAGCGTCTACTTCAGCATGCTTGAACTGGACGGAGGTTCAATACCACCTTGCCGACCGAGTTCGACAGGCATTGGAGCTGGATGAGAGCATGAAACGCTTTAAAGCGGAAACCGTTGACGGGTTAAACGCTGATTTCTCCTTCGAAGATGGCCTTATGTGGAAGAATGGCAGATTGTGCGTCCCAAACGTTGGTACTCTACGGGCGGAGTTGATGTACGAGGCTCATCATACCAAGTACTCTATCCACCCGGGAGCACGAAAATGTACATGGACATGAAGAAACTTTTCTGGTGGCCGGGTATGAAGAAAGACATTGCCCTCTACGTAGCCAAGTGTAACACTTGCGCGTTGGTGAAGGTGGAATGTCAGCGTCCCGGTGGATTCTTGAAGTCCTTGCCGATTCCGGAATGGAAGTTTGACGATATTTCGATGGATTTCGTGCACGGATTGCCGAGATCGCAGCATAGAAACGACGCCATCTGGGTGATCGTGGACAGACTGACAAAAGTATCGCATTTTATTCCGAACCGGAAGGATGATTCTGTAGAAAAGCTAGCGAAGCTCTATGTCGATAGTATTGTGCGGTTGCACAGTGTCCCTCGTAGCATCGTCAGCGATCACGACGGGCGTTTCACATCGAAAGATTGGAGGCTTATCCATGAACTGTTGGGCACTAAATTGAAATTCAGCACGGCCTTCCACCCGCAAACGGATGGACAGACCGAGAGGACCAACAGGACTATGAAGGATATGCTCCGAATGTGCGGTCTAGATTTTGGAAAGAAGTGGGAAGATCATCTCTATATGATCGAATTCGCCTACAATAATAGCTACCAAGCCAGTATAAAGATGGCTCCCTTCGAGGCCCTCTATGGTAAGAAGTGTCGCACGCCGTTGTCTTGGGCAGAAACGGGCGATACTAAGCTATTAAAGCGAAAGGATGTTGAGCAAGCAACTTCGACGATCCGAACTATTCGTAAAAGGCTATTGATTGCCCAGGATAGGCAAGCAAAATATTACAACGCCAAGCATAGGAACCTAGAGTTCGCCGTCGGTGACCGGGTTTACTTGAAGATCAAACCGTTCAAAGGGGTATCAAGGATCCGACGCTTGGAAAAGCTCAGTCCAAGGTACTTAGGACCGTTTGAGATTGTGGAACGTATTGGTGATGCGGCTTATCGGCTTGCACCTGCAGAGCTGAGCGGTCTGCACGACGTATTTCACATTTCAGTTTTGAGGAAGGCAGTTCAAGAGCCTACTCATATCGTTGCGGTTGGCAAAGTGCCGGTTGATACTGGGTTGTCGACGAAAGCCAAGCCCTTACGCATCGAGGATACCGAGGTAAAGCAGTTGCGGAACAAGTCCATTCGGATGGTAAAAGTCCGGTGGGATAATTGCGGCCGAGAGGAGCTATCTTAGGAGAGAGAGCAAGCGATGCTTGCGGAGTACCCCGAGCTATTTCTTTCAGGTAAATTTTCTTTAAAAACTGTAAATTCCTGCTATTACTGTTTTCGAAATTTCGGGACAAAATTCTTTTAAGGAGGGTGGAGTTGTAACACACCAAAGATCGTAGTTCAGCGAGGTAGGCGGAGTGGTAGTGCTGTGCTCGGGATAGGCTGAAAATTCCACATCAGGTCAATGCGCACGACCATTGTCCTCTTCGCGCACGACCAGTGATCGTGCGCCAATGATCGTGCGTAACCCGCAAGGAATCGGAGTTCTGTCTCGGCTTATCGCACGACCATTCTCCTCTTAGCGCACGACCAGTGATCGTGCGCCTGTGATCGTGCGCGCTGTTTACCTGCTCCGCGATTTTGAGCGGAGGAGACGATCCGGCCGTCCAAATCCTTTGGAATTCGATCCAATGGCAAGGATTAGTTGTTGGAGGGTCTTAGGGCTTATGAGAGGAGATTAACCCTCATTCTTTTGAGGCTTTTCTCTCTCCAAACCTAGAGGAAGAAGAAGGAGGCAAGGAAGAAGAAGGGGGATTCCGCCATTGACGGAGCTCCGGAGCTCCGTTTCGCGAGCCGTTTCCAGATCTGGAGAGTGCAGCCCGGTGCGGTCATTTCCCTCCGTCTAGAATCTCGGATCCATGGCGAAAAAGAACGCTCCTAGGGTAACGATTCCTTCTCCCGTTGTTTGGACTTGTCTTTTGTCCTCTCCTTCATTTCTCTGTGCTTGCATGAGGGATCCCTTTCACCAAATGGGTGAAGTGTAGGATTCCCTCAAGTTCTTCGGAACTCCGGGTCGATTGTGTCCGTCCCCGGCATATTGCATGTAGAAAATCCGGTAGTCGTGCGGATTTAGGCATTTTGTGTGAAGCCTATTCGTGGCCGTGAGCCCGAATCGGTGATGCTTGGATTGCGACGTTGCATTTAGGTTAAGCCTAGAATGCGTACCGGAGAATGACTCCGTGAAATCGTCTATGGTAGTGCGGGATTTAAGTGTAGGCGTCTTGTGAAGATCCTAACGAAAGCCCCATGCTTTGAGATTGGATGAAGGCAAACCTTCACCACGAAATTGATGCGGAGCGTATTATACCTCCCTTATTTGAGTATTTGTGAAGCCTAGATCATTGTGAAGGGATTAGGTGCGTAGCTTATATTTGTGTAGCACTTGAAAGTGCTAAACCCTTACGGGCCGAGGCGAAGCCGTACCCGCGTCGTGTGATAGATCGCGATGATTAGAGCACGGGCAAAGCTAAACCGAACCCGTTTCCATGCAGATCGGCAAGAGGTCCCTACCTCATGTAAGCCGTGCGATCATGGGAGAGGTCGTGGAAGGTGTTTTACCTAGACCGACCAAAAGCTCTTTTTCCCACCTAAGGCGATGGCCCTTGCGGGGGAGTGTTTGTGGAATTGATGTTGTTAGCCTCATGCGGTTGTTTAGGCGGTTGTGGGGAACCTTCGGGTGAACCCAACCAACATCATGTGCATACCTAGGTTCCCTCCCTTTTGATGCTCAACCTAGAAGATTGAATGTGCTTGAAACCTCACCTTGTGTAGTTGCACTTTCTTTATTTTAGTACTTGTGCTAGTATGGCTTGCTTGCAGGGTAGAATCTCCGCCACCCCGGGAAAGGGGTGGGGTCGTTATAATTTGGTCAGCTGTGCTGACCGTTACTTTGTTTGCCACCGCTTGGTGGAATGTTCTTATGCATGTGCAGGTGAGCCTAGCGGGAAATAGCGAGCGGTGGCCCCTTTTGCTGAGTTGGCCCTTGAAGGCCAGCCTCCCTTTTTATCTTTCTCATGTATTTCCGGCCTGCGTGCCGATGTATGTTTTGGAGTTTTTAGTACATTGGTTAAATGTAAGGCCTTAAGGCCATAACTCTATTTCATGGTTTCATTCCTACGATAGTGGACAATTCTAATTGAAATGTTAAATCTTTATGCTTCCGCTAGTGTTTAGTATACTCTGTTGTAATTTCTTTCTGTTTATCACCTTTTAGCTCCTAGCTAGTGTGGTTAGTATGGCGTGGGGTCCCGGCCGGACCTACTGTTATATTATTCGTATTGGCAGGGTGTTACAAATAATTCCAAAAATTATGAAAGAAAAACTTGATCTCCAATATGATCACAAAGGCTTGCTGACTGAGTTTAACAATTTATGGAAATCATTTTCTCACCTAAATAAATATTCCAAACAAGTCCTAATATGAACATGTTGTGAAGTAGCCTACTTATAACAATCTCCAAAAATTATATAAAAATTTACAGAGCTAAGTTGCAAATTTTTCCAGAGAGTATTGGACCCTCAATTATTTTTCTAAAACTAAGACAGAATAAGTGTCTTGTGAATGAAGTACTGGTTAAATCATTTAATTAATTACACAAATTACTAGGGGTCCATCATATGACTATAAAGGCACTACTAAGATTTCATCACCATCCAAGACCATTTGAATATGTAAATCTCTTTATTAATGAAAAGTCCCAAAGGGGTATAACCTAATTTAGGGGGAATAAGGGTTCCTAAATTCCTACTATAATTTCCTAGGGTATTATTACACCCTTTGAACTTGTACACCAAATTTCATGGTCATTCATTAACATTTGACCCTATGTCCTTCACAAAACTCAAAGTGCAACACTATGGGCAAAGGTAGGGTTTTGGGGCAAATCCACCCCACATCACCCCAACTCACTCATTGAAGTGTTTTAGGTGATCCTAAACCAGTGGCCAAGGTTTCATATCACGTTGATGAGTTTTGAACATAATACCAGAAGATGAACACCATACCCTAATTTTGACCTAGTTTGACCCAACTTGGGTTAACAAATTGCCCAACTAAATCAGTCCCAATTGGGCTGAAATTTTTCCCAAGGTCATATTCTAACCCTAAGGATCACCCACCAAAATTTGGAGGCGATTGGGGGTCATTAGACCCATTAATTAATTAACATTTGAATTATGAAATTATTACAAAACCTTAGAAAAATATTCTCCTAAAATTCCCATCTTTGGATATGATAAGGTTGTTGATATAAGTAGCCTAGGCTTCAATTTTCAAGTCAATCCCATGACCTAATCAAAAGATATGCAAGGAATGATGGCTTCCCTACCCTTGGGACCAGTCCTACAAAAATGGCTCTATAGGGGCTACAGTGCCCCTATTGGCCTGAAACAAATTTTCTTTTAATCTACACACCAAGGGCTACAAAGTTTATGTTGGGTACTTTTTCATTAGAGGTAGTCTAGTATTTTTAATAATTAAAAGAAAACAATGTAAATAGTGTGACAGAAATGAAATAAATCATTTAAACCATATGAAATGATTCTACACGAATCTTGGCGCAGATCTAACGGCATCTGGCTTTCTTCTTCATTCAGCCAATGGCTGAGATGCTCCCATCCTGGGCTCACTTCCTCCTCACTTTCCCGGCCACCTGAGCGCCGCCCCGGTCGACCAATGCCACCACCACCTTTGTAGAGGTGGTGGCCGACGATTAGAGGTGGTTGGCCAGCCAGAGTGAGGGGATTTTGCGGGGGAAAGAGGGCTCGAAACGAGCCCTCTCGGAAGCGCGATCCGAGCCCAATTGAGCTCGGATCAAGCACCCAAATTATCAGAGGATCTAGCCCAATTTCGGTTATACTTGGGTGGAGGGATGAATTGGCCATCAATTAGGCCGGGAAGAAGCTGAAAACTTCTCCTCTCCCCAAGGGGAGATGAAAGGTGCCATCAATTGCTCAGATTGGGGGTTTCTACTTCTTCCCCAATAACTCCCCTCTCTTTCTCTCTCTTCCAAATTGGGCTATCTCTCTCGGGGCTGACTCTCTTCAAATTGAATGGCCAAATCAGCAGCATTCAATCCCCATTAGGTGGTGGACCACATCAATTGGGTCTAGTTCAAGTGGATTGGGTTCAATTTGGGTAAAGTAGGTCATTTTGACCTAAATTGAGGATAAGGTTGACTTTGGGGAAATTGACCACTTGGGTTGACCACAATGGGTGCGTAGTGACCCTTTGGACTCTCTTATGGGTTAGGAAGGTTTAGGTGGACTCAATTTGGCAAGGTGAGGGTGAATTGCCCCTTAGTAGGGCACTTTTGACCAAATTAGGGCTAGAGTTGACTTTGGTTAAATTGGCCCAATTGGAGGTCCCATGATTGGGATTTTTGATCCATTAGGTCCCTAGTGTCCCTATAAGGGTAGGGGCAAGGTAAATTTGGCATGGTGGTGGCCAATTGTCCCTAATTGAGTTAGTTTGACCAATTTTGGGTTAGGGTTGACTTTGGTCAATTTGGCCTCTTTGGTTGACCCCAATGGGTCCCTGGTGCTCCAAGGAGACCCTAATAGATTAGGGATACTATGGTGGGGTCAAGGTTCAAGGTGAGGCCCTAAAGTCCAACTCTAGGCTAGGTATATGAAAACTGCTATTTGCAGACCACTTGGATTTTCTCCTTCTCACCCAAGCTCACATGGTCTTGAGCTCTTCCTATGGTTTTGTCATGACCTAGTCATGACAAAACCAACTTGGGGGTCTAGTTGTTTGCGGGATATTACAAATTCCAATACATCAAAAT
Organism: Dactylorhiza incarnata; assembly: GCA_033032865.1. NCBI lineage: Eukaryota > Viridiplantae > Streptophyta > Magnoliopsida > Asparagales > Orchidaceae > Dactylorhiza > Dactylorhiza incarnata. The sequence goes on along the minus strand of JAWHQI010000051.1, from coordinate 5,448,633 downwards.
AAAAATTTCGTCCTCAAAATTCTGGTTAACCTGTGGGTTTCTACTACAAGAAAGAAAATGTAACATCCCAGAAAAATTTAGGTTATACCTGCTGCAAAGAGCTCTAGGTACTTTTGCTGCATCAAGTGCAGTGGCTCCCAGGAGTGCTCCTCTTGTCCATGGTTCCTCCATAGGACCTTGACAAGTGGAACCTTCTTGCACCGCAAGACTCGCAACTTCGTGTCATTTATCCGGACCGGCTCCAGGTGAACCGATCGATCAGTAGCTACCGGCCCTTCTGCAGAAAATATTTGTAGCTCTGGCCGTAGTAAAGCCCTCCTATGTGAGGAGACTTGGAAAACGTCATGCATTCCCTCTAACTCCGGCGGTTGCTCTACTCTGTAAGCCAAGGCACTGATCCGCTCCAGGATCCTGTAAGGCCCCATGTATCTCGGACTGAGCTTCTTCCGCCCACGAACCCGCGAGACTCCATGCATCAGACGTATTTTCAAGAAAACCCGATCTCCTACCTGGAACTATACCATATGATGTCGTGCATCGTAGTACTTGGCCTGCCTGCTCTGGGCCTCCAACATCCTGTCTCGAATCAGTCGCACCTGAGCCTCGGTGTCTTCCACAAACTCTGAGCTGAGTGCCTTGGGATCCTCATCCTGAATCCAAGACAATGGTGTCCTACACCTCCGTCCATATAATGCCTCATAGGGTGCCCTGCCTATACTAGCCTGGTGAATGTTGTTGTATGAGAACTCGACTAATGGTAACAATCTCTCCCATGGCTCCCCGCAGTCCAGAATGCAAAGGCGTAGGAGATCCTCCAGGGTATGATTGGTACGCTCTGTCTTCCCATCTGTCTGGGGGTGGAAGGTTGTACTAAAAGTCAACCGGGTGCCTAGGTAGGCCTGCACCGCTCTCCACTCCCTTGACGTAAATCGTTCATCTCAATCTGACACGATCATCCTAGGCACACCATGATACCGAACTAACTGCTCCACGAACCTCCGTGCCAAAACAGTGTCAGGAGTGTCCTTCCTGACTGGAATGAATCTGGCCACCTTCGTCAATCTATCGACGATCACCCAAATCGAGTCATTTCCCGCATGAGATCGGAGAAGACCGTGTATAAAGTCCATCGTGATGTCGTCGAACTTCCACTCCGGTACCATGAGTGGCTGCAATAATCCGGCGGGGTTCCCGCACTCTACCTTCATGAGTTGGCAAGACTCGCAGCGAGTCACAAAATAGGTGATGTCTTTCTTCATACCCGGGTGCACGGAATATCTACTGCAATGATCCTCTATCATAATATCCTCCCAAATCAGACTCCCTGCCGGTATATACACTCAGCCTCTAAAACTCAACAGGCTGTCCTTCAACGAATAGTCTCCAGCAGATCCTGCCTCTAAAGCTCTGAATATTGGCTCTAGCTTGGCATCCTGCCTCTGCCCATCCCTGATGCGGTCTCGAATGTCGTTTGTGGTACCCATCGCCGCTAAATACTCCTCGTATAGCTCCGGATCGTCCTCGGATACTAACGAAGTCTGCATGTCCTCGAAGATCTGTACCAGCTCCATGGCCATCATCGTGGGCTCTGCACCCGATGTGGTAGCTCTCCTGCTCAAAGCCTCTGGTACTACATTCGCCTTCCCTGGGTGGTAATGCATCGTGTACTGGTAGTCTGATAAAAACTCCACCCATCGTCTTTTCCAGATGTTCAGCTCCTTCTGCGTATCTATGTACTTCAGATTCTTGTGGTCTGAGAATATGTCGCAGTGGACACCGTAGAGGTAATGCCGCCAAATTTTTAGAGCAAATACAATTGCTCCCATCTCCAAGTCATGCACCGGGTAATTCTGCTCGTGATTCTTCAACTGGCGGGAGGCGTATGCTATCACGTGCCCGTTCTGCATCAGAGCGGCACCCATCCCCTGGTATGACGCATCTGTGTACACCTGGAATCCTTCCCTCCCCGATATAAGGGCAAGGATGGGGGCTGTAGTAAGTCGACCCTTCAGCTCCTGGAAGGCTTCCTCACACTGCGACGTCCATGTAAAAGCAGTATCCTTTTTCGTCAGGGATGTGAGCGGGAGGGCTATCTGGGAGAACCCCTGCACGAACTTCCGGTAATAGCAGGCAAGTACTAAGAAACTCCGCACGTCGGTGGCCGTCTTCAGCGGTGGCCATTCCCGCACAGCCTGGATCTTCGCTGGATCCACTGCTAGACCAGCTCCACTGATAATATGGCCTAGGAAGGCCACCTCCTTTAGCCAAAACTGGCACTTGCTAAACTTCGCATACAGATGATGCTCCCGAAGCTTCTCTAATATTAGTGCCAAATGTCGTGCATGCTCCTCCTCCGTCTTTGAATAGATGAGGATGTCATCGATGAACACGATGATGAAGATGTCGAGATAAGGCTCAAACACCCAGTTCATCAGGCTCATAATTGCTGATGGTGCATTTGTGAGTCCGAACGGCATCACCGCGAACTCATATAATCCGTATCGGTTGCTGAAAGCCGTCTTCGGGATGTCCTCTTCCTGGATCCTTAGCTTATAATACCCCAACCTCAAGTCCAGCTTCGAGAAGCAGTGGGCTCCCTCTAGCTGGTCAAAAAGCTCATCTATCCTCGGCAAAGGGTACATGTTTCGCACCATCAGCCTATTCAGTGCTCTGTAGTCTATGCACAATCAGAGTGTCCCATCCTTCTTCTTTATGAATAGCACCGGAGCTCCCCAAGGTGAGGAACTTGGTCTAACAAACCCAGCTTCCACCAGCTCCTGTAGCTGGCTCCGAAACTCCACTAGCTCCTTCAGGGCCATCCGTTAGGGAGACCTAGATACCGGCACCAGTTGATTTGGAAATCCTTCTCGCAGTGCGGAGTCAATCCGGGTAGCTTCTCCGAAAATACGTCGGCAAAATCCCACACGACCGGAATATTTGACATCGAGTCTTTGACTTCCGTCGCCTTGAAGAGCGCCTGATATACCTCGTCTCCCTGCAGATGGGCCTTGACGGCGTAAACTGATGATAAAAAGATACGGGAGGGGTGTTTGATACCTTCGATTACTACTTTCGAGTCTTCAAGCTTCAGAACAATCCTTCTCACCAAGCAGTCAAGCCTTGCCTGATTTCCGTACAGCCAGTTCATGCCTAGGATCAGATCAAAGTACTTCATCTTCAAAAGCATTGTCGGCGCTTCGAACAGCTTCCCTCCATTCTCCACATTCATGTTGCACTTTGCATCCGTTATTATCTATGATCCGTCTGGGAACAGCACCCTCCTGAGTATGCCCTTAAAGTGCTGCACCTGGTCCAGATCGTCCACAAATTCTTCCGAGATGAACGAGTGCAAGGCACCTGTATCGAATAAGGTGTATGCGGGCTTGCCATAGACGAGTACTATACCTGGGTGAGATTTGTTTGTTTTGGTTCAATGCTAAGGTAAAACTAAGGTTTGCTAGGTACTAATGAAGATAATGCCAAAAGACATTAAAAGTACCTGTAATGACCCTTACGGGGTCCCGGGGCTGAGCTAGATCCAGAGCGTACATTTGGTCCCTGTTCGGCCTCTAATATCCGCCCTAAAATCCACGGCCTCGTCCACGTCCCCGGCCCCCTAAATGATGGGCATGAGGGGCAGCCTGTAGTGATGGTTGTGCATTCCTCTGAGGGAAGTTCCTCCGGATGTGGCCAGTCTGGCGGTAGTGGTAGCACTCTGGAGGTTGCCCACCTCCTCCAATCCTCGGCATCTCCCGTATCTGTAGAGGCTGAGGATCCAACACTACCGTCTCCCTCTGCTCCTGGCGGGATCGGACCTCCGTCCTTCCTTCCCATAATCTCGACCTCTCAGTTGGTCCCTTCTACCTCCACGTCCCTGGTCCACCATTGGTCTCTTCCTTCCATGAACAGTTTGCTGGTCTACCTCCAGCTTCTTGGCCATCTCCAGGATCTTAGTCATACTACCGCCGGAGACGAAGAGGAGGGTCTGCCCCAGCTCATCACGAAGGCCATTGTAGAACCTCTTTGCAAATCCTGCGTCATCCAGCTGATATGAAACTGCAAACCGGGATAGATGGCTAAACTCCCGGTGATACTCTAAAACTGTCCTGCTCCCCTGCCTCAACTGCAAAAATCTGTCCTCCAGCTCGTCTCTTGCAGACTGCGGCACAAAATGCTCCAGCAGTGCTGCCATGAACTCATCCCAAGAAACATCTGTAACCTCCAGTCCTGTATATGCTATGTCCAGGAACCTCTTCCACCATCTCTTTGCATGGGATTCCAAGCATGAGACACCAGTGGCACCTCCATATCTGTCGGGCACTGAATCCCTGTCAGCATCTCCTCCATGATGTCCACCCACTCTTCAGTCCTCACAACTGCCTCTGTCCCGAGGTATGATGGGGGGGAGAGACCTCGAAAGACGCTCAGCCAGTTGGCCCCAAGGTTTTGCTGAGGAGTCGGTGCCTGCTGTGCCCTGAATGTCTCCAATATGGCTGTCAGTGTTGTCCCATCTCCATCTACTAGAACGGGGTTGGAGTCGGTGGTGGTGGAATGACGTTTGGTGTCGGTGGAACTCTATGCTGTGGTGTAGGGTTTGTCGCGGGATACACAAGAAGATTACACCCATAAGGGACTTAGCTAGAGAATATTTAGTTAGAAGTGGACTTTCCATGTGATTTCCCTTATGGGCATACCATTGCTTCCGCTGCTAGTTTGTCCTCAAACTAAGCTCGCTCGGGGTGGCCCAGGTTTTGTGGACTTCTTTTCTTTTCTCTGGATCGAGGTTTCCTCTGATACCACTTTCTAAGACACCAGTCGCACCTCCATATCTGTCAGGCACTGAATCCCTGTCAGCATCTCCTCCATGATGTCCACCCACTCCTCAGTCCTCACAACTGCCTCCGTCCCGAGGTATGATGGGGGGGGGGGGGGAGAGACCTCAGAAGACGCTCAGCCAGTTGGCCCCAGGGTTTTGCTGAGGAGTCGGTGCCTGTTGTGCCCTGAATTTCTCCAGTATGGCTGTCACTATTTGTCCCATCTCTGTCTACTGCAACGGAGTAGGAGCCGGTGGTGGTGGAATGACGTTTGGAGTCAGTGGAACTCCATGCTGCAGTGTAGGGTTCGTCGCGGGCTACACAAGAAAATTACACCCGTAAGGGACTTAGCTAGAGAATATTCAGTTAGAAGTGGACTTTACATGTGATTTCCCTTATGGGCACAGCATTGCTCCTGCTGCTAGTTTGTCCTCAAGCTAAGCTCGTGCGGGGTGGCCTAGGGTTTGTGGACTTCTTTTCTTTTCTCCGGATCGAGGTTTCCTCTGATACCACTTTGTTAGACCCTTTTTTCCTTTTAAAAACCCGAGTCTTATGCCCAGAACCATTGCTTTGCGGTGACACCCTCGCTCGGGAAGGTCGCAACTACAAAACGCCGATCCTGCCGGCCTTATCAATCACAAAGAAGTAAAGCTTAAGCACACTTATAGAAGCCAAGTCCATATCACATAGAAGTAAAATCATCATAAAGAGATGTCCACATCAAATGTCTGAATAGAAAGGTATGATAAAAATAAAGGGCTCATGCCCTGTACATCAATTCCTCACTACATTTTCTCTCGCGTAAGCATAAAATACTAAAGCTAAACGATGCTCACAGATCCTTCCAATGGTGCTCCCATGCTAGACTGCCCCGTCTCCATCTGCACAGGCCTCTGTTGCTGCAGCATCTCCTCGGTCCCCTAAAATGATAAGGTCCACCGACCGTTAGTCAAAAAGACTAAGCCAATCCCCCACCCTCCCCCGGTGACTCCTAGGAACCGAGCGGGAGGAATGAAGCAGAGGACAACAAGGGGTGTAAACAATAGCAGATGATGGGGATATAATCTATAGGGAATGTCTACCACTACGCAATATATATCGTAACTAAAGCAGTAAGTAAAGTAGAGTAAGAACAAGTAAAGTAAACAAGTAGAGCAAATATATAAAGGTAAGTAAGGAAAAGTAACCGTTGATTTATTGGAATGCCCACACAAACCTATAGACTAAGGGGTTGTTTAGCAAGGCCTATCGTATAAGAAGTCCCATAACCAACTTATACGATAGCGGTAGGGGTTGAAATGCAATGTTGATGTTATGTCATGCAAGGTATGCAGTTAAATGTTATGTTCACACAAGTGCAACTCACACACTACGACTCTATGCGCACAGACCTTTAGTTCCCCCTTTTTGAAGCTAGCAAAACTCCCAGGATACTCCCGTGGTGGCAAATGGAAGCGGTGGGTTGGGCCTCGCCCACCTCTAGGTTGGTATTTGCACTACCTAACCTAGACCTATCGTACGCCTCAATGCTAAGAACACACCAGTTGAGCTACTGTGTACTCTTGCTGGTTAGACCACCAGACTTGTCTTGGTTAAGGGTTGTCCACACTTACCGAGCCCAAGTATTAATGTCGGTGTAACGACCATCAACACTAAGGACCTACGACCTTCTGCACATGCAAACATGTTTATCATCTATCTCCGATCCATAAGCTCCATGGGCTAACCCGTCCGTCATAATAAACATTGATGAGTCATAAACCACCAGACTAAATTAGTCTACTGCTACAACCACCGAGCCTACCGCTCGTAAGACCAAACCGACTAACAAACCCGTGACCACGGGATGTGAGTGAGTGTATTATTATGTTAATCTTGTATAACAACTTAGACCTACAATTTATGGTTAACCTTGGACTTCCCGAGTATTACCCTGTAAGGGGCTCGCTACAGTACTAGGAACTATAATGGGATGACACCCCAAGGCTCCCTTTCACAAGGCATTTAATGTTATTGGTATCAACCCATATGCATGACCCTCTTACCATTTCACTTGTGTTAACCCTAGGTGGTTTATGACACGCTAGGGGAAAGATGATCTTTCGTCAATCCCAAGCACGACCTTACCCTTAACTCACCAAGCACTCCAGTCACATAAACTTCTTTTTGGTGGCCTCAACCTCTTCAAGCTGACAACATACACCAACTAAAACCCAATTCCTTTTAGTCGGTCACTAGTTACCCAAGTTTTACCATTTTACTACACGCCGACCAAACGAACTATATGAACCTCATAAGTAGAAGTACTCCAAATATTCACCCACATGACACAAGATTATTAATGGAGGACTATCATGGCATTATAAGACTAAATCCAAAGATTCATATTTTTCCTTAAAATTTTAGCATTTATTTTAATTTCTCCAATATTTGCCAGGAATGAATATGAACATGAAGTGTAAGGTATTCTTATGATATGACTCCTATAAAATTAAGATAAATCTATCATGCCAAAATAATAGTAAGTACAAAGTGTCACAATTTTACAATCAGGAATTGTCCTCTAATTATAATATTTAGCATCTTTCCAAAGTTGGAGGTTAATGAAGAAACCATCAAAAATACTTATCCAAAAATTATGGAAAAATTACTAGACCTTCTTATTAGTCAAAAAAGTCTACTGGACAAATTTCAGAATTTATAAAGGCAAATTAATCACATAATTAAATATTCCAAAGAAACCCTTTCTAGGGAAAATTGTGAAGAAACCTACTGTTAAATAATTCCAAAAATTATGAAAGAAAAACTAGATCTCCAATATGATCATAAAGGCTTGCTGACTGAGTTTCACAATTTATGGAAATCATTCTCTCACCTAAATAAATATTCCAAATAAGTCCTAATATGAACAGGTTGTGAAGTAGCCTACTGATAAATATCTCCAAAAATTATATAAAAATTTAGAGACCTTCCTAGTGCCCTGAAATGTGCTATCACCAAGTTGCAAATTTTTCCAGAGAGTATTGGACCCTCAATTATTTTTCTTAAGACTAAGACAGAATAAGTTCCTTGTGAATGAAGTATTGGTTAAATCATTTAATTAATTACACAAAAATTACAAGAGTTCCATCATATGATTATAAAGGCACTACTAAGATTTCATCACCATCCAAGACCATTTGAATATGTAAATATTTTTATTAATGAAAAGTCCTAAAGGGGTATAACCTAATTTAGGGGGAATAAGGGTTCCTAAATTCCTTCTAAAATTTCCTAGGGTATTATTACACCCTTTGAACTTGTACCCCACATTTCATGGCCATTCAATAACATTTGACCCCATGTCCTTCACAAAACTCAAAGAGCAACCATAAGGGCAAAGCTAGGTTTTGGGGCAAATCCACCCCACATCACCCCAACTCACTCATGGAGGTGTTTTAGGTGATCCTAAACCAGTGGCCAAGGTTTCACATCATGTTGATGAACCATAATACACCAAGATGAACACCATACCCTAATTTTGACCTAGTTTGACCCAACTTGGGTAAACAAATTGCCCAACTAAATCAGTCCCAATTGGGCTGAAATTTTTTCCAAGGTCATATTCTAACCCTAAGGAGCACCCACCAAAAATTTGAGGGGATTGGGGGTCATTAGACCCATTAATTAATTAACATTTGAGTTTTGCATTTATTACAATAACCTTAGAAAAATATTCTTCTAAAATTCCCATCTTTGGATATGATAAGGAGGTTGATATAAGTAGCCTAGGTTTCAATTTTCAAGTCAATCCCATCAACAAATCAAAAGATATTCAAGGAATGGTGGCTGCCCTACCCTAGGGACCAGTCCTACCAAAATGGCTCTACAGGGGGGCTACAATGTCCCATTTGGCCTGAAATAAATTTTCATTTAATATACACACCAAGGGCTACAAAGTTTATGTTGGGCACTTTTTCATCAGAGGTAGTATAGTATTTGTAATAATTAAAAGAAAACACTGCAAATAGTGTGACAGAAATGAAATAAATCATTTAAACCATATGAAATGATTCTGCACGAATCATGGCGCAGATATAACAACGGCTGGCTTTCTTCTTCCTTCGGCCAAGGGCTGAGATGCTCCCATCCTGAGCTCACTTCCTCCTCACTTTCCTGGGCACCTGAGCGCCACCCCGACCGACCAATGCCACCACCACCTTCTTGGAGGTGGTGGTCGGCGATTTGAGGTGGTTGGCCGGCCAGAGTGATGGGATTTTGCGGGGGAAAGAGGGCTCGAAATGAGCCCTATCAAAAGCGCGATCCGAGCCCAATTGAGCTCGGATCATGCCCTGAATTATCAGAGGATCTAGCACTAGGGGAGAGGAAGCGGATCGGACCAGTGTGGGGGCTTGGTGGCGCGTATTCCGGTGAGTGGCCATTGCCGGTGGTGGAGCTTTTGGTGTCATGCCGAAATAGGCCTCCTCTGCACGATTCTCACTGGAAGGTTGGGGGTTCTCTTCCTCTCTGATCACTGAAGGAATGGGGGTTTCAATTCGAGGTTGGGTGGCTTTATTCCTGAAAGCCATTAATGGCCATTACTAGAATTTCGGTTATACTTGGGGGGGGGGGGGGATGAATTGGCCATCAATTAGGCCGTGAAGAAGCTGAAAACTTCTCTTCTCCCCAGGGGAGATGAAAGGGGCCATCAATTGCTCATGTTAGTTATTTGGGTGTCAACTTATCACATAGAGGGGGGTGAATAGATTTTCAAATTATTTTATCCCCTTTAGGTGTTCTTGTTTTCTGGTTAAAAGATCTATAGATTAGTAAAGCATATCACAGAAAACACACAAGAACTTATAGAGGCTGCTCAAGACAGGGTGTCTTGAGTAGTCCTCTTTCCCTCTGCGCCTACCTAACAGTGTGCTAGGCTCGGCAAACTCCGCCAAAACTTCAAGCCCTCAAGCCTTACAACACGGACCCACAAGTCCTACAGCCTAAGCCCGCAAGCCCCTACTGTACCCAAGCCCTCAAGCTCGACAATCAGGCCCTTAAGCCCTACCTAGCTCAGACCCGCAAGTCTAGCCTCTGCCCTAACTCGCAAGCCTTCACGGGTCTCAAGCCCTCAAGCTTTACAATCAGGCCCTCAAGCCCTATCCCTAGCTCATACCTGTAAGTCTAGCCTCTGCCCTAGCCCACAAGCCTTCATAGGCCTCAAGCCGTCAATATTGACAATATTGGACCCGCAAGTTCACTTCCCTGGCCCTCAAGCCTCACAACTCTCCAGCCCTCAAGCTAGACACTCAGATCTAAAAATAGATCTTACAGGTTTGGCCCTCAAGTCTTACAACAATAAAAGTTGAAATAAAAACTCTGCCTGATGGAGATCGACAACTTGACTTGAAGAAGATGCTTCTTGATTTGTCATTTTCAGCACTGGATCTTCTTCAGCCCTTCTTCTTTTGACTGATGTTGATCGGCTACCTTTCTTGAACGATTCTTAGCAGACGATGAAACTTGACTGCATCTTGAAGAACACAGAATGATCGTTTTTGTTCTTGCCTACTTTCTTTCTTCGTCGTCGCTTGTACTGTTGTATTGCTAGGCGGGATACTTTTTCATTTTTCTCCCTATTTTCTAGGGCATCACTGTTTTCTTTTTATAGGACGGATGAGCTACTTAACGGTCATATACGATGTCCTATTCTAACAACTGCCCATGCCTTAAGAGCACGCGCTAATTGGACAATCAGGGGGCAACATTAAATGTTGACAACACGTCTGGCAATATTTGAATCTGTCTGACGATATTTCCATTGTTATGATGACATGGATAATATCTAGATGACAGGACTTTGTCGATGCCTTGAACTAGTCTCTTCTTCAATTCTTCATTAGATAGTGATATCTTCGACGATACTGGACAATTCTTCTGTACTTGAGCTTTTGACGACACGAAGTCATCTAACTGATGTCGTCGCGATCTTCTTGTCTGCTTGATATCGTTGTGATCAATTTGTCTTCTTGACGACACGCCTTCTTGTTAACGATATCTTTGAGTCTTCTTCTTCATCTTCGACATTCTGATAGCGTCATGTAGATGTCACAACGATATCACCAATCTGCCTTGCTCTGCATGTTGTCGACGATAGGTCTATTGTTGTCAATGATACGCATGATCCTTTCCGACGACACGGACACAATCATTCTTCTTTACTTTGCCCATCATCTCAACAATGTGCATGTACTTGTCGACGATATGTCCAGCCTTTTTCGATGATATTATACTTAGGCAGGTTATTGAAGTACTGGACATATTGTCTCATCTCTGCAAGGATGAACTAGATATGACATTAAATACAACTTTCACTTATCATTGAGCTGAGCACTTCTTCAAATCAGGAACACTGTTGGGCACTGTTCCCAACAATCTCCCCCTATTTGAAGAAGCCCTAACTTACTTCAATGATAAATGCCACACATGAAAAGATTTATCATTTCAGATAATTGCATCACACATAAAGCAGCAATCACAAAAATAGATTAAATGTTCTTAACAATAGATACCAAGCATATAAATAGATTAGATGTTCATGAATAAACACTAACATTCATTTGCGCCATTCTAATTAAGATTTTAATTTAGTGCTCCTCAGTGTCTGCTGCTGCCTGCCACTTTGGCTTTCTGCCTTTGCCTCTGATAATAGTGGATGGGCATTGGAATCTTCTTAGGAGAGGGAGGAGGACCCTGTGGGAATGCTTGTTTATGATTCTTCCTCCTTTCCAGCTGTTTCATTTGCTTGTCCCATTCAACTGACTGATATACCCTTTGAGGGTTCTTCTGAGGGTATCCAACCTATACCCATGATTCTTTTATGATTTCTCTTGAGACTTGACTCCACCTTCCTGATTGTGGATCCATCTCAACCTCCCTCAGTCTCTTCTGCCTGTATTTGTTACTCTGAATTCTCTTTCTCTTCTTGGAAGATGCTGATTCTCTGAGTTCTATGTCGTGCTCTGCTGAGTCAGTGCTTGTAGAAGGGTTGGAAGCCTCATATACTAATGGGGGTATTTGCATTGTATACTTTATTTGATTTGCTATCCACATCGCTTGATGTGAACCGACGTTTATTATCTCATTCTCCCCCTTTAGGGCTTGTTCAATTACCCGTTCTTCAAGACCATCTCTGACCAGAGTTAGCCGTTCATGCAGATGTTGTTCAGTCACATCCAAATTGTTCCTTACTTCAAGCAGATGGGTATCTAGTGTATTAGTATTCTCATTGATCCTATTTAGAATTTGATTCCTGTTACTGGTGGCACCTGTTTTTAATTGTTCAAACGCATAGTCCACATTGTCTGAGAATGTTACTTGATTAGTCAGGATCTTGTGGGTTTTATGTCCCCCTTTGTTGACTTCCTCACCGATCTTTTTAATTGCTGGAGATGCCAGAGTGTAGAAGTGAGCGCACTGGGTGTTGAGGTGGAGTATGTCGCTCTTTACTTTCTAGATCTCGCCCTTCACCTCTTTCCTTAGATTATCCACAGTCTTTACTATAAATTGTTCTAGTTGTTTCCGCTGAGCAGTTAGTAGAGCTGACATCATGTGAAAGAGAGAACCTTACTGAGCCGAAGATGGCTCAGCAGCTTGTTCATCTTCATCTTCTCTTTCCTGTGGAGCTTCTTCAGAGATATCTGCAGATGATTCTTCACTTATGTGTACTGTCACTTTGGCTTTCCCTTTGACATCTTCTGGTACTGTCTCACTTGGATATGTAAGCACAATCTTACTTGCTACTATTAACTCTCGGCAGTCTGAAAGAGTGAGGTCTTGCAGGGGCTCAGGCACAGTGCCTTGATCTTCCAGGGCAGAGTACCCCAGTTGGATATCCACCTCAACTTGAGCATCTCCTTGGGCTAAGCCTCCTGCCGGGAGCCCCCATCAATCATCTCGTCATCTTGGGCTGAGCTCCCAGCAGGGAGCTCCCCATCAATCATCTCTGCGTCTTGGGCTGAGTTCTCAAGTTGAATCTCCCCCTCAGCAGGAACATTCCCCAAGTTGGGGTTTCTATCTTCTTCAATAATCTCTGTGGGAGCAGGTTCTGGTACTATTCCTGGAAAATCCCTTAGGGTGGAAGTCTCCCCCTCAGACGTACCAGGGATTTGTGGGGGTGGGGGTATGTCGTCGGAGCTGCTGGAGGAACCATCTTTGGAGGGATCAATTGGGACTGCTTATTTCTTTTGTTTCTTTGGAGCAGGCTGGACATCAGATGATGGTTTAGGGATAGACCTATCCCACGGATCGAGCATCTTTGCATCCAATATCTTTGAGTAGTGTAGGGGATAATATTCTTCCTTAAGAGGAGGTTGTCAGGGTGCTCTTAATTCTATGGAAGAGAAACACACTCCAGTTGGTCTTCTTAGAATGGATTATCCTGGCCATGACAACGAACATGTCTTTAGAAATTCGGTCATGGGTCCCAGGTTTGCACAACAGAACTTTGCCAACAATGTCGGCCAGTAGCTTCCCCTTTTGATTAAATTCTGCTCTCTTAATAGACCCGTAGGTCTTCCCTGTGTGGCCGCACCAGGTATATCTTGCGGACACATCCTCTGAGGTCAGCTCTTCTTCTTCCTCTACCCCTTAGATTCTTGGCAGATGCACCGTTTTTCCTAGGCTTTTCGCATATATTTTAACTTTCTTACCTCCCACCTTGGACTTGATCTGTGATTCGGTGTGGTTGATTCTTTCTTCGGCAAAGAACTCTGTTAGTTCACAGTGGAGAAGAACTGAGGGTTCGCATAGAAGATATTCCAGTCCTGATGACTCCAGCAACCCTATCACTGACCTTATCTCATCGGAGCAGGCATTGAAACCCCCTCGCAGGAGTTCACATCCTGACACCACTTCCTCTTTCTTGGGACCCATTGAGACATGGAGCGAGAGAGAAGGCAGCACGTCGAAGATGAGGCGGTGGTTTGTCGACGGAATAGTTTGAGGCAAACGAATGCGTGATTTTTATTCTTGAGCATTCACTCTATTTATAGTGCAAGTAGGTGAAGGGGCACGTACCTTCGACACCGTTGATGAAAGATGATCAGACGGCTCCGATGGACCGATCCTAGTGTCGTGATAAAAGGCTCATCTTTATTTAGGCGATACTGCTTATTGTCGTTGAAGTGAACCTTGGATGCGCATCTGTCCAGCTCGATCCATTGTCGTCGTAATGTCTATTGTGTTGTCATAACAACTTTTTGTATCGACGATTATAGATTCCAAGGTTTATCAGCTAACGTCATCTTTTAGGCCCCTTTTACTAGGATGACCTGCACTAAGTTTGTTAGTAAACAGACTTTGCTCTTCTGCGAATGGGTCAGAATAGCCACCTTGTCCAAGGCCCAGATTTATACGGGCACTTGGACTACCTGCAAATTGAGATCACAAACCCTTAGGAACCCAAGTAGTTTTGGGTCCTAGGACATTGTTAGCTTTAAAGAGCATACTAGATTTAACGACTCCAGGATATGCATAGTGATAATGAACAAGGCAATTTGTAGGTTTAGCATTCGTTACCCTTGGAGCAGTTGGATTGTACCAACAATCAATTGCAAAGTGCCCAGTCTTTCCACAGCACCGACATTCAAACCTACTGTATCTTCTTTTCTGGCTAGCTGTGTGAGCATGAGTCCTTTGAGTATTAACATAAGGATACTTGAACGGTACTGGTCTGTACTGATTGTGAGTGTGATGTTGACAATCATCATCCACAGCTTTCCATCTGGAGTTCGTCTTCTTGAGTGATTTCTTCTCTTCTCTAGACCCACTAACTTCATGTCTCCTTGTGATCATCCTTTCATGAGGTACCCTTGTGGTTTTTGGCATGTTATTTGCTCCACTTCTGGAGCTCCCATTCTTGTGATACCCAAGATTGGGTTGCCCAACATTCTTGTTTAAGGGTGAGATTACCTCCCCCAAGTTTGCCTTCTTCTCACAGGGTCTGCCTGGTCCATTTTTCTTGAAGCATCCTTGCTCCCTTCTTTGAGTGGAGCAGCAGTCATTTACCAGTGGAGGAGGGATCTCTGGTTTGGAGAAGCTTACTACTGGCTTTCTTTTTATAGGGGATTTATTCTCCACACTCCTGACTTTATTGACCCTAGAGTTCAGAAGACCAGCCTGATTTCTATCCTTCTTTAGAAGTACAACCTCCTTGGTTAGAGAGTAGCACACCTCCTTGCTATCTATCAGTGCCTTCATTGTTTTTCCAAACTTGCTTATTAGGTCAAGGTTGGAGCTTGCATTGAAGTCCTTTTTGAGTTGGCAAAACTCTGCATTATGTAGAGTAAGCTTCTCTGCCTTTTCGGAGAGATCAGAGTTTCTGGCTTGAAGAATTGAGATCTCTTCAACTTGCTCCTTGCAGAGCATTTTGAATTTTTTGAGTTCTTCTAAAAGGCCATTATAAGGCTCGAACAAGTCATCATTTTCTGATGAGCAAGTTTCAGATTCTAAATCTGATAAGGATAGAGGGGCTCTTATACATACTTGCTCAGGTGTGACTTCAACCTGGATTTCTTCCTCTGACTCAGATAGGATAGTCAATCCAAACTGAGTCTCCTCTTCTGAATCTGACCAACTTGAGTCACTATCACTCAGGGTTTTGATCTTCGTCTCATCTGCAGTGCTTCTGAGTTTTGATGATCCTTCCATGAGAACTGTTAGAGAGTTCCACATGTCCTTGGCGGTAGTGCAGTGAGCAATTTGCTGAAATGTAGAGATATCAACTGCATCAGCTAGAATGCTCTTAGCTTCTTTGTCCAAGTTGATTAGGATGAGGTCATCTTCAGTCATTTCAGATGATCTCTTGGCCAGAACATATGGCCCTTCTCGAATGGTCAAAGACATCCTTGGATCAATAACATCCATGTAAATTTTTGCCCTCACCTTCCATAAGGCAAAGTTTTCCCTAGAACAGATGGCTAGTCTTGATTCCATAGCTTTGATGTGTGGACACCCACTGGCAGATCTGTTCAAACTGTTAAGCTTTATTTGAACAACCTACCTATGATACCAATTGTTAGTTATTTGGGTGTCAACTTATCACCTAGAGGGGGGGGGGGGGGGGGGGGGGGGGGTGAATAGGTTTTTTAAATTATTTTATCCCCTTTAGGTGTTCTTGTTTTCTAGTTAAAAGATCTGTAGATTAGTAAAGCACAGCACAGAAAACACACAAGAACTTATAGAGGTTCCTCAAGATAGGTTGTCTTGAGTAGTCCTATTTCCATTAGGTGGTGGACCACATCAATTGGGTCTAGTTCAAGTGGATTGGGTTCAATTTGGGTAAACTCGGTCATTTTGACCTAAATTGCGACTAAGGTTGACTTTCGTCAAATTGACCACTTGGGTTGACCACAATGAGTGGGTAGTGACCCTTTGGACTCTCTTATGGGTTAGTAAGGTTTAGGTGAAGTCAATTTGGCAAGGTGAGGGTGAATTGCCCCTTAATAGGGCACTTTTGACCAAATTAGGGCTAAAGTTGACTTTGGTTAAATTGGCCGAATTGGAGGTCCCATGATGGGGCTTTTTGGTCCATTAGGTCCCTAGTGTTCCTATAAGGGTAGAGGAAGGGTCAATTTGTCATGGTGGGGGCCAATTGGCCCTAATTGAGTTAGTTTGACCAATTTAGGGTTAGGGTTGACTTTGAACAATTTGGCCTCTTTGGTTGACCCCAATGGGTCCCTGGTGCTCCAAGGAGACCCCTAATGGGTTAGGGATACTATGGTGGGGTCAAGTTTCAAGGTGAGGCCTTAAAGTCCAACTCTAGGCTAGGTATCTGAAAAACTGCTATTTGCAGACCACTCGGGTTTTCTCCTTCTCACCCAAGCTCACATGGTCTTGAGCTCTTCCTATGGTTTTGTCATGACCTAGTCATGACATAACCAACTTGGGAGTCTAGTTGTTTGGGGGATATTACAGAGCATGTGGGAAGCGCGTGCTGAGCGGGAGGATGAGTGCTAAGCTGAGTTTTTGTGCCTTGGAGTTGGACTTAAGTTTGCAACTTCTCGTCGAAAAACCTTAAAGCTCTCTCTGCTACTTTCTATGCCCCTTCAAATGAAGGTTTGAACCTTTTTTATAGTTTTTTTGGTGGTCGGCGGAGGTGGCGCAAGAAGTTGCGCTCTCCTGGTAGTTGAACGGGAGAATAGAATTCCTGATTCCGGTCTCTTGGATCACCAATTTTGCCGATATAACGAACCTGCCCCCCAGGAGGCCCAGGCAATTTGGCCAGTCCGACCAAGCTCACCGCTGGCGGTGGAGGCGATGGAGAAGACAATGGTGGAGATGGTATGACTACAAGAGGGTGAGGACGAGCGCGTCTGGGCGCTTCGCACGTCACTACAACAAATTAGATATGTGGCAGCACTTTTTATGCGTCGTTTTTAAAAACGCCGATGTTTATTTTGGCAATTGCAGCGCAATTGCCGTGTTATTTTAATAAAACACCGCTAAAGATGTATTAATTAGCTAATTAGGTTTTCCCCCTCATTTCCTTAGTTCCTTCTCACTCAGCAGTTTCTCGTCAGAACCCCGCCGAAAGAAAAGAACCTCTCTCGCGTCTCTGAGTGGACCTCAAATCGACGGCAACCATTGGCGATGGTGTGCTTTCTCGCCTCCTCCTACCTGTACGCAAACTCGCATCCCATCCCCTTCTGCATTCTTCATTTCACCTTCTTGTTTCTCGTTTCCTCTAACCTAGACACAAAATTCTATCATCGACGATGACTCATGACTTGACATCGATGACGCCAGCAACTTCATCTGCAAGCAGACGAAGCGAGATGTTCGGCGGGCTTGGCAAGGTGCTTAAAGGCGACTTGCGATCCATGAGAACCCGAGGTAACTTCATATGTCAATTGCTATTCTAACTTTCAATTTTGATTTCTATTTTGATTTTGTTTTCAATTTCCATTTTAACTTTATTTGTCAGTTCCATTTTTACTTTTATTCACGTTGATTTGGGGGTTGTGATTTGTTGGTATTGATGAGAGTCATTTGTGGTGTGGTCGAAACGAGTTTAGTCTTGATAGACCTTAAGGATGTTCTAGATATTGAGGGTAATTTTTTACTTGGCGGATATATACTTGACGATGATGGTTTAAGCAATAACTATGAAGATGGCAATGGAAACTTAGCCTCCTTTTCAAATGGTTGTGGCATTTGATTATGGTGCTGTTAAACTTTTGTAGTAAATGGAGCGACATCATTTACTGACCTTTATAACTTTGGAAACTAGTTTTAGGGTCAGGGAATTTAATGATTATTAATGTAGGACTACGCTTACATGTTTGTGGTGGTGTTTGGGGGAAATTATGTTCATGGGAAGATTTAATTAAACAATATTTGCATTTTTTATCAATGTGTTCACATATCTAAACACTTGAAGGATAATATAATGTCCATGAAAATTGTGAGTTCAACAGTTGTAAAGCTTTCTTTTGTACCTTTGATTGTATACCTTGCTCTCTATGTAGTTTGAAATTTGAACATTTAATGGTACTGAATTTGGCAGATAAGGGGGAAATCAAGGCTTTCAAAATGTGAAGCTAAATCATAGAAGTTGCAGATCATGATAGCCTAAGAATGCCTCTCTCTCTCTCTCACACACACACACACAACTGAACTTAAAGTTCATATTAGCTAGTTAGAAAAAATGTATACAGTGAAAGAGCTAGAGATGGTGGTGTCTTTTCATAAGCATGCCCTTCTTTTCTGTGAAAAAAAAGCTATCCAATACATATTGGAATTAACATGTTTGACAAGTAAGGGGTTCTCTTGTGCGAAGAAAAAGAAATTAAATTGTTTGCCTATTGTGGTAAATATTGGATTTATCTTTAAAATAAATTAGTAATTTTTTTTTATATAGGTACAAAAACAATTTATCAGCAATGGACATGAAATGTATGATAGAGCGCGGCCATTCAAAATTGTATGTAGAAGGCATAAAATGTTTGTTAGATTTATTCTATGCATATTCACCAGTTGGTGCAAAATGTTCATGCCCATGTAGAAAGTGTGTAAATAAGAAGATGTGGCACCGAGAAGAGGTAGAGGGGCATCTGGTATGAAATGGTATTATGGAAAACTACACAGATTGGATATACCACGATGGTCGATTATCTAACATCGGGATCCAGCCTAATAACATCTTTTATTCTACTACAAACCTTATTAACATTAATAATTGCTCTACTAGTCTCATTGATGAATTATTGCATGCGGCCATCCCGAACTTGACGCATGATGAGAATGTGGATATACATGTCAGGAATGATCACTATGGTGAAGATGTGACATTTGACTTTCCTTGAGCTGGGCGAGCTCCCAGCACTGCAAACGATAATAGTTTATATGTCTCTCTTGGAGGAAAATACACCGTTGTGGGAAGGATGCTTGGAGTACACAAAATTATCTTTTTTATTAATGCTTCTGCATATTAAAACACCTGGAAATTGGAGTAATGTACACTTCATTATGTTGTTGAAAACTCTACAGAGTGTGATTCCAGGTGGACATGAAACACTACCTGCTAACTATAATGAGGCCAAGAAAATTACTTCCAAATGAGGCCACAATTACATTAAGATCGAGGCATGTGAAGATGAATGCTCATTATATTGGGGACCACATGCACTAAAGTAGTAATACTTGCATTGTGTGCAGGAAGTCACAATGGGTCGAAGGAGCTGAAAGCCAATTGGTTCACAAGTCAAGGAAACATAAGCAACAAGATGTGAGGACTTTAAAAAAGATCCCCAAAAAAGTTTTTTGTTACTTTCCATTGAAAGAGCGTTCAGAAAGACTATTTATTTGTAAATAGACACCCGAAATGATGCAATGACATGCCAAAGAGCCTAACCATGATAATTTAATGTACTACCCTAGAGATGGCTTGGCATGGAAAGATTTTGATCAAAGATACCAAGAGTTCTCAAGTGAATCTCATAATATTCGCATCGCTCTTGCCACAGATGATTTCAATCCTTTTGGTGATCTTAGCAGCACACACAGTACATGGCCAATAATGTTAGCCATATATAATGTGCCACCTTAGGAGTGCATGAAGAACAGATCTATCATCATGTCAGGTCTGATACCTCGTCCGAAAATGACTGGTAACAATATTGATGATTATTTCAACCATTAATAAATGAGTTGAAGGAGTTGTGGGAAGATGGAATCGAAGTGTTTGATGCTTCATAGGGAAAAACATTTAAAATGCGTGTGGCAATACTCTGGACTATTAGTGATTTTCCTGGGCTTGGTAATTTATCAGGAAGGAATACACATTCGAAACTTGGATGCCCATCATGCGGGTTGAACACTAACTCATGTTGGTTAAAGCACAGTAAAAAAATAGCATTTCAATCTCACCGTCAATTTCTGCCAGTTGATCATCCATATAGGAAGTCACAAAAATTTGGTCGTCATGAATTAAGTGTTGGTAATACAAAACCACCAAAAGGAAGAGATGTACTTGAGGCAATCAAAGATATTCAAGTTATTTTTGGTAGAGAAAATCAATCACGAGGACTGACTATATATTGGAAAAAAAGAAGCATATTTTTAGACCTGCCGTATTGAAAAACAAATTTATTATGACATTGTCTTGATGTCATGCATATAAAGAAGATTGTATGCGATAATATCCTAAGAACCCTATTAGGCGACCCTGTCAAAAGCAAGGAGGATGTGCGTGCTAGAAGTGATTGCAAGGATCTTAAGATTCTAAAACAATTATGGATTCAAGAAAGAGATGATGAGATTGAGGTCATTCGATTAGCATGCTTTACCATAAATAAAAGCGAGATAAAAATTTTCGTAGGTTACATAAAGTCAATACGAGTACCCGATGGATATGCATCCAGCATATCATGTTGTGTGAAAGTGCACAGTGTGCCTCTGAGAATTCTCTAGAGGGGTGAATTGAGATTTAAAATATTTCTGTCCTACATGTGCATACAATAAAATGCCTAAGGAATTATGCTTCAGCAATACCAAGGTGCAGAATAAATAAGTACAGTAATTATAAAAATAGAGAAACAGAAAGCAATAAAAATGGGGACAACACAGAAAAAGCACAACACAGAAAACACAAGATTTTATAGAGGTTCTCCAAAATGTGGGTAGTCCTCTCTTCTACCACCTGGTAGGAATGCACAACCTATGCCTGAGTCTTTTGATAAGGAGACTCTTGAACTAAAGACCTTTTGATAAGGAGATCTTGAACCACTCAGATCTTTTGATAAGGACATATTGAACCAATCAGATCTTTTGATAAGGAGATCTTGAACCACTTAGATCTTTTGATAAGGAAATCTTAAACCACTGAATCCTTTGAAGATGGATTCTTAAAACTTTGTACAGTTGGGAAATTGAAAGAAGAAAGAGGATGGAGAGGAAGAATTCTGTTCTTAGAATTCTGTAGAAGCTTTGTGCTTCTATTTCTTTTCTTCAATGGATCGGCTAATGATGAACCCATGCTTATGACTGTGATGATTTGCAAGGGTTATTTTTCTTCAGATCCTTCTCTCTTTCTTTTGCTTGCTATCTGGCTGCTATTAGATGTTTATGAAGAAGCAGCTCTGTTTTTTGTTTTGAAAGAGATCTTGTTTACTCTGTATTGTCTCTGTTAGGGTTCCAGGAGGAAGAGTAAGAAGTGGGATCCCTAATCGACAAAAGTAAAGCAGATGGTGATGAATGCTCTGTCTTCTTCTCTCTTTTCTTCCTATTTATTATCCATGATTAATTTTTGAATTCTTTTCCTCTTTTGGATTGTCCTGAAAAAGCACAATCTTGGACAATTAATCCTTCATTCTTCATTTGCTCATGACACATCTGCCAACTGTTTTAATCCTTTCCAAGAAAGCTTTTCCTGTCTTCTTTACTGCTCCTCTCTATTCTAGGCAATAAACAAACTGTTGTAGAATAGTCTTTATTGATGTGGGCCTTCAGAGAGAGTTCTAAAAGGACAGCTGAAAAGGTTTCTTTTTTAGATTGTATTCGACGTTGCGTCGACTTCATTTTCTTTCTTATCGATGCTTCATCGAGTTCTTGTAAGAGCAGCTTCGAATTCCTTCTTGCTCTGGTTATACTCTGTTGCGATATTGCGTCGATTACTTATCGACGTAACCGTCGAGTTGAAAACTTCATTCTAAACTTCATTGTCTGCGTCGAATTGCAGTCGACATTGCATCGACTTCAGATGGCTTCGACAGATACTTCCTTCTGCGTTGAATTGAAGTCAAGGTTGCGTCGACTTCTAAGATAACTTCAACATGCTCCTTTATCTACGTCGACTCCTATTCGACATAGCGTCAACTTGATATACTTTGACAAAGGGTTTGAGTTGCTTGGACTTCTAATCTGAGTTGCGTCGATAACAAGTTGAAGTTACGTCGAATTATATTCGATTCATGTATTGATTCAACTTAGATTGTGCTTGCTCTGACCTAGTCTTGACAATCTAAGTTGAGTGTGACATCCTAATACACCTAATGACCCGATTACCCTTACTATACATTGTGGGTAATAAGCCTAGGGGTAAAATCACTTATAAGTAATTTGTTAAGTTAAATCACAAGGGGTTTTTCCCAACCATCTCCTCATATTTATCTTAACAAATTTTACAGATTTTGATAAAATGATTTTACATATTCTTTTACATAAACTGAGATATATACAAGACAACATAAACAATTATTTTATGATAAACTGAGATCACAAACTATTTTATACATTGTTAAGTGTATTTTAATGTTCAGCACACCACCTTCCCTTTTTGTTTCTCTTTAGACAGTATAACAGAATTACCTGAGTTTCATTCCTCCTTCTCAGGGGTTTTCCTTTTTCTTGAAAACACCTTTGGAATTATCTTCCTTTGAGCAAAGTTCAGAGGCTCATCATCTTCTTCAGCAACATTATACTTGGGATGCTCCCCCTGAATCTGTGCATTCAACTCAGAATTATGATCAGCTTCCTTGGCAATCATGGCCACCTCATCCAACAAATTATCATCATGGAGCTCCCCCTGGACCACTGATGTACCTATAACAATCATTGCTCTAGCTGGCTCTTGGGCTGGTTCTTGAGGTGTTATAGGAAGCTCCCCCTGAGTTGATGGAACTCCCCCTGATTTTCTGTAGCTGGTTCCCCTTGATTTACTGGAGGCTCTACTAGAAACTCCCCTAGGACGTTTTGGAAAATGGTCACTTTATCAGGAGCTTCATCATCATTCTCCATATTATTGCCACTCAACTCTAGGACAGACCCTTCCTCCCCCTAAATATTCTCCCCCTTCTTAACCTTGATGGAAAGAGAGGTTAAGAACTCCTTTGTCACTAGGGAGGAAGTCATGAAGTCTTTGATTCCCTGTAGAGATCTTTTGGAGTCTATGAGTTCATACTCCATTTGGGAGTATTTTTTGTCAAATTTTTTGGCTTGGCTGGCCAGTAGGTCAGCAAATGTGTTGGAGGCTAGCCCTACTGCTTTTGATATTGCTTGCTCAATGTCAAAGGAGGGTGTAGGAAGGGAAGTAGAGGCGGGTGGAGGTGGAGGTGTGAGGTTCTCATTTTGATCAAGAGAATCTTTGTAGGCAGGGGAAAAGTTTGGTAGATTTCTGGAGAAATATAATATGATGGTGGTGGTGGAGGAACAGACTGACTGTTTGGGAGTAGGATGGATGGTTGTTGTTGAGTATGTTGGTGGATTGGAGATTGAGGTATTGGCTTTGGGACTGTAGTATCATCTGGAATAGTTTATTGTGGTGTTGCAGCAGGTTCCTGTTCAGGAATGTCATCCCTTGGAGGATCTGGTACAGTGTTCTACGGAGTTGGAGAGGGAGGAGCAGAAGGTACAGACTGACCAGGCTTTAGAATCTCCTGGTCCACTTGGAAAATATACCTATTTTTATCCTTTTTACTGGAGGAATAGGCACTCATTTTGATTTGTGCACTGCAGGGTAGTGCTGGAGAAGTACTTGACTCATAATCCTCATATAAGCATTTTCCTTATGAGTGTACTTGTGCCCAATCAATTTCAGGAGGTATCTCCCCCAATTTTTCTTCTTCTTTAGAAAAAGAGCTCCCATTATCTGCAGCTGCTGCTTCGGAATGGCATCATGAGCAGAGATTTTGCAGAGCAGCACCTTCCCTACAATGTCTGCAAGAAATCTATATTTTTCCCAAGGTCAATCTTCTTTAGGTTGGTTTCCTTCTCTTTGCTGAATTTCATAATCTGCAAAGCCCTGTTGGTCTCTTCTGCTGAAAGTTCATCAGAATCACTACCGGATGGTAAATCATATGTTTGAGTTAACAACTCCTCTGTAATGTTGATGGCAGTCTCATATATGTTTCCATTTATGGATCCATCATCTCCTTTATGAAAGCGGACCATTAACTATGTCAATTGAATGTCTAGTATCTTACACCTTGTAGATATTAGTTTGGTTAAACCAGCATCTCAAAATAAGCCAAGGATGGCTTTGAAGCTTTCTGCTGTATCACTGAAAGAATCGACATCCACATCAAAGCCAGAGTTCACTTTTTGTGCAGCCATCTACTTTAGGCACCTGCAAACACAAGAGAAAACGAGAGAGAGAGAGAGAGACAAGGATGCAAGAGAGAACTGGAGAAAGAGAGAGAGAGGAGAGGAAAATTTGAAAGCGTAAATAATTCGATGCTGAAGTTCTTAAAAGAAGATGATTCGTCGCAACTTAGGGTTTTAGTCGAAGCACCGTCAAATAATAATTAATATTTGGCGTGCAAAAATATGTCGAGGCTGCTTCTAGACGCAGTTCTGTGCGCGATGTTATATCGACGTTGCGTCGATTACCATTCAACGCGACTTTGAGATTCTTAAGTCGACGCAGGGATGTCGACATTGCATCGAGTTATAATTAACGCGACAACGAATTTGATCAACAACTACTAAGTCGACCCATGCATTTATATGAACTTGATGTTGCATCGAATGGTTTTTGAAGCATCCACTCCAATTGGCTCTTTGCACTTGCGTCGAGTAGAATTCGACGATACGTCGAATTCTATTTGACGCAACTCTGAATAAATAGTTCTATTTTCTTAGAAAATTCTTGTTGTTTTTCCCAGCAAAGAGGTTTATTAAAAATAGTGTTTATGCTATTATTTTTATGAACTAAGGGAATTAAGAGAAGAAATCACTCCCTTAATTGAATTTAGTTCTTCCTTCCTTTCTCACTATCTCTAAGGTAGGACCCTACCTTACCCTGCACAAGTAATTTCAAACATTAGAAGGAACCCAGGTTACCTTGGACCCTTTGCTTTTACCATTGTAGGGTTCAATGAAAGAATAGAAGGGTCTTTCATGATATCCTTTCGGATGATAAGGAGTGGGTTTCCCAAACCTATGTTTATTATTTTGATACTTAAAATGTGTATAGAATGTATCTAAATATAAAAGATCCGCAGAGTGTTTTATTACCCTAGGTTTGGCTTTAGCCATTTGATTGTTTAGTTTCTCTACATTACTCTTCCCTTGAGATTTCTTTTCTTTGTTAAGATTTGCTACATTACCTATAGTTATTTTCTTTGGTTTATTAGTTTCCTGGTCCTTAGCTTTTGCACTATCCTCACATGATTCATAGTCACTAGGTCTAATGAAGCTAACTGGATTTTTCCAGGCAGGTTTCCTAGGGATTTCTGTGCAAGTGGATGGCTCTGCTCCTAACCCTAGGTGATAAAATCTCATTGAGAGATTTTGTGTGATGTCTCTGAGCTTTTGACTTCTCCCATTGAGTGAGTCCTCAAAGGTCTTTGCCCTTGTAAGCTCTTCTTTTAGCTTTAGATTTTCTTTTCTAATTTCAATTAATTCTGATTCTTTATTATTAATTTCATTTGTTAAATCTTGATTTCTTTGATATAATTCATCTTGCTTTAGGTTGTCTAGTTCTAACCTAACTATTTCTACTTCTTTTTTTGCATTGAGGAAATCCTTGCAAAATTCTTTGAAGCAATTTTTGAAATCATCAGAATTAAAATCAAATTCATCAAACATTGATACCTGTTATTCTTCATCATCTGAAGACATCCCCAAGGACATCATGCAGGCTGCTTCTGCTTCATCATCACTTTCAGATGAGGAGGAGCTTAACTCTGCTTCAGAGTCACTCCAGGTTTTAATAATGAAACCCTTGGCTTTCTTCTTGTATTTCCCCTTGAAAGACTTCTTCTTCTTCTTTCATCCTTGTTGCTTCTCCTGACCCTTTGTTCTTTTGGGCACTCAGGAGATATGTGCCCTGGCTTCTTACAGGAGTAGCATATCACCTCCCTCTTTGGAGTCTTGTCATATCTAGGCTTTGAGCACCTCTCTCTTCTCCTTGAGTCTTCTGTCTTCACCCATTTTTTGAATCTCCTTGCTAGGAGACTGAACATTTCATCTTCAGGAGTGGAGGTCTCTCCTTCGATAGCTTTAAGAGCAAGGCTCCTTAGGATAGGAGCTGGATTTGTACCCTTTCCTCTGATTCAGCCTTGTTCTTCAGAAGCATCTCATATGACTTCAGCTTTCCTAGCAAAGCATCAGTAGAGATTTCTCTATGGCATCTGGACTCTCTAATGGCCCAGATTCTTGAGTCCCATGAGCTTGGGAAGCACATGAGGATTTTATCATTAATTTCAGTCAAGGATATCTCCTTGACAAGCTTCTCAGCTCATTAATGATAATGCTGAATCTATCATACATATTAGCAACTGTTTCTTCAGCTTTCTTCTAAAAGTTCTTATATGAGAAGGGACTTCTTGTCCTTCTTTTCATCAGCACTTCCTTCTACAAGTCTGGAAAGTGACTCCCAGAGTTCTTTAGCTGATTGGCAGTCAGCAACTTTCTAGAAAATGTCATCTGACATTGTGGACACCAGAATGTTCATTGCCTTTGCATCCTATGCCTTCTGCTTTTTCTTTGTTTCAGTCCACTCAGCCCTGGGCACAGGTTTCCGTGTTGAAGTCCCACTGTCATATTTCTTATATGCAGTTGATGGACCTAAAATTATGACATCAAAGATGTCTTCATCAATAGAGTTCATGTAAAGTTTTATTCTGGCCTTCCAGAGTGTGAACTTATTCAGATTACACACTGGTGGTCTAGTTGAGGCATAATCCTTAGAACTCATTTTCATAAAAAAAAATTATTGTAGAGAAATAAGAGTAGGAGGTCTTTCTGATCAAGGTGTTAACCTTTTAATGATCAACATCCCTCTGGTACTAATTGAAAGTGCACAGTGTGCCTCTGAGAATTCTCTAGAGGGGGTGAATAGAGATTTAAAATATTTCAATCCTACTTATGCATACACTTAAACACCTAAGGAATTATGCTTCAGCAATACCAAGGTTCAGAATAAATAGAGTACAGTAATTATAAAAATAGAGAAACGGTAAGCAATAAATAAGGGGACAACACAGAAAAAGCACAACACAAAAGACACAAGATTTTATAGAGGTTCACCAAAATGTGGGTAGTCCTCTCTTCTACAGTTGAGAAGTTGAAAGAAGAAAAAGGATGGAGAGGAAGAATTCTGTTCACAGAATTCTGTATAAGCTTTCTGCTTCTATTTCTTTTCTTCAATGGATCTGCTAATGATGAACTCTTGCTTATGATTGTGATGATTTGCAAGGGTTATTTTTCTTCAGATCCTTCTCTCTTTATTTAGCTTGCTATCTGGCTGTTATAAGATGTTGATGAAGAAGTAGCTCTGTTTTCTGTTCTCAAAGAGATCTTGTTTGCTCTGTATTGTCTCTGTTAGGATTCCATAAGGAAGAAGAAGTGGAAACCCTAATCGAGAAAAGTTAAGCAGATGGTGATGAATGCTCTATCTTCATCTCTCTTTTCTTCCTATTTATTATCCATGATTACTTTTTGAATTCTTTACCTCTTTTGGATTGTCCTTAAAAGGCACAATCTTGGACAATTAATCCTTCCTTCTTCATTTCCTCACGACCCGTCTGCCAACTATTTTAATCCTTTCCATGAAAGCTTTTCATGTCTTCTTTATTGCTCCTCTCTATTCTAGGCAATAAACAAGCTGTTGTAAATGTTGGATCGGTATGCGCCCTTAGAGGGGGGGGGGGTGAATAAGGTTTTAAAAACTTATATTATATTTTGTAATACTTGCTTTTGATAAAAAATCAAAAAAGTGATTTTGTTTAAAGATCTAAATTATTTTATAATAAAGGAGAGGATAATAAACAATTTAGAGAGATGAAGATCAAATCAATTTTACTACACAAAGAGCGACATGATTATTATTAATAAAATTGATTACAAAATTTTGATTTCAATGACAGTAGAAATCAAAGTGAAATATGGAAGATTCTATTTGTTTTCTATACCGACTCGTATCCCCACAAACCGGTTGGCTTTAGCCGATCCTTCTCCGGATACGGCCTCAAGCCGCTCTAGCCAACCCATGGCCTCGAGCTGTTGAGTTTTCTATACCCCTTCATAAGGGATGACATATCGAATATGCGCAGCGGAAATAAACAAGAACAACCCAAAAAGAGATCAACGGATCTTGCGGTTTTCATGATTCAAGAGAATAAGCAAAGTAAATACAATATACCTTTGCGGGATTAAGTCAATACTCAACCAAGGTGCTCCAAGATGAAATCAGAAATCTTCCTCTGAGTTCTTCAAGGATCGAAATAGATCGATCCCTCTATAGAAGTCAACACAAGCGAAGGAGAACCCTAGCTTCTTGTCGTACAAGAAATAGGTCGGAGAAGGATGCTCTCAACGTCCCCATGGACTGCTAGATCCAATCCAGGGGAGGCGGCGACTGACGGCCGCGACAAGCGGCGGCGGAAGGACGATCGGCGGACGGAAGAACGTGCCCTCGCACGGAACGGTTCCGGTCGGCAGTTCTCGTCTTAGCGGAAAGATCAAGTCATAAAACTGTGTGTATCGAAGACCTAATCGCATGCCTTTATATACACAAGGTATAGGAATGGCTATCCGCAGACCAAAAGAAAATCCGTCCAGATTTACATTCGCCGAATTCGACTAATCACATTAACCGAATTCGACTAATCATTATAACTGAATTCGGCGAAACAATTTTGATGAATTCGACTATATATAAATTCGGCTTTTCACTATAACCGAATTCGGCGAAACCATTTCACCAAATTCGACTATATATATAAATTCGGCGAAACCCTTTAGCCGAATTTGCCATTAGCCGAATTCGGTTAATGCCTTTAGCCGAATTATCTAGTGTAAATCCGTTCGTTTAAACACTTTAAACGATTTCCCTTTTGAGACATTCTCAACTTGATTCCAAGCAATCACAGGATTGGTCCTTCCTCATATCCAATATGAGTAAGGCCAACACAATCTTTTCTCCAATTTCTCCAAACGCTTTTATGTGCGACCCTATAGTCTCATATTGCGTTGGCAGCAAGACTAGCTATTGATTTCTTTGAGATCACTTCAAAAACTCCAACAGTCTCCCACTTGATCACAAAGTATCAACAAAAGTCTCACAAACAATGAGCGGCATCTAGCAATACATCATTGTTACACAAGCAATAAGAGTTCATAACTCATATAAGCCTGTCATGACCAATGTATCAGTATTGTCATGTCCCTTTGTCCTTTACATCCGGATAGAACTAGAGGCATGGGCCGTTTCACCCTCAAAATCGTTCAATCCTAGTTTCTTGATCCAGAATAGACTGTCTGAAAATTGGTGAGCTCAATATCATATATTGACTCAACCAAGCATGGCCATGCATTTCTCAGTCTCATTCCATCAAGGGGCCCATGGATGTAACTCCTATCATATAGGAGGACAAATCCCATATCTGCTCACACACAAACATCCAAATGATTCGTAATATACCCAACAACCACCCTTATCGTCAACCTTTCTCAAGAGAAGACTTAAGATGGCATCAAAGTACGCTTTTCCTCACTCGATGAATGTTGTGACTTCAGGTCAAAGAACCACAAACACCATTGCCAGCTGAGATCTACTTATGACACGTTCATTTAACAATCCACAAAGTAATCTCAAGGTGGGTCTGTCCAGTACAACTTGTTCACTAACAAGTACCCATGTGATGACTTGATATCACAATATCATGACCTATGAGAACCGGTCATCAGTCAACGCACATACTAGTCTCAATGTATCATCATCGCCCTTAGCTTCTAAGATGATACACCGACCAGGGACCATTTAAGAATGAAGCTTCTTATAAACACAGGCTCTCACATTCAAGTCACGTACTTGAATTCCTATGGAAGCAAACACTCTAAGGGCATTTATTATCCTAATTAATCTTATCAGACAGATATAAATGACATAATAAAAGAACTTGCCATAAAGATAAAATGAAATACATAGTACATATTGCAATTCATCCAATGAACAAACAACCAACAAATATGCAATCCACAAGGCTACCACTAAAGATAATCATTCAAGTATCTAATACCCATTAATCTAACATGATCATCATGCTTCTTTTGCGCAAGAGGCTTTGTCAGTGGATCCGTTATATTTTCTTCAGTCGGTACTCTGCATATGCTCACATCTCCTCGATCGACAATCTCTCGAATAAGATGGAAGCGCCGAAGTATGTGCTTGGAGTGTTGATGAGATCTAGCTTCCTTAGCTTGTGCAATTGCACCGTTGTTGTCACAGTAGCAAACTACGGGACCAACAATGCTAGGAACTACATCAAGCTCGCTCATGAATTTCCTAATCCATACAGCCTCCTTCGCCGCATTCGCTGCAGTGATATACTCGGCCTCAGTCGTAGAATCTGCAACTGTCTCCTGCTTGGAACTCTTCCATCTTACAGCTACTCCATTAAGGCAAAACACAAAACCTGATTGTGACTTTGAGTCATCTCTGTCAGTTTGGAAGCTTGCATCCGTGTAACCCTTTACAACGAGCTCTTCCTCTCCACCAAACACCAAGAATGTATCCTTAGTCCTTCTCAAGTACTTTAGGATATTCTTGACTGCGATCCAGTGACCATCACCCGGATCAGACTGATACCTGCTAGTCATGCTTAAAGCATATGAGACATCGGGTCGAGTACATAACATTGTGTACATGATTGATCCAATTGCCGAAGCATATGGAATCAACTTCATGCGGTCCTTATCTTCCAAAGATTTTGGACACTGGTCCTCAGAGAGACTCACACCATGTGACATGGGTAAGAATCCTTTCTTGGACTCAAGCATGTTGAACCGTTTCAACACCTTGTCAATGTATATACTCTGGGTCAAACCCAGTAACTTCTTCGATCTATCTCTATAGATCTTAATACCAAGTATGTAAGTCGCTTCACCCAAGTCTTTCATAGAAAAACAATTCCCTAGGTTGTTCTTAACAACTTACAGGGTCGGAATGTCATTCCCGATCAACAGTATGTCATATACATATAATATCAGGAAGACAACAATGCTCCCACTAATCTTCTTGTAAACACAAGGCTCATCTTCGTTCTTGATGAAACCAAACTCTTTGATTTTCTCATCAAAACATAGATTCCAACTTTGAGAAACTTGTTTCAATCCATAAATGGAACGTTTCAACTTGCATATTTTAGTGGATTCATCTGGAGATACAAAACCCTCAGGTTGTGTCATATACACTTCCTCAAGGAGGTTTCCATTAAGTCAAGCCGTTTTGACATCCATTTGCCAGATCTCGTAGTCATAATACGCAGCAATAACAAGTAGAATTCTGATTGACTTGACCATGGCCACAGGGGAAAAGTCTCATCATAGTCAATACCATGAATTTGCCTGAAACCTTTAGCCACCAGCCGGCCTTTGAATGTCTGTACATTCCCATCCATGTCGGTCTTCTTCTTGAAGACCCACATGCACCCTATGGGTCGTACCCCTTCAGGTGGTTCCACCAAGGTCCAAACTTGGTTTGTGTACATGGAGTCCAATTCAGATTTCATGGCCTCAAGCCACTTCTCGGAGTCGGGTCCATTCATAGCCTCTTGGTAGGTTGCAGGCTCATCATCATGATCCATAAGCAACACATTACCGATTTGAGTCATGAGAAATCCATATCTCTCAGGCTCAAATCTTGGTCTACCAGATCTACGTAGGACTTGTGTTTCTTGAGCAGGCTCTCCAGCTATAACTTCTTGTAGTCCTTGCTCAGGTTCCAATTCTGGTTCGTTCATTGTTTGTGGCTCTTGAACTTCTTCAAGTTCTACCTTTGCAGTCTTTCTGGATAAGAACTCTTTCTCCAAAAAGACACCAGTCCTTGCGACAAACACTTTGCCCTCAGACGGTAAGTAGAAGTAGTATCCTTTGGTTTCCCTAGGATACCCCACTAGATAACATTTATCTGATTTGGGTTCCAGCTTGTCAGGCATTTGACGTCGCACGTATGCCTCACAGCCCCAAATTTTGATGAACGACATACTAGGAGTCTTCCCAGTCCATATTTCATATGGTGTCTTTAGAACTGTTTTCGTTGGAACTTGATTTAGTGTGAAAGCAGCAGTCTCTAAAGCAAAACCCCAAAAGGAAACGGGCAAATCTGCATGACTCATCATCGATCGCACCATGTCTAACAAGGTACGATTCCTCCTCTCAGAAACACCATTATGTTGAGGTGTTCCGGGCGGAGTGAGCTGTGATACAATACCACACTCTTTTAGATGATCACGAAACTCATGACTCAGATATTCGCCACCTCGATCAGATCGGAGTGCTTTTATCCTTTGTCCCAATTGGTTCTCCACTTCATTTTTAAAAACTTTGAACTTTTCAAAGGTCTCAGATTTGTTCTTCATAAGAAACACGTATCCGTATCTACTGAAATCATCAGTAAATGTAACGAAGTAGTAGAACCCACCTCTAGCCATAGAACTCATGGGTCCGCATACATCACTATGTATTATACCCAAGAGATCATTAGCCCTCTCATTACAACTAGTGAAAGGAGCTTTCGTCATCTTGCCTAATAAACATGACTCGCATCTCTCAAATGATTCATAATCAAATGAGTCCAGTAGTCCATCTTTATGGAGCTTGGATATGCGTTTCTCGTTTATATGGCCCAAATGACAATGCCAAAGGTACGTAGGATTCAAGTCATTTGTTTTTAGTCTTTTAGTATTTTCTATGTTATAGATCGGATGGTCTAAGTTCAAAACATATAAACCAATAAACATTTGGGCAACGCCATAACAAACATCGTTCTTATAAATAGAACAACAATTGTTCTTAATTACGAAAGAAAAACCAATCATGTCCAAACATGAAATAGAAATAATGTTTCTAGTTATGGCGGGAACATAATAACAATTATCAAGTTCTATTACAAGTCCCGTGGGCAAAGAAAGACAGTAAACACCAATGGCGACGGCAGCAACTCTTGCTCCATTCCCGACGCGCGGGTTTACCTCCCCTTTACCCAACATTCTTCTCCTTCTCAGTTCCTGCACATTTATACAAATGTGAGAACCACATCCGGTATCCAATACCCAGGATGAAGGAGCAGAAAAGTTTATTTCTATAATGAAAATACCTGAAGTGGAAGTCATACTTCCCTTCTTCTTCTGCAGATCTTCTAGATACTGAGGACAGTTCCTCCTCCAGTGCCCTGCCTTACCACAATGGTGGCACTTCCCTTCCTTAGCCAAACCTTTCCTTTTTAGTGCTGAAGACTTGGGATCAAGATGTGACTTAGGTCCTAACTTAGTCTTCTTGGTTCCCTTGACCTTGCCCTTGCCTTTATGCACCATCAGTATGGGGCTAGTAGGCTTGGTCTTATTCATGTTGATCTCAGCAGTTTTTAACATGCCTAGGAGCTCGGGCAGTGTCTTGTCAATTTCATTCATATTGTAATTTAAGACAAACTGCTCGTAACTGTCCGACAACGATTGCAGGATCAGATCAGTGGCCAACTCTTGGCTCAAAGGAAACCCCAGTCTTTCAAGGCCCTCTATATACCCAATCATCTTGAGTACGTGAGTTCCTACTGGGTCTCGAGCTCCCATCTTACACTGAAATAACGCCCTGGATATATCGAACCTCTCTTGGCGAGCTTGCCCTTGAAACATTTTCTTCAGGTGCTCAACCATCTCATAACAACTCATGTTCTCATGTTGCTTCTGAAGCTCAGAGTTCATAGTCGCGAGCATAAGGCATTCAACATCCAAAGAGTCATTTCCATACTTCTTATAAGTATCTTTATCTGCACGTGGTGCATTAGAGGCTGGCTCTTCAGGGGGATCTTCTTCCAAGACATAGAGCTTGCGCTCTTGCCTGAGAACAATTCTCAGGTTTCTATACCAGTAAAGGAAATTTGTCCCATTTAGCTTATCCTTCTCAAGGATCGCTTTCAGGGACAAGGCGGAGTGAGATCCACTTGCCATGGATATTCTACAAGGAATTTTGCAAAGTAAAATTTTTAGTACTATATTTCAAAATATATTTTATATATTTTAATAAGGACTTTTATTAAAGAGCTCCCACTATTTTAATCAAATCAATAACCCTTGATATCGATTCGGAGAGTTTATGCGAGCTACTCTCTTAGTGGACAAGATCCATATTTCACCAACACCATGAGTCCGCTTTGGCGTTCCTCTCATAATGCGGTTATTTAGGTAGACAACACTTGTCAATTGCATCACTATGCAACTCCTGTATGGTTGGTGAATAACTCTTTATTTGCATCCATCATATGGAGCATGCCAACCCTATGCCTCTAGGCACTCAACCTTTGAGGTC
The DNA here is from genome assembly GCA_033032865.1 of Dactylorhiza incarnata. NCBI lineage: Eukaryota > Viridiplantae > Streptophyta > Magnoliopsida > Asparagales > Orchidaceae > Dactylorhiza > Dactylorhiza incarnata. The sequence continues at coordinate 5,414,035 of JAWHQI010000051.1, read as the reverse complement.
ACCTAGTTAAGTTTGACCCGATGTCGACAGTGGGATATCACAATTATCCGCTCGTACCCTTTCCAAGATAGATTAATGCACCTTGCTTTGGCAAGCCCACACTTCATCGATCGAGGCAGGAAGAGTGTCATCCATCGGAAGGCATCCATATACTTAATATTGGATAAGGGATTTTATTTTTCAATAGATGAACGTTTTATCGTGATTAACATTTAATCACCATGCACATGCACAAAACAAATGCATCCATATGCGCACATAAAAGGATTATCAACAGTTTGATAAAAGGGGTTTAAATCTGAATACTTAGAACACTTCTAGATCTTCAGATTTACATGCATTGAACACAAGCAAAGCAACTCCATTTGTGCAGTAGACAATCTCATCTCTCATGTCAGATTCAATAATCTAAACATTTGGTTTCACAAACCATTTTGAGGGACGGTTACTGCAGAGGAGAAACAACCTCTGAAACATGAAAATCGCAACGCAATCACATGCGTTCCTGGCGGGGTTCCAAGGGGCCGCGCCCCTGGCGGTGGTCTCGCATCAAATGTCATATTCCAAGAAGAAATTAGGGCATTTAGAACATTTCTAAATGTCCCAATTTACACGCACTTGACCGCAACCTGGCTCTGATACCACTGTTGGGTTTTCTATACCCCTTCATAAGGGATGACATATCGAATGTGCGCAGCGGAAATAAACAAGAACAACCCAAAAAGAGATCAACGGATCTTGCGGTTTTCATGATTCAAGAGAATAAGCAAAGTAAATACAATATACCTTTGCGGGATTAAGTCAATACTCAACCATGGTGCTCCAAGATGAAATCAGAAATCTGCCTTTGAGTTCTTCAAGGATCGAAATAGATCGATCCCTCTACAGAAGTCCACACATGCGAAGGAGAACCCTAGCTTCTTGTCGTACAAGAACTAGGTCGGAGAAGGATGCTCTCAACGTCCCCACGGACTGCTAGATCCGATCCAGGGGAGGTGGCGACTGATGGCGGCAACAAGCGGCGGCAGAAGGATGATCGGCGGACGGAAGAACGTGCCCTCGCACGGAACGGTTCCGTTCGGCAGTTCTCGTCTTAGCGGAAAGATCAAGTCATAAAACTGTGTGTATCGAAGACCTAATCGCATGCCTTTATATACGCAAGGTATAGGAAAGGCTATCCGCAGATCAAAAGAAAATCCGTCCAGATTTACATTCGCCGAATTCGACTAATCACATTAACCGAATTCGACTAATCATTATAACCAAATTCGGCGAAACCATTTCGACGAATTCGACTATATATAAATTCGGCTATTCACTATAACCGAATTCGGCGAAACCATTTCGACGAATTCGACTATATATATAAATTCGGCAAAACCCTTTAGCCGAATTTGCCATTAGCCGAATTCGTCTAAACCCTTTAGCCGAATTCGGTTAATGCCTTTAGCCGAATTATCTAGTGTAAATCCGTTCGTTTAAACACTTTAAACGATTTCCCTTTTGAGACATTCTCAACTTGATTCCAAGCAATCACAGGATTGGTCCTTCACTCATATCCAATATGAGTAAGGCCAACACAATCATTTCTCCAATTTCTCCAAACACTTTTTTGTGCGACCCTATAGGCTCATATTGCGTTGGCAGCAAGACTAACTATTGATTGCTTTAAGATCACCTCAGAAACTCCAACACGAGAACCCCCTAGACCTACACCCGAGACCTAGTCGCCAACATGAGGCGAATTTCTGCCCTAAGTCCTACCCAGACCTAGTCGCCAACACGAGGCGAATTTACTACACGATTACAGAAAAGATGTGAAATAAAAAGACAATAATATAAAAACTCCCTCTATGTGGATATCTTGGAGAAGTAGACGAAGACGCAAAGTATGATCGTAGTCGATGTGGTCTTTCGTCACTATGATGACGCGTGTTGAAATCTTCTCCACGGATCTCCTTTAGTCTTTATGGATTTGTGGGAGTATCTCTCTGAACATTCCTCTCTATGCTGTGGCACGAAGCTTTGGAATTTTGGATCTGAAAAGGATGAGGAAGACGGAGCCAAGGGGTCCTTTTTATAGCCTTAGTGCTAGCGCCTGCGCTAGTGCTACCGCCGGCGCTATCCCATTTTAGGGCATATTCTGTGCGGCTGAATCTTAAATCTGAGGAAACAATTCTCTCTTGCCTTCTGTGCTCCGCGCTACCGCCTGCGCTATCCGATACCGCCAGGTGCTATCTCCTTCTATATGTGCTCCCGGAATTGCGATTAAGCATTCTTTTCATCGATCAAATTTTCGTCGACCGAAGTTCGTCGAGCGGGCTTCAGCATTCGTCAATCGTAAATTCGTCGAACAGAGAATCGTCGAATGCAGATTCAATTTCGTCGAACCCAGCTCCCGTTCTCAATGGCTTGATTTCGTCGATCGCAGCAGCAAGTTCATTGAACGGGCTTCATCATTCGTCGAGCAGAAATTCATCGAACGAAAGTTTGTCGAACGCAAGATCTATTTCGTCGAACCCAGCTTCCATTCGCAGCGGTTCGGTTTCTTCTTAGCGGTTCCTTAGCGCTAGCGCCAGGCGTTAGGTGATACCGCCGGTGCTAGAAGGAGTGTTGAATTTGAAGGCTCAAATTTGGGGGGAACCTTCTTATGTAATCCTTGAGTCATGTGGACTTTGTTATCCTGCACACTTAAACACACAAGATCAAATACACATAGGATTTGTTATTCTCAAACCTAGGAGATGCGGAAGACCATGTTCCAACAAACTCCCCCTTTTGATAATAACAAATCCATTAATGATAAACCAGAGCATTAATATATAAGCATGATGAAACTTACTTGTATGTGTGTGTGAGTGATGACTTAGGATAATTATCGATTTTAGCATTTAGAATTGATCTTCCTAAATACATGCTCCCCCTAAGTGAATGCTCCCCTACTATGTAAGATATCATCTTAATCATTAGTCATGTTAGTTTTTCCCATTTGATAGCGATTTATATTTTAGTTCTCCCCCTTTTGTTATTAGCAAAAGTGGGTAAGGAAGCAAAACACAGAAAAGTTTTGATTTAGAAGATAAAAGCATGATCGAGCTTTTTAGAGAGAATGGAAATAATAAGGAGTTTTTGAATAATTTTTATAGAGATAGATCAGAGTTTTTGGCAATATAACATTTTCAAGTATTATTATGTTGGTTCATCCCCCTTTTTATATAAGAGTTTTAAGCATAAAAAAATGTAATGATTTCCAAGTAACTAAACTACCCAGACAATATGTCTACACCCTAGCCCCGTACTAAGTGACGGATGGGCATGAGGAGCTGCAAACAAGCCGTAGGTTGGGGTGTTAGTCCCATATGCAAACACTAGACACAACTCAACCTAGCACTCTTTCCCCTCAGTGCCTCGCAAGGCCCCACTGGAACCCTCCTCGGTTAAGGACAAGACATGACTAGAGATAAGTTTATCTATTGTCTACAACCCTATGCCCCCGCTATGGTGAGAAATGAAGTCATGGATAATAATTATTGGAAACATTAAGCATTTAAATTTAGTGATAATTTCATAGCCTATGGGTTTATATTTTTATTTGAATTTATGAAAATACTCACATAGCTATTTTGAAATCCATTAATGAATCAGAGTTTTTAATATAACAATATTTTCATAGAAATGAATCAGAGTTTTTAATATAACAATATTTTCATAGAAATAAATCACAGTTTTATAGCAAAAAAATTCATGTTAAAAGCAACCAATATAAAGTTTACCAAGCAAGTCTACCACTTGTTGCAAGAAAGGAATTTGAAGATTCAAGTGATGATGCACACAAATAAAATACTTTAAATAAGCATGAAAGCGCAAGGTAAAACAATTATATGGTTATGATGCGGAAGACTTATCGAAATTCAAGAACATCTTATTGTAATCAATGATGATCCATAAAAAGATATATGAGTTAAATTTCATAAAGAAGATATTTTGTAAATCATTGTTCAATTTAAATCTTTAAGTTTAACAATAATGTAACCAAGCATGAAATAATGCTATCAAAAAGAGATTACTAAAATGTTATTTTAATTCACAATTTCAAAACATACCAAACATTGTAGAAAGCATGCTAAGTTATCTAGTGCATTTCATAAGTAACGAGTAGTATAGAATTAGCATTAGGATCCAATACTCATGAGAAGAAGTGTTATGGAAGATAATGATGTGCACATAAGTGTATTCTGAATAGAGTAATCAAATGTTTTAATCAAAAATACAAGAAATATGTAAAGTAAAGAGCACAATAAAACACAAATAACTTTACTTCCACACACTTCAATGCACAAACAAAAATGTACAACAACCAAGGTGCTTTTCACACACAATGATCATTAAGACTTATCAGGGTGCAAAGTAGTGCTTGGGGGATCATATATTTTATTTTAATATTGAAACTAGTGATCCGGTGTACTTAAGAATAAGTAGTTTTTTTTATTTTGAAAGAAAGTTATGGTTTGCACAAGATACTTTACTATTCTTTCCAAGGTGCTCAACCTCACAACGCTTATTAAGACTTATTAGGAGGTTCAAGTAGTGCTTGGTGGAGTTATCTTTGTCACTTTATTTTATGATTTTTGTTTTGTACAAAGTTCTCCGAATACACTTGTTTTGCAAACCAATATAATTTATAAAAACATAACCACTTTTCTTAACTTTCAAAGTGCAAATAAAGGTAGTGTAGGTAAGATACTTGTGCAATTTTAATTCATTGTACTAATACAAAACATACACAAGCATTTTTAGATTAAACACATATGTAGACAATGACAAAATAAGTGAGTGAATAACGATCATTATCAAACATAAAACATTTACTCATACTTAGAGGCATGCTAAGCTTAGTTCTACACAACTTTTACAATATACTTGATGCACATATTAATAGATATATCAAAGCATGAAGAAAACAATGTTCAAAGTAGTTTGAAAAGATAAATTGCAACATTATAGAAGTTCTAAATGATGGGTTAAATCATGCTTGATTTTCAATGAAGTCCATATAGTATTTTTGATATTTTTGCTAAATAATTTTAATTTAAAGTTTGAACTCTTATAATTTGATCTTGGACTTCCCGAGTACTACCCTGTGAGAGGTTCGCCTGGTACTAGGTGATATGATAGGATGATAGCCCAAATCACCCTTTCATAAGATACATGTAAATAGAAAAGTTAAGTTCAAAAATAACAATTTTTGATACTTGTTTTTGTTTTATATTTTTGTATTTGATTTTTGCATATAGGATAGAATTCAAACAAATATCCAAAGATAAAACAAAATATATTTTTTTTGTAATTTGGCTTTTGTAATTTTGTACTTTAATTTTTCAAAAACAAGTACAGGCAGAATTGCAAAAATGAGTAGTACATATAAAATAATATATTTTTATTGATTTTTCAGAATTTTAAAATTTCAGAAAATCGGATACTTGAGCTAGCGCCGGCGTTAGGTCTTAGCGCCTGCGTTAGATCACAGAGAGTGCTTATTTTGATCATATAGCCTAGATTTTCTTCGATTTTGCATCCGATTTTTCTTAATTATGTTTGTGCAATGTAAGGCCTGTCTAATGAAGTGATGAGATGAGAAGAAATATCAAAAAGTTGCGGAATTTAAAACTTTAGTACATGGGTTTCATATTCATTAAAGATCCATACTTGTTAGACCTTAATTCTTGAGTTTTGCACAACATATGCATGAGTGAAATGATCATAAATAAGTGAAAAAATATTCATGCAATTTTTCAATTCCGATTTAAACATACTAGGAGTAATTAAAAATGACGCAAATATATTAGCTACCTAAGCAAAACTTTAGCATTTTATAAATTTAGCCTAATACCCATAAAATACCTTTTAAATCCATTATGACATTATTTCATATCATACAATAAATTTAGTTTTTCAAATTTTATATGACTTTTAGGAAATGGATTTAGAAGGATAAAAAGAAAAGGATAAGTAGATCACTTGAGAAATGATATGACTTTTTATTCAACTTTATTCAATTTGATTTATTTATGAATTTTGATTTAATATGTGAGTGTCATATCACATGTTATATAAAGTGATCATATCATGATGGCTCAAAGAAAAGAAAATAAACAAAAGTAAGACAAAAGATAGGCATATCATGATGTAGAATAATGATATTTCATTTTTAGTTGATTTCTACTTCATGCAAATGATTGGATACTAATGAATAAGAGATTTAGGTATCCAAATAGGACCGCGTGTGACGGTTCCTTTGGGTACCCAAATACATCGTGTTTGCTTTTGAGGAGATGGAAGTGAATGAGCCCTTTTGAGTGGAGTTTGTGTTTCATCTTTAACTTTGGGTCGCCATTCAAATCATGGTTTAACATTATTTTTAGTTTTCAAATTTCCATAATCATTTACTTGAACATTTGGATCAAAAAGGTTTTTGAATTTATAATTTGAAGGAAATTTGTTTGCATTTAATTTTAGGTTGGGAGAAACATGATTTTGTAAATTATGGTGATTTTGATTTTGATTTACAAATCCTTTATGTTCCTTACTCCCATTTTTAAACATAGGTAAGATGTTCATATTCATATTCAACTTGCTTTTAGATATTTCTTGATATTGTGAATTTGTATTTATAATTTTCATAAGCAAGTTGATTTTTTATTTTAATTCATCATTCTTGATCTTTAGATTATGTCTAGCTTTATTATAAGCTATTGTGCTATTTTTAAGAGTAGAAACAATTGAATCAATATGGTTTTGATATTCATTTCTGTATTCCACAAATATTTCGTCCATCTCTTTGATTTCAATTTTATAACTTTTGCATGTAGCACAATCACTTTTCAAAGTTGAATTTTCTAAAGACAATTTTTTATTGTGTTCTTTTACAATAAGAAGTTCCTTTTCAAGTCCCTTGTATTTTTCTATTAAATTATTAAATTCTAAACAAGGTGTAATAGTTTCATTCAAAGAGACATGGGTAGGACTAGATGAATTAGCATTTGATTCTACTTTAACCTTTGCTTTTAAACTTTTATTTTCTAAGCGCAAATTTTTATTAGTAATTTTCAATTTCTTGATCTTACGTTTAGCCATTTTTAGTATATTGAAACTAGAGATAGAAGTTATCACACAAGAGGAAGAATTAGACTTTCTTACAACGCTATTGGAAGAGCCAGAATGTGAGCATGAAGTTCCTTTGTCATCTTTTAGGCCTTCCTCCATCATAGATGAATTTTCATCTTCTTTTTCTCTTGATGTAGTGCTCTCTTTTTCTAAGTTGATTTCCATGATCTCCATGGTTTTGCTCTCTTCTTGAGTAATGGTGGATGCTTGTATGTCCTTCTCCTCCTGTGGTTGGTCCATACCTGCGAGAGGAAGATCATACATTTCTTCAAGAAATTTCCATAATTTGTATGCACTAGAAAAATAATATATTAATTTGAAAACTTCATTTGATAGACCACAAAATAAATAGTGTTTGGCTTTTGCATTTAGATGACGTTTCTGTTTATTTGATTCATCTGTTGGTCTTACTATTGCTAGATTCCATGCTTCGATATCTAAAGTTTTAATAAATTTTTCCATTAATAATTTCCACCCTTTATAATTTCTCCCTTCGAATAAAGGTGGTTTAGGAGATTTTTCTTCTTCATAAAAATTTACCCCACTAATAGAAGCGAGATCATGAGACGCCATTATTCCCGGTTGTTAATCCGATTTGGAATAACCTTCCTCTGATACCACTTGTTGGATCGGTAGGCGCCCTTAGAGGGGGGGGGGGGTGAATAAGGTCTTAAAAACTTATATTATATTTTGTAATACTTGCTTATGATTAGAAATCAAAATAGTGATTTTGTTTAAAGATCTAAATTGTTTTATAATAAAGGAGAGGATAATAAACAATTTAGAGAGATGAAGATCAAATCAATTTTATTACACAAAGAGAGACATGATTATTATTAATAAAATTGATTACAAAATTTTGATTTCAATGACGCTAGAAATCAAAACGAAATATGAAAAACTCTTTTTGTTTTCTATACCGACTCGTATCCCCACGAACTGGTTGGCTTTAGCCGATACTTCCCCGGATACGGCCTCAAGCCGCTCTAGCCAACCCTTCCCTGGATATGTCCTCGAGCACCCCCTAGACCTACACCCGAGACCTAGTCGCCAACACGAGGCGAATTTCTACCCTAAGTCCTACCCAGACCTAGTCACCAACACGAGGCGAATTTACTAAACAATTACAGAAAAGATGTAAAATAAAAAGACAATAATATAAAAAATCCCTCTATGTGGATCTCTTGGAGAAGTAGACGAAGACGCAGATTATGATCGTAGTCGATGTGGTCTTTCGTCACTACGATGACGCGTGTTAAAATCTTCTCCACGGATCTCCTTTAGTCTTTATGGATTTGTGGGAGTATCTCTCTGAACCTTCCTCTCTATGTTATGGCACGAAGCTCTGGAATTTTGGATCTGAAGAGGATAAGGAAGACGGAGCCAAGGGGTCCTTTTTATAGCCTTAGTGCTAGCGCCTGCGCTAGTGCTACCGCCGACGCTATCCCATTTTAGGACTTATTCTGCGCGACAGAATCTTCAATCTGAGGAAACAATTCTCTCTTGCCTTCTGTGCTCTGCACTACGGCCTGCGCTATCCGATACCGCCAGGCGCTATCTCCTTCTATATGTGCTCCCAGAATTGCGCTTAAGCATTCTTTTCGTCGATCAAATTTTCGTCGATCGAAGTTCGTCGGGCGGGCTTCAGCATTCGTCAATCGGGAATTCGTCGAACGGAGAATCGTTGAACGCAGATTCAATTTCTTTGAACCCAGCTCCCATTCTCAGCGGCTTGATTTCGTCGATCGCGACAGCAAGTTTGTCGAACGGGCTTCATCATTCGTCGAGCGGAAATTCGTCGAACGAAAGTTCGTCGAACGCAAGATCTATTTCGTTGAACCCAGCTTCCGTTCGCAGCGGTTCAGTTTCTTCTCAGCGGTTCCTTAGCGCTAGCGCCAGGCGTTAGGTGATACCGCCAGCATTAGAAGGAGTGTTGAATTTGAAGGCTCAAATTTGGGGGCACTTAAACACACAAGATCAAATACACATAGGATTTGTTATTCTCAAAAAACCTAGGAGATGCGGAAGACCATGTTCCAACAGTAGAATGGTCTTTAGTGTTGTGGGCCTTCAGAGAGAGTTCTAGAAGGTCAGCTGAAAAGGTTTCTTTTTCAGACTGTATTTGACATTGCGTCGACTTCATTTTCTTTCTTATCGATGCACCTTTGAGTTCTTGTAAGAGCAGCTTCGAATTCCTTCTTACTCTTGTTGAACTCAATTGTCGACTTTGCGTCGATTACTTATCGACGTAACTGTCGAGTTGAAGACTTCATTCTGAACTTCATTATCTGCGTCGAATTGTAGTAGACGTTGCGTCGACTTTAGATGGATTTGACAGATACTTCCTTCTGCGTTGAATTGAAGTCAAGGTTGCGTCACCTTCTAAGATAACTTCGACATGCTCCTTTATCTACGTCGACTCCTATTTGACGTAGCGTCGACTTGATATACTTTGAAAGAAGGTTTGAGTTTCTTGGACTTCTAATCTGAGTTGCGTCGACAGCAAGTCGAAGTTACATCGAGTTATATTCGACGCAAGTATTGGTTCAACTCAGATTGTTCTTGCTCTGACCTAGTCTTGACACTCTAAGTTGAGTGTGACATCCTAAGACACCTAATGACCAGATTACCCTTACTATACAATGTGGGTAATAAGCCTAGAGGGTAAAATAACTTACAAGTAATTTGTTAAGTTAAATCACAGGGGGTTTTTCCCAACATTGTGTTAAGCTCAAGCAATGCAAAATGCAAGGGTTGAAGAGTCATGATCATCAAATCATCATGCAACAATTCTTGTCTGTCGATTTACGATCAGTTTTACCAAGACATATAGTAATCCCATTGATGGAAGTCTCCAAATTTTTTAAACAGTTGTGTTAAAAAATTTACAAATTTTTGAGTTGGTTAAGAAAGAGAATCGCTTAATATTGGCATTATGTCAGCTTGAAATAATATTTCCCCCATAATTCTTCACAATAATCATTCATCTTATGGTGGATCTTGCAAAAGAGGATATCTTGGGTGGTCCGGTACAATTTAGGTGGATGTATCCCATTGAGATAGAACATGGGCACTATAAGAAATTTGTTCGAAACAAGTCAAGACCAGAAGGATTGATAACAGAAGGTTTTATAGCATAAGAGAATTTAACAATTTGTTATCGATTCTTAGAGGGAATCGAAACTCGGTTCAATCGAACAAGTCGTAATTGTATAAATTTGACAACTCCAACGCCAACATTTAAGATGCTACCACAAGTGGGCAGTGCTACAAAAGGTGTTGTTTTGAATAAACTAGACCCGATTAATCTTAAATAAGAGCATCGATATGTTCTATTTAACTGTGCTGAACTCGAGGCTTTTTGATGGTAATTTTTTATTAAACTTCAAACACTCTTTTGTAAGTGTTCTATTACAAAAATGGTATTGATCATTGTTATAATTTATGCCTTTAGTGAATTACGGGAATAATTAAAGAATCTTCACCAACCACAATGGCTCGAAGAAGATATGTTGGAAATAATGCTTTGTATTGAATTCTCAGAATGGTTTTAAGCACGGGGTAAAAATCATTCATACTTATAATAACTTACAAATTAGTATCAATGTAATTCATTTGGTGTACATTCTATCATTTCAGGTTATAGATGACGTAACCATTAATGACCCACAATTACGATAGTTGGCACTTGGACCTAACTCTATTGTTCGTAGCTACAAATGATATAATATAAATGGTTTTTCATTTTGAACGGTAGGAAGTGAACTTTGTAAACAAACGCAAAATAGTGGGATTGAATTAATGTCTGACCATGGTGGATTAGAAGGAGATATCAATTATTTTGGTAGACTAACTGAGATCTTAGAATTAGATTACTTTGACGCTGCAAAAGTGATTCTTTTTAAATGTGATTGGGTGAATCTCACAAACAATGTGTACGTGAAGAAAGATTCTTTCGGGTTCACTTTAGTTAATTTCACTTAATTAATACATACAGGCGTGGTACTAGAACATGATCCCTACATATTCCCTTCTCAAGCAAGAATGGTATATTATATCTCTGATCTTAAACAATCATGTTGGGAAGTGGTCATGAGGATGGTGCCAGGAGATGAGTATGAAATTGGTGACATCACAGCTATAAATAATGATGTCAATCAAACCCTAATTCAATATGTTGTTAATGAAATACAAAATGTTGAGAGCTTGTACCAAGACGAAGACGAGGATGTTGAGATAGTTAGAACTGATGTTGACCCCATTATTGTGCAAAGAGAAGGATAAATTTCACCAAGTATGCTCCCACTTTTTTACTTAACAATGCATTCCTTAACTTATTATTTACTCTCTATCATTGATATTGTTAATGTTATTATTATAATGCAGATAGTCAATGCATTCTAAAAGAAAATCATATCCAAAAAATTTATATGTTTCAAGAGATCCCACACCAATAACCAATGACCAAAGTGGTGATACTCCATTTAAAAATTGAAATAAAGTAGTTGGTGAAGAGACAAATGCAAGCACTTTGTGGACCTATGTGGATTCATTATATGATGCGGCAACCATGGCGTATTATTCATCGAATAAAAGTAGTGATGACAATCCAGCTATTGATCGGGAAGATGACAATCGAGCTATTAATCGGGAAGATGACAATTAAGCTATTGATCGGGATGTTGATCACAATGCAGATGAACCGCATAGTTCTAATTCAATTGGTAATAAATACTTCTAATTCAGAATGATATTTTTATTGTTAATGATATTTACAAGATATATTTTGTTGATTCTAGACCCTACTAAACGTCAAAAAGGACGAGGAGAAACAACATGCAAACAGATTCCTCAAATGCACACAGATAAAGTCATTAAAATGGAGAGAAATGTGTATGGTCAATTCTTAGGTGATGGAAAAGTTCAGTTTTCTTCTTTTGTGGGCACTGTAATTAGAAATGTATCATTGTTTCCAATGATTTCTCGTTTGTGGACACATGTGTCCAACTATAGTAAAGATACGGCATGGAATTTTATAAAGGTGCATATCTTCAATCACTTACATTCACCATAAGCTTTATATTTTTTTTATTGTTCATTTTTTATCTTTTTGTGCAGCATCGCTTTGATGTTTATAAGACTGATAAGAAGCATATTATGGAAGTTCTACGAGAATCGTTTAGAGATTACCAAGCAAGATTTAAGAGCATTTATTATCAACCCTCAGACACTCCCACATCTGTTATTGCTCGTGGTGGCCCTGAAAATATGCATCCAAGTTAATTTGCTGATATGGTGACGTATTGGTATTCATCGAAGGGGAAGGTAATCCAACTATTTCTATTCCATTTTATCTGTTTTCTGTACATTGCATGCATATTTAAGTGATATTATTATGACCATTGAAATGTGGTATGGTAGAGTATAAGTGAAAAAAATAAAATATGTCAAAGTAAGCAAATTGGAGTACATGCCCTTGGAAGAATGAGCCTTGCCAACTGTAAGAAAATGTTGGTATGTTGTATAAGTACAAATAGAAAACAATTGTGCATTTATGCTTCTAACATTTTTTAATACAAAGATAATTTAATTTTCAATAGGCTAATGAATTGGGAAGGGAACCAACTCTGCTTGAGCTATATGTTGAGAGTCGTGCTTCTAAAAGAAAAGGTAAAAACTTAGTGGATGTTGAGGCCGCGTCAAAAAAAGTAAGAAGATTTATTTCTCATACATATTTCCTGCCAGTTGATTATACATAAACTTGCTTCATATGAATTCATTTTTTTATGCTTTGTAAGGTGCTTTAGACAAGGAAATAGAGGAGCAAATATCACAATGCCTCCCCGACACGCCTATGGGTAACATTCATGAAGCCGCTTTTAGGTGAACCATGCATTATATTTCTTTAAAATTTTAAATGTCATGGATACTAAAATATCTTTGTTTAGGTCGACATTTGGAGCAGAATATTATGGCCATTGTCGAAGCATTGGAACTGGTTTCACTGCTATTCAAGTGTATCCATAACTATCACGTCGCTCACAAACTACGAGCATGAAACAATGAAATTCAAATGAATCACATGAGAAAGCTAACTTGAAATCATAGATGGTTACTATGCAAACAACAATGGATTTTCTTGTGGATGTTATTTTGCGCTAAGGTTCTAGAGACGATCACTCTGAAACATCAGGAGAACATGGAATATATCAATATCCGGATTAGGTATATTTGATTTATACTAGTTATATGTAAGTCTATAAATTTCAGCTGCATAATATACATTTACCATTTGCGAGGATGATGTCTCTTATTCGTGGCCAAAACTCATCAAACAATGAGACTACTTCTAATGATTCGCTGCAAACAAATCATATTGCAAGAGTTAACTCCGAAGAAGGTAACAAAAAATGATGTTGAATTGTGTGTTAATGTGTGACTGACTTTGAAAGACTAATGAAGGTATTTGATAACAGGGGATCAAGGAGAAAATGAAGGTGGTTCACGCAAGCATGTCTTGAGTTTACATGAGAGATTTTATACATGCAACTATTTTGGTTCAGTTGTTTATATGTACAAACTATTCTACTACCTCATGCCTACTTTCTTAGGTACCTTATATCTTTTTTAAAATTTTAGGAATGTGTGACACATTTTAATATTTCTTAATATGATCCATGTGTAAAATATTCTGCCATTTTTGGGATTGGTCAACAGCATGTTGATATCATTACATTTTATAGTGGAATTTTTATTCCTTCTATGAAGCCTTTGTTGGTATAGATAGGCTTTGTTGGAGGTCATTCAAACTAGGCCACTGCTGTAACATACCAATCTTAAAAAGGGGGTCTAACCAGTTCAATTGAACCTTTGGAGTAACTTAGGGTAGGTCATAGAAAACCACGGCCCGACCTCTACCCCATAATGGTGGTCATTTAGAGAAATGATTGTTTTGGGTAATATTGTGCTTCGCCATAGCACCAAAGTAGTATAGTGAGCATAATTTCTCTGAATCAACTTCCGTCAGTTGCATTAGACTTGTATGATCGATATGAGTGTAACAGAACTCGTTTCGTTCCAATCTGAGGTCATTTTGGTGAAAGTGGTCATTTTGAGTACTATAGTGTGTCACGATGACGTTATTTTAGTATAATGAGCATACGTGCTTTGAATTGACTTCCATCAGTTGCGTTAGACTCGTATGGTCGATACGAGTGCAATGGAACTTGTTTTGTTCCAATCCGAGGTCATTTGGTGAAAATGACTATTTTGAGCGCTATTTTAGTATAGTAAGCATACGTGCTCCGAATTGACTTATGTTAGTTGCGTTAGACTCGTATGATCGATACAAGTGCAACGGAACTTGTTTAGTTCCAATCCAAGGTCTTTTGGTGAAAGTGACCATTTTGAGTATAGTAGCGCGTCACGACGACGTTATTTTAGTATTGTGAGCATACGTGCTCCGAATTGACTGTCGTCATTTGTGTTAGACTCGTATGGTCGATAAGAGTGCAATGGAACTCGTTTCGTTGCAATTCGAGGTCGTTTGGAGAATATGACAATTTTGAGTAACTTCGAAAGTCGCAACAACGCCATTTTAGAAGATTGAGTACACGAGCTCCAAATTGAAGTCTGTTAGCTGAATTAGATTTGTATGGTCGATATGAGTGCAAATAAATTTGTTTCGCTCAATTCCGACATTATTTGGATATGTAAATAAATATAAATACTTATAAAACTATACGAAGCTTCGAGATACGTGAATGCTGGATTTCAACCCCATCACATCAATGTTGACTCGGCACTCGACGACTCAGACCCATATTGATCTTGACCAATATGGGGAACCCACTTGTAGTTGACTTTGGTCAACCCTCCTCAAAAGAATGGGTTTTATAATTTTTAAACCCTCTCCACCCCAAACCCACTAAGCTAGCTCCTCTCCATTCAATATTTTTGGTGTGCAAAAACCCCCAAGGAAGGCTACTAAGTGGGATGAGATATTTCTCTTAAACCATGTGTTTAGGCCTAAGTTAACCAACCTAAACCCAAACTTAATCTCTCCTCTTAGCTTAATCCACTCAACCCCACTAAAGCCAATACTATGAGTATGGGGGACTGATGTTTGGCCTTGGATTCAGCCAACACAAATCCTAAGGTAGAAACCATAATGGGATAGGATTTTAAGGTTAACCCATGGGTCCAACCCAAGCTAGCCTCTCCCAAACCCTAACTAGACCTAACACTAACCCCTAGCATAACCCTTAGGTCTAACCTAGATGTACCCTCCCACCATTAGAAGGCTGTCAGCACCAACCTCAGCTCAACCATGGTTGGGTGAAACCTAACCAGAGAGAGAAGGAAAGGGGGGAGTGGGTGCTCCTTGCTGCCTATTTAAGGCCTCCCATGGCCTTTCCTAAGGGGGGACCTCCTTCACAAGCCACTCCCGAGATTCTTCAAAACCAGTCTCGCCACCCAGGTCCCTGCCGGAGCCGGAGAAGATGAACGAGCTACCCCGCCACCTCTCCTTTACATCCCTGCATGGAGAGCTCTCGATCCCTACTAAGGTCTCAAGGGAGCACTACACCACCGGATAGGGGTCGACCACCCTCCCAGGGAAGCCCCAGGTGAGCGCGTTCCTGGGAAAGTGCCGATCTGGTGAATCCCGAGGGCTAAGCCTCTAAAGTCTCCTTCTGATGGCTGTCGGCAACACAAGGCAGTCGGACCGCAACTGTAAGGTGCACCTGCCTTCGACAAGCCGTCTAGAGGAGGTGGCGCATCGACACGTCTGCTGGCCGGCGGTGGAGAGAGCTCGTGAGCTCTCATCCACCGCAGCAGCACAGGTGTCGTTGGATCTCTGTTAAGAGATCTAGCGGCCCTGATTTCTTTAATAAGGGCCACAATGACTGGCCTCACCACAGGAGATCCGCTCCAGATCCGTTGTGGGGCCACTAGTCTTTTCCCTATGACGTTATCCCAGCCGCAGGGAGTGCTTAAAGATTTGTGCCAACGGTTTTTATTAATAGGAGATATGGATTTGATTTTTATATGCCCAAACCATGTCTCAAATAAGAAAACTTCAAACATGGATGTTGTAAGTTATGATAAGATCTACCTGTTGGACATATGTGTCACGTCCCTTTGTTTGAGAATAAAAAATCCCATATTGTATTTGATCTTACTTGTCGTGTGTTTATAGTGTGCAGGAACTATAGGTGCAATACTCCACAGGTAGCTAGCAGCTTCAAATCAAATTCTCTGAAGGAGAGCTACCGCCAGCGGTAGGGATACTGCCTGGCGCTAGCTCAAGTTCGTTCACAATGCCATGCCGCGAGGGTTTCGTAACCGCTTGCGCACGAACACTACTGTAGGCGCTATCTCCAAGTTCTATAAATTGATGGCTTCTCTCTCGTTTTGGTTAGACTTCTAGAGAGATTACTTGTGCCAAAATTCTAGAGTTGTTACTCTGCCGAAAGTTCATCTCCCACTCAAAGACAAAGAAGATTTCTAGAGAAGGAAGCCATCATGCTGCATCCGAAGAACAATCGCTTCAACCTCGCTTATGCTACAACAATCCTTCATCCTCATCTTCAGAAATCTCATAGAGGGAGTTCTTTTTATTTACTTTATTTCATTATTGTAAATTTTGTAGTAAAATCGCATTGTGTTGGCGACTAGGTCCTTGCGCGGCTTAGGGGGTAATTCGCCGCGTGAGTTGGCGACTAGGTCTAGGAGATTAGATCTAGGGGTGCTCGAGGCCATATCCGGGGTTAGGATTGGCTAGAGCGGCTTGAGGCTATATCCAAGGAAGGATAGGCTAAAGCCAACCGGTTTGTGGGGATACAAGTTGGTATAGAAAAGGAAAAGATATTTTCATTTGTACACCTCCGATTTCTAGCAATATTAAAATCAAATTAATGTAAACACTTTTTATATAATACAATCACGTCTCTATTTGTGTTTACTTGATTTCTTTCATTTGGCATAAATTTTATTATTGTAAATTACTTTTTGCTAAATTGTTATTTTGCTCTCATTTATTCCTAAACAATTTAGTAATTTCCTTAAAATTAAAAAAATTTTATTCCCTTATTCACCCCCCTATAAGGGCGCCTATCAATCCAACAAGTGGTATCAGAGGCAGGTTATTCCAAACGGTTTAAAAAAACCAGGAATAATGGCGTCTTATGATCTCGCTTTTTCCGAGGGACAGGGACTTAGTAGACGTCCACTATTTACTGGGTCAGATTATAATTATTGGAAAAATAGGATGAGATGTTTCCTTATGACACTAGATATTGAGGTTTTGAATATGGTAGAAATGGAATACTTTCCTCCTACAATTGTAGTTGGATAAGTAACATTAGAAAAACCTATGGATAAGTGGGATGATAGGAATAAACTTAAATGCAAAAATAACGCCAAGGCCATGAATGCCTTATTTTGTGCATTAGATAGAAATGAATTTAATAGAATTTCCGCTTGTACTATTGCATATGATATTTGGAATCATTTGGAAATTACTCATGAAGGTACATCGCAGGTTAAAGTTTCAAAGCTTTTCCAACTGGAGTCAAAATATGAAAAGTTCTGGATGGATGAAAGTGAAGATGTTGATGCCATATACACGCGCTTCAACAAGATCGTCAATGCTTCCAAAGCTTTTGGAAAGACCTTCTCTAATGGCAACTTCGTCCAAAAGAGTATTCGATCCCTTCCTCCAAAATTCAATCTGAAGGTAACGTCTATCTCGGAGTCGCACAATCTAAGAACGCTCCAAGTTGAGAGCCTCATTGGGAATCTCAAAACCCATGAGGTAGAACTCAAGATCCAACACGATGAATACAACAAGGAGACAAAGAAGAAGGCGTTGGCACTATATTCATATGGATCTTTTTGGTCCCGTTAGCACCGCAAGTCTTGGTGGTAGATTATATAGTTATGTTTTAATAGATGATTTTTCAAGATATTGTTGGACATCATTTTTCTCTTCCAAATCCGATGCGTTTTGCAAATTTGCAAAATTATGTACTCGTATTCAAAATGAAAGTGATTTAAAAATTAAATGCATTCGCTCTGATCATGGAGGAGAATTTGAAAATGAAAAGTTTACATCTTTTTGTGATATGTTAGGTATTAGACATGAGTTCTCCACACCACGCACACCACAACAAAATGGTGTTGTAGAAAGAAAGAATAGGACACTTAAAGAACTAGCACGCACTATGCTATGTGAATATAAATTGCCTAAGTCCTTCTGGGCCGAAGCCGTAAATACATCATGTTATGTTATAAATAGAATCATGCTTCGCCCATCTCTTAATCACACACTATATGAACTTTATTTTCAAAAGAAGCCTAACGTATCTTACTTCAAAGTTTTTGTTTGTAAATGTTTCATTTTAAATACTAAAGATAGCTTGGGAAGTTTTGATGAAAATGTGATGAAGGAACTTTTCTTGGATATTCTTCAAATAGTAAAGCTTATAGAATTTTTAATAAAAGAACTAGAAAAGTTGAAGAATCCATTAATGCGAAATTTGATGAACTTGTTCCTTGTATAGAAAGACATTGCGCAGGCAAAGAGGATGATCTCTTACCACCTTTGGAGCATGGTGACGAGGAACCTTCCAAAGAAGAGGAAGAGGAGGCCAGGGAAGATGATTATGTGCCTCCAAGCGCTCTGCAATTTACAAAGGATCATCCACGGGAATTAATAATTGGTGAACCATCCATCGGGGTAAGAACTCGCTCTTCTCTTCATGAATCTTATTCAAATATCTATTTTGTTTCCAAAATTGAACCAAAAAATGTTTCAAGCGCTTTAAGTGATGAATTTTGGTTTTTGGCTATGAATGAAGAGTTAGTACAATTTGAGCGACATAATGTTTGGAAATTAATAGAAATGCCATCTAATCACCCGGTTTTTGGTTTAAAATAGATTTATAAAAATAAATTAGATGGCGAGTCTAGAATCATTAGAAATAAGGGACGCTTAGTAGCACAAGGATATTCTCAAATCGAAGGGATAGATTTTGATGAAACTCTTGCACCCGTTGCTAGATTGGAATCTATATGAATTTTTCTAGCATTTGCAAGGTTTAAAAGAATAAAATTATTTCAAATGGATGTAAAAAGTGTTTTTCTAAACGGGTTTGTAAAAGAAGAAGTTTATGTTGAACAACCCCCTAGTTTTATTAGTGAAAAATTTACCAATCATGTTTATAAACTAGAAAAAGCGCTTTATGGTTTAAAACAAGCGCCCTGTGCATGGTATGAAAGACTTACATCATTTTTATTAAAGCACGGTTATATTGTGGGAAGTGCCGATAATACTCTCTTCTTTAAGCACAATAATGATGATTTGATTATTTTGCAAATATATGTTGACGATATAATCTTTGGATCTAATAATGAAGAGTTGTGTAATGAAGTTATTTTAGTGATGAAAAATGAATTTGAAATGAGTCTAGTAGGAAAACATTCTTATTTTCTTGGTTTTCAAATATCACAAAGAAATGATGGTATTTTTATATCTCAAACTAAATATGTCTTTGATATGCTTAAATGTTTTGGATTTGAAAACCTTAAACAAACTTCTACTCCAATGAGCGCATCACTAAAATTAGGAAAAGATGATTCGGGAATTTCAATTGATCAAACTTTATATAGAGGTATGATAGGATCTCTACTCTATCTAAGTGCAACTAGACCCGATATTATGTTTGTCGTATGTTTATGTGCTCGATTTCAAGCCAATCCAAAAGAATCTCACTTTAAAGCGGTTAAACAAATTTTTAGATATCTAATTGGGTCATCTAGATTAGGATTATGGTACCCGCATAATAATTCAATTACACTTCATGGCTATTCCGATTCAGACTACGCCGGTTGCTCACTTGATAGAAAAAGCACTAGTGTTATTTGCCATTTTCTAGGACTTTCATTAGTTGCATGGTCTAGTAGGAAGGAAAATTTGGTTGCACACTCCACCATGGAGGCCGAATACATTGCATTAAGGAGTTGTTGTGCACAAGCACTATGGGTGAGCCAAACTCTAGAGGACTTTGGATTTCATCTAAAACATATTGAATTAAAATGTGACAACAAAAGTGCCCTTGATCTTACAAATAATTCGGTACATCATTCTAGATCCAAACATATAGATGTACGTCATCATTTCATAAGGGATCACATTAAAAAGGAAAATGTTAGTATAAGTTTCATTGGCACGGACTCTCAACTTGCTGATATATTCACTAAAGCTCTTCCCGATGCAAGGATTCAAATGTTAAGGTTGGAATTAGGAGTCTTAGACATCTTAGGATGAGTTATTTGAAAAACGCTAAAGTTTTATGCAATTTGAGCAATCAAGATATCTCCATAAATTACAAAATTTCTGCATAAGAATACTCTAAGGACTCTTAATCAAGATCAAAAAGTGAAAATTTAAAATTCTCAAAAAATCACTTACTGTTTTCTGTGCTAGCACTAGCGCCGGCGCTAGCGTGGGTGTTCATTTTTTCTGTTTTTTTTTTTTTATTTCTTAAAATCTATAAAAATATGTTAGATCATTTGTACTACTTAGTTTTTGTGTTTCTGACTTTTGTTATTTTGTTTTATTTATATTATGAAAAATCAACTACAAAACTTCAAAATTCAAAAATACAAAAATATGTTTTTGTGGTTTTCTGTTTTTCTTTCATTAAAAATTTTCAAAACAACAAAAAGACTATATGATCTTTATTGCTAATATCAAGCATGTATGTATTCTATTATTTAGAATTATCTACAATGTTAAAACTTGTTTCTTCATATTACTATGAACATTGTTTTGTTTATCATGCTTTGATATATCTAATTAAGTGCATCAATTGTATTGAAAAATATCATGTGTAGATCAAATCTTAGCATGCCTCTAAGTATGAGTAAATGTTTTGTGATTGATAATGATACATTTCAGTCACTTATTTTGGTAATCAACATGTGTGTTTAAATCTAAAAGATGCTTGCTTGTGTATTGTAATTGTACAATGAATTAAAACTTGCATAAGTTTATTATATACACTACATTTGAATTGCACTTAAAAATTAAGAAAAGTGGTTGAGTTTAAAAAATTTTGTTGGGTTTGCAAAACAAGTGTATTCGGAGAATGTTGTCTCACAAAAGTGAACAAAAAAAATATAGATAAATATAACTCCACCAAGTACTACTTGGAAAGAATAGTAAAGTGTCTTGTGCAAACCTTGGTTATTACACCACTTTGTTAAAAATTATGTGCATTAATGTGTTTGAAAGTTAATATACTTGTGTTTTATTGTGTACTTTACTCTACATATGTCTTGTATTTTGTGATTTAAATCATTTGTTAACATTGCTCAAAATACACTTATGTGCACTTCATTATCTTTCATAACACTTCTTCTCATGAGTATTGGATTCTAATGCTTTATCTATACTACTCTTTATATAATAAATGCACTAGATATGGTATCCTAGCATGATCTCTACAATGTTTGGTATCTCTTAAACTTGAAATTAAGTAACACTGTAGTATAATCTCTTTTTGATATGTTCATTTCATGCTTGGTATCTTTATGAATAACTTTGAGATTTCAAAATGGTTAAAACATCATTACATTTTTGAACTTAAACTCATATTTTTACTTATGCTTTTCATGCTTTCAAAAGGATGTTTCTTATAATCTTCCGCTTGCTTACAACTCTTATCTTTTTATTTGAAATCTCTTATATACTATGCTTAAACTCTTTATCATTTCATATATTACAAGAACTCGATCATGATTTATAATTCCTAAGGAATGCCTCCATACTTCCCTTACCCCACCTTCTTTTGATAATACCAAAAGGGGGAGATTAATTGAAGAAATCTAGAGGAGAAATCTAGAAGATTAAGGGGAGACTAATTCATGCAATCTATCATTTTAGGGGGAGTAAAACATAAATTGCATTTATGTAGGGGGGCACTAAGATAGGTGGAGTATGCTCTTTTTTTCATGCTTATCAAATACTTTAGTTGCACTTTTATCTCGCTTATCATATACTATAAACACCTTTGTTGATATCTTGCTAAGAGGATTTGTTATTATCAAAGGGGGAGATTGTTGGACATGTGTGTCACATCCCTTTGTTTGAGAATAACAAATCCCATATTGTATTTGATCTTGCATGTCATGTGTTTATAGTATGCAGGAACTATACGTGCAATACTCCACAGGTAGCTAGCAGCTTCAAATCAAATTCTCTGGAGGAGAGCTTCCGCCAGCGCTAGGGATACCGCATGGCGCTAGATCAAGTTCATGTACAACGCCACACCACGACGGTTTCGTAACCGCTTGCACATGAACACTGTCGCAGGCGCTAGGAGCTACCGAAGGCGCTATCTCCAAGTTCTATAAATTGATGGCTTCTCTCTCGTTTTGGTTAGAGTTTCTAAAGAGATTACTTGTGCCAAAATTCCAGAGTTGTTACTCTGCCGAAAGTTCATCTCCCACTCTAAGCCAAAGAAGATTTCTGGAGAAGGAAGCCATCACGCTGCATCCGACGAACGATCGCTTCAACCTCGCTTATGCTACAGCGATCCTTCATCCTCATCTTCAGTGTACAACCCCGATATTCGCCAGGAGAAGGGCATAGATTGGGAAGTTAACAGGCGAAGGAAGTAACAAGGAAGGAGAGTCAGAGTCTCAAGGGTCGCTCGCGTGAAGGTGGGCAAGTCGGGCACTCGCTGATCTCTCGCAGGAATGCGAGCGAGTCGGGCACTCGCCGACCGCAAGTAGGAAGGTGAGCGAGCCAGATCCTCGCGGTTCGATTACAGTGGTATTTTGGGCGAGCTAGATTCTGAGTTTCTCTGTTCGACGAAATCCATTCTAAGTTCGACAAAAGTCATTCTGCGTTCGACGAACTCAGCTCAGCGTTCAACGAAAATTCATTCTGCGTTCGACAAACTCAGCTAAGCGATCAACGAAATTTGTTCTGTGTTCGACGAACGGCACCTTTGAATCTGTCTCAGCGGTTGGGCTGAGAGGGTCAGCCGTCTCAGCGGTTACTTTTGTCCCGTCTCGGCGGATCTGCCGGGATAGAGTTGTCTCAGCAGTTTTCCTCCATCTGCAGCTCAACTCAGCATTCGACGAAATTCATTCTGCGTTCGATGAACTCAGCTCAAATAATTCACGCTTCAGCTCAACAAAATTATTTCTCAGCTCAACGAGCTCAAATATTCCATCCATTTCAGCAGACTCTCACAAGGCCAAGGGGAGCTCGTAGGAAGGCATGTGAGACCCGGCCTCGGTGGATGTCGACAAAAGGGATGTGAGCGGAGCCTTCGCAGGGTGCTCACCTAAGAGGGGTTCGCGAGCCATACTCGCGAGGAGACTCGCGGGAGCTCTCACGAGTAGCCTTCTAGCAGATCATTTGCCCATAGGCTAAGGAGGAGAAATTACCCCTCTGCCCCTAGTGGTCTGCCGTTAGCCCCTCCAAACAGCAGAGTTTGGTTGTTAACAGGCCAAATTGGGGTGCGTTTAGTAGAACCAAAAGGCAGAATTCCGCTATTGACAGACCATAAACAAAAACTATAAAAAGACATTAAAGGGCACCTTGGGAGGGATTCCAATTTTAGTTCTCTGAGATCTTTCCTCCCTTGGATACTTTGTTTTAGCTCTCTAGCTTTCCAAGGTGCCCGAGTCTCAGCTTTGGCTTGGGAAGGGAAGCACTCAACGATCTTCCGGGTTTGTGGTGGGACCTCCTCGCTGTGATTAAGATCTTAGTTCATTTCCGAGTCTATAGTCTGCTTATTCCGAGGGACTAGAAAGAGCTAGCTGCCCCTCAACTGGTTGAGGGCCCGAGCTTCAGAAGAGACCGAGAAATCGGTTTCAACATTTTGGTGTGGTGAGCGTGGAGCGTGATGAGTCCTGATCATATACACTTTTATGGACTCATCTGGGCCATTTATTTAGTCATTTCACCGCACTTTAGCCTTGTTATAGTTTATATTTGATATTCCATGCTAGGTGCACTTCTAGGCCCATTTTGGTGTGATTTCATTGCTTTTCTTCATTAGTAGTTTTCATGCGCTGTTAGGTGCCACTTTCAGTGGCTGGATTCGTGGTTGTGCTAGAATTGGAGTCGTGCAGGTGTTCCCGGTGCAATCCTGCACAGGAACACTGCGCACGATCACCGGTTCTATTGCGCACGACCACTGGTCGTGCGTCACTGATCGTGTGCACTTAACCCTTTTTTTCATGAGTTCTGTTTGGTGCAGTGCGCACGACCACCTACGATAGTGCGCACGACCACCGGTCGTGCGCCACTGTTCGTGCGCACTTATCATTAATTTTTTGAGTTCTGTTTCGTCCAGTGCGCACGACCACCTACGATAGTGCGCACGACCACCGGTCGTGCGCCACTGGTCGTGCGAACATTTTATTTTATAATTTCTGTCTTTGCAGGCTCCGTCCAGGCAGAGCGCACGATCACAGGATTCCAGTGCGCACGACCACTGGTCGTGCGCCAATGACCGTGCGCACTGTTTATTCCAGCGCCTATAAAATCCGCTGCTCGCGATTTAGGTCAGATCCATCGTCTTCTTCCGCCGTTTTCCACCCGGTTCCGTCCAGATATGCCCCTCCACCGTCGCCCACCATATGGAGGTGCTCCGGGCTTGCTCTTCACGCCAATCTTGAGCCGGAGTTTCCTATCGGCCTCCTCCTTCATCCAAGAGCTCCAAAGGAAGACCTAGCCTCCATTGCAATCAAGCAAGAGGAAGTTTGCAACCTCAACCGGATCGTGACACGAAGAAGACGGGTCCATTGGAGAGTCGTGACAGCTCTCTCTACCCCGGACGTAGTTGCGGACCGAGCTTGGACGCGGATTGACAACCCAGCGATTCCAACCGTGAATCTACAACGAGACTTCGGATTCGGTCGATTTCTTGCCTTATTCTTCTCTTATTGATTGTTGTAATAGCTAGATCTATATATTTTGATGAAGTTGCACTTAGACTTGCTTCTATTTATAAAGATTTCATGATTGTGTGAAATGCTTTTGTGGTCTATGTGTTTATGAGGAGCGTCACCATCCATTTTCCACTTCACCACCGCGTTCGTGTGCCGCACTAGCAATTGCTAGTGGCGTGCTTGTCGAAGAGGTGCTTGCGACCCTCATTCCGCTAGCCTTCTCGTCCATCCGCCTATCGAAGCGTGGCATCGCGGCCCGTATTCCATCCCGCCTAACGAAGCAGTGCGCTCAAGGCCTGTACAGTTCGATTCCGCTTGCCTACTCGTCCATCCGCCCTTTCGACGCAGCGCGCTCAAGGCCTGCCTAGTCTCCATCCCGCCAAGCGAAGCATTGCATAGCGGCATTGCATAGGAGTAGTCGTAGTATTTTCTCTTTATTTTCCAAAAGCCAACACAACTCCCCCGCATTCCATCCGATTTAAGGACTTCAATCTCAAGTCCTTCCTCGAAACCTAACTCCACCTTACTGTGTTCCTCAAGAGACCGACACTCGGGGATTTTCCCTATTATTATTACTTGCGCGACCGGTGCACTTGCTGAATCATCGCATCAAGTTTTTGGCGCCGTTGCCGGGGAACACAATCGTGTGAGTTTTCTGGAGAGGGAGAACCTGAGGGAGAAGCCCTTCCATTTGTAAATTGCATTTCTTTGTTTTTATTTCTTCGTATTCTATTTTCCTGTTTTATTTTAGGTTGCTTTAGTAGTCATTGTTAGGTGTAGTATTGTGCAGTAGCGTTTTTTTATTGAGAATCGTTTTATTTTTACACTATGTGGGCACATCTTAATATCCGTTTCCGTTGGTGTAGAGATACCTCTCACTCTAGTGATGAATGCCCTACGGAGAATAGTGGGCATAATTCTTATAGCCCAGCATATGGAGCACCGACTTCGTCTAGTACTCCATATGGTGCGCGTAAGTCTTATGGCTACTCTGCTGAGCCTTTACCGTCATACTTCTTTTCGGCTCCAGCTCCCGCTGCGCCAAAGAAGCCCGCTAGGCAGTGCCGGTTTTGTCAGAGCACTGATCATGTCTTGAAGGACTGTGCCGAGTATCTTCGCCAATTGGATGAGGATGACGAGCCGGATATCCGGATCGTCCCAACTCCTAACTCTGGCGGCACACCTTCAACATCCGGGTATGTGTCTTTGTCACCTTCACATCTTGAAGGGTATGGCCTGGATACGGTCACCGGATGTGCGGCTGATTTATACACCGACATTGTTGAGCCTATTCTCCATGTGCATCCACCACCTCTAGTGGATTCGATTCTTCCCCTTATCGCGCATACTATTCTCGTCCCCGACGACATTGTTGATGATGTGTCGCAGGATGAGGTGGGTGATCTGAGTGTTGTGCCTATTCCTATGGAGGAGGACAACCTTCTAGGTGAAGAGGAATCTTCCTCAACACCGGTGGAGGAAGTCCAAATCCTAAGCCTGGCCACCGTTGATCCCGCCGAATCTTGTGGCATTGATGACAATGCTAACATTATTTTACTTCCCCAACCTAATGGGAGTGAGACCGGGACCACTCCCCCGATTTTTGATTATTTATGTTCTTCATCTTGTTTATTTCTCGATCCCCCCTCTTCACCCGAGCCTGTGCAGGTTGAATCTTCACAGGTACTTCAGGAGGACTTGGAGCTTTGTGCTCAAGTTAATGATGAGTGTGTCCTTTTATGCGAGGAGGTTGATCCCTCCTCCATTAAGGAAGCCTCATTCGTTGCCTTCTCCTCCTGCGGACCTGCTGTGGACTATACCTTGCTGGGCAAGGATAGTTTTGGTGAGATGAGTGAGGACCAGGCCTCCTCCTCTTCTTACTTTCTTTTCCCTCTACCTGTGAGGAGCAGGTATTTATATTCGGGTAGAGGCGTGACTGTTCTTTCTCCGTATAGGTACCCGCTACCGACACGGATGTTAGGCCAGTTACCTGTCCACTTCTCCTTCCATAGGCCCATTAGCTAGAACTCTTAAAGTTTGAATAAGTCGTGCTGGGAGGACAATAACCCCAGTAGTTATCTTTCTTTTCCTGCATTCTTATTTCTTCTAATCATGTTTAGTTAGTAGTACTTTCTTTTCAGTTTTCTTTTGTCTTTTGTTTTTGCGGAGCTGACCCCTGCAGGTATCTTCTCTGGATGGCGGATGTTGCAGCTCATTTTAGCTTACACGCCAATCTTCTGGTATGCTCACTTGCTGAGCATTGGGTACTCTCTTCCCCTAGACTTTGTTGATTTTCATGTCATATATTATGCGGATTGTTTAGTTTAAGTCTGGGGGAGAGTAGTTTTGTTTACCCGCTCACGTGCACTATTGCACTGCATGCTAGAAGATTTCATTTAAAATGTTTTTTTTATTTTCATTGCACACCACATCACCCACTTGAGCGCGTACTCATCTGTTTGCTTGCTCTGTTGTGAATTTAATTCTTCTGCTTATTTGGGAAAGTCTAGGTGATGGCTTAGGACTATGTAGCAGAGTAAAATGTTGACTCCCGTAGTGCTCCTAGTCGAGTGCTCGGTTGCATAGGAATTTGTGTAGGTTAGATCTCTTTTTATACTATGGTTTTATATTTTTCTCTATTAGTGTAGATGTTGTTTACTCTACTCAAATGGTGAATCCGGTGTGAATCAAACGGTAGCATAGGGATGTGTGTAAACGATCGCTAGATTCATATTGCTTGAGTCAGGAGAAAGGAGAATCTTTCTCGGTGGCTAGAACTTGGCCCAAGCGATTCTTGAAGCATGGGTATACGGTTAGTCAATTGTGTGAATGTGATATAGGCCATCATTTTGGCCCGGTTGAGCCTTTGTGCCTATCCCTACCGCTATATCCTCGCTAGCCCAGTTGTGCCTACCCGTTCTTTGATTCAGCCCCACTTTGATTTCACCAAAGCCCAAAAGCCAATCCTAGTCGCACACCCAAATCTGAGCTTTAGCTGTTTATTATTTTCATGAGTCGGGTTGTTGATGTGGTAATATGTTTGTGAAGATGTGGATGTGTCCTTTTGTTTATTTGCTGAAAATGATAAGAAAAGAAAAAAAATGAGAAAAAGAAAAGAAGTTAAAAGAAAGGAAAGAGAAGGAGTGTTTAATTGAAAATCTTTATGTATAGATTTATGTTTGGGAGTAGGCGGTGCACGCACCCATGCTGTTAAGTCCAAGTCTGGGGGTGTTGTGTACCCGCGTGTTTGTGTGGTGAATGAGGATAGTTTCCTGCATTAGCTCATTTGGGTTTAGTATTTGAACCATCGTCTTTATCATTGTATACCTCACCTAAACCCAAGCCCCATTTAAAACCTAAAGTCCTATTGATTCACGCATTTGAGTCAAACCAGTGCCGTAGAGAGAATGTGACCGGGCAAGCCTATGGTCACCGACACCGATGGATTTCGGTGGAGTTTATCCGGCACCCCAATCTTGAGCAATGCTCATCTCAGCGTTTAGTTTACTTTCTCCGTATGCGTGACCGAATGATTCACCGTAGTTCACCATTTTGAGTAGTTGTAATATGCTTTTACTCTTTTAGAAATATATAAACTGTTTTTATAGTCAGAAATCTTTTCTACTATTTTTCTTATGCACGTGAGCATGCGACTTCGCATGGTACTCTGTATTGTAGTTTTAAGCCATCTACTTTTCTTTCCCCGTTCGCATGGAATTTGTTTGCTCGGGACGCGCAAACAGTTAAGTCTGGGGGTGTGATGAGTCCTGATCATATACACTTTTATGGACTCATCTGGGACATTTATTTAGTCATTTCACCGCACTTTAGCCTTGTTATAGTTTATATTTGATATTCCATGCTAGGTGCACTTCAAGGCCCATTTTGGTGTGATTTCATTGCTTTTCTTCATTAGTAGTTTTCATGCGCTGTTAGGTGCCACTTTCAGTGGCTGGATTCGTGGTTGTGCTGGAATTGGAGTCGTGCAGGTGTTCCCGGTGCAATCCTGCACAGGAACACTGCGCACGATCACCGGTTCTATTGCGCACGACCACTGGTCGTGCGCCACTGATCGTGTGCACTTAACCCTTTTTTTCATGAGTTCTGTTTGGTGCAGTGCGCACGACCACCTACGATAGTGCGCACGACCACCGGTCGTGCGCCACTGTTCGTGCGCACTTATCATTAATTTTTTGAGTTCTGTTTCGTCCAGTGCGCACGACCACCTACGATAGTGCGCACGACCACCGGTCGTGCGCCACTGGTCGTGCGAACATTTTATTTTATAATTTCTGTCTTTGCAGGCTCCGTCCAGGCAGAGCGCACGATCACCGGTCTGTGGGGATACAAGTCGGTATAGAAAAGGAAAAGATATTTTCATTTGTACGCCTCCGATTTCTAGCGATATTGAAATCAAATTTATGTAAACACTTTTTATATAATACAATCACATCTCTATTTGTGTTTACTTGATTTCTTTCATTTGGCGTAAATTTTATTATTGCAAATTACTTTTTGCTAAATTGTTATTTTGCTCTCATTTATTCCAAAACAATTTAGTAATTTCATTAAAATTATAAGAAGAATTTTTATTCCCTTATTCACGCCCCCATAAGGGTGCCTATCGATCCAACACTACCTCCAGAAAAAATTGAGAATTTTTTGAGATCATTAGATATTGTTAGTATTTAAAAAATGGGTAAAATTTCTATTTTTGGATTTGCAGAGGGCTTGAACATTGTTGAAAATTTGTGAGATAATTAGTGCACCTACATGGTGCTGACCTACATCCCCTATAATTATTTAGGAATTTTTGGAAAAGGTTTACTATTTCTAGGTGCTTAAAACCTTTGTTTTAAATTAATAATGATTTACCCTCTCCTCCAAAATTCTCTAAAAATTATGGGAAGCTGGATCACACCCTCTGAAAAAGTTTGGATATTTTTAAGGTACTCATGCCATATTTATAAATTAATTTAGCAGTTATGGGAGCCTAAATAATTTATCAAAAGCTATTTAAGATCTCAAAAGGGCCTCAAGAATTTGTGGTAGCACTATAAGGCATGATAGGTCCTCCGTAAAAGTTCAATTATTTTTGAACTTGATTTACTATTTTAAGGATTTAAAATAGCAAAAACACTGATTTCATTAAAAATTATCAAAGGATATTTTCTTAGTCAAAAGATGTGGAATTTTTGAGGAAATCTGCAGAGGCTATTTGAACCTTATGTAAGAGTTTAAAGACTTCTGATTCATATTGGTTTCTTTTTAACAAATTATTAAATGTAAAGCATTTATAGTTAATTTGAAGAAACAAGAGCTCGGATAAACCACCAATCACTAAAGAGTCTTACAATTTAATAATTCAGGATAAGGAAGGAGAAACTTAAATGGTAATCAGGTTCGAATAGCATGAAATTTGGCAGATCCCAAAATTCATCTAAATGTTATTTCAATTACGACGAATATAGAATGTGCCTCCTTGGGATGGAGATTGATAGTTTATATAGGATGTAGTCTTAATTACCTAGAGGGGGGTGAATAGGTTTCTTTTGTTTCTAAGCAAAAGCCTAACTGTTTGTAGAGTTAATGCTAGCTATGAATCAATCACACAGAAAACACACAAGCATTTATAGAGGTTCCTCAAGAAAGGGTGTCTTGAGTAGTCCACTTTCCCCTTTCACCTTTCTAACAATGAGTTAAACAAGGCAAACACCTCCAATCTCAGCTCCAAGAGCTTACAACACAGATCCCTTAGGATCTCTCAGGTTTTCCCAAACCCTACCTCAGGCTCAACAGCCCTACCCCATGCACAGCATCCCTACAAGCTCAGACCTATCAAGAAGTCCTACCTCAGATCTCCACAGAGATCCTACACTCAAACTGAACACTCAGCTCTACACTCAGGCCCAACAGCCCTACTCCTTCAGTCAAAATGCCCTACACACTCAGAACAAGTAATGTTCCTACAAAATATAATAAGAGATGGTTACAACAGAAGCTAGAATAGATATCAAGCCTTGGTCTTCTGTTGTTGAACAACTGTTGTAGCAGTCTTGAAACAGGGTTGAGTCCAAAGGCCTCAACTATGATTCTTTCTGATCCTTTTCTTCAGAGGATGAATGGGGATCAACTTGTTTTATCTTGATTCAACCAAGAAGAACAATCTTTTCTCTCCTTGCAGCTTCAGGAAGTAGGAAGAGAAAACTTTCTGGGCTGCTGTCAATGGAATAGTAGATTAATCTTCTTCATGGAGTGAGAGAGCTTTTACAAAGCCCTAAATGATTCTTTTATACTCCTCCAGTCATCAACGGCTATCAGATGTCCTCCTGACACAGTATGGAGTTGATTGGAATGTCCTATCTTGCTTTATAGTGTGATGCGCCAAAAGTAAACACTTCAGAACATTTGAATATGTCTCAACGGTTGGGCTGAGACAGCTTCCAGTCTCAACGGCTACTTTTGTCCCGTCCTAGCAGATCCGCCGAGACAGACAGTTGTCTCAGCGGGTTTCCTCTATCTATAGCTCAACTCGCCCAGACACCTTCTCAACGGCTCCTGGCCTTGTCTCAACGGTTCAGCTGAGACCGAGACCTTGTCTCAGCGGTTTTGGCAGTAAACCTCTGAACTTATTATATATCTTTGGAATGACCTAACCCTGCAAAGACATGATGTAAAACAGGGTTTATCAAATACAACTTGTACTTAGCATTGAATGTGAAGCTTCTTCAAATCAAGGGAACATTGAGGGTAATATTCCCAACCATCTCCCCTATTTGAAGAAGGCAGAACACCCTCAATGCTAAAGTACATAACACATAATTACTTATCATGTAACTTCACTACATGGTATTCATCATATCATACTCATGTAAACATTATAATGGCATCAAAGATAAAATTATAACAGATAATATTTACGACAGGCATATTACCACAGAGTTTATCAACTCAATAATATGATTTGATAATCATGATAATGCATCAAAGATTAATTTAAACAGTGGCATAGAGTAAAGTTAAGCTATGGCTCAGATTAGCTTACAACATAAAGTAATCAATTCAACAACTCATTCATTTTCATTTCAGATAAAGCAATGAGACATTGTTCAATTTGTATTTAGAAATTCATACCACTTAAATACATTCATTTAAAATTTTCTCTTCTTAGAAGAAGTTAAGCATTCTACAATGTTAGCAGCAACTACTTTTCATTTAACTGAGGCCTCTTGGTTTGCTGCATCACCCACATTTTCAGCAACCACGTCACCTTCATGTGCTAGAATCTCCTTATCTTCAGCAGCCACATCCATGTTTTCAGGAAGATTGGTGACAGTGTCATGTTCAACATTAACTGCCTCTATTTCTGCTATCTTCCTCCTATTTTCATGTCTCCTGAAATATAGGAATGGCATAGGAATGTACTTTGAAGGCATCCTCCTTGGGTTGTCCTTCCTTACCAGATTGGCTTTGAATATCCTATCTCTTTTAGTGTTTCTTTCTAAGTGCTTTATCCACTCTTCAGATGGATATACCTTATCAATGTCTTTGCAGATTTGACCATGGCTTAGCCAAGAATTTAATATTATACTTTTGGAGTCTTCACTCCAATACTCAAAATCTGGACCCTTAGACTGCTCATCCCTTTGTTTTGCCATAAATTCTTCCACTAACATTATGTGCTCTCTTTCTCGTCTTTTTGCCAGTCTGACATTTTGAGCAATCTGCTCCTTTGTTCGGAAGTTCTAATCTTCTTCCCTATTTCTGTCCAGGAGAGGAAGGTTTAAAGTTAACCTACTTCCTTCCACAACCTTGAGGGCTAGCTCAGAATTTGTTACAGCACTAACATCCTCCCCCTTTCTGGCTTCTTCAAATATTCTTTGACTTATAGCCTGCTGAGCAGTAGTGATTGTGCCAGAAATTGTTTGGAAAATATTTTCCATATCAGCTTTTAATTCATCCTTGTTCCTCTCAATATCAGCCTTGAGCTTATCCTTGTTTTGTCATCCTCACCATTCAACTGCAGAGCAGTGGAGTATACATATTCTTGGATATAATTTGAGGATTTTTTAATCACCTCATCTATCTTGCTGACATAATTCTTGACATATGACATATCCTATTCAGAGAGCTGGAGGTGTTTGTTCATTGATCTGAGAATAATATTTTGAGAGACCACTGATTTCTCTGCCAGATCAAACCACTTGGTCATTTGTTTGTTCAGGATGGTAGTGTCTTCCTTGATTTCCTTGACCTCAGCCATAACTTCAGATTTTGCATTGAGGATGAACTGATCAATGTATGCTTTAAGTGTAGAAGTTGACTGGTCTACATAGTCATTCATAGATGTTAGATGAGTCTCTAACATAACCTGAATAGCATTTAGAATGCTCTCATTGGACTGTGAGGAAGTGGAGGTTTGCCGATCAACAATCATTTGTGCTTTGAGTCTTTGTGGAGGACTAAGAGGAGGGACTGATTCCTGCGGAGGTATAAACTGCTCTTGTGCTGCAGGTAGCACCTGTTCTGGATCTATGACTGGAGTATTATCTCTTTTTCCTTGAGCAGCCACTAGATCAGCAAAGGATGTTGGATCATCAATGTGATCTTGGTGGACTCCATCATTATCCTGATCATCTCCAGCACCATCATTATCAGCAGCATTATTATCATCAGAATTTTCTGGCTCCTCCCCCTCAGATAGATCATCTTGATCAGATAAGTCCAAGGAATCTGGGACAATTATATGGAGTTAGATTTAATGACTTGGCAATATTAATGATGGGTTAATTAGTCTTACCAAGAACATCGTCTTGACCAACTGATGGATCTTTTGGCTTCTCCCCCTTAGATGGGGCATCAGATTGTCCTTGTGTAGGTAAATTCCAGAGAGCTGGTTCATTATCAGGATTAATCCTAATTCTTTCTTCAAGATTGAAAATGATTTTGTCAATATAACCTTGCAAATCCTGAGGTAAAGGAACTTTGATATTAGCAACATCCAAGGAAGATGGTTCTTGTTGTTGCTCCCCCTCAGATAGAGCATTCATCTGGCCTTGAGGAGCTGTTGTCCACATTTTTGTTAAGTGTCATTAGTGACTAACTAGTTGATTGGCTATTAGTAAATAACATTATTAGTAATGAGGAGTTTTAAGGATCAATTACCATGAGTGCTATCTATGTCCAAGTCTTGTGGATGGACAGTGTCAGCAGGCATGTCATCTAAGTGAGCATCCATGTCATGATTGCTGTGTGATCCAAGATCAGCACCAGCATCTTCATTTTTAGCTAAGTGGTCAGACTCAGAACTGGATATAACCACTCTTGACTTCTTCACTGATTTGGATTTCTTTTTCCCTTTGACCTTTTCCTCAGTGGGCTAGCTCATGGGGAGCACCCTGGTGAACCTATATAAGGTCTTTATATCGATCCTTTTCAAGTAATGGATATTTGATCCTTTTACCCCTTTAAAGTTCTCAGGATATGTCTGAATTAGATATAGGGATTGAATTCTACCCATATTTGGTGCTTGCAGACATTCCTTAAGTCTCTGAATTATGACTTCTCCCCAGGAGGTTTTCTTAGTCAGAATGATTCTTGTCATAATGTCAAACATAGATTGAGAAATTGAATCATGAGACCCAAGATTGCATAGGATTTCTTTGCCCACAATATCTGACAAGACTTTCCCTCTTTGATTGAAGAATTTTCTCTTTAATGAGCCAATCTTGTCATCATTGTATTCAGCCCACTTCAGAGCTTTCTTCTTGTCCTTGTCAGAAATATCTTCCTCCTCATCCTGATTGCATGAGGGAATGTGGAATGCTTGTTCAATTCTTGTTGAGGAGATTTTCACTTTGTCTCCTCCTATTTTGGACTTCAAAGAGGACTTGGAGGAGGACAATTTGGCATTACTGAACCATTCCAGAACTTCAGTTTTGAGAATGAACGTGGGTTCAGATAGAATGTACTTCAGGCCTTGTGCTTCCAGGAGTTGAATCACTCCATTTAAGTCTTCTGGAGCATGGGAAAATCCATTTCTCACAATTTCATACCCCTCCAAAAGATCCTTTGAGTTCTTGGGTGCCATTGTTGTTGTAGAAGAAGGCGCTAGAACGGAAGAGAATATGATTCGTCTCGGCGGCTAGGAGGGAAAGGTTGTGTATCTTTCATTTATTAACAATTGTTTATTTATATGGCGTGAATCTGTGTTTTGATTAGCCCTAATAATTAGAGTTAATGAACTTATAGTTGTAATGAGAATTAGGTCAAATGGGGTTGCATTTAGACAAACTGTAATGAGACCAGCCCATCTCAGCAGAAGCGCTGAGACGGTGACCTAAACCATTGGGACAGAGCACAGTCAACCACTGGGACAGTTTAGCAGTCTCAGCAGCTCAACTGAGATTTTTCCCAGTTGTCTTAGCGGCTCAGCTGAAACAATCTTTTCTGATTCAGCTGACCTTACTACCTAAACATGAATCCTTTTGAGATCTACTTGAATTATGACTTAACTATGTCACTAGGAGTGTTGATGTGACAACATTTTGAACCCTAACATAGCATGCACAATATCATAGATGATTGAAAGAAGGAACTATTTAATATTTTACATTCCTAATTCAATCTTGAAAGCATTAAATTTCGCCTCATCCAATGGCTTTGTAAAAATAACAGCAACTTGATTGTCAGTGGGGACAAATTCAAGGCAGATGTCTTTACATTCAACATGTTCTCTTATAAAATGATATCTTTTCTCTATGTGCTTAGTCCTGATATGAGAGACTGGACTCTTAGGAATAGAGATAGCACTGGATGAGTCACAATAAAGAGGAGACTCACTTACCTTGAGGTTGTAATCCCCTAACTAATGTTCTATCCATAATAGTTGGGCACAACAAGTTCCTGTAGTAATATATTCAGACTCAGCAATGGATATTGCAACACTTGTCTGCTTTTTGCTGCTCCAAGATATCAACCTCCTTCCTAGGAATTGACAGGTACCACTTGTGCTTTTCCTCTATTCTTTGCATCCTGCAAAATCTGTATCTGAAAATCCAGTTAGTTCAAATTCATTGTTCTTAGGGTACTAAAGGCCAAGATGTAGGCTGCCTTTAAGGTATCTCAAGATCCTCTTTGCAGCTGAATAGTGAGATTCCTTAGGGCTTGCCTGGTATCTAGCATAAACACATGTAGCATACATAATATCTGGTCTACTAGCAGTTAGATATAATAGGGATCCAATAATGCACCTGTACATGGATTCATCAAAGGACTTGCCCTTCTCATCCTTGTCTAGGGAAATGTTGGACCCCAT
This sequence comes from Dactylorhiza incarnata, assembly GCA_033032865.1. Lineage (NCBI taxonomy): Eukaryota > Viridiplantae > Streptophyta > Magnoliopsida > Asparagales > Orchidaceae > Dactylorhiza > Dactylorhiza incarnata. The sequence continues at coordinate 5,377,578 of JAWHQI010000051.1, read as the reverse complement.
GCGAGTTTGTATGGTGGAAGCTGATTCCATCCCAAATTTCTTGATAAGCTCCCTTGTGTACTTGGTTTGAGAGATGAATATCCCCTCATCAAACTGTTTCACTTGGAGGCCTAAGAAGTACTTGAGCTCTCTCATATTACTCATCTCAAACTCCCCTTGCATAAGGCTGGCAAACCTTTTGCAGAGGTTGTCATCAGTAGACCCAAATATTATGTCATCAACATATATTTTGACTGGGAGACACATTCCCCTTGTTTCCCTAAGAAACAATGTACTATCTATCTTTCCCCTCAAGAACTTGTTCTTGATGAGAAAGCTAGCCAAGGTCTCTTACCAAGCCCTAGGGGCTTGCTTTAGACCATATAGAGCTTTTCTAAGTAAATACACATGGGAAGAGAGGGTTGGATGCACAAAACCTGATGGTTGTTCAACATATACCTCTTCCTTCAAGTCACCATTGAGGAAGGCTAATTTGACATCCATTTGATATACTTTGAACCCCATGTGGGCAGCATAGGTAAGGAATAGCCTAATTGCTTCTAACCTTGCAACAGGGGCAAAGGTTTGATCAAAGTCTATTCCCTTTTCTTGTCTATATCCCTTGGCTACCAATCTTGACTTATTATTGATGATTACTCCATGTTCATCCAACTTGTTCCTGTAAATCCATTTGGTGCCAATAATGTTGTGTCCTTGAGGTTTTGGCACCATCTTCCATACCTTGCATATTTTGAATTGAAGAAGTTCTTCTTGCATGGCTTGAATCCAAAATGTGTCTTGGTTGGCTTCTTCAAACTTCTTTGGCTCCATTTGTGATAAGAAGCTCAAGAATAGGGCCTCGTTATGAGCCCTGCTTCTTGTTAGTACACCTTGGTTCTGATCTCAAATGATTTGTTCTCTTGGATGATCCCTTAGGTGTCTTGTAGCTGCAGGCAACCTATCTTTAGTTTGCTGTAATTCTTCTACTGGTTCAGTAGTATCTTCAGTAGCCTGCACCTCTTCCTCTTCATAAATTGCAGCATCTGTATAGGCTTTGCTACTACTGGACATGTCTTGTACAAACATCTTTTCCATTTCTTTTTCACTTCCTGTTAAAACAGAAGAACTAGACCAGCCCTTATAGATTAGGCTGGTCTCATCAAATATCACATGCATAAACACTTCTACGACATGAGTTTTCTTGTTATATACTCTATAAGCTCTATTATGTGATCTATAGTAAACAAGAACCCCTACATTTCATTTCTCTGCAAACTTTGTTAACTAAGATTTTCCATTGTTTAAGATGTAGCATTTTGAACCAAAGATTCTAAAGTATGAAATTGTTGGTTGTTTTCCTTTCAGAATCTCATAGGGGGTAATTCCATGAACCTTATTGATGGAAGCCCTATTGAGAAAATTACATGCAGTATTGACTGCCTCAACCCAGAAGTATTCTAGGAGTGAGGAGTCACTAAGCAATGTTCTCCCAGCTTCTCTCAAGGTTCTATTCCTTCTCTCAGCCACACCATTTTGTTGTGGAGTCCTTGGGGAGGAGAACTCTTGGGTGATACCAAATTCTTGACGAAACCTTTCATGGCTTCAGATTGAAATTCTGTGTCATGGTCAGTCCTAGTCCTGACCACAGAACATTGCAAGTCATTCTGAATTGCCTTGACATAGTTTATAAAGATATTTAAAGTATCTGACTTCTTCTTAAGGAAGAATACCCATTTATATTTTGACTGATCATCAACAATCACCAAAGTATACAACTTCCCACCTAGGCTTTGAATTGGCAAAGGACCAAACAAGTCCATGTGCAATAGATATTGACATCTTTCAGTGTCTTTGGAGCCAATACTTTTAAAGGTGGCCCTTGTTTGCTTACCCATTTGGCAAACATGACAGGGACCACTTTAATACATTTTAAGTTTGGACTATTCCTAATAAGGTTTTTAGAGAATAGTTTATACATTGTCTTGTAGTTAATATGGGCAAGTCTCTTATGCCATTGAACACAGAGAGACTCACTTTCATTGGCCACAAGACATACAGATGATAGAGAATTATTGCATATAAAATCTAAACAATAAACATTTCCACTCCTAGTTCCTGAGAGAATGGTCTCTAAGTTATTAGACTTTTTGATCAAGCACTTGTCATTGTGGAATTCAATGACATAGCCTAAATCACATAGTTGAGTTATCCTTACAAGGTTGTGTTGCAAACCTTCAACATAAGCTACCCTTGTGATTGAAACTATGCCATTGGAGATCATACCATATCCTTTGGTGATTCCCCTTTCAGATCCACCAAAGATGACTTTAGGTCCATTCTTCACAGCTGTGTAGTCCTGTAGAAGGCTCATGGTACCTTTCATGTGCCTTGAGCACCCACTATCCAAGTACCATATTTGTTTAAGACTGGTACTTGAACTCACCTGCAAGAAGGAATTTAGTTACCCTTAGGAGCCCAAAAGATTTTGGGTCCTAGGTCCTTGTTAGCATGATAAAATGATCTCACACCCGCTGCACCCTTTGCAGGAAGGCTCTTCTTTGCACTTGGCACATTGGGATTGTGCTAACAGTCTATGACAAAGTGTCCCACCTTACCATAATACCAACATTCATGAATATTGTATCTCCTCTTTTGAACATTTCTTAAGGAAGGAGCATTAATAAGCTTGTGTTCAGGAGGAGAGACAGCAGCATTTTTCGTGTTTCTTTCAGCAGTGATCTGGCTGGATGTTAACCTATAAATAGTCTTGGGACCCTTTGCCTTAATGGTATCAGCTTGAATTGTCTTGGGAGCTAGTCAAGATTAGATGGCATCAGACACTGAGCAGCAGGGCTTGTCTACAGGTTTGACAGCAGCCAAGCTCTTTGTTGGACAGAATTTGGAAGAGCTAGCTTCATTACTATTGAATGAAGGAATTGAAGTACCAAATAAAAATGGTCCAGGTTGGGCAATTTGAATCTGAAAGTGAGGTTAGATCTTAAAGTTACTCTAGAGGGGGGAGTGTTAAAAAGTTTTTCACTTATTTTTATAGCGGAATTAAAATAGTGATATTTATATGTGTATAACAGAGTGAGTTATAAAAACAAAATAAAAACAAAGCACAGCGCAGTACAGAAAATCATACAAACACAAAGGACACAGGGATTTATAGTAGTTCCCCAATCAACCTGGGTACATCTACTCTTCTACCACCCTTGGTAGGATTCCACTAGGTTTTTGATCAGGTGCCCTATCACCAATGGATTTTTGATCAGTTGTCCAAACACCAATGAGCTTTTGATCAGGTGCTCAAACCAACCACAGGTTTTTGATCAGGTGCCCTGCCACCAAGGGGTTAACTTTTGAAGGGAGTTAGAACCCTGTACAGAATGGAATAAAGAGGGTTATGAAGTTCTTCTCTGTCAATAATCTGAGAGAAGACTAGTGGAATGTGTTGATGTAAAGCTCCCCCTGCCTGATAGAAATGGTTGACAGTTGAGAATGGAGCTTTCTCTTGAATGTAGATCTTCCTTGATAGCTGATGAATCTGAGAGAGAAAGGTTTATCAGATTATTGTTGCTCTTTTCAAGATTAAAACTTGCAGCAGAAAACTAAGAGAATATTTGTTGATGTTCTCAGAGATTGAGAGAGCTGCTGCTTAAGGAAGATGAACTCTGTATTTTTCTCTCGACAGTATTGTCTCTCTTCTTCCTACTACTCGTACTGCTCTTCTTCTGTCTTCCTTTTTCTTTTGACAATATATCTCTTGTTTGAAATTCAAATCCTCTGAATAAGGAGTATAATAATCAGGTGGATTAATTCTTGGAACTGCAAGCAAGACTTTAATTCCTTTTCCTTTTTCCAATATGCCGAATAGCTACTTTCTCGGGAAGAGAATGGAAAGTAATAAAATAGAAGGAGGAATTAAAATCTTGTCTTATCTGGAAATGAATAACTCCAAATAATTGAATAGATCTGTTGTTGATTTAGGTTGATCTGAAATCAGAGAATAGAATATAACTGATCTGTCTGAAATTCATCGAGCTGAAATAAGAATTCGTCGATCTGAATCAATTCATCGACCGCTGAGACTTGGTCGAACACTGAGACTGAAGTTCGTCGACCGCAGAAAGCATTTCGTCGAATGCAGAACCTTGGCAAGTTCGTCGAACTGGAGCATGCAGTTCGTCGAACGCAGGATGGAGTTTGTCGAATGCAGAAACTAAACTTTTTTGTAAGTTCTAATAGCCTAAAACCTTTACCCTTTTAGACTCAACATTGGGGTCAACTTAGTCCTAGTCAACAGATAGTGATCCTAGCCAAAATCAGGAATAGGGTTGTTCCAATAATCTCCCCTTATTTGGGTTAGGACACTATTTGACAAAATTGAATAATAAACAAAATAAACAACAAAACAACAGAGCATATATATCTGATAGATTTTAAATATTTCAGCAGATATAAAATATGATACTCTGAGTTTTGAAATTTTACATTTAAAATAGAAATGATAAAAACAAATAATCAGAACCTTTTGCTTTCTGAATTCTGACATTGCCTTCAACTTTCTGAATTTGATTATCTGAGATGTATCTGCAATATCAAACAATATTTCTGAATCTGCATTTGCATCTTTTGCTTTGCTTAGAAATCCTTGCCTTCAGCATTTTTCTTTGTTTATCTGAGCTGAATCTTGCTTTCTGTAAAATTTTGGAACATAAGTTGGAGGTGACTTCACCAAATCAACTTGAACTGGAACTGAAAAGCTTTATAATCTGAATCTGCATTTTTCAGCTTTAGCTTTTGTTGATCTGAACTGTAGCAATAACTGAATCTGCTCTGTCATATCTGAATTTCTGAATCAAAACTGTTGTGAGCTTCTTCATCAAGAACTGATTTTTCTTTTTTCATACAACATCTCCCCTTAAAACTTGAGCTTCTACAAAAAGCATCTCCCCCTAACAAAAAGGTGAGCATCTCCCCCTAACAAAAAGGAGTTTCTTCAAAACATCTCCCCCTGCCAAGAAGGAGCTTCTTCAAAACATCTCCCCTGCCTAGTTTCAGGAAGACCTGGAGCTAGGCCCCTAGAAGAAGGGACAGTTGTATAGGAGGTAGGGAAGGATGCAATTATTGAAGAAATATTGCCATGTTCCTGCAAAAGAAAATATAGATCAAGTGCAAAGGAACTGGAAAGAGAAGCAATTTCTGTAGGCATACATTTAAAATGAAATAAAAGATTTGATTATAAGGAAATATCATAAACATAGGCTTCATCAAAACTGCGTTCGATGGAAAATAAATTTTCATTGATCTCAGTTCGACGATCTAGATGACTTCGTCGATCTCCGTTCGAAGAATTACTAGATTTCGTCGATCTCAGTTCGATGAAAAGATGGGATAAGTAGAAAATTTATTTTTTAATTGATTGAATCTCCATCTATCATTCCTAGTTGATTTATAAAGAAGATATGTTTCTTTTCATCCAAGGGTTTGGTGAAAATATCAGCCCTTTGCAAATCAGTAGAAATGAATTGTAGGCAAATTTTATTTTTATCCACATTATCTCTGATAAAGTGGTGTCTAATTTCTATGTGTTTAGTCCTACTATGGAGTACTAGATTTTGTGCTATAGATATTGCACTAGTATTGTCACAAAATATAATTGAATTATTTAACTTGATACCATAATCTAGAAGTTGATTTTGTATCCATAATATTTGTGAGTAGCAACTGCCTGCAGCAATATATTCTGCTTCAGCTGTTGATGTAGACACAAATGTCTGTTTCTTACAAAACCAAGACACAAGCCTATCACCAAGAAATTGGCAAGTTCCTGATGTGCTTTTCCTGTCTACTCTGAATCCAGCATAATCAGAATTTGAGAATCTAGTTAATGCATATTTTGAAGCTGTTGGATATCAGAGTCCTAGATTTGGACAACCCTTTATATATCTCAAAATTCTTTTTAACAAAATTAGGTGAGATTCTTTGGGGTTAACTTGGAACCTAGCACAAATACATGTAGCAAACATTATGTCAGGTCTACTAGCTGTTAAGTAAAGTAGTGAGCCAACAATTGCTCTATATACTTTCTGATCAACAGGTTTCCCTGATTCATCAGTGTCAACAACAGCATTTGAGGGCATGGGTGTTTTCATAGTGGAAGCATCAAACATACCAAATCTTTTCAATAATTTCTTAACATACTTGGATTGTGATATGAATATGCCATTTGGAGTTTGCTTCACTTGAAGACCATGGAAGTAAGATAACTCACCCATACTACTCATTTCAAATTTAGATTGCATTAGGTTAGAAAACCTTTTGCATATATTTGAATCAGTAGAGCCAAATATGTTATCATCTACATATATTTGAACTAGTAAAGTTTGATTTTTATGTATCCTGAAAAATAAGGTTTTATCAACAATGCCTCTACAGAAATTTTTCTCCAAAAGAAAATTAGCTAAGGTCTCATACCAAGCTCTGGGAGCTTGTTTGAGACCATAGAGAGCTTTATTAAGCTTAAATACATAAGAAGAGTGGGTTGGAGAGATGAAACCTGGTGATTGTTCCACATAGACTTCTTCTTTGATATCTCCATTAAGAAAAGCACTCTTCACATCCATCTGATAAACTTTGAATTTCTTGAATGCAGTAAAGGCAAGAAAAATTCTTATAGCTTCAAGTCTAGCAATAGGAGCAAAGGTTTTATCATAATCAAGTCCTTCCTGAGAATATCCTTGGGCTACCAATCTTGCTTTATTTCTGATTATTATGCCTTGATCATCTAGCTTGTTCCTGAAGACCCACTTGGTGCCAATGATTGGATGGCCTTTTGGTCTTGGATCCAAATCCCAAACCTTGTTCCTTTAAAATTGGTTGAGCTCCTCTTGCATTGCAAGAATCCAGTTTGGATCTTGTTCTGCATATTTTATGGATTGAGTTTCAACTTGTGATAGGAAACAAGTATGCATCTGATTTTGGTGTAGTTGATGCCTTGTTTGAACTCCTGCAGAAATATCTCCAATGATTTGGGATATTGGATGATCTCTAACTGTGATGTGATCAACAGTTGAAGTTGGTTCAGCAATGATTTCTTCTTGAGGGACTTGTTCAGTTGTCATTTGATTTGAACTGTCAGCAAGATCTTCTGGATGATCTTCTTCTTCACTGTCTTCAATAATTTGAGATGATGGAAGCTCTTCATTCTATAGATTCAATCCATTAAGCTCTTCACATAGAGCGGGTACCTGCAAAGTATGTTTGGTAGAGGTAGTGTTCCTCTCCTCATTTAACATATTAGTTTCATCAAAAGATACATGCATGGACTCCTCTATCTTAAGAGTTGATTTGTTGTAAACTCTATATGCTTTACTAGAAAGAGAATATCCAAGGAATATACCTTCAGCAGATTTTGCTTCAAATTTCCTGAGATACTTCTTATCATTATTATGCACATAGCATTTACAACCAAATATCATAAAATAGTTAACCTTGGGCTTTTTATTCTTGAGTAATTTATAGGGAGTTTTACCCTTAAGCTTATGTATCAGGCTTCTGTTCAACACATAATTTGTTGTGTTCACTGCCTCTGCCCAAAACGAGATTGGCAAGTGAGCATCAGCAAGCAATGTAGTTGCTGATTCAATTAGTGTTCTATTTTTCCTTTCAGCTACCCCATTTTGTTGAGGAGTTCTAGGAGCAGAGAAACATTGCCTGATCCCTTCTTTTCCACAGAATTCTCTAATCAGAAGAGATTCATACTCAGTGCCATGATCACTTCTGATCAATGCAACTAGAGTAGAGTACTCAATCTTGATGGACCTGAGAAAGTCTGTCATAACACTGAAGGTGTCAGACTTGTTCCTAAGAAAGAACACCCAAGTGAATCTTGAGAAGTCATCTACAATAACTAGAGAATAATGCATCCCTCCTAGACTTTGTATTGTAGTGGGTCCAAAGAGATCCAAATGCAGTAAGTACAAAATCCTAGGTGAATCACTCTTGGATAAAGATTTAAAACTACTCTTGGTCTGCTTTCCTAATTGACAAGCCCTGCAGAGTCCTTCCTTCTTGTAAGAACCAGAAGGAAGTCCTCTAACAAGATTGTCCTTAGAAAGCTTAGATATAGTTCTAAGGTTAATATGTCCAAGCCTTTTATGCCATAATTCATTTGTTTTACTTATAGAATTAAATAATCAAATATCTGAATTGGCAGAGTCAAAATTGACTAAATATATGTTTCCATATCTAATACCAGATAATACATTTATGTTTTTATTATTGGTAAAAAGACATAAGGAGTGGTTAAAATTTACCTGATAACCTTCATCACATAACTGGCTTATGTTGATGAGGTTGTGCTTCAGACCCTTGACATAAGCTACTTCTTTGAAGGTGACTGCTCCAACTTTGATCTGTCCATAACCTTTGGTTTGTCCACAGTTGGAGCCTCCAAAGATCACTTTGGGTCCAAGCTTTGCCTTGTAATTACTTAAGTTGGCCTTATTTCCTGTCATATGCTTTGAGCACCCACTATCCAAGTACCATTGTTCTTTTATTTTTGGATAGCCCTGTACCTGCAAAACAGAAAACATTCTAGTTGTTCTTGACCTAGACTACCTTGGGTCCTTTTGTTTTTCCACAAAATTCTGAAATGAAAGACATCTCAGGCTGATCCTTATAACCTTGTGGATGATATCTCCTTGGAGGAATTATCCACTCAGTGAAAGGATTCTTAGTATGTGAAGAATAAAAATTTTGTAGATTTTCAGTATGTTTTCCGTTAAACGAATTTGGATGAGTTCGTCGATCGCCATTCGACGAAGTGAAGTGCTTTCGCCGAGCGTCGTTCGAATAATAACTATACTGAAGTTCTGTCTTTAGAGATCGTCGATCTCCGTTCGACGAAATGAATTGATTTTGTTGAGCTCCGTTCGACGAATTCTGCTGAATTCCTTTATTCTTAACAGTCTTGCTTGAAATGTTTTTATCTATTTCTACTGCCTCTTTGCCCTTGCCAGAAATGAATTTTACTGGTGTAGAAAGAATGTTTTTCTTAATCAGATGTGGCTCACTTGATGATGCACCCAAGCCCAGTTTGCCACTTAGTCTAGCATTCACTGTGCTTGTTATGTCCATCAGTTTGATACTTATCCCATTGAGGGATTCTTCAAACTTCTTAGCTTCAGACAACTTGTTCTCAATGAGAACAATGTGTTCTCTGGAGGCAGCCAAATCTTTCCTAAGATTGACATTTTCTTCACTTAGTTGGTTCATTTCCGCCAAATTTCCTCTGAGAGAGATTATCTCTTTCTTAGATTTAATTAAATCTAGACAAAGAGTTTTGAATTCATCTTTGAATTCATTTGAATTGTTATCAAAGTTAGATATTACCTGATCACTGTCTGTTTCAGATTCTGATTCTTCTGAGTTATTTCCTGAGGCATCGATAGCCATCATGCAGAAACTTCTTTCTTCTTCATCATCTTCATCATCAGAAGAGCTGGATGAAGATGCAAGTTCTAACTCACTGCTTGAGTCATAGATATCCGTCAAACATTGATCTTTGACATTTGATTCATTTTCATCTTCAGATGAGCTGGATGAAGACTCTGACTCTTCTGCGGAACCTTCAACCATGTTGTTGAGGGAATTCCAGATATCCCTGGTTGAGGTGTAATCCACAACCTTCTGGAATATGTCATTAGATATTGTCTGTGCCAATATATTCATTGCTTTGGCATTTGCATTTCTTTGCTTCTTCTGAGCATCTGTCCACATAGGAGGTGGAACAACATTATTATTAAGAGGTCATGTCAAGATAACATTCAAAATAACCTCATCAATAGAATTCATATATAATCTGATCTTTGCCTTCTATAGTGCAAACTTATTTAGATTGCACATAGGATGTCTTGTGCTTGAGTATTCTTTGTTCTGTGTCATGGATTTTTAGAAAAATAAAACTCTAAAAAAAAATTTAAGATCTAATTGATCTTTTGATTCAGGTGTTAGCCTGTAAAGAATCAACCATCCTCTGATACCAATTGAAAGTGAGGTTAGATCTTAAAGTTACTCTAGAGGGGGTGAATAGAGTGTTACAAAGATTTTCACTTATTTTTATAGTGGAATTAAAATAGTGATATTTATATGTGTATAATAGAGTGAGTTATAAAAACAAAATAAAAACAAAGCACAGCACAGCACAGTACAGAAAATCACACAAACATAGAGGACATAAGGATTTATAGTAGTTCCCCAATCAACCTGGGTACATCTACTCTTCTACCACCCTTGGTAGGATTCCACTAGGTTTTTGATCAGGTGCCCTATCACCAATGGATTTTTGATCAGGTGTCCAAACACCAATGAGGTTTTGATTAGGTGCTCAAACCAACCACCAGTTTTTGTCAGGTGCCCTACCACCAAGGGTATAACTTTTGAAGGGAGTTAGAACCCTGTACATAATGGAATTAAGAGGGTTATGAAGTTCTTCTCTGTCAATAATCTGAGAGAAGACTAGTGGAATGTGTTGATGTAAAGCTCCCCCTGTCTGATAGAAATGGATGACAATTGAGAATGGAGCTTTCTCTTGAATGTAGATCTTTCTTGATAGCTGATGAATCTGAGAGAGAAAGGTTTCTCAGATTATTGTTGCTCTTTTGAAGATTAAAACTTGCAGCAGAAAACTGAGAGAATATTTGTTGATGTTCTCAGAGATTGAGAGAGCTGCTGCTTGAGGAAGATGAACTCTGTATTTTTCTCTCGACAGTATTGTCTCTCTTCTTCCTTCTACTCGTACTACTCTTCTTCTATCTTCCTTTTTCTTTTGACAATATATCTCTTGTTTGAAATTCAAATCCTCTGAATAAGAAATAGAATAATCCGGAGGATTAATTCATGGAACTGCAAGCAAGACTTTAATTCTTTTTCCTTTTTCCAATATGCCAAACGGCTACTTTCTCGGGAAGAGAATGGAAAGTAATAAAATAGAAGGAGGAATTAAAATCTTGTCTTATCTGGAAATGAATAACTCCAAATAATAGAATAGATCCGTTGCTGATTTAGGTTGATCTGAAATCAGAGAATAGAATATAACTGATCTGTCTGAAATTCATCGAGCTGAAATAATAATTCGTCGATCTGAATAAATTCGTCGACCGCTGAGACTTGGTCGAACGCTGAGACTTGGTCAACCGCAGAGACTGAAGTTCGTTGACCGCAGAAAGCATTTCTTCGAACGCAGAACCTTGGCAAGTTCGTCAAACTGGAGCATGTCGTTCGTCGAATGCAGGATGGAGTTCGTCGAACGCATAAACTGAACTTTTCCTTAAGTTCTGACAGCCTAAAACTTTGACCCTTTAGACTATACATTGGGGTCAACTTAGTCCTAGTCAACAGATAGTGATCCTAGCCCAAATTAGTAATTGGGTTGTTCCAACAAAATCTATTCATGAGAAGCCTTCATAGCACTCATTCCCATCCCCTTTCTTCCACTATGGGAAGGAGTGTTCTCCTTCCTATATGAGCTTCCATTCTTCCAGTGACCATACATACTATCATGGTCATACCTATTAGAAGGAAATAATACCTTTTGAAAGGTGGTATGAGGCATAGCCTTGTCCTTGCTCTTTTCTCCACTCCCTTCTCCTACTTCTATTTTATTGAACCCTAGTCCTCTCCTATTGGTTTGAGAAGAAAAGGTGTCAATAATTGGAAGCACGGATTTGGGCTTGGAGAATTGAGCCATTGGGCTCTTTTTCTTTCAGAAGCTTCATCTCAAGGTCCTTAATGACCTTGTTCTTTTGGGATATTGTGCTCAATTGAACAATTGTTATCCCTTTTAGATGGCTTATTTCTCTACACATCTGATCCACCATGGTAAGTGACTCAGTGTACTCTTTCTTATCCATCTTAAGGGAAGCAATTTCTTAGGCTTGCCTCTTCTCCAGCTTCTTGCTCTTTTTTAGAGCATCCAAGAGAGCACCATACTTGTCAATCAAGTGATTGACATCTTCCTCAGATTCTGAATCACTTATACCAATTGATGAAGGTGCTTCAGTTTCTGGGCTTGTCTCATAATCAGAAGAAGAGATGGAATGAATCAGTACTTGTTCACTGTCAGAATTGTTCTGACTGGCTTCCTCATCAGTGATGGCCATGAGGCCTAACTGAACTTTGTCCTCTTCATACTCCTCAATATCACTATCTGAATATGTTAGAGGGGCCCTAATTCCAAACTTGGCAGCAGGAAAATCATCATCCTTTTCTGCTGCAAACAACCCAATGTAGGCTTCCTCTTCATCATCTGAATCTAAAGTTGAGGATTTAGATTCACTCCAGCTCTTTCCTTTCTTTGCTAGGAAGGATTTTTCCCCCTTCCTATCCTTTTGGTGATGATGTTTCTTATCACCCTTTTCCTTCCTCTTTACTAGACAGTTAACAATGACATGTGCAGGCTTGCTGCAGCAATAGTATATGATGTTATTTGAAACATGTTTACCAGGTTTAGATTCATACATGTCATCCTTGGAGTGCTATCTTTTAGATCGGTTATGGTCCTTCTTGGAATGTGAGGAGGAGGAAGGCTTGTTCTTCCACTGCTTCCTCCTCGTCATTTTCTTGAACTGCCTTGAGAAGGAAGCAAACTCCTCATCAGAAGAAAAGCTATCTGAGGTGTTGTTCTCAGATTTCTCAGATTCAGCAGTCCTCCTTGGAGGAGACACAATCCCCGCTTTGCTCTTCTTGGAGCTGTCAGCTTTGAGAGCAACAGCTCTCTCCCTTGCATGAGCCATGGTGGAGGTGTCTTCTTCCTTCCTTGCAGACAACTGCATCTCATAAGAGAGCAGCTTCCCAAACAGTGTATGGTTGGGAGTTTCACCTAGCTTGGCCACTTCTCTGATGCACATATTTTGGTCTCTCAGTCCCTAGTTAGAGATCTTAGGAACTTGTCATTAAGCTCATAGTCACTGAACACTCTTTCATAGGTTCTTAGTTCATTGACTATCCTAAAGAACCTTTCATAGCAGATGGAAATGCTTTCTTGGCTCAGCTGCCTGAAAGCTTCATATTCTTGATTGAGGGGTGATTTTCTATCATCCCTCACCTCAGTTGTCCCTTCCATATACACCACTAGTGTGTCCCACATTTTCTTGGTTGTTGTGTAGTGCACCAAGTTCTGAAAGGTGGAGTCATCAATTGCATTAACAATGATGTTTTGGGCTCTTTTGTCCATAGTGAATAATGCAAGTTCATCCTTGGTCAAGTCATTGAAAGCCTTGGCCACTCTCCTAGTTGGATCTATGGTGGAGGCAGTTTGAAAAGTGAAAGGCCCTTGCTTTACAGTGATGTAGATCCTTTGGTGTGATGCTTCCATAAACAACCTAACCCTTTGCTTCCATATGCCAAAGTTTTCTTTGTTACATATGGGCAACTTCATATATCCCATCTTCATCTGTAATCCAGTGGAGTCCATTGGATTCAGATATAACTACTCCATTATAGGATCTGGTCAGACAGTTATGTCCTTCTTGACCAACCTCTCTCTGATACCACTTGATAGTTTATATAGGATGTAGTCTAAATTACCTAGAGGGGGGTCAATAGGTTTCTTTTGTTTCTAAGCAAAAGCCTAATTGTTTTCAGAGTTAATGCTAGCTATGAATCAATCACACAGAAAACACACAAGCATTTATAGAGGTTCCTCAAGATAGGGTGTCTTGAGTAGTCCTATTTCCCCCTTCACCTTTCTAACAATGAGTTAGACAAGGCCAACACCTCCAATCTCAGCTCCAAGAGCTTACAACACAGATCCCTCAGGATCTCTCCGGTTTTCCCAAACCCTACCTCAGGCTCAACAGCCCTACCTCAGGCACAACAACCCTACAAGCTCAGACCTATCAAGAAGTCCTACCTTAGATCTCCACAGAGATCCTACACTCAAGCTGAACTCTCAGCTCTACACTCAGGCCCAATAGCCCTAATCCCTCAAGCAAAATGCCCTACACACTCAGAACAAGTAATGTTCCTACAGAATATAATAAGAGATGATTACAACAGAAGCTAGAATAGATATCAACCTTGGTCTTCTATTGCTGAACAACTGTTGTATTAGTCTTGAAACAGGGATGAGTCCAAAGACCTCAACTTTGATTCTTTCTGATCCTTTTCTTCAGAGGATGAATGGGGATCAACTTGTTTTATCTTGAGTCAATCAAAAAGAACAATATTTTCACTGTTTGCAGCTTCAGGAAGCAGGAAGAGAAAACATTCTGGCATGTCGTCAATGGAACAGTAGATTAATCTTCTTCAGGGAGTGAAAGAGCTTTTACAAAGCCCTAAATGATTCTTTTATACTCCTCCAGTCTTCAACGGCTATCAGATGTCCTCCTCACATAGTATGGAGGTGAATGGAACATCCTATCTTGCTTTATAATGTGTTGCGCCAAAAGCAAACCTGCCAGAACATTTGAATCTGTCTCAGCGGTTGGGCTGAGACAGCTTCCAGTCTCAATGGCTACTTCTGTCCTATCCTAGCAGATCCGCTGAGACAAACAGTTGTCTCAGCAGTTTTCCTCTATCTATAGCTCAACTGGCCCAGACACCTTCTCAGCGGCTCCTGGCCTTGTCTCAGCGGTTCAGCTGAGACTGAGACCTTATCTCAGCGGTTTTGGCAGTAAACCTCTGAACTTATTCCATATCTTGGGAATGACCAAACTCTACATATACTGTTGGAACATGGTTTTCCGCATCCCTTTGATTTGAGAATAACAAATTCTACTTGTATTTGATCTTGCTTACCTTTGTGTTTTTAGCATGCATGTTTTGAACATGTATGACACTAGGTTGCTGCACCATTGGTCTGGAACTGTCCACATGCTTAAATGAATATATTCTAACGCCAGGCGTTATGCTTAACGCTGGGCATTGGCGTTCGACGGGATGGTCTGCCGTTCGACTGGATGTTTTGCTGGGTGTTAACCCTCGATGTTTATGGCAAGAGGGGAAATAACCGTGATTGAAGGGCCACTTTAGGAATGATTTGACCTAACGCCAGCGTTAGCCTCAACGCCAACGTTAGGGTTGCCTAAAATGAAAGATTCCTAAAGTGCAAAATCTCATTCCTATTTTGAAGATCTAAGCCATCAAAACATTTCCAAACTGGGTCAACGCCAGGCTTTAGCGTCAACGCCGGCATTAGCCTCCTGGCCTATAAATAGATGGAATTCGTCTTCCCCTACTACTGACTTTTGAGAGTCCTATTCCAGCACTTGATAATCTTTGCAAGGGTCGTATTTCCAGACCATCTTCTCCCACACAAGTTCCAACAAGAAGAATTCAAGGAGAGCTGGATCAACGCTTATGCAACGTGAAGGACGCACGCTTTGACTTCAAAAACATCCAGCGAACCTTCACCTTCTCCAGAATTCTTTATAGGGAGTTTTTATTATATTTTGTTTTTTCTTTTGTAACTCTTTTTATTACCATCGTGGAGTGAATTTGCCTCGTGTTGGAGACTGGGTCTAGGGCATAGATCTAGGGGGTGCTCGAGGCCTTTTCTGGGATAGAAAGGCTAGAGCGGCTTGAGGCCATATCCGGGGGAGGATAGGTTAAAGCCAACGGTTCGTGGGGATACGAGTCGGGATAGAAAACAAAAAGGATTTTTATAATTATCGCCCACGATTTCTAGCGTCATAAGAAATCAAGTTTTTTAATTTCATATCTCAAGATTAATAAAATCATGTTTCTCTTTTATATTACTTTATTTCTTCTTTTCTAATTACAAATGTTTTAAAATAAAGTATAAGTTTTTAAAACCCTTATTCACCCCTCCCCCCCCCCCCCCCCCCCTCTAAGGGCGCCTCACTATCCAACATAGACATGATGTAAAATAGGGTTTATCAAATACAACTTGTACTTAGCATTGAGTGTGAAGCTTCTTCAAATCAAGGGAACATTGAGGGTAATATTCCCAATAGAGATGTCTCCTTGGAATGGAGATGCCTCCTTTGAACGGAGATGCCTCCTTGGAATGGAGATGCCTCCTCGGAATGGAAATGTCTCCTTGGAACAGAGATGTCTCCTTGGAACAGAGACACCACCTTGGTACGGAGATGACTCCATGGAATCGAGAAGGAACTGTAGTTATCGGAATTTGAACTGCTTTTTATTTTGTTCTCCTTAATACAGCATTTCAATTACTGCACTATAATTCAGTATTTCAGCTACTGTACATTATTTCAGTATTGCCTATGATTTGGAGTTGACGTGAAGTTGAGATATTCCTTCAGGGTCAACCCTAAAAGTGCTGAACTAGCCACCGCTCTTGGAGCAGAGCGGACATATCGATGTTTGGTATTATTTCAGCGTTTTGATTACTGTACTTTATTTCAGTGTTTCAGTTACTTTACATTATTTCAGTATTGCCAATGATTTAGAGTTGGCGTAAAGATGGGACATTTCTTCCGGGTTAACCCTAAATAGTGCTAAACTGGTCGCCGCTCTTGGAGCAGAGCGGAAAGATCGATGTTTGGTTTTATTTCAGCATTTTGATTACTGCACTTTATTTCAGTGTTTTAGTAACTATACTTTATTTCAGTATTGCCTTTGATTTAGAGTTGGCGTGAAGATGGGACATTCCTTCACGGTCAACCCTAAATAGTGTCGAACTGGCCGCCAATCTTGGAGCAGAGCGGACATATCGATGTTTGGTTTTATTTCAGCATTTTGATTACTGCACTTTATTTCAGTGTTTCAGTTACTGTACTGTATTTCAGTATTGTCAATGATTTAGACTTGACATGAAGATGGGACATTCCTTCAGGGTCAACCATAAATAGTGTTGAACTGTCCACTGCTCTTGGAGCAGAGCGGACAGATCGATGTTTGGTTTTATTTCAGCATTTTGATTACTACACTTTATTTCAGTGTTTCCGTTACTGTACTTTATTTCAGAATTGCATATGATTTGGAGTTGACATGAAGATGAGACATTTCTTTTGTGTCAACCCTAAATAGTGCTGAAATAGCCGCCGCTCTTGGAGTAGAGTGGACAGATCGATGTTTGGTTTTATTTCAGCATTTGATTACTGCGTTTTATTTTAGTATTTCAGTTACTGTGCTTTATTTCAGTATTGCCTATGATTTAGAGTTGGCGTGAAGATGGGACATTCCTTCAGGGTCAACCCAAAATAGTGTCGAACTGGCTGCCACTATTGGAGCAGAGCGGACAAATTAATGTTTGGTTTTATTTCAGTATTTTTGTTACTGCACTTAATTTCAATATTTCAGTTACTGTACTTTATTTCAGTATTGCCTATGATTTAGAGTTGACGTGAAAATGGGACATTCCATCATGGTCAACACTAAATAGTGTCGAACTGGTCGCCGCTCTCGGAGCAGAGCGGATAGATCGATGTTTTGATTTTTATTTCAGCATTGACTATAATTTAGATCTGACGAAATATATTGTGCCTTCGAGAAATATTCCTACGAGATTATATTGTGCCTCTGAGAAATATTCCTACGGGGAAATATATTGTGCCTTCGAGAAATATTCCTACGGGAATATATTGTGCCTTCGATAAATATTCCTACAGAATTATATCGTGCCTCCGAGAAATGTTCCTACGGGTATAGATTGTGCCTCCGAGAAATATTCCTACGGGAATAGATTGTGCCTCCAAGAAATATTCTTACGGGAATATAAATTGTGCCTTCGAGAAATATTCCTATGAGAATATATTGTGCCTCCGAGAAATATTCCTATGAGAATATATTGTGCCTTCATGAATTATTCTGACGGGAATATGTTGTGCATCCGAGAAATATTCGTAGGGGATATATATTGTGCCTTCGAGAATTATTCATACAGGAATATGTTGTGCCTCTGAGAAATATTCCTACTGGGATATATATTGTGCCTTCGAGAAATATTCCTATGAGAATATATTGCGCCTTTGAGAAATATTCCTATGGTAATATATTGTGCCTTCGAGAAGTATTACAACGAGAATGTATTGTGCCTTCGAGAATTATTCCTAAAGCAATAAATTGTGTCTTGGGGAGCAAATCGGATGGCTGACGAGTTATACTCTGAGGTAACCCACATGAAGGATGGTCTGGAAGTACAACCAGTGTGAAACTAATAGAACTACATGGGTTTGAGACCGTATGCATAATGATACGGAGTACGTAGGCGGTGGTCGTGGGAAGACTTCCAGGACCCAATAAAAGCCCATATATCTCCTCCCTTATAAATGTTATACTATGTTTGGTGTTAATAGGGATTGGATTCTACTCGTGGTTCTAATAACTTGTACTTACAACAGGTGACAGGTTTGGGTGAGAGACAGCACCCAGGTGTAGATGGAGCCACAGAGCAGGCTACGTAAGGTATAAGTTTGTTAAGCCGCATCTCCTTTTGGTGTACCCAATCTCATGGTATCTATATATTGGCAATGAATCCTTGATTGATAGGATTTAATGTGGCAGAGATATTTATGTTATTCATACAGGTCTTGAGTATGAGGTTTCTGTGATAGTTAGTCTTCCGCTATAATACTACGTCTTCCGCAAAGTGATATAAGGTGCACTCCTTAATGATGCTTTCGACTAGAGAACTATTTCGTTACTCTGTTGGTGTGTAGTAACTGTCGCTTAACATCACCCCTAGGCGTGACAACGGAGTATTCAAGTAAGGGGGTTAGAGAATCTAGTACCTTCACCCTCCGTGATTGCTTCGGCGTCATGCATAAAGGGTGGTGTGCGATAAGATCCCCCGGTCGGACCGACGATTCTGAAGGAGGGGTCTTACAACAGCAAACACAGATTGAAGTCATGTATGTGTAGAAATTAACATTTTTTGTGAGGTTCTTTTGATTTTGTTTGAATTGGTCAGCCTATTTATTTTTTCCCTATGGATGTTAACAGGAAAGAGTTTTAGAAGAGAGGAGATGTTGGGAAAAACATCCTATGATTTATCTTACAAATTGTATTCAAGTGATTTCATTTGCTAGGATGTATTACCCATGTTATATAGAGAGGGTAATTTGGTCATTAGATGTCCTAAGATATCACACTCACACTAGAGTGTCAAGATCAATCCAAAATAAGTATAAAATTCAGTTGAGTTAAACTTGCGTCGAATAGAAGTCGACGCAACTTCGACTGAAAGTCAAAGCAACATTGAATACAATTAGAAGTAACTTAGACTGTTAGTCATAGCATCAAGTGAAGTCAACGCAAGGTCAAAATGTACATGACGCAGAAGAAGAGTCAGTCAAAGCAATATCAGAAGTCGACGCAACTTCGACTTGAGTCGACGCAGAAGATGAAGTTCAAAGTCCAAGTCTTTAACTCGACGGATACGTCGATAAGAATTCGACGCCATGTCGATATCCGAGTTCAGTTCAAAGCTAAAGAGGAATTCGAAGCAGCTTCTCTTAGAACTCGGAGGTGCGTCGACTAGAAGGAAAATGACACAGAAATAGAATACTTTCTGTATTCTTTTCTGATGCTTTTCTAGAAGCTATCCAAGGATGTAATTTGAATTCTAACGGATCGTTTATTACCAAGAATGGAATGGAGTACTCCAGAGAGACAACAAAGACATTCTTGGAAGTTATTCAAATTCAGAGTGACGGGTCGTGAACATGAATGGAAAGAGACATTTACTATCCAGTGGACATTCCTTCTAAGTACAGGACAGAAGAGGAAACAAATTCAAATACAATTTGACAGAGAATAAGAATACAAAGAGAGAAATACAATAGTACACACAAGAAACCATTTGATTCTTTCCTCTTCTTCCTCATGCTCTAACACAGATGGAACAAGAAAATATCTTTGTATAGGAAAAACAAAAAGGCCACTTCTTCTTTTCTTACAGCAGGAAACCACCAAGGGTACCGAGATCATCAGGATCATAAGCTTATAACCCTGGCATTCTTTTCTACCTCAAGAAAGGGTTCATTCTAAACAGATCCTGAAGAATACCAAGTGACGGAATCCTCAGTGATAGCTGCATAAGGATTCAAACAGAAGAGACATCTTCACTATTTCTTCTTCTTCTTTCTTATCTCTCTTTCATATTGTAACTAGAGTAAAGAGTTTTTAGAATCCCTCTCCAAAGGATTCAGTGATTCAGTATCTCCTTATCAAAAGATCTAGATTGGTTCTAAGATTCTCCTTATCAAAAGTCTCGGTCCTTGGTTCTAAGAGTCTCCTTATCAAAAGACTCAAAGTTGGTTCTAAGAGTCTCCTTACCAGAAGATTTAGTGATTCTAAGTGTATCCTTATCAAAAGATGCTGGTACTGTTTAGTGTATTCCTACCAAGGTGGTAGAAGAGTGGATGTACCCATATTTTTGCGAAACACTATAGCTCTTGTCTTTGTGCTGTGAATTTTATGTGATGTCCATGTACTTGTTTTTATTTCAGTATTATGTGTTTAATTTATTCTGTGTTGTTTTCTGATTGCATAATTATTAGAAGTTTTTATTGTGTGTGTATATTTAGTGTAAAATATTTAAAACTCTATTCATCCCCCACCTCTAGAGAATACTCAGAGGTCGCAATGTGTACTTTCAATTAGTATCAGAGGGAGGTTCATCATAAAAAGGTTAACACCTTGATCAAAAGATCCTCCCACTCCTAAATTTATATTTTAAAATTATTTTCATAAAATGAGTTCTAAGGACTATGCATCCATCAGACCACCAGTGTGTAACCTAAATAAGTTTACACTCTGGAAAGCCAGAATAAAGTTATATATGATCTCTATTAATGAAGACATCTTTAATGTCATTATTTTAGGTCCCCCAACACTAGTCAAAAAGATGTTAGTGGATCTGTGACACAGAAAATTGTGCACATAACTGAATGGATAGATGATGAAAATAAACAAAAGACATGTGATGTCAAAGCCATGAATGTTCTGGTCTCTACAATGTCTAGTGACATTTTCCAAAAGGTGGCTGACTGCAACTCAGCCAAAAAAATCTAAGAATCCCTTTCCAGATTGGTTGAGGGAAGTTATGATGAAAGAAAGGACAGAAAGTCCCTTCTCATAGCCCAATATGGGAACTTTCATAAGAAGGCTGAAGAAAGTGTGGCTGAGATGCATGAGAGATTCAGCACCATCATAAATGAGCTGAAGGGACTGGACAAAGAGATCTCTCTAACAAAGATAAATGACACACTCTGCATGTGCTTCCCAAGCACATGGGGCTCAAGGATCAGGGCCATTAGAGATTCCAAATGTCATAGAGAAATATCAACAGATGCTCTACTTGGCAAGCTCAAATCTTACGAGATACTTCTAAAAATTAGAGCTTAGACTAAAGCCAGAGAAAATATCTCAACTCCTAAATAGAGGACAATAGCTTTGAAGGCAGCTAAAGGAGAGCCTTCCAGCTCTGAAGAAGAGATGTTTAGTCTCTTAGCCAGAAGGTTTAAAAAATGCGTCAAGACTGAAGAATCCAAAAGAAAGAAGAGGAGTTCAAACAAGCCCATATTTTACAAGACTCCAAACAAGGAGATAACCTTCTACTCTTGTAGGAAATCTGGACACATTGCACCTGAGTGTCCAGATCTTCAGAAGGACAAGCTTCATACAAAGGATCAGAAAAAGCAGAATTTCAGAAGAAAGATAAGGAGAAAGGTATAGGCTTTGTAGCTGAAACTTGGAGTGATACTGAATCAAGCTCTGGCAGCTCCTCAGAGAGTATGGAAGAAACAAAACTGAAGAAGCCTGCCTAATGGCTATAGAAGACTCAAATGAAGAAGAGTAGGTATCCTTATTTAAGGAATTTGATTTTTCATCAGAAGATTTTAAAATCTGTTTTAAACAATTCTGCCAAGATTATCATAACCTTCATAAAGAAATAGAAACAGATAGGGAAGAATTAGAATACTTTATGAAAGATGATTTGTATTCTGTAAATTATGATTTCAGAAATCAAATTTATAAAATGGAAATAGAAATAACTAATCTAACCAATGAAAACTCAAAGCTAAAAGAAGAGCTTACAAAGGCAAAAGCCTTTGAAGACTCACTCAATGGGAGGAGTCAAAAGTTCAAGGATATTACTCAAAATCTCTCTATGAGATTTAAGCACATTGGCTTAGAAGCAGATCCATCCACCAACGCAGAAGTCCCTAGCAGACCTGCCTGGAAAAATCAGGGTACCTTTGTTAGACCTAGTGAATTCAAATAGCTGAGACCAGACCAGTAATTAAAGCACTAGACAACAATCACCCAAATAAAATTACTGTATTTAATGGAGTGTGTCCAAATTATGAGAAGAGAACTCTAGGAAAGAATAGTTCAGAGAAACTAACAAACAATAATCAAAAAGCTGAAGTAAAAAAGGAAAATCATTAGGCACTCTACAGACTTATTATATATAGATATTTTCTATGCACATTTCAAGTACCAAGGTAACAAATGCAATTATAATAAACCTATTCTCTTCCATCTAAAGGGATATCATGAAAGACCATTCTATTCTTTCATATCACCTTATAATGGTAAAATCAAATGGCCCAAGGTAACCTGGGTAATTTCTAATATTTGAGTTACATGTGCGGGAGAATTTAGGATCCCTTCCTCAGAGATAATTGATGAGTCGCATTTATATACACTTTTATGGACTCATCTTGGCTAGTTTTCCTGCATTTGCACTTCATTTTCAGTTCTTAATTGCTTATATTTTACTCATTCGCGCTTTCACTTTAAGTGCATTGTTTTGGCCCACTTTGGTGTGCAACAGCGCGCTTTATTGTTGGGGGTAAGCACTTGGTGTTCCCCATTCTTTTTATGCTTTAATGCTCGTGCTGGAGGTGTATTCCCAGCAGTTTATTGTGCTGTGAAGGTGGGCATATCTCCATTTTGCCCAAATTGCATTTTTGCATACATCGCACGGTCATGCATTTTCTTGACACACGATCGCATCGATCGTGCGTGCTTATCTGCTGGAAAAATGGTGATCCGGATTTGCCCGTGCATTTTACGCACGATCGGTTTCGACCGTGTGTGAGTAAAACGCACGAGCCCCCCCTGTTAGCCTATTTTCGTACATTCAGAATTTTCCCGTGCATTTTTACGCACGATCGGCTTCGACCGTGCATGAATATAATGCACGGGCGCATCTTACTCTTCTGCCCAGCCTGGTTTAGGTTTAATATCGCACGGTTCACACACGGTCGTGCGTTTGACCGTGCGTGACAAAATTTCTGATTGTTTTCTATTAAAAGTTGCAGATCTCGCCCTATACAGGATCGATCTTCTTTTTCGCGCCTGAAGGGTTCCAGTTCCACCATTTTCGACGCTCCATCGCTGCCCACCTTTAGGAGGAGATCCAGCCACCATTTCCTTACAAATTCAAAGCTGGAGCATCCTCTCGGCCACCTCCATCATCCAAGTGCTTCAAGGAGAGGATTCCACCCTCATCTTCATCACCAAGCAAAGAGTTCTTCGCATCGGACGTGACCGAATTGTAGTGTACCAGAGAATACGGGCCCATTGGGAGGAAGTAACAGCCCTCCTCTACCCCGGACGATAGTTGGGACCGAGGTAGGACGTGCATTGACAACCCGATGATTCATACTGAGAATCTACAACGAGCCTTCGGATGCAGTCGTATCTCTTGCCTTTTTTCTAACTTGTGTGGATGTTTATGAATGTAATCTTAATTTTATTGATGATGTGCACTATAAACTTATGTGTTAATTCTTATTTCATCCTTTTATGAAATTATCTTGTTTACATGTGTATTTGAGGTGCGCCACCAAATCCGTTCCACTTTATTCTGCTAGCCTACTCGCCCATTCTGTGTGCCTAATCTTCCATCCGCCAAGCTAAGCAGTGCTAACGGCCCATATATTCCACCTCGACTCCGCCTGTGCGAACCATTCCATCTGCTTGCCTTCTCGTCCATCCTCCTAGCGAAGCAGTGCATAGCGGCCTGCATAGTTTCCATCCACCCGGCGAAGCAGCGCATAGCGTCCTGCATAGGAGTAGTTTAGTTATTTTCTTTTATTTTCCATAAACATAATCACTCCCTACACATTCACCCGACCTAAAGGACTTCGATCTCAAGTCCTTCCTCGAAAGTAAACTCCACCTTACTGTGTTCCTTAAAGATTCGATACTTGGGGATTCACTCCCATATTTTATATTACTTGAACGATCAGTAAACTGCCGTTTCGTGCCGCAGTCTTGCTACCGTCTATAGCAGTGTGCTAGATTCACGCATCAATAATAGAGGGGAAGGGAAAACTAATTATTCAACATGGAACTTCAAAGAATCAAGGGAGTGACTTCTTCTCTCAAACTCCTGATGATGCATGCTAATGAACACATATAATATTATAAATGTTATTTTCAATAAAGACAATTGCTGGGAAAATAGCATAAATTTCCTAAAGAAATGCAACTGTAGATTCAAAGTTGCGTCGAATAGAATTCTATGCACCGTCGAGTTCTAATCGACATTACCTCTGAGAACCGTCTGGGATAGATAATTTGAATAGCATTCGATGCAAACTCGAATACATGTCAACGCAGGCGTCGATTTAATAATGGATGAATAAATTCATAGTCACGTCGAGTACAAATTGACAGAAAGTCGACATGCCAAGCTCGCGTAGTTATGCTTCTAGAAGCTACTTCGACAAGTTTTAGCACGCTGAATTTACTTCTATTCGGCGTTGCTTCGAATACAACCCTAAGTTGCAATGAATCATCTTCTTTTAAGTAACTTAGACGTTAGATCATTTTACGCTTTCAAATTCTCTCTCTTCTGCTTTTGTGCCATCTTGCTCCCTAGCTCTCTCGTAATCTTGCTCTCATCTCTCTCTCTCTCTCTCTCTCTCTCTCTCTCTCTCTCTCTCTCTCTCTCTCTCTCTCGTCTTTCCTTTGTAGATACTACAACAAGCCTCTATGGCACCCACCAAAGCTCAATTTTGGATTCGACGTGGACGTCGAATCATTTAACCCTGCTTCCGACAACTTCAAGGACAATCTCGGCCTACCTAAAACTACTGGGCTAACAAAGTTGATTTTGACAAGATGCAAGATATATGACGTCGAATTAACAGAACTGAAAGTTAACATTCACATTGGCGATGATGGATTCCTCCATGGGAGAATCTCTGGAACTGATATCAATATTATAGAGGAAATGTTATGTCACACTTATGATCTACCAGCAGGTGGTGAATCTGATGAACTAACAGGGGCAGAGATAAGTAATGCATTACAAATAATGAAATTTAGTAAGGAGAAGACCATAAATCTGAAGAAGAATGATGTAGCTGAAGAATACATATTTCTTGCATATATTGTGGGAAAGGTGTTGTTATGTAAGATCTCAGCACATGATGTTATCCCTAAGCAGCAGCTGCAGAAAATGAGAGTCTTAGTCCTCAACAAGAGAATACATTGGGGGAGATGCCTCCTGAAGCTGATTGGCCACAAGTATTCATATAAGGAGAATGCCTATATGAGAATAAAGAGCCAAGTTTTATACCACCACTACCCATGGTGTGCAAGTCAAAAGGAGTGCCTATTCCTCCAGGTAAGAGAATGAATATAGGTATTTTCTCTAAATGGATCAGGCAAATTTTGAAGCCTAGTCAAACTGCACCCTCTCCTTCTCCAGCTCCTCAACGTAATGAGGCAGTCCTAACAGACCTCCCAGATGATGCTCCAGCTCAAGACCTCTAGTCAAGTCAACCTGACACCAGATCCTACACCTCAGATTCTCACCACTCAACAACAACCATCTATCACCCATTCAACTAAAAATCTCCCAAACTTCCATTCTGCTCCTCTACCACAATCTATCATAACCCCAGAAGATAATCAAGGACAATCCCCTAACAACCACAATCTCACAGACATCAATGTTGTTTCAACAAAAATTCCTCCAGTTAACATATCCACACCTCCAGTTGACACACTTCCTGCTTCTACCTCCTAGTCTATCCATCCATTTGATGCTGATCAGGTAATTTCTAAAGCAGTGGGGTTGGACACTGGTATATTTGATGATCTCCTATTGAATCAAGCAAGAAAATTCAACAAAAAATAATCTCAGATGGAGACCGAGCTACAAAAGTGAAAGGAGTCACTCCGGACACTCAAAATTTTGTGTCCTCCTCAATGGTGACCAAATCTTTCTTAACCTCCCTTGTCCGAAAGGTTCAGAAGGGGGAGAATATCCATGAGACGGAAATGCGTGATCAAGAAAAGGAGAGTGGCCATGAGAAGGACAAGAATGCTGAAGTTCATGCTCCAGAAGAGGAAGTCTCTGAGGACCCTAATAGGATCACAGTATTCCAAAAAGGAATAATCCAGGGGGAGATTCCTGCACAAAATTAGGGGGAGAAACTTGCATCAACCCATGGGGAGCTCTTCATAGATAATGATAAGGGGGAGCCTCACATCACTGAAGAGCTCTTAGAATCTATTACTAACATTGCTAAAAAGGCTGTTCAGATGGCTCAAGAGTACTTTGCTCAAGAAGATGCAGAAGAGGAGTGCAAGGAGGATGATAAGGCTGTTGAAGAGGAAAATGAGCCTTTGGTGTTTCCACCCGGAAAGGTGACACCTCTGTTCTTCTCAAGAAAAAGGAAAACTCCTCCCAAAGAATAGTGCAGTACAGGTATTCAATGAATATGAACAATTTACATTATATCATTAGCAAGATACAGTTAGTGAAAACAATCTAATTACTTGAAAGTTTATTATATGGTCTGTGCTTCTACTTAATATTGTCATTATTCTTTATTACATATATGTTTGTATTCAATTTTATGTCTAAGTATGTTTGAAATCACTTAAATAATTTATAAATTTTGTTAAGATAAATAGGTGGAGATTCTTAGGAAAAACACTCTTTGATTTATCTTACAAATTATATTCAAGTGATTTCATTTTCTAGGATGTATTACCCATATTGTATAGAAAGAGTAATTTGGTCATTAGATGTTCTAGGATATCACACTCACAATAGAGTCTTAAGACCAGTCCAAAATAAGTATAAAATTCAGTTGAGTTAAACTTGCGTCGAATAGAAGTCGATGCAACTTCGACTGAAAGTCGAAGCAACTTCGAATACAAGTAGAAGTAACTCAGACTGTTAGTCGTACAATCAAGTGAAGTTGACGGAACATCGAAATGTACTCGACGCAGAAGAAGAGCCAGTCAAAGCAATATCAAAAGCCGACGCAACTTCAACTTGAAGTCGACGCAGAAGATGAAGTTCAAAGTCCAAGTCTTCAACTCGATGGATATGTCGATAAGGATTCGACGCCACGCTGATATCAGAGTTCAGTTCAAAGCTGAAGAGGAATTCGAAGCAGCTTCTATTAAAACTCAGAGGTGCATCGTCTAGAAGACAAATGTATTCGACGCTACGTCGAATACAGACACAGAAATAAGATACTTTCTGTATTCTTTCCTGATGCTTTTTCAGAAGTTATCCAAGGATGTATTTTGAATTCTAACAGATCGTTTATTGCCAAGAATGGAATGGAGCACTCCAGAGTGACAACAAAGACATTCTTGGAAGTTATTCAAATTCAGAGTGATGGGTCGTGAACAGGAATAGAAAGAGACATTTATTATCCAATGGGCATTCCTTCTAAGTACAGAACAGAAGATGAAACAAATTCAAATACTATTCGACAGAGAATAAGGATACAAAGAGAGGAAGGCAAGAGTACATACAAGAAACCATTCTATTATGTCTTCTTCTTCCTCAAGCTCTAACACTGACATAATAAAAGAATATCTCTGTACAGGAAAAACAAAAAGGCCAATGCTTCTTCTTCTTCTCTTACAGCAGAAAACATTAAGAGTACAGAGATCATCAGGATTATAAGCTCATAACCCTTCCATTCCTTACTACCTCAAGCAAGGGTTCATTCTAAACAGATCCTGGAGAACACCAATTGACAGAATCCTCGGTGATAGTTGTAGAAGGATTCAAACAGAAGAAACATCTTCATTATTTCTTCTTCTTTCTTATCTCTCTTTCTTATCTCTCTTTCTTATTGTAACATACGTACATAGTTTTTTGAATCCCTCTCGAGAGGATTCAGTGGTTGAAGATCTCCTTATCAAAAGATTTAGATTGGTTCTAAGAGTCTCTTTATCAAAAGACTCAGTCCTTGGTTCTAAGAGTCTCCTTGTCAAAAGACTCAGTAGTTGGTTCTAATAATCACCTTACCAAAAGTCTCAGTGGTTCTAAGAGTCTCCTTATCAAAAGACTCAAACACTATTTAGTGTATTCCTACCAAGGTGGTAGATGAGTGGATATATCCATATTTTGGGGAACCACTATAACTCTTGTCTTTGTACTGTGAATTTTCTGTGTTGTCCCTTTACTTGTTTTTATTTCAGTATCCTGTGTATAATTTATTCTGCACTGGTTTTCTGATTGCATAGTTATTAAAAGTTTTTATTGTGTGTGCATATTTAGTTTAAAAGATTTAAAACTCTATTCACTCCTCCCCCCTCTACAGAATACTCAGAGGTGACACGGTGCACTTTTAGGAGGCCTGGCGGGGTGTGGAATGAGCTCTAAATTATTGTGTTCAGGTTCATAACTTCTCAAAACATGTTAGGAAATTGCTGGTACCACCCTAACCTAGACTTGATGGCTGTAAAATGGTTTGTCAAAGAAATTCATCCATTCATTATTTCTTATTTTAATGTGTTGAACAAGGTTGTAGCTCTTGCCATTATTAACATAAATACTGCATTGGTCATTGTTGTACTTGGGAATTGTTTGCACGTTTTGAGTCTTAGACTTCATATATTTATACTTTTTATGTAAGACTCATGTAGCATGATTCTAGATGTGTTGACCTGCTATGGTGTTCTAATTAACATGCCAATGTTCGAACATTGCTTCCTATTTTATGTTTCTTCTACTCTATTAATTGAGAAGGGATATTGTGCAGTGCTAAGAATGTTATTTCTCAGGTATATGCTTTTACATAGTTCTCATCCTAGAATATATGCATAATGCAATCTTGTCAACTAAACCTCTTGCATAGATATTCTGATGATAGTTTTGTGATTCATACAAACATGATTTATTTTTTTATTATTATTTTATAGTTAAGTTTTATTGATTCATACAAACATAATTTATCATAAAACATGATTCATACAAATCGGACCCAATATTCCCTTTGAGATAACAAAGAACCTTCTGTTGAACCCATTTGAGGGTATATTCAGGAGCTTGAAGGGTATATTCCCTTTGAGATTTTTGATCTTCTCCTTCAGTTGAACCCATTTGAGATTTTACCAATAATAGTTACATTTTTTCCTTCTACCTTGTTTTGGTGATAACAAAGAACCTTACATTTTTTTGATCTTCTTCTTCTGCCTTGGTTTTGGTGATAACAAAGAACCTTATCAGTCTTGAAATCTCCCTTCTTTAATTATTCTCCATGCATAATTCATGGCTAATGTTGATACGGATGCAGATATATGGTGAGTTCGTCAGGTTGTCGTTCATGGTTCCTTTGTGTGAGTTCCGGTTCCTGAGATACTGTCAGCAGGTGGAACAGGGTCTGTGGGTGATTTCAGATGTCTCCATTCATTATCCAAAAGACAGCCATGCTTCTTCTTGAACCAAATGCACGCTTACTTCATGTTGTGTGATTCAAGACATGCCTAATGGATACTCTAAGGTGAGGAGGATTCTCTCATTCTCTGGTTATGAATGCTTGTGTTTATTTCAATCTCGGTTTCTGTAATTGATATGCTTGTTGTTGGATTTATTATAAAACACGATTCTCCCCCACAGAACATGATTCATACAAACATGATTTATTGTTTTTTTATTATACAAACATGATTTATTGTTTTATTGATTCATACAAACATGATATATCATAATTAAGTTTAATTTAGCCTTGAAATTTACTTCTTCACATATTAATTATATAATATATTGGTATTTTCGTATAAAAATATTTTATGCCTATTTGTATAAGAATATTTTATCTTAGATATTTCATATATTTTATCTTAGACACTTAACTCTGCATAATTTGGAAGAGAAAAAATCCAAGAAGAACTATCCATCTGATGCAATCGTTATTATATGCACACCAAAAGATTTCTGTTTCAAATGGGATTGGTGAATTGATTTTTTGTTGTGTTTGGAAATAGTTGAAGAAACTGCAGTACGAGATGAATCATTTGAAGGAGGTGGAGCTGATAATGGAGAAAGAGCTGGCTTATCTACAACCAATGAAGGAATCCATGATGGAAGAATGGGTCAGTGTGCTCCAGAAATTATTTCAAGCTGGAACACCACGGTGGCGTGACTAAGCATTTGAAAAACTATGCTCCACACCTTCCCCTTATGATATATAAGTATCTCATGTTTTCCTCTTAACTATCTCTTAGTCCTTAGTACGATTGTCTTGAATTTCTTCATCATTTATGTGTTTTTTTTAAATTATTTCATTGTATATTTAAGAATTAGTCAACATTTTTGTAAGACAATTTTGATATTAGTATGCTTAATTTAATCAAAAATAGTTTGATTTTTTTCCTGCATGTTACTATACTTCAATTCATGATATCTTGGCCCCTTTTTATGAAAAATATTCTTATACTAAAATATCAAAATATTCTTGGGCTTCTTTTGTTCAAGAGTTTTTTAACCAATTATATCAACATTTTCACCACATTTGATGTTTGTATTGGTAGGGAGTAGAACACATTTATTTTCATAATCATCGTTATTTAAAAGGTCATGTTGTACAATTTTTTTGTGTATTACTTCTACACGAATCTGTATTTGCATGTATTAAGATTGAGTTAAAAATGTTTTCCCATAAGATGTTTGTTCCTGCATGGCATTCCCAATTCTGCCGCGATCCTTGGGTTTCATGATGTTTGCCCTTGGTGTATTATGGTAAACCAAAGTGGCAAAAGGAAATCCAATAAAAATCTAAACTTTTTTTTTGAAAGAGCAATACCATCCATACCTTATCTGCAAGCCACAATACTGGAAAGAGTTTATTTTGTTTGCAGGACTTAATACTAGATGTATCATATGTTGGAAATAATCCTTGATGGTCCATTATTACTACCCCTAATAATTGCGCAAGCGTTTCGGTTGTCGTTTCACTGCCTCTATTAATAGCCAATACGTTTCGGTTGTCATTTCACAGCTCTTAGTTATTTATCTTAATTAGAATTTATTTTACTTTAAACATTTAGCTTGTAACGGCTATATTTACGTGTAAATCTTTTGTTATATAAAGATGGGAGAACAAAGAAGTTTATGTGCATCCAAAATAAGTTTTGTCTTCTATGCTTTCTTGCTTGATTGTGTATGGCTCTTCTTTCTTTCTTTTTGCTTGAACCTACATTTGGTATCAGAGCCATGTCGATCATTCCTCAAATGGAGGCAGCGCGGGAGAGCGGCGACAGGTTATTCCGCTACCCGCAGTTGACGATGACCAACTACGCGATTTGGGTGATTCGGGTGCAAGCGTTGATGGAGGATCAAGGTGTCTGAGAAGCAATCGAGCCGGAGGATGGCGAGCCCGTTGACATAAAGAAGGACAAGAAGGCGAGGTCGCATCTGTTGGTTATAGAACAATCACCAAAGGGGGGGGGGGGGGTTAGGTGATTATCGCTGGTTTTAAAATATCTAGCTAGAGTGAGTTCAATGTAAGCGATGCACAGAAGATTCATGAGATGTCTCAGCACACAAACGACACTGGATGTATAGAGGTTCCTCAAGACCGGGTGTCTTGAGTAGTCCTCTGTCCCTTTGCGCCTACCCAGTAGTGTGTTAGGCTTGGCAAACTACGCCAATGTCTCCGGACCGCAAGACTTGGACCTGCAAGTCCCTGCAGCCTAGGCCCGCAATCCTCTTCACTGCACCCGAGCCCTCAAGCTCGACACACAGGCCCTCAAGCCCTACACAGCACAGACTCGCAAGTCTTGCCTACAGCCTAGGCCTGCAAGCCCCTTCACTGCACCCGAGCCCGCAAGCTCGACACGTTTGGACACGCAAGTCCTCTGCCCTAGACCTCAAGCCTCACAGATCTCAAGCCCTCAAGCTTGACACTCAGATCTAAAACAGATCTTACAAGTTTTATGTAACATCCCGTCTTACATTCTAGGCCCGCAAGCCTTACATGAGACTACCATAATGAAAACTGATTCTTCTGCCGGATGGAGATTGGCTTCTTGAGTTGAATAAGATGCTTTTGATATCAGACTTGATAGCGTAAATCTTCTCCAGAAATTCTTCTATCTGGAACTTCTCCTTTAGAGAACAAAGGATGATGATGGACTTGTTCTCCGTTCTTGCTTTTTCTTGCCTCCTTCGTTACTGTTCTATTCGAGAGTAGTTTAGGGCATCCACTATTCCCTTTAATAGGACCAAGATGTGTCGCATAACGGTCACATATGATGTTCTTTACTGACAGACGCATATCCCTTGAGAGTATGCGCTGAATGGACAATCAGGCAGGATTAAATGCTGATAGCGCATCCGACTACTTTTGAATTTGTCTCGATGATATTTCCATTGTTACGATGACATGGATAATATCACGACGACAGGACTATCGACGCCTTGCACTAGTCTCTTCTTCAATTCTTCATCAGATAGTGATATCCCGACGACGTTGGACATTACTTCTCCATTTGAGCATAAGACGGCACGAAGTCATCAAACTTATATCGGCAAGAACTCCTTGTTTGCACGATGTCCCTTAGGCCACCTTATCTTGTCGACGACATGAATTACCTCATGTCGACAGACTATACTTCAGCAGCTGCTAGTCTTTAAATGACCTTCTTCAATCTTCTCGACGTCATGCCTTCTTTATGACGATGTCAATTACTATCAGTCTCACTTAGCCTTTTCTACGACAAGGCTTCTTCTTGACGATATTGTCGACATCTTTGAGTCTTCTTCTTTGTCTCGTCATCCTGGTATCGTCGTGAGATGTCACAATGATATCACCATTTTGTTTTTCTCTGCATATTCTTGATGATATGTCTGATGTTATCGACGATATGCTTGAGCCTTTTCGATGATGTTAGATGCAACCATTCTTCTTTGTTTTGCTTATACTTATCTTATACTGAAATGATAAAGCTAAGAGGATAATCAAATACATATTGAAGTTCTCTTGAATTGGTGACCTCTCCAAATCAGGAATCATGAGGGCAAGATTCCCAACAATCTCCCCCTATTTGAAGAAGTCAGAATCCCAATTGAAGATTACTTGCACTAACCCTTAAGATGTGAGTTTATAAATTGGAGGTTTAACATAGTTACCACTTCCTCGGCTTTTGCATCTTCTTGAGCTGGCTGCTCCCCCTTGATCTTTACTCCCCCTTGATGTGATACTCCCCCTTGATGTGATACATTGTATCTTCTCTACTCAGATTATTCTTCTCTCCCCCTTTCTGACTTTTTCAGTATATGCCTTTTTATGACCAGGTTGTTTTAGTACTAGTCCTACAAGTTCTTAGATATGCGGTCGTGGGAACCAGGCTTGCACAACATCACTTTGCCATCCATGTCGGCTAGCAGCTTCCCCTTCTGATTGAATTCAGCTCTCTTGATAGACCCATAGGTCTTCCCTGTGTGTCTGCACCATGTGTAGCTTGCTGACATATCCTTAGAGGTCAGCTCTTCTTCTTCCTCTTCCCCTTGGATGCTTGGCAGATTCAGTGCTTTTCCAAGGCTCTTTACGGAGATCTTGACCTTTTTTCCTCCCACCATGGATCTTATCCGAGTTTCAGTGTGGTAGAGTTTTGCTTCGGCAAAGAACTCTCCCAATTCCCAATTCCCGGTGGTATGGAGGTTTGGCAGTGTTCATTCCCACCTAGTTGTGGAGGAGCCCGTTCAACGGTCTCCTTCTGGCCACGACGAGAGGTGCCTGAGTGGTTAGCTACCCGCAAAAAGCGGGAACTATAGGTCTATGTCGACATAGCAAAAATGCATGGGTGAGTTCATCATATCATATTCATTGCATTGCATTCATCCTTTCATGTTCATATCATTCCACTACATCGGATCCATCATATAAATTAGTATGGGCTCTTTTATATGATGGGTCCCAAATTGGAAATCTTAACTTATAAGTTTGTATGGTCATTCATATAAGTTAAGGTATGATCGAAACTGCTTAGTTCTGTACCATTACATTACTTGCTTATACTCTATCATTGACATATTACTTGTTAGTTGTACTTCTTATACATCGATACACTGCTGAGATTATGTCTTTCCCTGTCACCTACTTTTGCTACTACTGACTTTCTTGCAGCTACTCTTCATTCCCTTCCGCCCGGTGCCTTGGAGTCACCGGGGGAGAGAATGTGAAGCCACTTAGTCTTTATGACTAACGGTTGTTACACCCCGTTTTTAGGAGCACACTCAGGTGGAGTAATATAGAAATTTCGTGTTTTGAAATTAAGTGAAGGTTTGAAGGTTTTCTCCAAAACTATATCCGATTAAGGCAAGTGTACCTTATCGTCCATAGTATAGGATATTTAGGAATATCAAGGTCGTATTCCACGGGGTGCGTTGATTACTTCTACTTCGAGGAAAGTCATCATTATCTTATCGACGAAATTTTGAGGTTTGTTTTGCTTAACTAAAAAAAGACAAAATGCAAGCTAAAAGAAATGATTAAACGAAAATAAAAAGGCTTAATGCTCAAACATAGTGGAGGGGAAAAGGAAAGCAAAATTAACATTGCATGAAAGGAAGAGTGCTTAAGGAGAAAGAGAACATGAAAGGAAGCAAACTTAATTTTATTGAAAACCAAAACGATTACAAGCTTAAAGAGAGATTACAAAGCTAGGAAAGTAAAGTTACAAGCTTTAATTAACTAGTGCAAGTAAGAAATAAAAGCTAGTACATTATATGAAAAAGAGAACATGAAAGCTTAAGGAAAAACATGAACAAGCATTGAAAAACTTCACTAACAGCTCTAGCAGCACCTCCCTCACTCCAAAATTCTGCACCCTGGACTCAAGGAGAGCCTCTGAATTTATAGCAGAAATTTTCAAGTTACACGCCCTCGGTCATGGGCGTGACCTAGGGCGTGTAAACATTGCTGACAGTGGATCTGGCAGTGGCGTGGACTTTGCGTGACGGCGGCAGAAAATCGGACATTACACGCCCGTGTAACTTTGGTCATGGGCGTGACTTTGGATGGATTCATTAAATGCAGCGTGGGCCGTCTTGCGGCGGCGGCATGCGGGGATCACGTAGGATAGTCACGGGCGTGACATTTTGGGTCGCGACCGTGTACCTGGGCGCCCTCAATTAATGCAGCGTGGGATGGAATTCGGCGCGACAGAAAGTGTTCGTCGAACGATGCTCAGACTTCGTCGAACGCAGGGGCAGATCGTGTTCATCGAACGCTGCTCCACATTCGTCGAACGCAGGGGCAGATCGTGTTCGTCGAACGCTGCTCCACATTCGTCGAACGCAGGGGCCGATCGTGTTCGTCGAACGGAGCTCTACTTTCGTCGATCACCGATCTTTAGGTTACACGCCCTTGGTCACGGGCGTGACTGAGGGCGTGACTTGCGTTTTTCTCCAATTTTCCCCAAAATTCTATAAAAATAAAAGTAAACTATATTTAGAACAGAAATTATAAAAGAAGTGATTTTAAACTAAAATATAAATAAAATTTGCAATTTTAAATTAAAACTAAACTAATTACTATAATTAAAAATATGCATAAATACTACTCATCAAATACTCCCATACATGAGGTTTTGCTATTCCAGAGAAAAAGTGTGAGACATAATTTATAAGACATCCTTAAAAAAATTTTAATTTTAAACTAAAATTTCATTTAAACCAAAAGTTAAGTTAAGAGTAAATTCAAGGAGGAGTTAAGTCCTAAATTATGATGATGATTTGAAAAGAGGGAAAAATGTTTAGGCAAGGATTTCTCAAGAAAATTAATTAGTTTAACAATATTGTAGAAATTATAAAACGAGATTAAATTAAAAGTTATAAGAACTCTATCTTAAAAGAAACTTAAGGAAAAGTAACTTACTAAATATTGCTCTCTCCATAATCTTAAACTAAATCTAGAACAGTGATAATTGGCTAAAGGGGATTTCATAAAATTTGGCAAAAGAAGAGAACTTTGATTGGAGGAAATGGAATTTATCCTCATCATGAATATTTTTTTCTTTTTTTTCTTTTTTTTTTCTTCTAATAAAAACCCAAAATGTATATGTTTAGGAGTAATGAATTTTATCCTCTTACTCCATGCCATATAATCTTTTAAATGATTTTGGGTGCATATGTTTAGGGAATAATGAATTTTATCCTCTTATTCCCATGACATATGATCTTTTAAAATACTTTTTTTATATGCCATCAAAGGGGTAGGGTAGAGAAAAAAAATCTAGCTAGCTTTAAATTATTTTGAGAGCAAATTCTAGTAAAATTAAATTTCCTAAGATCTAAAAAGTTAGAAGAAAATATAATTGAAATCTAAAGAGGTTTAGCAAATTCACTACAAAATGAAGCCATTTAAAAATAAAAAAAGAAGTCATGCTAAATAAATTCTCTAATCAATTTAAAATCATAAGATGATTCTTAAATCAAGATTACCTCAAATTTAAAATTAACAAACTATGTTAAGCAAAATTTTAGCCAATTAAAAACTTAAAAATGCTTATAAACATTCTCAACTAGATTTCTAAGAAATCACAAAAACAACAAATAGGAGAGGTAAAAGATTTAAATTTTTTTGTATTTTAAGTTTTTTTCATATTTTTTTTTTTGAATTTTGATATTATCTTTTTTTGGATTTTTGATAAGAAGTAAACAAAAACATATACTAAAAAGCTTAAGAATTTTTTTTGTTAATTCTTGGACTTCCCGAGGTATACCCCCGTGAAGGGTTCTCACGGTACTAGGAGGTGAGATGGCGTGAGGTCCCAAACGTCGCTTTCCAAGATTTAAATTTTTCAATTTTCTAAATTTTTTTTTTGAGTTTTTGGGCTTTACAAGTGCTAAAATAGAAGAAAACATAAGAAAATATTTTTTTTTAAAAAATTTCTAATTTAACAACTATTTACAAAGAACTATTTACACCCCCATACTTAAAGTTAAACATTGTCCCCAATGTTTAAAACTAAGTATGAAGTTTAAAGAAAAGAAGTAAATAAAGTGCAAGACAAAACAAAAAGGAAATGCATGATAAAAGAGAAGGAAGAAGGAGAAAGGGCTTCCCTGATTTTTTGAAGTTTGCGCGGGGAAGCGGCGATTACCAACAAAATATGTTAAAGAACAAGAGAAAACAATAAAAGATAACTTTGGGGTGCCTCCCAAAAGCGCTTTGTTTAAGGTCGCGTAGCTTGACCCACTTGCAGATCATATTATAGGAGGAATTAAAATCGAGTCAATCTTTTCATTAGTTAACTCTCCCGGATGATATAATTTAAGGCGGTGCCCGTTAACTTTGAAGGAACCTTTTTCCGGGTGGGAAATTAGGATCGTCCCATAGGACCAAACCTCTTTAACAATAAAGGGTCCGGACCATCGGGATTTTAGTTTTCCCGAAAAAAGGCGAAGTCGAGAATTATAAAGGAGGAAGAGGTCGCCCGGCGAAAAAGTTTTCGGAAATTTTATATGTTTATCGTGATAAAACTTTGTTCGCTCCTTATATAATTTATTGCTCTCATATGCATTTGCTCGGCATTCATCTAATTCTTTCATTTGAAATTTTCTTTGATCGCCCGCTAAAGTGGAATCGAGGTTTAAAAATTTAAGCGCCCAAAATGCACGGTGTTCTAGTTCGAACGGAAGGTGGCAAGCCTTGCCATAAACCATTTGATACGGTGTACAACCGATAGCGGTCTTGTACGCCGTTCGATAGGCCCATAGCGCGTCATCGAGCTTTATTGCCCAATCCTTCCAATTAATTGAAATAGTTTTTTCTAAAATCTGTTTTAATTCTCGGTTAACAACTTCGACTTGGCCGCTCGTTTGTGGGTGATACGCAGTGGATAATTTGTGTGTGGCACCATATTTTGCTAAGATTTTTTAAAATTGACTATTGCAAAAATGGGTGCCCCGATCACTCACTATAGCGCGCGGCGTGCCAAATCGAGAAAATAATTTTTTTAAGAAATTAACGACGACTCGCGCATCATTGGTGGGGAGAGCTTGTGCTTCCGCCCACCTCGACACGTAGTCGACCACCACGAGAATATATTTGTTTGAATAAGAGGGAGGGAGAGGACCAACAAAATCAATACCCCAAAGGTCAAAAATTTCGCATTCTAAGAAAATGTTTTGGGGCATCTCATCCCGGCGGGAGATGTTCCCCAACCGTTGGCAGCTGTCGCAAGTACTCACAAGGGTGTGAGCATCTTTGAAGAGCGTGGGCCAATAAAAGCCCGCCTCCAGCGCCTTCCTCGCAGTTCGGTTCGAATGATAATGACCACCAGTTGGTCCCTCATGACAATGACGTAAAATTTTAAAACCTTCCTCACTTGAGACGCATCTTCTCACCACCTGGTCTGCGCAAACACGGAATAAAAAGGGGTCCCAAAAGTAAATCTTTAAATACGAAAATAATTTCTTCTTTTGCTGACTCGAGAATTCTTTTGGCAGGACCCGGGATAATAAATAGTTAGCCAAATCCGCAAACCAGGGGGTAGAAGATGAATTAATATTTTCGAGAGCTAGGAGGCGCTCTTCGGGAAATTTATCGTTAATGTCGGCCTCTATTAATGCTTCCGAGGAGGGATTTTCTAATCGAGAAAGGTGATCGTCCGCCAAGTTTTCGGCTCCCCTTTTGTCCCGGATCTCTA
This sequence comes from Dactylorhiza incarnata, assembly GCA_033032865.1. NCBI lineage: Eukaryota > Viridiplantae > Streptophyta > Magnoliopsida > Asparagales > Orchidaceae > Dactylorhiza > Dactylorhiza incarnata. The sequence continues at coordinate 5,338,725 of JAWHQI010000051.1, read as the reverse complement.
AATCAAACTCCTGTAAGAGGAGGGTCCATCGCAAAAGACGAGGCTTGGCGTCCGATTTACTTAAGAGATACCTAAGCGCGGAGTGATCTATGAAGACGATAACTTTGGAAAGCGTGATATACGACCTAAACTTATCAAAAGCGAAAATGATTGCTAGAAGTTCCTTTTCGGTAGTGGTGTAGTTTGCTTGTGCCGACGTGAGTGTTTTGCTCGCATAATAGATCGGGTGAAAATACTTACTCACCCATTGGCCTAAAACGGCACCAACCGTAATATCACTCGCGTCGCACATGATTTCAAAAGGGAGCGACCAATCTGGGGCGACTAGAATCGGGGAGTTTATAAGTTTCTCTTTGATAAGTTGAAAAGCTAAATGGCATTCATCGTTAAAAAGAAAAGATGATTCTTTCTCGAGAAGATGGGTTAACAACTTTGTGATTTTGGAAAAATTTTGTATAAAGTGCCGATAGAACCCCGCGTGGCCTAGGAAACTCCTAATAGCTTTTACGTTTGTTGGAGGGGGAGCTTTTCAATTACTTCAATCTTGGCCCTATCGACTTCGATCCCCTTGCCCGAAATTTTATGGCCAAGGACTAATCCTTCTTTGAGCATAAAATGGCATTTCTCCCAATTAAGCGCTAAATTCGTTTCCTCACATCGCTGCAACACGCGCTCGAGATTTTTTAAACAGTTTTTAAATGAGTTTCCGTACACGGAGAAGTCGTCCATAAACACTTCCTTCACCTCCTCTACTAACTCGTCAAATATTGCCAACATACATCTTTGGAATGTAGATGGCGCGTTACAAAGACCGAATGGCATCCTTCGATAAGCGAAGGTGCCAAAGGGACAAGTGAAAGTGTTTTTCTCTTGGTCGTCGGGCAAAATCGGGATTTGTAAATATCCCGACAAACCATCGAGAAAACAGTAGTAGAAGAGACCCGAAAGGCGCTCTAAAATTTGGTCAATAAATGGTAGAGGGAAGTGATCCTTACGGGTGGCATCATTTAGTTTTCGATAGTTGATGCACATCCGCCAACCCGTAACTGTACGGGTTGGGATCAATTCATTATTATCGTTTACAACTACCGTGACGCCACCTTTCTTTGGCACGACTTGTACTGGGCTAACCCAAGTACTATCTGATATCGGGTAGATGATTCCCGCGTCCAGAAGTTTTATAACTTCGGCCTTAACGACTTCTTTCATGTTGGGGTTTAGTCGTTGAGGCTGGACCGAGTTGCGGGAATTTTCTTCGAGAAAGATTTTATGAGTGCAGAAAGAAGGGCTTATACCCTTAATATCCGATAATTGTCACGCAATTGCGTGGCGGTGCTTTCTTAAGACTGTAGTCAACTCAGAAATTTCTGAGTTGCTAAGATCGGATGAAACGATGACGGGTAGTTTAGACTCTTTTTCTAAAAACAAATATTGGAGGTTAGGGGGGAGTTGATTTAACTCTAATTCGGGTGGTTCTTCATAAGAAGTTTTAATTTTCAATTTTTCTAGAAATAATGGTTCGGGTGGTGTGGGGTGAGAAACTTCTTCTTAAACATAAAAGAGCTCTACTAACTCAAGGGATGAATCTAACTCACAACACTCTTCCAAGTAAAAACATGAATCGTCGTTTTCTAATGTGTTCCGCATCGAGGAATTTATGCCAAAAGTAACTTCATCGTCTACAACCCGTAGGAGGAGCTTTCCGTTACTTACGTTTATAATAGCGCGGGAGGTGGCAAGGAAGGGGCAGCCGAGTATGAGGGGTGCTTCGGCATCCTCTTCGATGTCAAGAATGACAAAATCCACTGGGAAGATGAATTTGTCAACCTTGACGAGCACGTCCTCCACTATTCCTATCGGATATTTTAAAGAACGATCCGCTAATTGAATACTCATTTGAGTGGGCCTTGGATTTCCTAGGCCTAGCTTTTTGAACAATGAAAACGACATAAGGTTGATGCTTGCTCCAAGATCCGCTAAGGTGTGTTTTACTAATGAATTGCCAAATAGACATGGGATGGAAAACCGTCCCGGGTCATTTGCTTTTTTAGGAAATTTGTTGAGTACAACCGCGGATCATTCTGCGTTTAAATAAATATGCGAAATATCTTCTAACTTTTTCTTATTGGAGAGAAACTCCTTAAGATATTTCTCAAATTTAGGCATTTGAGAGATAGCCTCGCAGAAAGGTACATTAATATGGATTTGTTTTAAAACACCAAAAATTTTTTTATAATTTTTTCGGCGCACTCATTTTTAAATATAGATGGATACGGAATATTAGAAGTAGGAGTGCGCAGATTTAAAATAGAAGCGTGCGGATCTGAAAGATAAGCGTGCAGAGCTACCGTAGCGGGCACATTCGAAGATAAATTAAAAGTAGGAGGAGGAGGAGAGGAAATTACCTTGGGTTCGTCCTGTTTTGAAACCACCTCCTTCCCGCTTCGGAGTATAATCACGTGTGCGCTCTCCTTTGGATTTTGCTCTATATTCCCCGGTAGTGCTCCTTGTTGACGCTCAAAAATCATCTTTGCGAGCTGGCCCACTTGATTCTCTAAATTTTTAATCGATCTGGTAAGGTTCCGGATGTTCGTTTCATTTGTAGCAACATATTTTGCAAAAACCTCTTCAAGCGGAGAGAGATTTTGCTGTTGCGGTGGAAAACCGGGTGGATTAAAATTTTGAGAAATCAAATTTGGAGGCAGAGTTAAGTTAAGAAGTTGATTAGGGGGATGTTGATTTAGATTCATAGGACGCTGAGCATTTCCTTGGTTGCTCCACGAGAAATTCGGATGATTCCTATAACCCGCATTGTATGTGTTGTTATACAGAGCGGTGTTGGGGTTATAGGAAGGCCGAGGCGGATTTCCCATGTAGTCAACATGTTCTTCAATTAAAACGTCATTAGCCCAAGGAGGAGTGGCGGAGGAAGCAGACATCTCTGCCACTTGCTTTGTTAAGCGCTCAACTTGTAAAGCCAAATTTGCGTTTGCGTCTATTTCAAAAATTCCGGCCGGCTTATTAGGTCGCGCTCGGGGCATGTTCCATTGGTACGCAATCGTGGCCATCTCTTCGAAAAGATCTTGAGCGGCGATCGGGGTTTTGTTATTTAATGTCCCCCTGGCGGCCGCATGAATCATTTGCCTCGTTTGGAGATTTAAGCCATTATAAAATATTTGCACTTGTTGTCAAGTGGCAAGTGCGTGGTGAGGGCATCGATGCAAAAGCTCCTTGAAGCGCTCCCATGTGTCATAGAGAGTCTCCGAGTCGATTTGCATGAACGACGCAATATCCGTGCGCAATTTAGCGGTCTTTGAAGGCGGGAAATATTTATTTAGAAATTTTTCTGCCATTTCGGCCCATGTAGAGATGGATCCCCTAGGTAGGGAGCCCAGCCACTGCTTGGCCTTAGACCGCAAAGAAAAAGGAAAAAGACGTAATCGAATGGCGTCATCGGTGGCGCCATTGATCTTAAAAGTATCGCAAATTTCAAGGAAGTAAGAAATATGCGAATTTGGATCCTCGTCCGGTTGACCATCGAAGGTCGCCGATTGTTGCACCATTTGTATGATGCTGGACTTGATCTCAAAATTATTGTTCGCCACCGCGGGGCAAACAATACTTGACTGTGTGCCATCCAAATTCGGCCGCGCATAATAGGACATGGTCCGTTGTGCGTCCTCAACATGATTTGGCTCGTTAAGATTAGGAGGATTAAGATTATGATCCATATTCGCTGTGTTAGTGTCCCCGATCGACTCTTCATATTCTACTTGATTTTCCTGATCACGAGAATGGCGGTGCCTCAAAAAGGTTCGCTCGATCACGGGATCAAAAGGAATAATCGAAGTGCTACCTCGGGTCATACACTAAAAAGAGAAGAAAGGAAGAGGAAAAACTATTTTTTTTCCTTTTTTTATAGTTAGAAAAAGCAAAATAAAATAAAAAGAAGCATGATAAAATTAATAGCTATCCTCTTTTCAAAATATCTACGGAAATTCCCTGGCAACGGCGCCAAAAACTTGATATAGAAATTTCGTGTTTTGAAATTAAGTGAAGGTTTGAAGGTTTTCTCCAAAACTATATCAGATTAAGGCAAGTGTACCTTTTCGTCTATAGTATAGGATATTTAGGAATATCAAGGTCGTATTCCACGGGGCGCGTTGATTACTTCTTCTTCGAGGAAAGTCACCATTATCTTATCGACGAAATTTTGAGGTTTGTTTTGCTTAACTAAAAATAGACAAAATGCAAGCTAAAAGAAAAGATTAAACGAAAATAAAAAGGCTTAATGCTCAAACATAGTGGAGGGGGAAAAGGAAAGCATAATTAGCATTGCATGAAAGGAAGAGTGCTTAAGGAGAAAGAGAGCATGAAAGGAAGCAAACTTAATTTTATTGAAAACCAAAACGATTACAAGCTTAAAGAGAGATTACAAAGCTAGGAAAGTAATGTTACAAGCTTTAATTAACTAGTGCAAGTAAGAAATAAAAGCTAGTACATTACATGAAAAAGAGAACATGAAAGCTTAAGGAAAAACATGAACAAGCATTGAAAAACTTCACTAACAGCTCTAGCAGCACCTCCCTCACTCAAAAATTCTGAACCCTGGACTCAAGGAGAGCCTCTGAATTTATAGCAAGCCCTCGGTCACAGGTGTGACCTAGGGCGTGTAAACATTGCTGACAGTGGATCTGGAAGTGGCGTGGACTTTGCGTGACGGCGGTAGAAAATCGGACATTACACGGCCGTGTAACTTTGGTCACGGGCGTGACTTTGGATGGCTTCATTAAATGCAGCGTGGGCCGGCTTGCGGCGGCGGCGTGCAGGGATCATGTGAGAAAGTCACGGGCGTGACATTTCGGGTCACGGGCTTGTACCTGGGCACCCTCAATTAATGCAGCGTGTGCTGGAATTCGGCGCGGCAGAAAGTGTTCGTAGAACGATGCTCAGACTTCGTCGAACGCAGGGGCAGATCATGTTCGTCGAACGCTGCTCCATATTCGTCGAACGCAGGGGCAGATCGTGTTCGTTGAACGCTACTCCACATTCGTCGAACGCAGGGGCAGATCGTGTTCGTCGAACGGAGCTCTACTTTCGTCGATCGCCGATCTTTAGGTTACACGCCCTTGGTCACGGGCGTGACTTGCATTTTTCTCCAATTTTCCCCAAAATTCTGTAAAAATAAAAGTAAACTATATTTAGAACAGAAATTATAAAAGAAGTGATTTTAAACTAAAATATAAATAAAATTTGCAATTTTAAATTAAAACTAAACTAAATACTATAATTAAAAATATGCATAAATACTACTCATCATGGAGAAACAACATTCGACACAGGAGGACAGCCAGGCCAGGGTGATAGGGCTGGTGACAATGATACCTTAGCTACCATCAGCGACAGATGCCAGGGAGTGGTTAGAATGTAGCCTTAGGGCAAGTTTATACTCTGATGATTAGCAGGAGCTCGTGTAGCTTCTTGCAATTTGTATTGTATGGACATTATTACTTAATTGTGAATCAATGACTTATAATGCTTTCTATTATTGATGGGTTGGCATGATTATATGTGGGAATAGCTGGCAGGATAGGCGTCTTGTGGAGGGGGCTAGCCCGTGTGCTGGCACTTCCATAAGGCGGCTGTCCTGGGCATAGGACTCCCCTTGGACGTGTCTTGTGTTCTGGGAGGGCTGTCTTACAAATGGTATCAGCTTGCAACGATCCTGAGATAAGAGAAATCCATTAAAGCACTAGGACACCCATGCTAGCTAGATCAGTTTGAGGACAAACTGATGCAGCGGAAGCGGTGGTGTGCCCATGTGGGATTCACATTAAGTATGTACGATAATCCTTAGAATTAGTGCCAACCTAGCTAGGACACCACCTTATTCTAAGTGACCAAGACATTTTGTGGCATATCCTAGTCAAAATTCGACCTCATGTATGGATTCGGTTGAGACATAAGGACACACAAAGTGAATATGGGAAGAGTTGAGTGTGAGAGTAGATGTTCAGGTCTTACACTATAATGCGCAGCTTGGCTTACTAAGAGATATTACTACCTCTTACCCAGAGTAATAGCTTATCTGGAGGAAAAGTTGATGCCCAAAAACTATTATTGAAGTAGTGAGAGACTCGTAAGCCTAACCGTGTTGTTGATAACCCGTCACTTCCCATTTTGTCGTATTAAAGCAATCACTACGATGAATACTAGAGGTCTAATAAGAATTTGAATCCGGAATAGGCCTATTTTTGATTTGGTCACATGTCGACCTTGAAAAAGGGGCTCGTGAAGGGTAACCCTAAGGGCCTAATAGGGAGTAAGTGTAGGATAAAACTCCGAGTCGAAGATGGTATGCTCTCACAATGGTGTGTGGATATAGGACGAATGTACCATGTTGATGGTTGAAGAGACTCAGCCTAGGATTCCCGAGAGGATTATCTCTTCGTTTATTGGGCTAGTGACCAATCGTCTGAGATTTATAAGGGAGTTGGAAAATGTTCACAATTTTTCAACATTAGAAGGTCGTAGTTCTTGAACAATTTGTTCACCCTGAGCAAGGGGGACTGCTAACACCAAGTTTTGATCAAGAGAAGATTTCTCTTTCGGATATAGAGAATAGAACATTTCAAGGATGAGCATTGTTTTTCTATGCTCTTAGGATGATTGGATGCGACTTGATCGTCCTCGGAAAAGTTGAGTAATTGATCTCCTATTCCACGGTTGACTTTTATTGACGTTGAAATTATTAAGAGTATTGGCCATAACCAAATTCTAAACATACATATAGTAGTCATGAAGTCTTAATGCATGACGATCTCCCTTCTGTAAGGTGCGGTTGTAAATGCATGAAGAGGGTGAGCAAATTACTTTCAAAGGGTCAAATTTTGGGATGACCTTAGAGTTCGGGAAGAATACCTGTGCAAGTAGGAGTACGTGTAACAGTATTACCTCGACGAGGCAGTTTTCTAGAGGCTCTGTATCGTAACCCAACTGTTGGATAAGGTTTATGTTAACGGTTGAAGAGCCCTTAAATGAAATGATCTAAATTGCAAGAGCAATTGGCACCAATTTCTGAATTCGGTGTAAGTATAAGTAAGAACTGGATTAGATAAAAGTAACACCTGACTTGGGCCTCGTGTTCTTAGAAAGGAATGAGGTGATTATGACCTATGTGAGGTGTAGAGTCATGGATTCACCTCGCCATGAGCCTACAATAGTGCTTGGTAACATGAATATTTTTTTAATTTTACATGATAAATGTTAAGGGTTAATGAGATCTCCCTCGTGGCGAGATCGGCTCATGACAAATCTTAAGTTTGTAGAAGATTTTACCTTTAAGTAATAGCAAGTTAACTTCTTTTGGAAAGGATGATTTTGATGGACTACGTGGGCGTACTTGGTGGAGATCAAGAATTTGATCATGCTAGAAAATTTACGGGTCACTACTTATACAAGCAATGAGAACTCTCATCATGAATGAGAAGGCTGTACTTATCTCGGGAATGTTGATATTGCTAGTGCTGCAATGTATGATATTAAGGATTGCTATTTAAATAGACATGTTCTGAAGGATCATTGGCGGACATGGTAGGTTGCTTGGAATTGATTGGATTGGTTTATCATATTGGGAATTATGCCTTACCTTCGGTGTCCGCATAACCCGCGTCGAAGGGAAATCATCTCGAACCTTGTACCTTGTTTCATGTCAAGTCCCAACACACATAAAAGGTACCGATTGATTGGATGTTATTTGTACGTGCTCTCTTCACTATGGGATGCAACGTGGTTGCCGCCGAAAAAAAAAGTAGATTTTCAACATCACGGCTAATATACAAGTGCGTCGGTACAAGGATTTATAGGGTAAGAACCCATAAGTCGAGGGATATATGCCCCTAAGGTTGTGCCCAAACACGAGATGAATGTATCACAAGGGTGGTGTAAGAAACTTAGTCCAAATGTACCGGAGCTTATCGCTTCGTATATTGGACTAGTCATGTACCGACTTGGGTTTTCCCTAAATATTATTTGGAGATGATGTGTTAAAGACGAGGATTGTTATGCTTGGTCAGCGATTAAGACATTGTGGAGTTTGGAAAAAGGAGTTCATAATGGTATTCACTTCAGTGCTTGATCTGGAAAGAGGTCGCACATACTTGAGGTGCGAATAACAGAAACTTGTGTGTTGAAATCATCAAATCAGTGTAACTTATGGGATGATATAAATCCCCAACTTGTAGGGTGGAATAAATGTGACATGCACGTGATTAATAGCATCAGGATATAAGGAAGGACTGAGATAGTCTTGTGAGCGGTGGGCTCGGGTATTATATTGGAAGGACTGGGTTAGTCCTGCAAGTTGTAGACTCAAGATCATATTGCGAGGACTAGGATTGTCCTGCAAAAGGTAGGTCCTATGTTATATAAGAAGGACTGGTTGAGTCCTCCGAGCCAAGAGCTTAGTGTTGCACTTAGAGGCATTGCTGTATCAAGCAGTATGCGGATACCCTGCGTGTTCTTAGGGGCGTACATAAGGTCTAAGATGGGAGGTGTCATACTGGCCTAGAAGTGGACAAGCCCAGTCCACTGCCCTATTTGCCTCAACTTACCTGAGTTGACACACTCAAACAGAGGGAACTACCAAAAGGAATCATAGAGATTGATTCCGTGACTTATACATTTCGCCGCGTTAGAGTTATGACAGCTTGCTATTGGTAGCGGCAATGGTTTGATGTAAGTGGAAGGATAACACCTGTGGTATATTGTAAATACCCGAGTGGTAGGTCCTTGGGTGGTAAATAACACCTGGTGTAATTATAAAATAAGAATTGAGTAAGGACTCGGTGGAAGTCCTTGAGTGCTTGTTAGCACGACTTGGTCATGAGAACTGCATGTGCGTGTATGAATGGTAAATGATTGTATTGACCAACTACTCGTGCATAGTTGAGGGAGATACAAATTTGTTTATGATGAGTAGAGTTACGAGTCCCTACCTGTACGAAACAATGATGGCCTTCATCGCGATGAGAGACGTTCAAGTGTCTTCTCGTACGAAATTTTATTACGATTTTTGTGGAGAGTTAAAATGGTGCACATGGGAGAAATTTAAGGTGATGCGCGATGCAATGTGGATAAGTAAGGCCACGCACAAGGGTTAAGTGGGAGCTAAGATTTCCAAAACTAATAACCTCATCAAATGTACTCTGAATTGGATTTACATAGTCTGACTTTCGATCCCTTTACCCTCATCCTAGATTTCGGGGACAAAATTATTTCTTCGTTTATTTGATTTGTAACATGCCAATTCGAGCTAGACCCCTCGAGTGACACGAGTCACTTGGATATGCTTGGGCTAGGAAGGAGTCTTGAGACTCTAGTGGTGCCATGGATGTGCCCTGATTCCCAGGGGTGGGTGTGACCCTCACCCTTGGAAGTTAAGAAGCAAATGGCCAAGGAATTGGTAGCAAGGAGCTAGCGCCGACGGTAGCTTTCGCTAGCGCTGGCGGCAGTGGCCAAATCAGCATCTGTGACATCTTACTTGGTGAGTGGCCAAATTACATAAATCTAAGTCAAATGTGGGATTTAAGAGCCATTAAACGGCTGCCGCTATCCTTGGAAGTTGAAATTGCATTTAATACCCTTTAATGCTGTCTCTCTCCCTCTCTCTCTCTTCATTTTCTCTTAAGCATGAAGGGGCTGAATCCTTAATCAGATGAACTTTTCATCTTCTTCCTCATTCTTCTTCTTCTTCTTCTTCTTCTTCTTTTTCTTCTTCCTCTTCCACACACATTAAGGGGTTAATTTAGGGTTCGTGAAGGAGCAAGCTTTAAGAGGAATTTGGAGCTTGGACGACCACCACCATGCTGCCATCAAGATGAGCTCCAACCATAGCCGAAATAAGGTGACTTCCGACCTCTCTCCCTTGGTGCTAGAGCGTAGAAGAATGTAGGGGAGGTGTTGAGCTCAAAAGATCTTGGCTTGTGAACTAATGGAGATCCTTAGGAAAATACCAAACCGGAGCTTTCATCTTAGGGCACTGATTGCCGCGAAAGTTCCTTCAATCATTTATTCTCTCCAAAAGGAAGAGATAGGATTTGATTTCGTGAAAATCCATGGTCATATGAGGGAGTATTGGAGGAGAGAAGATGAAAACCCTAATTTCATAATTGGGGAAGATGATGAATAGTTGAGGGTAAGATGAGTCTTTAATTGTAATTGTAGACTTAAATCATGTTGATATGTTCACTTGATTAGACGTGAATGTCTAACCATTTGGGAAGAGAGAAGATGGTAGGTGTCTTAGAGCTGGGTTGCCAGGTAAGGAGTTTGAAAGGAAGATGGCGAGGTTCTGCTTGTTGGTAGCTAGCGCCCGGCGGTAGCGCTACTGCTGAAGCTAGCATGTTGATGGGCTGACGGGAAGGGATAACTTCCCGTCGACCCGTAAGGTCGACGGGAAGGCGAGTGGATTGAATCACTAGCGCCCGGCGCTAGTGCTACCGTCGGCGCTAGCGGATCGACTTGTCGACGGGAAGGGAGTACTTCCCGTCGACACTTAAGCTCGATGGGAAGAGGTCTGATAGAAATAACTAGCGCCCGGCGGTAGCCCTACCGCCGGCGCTAGCGAGTCGACGGGACGACGAGATGATGGGAAAGGATAACTTCCCGTCGACCCTTAAGATCGACGGGAAAGAAGTGCGATAGAAATAGCTAGCGCCCGGCGGCAGTCCTACCGTCGGCGCTAGCAAGTCGATGGGTCGACTGGAAGGTATAACTTCCCGTCGACATTCGATGTCGATGGGAAGGTGCGTAGACTGGATTGCTAGCATCTGGCGGTAGCGCTACCACAGGCGCTAGCAAACAAAGAACTTTTGGGTTCTCCTCCTTGGTGTGGTAGGAGTTCCTGGAATCCCATGTCAATTGGGTGAGGTGTAGATGAATTTTATGATCTTGATATGGGGCATTTCGATGCACAATTGAATGAAGAATTCAGGGGACTCGTTACCTGAATGCTCCCACCGGTTGATAGTCTATCGGATGATTAGGCTTGTGATAACAATATGTACACTCCTGTTGGATTTCATAATCTTGGATAAGTAGTAATGGAAATATTGTCGTTTCATTCGATAACGTGAGGAAGATATAAATGCCGAATGTGAAGGTCGATCGAGCCGATATGCTGTATGAATCGTGAACATACTAGTGTGGGCCGGAGATAATAATCCCAAATCTATTCCATCGAGACATCTCCCCAGATCAATCGGGAATTGTTAGTTTATGTGGAATCGTAAAAGCATTGGTGTGAATTACAGTTCCTATCACGTGAGATCCACTGGATGGTTTGGATGAGTGATAACCCTGCAATAAGGTTGATACCTTTGATTGTGTTATAGCACGTTGTGATCCGTGCATGAGGATTGGATATTGGTGATACATACGAACCTACTTGATTTGTAGGATATGAATATGACTCCGTGACCTCAAGTAGTCCTCGAGGATCGGGTAGAGTAATTTCAATGTTTTGGCGCACGCCACCGCACAAGAGTTACGATAACTCAGTATGGGTAGAAGCATTGGCTTGATGTGGGCTATAAGATATGGTTATATCTCATGGTGATATGTTGGGAGGACCGGTCGTTGGGTGCCTTGGATGCTAGTTAGCATCAGTTGATCTGGCATGATGTGAAAAGTGAGAAGACTCCATCAGTGAGTCCTTTGGTGCTTGATAGCACAGGTTGCGCATGGGAATTACATGAATGTGCATGGTTTACACATGGTGGTGCAAAGATCCTGGTTGGAGGATTACTTGTGGCGGGTCTATGGGCTTGCTAGTCGTGACACCGATAGAAGCCGAGTGTTAGACTCTAGACCGATTGGGCTGTGTTCTTGGTGTGCACTTCCCAAGACCCCTTCTGTGTTATGAAGACTCAGCATGATGCGAGCAGTACGCAGGGGCTCCGCTGTGTATTCTTAGCATTGAGGCGTAGGCCTAGGTTTGGTAGTGTTCATACACGCCTAGTTATGGAGGAGCCCGTTCCACAGTCTCCGTCTGGCCACGATGAGAGGTGCCTGAGTGGTTAGCTACCCTCGAAAAGCGGGAACTACAGGTCTATGTGACATCGCAAAAATGAATGGGTGAGTTCATCATATCATAATCATTGTATTGCATTCATCCTTTCATGTTCATATCATTGAACCGCATCAGATCCATCATATAAATTAATATGGGCTCTTATATATGATGGGTCCCAAATTGGAAACCTTAACTTATAAGTTTGTATGGGCATTCATATAAGTTAAGGTACGATCGAAACTTCTTAGTTCTGTACCGTTACATTACTTGATTATACTCTGTCAATGACATATTACATGTTAGTTGTATTTCTTATACATTGATACACTGCTGAAATTATGTCTTTCCTTGTCACCTACTTTTGCTACTACTGATTTTCTTGAAGCTACTCTTCATTCCCTTCTGCCTGGTGCCTTGGAGTCGTCAGGGGAGAGAATGTGAAGCCACTTAGTCTTTATGACTAACGGTTGTTACACCCCTATTTTTAGGAGCACACTCAGGTGGAGCAGCAACATTCAACACAGGAGGACAGCCAGGCAAGGGTGATAGGGCTGGTGACAATGATACCTTATCTACCGTCAGCGACAGATGTGAGAGAGTGGTTAGAATGTAGCATTGGGGCAAGTTTATACTCTGATGATTAGCAGGAGCTCTTGTAGCTTCTTGTCACTTTGTATTGTATGGACATTATTACTTAATTGCGAATCAATGACTTATAATGCTTTCTATTATTGATGGGTTGGCATGATGATATGCGGGAATAGCCGGCAGGATAGGCGTCTTGTGGAGGGGGCTAGCCTGTGTGCTGGCACTTCCGCAAGGCGGCTGTCATGGGCATTGGTCTCCCCTCGGTCGTGTCTTGTGTTCCGGGACGGGGGTCTTACAGAGTCTCTCCTAACTTTTATTACTTGTATGACTGGTACACTTGTCATAAGCATATCAGGCCACCGCATCACGCTCTATCCTTTGGATGTGTTGGTTCTGCTGCTCCTGTTGTTATGCCACATCTGGCCGTTAGTCAAAAAGATAAAGTGATTTCCCCACCCCCTCCCCCGGTGAATCCTAGGCACCGGGCGAGAGGAAGGAAAACGGGGGGACAACAAGTCTGAATATTCAAATGCAGTTGACAGTGCTCTCACTCTCATAATATTTTACAAGTAATGTAATGTCTAGCTACTAAGAGTTCTACTATAAAGTACAAGAAAATACTATCAATTCTACTATGTATGAGCTGGAAGTAAAGAGCAATAATAAGAGAAGTAGTATAAGTAAATGAAATGTGACTAACTACCATCACAGAAAAGGTAACCATAACTTATAAGAAAGGTCATACAAACTTATAAGTTAAGTGGTCATTTTACATAGATCCATCGTATAAAGAAGCCCATACTAGATTATACGATGGGGGTTTATAAAGTATGTTATGATGCGTATGATATGCGGTGCAATGCAATGTTTATGCTATTGTTTCATACACATGCAACTCACGCACACGACTCTGTACGTAGAGACCTTTTGTTCCCACTTTTTGGAGGTAGCTAACCTCTCGGGCACCTCTCATCGTGGTCAAACAGTGGCAGAGGAATGAGCATCTCCTCACCTAGGTGGGTATAACACACTACAAGAGCTAGGCCCTAAGGTACGTTATGGCACCTATCCTCAGTATTCATGAGCACCTGTGTACTCTTGTTGGATCCATCGTGACCAGACCTTAGATAGCTAAGTGTATGGTTATTAAGGAATGAGACCTTTCGGTCGCGCAGTAAAATAACCTGGCCCTCTGAACACCTACCAATTGCCAAGTCATCGTACTTTCGTCGGTGTGTCGACTAGGATAGTACCGAAGACCCACCACATTCTATGCACATGCAATTATGTTTCACCTCTATCACCCGAGCCTCAAGCTCACAAGAGTAACCCATCCTTTATAAATACTGAGCCTAAGGCTCCAAGGACCGACTTGTCCATTCCACTCCATAAACTACCATTCACCGAAGATGTGTGTGTACAAAAGATTCATTCACATTCCTTAAATAATCTAATCTTTTCTACTCTTTAGTTAAACTTAGATGTTTAGGGTGAATCCTGGACTTTCTGAGGTCTACCCGGTGAAGGGCTCGCACTGGTACTAGGAGGTATGATGGGGTGACATCCCAAAACTCCCTTTCTCAAGATATTTATTATTATTAATGGTTAGCCATATCTCCCACTATTTCTCTGATAGCTTCAGAGCCCTAAGGTGAATTATAGTTAATTAGGAGAAAGGTGATCGTCAATTGAACCTCAACTTTGTCCCTTATTTGTAGACTGACTACTCCTCCACTCATCATCACCTGACCATTATCTAGGTCTAATCCCAGAAGCTTAACATGCTACATTCTTGTTGGTCATGTCATCTCCTCCCTTTCTCTATTCTTAACAAACTCATCATCAAGCATTTTACTAATTGCACCCCAATCCTAATTTGAGAGTTGATCCAAGATGAATTGGCATACCAATCATCCTATATTGTACATGATGGTCCCAAGGTTGTTGGGTCTGTGTATGATGATCAAAATGAGTCCAAATCACTAAATGTAGTTTTACTATCCGCAGACCAACTATGATTTTAGGTATAATCTAAGGCCCTCATCAAGTGCATATGAATATCATGTTCAAAGGACTTAAAATTTATTCCTGAAGTTCTACATGTCAAATAATGTCATCATAATCAGTCTTGTTCATTTTCCATAAAAGGGCCTAATTATTTAACCTTTCATAATTATTTATTGACTTCCAATTTCAACATGAGGTATTATTTTCTGATGGCTATCTATGCTAAAAAAATTTCCAGTGGTTCACCTAGGTCGAATATCAACATTTTCAGAATTTGGTAATTTTTCAAATTTATATGCTGCGAAAAATGAATAATACAAAAATTGGGGCCTAAATAATATTTACAAAGGATCGTCATGTTTTAATCAACTAAAAATTACAGGAAAATTTCTAAGGCTCATAAATGATCCAAAATGAACTCATACTGAATTTCATAATTTTACATATAGGAATAATCACATAACCAAAATTTTCTAAATGTAGCCATTAACTCATTATCAAAAGAACACCATGTTTTAACTAACTAAAAATTATAGGAAAATTCCCATGTATTATAAATGATCCAAAATGAACTCCTACTTTTCATAATTTTCCAGAAAGGAATAATCACATAATCAAATTTTACTAAATGTAGCCATAAAAACATTATCATTAATATAAAATATTTCTGTCATAAAATGAATACCCAAAAATTTTCCAGTGGTTATAAATGGTCATTTGTATATTCTAACAGAGGTTCATATTTTTTCAACATTTATTTCCACTAGTAATAATTAATTATTCAAAATCATGAATATTCCACATAATGAAGGAGCTACTGGTTACCATTATCCAAAAATTGAAATAAAAATTCGAGAGGTTATTTTTGATCTAAAAAGTATAATGATAATTTTTCATATTTTTCACAAGTCATTTTGTCACACATATTTTATTCTTATCCATAGTGCTAATTTAGATTAATGACATTTCGGGAAATAATTGAACTCACAAAAATTCCAGAAAAATTTCCTGGAATGTAATTTGACCTAAGTGTCTATGTGTCAGAGTTTGGTAATTTTCCCTAATCATTTTGGTCTCAAGTGTTTCATTAAAGTGTAAGTGAGACTATTTGATTTAAATATAAATATATGGAAAATCAATTACAAATTCTTCCAAATTCTCAGAGGTGATTTACATCACCATTTCACATGCATGTATAGTTTTTCACAACCATACTTCAAGGGATTCAGGGGGAATAACAAAATCAAGTAGAAAGTGCTAAATGCACATCACCCCTTTCATAGACTACATGTATGCGGATTTTCCCCAACATGCACTAACCCAAATGGTCTATAATTTTGACCAGGATCATTTTTTTACCTAACGAAGCACCCACCAAAAATTTGGATGGGTATGAGGTCATTTAGTCACCTGATTAATACATGCATGGTTAATTAAATAATTAACAAAACTTTAGAAAACTTATTCCCAAAAATTACTATTTTTGGCCATGGGGTGAAATGGGTCATAACACATACATGGATGAAATTTCATATCATTTGAGTGAGTGGTTTGGTGGTGGCACTCAAAATAGTGTCTAGGGTCACTTATGTACACCCTACACCAAAATGTGTGCTGAGGGAGTTGTACTGTTCCAAATATTGTGATTCAAAATCTTATAGAAACTAGACACCAAGGGCTACAACATCTGCTTCTGGACACTTTTCCTGTAACAACATCTAAGTGTCTTAAAATCTAGCATGAAAATACTACATTAACTGTGCCAGAAATGAATATTTATTGGGAAGAGGAATTCAGTGTCATTTGACACTCATTGCCAAATTTCCTCTTTTTTGCCTCTTTTGAATTTAAGTCTAATTTTAATTCAGCCATAATTCCCTCCCATTTTTCAATTATCTAAAATTATTCAAAGAATTGGCTTATGGGGTTGGTGATGGGGCCCAAACATTGGGCTACACCCAATGGATTTGAGGTTTGGGATCACTTGACCTAAAGTGGTCAAATTTGAGCTTATAAAGTTAGGGTTGACCCTAGGTCAACCAAGGAAATTTGGCTGACCCACATTGGTGGCATTGGGTTCATAGACTCCCCTTGGGGTGAATCATGGCTTGGTGAACCCACTTTAGGGCCTTTTAACCTATTTAGGTCAAATTGAGCTAAATGGGTCAAATGATGATTTTGACCCAAACCCTAGATTTGACATGACCATTGGGTTATTTGTTACCCCTTGAGCTCTCTAGGGTATTAGGAAGAGTCTCGTGAGGTCAATTGGGTCATTAGATAGCTATGGGACCTTAAATCTAGGAGGTTTTACCAAATTAGGTTTTGGTTGACGTTTGTCAATTTGACCAATTAGGTTGACCCCATTGGGTCTTAAGTGATCCAAAGGACTCCCAAAGGGGTTAGGAGTGTTACGGTGTGGTCGCATTGGCCATTTGAAAGCTAATTGACCCTAATTAGAGAGTTTTGACTCATTTAAGGCTAGGGTTGACTTTGGTCAACTTGGCCAATTTGGTTGATCCTAATGGGTCCATAGTGACCTATTGGTATCCTTGAAGGATTAAGAGGGTCAATGTGAGGTTTTATTGACATATTGAGCCTCATTTGGTCCACCCTAGGATAGGTGACCTAAAATTGCTAAATGCAGACCAAGGTGTTTTGATCTCTTCGTTTAGACTTCTATGGCCATTTTGGGTAACCTAGCCTTATTTCATAACACTTGTCATGAAAAAATCCTATTGGGGGCCTAGTTGTTCTAGGTATTACATGCCCTGCCTTACTACAGCCATTACAAACAACATTGTTAGAAAATTGTTGTGTTTAGAGTTATACCTTTCCTCCTTGGAACTTTTCTTTGGTGGGTCATTGTGGTACTATGACCTTCTTGAGATGGAGGAGGAGGAATGTTTGTTCATCCATTATCTCCTCTTGTTGACCATTCTCTTGAACTGCTTTGAGATTAGGGCCATATCTCCATCAGACCATTCTGACCCAGAAGTGTTGGGTCCAGAATCTGATTTAGCAGGTCTATGAGGAATATGAGATTACGCTATGCATCTTCTTGAGCTCTAAGCCTTGAGAGCAATAGATTTCTCCCTACTGAGGGATCTATTCTTATCCTCTTTAGCTTTTATGATGTTCAGCTAAAGCTCAAGGGACAAGAACTTTCCAAAAAGATTTTAGGGTTGCATATTGGCCAAGTTGCCCATTTCTCTTATGACACAAATCTTGATGTCCCATTTTTTGTTCAAAGATCTGAGGAACTTGTCGTTCAAGTCATAGTTAGAGAACTCTCTCCCATATGTTCTCAAACCATTTATAATTCTGAAGAAATTCTCATAACACTAAGAGATGGACTCCTTCTTGTCTTGCGTTAAGGCTTCATATTCCAGATTTAGCAGAAATTTTATGTCATCTCTAACTTCTTCAGTTCCCTCCATGTAGACTATCAGGGAGTCCCACATCTCCTTGGCAGTCTTGCAGTGCACCAGATTTTGAAAGGTTGAGTCATCTATGGCACATACAAAGATGTTCTTAGATCTCTTGTCCATGGTGGCCAAGATGATCTCATCCTTGTCCATCTCATTGAACTTCTTTTGAACTTGCTTGGTTGGATCAATAGGTGAGGCTTTGGTTGGCACAAAAGGACCTTCTTTAATAGTAATGAAGATCCTTAGATCAGAGGCTTCCGTGAAAAGCTTGACCCACTCCATCTAGATAGCAATGTTCTTCTTTCTACAGATTGGTAGCTTCATGGATCTGAGCTCTTTGAGTTCTCCCTAGAATTCATGATTTGTACTTAACACTCCCTAATGCAGATCTGTTCAAGGTGTTAAGCTTTCTTTGAACAACCTCTCTCTGATACCACTAAAAATTCCAGGGGTGTCTTCACCAGTGGTGGGGGGGGGTGATTAGGTGATGTTGGTTATTTTTAAACTTTGTGGAATAGTAATTATATAAGAAACAATCACACAGTAAACACAAAACTGACACTGGCTATTTATAGTGGTTCCCCAAGACAATGTGTGACACCCCAGTTTTTGTTGTTCTGCGAGTTAACACCGGGTGGTAGGTACTACCGCCGGCGGTAGTTAAATGCGAGAGGTCGACAATCGTCTACGGGGCGTGTTTTCGTCGAAGGCACTAGCGCAGCGCGGTAGTGCTAGCGCGACGTGGTAGATGGTGGCTAGAAAGTGAAAAACGAGGTCTGTTGCTAGCGCGGGGCGATATCCCTACCGCTGGCGTTAGGTCTTCTTCTCAGCTGGAAGCCGCTGAGATGGCAAGGGTGTTCACGAAGCTAGCGCGGCACATTAGCACTACCGCCGCGCGGTAGCTGACGGAACCATTTTCATAAATAGCTAATCGGGGCATCCGTTTGGTTTAGATCTTGATCGAACGGGTGTGAGGGGTTCATGGGAGAACCCTAAGTAGGGCTGAGAAGGTTTCCTTTCATCATTCCTTTTCTTTTTGGGTTTTGAGGGCTTGAGAGAGAGGAGGGGTTTGGAGGAGGAAGAGAACTAGTTCCCACCATTGTTGGAGCTTCGGACCTCCGTTCGCTGATCCGAGACCGATAGCGTGTAGGGGACGTCGAGGCGCTTCTTCTCCTCCATTATTTTGCAAGTTTCCCATGGCTAGGAGGAAATCTCAAAAGGTAACGACATTTCTCCTCCCGGTCTTCAGGATGCATGCATGACATCCCTTTTCCTCTTTATTTTTCTGCATTTTGGCACTGGATCCATCGAGTGAGAGGGATCCGGGTCGCCTTGGTTCAAGAGGAACTATCGGGTCGATTGAGTCCATCCCCGACATGATTTTGCATTAGAGATCCGCTCCGTTAGTGGATTAGGCATTGTGGTTGAAGTAGGAATCGCGACCGTTGGTCCGATTCGGTGATGTTGTTTGACGCGCATTTTAGGGATTTTACTAGAAATCCAATTACGGCAAAAACGTCGTTGTAATGCCCTTGTATTTTCGTATGAGAACGAATGTTGGTTTGTGGGCGGGGATATATTCTGTGTGAGTTATGGCTTGTGATGCCTGTTTGTATTATGAAGGCGCGGAATTGCCTTGTGGTTGGCTGTCCCACCCATGATATTACAAGTCATGTGT
Organism: Dactylorhiza incarnata; assembly: GCA_033032865.1. NCBI lineage: Eukaryota > Viridiplantae > Streptophyta > Magnoliopsida > Asparagales > Orchidaceae > Dactylorhiza > Dactylorhiza incarnata. The sequence goes on along the minus strand of JAWHQI010000051.1, from coordinate 5,318,948 downwards.
GGAGGGTGTCCCGACAAGACATGTCCCCCCTTCTGTATTGATTGTAGTGAAATTGATGAGATTGTATGAGATTGAGAATGCCTTGGAATGAGGACAAGCCCGATGGCGCTGTGAGCCATGTGCGGGTGGGGTCCAGGCACGAGAGCCTAGCATCGTTGATGTTTGATTGCAATGATGGAGGCAAGAACAGGTGAGCTGATGGATGATCCCGATGGCATGGTGGGTCAGGCAAGGTGGGATCACGGCATGAGTTCTTGGCCTTGGGCTACGATGCCCTTTGGGGGAAATGATGAGTACCCTATGGTTGTGATGTGATGGATGATGTATGATGATGTGTTAGATTCATACGCATTAGGGTGCCTTGCGTGAAACCCAGGTTGCATTCATATTTACATTTGTAGGCCCCTTTATATTACTTGCTCAACAAAGAAATGTGGAAGATGGTTGTGACACTCATGCTTGTTGTTTATGTTGCTTTTCCTTATATACATGTGCATACGAAGTGCTGATTTGCAGGGTGATGTAGTTCCCCAGGGTCCGCAAGGACGGCCGGGAGGAGGGGTGTTGTTACACCGTTTGTGGTCAGCCATAGCTGACCCTTGTTTACCGCTCTTTGTGATTTGGATGCAGGCCAAGGATCGCAGGATGGACCTAGCTTGCCGGCCAAAAAGGCCTAAAGCCTCATGAAGTGTTTACTTTGCTTTCCTGCATTTCTATACTTGTCTTTTCTTATTTCCAGCTTGCATGCCGAGGTAGCTTAGGGAAGCTAGTTTTTCCATTTTGGGGATTTCTTTTTGTGTTGAATGTTTGATGACTTGGACACTGGTTTTGTAAGGCCTTAAGGCCGGTTTTATTCTTATGTAGTTGTGGACAATCTCTGTGTTTCTTAGTTTTGTTTCCGTGGTGTTATCTAAGTTTTGAGTTGGGTAGTTATATCATCTTTTAATACTGAAACTGTGGCGGTTATATGTTGTGGGGTCCCGGCTGGACCTATATTATATTGTCATTACAGGGGAGGTGTTACAATTTGGTATCAGAGGGAGGTTTAGTGTTCTTGTGAGGTCTAGTGTTTTCGGATCGCGTAAAGAGATTGTCCACATAGGAGTATTGTGCTAGATCATGAGTATCCCTGTGTTCGAATCTCGCGAGTAGAGCTTGATTAGTTTGTTTCCTTGCTTGTGCTAGGATGTTGGCGACAATGAGGGGACATCGAGGAGGAAGGAGGAGCCTCCAGGGAGCAGTGCTACTGCTCCGGGCCTCATGATTGTGGGCATGTCCGCGGCTAATTTCTGTCGTATGCTAGCAGAAGCTTTGGTGTGAGCTCTAGCGGTGAGAGTGTCGTCGGATGCGATGCCTGTCACACCAGATGGAGCTCAAGAGTTGACAGTTCCTAGAGCGTTGGAGAGATGTTCTGACCAAGACCAGAGTCGAAAGGACGTTGGAGCAGTGCGATGTGAAAGGGGAACCTTCCAAATCACAGTGGAAATCGGAGGGAAGCCGAGGAAGGAAAAGATTTCGTTCCTTTAAGCCTAGTGGGAGAAGTGGTGCAGCTTCTCGGGAGCTCCCTCCAAAGTACCCATGTCGTGCTTTAAGTGTTGCAAGGTGGGCCACATTGCTCGGTTCTGTTCCGAGGGTGGAGCTGAGTTGGAGCAGGGGCTGCAATAGTCGGTGCATTCCAGTCTTAGTTATGCGGAAAAGGGAAAATCAGTGGAGTCGAGCGCTTTACGCTTTCCTCCGGTGCATCCTAGTGATTCTGCCCTTGGGCAGCAAGAGACGTTTCGTCAACCCGATGTGATGGTAGGTACGAAAAGTTTATATTTTCATTTGTTATCTTAAAGTTGTTCGCGATCTTTCGTATTTGTTGTGCGCATATCTAAGTTTCGTGCTAGTCTTTGGTTACCCCTCTCGAGTGTTGTTCGACACGGGAGCGTCACACTCTTTTCTTGCAGGAAGATTTACCTAGGGGATCAGTGTTGAGTCTGTCAAGGTAGAGGTGGTACTGATCATGCGCATACCGAATGGGTCTTTCATGACCACCGTGAGGGAAGGACGCATCGTGTTGCAAATTTGCGATTGTGATTTCGAGTTGGTAGCAGCGATTCTGCCACTAGCCGAATTTGATGCTATCTTAGGGATGGACTGTATTGCGGGGCAGCGAGCTAGTATCGACTGCCAGTTGAAGTTGGTAACCCTGAGAGGCAAGGGTAAAGCGGAGGTCAAGCTTGAAGGTCTAAGCGGAGTGGCTTGCTCCCTGATTTCTGCCATGCAAGTGAGGCGTGCTATAAACCAAGGAGGCGAGACGTTCATAGCTTTGTTGGAGACTCACTCCACAAGGTTGGCTATCGGAGATTTTCCGGTGGTGGAAGAGTTTGAGGATGTATTCCCCGAGGAGCTTCCGGGAGCACCTCCTCAGCGTGAAATCGATTTTTTTTCGATAGAATTGGTACCGGGTCCGAGGCCGGTGTCACACCCTCCATTTAGGTCGGCACCGAAGGAACTGGCCGAGCTTAAGGTTCAGTTGCTAGAATTGTTAGAGCAAGGGTACTTTAGGCTCAGCTCTTCACCGTGGAGCGCGTCGGTATTGTTCGTAAAGAAAAAGGACGGAAGTATGCGGTTGTGCATTGATTACCGTGAACTGAATAAGTTGACCGTCAAGATTAAATATCCGATTCCCCGAATCTATGATTTGTTTTACCAATTAGTGGGGTCAGTAGTGTACTCCAAGTTATACTCGAAGTCGGGGTACTACCAGTTAAAAATTCGAGAAGAGGACATTGCCAAGACAGCGTTTGGGACTCGATATGGCCACTATAAGTTTTCGGTGATGTCGTTCGGACTGGCGAATGCACCATCTATGTTCATGGATTTGATGAACAGGGTTTTTCCACTGTTTTGGATTCATTTGTGGTAGTGTTCATAGATGATATCTTGGTATATTCGAAATCGGAAGCGGAGCATGAGTCTCACTTGAGGCTAGTATTGCAGACTCTAAGGGAGAACCAGCTTTATGCTAAGATCTCGAAGTGCGAGTTTTGGATCGAGAAGGTGGCATTTTTGGGTCACATGATCAGTGGAGATGGGGTGGCGGTAGATCCGACAAAGATTGAAGCCATTAGGGATTGGCCTGCTTGAAAACCGTGGTGGAAGTCCGAAGTTTCCTTGGACTAGCCAGTTATAATAGAAGGTTCATGGAGAACTTCTCGTGGGTGGCATTTCCCCTCACCACTCTTACTCGCAAGGACCAAAAGTTCGTATGGACGCCGGAGTGTGCCCGTGCGTTTGAGAATTTGAAGGAAAGGTTGATGTCCGCTCCAATCCTTAGTCTTCCTAGTGGGACGGAGGGATTTCAGATTTTCATTGACGCTTCAGGTTGCGGTTTGGGTTGCGTGCTGGTGCAGTACGGCAATGTGATAGCTTATGGGTCAAGGCAGTAAAAGACTCATGAGAGGAATTACCCCGTCCATGATCTGGAGTTGGCGGCGGTAATCTTTGCGTTAAAATTTTGGCGGCACTACGTATATGGTGCAAAGGTGGAGATCTTCATGGATCATAAAAGCCCGAGGTATCTCCTAGACCAAAAGGATCTGAATATGCGGCACCGTAGGTGGGTAGAGTTCCTTGGGGACTACGACGTGGAGATTCAGTATACGCCAGGCAAAGCCAACGTGGTGGCGGATGCCTTCAGTAGGAAGTACTCCGGGCAAGGTGCCACAAAATAGTTAACTTTTGAAGGGAGTTAGAACCCTGTACAAAATGGAATAAAAGGGGTTATGAAGTTCTTCTCTGTCAACAATCTGAGAGAAGACTAGTGGATTGTGTTGATGTAAAGCTCCCCCTGTCTGATAGAAATTAGTTGACAGTAGAGGATGGAGCTTTCTCTTGAATGTAGATCTTCCTTGATAGTTGATGAATCTGAGAGACAAATGCTTCTCAGATTATTGTTGCTCTTTTGAAGATTAAAACTTGCAGCAGAAAACTGAGAGAATATTTGTTGATGTTCTAAGAGATTGAGAGAGCTGCTGCTTGAGGAAGATGAAGATCTGAAAGCCTTTTCTTTTTCTTTCTTTATATCTTTCTCTCGGCAGTTCCTTCTTCCTTTTTCCTCTATCTTGCTGTACTGCTGTTGTACTTCTTCTTTTATTTTTCCTTTTAGAAAAATCTCTGACAGATTTGAAATTCAAATTTTTAATTTATGGAATAAAATATTCAGAAGAGATATTCTTGGAACTATAAATCTGATACGCTTTATTTCTTTTCCATTTCCATGAAAGTGTCCTTTTCCAATATATGTCAACGACTATTTTCTCGGGAGAAGACAATGGAAAGGAATAAATAATTGGAAGGATAAAATCCTTGACTTATCTGGAAGGAATAGATCTGTTGCTGATGATCTGAGTTCGAAGAATAGAATAAAAATAATCCTTCTGAAATACTTAACTGAATAGAAATTTCATTGATCTGAATAAATTCGTCGAACACAATCTGGAGTTCATCAATCTCAAGCTGGAAGTCGTCAAACTGAAAGATAATCTGCTAAAACTGGCTGGAAGACCTGAGTTCGTCGATCTGAGCATCTTGTTACTTATTCTTCGAGCACAGAGCTGAGTTCATCGAATGCTGAGACTTGACAAGTTCGTCAAACGCTGAGACTTAGTCAACCGCTGAGACGTATTCGAATGCTGAGACTTAGTCAACCGCTGAGACGTATTCGAATGCTGAGACTTAGTCAACCGCTGAGACTTAAGTGTTGGAAAATGCTTTCTGCATCTCTTGGTTTGACAGTAACAAATCCTATTGTATTTGATCAAACTTGTTTTGTGTTTATAGTATGCAGGATTCAGTGCTTTCAAATCTCCATGGAAATGTGTTTAGTTGTTACTACCACGTAGCGTCAGTACTACAGCTGGCGCTAGTGCTGCGTTTGACGAACTGGCGCTCGACGAAATGACACCTGAGTTCGACGAACTGCATGCTCTACCACGACGCTCGACGAAATGCATGCTTAACCACGGCGCGCTAGAACTACCGCTGGCGCTAGCGATCGACGAAATGAAGGCTGCGCTTGACGAAATGCTTATCACTACGTTCGACGAATTTGCGATCGACGAAATCCGAATCCCATTCTACGAAAATTCGATCGACGAAATATAAGGCCAGTTTGACAAAGATGCGTCCGATGAAAAGAAATGTGCTCTACCACGGAGCGTTAGCACTACCATTGGCGCTAGTATAAATGGAAAGAATTACAGGAAGGAAACAGTGGAGATAAAAGAATGTGAAAGTGCACAGTTAGCCTCACTAGAATTCTCTAGAGGGGGGGTGAATAGAGATTTAAAAATATTTTGTGCAAAGTTAATAAATATATATATATATGTGTAATATTCACATATTTAAGCTTCCCACACACCAACAAGAATCAAGCAAAAGAAATAGCAAAAAGAAAATCACAGCACAACATAAAGAAATATAGTGGTTCCCCAAACTTTGGGTAGTCCACTCTTCTACCCCCTTGGTAGGAATTCACTATCTTGCACTGAGTCTTTTGATAAGGAGACTCTTAGAACCAGCCTGAGTCTTTTGATAAGGAGACTCTTAAAACCACTACAACTAAATTTTTTGAAGAGAGATTCTAAAAACTCTTTTACACAATTTGAAAATGAAATAAGAATAAGAAGAAGAAGTAGAAGAAAAACAATTAAAGCAAGAAAGAATCTTCTTCCTAGCAAGAAGATTAGAAGCACAAGTATAGTGAATTTGAAATCTCTCTTCTATAGTGAGAAGGAGATTGTAGGCCTTTTTCTCTTTCAGTGAGAGCTTTCAGAAATGGCAGCAGTATGGATTTAGAAGGAGGAGAAGAAGAAGGCTTTTTCTTTGCTGCAACACTCTTTCACTTTTCTCAGCTTTCTCACTTTTCACTTGGGAGCTTTTCCTCTTTTTCAAATGGATGGAGTGGATCACTGTTTTTTTCTTTGCCGACCTCCTTGTGTATTTATAGCTCTGTTTATTCAAAATATTGCTATAGGAGAATAATCAATTAGCAGTCAGAGAAATAATAAGAGTGAAAAGTTTCCATAATCATTATATCTGTAGAAGGAAAAAGATCATTCTATTTTCAAATAATGTCCATAATAATCTTAATCAAATTAGCCAAGAATCATTTAGAAGGAAAGATTGATTCAGAACAGCTAGAAAAGAATAATATAATTCCATAAAATTCAGATCTACAGAAAGAAGGAAAGAGATCTGGCGTGTTTTTGAATCTGTCATAGAAATCGACGTGCGTTGATTACTATTCGACGTAAGCGTCGATTTCAGCCTAGCTAGACGTCGAGAAGAAAATATGGAAATAGCGTCGACAGAGGTGCGTCGACTTTACTTGGTGCGTCGACTAGAAATCAGAGTTACGTCGACTTTGGTTATGTCGAATTCTGTTTAGAATTACTTCGACTTAGTATGAGAGATACGTCAACTATACTTCGACGTTGCGTCGATTACTATTCGACGCATATTTACTTAAACTAATTTTTCACTCTGAGAATACATATTCTACTCATTTCTAGGGGTTAAGATAAATCAATTCCCCAACAATCTCCCCCTATTTGTCTTAACCCTATTCATAGAGAAATTTAATCAGCTTGTAATCAACACATCAAAGCATATTTATAGAAAAGAGATATATTAGGTAATCACAAGATAAGGGAGAAAGAAATCATATAACAGACTTTTTGTATAGATCAAGCAGTACTTCAGTATTAAAAATAGAGCTCTGCTCAAAATTGTTCAATATATCATTTAGGAGGAGTAGGAGGAGTTTTTCTCTTCCTAGAGAATACTAAAGGGAGATCAGGTCTTTTATAGAGGAGAGTTGTTCCTTCTCATTAGCAAGATGTTCATTCAGCTCCCCCTGAGTCAAAGCAGTCTGCTCCCCCTAAGATAGAACTTCCTTTATACTTTCTTTTTCTGCTTCTTCAGCTTCTTTCTCAGCTCCAGCTTCAGCTATGACAACATCTGGCTCCCCCTGAGCTTCAGCTTCTTGTTCAACTTCTTTCTCTACTCTACTAGCCTCCCCTTGTAAGAGAGCTACTTGTTGTTCAGCCTCTCTTGCTATAGAAAGTACATATGTTAGCTGTTCTGTAGTATGTAGCACAGGTACTATTTCATTCCCAATGGTCTTAGGCAGAGCAAGACTATCGGATTTTGATGTTGGAGAGGATTTGTGTGAGTGAGATTTGTGGCTGGAGAGTTGTTCTTCATCTAACATCTCCCCCTTCTTGACCTTCTTAGACAAGGAGGTTAAGAATGATTTAGTAACCTTAGATGAAGACACAGAGGTTTTGAGTACTTGCACAGAGGCATTTACCCCATCCAACTGGGCTTGCATGTGCCTGATAGAGGAGTGAATTTGAAGGCAGTGTCCATCCAGCATTTCTTGAAATCTTTGGGCTGGTGACTGGATACATTGAGTGATGAGATCAGTGGATGGAGATGGTTCAGGGTGTGTTGGTGAAGGAGATAATGGTGGAGGGGATAAAGGTGGAGAAGTGATTGTTGATATATAAGGTATGTGAGATGATGTAGGTAGAGAGGATATGATAGTAGTGGAGACTATTGGTATGGATGATGTTGGTAGGGAAGAGATGTCTATATGTTGAGGAGGAGGTGAAGATGGGTGCACAAGAGAATTAGGAGGAGAGGGAGTCCTTTCAGGAATGGAACCAGGCTTGGGGATTTGCCTGGTCCATTTTGAGAAGAGGGCTATGGACATCCTTTTTCCAGGAGGAATGGGAATTCCTTTTGACCTACATAGGTCAGGGAAGGGGTGAAGGAGTACCTGACTCATGATCCTCATGTAGGCATTTTCTTTTTGAGAATATTTATGGCCTATCATCTTCAGTAAGCAGCTGCCCAAGTCTATCTTCTTTTTCAGCACAAGGGCCCCCATAATGTTTAGTTGCTGCTTGGGCACTGCATCATGAGCAGAGATTTTGCAAAGTAGTATTTTCCTACTATGTCTGCCAAGAGCCTATATTCATCAGAGAAGTCTATTTTCTTCAGGTTGATTGGTCTATCTCTGGAGAATTTCATGGTGATTAATAAGTTTTTGATTTCCTCAGGAGTGAGTTCCACAGGTTCATTACCTGATAAGGGAATGATGATGGAGATTCATTTAACTATTCTTAGAAAATAATTTGCTTTTCCTTTGATTTGAACAAGGATAGTGTTGGTGTGTACCTGATGGAAGATCAAAGGTATCCCTAAGATGTTCTGCAGAGATTAAGACAGGTGTTTCATGGATTGTTCCTGTAATCTCTCCTTGTTCAGATATCTGAACATGATTCATCAACTCAGTGAGTTCTATTTCCAGGAGTTTGCATCTTGTTGAAATGAGTTTGGTTAGACCGACTTCAGTGAAAAGAGCTATGATGCTCTTGTAGTTTTCGGCGGCGGCTTGGAAAGAGTCAAGATCAATATCGAAACCAGAGTTGATCTTGGGAGCCATTTTGGTCAGTGAGAGAGAGAGAGAGAGAGGAAGTGATGGCTGGACTGAGAAGTGAGAAGGATGAGAGATGTAGAGAGCGTGCAGATTTCTAACTGAAGAATTTATTTAAGTCAGGTGAAACGTCGAGACGAGACACAACTCGAGGTTTATTCGGTACTACAGTAGATGTGACTGAAAATATTTTAGTATTGCTGATCTTTTTCATGAAGTTGACTTTGCGTCGAGTGGAAGTCGATGTATGCGTCGGTACAGTCTGAGTTGAGATGTTAGGGTTTCCTATCGACGATGCATCGATTTAGAAATCGATGCGACTTTTATTTTGTCTTGAAAATTCTAAGTTTTTCTTGAGAGATTATTTCTTCCTAATTCTAAGGTTTTCTAAGTCAGCCTTGGACTAATTTTTATAGACAATTGGATTAATTGTGCAAACATTGTTTGGCAATGTGGCCAGTTTTATTACAGGTATAACACCTGATTGTCTTTAGATTATGGGAATTTGAGTTTAGAGAGGGATAGAGATGTTGATTAGGATAAAAGTTTTGATTAGGGTAGAAATTTTGATTAGGATAAAAGTTTTGATTAGGATAGAGATTTTGATTAAGATGAATGGGTCCTAAATGGGGTTTAAGATAGAAAATTTTTGAAGGATAAATATGTCATGTATTTGAGTTGTGTCGATATCTATTCGACGTATGTTGAGAGTTGCATCGATATGTTTTCGGCGCTTTCTCTAGATTGCGTTGATCTGGAATCGATGCATGGCAGTAGTTGCGTCGATTGTAAGTCGATGTAATAAAAATTCATGCATCAATTTGAGGTCGAAGCATCTAAGAGATTGCGTCGAGTAGAATTCGACGTACTATCATTCATACGTTGATATGAAGTCGACGTAATTGTGTCTTCACTGATTTTATTCTTCCCTTTTTCTGGTTGGAGATTTATTTTTTTAAGAATTGTTTCTTTTGGCCTAGTATCCTTCTTAGGAAGAGTTTGGGAGTCTTCATCTGAATAGTATGATGTTTCATCAAAATGGTCTATCTCCTTGAAGGTGAAGTCTTCTTCTAAGTTTGTTGATTTTATGGGTTTAGTAAATTTAACAGGGCTCATCCAAGCAGGTTTGGTAGATGGTATTGAACTTGTTGAAGGATCAGCCCCTAGCCCCAGATTCTTATGTCTGATTGTTTGTTTTTTAGTGACTTCTTTAAGTGTTTGGCTTCTGACTTTTATAGATTCTTCAAAATCTTTTGCCTGGGAAACCTTAGTCTTGAGGAGTTGATTTTCTATGTTAGCACTTTGTATTTCCTTTTCTGTTTTATAGATTTCACACCTTAGTTCATAATTTTTTGAACATGTATCCTCTATTTTTCTCATATTGATTTGTTCTTTTAGATCCTTAATTTCTTGTTTAGCTTTTAGTTGATCTAAACAAAGTCCTTTAAAATCATTTTTGAAATCATCACATAGAAAATCTATTTAATCAAAAATGCTTACCTCATCCTTATCCTCAGATTCCTCTATGAGAATAAGTCTATCTTCTTTTTCATCTTCAGAAGAGATGCTTCCTTCTGAACCTGTTTCACTCCATAATTCAGCAACACATTCTTTTTCTGAGCTTCCAAGAGCCATTAAGCATAGGTCTTCTTGCTTAGACTCTTCACTGTCACTTTAGATGTGGTGTTGTCTTTAGAGTCTGTTTCACTCCAAGCTTCTGCAATGAAGCCTCTTTCTTTCTTCTTCTCCTTCCTCTTGAGATCTTTCTTTTTCAGATCTTTCTTTTTCTCAGAATTCTCTGGACATTCTAGAGCAAATAATTTCTTTAGTAGGAGTCTTATCATACCTTGGTTTTGACTCTCTCCTTCTAGACCCATCTTTCCTGACCCATTTCTTGAATTTTTTGGCCAGGATTCTGAATAATTCTTCTTCAGTAATAGGGGTTTCCTCTTCTGTTGCTTTTAATGCAATGTTTCTATCTTTTGAGGAGGTTGGAGTGTTTTCCCTTCTTTCCTTCACTTCTCTTATTTTCAGTAGTTGCTCATAGGATTTGAGTTTTCCTAAGAGGGCATCTGTTGAGATTTCCTTTTGTCCTCTAGTATCTCTTATTGCCCATATTCTTGAGTCCCATGAGCTTGGGAAACTCATTAATAATTTGTCATTGATCTCTGTGAGAGAGATCTCTCTATCCAAGCTCCTTAATTGATTGATGATCAGACTGAATCTGTCATACATCTCAGATATGCTTTCTTCATGCTTCTTTTGAAAGTTCTCATATTGGGAGATCAATAGAGCCTTTCTATCTTTCCTTTCATCAGCACTTCCTTCTACTATCTTTGTAAGAGCCTCCCAGATTTCTTTTGCTGATTCACAGTCAACAACCTTTTGAAAGATTTCATCTGAGAGGGTTGAGACAAGAATGTTCACAGCTTTTGCATCACTTGTTCCTGCCTTCTTCTCTTCAACTGTCCACTCAGCCCTTGGGACAAGTGTTTGAGTCACTTTACCACTTGAGTCCTTTCTATAGGACTTGGGAGGACCTGTCAAAATAATATTAAATAAATCTTCATCAATAGAATTCATATAGATCCTAATTCTTGTTTTCCAAAGTGCAAACTTTTCAAGGTTGCAAATTGGTGGTCTGGTGGAAGCATAATCTTTGATTTGTGCCATAAAAAAATTTAGAAATATATATATATAAGGTAGGATCTTTTTGATCAAGGAGTTATCCCTTTTTGATCAACCTAGCTCTAATACCAATTGAAAGTGCACAGTTAGCCTTACTAGAATTCTCTAGAGGGGGGGTGAATAGAGATTTAAAAATATTTTGTGCAAAGTTAATAAATATATATGTGTAATATTCACAGATTTAAGCTTCCCACACACCAACAAGAATTAAGCAAAAGAAATAGCAAAAAGAAAAACACAGCACAACATAAAGAAATATAGTGGTTCCCCAAACTTTGGGTAGTCCACTCTTCTACCCCCTTGGTAGGAATTCACTATCTTGCACTGAGTCTTTTGATAAGGAGACTCTTAGAACCAGCCTGATTCTTTTGATAAGGAGACTATTAGAACCAATACAACTGAATTTTTTGAAGAGAGATTCTAAAAAATCTTTTACACAATTTGAAAATGAAATAAGAATAAGAAGAAGAAGTAGAAGAAAAACAATTAAAGCAAGAAAGAATCTTCTTCCTAGCAAGAAGATTAGAAGCACAAGTATATTGAATTTGAAATCTCTCTTCTATAGTGATAAGTTGATTGTAGGCCTTTTTCTCTTTCAGTGAGAGCTTTCAGAAATGGCAGCAGTATGGCTTTAGAAGGAGGAGAAGAAGAAGGCTTTTTCTTTGCTGCAACACTCTTTCACTTTTCTCAGCTTTCTCACTTTTCACTTGGGAGCTTTTCCTCTTTTTCAAATGGATGGAGTGGATCACTGTTTTTTTTTTCTTTGCCGACCTCCTTGTGTATTTATAGCTCTGTTTATTCAAAATATTGCTATAGGAGAATAATCAATTATCAGTCAGAGAAATAGTAAGAGTGAAAAGTTTCCATAATCATTATATCTATAGGAGGAAAAAGATCATTCTATTTTCAAATAATGTCCATAATAATCTTAATCAAATTAGCCAAGAATCATTTAGAAGGAAAGATTGATTCAGAACGGCTAGAAAAGAATAATATTATTCCATTAAATTCAGATCTAAAGAAAGAAGGAAAGAGATCTAACGTGTTTTTGAATCTGTCACAGAAATCGACGTGCGTCGATTACTATTCGACGTAAGCGTCGATTTCAGCCTGGCTAGACGTCGAGAAGAAAATATGGAAAGAGCATCGACAGAGGTGCGTCGACTTTACTGGGTGCGTCGACTAGAAATCAGAGTTACGTCAACTTTGGTTACGTCGAATTCTGTTTAGAATTACTTCGACTCAGTATGAGAGATACGTCAACTATACTTCGACGTTGCGTCGATTACTATTCGACGCATATTTACTTAAACTAATTTTTCACTCTGAGAATACATATTCTACTCATTTCTAGGGGTTAAGATAAATCATTTCCCCAACAAAATGTCGACGGGACGCTATGTTTGGCAAGTACTATCGCGGCGCGTTAGGTCTAATGCCCGGCGGTAGCTTTTGGAAACATCCTGTCTGCAGTTGATTAAGGAGCAGATTTGGAAGATGATATTGGCTGAAGGAAGGAAATCTCGCTAACGCAGGGCGTTAGCGGTATCGCGGCATGCTAGTGTTTGGCGCTCAGAATGTTGCCTAAACTACCACGATTCGTGTGCTTCATTGCCTAATGAGGCTACCGCAGGGTGGTAGTACTACCGCAGGGCGGTAGTACTACCGCAGACAGTAGTGACTGATTCTACAAAAAGACGTGCGCATCCTCCTTTATTGCTTGCTGTTGCAGAACGATTTGAAGCCATATTTTCAGAGCACTCGTGAGAGCCTTCCCAAGCAGCCCAAAGAACTCCGTCAACGATCGTGAACGCAAAAGAACTTGAAGAACGATCCGATCGCATCTAAATCGACATCAAGTTCTTCATTTGAGGGAGTCTTAGTTCTTGTCTTGTTTTAGTTTTCACATTGTAATCTTTATAACTTTTGTTAAGTAGAGGAACTCGCCACACGGCGACTAGGGCCTTGCTGGGACTAGGGGGAAATTCACCTCGCGTTGGCGACTAGGTCTAGGCTGTAGATCTAGGGAGTGCTCGAGGCCTTTCCGGTGAGGGAAGGGCTAGAGCGGCTTGAGGCCTTGTCTAGTGAGAGATAGGCTAAAGCCAACCGGTCCTTAGGAGAAGGGTCGGTATAGAAAACCAAAAGAGTTTTTATTGTTCGCCACTTTCCAAGCGTTATTGGGAAAAGTTTTTGTAATCACATTTATTTCAAGTTCATGATCAATGAAAATATGTTTGTTTCTTTATCTCTGATTCGTGTTTAATGATTTTCACAGATTCCTACCTAAAAGCAATTAATTTCTCTAAATAATTTCGAAATACTAAAAACCCTTATTCACTCCCCCCCCCCCCCCTCTAAGGGCGCCTACCGATCCAACAAGTGGTATCAGAGCCAGGTTATTCCAATTCGGTCTAACAAACGGGAATAATGGCACTCCGTGATCTCGCTTTCCATAAGGGGGAGGGAATAAGTAGACCTCCGTTGTTTACTGGAACTGATTATAATTACTAGAGAATGCGTATGCGTTGTTTTTTGATAAACTTAGATCTAGATGTATGGTCATGTATTGATACTCCATACACTTCTCCTACATACATTGTTGGAGAAGTAACCATGGAAAAACCTAGGGATAAATGGGACGATGGAGATAAGACTAGGTGTAAGAATAATGTGAAAGCGATGAATGCTCTGTTCTGTGCTCTTGATAGGACTGAAATTAATAGAGTAAGTGCATGTGAAACTGCTTATGATATTTGGAACTTATTAGAAATAACGCATGAAGGTACCTTGCAGGTCAAAGATTCAAAACTATTCCAACTGGAATCTGAATTTGAGAGGTTCAGGATGGATCCAAATGAGGACGTCGACGCCATGTACACTAGATTCACCAAGATCGTTAATGCCTCAAAAATTCTTAGAAAAACATTTTCAAACGGCGACTTGGTGAGAAAGCTTCTTCGATCACTCCAACCAAAGTTCAATCCAAAGGTGACGGTGATTTCCGAATCGCATGATCTTAGGCGGCTCCAAATTGAGAGCCTCATTGGGAACCTTACAACACATGAGATAGAACTCAAGATTCAAGAAGTGGAGTACAACAAGGACTCTAAGAAGAAAGCCTTGGCACTGAAGTCAAGAAAATAAGATGACGACGAGGAAGATGATGAGGAGAGTCTCTTCGTGAAGAACTTCACTAAATTCATGAAGAATCCGGAAAGGAGGAACACCTTCCAGAAATTTTTCCGAAAGGGATCCTCTTCCAAAAGAGAGAAGAAGGAGAAGTCTAGCGACGACGACGAAGAGCGGCCACCTCCCGAGTGCTTCCACTGTAGGAAGACCGGGCATATTAGAAGTCAATGCCCAAAATTCCTGAAGGAGCAAAAAGAAAAATGGGTTATAGGAAAGGAGAAGAAGAAGGTCTTAAAAGCTGCAACATGGGATGACTCTTCCTCCGGGTGCTCAAGTATTTCAAGCTCAAGCGATGATGATGAGGCAAACTTGTGCCTTATGGGGAAAAGCAATGAATCAACCGACGATGAGTGCAGTGACCAAAGCTACACTGAGGTAGTCCCCTCTAACTATGATGATCTTTATTCCGAATATTTAAGAACTTACAAATTTTTTGGCAAAAATTTAAGAGATCTTAATCTACTTAAAACTGAAAATAAAATTCTTTTGAAACAAAATCAAAAATTAAGTAAGGAAGTTTTTGCCTTGGGAAAGGAGATGGAGTCTTGCCAAAAGAAAGATGATCTCTTGGCAAGGACTAGCAAACTTGAAACTGATCTTTCTAATGCTCTCTCCAATATTGAATCACTCTCGAAACAAAAGAGAGACTTAGAAAGAAATTTGAAACTCTCCCTTTCTAATGTTGAAAATGAAAAGAAAAATTTTGCAAATAGATGCGGAAACTTAGTTAGTGAAAATTTTGCATTAAAAGCTAAAATCCATGACCTTAACTTAGCCATAGAAAAATTCATTGTTGGCCAAAAAAGTCTTGATATGATTTTGGCCAACCAAAGGCATGGTAGTGCAAAAGCTGGTCTAGGTTTTGTCTCTGCTAACTACCGCTCGGCGGTAACTTCTAACACTGGCGGTTGTAACAAAACTCATTATTCTTTGAATAATCACAAATCTGAAATTTATTCTGCTGATTCCCCATCCTCCAGCAAGAGTCCACAAAAAAAAACTGAAAAAGGTCTCAACCCCTTTTGTGTTATGTGCCAAGTGTCATCACTTCGAGCATACCTTGGACTTCTGCAGGATGAAGGGTCGATGTTCTTTCAAGCAAATCTGGGTGCCTAAGGTTTCCACCTATTCTATGGGAGGAACCACCTGGGTATCCAGATCTTTACTCTCATCTTCTTGTTAGGTATGTTGGCAAGCTAAGGAAAAGGAAGACATGTGGTACTTGGACTCAGGGTGCTCCAAGCACATGACGGGCGATAAAGCAAAATTCCTTAACCTCTCTAAGGATAAAGGAGGAATGGTGACATTTGGGGACAATGGAAAGGGAAGGATATTAGGCACCGGTACTGTTGGTAACAATTCTTTCTCTCTTACTAATGTCTTATATGTAGAAGGTTTGAAACATAACTTGATTTCTATTAGTCAACTTTGCGATAAAGGTCTAAATGTTTTATTTGAGTCCTCTACTTATTTATGCAAAATTATCGATCCTAAAACCAATAGTATTGTACTCACTGCACCACGAATTCACAATGTGTATCTAATTGCCTTTCATGATCTATCACGTGCGTCTCTCAAATGTCTTATATCAAAAAAATGAAGAACTTGAATTATGGCATAGGCGTCTCGGTCACTCTAGCATCAAATTAATTTTAAAATTGTCAAAGAATAAACTCATTAAAGGTTTGCCTATGCTAAATGGAAATCTATCTTCTTTAAGCTCGCCATGCCAAAAAGGAAATTTTTCAAAAATATCATTTAAGAGTAAAAAGGAAATATCCACTTCAAGACCCTTACAACTAATTCACATGGATCTTTTTGGACCCATTAGCACATGTAGTCTTGGTAGTAAAAAGTACACTTATGTTTTAATTGATGATTCTTCTAGATTTACTTGGACCTTATTTCTCACCTCCAAATCTTATGCGTTTTCTGAATTTACAAAGCTTTGCAATCGTATTCAAAATGAATTAGATCTAAAAATTAAGTGTATACGATCGGATCATGGAGTGGAATTTGAAAACGAGAGCTTCACCACTTTCTGTAATAATCTAGTTATTAAACACGAATTTTCCGCTCCACGCACCCCTCCAACAAAACGGTGTGGTGGAGAGGAAAAATAGAACTCTTCAAGAACTTGCACGCACCATGCTATCCGAATATGGGTTGCCTAGATATTTTTGGGCCGAAGCCGTAAATACATCATGTTATGTCATAAATCGTGTTATGCTTCGCCCTATTTTGAAATTAACTCCATATGAATTATACTTTCAAAAGAAACCTAATGTATCATATTTTCATGTCTTTGGTTGTAAATGTTTTATCCTAAACACCAAGGATACATTAACTAAATTTGATGAAAAATGTGATGAAGGTATTTTTCTTGGTTACTCTTCCACTAGCAAAGCATATAGAGTATATAATAAAAAAATCTAAGAAGGTTGAAGAGTCTATTCATGTGAAGTTTGATGAACTTGTTCCTTGTGTAGATTCTACTTGTGCAGGAAATGAAGATGTACCTCTTTCACCATTGGAGCATGATGATGATGATCCACGTGGAGAATAAAAAGAAGTAGAGATGGTGCAAGAGGAGCTCGTGCATCCAAGTGTGCTTCGATTTACAAGAGATCATCCAAGGGAGCTTATAATTGGAGAATCATCAAGAGGGGTAACTACACGTTCTTCTATTAATGAATCTTTTTCAAACTTATGCTTTGTTTCCGAAATAGAACCGAAATTTTTTTCCACCGCTTTGAATGATGAATTTTGGTTTATTGTTATGAATGACGAATTGAATCAATTTGAACGCAATAGGGTTTGGAAACTAGTTGAAAGACCATCCAATCACCCAGTTATCGGTGTCAAATGGATATTTAAAAATAAATTAGATGGAGAATCTAGAATAACTAGGAACAAAGCTCGATTAGTGGTACAAGGTTATTCTCAAATCGAGGGGGTAGATTTTGATGAAACATTTGCACCCATTGCTCGCCTTAAATCAATTAGAATTTTCTTAGCTTTTGCGAGTTATAAGAAGTTTAATTTCTTTCAAATGGATGTTAAAAGTGCCTTCTTAAACGGGATAATTAAAGAAGAAGTCTATGTTGAACAACCCCCCGGATTTATTGATGAAAAATTTCCTAACCATGTATATCGATTAGAAAAAGCGCTTTATGGTCTACAACAAGTGCCCCGTGCTTGGTATGAATGCTTAACATCTTTTTTATTAAAGCACGATTATAAAATGGGTAGTACCGATAACACGCTCTTCATTAAGCACTGTGATAATGATTTGATTATTTTACAAATATACGTTGACGATATTATTTTTGGAGCCAATAATGAAGAGTTGTGTAAGGAAGTTATTCTAGTGATGCAAAATGAATTTGAGATGAGTCTAGTGGGTGAACTAACCTATTTTTTAGGATTTCAAATAACCCAAAGAAATGATGGAATTTTTATATGTCAATCCAAATATGTCCATGATATGCTACAACGTTTTGGGTTTGAAAATTAAAACAAGCTAGTACTCCAATGTGCGCGTCACTAAAATTAGAAAAAGATGAAGCCGGAATTTCAATTGACCAAACTTTATATAGAGGAATGATTGGATCCCTATTATACCTTAGTTCATCTAGACCCGATATTATGTTTGCCGTATGTTTATGCGCTAGATTTCAAGCAAATCCAAAAGAATCTCATTTAAAAGCGGTGAAATGAATTTTTCGATATCTAATCAGCACATCTAAATTAGGACTTTGTATCCAAATAATGATTCTTTTCTCTTGCATGGGTATTCAGATTCTGATTATGCGGGTTGTTCATTAGATAGGAAAAGCACTAGTGGTACCTGTCACTTCTTAGGTCCTCCTCTGGTTGCATGGTCAAGTAGAAAACAAAATTCTATTGCTCTCTCCACCACCGAGGCAGAATATATTGCACAAGGAAGTTGTTTTCCCCAAGCATTAAGGATGACTCAAACCTTAGATGATTTTGGTGTCCATTTAACTAATATTGAACTTAAGTGTAACAACAAGAGTGCTATTGACTTAACAAACAACCATGTTCATCACTCACGATCTAAACACATAGATGTAAGACACCACTTCATTAGGGATCACATCAAAAAGGAACATGTTCATGTAAATTTCATTGGAACTGAATCGCAACTTGCGGATATCTTTACCAAGCCTCTACCCGATTCCGGATTTGCTCTACTTAGACTAGAACTAGGGGTCTTGGACATTCATACATAATCATACAAAGCCTGCATTTTGTGACAAAGCATATCTGATTTCTGTACTGAATCACAGTGTCACCAATCTGCACAACTATATTCATAAGAACAATTCTGAAAAATTTCACGTTTTCCCAAAAATTCGAGTTCTGTCACTAACGTCCGACGATAGCATAGTACCGCTGGCATTGGTGAATATTTCTGAATTTCCAGTTTTCTCTTTCATTTCTTATTTTTCAGTCCCTGTTATTTTCGTTTAAAAAATTCTAAACACGAAAAAACTGTAAAACAAATCAAAATTCAACCATAAAAATGCTCTGTTTTTTCTATATATCAAAACCAACTACAAAATTGAAAAATCAATTAAAACAACAAAAACATGCTTTTTATCTTCTTTTTCTGTTTTTTTTTTGGAAAACACAAAATTTATAAAACTGATGTAATTTTCTATGTTTCAAGGATGATATGATTTATCTTGCCAAGTTTTGTATACAATGTTTCGTTCTCTATTTCAATTATCTTAATAACATTGTTTTGTATCATGCCTTGATCATTATCTTATGTGTGCTTTGAAATTGATTATAGAAATCATGTGCAGTATTGCATAGCAAGCCTCTATGTATGAGTAAATGGCTTATATTTGTAAATGATTTTTTCACTCACACTTTTTTGATATACTATATATGAATTTAATCTTCTCCTTCATGATTGTGTAGTGTAACAACTTAATATTATTGTTAGGCATGCTTAGTTTTACCTACACCACATGTAAAAATCTTTTTAATGCACCTAATTTTTGAAGAAGTATGTCATTCCAAAATCTTTTGTTTGCACATACAAGTGAATTCAGAGACCTCTATCATTAAGCAAAAATTCAAATAAAAATTTGACAAAGATAACTCCACCAAGCACTACTTACCCTCCTGATAAGTCTTAATGAGCATTGTGAGGTTGAGCACCTTGGAGAGAATTGTAAAGTGCCTTGTTGCAAACATTTTCCTTCTACACTTCTTCTTCTTGTACACCGAATCACAAAAAAACTAAAATTCAAAATAATAATTGTGATTCCCCAAGCACTACTTTGCACCCTGATAAGTCTTAATAAGTATTGTGTGTGTAGAGCACCTTGGCAGTTGTACTATTTTTCTATGTGCATTAAAAATTTTATATAGCTTTGTGGGACAAGGTAACTCTAAAAATGCTTGTTCAAAATTATTATGTTTATTCCATTATACATGTCATGTGTTTTGATTAACTCATATGTATACTTTTATCAAAAACACTATTTTGTACACTTCATTTTCACTTGTAAGCCTTCTACTCATGAGAATTGGAGTCTATTGCATATCTACATGTATTCTCTAAATTCTTAAGTAAATGCACTAGATAGCCTTGCATGATCAATACAATGTATATGTGTACTTGTTTTTGTCAATTTAGAACATTGTATTCTTCCATCTTGACTTGATATATTGTATCATGCTTACATTTTTTTCCGCAACGCCATGAGAACTCTGTATTTCATACCTTTCAAAACTAGTATATGGCTATGTTACAACTGCAATTATTTTGTGTACTTAAAATACTACAACATCTATTTTATTATGTCTAAAATTCTTAATCATTTACTATGCTTCACAATTCCTATATAGATGTTCACTTAAAAAAATTATTTTGTCATGCTTTCCACATCTTTACTACTTGTACGCTCAGTCATGAATACGTTTTCCCAACAACTGGTTTCTTTATGACTATTTCTTCACATTCCTTTTTTTCTCTCTCTTATCTATTGTATTTTTTTTAAGCGTTTCACTCTTTATCATGATCATTCCCTCTGCACACAGTTATTGCACTTTTTGTTGGACTACCTCTCCACCCACTTTTGATAATACCAAAAGGGGGAGAATAAATTTGAAAGAAATTAACTTGTTTTGGGGAGTCAAGTTCATAGGAAGTTTTGTTCTGGGGGAGCATTCACTTAGGGGGAGAATTCATTTAGGGGGAGCATTTGAACATGCCTAATTTTCATACTAGTTCTCTATTATAAACACAAATTCCTATAAATTGAATTATTTCTTTCTAAGGGGATTTGTTATTATCAAAAGGGGGAGTTTGTTGGAACATGCTTTCCGCATCTCTTAGTTTGACAATAACAAATCCTATTGTATTTGATCACACTTGTTTTGTATTTATAGTATGCGGGATTCAGTGCTTTCAAATCTCCATGGAAATGTGTTTGGTTGGTGCTACCGCGTAGCGTCAGTACTACCGCTGGCGCTAGTGCTGCGTTCGACGAACTGGCGCTCGATGAAATGACACCTGAGTTCGACGAACTACATGCTCTACCACGACGCTCGACGAAATGCATGCTTTACCACGGCGCGCTAGAACTACCGCTGGCGCTAGCGATCGACGAAATGAAGGCTGCGCTCGACGAAATGCTTATCACTGCGTTCGACGAATTTGCGATCAACGAAAGCCGAATCCCGTTCGACAAAAATTCGATCGACGAAATATAAGGCCGGTTCAACAAAGATGCGCCCGACGAAAAGAAATGTGCTCTACCGCGGAGCGTTAGCACTACCGCTGACGTTATTATAAATGGAAAGAATTACAGGAAGGAAATAGTGGAGAAAAAGGAATGTCGACGGGACGCTATGTTTGGCAAGTACTATCGCGGCGCGTTAGGTCTAACGCGCGGCGGTAGCTTTTGGAAACATCCTGTCTGCAGTTGATTGAGGAGCAGATTTGGAAGATGATATTGGCTTAAGGAAGGAAATCTCGCTAATGTGGGGCGTTAGCGGTACCGCGGAGCGCTAGTGTTTGGCACTCAGAATGTTGCCTAAACTACCACGATCCGTGTGCTTCATTGCCTAATGTGGCTACCGCGGGGCGGTAGTACTACCGCAGGCGGTAGTGACTGATTCTACAAAAAGATGCGCGCCTCCTCCGTTGTTTCTTGCTTTTGCAGAACGATTTGAAGCCATATTTTCAGAGCACTCATGAGAGCCTTCCCAAGCAGCCCAAAGAACTCTGTCAACGATCGTGAACGCAAAAGAACTTGAAGACCGATCTGATTGCATCTACATCGACATCAAGTTCTTCATTTGAGGGAGTCTAAGTTCTTGTCTTGTTTTAGTTTTCACATTGTAATCTTTATAACTTTTTTTAAGTAGAGGAACTCCCACACAGCGACTAGGGCCTTGCGGGGACTAGGGGAAATTCGCCTTGCGTTGGCGACTAGGTCTAGGATGTAGATCTAGGGAGTGCTCGAGGCCTTTCCGGTGAGGAAAGGGCTAGAGCGGCTTGAGGCCTTGTCAAGTGAGAGATAGGCTAAAGCCAACTGGTCCTTAGGAGAAGGGTCGGTATAGAAAACCAAAAGAGTTTTCATTGTTCGCCTCTTTCCAAGCGTTATTGGGAAAATTTTTTGTAATCACATTTATTTCAAGTTAATGATCAATGAAAATATGTTTGTTTCTTTATCTCTGGTTCGTGCTTAATGATTTTCACGGATTCCTACCTAAAAGCAATTACTTTCTCTAAATAATTTTGAAAAACATAAAACCCTTATTCACCCCCCTTTAAGGGCGCCTACAGATCCAACATGAAGTTCATCAACCGCTGAGACTGAAGTTCGTCACCGCATAAAGCATTTCGTCGAACGCAGAACCTTGGCAAGTTCGTCGAACTGGAGCATGTCGTTCCTCGAACGCAGGATGGAGTTCATGGAACACAGAAACTGAACTTTTCCTTA
This sequence comes from Dactylorhiza incarnata, assembly GCA_033032865.1. NCBI lineage: Eukaryota > Viridiplantae > Streptophyta > Magnoliopsida > Asparagales > Orchidaceae > Dactylorhiza > Dactylorhiza incarnata. Next base: position 5,296,589 of record JAWHQI010000051.1, on the reverse strand, counting down.
AGTTCTAACAGCCTAAAACCTTGACCCTTTAGACTATACATTGAGGTCAACTTCGTCCTAGTCAATAGATAGTGATCTTAGCCCAAATCATTAATAGGGTTGTTCCAACAGATTGGCTAGAGCGGCTTGAGGCCGTATCTGGCGAGAGATCGGCTAAAGCCAACCGGTTCATAGGGATAAGAGTCGGTATAGAAAACAAAAAGGGTTTTTCATATTATTCTCTTCGATTTCTAGCGTCATTGAAATCAGATTTTGTAATCAATTTTATAAATAATAATCATGTCTTTTATTGTTTAATAAAATTGATTTCATGTCTAATTTCATTATCTCTTTACTTTTGATTTAACTTACTTCGACCAAAATCTCAAAAGTTTTCCATTAAAGTTTAAAGTTTTTAAAACTCTTATTCACCCCCCTCTAAGGGCGTCTACAGATCCAACAAGTGGTATCAGAGCTAGGTTATTCCAAATCGGCTTAACAACCGGGAATAATGGCGTCTCTTGATCATGATCTTGCTTCTACTAGTGGGGAAAATTTTAATATAAATGAAAAAGTATTATCACCACCTTTATTTATGGGCAAAAATCATAAATGGTTGAAAATATTAATGAAAAATTTTCTTAAGGCCTTAGATGAAAAAGTTTGGAATATTACTATTGAAAAGCCACCTAGTGTACTAACTAGAAACAAAATTGTTTTAAATGCAAAATCTATGAATAATATATTTTGTGCGTTAGACCAAAATATTTTCAAACTTATTTATACTTTACCTACCGCTTATGAGATTTGGAATTTTGTTGAAAGAACTTATGATTCTCCTTCTGTAGGTATAGAACAAACACAAGAATTGGAGAACATACAAGCTTGCACAAATATTCAAGAAAGCTACTCAAATGATGGATCCATAGAATGCTCATCAAGCGGAAATGATGATGGAAACTCTTGTTTGGAAGAGGAAGATGAAGAAGACAAAGGAACAATATGTTAAAATCCTGCCTCATCTACAAGCGCTGTAAGGAAATCAAATTCCATTTTTTTGTACTTCTATTTCTACATTACAATTACTACAAACTACTAAACGTAAGATTAAGAAAATAAAAATGGCTAATGCAAAACTACGTTTAGAAAATAAAACTTTGAAAGCAAATGTGATTGTAGAATCCAAAAATGAAATGTTTGTATCTCCATCATGCTCTTCATTTAAAAACTCTATATCTTGTTTTGATTGTAATAATATTAAAAAAAATTCAAGGAACTTGAAAAAGAGTTTACTTTCTGATGAGTCCAATTTATATACTGTTTTTCGGACTCATCCGGGCTGCTTTTCTTGCTTTTGTACTTCAGTTTTTGTTCGTATTTGTTTATTTTCACATTGTTCATACGTGTGCTTTAAGTGCCTGTTGTAAGTGTGCAATTGCACACTACGTTGCTGGGGGAAGCACACTGTGCTCCCCATCGTGTTGTTTCTATTTTTATGTTGGTGCTGGATGGTATTCCCAGCTGGGCTGGTATGCTCGCAGGTGGCTAATCCATCCCCTTTTGCCCAGAAATCATGAGTGTGTACAATGCACGGTCATGCGTTTTATTGACGCACGGATAGCTGCGGTCGTGCGCCATCATCTGGGTAGAAAACGATGATCTGATTTTGATCGTGCGTCTTTACGCACGGGCAGTTGCCCGTGCGTGAAGCAATCGCACGATCAGCCTGTTTAGCCTTGTTTTTAGCTTTTCTGAATTTCCCCGTGCATTTTGACGCACGGGCGGATTTGCACGTGCGTGATTAAATCGCACGGGCGCTCCAGGTCATCTTCCTGCGCTGTTCTCTATTATTTATATGGCACGGTCTATGCATGGTCGTGCGTTCGACCGTGCATGACCTATTTTCTGATCTTTTTCTATAAGAGCTGCAGCTTTTGACCTAAATCGGGAGAGACCGTACACGTCGTACTGCTGCGCCATTTTCGCCATCTCCACTGAGGGTTTCGTCCCATTGGGCCGCCTCCATCATCCTCAAGCTCTAAGGAGATGGATTCAACCCTACATCCACCAAGATCCAAGGAGAAGGAAGCTAGGTCTGTTTTGGATCGTGACACGAAGAAGGCGGGCCATTGGAGGGTAGTGACAGCCTTCTCTACCCCGGACGCAGTGGAGGACCGAGCTTGGATGCTGATTGACAACCCAGCGATTCCAACCGTGAATCTTCAATGAAACTTCGGATTCGGTCGATTTCTTGCTCTCCCTATCTTTGTATGGGTAGTTGTAGTTAGTAGATCTCTTGTATTTTGTTGATGAGCACTATAAACCTTGTTATCTAAGTTATTTCATGTCTATGTGAAATTATCTTTTGTTTATATGTGTGTATGAGGTGCGCCCCATTCCATCCTCCATCCCACCATCACGTTTGTGTGCCGCACTAGCAATTGCTAGTGGCATGCTTGTCTATGAGGTGCTTGCGACCCTCATTCTGCTTGCCTACTCGTCCATCCGCCCTTGCAAAGCAGCGTGCTCAAGGCTTGCCTAGTCTCCATCCCGCCAAGCGAAGCATTGCATAGCAGCATTGCATAGGTGTTGAAACCGATTTCTCGGTCCCTTGTGGAGCTCGGGGCCCTCAACGAATTGAGGGGCAGCTAGCCCTTACAGGTCCCTCAGAAGAGGTAGGTAGGTAACTCGGACAAGGAACAAAGACCCTGGTCTCAGCAAGGAGGTCCCTCCACTAACCCGGAAGATCGTTGAGCGCTTCCCCTCCCAAGCCAAAGCTAAGACTCGGGCACCTTGGAGAGCTAGAGAGCCCAAACCAAAGCGACCTAAGGAGAGAAGAAGGCTCAAAGATTCTGAACCGATCCCCTTTTCCAAGGTGCCCTTTAAGGTCTATTTATAGATTTTGGTTTTGTGGTCTGTCAATAGCCAACTCCCGCTGTCCATTCTTACTATCCGCACCCCAAATTGGTCTGCTAACAGCCAAACTCCGCTGTTCGGAGGGGCTAACCGCAGACCACCAGGGGTCTTCTGGTAAAAGACCACCCCAGGTACCGGCGAACCAGAGACCCTTGACCTGTTCAGCGAACACGGGTCTCGCCAAAATGACTGGCTGGCTCGCCTGCCTAACAAACTCCTTCGACTGGCTGGCTCGCCTGCCTAACGAACTCATTCGACTGGCTGGCTCGCATGCCTCTATGGCTCGCCTGCCGAACCGCTCCTTAGCGGGTTGGGCTCGCCAAAATGGCTAACTGTACCCCAGAAATGGCTATTTGTACCCCAAGGTCCCGGGCCGGCCTAGCGAACTCCTTCGATCGGCTGGCTTGCCTGTCTCTATGGCTCACCTGCCGAACCGCTCCTTAGCGGGTCGGGCTCACCAGAATGGCTAACTGTACCCCAGAAATGGCTATTTGTACCCCAAGGTCCCAGGCCGGCCTAGCGAACTCCTTCGATCGGCTGGCTCGCCTGTCTCTATGGCCCCCCGCTCTTCCTGGGCTCGCCCCGCCTGGGCTCGCCCATCCTGGCTCGCTCCCTTGGGCGTGCGAACCAGAGACCCTTCCTGGCGAACCTCGGGGTTGTACACAATCCCCGCTCTTCGCGAGGTTGTCTTGAGCTCGCGAAGAAACATCCAACCCCTGGTGTTCGCCGATTCGGCTGTTGTGGCGGGTATCTTTTTGTGGGTCCCACGCCCAAAACTATAAATACCGTCCGCCGAGGCTAGTGATCAAGCTTTTCCTTCCCCTTCTTCCTCGCAGAAAACCTCTCCAGAATGTCTTCCAAGCCGAGCGCGCGGGATCGACTGAAGGCTTCCAGAGAGATGGCGAAGGCCCAGGCCGCCGAGCGCAACGCCTGGATGTTCCACCCCACCACATCCCCTTCCCCCCAGTCTAAGAAGGCCAAGACGGTTCGGAGGTCGCAGGGGGAGGACATGTCGTCACCTCCTGCCTCGCCCCCGCCGCTGAATCCCGGGCTCGCGCAACAGGTATTCTTCGTCTAGACTTTTTATACCGACTCCCTATTCACTCCTTCCCCTCTCGCAGAATCGTCCACCTGAGGAACGCATGGCGGGCCTCACGCTGACCTCTTCTCACGCTCCGTCCCCAGCGAAGCTGGGATCGATAGATGCTGGGACCGGGACCTCGACCCAACAGGCGCCTCTCTCGCAACCCCGTAAGTCATAAGTACCCTCCTTTATCTCCGCTTAAGTCTATGCGATATCCATGCGTTTGTGGCCTATGCAGATACCCCACCGCCGAGCCCCACGAAGAAAGGCTCCACACCGGCGCACTCGCTGATTCCGCCTAAGGTTAACGTGGAGACCCCGGGCTTCGGTATGGTGGGCAGGCGAAGTCCAGGCGGCTCGCTTCTCGACGGCGCCCAGGTCGCGGAGAGGGTGGTGTATCCCCCTGGTCTGGGGAAACCCCACGTCCCAGGGTTCCGCAAAAACTTCCAGGTTCGACCGGAGTCCTCTCGCAAGCAACGTCGCGAGTCCCCCTTCTCCCAAGGTTAGCACATTTTCGCGGGCTTCTTCTCTTGCTCGTCTCCTGATCCTACTAACTCTTCCTTCGCAGAAATTTCAGGAGCCACGCCTGAGTCAGAGTACGGGAGGGTGGAGATGTCAACGCCGCCCTCGCCGAGCCAGATCGAAGACTTCTTGGGCGACCCGGGCGACCCCGTGCGGATGAAGATTCGGGTGTCAGAGGTGCTTCAGAAGCATGGTATGATGCTGCGCGAGCTGGAGGAGCGGTATGACGCGGACTGAGCTTTCTTCAACGTGAGATTCGCTGAGATGGTGGATGCGAATGCGCGCTTGCTCGCTGAGGCGGGGTCGGTGACTCGCGCAGACGTTACCTCGCCCGGCGTGCACATCTCGCGGGGCGAGGACCAAGCACACCTAATCCTGCGCGAGCTCAAAGTACTCCGTGAATACCACTATCCGAGAATGCAGCCGCGCGCGGGGAAGCGAGGCCGGGGTCGCTGGAAATGGCTTCCTTATCCCTGAGCCTGCCATGGGTTTATTTTTATTGTCCCCTTGCTTTTATTTCTTTCATGATGCTTCTGTCGAACGATATCTGTGTTGTGGTAATACTTGCGAGTCCATCGTGATTCACCTTTTATCATTTTTTGTTTTGCCTTTTATTTTTGTGGTGCGCCTGTGGCTTATTCCGTTCGCTCACCGTGTTTGATACGATTGCCCTCGTGGAGCGCTCGCGAACTTCTGGGCGACATTGTGCCCAAACCCCCTTCCCTCACGGGCCGGCCTCAGGCGGGGCTTAATTACCGCGCATCGGCGAGCCCAGGCTCGCAAGACTGTAGCCTTATCGAGTAGAAATCTGCTTTATTTTCGCTATCCGCACTCCCGACGCTTCGATTCCCGTGCCCATCCTAGTTTCCTATAAATAGTTCGGATTCATTTTTCCATCCGTTGCATTTATTTCTCAAATCCTCTCGCGTCTACGCTCATTTCTGTTCTCGCAAGCTCGTGCTCGCGTTCGCTGCTTGCCGGTTGCATCTTCCTGACTCGATGCGAACAAATCAGTCAACGAGAGCGGATGGCGAGAGCGAGGGGCGGTCAAGATGCGCCTCAGCGTTTCAAGCTCTCGAATTCTACTGTGCGAACCTCACGGCCGAGGAATACAAATATGTCGTGGATCGTTATCTTCCGGAGGGCAATTCAGCTCGCTGTCCAAGCGAGAGAGCTACACTGAACGAGACCGAGGCTGGCGAGCTCGCGATCCCTATTGCTCACTTCGAGAATGGGTTGCGACTCCCCTTATGGCCTGAAATTCGTCAGGTACTTCGCTTAGCCTTCTCGCCGTTCCCTGTTCGCCATCGCGACTTTTTCACCGTTCTTTGCAGGTGTTGCGGTATTATGGGGTGCTGCCGAGCCAGCTGACCCCGAATGTGATCGCGGACATTGTCGCGTTCGCTAGTTACATGCGGGAGGAGAGGATCGAGTTCAGCCTCCTCGTCTTCCGCAAAGTGTTTTCCTTTCGCGCCTTCCGGGACGGGACCACCTACTTCGCGAGTCAGCACGTCACCGTCTGCGAGACGGTGAACAAGAGTCACTACTGAACTCAGAAGTTCATCATGGTGAAGGGACCCTTCGGTAACCTCCACTTCACCCCTCTTCAACGGGATGACGCCACCTACCGCCCTCCGAGCTCGCTGGGCGGCGCCGACGCCAAACTCCTCCAATATCTCTTCGAAAAAAACTTCGAGGTCGCCTATCTGCGGCGCAACGTCGATTCGCTACTCGTGGTTCCTCAAGGGGAAGGTACGACTCGCTCTCGCTCTACTCTCCTTCCCTTTTCTTCGTTGTGTAACTCTCTTACTCTACATGCGAGCGCGAGATCCCCGTTAATCCTCTGCACGCGCAAGGCACCACTCTTACGACGGACACTGTCGCGACCGCGGCGGCAGAGGCTTTCCGCGATCTTCCTACCACCGGGTCCGGCAAGAAGCGTCCTCCGTCTGCGAATCAGCCCGGTTGGCAACCCTCCTCCAAGAACTCGAAGGGGAAAACCTGCGTTGTCAAAGACAAGAGCGCGGTCGTTGATCTGAGCGAGACCGACGGCTCGCCCCCTTCTCCTGCGAAATAGACGGACCTTTTGGCGAGCCAGGGCGTTGGGAGCTCTTCCGCAACCCCCCAACCCAAGGGCCACAAGAACTTCGGTCTGGGTGAGAAGGTTTCTGACATCCTCGGCGAGCCCTTGCTCGCTTGGGATCCCGACGCCAACCGGATTTCTTGCTCCACCCTTCACCCCTCCTGGGTGGAGCTCAGTAAGGCCAGGGAGGAGGCGTTCTCTATCTCCTTCGGCTTATACGGCCGCGAGGACGCCGCCGCCTATAAAGAGATGGGGCCAAGGCAACTAGTCTATGAAGAAATGCGAGCCCAGTTCCGCTCGACAGAGCTCGCACATATGGCGGGGCGCCGTTATCTGCAGGCGGATAGGGATATCCGCACGTACAGGGAGGAGCTTAAGAGAGCCCGCGAGGAGATCAAAGGCCTTAAGGAGAGAGAGGATGCGTCGGAAAGCCTTCTCGCCGGGATGCAGGGCAAGATGGTAAGCGGCCCTTGGGCCTCTTTTCTTTGCTGTTCGCGACCTCCGACTTTTATCTAACTCATTTTAATGGTAACTCAGGATGCCGACGTAGCAACCAAGCTTCTCGCTCGCAACGGCGAGCTGGAGTTGGAGAATACCATGCTGAAGGCTCGGGTGGACGAGCTGGTTCGCAGCATGCTACCTCCTTCTCCTGGGCGAGCCGGGTCTCAACAGAGGGTTGCCGAAAGCGAGGAACGGAGGAGGCGAGATGCACAGGAGGTCGCTAACCTTGTCTTCACGACCCTTAAGAATGCGAGTCTACTAGCTGAAGACGTGATGGAGTTTACAGCCGAAGACGTATGCCCGAACCTCTTCGACTTGGCGCCATGGTTGGGGACTCGCAAGAATGGCGAGGGTCCTCCCGAATGAACCCCCTTAGCTTCCCTTCTCCCTCTCTTTCGAATGAATGTATATTATTCTTTTTGGGCTGGCGAGATCGCCGCCGAACTTAGAGAAATCCTGGGGAATGACAGTTATGATTTTTTCGTTAGCATTTATGTGCCTGTTCGCGTTTATTGTTTCTTTCGCACTTGGTCTCTTTCTTTTGAACTCTCATGACTGGTTGTTATGTGGCAGTGCTTCCGGGGGGCTCGCGAATGCGTGTGTCTGGGCTCGCCTCGCCAAGATTCTCCTCTTATGGATCTCGCGAACCCGGGTTGTCGCCGCCAGCGGATACTGCCCGGCGAACCCGTCCTTGGCGAGCCTGGACATAGGTATCCTGCGAACTAAAACTTCCTGACTTTAGCATCTCAACCCGCTACCTTAGGCCTCACTGGCCTCAACCCTTACAATTTTGCGAACCAAGCCCTTTTGGCTCTAACTTCCCAACCTTGCCAGCCTCTCCAGAGATCAACCTGAACCCCCCGTCTAGGTGAGAGCCCGGGAGCGGAATCGATCTGGGGCATTCCAGCACCAACATGTCCAACCTTGCCAGCCTCTCCAGAGATCAACCTGAACCCCCCGTCTAGGTGAGAGCCCGGGAGCGGAATCGATCTGGGGCATTCCAGCATCAACATATCCAACCTTGCCAGCCTCTCAAGAGATCAACCTGAACACCCCGTCTAGGTGAGAGCCCGGGAGCGGAATCGATCTGGGGCATTCCAGCATCAACATATCCAGCCTTGCCAGCCTCTCCAGAGATCAACCTGAACCCCCCACCTAGGTGAGAGCCCGGGAGCGGAATCGATCTGGGGCATTCCAGCATCAACATATCCAACCTTGCCAGCCTCTCCAGAGATCAACCTGAACCCCCCGTCTACGTGAGAGACCGGGAGCGGAATCGATCCGGGGCATTCCAGCATCAACATATCCAACCTTGCCATCCTCTCCAGACATCAACCTGACCCCCCCCCCCCCCCCCCCCCCCCCCCCCGTCTACGTGTGAGCCCGGGAGCAGAATCGATCTGGGGCATTCCAGCATCAACATATCCAACCATGCCAGCCTCTCCAGAGATCAACCTGAACCCCCGTCTAGGTGAGAGTCCGTGAGCGGAATCGATCTGGGGCATTCCAGCATCAACATATCCAACCTTTGTCACGCCGGCACGACAGTAGTTATAAGCATTATAAAAAAGGAGTAAGACATTCAGTAAACAATATAATAAAGCTTTTAAGGGTAAAATCGTTTCAAATCATCCCCACTCCTGGCTCGGTCGAGGGGCACCCCTCCACATCCTGGAGGTGATACCCCCCCCCCCCCCCCCCCCCCCGACTTGAGCACCCCGCTCACAATATATGGACCCTCCCAGTTGGGGTTAAGCTTACCCACCGCCGCCCCTCTGCCGGCCGCATCGACCTTCTTCAGGACCAGGTCCCCTTTCTGAAAGTGCTTTATCCGGATATGTTTGTCAAAATATCGAGCCATCCGCCGCTTGACCTCTTCCTTCCTGATGGTGGCCAAGTCCCGGAGTTCTTCCACCAGGTCCAAAGACAGCCTCTGCTCTGCATTGTTATCTTCTAGCCACTCCTCATCCCCCTCGCTCGCAGCGATCACCGGTGGGGTCTTTACCTCAAACTCTATGGGGAGAACGGCCTCGGACCCATGAGAGAGCTTGAACGGAGTCTCCCCGGTGGCGGTATTCGGAGCAGTCCACATGGCCCAGAGGACGGAGGGTAGCTGTTCCACCCAGTTTCCCCAAAGCTTCTCCACTTTCTTTTTTAATAGGTTAACGATTATTTTGTTTGCTGCCTCCACCTGCCCATTGCTCCTCGGGTGGTGGACAGACGCGAACCTGAGGTCAATGCCGAGCTGAGTGTAGAAGCCAACAAACTCTTCACTAACAAACTACGGCCCATTGTCCGTCACTAAGGATAGAGGTAGCCCGTGCCTGCAAATTATCTCTCCCCACACAAAATTCCTTACCACTTGAGAGGTTACCTTAGCGAGTGCTTTCACTTCTACCCACTTGGAGAAGTAGTCGATCATGACCAGCAGGAACTTCCTCTGGCCGCTGGCTTGGGGAAAGGGACCGACCAGATCCAACCCCCATATGGCAAAGGGTCAGGGAGCCGTGTTGGTCCGAAGTCTTTGAGCTGGGAGGAACTGGAGCGGGGCATAGAGCTGGCACTTTGGACACTTCCTTGCGAACTCCGCCGCGTCCTTGCTGAGAGTGGGCCAGAAGTAGCCTTGCCTCAACACCCTTCCCTCCAGGGTCTGACTCCCGGAGTGACTGCCGCACTCCCCAGAGTAGATTTCTTCCAAGACTCTCGGAACCTCCTCCTCGGAGACACAACGGGCCAGGAGTCCCGAGAGAGTTTTCCTATATAGCCCTCCTGCATGTAAGGAGTAATAAGCGGACTTATACCTGAAGCGTCTCTTGTCCATATCCTCTGCAGGGAACCGCCCGGAGGAGAGGAAGGTGATGAATGGGTCCATCCACGAGGCTTGTTGATCCACCTCCATCAATTCTCCTGCCTCGATGGAGGGCCGGAAGAGTTCCGAAGTCGTCCCTCCCGCTTCGGGACCGAACTTGGCTAAGAGGTCCGCCTGGGTGCTCTCCTCCCTCGGCACGTGCTTGATGGAGAAGGTGCGGAACTGCCCGATGACCCCCTTAACCTTCTCCAGGTATAGCAGGAGGGTCGGGTCCTTTGCTTCAAACTCTCCCTTGATCTGGCATGCTACCACCATGGAGTCCGTGGAGACCTCCACGTCCTGCACTCCCAGTTCCCGGGCCAGCCGAAGGCCCACTATCACTGCCTCGTACTCAGCCTGGTTGTTGGTAATTGGGAAATGGATGTTTAAGGCTAGCTCAATCCGAGTCCCCTGAGGACTTACCAGGACCATTCCCCCTCCATAGGAGTATTTTCCCGACGCTCCGTCCACCAACATCTTCCATGCCTTTGGGGGAGGTGGCTCGTGCTCCCCCACTTCGGCTGCATAGTCGGCCATGAAGTCTGCCACCACCTGAGCCCTGATGGACGTTATGGGCACGAACGTGATATTGAATTCACTTAACTCCACGGACCACCTTGCCAACCTTCCTGAGTGCTCCACCCCTTCCATGATTTTACGGAGTGGGTGGTCCGTCACTACCTTGATTGAATGGGCTTGAAAGTAAGGCCGGAGCCTCTGGGCTGACACCACCAATGCGAAGGCCAACTTTTCCAAGATCGGGTACCGGAGCTCTGCCTTCTTCAGCACACGGCTGACGTAGTAGATAGGGAACTGTTTCTTCCCCTCCTCCCGGATCAACACGGAACTTACTGCTTCGGACCTTACCCCCAGGTACAGGGATAGGTCTTCTCCTGGCCTCGGTCCCTGGAGCAGAGGGGTTTGGGTGAGTTGTTCATTCAGAGCCTGGAAGGCTTCCTCGCACTCCCGGTTCCACTCAAACTTCTTGTTGCCCCGCAACACCTTGAAAAAAGGTGCACACTTTTCCCATGCCTTGGAGAGGAACCTGCTGAGCCCGGCCAACTTCCCTGTAAGTCTCTGAACCTCCTTTGGATTCTTCGGCGACCCCAACTCCATTACCGCCTTAACCTTATCCGGGTTAGGCTCCACTCCTGCGGGGGTGAGTAAGTGGCCTAGGAACTTTCCTCGGCCTGCCCCGAAGACACATTTAAAGGTATTGAGCTTCATTTTGTAGCGCCGCAGGGTCCCGAACGTCTCCTCAAGGTCTCGGAGGTGAGACCCAAGGTCTCGGCTCTTTACCATGAGGTCGTCAACATAAACCTCCAAGTTTCTTCCCTTCTTCTCGCGGAAGACCCTGTCCATCATCCTTTGGTATGTGGCACCTGCGTTCTTGAGCACGAACGGCATCATCTTATAATAGTAGCATCCATCCCCCGTGATGAAGGAGAAATCCTTGATGTCCGGGGGTGCATGCGGATTTGATGGTAACCTGAAAAAGCATCTAAGAAAGACATCACAGGAAAACCGACGGCTGAGTCAACCAGCAAGTCGATCCTAGGCAGGGGGTAACAATCCTTAGGGCATGATTTATTAAGTAAAGAAAAGTCGATACACATCCTCCATTTACCTCCTCCCTTCTTTACCATAACGACGTTGGAGACCCAGCCTGGATACTGGATCTCCGTTACAAAGCCTGCCTGTAGGAGCTTGCTCACCTCCTCACGGATGGGTCCTTCCAGCTTGTCGGTGGTGGCCCTTTTCTTCTGGCGGATGGGGCGAGTGCCGGGGTCGAGGTTGAGGCGATGGCAAGCCACGTCCGCGTCGATCCCGGGCATTTCCGCGGCGCTCCAAGCGAAGACGTCTATGTTCTTCTGCACGCACGCCAGGATCTCCGCTTGATCTTCCGGGTTGAGTACTCCGCTGACCCGGACCTTCTCTACCACCCCTAGCCGGGTGGTGACCTCGAGCTCCACGACCTCGTCCATAGCCTCCAGCCGGGACTGCTCTCCCCAAGCCCTCTCCTCTTCGGCACAAGTGAGAGCCTGGGTTCCTTCCTCGACTTCCTTCTCTATCACCATCAGCTTCTTCGCCCCTCCCTCCTTGGCCTTCTCTTCTTCTTCTCCTCCTTCCGCCCGGGGTCCCTCAGCTACCCCTTCCTGGGCATGAACTTCATCTCCCTCCATCTTCTCCTTGGCTAACTCCTTACCTCCGGCTTCGGCCGCCTTCTCCATCATCTTATCCCACTCCTCAGCTTCTCTCATCCAGGAGATGGTGTTGACAGCCGTCACGTAGCACTGCCTTGCCACCTTGGGATCTCCCCTGATCCGCACCTGAACCCCTCCGTCGTTGAACTTAAGGCATTGATGAAAGGTGGAGGGGACACAGCGGAACGCGCTGATGAGTGGCCGTCCGAAGATGGCGCTATAGCTGCTTGGAGCGTCCACTATGACAAAACGGCAGTTTCTGGACTGCCCACCCAGGGTCACATGAAGTCCTACTCCTCCTTCTACTTCTTTCCTCTCCCCCGAGAATCCAAACAGAGGGCCATCCGAGGCCAACACCCTTCTGGGCTCCACCTCCATCATGTCAAACGCCTTCTTGAAGATGACGTTGACCGAACTCCCGTTGTCCACTAGGATTCGGGAGATGGTGAAGTTCTCGATCGCCGTCTGAATGACCAGCGCGTCGCAGAACGGGTCCTCATAGCCCGGCATGTCCTTCTGGGTGAAAATGATTTTTTTGGCCGGGGGTGGAGCGGTGGATGTTGAAGCTACGCTCCGGCGGTAGATGGTATGGAGGCTAGCCTTGCGGGTCGCCTCCACCCCTACCCCCCCCCATGGATCACCCCAATTCCTCCCCTATTCCCCACATCGTTTCTATCCTCACACCTTTCCTCATCCTCCTCTCGAGGTTCGACCTCCACAATCCTCACCGGCTGCAGCTGCTGTGGCGCGGGTGCTCTGCCCCTCTTAACATCCAGGAACTCCGGGCAGGTGTCCGTTGCGTGACCTTCCTCATCATGGAAGATAAAATACGGCAGCGTCACCTCCCCTGCATCGGCTTCCGCCACCCTATTCCTTCTCCTCCTAGCGGCTGCCGCTTCCACCTCGCCTCTCCTTCCTCTTCCTCTTCCCCGGCCAATTTCCATGGCCTGTTGAGGTGGGGGAGGCATCTGCATCGGACCCTGCCTCCACCCCAACTGGGGGGGTCTCCATTGACCTCCGAAATGGTTACCCCTTCCTGGGCCGTAACCCCGTCCCTGCCCTTGCATTCCTCCACCTTGCGGCCTCCATCCCCCCTCCGGGGCCCGGGGCTCTTCCCTTCTCCTGACCTCATGCTGACTCACCTCCGGCTCACTGAGCTTTGATAGCCTCTTGGTGAGCTCCGGGTTGGCTTCTTCACTCGCGACTTCCTCCGACACCCTCTCCATCAGCTCTTCGTAGGAGACGGGGGCTTTTCTCTTCAACGCCATCTTGAAGAAACTCACTTTCAACCCGACCGTGAAGGCGAGTTGGAGTGCAAACCCAGGCATCTCCTGAGTGAGCTGTACTTCCTCTTGTAACCTATCGGCATATTGAGTCAGCGACTCCCTAGGCTCCTGCTTCACTGCGAAGAGGGAATCAGCGTCCTTCTTCCTCTTTTTTGAGGTCGAGAACCTCAGCAAAAAACTTCGACGCAAGTCTTCGAACGCGTAGATTGATCCTGCAGGGAGTTGAAGGAACCAGTCCCTGGCCTTCTCCTTGAGGGTGACGGCAAAGACCCGACACTTGAAGGCATCTGACATCGGCCTGAGGGAGACCGAGTCTTCGAAGCTCTGCAGGGGCTGGATGGGGTCATCCCTACCGTTTTAGTACACACGGTCCCAATCTCCGAACCACCCGGAGACGGGTGCGGAAAGCACCAACTCGCAAAAGGGGCTTCCCCCTCCTGTCACTTTTTCTGGCTCCACTCGCCCCCCAAGCTCTCTCGCCAAACTTGAGCTCACCGGGACTGCACTCGCGAGGGCGGTGCTCGCCTGAACCACCCCTACCATCGTCGCATCCTCTTAGCGCGGACTTGCCTGCGCCGCGCTCGCTGGGACGGAGTTCGTTAGCACTGAGCTCGCCGACACGGAGCTCGCCGGCAAGGAGCTTGCCGGACTGGCGAACAACACTCGCCCTTCCCTGTCCTGACCTGACCCAACGGCGACTTCCTTTCCTGTCCTTCCCCCTGGAGCATTCACGCCAACCGTCGTTGAGGGAGGGGTCGCCTGAGGTGCTGGGGTCGCAAACTCGCTTCGTAGAGCTGTGACCGTGAACCCCAAGGTGTCGAGCACCTCCTTTCTGAAATCTGCGAGCATCCTGGCCATCGCCTCCTGAGGTGTCTCGCCGAACTCCTCGCCTTGCTCCTCATCTCCCGCCATAACCCTTCTCTGGAACTTTCTTGAACCAGCCACACTCCACGCTCACCGCACCAAAATGTTGAAACCGATTTCTCGGTCCCTTGTGGAGCTCGGGGCCCTCAACGAATTGAGGGGCAGTTAGCCCTTACCGGTCCCTTGGAAGAGGTAGGTAGGTAACTCGAACAAGGAACAAAGACCCTGGTCTCAGCAAGGAGGTCCCTCCACTAACCCGGAAGATCGTTGAGCGCTTCCCCTCCCAAGCCAAAGCTAAGACTCGGACACCTTGGAGAGCTAGAGAGCCCAAACCAAAGCGACCTAAGGAGAGAAGAAGGCTCAAAGATTCCGAACCGATCCCCTTTTCTAAGGTGCCCTTTAAGGTCTATTTATAGATTTTGGTTTTGTAGTCTGTCAATAGCCAACTGCCGCTGTCCATTCTTACTATCCGCACCCCAAATTGGTCTGCTAATAGCCAAACTCCGTTGTTCGGAGGGGCTAACCGCAGACCACCAGGGGTCTTCTGGTAAAAGACCACCCCAGGTACCGGCGAACCAGAGACCCTTGACCTGTTCAGCGAACACGGGTCTCGCCAAAATGACTGGCTGGCTCGCCTGCCTAACAAACTCCTTCGACTGGCTGGCTCGCCTGCCTAACGAACTCCTTCGACTGCCTGGCTCGCCTGCCTCTATGGCTCGCCTGCTGAACCGCTCCTTAGCGGGTCGGGCTATCCAAAATGGCTAACTGTACCCCAGAAATGGCTATTTGTACCCCAAGGTCCCGGGCCGGCCTAGCGAACTCTTTCGATCGGCTGACTCGTCTGTCTCTATGGCTCGCCTGCCGAACCGCTCCTTAGCGGGTCGGGCTCGCCAAAATTGCTAATTGTATCCCAGAAATGGCTATTTGTACCCCAAGGTCCTGGGCCGGCCTAGCGTACTCCTTCGATCGGCTGGCTCGCCTGTCTCTATGGCCCCTCGCTCTTCCTGGGCTCGCCCCGCCTGGGCTCGCCCATCCTGGCTCGCTCCCTTGGGCGTGCGAATCAGAGACCCTTCCTGGCGAACCTCGGGGTTATACATAGGAGTAGTTGTAGTTGTTTTCTTTTATTTTCCAAAAGCCAAATCACCCCATTTCCGCAACCCATCCGACATAAAGGACTTCAATCTCAAGTCCTTCCTCAGTAGTAAACACCACCTTACTGTGTTCCTTCGAGATCGATACTTGGGGATTCACTCCCACATTTTATATTACTTGAACGATCGGTAAACTGCAGTTTCATGCCGCAGTCTTGCTACCGCCTATAGCGGTGTGCTAAGATTTGCGCATCAAGTTTTTTGGTGCCGTTGCAGGGGAATGCAGGCGTGTAACGCTTTGTGTTGTGAATCCTTGTTATAGGAGCAATTGTTTTTTATTTTTGTTTTCTTTGTGTCCTCTTTTTGTGTATGCAGAGGCAAGCCGGAAGGGAATTAGTACCCTTTGATAAGGAGATTGAACGTACTGCGCGCGCACTAAGGCGTGCTGCAGCCATGCAAGCGGCTATGGGAGATAATATGGAACTTGGAGGTATGCCGAGAGTACCCAATGATCGGGAAGAAGTGAATCCTAGAGTACCCCATATGGGGCAAAATCATCTAAGGGATGAGCAGGAGGCGGTTAGACCGAGGCCCCGGACAATGAGAGATTATACCACTCCAACAGTTGGGAGTGTGTATCCAGGATTTGGGCCTAAAATCATGAATAACCAGTTTGAGATCAAACCGGACATCCTGAACATCATCCGCAACAACGCTCAGATCTCTGGGATGCCTAGTGAAGACCAACATCTTCACTTGCCGGAGTTCGCCGACATTTGCGGTACCTTCAGGTATGCAGGAATTACTGATGAAACAGTCAAGATGAGACTGTTCCCTTTCTCGTTGCGTGACAAAGCCAAGGTTTGGCTCCATTCTATCCCTACAGGAACTGCTGCCACTTGGGACGCGCTTGCGTCCAAATTTCTTGCCAAATTCCACCCGGTGGACAAAATTATTAGCCTTCGCCGGGAGATCGCCACTTTCCGGCAAGCTGAGCAAGACACTTTCGCAGAAGCTTGGGACGTCTTGGTGACCTCCTTCGCAAATGCCCAAATCACGAGCTCCAGCCGTGGAACTTCGTGGAAACCTTCTACTTCGCCATCAAGACCAACCACCAGGCAATGATTGACGCTGCTGCAGGAGGGACCCTGATGAACCATACGCCAGAGGATGCTCTCAGAATTCTGCAGGACACTGCCTCACACAGCACCTTCTGGACCGCTGGGAGAAATGCGCCGAGAAACGCTCGGGGACTGTTCGTGGTGGACTCATTGCCTCTCGCTGCTACGCCCGCGACTAACATTTCTTGTGAAGGATGCGGAGGCAGTGGTCACCACGCATACAAGTGCCCAGGTAGCAGGCTATCAGGTGAATTCTCTCAGCTTAATTTAAATGAATCGGTAAATTTTGTAGGAAACCAAGCTAGGGGGCACCCTATGGCAATGCCTATAATCCGGGTGTGAGGAATCACCCGAATTTTTCCTGGAATCAAAATACTGCAGGCCAACGATGGCAACCGGGCCAGCATCAATACGATGCTCAACCGTCCGGAATCCAACCGAGGCCGCCTCATCCGGGTTATAATCAAGGCGGCCCCAAAGAAAAGTAATCTGGAAGAAATGATGGAGAAGTTCATGGAAGCCGCCAGCTCTAGTTTGGCCAACCAAACCGCGTCCATGCGTAACTTGGAGACGCAATTGGGCCAATTGGCTCAAGTGCTAACCGAGCGTTTGCAAGGGACCCTTCCCAGTAATACTGAAAAAAATCCAATTAACCAAGGGAAGAGTCTCTCCGATGCGGGAGTGAGTGTCACAACCCGCATTTTCCCAAAAATATAATACGTAATATCAGAGCAAGGGAAAAATGCGCGTCGTGATGCCACGCCTGCAGGAGACGACTACAGACGCTCAGGCAAACACTCTTCACGATAATTTTACAAAAGACATATGTGATTGGATTAAAAGAGAAATTTTCATTTTAGCTTAAGACCACGTCCCTTGGTCTGGTGGATCATCTAGTCCACAAGTAGAAAACTATATTTACGCAGCGGAAAAATAGGTTTGTTTTTAGCCTACATGAGCAAGAAAATAAGCATTTCCAGAAATGATATGCATATATCTATGTTTAGTATAGTAGGAAAAGATTTTTCTTCGATTTTCAAAATATGTGACATTTGTTAAAAATCATGATGTGCAAGGATGACATTTTTATATCAATAAAGTAACTACTACATCTTAGCAAAAATCTTCTCAGAGAGCAAGTAGGTAAAGTACCCAAAAGTAACAGCAAAGCAAACAGCAAGTACTCTAAACATAAAAGCCAAACGGGCGCCAACAACTGACACGAACCCGCAGGAATGAAGGAAAACAACAACAAAACTGCCTCTTACCTAGAAGAGAGGAAGGGCCTCGACAGGAGACCCGAACAACGCCGCTCTAACTCCTGCGGCAGCTAAAGACCTGAACCTGAGACATTCATAAGAAAAGAATGCCTCAGCCCCAAAGGGTGCAAGAAAACCAAGATTAGCAGTAAGAGAGTGCAGAAAGGAAAACTAAGCAGGTAAACATGTATAATCTTACGACAGGCCGAGCCAGCTCAAACGAGTGCACTCGGTAAGAGGAAAAGAAAAGCCTGCACCAGAAGGTAATAGTCAACACAATCAAAGCCCACCACGTGTCCGCCATTGCGGCTCAGAGGTGATGGTCAAACATATAATATCATCATACACATATATAAGCATATATGTTTATAAAAAAAATTGAGACTGATCAGCTCGAGGGAAAAACGTCCCCCAAAAGAAGGCACTGCGACGGTGGTATCTTCCACCAACGCCCGCAGCCCAAAACAGGGTCGTGGTCCTTTATCCACTGCCACCCAAAAAACAAATCCGGGTGGTGGTACTCTATCCACTGCCACCCAAAACTACCCACCGTGCAAGGCTTAAGACAAAGGTTCTAAATAATCAAATTTAGTTTCAATTAAGACACGGGACGTAACCCGAGATATCAGCACCATAACACCCTAAGAATAGGGTCACAAAGGAATAAACACTACTCAACTATTCATTTGAAAACACTTGGTGAGTCCAAACTTGACTCCTAACGAACTCCTCGAAACAGAACGATGAATAAGGCACGACAAGACACCATAAATGACTGCTAACCATATACAGGACAACTCAACGAATAAGGCATAGATCCTCGAAGGTCTCAACCAAAGGGACTTAACATACCTGATAGCACTGCTTAAGATACTCGGCAAAAGAACATATAAATATATGAGGAAACGATTCAGAACAACGACGAAGTCGACCGAAAAAAAAACTCATCAAAAGTTGACGGAAAACTTAACAGACGTTGGCAGAGAAAGAGGAAGGAATGACGGAAATGAAGAACGTCCGATCACCCAGCAACCACCAACGAAGGGGACTACTACCGAGCTTATCTTTGGTCGCCATCCACTGCAGTATCACTTGAGATCATTTACTTTAGGGTTGCGCCATTGATTAGCTACGACCTAACTCTTATATCTACTACAACGACTCGATAGGAGATGCTCAAGGAGGAAAACCTTAGGTACGAGCCTCTAAACACAACAACCCTTAACGAAAACCATACAAAGATCTGAAATTGCTCCCGAAAGGATGCACATGCAGTGCAACACTCCCCACATTAAATGCTTCAGTCGGCCATTATACATGATCATACATTCACCTTCCATTTAAATACCCAAGAAAGAATGCACACACACAAGCCAGCCATGCTTGGCAAGAACCCCAAAAGAATACAATATGATTTCTACATGAAGCTCAACCGCAAACCCATAGCGAGATAAACTACAGAAAAATACCCTTTAAACTCAAACCCAAATCAGGATTTACCCCAAGCATAAGAGCAGAGTAACAACTAGCCTCAAAACAACATTAGATTACATTATTTAACTTGAGAGTGAAATGATGAGTGAGAAAAAGGAGGGGAAGAAAGAAGTGCGAGTCATAACTTTTCCGCACTTAACACGATTGCCATCACCATAAAGAAGCATCCTAACTCCAGAGATGAACATAGAGATAAGAGAAGAGGAGGGAGAGGAAGAGAATAGCTCCAAATGACTTTCATAACCGCACCCCAAGCATATGAGCAAACCCTCCATACCTTTAGCTAATTAAATGAGGAATATGCAGAATTTAACAAGTAACCACGATTTGGAACTTAACCCATATGAATCCCGCGAATAATCAAGATGAACCCGACATAAATGACAACAAGAGCTTGGAGAAACCACTAGCACATCCCAATCATACATGATAACAGGAATTGTAAAAGCAGCTAGCATAAACCCCGGAACTAGCCAAGTGAACCAAGCATATAACCATCCGGACCTTTAGCAAAACCATCCCGATTATTATCCAAAAATACTTGTATATATATAACCAATAAGTCAGGAAATTTAGCATAAAAATCACGAAATCTTGTTAGCATAAATCTCGAAACAAAAGCGGCTAACAGGGAGTCAAAGGAGCTCGCTAATTCCCCAACACCAATAAAAAACCAAGCAGCCACCTTCCAATTTTTTTTCCAACCAAATCAAATTCCAAGAGCTAATAGAGAAACTGGAAGGATAATTAGCACGGTTTATAGGAAGAGATCTGCCAAGCTCAATCAAGCACAGAGGGGAAGAAAAAAAAAAGGGGAAAGAAAAAGAGAGGATTCCTTGCCTGAAGCGGAAGCCGACACCGCACGACGGAGAGGAAGCCACGGCCGCCCACAAAACTCAACCCTTATACCAAAGTTTGTATTTCCAAAAAGATGTCACCTCAATAATCTTATGTAAATCCCCAAATAGGCCCTCTTTCGAACCAGCTTATATACATATATATATATAAGAACTTGCACAGAAAGTGAATGAGTGAGAGGAGATGTACATCACCTACTTCCCAACTTATTTAATAATGAAGTTATATGAGAGTTTGAGCTACCGTAAGAGAGTGGCAGGAGAGTATAGCTCTAGATCAAAAACAATAAAACCTTAGGTATAACCAAAAAGAAAAACTCATCATTTTTTTTGTCTAACACGAATTAGATGATCGAACCCCAAAGAGATCCCAAGATCTTGCCAACAAAAACTGAAATTTGTGCGCTTAAAGATCCAGAAGAAGAGTTACCATCAAGTAAGAGGTCCAGCCAAGGGAGAAGGAGGGAGGGAGGAAAGGTTTTCTTGCCTGAAGACCGCAAGGCCACTGCCGATCCCGACGATGGCACGCCGATCCTAGACTCCGACGATGGAGAGCAACCCCGGCGACCTCCACAGCGCCTCCTCCGACGGTCTAGCCTCCGACGCCGGCGACCCGACGAACCCTAGGTCGCGGCTCCAGCGCTCTCGGCAGAAAAATCGGGAAAGGTGAGGAGGAAGAAAGTCGCCGGAAGAATGGGTGGGGGGGGGGGGTAGCTTAACATATGCATTCTTTATATAATAAATAAAATATATGCATTTATATATAATAGATAAACTTATATATATATACATAAAAAATATAACTTATATATATATACACATGTCGCTCTCTATCTTTCGTGAACTAGGTGCAGGGACCTTGAAGCCGACGCGGGTAATGCTACAGCTAGCTGATCGGTCGATCAAAAAACCGTCTGGAATTGTCGAGGACCTCACAATAGTAGTAAACGGCCTCGCATTTCCAACCGATTTTGTCATCCTCGACATGAAGGTTGATACTTTGGTGCCCATTATCTTGGGGCGGCCCTTTCTCACCACAGCTCGTGCTATCATTAATGTGGAGCAGGGGGAGCTCACGCTCAGATTGGGGGAGGACGCTATATCCTTTAACGTCCACAACCCGTCGCAACTCTTCCAAATCACGGAATGCGAACCGACTGAGTTGCTTGAAGAATTCGATGACCAGATCGATGTGGATTTGGATGATTGCGAGATGTGTTGGCGGCGCGAGGACTCGGGCAACGACGGTGCTCATTCGAACCAGCCCGATAGTCCACATTCAATCGGAGGGCCATCCAGTGATTCTGATGATCCAAACATTTATCCGGCTCTCAAACAACTACCGGATTCTCTAAAGTACGTTTTTCTTGGAGAAAATGCCACGCATCCAGTGATTATCTCCGCAGCTCTTTCCGCCGCCAACGAAACCGCATTAGTGGGTGTGCTGAGAAAGTACCATAAAGTCTTCGGACGCTCTCTTGCAGACATTAAGGGAATCAGCCCCACGGTCTGCATGCATAAGATCCTTCTTGAAGATCAGTACAAACCCTCAGCACAGCCCCAAAGGCGTTTGAACCCAAAAATGCAAGAGGTAGTGAAGGCAGAAGTGATAAAGCTCTTAGACGCTGGCATCATTTACCCAATCAGCGACAGCAAATGGGTCAGCCCAGTTCAGGTGGTACCAAAAAAGGGAGGGATCACCGTTGTTGCCAATGAAAAGAATGAGTTGCTACCTACCCGAATGATCACCGGGTGGAGAGTCTGCATCGATTACCGCAAGCTAAATGATGCTACACGAAAGGATCATTTCCCACTCCCCTTCATTGATCAGATGTTAGAAAAGTTAGCGGGGCAGGACTACTACTGTTTCTTGGATGGGTACTCAGGTTACAATCAAATCTTAATAGACCCGTCTGATCAAGACTAAACAACATTTACATGTCCCTCAGGTACCTTTGAATTTAAAAGAATGCCATTCGGACTGTGTAATGCCCCCGCAACCTTCCAACGCTACATGCTCGCTATTTTCGCTGACATGGTGGGAGACTTCCTCGAAGTTTTCATGGATGACTTTACTCTCTTTGGCAGCAGCTTCGATTCTTGCCTCGCGAATTTGGCCAAGACTTTGAAGCGGTGTGAGGACACCAATCTTGTCTTGAACTGGGAGAAATGCCATTTTATGGTGCGCGAAGGAATTGTGTTGGGGCATAAGGTTTCCTGCCAAGGGCTCGAGGTGGATCAAGCGAAGGTAAGTGTCATTAGAAACCTCCCTCCGCCTACGTCAGTGAAAGGTATCCGAAGTTTTCTTGGTCATGTGGGATTTTATCGAAGGTTTATTAAGGACTTTTCATCCATTTCGAAACCTTTATCTCGCTTACTCATTAAGGATGTCCCCTTCCACTTCGACGATGCATGCATGCAGGCCTTTGAAACTTTACGGGGACAACTCATCTCGGCTCCAATTTTGGTGGCACCCGACTGGAATTTACCCTTTATCATCATGTGTGACGCAAGTGATGTGTCCGTAGGTGCTGTACTCGGTCAAAAGAAAGATAAGACTTTTCACACCATTGCGTACGCCAGTCGAACTCTCAACAGCGCGCAAGCAAACTATACCACCACGGAGAAAGAAATGCTAGCCGTGGTCTTCGCCTTTGAAAAATTTCATTCATACTTGGTACTTTCCGAAGTAATCGTGTACACGGACCACGCTGCACTCAGGTATCTTTTCAGCAAAAAAAGAATCCAAATCGCGTCTGATTCGTTGGATTTTACTGTTGCAGGAATACAATTTTGAAATCAAAGACAAGAAAGGGGTGGAGAACGTGATAGCTGATCATCTTTTGCGGTTGGAGTACGACATGACGGCCGACATCCCCAACAGCTTTATGGAGGAAACGAACGATTATTTCCCGGATGAAAAGTTATTCGCAATCACTACGCCTCATCCAACAGCCCCATGGTACGCTGCTATTGCTAACTACTTGGCTTGTAAAACCCTTTCTCTGAATCTGTCCCCTCAGCAAAGACGGAAGCTTGCCTCTGATTCAAAATACTATTTTTGGGAAGACCCGCTCTTATTCCATACGTGCAGTGATGGAATTATCAGACGCTGCGTTCCTGAAGCCGAGTTTCAGTCTATTCTGCAGCACTGCCATGACAGAGAAGCTGGCGGGCACTTCGGGGCCGTTCGAACATCGCGAAAAATCTTGCAATGCGGATTATTTTGGCCAACCCTCTTCAGGGACGCCCATGCTTATGTCACCAAGTGTGATGAATGCCAAAGGACCGGAAATATCTCCAGGCGTAACGAGATGCCCCTCAATAGCATGCTGGTCTGCGAACTATTTGATGTCTGGGGGATAGACTTTATGGGTCCTTTCCCAATGTCTCATGGTAAGCATTATATCATTGTGGCAGTTGATTATGTCTCAAAATGGGTGGAGGCCGAGGTGGTTGCCACGAATGATGCCAGCACGGTGCTACATTTTATCCACAAGAATATCTTCTCCAGGTTTGGGACGCCGAGAACTATTATCAGCGACGGCGGTAGTCATTTTTGTAATAAGCAGTTTGTGCAGCTCATGAAAAAGTTTGGGGTCCATCATAAAATTTCCTTAGCATACCACCCCCAAACATGTGGACAAGTAGAAGTATCCAACCGCGAGCTCAAGCGAATAATCCAGAAATCAATATATTCAAATAGGAAGGAGTGGTCTAAAAAGGTCGACGACGCATTATGGGCTTACCGGACAGCTTTCAAAACACCTATCGGCATGACTCCGTTTCAATTAGTCTATGGCAAGGCATGCCACCTTCCTGTGGAGCTGGAGCATAAAGCATTATGGGCAACCAAACTGTTGAACATGGACATTGGAGCCGCGGCCAAGGCGCGTCGTTCACAACTCAACGAATTGGAAGAGCTTAGGCATTTCGCTTATGAAAACGCTCGCATCTACAAAGAGAAAACAAAAAAATGGCATGACCGACACATCATCCCTAAGGAGTTCAAAATTGGGGACCAAGTGCTGCTTTACAACTCCCGTCTCCGCATCTTTCCAGGAAAGTTAAAATCGAGGTGGAGCGGTCCTTTCTCAGTGACCGACGTCACTCCCTTTGGTGCCATCAAAATTTCAGGGGATAAGGGAGACAAATTTAAGGTCAATGGGCATCGACTGAAGTTATACGATGGCACAATTATAAACAAGGAGTGTCAGTTGGTGACATTGGGAGACGAGCGCCATAAAAGTGCTTGCAGCTGATGTTCTGTATTTCTCTTATTTTGTGAAACCTGCTCTTTTGCACTCTTATTTAATTTCTGCACTCTTTAAACATTTATAATACAGGTATTTGGTCCAGCTTAAGGACATAAAACAAAAGCGCTGCTGGGAGACAACCCAGATTTGCTGTTTTTGTTTTTTCTAACCTGTTTCAATTCAGTTTTTATCTATTTTTGCTGCTTTTAGTTGTACCGTTTGCAGGTGTGCTTTGTACTTCGTGTTGGCGGATGCTGCGGATCGTGCATGAAATTAACGCCAATCTTCCGGTAATGTGTAGATTAAGTCTGGGGGGAGAATATGTTGTCATCCGCTACGCACGAGTTGCACTGCATACTAGAAGTTTGTTTATTATTTATCTTTATCATCATCATTGTTTTCATGCTTCCTACACCACTTCACCTACATGAGTGCGCGCTTACCTATTTGTTTTGTTTCCGAATGAACTGTTTTGGTCGGGAATGTGAATTGGGGTGTCAGCTTAGGAATTACTATTTGGAGTGCGATGTTGACTCGAGCAGTGTTCTAGTCGCATCCGCATGCTACAATAGAATTCGAGTAAAACTAGATTATCTCTATGCATTTAATTTATGTTTAGTATTTTTGCGTAGTTTTAGATTTATTATACTCAAATGGTGAATGTGAATGAAATTGGTGATAACCCTGTGTTGTGTGTGTACTAGCACTAGTCGTGTGTTGCTCGAGTCGGGAGGAAGGTTTACCTTTCTCGTGGGCTAAGAACTTGCCCCAAGCGACTCTCGAAGCATGGGCGAGAGCGACTCGTCGAGTTAAACGTGATGTAGGCCACCTTTTGGCTAGTTTGAGCCTTGTCGTTCCATGACCTTTTCGCTCACCCTTGCAAGCCAAAATTGTGCCTACCACTCTTTTGTTCAGATCCTCTTTATTCACCAAGGCCTGAAGCTTTGCCCACTTTCGCAACCAAATAGATGTTTATCTGCACTCATGTTCTTGATTTGGTGTGATTTTTGGAATCTTTGTGATGTGATGAAGAAATAAATTTTATTTCCTGTTTATGAACCAACCGGAGGATAAGAAAAAAAAAATATATGATGTTGAAATGAAAATCTGAAAAAAAAATTTGTATTGACAAGAAATCCTTCCGAGCTAAATAGAAAATCTGTTGGCAATTGTGAAGTAGGCCGTGTGCACACCGAGTTTTCATGATAAGTCTGGGGGTGTGTCACACGAGCATTGCTTTTGGTTATGTGTGGTGCAGCGTTCCGTTAGCTCAATTTGGTTGCGTAGCCTTCATTTTTATCCTTGAATATCACGCCGCAACCTAAGCCCCATTATAATCCTAAAAGCCCTATTGATTTGACTTGTGAGTTTGCTAACGCCGTGGAGAGAGTGTGACCGGGCGAGCGTATGGTTCACGACGTTGATGGATTTCAGCGGAGATATTCCTAAACCCCGACCTTGTGCAACACCCGCCTTAGTGTCTTGTTACTTTCACACCGGGCATGATCGTTCGAATTCTTCATAATTCACCAACTGAGTATAACTAAATCTCTACTTACGCTCTAATACTTTCGTAAATTAGTTAGCATAGTTAAAATCTCTTTTTACTAAATTTCTATTTGCATGCTTTTGTTACTTCGCATTATACTCCTTTGTGTAATTTTCTTTGTTAACTACCATTTTCACACTCCGCCGAATTCGTTTGCTCGGGACGCACAAACAGGTAAGTCTGGGGGTGTGATGAGTCCCAACTTTATACACATTTTTGGACTCATCTGGGCCGATTTTCTAGTCTTTGCACTTCACTTTAGAAACGTTTTCACTCATATTTGATTCCCCATGCTAAGTGCACCTTTAGGCCCATTTTTGGTGTTGTTTCGTTTTATTCTCCTTTAGTAGTTGCTATGTATTGTTAAGTGCCACTTTCCATGGCTGGATTGGTGGGTGTGCTGGAACAGGTGTCGTGCAGGTGCTTCCGGTACAAATCTATACAGGAACACTGCGCATGATCACTGGTTCTCTTGCGCACGACCACTGGTCATGCGCCACTGATCGTGTCAACAGGCTCACTAGCGCCGGCGGTAGCACCTAGCGCCGGGAGCTAGCGATGAAGTGCGCAATTTCGGGAGCTGTTATAGAAGGCGCTAACGCCTGGCGGTAGCGGATAACGCTGGCGGTAGCGTGGCGCACAAAAGGCATAGAGCAAAACGTTGTCGCGGATGGGAGATCCTGCCGCTCAAAATCTTTCCTAATCCGGGCTAGCGCCGGCGGTAGCGCTTGGGCTATATAAAGGACCCCTCACCTCTCATTTCAGGGGGATATAAGAGAGAGAGGTAGTGCTACAACTCCAGAGGCTATCATGGCCGAAACTTGAAGTCCTAGCGAAGCTCTGCAAACTTCTGAAGGAGAATTCCATCACACCGAATCCAGACGAAGTCCGCTTCGACAAATGCTGATTCTACAGCGGATCTTCACCTCCATCTTCAGAAGTTCATCTTAAGGGAAGTTTTATTATTTTATTTATCTTTCTTTGTAAACGGTAGTGAAATTGCCTCGTGTTGGCGACTAGGTCTGGGGTAGGACATAGGGCTGAAATTCGCCTCGTGTTGGCGACTAGATCTAGGCTAGGTATAGGGGGTGCTCAAGGCCTTTCTGGGGATTGATTGGCTAGAGCGGCTTGAGGCCGTATCTGGGGAGAGATCGGCTAAAGCCAACCGGTTCGTGGGGATACGAGTCGGTATAGAAAATGAAAAAGGATTTTTATTAGTCGCCTCCGATTTCCAGCGTCATAGAAATCAAGTTTTGTAAAACATTATTTGATATTAATAAAGCATGTCTCTTCATTATTGTTTTACATGATTTCTCACTGTATTAATCTTGCAATATTTCAAAGTTTTCTAAATATAATCTTAAGTTTTTGAAATCCCTTATCACCCCCCCCCCCCTCTAAGGGCGCCGACCGATCCAACAGTCATGATCGAGCAATATCACTTCCTCTACATAGACCCTTTCCATGAAAACTTTTTAATATACCCCACCTAAATTGTATTCTCCCCCTAAATGTATGCTCCCCCAAAATGTTATAATTAATTGCAATGGTGCATTCTGAAAAATTGAGATTAGTAAGAGATTTCTTGAATTTATAGTTCTCCCCTTTTTGATATTATCAAAAGTCATTTTGAAAGAAAGAATGAATAATTATGGAGAAATAATAAATATGGGAGTATATAAGAGTAATAGATTTTATGTCGAGAAGAAAAATAGGATGCAATCAAAAGCTTGTTAAATACTACTTGTTGAGAAAAATATAAGCATGATGTAACATAAAGTAGTAAGCAACATAGCTAACATGATAAAGTAAGCATTCTATTTTAAGATACCACTTGCTTAAAGGAAAACACAGTGTTAAAAATAATAAGCACTCTTAAACATAAACATCATTTTAGAAGATAAAACCATATAAAGGATAATGAGTTTTAAATTTGAAAAGATGATGTTTGAGTTAAAGATTGAAGAGATGCTATTCCATTAAGATAAAAAAATTGCAAGCATGATTTCATAATATCAAGAAAAGATACACAAAGTACAATGTAATAAAATTTGCATTTCAAGTAAACATAAACATTGTAGCGGTCATGCTTTGTTATCTAGTGCATTTACTTAAGTTTATAGAGATTTGAGTAGATGAGCATTAGGATCCAATTCTCATGAGTATAAGTTTTATGAAAGATAATGATGTGTACAAAGTAGTGTTTTAATAAAGTATACAAGTGAATCAATCAAAAACACATGACATATATAATGAAATAACACAACATTAAAATACACAAATAATATTACTTCCACACTATTTCAATGCACATGAATAAATAGTACAACCTTGCCTTTCTTCGGCCTCTTCAATACATTATCCGCAACTATATCCACCTCAGATTTATCAACTTAGAACTTCATCTTGGCCTCGACTACAGCCTTGGCCTTCAGCTCATCCTCTTCTTGTCATTCCTCCGAGTATTCCTACAATGTAAACATGCTAACAGTGTCTGTTTCAACTCTTTGCTCCCCAACATTGGATGGTGTCTTGGTGCTAGACCCAAACTCTTCGAGAGTTCGCTCAAAGTCCCACTCTTTGAAAGGGACAATGTACAACCCCGGTGTACACCATGTAGAAGGACGAGACAAAGGAACCAACAAATGAAAGAAGTAAGAAGGAGGTCGAGCCAGAAGGCCGGGCGAGCTAGGCTCTCGCTGGCCACTCACGAGAGGGCGAGCGGGCCAGGCCCTCGTCTGCCGCTTGCGGGG
Organism: Dactylorhiza incarnata; assembly: GCA_033032865.1. NCBI lineage: Eukaryota > Viridiplantae > Streptophyta > Magnoliopsida > Asparagales > Orchidaceae > Dactylorhiza > Dactylorhiza incarnata. Next base: position 5,267,922 of record JAWHQI010000051.1, on the reverse strand, counting down.
AGATGAGCGAGCCAAACCTCTTGGCTCGCGAGAGAGGTCCTCATGGGCGACTCGCTCAGAAGGGTCCAGGGGTGTTTTTACCTGGAAGCCCCTGGTGGTCTGCAGTTAGCCTCTCCGAACAACGGAGTTTAGCTGTTGGCAGACCACTTTGGGCTGCGTATAGCAAAAGCGTAAGGTTGAATCCCGCTATTGGCAGACCAGACTTAAACAACTATAAATAGACCTTGAAGGGCACCTTGGGAGAAGATTCTGATCTCAACATTCTGAGCTTCTTCCTCCCTTGGTTATCTTAGCTTAGCTCTAAGGCTCTCCAAGGTGCCCAGTCTCAGCATTGGCTTGGGAGGGGAAGTGCTCAAAGATCTTCCGGGTGTGTGGTGGGACCTCCTCGCTGCGACCAATGGTCTGTCCTTAGTTCCGAGTCTCAGGTCGGTTCCTTCCAAGGAATTAGTAAGTGCTAGCTGCCCCTCTTCATTGAGGGCTTGAGCTCCACAAAGAAGCCATGTCCTGGTTTCAACAAACACATACCAAATATTGTAGAAAGCATGCGAGGCTATCTAGTGCATTTATATATAAAGTGTAGTATAGATTTTTTGCATTAGGATCCAATACTCATGAGAAGAAGTGTTATGGAAGATAATGATGTGCACATAAGTGTATTTTGAAGAGAGTAAGCATATGATTTAATCAAAAATACAAGACATATGTAGAGTAAAGTGCACAATAAAATACAAATAATTTTACTTCCACACACTTCAATGCATATACAGAAAATGTTCAACTACCAAGGTGCTTTGTACACACAATGCTCATGAAGACTTATCAGGGTGCAAAGTAGTGCTTGGGGGATCACACACTTTATTTTTCAATATTGATGTTTTTTGTGATCCGTTGTACTTAAGAATAAGTGGTGTACAAAAAAACCTATGGTTTGCACAAGACACTTTACTATTCTTTCCAAGGTGCTCAACCTCACAACGCTTATTAAGACTTATCAGGAGGTTCAAGTAGTGCTTGGTGGAGTTATCTGTCAATTTATTTCATATTTTTTGTTTTGTACAAAGTTCTCCGAATACACTTATTTTGCAAAACCAAGTAATTTGAGAGCACTACCACTTTTCTTAATTTTTAAGAGTGCAAATAAATGTACTGTAGGTAAGATACTTGTGCAAATTTAATTCGTTGCACAATTACAATACACAAGCAAGCATTCTTAGATTAAAAGCACATGTAGACTTTGCCAAAATAAGTGAGCGAATAAATATCATTATCAATTATAAAATATTTACGCATACTTAGAGGCATGCTAAGCATGATTCTACACAACTTTTATAATACAATTGATGCACATATGATTAGATATATCAAAGCATGATAAAAACAATGTTCAAAGTAGTTTGAAAAGATAAATTGCAACATTGTAGAAGGTCTAAATGATAGATTAAACCATGCTTGATATTTATAATAAAGTTCATACAGTTTTTTTGATAAAAAAAAAGAATTTTGATTTAAAAATTGAACTCTTATAATTGATCTTGGACTTCCCGAGGTCTAGCCTGTAAGGGGTTCGCCCGGTACTAGGAGATGTGATTGGGTGATAGCCCAAATCTCCCTTTCACAAGATACATGTAAATAGAAGAGTTAAGTTCAAAAAACAATTTTTGATAATTCATTATTTTATATTTTTGTATTTGATTTTTGCATATAGAAATAGAAATCAGATAAATAAATAAAGAATTGAAGAGAATATAATATTTTTTTGCAATTATGGCTTTTGTAGTTTTTTATTTTAATTTTTCAAAAATCAATTAATGGCAGAAATGAAAAAATAATTAGTACATAAAAAATAATATATTTTTAGTGATTTTTCAAAATTTTAAAATTACAGAAAATCACATAGGCGAGCTAGCGCCGGCGCTAGCGCTAGAGCGGAAAACAGTACACTATCTTTTATGATTTTGAAAATTCTAATTATTTATCTTGATTAAATGTCCCAAGAAATTTCATGAAACTTCTTGATCTTAGTTTCATGCAGAAAATTCAGAATTTTTGGAGATGTCTAGATAGTGCAAATTTCATGAAACATTAGCGATTTTTTATATGACCAAGACATCACATGAGATATATTTCTTAAATCTTCATTTTTATTTTTCTAAGGCTTGTGTTTATCAATAGAGTGTAAATTAGAAATGTAAACACAAGAAGACATGATTGAAACAAATCAAATATGCATGATTTTGGTGATTAAAGAATAATGTTAATGCATAAAAAAAAGGTACGCCCTAGATAAAAATACCAAGACTATATGTCTACACCCTAGCCCTGTACAAAGTGACGGATGGGCATGAGGAGCTTCACATATGTCGTAGGTTGGGGTGTTATTCCTATATGCATACACTAGAGAACTCTCAACCTAGCACTCTCCCCCCCCCCAACTGCCTCGCAAGGCCCCACTGGAATCCTCCCCGGTTAAGGACAAGACATGACTATGAGGTTAGGTCATCTAATGTATGCAACCCTATGCCCCCGCTATTGTGAGACATACAATATTGGTATATGTCATGGACATACAAAGCATTTAGATTCAAGAATGGTTTATAAACTATGAGTTTGTTTGAATTTTAGAATGCTTATATAAAACTCCACAGTTATCATGAATTCTAAGTTCCAAATTGAAGTTCATGATATCATTAATTTAGATAAATATCTCATAACAAATTTAGAATTTGATTTATATTGATAATATAAGATATTTATAGGCAATGAATTTGAGAAAGATAAATAAGTCATCAAAATAAATATGATTTTGAATTTTGATCAATTTGATTTATTAACTCATTAAGATTTAAGAGATAAAATCATATTTCCAATAATATATAAGATGACCATAACATGATAGCTTAAAAAAATAAAACAAAAAGAAAAATAAAAAGACATTAAAACATTTCATGAAGTTGAAATTCGTATATTTCAATTGGAAAATATTCTACTTCATGCATTTGGTGATTCCTAATGAATAGGAGATTTATGTATGCAAAGGTGACCAAGTTTGGTGGTTCCTTTGGGCACCCAAATATAATGTGTAGGTATGTGGGTAGATAGTGATGAATGGGTACTTTCATGTGAAGTTAATATTTCATTTTTAGCTTTGGGCCTCCATTCAAACCTTGGTTTAATGTTATTCTTATGCATCAAATTTCCATTATGATTATCTTTATTTTGAAGATTATAATTTTAATGATTATTGAAGGTATTGTTCATAGGAAATTTGTGTAATTCTAATTTCAAGTTTGGAGAAACATGATTTTGTAAATGATGGTGATTTTGATTTACAAAAACTTTATGTTTCTTACTCCCATTATTAGGCTTAGTTAAGATATTCGTATTCATATTTAACTTGCTTTTAAATATTGCTTGATATTGTAAATTTGTTTGTTGTGAATTATTATTCATAATTTTCATAAGCAAGTTGATTTTTGATTTTAATTCATTATTTAATCAAAAGATTATGTCTTACTTTATTATAAGCAATTGTGCTATTTTTAAGAGTGGAAACAATTGAGTCAATATGAGTTTGATAGTTATTTCTAAATTCCTCATATGTTTCATCCATCTCCTTGATTTCAATTTTATAACTTTGGCACGTAGCACAATTACTTTTCAACGATGAATTTTCTAAAGACAATTTTTTAAAGACAATTTTTTATTATGTTCTTTTACAAAAGTAAGTTCCTTTTTAAGTTCCCTGTATTTTTCTTTAATATCATTACAATTAAAACAAGGAGAAGAGTTTTCTTGAGAAGAATTTTGTAAATCAATAATTTTAGCATTTGATTTTAAAAATTTAATTTTCATGCATAATTTTGAGTTTGCCTGTTTTAACTTTTTAATTTTTCGTTTAGCTTTTTGAAGCCTGTGAAATGAAAAAACTGATTTTGTAATGAAAAGAGAGGAACTAGTTTTGCTTACAGTGCAATCAGAAGAGGCAAGATTTGAACTCAAGGTTTCTTTTGCTTTTTCTTGGCACTTCTCTTCCATAGATAAGATTTCATCTTTTCTTTCACTAGATGTGCACTCCATTGATTCATCATGAGAGGAGCTTTCTTCCGTGCAAGAATGTATGTTCTCCAATTCTTGCGTTAGTTCCATACCTGTGAGAGGGAGACCATACATTTCTTCAAGAAATTTCCAAACTTTTTATGCACTAGAAAAGCAATATATCAATTTAAAAATGTCTTGAGATAAAGCACAAAAAATACCTTTTAAAGCCTTTGCATTTAGGTGAAGTTCCTTTTTATTTTATTGATCCACTGGTTATGCTATTGCCATATTCCACGCTTCGATATTGATGAGTACTTTTTGTACTCATCTTTTAGTATAATTTTAATGTAGTTTTAATATGAATTTACATAATTTATATGTGTTGAAACCAGCAACTGGTCTCTTGAGTTCGGACCCACTGGGGGTGCAGCCGATGCTTACTTCTCCCTCACTAGACTCTCTTGACGGTGGATGCTGGAAACGGAATAGACCCGAGGCTGAAGCGAGGAGGTCCCGCCACACACCCGGAAGATCTTGGAGAGCTTCCCCTCCCAAACCAAAGCTCAACCGGGCACCTTGGAGGGCGCTGGCTGCCAACCAAAACTAGCCTCGAGGAGAGGATTCTCTAAAATCGGATCTCCTCCAAGGTGCCCTTAAGGGTCTATTTATAGTTTTCCCAGGCTGGTCTGCAAATAGCATGAATCCGACTTTTAATTTTACTAACTGCACCCCAAATTGGTCTGCTGATAGCCTAACTCCGCTGTTCCGAGGGGCTATTTGCAGCCCACCAGGGGTATCATGGTCATTTCCTCCTTAAAGCCTTCTGGGGCGAGTGGTCCGTGAGGGAACCACTCGCCGAGTTCCCGCTTGACAGGGCGAATGCTCAAGCCCCCCCCCCTGAGCGAATGGTCCGTGGAGGCACCACTCGCCTGGTTCCCTCTCGCCTGCAGCCTACCCCCACTAATCTGAGGATCCTTTCTCCTGTCTCGGTATGGGCGAATGGTCTGGCTGACCCCTGTCCCATTAACTGACCCGAGGGACCCACTCGCCAAATACGGGTTGTACACAATCCCCGCTCTTTGCGAGTGGCTCTTCCACTCGGAAAGAACAGTCCAACCCTTTATTTGGTGAGTGCGTGTCGATTGGGCCCCGCAAGATGCTGTGGGTCCCACCGTTATCCTATATATATACATCCCATGTCAGGTTTTTCTGAACCACTTCCAGATTTCGGCTCAAGATTTCTTCTCTCTCTTGACCTTTCGCCACTTCCAATGTCTTCTCATAAGCCTTCCGCGAAACCCCTCTCGCAAGAGATGATCGAGCGCCTGGCCGCGGCCCAGGTTGCAACCGCCCCGAAAACTGCCAGATTCGCTCCCTGGCTGACATCTAAGCGAGACCCGAGTGCCCCCTACGTCTCGCGGCGAGCCAAGACGATTCAGCTGAATCGTCAAAGAGGCGAGACCGTGGTTGAATCTCCAGCGCGCACTCCTGTTGACCTCGGGACCCAAGTATGGGAATTCCTCCTGCCTTACCTTTTAGTTCGGACCCTTATTCAAAAATTGCTTTGACCACTCGCAGGGGACCTCGGTGCCAGAGGATGACCACGTGGTCGTCTTGAATAGTGTCGCGGCGCCACCCCCCGAGTCTGAGGGGCCTCCTCCAGATCTGGACCTGGCTCCTCCCCCTCCTCCGGGCGAGACCGTACTTCAGTCCAGTAAGTTTTGGAATCCTTCCGATTTACCTTTGAGACGGCTTGTTTCTGACCCTCAACTTTTTGCAGCCCTCAACCCAGACGTCTTGCTACGGGACACTATTCTTCCACCTTCCCCAACCCAGCGGAACCCTTCTATTACAACGAATGAGCAGAGGGTCCACCCCGAGCGGGAGCCGGGTCAGCACCTCCGTGCTGAAGATAACGCGAATCCCCCGGCGGATGATCAGGCTCCTCCTCCCCCGCCTTTCCGCCCCGGAAAAGGGAAGGTTTTCCCCCCTTTCGCCGGGTTGCCCGAAGTACACCCCCATACTTCTCGCCCCTCAGGCCACAGGGTACCTGCCCCAGGTCAGGCCTCTATCTTGTCCTTGCCGCATTCGCTAACTTCATCGTATTGATCCTTTTATAATCTCGTAGGGTATCGGGAGGTCTCCCCCCCTGAGTCCTACTATGAGGGGGAAGACGGGGTGCTCTCGCCCCTTCCCTCCCCAGGTGATCTCGCTGACTTCTTGGGTGACTCATCTGACCACGTGACCCTGAAGGAGCGAATCACGGAGATCTTTGGGAAGCTTATCCACCTCCAGCGAAATGCTGCCGGCCAGGTGGACGAGGAGAAGCTGGAGATCAAGCGCGAGCTGAAGGAACTCCGGAGGGACTACTCGCGGCTTCTCGGGACGGTGGAGCGACTGGGGGCGAAGGTGGGGAGCTGTCGCCTGAAAGGCACGCGGCGAGAGCCCGGGACCAGCTCCAACTGGCTTCGCACGAGATCACCAACATGATGACATACTATCGTCAGCGAATGCCCCCAGAAGCCGGGTCGCGAAAGCGAGGTCGATGGGTTTGGGTGGAGTACTGACCCAGATGCCATAATTTCTTTCTTTTCCTACCCGCCTCGCCGCGGGTGTCGAACATTAATATTGCTCTGTAATAACTTTGTATATTATGATTCTGAGAATGCTCTATTTATCGCGATTTACTTTCCTCAGCCTATCTGATTGTCGCCGAATGATATGTTTTGCGAATGCTTTCCTGACCATTTTTGCTTCTTTCATAACCTGCCTAGGTATTACCGAATGATATGCTTTGCGAATGCTTTCCTAACCCTTCTCGCAAAGCCGTTGAGCGAATAGTTATAGGTCACTCGCCATTAATGGGCGAGAGAGATTTGAACCGGGTTTCGAGGCGCCGGGCTGCCGCAGATTGCTATCCGCACCCCCCGTTGCCTCGAAAGCCCAAACGCCGTTTAATGCCTCTATAAATAGGCCCTTCAACTACCGTAATAAATACATCACCATTCGCTCCCTCTCTTTCCTTGCTTCTAGCATTCGCACCTCTCCCTTCTTTGCTGCTCCTTTCTTTCCCCTCATTCGCGAGATGGGTGCCGATGCCGAAGGAAGGGGCAAGTGTGCCAGCGCATTCGTCAATCATGTATTTGATTCCTGCGACCTCTCCGAAGAGGCCTACTTGACGGCAGTTGCTGACTACGTCCCTGGGGGGTTCGAGGGGCCAAAGCCCAGGCCTGAAGAGCGCCTGAACTCCATCTCGCCTTGTGCTCTCGCGATCCCGCTAGAGCACTTCGAGGTGGGGTTTCGCCTCCCCATCTGGCCGGAGTTGCGCCAGACTTTCAGGTACTACGGGGTCGTGCCCGCCCAGCTCAACCCCAACTCCATAGCCATGCTGGTCGGGTACGCGAGCTACTTGTGAGAAGAAGGGATCGAGTTCTCGCTGCCCGTCTTCCGCAAACTCTACACCTTCCGCTGCACCGGCGGCATCTCCTTCTTCTCGGGTCTAAGCCCTCTCAAACACTACGGGCTCCCTAACAAGAACCACGAATGGGTTCGCCGCTTCATCTTCGTCAGCGGGAGCCTAGGTAACACCCTTCTCGCCCCGGTGCAGGAGGAGGAGTCAACCTTCCGCCCCCCGACCCTAGGGGGGCATGAGGCGAAACTCCATCAATACATTCTGCAGTACGGGATGGACCTTGTCAATCTCCGGCGGAACGTCGACACGCTCCCGTTCATTCCACAGGGCGAGGGTAAGATTCCAAGACTTTCGAATTCATCTTGGTCGCGATTCTTACACCATTCGCCTAAACCACTCGCAATATCATGCAGGTGTGCGTAATCTTCCCGTTCATCCGCCGCGTCCTCCTGGATTTTGCCCACCTCTCGCGCAAGCCGCCGCGGACGCCTGCCGGGAGGAACCTTCCTCTTCCAAGCCTAGTAGCCGGAAGCGAAAGTCGGTGAAGGCTTCTTCCCCTCCTCCCTCGAAGTCGCCCTGTCCACCCGCGGCGAAGGGCAAGGGGGTTCTGGGCGAATCCTCTGGGGCGAGTGCTCCACCCTCCACCCTGGGGACCGACGCGCCTGGTGCGAATGCTCCTCCGGAGAAATCGGCACTGCCGCCGCCTCCGTTGCCCCGGGACCATCGCAACTTCGCGAACGGCGAGAAGTATGTGGACCCCTCCGGGGCTCCTTTGCTGAAGTGGGACAGGAACGCGAACAGGGTTTCACTATCCACTCTCCATCCATCTTGGGTGGAGACCAACATTGCTAGCGGCGAGGCCTATGCCCTGGCGTATGCCCTCTATGGCCGGGAGGACGCCGAGGTCTTCGATTTGGAGAAGACTCAAGTTCTCACCCACGAAGCCGCCCGGGCTATGCTGCGCGCTCTCGAGCTCTCGCATATGTCTTCTCGCCGGAGCCTTGAGGTCTCGCGGAACCTGGCCAAGGTCGAGGAGACCAGGGCTCTTCTTTCCCAGGAGGCGAGTGATCTCAGGGAAAGACTGAAAACCGCGGAAGCTCTTCTCGCCAACCGCCCGGTTGTAGAGGTACATTTACTTTTACTCCTGCGAATGGTTATTACTGACTGTCCCATATTCCTCTCATCATGATCACTTTATTTTTCCAGGATGCAACACGTGCTGGGATGCTCCGAGCGCGGGTGGTCGACCTCGAGGAGGAAGTCCGTCTCGCCAAAGCCGAGACCCAGCTGCTGCGAGAAGCCGGGATGACACCACTCGCCCCGGGTGATGGGGGGCACTTTTACCCCCATCACGAGCTGGAGCAACTGCTTCAGGAGAATGCGCAACGCGCCGTCAAGCATGCGTTGCAGTTGCTGCGGCGGGCTGGGTATTTGAAGCCGGAGGCCGAATGCCTCACCACTCGCCAAGTAGTTCCGGAGCTTTACATTCCGATCCCTTTCCCGGAGGACGACAGCGTCGCGCCGCGAGAAGATGCCCCCGCCCAGGATGAGAGCGAAGGTTCTTCGGAGGAGTCTGGTGACCCTTGAGGGGGGCCCTCTGTACTTTCCTCTTTTTGTTGTATTTACCTTTTCTTTTTCTGGTGTAACCACGAATTGGGCGAATGCCCCTGAAAGATATATCTATGGATTACAATTTTTGTGCTATCTCAATTTCTGCGTAATCTCAGTTTTTATGCTATCTCAAACTTTATTATCATTCGCTGCAACGTCTCGCTAGGCTTACCAGGACGTTAGGTCGTAGAGTAACCATCCCGGCTACCCAACGAGTGTTCGGAGATGACTTAGGTGTGTTGCCCCTCTTCGACTTCTCGCTTCCCAGTGGACCTTATCATTCGCGTGTCATGGGGTTTCGCTTAAGTAGTTAAGAGAGTGGGGTGTGATCCTCTCTCCGGCGCGTGGTCTTATGCGAATGCTCTTGAGATCCTCTCCTGAGAACTGAGAAACAGCCACCGAGTGAGCCTTCGGACCTGCCAACTAGATGAGAGCCTGGACAGCGGGTCTGCTCGGGGCCAACCTCTTGAACATGGAACCTGCCACCGAGTGAGCCTTCAGACCTGCCAGCTAGATGAGAGCCTGGACAGCGGGTCTGCTCGGGGCCAACCTCTGGAACATGGAACCTGCCACCGAGTGAGCCTTCGGACCTGCCAGCTAGATGAGAGCCTGGACAGCGGGTCTGCTCGGGGCCAACCTCTGGAACATAGAACCTGCCACCGAGTGAGCCTTCGGACCTGCCAGCTAGATGAGAGCCTGGACAGCGGGTCTGCTCGGGGCCAACCTCTGGAACATAGAACCTGCCACCGAGTGAGCCTTCGGACCTGCCAGCTAGATGAGAGCCTGGACAGCGGGTCTGTTCGGGGCCAACCTCTGGAACATAGAACCTGCCACCGAGTGAGCCTTCGGACCTGCCAGCTAGATGAGAGCCTGGACAGCGGGTCTGCTCGGGGCCAACCTCTGGAACCTAGAACCTGCCACCGAGTGAGCCTTCGCACCTGCCAGCTAGATGAGAGCCTGGTCAGCGGGTCTGCTCGGGGCCAACCTCTGGAACATAGAACCTGCCACCGAGTGAGCCTTCGGACCTGCCAGCTAGATGAGAGCCTGGACAGCGGGTCTGCTCGGGGCCAACCTCTGGAACATAGAACATGCCACCGAGTGAGCCTTCGGACCTGCCAGCTAGATGAGAGCCTGGACAGCGGGTCTGCTCGGGGCCAACCTCTGGAACATAGAACCTGCCACCGAGTGAGCCTTCGGACCTGCCAGCTAGATGAGAGCCTGGACAGCGGGTCTGCTCGGGGCCAACCTCTTGAACATGGAACCTGCCACCGAGTGAGCCTTCGGACCTGCCAGCTAGATGAGAGCCTGGACAGCGGGTCTGCTCGGGGCCAACCTCTGGAACATGGAACCTGCCACCGAGTGAGCCTTCGGACCTGCCAGCTAGATGAGAGCCTGGACAGCGGGTCTGCTCGCGGCCAACCTCTGGAACATAAAACCTGCCACCGAGTGAGCCTTCGGACCTGCCAGCTAGATGAGAGCGTGGACAGCGGGTCTGCTCGGGGCCAACCTCTGGAACATAGAACCTGCCACCGAGTGAGCCTTCGGACCTGCCAGCTAGATGAGAGCCTGGACAGCGGGTCTGCTCGGGGCCGACCTCTTGAACATCCAGGGTCTCTCCTGCGAGCTGCAGCATCATTTTCATTCACATAGTTTAAACAAAATGCTTTTATTCAAAAAACATCATTATTACATGGTACTAAGGATAAAAGCGTTTAAGGTCGTCGCCACTCCATGTATGGCTGAGGAGCTGGCCCTCCACATTCTGAAGGCGATACCCCCCAGACTTTAGTGCTTCTTCCACGACATAGGGGCCTTCCCAGATGGGGTTAAGCTTTCCCACCGCGGCGGATCTCCCAGCCGCGTCGACCTTCTTGAGTACCAGATCTCCCTTCTCGAACTGCTTGATCCTGACGTGCCTGTCAAAATACTTGGCCATCCGCCGCTTGACCTTTTCTTGATGGATGGCTGCTCGATCCCGAGCTTCTTCGATGAGGTCGAGGGAGAGCCGCAACTCCTCCTCGTTCTCGGCTCTCCAATCTTCCTCTCCATTTGTGGCGACCGTGACCCGTGGTGTTGTAATCTCGAACTCTATGGGGATGACCGCCTCGCAGCCGTGAGAGAGCCTGAAAGGGGTCTCTCCCGTGGCGGTGTTGGGGGTGGTTCTTAAAGCCCATAGGACCGAGGGGAGCTGTTCCACCCAATTGCCTTTGAGATTTTCCACCTTTTTCTTGAGCAAGTTCACGATGACCTTGTTCGCTGCCTCTACCTGCCCGTTGCTCCTGGGATGGTGGACGGACGCAAACCTAAGGTCTATCCCCAGCTGACCACAGAAGCTGATGAATTCCTCGCTTGCGAACTGCGGTCCATTATCCGTGACTATGGCCTGCGGAAGCCCATGTCGACAAATGATCTCCCCCCATACGAAGTTGCGGATTACCTGGGAGGTGACCTTAGCCAACGCCTTGACCTCCAGCCACTTTGTGAAGTAGTCAATCATGACTAGGAGAAATCTCCTCTGCCCGCTAGCCTGGGGGAAGGGTCCTACCAGATCCATTCCCCATATGGCGAATGGCCAGGGCGCCGTGATGCTCTTCAGCCTCTGAGCTGGCATGAGCTGAAGCGGGGCAAACATTTGGCACTTCTGGCATCTCTTGGCGAAGGCTGTCGCGTCTTTGCTTAGGGTTGGCCAGAAGTACCCCTGCCTCACTATTCTTGCCTCCAACATCCTGCTCCCCGAGTGGCTGCCACACTCGCCGGAGTGGACTTCTTCCAAGATCCTTGGGACCTCTTCCTCCGAGATGCATCGGGCCAGGAGACCCGAGAGGGTCTTCCGATACAAGTCACCCTCATGGAGCACGTAGTAGGCAGACTTATACCGGAAGCGCCTCTGGTCCGGAACTTCCTCCGGAAATTTTCCCGTTGCAAGGAAGGTGACGAAGGGATCCTTCCAGGAGGGCCGTTGTTCTACTTCCATGAGCTCTCCTTCTTCAATCGAAGGACGGAATAGGTCCGTCAGGGTCCCTCCGGCTCGAGGACCAGATTTTGCCAACTGATCTGCCGGAGTGCTCTCTTCTCGTGGGACATGCTGGATGGAGAAAGTTTTGAACGTCCCCACGAGACCTTTGACTTTTGCTAAATACTTCATGAGCACAGGTTCCCTTGTTTCGAACTCTCCCCTTATCTGAGAAGCTATTATCATGGAATCCGTGAGGACCTCCACGTCATGGACCCCGAGCTCCCGGGCCAACCGCAGGCCGGCGATTACAGCCTCATACTCTGCCTGGTTGTTGGTGATTGGAAAGTGTATCACTAGCGTCTGCTTTATCTTTACTCCGTGGGGACTCTCCAGCACTACCCCTCCTCCAAGAGAATTCTTGCCCGAAGCTTCGTCCACCAGCAGCTTCCACGGAATGTGACGAGGGGCTCCGTCTTCTTTCATCTCGGCCACGAAATCTGTCATGAAATCAGCTACCACCTGCGCCTTCATAGATAATCGGGGGACAAAGGTAATGTCGAATTCACTTAGCTCGATTGACCATTTTGCGAGTCTTCCCGAGTGCTCCACTCCTTCGAAGATCTGGCGGAGTGGATGGTCCGTCACTACTTGGATCGAATGGGCCTGGAAGTATGGCCTGAGCTTCCTGGCTGCGATGACCAGGGCAAAGGCCAACTTTTCTAAAATTGGGTACCTGAGCTCCGCTTCCCTCAGGACCCTGCTCACGTAGTAGACTGGCAGCTGCTTCTTTCCTTCCTCTCGAACCAGGACGGAGCTTACGGCCTCCGCCCCGACCCCGAGATATAAATGTAGAACCTCCCCCTCTTTGGGACTTTGCAGTAGCGGAGCCTTGGTGAGTTGGCTCTTCAAGGCCTGAAAGGCCTCCTCGCATTCTCTCGTCCATTCAAACTTCCGATTGCCTCGTAGCGTTTTAAAGAAGGGGGAGCATTTTTCCCCTGCCCGGGATAGAAACCTGTTCAGCCCGGCGAGTCTTCCGGTCAAGCGCTGAACTTCCTTGGCGTTCCGAGGCGACCCTAGCTCCATTATAGCCCTAACCTTGTCCGGGTTAGGTTCTACCCCCCAGGGGGTGAGAAGGTGCCCGAGGAACTTCCCTTTGCTAGCCCCGAACACACACTTCAGGGGATTCAGGCGCATCTTGTACTTGCGTAGGGTGGCGAAGGTCTCCTCGAGGTCCTGGATGTGAGAGCCCACACACTTGCTTTTTATCATAAGGTCATCCACGTAGACCTCCAGGTTCCTTCCCCTTTGTTTTTTAAATACCCGATCCATCATCTTCTGGTAGGTTGCTCCTGCGTTTTTCAGCCCGAAGGGCATCATCTTATAGCAGTAGCATCCCTCCCTGGTGATGAACGAGACATCTTTGACGTCCGGGGGGTGCATTCTTATTTGGTGATAACCTGAAAAAGCATCCAAAAAACTCATCACAGAAAAACCGACGGCTGAGTCAACCAGCGCGTCGATCCGAGGCAAGGGATAACAATCCTTAGGACAGGCCTTATTTAACAATGAAAAGTCCACACACATACGCCAGCGGCCATCGGCCTTTTTTACCATTACGATATTGGAGACCCAGCCTGGATACTGGATCTCCGTTACAAAACCTGCCTCGAGGAGTTTCGCCACCTCCTCGCGGATCGGTTCTTCGAGCTTGTCAGCTATAGCCCTTCTCTTCTGCCGGATGGGGCGGGCTTCTGGATCGAGGTTGAGACGATGGCAAGCCACGTCCGCCTCGATGCCTGGCATGTCCGCCGCGCTCCACGCGAAGATGTCCATGTTCTTCTGGATGCACTCCAGCATCCTTCTCTGGTCCTCCGGGCCGAGGCCCCCGCTGACCCGCACCTTCTCCACCCTTCCTGCCTGGGTGGTAACCTCCATCTCTATCACCTCTTCTGCCGGCTCGAGCCGGGCTGGCTCGTCCCACTGGCCCTTCGCTTCTCGCCCCTCCTCCCGGGCCTTTTCTCCTGCAGCTCCTTCCGCCTTCATCGGCTCGACCTCCTGCTCCTCGCGAGCGACCTCCAACACCTCAACCTCCTGCTCCTCACGAGCGACCTCCAACACCTCAACCTCCTGCTCCTCACGAGCGACCTCCAACACCTCCTCTCGGGCATCGCCCTCTCCCCCTTCTTCTTCCTTCTCCTCTTCCTCTCCTGGCCCCTCCGGCCTCACCATCTCTTCATCCATCTTTTCGGCATCCGCCATCCATGAGATGGTGTTGACGGCAGTTACGTAGCATTGCCTCGCCACCTTAGCATCTCCTCGGACGCGGATCTGGACTCCTCCACTATGGAGCTTTAAGCACTGATGGTACGATGAGGGCACGCACCGGAAGGCGCTGATGAGGGGTCGGCCGAAGATGGCGTTGTAGCTGCTCGGAGCGTCAACGATGACGAACCGACAGTTCCTGGGGACCCCTCCCAATGTCACTTGGAGACCTACGCCTCCCTCGACCTCCTTCCGCTCTCCCGAGAAACCAAACAGTGGTCCGTCGGAGGCCTGCACTCTCTTCTTCTCTACCTCCATCGCGTCGAAAGCTTTTTTGAAGATCACATTCACCGAGCTCCCATTGTCCACCAGGATCCGAGAGACCGTGAAGTTTTCTATTGACGTCTGGATCACCAGGGCGTCGCAGAATGGGTCTTCGTAGTCTGGCATATCCTTTGAGGAGAAGGTGAGCTTCTCGGAGGGGGGTGGGGTCTGGGAAGTCGACGCGACGTCCCTTCGGAACATGGCCTGGAAGCTCCTCTTGCGAGAGGCCTCTATCCCAACCCCACCGTGAATCACCCCGATTCCCCCCTGGTTCCTGTATCTGCCCTATCCTCACACCGGTCCTCTTCTGCCTCTGGAAGCACTTCCTCAATTCTAGCATGCGGCCGCCGTGGCCGTCCTCTTTCCCTCATTTCCAAGAACTCTGGGCAGGTGGCGATCGCGTGACCTTCTTCCTGATGAAAGTCACAGTAAGGCAACGCCACCCTGTCCTCTCTTCCAGCTCTTCCTCTTCCTCCTCTCGCTCCTCTACCTCTTCTCCCTCGGCCTACCGCCATGGCTTGCTCCCTCGGGGGGTGAGGGGGTCTGGGACCCTGCCTCCACCCCTGATTCACTCCTCCTGCCTCCCTTCCTTGGTACCTTTCATCCTGACCTCGCGCTGGTCCTTCCTGGTTCCTCCAGCCCAACCTGTTGTTGGGTTCTTGGTTCCTCCAAACCCGAGGTGGTCTTTCGAACCCCTGGCCCCCGGGCTCCTCTCGCCTTCTTCTTTCTGGCTGCCTTGCCTCGGGCTCGCTCATCTTTGCCAACCTTTTGTAGAATTCGGGGTTGGCTGCCTCTCCTTTAATCTCCTCCGCGGCTCTCTCCATCAACTCCTCGAAGGATACAGGAGGTCTTCTCTTCAGGTCCATCTTGAAGAACCCCTCTCGCAGCCCTACGATGAATGCCATCTGGAGGGCGAATCCCGGCACCTCCTGCACTAGGTGTATCTCCTCCTGGAACCTGTCCACGTACTTAGCTAGGGATTCCCCCTCCCTCTGCCTGATTTTGAAAAGAGCCTCCGCATCCTTCTTCCTCTTCTTTGACGTCGAGAAACGTAGTCGGAAGCTTCGGCGCAGATCATCGAACGCATAGATGGAACCTGTGGGAAGTTGGTGGAACCAGTCCCTTGCTTTCTCCTTCAGGGTGGTTGCGAAGAGTCGGCATTGGAAAGAATCCGACATGGGAAGGATTGAAGTCATGTCCTCGAACCACTGCAGGTGCACAACTGGATCCTCCTTGCCGGTGTAGTAGGACATCTCCGGCCCACGAAACCCTTCTGGCACTGGGGCCGACAGGATCATCTCGCAAAAGGGGCTCCCTTCTCCTGCTTGGCGAGTGGTCCTCTCGCGCGGGATCAACTCACACACCTCAGCACTCGCCGGACTGCTGAACAACTACCGTCCGGGGAGGTCTCGCGCACCTCCTTCCGCTGGCACCTCCTTTCCCGGTCGCTGCCCCGGTGCGTTCTCGCCAATCTGCAAAGGCGAGACCACTGGAACCACCGGGGTCTCGCACTCGGTCCTTGCTGCGAGAACCGTCTGCAGGACCTCTCGCTTGAACTTCTCAAACATCTCCAGCCACTCGCCTGCCGCTGGTGAATGCGAGTGACCTGAGTCAGAACCATTTCCTCCATCTCCTGTCATCGAAACCAGCTTGGGATTTTCTTTCACCGGCTACGGTCCACGCTCACCGCACCAAAAATGTTGAAACCAGCAACTGGTCTCTTGAGTTCGGACCCACTGGGGGTGCAGCCGATGCTTACTTCTCCCTCACTAGACTCTCTTGACGGTGGATGCTGGAAACGGAATAGACCCAAGGCTGAAGCGAGGAGGTCCCGCCACACACCCGGAAGATCTTGGAGAGCTTCCTCTCCCAAACCAAAGCTCAACCGGGCACCTTGGAGGGCGCTGGCTGCCAACCAAAACTAGCCTCGAGGAGAGGATTCTCTAAAATCGGATCTCCTCCAAGGTGCCCTTAAGGGTCTATTTATAGTTTTCCCAGGCTGGTCTGCAAATAGCATGAATCCGCCTTTTAATTTTACTAACTGCACCCCAAATTGGTCTGCTGATAGCCTAACTCCGCTGTTCCGAGGGGCAATTTGCAGCCCACCAGGGGTATCATGGTCATTTCCTCCTTAAAGCCTTCTGGGGCGAGTGGTCCGTGAGGGAACCACTCGCCGAGTTCCCGCTTGACAGGGCGAATGCTCAAGCCCCCCCCCCCCCCCTGAGCGAATGGTCCGTGGAGGCACCACTCGCCTGGTTCCCTCTCGCCTGCAGCCTACCCCCACTAATCTGAGGATCCTTTCTCCTGTCTCGGTATGGGCGAATGGTCTGGCTGACCCCTGTCCCATTAACTGACCCGAGGGACCCACTCGCCAAATACGGGTTGTACAATATGTATTTTCTTATTTAATATGTTCCCTTTTAATTTTATAAACTAACATAAGTCTTTTCTGTGTTTTTAAGATTTATGGGCATTTTGAGCAGAATTGTCAAGTACACGCCCAAGGTCACGGGCGTGACCAAGGGCGTGACAGCCAAAGATGTGTTCCAGACCTTCTTATGTCACCCCAGAGTCGTTCCGTGAAGAATTCGCCAAGTACACGCCCCAGGTCACGGGCGTGACCAAGGGCGTGACCCTAGCTGCTGCGTTCGATGATAATTCAGGAGATCGGCGAACAGGCGAGAGTTCGACGAATGTTCAAATTGTCAAGTACACGCCCCAGGTCATGGGCATGACCAAGGGCGTGACATCCAAGTCACGGCCGTGAACCCCATCACCAGCTGCCAGCATGCCTGCCACATCAATTAAAGTTACACGCCCATGGTCACGAGCGTGACCATGGGGCGTGAAATCCTGTCACTGGCGTGAGTCGCCCCGCGCGCCTTCCCGCCAAAGATTTCCCATCAGCAGCACATTTAAAGATTACATGCCCCAGGTCACGGGCGTGACCTAGGGCGTGACGCATCCGAAATAACTGCATTGAAGCCAGAACGCGCCCTCTCCGCCAGCACCGATCACGCCCCCTACACGCCTCTTGGTCACGGGCGAGACCAAGGGCGTGTAACACCAAATTTCTGCCTATTTAAAGCCAGCTTCACCAGATGTTTGGGGAGGAATTTTGGAGACGAATTTTTAGGATTAGAATTTCATTTTCTTGTATTATTTTCATGTTTCTAGTAGTTCTTATGTTCCTCCTTTAGTTCTTATGATTGTAGCTATTTCAATTCAAAGCTTGAAATTTCTCCATTCCTTAGTTGTAATCTCTTTTGCATTTCAATAAAATAGTTCTCTTTCTCTTTTCCACTCTCTTTTATGATGTACTCTTTTATTTTCGTTAATTCCTCCATCTCCATGAGTAGCTAAATTTCTATTAGTACTCGGTGGAGATGATCCAAGGAAAATATAATTCATAATTTGGTTTAGAATTTCTTTTTCTCTTATTTAGATCGCTTAAGATTTATCCTTGAATTTAAATTGATTGAGATTATGTTATCGATATATAAATCTCATTCTTGTTTTCGTAGTCTAATAACTGAGAGGTTTTGAGTTCGAATCGATCATTTCAAGGATAAAGAGATTTGAATGCACTCCTCGAGAGAGGACGACATAAATCTCCCGGATTGGAGTCATATCCAATTGAGGGGTTCACTTCAATAAGGCGAGTTTTAGGGGTTTCGATTCTAGAACGAGAGTTCGATTGATCAACCTAAACTTAGTTGAGTGTATCCTCGAGAGAGGTACGTTTATAATTCGGGAACCTCCACGGTCAAGCAATTCTTGTAGGGAGAATTAGAAGTTTTATTTATTAATTTATTTATTTTTCCAAGGTGATTCAAGGTTGAGTGCTAGTCCTTTAAATCATAGTTTTAAAAAGTTATTTCTCTTTCTCGCAAACAACCAACCCAAATTTTATTCGATAAAATAATAGAGATTTTCTTGAAGTAAGAGTACTCAACGGCCCCGAGTCTAATACGACCTTGTTTTAATAACCTATACTACATTCGATACGGTACACTTGTCGTTATCGTTTGCAAGCATTGTTTTGTCCCATCAAGTTTTTGGCGCTGTTGCCGGGGACACGGTTGATATTTTGAAAAAAAATATTTATTAATTTTATCGTTCTTTTTCTTTCTCCCTCTCCTCCTAAAGATTTAAAAAAAAAATCTTAAAAAGCATAATCTAAATTCTCGGAAAGGACGCTTTGGGCTTGAATTCCCATCATAGCCTCTAGTACCTTGCGAGCCCTTCACTGGGTTGACCTTGGGAAGTCCGGACTAATTTAACCTGCTTTTTCAAAAATATATATAATAAAAATATTTATAAAATTCCATTCATTTGAGTAAAGGTTGTTCCCTTCTTTTTTATTATTATGAAAGAATCTGAATTGGCCGTTAAAGTTGCCGAGCTTCGAAACCAACTTTACCTCTTACAAGCCGCTCGAAGGCGCCAATTTAGTTGTTATTACTGTGGTGCGCCTCATCAAAGTGAGGAATGTTATTTACATTCATATTCTCAAAATAATTTTTATGAAAATAATTATCCTCAATATTATGCAAATAATTTTGATTATAATTACGATCATAATTTTTACTCTTTTCATGAAATAATACATCTTTCGATCAAAATTTTTCAAACTTTGATAATAATTACGATCAAAATTTCTCGGCTTTTCATGAAAATAATTTTTCAAACTTTGATGAAAATAATTTTTCTAATTTTAATGAGAATAATTTTTCGGCGTTTAATAATTGTTCTTCTACCTCCGAAGGAGATTATTCTTGGTGGCAAGGTCTCCCGGATAGTTTTCGGGGCGATGAAGATAAATCTTCAGATCTGAATTTTTGTTCTTATTCTTTTGCGCCACAATTTTCTTTCTCTAATTTTGGGGAATCTCCACTGATTGAATTTGATACTTCCCCCCAAAATTTAGAGGAGAATTTAATTTCTTCTAGTGTTTCTTCTCCATCTTTGGATAATTTAGTTATGGAGGAACATGTGGTTTCATGTAATCACATAACTTCTTTTACCAAGGATGAAGAAAACTTATTATACCAAGAATTTCTTAAGGTTATGGGCACCCCAGATGAAGTAGAAGAAGAATAAGTTTCTTCCCCTACTTCACCCGGATTTTAATTTCTTTGTCATGAATATTCGCGAATTTCTTCTATCAAACCAAAAATTGATGAATATTTTGTGTCCGAAAATCACCTACAATTGGTTTAGGTAATTTGGATTCACAATTTCAAACTCACCGACAGCAAAAGAATCAAGACTACAGCAGAGGAGTAGCCGGGAGACTGACGCCGACACATTCGCCTCAGCGCGAATTAAGGGAGTTGCCTGTCCACCTCTCTTTTAAATTTCCTTTTTCCTAACACTAACCGTCTAGCTTAATGACCGGAAAAACAAAGTGCTCTTGGGAGGCACCCCTTGCTTATCTTTATTTTTATGTATTTTTCTTTTAAGGTTTATTTTCTTTCAAGTATTCTTCATACTTAGTTTTAAACATTGGGGACAATGTTTAATTTTAAGTATGGGGGTGTAGCTTAGCATTCATTGTATTTTTATTTGAAAAAAAAGAATATAAAAATTAAAAAAATCTAATTTCTTGGAAATGGCGCTTTGGGCTTGAACCCCCATCACAGCTCCTAGTACCTTGCGAACCCTTCACCGGGTTGCCCTCGGGAAGTCCAAGAAATAATATTTATAAAAATAATAATAATAAATACAACTAGCCTTGTTGTTTTTAATGTTCTAGAAATTTAGTTTGAGGTCTGATTATAAGTATTCCTACATTTTTAATTTAGCTAATATTTTATTTTATGAGAATTTGTTAAATCTAAATTTGAAGTAATTTAGTTTTAAGAAACACTTTATGTTTTTAATTCGATTAGAGAATTAATTTAGCACTACTTCTCCGTTTAATTTTAAATAGCTTCACTTTGTGGTAAATTGGCAAAACACCTCTAGATTCCTATTATATTCTCTTTTAACTTTAAGATCTTAGGAAATTTCATTCCACCAAAAATTTGCTCTCAAAATAGTTTGATTTATAAACTAGAAGTATTTCGTTACCCTTACCCTTTGTTGGCAATTAAAAAAAAGTAGAAAAAAAGATCATGTCATGGGAATAAGAGGATAAAATTCATTATTTCCTAAACATATGCAACCAAAATCATTTAAAAGATTATATGTCATGATGTAAGAGGATAAAATTCATTACATCTAAACATATACATTTTGGGTTTTATTTGAAGAGAATTTTTAAAAGATTATATGGCATGGAAAATAAGAGGATAAAATTCATTATTTTCCTAAACATATACAAATTCCTATTCAATTGAGGTGAGAGGATAAAATTCATCACCTTTATTCAAAAACTCTTCATTTGCCATTTCGTTCAAACCCATCCCTATCCAATTTCATGGTTTCTAGTCCTAAACTAAATTATTGAGAGAGCAATATTTTGGTAGGTGTCTTTTCCTTAAGTTTCTTTTATGTTAGAGTGTTTATAATTTCAATCTAATTTTGTTTGAAAATTTCTATAATTTCGATTGCTAAATAGTTATCTTGAGAAGTAGTTAGCTAAACAAATTTCTCTTTTTAAATTATCAACATAATTTATGACTTAATTCTTGAATTCCTAAAATTTGCTTTTGACTTATTCTTGGTTTAATAAAATTTTTGTTAATTAGAAATAATATCGATATCTTGTAATTCTTTCCTCACTCTTTTGCTCTGGAATAACAAAAGCTCAAGTATGGGGGTGTTTGATGAGTACTTTTTATACTCATCTTTTAGTATAATTTTAATGTAGTTTTAATATGAATTTATATAATTTATATGTATTTTCTTATTTAATATGTTCCCTTTTAATTTTATAAACTAACTTAAGTCTTTTCTGTATTTTTCAGGATTTCTGGGCATTTTGAGGAGAATTGTCAAGTACACGCCCAAGGTCACGGGCGTGACCAAGGGCGTGACAGCCAAAGATGTGTTCTAGACCTGCTTCTGTCACCCCGGAGTTGTTCCGTGAAGAATTTGCCAAGTGCACGCCCCAGGTCACGGGCGTGACCCTGGCTGCTGCGTTCGACGAAAATTCAGGAGATCGACGAACAAGCGAGAGTTCGACGAATGTTCAAATTGTCAAGTACACGCCCCAGGTCACGGGCGTGACCAAGGGCATGACATCCAAGTCACGGCCGTGAACCCCGCCACCAGCTGCCAGCACGCCTACCACGTCAATTAAAGTTACACGCCCAAGGTCACGGGCGTGACCATGGGGCGTGACATCCAGTCACGGGCGTGACTCGCCCCGCGCGCCTTCCCGCCAAATATTTCCCACCAGAAGCACATTTAGGTCACGGGCGTGACCTAGGGAGTGACGCGTCCGAAACGCCTACATTGATTCCAGAATGCGCCCTCTCAGCCAGCACCGATCACGCCCCCTACACGCCCCTTGGTCACAGGCGTGACCAAGGGCGTGTAACACCAAATTTCTGCCTATTTAAAGCCAGCTTCACCAGATGTTTGGGGAGGAATTTTGGAGACGAATTTTTAGGATTAGAATTTCATTTTCTTATATTATTTTCATGTTTCTAGTAGTTCTTATGCTCCTCCTTTATTTCTTATGATTGTAGCTATTTCAATTCAAAGCTTGTAATTTCTCAATTCCTTAGTTGTAATCTCTTTTGCATTTCAATAAAATAGTTCTCTTTCTCTTTTCCACTCTCTCTTTTATGATGCACTCTTTTATTTTCGTTAATTCCTCCATCTCCATGAGTAGCTAAATTTCTATTAGTACTCGGCCGAGATGATCCAAGGAAAATATAATTCATAATTTGGTTTAGAACTTCTTTTTCTCTTATTTAGATCGCTTAAGATTTATCCTTGAATTTAAATTGATTGAGATTATATTATCGATATATAAATCTCATTCTTGTTTTCATAGTCTAATAACCGAGAGGTTTTGAGTTCGAATCGATCATTTCAAGGATAAAGAGATTTGAATGCACTCCTCGAGAGAGGACTACATAAATCTCCCGGATTGGAGTCATATCCAATAGAGGGGTTCACTTCGATATGGCGAGTTTTAGGGGTTTTGATTATAGAACTAGAGGTCCATTGATCAACCTAAACTCAGTTGAGCGTATCCTCGAGAGAGGTACGTTTATAATTCGGGAACCTCCACGGTCAAGCAATTCTTTTAAGGAGAATTAGAAGTTTTATTTCTTAATTTATTTATTTTTCCAAGGTGATTCAAGGTTGAGTGTTGGTCCATTAAATCATAGTTTTAAAAAGTTATTTCTCTTTCTCGCAAACAACCAACCCAAATTTTATTCGATAAAATAATAGGGATTTTCTTGAAGTAAGAGTACTCAACCGCCCCGAGTCTAATACGACCTTGTTTTAATAACCTATACTACATTCGATACGGTACACTTGCCGTTATCGTTTGCAAGCAAAGTTTGAAGTGAGATCCTGAGACGTCATTATTCCTGGTTGTTAGACTGTTTTGAATAACCTAGCTCTGATACCACTTGTTGGATCGGTAGGCGCTCTTAATGTAGGGAGGGGGGGGGGGATGGGGGGTGAATAAGGGTTTTAAACACTTTTATCTTCTTTTGAATGACTTGAAATAATGAGAGATTGAAATAGTAATTTAGAATGAAGATCTAAATTGTTTTATAATGAAAGAGTAAGAAATAAAAAATTTAGAGAGATGAAGAGTAATACAATTTCATTACAAAAAGAGACATGAGTATTATTGATAAAAATTGATTACAAATCTAGATTTCTATGACGCTAGAAATCAAAGGCAAATATGTGAAAATCCCTTTTTGTTTTCTATCTCAACTCGTATCCTCACCAACCGGTGGCTATAGCATATCCTTCCCCAAATATATCCTCAAGCCGCTCTAGCCAATCCTTCCCAGGATATGGCCTCAAGCACCCCCTAGATCTACACCCTAGACCTAGTCGCCAACACGAGGCAACTTTCTGCCCTAAGTCCTACACAGACATAATCCCCAACACGAGGTGAATTTACTACACGATTTAAAAGAGATGAAACAAATAACAACAATATAAAAACTCCCTATATGGATCTCTTTGAGAAGTAGACGAAGACCCGCAGAAAATGATCATAGTCCATGCGGTCTTTCATCATAATGATGAAGCGTGTTGAAATCTTCTCCAATGAAATCCTTAAGCCTTCATGGATTTGTGGGAGTCTCTCTCTGAATCTTCCTCTATATGTTGTGGCACAAAGCTATGGAATTTAGGATCATAAGAGGATGAAGAAGACGGATCCAAGGAGTCCTTTTTATAGCCTTGGAGATAGCATCTGCGCTATCGCTACCATCGGCGCTATCTCGGATTAGGCAATATTCTCCGTGTGCGTATCTTCATTTTAAGGCAAGTCGGCCGCCTTCCTCTTGTGCTTTGCGCTACCTCCAATGTTAGTAGATGCCGCCCACGCTAGCTGCTAACGCCTGCGTTAGCTGCTATCGCCTGGCGCTAGCACCTTCTATAACTGCTCCCAAAATTTTCTCTAATCAGAGCTAGCGCCGCCGCTAGCACTAGCGCCGGCTCTAGTGGGCATGTTGGAATTTTGGTTTCAAATTTGGGCGCAACCTTCTTATGTTATCCTTGAGTCATGTGGACTTGTTTTTCTGCACACTTACACACACAAGATCAAATACACATAGGATTTGTTATTCTCAAATCTAGGAGATGCGGAAGACCATGTTCCAATATAGAGTTTGTCTCAGCTATTCGTCTAGACAACCGCTAGCGCCAACGCTAACGTCTCAATGGCATAGAGCTCTTCTCAGCGGTTTGGATCTAGTCTTAGTTGATCAGAGCTCGTCTCAATGGTTTGTCTAAACCACCACTACCGCCAGCGCTAGCCCCTAGCGCCAGCGTGGCTCAGAATTCAAAATACCTTTCTTTCTACGATTGGAAAATTAGGGTGTTACGAAGTGACCCCTTAATGGGTTTGACATGTTATGGTGGGGTCATGGGTCATGGTGATACCCTAAATCCAACCCTAGGTTGGATAATTAGAATTCATTACTTGTAGAACAATGTGGTCTTCACCCACTTGCATAAGTTCTTATGATCTCTTCGTGCATCTTAGGGTTTTGTCATGACCTAGTCATAACAAAATAGTCCTAGGGGTCTAGTTGTTTGTGGGATGTTACAAATCCCAATACATAAAAATAAAATTTCATCCCCAAAATTTACGTTAAGCATGCGGGGTTTCTACCGCAAGTGCTTGAATATAACATCCCTTAAGAAATAAATTATACCTAACACGAAGAGATACAGATACTTCTACTGCATCAGCTCAAGTGTCTCCCAGGTGTGCTCCTCCTGTCCATGATTTCTCCATAGGAACATCGCCAGCGGGACCTTCTTGCACCGTAGGACTCGCATTTCGGTGTCGTCTATCTGGACTGGCTCCAGGTGAACCGATCAATAAGTAGCTACGGGCCAATATGTAATAGATATCTACTGATCCGACCATAGTAGAGCTCTCCTAAGGGAGGAGACGTGGAAGGCGTCGTGCAATCCCATTAACTCCAGCGGTAGCTATAGTCTGTAAGCTAGGGGGTCGATGTGCTCCTGGATCCTGTAAGGCCCCATATACCTAGGACTGAGCTTCCTTCGCCCGCGTACCCGCGAGACTCCATGCGTCGGATGTATCTTCAAAAATACACATTGTAAGATCACATTTTTTTGCGACAAAACCGGGTCTTATGCCCAGTACCACCACTTTGCGGTGACACCATCATTCGGGAAGGTCGCCACTACAAAATGCCGATCCTGCCGGCCATATCGATCACCACAGAAGAAAAGTATATTTTTGATTATATAGAAATCAAGTCCACATCAGATGAAATGAAATATCTCAGAACATAAGAGGTCCACAAATTGTAACTGAAATAAAGATAGAAATTACAAGGGCTCCTGCTCGATACATCAAATCCTCACTACAAGTTCTCTCGCGGAAGCAAAACTGGTAATAACACTCACGGATCCTGAGACAGGTGCTCCCATGCTAAACTGTCCCGCCTCCATCTGTACCGGCCTCTGGTGCTGCAACGTCTCCCCGGTCCCCTAAAATGATAAGGTCCACCGACCGTTAGTGAAAAAGACTAAGCCAATCCCCCACCCCTCCCCGATGACTCCTAGGCATCGAGCGGGAGAAATGAAGCAGAGGACAGCAAGGGGTATAACAATAGCAGCTGACGGTGAATCTAATCTACAGGAAAGATCTACCACTACGCAACAGATGGTAAAGTGAGTAAAGCAGTAATGAGTAAAGCAGTAACAAGTAAAGCAGTAATAAGTAAAACAGTAACAAGTAAAACAATAATAAAGAAGAGTAACCTTGATTTATAGGAATGCCCATACAAACCTATAGACCAAGGGGTCGTTTAGCAGAGCCTCTCGTATAAAAAGTCCCATACCCAATTTATATAATAGGGGTAAATGTTGAAATGCAATGCTTATGATATGACATGTAGAGTTATGTAGTTTATGTTATGATCACACAAGTGCAACTCACACACATCGACTTTGTGAGCACAGAACTTTAGTTCCCCCTTTATGGAGCTAGGAAAACTCCCAGGATACTCCCATAGTGGTTAACGGAAGCGGTGGGTTGTGCCTCGCCCACCTCTAGGTTGGTATCTGTGCTACCTAACCTAGAACTATCGTACACCTCAACGCTATGAACACAACAGTGGAGCTCCTGCGTACTCATACTGGCTAGTCCACCAGACATTTTTTTGGCAAAGTGTTAACCACACTTATCGAGACAAAGTATCGACGTCAGTGCGACAACCGTCAATACTAATGACCCACCACCTTTATGCACATACAACATGATTACCATCTATCCTGATCCATAAGCTACCCGGGCTAACCCGCCCGCCACCATAACCTTCCGAGCCACCAGCTCGCCGGACCAACCCGTCTGTGCCAACAACCATTTCTGAGTCACAAGCTCACCAGACTAATTAGTCTGCTGCTACATCCACCGAGCCTACCGCTCATAAGAGCAAACCAACTATCCTCCCATAATCACTGGGTGTTGGTGTGTGTATCGTTAAGTTAGTCTTGCATAATAGTTTATTCCTACGACTGAGGGTTAATCTTGGACTTCTTGAGGTCTACCCTGTGAGGGGCTCGCAACGGTACTAGGAGGTGCGATGGGATGATAGCCCAAACCTCCCTTTCTAAAGACACTTAATGTTATTTGTAACTACCTATAAGTATATCCCTCTTATCATTACACTTGGATTAACCGTAAGTATTTTATGACTTTCTAAGGGGAGAGACGATCTTTCGTCGATCCCGAGCACAACCTTGCCCCTTAGCTTATCGGGAACACTCAACGTATAAACTCCTAATGGTGACTTCACATCTTCTCAACCAGACTAGGTACACCATCTACCTACCATTCCCACCCACTGGTTTTCAATATACACAAGTTTCATAGTTTTACTATACGCAGACAAAATGAGCTATATGAGTTGCATGAGAGGTGGTATTCCAAATAATCATCTGAATGACCTAAGATTATTACTAGGAGTTTATCATGATATCACAAGACTAAATCCTGAAGGTCATAATTTTCCTTATTTATTTGGCATTTATTATAATTTCCCCATGATTGGCCAAGTATGAAATTGAACATGAAGTGTAAGATCTTCTTATGATTTGTCCTACACAAATTTATGGAAAATCCTTAAATTATCTAGGGTTATTCACCCCCCCCCCCCCCCCCCCCCCCGAGAACTTATCCACCAAGTTCCAAGTCCATCCAAGGACATATGACCCTATGTCCTTCACCAAGCCCAAAGCACAACCCTAGGGTTTGAACTAGGGTCTTAGGGCATATCCATCCTAAATCACCCCAAATCTTGGGTGGTGGTGTTCTATGTGATATTAAACTAGTGGCTAAGATTTCACGTCATTTTGATGAGATTTGACCACTTAATCCAACAAGTTCACTTTTGACTTTTTAACCCTTAGTTTAACCAATTTTGGGATAGTTAAATTCCCAACCAAATCAATCACAAATGGGATGAAATTTTTACCAGAGGCATAACATGGCCCTAAGGACCAACCTCCCAAATTTGGAAGGTATGTAGGTCATTTGACCCTATATTTAATTAATACATGAATTATTAATTTTTTGTAAAATCTAAGAACAATGTCCTCCAAAAACTCTAATTTTTGGATATGTTAAGGGTGTTGGTATAATCAGCCTATGTTTCAAGTTTCAAGTCATTTGGATGACTGGATTGATAGGCACACTCAAGTCAATCTCTGGTCAACCCTTTGTATATGTTGCACCATTTTGAGTGTTGCGGTGTTGAACACTTTTCCATCAGGAGGGCCTAAGTATTTTTAATAATTAAAACAAAACACTGCATATTGTGTGACAAAATACAGCATATAACATAACATATATAATTTGATTTCTGCATGAATCTTGAAGAAGGATGAGTGGCTCCTGCTCATCTCCTTCCTCCAGCCGACAATTGGGATAGCCCCGACCTGGGCCATATTCAACCTCGTTTTTCTGGCCACCTGTGCGCCGCCCCGACCGGCCAATGCCACCACCACCTCCATTGAGGTGGTGGCCGACGACTAGGGGTGGTTGGCCGGCCGGAGGTGGCCAGAACGGTGTGTTCTAGCAGGCGAAAAAGGCTAAAAAACGTGGCCTTTCGGGAGCTTGATTTGTGCCCGATTTGGCTCGAATCAAGCCCCAAATCCGATGTAGATCTAGCACTAGGAGAGGAGAAGAGGATCGAACCTTTGATTGGGAATTATCCCCGGTGTTTCTCAGGTTGGACATGGGAGGGAAGGTGCATCTTGGAGCCATGTCGATTCTTCGCGCAGAGGGCTCAAAATCTTCAGAGGAGTGGGGGGTTTTCCTCCTTGGCATGCACTAAGGGTGTTAAAGAGGTCAATTGAGGCAAAGGTGGAGGTTTCTCGAAATGCCATTAATGGTCATTATGGGAGGATTTTGGTTTCACTTGGGGGAGGTCAATGAGGCCTCAATCTGTCCAGGAGAAGGCTGGAAAATCCTCCTCTACCGAAGAGGAGATGAATGGGGCCATTAATGGGGAAGATTGAAGAGATCTTCTTCCTCCCCATTACTCCCTCCTCTCTCTCTCTCTCTCTTTCAAATTGGGGCTTTCTCTCTCGTGGACAAATTTAGTGAAATTGAATGGCCAATTTAGTAGCCCCCAACACCATTAGCTAGTGGACCACCTCAATTGAGTCTAGCCCAAGTGGATTGGGCTTGGTTAGACCATAATAGGTCATTTTGACCTAAATTTAGGGTTGAGTTGACTTTGATCAATTTGATCATTTGGGTTGACCCCATGGGTGGCTAGTGACCCTTTGGACTCCCTTAAGGGTTAGGAAGGTATTGGTAGGGTCAATTTGGCAAGATGAGGGTCAATTGACCCTTAATAGGCAATTTTGACCAAAATAGGGCTATAGTTGACTTAGGTCAAATTGGTCAAAATTGTGGCCCCATGATGGGGCTTTTTGGTCCATTGGGTCCCTAATATCCTCATAAGGGTAGGGGCAAGGTAAATTTGGCATGGAGGAGGCCAATTGACCCTAATTAGGCTACTTTGATCAATTTAGGTTTAGGGGTGACTTTGGTCAAATTGGCCTCTTTGGTTGACCCCAATGGGTCCTTGGTGCTCCAAAGGACCCCTAATGGGTTAGGGATGCTATGGTGGGGTCAAAGGGTCAAGGAGAGGCCCCTAAGTCCAACCGTAGGCTTGGTATCTGAAAATTGCTATTTGTAGACCACTGAGGTTTTCCTCCTTACCCAAGCTCACATGATCTTTTGTGCTTCCTATGGTTTTGTCATGACCTAGTCATGACACAACCAACTTAGGAGTCTAGTTGTTTGAGGGATGTTACAAATCCCAATACATAAGAATAAAAATTTCGTCACCGAAATTCAGGTTAGGCCTGCGGGGTTCCTACCGCAAGTGATTAAATGTAACATCCCAAAAATTTAAATTATACCTGTCGTGAAGAGCTCCGGATACTTTTGCTGCATCAAGTCCAGTGGCTCCCAGGTGTGCTCCTCTTGTCAATGATTTCTCCACGGAACTTTGACTAGCGGAACCTTCTTACGTCGCAAGACTCACATCTCTGTGTCATCTATCTGGACGGGCTCCAAGTGAAACGATCGATCAATTGCTACTGGACCATCTGTAGTAGATATCTGCTGCTCTGGCCATAGTAGGGCCCTCCTAAGTGAGGAAACGTGGAACACGGCATGCAATCCTGCTTACTTCGGCGATAGCTCTAGCCTGTAATCCAAGGGGATGATCTGCTCCAGGATCCTATAGGGCCCCATATATCTCGGACTAAGCTTCTTCCGCCCACGTACTCCCGAGAATCCATACATCAGACGTATCTTCAAGAATACCTGATCTCCCACCTAGAACCCTATCATACGATGCCGCGGATCATAATACTTAGCCTGCCTGCTCTGGGCATCCAACATCCTATCTCGAATCAGCCGCACCTGAGCTTCAATGTCCTCCACGAACTCTGTGCCGAGCGCCTTGGGATCCTCATCCTGGATCCAAGAAAATGGGATCCTGCATCTCCAACCGTATAAATCCTCATTGGGTGCCATGCCTATGCTGGGCTGGTGACTGTTGTTGTACGAGAACTCGACTAACGGCAATAGTCGCTCCCATGGCTCCCTGCAGTCCAGAATGCAAAGGCGTAGAAGATCCTCCAAGGTCCGGTTGGTATGCTATGTTTGACCGTCCGTCTGGGGGTGAAATGCAGTGCTGAATGTTAATCGTGTGCTCAGGTAATCCAGCACCGCTCTCCATTACCTCGATGTAAATCATCCATCTCGATCCGATACGATCATCCTAGGAACGCCATGGTATCAGATAAACTGCTCCACGAACTTCCATATCAAATCACTGACCGGAGCATTCTTCCTGACTGGAAAGAATCTGGCCACCTTCGTCAACCTGTCAACGATCACCCATATCAAATCATTCCCCGCATGTGATCAGGGGAGGCCATGTATGAAATCCATCGCAATGTCGTCGAACTTCCACTCCGGCACCGGGAGTGGTTGCAGTAGCCCAGCCGGGTTCTTGCATTTTGCTTTCACGAGTTGGCAAGATTCGCAGTTGGTCAAAAAATAAGTGATATCCCTCTTCATGCCCGGCCAGTACATGGTCCTCTTCAAGTCCATCGTCATCTTGGTGATACCCAGGTGCACCGAATACCTACTGCAGTGAGCCTATGTCATAATGTCATCCTGAATCCGGCCCCCTACCGGTATATATACCTAGTCTCTAAAACTCAATAGTCCGCCCTTCAATGAATAATCTTCGGTCGTGCATGCCTCCAAGGCCCTAAATATCGGCACCAACTTGGCATCCTACCTCTGCCCATCCCTGATACGGTCTCGTATATCATCCTTGGTACTCATCGCCGCCATGTACTCCTCGTATAGCTCCGGATCATCCTGGGATACTAAGGAGATCTGCATGTCCTCAAGCATCCGTACCAGCTCCATAGCCATCAACTGGGGTTATGCTCCAAACGTGGTAGCTATCCTTCTCAGTGCGTCTGCTACCACATTTGCCTTCCCCGGGTTGTAGTACATGGTATTCTGATAGTCCGATAAGAACTCCACCCATCGCCTCTATCAGATATTTAGCTCCTTCTGTGTACGCCATAGAGGTAGTGCCGCCAAATCTTCAGAGCGAATATGACCGCTCCCATCTCCAAGTCGTGCACCAGGTAATTCTGCTCATGGTTCTTCAGCTGTCTGGAGGCATATGCTATCACGTGCCCATTTTGCATCAGAACGACACCCATCCCTGTATACGACGCATCCGTATATACCTAGAATCCTTCCTTCCCCGATGGGAGGGATAGGACGGGGGCCGTCGTAAGCTAACCCTTCAGCTCCTGGAAGGCCGCTACGCACTGCGACGTCCAAATGAAAGCAGTATCCTTCTTCATCAAGGATGTGAGCAGGAGGGCTATCTGAGAAAACCCCTGTACGAACTTCCGGTAATAGCTGGCAATTCCCAAGAAACACCGCATGTTGGTGGCCGTCTTCAGGGTTGGCCAATCCTGTATTGCCTGGATCTTCGCTGGATCCACTGCTAGTCCAGCTCAACTGATAATGTGACCCAGGAAGGCCACCTCCTTCAACCAATACTAACACTTGCTGAACTTTGCGTACAGGCTGCGCTCTCGAAGTTTCTCCAAAGTCAGTGCCAGCTGTCGTGCATGCTCCTCCTCTTCCCTCGAGTAGATGAGGATGTCGTCGATGAACACGATGATGAAAATGTCGAGAAAAGGCTCGAACACCTGGTTAATCAAACTCATAAATGCGGATGGTGCATTCGTGAGCCCGAAAGGCATCACAGTGAACTCATACAGTCCGTATTGACTGCTGAAAGCCATCTTCGGGAAGTCCTCCTCCTGAATATACAACTGATAATATCCTGACCTCAAATCTAGCTTTGAGAAGCAGTGGGCCCCATTTAGCTGGTAAAATAGCTTGTCTATCCTCGGCAATGGGTATGTGTTTTGCACCGTCAGCCTATTCAGGGCTCTATAATCAATGCAGAGTCTTAGCGACCCATCCATCTTCTTAATGAACAACCCCGGAGCTCCCCAAGGTGAGGAACTCGATCTAACGAACCTTGCTTTCACCAGCTCCTGCAGCTGGCTCTAAAACTCCGCTAGGTCCTTCACGGCCATCCGATAAGGAGCTCTAGATACCGGCTTAGCCCCCGGCACCAACTAGATATGAAAATCCTTCTCGCGGTGCGGTGGAAGACTTGGCAGCTTCTCTTGGAATATGTCGGCAAAATCCCGTACTACCGGGATACTGACCACAGAATCCTGTGCCTTGATCGCCTCAAACAGCACCTGATATACTTCATCTCCCTGTAGATGGGCCTTGGCGGCCTAAATAGATGATAATAAGAGACGGGCGGGGGGGGGGGGGGGGGGGGGTCTAATACCTTCGACTACTACTTCTATGTCCTCATTCCTTAGAACAATTCTCCTTGTCGGGCTGTCAATCCTTGTCTGGTTCCCGTGCAACCAGTTCATGCCCAGGATCAGGCCGAAGTCTTTCATCTTCAAGACCGTCGCCAGTGCTTTAAACAGCTTCCCTCCAATCACCACGTTCATATTGCACTTAGCGTTTGTTACTATCTATGATCTGTCTGGGAATCACCCTCCTGTGGATTCTCTCGAAGTGCTGGACTTGGTCCAGATTGTCCACGAATTCTTATGAGATGAACGAGTGTGAGGCACCCGTATCTAATAAAGTGTATGTGGGCTTACCGCAAACGAGTACAATACCTGGGTGATTTTTGTTCATTTGGTTCAATGCTAAGGTAAAGCCAAGGTTTGCTAGGTACTAGTAATTATTAGAAAAACATTAAAAGTACCTGTAATGTCCCTTGCCGGGTTCTGGGGCGGTGCTAGGTCCAGGGCGTATATCTGATCCCTGTTTTATCTCCGGTCTCCACCCTAAAATCCACGACCTAGCCCACGTCCTCGGCCCCTGAAATGCTGGGCCGGTGGGGCAGCCTGTAGTGCTGGTGGTGCATTCCTCTGAGGGCAGTTACTCCGGATGTGGCCCGGCTAATGACAGTGGTAGCACTCCTATGCGGGAGGTGGACCATCTCCACCTATCCTCGGCACCTCCCACATCTGTAGAGGTTGAGGGCCAACACTTCCAGCTCCCTCTGCTCCTGCCTCTCCTCCTGGTAGGGTCGGTCCGCCATTCTTCTCTCTCCAATGTAACGACCCTTCTGTTTGGAACAGTGCCCAACAATGTTCCTGATTTGAAGAAGGGCTCAGCTCAATGATAAGTGCAAGTTGTATTTAATGTTACATCTAGGTCATGCTTGCATAGATGAGACAATATGTCCAGTACTTCAACACCCTGCCTAAGTATAATATCGTTGAAAAAGGCTGGACATATCGTCGACAAGTACAGGCACATCGTTGAGATGACGGGCAAAGCAAACGCTGAGACTTGGCGAGTTCATCGAACGAAGAATGAAGTTTGTCGAACGCAGAATGTAGTTCGTCGAACGCATAATGAAGTTCGTCGAATGAAGAGACAGGAAAAAAGCAAACACTGAGACTAAGGGAGTTCATCGAACGAAGAATAAAGTTCGTCGAACGTAGACATGGGATAGAAGAATGAAGTTTGTCGAACGAAGAATGAAGTTCGTCGAACGAAGAATAAAGTTCGTTGAACGCAAGGACGTGATAGAAGAATGAAGCTCGTCGAATGCGGTGAACACATGAAGATATCAAAGGAAGGAATGTCGTCGAGAAGATGCAGTATCGTCGACATCATCAAAGTAGACTTGTCGTTGAGAAGATGCAGTATCGTCGACATCATCAAAGAAGTCGTGTCGTCGGAAAGGCTAAGTAAGACTGATGCCAATGACATCGTCGTAAAGAAGGCGTGACGTCGAGAAGACTGAAGAAGGACAGCTGAAGACATGCAGTTGCTAAAGCATAGTCTCTCGACATGATATCATTCATATCGTCGAAAGAACAAAGTGATTACGATGACAGACCACAAGAAAGAAGATCACGACGACACGGTCATAGATAACATATCGTTGTATATGCAGAAATGCCAGGATATCTCGTATTGTCGAGATATCAATGTCAGAGGCAGAAGCTGGAAGACTTGAAGATACCAAGGTCTAAGACATCGACAAAGTCCTGTCATCGAGATATTATCCATATCGTCGTAATAATAGAAATATCATCGAGACGAAATTCAAATGTTGCGGATGCACTGTCAGCATTTAAGGCTGCCACCTGATTATCTAATCAGTGCGTGCTCTTAATGAATGGGCGTCTGACATTAAAGGACATCATATGTGACCGTTAAGAGGCTCATCCGTCCTATAAAAGGGAACACTGATGCCCTAGAAAAAGTAATCTTCGTGAGAGAGAAAAACCAAAATGAATCCCGTTGTTGCTTCTAAATACAACAGTACATTCTGCGAAGAAGATGAAGAACAAGAAGAGAACAAGAATCAAGCGTTCTCAGAAGAATCAGTCATCTCCATTGAATGATAAGAAACCATTCCTCATCAGGCTAAGAAAAGAGATTGAAGAAGAACTGTTCTTTCAAAGATTTGAATCAGAAACATCTTCCTCAACCTCAAGTTGCCGATCTCCATCAGGCTAATTTTCCGATCTTCATCAGGCAGAAGAAACAGTTTTCATCACTGTAAATCTTATATTGTTGTAAGGCTTGCGGGCCAAACGTGTAAGATCTAGTTTCAGATCTAAGTGTCTAGCTTGAGGGCTAGAGAACTATGAGGCTTGAGGGCTAGGGCAGTGGACTTGAGGGTCCGACACCGTCTAGCTTGAGGGCTGGAGAGCTGTGATGCTTGAGGGCTAGGGAAGTGGACTTGCAGGTCTAATTTTGTCTAGCTTAAGGGCTGGAGAGCTGTGAGGCTTGAGGGCCAAGTCAGTGGACTTTCAGGTCCTATTTTGTCTAGCTTGAGGGCTGGAGAGCTGTGAGGCTTGAGGGCCAGGGCAGTGGACTTGCGAGCCCGATATTGTCGAGCTTGAGGGCTTGGGTGCAGTAAGGGCTTGCGGGCCTAGGTTGTAGGTACAGGACTTACGGATCTGTGTTGTGTTGGGCTTGAGGGCCTGAGTGTCGAGCTTGCAGGCTCGGGTGCAGTAGGGGCTTGCAGGCTTAGGCTGTAGGAATTGTGGGTCTATGTTGTATGTCTTGCGGGCCTGAAGATTTGGTGGAGTTTGCCGAGCTTAGCATCCTGCTAGGTAAGCGCAGAGGGAAAGAGGACTACTCAAGACACCTTGTCTTGAGGAACCTCAATAATTCCTTGCGTGCTTTCTGTGTTGTGATATTCTAATCGGCAGATCTATTAATCAGAAATCAAGAACACCTAAAGGGGATAAAATAATTTGAAAAACCTCTTCACCCCCCCCCCCCCCCTCTAAGTAATAAGTTGACACCCAATAAACAACAAGTGGTATTAGAGCAAGGTTGTTCAAAGAAAAGCATAACAACTTGAACAGATCTGCCCTTGGGTGTTCATTCATCATAACTATGAAATCAAAAATAGCTATTTGCTCTAAGGAGAACTTTTCCCTTTGGAAAGTAAGAGAAAAAATATACATGGAGGCTATGGACCCTAGAATGTTCCAAATTGTTCAAGAAGGGCCTTATGTCCCCAAGATTGTGTCCAAGAAAATGACTGAAGATGAGATCATCCTAGTCAACTTGGACAAGGAAGCCAAAGACATTGTAGTTGGTGCAGTTGACATCTCAACATTTTAGAAGCTGGCTCACTGCATAACAATAAAGAGATGTGGGACTCTCTAACGGTCCTTATGGAAGGATCAAAAGAAGAAAGAAGCAAAGAAGCTAAGAAGAAAGTTAGAACATTGAGTGACAGTGACTCAAGCTGTTCAGACTCAGAAGAGAAGACTCAGTTTGGGTCCAAGTAATACAATGATCTTCTAAAAGATGTCAAGATGCTCAAGATGCTGTGCAAGGAGAAGGATGCAAAGATCTCCTCTCTTCAAGCAAGAAATCTTGATCTCTCAGAGAAAGCAGAAAAACTAACTCTAGAGAATGCAAAGTTTTGTCAACTCAAAAAGGACTTCAAGGCAAGCTCCAACCTTGACTTGATAAGCAAATTTGGGAAAACTCTGAAGGCATTGATTGAGAGCAAGGAGCTGTGTTGCTCACTAACCAGAGAAGTGGTTCTTCTAAAGAAGGACAAAATTCAGCCCAAAGTCTTGAAATCTAAGATTGACAACACCAGAAGGGTGGAGGATAAACTCCCCTTTGTAGTGAAGCTTGTGGCAAGCTCCTCCAAACCAGAGACCTCTCCTCCACTGGTAAATGGTTGCTGCTCCACTCAAAGAAGGGGAGTAGGGATGCTTCAAGGAAGACAGATCAGGCAGACCCTATGGGATGAAGGCTAACTTGAGGAAGGTAATCTCACCCTCCAACAAGAATGCTAGGCAATCCAATCTTGGGTATCTCAAGAATGGGAGCTCCACAAGTGGAGCAAAGAACGTGCCAAAAACCTCAAGGGTACCTCATGGAAGGATGACCACAAGGAGACATGAAGTTACCGGGTCTATAGAAACAAAGAAATCACTAAAGAAGACAGACTCCAGATGGAAAGCCGTGGATGATGATTGTCAACATCATGCTCATAATCAGCACAGATCAGCATCCTTCAAATATCCTTATGTTCATACTCAAAGGACTCATGATCACATAGCTAGCTAGAGAAGGAAATACAACAGGTTTGATTGTTGGTGCTGTGGAAAGATCGGGCACTTTGCAATTGATTGTTGGTACAATCCAACTTCTCCAAGGGTAACGAATGCTAAACCTCCAAATCACCTTGTTCGTTATCACTATGCATATCCTGGAGTAGTCAAATCCAGTATGCCCGTTAAAGCTAACAATTTCCTAGGACCCAAATTTACTTGGGTACCTAAGGGCTTGTAATCTCATTTTGCAGGTAGTCCAAGAGCCCACCAGAAGCAAATCTGGGCCTTGGATAAGGTGGCTGTTCTGACCCATAGGCAGAACAACAAAGTCTATTTACTAACAAACTTAGTGCAGGTCATCCTACAAAAAGGGGCCTATTAAGCTGACGTTAGCTGAATAAGTCTTGGAATCTATAATTGCCGATACAAAAAGTTGTTACGACAATACAATAGACGTTACGATGACAAAGGATCAAGCTGGGAGGATGCGCATCCAAGGATCATTTCGACGACAATAAGCGTATCGTCAAAATACAATCGAGCTATTTATCACGGGATTAGAACGGTCCATCGGAGCCGTCTGATCGCTCCTTTTCTTTCAAAGGTATGCGCCTCTTCACCTATTGACACTTATAAATAGAGTGAATGCTCGAGAATAAAAATTACGCTATCATTTGCCCTCAACTATTCCGTCGACAAACCCCCGCTTCGTCTCCGACGTACTGCCTTCTCTCTCACTCCGAATCAATGGCTCCCAAGAAAGAAGAGGTGATCTCTGGTTGTGAACTCCAGCAAGGGGGTTTCGATGCCTGCTCTGATGAGATAAGGTCGGTAATAGGGTTGCTGGAGGCATCAGGACTGGAATATCTTCTATGCGAACCCTCAGTTCTTCTCCACCGTGAATTAGCAGAGTTCTTCGCCGAAGCAAGAATCAACCACACCGAATCACAGATCAAGTCAAAGTTGTGATCTAAGAAGGTTAAAATATCTGCGAAAAGCCTAGGAAAAGCGTTGCATCTGCCAAGAATCCAAGGGGGAGAGGAAGAAGAAGAGCTGACCTCAGAGGATGTGTCCTCAAGCTATGCCTAATGCGGCCACACAGGGAAAACCTATGGGCCTATTAAGAGAGCAAAATTTAATCAAAGGGGAAGCTGTTGGCCGACATTGTTTGCAAAGTTCTGTTGTGCAAACCTGGGTTCCATGACCGAATCTCTAAAGACATGTTCGTTGTCATGTCCCGGATAATCCATTCTAAGAAGACCAACTGGAGTGAGTTCCTTTTCCAGAGAATGAAGAACACCCTGAAGTCCCCTTCCTACTAAAGAATATTGTCCCTCTACCTTCTAAACACCCAGGGTGAAGTACTGAATAAGAGAATGGGAGTTCCTCTACACTACTCTAAGAGACTGCATGCAAAGATGCTAGATTGATGGGATAAGTCTATCCCTAAACCATCATCTAATGTCCAGCCTGCTCCAAAGAAACAAAAGAAACAAGCATCCCCAACAGATCCCTCGGAAGAAGAAGATTCAACAAGCAGTTCTGATGACATACCTCCACCCCCACAAATTCCTGGTACGGCTGAGGGGGAGACTTCCACCCTAAGAGATTTTCCAGGAACAGTACCAGAACCTGCTCCCACAGAGGTTATTGAAGAAAGTAGAAATCCCAACTTGGGGAGTGTTCCCGCGGAGGGGGAGTCCCAACTTAGGAGCTCAGCCCAAGACGCAGAGATGATTGATGGGGAGATCCTGGCAGGAGGCTCATCTCAAGGTAATTCACAAGTTGAGAGGGAGACCCAATTAGGGTACTCTACCCCAGAAGATTGAGGCATTATGTCTGAGCCCTTGGAAGACCTCACTCTCTCAGACTACCGAGAGTTAGTAGCAGCAAGGAAGATTGTGCTTACATGCCCTGGTGAGACAGTACCAGAAAATGTCAAGGGGAAGGCTAAGGTAACAACACACATCAGTGAAGAATCATCGATAAATAACTCTGAAGAAATTCCACAGGAAAGAGAAGAGGAAGACGAACAAGCTGCTGAGCCATCTTCGGCTCAGTCAGGTTCTCTTTTCCACATGATGTCAGCTCTACTAACTGCTCAGCGCAAACAACTAGAACAATTTATAGTAAAGACTGTGGATAATCTTAGGAAAGAGGTGAAGGGCGAGATCCAGAAAGTGAAGAAAGACATACTCCACCTCAACACCGAGTGCGCTCACTTCTACACTCTGGCAGCTTCGGCCATAAAGAAGATGAGCGAGGAAGTCAACAAAGTGGGACATCAAACCCACACAATCCTGAAAAAGTAAGAAACATTCTCAAACAATGTGTACTATGTTTTGAGCAGATAGAAACAGATGCTACAAATAACAGAAATCAAATTCTGAATAGGGTCAATGACAATGCTCATACATTAGATACCCATCTGCTTGAAATAATCAACAATTTGGATGTGACTGAACAACACCTGTATGAACAGCTGAATCTAGTCAGAGAAGGACTTGAGGAAAGGGTAATTGAACAAGCCCTAAAGGTGGAGAATAAGATAATAAATGCCGGTTCACATTAAGCGATGTGGATAACAAATCAAATAAGGCAGACAATGCAAAAACCCCCATCATTATATGAGGCTGCCAACCCTTCTGCAAGCACTGAATTAGCTGAGTATGGAATAGAATTCGGAGAATTAGCAACCTCCAGGAAAAGAAAGAGAATTCAGAGCAGCCAGTATCGGAAAAAGAGACTGAGCGAAGTTGAGCTGGATCCACAATCAGGAAGATGGAGTCATGTCTCAAGAGAAATAATAACAGAATCATGGATTCAGTTTGGATACCCTCAGAAGGACTATCAGAGGGTATACCAGACAGTTCATTGGCAAAAACATCAGAAGCAGCTGGAAAGGAGGAAGAATCACAAGCTAGCACTCCCACAAGGTCCTCCTCCCTCTCCTAAGAAAATTCCCCTTCCCATCAACTACTATTAGAGGCAAAGGCAGAAAACCAAAGGGGCAAGCAGCAGCAGACATTGATGGGGCACCAAATTAAAATCTTAATGATTCTGTTGGGGAAATGAATGCTAATGTTTATTCATGAACATCTAATCTATTTATATGCTTGGTGTCTATTGTGAAGAACATTTAATCTATTTATGTGATTGCTGCTTTATGTGTGATGTTATTATCTGAAATGATAAATCTTTTCATGAGTGGCATTTTTCATTGAGGTAAGTTGGGGCTTCTTCAAATAGGGGGAGATTGTTGGGAACAGTGCCCAGCAATGTTCCTTATTTGAAGAAGGGCTTAGCTCAATGATAAGTGCAAGTTGTATTTAATGTTACATCTAGTTCATGCTTGCAGAGATGAGACAATATGTCCAGTACTTCAACAACCTGCATAAGTATAATATCATCAAAAAAGGCTGGACATATCGTCGACAAGTACAGGCACATCGTTGAGGTGACGGGCAAAGCCAACGCTGAGACTTGGCGAGTTCGTCGAACGAAGAATGAAGTTCGTCGAACGTAGAATACAGTTCGTCGAACGCAGAATAAAGTTCGTCGAACGAAGAGACGGGACAGAAGCAAACGCCGAGACAAAGGGAGTTCATCGAACGAAGTATAAAGTTCGTCGAACGCATAGAAGGGACAGAAGAATGAAGTTCGCCGAACAAATAATAAAGTTCATCGAATGAAGAATGAAGTTCGTCGAACGTAGGGACGGGACAGAAGAATGGAGCTCGTCGAACGCAGTGAAGCCATGAAGATATCAAAGGAAGGAATGTCGTCGAGAAGATGCAGTATCGTCGACATCATCATAGTAGCCTTGTCGTCAAGAAGATGCAGTATTGTCGACATCATCAAAGAAGCCGTGTCGTCGGAAAGGCTAAGTAAGATTGATGCCAATGACATCGTCGTAAAGAAGGCGTGACATCGAGAAGACTGAAGAAGGACAGATGAAGACAAGCAGTTGCTAAAGCATAGTCTGTCGACATGATATCGCTCATGTCGTCGAAAGAACAAAGTGATTACGACGACAGACCACAAGAAAGAAGATCACGACGACACAGTCAGAGATAGCATATCGCTGTATATGAAGAAACGCCAGGATATCTCGTATCGTCGAGATATCAATGTCAGAGGCAGAAGTTGGAAGACTTGAAGATCTACCAAGGTCTAAGACATCGACAAAGTCTTGTCGTCGAGATATTATCCATATCATCGTAACAATGGAAATATAGTCGAGACAGAATTCAAAAGTTGTGGACGCGCTGTCAGCATTTAATGCTCTGCCTGATTGTCCAATCAGCGCGTGCTCTTAAGGAATGGGCATCTGACATTAAAGGACATCATATGTGACC
This sequence comes from Dactylorhiza incarnata, assembly GCA_033032865.1. NCBI lineage: Eukaryota > Viridiplantae > Streptophyta > Magnoliopsida > Asparagales > Orchidaceae > Dactylorhiza > Dactylorhiza incarnata. Next base: position 5,226,605 of record JAWHQI010000051.1, on the reverse strand, counting down.
GTTAAGCTGCTCATCCGTCCTATAAAAGGGAACAGTGATGCCCTAGAAAAAGTAATCTTCGTGAGAGAGAAAAATGAAAAAGAATCCCATCGTTGCTTCTAAATACAACAGTACATTCTGCGGAGAAGAAGAAGAACAAGAAGAGAATAAGAATCAAGCGTTCTCAGAATTAGTCATCTCCATTGACTGATAAGAAGACGTTCCTCATCAGGCTAAGAAAAGAGATTGAAGAAGAACTGTGCTTTCAATGATCTGAATCAGAAACATCTTCCTCAACCTCAAGTTGTCGATCTCCATCATGCTAAGTTGCTGATCTTCATCGGGCAGAAGAAACAGTTTTCATCACTGTAAATCTTGTATTCTTGTAAGGCTTGCGGGCCAAACGTGTAAGATCTGGTTTCAGATCTAAGTGTCTAGATTGAGGGCTGGAGAACTGTGAGGCTTGAGGGCCAAGGCAGTGGACTTGTGGGTCTGACACCATCTAGCTTAAGGGCTGGAGAGCTGTGAAGTTTGAGGGACATGGCAGTGGACTTACGGGTCCTTTGTCTAGCTTTAGGGCTGGAGAGCTGTGAGGCTTGAGGGCCAGGCAGTGGACTTGCGGGTCCGATTTTGTCTAGCTTGAGGGCTGGAGAGTTGTGAGGCTTGAGGGCTAGGGCAGTGGACTTGTGGCTCCGATATTGTCGAGCTTGAGGGCTTATGTGCAGTAAGAGCTTGCAGGCCTAGGCTGTAGGCAGAGGACTTGCAGGTCTATGTTGTGTAGGGTTTGAGGGCCTGTGTGTCGAGCTTGCGGGCTCGGGTGAAGTACGGGCTTGTGGGCATAGGTTGTAGGACTTGCGGGTCCGTGTTGTACGGCTTGTGGGCCTAAAGGTTTGCCGAGCCTAGCACACTGCTATGTAGGCGCAGAGGGAAAGAGGACTACTCGACACCATGTCTTGAGGAACCTCTATAAGTTCTTGCGTGCTTTCTGTGTTGTGCTATTCTAATCTGCAGATCTATTAATCAGAAATCAAGAACACCTAAAGGGGATAAAATAATTTAAAAAAGCTAGTCACCCCCCCCCCCTCTAGGTAATAAGTTGACACCCAATAAACAACACCTTCTGTTGGTCTCTCCTGCCACTCCTTCCCTGGTCTTCTGTCGGCCTCTACCTACCTCGAACAATATGCTAGTCGGCCTTCAGCTTCTTGGCCATCTCCAAGACCTTAGCTAGGCTGCTGTCGGAAGCAAAATGGAGGGCCTACCTCAGGTCATCACGGAGGCCCTTATAGAACCTCTTTGCGTATCCCGCATCGTCCAACTGATACGAATCCGCAAACCAGGCTAGGTGTGTGAACTCCCAGTTGTACTCCACCACTGTCCTGCTTCCCTGCATCAACTGCAGGAACCTATCTTCTAGCTCATCTCTTGCAGACTGTGGAACGTAGTGCTATAGTAGCGCCATCTTGAATACATCCCATGAGTTGTCAACCGCCTCCAATCCAGCATAGGTGGTGTCCAGTAGTGACTTCCACCACCTCTTGACATGAGATTCCAAGCACGAAACCACCAAAGGTACTGCCATATCCGTCGGGCACTGAATCCCTACCAACATCTTGTACATGTTGTCTACCCACACCTCAGTCCGAACAACTATCTCCGTACTAAGGTATGATGGAGGGGAAAGACCTCAAAAGGCACTCATCCAGTTGGCCCCAGGGTTTGGCTGAGGAGTTGGTGCCTATTGTGCCCTAAATGCCTCCAGTATGGCAGTCAATGTCCGTCCCAACTCCGTTTGGTGGAACGTAGTAGGAACTAGTGGTGGTGGGTCGACGTTTGGAGTCGGAGGCACTCCATGCTGCGGGGTAGGGTTCGTCGCAGGCTATAAAAGGAATTTTACATTCGTAAGGAGATTTGGCTAAAACATATTCAGTTACAAGTGGGCTTTTCATGTGATTCCCCTTATGAGCATACCATTACTTCCGCTGCTAGTTTGACCTCAAACTAAGCTCGCGCGGGGTGGCCCAGGGTTTTTGTACTTCTTTTCTTCAGATTGAGGTTTCCTCTGATACCAGTTTGTAATTCCCCATTTTTTTGCTACAAAACCGGTTCTTTTGCCCAGAACCGCCTCTTTGGGGTGACACCATCACTCGGGAAGATCGCCACTACAAAATGCCGATACTGCCGTCCATATCTATCACCATAGAAGAAAAGTATACATTTGATTGACTAGGGATCAAGTCCACATCACATGAAAAAGTCCACTTGTAACTGAATTTGTTTTAGCCAAATCTCCTTACGAGTGTCAATTTCCTTTTGTAGCCTACGACGAACCCTACCCCGCAACATGGAGCGTCTCCGACTCCAAACATCATTCAACCACCACTGGATCCTACTCCATTCCAGCGAATGGAGATGGGATAGACATTGACTACCATACTGTAGGCATTCAGGGCACAGCAGGCACCGACTCCTCAGCCAAACCCTGGGGCCAACTGGATGAGTGCCTTTCGTGGTCTTTCCCCTCCATCATACCTCAGGACGGAGACTGTTGTTCAGACTGAGGAGTGGGTAGACATCATGTATGAGATATTGGTAGGTATTTAGTGCCCGACGGATATGGCAGTACCCTTGGTGGTTTCATGCTTGGAATCTCATGCGAAGAGGTGGTGGAAGTCACTACTGGACACCACTTATGCAGTATTGGGGGCGGCTGACATCTCATGGGATGAGTTCAAGACTGCACTACTGGAGCACTACGTACTGTAGTCTACGAGAGATGAGCTAGAAGACAGGTTCCTACAGTTGAGGCAGGGAAGCGGAACAGTGGTGGAGTACCACCGGGAGTTCACACACCTAGCCCGGTTTGCGAATTCGTATCAGTTGGACGATGCGGGCTATACAAAGAGGTTCTATAAGGGCCTCCATGATGACCTGAAGCAGTCCCTCCTTTTTATTTCCAACGGCAGCCTTGCCAAGGTCTTGGAGATGGCCAAGAAGCTGGAGGTCGACCAGCACATTGTTCAAGATAGGAAGAGACCGACAGAAGACCTGGGAAGGAGTGGCAGGAGAAACCAAAAGAAGGGTCGATACATTGGAGAGAGAAGAATGGAGGACCAACCCCGCTAGGAGGAGAGGCTGGAGCCGAGGGAGCCGGCAGTGTTGGCCTCTCAGCCTCTACAGATGCGGGAGGTGCCAAGGACAGGAGGAGGTGGTCCACCTCCCCCACAGGAGTGCTACCACTATCATCAACCGGGCCACATCCGGAGGAACTTCCCGCGGTGGAATGCACCACCAGCACTACAGGCTGCCCAACCGGCCCAACATTTCGGGGGCAGAGGACATGGACGAGGTCGTGGATTTTAGGGCGGAAACCGGAGACAGAATATGGATCAGATGTACGTCGTGGACCTAGCACAGCCCCGGAACCCGACAAGGGTCATTACAGGTACTTTTAATGTTTTTCTAATAATTACTAGTACCTATCAAACCTTAGCTTTACCTTAGCATTGAACTAAACAAATAAAAATCAACCAGGTATAGTACTCGTCTGCGGCAAGCCCGCATACACTTTACTCGGCCTCTAAAACTCAATAGTCCGTCCTTCAACGAATAATCTCCAGCCGTGCCTGCCTCCAAGGCCGTAAATATTGGCACCAACTTGGCATCCTGACTCTGCCCATCCTGATATGGTCTCATATATCATCTATGGTACTCATCGCCGCTAAGTAATATTCGTATAGCTCCAAATCATCCTCAGATACTAAGGAGATCTGCATGTCCTCGAGCATCTGTACCAGCTCCATGGCCATCAACTGGGGCTCTGCTCCCAATGTGGTAGCACTCCTGCTCAGTGCTTCTGCTACCACATTCACCTTCCCCAGGTGGTAGTGCATGGTGTACTGATAGTTCGATAAGAACTCCAACCATCGCCTCATTCAAATATTCAGCTCCTTCTGTGTATCCACGTACTTCAGATTCTTGTGGTATGAAAATATGTCGCAGTGGACGCCATAGAGGTAGTGCCGCCAGATTATCAGAGCGAATATGATCGCTCCCATTTCCAAGTCATGCACTGAGTAATTCTGCTAATGGTTCTTCAGCTGTCGGGAGGCGTATGCTATCATGTGCCCATTCTGCATCAGAACGGCACCCATCCCCTGATACGACGCATCAGTATATACCTGAAATCCTTTCTTCCCCGATGGGAGGGCAAGGATGGGGGCCGTCGTAAGCCGACCCTTCAGCTCCTGGAAGGCCGCTTCGCACAGCGACATCCAAATGAAAGCAGTATCCTTCTTCGTCAAGGATGTGAGCCGGAGGGCTATCTGAGAAAACCCCTGTATGAACTTCCGGTAATAGTTGGCAAGTTCCAAGAAAATCCGCACGTCGGTGGCTGTCTTCAGCGGTGGCCAATCCCATACTGCCTGGATCTTGGCTATAGCCACTACTAGTCCAGCTCCACTAATAATGTGACCCAGGAAGGCCACCACCTTCAGTCAAAACTGACACTTGCTGAACTTTGCGTGGAGGCTGTGCTCTCGAAGTTCTCCAAAGTCAGTGCCATATGTCGTGCATGCTCCTCCTCCGCCCTCGAGTCGATGAGGATGTCGTCGATGAACAAGAGTATGAAAATGTCGAGATAAGGCTCGAACACCCGGTTCATCAAACTCATAAATGTTGATGGTGCATTCGTGAGCCCGAAAGGCATCACGGTGAACTCATACAATCCATATCGGCTGTAAAAAGCCATCTTTGGGATGTCCTCCTCCTGAATCCGCAACAGATAATATTCGGACCTTAAATCCAGCTTTGAGAAGCAGTGGGCCCCCTCTAGCTGGTCAAATAGCTTGTCTATCCTCGGCAATGGGTATGTGTTTCACACCGTCAGCCTATTCAAGGCTCTATAATCAATGCAAAGTCTGAGCGACTCATCCTTCTTCTTCACGGATAGCACCGGAGCTCCCAAAGGTGAGGAACTTAGTCTAACGTACCCTGCTTCCACCAGCTCCTGCAGCTAGCTCCGAAACTCCGCTAGCTCCTTTGGGGCCATCCGATAAGGAGCTCTAGATACTGCTTAGCCCCCAGCACCAGCTGGATCTGAAAATTCTTCTCGCGGTGCAGTGGCAGCCCTGGCAACTTCTTCGGGAATACGTAGGCAAAATCCCGTACTACAGGGATACAAGCCACAGAATCCTTCGCCTCGATCACCTCAAACAACACCTGGTATACTTCATCTCCCTGTAGATGGGCCTTGGCGGCCTGAATAGATGATAATAAGAGACGGGAGGGGGGGTCTAATACCTTCGACTACTACTTTTGTGTCCTCGTGCCTTAGATCAATTCTCCTTGTCGGGCCGTCAATACTTGTCTAGTTCCCTTGCAACCAGTTCATGCCCAGGATCAGGTCGAAGTCTTTCATCTTCAAAAGCGTCGTCGATGCTTCGAATAGCTTCCCTCCAATCTCCGCGTTTATATTGCACTTAGCATTCATTATTATCTCTGATCCGTCCGGGAATCGCACCCTCCTGTGGATGCCCTCAAAGTGCTGGACTGGGTTTAGATCATCCACAAATTCTTCCAAGACGAACATGTACGAGGCACCCGTATCGAATAATGTGTTTGCGAGCTTATCGCAGATGAGTACTATACCTGGGTGATTTTTGTTCGTTTTGTTTAATGCTAAGGTAAAGCTAAGGTTTGCTAGGTACTAGTAATTATTAGAAAAACATTAAAAGTACTTGTAATGACCCTTGCAGGGTTTCGGGGCCGTGCTAGGTCTAGGGCGTATATCTGATCCCTATTTTGCCTCTGGTCTCTGCCCTAAAATCCACGACCTCGTCCACATCCTTGGCCCCCGAAATGTTGGTCCGGTGGGGCAGCCTGTAGTGCTAGTGGTGCATTCCTCTGAGGGCAGTTCCTCCGGATGTGGCCCGGCTAATGATAGTGGTAGCACTCCTTTGGGGGAGGTCGACCACCTCCTCCTATCCTCAGCACCTCCCGCATCTGTAGAGGCTGAGGGGCCAACACCGCCGACTCCCTCTGCTCCTGCCTCTCCTCCTGGCTGGGTCGGTCCTCTGTTCTTCTCACTTCAATGTATCGACCCTTCTATTGGTCTCTCCTGCCACTTCTTCCCTGGTCTTCTGTCGGCCTCTTCCTACCTCGGACAATGTGCTGGTCGGCCTCCAGCTTCTTGGCCATCTCCAAGACCTTGGCTAGGATGCTGTCGGAAACAAAAAAGAGGGCCTATCTCAGGTCGTCACGGAGGCCCTTATTGAACCTCTTTGCGTGGCCTGCATCGTCCAACTGATACGAATCGGCAAACTGGGCTAGGTGTGTGAACTCCTGGTGGTACTCCACCAATGTCCTGCTTCCCTTCCTCAACTGTAGGAACCTATCTTCTAGCTCATCTATTGCAGACCGCGGTACGTAGTGCTCCAGCAGTGCCGTCTTGAGCTCATCCCATGAGATGTCATCCACCTCCAATACAGCATACGTGGTGTCCAATAGTGACTTCCACCACCTCTTCGCATGAGATTCCAATCACGAAACCACCAAGGGAACTGCCATATCTATCGGGCACTGAATCACTTCCATCATCTCGTACATGATGTCTACCCACTCCTCAATTCAAACAGTTTTCTCCGTCCCGAGGTATGTGATGAGTCCAATTTATATACTGATTTTAGGACTCATCCGGGCTATTTTTCTTACATTTGTACTTCAGTTTTTGTTTATATTCATCTTGTTCATGTTTTTACTTGAAGTGCATGTTTAGGCCTGTTGTTGCGTGCAATTGCGCACTATATTGTTGGGGTTAAGCACATTGTGCTCCCCATGGTATTTTTCTCTTTATGTTGGTGCTGGAAGTGTATTCCCTGCGTGTGCTTTGGTTGTGAATAGGGGCAGATCCCCATTTTGCCTGAATTCATGTCTGCATGAATCGCACGGTCGTGCATTTTCTTGATGCACGGACGGCTGCGATCGTGCGCTCATGGTAGCTGGCAAAATGGTGATCTGAATGTGGTCGTGCGTTTTTACGCATGGGCGGGTTCGCCCATGCGTGAGTAAAATGCACGAGCTCCCTGTTCGCCCGTGCGTTTTTACGCACGCGCTCCCTGTTTGTTCAATCTGAAGTTACCCGTGCATTTTTACGCACGGTCGGATTTGACCGTGTGTGAGTAAAATGCACAGGCGGGTCTTCCTTCTTCGAGCCATTCTGCTTGTATAAGTATCGCACGGTTCACGCACAGTCGTGCGTTCGACCGTGCGTGACCAATTCTCTGATCTTTTCTATAAAAGCGCAGTTTCCAACCTAAAGAGGGGGATCGTACAATCTCGCCCTATTTTCGCCGCAAAGGAGTTCCATCTCCGTACCCTTCCATCCTTCCATGAGGGCTTTGCCCTAGGCCTCCTCCATCATCCTCAAGCTCTAAAGAGAGGGATCTAGCTCTACATCCACCATTATCCAAGGAGAAGAAAGCTTGGTCTTGTGGCTGGATTGTGACATGAAGAAAACGGGCCATTGGAAGGTAGTGGCAGCCTTCTCTACCCTGGACGCAGTTGAGGACCGAGCTTGGACACGGATTGACAACCCAGCGATTCCAACCGTGAATCTTCAACAAGACTTCAGATTCGGTCGATTCCTCACTTGCTTCTTCTTTGTATTGATTGTTGTAATAGTTAGATCTTTTGTATGTTAATGATGAACACTATAAACCTTTCTATATAAAGTTATTTCATGTCTATGTGAAGTTATCTTTTGTTTATATGTGTATATGAGGTGTGCCCCAATCCATTTTCCATTCCGCCACCGTGTTCGTGTGCCGCACTAGCAATTGCTAGTGGCGTGCTTGTCGACGAGGTGCTTGCGAGCCTCATTCCGCCGGTGCGACCGACTCCATTCTGCTAGCCTACTCGTCCATCTTCCCTTTCAAAGTAGTGCGGTCAAGGCCTACGTAGTTTTCCATCTCGCCAAGAGAAGCTTTGTATAGCAGCATTGCATAGGAGTAGTTGTAGTATTTTATTTTATTTACAAAAACCCAAATCCCTTTCGTTCGCATTCCATCCCGACTAAAGGACTTCAATCTCAAGTCCCTCCTCGAAAGTTAACTCCACCTTACTGTGTTCCGTAGAGATTCGATACTTGGGGATCACTCCCACATTTTATATTACTTGATCGATCGGTACACTGCCATTTTGTGCCGCAGTCTTGCTACCGCCTATAGCGGTGTGCTAAGATTTGCGCATCAAGTTTTTGGCGCCGTTGCCGGGGAACACAGACGTGTGAGTTTTTTGGAGAGGGAGAATCCGAGAGAGAAGACCTTCCATTTGTGTATTGCATCCTTTTGTTTTATTTCTTCGTATTATGTTTTCCTGTTTTTATTAGGTTGCTTTAGTAATTATTGTTAGGTGTAGTATTTTGCACAATAGTATTTTCCTTTTGAATCCTTTTATCTTCACACTATGTGGGCTTCATTTAATATTCGTTGCCGTTGGTGTGGAGATATCTCTCATGCTAGTGATAGATGTCCAAATGGAGATAATGGCCCTAACACTCATGGCCCAGTATATGGAGCACCGACTTCGTCTGGTACTCCATATGTTGCGCGGAAGTCCTATGGCTATTCTGCTGCGCCTTTACCGTCATACTTCTTTTCGGCTTCAGCACCTGCTATACCAAAGAAGACCTCAAGGCAGTGCTTGTTTTGTCAGAGCATGGATCATGCTTTGAAGGATTGTGCTGCTTATCTTCGCCAATTGGACGAGGATGATGAACCGGATATCCTGATCATCCCGACTCCTCCTTATGGCAGCACACCTTCAACATCTGGTTATGTGCCCGTATCACCTTCATGATTTGAAGGGGATGATGTGGACACAGTCACTATAAGTGTGGCTGATCTAGACACTGGCTTGGCTGAGCCCATCTCCCTTGTGCATCCATCACCATGCGTGGATTCGATTCTTTGTGAGGAATCAGTGCTTGACTTTTATCCAAGCCCTATTCCTCCCCCTGTTGTGCATACTACTATACTCGTCTCTGACGATATTGTTGATGATGTGTCGCAAGATGAGGCTGGTGATCTCTCCTTTTTGCCTATTCCTATGGAGGAGTACAACCTTCTCGGTGAAGAGGATTTTTCCTCAGCACCGGTGGAGGAAGCCCAAATCCTGGGGAAGGCCAATGTTGATCCCGCCGACCCTTGCAGCATTGATGACAATGCCGACATTATTTTACTTCCCCAACCTAATGGGAGTGAGACCGGGACCACTCCCCCCGATTTCTATTTATTTATTTCATTCTTCTCCTTTATTTCCCGACCCCCCCCCCCCCCTTCTTTTTCTTCTGAGCCTATGCAGGTTGAGCCTTCACAGGTATTGCAGGAGGTGGTGCAAATTGCACAATTCAGTGCTGCACACATCTTCTTATGTGAGGAGGTTAATCCCGCCTCCACAGAGGATCTGTCATGTACTGTACTCCCCTCCTGCTGCCTCCCGGAAGATGACACCTTGCTAGGCAAGGAAATTTATTTTGGTGAAAGTAGAGTGGAGGACTCTCCCTCGACCTATTTCTTTCTCTCTCTTCTACCTGTGTCAAGCAGGGATTAATATTTAGGTAGAGGAGTAGTGGTTCTATCACCGTATCGGTACCCATTACTGATGCGGATATTAGAACAGCTGCCTGTCCACTTCTCCTTCCATACTCCCATTAGTTAAGATCCTCCAATTCCTGAATAAGTCGTGCTGGTAAGACATTAACCCCAGTAGTTATCTTACTTTTTCTTGTCTTTTAATTTATCGCCTTCAAAAACTAGTTAGTTATATGTTATTTTAGTTTGCTTTTACGGAGACCACCCATTGCAGGTATTTTCTATTTGTGAAGGCGGTGGTTGTGATTCTTCGTAGGGCTTCACTCCAATCTTCTGGTATGCTTACTTGCTGAGCATTGGGTACTCTCTTCCCCTAACTTTGTTTTAGAATATCTTAATGTATAGTTCAAGTATGGGGGAGACCTGTTTGTGTACCTACTCACACGCACAATCACTTAGCATGCTAGAAGTTTTTATCTAAATTATTTTGTTCATTTTGTCTGCACACAAAGCACCCACTTGAGCGCATGCTTAAACTTTAGTGCGTCACGAGTTTAACTCATTTCTTTTTGTATTTGGGAAGAGGATTGTGTTGGCTTTTAAATTATGTAGCGGAATAAAATGTTGACTCCGGTGTTTCTAGTCAAGTACTCATGTGAGTATAGGGATTTATGTAGATTAGATTTCTTTCTATACTCATAGCTTTATGCATTTCTGTTAGTATAAATATTGTTTACTCCACTCAAATGGTGAATCCGGTGTGAATCAAACAGTAACATAGGGATGTGTGTAAATGATTGTTTGATGTGTTTTGCTCGAGCCAGGAGGAAAGATGATCTTTCTCGGTGGCTAAGAACTTGCCCAAGCGATTCTTGAAGCATTGACATAGGATTGTTCTAGTGCGTGAGAATGACATAGGCCATCATTTTGGCCCGGTTGAGCCTTTGTGCCATTCCTATCATCTTATCCTCGTTAGCTCAGTTGTGCCTACCCGTTCCTTGATTCAGCTCTGATAGTGCATTATTTATAGTTATTTTTATATAATATTTTAGTAGTAATTAATTAGTTTTTATATAATTTTAGTTTAATATATATCTAATTCGCTTTATTTTGTGTTTTCAGGTAATCTGGGGCTGCTAATAGCAAATTTAAGCTCACAGCCATGTTCAGGGGAAAGAATGGAACAAGTATGCAAAAATCTTCAGTACACGCCCTCGGTCACGGCCATGACCAAGGGCGTGACTTTAAGTCACGGCCATGACTCAACCCAGCCATCTTACAGCTACCAGATCATGCCGCCAGCCCAACTTAGTATTACACGCCCTCGGTCACGGCCATGACCAAGGGCGTGACTTTAAGTCACGGCCATGACTCAACCCAGCCATCTTACAGCTACCAGATCATGCCGCCAGCCCAATTTAGTATTACACGCCCTCGGTCACGGCCATGACCAAGGGCGTGACATTAAGTCACGGCCATGACTCAACCCAGCCATCTTCTAGCTGCCAGAACACGCCGCCACATCATTTCCAGCCTACACGCCCCAGGTCACGGGCGTGACTCCATGTCACGGCCATGACCTAGGGGGTGACCCTTCCCGCAACTGCCAGAATAACTCCAGATCGCGCTGTTTCAAGATTTGGTCAAGTCACGCCCTATATCACGGGCGTGACTCCATGTCACGGCCATGACATAGGGGTGACCCTTCCCGCAACTGCCAGAATAACTCCAGATCACGCCGTTTCCCGCCGTTTCCAGATTCGGTCAAGTCACGCCCTAGGTCACGGGGGTGACCGAGGCCGTGACCCGTCGAGATGATTAATTTTGGCGGTTTTTCTTCCCCAACGTTCCCGGGCTTTCAAGACGCAATTACGCAGCTTACACGCCCTTGGTCACGGGCGTGACCAAGGGCGTGACTCACCAATTTTCTGCCTATAAAAGCCAGCTGCTGCCAAAGTGATGGGGATCCGATCCTAGCTTAGATTGGGTCATTTTTAGATTAGTTTTTTCAGCATTTTCTTATTGTATTTTCTTTATGCAGATTTACTTTATGTCTTGCAAATTTCAATTCATAGTTTAGATTTCCAATTCCTGCAATTGTAATTCTCTTTACTTAGTTATAAAAATGTTTCTCTTTTCAAATATGTTTAGCTGAATTTATAGCATTTGATCGGATGAATTCTTAAGCTTTTCTTATTTTGTAATCTCTCATTTTCGTAGCTTTAGTTTAAGAATTATTACGATCCACTTTTGATTTTTCTCGATTGATCTCATATTGCCGGTATATGAATATCAATTCTTGATCCATTTTCTAGTGATCGAGAGATCCATGAATTTGTGTAGATCATTCATTAGTGGAAAGAGTTGCATGCATTCCTCGAGAGAGGGTGACACAAATCTTCCGGATTGGAGTCAAATCCAATAGTGGGGCTCACCGCATAAAGCAAGCTTAGGGGTTTCGACTGGCCGAGGGGTCTTAATCGATCAACCTAAGGTTAGGTGGTAGTTCTCGAGAGAGAGGCTCTACCATATTTTGGGAACCTCCACGGTCGAATTATTCTATCGCTTTTAGTTATGAATTTAGATTTTATAATTTATTTAACTCAAGAAGGATTTCCGATCAAATGCTCTTTTCTTTCTTTTCTCTTTTATTATTCTAAAAATCTTCTTAAATCTAGATAAAATAATATTAATTTGCGTGAGTAGAAGTAATCAACAACCCCATGGAATACGACACTTAGATATTTATTTCTAAATATCCTATACTATGAATGATAGGTGCTCTTGCCTATAGTTCGTAGAATTTGGAGAAATTTTATATCCTAAATTTTACGTATCAAGTTTTTGGCGCCGTTGCCGGGGAACGATTTTTGTTGATATTTTGAAAGCGTGAATTTTATTACTTTTATCAATCTCTTTCTCCGCCCCCATTTCTCTTTTTAATTTATTTTCAAATTTCATTCTATTAAGTGACGGTTGTTCAATTTTCTTTCTTCAAAAATGTTATCTCAATTGGCCGCCAAAGTTGTCGAGCTTCAAAATAAAGTCAACCTTTTGGAAGCCGCACGAAAGCGCCAAGTTAATTGTAATTTTTGTGGAGCACCGCATCGAAGTGAGGATTGTTATATTAATTTTTACTCTCAAAATTTTTCTTATGGAAATAATTTTGAGTTTATTTATGAAAATAATTATTCAAACTTTGATGAAAATAATTTATCTAGTTTTCATGCGAATGATTTTTCCGATTCTAATAATATTTCTTCTTACTCCGATATTAATTATTCATGGTGGCAAGATCACCCGGATAGTTTTCGGTGCGATGAAGGAAATTCAGTCAATCAAGATTTTCATTCCTCCTCTTTTACCCCACAAAATTCTTTTTCTTCTACTCTTGGGTATTCTCCAGATTCTATTTATCAAAATTTAAATATTTATACCCAAGCTCAAGAAGAACTTCTTTACCACGAATTTAAAAGAGTCATGGAGACACCGGACAAAATTGATGAAGAACATGTTTCTTCACCTCCTCCGCCCGAATCTCCTCCTATTTTTCATGAATTTTCTCTCTCGCCAATTATTCACTTTGAAAGTGAAATTCATGAAAATATTGTGTCCCATGAATTTAGTCCACTTGGAATTTCAAATAAATTTTTGGATACGAATTTTATTTTTGAAAATGAACAACCGGAGCTTAATCATGTGTTTTCACAAGAAACTCCTCCTTGTGAAATATTTTCTGACTCGCTTAATTTTGATTCTTTTTCTTCTAACGATTTTCATGTAGAGAATGAGCCGATGCAACCAAATGTCTTCACCGATTCATTTGCCGCTCATCTCCAGCACTCCAAATTACCTAAGGTATGTATAGGTAATTTGGATTCACAATTTCGCGCTAACGGAAAATAAAAGAATCAGGATTATAGCGGAGGAGTCGCCGGGCAACAGTTTTCGGCATTTTCACCTCGGTGTGAATTAAGGGAGTTGCCTGTGCATTTTTAATTTGAATATCCTTTTAGCTAACCCTTAACGTCTAGCTAAAAGACGTTAAACAAAGCGCTCTTGGGAGGCACCCCTTGCTTATCTTTATATTTTTGCTATTTTTCTTTTATTTTATGCATTTTCTTTTCCTGTTTGGCCTTTTCATTCTTGTTTATAAACATTGGGGACAATGTTTATCTTTAAGTATGGGGGGGGGTGTTCTCTAATGTTTATTTTTATAAAAAAATCAAAAAAAATTGAAAACATGTTAAAAATCATAAAAAAATTGTCTCTTTGTTTTCTGTTGCAATTTTGATTCAAAAAATGTGAAAAATACAAAAAAAATTGTTTTATTTTAAAATGTTTAAAAAACTTATAAAAAAACTATTTTTCCAATAAGATAAATTTTGTAATATTAAAATTCTCCAAACTTTATTTATGCAAAATTAATTTTAATTATGAGTTGTCTTTATAGGTTTTTTTTAAAGAGTTTTCTTTTTATGAATTTTTAAATCATATATTTCTCTTTAAAATATGTTAGATTTAATTTTTAGATGAATTTGATTTAATGAGTTTTTCATTATTTTGATTTGTTTAGAATATTTCTTAGTTTTACTTTCTCTCTTTAAAATATCATAATTCAATTTTGTAGTAATTGTGTTAAATATCTTTAGATTTTACTTATATTAACTTGAACTCATAGTTTCTTATAGATTGCTCAATTTATTTTCTATGCTCTTAAAATATTTCTTTGGAATTTTTGTAGCCTTTAAACCCTAGCCCTTCCCCTACCTTTTTGTTTAACCCTTTTATTTGGCATATAAAAAAATATTTGAAAAGATCATATGTCATGGAAATGAGAGGATAAAATTCATCATTCCTAAACATATGCACCCAAATTAGTAAAAGATTATATGACATGGAGTTGAGAGGATAAAATTCATCATTCCTAAACATATACATTTGGGATATAAAAAAAGAAGAAGAAATTAAAAAAAGATGGAAATGAGAGGATAAAATTCATCATTTCCTATATGCAAAGTAACTTCTTCAATGCCAATTTTACCCCAATTAGCCAAGTTTATTTGCTTATCCTAAGATATTTTTGAGAGAGCATAGTTAATATTTTATAGTTTTCTAAAAGTTTCTAATGATGTTTAAAGTTTCTATAATTTTAATCTTGGTTATTTTACTTAATTCAATGCAATTTTGTTTATGAAGATTTAGTTAGAGAATTTTGAAACTAATATTTATTCTACTCATCTCAATTTATGAATTATAAATTATTTCTTATAAAAATCTGAATTTTAATTTCTTAACATATTTTGACATGAGTTTTATAAGATTTGGAGTACATAATTAGAAGTAAATCTTTTTGGAAATGTCCTATAAATTCTTCTCGTACTTATAAATTAGTTTTTGCTCTAGAATAGCAAAAGCTTAAGTATGGGGGTATTTGATAGTGCATTATTTATAGTTATTTTTATATAATATTTTAGTAGTAATTAATTAGTTTTTATATAATTTTAGTTTAATATATATCTAATTCGCTTTATTTTGTGTTTTCAGGTAATCTGGGGCTGCTAATAGCAAATTTAAGCTCACAGCCATGTTCAGGGGAAAGAATGGAACAAGTATGCAAAAATCTTCAGTACACGCCCTCGGCCACGGCCATGACCAAGGGCGTGACTTTAAGTCACGGCCATGACTCAACCCAGCCATCTTACAGCTACCAGATCATGCCGCCAGCCCAATTTAGTATTACACGCCCTCGGTCATGGCCATGACCAAGGGCGTGACTTTAAGTCACGGCCATGACTCAACCCAGCCATCTTACAGCTACCAGATCATGCCGCCAGCCAAATTTTGTATTACACGCCCTCGGTCACGGCCATGACCAAGGGCGTGACATTAAGTCACGGCCATGACTCAACCCAGCCATCTTCTAGCTGCCAGAACACACCGCCACATCATTTCCAGCCTACACGCCCCAGGTCACGGGCGTGACTCCATGTCACGGCCATGACCTAGGGGGTGACCCTTCCCGCAACTGCCAGAATAACTCCAGATCGCGCTGTTTCAAGATTTGGTCAAGTCACGCCCTCTGTCACGGGCGTGACTCCATGTCACGGCCATGACCTAGGGGGCGACCCTTCCCGCAACTGCCAGAATAACTCCAGATCGCGCTGTTTCCCGCCTTTTCCAGATTCGGTCAAGTCACGCCCTAGGTCACGGGGGTGACCGAGGCCGTGACCCGTCGAGATGATTAATTTTGGCGGTTTTTCTTCCCCAACGTTCCCGGGCTTTCAAGACGCAATTACGCAGCTTACACGCCCTTGGTCACAGGCGTGACCAAGGGCGTGACTCACCAATTTTCTGCCTATAAAAGCCAGCTGCTGCCAAAGTGATGGGGATCCGATCCTAGCTTAGATTGGGTCATTTTTAGATTAGTTTTTTCAGCATTTTCTTATTGTATTTTCTTTATGCAGATTTACTTTATGTCTTGCAAATTTCAATTCATAGTTTAGATTTCCAATTCCTGCAATTGTAATTCTCTTTACTTAGTTATAAAAATGTTTCTCTTTTCAAATATGTTTAGCTGAATTTATAGCATTTGATCGGATGAATTCTTAAGCTTTTCTTATTTTGTAATCTCTCATTTTCGTAGCTTTAGTTTAAGAATTATTACGATCCACTTTTGATTTTTCTCGATTGATCTCATATTGCCGGTATATGAATATCAATTCTTGATCCATTTTCTAGTGATCGAGAGATCCATGAATTTGTGTAGATCATTCATTAGTGGAAAGAGTTGCATGCATTCCTCGAGAGAGGGTGACACAAATCTTCCGGATTGGAGTCAAATCCAATAGTGGGGCTCACCGCATAAAGCAAGCTTAGGGGTTTCGACTGGCCGAGGGGTCTTAATCGATCAACCTAAGGTTAGGTGGTAGTTCTCTCGAGAGAGGCTCTACCATATTTTGGGAACCTCCACGGTCGAATTATTCTATCGCTTTTGGTTATGAATTTAGATTTTACAATTTATTTAACTCAAGAAGGATTTCCGATCAAATGCTCTTTTCATTCTTTTCTCTTTTATTATTCTAAAAATCTTCTTAAATCTAGATAAAATAATATTAATTTGCGTGAGTAGAAGTAATCAACAACCCCGTGGAATACGACACTTGATATTTATTTCTAAATATCCTATACTATGAATGATAGGTGCTCTTGCCTATAGTTCGTAGAATTTGGATAAATTTTATATCCTAAATTTTACGTATCAAGCTCCACCTCTATCTCACCAAAGCCTAAAAAAGCCAATCCTAGTCGCACAACCAAATCTGAGCTTTAGTCGTGATATATTTTCATTTTTGGGGT
The DNA here is from genome assembly GCA_033032865.1 of Dactylorhiza incarnata. NCBI lineage: Eukaryota > Viridiplantae > Streptophyta > Magnoliopsida > Asparagales > Orchidaceae > Dactylorhiza > Dactylorhiza incarnata. The sequence continues at coordinate 5,209,677 of JAWHQI010000051.1, read as the reverse complement.
GTTGATGTGGTGAATTTCTTTTGTGAAAATGTGGCTGTGCTTTCTTGCCAAATTTACTGAAAAAGTTTTGAAAAGAAAGAAAATGAGAAAAAGAAAAAGAAGTGAAATGAAAAGGAAACAAATATGAGCCTAATTGAAAAATCTTTGTATAAATTTATGATTGGGAGTAGGCGGTGCACTCACCCATATTGCAAAAATCTAAGTCTAGGGGTGTGGTGCACTTGCATTCGATGTCGGTGTGCGAGGAGTTGTATTAAAGCTCATTTGGGTTTAGGTGTTTCAAGCCTTCTTGTTTATCTTTGTTTGCCTCACCTTAACCCAAGCCCCATTTAAAACCTAAAAGTCCTACCGACTCACGCTATGAACCAATCTAGTGTCGTGGAGAGAATGTGAACGGGTGAGCTTATGGTCTCCGACGCCGATGGATTTCGGTGGAGTTTGTCCGGAACCCCAGCTTTGGCAATGATTGTCTCAGCGATTATTTTACTTTCTCCCTATATGTGACCGGATGATTCACCATGATTCCCATTTTGAGTAGAAGTAATATTTATTTACTCTTTTAGAAATTTATAAACTATGTGTATAATTAGAAATCTTCTCTAGTATTTTTCTATGCACATGGGCATGCGACTTTGCATGGTATTCCACTTTGTAATTTTAAGTTAGCTATTTCATGTTCCCTCTTGCTTATGATTTGTTTGCTCGGGACGTGCAAATAGGTAAGTCTGGGGGTGTGATGAGTCCAATTTATATACTGATTTTCGGACTCATCCGGGCTATTTTTCTTGCATTTGTACTTCAGTTTTTGTTTATATTCACCTTGTTCATGCTTTTACTTGAAGTGCATGTTTAGGCTCGTTGTTGTGTGCAGGTGCGCACTATATTGCTGGGGGTAAGCACACTGTGCTCCCCAAGGTATTTTTCTCTTTATGTTGGTGCTGGAAGTGTATTCCCAGCGTGTGCTTTGGCTGTGAATAGGGGTAGATCCCCATTTCACCTGAATTCATGTCTGCATGAATTACACGGTCGTGCGTTTTCTTGATGCACAGACGGCTGTGATTGTGCACTCATGGTAGCTAGAAAAATGGTGATCTGAATGTGGTCGTGCGTTATTACGCACGGGCGGGTTCGCCCGTGCGTGAGTAAAACGCATGAGCTCCCTGTTTGCCTATTTTTCATTCAATCTGAAGTTACCCATGCATTTTTACGTACGGTCGGATTCGACCGTGCGTGAGTAAAATGCACGGGCGCGTCTTCCTTCTTAGAGCCATTATGCTTCTATAAGTATCGCACGATTCACGCACGGTCATGCGTTCGACCGTGCGTGACCAATTTTCTGATCTTTTTTATAAAAGCGCAGTTTCCATCCTAAAGAGCGGGATCGTACAATCTCTGTACCCTTCCACCCTTCCATGAGGGCTTTGCCCTAGGCCTCTTCCATCATCCTCAAGCTCTAAAGAGAGGGATCTAGCTCTACATCCACCATTATCCAAGGAGAAGAAAGCTTGGTCGTGCGGCTGGATCGTGCACGAAGAAGATGGGCCATTGGAAGGTAGTGACAGCCTTCTATACCCTGGACGCAGTTGAGGACCGAACTCGGACACGGATTGACAACCCAGTGATTCCAACCGTGAATCTTCAACAAGACTTCGGATTCGGTCGATTCCTCACTTGCTTCTTCTTTGTATTGATTGTTGTAATTGTTAGATCTTTTGTATGTTGATGATGAACACTATAAACCTTGCTATATAAAGTTATTTCATGTCTATGTGAAGTTATCTTTTGTTTATATATGTGTATGAGGTGCGGCCCCATCCATTTTCCATTCCGCCATCGTGTTCGTGTGCCACACTAGCAATTGCTGTAAGACCCCATTTTTTTTTCAAACATCCGGGTCTTAGGCCCAGAACCGTCGCTTTGTAGTGACACCTTCGCTTGGGAAGGTTGCCACCACAAAACGCCGATGCTACCGGCCAAATCGATCACGAAGAAGCAAAGAAAGATAAGCTAAAAAGAAAGCCAAGTCCATATCACATGGAAAAGGTATAACAACCACAAGAGGTGTCCACATAAATATAACTGAAATGAAAGAGATACAGGGGCTCCTGCCCGATACATCAAAACCTCACTACAAATTCACTCGCGGAAGAAAAACAACTAGATCTACAAGACACTCACGGATCCTGTCATCGGTGCTCCCGTACTAGACTGCCCCGCCTCCATTTTCACCTGCCTCTGGTGCTGCTCCATCGCCGCGGTCTCCTAAAATGATAAGGTCCACGGACCGTTAGTCAAAAAGTTTAAGCCAATCCTGTTGGAGTTGGGGAACACTTCTGGCCAGTGTTCGTCGAACTGCGTTCGACGAATGGAGAAGAGTTCGTCGGACTCCGCATGTGCTTGAAGAATGAAGAAGGGTTCGTTGAACGGTGTTCGACGAACGGAGAAGGGTTCGTCGAACGATGTTTGACGAACGGGTCCTTGCCTCAGCAGTTCGTGGAACAGTAGAGGCCTGCGCTTGATGCTCGATGCCTGTGCTCGACACTTGCGCTCGACGCTCGATGCCTCCGCTCGATGCCTCCGCTCGACGCCTGCGTCCAATGCTGTCTCAGCTGGTTCTGTCTCAGCGGATGTTATTGGACCGTCTCAGCGGTTGGTTGGTCTGAGCCCGGTCTGGCGCCCTATTTAAAGGGTGCATAACCCTGGTTTAGGGTAAGATGAGAAGAGAAGAGAGAGATTAAGTCCAAGAGAGTGCAATAGTTTTTTTGCGCGGTGTTCCTTGGCGGCGGTTCCTCTGTTCTTGTCTGAGAGGGTTGTGTGAGGTAGGATCAGATCTGATCCTTGTAACCTTGTAAGCCGTAATCCGTCTTGTTGATTAAAGAGCAAGTGAAGAGGAAGGGGGAGAGGGGACGTAGCCCGGCTTGGGTGAACCTCTGTATATCTGTGTCTTCTGTGATTTTTCTGTGTTTTGTTGTTTCGTTTGTTCTGTCGAATTTTCTCATCTCGGCACACCCTATTTCTTTACATCTGGTATCAAAGCTAGGTTCTTGATCCTGGAGATGGTTTCTGGCAGCATGCGGATCGAGATCGAAAAGTTTGACAGAAGTCGATTCGATCTATGGAAGATGAAGATGGAAGATATGTTGATTGATCGAGATCTATGGTCTGTGATCGAAGATGATCCTCCCGTTCCTAAGGTAGTAGAGAAGGATGCGAGCGCATCGAAGGGAAAATCTGCAGACACGATTGCAGATGGTGCAGCGGAGGTGGCGTCCTGGACGAAAACCGATCGGAAGGCTAAGGGCCTGATCCGGTTATTCCTTGCAGATTCAATTTTGACTAATGTCATGGAGGATACTTCGGCACGAAGTCTGTGGCGTAAGTTGGAATCCCTCTACCAGAGCAAGTCCCTGGTAAACAAATTGCTCTTGAGGAAGAAGTGGTATAAACTTCGGATGCGTGAGGGTGATTCTTTTTCAGAGCACCTAACTCAATTCAACACCATTGTGAGTCAGTTAATCTCTATTGGTGAGAAGATCTCGGACGAGGATAGAGCCATCACCTTGTTGTGCTCTCTGCCAGATTCATGGGACAATCTGATTGTCGTGATTGGAGGGAGTGGAGACAAGGAACTGTCATACGATACTGTATGTGCAGCTCTTTTATCTGAGGAGACCAGGAGAGAAGGTTCTGAGGCGACGAGCAAAGGTGCTTTGAGTGTGTCAAGATCCCTTCCTCAACGAAGGGAGAGCAAGCAGGGTGGATATCGAGATAAGTCTCGAGGTAGATCTAAGATCCAGGAGAGGGAGAAGAGTAAGAAGCCCGTTCGGTGCTGGAAGTGCAATGAGATTGGTCATGTGAAGTCTCAATGTCCGAACAAGGCTGTTCAGAACAAGGAGACACCGACAACTTCTGGTATGAAGAAGGAGCGCGATGGCGGTGACATGTACATCGCTGCTGCATGCGTCGCACAGCGAGATTCTAATTTGTGGTATGTAGACACATGTAACACCCCAAAGATCGTGGTTCAGCGAGGTAGGCGGAATGGTAGTGTTGCGCTCGGGATAAGCTTAAAATTCCAGATCAGGTCAATGCGCACGACCATTGTCCTCTTCGCGCACGACCAGTGATCGTGCGCCAATGATCGTGCGTAACCTGCAAAGATTCGGAGTTCTGTCTCGGCTTATGCACACGACCATTGTCCTCATCGCGCACGACCGGTGATCGTGCGCCAGCGACCGTGCGTTAATTCAGAAGAATATCGAGTTCTGTCTTGGACAGTGCGCACGACCATTTCCCTCTTCGCGCACGACCACTGACCGTGCGCCTGTGATCGTGCGCCCTGTTTATTCTGTTCCGCAATTTTGAGCGGAGAAGAAGATCAGACCGTCCAAATCTTTTGAAATATGATCCAACGGCTAGGTTTAGTTGCGGGAGACTATTAGGGCTGATGAGAGGGGGTTAAACCTCATATTTTCTAAGCCATTCTCTCTCCAAACCCTAGAGAAATAAGGAGGAGCCAAGGAAGAAGAAGGGAGATTCCGCCATTGACGGAGCTCCGGAGCTCCGTTTCACGAGCCGTTTCCAGATATGGAGAGTGCAGCCCGGTGCGGTCGTTTCCCTCCGTCTAGAATCTCGGATCCATGGCGAAAAAGAATGCTCCTAGGGTAACGATTTCTTCTCCCGTTGTTTGGACTTGTCTTTTGTCCTCTCCTTCATTTCTCTATGCTTGCATGAGGAATCCCTTTCACCAAATGGGTGAAGTGTAGGATTTCCTCAAGTTCTTCGGAACTCCGGGTCGATTGTGTCCGTCCCCTGCATATTGCATGTAGAAAATCCGGTAGTCGTGCGGATTTAGGCATTGTGTGTGAAGCCTATTCGTGGCCGTGAGCCCGAATCGGTGATGCTTGATTTGCGACGTTGCATTTAGGTTAAGCCTAGAATGCGTGCCGGAGAATGACTCTGTGATATATGTGATAGTATTGCGGGATTTAAGCGTAGGCATCTTGTGAAGATCCTAACGGAAGCCCCATGCTTTGCGAGTGGTTGAATGCAAACCATCACCACTAGAATTGTTGAGGAGTGGTCTTGTACCTCCTTTTTGGTTACGTATAAAGCCCTAACGATCCCTCATGCCCTCCGGCCGAAAGGCGGAGTCGGGTCTTGAGTCGTTACAAAGTAAACTTTTAAGGCTTGGGTGTTGTAACTTATGTTTTGTGTAGCACTAGCGAGTGCTAAACCCTTACGGGCCGAGGTGATGTCATACCCGCATCGTGTGTTCAATCGATGACAAGAGCACGGGAATTGGCTGAACTGAACCCGTTTCCAGGCGCGGCGGTAGGGGGATTTATCTCTTGTAAACCCGAACGACCTTGGGAGAGGTTGGGAAGGGCGTCTTGCCTAGACCGACCAAAAGCTCTTTTCTATCTAGAGTTTCCGGACTCATGATGGTTTTGGTGCTCGGGAAGAAGTACCTTTGGTGCATGCCTTGTGAGCATGGAGCGTGCGGTTGTGTGTACCCACGTTTGTGATGAATTGATGTTGTTAGCCTCATGCGGTTGTTTAGGCGGTTGTGGGAACCTTCGGGTGAACCCAACCAACATCATGTGCATACCTAGGTTCCTTTCTTTTGATGCTCAACCTAGAAGATTGATTGTGCTTGAAACCTCACCTTGTGTAGTTGCACTTTCTTTATATTAGTACTTGTGCTAGTATGGCTTGCTTGCAGGGTAGAATCTCCGCCACCCCGGGAAAGGGGTGGGGTCGTTATAATTTGGTCAGCTGTGCTGACCGTTACTTTGTTTGCCACCGCTTGGTGGAATGTCTTATGCAGGTGCAGGTGAGCCTAGTGGGAAATAGCGGGCGGTGGCCCCTTTTGCTGAGTTGGCCCTTGAAGGCCAGCCCCCCTTTTAAGCTTTTTCATGTATGGCCGGCCTGCATGCCGATGTATGCTTATGGAGTTTTGTGCATTGGATGAATGTAAGGCCTTAAGGTCGTAACTCTTACTCTGGATACATTCCTATGATAGTGGACAGTTCTTTCTGAATGGTTTATTTAATGCTTCCGTTTAGGTTTTGTACTCTCGTTTAGTTGTTACTTTTCTGGTTATCACCTTTTAACTCCTAACTAGTGTGGTTTGTATGGCGTGGGGTCCCGGCCGGACCTGCTGTTATACTCTTCGTACTGGCAGGGTGTTACAATTTGGTATCGGACTTAAGGCGTCGATCTGTAGTTTAGCGAATTCGGGACGAATTCCTTTTAAGGGGTGGTGTGCAAGGGATGTGCATTCACCTAAAACTACAAAAACTAATAAGAATGTCCACTTAGGAATGGAAAAACATACTTGTTTGCGGAACCTGAGCGTTCCATGATTGTTGTTTTGCTATGCTTTCAGTCACTAAATAGTCTCTTACACGATTATAGGTGACTAGGAGTGGTGCGGGGCCGTCTCAACCCCGTAACACTGCTGAAAGTAGTGGGTCGTCTGAGGTGACAGCGACCACTCCTTCGGCTGAGATGGTCAAGTTAGTCGCTGAAGCGGTCTTCGCGATGATCAACACTCAGTCTGGGCAGCTTGCACAGCCTACTACTCCGACTCTGGATGTGGCCCCTGTAACTGTTGCTGTAGTGGAACCTGCGGTAGAACTGAGGGTGGAACGTCGAGTTGCGCAGGTAGTAGTGGGGCGAGCGCGTGACCAGCAATTAAAGTACTTTCTGAGCCTCAACCCTCCATCCTTCGAGGGGACGGAATCCCCTGGGAGAGCTGCTGAGTGGTTTTCAGAAATAAAGAGGACTTTAATGTCAATGCTTATAAGCAAAGATATGTTGGTAACCTTAACCACCTTCCTACTTATAAGAGAAGCAAGACTTTGGTGGGAAGGAGAGTTGTTGCACAAGTTTGGTGGGAGACAACTTTCCGAAATCTCTTGGGAAAATTTCCATGAGTCTTTCCTTCTAAAGTTTCTACCCCTAACTGAGATTCCTGAACTACAAGATCAGTGTTCACACCTAGAGCAGGGAGAACACTCAGTGGATGAGTACCTGATTGAGTTCATCAGCCGGAATCGTTATGAGAGGTCTATGTGGGAAGATGAGGAAACCAAGGTCAACAAGTTCTACAATGGTTTGCGAGATGACCTAAGACTAATGCTTGTGGGTCCAAAGTTACTCGGCTTCAACTTCTTAGTGAAAACAGCTAAATCTCTGGAAACGGATATGAAGAGTATGTAGCGCGCGAAAGACTTCAATGTAAAGAAGTCAGAGTTTCATGCGCCGGTCTCTCAGTCCAAGTCCGAGTTCAGAAGAAACAAGAGAAAGTTCAACTCTGTGGAAGTTAAGACTGCACGGTGTTCCTTAATTTGTTTCACTTGTGGAAAGGTGGGACACAAAGCCGCGGTGTGTCGAAGTGGTCCCCCAAAAGCAAAAAGCGGAGAAGTGGACTATGCTCGTGCGATGGGTTCAGCTCCTATGGAGAAAGGCAAAGCGGTGGAGTCTTCGATTCCCCAATATTCTCTAACCCAGCCGAGGGTCTACTCTTATGGCCAGCAAGAGGTCATTCAGCAATGCGATGTTGCCACAGGTATGGATGATCATCTCCAAATATGATTTATACCCCGTGTGCGGTTAAAGATAGAAATATGTCCACTGTATCTGTTGACAACAAAATTTTATGTCTTGTATTTGTGTGCAATTAGGCCTTGTCCTAATTATCGACTATTCGACGAGAGCTCTGTTGGTGTGGGAGCATCGCTCTCCTATTTGTCTAAGGACTTCGTGTTATGAATCGAATTGTCATTTACCTTAGTCAAGGATAGATTGGGGGTAATGCTGCCTAATAGATCTCGAGTGAGCGCGAATAGGAGAAGCTGTGAAAAGGCGCGAAGATGTTCTTCACCTTGTTGAAGGATTCGGGGCCTAAGACTAGTTTTGTGTTGTCCTAGTAGTAGCGGACCAAGCTGACCGAGAGGAACCGTTATCCGATTCCGAGAATCGACGACTTACTTGACCAACAGGTTGGGTCGACGGTATACTCTATGCTTGATTTAAGGTCCGGCTACTATTAGCTTAGTATTAGGGAATGTGATGTTCCAAAGACAGCGTTCAGTACCCGCTTTGGGCACTATGAGTTCACGGTGATGCCGTTCGGTCTGTCTAATGCACCGTAGGTATTCATGGACTTAATGAATAGGGCATTCTGTGAGTATTTGGATCAATTTGTGATCGTCTTCATCGACGACATTTTGGTATACTCTCAATCGGAAGAGGAGCATGTAGGGCATCTGCACGCAGTTCTGAGCACCTTGAGGAAGAGTCAGCTATATGCCAAGTTCTCCAAGTGCGAGTTTTGGCTACCGTCAGTAGCATTCCTTGGTCACGTCGTTAGTGGAGATGGAATTGCGGTTGATCCGTCGAAGATAGAAGCGATCCGAGCCTGGCCTTTGTTGAAAATCGTAGCGGAAGTCCGAAGTTTCTTAGGACTTGCCGGCTATTATAGGCGCTTTGTGGAAAACTTCTCGAGGATTGCACTTCCTCTCAACAAACTGACTAGAAAAGTTTATAAGTTCGTTTGGTCGCCCGAGTGCGCACAAGCTTTTGAAGAGCTGAAGAGCCGTCTGACCACGGCGCCCATTCTATGCTCGCCATGTGGTACGGAAGGCTACGGAATTTATAGCGACGCCTCAGGGAGTGGTTTGGGTTGTGTCCTAGTGCAGTTCGGTAAGGTAATTGCCTACGGCTCCCGGCAGTTGAAGGTTCATGAGAGGAATTACCCGGTCCATGATTTGGAGCTAGCGGCCGTGGTATTTGCTCTTAAGCTTTGGAGGCATTATTTGTATGGCGTGAAGATCGACATCTTTACCGACCACAAGAGCCTCAAGTACTTGCTAGATCAAAGGGAGTTGAATATGCGACAGAGGAGGTGGTTGGAGTTCCTTGGGGACTACACCTTCGACATCAAATATACTCCTGGAAAGGGAAATGTGGTTGCGGACGCGTTGAGTCGTCGGGCTCCCGCTCAAGCAAATTGGATTTTGATGCACGATGAGCGTCTAATCCGTGAGCTGGAAGAAATGGAGATCATTTGCGTTGATCGAAGAGCGTCTACTTCAGCATGCTTTAACTGGACGGAGGTTCAATTCCACCTTGCCGACCGAGTTCGACAGGCATTGGAGCTGGATGAGAGCATGAAACGCTACAAAGCGGAAACCGTTGACGGGTTAAACGCTGATTTCTCTTTCGAAGATGGCCTTATGTGGAAGAATGGCAGATTGTGCGTCCCAAACGTTGGTACTCTACGGGCGGAGTTGATGTGCGAGGCTCATCATACCAAGTACTCTATCCACCCGGGGAGCACGAAAATGTACGTGGTCATGAAGAAACTCTTCTGGTGGCCGGGTATGAAGAAAGACATTGCCCTCTACGTGGCCAACTGTAACACTTGCGCGTTGGTGAAGGTGGAATGTCAACGTCCCGGTGGATTTTTGAAGTCCTTGCCGATTCCGGAATGAAAGTTTGACGATATTTCGATGGATTTCGTGCACGGATTGCCGAGATCGCAGCATGGAAACGACGCCATCTGGGTGATCGTGGACAGACTGACAAAAGTATCGCATTTTATTCCAAACCGCAAGGATGATTCTGTAGAAAAGCTAGCGAAGCTCTATGTCGATAGTATTGTGCGGCTGCACGGTGTCCCTCGTAGCATCGTCAGCGATCGTGACGGGCGTTTCACATCGAAAGATTGGAGGCTTATCCATGAACTGTTGGGCACTAGATTGAAATTTAGCACGGCCTTCCACCCGCAAACGGATGGACAGACCGAGAGAACCAACAGGACTATGGAGGATATGCTCCGAATGTGCGCTCTAGATTTTGGAAAGAAGTGGGAAGATCATCTCTACATGATCGAATTCGCCTACAATAATAGCTACCAAGTCAGTATAAAGATGGCTCCTTTCGAGGCCCTCTATGGTAAGAAGTGTCGTACGCCGTTGTCTTGGGCAGAAACGGCCGATACTAAGCTATTAAAGCGAAAGGATGTTGAGGAAGCAACTTCGACGATCCGAACTATTCGAGAAAGGCTATTGATTGCCCAGGATAGGCAAGCAAAGTATTACAACGCCAAGCATAGGAACCTAGAGTTCGGCATCGGTGACCGAGTTTACTTGAAGATCAAACCGTTCAAAGGGGTATCAAGGATCCGACGCTTGAAAAAGCTCAGTCCAAGGTACTTAGGACCGTTTGAGATTGTGGAACGTGTTGGTGATGCGGCTTATCGGCTTGCACTATCTGCAGAGCTGAGCGGTCTGCACGACGTGTTTCACATTTCAGTTCTGAGGAAGGCAGTGCAAGAGCCTACTCATATCGTTGCGGTTGGAAAAGTGTCGGTGGATAGTGGGTTGTCGACGAAAGTCAAACCCTTACGCATCGAGGACACCGAGGTAAAGCAGTTGCGGAATAAGTCCATTCGGATGGTAAAGGTCCGGTGGGATAATTGCGACCGAGAGGAGCTAACTTGGGAGAGAGAGCAAGCGATGCTTGCGGAGTACCCCGAGCTATTTCTCTCAGGTAAATTTTCTTTAAAAACTGTAAATTCCTGCTATTACTGTTTTCGAAATTTCGGGACGAAATTCTTTTAAGGGGGGTGGAGTTGTAACACCCCAAAGATCGTGGTTCAGCGAGGTAGGCGGAATGGTAGTGTTGCGCTCGGGATAAGCTCAAAATTCCAGATCAGGTCAATGCGCACGACCATTGTCCTCTTCGCGCACGACCAGTGATCGTGCGCCAATGATCGTGCGTAACCCGCAAAGATTCGGAGTTCATTCTCGGCTTATGCGCACGACCATTGTCCTCATCGCGCACGACCGGTAATCGTGCGCCAGCGACCGTGCGTTAGTTCAGAAGAATATCGAGTTCTATCTTGGACAGTGCGCACGACCATTTCCCTCTTCGCGCATGACCACTGACCGTGCGCCTGTGATCGTGCGCCCTGTTTATTCTGTTCCGCGATTTTGAGCGGAGAAGAAGATCAGACCGTCCAAATCTTTTGGAAATTGATCCAACGGCTAGGTTTATTTGCGGGAGACAATTAGGGCTGATGAGAGGGGGTTAAACCTCATATTCTCTAAGCCATTCTCTCTCCAAACCCTAGAGAAAGAAGGAGGAGCCAAGGAAGAAGAAGGGAGATTCCGCCATTGACGGAGCTCCGGAGCTCCGTTTCGCGAGCCGTTTCCAGATCTGGAGAGTGCAGACCGGTGCGGTCGTTTCCCTCCGTCTAGAATCTCGGATCCATGGCGAAAAAGAATGCTCCTAGGGTAACGATTTCTTCTCCCGTTGTTTGGACTTGTCTTTTGTCCTCTCCTTCATTTCTCTATGCTTGCATGAGGAATCCCTTTCACCAAATGGGTGAAGTGTAGGATTTCCTCAAGTTCTTCGGAACTCCGGGTCGATTGAGTCCGTCCCCGGCATATTGCATGTAGAAAATCCGGTAGTCGTGTGGATTTAGGCATTGTGTGTGAAGCCTATTCGTGGCCGTGAGCCCGAATCGGTGATGCTTGATTTGCGACGTTGCATTTAGGTTAAGCCTAGAATGCGTGCCGGAGAATGACTCTGTGATATATGCGATAATATTGCGGGATTTAAGCGTAGGCATCTTGTGAAGATCCTAACGGAAGCCCCATGCTTTGCGAGTGGTTGAATGCAAACCTTCACCACTAGAATTGTTGAGGAGTGGTCTCGTACCTCCTTTTTGGTTACGTATAAAGCCCTAACGATCCCTCATGCCCTCCGGCCGAAAGGCGGAGTCGGGTCTTGAGTCGTTACAAAGTAAACTTTTAAGGCTTGGGTGTTGTAATTTATGTTTTGTGTAGCACTAGCGAGTGCTAAACCCTTACGGGCCGAGGTGATGTCATACCCGCATCGTGTGTTCAATCGATGACAAGAGCACGGGAATTGGCTGAACTGAACCCGTTTCCAGGCGCGGCGGTAGGGGGATTTATCTCTTGTAAACCCGAATGACCTTGGGAGAGGTTGGGAAGGGCGTCTTGCCTAGACCGACCAAAAGCTCTTTTCTATCTAGAGTTTCCGGACTCATGATGGTTTTGGTGCTCGGGAAGAAGTACCTTTGGTGCATTCCTTGTGAGCATGGAGCGTGCGGTTGTGTGTACCCACGTTTGTGATGAATTGATGTTGTTAGCCTTATGCGGTTGTTTAGGCGGTTGTGGGAACCTTCGGGTGAACCCAACCAACATCATGTGCATACCTAGGTTCCTTTCTTTTGATGCTCAACCTAGAAGATTGATTGTGCTTGAAACCTCACCTTGTGTAGTTGCACTTTCTTTATATTAGTACTTGTGCTAGTATGGCTTGCTTGCAGGGTAGAATCTCCGCCACCCCGGGAAAGGGGTGGGGTCGTTATAATTTGGTCAGCTGTGCAGATCATTGGGCGTGGCAAGGTGATGTTGAAGCCGTCTAATGGGACCACAAGGTCTATTCCAAATGTGATGCACATTCCTGGGATGAGCAGGAACTTAATCTCGGTGGGCTCCATGGCGGATGCAGGAGTGCATTTCAGTTGTGACAAGCAAACTTGCAAGATGTCAAAGGGGCAATGGTGATTGCCAGTGGAGTAAGACATGGAACACTATATACTCTGCTTGCTGATAAAGTAGTTCCTAGTGGGGCTCTTATCTCTGAGAGGCAGGAGGTTGACCAGGAGGAGGTGTCCAGGCTGTGACATCATCGGCTTGGGCATATCAGTGAGAAGGGGATGTCGACCATGGCATCTGGTCAGATGGTGGAAGGAGTGCCGGAGTTCTCCACAAGCCTTGGGTTCTGTGAATATTGCCTGCTTGGCAAACAGACCAGGGTAAGCTTTCGTGGGACGGGAACGAGGGCAACTGAAGTGCTGGAGCTGATATACAGTGATGTGTTTGGGCCAACTCCAGCTCCATCTCTAGGCGACACAAGGTACTATGTGTCCTTTACTGATGACCTCTCACGGTATTCCTGGATTTATTTTCTCAGGTCCAAGTCAGAAGTTCTGGACATGTTCAAGGAGTTTAAGAACCTGGTGGAGAACCAGTTGGACAGAAAGGTGAAGGTCCTCCGTTCTGATAATGGTGGGGAGTACTGCTCTGATGCCTTTGAGCAGTACTGTACTGAGCAGGGGATTGCACGGTAGAAGACCACACCGTATACTCCAGAGTAGAATGGAGGGTAAGAGAGGTTGAACAGGACGTTGATGGAGAAGGCTAGGTGCATGCTCAGTTGGGCAGGTTTGGGGAAAGAGTTCTGGGCTGAAGCAGTGGCGACTGCAAATTACCTGAAGAACAGGTCCCCTACATCTGCTGTGGAGGGATGTACTCCCTTTGAAGTCATCTTCAAGAGAAAGCCAAACATGGCCTATGCTCGTGTGTTTGGGTGTGATGCATATGTTCACATTCCAAAGGAGAAGAGGGGGAAGCTTGATGTCAAGTCTGAGAAGTGCATCTTTATGGGTTACAAAGATGACATTAAAGGCTACAAGCTTTGGAACCCTGTGACCAGGACTGTTACATTCAGTAAGGATGTGGTGTTTTATGAATCCTCAGGCAGTCACACAAGCTAAGAAGGCCAAAGAAGCAAAGAAAGGGACAGTGGTGGTGGAAGAAAGCTTTGAGAAAGAAGCTACTACTGTTGGGGCTGAATCTGATTCTGAATTAGATGATTTGGAGGTGGTGAGAAGTGATGATGAGTCAGAAGATAAGGCTGAAGAAATTCCACTTCTAAGGAGATCGACAAGGGAAAGAAAGGCACTCGTAAGATATCCCCAATGTGCAGTGGCTTCACAGTGTTGCCTAAGTATGCTTGGTGAAGATCCAATCTCTGCCAAAGATGCTAGATCAAGGGCTGATTCAAATCAGTGGGAGCTAGCCATGGTGGATGAAATGGAGTCTCTGAGGAAGAATCAGACATGGTGTTTGTGTAAGCTTCCAAAGGGGAGGAAGGCCATTGGAAGTAAATAGGTCTTCAAGCAGAAGGTGAAAGGGGATGGCACTGTGGAGAAATACAAGGCAAGGTTGGTTGCAAAGGGATTCTCCCAGGTAGAAGGTGTTGACTATGATGAGATCTTCTCACCTGTAGCCAAGATGACGTCGATCAGATTGGTTCTCTCTATTGCGGCAGCGCATGATCTAGAGATTGAGCAGATGGATATGAAGACAGCGTTTCTTCACGGTGATCTAGAGGAGGAGATATACATGAAGCAGCCAAAAGGATTCGAAGCCAAGGGCAAGGAGGATCGGGTCTGCAGGTTGAAGAAGACCTTGTATGGACTAAAGCAATCTCCGAGAATTTGGTACCAGAAATTCGACACCTACATGCTAGAGTTAGGTTTTGAAAGGTCGAATTCAGATCACTGTGTGTACATCCAGAGAAAGGGATAGCAGTTCATCTTCCTGACACTCTATGTAGATGATATGCTACTGGTGGGCAATAGTGTCAGGATAATCCAACATGTGAAGAAGCTGCTCTCAGCCAAATTCGTGATGAAGGATTTGGGGCCAGCAAGTGTCATCTTGGGAACGCAGATTTCCAGGGATCGAAGCAAGAAGAAGCTTTGGTTGGGGCAGTAGAGGTACGTCGAGAAGATGTTGAAGAAGTTTAACATGACGGACTGCAAGCCAGTGGGAGCACCAATGGCAGTTGGGTGCGAGTTATCTGCAGAGTTGAGCCCAAATACACAAGATAGGTCGAGGACATGGCGAAGGTCCCTTATACTAGTGCAGTGGGAAGCTTGATGTACGCCACGGTATGCAATCGCCCTGACATTGCTCAAGCAGTGGGAGTGTTGAGCCGATATATGGCTACACCAGGAAAGGAACACTGGAATGCGGTGAAGCGTGTGTTCAGGTATCTACGAGGCACTTCAAATTACTCCCTATGTTTTGAAGGAGCTGGTGAAGAAGGATTCCTGGATGTGGTTGGGCACGTGGACTCAGATTGGGGAGGTGATCTGGATAGCAGGAGATCCACCAGTGGATACGTGTTCACACTATTTGGAGGTGCTATCAGTTGGATGAGTCGGAGGAAATGCGTGGTAGCACTCTCGTCGACGGAGGCATAGTACATGGCTCTTACTCATGCGAGCAAGGAGGCCATATGGCTGCGGAGGCTATGTTTGGAGCTCGGGTTTGATCAGGGGCCAGTGAAGCTGTGGTGTGACAGTCAAGGGGCTATTCAGCTAGCCAAGAATCCTGCCTTCCACGCACGTACCAAGCACATTGGCATCCAGTACCATTTCATCCGGGAGAGGGTGGATAAGAAGATAGTAACGTGGAGTAAGTGGCTCAATTCTCATCAAAGGGGGGACTGCGGTCTCTAACAACCCACTGTGCCCAGTGGTGTGACAGAGAGGGGTTGGGGTGCATGGTCTGCAGACCATCTGGTTAGGCTGAACCCTTCTGGTGCCAGCTGGGTCCCGTGTTGGCGGGCCTGGGTCGGGAGGGTGCTGGAGGTCCAGTTGGGTCCCGTGTTGGCGGGCCTGGTGATGGCGCAAATCTCACACACCGCAATAGGCGGTAGCTCGACTGCGACACGAAACGGCAGTGTACCGATCGTTCAAGTAATAAATGTTGGGAATAAATCCCCGAGTGTCGGTCTCTTGAGGAACACAGTAAGGTGGAGTTAAATGTCGAGGAAGGACTTGAGATCGAAGTCCTTAGGCGGATGGAATGCGGGGGAGTTGGGTTGGCTTTTGGAAAATAAAAGAAAAGCTATCAACTACTCCTATGCAATGCCGCTATGCAAAGCTTCGCTTGGCCGAATGGAAACTAGGCAGGCCTTGAGCGCGCTGCGTCGCAAGGGCGGATGGACGAGTAGGCTAACGGGATCAAACTATGCAGGCCTTGAGCGCGCTGCTTCGTTAGGCGGGATGGAGTACACGGGCCGCAATGCCACGCTTCGGTAGGCGGATGGACGAGTAGGCTAGCGGAATGAGGGTCGCAAGCACCTCTTCAACAAGCACACCACTAACAATTGCTAGGGCGGCACAACGCAACCAACAAACCACACCACAAGGCGCACCTCAATAATATAAACAAAAATACTCAATCACATAGACATAATCAAGTAAAAATGCTAATAATCAAGCACGCTTCATCATAATGTTAGATCTAGTTGCAAATACATCAATAAAAGGAGAACAAGGCAAGAAATCGACCGAATCCGAAGGCTCGTTGAAGATTCACGGTTGGAATCGCCGGGTTGTCAATCCGCGTCCAAGCTCGGTCCACAACTACGTCCGGGGTAGAGAGAGCTGTCACTACTCTCCAATGGACCCGTCTTCTTCGTGTCACGATCCGGTAGAGGTTGCAACACTTCCTCTTGCTTGAAGGTAATGGCGGCTAGGTCTACCTTTGGAGCTCGTGGATGAAGGAGGAGGCCGAGAGGAAACTCCGGCGAAGATTTGGCGTTGAAAGCTTGCCCGGAGATCCTCCCTAAGGTGGGCGGCGATGGAGGGGCGAAATCGGGCGGAACCGGGCGGAAAACGGCGGCTGGAAGCGATCATTTGCCCTAATTCGCGAGCAGGGAATTTATAGGCGCTGGAATTAAACAGTGCGCACGGTCAGTGGCGCACGACCAGTGGTCGTGCGCACTAGAATCCTGTGATCGTGCGCTCTGCCTGGACGGAACCTGCAAAGACAGAAATTATAACATAACATGTTCGCACGACCTGTGGCGCACGACCGATGGTCGTGCGCACTAGCGTCAGTGGTCGTGCGCAATAGATGAAACAGAACTTAAAAATTAATGGTCAGTGCGCACGAGCAGTGGCGCACGACCGGTGGTCGTGCGCGCTGGAGTTGATGATCGTGCGCATTACACCAAACAGAACTTATGAAAAAAATGTTAAGTGCACACGATCAGTGGCGCACGACCAGTGGTCGTGCGCAATAGAACCAGTGATCGTGCGCAGTGTTCCTGTGCAGAATTGCACCGGAAACACCTGCACGACTCCTGTTCTAGCGTACAACCACCAATCCGGCCACTAAAAGTGGCACCGAACAATGCATGAAAACTACTAATGAAAATCAACATGAAATCACACCAAAATGGGCCAAAAGGTGCACCTAGCATGGGATATCAAATATGAACTAAAACAGGGCTAAAGTGCAGTGAAATGACTAACTAAACGGCCCAGATGAGTCCATAAAAGTGTATATGATGAGGACTCATCACACCCCCAGACTTAACTGTTTGCGCGTCCCGAGCAAACAAATTCTAAGCGAACTAGGAAAGAACAGTAGATGGCTTAACATTACAATGCAGAGTACCATGCGAAGTCGCATGCTCATGTGCATAAGAAAAGTAGTAGAGAAGATTTCTGATTATATGAACAGTCTATATATTTCTAAAAGAGTAAAAGCATATTACAACTACTCAAAATGGTGAACAACCGTGAATCAGTCGGTCACGCATACGGAGAAAGTAAACTAAGCGCTGAGACGAGCATTGCTCAAGATCGGGGTACGGGACAAACTCCACTGAAATCCATCAGTGTCGGTGACCATAAGCTTGCCCGGTCACATTCTCTCCACGGCACTGGTTTGACTCAAATACGTGAATCAATAGGACTTTAGGTTTTAAATGGGGCTTGGGTTTAGGTGAGGATAAACAAAGATAAAAACGACGGCTCAAGCACTAAACCCAAATGAGCTAATGCAGGAAACTATCCTCATTCGCCACACAAACACGCGGGTACACAACACCCCCAGACTTGGACTTAACAGCATGGGCGCGTGCACCGCCTACTCCCAAATATAATTCGATATAAAAAGATTTTCAATGAAACTTTACTTCTCTTTCCTTTCTTTTTACTTCTTTTTTTTTTCTCAATTTTTTTCTTTTTCTTATCATTTTCAGCAAATAACCAATAGGACGCATCCACATCTTCACAAAAGTATCACGACATCAACACCCCAACCCATGAAAATAATAAACAGCTAAAGCTCAGATTTGGGCGTGCGACTAGGATTGGCTTTTGGCTTTGGTGAAATAAAAGTGGGGCTGAATCAAAGAACGGGTAGGCACAACTGGGCTAGCGAGGATATAGTGGTAGGGATAGGCACAAAGGCTCAACCGGGCCAAAATGATGGCCTATATCACCTTCACACAATTGACTAACCGTATACCCATGCTTCAAGAATCGCTTGGGGCAAGTTCTAGCCACCGAGAAAGATTCTCCTTTCTCCCGACTCAAGCAATACGAATCTAGCGATCGTTTACACACATCCCTATGCTACCGTTTGATTCACACCGGATTCACCATTTGAGTAGAGTAAACAACATTTACACTAATAAGAAAAATATAAAACCATAATATACAGAGAAGTCTAATCTACACAAATTTTTTATGCAACCGAGCACTCGACTAGGAGCACTAATAGAGTCAACATTTTACTCTGCTACATAGTCCTAAGCCATCACCTAGATTTTCCCAAATAAGCAAAAGAATTAAATTCACAACAGAGCAAGCAAACAGATGAGTGCGCGCTCAAGTGGGTGAAGTGGTGTGTAATGATAAAAATATACTTCTGATATGCAAAAACGTGTACACGTGTAGTGAACACTCGGTACACTCCCCCCCCAGACTTAAACTAAACAATATGCGCAAAATGCAGCTATAAAATTCAGAATAATGCTAGGGAAAGAGAGTACCCAGTGCTCAGAAATGAGCACACCAGAAGATTGGCGTGTAAACCTGGACTAAGCTGCAGCGTCTGTCATCCAGAAAAAGATACCTGCAGGGGGTCAGCTCCGCAAAAACAGAAGAAAATAGAAAACTGAAAAGAAAATACTACTAACTAAACATGATTAGATAAAAATAAAAATTGCAGAAAAGGAAGATAACTACTGGGGTTATTGTCATCCCAGCACGACTTATTTGGCATTTGTACAGTTCTAGCTAATGGGCCTATGAAAAGAAAAGTGGACAGGTAACTGTTCTAATATGCGTGTCGGTAGCTGGTACCGATACGGAGATAGAGCAGTCACCCCTCTACCTACATATAAATAAAACCTGCCCATCACAGGTAGAGGGAAAAGAAAGTAAGAAGAGGAGGAGGCCTGGTCCTCACTCATCTTACCAAAAATATCCTTGCCCAGCAAGGTATCATCTGTGGCAGGTCCGCAGGAGGAGAAGGCAATGAGTGGAGCTTCCTCAATGGAGGGGGAATAAACCTCCTCACATGAGAGGATACTCTCATCATTGACTTGAGCAAAAAGCTCCAAGTCCTCCTGGGATACCTGTGAAGACTCAACCTGCACAGGCTCGGATGAAGAGAGGGGATCAAGAAATAAACAAGATGAAGAACATGAATAATCAAAAATCGGGGGAGTGGTCCCGGTCTCACTCCCATTAGGCTGGGGAAGTAAAATAATGTTTGCATTGTCATCAATGCTACAAGATTCGGCGGGATCAACGGTGGCCAAGCTTAGGATTTGGACTTCCTCCACCGGTGCTGAGGAAAACTCCTCTTCACCTAGAAGGTTGTCCTCCTCCATAGGAGTAGGCACAACACTCAGATCAACCGCCTCCTCCTGCGACACATCATCAACAATGTCGTCAGAGACGAGTGTAGTATGCACAACAGGGGGAGGAGTAGTGCTCGGATAAAAGTCGAGCACCGATTCCTCACAAAGAATCGAATCCACTAGAGGTGGTGGAGGCACATGGAGAATTGGCTCAGCAATGTCGGTGCATAGATCAGCCGCACATCCGGTGACCGTATCCATGCCATACCCTTCAAAATGTGAAGGTGACAAAGACACATAGCCGGATGTTGAAGGTGTGCCGCCAGAGCTAGGAGTTGGGACGATCCGAATATCCGGCTCGTCATCCTCATCCAATTGGCGAAGATAAGCAACACAATCCTTCAGGGCATGATCTGTGCCCCGACAAAACTGGCACTGCCTAGCAGGCTTCTTTGGCACAGCGGGGGCTGGAGCCGAAAAGAAGTATGACGGTAATGGCTCAGCAGAGTAGCCATAAGACTTACGCGCACCATATGAAGTATCAGACGGAGTCGATGCTCTATATGCTGGGCGAGAGGAATTATGCCTACTATTCTCCGTAGGGCATTCAACACTAGAGTGGGAAGTAGCTCCACACCAACGGCAACGGAAATTTAGATGTGCCCACATAGTGTGAAGATAAAACGATTCAAAAAGACAAACACTATTGTGCGAAATACTACACCTAACAAAAATTTACTAAAGCAACCTACTATAAAACAAGAAAATGGAATAAAAAGAACAGAAATAAAATAACAGAAAATGCAATTTACAAATGGAAGGGCTTTTCTCTCAGGTTCTCCCTCTCCAGAAAACTCACACGACTGTGTTCCCCGGCAACGGCGCCAAAAACTTGATGGCGCAAATCTCACACACCGCAATAGGCGGTAGCTCGACTGCGACACGAAACGGCAGTGTACCGATCGTTCAAGTAATAAATGTTGGGAATAAATCCCCGAGTGTCGGTCTCTTGAGGAACACAGTAAGGTGGAGTTAAATGTCAAGGAAGGACTTGAGATCGAAGTCCTTAGGCGGATGGAATGCGGGGGAGTTGGGTTGGCTTTTGGAAAATAAAAGAAAAGCTATCAACTACTCCTATGCAATGCCGCTATGCAAAGCTTCGCTTGGCCGAATGGAAACTAGGCAGGCCTTGAGCGCGCTGCGTCGCAAGGGCGGATGGACGAGTAGGCTAACGGGATCAAACTATGCAGGCCTTGAGCGCGCTGCTTCGTTAGGCGGGATGGAGTACACGGGCCGCAATGCCACGCTTCGGTAGGCGGATGGACGAGTAGGCTAGCGGAATGAGGGTCGCAAGCACCTCTTCAACAAGCACACCACTAACAATTGCTAGGGCGGCACAACGCAACCAACAAACCACACCACAAGGCGCACCTCAATAATATAAACAAAAATACTCAATCACATAGACATAATCAAGTAAAAATGCTAATAATCAAGCACGCTTCATCATAATGTTAGATCTAGTTGCAAATACATCAATAAAAGGAGAACAAGGCAAGAAATCGACCGAATCCGAAGGCTCGTTGAAGATTCACGGTTGGAATCGCCGGGTTGTCAATCCGCGTCCAAGCTCGGTCCACAACTACGTCCGGGGTAGAGAGAGCTGTCACTACTCTCCAATGGACCCGTCTTCTTCGTGTCACGATCCGGTAGAGGTTGCAACACTTCCTCTTGCTTGAAGGTAATGGCGGCTAGGTCTACCTTTGGAGCTCGTGGATGAAGGAGGAGGCCGAGAGGAAACTCCGGCGAAGATTTGGCGTTGAAAGCTTGCCCGGAGATCCTCCCTAAGGTGGGCGGCGATGGAGGGGCGAAATCGGGCGGAACCGGGCGGAAAACGGCGGCTGGAAGCGATCATTTGCCCTAATTCGCGAGCAGGGAATTTATAGGCGCTGGAATTAAACAGTGCGCACGGTCAGTGGCGCACGACCAGTGGTCGTGCGCACTAGAATCCTGTGATCGTGCGCTCTGCCTGGACGGAACCTGCAAAGACAGAAATTATAACATAACATGTTCGCACGACCTGTGGCGCACGACCGATGGTCATGCGCACTAGCGTCAGTGGTCGTGCGCAATAGATGAAACAGAACTTAAAAATTAATGGTCAGTGCGCACGAGCAGTGGCGCACGACCGGTGGTCGTGCGCGCTGGTGTTGATGATCGTGCGCATTACACCAAACAGAACTTATGAAAAAAACGTTAAGTGCACACGATCAGTGGCGCACGACCAGTGGTCGTGCGCAATAGAACCAGTGATCGTGCGCAGTGTTCCTGTGCAGAATTGCACCGGAAACACCTGCACGACTCCTGTTCTAGCGTACAACCACCAATCCGGCCACTAAAAGTGGCACCGAACAATGCATGAAAACTACTAATGAAAATCAACATGAAATCACACCAAAATGGGCCAAAAGGTGCACCTAGCATGGGATATCAAATATGAACTAAAACAGGGCTAAAGTGCAGTGAAATGACTAACTAAACGGCCCAGATGAGTCCATAAAAGTGTATATGATGAGGACTCATCACCTGGATCGTTACAAAAAGTCCTATCCTCCAGGATTGCACTTTTTGTAACGATCCAGGCCTGCCAACATGGGACCCAGCTGGACCGCCAGCACCCTCCCGACGCAGGCCCGCCAACACGGGACCCAGCTGGCACCGGAAGGGTTCAGCCTAACCAGATGGTCTGCAGACCATGCACCCCAACCCCTCTCTGTCCCACCACAGAGCACAGTGGGTTGTTGGTGACCGCAGTCCCCCCTTTGATGATAATTGAGCCAGTTAAGCGGCAACGCGTGGACTTCCCACGAGGTCACCCATCCCAGAATTGCTCCCATCCGAGCACGCTTAACTATAGAGTTCTTCCACTTCTCATCACCAATAGAGTTCTTCCACTTCTCATCACCAATTGAGCTCAATTGGTGATGAGATGTGGAAGAATTCTATAGTTAAGCATGCTCGGATGGGAGCAATTCTGGGATGGGTGATCTCCTGGGAAGTCCACGTGCTGCCGCTTAACTGGCTCAATTCTCATCAAAGGGGGACTGTGGTCTCCAACAACCCACTGTGCCCTGTGGTGGGACAGAGAGGGGTTGGGGTGAATGGTCTGCAGACCATCTGGTTAGGCTGAACCCTTCCAGTGCCAGCTGGGTCCCGTGTTGGCGGGCCTGGGCCGGGAGGGTACTGGCGGTCCAGCTGGGTCCCGTGTTGGCGGGATTGGATCGTTATAAAAATCTTCCACTTCTCATCACCAATTTCTCTAAAGGCATTTGGATCGTTACCAAAGAATTGCTCCCATCATTCCTATAAAATTACCCAGGGCCTATTTATATCCTATGAACTTATCCACCAAGTTTCATAACCATCCAGGGACTTTTGACCACATGGCCTTAACAAGGTTCTAAATGCACACCTAGGAATAAAACTAGTGTTCTAGGGCTTAATCACCTCTACACCACCCCAAACCACTCATGGGGATACTTTAGGCTATCCTAAACCAGTGGACAAGGTTCCATCTCATGGTGAGGAGATTTGACAACAAAATTCCAAGATAAACACCATGCCCTAACTTTGTCCCAACATGACCTAACTTGGGTTTACAAATTACCCAACCAAAACAGTCCCAACTGGGCTGATATTTTTACCTAGGTCATAACATAACCCTAAGGAGCATCCACCAAAATTTGGAGGGCATTGGAGGTCTTTTGACCCACTAATTAATTAATATATTATTTATGAAATTATCTCAAAAACCTTAGAAAAAGTTTCTCCTAAAAACCCCATCTTTTAGTATGTTATGTGGGTGCATGAGACTAACCTAGGTTTTAAATATCAAGGCTATAACATCTACCAATAAAAAGATATGAAGGAAAGAGTGACTGCCCTACCCTAGGGACCAGTCCCACCATTTTGCCTCTACAGGGAGCTACAATACTTCTTTTGGGCTGAAACAAATTTTAAACTAAAGTAGACCCTAAGGGCTACAACTTTGGTGTTGAACACTTTTTAATCAGAGGTGATCTAGTATTTTTAACAATTAAATTAAACTACAGCAAAAAGGGTGTGACATAAATCATATAAACATTTAATTATATAACTGTTTGTGTGTTCGACGAAATTTTATCTGCGCTCGACGAAAGCAGAGCAAACTGCGTTTGACGAAAGATATACAGCGCTCGACGAAACCTGAACACCTCCCGTTCGATGAATTATTCGTTCGACGAATTATTTCCTGCAGTCGACTAGGTTGACATCTAACTGTGTTTGACTAAGTTAACGAATAACAGCGCTCGACGAACGCTGAACACATCAGCGTTCGACGAAATATTCGCTCGACTAAATCAGAGCATAACACCGCTCGACTAATACAGAGTTAAACAGCGCTCGACTAAATTCTATTATAACAGCGCTCGACTAATCTAACAGATATCAGCGCTCGACGAAAGCAGAGCAAATTTTCATTCGACGAAAAATTTCGTTCGACTAATTAAATGAAATAACGTATACAGTATAACATTTAATATAAGATCTTGCACATATCTTGAAGCACCTTTGGACGGTATTAGGCCGTCTTCTTCCTCCAGTCAACAGCTGGGATTAACCGCGCCTCGGCTTCCTTCCTCCTTGTTTTCCCGGCCACCTAAGCATCGCCCCGGCCAGCCAATGCCACCACCACCTTCGTCGAGGTGGTGGCCGGCGATTAACGGTGGTTGGCTGGCCGGAGGTGGCCGGAACAGGGATTTTAGGTCGGGATTTAAGCTCCAAAAACGGAGCTCTCGGCTACCAGATTGGGGGCCAATTGGCCCCAATCCTTGCGGCCAACTTGATATGATCTATCCACTGAGAGAGAGAGGAGAAGAACCAGACCTTCAATCGTGCTTGATGGTGGTTTCTTCCCGGATTTGCCATGGACGCACCCTTCAAGTTGTGCTCCTTTCCGATCTGAGCCTCCACTACACGATTTCCCCTGGAAGGTTGGGGGTTTCACTCCTCTCAGTCTTTTGAAGATGATAGAGATCTTAATCGAGGGAGAGGGGTGGTTATACATTGAATGCCATTAATGGCCATCAAAGGAGAATTTCGGCCATGGTTAAAACTGCCAAAATCAGCCCCCATGTGGGCTGGAAAACATCCTAAACTTCTTATAACTGATAGAAGGAGTGAATCCCATCAATTGGGGAGGGATTTGAAGGATCAATTGCATTTAATCCAATGAATGCTCTCTTTCTGTCTCTCCGATTTGGGGGAAACTTCCCTTTTCTCTCTCCTACTCACCAATTACAGATTTTTAAGAGGTAAAATTCAGAAAACAGCAGGCCCACTAGATGATGGATCTCGTAATTGGGCCTAGCCCAAATGGATTGGGCTAGATTAGGTTATATTGGGGTAATTTTACCTAAATTAGGCTTAAGGGTAAATTGGTCAAATTGCAAGTCTCAAGATGGGGCTTTTTGGTCCATTAGTTTCCTAGTAGCCCTATTAGGGTAGGGGTAAGGTCAATTTGGCATGGTGGAGGCCAATTGACCCTAAATGAGTTAGTTTGACCAATTCAGGGTTAAGGTTGACTTTGGTCTAATTGGCCTCTTAATTTGACTCCAATGGGTCCTTGGTGCTCCAAGAGGACCCCTAATGGGTTAGGGATGCTATGGTGGGGTCAAGGTTCAAGGTGGGGCCCTAAAATCCAACCCTAGGCTTGATATCTGAAAATTGATACTTGCAGACCACTTGGGTTTTCTCCTTCTCACCTATGTTTACAAGGTCTTGAGCTCTTCCTATGGTTTTTTCATGACCTAGTCATGTCAAAACCAACTTAGGGGTCTAGCTATTTGGGGGGATGTTACAAATCCCAATAAACAAAAATAATAATTTCGTCCTCGAAATTCAGGCTAGGCTTGCGGGGTTTTTCACCAAGAGTGACTGAACGTAACATCCCCTAAGAATTAAAGTTATTCCTGACTCGAAGAGTACCGACTATCTCTGCCACACCAGTTCTAGTGGATCTCAGGTGTTCTCCTCCTGTCCATAATTATATCCTCGAACTTCCACTCTAACCTGGGCAGATTCTTATGCCTCTAAAGTTTCTTTCACATGTTCAGATTCTTAATCCTTAAGATATGTCCGATTAATCAATCATATCTACTCTACAACTTTTCCAGTTCTTACCACTGGTGGAATTGATCAGATCATCAAGCGTCTCAATCATCCTCAAATTAAGTGAGGGTGACTCGTGAACTTTCATGAGTACATGTTAACCAATCATCACTAGTATCAATGTTTGTAAGATTGATCACAATCATTTTCTACGTGGAGTTTGATTCATAAGGTATACGGGTAAAATCTTTTGAAACCCTAAGATTTTTCACAAGTCAATTTCATCAAGAAAATATCTTCACGTTTATTTCACCAAATTCCTATCACTTCCACATATGCTAGTCTCGATCACTTTCGAATGGTCCAAGGTAAGATAAACTTAGATTTTTCTTATCATAGTCGACTCAAACACTAGATTCTAAATTCAATAGGTCATCGTCTAAGATCTCTGGTTATCTGTCATCAAAGCTCCCAAGGTATAAGGGCTATTATTGTAGTTAAAATTATCTACCAAGACAGGGCGTGATTTTTAACCAACCATAAGTTAATCACTTCTGAAAG
Source organism: Dactylorhiza incarnata (assembly GCA_033032865.1). Taxonomy (NCBI): domain Eukaryota; kingdom Viridiplantae; phylum Streptophyta; class Magnoliopsida; order Asparagales; family Orchidaceae; genus Dactylorhiza; species Dactylorhiza incarnata. Next base: position 5,183,457 of record JAWHQI010000051.1, on the reverse strand, counting down.
CCTTAAGTCACAAGAACCTCAAATATAACTACAACTTGTATGACCTAGTTTCCGTGCTCAAGTTCTAGACTAGGACATTGACATCCTTAAGTGATTAATCATGGCAACTTTACATTTCCAATGATTCAAGTAAGGTCAAGCTGTTGTTCTATCTACGATGTCCTTTCATTGTCCTGGTAACACCTCAAATCATCATTCCAGACCTACTTTTACACCATCTCATCTTTGTCCAAGTGACATCGAATATGATCAACCTCAAAATCATTATTGTTCACAACACAAAATTTTTCTAACTTAGGTCTAAGGGAAATCCAAGTCTATCATTAATTTGCCCAATAAACAAAAGGTAAGCCCCAATAAACAAAAGATTAGCCTCTATCTATCTTTGGGCAAAGTATCTTCAATATCGCCATGTTATACTCGTCCCAGGTATGCAAGCAATCCTTAGGGCACACAACCTTAGACTTGGGGTTCTATCTTAAGACTTGTTGGTATATTCCACACTTTAGACTCTTCTAGGTATCCTCTGCTACAACCTTATCAGGATCAACACTAAAATTATGGGAAAAATGCCAAACTCTTGTATTCATCAGAAAAGGCTACTGACTAAGTTTCAGGATTTAAGGAAATCACTTTCTCACTAAAATAAATACTTTAAGAAAACCTCAAATTAAATGAATTGTGAAGTAGCCTACTGATTTAAGTCTTCACAAATTCTATAGAAATTCACAAAGCTTCCTAATGCTCTGAAATGTCCTATCACCAATTTGCACAATTAAACAATGAGTATTGGACCCTCAATTATTTTTCTTAAGTCTAAATCAAAATAGGTGCCTTGTGAATGAAGTACAGGCTAAATCATTCAATTAAATACAAAAAAATTACCAAAGGTGTATATCATGATAACATAAACACTACCCAAGTTTCATCATCATCCAAGGCATTTTGATCCTGTAATCATCTCTTATAGGAAATTTCTCTAAAGGGATTACGACCTAATTCAAAAGGAATAATTGCTCCAGGATTGCACTTTTTGTAACGGTCCAGGCCCGCCAACAAGGGGCCCAGCAGGACCACCAGCACCCTCCCATCCCAAGCCCGTCAACGCGGGACCCAGCTGGCACTGGAAGGGTTTAGCCTAACCAGATGGTCTGCAGACCATGCACCCCAAACCCTCTCTGTCCTACCACAGGGCACAGCGGGTTGTTGGAGACCACAGTCCCCCTTTGATGAGAATTGAGCCAGTTAAGCGGCAGCGCGTGGACTTCCCAGGAGGTTACCCATCCCAGAACTACTCCAGCCCGAGCACGCTTAACTATGGAGTACTTTCACTTCTCATCACCAATTGAGCTGCAGCTCAATTAGTGATGAGAAGTGAAAGTACTCCATAGTTAAGCGTGCTCGGGCTGGAGTAGTTCTGGGATGGGTGACTTCCTGGGAAGTCCACGTGCTGCCGCTTAACTGGCTCAATTCTCATCAAAGGGGGACTGCGGTCTCCAACAACCCGCTGTGCCCTATGGTGGGACACAGAGGGGTTAGGGTGCATGGTCTGCAGACCATCTGGTTATGCTAAACCCTTCCAGTGCCAGCTGGGTCCCGTGTTGACGGGCCTGGGCTGGGAGGGTGCTGGCGGTCCAGCTGGGTCCCGTGTTGGTGGGCCTGGACCATTACACTGTGAGGGGCTCGCAGCGGTACTAGGAGCTATGATGGGCTGAATCCCAAAGCTCCCTTTCAAGGAACTTATTCATATCGGTGTCTACCCTTGACCTGACCACTATTAATGTTACACTTACTAACACTAAGTTTGTTTTACTCCACTCAAAGGCAATGACAACCTCTCGTCGATCCCAAGCATAATCTTGCCTCCTAGTCAACTAGGCATCTAACTCCTACCCACTTTTGGTGACCCCTTCCAAACTCAATCAGTCTAGGTGCACCAAATTCTTTAACTCCCCATGTAAGACCTAACTGCTTATCTTAATTCAGCATTTTCACTATACACAAACCACTTGAACTATATGAGGTGCATGAGAGGAGGTACTCCAAATAATCATCCAAATGACCCAAAATTATTATTGGGAGTGTGTTACGACATTGTAAGACTATCTACATAAATTCATAAGTTTCCTAATTTATTTGTCATTTATTATAACTTCCTCAAAATCAGGGAACATTTAACTTTGAACACCAAGTATGGTTTTCTAATAAGCTATGTGCTTACAAAAATTTGTACGACTATATATCCTCAAAATAAAAGCCATATATGAAATTCATAACTTTCTAGAAAGGTTTTGACCTCCAAAAAAATATTGACTAATTTATCAAAATCAAGGATTGATGACTGATATTTTAGTCATCGTTTTAGGCTAATATCTTATTAGGTATTTAAATAAATTATCACATTTTGTTCATTGTTTTTATAAATTTTCGTAAAAATAATATTGTACGTTATAACTAATATATTTCTATATTTTTGTCGGGATTCGGCAGGCCTAGGGGACTTTTTGTGCGGTTCGTCGATCGTTCGTTGATCTCAGTTCGTCTAACGCAGTCCGTGAACTTACATATAGTCTTTTATTACAGTCTTTGATGACCATTCGTCGAACGAAGTTCGTCGATCTCTTGCTCGTTCGTCGATCGGAGGCCGCCATGCGACAGTTCGTTAATCTCCCATCCATTCGTCGAACGCAGTTCATCAATCTATCGACCGTTCTTCGATCGGAGGCCACCAGGAGACAGTTCGTCGATCTCCCGCCCATTCGTCGAATGTTGTTCGTTGATCTCTCGCCCGTTCATCGATCGGAGGCCGCCAGGCGACAGTTCGTCGATCTCCCGCCCTTTAGTTGAACGCAGTTCATCGATCTTCTGACCGTTCATCGATCGGAGCCTGCGTTCGTCTATCGAAGCTTATTCGTCGATCGTGGCCATTCGCCGTTTGTTGAACGCAGTTCGTCAATCTCCTCCATGCTGCGTGTATCAAATCTCCTCCACCATGCGAGTGACTCATTCCGCGCCACTTCCCGCTGAAGCTTCCCGCCAGCAGCAGTTTTAAAGATAGACGCACGTAACGCCTGCATTGAAGCCAGACAGCGTCTTCCCTGCACCCAGCAGATCACGCCCCTTACACGCCACAGGGTCACGGGCGTGACACAAGGGCGTGTAACCCAAAATTTTTAGCTATAAAATGACAGCTCCTTCAGATGAAAAAAAAAAGGTTTTGGAGTTCTAGCTTAACTTTTTGTACTGTTTTCTTACTCTTATACTTCTTTCCCTTCTTGTACTTCATTTCAAAAGCTTGTAAAATTCAATTTCTAGTTGTAACTTTATTTGTAAATCAATAAAATAATTCTTTTTCTTTTATTCTACTCTTCCTTTTTTTATCATGCACTTCTTTATTTTCATCGATTCCTCCATCTCTATGAGTAGCTAAATTTCTATTAGTACTCGACCGAGATGATCCAAGGAAAATATAATTCATGATTTAATCTTTAGTTTCTCTTTCTCTTCCTTAGAATACTTAAGATTTATCCTTGAACTTTTTTGGATTAAGATTATATTGTCGATATTTAATTCTCATTATTGTTTTCGTAGTCTAATAACCGAGAGGTTTTGATTTCGAATCGATCACTTCAAGGATAAAGAGAGTTGAATGCACTCCTCGAGAGAGGATGACATAATTCTCCCGGAATGGAGTCAATTCCAATAGAGGGGTTCACTATGATAAAGCGGGTTTTAAGGATTTTGATTCTAGAGCGAAAGTTTGATTGATCAACCTAAACTCAGTTGAGCGTATCCTCGAGAGAGGTCCGTTCATAATTCGGGAACCTCCACTGTCAAGTCAGTTCTCAAGAGAATTAGAAGTTTTATTTATTATATTTATTTTCCAAGGTGATTCAAAGTCGAGTACTAGTCTCCTAACTCATAGTTTTTTTTAAATTAAGCTATTTCTCTTTCTTGCAAACAACCAACCCAAAGTTTTAATTGATAAAATAATAGAGATGTTCTTGAAGTAAGAGTACTCAACTACCCCGAGTCTTATATGACCTTGGTTTATTTTAACCTATACTACATTCGATATGGAACACTTGTCGTTGTCATTTGCTGTCATAGTTTAGCGCATCATGTTTTTGGCGTCGTTGCCGCGGAAATACGGTTGATATTTCGAAAAAAGAAATATCTATTAATTTTATCTTTTCGTTTCTTATTTTCTTATTAAGGTGTAACTAAATTCTTGGAAAGGACGCTTTGGGCTTGAATTCCTGTCACAGCCTCTAGTACTTTGCGAGCCCTTCACCGGGTTGACCTTGGGAAGTCCAGTACTAATATTAAATCACCTAATTAAAAAAATCTACATAAAAAAATAAAAATAAAAATAAAAATATAATAAAAAAAAATTAAATATATTTATCTAAAATTTTATTTTACCTTTTTCTTTTTCCACATCTTTTTTTTTCTTTTGGTTTATGACCCAGAAAAACTCTTCAATTAATCTTGAATTTTGTTTTGATCGGAAATCGAGCGCACCTTTCGGCGACGTTTTCGATTTAGTGATCTACCAATAATTCGCGAAGAGTCAATCGGAGAAACTAACGAAGATATAATGGATGACCCCGACCATAATGAGGCTCCGCTACGCAGTATGTCCTATTATGCGAGGCTGAATTGGGAGGGAACACAATCTATCATTATTCGTCCGGCGGTGGTAAATAATAATATTGAAATTAAAACGAGTATCATTGAGATGGTACAGCAAACTGTCGTTTTCGATGGCTTAACGGATGAAGATCCTAATTTACATCTTTTAATTTTTTTGGAAATTTGCGATACGTTTAAAATTAATGGCATCACCGATGACACCATTCGTTTGCGTTTATTTCCTTTCTCTTTGCAGACTAAGGCCAAGCAGTGGTTGAGGTCTCTTCCTAGAGGTTCCATCACTACATGGGCCGAGATGATGGAGAAATTCTTAACGAAATATTTTCCTCCGGCAAAGTCCGCTAAATTACGGACGGATATTCTCTCCTTCATGCAATTAGACTCGGAGTCTCTCTATGACACATGGGAGCGCTTCAAGGAATTATTGCGGAGATGTCCTCACCATGCCCTTCCTTTATGGCAACAAGTTCAAACATTCTATAATGGTTTGAATCTCCAAACAAGGCAAATGATTGATGTGGCAGCTGGGGGAACTCTAAATAACAAAACCCCCGAGGCCGCTCAAGAGATTTTTGAGGAGATGGCCATGAATGCTTATCAGTGGAATGCACCAAGGTCGCGTCCTAACAAGCCGACCAGACTCTTTGAAGTCGAGGCCACCCCGAATTTAGCACATCAAGTAGAATGGCTTACTAAGCAAATGGCAGAGATGTCTGCTTCCTCCGCCACTATTGGGGCTAATAAAAATAATAATAATAATAATAATAATAATAATTTTATTCAAGAGCAAGTTGATTATATGTGGAACTCCTACCATCCTCCTTATAACCGAAATAATAATCTTCCTATTAATAATAGTTATAATCTGGGTTTAAGGAACCACCCTAATTTTTCCTGGAGCAACCCCAATAATGCTCAGCATCCACCACAAGTGAATCCTCCTGGATTCGCTCCACCGCAACCACCCAATCACCCTTCACTTGAAGAGGTCTTCACCAAATACGTTACCTCTAATGAGACCAACATCCGGAATCTTTTCGGATCTATTAAAATCCTGGAAAATCAGATTGGTCAGCTCGCCAAAATGTTCTCCGAACGCCAGCAATGAGCTCTGTCGGGCAATACTGAGCCCAATCCAAGGGAGAGCGCCAACGCAATAACCCTCCGTAGCGTAAAGGAGGTAACTTCTTCAAAATTGGTTGAGCCTGAGGTAAGCGTTTCATCCCCCGCCCCCCCCCCCCCCCCCCCCCCCCCGCACAAGTTAATTCTACTTTAGCTCCGCGCATTATTAAAAGTCCTTCCCTTCCTTACCCTTTAAAATTTAAAGATGAACGCAATGAGGAGGAAAACAAAAAGTTTATTGAAATTTTAAAACAAATTCAAATAAATGTGCCATTTTGCGAAGCGATCGCCCAAATGCACAAATACGCTAAATATCTCAAAGATCTACTTTCTAATAAAAAGAAACTTGAAATTTTTTTGCTTATATCCCTAAACACTGAATGCTCGACAGTTTTATTAAATAAATTACCTCAAAAATTAGACGATCCGGGACGATTCCCTATCCCATGCTTGTTCGGTAATTTCTTAATAAAACACGCCTTCGCAGATTTAGGCGCTAGTATTAATTTGATGCCATTTTCGTTATTTAAAAAGCTTGGTTTAGGCAATACAAGCCAACAAAAATCAGCATCCAATTAGCAGACAGATCAATAAATTACCCGATAGGGGTCATTGAGGACGTGCTTGTCATGGTTGACAAATTTATCTTCCCGGTAGATTTTCTCATCCTAGACATTAAGGAAGACGCTGAAGTCCCTATTATACTCAGGCGTCCTTTCCTTGCAACCTCTCCGGCAATTATTGATGTTAGTAATGGCAAACTTCTCCTACGAGTTGGGGATGAAGAAGTGATTTTTAGTATAAACAACTGTATGAGAAATTCTTTTTCTAATGACGACTCTTGTTTTACCTTAGAATCTAATTTTGAAGAGGAAATAACGTCGTTTTCTGAAATAATTTCACCTTTATTTGAAAATCCGGAAATTAAAAATTTATTTTGTCTAAAATAAATAACCCGGCCGCTCAAATTTGTAAAGAAAAATTGAATATTTCTAAAATAAAAACATCTTACGAGGAGCCACCGAGTTTAGAATTAAAATAATTGCTGAAACATTTAAAATATATATTCTTAGAAAAAGATTTAAAATTTCCCGTATATCTTCCGCACTTAACGATTTGGAAATTTCCGAATTAATTAAAATTTTAAATAATCACCGCCATGCAATTGCATGACATATTTCTGACATCAAAGGGATTAGCCCCTCTTTTTGCATGCATAAAATAAATTTAGAAAATAATTCTAGCGGCACTATTCAGCCTCAACGATGCCTTAACCCCAATATGAAGGACGTCATTAATGCCAAAATTATAAAATTATTAGACGCGGGAATTATTTACCCAATTTCTGATAGCACTTGGGTTAGCCCAGTGCAAGTCGTGCTTAAAAAGGTGGAATAACGGTGATCACTAACAAAAATAATGAGTTGATTCCGACGCGTACTATTACGGGTTGGCGAGTATGCATCGATTACAGGAAATTAAATGATGCTACCCGCAAGGATCACTTTCCGTTACCCTTTATTGACCAAATCTTAGAACGCTTATCCGGTCATTCACACTACTGTTTCCTCGATGGTCTTTCGGGATATTTTCAAATCCCAATTGCACTCGAAGACCAAGAGAAAACCACCTTCACCTGCCCGTTCGACACCTTCGCATATCGAAGAATGCCGTTTGGTCTTTGCAACGTGCCGGCTACATTTCAAAGATGTATGTTGACAATTTTTAATGAACTTGTAGAAGACGTCATGGAAGTTTTCATGGATGATTTCTCTGTATTTGGCGATTCTTTTACAAATTGTTTAAATAATCTTGATCATGTTCTTCAACGCTGCGAAGACACGAATTTGGCACTCAACTGGGAGAAGTGCCACTTTATGGTCCAAGAGGGATTAGTCCTTGGGCATAAAATCTCAAGCAAACGGATCTAGGTCAATGGGGCCAAGATTGAGGTCATAGAAAAACTCCTCCCTCCTACTAATATTAAATCTATAAGGAGTTTTCTAGGACATGCGGGTTTTATAGGCAGTTTATTAAAGATTTTTCAAAAATTACAAAACCGCTAACTCATCTTTTAGAAAAAGAATCCACGTTTAATTTTGATGACGAATGTTTAAAAGCGTTTAATAAAATTAAAAGTGAACTCATCAATTCTCCAATTTTAAGCGCGCCTAATTGGTCTCTTCCGTTCGAAATCATGTGCGATGCTAGCGATTTTGCTGTAGGGGCAGTTTTAGGCCAGTGGGTAAATAATTTTTGCGTTTGATAAATTTCGATCATATATAATGCTTTCAAACTTATTGTTTTACAGATCACTCCGCTCTCCGGTATTTACTACAAAAAGGAGATGCAAAGCCTCGACTGCTAAGGTGGATCCTCCTGCTACAAGAATTTGATTTGGAGATCCAAGACAAGAGGGGAGCGGAGAATGATGCAGCCGACCACCTCTCACGGTTAGAGAATCCGGCTGTAGGAGCGATTATGGAGGCCGAAATTGATGACAAATTCCCTGAAGAGCGCCTCCTCGCCATCGAAAAGGTAACGACTTCTTCCACCCCTTGGTACGCAGATTTGACCAACTATTTAGTGGCCCGGGTCCTACCAAAAGTTTTTTCAAGTCAGCAAAAGAATAAATTCTTTTCGGACTTGAAAAATTATTTTTGGGAGGACCCCTTTTTATTTCGTGTCTGCGCGGACCAAGTGGTAAAAAAGTGTATTTCGGGCGAAGAAGGCATCCAAATTTTGTGGCACTGCCACGAAGGACCAATCGGTGGTCACTATCAAGCAAACCAGACCGCAAGGAAGGTGCTAGAGGTAGGCTTCTATTGGCCCTCCTTATTCAAAGATGCTCACAATTTTGTGAGTAATTGTGATCGGTGCCAAAGGTTAGGAAACATTTCTAACCGGGACGAAATGCCCCAAAATATACTTTTAGAATGTGAAATTTTTGATTCATGGGGAATATATTTTGTAGGTCATTTACCCTCCTCTTTTAATAATAAATATATCATTGTCGCGGTCGATTACATGTCAAGGTGGGCAGAAGTACATGCTTTTCCCACCAACAACGCGAGAGTCGTCGTGAAGTTTTTAAAAAAATTATTTACGCAATTTGGCACACCCCTAGCACTAATTAGTGATCGGGGCACACATTTCTATAACAACTAACTTGCTAAAATTTTAGCAAATTATGGAGTTACATACAAGCTGTCAACCGCCTACCACCCACAAGCAAATGGCCAAGTGGAGGTGGTGAATCGTGAACTTAAAAGAATATTAGAAAAAACAGTGTCCGTCAATAGGAAGGATTGGTCATTAAAATTAGACGACGCACTATGGGCCTATCGGACAGCGTACAAAACTGCCATCGGATGTACGCCGTACCAGTTAGTCTATGATAAAGCATACCATTTACCGGTCGGACTAGATTATCGCGCTTTTGGGGCGCTAAAATTTTTAAATTTGGATTTAGACTTAGCCTCCGAACATAGAAAAATGCAAATAAATGAACTAGACGAATGTCGCGCAAACGCCTATGAAAATAATAAATTTTATAAGGAGCAAACTAAGTTTTATCATGAAAAAAAAAATCAAAAATCCAATAACTTTTTCGTCGGGAGATTTTGTCCTTCTTTTTAATTCAAGACTTAGGCTTTTTCTGGGAAAATTAAAAACCCGATGGTCCGGACCCTTCATAGTAAAAGAAGTTTGGCCATACGGGACCGTGCCTATAGAGCACCCGGAAAAAGGCTCTTTTAAGGTCAACGGGCAGCGTTTAAAATTATACCACCCTGGCGACCCAGCGTCCGGAAAAATAGAGACAATTCACTTCCCAAATATTTAAGAAAACGCCACTTAGTCAAGCTACGCGACGGTAAACAAAGCGCTATTGGGAGGCACCCCAAAGTTATCCTTTTTATTTTGTTAATTCTTTTCTTGTTTGTTGTTCACTTTAATTTTGCAGGTGTTTGTCCTACAACCCCGTCTACCAACCAGGGAAGCCCTCTTCACCCTTTAGTCATTTATTTTTATCTTCTTTATTGTCATTTTAGTTTTTTTTTTATCTTCATACTTAGTTTTAAACATTGGGGACAATGTTTAATTTTAAGTATGGGGGTGTAGCATAGCATTTTATTGGAATTTTTTTTATTTCTGAAAAAAATATATATATTTAATTTAATAAAAATCAAATTTCATGGAAAGGATGCTTTGGGCTTGAATTCCCATCGCAACCTTTAGTACCTTGCGAACCCTTCACTGGGTTGACCTTGGGAAGTCCAAGAATAAAAAAAAATTAGGAAATGTTCTTTTTGTTTAGTTTATCAAAACGTCCTAGCTTGCTAAATTATAAGTTCAAAAGTAGGCTTATTTTTCATATGGACTAAGAATTTTTTGTGAAAGAATAGTTTTTGAAACTTTTGAGTAAAATTGTTGACTCATGTAGTGCTCCTAGTCATATGTATGTCTTTGAGTAGTGTTTGTGTAAAATTAAATTCTTGGCATAGATCTAAAATTATGTTTTATTAATTTGCGTAGTAATAATTTATTTTACTTTTAATTCGAATCCGGTCTTATCCAAAAGTAGTTTAGGTGAGTGTGTAGAAGATTGTTAGAAATCTATTACTCGAATCAAACAGAAGGGTGTCCTTTCTCGATGTCTAGAACTTGCCCCAAGCTACTTTTGAAACATGTGCACTTTAGTCAAATTAAACTTACAGAAATGATTTAGGCCTTTCTTTGGATAGTTTGAGCCTTTACACCCAACCTCGATTTACTACCATTATTCACACAAATTTGAGCCTTGCACCTTTATTTGAACCACCCTCTCCATTTCATCACCAAAACCAAAAAGCCCAAACCCAAATGAACACTTGAAATTTTGACCTAAATTATTGAAAAAAATTTGGGTATTACTTTAAGAAGAAAAAAAAAATTCATAGTGATATGCGACCTAGGTATGCTTATGCATACTTAGAATGATCCCAACTATGAAGAAAAAAAATTATTGGTGTCAATTCAAAAGAAATATGTTTATATCAAAAAGCAAAAATCTCATAATGATATGCGGCCTAGGTATGCACATGCAGACTTGGAATGATCCCAATTATGAAGAATCGTGATACAAATGAAGGAGAATGAGAGTGTTTCCCTTAGCAAAACATGAGTATGGGGGTAAAGCTTCTCTATTTTGTGGTAGTCATTATTTTCTTTTAGCTCAAAACTTTCCATTTAAGTGGAGTACGCCTTCATATTTATCATAATTTACCTCGCCCTTAAACCCAAGCCTTAAAATTGCATCCTATTTAAGTCCTAAAGATCCATAATGTTGATTTAGTATGCAGTGCAGTGGAGAAGGTGCAAACGTGCAAGCCTATGGCCGTCGACATTGATGGATTTCTTTGGAGGCCACCCCAAGCGTCAACTTCTAGTAATTTAAATCTCAGCAATCACGCAATTTTCTCCCTTTACATAACTTTTTGATTGACCGTCGACTCGTTTTAAAAGTGATAATAAATAATTATAACATGTTTTGAATTATTTCATAAATTAGTATTTACGCCAACAACGTCTTTTTACTAAAATATCTACGCATGCCGGCATAATACTTCGAATTTTACTCTCTATTATTCATGATTCTATCTAGTATTAGTTTTTCCTACCCTTATGAAGAATGGTTTGCTCGGGACGAGCAACGAGTAAATATGGAGGTGTTTGATGACTGATATTTTAGTCATCGTTTTAGGTTAATATCTTATTAGGTATTTAAATAAATTATCACATTTTGTTCATTGTTTTTATAAATTTTCATAAAAATAATATTGTACGTTATAACTAATATATTTCTATATTTTTGTAGGGATTCGGCAGGCCTGTGGGAATTTTTGTGCGGTTTGTCGATCGTTCGTCGATCTCAGTTCATCTAACGCAGTCCGGGAACTTACATATAGTCATTTATTATAGTCTTTGATGCCCATTCGTCGAACAAAGTTCATCGATCTCTCGCCCGTTCGTTGATTGGAGGCTGCCATGTGACAGTTTGTCGATCTCCTGTCCTTTTGTCTAACGCAGTTCATCGATCTCTCGACCGTTCGTCGATCGGAGGCCACCAGGAGACAGTTCGCCGATCTCCCGCCCATTCGTCGAACGTTGTTTGTCGATCTCTCGCCCGTTCGTCGATCGGAGGCCGCCAGGCGATAGTTCATCGATCTCCCGCCCTTTAGTCGAACGCAGTTTGTCGATCTTCTGACCGTTCATCGATCAGAGCCCGCATTCATCGATCGAAGCTTATTCATCGATCGTGTCCATTCGCCGTTCATCGAATGCAGTTCGTCAATCTCCTCCACGTTGCGCGTATCAAATATCCTCCACCATGCGAGTGACTCATTCCGCGCCACTTCCCGCCAAAGCTTCCCGCCAAAGCTTCCCGCCAGCAGCAGTTTTAATGATACAGGCACGTAACGCCTGCATTAAAGCCAGACGGCGTCTTCCCCGTACCCAGCAGATCGCGCCCCTTACACGCCCCAGGGTCACGGGCGTGACCCAAGGGCGTGTAACCCAAAATTTTCAGCTATAAAATGGCAGTCCCTTCAGATGAAAAAAAAGGTTTTGGAGTTCTAGCTTAATTTTTTGTACTGTTTTCTTACTCTTGTACTTCTTTCCCTTCTTGTACTTCATTTCAAAAGCTTGTAACTTTCAATTTCTAGTTGTAACTTTATTTGCAAATCAATAAAATAGTTCTTTTTCTCTTATTCAACTCTTCCTTTTTTATCATGCACTTCTTTATTTTCATCGATTCCTCCATCTCTATGAGTAGCTAAATTTCTATTAGTACTCGACCGAGATGATCCAAGGAAAATATAATTCATGATTTAATCTTTAGATTCTCTTTCTCTTCCTTAGAATACTTAAGATTTATCCTTGAACTTTATTGGATTAAGATTATATTGTCGATATATAATTATCATTCTTGTTTTCTTAGTCTAATAATTGAGAGGTTTTGATTTTGAATCGATCACTTCAAGGATAAAGAGAGTTGAATTCACTCCTCGAGAGAGGATGACATAATTCTCCCGGATGGAGTCAAATCCAATAGAGAGGTTCACTATGATAAAACAAGTTTTAGGGATTTTGATTCTATAGCGAAAGTTCGATTGATCAACCTAAACTCAGTTGAGCGTATCCTCGAGAGAGGTACGTTCATAATTCGGGAACCTCCACGGTCAAGTCAGTTCTCAAGAGAATTAGAAGTTTTATTTATCATATTTATTTTTCAAGGTGATTCAAAGTCGAGTACTAGTCTCCTAACTCATAGTTTGTTTTAAATTAAGCTATTTCTCTTTCTTGTAAACAACCAACCCAAAGTTTTAATTGATAAAGTAATAGAGATTTTCTTGAAGTAAGAGTACTCAACCGCCCCGAGTCTAATATAGCCTTGGTTTATTTTAACTTCTACTACATTCGATACGGAAAACTTGCTGTTGTCGTTTGCAGTCATAGTTTTGTGCATCAAGGATTAACAAGGAAAGTACCACAAATACTCCTTCAAAATTTACAAGTAAATTGTTAGATATCCAAGGTGATTGGAAAAGTTCACTGCCTGAGTTTCATAATTTTCCAGTTTCATTTGACCATATGAATCCTTTATTTAAATAAACAAATCCTAGGGCACTTTGTGATGAGAATCATGTATAAGTTCTTCCAAAAATTATACAAAAATTAATAGATCATACATTTGCCCTAAAAAGTCCTCTAACCAAGTGTCATTATTTTCTAGTGAGTATTAAGTCCATAATTAATTTTCTTACCACTAGGGCAAATATTGGGGGTTATGAATGAGGTACTATATATATCGACCCAAAATTCATAACAAAATTATCAGAGAATATTATCATCAATATAAACTCACTGACAAAGTTTCATAATCATCCTAGCATGTCTGTACATGAAATTTCACTTTGAAAGCAGGTGACCTAATTAAACAATAAGCAATTAAGTGAGGATTAATGTCACTAAAAATTCTGGCATAATTATCTAGGGTTAATTTCTACCCCATGAAACTACCTACCAAGTTTCAAGTCCTTCCAAGGATATATAACCCTATGTCCTTCAATAGGTTCAATATACAACCCTAGGGTTCACACCAGGGTTCTAAGGCACATCCACCCCAAACCACCCAAAACTGTTTGTGGGTGTATTTTATATGATGTTAAATCAGTGCCAAGGTTTCATAACATTTGGAGTAGGTTTGACCCCTCAAACCCAATAAGTTCACTCTTGTCCTAATATCCCCTAGTTTGACTGATTTTTGGTTACTTAATTACCCAACCGAATCAATCCCAAATGGGATTAAATTTTTACCAGAGTCATGTCATGACCCTAAGGACCATCCACCAAAAATTGGTAGGGTTTGGAGGTCTCTAGACACTAAAATTATTTCATATATGGTTTATTAAATTTCTACAGAAACCATAGAAAAATGCACTCCAAAAATTCCCATTTTTGGATATGTTGAGGGTAAGGGTAAATCTAGCCTATGCTCCAAAGCATTTGGATGAGTAGTTTAGCGGGAGCACCCATCTTAATTTCTGGTCAACCTTATGACACCTTGCACCAAACTGAGTGCTACAGTCAAACCATTAAGCCAAATCGGTTCAAATTAATTTTAAATTAAACTAGATGCGAAGACCGACAACTTTCGTCTCTGGCCATTTTTCCTTAAAAGGCATCCAAGGGGTTCAGTTTCTAGTTTCAAAAACATACATTCCTAGGAGGAATTATAACATGAAATAATCATAATCTTTGTATAATTTGTCCAAATAAATGGAGGGCATTGGTTCATCTTCTCTAATCAGCCAACCACCATGATTGGCCTGACCTATACTGACTTGGCAGGTGATTTCCCAGCCACCTGGACCCTCTCCTAGTCAACTAATGCCACCACCACCTACATTGAGGTGGTGGTCGGCGATGGACGATGGTTGGCCGACCGGAGGCGGCCGGAATCGGGGATTTAAGGAAGAAAAGTAAAGCTTGAACTCAAGCTTTCGGCCATGCCGATCCAAAACCAATTGGACCCAAACATGCGGCCAACATGATGAGATCTACCCACCGAGAGAGATATGAGAGGACCTGAGTGGTGGCTTGTAGTCGTGCCGATCGCCGGTCCGCCATTGTTGGTCGTGGAACTTTTAGTGCCATGTCGATATGAGTTTAGAGGCTCGATTTCTTCTGGAAAGTGGGGAAACTCCTTCCCTTCACCCCTTGAGGCTTTTTAAGGAGCCAATTTGGGGAGGGGAAGAGGCATGCTTGGAATTCTACCATTAACACCATTAATGGTGAAATTTCGGCTATCCCTAAAAACCACATGAGGGTTGGAAAACCTCTTAATATTTTCCTAATTGATAGGGGGAATGAATCCCCATTAATTGGGATGGCCTTTGGCATTCCATGACCCTAATTTACTCCACCAAAACTAATCCCGTCCGCATCCCGTTGGTTCATCTATCACCTGCGCTAGCGCTAGCACCAGCGCTAGCGTCTCGATGTCATAAAGCTCTTCTCAATTCGGCAACTACCGCCAGCGCTCGCTCTAGCGCCTGCGCTAGCATCTCGATGGTATAGGGTTCGTCTCAGCAGTAGGGAGTTCATCTCAGCAGTTCGTCTAGACAACCGCTAGTGCCAGTGCCAGCGCAAGCACTAGCGCCTCGACGACATAGAGCTCTTCTTAGCAATTTGGAGCTCGTCTCAGCGGTTTGAAGATCGTTTCAGCGGTTCGTCTAAACCACCACTACCGCTAGCGCTATCCCCTAGCGCCGGCGCTAGCTCATAATTCAAAATAACTTTCTTTCTACGATTGGATAATTTGGGTGTTATGAAGGGACCCCTTAATTGGTTAGACATTTATGGTGAGGTCATGGGTCATGGTGACGCCCTAAAGCCAACTATAGGTTTGATAATTGGAATGCACTACTTGCATACCAATGTGGTCTTCGCCCACTTGCCTAAGGTCTTATGATCTCTTCATGCATCTTAGGATTTTATCATTACCTAGTCATGACAAAACCGTCCAAGGGGTCTAGTTGTTTGGTGGATGTTACAGGGCGATGCTTCTGACGGCGATCTATGATCGTTGGACGATAGAAAGGAGGCAAACTTCGATTATTGAAGGCTGTCTTTGAAAGGCTTCTTTTTCCCGCCTTCAATTTTCCTCTCTCCTTGTGTGAAAGTTTCCTAGTTTTTGAGGATGGAGGAGGATAGTAATAAGAAATACTGTTGGAAATAGAATGAGAAGATTAAGGATCATGTTGCTTCTTTTTCCTCACAAGTTTAGATGATTTCTTCTTCTCCTGAGAGATTTTAGAGCAGTAGGCATCACTCTTTTCATTCTCAGTTCCTCCATATACAAATATGAAAGGACGAGGTCTCCAAACTGCATCTTTAGAGGGGTTAGCTCCTAATCCCCATTAATGAAATCTCGCTTATAGATTTTTAGTCATGGATTTCAGTTTGCCACTCCATGCATCGATGCATACAAGCTCTTGTTGAGCCTTTGCAACTTCAGATATTAGTCTCTTGTTTTCATTAAGAGATTTTCTTAATTCTTCTTCTAGATTTTTCTTCTTGTCTTCTGAGGATTCATGATTACCGACTTCTATTGAAGCTTGAGATGTAAGCTTCTCATGCAATTTAGAGTTGCATTGGGAGATATTTTCATTTTTAAATAGGAGTGACTTAATCCACCTTCATATTTAAGATTATCTAAACATAGATTTTCCAAAACTATTCCTAAAATTAGGTTTATGAAAGTCAAATGTGAAAGTGGAGTTTAGATCTTAAGTTACTCTAGGGGGGGGGGGTGAATAGAGTGTTAAAAACTTTTCCTTAGTTTTATAGTGTAATTAAAATAGTGTTATATATATATGTGTAAGCAGAGTGAGAAATATATAAACAGAAAAATTGAATAGATAAAAGGCACACAGCACAACACAAAGAAAAAAACACAACCAGAAGACACAAGGAATTTATAGTGGTTCCCCAATAAATCTGGGTAGTCCACTCTTCTACCACCCTTTGGTAGGAGTCCACTAGGAGGGTTGATCAGGTGCCCTAACACCAAGGTGATTTTGATCAGGTGTCCACACACCAGAGAGCTTTTGATCAGGTGCTCAAAACCAACAGGATTTTTTGATCAGGTGTCTTGCCATCAAGGAACTACACTTTTGAAGAGAGTATTAACCCTGTACAAGAGATGTGAGAAAAGGTTATAGTGTCCTTCTCTGTCAAGATGCTGAGAGAAGACTCTAGTTGACTTTGTTGTAAAGCTCCCCCTGTCTGATTGAAGTAATTGATAGATGATGGAGAAGCTTTCTCTTGAAGACTCAAATCTTCTGTAGCAGATAGATCTGAAAGAACAGGTTCTTCAGATTCCTTGTTGCTCTTGTAGAATACTTGAACTTGCAGCAGAATATCTGAGAGATGGATCTTGAAGATGATGTTCTCAGAAAGAAGATGAGTGCTGCTTGAGGAAGAAGAAGAAGACTGAGAGTAATAGACTGAATGTCCTTCTTCTCTTTCTCTATCCTTGTTGTTATTTTGTATTCTGCAAGAATGCTAATTTGAATTCTGCCGAGAGAGATAAGACAATAATGTCTGTCTTAATATATTCTATTTTTGGAATAGAATAATCTGTCTATAAATCTTTCTTGGAATAACAACAAAGACAAAATGATTTTGTCAGGTCCTTTAATTCCTTAGCCGTGAAAAACTCCTTAGCATTAAATGTCAACGACTATTCTTGACTTGGAACAAAGGAAATAAGGAATATATTTGAATAATATAATATCCTTACTTGCCTTCCTTGAATACTTCCAAAAGTATTGAATATATCCGTTGGAGTCGTCGATCTATGTTCAGAGTATTGACAAACAACTGATATAAATAATCTGGACTTGAATTTGTCGAACTGAGCCTTAATATATAATTTGTCGAGCTCTGGCTGGAATTCATCGAACGCTGCATGCCATTTGTCGAACGCTGCTCAGATAATGTCGAGTGCTGGAACTGGCTATAATACTTCAGTCTGCTGGGATAAATTCGTCGAACGATGCTAGGCATTTGTCGAACGCCACTCGACATTTGTCGAACACTGGGAACTTAAATTTTCCTTAAGTTCTAGCAACTCTAGCAGCCTAAAAACTTGACCCTTAAACTATACAATGGGGTCAACTTGATCCTTAGTTAAAACATAGTGATCCTAGCCCAAATCAGTAATAGGGTTGTTCCAACAATCTCCCCCTATTTGGGTTAGGATACTATTTGACAATCAAACAAATAAATACAATAAAAAAAGATAAACAACAGAGCATAAAAGATATATCTGACAGAATGAAAAGTCATTTCAGCAAATAGATTAAAAAATAGTGCTCTGAGTTCATTACAGTCAAAATGTTTAAAACAAAAACAGAATAAATAAGTCTGAACCTTTTTCACTTCTTAGGTGGTTTGAAGATGATTATCCTGTTTGGATCTTCGGACTTCTTCTTGCTTATGTAGAGATCTTGAGCACCAATGACAGTCTGAGATTTAGCTTGAACAACAACTGCTTGAGGGTAATGCATTAGGAATTCTTCAGCATTGAAAAAGTTCTTTGACTTATACTTTTCAAACTCTTTTCTTCTGAACTCTGACATGGTTGAGAACTGGGAATGTCTTTCCCTTCAGCTTTTGCCTTATTAATCTGAGCTGAGGCAATTGTCTCTTTGAATCTAGCCTTTTGTGCTATTTCATCAATTTCTGTATTCACTGGGGACAAAGGCCTATCATCAGAATCAATAGCCTGCAATGAAGGTTTTTCAAAAGGAATGTTTAATTTCCTGTGCAAGGATCCATCAGATATTGTAAGCTTGTATACTGTGGAAACATTCTTGGAAGGAGTTGAAGAAAATCCTGAAGACCAGGAACTCTGATAACCACTAGTGTTAGCTGGTTTACTTGATTGCTGATTAGAGAACTTTTGAGAGGTAGAAGAATGTGCTGCTGAGCCTGCTGGAGGAGGAGGTGGAGGTGGATTGAACATAACTGGCTTATCAGAATAATATCCAATTTTCTTGAATTTCTTTCTCCTCTTGGTTTCATTTTTGGAGAACTTCATCCAGTGTGGGGTATCCTTATCAAGAGTGATATTCTGAAGGATGTAGTAGGGAATATCACTATCTGGGTTAGGAGGCTTGGGGACAGCTAAAGACTTTGCCTTTCTTTTCTTTCTCTTCCTTGATAAAGTGTCATCAGAGTCACCATCATTGTCTTCTTCATCAGAATCAGAAGAAGGAATTGTATTATCATATAAATCATTAACCAATTTAAGAGCTTTGATCTTCTGCTCTTCAACATCAAAAGCTTCATCTTCTGCTCTCTAAATTTCATCAAAATCTAGAATAGGTGATTCATCAAAGATAAAGGTTGGGATATCAAAACTGTTGTTAATTTCCTCTGAAATTTCAACTGATTCACTTGCATAACTTTGAACTGGAACTGAAACAAGAACTGGATCTGCTCTTTGAACTGCAAAACTGCTGATAATCTTTTTCAGCAGAACTTTATCAATGGGAACAGTATAAGGAACAATTGCTTTAGAATAATCTTGATGTCTTGGCAGAGCTGAGTAAATAGAACTGAACTTAGACAGCAAATGAGTAATATCTAAAGAAGGGTGAATGTAAATATTATTTGTCTTTTCTATGACTGGAAATTCAGATATTTCAACCAAATCAAACATATCTAAATCAGAACTTTGAAATGTTTCTTCAACAAAAACTGTGTCTGTATCTTCAATGAAAACTGAAGCCTCTGAAGTTGGAGCTTCTGGAACTTCTTCATTAGGCATCTCCCCCTGCCTAGCTTTAGGGAGACCTGAATCTAGGCCCCTAGAAGAAGGGACAGAAAAGGATGAAGGAATTGAAGATATAGTAGAAGAAAGTTCAGAGATTGCTTGAAGAATTGGAGCAATTTTTGCATCCAATGTGGAGTCAAGATTAGAAAGAATGTTATGGACTGGTGCAAGTTTTGCATCCAGGATTTTATCTATCTTGGGAACAATGTAGTCAAGAATTTGATCTGCAACAGTTTGAAAATGTTGAAATAGCATTTCAGGTGGATGAGATGAAGATGGTTGAGAAGTGGAAGGAATAGAGGTTGGTACAAAGATGTTTAAAACATTGGCATGCTATTGAGGGATGTCAGAATGAATAGGGCAAGAGTGATGAGTGGGTGAATGATAGTCATCATGCATGGGAGATGGAGGTGGAGAAGTATGAGTGGTTAGAAGGGTAGATGAGGATGGAATGTCATCAATGAGTGTGGAGAATTTTGAGGTGGAGATTGTGCAGGGGAAATGTTCTGAGGTGGAGATGGGAGAGGAGGAGAAGAAACAAGAGGAGGAGGAGAAGGATCTTCTAGAAGGGTTGAGGGAGTGACTGGATCAGTCATTGTGCCTTCAGAAGTTTTCTTCTGTGTAGCTGCTCCTATGTTCTTCTTGGTAAACACCCTGTCCCATTTAGCAAAGAGAGCTGAGGTCAGCTTCTTGCTAGCACTAATGGTCACCTTGGGAGAGACCAAAAGGTCTTGGTGTCTTTCCTGCAATACAATTCCAATAATTCTTCCAAAACAAACATTTTCCTTTGAAATCTTCTTCTTAATCAATCCTAAGATAATGGATCCCCAGTTTACTTTCTTCTTTTCCATTAAGGCCACCATCAACATAAATTGGTGCCTATTGATATAATCATGACCTGTTGTTTTTCCTAACAACACTTTGCCAACAATATCAGAAAGAAACTTATATTCCAAGGATAAGTTTTTCTTAAGCAGGTGATTAGGGTTTCCAGTAGAATAACCCATCTTAATTAATGCTTCACCATTTTCAACAGAGCTGAGCTCTAACTCATCGTCACCATTAACAAAACCAAAAACCTCTATGAGAATGGTAGGGGTAAGAGTGACCTGATGTCCTGAGATGGTTCCTGTCAGACATTCATCTTCCTGCTTAGCCGTAAAACACCATTCATTAATCTCTGCTGTGTGCATCTTTATCCTCATGCTCATTAACTTCTTTAACTGCTGCTCTTCAAACAGTTGAAGAATATTCTTGAAGACTTGGTCAGATTGAGCAAAAGATTCCATGTCGATGTCAAACCCGGCATCGAACTTCATTGAATAGAGCGCGGCTTAAGAGATCACCATTTGTACCTGCAAGAGAGAAAGATCAAGTGCAGAGGGGAACTAGAGGGAAACGATTTCTGTAGCCGCGATCAATTAAGAAATAAATTAGAGATTATATAGACCGGAGAAGGGGGCGCATTTGTGGAGCGGCGTTCGGCAAAAACCTAATAAAAACAGAAGTCGAAAAGACTTTAGGTCTCCGTCTGACGCCGTTCGACAAAAATATCTTTTCCGTCGACCACCGTTCGACAGGTGAAATTTTCTTTATCGATTCTGAAGATAAAAGGTTTCGTCGACCACCGTTCGACAAATGATACAAATTTGTCGTCCTCCGTTCGACGAATTTTGGGGATAAATAGAAATGTTAATTTTTTTTACAGATTGAATCTCCATCTATCATTCCTATTTGATTTATAAAGAAGATATGCTTCTTGTAATCCAATGGCTTGGTGAAAATGTCAGCTCTTTGTAAATCAATAGGAATAAATTGTAGGCAATTTTTATTTTTATCCACATTACCCCTAAGGAAGTGGTGCCTAATTTCTATGTGTTTACTCCTACTATGGAGAACTGGATTTTGTGCTATAAATATTGCACCAGTATTGTCACAAAATATTATTGAATTATTTAAGTTGACACCATAGTCTATGAATTGATTTTGTATCCACAACATCTGTGAGCAGCAACTAACAGCAGCCATGTATTCAGCTTCAGCTGTTGATGTAGACACAGATGTCTGCTTTTTACAAAACCAAGACACAAGCATATCACCAAGAAACTGACAAGTTCCTGATGTGCTTTTCCTGTCTACTCTGCATCCAGCATAATCTGAATCTGAGATTCCAGTTACTTCAAATTCAGATGTTGTTGGATACCAAAGTCCTAGATTAGGGCAACCATTTATATATCTCAAAATCCTTCTTAAAAAAATTAAGTGAGATTCTTTGGGGTTAAGTTGAAACCTAGCACAAATACAGGTAGAAAACATTATGTCAGTCCTACTAGCTGTTAAATAAAGTAGTGAGCCAACAATTGCTCTATATACTTTTGAATCAATAGGTTTCCCTGATTCATCATTGTCAACAACATCATTTGAGGGCATGGGTGTTTTCATGGTGGAAGAATCAGACATACCAAACCTTTTCACTAATTCCTTAGCAAACTTAGATTGGGATATGAAGATTCCATTTGGAGTTTGCTTCACTTGAAGACCAAGGAAGTATAATAGCTCACCCATACTACTCATTTCAAATTTAGATTGCATTAGATTAGAAAATCTTTAGCACAAATTTGAATCAGTAGAGCCAAAAATAATGTCATCTACATATATTTGAACTAGAAAAGTTTGATTTTTATGTATCCCGAAAAATAGGGTTTTATCTACTATGCCCCTACAAAAATTGTTTTCCAAAAGAAAACTAGCTAAAGTCTCATACCATGCTCTAGGAGCTTGTTTGAGACCATAAAGAGCTTTCTTAAGCTTAAATACAAAAGAGTGTTGAGTTGGAGAGATGAAACCTGGTGGTTGTTCCACATAGATTTCTTCTTTAATTTCTCCATTTAAGAATGCACTCTTCACATCCATTTGAAATTCTTTGAACTTTTTATATGCAACAAATGCAAGAAAGATTCTGATTGCTTCAAGTCTTGCAACAGGAGCAAAGGTCTGATCATAATCAATCCCTTCTTCCTGTGAATAACCTTGTGCTACCAGTCTTGCTTTATTTCTCACAATGTTGCCTTGTTCATCTAGCTTGTTCCTGAAGACCCATTTAGTGCCAATAACTGGTTGGCCCTTTGGTCTTGGAACCAAATCCCAAACCTTGTTCCTTTCAAACTGGTTGAGCTCCTCTTGCATTGCAAGAATCCAATTTGGATCATGTTCTTCATCTGTTATGGTTTGAGGTTCAACTTGTGATAGGAAACAAGTATGCATCTGATTTTGATGTAGTTGATGCCTTGTTTGAACACCTGCTGAAATATCTCCAATTACTTGTGATATTGGATGATCTCTAACTATGATGTGGCCAACAGTTGGAGTTGGTTCAGCAATGATATCTTCTTGGGAAATTTGATCAGTTGTCACTTGAATTGACTTGTCAGCAAGATCTTCTGGATGATCTTCTTCTTCACTATCTTCAAGTGTTTGAGTTGTTGGAAGTGAAGAATCTCCTTTCTCTAGATTTAGCTCACTTAGCTCTCCACATAAATCTGATACCTGCAAGGTATTTATGGTAGAGGTGGTATTCCTCTCCTCATTCAATAGGTTAGTTTCATCAAAAGAAACATGCATGGACTCCTCTATTTTAAGAGTAGTTTTGTTGTAGACTCTATATGCCTTACTAGATAGAGAGTATCCAAGGAATATGCCTTTAGCTGCTTTAGATTCAAACTTCCTTAGATATTTCTTATCATTGTTATGCACGTAACATTTACAACCAAAAATCTTAAAATAGCTAACCTTAGGCTTTTTATTCTTGAGTAGTTCATAGGGAGTATTACCCTTAAGCTTATGTATCAGGCTTCTATTCAACACATAATTTTCTGTGTTCACTGCTTCTGCCCAAAAGGAGATTGGCAAATGAGCATCAGCAAGCAATGTAGTTGCTGATTCAATTAATGTTCTATTTTTTCCTTTCAGCTACCCCATTTTGTTGAGGGCTTCTAGGAGCAGAGAAACACTGCCTGATCCCTTCTTTTCCACAGAATTCTCTCATCATAAGAGACTCAAACTCAGTACCATGATCACTTCTGATCAATGCAACTAGAGTAGAGTACTCAGTCTTGATGGACCTGAGAAAGTCTGTTAGAACTTTGAAAGTGTCAGACTTGTTCCTAAGAAAGAACACCCAAGTGAATCTTGAGAAGTCATCTACAATAACTAGAGAATAATGCTTCCCTCCTAAGCTCTGTATAGTAGTAGGTCCAAAGAGATCTAAATGCAATAGATACAGAATCCTAGGTGAATCACTCTTGGATAAAGATTTGAAACTACTTCTAGTTTGCTTACCTAACTGACAAGCCCTGCAAAGTCCTTCCTTCTTGTATGAACCAGAAGGCAGTCCTCTAACAAGATTGTCCTTAGAAAGCTTAGAGATAGTCCTAAGTTTAATGTGTCATAGCCTTTTATGCCATAATTCATTTGTCTTACTTATTGAATTAAATAGACAGATGTCAGTATTGGCAGAGTCAAAATTGACTAGATACATATTTCCTTGTCTAATACCAGAAAATACATTTTTATTTTTATTATTGGTAATAAGACATTGGGAAGGGTTAAAGGTTACCTGATAACCGTCATCACATAACTGGCTTATGCTCATGAGGTTGTGCTTGAGACCTTTGACATATGACACTTCTTTGAATGTGACTGCTCCAACTTTGACTTATCCATACCCTTTTGTCTGTCCATAGTTGGAGTCTCCAAAGACAACTTTGGGTCCAAGCTTTGCCTTATAATTTCTTAGGTTGGCCTTATTTCCTGTCATGTGTTTTGAGCATCCACTATCCAAGTACCAATATTCTTTTATCCTTGGATAGTTGTGTACCTGCAAAGACAGAAAAATAAACTAGTTATTTTTGACCCAAACTACCTTGGGTCCATTTGTTTGTCCACAATATTCAGAAATAAAGGACATTTCAGGCTGATCCTTGTAGCCTTTTGGATGATATCTCCTTGGAGGTATAATCCATTCAGTAAAAGGATTTTTAGTGTGTTGAGAATTAGAATTCCTGAAATTCTGTGTATAGTATCTGTTCGACAAATCTGGGTAAATTCGTCGAGCGACGTTCGACGAATGTGCATGATTTTGTCGAGCGCCGTTCATATGATAACTATACTGAAAATCTGTTTTTAGTTTTCGTCGATCTCCGTTCGACAAATTTGAATCTTTTCGTCGAGCTTCGTTCGACGAATTCTTCTGAATTCTCTTATTCTTGACAGACTTGCTTGAAATGACTTTATTTGCTTCTACAACCTCTTTGCTTTTAGCAGATATGAATTTTATGGGTGTAGACAATATATTCTTCTTAATTAGAGGTGGCTCACTTGATGAAGCACCCAAGCCCAGATTGCTATTGAGCCTAGCATTAACTGTGCTTGTTATGTCTATCAGTTTGATACTTCTCCCATTTAGGGATTCTTCAAACTTCTTGGCTTCAGACAACTTGTTCTCAATGAGAACAATCTGTTCCCTGGAGGCAGCCAAATCCTTTTTAAGTTTTATATTCTTTTCACTTATAATTTTCATGTCAGCTAACTTATTTCTGAGTGAGATTATTTCTTTCTCAGATTTCAGTAAGTCTAAGCAAAGAACTTTGAATTCAGCCTTGAATTCAACTGAAGTAAAATCAAATTGAGATAATACCTGATCTGCATCATCTTCTGCTTCAGAGTCTGATTTTCCTTATCAAAATTATGTCCTGAGGCATTGATAGCCATCATGCAGAATGTTCTTTCTTCTTCATCATCACTGGAGCTGGATGAGGAAGCATATCCAGACTCACTGACTGAGTCATATATTGCAATCAGACATTTGTCACTTTCATTTGATTTTTCTTCATCATCACCAGATGAGCTGGATGATGATTCAGATTCAGTTTCACTCCAGGATTCTGCAATGAATCCTCTTCCCTTCTTTTTGTGCTTATGTGAGGAAGATTTGCTGGAGCTTCTTTTCTCCTCTTTCTCCTTTTTCATTTCTTTCTTTTTCTCTTCTGGACATTCTGTCAGGTAGTGTACAGGTTTCCTGCAACCATAACAAATAACTTCTTTAGGAGTTGATTTGTCATACCTTTGCTTTTCTCTTGATCTGGACTCCTTCTTTCTGAAGTCCTTCTTGGCCATTTTGTAGAATCTCTTGGCTAAGAGACTCATAAACTCCTCATCTTGTGGAGTCTTTTTTTCTTCTGCATCAGCTGCTTTGAAAGCTATGCACTTTTCTTTCTTTGTTGCTGGAGATGTAGTGGATGATTCAGCTTCCCTGGACTTGATGAGCTGCTCATAAAATTTGAGTTTGCCCAACAAAGCTTCAGTGGTAATCTCATTCAGACTTCTGGCTTCCTTGATTGACCAGATTCTAGAATCCCATGTGCTGGGGAAGCACATTAGAATCTTATCATTTATTTCAGTGATAGATATCACTTTGTCGAGAGATTTCAGCTCATTAATTATGAGACTGAGTCTATTATACATGTCAGCCACTGTCTCTGTGTATCCTTTCTTGAAGTGTTCATACAGAGAGTTCAAGTGTGATCTTCTGTCTTTTCTTTCATCTGCAGAACTTGCAACCATGTTATCTAGTGAAATCCAAATTTCTCTAGCTGAAGTACATTCAACCACTTTTTAGAATATGTCATCAGACATGGTTTGAGCCAATATGTTAATGGATTTAGTATCTGCACTTCTTTGCTTCTTTTGAGTTTCTGTCCACTCAGGAGGTGGGACAGCATGATTGTCTCCTATAGATTCAGTGCTGGTTGATGTTGTAGGTGCTGGAGGCCCTGTCAGAATAACATTGAAAATTTCTTCATCAATAGAGTTCATATAAAGCCTAATCCTTGCTTTCCAGAGTGCAAACTTGCTAAGATTGCACATTGGAGGTCTTGTGCTAGAGTACTCCTTGTTCTGTGCCATGAGTTTTTAACAAAAAATAGATAAAGAAAAACTCTAAATTATTTTAAGATCTAATTGATCTTTGTGATCCAGGTGTTAGCCTGTAAATCAGATCAACCTCGCTTTGATACCAATTGAAATGGAGGTTAGATCTTAACTTACTCTAGAGGGGGGGGGGGGTGAATAGAGTGTTAAAAACTTTTCCTTAGTTTTATAGTGTAATTAAAATAGTGTTATATATATATATGTGTAAGCAGAGTGAGAAATATATAAACAGAAAAACTGAATAGATAAAAGGCACACAGCACAACACAGCACAAAGAAATAAACACAACCAGAAGACACAAGGAATTTATAGTGGTTCCCCAATAAATCTGGGTAGTCCACTCTTCGACCACACTTTGGTAGGAGTCCACTAGGAGGGTTGATCAGGTGCCCTAACACCAAGGTGATTTTGATCAGGTGTCCACACACCAGAGAGATTTTGATCAGGTGCTCAAAACCAACAGGATTTTTTGATCAGGTGTCTTGCCACCAAGGAACTACACTTTTGAAGGGAGTATTAACCCTGTACAAGAGAGGTGAGAAAATGTTATAGTGTTCTTCTCTGTCAAGATGCTGAGAGAAGACTCTAGTGGACTTTGTTGTAAAGCTCCCCCTGTCTGATTGAAGTAATTGACAAATGATGGAGAAGCTTTCTCTTGAAGACTCAAATGTTCTGTAGCAGATAGATCTGAAAGAACAGGTTCTTCAGATTCCTTGTTGCTCTTGTAGAAGACTTGAACTTGCAGCAGAATATCTGAGAGATGGATCTTGAAGATGATGTTCTCAGAAAGAAGATGAGTGTTGCTTGAGGAAGAAGAAGAAGACTGAGAGTAATAGACTGAATGTCCTTCTTCTCTTTCTCTATCCTTGTTGTTATTCTGTATTATGCAAGAATGCTAATTTGAATTCTGTCGAGAGAGATAAGACAATAATGTCTGTCTTAATATATTCTATTTTTGGAATAGAATAATCTGTCTTTAAATCTTTCTTGGAATAACAACAAAGACAAAACGATTTTGTCAGGTCCTTTAATTCCTTAGCCGTGAAAAACAACTTAGCATTAAATGTCAACGGCTATTCTTGTCTTGGAACAAAGGAAATAAGGAATATGTTTGAATAATATAATATCCTTACTTGCCTGCCTTGAATACTTCCAAAAGTATTGAATATATCCGTTGGAGTCGTCGATCTGTGTTCAGAATATTGGCAAACAACTGATATAAATAATCTGGACTTGAATTTGTCGAACTGAGCCTTAATATAGAATTTGTCGAGCTCTGGCTAGAATTTGTCGAACGCTGCTCGCCATTTGTCGAACGCTGCTCAGAGAATGTCGAGCGCTGGAACTGGCTATAATACTTCAGTCTGCTGGGACAAATTCGTCGAACGATGCTAGGCATTCGTCGAACGCCACTCGATATTTGTCGAACACTGGGAACTTAAATTTTCCTCAAGTTCTAGCAACTCTAACAGCCTAAAAACTTGACCCTTAAACTATACAATGGGGTCAACTTGATCCTTAGTTAAAACATAGTGATCCTAGCCCAAATCAATAATAGGGTTGTTCCAACAAAATGACCGTCTATTACCTCAAAGTTAGTTAAGGTTTCAGCTTCCTGTTGTGAACGGAAGCAGTGCTCCTAATTACATTCATCATCTTCTATTTGAGTTGTACTCCATTCCATAGATCTGCATCAACTTTCCTATACATTTGGAGAAGAGCAGTATTCTTAAAAAGTGAGGGTAGAGTGTTAATACTCTAGAGGGGGGGGGGGGGGGGGTGAATAAAGTAATTAAAAAAAATTAGCCACAATCATTCGCAGCACAAACACAATTATATAATAATAAACAACACAAGAATTAAAACAAACTATAGAGATCTATGAAACTAGAAGACACAAGATGTATAGTGGTTCCCCTTAAAAATTAGGTGCAACCCATCTTCTGTCTATGTTGGGAACATTGCCCATAATGTTCCTGATTTGAAGAAGCCCTCACAATATAGATGAACACATCTGTATTTGATGCATGTGCTTTCTTGTCAAAGTGATTTCAGGTACTTGACAGTTCTAGTCTAACATAGGGATAAACTTAGTGTCATCAGACATAATTTTGCCAATGTAATCCCTCATTGTGCAAAACACCATATCGACCTATGATCTAGACTATATTAGATTAGACACTAACTATAAATCATCAAGAATGCAGGTCTATCAAGTGAGCTGAAGCAAAGGGTTTGAGTGGAGAAGATCAGAATTTGCCTAAGGAAAATATCATCTTGGTAAGCTTCAATATCGTCGAGTGAAGGTCTCGATATCGTCTTGGAGACCCTAAGCTCCATGACGATATCGTCTTGTAAACACACAGTATTGCTCTTATCGTCTTGTCTAAGAAGAAGGAGAAGAAGGATATCCAAATATCATCTTGGTAAAATTCTCTCCAAGATGATATCGTCTTGATAAAGTTAATATGGCTTCATATCATCTTACAAGTGTACTACACATAGTATGAAGGATTTATGTATAGGAATAAATAGACTAAGTCAATTATCATTTGGGTCATTAAAAATATTGTCGAGGAGCCAAGATGACATTTCATGAATAATAAGATGATTCGATTAGAAGAGCTTAAATATCATCTTAAAGACTGTGAAGATATATATCAAGTCAAATTGTGCTAAAGATTCAACTAGAAGGCTGAAGAAACAAAATATCATCTTGATGAAAGATTAAGTTGTAACATCCCCCAAACAACTAGACCCCTAAAGTGGTTTTGTCATGACAAGGTAATGACAAAACTCTAGGAAGCTTGAAGACATCACTTGGCCTTAGGCTTGAAGGAGAAGAGCACCTTGGTTGCAAATAACAATTTCCACTTACCAAGCTTAGGGTTGGACTTTAGGGCCTCATCTTGACCCTTTGACCCCACCATGGCACACCTAACCCTTTGGAGGGTCCCTTAGAGCATTTAGGACCCATTGGGGTCAACCAAAGAGGCCAAATTTACGAAAGTCAACCCTAACCTTAAATTGGTCTCCACCATGCCAAATTGACCTTTCCCCTAACCTTATAAGGATACTAGGGACCCAATGGGCTAAAATGCCCCATCATGGGGCCACCAATTTGGCCAATTTGACCAAAGTCAACCCTAGCCCCAAATAAGTCAATTAGGGTTAAAATGGACCAATTGACTTTCGCCAAGTTCCATTGATCACTAAGAGAGTCAAATGGGTCAACATTGACCCATTGGGCCTAATTAATTTCACCAATTTGACCAAAGTCAACACTTGGTCAATATTGCCTAAATTTGGTTAATTAAGCCCAACTCTCAATCCCTTTGGGCTAAGCCCAATTTCAATGGCCCAAATGATTAATCACCACTGAAATTACATGAAATGCCATCCAATTTCTGGAGGGGGTGACTAGGAGAGAGAAATTATGAGTTTCCCCCAATTAGAAGAGAGAGAAAGTGGCCATTCAAGGTGAATTCATGGCATTCAGGGCAAATTGACCCCCATTCATCTCCCCACACCCTCCATTCATCTCCCCATTGAATTCTAAGATGTTTTACAACCTTTCCCGTGCCATCCGGTGGAGGATTCAAGAGGTTTCCATGTGAAACCGAAATGGCCATTAATGGCACTCCACCATTAAGCCTTTCCCTCCTCAAATTGACCCTTCCATCACCTTCAGAAGGGGGAGATCAGTTGAAATCGAGTCCTAGATCATTGCATTTGGTGGAGAATCAAGAGATCGGCAAGGAGCACAACTTGAAGGGGCGGCCATGGCAAATTCGGGAAACAACCACCCTCGAGCCCGATTAAAGGTCTAGTTCTTCTCCTCTCTCTCTGTGGATAGATCCCATCAAGTTGCCTGCAAGGATTTGGGCTAATTGGTCCCCAATCGGGAAGGCCAAGAGCTCCGTTTTTGGAGCTTTAATCCCGCCTCCATACCCCTGTTCCGGCCACCTCCAGTCGGCCAACCACCGCAAATCACCGGCCACCACCTCAACGAAGGTGGTGGTGGCATTGGCCGGCCGGGGCGGCGCTTAGGTGGCCGGGAAAACAAGGATGAAGGAGCTCCAGGTGTGGTTAATCCTGTACGTCGTCCAGAGGAAGAAGACAAATGGATGTCGTCCGTTCTGCTTCAAGATCTATGCAAGATCTTCATATTAATTGTTATGATATATGTATTTCTGTCACATATTTTGCTGTACATAGATTAGTTTGTTAAAAACACTTGAGCCGTCGGATCCGTCGATCTGAGTAGAAGAAGTTTGTCGAACGGAATTCATCCATCGGACACAGACTGGTGTTCGTCGAACTAATAGTTGAGTTCGTCGAACTGAACCCAAAGTTCATCGAACGGAATTAATTCACCGAACTAATAGTTGAGTTCGTCGAACTGAACCCGGAGTTCGTCGAACGGAATTAATTCATCAAACTAATAGTTGAGTTCATAGAGCTTACCCCAGAGTTTGTCGAACGGAATAAATTCGCCGAACGAATTAATTCGTTGAACTGAATCTGGAGTTCATCGAACGGAGAGGTAATCTGCTGAACTGGCTGGAGAACTGATTTCGTCGAACTGAAGCACGACGTTCATCGAATGCAGAACATATTTCATCGAACGCAGGTCAGATTTTGTCGAACGTAGATCGGATTTCGTTGAACGCACTAAAGCACAGTGTTTGTCTAACGGAGAACAGATTTCGTCAAACGCAGATTGGATTTCGTCGAACGCAGAGACTTGTTCCAACACATTTTGTCATACTTCCTGCAGTATTTCATTTTAATTATTAAATATACTAGGACCCCTCAAATGAATAAATGCCCAACATGAATGTTGTATACCTTGGTGTCTAGATTAAGTGAAAATTTGCTTCAGGTCAATAGGAGCACTATAGCACACAGTGGAGTCATTTTTCTAGGACTGGTCCCTAGTGTAGGACAGCCACCATTTCTTGAGTAACTTTTGATTGGCTTTTGGGATTGCCTTGAAAATTTAAACCTAGGCTATTTACACCTACCCACACATCATACCCAAAGATGGGAATTTTAGGAGAAACTTTTCCTATGGTTTTTGTAATAATTTCATAAATTAAATATTAATTAATTGTTGGGTCAAATGACCTCCAATGCCCTCCAAATATTGGTGGGTACTTCTTAGGGTTATCACCCGACCCTGGTAAAAATCTCAGCCCAATTGGGACTGATTTAGTTTGGAAATTGTTTAACCCAAGTTGGGTCTTATTAGGTCAAAATTAGGGCATGGTGTTTATCTTGGGATATTGTGGTCAAATCTCCTCACCATGAGTTGAAACCTTGGCCACTGGTTTAGGATCACTTAAAACACCTTCATGAGTAAGATGAGGTGGTGTAGAGGTGGATATGCCCTAGAACCCTAGTTTTACCCCTTGGGGTGCATATAGAGCTTTGTGAAAGACATGTGGTCAAAAGCTATAGAATGGCCATGGAACTTAGGAGATATGTCCATGGGATGTAATTATGCACTAGGAAATTTTGAGAGAATTTTAGGAGAACTTATTCCCCCTAAATTAGGTCATAAACCCCTTAGAGAAAATTATTATAAGAGACATTTACATGTTCAAATGGCCTTGGATGATGATGAAACCTTGGTAGTATCTTTATAATCATATGATGGACCTCCGGTAATTTCTGTGTAATTAATTAGGTGACTTAACCAGCACTTCATTCACAAGGGACTTATTTTACCTTAATCTTAAGAAATATAATTAAGGGTCCAAAACTCTCTGGAAAAATGTGCAACTTGGTGATAGGACATTTCAGAGCACTAGGAAGCTCTGTGAATATTTATATAATTTTTGGAAATTGTTATCAATAGGCTACT
Organism: Dactylorhiza incarnata; assembly: GCA_033032865.1. Classification (NCBI taxonomy): domain Eukaryota; kingdom Viridiplantae; phylum Streptophyta; class Magnoliopsida; order Asparagales; family Orchidaceae; genus Dactylorhiza; species Dactylorhiza incarnata. The sequence goes on along the minus strand of JAWHQI010000051.1, from coordinate 5,150,934 downwards.
TCACAACATGTGCAAATTAAGAATTATTTCGATTAATTATTTCAGTGAGGAAATGATTCCCATAAATTGTGAAACTCTGTGATTAAGCTTTTCTGGAAACAGTAGAGGTCTGGTAATTTTTCCCTAATTTTGGCATAAGTATTTTTGGTAGTTCCTTCATAAATCTTCAAATTTGGATAGATGATAAATATTAGAAACAAAGGACATTTCCTTACTGTAACTTGTGATATTCATTATTTACTGATATTTTGGCATGATAGATTTATCTTAATTTTATGGGATCCATATCATAAGAATACCTTACACTTCATGCTCATATTCATACTTGGCAAATATTAGAGAAATGATAAGAAATGCATATAATTAAGAAAAAATATGAATCTCTGGATTTAGTTTTAAAACATCATGATAGACCTCCAGTAATTATCTTGAGTCAGTTGGACGAATATTTGGAGTACCTCTACTTATAAGCTTCATATAGGTAGTTTGGCCTGCGTTTAGTAAAAATTTGAAATTTGGATATTTAGGGGCCTACCAAGTGGAAGTGGCATGTAGTTGGTGTACATGGTCAGGTTGAAGAGACTGATGGTCACGAAAAGGAATTTATGAGATGAGAGTGTGCTTGGAGAGTTAAGGGTAAGGTGGTGTCGGGGACCGATGAAAGATCGTCTTTCCCCTTACAAGGTCATAAAATACGTAGAGTAATTCAAGTGAAGTGTTAAGAGGGGTAGTCTTATGGTTAGATACCAACAACACTAAGTGTCTTGAGAAAGGGAACTTTGGGGTGTCATCCCATTATAGTTCCTAGTACCATAGCGAGCCCTTTACAGGAAAATTTTTGGGAAGTCCAAGATTAACCATAAATTGTAGGGATAAGTTGATATACAAGATTAAATTAATAATATGCACACCCACACCCCGTAGTTACAGGAGGTTAGTTGGTTTGGTTGTATGAGCGGTAGGATCGGTGGTTGAAGCGACGGACTAGTTAGTCCGGTGAGCTTGTGACCCAGTAATGCTTGTTGGTACGGACGGGTTGGTCCGGCGAGCCGTTGGCCCGGAAAGTTATGATGACGGGCAGGTTAGACTAGTGAGTTTATGGCTCGGGATATAGTAGAACATGTTTGCATATGCATGAAGGTGGTGGGGTCTTCGGTATTGGTCGGTCGTTTACACCGACGTCAATACGTTGATTCGACAAGTATGGAATTTGCACTTTGCCATAAAAGTCTGGTGGTCCAGCCAGTAAAAGTACACAGATGCTCCGCGGTTTTGCGTTGAGGCGTACGATAGGTCTAGGTTAGGTAGTGTGAATACCAACCTAAAGGTGGGCGAGGACCAATCCACCGCTTCTGTTTGCCACTACGGGAGTATACTGGGAATCTTGCTAGCTCCAAAAAGGGGGAACTAGAGTCGAAGTGTGTGAGTTGCACTTGTATGAACATAGCATAAACTGCATAATTCTGTATGTCGTGGCATAAACATTACATTTCAACCCCTACACCTATCGTATAAATTGGTTATGGGACTTTTTATACGATAGGCCCTGCTAAACGACCCCTTGGTCTATATGTTTGTATGGGCATTCCTATAAATCAATGGTTACTTTTCTACTATGTACATACTTTACTTACTATTCTTTACTTGTTCTTTACCATGCTGTATTACTGCTTCAATTATCTGTATACACATGTATAGTGGTAGAACTTTTCGTAGTTAGATACACCATCATCTTCTCTTTGTTATACCCCTTGTTGTCCTCCGCTTCATCCTCCCACAGGGTGTCTAGGAGCCATTGGGGGTGGGGTGGGGAACATAAGGCTTAGTCTTTTTGACTAATGGTCGGTGGACCATATCATTTTAGGGGATCGAAGAGACGCATCAGCACCAGAGGCCGGTGCAGACGGAGGCGGGCCAGTCTATTACAGGAGCACCAGATTCAGGATCAGGGAGTGATTATTAGTTAGCTTCCGCGAGTGATCTTGTAGTGAGGACATGATGTACAGGGAATGAGCCCCTTATTATTGTAACTTTGTTATTTCATTTATACCATGTGGACATTTATATATATGGCATGTGATTTGTGGACTTGAACTTCTATTTGTTCATTTATGCTTTTCTTATTTTGTGATTGATATGGCCGGCAGGATCGGCGCTTTGTAGTGGCAACCTACCCGTGTGTTGGTGTCACCGCAAAGCGACAGTTCTGGGCATAAGACCCAGGTTTTTGAAAAAGAATGGGGTCTTACAAAGTGGTATCAGAGGCAAACCTCGATCAGAAGAAAAGAAGTCCAGAAACCCTGGGCCACCCCGCGCGAGTTTAGTTTGAGGACAAACTAAGCAGTGGAAGCAATGATGCGCCCATATGGGAAATCACATGGAAAAGTCCACTTTTAACTGAATCTTTTTAGCCAAAATCTCCTAACGAGTGCCAAGTTTTCGTTTGTAGCCTGCGGCGAACCCTGCCCCCACCAAGGAATACCTCAAGCTACAAATTTCTCTTTAGATATTCCCTTAGTCAAGGAGTTAGACTCAACCCCACTAGGACACATAACTTACCATGATAATTTATACCATGCCCTAGTCTGAAATAAACCGTAGGTATAACTTTGGTGAAGGTACGAGAATACCTCAAAGAGGCTAGAGAAAGGGAAATTGACACATAAGAGGAATGGTATGGGGCTCGTAGACTCAACCCTCATACCAGTGATAGGACTACATTGAGACAACCACCACGACAAACACTGGGGGTCGGATAAGAATTCAAGTTTGAAAGGGGCCCGTTTGAGATTGGTTCATACGTTGACCTTGATAAGGTTGTCGAAAAGGGTGCCTTGAAGAATCTAATGTATGGAGTACACCAATAAGTCTCAAGATAGAACCCCAAGTCTAAGGTTGTGTGCCCTAAGGATTGTTGGCATACTTGGGACGAATATAACATGGCGATATCAAGATACTTAGCCCAAAATAGATAGTGGCTTATCTTTTGTTTATTGGGGCTTATCGTTTGTTTATTGGGGCTTACCTTTTGTTTATTGGGCAAATTAGTTACTAACTTGGGTTTCCTTTGAATTTAATTTAGAAGATGTTGCATCATAAACATAGTGATTTTGAAGTCGATCTTATTCAACGTTACGCAAGCAAAGATGAGATTGTGTAACAGTTTTTTCGGAATAATGACACGTAGTATTACCAGGACAATGGATATACATCATTGATCTAACAAACAACTTGACCATAGTTGAATCATTGGAAATGTAAATTCGCCATGATTAATCACTTAGGGATGCTGATGTCCCATTCTAGAAGTAATGGACGGAAACTAGGTCATATAAGTTGTAGTTATATTTGAGGTTCTTATGACTGGGGTATTCAGAAGTGACCAGCTCATGATTCGTTATAAATCACGCCCTATCATAGTAAAAGATTTTAACTACAATAATAACCCTTATACCTTGGGAGCTATGATGACGGATAACCAGTGATCTTAGATGATAACTTATTGGAATTAGAATATAGTGTTTGAGTTTATTATGATAATAACGATCTAAGTTTATCTTACTTTGGACCATACGAAAGTGATCAAGACTAGCATATGTGGAAGTAATAGGAATTTGGTGAAATAAACGTGGTGATACTTCCTTGATGAAATTAACTTGTGAAAAACCTTAGGGTTTCAAAAGATTTTACCCATATACCTTATGAATCAAACTCCATATAGAAAATGATTGGGAGCCATCTTACAAACATTGATACTAATAAAGATTGGTTAACATATACTCATAAGGTTAACAAGTGCACCACCATAAACTTTGAGGATGATTGGGACGCCTGATGATCCGATCAGTCCCACCAATGGTAAGAACTGGATAAGTCATGGAGTGGAGATGATTGATCACTCGAACGTACATGAACGAATAAGAATTCGAACGTGTGGAGAAAACTTTTTAGAGTCGTTGTCTACCCATACATTCAAGAGCTTTAGTCACAAGAGAAATGGTGTATTCTGGAACGTGTATTTCCCCGGAATGAAGAAAGACGTCATAAGTTTTGTGATGCACAGTGAATGCCAAGTGCAAAAGTCTTTGGAGAACTACCATAGTCACTGCCCAGGTTAGAGTGGAAGTTCAAGGATATAGTTATGGATTTCATACATAGGTTGCCACATCCCCACTCCGGGCACAAGTTTATTTGGAACATCGGGGATAAACTGACCAAGGTAGCTAGGGTCACCGCGGGATGGAAGGACGCTCCCATTGGTGTTTGGTGGGATTTGTTTAGCAGTTTGTCCATTATCGTAGTGTAACCAGGACGATCGTGTCGAATCAGGATGAACAGTGTACGCCCAAAAAGTGAAGATCAGTCCAGACTTATTTGGGCTCATGGTTGACGTCATAATTGTTGGATCTTACGGCGCCCTTAGAGGGGGTGTGAATAAGGGTTTTATGGAATTTAAATCATAATATAATTTATCATAGTTTGGGACTGAAGTTTCAGAATATTTTATAGGAAAATATATTTTAATATCTCAGATAAGGAATACAGAACTTTTTCCTTACTATTGCTAACGCTTGGCGTTAGGTGTTAACACTGGGCGTTAGCTCTTCAAAAAATTAATCTGCTCAGAATTATGTCAATGAGATTTTACTAATGAAAACATTATGAAATACAATTCCCGAAAATCAAAGATAAAAAATGATTATTGTATTTCAAAGATAATTATACAAATGTTAATTTTAATACTTTGATAAAAATATAAATTAAAACATTCTTGAAGAGGAAATAAAATCAATTTAATAGAACATTAAAAGACATGATTATATTTCATAATAAATTGAATACAGAAATGATTGATTTCTATATCGCTGGAAATCAAGGCGAGAATATGTAAAAACACTTTTTGTTGTTTCACCGGTCCTTCTCCCAAGGACCGGTTGGCTATAGCCTATTTATAACTAGATAAAGCCTCTAGTCACCCCTAGATCTACCCTCGACCTAGTCGCCACGCACAAGGCGACGAATTACCCCCTAAGACACACAAGGACCTAGTCGCAAACACAAGGCGAATTTACCCACGGAATCCTTCCCGAAATCCGACGTTCTCACCGAACGATTTCTCCACACAAATTACAAAAGGAAAAGTAAAAGATTACAGAATAAGTAAAGAGAAACTCCCCAAGAAATTCTGAAGGTGAAGATGAAGTCGATGTAGATGTTGGCGTTCTTGAAAAGATCGTCCTTTGTATGGAATATGCGTTGTAGACCTTCTCCTTCAAAATCTTCTTTAGATCTTCATGTTAGCCCAAGGGAGATCTCTTAATTGCTGTACACGAACCTCTCTCCAAAGTATCAAAAATCTGGAATCATCTCATCTTGAGAATGAGAGGAGATGTACATTAAATAGCCACGGGAGCTAACACGCGGCGTTTAGGGATAACGCCAGCGTTAGTGAACGTGCAAACCATCGGGATCGTGCAAACCGCCGAGATCATGGCAGAACCAAATTTCGTCGAACGAAACTAATTTCGTCGAACGCGTCTTCGTCGAACGCTCCAATTCGTCGATCGCAGTTCAGTTCATCGAACGCAATAAGTCGAGCACAATTTCGTCGAGCGTAGGCAATTTCATCGAACAGAACTCCAAGTTCGTCGAACGCAGGTTGTCAAGCACAATTTTGTCGAACACATGCATATTCATCGAACGGAACTCCAAGTTCGTCGAACGCAGGTTATCGGGCGCAATTTCATCAAACGCAGACAATTTTGTCGAACGAAACTCCAAGTTCGTCGAACGCATATTCGTCGACCTCAACTCGAAGGCATTCCTCCTCTTATTAACGTGGGGCGTTAACAATTACTGCGAGCGTTAGCTCTCTTTCGTCGACCGCAGCTCGACGGCTTTGTTCTCGATTACATTCCTTCTAAGCGGTTTTCTTCTCAACGGAAGTTAACGCGGGGCGTTAACAACTAACGCGGAGCATTAGCTATCTTTCCAAAGAGTCATTTCTAATCAGCAAACTATTCATAGGGATGTGTAGTTATAGTTCCTGTACAACCTGCATACTATAACCACACAAAATACAAGATCAAATACAACACAGAATTTGTTATTCTCAAACCAAGCGATGCGGAACATAGGCTCCAACAATCTCCCCCTTTTGATATTAACAAATACCTGTATGAGAAATTAGTGAACATAAAACCATTTGTGTTTATAGATAAGTGTGGTAATAAGATATGCATGAATAACAGGTTAAAAGCATGATAGATTTGATAGCGTTAATGCATACTCTTTCCATATGAAGTCCCCCCCCCCCCTACATGAGTGTTCTCTTATACTTTACTCCCCCTAAATATCTATTTTACTAGATTTCTCAATTTCTTCTCCCCCTTTGTTATTAACAAAAGTGGGTAGGGATGAGTGTATATCTTTTAAGATAGATAAGGAACCACTTATTGAAGGATTTTCATGATCGAGCATATGATAGTGTATGCACCTCTTATATGATTACTCCCCCTACAAATATACCCCTTTTTTTAGTTTAATATTATTATAAAGCACTCCCCCTAAAAATTAGATTTATGCAATTTAATCTCCCCTTTTGGTAGTATCAAAAGAGGGTTTTAGGAGTGAGTATGTATAACAAGGAGTAATATATTTTATGTCGAGAAGAAAAATAAGATGCAATCAAAATCTTGTTAAATACTACTTGTTGAGAAAAAAATATAAGCATGATGTAACATAAAGTAGTAAGCAACATAACAGAAATGATAAAGTAAGCATTCTTATTTTAAGATACCACTTGTTGAAACCATGGTGTTAAAAATAATAGACATGAATGAGTATAAGTGGTAAACTTAGCAGAAGAATATAATAAGCACTCTTAAACATAAACATCATTTTTAGAATATAAAATCATATAAAGGATAATGAGTTTTAAATATGAAAAGTTGATGTTTGAGTTAAAGATTGAAGAGATGCTCTTCCATTAAGATATTATTGCAAGCATGATTTCATAATATCAAGAAAGGATACACAAATTACAATGTAATAAAATTTGTATTTCAAGTAAACATAAACATTGTAGCGATCATGCTTTGTTATCAAGTGCATTTACTTAAGTTTGTAGAGATTTGAGTAGATGAGCATTAGGATCCAATTCTCATGAGTAGAAGTTTTATGAAAGATAATGATGTGTACAAAGTAGTGTTTTGATAAAGTATACAAGTGAATCATCAAAAACGCATGACATATATAATGAAATTACACAACATTAAAATGCACAAATACTATTACTTCCACAATATTTCAATGCACATGAATAAATAGTACCACTACCAAGGTGCTCTTCACACACAATGCTTATTAAGACTTATCAGGGTGCAAAGTAGTGCTTGAGGGATCACTTTTATACTTTTTAGCTTTATTTTCAATTTTTTTATGATTCGGTGTACTAAGAGAAGTGGTGTATAAAATATTTGCTACAAGACACTTTACAATTCTTTAGCCAAGGTGCTCAACCTCACAATGCTCATTAAGACTTATCAGGAGGGTGAGTAGTGCTTGGTGGAGTTTTCCTTGTCATTGATTATTTGCTTTTCAGTTTAGTGACTAAGGACTCCGAATTCACTTGTTTTGCAAACATAGGATTTTTTAAACCACATTTCTCTAAAGAATAAGTGCATGAAAGACAAAGAATTGTAATAACCAATTCAATGTTGTGTAGGTAATCTATTTATGCATTTTAATTATTTATGTTATTACACTACACAATCATGCGAGTATCAGATTGTAAACATATGTAGATTATCAAAAATAAGTGAGCGATTGAATCATTATCAAACATAATACATTACTCATACTTAGAGGGATGCTAAGAATTTCTACACATGTATATCTACAATCAATTTCATTGCACATAACAAGATAATTTTCAAGGCATGACAAATACAAAACAATGTTTTTTAAAAAACTTGAAAGTTAAATTAAACATTTTATTTAATCTTTTATTGATATAATTAATCATCCTTGACAATGACAAAATAACAATCAGTTTTTTTTTATGAATTTTTAATAATATTTTATAAAAGCACAAAACAATAAACACACATAAAGAGAAAAAAAAAATATTTTTGTTCTTTGAAATTGTTTTGTAATTTTGTATTTGATTTTTTTATATATTCTCTGGAAAACATAGAAGTCTTTAATAGCCCTTTCAGTAAATGGTATTCTATGCCAGAGAAATAAACCCAAAATAATGCATGAGAAAAATACATATTTTTTGAAAAGAAATAAAATTTTGTTTAAAAGGAAATAAAAAGATAGAAAACTTTGTACAAACAGAGAAATAAAAACACACACAAAATATTAAAATAATACCAGAAATTATTCAAAACAAAAAAAATATTTTAGAGCAAAGGAGCTAACGCCAGACGTTAACTTCTTAACACCAAAACAAAACTGCATTTCTTGATTTTTTGAAAAATGTTTTTCAAAATTCATTTGTATTATAAAGAGGCCTTCCTTCTGTTGAAATTTCAGAGAATATTGATTAGATTTGAAGGCTCTTTTAGCATGTTTTTGATGATTTTTCAAATACTTGTGTTTTGTAACATCATTAAAGCTCAAAATAATAAAATATGCAAACACAAGATTCAATGTTAGAACAAAAAATAAATATGCATGATTTATGTATAAAGAGTGAGATAATGTTCATGCAATGAATATAATATAAGTATATCTAAGATTAAGATACCTTAACTACATGACTACACTCTAGCCCCGTACTAAGTGATGGATGAGCATGAGGAGCTGCACACATGCCGTAGGTTGGGGTGTTAATTCCATATGCATACAAAAGACGACGCTCAACCTAGCACTGTTTCCCCCCAGTGCCTCGCAAGGCCCCACTAGAACCCTCCCCGGTTAAGGACAAGACATGACTTAGTGGTTAGATCTCTAATGCACACAATCCTACGCCCTCGCTATTATGAGACACATTTCATAAGTTAATGATTATGGATATACTAAGCGTTTTAGTCTAAGGATTGATTCATAAAACATGAGTTTGTTTTAGTTTTAGAGCATACGGTAGATTTTGAAACCACAATGTACTCATGAATTTTAAAGTTCAAATTTCTCTACCTTTAACATGTCACTATAATGATAATCCTAGCATAAACACTAAATTGAGCATATACCAAGAGGTGCGACTAGGATAATGAATTTGGACGTTATGCAAAATATGCTAAATATATAATTGGTTTGCATGTAATCAATTTTAGAGTTTTGAAAAATTTATAGACCTAGAATGAAGTGACAATTCTATTTGATTTAATCTTGTTTATATCAAGTTAATTCATAGGTCTAAAGATAATGAGATTCATGCAAATAATAAAGATGTTTTTCCCACACACAAAACATGATACAAAACTATAATATCAATAGCAATCATATATTTCATAATTCTTAAGGTTGATAGAATTAGTTGATTTAAGATAGGTCTTGATGGGTCATGAATTATGATATATGATTATAGTGAATTTTAGCATAGGATATTAATAGATCAAGATGGAGTGTGTGAAATCATATTCATCATTTTTGTAAATTTTCAATTATGATTTTTCATTATAGGGGCTATCATATGCAACAAAGAAAATAGACAAATATGCAGTTGGTTGCGCATTTAATATTTTAGCCTAGGACCCCTAAAAATCCATTTAAATACAATTTTGAAAGTAATTTCATTAGTCTTGATAATATCATTTAGCAAATTTAGCATTCAATTTATAATGATAATATATGACATTTATAGGCAATGGATTTAAAAAGGATAAAACATAGAAAAAAGAAAAGATTGATAACTAAAAAAATTATGACTTTATGTTCAATTTGATTCAATTTGATTTGTTAAACATTAGACTTAAAATGAAAGTCATACCTCATGATATATAAAGTGATCATACACAAGTTGGCTCAAAAATAAAAATAAAATAAAATAAAAAAGCAATTAAGCATATCATGAAGTAGAGTAATGATATTTCATTTTTAATTTATTTCTACTTCATGCAATATAATGATTCCTAGAGAATGAGAGATTTAGGTATCCAAAGGGGACCAAGTATGATGGTTCCTTTGGGTACCCAAATACATCGTGTTGGCTTTTGGAGAGATAGTGATGAGTGGGCCATTACAAGTGGAGTTAGTATTTCGTTTTTAATTTTGGGCCTCCATTCATACTTTGGTCGTTTATCTTTTAAATTCATATTATGATTATTTGACACCTTTTTGGAATGATAGTTGTTTGAAAAATAATTCATTTGGGATTTAAGTTTATTCAAATTATTTTTCAAAACACATTGATGTTGATAATTATAATGAATTTTATTATATTGATTTTTAGAGAGTTTATAAGAGTGATGGTCTTTCTTAAGAATTGAATGTTGAAAGAGTGGGTTACAATATGTTTTAAATGATTGGTTCTTATTTTGATGATTTTCATTTCCACTCTTTCTTATAGACATACTCTTATAATATGAAGTTAAGCTCTTTAAATTTAGATTTCTTAATAAACTAGAGTTAAGAGAATTTATATTACTTGAAAAATTTTCAATAATCAATTTTAATGATTCTAGTTTATCCTTTAAATTATCATTTTCTTTTATCAATTTTTCATCATGCTCTTTTGAAATTAAAAGTCCTTTTTCTAAAATCTTGAGTTCTTCTTTAAAAGTATTATAATCAAAACAAGGTTTAGCATTTTTAATTAAAGAGCATGAATGAGAATTTAACACATCAATACTTGATTCTACTTTAGCATTTGCTTTTAAAGTTTTATTTTCTAAACGTAGTTTGAAATTAGCATTTTTCAAATTTTTAATTCTACATTTAGCAATATTAAGCATATGTAGTGTAGAAATAGAATTTCTTACAAAGAGAGAGGACTTATAATTTCTTACATTGCTATGGGTTGAGACAAGATTTGAACCAAGGGTTACTTTGACATTTTCTTCACATTCCTCTTCCATAGTTAAATTTCCATCTTCTCTTTTGCTTGGTGTGTTGCCATCAATTGAGTCCAATATTGTGATATTGTCTTCTTCTCTTGGATCCATAAGGAATTGCTCATATTCATCATCTGCGAAAGGTAGACTATAAGAATTCTCAAGAAATTTCCAAACTTCATATGCATTAGGAAGTGTATAAATAAGTTTGAAAATATTTTGATCTAATGCACAATATAGACTATTCATTGATTTGGCATTTAAAAACATTTGATTTTTATTTAAAATATTTGGGGGCATTTTAATTGTAATATTCCAAACTTCAATATCCAAGGATTTAAGAAATTTTTCCATAAGTATTCTCCACCCATTATAATTTTCACCCATAAATAATGGTGGACATAATGATTTTTCATTTTCATAAAAATTATCCCCTCTAGATGATGCGAGATCATGAAGCGCCATTATTCCCGGTTGTGAAGCCGTATTGGAAAAACCTGCTTTAATACTACGTGCTGGATCTTACGGCGCCCTTAGTGGGGTGGGGGGGGGTGAATAAGGGTTTTATGGAATTTAAATCTTAATTAAATTTATCAGAGTTTGGGACTGAAATTTCAGAATATTTTATAGGAAAATATATTTTAATATCTCAGATAAGGGAAACAGAACTTTTTCCTTACTATTGCTAACGCTTGGCGTTAGGTGTTAACACTGGGCGTTAGATCTTCAGAAAATTAATCTGCTCAGAATTATGTCAATGAGATTTTACTAATGAAAATATTAATGAAATAAAATTCCAGAAAATCAGAGATAAAAAATGATTATTGTATTTCAAAGATAATTACACAAATGTAAATTATAATACTTTGATAAAAATATAAATTAAAACATTCTTGAAGAGGAAATAAAATCAATTTAATAGAACATTAAAAGACACTAGAAATCAAAAGACACTAGAACATTAAAAGACACTAGACAATATAAATTATAATACTTTGATTTTATTTCATAATAAATTGAATACAGAAATGATTGATTTCTATAACACTAGAAATCAAGGCGAGAATATGTAAAAACACTTTTTGTTGTTTCACCGGTCCTTCTCCCAAGGACCGGTTGGCTATAGACTATCTATCTCCAGATAAAGCCTCTAGCCACCCCCTAGATCTACCCTCGACCTAGTCGCCACACACAAGGCGGCGAATTACCCCCTAAGCCGCACAAGGTTCTAGTCTCCAACATAAGGCGAATTTACCCACGGAATCCTTCCCGGAATCTGACATTCTCACCGAATGATTTCTCCACACAAATTACAAAATGAAAAGTAAAAGATTACAGGATAAGTAAAGAGAAACTCCCCAAGAAATTCTGATGGTGAAGACGAAGTCGATGTAGATGTTGGTGTTCTTGAAACGATCGTCCTTCGTATGGAATATGCGTTGTAGACCTTCTCCTTCAAAATCTTCTTTAGATCTTCATGTTAGCCCAAGGGAGATCTCTTAATTTCTGTACACGAACCTCTCTCCAAAGTATCAGAATTCTGGAATGATCTCATCTTGAGAATGAGAGGGGCTGTACATTAAATAGCCACGGGAGCTAACGCACGACATTAAGGGATAACGCCAGCGTTAGTGAACGTGCAAACCATCGAGATCGTGCAAACCGCGGGGATCATGGCAGAACCAAATTTCATCGAATGAAATTAATTTCGTCGAACGCACCTTCGTTGAATGCTCTATTTCGTCATTCGCAGGTCATTTCATCGAATGCAACAAGTCGAGCACAATTTCGTCGAGCGCAGGCAATTTCGTCGAACAAAACTCCAAGTTTGTCGAACGCAGGTTGTCGGGCACAATTTCGTCGAACGCAGGCATATTCGTCGAATGGAACTCCAAGTTCGTCGAACGCAGGTTATCGGGCGCAATTTCGTCGAACGCAGACAATTTCGTCGAACGAAACTCCAAGTTTGTCGAACGCAGATTCGTCGACCTTAACTCGATGGCATTCCTCCTCTTGTTAACGCATGGCGTCAACAATTACCGCAAGCGTTAGCTCTCTTTCGTCGACCGTAGCTCGACGACTTTGTTCTCGACGGCATTCCTTCTCAGCGGTTTTCTTCTCAATGGAAGTTAACACGGGGCGTTAACAACTAACGCGGGGAGTTAGCTATCTTTCTAGAGTCATTTCCAATCAGCAAACTATTCATAGGGATGTGTAGCTATAGTTCCTGTACAACCTGCATAATATAACCACACAAAATATAAGATCAAATACAACACGGTATTTATAATTCTCAAACCAAGTGATGCAGAACATTGGCCCCAACAAGCTCAACTTTCCACCCTCAGAGGGACAAAGGCCCAGGACTCCACTATCTTGGATCCAGGATGGGGATCCCAAGGAACTCGGCTCGGGATTTATGGAGGACATATATACCCAGGTGCGACTGATTTGAGTTAGGATGTTACTGATTAGAGCTGTCAGGTCAGGTATTATGATGCGTGGTATCATCAAGTAGAGTTCCAAGTTGGAGACCGGGTGTTCTTGGAGATACATCTGATGCAGGGAGTCTTGCGGGTTTGCAGGTGGAAGAAGCTCAGTCTGAGATAGATGGAGCTCTATAGGATCCTGGAGTGGATCAGCCAGTTAGCTTATCGACTGGAGTTGCCATCGGAGTTAGCGGGATTGCACGACGTCTTCCATGTCTTCTCCTTTAGGAGAGCTCTACTACGGTCGGAGCAGCAAAATTTTATTATAGATGGCCCGGTAGTCTCTGATCGGTTGATTCACCTGAGAGCCACTAGAACTAATGTAGCAGAGATAGTCGGTGCTCTTCAAGTCAGGAATAACTTCAATTCTCAGGGGTTGTTACGTTCAGTCACTCTCGGAGAAAACCCCGCAAGCCTAGCCTGAATTTCGAGGATGAAATTATTTTTTTTGTTTATTGGGATTTGTAACTTCCCCCAAACAACTAGACCCCTAGAGTGGTTTTGTCATGACTAGGTCATGACAAAACTCTAGGAAGCTTGAAGAGATCACTTGGCCTTAGGCTTGAAGGAGAAGAGCACCTTGGTCTGCAAATAACAATTTCCACTTACCAAGCTTAGGGTTGGACTTTAGGGCCTCATCTTGACCCTTTGACCCCACCATGGCACTCCTAACCCTTTGGAGGGTCCCTTAGACCATTTAGGACCCACTGGGGTCAACCAAAGAGGCCAAATTGACCAAAGTCAACCCTAACCTTAAATTGGCCAAGGTAGCCTAATTAAGGTCAATTGGTCTCCACCATGCCAAATTGACCTTTCCCCTAACCTTATAAGGATATTAGGGACCCAATGGGCTAAAAATCCCCATCATGGGGCCACCAATTTGGCCAATTTGACCAAAGTCAACCCTAACCCCAAATAAGTCAAACCAACCTATTTAGTGTCAATTAGGGTTAAAATGGACCAATTGACTTTCCCCAAGATCCATTGATCACTAAGAGAGGCCAATGGGTCAACATTGACCCATTGTGCCTAATTAATTTCACCAATTTGACCAAAGTCAAAACTTGGTCAATATTGCCCAAATTTGGTTAATTAAGCCCAAAGCTCAATCCCTTTGGGCTAAGCCCAATTTCAATGGCCCAAATGATTAGTCACCACTGAAATTACATGAAATGCCATCCAATTTCAGGAGGGGGTGACTAGGAGAGAGAAATTGGGAGTTTCGCCCAATTAGAAGAGAGAGAAAGTGGCCATTCAAGGTGAATTCATGGCATTCAAGGCAAATTGACCCCCATTCATCTCCCCACACTCTCCATTCATCTCCCCATTAAATTCTAAGATGTTTTACAACCTTTCCCATGCCATGTGGTGGAGGATTCAAGAGGTTTTCAAGTGAAACCGAAATGGCCATTAATGGCACTCCACCATTAAGACTTTCCCACCTCAAATTGACCCTTCCATCACCTTTAGAAGGGGGATATCAGTTGAAATCGAGTCCTAGATCGTTGCATTTGGTGGAGAATCAAGAGATCGGCAAGGAGCATAACTTGAAGGGGGCGGCCATGGCAAATACGGGAAACAACCACCCTCGAGCCCGATTAAAGGTTTGGTTCTTCTCCTCTCTCTTTGTAGATAGATCCCATCAGGTTGCCTGCAAGGATTTGGGCCAATTGGTCCCCAATCAGGTAGGCCAAGAGCTCCATTTTTGGAGCTTTAATCCCGCCCCCATACCCCTATTCTGGCCACCTCTGGACGGCCAACCACCGCAAATCGCCGGCCACCACCTCAATGAAGGTGGTGGTGGCATTGGCCGACCGGGGCGGCGCTTAGGTGGCCGGGAAAATAAGGATGAAGGAGCTCCAAGTGCGGTTAATCCTGGCCGTCGGCTAAAGGAAGAAGACAAACGAATGTCATCCGTTCTGCTTCAAGATCTGTGCAAGATCTTCGTATTAATTGTTATGATATATGTATTTCTGTCACATATTTTGCTGTACATAGATTAGTTTGTTAAAAAATACTTGAGCCGTCGGATCCGTTAATCTGAGTAGAAGAAGTTCGTTGAACGGAATTCATCCGTCGGACACACTCTGGTGTTCGTCAAACTGATAGTTGAGTTCGTCGAACAGAACCAAAGTTCGTCGAACAGAATTAATTCACCGAACTAATAGTTGAGTTCGTTGAACTGAACCTGGAGTTCGTCGAACTGAATTAATTCACCGAACTGATAGTTGACTTCGTCGAGCTGACCCCGGAGTTCATCAAACAGAATTAATTTGCCAAACAAATTAATTCGTCAAACTGAATATGGAGCTCTTCGAACGGAGAGGTAATCTGCTGAACTGGCTGGAGAACTGATTTTGTCGAACTGTAGCACGATGTTCGTCGAACGCAGAACATATTTCATTGAATGCAGGTCGGATTTCGTCGAACGCAGATTGGATTTCGTCGAACGCACTGAAGCATGGCGTTCGTCGAACGCGGAACAGATTTCTTCGAACGCAGATTGGATTTCGTCGAACACAGAGACTTTTTCCAACACATTTTGTCATACTTCCTGTAGTATTTCATTTTAATTATTAAAAATACTAGGACCCCTCAAATGAAAAAGTGCCCAACATGAATGTTGTAGACCTTGTTGGATATGTAGGCACCCTTAGAGGGGGGTGGTGAATAAGGGTTTTAAAAACTTTACACTTTAATGGAAAACTTTTGAGATTTTGGTCGAAGCAAGTTAAATCAAAAGTAAAGAGATAATGAAATTATACTTGAAATCAATTTTATTAAACAAGAAAAGACATGATTATTATTTATAAAATTGATTACAAAATCTGATTTCAATGACGCTAGAAATCGAAGCGAATAATATGAAAAACCCTTTTTGTTTTCTATACCGACTCGTATCCCCATGAACTGGTTTGCTTTAGCCGATCTCTCCCCAGATACGGCCTCAAGTCGCTCTAGCCAATCTATCACCAGAAAGGCCTCGAGCACCCCTAGATCTACTCCCTAGACCCAGTCGCCAACACGAGGAGAATTCCTCCCTAAGTCCTACCTAGACCTAGTCGCCAACACGAGGCAAATTTCCCCTAGTCCCCGCAAGGCCCTAGTCGCCGTGTGGCGAATTCCTCAACCGAACAAAAGATATAAAGGTTATAATTTGAAAACTAAAACAAAACACAAATTAAAAACTCCCTCAAAAGAAGAACTTGATGTCGATGTAGATGCGATCGGATTGGTCTTCATGTTCTTTGCATTCACGATCGTTGACGCAGTTCTTTGGGCTGCTTGGAGAAGGCTCTCACGAGTGCTCTGAATATGTGGCTTCAATTCATTTTGTAACAGCAAGCCTCAACGGAGGAAGCGCGCGTCTTTAAATAGAATCAGCCGCTACCTCCTGTGGTAGTACTACCGTCCCGCGGTAGTCATATTAGGAAATGACCAGGCACGCAGATCATGGCAGTTTAGGTAATGTTTGAGCGCCAAACTTTGAACTTCAACTAGCGCACCGCGGTAACGCTAATGCTCCGCGATAGCGAGATAACCTTCCTTCAGCCAATATCTCCTTCCATATTTTCTCCTCAATTACATGCAGACAGGAAGATTCCAAAAGCTACCGCTGGGCATTAGTCCTTAACGCGCCGCGTTAGTACTTGCCAAAATAGCGTCCCGTCGACATTCCTTTTTCTCCACTGTTTCCTTCTCGTCAATTGTTTCCATTTATGCTAGCGCCAGCGGTAGTGCTAACGCTCCGTGATGGTATGCATTTCGTTGAGCGCCGTGGTAGAGCATGTAGTTTGTCGAACGCCGTGGTTGAGCATATAGTTCGTCGAATGCAATTTCGTCGAATGCCAGTTCGTCGAACACAATTTTCATTTCGTCGAATGCCAGTTCCGTTCTCAGTGGTTTCTTTCTCAACAGTTTCTGATTCGCTAGCGCCAACGGTAGTGCTAGCGCTCCGCGGTAGAGCACTTCTCTTTTCGCCGAACGCAGTTTCATTTTGTCGAACGGCTTCACATTTTGTCGAATGCAGTTTCGTTCTCAGCGGTTTCCTTCTCAATGATTTCCATTTCTTCGGACCGCTAGCGCCAACGGTAGTGTTACCGCGCCGTGGTATCAACAGAGATCCATCCTGATGTCACTTCGATGTCTTTCTTTTTCACACTCCTTTGGGGATTGAATGTTGAAGATCCTGCACACTATAAACACAATCCAAGTATGATCAAATACAATAGGATTTGTTATTGTCAAACCAAGAGATGCGGAAAGCATGTTCCAACAAACTCCCCCTTTTGATAATAACAAATCCCTTTAGAAAGGAATTGTTCAAAAGATAGGAATTGTGTTTATTAAAAAAGATTAGCATGAAATTTAAGACATGTGCATATGCTCCCCCTAAATGAATGCTCCCCCTATGTGAATGCTCCCCCTACAACAAAACTTCCTATGAACTTGACTTCCCCAAACATGTGAATTTCTTTCAAATTTATTCTCCCCCTTTTGGTATTATCAAAAGAGGGTGGAGAGAAAGTCAAATGTTAAAGTGTGCAATAAATGTGTAGAGAGGGAATGAACATGATAAAGAGTTTAACACTTAGGAAAAAGTACAATATATAGGAGTGAAAAAGGGAATGTGAAGAAATTGACATAAGGAAACCACTTGTTGGAAAAACGTATTCATGATCGAGCGTACAAGTAGTAAAGAGGTGGAGAGCATGAAGAAATATATTTTTGAAGTGAGCACCTATATAAGAATGGTGAAGCATAGTAGATGATTAAGAGTTTTTAGCATAAAGATGAAACAATATAACATTTGCCAAGTAATATTATCAGGTTAGTTCTTCCCCTTTATATAAAAATTTTAAGCATAAAAAAAGGTAATGATTTCCAAGAACCTATCTACCCAGACAACATGTCTACACCCTAGCCCTGCACTAAGTGACGGATAGGCATGAGGAGATGCATACATGTCGTAGGTCGGGGTGTTAGTCTCATATGCAAACACTAGACAAAACTCACCCTAGCACTATTTCCCCCCAGTGCCTCGCAAGGCCCCACTGGAACCCTCCCCGGTTAAGGACAAGACATGACTTAGAGGTCAGGTAATCAAATGTCTACAACCCTACACCCCCGCTATGGTGAGATATGTAATCATGGGATAATAATAATTGGAAACATTTAGCGTTTGAATCTAATGATGAGTTCATAGCTTATGGGTTTGTTAATTTTTTTTATTTGAATTTTTTATAGAAAAGGTCACACAGCTAATTTGAAATCCATTAGTAAATCAGAGTTTTAGTATTATAATATTTTCATGTTTAGAGGAGTGTTTTTAACATACAAATTTCTATTGAAATAGATCAGAGTTTTTAGCATAAAAGTGATATATGTGTTAGAATAACCAATATAAATTTTACCAAGCAAGTCTACCATTTGTTGAAAAAGGAATTTTGAATTTTAGACTTGATATAAGCATGAAAGCGCAAGGTAAAAGCATATGGTGATGATGCGGAAGACTTATAGAAATACAAGAAAACATCATTTTATAAACATGACGATTCATAAGAAGATATATGAGCTAAATTTCAACAATGAAGATGTTTTTGTAAATCATTCTGCATTTAAAATATTTAATTTTGACAATAAAGTATTCAAAAAGAAATTACTACAACGTTATATTAATTCACAAATTCAAAACATAAAAAACATTGTAGAGAGCATGCTAGGTTATCTAGTGCATTTCATAAAGAACGAGTAGTACAGAATTAGCATTAGGATCCAATACTCATGAGAAGGAGTGTTATGGAAGATAATGATGTGCACATAAGTGTATTTTGAATAGAGTACACAAGTGTTTTAATCAAAAATACGAGAAATATGTAAAGTAAAGAGCACTATAAAACACAAATAATTTTACTTCCACACACTTCAATCCACCAAAAGATGTACAAATACCAAGGTGCTTTGCACAAACAATGCTCATTAAGACTTATCAGGGTGCAAAGTAGTGCTTGGGGGATCACATATTTTATTTTATTTTAATATTGAGACTAGTGATCCGGTGTACTTAAGAGTAAGTGGTTTTTATTTTGAAAGAAAGATAAGGTTTGCACAAGACACTTTACTATTCTTTCCAAGGTGCACAACCTCACAATGCTTATTAAGACTTATCAGGATGTTCAAGTAGTGCTTGGTTGAGTTATCTTTGTCACTTTATTTTATGATTTTTTTATATAAAGTTCTCTGAATACACTTGTTTTGCAAACCAATATAATTTATGAAAACATAACCACTTTTCTTAACTTTTAAAAGTGCAAATAAAGGTAGTGTAGGTAAGATACTTGTGAAATTTTAATTCATTGTACTATTACAAAACAAACACAAACATTATTAGTTTAAAAACATATATAGACAATGCCAAAATAAGTGAGTGAATAAATATCATTATCAAACATAAAACATTTACTCATACTTAGAAGCATGGTAAGCTTGGTTCTACACAACTTTTACAATATAATTTATGCACATGAGTTTTAGAAGTATCAAAGCATGATACAAACAATGTTCAAAGTAGTTTGAAGGAATGAATTGTAACATTGTAGAAGGTCTAAATGATGGATTAAATCATGCTGGAGTTTCATAATAAAGTCCATACAGTATTTTTGATATTTTTGAAAAATAATTTTAATTTAAAGTTTGAACTCTTATAATTTGATCTTGGACTTCCCGAGGACTACCCAGTGAGAGGTTCGCCTGGTACTAGGTGATGTGATGGGATGATAGCCCAAATCTCCCTTTCATAAGATACATGTAAATAGAAAAGTTTAGTTCAAAAAAATAATTTTTGATACTTGTTTTTGTTTTATATTTTTTGTATTTGATTTTTGCATATAGAAATAGAATCCAAACAAATAACCAAAGAATGGAAGCAAATTTTTTTTTTTTTGTAATTTGGCTTTTGTAATTTTGTATTTTAAGTTTTCAAAAATCAATTATAGGCAGAAATGCAAAAAATGTGTAGTACATATACAATAATATATTTTTAGTGATTTTTCAGAATTTTAAAATTACAAAAATTGGATACTTTAGCTAGTACCGACGTTAGGTACTACCGCTTGCGTTAGCTCACAGAGAGTGCTTATTTTAAACATATAGCCTAGATTTTCTTTGATTTTGCTTATGATTTTTCTTAATTATGTTTGTGCAATGTAAGGCCTGTCTAATGAAGTGAAGAGACGAGAAGAAATCGCAAAAAGTTGCGGAAGTTAAAATTTTAGTACATGGGTTTCATATTCATTAAAGCTCCATATTAATTAAACCTTAATTCTTGAGTTTTGCACAACCATTTAAGCTTAATATTATTGGATATGTAAACAAAGAAGATATGATTGAACAAAACAGATATGCATGATTTTATTGATAAGTACGAGATGAGGTTTTTGCAAATAGTAACATGGATATGCCCTAACATATAAAACCTAACATAGATATAAATATTCTTTAGGTGACAATGTTAGTATGATAAATTTGGGATTAGTATTATGCCAAAGTTTGATAGTGTTTCAACTTATAGACATAAGTGAAGATTCTATTTGATTTGATCTTTTTGATATCAAGATGATTCTAAAGTCTAAACTTGACATAAATCACAATACGTACATAATACACCAACCATGATATGTAATCATATAATTCAAGCAAAAATATATTGATAATTGATCTTTCTTTTAGATCTTGATCTTTCTTTTAGATCATGTTATTTATCTAATTTGGTTGATGTGGACTATAGAGATTAATGGCCTAATCTTGATTAACATATCTTATAGCAAATTTATATTTCAATTTTATATGAATACTATATGATATATATAGGTAATGAATATAAGAATAATAGATCAAAATAAAATATGATTTTGAATTTTAATTAATTTGATTTATAAACTCATTAAGTTTTAAGAGATAAGATCATATTTTCTGTAATATATAAGATGATCATAACATGATAGCTTAAAAAATAAGAAAACAAAAAAGAAAAATAGAAAGACAATAAAGCATATCATGAAGTAGAAAAAATTGTATATTTCATTTTTGAGAATATTCTACTTCATGCATTTGGTGATACATAATGAATAAGTGATTTAGGTATTGATGCGATATTTTCGGCAAGTGCACCGGTCGCGCAAGTAATAAAAATGGGGAAAATCCCCGAGTGTCGGTCTCTTGAGGAACACAGTAAGGTGGAATTTAATATCGAAGAAGGACTTGAGATCGAAGTCCTTGGTCGGTGTTACAATGGATGGTTGGTTTGGTTTGCGAATAATAAAATAAAATACTACGCCTACTCCTATGCAATGCCGCTATGCAATGCTTCGATTGGCGAGATGGAGACTGAGCAGGCCTTGAGCGCACTGCGTCGAAAGGGCGGATGGGCGAGAAGGCAAGCGGAGTGAGGGTCGCAAGCACCTCGTCAACAATAAGCATGCCACAAGCAATTGCTAGTGCGGCACCGGTCACGGTGGTGGAGTGGGAGATGGAATAGGGCGCACCTCAATAACACAAATGAACTAGATAATTCCAAAATCATGAAATAAGCAATAATACACATGGTTCATAGCATTCATCATCTAAATAAAGAGATTACAACAAATATAACCACACAAGTAGAAGAAAAAGGCAAGAAATACGACCGAATCCGGAGTCTCGTTGTAGATTCACGGTAGGAAGCACCGGGTTGTCAATCCGCGTCCTAGCTCGGTCCCAACTGCGTCCGGGGTAGAGGAGGGCTGTCACACCTCCCAATGGACCCGTCTTCTCCAGCGATTTACCATCCGGCCACGTCTAGTGCGAAGAACACCTTCCTTAGCGATCAAAATGAGTGTAGGATCCCTTCTTGCAAGCCCTTGGATGATGGAGGAGGCCTAGGCGATGAAAACCCTCTGAAAATGGCGAAAACGGCGGAAGGAACGGAGTCCAAATGCGTTATCCCGACCTAATTCGCGATCAGGTCATTATATAGGCGCTGAATTGAACAGCGCGCACGGTCATTGGCGCACGACCAGTGGTCGTGCGCACTAGAATCCTGTGATCGTGCGCACTGCCTGGGTGGAACCTGCAAGATACGAAATTATAAAATAAAATGTTCGCACGACCAGTCGCGCACGACCGGTGGTCGTGCGCACTGGAGTCGATGGTCGTGCGCACTACGACAAACAGAACTTGGAAATTAAATGGTAAGTGCGCACGAGCAGTGGCGCACGACCGGTGGTCATGCGCACTGGTGTTGGTGGTCGTGCGCACTGCACCAAACAGAACTCGTGAAAAGGGTTAAGTGCACACGATCAGTGGCGCACGACCAGTGGTCGTGCGCAATAGAACCGGTGATCGTGCGCAGTGTTCCTGTGCAGAATTGCACCGGGAACACTTGCACGACTCCTATTCCAGCATAACCACAGATCTAGCCACTGAAAGTGGCACCTAACAGCACAAGAATACTACTAAAGACAAAAAGCACGAAAATCACACCAAAGTGGGCCAAGATGTGCACCTAGCATGGATTATCGAATATAAACTAAAACAAGGCTAAAGTGCGGAGAAATGACTAAATAACGGCCCGGATGAGTCCATAAATGTGTATGTGATCAGGACTCATCAGGTATCCAAAGGGGACCAAGTGTGGTGGTTCCTTTGGGTACCCAAATATAACGTGTTTGCTTTTGGGGAGATGGAAATGAATGAGCCCTTTTTAGTGGAGTTTGTGTTTCATCTTTAACTTTGGGTTTCCATTCAAACCTTGGTTTAATATTATTTTTATGTATCAAATTTCCATTGTGATTATCTTTATCTTTAAGATTATAATTGTAATGATTATTGAAATTATTTTTCATAAGAAATTTGTGAACATTTAATTTTATGTTGGGAGAAGATTGATGTTGTAAATGATAATAATGATTGTATTTTGGAATTTTATTTTCAATCTTTTGATGTTTTTTATTTCCATTGTTTAACTTATTCAACTTTTGAGAAATCATATTCAACTTGCTTTTGGATTTTGCATTATATTGAGATTGTATGTTTTGAGAATTTTTCTTTATTATTTCCTTAAGCAAGTTGATTTTAGTTTTTAATTCACTATTCTTAATTTTTAAATTATGTCTATCTTTATTATAAGCGATTGTGCTATTTTTAAGAGTAGAAACAATTGAATCAATATGATTTTGATATTTGTTTCTGTATTCCTTAAATGTTTCATCCATTTCTTCAATTTCAATTTTATAGTCATTACACTTAGCACAATCATTTTTCAGAGAAGAGTTTTCTAAACATAATTTTTCATTTTGTTCTTTTACGAAAGTGATGAGTCCCATTTATATACACATTTATGGACTCATCTGGGCCGTATTTCTAGTTGATGCACTACACTTTAGGCATATTTTTGATTATATTTGTTATTCCTTACTAGCTGCACTCTTAGGCCCATTTCGGTGTGCATTCACGCTCCTTATTATTGGGGGTAAGCACATGGTGCTCCCCAATCCTTTTTCTGTGTTTATTTGGTGCTGGAGGTGTATTCCCAGCTGGTATGTCTTATGTGCGGGTGGTCGGATCGTCAAATTTTCCTCCAAAATTTATGTCTGTGCATATCGCACGGTTGTGCGTTTCCTTGACGAACGGACGGTTGCGATCATGCGTCTGTATCTAGGCAGAAAATGGACAATCTGAGTTTAGTCATGCGTTTTTACGCACGGGCGGATTTGCCCGTGCGTGAGTAAAACGCACGGTCGACTTGTTTCCTAATATTTTTAGTCATTCTGAATTTACCCGTGCATTTTTACACACGGGCGGATTTGCCCGTGCGTGAGTAAAACGCACGGGCAGCGCAGCGTCTCCCTCAAGTCAGAATTTATCATTTAATAACGCACGTTTCACGCACGGTCGTGCGTGGCCATTTTTCTGCCTGTTTAGTATATAAAGCAGGATAAGCCGCAGTCAACGAGAGAGCCCTCCGGGGAGCGGGAAATCAGGTCCTTCCCGCCGTTTAATAGGTCTGAAGGCTTCTCCTTCACCTCCACCACCAAGGATACCATTTTTCGGCAATTTCTTCCACCATTCTTCCATTCAGGAGCGTTAGCAAGCATTCTCCGCCATTAGTTCAAGCATTCCTCGTCGTGGGAAGCCATAGAAGTGCTGCAGAACATTAGAGGGGTGACAGCCTGCTTCGAGTCCGCACACCATCTGAGGGCCGAGCCCGGAGAGAGCCCGACAACCTCTCATTCCAGCCGAGAACCCAAGATGCGGTGATATCTTCTGTTTGGTTCTCTCTAAACTTGATGCTTGTGATTTCTCTTAGTGTGTTGTAATGAACTATTGTTAGAGTAATGATTTAAATCCTTGCTTGTTCATGTGCAATGACGATGTGGTATGAGAATATCTTTTCCTTCTTATTGTGATTTTCTGAGTCCTTTGTGTGAGAAGTCACCTAACAATTGCTAGTGGTGATGTTTGCGAAGAGGTGTGTGCGACGCTCATTCGTCACAGTTACCTTCCGTCCATGCGCCACCTGAAGCACGGCATCGCGGCCGTTGCATCCATCCTGCCTTGTGAAGCGGAGTTTTGACCTGCATCTCTCTTTTCCGCACTAGCTTAGGAAACCAATCACAAAGTCCTTGTTGTTATTTTCTTCGCTCGTATAACAATTGATTCACCACGCGTTTCGTTCATCAGAACCTGCATTCCTTGAGAGATGATATTCGGGGAAGCGATTCCCAAATTTATTACTTGACAGCGACCGGTGCACTTGCTGAATACGCATTAAGTTTTTGGCGCCGTTGTCGGGGAACACAGTCGTGTGAGTTTTCTGGAGAGGGAGAATCTGAGAGAGAAGCCCTTCCATTTGTAAATTGCATCCTTTATTTTATTTCAGTTCTTTTTATTCCATTTTCTTGTTTTACTTAGGTTGCTTTGTAAATTATTGTTGGGTGTAGCATTTTGCACAATAGTGTTTTTCTTTTGAATCTTGTTATCTTCACACAATGTGGGCTTCATTTAATATTCGTTGCCGTTTGTGTGGAGATATCTCTCATGCTAGTGATAGATGTCGAAAGGGAGATAATAGCCCTAGCACTCAAGGCCTAGTATATGGAGCACCGACTTCGTCTGGTACTCCATATGGTGCGCGTAAGTCCTATGGCTATTCTGCTGAGCCTTTACCGTCACACTTCTTTTCGGCTTCAGCTCCTGCTGTGCCAAAGAAGCCCGTAAGGCAGTGCTTGTTTTGTTAGAGAACGAACCATGCTTTGAAGGATTGTGCTTCTTATCTTCGCCAATTGGAAGAGGATGACGAGCCGGATATCCAGATCGTCCCGACTCCTAACTCTGGCGGCATACCTCCAACATCTGGTAATGTGTCCTTGCCACCTTCACGTTTTGAAGGGTATGGCGTGGATACAGTCACCAGATGTGTGGCTGATCTAGGCTCTAACATGGCTGAGCCCATCTCCCCTGTGCATATATCACCGTGTATAGATTCGATTCTTTGTGAGGAATCGGTGCTTGACTTTTATCCAAGCCCTATTCCTCCCCTTATTGTGCATTCTATTACATTTATTTCTGATAACATTGTTGAAGATGCGTCGCAAGAGGAGGCGGGCGATCTTTGTGTTGTGCCTATTCCTATGGAGGAGGACAACCTTCTAGGTGAAGAGGATTTTTCCTCAGCACCGGTGGAGGAAGTCCAACTCCTGGGGAAGGTCACCATTGATCCCACCGAACCTTGTGGCATTGTCAACAATGCCGACATTATTTTACTTCCCCAATCCAATGGGAGTGAGACCGGGACCACTCCCCCGATTGATTTCCATTTATGTTCTTCTTCTTGTTTATTTCTTGATCCCCTTTCTCTATCTAAGCCTGTGGAGGTTGAGTCTTCACAGGTACTTCAGGAGGACATAGAGCATTCTGCTCAAGTCAATGATGAGTGCATCCTCTCATGTGAGGAGGTTGATTCCCCCTCCATAGAGGAAGCCTCATTCATTGCCTTCTCCTCCTGCCGCCTCCCTGAAGACGACACCTTGCTGGGCAAGGATTTATTTTGTGGTGAGACGAGTGAAGACCAGCCTCCCTCCTCTTCTTACTTCATATTTCCTTTACCTGTGTTATGCAGGTATTATTATTTAGGTAGAGGGGTAACTATTCTGTCGCCGTATCGGTACCCGCTGTTTACCCAGAAAACCGCTTCTCAGGTTGAATCATTCTCAGACCCGGGCGGGCTTCTAAATCAAGCCACTGGGTTCTAGGATCAGCGGCTCTCAGTCCAGGGTAAACCAAGCCGAGCGGTCTGATGTCACTTCTGACCGCCCCCAAGATTGAAGTTTGTCAAAACCCAAGACAAGAAGGCGATCCGCGGTCTCAAGGAGGAGACCGTCCAGGTTGTGCCATAGAGAGCCAAGGTTCGAATCCAAAGAACAAGCCGCGGTCTCAAGACGGAGACCGCTCGGATTGCATCATCACCTTGGTCGTGTCATCCTCAGACTCGGTCGGACAGGTCGGAAGGGCAAGCCGCCAAGCCAAGCGGCTTCTTTCTTTTCTTCTTTGTGTATCCCATCACCGCCTGCCCGTCTCTCCTATAACCGGGCAGGAGGTTATTTTATCCCTGCCCGTTCGGGCAGGCCCCCGAGCCTATAAATAGGGGGCAGCACTGTTCACAAGATACGCACACTCGAAT
This sequence comes from Dactylorhiza incarnata, assembly GCA_033032865.1. Lineage (NCBI taxonomy): Eukaryota > Viridiplantae > Streptophyta > Magnoliopsida > Asparagales > Orchidaceae > Dactylorhiza > Dactylorhiza incarnata. The sequence goes on along the minus strand of JAWHQI010000051.1, from coordinate 5,123,725 downwards.
CCAGGAGCTCGCTTGTTTGAGCTGCGGTCTCGAGTTTCCCGTCTTGCGGACTGTTTGACCGGCCGGCTTCTTCTTTCCTGCACTTGTAACCCGCTGTAACCGCTTCTTTTTAATCAAAGGAAAGCACGTCACAGGAGTGGCATTCACCGTGACGGGCAAAGTCTGGCTTGACCGCTGCTAGCGGTCTCGTTTTCTCCACCTAAAAAGTAACCGGCAACCCGCAGCCTCCGATTTCCTTCGGAGGTGCGATTTCGGACTCAACAGAAACACGTGACCTTCAGATCGCGGATTGTCGGTGAACTCCTCTTTGCCATAATGTCAGACCGCCAGTTCCCCCTTGGAGACCGCTCCGATCATAGTGAGGACTCTTTGTGGGAAGCCTTGGAGCAATCCAGAAGAGAAGCCGAGTGGGTTCAGAGGGCGACTGATCAGCGGTTGGACGCAATCAGTAAGACTTTGGCCCTATTAACCGAGCGGTTAGTTCCACAGCAAACCGCAGTTAATCAGGCGGTGACTTCAGTTCCTCCTCCGCCTCCACCTTACCCGCTACCACAAGCCGCCAACCTCCAATCTCAGCAAGAAGGTTTTGCGGCTAGGCAAAACTTCTTTCAGGAAGCCGCGCACAGCATGCCGGCTCGGGCCCTTGATTTCCAGGGGGCGGCTTCTCATGTTGCCCGCCTTTCTTACCTGCAGGAGGGCACAGCCCGTCTCTCCTACCCGCCTGAAGTTCCTATTCATCACTCCTACCCGCCAGAAGCTGCTGCCCGGTCCTCTTACCAAGCGGCTTGTCCGCGAGTAGCCGCAGCTCCGGCGGCTTATTATCCTGCTCCTCTATATGAAGATATGGAAGAAACTTCTCCCTTTGTGGACGAAGTCCGAGGGGAGCCTGCCCCTAATAATTTCAGAAAGCCTCGCCTGCCAGCTTTCAATGGGGAGACTGATCCCACGGTTCATTTACAAGCCTTCGAGTCAGCCATCGCTCTTAGAACCTTAACTGATGCGACTAAGTGCAAGCTTATTGTGACCTCCTTTGAAGGACAAGCAAGGGAGTGGTTTTATGGGTTGCACCCCAGGTCAATCAGTGTTTCGCTGAGCTGCGAAGGGAATTCCTTCAGAGATTCTCTACCTCAAGGAAGAGAAAAAGTGGCCCGGCGGCCCTTTTCGATATAAAGCAGCGGGAAGACGAGACGTGAGCTCGTTTCGTAAACCGCTTTCAGAAGGAGATCATGGAAGTCCAAAATGTAGATCCGGAGCTGTATAGGGTTGCCCTCATCCATGGCTTAAGAAAGGGCCCCCTAAAATTTGAAACGAATATAAGGGAGCCTAGAACTTATCAGAAAATGATAAGTTTGGCAAATATGTTAATTAGAGGAGAGAAGAGCAATCCGGGCTACGTCGCAAAGTTAGTAAGCGACAAAGAGCAGTCAAATCCGTCCTTCCATCATCCTCCATCAAATCAGTCCCACTTTGAACCCCGTTCCAAAAGTGGGAGAAACTACAAAAATAAGCAACCATTCATGGGCCATCAGCGGTTTCAAGATCAGAAACCACCGTTGGCCATCGCTCCCACTCCATCCGCTCCTCTTCCGCAAATCATGCCAGTATACTTACAACAGTATACCGCACAGCCACCTCCAGTCATTCCATCCACTCAATATGATGACTCGCAAGAGTCATTCACTCCCTTAAACGTCACCATGGACGAAGTTGTCCAGATTCTACAAAAGAGGCCAGATTTCAAAAGGCCTGCTCCTCTGAAGTTGGATATCCGCAGTCGAAATCCGAACCTTTATTGTTAATATCATAAAGAAGGGGGGCATCTAACCGAAGACTGTCGGGCCCTTCGTTTGCTGATAGAGAGACTCCTGGGAGAAGGAAAGCTCCGGGGTCTAGTTCGGAAAGATGCAATTGCTGAACCAACTGCCGAGAAGAGAAAAGAGAAAGAAAAAGTAGAAGTAACCTGGGAATGCGCCAATGTCGAAGACGCTGGCTGCTATGGTGACATCCACCCTTCCACTGAATGCGTCGAAGTCAATGATGTGGGCCCCTTAGGGGACATCTATTGTATTCATGGAGGAGCTGGAGCGGAATCATCTCGCAAATCCAGAATCGCGAGAGTTCTGAAGCAGGAAGTGGCAGCCACTACAAGTTCTCCCCCCGAAAGCACTATTGTCACCTTTGGTCAGGATGACCTTCCCCCCAATGCCAATCCTTTCGACGATGCGGTGGTTATCAAAGCCATCATCGAAAATTATACAGTCCACAAGATTCTGATTGATACTGGCAGTTCCGTCAATCTCCTTTTCCTCCCGACTTTCGAAGCCCTGAAGACCGGAAAGCCTTTACTTTCCACCGACGGGCCCCTTTACGGTTTTTCTGGGGAGAAGAAAGAAGTAGAGGGTTCAGTAAAGCTCCTAGTCTCTCTTGGAGGAGTAATAAAGCTAATCAATTTCGTGGTGGTGGATGCCCCGAGCAATTACTGCGCCATCTTCGGGAGGCCGATTCTTAATGCATACAAGGCAGTAGTGTCTACCTTTCACCTTGCTCTCAAGTTCGCTGCCGAAGGAAAGCAGTATCGGGTTAGAAGAAACCCAAAGGTGGCTCGGTAGTGCTATGTCCGAACTGTCAACATGATCACCGACGTTTCACTTCCCGAGGCCATGGCTGAAGTTTTGGAAATTGCTGAATCCTCAAGGGCTGCCGAGGAAGGAAAAGATTGAGAAGGGGCTCACTTGGAACCTGCCCAAGCGACCCAAGAAGTTCCTATTGCTGAAGGGGAAGAAAAGAAGCTGGTTATCAACGCTGGGTTGCCGGAGGAGGAGAAAGTGGAGCTAATCTCCTGCCTGTTAGAGAATCTGGATATCTTCGCTTGGTCAGCGGAGGATATGCCAGGAGTGGATCCAGACGTGGCTTGTCATCATCTAAATGTATTTCCTCAGTTCAAGCCCGTCCAGCAAAAGAAGAGAGAAGTGGCGACCAAGCTGGCATTGCCCATCAGAGAGGAGGTTTCAAAACTCCTGAAAGCGGGTTTCAATTCTGAAATTCAATATCCTGCGTGGATGTCAAATGTTGTAATGGTTAAGAAATCTGGTGGGAAGTGGCGCATGTGCGTAGACTTCACCAAACTTAATAAAGCGTGACCTAAAGATTGCTACCCTCTGCCTCGGATAGATGTCTTAGTTGATTCCGCTGTTGGGTATGGTTTTATGAGTTTCCTCGATGCCTTCTCCGGGTATCATCAAATAAAAATGCACAAACCTGACATCCCACATACCTCATTTATCACAAATGATGGGTGTTACTGCTATCTCGTAATGCCCTTCGGTCTTAAAAACGCGGGCGCAACATACCAAAGAATGATGGATACCATCTTTAAGCATCAAAAAGGCAGGAATCTCGGAGTTTACGTTGATGATCTCCTTCTAAAAAGTGAAACATTCTCATTGCACTTAAAAGACCTCGTAGAGACGTTCGCTACTCTACGGAGGTTCAAGTTCAAATTAAACCCATTGAAATGTGTGTTTGGGGCAAGCAAAGGAAAATTTCTTGGGCATCTCTTAACTCCTGATGGCCTTGCACCAAATCCAGATAAGGTGAAGGCCATCCTTGATATGACCCCTCCTCGAAATACCAAAGAAGTTCAGCAACTTGGGGGGAGATTGGCAGGATTGAGCAGGTTTATCTCCAAATCCGGAGATAAAAGTACCTCATTCTTTAAAACACTGTGAAGGGGATCAAAGCTCGAATGGAGCGAGGAGTGTAACAAGGCTTTTGAGCAGCTGAAGGTACAGTTAACTTCGACTCCGCTACTCCAAAGTCCTCGTGAGGGAGAAATGTTATTCTTATATCTGGGAGTCAGCCCGGATGCGGTGAGTTCTGTCCTCGTTCGGGAGGAAAAGAGGCAGTTTCCAATATATTATGTCAGCCAAATTCTCCAAGATGCAGAAACCAGATATTCGATCTTGGAGAAACTGGCCTTGGCCCTGGTTATGTCTGCACGAAGGCTTCGTCCTTATTTTCAGGCTCATTCTATCCAAGTTATTACAAATCATCCTTTAAAAAATGTTCTTGAAAAGCCAGACCATTCAGGGAGGTTAGCTAAATGGGCTATTGAACTAAGTGAATTTGAGATATCATACATCCCCCAAACAACAATCAAAGCGCAAATCTTGGCAGACTTCTTGGTAGATACAACAGAACCTTGTCCTGAGCAGGTGGTACAATCTCCTCTGGCATGGGTCATTTATGTAGATTGGGCTTCTGGCAGAAACTCTGTGGGAGCTGGAGTAGTGTTGATCAGTCCAAATGGCATCAGGATGGAGCAAGCTATCAAGTTCTTCTTTCTAGTTACAAATAACCAGGCAGAATATGAAGCACTTCTTGCTGGGCTGAGGCTTGCGAGAGAGCTGGGCACAGAATATGTACATGTTAGAACTGATTCACTGGTGATGGCCTCCCAGGTCTTGGGGAATTATGAGACAAGGGAGCCGATTCTGAGAAAATATTTGCTGTTAGCCAAAAAGGAAATCGGGAGATTCAAGTCATTTATTATCGAACACATACCAAGAACGCAAAATGAGGAAGCAGATGAGTTGTCAAAGTTCGGTCTTCCATCCGGGGGAGTGACCTTTGAACTTTTCCATCCGACAAGAGATGAAGCAGAACATATGCAAATTGATCAGAACCCTTCGTGGAAGGATCCTTACATGCTGTTTCTGTCAAAAGGAGAGTTCCATCATTCCATCAAAGATAGGAGAAAATTCAGAAGGAAGGCGGCATACTATTATTTGATAGCAGGAGTTCTCTACAGAAAGACTTTGATCTCTCCCTCAGCACAATGTGTTTCAGAAGATGAAATGCCAACCGTACTCCAGGAAGTTCATTCCGGGGAGTGTGATAGCCATTCAGGAGCGAAGACTCTGGAGAAAAGAATCTTAAGGCAGGGGTATTTTTGGCCAACCATGAGAAAGGATGTTGAAGGATTTGCTAAGTAGTGTGTTCAGTGTCAAAAGTTCGCTCCTCTTCAGCATTTGCCTGCTCAGTCACTCAGATCAATAACTGCGCCATGGCCCTTCGCAGTATGCGGGATGGATCTTATCGGACCCTTCCCAATAGCCAGCGGCCAGCATCATTTTATCATTGTGATGATCGACTACTTCAGCAAGTGGATTGAGGCAAAAGCATTGGCAAAAACTACAACCCAAATTATCAGAAACTTCATGTGGGGAGAAATAGTCTGCCGGCATGGAATTCCGCTGGCAATTGTCACTGATAATGGTCCACAGTTCAATAATCCAGAGATGATAACCTTTTGTGATCAGGTAGGAATTGATCTTCGGTTTGCCTCGGTACATCATCCAAGGACTAATGGTCAAGTAGAAGCAGCAAACAGGCAAATCCAGCAGCTCCTGATGAAAAGAGTTTTGAATCAAAAAGGAAATTGGGCAGACCAGCTTCCCTCCATCCTTTGGAATCTTCGTACTACCCCGTCTTCAGCTACTGGGGAGACACCATCCAAATTATCTCATGGCTCAGAAGCTGTTGTTCCTGTAGAATTTGAGGTGGTCACTCCAAGAGTTGTGTATGCAAAAGAGGGAGGAGAAGCATGGATAGTAGACCATGATGAGGCTATCAAGTATAGTCTGGATCTGATCGAAGAACTTCAGGACGAGGCAACAATCAGACAGGAAGAAGTTAAAAGGAGGATGGCAAAATACTTTGACAAAAATGTCAGGGTAAAGCATTTTGCAGTCGGGGACGTTGTGCTAAAGAAAGTTGATGCAGCAGCCAGAGCAGGCAACGTTGGGAAGCTAAATCCTAATTGGGCTGGACCTTTCATCGTCAAGGAATCACTAAAAAGTGGGGCTTACCGCCTCCAAACAAGTGAAGGAGAAGACATCTCGCGCACCTGGAGCGGTGACGATCTCAAACGGTTCTATCCTTAAAATGTCTTCTTTACTTTCCTGCAATTTTTTAGATATTTCAATAAGAGGCCTCATACTGACACTTCTCCATGTCTGATGTTTCCTTTTTACATATCAACCTCACTGAGCCACGGAGACATAGCCAAGTTCTTCTCGAACCCCTTCGGATTGTAGTCATTAGCGTAAAACCATGAAGATCATGTATAACGGAGAGTTTTCGCACACGTGTAGTGGTAGCTTGCCAATTCCCGTGCGGTGGTTTTCGGAACCTTGGATCCCGGCTGATATCCGACACACCCCTGCATCAAGGGAGGTCTAGGTGAATGTTGGCTCTATCATGCCCCGAGAGGGATATAGTTACAGATTTGATGATCTTTATGAGGAAAGCAATGTCGGTATAGCCCTCGCGGCATAACCACACCTGCCCAACTGATCATCTTAGTCTGTGACCATCGAATACTCCTAGGTACTCTCAAGCGATGCCTAAGCGGGACCCACAACTGAGTTGATCTCTCTGAGGAAAGCAATGTTCGCCGCCTAGGCCCACCTGCCCAATTGATCAACTCGGCTTGTAGCCCTAGGAAAGAGAGCAGTCGAGTCACTTACAGCCCTTATGACCACTTGAGGAAAGCAATGTTCGCCGCCTAGGCCCACCTGCCCACTTGGTCATCTGGGTCTGTACATGTCTTTTTCTTTATTTCTACAGCTCTTATGACCACTTGAGGAAAGCAATGTTCACCGCTTAGGCCCACCTGCCCACTTGGTCATCTGAGTCTGTAGTCATCTTTTATTTCGTTACAGGGAATTATCTCATCTTATATGGTCATTATAGACCATTTGGAAAAAAAAGCAGGAATCTTATGTACATCACAAACCGGCCGACTTGATACTTAAACCGGGCGGTTTGAAACAAGCAGGTATCAGGATTATCTGGCTGTCTGATTATTAAACCAGGCGGTTTAAAATAAACAGGTCCCAAAGATGTCATGCGGTCTGATTTTCAGATCGGACGGTTTGAAATAAACAGGACACCATTAAAATATCACAAGGCAAGTATCGGGGGGTCGAGCATAGTCATGACCGGTCGACCTCGTCATTTGGATCGTGAATCTGTCTTTATGGTTTTTAATTCGATCCGTTCGGCTAATAACATGCTCTTTTCAATCAAGCAATTATGATTCTCATTGCAAATATCAAAGCTACTGACCGCACAAATTATATGCAGTCCGTACGGATTATCAGCTAATATTATATAAACCATTCGAGAAAGATATTATTAGAACAGGTGCAGGTGTTCGTCTACCCTAATAAGGGGTTGTGATATTAAGACCGGGCGGTCTGCGTTTTCAAGCCAAATAGTCTGATTGAGGATATATGGATGCCCGGGTGGCATTCTAACCGGGCGGGTCTATCTATCTCTTATATTTATCAAGTTTGAATATTTCTAGATCTAGATATATGGTCGCCTGGGTTGCTTTCTAACGGAGCGGGTTTATCTGTCTCTCATATTAACCAAGTCTGGATATCTCTGGATCTAAATATATGGTCGCCCGGAATATGTTCTAACCGAGTGGGTTGATCTATCTCTTGGCAAGAATTTATCTCTGGATTCAATGGATTACTCGCCAGGATTATATTATAACCGCACAAATTTATTATTCAGCAAGGATGAGATATCTCTGAATTCAGATAAGAAGCCGCCCGGTTTGAATTATAATCGCACGAGTCTATCATTTATTGTTTATACTATCAGAAATCGGATATCCTGAGATTGAAATGAGTAATCGCGCGGGTTGTATATAGACCGTCTGAGATCATCGATTATCACTTATACTCGGATCAGGGCAGCCGCACGGTTCAATCATAAAGAGCAGAAGGTGAATAAAAAAAAGAGACAAGATAGCAACCACAAGTAAGTAACAATAGATGGACAATTAGACAGGTAAAATTTCCATTCATTCTTCAAAATATGTGTTAATAAAATATTAACCGCCCGACTAACAAAAAAAATTCAAAAACGGCAGTTACACAAAAGTAAATTTAAACAAAGGCACTAGTCCGCCGACTTTTTTTCTTCTTGACAGGGGAATTCGAGACCTCACCATCAATGTCAACTTCAGGCGAATAGCCTTCGCTTGTCGAGGAAGAATCCGATGAACCACTATCACTAGACCGCCCGGTCTTACTCGCGGAGCCGGTTGTTCCAGAGGACAAACTGTCCTCATCATCCTCATCATCATCATCAGCGTCGTCATCCGCATCAACCTCCTCAGCGGCTCTATCACCTTCATCGCCTCCTTGATGAATTACAATTTCCCTACTCGCGTCGGCTTCAGCCTCTTCACCCACCTTGACTTTTCCTTTCTGCCTACGGCTAATTTCATCAAGCTGGTCCTTCAAGGCAGGGAAGAGGTCAGAAAAAGTAGTGCCCTCGAAGCCTTCGCACAGACCGCCCCTGTCTCCCAGGAGGCCCAAAGCTTTATTAATTCCTTGGGCCACATGAGGCAACACCTCATCCTGGAAGGCTGGGTTGGTCACCTCATATTGTTTCTGCAAAAGGAAAAATAAATTAGGTCGCTCGGGCTGAACAAAACAAACTGCGTCATCATTTGGAAAACTCACCGCCACGATCCCTTGAAGCCGCGCGTTCTCCGCGACCTGCTCTTCATGCTTCTTTTCTAGAAATTTCTGAGCGGAAACCAGCCGCCTGTACGATAAGGCCATGAAGTGATTGGTCGCAAACCCCCATGCACCGGCTTGTGTAGCTAGCCGGGGAAGCTCTTCTTCGGGAACTTTCTTCAGCTTCTTTAAGGTCTTTCGACCATACATCGCGGCCCCGGCAGATAGCGCATGGCGGCTAGTTTTCTCACTCCCCCATGAAGGAAGTTCGGTGGATACCCGAATGCGACTTCCGTCCCTGTGCCAGAGGACAGTTGGGTTGCCCCGCAGATCGGGCGGGTTCCCGCAGGAACGTAGAAACTCGTATTCATCAGAAGAGGCTGGGCTCTCTTCCTCCGATGATGGTGACCTGTTTTGCTGCTGCCTCCTTTCCCTCTGGGTCAAAACCGGGCCGTCCAGGGTGACCAGCTTGTTCGCGGGGACAATGTGGCAGCTGTTAGATGAAATCAAAAGTTTAAATAAAATAGTCCGCGCGGTCATATACAGGCGGGTTGAGAGGAACCTACTATCTTCGGGGAGGACGTCCTCCAGCTCTGAGAACAGCGGAATGTAGTGATTGATATCTAACCGCTCGTTCTCGAGGAACACGAAGGTGTCCAACTCGATCTTTCCGACTTGAGGGGTTTGCAAAGCTTCTTCCCCCCGAACTTGCGGGTCGACTTGCAATAGTCCGAAGTTGCCTTCGAACATTACAAACCGCTCCGACCAGTTCGAGACCTTGTTTGCCAAATTGACGACCTTCAGTCCGTGACAGCCAAAGTAGAGATGCCCCCTGAAAGTTGAAGTCCCCACGTCGGGTACATCCCGCACCGAAAAGAATTTCCTAAATAGATCAATGGAAAATCTGGTCCGCTCGAACCGCAGATATGAAATAAAGCTATATATGGATGCTATGGAGTTCGGTGGAAGCTGGCCGGGTACAACCCCATAGTGGTCAAAAATGGCAATGACTTCAAGTGGCAGCGGAAACTTGAAGCCATATTCAAAATGGTCGACAGGAACGGCTATCTGATGCGGGTTGGAAGAGTTAATCCACTCATCGCGCAAAGGAAGCCGCGCGAGCAGATCACTCCCTGCCATATGTCTCGCAATGAATTCGTCTAGCTCGGTTTGGGTGAGACGGCAATCCGGGTGGTCCGCCGAGTGAAAGGCCAAGGCCGCATCTGTTCGAACGGCTTTAACCTTGAAGGGTCGCCGCGACTTGGTCTTAGATCGCGCCATTTGAAATCGTAAAAATGACTTTGAAAGGTCCCTACTTATAGATTTTGACGATCTGCGAATAACAAAATTATATCGCGGCTACACATTCTAACCGCACGGTCAACAATCTGCATGGTCAGATTTACCAGAAAAATAAAAGAACCAAGAGCATTCAGGAATTCAGGTGCAAGCATACATCACAGATCGCGCGACCTGTAATCAATTCGGATAAAATATAGAGAATTTGAACAGAACACAAAGTACACCGATTAAATAAGAACCCACCCGGGTAATTCAAATAAAAGATATGACGCAGAAAGAAGCATTGTCCATGATACACATTGTTCTAGAAAGCCGTTCACAGCTGGCGGTGTTCGGGGGAGACGTCCTCTCTATGAAGCCGCGCGACCTGGTCGCTAGTATGGTTCAGAAGAGAGTAAATCTGGCTGGTATGATAATGGATGTGGTTGATCGTGCTATGAAGCCGCCCGGCATCCCTCTCAACCCGCGTAGCATTAATCATATGAGGGGTTCCTGCGGCCTCATCAATCATTGGGTCAGCCGCTCTAACCAGGGAGGATTCGAGCCCGCCCCAAAAGTCGGGCGGCTAGAAACCTGCATCCCATCATTCATACTTCACCGGCCTCCAGCGACTTCTCTAGTTAACCGCAAAAATTTATCTTGATAGTACTTTGAGTCATCCTCAAACTTGGCAGACATCTTCTTCTCCTTCTCAAACTGAGCGGTCAGAATGGCGACTTGTGCAATCTTGGTCTTCTTCTCATTCTCCACTGCATCTCGGGCGGCCTCCAGCTGCATCTCCAGGCCTTTCTCCCTCTATGTCCAGGATTTCTTGTCGGTCTCCATCTGTGCCTTCAGCGCCTCTTCAGCCTTTTTTCTCGCCTTTTGCTCGGCCTCCAGGGTGGCTTGAATAATGGCTTCTCGGTCTTCCACCTCCTTCAAACGGACCCTCAGATTTGCTAAGTCTTCCTCGAGATGATCAAACAATGGATGCCCTTCTCGCGAAGCCGCTGTATAGGTTAACACCGGGGGGACTAATAGAGGCAGGCTGGCCACAAGGTCGCCCGACTTCACGGTTTGATTTTAGCTATCTACAAGAAGCCGCGCGGTTATGTAAAGCAAAGAGCATGCAGCGCTATATATAAAATATATATATATATATATATATATATATATATATATATAAGATCAATGCCTGGGCGCACAGGCCGCCTAGACTGTTCCGGGTCAATCATCCGTTGTTGTTCACGCCAGAGTCTCTCTGTACTCTGCCTAGCGGAAGAAGACCAGGCCGCTAAAGGGAAAAAGCTCGGTGGCGGGTTCAGTAATTTATTTTGACGTGGCCGCTAAATGAAGAAACGGACAGCTTTATAACCCGCGGGGCGCTTACCTGGCGCAAAAGGATCAGGCCATAGTGGCTTGTTTAAAGCCCGTCTCGCCCCCTCCTTCTTCACCATCATTATCTCCTTCCCAGTCATCGTCGGGGAAACCTCCTCCCACGCCTTCAGTACCTCCTCAAGATTCTTCGCCTTCTGCTCGGCCTCCAGGGCATCCCGAGTAGCAGCTTCTCGCTCTTCGACCTCTTTCTGAGCAGGCTCCTCAGGCCGGGCTGTATTATCAATAGGGGGTCAGTTCGTTTTGAAGTCACCGGGCTGTCAAGAAGCTTATCTCGGCTCTGCAGCTCATCCATTCCCATAAAATTCTGCTAAATGATAGACTGCTTGCCGAGTCCGAAAGCAGGCCGCCCGATTTCACATCAGGGGTAGTCGGCGAGTCATTCACCTTAGCGGATGGGGTGACCGCCAAGCCAGGTTCCTCTTTCAGTCGAGGATTATTTTGGAGGCGGGACTCGGCCAGTTTCTTGAAAGCCGCCTTTTCCTTGGATACTAGCATCTTAACCTTCTTGGTTATTCGATCGGCCACTGACCCGGTCTTTTTCCTTTTCTTCCCTTTCTTACCCAAAGCCGGACAAATTTCTTTGGAGGTGCTGGGATAGTCGTCCACGGATAGGGGAGTAGTCAGGTCGCCTGGCTTTGGAGAGTTAACCGCCTCCTCCCCCATATCCTTGACAAACAAATGAGCATTCCCGGATGGGGTGATTTCCATGCCGAATGAGTCGGTCTCGCCGGCTTTCTTTAAAGAGCTGCAAGAATCCACTTTACTAGAGGGGGCGGCCTCCCCTTTATTTAGCGGGCTGATGGCGTGTAGGTCTGGGTCGCCTGAAGGAACCGGTGAGTCATTGGGAGGAAGCCCCGAGCTGTCCGCTGCGGGCTCTGCAGGAGTCTTGGGGGTAGTTAAGTCTACAACGGACTTTGAATTATCCGTTGCGGGCATCTCAGACCGCTCCCACTTTTTCCGGTCTCTCCTGTGCTGCTTCTCCTTTTCTTTCTTCCTTTTCCGTTCTCCTTCTCCCACCTTCTTCGGCTTCTCCACTATTTCGTGCTTTTTGCTTTCCTCCCCTTTCTTTTTATCTCCAACAGGGACCACGTGGTCTATAACGGACGCTAGGAAGTCCATTATTGTTGAATCACCGGTCTTAAGAACTCTAACCGCAACTGGCGAATAGTATCCCGTGATTTTTGGAGAAATTCTGCAGAATGAGTTCTCAGGCTCTCTTATAGAGTTCAGGACAAGTCGGATGCGGCCTCCCGGCTAAAGCTAATATTTTCGAAATTTTCTTGAGATTTGAAAATATGCGGGGATTATGTTTACCCGGAAAACCGCTTCTCGGGTTGAATCATTCTCAGACCCGGGCGGGCTTCTAAATCAAGCCGCTGGGTTCTAGGATCAGCGGCTCTCAGTCTAGGGTAAACCAAGCCGGGCGGTCTGATGTCACTTCTGACCGCCCCCAAGATTGAAGATTGTCAAAACACAAGGCAAGAAGGCGATCCGCGGTCTCAAGGAGGAGACCGTCCAGGTTGTGCCATAGAGAGCCAAGGTTCGAATCCAATGAACAAGCCGCGGTCTCAAGACGGAGACCGCTCGAATTGCATCATCACCTAGGTCGCGTGATCCTCAGCCTCTGGTCGGACAGGTCGAAATGGCAAGCCGCCAAGCCAAGCGGCTTCTTTCTTTTCTTCTTTGTGTATCCCGTCACCGCCTGCCCGTCTCTCCTGTAACCGGGCAGGAGGTTATTTTATCCCTGCCCGTTCGGGCAGGCCCCCGAGCCTATAAATAGGTGGTGGCACTGTTCACAAGATACGCACACTCGAATCTAGGAGCTCGCTTGTTTGAGCCGCGGTCTCGAGTTTCCCATCTTGCGGACTGTTTGACCGGCCGGCTTCTTCTTTCCTGCACTTGTAACCCGCTGTAACCGCTTCTTTTTAATCAAAGGAAAGCCTGTCACAGGAGTGGCATTCGCCGTGACGGGCGAAGTCTAGCCTTGACCGCTGCTAGCGGTCTCGTTTTCTCCACCTAAAAAGTAACCGGCAACCCGCAGCCTCCGATTTCCTTTGGAGGTGCAATTTCGGACTCAACACCCGCTACCGACACGCATTTTAGAACAGTTACCTGTTCATTTCCTTTTTCATACGCCCATTAGCTAGAACTGTTTTAAATTTGAATAAGTCGTGCTGGGATGACAATAACCCCAGTAGTTATCTTACTTTTTCTTGTCTTTTATTTTATCGCCTACTCTAACTAGTTAGTTAGATTTTATTTTTGCTTGCTTTTGCTAAGACAACCACTTGCAGGTATTTTCTATTTGTGAAGGCGGTGGTTGTGATTCTTCGTAGAGCTTCACTCCAGGCTTCCGGCATGCTTACTTGCTGAGTATTGGGTACCCTCTTCCCCTAACTTTGTTTTAGAATATCTTAATGTATAGTTTAAGTCTGGGGGAGACCTTTTTGTGTACCCACTCACGTACACATTTATTTAGCATGATAGAAGTCTTTATTTAAATTATTTTTGTTCATTTTGTCTGCACGCAGTGCACCCACTTGAGAGCGTACTTAACCTTTAGTGCGTCACGAGTATAACTCATTTCTTTTTGTAGTCTGGAAAATGATTGTGCTAGCTTTTAAAATTGTGTAGTAGAATAAAATGTTGACTCCGGTGTTTCTAGTCAAATACTCATGTGAGTATAGGGATTCATGTAGATTAGATTTCTCTTTTATACTGTTAGCTTTATACATTTCTGTTAGAATAAATATTATTTACTCTACTCAAATGGTGAATCTGGTGTGAGTCAAATGGTAGCATAGGGATGTGTGTAAATGATTGTTAGATTCGTATTGCTCGAGTCAGGAGGAAAGATAATATTTCTCGGTGGCTAAGAACTTGCCCCAAGCGATTCTCGAAGCATAGACATAGGATAGTTCTAGTGCATGAGAATGACGTAGGCCATCATTTTGGCCCGGTTGAGCTTTTGTGCCCATTCCTATCGCTCTATCCTCGTTAGCCCAGTTGTGCCTACCCGTTTCTTGATTCATCTCCACTTTTATCTCACCAAAGTCTAAAAGCCAATCCTAGTCGCACACCCGAATTTGAGTTTTAGTTGTTTATTATTTTCATGATTGGGGTGTTGATGTGGTATTTTTATTTTGTGAAAATGTGGTTGTGCTTTCTTGCCAAATTTTGCTGAAAATAAAGAAAAGAAAAGAAAAATGAAAAAAGAAAAGAAAAGAAAAGAGAAAAAGAAAAAAAAGAAGAAGATGAGCTTAATTGAAAATATGTGTAAATTTATGAATGAGAGTAGGCGGTGCACACACCCATGTTGCAAAAATCTAAGTCTGGGGGTGTGGTGCACTTGCATTTGATGTTGGTGTGCGAGAAGTTGTTTTGAAAGCTCATTTGGGTTTAGTGTTTGAGCCGTCGTTTCTATCTTTGTTTATCTCACCTTAACCCAAGCCCCATTTTAAAACTTAAAGTCCTACCGACTCGCGCTATGAGCCAATCTAGTGTCGTGGAGAGAATGTGAACGGGTGAGCTTATGGTCTCCGACACCGATCGATTTCGGTGGAGTTTGTTTGGATCCCCAGCTTTTGCAATGCTTGTCTCAGCGATTATTCTACTTTCTCCATATGTGTGACCGGATGATTCACCGTGATTCCCATTTGAGCAGAAGTAATATTTATTTACTCTTTTAGAAATTTATAAACAATGTGTATAAATTAGAAATCTTCTCTCGTATTTTTCTATGCACATGGGCATGCGACTTCGAATAGTATTTCACTTTATAATTTTAAGTTAGCTGTTTCATGTTCCTGCCTGCTTAGGATTTTTTTGCTCGGGATGAGCAAACAGGTAAGTCTGGGGGTGTGATGAGTCCAATTTATATACTATTTTTCGGACTCATCAGGTCTTCTTTTCTTGCTTTTGTACTTCAGTTTTTGTTCGTATTTGTTTATTTTCACATTGTTCATACGTGTGCTTTAAGTGCCTGTTGTAAGTGTGCAATTGCACACTACGTTGCTGGGGGTAAGCACACTGTGCTACCCATCATGTTGTTTCTATTTTTATGTTGGTGCTGGATGGTATTCCCAGCTGGGCTGCTATGCTCGCAGGTGGCTGATCCATCCCCTTTTGCACATAAATCATGACTGTGTATAACGCACAGTCGTGCATTTTATTGATGCACGGATAGCTGCGGTCATGCGCCTTCATCTGGGTAGAAAATGATGATCTGATTTTGATCGTGCGTCTTTACGCACGGGCAGTTTCCCGTGCATGAAGGAATCGCACAATCAGCCTGTTTAGCCTTGTTTTTAGCTTTTTTGAATTTCCCGGTGCGTTTTGACGCACGGGCGGATTTGCTCGTGCATGAGTAAATCGCACGAGTGCTCCAGGTTGTCTTCCTGCGCTGTTCTCTATTATTAATATCGCACGGTCTACGCACGGTCGTGCGTTCGACCGTGCGTGACCTATTTTCTGATCTTTTTCTATAAAAGCTGCAGCTTTCGACCTAAATCGGGAGAGACCGTACACGCCGTACAGCTGCGCCATTTTCGCCATCTCCACCGAGGGTTTCGTCCCTTTGGGCCTCCTCTATCATCCTTAAGCTCTAAGGAGAGGGATTCAACCCTACATCCACCAAGGTCCAAGGAGAAGGAAGCTAGGTCGGTTTCATATCGTGACACGAAGAAGACGGGCCATTGGAGGGTAGTAACAACCTTCTCTACCCCCGACGCAGTTGAGGACCGAGCTTGGATGCGGATTGACAACCCAGCGATTCCAACCGTGAATCTTCAACAAGACTTCGGATTCGGTCGATTTCTTGATCTCCCAATCTTTGTATGGGTAGTTGTAGTTAGTAGATCTCTTGTATTTTGATGATGAGCACTATAAACCTTGTTATATAAGTTAGTTCATGTCTATGTGAAATTATCTTTTGTTTATTTGTGTGTATGACGTGCGCCTCATTCCATCCTCCATCCCACCGTCACGTTCGTGTACCGCACTAGCAATTGCTAGTGGCATGCTTGTCGACGAGGTGCTTGCGACCCTTATTCTGCTTGCCTACTCGTCCATCCGCCCTTGAGAAGCAGCACGCTCAAGGCCTGCCTAGTCTCCATCCCGCCAAGCGAAGCATTGCATAGCGGCATTGCATAGCAGTAGTTGTAGTTATTTTCTTTTATTTTCCAAAAGCCAAATCACCCCGTTTCCGCAACCCATCCGACATAAAGGACTTCAATCTCAAGTCCTTCCTCAATTGTTGAAACCGATTTCTCGGCCTCCTGTGGAGCTCGGGGCCCTCACCGAAATGAGGGGCAGCTAGCCCTTACTGATCCCTCGGAGAAGGTAGACTAAAGACTACAAAAATGACTAAGACCTTAGTCACAGCGAGGAGGCCCCTCCACTAACTCGGAAGATAGTTGAGCGCTTCCCCTCCCAAGCCAAAGCTGAGACTCGGGCACCTTGGAGAGCTATGGAAATGCTAACCAAAGAAAGCCTGAGGAGAGAGAAGCTGAAGTGAAGTCCTCTCCAAAGGTGCCCTTTAGGTCTTATTTATAGGTTTTCTGATCTGGCCTGCAAATAGCAGGATCCCGCCTTTTGATTTTACTATCCGCACCCCAAATGGGTCTGCTAACAGCCAAACTCCGCTGTTTGGAGAGGCTAAAGGTAGACCACCAAGGGTGAATGAGTAATTTGGCCCTATCAACTTATGGGCAAGTAACTGCGAGAACATCACTGCCGAAGCTCTCGCGGGCCTTCTCGCGAGTCCTGCTCGCGATGCCTCTCCTAGGCGATCGCCCTGTGAGGACCTCGCCGGCCCATTCTGGCGGTATCTGCCGAGGTTCGGTCTCGCGACTCCTCTTGCGAGGCCGCCCCTTGACTCCGTCGAGCTCAACACACCCTTCGTCGAACGCAGAGCACTTCGTCGATCACAGACGAGCTAGACGAATGTAGAACGTTGAATTGTTCGCTGACTGCTGAGACGGGTGGTTCGCCGACCACTGCTTCCCTGCTGTAATTTGTCGAGCGCTGTCCGACGAATGCTGAGCTCCGTTCGACATTCGTCGAACGCCGAATTGAGATCGTCGGACGCTGAGGCTCTAAACTTGCGAGCCTTCCTGCGAGATTGCCCATTGACTTTGCTGCGCACCGAACACATTTCGCTGGACATCTCTTTACTGAACATAGGTCTCTTCTGCCAGCGTCCTGCGAGGTATTGATTTGGCAGCCCTCGCTCGGCCCAGTCTTTTGGAGATATCTGCCGAGGTATGGATCTCGCGACTCCTCTTGCGAGACCGCCCCTTTGGCTTTAATGAGCATGGAACACTTCGTCGGCCTCTGATGATTTCGCCGAACAGGGGTGAGCTCGACGACCACAGGCGGGCTCGACGAACTCGAGAGAGTTCGTCGAACGCATTACTCCTTTTGTCGAACTCAGGAATCTTCTTTAAATTGTCTGCGAGCGTTTACCTCGCCGCCGACCCTTCTCGCTCGCCTCTTAGCGAGCCCTCCGAGAGAGACTTCCCCAAGGTCCCTCTTGCGAGGCCTTTGGCCCTAAGGCTTCCCTCTCTTATTACTTCTTTCATCATGTTGCCCTCTTAAACCACGCCTCCTGGCCTGCGAATATCGGGGTTGTACATCAATAGTAAACTCCACCTTACTGTGTTCCTTCGAGAACGATACTTGGGGATTATGAACGATTGGTACACTGTCGTTTCGTACCGCAGTCTTGCTACCGCCTATAGCGGTGTGCTAAGATTTGCGCATCAAGTTTTTGCAAAAACTTGATGCGTATTCGGCAAGTGCACAGGTCGTTGTCAAGTAATAAATTTGGGAATCACTTCCCTGAATATCGTCTCTCAAGGAATGCAGGTTCTGGTGAACGAAACGCGTGGTGAATTGATTGTTATACGAGCGAAGAAAATAACAACAAGGACTTTGTGATTGGTTTCCTAAGCTAGTGCGGAAAAGAGAGATGCGGGTCAAAACTCCACTTCACAAGGCGGGATGGATGCAACGGCCGCGATGACGTGCTTCAGGTGGCACGTGGACGGAAGGTAACTGTGATGAATGAGGGTCGCACACACCTCTTCGCACACATCACCACTAGCAATTGCTAGGTGGCTTCTCACACAATGGACTCAGAAAATCACAACAAGAAGGAAAAGGTATTCTCATACCACAACGTCATTGCACATGAACAACCAAGGATTTAAATCATTACTCTAACAACAGTTCATTACAACACACTAAGAGAAAACACAAGCATCAAGTTTAGAGAGGACCAAACAAAAGATATCACCGCATCTTGGGTTCTCGGCCGGAATGAGAGGTTGTCGGGCTCTCTCCGGGCTCGGCCCTCAGATGGTGTGCGGACTCGAAGCAAGCTGTCACCGCTCCAATGATCTGCAGCACTTCTATGGCTTCCCACGAGGAGGAATGCTTGAACTAATGGCGGAGAATGCTTGCTAATGCTCCCGGATGGAAGAATGGTGGAAGAAATCGCCGGAAAATGGTATCATTGGTGGTGGAGGTGAAGGAGAAGCCTTCAGACCTTAGAAACGGCGGGAAGGACCTGATTTCCCACTCCCGGGAGGGCTCTCTCATTGACTGCGGCTTATCCTACTTTATATACTAAACAGGCAGAAAAATGGTCACGCACAGTCGAACGCACGACCATGCGTGAACCGTATGTTATTTAAATGATAAATTCTGACTTGAGGGAGATGCTACGCCGCCCGTGCGTTTTACTCACGCAAGGGCAAATCCTCCCGTGCATAAAAATGCACGGGTAAATTCAGAATGACTAAAAACAGGAGGAAACAGGCCGACCGTGCGTTTTACTCACGCACGGGCAAATCCGCCCGTGCGTAAAAATGCACGACTAAACTCAGATTGTCCGTTTTCTGCCCAGATACAGACGCACGATCGCAACCGTCCTTGCGTCAAGGAAACGCACGACCGTGTGATATGCATAGACATAAATTTTGGGGGAAAACGGGATGATCCGGCCACCTGCACATAAGACATACCAGCTGGGAATACACCTCCAGCACCAAATAAACATAGAAAAAGGATTGGGGAGCACCATGTGCTTACCCCCAATAACAAGGAGCGCAAATGCACACCGAAACGGGCCGAAGAGTGCACCTAGCAAGGAATAACAAATATAATCAAAAATATGCCTAAAGTGTAGTGCATCAACTAGAAATACGGCCCAGATGAGTCCATAAATGTGTATATAAATGGGACTCATCACACCCCCAGACTAAACCATTTGCACGTCTCGGGCAAACTACTCAGCTCTCCTGTCGGAATAATTGGATGTTAGAGTGAGTTTGAGCGGTAGAGACCTATGCGAAGTCGTATGCACACGTGCATAGAAATACATTAGAACAGAATTAAACTCAAGATTATATCTAACTATTTCTAGAACAGTAATTTGAAATTTACTTTACTTGGATGGTAAATCCTGGTGAATCTTTCGGTCGCGCAAAAGGGAAATTGCGTGAGTAATGAGTAGAGTTTTTCTCGAATCAAAGCTCGGGACAAACTCCTAAGAAATCCATCAAAGTCGGTGTCCATAGGCTTGCACGTTCGCACTCTCTCTACTGCATGAGACGACTCGTATCTAAAATCAATAGGACTTATTGTTGGAACATGGTCTTCCGAATCTCCTAGGTTTGACAATAACAAATCCTATGTGTATTTGATCTTGTGTGTTTAAGTGTGCAGGATAACAAAGTCCACATGACTCAAGGATTACATAAGAAGTTTACCCCCAAAGTTGACCCATCAAATCCAAAACACCTACTAGCGCTGGCAGTAGTACTAGAGCAGGCGCTAACTGCCGTTCGACGAACTGTTAGCGGCGCTCGACGAAATGCTCATAATGGTATTCGACGAAAATTTCGTTCGACAAACTCCTAGCGGCGTTCGACGAATTTTCGTTCGACGAAATTTTCGCTCGACAAACTCTTAGCGGCGTTCGACGAATTCTAGTTCGACGAAATATTGGATTAAGCGCAATTGCCGGGAGAACTTATAGAAGGAGATAGCGCCAGGCGATATCCGATAGCGCAGGCGATAGCGAGGAGCACAGTTGGCAAGGGAAAATTATTTCCTCTGATTGAAGATTCTGCCGTGCAGAATGTGTCCTAATATGGGATAGCGCCGGCGGTACCACTAGCGTAGGCGCTAGAGCTAAGTCTATAAAAAGGACATCTTGGCTCTGTCTTCCTAAGCCTCTTGAGATCCAGAATTCCAGAGCTTCGTGCCACAACAGAGAGAGGAAGGTTCAGAGAGATACTCCCACAAATCCATAAAGACTAAAGGAGATCTGTGGAGAAGATTTCAACACGCATCTACTAGAAGGAAATTATTAATGGAATAATGGCGTCTCGTGATCTCGCTTCTACTAGTGGGGTAAATTTTTTTGAAGAAGAAAAATCTCCTAAACCACCTTTATTCGAAGGGAGAAATTATAAAGGGTGGAAATTATTAATGGAAAAATTTATTAAAAACTTAGATATCAATGCATGGGATATAGCAATAGTTAGACCAGCGAATGAATCAAATAAACAGGAATGTCATCTAAATGCAAAAGCCAAACATTATTTATTTTGTGCTCTATCAAATGATATTTTCAAATTAATATATTGTTTTTTCTAGTGCATACAAAGTATGGAAATTTCTTGAAGAAATGTATGATTCTCCTTCTACAGGTATAGAACAATCACAAGAACTGGAGAATATGCAAGCTTGCACAATTCTTCAAGAATGCTCCTCTCATGACGGATCCATGAAGTGCACATCAAATAAAAGAGAAGAAGAAATCCCATCTCTGGAAGAAGAATGCCAAATAAATAAAGACAACAAAAAAAATTCCTGCTCAAATCTCACAGCATCCAAAAGCACTATAAGGAAATCGAATCAACTTATTGTTTGCAATTCTATTTCTACTTTACAATTGCTACAAATTACAAAGCGCAAAATTAAGAAATTACAAAAATACGAATTGCAAATTGCGCTTAGAAAATAAAAGTTTAAAAGCAAAAGTTAAAGTAGAATCAAATGCTAATTCATCTAGTCCTACCCATGTCTCTTTGAATGAATGTATTACACCTTTTTTAGAATTTAATAATTTAAAAGAAAAATACAAGGGACTTGAAAAAGAACTATTAATTCTAAAAGAACAAAATGAAAAATTATCTTTAGAAAACCCATCTTTGATAAATGATTGTGCTAAGTGCAAAGACTATAAAATTGAAATTAAAGAGATGGATGAAACATTTGATGAATATAGAAATAACTATCAAGATCATATAGATTCAATTGTTTCAACTCTTAAAAATAGCACAATCGCCTATAATAAAGCTAGACATAATTTAAAGATTAAAAATGATGAATTAAAATAAAAAATCAACTTGCTTATGAAAATTGTAAATACAAATTAACAATATCAAACTATATCTAAGAACAAGTTGAATATGAATATGAACATCTTACCTAAGTTTAAAAATGGGAGTAAGGAACATAAAGGATTTGTAAATCAAAATCAAAATCACCATAATTTACAAAATCATGTTTCTCCCAACCTAAAATTAAATGCAAACAAATTTCCTTCAAATTATAAATTCAAAAACCTTTTTGATCCAAATGTTCAAGTAAATGATTATGGAAATTTGAAAACTAAAAATAATATTAAACCAAGATTTGAATGGAGACCCAAAGTTAAAGATGAAACACAAACTCCACTCAAAAGGGCTCATTCACTTCCATCTCCTCAAAAGCAAACACGAAGTATTTGGGTACTCAAAGGAACCATCACACCCGGTCCACTTTGGATACCTACAACTCTTATTCATTAGGTATCATCAATTACATGAAGTAGAATCCTTTCAAAATGAAATATACAAAGTTCTACTTCATGATATGCTTTCATGTCTTTTAATTTTTCTTGCTTTCTTATTTCTTTTGAACTATCATGTCATGGTCATCCTATACAGTATTAAAAATATGATTTTATCTCTTAAAAGTTTAATATGTTTATAAAATCAAATTGATCAAAATTCAAAATCATATTTTATTTTGATGACCTATCTTTTATTCTTATATTCATTGCTTCTAAATATCTTATATTATCCATATGAATCAAACTCTAAATTTGCTATAAGATATTTCAAATTAAATCCGGTTATTAGGCTATTAAGATTCTTAGCCTTCACCAACAAGTGGTTTAGTGAAATAACTTGATCTAAAAGAAAATTCAAGATCTAAATAAAAGCTCAACTTTCAATATGGTTGTCTTTGTTCACAACAACAAAAAAAAAAAAAACTATATTGTGTTCACTCCTTGATGCCAAACATGATCTAAACCATCACTATTGTTCACCTATCAAAAATCACATATATATATTCAAAATTCTTAATTAAAAGAAAATCACTAAAATGTATTGAAAGAATTTATCTTCATAATGAATATTAATGTCACTCGCGCCACCATGATCTATTGATGTCCGTTGCTAAAATTCTCTAAAATCATATATCATAATTCATATAAAAAATCATCTAAAAACAACTATCTCCATCATATGTATATGAATTATATGACAATAATTGGCAATATAATTGTTTACCATGGTTGGTGTTATGGTGTATTATGTGTGTATTATGATTTATTTCTAGTTTAGACCTTTGAATCATCTTGATATCAAATCAAATAGAATCGTCACTCCATTATAGGTCTATAAGTTGGAACACTATCAAACCTTGGTATAACATTAATCTCAAACTTATCTTACTAACATTATCGCCTAAAGAATATTTGTGTCTATGTTAGGCTTTATATGTTTACCAAGACATACAAGCTGGGTATTCTCATCTAGGGCTTATCCATGGTATTCTTGTGCATGAACATTATGGTTAATTTTTAAAATCATGCATATTTGATTTGTTCATTCATGTCATCTCATGCAAAGTTTAGTTGGTAAAGTCATATACAAAATCGCTAATGTTTCAAGAAATTTGAACTATCTAGACATTTCCTAAAAATCTGAAATTTCAGCATGAAACTACTGTTTGGACACTTAATCAAGATCAACAAACAAAAAATTCAAAATCATCAAAAATCGTGTACTATTTCCCGCGCTAGTGCTAACGCCGGTGCTAACGAACCTATGTGTTTTTCTGTATTTTTAAAATTTTGAAAAATCCCTACAAATATATTAATCTGTGTACTATTCATTTCTGCACTTTTGCTTTTATTACATTTTTGAAAAATCAAATACAAAAATACAAAAGTCAAATTACAAAAATTATGTTTTTCCTGTTTTGGTTTCTTGTCATTTGTTTAAATTCTATTTCTAAAAGCAAAAATCAATTACAAAATTATAAAACAAAAAATATAAATATCAAGAATTATTATTTTGAACTTAACTTTTCTATTTATATGTATCTTGCGAAAGAGTGATTTGGGCTATCATCCCATCACATCACCTAGTACCGGGTGAACCACTCACAAGGTAGTCCTCGGGAAGTCCAAGATCAATCTTATGAGTTCAAACTTTAAATTATCAAAAATACTGTATGGACATCATTGAGAAAATCAAGCATGATTTAATGTATTATTTAGAACTTCTATAATGTTGCAATTTATCTTTTCAAACTACTTTGAACATTGCTTTCATCATGCTTTGATATATCTATTAATATGTGCATCAATTATATTGAAAGTTGTGTAGAACAATGCGTAGCATGCCTCTAAGTATGAGTAAATGTTTTATGTTTGATAATGATCGCTATGCACTCAATTATTTTTGCATTGTCTACTTATGTGTTTAATCTAAGAATGCTTGTGTATGTTTTGTATTAGTACAATGAATTAAAATTGCACAAGTATCTTACCTACACTACTTTTATTTGCACTTTTAAAAGTTAAGAAAAGTGGTTATGTTTTTATAAATTATATTGGTTTGCAAAACAAGTGTATTCGGAGAACTTTGTACAAAACAAAAATCATAAAATAAAGTGACAAAGATAACTCCTCCATGCACTACTTGAACCTCCTGATCAATCTTAATAAGCGTTGTGAGGTTGAGCACCTTGGAAAGAATAATAATGTATCTTGTGCAAACCAAATCTTTCTTTCAAAATAAAAACCACTTACTCTTATGTACACCGGATCACTAGTCTCAACATTATAGATAAAATAGGTGATCCCCCATGCACTACTTTGCACCCTGATAAGTCTTAATGAGCATTGTGTGTGCAAAGCACCTTGGTAGTTGTACATTTTTTTGTGCATTGAAGTTTGTGGAAGTAAAATTATTTGTGTTTTATTGTGCTCTTACTTTACATATTACTTGTATTTCTGATTAAAATATTTGTTTACTCTATTCAAAATACACTTATGTGCACATCATTATCTTCCATAACACTTCTTCTCATGAGTATTGGATCCTAATGCAAATTCTATACTACTCTTAACTTATGAAATGCACTAGATAACCTAGCATGCTTTCTACAATATTTGGTATGTTTTGAAATTATGAATTAAAATAACATTGTAGTAATCTCTTTTTGATAACATTATTTCATTCTTGGTTACATTATTGTTACACTTAAAGATTTTAATTGAACAATGATTTACAAAAACATCTTTTTTATGAAATTTAACTCATATATCTTTTTATGGATCATCATTGATTACAATAAGATGTTTCTTGTATTTCGATAAGTCTTCCGCCTCATAACCATATAGTTGTTTTACCTTGCGCTTTCATGCTTACTTAAAGTCTTTTTATTTTGTGTGCATCATCACTTGAATCTTAAAATTCCTTTCTTTCAACAAGTGGTAGACTTGCATGATAAACTTTATATTTTTTTTTTGCTATAAAACTGTGATTTAATTCTATAAAAATATTGTAATACTAAAACTCTGATTTATTAATGGATTAGCTATGTGAACTTTTTAAAAATTCAAATATTAAAACCCATTGGCTACGAAATTATAATTTGATTTAAAACGCTTCTAACAATAATTATCCAAGACTTCATTTCTCACCATAGCGGGGCATAGGGTTGTAGACATTAGATATCCTTATCTCTAGTCATGTCTTGTCCTTAACCGGGGAGGGTTCCAGTGGGGCCTTGCGAGGCACTG
Source organism: Dactylorhiza incarnata (assembly GCA_033032865.1). Classification (NCBI taxonomy): domain Eukaryota; kingdom Viridiplantae; phylum Streptophyta; class Magnoliopsida; order Asparagales; family Orchidaceae; genus Dactylorhiza; species Dactylorhiza incarnata. The sequence goes on along the minus strand of JAWHQI010000051.1, from coordinate 5,098,345 downwards.
GGGGGAAAGAGTGCTAGGTTAAGTTGTGTCTAGTGTTTGCATATGGGACTAACACCACAACTTACGACATGTTTGCAGCTCCTCATGCCCATCCGTAACTAAGTACGGAGCTAGGTTGTAAATATATTGTCTAGGTAGATTGGTTATTTGGAAATCATTACCTCTTTAAGCTAAAACCTCTGATCTATAAAAACTACTCAAGAACTCCTTATTATTTCCTTCTCTCTATAAGCTCGATCATGCCTTTATCTTATTATCAACTTTTAAGTGGTGTCTCCTTACCCGCTTTTGCTAATAACAAAAGGGGGAGAACTAACATGATAAATATAACCTGCTATCAAAATATAATGCTTAATTAAGATGATAGCTAACATATTAGGGAAGCATTCACTTAGGGGGAGCATGTATTTAGGGGGAGCAATTCTAAATGCTAAAATCGTAAATTATCCTAAGTCATCACTCTCACACACACACACAAGAATGTTTCTTCATGCTTATATATTAATGCTCTGATTTATCATTAATGGATCTGTTATTATCAAAAGGGGGAGTTTGTTAGAAGATGGTCTTCCGCATCTCCTAAGTTTGAGAATAACAAATCCTGTGTATTTGATCTTGTGTGTTTAAGTGTGCAGGATAACAAAGTCCATATGACTCAAGGATTACATAAGAAGGTTGCCCCCAAAGTTGAGCCATCAAATCCAAAACACCTACTAGCGCTGGAGGTAGTACTAGCGCAGGCGCTAGCTGCCGTTTGACGAACTGTTAGTGGCGCTCGACGAAATGCTCATAACGACGTTCGACAAAAATTTCGTTCAACAAACTCCTAGCAGCGTTCAACGAATTCTCGTTCGACGAAATTTTTGCTCGACAAACTCTTAGCGGCGTTCGACGAATTCTCTTTCGACGAAATATTGGATTAAGCGCAATTGCTGGGAGAACTTATAGAAGGAGATAGCACCAGGAGAAATCCAATAGCACGGGCGATAGCGAGGAGCATAGTTGGCAAGGTAAAATTGTTTCCTCCGATTGAAGATTTCGCCGCGCAGAATGTGTCCTAATATGGGATAGCGCCGGCGGTACCACTAGCGCAGGAGCTATCGCTAAGTCTATAAAAAGGACATCTTGGCTCCGTCTTCCTAAGCCTCTTGAGATCTAGAATTCTAGAGCTTCGTGCCACAACAGAGAGAGGAAGGTTCAGAGAGATAGTCCCACAAATCCATAAAGACTAAAGGAGATCCGTGGAGAAGATTTTAACACGCATCATCATCGTGACGAAAGACCGCATCGACTACGATCATACTCAGCGTCTTCGTCTACTTCTCCAAGAGATCTACATAGAGGGAGTTTTTATATTATTGTCTTTTCATTTCACATCTTTTCTTGTAATCGTGTAGTAAATTCGCCTCGTGTTGGCGACTAGGTCTGGGTAGGACTTAGGGAAGAAATTCGCCTCGTGTTGGAGACTAGGTCTCGGGTGTAGGTCTAGGGGGCGCTTGATGAGTCCCAAATATATACACATTTATGGACTCATCTGGGCCGATTTTCTAGTCTATGCACTTCACTTTAGACATGTTTTCACTCATATTTGATACTCCATGCTAAGTGCACCTCTAGGCCCGTTTTTGGTGTTATTTCATGTTCTTCTTCTTTAGTAGTTTTCATGCATTGTTAAGTGCCACTTTCAGTGGCTGGATTCGTGGTTGTGCTGGAACAGGAGTCGTGCAGGTGTTCCCGGTACAATTCTGTACAGGAACACTGCGCACGATCGCTGTTTCTATTGCGCACGACCATTGGTCGTGCGCCTCTGATCGTGTGCACTTAACCCTATTTTTTGAGTTCTGTCTCGGACAGTGCGCACGACCACCTATGATAGTGCGCACGACCACCAGTCGTGCGCCACTGTGCATGCGCACTTAACATCAATTTTATGAGTTCTATTTCGACCAGTGCGCACGACCACCTATGATAGTGCGCACGACCACCGGTCGTGCACCACTGGTCGTGCGAACATGGTATTTTATAAATTTCTTACATTGCAGGCTCCACCCAGGCAGGCGCACGATCACAGGATTCCAGCGCGCACGACCACTGGTCGTGCTCCAATGACCGTGCGCACTGTTTATTCCAGCGCCTATAAATATTCCTGCTAGCGATTTAGGTCGGGACTCCGCATTTCTGCTGTCCAGTCCGCCGTTTTCGCCCCTTCTGCCGGTTCTCCGCCCCCTAGGCCTCCTCCATCATCCTTGAGCTCCAAGGAGAGGTTTCTAGCCCAAAGATCGCCAACGTCGAGCAAGGAGATCGTGTATCGGAGTAGATTTGATCGTGACACGAAGAAGACGAGCAATTGGGAGGAAGTGACATCCCTCTTCTACCTCGGACGCAGTTGAAGACCGAGCATGGATGCGGATTGACAACCCAGCGATTCCAACCATGAATCTTCGGCAAGGCTTCGGATGTGGTCGACTCCTTTACCCTCTTTTTCCTTCTTTATGTTGATGATTGTTTAAGTTAGACTCTTCTATATTTTGATGATATACACAATGAATCTTGTTATGTAATGTCTATTTCATCTATTTGAGATTATACTATTCATATGTGTTTATGAGGTGCGCCCCCATCTAATTTCTATTCCGCCTTCGTGTTCGTGTGCCGCACTAGCAATTGCTAGTGGCGTGCTTGTCGACGAGGTGCTTGCGACCCTCATCCATATGCCTACTCGTCCATCCGCCTACCAAAGCGTGGCATCGCGGCCCGTATTCCATTCGCCTAACGAAGCAGCGCGCTCAAGGCCTGCATAGTTCGATTTCGCTAGCCTACTCGTCCATCCGCCCAACGAAGTAGTGCGCTCAAGTCCTACGTAGTCTTCCATCCCGCCGAGCGAAGCTTTGCATAGCGGCAATGCATAGGAGTAGTTGTAATATTTTATTTTATTATTCACAAACCAAATCCCTTTCGTCCGCACTCCACCTATCGCTGGACTTCAATCTCAAGTCCTTCCTCAAACGTTAACTCCACCTTACTGTGTTCCTTGAGAGATTCGATACTCGGGGATTACTCCTCGTTTTATATTACTTGAATGATCGGTATACTGCCGTTTCGTGCCGCAGTCTTACTACCGCCTATAGCGGTGTGCTAAGATTTGCGCCATCAAGTTTTTGGCGCCGTTGCCGGGGAACACAGTCGTGTGAGTTTTCTGGAGAGGGAAAACCTGAGAGAGAAGCCCTTCCATTTGTAATTGCATTTCTTAGTTTTATTTCTTTTTATTCCATTTTCCTGTTTTAATTAGGTTGCTTTAGTAATTTTTGTTAGGTGTGGTATTTCGCACAATAGTGTTTTTCTATTTGAATCATTTTATCTTCGCACTATGTGGGCACATCTTAATATCCGTTGCCGTTGGTGTGGAGCTACCTCCCACTCTAGTGATGAATGCCCTACGGAGAATGGTGGGCATAAATCTTCTCGCCCAGCATATAGAGCATCGACTTCGTATGATACTCCATATGGTGTGCGTAAGTCTTATGGCAACTCTGCTGAGCCTTTACCGTCTTACTTCTTTTCGGCTTCAGCACCCTCTGTGCCAAAGAAGCCCGCTAGGCAGTGCCAGTTTTGTCGGAGCACAGATCATGCCCTGAAGGATTGAACTGCTTTTTGTCGCCAATTTGATGAGGATGACAAGCCGGATATCCGGATCGTCCCGAATCCTAACTCTGGCGGCACACCTTCAACATTCGGTTTTGTGTCTTTGCCACCTTCACATCTTGAAGGGTATGGCGTTGACACAGTCACCAGATGTGTGGATGATCTGGGCACCGACATTGCTGAGCCTATTCTCCCAGTACATCCACCACCCCTAGTGGATTCGATTCTTTGTGAGGAATCGGTGCTCGACTTTTATCCGAGCACTATTCCTCTCCCTGTTATGCATACTACACTCGTCTCTGACGACATTGTTGATGATGTGTCGCAAGAGGAGGCTGGTGACTTTAGTGTCATGCCTATTCCTATGGAGGAGGACAACCTTCCAGTTGAAGAGGAGTTTTCCTCAGCACCGGTGGAGGAAGTCCAAATCTCTAGCTTGTCCACTGTTGATCCCGCCGAATCTTGTAGCATTGATGACAATGCAAACATTATTTTACTTCCCCAACCTGATGGGAGTGAGACCGGGACCACTCCCCCGATTTTTGATTATTTATGTTCTTCGTCTTGTTTATTTCTCGATCCCCCCTCTTCATCCGAGCCTGTGCAGGTTGAGTCTTCACAGGTACCCCAGGAGGATTTGGTGCATATTGCCCAAGTCAATGATGAGAGCATCCTCTTATGTGAGGAGGTTGATTCCCCCTCCGTAGAGGAAGCTCCACTAATTGCCTTTTCCTCCCGCCACCTCCCTGTTGACGACACCTTGCTAGGCAAGGATGTTTTTGGTGAGATGAGTGAGGACCAGGCCTCCTCCTCTTCTTACTTTCTTTTCCCTCTACCTGTGAAGAGCAGGTATTTATATTCGGGTAGAGGTGTGACTGTTCTTTCTCCGTATAGGTACCCGCTACCTACACGCATATTAGAACAGTTACCTGTCCACTTTTCTTTTCATAGGCCTATAAGCTAGAACTGTATAAAATCTGAATAAGTCGTGCTGGGATGACAATAACCCCAGTCGTTATCTTACCTTTTCCTGCATTTCTTATTTCTTCTTGTTTAGTTTAGTTAGTAGTATTCTTTTTTCAGTTTTCTATTTTCTTCTATTTCTGCGGAGCTGACCCCTGCAGGTATCTTTTCTGGAGGGCAGATGCTGCGACTCATTTTATCTTACACGCGTCTTCTGGTATGCTCACTTCTGAGCATTGGGTAATCTCTTTCCCTAGACTTCATTTTCAATTTTCATAGTTACATCATTTATGTCTATTGCTTAGATTTAGTCTGGGGGAGAGCCGCTATATGTTACCCACTACACGTGCACATCTCATTTGCATACTAGAAGTATTTTAATTTTAGATATTTAGTTATGTTCAATTGCATTGCACACCACTACACCCACTCGAGCGTGCACTAAGCTGTTGGCACGTCTTGAGCTGAACTCATTTCTTTTTGTGTGATTTGGAAAATCATTGTGCTGGCTTAGGATTATGAGGCAGAGTAAATTGTTGACTCCTGTAGTGCTCCTAGTCGAGTACTCATGTCTCGTTTAGAAATTCGTGTCGATTCAATTTCTTTTTATGCTTTTTGTTTATATTTTTTTTCTATTAGCGTAAATATTGTTTACTACACTCAAAAATTGGTGAATCCGGTGTGAATCAAACGGTAGCATAGGGATGTGTGTAGACGTTCGTTAGCCTCGTATTGCCCGAGTCGGGAGAAAGAATTATCTTTATCGGTGGCTAGAACTTGCCCCAAGCGATTCTTGAAGCATGGGTATACGGTTAGTCAATTGCGTGAATGTGATATAGGCCATCATTTTGGCCCGGTTGAGCCTTTGTGCCCACTCCTATCGCTTTATCCTTGTCAGCCCAGTTGTGCCTACCCTTTTTTGATTCAGCCCCACTGTTGTCTCACCAAAGCCTAAATGACAATCCTAGTCGCACACCCAAATCTGAGCTTTAGCTGTTTATTATTTTCATGAGTTGGGTTGTTGATTTGGTGATATGTTTGTGAAGATGTGGATGTGTTTTATTGTTTAGCTGCTGAAAAAGATAAGAAAAGAAAAGAAGAAAATGAGAGAAAGAAAAGAAGTGAAAAGAAAAGAAAAAGATATGAGCTTTAATGAAAAATCTGTGTAAAAATATATGTTTGGGAGTAGGCGGTGCACACACCCATGTTGTTAAGTCTAAGTCTGGGGGTGTGGTGCATCCGCGTGTTTTTTTGGCTACTTGGATAGTGTTATGCATTTGCTCATTTGGGTTTTTGTGTTCTAAGCCTTCATGTTTATATTTGTTTACGACACCTAAACCCAAGCCTCATCTAAAACCTTAAGTCTTATTGATTCACGCATTTGAGTCAAACCAGTGTCGTGGAGAGAGTGTGAACGGGCAAGCTTATGGTCACCGACATTGATGGATTTCAATGGAGTTGTCCCGAGCCCCGATCTTTGGCAATGCTCGCCTCAGCGTTCAGTTTACTTTCTTCCTATGTACGACCTTATGATTCACAGTGATTCACTTTTTGAGTAAATGTAATATATAAATACGCCCCTAAAAAAAGTATAAACTAATATGTATAATTAGAAATTTTGTCTACTGTACTTCTACACACATGAGCATGCGACTTCGCATGCTACTCCGCTTGATAATTTCTTCGCCAGCTTATGTTTTTCCTGTCCGCGAGAGATGGTTTGCTCGGGACGCGCAAACAGTTAAGTCTGGGGGTGTGATGAGTCCCAAATATATACACATTTATGGACTCATCTGGGCCGATTTTCTAGTCTATGCACTTCACTTTAGACATGTTTTCACTCATATTTGATACTCCATGCTAAGTGCACCTCTAGGCCCGTTTTTGGTGTTATTTCATGTTCTTCTTCTTTAGTAGTTTTCATGCATTGTTAAGTGCCACTTTTAGTGGCTGGATTCATGGTTGTGCTGGAACAGGAGTCGTGCAGGTGTTCCCGGTACAATTCTGTACAGGAACACTGCGCACGATCGCTGTTTCTATTGCGCACGACCACTGGTCATGCGCCGTTGATCGTGTGCACTTAACCCTATTTTTTGAGTTCTGTCTCGGACAGTGCGCACGACCATCTACGATAGTGCGCACGACCACCGGTCGTGCGCCACTGTGCATGCGCACTTAACATCAATTTTATGAGTTCTGTTTCGACCAGTGCGCACGACCACCTACGATAGTGCGCACGACCACCGGTTGTGCACCACTGGTCGTGCGAACATGGTATTTTATAAATTTCTTACATTGCAGGCTCCACCCAGGCAGGCGCACAATCACAGGATTCCAGCGCGCACGACCACTGGTCGTACGCCAATGACCGTGCGCACTGTTTATTCCAGCGCCTATAAATATTTCTGCTCGCGATTTAGGTCGGGACTCCGCATTTCTGCTGTCCAGTCCGCCGTTTTCGCCCCTTCTGCCGGTTCTCCGCCCCCCCTAGGCCTCCTCCATCATCCTTGAGCTCCAAGGAGAGGTTTCTAGCCCAAAGATCGCCAACGTCGAGCAAGGAGATCGTGTATCGGAGTAGATTTGATCGTGACACGAAGAAGACGAGCCATTGGGAGGAAGTGACAGCCCTCTTCTACCTCGGACGCAGTTGAAGACCGAGCTTGGATGCGGATTGATAACCCAGCGATTCCAATCGTGAATCTTCGGCAAGGCTTCGGATGTGGTCGACTCCTTTACCCTCTTTTTCCTTCTTTATGTTGATGATTGTTTAAGTTAGACTCTTCTATATTTTGATGATATACACAATGAATCTTGTTATGTAATGTCTATTTCATCTATTTGAGATTATACTATTCATATGTGTTTATGAGGAGAGCCCCCATCTAATTTCCATTCCGCCTTCGTGTTCGTGTGCCGCACTAGCAATTGCTAGTGGCGTGCTTGTCGACGAGGTGCTTGCGACCCTCATCCATATGCCTACTCGTCCATCCGCCTACCGAAGCGTGGCATCGCGGCCCGTATTCCATTCGCCTAACGAAGCAGCGCACTCAAGGCCTGCATAGTTCGATTCTGCTAGCCTACTCGTCCATCCGCCCAACGAAGTAGTGCGCTCAAGGCCTACGTAGTCTACCATCCCGCCGAGCGAAGCTTTGCATAGCGGCAATGCATATGAGTAGTTGTAATATTTTATTTTATTATTCACAAACCAAATCCCTTTCGTCCACACTCCACCTATCGCTGGACTTCAATCTCAAGTCCTTCCTCGAACGTTAACTCCACCTTACTGTGTTCCTTGAGAGATTCGATACTCGGGGATTACTCCTCGTTTTATATTACTTGAACGATCGGTACACTGCTGTTTCGTGCCGCAGTCTTACTACCGCCTATAGCGGTGTGCTAAGATTTGCGCCATCAGCGCTCGAGGCCATATCCGGCGAAGGGTTGGCTAGAGCGGCTTGAGGCCGTATCCGGGGAAGGATCGGCTAAAGCCAACCGGTTCGTGGGGATACGAGTCGGTATAGAAAGCAAAAAGAGTCTTTCTATTAGCTTTGATTTCTAGCTTCGATAAGATATCAAGTTTTGTAATCATGCTTCTCAAGTTAATAAAATCATGTCTTTACTTTTACTTCACTTGATTTGTCTTGATCTTCTCTAGTTTAATAATCAAAGCTTTTTGAAAGTTATACGATGGGAATCACATTCAACATAACCTGAGCACTCAAGAGAATAAGAATCACCAAGACAACACTTTCAAGAACTACACAACACCCCCAGACTTCAACTGAACACTAGGTGTGTGCTAAGCCAATCATACTTTGTCTCTGTCGAGAGAATGTAATTGAAAGTTCGTTTTGAACAATTTTTCTTCTTTTTCTCTTTTTTTTTTCTTTTCTCGAAAGAATTTCTTTTGTAGGCACACTAAAAACTTCTCCTTCAGCTTTTTCCAAGCTATCATACAACACGGAGATGACACCAAACATGATAGATATATAAATTTCTTTCAGCTCATTTGTTGGTGCGAAAATGGGCTTGGCCGTATGGCTTTGGTGACATTTTGGTGGAGCTAAACACGGAGGAAAGGTAGGCTCAAGTGGGCTTACAAAGGCGATTACATTGGTAAGGATTTCAAAAGCACAAACGGATCATGAAATGGCCTATATCACACTTTATAACGAGTACTTCAACGCAATCATTTCAAGAGTCGCCTAGTGCAAGTTCTAGCCACCGAGAATGGTTGTCCTTCCTTCCGACCCTAGTAATAAGCTACTACTAGTCCAGCTACACTCGACCCTATGCTACCGTTGGATTCACCGGATTCACCACTAAAGTAAAATAAATTGCAGCTACTATAATAGAAATACTTTAATTTCAACATTGAATTTTATTCTACTCTAATTGAATTTCTAGGCGTGACAGGAGCACTCGACTAGAGCACTACTCGAGTCGACATTTTTCTCCACCCTTCACTCCTACACTAACAATCCAATTCTTATGAGCGGGGAACCTCGCAGCAATACCCAATAAGCACGCGTGATGAAGTGCACGTGTACTAGGTGCAAGTGTACGCAGTGTGCACAATACAATTGAAAATCCCTAACTCAGCACATTCTAACATGCTATGCAAAGTGTGTGCACGTGCATAGCTCGTTGCCTCCCCCTTGATCAAAACTAAATAAAATAGGGAATTCTGGAATAAGGAGAATAGGGGTAGAGTGGACCTATGCTCATAAATGAACATGCCAGAAGTGCGGTAATTCCCCTTTTTTTTAAATTATCTCCTTCCTCATCCACCACGCAAGAGCTTTAACCTGTGATGTTAGCAAAAAGAAAAATAACAGGACTAAAAGAAATAGACTAAACAAACGGAACCGGCTGGTTCCCATGGGTTGTCTCCCAATAAGCCCTTTTGTTTAACGTCCTTAAAGGTGGACCAAATACCTGTATTATAGTTTAATAGCAGCAGTTATAAAATTGTTCCATACTTAATAAAAACACAACACAGTAATGTAATATAACAGAGCACAAAATCAGATAGAAGAAACAGCACAAACAAAACCTGGAGACCCCATCACGCATCAGCTGTATGCTGATTTGTGGTGGTTCTCACCATCCACGCGAGATGGGAAGGAGGTGAAGGCTTTAGGGCCCAAGGAGGATGTATCCCCCTTGACCCTAACCTCCTCCTTCTCGCGTCGGAGGGCAGCAGAGCGTGCTCCACGCAACAATCTTTCTTGCTTCAGCTTCTCCACAGTTGGAGAGCGCCAACGTTGATAGTCGTCAGTACTTCCCACCTTGGTGGTCGGTGGCATCACTTCCGTTGCCGCCGTGACAACTGGATCAGCCCAATGGAGCTGTTTAAAATGTTTACAGTGGCCATTATGACTCAAAAAACTGTTCATAAGGCGCTTTGCTCTGCCTTCTCTCTCATCGTTCAGCGCTTGGATCTCACCGCTTTCTCCTGCCTTTATCACCTCTTCATTCACGACCCGCAACTCCTCTTCTTTCTTCTCTCCTTCTAGCGATCTTTTTTCTTTCCTTGCTTCTTTGTCACTAGATGATTCATCAGTGATAACAAGGGGAGAGCGGATTACTGCTTCGGAGCACTTAACCTCTGAAATATGAGTTCTGTTTGGGCTTATCGCACGACCATTTACGATAATGCGCACGACCACCGGTCGTGCGTAATCGGTCGTGCGAACATGTATTTTATAAATTTCTTTCCTTTCAGGCTTCACCCAGGTAGCGCGCACGATCGCAGAACTCCAGTGCGCACGACCACTGGTCGTGCGCCAATGACCGTGCGCAGTATTCATTTCAGCGCCTATATATACCCTGTTCGCGAATTAGGGCGGGATCTACTTCCGGGAGCGGGTTCTCCAGTCCGTACACCGCCGTTTTCCTTCTCCAGACACCTCCCCTTCATCTTCTCTGCAAGGGGAAGTCATCTTTGGTCATTCTTGACATTCCTCCATCATCCGGAAGCATTCTCCACCACCCGCAAGCACTCAAGCAGTTGTTCTCCATTTCCGTCCGGTGAGAAGAATAGAAATCCTGAGGTAGAAGACGACGGGAGCACGTGGAGAGAAAGTGACAGTCTCTCAACGCCGGAAGCACAGTCCGCCCGAGTCCGGAGGTAGCTCGACAACCTACCATTCCGGCCGTGAACGGCCGCTAGTCTTCGTCCATTGGTTGTCTTCTTCTTTTCTCCTTTTGTTGTACAAAGTAAATCATTTTGACTTGAATATGATGATGTTTAGTCTAAATGCTTTGGTTGTTTCCTACTTGTTCTTTAATATTTGCTTGTGATCCCTTTCACCTCCACTCACGCACTCACGCATTCATCATGTTCGAGTCACGTTAACAAGAGTTAACGGTGATTTGTGAAGAGGTGTTTGCGACCCTCACTCTCCGCACTTGTGACCACTCCATTCGAATGCGCACCGTCCATCCGCCTCACGAAGCTCGGCATTGCGGCCATTGCACCCATCTCACCTTGCGAAGCGGTGATTTCGACCCGCATTTCTTTTATTGTTGTTAACAGTAGGAAACCCAAATCAAAACTCCACTGTAGAAGACTCCGCCTGCTCATCCATATCCTCCTCCTCATGGCCACCAACACCACCATGGCTCGGACCAGTCACCACATATGATCGGTTGCCCTTTTGCCCCACCACTCGCAGCAGGTGGAATCTCACCATTGTTGCCCGCGTGATCATGGAAGGAGCGGTAACCTGCTCCATCGGGGGTATCCGGTCCCACACTACTAGCCCTTTCACGATTCGGGTGACGTAATACGCACCCCCAATCGCTCCAGCGAGGCCATATGTGGCCTCATGGTGGAAGAAGTAAGCCAGCATGAACCCCGGATGAAGGGGATACCGCTGCTGCATGCTGTAAAGGTACAAAAGATCATGCCAACCTACCACATTCTGGCTTAAACAACGCGCGGCGATAGAATGACTAATCAGGTACTGCAGGTACCGCAAGGCGGGAGATATGATCCTTGTTGATTTGGCTCGGTGAGCCACATAATCCTCATCAGTGCCGATGAATGACCGTCAGATGCTTTGCGAGGAGACATCACCCGGAAACATCATCGCCAAGTTCCGAAAATCCAACCTTGCGGCCTCGTCTTCCGTGTAAAAGCCAGCATGGGTGGCAAGCTCGGGGAGAGATAATGTGAACACATGCCCCAACATCCGGAAGGAACAAAGTGGAGGTCGGAATCCCACCGGGGAGACTTCCCACTCAAATGTGGAGAGGAACTCCAAGGTTAACTCCTTAAAACTGAGCTCGGCGCATTCGAAGACGTTCCTCCAGTGTTCGAAGGAGTAAAGGAGGAGAGTTGCTTCCATTAGAGCGCCGCCATCTCCGATCGACCTAAGTTCCTCCCAGTCAACCAAACGCTGCGAAAGGAATGGCTTGCTCCTCTGTGCGGCAAATCGGCGCTTGTGCTCAGCTTTTGAAAACTTGGCCATTCTCCCCAAGATCTGAGCGGGAGTGGCGGAGGCCGAGCGAGACCTTTGATAAGCCTTGGTGATAGGGCGGCTCCCGGATGGCTCCATGGAAATGCAAGCTTGAAGGAGGAGAGGAGGAGAGGGAAGCTTACCGTAGAAGATGATGTGAGGAGGAGGAGGAGAAGAGCTCCCGGACGGCGCACGCTCAGCGACCAGAAAAAAAAACAAAAACCCTAGATGCACGCACAGGATCCGGCCGAAAGTTTTTAAAGGAAACTGGGCCCGCGCACGAACAGTGGTCGTGCGCCGATAAATAGGGCGCACGACCAGTGGTCGTGCGCGAAGGAATAATTCGCGCGCCCAGTTTAAGAATAAAAAACTTACCGCCGTGCCTCATAAGTGCATCCAAGGATTCCTCACCCCTAACACAAGACTGTTACCCACAATTAATAGATAAAAAGTTCTAAACAAAAATTCATTACACCACAAAAAATGAACACCACAATTTAAAGTAATTCTAACGAAGATAACTATTGGGGTTTTATGTCTCCCAACTAGACTTATTCAGCTGCTAGCATATGCTAGCTGATCGGTCTATGGAAAATGAAGTCAACAGGAAGGTATTCCATTGTCCGTTTCGGTAATGGGTAACCATAAGGCGACAGGGTCGTCACCCCACTTCCTGAATAAAGATACCTGCACTGATTGTCAGGTAGGGGTAGGTAATAAGATGAAGGAATCTCAGTATCTGTTTCCACATGCAGATGATCCAAGGCATCTCCGACCCGCATAGCAGGCTCGATTACATCCAGGATCAGATCCAATGTATAATCCTGCAGTGAATCAGACACGAGAATGGGGTGAAGAAGCAAATTAAACGAATGACATAAAAGACTTTCCTCTTCAGGAGAGATCCCGAAATCACTCCTGATGGGTTGAGGTGGCGAGGAATTGTCGGCATCGTCAAATACGCTGCAAGATCTAGCAAAATCATCAGCGGCCACTTCCACGACTTGGGCCTCCTCAATTGATGCTGAAGTCTCCACCTCCGCACCTTGAAGAACATCCTCCTCTCTCGGGGTGGGCACAATGCTGCAACTCGCTGCCTCTTCCTGCAAGACATTCTCATCGATACTGTCAAAAACAATTGTAGTAGCACGCACAAGACTAGAAGAATTAGTGCTTGAAGAGAAATCAAGCACCGCATCCTCAGAAAGAATTGAATCAACATGTGGTGATAAATGAACGGGAGAGACATGCGCAACCATGTCGGGGCATAGATCTCCAATAACTTTGATCTGCGCATCCGCATCAAACCCTTCAAAACATGAAGGTGATATGGATACGAAACCAGAGGATGGGAGGGTGCTGCCAGAGATAGGAATTGGGACAATCCGGATGTCTGGCTCATCGTCCTCATCCATTTCGCGCAGATACTCAGCACAATCCCTTAAAGCATGATCCGTGCTTCGACAAAACAAGCACTGTTTTGCATTCATCTTTAGTCCAAGTGGGCCGGAGATGAATTCAAAAACGGTACATGCGGTGCGGCAGAGTATCCATAAGCCTTAGGCACAGTGTATGTGGTACCGTATGATGTCAATGCCTGATACCATGGGCCTTGGGGACTAGAGCTACTCTCTCCCGATGGGCATCTAACACTAGCATGGGATGTATCCCCACACCAACGGCAGCGGATATTAAATCCAGCCCACATTGCATGAAGATACCCAGATTCAACAGAAAAACACCCTTGTGCGCGACACTACGCTTGACAATGAATGAATAAAACAACCCATCATTTAGACAAGAGAAAGGATGAAGGAACAAATTAGGAAACTAAAAATCCTCACAATTAATTTTCCTAACAACAATTTCATATAACGCTTGCAGTCCCCGGCAACGGCGCCAAAAACTTGACGCGCTATTTCCACACTGCTAATTAGCGGGCATGAAATGCGGTACGACGGCAGTGCACCGGTCTGTACAACCCCGATGTTCGCCAGGAAGGGTCCCTGGTTCGCACAACCTAAGGAGCGAGCTAAGAAGCGTTCGGCAGGCGAGCCGTAGAGGTAGGCGAGCCAGCCGGTCGGAGGAGCTCGCTAGGCAGGTCCGGGACCTCGGGGTACAAATAGCCATTTCTGGGGTACAGTTAACCATTTTGGCGTGCTCGGCCCACAAGAAGCGGTTCGGCAGGCGAGCCGTAGAGGTAGGCGAGCCAACCGGTCGGAGGAGCTAGCTAGGCAGGTTCGGGACCTCGAGGTACAAATAGCCATTTCTGGGGTACAGTTAGCCATTTTGGCATGCTCGGCCCACTAGGGGCGGTTCGGCAGGCGAGCCGTAGAGGCAGGCGAGCCAGCTGGTCGGAGGAGCTCGCTAGGCGGCTTTGGCGAGCCAGCCAGATCTTTTGGCGAGCCCCGTGTTCGCTGAACAGGTCAGGAGAGGCAGGCGAGCCAGCCGGTCGGAGGAGTTCGCTAGGCGGCTTTGGCGAGCCAGCCAGATCTTTTGGCGAGCCCCGTGTTCGCTGAACAGGTCAGGGGTCTCTGGTTCGCCGGCGCCTGGGGTGGTCCTTTACCAAAAAACCCCTGGTGGTCTGCGGGTAGCCCCTCCGAACAGCGGAGTTTGGCTGTTAGCAGACCAATTTGGGGTGTGGATAGCAAGAAGGGACAACGGGAGTTGGCTATTGACAGACCACAAAACCAAAATCTATAAATAGACCTTAAGGGGCACCTTGGAAGAGGACCGGTTTCAGAATCTTTGAGCCTTCTTCTCTCCATAGGTCGCTTTGGTTTGGGCTCTCTAGCTCTCCAAGGTGCCCGAGTCTTAGCTTTGGCTTGGGAGGGGAAGCGCTCAACGATCTTCCGGGTTAGTGGAGGGACCTCCTTGCTGAGACCAGGGTCTTTGTTCTTTGTCCGGGTTATCTTCCTATCTCTTCCGAGGGACCGGTAAGGGCTAGTCACCCCTCAATTCGTTGAGGGCCCCGAGCTCCACAAGAGACCGAGAAATCGGTTTCAACATCATGGTGCGGTGAGCGTGGAGAGTGGCCAACACAGAAAAACTCGAGCGAACGTCATGGCTAGGGAAGAGGAACCAGGTGATGACCAGGGTCGTGCGCCGACACCCGAGGGAGGGGTAGACCAATAAAGACTTGGAATGAAACTACACGGCAAGACACGACGCACTTAAGCATTAGTGAGGTTATGACTAAAGGTAGGGCACAATGGCGACAAAGGATCCATATAGCAAACCCCACTATAGTGGGGTAAAGGCTTGAGTGCAGTTGTTGTGTGTGAGCATGCTAAGCGTAAACATATCACATTTTCCATTGATTTACCCCTTTTCATTTAATTCAGTGACATTTGAGGGTCATTTAATACTCAAATGTAAGTGGAGCTCGTTGGTTTGTACCATTTAGTGATAGTAACGTCAGGGTCACTTCGATTTTCTTTAAACCAATATATTTTTTTTGGTTAATATAATTCTTACAAATTAATGTTTTGAATGAGATAAAGTCATCATAGTCTCATAAATAAACAACAAACACTCTATAACTTAGTGCACATACGATCATGAAGTCATAGAAAAGATGCACATGCAAAACGCTGACTATGTAAGCTTATTTATTGATATATATCAGAATTGGAATTTGCAAATTGAACAAAGAGGAAGTTTGCAACATAGGCTAAACCCTCTAAGTACCTGCTGCGTTCTTGGCTTGCTAAAAATGAGTAATAAAAAAGAATATATGAGTAGACTCCAAGTTGTTTTTATGAGTAACAAAGTACTGGTAGATGGAGAGTTCCCATATCTGCTTCATGGTAGTCATGCTCAACTTAGTTGGAGATTTCATATTCATCTATATATATTAGAAATAATGAGCATAATATTTGTTTTACTCCCAAAATCGTTAACGTAGAAAACATTGTGCAGCTCGGATACTTTTATAGAAGAATTGTACATCTATTTTTACAAAAATTAACACTTGGCCACCTTAAAGATCTAGCTCTAGGGCATGTAAGGTACTCGTCTGATTAATTTTGAGAAAGATCGATTTTATTCTTGTATATTATTAAAAATCTCTTGAGTATTTGGTTTTTAAATTAATATTATTTTTCATTTCGTGCTTTTCTATACTACGTGGAAACTCTCCCAACAATGATTTTGCAAACACAACTTATTTTTAAGAGCTTCCTCATGAACTTGATTTTGGTAAAATATATGTAGGGGTTGGGTAGGACATCATCACCCACAGGGATACACCATTATTTAGTGTGTTGTGCTAAATAGTAAACAATCTTTTATTAGATCCAACACTAGAGTTGCATTGCTTTATGGAATTCAACGATTTTGAGTAGGAAAACATGAAAATTGTTGGAAATAATGATCACACGAAGAATAGATATCACTTGTACACAAAAAAAGTATGGACAGAAAAAAGAATCTCCAGATATTGTGGAAGTCATCATTACTACTCATCTCACAAATAATCTTTCATCTAGGATTTTGGGTTTTAATTGTACTATGAGTACACGACCAAATGTCTATCCTAGAAGTTTTAGTTGTCCTTTTGCTCATTATCAAAGTCCTAATATGGAGAAATTAAATCACAAGGCTTCCGATGTTGTTTATCATGTCGTTCTTGCGATTTTGCCCCATTCTGTGAGCCCCGTCCTCATGAGATTCCGGGTTATGCCTAGATTATTTTACCCTATCCATTGTCGAGAAGTTGATAGCGTTTTAGAAGCTTGAACCCAATTGGGAAGGGCCGTATATTGTAAATGAGCCGCTCAGGTCCTGGGGACATCATCTACAGGATGTGGAAGGGGCACCCCTTGGCCGGGCTAGAAGTGGAGATAACCTGAAAAGATTTTATCCTTGAAATTTCTTTCCTTGTATATATATAACTATTAAATTCTTTGACTATTGTGACTCATATGTTGGCTTGGTGACTAAAAGGTTGTATATGTTGGTGCTGGAATGCCCCAGATCGATTCTGCTCCCGGGCTCTCACCTAGACGGGGGTTCAGGTTGATCTCTGGAGAGGCTGGCAAGGTTGGATATGTTAGTGCTGGAATGCCCCAGATCGATTCCGCTCCCGGGCTCTCACTAGACGGGGGGTTCAGGTTGATCTCTGGCGAGGCTGGCAAGGTTGTATATGTTTGGTGCTGGAATGCCCCAGATCGATTCCTCTCCCGGGCTCTCACTAGACGGGGGGTTCAGGTTGATCTCTGGAAAGGCTGGCAAGGTTGGATATATTGGTGCTGGAATGCCCCAGATCGATCCCTCTCCCGTGCTCTCACCTAGACGGGGGGTTCAGGTTGATCTCTGGAGAGGCTGGCAAGGTGGTATATGTTTTGTGCTGGAATGCCCCAGATCGATTCCGCTCCCGGGCTCTCACTAGACGGGGGGTTCAGGTTGATCTCTGGAGAGGCTGGAAAGGTTGTATATGTTTGGTGCTGGAATGCCCCAGATCTATTCCGCTCCCGGGCTCTCACTAGACGGGGGGTTCAGGTTGATCTCTGGAGAGGCTGGCAAGGTGGTATATGTTTTGTGCTGGAATGCCCCAGATCGATTCCGCTCCCGGGCTCTCACTAGACGGGGGGTTCAGGTTGATCTCTGGAGAGGCTGGCAAGGTTGTATATGTTTGGTGCTGGAATGCCCTAGATCGATTCCGCTCCCGGGCTCTCACTAGACGGGGGGTTCAGGTTGATCTCTGGAGAGGCTGGCAAGGTGGTATATGTTTTGTGCTGGAATGACCCAGATCGATTCCGCTCCCGGGCTCTCACTAGATGGGGGGTTCAGGTTGATCTCCAGAGAGGCTGGCAAGGTGACAAGTTCTTTGGAATGGCAGGTTGACCTCTCGTGGAGGCTCTTTGGTTTCGGCTCCGTGATGGTTCCGCTGTTTGGGCTCTCATCTAACCGGCAGAGCGGGTAAACCTCTCGGATGACAGTTTGAGACAGGATGAGATTCAATATAAGGCTTTAGCATATAAGAGATCAGTTATGCTTGTTAAATTGATAGTTTTCACTAACAATCGAAGTTCTTTAAGAATAGTTTTGAAAGCAAAAGCTTAAGAGATAACGAATCCTACAATGTCACAACATTATTTGATTAGTTTTAGAAACAAAATCAGATTCATTTAGAATTGTCAATGCATGATTGTTTATGTAATCATTATAGATAATAGTGAGCATTCTTTTCCTCAGCACTGTCAATCATCCCTGAGGCCCATTCCTGAATAACACAATATGCAACAGTAAGAATAACTGCAATCTAAATTATGAGTTTGCTTGCTAATAGACAGTAAGTAGCATGACATTCTGAGAACATGAAGGGCATAATGTTTCTACCATAAAAAATAAGGCAGTGTATAATCAAGGTTGTTGACAACCAAATTGATCATTCAAAAGCAACAAAGGGAAAGGTTATCACATCAGGACAAATGTGAGTACGAAAATGAGAAGAATCATCATTCATATGATTATATACCCATAATTTTTTTTGCTGGGTCGGCTCCCACCCGTCGGATACTTGGGGTTGGACATTTCTTTCCGAGCGTGAAACACGCTCGCAAAGAGCGGGGATTGTGTACAACCCCGTACCCATTGGGTGGGACCCTCCCCGGATAGTGGGGACCTGTGGTGTCCCGTTATTGACTAGCATTGACCGGGGTGCGGTTAGGATCCATATTCTTAAATAAACAAAGAATGGGGGTGCGAGTAGCGGAGTTTGGTGTGCGTTTAGAAAAGAGGGCTGCGGATAGCCATGTTTGGCTAGGGTTTTTTATAAAACCTAAAAATAAAAACTCAAAGAAGGGAGCTTTTCCTTCTCAGCCGCAAGAGGACCCGTTGCCCTTCCCCCCCTTCTCTGTTCGCGCGCGTCTAGGGCAGCAGCAGCCGAGGCCCCCGCTCCCCGTCGCCCTTCCCCCTCTCGTCGCCCGTGAGCAAAAGGAGGACCCCCTCTCTCTCGGTTCTTTAAAGAAGCCGCAAGGCCCGACGCCCCCCCCCCCCCCTTCGTCTGTCTCGCGCCAGGAAGGAGGAGGCGACCCTCACTCCCCCTTCGTCTCTTTTCCTCGCCGCCAGCAACAGCAGGAGGCCGACCCTCGCTCCGGCCGGGAGCTCCTCTCCCGTGGCCGTCCGAGGCGAGATCCGGCCGGGAGCTCCTCTCCCGTGGCCGTCCAAGGCAAGATCCGGCCGGGAGCTCCTCTCCCGTGGCCGTCCGAGACGAGATCCGGCCGGGAGCTCCTCTCCCGTGGCCATCCAAGTCAAGATCCGCCCGGGAGCTCCTCTCCCGTGGCCGACCGAGGCGAGATCCGCCCGGGATCTCTTCTCCCGTGGCCGTCCGAGATGAAATCCGGCCGGGAGCTCCTCTCCCGTGGCCGACCGGAGCGAGGAGTGTCGGGGGTTTCTCTCCCGCCACTCCTCTTCTTGTCTCCAAAGCATGAAAGTGGAGGCATATCAGATCGTGTAAAGCCGCTATGGCCGCTGGACGTCGAGCTCGCGCAAGGTCTTCGGTTGCGACTCCGCCAAGGCACGCATCAAGGGTAACGAATTTCAACTCGGGCAGGTGAAGCCTTTAAATTCTCATATTTGCATGGAAGCCCCTCTCCACCCACGGGTGGGGGGAGGGAGCTCTCCGACGGGTTGACGTGAGCGTCCCCGCCATTAACTGCATTAGCGCCCGGAAGTGTGAGTACGGGTGTAGGCATTCTGTGTGAAGCCCATCCGGGTGTGTAGACCGGATTGGTAATGTTTCTGTGTGAAGCCCATCCGGGTGTGTAGACCGGATCGGTGATGTTTCTGTGTGAAGCCCATCCGGGTGTGTAGACCGGATTGGTGATGTTTCTATGTGAAGCCCGTCCGGGCACGGGGGCCAGAAGGGTGATGTTCTGGGGACCCCGGAGAAGATTCTGTGGAAGATATTTAGTATTTGCTCGTATTTATAAAATGTCGCATGGCGAGACGTTGGCGTACAGGTGACGCAGTACCAAGCAGGGGGTTGTGGGCTTAAGCCCAAAGTTGTGCCGCCCCGAGAAGGGCCTATCTATTTATATTTGCCGGCCTGCGTGCCGAAGTGTGGAGCTTATGCTCTTGTAAATTAAAATGCCTGTGATGCCCTATTTATGTAGCTTATATTTTTATCATAGGCGAACGGTGTTTTCATGAATCACTCGCCCCGTGGGAACCCTGAGGTGAAATTACAGGGAAGACCTTGAGGGTCAGTTAATTAACTCTTAGAACGGCGGAGTTACGCTGTCGGCAGTCCCATTTGGGTTGCGTATAGTCAGACTGTTTGTCGGGATTACGCTATTGGCGGCCCAGACGAGGAACGCTATAAATAGACCCAAGAGAGCACCTTTAGGAGGGGGATTCGGCTTGGGATTTCCCTTAGATGTTTTGGATGGCCAAGAGAGTCCCCCTAATGGTGCTTTGTCTCAGTCTTTGGCTTCGGAAAGGAAGTGCTTGTTAGTCTTCCGGGTGTGTGGTGGGACCTCCACGCTGAGGCCTTGGGTTCGTCCTTTGAGTTCCTAGTTTTGTGCCTAGATTGTTAGCTTGAGCGATGTAGGTGTGAGGCCACCCCTCTTTTGGGACCCCGAACTCCACAGAGACCAAATCTTGTCCGCAAGAGTGACAGGAGGGGGAAGCCCCTTTTGCGAGTTGGTGCTTTCCGCACCCGTCCCGGGGGGATTTGGAGAATGGGACCGGGTGTACTACAATGGTAGAGATGACCCTGTCCAGCACCTGCAGAGTTTCGAAGACTCGGTCTCCATCAGGCCGATGTCAGATGCCTTCAAGTGTCGTCTCTTTGTCGTCACCCTCAAGGAGAAGGCCAGGGACTGGTTCCATCATCTCCCTGCAGGGTCAATCTACTCATTCGAGGATTTGCGCCGAAGTTTTTTGCTGAGGTTCTCGACCTCAAAAAAGAGGAAGAAGGACGTTGATTCCCTCTTCGCAGTGAAGCAGGGACCCAGGGAGTCGCTGGCTCAGTATGCCGATCGGTTCCAGGAGGAAGTGCAGCTCACTCAGGAGATGCTTGGGTTTGCACTCCAACTCGCCTTCACGATCGGGTTGAAAGAGAGTTTCTTCAACTCAAGGCGATCTTTCTATTTCTACCTTTTTTCTCAAGATGAAGAACCTCACAGCAGAGATTTTTGCTTTGGACTCTGATGAGCCCATCTCGGAGGCAAAACTGAAGAGGCATATCATCCGCGGATTGCAGAAGGAGTATCTTGCCTTTGTGACTTCAGTTCAAGGTTGCGCAAATCAACCATCTCTATTGGAGCTAGAGAACTTACTTGCTTCGCAAGAAAGTTTGGCAAGACAGATGGCGGGGACTTCTATCTCTGGGGAGATAGTGATGTGTTGTTCTCTAGGAAGAAGAAGAAGAAGTGGGAGAAAAAGAAGCCGGGTTATGATGGACCCTCTACTTCAGGTGAGCAAGATAGGGGTTATGCTCCTAAGTCTTATGGGAAGAAGAAGGGAGATGGACCAAGGTGCTTCAGGTGTAATAAGACCGGCCACTTCAAGAAGGATTGACTGGTTAATCTTCAGTCGGGACATGTAGCAGATAAGGAGAAGCCAAAGTCTGATGAAGCTGGATGGGGAGGAGCCTTTGCGGCTAATATGACGGCGATGCCCGTTAAGGCCTTGGCTGCCATCAACTTCGAAGAGGATTGGATCGTCGATTCAGGGTGTGGACATCATCTCACCGGGGAAGAATAAAAGTTCTCTTCTTTGGCGCCTTACTCAGGTAACGATGCTATCATTACGACTGATAATTCTGTTCATGCTGTCGAACAAGAAGGTGTAGTCTCCTTGAGCAGTGATAAGGGTCCACTCACATTTAGGAGTGTTTATCACGTGCCTGGTATGAGGAAGAATCTCTTCTCTGTGACCTATGCAGTCGATGCCGGTTATCACGTTCTGTTTGGCCTAACATAAGTGAAGTTTCTTAAAACTCAACCGGAGATAAGGGGAGATGTTATCCATGTTGGAAAGAGGGTGAAGGACTTGTTCGTGTTATCAACAAGTACCTATGTTTATAAGATGAAGACCAACGATAGCACGGCTATCTGTCATGAAAGGTTGGGGCATGTTGGCATGGACAAATTGAAAGCTATGGCGGTAAGGGGCCTTGTCAAGGGCATGCATAGCTTGTCCTCTTTTGGAGACGGTCATGTTTGTGCTGGATGTCAGTTTGGTAAGTCTCATCGACTTCCATTTGATAAATCGCAAACTAGATACAAAGCGCCGTATGAGTGCATCCACGGTGATTTGATGGGACCGACAGCCATCCCAAGCCTTGGAGGCAATAGATATATGTTGGTGTTGATTGACGATTACACCAGATATGTCTGGGTGTATTTCTTAAAAGAGAAGTCAGAAGCCTTTGCGAAGTTTGTGGAGTTCAAGGAGCTGGTGGAAGGTCGGTTAGGCCTGCGGGTGAAAAAATTGAGAACTGACAATGGTGGGGAGTTCGCCTCTGGTGAGTTCTCTAGTTTTTGCAGGAAACACGACGTTCGTAGAGAGCTCACTTGTGCCCATACTCCACAGCAGAATGGCATTGCGGAGAGGAAGATCCATCATCTGACGGAAACCTACAAATGCTGGCTTTATGCCAAGAGTATCCCAAAGTCCTTTTGGGCGGAGGGAATGTCTTGTGTGGCTTATGTCATCAACATAATGCCTCTAAGTCCTATCAACATGAAGACCCCTCACGAACTGATGTTCAAGGAGAAACCGAGTGTTGCTCACCTTCGGGTGTTTGGGTCAACCTGCTATGTGCATATTCCTGATGCTCTTCGGACAAAGCTAGATGCAAAAGCAAGGAAGCTAGTCTTTGTTGGGTATGATGAGTGGAAGAAAGGAAGGAGATGCATGGATCCTGAGACGCGGAGATCAGTGGTTTCTCGGGATGTGGTGTTCGATGAAGTGACTTCCTACAAGGGGAGTTCAGGAGTTGAACTACCAGAGAGCAAGGTTGATGAAGCAGAGAAAGCTGCAGGAAGTCTTCTAGTGGAGTTGCCTATTTCACAAGGAGCTCCAACTGTGTCAAGCTCTGAGATGGAGGCTTCAGGTTCTGGAAGCAGGGGGAGCGATGCTCCAAGTTCGTCTGGAAGAGGATCTTGCACAGAAGAAGCAGCTAAGGAGGTGGTTAGTCAGGTGCAACCTCTTAGGAGGTCGAAGAGGACTATCAAGCCACCAGATTGATACACGGGAGGAAACATGGTGAGCTTCGTCTCATGTTTTTTCGCTGGTCCCTTGGATGAGAGGGAGCCGTCAAGCTTTGAGAAAGCCAAAGGCGTGAAGTAGTGGGATATTGCTATGCAAGAGGAGATGGATGCTCTCAAGAAGAATGAGACTTGGTCTCTAGTGCCCAGGCCTAAGGGCATTACCCCTGTGACATGCAAAAGGGTTTATAAACTCAAAAAGAAAGCTGACGGTACGATCAAGCGATACAAGGCTCGCCTTGTAGCTCGCGGGTTCTCACAGCAGTATGGTGAAGATTATGATGAGACGTTTAGTCCAGTGGCAAAGATGACTTCGGTCAGATTTGTTATTGCTTTGGCGGCATCTTGTGGATGGGAGATTTGGCAGCTTGATGTTAAGAATGCTTTCTTATACAGAGAGATTGGCAAGGATATCTTCATGATCCAGCCGCCGGGTTTCATTTCGGAGGATCGTTTGGACTACGTTTGTAAATTGAAGAAGGCCCTATATGGTTAGAAGCAAGCGCCTCGGGCGTGGTATGGAAAAATCACGGAGTATCTCTTATTCTGCGGGTTTTTTTGCTTCAGACTCTGATTCTAGCTTGTTCGTCAAGAAGGAGGGGGCGCTTCGGGTTATTGTGCTACTGTATGTGGATGACATGATTGTCACCGGGAATTTGAAGGAGGCAGTAGCAAGACTGAGAGCTGAGCTTGCTATCAGGTTTGAGATGAAGGATCTGAAGGAGCCTCACCATTTCCTTGGAGTAGAGGTCCAGAAGCGGGAGAGCGGAGTGCTCATTTCTCAGGAAGGATATGCGGAGCGAATCGTGAAACGATTTGGCATGGAAGAAGGGAAGAGCAGCTCTATACCTCTGGAATTGTATCATAAACTTCGGAAGGATGAGGGAAGAGTTCTATCTGATCCGTTGGTGTTCCGAGCTCTGGTTGGGAGCTTGATTTATTTGACCATCACGAGGCCTGATATTGCTTATGCAGTTGGCAAAGTGAGTCGGTACATGGCGGAGCCACGGAAGCCTCATCTTCTAGCGGCAAAAGGGATTCTGAAATATGTGAAGTCGACCTCTGATTTGGGTCTCCTATTTAGGAGAGGGTCAAGATTGGAGTTGCATGGATACATGGATGCTGACTACGGGGGAGACGTGGATGATCGGAGGTCAACGTCTGGTTATGTCTTTATGACGGGCCCCACAGATATCTCTTGGTGCAGCAAAAAGCAGGACTCGGTGTCCGTATCTACCACAGAAGCGGAGTACAAGGCTTCGGCCTTGGCTGCTCAGGAAGTCGTTTGGCTTAGGAGGTTGGTGTAGGACGTTCATGAGGAGGTTCGAGGTCCCACTTTGCTACGCGGGGACAATGAGAGTGCTCTCAAGCTGGTTAATAATCCAGTTTGTCACGCGAGGACCAAGCATATTGAGATTGAGCACCATTTTATTCGTGAAAAGGTGTTGGGAGGATCTCTTATGGTTGAGCATGTTCGGAGTGCGGACAATGTTGCAGACATCTTCACAAAGCCGCTGGCGAAGGGACCGTTCACACGGTTGCGGAGTTTACTCGGGCTAGCCTCCACTTCCCACTTCAAGGGGGAGTGTTGAAATTTTGAAGTGGTGTGGAGGAGACCGGGCGGTCTAGTTTGGGAGACCGCGGAGACCGCGCGGCTTGTGTATGTTATCTGCCAATCTGGCTCTGCCAGTTTGTTCTAGCGGTCTGCTGGTTGTTCCGGTTTGTTCTTTGTAGCTGCGGTCTATTCCCGAGTTGTTCTGCTGGTTGGCCTGTCTTCCTTTTTGGAAGACCTGGCGGGTTGTTCTTATATGACCGTCTATCCGGGTGGTCTGTCCTGGTGATCTGGCGACTTGTCTGAAGTCAGCCAGATGGTTCCTGGTTTGCTCCTGGTGGTCTAAGGAAGGAGTACCTTTGTGACCGCGCGGCTTGTGAGCGATCTCATGTTCGCGCGACCTGTGCGCGATCTTGTCTGCTGATCTGCGTCTTGGTCGGATGTTCGTCCAAGAGGTCTGATCGCGCGGTCTGCCTTATGTGACCGCTGGCGATCTGACGGGTGGTGATTGTATCTCTCCTGTGCGGTGATGAAATCCATCTACCCACCTATAAATAGAGGTGCAGGGACCTTCATTCCTAACGAGAACTGTAAGAACTGAGCCTGGGTTAATTCGTGCGGTCTCACTTTGAGGTCGGGCGGTCTCGGAAGTGAGCTGACTGTTTGTTGTGTTCGCAGGTTTGCGATCAGCAGGTTGCGGTCTTCTTCCTTGGTGATTCCCAGCGGCTAGAATAAACAGTTCGGCAGCGGGCTGTCTGCGAACTGGTTTATGTTCGTTCTTGTGCTGTTCGCAGCGAGCTCAGCGATCAGGCGACCTTCAGCTGTTAGGCGATCTGAGTTGCGGTCTGGCGATAGCTTCAGTTCTTCGTTCCAATAAAGCTTCAGTTCGTGCGATCTGAGGTGCGATCTTGCAGTGCTGGCAGTCTGTCCGGTTTCTGTTCGTGCGATCTCAGGTCAAGCCGGGCAAGTTCTGGAGTGGTGCGGCTTGTGCGGTCTCAGCTTGTCTAGCCGCCAGCTTTGTTTTTTGGTGTGTTTTGTTCTTCTCGTCTCCGTGATTCTGATGAATCATGTCTCGCCATGTATACCTCGCAATGTAAATGAAGATTGTGTTCAATAAAGTTTCTTGTGTTGCTGTGTGGCTTTGTGGTTGTTTGGCTTTAACTCAGTTGATACAACTCCTGCTTACTCTTAAACGATTCGAATCAAAAAAATTAACACAATTGGTCTCCAATTGGTCAAATTGACCTCAACCAAATCCCCCTAACACTTAGGGATCCCCTTAGGCCACAAAGGACCCACTGGGGTCAACCCAATTGGTCAATTTGACCAAAGTCAACCCTAGCCCTAAATAAGTCAAACCACCATATTTAGCGGCAATTACGGTTTAATTTGACCAATTGACTTTCCCCAAGTTCCCCTGCCCACTAAGGGAGGCCAATGGGTCAACATTGACCCATTGGGCACAATCAATTTCAAAAATTTGACCAAAGTCATCACTTGGTCAATATTGCCCAAATTGGGTTAATCAAGCCCAAAGCTCAATCCCTTTGGGCTAAGCCCAATTTAAATGGCCCAAATGATTAGTCACCACTTAAATTACATGGAATGCCACTCAATATCTGGAGGGGTGACTAGGAGAGAGAAAATGGGAGTTTCCCCAATTTTGAAAGTGAAATCAAGTGGCCATTCATGGCGATTGAATACAATTGACCCCTCAATTCTCCGCCAATTGATGGGCATTCATCGCCCCTTTCAGTTACAAGGAGTTTTCTGATTTTTCCATGCCTTGGGGGAGCTCAATTTCATGGAATTTGGACATCGCCGAAATTTACCATTAATGGACATAATAGCAATCCAAAATATAACCCCCTCCTCCTCAATTGACCCCTTTAACATCTTTAGAGGAATGAGAGGAGTGAAACCCCCATCCTTACAGACTATTTCGAGCGCCCTAAGCCAGTGACTGACATGACACCAAAATCTCGGAATTCGTCAATGGAGACTCACCGGAATACCAGGGTACCAGCCACCACTCGAGTCTGATTCCCTCCTACTCCCTTAGTGCATAGATCACAATCAATTTTGGGCTTGATTCGAGCCAAATCGGGCTGGAATAAAGCTCCCGAAAGTGCTCATTTTTAAGTTCTTTTCCCCCGCTAGAAATCCCCCTTCCGTCTACCTCCGATTGGCAATCCACCGTGAATCGTCGGCCACCACCTCAACGAAGGTGGTGGTGGCAATACCCGGCTGGGAGGAAGCATGGGTGGCCGGCAAATCAAGTCCAAAAGTCCCTGGGCCGTCAGATCTTGCGCGATCTGCTAATCGCATGCCAAAAAGAATTATCATATATATTAATGCAATTTATCACATGTTATGCAGTTCATGTTTTTATTTATTAAAACATACTTAGTGGCCTCTACTGAAAATGTGGTCAACATGAAATATGTTGTTCTTGGTGTCTATTTTATTATAAATTTGTTTCATGCAATTTGGCCCACTAGGTCTCCCTCAGCACCCTTTTTGGTGCAAGGTGTCCCTAGGGCTAACCAGATATGTATTTGAGTGCACTCATTGACCCACTCAGTCAATGAGCCTGAAATATTGACCATAGCCAGTCTAACCATGACTCACATCATATCCAAAAATCAGAATTTTTGGAGATGATTTTTTTATAGTTTTTTTAATAATTTTATAATACATATATGGCTTAAATATAGGGTCTATGGACCTCAAAATCCCCCAAATCTCTGGTGGATGGCTTGCGGGGACATTATATGGCCATGATAAAAATCTCAGCCCATTTGGGTTTGACTTGTTTTGGTAAATCATTGTACAATCATGGTCACCTCGGAAGGTTAAACTCTAGTTCATCAAAAAGGTGCACTTATGGATTTGAGTCGCCATCCCTAAACAAAATGTGATGAAACTTGAGTCACCTCTTTGTTATCACTTAAAACACTCCCACAAGTACTTTTAGGAGGTTTATGAAAGAAATGGTGTCATAACACCATGGATGGACTTGAAACTTTGTAGGTAGTTTTATAGGGTGAGTGAATACACTGGATAATTTCGTTGGAATTGTTTGAGTCATTATCACCCACTGAATATATAATATTTAATTTGGTAACCTTCATTTGAAGTGAAAAATATATAGTCGTATGCTTTAGAAAAGTTATGAAACTTGGACAGTGAACTTTCCATGATGTTATGAGTCTCTAGAAATGTTATTATAATTTTTGGATAAGTAAATTTGGTAGTTCATAATGTGCCAAAAGTCAATTCCCATGATTTAAATTAATTATGTAGTCATCTGGTTTTATAAAAATGTGAAATTTAGCCAGAGTGTTTCAAGGGTCATGATAAAGGTCTTGTAATTTTATTACATTTACTGGATAAATATTTTTGGTAGTTCCTTCACATTGTGCCTAGATTCAATTATAATGAAATAAATAAATTGGGTTGTTATTTTACTTTAGAAAAATGTGAATCTTGGTCAGAGAGCCCCTAGGGTGAATATGGTCATATGGAAAAATTATTGTAATTTTTGGATGATTATTTTCAGTGCTTTGTTCATACAATTGCTAAATGTAGCATTTGTAATTTAATTAATTTATATGGGCTCTTAATCTTGAAAAATAGTCAAAGTCGCATGGAGGACATTGTAGGCCAATTAGAATCTCTGAAAATTAATTCATGAACTTTGGGTATGTGGAAGTTAAAGTTCCTTCACAAATTTAGGTTGTGCCACAATTAATCATATAATGATTTTCATGTTATTAATTACGAAGAAAATTTTATTTACTGATTTTCCATCATATTAGTCCATAAATAATCTCTGGATATATAATTTGTCATAAGGATACCTTGGAGTCATATGAGACATTCATAAATGTTAATCTTTTCCCTTACGATAGAACTGGGCTGCAGATAGCCAAAAAGGAGTCTAGTGGTTTAGGGTCTTCCTATGAGTCCTTGGGTAGGGATTCTTCAGTGTGATGTGGAAGGGGAAAAAGTCCTTTCAAGACCTCCACTAGTTGTGGGTGTGAGTTGTATACTTTTAGGTGGAGTATTGGTGTTCAAGAGAACATTAATACTACCAGTGAATCTTAATCCATTATAGGACTCTAGAGTAACATAAGAGGTTGGTGTTGGGTACTTGATGGCGCAAATCTCACACACCGCGATAGGCGGTAGCTTGACTGCGACACGAAACGGCAGTGTACCGATCGTTCAAGTAATAAATGTTGGGAATAAATCCCCGAGTGTCGGTCTCTTGAGGAACACAATAAGGTGGAGTTTACTATTGAGGCAGGACTTGAGATCGAAGTCCTTAAATCGGATGGATTGCGGGGGAGTTGGGTTGGCTTTTGGAAAACAAAATAAAAGCTAACAACTACTCCTATGCAATGCCGCTATGCAAAGCTTCGCTTGGCGGGATGGAAACTAGGCAGGCCTTGAGCGCGCTGCGTCGCAAGGGCGGATGGACGAGAAGGCTAATGGAATCGAACTATGCAGGCCTTGCGCGCGCTGCTTCGATAGGCGAATGGATTACGGGCCGCGATGCCACGCTTCGGTAGGCGAATGGGCGAGTAGGCTAGTGGAATGAGGGTCGCAAGCACCTCATCGACAAGCACGCCACTAGCAATTGCTAGTGCGGCACCGGACACGATGGTGGGATGGAGGATGGAATGGGGCGCACCTCAAGCAACTCAAATAACAAGCATTTCACAAATACAAGAAATATATGGAAATACAAATTAGTTCAAGTGCAACTTCATCAAAATATACAAGATCTAACTATTACAACAATCAATAAAAGGAGAACAAGGCAAGAAATCGACCGAATCCGAAGGCTCGTTGAAGATTCACGGTTGGAATCGCCAGGTTGTCAATCCGCGTCCAAGCTCGGTCCACAACTACGTCCGGGGTAGAGAGAGCTGTCACTACTCTCCAATGGACCCGTCTTCTTCGTGTCACGATCCGGTAGATGTTGCAAACTTCCTCTTGCTTGACGGTAATGGCGGCTAGGTCTTCCTTTGGAGCTCTTGGATGAAGGAGGAGACCGAGAGGAAACTCCGGCTCAAGATTGGCGTGAAGAGCAAGCCCGGAGCACCTCTATATGGTGGGCGACGGTGGAGGAGCGAAATCGGGCGGAACCGGGCGGAAAACGGCGGAAGAAATCGGGATGATGACCTAAAATCGCGAGCAGGGAATTTATAGGCGCTGGAATTAAACAGTGCGCACGGTCAGTGGCGCACGACCAGTGGTCGTGCGCACTAGAATCCTGTGATCGTGCGCTCTGCCTGGACGGAACCTGCAAAGACAGAAATTATAACATAACATGTTCGCACGACCAGTGGCGCACGACCGATGGTCGTGCGCACTAGCGTCAGTGGTCGTGCGCAATAGATGAAACAGAACTTAAAAATTAATGGTGAGTGCGCACGAGCAGTGGCGCACGACCGGTGGTCGTGCGCGCTGGAGTTGATGATCGTGCGCATTACACCAAACAGAACTTATGAAAAAAAAAACGTTAAGTGCACACGATCAGTGGCGCACGACCAGTGGTCGTGCGCAATAGAACCAGTGATCGTGCGCAGTGTTCCTGTGCAGAATTGCACCGGAAACACCTGCACGACTCCTGTTCTAGCGTACAACCACCAATCCGGCCACTAAAAGTGGCACCGAACAATGCATGAAAACTACTAATGAAAATCAACATGAAATCACACCAAAATGGGCCAAAAGGTGCACCTAGCATGGGATATCAAATATGAACTAAAACAGGGCTAAAGTGCAGTGAAATGACTAACTAAACGGCCCAGATGAGTCCATAAAAGTGTATATGATGAGGACTCATCACACCCCCAGACTTAACTGTTTGCGCGTCCCGAGCAAACGAATTCTAAGCGAACAGGGAAAGAAAAGTAGATGGCTTAACATTACAATGCAGAGTACCATGCGAAGTCGCATGCTCATGTGCATAAGAAAAGTAGTAGAGAAGATTTCTGATTATATGAACAGTCTATATATTTCTAAAAGAGTAAAAGCATATTACAACTACTCAAAATGGTGAACAACGGTGAATCATTCGGTCGTGCATACGGAGAAAGTAAACTGAACGCTGAGACGAGCATTGCTCAAGATCGGGATGCGGGAAAAACTCCACTGAAATCCATCAGTGTCGGTGACCATAAGCTTGCCCGGTCACATTCTCTCCACGGCACTGGTTTGACTCAAATGCGTGAATCAATAGGACTTTAGGTTTTAAATGGGGCTTGGGTTTAGGTGAGGATAAACAAAGATAAAATCGACGGCTCAAGCACTAAACCCAAATGAGCTAATGCAGGAAACTATCCTCATTCGCCACACAAACACGCGGGTACACAACACCCCCAGACTTGAACTTAACAACATGGGTGTGTGCACCGCCTACTCCCAAACATATAAATCGATATAAAAAGATTTTCAATGAAACTTTACTTCTCTTTCCTTTCTTTTTACTTCTTTTCTTTTTCTCAATTTTTTTCTTTTTCTTATCATTTTCAGCAAATAACCAATAGGACGCATCCACATCTTCACAAAATACTACCACAATCAACACCACCAACTCATGAAAATAATAAACAGCTACAGCTCATATTTGGGTGTGCGACTAGGATTGGCATTTAGGCTTTGGTGAAATGAAAGTGGGGCTGAATCAAAGAACGGGTAGGCACAACTGGGCTAGCGAGGATAAAGTGGTAGGGATAGGCACAAAAGCTCAACCGGGCCAAAATGATGGCCTATATCACATTCACGCAATTGACTAACCGTATACCCATGCTTCAAGAATCGCTTGGGGCAAGTTCTAGCCACCGAGAAAGATTCTCCTTTCTCCCGACTCAAGCAATACGAATCTAGCGATCGTTTACACACATCCCTATGCTACCGTTTGATTCACACCGGATTCACCATTTGAGTAGAGTAAACAACATTTACACTAATAGAAAAAAAAATATAAAACCATAAGTATAAAAAGAAGTCTAATCTACACAAATTTCTATGCAACTGAGCACTCGACCAGGAGCACTACTAGAGTCAACATTTTACTCTGCTACATAATCCTAAGCCATCATCTAGACTTTTCCAAATAAGCAAAAGAATTAAATTCACAACAGGGCGAACAAACAGATGAGTGCGCGCTCGAGTGGGTGATGTGGTGCATGCTAAAATATGACATAAATGAAAATATACTTCTGATATGCAAAAACGTGTACACGTGTAGTGAACACTCGGTACACTCCTCCCCAGACTTAAACTAAACAATATGCGCAAATTGCAGCTATAAAATTCAGAATAATGCTAGGGAAAGAGAGTACCCAGTGCTCAGAAATGAGCACACCAGAAGATTGGCGTGTAAACCTAGACTAAGCTGCAGCGTCCGCCATCCAGAATAAGATACCTGCAAGGGTCAGCTCCGCAACAACAAAAGACAAAAGAAAATTGAAAAGAAAATACTACTAACTAAACATGATTAGATAAAAATAGAAATGCAGAAACGGAAGATAACTACTGGGGTTATTGTCATCCCAGCACGACTTATTCAAAATCTTAAAGGTTCTAGCTAATGGGCCTATGGAAGGAGAAGTGGACAGGTAACTGGCCTAATATCCGTGTCGGTAGCGGGTACCGATACGGTGATAGAACAGTCACCCCTCTACCTAAATATAGATACCTGCTCCTCACAGGTAGAGGGAAGAGAATGTAAGAAAAGGAGGAGGCCTGGTCCTCACTCATCTCACAAAACACATCCTTGCCTAGCAAGGTGTCGTCAACAGGGAGGCAGCAGGGGGAAAAGGCAATGAGTGGAGCTTCCTCAACGGAGGGGGGATCAACCTCCTCACATGTGAGGATACACTCATCATTGACCTGAGCATCATGCTCCAAGTCCTCCTGATGTACCTGTGAAGACTCAACCTGCACAGGCTCAGATGAAGAAGGGGGGTCAGGAAATAAAAGAGAAGAATGACATAAATAATCAAAAATCGGGGGAGTGGTCCCGGTCTCACTCCCATTAGGTTGGGGAAGTAAAATAATGTTTGCATTGTCATCAATGCTACAAGATTCGGCGGGATCACCGGTGGCCAGGCTTAGGATTTGGACTTCCTCCACCGGTGCTGAGGAAAATTCCTCTTCACCTAGAAGGTTGTCCTCCTCCATAGGAATAGGCACAACACTCAGATCAACCGCCTCCTCCTGCGACACATCATCAACAATGTCGTCAGAGACGAGTGTAGTATGCACAACAGGGAGAGGAATAGTGCTCGGATAAAAGTCGAGCACCGATTCCTCACAAAGAATCGAATCCACTAGAGGTGGTGGATGCACTGGGAGAATGGGCTCAGCAATATCGGTGCCCAGATCAGCCACACATCTGGTGACTGTGTCAACGCCATACCCTTCAAGATGTGAAGGTGGCAAAGACACAAAACCGGATGTTGAAGGTGTGCCGCTAGAGCTAGGAGTTGGGACGATCCGAATATCCGGCTCGTCATCCTCATCCAATTGGCGATGAAAAGCAGCACAATCCTTCAGGGCGTGATCTGTGCTCCGACAAAACTGGCACTGCCTAGCGGGCTTCTTTGGCACAGCGGGGGCTGGAGCCGAAAAGAAGTAAGACGGTAATGGCTCAGCAGAGTAGCCATAAGACTTACGCGCACCATATGGAGTATCAGACGGAGTCGATGCTCTATATGCTGGGCGAGAGGAATTATGCCTACTATTCTCCGTAGGGCATTCAACACTAGAGTGGGAAGTAGCTCCACACCAACGGCAACGGAAATTTAGATGTGCCCACATAGTGTGAAGATAAAAACGATTCAAACGAAATGTGCAAAAACTACACCTAACAAAAAATTACTAAAGCAACCTAATAAAACGGAAAATAGAATACGAAGAAATAAAAAAAAACAAAAAAAAAAGATGCAATTTACAAATGAAAGGGCTTCTCCCTCAGGTTCTCCCTCTCCAGAAAACTCACACGACTGTGTTCCCCGGCAACGGCGCCAAAAACTTGATGGCGCAAATCTCACACACCGCGATAGGCGGTAGCTTGACTGCGACACGAAACGGCAGTGTACCGATCGTTCAAGTAATAAATGTTGGGAATAAATCCCCGAGTGTCGGTCTCTTGAGGAACACAATAAGGTGGAGTTTACTATTGAGGCAGGACTTGAGATCGAAGTCCTTAAATCGGATGGATTGCGGGGGAGTTGGGTTGGCTTTTGGAAAACAAAATAAAAGCTAACAACTACTCCTATGCAATGCCGCTATGCAAAGCTTCGCTTGGCGGGATGGAAACTAGGCAGGCCTTGAGCGCGCTGCGTCGCAAGGGCGGATGGACGAGAAGGCTAATGGAATCGAACTATGCAGGCCTTGCGCGCGCTGCTTCGATAGGCGAATGGATTACGGGCCGCGATGCCACGCTTCGGTAGGCGAATGGGCGAGTAGGCTAGTGGAATGAGGGTCGCAAGCACCTCTTCGACAAGCACGCCACTAGCAATTGCTAGTGCGGCACCGGACACGATGGTGGGATGGAGGATGGAATGGGGCGCACCTCAAGCAACTCAAATAACAAGCATTTCACAAATACAAGAAATATATGGAAATACAAATTAGTTCAAGTGCAACTTCATCAAAATATACAAGATCTAACTATTACAACAATCAATAAAAGGAGAACAAGGCAAGAAATCGACCGAATCCGAAGGCTCGTTGAAGATTCACGGTTGGAATCGCCGGGTTGTCAATCCGCATCCAAGCTCGGTCCACAACTACGTCCGGGGTAGAGAGAGCTGTCACTACTCTCCAATGGACCCGTCTTCTTCGTGTCACGATCCGGTAGAGGTTGCAAACTTCCTCTTGCTTGACGGTAATGGCGGCTAGGTCTTCCTTTGGAGCTCTTGGATGAAGGAGGAGGCCGAGAGGAAACTCCGGCTCAAGATTGGCGTGAAGAGCAAGCCCGGAGCACCTCTATATGGTGGGCGACGGTGGAGGAGCGAAATCGGGCGGAACCGGGCGGAAAACGGCGGAAGAAATCGGGATGATGACCTAAAATCGCGAGCAGGGAATTTATAGGCGCTGGAATTAAACAGTGCGCACGGTCAGTGGCGCACGACCAGTGGTCGTGCGCACTAGAATCCTGTGATCGTGCGCTCTGCCTGGACGGAACCTGCAAAGACAGAAATTATAACATAACATGTTCGCACGACCAGTGGCGCACGACCGATGGTCGTGCGCACTAGCGTCAGTGGTCGTGCGCAATAGATGAAACAGAACTTAAAAATTAATGGTCAGTGCGCACGAGCAGTGGCGCACGACCGGTGGTCGTGCGCGCTGGAGTTGATGATCGTGCGCATTACACCAAACAGAACTTATGAAAAAAAAACGTTAAGTGCACACGATCAGTGGCGCACGACCAGTGGTCGTGCGCAATAGAACCAGTGATCGTGCGCAGTGTTCCTGTGCAGAATTGCACCGGAAACACCTGCACGACTCCTGTTCTAGCGTACAACCACCAATCCGGCCACTAAAAGTGGCACCGAACAATGCATGAAAATTACTAATGAAAATCAACATGAAATCACACCAAAATGGGCCAAAAGGTGCACCTAGCATGGGATATCAAATATGAACTAAAACAGGGCTAAAGTGCAGTGAAATGACTAACTAAACGGCCCAGATGAGTCCATAAAAGTGTATATGATGAGGACTCATCAGTACTTACCAATAAAATTATGTGTCTTGTGAAAGAGAGGTTTGGGCTATCATCCCATTGTACCTCCTAGTACAGCTGTGAGTTGCTCATAGGGTAGACCTCGGGAAGTACAAGACTAACCCTTAAACTGATAGGGCATATAACAAGGAAAGATTAATCAAATAACGAGTTATCAAGTACACAAACACACACACACACACACAAACACACACACACACACACCCCTTTACTAAGGGAAGATAGTTTTGGTTTGTCTAGTCCTGTGAGCAGTGGGCTCGGTGTGGGTTTAATGAAGGAATGTGTTGCGAGCTGTGGCTTAATATTTGATAGAATGGACTTGTTAGTCCTGTTAGCCGATGGCTAAAGAGTTCAATTGTAGCATATATGCTTGTGCATATAAGTGGTGGGTCATCGGTATTGGGTAGTCATTCACACCGTTGTCAGTATGTTGGCTTGGCAACAGTGAGTATTCACTTAGCCAAGAAAAGACTGGTGGATTCCAGCATTAGTACAAGATGCTCCGTAGCACCTAGCTTGGTGTACCGAGTAGTATGTAAGGGCTAGGTTAGGTAGTGAGAATACCGACATAAGAGTGGGTGGCCCAACCTACTATCTCCGTTTGCCACTACAGGAGGCTCCTGAGAGTTTAGCTAACTCCAAAACTGGGGAACTAAAGGTCTGTGCGCGCAGAGTCGTGTGTGTGAGTAGCACTGGTGTAAAACATAATCATTAAACCATGCATAACATTTCATAACATACACAACATTGCATACAACCTATACCCTCAGCGTATAAATTATTATGGGATCTTTTATACGACGGGTCTTGCAAAACGACCCCTTAATTTATAAGCTTGTATGGGCATTCTTATCAGTTAAGGTTACCTTTCTCTTGATAGCTGCTTTACAATTTATTATACTGCTTCTTTATTGTCTTTTCATATACTACTACCTTACGATTATTATATCATAATTGTGTAAAGTAGGCCCTGTATAGATAACTTTAGTATATGCTTCCTGGTAGTTAAGGCCACCTTCACCTGCTTTGTTCATTTCTGCTTTGATGTCCTCCTCTTCATTTATCTCGCTCGATGCCTAGGAGTCACCAGGGGAGGGGTTGGGGATAGGCTTTGTCTTTTGACTAATGGCCGGATGTGACCTAACACCATAGGGTCTCCGAATGTGAGACATACAGCTGCCCTGGGAGATCCAGCGCAACCAGAATACGATGCAGGAGGAGGTGAGCAAGCCTAGATCAGGAGCAACAGCGGTGACCACGGGATCCATGAGTGTTTAGTATCTATTACTTCCGTGAGAGATCTGTAGTGAGGGCTATGTGTACGAGGCAGGAGGCCTTTTTTATATTCAGCTTCCTCTTTAGTGGACTATTAGCGATTTCTTAAGTACCGCATTATGATTGTGTGTTGGAACTGTTGGAACATGGTCTTCGGCATATCCTAGGTTTGAGAATAACAAATCCTATGTGTATTTGATCTTGTGTGTTCAAGTGTGCAGGTTTACTAGGTCCACATGACTCAAGGAGTACTCATGATGACTGCCCCTAAAATTGAGGCCAAAATTCGAACAAGCTCACTATCATCGGCGGTAGCGATAGCGCCCGACGATAGCATTGATTAGCGCCATTTTAGAAGAAATTTAAGAAGGATGTTAGCGCCTGGAGGTAGCGGATAGCGCCTGCGGTAGCGTGACGCACATAAGGCATAGAGCAAGAGGTTGCCGCGGATGGGAGATTCTACCGCGCAAAACATTGCCTAATCCGGGCTAGCGCTGGCGGTAGCGCTAGCGCCGGCGGTAACACTTGGGCTATATAAAGGACCCCTCACCTCTCGTTTCAGACAGACATCAGGGAGAGAGAGGCAGTGCTACAACTCTAGAGGCCATCTTGGCCAAAACTTGAAGTCCTAGCGAAGCTCTGCAAACTTATGAAGGAGGATTACGTCACGCCGGATCCAAACGAAGTCCGCTTCTACAAATGCTGATTCTACAGCGGATCTTCGCCTCCACTTTCAGAAGTTCATCTTAAGGGAGTTTTTATTATTTTATTTCTCTTTGTTATTTGTAAACGGTAGTGAAATCGCCTCGTGTTGGCGACTAGGTCTGGGGTTGGACTTAGGGCTGAAATTCGCCTCGTGTTGGCGACTAGGTCTAGGGACTAGGTCTAGGGGGTGCTCGAGGCCACATCCGGGGAAGGGTTGGCTAGAGCGGCTTGAGGCCGAATCCGGGGAGGATAGGCTAGGGCCACCGGTTCGCGGGGATGCGAGTCGGTATAGAAAACAAAAAGAGTTTACTATTCATCGCCACCGATTTCTAGCGTCATAGAAATCAAGTTTTGAAAAACATTATTTGATATTAATAAAGCATGTCTCTTCATTATTGTTTTACTTGATTTCTCATTGTATTAATCTTGCAATATTTCAAAGTTTTCTAAATATAATCTTAAGTTTTTGAAAACCCTTATTCACCCCCCTCTAAGGGCGCCGACCGATCTAACAAGTGGTATCAGAGAGAGGTTTTATTCCAATCGGCTTAACAACCGGGAATAATGGCGACTCATGATCTCGCTTCTAATAGTGGGGGAAATTTTTGTGAAGAAGAAAAATCACCTACACCACCTTTATTTGAAGGGACAAATTATAAAGGATGGAAAATTTTAATTGAAAAATTTATTAAAACTTTAGACATCAAAGTTTGGAATTTAGCAATAGCAAGACCTGCAAATGAGTCAAATAAAATGGAACTTCAGTTAAATGCAAAAGCTAAACACTATTTATTTTGTGGTCTTTCAAATGAAATTTTCAAATTAATATATTGTTTTTCAAGTGCATATAAAGTATGGAAATTTCTTGAAGAAATATATGATTCTCCATCTACAGGTATAGAACAATCGCAATAACCGGAGAATATACAAGTGTGCACAAATCTTCAAGAATGCCCCTCTCATGATGAATCAATGGAGCACACATCAAATGGAAGAGAAGAAGAAATCTTATTTTTGGAAAATGAGTGCCAAGAAGAAAACAAAGGAACAATATGTTCAAATCCTCCCTCATCCAAAAGCAATGTAAGGAAATCAAATTTTACCTTTTGTACTTCTATTTCTTCATTACAATTGCTACAAATTACAAAGCGCAAAATTAAGAAATTAAAAAATGCAAATTGCAAATTGCGCTTAGAAAATAAAAATTTAAAAGCAAAAGTTAAAGTAATATCAAAATCTGATTTATCTAGCTTTACTCATGTCACTTCAATTGAAAATACAAAACCTTGTCTTGATTGTAATGATATTATAGAAAAATTTAAGGAACTTGAAAAAGAAATTATTTTTATAAGAGAACAAAATGAAAAATTATGTTTAGAAAATTCATCTTTAAAAATTAATTGTGCTAAGTGTAAGGACTATGAAATTGAAATAAAAGAGATGGATGAAACATTTGATGAGTATAGGGATAAATATGAAAAACATATTGACTCAATTGTTACCACTCTTAAAAATAGCACAATAAATAATAATAAAGCTAGACATAATTTAAAAATCAAGAATGATGAACTAAAATCAAAAATCAACTTGCTTAAGGAAATCATTAAGAAAAACGCTCAAAACATTCATTCACAATCTCAAGGTATATCTAAAAGCAAGTTGAATATAATTTCTCAAATGTTGATAAATCCAACAAAGGAAATAAAGAATATCAAATGCTTGAAAATAAAATTCCAAATCATTATCATTTACAAAATAACCACTCTCCCAACATAAATTTAAAGATAAACAAATTTCCTATAAAGAATGTTTTGCAAAATCATCATGGAAATTTGATAAATAAGAATAATATTAAACCAATGTTTGAATGGTGGCCAAAAGTTAAAGATGAAACACAAACTCAAATCAAAAGGGCCCATTCAATCACATCTCCCCAAAAGCAAACACGATGCATTTGGGTACCCAAAGAAACCGTCACACCTGGTCCTCTTTGGATACCTAAATCTCTTATTCATTAGTATCCCATCATTTGCATGAAGTAGAAACCTAATAAAAATGGAATATCATTATTCTACTTCATGATTTGCTTAAATTTCTTTTTGTTTATTCTCTTTTGTTTCTTCTTAAACTATCATGCTATGATCACTCTATTTATCTTAAAAAGTCATATCATCTTGTTTAGTGATCTACTTATCCGTTTTACCTTTTAAATCCATTACCCTTAAATGTCTTGAACTATCATTATTAAATATTGAAACTATTATCAAGACTAATGAAATTATTTTAAATGGATTTAAATAATTAAGGGCTTAGGCAAACAAAAAATTAAAATGCACAATGTGTTGATTATTATCTATCTTGTGTCATGAATATGATATCCCTTATATTTGAGAAAAATTACAATAACTCTTCAAACTAACCAAAAATAGCTTCTCTCTTCTTTTATATTCACCATTCACCTCACAATCTTTCTTTAAAATATTCTAAAAAATGTTGAATATGACTTGTGCTACATGCTTCACCATCATAATTATATAATATCAGAAGATCTTTAAATTCAAACATTACAAAAGATCCACTTAGTTCTAACATTTGATTGGTGATCATAATAAGTACATGAATGAATTAATGAAGTATGACTTGCATGTATCTCATTTGATTATAAACCATTGAATCAACTTTATATTAATAAATCAAATGAAATCATAAATTCATTCATGTAAAAATATTAAATCACGTTCTTGAATACATGCAACATTATCTCAATTAATCTTGTGGTACAACAATTGCAATCAAACTCATTATTCTAGCATTATCAACTAATAGATATTATTCATGGTAGTTATCTCATATTACCATAATGAATTAATTATGAAGTAAAATAAAATAAAATTGAACGATAAAATAACTATGTGCATTTAAATTGTTTCCATTGGACTAAAATGCTTATGAATGTGCATGATATTCTTTTGCATGAACATTATTTTCTAAATCACTAAAATTATGCATATTTGTTCCTTCATGTCTTCTCGTGCTTACATTTCCTATCATTCTTCAAACTACATTAAATTGATAAAAGTCTAGAAAAATTTGAATTCACATACATTATGATAATCTATCTTATAGCTCATGCAAGATCTCGTTTGTTACGACTTGAGATAGGTGTCCTAGATCTTTCATGTTAAAACATGCTTACAAATATAATTTTCTTCATTTTTAACCATCAAAAGCATTTCCAAAAATTCTGCAAATTCAGCATGAAACTACTAATGGGACACCTAATCAAGTTCAAGCATCAAAATTTTTAAAACCCTAAAAAATCATTTACTGTTTCCCGCGCTAGCGCTAGCACCGGCGCTAGCGTCGAGGTTCGTTTTTCTATAATTTTAAAATTTTGAAAAATCCCTAAAAATATACTAATCTATATGTACTATTTAGTTTTGCACTTCGGATTTTATTTTATTTTTGAAAAATCAAATACAAAAATATAAAATCCAAATTATAAACAAAAATATGTTTTGTCTTTTGGTTTTTTTGTCATTTGTTTAAATTATATTTCCTAAAGCAAAAATCAAATACAAAAATATAAAACAAAAAAATTATCAAAAAATTGTTATTTTTGAACTTAACTTTTTACTTGTATCTTGCGAAAGGGTGATTTGGGCTATCATCCCATCATATCACCTAGTACCGGGCGAACATCTCACAAAGTAGTCCTCGGGAAGTCCAAGATCAATTTTATAAGTTCAAACTTTAAATAAAGATTATTTTTCAAAAATATCAAAAAATACTGTATGGACTTTATTGTAAAAATCAAGCATGATTTAATATATTATTAATACTTCTATAATGTTGCGATTTATCATCTCAAACTACTTTGAACATTATTTTCATCATGCTTAGATATATCTATTAATATGTGCATCAATTATATGTTATAGGTTGTGTAGGATCAAGCTTAGCATGCCTCTAAATATGAGAAATGTTTTATGTTTGATAATGATAGATATTCACTCACTTTTTGGCATTGTCTACATATGGTTTAATTTAAGAATGCTTGTGTATGTTTATGTATTAGTACAATAAACTAAAATTGCACAAGTATCTTACCTACACTCCTTTATTTGCACTTGTAAAAGTTAAGAAAAGTGGTTATGTTTTTCATAAATCTATTGTTTTGCAAAACAAGTGTATTCGGAGAACTTTGTACAAAACAAAATTATAAAATAAATGACAAAGATAACTCCACCAAGCACTACTTGAACCTCATGATAAGTCTTAATAAGCATTGTGAGGTTGTGCACCTTGGAAAGAATAATAAAGTGTCTTGTGCAAATCAAA
The DNA here is from genome assembly GCA_033032865.1 of Dactylorhiza incarnata. Classification (NCBI taxonomy): domain Eukaryota; kingdom Viridiplantae; phylum Streptophyta; class Magnoliopsida; order Asparagales; family Orchidaceae; genus Dactylorhiza; species Dactylorhiza incarnata. Next base: position 5,056,402 of record JAWHQI010000051.1, on the reverse strand, counting down.
ATTTTCTTTCAAAAATAAGAAAAACCACTTTCTCTTAAGTACACCGGATCACTAGTCTCAAAATTCAAAATAAAATATGTGATCCCCCAAGCACTACTTTGCACCCTGATAAGTCTTGATGAGCATTGTGTGTGAAGGGCAACTTGGTAGTTGCACTTTTTATTGTGCATTAAAGTGTATGGAAGTAAAATTATTTGTGTTTTGTTGTGCTTCTACTTTACATATCTCTTGTATTTTTGATTAAAACACTCGTATACTCTACCCAAAAATACACTTATGTGCACATCATTATCTTCCATAACACTTCTTATCATGAGTATTGGATCCTAACGCTAATTCTATGCTACTCTTTATTTATGAAATGCACTAGATAACCTAACATGCTTTCTACAATGTTTGGTATGATTTGAAACTGTGAATTGAAATAACATTGTAGTAATCTCTTTATGATAATATTATTTCATGCTTGGTTACTTTTTGTCAACCATAAAAGATTTTCATTGAAACATGATTTACATAAACATCTTCTATTTGAAATTAACTCATATATCTTTTTATGGATTATCCTTGATTAAAATAAGATGTTTCATGTATTTCTACAAGTCTTCCGCATCATCACCATATAATTTTTACCTTGTGCTTTCATGTTTATATCAAGTCTAAAATCTCAATTTTTCTAAAAAACAAATGGTAGACTTGCTTGGTAGAATTTATATTGGTTGTTCCAACACGCATATCATTTCTTATGCTAAAAACTCTGATTTATTTCTCTGAAAACTTTCATGCTAAACACTCCTCCAACAAGGAAAATATTGCTTATAAAAACATCCTCTTATTATTGAATTTCAAATCAAATTTTACCTCTTACGTCTAATTGCTAAAAGGATGTTGTTTATTTATTCGAAAATGCTTCAACTCTTATCTTTATAAAGTTCATTTTGAAACTCAAAAACATCTCCTTTTTGAACTTAAACTCATATTTAGTATTATGATGTTTCTTTTTTCTTCCGCAATGCTCAAACTCTGACTCATTCATGAATTTCAATATAGCTAAGAGTATTTTATTTTCAAATAAAAATCCATATGCTATGAAATTTCCCATTAGATTTAAATGCTTAATGTTTCCAATAATTATTATCCGTGGCTTCATATCTCACCATAGCGGGGGCGTAGGGTTGTAGACATTAGATAACCTTATCTCTAGTCATGTCTTGTCCTTAATCGGGGAGGGTTCCAGTGGGGCCTTGCGAGGCACTGGGGGGAAAGAGTGCTAGGTTGAGTTTTGTCTAGTGTTTGCATATGGGACTAACACCCCAACCTATGGCATGTTTGCAGCTCCTCATGCCCATCCGTCACTTAGTACGAGGCTAGGGTGTGGACATATTGTCTGGGTAGATTAGTTACTTGGAAATCACTATTTTTTATGCTTAAAATTCTTATATAAAGGGGAAATCATTACTTTTGCTCAAACTAAAAACTCTGATATATTTATACAAAAATTATTCTAACAAATGGCTCTAAAACTCCATATCATTTCCTTCTCACTCAAAAGCTCGATCATGCTTTATCTTATTATCCAACTTTTCTTTGGTGCATCCCTACCCACTTTTGCTAATAACAAAGGGGGAGAACTAACATGATAAAATGCAAAAGGGGGAGAACTAACATGATAAAAATATAATCCGCTATCAAAATAAAAACCCAACATGATTGATTAAGTTGATAGCATACATATTAGGGGAGCATTCACATAGGGGGAGCATATATTTAGGGGGAGCAATTCTAAATTCTAAAATCAATAATTATCCTAAGTCATCTCTCACACACACACAAGTAGAGCTTCATCATGCTTATTTATTAATGCTTTGATTTATCATTAATGGATTTGTTATTATCAAAAGGGGGAGTTTGTTAGAACATGGTCTTCCGCATCTCCTAGGTTTGAGAATAACAAATCCTATGTGTATTTGATCTTGTGTGTTCAAGTGTGCAGGTTTATTAGGTCCACATGACTCAAGGAGTACTCATGATGACTGCCCCTAAAATTGAGGCCAAAATTCGAACAAGCTCACTATCGCCGGCGGTAGCGATAGCGCCCGGCGATAGCGTTGATTAGCGCCATTTCGGAAGCAATTTAAGAAGGATGTTAGCGCCTGGCGGTAGCGGATAGCGCCGGCGGTAGCGTGACGCACATAAGGCATAGAGCAAGAGGTTGCCGCGGATGGGAGATTCTGCCGCGCAAAACGTTGCCTAATCCGGGCTAGCGCCGGCGGTAGCGCTAGTGCCGGCGGTAGCGCTAGCGCCGGCGGTAGCGCTTGGGCTATATAAAGGAACCCTCACCTCTCGTTTCAGACAGACATCAGGGAGAGAGAGGTAGTGCTACAACTCCAGAGGCCATCTTGGCCGAAACTTGAAGTCCTAGCGAAGCTCTGCAAACTTCTGAAGGAGTATTACATCACGCCGGATCCAAACGAAGTCCGCTTCTACAAACGCTGATTCTACATCGGTTCTTCACCTCCACTTTCAGAAGTTCATCTTAAGGGAGTTTTTATTATTTTATTTCTCTTTGTTATTTGTAAACGGTAGTGAAATCGCCTCGTGTTGGCGACTAGGTCTGGGGTAGGACTTAGGGATGAAATTCGCCTCGTGTTGGCGACTAGGTCTAGGAACTAGGTCTAGGGGGTGCTCGAGGCCACATCCGGGGAAGGGTTGGCTAGAGCGGCTTGAGGCCGAATCTGGGGAGGATAGGCTAGGGCCACCGGTTCGCGGGGATGAGAGTCGGGATAGAAAACAAAAAGAGTTTACTATTCATCGCCACCGATTTCTAGCGTCATAGAAATCAAGTTTTGTAAAACATTATTTGATATTAATAAAGCATGTCTCTTCATTATTGTTTTACTTGATTTCTCATTGTATTAATATTGCAATATTTCAATGTTTTCTAAAAATAATCTTAAGTTTTTGAAAACCCTTATTCACCCCCCCCCCCCCCTCTAAGGGCGCCGACTGATCCAACAGGAACAACCCTATTACTGATTTGGGCTAGGATCACTATCTGTTGACTAGGACTAAGTTGACCCCAATGTATAGTCTAAGGGTCAAGGTTTTTAGGTTGTTAGTGTTGGATCGGTAGGCGCCCTTAGAGGGGGGGGGGGGGGGGTGAATAAGGGTTTTAAAGATTTTAAAACTATTTTGATTATTTTAGAAAAAACTTTGAATATGATAATAAAGAAGATCAAGACTAATCAAATAAAGTAAAAATAGAGACATGATTTTATTAACTTGAGAAATATGATTACAAAACTTGATCTCTTATGAAAGCTAGAAATCAAAGCTAAATAGAAAAGAAACCTTTTGGTTTTCTATCCCGACTCGCTTCCCCACGAACCGGTGGCCCTAGCCTTATCCTCCCCGGATTCAGCCTCAAGCCGCTCTAGCCAATCCCTCCCCGGATGTGGCCTCGAGCCCCCCCTAGAGCTAGCATAGATCTAGTCGCCAACACGAGGCGATTTTCCCCCTAAGTCCTACACAGACCTAGTCGCCAACACGAGGCGATTTCACTAATCGTTTACAAAGAGGAATATGAAATAACAATAAAGAAATAAGAACTCCCTCAAGATGGACTTCTGAAGTTGGAGACGAAGATCCGCCGTTGAATAAGCGTTGTAGAAGCGGACTTCGATCTGATCCGGCGTGACGAGATTCTCCTTCAGAAGTTTTGCAGAGCTTCGCTAGCACATCAACTTTCGGCCAAGATAGCCTCTGGAATTCTGGCACTCAATATATATCTCTGATGTGTGTATGAAACGAGAGGACTTGGGTCCTTTTTATAGACTAGCGCTAGCGCCTGCGCTAGCCACTATCGCCGGCGCTATGTCATATTAGGAGACTTTTTGCGCGGCAGAATCTTCAATCCGAGGCAACAATTCCAACATGCCTTCTGTGCATCGAGCTAGCGCCGGCGCTATCCACTATCGCCTACGCTAGTGATCAGTTTGGAGTTGATGGCTCAATTTCGGGGGCAACCACCATATGTAAACCTTGAGTCATTTTGACCTGTTATCCTGCACACTTAGATCACACAAGATTAAATACACACATAGGATTTGTTATTCTCAAACCTAGGAGATGCGGAAGACCGTGTTCCAACAAACTCCCTCTTTTGATAATAACAAATCCATTAATGATAAATCAGAGCATTAATCTAAATAAGCATGAAGAAACATATTTGTGTGTGTGTGAAAAGGATGACTTAGGATAAATAATGATTATAGCATTTTAGTATTGCTCCCCCTAAATACATGCTCCCCCTAAGTGAATGCTCTCCTAATATGTTCTTAACTGAATTAAGCATGTTAAATATGTTATCATGTTAGTTCTCCCCCTTTTCCATTTTATCATGTTAGTTCTCCCCCTTAGTTATTAGCAAAAGCGGGTAGGGAGACACCACTTCAAACTGTAATAATACGGTTAATAGGCATGATCGAGCTTTGAGAGAAGGAAATGATAAGGAGTTGTAGAAATCTTTTTATTGAATTAGATTAGAGTTTGAGTATCTATATTTTATCCCTTTTGTTTGTAGTTCTCCCCCTTTTATAAATCAGAGTTTAGCAAAAAAATAATGATTTTCCCTTTAAATAAGAGTTTTAAGCCTAAAAAAAATCATGATTTCCAAGTAACCAATCTACCCAGACAATATGTCAACACCCTAGTCCCGTACTAAGTGACGGATGGGCATGAGGAGCTGCAAACATGCCGTAGGTTGGGGTGTTAGTCCCTTATGCAAACACTAGACAAAACTCAACCTAGCACTCTTTCCCCCAGTGCCTCGCAAGGCCCCACTGGAACCCTCCCCGGTTAAGGACAAGACATGAGTAAAGATAAGTTTATCAAATGTCTACAACCCTATGCTATATTGAAATTCAAGAATAAATTAGAGTTTGATCATTTCGGAATATTTTAAAAAAGAAACATCAATATTTAGAATAGTAATACTAAATAAGAGTTAAAAAGAGATGTCTTTATAAGCAATATTTCACTTGTTTAGAATAGAAATAGATCAGAGTTATAAGCAAAAAAAATCAACCAATATATAGTTTACCAAGCAAGTCTACCACTTGTTGCAAGAAAGGAATTTGAAGATTCAAGTGATGGTGCACACAAGATGAAAGATTTTAAATAAGCATGAAAGTGCAAGGTAAAACAATTATATGGTTATGATGCGGAAGTCTTATAGGAATACAAAAAAACATCTTATTGTAATCAAGGATAATCCATACAAAGATATATAAGTGTAATTTCAAAAAGAAGATGTTTATGTAAATCATGTTTCAATGAAAATCTTTTGTGGTTGATAAAAATAACCAAGCATGAAATAATGTTATCACAAAGAGATTACTACAATGTTATTTCAATTCACAATTTCAAAACAAACCAAACATTATAGAAAGCATGCTAGGTTATCTAGTGCATTTCATAAATAAAGAGTAGCATTGAATTAACGTTAGGATCCAATACTCATGAGAAGAAGTGTTATGTAAGATAATGATGTGCACATAAGTGAATTTTTGAGTAGAGTAAACACATGTTTTAATCAAAAATACAAGTAATATGTAAAGTAAAAGCACAATAAATCACAAATAAGATTACTTCCACACACTTTAATGCACACAAAAAAATGTACAACTACCAAGGTGCTTTGCACACACAATGCTCATTAAGACTTATCAGGGTGCAAAGTAGTGCTTGGGGGATCACATAATTTTATTCTTCAATATTGATTTTTTATTGTGATCCGGTGTACTTAAGAATAAGTGGTTTTTATTTTGAAAGAGAGTAATGGTTTGCACAAGATACTTTACTATTCTTTCCAAGGTGCTCAACCTCACAACGCTTATTAAGACTTATCAGGAGGTTCAAGTAGTGCTTGGTGGAGTTAACTTTGTCAAATTATTTCATGATTTTTGATTTGTGCAAAGTTCTCCGAATACACTTGTTTTGCAAACCAATATAATTTATAAGAAAGATAACCACTTTCCTTAATTTGTAAAAGTGCAAATAAAGGAGTGTAGGTAAGATACTTGTGCAATTTTAATTCATTGTACTAATACATAAACATACACAAGTATTCTTAAATTAAACCCTATGTAGACAATGCCAAAAAGTGAGTGAATATCTATCATTATCAAACATAAAACATTTCTCATACTTAGAGGCATGCTAAGCTTGATCCTACACAACCTTTAACATATAATTGATGCACATATTAATAGATATATCTAAGCATGAAGAAAACAATGTTCAAAGTAGTTTGAGATGATAAATCGCAACATTATAGAAGTACTAAATAATATATTAAATCATGCTTGATTTTTACAATAAAGTCCATACAGTAATTTTTGATATTTTTGAAAAAATATTCTTTATTTAAAGTTTGAACTTATAAGATTGATCTTGGACTTCCCGAGGACTACCTTGTGAGAGGTTCGCCCAGTACTAGGTGATATGATGGGATGATAGCCCAAATCACCCTTTCGCAAGATACATAGAAAAGTTAAGTTCAGAAGAATAATTTTGATGCTTGTTTTTGTTTTGTTTTATATTTTTGTAGTTGATTTTTTTTTAAATAAAATAAAGAAACACGGAAGTGCAAAACTAAGTAGAAAATATAGATTTATATATTTTTAGGGATTTTTAAAAATTTAAAAAATACAAAAAAATGAACCTCGACGCTAGCGCCGGCGCTAGCGCTAGCGCGGGAAACAGTAAGTGATTTTTTAGGGTTTTGAAAATTTTGATGCTTGAACTTGATTAGGTGTCCCATTAGTAGTTTCATGCTGAATTTGCAGAATTTTTGGAAATGTTTTGGATGGTCCAAATTGCATAAAACGTTAGCGATTTCTTATATGACTTGACAAACTAATCATTGCACGAGATATATTTACTTATGTTTTCATTTTGACTTTTCAAAAGACTTGTGCTTATAACTTAAAAAATAGGAAATGAAAACCCAAGATATCATGTTTGAACAAATCAAATATGCATGGTTTTAGAGATTAACAATAATGTTCATGCATAATCATACCATGGATAAGCCATAGATGAGAATACTTAGCCTTTATATCTTGGTAAACAAATAAAGCCTAACATAGACACAAATATTCTTTAGGTGGCACTGTTAGAATGATAAGTTTGAGATTAATGTTATACCAAGATTTGATTGTGTTTCAACATAGAGACCTAGAATGGAGTGACAATTCTATTTGATCAAAATGATTCAAAGGTCTAACCTAGAAATATATATCACAATACACACATAATACACCATAACACCAACCATGGTAATTATAATGTCAATTGTTATCATATAATTTGTGATAGTTGTTTATAGATGATTCTTGATATGAATTATGATTTTAGAGATGTTTAGCAAAGGATATCACTAGATCATGGTGGAGTTTGTGAATTCAATATTCATTATGAAGATAACTTCTTTCAATACATTTTAGTGATTTTCCTTTAATTAAGAATTTTGAATATATATATATGTGATTTTTGATAGGTGAACAATAGTGATGATTTAGATTATGTTTGATATCAAGGAGAGAACACAATATAATTTTTTGTTGTGAACAGAGACACCCATATTGAAAGTTGAGCTTTTATTTAAACTTGAGTTTTCTTTTAGATCAAGTTATTTTACTAAACCACTTGTTGGTGAAGGCTAAGAATCTTAATAGCCAAATAACCTGATTTAATTTGAAATATCTTATAGCAAATTTGAAGTTTGATTCATATGGATAATATAAGATATTTAGAAGCAATGAATATAAGAATAATAGATAGGTCATAAAAATATGATTTTGAATTTGATCAATTTTGATTTTATAAACATATTAAGCTTTTAAGAGATAAGATCATATTTTCAATATTGTATAGGATGACCATGACATGATAGTTCAAAAACAAAGAAAATAAACAAAAAAAAAGGTTTAAGCATATCATGAAGTAGAGAAATGATATTTCATTTTTAATTGATTTCTACTTCATGCAAATGATGGGATACTAATGAGTAAGAGATTTAGGTATCCAAAGAGGACCGGGTGTGACGGTTCCTTTGGGTACCCAAATAAATCGTGTTTGCTTTTGGGGAGATATGATTGAATGGGCCCTTTTGATTTGAGTTTGTGTTTCATCTTTAACTTTGGGTCTCCATTCAAACTGTGGTTTAATATTATTCTTATTCATCAAATTTCCATTGAGATTATCTTTATGTTGATGATTATGATTGTAATGATTATTAAAAGTGTTGTTCATAGGAAATTTGTGAGCATTTAATTTTATGTTGGGAGAAGATTGATGTTGTAAATGATAGTAATGATTGTATTTTGGAATTTCATTTTCAATCTTTTGAGGTTTGTTATTTCTATTGCTTGGCTTGTTCAACTTATAAGAAATCATATTCAACTTGCTTTTGGATTTTGCATTATTTTGAAATTGTATGTTTTGAGAATTTTTCTTTATGATTTCCTTAAGCAAGTTGATTTTAGTTTTTAATTCATTATTTTTAATCATTAAATTATGTCTAGCTTTATTATAAGCGATTGTGCTATTTTTAAGAATGGAAACAATTGAATCAATATGATCTTGATAGTTGTTTCTATATTCATCAAATGTTTCATCCATCTCTTTAATTTCAATTTTATATTCTTTACACTTAGCACAATCATTTATCAAAGATAAATTTTCTAAACATAATTTTTCATTTTGTTCTTTTACTAAAATAAAATCCTTTTCAAGTTTCTTGTGCTTTTCTTTTAATTCATTATATTCTACACAAGTTGTGGTGTTTTCTACTAAGGAGCAATGTGTAGAACTAGATAAATTTGATTTTTCATTAATTTTTGCCTTTAAATTTTTATTTTCTAAGCGCAAATGTTTATTTGCATTTTTTAATTTCTTAATTTTGCGCTTTGTAGTTTGAAGCAATTGTAATGAAGAGATAGAAGTGCAAAAGATGGAATTTGATTTCCTTACATTGCTTTCGGGAGAGGCACGATTTGAACATATCATTTCTTTGACATCTTCTTGGCACTCCTCTTCCGAACACAATACTTCTTCTTCTCCTCTATTAGATGTGTGCTCCATTGATCCGTCATGAGAGGGGCATTCTTGAAGATTTGTGCATGCTAGCATATTCTCCGGTTCTTGCGATTGTTCTATACCTGTAGAAGGAGAATCATACATTTCTTCAAGAAAATTCCATACTTTATATGCACTTGAAAAGCAATATATTAATTTGAAAATTTCATTAGATAGACCGCAAAACAAATAGTGTTTAGCTTTTGCATTTAATTGAAGTTCTTTTTTATTTGATTCATTTGCGGGTCTTGCTATTGCTAAATTCCAAACTTCGATGTCTAAAGTTTTAATAAATTTTTCAATTAAGATTTTCCATCCTTTATAATTTGTCCCTTCAAATAAAGGTGGTGCAAGTGATTTTTCCTCTTCACAAAAATTTTCCCCACTAGTTGAAGCGAGATCATGAGACGCCATTATTCCCGGTTGTTAAGCCGATTTGGAATAACCTAGCTCTGATACCACTTGTTGGATTGGTAGGCGCCCTTAGAGGGGGGGTGAATAAGGGTTTTAAAGATTTTAAAACTATTTTGATTATTTTAGAAAAAACTTTGAATATGATAATAAAGAAGATCAAGACTAATCAAATAAAGTAAAAATAGAGACATGATTTTATTAACTTGAGAAATATGATTACAAAACTTGATCTCTTATGAAAGCTAGAAATCAAAGCTAAATAGAAAAGAAACCTTTTGGTTTTCTATCCCGACTCGCTTCCCCACGAACCGGTGGCCCTAGCCTTATCCTCCCTGGATTCAGCCTCAAGCCGCTCTAGCCAATCCCTCCCCGGATGTGGCCTCGAGCCCCCCTAGACCTAGCCTAGATCTAGTCGCCAACACGAGGCAATTTTCCCCCTAAGTCCTACACAGACCTAGTCGCCAACACGAGGCGATTTCACTAATCGTTTACAAAGAGGAATATGAAATAACAATAAAGAAATAAGAACTCCCTCAAGATGGACTTCTGAAGTTGGAGACGAAGATCCGCCGTTGAATAAGCGTTGTAGAAGCGGACTTTGATCTGATCCGGCGTGACGAGATTCTCCTTCAGAAGTTTTGCAGAGCTTCGCTAGCACATCAACTTTCGGCCAAGATAGCCTCTGGAATTCTGGCACTCAATATATCTCTCTGATGTGTGTATGAAACGAGAGGACTTGGGTCCTTTTTATAGACTAGCGCTAGCGCCTGCGCTAGCCACTACCGCTGGCGCTATGTCATATTAGGAGACTTTTTGCTCGACAGAATCTTCAATCCGAGGCAACAATTCCAGCATGCCTTCTGTGCATCGAGCTAGCGCCGGTGCTATCCACTATCACCTGCGTAGTGATCAGTTTGGAGTTGATGGCTCAATTTCGGGGGCAACCACCATATGTAAACCTTGAGTCATTTTGACCTGTTATCCTGCACACTTAGATCACACAAGATTAAATACACACATAAGATTTGTTATTCTCAAACGTAGGAGATGTGGAAGACCGTGTTCCAACAGCTAGAACCTAAGGAAATTCAGTTTATGCATTTGACGAACTCCATACCGCGTTCGACGAACTCCATACTGGGTTCGATGAACGACGTGCTCCAGTTCGACGAACTTGCCAAGGTTCTGCGTTCGACGAACTCTATTCTGCTGAGATAATATCTATTAGATCCAGGGACCGTCGAAGACAAGCTTGTTGGGAAAATGATTTCTCTTAACCCCTAGAAATGAGTTAAAGAAGAATTCTATGAATGAAAAATAAGGCTAAGTAAATATGCGTCGAATAGTATTCGACGCAACGTCGAAATGTAGTCGACGTTTCCTTCAGATTGAGTCGAAGTAACTCTAGGAAGATTTCGACGTATGTGTTGTCGACGTTACTCTGATTTCTAGTCGACGCACCGTTGTCGACGCACCTTCCTTATTCTCCTCTCGACGTCCAGCCAGGATGAATTCGACGCTTACATCGAATGGTAATCGACGCACGTCGATTTATGTGACAGATTTAAATATGCGCCAGATCTCTTTCCTTCTTTCAGTAGATCTGATTTGTATGGAATAATGTTAATATTTTATAGCCGTTCTGAATCATTCTTTCCATCTATTAGATTCTTGGCTAAATTGATTAAATCCTTTATGGACATTATTTGAAATCAGATTGAATAATTTCCTTCTATGGATATAACTGTTATGTAAATTTCTCTTTCTTTCTAATACTTTGCATGCTATTTGATTACTCTCCTATAGTGTTATTTTAATTAACAGAGCTATAAATAACCAAGGAGGTCAGCAGAGAAAGGGGACTGAGTGATCTACCATATACATTTGAAATAGAGGAAAAGCTCCCAAAAGAATAGAGAGATAAGCTGAGAAAAGTGATAGTGTGCTGCAGAGACAAAGCCTTCATCTTCTCCTTCTTCTTCTGAAGCCACTCTGCTGCAAATTCTGATAGCTCTCACATAAAAGAGAAAAGCTACAAATCTTCTTCTCTCTATAGAATAAAGATTTAATTCACTACTTCTTGTGCTTCCAATCTTCTTGCTAGGAAGAAGATTCATTCTTGTTTTAAATACTTCTTTTCCTTTTTCTTATTTTCATTCTCACATATTGTAAAAGAGTTTTTAGAATCACTCTTCAAAAAATTCAGTTGTACTGGTTCTAAGAGTCTCCTTATCAAAAGACTCAGTTGGTTCTAAGAGTCTCCTTATCAAAAGACTCAGGGTGGTTCTAAGAGTCTCCTTATCAAAAGACTCAGTGCAAGATAGTGAATTCCTACCAAGGGGGTAGAAGAGTGGACTACCCAAAGTTTGGGGAACCACTATATTTTCTTGTGTTGTGCTGTGATTTCTTTTCTTGCATTTACTTTCTTTACTTGTTTAATTCTTGTTGGTGTGTGGGAAGCTATAATCTGCGATCATACACATATATATATTAACTTTGCACAAAATATTTTTTAATCTCTATTCACCCCCCCCCCCCTCTAGAGAATTCTAGTGAGGTAAACTATGCACTTTCAAAGCTCGTTCGTCAAACTGAGATCGACGAAAATTAAATTTTCGTCGAACCCAGTATGACGAAAGCTAAGTCTTTTCGACTTCTGATCTCTTTCATTATAGTCAAATCTTTTATTTCATTTTAACTGTATGCCTACAGATATTGCTTCTCTTTCCAGTTCCTTTGCACTTGATCTCTATTTTCTTTTGCAGGAACTATGGCAATATTTCTTTAATAATTGCATCCTTCCCTACCTCCTATACAACTGTCCCTTCTTCTAGGGGCCTAGCTCCAGGTCTTCCTGAAATTAGACAGGGGGAGAAGTTTTGAAGAAGCTCCTTCTTGGCAGGGGGAGTTGTTTTGAAGAAACTCCTTTTGGTTAGGGGGAGATGCTCTCCTTTTTGATAGGGGGAGATGTTTTTTTGTAGAAGCTCAAGTTTCAGGAGATGTTGTATGAAGAAGCAAAAATTAGTTCTTGATGAAGAAGCTCACAGCAGTTTTTATTTCAGTTTGAAGATTCAGATATGACAAATACAGATGCAGATTCAGAAATAATTCAGATATGACAGATGCAGATGCAGATTTAGAAATAATTCAAATATGATAGATTCAATAAAGCAATTCAGTTATTACTACAGTTCAGATAAACAAAAGCAAAAGCTGAAAAATGTAGTTTGAGATATGACAGATTCAGTTCAGATAAACAAATTCAGAATTCAGAAAGCAAGAATTTGAAAGGCAAATCACATTCAAGCCTCCTTCAGAGAAAGTCAAAAGGTTCTGATTATTTGTCTTTATTATTTCTATTTTCAATGTAAAATCTCAAAACTCATAGTATCATATTTTATATCTGCTGAAATGTTTAAAATCTGTCAGATATATATGCTCTGTTGTTTTGTTGTTTATTTTATTATTCAATTTTGTCAAATAGTGTCCTAACCCAAATAGGGGGAGATTGTTGGAACAACCCTATTACTGATTTGGGCTAGGATCACTATCTGTTGACTAGGACTAAGTTGACCCCAATGTATAGTCTAAGGGTCAAGGTTTTTAGGCTGTTAGAACTCAAGGAAATTCAGTTTCTGCGTTCGTAGAACTCCATACTGTGTTCGACGAACTCCATCCTGTGTTCGACGAACAGCGTGCTCCAGTTGGACGAACTTGCCAATGTTCTGCATTTGACGAACTCTATTCTGTGTTTGATGAGTCCCATTTATATACACATTTATGGACACTCCTGGGCCGTATTTCAAGTTGATGCACTACACTTTAGGCATATTTTTTATTATATTTGTTATTCCGTGCTAGGTGCACTCTTAGGCCCGTTTCGGTGTGCATTTGCGCTCCTTGTTATTAGGGGTAAGCACATGGTGCTCCCCAATCCTTTTTTCTGTGTTAATTTGGTGCTGAAGGTGTATTCCCACCTGGTATGTCTTATGTGCAGGTGGCCGGATCGTCCCGTTTTCCCCCAAAATTTATGTCTGTGCATATTGCACGGTCGTGCGTTTCCTTGACGCACGGACGATTGCGATCGTGCGTCTGTATCTGGGCAGAAAACGGACAATCTGAGTTTAGTGGGGCGTTTTTACGCACGGGCGGATTTGCATGTGCGTGAGTAAAATGCACGGTCGACCTGTTTCCTCCTGTTTTTAGTCATTCTGAATTTACCCTTGCGTTTTTATGCACGGGAGGATTTGCCTGTGCGTGAGTAAAACGCACGGGCGGCGCAGCGTCTCCCTCAAGTCAGAATTTATCATTTAATAATGCACGGTTCACGCACGGTCATGCGTTCGACCGTGCGTGACCATTTTTCTGCCTGTTTAGTATATAAAGCAGGATAAGACACTGTCAACGAGAGAGCCCTCTGGGGAGCGGGAAATTAGGTCCTTCCCGCCATTTCTGAGGTCTGAAGGCTTCTCCTTCACCCCCACCACCAAGGATACCATTTTCCGGTGATTTCTTCAACCATTCTTCCATCCGGGAGCATTAGCAAGCATTCTCCGCCATTAGTTCAAGCATTCCTCGTCGTGGGAAGCCGTAGAAGTGCTGCAGATCATTGGAGCGGTGACAGCCTGCTTCGAGTCCGCACACCATCTGAGGGCCAAGCCCGGAGAGAGCCCGACAACCTCTCATTCCGGCCGAGAACCCAAGATGCGGTGATATCTCCTGTTTGGTCATCTCTAAACTCGATGCTTGTGTTTTCTCTTAGTGTGTTGTAATGAACTATTGCTAGAGTAATGATTTAAATCCTTGCTTGTTCATGTGCAATGACGCTGTGGTATGAGAATAGATTTTCCTTCTTGTTGTCATTTTCTGAGTCCTTTGTGTGAGAAGCCACCTAGCAATTGCTAGTGGTGATGTTTGCGAAGATGTGTGTGCGACCCTCATTCGTCACAGTTACCTTCCATCCACGCGCAACCTGAAGCATGGCATCGCGGCCGTTGCATCCATCCCGCCTTGTGAAGCGGAGTTTTGACCCGTATCTCTCTTTTCCGCACTAGCTTAGGAAACCAATCACAAAGTCCTTTTTGTTATTTTCTTCGCTCACATAACAATCGATTCACCACGCGTTTCGTTCACCAGAACCTGCATTCCTTGAGAGACGATATTCGGGGAAGCCATTCCCAAATTTATTACTTGACAGCGACTGGTGCACTTGCCGAATACACATCAAGTTTTTGGCTCCGTTGCCGGGGAATGCAGGTGTGTAACGCTTTGTGTTGTGAATCCTTGTTATAGGAGCAGTTGTTTTTTATTTTTGTTTTTCTTTGTGTCATCTTTTTGTGTATGCATAGGCAAGCCGGAAGGGAATTAGTACCCTTTGATCCGGATATTGAACGTGCGTGCGCACTAAGGCGTGCTGCAGTTGTGCAAGCGGCTATGGGAGATAATATGGAACTTGGAGGTATGCCGAGAGTACCCAATGATGGGGAAGAAGTGAATCCTAGAGTACCCCATATGGGGCAAAATCATCTAAGGGATGAGCAGGAGGCGGTTAGACTGAGGCCCCGGACCATGAGAGATTATACCACTCCAACAGTTGGGAGTGTGTATCCAGGAGTTGGGCCTAACATCATGAATAACCAGTTTGAGATCAAACCGTCCATCCTGAACATCATCCGCAACAACGCTCAGTTCTCTGGGATGCCTAGTGAAGACCCACATCTTCACTTGGCATAGTTCACCGACATTTGCGGTAGCTTTCGTTATGCAGGAATTACTGACGAAACAGTCAAGATGAGACTGTTCCCTTTCTCGTTGCGTGACAAAGCCAAGGTTTGGCTCCATTCTATCCCTCCAGGAACTGCTTCCACTTGGGATGCGCTTGCGTCCAAATTTCTCGCCAAATTCCACCCGGTGGACAAAATTGTTAGCCTTTGACGGGAGATCGCCACTTTCCGGCAAGCTGAGCAAGAAACTCTCGCAGAAGCTTGGGAGCGTCTTGGTGACCTTCGCAAATGCCCAAATCACGAGCTCCAGTCGTGGAACATCGTGGAAACCTTCTACTTCTCCATCGAGCCCAACCACCGGGCAATGATTGACGTTGTTGTAGGAGGGACCCTGATGAACCATACGCCGGAGGAAGCTCTTAGAATTCTGCAGGACACTGCCTCACACAGCACCTTCTGGACCGCTGGGAGAAAGGCGCCGAGATGCGCTCGGGGACTGTTCGTGGTGGACTCATTACCTCTCACTACTGCGCCCGCGACTAACATTTCTTGTGAAGGATGCGGAGGCGGTGGTCACCACACATACGAGTGCCCAGGTAGCGGGCTATCAGGTGAATTCTCTCAGCTTAATTTAAATGAATTGGTAAATTTTGTAGGAAACCAAGCTAGGGGGCACCCTATGGCAATGCCTATAATCCGGGTGTGAGGAATCACCCGAATTTTTCCTGGAATCAAAATACTGCAGGCCAATGATGGAAACCGGGCCAGCATCAATACGATGCTCAAGCGTCCGGAAGCCAACCGAGGCCGCCTCATCTGGGTTATAATCAAGGCACCCCGGCCCCAAAGAAAAGTAATTTGGAAGAAATGATGGAGAAGTTCATGGAAGCCGACAGCTCTAGTTTGGCGAACCAAACCGCATCCGTGCGTAACTTGGAGACGCAATTGGGCCAATTGGCTCAAGTGTTAACTGAGCATTCGCAAGGGACCCTTCCCAGTAATACTGAAAAAAATCCAATTAACCAAGGGAAGAGTCTCTCCGATGCGGGAGTGAGTGACCCAAATGAGTTGGTGATCTCATGCTCCATTAATAATATTGAAACGGCGGCCCTTTGTGATTCTGGTTCATCTCGCAACATCCTTGCATTGCAGGATGTTGCTAAATTAAAACTTGAAATGAACACAGATGATCGGAAATCCCTAGTGCTTGCTAATGGGACTGTCATTCAGGCAGAGGGAGAAGTAAGGAATGTGGAAGTTACAATCAAAGGGACGATCGTGGTTGCCGACTTCCAAGTTTTGGGACCAAGTCAGAATCAATCTATTCCCATCTTGGGAGTAACATTCTAAAAAGAGAGCGGTGCGACCTTAGATTTTTCTAAGGGGTGTGTTGTCTTACCTTGTAAGGTAACACCCCCCCCCACTTACCCCAAGATTATTTCCGAAGCAGTAATCCGCTCTCCCCTTGTTATCACTGATGAATCATCTAGTGACGCAGAAGCAAGGAAAGAAAAAAGATCGCTAGAAGGAGAGAAGAAAGAAGAGGAGTTGCGGGTCGTGAATGAAGAGGTGATAAAGGTAGGAGAAAGCGGTGAGACCCAAGCGCTGAACGATGAGAGAGAAGGCAGAGCAAAGCGCCTTATGAACAGTTTTTTGAGTCATAATGACCACTGTAAACATTTTAAACAGGTCCATTGGGCTGATCCAGTTGTCACGGCGGAAACGGAAGTGATGCCACCGACCACCAAGGTGGGAAGTTCTGACGACTATCAACGTTGGCGCTCTCCAACTGTGGAGAAGCTGAAGCAAGAAAGATTGTTAAGTGGAGCACGCTCGGCTGCCCTCCAGCACGAGAAGGAGGAGGTTAGGGGCAAGGGGGAGACATCCTCCTTTGGCCCTAAAGCCTTCACCTCCTTCCCATCTCGCGTGGCTGGGGAGAACCACCACAAATCAGCATACAACTGATGCGTGATGGGGTCTCCAGGTTTTGTTTGTGCTGTTTCATCTGTCTGATTTTGTGCTCTGTTATATTACATTGCTGTGTTGTGTTTTTATAAGTACGGAACAATTTTATAACTGTTGCTATCAAACTGTAATACAGGTATTTGGTCCACCTTTAAGGACGTTAAACAAAAGGGCTTCTTGGGAGACAACCCATGGGAACCACCCGGTTCCGTTTGCTTAGTCTATTTCTTTTAGTCCTGTTTTTTTTCTTTTTGCTAACATCACAGGTTAAAGCTCTCGCGTGGTGGATGAGGAAGGAGATAATTTAAAAAAAACGGAATTACCGAACTTCTGGCATGCTCATTTATGAGCATAGGTCCACTCTACCCCTATTCTCCTTATTCCAAAATTCCCTATTTTATTTTGTTTTGATCAAGTCTGGGGGAGGGATCGAGCTATGCACGTGCACACACATTGCATAGCATGTTAGAATGTGCTGAGTTAGGAATTTTCAATTGTATTGTGCACACTGAGTACACTTGCACTAGTACACGTGAACTTGATCACGTGTGCTTATTGGGTTTTGCTGCGATGTTCCCCGCTCGTAAGAGTTGGATTGTTAGTGTAGGAGTGAAGGGTGGAGAAAAATGTCGACTCGAGTAGTGCTCTAGTCGAGTGCTCCCGTCACGCCTAGAAATTCAATTAGAGTAGAATAAAATTCAATGTTGTAATTTAAGTATTTCTATTATAATAGCTGCAATTTATTTTACTTTAGTGGTGAATCCGGTGAATCCAACAATAGCATAGGGTCGAGTGTAGCTGGACTAGTAGTAGCTTATTACTTGGGTCGGAAGGAAGGACAACCTTTCTCGGTGGCTAGAACTTGCACTAGGCGACTCTTGAAACGATTGCGTTGAAGTACTCGTTAAAAAGTGTGATATAGGCCATTTCATGATCTGTTTGTGCTTTTGAAATCCTTACCAATGTAATCACCTTTGCAAGCCCACTTGAGCCTACCTTTTCTCCTTGTTTAGCTCCACCAAAATGTCACCAAAGCCATACGGCCAAGCCCATTTTTGCACCAACAAATGAGCTGAAAGAAATTTATATATCTATCATGTTTGGTGTCATCTCCGTGTTGTATGATAGCTTTGAAAAAGCTGATGGAGAAGTTTTTAGTGTGCCTACAAAGGAAATTCTGTCGAGAAAAGAAAAAAAAAGAGAAAAAGAAGATTTTTTTTCAAAATGAACTTTCAATTACATTCTCTCGACAGAGAAAAAGTATGATTGGCTTAGCACACACCTAGTGTTCAGTTGAAGTCTGGGGGTGTTGTGTAGTTCTTGAAAGTGTTATCTTGGTGATTCTTATTCTCTTGAGTGCTCAGGTTATGTTGAGTGCGATTCCTATCGTCCTTCTACTTATCTAGCCTAAACTCAGCCTAAACCAAATCTTAACCTATAAGTCCTATTGATTTTAGATACGAGTCATCTCATGCAGTAGAGAGAGTGCGAACGTGTAAGCCTATAGACACCGACTTTGATGGATTTCTTAGGAGTTTGTCCCGAGCTTTGATTCGAGTAAAACTCTACTCATTAGTCACGCTATTTTCCCTTTTGCGTGCCCGAAAGATTCACAAGGATTCACCATCCAAGTAAAGTAAATTTCAAATTACTGTTTTAGAAATAGTTAAATATAATTTTGAGTTAAATTCTATTCTAATGTATTTCTACGCCCGTGAGCATGCGACTTCGCATGACTCTCCACCTCAATCATACTCTAACATCCAATTGTTCCGATAGGAGAGCGGAGTAGTTTGCCCGAGACGTACAAATGGTTAAGTCTGGGGGTGTGATGAGTCCCATTTATATACACATTTATGGACTCATCTGGGCCATATTCCTAGTTGATGCACTACACTTTAGGCATATTTTTGATTATATTTGTTATTCCTTGCTATGTGCACTCTTAGGCCCGTTTCGGTGTGCATTTGCGCTCCTTGTTATTGGGGTTAAGCTCATGGTGCTCCCCAATCCTTTTTCTGTGTTTATTTGGTGCTGGAGGTGTATTCCCAACTGGTATGTCTTATGTGCAGGTGGCCGGATCGTCCCATTTTCCCCCAAAATTTATGTCTGTGCATATCGCACGGTTGTGCGTTTCCTTGACACACGGACGGTTGCGATCGTGCGTCTGTATCTGGGCAGAAAATGGACAATCTGAGTTTAGTCGTGCGTTTTAACGCACGGGCGGATTTGCCCGTGCGTGAGTAAAACGCACGGTCGACCTGTTTCCTCCTGTTTTTAGTCATTCTGAATTTACCCGTGCGTGAGTAAAACGCAAGGGCGGATTTCTCCGTGCGTGAGTAAAACGCCCGGGCGGCGCAGTGTCTCCCTCAAGTCAGAATTAATCATTTAATAATGCACGGTTCACGCACGGTCGTGCGTTCGACCGTGCGTGACCATTTTTCTGCCTGTTTAGTATATAAAGAAGGATAAGCCGAAGTCAACAAGAGAGCCCTCCGGGGAGCGGGAAATTAGGTCCTTCCCGCCGTTTCTGAGGTCTGAAGGCTTCTCCTTCACCTCCACCACCAAGGATACCATTTTTCGGCGATTTCTTCCACCATTCTTCCATCCGGGAGCGTTAGCAAGCATTCTCCGCCATTAGTTCAAGCATTCCTCATCGTGGGAAGCCATAGAAGTGCTGCAGATCATTGGAGCGGTGACAGCCTGCTTCGAGTCCGCACACCATCTGAGGGCCGAGCCCGGAGAGAGCCCGACAACCTTTCATTCTTGTCGAGAACCCAAGATTCGGTGATATCTTCTGTTTGGTCCTCTCTAAACTTGATGCTTGTGTTTTCTCTTAGTGTGTTGTAATGAACTATTGTTAGAGTAATGATTTAAATCCTTGCTTGTTCATGTGCAATGACGCTGTGGTATGAGAATAACTTTTCCTTGTTGTGATTTTCTGAGTCCTTTGTGTGAGAAGCCACCTAGCAATTGTTAGTGGTGATGTTTGCGAAGAGGTGTGTGCGACCCTCATTCATCACAGTTACCTTCTGTCCACGCGCCACCTGAAGCACGGCATCGCGGCCGTTGCATCCATCCCGCCTTGTGAAGCGGAGTTTTGACCCGCATCTCTCTTTTCCGCACTAGTTTAGGAAACCAATCACAAAGTCCTTGTTGTTATTTTTTTCTCTCGTATAACAATCAATTCACCACACGTTTCGTTCAACAGAACCTGCATTCCTTGAGAGACAATATTCGGGGAAGCGATTCCCAAATTTATTACTTGACAGCGACCGATGCACAAGCCGAATACGCATCAGTGTTCGACGAACTCCTCTCCGCATTCGATGAACTTACTCTCCAGCTCGATGCTCTTAGTTTTCCATCCAGTCCAGCAGTTTATCTCTTCAGTTCGACGAACTCAGATCTGCGCTCGAAGAATAAGTATCAAGATGTTCAGATCGACGAATGTTCTTCTCAGATCGACGAATTCAATATTCCAGCTAGCTTATCAGATTTTATCTCTCAGTTCAACGACCTCCAGCTTGAGATCGACGAACTCAACATTTAGTTCGATGAAATTATTCAGATCGACGAAATTTCTATTCAGTTTAGTATTTCAGAAGGATTATTTTTATTCCATTCTCTAAACTCAGATCGTCTATCAGCAACAGATCTATTTCTTCCAGATAAGTCAAGGACTATATCTTTCCTTTTATTATTCTCTTATTTCAAGAAAGTAGCTGTTGACACATTTTGGAAGAGGACACTTTCATGGAAAAGTAAAAGAATTAATGGATACAGTTCCATGAAAATCTTTTAAGAATATTATATTCCTTAATTAAAGGATTTGATTTGAAATCAGTCAGAATATTTCAAAAGGAATAAGGAAGAAGAAGATACACTTTTATTATAGAGTACAGCAAGATAAGAAAAGAGGAAGAAACAGTCGGGAAAAAATAGATACATGAAGAAAAAGAAAAAGCTTTCAGATCTTTATCTTCCGCAAGCACCACCTCTCAATCTCTGAGAACATCAACCCAAATCTAATCTCAGAATTCTGCTGGAAGTTCAAAATCTTCAAGAGCAACAAACAATCTCAGAAACCTTTGTCTCTCAGATTCATTAGCTATCACGGAAGATCTACATTCAAGAGAAAGCTCCATCCTCAACTGTCAACTATCTTCTATTAGACAGGGGTGCTTTACAACATCAAATCCACTAGTCTTCTCTCAGATTATTGACAGAGAAGAACTTCATAACCCTCTTTATCCCATCTTGTACAGGGTTCTAACTCCCTTCAAAAGTTAACCCCTTGGTGGCAGGGCACCTGAACAAAAATGTGTAGTTTGGTTTGAGCACCTGATCAAAAGCTCAGTGGTGTCTGGGCACCTGATCAAAAACCCATTGGTGATCGGGCACCTGAACAAAAACCTACTGGATTCGTGTCAAGGGTGGTAGAAGAGTAGATGTACCCAGGTTTATTGGGGAATTACTATAGATCCTTGTGTCCTCTGTGATTGTGTTTGTTTTTTCTGTGTTGTGATGTTTTCTTTATTTGTTTTTATAACTCACTCAGTACACATATACATATATCACTATTTTAATTCCGATATAAAGATAAGTGAAAAACTTTGTAATACTCTATTCACCCCCCCCCCCCCCCCCCCTCTAGAGTAACTTTAAGATCTAACGTCACTTTCAATTGGTATCAGGGGTTGGTTGATTCTTTACAGGCTAACACCTGAATCCAAAGATCAATTAGATCTTAAATTTTATTTCTAGAGTTTTATTTTTTTTCTAAAAATCCATGGCACAGAACAAAGAATACTCAAGCACAAGACCTCCTATGTGCAATCTAAATAAGTTTGCACTATGGAAGGCAAGGATCAGATTATATATGAACTCTATTGATGAGGATATTTTTAATGTTATTTTGACAGGACCTCCTACTCCTACAACAACAACAAGTGCTGAAGCAACAACAAATAATGCTGTTCCACCTCCTGAGTGGACAGAAGCTCAAAAGAAGCATAGAAGTGTTGATGCCAAAGCAATGAATATATTGGCATAGACAATGTCAGATGACATCTTTCAAAAGGTTGTGGAATGCACCTCAGCCAGGGAAATCTGGACCTCCCTCAACAACATGGTTGAAGGATCTGTAGATGAAAGAAAAGATAGAAGATCTCATCTAATCTCCCAGTATGAGAATTTCAAGAAATGAGAAACTGAAAGTGTTGCAGATATGTACAACAGACAGCCTCATAATCAATGAGCTAAAGACTTTGGACAGAGTGATCTCTATCACTGAAGTGATTGATAAGATCCTAATATGCTTCCCCAGCACATGGGACTCTAGGATCTGGCCAATCAAGGAAGCCAAAAGCCTTAATGAGATCTCCACTGAGACCTTGTTAGGAAAGCTTAAATCCTATGAGTAGCTTATCAAGTCCAGAGAAGCTGAACAATCTACTTCCTCACCAGCATCTAACTAAGAAAAGTGCATTGCTTTCCAAGCAACTGATGAAGAAGATAAAGCTCCAGGAGAAGTGGAGTTTATGAGCTTACTTGCCAAAAGGTTCTACAAGATGGCTAGAAAAGACTTCAGAAAGAAGGATTCAAGATCCAGAGAAAAGCCAAGGTATGACAAATCAAATTCTATAGAAATTATTTGTTATGGCTGCAGGAAACCTGGACACATTCTACCTGAGTGTCCAGAGAACCAAAAGAAGTGGAAGAGAAAAGAGAAAGAAGAGAAAAGGCACTCCAGGAAGCCTTCCTCCCACAAACACAAGCATAAGGGAAGAGGCTTTGTAGCTGAAACATGGAATAAAACAGAATCAAAGTCATCATCCAGCTCATCAATGCTTGATGGCTATGACTCATGCAATGATTCAGAATATGCATCATCATCCAGTTCCAGTGATGATGAAGATGAAAGAAATTTCTGCATGATGGCTATCAATGCCTCAGGAAATAATTCAGAAGAATCAGAATCAGAAAATGTGTAACACCCCAAAGATCGTGGTTCAGCGAGGTAGGCGGAATGGTAGTGTTGCGCTCGGGATAGGCTCAAGATTCCACATCAGGTCAATGCGCACGACCATTGTCCTCTTCGCGCACAACCAGTGATCGTGCACCAATGATCGTGCGTAACCCGCAAAGAATCGGATTTCTGTCTCGGCTTATGCGCACGACCATTGTCCTCTTCGTGCACGACCAGTGATCGTGCGCCAATGATCGTGCGTAACCCGCAAAGAATAGAGTTCTGTCTCGGACAGTGCGCACGACCATTTCCCTCTTCGTGCACGACCACTGACCGTGCGCCTGTGATCGTGCGCCCTGTTTATTCTGCTCCGCGATTTTGAGCGGAGAAGAAGATCGGACCGTCCAAATCTTTTGGAAATTGATCCAACGGCTAGGTTTAGTTGCGGGAGACTATTAGGGCTGATGAGAGGGGGTTAAACCTCATATTCTCTAAGCCATTCTCTCTCCAAACCCTAGAGAAAGAAGGAGGAGCCAAGGAAGAAGAAGGTAGATTCCGCCATTGACGGAGCTCCGGAGCTCCGTTTCGCGAGCCGTTTCCAGATCTGGAGAGTGCAGCCCGGTGCGGTCGTTTCCCTCCGTCTATAATCTCGGATCCATGGCGAAAAAGAATGCTCCTAGGGTAACGATTTCTTCTCCCGTTGTTTGGACTTGTCTTTTATCCTCTCCTTCATTTCTCTATGCTTGCATGAGGAATCCCTTTCACCAAATGGGTGAAGTGTAGGATTTCCTCAAGTTCTTCGGAACTCCGGGTCGATTGTGTCCGTCCCCGGCATATTGCATGTAGAAAATCCGGTAGTCGTGCGGATTTAGGCATTGTGTGTGAAGCCTATTCGTGGCCGTGAGCCCGAATCGGTGATGCTTGATTTGCGACGTTGCATTTAGGTTAAGCCTATAATGCGTGCCGGAGAATGACTCTGTGATATATGCGATAGTATTGCGGGATTTAAGCGTAGGCATCTTGTGAAGATCCTAACGGAAGCCCCATGCTTTGCGAGTGGTTGAATGCAAACCTTCACCACTAGAATTGTTGAGGAGTGGTCTTGTACCTCCTTTTTGGTTACGTATAAAGCCCTAACGATCCCTCATGCCCTCCGGCCGAAAGGCGGAGTCGGGTCTTGAGTCGTTACAAAGTAAACTTTTAAGGCTTGGGTGTTGTAACTTATGTTTTGTGTAGCACTAGCGAGTGCTAAACCCTTACGGGTCGAGGTGATGTCATACCCGCATCGTGTGTTCAATCGATGACAAGAGCACGGGAATTGGCTGAACTGAACCCGTTTCCAGGCGTGGCGGTAGGGGGATTTATCTCTTGTAAACCCGAACGACCTTGGGAGAGGTTGGGAAGGGCGTCTTGCCTAGACCGACCAAAAGCTCTTTTCTATCTAGAGTTTCCGGACTCATGATGGTTTTGGTGCTCGGGAAGAAGTACCTTTGGTGCATGCCTTGTGAGCATGGAGCGTGCGGTTGTGTGTACCCATGTTTGTGATGAATTGATGTTGTTAGCCTCATGCGGTTGTTTAGGCGGTTGTGGGAACCTTCGGGTGAACCCAACCAACATCATGTGCATACCTAGGTTCCTTTCTTTTGATGCTCAACCTAGAAGATTGATTGTTCTTGAAACCTCACCTTGTGTAGTGCACTTTCTTTATATTAGTACTTGTGCTAGTATGGCTTGCTTGCAGGGTAGAATCTCCGCCACCCCGGGAAAGGGGTGGGGTCGTTATAATTTGGTCAGCTGTGCTGACCGTTACTTTGTTTGCCACCGCTTGGTGGAATGTCTTATGCAGGTGCAGGTGAGCCTAGCGGGAAATAGCGGGCGGTGGCCCCTTTTGCTGAGTTGGCCCTTGAAGGCCAGCCTCTTTGTTTTGCTTTTTCATGTATGGCCGGCCTGCGTGCCGATGTATGCTTATGGAGTTTTGTGCATTGGATGAATGTAAGGCCTTAAGGCCGTAACTCTTATTCTGGATACATTCCTATGATAGTGGACAGTTCTCTTTGAATGGTTTATTTAATGCTTCCGCTTACGTTTTGTACTCTCGTTTAGTTGTTACTTTTCTGGTTATCACCTTTTAACTCCTAGCTAGTGTGGTTTGTATGGTGTGGGGTCCCGGCCGGACCTGCTGTTATACTCTTCGTACTAGCAGGGTGTTACAAAATGACAGTGATCAGGTAATATCTACCTTTGATTTTAATTCAATTGAATTCAAAGATGAATTCAAAACTCTTTGTTTAGATTTAATTAAATCTGAGAAAGAGATAATCTCTCTCAGAGGCAAGTTGGTTGAAAAGAATCAACTGACTGAAGATAATACAAATCCTAAGAAAGAATTGGCTGCCTCCAGAGAACATATTATTCTCATTGAGAACAAAATATCTGAGGCTAAGAAATTTGAAGAATCCCTAAATGGGAGAAGTATCAAACTGATGGACATCACAAGCACAGTGAATGCCAGACTTAGTGGCAAACTGGGCTTGGGTGCATCATCAAGTGAGCCACATCTTATTAAGAAAAACATCTTATCTACACTAGTAAAATTCATTTCTGCTAAGAACAAAGAGCCAGTAGACGTAGATAAAAACATTTCAAGCAAGGCTGTTAAGAATAAAGGAATTCAGTAGAATTCGTCGAACGAAGCTCGACAAAATCAATTCATTTCGTCGAACGTAGATCGACGAACTATGAAGACAGACCTTCAGTATAGTTATTATTCGAACGGCGCTCGACGAAAGCACTTCACTTCGTCGAATGGCGATCGACGAATTCATCCAAATTCGTCGAACAGAAAACATACTGAAAATCTAATGAATTTTTATTCTTCACATACTAAGAATCCTTTCACTGAGTGGATAATTCCTCCAAGGAGATATCATCCACAAGGTTATAAGGATCAGCCTGAGATGTCTTTCATTTCAGAATTTTGTGGAAAAACAAAAGGACCCAAGGTAGTTTGGGTCAAGAACAACTAGAATATTTTCTGTTTTGCAGGTACAGGGCTATCCAAAAATAAAAGAACAATGGCACTTTGGATAGTGGTTGCTCAAAGCATATGACAGGAAACAAGGCCAACCAAAGCAATTACAAGGCATAGCTTGGACCCAAAGTGATCTTTGGAGACTCCAACTATGGACAATCCAAAGGTTATGGACAGATCAAAGTTGGAGCAGTCACCTTCAAAGAGGTAGCTTATATCAAGGGTCTAAAGAACAACCTCATCAGCATAAGCCAGTTATGTGATGAAGGTTATCGGGTAACTTATAACCACTCCTTATGTCTTATTACCAATAATAAAAACATAAATGTATTATCTGGTATTAGACATGGAAACATTTATTTAGTCAATTTTGACACTGCGAACTCAGATATTTGTTTATTTAATTCTATAAGTAAAACAAATGAATTATGGCATAAAAGGCTAGGACATATTAACCTTAGAACTATATCTAAGCTTTCTAAGGACAATCTTGTTAGAGGACTGCCTTCTGGTTCATACAAGAAGGAAGGACTCTGCAGGGCTTGTCAATTAGGTAAGCAGACCAAAAGTAGTTTTAAATCTTTATCCAAGAGTGATTCACCTAAGATTTTGTATTTACTGCATTTGGATCTTTTTGGACCCACTGCAATACAAAGTCTAGGAGGGAAGCATTATTCTATAGTTATTGTAGATGACTTCTCAAGATTCAATTGGGTATTCTTTCTTAGGAACAAGTCTGACACCTTCAGTGTTCTGACGGACTTTCTCAGGTCCATCAAGATTGAGTACTCTACTCTAGGTGTATTGATCAGAAGTGATCAGGGCACTGAGTTTGGATCTCTTCTTATGAGGGAATTCTGTGGAAAAGAAGGGATCAAGCAATGTTTCTCTGCTCCTAGAACTCCTCAACTAAATGAGGTAGCTAAAAGGAAAAATAGAACATTAATTGAATCAGCAACTACATTGCTTGCTGATGCTCACTTGCCAATCTCTTTTTAGGCAGAGGTAGTGAACACAACAATTTATGTGTTGAACAGAAGCCTGATACATAAGCTTAAGGGTAAAACTCCCTATGAATTACTCAAGAATAAAAAGCCTAAGGTTAACTATTTTAAGATATTTGGATGTAAATGCTATGTGCATAACAATGATAAGAAGTATCTCAGGAAATTTGAAGCAAAATCTGCTGAAGGTATATTCCTTGGATATTCTCTTTCTAGTAAAGTATATAGAGTTTACAACAAATCTACTCTTAAGATAGAAGTGTCCATGCATGTATCTTTTGATGAAACTAACATGTTAAATGAGGAGAGGAATACCACCTCTACCAAACATACTTTGCAGGTACCAGCTCTATGTGAAGAGCTTAATGGATTGAATCTACAGAATGAAGAATCACTACTTCCATCAAATGAAATAATTGAAGACATCGAAGAAGAGGATAATCCAGATCTTGCTGACAATTCAAATCAAGTGACAGCTGAACAAGTACCTCAAGAAGAAACTATTGCTGAACCAACTCCAACTGTTGATCACATCACAGTTAGAGATCATCCAATATCCCAAATCATTGGAGATATTTCAGCAGGAGTTCAAACAAGGCATCAACTACCCTAAAATCAGATGCACACTTGTTTCCTATCACAAGTTGAACCTCAGTCCATAAAAGATGCAGAACAAGATCCAAACTGGATTCTTGCAATGCAAGAGGAGCTCAACCAATTTGAAAGGAACGAGGTTTGGGATTTGGTTCCAAGACCAAAAGGCCATCCAGTCATTGACACCAAATGGGTCTTCATGAATAAGCTAGATGATCAAGGCATAATCATTAAAAATAAAGCATGATTAGTAGCCCAAGGATATTGTCAGGAACAAAGAATTGATTATGATAGAACCTTTGCTCCTGTTGCTAGACTTGAAGCTATAAGGATTTTTCTTGCCTTTGCTGCATTCAAGAAATTCAAAGTCTATCAGATGGATGTGAAGAGTGCATTCTTGAATGGAGACATCAAAGAAGAAGTCTATGTGGAACAACCACCAGGTGTTTTTCTCTCCAACTCGCTCTTCTTATGTATTTAAGCTTAATAAAGCTCTCTATTGTGTCAAGCAAGCTCCCGGAGCATGGTATGGGACCTTAGCTAATTTTCTTTTGGAGAACAATTTATGTAGAGGCATTTTTAATAAAACCCTATTTTTCAGGATACATAAAAATCAAACTTTACTAGTTCAAATCTATGTAGATGATATTATTTTTGGCTCTACTGATTCAAATAAATGCAAAAGGTTTTCTAACCTAATGCAATCTAAATTTGAAATGAGTAGTATGGGTGAGTTATCTTACTTCCTTGGTCTTCAAGTGAAGCAAACTCCAAATGGCATATTCATATCACAATCCAAGTATGTTAAGGATTTGGTATGTCTAATGCTTCAACCATGCCCTCCAATGCTGTTGTTGACACTGATGAATCAGGGAAACCTGTTGATCAGAAAGTATATAAAGCAGTTGTTGGCTCACTACTTTACTTAACAGCTAGTAGACCTGACATAATGTTCGCTACATGTATTTGTGCTAGGTTCCAAGTTAACCCCAAAGAATCTCACCTAATTTTATTAAAAAGAATTTTGAGATACATAAAGGGTTGTCCAAATCTAGGACCATGGTCTCCAACAGTTTCAGAATTTGAATTAACTGGATTCTCAAATTCTGATTTTGCTGGATGCAGAGTAGACAGGAAAAGCACATCAGGAACTTGCCAGTTTCTTGGTGATAGGCTTGTGTCTTGGTTTGGTAAGAAACAAACATCTGTGTCTACATCAACAGCTGAAGCTGAATATATTGCTGCAGGCAGTTGCTGCACACAAATATTGTATACAAAATCAACTTTTAGACTATGGTATCAACTTAAATAATTCAATTATATTTTGTGACAATACTAGTGCAATATCTATAGCACAAAATCCAGTACTCCACAGTAAGACTAAACACATAGAAATTAGGCACCACTTTATCAGAGATAATGTGGATAAAAATAAAATTTGCCTACAATTCATTTCTACTTATTTGCAAAGGGCTGATATTTTCACCAAACCCTTGGATGAAAAGAAACAAATCTTATTTATAAATCAGTTAGGATTGATAGATGGAGATTCAAATCAATTAAAAATTTATATGTTTTATTTATCCCTCCTGTGTGAGATAAGTTCAGTTGGTTTGCTGTCTAAGCAGCTGAGACAAGCTCTCAGTCTCAACAAAACAGCTGAGACAAGCTATTAATTTTAGCTGAGCCACTGAGACAAGGCCTTGGGCCGCTGAGAAGCTGTCTGGATCCGCTGAGACCAAACTGCTGAGATAATATCTATTAGATCCAGGGATCGAAGAAGACAAGCTCGTTCGTCGAACTGAGATCAACGAAAATTAAATTTTCGTCGAACCCAGTCTGACGAAAGCTAAGTCATTTCGACTTCTGATCTCTTTCATTATAATTAAATCTTTTATTTCATTTTAACTGTATGCCTACAGATATTGCTTCTCTTTCTAGTTCCTTTGCACTTGATTTCTATTTTCTTTTGCAGGAACAATGGCAATATTTCTTCAATAATTGCATCCTTCCCTACCTCCTATACAACTGTCCCTTCTTCTAGGAGCCTAGCTCCTGGTCTTCCTGAAACTAGGCATGGGGAGATGTTTTGAAGAAGCTCCTTCTTGACAGGGGGAGATGTTTTGAAGAAACTCCTTTTTGTTAGGGGGAGATGCTCTCCTTTTTGATAGGGAGAGATGTTTTTTTGTAGAAGCTCAAGTTTTAGGAGATGTTGTATGAAGAAGAAAAAATTAGTTCTTGATGAAGAAGCTCACATTAGTTTTTATTTCAGTTTGAAGATTCAGATATGACAAATACAGATGCAGATTCAGAAATAATTCAGATATGACAGATGCAGATGCAGATTTAGAAATAATTCAGATTTGACAGATTTAATAAAGCAATTCAGTTATTGCTACAGTTCAAATCAACAAAAGCAAAAGCTGAAAAATGAAGTTTGAGATATGACAGATTCAGTTCAGATAAACAAATTCAGAAAGCTGAAGGAAAGGAATTCAGAATTCAGAATGCAAGAATTTGAAAGGCAAATCACATTCAAGCCTCCTTTAGAGAAAGTCAAAAGGTTCTGATTATTTGTTTTTATTATTTCTATTTTCAATGTAAAATCTCAGAACTCAGAGTATCATATTTTATATTTGCAGAAATATTTAAAATCTGTCAGATATATATGCTCTGTTGTTTTGTTGTTTATTTTATTATTCAATTTTGTCAAATAGTGTCCTAACCTAAATAGGTGGAGATTGTTGGAACAACCCTATTACTGAATTGGGCTAGGATCACTATCTGTTGACTAGGACTAAGTTGACCCCAATGTATTGTCTAAGGGTCA
This sequence comes from Dactylorhiza incarnata, assembly GCA_033032865.1. Lineage (NCBI taxonomy): Eukaryota > Viridiplantae > Streptophyta > Magnoliopsida > Asparagales > Orchidaceae > Dactylorhiza > Dactylorhiza incarnata. The sequence goes on along the minus strand of JAWHQI010000051.1, from coordinate 5,025,729 downwards.
AGGTTTTTAGGCTGTTAGAACTCAAGGAAATTCAGTTTCTGCATTCGACGAACTCCATACTGTGTTCGACGAACTCCATCCTGCGTTCGACGAATGGCGTGCTCCAGTTTGACGAACTTGCCAAGGATCTGCGTTCGACGAACTCTATTCTGCGTTCGAAGAACTCCTCTCTGCGTTCGACGAACTTGCTCTCCAGCTCGACGCACTCAATTTTCCATCCAGTCCAGCAGTTTATCTCTTCAGTTCGACGAACTCAGCTCTGCGCTCGAAGAATAAGTTTCAAGATGTTCAGATCGACGAATTCAATATTCCAGCTAGCTTATCAGATTTTATCTCGTTCGACGACCTCCAGCTTGAGATCGACGAACTCAACATGCAGTTTGATGAATTTATTCAGATCGACAAAATTTCTATTCAGTTCAGTATTTCAGAAGGATTATTTTTATTCCATTCTCTGAACTCAGATCATCTATCAGCAAAGGATCTCTTTCTTCTAGATAAGTCAAGGATTATATCTTTCCTTTTATTATTTTCTTATTTCGAGAAAGTAGCCGTTGACACATTTTGGAAAAGGACACTTTCATGGAAAAGGAAAAGAATTAATGGATACAGTTCCAAGAAATTTTTTTTAGAATATTATATTCCCTAATTAATGGATTTGATTTCAAATCAGTCAGAATATTTCAAAAGGAATAAGGAAGAAGAAGATACTTTTATTATAGAGTACAGCAAGATAAGAAAAGAGGAAGAAATAGTCGGGAAAAAAAAGAGATACAGGAAGAAAAAGAAAAATCTTTCAGATCTTCATCTTCCTCAAGAAGCACCTCTCAATCTCTGAGAACATCAACACAAATCTAATCTCAGTATTCTGCTGCAAGTTCAAAATCTTCAAGAGCAACAAACAATCTGAGAAACCTTTGTCTCTCAGATTCATCAGCTATCAAGGAAGATCTACATTCACGAGAAAGCTCCACCCTCAACTGTCAACTATCTTCTATCAGACAAGGGGAGCTTTATAACATCAAATCCACTAGTCATATCTCAGATTATTGATAGATAAGAACTTCATAACCCTCTTTATCCAATCTTGTACACTAACTCCCTTCAAAAGTTAACCCCTTGGTGGCAGGGCACCTGAACAAAAACCTGTAGTTTAGTTTGAGCACCTGATCAAAAGCTCAGTGGTGTTTGGGCACCTGATCAAAAACCCATTGGTGATAGGGCACCTGAACAAAAATCTAGTGGATTCCTACCAAGGGTGGTAGAAGAGTAGATGTACCAAGGTTTATTGGGGAATTACTATAGATCCTTGTGTACTCTGTGATTGTGTTTATTTTTTCTTTGTTGTGATGTTTTCTTTATTTATTTGTATAACGCACTCAGTACACATATACATATATCACTATTTTAATTCCGCTATAAAGATAAGTGAAAAACTTTTTAATACTCTATTCACCCCCCCCCCCCCCTCTAGAGTAACTTTAAGATCTAACCTCAGATTCATTGTGGACTTATTCATATTTATATGTTCTTCCTTAGTTTTTTCTGTGATGTATGGTTGTCCTAGATGTTAAACTTGCCAGTAGAATCGGCGTCTTGTAGTGGCGACCTTCTAGAGAGTTGGTGTTGTTGGATCTTGTGGCGCCCTTAGAGGGGGGGGGGGGGGTGAATAAGGGCCTTTTAAAAAATACGATTTTTTACTTAAGAATTTTAAAACAAATTTTACTTTTCTAAAAATTACTTATAAAAATTTCAAACCAATGTAATTTTTTAAATTAATTCAAACACAAATTTCTAAGTTAAAGATTAAGCAACCATATTTGCAATTAAAGAAAAAAATCATAATTTTATAATCATGAAATTCACATACAAATAATATGATCTTAACAATGATAAAGATTAAGGCACAAATATGATAATAAACCTTTTACAATTTGTGTTTACCAATCCTTCTCCCAAAGATCGGAAGGCTATCACTTGTCTCTCCCTAGACCAAGCCCAAGCCTATCCTCTAGATCTTCCCAAGATCTAGACGTAGCACACAAGGCCACGATTTCCCACCAAGCCACGCAAGGACATGGACGCTCCACAAAAGGAAGCGATTTTACCCTAAGCCACGCAAGGACTTAGACGTCACGCACAAGGAGACGATTTCCCTACCAATACAAAGTGAAATGTATATAAATGAAAATACTAAATGAAAAGAACAACTCCTTAAAAATTCAGATCTCTGGAATGAAGGTTGAAGCATCGAGATGATCGTTGATGTAGAAGCGCGTCTGATCTCGTCTTCAATCTCAAACCTTCTAAGCACAAATGGGAGTTGATGAGGTTCTGGAGCTTTCTGGTTCGTATGCACTCAGGAAGAGACTTGAAAAAATCAATGCTTGGAATGCACGAACAAAATGAGCCAATATATATATTTTCACTATCGCCTGGGCGACATCACTATCAGAATTCCGACAGCGCTAAACTGACGCTCGTAGTGCTGTCGTGCGGCAGTTGCTGTATCCTCCATGCTGTCGCCTGGGCGACATCGCTGTCGGAATTCTGACAGCGCTAAACTGCCGCTCGTAGTGCTGTCGTGCGGGCAGTTGCTGTAACCTCCGTGCTGTCGCCTGGGTGACATCGCTGTCGGAATTCTGACAGCGCAAAACTACTGTTCGTCGTGCTGCCGTGCGGACAGTTGTTGTAACTTCTCTGCTGTCGCCTGGGCGACATTAGCTTTTGGAAAATTCCAACATCAAAATTCTTCATTCAGTCAAATTGAGCTCCATTCAGAATTGTGAACATCTCATACCTGTTACCTACACACCATTAATAAAAATAGAATCAAATACAAACGGGACTTTGTTATTATCAAACCGGAAGAGTGCGGAACGCATGCTCCAACAATCTCCCCCTTTTGATAATAACAAATCCGTATAAAAAGAAATCATGTCTATTTAGGTTGTTGATTTTAACATATGGTGTGTGCACAAAAATAACATGATATATTCCTCTTAAGTGTAATCTCCCCCTAGATGAATGCTCCCCCTAAATGAATGCTCCCCCTAAATGTTATAGTAAATTAAAATGATGTATTGTTTAGGTGGAATATTTAGGTGTAATAGTTCTCTGATTTCTTGAATATAATTATAATTCTCCCCCTTTTGGTATTAGCAAAAGGTAATAGGAAATGAATGAGGAGTTCTTAAGGGAAGAGATCAGATGTAGAAAATATGAGTAAGCGGAAGCACTTGTGTTGAAAATGATTGAATGTCTTAAAATAATAGTAATATGCCATAGTATTGAATAAACTCATGAAGAGATGGTATAGCCATATGAAGTAGTAGAATAAAACAAAATAACTTAAACATGATTAATGTCATTTTAAAGTATCACAGAAAGACACAATTGTGTATAGAAATTTGGAATCTTTTCGGTCCAATTCTCATGAAAGGAATGTTTATATAACATAATGATGTGTACAAGTGATGCTTTGATCAAACATATGAAATTATTTAATTTACATGATCATTGGAATAGAAAACATAATATAAGCATATAAAGACAACTTTGACCTTGAAGGTATAGCACAATAAGAATAGAATACCATTTTTTCTTTTGCACAAGACACTTTACAATTCTTTCCAAGGTGCTCAACCTCACAATGCTTATTAAGACTTATCAGGAGGGTAAGTAGTGCTTCGTGGAGTATCCTTGTCCTCAATTTAAACTTTTTGTTGATCACATATTTTGTGATATCTTAATTTTGAGATATTTATAATTTTTATTTTTAATTGACCAAGGATCTCCGAATTCACTTGAATCGCAAAAGATGGTGTATATTTGGTTGTGCTAATAAAGCAAGGTAGAAAGTAGTATTTATGAAGTGCTATTGTATTATGTTAAAGCAAATATGATTCATGTATATATTAAATAGAAGGATATATGTATGGATCAAAAGAAGTGAACGTGATAGTTCATTATTATATATAAACAATTTCTCATACTTAGAGGCATGCGAAAACAATTTCCAATAGTCTAAACAACTTAGTAGGAGTGTCAATACGATGATAGAGTGGAAATGAAATTATATAATCATGTAATAGCCATTTTTAAAAAATAAAAATCGTATGGTTTGGCATCAATTCAAGAGTTGTAGCATTAATAATGACATATAACTATTGTAAAACATCAAAGGGACCAAAACTGAAGATTAAGCAAATCGGGAGTTGTAGCAAATTTCCGACAGTCACTGTCGTCTGGGCGACAGCTAAAAATATAAATACGGCTTAAAACTGATTCAAACCCCATTGTACATCGTTTTTTGGACTGAAAGGCGAGAGGAAGCTGTCGGAGTTCGGCGACAACCCTAGATCTAAGGTATGGTTTTTGGATTTTTAAGTTTTTGACTCAACATTTTTTAGAGATTTGTGATTTTTGAAAGTAGAGAAGAAGAAAAATGTGTTTTTCATTTTACTTTTGATGAATGGTGTAGATCTTTGAAGTTTTGTGTATAAAAGGTGTAGATCTAGTGTAAATCAAGTGGATCTTATTGGATCTTGGTGAAATATATTTGGATTTTGTGATTTTTTGGGGTTTAAGTTTTGTATTTTTTACATGGTTTAATTTTAAAAACTGAAGCTTTTCCTTTTGAAGAAGGTTGAAGAAGATGAATAGTAAAGGATATGTGAGAAGATGTAGTTTTGTTCTAGAAAAAAAAATTTAACAGAAATATAGCTTGATTTTGAGTAGATCTGGAAGTCTAGTTGAAAGATCTTATAAAGTTCACTGGATTACTGTCGGAAATTTCCGACAGTCAATATCGCCTGGGCGACATCGTTCTAGTGCACAGAACATAATTTTGTGATTAACCTTAATTTTATTTTGTTATGTTTGCAGAATGGCTTCCAGTTCTAAGGCACGTAAGAGTATGTCTGAAGTTGCGCATAGTTCTTATCAAGTATACCCTGGGATTGAGAAAGCAATAATTGGAGTGTCAAAATATGTAGAATTTGACTCTCTTAAGCACGATCATATCTATGATCGTCTTGCTAATGCAGGTATAATATCAGTAATCTCAGTAGATATGTTCTCATCTTTCTTGATCCGAGAATTTTATAATCATTTGGAAGACCCGAGTTACACTGAATTGGATGGGGGAGTGAGATCGAGAATCCAAGGTCAACAAGTGGAAATAACACATGTTGATCTTAGAGATGAATTTGGTCTTCTCATGAGTGATCATATGCCAGATATAGTAGAGAGCTATAGAAAGGATAGAGATTGGACTCTTGTAAACATGAGTTTACATGGAAGTCAAAAGAAGATGCTAATCACAGAAGTTTCTTCACTCACTCCTGATGCCTATTTAGTCCAAGATATATTAAGGAACACGGTCATGCTAAAAAGTGGTGATACAAGGAGTATCACAGCACAGTTGACGCTGATTACATATTTTATTATAGAGGAGGAGCCCTTTGATATAGCCGACCTCATCCTTGCCCAAATTCGTTATGCTTTTAGATTAAAACATCCAAAATGGGTGAAGATTCATACTTTGCCAATGGGGGCTATAATTCAACGTATTCTATATAAGAATTATGAATGGATAGGTCAAGATGCATACTTATATGATTGTGTTCCGGAAATATATTATACGGGTACCATGAAAGTGAAGAAGTCTTAGAAAAAGCCTCATCCTGGAATAGAGATTAGAGAGCCTAGAATTCCTAGGGGAGGATCACTACGAGAGTCTATAGATGATCTTCGTAATTCATTTGAAGAACACAAGAAAGAAGTGAAGAAAGATCGCAGTAGAATGCAGAAGTTTATGAAATTTCTGGTGAAGGGTCTGAAGTTAAAGCCTACTCCTGAAGAAGCGGCCGAATGGGAAATCCCAGATGAAGAACTGCCACGCCAATCGGTGAGGCGGACTTGATGTGGAAAGGCCGTAAGACGTGGACCTTCAGAAGACTGTCCAGAAAGCAGCGGGGTTGGATATGAGGATTCTGAGTAGTTTTTAGCAGGGTGCTGCTTCTGACTGATGTCGGAATTTTCCAAAATCCACTGTCGCCTGGGCGACAGTGAACTTGCCCATATTTCATTTTTTGTTAATGAACTTAATCTTATTTTGATTTCTACTATTTTTCTGGAACAATTTGCATGTAATATTAATTATGTGAGAATTTTTGTGAAGTCATTCAAATTCTATGGTTTGATTTTTAGTTTTTCTTTTTAAAATGTATAGGTTTTGTGATGATTTTTTTAATTTTATAGGTTTTAAGTAGTGATATAATCATTGTGAAATATCTAGGATTCCCAATTCTAGCCTAAGCATAGAAAAACGGGAATCCGGTAACGGTTTAGTGAATATATCTGCTAGTTGATTATCCGTGCCTATAAATGAAATTTTAATATGATTATTTTTAATGTGGTCTCTTATAAAATGATGCCTAACGTCAATATGTTTGGACCTAGAGTGATGAACCGGGTTGTAAGTTAAATCAATTGCACTTTTGTTATCGCACCATAGCTCTATTGTTTTTTGTTTAATGTTAAAGTCTTCTAAAGTTTGTTTCATCCAAAGAGCTTGTGCACAACAATTACCAAGTGCGATGTATTCGGCCTCGGTGGTTGAGAGGGCAACAAAATTCTGTTTCCTACTCGACCACGAAATGAGTGAAGGGCGTAAAAGTGACAAGTGCCACTAGTGCTTTTCCTATCTAGTGAACAACCGGCATAATCAGAATCAGAATAGCCAAAAAGAGTAAAATCATCGCTATGAGGATACCACAAACCAAGTTTAGATGTGCCAATTAAATATCTAAAAATTCTTTTTACCGATTTTAAATGTGATTCTTTGGGATCGGCTTGAAATCTAGCACATAAACAAACTGAAAACATAATATCCGGTCTAGAAGCAGTTAAATATAAAAGTGAACATATCATGCCTCTATATAAAGTTTGATCTATTGATATTCCATTTTCATCTTTTCCTAATTTTAAAGATACACTCATAGGAGTATTTGCTTATTTTAGATTTTCAAATCCAAATCGTTTTAAAACATCATGAATATATTTTGATTGCTTAATAAAAACTCCATCATGTTTTTGAACAATTTGAAATCCTAAGAAATATTTTAATTCTCCTACCATACTCATCTCAAATTAACTTTCCATCATTTTTACAACATAATTACACAACTCTTCATTAGTGGCTCCAAAAATTATATCATCAACATAAATTTGTAAAATAACTAAATCATCATCTACTTGCTTAATGAAGAGTGTACAATCAACACCACCCATTTAAAACCATTTTGTAATAAATATATAGTCAATCTATCATACCATGCTCGTGGTGCTTGTTTTAAACCATACAAAGCTTTTAGCAATCTATATACGCGATGAGGAAATTTTTCATTTATAAATCCTGGGGGTTGTCAACAAAAACTTCTTCTTTAATCAACCCATTTAAAAATGCAGTTTTAATATCCATTTGCAATAGTTTAAATCTTTTATGACTAGCAAATGCAACAAAAATTCTAACTGCTTCCAATCGTGCTACGGGTGCAAATGTTTCATCAAAATCTACCCCTTCAATTTTATTATATCCTTTCGCTACAAGCCTAGCTTTGTTTCTAGTGACCCTAGATTCACTATCTAATTTGTTTTTGAAAATCCATTTGACTCCTACCACAGGATGATTACTAGGTCTATCTACAAGAATCCAAACTTTATTTCTTTCAAATTGGTTAAGTTCTTCATTCATAGCTAAAAACCAAGATTCATCATTTAAAGCGGTGGCAACATCTTTTGGTTCTATATTTGAGACAAAACATAAATTTGAAAAACTTTCATGTAAACTAGAACGTGTACGTACCCCACTTAATGGTTCTCCAATAACAAATTCTTGTGGATGATCTTTTGAGAACCTTAGCTCGGTTGGAGGTACATATCCTTGTTCTTCTTCTTCTTCACCATCTTTTTCGTCTTATTTCTCTACTTTTTCTTCATAATCATTATCATCATTTTCGTCTTCTTTCTCTACTTTTTCTTCATCATCATTTTTCCTCAGATTTTGTTCCACATCTTCTTCATTTTTCTCATTACCTGCAACTTTAGTATTTTCTACACAAGAAATGTTTTCATCAAATTTTACATGAATAGATTCTTCAACCACTTTAGTACGTTTATTATAAACTCTATAGGCCTTGCTAGTTGAAGAATAACCAATGAAAATTCCTTCATCACATTTTTCATCAAATTTGCCTAAGTTATCTTTTGTATTCAAAATAAAGCATTTACAACCAAAAACTTTAAAGTAAGATACATTTGGTTTTCTTTGAAAATAAATTTCATAAGGAGTTAATTGTAATGTAGGACGAATCATGACACGATTAATAATATATCATGCAGTACTAACCGCTTCGGCCCAAAAATATTTTGGCAATTTAAATTCACAAAGCATAGTACGTCCTAATTCTTGAAGTGTTCTATTTTTCCTCTCCACTACACCATTTTGTTGTGGTGTTCGAGGAGCGATAAATTCGTGTTTTATCCCAAATTCATTACAATATGAAATAAATTTTTCATTATCAAACTCTCCTCCATGATCTGATCTAATGCATTTTACTTTTAAATCAAGTTCATTTTGAATACGTGAAATTAGTTTTACAAATTCATCTAAAGCATCAGATTTTGAATTTAAAAACAATGTCCAACAAAATCTAGAATAATCATCAATAATAACAAACGTATATTTTCTACCTCCTAGACTTTGTGTAGAAATTGGACCAAGTCCATATGTAATAAATGTAAAGGTCTAGTAGTAGAAATAACATTTTTGCTTTTAAAAGATGATTTTGTAAACTTTCCTTTTTGGCATAGTGAACATAATGAAGAATGGTTTCCATTCAAATTTGGCAAACCTTTTATAATTTTATTTTTAGAAAGCTTTACTATCCGTTTGGCACTAGAATGTCCTAGTCTCCTATGCCATAATTCAAGTTCATCATTCTTTGAAATAAAACATTTAAGTGTAGAATGAGATAAATCATGAAAAGTGATTGTATAGACATTGTTTATTCTTGGTGCAGTAAGTACGATTTCGTTTGTTTTTGAATCAATAATTTTGCAAAGGGTTGAGCTAGAGTCAAATAAAACATTTAGATTTTTATCACATAGTTGACTAATAGAAATTAAATTATGTTTCAAACCTTTAACATATAAAACATTTGAAATTTTAAATTCTTCGTTACCTACTACTCCAATGCCTTTGACTTTACCCTTGCCATTATCTCCAAATGTCACTGTTCCACCTTTCTTCATCTCCAGGCTAAGGAACTTTGATTTATCGCCCGTCATGTGTTTTGAACATGTAGAGTCCAAATACCACACGTCTTCCTTGTTCCTAGCCTGCACGCACACCTAAAAAGATGATGAGAGTAAAGATCTGGTTACCCAAGTGGTCGATCCCATTGTATAGGTGGACGCCTTAGGTACCCAGATTTGTTTAACATTAACTTTTCCTTTCTTCCAACATGAGCCCGAGATGTGACCAAATCGATGACATTTGGCACATACAATGAATGGTGAGGAACCATTTTTCAATGGTTTCTCTGGACTCTTGCTGGTGGAAACATCTTTATGTGTGGACTTAGAAAAATTTTCATTTTGAAAAACAGGTTTTCTGAAACTGGAGCTATCGCTGGTTCCGACATCAGCTCTCGGATATTTCCGACAGCTTCCAGAAATGTATCCTAGCCCAAATTTTGCTGTCCCATGGCATTGGTTGGCTAAAATCATATCCAGAGATTTTTTCCAACACCAAATTTTCCAATTGCCATGTTCAACTCATTTACTTTGGACTTTAAAATTGAATTTTCTTTTACTATAACGCCACATCTTTTTGCAACATTTTTCTTATAATTCTCTAATTGAGAATGAGAGGTTTTAACAACTTTTTCTAAGTCCTTTTTCTCTTTTACAAGTAGATCAATTTTTTGATCGGACTTAGAAATAGTATTTTCAAGTTCTTTTATCCTTGTCGAAGAGTGATCACACTCTTGACAAGTTACCTTCTCTTTCTCAATAGTTTTCAACTCATTTGATAATTTTTTGTTCACTTTTAAAAGACCTTTATTTTCAGACTTTAAAAAATCAATTTCCTTTAGGCTTTTATCCAAAAATTTGCATGTTTTCATAAATTCAGAATATAAATCATCATAGGATGGAGGAGTTACCTCAGTGTCACTTTGGACACTGCAATCATCGTCAGATGACGCATTTTCTTTCCCCATCAAGCAGACATTTGCCTCCTCTTCCTCCTGTGTTGAGGAATCACTTTCTTCACCAGACGAAGAATCATCCCAAGTCTCTGCCTTTAACACTTTCTTCTTGTAACTTTTATCGTGCCTCTTTGCTTTTTGCTATTTCAGATACTTTGGGCACTTGCTTCTGATATGACCAATCTTCTTGCAATGGCAGCACTCTGGTAGCGGACGCTCCTCTTCATTCTCCATTTTTCCTTTGCCTTTTTGGTAGACAAAATCGTTCTTTTTGAAAAATCTTTTAAATGAATTTCTCCTCTCCGGATTTCTCATAAACTTTTTAAAGTTCCTCACAAATAGTCCATCCTCATTTTCCTCACTTTGTTCAGATTCAGTCTCAACTTCCCTTCTTGATTTCAACGCCAAGCTCTTCTTTTTGGGCTCCAAATTGTACTCTTGGCCTTGGATTTTCAACTCCACCTCATGAGTTTTCAGATTTCCAATGAGGCTCTCCAATTGTAAGGTCTTAAGATCATGTGACTCAGAGATTACAGTCACTTTAGGATTGAACTTCGGGGGAAGTGATCTTAAGATTTTCCTTACTAAATCTCCATTGGAGAAAACCTTACCCAACACCTTTGAATCGTTCACGATTTTAGTGAATCGTATGTACATTGTATCAATTTCTTCATCCACCTCCATTTTGAATCTTTCGAATTCTGACTCCAGTTGAAATGGCTTTGAATCCTTTACCTGCGAAGTACCTTCATGAGTGATTTCTAAAAGATTCCAAATTTCATATGCAGTATCACAAGCACAAACTCTATTAAATTCAATCCGATCTAGTGCGCAAAATAAAGCATTCATGGCTTTTGCATTGTTTTTACATTTTAATTTATCATTGTCATCCCACTTGTCTTTGGGTTTGTCCATTGTTACATTTCCTACATCATATGTTGGGGAAGTATAACTCGTCTCGACCATATTCCAAACTTCCATGTCGAGAGCTATTAGAAAACACCGCATTCGGGTTTTCCAATAGTTATAGTCCGTGCCCGTAAAAAGTGGTGGCCTACTAATTCCTTGCCCCTCAACGAACGCGTGATCGTTGTGCGTCATTACTCCCGGTGGTAAAACCATTTTGGAGTAACCTGGCTTTGATACCACGTGTTGGATTTTGTGGCGCCCTTAGAGGGGGGGTGAATAAGGGTCTTTTAAAAAAATACGATTTTTTACTTAAGAATTTTAAAACAAATTTTACTTTTCTAAAAATAACTTATAAAAATTTCAAACCAATGTAATTTTTTAAATTAATTCAAACTCAAATTTCTAAGTTAAAGATTAAGCAACCATATTTGCAATTAAAGAAAAAAATCATAATTTTATAATCATGAAATTCACATACAAATAATATGATCTTAACAATGCTTAAGATCAAGGCACAAATATGATAATAAACCTTTTACAATTTGTGTTTACCAATCCTTCTCCCAAGGATCGGAAGGCTATCACTTGTCTCTCCCTAGACCAAGCCTAAGCCTATCCTCTAGATCTTCCTAAGATCTAGACGTAGCACACAAGGCCATGATTTCCCACCAAGCCACGCAAAGACTTGGACGCTCCACACAAGGAAGCGATTTTCCCCTAAGCCACGCAAGGACTTAGACGTCACGCACAAGGATACGATTTCCCTACCAATACAAAGTGAAATGTATATAAATGAAAATACAAAATGAAAAGAACAACTCCCTAGAAATTCAGATCTCTGAAAGGAAGGTTGAAGCCTCGAGATGATCGTTGATGTAGAAGCGCGTCCGATCTCATCTTCAATCTCAAACCTTCTAAGCAAAAATGGGAGTTGATGAGGTTCTGGAGCTCTCTGGTTCGTATGCACTCAGGAAGGGACTTTAAAAAATCAATGCTTGGAATGCATGAACAAAACGAGCCAATATATAGATTTTCACTGTCGTCTGGTGACATCACTGTCGGAATTCCGACAGCGCTAAACTGTCGCTCGTAGTGCTGTCGTGCGGGCAGTTGCTGTAACCACCGTGCTGTCGCCTGGGCGACATCGCTATCGGAATTCCGACAGCGCTAAACTGCCGCTCGTAGTGCTGTCGTGCGGGCAGTTGCTGTATCCTCCGTGCTGTCGCCTGGGCGACATCGCAGTCGGAATTCCGACAGCGCAAAACTGCTGTTCGTCGTGCTGCCGTGCGGACAGTTGTTGTAACTTCTCTGCTGTCGCCTGGGCGACATTAGCTGTCGGAAAATTCCGACATCAAAATTCTTCATTCAGTCAAATTGAGCTCCATTCAGAATTGTGAACATCTCATACCTGTTACCTGCACACCATTAATAAAAATAGAATCAAATATAAACGGGACTTTGTTATTATCAAACCGGAAGAGTGCGAAACGCATGCTCCAACAGGTGTTACCACAAGGCAGCGGTTCTGGGCATAATACCCGGATGAAATGCAAGGGGGGGGAGGGTCTTACAGAGAGAACTATTCTTCATATAACCTCAAACACCTCTTTTGAGATCCTGTCATGAGAACCAGGTTTGCATAACAGAACCTTACAAACTATATCTGCTAACAGCTTCCCTTTTTAATTGAATTTTTCTCTCTTAATGGACCCATATGTCTTTCCATTATGCCCACACCAGGCATACCCGGCAGAAATATCTTCAGCAGTCTGCCTTTCTTCTCCATTTTCTTCCTTCAGCCTTGGCAGTATTAAGGATTTCTCCAAGCTCTTGGCAGACACCTTTACTTTCTTCCCACCCACTACTAATTTCAGGGATGGTTCAGAATGATTGACTCTTGCTCTTTCAACGAACTTTAGGAGCTCCCTGTTCATTTGAACACAAAGTTCACAGAGCAGATACTACAGTCCTTCACACTCCAACAATCCAATCACAGACTTAATCTCTTCTGAGCAGGTGTTAAATCCTCCTCTCTGAAGCTCACACCCGGAAATGACTAATGTTTCTTCCTTCTAGGGATCCATTGAAGCAGAAATTCGAGAACGAACGATTGTTGGAAGCGGAACGTATGTTTATCGTGGAAATGACTTAGGGCAAATGAAAGTGTATTTTTTGTCATAAGCATTCATTCTATTTAAAGTGGAGGTAGATGAAGGGGCGCGCACCTTTTTTTCTATTAATAGTTTAAAAGACCATTGGACGGATCTAATTATGAGATCCAATACTGCAATAGGTATCTGGATTATGTTTCGATGATACGCCTTTTTGTCATCGAGACTTGTCGCCATCATGCATCCTTCCAACTGAGTCTATTTGTCGTCGAGGTTTGTGCAATATCATTGAGACCTCTGAATATGTCGTGGAGACAGTCATTAGATACTTGCCTGAAATAAGAATTTTTTTGCAATTCTTAAGAGGTTCCTGCAGCACTTAGCTTGCATGTTATTTATGACAACCAATGAATGATTATAAGTTAAGAATGAGTTAGAGATTACTCTATGATTAACATCCCTAATTGGAATTTGAAAAAGTTAAACTTAGCTTCATCTAGGGGCTTTGTGAATATATCAGTTACTTGTTTGTCTTTGGGAATAAACTCAAGGATGATATCTTCATTCTCCATATGCTCCCTAATGAAGTGATACCTGATCCCAATATGCTTAGTCCTGCTATGTGAGACAGGGTTCTTAGCAATTGAGATAGCACTTGAAGAGTCACAAAACATGGGTGTCTTGGTCATCTTCCAATTGTAGTCTTCAAGCTGATGTTGGATCCATAGTAGTTGAGCACAGCAACTCCCAGCAGATATGTATTCTGATTCTGCTATGGAGATTTCTACACTTGTTTGCTTCTAACTGCTCCATGAAATCAGTCTTCCTCCAATGAATTGGCAAGTCCCTGAAGTACTCTTTCTATCTTCCTTGCACCCTGCATAGTCTGCATTTAAGTAACCAGTTAGTTCACACCCATTATTTATAGTGTACCATAGGCCAAGATTGGGTGTACCCTTCAGGTATCTTAAGAGCCTCTTGACAGAGGAGTGATGAGATTCCTTAGGGTTCACCTGATATCTAGCACAGAGACATGTGGCAAACATTATGTCAGGCCTACTTGCATTTAGGTAATGCAAAGACCCTATTGGAACAACCCTATTACTAATTTGGGCTAGGATCACTATCTATGGTTAGGACTCAGGTTGACCCCAATGTATAGCTCTAGGGTCAAGGTCTAAGCATGTCTAAGTTAGTTGAAACTTAGGAAAATTCCATGTTTTCTGTGTTCAACGAACGTCTTCCTGTGTTCGACGAACGTCGCATATAAGTTCGACGAACTTAATCTCCAGTTCGACGAACATAGTTATCCAAGTCAGTTCAACAGATTCTATGTCTCAGTTTGACGTACTCCTGATTGAGATCGACAAACTCAGTGTTCTGTTCGATGAATGAGTAACTCAACTTTTAGTTCGACGAACTCCTGATTGAGTTCGACGAATTCAACTTTCTGTTCGACGATTTTCCTCTTTGAGCTTGACGAATCCTGAAGACCAGTTATTTCCTTCTCTGAACTCAGATCGACTATTCAGCAACGGATCTATTCAAATATTTGGACATATTCATATTCAGATAAGTCAAGATTTTATTTTTCCATTTTATATATCCATTATATTCTCTTCTTTCGAGAATCTAGACGTTGACATATATTTGAAAAGGAAACTTTCATAGAAAAGGAATTAATGTATTTTTGCAGAATCAGAAAGTTGCTATTGCAGTTCCAAGAAAGATTTATCTCTGTTTATTCTATTCCTCATCAGAAGATTTGAATTTTTCAAATTCGAATATATATCTAAGGAAAAAGGATGAATCAAGATATAAGAGATATACAAGTGGATACAAGATAACAGAACATATACTTGTGATATACTCAAACAGAAAAGACATATAGAAATCTTCATCTACAGCAGCATCTTCATTCTCTGAGAATAACTGAAATCTTCTCTCAGAAGTATCTGCTGATTCTTAGTCTTCTACATACAAGAGAAAGCCTCACCAACTATCAACAAACTCTATCAGACAGGGGGAGCTTTACAACAACAGCAATCCACTAGTCTTCTCTCAGATCTTATTGAGAGAGAAGAACCTCATAAACTCTTTTTTGTTCATTCTTTTTACCCCACCTTGTACCGGGTTTTAACTCCCTTCAAAAGTTAACCTTTGGTGGCAGGGCACCTGAACAAAAACCTGTTGTTTGGTTTGAGCACCTGATCAAAAGCTCAGTGGTGATAGGGCACCTGATCAAAAACCTAGGTCGATTCCTACCAAGGGTGGTAGAAGAGTAAATGTACCCAGGTTGATTGGGGAACTACTATAAATTCTTGTGTCTTTGCTATGTTTGTGTTACTTTCTGTATTGTGCTGTGTTTTACTATTTTGTTTTTCTACTCACTCAATTACACATACATATATCATTATTTTAATTCCGCTATAAAATAAGTTAAAACTTTTAATACTCTATTCACCCCCCCCCCCCCCTCTAGAGTAAATCTAAGATCTAATACCTCACTTTCAATTGGCATCAGAGGGTGGTTGATTGGTTACACAGGAAAACACATGAATCCAAAGATCAATTAGATTTTAACTTATTCTAGAGATTTCTTTTTCTAAAAACTCATGGCACAGAACAAAGATTACTCAAGCACAAGACCTCCTATGTGCAATCTTAACAAGTTTGCATTATGGAAAGCAAGGATAAAACTATATATGAACTCTACTGATGAAGATATTTTTAACTCTATTTTGACAGGACCTCCAACTCCGTCAGCATCAACAAGCAATGAAACAACAACCAATACTAATGTTGTTCCACCTCCTGAGTGAACAAATGCTCAGAAGAAATAGAGGAATGCTGATGCCAAAGCTATGAACATCTTGGCACAGACCATGTCTGATGACATATTCCAAAAGGTTGTGGACTGCACCTCAGCTAGACACATCTGGAACACTCTCAACAACATGGTTGATGGATCTGCAGATGAGAGAAAGGACAGGAGATCCCACCTCATCTCCCAATATGAAAACTTTAAGAAGGGAGATACTGAAATGGTTGCAGATATGTATAATAGACTCACTCTCATTATCAATGAGCTAAAGTCTTTGGAAAAAATGATCACAATCACTAGAATAAATGATAAGATCCTAATGTGCTTCCCCAGCACATGGGACTCTAGGATATGGCCAATCAAGGAAGCCAAAAGCCTAAATGAGATCTTAACTGAGACCTTATTAGGAAAACTGAAATCCTATGAGCAGCTTATCAAATCAAGAGAAGCAGAACAGTCTACCTCCTCACTAGCCACCAAAAAGGAAAGAAGCATTTCCTTTCAGGCAACAGAAGAGGAAGACAAAGCTCCAGGAGAAATGGAGTTCATGAGCCTCCTAGGCAAAAGATTCTACAAAATGGCTATAAAGGACCTCAGATAGAAGGACTTCAGATCCAAGGAGAAACCAAGGTATGACAAAACACATTCTAATGAAATTATTTTTTATGGTTGCAGGAAGCCTGGACACATCCTACCTGAGTGTCCAGAAAATTAAAGGAAATACAGAAGAAAAGAAAAGGAAGAAAAGAAATACTTCAGCAAGCCATCCTCCCACAAACATTAACACAAGGGAATGGGCTTTGTAGCTGAGACATGTAGTGAGACTGAATCAGAGTCATCATCCAGCTCCTCTGAAGATGAAGATGATTCAAATGAAAAGGTTCTATGCATGATGGCTATCCATGACTCAAGCAGTGATTCAGAACATGCATCATCATCCAAATCAAGTGATGATGAAGATGATGCAGATGAAAGAAGTTTTTGCATGATGGCTATCAATGCCTCAACAAATAATTCTGATGAATCAGAATCAGACACTGATAGTGATCAGGTAATCTCTACTTTTGATTTTACCTCAAATGATTTTAAAAATGAATTTAAGACTCTTTGTTTAGATTTGATTAAATCTGAGAAGGAGATAATTTCCCTTAGAAGTAAGTTGGTTGAAATGAACCAACTGACTGAAGATATTGCCAATCTTAAGGAAGAACTGGCTGCCTCTAAAGAACATATTGTTCTCATTGAGAACAAATTATCTGAGGCCATAAAGTTTGAAGAATCCCTCAATGGGAGAAGCATCAAACTGATGGACATCAAAAGCACTGTAAATGCCAGACTCAGTGGCAAACTGGGTTGGGTGCATCATCAACTCAGCCATACCTTCTTAAGAAAGACATTCTATCTACTCCAGTGAACTCCATTTCTGCCAAAGACAAAGAGGTAGTAGAAGTAGGTAAGAACATCTCAAGCAAGGCTGTTAAGAACAAAGGAATTCAAAAGCATTCGTCGAATGGCGTTCGACGAAATCACATGAATTTGTCGAACGGTGGTCGACGAATGCTTAATACAGACTTTCAGTTCAACTATTCCTCGAGCGGCGCTCGACGAAATAACTTCAATTCGTCGAACAGCGATCGACGAACTCAGCCAAGTTCGTCGAACAAAAAATATACTGCATTTCTAAAGAATTCTCATTCTCAACATACTAAGAATCCCTTTACTGAGTGGATTATTCCTCCTAGGAGATATCATCCACAAGGCTATAAGGATCAGCCTGAGATTTCTTACATTTCAGAATTTTGTGGTAAGACAAAAGGACCCAAGATAATCTGGGCCAAGAACAACTAGTATGTTTTCTGTTTTGCAGGTACAAAGCTATCCAAACATAGAGGAACATTGGTATTTGGATAGTGGCTGCTCTAAGCACATGACAGGAAACAAGACCAATCTAAGTGATTACAAGGCAAAGCTTGGACCCAAAGTAATTTTGGGAGACTCCAACTATGGACAGACTAAAGGATATGGAAAAATCAGAGTTGGAGCAGTCACCTTCAAAGTGGTAGCATATGTCAAGGGTCTCAAGCATAACCTCATCAACATAAGCCAACTATGTGATGAAGGTTATCATGTAACTTTTGATCAATCATTATGTCTTATTACCAATAATAAGAACATCAATGTATTATCTGGTATTAGACAAGGAAATATATATTTAGTCAATTTTGATTCTGCCAATTCAGACATTTGTTTATTTAATTCAATAAGTAAAACAAATGAGTTATGGCATAAAAGGCTAGGACATATTAACCTTAGTACTATTTCTAAGCTCTCCAAGGACAATCTGGTAAGAGCATTGCCTTCTGTTTCATACAAGAAGGAAGGACTCTGCAGGGCTTGTTAACTAGGAAAGTAGACCAAGAGTAGTTTCAAATCTTTATAAAAGAGTGATTCACCTAGGATTCTGTACATGCTGGATTTGGATCTCTTTGGACCCACTGCAATACAAAGTTTAGGAGGGTAACATTACACATTAGTTATTGTAGATGACTTCTCTAGATTCACTTGGGTGTTCTTCCTCAGAAACAAGTCTGACACCTTCAGTGTTCTGACAGACTTTCCCAGGTCCATCAAGATTGAGTACTTACTCTAGTTGTATTGATCAGAAGTGATCATGGCACTGAGTTTGAATCTCTTCTGATGAGAGAATTCTGTGGAAAAGAAGGGATCATGCAATGTTTCTCTTCTCCTAGAACTCCTCAACAAAATGGGGTAGTGAAAGTAAGAATAGAACATTACTTGAATCAGCAACTACATTGCTTGTTGATGCTCACTTACCACTCTCCTTTTGGGCAGGGGTAGTGAACACATCAAATTATATGTTAAACAGAAGTCTGATACACAAACTTAAGGGTAAAATATCCTATGAATTGCTTAAGAATAAAAAGCCTAAGGTTAACTATTTTAAGATTTTTGGTTGTAAATGTTATATGCATAACAATGATAAGAAATATCTAAGGAAATTTGAAGCAAAGGCTGCTGAAGGTATATTCCTTGGATACTCTCTTTCTAGTAAAGCATATGGAATTTATAACAAATCAACTCATAAGATAGAAGAGTACATGCATGTTTCTTTTGATGAAACTAACATGTTAAATGAGGAGAGGAGTACCACCTCTACCAAAGATATTTTGTAGGCACCAACTCTATGTGAAGAGCTTAATGGATTGGATTTATAGAATAAAGACGCTCTACTCCCATCAACTCAAATTATTGAAGACAGTGAAGAAGAAGATAATCCATAAGATCTTGTTAATAATTCTAATCAAGTGACAGCTGATCAAATCCCTCAAGAGGATACTCTTGCTGAACCCATTCCAACTGTTGATCACATCACAGTTAGAGATCATCCAATATCCCAAGTTATTGGAGACATCTCAGCAGGTGTTCAAACAAGGCATCAACTCAACCAAAATCAGATGCATACTTGTTTCATATCACAAAAGTAACCTCAATCCATAAGAGATGCAGAATAAGATCCAAACTGGATTCTTACAATGCAAGAGGAACTCAATCAATTTGAAAGGAACAAAGTCTGGGATTTGGTTCCAAGACCAACGGGCCATCCAGTTATTGGCACCAAATGGGTCTTTAGGAACAAGCTAGATGATCAAGGCTTGATAATCAGAAATAAAGCCGGATCGGTAGCTCAATGATGCTCTCAGGAAGAAGGGATTGATTATGATCAAACCTTTGATCCTGTTGCAAGACTTGAAGCTATCAGGATATTTCTTGCATTTGTTGCTTTCAAGAAGTTTAAAGTCTATCAGATGGATGTGAAGAGTGCATTTCTAAATGGAGATATCAAAGAAGAAGTATATGTGGAACAACCACAAGGTTTTATCTCTCCAACTCACTCTTCCAATATATTTAAGCTTAATAAAGCTCTTTATGGTATCAAGCAAGCTCCCAGAGCATGGTATGAGACTCTAGCTAATTTTCTCTTAGAGAACAAATTCTATAGAGGCAATGTTGATAAAACTTTATTTTTCAGGATACATAAAAAACAAACTTTACTAGTTCAAATTTATGTAGATGATATTATATTTGGCTCTACTGATTCAAATTTATGCACAAGGTTTTCTGACCTAATTCAATCCAAATTTGAAATGAGTAGTATGGGTGAGTTATCTTACTTCCTTGGCCTTCAAGTGAAGCAAACTCCTAATGGCATATTCATTTCATAATCCAAGTATGCTAAGGAATTAGTGAAAAGATTTGGTATGTCTGATGCCTCCTCTATGAAAACACCCATGCCCTCCAATGTTGTTGTAGACAATGATGAATCAGGGAAACCTGCTGATCAAAAAGTGTATAGAGCAATTGTTGGCTCTTTACTTTACTTAACAGCTAGTAGACCATACATAGTGTTTGTTACATGCATTTGTGCTAGGTTCCAAGTTAACCCCAAAGAATCTCACCTTATTTTATTAAAAAGAATTTTGAGATATATAAAGGGTTGTCCAAATCTAGGACTTTAGTATCCAACTGCATCAGAATTTGAATTAACTGGATTCTCATATTCTGATTATACTGGATGCAGAGTAGACAAGAAAAGCACATTAGGAACTTGCCAGATCCTTGGTGATAAGCTTGTGTCTTGGTTTTGTAAGAAATAGACATCTATGTCTACATCAACAGCTAAAGCAGAATATATTGCTGCTGGCAGTTGCTGCTCACAGATTCTGTGGATACAAAATCAATTCTTAGATTATGGTATCAACTTATGTAAATCAATTATATTTTGTGACAATACTAGTGCAATATCTATAGCACAAAATCCAGTACTCCATAGTAGGACTAAACACATATAAATAGGCACCACTTTATCAGAGATAATGTGGATAAAAACAAAATTTGCCTACTGACTTACAAAGTGCTGATATTTTCACCAAAACTTTGGATGAAAACAAGCACATCTTCTTTATAAATCAGCTAGGAATGATAGATGGAGATTCAATAAATTAAAATTTTTGTTTTACTTATCCCCTCTTTTCGTCGAACGGAGATCGACGAAAATTAGTCGTTCGTCGAACGGTGATCGACGAAACCTATTAGATCCAGAGATCGACGAAGCCAACTCGTTAGTCGAACAGAGAACGAAGAAAATTTATCTTTCGTCGAACGCAATTTGACGAAGACCGAAACTCTTCGACTTCTATTTTTATTAGGTTTAGCCGAACCCGGTTCTCCGATCTCTTTCTTTATAATCAAATTTTGATTCCAATTCGTCTTTGCGCCTACAGAAGTTGCTCTTGCCTCCCTCCAGTTCCTTTGCACTTCATCATTTTTCTTGCAGGTACTCATGGCAATCTCTTAGTCAGTGCTTTCTCAATGAAGTTCGATGCCGGATTCGACATTGATATGGAATCCTTCGCTCATTCAGATCAGATTTTCCAGGATATTCTTCCACTCTTTGAAGAGCAACAGTTGAAGAAGTTTATGACAACAAGGATAAAACTTCCAGTTGCTGAGATTAAGGAATGGGTACACGCTCTTCAGACACTAAATGCAACATCTATCTCAGGAACTATCTCAGGAAATTAGATTCCTTTTTCCCCTGAAATTCTAATAGAAATTTTTGGATTGATAAATGTTGAAGATGATCTGGACATCACTTCTGATGAATTTAATATTCAATTGGATAAGATGGGTCACTCCAGTGGAAACCCTAACCATCTTCTGAAGAAGAATTTGTCTGGTGAATACAAATTCTTAGCTGATATTGTTTGCAAGGTTTTGCTAGGAAAAACCTCTTCACATGATTACATTACAAGGCACCAATTTCTGTTGATGGTGGCCTTAATTAGTGGAAAAGAAGCAGGTTAACTAGGGAATGATTCTTTTTGAATCCATCAAGAAGAAGTAAGGCAAAGTGAGTGTTTGCTATGGCAGAGTTTTAGGAATTATTCTTCAAGAGAAATGCCCAGAGCTGCTGGTGTCACCAACAGTTTTCATCAATGCAAGCAAGAGGCTAACTTCAGCTCTCTTTGGCAAATGGGAGAGAGTAATACCCAAGAGGACTCCAAGGGCCTAACCATCCAGGAATGCTTCTGAGAGCACAAGGACTGACACAGTCACTCCCTCAACCCTACAGGAAGCTCCTCCCTCTATATCTTTAACTCCTATCCCTTCTCAACCTCTTCAGACCACTACTGCTGAAGAAGTTCTCTCTTCCATCACTCCCATAGACACATCTTCCCCAATGCCTTCTTCTCCTCCTCTACAGGCAAATCAGTCTGCAGAGTTTCCATCCTCATCTATTCCAGATGATGATTCTCTTCCCCCATTTGACTCTTTTCCCCCTTTCATCCCACCTCCTTCATTTGAACTTTTGTCTCCTCAACATACTCCACCTCAATCACCCATCCATGAGGATATTCATCCACCCATCTCAAATGCTACAAACATCTTCCTACCATCCTCTGTGTGTCCCAACCCTGCTCACACCTCTATTCCCTCTTCTTCCACTCCAGCATCCACATCTTCTCAGCATATATCTGACTATGTGTATGTTGATTTCTCCTCCATTGCTGACCAAATTTTCAATCATATCTCTCCAAGGCTGACAACTCTTCTAGATGAGAAGCTAGCTCCAGTTCTTCAAGCAATCTCAGAACTCTCTTCCAAACTCGCCTCCTTCCCTACCTCCTCATCTCTTGTCCCTTCTTCTAGGGGCCTAGATTCAAGTCTCCCTGAACCTAGGCAGGGGTAAATGCTCAATGAAGAAGCTCCAGTTGACACAGATTCAGATATTGTTACTGAAACAGTTAATATAGATTTAGTTGCAGTTTCAGAATCAACTATTCCAGTTATAGATTCAATAAATGATATCTCTATTAATCCCTCAATAGATATTCTCTCTTTATTATCAAAATTCAATTTGGTTTTCAGTTGTTTGCCTAAGCCTCAAGATATTTCAAAGGCTATAATTCCTTATTCAGCTCCTATAGATACAGTTTTATTAGAACAAATCATCAAAAGTTTTCCAGTTCCAGTTGCAGTTACAGAGGAAGTTGGCTTGGTGAATTCACCTCCAACATTTGTTTATGATGATTCCCCTCTACCAGTGGATTTTGAGCAAGATGTTGATAATGCTCTTAAAGATCTTGATGACTTGTATGATAATCCTGCACAGTCTTCTGATGATGATGATGATTCTGATGATTCATCTTCAAAGAAAAGGAAATCCAAAAGCAAAGCTAAGGCTGCTCCCAAACCTCCTTCTTCTACCAATGACATTCCCTATTACATATTGAATAACATCAATCTCACCAAATACTCTCCAGCCTGGATGAGATTCTCAAGGAATGAGAATAATAGGAGAAAGAAAATGAAGAAAATAGGATTCTATTCTGACAAACCAGTCAAGTTTAATCCTCCTCCTCCTCCTCCAGCAGCTGGATCAAAGGAGATCAAAGGAGAGTCATGGGAGTTCCAGTGGCTCTTACAGTTCAAGATCAGCCAGAGCTCCTCCCTCAGGATCTGCTAGAGCTCCATCTACAGTTTACAAATATCATATATCTTATGGATCTATGCACAGGAAAAGAAACTCTCAAGATCAACAATCTTCCTATCAATCTAGTGAGCATGGTGAAAGACCTTCATCTCCCATCAATCCAGATTTAGAAAAGAATGCTCACATGGCCAGATATGGAGAAATAATTGCTACTGCTCAAATCAATAAAGCTAAAGCTGAAGGAAAAGATTATTCACAGTTTACAACTATGTCAAAATTCAGAAGACAAGAGTTTGAAAAATACAGTTCAAGGCATCTCTTCAATGCTGAAGATTACCTGAAGTTGCACCCAGCTGCAGTTGTTCCTCATGCTTCATCTCAAACCATGCTGGGAGCAAATGACCTTTATATGAGCAAGAGAGAATCTGAAAATCCCAACTGAGTATTCATATTCAAACCTTCTTCAAAGAAAGAGAAAGACCTCTGATTGTTTGGTTTTACTAATTTCTTCTTACAGTGTAAAGCTTTCTAAACTCAGAGTACTATATTCTTTTATCTGATGAAATGAATTTTAAATTATGTCAGATATATATGCTCTGTGTTTTTTGTTTGTTTTATTATTTTTTTGTCAAATAGTATCCTAACACAAATATGTGGAGATCAAGATTTCGGTGTTCGACGAATTTAACTTTCTGTTGGACGATTTTCCTATTTGAGCTTGACGAATCCTGAAGACCAATTATTTCCTTCTCTGAACTCAGATCGACTATTCAGCAACGGATCTATTCAAATATTTGGACTTATTCATATTCAGATAAGTCAAGATTTTATTTTTCCTTTTTATATATCCATTATATTCTCTTCTTTCGAGAATCTAGACGTTGGCATATATTGGAAAAGGAAACTTTCATAGAAAAGGAATTAAAGTATTTTTGCAGAATCAGAAAGTTGTTATTGCAGTTCCAAGAAAGATTTATCTCAGTTTATTCTATTCCTTATCAGAAGATTTGAGTTTTTCAAATCCAAATATATATCTAAGGAAAAAGGATGAATCAAGATATAAGAGATATACAAGTGGACACAAGATAACAGAACTTATACTTGTGATATACTCAGACAGAAAAGACATACAGAAATCTTCATCTACACCAGCATCTTCATTCTCTGAGAATAACTAAAATCTTCTCTCAGAAGTATCTGTTGATTAATAGTCTTCTACACACAAGAGAAAGCTTCACCAACTATTAACAAACTCTATCAGATAGGGGGAGCTTTACAACAACAGCAATCCACTAGTCTTCTCTCAGGTCTTATTGAGAGAGAAGATCTTCATAAACTCTTTTTTGTTCATTCTTTTTACCCCACCTTGTACAAGGTTTTAACTCCCTTCAAAAGTTAACCTTTGGTGGCAGGGCACCTGATCAAAAAACTATGGTTCAGTTTGAGCACCTGATCAAAAGCTCAGTGGTGATAGGACACCTGATCAAAAACCTAAGTGGATTCCTACCAAGGGTGGTAGAAGAGTAGATGTACCCAAGTTAGTTGGGGAACTACTATAGATCCTTGTGTCTTTGCTGTGTTTGTGTTACTTTCTATACTGTGATGTGTTTATTATTTTGTTTTTCTACTCACTCAATTACACATACCTATATTATTATTTTAATTCTGCTATAAAATAAGTTAAAACTTTTAATACTCTATCACCCCCCCCCCCCTCTAAAGTAAATATAAGATCTAATACCTCACTTTCAGACCCAATCATGCATCTATATTTGGTTTTATCAAAGAGTATTCTCTTTTCATCCTTGTCTAGAGACACATTGGATCCCATGGGAGTCTTCATAGAAGAAGCAGTCTCCAATCTAAATTTCTTGACTAACTCTCTAGTGAATTGGTCTGTGAGATGAATATACCATCTTCAGATTGTTTCACTTGGAGTCCTAGGAAGTATTTGAGCTCTCCCATACTGCTCATTTCAAACTTTCCCTGCATCAAGTTAGCAAACCTTTTGCAGATATTGTCATCTATAGAGCCAAAAATATTGTTATCCACATAGATCTACACTAGCAAGATCTTGCCCTTAACTTCCCTT